>JASDDO010000008.1:213241390-218198596 GCA_030015575.1 Agapanthus africanus
ACCTTCAAACCCTAAAAAGAAAGACTAGCCGGGATTAATTACACGCTACAAGTTCGCCAATCTTTCAGCCAGGCCAGTGTCGGTACTTTGAGGGAGGTCCCCCGTGCTTTCGCACGAACCTAATTAAAGTAAACCTCGTTTTCCCAGGGGCACAACCCCGTTAATACCTTTCTAGACACCTACTTGATCGGCTAATTGTAATGTGTAAAACTCTCCCAGGAGTAACTCTTACTTGCAGCGGGTATCGGGATCCAACTATCTCATAGAAGGTATGCAATCTCATTGCAAATTTCAACACTTGAAATTCCCGATAATATTTTTCCCCAAGCAATTTATGACCTTGACAAGGTCAACAAACCATAGACCGCAAGTCAAGTTCAACCCATCATTTCCTGATTGAATTAAACCCACCCGCACGACCCTTGACAAGGTCAACAAAGTCGCACGACTACCCTAATCCAATCGCATCATATGCTTATACAGATAAGCATAAATAGCTACCGCACACCACGCCTTGACAAGGTCAACAAACGTAGCACGAATACTATGAAGTACTTATCTGAAAAGACGGAGGGCTACAACGGGTTTTTCAGAAAACCCTTTGCGTAATGAACTTGATATCGTTGTAGAATCGAGTGATTTTAAATGGAGTGTTTTTGAGGCCTTTCTAGTTTTGCTAAAGGGGTCACTCCCGGTGAAGGGATCGTCGGCCCTTTCCTCATCGAATAAGGTGCAGGATATTTCACAAATATCGCTGTGCAAAGCAAGAACTATAGAAGCAATCAAAAGACAAACCGAGTTTGTAGCATCTGCTAGTTTCACTAAAGAGGTCACTCCCGGTGAAGGGATCTCGGCTCTTTCCTTATCGAATAAGGTGCTGGATGTTCTACAAGGAACACCGCTATGCAAAGCAAGAACTAGAGCTACCAGTTTTTAAACAAGTTTCTACAACATCTTAGGTTTCTTTTATTTCCTTAATCTCATTAATGAAGTCCCATTTTAATTATGCTTCTCAAACATCAGATATGAAACGAAATCAACAATATATAATATATATCTCATATATATAATATAAACATTCGTCTCAGGCAGTAATATGATCTCATCACAGAACATTGCAGCAGAAGAACGTATATGAAATATTGGATATACTAGGATGTTCGTGTTTTCAATTCGAGCCTGTATAAAACACGGATTCCACGGTCGCGATGAATAGCCAAACCCACATTCCTAGACCCCTACGAGAGCGGCAAGCAACACTGCCAATTCTAGGGTTAGGAGACCCGGTCTCGACTCCTCGAGATGGTCTCCCACTGGACCCTAGAACCCGGTTACTTGTGCTCCCCGCCTTGGGTCTACCTAATGCAGAAAAGTAAATAATATACAATGGTGACATCATCCCCATCCCGGAAGTGCCCCAATAAAAGAATATTACATACAAATGAATTTTACAAGAATGAAAAAGAAAAAACTCTCATCTCACATAAAAACCCCGGCTATTCAAACGCGACGATCCAATACAACATATCACAGCAACACATAATATCTCATATCATCAACGTAAGCAAGTATGCGTATCCCGATTGTCGTTGATGTATAGCAACGAAGCCGGCAATACACCACATACTACGCTTACGGTCACAGAAAAGAAAGTGTAAAACTACAACAGTTGGAATCCGCAACCTTCTTAGACATCGCATGCCTAACCAAATGAATTCCTTAGACATCGCATGCCTAACAATTATAAACCCCGCATTTTAGTCTCTTTATCGAAAACTCTTTTCAATATCAAGTCGGGCAATTCAACAAGATTCCCGACATCCTGATCGAATGCTCGTCGCAAACTTTAGTAGACGGCCGCACCCCCAGATGCCGTCGACGAAGTGCACTAAGGCGGAACACTGCTGCCGCGAGCACCAGAACGGATGCTTTTGGCCACAGGGTTCTCCTACAGTCACTTGGTCGGGGCTATGGGGCGTGGCTGTCTATTAAGTTTACCAGGCGAGTATCCGCGTACGCTACGTGATTGCGACGGACTTTTGATCACATCAAAATTCCGTGGCAACCGATCATCTGAGACTGAACTGCTAGATTTATAACATTCAAATTAGTTATCTCATAACTACCTGTGGATTCCAAATATTGTATCACATTCCAGATAAATAGACAATGTTAAACTTTCCGATCGAATAATCAAACACCCAAGATTTCCCCAATATATCTCAACACTTGAAATCAGTTTAAAAACATCCATAACATGCCACAGTACCAATGGTCCAGCCGTAGAAGGGTCAAGCCAACGCCTCACATGTGGCACGCCGTACTGCCCCAAACCCTAAGGTTTATAGGCAGTTCAAGACGGTCACATAATCGATTTAAGGTTTGTTGTCTTCTAGAGAGTCCACCGCGTTACTTGCACGACTTAGAACGTTCTTAAACTCGAGAAAAAATCCAACTTTTGAAAAATTTTCCGACAGGTGAAAAAATGAGTTATTGATATCCGTTCGAACTTTTTAACAGTTTCTAAAAATTACCCGAACAAAACTAAACGAAGTTAAATTATCTGATCGAATCAACGAGTCCCCAATATAACCCTAGAAAACTCAACACTTGAGTGTAATTAAAAAATTCCCAGAAAAAAATAACAAGAAAGGACCTAAGAATAATTACATGAAATTCTAGGGACTAAGTCACAATTTAGGCCGCGGAACCGCCGCCAAACCCTTGGTTTGGTCGCGATTCCGCGGTCAAATAATTGACTTAGACGACCGTACTTCACAGTAATTCTTAGTTTTTCCTGATTGTTTTTATGAGCATTTTTAATTCAGAAAAAAAACACATTTTTGAAAAATGTACAGAGAAGGGTAAACATCGGGGTTTCCGGGTTCGATCGGACTTTAAACTTCGTCTAGACTTCGCCTAAAGCTCTAGCCTGGATCTGATACCACTGTAGAGTTGCTAGGCACTGCCACAAGGTTCTATGAGGCATCAACCATGCCCGATTTAAAAATTATCCAGGCCGAACAACCCAAAACCGGATCTTTAAACTAGGGTTTAGGCGAAAACAAGCATGTTAAACACTTTAACACTAAGTGAGAGGGATTACAACCTTTGTAGATCCGGTCCTTCACTTCTTAAGCTCCATGTTGAGGTCCCTTCGTTGCGATCATCGTGTTCCGGAATCTCGAGAGGCACCACGAAGAGAAAGATGCAGTCTTGCTTCCGATCTTCGATAACAAAGATGATCTACCTTGAAGTTTCATTAACACAAGCTAACACTCACTAAATGAAGTGAACACCCTCATTTAAAGGGCAAGGGTAGATGAGGATGATGAAGTAAGATTTTTGCTCTCATTTGTTTTCTTATTCTCACTCATTTTTCATCACAAATAAAAAGCAAGAAAGCTTTGCAAAAGGAGGAAGAAGAAGAAGAATAGTGATCCATATCTTTTGTGATGAATAATGAAAGGATTAATATGATGAATAATGCAACCATGGTTGACTAAACCATTGTAGAGAATTAACCACGGGCTAGGGTTTGGGTTGGGTTAAGTATGAGTCATAGATAAATATCAACACAAATATCTTTATCATGACAAAAAGAAACCTTCTAGAATCTACTAGAAGTCTTAACCCTAATCCAAACCCTAATCATGTTTAAACTCCACTAAACATGTTGCATTAGTTATCATAACATGTTACAATATTATATATCACATATATAATATTTATCGTAACAAAATAAAATAATACAATTAACATATATCGCATATATATCAATGTATTACATGAGTGAGAAAAAGAATCTTTTAGTGAGCTAATATTAGTTAATGTAATTTAATATATCATATATATTATTATACATTAAATTATCGAATCAACACTTGATCCGACAATCCGGCTATATTGCATATAACCGACTAATATTTATCCGTACCGATTCATCGAATCAACACTTCATCCGATGACCCGGCTGATATCAAATATCGCGAGAATAGAATACAGTATCTCATATCGCATTATCGTCGGTCCCGCACATATCACATACGTGCTCCTACTCCGTTTTGCCTGAGCCAAGAAACCTCTGTGTAGGACTCTAAAGAATCGTCAATACGCCGGCAGTAGGTGATGATCATATCTAACTGTTAGTTATATGTATGCCCTAGAGGCCATTACTGTACATTGGATGTATATTGTAGTGGATGCTGAGACATATATATGTATGACTTTCTTGCTCGAAATGATAGTACGCTATCTGGTTGCTCTTTATCTTAACATGTATAATTTCTGTCTCTCTGATTACATGTTGATAAAGCCCTTAGGATGTGTACTCGACTTCCAGGACTATGATGCAGATCATACTAGTGGGGTCTGGGTAGTCAATGAGTACATCCTTCAATGTTCCTAGTCGTGGGAATATAGAGACGGGGCATCGATATTCCAGAGTAGACTAGCGTATATCTTCTCGACCCATGTGATGGGCGATGGATGATCCCATATCC
Source organism: Agapanthus africanus (assembly GCA_030015575.1). Taxonomy (NCBI): domain Eukaryota; kingdom Viridiplantae; phylum Streptophyta; class Magnoliopsida; order Asparagales; family Amaryllidaceae; genus Agapanthus; species Agapanthus africanus. The sequence goes on from JASDDO010000008.1 coordinate 213,245,893, forward strand.
ATTGGTGTTTGACATCGGAGATGGTATGCGGGTGCTCAGTGGAGACTGGGTACACTGAACGGACTCGCCGAGAACTCCCAGATGGTATTATACCTCACGTCAGATGGCAGTTCTCTGGTGACACTGGTGCAGCTTAGTCTGTTGACCCGAGATCGTCATAGAGTCTTGTGTGTCTCCCACTGTGCTTTGATTTCCACCCTACCATGGCTCTACTGAGTCGTGCAAACAGGTGGTTTTTGGGTACGGTCCCGATTCACATGGAGGCAATGAGCGATAGGAGGGGATTCGTCTCTCCCGGTATTGGGGGTTGATGTTGCGCTATGCTCGACTGTCCATAACAGGAAATCCCTGGCCAGGGTTGCAGTGATATACTGGTAAGAGTTATCAGTAGTTTCACGAATGTTATGGACCTCACGTCGGCATGACATATCGAGCTATTGGGGTCTGACGTTTACCACCCCTAGGCGAGATATGCGACATATCAGACGAACAGACCGGACTGTACGGTAAGTGTTACTGGTTGGATTCACAGGAGTGTGAGTGGGCTTGCTCGTCGATCTTCTGATCGCTCAATACCCGGGTGGCCGTTACGTTTAGCAGACCGCTTGCGGCTTGTGGGTGTTTGATATGATCATCACCTGCTGCCGGCGTATTGACGAGTCTATAGAGTCCTACACAGAGGTTTCTTGGCTCAAGCGAAACGAAATAGGAGCGCATATGAGATATGTGCGGGACCGAGAATAATGCGTGTATGTGATACCGTATTCTATTCTCGCGATGAATGTATCGATTGGTTGTATGCGATATAACCTAGTTATCGAATCAAGGATTGATTCGATAAGCCGATACATTGGATATTAGTCGGTTATATGCGATATGACCGGATCGTTAAATCAAGTGTTGATTTAATGATTTAATGTATAATTATATATTTGATATATTACTTTACATTAACTAATATTAGTTCACTTTAAATGGATTTTCTCACTTGAAGTTCACAAGTTGTATATGTGATATACTTTTGTGCACTTGTTTGTATCATGTTTGATGATACATGCAAACTTGGGTTTGTGTAAGACTTAAACCTTGGTTAAGTAAATGGTTTGGGTTTTGATTTTTTTAACCATTTATTTATTTATTCTTTTTTGCAAAATAAGTTATGGTGGCTTTCTTTGTTTGCTTGTTGAAGCTTCATGAAGCTTTGAACAAGTCCACCATATTTGTCTCATGCTTAACCCTAACCATTCAAACTAACCATAGTTTATTCTCTACACCTAACCATGGTTGCTATATGATAAGTATTCATTTTATTTTCTATTTTGAATAATACTTATCATATTCTTTCTTCTTCTTCTTCTTCAACAAGAAGAAAAAATTGCCTCCATCAATGGCAACTTGAGAAAAAGAGTGAGAAATCCAATTCTAAAGTGAACCCACTTCTTATTTCTTCATCCTCTACCACTTGCCAAGTAGTATAGGGTGTTTTCTTCACAAGTTTCATGACTTGGTGAAGTTGGAGTTTGATCTTGAGTTGCCTCGACGTAGATCATCTTCGGCATCGAAGTCGACGACCTAGCCCGATCAATTCTTCGATGAAACCACCGCGAGGGTCCGGGATCCAAAGGGTACAGCGGAGGGTCGTCAACACGGAGCTATGGAGGTGGAGAACCGGATCTACAAAGGTTGTAGTCACTTCCCTTTTAGTTAAAGTTGTTTACTTGCATCGCATCACCTATAAATCTAGTTAACGATCCGTATTAGGGTTTGTAGGCACATGAGAAAATTTGAATTGGGCATGTTTGATCACTTGTGAGACCTCACTAGTGTGCCTAGGAACCCTACAGTGGTATCAGAGCCTAGCTAGAGCCTTAGGCGATGCGTAGACGGAGTTAGAAGTCCGATCGAACCGAAACCCTAACTCCAAAATGATCTCTGGACAATTTTTTAAAAACTGGGTTTTTTCCAGATTAAAAATATATAGAAAAATCAGCAGGAGTTTGTAAGAGTTACTGTGAAATTCGAGCGCCTAAATCCATCAAACCGCCGCGGTTCCGCGGCACGAGCATGGCTCGTGCGGCGGTTCCGCGGCCGTACGGTCTCCTTGTTCAATGAATTTTCCACAGTAATTCTTATTTTGCAGTGCTGGTTTTCCTGGGAATTTTTAATCTGAACTCAAAAGTTGAGTTTTATGGGTTGTATTGGGAGTTCGTAGATTCGATCGGACTGTCAAATTTTGTTTGTGTTTTTTCGGGGTAATTTTAGAATATGTTAAAAAGTTCGGCCGGATATAAATACCCACTTTTTCCCCTGCCGGGAAATTTCCAATTGTTGGACTTTTCCGTAGTTTAATGACGTTCTAAGTAGTGCAAGTAACGCGATGGTCCCTCTAGAAGACAACAAACCTTAACTCGATTATGTGACTGTCTTGAACTGCCCTTTGAACCTTAGGGTTTGGGGCAGTACGGCGTGCCACATGTGAGGCGTTGACTTGACCCTTCTACGGCTGGACCGTTGGTACTGAGGCACGAAGTGAATGTTTTTAAACTTATTTCATGTGTTGAGCTGTATCGGGGAAACTTGGGTGTTCGATTGTTCGATCGGAAAGTTTAACATTTTCTATCTTATCCGGAATGTGATACAATAATTGGAATTCACAAGTAGTTATGAGATAACTGAATGAATGTTATAAACATAGCAGTTTAGTCTCACTTGATCGGTTGCCACGGAATTTTGATGTGATCAAAAGTCCGTCGCAATCACGTAGCATACGCGGATACTCGTCGGGTAAACTGAATAGACAGCTTCACCCCATAGCCCTAACCAAGTGACTGTAGGAGAACCCCGTCGCCGAAAGCATCCTTTCGGGTGCTCGCGGCAGCGGTGTTCCGCCTTGGTGCACTTCGTCGACGGTATCAGGGGTGCGGCCGTCTACTGAAGTTTGCGACGAGCATTCGATCAGGATGTCGGGAATCTTGTTGAATCGCCCGACTTAATATTGAAAAGTGTTTTCGATAATGAGACTAAAATGCGGGGTTTATAATTGTTAGGCATGCGATGTCTGAGTATTTCATTTGATTAGGCATGCGATGTCTAAAGAGGTTGCAGATTCCAACTGTTGTAGTTTTACACTTTCTTTTCTGTGACCGTAAGTTTAATATGTGATATCGCCGGTTTCGTTGCTATATGTCAACGACAATTGGGATGCGCATATTTACTTACGTTGATGACATGTGATGTTATGTGTTGCTGGATATGTTATATTGGATCGTCATGTTTGAATAGCCGGGTTTTTTTTATGTGAGACGGGTGTTTTTTTCATTTTCATTCATGTAAAAACTTGTATGTAATATTCTTTTATTGGGGCACTTCCAGGTTGCGGAAGATGTCACCGTTGATGTATATTATTTACTTTTCTGCATTAGGATAGACCCAAGGAGGGGAGCACAAGTAACCGGGTTCTAGGGTCCAGTGGGAGACCATCTCGAGGAGTCGAGTCCGGGTCTCCTAACCCTAGAATTGGTAGGGTTGCTTGCCGCTCTCGTAGGGGTCTAGGGGTGTGGGATTGGCTATTCATCACGACCGTGGAATCCGTGTTTTATACTGGCTCGTATTAAAAACACGGACGTCCTAGTATATCCAATATTTCATATGATATTTACTGCTGCGTTATCTGTAATGTGATCATGTGATTTGTTCAGACAGATATTATATATATAGTATATATGATATATTATATAGACGTTGCTTATGTTTTGCACCCGCGCTAGTCCTGCCTTTTTCTGGCGTTAGTTACCTAACCTAACGGTGCAGACGGGACATCGAGGCGAATGCGGATGGCATAAGCGTACGTTATATTTATCTGTGATGTTTAGGTGGACTTAAATGATGGGATATTCATTAATGAGATTAATGAAAGAAAATAAACCTAATTGATGTTGGGGAATCGAATTTCAAAATAAAAACAGGTAGCTACAGTTCTTGCTTTGCATCGTGGTGTTCCTTGTAGAACATCCTGCACCTTATTCGATGAGGAAAGGACCGAGATCTCTTCACCGGGAGTGACTCCTTTAGCAATAACTGGCAGATGCTACACACTCGGTTTGTCTTTTGATTGCTTCTATAGTTTCTGCTTTGCACAGTGATATATATGATATATCCCGCACCTCATTCGACGAGGAAAGGGCCGACGATCCCTTCACCGGGAGTGACCCCTTTAGCAAAACTAGAAAAGCCTCAAAAACATTCCATTTAAAAAACATTTGATTCCGCAACGAGATCAAGTTCAAAGCGTTAAAGGTTTTCATAAAAACCATCCGCAGCCCTCCGTCATTTTAGGAAGTAGAGTACTTAGTATTCGTGCTACGTTTGTCGACCATAGCCGAGGCGTAGTGTGCGGTAGCTAAGTGATATCTTCTTACACAGCATATGATGCGATTAGTTAGGACAGTCATGTGGCTTTGTTGACCTTAGCCAAGGGTCATGTGGGTGGGTCTAATTAATCACGAAATGACGGGTAGAACTTGACTAGTACCTATGATTTGTTGACCTTAGCCAAGGTCATAGGTGCTAGGGGTAAAAACCATTATCAGGAGTTTCAAGTGTTGAAATTTGCAATGAGATTGCATACCTTCTATATGATAGTTGGATCCCGATACCCACTGCGAGTAATTGTTACTCCTGGGAGAGTTTTGCACTTTACAATTAGCCGATCAAGTAGGTGTCTAGAAAGGTGTCAACGGGGTTACGCCTATGGGAAAACGAGGTTTACTGTAATTAGGTCCGTGCGAAAGCACGGGGAACCTCCCTCAAAGTACCGACACTGGCCTGGCTGAAAGATTAGCGAACTTGTAGAGTGTAATTAATCCCGGCTAGTCTTTCCTTTTAGGGTTTGAAGGAAGATTTGATAAAAACAGTGGGAGCCATCCTTATTAGATAAAATATATAACCAATCTGATCTTGCAAGAGCGCACGCTGAGTGTTTTCTTCTCTCTCTCTCTCCAGGTAGCGACCATATCACGCCTTAATCAAGATAATAATATGTATGTATTGACCGAACCCGCTTGTTATACTGAGCTGGGGAACGTTGGTCCCGCTCCAACTTATAATTGTTATAAGGCAGAGCATGAAATAGGGAATATCAGAATTCCTATGCCGCCCAAACGAAGAAAGTGCATATGATGCATCTCCTTCGGGTGTGTTCATTACAAAGAACCGATTCTCAGTATCCTCTGCATCCTGGGTATTTGATACCGGATCAGGATCCCAGATATGTAATCGTTACATAGGGCTACAAAAAGATAGAAAAACTGAGAACGGGTGATAAGTTTCATGAGACAGAAAACGGGGCAAGTGTTGCAGCCAAGTCTGTTGGTCACTGTCACCCTGTATTACCAATACATTGATTCTGAACAAATGCTATTAGATACCGAACCTGATATACAAAATCATTCAGTCTCTTTATTAGTAAAGAAATGATAAAATTTTGTATTGATGGATAATGTTTTGAACATTTCCTATATCAAAAGTTGATCGGTTCAGGCACGTTATCTAAAAGCATTGACATTCTAAATCAAACTACAGTTCCTAGTATACAGAACACACACAAGAGGAAGAGTTCAGAAATGAACGAATCCTTCTTGAGGCATTGTAGACTAGGTCATATCAATGCGACCCGACTGGCTGAAGTTACATTTTAGATGCATATTTAAATCAGTTTGAATTTACATCTTGTGAAACTTGCCAGTCATGTCACAAAGATTAGATGACCATAGCTCTGTTTATTAGAAACAGAGAAAGAGTTAGTAAACTCTTGGGATTGATACATGATGATGTATGTAAGGTCTCCTGTCTACACATGCCAGGACCGGTTCTTTGTACTTCATTATATTCTCTGATAATCTCTCAAGATTCAATCATGTGTTCCTGTTGAAACAAAAGTCCGAACCTTTTGAGATATTCACAGAATATAAGCTAGAAGTAGAGAACCAATACGGGTATAAGTATTATGTCCTATGATAAGATCAGGGAGGAGAATACTTGTGCATGACATTCCTGGACTATTCTAAAAGAAAATGAGATTCTCTCTCAGTATTACTCCTCTGAATACACCACAGCACAACGGTGTATCGGGGCGGAGCAATCACACAATATTAGATATGGTGTGCTCTATGATGAGTATTACTGAGTTACCTATTTCCTTTTGGGGTTGTGCACTTGAGAAGCTGCATACCTATTGAATTAGGTTCGAATCAAATCAGTGCCTACCACTCCATATGAGATATGGTATGGGAAGAGCCTATCTCTTAAGTTAGTTAAGATTTGGGATTGTCCGGCCTATGTCTAAAGAAAAATCTGGACAAGATCGAGGCAAGGTCAGTTCTGTAGAACTGGAAAGGTTCCAGCTATACAAAACTACAGCTGATGATTTGACAGAACCAAAGGATTCAATAGTTCCCTCAGCCTCTCCGCCAATCTAGCAGGGTTCCTCATCCGCCTGAGAGATACCTCGGTTTCTCGATGACAGTGGGAGCGAGGAATGCATCATGAGATGATTACCCAACAAGTTTCGAGCAGGTCATCAAGAGTAGGGGCTCTGTAAGAATGGCTGGGTGCTTAGCGATCTGAGATGGAATCCATATACACCAACAAAGTATGGACTTTGTTTGCTATATCTGAAGGATTAAATCCCCATCAGGAGCAAGTATATTTTGAGAAGATTGCTTGGTGTAGATGGAAAAGTTGAGACTTTCAAAGCTAGACTTGTTAAAGGTTTTAGTCATCAACCAGGTGTGGATAATGATGAAACCTTTTCTAGGGACTATGCTTAAGTCCATCCAGATCCTACTTGCCATTGCTACATACCATGACTACGATATCCGGTGGTTGGGTGTCATGACTACTTTTCTAAATAATGATTTAGAAGAGAACGTCTATAAGAACACAGCCAGAGGGCTTCGTAAACAGTGGGAGCAGCGGAAACGTGTGCAAGTTGCTTTACATAATAAAGCAGGCATCGCGGAGTTGGAACGTTTGTTTTGATGTGATAGTCAAAGTGTTTGACTTCATCAAAAATAGTAGATGAACCTTGTATATACAAAACGGTAGTAGAGAGTAAGGTAGTCATCCTCGTATTGTACGTGGACAACATACACTTGATAGGAAAAGAGTTTCCTATACTACGATCGGTCGATCTCCTCTTATCACAAGGATTCTCCAATAGGATCAAATTGATACCTCCTAAATCCTGGGATTCGGGTCTATGAGATAGATCTAAATGGATGTTAGGATTCTCACTAGCTGTAGTAAGATAGTATCAATCGATCCTGAGGAGAATCACTGGAAAGGTTCCAGGGTGATAAAGACAACTGAATGTCAGTCACAGGCATTGTCTTTACCCTCAGTAAAGGGACGGTATGTTGGAAGAGTTCCAAGCTAGATACCGTGGCAAACTAGACGATAAAGGCTGGTAACATCGCTATTAAAGTTACTACCAAAGAGGCAGTTTGGGTGTATATTAGTTCATGAGATGAACTCGGTTCCTACCATTGTATGACAATGGAAGTGAGGCTTCGGCCCAGGAACCCTGGTCCCATCAGTGACCCAGATATATTCTGAGGCGGCATCACCTGATCATGGAGATAGTTGATCTCCAGGGTGATCGAGGTTAGGAGAGTAGACTCAGAGGACAACACGGCGGATCCACTCACGAAGGCCTTTTCCCAAAGAGAGACTTTTAGAGGATGGTTGAGTATTAGATACTACAACTACTGCTACAGATGGCCTTAGTGCAAGTGGGAGATTGTTAGTTATATGTATGCCCTAGAGGCCATTACTGTACATTGGATGTATATTGTAGTGGATGCTGGGACATATATAGGTAGGACTTTCTTGCTCGACATGATAGTACGCTATCTGGTTGCTCTTTATCTTAACATGTATACTTTCTGTCTCTCTAATTACATATTGATAAAGCCCTTAGGATGTGTACTCGACTTCCAGGACTATGATGTAGATCATACTAGTGGGGTCTGGGTAGTCAATGAGTACATCCTTCAATGTTCCTAGTCGTGGGAATATCGAGACGGGGCATCGATATTCTAGAGTAGACTAGCGTATATCTTCTCGACCCATGTGATGGGCGATGGATGATCCCATATCCATTGGTGTTTGACATCGGAGATGGTATGCGGGTGCTCAGTGGAGACTGGGTACACTGAACGGACTCGCCGAGAACTCCCAGATGGTATTATACCTCACGTCAGATGGAAGTTCTCTGGTGACACTGGTGCAGCTTAGTCTGTTGACCCGAGATCGTCATAGAGTCTTGTGTGTCTCCCACTGTGCTTTGAATTCCACCCTACCATGGCTCTACTGAGTCGTGAAAACAGGTGGTTTTTGGGTACGGTCCCGATTCACATGGAGGCAATGAGCGATAGGAGGGGATTCGTCTCTCCCGGTATTGGGGGTTGATGTTGCGTTATGCTCGACTGGCCATAACAGGAAATCCCTGGCCAGGGTTGCAGTGATATACTGGTAAGAGTTATCAGTAGTTTCACGAATGTTATGGACCTCACGTCGGCATGACTTGTCGAGCTATTGGGGTCTGACGTTTACCACCCCGAGACGAGATATGCGACATATCAGACGAACAGACCGGACTGTACGGTAAGTGTTACTGGTTGGATTCACAGGATTGTGAGCGGGCATGCTCGTCGATCTTCTGATCGCTCAATACCCGGGTGGCCGTTACGTTTAGCAGACCGCTTGCAGCTTGTGGGTGTTTGATATGATCATCACCTGCTGCCGGCGTATTGACGAGTCTTTAGAGTCCTACACAGAGGTTTCCTGGCTCAAGCGAAACGAAATAGGAGCGCATATGAGATATGTGCGGGACCGAGAATAATGCGTGTATGTGATACCGTATTCTATTCTCGCGATGAATGTATCGATTGGTTGTATGCGATATAACCTAGTTATCGAATCAAGGATTGATTCGATAAGCCGATACATTGGATATTAGTCGGTTATATGCGATATGACCGGATCGTTAAATCAAGTGTTGATTTAATGATTTAACGTATAATTATATATTTGATATATTACTTTACATTAACTAATATTAGTTCACTTTAAATGGATTTTCTCACTTGAAGTTCACAAGTTGTATATGTGATATACTTTTGTGCACTTGTTTGTATCATGTTTGATGATACATGCAAACTTGGGTTTGTGTAAGACTTAAACCTTGGTTAAGTAAATGGTTTGGGTTTTGATTTTTTTAACCATTTATTTATTTATTCTTTTTTGCAAAATAAGTTATGGTGGCTTTCTTTGTTTGCTTGTTGAAGCTTCATGAAGCTTTGAAAAAGTCCACCATATTTGTCTCATGCTTAACCCTAACCATTCAAACTAACCATAGTTTATTCTCTACACCTAACCATGGTTGCTATATGATAAGTATTCATTTTATTTTCTATTTTGAATAATACTTATCATATTCTTTCTTCTTCTTCTTCTTCAACAAGAAGAAAAACTTGCCTCCATCAATGGCAACTTGAGAAAAAGAGTGAGAAATCCAATTCTAAAGTGAACCCACTTCCTATTTCTTCATCCTCTACCACTTGCCAAGTAGTATATGGTGTTTTCTTCACAAGTTTCATGACTTGGTGAAGTTGGAGTTTGATCTTGAGTTGCCTCGACGTAGATCATCTTCGGCATCGAAGTCGACGACCTAGCCCGATCAATTCTTCGATGAAACCACCGCGAGGGTCCGGGATCCGAAGGGTACAGTGGAGGGTCGTCAACACGGAGCTATGGAGGTGGAGAACCGGATCTACAAAGGTTGTAGTCACTTCCCTTTTTGTTAAAGTTGTTTACTTGCATCGCATCACCTATAAATCTAGTTAACGATCCGTATTAGGGTTTGTAGGCACATGAGAAAATTTGAATTGGGCTTGTTTGATCACTTGTGAGACCTCACTAGTGTGCCTAGGAACCCTACACAAACACCTACAAGCTGCAAGCGGTCAGCTAAACGTAACAGCCACCCAGGTATTGAGCGCTTAGAAGGTCAACAAGCAAGCCTGTACATTCTCCTGTGAATCCAAACAGTAACACTCCCGTACAGTCCGGTCTCGTCGTATGATATGTCGCATATTTCGCCTAGGGGTGGTAAACGTCAGACCCCAGTAGCTCGATAAGTCGTGTCGATATGTGGTCTATAACAGTTCGAGAAACTACTGATAACACTTACCAGTAAATCTCTGCAACCCTGGCCAGGGATTTCCGGTTATAGCCAATCGAACACAGCACAACATCAACTCCCTATACCGGGAGAGACGAATCCCCTCCTATCGCTCATTGCCTCCATGTGATTCGGATTGTACCCAAAAGCCACATTTTTGCACGCCCTCTTGGACGTGGTATGATGGAAATCAAAACACAGTGGGAATCACACAAGACTCTATGACGATCTCGGGTCAACAGACTACTCTGTACCAGTGTCACCGGTGAACTGCCATCTGACGTGAGGTATAATACCATCTGGGAGTTCTCGGCGAGTCCTTCCAGTGTACCCAGTCTCCACTGAGCACCCGTACACCATCCTTGATGTCAAACACCGATGGATATGGGATCATCCATTGCCTATCATATGGGTCAAGATGCGTATACACTACTCTACTCTGGTGTATCGATGCCCTGTCTCGATACACCCTCGACTAGGAACAGTTATAGGATGTACTCGTCGACTACCGTGGCCCCACTAGTATGATCTCATCATAGTCCCAGTAGTCGAGTACATATCCTAAGGGCTTTATCAACATGTAACATAGAGACAATCAGAGTACATGTTAAGATAAAGAACAACCAGATAGCGTACTATCATGTCGAGCATGAAAGTCCTCCCTATATATGTCCAAGCATCCATTACAATATACATCGTATGTACAGTAATGGCCTCTAGGGCATACATATAACTAACAGTCCTATCAGATATCCAGACATATTCTCAGACTGGTATTACTCAATTCGGGAGATGGCTTTCTCCGCGAACTTGTGATTAAGAGAGACATAGAAAGAAACATCAGGGTGGATCCACTCACTGTGGCTATTTCTCGAACGCAATAGTTTTACAAACGAGCTTTGTGAAACTGATTATTATAAGAGTTGGGTGTTCGGTATCACACGGGCTGTGAGTATACAATATCGTAATAATTAGCCTTAAGTGCAAGTGGGAGATTGTTGGATATAGTGCCCTCAAGACAATTATTGGATTGCAGGCACGTGATTGCAATGATTGAGGGAGGACCTATACCAGTAGGACAGTCTTATTCGAGATGATAGTATGCTATCTGGTTTGTCTTTATCATCGTGTACATGCTTTAGGTGAAATTACAAATCACTATTACACGTTGATAGAGCCCATAGGATTATTTCTTGACGGCCAGCAGTATGATGGCGATCATATAAGTGGGAGCTGGGGTCTTTAAGCACATCCTTAAAAGGTCCCTAGTCGAGGGAGTTTCGAGACAGGGCATCGATACTCCAGAGTAGACTAGTGTATACAGTCGAGACCTCGACGAGGGGCGGTGGCCGGTCTCATAAGCCATTGGTGTTAGTTGGTTCACCTAAGATGTATACATGTGTTCATTGGGTTATGAGTACACCGGACAGGACTCGCTGAGAACATGCTAGTTGGTTTTATACCTAGCGTCAGATAGCAATTCCCTGGTGACATGTATACAGGTTAGTCTATCGACCTAAGATCGTCACTGGTCTCGTGTGAGTTCCCATTGTGCTTTGATTACTATCCTACCACGGCTCAAAGGAGTCGTGCAAACAGATTTTAGTTGGGTACAGTCCCGAGCCACATGGAGGCAGTGAGCGGATCGGCAGGGGATTCGTCTCTCCCGGTATTGGGGATGAGATCGCGCTGTGTTTAGGAGAGCCATTACACGAAATCCTTGACCAAGGCAAGTGAGATTTACTGGTAGGTATTCCAGTAGTATCTCAGGGTGTTCTGGGCTACACTCCGACACGAGTTGTACCGCTTTTGGGGGTCTGACGTTTACCAGCCCCCTAAGCCCGACATGCGATACTCATAGACGAACAGACCGGACTGTATGGATATTGTCACTAACAGGCTCAGTAGGGTTCCAGGATGAGTTCGCTCATCGGATTCCCTTTTAGTCGATACATGGGTAGCCGTTACGTAAAGCTAGTACCACTGACGTGCTTGTGGTTAAACCCACTGCCGGCATATTGATGAGTCATTAGAGTCCACAACAGATAGTTTCCTAAGTTTTGGGCGAAACGTTGTAGAGGCCGTATGGTATTATGGTTTGGTTCGATCATATACGTGCAGTCGTGCACGGATCGTAATCGGTGTAAGTGCACGGCGGCGCCCCGGCCGTCAATCCGAGGCCAAAATATTTCGGTGTAAGTGCAAAACATATACAACATCTACTAGTATATATATCAATATATAATATTTCGCTCAAGGCGTGATAAAATGCAACATCACAGAAATGTAATAGGCATCATAGAACAATACAGATATCTGGGATCCCGGGTTTCACAGAGCCGCTACTGAAACCCGACGTTCCCCTTGTCGTGTGGATAGCCTGTGCAATGAAATCCTAGACCCCTACGGGCGCGACAAGTTACCCGCCAAAACCTGAAGCGAGGCAGCCCCCTTCAGCAACGTGAATGGACCACCCAGCACTTCACGGAATCCGGTAACTTGGGCGCCCCTCCTGGGTCAACCTGTACCCCCTACGAGTGTGGCGAATAGCCCGCCAATTCTAGAGTGAGGCCCCCTCCATCTCAACGCCATGAGATGCGGGCCCGTTGCCCTCTAGAACCCAGCTATCCGTGCACCCCACCTTAGGGTAATCCTAGTACAGAAAGTAAAATATACATACAACGGGTACATCGACCTCACCCCGGTCGTGCCCCAAAAGAATAATATACAAACAGGCAGTGATGACAGTCCACATGTCGGACGCTCGCCCCGCAATATCAAATGTACATAAAACACCAAACTGTACTACCATTGCATCCAGGCTATCCCCCACGACCAATCCGCAACATCACAGCACAACACAGAACATCAACGTGAATGTCACGTTCGCAAATCCGTCTAAAAGGGCTATAGCAGTTAGACAGGATTTACCGATCAAGTGACATTCACGGTCGCAGATATAATGTAAATACTGTGAACTAACATGTTTAAAATATTCGATCGAGCAAATTTACCGAAGTGGGCCCCAAGCACTATTGTAGCACTCAAAGAAAAACTGGGCCCAAACAGAACATTCCAAAACCCCAATTTCCCTGTACAAAGATCACTGTGCAAAAATGGTGCAGTGAAGGCACTGTGCTGCGGCGGAACCGCGGCCGTAACGTGGGTTTGGCCGCGGTTCCGCGGTCAAGCTACAGTGTCACACTACCATTTTTTCACAGATGTCTTAGAATTTCCTGCATGTCTTTCTGCAATGTACAGAAAAAATTTTAGAGCCAAAAATAATTCGACAGAAAACTGATGCTTTGAAATCGCGGTTTTGGGATTTTTGTCCGATCGAAAATGTAAACACGTTAGACCAAGCTAGACTAGGTTAATGGCGTGTCTCTGATACCAGTGTAAGTGCACGGCGGCGCCCCGGCCGTCAATCCGAGGCCAAAATACGGAAACGATAATTTACTTTGACTTTAAAACCGGCACCACCGCGCACAAAAATCCCAGATCGAGCCATTAATCTAATCCTAGCTAACTAAAGAATGGGTAGAGAGATATACTGTAACCCTTCGAAAATCGTTTAGGCAGTTTTTCGGTAATCGGCTAATTTTTCGGCCTTTTCCGTAAAAAGTCAAAATAGGTATTTTTCATTGTAGACCTAATTATACAAAATTTATATAAGATATTACTATAATTTTGTCACTAAAATGTCACTTATAATTTTCTAGTTAAATAAAAAAAAAATTCGTAATTAATTATTTTTTTTATTATTTTAAGCCTTTTTAAATACATTAAATTAGTGATAAATACAAATTTAATTGGGTAAATTTCATAATTAGGAGTCTTTATAAGCTAAAATATGGTGTTAATAAAATTATATCATGTCTTGCAAACTTTTGGTTTTAGGGTGGGAAAATTTGTGAAAAAATGAAGTAAAAATGGGGTTTTTTGTAAAAAGGTTGACATGAAAGCATTAAATGATAACATATGATGTTTTATTGACCTAGAAACTTCTCCACAACTCCCCCCATCATCTCCTCTAGCTGCTGGCCGAACTCACCTGCAGGAAATCCCCTCACTTCTCATTCTTTCTTGCTTCTTTTCTTGCTAAAAATTCAATAAATATTCACAATTTCCATCTCAATTCAAAGCCAAACCCTAATCCCATCTCTCTTCAACCCAAATTAGTTCAAAAACATGATGAAAGGAGGCTTTCTTGGTGACTTGATCATGCTAGGATTCAATTGGTGAGGTAAAAATTCTAAACTAGTTTGCTAACTTGTAAACTATATGTGCTAAAATTCAATTTTGAAGTATAAATTTAGTTGTAAATCCTTGTTCATGAAAAATCAAGAATGGGTTTTGATGTTGAGTTAGGGTTTGAAACATGGTTGTAAAAATTAAGTTAGGGTTTTGGTTATCTAATTGATTAGAATGGTTAATTGGGTAATGATATGCTTGCTAAATCGACAAATTGCGATGTTTGTATCGAATCGGCTAGAAAATTGCTTGCTAGATTTTTATGAAAATTAGAATGCGATCAAATTGCGTTATGTTACAGATATAATTAGCTTCGTATAGGACTATTAGAGTGCGCGAACGCGGGGTTTTGTCTAGCCGGATTTTTGTTTTGTCGATTTCCCCGAAATGACGATTCTAGTTAACGATTAGCGATTTTCGTGCGTTTTCCCGCGCACCGAGTGCATGCTATGATTAATACGAGAGCATGGATAATTGTATGTTGTGACTTGCATTGTGTTAGGTTTTGTAATCTTATGCTTGATATGGTGAAAATATAGGATCGGTCGGGGAAACTTCGGACACGGCGCGAAAAGGCAAGGCGGTGGTCGGATCGGATTAGCGGGGATTTCAGGTGAGTAGATGTATTCATCTATGGGGGGAATCGTCTGAATGGCGTGAGGCACCCCCCCTAGTTAGGATTACCCTACTTTTTGCAAGATTTATTTTGTTAGCTAGCTTATCCATTCATGTACACTGCATACCCTTATAGCGAACAGTATATTAAATTGCATGGACATTCATCTATACTTATGCGATATCATTTCGTAGGACACGAACACCTTACCATTGACATCTGTTGCACGCGCACTATTCATGTGACACACACGCCATTGGTAAATGCCATGCCACATGCACTATAGAACCTGTTTATCATAATATCGCCACTTGCATTCATACTTGATATATGAAATTGCATAGCATACGTATACCTCGCATCATCATCATATTTATATAGATTTCTAGCCAAAATTCACATCGTATGCATTGATATCATAGACATTTATCATATATAACATGTGGACATTATAATTTTCTTGAGGATTTCAGTATTGCTGCGATTTCTGGATTTTGGGGAAAACCGCAAGAATTTAACAAAACCTTATATTTATCATTTTCAAAACAAAGTTGCGGTTTTCTCGTGATGTATGTGTCGTCCACCATGAGTTTTCATGTTTTCTGTTGGATTTCGAGACCCGATTCGAGGAGTGGATGAACCGTCTCGGGTACATGGTGGGCCCGGTATGGTACCCCGGGGCAAGAAGATCGAGTTGTAGACGATGAGCCTGACAGGGGAAGACTACCTACCGGTGATGTCTGGCGCGGCGGATATCCGGAGGATACCGACCGTTGTCGTGAGATTTGATGATATGGGCCGATCCGGACTGACGGAGCCCGATATTTGAGACATTGTTACAGTGAGATATTGAGACAGATATGATTTCATATTTGGTGTCGATGCTTGACACGGGTTTTCATATGATTTCTTGATGGTACTCAGCTATTATACAGATACTCATTTTCTATAGTTAAGAATGCAGTACCCTTAGCATTTAAAACACTTAAAGAGTTAGTAATGACATTGCATACATGTGCATGCATACTAGAGATATTATATCACATATGGACATACATGTTGTGACGCATTGCGTGCATTCTTACGATTGCCTTATTAGATGTTATATTCTACTCACGAGCTGGCAACTCACCCCCGTTGTGCCACAGTGTCTTGCAGGTCGGACCCGTAACCCTTGTAGCGGCGGGCTATCTTATTATCAGCTCTTTTTACTCAGACTCGCGACATCGCCCGTAGGTGGGTTGCGAGCACACTTTGTTTCTTTTTGCTCTATCATTGTATCTAGTATTCTCCATCTACCACTTTATATTGTATATGTGACCTAGTGGTGAGACTGAGAGGTTGTATATTTGTGGTTTCTTTTGGGTCGAGCTCACTTGAGCCGGCGATGTGTTTTCTGATATTTTGCGTTTCTTTTATGCTCTTTTCTTGATATGGTTATTATATTGCATGTGGTTGTGATCTGCCTTGGGCGAAGAGCTAGCCCCGCTTGGGGATGCCATTTTATGATTTCAGGTTTATTATCTTGTTGTACCCATTTTGGGGGATAGAAAATACAGGGGAGACTCTGCCGAAATTTTCTGAAATTTATGATGTTTTTAAAAAGGGATTCTTTGCAACTTAATTGATTTGAAAATCGTCTTCATTAAAGGTTTTCCTTCATTCTCTTTTGATTTTGGTTTAGATTTTTCTGGGTTTTGGCTGACTTAGGTTATGGTACGCCTTTAGACGTCTCGTAATCTAAGTGCCAGTCACGTTCCGTACATTCGGGTCGTGACATATACCGAGCGATCCGTTTCCTTCGGTCTTCTCGTCGTCGTCCCGATCTCCCCGCGGAATCTCCGGTCTTCGCCTCCTCGCCGGAAGGGCACCACGTCGCCGGCTTCTTTTACGGGCTCCCATCTCTGGACCGAGGCAACTCGGGCACGAAGTTGGCGAGCCGACGTGCCCAAGAATTGCTGTAGAATGTAGTGTAGAAAGCTATGTGTCTCATGGGGTTGAAGTTGCCTTTTTGGTGGAGGAATGAAATGTATACTTTTTGAGGAGAACAAAGAGATTTTGTGGGCATGGAAAGAAAAAAATTGCCTCACAAAATTCTTGGACAGCCCCTTAAGCTTGGCCGGCCTCTTCTCCTTGATGAATGAATGAGAGGAACAAAAACACAAGTGGAGAAAAGAGGCAATCATCCATCAAAGAGAGAGAAAATGTTATGATGATAAAACAATGATCACAAACAAGAACCTCACTCCAAAACCCAATCATATCCAACAAATGTCAAGCCATCATGAAGTCATGGAGTCAATGAAAGCTACACCCATCATGCAAACTATCATGAAACAAAAAGTCTTCTCAATTGTTAATTGCACAATTCCAAATAACCCCCTCCACCAAATTTCAGCCAAAGAAAGGAAACAAAGGAAAATGGCCGAAACGGAAAGCAACCTGGCAACATCAAAAAACCGATCCCGTAATAAATTACAGGAAACCCTGCTACTGTATATACATACCCGCATTTGTATTCCGACCGAAATACAAATACAATGAGACAATATCTACACTGTACAATACTAGGATCCAGCTTAAACCAAAGCCCGCTAGTATTATCCGTCCGATCATGACCTGTGCAATACCACACGTATTTGATCGAACCCTGCCATATCTCCATACAGCCTCTACAGCGTTTCGCCCGAAACATGAGCAACTGTCTGTGGGGGACTCTAAATACTCGTCAACACCTTGGTTGTGGATTTAACTGTTAGTGTATATGCCCTAAAGGCTATTACTGTATCATACTAGTTTGTATATTACTTAATGGAAGCTTGGGATATTCACCTTGTATAGACAATCTTGCTCAATATAGTAGTATGCTACTTGGTTTGTTTCTGCTTTAATATGTACATGTGTTTATTTTACTATATCACCTATACACATTAGTGGAGCCCTTAGGATCTTTGCTTGATTACCAGCGTTGTGATGGAAGTCACACTAGTGGGGGCTGGGTAATCCACAAGCACATCCTTATGCAGGTCCCTAGTCACAGGACTATCGAGACAGGGCATCGATACTCCGGAGTAGACTAGCGTATGCGCTTCTTATCCCAACTTGGGAGACGGTCTGTCCCACAGCCGTTAGTACGTCGTACTTGAGATAGTATGCGGGTGCTCGTTAGGTTACGAGTACACTGGACAGGACTCGTCGGGAACAGTTGGTTGGTATTATACCTATCGTCAGTTATCAGTTCCCAGGTGACATGAGTACAGATTAGTCCGTTGACTTGACACTGTCACTTCGCCTCGAGTGTGTTCCTACTGTACTTTGATTACTACCCTACCACGGCTCAAAGGAGTCGTGCAAACAGGTAGTTTTTGGGTGCAGTCCCGAAGCACTTGGAGGCAGTGATGGTTAGACAGGATTCGTCTCTCCCGGTATTGGGGGTTGACATCGCGCTGTGTCTAGGAGAGCCATTACACGAGTAGTCCCTGGCCAGGGCAAGCGAGATATACTGGTAGGTTTCCAGTGTTATCTCAGGGTGTTCTGGGCTACACTCCGACACGACTTGTACCGCTAGTAGGGGACTGACGTTTACCGCCCCCCTATGCCTGCCATGCGATGTATCAGACGAATAGACCGGACTGTATGGATATTGTCACATTCAGGCTCAGTAGGAGTTCAGATGGGTTTCACCTCGTCCGTCTTCTTATCGGCATCTACCTGGGGACCGTTACGCACAGCTAGTGCCGCATGCGGTCTGTGGTTAAACCCACTGCCAGCGTAGTGTCGAGTCTTTAGAGTCCCACACAGAAAGCTATTCTCCTTTAGGCAAAAGAGTAGAGGTCGCATTGTTTTGCGACAGGTCGCATGGTTTTGCGACAGGGTTCGGTCACATCCGTGCACTTGTGCACGTTCAGTGTCCGGACAGTTAACACTAGTGGGCTTTGGTTTAAGCCAGATCCTAGTGTACGTTTTGGGATTGGTTTTATCTCGTTTGTATTCGTGTTCCTCGGAACGCGGATGCGGGTGTGTATGCACAGTTGACAGAGAGACAAAGGCAGAGGATTCTCATTGGGGTTGTTGACTGTTCACTGTTCACTGTTGACCATTGACTTTTGCTAAACCCCTAATGAGAATAAGAAATATGATTAATGATAATATTAGTTAAGTATTATTGTGTCATGGTTGAGATGAGGGGTTGACTTTGTTGACTTGTTGACTTTGTTGACCGGTTGACTAGGTTGGACTAGTTGACCATCATCATTACAATGGCTATCATTTCATGGCAAAGACTTTTGCTTGCTTGTTTGTTTTTGCAAAATGAGTGCATGAAATGATATGGCCATTTTGACTTGAACCATCACATAATACTCAATTACTATTATGAGTAATCATGGTTTTGGATTATGAGAGCTTGGATGGCAAAAGACTTACTCATTCTATCATTTCATTTCTCTCTCTTGCTTGAGCTCTCCCTCTTGCTCTTCCTCTTGCTCTTGCTCTCTCTAGCTCAAGGCAACACCCTCTCATGAGTTGAGAAACATTGCCTTAGAGACAAAAGAAAACCCATACCACTTCTCTACTCATCCTAGTTTACAAGGTTTAGCAAACCAAGTGTTCTAGTTTCTTCCAGTTCGAAGAAGAAGCCAAAGGTAGAAGCTTTCAGGTGGATCCATCTTCGGCGCAAGGAGACGACGAGGTGAGGCCGATCCGTACACCGGAAAGAGTTGAAGACGAAGGAGTTCAAGAAAGGTATAACTGTTGGAGATAGTGCCCTCAGAGTCAATTATTGGATCACAGGCACGTGATTGCAATGATTGAGGGAGGACCTATCCCGGTAGGACAGTCTTTCTCAAGATGATAGTATGCTATCTGGTTTATCTTTATCATCGTGTACTGCTTTAGGTGACCTTACGAGTCGCTATTACACGTTGATAGAGCCCCTAGGATTCTTGCTTGACTGCCAGCAGTATGAGGGTGATCATATACGTGGGAGCTGGGGTCTATAAGCACATCCTTAAAAGGTCCCTAGTCGTGGGAGTTTCGAGACAGGGTATCGATACTCCAGTGTAGACTATTGTATACAGTCGAGACCCCGACGAGGGGCGGTGGCCGGTCTCACAAGCCACTGGTGTCAGTTGGTTCATCTAAGATGTATACAGGTGCTCATTGGGTTATGAGTACACCGGACAGGACTCGACGGGAACCTGCTAGTTGGTATTATACCTGACGTCAGATAGCAGTTCCCTGGTGACATGTATACAGGTTAGTTCCCGCTGTGCTTTGATTAATACCCTACCACGGCTCAAAGGAGTCGTGGAAACAGGTTTTAGTTGGGTACAGTCCCGAGCCACATGGAGGTAGTGAGCGGATCTGCAGGGGTTCGTCTCTCCAGGTATTGGGGGTGAGGTCGCGCTGTGTCTAGGAGAGCTAGTACATGAAAAGTCCTTGGCCAAGGCAGGAGATTTACTGGTAGGTATTCCAGTAGTATCTCAGGGTGTTCTGGGCTGCACTCCGACACGACTTGTACCGCTTTTGGGGGTCTGACTTTTACCAACCCCCTAGGCCCGCCAGGCGATGCTCATAGACGAACGGACCGGACTGTACGGATATTGTCACTGACAGACTCAGTAGGGTGTCAGGATGAGTTAGCTCATCAACGTCCATTTTGGTCAATAGCTGGTAGCCCGTCACGTATGGCTAATACCTCTGACGTGCTAGTGGTTAAATCCACAGCCATAGTATTGACGAGTCTTTAGAGTCCACCACACACAGTTACTCAAGTTTCGGGCGAAACACTGTAGAGGCCGTATGGAGATATGGCAGGGTACGATCAGATACGTGCGGTATTGCACGGATCGTGATCGGACGGATTTTACTAGCGGGCTTTGGTTTAAGCCGGATCCTAGTATTAGACAGTGTAGATTTTGTCTCTTTGCATTTGTGTTCAGTGGGAATACAAATGCGGGTATGTATATACAGTAGCGGGGTTTTTCCTGTAATTTATTATGGGTTCAGTTTTCTGAAGTTGCCAGTTTGCATTCCGTTCCCGCCGGTTTTCCTTTGTTCCTTCACGGCCGGACTTTCTGATGGAGGGGGTTATTTGCAAGTTTGCAAATAACACATTATGGAGGAGGTGTCTTGCATTTGAGGGATTATGATATGACCATCATCATTATATTCTTTTTCCATCACCTTGCTAGCATTTAATGTGATGAGATTGAGTGGGGTTTTGATTGGAAAATGGTGTGACCTTTTTCCTTCTCATTTTTATCATACATATTCCTTCTTGCTTTATTGCAATTTTTGATCCCACCATTTTTGAGATGAGGGGCCGGCCACTTCAAGGGAAAGAGAGGAGTTCATTTTTTGATGTGGGGAAAAATTATCATTCATCTCATTTTAGCTTGCCACCAAAATTCCCAAGTTCATATCTTGTTCATTCCTCCATCACCAAAGGCAACTTCACCCCAAATGAGACAATGGTTTCTACACTACACCTACAGCATCTCTTGGACGCGTCGACTTGCCAGCTTCGCGCCCGAGTTGCCTCGGTCCAGAGGTAGGAGCCCATAAAAGAAATCGGCTACGTGGTGCCCTTTCCGACGAAGAGGTGACGAACGGAGTTTCCGCGGGAGATCGGAGTGGAGACGAAGACCGAAGGACATGGATCGCTTGGTATATCTCTCTACCCATCTTTTAGTTTGCTAGTAGGTAGGTTAATGGCCCGATCCGGGATTTTTGTGCGCGGTGGTGCCGGTTTCTAGTTGTTAGAAAATTTTCGTTTCCGCATTCCGGCGTCGGATTGACGGCCGGGGCGCCGCCGTGCACTTACAGTGGTATGAGAGCCACGCCATTAACCTAGTCTAGCTTGCTCTAACGTGTTTACAAATTCGATCGAACGGATTTTCAAAAAACCGTATTTCCATGTCGCACTTTCTGTCGAATTTTTCTGTGCTCTAAAAATTATTTGGTACATTGGAAAATTACGTGCAGGGTTTTTTTAGGAATTCTGGGAAAATTTGGTACGCTGATGTTACTGTAGCTTGGCGGTTGAGCGGCCAAAACCACGTTTTGGCCGCGGAACCGTCGCCGTTTTGTGGCCAAACCGTACCAAATTTTCACAGTAGGCTTCTGACATGGAAATAGGGTTTCTGGTATATTCTTTTTGGGACAAGATGTTTTTGAGTGCTGCAGTTGTGCTTGGGGGCCCACTTCTGAAAATTCAGTCGATCGAAATGTTTAAACATGTTAGTTCATAGTATTTACATTATATCTGCGACCGTGAATGTCATTTGATCGGTAAATCCTGTCTAACTGCTATAGCCCTTTTAGTCGGATTTGCGAACGTGACATTCACGTTGATGTTCTGTGTTGTGCTGTGATGTTGCGGATCGGTCGTGGGGGATAGCCTGGATGCAATATTAGTACAGTTTTGTTTAGAGAGAAGAAAACTCTTTAGCATGATGCTCTTGCAAGTTTAGAGTGGTTTTTAGTTTATCTAAACTGGATGGCTCCCACTGTTTCTCGAATCCTTCCTCAAACCATAAAAGAAGAATTAGCCAAGACTATTCTCACCGTACAATACTTGCTTAACCGTTCAGCCAGGCCGGTGTCGATACTTCGAGGGAGGTTTTCCAACGCTTTCGCGAAGTTCCTTAATTAAGTAACCTCTTTTCTCTGGGGGCGTAACCCCGCTGACACTTTTCTGGACACCTACTAGGTTTATAGCATTGATCGTTAAGTGACGAATATCCTGATAAGTAGCATATACTCACAGTGGGATCGGGATCCAAATATCATCGTCTGATAATGTTGTAGGAATGCTACCAACATTCATCAAACTCAAAATGGTATGCACTTGGTTCTTTGCAAATTTCAGTTTCTTTAGAAATTCCCGATATAAGTTTTTACCCCATGCTCTTATGACCTTGGCGTTGGTCAAAATGTCATAAGTCACATGTCAAGTTCTACCCATCATTATCTTGTTAATTTGAACCCATCCGTATATATCCCTGACGTTGGCCAAATGATAATACGACTGTCCCAAACCAACTCATCTATCTATGCAACAAATGAATACCCAGCAGCTACCAAACACTATGCCATGACGTTGGCCAAAAGTGCATAGCTTGAATACTACCGAATACCCAAATGAAATGACGGAGGGCTACGACTGGTTTTGGCGAAATCGTGAACGTAGTGAACTTGATATAACCGAAGGAACCTGATAGCTTTTAAAAGGAGTGGTTAAATCTCCGCATTTAAAAATATCTGTTTTAAAAATAACCGAGTGGTTTCTTTCAAATTGTTCCAACGATTTAAACTTTGGTTTGTTTTACTTTGCATTATAGATAATGCGTCCCATCATTAACCTATCATTGCAGAAAACAACGAAAATACAACGTCCTCTTATGCCATCCGCATTCGCCACGGGGTCCCGTCATCACCCGTTAGGTTACTTAACTAACGACAGAGCGGGGGCTGGGCTAGCGCGGGTGTAAAACATAAGTGGCGTCTAAATAGCTATCATAATATAGATATTTTACATTCGTCTGACGCAATGATATTCATTCCAGAACACAGATAAACAATATTGGATTTGCAAGCAATCTGTATTTCTTTTGAGCCTGCAAGAAAAGACAGATTACACAGTTGTGATGAATAGCCGTTTACCCCACCCTCGACCCCTACGGGTACGGCAAACTACCCACCCGGTAGTCTGTGTACCCCACCTTGGGCCAGTCCTAGGAGCAAAAAACAGTAAAATGAAATAATACAACGGTGGCTACGACCGCAACCTGGAAGTGCCCCGCGAAAATAATATTACAACAAATTACATTTACAACAAATGAATTAAACGATAACCCATTGCGAACCCCGGCTATACACCACAACAGTCCAATACAGTTTATATGCACAAACAGATATAACCATTTCAGAAATGTGCAACCCCCTGCCAACCGACATACTAGCAGTTGGGGGAGGTTTACGAACACATTAAACAATCACAGATATAATCCAATACGCAAATACTGTACAATTCGATCGAATAAACAACATCAATATTGCTCCAAAATCTGCTCTGTTAAACAGTAACCTGAGCAATAATTAAATATTCCAGAAAACACTAAATATCACAGGGGACCCACACAAAAAATTTGGGATCATGACTCGGCAACTCGGCGGCGGAACCGCGGCGGATCGGTGGGATCCGCCGCGCTTCCGCGGCGCTTTAGCCGAGTCATGGGCCCAATTTTCTTGGGTGTTCTCCTGGACCCATGTCAAGCTTCCTGAACATCCCTGAAAAATTTTAGGACATCATTTTGGATTCGACAGAAACTGATTTTTATTAGGGTTTTCCGGCTTCGTTTTTCCGTTCGAAATTCGTACAAATTTGCAACTAGGTTATTTATTGTTTAGCGAGGCTCTGATACCACTGTAAGTCGATGTAGTACACCCCAGTACTTGTGGGGAGGCGGAATTTTCAAAAACGATCAAGTTTAAACAACGAACATCGACTAACCGCTTGAATCGAAGCTAAACAAATAATAACCAAACACATAGCTAAACTAAACTATAGTGTTAAGGGATTATACCGATCGAAACTAGTCCTTCGTCTTTGTGTCCTCCTTTGTTCTCCTCGACCTTCTCTAGGTAGTAGACGATCCACCCGAGAGCGAAACTCCAAGCTAAACCTCTAACTTGAGGTAACTAATCAACTTTGATTGCTAATCAAAGATGAAAGGATGATGTAGAGTGTAGGTTATGGATTGTTTAGTCTAACTAATCCTTTGATCTCAACACATGAGGATTAAGGATTAGGGTTTGAAGATGAGAGCTTGAGGAGAGAGAATGTGAGATAAGATAATGAGAGAAGAGAGAGAGTGTATCATAATATTATGAAGCATTCTTATTTTTCAATAATGAATAAAAAGAAATGAATAAGCATGCTTCATGAAATATCTAGTGGTGATTCATTAGCATGAGTCATTAAGCAATAAATGTGCATTAATGAAATGAATGAATCACCACCATGACTCACTCTCTTATCCAAAAGAAACCTCCTTAGTCACATCTTCTAGAAGCTTCTCGAGTAATTACGAGAACGCCCCTCCGATCCGTAAAAATACGGAAAAACTTTAGACTGTAAAAATCCAATAACCGGATACCAGTAACTGGCTTAAACCAAAGCCGACTGGTAAAAACTGTCCGAAAGTCGTACGCGCGTAAACGCACGTATGCGTCCGAACCCTTTGTCGCAAAACCATGCAACCTCTATATCGTTTCGCCTGGAGTAGGAAACTCTCTGTGTGGGACTCTAGAGACTCGACTACTACGCTGGCAGTGGGTTTAACCACAGACCGCAAGCGGCACTAGCTGTACGTAACGGTCCCCAGGTAGTTGTCGATAAGAAGGCCGATGAGTAAACCCATCCGAACTCCTACTGAGTCTGATGTGACAATCTCCATACAGTCCGGTCCGTTCGTCCAAGACTATCGCATATCGGGCCTAGGGGGGCGGCAAGCGTCAGTCCCCTAATAGCGGTATAAGTCGTGTCGGAGTGAAGCCCATTACACCCTGAGAAACTACTGGAACCTACCAGCAAATCTCGCTTGCCCTGGCCAGGGACTTTGCGTAATGGCTCTCTGACACAGCACGATATCTACTCCCAATACCGGGAGGGACGAATCCTGTCTAACCGCCACTGCCTCCAAGTGCTCGGGACTGCACCCAACTGCCACCTGTTTGCACGACTCCTTTGAGCCGTGGTAGGGTAGCAATCTAAGAACAGTGGGACACACTCGAGGCGAAGTAGCAGTATCAAGTCTGCGGACTACGCTGTACTCATGTCACCTGGGAACTGTTCACTGACGACTGGTATCAAACCAACCAACAGTTCCCTGTGAGTCCTATCCGGTGTACCCGTAACCCAACGAGCACCTGTATACTATCTCCAGTACGACGTACTGACGGCTGTGGGACAGACCATCTCCCCAACTGGGATGAGAAGCATACACACCAGTCTACTCCGGAGTATCGATGCTCTATCTCGATAATCCAACGACCAGGGACCTGAATAAGGATGTGCTTGTAGACTACCCAGCCCCCACAAGTGTGACTGCCATCACAACGCTGGTAGGCAAGCAAGATCCTAAGAGCTCTATCAATACGTACACTCACATATTAAGATAGAAAAAACCAAGTAGCATACTACCATGTTTAGCAAGACTGTTATATACATGTGAATATCCCAAGCTTCCATTAAGTAATATACAAGCTAGTATGATACAGTAATGGCCTTCTAGGGCATAAACACTAACAATCTCCCACTTGCACTAGGGCCATGTACTGGCATATCGCAGACCAATGATCTCGAGCAGCCTCTCGAACTGAATCTGAGGAAGGGCCTTCGTGAATGGATCAGCAATGTTCTCTTCTGAAGCAACTCTCCGAACCTCGATCTCCTGACGATCAATGATCTCCCTGATCAGGTGATACCGCCTCAAGATGTGTCTGGACTTCTGATGGGACCTTGGTTCCTTTGCTAAAGCTATAGCTCCGTTGTTGTCGCAATACAGAGGTATTGGATCAACTATGGTAGGAACCACCTGAAGTTCTGTTAGGAACTTCTTCATCCAGACTGCTTCTTTTGCGGCATCGCAAGCAGCTATATACTCCGCTTCCATCGTCGAGTCAGCAACGGTGTCCTGCTTGGAGCTTTTCCAGCACACCGCCCCTCCATTGAGGGTAAAGACATAACCCGACATGGACTTGGAATCGTCCTTATCACTCTGGAAGCCGGAATCAGCAAAGGCCTCCAACCTGAGGTCTTTTCCGCCGTAAACCAAGAACATCTCCTTAGTCCTCCTCAGGTACTTGAAAATGTTCTTTACTGCTATCCAGTGTTTCTCCCCTGGGTCTGACTGATACCGGCTTACCACGCTTAGTGCGTAAGCTACATCTGGTCTGGTACACAACATTGCATACATTATAGAGCCTACCGCAGAAGCGTAGGGTATAATAGACATGCGTTCCCTTTCCAAATCAGTCTTGGGAGACATCTCTTTGGAGAGGGTGATTCCGTGACAAGCCGGTAGATTACCGCGCTTAGAATCTTTCATACTGAATCTTTTCAGTACAGTGTCGATATACCTGGACTGCGAAAGTCCCAACATCCTCTTGGATCTATCACGATAGATCCGGATCCCCAGAATGTAAGAGGCATCACCCAGGTCTTTCATGGAGAACCTGTGTGACAAGAATCCTTTGACAGATTGTAGCATAGGAATGTCATTTCCTATCAATAGAATGTCATCCACGTACAAGACGAGGAATACGACACTTCTGGCCACAACTTTACTATATATGCACGGTTCATCTGGATTTTTGATAAAGTCATATTCTTTGACTGTCTCATCAAAGCAGATGTTCCAACTCCGCGATGCCTGCTTTAGTCCGTAAATGGACTTAAGCAGCTTGCATACTTTCCCGCTGCTCCCACTCTGATTGAAACCCTCTGGCTGATCCATATAGACGCTCTCTTCTAAATTTCCATTCAGAAAAGCCGTCTTTACGTCCATCTGCCAGATTTCATAATCATGGAAGGCAGCAATAGCAAGAAGGACCCGAATGGATTTGAGCATAGCCACTGGAGAAAAAGTTTCGTCATAGTCCAAACCAGGTCTTTGACGAAAACCCTTTGCAACAAGTCTAGCCTTATAGGTTTCCACCTGTCCATCTACACCAATCTTTTTCTTGAAGATCCATTTGCATCCTATGGGTTTTACCCCATCTGGAGCAAAGTCCAAAGTCCATACTTTGTTGGTGTACATGGACTCCATCTCGGTCCGCATTGCATCTAGCCATCGTACCGAGTCGCCGCTCTGGATGGCCTGCTGGAAGAGTAGGTTCATCATCATCTATGATGCAATCCTCTCTATCCCCGTCTATGAGAAAACCGTAGTATCTCTCAGGCGGACGAGACGGCCTACTACTCCTGCGGAGGGGTGCGGGAATGTTCTGTTCTTCTTGAACCTCTGGTTCTACCAAACTTTCAGTAGCAGCTTGTGGTTCTGGAATTTCTTCCAGTTCTATTTCGCTCCCATTTGTATCCTTTTCTAAAACTTGTTGTTCTAGAAAATGGGCATTACGAGAAACAAAAACCTTTTGTTCTTCTGCGTAATAGAAGCAATATCCCTTGGAGTTCTTTGGATATCCTACAAGCATACATTTTACTGATCGTGCCTCGAGCTTGTCCACAAACTGCTTTTTGACAAAAGCTGGACATCCCCAAATCCTTATATACTGAAGATAGGGTTTCTTCCCACTCCACATCTGATATGGTGTGGTAGGCACAGTTTTGGTTGGAACTCTGTTCAAAATATATGCCGCTGATTCTAGCGCATATCCCCAGAAAGATTGCGGTAACTCAGCATTACTCATCATGGATCGTACCATATCCAATAGGGTTCGATTCCGTCTCTCCGATACACCGTTGTGCTGTGGAGTGTATGGAGGAGTAAGCTGAGAGAGAATTCCTTTCTCTTTTAGGTAACCTAGGAACTCAGCACTTAAGTATTCTCCACCTCGATCAGATCTCAGTGTCTTAATACTTTTGCCTGTTTGGTTTTCCGCTTCACTCTTGAATTCCAGGAATTTCTCAAAGGCCTCTGATTTATGCTTCATTAAGAAAACATATCCATACCTAGAGAAATCATCTGTAAAAGTAATGAAGTAGGAATAACCACCTCTCGCATGTGTAGACATTGGACCGCATACGTCACTGTGTATGAGTCCTAAGAGCTCGCTCGCTCTTACTCCTTGTCCAGTGAATGGAGTCTTTGTCATCTTTCCTTTGAGACAAGATTGACAAGTGTCATAAGTTTGATATTCGAACGTGTCCAAATATCCTTCTCTATGCAACTTAGTCAACCTTCTCTCATTGATGTGACCCAGTCTACAATGCCATAAGAAAGCTTTATTCAAATCTGGAGACTTTCTTTTTAGTGTGTTCTGGACATTGAAAATTTGGAGTTGGTTTAACACATATATGCCGTTATTTAGAGTACCGGACCCAATCAAACCATGATTAAGGTGGATGTTGACAACATCTCTTACAAACGTGAAATCATAACCTTTATTTGATAACAAGGAAACTGATATGATATTACACGTTAAGCTTGGTACAAAATAACAGTTATGTAAAACCAAAATGTGTCCACTCGTCAATCCTAGGTGATAATCCCCGACGGACGCAGCTCCCACGCTAGCTCCGTTAGCAACCCTGAGGATCATATCACCTTCCTTCAGCACTCTACGGTTTCTCAGTG
The DNA here is from genome assembly GCA_030015575.1 of Agapanthus africanus. Classification (NCBI taxonomy): domain Eukaryota; kingdom Viridiplantae; phylum Streptophyta; class Magnoliopsida; order Asparagales; family Amaryllidaceae; genus Agapanthus; species Agapanthus africanus. The sequence continues at coordinate 213,275,330 of JASDDO010000008.1, forward strand.
CCTGCAATGAATTGCAAATATGAGATCCTGACCCGGTATCCAATACCCAGGAAGTAGAGTTGATCGACAGACAATTCTCAATTACAAACACACCTGAAGTCGAAGCCACAGCCTGCTTCGGTTCCTGGTTCTTGGCGTTCCACGCCTTGCAATCCTTCTTCCAGTGCCCTTTCCTGTGACAATGGAAGCACTCATCCTGACCAACTATCGGTACTGCTTTCTTTTTCTTTCCCTTCCCTCCCACCTTACTAACACCTCCTCTAGGTCTGGGTGCGGCCTTCTTCTTCCTTCCTTTGGCCCTAGCCTTGGACCCGGAAGAAGATGAACCGCCAACAAACATAGCGGGTGTTTCCCTTGCCTTCTGCAAGGTGCCCTCTGCACTCCTTAACATGTTCAGGAGTTCCGCAAGTTCAACTTCTTTTCCTTGAAGATTGAAGTTGAGGATAAACTGGGCGTAGGTGGGAGGAAGGGACTGGAGAACAAGGTCTGTATAGAGCTCATTATCCAAAGTCGTCCCAAGGTCTGCGAGCTCTTCTATATAGCCAATCATCTGTAGGACATGTTCACCTACCGATGACCCGACAGCCAACCTCGCTCGAAACAATTTCTTAGAGGTCTCGTATCTTGCTATACGAGATTGCTCTCCATAAAGTTCCTTTGTATGGAGAAATATGCCATCTAGGGACATATCCTCGTGCCTCCTCTGATGTTCATTGTTCATCGAGGCAAGCACGATGCACTTGGCTCTCGCGCAATCTAAATCCCAGGTTTTGCGGATTTCCTTATCCGCATTGCTGGATTTGGGACCAGGGACAGCAGGTGCCGTAGCGGTGAGGACGTACCCCAGTTTGTCATAGGTCAAAGCCATCTTGACATTCCGCAGCCAATCTTTATAGTTTGGCCCCGTCAGTATATTTTTCTCTAAAAGTAACTTAAGTCCAGTCATTTTCAGGGTCGCTGCAATTAGGAGAGAGAGAAGAAAACTCTTTAGCATGATGCTCTTGCAAGTTTAGAGTGGTTTTTAGTTTATCTAAACTGGATGGCTCCCACTGTTTCTCGAATCCTTCCTCAAACCATAAAAGAAGAATTAGCCAAGACTATTCTCACCGTACAATACTTGCTTAACCGTTCAGCCAGGCCGGTGTCGATACTTCGAGGGAGGTTTTCCAACGCTTTCGCGAAGTTCCTTAATTAAGTAACCTCTTTTCTCTGGGGGCGTAACCCCGCTGACACTTTTCTGGACACCTACTAGGTTTATAGCATTGATCGTTAAGTGACGAATATCCTGATAAGTAGCATATACTCACAGTGGGATCGGGATCCAAATATCATCGTCTGATAATGTTGTAGGAATGCTACCAACATTCATCAAACTCAAAATGGTATGCACTTGGTTCTTTGCAAATTTCAGTTTCTTTAGAAATTCCCGATATAAGTTTTTACCCCATGCTCTTATGACCTTGGCGTTGGTCAAAATGTCATAAGTCACATGTCAAGTTCTACCCATCATTATCTTGTTAATTTGAACCCATCCGTATATATCCCTGACGTTGGCCAAATGATAATACGACTGTCCCAAACCAACTCATCTATCTATGCAACAAATGAATACCCAGCAGCTACCAAACACTATGCCATGACGTTGGCCAAAAGTGCATAGCTTGAATACTACCGAATACCCAAATGAAATGACGGAGGGCTACGACTGGTTTTGGCGAAATCGTGAACGTAGTGAACTTGATATAACCGAAGGAACCTGATAGCTTTTAAAAGGAGTGGTTAAATCTCCGCATTTAAAAATATCTGTTTTAAAAATAACCGAGTGGTTTCTTTCAAATTGTTCCAACGATTTAAACTTTGGTTTGTTTTACTTTGCATTATAGATAATGCGTCCCATCATTAACCTATCATTGCAGAAAACAACGAAAATACAACGTCCTCTTATGCCATCCGCATTCGCCACGGGGTCCCGTCATCACCCGTTAGGTTACTTAACTAACGACAGAGCGGGGGCTGGGCTAGCGCGGGTGTAAAACATAAGTGGCGTCTAAATAGCTATCATAATATAGATATTTTACATTCGTCTGACGCAATGATATTCATTCCAGAACACAGATAAACAATATTGGATTTGCAAGCAATCTGTATTTCTTTTGAGCCTGCAAGAAAAGACAGATTACACAGTTGTGATGAATAGCCGTTTACCCCACCCTCGACCCCTACGGGTACGGCAAACTACCCACCCGGTAGTCTGTGTACCCCACCTTGGGCCAGTCCTAGGAGCAAAAAACAGTAAAATGAAATAATACAACGGTGGCTACGACCGCAACCTGGAAGTGCCCCGCGAAAATAATATTACAACAAATTACATTTACAACAAATGAATTAAACGATAACCCATTGCGAACCCCGGCTATACACCACAACAGTCCAATACAGTTTATATGCACAAACAGATATAACCATTTCAGAAATGTGCAACCCCCTGCCAACCGACATACTAGCAGTTGGGGGAGGTTTACGAACACATTAAACAATCACATATATAATCCAATACGCAAATACTGTACAATTCGATCGAATAAACAACATCAATATTGCTCCAAAATCTGCTCTGTTAAACAGTAACCTGAGCAATAATTAAATATTCCAGAAAACACTAAATATCACAGGGGACCCACACAAAAAATTTGGGATCATGACTCGGCAACTCGGCGGCGGAACCGCGGCGGATCGGTGGGATCCGCCGCGCTTCCGCGGCGCTTTAGCCGAGTCATGGGCCCAATTTTCTTGGGTGTTCTCCTGGACCCATGTCAAGCTTCCTGAACATCCCTGAAAAATTTTAGGACATCATTTTGGATTCGACAGAAACTGATTTTTATTAGGGTTTTCCGGCTTCGTTTTTCCGTTTGAAATTCGTACAAATTTGCAACTAGGTTATTTATTGTTTAGCGAGGCTCTGATACCACTGTAAGTCGATGTAGTACACCCCAGTACTTGTGGGGAGGCGGAATTTTCAAAAACGATCAAGTTTAAACAACGAACATCGACTAACCGCTTGAATCGAAGCTAAACAAATAATAACCAAACACATAGCTAAACTAAACTATAGTGTTAAGGGATTATACCGATCGAAACTAGTCCTTCGTCTTTGTGTCCTCCTTTGTTCTCCTCGACCTTCTCTAGGTAGTAGACGATCCACCCGAGAGCGAAACTCCAAGCTAAACCTCTAACTTGAGGTAACTAATCAACTTTGATTGCTAATCAAAGATGAAAGGATGATGTAGAGTGTAGGTTATGGATTGTTTAGTCTAACTAATCCTTTGATCTCAACACATGAGGATTAAGGATTAGGGTTTGAAGATGAGAGCTTGAGGAGAGAGAATGTGAGATAAGATAATGAGAGAAGAGAGAGAGTGTATCATAATATTATGAAGCATTCTTATTTTTCAATAATGAATAAAAAGAAATGAATAAGCATGCTTCATGAAATATCTAGTGGTGATTCATTAGCATGAGTCATTAAGCAATAAATGTGCATTAATGAAATGAATGAATCACCACCATGACTCACTCTCTTATCCAAAAGAAACCTCCTTAGTCACATCTTCTAGAAGCTTCTCGAGTAATTACGAGAACGCCCCTCCGATCCGTAAAAATACGGAAAAACTTTAGACTGTAAAAATCCAATAACCGGATACCAGTAACTGGCTTAAACCAAAGCCGACTGGTAAAAACTGTCCGAAAGTCGTACGCGCGTAAACGCACGTATGCGTCCGAACCCTTTGTCGCAAAACCATGCAACCTCTATATCGTTTCGCCTGGAGTAGGAAACTCTCTGTGTGGGACTCTAGAGACTCGACTACTACGCTGGCAGTGGGTTTAACCACAGACCGCAAGCGGCACTAGCTGTACGTAACGGTCCCCAGGTAGTTGTCGATAAGAAGGCCGATGAGTAAACCCATCCGAACTCCTACTGAGTCTGATGTGACAATCTCCATACAGTCCGGTCCGTTCGTCCAAGACTATCGCATATCGGGCCTAGGGGGGCGGCAAGCGTCAGTCCCCTAATAGCGGTATAAGTCGTGTCGGAGTGAAGCCCATTACACCCTGAGAAACTACTGGAACCTACCAGCAAATCTCGCTTGCCCTGGCCAGGGACTTTGCGTAATGGCTCTCTGACACAGCACGATATCTACTCCCAATACCGGGAGGGACGAATCCTGTCTAACCGCCACTGCCTCCAAGTGCTCGGGACTGCACCCAACTGCCACCTGTTTGCACGACTCCTTTGAGCCGTGGTAGGGTAGCAATCTAAGAACAGTGGGACACACTCGAGGCGAAGTAGCAGTATCAAGTCTGCGGACTACGCTGTACTCATGTCACCTGGGAACTGTTCACTGACGACTGGTATCAAACCAACCAACAGTTCCCTGTGAGTCCTATCCGGTGTACCCGTAACCCAACGAGCACATGTATACTATCTCCAGTACGACGTACTGACGGCTGTGGGACAGACCATCTCCCCAACTGGGATGAGAAGCATACACACCAGTCTACTCCGGAGTATCGATGCTCTATCTCGATAATCCAACGACCAGGGACCTGAATAAGGATGTGCTTGTAGACTACCCAGCCCCCACAAGTGTGACTGCCATCACAACGCTGGTAGGCAAGCAAGATCCTAAGAGCTCTATCAATACGTACACTCACATATTAAGATAGAAAAAACCAAGTAGCATACTACCATGTTTAGCAAGACTGTTATATACATGTGAATATCCCAAGCTTCCATTAAGTAATATACAAGCTAGTATGATACAGTAATGGCCTTCTAGGGCATAAACACTAACAGGTAACTTGCCGCTCCCGTTGGGGTCTAGGATCTCATTGCACACGCTATCCACACGACCAGGGGAACGTCGGGTTTCAGTAGCGGCTCTGTGAAACCCGGGGATCCCAGATATCTGTATTGTTCTGTGATGCTGTACATTTCTGTGATGTTGCATTTTATCACGCCTTGAGCGAAATATTATATATTGATATATATACTAGTAGATATTGTATATGTTTTGCATCCGCGCTAGTCCAGTCCCCACTCTGTCGTTAGTTAAGTAACCTAACGGGTGATGACAGGACCCAGTGGCGAATGCGGATGGCATATACGTACATCATTATTTTCATTCTTTGTGGTGGGATCAATTGATGGGACTGCGTTGATTCGGATCAATGCAAGATAAACAAACATATTCTGATGTTGTTGGAACACTTTTTCAAAAAGCTGTTATTGCAAGGGCGTTCTCTTTTGTTTTGCATCGTGGTATTCAGTTGGAATATCCTGCTCCTCAGTCGACGAGGCAAGGGCCGAGATCCCTTCACCGGGAGTGACCCCTTGGACAAAAGTTTGCGTCAGGGTAATAACTTCACTATAGCCGATTACTTTTGCTTTGCATCGTGGTATTCAGTTGGAATATCCTGCACCTCATTCTACGGGGAAAGAGCCGAGATCCCTTCACCGGGAGTGACCTCTTTAGCAAAGGTTTTCGTCACTATATTTTTAAAAAGCTATCCGGTTCCTTCAACGATATCAAGTTCATTACGTTAAAGCTTTTCGCCAGAAACCATTCGTAGCCCTCCGTCGTTTAAATATGAATAGTCAATAAGTATTCAAGCTGTGTATGTTGGCCAAAGTCAAGGCACAGTGATTGGTAGCTATTGGGTATTCATATGCAGCATAGATAGATGCGTTGGTTTGGGACAGTGTACTACTATTTTGGCCAAAGTCAAGGGTATGTACGGGTGGGTTCAAATTCACCTGGAGAATGACGGGTAGAACTTGACATGTGACTTATGATATGTTGGCCAAAGTCAAGGTCATAAGAGCATGGGGAAAAAATCACATCGGGAGTTTCTAAAGAAACTGAAACTTGCCAGATATGCGCATACCTTCTGGAGTGTGATAACGTGAGCGGATTCCGTCACGTTATCATGCAATGATAGTTGGATCCCGATTCCCACTGATGAGTTGGTTTACTTCTCGGGTGATCCCGACTAATTCTTCTTTCAGGTTTGGGGAAGAGTTTGACGTTACAGTGGGAGGTTTCCTGATTAGATAAAGTGATAACCATTCTGATCTAGCTTAGAGTGCACGCTTAGTGTTTCTTTTCTCTCTCTCTTTGGCAGCGACCATTGACCCGATCCTAGACTATGACTCAGTGGCCAAAATTAACCGAACCTTCTTAAACATTGGCTTTTGGATTGTCAGAGTTGCAAACCTCATTGCCACTCCTACTTTTACCCTTTTCTCCAGGACACCCCGTATTACTATGAACGTCCACTTCCATTGGACAAAACCATCGTATGGTTATATACGAACTCGAAGGAATTTATTCGAGGATGGTTTCAGGTTCTGGAGAAAACGAATAGGACTATTCAGTTGTCTTTTCCTTTTAGCTTCTCTCAGGTTGCGAGTACTTCTTGGTTTAGGAGATAGTACACCTATTACGCAAATTGAATAGTCTTCTTCCAAACCTTAGGCTGGTGCCGAACAGTGGGGAATGAAGAAAACCAATTAGCCTAAACGGTATACAGAAGGTATTAAGTAAAGACAAAGAAAGGGATTAGTAAGAGGGCAAAGTAAATTGCGACTGCTATTCACGACCAAACCAAATATTTCTTCGCCAATCCTAAATCACCTTTGTATTTCTCCAGGACACTCCATATCACTACGAAGATCCACAGTTTATTTGGATACTCCATCGTATGGTTATATACGAACTCGAAAGGAACTTGTTCCAGTTCGGGGATGGATTCTGGTTCAGGAGAAATAGGAATAAGGTTTATTCGTTTGTCTTTTATCTTCAACTTCTCTCGCATTGCGAGTGCTCCTAGGATTAGGACAGTAAACCCATTATGCTTATTGGATAGTCTTCTTCCAAACCATAGGCTGGTGCCGAACGGTAGGGAAGGAAGAAAACCATTTGGTCTAAAGGGGTATACAGAAGGTAATGACTAAAGACATATAAAGGGATTTGGAGAGATGGCAAAAAAAAATATACGGTTACAGTTGTGAATCTGAATAATGGAAGAGGCATTACTAGGAATACCGGGATACCCCATCGAAACATTTCAATGTTTCAGTTTCACTGTGTACTGTTAAAAGAAAACTGATTTCCCAATTAGACACATACTCCAGGGTATGTATTTACCAGGTTTGATTCTCACATCTGTATGGTTTTACAGATGATGAGTGGGAGTAAGCTATTGGGAATTAGGTGATCATCCTCATTATATCGGGATTCGTTGTAATTAGTGATATTTGAGGAAGTCACCTGGGTTGTTTGCCGGACGGCAAATATTTGGTTTTGAATATCCGTTATAATGCACCAATTTCAAATTGATATATCTGTACGTCTATTTTAATAGAGTGAGATATACCTTTTTGAAATTATGTCTATGACATTTACCTATATCAGTGGATGGTTAGGTAAGGAGCATTAAACAGCGGTGTAATTCTTCTTAACCATAAGTACAGTTTTCAACCTACGACACACAGTGAATGAGTCACTAGACTCAAAGGACTTGTAAAGAGTATTGTATATTGTCCAGTGTCCATTAGGATAGAGGGGTTGGTCCTCGTACTATATTCTGTTTACTTATGACTTCTCTAGTTCTTAGACATGTGTTTCGTAGAAATGCGAGGTCTAAGTTTTGAGGAGTTATAGGTATTAGAATAAAGTAGAGAACCAGATGTTGCAAGTATCAGGATTCTTCAAGGTGATCGAAGATGTAGATACTTGTGTATGGTATTCAGTTGATAGTAATGATTAAGAGAACTTGCTTGTCTTTCAGGTTACTCATAATTGGAAGCATTCCTAAGTTGAGTAACGCTGATCGGCCTCCTTCCATTTAGTTGACATGCACTGAAGACAGCTGCATGATTTGAATCTGGTTCAATTAAATTAGTGCCTCTGTTTCTGTATTGGATATAGAACAGTTCATATCTTGACACTGTTAAGGTACGGGGAGTTGTCCGGCTTATGCTTAAAACCAGACTCTGGATAACTCAAGGCACGTTTCTGTAATGGCTGTTTGTGGGTTGACCCGGGCTATGACGAGGGTTGATTTTCTACCATCTGGAAGATCAATAGTGATATTGTTCTTAACTCGCCACAGTTTTAATTAAAAAATGGATTTTTTCAGAAAACAGTAGTGGGAGTATGGTAGAACTGGAAGTGATTCCAGAACCACAAACGATTACTGAAGATTTGATAAGAACCTAAAGATTCAATCTAGTTTGACATTCCATTGGCCACTCTGCAGGTATGGTGGGTAACCTCAGGCACTCGAGTGGTACTTCGGTATGCTCAAGGACTGTGGCAGTGAGGTTCTTGTTTTCCCAGACTTTCCATTGCTGTTGTTCTAGATTATGAGACCCGGCAGGAGGATGAGTATAGCGTCGTTCTGAACTGGCTTTAGAAGCGTACGTGTATATGACTCTGCCAGAGGGTTGTCGTAGTCAGTGGGAGCAGCAGAAGCATAGTGGACAAGTAGCTTATGTCTATTTATAGACTAAAGCAGATATAGCGGAGATAGATCATCTATTTCTGATGTGACAGTCATAGGTTTGACTTCATCAGAATAGGGGATGGATCTGTTAAGAAGGTAGTAGGGTGTGATGTCCTGGTATTTGGATGACATACACAGAGTAGGAAGTGAAATTCCTATACTACGGTCGATTATACTTTGGTCGTCACACAGTGGTTTCTCCACACAGGACTTGGATATTATATCAGACATTCTGGTTACTAGATCGATGGTTTTAGATCTAGATTTGGGTAGTTTCCCAATCAGGGTACTTAGACAGCATTCTATGAGTATTTAGAATGGACGACTCCTGGCATGGTAGTATACCTGCAGGTGATGGAGTCACCCTCTCTAAAGGTGTCTTACAGACTAAAGGGGAGAGGGATGCGCATGATTGGTAGATCACTTGCTTAGGCAATTGAGTCAATCATTAGATGTCAAGTACCACACCAGATGTTGTTTTTGCAGTAGGTGCAATAAGTTAATATTGATCCAATCCTGGAGAAACAGTCGGAAGCAGTTTTAGAACATAGTGCCCTCATAGTCAATTATTGGATCGCAGGTACGTGATTGCAATGATTGCGGAGGACCTATCCCGGTAGGACAGTCTTACTCGAAATGATAGTATGCTATCTGGCTTGCCTTTATCAGTCGTGTACATGTTCAGGTGACTGATTGCATGTTACACTTTGATAGAGCCCTTAGGATCTTGCTTTACTACCAACTGTATGATGGCGATCATATACGTGAGAGTTGGGTAGTTTATATGCATATCCTTAATTATGGTCCCTAGTCGTGGGAGTTTCGAGACAGGGCATCGATACTCCGGAGTAGACTAGTGTGTACAGTCGAGACCCCGACGAGGGGCGGTGGCCGGTCTCACAAGCCACTGGTGTCAGTTGGATCACCTAAGATGTATACAGGTGCTCATTGGGTTATGAGTACACCGGACAGGACTCGCCGGGAATCTGCTAGTTAGTACTATACCTATCGTCAGATAGCAGTTCCCTGGTGACATGTGTACAGGTTAGTTCATCGACCTGAGGTCGTCATTTGTCTCGTGTGAGTTCCCACTGTGCTTTGATTTCTACCCTACCACGGCTCAAAGGAGTCGTGCAAACAGGTAGCTTTTGGGTACAGTCCCGAGCCATATGGAGGCACGTGAGCGGATCGGCAGGGGTTTCGTCTCTCCCGGTATTGGGGGCGAGATCGTGCTGTGTCTAGGAGAGCCATTACGCAAAGCCCTCGGCCGAGGCAGGAGATTTACTGGTAGGTATTCCAGTAGTATCTCAGGGCGTTCTGGGCTACACTCCGACACGACTTATACTGCTAATGGGGGTCTGACGTTACTAGCCCCCTAGGCGGATATGCGATACTCATTGACGAACGGACCGGACTGTATATACATTGTCACTGTTAGGCTCAGTAGGGTTTTCGGAGGAGTTCGCTCATCGGTCCCCCTTGAGTTCGCTCCTCGGCCACCCTTGAGGTCAGTCCATGGGCAGCCGTTACGCATAGCTGGTGCCGCTGACGGTTTGTGGTTAAACCCACTGCCAGGGTGCTGACGAGTCATTAGAGTCCCCCACAGACAGTTTCCCAAGTTCGGGCGAAACGTTGTAGAGGCCGTATGGTTTTATGGCAGGGTTCGGAAAATGCACGTGCGTTTACGCACGTGTCGATTTTCGGACAGATGATACTGGTCGGCTTTGGTTTAAGCCGGATCCGAGTATTATATTGAGTAGGTATAATATCTTTGTCTCAGTTGCATTTGTATTCGGTCGTAATACAAATGCGGGTATATTTATACAGTTTCGGGGTTGTCCTGAAATTCGTTTCAGGATCACTTTTGGAAGTTGCCATTTTCCAGTTTTCTATCAGCCGTCTTTTAACATTCGGTTAAAGACGGATTTGTCTTTTCTTGAGATGAGTGTGGATTCTTCTAGAAGGTTCTAGATGAGGTGACTAGGATTAAATGGTGTTAAGTTTTCATTGGATGCATTTAATGGTTCATTAATGCTTGATGAGGTGTTATTAGTGATTCATGCTTTGTTATTAATGCTTTTGGATTGCTTAAGATATTTTTGAAGTGAGAAGCATTCTCTTGTGGTCACCCCCCTCTCCTACGGTCACCTCCCTCTTGCTATATATGGCTTGCCCTCTCTCTCTCCTCATTCTCACTCTCACTTGTTGGTTTCATATTAGAGAGAAAAGATTATGATAGGTTTTATCGGTGTATGGAATTTCACAGTCCATTTCATTCCATCACCCGATTTCCACGGCAACTTCATTAACCGATCGTCCACGGATTTGGAAGAAGTGAGACAAAGTCATCTACTCATTCTCTACATCAATCTTGGTCGTCTCTTTTAGCAAACTTGACGATCGAGTTGCCTCGAGTCAGAGGCGGGAGCCCGTTTAAAGAACCGATCATGTGGTGCCACTTCGACGAGGGCATCGGAGATCGACGAGATCGGAGCAGCCGCAACAGAGCGTGGGATGATGGTTGAAGAACGAAGGACTCGGATCGTTCGGTATAACATTCTTACACTCTTTACAGTTTGTTAGTTTAGCAATAATGGCAGATCCGGGTTAAAGTATACGATAGCGCCAGTTTAAAAGTTTTTGTTCCGCATTTGGCGTCTGTAGACGGCCGGGGCGCTAACGTAGACTTACATTGGTATCAGAGCCTAACCATTTTGCTATACTAACTTGTGCTAACGCGTTTAAAACATCGATCCGACCGAAAATCGAAAACTGCAAAAATCATAATTTTTATGCCCGACAGTTTCTGTTAATTTTAAACGGTCTCAAAATTGATTTCTGGATGTCTTAAAAATCCGTGCAGGCATATTTAAGAACCACGACAAAAGTTGGGGTCGTGATCCCTCCAGACTGCCGCGGAAGGGCGGCCAAACCCATGGTTTGGCCGCGCATCCGCGGCCACGTGGGGAGCACGTGCTCCCAAATTTGGTCAGTGTGTTCAGTGTTGGATTTTGGGGTTTTTGATATATATCATTTTGGCCCAGGTTTTGTTACTGTTCACCAGTAAGCTGTGGGGCCCACTTTTTGATATTTGGTCTTTGGTCGATCGAAATTTAAACACGTTAGTTTACAGTGCTTACATTATATCTCCGACCGGGAATGTCATTTGATCGGTAAACCATGTCTGATTGCTATAGTTCTTTTAGACGGGTTTGCGAACGTGACATTCGCGTTGATGTTCTGTTTTGTGCTGTGATGTTGCGGAATTGTCGTGGTGGATAGCAGTGTGCAATGGTAGTACAGTTTGAGTTTATTTGTACATTTGATATTGCGGGGCGAGCGTCCAACTTGTGGACTGCCGTCACTGCCTGTTGTATAATATTCTTTTTGGGGCACGACCAGGTTGCGGTCGATGTACCTATTGTACTATTTTTCATTACTGTACTAGGTTTTACCCCGAGATGGAGTGCACGGATTGCCGGGTTCGGGAAAGCAACGGGTCCGCATCTCATGGCTTTGAGAGGCAGAGGGGCCCCACTTCAGAATTGGCAGACTATTCGCCGCACTCGTAGGGGGTACAGGTTGACCCAAGGAGGGGTGCTCAAATTACCGGATTCCGTGAAGTGCCGGGTGTTCCATTCACTATGCTGTGGGGACTACCTCGCTTCAGGTTTTGGCGGGTAACTTGCCGCACCCGTAGGGGTCTAGGTTTCATTGCACAGGCTATCCACACGACAGGGGAACGTCGAGTTTCAGCAGCGGCTCTGTGAAACTCGGGGATCCCAGATATCTGTATTGTTCTGTGATGCTTATTACTTTTCTGTAATGTTGTATATTATCACGCCTGGAGCGATTATGTATATTGGCTTATATACTATTAGATGTTGTATATGTTTTACACCCGCGCTAGTCCTGTCCCCGCTCTGTCGTTAGTTAAGTAACCTAACGGGTGATGACGGGACCCAGTGACGAATGCGGATGGCATATACGTATATTTTATTTTCGTTCTTTTCTGGTGTGATCGAATGATGGGACTGCGTTGATTCTGATCAACGCAAAGTTAAAACAAACCTGTATACAGTTGTTGGAACAATTTAAAAAGTGTTGTTACAAAGACGTTTCCTTTTGTTATGCATAGCGGTATTCAGTGGAATATCCTGCACCTCATTCGACGGGGCAAGGGCGGATATCCCTTCACCGGGACTGACCCCTTGGGCAGAAGTTTGCGTCAGAGTAATAACTTCACTATAGTCGATTACATATTACTTTGCATAGCGGTATTCAGTGGAATATCCTGCACCTCATTCCACGAGGAAAGAGCCGAGATCCCTTTACCGGGAGTGACCTCTTTAGCAAAAGGTTTTCGCCACTATATTTTAAAAAGCTATCAGGTTCCTTCAGCGATATCAAGTTCACTACGCTAAAGGTTTTTCGCCAAAAACCAGCCGTAGCCCTCCGTCACTTCTTTTGGGTATTTAGTAGTATTCAAGCTATGCATTTTAGCCAAAGTTAAGGCATAGTGTTTGGTAGCTGCTGGGTATTTAATTGTTGCATAGATAGATGAGTTAGTTTGGGACAGTCGTTCTGCCGATTGGCCAAAGTCAGGGGCATGTGCGGGTGGGTTCAAATTGACAAGATAGTGACGGGTAGAACTTGGCATGTGACTTATGACACTTTGACCAAAGCCAAGGTTATAAGAGCATGGGGCAAAAATCATATCAGGAGTTTCTAAAGAAACTGAAACTTGCCGAATATGCGCATACCTTTTGGAGTATGAGTAACGTGGATGCATTCCATCACGTTATCATGCGATGAGAGTTGGATCCTGATTCCCACTGATGAGTTGGTTTACTCTTCGGGTGATCCCGATTAATTCTTCTTTAGGTTTGGAGGAGAATTTGACAGGACAGTGGGAGGTTTCCGGATTAGATAAAATGATGACCATTCTGATCTAGGTTAGAGTGCACGCAGAGTGTTTCTTTTCTCTCTCTCTCTTTGGCAGCGACCTTTTGACCGACCCTAGACTATGACTCAGTGACCAGGTTGACCGAACCTTCTTAAAATACTGGCTTTTGGATTGTCTGAGTTGCATAAGTCATTGCCACTCCTTCTTTTACCCTTTGCATTTCTCAGAACACCCGTATTACTGCGGATATCCACTTCCATTGGATAGATCCATCGTATGGTTATATACGAACTCGAAGGGACTTCTTCGAGGATGGATCAAGGTTCAGGAGAAATAGAATTGGTTTATTCAGTTGTCTTTTATTATCACCTTCTCTCAGGTTGCGAGAGCTCCTTGGTTTAGGAGAGTACACCTATTACGCCTATTGGATAGTCTTATTCCAAACCATAGGCTGGTGCCGAAAGGTAGGGAATGAAGAAAACCAATTAGCCTAAGTAGGGTGTGCAGAAGGTAATATGTAAAGACAAAATAAAGGGATTAGAAAGAGGGCAAAGTAAAATGCGACTGATATCATTCACGACCAAAACCGCGTACTTCATCGCCGCTCCTATTTCACCTTTAAAAAGAATAAGGTATTATTCAGTTGTCTTTTATCGTCACCTTCTCTCAGTTGCGAGTACTCCTTGGTTTAGGAGGGTACACCTATTATGCTTACTGGATAGTCTTCTTCCAAACCATAGGCTGGTGCCGAACGGTAGGGAAGGAAGAAAACCAGTTAGCCTAACGATGGTGTACAGAAGGTAACGACTAAAGACAAATAAAGGGATTTGGAGAGATGGCAATAAAATATACGGTTGAAGTCATGAATTGGATTATGGAAGAGGCATTGCTATGAATACCAGGATACCCCTACGAAACATTTTCATGTTTCAGTGCATTGTTAAAGGAAAAACTGTTTTCCCGATTAGACACTTACTCCAAGGGTATGTATTTACCAGGTTTCATTCTCATATCTGTATGGTTTTACAGATGATGAGTGGGAATAAGATATTGGGAATTAGGTGATCATCCACATTATATCAGAATTCGTTGTAATTGGTGATATTTGAGGAAATCGCCAGGGTACAGTTTTCCACCTACAACGCACAGGTTTTGAGTTGTTCAACTCAGCGGACTTATACAGAGTATTGTATGTTGTCCAGTGTCCATCAGGACACAGGGGTAGGTCCTCGTACTATGTTCTGTTTACTTATAACTTCTCTAGTATTTAGACGAGTGTTTCGTAGAAATACAAGGTCTAAGTTTTGAGAAGTTGTGGGTATAAGAATAAAGTAGAGAACCAGGTGTCACAAGTATCGTGTCACGACCCAAATTTGGCCCGTAACCGGCACTTAAACTACGTAACGTCTAAAGGCGTACGCAACTTAAGTAAGCCGAAACCCAGAAATCTAAACCACCCAAAACTGGATCAACGGAGAAAAACATAGTTTTAAATATTCGGAAATTTTCAAGTAAAAATCTTTAAGTTTAGTTTTCGTTCTTAAAAATTTCGGCAGCACCTCCTTTGTAAAAACTAACCCCGAAAACGGGTACAACATAGATAATAATGAAAGCATCCCAAACGGGAGCAAATCACGCCCAACGGCGGAGACAACCACCACAACATATATACGACGCCGAAGCGAAGAAATATAAAAGGAAACTGCATAAAGAAGCAAAACTTTTCAACAAAACCGGCTCCCACGAGCACGGCTCCCAAAGTCACCACAAAAGAACACTGAATCCTCACAAGTCGTCTCTAAGTCATATACAACATAGTGGTAGATGGAGAATACTAGATCCAACAAAAAAATATACAAAGTACTAACAGATAACCGCAACCCACCTAAAAGCAAAGCTTCACAGCCAACCGTAGCGGTATCCGCAAAAGTAGAGAAGAAAAGATGCCCTGCCGCGACTACTCAGAGGGTAAGTCCTGCACAACACTGTGGCACAACGGGGTGAGTTGCCAACTCGTGAATAGTAAATAACATCATACAGTAATCGCAAGTATGCACGAACAGCGATCTATCTATCACAAGTAATCCGATAGCATAAGTATGATAAGTGAATATGCAACAATCATGTAAAGGTACATCATGAGGGTACTACAACTACATGAAACAATGCATATCAACATAATCCTGAGTGTGGGATGATATAATATAAAATCTCATGCACAAATCATCAGCATGGAAAAACACCAGTGTCCCTCACTGACACATCAAATCCCAATTCCTTAGGCACCGCATCCTAAGACCGGCCCTCAAATCCTGTATGTCTCACGAAAACCTGAGTGTCAATCACCGACACTCGAAACATCATGAAACCCGTGTCTAGCATCGACACGTAAATCCTCATAACTCAGGCACTGTCACCATGACTAGCCCTGACGATATGTCATACCTCACTCCGGTCGGTATCTCCATGATAACCGCCGAGTCCAAATACAATCACCGGTAGGTAGTGGTCCCACCGTCAGGTTTATCGTCTACACCACGAAATCACCACTCACCCCGGGGTACCATACCGGGTCCACCATGTACCCGCAGACGGTGCATCCCGCTCCTCGAATCGGGTATCACAAGCCAAATCTCAGAACCGAGAAATCACATGGTGGACGCATCAAATATCATATCAAGAGAAACCGATTTTTCAAACAATACAATGTTTTCTTGAAAATATCCCCCACGGTTCTCAAATCTATAAATCATATGAAATCCATACCTCAATGCGTAAAATCCGTATAAAACTGATATATGCAACATAAAACATCAATATGAGCATATAAAGGGAAAACCGCTCTTTAAATTGAATCTAACTTTAAAACACATCATGCGGTTCCCAATTCCTTCGAAAATAAATGCAGTATCATATGAAGTGTACATGTAAGTGTAGCAGGGTTTAAGTATCTACATGTAATCAAGTACGAGGGTGTACATGTCAATATGTATGCATGATGTATAGGTAATTATAACAAGATATAAGTGAAGTGGAATAGGGTTCACTACCTTAACTATTCCTGCCCAATGCAATATCACGTATGTATGTGTCCACAGTATTTCATATGCACAATAGAATATGAGTTACTACTCTAATCATTCCTATCCACTATCATATCACATATGTAGGTGTTTGTGCGTGTCATGGCAATTACAGACGGTGTGGGTGTAGCATACAATTTAGTGCTCGTGCAACATGAACCGTCAGTAATGTGTTATATCTAAAGGTATGAGTCAAGTACAACAGATAATGCTATGCAATGACATTCATATGAAAGTAACTAATATGCAAATACATGCAGCTATCATATCATATTCGCCCCGACGCATAACGCCATACGGGCGATTTCCCCGTAGATGTTAAATCTACTCACCGATGGTCTCGAGCTAAGAAAATCCGACCACCTGCTTCCCCTTGTCCGCAGCACCCGAAGTCCCTGCTTGCGAACCTAAAATTTCATAAATAAAACACATAAGCTAAATATCCTATAATGACGGAAAGACAACGAAACGCGACGAAAACGTCCGGAAAATTACACTGCGCGCATAGCGCATCTATCGCGCACGATACCGGCCAAAACCCTAATTGGGGTCGCTAAACTACAAAACACCACGTCTGGACCCCGATCATCCCGATCGCGCAACACAACACAAAAATTACGAGGAATACACTGGATATAACCTCGCAACTACCAAACGAACCCTACGTCGGAAAACCCCGAAATCTAGTAAGCAACCTATCGCAATATATCGCACTAGATTCAAGATAACACAAATCTAACAATTACAAATACCTTAAAATAGCTTAACTAAGCTATCTAAACCAATCCTATATTTTTAACACTCGCTAATTATGTTTTAGCAAAAAAACTAGTAAGCAATTTTGCTTAATTAAATAAAATGCTTATTAGCAAATTTTAACACTTTCAACTAGATTATTCTTTTCCAAAACACCATTTAACACTTGAATTAAACACTAATCACTTAATCAAAATTTAACCCTAACATGAATTTCTTAAACCAATTATAATGAATTAATCAAGAATTAAATGCTAAACTAAGCACTTAACTAGTTAACTAAAAATGCTAGTTTAAAATTAAAGCAATTAATCATAGATAAAGGTAAGAAATTATACCTCCTCAAGAACACCAAAAAGAATTTAGATTCACCACTTTAACCTCCAAAATCATGCTTTGATGAAGATCCATGAAGGATTAGTGAAGGAAAAATGGTTTCATATTTATATAGGAATTGTTTTGGATTTATTTTTGGAATTCCTTTTGGGTTTTGATAGAAAATGAGTGAGAAATGAGTTTAGAAATGTTTAGGACAGAAATGGGGGAGTTAGGGTCGGCCAAGGTGAGTGGGGGGGGGGGGTTTGTGTAATATTTTGTGAAGAAAAAGCAAGGAAAAAGAGAATTAAATGCTATTTAATGCATTTTGCCACCATTACACCCTTTTCTTTTAAATTTTAAAACACAACATTAGTCACCAAAAAATATCTAGATTTTTAAAAAGAACATTCTAAAATAATTCTAGTGACAAAATTTATTTATTCACAAAAATAAAAATTTTCCCGATTTACGTGCACAAAACACCGCTTAAAATAATATTTTTTTTTCGGGAAAAAATCTATCTGAACCAAAACCTCCCAAATACTCCCAAAGTTCGCGCACAAGCTTTATTTTGGCCAAATTAGGTGTCGGTAAGCTTATACGGTCGTTTGATCGAAATCGGGTTAAAACGGGAAAAACCGACAATTTTGCCCTAAAACGGGAAAATTCGCAAAACGATTTCTAAAACGTTACATATCGGGATTCTTCAAAGAGATCGAAGTTGTAGATTCTTCTGATTGGTATTCAGATGATAGTGATGGTTTTGAGAAACGTGTTTCTCTTTCAGGTTACTCATAATTGGATGGATTTCTAAGTTGAGTAATGCTGATTAGCCTCTTTCCATTAAGTTGATATGCACTGGAGACAGCTGCATGGATTGAATATGGTTCCAATTAAATAAGTGCCAAAGTTTCTATATTTGATATAGAATAGTTCGTACCTTAAAAGATATTAAGGTACGGGGAGTTGTCCAGCTTATGATTAAAACCAGACACTGGATAACTCAGGGCACGTTTCTGTAATGGCTGTTTGTGGGTTGACCCTGGCTATGACGAGGGTTGATATTCTACCATTTGGAAGATCAATAGTGATATTGTTCTTGACTCGCCACAGTTTTAGTAAAAATGGATCTTTTTCAGAAAACAGTAGTGGGAGTATGGTAGAACTGGAAGTAATTCCAGAACCGCGAACGATTACGGAAAATTTAATAGGACCTATACATTCAATCAGGTTTGACATTCCAATAGCCACTCCGCAGGTATGGTAGGTAACCTCAGACACCCGAGAGGTACTTCGGTAGCCTCAAGGACGGTGACAGGGAGGTTCTTATCTACCCAGACTTGACACTACTGTTGTTCCAGGATATGAGACCCGGTAGGAGGGTTGTCGTAGTCAGTGGGAGCAACGGAAGTATGGTGGGCAAGTAGCTTATGTCTATTTATAGACTTGAGCAGTTATAGCGGAGATAGATCATCTAATTTTGATGTGACAGTCATGGGTTTGACTTCAATCAGAATAGGGGATGGATCAGTTAAGAAGGTAGTAGGGTGTGATGTCATGGTATCTGGATGACATACACAGAGTGGGAAGTAAAATTCCTATACTACGATCGGTTGTACTGTGGTCTTCACACAGTTGTTTCTCCAGACAGGATATGGATATAATATTTGACATTCTGATTTCTAGATCTATGGTTTTAGATCTGGATTTGGGTAGTTTCCCAATGCGGGTACTTTGACAGATATTCTAATGGTTTTTGGAATAGTTGACTCCTAGCATGGTGGTGTACCTGCAGGTGATGGAGTCACCCTCTCTAAAGGTGTCTTACAGACTAAAGGGGAGAGGGATGCGCATGATTGGCAGATCACTTGCTTAAGCAATTGAGTCAATCATGAGATGTCAAGTACCACACCAAATGTTGGTTTTGCACTAGATGCAATAAGTTTGTATTAATCCAATCCTGGAGAAACATAAGGAAGCAGTTTTAGAACATTAGTACATGTTCTATGGATTTGATAACGGCAGCCTCTTTCGGGAGACGGTTATCATTCCAGGCTTCAAAGGTGACATGGATGACAGAGTGATTGTCAGAGTTATAGTTTTCCCTCTGACGAAGAGGGACAGTATTATGGACAGGTGGTTCAAGAGGATACCGTGGGTGGCATGGTGCCGGATACTGATTAGGTTCAGTGATCCATACAGTCTAAGAAGTTTGGATATGGAGTTCATTTATGAACAAAGGTCCCATCAGATATCCAGACATATTCTAAGACAGGTACTACTCAATTCGGGAGATGGCTTTCTCCACGAACTTGAGATTAAGAAAGATACAGAAAGAAACTTCTAGGCGGATCCACTCACTGAGGCTATTTCTCGAACACAATAGTTTTACAAACGGGCTTTGTGAAACTGATTAGTAGAGGAGTTGGATGTTCGGTTTCACACGGGCTGTGAGTAGTCGACATCGCAATATTAGCCTTGAGTGCAAGTGGGAGATTGTTGGAGATAGTGCCCTCATAGTCAATTATTGGATCGCAGGTACGTGATTGCAATGATTGCGGAAGACCTATCCCGGTAGGACAGTCTTACTCGAAATGATAGTATGCTATCTGGCTTGCCTTTATCAGTCGTGTACATGTTCAGGTGACTGATTGCATGTTACACTTTGATAGAGCCCTTAGGATCTTGCTTTACTACCAACTGTATGATGGCGATCATATACGTGAGAGTTGGGTAGTTTATATGCATATCCTTAATTGTGGTCCCTAGTCGTGGGAGTTTCGAGACAGGGCATCGATACTCCGGAGTAGACTAGTGTGTACAGTCGAGACCCCGACGAGGGGCGGTGGCCGGTCTCACAAGCCACTGGTGTCAGTTGGATCACCTAAGATGTATACAGGTGCTCATTGGGTTATGAGTACACCGGACAGGACTCGCCGGGAATCTGCTAGTTAGTACTATACCTATCGTCAGATAGCAGTTCCCTGGTGACATGTGTACAGGTTAGTTCATCGACCTGAGGTCGTCATTTGTCTCGTGTGAGTTCCCACTGTGCTTTGATTTCTACCCTACCACGGCTCAAAGGAGTCGTGCAAACAGGTAGCTTTTGGGTACAGTCCCGAGCCATATGGAGGCACGTGAGCGGATCGGCAGGGGTTTCGTCTCTCCCGGTATTGGGGGCGAGATCGTGCTGTGTCTAGGAGAGCCATTACGCAAAGCCCTCGGCCAAGGCAGGAGATTTACTGGTAGGTATTCCAGTAGTATCTCAGGGCGTTCTGGGCTACACTCCGACACGACTTATACTGCTAATGGGGGTCTGACGTTACTAGCCCCCTAGGCGGATATGCGATACTCATTGACGAACGGACCGGACTGTATATACATTGTCACTGTTAGGCTCAGTAGGGTTTTCGGAGGAGTTCGCTCATCGGCCCCCCTTGAGTTCGCTCCTCGGCCACCCTTGAGGTCAGTCCATGGGCAGCCGTTACGCATAGCTAGTTCCGCTGACGGTTTGTGGTTAAACCCACTGCCAGGGTGCTGACGAGTCATTAGAGTCCCCCACAGACAGTTTCCCAAGTTCGGGCGAAACGCTGTAGAGGCCGTATGGTTTTATGGCAGGGTTCGGAAAATGCACATGCGTTTACGCACGTGTCGATTTTCGGACAGATGATACTGGTCGGCTTTGGTTTAAGCCGGATCCGAGTATTATATTGAGTAGGTATAATATCTTTGTCTCAGTTGCATTTGTATTCGGTCGTAATACAAATGCGGGTATATTTATACAGTTTCGGGGTTGTCCTGAAATTCGTTTCAGGATCACTTTTGGAAGTTGCCATTTTCCAGTTTTCTATCAGCCGTCTTTTAACATTCGGTTAAAGACGGATTTGTCTTTTCTTGAGATGAGTGTGGATTCTTCTAGAAGGTTCTAGATGAGGTGACTAGGATTAAATGGTGTTAAGTTTTCATTGGATGCATTTAATGGTTCATTAATGCTTGATGAGGTGTTATTAGTGATTCATGCTTTGTTATTAATGGTTTTGGATTGCTTAAGATATTTTTGAAGTGAGAAGCATTCTCTTGTGGTCACCCCCCTCTCCTACGGTCACCTCCCTCTTGCTATATATGGCTTGCCCTCTCTCTCTCCTCATTCTCACTCTCACTTGTTGGTTTCATATTAGAGAGAAAAGATTATGATAGGTTTTATCGGTGTATGGAATTTCACAGTCCATTTCATTCCATCACCCGATTTCCATGGCAACTTCATTAACCGATCGTCCACGGATTTGGACGAAGTGAGACAAAGTCATCTACTCATTCTCTACATCAATCTTGGTCGTCTCTTTTAGCAAACTTGACGATCGAGTTGCCTCGAGTCAGAGGCGGGAGCCCGTTTAGTGTTTATGCCCTAGAAGGCCATTACTGTATCATACTAGCTTGTATATTACTTAATGGAAGCTTGGGATATTCACATGTATATAACAGTCTTGCTAAACATGGTAGTATGCTACTTGGTTTTTCTATCTTAATATGTGAGTGTACGTATTGATAGAGCTCTTAGGATCTTGCTTGTCTACCAGCGTTGTGATGGCAGTCACACTAGTGGGGGCTGGGTAGTCTACAAGCACATCCTTATTCAGGTCCCTGGTCGTTGGATTATCGAGACAGAGCATCGATACTCCGGAGTAGACTGGTGTGTACGCTTCTCATCCCAGTTGGGGAGATGGTCTGTCCCACAGCCGTCAGTACGTCGTACTGGAGATAGTATACAGGTGCTCGTTAGGTTACGGGTACACCGGACAGGACTCACAGGGAACTGTTGGTTGGTTTGATACCAGTCGTCAGTGAACAGTTCCCAGGTGACATGAGTACAGCGTAGTCCGCAGACTTAACACTGCTACTTCGCCTCGAGTGTGTCCCACTGTTCTTAGATTGCTACCCTACCACGGCTCAAAGGAGTCGTGCAAACAGGTAGCAGTTGGGTGCAGTCCCGAGCACTTGGATGCAGTGGCGGTTAGACAGGATTCGTCCCTCCCGGTATTGGGAGTAGATATCGTGCTGTGTCAGAGAGCCATTACGCAAAGTCCCTGGCCAGGGCAAGCGAGATTTGCTGGTAGGTTCCAGTAGTTTCTCAGGGTGTAATGGGCTTCCCTCCGACACGACTTATACCGCTATTAGGGGACTGACGCTTGCCGCCCCCCTAGGCCCGATATGCGATAGTCTTGGACGAACGGACCGGACTGTATGGAGATTGTCACATCAGACTCAGTAGGAGTTCGGATGGGTTTTCTCATCGGCCTTCTTATCGACAACTACCTGGGGACCGTTACGTACAGCTAGTGCCGCTTGCGGTCTGTGGTTAAACCCACTGCCAGCGTAGTAGTCGAGTCTCTAGAGTCCCACACAGAGAGTTTCCTACTCCAGGCGAAACGATATAGAGGTTGCATGGTTTTGCGACAAAGGGTTCGGACGCATACGTGCGTTTACGCGCGTACGACTTTCGGACAGTTTTTACCAGTCGGCTTTGGTTTAAGCCAGTTACTGGTATCCGGTTATTGGATTTATACAGTCTAAAGTTTTTCCGTATTTTTACGGATCGGAGGGGCGTTCTCGTAATTGCTCGAGAAGCTTCTAGAAGATGGTGACTAAGGAGGGTTATGTGTCATATTCATTGAATGAGGTTATGAGTCATGGTGGTGATTCATTCATTTCATTAATGCACATTTATTGCTTAATGACTCATGCTAATGAATCACCACTAGATATTTTATGAAGCATGATTTATCATCACTCTTTATTCTTTTCTCATTATTAGAAAATGCTTCATATATGATATGATACTCATAAACTTATATCATAATATTATTCACATTCTCTCTCCTCAAGCTCTCATCTTCAAGAAGACTAATCCTTAATCCTCATGTGTTGAGATCAAAGGATTAGTTAGACTTAAACATCCATTACCTTCACTCTACATCATCCTTTCATCTTTGATTAGCAATCAAAGTTGATTAGTTACCTCAAGTTAGAGGTGTAGCTTGGTGTCTTGCTCTCGGGTGGATCGTCTACTACCTAGAGAAGGTCGAGGAGAACAAAGGAGGACACAAAGACAAAGGACCGTTTTCATTAGGTATAATCCCTTAACACTATAGTTTAGTATAGCTATGTGTTTGGTTATTATTTGTTTAGCTTCGATTCAAGCGGTTAGTCGATGTTTGTTCTTTAAACTTGATCGTTTTTGAAAATTCCGCCTCCCCATAAGTACTGGGGTGTACTACATCGACTTACAGTGGTATCAGAGCCTCGCTAAACAATAAATAACTTAATTGCAAATTTGTACGAATTTCGAACGAAAAATCGAAGCCGGAAAACCCTAAATATTATCAGTTTCTGTCGAACTTAAAATGAAGTCCAAAAATTTTTCAGGTGTGTTCAGAAAGCATGAATGAGTCCAGGAGAACACCCACGAAATTTGAGCCAATGATTCGACTAAAGCGCCGCGGAAGGGCGGCGGATCCCACCGATCCGCCGCGCTTCCGCGGCCGCGTTGCCGAGTCATGGGCTCATCTTTCATGGGTGGGTCCTCTCTGGTGTTTGGGGTTTTCTGGGATGTTTAATTATTGCTCAGGTTTTGGTTTAACAGAGCAGATTTTGGAGCAATATTGATGTTGTTTAATCGATCAAAATTGTACAGTATTTGCATATTGGATTATATCTGTGATTGTTTAATGTGTTCGTAAACCTCCCCTAACTGCTAGTATGTCGGTTGGCAGGGGGTTGCACATTTCTGAAATGGTTATATCTGTTTGTGCATATAAACTGTATTGGACTGTTGTGGTGTATTGCCGGGGTTAGCAATGGGTTATTGTTTAATTCATTTGTTGTAAATGTAATTTGTTGTAATATTATTTTTGCGGGGCACTTCCAGGTTGCGGTCGTAGCCACCGTTGTATTATTTCATTTTACTGATTTTGCTCCTAGGACTGACCCAAGGTGGGGTACACAGACTGCCGGGTGGGTAGTTTGCCGTACCCGTAGGGGTCGAGGGTGGGGTAACGGCTATTCATCACAACTGTGTAATCTGTCTTTTCTTGCAGGCTCAAAAGAAATACAGATTGCTTGCAAATCCAATATTGTTTATCTGTGTTCTGGAATGTATATCATTGCGTCAGACGAATGTAAAATATCTATATTTATTGTAGCTATTTAGACGTCACTTATGTTTTACACCCGCGCTAGCCCAGCCCCCGCTCTGTCGTTAGTTAAGTAACCTAACGGGTGATGACGGGACCCAGTGGCGAATGCGGATGGCATAAGAGGACGTTGTATTTTCGTTGTTTTCTGCAATGATAGGTTAATGATGGGACGCATTAACTATAATGCAAAGAAAATAAACCAAAGTTTTAATCGTTGGAACAATTTAAAAGAAACCACTCGGTTATTTTTAAAACAGATATTTTTAAATGCGGAGATTTAACCACTCCTTTTAAAAGCTATCAGGTTCCTTCGGTTATATCAAGTTCACTACGTTCACGGTTTCGCCAAAACCAGTCGTAGTCCTCCGTCATTTCATTTGGGTATTCAGTAGTATTCAAGCTATGCAGTTTTGGCCAACGTCATGGCATAGTGTTTGGTAGCTGCTGGGTATTCATTTGTTGCATAGATAGATGAGTTGATTTGGGACAGTCGTATTATCATTTGGCCAACGTCAGGGATATATACGGATGGGTTCAAATTAACAAGATAATGATGGGTAGAACTTGACATGTGACTTATGACATTTTGACCAACGCCAAGGTCATAAGAGCATGGGGCAAAAATCCATATCGGGAATTTCTAAAGAAACTGAAATTTGCAAAGAGATGCATACCATTTTGAGTTTGATGAATGTTGGTAGCATTCCTACAACATTATCAGACGATGATATTTGGATCCCGATCCTACTGTGAGTATATGCTACTTATCAGGATATTCGTCACTTAACGATCAATGCTATAAACCTAGTAGGTGTCCAGAAAAGTGTCAGCGGGGTTACGCCCCCAGAGAAAAGAGGTTATTTAATTAAGGAACTTCGCGAAAGCGTTGGAAAACCTCCCTCGAAGTATCGACACCGGCCTGGCCGAACGGTTAAGCATGTATTGTACGGTGAGAATAGTCCTGGCTAATTCTTCTTTTATGGTTTGAGGAAGGATTCGAGAAACAGTGGGAGCCATCCAGTTTAGATAAACTAAAAACCACTCTAAACTTGCAAGAGCATCATGCTAAAGAGTTTTCTTCTCTCTCTCCTAATTGCAGCGACCCTGAAAATGACTGGACTGAAGTTACTTTTAGAGAAAAATATACTGACGGGGCCAAACTATAAAGATTGGCTGCGGAATGTCAAAATGGCTTTGACCTATGACAAACTGGGGTACGTCCTCACCGCTACGGCACCTGCTGTCCCTGGTCCTAAATCCAGCAATGCGGATAAGGAAATCCGCAAAACCTGGGATTTAGATTGCGCGAGAGCCAAGTGCATCGTGCTTGCCTCGATGAACAATGAACATCAGAGGAGGCACGAGGATATGTCCCTAGATGGCATATTTCTCCATACAAAGGAACTTTATGGAGAGCAATCTCGTATAGCAAGATACGAGACCTCTAAGAAATTGTTTCGAGCGAGGTTGGCTGTCGGGTCATCGGTAGGTGAACATGTCCTACAGATGATTGGCTACATAGAAGAGCTCGCAGACCTTGGGACGACTTTGGATAATGAGCTCTATACAGACCTTGTTCTCCAGTCCCTTCCTCCCACCTACGCCCAGTTTATCCTCAACTTCAATCTTCAAGGAAAAGAAGTTGAACTTGCGGAACTCCTGAACATGTTAAGGAGTGCGGAGGGCACCTTGCAGAAGGCAAGGGAAACACCCGCTATGTTTGTTGGCGGTTCATCTTCTTCCGGGTCCAAGGCTAGGGCCAAAGGAAGGAAGAAGAAGGCCGCACCCAGACCTAGAGGAGGTGTTAGTAAGGTGGGAGGGAAGGGAAAGAAAAAGAAAGCAGTACCGATAGTTGGCCAGGATGAGTGCTTCCATTGTCACAGGAAAGGGCACTGGAAGAAGGATTGCAAGGCGTGGAATGCCAAGAACCAGGAACCGAAGCAAGCTGTGGCTTCGACTTCAGGTGTGTATGTAATTGAGAATTGCCTGTCGATCAACTCTACTTCCTGGGTATTGGATACCGGATCAGGATCTCATATTTGCAATTCATTGCAGGCACTGAGAAACCGTAGAGTGCTGAAGGAAGGTGATATGATCCTCAGGGTTGCTAACGGAGCTAGCGTGGGAGCTGCGTCCGTCGGGGATTATCACCTAGGATTGACGAGTGGACACATTTTGGTTTTACATAACTGTTATTTTGTACCCAGCTTAACGTGTAATATCATATCAGTTTCCTTGTTATCAAATAAAGGTTATGATTTCACGTTTGTAAGAGATGTTGTCAACATCCACCTTAATCATGGTTTGATTGGGTCCGGTACTCTAAATAACGGCATATATGTTTTAAACCAACTCCAAATTTTCAATGTCCAGAACACACTAAAAAGAAAGTCTCCAGATTTGAATAAAGCTTTCTTATGGCATTGTAGACTGGGTCACATCAATGAGAGAAGGTTGACTAAGTTGCATAGAGAAGGATATTTGGACACGTTCGAATATCAAACTTATGACACTTGTCAATCTTGTCTCAAAGGAAAGATGACAAAGACTCCATTTACTGGACAAGGAGTAAGAGCGAGCGAGCTCTTAGGACTCATACACAGTGATGTATGTGGTCCAATGTCTACACATGCGAGAGGTGGTTATTCCTACTTCATTACTTTTACAGATGATTTCTCTAGGTATGGATATGTTTTCTTAATGAAACATAAATCAGAGGCCTTTGAGAAATTCCTGGAATACAAGAGTGAAGCGGAAAACCAAACAGGCAAAAGTATTAAGACACTGAGATCTGATCGAGGTGGAGAATACTTAAGTGCCGAGTTCCTAGGTTACCTAAAAGAGAAAGGAATTCTCTCTCAGCTTACTCCTCCATACACTCCACAGCACAACGGTGTATCGGAGAGACGGAATCGAACCCTATTGGATATGGTACGATCCATGATGAGTAATGCTGAGTTACCGCGATCTTTCTGGGGATATGCGCTAGAATCAGCGGCATATATTTTGAACAGAGTTCCAACCAAAACTGTGCCTACCACACCATATCAGATGTGGAGTGGGAAGAAACCCTATCTTCAGTATATAAGGATTTGGGGATGTCCAGCTTTTGTCAAAAAGCAGTTTGTGGACAAGCTCGAGGCACGATCAGTAAAATGTATGCTTGTAGGATATCCAAAGAACTCCAAGGGATATTGCTTCTATTACGCAGAGGAACAAAAGGTTTTTGTTTCTCGTAATGCCCATTTTCTAGAACAACAAGTTTTAGAAAAGGATACAAATGGGAGCGAAATAGAACCGGAAGAAATTCCAGAACCACAAGCTGCTACTGAAAGTTTGGTAGAACCAGAGGTTCAAGAAGAACAGAACATTCCCGCACCCCTCCGCAGGAGTAGTAGGCCGTCTCATCCGCCTGAGAGATACTACGGTTTTCTCATAGACGGGGATAGAGAGGATTGCATCATAGATGATGATGAACCTACTGACTTCCAGCAGGCCATCCAGAGCGGCGACTCGGTACGATGGCTAGATGCAATGCGGACCGAAATGGAGTCCATGTACACCAACAAAGTATGGACTTTGGACTTTGCTCCAGATGGGGTAAAACCCATAGGATGCAAATGGATCTTCAAGAAAAAGATTGGTGTAGATGGACAGGTGGAAACCTATAAGGCTAGACTTGTTGCAAAGGGTTTTCGTCAAAGACCTGGTTTGGACTATGACGAAACTTTTTCTCCAGTGGCTATGCTCAAATCCATTCGGGTCCTTCTTGCTATTGCTGCCTTCCATGATTATGAAATCTGGCAGATGGACGTAAAGACGGCTTTTCTGAATGGAAATTTAGAAGAGAGCGTCTATATGGATCAGCCAGAGGGTTTCAATCAGAGTGGGAGCAGCGGGAAAGTATGCAAGCTGCTTAGGTCTATTTATGGACTAAAGCAGGCATCGCGGAGTTGGAACATCTGTTTTGATGAGACAGTCAAAGAATATGACTTTATCAAAAATCCAGATGAACCGTGCATATATAGTAAAGTTGTGGCCAGAAGTGTCGTATTCCTCGTCTTGTACGTGGATGACATTCTATTGATAGGAAATGACATTCCTATGCTACAATCTGTCAAAGGATTCTTGTCACACAGGTTCTCCATGAAAGACCTGGGTGATGCCTCTTACATTCTGGGGATCCGGATCTATCGTGATAGATCCAAGAGGATGTTGGGACTTTCGCAGTCCAGGTATATCGACACTGTACTGAAAAGATTCAGTATGGAAGATTCTAAGCGCGGTAATCTACCGGCTTGTCACGGAATCACCCTCTCCAAAGAGATGTCTCCCAAGACTGATTTGGAAAGGGAACGCATGTCTATTATACCCTACGCTTCTACGGTAGGCTCTATAATGTATGCGATGTTGTGTACCAGACCAGATGTAGCTTACGCACTGAGCGTGGTAAGCCGGTATCAGTCAGACCCAGGGGAGAAACACTGGATAGCAGTAAAGAACATTCTCAAGTACCTGAGGAGGACTAAGGAGATGTTCTTAGTTTACGGCGGAAAAGACCTCAGGTTGGAGGCCTTTGCTGATTCCGGCTTCCAGAGTGATAAGGACGATTCCAAGTCCATGTCGGGTTATGTCTTTACCCTCAATGGAGGGGCGGTGTGCTGGAAGAGCTCCAAGCAGGACACCGTTGCTGACTCGACGATGGAAGTGGAGTATATAGCTGCTTGCGATGCCGCAAAAGAAGCAGTCTGGATGAAGAAGTTCCTAACAGAACTTCAGGTTGTTCCTACCATAGTTGATCCAATACCTCTGTATTGCGACAACAACGGAGCTATAGCTTTAGCGAAGGAACCAAGGTCCCATCAGAAGTCCAGACACATCTTGAGGCGGTATCACCTTGTAAGTCTACGCTAGCGCCCCGGCAGTCTACAGACGCCAAATGCGGAACAAAAACTTTTAAACTTGGCGCTATCGTATACTTTAACCCGGATCTGCCATTATTGCTAAACTAACAAACTGTAAAGAGTGTAGGAAAGTTATACCGAACGATCCGAGTCCTTCGTTCTTCAACCATCATCCCACGCTCCGTTGCGGCTGCTCCGATCTCGTCAATCTTCGATCTCCTCGTTGAGGTGGCACCACATGATCGGTTCTTTAAACGGGCTCCCGCCTCTGACTCGAGGCAACTCGATCGTCAAGTTTGCTAAAAGAGACGACCAAGATTGATGTAGAGAATGAGTAGATGACTTTGTCTCACTTCGTCCAAATCTGTGGACGATCAGTTAATGAAGTTGCCGAAGGAATCGGGTGATGGAATGAAATGGACTGTGAAATTCCATACACCGATAAAACCTATCATAATCTTTTCTCTCTAAAATGAAACATCAAGTAACCATAAGAGAGAGGGGAGGGGCCTTTCTTATAAAGAGAAGGAGGAGGGTGAGTGTAGGAGGGAAGTGGTGACCATAAGAGAATAAATATCAAAGCTTCTCACTCAAAAGATCTTTAAGAAAACAAGAAGCTTTAATGCTAAAGCATGAATCACTTAAACACCTCATCATGCATTAATGAACCATTAAATGCATCCAATTAAAACTCAACACCATATAATCCTAGTCACCTCATCTAGAAACTTCTAGAAGCACGACTCATCATATCTGAAGAAAAGATAAATCCGTTTTTAACCGAATGTTAAAAGACGGCTGATAGAAAACTGGAAACTGGCAACTTCCAAAAGTGATCCTGAAACAACTTTCAGGATAACCCCGAAACTGTATAAATATACCCGCATTTGTATTACGACCGAATACAAATGCAACTGAGACAAAGATATTATACCTACTCAATATAATACTCGGATCCGGCTTAAACCAAAGCCGACCAGTATCTTCTGTCCGAAAATCGACACGTGCGTAAACGCACGTGCATTTTCCGAACCCTGCCATAAAACCATACGGCCTCTACAACGTTTCGCCCGAACTTGGGAAACTGTCTGTGGGGGACTCTAATGACTCGTCAGTACCCTGGCAGTGGGTTTAACCACAAACCGTCAGCGGCACTAGCTATGCGTAACGGCTGCCTATGGACTGACCTCAAGGGTGGCCGATGAGCGCACTCATCCGGAAAACCCTACTGAGCCTAACAGTGACAATGTATATACAGTCCGGTCCGTTCGTCAATGAGTATCGCATATCTGCCTAGGGGGCTAGTAACGTCAGACCCCCAATAGCAGTATAAGTCGTGTCGGAGTGTAGCCCAATCACACCCTGAGATACTACTGGAGTATCTACCAGTAAATCTCCTGCCATGGCCATGGACTTTGTGTAATGGCTCTCCTAGACACTGCACGACCTCGCCCCCAATACCGGGAGAGACGAATCCCCTGCCGATCCGCTCACGTGCCTCCATATGGCTCGGGACTGTACCCAAAAACTACCTGTTTGCACGACTCCTTTGAGCCGTGGTAGGGTAGAAATCAAAGCACAGTGGGAACTCACACGAGACAAATGACGACCTCAGGTCGATGAACTAACCTGTACACAAGTCACCAGGGAACTGCTATCTGACGATAGGTATAGTACTAACTAGCAGATTCCCGGCGAGTCCTGTCCGGTGTACTCATAACCCAATGAGCACCTGTATACATCTTAGGTGATCCAACTGACACCAGTGGCTTGTGAGACCGGCCACCGCCCCTCGTCGGGGTCTCGACTGTACACACTAGTCTACTCCGGAGTATCGATGCCCTGTCTCGAAACTCCCACGACTAGGGACCACAATTAAGGATATGCATATAAACTACCCAACTCTCACGTATATGATCGCCATCATACTTTTGGTAGTAAAGCAAGATCCTAAGGGCTCTATCAAAGTGTAACATGCAATCAGTCACCTGAACATGTACACGACTGATAAAGGCAAACCAGATAGCATACTATCATCTTGAGTAAGACTGTGCTACCGGGATAGGTCCTCCGCAATCATTGCAATCACGTACCTGCGATCCAATAATTGACTATGAGGGCACTATCTCCAACAATCTCCCACTTGCACTCAAGGCTAATATTGCGATGTCGACTACTCACAGCCCGTGTGAAACCGAACATCCAACTCCTCTACTAATCAGTTTCACAAAGCCCGTTTGTAAAACTATTGTGTTCGAGAAATAGCCTCGGTGAGTGGATCCGTCTAGAAGTTTCTTTCTGTATCTCTCTTAATCTCAAGTTCGCGGAGAAAGCCATCTCCCGAATTGAGTAGTACCTGTCTTAGAAAATGTCTGGATATCTGATGGGACCTTAGTTCATAAATGAACTCCATATCCAAACTTCTTAGACTGAATCGATCACTGAACCTAATCAGTATCGGGCACCATGCCACCCACAGTATCCTCTGGAACCACCTGTCCATAATACTGTCCCTCGTCATAGGGAAAACTAAAAACTCTGACAATCACTCTGTCATCCATGTCACCTTTGAAGCCTGGAATGATAACCGTCTCCCGAAAGAGGCTGCCGTTATCAAATCCATAGAACATGTACTAATGTTCTAAAACTGCTTCCTTATGTTTCTCCAGGATTGGATTAATACAAACTTATTGCATCTAGTGCAAAAACAACATCTGGTGTGGTACTTGACATCTCATGATTGACTCAATTGCCTAAGCAAGTGATCTGCCAATCATGCACATCCCTCTCCCCTTTAGTCTATACGACACCTTTAGAGAGGGTGACTCCATCACCTGCAGGTACACTACCATGCTAGGAGTCAACTATTCTAAAAACCATTAGAATATCTGTCAAAGTACCCACATTGGGAAACTACCCAAATCCATATCTAAAACCATAGATCTAGAAACCAGAATGTCAAATATTATATCCATATCCTGTCTGGAGAAACAACTGTGTGACGACCACAGTTCAACCGTTCGTAGTATAGGAATTTTACCTCCTACTCTGTGTATGTCATCCAGATACTATGACATCACACCCTACTACCTCCTTAAATGATCCATCCCCTATTCTGATTGAAGTCAAACCCATGACTGTCACATCAAAATTAGATGATCTATCTCCGCTATAACTGCTCAAGTCTATAAATAGATATAAGCATCTTGCCCACTATGCTTCCGTTGCTCCCACTGACTACGACAACCCTCCTACCGGGTCTCATATCCTGGAACAACAGTAGTGTCAAGTCTTGGTAGATAAGAACCTCCCTGTCACCGTCCTTGAGGCTACCGAAGTACCTCTCGGGTGTCTGAGGTTACCTACCATACCTGCGGAGTGGCTATTGGAATGTCAAACCTGATTGAGTGTATAGGTCCTATTAAATTTTTCCGTAATCGTTCGCGGTTCTGGAATCACTTCCAGTTCTACCATACTCCCACTACTGTTTTCAGAAAAAGATCCATTTTTACTAAAACTGTGGCGAGTCAAGAACAATATCACTATTGATCTTCCAAATGGTAGAATATCAACCCTCGTCATAGCCAGGGTCAACCCACAAACAGCCATTACAGAAACGTGCCCTGAGTTATCCAGTGTCTGGTTTTAATCATAAGCTGGACAACTCCCCGTACCTTAATTTCTTTTAAGGTACGATCCATTCTATATCAAATACAGAAACTTTGGCACTTATTTAATTGGAACTATATTCAAATCATGCAGCTGTCTCCAGTGCATATCAACTTAATGGGATGAGGCTAATCAGCATTACTCAACTTAGGAATCCATCCAATTATGAGTAACCTGAAAGAGAAACACGTTTCTCAAAACCATCACTATCATCTGAATACCAATCACAAGAATCTACATCTTCGATCTCTTTGAAGAATCCCGATACTTGTGATACCTGGTTCTCTACTTTATTCTTATACCCACAACTTCTCAAAACTTAGACCTTGTATTTTTACGAAACACTCGTCTAAATACTAGAGAAGTTATAAGTAAACAGAACATAGTAAGAGGACCTACTCCTTTATCCTGATGGACACTTGGACAACATACAATACTCTGTATAAGTCCGCTGAGTTAAACAACTCAAAACCTGTGCGTTGTAGGTGGAAACCTGTACCCTGGCGATTTCCTCAAATATCACCAATTACAACGAATTCTGATATAATGAGGATGATCACCTAATTCCCAATATCTTACTCCTACTCATCATCTGTAAAACCATACAGATATGATAATGAAACCTGATAAATACATACCCTTGGAGTAAGTGTCTAATCGGGAAAACAGTTTTTCCTTTAACAATGCACTGAAACATGAAAATGTTTCGTAGGGGTATCCTGGTATTCATAGCAATGCCTCTTCCATAATCCAATTCATGACTTCAACCGTATATTTTATTGCCATCTCTCCAAATCCCTTAATTTGTCTTTAGTCGTTACCTTCTGTACACCATCGTTAAGCTAAATGGTTTTCTTCCTTCCCTACCGTTCGGCACCAGCCTATGGTTTGGAAGAAGACTATCCAGTAAGCATAATAGGTGTACCCTCCTAAACCAAGGAGTACTCGCAACTGAGAGAAGGTGATGATAAAAGACAACTGAATAATACCTTATTCTTATAAAGGTGAAATAGGAGTGGCGATGAAGTACGTGGTTTTGGTCGTGAATGATATCAGTCGCAATTTACTTTGCCCTCTTTCTAATCCCTTTATTTTGTCTTTACATATTACCTTCTGCACACCCTACTTAGGCTAATTGGTTTTCTTCATTCCCTACCTTTCGGCACCAGCCTATGGTTTGGAATAAGACTATCCAATAAGCGTAATAGGTGTACTCTCCTAAACCAAGGAGCTTTCGCAACCTGAGAGAAGGTGATAATAAAAGACAACTGAATAAACCAATTCTTTTTCTCCTGAACCTGGATCCATCCTCGAAGAAGTCCCTTCGAGTTCGTATATAACCATACGATGGATCTATCCAATGGAAGTGGATATCCGTAGTAATACGGGTGTTCTGAGAAATTCAAAGGGTAAAAGAAGGAGTGGCAATGACTTATGCAACTCAGACAATCCAAAAGCCAGTATTGTAAGAAGGTTCGGTCAACCTGGTCACTGAGTCATAGTCTAGGGTCGGTCAAAGGTCACTGCCAAAGAGAGAGAGAGAAAAGAAACACTCTGCGTGCACTCTAACCTAGATCAGAATGGTCATCACTTTATCTAATCCGGAAACCTCCCACTGTCCTGTCAAATTCTCCTCCAAACCTAAAGAAGAATCAATCGGGATCACCCGAAGAGTAAACCAACTCATCAGTGGGAATCGGGATCCAACTCTCATCGCATGTTAACGTGATGGAATGCATCCACGTTATTCATACTCCAGAAGGTATGCGCATACTTGGCAAGTTTCAGTTTCTTTAGAAACTCCCGATATCATTTTCTTGCCCCATGCTCTTATGACCTTGACGTATGCCAACAAATCATAAGTCACATGTCAAGTTCTGCCCGTCATTATCTTGTTAATTTGAACCCACCCGTACATACCCTTGACGTATGCCAACAAGGTAATACGACTGTCCCAAACCAACTCATCTATCTATGCAACAAATGAATACCCAGCAGCTACCAAACACTATGCCTTGACGTATGCCAACAAACATAGCTTGAATACTACTGACCATCCATAAGAAACGACGGAGGGCTACGGCTGGTTTTTGGCGAAAAACCTTTAACGTAGTGAACTTGATATCGCTGAAGGAACCTGATAGCTTTTTAAAATATAGTGGCGAAAACCTTTTGCTAAAGAGGTCATTCCCGGTAAAGGGATCTCGGCTCTTTCCTCATGGAATGAGGTGCTGGATATTCCACTGAATACCGCTATGCAAAGCAACTTGTAATCGACTATAGTGAAGTTATTACTCTGACGCAAACTTCTGCCCAAGGGGTCAGTCCCGGTGAAGGGATATCAGCCCTTGCCCCGTCGAATGAGGTGCAGGATATTCCACTGAATACCGCTATGCATAACAAAAGGAAACGTCTTTGCAATAACACTTTTTAAATTGTTCCAACAACTCAAATAGGTTTGTTTTACTTTGCATTGATCAGAATCAACGCAGTCCCATCAATCAATCACACCAGAAAAGAACGAAAATAAAATGTACGTATATGCCATCCACATTCGTCACTGGGTCCCGTCATGACCCGTTAGGTTACTTAACTAACGACAGAGCGGGGACTGGACTAGCGCGGGTGTAAAACATATACAACATCTAATAGTATATAAACCAATATACATAATCGCTCCAGGCGTGATAATATGCAACATTACAGAAAAGTAATAAGCATCACAGAACAATACAGATATCTGGGATCCCCGAGTTTCACAGAGCCGCTGCTGAAACCCGACGTTCCCCTGTCGTGTGGATAGCCTGTGTAATGAAACCTAGACCCCAACGGGTGCGGCAAGTTACCCGCCAAAACCTGAAGCGAGGCAGTCCCCCACAGCATAGTGAATGGAACACCCGGCACTTCACGGAATCCGGTAAATTGAGCACCCCTCCTTGGGTCAACCTGTACCCCCCTACGAGTGCGGCGAATAGTCTGCCAATTCTGAAGTGGGGTCCCTCTGCCTCTCAAAGCCATGAGATGCGGACCCGTTGCTTTCCCGAACCCGGCTATCCGTGCACTCCGTCTCGGGGCAAAACCTAGTACAGTAATGAAAAATAGTACAATAGGTACATCGACCGCAACCTGGTCGTGCCCCAAAAGAATATTATACAACAGGCAGTGACGGCAGTCCACAAGTTGGACGCTCGCCCCGCAATATCAAATGTATAAATAAACACAAACTGTACTACCATTGCACACTGCTATCCACCACGACAAATCCACAACATCACAGCACAACACAGAACATCAACGCGAATGTCACGTTCGCAAACCCGTCTAAAAGAACTATAGCAATTAAACGCGGTTTACCGATCAAATGACATTCCCGGTCGGAGATATAATGTAAGCACTGTAAACTAACGTGTTTAAATTTCGATCGACCAAAGTCCAAATATCAAAAAGTGGGCCCCACTGCTTACTGGTGAACAGTAACAAAACCTGGGCCAAAATGATATATACCAAAAACCCCAAAATCCAACACAGAACACACTGGAAAAATTTGGGAGCACGTGCTCCCCACGTGGCCGCGGATGCGCGGCCAAACCATGGGTTTGGCCGCCCTTCCGCGGCAGCTTGGAGGGATCACAACCCCAAATTTTATCGTGGCTCTTAGAATTCCCTGCACGGATTTTTAAGATATACATAAATCAATTTTGACACCGTTTAAAATCAACAGAAACTGTCGGGTAGGAATTTGCAGTTTTTAGTTTTCCGGTCGGATCGATGTTTTAAACGCGTTAGCACAAGTTAGTATAGCAAAATGGTGAGGCTCTGATACCATTGTAAGTCTACGCTAGCGCCCCGGCAGTCTACAGACGCCAAATGCGGAACAAAAACTTTTAAACTTGGCGCTATCGTATACTTTAACCC
Organism: Agapanthus africanus; assembly: GCA_030015575.1. Lineage (NCBI taxonomy): Eukaryota > Viridiplantae > Streptophyta > Magnoliopsida > Asparagales > Amaryllidaceae > Agapanthus > Agapanthus africanus. The sequence goes on from JASDDO010000008.1 coordinate 213,312,642, forward strand.
GGATCTGCCATTATTGCTAAACTAACAAACTGTAAAGAGTGTAGGAAAGTTATACCGAACGATCCGAGTCCTTCGTTCTTCAACCATCATCCCACGCTCCGTTGCGGCTGCTCCGATCTCGTCAATCTCCGATCTCCTCGTTGAGGTGGCACCACATGATCGGTTCTTTAAACGGGCTCCCGCCTCTGACTCGAGGCAACTCGATCGTCAAGTTTGCTAAAAGAGACGACCAAGATTGATGTAGAGAATGAGTAGATGACTTTGTCTCACTTCGTCCAAATCTGTGGACGATCGGTTAATGAAGTTGCCGAAGGAATCAGGTGATGGAATGAAATGGACTGTGAAATTCCATACACCGATAAAACCTATCATAATCTTTTCTCTCTAAAATGAAACATCAAGTAACCATAAGAGAGAGGGGAGGGGCCTTTCTTATAAAGAGAAGGAGGAGGGTGAGTGTAGGAGGGAAGTGGTGACCATAAGAGAATAAATATCAAAGCTTCTCACTCAAAAGATCTTTAAGATAACAAGAAACTTTAATGCTAAAGCATGAATCACTTAAACACCTCATCATGCATTAATGAACCATTAAATGCATCCAATTAAAACTCAACACCATATAATCCTAGTCACCTCATCTAGAAACTTCTAGAAGCACGACTCATCATATCTGAAGAAAAGATAAATCCGTTTTTAACCGAATGTTAAAAGACGGCTGATAGAAAACTGGAAACTGGCAACTTCCAAAAGTGATCCTGAAACAACTTTCAGGATAACCCCGAAACTGTATAAATATACCCGCATTTGTATTACGACCGAATACAAATGCAACTGAGACAAAGATATTATATCTACTCAATTTAATACTCGGATCCGGCTTAAACCAAAGTCGACCAGTATCTTCTGTCCGAAAATCGACACGTGCGTAAACGCACGTGCATTTTCCGAACCCTGCCATAAAACCATACGGCCTCTACAACGTTTCGCCCGAACTTGGGAAACTGTCTGTGGGGGACTCTAATGACTCGTCAGTACCCTGGCAGTGGGTTTAACCACAAACCGTCAGCGGCACTAGCTATGCGTAACGGCTGCCCATGGACTGACCTCAAGGGTGGCCGATGAGCGCACTCATCCGGAAAACCCTACTGAGCCTAACAGTGACAATGTATATACAGTCCGGTCCGTTCGTCAATGAGTATCGCATATCTGCCTAGGGGGCTAGTAACGTCAGACCCCCAATAGCAGTATAAGTCGTGTCGAAGTGTAGCCCAATCACACCCTGAGATACTACTGGAGTACCTACCAGTAAAACTCCTGCCATGGCCATGGACTTTGTGTAATGGCTCTCCTAGACACTGCACGACCTCGCTCCCAATACCGGGAGAGACGAATCCCCTGCCGATCCGCTCACGTGCCTCCATATGGCTCGGGACTGTACCCAAAAACTACCTGTTTGCACGACTCCTTTGAGCCGTGGTAGGGTAGAAATCAAAGCACAGTGGGAACTCACACGAGACAAATGACGACCTCAGGTCGATGAACTAACCTGTACACAAGTCACCAGGGAACTGCTATCTGACGATAGGTATAGTACTAACTAGCAGATTCCCGGCGAGTCCTGTCCGGTGTACTCATAACCCAATGAGCACCTGTATACATCTTAGGTGATCCAACTGACACCAGTGGCTTGTGAGACCGGCCACCGCCCCTCGTCGGGGTCTCGACTGTACACACTAGTCTACTCCGGAGTATCGATGCCCTGTCTCGAAACTCCCACGACTAGGGACCACAATTAAGGATATGCATATAAACTATCCAACTCTCACGTATATGATCGCCATCATACTGTTGGTAGTAAAGCAAGATCCTAAGGGCTCTATCAAAGTGTAACATGCAATCAGTCACCTGAACATGTACACGACTGATAAAGGCAAACCAGATAGCATACTATCATCTTGAGTAAGACTGTGCTACCGGGATAGGTCCTCCGCAATCATTGCAATCACGTACCTGCGATCCAATAATTGACTATGAGGGCACTATCTCCAACAATCTCCCACTTGCACTCAAGGCTAATATTGCGATGTCGACTACTCACAGCCCGTATGAAACCGAACATCCAACTCCTCTACTAATCAGTTTCACAAAGCCCGTTTGTAAAACTATTGTGTTCGAGAAATAGCCTCGGTGAGTGGATCCGCCTAGAAGTTTCTTTCTGTATCTCTCTTAATCTCAAGTTCGCGGAGAAAGCCATCTCCCGAATTGAGTAGTACCTGTCTTAGAATATGTCTGGATATCTGATGGGACCTTAGTTCATAAATGAACTCCATATCCAAACTTCTTAGACTGAATCGATCACTGAACCTAATCAGTATCGGGCACCATGCCACCCACAGTATCCTCTGGAACCACCTGTCCATAATACTGTCCCTCGTCATAGGGAAAACTAAAAACTCTGACAATCACTCTGTCATCCATGTCACCTTTGAAGCCTGGAATGATAACCGTCTCCCGAAAGAGGCTGCCGTTATCAAATCCATAGAACATGTACTAATGTTCTAAAACTGCTTCCTTATGTTTCTCCAGGATTGGATTAATACAAACTTATTGCATCTAGTGCAAAAACAACATCTGGTGTGGTACTTGACATCTCATGATTGACTCAATTGCCTAAGCAAGTGATCTGCCAATCATGCACATCCCTCTCCCCTTTAGTCTATACGACACCTTTAGAGAGGGTGACTCCATCACCTGCAGGTACACCACCATGCTAGGAGTCAACTATTCCAAAAACCATTAGAATATCTGTCAAAGTACCCGCATTGGGAAACTACCCAAATCCAGATCTAAAACCATAGATCTAGAAACCAGAATGTCAAATATTATATCCATATCCTGTCTGGAGAAACAACTGTGTGAAGACCACAGTACAACCGATCGTAGTATAGGAATTTTACTTCCCACTCTGTGTATGTCATCCAGATACCATGACATCACACCCTACTACCTTCTTAACTGATCCATCCCCTATTCTGATTGAAGTCAAACCCATGACTGTCACATCAAAATTAGATGATCTATCTCCGCTATAACTGCTCAAGTCTATAAATAGACATAAGCTACTTGCCCACCATACTTCCGTTGCTCCCACTGACTACGACAACCCTCCTACCGGGTCTCATATCCTGGAACAACAGTAGTGTCAAGTCTGGGTAGATAAGAACCTCCCTGTCACCGTCCTTGAGGCTACCGAAGTACCTCTCGGGTGTCTGAGGTTACCTACCATACCTGCGGAGTGGCTATTGGAATGTCAAACCTGATTGAATGTATAGGTCCTATTAAATTTTCCGTAATCGTTCGCGGTTCTGGAATCACTTCCAGTTCTACCATACTCCCACTACTGTTTTCTGAAAAAGATCCATTTTTACTAAAACTGTGGCGAGTCAAGAACAATATCACTATTGATCTTCCAAATGGTAGAATATCAACCCTCGTCATAGCCAGGGTCAACCCACAAACAGCCATTACAGAAACGTGCCCTGAGTTATCCAGTGTCTGGTTTTAATCATAAGCTGGACAACTCCCCGTACCTTAATATCTTTTAAGGTACGAACTATTCTATATCCAATATAGAAACTTTGGCACTTATTTAATTGGAACCATATTCAATCCATGCAGCTGTCTCCAGTGCATATCAACTTAATGGAAAGAGGCTAATCAGCATTACTCAACTTAGAAATCCATCCAATTATGAGTAACCTGAAAGAGAAACACGTTTCTCAAAACCATCACTATCATCTGAATACCAATCACAAGAATCTACATCTTCGATCTCTTTGAAGAATCTACATCCAAGTGTCCATCAGGATAAAGGGGTAGGTCCTCTTACTATGTTCTGTTTACTTATAACTTCTCTAGTATTTAGACGAGTGTTTCGTAAAAATACAAGGTCTAAGTTTTGAGAAGTTGTGGGTATAAGAATAAAGTAGAGAACCAGGTATCACAAGTATCGGGATTCTTCAAAGAGATCGAAGATGTAGATTCTTGTGATTGGTATTCAGATGATAGTGATGGTTTTGAGAAACGTGTTTCTCTTTCAGGTTACTCATAATTGGATGGATTCCTAAGTTGAGTAATGCTGATTAGCCTCATTCCATTAAGTTGATATGCACTGGAGACAGCTGCATGATTTGAATATAGTTCCAATTAAATAAGTGCCAAAGTTTCTGTATTTGATATAGAATGGATCGTACCTTAAAAGAAATTAAGGTACGGGGAGTTGTCCAGCTTATGATTAAAACCAGACACTGGATAACTCAGGGCACGTTTCTGTAATGGCTGTTTGTGGGTTGACCCTGGCTATGACGAGGGTTGATATTCTACCATTTGGAAGATCAATAGTGATATTGTTCTTGACTCGCCACAGTTTTAGTAAAAATGGATCTTTTTCTGAAAACAGTAGTGGGAGTATGGTAGAACTGGAAGTGATTCCAGAACCGCGAACGATTACGGAAAAATTTAATAGGACCTATACACTCAATCAGGTTTGACATTCCAATAGCCACTCCGCAGGTATGGTAGGTAACCTCAGACACCCGAGAGGTACTTCGGTAGCCTCAAGGACGGTGACAGGGAGGTTCTTATCTACCAAGACTTGACACTACTGTTGTTCCAGGATATGAGACCCGGTAGGAGGGTTGTCGTAGTCAGTGGGAGCAACGGAAGTATGGTGGGCAAGTAGCTTATGTCTATTTATAGACTTGAGCAGTTATAGCGGAGATAGATCATCTAATTTTGATGTGACAGTCATGGGTTTGACTTCAATCAGAATAGGGGATGGATCAGTTAAGAAGGTAGTAGGGTGTGATGTCATGGTATCTGGATGACATACACAGAGTGGGAAGTAAAATTCCTATACTACGATCGGTTGTACTGTGGTCTTCACACAGTTGTTTCTCCAGACAGGATATGGATATAATATTTGACATTCTGGTTTCTAGATCTATGGTTTTAGATCTCGATTTGGGTAGTTTCCCAATGCGGGTACTTTGACAGATATTCTAATGGTTTTTGGAATAGTTGACTCCTAGCATGGTGGTGTACCTGCAGGTGATGGAGTCACCCTCTCTAAAGGTGTCTTACAGACTAAAGGGGAGAGGGATGCGCATGATTGGCAGATCACTTGCTTAAGCAATTGAGTCAATCATGAGATGTCAAGTACCACCCCAAATGTTGGTTTTGCACTAGATGCAATAAGTTTGTATTAATCCAATCCTGGAGAAACATAAGGAAGCAGTTTTAGAACATTAGTACATGTTCTATGGATTTGATAACGGCAGCCTCTTTCGGGAGACGGTTATCATTCCAGGCTTCAAAGGTGACATGGATGACAGAGTGATTGTCAGAGTTATAGTTTTCCCTCTGACGAAGAGGGACAGTATTATGGACAGGTGGTTCAAGAGGATACTGTGGGTGGCATGGTGCCGGATACTGATTAGGTTCAGTGATCCATACAGTCTAAGAAGTTTGGATATGGAGTTCATTTATGAACAAAGGTCCCATCAGATATCCAGACATATTCTAAGACAGGTACTACTCAATTCGGGAGATGGATTTCTCCACGAACTTGAGATTAAGAGAGATACAGAAAGAAACTTCTAGGCGGATCCACTCACTGAGGCTATTTCTCGAACACAATAGTTTTACAAACGGGCTTTGTGAAACTGATTAGTAGAGGAGTTGGATGTTCGGTTTCACACGGGCTGTGAGTAGTCGACATCGCAATATTAGCCTTGAGTGCAAGTGGGAGATTGTTGGAGATAGTGCCCTCATAGTCAATTATTGGATCGCAGGTACGTGATTGCAATGATTGCGGAAGACCTATCCCGGTAGGACAGTCTTACTCGAAATGATAGTATGCTATCTGGCTTGCCTTTATCAGTTGTGTACATGTTCAGGTGACTGATTGCATGTTACACTTTGATAGAGCTCTTAGGATCTTGCTTTACTACCAACTGTATGATGGCGATCATATACGTGAGAGTTGGGTAGTTTATATGCATATCCTTAATTGTGGTCCCTAGTCGTGGGAGTTTCGAGACAGGGCATCGATACTCCGGAGTAGACTAGTGTGTACAGTCGAGACCCCGACGAGGGGCGGTGGCCGGTCTCACAAGCCACTGGTGTCAGTTGGATCACCTAAGATGTATACAGGTGCTCATTGGGTTATGAGTACACCGGACAGGACTCGCCGGGAATCTGCTAGTTAGTACTATACCTATCGTCAGATAGCAGTTCCCTGGTGACATGTGTACAGGTTAGTTCATCGACCTGAGGTCGTCATTTGTCTCGTGTGAGTTCCCACTGTGCTTTGATTTCTACCCTACCACGGCTCAAAGGAGTCGTGCAAACAGGTAGCTTTTGGGTACAGTCCCGAGCCATATGGAGGCACGTGAGCGGATCGGCAGGGGTTTCGTCTCTCCCGGTATTGGGGGCGAGATCGTGCTGTGTCTAGGAGAGCCATTACGCAAAGCCCTCGGCCAAGGCAGGAGATTTACTGGTAGGTATTCCAGTAGTATCTCAGGGCGTTCTGGGCTACACTCCGACACGACTTATACTGCTAATGGGGGTCTGACGTTACTAGCCCCCTAGGCGGATATGCGATACTCATTGACGAACGGACCGGACTGTATATACATTGTCACTGTTAGGCTCAGTAGGGTTTTCGGAGGAGTTCGCTCATCGGCCCCCCTTGAGTTCGCTCCTCGGCCACCCTTGAGGTCAGTCCATGGGCAGCCGTTACGCATAGCTAGTGCCGCTGACGGTTTGTGGTTAAACCCACTGTCAGGGTGCTGACGAGTCATTAGAGTCCCCCACAGACTGTTTCCCAAGTTCGGGCGAAACGCTGTAGAGGCCGTATGGTTTTATGGCAGGGTTCGGAAAATGCACGTGCGTTTACGCACGTGTCGATTTTCGGTCAGATGATACTGGTCGGCTTTGGTTTAAGCCGGATCCGAGTATTATATTGAGTAGGTATAATATCTTTGTCTCAGTTGCATTTGTATTCGGTCGTAATACAAATGCGGGTATATTTATACAGTTTCGGGGTTGTCCTGAAATTCGTTTCAGGATCACTTTTGGAAGTTGCCATTTTCCAGTTTTCTATCAGCCGTCTTTTAACATTCGGTTAAAGACGGATTTGTCTTTTCTTGAGATGAGTGTGGATTCTTCTAGAAGGTTCTAGATGAGGTGACTAGGATTAAATGGTGTTAAGTTTTCATTGGATGCATTTAATGGTTCATTAATGCTTGATGAGGTGTTATTAGTGATTCATGCTTTGTTATTAATGGTTTTGGATTGCTTAAGATATTTTTGAAGTGAGAAGCATTCTCTTGTGGTCACCCCCCTCTCCTACGGTCACCTCCCTCTTGCTATATATGGCTTGCCCTCTCTCTCTCCTCATTCTCACTCTCACTTGTTAGTTTCATATTAGAGAGAAAAGATTATGATAGGTTTTATCGGTGTATGGAATTTCACAGTCCATTTCATTCCATCACCCGATTTCCATGGCAACTTCATTAACCGATCGTCCACGGATTTGGACGAAGTGAGACAAAGTCATCTACTCATTCTCTACATCAATCTTGGTCGTCTCTTTTAGCAAACTTGACGATCGAGTTGCCTCGAGTCAGAGGCGGGAGCCCGTTTAGTGTTTATGCCCTAGAAGGCCATTACTGTATCATACTAGCTTGTATATTACTTAATGGAAGCTTGGGATATTCACATGTATATAACAGTCTTGCTAAACATGGTAGTATGCTACTTGGTTTTTCTATCTTAATATGTGAGTGTACGTATTGATAGAGCTCTTAGGATCTTGCTTGTCTACCAGCGTTGTGATGGCAGTCACACTAGTGGGGGCTGGGTAGTCTACAAGCACATCCTTATTCAGGTCCCTGGTCGTTGGATTATCGAGACAGAGCATCGATACTCCGGAGTAGACTGGTGTGTACGCTTCTCATCCCAGTTGGGGAGATGGTCTGTCCCACAGCCGTCAGTACGTCGTACTGGAGATAGTATACAGGTGCTCGTTAGGTTACGGGTACACCGGACAGGACTCACAGGGAACTGTTGGTTGGTTTGATACCAGTCGTCAGTGAACAGTTCCCAGGTGACATGAGTACAGCGTAGTCCACAGACTTGACACTGCTACTTCGCCTCGAGTGTGTCCCACTGTTCTTAGATTGCTACCCTACCACGGCTCAAAGGAGTCGTGCAAACAGGTAGCAGTTGGGTGCAGTCCCGAGCACTTGGAGGCAGTGGCGGTTAGACAGGATTCGTCCCTCCTGGTATTGGGAGTAGATATCGTGCTGTGTCAGAGAGCCATTACGCAAAGTCCCTGGCCAGGGCAAGCGAGATTTGCTGGTAGGTTCCAGTAGTTTCTCAGGGTGTAATGGGCTTCCCTCCGACACGACTTATACCGCTATTAGGGGACTGACGGTTGCCGCCCCCCTAGGCCCGATATGCGATAGTCTTGGACGAACGGACCGGACTGTATGGAGATTATCACATCAGACTCAGTAGGAGTTCGGATGGGTTTTCTCATCGGCCTTCTTATCGACAACTACCTGGGGACCGTTACGTACAGCTAGTGCCGCTTGCGGTCTGTGGTTAAACCCACTGCCAGCGTAGTAGTCGAGTCTCTAGAGTCCCACACAGAGAGTTTCCTACTCCAGGCGAAACGATATAGAGGTTGCATGGTTTTGCGACAAAGGGTTCGAACGCATACGTGCGTTTACGCGCGTACGACTTTCGGACAGTTTTTACCAGTCGGCTTTGGTTTAAGCCAGTTACTGGTATCCGGTTATTGGATTTATACAGTCTAAAGTTTTTCCGTATTTTTACGGATCGGAGGGGCGTTCTCGTAATTGCTCGAGAAGCTTCTAGAAGATGGTGACTAAGGAGGGTTATGTGTCATATTCATTGAATGAGGTTATGAGTCATGGTGGTGATTCATTCATTTCATTAATGCACATTTATTGCTTAATGACTCATGCTAATGAATCACCACTAGATATTTTATGAAGCATGATTTATCATCACTCTTTATTCTTTTCTCATTATTAGAAAATGCTTCATATATGATATGATACTCATAAACTTATATCATAATATTATTCACATTCTCTCTCCTCAAGCTCTCATCTTCAAGAAGACTAATCCTTAATCCTCATGTGTTGAGATCAAAGGATTAGTTAGACTTAAACATCCATTACCTTCACTGTACATCATCCTTTCATCTTTGATTAGCAATCAAAGTTGATTAGTTACCTCAAGTTAGAGGTGTAGCTTGGTGTCTTGCTCTCGGGTGGATCGTCTACTACCTAGAGAAGGTCGAGGAGAACAAAGGAGGACACAAAGACGAAGGACCGTTTTCATTAGGTATAATCCCTTAACACTATAGTTTAGTATAGCTATGTGTTTGGTTATTATTTGTTTAGCTTCGATTCAAGCGGTTAGTCGATGTTTGTTCTTTAAACTTGATCGTTTTTGAAAATTCCGCCTCCCCATAAGTACTGGGGTGTACTACATCGACTTACAACCTGCAGGTGATGGAGTCACCCTCTCTAAAGGTGTCTTACAGACTAAAGGGGAGAGGGATGCGCATGATTGGTAGATCACTTGCTTAGGCAATTGAGTCAATCATGAGATGTCAAGTACCACACCAGATGTTGTTTTTGCAGTAGGTGCAATAAGTTAATATTGATCCAATCCTGGAGAAACAGTCGGAAGCAGTTTTAGAACATAAGTTTATGTTCTACGGATATGATAACAGCATTCTCCTTCGGGAGACAGTTATCATTCCAGGCTTCCAAGGTGACCTGGATGGCAGAGTGGCTGTCAGAGTTATAGTTTTCCCCTCTGACGAGGGGCAGTATTTTGGACAGGTGGTCCAGGTGGATACTGAGGGATGGCATGGCGTAGGATACTGATTAAGTTCAGTTGACGATACAGTCTAAGAAGTTTGGATTTGGAGTTCACTTATGAGCTAGGTCCCATCAGATATCCAGACACATTCTAAGACAGGTATTGCTCATTTCGGGAGATGGGTTTCTCCGCGAACTTGAAATAAAGAGAGACATAGAAAGAAACATCAGAGCGGATCCACTCACTGAGGCTATTCCTCGAACACAATAGTTTCGCAAACGAGCTTTGTGAGACTGACTAGTAGAGGAGTTGGGTGTTCGGTATCACACGGGCTGTGAGTATGCGACATCGCAATAATTAGCCTTGAGTGCAAGTGGGAGATTGTTGGAGATAGTGCCCTCAGAGTCAATTATTGGATCATAGGCACGTGATTGCAATGATTGAGGGAGGACCTATCCCGGTAGGACAGTCTTACTCAAGATGATAGTATGCTATCTGGTTTATCTTTATCATCGTGTACTGCTTTAGGTGACCTTACGAGTCGCTATTACACATTGATAGAGCCCCTAGGATTCTTGCTTGACTACCAGCAGTATGAGGGCGATCATATACGTGGGAGCTGGGGTCTATAAGCACATCCTTAAAAGGTCCCTAGTCGTGGAGTTTCGAGACAGGGCATCGATACTCCAGTGTAGACTAGTGTATACAGTCGAGACCCCGACGAGGGGCGGTGGATGGTCTCACAAGCCACTGGTGTCAGTTGGTTCACCTAAGATGTAAACAGGTGCTCATTGGGTTTTGAGTACACCAGGCAGGACTCGCCGGGAACCTGCTAGTTGGTATTATACGTGACGTCAGATAGCAGTTCCCTGGTGACATGTGTACAGGTTAGTTCATCGACCTGAGATCGTCATTTGTCTCGTGTGAGTTCCCACTGTGCTTTGATTACTACCCTACCACGGCTCAAAGAAGTCGTGCAAACAGGTTTTAGTTGGGTACAGTCCCGAGCCATATGGAGGCAGTAAGCGGATCTGCAGGGATTCGTCTCTCCCGGTATTGGGAGTGAGGTCGCGCTGTGTCTAGGAGAGCCAGTACATGAAAATTCCTTGGCCAAGGTAGGAGATTTACTGGTAGGTATTCCAGTAGTATCTCAAGGTGTTCTGGGCTGCACTCCGACACGACTTGTACCGCTTTTGGGGGTCTGACTTTTACCAACCTCCTAGGCCCGCCATGCGATACTCATAGACGAACGGACCGAACTGTACGAATATTGTCACTGACAGGCTCAGTAGGGTGTCAGGATGAGTTCATTCATCGACGTCCCTTTTGGTCAATAGCTGGTAGCCCGTCACGTATGGCTAATACCTCTGACGTGCTAGTGGTTAAATCCACAGCCATAGTATTGACGAGTATTTAGAGTCCACCACACACAGTTACTCAAGTTTCGGGCGAAACGCTGTAGAGGCCGTATGGAGATATGGCAGGGTACGATCAGATACGTGCGGTATTGCACGGATCGTGATCGGACGGATTTTACTAGCGGGCTTTGGTTTAAGCCGGATCCTAGTATTAGACAGTGTAGATTTTGTCTCTTTGCATTTGTGTTCAGTGGGAATACAAATGCGGGTATGTATGTACAGTAGCGGGGTTTTTCCTGTAATTTATTACAGCATCAGTTTTCTGAAGTTGCCAGTTTGCATTCCGTTCCGGCCGGTTTTCCTTTGTTCCTTCACGGCCGGACTTTCTGATGGAGGGGGTTATTTGCAAGTTTGCAAATAACATATTGTGGAGGGGGTGTCTTTCATTTGAGGGATTATGATATGACCATCATCATTATATTCTTTTTCCATCACTTTGCTAGCATTTAATGTGATGAGATTGAGTAGGGTTTTGATTGGAAAATGGTGTGACCTTTTTCCTTCTTATTTTTATCATACATATTCCTTCTTGCTTTATTGCAATTTTTGATCCCACCATTTTTGAGATGAGGGGCCGGCCACTTCAAGGGAAAGAGAGGAGTTCATTTTTTGATGTGGGGAAAAATTATCATTCATCTCATTTTAGCTTGCCACCAAAATTCCCAAGTTCATATCTTGTTCATTCCTCCATCACCAAAGGCAACTTCACCCCAAATGAGACAATGGTTTCTACACTACACCTATAGCATCTCTTGGACGCGTCGGCTCGCCAACTTTGTGCCCGAGTTGCCTCGGTCCAGAGGTGGGAGCCCGTAAAAGAAATCGGCTACGTGGTGCCCTTTCCGACGAGGAGGTGACGAACGGAGTTTCCGCGGGAGATCGGAGTGGAGACGAAGACCAAAGGACACGGATCGCTTGGTATATCTATCTACCCATCTTTTAGTTTGCTAGTAGTTAGGTTAATGGCCCGATCCGGGATTTTTATGCGCGGTGGTGCCGGTTTCTAGATGTTAGAAAATTTTCGTTTCCGCATTCCGGCGTCGGATTGACGGCCGGGGCGCCGCCGTGCACTTACAATAACCCCCTAACCGAGTAGGTAAAACTCTTGTTAGGTTTGTTAGATAGTTGTTTAACAATGATCCGTATTTTGAGTCCATGTTACCACCTCTTGAAAAATCGTTTTTCATCATTTCGGCAAGCCCCTAAGTACCGGGAGAGGTAACGTGGAATTACATTAACCACTAGCACGTCAGAGGTATTAGCCATACGTAACGGGCTACCGGGTATTGACCAAAAGGGACGTCGATGAGCGAACTCATCCTGACACCCTACTGAGCCTGTCAGTGAAAATATCCGTACAGTCCGGTCCGTTCGTCTATGAGCATCGCATGGCGGGCCTATGGGGTTGGTAAAAGTCAGACCCCCAAAAGCGGTACAAGTGGTGTCGGAGTGTAGCCAAGAACACCCTGAGATACTACTGGAATACCTACCAGTAAATCTCCTGCCTTGGCCAAAGACTTCGTGTAATGGCTCTCCTAGACACAGCGCGACCTCACCCCCAATACCGGGAGAGACGAACCCCTGCAGATCCGCTCACTGCCTCTATGTGGCTCGGGACTATACCCAACTAAAACCTGTTTGCACGTCTCCTTTCAGCGTGGTAGGGTAGTAATCAAAGTACAGTGGGAACTCACACGAGACAAATGACGATCTGAGGTCGATGAACTAACATGTACACATGTCACCAGGGAACTGCTATCTGACGTCAGGTATAAGACCAACTAGCATGTTCCCGGCGAGTCCTGTCCGGTGTACTCATAACCCAATGAGCACCTGTATACATCTTAGGTGAACCAACTGACACCAGTGGCTTGTGAGACCGGCCACCGCCCCTCGTCGGGGTCTCGACTGTATACACTAGTCTACTCTGGAGTATCGATGCCCTGTCTCGAAACTCCCACGACTAGGGTCCTTTTGAGGATGTGCTTATAGACTACCAGCTCCCACGTATATGATCGCCCTCATACTATTGGCAGTCAAGCAAGAATCCTAGGGGCTCTATCAACGTGTAATAGCGACCTGTAAGGTCACCTAAAGCAGTACACGATGATAAAGATAAACCAGATAGCATACTATCATCTTGAGTAAGACTGTCCTACCGGAATAGGTCCTCCCTCAATCATTGCAATCACGTGCCTGTGATCCAATAATTGACTCTGAGGGCACTATCTCCAACAATCTCCCACTTGCACTCAAGGCTAATTATTGCGATGTCGCATACTCACAGCCCGTGTGATACCGAACACCCAACTGCTCTACTAGTCAGTCTCACAAAACCCGTTTGCGAAACTATTGCGTTCGAGGAATAGCCTCAATGAGTGGATCCGCTGTGATGTTTCTTTCTATGTCTCTCTATATCTCAAGCTCGCGGAGAATGCTATCTCCCGAAATGAGCAATACCTGTCTTAGAATGTGTCTGGATGTCTGATGGGACCTATCTCATAAATGAACTCCAAATCCAAACTTCTTAGACTGTATCGTCAACTGAACTTAATTAGTATCCTGCGTCATGCCTCCCTCAGTATCCCCTTGGACCACCTGTCCAAAATACTGCCCCTCGTCAGAAGGAAAACTATAACTCTGACAACCTCTCTGTCATCCATGTCACCTTGGAAACCTGGAGTGATAACAGTCTCCCGAATGAGGCTGTCATTATCATATCCCTAGAACATTCACTTATGTTTTAAAACTGCTTCTGAATGTTCCTCCAGGATTGGATCAATCCCAACTTATTGCATCTACTGCAAAAACAACATCTGGTGTGGTACTTGACATCTCATGATTGACTCAATTGCCTAACCAAGTGATCTGCCAATCATGCACATCCCTCTCCCCTTTAGTCTGTAAGACACCTTTAGAGAGGGTGACTCCATCACCTGCAGGTATACTACCGTGCCTGGAGTCGTCCATTCTAAATACTCTTAGAATGCTGTCTAAGTACCCAGATTGGGAAACTACCCAAATCTAGATCTAAAACCATAGATCTAGTAACCAGAATGTCTTGATATTATATCCAAGTCCCATGTGGAGAAACAACTGTGTGACGACCAAAGTATAACCGATCGTAGTATAGGAATATCACTTCCTACTCTGTGTATGTCATCCAAATACCAGGACATCACACCCTACTACCTTCTTAACAGATCCATCCCCTATTCTGATGAAGTCAAACCTATGACTTTCACATCAGAAATAAATGATCTATCTCTGCTACATCTGCTTTAGTCTATAAATCGACATAAGCCACCTGTCCACTATGCTTCCGCTGCTCCCACTGACCATGACTACCCTTTGGCAGAGTCATATTGACATACACTTCCAAAGCTAGTTTAGAACGACGCTATACTCATCCTCATGCCGGGTCTCACAGTCTGGAACAACAGCAATGGAAAGTCTGGGTAAACAAGAACCTCCCTGACACCATCCTTGAGGCTACCGGAGTACCTCTCGGGTGCCTGAGGTTACCCACCAAATCTGCGGAGTGGCCAATGGAATGTCAAATCAGATTGAATCTTTGGGTTGTTATAAAATTTTCAGTAATCGTCTGCGGTTCTGGAATCACTTCCAATTCTACCATACTCCCACTACTATTTTCTGAAAAAATCCATTTTTGTTAAAACTGTGGCGAGTCAAGAACAATATCACTATTGATCTTCCAGATGGTAGAAAGTCAACCCTTGTCATAGCCTTGGTCAACCCACAAACAACCATTACAGAAACGTGCCTTGAGTTATCCAGAGTCTGGTTTTAAGTATAAGCCGGACAACTCCCCGTACCTTAACATCGTTAAGATATGAACTGTTCTATATCCAATATAGAACCAGAGGCACTGATTTAATTGAACCAGATTCAAATCATGCGGCTATCTCCAGTGCATGTCAACTAAATGGAAAGAGGTCGATCAGCATTACTCAACTTAGGAGTGCTTCCAATTATGAGTAATCTGAAAGAGGAGCAAGTTCTCTTAAAATCATTACTATCAACTGAATACCAGTCACAAGTATCCACATCTTCGATCACCTTGAAGAATCCCGATACATGCAATACCCGGTTCTCTACTTTATTCTTATACCTATAACTTCTCAAAACTCAGACCTTGTGTTTCTACGAAACACTTATCTAAGAACTAGAGAAGTCATAAGTAAACCGAATATAGTACGAGGACCAACCCCTCTGTCCTAATGGACACTGGACAACATACAATACTCTGTATAAGTCCCTTGAGTCTGATAACTCAATCCCTGTGTGTCGTAGGTTGAAAACTGTACCTTTGGTTAAGAAGAATTACACCGCTGTTTAATGCTCCTTACCTAACCATCCACAGATATAGGTAAATGTCATGGACATAATTTCAAAAAGGTATATCTCACTCTATAAAAATAGACGTACAGATATATCAATTTGAAATTGGTGCATAGCAACGGATATTCAAAACCAAATATTTGCCGTCCGGCAAACAGCCCAGGCGATTTCCTCAAATATCACCAATTACAACGAATTCTGATATAATGAGGATGACCACCTAATTCCCAATAACTTACTCCCACTCATCATCTATAAAACCATACAGATGTGAGAATCATACCTGGTAAATACATACCGTGGATTAAGGACTAATTGGGAAATCAATTTTCTTTTAACAATACACAGTGAAACTAAAACATTGAAATGTTTCGATAGGGTATTCTGGTATTCCTAGTAATGCCTCTTCCATTATCCAGATTCACAACTGTAGCCGTATAATTCTTTGCCATCTCTCCAAATACCTTTATATGTCTTTAGTCATTATCTTCTGTACACCCCTTTAGGCCAAATGGTTTTCTTCCTTCCCTACCGTTCGGCACCAGCCTATGGTTTGGAAGAAGAATATCCAATAAGCATAATGGGTGTACTGTCCTAATCCTAGGAGCACTCGCAATGCGAGAGAAGATGAAGATAAAAGACAACCGAATAAACCTTATTCCTATTTCTCCTGAACCAGAATCCATCTCCGAACTAGAACAAGTTGCTTTCGAGTTCGTATATAACCATATGATTGGTATCGAAAGGAGTGTGTTTGTAGTTAACCGTAATCAATAACGGTGTCGCGTGTAGCTAGACCGAGATGAGTATGGGTCGTCCTCTGGGAAACGTGGAACCTTTTACTCTTACTTTAGATGTGTTGAAAGAGAGGAGGAAATAAGAATGTTGATGAATGGTTTCTAGATCTACGTTAAGCACTAATGCAGAATATAGATCTAGATTATTTATGGATGTAGTTAATATAATAAGGGGGCTTGTAGGGTTTGTTAGGATTTAGTAGTCATGGACGATTAATTAAAAGTTACCCTTTTTATCCTTTAATAGATTTAAAACTAGAATGACGGTGATGCGTGTAGATTAGGGTTTCTGGAGGGAAAAGGAATCCCACTCTTAACCCTTATCTCGACACGGAACTCCGTTCATATCTAGCCTTTACCAAAACAATCATTAATCTAATCTCTAATCGCGGTAGGAACTAACAAAGAATTGTTAGCGCGCCCAATTAGGATGTTAATGATTCTTTTGATAAAGTTCATAAACTTTATAGGACTTAAAAAGGGTTTAGAGATGTTCATCATCTATTAGCCTACCCTAATCCTACGAATCCTAACAAGCGGAGAATTACTCGCGCATGTTGGGAGAAAAAGAGATGGAGAGAAAATGCATAATTAAACTACGAAGAAATAGAATAAGAAAAAGAACTACCTTTATTAATCAACAAGATCAAGTACACTTTGATTCCTTAGAAAATGATTACAAAAACCTAGTTTGCTTCTCGATCTCTTCTAAGGAGGTAGATGAACCGTTGATGATCAGCCTGGATGCGTGAGCCGTCTTGGACTTCGTGATCTCTTCGGCTTGATAACTTTTCCAAGAGGCTCTCGGTGCCCTTTTATAGTCTAAAGCCACAATCTTTTGCTTCAAAAGTTGGTAAAATATAGCAGAGATTTAAGCCACAATATCTTAGTAATTGATCTCTCTAGATTGCCGCGGATCCGCGGCCAACAGGAGGGTTTGGCCGCGGTTCCGCGGCCAATGGTGGGGATCTCTTGATCATTTTTCTTGGGCTTTGTGATTGTGACATGTGGCAATCCTAGGCACCTTCAGAATTCAGAAATCTTTTCTCGGTTGCTCCCAGACTTGGTCTCCAAGTTTTGCTTCTTAATTTGGCAAGTTTTCTTCAACAACTTGATTTGTTTGATAAATTCTGCATAACAACTTGGAAAATTCTGCACAATAATCTCAAATAATATTTAGTAGACTTAGTTCTACTAGGATTTGGTCAATAGATTTATTTGCATACATTTTCCTACCAAATACTAATTAAAATATATTAACACATGGAAAATGGTGTTTTTACACGTAAACCCTCATATGTATAATATATTATAATAATGTCCTTTTTTAATATGAAAATGGTAGGAAACATGTAATACAAATGTGCAGTTTTATCAACTGAACAAATACCCCCAAACTTATCTTTGATCGTCCCGAGCAAACTAGTTTATTTAAGAGGAGAAAAAGAAAGGAGAAAACTAAGCACACTTTTGTAGGCAGACACGATTGCACTGAGCACGTGCAACAAGCCGTTAAACCTCTAGGTGTCCCTAGTAGGAGGAGTGTTGTCTCCTGAGGGTTTTCAGCGGATTACACCCATAAAATCCAATGACAAAAGAAAGATGGTGAAATTTACATATAAAGATAAGAACCATAAAAGAAAGGCCTTAAAAAGAAGAGTTTCCAACTATACTAGCTTTTCAGTTGTCATGAGCCCTATCTTAATAGTCATGAAAAAATGTTAGAAATCACATCATCCCTCAATAAAACATCGTCTTTATTCTTCATTCCTACCTTTCATCCAAACATTGATCATATAACCCCACGTGTGTGTAAAGAACATCCCTACACTCGGAGAATTCAATTCAAGCTATCATACTCTTGTCCATCTGCCTTAGTACTTTTTAATTTAATGAATATTAAGATTTGCTCACATATTTTCATGCGACCATTAATACTTCTTGAGGTACTAACAGACCGATTACTTATGTGCTTGCTGATTAGGTGATAATATTTTCCTCGTCTTGCACCACCTAAGGCTTAGCAGTGACTCCCAGACCAGTTGGCCTTAGGGCATTAGGTGAAGAGGCACCCTCGCTATATTTTTTTATTGCTGCCTTGGCGATAGCAAAACCAGTGTTCATTTTTTTTTCTTTTCACCATTTTTATATTTTCTTCATTTTTTTTTCATTTCCTTCATACTTTGGCTTTTAGACAAGAGCATTTCAAGGTATCCTCTACTATCCCGAGTTTCAAGACGTGTGTAAGTGCATATAGTAGTGTATCAACATTCAAATGTTCGACTTCCAGAATAGAAACTATTTTTCAGACTTATTTTTATCCTCAGATTAGTGACTTCCTTCATCTTACTAACCCTTGGGACAACAGCTCATAACTACTTATTACTTGTTCGTTTAAGAAAACTTCTAATTTTCTTGGTTTTCTTAAACTATTCCTATCTTTTGGATGTAATTTTTCACTTTCTACTCTTTTGTTATAAAAGAATTTTTTTTTAAATTTTTGAAAATGTTGTGCTTATGCAAAATATGATGCAAATTGATGTGTAAATAAGCACAAACCTCCCCCAAACCTGTTTACAGCAGTGTCCTCACTGATGTCATCTGTTAAGCTCAAAAACCTGTAGACTTGGGAGGAAATTATTAATGGAGGCAAGAATATATGAAAGTGAAAATCCTCCCCCAAACTTATTTTTGGCTCACAAATTTGAGGACAAAAGTTATGATCAAGAGCCAAAAAATATACCCCCCTCAAACATGAGTTAGACAATACGAAGCATTTTAAGAGGGGGTGAGTCATTTGGTCAAAGTAAGACTTTTCAAAGACCAAAAGTCAACACCAACCATTCAAAGATTTTATCAGTATATCGTATAGGTTGGTGGAAGAATGTGTTGTATCGAGTCAAGAAAAAGTGGGGAAGGGATAAGAGGTGGTCAGGAAAGGGTTTGAATTTAGAGAAAAGAAAGAATGATGAGGAATGTGAATGATTAGGAAGAAGGAATGGTGACAGTTCAATCTCTATAGGTGGAGATTGATCAATCACAAAATCCGTATTGTTTAAAAATTCAAGGTCGTCAGCAAAAAGTTCTTCAAAACTTTTATCAATGGTGTGATTGAACATTTTGCTGTCAAAGAGTTTTATGCCAGAATTTATTCTACTTGATTCATAAAAAATCACTGAGGTAGAGGACTCGAAAAACTTATCTACCTCTTTTTCAAAAATATCCAAATCAAGTTGAATTTCTGGTATTATTGAACTTGAATTAACGGATTGTGATTTATCAAAACTCACTGAAACTATAGGAACAGAAGAAGAACCGGAGAAAGTAGAAGGTGAAATGGGTAAACAAATTGGTGTGTCGAGTGTTGCTGAACCAGATGTGGAAGATGGAGGCTGTATTTTGATCTAATCTTCGGGTATACCTTTATCATCAACTTCAAGACATATTTGGGGTTCGGAAAGAATTAAAGGCTCAAGATGATGACCACAAGGAAGTGAAAGGATTTGATGAATTGGTGGAACAAAATCATCCAAAATTTCGGGTTCATCAATCAATATATCCCCAATGTCAATCACCTCATTCAAGTGAAGGTTAAAATTCTCAAACTCCTCATCAAATGTATGGTTTTCAATCAGTTTTGGTTCAAGAGTGGAGGTGTAGAGATCACAAGGTTTGGGTATGGTTTCACTTGAAAGGGACCCTTCACAGTTGGGTAAATCAAACACTACAAAGTCACACAACTTATCAGACATTGTACTTGATGAATCTATGAAACTGGAGTTGTGGAGTATAGTTTGGAATGGGGAGGTTTGATTAGGAAGGGTGTACAGTTCTGTCTTACTACGCAAATCCTTCATAATTTGATTCGTCAGTTCCATAAATTTTTCTAATGTCTGCTCCAGACTAGTCTTGGGTTGATAAGGGGTTTCAGTATAAGATTGAAATTCCTGTGGATAATTAAAACTCCCAAATGACTGATTAGAAGAACTGTCTAGAGTAGGTGGAAAAGTCAGATTGGATTGATAGGAACAGAATGGTTGCTGAACTTGGGTAGGAGTAGGATCAATATTATGATAAGAAGAATATTGATATGGGTTGGTTGGTTGGCTATATACAAACCGCATATCAAACTCTTCTCCGGACAATGGTGGTGATGGTTGATATTGGTCCGGGTTGAAACTTTGGCCTCTAGACCTAGCTATGTGCTCAGCAATGGACATTCGTCTAGGGGCTTCCTCACTCTGGGTATGAACTGAAACAGGTGTAGGATTAGGATACGGTTGATAAGACCTAGACCGAGGTGGCCAACTGTTTCTTCCTGCTTGTTCTATATGATCTCTTAAGGACATGGAAGAGCCGGACGGTATACCGAAGGGATTTCGAAAACAAGAGATATCTGGTAGTGGACAGCAAAGCTCGGCAAGTGTTCTTCTGTTTAGGTCACCCATTATAAGAAGAGAAGAAGGGGGAAGGGGTAAAAAGGAGAGAAAGTAATTGGTTTGTTTTAAAAAAGACGGATTTAGACAAATCACAAAAATGCACAACCATAGAACTATGGTTACCTAGGTCCAGTCTCTAGACCGCTCCTAGACTTCCAAAGGACAAGCCGCAGGATAAATCCTCTACCGCCTCCGTACTACCCTTGTAGCCAGGTAAGTGCTAGGTAAGTGGGAAGGAACCACGTCGTGGGCCTAATTAAAAACCACTAGCCTTCGACACACTTGCCTAGGCACTACAAAAATAATGCGGATAAACGATAGATTACCCACGACCTTCCTCTGTCCTTATTGAGCGCGACAGTCCTTAGAGTCTGGTCTAGATATTTTTTAAATTAATGAAGGGTTGATCTATATGCTTGGTTTGTGATTTGTGGGGCTTAGGAATGGTGATGAAATCCCCACCTAATCTTGATTTGGTCCTTGCCCCTTAAAGATCCGTATTAAAATATGCAAAAACAAACCGAAAAACAAAACTTTGCAAAAAGATTTTTGAGCGGCGATATTTTGCAAAGAATCCTGTAGAAAATAGATTTTATTGGATTTTAGAGGAGAGAGAAGGGAGTTAGAATCTTACCAGAGAAGTGTGAACCCTAGATCTCCTGTTTCCTCAAGTCCGTGACTCCAGATTTCCTCGTAAAAATTCACACAATAATCGTTAAATATACAATTTATAGTTTTGTTTTAATAATGATATGACTCGTCTAAGAATTCAACACAAATAGTAAAAATAAAAATTACGCACGTTTCCCCCGCAACGGCGCCATTTGAATGGTATCGAAAGGAGTGTGTTTGTAGTTAAC
Organism: Agapanthus africanus; assembly: GCA_030015575.1. NCBI lineage: Eukaryota > Viridiplantae > Streptophyta > Magnoliopsida > Asparagales > Amaryllidaceae > Agapanthus > Agapanthus africanus. Next base: position 213,334,445 of record JASDDO010000008.1, read on the forward strand.
CGCAATCAATAACGGTGTCGCGTGTAGCTAGACCGAGATGAGTACGGGTCGTCCTCTGGGAAACGTGGAACCTTTTACTCTTACTTTAGATGTGTTGAAAGAGAGGAGGAAATAAGAATGTTGATGAATGGTTTCTAGATCTACGTTAAGCACTAATGCAGAATATAGATCTAGATTATTTATGGATGTAGTTAATATAATAAGGGGGCTTGTAGGGTTCGTTAGGATTTAGTAGTCATGGACGATTAATTAAAAGTTACCCTTTTTATCCTTTAATAGATTTAAAACTAGAACGACGGTGATGCGTGTAGATTAGGGTTTCTGGAGGGAAAAGGAATCCCACTCTTAACCCTTATCTCGACACGGAACTCGTTCATATCTAGCCTTTACCAAAACAATCATTAATCTAATCTCTAATCGCGGTCGGAACTAACAAAGAATTGTTAGCGCGCCCGATTAGGATGTTAATGATTCTTTTGATAAAGTTCATAAATTTTATAGGACTTAAAAAGGGTTTAGAGATGTTCATCATCCATTAGCCTACCCTAATCCTACGAATCCTAACAAGCGGAGAATTACTCGCGCATGTTGGGAGAAAAAGAGATGGAGAGAAAATGCATAATTAAACTACGAAGAAATAGAATAAGAAAAAGAACTACCTTTGTTAATCAAAAAGATCAAGTACACTTTGATTCCTTAGAAAATGATTACAAAAACCTAGTTTGCTTCTCGATCTCTTCTAAGGAGGTAGATGAACCGTTGATGATCAGCCTGGATGCGTGAGCCATCTTGGACTTCGTGATCTCTTCGGCTTGATAACTTTTCCAAGAGGCTCTCGATGCCCTTTTATAGTCCAAAGCCACAATCTTTTGCTTCAAAAGTTGGTAAAATATAGCAGAGATTTTAGCCACAAAATCTTAGCAAATGATCTCTCTAGATTGCCGCGGATCCGCGGCCAACAAGAAGGTTTGGCCGCGGTTCCGCGGCCAATGGTGGGGATCTCTTGATCATTTTTCTTGGGCTTTGTGATTGTGACATGTGGCAATCCTAGGCACCTTCAGAATTCAGAAATCTTTTCTCGGTTGCTCCCAGACTTGGTCTCCAAGTTTTGCTTCTTAATTTGGCAAGTTTTCTTCAACAACTTGATTTGTTTGATAAATTCTGCGTAACAACTTGGAAAATTCTGCACAATAATCTCAAATAATATTTAGTAGACTTAGTTCTACTAGGATTTGGTCAATAGATTTATTTGCATACATTTTCCTACCAAATACTAATTAAAATATATTAACACATGGAAAATGGTGTTTTTACACGTAAACCCTCATATGTATAATATATTATAATAAAGTCCTTTTTTAATATGAAAATGGTAGGAAACATGTAATACAAATGTGCAGTTTTATCAACTGAACACCATACGATGGAGTATCCAATAAACTGTGGATCTTCGTAGTGATATGATGTGTCCTGGAGAAATACAAAGGTGATTTAGGATTGACGAAGAAATACTTGGTTTGGTCGTGAATAGCAGTCGCAATTTACTTTGCCCTCTTACTAATCCCTTGATATGTCTTTACTTAATACCTTCTGTACATCATCGTTATGCTAATTGGTTTTCTTCATTCCCCACCGTTCGGCACCAGCCTAAGGTTTGGAAGAAGACTATCCAATTTGCGTAATAGGTGTACTATCTTCTAAACCAAGGAGTACTCGCAACCTGAGAGAAGGTAAAAAGAAAAGACAACTGAATAGTCCTATTCGTTTTCTCCAAAACCAGAAACCATCCTCGAATAAATTCTTTCGAGTTCGTATATAACCATACGATGGTTTTATCCAATGGAAGTGGACGTTCGTAGTAATACGGGGTGTCCTGGAGAAAAGGGTAAAAGTAGGAGTGGCAATGAGGTATGCAACTCTGACAATCCAAAAGCCAGTGTATAAGAAGGTTCGGTCAACTTGGTCACTGAGTCATAGTCTAGGCTCGGGTCAATGGTCGCTGCCAAAGAGAGAGAGAAAAGAAACACTCAGCGTGCACTCTAACCTAGATCAGAATGGTCACCAATTTATCTAATCTGGAAACCTCCCACTGTAACGTCAAATTCTCCTCCAAACCTGAAAGAAGAATTAGTCGGGATCACCCGAGGAAACCAACTCATCAGTGGGAATCAGGATCCAATTATCATCGCATGATAACGTGACGGAATCCGCTCACGTTATCACACTCCAGAAGGTATGCACATATCTGGCAAGTTTCAGTTTCTTTAGAAACTCCCGATGTGATTTTTACCCCATGGTCTTATGACCGAGACTTTGGCCAACAAATCATAAGTCACATGTCAAGTTCTATCCGTCATTCTCCAGGTTAATTTGAACCCACCCGTACCTACCCTTGACTTTGGCCAACAATGCAGTACGACTGTCCCAAACCAACGCATCTATCTATGCTGCATATGAATACCCAATAGCTACCAAACACTGAGCCTTGACTTTGGCCAACAAACACGTCTTGAATACTATTGACTATCCATATGAAACGACGGATGGCTACGAATGGTTTCTGGCGAAAACCTTTAACGTAATGAACTTGATATCGTTGAAGGAATTGGATAGCTGTATAAAAATATAGTGGCGAAAACCTTTGCTAAAGAGGTCACTCCCGGTGAAGGGATCTCGGCTCTTTCCCGTAGAATGAGGTGCAGGATATTCCAACTGAATACCACGATGCAAAGCAAAAGTAAATGACTATAGTGAAGTTATTGCCCTGACGCAAACTTCTGTCCAAAGGGTCACTCCCGGTGAAGGGATCTCGGCCCTTGCCTCGTCGACTGAGGTGCAGGATATTCCAACTGAATATCACTGTGCAAAACAAAAGAGAACGTCCTTGCAATAACAGCTTTTTGAAAAATGTTCCAACAACATCAGAATATGTTTGTTTAACTTGCATTGATCCGAATCAATGCAGTCCCATCAATTGATCACACCAATAAAGAACGAAAATAATGATGTACGTATATGCCATCCGCATTCGCCACTGGGTCCTATCATTACCCGTTAGGTTACTTAACTAACGACAGAGCGGGGACTGCACTAGCGCGGATGCAAAACATATACAACATCTACTAGTATATATATCAATATATAATATTTCGCTCAAGGCGTGATAAAATGCAACATCACATAAATGTAATAAGCATCACAGAACAATACAGATATCTGGGATCCCCGGGTTTCACAGAGCCGCTACTGAAACCCGACGTTCCCCTGGTCGTGTGGATAGCCTGTGCAATGAAATCCTAGACCCCTACGGGCACGGCAAGTTACCCGCCAAAACCTGAATCGAGGCAGCCCCCTTCAGCAACGTGAATGGACCACCCAGCACTTCACGGAATCCGGTAACTTGGGCGCCCCTCCTGGGTCAACCTGTACCCCCTACGAGTGCGGCGAATAGCCCGCCAATTCTAGAGTGAGGCCCCCTCCGTCTCAACGCCATGAGATGCGGGCCCGTTGCCCTCTAGAACCCGGCTATCCGTGCACCCCACCTTGGGGTAATCCTAGTACAGAAAGTAAAATATACATACAACGGGTACATCGACCTCACCCCGATCGTGCCCCAAAAGAATAATATACAAACAAACAGTGACGGCAGTCCACATGTCGGACGCTCGCCCCACAATATCAAATGTACATAAAACACCAAACTGTACTACCATTGCATCCAGGCTATCCCCCACGACCAATCCGCAACATCACAGCACAACACAGAACATCAACGTGAATGTCACGTTCGCAAATCCGTCTAAAAGGGCTATAGCAGTTAGACAGGATTTACCGATCAAGTGACATTCACGGTCGCAGATATAATGTAAATACTGTGAACTAACATGTTTAAAATATTCGATCGATCAAATTTACCGAAGTGGGCCCCAAGCATTACTGTAGCACTCAAAGAAAAACTGGGCCCAAACAGAACATTCCAAAACCCCAATTTCCCTGTACAAAGATCACTGTGCAAAAATGGTGCAGTGAAGGCACTGTGCTGCGGCGGAACCGCGGCCGTAACGTGGGTTTGGCCGAAGTTCCGCGGTCAAGCTACAGTGTCACACTACCATTTTTTCACAGATGTCTTAGAATCTCCTGCATGTCTTTCTGCAATGTACTGAAAAAATTTTAGAGCCAAAAATAACTCGACAGAAAACTGATGCTTTGAAATCGCGGTTTTGGGATTTTTGTCCGATCGAAAATGTAAACACGTTAGACCAAGCTAGACTAGGTTAATGGCGTGTCTCTGATACCAGTGTAAGTGCACGGCGGCGCCCCGGCCGTCAATCCGAGGCCAAAATGCGGAAACGATAATTTACTTTGACTTTAGAACCGGCACCACCGCGCACAAAAATCCCAGATCGAGCCATTAATCTAATCCTAGCTAACTAAAGAACGGGTAGAGAGATATACCGAGTGATCCGTGTCCTTCGGTCTTCTCGTCGTCGTCCCGATCTCCCCACGGAATCTCCGGTCTTCGCCTCCTCGCCGGAAGGGCACCACGTCGCCGACTTCTTTTACGGGCTCCCACCTCTGGACCGAGGAAACTCGGGCACGAAGTTGGCGAGCCGACGTGCCCAAGAACTGCTGTAGAATGTAGTGTAGAAAGCTATGTGTCTCATGGGGTTGAAGTTGTCTTTTTGGTGGAGGAATGAAATGTATACTTTTTTAGGAGAACAAAGAGATTTTGTGGGCATGGAAAGAACAAAAATTGCCTCACAAAATTCTTGGACAGCCCCTTAAGCTTGGCTGGCCTCTTCTCCTTGATGAATGAATGAGAGGAACAAAAATACAAGGGGAGAAAAGAGGCAATCATCCATCAAAGAGAGAGAAAATGTTATGATGATAAAACAATGACCACAAACAAGAACCTCACTCCAAAACCCAATCATATCCAACAAAGGTCAAGCCATCATGAAGTCATGGAGTCAATGAAAGCTACACCCATCATCAAACAAAAAGTCTTCTCAATTGCTAATTGCACAATTGCAAATAACCCCCTCCACCAAATTTCAGCCAAAGAAAGGAAACAAAGGAAAATGGCTGAAACGGAAAGCAACTTGGCAACTTCAAAAAACCGATCCCGTAATAAATTACAGGAAACCCCGCTACTGTATATACATACCCGCATTTGTATTCCGACCGAAATACAAATGCAATGAGACAATATCTACACTGTACAATACTAGGATCCGGCTTAAACCAAAGCCCGCTAATATTATCCGTCCGATCATGACCTGTGCAATACCGCACGTATCTGATCGAACCCTGCCATATCTCCATACGGCCTCTACAGCGTTTCTCCCGAAACTTGAGCAACTTTCTATGGGGGACTCTAAAGACTCGTCAACACCTTGGTTGTGGATTTAACCACTAGCACGTCAGAGGTATTAGCCATACGTAATGGGCTACCAGGTATTGACCAAAAGGGACATCGATGAGCGAACTCATCCTGACACCCTACTGAGCCAGTCAGTGACAATATCCATACAGTCCGGTCCGTTCGTCTATGAGCATCGCATGGCGGGCCTAGGTGGTTGGTAAAAGTCAGACCCCTAAAAGCGGTACAAGTCGTGTCGGAGTGTAGCCCAGAACACCCTAAGATACTATTGGAATACCTACCAGTAAATCTCCTGCCTTGGCTAAGGACTTCATGTAATGGCTCTCCTAGACACAGCGTGACCTCACCCCCAATACCGGGAGAGACGAACCCCTGCAGATCCTCTCACTGCCTCCATGTGGCTCGGGACTGTACCCAACTAAAACCTGTTTGCACGTCTCCTTTGAGCGTGGTAGGGTAGTAATCAAAGTACAGTGGAAACTCACACGAGACAAATGACGATCTGAGGTCGATGAACTAACCTGTACACATGTCACCAGGGAACTGCTATCTGACGTCAGGTATAAGACCAACTAGCATGTTCCCGGCGAGTTCTGTCCGGTGTACTCATAACCCAATGAGCACATGTATACATCTTAGGTGAACCAACTGACACCAGTGGCTTGTGAGACCGGCCATCGCCCCTCGTCGGGGTCTCGACTGTATACACTAGTCTACTCTAGAGTATCGATGCCCTGTCTCAAAACTCCCACGACTAGAGACCTTTTGAGGATGTGCTTATAGACTACCAGCTCCCACGTATATGATCGCCCTCATACTGTTGGAAGTCAAGCAAGAATCCTAGGGGCTCTATCAACGTGTAATAGCGACCTGTAAGGTCACCTAATGCAGTACACGATGATAAAGATAAACCAGATAGCATACTATCATCTTGAGTAAGACTGTCCTACCGGAATAGGTCCTCCCTCAATCATTGCAATCACGTGCCTGTGATCCAATAATTGACTCTGAGGGCACTATCTCCAACAATCAGATGGATCATACTAGTGGGCTTTGGTTTAAGCCGGATCCAAGTATTAGATTTGTTGGATTACTTTAGTCTCATTGCATTCGCATTCAGTCGGAATGCGGATGCAGGTATATATATACAGGTGAGGGGTACCCTTGTGATCCGTCACGAGTTTACTTTAGTGTTGCCATTCTCTTTTTGGATTAAACATTTTGGTTTAAATGTTTAATGGTGGAAATTGTGAGTGGAGATCATGATGAAGTGCATTAAATGAGACATGTGCATGGGTGGTGAGTCATGGTATTATTTTTTGTGCTAATGTCACATTTGTGATTGATTATTGTGTTGAAATGAGAGGTGGAGAGAGAGTGGACAGCCACTTAGCCTTGGGCTTTCACTTGAGATTATTCTACTGCTCTCATTTTTCATTCCAACACAATAGAAAAGAAAAGCTTCTTCTTCTTCTTCTTCTTCCTCTAGCTCACAAGTTCCACCATGGCTTCATCTTCAACCTCTATCCATACACTCTCACTCTCATGTGTTGAGAATCAATGGATACTTGAGAAAACGTTATCACACACATTCTCTACATCACCTTGGACATGTCGTCTAGAAAACTTCATGTCCGAGTTGCTTCGGGTTGAAGAAGGAGCCCGTAAAAAGACTTCTTGACGTGGTGCCCTTCCGACGAGGAGACCGAAGATCGGAGATGCCACGAGGAGCTAGAGATGGTGGCTAAAGACCGAAGGACACGGATCGATCGGTTTAGCCATTCTAAATTCTTATAGATTGCTAGTTTAGTGTTAATGGTTCGATCTGGGGTGAAAGACTACGATAGAGCCGGTTTCGTAAAAAGTTTTTGTTCCGCATTCGGCCTCGGATTGACGGCCGGGGCGCTACCGTATACTTACAGCCTCTATGTTGCTCGGGAGTTTACCTAACTAAAACCTGTTTGCATGACTCCGTTGAGCCGTGGTATGGTAGTAATCAAAGCACAGTGGGAACTCACACAAAACAAATGACGATCTCAACTGGATAGACTAACCTGTACACATGTCACCAGGGAACAACTATCTGACGCTAGGTATAATACCAACTAGCATGTTCCCGGCGAGTCCGTCCGGTGTACTCATAACCCAATGAGTACCTGTATACGTCTTAGGTGAACCAACTGACACCAATGGCTTGTGAGAATGGCCATCGCAATTTGTCGGTGTCTCGATCCGTATACATTAGTCTACTAATGGACTATCGTTGCCCAGTCTCGAAACTCCCACGATTAGGGATACTTTAAGGATGTGCTTATAGACTACCCAACTATTACGTATATGATCGCCATCATACTGCTGGTAGTCAAGCAAGAATCCTAAGGTCTCTATCAGCGTGTAATATGTTAGTGTATATGCCCTAGAGGCCATTATTGTATCATACAGGTTTGTATATTACTTAATGGTAGCTTGGGATATTCACAGTTGTATTGACAATCTTGCTCAAAATGGTAGTATGCTACCTGGTTTGTTTCTACTTCAATATGTACATGTGTTTCTTTTAGCATATCGCTTATACATATTAGTAGAGCCCTTAGGATCTTTGCTTGATTACCAGCGTTGTGATGGCAGTCACAGTAGTGGGAGCTGGGTATTCTACAAGCACATCCTTACATAGGTCCCTAGTCATAGGATTATCGAGACAGGGCATCGATACTCCAGAGTAGATTCGTGTGTACGCTTCTCATCCCAGTAGGGGAGATGGTCTGTCCCACAGCCATTAGTACGTTGTACTGGAGATAGTATGCAAGTGCTCATTAGGTTATGAGTACACCGGACAGGACTCGTTGGGAACTGCTGGTTGGTAATATACCTATCGTCAGATAGCAGTTCCCAGGTGACATGAGTACAGCTTAGTCCGTTGACTTGACACTGCCACTTCGCCTCGAGTGTGTTCCCACTGTACTTTGATTACTACCCTACCACGGCTTAAAGGTGTCGTGCAAACAGGTAGTAGTTGGGTGCAGTCTCGAAGCACTTGGAGGTAGTGGCGGTTAGATAGGATTCGTCTCTCTCGGTATTGGGGATTGATGTCGCGCTGTGTTGGAGAGCCATTACACAAAGTCCCGGGCCAGGGCAAACGAGATTTACTGGTTGTATTTCCAGTAGTTTCTCAGGGTGTTCTGGGCTACACTCCGGCATGACTTGTACCGCTATTAGGGATCTGACGTTTACCGACCCCCTAGGCCCGACATGCGATATTCATAGACGAACAGACCGGACTGTACGGAGATTGTCACAGATAGGCTTAGCTGGAGTTCGGATGAGTTATTCCCATCGGCCTTCTCATCAACATATACCTGGGGGTCGTTACATACAGCTAGGGCCGCTTGCGACCTGTGGTTAAACCCACTGCCAGCGTAATGTCGAGTCTTTAGAGTCCCACACAGAGGATTTCCCTGCATCAGACAAAAGATGTAGAGGTCGTATGGTTTTACAACAAGGTTCGATCACGTGCGTGTACTCGTGCGCGCATGATGATTCGGGCGGACAATACTAGCGGGCTTTGGTTTAATCCAGATCCTAGTATTGTACCGATGGATTGTTTTCGTCTTTTTGCATCCGTATTTTTCGGAATACGGATACAGGTACGTATGTACGGACGAGGGGCATTTTTGTAAATTGGTCAAAGATGCTTCTAGAAGGTGACATGTCATATTGTTATTATTCATTTTGGTTTAAATGAAAATGCATTATGACATAGGAGAATGAGGTGGAAATTGCATGAAGATGGACATAGCTTCACATGACACATGGTGACTTTTTAGCCCATGACTCATTTTTTGTTACTTGAACCATATATGTGATAATTGATATTGATTTATCAATTGAATTATCAATACAGTTCAGTTGAGAAAAATATGAGAGCTAACTCCATTCTTCATTCTCTTTCCTCACTAGCTTTTTCTCCAAGGTCACCTTCTTCCTCAAAGCTCTAGTGAACTCATGTGTTGAGTGATCTAGGGCAAGCATAGATATTACAATCCATCTACACATCTCTACATCCTCTACGACATCAAGGGTAGCGATCTTGATGCCCTAGTTGACTCCGTTGAGGTAGGAGTTCGATACACATCTCTTCGGGTGGATCATCATGGATTTGAGGAGTCCGATGAAGGAGCGGCGATCCAAACGATCCCCGAAGTCAACAACCAGAAGAAGGACAGCGAGGAATGAAGACCCGAAGGACCGGAATCGTGAGGTATAAACTTATGTACTTAACCTCACTTTTAGTTTGCTAGTTAGGGTTTAGCACCGATCCTGGAGTCCAAGTCCGTGCCGCGATCTTTTGAAATTTTTTTTTCACCTATTCCGCCTCCCCGCGATCCCGCGGGGTGCGCGACATGGACTTACAGTGGTATCAGAGCCTACTAAACCCGAACTAGTTCGTTAGCAAGCTTTGGAACTTCGATCGTCGGAAAAACTGGAAAACAAAACACCGAAAACCCTACATTCTGTCGATTTTTCAAAAGTGCTGTAAAAATTATTTCAGGTGTTGTAACATTTCAGAAAAATATAATATTATTTTTGGGAATTTTTATAATTTAATATTATATTATTAAATATTTTAATATTTCGGTATAATTAAATACCGATAAATGGGGAAAATTCTGAAGAAAAATTATGGAAATTCTGAAATACGTTATTTAGTGGTAATTGTGTTTAATGTAGGGTTTTTGGTAAAAAGTTTACCAAAACGGCTTTTAAATATTTTATCTGGTTTTATGAATATTTTATCGGAATTTTATCTGGACTGCACACACTTGTGCATGTTATCTTGGGTTAGTCTAGGGTTACCATGATGAGATGACCATGGTGGCTTAAACCTTTTGGTTAAGTTAAGTAGGTTAATTAAGGGTTTAGCTTTGTTAAAAATTGGATTAGGTTGGGGTTGACTTGTGGCTAGAGAGAGAGAGAAAGGTGGCTCTAGGATGTGTCATGGCCCATCTCATTTCAAATCTTTTGCTTTCCCTCATATCTCTCCCTCTCACTCACATCCTTCCCTCACATCTCCCACTTTCACACTCCACCATACTACAACCCTACACCCTACATCAGCCACACTACAACAGCCTCAACTGCAGCAGCTGATGTAAGCTTCAGCCCCCAAAATCAAAAGTTCAGCCCAATGGTTATCACATCAGCTGATAACACCATCGGCCCCAATTCTGCATCAGCAGCAACAATATCATTCAAAACAACAACAACAACACCACAACCATTCCTACAACACCAAACCAAAAACTCACAACTGCTGTAGCAGCAGTAGCAACCAAAGAAACCAGATTGCAATCAACAGCAGCAGCCTGAGCAGCTACAGCATCAGCTGCAAAAGCAACACCAGCAGCTGTAGGAGCAACTCAGCAGTCCACCAACAGCCCTTTCTCCTCATTCTTCCCTTCACCTTCATCCTAGGACCCTCTTGAGGTATAATCTTGTAATCTAACTCCTTTCTTGTTAAGTTATAGTTGTGTAGCTGAAGCTTAGTATTATTATCATGATTAGTGCTAGTTTAGGGAAATTTGAGTGAGACTTGACCAAGTGTTGGTTTTGATGGTTGGTATAACCTTATTAGGTGTGTTTGAGACTAGTTCACCCCAGAATTTCCCCAGATTCCAGCAAAGATACCAGATTGTTCGATTTAGTGTCGGTTAGCGTTTTGTAGACGTTTAACCTTTCTGGAATCTGCTACAAGCTGGGGCCTCCTAAAATAAAATTGACTTGGCAGTGAGATGTGTAGGTAGATAGAAGCCAACACCCAAAGCCCCAGCCCCTGGACCCACTTCCTGGCCGCAGATAAATCCATTATGGCCGCAATTTGCGTCCAGAGCAGTAGGGAACCCCCTCGTTTTGCGTGCACGGCTCTTTTACCAGTAAACTTGACCCTGGGAATGTCTAGTTTTGACTGGTTCCAACCAGGGTAGAATCTGGGTTGATTTTCTTGACTTGGCGCATGATTTACGACTTGTTTTCGTATGGGTTTTGGTATTAGATGATTCGTTTCTGTCGGGTGGCATTTGAATGTCAACGGCAGAGGGTTATGGACTGTGTTTGCACGCGGGACCATAGGTTTTTACCTAAGGGCGTAGCATGCACCATTTTGGCTTCCGACATGGTTTTTATGTGTTTTAGCATGTGATATCCTTGTAGGTACCCCACGTGGCGTCGAAGCGTTGGAGATGCAAATGGCGATATCGGCACCGGCACACATAAGAAGGTGAGTAGATTTATATCTACGGGGAGAAGTCGGGTGGATGGCGTATAGCACCCCCGCAGTCCGATGTCTAGTATACCATATATACTGTGCTTATATATGATAGCTTATGTGTGACTTGATCGTTTAGGATGTGTTAGGTGTACTATGCATGAACTAGGGTTAGAAGTAACTAGTGTAGTTCCTAGTCGCGAACCCTAGAATAGTTTTGCACCCACACGCACCCACGTGCATATTTGCTATGTTTATACTGTGATGACGAGGATATTGGAGGACATTGGACGTGAGTCGATAAGTTTGGGCTTAGTGCCATGAAATCGGTGATGTGATGTGATTCGTATTTGGGATATGATATATGATTTTTAGCGGGCCTTTGGGCGTGCCTTTCGCACACACATACATACTTATGTAGATGGTATCGATTCGTATTAGACTTAGATCAGTACCCCAGATTATGTGATATGATGATAAGGATACCAGATAATTGAAGTGATGATTGTGATATTGACCCGCACCCAGCTATTGGGATGCCGTACGACGATTTACCGTACGAGCTTTATATTAATGATTGATCTGCACTCATGACTTGAGGGTGTCAGATGATTTACGGTATCGTATGCGATACTATTGATGCGGGATCACCGACTACTATCTTTATACTTATATATATACCGACTTAGATTTAGGTGGTTTCCATACCCCTCCCGATTGACTTGATAGTTAGATCTGTAGTTAGTATAGTAGATGTTAGACTTGACCCGAGTCATACCTATTTCAAAACTAACGAATCGGGAGTATTTTAAAGACATGCAAAAAGGCATTTTATGGATAATTTCAAAAAGGGAATCTCTTCTTAAAAACACCGTAGCCCTTATTTTACTAAAAACCCCGATTCTTCATATTTCAAAAAGGCAAAACTACATGACACTTACATATTGATGTAGGTTCTGCTCTAGTGCGTTGATTATTTGATTCCGCATATCTATATTAATGCATCGCATTACTTGTGTTTATTGAGATATTACCATCATGTTGTTAGGACACCAGCACCATTATCGATGATGCGTATGTTCCACGTACACTATTTGCCGGCTCACACACTTCATCATCGATAATTGTCATGCCACTACACTGTAGTACTGTTGCATTCATGATATGATTCTTGCATGGCATATTGTACACTTATACCTGTACACATACATAGATGACTCTGGCTTGATTAGAGATTTGGGAACCGCAAGATATTCTTTAAAACTGATTCATTTAAAAAGCGCAGTTTCCCTCGACATGCACACATTACTATTCCATGTTGCATGACTTACTGATATGCTTACCTTTCTTTACATGTCGCATACATCATGTTTGATTATACGCATTGAGATATGTTGTTTCCATGATATTTCTGAATTTGGGGACCGTGGATATTTCAAAAGAAAATATGTAATTGTTTTAAAAATCCGGTCACCCTTGATATGATATTTTCAGTGCGTCCACCATGAGTTTTCTCGGTTCCAGAGAGCTTGTGTGGGTATACCCGATTCGAAGAGCGGTAGGCACCGATTGCGGGTACATGGTGGACCCGGTGAGGTACCTCGGGGCAAGAAGACTCGTATATGCTAGACGGTGAGCCCGGCAGAGGGAGTACTACCTACCGATGATAGTATTTAGGACCCGTCGGTTATCTGGGGGATACCGACTGGAGTAATGAGATGGATATGAGGGCCGACCAGGGTGTGCGGTGCCTGAGATACATGAGGATTTACGTGTCGATGCTAGGCACAGATGTTCATGCTGTTTTCGAGTGTCGATGCTAGGCACTCAGATTCCATGATTTGATTATATCCTCATATTTCCATGCATATGCCTTACGATATTTACATGCATGATGCTTGTTGTCATTGGGTGACACGTGGACGGGATCTGCCGATTTACAGATATTGATTACCTAGTTGGAGGATATCCACATACTACTAGATTCATGTTATAGCTGACATTGATTCATATTGATTACATCGATCATACCTCATTTGTATATATAACAGTGGATGAGGACGCTGTTATATATACCCTTACACCAATATTAGTGGAATGGGACGCTAATATATGTGTATTGATATCAATTTAGATACTTCATCATATTACTCCATGCAGACATACCTCATATTTATGACATGTTATTACCTGAGGCATGGGCGAGTACTTGGCACTACATACCTGTATAGATGTTACATTGCCACCTCAGCATGCTTCCGACTTATTCATTCGAGGTTTATATATGTTGATCGTATGACCTAGGATTGCGTCATACATGCGATTTTCTGTTCGTAGATGTTCTTCTATTCACGAGTTGGCAACTCACCCCCGTTGTGCCCCAGTTCTTGCAGGTGTTTGCCGTACAGGGTTCATTACGGCTTGCGGCACTGCTTCTTTCGGGTGACTTTCTAGTAGGTGGGTTTATTTGTATCGTACCTATCATTATACATTGTATATTATTTTTCAGTTGTATCTAGAAGTTCCATCAACCAAACATGTACTTATTTGAGATAGAGACCAGTGGTGTTTATTCTTTCGACCTTAGAGTCGCACGTTATATTTCTCTGGGTTTCATGCTGTTGAGTTTCCTCTCTGTTGTGATCCTCGCCTTTAGGCGTTGTATATTATATTGCAGACTGGTTGATTTACTTATGGTTTTTCCTTCACTCCACCACTCTTCTTGGTTTGGATTTCTGGGCTCGGCTTACTTAGAGCACGCACGCCTTGAGACGTTCGTAGCCTAAGTGCCGGTCATGTTCCGTACTTTCGGGTCGTGACAGGTATACTAAAAATACATGCAGGGTTTTCTAAGATGACTGAAGAAAAATGGTCCCGTGAATCGCCAAGACGACCGCGGAAACGCGCCGAACGGAACGATCCACCGCGGAGTCGCGGCCGAGTCATGGCCGATTCAGGCCATTCTTCTTCTGTTATTTCTTTCTTTGGGTGTTTAGTTCTCTGGAATATTTGGTTTCTACCCAGTATGTTTCTGAATGCTGGTTTGCATTTGCGGTGGTTACGGAAAATGTTTTTCGATCGAAATTCTAATTGTACTTGGCTAACCGGTTCTTCTGTAATGTTTATATGTGTTTTAAAGTTCATCTAATTGCTATATTTCTGTTAGTTTGAAGTTGAACATATTTTTAGGTTTGTGTATATAAACATTTTTCTGATTGTCGATGATGAATAGCCGGGAATGTGAGATGAGCGTTTTTTATCTTTCATTCATGTAAATTGTAAAATTGATGTAATATTATTTCGCGGGGCACATCCGGGTTAAGGTTGTAGCCACCGTTGTATTATATTCTTGTTACTGTTTTCTGCAACTAGGATAGACCCAAGGTGGGGTACACAACTACCGGGTTCTTTGAAGTGCCGAGTGGCCTACTCACTTTGTTGAGGGAGGCTGCTTCACTTCTGGAATTTGGCGGGTAGTTTGCCGTACCCGTAGGGGTCTGGGGTGGGGTTTGGCTATTCATCGCGACCGTGTGATCCGTCTTTCATTGCAGGCTTAAACGAAATGCGGCATTCCTAGCATATCTAAAATGTTTATCTGTGACTGGAATGATTATCATTGCATCTGACGAATGTTTATATCTATATATGATATCTAGTAGGCTTTGCTTATGTTTTGCATCCGCGCTAGTCCAGCCCCTACTCTATCGTTAGTTAAGTAACCTAACGGGTGATGACGGGGCCCAGTGGGGAATGCGGATGGCATAAGCGTACGTCATATTTTCATTGTTTTCTGCAATGGTAGGATTAAATTGAAAGGACGCATTATATTAATGCAAAGAAAACAAACCAAAGCTGAATCGTTGGAACAATTTCAAAACCACTCGGTTATTTTAAAACAGCAAACTTTTAAATGCGGAGCTTAAACCACTCCTTTTAAAAGCTATCAGGTTCCTTCGATTATATCAAGTTCACTACGTTCACGGTTTTACCAAAACCATTCGTAGCCCTCCGTCATTTCATATGAATAATCAATAGTATTCAAGCTATGTTTGTTGACCTTCGTCAAGGCATAGTGATTGGTAGCTGTTGGGTGTTTATATGTAGCATAGATAGATGTGTTGGTTTGGGACAGTCGTATTACCTTGTTGACCTTTGTCAAGGGTATATACGGGTGGGTTCAAATTAACCTGGACAATGATGGGTAGAACTTGACATATGACTTATGATTTGTTGACCTTCGTCAAGGTCATAAGAGCATGGGGCAAAAATCCACATCGGGAGTTTCTAAGGAAATTGAAACTTGCCAGTGCTGCATACCATTTGGAGTTTGATAATGTTGGTAGGATTCCTTCAGCAATATCACACAATGATATTTGGATCTCGATCCTACTGTGAGTATGCTCTACTCCTCGAGAGATTATTTCACTTAACGATCAATGCTATAAACCAAGTAGGTGTCTAGAACAGTGTTAGCGGGGCTACGCCTCCAGGGAAAAGAGGTTTTGTAATTAAGGGACTTCGCGAAAGCGTCGTAAAACCTCCCTCGAATTACCGACACTAGCCTGGCTGAACAGTTAAGCAAGAATTGTACGGTAAGATTAATCATGACTAATTCTTCTTTTATGGTTTGAGGAGGGATTCGAGAAACGGTGGGAGCCATCCTGTTTAGATAAATTAAAAACCAATCTAAAAATTGCCAGAGCATCATGCTGTGTGTATTCTTCTCTCTCTCCTAATTGCAGCAACCAGGTGACCAGATTAGGTTACAGTTAGATAATAACATGACTGAGTTTTACTATAAAACTGGCAAAAGTTTGTCCACATGTCCATTACCCATGACAAACTGGGACACCTCTTCACTAATCCAACCCCCGCCGTCTCAGGACCAGTTTCCATCGTCACGGATATTGATATCCGTAAGACATCAGAAAAAGACTGTGCGAATGCCAAGTGCCTCGTGTTGGGCTCAGTTGATGGTACATACCAGAGGCAGCACGAGAAGATGGACTTAGTTTCTGTCTTCCTCCATAACAAAGATTTATATGGAGAGCAATCTCGTATCGCAAGATATGAGACCTCGAACGAATTGCTTCAAGCGAGGTTGGCTATCGGGTCATCTGTAGGGGACAGCGTCTTTACAGAGACTAGCTATTTTGATAAGCTCACGGACCTGAAGACCACGTTGAAGAACGAATCAAATACTGACTTAATTCTACAGTCTCTGCCCTCTACTTACACCCTGAAGGAAACCAGGGAAGTAGAAGAAAAGGGAAGGGCAAAAGTTTCGGGACTAGATGTAGGGAAGGAGGGACGTCCCTATTGTTATGGGAAACGACATTGGCAGAAGGATTGCAGGGCTTTGAAAGCCAGTAGCCAGGATTCGAAGCATGTTGTGGCTTCGGCTTCGGGTGTGTTTGTAGTAGAAAACTGTATGTCAATTAACTCTACTTCCTGTGTACTAGATACCGGATCAGGATCTCACATCTGTAATTCATTACAGGTTTTGAGAAACCGTAGAGTTATCAGATTAGGTGATATGACTCTCAGGATTGCTAACGGAATGAGCGTGGACGCTGAATCCGTAAGGGAATATCACCTTAGATTGACAAGTGGGTAGATATTGATTCTACGTAACTGTCTATATGTACCTAGTCTAGCCTATAATATCATATCTGTATCCTTACTTTCTAAGGAAGGATATGATTTTACTTTTGTAAGCGATGTGGTACACATCCACCTAAATCAGGTTCTGATTGGGTCAGGTACATTAGAAAACGGAATATATGTATTAAATCAAGCTCAGGTTTTCAGTATCCAGAACACACTAAAAAGAAAGTCTCCAGAAAAAAATCCGGCTTTCTTATGGCATTGTAGACTGGGTCACATCAATGAGACACGGTTAACGAAGTTACATAAAGAGGGATATTTGAATCCTTTAGAGTATCAGTCTTATGCTACTTGTGAATCTTGTCTCATGGGAAAGATGACAAAGACTCCGTTCACTGGACACGGAGTAAGAGCGAGCGAGCTCTTGGGACTCATACACAGTGACGTGTGTGGTCCAAAGTCTACAAATGCGCGAAGTGGTTCTTCATACTTCATTACATTTACGGATGATTTCTCTAGGTATGGACATGTCTTCCTGATGAAGCATAAATCCGAGGCCTTTGAGAAATTCCGCGAATACAAGAATGAAGTAGAAAAACAAACAGGCAAAAGTATCAAGACACTGAGATCTGATCGAGGTGATGAATACTTGAGTGCCGAGTTTCTGGGCTACTTAAAAGAGAATGGAATTCTCTCTCAACTTACTCCTCCATACACACCACAACACTGTGTATCGGGAAGGCGGAATCGAACCCTATTAGATATGGTTTGTTCCATGATGAGTAAGGCTGAGTTACCGCGATCTTTCTGAGGTTATGCACTAGAAACAGATGCATATCTTTTGAAAAAGGTTCCAACCAAGACTGTGCCTACCACACCATATCAGATGTGGAGTGGGAAGAAACCTTGTCTTAAGTATCTGAAGATTTAGGGATGTTCGGCTTTTATAAAAAGCAGTATATGGACAAGTTCGAGGCACACTCAGTACTCTTTAAGTTTATGGGATACCCAAAGGACTCCAGAGGGTATTTTTTCTATTTTCGCGGAGGAACAAAAGATTGTTGTTTCTCAAAATGCCCACTTTTTGGAAAATTAATCTTTTTAAAGGAAATAGTGGGAGCGCAATAGAACCGGAAGAAATTCCAGAACCACAAACCATTAATGAAAGTGAGGTGGAACTAGAAGATTCAAAAGAAGGACATACTTACGCCACTCCGAGGAAGTAGTAGGCAGTCTCATCCGCCCGAGAGAAACTGAGGTTTTCTCATAGACGGAGATAGAGAGGATTGTATCATTAAAAATGATGAGCCTACTAGCTTCCAGCAAGCCATTTAGAGCGGTGACTCGGTAAAATGGCTAGATGCAAAATGGACCAAAATGGAGTCCAAATACACCAACAAAGTTTGGACTTTGGACATTGCTCCAGAAGGGGTAAAACCCATAGGCTGCAAATGGATCTTCAGAAAGAAGATTGGTGTAAATGGACAGGTTAAAACCTATAAGGCTAGACTTGTTGTAAAGGGTTCTTTCCATCAAAGACCTGGTTTGGACTATGATGAAACCTTTTTCTTCAGTGGCTATGCTCAAATCCATTCGGATCCTTCTTGACATTGTTGTCTTCCATGATTGTAAGTTCTGGTAGATGAACGTATAGATGGCTTTTTCAGTATTTGGAAGAGTGCATCTATAGGGTTCAGCCAGAGGGTTTTCAATCAGAGTGGGAGCAGCAGGTATGTGTGCAAGATGCTTAAGTCTATGGACTAAAGCAGGCATCGCGGAGTTGGAACATCTGTTTTTTAATGAGAAAGTCAAAGGATTCGACTTTATCAAAAATCCGGATGAACCAGACATCTATAGTAAGATTGTAGGGAGAACTGAGGGATTCCTCGTCAAGAACGAGGATGACATTCTCTTAATAGGATATGAAATTCCTATACTACTAATAGTCAAAGGATTCTTGTCACAGAGGTTCTCCATAAGAAACCTGGGTGATACCAACTACATTCTGGGGATCCAGATCTATCGTAATAGATCAGAGTGGATAGTGAGACTTTTTCAAAGTCAAGGTACACCAATGCCATACTGAAATATTTTAGTATGAAAGATTCTAAAGCACGGTAGTCTACCGACTTGTCACGGAATCACCTTTTCCAAAGAGATGTCTACCAAGACTGATTTGGAAAAGGCTCGCATATCGATTATACCCTACGCTAATGCGGTAGGCTTTATAGTATACGCGATGTTGTATACCAGACCAGATGTTGCTTACGCAGTGAAAGCGTGATAAGCCGGTATCAGTCAAACCCAGGGGAGAAGTACTGGGAAGTAGTATTGAACATTCTCAAGTGCCTGAAAAGGACTAAGGAGATGTTCATGGTGTACGGCAGTTTGGACCTCCAGATCGAGGCCTTTGCTGACTCCAGCTTCCAGAGTGATAAGAATGACTCCAAATCCATATCGAGTTATAGCTTTATCCTCAGTAGATGGACGGTCTGTTGGAAGAGCTCCAAGCAGAAAACCGTTGCTGACTTGACAATGGAAACGGAGTAGGATCGCTGCTTGTGACACCGCAAAAGAGACAGTCTGGATAAGGAAGGTCTTAATTGAACTTCAGGTGGTTCTTTCCATTGTTGCTCCTATACTTTTGTATTGAGACAACAATCGGTGCTATAACTTTAGGGAAAGAACCCAAGTCCCATCAGTGATCCAGACACATCTTAAGGCGGTAACACCTGATCAAGGAGATAGCTTTTCTTAAGGAGATCGAGGTAAGGAGAGTAGATACGAAGAATAACACTGCAGATCCACTCACCAGGACCATCTCTCAGACAGTGTTCTAGAGGCTATTCGAGACCTTCGGTCTGCAATATGCCAGTACACTGTCCCCACTAGTATGATCTGCATCATAGTCCTGGTAGTCAAGTACTCATCCTAAGGGTTTTATCAATATGTAACATAGAGACAATCAGAGTACATGTTAAGATAAAGAGCAACCAGATAGCATACTATCATGTTGAGCAAGAAAGTCCTCCCTATATATGTCCAAGCATCCACTACAATATACATCGTATGTACAGTAATGGCCTCTAGAGCATACATATCACTAATAATCTCTCACTTGCACTAGGGCCATCTGTTATGGTATCGCATACCCAACAATCAGCTGTGGTTGAAGTATCTCATACTCAACCATCCCATAAAAGTCTCTACTGGGAAATAAGCCTTTGTGAGTGGATCCGCGTTGTTTTCCTCTGTGTCTACTCTCCTAACCTGGATCTCCCTGGAGATCAACCATCTCAATGATGAGGAGATACTGCCTAAGAATATGTCTGGATCACAGATGGGACGGAGGTTCCTATGTATAAGCCACAACTCCATTGTCATACAATGGTAGGAACAAAATTCATCTCATGAACTCATATATCTCCAGACTGCTTCTTTGGTAGCATCCTTGGTAACGATGTATCTAGTCTTTAATCGTCTAGTAAGTCACGGTATCTAGCTTGGAACTCTTCCAACATACCGTCCCTCTACTAAAGGTAAAGACAATGCCTGTGACTGACATTCAGTCGTCTTTATCACCCTGGAACCTTTCCAGTGATTCTCCCCAGGATCGATTGATACCATCTCATTATACTTAATGAGAATCCTAACATCCAATTAGATCTATCTCATAGATCCAAAATCCAGGATTTAGAAGGTATCAACTAGATCCTTTATGGAGAATCCTTGTGATAAGAGGAGATTGACCGAGCGTAGCATAGGAAACTCCTTTCCTATCAAGAGTATGTCATCCACGTACAATACGAGGATCACCACCATACTCTCTAATACCTTTTTTTATATACAAGGTTCATCTACCATTTTGATGAAGTCAAACTCTTTGACTACCATATCAAAACAGACGTTCCCACTCCGCGATGCCTGATTTATCGAATAAAACAACTTGCACACGTTTCCGCTGCTCCCATTGTCTACGAAATCCTCTGGCTGTGTACTTATAGACGCTCTCTTCCAAATCACTATTTAGAAAAGCAGTCATGACACCCAACCGCCAGATATCGTAGTCATGGTATGTAGCAGTGGCAAGTAGGATCTGGATGGACTTAAGCATAGCTTTGAAAGTCTCAACTTTTCTATGTACACCAAGTAATCTTCAAAAGATATACTTGCTCCTGATGGGGATTTAACCCTTCAGATAAAGCAACCAAAGTCCATACTTTGTTGGTGTATAAGGATTCCATCTCAGATCGCTAAACATCCAGCCATTCTCACAGAGTCCCCACTCCTGATGGCCTGCTCGAAACTAGTTGGATCATCATCTCATGATGCAATCCTCGCTCCCACTTTCATAGAGAAACCGAAGTATCTCTCAGGTGGATGAGGAACCCTACCAGATCGGCAGAGAGGTTGAGATTCATTGGAAACTATTGAATCCTTCGGTTCTACCAAATCATCAGCTGCTGCAGTTTGTTTTAGCTGGAACTACTTCCAGTTCTACCTTATGAACACTAATTTCTTCACAAGAAATTCCCTTTCCCAAAGGTGGCATGCTGAGAAAACATCTCTTGTTCCTCAGTTTGGTAGAAGATATTCCCTTGCGAATGCTTGGGATATCCAACAAACATCCACAGAACTGACTTTGCCTCGAGCTTGTCCGGATTTTGCTTTTGACATAGGCCGGACAACCCCAAATCTTAACATCTTTAAGAGATGGGCTCTTCCCATACCATATCACATATGGAGTGGCAGGCACCTGATTTGATTGGAACCCTATTCAATAGGTATGCAGCTTCACAAGTGCATAACCCCAAAAGAAAATAGGCAACTCAGTAGTACTCATCATAGAGCACACCATATCATATAGGGTGTGATTGCTCCGCCTCGATACACCGACGTGCTGTGGTGTATACGGAGGAGTAATGCTGAGAGAGAATCTTATTCTCCTTTAGAATAGTCCAGGAATTCCGTGCTCAAGTATTCTCCTCCTTGATCACATCAAAGGACATAATACTTATACATGTTTTGGTTCTCTACTTCTAACTTATATTCATTGAATTTCTCAAAAGCTTCAGACTTGTGTTTCAACAGGAACATATGCCTGGATCTTGAGAGATAATCAGTGAATGTAATGAAGTACAAATAACCGGTCCTGGCATGTGTAGACAGGGGACCTTTACATACATCATCATGTATCAATCCCAAGAGTTCACTAACTCTTTCTCTGTTTCTAATAAACGGAGCTGTGGTCATCTTATCTTTGTGACATGACTGGCAAATTTTACAAGATGTAAATCCAAACTAATTTAAATATGCACCTTTAGCTAGTCGGGTCTCATCGATATGACCTAGTCTACAATGCCTCAAGAAGAATTTGTTCATTTCTGAACTCTTCCTCTTGTGTGTGTTCTGTACGTTAAGAACTGTGGTTTGATTTAGAACGTCTATGCTTTTAGATAACGTGCCTGAACCGATCAACTCTTGATAAAGGAAATGTTCAAAACATTATCCAACAATACAAAATTATATCCTTCTTTACTAATAAAGAGACTGATATGATGTTGTATATCAGGTTCGGTATCTAATAGCATTCATTCAGAATCAATGTATTCTGGTAATACAGGGTGATAACTGCCAACAAACTTGGCTGTAACTCTTGCATCATTTCCAACTCTTGAAACTTATCACCCGTTCTCAGTTCTCTACCTGTCTTTAGCCAATGTAACAAATTACATTTGCGGGATCCTGATCCGGTATCTCATACCCAGGACGTAAAGGATACTGAGAAACAGTTCTCGGTAATGAACACACCCGAAGAAGATGCATCAGCTTGTACTTTCTTCGTTTCGGCGGCACGGGAATTCTAGTAATCCCTTATTTCCTGCTCTGTCTTATAATAATTATAAGTTGGAGCGGGACCAACGTTCCCCAGCGCAGTATAACAAGCGGGTTCGGTCAATACATCCGTATTATTATCTTGATTAAGGCGTGACATGGTCGCTATCTGGAGAAATAGAGAAGAAAACACTCAGCGTATGCTCTTGCAAGATTAGATTGGTTATTAATATATCTAATCAGGATGTCTCCCACTATTTTAGTCAAATCTTCCTTCAAACCCTAAAAGGAAAGACTAGCCGGGATTAATTACACCCGACAAGTTCGCCAATCTTTCAGCCAGGCCAGTGCCGGTACTTTGAGGGAGGTTCCCTGTGCTTTCGTACGGACCTAATTAAAATAAAACTCGTTTTCCCATAGGCGTAACCCCGTTAACACCTTTCTAGACACCTACTTGATCGTGTAAGTCGATGTGCAACACCCCACGAGTTGCGGGGATGCGGAAATATGAAAAACGATCTTGTTATGTACGTAAACATCGACTAACCGAAGATCTTTTCTAAACGATAATTAACCACAACCATAGAGTTCTTATCTACTATGTAAAGAGATTATACCTAATAATTCTAGTCCTTCGTCTTTGTGATCTCTACGTCCTCCTCGACCTCCTTTCCGTAATAGATGATCCACCCGAGTACCCTAATCCAAGCTATTAACTCTAAACTTGAGGTTACTTAGTTTCTCTAGTTGCTAATCAAAGTAACTAAGATGATGTAGAGTTAGGTTATGGAGTGTTTAGTCTATCCTAATCCTTGGTATCAACTCATGAGTGGTAGGATTAGGGTTTGAAGTAGGAGTGAACTTGAGGAGAGAGAAGGTGGAGATGAAAATGAGAATGAAAAAGCTTCTCACTTGAATATATGAAACATAATGAGTTATCAAATAAATAAATATAAATGATTATTCACCATGCTTCATTAATTCAATATGAGTGATTCACTATGTGAGTCATTAAGCAATAAATGATGCATTAATGACATAGTGAATCACATTAATGAGTCACAATTTGCATTTAATGAAAATGCCACCTTAACCTCCTTAGTCACCATCCTTCTAGAAGCTTCCTGGAAAATTACGAGAACGCCCATCGCATCCGTGAAAACACGGAAAAACTTTAGACTGTATAAATCTAATAACCCGATACTAGAATCTGGCTTAAACCAAAGCCGGCTAGTAAAAACTGTCCGAATGTCGTACGTGCGTTTAAACACGTATGCGTCCGAACCCTTTGTCGTAAAACCGTACGACCTCTATATCATTTCGCCTGGAGTTGGGAAAACTCTGTGTGGGACTCTAAAGACTCGACTACTACGCTGGCAGTGGGTTTAACCACAGACCGCAAGCGGCACTAGCTGTACGTAACGGTCCCCAGGTAGATGTCGATAAGAAGGCCGGTGAGGATACCCATCCGAACTCCTACTGAGCCTGTGCGTGACAATATCCGTGCAGTCCGGTCTGTTCGTCTAAGAGTATCGCATGTATGGTCTAGGGAGGTGGGAAACGTCAGACCCCTAATAACCGTACAAGTCGTGTCGGTATGGCTCTATCACCATCCGAGAATCTACTGATCAATCTATCAGTAATTCTCAATCAGCCCTGGCCAGGGACTTATGGTAATGACCAACTGATCACTGTGCGATATCAACTCCCTATATCGGGAGAGACGAATCCCTAACAGTCACTCACTGCCTCCACGTGGCTCGGGACTGTGCCCAACTAAAACTTGTTTGCACGACTCCTTTGAACCATGGTAGGGTAGTAATCAAAGCAAAGTGGGAACTCACACGAGACAAATGACGACTTTAAGTCAATGGACTATCTGCACACATGTCACCTGAGAACTGCTATCTGACGTTAGGTATAAATACCATCCAGTCAGTTCTCGGCGAGTCCTGTCCTGTGTACTCACACCTAGTGAGCATCTGTATACAATCTTAGGTGCACTCCACCAATGGCTGCGGGACCAATCCATCGCCCTTCCTCAGGGTCTAGATATGTATACACCAGTCTACTCCGGAGTATCGATGCCCAGTCTCGATACTCCTGCGACCAGGGACATCTAAGGATATGCCTATTGACTATCCAGCTCCCACTAGTATGACTGCCATCACAACGTCGGTAGTCAGGCAAACACCCTATGGGCTTTATCAACATGTATATATATATGAATACTACGCAAAATATATCATATGTTAAGATAAAGACAAACCAAATAGCGTACTATCATATTAAGCAAGACTGTTATGTACATACATATCCCTAGTATCCTATACAATGAAGGCCTCTAGGGCATATATATCTAACAATCTCCCACTTGCACTAAGACCTATAATTGGCGCAATGAGTACCCACTGTCTTCACTATATCCAGTTGCTGGAGTACCGCATGCCCAACATCTCAAACAGCCTCTCGAACTGAACTTGAGGGATGGCCTTTGTGAATGGATCTGCCGTGTTGTCTTTTGTGTCCACTCTCCGTACCTCGATCTCCCGACGATCAACGATCTCCCTGATCAGGTGAAAACGCCTTAAGATATGCCTGGATTTCTGATGGGACCTGGGTTCCTTTGCCAGTGCTATGGCCCCATTGTTATCACAATACAAAGGTATTGGATTGGCAATAGACGGAACCACCTGAAGTTCAGAGATGAACTTCCTCATCCAGACAGCCTCTTTTGCGACTTCACTAGCAGCTATATACTCAGCCTCCATAGTTGAGTCTGCGACGGTATTCTGTTTGGAACTCTTCCAACATACCGCCCCTCCATTGAGGGTAAACACAAAACCCGAAATGGATTTAGAATCATCTTTGTCACTTTGGAAGCCGGAGTCGGTAAAATCCTCTACCTGGAGGTCCCCATTACCGTAAATTAAGAACATCTCCTTAGTCCTTCTCAGGTACTTGAGAATGTTCTTTACCGCTATCCAATGTTTCTCACCTGGGTCAGACTGATACATGCTTACCATACCAAGTGCGTAAGCTACATCCGGTCTTGTACATATCATCGTATACATTATAGATCCTACCGCCGAAGCGTAGGGTAAAATGCTCATGCGATCCCTCTCTTCATCAGTCTTTGGAGACATCTCTTTGGAGAGGGTGATCCCGTGACAAGCGGGCATATTACCGCGCTTGGAATCTTCCATACTAAATCTCTTTAGTATAGTGTCAATATACCTGGACTGTGAAAATCCCAACATTCTATTAGATCTATCATGATAGATCTTTATGCCCAAAATGTAGGTTGCATCACCCAAGTCTTTCATGGAGAATTTCTGTGACAAGAAGAGCTTTACTGATTGTAGCATAGGGACATCATTCCCTATCAGTAGTATGTCGTCGACGTATAAAACGAGGAAGACTACTGCTCCTTCTACAATCTTCCTATAAATACATGGTTCATCTACATTTTTGATAAAGTCAAACTCTTTGACTGTCTCATCAAAGCAGATGTTCCAACTTTGCGATGCTTGCCTTAATCCATATATGGATTTAAGCAACCTGCACACTTTTCCGCTGCTCCCACTGTCTAAGAAACCTTCTGGTTGATCCATGTAAACACTCTCTTCTAAATGTCCATTTAGGAAAGCTGTTTTTATATCCATTTGCCAGATTTCATAGTCATGGAAGGCAGCAATGGCAAGCAGGATCCGAATGGATTTAAGCATAGCTACAGGTGAAAAAGTTTCATCATAGAACAATCCTGGTCTTTGACAAAAACCTTTTGCAACGAGTCTAGCTTTGTAGGTTTCCACTTGTCCAAGTGCACCAATCTTCTTTTTGAAGATCCATTTGCAACCAACTGGTTTCACCCCAGGAGGAGCAACTTCTAAAGTCCATACTTTATTGGTGTACATGGATTCCATTTCGGATCTCATAGCATCCAGCCACTTCATCGAGTCAATACTCATGATAGCCTGTTGAAAACTAGTAGGCTCATCATCATCGATGATGCAATCCTCTCGATCCCCATCTAGAAGAAAACCATAGTATCTCTCTGGAGGATGAGAAAGCCTACTAGATCTGCGAAGTGGCGTTGGTTCTTCATGTTCTATTGAAATCTGAGGTTCTTCTAAGTACTCGGTAGCAGTTTGAGGTTCTGGAATTTCTTCCAGCTCTACCGCGCTCCCACTAATTTCTTTTGCAAGAAATTCGCTCTCTAAGAAGACAATGTGGCGAGCGACAAACACCTATTGTTCTTCAGTGTGGTAGACCATGTACCCCCTTGAATATTTGGGGTATCCTACAAACTTGCACAAAACCGATCGTGCCTCGAGCTTGTCCGGTCTATGCTTTTTAACATATGCCGGACACCCCCATATCTTGATATACTTGAGATATGGTCTCTTCCCGCTCCACATTTCATATGGAGTGGTAGGCACAGACTTAGTTGGAACTCTATTCAATAAGTATGCTGCCGATTCTAAAGCAAATCCCCAGAAGGAAAGTGGCAACTCAGCAGTACTCATCATTGAACGCACCATATCTAATAGTGTGCGATTCCTCCTTTCTGATACACCATTATGCTGAGGTGTATAAGGCGGAGTAAGATGAGAGAAAATTCCATTCTCTTTTAAGTATTCAAGGAAACTGGTACTTAAGTATTCTCCACCTCGATCAGATCGAAGTGTCTTGATGCTTTTACCAGTTTGTTTCTCTTTTTCATTTTTATACTCCTTAAACTTCTCAAAGGCCTCTGATTTATGTTTCGTTAAGAACACATGTCCATACCTAGAGAAGTCATCAGTAAAAGTGATGAAGTAGGAGTGACGGCTTCGCGCATGTGTAGACATTGGACCACATACATCACTGTGTACAAGTCCCAAGAGTTCAGTAGTTCTTGCTCCGTGTCCGGAGAACGGAGATTTGGTCATTTTTCCTTTGATACATGATTGACAAGTTGCATATGATGAATATTCAAACGGATCTAGATATCCATCTTTATGTAACTTAGTCAACCTTGTTTCGTTTATATGACCAAGTCTGCAAAGCCATAAGAAGGCTTGATTTGAATCTGGATCCTTTCTTTTAAGTGTGTTTGAATATTGAAAATTCGAGGTTGATTAAGTATGTATATGCCGTTTTCCAGTGTGCCATACCCAATCAGTTCTTGATTTAGGAGAATGTTCATGACATTACTTTCAAGCGCAAAATTATATCCTTTATTAGACAACAAAGATACTGATATAATATTACACAGCATACTGGGAATACAAAAACAGCTGTACAACACAAAAACGTGCCCACTAGTCAACCCTAGGTGATACTCCCCTATTGCAACAGCATCTACATGCATTCCATTGCCCATCCGGAGAGTCATATCACCTGCCCCCAGTACTCTACTATTTCTCAGATCCTGCAATGAATTACAGATGTGAGAACCAGAACCGGTATCAAGTACCCATGATGTAGAGTTTACTGAAAGACAATTTTCGATTACGAACACACCTGAAGAAGAAGCAACCGCTTGCTTCGTGTCCTTTGCCTTGAAGGCCATACAGTCCTTCTTCCAGTGCCCATGCTTGTGACAATAATGGCATTCGTTTATATACGCTTTCACCCTTCCTGCCTTGTTCTTTCCCTGCACCTTCTTGACCCCACCTTTCGGTTTGATGGCTTTCATCTTCTTCTTCCCTTTAGCTTTCGCTTTAGATTTAGAAAAGGATGATTGGCGAGCATACAGAACGGGGGCCTTCTCTTTTTTCAAGGGGGTCTCTGCTACCCTCAACATGTTGAGGAGCTTTGGAAGATCAGCTTCCATTTCGTGCATGTTGAAGCTAAGCACGAACTGAGAGAAGGTGTGGGGAAGGGACTGCAAAATCAAGTCGATATACAAATCATTCTCTAGCACGCATCCCAGGTTTGCGAGTTCCTCAATGAGGCTGATCATTTTGAGGACGTGCTCTCCTACAGGCGATCCTGGAGCTAACCTCATCTGGAAGAGTTTCATTGAGGTCTCGTATCTTGCGATACGGGAGTGCTCTCCATATAATTCCTTAACATGGAGAAAGATGGATACAATATCCATACTCTCGTGCTATTTCTGGAGTTCATTGTTCATGGACGCCAGCACGATACACTTAGCTTGCTCACAATCTAGATCCCAAGTTTTGCGAACTTCCTTGTCCACAACTGAGGAATCTGGTCCAGGGATAAGGGGAGGAACAGCGGTGGTAACATATGCTACTTTGTTATAAGTCAGTGCAATATTGACGTTCCTTAGCCAATCTTTATAGTTCTGCCCAGTCAGTATATTTTTTTCCTGTAATAGTTTTAGTCCTGTCATGGTAGCTGCTAGAGAGAGAGAAAAGAAAACACCCAGCATATGCTTCTTGCAAGTTTAGATTGGTTATTAGTTTATCTAAATAGGATGGCTCCCACTGTTCCCTCAAATCCTTCTTCAAAACCTAAAAGAAGAACTAGTCAGGATTTAATTACACGTCACAATACTTGCTTAACCTTTCAGCCAGGCTGGTGTTGGTACTTCGAGGGAGGTTTTCCAACGCTTTCGCGAAGTTCCTTAATTAAATAACCTCTTTTCCCTGGAGGCGTATCCCCTCTAACACCTTTCTGGACACCTACTTGGTTTATAGCATTGATTGTTAAGTGAGAATGTTTCCCGAGAGTAATCCTACTCATCAGTGGGATCGGGATCCAACTATCATTGCATGATGCACTAGATGGAAGCCACTCTAGTCACCACACTCTAGAAGGTATGCTAAATCTGCAAGTTTCCTTTATGTTTGAAACTCCCGATGTGATTTTTATACCCCAAGCTCTTATAGACCTTGACGTAGGCCAACAAGTCATAAGATGCAAGTCATGTTCTACCCGTCATTGTCCTGATTAATTTAAGTACATCGTACATGCCCTTGACGTAGGCCAACAAGGCTGTACGTCTGTCCTATACTAATGCATCTATCTATGCAACAAATAAGCAAGCCACACTTCTACCATTCGCTATGCCTTGACGTAGGCCAACAAGCATAGCATGAATACGATGTGCTGTCTATTTGAAACGACGGAGGGTTACGGATGGTTTTTGGCAAAAAAACGTTAACGTAGTGAACTTGATTTGATCGAAGGAACTAAGATAGCTTTTATAAAAGGAGTGGTTTAAGCTCCGCATTTAAAATTTGCTTTTTCAAGAAAACCGAGTGGTTTTTAGAAATTGTTCCAACGATTCAGTTTAGGTTTTATTTTTCTTTGAGTTTAAAAAATAATGCGTCCCATCTTTAACCTATCATTACAGATAACAACGAAAATACAACGTCCTCTTATGCCATCCGCATTCGCCACGGGGTCCCGTCATCACTCGTTAGGTTACTTAACTAACGGCAGAGCGGGGGCTGGGCTAGCGCGGGTGTAAAATATAAGTGACGTCTAAATAGCTATCATATATAGATATTGTACATTCGTCAGACGCAATAATAGGCATTCCAGATCACAGATAAACTTTATTGGATATGCAAGCAATCCGCGTTTCTTTTGAGCCTGTAAGAAAAGACGGATTACACAGTTGTGATGAATAGCCATTACCCCACCCTAGACCCCTACGGGTACGGCAAACTACCCGCCAAGTACCCGAAGTGAAGCGGTATCCCTCAACGACGTGAGTAGGCCACTAAACAGTTCGAAATACCCGGTAGTTTGTGCACCCCACCTTGGGTCTATCCTAGGAGCAAAAACAGTTAAAAGAAATAATACAACGGCGGCTACAACCGCAACCTGGATGTGCCCCGCAAAATAATATTATAACTTATTACAATTACATCGAATGAATTAATACAATAACACATCACAGAACCCCAGCTAATCATCACAACAGTCCAATAGAGTTCATAATCACAAACAGTTAAAACATTACAGATATGTGCAACCCCCTGCCAACCGACATACTAGCAGTTAGGGGAGGTTTACGAACACATAATACAGTTCACAGATATAATCAAACAAGCAAACATCGTATAATTTCGATCGATTAAACACATTAAATTCTACTCCAAATCTTCTCTGTAAATTTGAAACCTGAGCAGAAAATAAACAATACCAGAAAATACAAAATATCACAAAAGATGCACAGAGGAAAACTGGGCTGAATCGGCCCCAACTCGGCCGCGGATTCGCGGCGGATCGTTGGGATCGGCCGCGTTTCCGCTGCTCAGTGGTCGATTCAGGAGCCCATTTTTCTTCTGTGTTCTTATATTTTCATGTAGAGTGTTCTGGAGGAACCTGAAAAATTTTAGGACCTCATTTAAAAATCGACAGAAACTATATGATATCCGTGTATTTTCCGATTTGTTTTGCGTTCGAAATTCATACGACTTTGCAAGTGAGTTAATTATTGTTTAGTGAGGCTCTGATACCACTGTAAGTCGATGTGCAACACCCCACGAGTTGCGTGGAGACGGAAATATGAAAAACGATCTTGTTTTGTATGTAAACATCGACTAACCGAAGATCTTTTCTAAACGATAATTAACAACAACCATAGAGTTCTTAGCTACTATGTAAAGAGATTATACCTAATGATTCTAGTTCTTCGTCTTTGTGATCTCTACGTCCCCCTCGACCTCCTTTCCGTAATAGATGATCCACCCGAGTACCCTAATCCAAGCTATTACCTCTAAACTTGAGGTTACTTAGTTTCTCTAGTTGCTAATCAAAGTAACTAAGATGATGTAAAGTTAGGTTATGGAGTGTTTAGTCTATCCTAATCCTTGGTCTCAACTCATGAGTGGTAGGATTAGGGTTTGAAGAAGGAGTGAACTTGAGGAGAGAGAAGGTGGAGATGATAATGAGAATGAAAAAGCTTCTCACTTGAATATATGAAACATAATGAATTATCAAATAAATGAATATAAATTATTATTCACCATGCTTCATTAATTCAATATGAGTGATTCACTATGTGAGTCATTAAGCAATAAATGATGCATTAATGACATAGTGAATCACACTAATGAGTCACAATTTGCATTTAATGAAAATGCCACCTTAACCTCCTTAGTCACCATCCTTTTAGAAGCTTCCCGGAAAATTACGAGAACACCCCTCGCATCCGTGAAAACACGGAAAAACTTTAGACTGTATAAATCCAATAACCCGATACTAGAATCTGGCTTAAACCAAAGCCGGCTAGTAAAAACTGTCCGAATGTCGTACGTGCGTTTAAACACGTATGCGTCCGAACCCTTTGTCGTAAAACCGTACGATCTCTATATCATTTCGCCTGGAGTTGGGAAAACTCTGTGTGGGACTCTAAAGACTCGACTACTACGCTGGCAGTGGGTTTAACCACAGACCGCAAGCGGCACTAGCTGTACGTAACGGTTCCCAGGTAGATGTCGATAAGAAGGCCGGTGAGGATACCCATCCGAACTCCTACTGAGCCTGTGCATGACAATATCCGTACAGTCCGGTCTGTTCATCTAAGAGTATCGCATGTATGGTCTAGGGAGGTGGCAAACGTCAGACCCCTAATAACCGTACAAGTCGTGTCGGTATGGCTCTATCACCATCCGAGAATCTACTGATCAATCTATCAGAAATTCTCAATCAGCCCTGGCCAGGGACTTATGGTAATGACCAACCGATCACTATGCGATATCAACTCCCTATACCGGGAGAGACGAATCCCTAACAGTCACTCACTGCCTCCACGTGGCTCGGGACTGTGCCTAACTAAAACCTGTTTGCACGACTCCTTTAAACCGTGGTAGGGTAGTAATCAAAGCACAGTGGGAACTCACACGAGACAAATGACGACTTTAAGTCAACGGACTATCTGCACACATGTCACATGAGAACTGCTATCTGACGTTAGGTATAAATACCATCCAGTCAGTCTCGGCGAGTCCTGTCCGGTGTACTCACACCTAGTGAGCATCTGTATACAATCTTAGGTGCACTCCACCAATGGCTGCGGGACCAATCCATCGCCCCTCCTCAGGGTCTAGATATGTATACACCAGTCTACTCCGGAGTATCGATGCCTAGTCTCGATACTCCTGCGACTAGGGACATCTAAGGATGTGTCTATTGACTATCCATCTCCCACTAGTATGACTGCCATCACAACGCCGGTAGTCAGGAAAACACCCTATGGGCTTTATCAATATGTATATATATATAAATACTACGCAAAATATATCATATGTTAAGATAAAGACAAACCAAATAGAGTACTATCATATTAAGCAAGACTGTTATGTACATACATATCCCTAATATCCTATACAATGAAGGCCTCTAGGGCATATATATCCAACAGATCGGCTATTTGTAATGTGTAAAACTCTCCCAGGAGTAACTCTTACTCGCAGCGGGTATCGGGATCCATCTCGTAGAAGGTATGCAATCTCATTGCAAATTTCATCTCTTGAAATTTGTCACGACCCAAAATTTGGCCGGTAACCGGCACTTAAACTACGTAACGTCTACAGACGTACGCAACTCAAGTAAGCCGAAACCCAGAAATCTAAACCACCCAAATCTGGATCAACGGAGAAAAACATAGTTTTAACATTTGGAAAATCACAAGTATAATCTCTAACTCTAGTTTTCCTTCTTGAAAATTTCGGCAGCGCCTCCTTTGTAAAAACTAGCCCCGAAAACGGGTACAACACAGATAATATATAAAGCATCCCAAATGGGAGCAAAATCACGCCCAACGGCGGAGACAATCACCACAACATGTACACGACGCCGAAGTGAAGAATTAACAAAGGAAAGACTGCAATAAGAAGTAAACTTTCCAACATAACCGACTCCCACGAGCACGGCACCCAAAGTCACCAAAATAATACAACACCGAATCCTCACAAGTCGTCTCTAAGTCATATACAAACAGTGGTAGATGGAGAATACTAGATCCAACAAAAAAATATACAATGTACAGGCAGATAACTGCAGACCCACCTAAAAGCAAAGGCCTCACCGCCTAACGTAGCAGTATCCGCAAAAGTATAGATGATAAGACGCCCTGCCGCGACTACTCTGAGGGTAAGTCCTGCAAAACACTATGGCACAACGGGGGTGAGTTGCCAACTCTTAAATAGTAAATAACATCATACTGTAATCGCAGGTATGCACGAACAGCGATTTATCTATCATATGTAATCAGATAGCATAAGTATGACAAGTGAATATGCAACAATCATGTAAAGGTACATCATCAGGGTACTACAACTACATGAAACAATGCATAACAAAAATAATCCTGAGTGTGTGGGATGATACAATAAAATCTCATGCAAAATCATCAGCATGGAAAACACCAGTGTCCTCACTGACACATCAAATCCTAAATCCTCAAGCACCGCATCCACAGATCGGCCCTCACATCCTGTAAGTCTTATGGAACCTGAGTGTCAAACATCGACACCCGAAACATCATGAAAACATATCCCTATGTGTATATATATATATACGTATATAAGTATGAGGATATCAACCCCGTATGTCCACCGACGATACGTAAAAATCATGAAAAACCTGAGTGTCTAACACCGACACTTGAAACATTATGAAACCCGTGTCTAGCATCAACACGTAAATCCTCATAACTCAGGCGCTGTCACCACGACTGGCCCTGACGATATATCGTACATCACTCCGGTCGGTACCCCCATGATAACCGCTAAGTCCAAATACAGTCACCGGTAGGTACTTGCCCACCTTCCAGGCTCATCGTCTGTACCACGAACATCTTGCCGAGGGGAACCATAGTGGGCCCCACCATGTACCCGCACACAGCCCACTCACTCCTCGTATCGGGTATATATCATAAATCTCAGAACCGAGAAATCTCATCGTGGACGCATCAAATATCATATCAAGAGAAACCGAGTTTTCAAGCAATACATAGTTTCTTGAAAATACCCAAACAGTTCTCAAATCCATAAATCATATGAAATCCATATATCAATGCGTAAAATCCATATAAACTGATATATGCAACATAAAACATCAATATGAGCATATAAAGGGAAAACCGCTCTTTTAAATGAATCCATCCTTTTATAATATATCTTGCGGTTCCCAAAATCCTCCGAAAACAAATGCAGCATCATATAAAGTGTACATGTAAGTGTAGCAAGGTTTAAGTATCTACATGTAAGCAAGTGGGTATGATGCATTTCATAAGTGCAATGATCAACAACTCAATATCGCATATCAAAACAATACCACTTGGGGTACATACAACTATAGCGAAAATATGCGGGTGTACATGTCAATATGTGTGCATGATATACATGTAGCTGTAATAGACTATGTGGGTGTACATGTCAATATGTGTGCAAGATAACACGTATATAGGTGGTTTGTGCGTGTCATGGCAATTACAGACGGTGTGGATGTAGCATACAATTTAGTGCTCGTGCAACATGAACAGTCAGTAATGTGTTATATCTAAAGGTACGAGTCAGGTACAACAGATAATGCTATGCAATGACATTCATATGAAAGTAACTAATATGCAAATACCATGCAGCTATCCTATCATATCAGCCCCGACGCATAACGCCATTCGGGCGATTTCCCCGTAGATGTTAAATCTACTCACCAATGGTCTCCAGCTATGAAAATCCGACCACTTGCTTCCCCTTGTTCGCAGCGTCCGAAGTCCCCGCTTGCGACGCTATATTTCCACAAACACAAGAAATAGTGCAAACATCTCAGAAATCGACCAAAATAACGTAAAACTCCATATTAAATAACGCACCAACACTAAACTAACTCGCGAGTATACGTCTAGTGGCTAACGTGCGTAACGATACCACAAAACCTACCCAAGTACAGCGGCTGTACAAGATCACGAATCGTGTCGCAACACGTAACACGCGGACTCAAAACACTAGATTATAGGTAATCGATCCCAGATTTCGCATACTGTAAATACTAAAAAAGTAAACAGTACCAAACACCCTAACCAACAGCACACAACTACCCACAAAAACCTAACCCCGACACTTCCCTGACAAGCCCGCGTCGCCGGAATTCGCTACAGGGGTCGCCGGCCCCGACCGGTGGGGTGGTCCTCATGTCTCAGGTGGTGCTCCAGGGTCACTAGTACATTACTATAATTTTGTTTGACTTTTCTGTAAAAATCCCAGGTCACAACAGGTACAGAGGCTCTAAAAAGACACTAAGAACTACGATATCGCACTAATCGATATAAAAAGTGTTCTACGCCACAACCAACGAGCTAAACAACATAAAAACTCCTAATTAACAGTGTAGGGATTATACCTATCAACTTTGGCTCACAAGATCCAAGCTTTCCTAGTTCCCAAGTGATCAAAGAGCAAGAACAAGGACTTGGTGTATTTTTGGGATTTATTTGGGAATTTTGGAGAATTTATTGGCTTGGATTGATGCAAAATGGAAGAGAAATGATCAAGAGCAGTAGAGAGAGAGAGGGATTCGGCCAAGTGAGGAAAGGGTGAGGAATGGTGTAGGGTTTTCTAGCAATTTCCATCAATAAATGCAATTTAATGCATTCACACACACATGCACACATGCATGCACCTCAATTCTTTTCTTTTTCTTTTCTATTAACCTAAATTCTACGTCAACACAAGGAATCTAGATAATGTGAGAAGGTTTTGGTTTAACTCAAACTTAATTGATGAGAAGTTCACTTAACAGAAATTTCCAAAAATGCGAATACCGCATTAAAATAACATTAAAATTGGGAAAAATTCAAATTGAACCAAAACGTCCTATATACCCCCAAAGCTTGCGCACTAGCTTTATTTAGCTAAACTAGGTGTTGGCAAGTCTATATGGTCGTTTGATTACAGTCGGGTTAAAACGGAAAATACCGACAATTTAACCCTAAAACGGAAAAAAATTCGCATAACTATTTCTAAAATGTTACAAAATTCCCAATAATATTTTGCCCCGAGCGATCTATGACCTTGACAAGGTCAACAAACTATAGACCGCAAGTCAAGTTCAACCCGTCATTTCCCGATTGAATTAAACCCACCCGCATGACCCTTGACAAGGTCAACAAAGTCACACGAGTACCCTAACTCAATCGCATCATATGCTTTTGAAGATAAGCATAAATAGCTACCGCACACTATGCCTTGACAAGGTCAACAAACGCAGCACGAATACTATGAAGTACTTATCTGAAATGACGGAGGGCTACGTCAGGTTTTAAAAAAGAACCTTTGCGTAATGAACTTGATGTCATTGTAGAATCAAATGATTTAAATGGACTGTTTTTGAGGCCTTTGCTAGTTTTGCTAAAGAGGTCACTCCCGGTGAAGGGATCTCGGCTCTTTCCTTATCGAATAAGGTGCAGGATATTTCACAAATACCATTATGCAAAGCAAAAACTAGAAAAGCAATCAAAAGACAAAATCTAGGGTTGTAGCATCTGCCAGTTATTGCTAAAGAGGTCACTCCCGGAGAAGGGATCTCGGCTCTTTCCTTATCGAATAAGGTGCTGGATGTTCTACAAGGAACACCGCTATGCAAAGCAGGAACTAGAGCTACCTGTTTTTGAAAATTCGATTCCACAACATCTTTAGGTTTCTTTTATTTTCATTAATCTCATTAATGAAGTCCCATTTTATTATGCTTCCCAAGCATCGGATATGAAACGAAATCAACAATATATAATATATATCACATATATATAATATAAGCATTCGTCTTAGGCAGTAATATGATCTCATCACAGAACATTGCAGCAGAAGAACATTTATTTATCTTTTTGTGGTGAACTTCGCCGTTGGGCGTCGTATACTTATTTTTACTGTATTGCGTGGTTGTGATCCGCCGTTTGGCGAAGTGCTAGCTCCCGCTTGGGGATGCCTTTATCATTATTATGTATTTGTGGTTTTGGATCAAAATATACAAAGGAGGTGCTTCCAAAATTTTTAAAAGACGAAACATGTTTTCAAACTAGTAAAGTTCACTTGCATCATTCATGTTCCTTTTCTATGCATTAAGAAAACATGATTTCAGTATACCTTTATTTCAAAACCTCGCCTCCTTTATTTTTCTTAAAAGGTTTAGATTTCTGGGTTTCAGCTTACTTGAATTCCGTTACGCTTTTAGACGTTGCGTGATTCAAGTGCTGGTCACGAGCTAATATTTCGGGTCGTGACAAAGTTAGTATCAGAGTGTTAGGTTTAACCTTGGTTCGAGTCTATGTTTGACTATGCGGAGTCTAGGGTGTGTATGTATTTCGGAACCTAGGCTTGACCTTACGGAACTTAGACTTGAACGGGGGGGGGGGGGGTATTAGACCCGAACTTTCGTTCCATAGGCTGACCTTGATTGATGGAGTAGGTAGCTTGAGTAGAGTGATGTACCGTACGTATGTTCCGCGGCAAATTTACGATACAATACTCCACTTAAGAAACCTTAGGATATACATATTTTGAGATCTGTGGTTCTTTTCGTATCCTTGATTATACATCCATTTCAGATCCTTGATTTTATTTGTTCCATGATCATACTCTCATTGATGTTGTTCCTTCTTATGATCATGTATCCATTCCTGATCTGTCGTTTCCTTTCATGTCGTTGATCTGCTTTCCTCGATACTCGATTGAGGTTCTTGTCACCAGGGTTTGAGCGCAGATTGAGCTGCTGCTAGTGTTTCGGTCAGGGCGAGCTTGTCTGGTACGAGGGCCGACCATTGTGTTTTATGGTAACGTGGGAACGTCTCGATGTAGTGTTGCGTTGTGACCTCCTATTGAAGCGAGTGTTTGGTTTTGCACCGGATGATCGGGCCATCGATAGAGCTGCAGTTGCGAGAGGTCTGTTGATGTACACATACCTCAGAGATTATGATGCCGCCTACCGTGCAGACAGATGACCCAGCTATTTCTGAGGTTGATAGGATGTCGCTTCCAGAGCTTACGAGCTGAGATCGCCGGAGCTTCCAGGCAGAGCTGCGACAGGTGATGGCTAGTCTACCCTGATTTGAGAGACGAAGGTGATTCGTCAGATTGATGCGCCGACGTAGGCCCAGTTGAGTTGAAGATTTCCAGTGTGGAAAGTCTTACTCAGATCTAGAGCAAACAGATCCAAAGATGATCGCCGATGTATCGCCTTTCCTGGAGGATTGATGCATTGCTTAGCGTGCGGACGGAGGGTATTCGCATGTCGGCTAGGAAAAGTTAAAAAGTTTGAGCGAGTGTCAGAAACCCATTTTCCCCAAGTTTAAAGTGTTCGGAGGAACATGCAGGTAATTCTGTGGACCTTCTAGAAGAATGAAACCCTAACTCGACATGATGACCATGGAACCGCTTTGAACCTTAGGGTTTGTGGCAGTTTAGCGGTGCCATCAGTGAGGCTTGGGTTTTCCCTTCTACGGTTGGTCCAGAGGTACTGTGGTATGTACCAGATATTTTTAGACTGCGCTCAGGTGCTGAGCCTTCGGGAAATTTTGGGACCTTGATGACTCGATCGAAAAGTTTGACGTCGTCCGGATACCATGTGATAAGAGACCAGTAAGCTGACCAGCTTCGTATAAAGGACCTCACCCTCATACGTTGTGAGTTGATCGTTGATGGACGAGTATTGAGTATTCCTCCGATGGTTGGGACGAGTTCCTAAGGACGTGTTCGGCCAGATATCTTCTACAGAGTGATGAAGCTACAGAGTACGCGATTTCGAGTCCGTGCGAGAGAATTCGGATTGACCGTGGCCCAGGACTGTTGCAGTGCGCAAATAGCATGGCGTGACGTCATAGTGGACGACGATAAAGACAAGTGGAACCAGAGGTTCGTGCGAGACGCTGACGAGCTGTTATTACTCCCCGTCGAGATCAAAGACCTGATATGCTTACAGAGGCGTTGGGATACGGCCAGTTTTCGAGGAAATGTGTGCGGAACACGCACATGTCCAGAAAACGAGAAAAGATTATGTAAGAGTACCAGCCTCCGTACAGTTCGGGATAGGTAAGATCGGAAGAGACCCTGAGCAGGATTCCTTCTAGGACACTGCTGCAATGAGATTTGCACCCAGGATCAGATGTGTCACGTGTATTCAGAGGACCAGAGGCCGACTCCAGTAACGTTTTGCTTTACGAGTGGTCGTGATGATTGACCGAGAGACGACTAGAGAAGTGCTAGAGCGGAATCGTTCCAGTTAGCACACCTGACAGGGCCGATGAGCCGATGGATTGCGGGATTGGTATTCTACAGAGAGATAAGGACCCAGAGACAGAGGACGGCAGGCCGTGAGCAGGAGGCGAGCGGATGTTCTTGCTCTGCCAGTTTTGGGCGCACCGATTTTTTTTCTTTTTTTTCGACATTGTAGGAGGTGTACATCGATGTCATTTATTGTGATTTGCGTTTGTGATCCGAGTATCACGTTTATATCGCTTGGATTTGAGTTTTGATGACGAGTTTCCTGATATTGATTTCGTGCACCATGGCTGCACCTACTGGGTATTTATATTTTGCGCATAGTTATTACACTTGAGATATGCTTTATACACCGTTGTGTTGATTTATGATTTGTGCACAGTTATTGCACTTAAATATCGTTTTGTGCCTGGGCTTCACATGTTTATGAGTTCATGAATTTTATACAATTGAGTTGATTTTGTGCTTATTGTACGCATTCGATTTGGTTTTTGCACTCGGTATAGTTCACATGTGCTTGCAGTGCATTGATACGGATTTGTGCTCATAGTTGCACACGTTTTTTATTTATACACCTTGGTACACTCGGTGTCGTTCTTATACGCATTTGAGTTATTAATGTGATTTTCGTGCATTGGTTGCACCGTAGTTGTATTTTGCACATTTGATGCACCAGATTTGAGATTTTCGTGCAAAATAGATGCACCAGATATTCTTGTCGTGCACACCCGTTGTAGTGGACAGATGCTTTTGTGCACACCAGTTGCACTTAGTTTTGCTTTGTGCGTATTGTGGCACCTGTATTTGGATTTGATTTCCATGCGCACCAGACACATGTGATTATTGGATACGCCTTTTGAGGCTGATTTTGCTTTTGAGCACTTTGTTTTCATATTGGGCACTATATTGTGTAGTAGCCAAACATGACCGATCCGAGGACAGTACCTGAGTACTTTGCATGCATTAAAAGTTTACCAAGAGGTTTTTGAAAAAGAGCTATAGTCTCGCTATTTCCTACGTGTCTGTGAGCGACACGAACGTTAATAAAGGAAAACCTTTTGGGATATTTTGAAAATGACGGAACGTGTATTTAGGAAAACATATATGGGCATACATTATTACTTTACAAATAAGCGTCCGTCACTTGTGCCGTAAGTTACACATTCACGCGGCGATTTAGAAAATATTTTTGCAAGATTTTTATTCAGATTTTGAAAGTTTTTCCAAAAAAATGCTTACTATACACGTATTACAGTATTTGACAAGTGTACATTGGATTTCTGTAGTGGATTTCGAGATCTGTATCTCTATTGTAACTCCGAGGATATGCGTGCAATCCGACGATTTGCGTGACGCATGACGGAGTTCGGTTTTGAGCTTTGTACTCGTTTTCATGCGCACGCGATGCGCTGTGTTATTTCTGCATTTTCCATTATTTCGGAGCCCCGTTGATTTAAGTTGGCTATTGAAATATTTTAGATTTTGGGGGTTTAAATTTAAATTCGGGGACCGAATTTCTTTAAGGGGGGAAGATTGTAACACTTAGATTTTCAATTAATGGTAATAAAGCGATGATGCGGATTTGTTTTAATAAAGGTTTACTAAAATAGTTTTCAAATATTTTATAAGAAATAATGAATATTTTATTAATATTTATTTGGGCTTACACACACATGTGCATGATAACCTAGGGTTAATTGGGGTGTTAACCATGCTTAAGTAGCCATGGCACCTTAACCCCATTTTAATTAAATCTTATGCAGTATTTAAATTAATTTGTTAATTAGTTTTTTTTATATATTAAGATTTGAATTTGGAGAGAGAGAGAGAGGGTTGACTTTGGACTCATCATGAAGCATGGGGCAAGCATGCCATGCATTTATTTTGGAGAGAGAGGGGGAGGCATGGCTTTGTAACACCTTAGGTTGTGTTTAGGGGTTAATTATATTTGTGTTAGTGTATATGCCCTAGAGTCCATTACTGTATCATACTAGTATGTATATTACTTGATGGAAGCTTGGGATATTCACAGTTGTATAGACAATTTTGCTCGAAATAGTAGTATGCTACTTGGTTTGTCTCTGCTTTAATGTGTACATGTGTTTCTTTCATTATATCACCTATACGCATTGGTAGAGCCCTTAGGATCTTTTGCTTGATTACCGGCGTTGTGATGGCGATCACACTCGTGGGAGCTGGGTAGTCCACAAGCACATCCTTATGCACGTCCCTAGTCGTGGGATTATCGAGACAGGGCATCGATACTCTGGAGTAGACTAGCGTATGCGCTACTCATCCTAGTGCGGGAGGCGGTCTGTCCCACAGCCGTCAGTACGTTGTACTTGAGATAGTATGCCGGTGCTCGTTAGGTTACGAGTACACTGGAAAGGACTCGTCGGGGACTGTTGGTTGGTATTATACCTATCGTCAGTTAACAGTTCCCAGGTGACATAAGTACAGCTTAGTCCGCTGACTTGACACTGTCACTTCGCCTCAAGTGTGTTCCCACTGTTCTTTGACTACCACCCTACCACGGCTCTACTGAGTGTGCAAATAGGTAGTAGTTGGGTGCGGTCCCGAAGCACTTGGTGGCAGTGACGGTTAGACAGGATTCGTCTCTCCCGGTATTGGGGGTTGACATCACGCTGTGTCTAGGAGAGCCATTACACATGTAGTCCCTGGCCAGGGCAAGCGAGATATACTGTTATGTTTTCAGTGTTATCTCAGGATGTTCTGGGCTACACTCCGACATGACTTGTACCGCTATTAGGGGACTAACGTTCGCCACCCCCTAGGCCCGCCATGCGATGTATCAGACGAACAGACCGGACTGTATGGAGATTGTCACATACAGGCTCAGTAGG
The DNA here is from genome assembly GCA_030015575.1 of Agapanthus africanus. Classification (NCBI taxonomy): domain Eukaryota; kingdom Viridiplantae; phylum Streptophyta; class Magnoliopsida; order Asparagales; family Amaryllidaceae; genus Agapanthus; species Agapanthus africanus. The sequence goes on from JASDDO010000008.1 coordinate 213,377,579, forward strand.
AGTTCGGATGGGTTTACCTCATCGGCCTTCTTATCGACATCTACCTGGGGACCGTTACGTACAGCTAGTGCCGCTTGCGGTCTGTGGTTAAACCCACTGCCAGCGTAGTGTCGAGTCTTTAGAGTCCCACACAAAGAGTTTCTCTGCACTGAGCGAAACGTGTAGAGGCCGTATGGTTTTACGGCAGGGCTGCGATCACTTACGTGCACTTGTGTGCGTATGTTGTTCGGGCAGGCAATACTAGTGGGCTTTGGTTTAAGCCGGATCCTAGTATTGCACAGATGGATTTGTTTTGTCTTCTGTGCATTCGCATTCTACGGAATGCGGGTGCGGGTGTGTATGCACATTTTTGAGGAGCGATGAAGGAGGAGGTGCCTCATTAGGGTTTTGGCAGTTGGTTCGGCCAAAACCGTTATGTGGCAGGCTCATTAGGGTTTTGACAGTTGATTCGGTCAAAACCATTTTGAGGTGGGCTCATTAGGGTTTTGGAAATTCGTTCGGTCAAAACCATTATGAGCCGGAGACATTATTTACTAATCTTTTTAGTGATAATTATGTGATGGCTAATTGCTTTGACCATTTGACCACCTTGACCACTCTTGACTTTGTTGACCCGTTGACCAAAGTTGACCATTGACCTTCATGAGAGGTCTACACTCTTCTTTGGTTTTCTTTTTCATTTTGGATTATGAAAATGGTCATTTGATTATGAAAATGGTCAAATCAATGTAGCATCAACATTATCATGAAAGGATTTGTAATGATGGTGTTTAGTATTATTTTGCAACCATGGTTCATTTTCTTTGGTTAACTTTTTCATTTTCCCTTTTCTCATTCTCTCTCTTGGAAGTGAGAAGAAAGAAAGAGCTCCATGGTTGCTTCACCTCCTTCATCTTCCTCCTCTTCATAATTTCTTTTGATCTCATGTGTTGAGAGAAAAAGAATCCACATAGACAAATACCTCCATCTTTCTCTTCTACAAAACCTAGGGTATCAAGACTAGCGATCTTGTTGCCTTAGTTGCCTCGGCTCGAGGTGGAGCTCGGTGTACAAATCTCGGGTGGATCGTCTTCGACTCAAGAAGGCTGCGGAGGTGACCAAAGTCCGGATCAACCCTCGGAGCATGAATCGACGAGCGGGATAGTGGAATGAAGACCCGAAGGACCGGTATCGTGAGGTATAATTTCTACGGCATAGTAGTTAACACCTCTTATAGTTTGCTAGTTTCTAGTTTAGCAAAGATCCGGCTTTTACGGTCAATGTTACCAAGTCAAGAAAAGATTTTTTTTTACCGTTTCCGCAACCCCGAAAGTACCGGGAGAGTTAACGTGGACCTAACAGTGGTATCAGAGCCTAGCTAAACATAAACTAGCAAGTTAGCAAAGTGTTTAGAATATCGATCGGGAAAAAGTCGCAAAACACGTCCGGAAAAAACCAAGTTTCTGTCGATTTTTTATACTGTTCAAAAAACAATTTAACACACATGAAAAATCGTCTCAGGGTTTTTATAAAACACACAGCAAAAATGAGCTGCTGACTCGGCCAACTCACCGTGGAACCGCGGCCAAACCATGGGTTTGGCCGTGGATCCGCGGCCGAGTTGACTCGGCCGCAGCTCCGTTTTGCTGCAGTGTTCTATTTGGACTGTTTTGGGATTTTTAGTACATGTTGTTTCTGCCCAGATTTTCCAGAGTGCAAATTGATTTTTCGGGTGGTTATAAATCCGTATTTTTGATCGATATTCCGTAGACTTTAGCTAATGGATATTTTCTGTGATGTGATATATGTATTGAACGTCTACTAATCGCTATACGTCGATTAGTGGGGGTTATACATATCTGTGATCTATAATGCTGATGGTTTGTGTATATGAACTCGTTGGATTGTAGCGGATGAATAGCCGGGGTAGATGTGAGATAAGAGTTTCTTTTTCTTTCATTCATTGTAAAATTTGTAAATTGATGTAATATTATTTGTATGGCCGCACAACCGGGTCGGGGTTGTAGCCGTCATTGTATAATTTCTTTTTACTATTTTTGCTCCTAGGATAGACCCAAGGTGGGGTGCACAAACTACCGGGTATCTCGAAGTGCCGAGTGACCTACTCACATCGTTGAGGCAGGTTGCTTCGCTTCGGGTACTTGGCGGGTAGTTTGCCGCACCCGTAGGGGTCTAGGGTGGGGTTTTGGCTATTCATCGCGGCCGTGTAATCCGCTTTTCGTTGCAGGCTCGAACAAATCGCGGGTTCCTAGTATATCCAAAGTGTTCATCTGTGATCTGGATTGGCTATCATTGCTATATATCTATATATGATATCTATTTAGGTGTTGCTTATGTTTTGCATCCGCGCTAGTCCAGCCTCCGCTCTGTCGTTAGTTAAGTAACCTAACGGGTGATGACGGGGCCCCGTGGCGAATGCGGATGGCATAAGCGTACGCCGTATTTTAGTTGTTTTCTGCAATGGTAGAATTAATTGATGGGACGCATTAAAAAATAAACCTAAAAGACGTTGTTGGAACAATTTTCAAAAGGCTGTTATTGCAAGGACGTTCACTTTTTGTTTTGCATAGAGGTATTCGGTTATGAATGCCCAGCACCTCAGTCGACGAGGCAAGGGCCGAGATCCCTTCATCGGGAGTGACAACTTGGACAAAAAGTTTGCGTCAGGGTAATAACTTCACTATAGTCGATTATTCTTGCTTTGCATCGAGGTATTCAGTTTGGAATATCCTGCACCTCATTCGACGAGGAAAGAGCCGAGATCCCTTCACGGGTAGTGACCTCTTTAGAAAGAGTTTTTCGCCACTATATTTTCGAAAAGGGCTATCATGTTCCTTCAACTACATCAAGTTCATTACGTTAACGGGTTTTTCGCCAAAAACCTTGCCGTAGCCCTCCGTCGTTTCAGATAATTAATACTTAGTATTCGTGCTGCGTTTGTTGATTATTCGTCAAGGCACAGTGAACGGTAGCTAAGTAATAATTCTCTGTTGCACTGATAGATGCGATTGGTTAGGACGGTCGCATGATTTTGTTGATTATTCGTCAAGGATCATGCGGGCGGGTCTAATGCAATCCTGGATAACGACGGGTTGAACTTGACTAGGACTTTTTGATTTGTTGATTATTCGTCAAGCTCACTTGGGTCCTAGGGGCAAAAATCCACATCGGGAGTTTCTAAAGAAACTGAAACTTGCAGATTCAGCATACCTTCTGGAGTGTGGTGACTAGAGTGGATTCCATCTAGGTCATCACACAATGATAGTTGGATCCCGATCCCACTGATGAGTTGGATTACTCTCGGGAGATTTTTTCACTTAACAATCAATGCTATAAACCAAGTAGGTGTCTAGAACGGTGTTAGCGGGGCTACGCCTCCAGGGAAAAGAAGTTATTTAATTAAGGAACTTCGCGAAAGCGTTGGAAAACCTCCCTCGAAGTACCAACACCAGCCTGGCTGAAAGGTTAAGCAAATATTGTGACGTGCGATTAATCGTGACTAGTTCTTCTTTTTGGGTTTGAAGAAGAATTTGAGGAAACAGTGGGAGCCATCCTGGTTAGATAAATCAATAAACCAATCTAATCTTGCAAGAGCGCACGCTGAGTGTTTCTTTTCTCTCTCTCCAGGTAGCAACTATTTCACGCCCTAATCAAGATAATAAAATGTATCGCTTGACCGATCCGAATTCTTATTCAGGGCTGGGGAACGTTGGTTCGGTTCTAACTTGTGACAACAGTCATAAGTATGAGCAAGGGAAAGAGAATTGTATGGATTCCAAGGATACCCAGTTGAAGAAGAAGCATGGTTTTGCATCTACTTCAGGTGTTCTTGTAATTGAGAACTGCTTTACGGTCAGCCCTACCTCCTGGGTACTTGATACCGGATCAGGATCTCATATCTGTAATTTATTGCAGGGACTGAGAAAAAGTAGGAAAGTTGTACCTGGTGATATGTCGCTCAGAGTAGCGAACGGAGCACAAGTTAATGTTGCAGCCGTCGGTGAATATCACCCTGTGTTAACAAATGGCAATATTATGATTTTGAATGATTGCTACTATGTACCTTCCATGGTTTGCAATATCATATCAGTTTCTTTACTCAATAAAGATGGATATAACTTTGTTCTTGATAGAAATATCATGAAAATCTACCTTCATAAGGTAATGGTTGCAGAAGGTACACTGTGTAATGGTATCTACGTTCTAAATCAGAATACAGTTCTCAATATACAAAACACACGCAAGAGGAAGAATTCAGATACGAATGAATCCTACTTGTGGCATTGTAGACTTGGTCATATCGGAGAGAAAAGACTAAGTAAGTTGCATAAAGATGGACTCTTGAATGCGTTCGAGTTTTCATCTTATGAAACTTGTCAGTCTTGTCTCAAAGGGAAGATGACCAAATCTCCGTTCACCGGACATGGAGAAAGGGCAGCAGAGCTCTTAGGACTCATACACAGTGATGTATGTGGTCCAATGTCTATACATGCAAGGGGTGGGTTCTCGTACTTCATCACATTCACTGACGATCTCTCTAGATTCGGATATGTGTATCTTATGAAACACAAATCTGAAGCTTTTGAGAAATTCAAGGAATTCAGAAACGAAGTAGAGAACCAGACTGGTAAAAGTATCAAGATCCTCCGGTCTGATAGAGGAGGGGAGTACTTAAGTACGGAATTCCTAGATTACTTAAAAGAGAATGGTATTCTCTCTCAGCTTACTCCTCCTTATACACCACAGCATAACGGTGTATCGGAGCGGAGGAATCGTACCCTACTGGATATAGTTCACTCCATGATGAGCAATGCCGAGTTGCCTCTTTCATTTTGGGGACATGCGCTTCAGACAGCGGCATACCTTTTGAATCAAGTTCCGTCCAAATCTGTGCCTAAAACCCCATATGAAATATGGAGCAGTAAGAAGCCATGTCTTAAATTTATTAAGATATGGGGTTGTCCGGCCTATGTGAAAGCACAGAAACCGGACAAACTAGAGGCACGGTCAGTTCTGTGTAAATTTGTGGGATATCCTAAAGACTCACTAGGATATCTGTTCTACCACACTGAGGAACAGAAGGTGTTTGTATCTCGCCACGCTACCTTTTTAGAAAGGAAGTTTCTTGCAAAAGAAACTAGTGGGAGTTCGGTAGAACTGGAAGAAATTCAGCGACCACAAAATATAACTGAAAATTTGGAGGAACCACTGGATTCAATAACCCCAAACGAAACTCAGCCACTCCGCAGATCTGGTAGGATTTCTCATCCGCCCGAGAGATACTACGGTTTTCTCTTAGATGGGAATCGAGAGGATTGCATCTTGGAACAAGATGACCCTACCAGTTTCAGGCAGGCCATTATCAGTAGGGACTCTGATAAGTGGCTGGAGGCAATGCAATCCGAAATGGAGTCCATGTACACCAATAAAGTGTGGACCTTGGATATTGCTCCACCTGGGGTAAAACCCGTTGGATGCAAATGGATCTACAAAAGGAAACATGGTGTAGATGGGCAGGTGGAAACCTATAAGGCTAGACTCGTTGCAAAAGGTTTTCGTCAAAGACCTGGTTTGGACTATGATGAAACTTTTTCTCCAGTGGCTATGCTGAAATCTATTCGGATCCTACTTGCTATTGCTGCCTTCCATGACTATGAAATCTGGCAGTTGGACGTTAAAACGGCTTTTCTAAACGGCTGTTTGGAAGAGTGCGTTTACATGGATCAGCCAGAAGGTTTCGTAGACAGTGGGAGCAGCGGGAAGGTGTGCAAGTTGCTTAAATCCATTTATGGATTAAAGCAGGCATCGCGGAGCTGGAACATCTGTTTTGATGTGGCAATCAAGGAATTTGATTTCATCAAGAACGAAGATGAACCATGTGTCTATAAGAAGATTGTAGGACGAACTGTCGTGTTCCTAGTCTTGTACGTGTACAACATTCTTTTGATAGGAAATGACATTCCTATGCTACAATCGGTCAAGCTATTTTTGTCACAACGGTTCTCCATGAAGGACCTGGGTGATGCCTCGTACATTCTGGGGATCAAGATCTACAGAGATAGATCCAAGAGACTATTGGGACTTTCGCAGTCCAGGTACATAGAGACTGTACTAAAGAGATTTAGTATGGAGGATTCCAAGCGCGGTAACATACCCTCATTGCACGGAATTACCCTCTCCAAGAAGATATCTCCTAAGACTGACGAGGAGAGGGTTCGCATGAGCACTATACCCTACGCTTCGGCGGTAGGATCTATAATGTATGCGATGTTATGTACAAGACCAGATGTAGCTTACGCGCTGAGCGTGGTGAGCCGGTATCAGTCAGACCCAGGTGAGGACCACTGGACAGCAGTGAAGAACATTCTCAAGTACCTGAGAAAGACTAAGAAGATGTTCCTGGTTTACGGTAATGGAGACCTCAGGGTCGAGTCCTTTACCGATTCAAGCTTCCAGAGTGACAAAGATGACAGCAAGTCTGTCTCGGGTTTTGTGTTTACCCTCAACGGAGGGGCGGTATGTTGGAGAAGTTTCAAACAGGATACCGTCGCAGACTCGACGATGGAGGCTGAATATATTGCTGCAAGCGATGCCGCAAAAGAGGCGGTCTGGATGAAGAAGTTCATTAGTGAACTTCAGGTGGTTCCGTCCATTGTTGACCCAATACCTTTGTATTGTGATAACAATGGGGCTATAGCTTTAGCGAAGGAACCAAGGTCCCATCAGAAATCCAGACATATCTTAAGGCGGTATCACCTGATCAAGGAGATCATTGATCGCCAGGAGATCGAGGTACGGAGAGTGGACACAAAAGACAACACGGAGGATCCATTCACGAAAGCCTTACCCTAGACTCAGTTCGAGCGGCTGATCGAGATGATAGGTCTTCGATAAGCCAGTACTTGGCCTTAGTGCAAGTGGGAGATTGTTAGTGTATATTCCCTAGAGGCCATTACTGTATCATACTAGTATGTATATTACTTGATGGAAGCTTGGGATATTCACAGTTGTATAGACAATCTTGCTCGAAATAGTAGTATGCTACTTGGTTTGTCTCTGCTTTAATGTGTACATGTGTTTCTTTCATTATATCACCTATACGCATTGGTAGAGCCCTTAGGATCTTTTGCTTGATTACCGGCGTTGTGATGGCGATCACACTCGTGGGAGCTGGGTAGTCCACAAGAACATCCTTATGCACGTCCCTAGTCGTGGGATTATCGAGAGAGGGCATCGATACTCCGGAGTAGACTAGCGTATGTGCTTCTCATCCCAGTGCGGGAGGCGGTCTGTCCCACAGCCGCCAGTACGTTGTACTTGAGATAGTATGCGGTGCTCGTTAGGTTACGAGTACACTGGACAGGACTCGTCGGGGACTTTTGGTTGGTATTATACCTATCGTCAGTTAACAGTTCCCAGGTGACATGAGTACAGCTTAGTCCGCTGACTTGACACTGTCACTTCGCCTCAAGTGTGTTCCTACTGTTTTTTGACTACCACCCTACCACGGCTCTACTGAGTCGTGCAAACAGGTAGTAGTTGGGTGCAGTCCCGAAGTACTTGGAGGCAGTGACGGTTAGACAGGATTCGTCTCTCCCGGTATTGGGGGTTGACATCGCGCTGTGTCTAGGAGAGCCATTACACATGTAGTCCCTGGCCAGGGCAAGCGAGATATACTGGTAGGTTTCCAGTGTTATCTCAGGGTGTTCTGGGCTACACACCGACACAACTTGTACCGCTATTAGGGGACTGACGTTCCCCACCCCCTAGGCCCGCCATTCGATGTATCAGACGAACAGACCGGACTGTACGGAGATTGTCACAAACAGGCTCAGTAGGAGTTCGGATGGGTTTACCTCATCGGCCTTCTTATCGACGTCTACCTGGGGACCGTTACGTACAGCTAGTGCCGCTTGCGGTCTATGGTTAAACCCACTGCCAGCGTAGTGTCGATTCTTTAGTGTCCCATACAGAGAGTTTCCCTGCACTGAGCGAAACGTGTTGAGGCCGTATAGTTTTACGGCAGGGCTGCGATCACTTACGTGCACTTGTGTGCGTATGCTGTTCGGGCAGGCAATACTAGTGGGCTTTGGTTTAAGCCGGATCCTAGTATTGCACAGATGGATTTGTTTTGTCTTCTGTGTGATCGCATTCTACGGAATGCGGGTGCGGGTGTGTATGCACAGTTTTGAGGAGAGATGAAGGAGGAGGTGCCTCATTAGGGTTTTGGCAGTTGGTTCGGCCAAAACCGTTATGTGGCAGGCTCATTAGGGTTTTGACAGTTGATTCGGTCAAAACCATTTTGAGGTGGGCTCATTAGGGTTTTGGCAATTCGTTCGGTAAAAACCATTATGAGCCGGAGACATTATTTACTAATCCTTTTAGTGATAATTATGTGATGGCTAATTGCTTTGACCACCTTGACCACTCTTGACTTTGTTGACCCGTTGACCAAAGTTGATCATTGACCTTCATGAGAGGTCTACACTCTTCTTTGGTTTTCTTTTTCATTTTGGATTATGAAAATGGTCATTGGATTATGAAAATGGTCAAATCAATATAGCATCAACTTTATCATGATAGGATTTGTAATGATGGTGTTTAGTATTATTTTGCAACCATGGTTCATTTTCTTTGGTTAACTTTTTCATTTTCTCATTGTCTCTCTTGGAAGTGAGAAGAAAGGAAGAGCTCCATGATTGCTTCACTTCCTTCATCTTCCTCCTCTTCATAATTTCTTTTGATTTCATGTGTTGAGAGAAAAAGAATCCACATAGACAAATACCTCCATCTTTCTCTTCTACACAACCTAGGGTATCAAGACTAGCGATCTTGTTGCCTTAGTTGCCTCGGCTCGAGGTGGAGCTCGGTGTACAACTCTCGGGTGGATCGTCTTCGACTTAAGAAGGCCGCAGGGGTGACCAAAGTCCGGATCAACCCTCGGAGCATGGATCGACGAGCGGGACAGCGGAATGAAGACCCAAAGGACCGGTATCGTGAGGTATAATTTCTACGGCATAGTAGTTAACACCTCTTATAGTTTGCTAGTTTCTAGTTTAGCAAAGATCCGGCTTTTACGGTCCATGTTACCAAGTCAAGAAATGATTTTGTTTTACCGTTTCCGGAACCCCGAAAGTACCGGGAGAGGTAACGTGGACCTAACAATTTGCTTATATATGGATTCTTGTGTAAACTCCAGGTTCGTAGGCGGGTACGTCGGACGAAGCTAAGAAGGGGAAGCAGGTGGTCGGCTACGAGTAGCGCACGACCAGGTGAGTAGATTTAACATCTACGAGAAAATCGCCCGTATGGCGTTAAGCGTCAGGGCGTGTTAGGATATTAGATTGTAGATGTTCATATGGACTGTAGTAGCATACCTTATTGTTGCATGTAGAAATGATAGCATAGGACACTGCACTGTCACTAACAGTTCAAGTTGCACGAGCACGTTTGATATGTTACACTCACACCGTTAGTGATTGCCATGACACTCACATTATAGGATTGCTATAAACCATTTATTATACTGATTCCGCTATATTGATATCTTCATACCTGCGCACATGCACACTGTATATTTATACCAGTGCATACATATATTGATATCTTCATACCTTCGCACATGCACACTGTATATTCATACCAGTGCACACATATATTGATATCTTCATACCTGCGCACATGCACACTGTATATTCATACCAGTGCACACATATATTGATGTCTTCATACATGCGCACATGCACACTGTATATTCATACCAGTGCACACATATATTGATATCTTCATACTTGCGCACATGCACACATATATTGATATCTTCATACCTGTGCACATGCATACTGTATATTCATACCAGTGCACACATATATTGATATCTTCATACCTGCGCACATGCACACTGTATATTCATACCAGTGCACACATATATTGATATCTTCGTACCTGCGCACATGCACACTATATATTCATACCAGTGCACATAAACATTGATATCTTCATACCTGCTCACATTACGCATTGAGATATGTTGTTTCCATGTTAATTCTGGATTTGGGGAACCGTGGATATTTCAAAAGAGAATAGTTAATTATTTAAAAACCCGGTTTCCCTTGATATGATATTTCGGTGCGTCCACCATGTGTTTTCTCGGTACTAGAGTGATATATGTGAACCCGAATCGAGGAGTTGGATAAGGCCGATTACGGGTACATGGTGGACCCGGTATGGTACCCCGGGGCGAGAACGGTTTCGCTGTGGAGTAGACGGTGAGCCTGGCAGAGGGACTACTACCTACCGGTGATTGGTTGGACCTGGCGGTTATCCGGAGGATACTGACCAGAGTCGATTGATGGATACGGGACAACTCGTACTGCCGGGACCGAGGGCTGATACCGCAGACAGAGCCCGTGGGCTGATCTGGACTGACGGATGCCCTATACAGGAGGATTTGCGTGTCGATGCTTGGCACGAGTATTTCTTGATGTTTTAGGTGCCGATGTTGGGCACTCACGATTATATGAGATTTACAGGATTTGAGGACCGATGAGGATGACGACGCCTGAGTAGTATTAGGATTTGGGTGCGTTGATGGGTACTGATTATAGTTTCCACGATGACATTACGTGTAGATGTTATATTTCCCATGCTCAGTATGTAGTAATTGATATCTCATCCTGTACCTATTGTAACTGATATAGTACACATGCTTGCACGATCATTGCATACCCTGTTCATTCTATATAGGGTTATTAGATTGCATTGCTATACCTGATTATCACATATCTTGCTCATCACATGGAGATGTTATTAGATCGCACTTATTGCACGATTTGAGCATCCAGTTCATCATATAGATGTTATCTGTTGGCATAGGTTAGAGTATCGCAGCACGTGCATACTCGCGATTACCTTTATATGTTACTTTCTATTCACGAGTTGGCAACTCACCCCCGTTGTGCCACAGTGTTTGCAGGTTGCCCTTCGGAGTAGTCGCGGCAGGCTGCGTTCTTGCATCTTTTGACACAGATACCCCTACAGTTGGTGTACTAGCTCTTTTGCTGATAGGTGGGTTTTGTGCGGTATCTGTTTATCTTTCAGTTATGTACATTGTTGTATCTAGTACTCTCCATCCACCACTTATGTATTGACTTAGAGACCAGTTGTGAGGACGATGTATATTATTTTGTATTCTGGAGTCGAGCTCGTTGTGAGCGGATTGTACTTATGCAGTTATTCTAGCTGTGATGATTCCTACTTGTTGCTCATTTTCTTCGCTACGGCGTCGTATATTGTTATCTTGGTGATTGTTTACTTAAGAATTCTTAACATTTTTAGTTAATGCTTCCATTTAAAGCTTAAAACACTCTATACTTTTATTGGTTTGACTTCTGGGTTTTGGCTTACTTAGCCGCGTTACGCCTGTAGACGTTACGTGGTTAAGGGCCGGTCACGAGCCAAACTTTGGGTCGTGACAAAGTTGGTATCAGAGCGTAGGTTTTACCTTCGGAGTGTAGGATGACCTGGTATGATGGAGTAGGTAGCTGCAGCAGAGTGGCATAGCGTGCGTATGTTCCGCGGCATACTCATGACATGGTACTCCGCCTAAGCGACCTTAGGACTTATTGATTGAAATTCCCTTATGATTGTATACATTCTTGAGATTCGTTTTTCGTATCCTCATCGAATCCTACCTTCTTTTCAACCATTATGCCGCCAAGGACTACGAGGGTGCAGAGAGCGGTCGTGAGAGCCGAGGTTCGAGTTGGTTCATCTGAGACGAGGACTGATCCGAGTAGTACCCCTGTTGTACCAGGACAGATTATTTCTCCTGCGACAGATCAGATCGCTAGACTAGTGGCAGAGATGCAGGGCTTGCGCCAGACGATGAGCTCAATGATGGAGGTTGTTCGAGCGCAGCGACAGATGGTTGTCACCCCTGTTACCCAGTTGTTCCTTGCGATCATCATGCAGTATTCCGTCCCCTACATAGCACCGGTAGAGGCAGCCCCAGTTTACGAGACACGTCTTCCAGAGACCGTGAGAGTTCAGGAACAGTTGTGGAATCGTACTGGTGTACCAGCCCAGAGCAGAGGCTTAAGACGAGGATAGTCGTTTGGCTCTCATCCCCAGGCAGGACAGCAGTCAGCGCGTAGGTGTTTACGATCCGGAAGCCTTCAACAGCTCATCAGGCAGTGTTCCTTCACACCACGTCAGGGTCATATTCTGAGACGTCGTGGACGTGGAGGGTTCGCGCAGAGGGGTCAGGCTAGTAGAGGAGGAGTCTGGTCAGTCGCAGATGGAGGGCAGGCCCAAGTTTTTGCTTCGACTCATCGGGACGCGAGGGCGTCCAACGCGGAGCTTTCAGGTAGTCTTTCAGTATATCCTTTTGTTGCACTCGTATGTTTCCACACATCGTGCCGAGTTTAGGACGAGAGTAGTGCTAGGTAGATCAGCTGTTTGTTGTGTTAACTTCTGTCAGCGGATCTTTTGTTGCGTGACACGTAATCCGGTCGTGTGCCAATAGGATAGGAGATAGAGATTTATCTGTCATTTTGATCCTTCTAGAGATGTTGGACTTGGCATTCTCCTGGGCACGGACTGGTTAGCTACGTGCTAGACGTTGTGGACTACCGTGAGGAAACAATTAGGTTTTTCTTTCCCGGGCGAGTCAGTCTTGTGGTGCTGGTGGATAGTGGTGCCGCCTCTTACGGCTTGAATTCAGCCTTGTTCGCTAGTCGGTTTTGAGGAGATGTCGTGGATTCTTGGCGTTATTCATGATACCGTAGCCACAGTTGGTGTGTTGGGCTGGTTTTTCTTTAGTGTGAGGGTTTTCCAACGTAGTTCCAAATGAGCCGTCGAGGCTTATGGAGCTTAAGGGTCTGCTGCAGAGTTGTTGTTGAGGGAGTTTGTGCGTCTGAGTGATTCGCATTAGGAAGTTCCTATTTCTGTTCGTCAAGGAGAAAGACGACAGATTGAGGTTGTGTATTGATGGATCGTCAATTGAACCGGCTTACGGTGCGGATAGGTATCATGTACCTCGCATTGACAATTTCTTCGATCAGCGTCAGAGTGCGAGACTTTGCCTAAGTTCGTTTGGGATCAGGTCATCATTGTTGTGGGTTCGGAGTGATGACATTCCGAAGACTGCCTTGCGCGTGCTACGGGCTTTGTGTGTTTTGGGTGTGTCACTGGACTCACCAATGCCCTAGCAACATTCGTAGGTGTGATGAACTGGTTTTCTTCGGGCCGTTCCTTAGCCAGTTATTGTTGTGTTATTTATGACATCCTGGTCTATTTAAGGTGTCTTGAGGGATAGGAATAGCACTTGAGGATCCGTTTTATGGATACTGGGAGAGCCCCAGCGGTTGGCTAGATTCTCGGAGTGTTCCTTCAGGCTTGTTGTGTTGACTCCTAGGACTTGTAGTTACGGAGAATTGGTATGGTTTCGAGGAAGATCGTGGCCGTACAGCTTGGGCCCAGACTTGTGAGCAGGACGGAGATCCGCAGATTTTTGGGCTTAGTAGGTTTTTACTGCCGTTTCATGCAGGATTGCTAGTGTGGTGCTGCCCCGTTGACCAAATTGACTGGAATGGTGGTTTCTTTTCTTTGGACTGAGGCTTGTGTACGGAGTTTCCGCAGTTGAAGACTCGGTTAACAACTGCATCAGCTCTTTCTTTGCTTTTTGGTTCGGGCGACTTTGTGGTTTAACTGTGATGTTTCGTGAGTAGGACTCGAGTGTGTACTAAGGTGCCACTATGGAGTTATCGCTTTTGCTTCCCTACATTTTGAGGAAGTACGAGAAGGATATCCCACTCATGATCTGGAGATGGCCGCGATGGTTTTGCGTTGGGGATTGGAGACACCACTTGTTCGAGAGTCGTGCAGATTTTTCGCGGACCACCAAAGCTTAAGGTACATCTTCCTGCAGCGGATTTTGGTTGTTGTGATAGTCCTCCGCAGATCCACAGTTCTTGTGCGATCGTTGAGTACAGGTTAAGTTCGTCTCTACTGAGGAGACAGCTTGCTCATGTCCGCGCCCGACCACTCTTCTTTAATCGCTTTCGCGAGACACTGCCGCCGACGCTCGTTCGTCAGAGATACTTGAGCCTATTCGGCTGGGTAATGATTTGGAATCCTGGACTTGTGACAAGGGTGTGGTAGGTTAGGGAGTCGCTGGTGTACCTGATATTATGGGGTAGAGACATGGAATCCTAGGGCAGGCACATCGGTCAACTCTCTATACTTATTCAAGCCCCACCAACTTTTGACGTGACTTGTGAGATAGTTACGGGTGGGCAGGGACAGAAAGAGAAGTCTCGGGATTCGTTTCAAGGTGTCTGTCTTGTGGTGTGCTAGGGTTGAGCAACTGAGGCCGGCTGTAGAGTTGCAACCTTTAACCGTTCCGAAGAGGGAACGAAGCAGACTTCCCCGGAATTTGTTCTGGTGTCCACCCAGGTTTAGTCAAGATGTGACTCCTTTCGGATGCTTGTCATCCGGTGATACTCAATTTTCTCAGTTGTTCTTGTTAAGTTGTGCGTATGTAGAAATTGTTGACGGCGGATGGGGATCGTCATTTGCCATCGATAGGGTTCTCCTTTGATAGCAGTTATCAGGAGACACTCCAATTGGTAACCTTTAGGCTTAGAGGTTAGGTCGTGTCGATCACCAGCCTGTTTTTTTTGACTCCGTGTTGTAGGAGCTTTGGACCTCAGCTAGTCTAGAAACTTCGGAAATGATCCAGTTGTTTTAGGTCAGGATGAGAATTGTCCATTTCGGACAGAGGTCATATGCTGGCCAAGATAGTCGCAGATTCGAGTTCGAAATGGCAGATCATGTATTCCTACGGAATTTTCCGGTAATTGATAAAACGTGTTGAGTTTTGGGAAACTTATTTCAGGATAGTAAGTCTTTTTAGGATCCTTAAGGCAAGTTGGTGTTAGGTCCACGTTACCTCTCCCGGTACTTTCAGGGTTGCGGAAACGGTAAAACAAAAAATTTTCTAGACTTGGTAGCATGGACCGTAAAAGCCGGATCTTTGCTAAACTAGAAACTAGCAAACAAAAGGAGGTGTTAACTACTATGCCGTAGAAGTTATACCTCACGATACCGGTCCTTCGGGTCTTCACTCCGCTGCGCCGTTTGTCCATCCATGCTCCGAGGGTTGATCCGGACTTTGGTCACCTCCGCGGCCTTCTTGAGTCGAAGATGATCCACCCGAGAGTTGTACACTGAGCTCCACCTCGAGCCGAGGCTACTAGGGCAACGAGATTGCTAGTCAAGAAGCCCTAGGATGTGTAGAGGAGATATATAGAAGTGTTAGTCTTTGTAAGATCTTTTTCTCTCAACACATGAGATCAAAAGATGAATCAAGAGGAGGAAGAAGGAGGAGCTAGCAACCATGGAGCATTTCTTTTCTTCTCATTTCAAGAGAGAGAATGATAAAAGAGAAATGAAAAACTTAACCAAAGAAAATGAACCATGGTTGCACAATAATACTAAACACCATCATTACAAATCCTATCATGATTAAGTTGATGCTACATTGATTTGACCATTTTCATAATCAAATGACTATTTTCATAATCCAAAATGAAAAAGAAAACCAAAGAAGAGTGTAGACCTCTCATGAAGGTCAATGGTCAACTTTGGTCAACGGGTCAACAAAGTCAAGAGTGGTCAAGGTGGTCAAATGGTCAAAACAATTAGCCATCACATAATTATCACTAAAAGGATTAGTAAATAATGTCTCCGGCTCATAATGGTTTTGACCGAACGAATTGCCAAAACCCTAATGAGCCTGCCACATAACGGTTTTGGCCGAACCTCCTGCCAAAACCCTAATGAGGCACCTCCTCCTTCATCGCTCCTCAAAACTGTGCATACACACCCGCATCCGCATTCCGTAGAATGCGGATGCACAGAAGACAAAACAAATCCATCCGTGCAATACTAGGATCCGGCTTAAACCAAAGCCCACTAGTATTGCCTGCTCGAACACCACATGCACACAAGTGTACGTAAGTGATCGCAGCCCTGCCGTAAAACCATACGGCCTCTACACGTTTCGCTCAGTGCAGGGAAACTCTCTGTGTGGGACTCTAAAGACTCGACACTACGCTGGCAGTGGGTTTAACCACAGACCGCAAGTGGCACTAGCTGTACGTAACGGTCCCCAGGTAGATGTCGAAAAGAAGGCCGATGAGGTAAACCCATCCGAACTCCTACTGAGCCTGTATGTGATAATCTCCATACAGTCCGGTCTGTTCGTCTGATACATCGCATGGCGGGCCTAGGGGGGTGGCGAATGTCAGTCCCCTAATAGCGGTACAAGTCGTGTCAGAGTGTAGCCCAGAACACCCTGAGATAACACTGGAAACCTACCAGTATATCTCGCTTGCCCTGGCCAGGGACTACATGTGTAATGGCTCTCCTAGACACAGCACGATGTCAACCCCCAATACCGGGAGAGACGGATCCTGTCTAACCGTCACTGCCTCCAAGTGCTTCGGGACTGCACACAACTACTACCTGTTTGCACGACTCAGTAGAGCCGTGGTAGGGTACTAGTCAAAGAACAGTGGGAACACACTTGAGGCGAAGTGACAGTGTCAAGTCGGCGGACTAAGCTGTACTCATGTCACCTAGGAACTGTTAACTGACGATAGGTATAATACCGACCAACAGTCCCCGACGAGTCCTGTCCAGTGTACTCGTAACCTAACGAGCACCCGCATACTATCTCAAGTACGACGTTGTAACACCCTAGGATGTGTTTAGTGGCTAATTATATTTTAATATGTGATTTTAATAAAAAGTTTACCAAATTGATTTTCAAATAATTTTTCCAATTTAATAAATATTTTTCAAATATTTTACCAAGCTTGCACAAACTTGTGCATGTAAACTAGGGTTAGAGTTTGGGTTAAACCATGTTTAACAACCATGGTGGATTAAACCCTCCTTGTTAAGTTAAATGAGTTTAATTAAGGTTATTATTTTTTTTCAAATGAAAAAGGGATTTAAAATGCTTTTGGTTGACTTGAGAGAGAGAATGCATCATGGCTAAGCCATGCTTGCATTAAATGAGAGAAAGAGAGAGAGAGTGCATCATGGCAAGCCCATGCTTGCATTTAATGAGGCAAGAGAGAAATGGGGGCTTGAATCTCTTGTGATATCATTTCTTTTGTTTGTAACACCCTCTCATTTCTCACTCATTCACTCTCTCACACACACACTCTCAGCATCGTCAGCAGCAACAGCAGAAGTTGCAGCAGCAGCTACATCAGCTTCAGCCCCAGCAGCAGCAACACCAAGCAACAGCAGCAGCTCCTTGCAGCCGCAGCCCCAGCACATATAGCAGCAGCCGAGCATCCCCAGCACTAACACCATCAACAGCAACATCAGCAGTAGCAGTAACAACACCATCGGCAACAATAACAACAGCAACAGCAGTAGCAGTAACAACAGCAACAGCAACAGCATCTGGAGCAGCAACAGCAGTAGCAGCTTCTTCTTCTTCTCTTCTTCTACTGACCCAGCCTCGTAGGGTCAAGTGAGGTATAACCTCTGAGCTCCACTTTCTTGTATGCTAGACTTGTGCGTTGGTTTAGTTAATTAGTGTAAATTGGTAGTTGTTATCGCTAGATTGTGTGTTTTTAGCGATATTTGTGGTGATTAGTGTGATCTTTGCTTAAGTAAGGTTAGTTTTGGCTAGACTAAGTTAATTAAGTGCTGTTAAGGCCAAGTAAACCTAGGTAACCGCAGATTACACCAAAATACCCTGATTTTTCATGATTGTGCAAAATGTGACTTTTAAAAGCAAAACTTAGCTTTTTGATATCTGCTGTTACCCCAGTGAGTCCAGAATAAAATTGTGTGGACCATAGCATACTAGTGACACCCCGACCCCACCACCAGAGCCCGACCCCACCAGCCAAACTTCAGGCCGCCTAAATAATCGATCTGGCCGCAAATTGCGGCCAGAGCAGGGAGATAGGAGCTAGGGTTTTTAGGGTGGGTGTCTGCTATGTTCTGTAGGTCCTTGGGGTATATAGTTTTGTAATATTTTAACCTGGGTAGAATCTAGGATGATATATCATTTTCTGGTGTTTTTAGTTTGCGCGATACGCGCGATACGTGAGTGGGTTTTGTGATTCAGCGTATCGCGGCGTGTCGGGCTGAGTCGTAGACGCGTGCACACACGTTTCAGCGTATCGCATACACGCACGTCGATTCGCGACGCGAGTTTCTCGTTTTGTTTCGATATCGCGTTTTGCGAGATTCTTGCTTATATAATTGGATTCCTTGTGTAAATTCCAGGTTCACAGGTGGGTACGTCAGACGTCGCCAGGAAAGGGAAGCAGGTGGTCGGCTATACTTAGCACGCGACCAGGTGAGTAGATTTAACATCTACGGGGAAATCGCCCGTATGGCGTTAAGCGTCGGGGCGTAATAGGATTTGGAGTCATGAGTGTCCATATAGATATACTGGTAGTATAGAACACTGCACTGTCACTAACGGTCCAAGTTGCACGAGCACGATTTATATGCTACACTCACACTGTTAGTGATTGCCATGCCACTCACATTATAGGATTGCTATAAACCGCATATCATATTGATTCTGCTTATTTGACGTTGTTATGATTTGCCGCATACTAGCATATGTATATTCATATCCATACTTGTACCACATACATCACATATGTTCATACTTGGGCACATCTACATCATATGTCTACATTAGTGCACATGTACATTGCTATATTCACTTTGCGTACTTTTCCATTCGCACATCCATACCTATACCCACATTCATATGTTACATACATGGATGATATTGACTTGATTTAAAACTAAGGGGCCACAAACGCTATTTTCAAAACTAGATCTTTTAAAAAAAAGAGCGGTTCTCCCTTTCTTTTACTCGTAGTGTCATACGACACATTGCATGGATTACGCATTAGATTGGGTTTATGTGATTTCTGGATTTGGGAACCGGAATACTATTTTAAGAAAATACGCACTGTTTAAAAAAAACCCGGTTTCCCTTGATATGATATTTTAGTGCGTCCACCATGAGTTTTCTCGGTTCCAGAGAGCTTGTGTGAGTATACCCGATTCGAGGAGAGGTAGGCACCGATTGCGGGTACATGGTGGACCCGGTACGGTACCCCGGGGCGAGAAGACTCGTATTGTTAGACGGTGAGCCCGGCGGAGGGACTACTACCTACCGGTGATTGGTTGGACCTGGCAGTTATCCGGAGGATACTGACCAGAGTCGATTGATGGATACGGGACGACGCGTACTGCCGGGGCCGAGGGCCGATTCCGCAGACGGAGCTCGTTGGCAGATTCGATGGACGGACGCCCCATATTGGAGGATTTGCGTGTCGATGCTGGACACGGCTGATTTTATGATATTTTGAGTGCCGATGATGGGCACTCCCGATTTTATGAGATTACAGGATTTGAGGACCGATGTGGATGACGACGCTTGAGTTGTACTGGGTTTTGGTGTATTGATAGACACCAGTTATTTTGCACGTTGATATTCCGTGTTGATATTATTCCTTTCCATACTCAGCATTCAGTACTTGACATCTCATCCTGTAGCTAGTATACCTGATAGAGTACGCATGCTTGCATATCATTACGTACCCTGCTCATCATATATATAGGGTTGTTAGATTGCATCGCCATACCTGATTATCACATATCTTGCTCATCATATAGACATGATTACTAGATCGCACTTGTTGCATGATATTGAGCATCCAGTTCATCATAGATGTTTATCCGTTGGCATAGGTTAGAGTATCGCAGCACGTGTATACTCACGATTACCTTTATATGTTATCTACTATTCACGAGTTGGCAACTCACCCCCGTTGTGCCACAGTGCTTGCAGGTTGCCCTTTGGAGTAGTCGCGGCTGGCTGTTTACCGCATCTTTTGACACAGATACCATTAATGAGGCGTGTTAGCCCTTTTGCTATTAGGTGGGTTTTGTACGGTACCTGTTTACCTTTCAGTTGTATATTGATGTATCTAGTATTCTCCATCTACCTTCCTGTATTGACTTAGAGACAGTTGTGAGGACGATGTATATGATTTTGTACTATGGTGTCGAGCTCGCTGTGAGCCGACTTTATATTCATGCAATCTTATCTTTTATGATTTGGTCTTTGCTTTACTGCTCATTCTTCGCTACGGCGTCGTATATCATATTGTGATGCTCTATTCATTTCACATGTTACTTCTACTACACCTTGCCTTTTACCCGACTTGCGGGACAAATTTTTATAAAAGAAATGTTGCCAAAATTATTAAAATATAACTCTTGAACTAAAAAGGATTTCTACTAAATTTCTTAAGGTTTTCTAAAGATTTTACAAATGCTTCTACTAAAATGTTTTAACACTCTATATTTAAAATGGTTTTGATTTCTGGGTTTCGGCTTACTTAGTCACGTTACGCCTGTAGACGTTACGTGGTTAAGTGACGATCACGGGCCGAACTTTGGGCCGTGACAGACATACTGACGGCTGCGGGACAGACCGTCTCCTATGCTGGGATGAGAAGCGTATACGCTAGTCTACTCCGGAGTATCGATGCCCTGTCCCGATAATCCTACGACTAGGAACGTGCATAAGGATGTGCTTGTGGATTACCTAGCCCCCACGAGTGTGATCGCCATCACAACGCCGGTAATCAAGCAAAGATCCTAAGGACTCTACTAATGCGTATAGGTGATATAATAAAGAAACACATGTACACATTAAAGCAGAGACAAACCAAGTAGTATACTACTATTTCGAGCAATATTGTCTATACAAATGTGAATATCCCAAGCTTCCATTAAGTAATATACATACTAGTATGATACAGTAATGGCCTCTAGGGCATATACACTAACAATCTCCCACTTGCACTAAGGCCATGTACTGGCGTATCGAAGACCTATCATCTCGATCAGCCGCTCGAACTGAGTCTGGGGCAAGGCCTTCGTGAATGGGTCCGCCGTGTTGTCCTTTGTGTCCACTCTCCGCACCTCGATCTCCTGGCGATCAATGATCTCCCTGATCAGGTGATACCGCCTTAAGATGTGCCTGGATTTCTGATGGGACCTTGGTTCCTTCGCTAAAGCTATAGCCCCATTGTTATCGCAATACAAAGGTATTGGGTCAACAATGGACGGAACCACCTGAAGTTCACTAATGAACTTCTTCATCCAGACCGCCTCTTTTGCGGCATCGCTTGCAGCAATGTATTCAGCCTCCGTCGTCGAGTCTGCGACGGTATCCTGTTTGGAACTCCTCCAACATACCGCCCCTCCGTTGAGGGT
This sequence comes from Agapanthus africanus, assembly GCA_030015575.1. NCBI lineage: Eukaryota > Viridiplantae > Streptophyta > Magnoliopsida > Asparagales > Amaryllidaceae > Agapanthus > Agapanthus africanus. The sequence continues at coordinate 213,398,927 of JASDDO010000008.1, forward strand.
AAACACAAAACCCGAGACAGACTTGCTGTCATCTTTGTCACTCTGGAAGCTTGAATCGGTAAAGGACTCGACCCTGAGGTCTCCATTACCGTAAACCAGGAACATCTCCTTAGTCCTTCTCAGGTACTTGAGAATGTTCTTCACTGCTGTCCAGTGGTCCACACATCGGTCTGACTGATACCGGCTTACCGTGCTCAGCGCGTAAGCTACATCTGGTCTTGTACATAGCATCGCATACATTATAGATCCTACCGCCGAAGCGTAGGGTATAGTGCTCATGCGAACCCTCTCCTCGTCAGTCTTAGGAGACATCTTCTTGGAAAGGGTAATTCCGTGCAATGCGGGTATGTTACCGTGCTTGGAATCCTCCATACTAAATCTCTTTAGTACGGTCTCTATGTACCTGGACTGCGAAAGTCCAGTAGTCTCTTGGATCTATCTCTATAGATCTTGATCCCCAGAATGTACGAGGCATCACCCAGGTCCTTCATGGAGAACCGTTATGACAAAAATAGCTTGACCGATTGTAGCATAGGAATGTCATTTCCTATCAAAAGAATGTCGTCCACGTACAAGACTAGGAATACGACAGTTCGTCCTACAATTTTCTTATAGACACAGGGTTCATCTTCGTTCTTGATGAAATCAAATTCCTTGATTTCCTCATCAAAACAGATGTTCCAGCTCCGTGAAGCCTGCTTTAATCCATAAATGGATTTAAGCAACTTGCACACCTTCCCGCTGCTCCCACTGTCTACGAAACCTTCTGGCTGATCCATGTAAACGCACTCTTCCAAACAGCCATTTAGGAAAGCCGTTTTAACATCCATCTGCCAGATTTCATAGTCATGGAAGGCAGCAATGGCAAGTATGATCCGAATGGATTTGAGCATAGCCACCGGAGAAAAGGTTTCGTCATAGTCCAAACCAGGTCTTTGATGAAAACCTTTTGCAACGAGTCTAGCCTTATAGGTTTCCACCTGCCCATCTACACCAAGTTTCCTTTTGTAGATCCATTTGCATCCAACGGGTTTTACCCCAGGTGGAGCAATATCCAAGGTCCACACTTTATTGGTGTACATGGACTCCATTTCGGATTGCATTGCTTCCTGCCACTTATCAGAGTCCCTACTGATAATAGCCTGCCTGAAACTGGTAGGGTCATCTTCTTCCAAGATGCAATCCTCTCGATCCCCGTCTATGAGAAAACCGTAGTATCTCTCGGGCGGATGAGAAATCCTACCAGATCTGCGGAGTGGCTGAGGTTCGTCTGGGGTTATTTCTGGTTCTGCTAAATCCTCAGTTTGAGTTTGTGGATCAGATATTTCATCCAGTTCTACCGTGCTCCCACTTATTTCTTTTGCAAGAAATTGCCACTCTAAAAAGGTGGCACAACGAGCAACGAACACCTTCTGTTCCTCAGTGTGGTAGAATAGATATCCCAGAGAATTTCTAGGATATCCCACAAACTTGCATAAAACTGACCGTGCCTCAAGCTTGTCCGGTTTTTGTACTTTTACATAGGCCGGACAACCCCATATCTTAATTCGTTCAAGATATGGTTTCTTACCACTCTATATTTCATACGGAGTCTTGGGCACGGATTTAGACGGAACCTGATTCAGTAAGTATGCCGCTGTATCTAGCGCAAGTCCCCAGAATGAAAGAGGTAACTCAGCATTACTCATCATGGATCGAACCATATCCAATAGGATACGATTCCTTCTCTCTGATACACCGTTGTGCTGTGGTGTATAAGGAGGAGTGAGCTGAGAGAGAATACCATTCTCTTTTAAGTAATCTCGGAATTCCGTGCTTAAGTACTCCCCTCCCCTATCAGACCGGAGGATCTTGATACTTTTGCCTGTCTGGTTCTCTACTTCGTTTCTGAATTCCTTGAATTTCTCAAAAGTTTCAGATTTGTGTTTCATCAGATACACATATCCGAACCTAGAGAGATCATCAGTGAATGTGATGAAGTACGAGAACCCACCCCTTGCATGTATAGACATCGGACCACATACATCACTGTGTATGAGTCCCAAGAGCTCTGTTGCTCTTTCTCCATGTCCGGTGAACGGAGATTTGGTCATCTTCCCTTTGAGACAAGACAGACAAGTTTCATAAGATGAAAACTCGAACGCATTCAAGAGTCCATCTTTATGCAACTTACTCAGTCTTTTCACTCCGATATGACCAAGTCTACAATGCCACAAGTAGGATTCATTCGTATCTGAATTCTTCCTCTTGAGTGTGTTTTGTATATTGAGGACTGTATTCTGATTTAGAACGTAGATACCATTACATAGTGTACCCTCTGCAACCAGTACCTTATGAAGGTAAATGTTCATGATATTTCTATCAAGAACAAAGTTATATCCATCTTTATCGATTAAAGAAACTGATATGATGTTGCAAACCATGGAGGGTACATAGTAGAAATCGTTCAAAATCATAGTCTTGCCATTTCGCAATACTAGGTGATATTCACCGACGGCTGCCGCATTAACTTGTGCTCCGTTCGCTACTCTGAGCGACATATCACCCGGTGCAACTTTCCTACTTTTTCTCAGTCCCTGCAATAAATTACAGATATGAGATCCTGATCCGGTATCAAGTACCCAGGAGGTAGGGCTGACCGTAAAACAGTTCTCAATTACAAGAACACCTGAAGTAGATGCAAAACCATACTTCTTCTTCAACTGGGTATCCTTGGAATCCATACAATCCCCTTTCCCTTGCTCATACTTATGACAGTTGTCACAAGTTAGAGCCGAACCAACGTTCCCCAGCCCCGAATAATAATTCGGATCGGTCAAGCGATACATTTTATTATCTTGATTAGGGCGTGAAAAGGTTGTTACCTGGAGAGAGAGAAAAGAAACACTCAGCGTGCGCTCTTGCAAGATTAGATTGGTTTATTAGTTTATCTAACCAGGATGGCTCCCACTGTTTCCTCAAATTCTTTCTTAAAACCTTTTAAAAGAAGAACTAGTCAGGATTTAATTCACGTCACAATACTTGCTTAACCTTTCAGCCAGGCTAGTGTCGGTACTTCGAGGGAGGTTTTCCAACGCTTTCGCGAAGTTCCTTAATTAAGTAACCTCTTTTCCCTGGGGGCGTAGCCCCGCTAACACCGTTCTAGACACCTACTTGGCTTATAGTATTGATTGTTAAGTGAAATAATCTCCCAAGAGTAATCCAACTCATCAGTGGGATCGGGATCCAACTATCATTGTGTGATGACCTAGATGGAATCTACTCTAGTCACCATACTCCAGAAGGTATGCTAAATCTGCAAGTTTCAGTTTCTTTAGAAACTCCCGATGTCGTTTTTGCCCCTAACGATTTATGACCTTGACAATGCCAACATATCATAAACCGCTAGTCAAGTTCGGCCCGTCATTATCTTGATTAACCTAGACCCACCCGCATATCTCTTGACAATGCCAACATAGCTATGCGACTGTCCTAAATAATCCGAAAAATAAAGCTGCAAACAAGCAATACTTAGCTACCGATCACTACGCCTTGACAATGCCAAAATACGTAGCTCGAATACTAAGTAGTACTTGTAGGAAATGACGGAGGGCTATGGCTGGGTTTTTGGCGAAAAACCCGTTAACGTAATGAACTTGATATCGTTGAAGGAACATGATAATCTTTTTGAAAATATAGTGGCGAAAACTTTTGCTAAAGAGGTCACTCCCTGTGAAGGGATCTCGGCTCTTTCCTCGTCGAGTGAGGTGCTGGGCATTCATAAGATGAATACCTCGATGCAAAGCAAGAATCATCGACTATAGTGAAGTTATTACCCTGACGCAAACTTTTGTCCAAGGGCTCACTCCCGATGAGGGGATCTCGGCCCTTGCCTCGTCGAATGAGGTGTTGGGCATTCATAACCGAATACCTCTATGCAAAACAAAAGTGAACGTCCTTGCAATAACTGCTTTTTGAAAAATTGTTTCAACAACGTCTTTTAGGTTTATTTTCTTGCATTAGTTCTTTTAATGCGTCCCATCATTTAATCCTACCATTGCAGAAAACAACAAAAATATGACGTACGCTTATGCCATTCGCATTCGCCACGGGGCCCCGTCATCACCCGTTAGGTTACTTAACTAACGACAGAGCGGGGGCTGGGCTAGCGAGGCTGAAAAACATAAGCAACGTCTAAATAGTTATCATATATAGATATATAGCAATGATAGCCAATCCAGATCACAGATGAACACTTTGGATATACTAGGAACCCGCGATTCGTTCGAGCCTGCAACGAAAAGCGGATTACACGGTCGCGATGAATAGCCAATACCCCACCCTAGACCCCTACGGGTGCGGCAAACTACCCGCCAAGTACCCGAAGCGAAGCAACCTCCCTCAACCCGTGAGTAGGCCACTCGGCACTTCGAGATACCCGGTAGTTTGTGCACCCCACCTTAGGTCTATCCTAGGAGCAAAAAACAGTAAAAAGAAATTATACAATGATGGCTACAACCCCAACCCGGTTGTGCGGCCATACAAATAATATTACATCAATTTACAAATTTTACAATGAATGAAAGAAAAAGAAACTCTCATCTCACATCCACCCCGGCTATTCATGCGCGACAATCCACCGAGTTCATATACACAAACCATCAACATTACAGATCACAAATATGTATAACCCCCACTAATCGACTTATAGCGATTAGTAGACGTTCAACACATATATCACATCACAGAAAATATCCATTAGCCAAAGTCTACAGAAAATCGACCAAAAATACGGATTTTTAAGCCCCAAAAACAAATTTTGCTTTCTGGAAAATCTGGGCAGAAAAATCATATTCCAAAAATCCCAAAATACCCATATAAGAACACTGCAGGAAACCGGACCCCCAACCGAGTTAACTCGGCCGCGGTTCCGCGGCATAAGCAAGCTCATGCCGCGGTTCCGCGGCGCTTTAACCGAGTTAGGGGATCGAATTTCTCCAGTGTTCTATAAAATGCCTGAGCCGATTTTTAGTGCATGATTTATTAATTTTTGAACAGATCTAAAACTCGGCAGAAACTTGAATTTTCCGGGGTGTTTTGCGGTTTTTCGTCCGGTCGAAATTCTAGATACTTTGCTAACTTGCTAGTTTATGTTTAGCTAGGCTCTGATACCACTGTTGGGTCCACGTTACCTCTCCCGGTACTTTCGGGGTTGCGGAAACGGTAAAACAAAATTTTTTCTAGACTTGGTAACATGGTCCGTAAAAGCCGGATCTTTGCTAAACTAGAAACTAGCAAACAAAAGGAGGTGTTAACTACTATGCCGTAGAAGTTATACCTCATGATACCGGTCCTTCGGGTCTTCACTCCACTGCGCCGTTTGTCCATCCATGCTCCGAGGGTTGATTCGGACTTTGGTCACCTCCGCGGCCTTCTTGAGTCGAAGACGATCCACCCGAGAGTAGTACACCGAGCTCCACCTCGAGCCGAGGCTACTAGGGCAACGAGATTGCTAGTCAAGAAGCCCTAGGATGTATAGAGGAGATATATGGAAGTGTTAGTCTTTGTAAGATCTTTTTCTCTCAACACATGAGATCAAAAGATGAATCAAGAGGAGGAAGAAGGAGGAGCTAGCAACCATGGAGCATTTCTTTTCTTCTCATTTCAAAAGAGAGAATGAGAAAAGAGAAATGAAAAACTTAACCAAAGAAAATGAACCATGGTTGCACAATAATACTAAACACCATCATTACAAATCCTATCATGATAAAGTTGATGCTACATTGATTTGACCATTTTCATAATCCAATGACTATTTTCATAATCCAAAATGAAAAAGAAAACCAAAGAAGAGTGTAGACCTCTCATGAAGGTCAATGGTCAACTTTGGTCAACGGGTCAACAAAGTCAAGAGTGGTCAAGGTGGTCAAATGGTCAAAGCAATTAGCCATCACATAATTATCACTAAAAGGATTAGTAAATAATGTCTCCGGCTCATAATGGTTTTGACCGAACGAATTGCCAAAACCCTAATGAGCCTACCACATAACGGTTTTGGTCGAACCTCCTGCCAAAACCCTAATGAGGCACCTCCTCCTTCATCGCTCCTCAAAACTGTGCATACACACCCGCATCCGCATTCCGTAGAATGCGGATGCACAGAAGACAAAACAAATCCATCCGTGCAATACTAGGATCCGGCTTAAACCAAAGCCCACTAGTATTGCCTGCCCAAACACCACACGCACACAAGTGTACGTAAGTGATCGCAGCCCTGCCGTAAAACCATACGGCCTCTACACGTTTCGCTCAGTGCAGGGAAACTCTCTGTGTGGGACTCTAAAGACTCGACACTACGCTGGCAGTGGGTTTAACCACAGACCGCAAGTGGCACTAGCTGTACGTAACGGTCCCCAGGTAGATGTCGAAAAGAAGGCCGATGAGGTAAACCCATCCGAACTCCTACTGAGCCTGTATGTGACAATCTCCGTACAGTCCGGTCTGTTCGTCTGATACATCGCATGGCGGGCCTAGGGGGTGGCGAATGTCAGTCCCCTAATAGCGGTACAAGTCGTGTCGGAGTGTAGCCCAGAACACCCTGAGATAACACTGGAAACCTACCAGTATATCTCGCTTGCCCTGGCCAGGGACTACATGTGTAATGGCTCTCCTAGACACAGCGCGATGTCAACCCCCAATACCGGGAGAGACGAATCCTGTCTAACCGTCACTGCCTCCAAGTGCTTCGGTACTGCACCCAACTACTACCTGTTTGCACGACTCAGTAGAGCCGTGGTAGGGTAGTAGTCAAAGAACAGTGGGAACACACTTGAGGCAAAGTGACAGTGTCAAGTCAGCGGACTAAGCTGTACTCATGTCACCTGGAAACTGTTAACTGACGATAGGTATAATACCAACCAACAGTCCCTGACGAGTCCTGTCCAGTGTACTCGTAACCTAACGAGCACCCGCATACTATCTCAAGTACGACGTACTGACGGCTGTGGGACAGACCGTCTCCCATGCTGGGATGAGAAGCGTATACGCTAGCCTACTCCGGAGTATCGATGCCCTATCTCGATAATCCCACGACTAGGGACGTGTATAAGGATGTGCTTGTGGATTACCTAGCCCCCACGAATGTGATCGCCATCACAACGCCGGTAATCAAGCAAAGATCCTAAGGGCTCTACTAATGCGTATTGGTGATATAATAAAGAAACACATGTATACATTAAAGCAGAGACGAACCAAGTAGCATACTACTATTTCGGGCAAGATTTTCTATACAACTGTGAATATCCCAAGCTTCCATTAAGTAATATACATACTAGTATGATACAGTAATGGCCTCTAGGGCATATACACTAACAGTTGGTTCGTTGCCTTTAGTTTGGCACTTCCACCCAGATTATTGAGTATTCACCCCGTATTCCCTATGTCGATACTTTGCAATTACCTTCATGACCTTTCTCATTGGATTCAGCGCCAGACCATTTAGTTCGAGCGCGATCCTTCGTTCACCAAACAGCCAGTCGTAATTTTGGACCGGCAGGTGAAGAAACTTCGATCGAAGGTCTTGCCATCAGTGAAGGTATGTTGGTGCATCCCAAATGGTGAAGAAATCACTTGGGAGGCCGAAGGCGAGATGCGGAAGAAATTCCCTCATCTCTCTGAAGGTATGCGTAGTTTTGTATTTTAAAATTCGGGGACGAATTTCTTTAAGGGGGAAGATTGTAACACCTTAGGTTGTGTTTAGGGGTTAATTATATTTTAATAGATAGTTTTTAGTAAAAAGTTTACCAAATTAAGTTTCAAATATTTTATCCTAATCAATGAGTATTTTATTAGAATTTTTCTAGGCATACACACACTTGTGCATGTAAACTAGGGTTAAAGATGAGGTTAAGCCATGGTTAGCAACCATGGTGGGTTAGACCATTTTAATTAAGTTATAAGGTTTTAAGTTAAGTGTTTTTTTTAGGAAAATAGAAATTTATTTGAATTTTGTTTTGGGTGTTGACTTGGTGGAGGGGAAAGAGAGAGAGAGAGAGAGAGAGTGCATGATGGGGCATCATGGCTTTGCCCATGCCTTCATTTAATGAAGAGAGAGGGAGTGAGAGGGTTGACACTTGATGCCATCATTTTGTTGCCTCTCATTTTCTCTTATCACTTCTCTCATTCTCTCACTCACTCATACTATCACACACTCACACCCATACTCACTCAGCCCCAGCAGCAGCAGAAGAGGCAGCAGCATCTGAAGCAGCAGTAGCTCAGCAGAAGCAGCAGCAAGCAGCAGCATCAGCAGTAACATGGAGCAGCAGCAGCAGTAGCAGCTCCAGCAGCCACAGCAACTCCAGATCTTCTCCTCCTCCTTTCTCCTTGCATCGTAGGGTCGTGTGAGGTATAATCCTTAAACCTACTTCCTTGTTTGCTAAGTTTGTGTAGAAGTAGCTTCGGTTTGAGTAAAAGTGAGATTTTGTGCTATATTTGGTGATTGGTGTGAAGTTTTGTTCATGTGATGTAAGTGTTGGTTAACCTAGACTAATTAGGTGTTATTAGGGCCATGTAAACCTAGTTAAACCCTAGATTACACCAAAATACCATAGGGTTTCTAATTGTGCAAATTTAGTGTTTTTAAGTGAAATTTCACCTTTCAGTGATCTGCTATAAGCCCGAGTAGTTCAGGTTAAAATTGAGGAAACTGGAGCACACTAGATATACCCTGACAACAACACCTGAGCACGAACCCCTAACCCCCTACCCAGGCCGCCGGTTTAATCTTTCTGGCCGCAATTTGCGGCCAGATGTGGGAGTTTGTGGGTGTAGTTTGCATGGGTAGGAGTCTGCTGTTATTTCTAGGCCATTGGTATGTATAATTTTGTAAGTTGTTAGCCTGGGTAGAATCTGAGACGTTATATCGTATTTCTAGTACGTTTGGTTCGGGCGATACGCGAGTGGGTTCTGTGATCCAGCGCGTCGCAACGTGTCGGGTTAGTTTTAGACGCGTACTCATGTTTTAGCGTATCGTACACACGCGTGTTTAGTTCGCGACGCGAGCGTATTGTTTGGCTTAGATATCGTGTTTTGCAAGATACTTGCTTATATATGGATTCTTGTGTAAACTCCAGGTTCGCAGGCGGATACGTCGGACGAAGCTAAGAAGGGGAAGCAGGTGGTCGGCTACGAGTAGCGCACGACCAGGTGAGTAGATTTAACATCTACAGGGAAATCGCCCGTATGGCGTTAAGTGTCAGGGCGTGTTAGGATATTAGATTGTAGATGTTCATATGGACTGTAGTAGCATACCTTATTGTTGCATGTAGAAATGATAGCATAGGACATTGCACTGTCACTAACGGTTCAAGTTGCACGAGCACGTTTGATATGCTACACTCACACCGTTAGTGATTGCCATGACACTCATATTATAGGATTGTTATAAACCATATATCATATTGATTCCGCTATATTGATATCTTCATACCTGCGAACATGCACACTGTATATTCATACCAGTGCACACATATATTGATATCTTCATACCTGAGCACATGCATACTGTATATTCATACCAGTGCACACATATATTGATATCTTCATACCTGCGCACATGCACACTGTATATTCATACCAGTGCACATATATTGATATCTTCATACCTGCGCACATGCACACTGTATATTCATACCAGAGCACACATATATTGATATCTTCATACCTGCGCACATGCACACTGTATATTCATACCAGTGCACACATATATTGATATCTTTATACCTGCGCACATGCACACTGTATATTCATACCAGTGCACACATATATTGATATCTTCATACCTGCGCACATGCACACTGTATATTCATACCAGTGCACATAAACATTGATATCTTCATACCTGCTCACATTACGCATTGAGATATGTTGTTTCCATGTTAATTCTGGATTTGGGGAACAGTTGATATTTCAAAAGAGAATAGTGAATTATTTAAAAACCCGGTTTCCCTTGATATGATATTTCGGTGCGTCCACCATGTGTTTTCTCGGTACTAGAGTGATATATGTGAACCCGAATCGAGGAGTTGGATGAGGCCGATTACGGGTACATGGTGGACCCGGTATGGTACCCCGGGGCGAGAACGGTTTCGCTGTGGAGTAGACGGTGAGCCTGGCAGAGGGACTACTACCTACCGGTGATTGGTTGGACCTGGCGGTTATCCGGAGGATACTGATCAGAGTCGATTGATGGATACGGGACGACTCGTACTGCCGGGGCCGAGGGCCGATACCGCAGACAGAGCCCGTGGGCTGATCCGGACTGACGGATGCCCTATACAGGAGGATTTGCATGTCGATGCTTGGCACGAGTATTTCTTGATGTTTTGGGTGCCGATGTTGGGCACTCACGATTATATGAGATTTACAGGATTTGAGGACCGAGGAGGATGACGACACCTTAGTAGTATTGGGATTTGGGTGCATTGATGGATACCGATTATACTTTCCACTATGACATTACGTGTAGATGTTATATTTCCCATGCTCAGTATGTAGTAATTGATATCTCATCCTGTATCTATTGTACCTGATATAGTACACATGCTTGCACGATCACTGCATACCCTGTTCATTATATATATGGTTATTAGATTGCATTGCTATACCTGATTATCACATATCTTGCTCATCACATGGAGATGTTATTAGATCGCACTTATTGCACGATTTGAGCATCCAGTTCATCATATAGATGTTATCTGTGTTAGTTATATGTATGCCATAGAGCCCATTACTGTACATAGGATGTATATTGTAGTGGATGCTTGGACATATATAGGGAGGACTTTCTTGCTCAACATGATAGTATGCTATCTGGTTGATCTTTACCTTAACGTGTACACTGATTGTCTCTCTGTTACATGTTGGTAAAGCCCTTAGGATGTGTACTTGACAACCTGGACTATGATGCGGATCATACTAGTGGGGACATGGTAGTCCATAAGTACATCCTTGAAAGTCCCTAGTCGTGGGTGTATCGAGATGGGGCATCGATATACCAGAGTAGACTAGAGTGTACCTTCTCGACCCATATAGATGGGCGATGGATGATCCCATATCCATTGGTGTTTGACATCAGAGGAGATATATGGGTGCTCAGTAGAGACTGGGTACACTGGACGGACTCGCCGAGAACTCCCAGATGGTATTATACCTCACGTCAGATGGCAGTTCTCTGGTGACACTGGTACAGAGTAGTCTGTTGACCCGAGATCGTCATAGAGTCTTGTGTGGTTCCCACTGTGCTTTGATTTCCATCTTACCACGTCCAAGAGGGCGTGCAAAACGGTGGTTTTTGGGTACAGTCCCGAGTCACATGGAGGCAATGAGCGATAGGAGGGGATTTGTCTCTCCCGGTATAGGGAGTTGATGCTGCGCTGTGTTCGATTGGCTATAACAGGAAATCCCTGGCCAGGGTTGCTGAGATTTACTGGTAAGTGTTACCAGTAGTTTCTCGAATTGTTATAGACCTCATATCGACACGACTTATCGAGCTATTGGGGTCTGACGTTTACCACCCCTAGGCAAGATATGCGACATATCAGACGACGAGACCGGACTGTACGGTAGTGTTACTGGTTGGATTCACAGGAGTGTGAGCGGGCTTGCTCGTCGATCTTCTGATCGCTCAATACCCGGGTGGCCGTTACGTTTAGCAGACCGCTTGCGGCTTGTGGATGTTTGATATGATCATCATCTGCTGCCGGCATATTGACGAGTCTTTAGAGTCCTACACAGAGATTTCCTGGCTCAAGCAAAACGAAATAGGAGCGCATATGAGATATGTGCGGGACCGAGAATAATACCAGTATGTGATACTGTATTCGATTCTCGCGATGTGATATTGATCGGTTATATGCGATATAGCCGGGTTATCGGATCAAGTGTCGATTCGATAAGTTGTTACTAATGATACTAGTCGGTTATATGCGATATGACCGGATCGTTAAATCAAGTGTTGATTTAATGATTTAATGCATAATTATATATTTGATATATTACTTTGCATTAACTAGTATCGGTTCACTTTAAATGGATTTTCTCGCTCGGGTGTGCGCATGGCATATGCGATATGATTTTGTGCACATGCTTGTATCATGTTTGATGATACATGCCTTTTTAATTAAGTGTATAGAATTAAACCTTGGTTAATGGAATGGTTAGGGTTTACTATTTGCTTATTCATTTTATTCATTTATTTATTAATCTTTTTCTTATTGGAAAAATGAAATGAATTGATAAAATGGTGGCATTTCTTTTGTTCATTCATGAAGCTTCATGAATGCTTTGACTTGATGACCATTTTGTTTTTAGCTTAACCCTAACCATTGCATTAAACCATGATTAGTTCTCTACACTTAACTATGGTCATGTTATGATAAGGATTGATTATTCTTTTCTTTTTTGAATTAACTTATCATAACATAATTCTTCTTCTTCTTCCTTTCTTCACTTGAAGAAAGCAAGCTCCATCAATGGTGATTGATGGAAATGAGTGAGAAATACAATTCTAAAGTCTACCCACTTCCTATTTCTTCATCCTCTACCTCTTGCCAAGTAGTAGAGTGTGTTTCCTTCACAAGTTTTCATGACTTGGTGAAGGTGGAGCTTGATTTAGCGATGCCTCGACGTAGATCATCTTCGGCATGGACATCGACGACCTAGCTCGCCTATTCTCCGATGAAGCCGACGCTAGAGCCCGGGAATTCACTAGGACAGCGAGGGGACTTCGTTGCGGAGCTATGGAGGTGGAGCACCGGATCTACAAAGGTTGTATTTCCGTTATCTTTCTGTTAAGTTGTTAACTAGATTTCTTATTCGCCTAAAATTCTAGCCAACGATCCGTAGTCGGGTTTCTCGGCACCGTATTTTTGTAAAATTGGCATGGTTGATGCCTTGTGAGACCTCTAGTGTGTGCCTAGGAACCCTACAGTGGTATCAGATCCTAGCTAGAGCCTTAGGCGAAGTCTAGACGGAGTTTGAAGTCCGAACGAACCCGAAACCCGATCACAAACTTGCTCTATGTCCTTTTTTCAAAATCTGGGATTTTTCCATATTAAAAATATCCAGAAAAATCAGCAGGTAATTCTAAGGTATACTGTAAAATTCGTGTGCCTAATTCCATCAATGCGCCGCGGTTCCGCGGCACGAGCATGGCTCGTGCGGCGGATCCGCGGCCGTTTTGTCTTTTGTGGCATCCAAATTTACACAGTAATTCATAATATGCAGTGCTGGTTTTCCTGGGAATTTTTAATTGTTTTTCAATAGTTGAATTTTCTGGAGTTGCTTTGGGGATTCGGTGTTCGATCGGATTATAAAATTTTGTCTGTGTGGCTTTCCGGATAAATTTTAGAATATGTTAAAAAGTTCGACCGGATATAAATACCCAATTTTTTCCCTGTCGGGAAATTTCCAAGTGTTGGATTTTTCCGTAGTTTAACGGCGTTCTAAGTAGTGCAAGTAACGCGATGGACCCTCTAGAAGACAACAAACCTTAACTCGATTATGTGACCGTCTTGAACTGCCCTTTGAACCTTCGGGTTTGGGGTAGTACGGCGTGCCACATGTGAGGCGTTGGCTTGACCCTTCTACGGCTGGACCGTTGGTACTGAGGCACGAATTGAATGTTGTTAGACTTATTTCATGTGTTGAGCTGTTTCGGGAAAACTTGGGTGTTCGAATGTTCAATCGGAAAGTTTAACATTTTCTGTTTATCCGGAATGTGATACAACAATTGGAATTCACAAAAGTTATGTGATAACTGAAAGAATGTTATAAACATAGCAGTTTAGTCTCACTTGATCGGTTGCCACGGAATTTTGATGTGATCAAAAGTCCGTCGCAATCACGTAGCGTACGCGGATACTCGCCGGATAAACTTAATAGACAGCCTCACCCCATAGCCCCGACCAAGTGACTGTAGGAGAACCCCGTCGCTGAAAGCATCCGTTCGGGTGCTCGCGGTAGCGGTGTTCCGCCTTGGTGCACTTCGTCGACGGTATCGGGGGTGCGGCCGCCTACTAAAGTTTGCGACGAGCATTCGATCAGGATGTCGGGAATCTTGTTGAATTACCCGACTTGATATTGAAAAGTGTTTTCGATTATGAGACTAAAATGCGGGGTTTATAATTGTTAGGCATGCGATGTCTAAGTAATTCATTTGATTAGGCATGCGATGTCTAAAGAGGTTGCGGATTCCAACTGTTGTAGTTTTACACTTTCTTTTCTGTGACCGTAAGTGTAACATGTGATATCGCCGGTTTCGTTGCTATATGTCAACGACAATTGGGATGCGCATATTTACTTACGTTGATGACATGTGATGTTATGTGTTGCTGGATATGTTATATTGGATCGTCGTGTTTGAATAGCCGGGGGTTTTTATGTGAGATGAGTGTTTTTCATTTTAATTCATGTAAAAACTTGTATGTAATATTCTTTTATTGGGGCGCTTCTAGGTTGCGGAAGTTGTCACCTTTTGTATATTATTTACTTTTCCGCACTAGGATAGACCCAAGGAGGAGGGCACAAGTAACCGGGTTCTGGAGTCCAGTGGGAGACCAACACGAGGAGCTGAGTCCGGGTCTCCTAACTCTAGAATTGTTAGGGTCGCTTGCCGCTCTCGTAGGGGTCTAGGGGTGTGGGTTTGGCTATTCATCACGACCGTGGAATCCGTGTTTTATACTGGCTCGTATTGAAAACACGGACGTCCTAGTATATCCAATATTTCATATGTTTCTTCTGCTGCGATATCTGTGATGTGATCATGTGATGTTCTGTGATAGATACAGTATATAGTATATATGATATATTATATAGGCGTTACTTATGTTTTACACCCGCGCTAGCCCTGCCCCGCTCTGCCGTTAGTTACCTAACCTAACGGTGCACGAGGGGACATCGAGGCGAATGCGGATGGCATAAGTGTACGTCGTATTTATCTGTGATGTTTAGGTATTTAAATGATGGGACTTCATTAATGAGATTAATGAAATTAAAAGAAACCTAAGATGTTGTAGAATCGAATTTCAAAATAAAGCAGGTAGCTACAGTTCTTGCTTTGCACAGCGGTATATGTGATATATCCTGCACCTTATTCGATAAGGAAAGGACCGAGATCCCTTCACCGGGAGTGACTCCTTTAGCAATAACTGGCAGATGCTACACCCTCGGTTTGTCTTTTGATTGCTTTTAAATGTTTTTGCTTTGCACAGTGATATATATGATATATCCCGCACCTCATTCGACGTGGAAAGGACCGACGATCCCTTCACCGGGAGTGACTCCTTTAGCAAAACAAGAAAAGCCTCAAAGACACTCCATTTCAAAATTCATTCGATCCTACAACGATATCAAGTTCATTACGCAATAGGTTTTTAGAAAAACCTGTCGTAGCCCTCCGTCATTTCAGATAAGTACTAGTTAGTATTCGTGCTGCGGTTGTTTGGCATGCGTCAAGGCGTAGTGTACGGTAGCTAACTAGTGCTTATCTGCTAGCATACGATGCGATTGGATTAGGGTATTCGTACGGCGTTGTTTGGCATGCGTCAAGGGTCGTGCGGGTGGGTTTAATTCAATCAAGAAATGTACGGGTTTAACTTGACTAGCAGACTATGGGTTGTTTGGCATGCGTCAAGGTCATAGCGAGCTAGGGGCAAAAGCATTATCGGGAATTTCAAGTGTTGAAATTTGCAATAAGATTGCATACCTTCTATGAGATAGTTGGATCCCGATACCCGCTGCGAGTAAGAGTTACTCCTTGGGAGTTTTACCCATTACAATTAGCCGATCAAGTAGGTGTCTAGAAAGGTGTTAACGAGGTTACGCCTCTGGGAAAACGAGGTTTACATTAATTAGGTTCATGCGAAAGCACGGGGCACCTCCCTCAAAGTACCGACACTGGCCTGGCTGAAAGATTGGCGAACTTGTAGTGTGTAATTAATCCCGGCTAGTCTTTCCTTTTAGGGTTTGAAGGAAGATTTGATAAAAAGCAGTGGGAGCCATCCTGATTAGATAAAATAATAACCAATCTATTCTTGCAAGAGCGCACGCTGAGTGTTTTCTTCTCTCTCTCTCCTGGTAGCGACCATATCACGCCTTAATCAAGATAATAATACGGATAATTGACCGAACCCACTTGTTATACTGAGCTGGGGAACGTTGGTCCCGCTCCAACTTTTAATTGTTATAAGACAGAGCAGGAGATTGGGGAATACCAGATTTCCCGTGCCGCCCAAACGAAGAGAGTGCATGCTGATGCATCATCTTCGGGTGTGTTCATTACAAAGAACTGTTTCTCAGTATCCTCCGCATCCTGGGTATATGATACCGGATCAGGATCCCAGATATGTAATTTGTTATATAGGGCTACAAAAGGGTAGAAAAACTGAGAACGGGTGATAAGTTTCATGAGGCAGAAAACGGGGCAAGTGTTGCAGCCAAGTCTGTTGGTCACTGTCACCCTGTATTGTAATACATTGATTCTGAACGAATGTTATTAGATACCGAACCTGATATACAAAATCATATCAGTCTCTTTATTAGTAAAGAAATGATAAAATTTTGTATTGTTGGATAATGTTTTGAACATTTCCTATATCAAAAGTTGATCGGTTCAGGCACGTTATCTAAAAGCATTGATGTTCTAAATCAAACTACAGTTCTTAGTATACAGAACACACACAAGAGGAAGAGTTCAGAAATGAACGAATCCTTCTTGAGGTATTGTAGACTAGGTCATATCAATGCGACCCGACTAGCTGGAGTTACATATAGATGCATATTTAAATTAGTTTGAATTTACATCTTGTGAAACTCGCCAGTCATGTCACAAAGATAAGATGACCACAGCCCTGTTTATTGGAAACAGAGAAAGAGTTAGTGAACTCTTGGGATGATACATGTTGATGTATGTAGGTCCCCAGTCTACACATGCCAGGACTGGTTCCTTTTTACTTCATTACATTCTCTGATGATCTTTCGAGATTCAGACCTATGTTCCTGTTGAAACACAAGTCCGAACCTTTTAAGATATTCACAGAATATAAATTAGAAGTAGAGAACCAAAATAAGGGTGTAAGTATTATGTCCTATGATGAGATCAAGGAGGAGAATACTTGAGCATGGAATTCCTGGACTATTCTAAAGGAGAATGAGATTCTCTCTCAGCATTACTCCTCCGGATACACCATAGCACGATGGTATGTCGGGGCGGAGCAGATACACCCTATTTGATATGGTGTGCTCTATGATGAGTACTACTGAGTTACCTTTTTCCTTTGGGAGTTATGCGCTTAACAAGCTGCATACCTATTGAATAGGGTCCCGATCAAATCAGAAGCCTACCACTTCATATGTGATATGGAAAGGGAAGAGCCCATCTCTTAAGCTAGTTAAGATTTGGGGTTGTCCGGCTAATGTCTAAAAGCAAGGTCCGGACAAGCTCGAGGCAAAGTCTGTAATGTAGAACTGGAAAGGTTCCAGCTATACAAACTGATTTAATGATTTGATAGAACCAAAGGATTCAGTAGAAACCAACGAACCTCAGCCTCTCCGACGATCTAGTAGGGTTCCTCACCCACCTGAGAGATACTTAGGTTTCTCTATGACAGTGGGAGCGAGGATTGCATCATGAGATGATGACCCAACTAGTTTCGAGCTGGCCATCAGGAGTGTGACTCTGTAAGAATGGCTGGATGCTTAGCGATCTGAGAAGGAATCCTTATACACCAACAAAGTATGGACTTTAGTTGCTATATCTGAAGGGTTAAATCCCCATCAGGAGCAAGTATATCTTGAGAAGATTACTTGGTGTACATGGAAAAGTTGAGACTTTCAAAGCTAGACTTGTTAAAGGTTTGCATCATTGACCAGGTATGGATTATGTTGAAACCTTTTCTAAGGATCTATGCTTAAGTCCATCCAGATCCTACTTGCCACGTCTACATACCATGACTACGATATCTGGTGGTTGGGTGTCTTGACTGCTTTTCTAAATGATGTTTTAGAAGAGTGCGACTATAAGTACACAGCCAGAGGTCCTCGTAGACAGTGGGAGCAGCGGAAACGTGTGCAAGATGCTTTATAGGATAAAGCAGGCATCGCGGAGTTGGAACATCTGTTTTGATGGATTAGTCAAAGAGTTTGACATCAGCAAAATGGTAGATGAACCTTGTATAAACAAAAAGGTAGTAGGGAGTATGGTGGTGATTCACGTAGAGTACGTGGATGACATACTCTTGATAGGGAAGGAGTTTCCTATGCTACGCTCGATCAATCTCCGATTATCACAAAGATTCTCCATATAGGATCAAAGTGATACCTACTAAATCCTGGATTTTGGATCTATGAGAAAGATCTAATTGGATGTTAGGAATCTCACTAGCTGTAGTGAGATGGTATCAGTTGATCCTGGGGAGAATCACTGGAAGGGTTCCAGGGTGATAAAGACGACTGAATGTCAGTCACAGGCATTGTCTTTACCCTAAGTGAAGGGACGGTATGTTGGAAGAGTTCCAAGCTAGATACCGTGACATACTAGACGATAAAGGCAGGATACATCGCTACTTAAGATGCTACCAAAGAGGCTGTTTGGGTGTATATTGGTTCATGAGATGAACTACGTTCCAACCATTGTGAGACAATGGAGTTGTGGCTTATGCCAAGGAACGTCCGTCCCATCAGTGATCCAGACTTATTCTAAAGCAGTATCACCTGATCATGGAGATGGTTGATCTCCAGGGTGATCGAGGCAAGGAGAGCAGACTTAGAGGATAACGCAGCGGATCCACTCACAAAGGCCTATTCCCAGAGAGAGACTTTTATGGGATGGTTGAGTATGAGATACTGCAACCACTGCTACAGATGGCCCTAGTGCAAGTGGGAGATTGTTAGTTATATGTATGCCCTAGAGGCCATTACTGTACATAGGATGTATATTGTAGTGGATGCTTGGACATATATAGGGAGGACTTTCTTGCTCGACATGATAGTATGCTATCTGGTTGATCTTTACCTTAACGTGTACACTGATTGTCTCTCTGTTACATGTTGGTAAAGCCCTTAGGATGTGTACTTGACTACCTGGACTATGATGCGGATCATACTAGTGGGGACATGGTAGTCCATAAGTACATCCTTGAAAGTCCCTAGTCGTGGGTGTATCGAGATGGGGCATCGATATACCAGAGTAGACTAGCGTGTACCTTCTCGACCCATATAGATGGGCGATGGATGATCCCATATCCATTGGTGTTTGACATCAGAGGATATATACGGGTGCTCAGTAGAGACTGGGTACACTGGACGGACTCGCCGAGAACTCCCAGATGGTATTATACCTCACGTCAGATGGCAGTTCTCTGGTGACACTGGTACAGAGTAGTCTGTTGACCCGAGATCGTCATAGAGTCTTGTGTGGTTCCCACTGTGCTTTGATTTCCATCTTACCACGTCTAAGAGGGCGTGCAAAACGGTGGTTTTTGGGTACAGTCCCGAGTCACATGGAGGCAATGAGCGATAGGAGGGGATTCGTCTCTCCCGGTATAGGGGGTTGATGTTGCGCTGTGTTCGATTGGCTATAACAGGAAATCCCTGGCCAGGGTTGCTGAGATTTACTGGTAAGTGTTACCAGTAGTTTCTCGAATTGTTATAGACCTCATATCGACACGACTTATCGAGCTATTGGGGTCTGACGTTTACCACCCCTAGGCAAGATATGCGACATATCAGACGACGAGACCGGACTGTACGGTAGTGTTACTGGTTGGATTCACAGGAGTGTGAGCGGGCTTGCTCGTCGATCTTCTGATCGCTCAATACCCGGGTGGCCGTTACGTTTAGCAGACCGCTTGCGGCTTGTGGATGTTTGATATGATCATCATCTGCTGCCGGCGTATTGACGAGTCTTTAGAGTCCTACACAGAGATTTCCTGGCTCAAGCAAAACGAAATAGGAGCGCATATGAGATATGTGCGGGACCGAGAATAATACCAGTATGTGATACTGTATTCGATTCTCGCGATGTGACTTTGATCGGTTATATGCGATATAGCCGGGTTATCGGATCAAGTGTTGATTCGATAAGTTGTTACTAATGATACTAGTCGGTTATATGCGATATGACCGGATCGTTAAATCAAGTGTTGATTTAATGATTTAATGCATAATTATATATTTGATATATTACTTTGCATTAACTAGTATCGGTTCACTTTAAATGGATTTTCTCGCTCGGGTGTGCGCATTGCATATGCGATATGATTTTGTGCACATGCTTGTATCATGTTTGATGATACATGCCTTTTTAATTAAGTGTATAGAATTAAACCTTGGTTAATGGAATGGTTAGGGTTTACTATTTGCTTATTCATTTTATTCATTTATTTATTAATCTTTTTCTTATTGGAAAAAGGAAATGAATTGATAAAATGGTGGCATTTCTTTTGTTCATTCATGAAGCTTCATGAATGCTTTGACTTGATGACCATTTTGTTTTTAGCTTAACCCTAACCATTGCATTAAACCATGATTAGTTCTCTACACTTAACTATGGTCATGTTATGATAAGGATTGATTATTCTTTTCTTTTTTGAATCAACTTATCATAACATAATTCTTCTTCTTCTTCCTTTCTTCACTTGAAGAAAGCAAGCTCCATCAATGGTGATTGATGGAAATGAGTGAGAAATACAATTCTAAAGTCTACCCACTTCCTATTTCTTCATCCTCTACCTCTTGCTAAGTAGTAGAGTGTGTTTCCTTCACAAGTTTTCATGACTTGGTGAAGGTGGAGCTTGATTTAGCGATGCCTCGACGTAGATCATCTTCGGCATGGACATCGACGACCTAGCTCGCCTATTCTCCGATGAAGCCGACGCTAGAGCCCCGGAATTCACTAGGACAGCAAGGGGACTTCGTTGCGGAGCTATGGAGGTGGAGCACCGGATCTACAAAGGTTGTATTTCCGTTATCTTTCTGTTAAGTTGTTAACTAGATTTCTTATTCGCCTAAAATTCTAGCCAACGATCCGTAGTCGGGTTTCTCGGCACCGTATTTTTGTAAAATTGGCATGGTTGATGCCTTGTGAGACCTCTAGTGTGTGCCTAGGAACCCTACAATCTGTTGGCATAGGTTAGAGTATCGCAGCACGTGCATACTCGCGATTACCTTTATATGTTATTTTCTATTCACGAGTTGGCAACTCACCCCCGTTGTGCCACAGTGTTTGCAGTTTGCCCTTCGGAGTAGTCGCGGCAGGCTGCGTTCTTGCATCTTTTGACACAGATACCCCTACAGTTGGTGTACTAGCTCTTTTGCTGATAGGTGGGTTTTATGCGGTATCTGTTTATCTTTCAGTTATGTACATTGTTGTATCTAGTACTCTCCATCTACCACTTATGTATTGACTTAGAGACCAGTTGTGAGGACGATGTATATTATTTTGTATTCTGGAGTTGAGCTCGTTGTGAGCCGACTGTACTTATGTAGTTATTCTATCTATGATGATTCCTACTTGTTGCTCATTTTCTTCGCTACGGCGTCGTATATTGTTATCTTGGTGATTGTTTACTTAAGAATTCTTAACATTTTTAGTTAATGCTTCCATTTAAAGCTTAAAACACTCTATACTTTTATTGGTTTGACTTTTGGGTTTTGGCTTACTTAGCAGCGTTACTCCTGTAGACATTACGTGGTTAAGGGCCGGTCACGAGCCAAACTTTGGGTCATGACAGGCTTGTGTTAAGCTCACCCCTCATTCTCTCATCCCTCACTCACACACATACACCCTCACACTCTCATCTCCTACTTACAATCTAATACTTCAGCACTCTCTTCCATCAACTGAAAGCCTCTTCATATTCTTCACAAAATCCTTCACTAATCCTCACTATCTTCACAAAACTCACAAAAACCCTTCATTAAACTTGTTCCAAAGCTCATGGAGATCACTTGGGGTATGGAAAGCTAGAGTTTTCAGCAAGTGTGGTTAGGTATAGTCTCTAAACTGTTAATTAGGACCTTTTAGTGTAGTGTGGCTAATTAGTTTCGGTTTGGAATCTTATAGTTTCAGTTTTTGTGCTAAATATCGTATCTTTGTGTCGTTTTGTAATATCGACAACCTGCTGTGACCACGAGACTTGTTGGTGAGACCAAACAGTGTGGTAGTGATGTACTAGTTACCCTAAGTGACCACCTGAAGACCAATCTGGACAGTTTTGGCCGGCGAGGTGGGGGCCATATCCGGCGACCTCGGCCATAGGAGGGAGTTGGGGGTTGTAGTTTGGAGGGTAGATCTATGTAGAGGTTTAACAGTGTTTGGTACTACTGGATTTTTATGTAAGGACCATAGGTGAGATCTGGGAGCTGTTGTGAGTGCTTACTTGACCATGGTGACACGATTCCTGACCTGAGCCATAGAGGTGAACCCGATGCACGAACTTAGGATTTGTTCCGTATCGGTTTAGTGAACTTTGGGAATTCCTAGTTAGGGTTTGAAGGGATTTTTGAGTCGTGGTTGTGCTTATAAGCCTTAGCGGTGACCTTAAACCCCCTTGGTGCTAGAAACCTAGACCCAACACAAATACAAAACCTGAAACCACAAAACAGAACTATCCATGTCGGTTTGTGAGGAAATTTGAGTGTGCAGGAAAATCTGGGATGACCCGGGGAAATTCTGAGGCAAACAAACAACTCTATAGACCCAATAGGACCACTAAGCACCTACTGTAAAAGTACGAGACCCCAACTCACCTGGAAAACCGGCCTGGCCGGAATTTATCTTAGTGTGGCTGGCCCCTTTGAGAAGATAGGTGCCCAGGTTGCCCCCTTAGCTTATATAGACCCTATACATAACCCTAGACTTGTTTGTGCAACTTCTTTTCACCTGAGTCAAAATCTGGGAACACTTGTTTGTGATTTAGGATATGTTTTCCATATTTTGAAATGTTTAGTTTTGATGTTTGGATTTGTATTTGGTTGTTGGATGTTTGCACATCAACAACAAGGGTTGTTTTGTTGATTTTGTACGCGTATGCTATAGGTTCTAACCTACGAGCAAGGCACGTGTCGTTTTGGATTTTAGAACGTGATTTTAATAGCGTTGCGATATGGGTTGTTATTGTAGGTACCCTCGCATGGATTCTGAGGCGACGGAGCATGGAGTCAACGACTTCGGCAAGCGAAGACCACGGTGAATAGATCTATATCTACCGGGAAAGTCGGGTGGATGGCGTATAGCACCCCCGCAAAGTCTTGATGGAAACTGATTTATAGAATATAGTTAAGGAAACCTAGATTTAGAAACTAGGGTTAGAGTTAAATGATAGTTAGTGAAACCATATTAGAAACTAAGGATAGTAAGAAGTGATATAGCACGGCTAATATGTGATGACGGAATTTGAGGATGACGTTTAACGATATTGCCATTTAGGGTACTATAGGACTAGATAGTCGACGTAGATGTGTCATCCGAACAATACCTATTTCTAAACTAAAGAATCGTATGCATCTTTTAAACAGATACCTTGGGGGATGTTACGGATTTTCAAATGATATCTTTTCCTTAAAAACACCGTAACTCCTATTTTCAAAACTACGATTCGCTTCTTTTAAAATCCGCTTGTATGGTTCGGGTGTATATGTTAGATTAGATACTTATACTTATAGTAGAGATAGAATGTTTATGTAAACTCGACTTGATGTGAGATATAAATGCGATGAAAGAATATAAGATGGACATGATGATATGATGATATGTTGGTATACGGATGCAAGTCGATCGAGATGATTTATACCCTGTCGGTCCCCTGATATGAGATTATTGCGGATGTGACCTGGGACATCGGTACATAGATATATATATATATATATATGTTGGATATAGTGCCCTCAGAGTCAATTATTGGATCACAGGCACGTGATTGCAATGATTAAGGGAGGACCTATGTCGGTAGGACAGTCTTACTCGAAATGATAGTATGCTATCTGGTTTATCTTTATCATCGTGTACATGCTTTAGGTGACATTATAGGTCACTATTGCACGTTGATAGAGCCCATAAGATTCTTGCTTGACGGCCAGCAGTATGATGGCGATCATATACGTGGGAGCTGGGGTCTATAAGCACATCCTTAAAGTGTCCCTAGTCGTGGGAGTTTTCGAGACAGGGCATCGATGCTCCGGAGTAGACTAGTGTAAATAGTCGAGACCCCGACGAGGGGCGGTGGCCGGTCTCACAAGCCATTGGTGTCAGTTGGTTCACCTAAGATGTATGTAGGTGCTCATTGGGTTATGAGTACACCGGACAGGACTCGCCGGGAACATGCTAGTTGGTATTATACCTGACGTCAGATAGCAGTTCCCTGGTGACATGTGTACAGGTTAGTTCATCGACATGAGATCATCATTTGTCTCGTGTGAGTTCCCACTGTGCTTTGATTACTACCCTACCACGGCTCAAAGGAGTCATGCAAATAGGTTTTAGTTGGGTACAGTCCCGAGCCACATGGAGGCAGTAAGCGGATCGGCAGGGGTTTCGTCTCTCCCGGTATTGGGGGTGAGATCGCGCTATGTCTAGGAGAGCCATTACACGAAGTCCTTGGCCAAGGCAGGAGATTTACTGGTAGGTATTCCAGTAGTATCTCAGGGTGTTCTGGGCTACACTCCGACACGACTTGTACCGCTTTTGGGGGTCTGACTTTTACCAACCCCCTAGGCCCAACATGCGATACTCATAGATGAACGGACCGGACTGTACGGATATTGTCACTGACAGGCTCAGTAGGGTGTCAGGATGAGTTCGCTCATCGACCTCCCTTTTGGTCAATACCTGGTAGCCCGTTACGTACAGCTAGTACCACTAACGTGCTAGTGGTTAAATCCACAGCCAAAGTATTGATGAGTCTTTAGAGTCCCCCACAGACAGTTTCTCAAGTTTCGGGCGAAACGTTGTAGAGGCCGTATGGTATTATGGCAGGGTTCGATCATATACGTGCAGTAGTGCACGGATCATGATCTGGTGGATCATACTAGTGGACTTTGGTTTAAGCTGGATCTTACTATTAGATTTTTTGGATTACTTTAGTCTCATCGCATTCGCATTCAGTCGGAATGCAGATGCAGGTATGTATGTACATGTGAGGGGTATCCTTGTGATCCGTCACGAGTTTACTTTAGATGCTGCCGTATCTTTTTGTTTTAAACATTTGGATTAATGTTTACATGTGGAAATTGTGAGTGGAAATGATAATGAGGTGCATTTAATGTGACATGGACATGTTTAGTGACTCATGGTCTCTTTACTTGTGCTAATGTCACATTAGGATTTGATTATTGTGTTGATATGATGCTTGGAGAGAGAGTGGACAGCCATATAGGCTTGGGATTGCTCTTGTATTATTCTTGATCTCACTCTCATTTTTATCAACACAATAACACAAAAGAAATGAGCCTCTTCTTCTTCTTCTTCATCTAGCTCACAACATCCACCATGGCTTCATCTTCAACCTCCATCCATACACTCTCATGTGTTGAGAATCAGTGGATGCTTGAGACAAAGTGATCACACACATTCTCTACACCGTCTTGGACACGTCGGCTAGCAAACTTCGTGTCCGAGTTGCTTCGGATGAAGCGGGAGCCCGTAAAAGGATTCGAAGATGTGGTGCCCTTTCCGACGAGGAGACCGGAGATCGGAGATGCCGCGAGGAGCTTGTGTTGGTGGCCAAAGACCGAAGGACACGGATCGACCGGTATAGCTTTTCTAACCCTTCTCTAGTTTGCTAGTTATAGGTTAATGGTTCGATCTGGGATTAAAGTCCGCGATAGCGCCGGTTTCAAGTTTTGAAAAAGTTTTCGTTTCCGCATTTTGGCCACGGATAGACGGCCGGGGCGCTACCGTCGACTTACATGGTATCAGAGCCACGCCATTAACCTTTACTAGCTTGTTCTAACTTGTTTAAAACATCGATCGAACAAAATTTCCGAAACCGCAATTTCAAAAATGAAGTTTCTGTCGAATTTTTTTTGTGGTCTAAAATTTATTTTGGGTATGTCAGAAAATCAAGCAGGCTTTTCTAAGACCACTATAGAAATTTGGAAGTGTAACTCCACAATTGCGCCGCAGAACCGCGACATTACCCATGTTTTGACCGCGATTCCGCCGCACTACTGTAGCTTTAGTGCACCAATTTTTCTACCGTGGTCTCTGACTTGGAATTGGGGTTTCTGGTATTTTTTGTTTTGGCCCAGATTATTTTGAGTACTGGGAATTGTACTTGGGGCCCACTTCGAGAAATTTTGTCGATCGAAAATTTTAAATATATTAGTTCATAGTGCTTACTTTATATCTGTGACCGTGAATGTCATTCGAGCGGTAAATCTTGTCTAATTGCTATAGCTCTTTTAGACGGATTTGCGAACGTGACATTCACGTTGATGTTCTGTGTTGTGCCGTGATGTTGCGGATTTGTCGTGGTGGATAGCCTGGATGCAATGGTAGTACAGTTTGGTTGTATTTGTACATTTGATATTGCGGGGCGAGCGTCCGACATGTGGACTGCCGTCACTGCCTGTTTGTATATTATTCTTTTGGGGCACGACCGGGCTGAGGTCGATGTACCCGTTGTATATATATTTTACTTTCTGTACTAGGATTACCCCGCGATGGGGTGCATGGATAGCCGGGTTCTAGAGGGCAATGGGCCCGCATCTCATGGCTTTGAGACGGAGGGGGCTTCACTCTAGAATTGGCGGGCGATTCGCCGCACTCGTAGGGGGTACAGGTTGACCCAAGGAGGGGTGCTCAAGTTACCGGATTCCGTGAAATGTTGGGTGGTCCATTCACTTTGCTGTACGGGGCTGCCTCGCTTTAGGTTTTGGCTGGTAACTTGCCGCGCCCGTAGGGGTCTAGGATTTCATTGCACAGGCTATCCACACGACCAGGGGAACGTCGGGTTTCACTTGCGACTCAAAGGAAACCCGGGGATCCCAGATTATCTGTATTGTTCTGTGATGCTTATTACATTTCTGTGATGTTGCATTTTATCATGCATGGAGCGATTATTATATTTTGATATATATATACTAGTAGATGTTGTATATGTTTTACACCCGCGCTAGTCCAGTCCCCGCTCTGTCGTTAGTTAAGTAACCTAACGGGTGATGACGGGACCCAGTGGCGAATGCGGATGGCATATACGTACATCATATTTTCATTCTTTTGTGGTGTGATTAAATGATGGGACTGCATTGATTCAGATCAATGCAAGCTAAAAAAACCTATTCTGATGTTGTTGGAACATTTTTCAAAAGGCTGTTATTGTAAGGACGTTCTCTTTTATTTTGCACAGTGGTATTCGGTTATGAATATCCAGCACCTCAGTCGATGAGGCAAGGGCCGAGATCCCTTCACCAGGAGTGACCCCTTGGACAGAAGTTTGTGTTAGGGTAATAACTTCACTATAGTCGATTACTTTTTGCTTTGCATCGTGGTATTCAATTGGAATATTCGGCACCTCATTCTACAGGGAAAGAGCCGAGATCCCTTCACCGGGAGTGACCTCTTTAACAAAGGTTTTCGCCACTATATTTTTATAAAAAGCTATCCGGTTCCTTCAATGATATCAAGTTCATTACGTTAAAGGTTTTTCGCCAAAAACCATTCGTAGCCCTCCATCATTTCAGATGGTAGCACTTAGTATTCATGCTATGTTTGTTGGCCTTCGTCATGGCATAGTGTATGGTAGCTATTTGTTACTTTTCTACTGCATAGATAGATGCGTTGGTTTGGGACAGTCATACTACTATTTTGGCCTTCGTCAAGGGTATGTACGGGTGGGTTCAAATTAACCTGGATAATGACGGGTAGAACTTGACATGTGACTTATGATATGTTGGCCTTCGTCAAGGTCATAAGAGCATGGGGTAAAAATCACATCGGGAGTTTCTAAAGAAACTGAAACTTGCCAGATATGTGTATACCTTCTGGAGTGTGATAACGTCAGTGGATTCCATCACGTTATCATGTGATGATAGTTGGATCCCGATTCCCACTGATGAGTCGGTTTACTCCTCGGGTGATCCCGACTAATTCTTCTTTCAGGTTTGGAGGAGAATTTGAGGTTACAGTGGGAGGTTTCCTGATTGGATAAATTGATAACCATTCTGATCTAGGTTAGAGTGCACACAGAGTGTTTCTTTTCTCCCTCTCTTTGTCAGCGACCATGACCCGACCCTAGACTATGACTCAGTGACCAAGTAAACCGAACCTTCTTAAAACACTGGCTTTTGGATTGTCTGAGTTGCATACCTCATTGCCACTCCTACTTTTACCCTTTTCTCCAGAACACCCAGTATTACTACGAACATCCACTTCCATTGGATAAAACTATCGTATGGTTATATACGAACTCGAAGGAACTTGTTCCAGATTCGAGGATGGTTTCCGGTTCTGGAGAAAATGAATCAGTTGTCTTTTCCTTTTACCTTCTCTCAGGTTGCGAGTGCTCCTTGGATAAGGACAGTACACCTATTACGCTAATTGGATAGTCTTCTTCCAAACCATAGGAAGGTGCCTAACGGTAGGGAATGAAGAAAACCAATTAGCCTAACGATGGTGTACAAAAGGTAATAAGTTAAGACAAATAAATGGATTAGAAAGAGGGCAAAGTAAACTACGACTGCTATTCACGACCAAACCAAGTATTTCATCGCCACTCCAACTTCACCTTTGTATTTCTCCGAAACATCCCGTATCACTACGAAGATCCACAGTTACTTGGATACTCCATCGTATGGTTATATATGAACTCGAAGGAACATGTTCCAGTTCGGGGATGGATTCTGGTTCAGGAGAAATAGGAATAAGGTTTTATTCAGTTGTCTTTTATCTTTACCTTCTCTCGGGTTACGAGTACTCCTAGGATTAGGAGAGTACACCCATTATGCTTATTGGATAGTCTTCTTCCAAACCATAGGCTGGTGCCGAACGGTAGAGAGGGAAGAAAACCAATTAGCCTATAGGGTGTACAAAAGGTAATGACTAAAGACATATAAAGGGATTTGGAGAGATGAAAAAGAAATATACGGTTATAGTTGTGAATCTGATAATGGAAGAAGCATTACTAAGAATACCCGGATACCCCTTCGAAACATTTACATGTTTCGGTTTCACTGTGTATTGTTAAAAGAAAAACTGATTTCCCAATTAGTACTTGCTCCAGGATATGTATTTACCAGGTTTGATTCTCACATCTGTATAGTTTTACAGATGATGAGTGGGAGTAAGTTATTGGGAATTGGGTGATCATCCTCATTATATCGGGATTCGTTGTAATTGGTGATATTCGAGGAAATCGCCTGGGTTATTTGCCGGACGACAAATATTTGGTTTTGAATATCCGTTGTTATGCACCAATTTCAAATTGATATATCTGTACGTTTATTTTTATAAAGTGAAATATAACTTTTTGAAATTATGTCTATGACATTTACCTATATCAGTGGATGGTTAGGTAAGGCGCATTAAACAACGGTGTAATTCTTCTTAACCATAAGTACGGTTTTCAACCTACGACACACAGGAAATGAGTTATTAAACTCAGGGGACTTATACAGAGTATTGTATTTTGTCCAGTGTCCATGAGGACAGAGGGGTTGGTACTCGTACTATATTCTATTTACTTGTGACCTCTCTAGTTCTTAGACATGTGTTTCGTAGAAATACAAGATCCAAGTTTTGAGAAGTTACAGGTATATGAATAAAGTAGAGAACCAGGTGTTGCAAGTATCAGGATTCTTCAAGGTGATCGAAGATGTAGATACTTGTGTATGGTATTCAGTTGATAGTAATGATTATGAGAACTTGCTTCTCTTTCAGGTTACTCATAATTGGATGTATTCCTAAGTTGAGTAATGCTGATAGGCCTCTCTCCATTTAGTTGACATGCACTGGAGACAGCTGCATGATTTGAATCTGGTTCCGATTAAATCAGTGCCTCTGTTTCTATTGGATATAGAATAGTTCATATCTTAATATTGTTAAGGTACGGGGAGTTTTCCGGCTTATGCTTAAAACCAGACTCTGGATAACTCAAGGCACGGTTCTGTAATGGCAGTTTGTGGGTTGACCCAGGCTATGACGAGGGTTGATTTTCTACCATTTGGAAGATCAATAATGATATTGTTCTTGACTCGCCACAGTTTTTGTAAAATGGATTTTTTCCATAAAAACAGTCGTGGGAGTATGGTAGAACGGGAAGTGATTCCTGAACCGCAAACGATTACTGAAAATTTAATAGGACCTAAAGATTCAATCTGGTTTGACATTCCATTAGCCACTCCGCAGATATGGATGGTAACCTCAGGCACCCGAGAGGTACTCCGGTAGCCTCAAGGACGGTGACATGGAGGTTCTTGTTTACCCAGACTTGACACTACTGTTGTTTCAGGCTATGAGACCCGGCAGGAGAATGAGTATAGCGTCGTTCTAAACTAGCTTTAGAAGTGTACGTGTATATGACTCTGCCAGAGGGTTGTCGTAGTCAGTGGGAGCAGCGGAAGCATAGTGGACAAGTAGCTTATGTCTATTTATGGACTAAAGCAGATATAGAGGAGATAGATCATCTATTTCTGATGTGACAGTCATAGGTTTGACTTCATCAGAATAGGGGATGGATCTGTTAAGAAGGTAGTAGGGTGTGATGTCCTGGTATATGGATGACATACACATAGTAGGAAGTGAAATTCCTATACTACGATCGGTTATAGTTTGGTTGTCACACAGTGGTTTTTCCACATAGGATATAGATATAATATCAGACATTCTGGTTACTAGATCTATGGTTTTATATCTAGATTTGGGTAGTTTCCCAATCAGGGTACTTGGACAGCATTCTACAGGTAATTTAGAATGGATGACTCCTGGCACAGTAGTGTACCTGCAGGTGATGGAGTCACCCTCTCTAAAGGTGTCTTGCAGACTAAAGGGGAGAGGGATGTGCATGATTGGCATATCACTTGCTTAGGCAATTGAGTCAATCATGAGATGTCAAGTACCACACTAGATGTTGTTTTTGCACTAGCTGCAATAAGTTCAGATATTAATCCAATCCTGGAGAAACATTCGGAAACGGTTTTAGAACATGAATAAATGTTCTAGGGATATGATAACGACAACCTCCTTCAGGAGACGGTTATCATTCTAGGCTTCCAAGGTGACCTAGATGACAGAGTGACTGTCAGAGTTATAGTTTTCCCTCTGACGAGGGGCAGTGGTTTGGACAGGTGATCCAAGCGGATACTGAGGGAGGCATGACACATGATACTGATTAAGTTCAGATGACGATACAGTCTAAGAAGTTTGGATTTGGAGTTCATTTATGAACTAGGTCCCATCAGACATCCAAACATATTCTAAGACAGGTATTGCTCATTTCGAGAGATGGCTTTCTCCGCGAACTTGAGATAAAAAGAGACATAGAAAGAAACATCAGGGCGGATCCACTCACTGAGGCTATTCCTCGAACGTAATAGTTTCGCAAACGGGCTTTGTGAGACTGATTAGTAGAGGAGTTGGGTGTTCGGTATCACACGGGCTATGAGTATGCGACATCGCAATAATTAGCCTTGAGTGCAAGTGGGAGATTGTTGGATATAGTGCCCTCAGAGTAAATTATTGGATCACAGGCACGTGATTGCAATGATTGAAGGAGGACCTATGCCGGTAGGAGAGTCTTACTCGAAATGATAGTATGCTATCTGGTTTATCTTTATCATCGTGTACATGCTTTATGTGACATTACATGTCACTATTGCACGTTGATAGAGCCCATAGGATTCTTGCTTGACGGCCAGCAGTATGATGGCGATCATATACGTGGGAGCTGGGGTCTATAAGCACATCCTTAAAGTGTCCCTAGTCATGGGAGTTTTCGAGACAGGGCATCGATACTCCAGAGTAGAATAGTGTATACAGTCAAGACCCCGACGAGGGGCGGTGGCCGGTCTCACAAGCCATTGATGTCAGTTGGTTCACCTAAGATGTATACAGATGCTCATTGGGTTATGAGTACACTGGACAGGACTCGCCGGGAACATGCTAGTTGGTATTATACCTGACGTCAGATAGCAGTTCCCTGGTGACATGTGTACAGGTTAGTTCATCGACCTGAGATCGTCATTTGACTCGTGTGAGTTCCCACTGTGCTTTGATTACTACCCTACCATGGCTCAAAGGAGTCGTGCAAACAGGTTTTAGTTGGGTACAGTCCCGAGCCACATGGAGGCAGTGAGCGGATCGGCAGGGGTTTTGTCTCTCCCGGTATTGGGGGTGAGATCGCGCTGTGTCTAAGAGAGCCATTACACGAAGTCCTTGGCCAAGGCAGGAGATTTACTGGTAGGTATTCCAGTAGTATCTCAGGGTGTTCTGGGCTACACTCCGACACGACTTGTACCGCTTTTGGGGGTCTGACTTTTACCTGTTGGATATATGTATGCCCTAGAGGCCATTATGTGATGGTGGATGTATCTATACATGTATATATATATATATTCAGTATGCATTCTTGCTCGACATGATAGTATGCTATCTGGTTCTTCTTTATCTGACATGTTGATTTGATCATGCTTTTATTCATTCATACATGCTGATAAAGCCCTGAGGATATTGGCTTGACTACTTTGATTATGATGGAGATCATACTAGTGGGACATCTGTAGTCTGTAAGCATATCCTGGAATGTCCCTAGTCGTAGGTATATCGAGACGGGGCATTAATATACCAGTGTAGACTAGCGTATATGATACTAGACTCATACGATGGGCGATGAATGTTCCCACATTCATCGATGTTTGACATCAAGATCATATACGGGTGCTCAGTGGTGACTGGGTACACTAGACGGACTCACCGAGAACTCCTATATGGAATTATATCTATTGTCGGATAGCAGTTCTCAAGTGACACTGGTACAGGTTAGTCTGTAGACCCGAGATCGTCATAGAGTCTTGTGTATTCTCCCACTGTACTTTGATTGCCACCCTACCACGGCTCTACCGAGTCGTGCAAACAGGTGGCCGTTGGGTACAGTCCCGAGACACACTAAGGCGATGAGCGATAGGAGGGGTTTCGTCTCTCCCGATATTGGGAGTTGATGCTGTGCTGTGCCCGACTGGTTATATCAGCAAGTCCCTGGCCAGGGCTGCTGAGAATTGCTAATAAGTGTTATCAGTAGTTTCTCGATCTGTTATAGACCATTCACCGGCATGATTTATTGAGTTATTGGGGTCGACGTAACCATCCCTAGGCTCGATATGCAGCATATCTGACGAAGAGACCGGACTGTACGGTAGTGTTGCCGGTTGGCTCGACGGGAGTTGTAGCAGGTTCGCTTGTTTTCTTCTGATCGCTCAATACCCGGGTGGCCGTTACGTTTAGCTGACCGCTTGCGACTTGGGGGTACTTGATATGATCATTACCCTCTGCCGGCGTATTGACGAGTCTTAAAGTCCCACAAAGGAGTTACCCAGTCCAGGCGAAACGTTGTGGTGCGCATATGCGATATGCGCATGCACCCGATTAAAATGCGCGTATATGATACCGTACATTGATCAGGCGGCTTGCTTTTGGTGGGGTCATATGTGATATGGCCGGATTGATAAATCAAGTATTGATTTATCATTTAACCATTAGTGTTCTCACTTAAAACCTTTCTTGGACATGATGG
Source organism: Agapanthus africanus (assembly GCA_030015575.1). Lineage (NCBI taxonomy): Eukaryota > Viridiplantae > Streptophyta > Magnoliopsida > Asparagales > Amaryllidaceae > Agapanthus > Agapanthus africanus. The sequence continues at coordinate 213,432,691 of JASDDO010000008.1, forward strand.
ATGTATGCATGTATGTATGTGTTTCTTTATTTCTATTTTGTTTCATGCACATATGGATGTGCATACATACACACATACATACACCCATCTATCATGGTTGTTTACACATGGAAATGGTGGCAATATAAGACTCACACCATAGTTTAAATGATGGATTATTATTTGATTTTGTGTTTAAAACTAAATTGAAAAGAAAAGGATAATTCTTTCTAGCTTCTACATTCTTCTTTTTACCTAACCAAGCTCACCTACCTCTAACCTTGAGTTATCCTTCTCTTTATGATTTAAAACTCAAGTTAAATAATATCTCCATCACTTAACCATGGTTGGATGTGAGAAGGAATAAAATATAAAAGGATATATTTCATTTCTTTTCATGGTTATCATTTCATCATCTCTTGTAAAAATATTGCAACCATCTTCTTCCTCCTTGATATTTGCTCTCTAGTTTCTTCTAGTGAGTAATATACACATAAAGAAGGGTTTTTGAAGTGAGATCCTTAGCCACAACATCATTCTACACAAGTTTAGCCAACTTGTTTAGAGTGTTCACTTTGTTTTTCAAAGTTGCGAGCTTGGACGGGAAACTCCGGGTGGATCGTCGTGGACGTGAGAAGACTACAAGAGGACCTTCTTCCAACACCCAAGAGACTAAGGAGTCAAGCAAAAGGGGAGCTACAAAGGTTGTAGTCTCGAAACCCTAATTTGTTTAGCTTTATATTTCGTAACCCTAAATTTCTAGGATCGATTCCTTTGCATGTTTGTTTAGCACCATCAAAATCCATACTTTGAGACATGTGATGCTTCAAAACTCATTATAGGGTTCTAGACAAACCTTTCATTGGTATCAGAGCCGACCTAGAACATTAGGCGATACTTTAGCGAAGTAAAAACTCCGATCGAACCAAAATACGAAATTACGGGACACTCTCTGGAAATTTTTTAAAACTGACTTTTTTCAGAATTAAAAATACTCAAAAAATAAAGCAGGTAAATATAAGACAAACTGGAGAATTCGAGCTAATGAACAGTAAGTTTGGCCGCGGAACCGCGGCCTAAGCAGGCTTAGGCCACGGATCCGCGGCCATACAAGGGGATCTCTCACTCATTTTTGTACAGTGTTTTTCCTTACCTGCTTTTGTATATTTTGAGTATCTTTAATCTGAATCTACTGTTGAAATTTCTGGAGATGGTTTTGAACGCGTAGATTCGATCGGAATTTTCATTTCGTTTCCTTTTCCGGGTAAACTAGAAAGTATTGAAGTGTTCGAACAACTATCATTTGCTCACTATTCACGGGGTTTAAATACTTTGGAGATACGTGCAAGTCTTTTTGTGGTGGTCCCTCTAGAAGACAACAAATCTTAACTCGATTATGTGACCGTCTTGAACTGCCCTTTGAACCTTAGGGTTTGGGGCAGTACGGCGTGCCACATGTGAGGCGTTGGCTTGACCCTTCTACGGCTGGACCGCTACTACTGAGTCACACTTCGGATTTTTTAACCCTGCTCAAGTGTTGAGCTTTAGTGAATCTTGGAAACTTGATCGTTCGTTCGAAAACTTTAATACTGTCTGTTTTTCTGGAATGTGATACAATATGTGGAATTCATATAGTTTAGGCATGAAATACGAAATATGTGATATTTCGCATTTATGATGTCTAAAGAGAATGTGGATTCCAAATATTGTAGTTTTACACTTTCTTTTCTGTGACCGTAAGTGTAGTATGTTCGATATCGCCGGTTTTGTTGCTATACGTCAACGACAATTGGGGTATGCATACTTACTTACGTTGATGATATGTGATATTATGTGTTGCTGAGATATGATGTGCAGGATTGTCGCGATTGAATAGCCGGGGGGTTTTATGTGAGATGAGAGTTTTATATTTTTATTCATGTAAATTCAAATGTAATGTAATATTCTTTTATTTGGGGCACTTCTGGGTTGAGATTGTGTCACCAGTGTTGTATATTATTTACTTTTCCGCATTAGGATAGACCCAAGGTGGGGAGCACAAGTGACCGGGTTCTGGGGTTCAGTGGGAGGCCATCTCGAGGAGTCGAGACCGGGTCTCCTAAACTCCAGGATTGGTAGGGTCGCTTGCCGCTCTCGTAGGGGTCTAGGGGTGTGGGCTTGGCTATTCATCGCGACTGTGGAATCCGTATTTTCTATTATTGGCTAAATACTAAATACGGACGTCCTAGTATGTCCCACATTATATATATGTTTCTGCTGCCTGTGTTCTGTGATATCTGAGACGAATGACATATTATATATATAATATATAGTAGACGTTGCTTATGTTTTACACCCGCGCTAGTCCCGTCCCGGTATGCCGTTAGTTAAGTAACCTAACGGTGCATAACGGAACAATGCGGCGAATGCGGATGGCATAAGCGTACGTGTTATTTTCGTTTCTTTTCTGTGATTGGCTTAAGGACTTAAATGATGGGATTACATTAATATGATTAATGTAAAGAAAATAAACCTAAAAAGATGTTGTAGAATCATATTTGAAAACCACTCGGCTCTTTATGAAAAAGCTATTTTCAAAACTGCGGAGCTTAAGCCGCTCTTTTTGAAAACTGTTTGATTCTACAACGATATCAAGTTCAAAGCGTTAAAGATTTTTTAAAAATCATTCGCAACCCTCCGTCATTTTAGGAAGTAGAGTACTGTCACGTCCCGAAAGTACGGAATATGACCGGCACTTAAACTACGAACGTCTCGAGGCGTACGTAATCTAAGTAAGCCGAAAACCCAGAAATCCAAACCAAGAAAAGTAGTAGAGTGAAGGAAAACCAATTTAAAACAAGTATTTTTAATAGTATAAGCCGAATTATGCGGTTTTAAAGAAACATCAAAAAATTTCCCGAAAATTTCGGCAGAGTCTCCTTTGTAAATACTGGCCCCCAAACGGGATACAACATGAATAGTATACGAAATCAAAAAAGGCATCCCCAAGCGGGAGCTAGCTCTTCGTCAATCGACGGTCATAACCACACAAGCAATATAATATACAACGCCAACGGCGAGGATCAAAATTCAAAAGGAAACTCAAAACCACAAGAAAACCACAGAAATAAAACGCGCGACTCTAAGGTCGAAGGAATAACATCACTGGTCTCTATCTCAAAAATAAATACATGTTTGGTTGATGGAACTTCTAGATACAACAGAGTAATAATATACAAGATATATAATGGGGGTACGATACAAGTAAACCCACCTACTAGCAAATCACCCGAAGGAACTATGCCCGCAAAGCCGTAATGAAACCTGTACGGCAAACCTGCAAGAAACTGGGGCACAACGGGGGTGAGTTGCCAACTCGTGAATAGAAAAACATCTACGAATAGGAATCGCATGTATGACGCAATCCTAGGTCATACGATCAATATATATCCTCAAATATATACAACATGCAGCCTATAACAAAGGCTAGGGTAAATATCTAACCCGAGTGTAATCTCATGTGCCCGTGTCAGTGTCTCAGGTAGCAATATATCATATGAATGAGGTATGAATGCATGAAAACAGAATACATATAAATGAAGAGACTGTTTTCATAATTTAGTGAGATTTCCTTTGTATTTTTAAAATGAGGTATCATAATGAAATCAGCATAAAACAGTGCCTAGCATCGGCACAAAACGTAATCCCAATATCTCAATATCTCTGTATCACAGTCTCTGTACCTCCATATCTCGAAATCTCAATGTCTCAATCACAAAATCTAGGGCGCCGTCAGTCCAGACCGGCCCCTACCATCCATCTCAAGACTACGACGGTATCCTCCGGATATCCGACGCGTCGGGTAATATCACCGGTAGGTAGCGCTTGTTCACACCATAATATTGTATTATTATATTCCCCATTCTTATTCTTTTTACAAATAAACAGGTGCTTTTGACGCATGTCTGCTACATGTTACAGGTTACAGGTTCTTGGACAGAAAACAGTGAAAACGATGTAAAGACGATGAAAAAGTGGACTTTGGCCAACAAACAGAAGACTCTTGATCAATCCTACATAAGGAACAATTCACAAAGCAAGATTCAAGACATCGACTCAAAGCGAACGGGTAGAAGTCCACTACAAATTGTTCACTGAAAATCTGGAACCAACCTAGAAGCCCAAATGGAAAAAGATATATAGAAATAAGAAGCCCAAGCCAACAGAAATCAGCCCAGGAAAACTCATGGCCCAACTCCATCTTTTGGCCGCGGAACCGCGGCCAAACCAGGCCTTGGGCCGCGGTTCCGCGGCGGTCCTGGGTGATCAAATGAAATAAATTTTACCAAAATGTGGCGGCGGCTTTGACTAGTCAACTCAGGGCTATATTTGTAATTGTAGACATGCGGATCAAAATGTAACCCTAAGGTTTCCTATTCTCTATAAATAGGAACCCAAAACATTGTATTTTCTTTATGCCTCCTTTTAATAATAAATTTTAGAATTCTTTTGGAGAGCATCGGTGTTTCTTTTCAATTCATGAATTCAGATCTGACAACCCTGCGTTGATGATTGGAGTGATGCATCTGTAAGTAGATTTAATTCCTTGCTCTAGTTTAGATTTCAATTCTTGCCCTAGGTAATTTTTATTCTCTGCCCTAGATAAATGTTCTTCAATTCCCTAATGAGTGAGTAGTTTCCTCGCTTGTTAGGGTTAGGAATAGGGAAGGATTTGAGAAATGAAGATCTCTCATCTCTTTTCTTTGCCAATCTTTTATGAAAATTAGAACTCCATGCATACCTTCTTATTCCGCTCCCTACGGCACTCTACCCTCGAGGTAACGGTGATTCCGTAGTCTAAAGGCCCGGATTCTAAGGTTTTCCATGGAGGTTAGGGTAAAGATTAAGAAAGGAAGGACAAGGATCTAGAGGGAGAATCAATCTTCCCAATCATCCTAATCCCCTTTGTTAAGATTTACCATAACACTAATATGATATCTTTAATTAAAGGCAATGGAAAGAGATGTAGATCTTTGTTTACCAAATATTCCCTAAACCTAATCCTAGCAAGTTTCTAATCCTAGTATCATACAACTTCAATTTTTAGATTTAATAATCAATCCGAACACTCTTCGGAATTAACTCGTTAGCGCGATTAGGAAATTCACAACATCCCTGTAGACCGACCCGTACTCACCGGCTAGCCGCAAAGCGACGCCGTTTTTGATTGCGGTTACAAATATTTTTGATCTATCTTTTAGAAAGCGCAAGCACACTAAATCACATCAATCAAATGGCGCCGTTGTCGGGGATGGCGTGTCATTTTCTTTTCGCAATTTCGGGTTAATCATAAAATTTAAAAAAAATCATAAAAATCTAAAAAATCCAAAAAATATAAAAATATATATCATTTGTTATTTTTGGGAAGGATACTTTGTGGTTGAATTTTTGCAGGATACACAAATTCGGATCTGGAGATTTCCAGAAAGCAAAACAGAAAACGGGATATCGGAACAGAAGGGATATTAAACAACAGAACAGTGCAAAAATTTTGGAGCAGTGAACCCCCCATACCGCCGCGATTCCGCGGCCAAAACCCACATTAGGCCGCGGAAACGCGGCCGTCTTGATGAATCATCGCACTGGAAAATATTTGGGGAACCGATCCTCTGAAATAACCGCGGAAACGCGGTCTAAAGGGCCATAGTGCGGCGGAAACGCGGTGGGCCTGGTGCCTCTTCGTGTGAAATTTGCACTGTAAGTTTCCTGTCTCTCTCCTCTGTAATTTTTGAAATATATTTTCTGGAAATTCCTGCAAGATTCTGTGAGCTATAAAATATATTGCCTTCCATATAACAAGTCTTGTGCAGGATTTTTGGGCCCCGCTTGAACTAAATTGATTGCAAGAAATATTTTGTTGTTGCATATCTTTTCTCGAATATCTTTTCGCAACAATTTTTTCCCAATAAAGATTCTTGTGATATGCTTCAAATAATAACCAATTGCAAGTAATATTTTGCTGTTGCATATCTTTTCTATAAAATATTTTGATGTTGCATATCTTTTCTCTAAAAATCTTTTTGCAACAAAATTTTTCCAAATAAAGAGAAAGAAAAAAATTAATGAAAAATGAAAATAACAAGGACAAATATTTTGTAGAGCTTGCAAAATTTTTTATTAGCCCCAAATAAATCCTTGCACCATCCAACCTTCCTTCTTGTCACCTTTCTTCTTCTAACATGGGTACCCCACATAAAAAATCATTAGCCGAACTTTGGTATCCTGAACCTAATTTTGCGTCATATGTCAATGTGTTCGGTCAATTTAAAGACGATCCTTCCATGCCCAAAAAATCTTTGAAAGATCACATAGAGGAGTCTAGGAGAAATAGTTTGACTTTTCAACCCACTTTGTGTCAACCAAGTCAACCTTTACCACCTACATATGTTGACACCACTTCTTTAAGTCCTTCTGTCACTCCTAGGCCGATGTCCATTGCTGAGCATATTGCTCAATCTCGTAGCCGATCTTTCACCCCTCTCCACACATCTAGTTCTACGGATCAACAAGACTATTCACCTTTTTATCCACATGTTGACCCTACCTCTGTCCAATCACCTACTTCCTACCAGTCCTACCCGACTTTTCCACCGTCACTAGACAATGTTTCTACACAGCCTGTTGGGAGTTTTGCATATCCACACAATTTCGAATCTTTTTCCGAAACCCCCTTACCACCAAAGTCTAGTCTGGAAGAGGCGTTGGAGGCATATATCACAGCAACAAATAAAATGGTTAGGAATGCGGAAGCGTCCGTGGCCACCCTTATGCAACCTGCTGAACCGGTAGCTAGTTTTCCGCTAGCTCCAAATTTTTCAATGTATGAGGTGGCAGTTGGACAGAGTGAGAATGAGAGAGGATTTTCAAATCAAACCTACCCTTACCCAGTTGAAGCCCACAACTCCTGTTTTCCATCGATTGCCCTAAATAGTTCACCTGTTGAAAATAAAAATGAGTTGTGTGATTTTGTAGTGTTTGATTTTCCAGATTGTGAGGAACCCCTTTCGAATGAAACCGCATCTAATCCTTTCGATCTTTACATCTCCACTTTAGAACCTAAATCGATAGATATCCATGCTTTTGATGAGGTGTCTAAAGAAATTGATTTTCACTTGATTGAGGTTATAGACGCCGGGAATATTTCGGATGATGAACCTATCGATTTGCTTGAAATTTTATGTTCAAATCATCATCCTGAGTTATTAAATGTTTCTCCCGAATCTTATATGCGTCTAGATTTTAATGATAATGGCATGGATAGGCTAAATAATGAGTTGAATATTGAGGATAATATTGAGGAGAGTCTTGAGGATAATATTGAGGTTGAATCATTTTTGTTTGATGTGTCTGATTTTCCAATTCATCCTCCTGAACCTTTGACAGTTACATCACCCTCCCTCTTTCCCATCGTTCCGACCCTGCTTGAAGACTGTGAGCTTGAAACCTTTTCCTTTGAATCTGACACAGATCTCACAGATGATAACACTTACGAGTGTTTCACTTTTTCGGACGATGTTGATGACTCACCGCCCGAGTTTGAGTCCTTTACATTTTCAGATGAGCCATCAGACTCGGTTGATTATAGTAGTTTCGAACCATTAATGGAATCTTTCAAGTTTGAAACAGTTTACTACGGTAAGAAAGATACTATCCCTAATTCACTCCCTTTCGTCTCTCCTATTGTTCCGACCGTGCAAGTGACCGTTACGCTTTCATCTTCTATACCAAGTTCGGTGTACCCATGTTTTCTTGCGAATCTTGAGGGATTTGACCCCATTTCCCGACGGGTTGATAGGTTAGCGCAATCGCTTATAACATATCGGTCATCACAAATTGCGCTAATTTATTCACTCAATTTACACCCTCAAGATCGCACTCCACTTCCTTCTTCTTTCCGTCTTTCTTCTCCCTCACCGAGACTATATTCTACCATTTTTCTTTCCACACGGTCTCGCGTGCTTTTCATATCTTTTCTTTCCATCCCATTCTTGCACCAACTCTACCATTACCATGATAAGATTTTTGAATGGTTGGTGCTAACTTTTGGCTTGTGCAAGGCCAAGCTTAAGTTTGGGGGAATCTTTGTATATATGTATATATATTTTTGTTTTCTTTTTCTATAAAAAAAATTTCAAAACATTAAAAATATAAAAAAAATTATAAATAAATAAATAGGGGAGTGCCGGTATTTTGACCTTCTTGGTTTAGCATGACAGTGAGGACACTGTCAAGTTCAAGTTTGGGGGTATGCTCGGTACGTCTTCTTCCTTCGCATTCATTTGTACATATTTTTGCATTTGCATGCTTATTTGAAAACCCATAAAAATTTGAAAAATTATAAAAATTATTGTATTCAATTTTGGCTAATTGACTAGAGTTTGACAAATAGGTCAACTGGCTAGAAACAACTAGATCTTAGACTTAGTAAATTAAAAACCCTAAAAATAGCATTCCTTAAAGTTTAACGGTAGAAAGTATATGCCTTGTAGTTTACTTCGAAATAGGCAAATTTTGGGATCACTTCTTGGGCTAAGTCTAAACAAGGGAAGAGTATTGATGTTCTTATTAGAGTATAAGTTTGAAAAATAATTCCTAGCTTAAGTCTAGATTCTGAAAACGTATACCCTACAAAATGCACAATCACGCACCTTGAAACTTGGAATAGTAAAAGAGACCTTGAAATGCTCTTGTCTAAAGTCCTTAGTACAATGAAAATAAAAGAAAAAAAAAGGGTGAATAAAGAAAAAAAAAATGAACACTAGTTTTTGTGATTACTTAAGGTTGCAAAAATAGAAAAATATTTAGCGAGGGTGCTTCATCACCTAGTGCCTTAGACCAACTGGTTTGGGAGTCACTGCTAAAGCCTTGGGTATTGCAAAAGTAGGAAGTACGCTTTAAAGTACTAACGCATCTTGTAATCGGTTGTTGGTACCTCAAGAAGTATTAACGGTTGCATGAAGGATGTGTAAGCGGAATTCAATTAAAAGTTCACCTACTAATAAGTACTTTGGACAACGGACAAGGGCATGATTGCTTGATTTGAATTTCCAAGTGTATGGGTGATTTATACACACACGTAGGGGTATGTGATTGGGATTTAGATAAGACAAAGGAGTGAAGAATAGAACTTGTATCTTTAGTAAGGGTTGATAGAAATTCCTAAGTGGAGATGGAACCCTAGAAGAAAAACTTAAGAAATGCTGAATTCTAAGTAAATCTATAGAACATATATAATCTTAAGTTAAATGATGAGAAAGTGTGAAGAATATGGGTGGATAATTTACAAGCAAAAGATAATAGAATTCCTTGTTAGAAAACCTAATTAGAGAACAAAAGTCAATGGGCCGAGTTGATGGGATTTTGTGGGTGTAATCTGCTGAAAACCCTCAGGAGACAACACTCCTCCTACTAGGGACACCTAGAGGTTTAACGGCATATTGCACATGCTCAGTGCAATCGCGTTTCCCTGCGAAAGTGCGGCTAGGTTAGGATTTTAGTGAATAAAAATAAGTTTGCTCGAGGACGAGCAAAAGATAAGTTTGGGGGTATTTGTTCACACCATAATATTGTATTATTATATTCCCCATTCTTATTCTTTTTATAAATAAACAGCTGCTTTTGACGCATGTCTGCTACATGTTACAGGTTACAGGTTCTTGGACAGAAAACAGTGAAAACGATGTAAAGACGATGAAAAAGTGGACTTTGACCAACAAACAGAAGACTCTTGATCAATCCTACATAAGGAACAATTCACAAAGCAAGATTCAAGACATCGACTCAAAGCGAACGGGTAGAAGTCCACTACAAATTGTTCACTGAAAATCTGGAACCAACCTAGAAGCCCAAATGGAAAAAGATATATAGAAATAAGAAGCCCAAGCCAACAGAAATCAGCCCAGGAAAACTCATGGCCCAACTCCATCGTTTGGCCGCGGAACCGCGGCCAAACCAGGCCTCGGGCCGCGATTCCGCGGCGGTCCTGGGTGATCAAATGAAATAAATTTTACCAAAATGTGGCGGCGGCTTTGACTAGTCAACTCAGGGCTATATTTGTAATTGTAGACATGCGGATCAAAATGTAACCCTAGGGTTTCCTATTCTCTATAAATAGGAACCCAAAACATTGTATTTTCTTTATGCCTCCTTTTAATAATAAATTTTAGAATTCTTTTGGAGAGCATCGGTGTTTCTTTTCAATTCATGAATTCAGATCTGACAACCCTGCGTTGATGATTGGAGAGATGCATCTGTAAGTAGATTTAATTCCTTGCTCTAGTTTAGATTTCAATTCTTGCCCTAGGTAATTTTTATTCTCTGCCCTAGATAAATGTTCTTCAATTCCCTAATGAGTGAGTAGTTTCCTCGCTTGTTAGGGTTAGGAATAGGGAAGGATTTGAGAAATGAAGATCTCTCATCTCTTTTCTTTGCCAATCTTTTATGAAAATTAGAACTCCATGCATACCTTCTTATTCCGCTCCCTACGGCACTCTACCCTCGAGGTAACGGTGATTCCGTAGTCTAAAGGCCCGGATTCTAAGGTTTTCCATGGAGGTTAGGGTAAAGATTAAGAAAGGAAGGACAAGGATCTAGAGGGAGAATCAATCTTCCCAATCATCCTAATCCCCTTTGTTAAGATTTACCATAACACTAATATGATATCTTTAATTAAAGGCAATGGAAAGAGATGTAGATCTTTGTTTACCAAATTTTCCCTAAACCTAATCCTAGCAAGTTTCTAATCCTAGTATCATACAACTTCAATTTTTAGATTTAATAATCAATCCGAACACTCTTCGGAATTAACTCGTTAGCGCGATTAGGAAATTCACAACATCCTTGTGGACCAACCCGTACTCACCGGCTAGCCGCAAAGCGACACCGTTTTTGATTGCGGTTACAAATATTTTTGATCTATCTTTTAGAAAGCGCAAGCACGCTAAATCAATTCAATCAGCGCTCCCCTGCCAGGCTCACATCGTCATCATCACGCGCTTCTTGCCCCGGGATACCTTACCGGGTCCACCATGTACCCGAAACGGTTCATCCAACTCCTCGAATCGGGTCTCGAAATCCATCAGCAAACTCATGGTGGACGACTCATACATCATGGTTAAAACCGCGCTTTTCATTTAAAAAGAGAAAGAAGAAGTTTGTATATGTTTTGCGGTTTTCCCCAAATCCAGAAAATCTCATGGAAATCCGAATCCAAAACCTCAATAGCACGTAAAAAGTGAATATATGCATGAGAATCCATGAATGCGGCATAACAATGAATAACGGTATGCATGAAGCGACAGTAATAACTACAATATCTAAGCTGGCATATAAGATAAGTACACTAATATCATGTCAAACTACTAGCTATCAAGCGAAGATAAGCAATAATATTTTCTAGGGTGGGCGTGACATGGCAATTACCGATGAAGATGTGTGTGAGCTGGCAAGTAAGTGTACGTGGTACATACGCATCACCGGTAATGGTGCTGGTGTCCTAACAACATAATATCAACAATGCAATATGAAATAACAATGTAAGTATGCGATGCGGAGCGAGTAACCAAAATGAGCGGGAGCTAAATATTAAACAATGGTGCCATTTGAAATAACACGAATCGCGGGGTTTTGAAAATAGGGGCTACGGTGTTTTTCTAAGAAAGGATACGTCTTTTGAAATATCCGTAGATTCCTTGACCTATCTTTTAAAATAACCACGATCTGCTAGTTTTGAAATAGGTAGGAGTCTAATCTAATCTAACAACTACATTAAACTATACGGCTGAACTAACAAGCTGAACTACAGGTAAGGAAACCGCCTATCATCTGAGTCGATACATATACATACCTGTATACGTATAGTCGGTGATCCCGCCTCAATAATATCATATTCGATACCCTATCTATAATCAGGCATCCCAAATCAAGAGTGCGGATCAATCATCAATATAGCTCGTACGTAAATCCGTCGTACGGCATCCCAAATCTGGGTACGGGTCAATATCACATTCATCATACTATTCACCTGGTATCCTCTTTATCAAATATCATGATCGGGGTACTGATCCACGTCTAGTACAATACTGATACCGCCTAAGTATGCATGCACGTGTGTGAAACACTACGTCAAGACCCGTTAAAACGTCATGTCGTATCTCAAATACGAACCCTGCTATATCACCGATCTCACGGCCTCAAATCAAATCTCATCGACTCATCTTAAATCCCAAGTACTATCCTCATTATCCATGCATGTGTATATGAATGTACATATGCATAGTCCCATACCCACGCATATATACATATATACACACGCCAATCGGCGCACAAGAAAGTAATGTATGCAAGTATGTATGCGTGTAAATGTGGGGTAATCTCTACTCTAGGGTCTCGCAACATTAACTAATCCGATCACACCCTAAATCCATCTATAACATCGATAACATCAAACAATACAAATCACTATGTGTGTATACGTATTCGTATACATCACCACGAACTGTGGGGGTGCTATACGCCATCCACCCGACTTCTCCCCGTAGATATAAATCTACTCACCTGGTCCTCGCTCGCCGGTGCCGACGTCGCCACGCGCTTGCTTGTCGTCTCGATGTCCACATGGGGTACCTACATATCATAATGCACCGTGTCGCATTAAAATCCGACTCATGACCAAAACTACTCACGAATCCCACATAGGTCAAAACCTATGGTTGCTTTCACAAATCAACCCAAAAACCCTCGACGTCGGCGTACAAACGCCAAACCATCGAGAAAATCCAAATACACTCATTTGCACATTCATGAACACTAATTTTAATATAAAATAGGTTAAAACTCACAAAAACCCCAATTTCACTTAAAAAGTCATTTTTCCGAAAATCTAGCAAGCACAATTCGCCGTTTTAGTACAAAACTCGATGTATAAACGAATCTAGCGGCCACAATATTCACTAAATATCTTAATTAAGTCATAAAAACAATTCCCATGATTTAATCTCATTAAATTCCAAAAAACCTAAAATTCTAGTTTACAAAATACCTAAATTTTAACAATTTTATAGCAAAATGCACAAACCAAAATTTTGGTTGGATTTTCATGAACTAAAGTATTAAACCACACCTAATAATATTAAAGAAGTCATGAAAAACCTAATCACATTTTTAATCCCAATTATTTAACCAATTTCAAAAACCTAGTTAGCAAATTAGCATAATTAACACAATTTTTAAACTAACCATTAGCAACTAGCTACTAATCTTGTATTAACATGACAAAAGAGCCTAAATATATCACACAACCATACACCAATTTCACAAAACCCTAACTTGCATTCAAATTCTTATCTTGAATTTCAAAACTTGCAACTAAAGCCTAATTAACACTTAAGTAATTTAGCTTTAAGAAATTAAGTAACAAATTAAGCAAAATGTTTAGAATTATACCCAACAACATTTGAAGATCCACAAGCACCCATGGCCTCCCAAATTGAAACCTTGTTCCCTTGATCCATGCTAGATAGGCTAAGAAATAATGGGTAAGAGTTGGATTGGAGAATTTTTGAGGTTTTAACTTGATTTTTGGGGCAAAATGATGAAGTTTTTGATGAGAAATGAGGGAATAAAATTGGGGGGGCTTCTGTTGAGGAAGGGTCGGCTGGAAATTGAGGGGGAGAGGAGAGAGAGTGAGGTGGAGAAAGTGGGGAGAAAAGACAAGATTTACACCCCTTTGACTTTCTTTCATTTTCATTTCTTTTCTTTTCTTTTCTTTTCAAACAAGAGGTGATTGGAGAGAGAGAGAGAGGGAGGGCTGTCAAGGTGGGGCCGGCTACATAGGGAGAGGGAGAGAGGGTGAGTTATGGGTGTATGAGTTAGGCAAAAAGATAAATGTATTACCCCAATTCCCATTAACACTAATTTCACCGAAAAAAAAGTCTTTTTCTTCGATATTTTCTAAACCGTTTTAGCAAACGATTTTGTTTCAAAAACCATATGATAAAATTTTATTTAAAGTTTTATGATGCACAAAATTTGTTTCAACTCATTTCAATTTGTAATTTTCCCTAATTAAATGTATTAGTGACGGCTTAAAATAATAATAAAATAATTTTTTTCAGAAAATTTGAAATTTCACCAGTGGCTCAATAAACACCAAATAATAGCAATTACATAGCTAGAATATGTATATTTAATTTTTATAATAAGATATTTGTATTTTGACTTTTTTTTTCAGAAAACCCCCTTATTTTACCGATTTTCCGAAATTTCACCGAAACGATTTCCAAAATGTTACAATCTTCCCCCCTTAAAGAAATTCAGTCCCCAAATTTAAATTAAAACTCCTCCCAAATACTAAAACATCTAAACCAAAACCATCAAGTCGTCGGGGCTCCGAAATTGTAAATACATAAAACAAATCATAGCGCAGCGCATGCGCATGAAAAATGAGCATATGACTCAAATCAAAACTCCGTCAAGCATCCCGCAATCATCGGAGTCATGGGGAAGACATCAATGCCAAATCCAAAGCAAAACCAATATGATATAACTCGAAACTATACATGTAAATATCGAATCTATATATGTAAATATCTGAAGGAAATGAATGCCAAATATATTCAGGTACTGTCCTCTGGCTAGTCCTGCCCAGTACGAAAACACATAGCAAATATCATAAAAACGTACTGCTCTATAGGTTAAATCAATCCTAAAATACGCGTATGAATACTACGTGCGTCTGGTGCACACGGAAATCAAAATCCATATACGTGCCATACAAGCACACAGAAACAACATCTAAGTGCATCGGTTGTGCACACAACATCTGTCATAGGCAACGTATGTGCCTGACAGCAAGATCAGGTGCATCTGACAAGCACTAAAAATCTCGATTTAGTGCATCTGGTGTGCACCAAAATCGCATCTCAAAACATGCGCTCAACATGCGCGAAAATCCAAATCCGGTGCATCCATCATGCACGAAATCATGAAATACAATATCAAACGCCGAACATGCGCAAAATTCAATCAGGTGCACAAGGTGCACAAAACAAATATCGAACATCACAATCGTAGTCGAAATCCAGTGCATCTAAGTGCACCAAATGCGAATCACTGCACTGCAAGTATATGTAAACTATACAGAGTGCAGGAACCAAATCGTGTGCGTGCATACGCACAAAATCAACTCAAATGTCTAAAACCATAAAATCACAAACATGTGAAACCAAAGCACGAAAACGATATCAAGTGCAACACTATGCAAAGATCATAAATCCTCAATCATCAAAATCAAATCATGCGAATAAATCACCCAAAACATCGAAATCAATAATGGCGGAATAGTACCGCTCAAGCGCATCCTCTAAGAATCTCAGGCCAACTGTCGCGGTCACTAGTGGGACGTCTCGTCGATGATCATGACCTCTGGCCTGCTGGAGTGCGTAACAATGACCACTCCTGGGTCAAGGTATTCACTGTGAATTACCAATCTCTCGGTCAATCATCGCGACCACTCGTAAGACAGCATATCACTGGCGTCGGCCTCTGGCTCTCTGAATGTACGTGACACATCTGATCCTGGGTGCAAGTATCCTTGCAGCAGTGTCCTGGAAGGAATCCTGCTCACGGTCTCTTCCATGTCTCATCTCTGCCAACTGTCCGGAAGTCATCGTCCCTTCCTATATCTGCATCTTGCTCTGGAACGACTGCATACTCATCGCGACTCCTTTTGGAAGGTAAATCCAAGTACCATTCCTCGGCATGCGCATCGCATCTCTGATGTCGGCGAAGTGGAACGTCTTCTCATCTAGATCTGGTACGAACCTCTTACTTCACTTTTCTCTAATGTCGTCTGCTTTGGACTCGTCTCGTCGCGGCTTCATGGACTGAGCTCCAACGGCTATCCTCGTATCAGAAGTCTCCCAAGAAATGCATGTCACCACCTAGCATCCGAATTAAGTCGAGCCATCCGATCGAGTCGTCAAAACCTCATAATCCCCCAAGAGCTCAACATCTTGGGCACAGTTTAATAGTATCGAATACATACCACAGCATCGGTGGTCCAGCCGTAGAAGGGCAAACCCAAGCCTCACTAATGGCGCCGTAGAACTGCCGCAAACCCGAAGGTTCAAAGGCTTTCACACGGTCATTAAGTCGAGTTAGGGTTTCATTCTTCTAGAGGGACCATAGAATTGCCTGCATGTCTTTCCGACTACTTTAAACTTGAATAATAGGTTTCTGACATTCGATCGTCTCTGTCGACTCCCAACGTCTCCGCGTGAAGTCGTCTCTAGCTGGAATCAATCTATCTAATGACCTCGCATCGGGGTAGGCGAACGATCCACATGTCCTAGTCATTCATCCTCGATGACTAGCGACCTTCTATCATCTCTTAGTACAACTTATTCTGCACTAACTCCAGCATTTGGGGCAACATCTCGTCGTTCGCAGCAATAACTATCTCGCTCGTCTGCACGTTGAACGGTGCCTCGACCATCATGAATAAGCAACACACCAACGGTCATCAAAATATGGCTGGCCTCTATCAGCGGCTCTATCCTCTAGTGCAAATCGACACGTCCAAGTAACCTCTTAAAGGCGATCCGCCAAATGCTTGTGGCGCGGAAACACAGTAAAAAGACACATCTCTGCAATCGTGTGTCGCCGGAATTTCGCCCTGGTCAGTCCTCGTTCGTGACGAGCTCGTGCTGACCGCAACTCTAGCTGTAGCTCTCCCTGCCCGTAATCGTGGCAGCAAAACCATAACTGGTACTGATGAGGCTAGATCAGAATGAATATAATACTGAGCAAAGAAATGTACATCCTAAGGCTCCTTAAGTGGAGTGGCGTGTCGTAAGTATGCCGCGGAACATACCCACGGTACGTCACTCTACTTTAGTCACCTATTCCATCAACCAAGGGTCATCCTACGCTCCGAAGGTAAAACCTAACGCTCTGATACCAACTTTGTCACGTCCCGAAAGTACGGAATATGACCGGCACTTAAACTACGAACGTCTCGAGGCGTACGTAATCTAAGTAAGCCGAAAACCCAGAAATCCAAACCAAGAAAATTAGTAGAGAGAAGGAAAACCAATTTAAAACAAGTATTTTTAATAGTATAAGCCGAATTATGCGGTTTTAAAGAAACATAAAAAATTTCCCGAAAATTTCGGCAGAGTCTCCTTTGTAAATACTGGCCCCCAAACGGGATACAACATGAATAGTATACGAAATCAAAAAAAGGCATCCCCAACCGGGAGCTAGCTCTTCGTCAATCGACGGTCACAACCACACAAGCAATATAATATACAACGCCAACGGCGAGGATCAAAATTCAAAAGGAAACTCAAAACCACAAGAAAACCACAGAAATAAAACGCGCGACTCTAAGGTCGAAGGAATAACATCACTGGTCTCTATCTCAAAAATAAATACATGTTTGGTTGATGGAACTTCTAGATACAACAGAGTAATAATATACAAGATATATAATGGGGGTACGATACAAGTAAACCCACCTACTAGCAAATCACCCGAAGGAACTATGCCCGCAAAGCCGTAATGAAACCTGTACGGCAAACCTGCAAGAAACTGGGGCACAACGGGGGTGAGTTGCCAACTCGTGAATAGAAAAACATCTACGAATAGGAATCGCATGTATGACGCAATCCTAGGTCATACGATCAATATATATCCTCAAATATGTACAACATGCAGCCTATAACAAAGGCTAGGGTAAATATCTAACCCGAGTGTAATCTCATGTGCCCGTGTCAGTGCCTCAGGTAGCAATATATCATATGAATGAGGTATGAATGCATGAAAACAGAATACATATAAATGAAGAGACTGTTTTCATAATTTAGTGAGATTTCCTTTGTATTTTTAAAATGAGGTATCATAATGAAATCAGCATAAAACAGTGCCTAGCATCGGCACAAAACGTAATCCCAATATCTTGATATCTCTGTATCACAGTCTCTGTACCTCCATATCTCGAAATCTCAATGTCTCAATCACAAAATCTAGGGCGCCGTCAGTCCAGACCGGCCCCTACCATCCATCTCAAGACTACGACGGTATCCTCCGGATATCCGACGCGTCGGGTAATATCACCGGTAGGTAGCGCTCCCCTGCCAGGCTCACATCGTCATCATCACACGCTTCTTGCCTCGGGGTACCTTACCGGGTCCACCATGTACCCAAAACGGTTCATCCAACTCCTCGAATCGGGTCTCGAAATCCATCAGCAAACTCATGGTGGACGACTCATACATCATGGGAAAAACCGCGTTTTTCATTTAAAAAGAGAAAGAAGAAGTTTGTATATGTTTTGCGGTTTTCCCCAAATCCAGAAAATCTCATGGAAATCCGAATCCAAAACCTCAATAGCACGTAAAAAGTGAATATATGCATGAGAATCCATGAATGCGGCATAACAATGAATAACGGTATGCATGAAGCGACAGTAATAACTACAATATCTAAGCTGGCATATAAGATAAGTACACTAATATCATGTCAAACTACTAGCTATCAAGCGAAGATAAGCAATAATATTTTCTAGGGTGTGCGTGACATGGCAATTACCGATGAAGATGTGTGTGAGCCGGCAAGTAAGTGTACGTGGTACATACGCATCATCGGTAATGGTGCTGGTGTCCTAACAACATAATATCAACAATGCAATATGAAATAACAATGTAAGTATGCGATGCGGAGCGAGCAACCAAAATGAGCGGGAGCTAAATATTAAACAATGGTGCCATTTGAAATAACACGAATCGCGGGGTTTTGAAAATAGAGGCTACGGTGTTTTTCTAAGAAAGGATACGTCTTTTGAAATATCCGTAGATCCCTTGACCTATCTTTTAAAATAACCAAGATCCGCTAGTTTTGAAATAGGTAGGAGTCTAATCTAATCTAACAACTACACTAAACTATACGGCTGAACTAACAAGCTGAACTACAGGTAAGGAAACCGCATATCATCTGAGTCGATACATATACATACCTGTATACGTATAGTCGGTGATCCCGCCTCAATAATATCATATTCGATACCCTAGCTATAATCAGGCATCCCAAATCAAGAGTGCGGATCAATCATCAATATAGCTCGTACGTAAATCCGTCGTACGGCATCCCAAATCTGGGTACGGGTCAATATCACATTCATCATACTATTCACCTGGTATCCTCTTTATCAAATATCATGATCGGGGTGCTGATCTACGTCTAGTACAATACTGATACCGCCTAAGTATGCATGCACGTGTGTGAAACAATACGTCAAGACCCGTTACAACGTCATGTCGTATCTCAAATACGAACCCTGCTATATCACCGATCTCACGGCCTCAAATCAAATATCATCGACTCATCTTAAATCCCAAGTACTATCCTCATTTTCCATGCATGTGTATATGAATGTACATATGCATAGTCCCATACCCACGCATATATACATATATACACCCCCCAATCGGCGCACAAGAAAGTAATGTATGCAAGTATGTATGCGTGTAAATGTGGGGTAATCTCTACTCTAGGGTCTCGCAACACTAACTAATCCAATCACACCCTAAATCCATCTATAACATCGATAACATCAAACAATACAAATCACTATGTGTGTATACGTATTCGTATACATCACCACGAACTGCGGGAGTGCTATACGCCATCCACCCGAATTCTCCCCGTAGATATAAATCTACTCACCTGGTCCTCGCTCGCCGGTGCCGACGTCTCCACGCGCTTGCTTGCCGTCTCGATGTCCACATGGGGTACCTACATATCATAATGCACCGTGTTGCATTAAAATCCGACTCATGACCAAACCTACTCACGAATCCCACATAGGTCAAAACCTATGGTAGCTTTCACAAATCAACCCAAAAACCCTCGACGTCGGCGTACAAACGCCAAACCATCGAGAAAACCCAAATACACTCATTTGCACATTCATGAACACTAATTTTAATATAAAATAGGTTAAAACTCACAAAAACCCCAATTTCACTTAAAAAGTCATTTTTCCGAAAATCTAGCAAGCACAATTCGCCGTTTTAGTACAAAACTCGATGTATAAACGAATCTAGCGGCCACAATATTCACTAAATATCTTAATTAAGTCATAAAAACAATTCCCATGATTTAATCTCGTTAAATTCCAAAAAACCTAAAATTCTAGTTTACAAAATACCTAAATTTTAACAATTTTATAGCAAAATGCACAAACCAAAATTTTGGTTGGATTTTCATGAACTAAAGTATTAAACCACACCTAATAATATTAAAGAAGTCATGAAAAACCTAATCACATTTTTAATCCCAATTATTTAACCAATTTCAAAAACCTAGTTAGCAAATTAGCATAATTAACACAAATTTTAAACTAACCATTAGCAACTAGCTACTAATCTTGTATTAACATGACAAAAGAGCCTAAATATATCACACAACCATACACCAATTTCACAAAACCCTAACTTGCATTCAAATTCTTATCTTGAATTTCAAAACTTGCAACTAAAGCCTAATTAACACTTAAGTAATTTAGCTTTAAGAAATTAAGTAACAAATTAAGCAAAATGTTTAGAATTTTACCCAACAACATTTGAAGATCCACAAGCACCCATGGCCTCCCAAATTGAAACCTTGTTCCCTTGATCCATGCTAGATAGGCTAAGAAATAATGGGTAAGAGTTGGATTGGAGAATTTTTGAGGTTTTAACTTGATTTTTGGGGCAAATTGATGAAGTTTTTTATGAGAAATGAGGGAATAAAATTGGGGGGGCTGCTATTGAGGAAGGGTCGGCTGGAAATTAAGGGGGAGAGGAGAGAGAGTGAGGTGTAGAAAGTGGGGAGAAAAGACAAGATTTACACCCCTTTGACTTTCTTTCATTTTCATTTCTTTTCTTTTCTTTTCTTTTCAAACAAGAGGTGATTGGAGAGAGAGAGAGGGGGAGGGCTGTCAAGGTGGGGCCGGCTACATGGGGAGAGGGAGAGAGGGTGAGTTATGGGTGTATGGGTTAGGCAAAAAGATAAATGTATTACCCCAATTCCCATTAACACTAATTTCACCGAAAAAAAGCCTTTTTCTTCGATATTTTCTAAACCGTTTTAGCAAACGATTTCGTTTCAAATACCACATGATAAAATTTTATTTAAAGTTTTATGATGCACAAAATTTGTTTCAACTCATTCCAATTTGTAATTTTCCTTAATTAAATGTATTAGTGACGGCTTAAAATAATAATAAAATAATTTTTTTCAGAAAATTTGAAATTTCACCAGTGCCTCAATAAACACCAAATACTAGCAATTACATAGCTAGAATATGTATATTTAATTTTTATAATAAGATATTTGCATTTTGACTTTTTTCAGAAAACCCCCTTATTTTACCGATTTTCCGAAATTTCACCGAAACGATTTCCAAAACGTTACAAGTACTTAGTATTCGTGCTTGACTTTAGTTAAGACGTAGTGTACGGTAGCTAAGTGATGTCTTCCTACACTGCATATGATGCAGATTAATTAGGACATTCATGCGACTTTGTTGACCATAGTTAAGGGTCATATGGGTGGGTCTAATTGATCAAGAAATGACGGGTGGAACTTGACTGGTACTTATGATTTGTTGACCATAGTTAAGGTCATAAGTACTAGGGGTAAAAATTACATCGGGAATTTCAAGTGTTGAAATTTGCAATGAGATTGCATACCTTCCATGTGATGGTTGGATCCCGATCCCACTGTGGGCAATAGTTGCTCCTAGGAGAGTTTTGCAGTTTACAATTAGCTAACTCATTAGGTGTCTAGAAAGGTGTTAACGGGGCTACGCCTCTGGGAAAATGAGGTTTACTTTAATTAGGTCCGTGCGAAAGCACAGGGAACCTCCCTCAAGTACCGACACTGGCCTGGCTGAACGGTTAGCGAAGTTGTAGACTGTAATTAATCCTGGCTAGTTTTTTTTTTAAGGTTTGAAAGAAAAACTTGATTAAAGCAGTGGGAGACATCGATTAGACAAGATAATAACCAATCTGATCTGTGCAAGAGCTTTCGCTGAGTGTATTCTTTTCTCTCTCTTAATGGCAGATACCCATGACTGGACTCAAGCTTCTACTAGATAAAAACAAACTGAATGGGACCAATTATAAAGACTGGCTAAGGAATCTGAAAATCGCCTTGACTTATGATAAAGTATCATATGTCCTCACGGCTTCAGCCCCGCCCGTCCCAGGTCCAAAATCCTCAGTTGCGGACGTTGAAGTCCGCAAGACATGGGACGCTGACTGTGCCACGGCCAAATGCCCCGCGCTTGCATCGATGGACAATACACATCAAAAGCAGCACGAGAATATGGACATTCAAACCATATTTCTCCATACAAAGGAGTTGTATGGAGAGCAATCCCGTGTATTACGATACGAAGCATCAAAGAAATTGTTTCAGATGCGAATGGCCCCTGGCACACCAGTAGGAGACCATGTTCTGAAGATGATAGCTCTTATAGAAGAGCTTGAGGACCTAGGATGGACAATGGACAATGGACAATGAACAATATATAGATATTATTCTGCAGTCCCTCCCCTCCACCTTTGCTCAATTCATAGTGAACTTCAACATGCACGGCATGGAGAAGGAACTCCCTGAACTCCTTAACATGTTAAGGAGTGCAGAGAGCACTATGAAGTCAGCAAAAACTCCCGTTATGACTATTGGACAGTCTTCCTCTTCTCGCCCGAAAGCTAAGGCCAAGGGAAAGAAAAAGAAGAAGCCCACTAATCCTAAGGGTGGAGTTAAAAAGGTGAAGGGAAAGGAAAAGTCCAAGGCTGGAGACTCGGGGAAAGGCGAATGTTTTCATTGCCACAAGACAGGACATTGGAAGCGCAACTGCACGGAGTACTTAAGTCTCAAGAAGAAGCATGGTGATGCTTCTGCTTCAGGTGCGTTTGTGACAGAAAACTGTTTTTCAATAAACTCTGCTTCCTGGGTATTAGATACCGGTTCAGGTTCTCACATTTGCAATTCTATGCAGGGGCTGAGAAATAGCAAGGTTTTGAAGACAGGTGACCATACTCTCCGCGTTGGAAATGGTTCCAATGTACATACAGTCGCAGTGGGAGAGTACACTTGGGGTTGCCATCTGGATGTATTTTGATTTTGAATCCATGTTATTTTGTACCAAGTATGCTATGTAATATAATATCCGTTTCTTTGTTGGACAATGAAGGATATAATTTTGTATTGCAGAACAATGTTATGAACATTCACCTAAATCAAATGTTGGTTGGTTATGGTACGCTTAATAACGGAATATATGTCATAAATCAACACACAGTTTTCAGTATACAACACACTAATAAAAGAAAACTTTCAGAATTAAATGAAGCTTTTCTTTGGCATTGTAGACTTGGTCATATTAACGAAACAAGACTAAACAAGTTACACAAAGATGGATATTTAAACTCTTTTGAATATAAATCTTATGCGACTTGCCAGTCTTGTATCAAGGGTAAAATGACCAAAACTCTGTTTACCGGACACGGGAAAGAGCTACTCAGCTCCTAGGCCTCATACATAGTGATGTATGCGGGCCAATGTCTACACAGGCTAGAGGCGGTTTTTCATACTTCATTACATTCACTGACGATTTCTTAAGATTCGGTCATGTATTTTTATTAAAGCACAAGTCCGAAGCTTTCGAGAAATTCATTGATTATAAACAAGAAGTAGAAAAACAAACCGGCTTGAGTATTAAGATGCTTCGATCAGATCGAGGTGGTGAGTATCTCAGTACAGAATTTGCAAACTTCCTAAAAGAGAATGGGATTCTCTCTCAGCTCACTCCTCCTTACACACCACAGCACAACGGTGTGTCAGAACGACGGAATAGGACCCTATTAGATATGGTCCGGTCCATGATGAGTGACGCTGAGTTACCAGTCTCGTTTTGGGGACATGCATTGGAGACTGCAGCATTTCTGCTAAACAGGGTTCCAACCAAAGCCGTGTCTACCACGCCATATGAGATATGGCATGGGAAGAGACCATCTCTTAAGAGAATTAAGATTTGGGGTTGCCCGGCCTATGTTAAAAAGCAGAATCCGGACAAACTCGAGATACGGTCAGTCATGTGTAACTTTGTAGGATATCCAAAGAATTCTTATGGATATCTATTCTACCACAAAGAGGAACAAAAAGTGTTTGTTTCTCAGTATGCCACATTCTTAGAAAAAGAGTTTTTCACAGATAAAGATGATGGCAAGGTAGTGGATCTAGAAGAGGTTCTAGAAACACAAACTACTAATGACGATTTGGTTGAACCGGCTGTTGCAACAGAAACTGAGGAACCTCGGCCACTCCGAAGGTCTGGTAGGACTTCTCGCCCACCGGAGAGGTACTACGGTTTCCTCATTGATGGTGACGGAGAAGATTGCATCATGGATGATGATGATCCTACCAGTTTTCAGCAAGCTATCACGAGTGGTGACTCTGTGAAGTGGCTGGATGCCATGAGATCCGAAATGGAGTCAATGTACACCAACAAAGTATGGACTTTGGACATTGTACCCCCTGGGGTAAAACCTGTAGGATGCAAATGGATCTTTAAAAGAAAGATTGGTGTAGATGGGCAGGTAGAGACCTATAAGGCAAGACTTGTGGCGAAAGGTTTTCGTCAAAGACCAGGTTTGGACTATGACGAAACTTTTTCGCCCGTAGCCATGCTTAAATCCATTCGGATCCTACTTGCTATTGCTGCTCACTACGACTATGAAATCTGGCAGATGGACGTTAAAACAGCATTTCTAAATGGAGATTTAGAAGAATGCGTTTATATGGATCAGCCAGAGGGCTTCATTGATAGTGGGAGCAGCGAGAAAGCATGTAGACTGCATAAATCCATATATGGGTTAAAGCAGGCATCTCGGAGTTGGAACATCTGTTTCGATGATGTTATCAAAGAGTTTGATTTCATCAAAAATCCAGATGAACCTTGTGTTTATAAGAAGGCTGTAGGAAGAGCTGTCACATTTCTCGTATTGTACGTGGATGACATTCTTCTGATAGGAAATGATATTCCTATGCTACAGTCGGTCAAATCAATCTTATCACTAAGGTTCTCCATGAAGGACCTGGGTGATGCCACATACATCCTGGGCATAAGAATCTATAGGGATAGATCCAAAAAGTTATTGGGATTGTCCCAAACCAGGTACATCAACACCATCCTAAAAAGGTTTAGTATGGAAGACTCCAAGCGGGGTGCCTTACCCGCTTGCCGTGGAGTCACTCTCTCCAAGGATTCTTGTCCAAAGACCGATGAAGAGAGAGCTCGCATGAGCATTATACCTTATGCTTCGGCAGTAGGATCTATAATGTATGCGATGTTATGTACACGCCCAGATGTAACTTATGCACTTAGTGTTGTAAGCAGGTATCAATCCAACCCAGGGGAGAACCACTGGACAGCTGTGAAGAACATCCTTAAGTACTTACGAAGGACTAAAGAATTGTTCTTGGTGTATGGTAATACAGATCTCCAAATGGAGGCCTTTACCGATTCGAGCTTCCAGAGTGATAAGGATGACAGCAAATCTATCTCAGGGTTTGTATTTTCCCTCAATGGAGGGGCGGTAAGTTGGAAGAGTTCCAAACAGGATACCGTTGCAGACTCTACGATGGAGGCTGAGTACATTGCTGCAAATGACGCCGCCAAGGAAGCCGTCTGGATGAAGAAGTTCGTCTCGGAGCTAGGAGTAGTTCCAACCATTATTGATCCAATACCATTGTATTGTGATAATAATGGGGCTATGGCGTTAGCCAAGGAGCCCAGGTCCCATCAGCGGTCCAGACACATCCTGAGGCGCTTTCATTTGATCCGGGAGATTGTAGATCGCCGCGAGATCGAGATTAAGAGAGTAGACACAAAGAATAACGCCGCGGATCCACTCACCAAGGCCCTCCCTCAGCCACAGCATGAGCGACTTTTTGAGATGTTGGGTATGAGATACGCCAATAACTGGCCTTAGTGCAAGTGGGAGATTGTCGGATATATGTATGCCCTTGAGGCCATTATGTGATGGTGGATGTATCTATACATGTATATATATATTCAGTATGCATTCTTGCTCGACATGATAGTATGCTATCAGGTTCTTCTTTATCTGACATGTTGATTTGATCATGCTTTTATTCAATCATACATGCTGATAAAGCCCTGAGGATATTGGCTTGACTACTTTGATTGTGATGGAGATCATACTAGTGTGACATCTGTAGTCTGTAAGCATATCCTGGAATGTCCCTAGTCGTAGGTATATCGAGACGGGGCATTGATATACCAGTGTAGACTAGCGTATATGATACTAGACCCATACGATGGGCGATGAATGTTCCCACATTAATCGATGTTTGACATCAAGATCATATACGGGTGCTCAGTGGTGACTGGGTACACTGGACGGACTCACCGAGAACTCCTATATGGAATTATATCTATCGTCGGATAGCAGTTCTCAGGTGACACTGGTACAGGTTAGTCTGTAGACCCGAGATCGTCATAGAGTCTTGTGTATTCTCCCACTGTACTTTGATTGCCACCCTACCACGGCTCTACCGAGTCGTGCAAACAGGTGGCCGTTGGGTACAGTCCCGAGACACACGAAGGCGATGAGCGATAGGAGGGATTTCGTCTCTCCCGATATTGGGAGTTGATGCTGTGCTGTGCCCGACTGGTTATATCAGCAAGTCCCTGGCCAGGGCTGCTGAGAATTGCTGATAAGTGTTATCAGTAGTTTCTTGATCTGTTATAGACCATTCACCGGCACGATTTATTGAGTTATTGGGGTCGACGTGACCATCCCTAGGCTCGATATGCAGTATATCTGACGAAGAGACCGGATTGTACGGTAGTGTTGCCGGTTGGCTCGACGGGAGTTGTAGCAGGTTCGCTTGTTTTCTTCTGATCGCTCAATACCCGGGTGGCCGTTACGTTTAGCTGACCGCTTGCGGCTTGGGGGTACTTGATATGATCATTACCCTCTGCCGGCGTATTGACGAGTCTTAGAGTCCCACAAAGGAGTTACCCAGTCCAGGCGAAACGTTGTGGTGCGCATATGCGATATGCGCATGCACCCGATTAAAATGCGCGTATATGATACCGTACATTGAT
This sequence comes from Agapanthus africanus, assembly GCA_030015575.1. NCBI lineage: Eukaryota > Viridiplantae > Streptophyta > Magnoliopsida > Asparagales > Amaryllidaceae > Agapanthus > Agapanthus africanus. Next base: position 213,459,896 of record JASDDO010000008.1, read on the forward strand.
CGGGCGGCTTGCTTTTGGTGGGGTCATATGTGATATGGCCGGATTGATAAATCAAGTGTTGATTTATCATTTAACCATTAGTGTTCTCACTTAAAACCTTTCTTGGACATGATGGATGTATGCATGTATGTATGTGTTTCTTTATTTCTATTTTGTTTCATGCACATATGGATGTGCATACATACACACATACATACACCCATCTATCATGGTTGTTTACACATGGAAATGGTGGCAATATAAGACTCACACCATAGTTTAAATGATGGATTATTATTTGATTTTGTGTTTAAAACTAAATTGAAAAGAAAAGGATAATTCTTTCTAGCTTCTACATTCTTCTTTTTACCTAACCAAGCTCACCTACCTCTAACCTTGAGTTATCCTTCTCTTTATGATTTAAAACTCAAGTTAAATAATATCTCCATCACTTAACCATGGTTGGATGTGAGATGGAATAAAATATAAAAGGATATATTTCATTTCTTTTCATGGTTATCATTTCATCATCTCTTGTAAAAATATTGCAACCATCTTCTTCCTCCTTGATATTTGCTCTCTAGTTTCTTCTAGTGAGTAATATACACATAAAGAAGGGTTTTTGAAGTGAGATCCTTAGCCACAACATCATTCTACACAAGTTTAGCCAACTTGTTTAGAGTGTTCACTTTGTTTTTCAAAGTTGCGAGCTTGGACGGGAAACTCCGGGTGGATCGTCGTGGACGTGAGAAGACTACAAGAGGACCTTCTTCCAACACCCAAGAGACTAAGGAGTCAAGCAAAAGGGGAGCTCCAAAGGTTGTAGTCTCGAAACCCTAATTTGTTTAGCTTTATGTTTTGTAACCCTAATTTTCTTGGATCGATTCCTTTGCATGTTTGTTTAGCACCATCAAAATCCATACTTTGAGAAATGTGATGGTTCAAAACTCATTATAGGGTGCTAGACAAACCTTTCATTACCAACCCCCTAGGCCCGACATGCGATACTCATAGACAAACGGACCGGACTGTACGGATATTGTCACTGACAGGCTCAGTAGGGTGTCAGGATGAGTTCGCTCATCGACCTCCCTTTTGGTCAATACCTGGTAGCCCGTTACGTACGGCTAGTACCACTGACGTGCTAGTTGTTAAATCCACAGCCAAAGTATTGATGAGTCTTTAGAGTCCCCCACAGACAGTTTCTCAAGTTTCGGGCGAAACGTTGTAGAGGCCGTATAGTATTATGGCAGGGTTCGATCATATACGTGCAGTAGTGCACGGATCATGATCGGGCGGATCATACTAGTGGGCTTTGGTTTAAGCCGGATCCTAGTATTAGATTTGTTGGATTACTTTAGTCTCATCGCATTCGCATTCAGTCGGAATGCGGATGCATGTATGTATGTACATGTGAGGGGTATCCTTGTGATCCGTCATGAGTTTACTTTAGATGCTGCCGTATCTTTTTGTTTTAAACATTTGGATTAATGTTTACATGTGGAAATTGTGAGTGGAAATGATAATGAGGTGCATCTAATATGACATGGACATGTTTTGTGACTCATGGTCTCTTTACTTGTGCTAATGTCATATTAGGATTTGATTATTGTGTTGATATGATGCTTGGAGAGAGAATGGACAGCCATATAGGCTTGGGATTGCTCTTGTATTATTCTTGATCTCACTCTCATTTTTATCAACACAATAACACAAAAGAAATGAGCCTCTTCTTCTTCTTCTTCATCTAGCTCACAACATCCACCATGGCTTCATCTTCAACCTCCATCCATACACTCTCATGTGTTCAGAATCAATGGATGCTTGAGACAAAGTGATCACACACATTTTCTACACCGCCTTCGACACGTCGGCTAGCAAACTTCATGTCCGAGTTGCTTCGGATGAAGCGGGAGCCCGTAAAAGGATTCGAAGATGTGGTGCCCTTTCCGACGAGGAGACTGGAGATCGGAGATGCCGCGAGGAGCTTGGGTTGGTGGCCAAAGACCGAAGGACACGGATCGACCGGTATTGCTTTTCTAACCCTTCTCTAGTTTGCTAGTTATAGGTTAATGGTTCGATCCGGGATTAAAGTCTGCAATAGCGCCGGTTTCAAGTTTTGAAAAAGTTTTCGTTTCCGCATTTTGGCCTCGGATAGACGGCCGGGGCACTACCGTAGACTTAAAATATATAGAATGTTGTGAATCATGGATGATAGGTCGTACGTGATATTAGGCCGTACCCTCATTTGTCTTATAGGATGATAGGATCCCTATTAGCTTAATGTCGCCGTACGGAGATTTTCCGTGCGTGATGAGTTTGACTTGATGATTAATCCATACCTTTGACTAAAGGCTGCCGTACGATATATTATACCGTACACGATGTTGTTAGGATGGATGTCGATTGATTGATTCACCGACTCGATCATGTTAGATATGTATACCTTATAGCTTCTAGCTGACGATTTACCTATGATGCATCATGTTATTCACATTGTATTACTTATACCTGTGATAGTACACCTGCACCATTATCGATGATGCGTATGTTACACGTACACAGATTGTAGGCTCACACACTTCATCATCGATAATTGCCATGTCACTACACAGTAGGATTGTTGCATCATGATATGACTCTTCGCATAACATGCTTGCATATATACACATTTGTATATCCATATTGGTGCACATATATATTGATATATCCATACTTGCGCACATACATATTCTACACCATACTTGCACAGATACATATTGTACACCATACTTGCGCACATACATATTGTACACCATACTTGCGCACATACATATTCTACACCATACTGTTAGTTATATGTATGCCCTAGAGGCCATTACTGTACATAAGATGTATATTGTAGTGGATGCTGGAACATATATAGGGAGGACTTTCTTGCTCGACATGATAGTATGCTATCTGGTTACTCTTTACCTTAACGTGTATACTGGATGTCTCTCTGTTACATGTTGGTAAAGCCCTTAGGATGTGTACTTGACTACCTGGACTATGATGCGGATCATACTAGTGGGGACATGGTAGTCTATAAGTACATCCTTCAAGGTCCCTAGTCGTGGGTGTATCGAGACGGGGCATCGATATACCAGAGTAGACTAGCGTATACCTTCTCGACCCATAAAGATGGGCGATGGAAGATCCCATATCCATTGGTGTTTGACATCAGAGATGATATACGGGTGCTCAGTGGAGACTGGGTACACTGGACGGACTAGCCGAGAACTCCCAGATGGTATTATACCACACGTCAGATGGCAGTTCTCTGGTGACACTGGTACAGAGTAGTCTGTTGACCCGAGATCGTCATAGAGTCTTGTGTGGTTCCCACTGTGCTTTGATTTCCACCTTACCACGTCCAAGAGGGCATGCAAAATGGTGGTTTTTGGGTACAGTCCCGAATCACATAGAGGCAATGAGCGATAGGAGGGGATTCGTCTCTCCCGGTATAGGGAGTTGATGTTGCGCTGTGTTCGATTGGCTATAACCGGAAATCCCTGGCCAGGGTTGCTGAGATTTACTGGTAAGTGTTACCAGTAGTTTCTCGAACTGTTATAGACTTCATATCGACACGACTTATCGAGCTACTGGGGTCTGATGTTTACCACCCCTAGGCGAGATATGCGACATATCAGACGAACAGACCGGACTGTAGGGTAAGTGTTACTGGTTGGATTCACAGGAGTGTGAGCGGGCTTGCTCATCGATCTTCTGATCGCTCAATACCCGGGCGGCCGTTACGTTTAGCAGACCGCTTGCGGCTTGTGGGTGTTTGATATGATAATCACCTGCTGCCGGCGTATTGACGAGTCTTTAGAGTCCTACACAAAGGTTTCCTGGCTCAAGCGAAATGAAATAGGAGCGCATATGAGATATGTGCGGGACCGAGAATAATGCGTGTATGTGATACCGTATTCCATTCTCGCGATGAATGTATCGATTGGTTGTATGCGATATAACCTAGTTATCGATTCAAGGATTGATTCGATAAGCCGATACATTAGATATTAGTCGGTTATATGAGATATGACCGGATCGTTAAATCAAGTGTTGATTTAATGATTTAATGCATAATTATATATTTAATATATTACTTTGCATTAACTAGTATTAGTTCACTTTAAATGGATTTTCTCACTTGAAGTACACAAGTTGTATATGTGATATACTTTTGTGCACTTGTTTGTATCATGTTTGATGATACATGCTCACTTGGTTAAGTGTATGATTAAACCATGGTTATATGAATGGTTAGGGTTTTGATTATTTACTTACTTATTTATTTATTTATTTATTTTTGGCAAGAGAAAATGGTGGCTTTCTTTGTTCTTTGCTTGAAGCTTCTTGAAGCTTCAAAGCATCTTTGACTAAGTGACCATTTTGTCTCATGCTTAACCCTAAACTATTAAAACTAACCATGGTCTATTCTCTACACCTAATCAAGGTTAGGATATGATAAGTATTCATTTATTTTTCTATTTTGAGATACTTATGATATTCTATCTTCTTCTTCTTCTTCTTCTTCTTCAAGAAGAAAAGCTTGCCTCCATCAATGGCAACTAGTGAAAAAGAGTGAGAAATCCAATTCTAAAGTGAACCCACTTCCTATTTCTTCATCCTCTACCACTTGCCAAGTAGTATAGGGTGTTTTCTTCACAAGTTTCATGGCTTGGTGAAGTTGGAGCTTGATCTTGTGATGCCTCGACGTAGATCATCTTCGGCATCGAAGTCGACGACCTAGCCCGCCCATTTCTCCGATGAAGCCGATGCTAGAGTCATGGATTCGATTTGGACAGCGAGGAGACTTCATCGCGGAGCCATGGAGGTGGAGAACCGGATCTACAAAGGTTGTATGTTCGTTCACTTAGCACTAAAGTAGTTTAGTAGCTTGATGTTTCGCCTAAAATCTAGTTAACGATCCGTATTAGGGTTTCTCGGCACTTGTAAAATTTCAAATTGTCATGGTTGATGCCTTGTGAGACCTCATTAGCGTGCCTAGGAACCCTACAGTGGTATCAGAGCCTAACTAGAGCCTTAGGCGATGCGTAGACGGAGTTTGAAGTCCAATCGAACCGAAACCCTAAATCCAAAATGCTCTCTGGACTTTTTTCAAAAACGGGGATTTTTGAGAATTAAAACTATGCAGAAAACTCAGTAGAAGATTCTAAGAATTACTGTATAAAACGGGACCCCTGATTCGATCATAGCGCGGCGGAACCGCGGCATTAGCATGGCTAATGCGGTGGTTCCGCGGCCAGAGAATCTCTTCATTGAAAACGTTTTGCACAGTAATTTTGTTCTTGCATTGCTGAGTTTCCTGGGAATTTTTAAATCTCACTCAAGAGTTGAGTTTTCTGGGTTGTATTGGGGACTCGGTGTTTCGATCGGATTGTCTAATTTTGTCTGTGTGCTTTTCCGGATAATTTGTTAAATATGTTAAAAAGTTCGACCGGATATAAATACCCAATTTTTCCCCTATCGGGAAATTTCCAAGTGTTGGATCTTTCCATGGTTTAACAACGTTCTAAGTAGTGCAAGTAACACGATGGACCCTCTAGAAGACAACAAACCTTAACTCGATTATGTGACCGTCTTGAACTGCCCTTTGAACCTTCGGGTTTGGGGAAGTACGGCGTGCCACATGTGAGGCGTTGGCTTGACCCTTCTACGGCTGGACCGTTGGTACTGAGGCACGAAGTGAATGTTTTTTAAACTTATTTCATGTGTTGAGCTGTTTCGGGAAAACTTGGGTGTTCGATTGTTCGATCAGAAAGTTTAACATTTTTTATTTATCCGGAATGTGATACAATAATTGGAATTCACAATTAGTTATGAGATAACTGAATGAATGTTATAAACACAGCACTTTAGTCTCACTTGATCGGTTGCCATGGAATTTTGATGTGATCAAAAGTCCGTCGCAATCACGTAGCGTACGCGGATACTCGCCGGGTAAACTTAATAGACAGCTACACCCCATAGCCCCGACCAAGTGACTGTAGGAGAACCCCGTCGCCGAAAGCATCCGTTCGGGTGCTCGCGGCAGCGGTGTTCCGCCTTGGTACACTTCGTCGATGGTATCGGGGGAGTGGCCGCCTACTAAAGTTTGCGACGAGCATTCGATCAGGTTATCGGGAATCTTGTTGAATTGCCCGACTTGATATTGAAAAGTGTTTTCGGTTTTGAGACTAAAATGCGGGGTTTATAATTGTTAGGCATGTGATGTCTAAGGAATTCATTTGGTCAGGCATATGATGTCTGAGGAGGTTGCGGATTCCAACTGTTGTAGTTTTACACTTTCTTTTCTGTGACCGTAAGTGTAATATGTGATATCGCCGGTTTCGTTGCTATATGTCAACGACAATTGGGATACGCATGTTTACTTACGTTGATGACATGTGTTGTTATGTGTTGCTGGATATCTTATATTGGATCGTCGTGTTTGAATAGCCGGGGGTTTTTATGTGAGATGAGTGTTTTTCATTTTCATTCATGTAAAAACTTGTATATAATATTCTTTTATTGGGGCACTTCCAGGTTGCGGAAGATGTCACCGTTGATGTATATTATTTACTTTTCCGCACTAGGATAGACCCAAGGAGGAGGGCACAAGTAACCGGGTTCTGGAGTCTAGTGGGAGACCAACTCGAGGAGTCGAGTCCGGGTCTCCTAACTCTAGAATTGGTAGGGTTGCTTGCCGCTCTCGTAGGGGTCTAGGGGTGTGGGTTTAGCTATTCATCGCGACCGTGGAATCCGTGTTTTATACTGGCTCGTATTGAAAACACGGACGTCCTAGTATATCCAATATTTCATATGTTTTTTCTGCTGCGATATCTGTGATGTGATCATGTGATGTTCTGTGATAGATACAGTATATAGTATATATGATATATTATATAGACGTTACTTATGTTTTACACCCGCGCTAGCCCTGCCCCGCTCTGCCGTTAGTTACCTAACCTAACGGTGCACGAGGGGACATCGAGGCGAATGCGGATGGCATAAGTGTACGTCGTATTTATCTGTGATGTTTAGGTGACCTAAATGATGGGACTTCATTAATGTGATTAATGAAAGAAAAGAAACCTAAGATGTTGTGGAATCGAATTTCAAAATAAAACAGGTAGCTACAGTTCTTGCTTTGCACAGCGGTATATATGATATATCCTGCACCTTATTCGATGAGGAAAGGACCGAGATCCCTTCACCGGAAGTGACTCCTTTAGCAATAACTGGCAGATGCTACACACTCGGTTTGTCTTTTGATTGCTTCTATAGTTTCTGCTTTGCACAGTGATATATATGATATATCCCGCACCTCATTCGACGAGGAAAGGACCGACGATCCCTTCACCGGGAGTGACTCCTTTAGCAAAACTAGAAAAGCCTCAAAAACACTCCATTTTAAAATTCATTCGATCCTACAACGATATCAAGTTCATTACGCAATAGGTTTTCAGAAAAACCTGTCGTAGCCCTCCATCATTTCAGATAAGTAGTAGTTAGTATTCGTGCTGCGTTTGTTGGACTTTGTCAAGGCGTAGTGTGCGGTAGCTAACTGGTGCTTATCTGCTTATGCATATGATGCAGATTGGGTTAGGGTAGTCGTGCGACCTTGTTGTCCTTTGTCAAGGGTCGTGCGGGTGGGTTTAATTCAATCAGGAAATGACGGGTTGAACTTGACTAGCATCCTATGGTTTGTTGGCCTTTGTCAAGGTCATAGGAGGTTAGGGGCAAAACATTATCGGGAATTTCAAGTGTTGAAATTTTGCAATGAGATTGCATACCTTCTATGAGATAGTTGGATCCCGATACCCGCTGCGAGTAATTGTTACTCCTGGGAGAGTTTTACACATTACAATTAGCCGATCAAGTAGGTGTCTAGAAAGGTGTCAACGGGATTACGCCTCTGGGAAAACGAGGTTTACATTAATTAGGTCCGTGCGAAAGCACGAGGCACCTCCCTCAAAGTACTGACACTGGCCTGGCTGAAAGATTGGCGAACTTGTAGTGTGTAATTAATCCCGGCTAGTCTTTCCTTTCAGGGTTTGAAGGAAGATTTGATAAAAACAGTGGGAGCCATCCTGATTAGATAAAATAATAACCAATCTGATCTTGCAAGAGCGCACGCTGAGTGTTTTCTTTTCTCTCTCTCCAGGTAGCGACCATATCACGCCTTAATCAAGATAATAAATACGGATATATTGACCGAACCCGCTTGTTATACTGAGCTGGGGAACGTTGGTCCCGCTCCAACTTATAATTGTTATAAAACAGAGCAGGAAATTGGGGATTACCAGAATTCCCGTGCCGCCCAAACGAAGAAAGTGCATATGATGCATCATCTTCGGGTGTGTTCATTACAAAGAACTGTTTCTCTGTATCCTTTACGTCCTGGGTATATGATACCGGATCAGGATCCCGGATATGTAATATGTTACATGGGCTACAGATAGGTAAAGAACTGAGAACGGGTGATAAGTTTCATGAGGCAGAAAACGGGGCAAGAGTTGCAGCCAAGTCTGTCGGTCACTGTCACCCTGTATTACCAATACATTGATTCTGAACGAATGTTATTAGATACCGATCCTGATATACAAAATCATATCAGTCTCTTTATTAGTAAAGAAATGATAAAATTTTGTATTGTTGGATAATGTTTTGAACATTTCCTATATCAAAAGTTGATCGCTTCAGGCACGTTATCTAAAAGCATTGATGTTCTAAATCAAACTACAGTTCTTTAGTATACTGAAAACACACAAGAAGAAGAGTTCAGAAATGAACGGATCCTTCTTGAGGTATTGTAGACTAGGTCATATCAATGCGACCCGACTAGCTAAGTTACATTTAGATGCATATTTAAATCAGTTTGAATTTACATCTTGTGAAACTTGCCAGTCATGTCACAGAGATAAGATGACCATAGCTCTGTTTACTGGAAACAGAGAAAGAGTTAGTGAACTCTTGGGATGATACATGTTGATGTATGTAGGTCCCCAGTCTACACATGCCAAGACCGGTTCTTTGTATTTCATTACATTCTCTGATAATCTCTTGAGATTCAGACATATGTTCCTGTTGAAACACAAGTCCGAACCTTTTGAGATATTCACAGAATATAAGTTAGAAGTAGAGAACCAAAATACGGGTATAAGTATTATGTCCTATGATGAGATCAGGGAGGAGAATACTTGTGCATGGAATTCTTGGACTATTCTAAAGGAGAATAAGATTCTCTCTCAGCATTACTCCTCCGAATACACCATAGCACGATGGTATATCGGGGCGGAGCAATCACACCCTATATGATAAGGTGTGCTCTATGATGAGTACTACTGAATTACCTATTTCCTTTAGGGAGTTACGCACTTATGAAGTTGCATACTTATTGAATAGGGTTCCAATCAAATCAGCTGCCTACCGTTTCATATGTGATATGGAAAGGGAAGAGCCCATATCTTAAGTTAGTTAAGATTTGGGGTTGTCCAGCCTATGTCTAAAAAGCAAAATCTGGACAAGCTCGAGGCAAGGTCAGTTATGTAGAACTGGAAAGGTTCCAGCTATACAATCTAAAGCTGATGATTTGGTAGAACCAAAGCATTCAATAGAATCCAACGAACCTCAGCCTCTCCGCCGATCTAGTAGGGTTCCTCACCCACCTGAGAGATACTTCGGTTTCTTTATGACAGTGGGAGCGAGGATTGCATCATGAGATGATGACCCAACTAGTTTCGAGCTGGCCATCAGGAGTGGGACTCTGTAAGAATGGCTGGATTCTTAGCGATCTGAGATGGAATCCTTATACACCAACAAAGTATGGACTTTGGTTGCTATATCTGAAGGGTTAAATCCCCATCAGGAGCAAGTATATCTTGAGAAGATTACTTGGTGTACATAGAAAGGTTGAGACTTTCAAAGCTAGACTTGTTAAAGGTTTGCATCATTGACCAGGTATGGATTATGTTGAAACATTTTCTAAGGATCTATGCTTAAGTCCATCCAGATCCTACTTGCCACGGCTACATACCATGACTACGATATCTGGCGGTTGGGTGCCATGACTGCTTTTCTAAATGATGTTTTAGAAGAGTGCGTCTATAAGTACACAGCCAGATGGCCTCGTAGACAGTGGGAGCAGCGGAAACGTGTGCAAGATGTTTTATGTGATGAAGCAGGCATCGCGGAGTTGGAACATCTATTTTGATGAGTTAGTCAAACAGTTTGACATCATCAAAATGGTAGATGAACCTTGTATGTACAAAAATGTAGTAGGGAGTATGGTAGTGATCCTTGTAGAGTACATGGATGACATACTCTTGATAGGGAAGGAGTTTCCTATGCTACGCTCGGTCAATCTCCGCTTATCACAAGGATTCTCCATATAGGATCAGAGTGATACCTCCTAAATCCTGAGTTTTCATCTATGAGATAGATGTAATTGGATGTTAGGATACTCACTAGCTGTAGTGAGATGGTATCAATTGATCCTGGGGAGAATCACTGGAAGGGTTCCAGGGTGATAAGGACGACTGAATGTCAGTCGCAGGCATTGTCTTTACCCTCAGTAGAGGGACGGTATGTTGGAAGAGTTCCAGGCTAGATACCGTGGCTAACTAGACGATAAAGGCTGGATACATCGCTACTTAAGATGCTACCAAAGAGGCAGTCTGGATGTATATTTGTTCATGAGATGAACTTAGTTCCTCCCATTATGTGACAATGGAGTTGTGGCTTATGCCAAGGAACGCCTGTCCCATCAATGATCCAGACATATTCTAAGGCAGTATCACCTGATCATGGAGATGGTTGATCTTCAGAGTGATCAAGGTTAGGGGAGCAGATTCAGAGGGCAACACGGCGGATCCACTCACGAAAGGCCTTTTCCCAGAGAGAGACTTTTATGGGATGGTTGAGTATGAGATACTGCAACCACTGCTACAGATGGCCCTAGTGCAAGTGGGAGATTGTTAGTTATATGTATGCCCTAGAGGCCATTACTGTACATAGGATGTATATTGTAGTGGATGCTGGGACATATATAGGGAGGACTTTCTTGCTCGACATGATAGTATGCTATCTGGTTACTCTTTACCTTAACGTGTATACTGGATGTCTCTCTGTTACATGTTGGTAAAGCCCTTAGGATGTGTACTTGACTACCTGGACTATGATGCGGATCATACTAGTGGGGACATGGTAGTCTATAAGTACATCCTTCAAGGTCCCTAGTCATGGGTGTATCGAGACGGGGCATCGATATACCAGAGTAGACTAGCGTATACCTTCTCGACCCATAAAGATGGGCGATGGATGATCCCATATCCATTGGTGTTTGACATCAGAGATGATATACGGGTGCTCAGTGGAGACTGGGTACACTGGACGGACTCGCCGAGAACTCCCAGATGGTATTATACCTCACGTCAGATGGCAGTTCTCTGGTGACACTGGTACAGAGTAGTCTGTTGACCCGAGATCGTCATAGAGTCTTGTGTGGTTCCCACTGTGCTTTGATTTCCACCTTACCACGTCCAAGAGGGCGTGCAAAACGGTGGTTTTTAGGTACAGTCCCAAATCACATGGAGGCAATGAGCGATAGGAGGGGATTCGTCTCTCCCGGTATAGGGAGTTGATGTTGCGCTGTGTTCGATTGGCTATAACCGGAAATCCCTGGCCAGGGTTGCTGAGATTTACTGGTAAGTGTTACCAGTAGTTTCTCGAACTGTTATAGACCTCATATAGACACGACTTATCGAGCTACTGGGGTCTGATGTTTACCACCCCTAGGCGAGATATGCGACATATCAGACGAACAGACCGGACTGTACGGTAAGTGTTACTGGTTGGATTCACAGGAGTGTGAGCGGGCTTGCTCATCGATCTTCTGATCGCTCAAAACCCGGGTGGTCGTTACGTTTAGCAGACAGCTTGCGGCTTGTGGGTGTTTGATATGATCATCACCTGCTGCCGGCGTATTGACGAGTCTTTAGAGTCCTACACAGAGGTTTCCTGGCTCAAGCGAAACGAAATAGGAGCGCATATGAGATATGTGCGGGACCGAGAATAATGCGTGTATGTGATACCGTATTCCATTCTCGCGATGAATGTATCGATTGGTTGTATGCGATATAACCTAGTTATCGATTCAAGGATTGATTCGATAAGCCGATACATTGGATATTAGTCGGTTATATGAGATATGACCGGATCGTTAAATCAAGTGTTGATTTAATGATTTAATGCATAATTATATATTTGATATATTACTTTGCATTAACTAGTATTAGTTCACTTTAAATGGATTTTCTCACTTGAAGTACACAAGTTGTATATGTGATATACTTTTGTGCACTTGTTTGTATCATGTTTGATGATACATGCTCACTTGGTTAAGTGTATGATTAAACCATGGTTATATGAATGGTTAGGGTTTTGATTATTTACTTACTTATTTATTTATTTATTTATTTTTGGCAAGAGAAAATGGTGGCTTTCTTTGTTCTTTGCTTGAAACTTCTTGAAGCTTCAAAGCATCTTTGACTAAGTGACCATTTTGTCTCATGCTTAACCCTAAACCATTAAAACTAACCATGGTCTATTCTCTACACCTAACCAAGGTTAGGATATGATAAGTATTCATTTATTTTTCTATTTTGAGATACTTATGATATTCTATCTTCTTCTTCTTCTTCTTCTTCAAGAAGAAAAGCTTGCCTCCATCAATGGCAACTAGTGAAAAAGAGTGAGAAATCCAATTCTAAAGTGAACCCACTTCCTATTTCTTCATCCTCTACCACTTGCCAAGTAGTATAGGGTGTTTTCTTCACAAGTTTCATGGCTTGGTGAAGTTGGAGCTTGATCTTGTGATGCCTCGACGTAGATCATCTTCGGCATCGAAGTCGACGACCTAGCCCGCCCATTTCTCCGATGAAGCCGATGCTAGAGTCATGGATTCGATTTGGAAAGCGAGGAGACTTCATCGCGGAGCCATGGAGGTGGAGAACCGGATCTACAAAGGTTGTATGTTCGTTCACTTAGCACTATAGTAGTTTAGTAGCTTGATGTTTCGCCTAAAATCTAGTTAACGATCCGTATTAGGGTTTCTCGGCACTTGTAAAATTTCAAATTGGCATGGTTGATGCCTTGTGAGACCTCATTAGCATGCCTAGGAACCCTACACATACTTGCGCACATACCTATTGTACACCATACTTGCGTATATACATATTGTATACCATACTTGCGCACATACATATTATACACCATACTTGCGCACATACCTATTGTACACCATACTTGCGCACATACATATTGTACACCATACTTGCGTATATACACATTTGCACCATTATACGATGTTGTATTTGATTTTAGAGATTTGGGAACCGCGTGTACTGTTTTAAAAACTGGAATCATTTTAAAAGAGTGGTTTTCCCTTAATATGTCATATCACTGTTCCATATTGCATGATACACGGATATGCTCACATTTCTATTATATGTCGCATATATCATGCTCTATGATTTTACGCATTGAGATATGCTGTTTTCATGAGATTTCTGGATTTGAGAACCGTGGACATTTTAAAAGAGATTATGTGTTGTTTTAAAAACCCGGTTTCTCTTGATATGATATTTCAGTACGTCCACCATGTGTTTTATCAGTTCTGAGAGCGACATGTGAAACCCGATTCGAGAAGGCGGATGAGGCTAATTGCGGGTACATGGTGGACCCGGTATGGTACCCCGGGGCAAGAAAGGGATGCTGTGTATACAGACGGTGAGCCTGGCAGAGGGACTACTACCTACCGGTGATTGGTTGGACCTGGCAGTTATCTAGAGGATACTGACCAGAGATGAGAGATGGATACGGGCTGACCCGTACTGCCGGGGCCGAGGGCCGATTCCGTAGACGGAGCCCGTAGGCCGATCCGGAATGACGGAGCCCGATATATGAGGATTTACGTGCCGATGCTGGGCACGGTTTTCATGATGTTTTCGAGTATCGATGCTAGGCACCCAGGTTCCATGATTCTGATGTGTCACGAGGGACACACGTTGTTTTATATCCTCATACTTTTAGGCACATGATTTTATGATATGCATACATACATTGATTTTATTGTTGGATGATATCTACATGCTGATTGACATTGATATTAGTATTGGCACATATATTGACCCGGTCACCCTAGATATCATAGTATTACCTTTATGATATAGTTGACCTAGGAGTCGTTGTTTATTCGATTTCTACTTGTAGATGTTTTTCTACTCACGAGTTGGAAACTCACCCCCGTTGTGCCACAGTTCTTACAGGTTGACCGCTTGGATCACTAGCGGCTTCGCTGGCACACAGTTGCATTCGGGTGTTTTGCATTGGTAGGTGGGACATTTGTATCGTACCCACTCTTGTACCTATATTTCATATTGTATCTAGTTAACTCCATCAATCAAAATTAGTGATTTGTATAAGTAATGAGACTTAGTGAGATTGTGGTTGCGAGACTTAGAGCGAGGGGTTTTTTGCTACTTGTGGTTTTGATGTCTTGCTTATTTATTTATCTTTTTGTGGTGAACTTTGCCGTTGGGCGTCATATACTTATTTTTACTGTATTACATGGTTGTGATTGTTGGATTTATGTATGCCCTAGAGGCCATTATATGATAGTGGATGTATTTATACATGTATATATATATATTCAGTGTACATTCTTGCTCGACATGATAGTATGCTATCTGGTTCTTCTTTATCTGACATGTTGATTTGATCATGCTTTTATTCATTCACACATGTTGATAAAGCCCTGAGGATATAGACTTGACTACTGTGATTATGATAGAGATCATACTAGTGGGACATCTGTAGTTTATAAGCATATCCTGGAATGTCCCTAGTCGTAGGTGTATCGAGATGGGGCATCGATATACCAGAGTAGACTAGCGTATATGATACTAGACCCATATGATAGGCGATGGATGTTCCCACATTCATCGATGTTTGACATCGAGATCGTATACGGGTGCTCAGTGGTGACTGGGTACACTAGACGGACTCACCGAGAACTCCTATATGGAATTATATCTATCGTCGGATAGCAGTTCTCAGGTGACACTGGTGCAGTTTAGTCTGTAGACCAGAGATTGTCATAGAGTCTTGTGTATTCTCCCACTGTACTTTGATTACCACCCTACCACGGCTCTACTGAGTCGTGCAAACAGGTGGCCGTTGGGTACAGTCCCGAGACATACGAAGGCAATGAGCGATAGGAGCGGTTTCGTCTCTCCCGGTATTAGGAGTTGATGCTGTGCTGTGCTCGACTGGCTATATCAGTAAGTCCCTGGCCAGGGCTGTTGAGATTTACTGATAAGTGTTATCAGTAGTTTATCGATCTGTTATAGACCATTCATCGGCACGACTTATTGAGTTATTGGGGTCGACGTTATCATCCCTAGACTCGATATGCAGCATATCTGACAAAGAGACCGGATTGTACGGTAGTGTTGTCGGTTGGCACGACGGGAGTTGTAACAGGTTAGCTTGTTTTCTTCTGATCGCTCAATACCCGGGTGGCCGTTACGTTTAGCTGACCGCTTGCGGCTTGTAGGTATTTGATATGATCATTACCTACTGCCGGCGTATTGACGAGTCTTAGAGTCCCACAATGAAGTTTCCTGGCTCAGGCAAAAAGATGTGGTGTGCATATGAGATATGCGCTGGGACCCGATTAAATACGGATATGTGATACCGTATATTAATCGGGCATTTTCTATTGGTCGGGTCGTATGTGATATGACCGGTTTGCAAAATCAAGTGTTGATTTAACAAATGACTTTTAGATTAATTCTTTAATCAAACTCTTTTTCTATTTTTGTATGCATGCATGTATGCACATGATGATGTGCATGGATACATACATACATACATAGTATCATGGTTGTTGATACATGTTTGGTGGCAATGCAAGAATTACATTGTAGAATTATCTATTTATTTATCATTTAGAAAAAGAGAAAGGATAATTCACACAAGGTTTATACTTATCATCTTTGACCATGCTTCAACCACCATTTAACCTTGAGTTAATTATTCTTTCATCTTTAACCCATTTGATAAAAATCTAGATGATTCTAACCATGGTTGAACTGAGAAAGGATTAACATATATTATTCTTTTCTCATTTCAATTATTACTCACTCTCATATCTTTTCTTTTGTAAAAAAGCTTAGCCACCATCTTCTTCTTCCTCTCTTGAGAATTTCTTTGAGTGAGGTTGAGAAGAAAAAAGAGTTTTGATTATAGAAAACAAACCACATCATCATACTACACACATCTAGCCCATTTGTGTAGGGTGTTTGCTCTACTTCATTCACATATCGAGTAAAGCAAGGAGCTTTGGGCAAAGGAGCTTCGGGTGGATCGTCGTGGACTTAGAAGACCTCAAGCGAACCTTTTTCCAAGTCTCAAGTAGCCAAGGAGTCTAGTGTAGAGAGCTACAAAGGTTGTACTCTCGAAACCCTAGCTTTTATTACTTGTGATGTTGTCTTTGTAATGAAACCCTAAATTTCTAGTGATGATTCTTTGTATATTCACTTAGCACCTTAAAAATTTGATTTTGAGACATATGATGCTTCCAAACCCTTCATGAGGTGCTAGGTAAACCTAACATTGGTATCAGAGCCTACCTAGAGCTTTAGGCGACACTTTAGCGAAGTTAAAACTCCGATCGAACCTAAAATACGGATTTTTCAACCCTCTCTGGACAATTTTTGAAACTGTGTTATTTTCAGAATTAAAAATACGTAAAAAATTCAGCAGGGAATTCTAAGAACTTCTGTAAAAAACGAAGCCATAAGCCGTTCAAGCCGCCGCGGAACCGCAGCCATACCTTACTTGGGCCAAGACTCCGCGGCCGTACAGATGCTTTATGGCCTCATATTTATACAGTAATGTCTAGACCTGCTTGTATATATTTTTGGGTATTTTTAATATGATTAAAGTGTTGAATGTTCTGGGGACTGTTTTGGATTCGGTAATTCGATCGGAATTTTAATTTCGTGCCTTTTTCGGATAATTTAGAAAGTATTAAAAAGTTCGAACGGATATCATTAACTCACTATTTCCCGGTACGAAAAATTTTCAAGTGTTGATTTTTTCTCGGGTTTAAATCTTTCGGAAATACGTGCAAGTTATATGGTGGACCCTCTAGAAGAACACAAACCTTAACTCGATTATGTGACCGTCTGAACTGCTTCTAAACCTTAGGGTTTGGGGCAGTACGGCGTGCCACATGTGAGGCGTTGGCTTGACCCTTCTACGGCTGGACCGCTGCTACTGTGACACATTCCGGGTTTTTTGAACTCCGCTCAAGTGTTGAGCTTTAGGAAATTTTGGGTATTTGATTATTCGATGGAAAAGTTTAATACTGTCTATTTATCTGGAATGTGATACAATATGTGGAATTCATATAGTTAGGCACGAAATGCGAAGTATGTGATATTTCGGATTTACGATGTTTAAAGAGAATGTGGATTCCAAATGTTGTGGTTTTACACTTTCTTTTCTGTGACCGTAAGTGTAGTATGTCGCTTATCGTCGGTTTCGTTGCTATACATCAACGACAATTGGGGTACGCATACTTACTTATGTTGATGATATATAATATTATGTGTTACTGAGATATGATGTGCAGGATTGACGCGATTGAATAGCCGGGGGGTTTTATATGAGATGAGGTTGATGTCACCAGTGTTGTATATTATTTACTTTTCCGCATTAGGATAGACCCAAGGAGGGGAGCACAAGTGACCGGGTTTTGGGGTTCAGTGGGAGGCCATCTCGAGGAGTCGAGACCGGGTCTCCTAAACTCCAGGATTGGTAGGGTCGCTTGCCGCTCTCGTAGGGGTCTGGGGGTATGGGCTTGGCTATTCATCGTGACTGTGGAATCCGTATTTTCTATTGTTGGCTAAATACTAAATACGGACGTCCTAGTATCTCCCATATTATATCTATGTTTCTGCTGCCTGTGTTCTGTGATATCTGAGACGAATGATATATTATATATGAGATATATAGTAGACGTTGCTTATGTTTTACACCCGCGCTAGTCCCGTCCCGGTATGCCGTTAGTTAAGTAACCTAACGGTGCATAACGGAACATTGCGGCTAATGCGGATGGCATAAGCGTACGTTGTATTTTCGTTTCTTTTCTGTGATTGGCTTAAGGACTTAAATGATGGGACTACATTAATATGATTAATGTAAAGAAAATAAACCTAAAAAGATGTTGTAGAATCGGATTTGAAAACCACTCGGCTCTTTATGAAAAAGCTATATTTCAAAACTGCGGAGCTCAAGCCACTCCTTTTGAAAACCATTTGATTCTACAACAATATCAAGTTCAAAGCGTTAAAGATTTTCTTAAAAATCATCTGCAACCCTTTGTCATTTTAGGAAGTAGAGTACTTAGTATTCGTGCTACGTTTGTTGACCTTAGTCAAGGCGTAGTGTACGGTAGCTAAGTGATGTCTTCCTACAATGCATATGATGCAGATTAATTAGGACGGGCATATGACTTTGTTGACCTTAGCCAAGGGTCATGTAAACGGGTCTGATTAATCAAGAAATAACGGGTTGAACTTGACTAGTGCTTGTGATTTGTTGACCATAGCCAAGGTCAAGAGTGCTAGGGGTAAAAACCACATCGGGAATTTCAATAGTTGAAATTTGCAATGAGATTGCATACCTTCCATATGACGGTTGGATCCCGATCCCACTGTGGGCAATAGTTGCTCCCAGGAGAGTTTTACAGTTTACAATTAGCTAACTCATTAGGTGTCTAGAAAGGTGTTAACGGGGCTACGCCTCTGGGAAAACGAGGTTTACTTTAATTAGGTCCGTGCGAAAGCACGGGGAACCTCCCTCAAGTACCGACACTGGCCTGGCTGAACGGTTAGCGAAGTTGTAGACTGTAATTAATCCTGGCTAGTTTTCTTTTTAAGGTTTGAAAGAAAAACTTGATTAAAGCAGTGGGAGACATCGATTAGACAAGATAATAACCAATCTGATCTTTGCAAGAGCTTTTGCTGAGTGTATTCTTTCTCTCTCTTAATGGCAAATACCAATGACTGGACTCAAGCTTCTACTAGATAAAAATAAACTGAATGGGACCAATTATAAAGACTGGCTGAGGAATCTGAAAATAGCCTTGACTTATGATAAAGTTGTTAGTGTATATGCCCTAGAGGCCATTACTGTATCATACTAGTATGTATATTACTTAATGGAAGCTTGGGATATTCATCTTGTATATACAATCTTGCTCAAAATAGTAGTATGCTACTTGGTTTATTTCTACTTCAATGTGTACATGTGTTTATCTTTGTATATTGCTTATACACATTAGTGGAGCCCTTAGGATCTTTGCTTGATTACCAGCGATGTGATGGCCGTCACACTAGTGGGGCTGGGTAATCTAGAAGCACATCCTTATGCAGGTCCCTGGTCGCAGGACTATCGAGACAGGGCATCGATACTCCGGAGTAGACCAGCGCATGCGCTTCTCATCCCAGTGTGGGAGACGGTCTGTCCTACAGCCGTCAGTACGTCGTACTTGAGATAGTATGCGGGTGCCCGTTAGGTTACGGGTACACTGGACAGGACTCGTCGGGAACTGACCAGTTGGTATTATACCTATCGTCAGTTATCAGTTCCCAGGTGACATGAGTACAGCTTAGTCCGCTGACTTGACACTGTCACTTCGCCTCGGGTGTGTTCCCACTGTACTTTGATCACTACCCTACCACGGCTCAAAGGAGTCGTGCAAACAGGTGGTGGTTGGGTGCAGTCCCGAAGCACTTGGAGGCAGTGACGGTTAGACAGGATTCGTCTCTCCCGGTATTGGGGGTTGACATCGCGCTGTGTCTAGGAGAGCCATTACACGAGTAGTCCCTGGCCAGGGCAAACGAGATATACTGGTAGGTTTCCAGAGTTATCTCAGGGTGTTTTGGGCTTCGCTCCGGCACGACTTGTACCGCTATTGGGGGACTGACGTTTACCGCCCCCTAGGCCCGCCATGCGATGTATCAGACGAACAGACCGGACTGTACGGAGAATGTCACACTCAGGCTCAGTAGGAGTTCAGATGGGTTTCGCCTCGTCGGTCTTCTTGTCGGCATTACCTGGGGACCGTTACGCACAGCTAGTGCCGCTTGCGGTCTGTGGTTAAACCCACTGACAGCGTAGTGTCGAGTCTTTAGAGTCCCACACAGAAAGCTTTTCGCCTTTAGGCAAAAGAGTAGAGGTCGCATGGTATTGCGACAGGTCGCATGGTTTTGCGCAGGGTTCGGTCACATCCGTGCACTTGTGCACGTACAGTGTCCGGACAGTTTACACTAGCGGGCTTTGGTTTAAGCCAGATCCTAGTGTACCTTATGGGATTGGATTTATCCAGTTTGCATTCGTGTTCCTCGGAACGCGGATGCGGGTGTGTATGCACAGTTGACAGGGAGGCACAGACAGCGGATTCTCATTAGGGTTGTTGACAGTTGACCGTTGACTTTTTGACTTTTTGCTCAACCCTAATGAGAATTTGATATGTGATTAACTATTATATTAATTAAGTATTATGGTGACTTGGTTGTTGACTTTGTTGACTTGTTGACTTTTGTTGACTTGTTGACTTTGTTGACCGGTTGACTAGGCTTGACTAGTTGACCATCATGATAACCATGGCTATCATTTCATGCCAAAGACTTTTACTTGCTTGTTCATTTAAGTAAAATGAGTGCATGACATGATAAGCTTATGGTTGCTTCTACCATCATATAAGACTTTTGTTAATATGATGAGTTATGATTACTTTGGATTATGAGAGGGTGAGAGACAAAATTGTTGCTGATTCTTTCTTGCTCATTCTCTCTCTTGTTCTTGAGCTCTCCTCTTGCTCTCACCCTCAACCTCTTGCTCCCTCTCTTGATCTATGGTTCTCTTGTCTCATGAGTTGAGAATCAAGAACCATAGATAAAATCCCATTCTATTTCTTCTCTACTCATTCTAGTTCACTAGGTTTAGCAAACCAAGTGAACTAGTTTCTTCAAAGAACGAAGAAGGAGCTAAAGGTTGGAGCTTTCAAGTGGATCTATCTTCGGCGTACGGAGACGACGAGAAGGAGCCATCGGACCACCACCGGAGCTTGAAGAGAAGGAGTTCAAGACAAGTTTAGGTATAACCATCTTCATCCGAGTAGCTAAATCTCTTTAGCTTAGTATGCTAGTTTTAGTTTAGGTAAAGATCCCGACCTAGCTTAGTCCATGTTGCCTCTTGCGTTAAAATTTTGATTTTATACCGTTTCCGCCTCCCCGTAAGAACCGGGGGTCGCAACGTGGACTTACAGTGGTATCAGAGCCTAACTAAACTTAAACTAGCTTGGTAGCGAAGTGTAACGAAGTTCGGAACCGGAAAAATCCAAAAACCAAACTTTTACAAAAACTGAGTTTCTGTTGAAATTTTTTCTGGTCAAAATGAAAAACTTTATACTCCTAAATTCGGCTCAGGGTTTTGTTAGAACACCCATGAAAAACGGTTCACCAATTCGTTCAAACCGCCGCGCTTCCGCCGCACGAGGTAGGCATGTGCCGCGGAAGCGCCGCGGTTTGTCGTCTTCAGTGCATCGTTTTTCGTGCAGTGTGTGTCTGTGTTGGTTTTGGGATTTTTGAGATATATTATTTGTGCCCAGATTTTCCAGAAAAGAAATTTCCTTTTGGGGTCCTATAATTCCGTATTTTTTCCGAACTTCACTGCACTTTGACTATGATGGTTATATCTATGATGTTTGCATGTATTGAACGTCGGCTAATCGCTATAAGTCGATTAGTCGGGGTTATACATGATCTGTAATGTGCTGGAATGTGTATATAAATATGTTGGATTGTCGCGGGTGAATAGCCGGGGGTTGTGAGACGAGAGTTTACTTTTCTTGCAATTCATGTAAATTTGTAAATTGATGTAATAATTATTTGTTTGGCCGCACAACCGGGTCGGGGTTGTAGCCGTCATTGTATAATTTCTTTTTACTATTTTTGCTCTTAGGATAGACCCATGGAGGGGTGCACAAACTACCGGGTATGCCGAAGTGTCGAGTGGCCTACTTATGGAGATGAGGGAGGTTGCTACGCTTCGGGTACTTGGTGGGTAGTTTGCCGCACCCGTAGGGGTCTTGGGTGGGGTATTGGCTATTCACCGCGACCGTGTTATCTGTTTTTGTTACAGGCTCGTACAAATTACAGATTACTAGTATATCCAATGTATTTATCTGTGATCTGAAATGTTTATCATTGCAGTATATCTATATATGATATTATTTAGGCGTTGCTTATGTTTTACAGACGCGCTAGCCCAGCCCCCGCTCTGTCGTTAGTTAAGTAACCTAACGGGTAATGACGGGGCCCAGTGGCGAATGCGAATGGCATAAGCGTACGTCATATTTTGGTTGTTTTCTGCAATGGTAGGATTAATTGATGGGACGCATTAAAAGAACTAATGCAAGAATATCACGCATTAAAAGAACTAATGCAAGATAATAAACCAAGTCAAAGTCGTTGGAACATTTTCGAAAAACCACTCGGTTCTTTTCAAAAACAACTTTTAAAATACGGAGTTTGAGCCACTCCTTTTAAAAGCTATCTCGTTCCATCGACCAAATCAAGTTCACTACGTTCACGGTTTTGCCAAAACCATTCGTAGCCCTCCGTCGTTTCGTATAAATATTCAATAGTATTCAAGCTGTGTTTGTTGACCTTCGTCAAGGCATAGTGATTGGTAGCTGTTGGGTATTCATATGTAGCATAGATAGATGCGTTGGTTTGGGACATTCGCATTACCTTGTTGACCTTCGTCAAGGGTATATACGGGTGGATTCAAATTAACCTGGATAATGACGGGCAGAACTTGACATGTGACTTATGATTTGTTGACCTTCGTCAAGGTCATAAGAGCATGGGGCAAAAATCCACATCGGGGGTTTCATAAGTACTGAAACTTGCTAGATTTGCATACCATTTGGAGTGTGGTGATTCTGGTAGGATTCCTTCAGTTTCGTCACGCGATGATATTTGGATCCCGATCTTACTGTGAGTATATGCTACTCCTCGGGAAATTTCTCGCTTAACGATCAATGCTATAAACCTAGTAGGTGCCTAGAAAGGTGTTAGCGGGGCTACGCCCCCAGGGAAAAGAGGTTCTCTAATTAAGGAACTTCGCGAAAGCGTTGGAAAACCTCCCTCGAAGTACCGACACCGGCCTGGCTGAACGGTTAAGCAAGTATTGTACGGTGGGATTGATCCTGACTAATTCTTCCTTTATGGTTTGAGGAGGGATTCGAGAAACAGTGGGAGCCATCCTGTTTAGACAAATTAAAAACCACTCTAAACTTGCAAGAGCATCATGCTGAGTGTTTTCCTCTTCTCTCCAAATTGCAGCGACCAATCAACATGACTGGACTTAAGTTACTCCTAGATAAAAACAAACTGACAGGGCCAAACTACAAAGATTGGCTCAGGAATGTCAAGATAGCAATCACTTATGACAAGTTGGGGTATCTTCTTACCACCAAAGCTCCCCCTGTCCCTGGTCCAACTTCCAGCGTCGCGGATAAGGAAATCCGCAAGACTTGGGAGATTGATAGCGCGAAGGCCAAGTGCCTCCTGCTTGCCTCGATGGACAACGAACATCAGAGGAGGCATGAGAATATGGACATGGAATCCATATTGCTCCATACAAAAGAACTGTATGGAGAGCAATCTCGTATCGCAAGATACGAAGCGTCGAAAAAGTTGTTTTCGACAAGAATGGCCGTCGGATCATCAGTAGCCGAGCACGTGCTAAAGATGATCGGCTACATTGAGGAGATCGCTGACCTAGGGATCACATTGGAGAGTGAGCTATATACGGATATAGTTCTCCAGTCCCTTCCTTCCACTTACGCCCAGTTTATACTGAACTTCAACCTACAAGAAAAAGAGGTTGAACTTTCAGAGCTCCTCAACATGCTGAGGAGCGCAAAGGGCACCCTACAGAAAGGTAGGGAAACATCCACTTTGTTTGTAGGAGGATCATCTTCTTCTAGGTCCAAGGCGAAAGCCAAAGGAAAGAAGAAGAAGGCCCCCGCCAAACCAAGGGGCAGTGTTGGTAAAGTGGATACGAAGGGAAAAGGGAAAGCAACAAAGATAGCGGGGAAGCTTGTGGATAAGGAAGAATGCTTCTATTGTCATAAGAAAGGACACTGGAAGAATGATTGCAGGGCCTGGAAGGCCAGAACACAGGAATTGAAGCAGGTTGCAGCTTCAGCTTCAGGTGTGTATGTTATTGAAAACTGTCTTTCAATAAACTCTACTTCCTGGGTATTGGATACCGGATCAGGATCTCATATCTGTAATTCTTTGCAGGCGTTGAGAAACCGTAGTGTTTTGAAGGAAGGTGACATGACCCTCAGAGTTGCGAACGGAGCTAGCATGGATGCTAAAGCCGTGGGGGACTATCACCTAGGAATGTCATATGGACATCTTTTGGTTTTGCGTAATTGCTTTTTTGTACCCAACGCAACTTGTAATATCATTTCTGTATCTTTAGTTTCTAAAGAAGGTTATGAATTTGCGTTTGTAAGTAATGTTGTAAACATTCACCTTAATCAAGTTCTGATTGGGTCAGGTACATTGAGTAATGGTATATACGTATTGAACCAACCACAGATTTTTAATGTCCAGAATACACACAAAAGAAAGTCTCCAGAAATAAATCAGACTTTCTTATGGCATTGTAGATTGGGTCACATCAATGAGAGAAGGTTGACGAAGTTACATACAGAAGGGTATTTGAATGCGTTCGAATATCAGTCGTATGCCACTTGTCAATCCTGTCTCAAAGGAAAGATGACAAAGACTCCGTTTACTGGACATGGAGTAAGAGCGAGCGAGCTCTTGGGACTCGTACACAGTGACGTGTGCGGTCCAATGTCTACACATGCCCGAAGCGGACATTCTTACTTCATTACTTTTACGGATGACTTCTCAAGGTACGGTTATGTCTTCTTAATGAAACATAAGTCCGAGGCCTTTGGAAAATTCCAGGAGTATAAGAATGAAGTAGAGAAACAGACCGGCAAAAGTATTAAGATTCTAAGATCGGATCGAGGTGGAGAATACTTAAGTGCCGAATTCCTGAATTACTTAAAAGAGAATGGTATTCTCTCTCAGCTTACTCCTCCATACACTCCGCAACATAACGGTGTATCGGAGAGACGGAACCGAACCCTATTGGATATGGTTCGGTCCATGATGAGTAACGCTGAGTTACCGCGATCATTCTGGGGATATGCAATAGAAGCAGCTGCGTATCTCTTGAACAAGGCTCCCACCAAGACTGTGCCTACCACCCCATATGAGATGTGGACTGGGAAGAAACCCTGTCTTAAGTATCTTAAGGTATGGGGATGTCCAGCTTTTGTAAAAAAAGCAGCATGCGGACAAGCTTGAGGCACGTTCAGTACAGTGTAAGTTTGTGGGATACCCAAGGAACTCCAGGGGGTATCTTTTCTATTCCGCTGAGGAACAAAAGGTTTTTGTTTCTCAGCATGCCCGCTTCTTGGAAACTGAGTTTTTGGAAACCGAGATAAGTGGGAGCACAATAGAACTGGAAGAAGTTCCAGAACCACAGACTGTTACTGAAAGTTTAGTGGAACCAGAGGGTTCAACAGAACAGGACATTCCTACGCCGCTCCGCAGAAGTAGTAGGCAGTCTCATCCGCCCGAGAGATACTACGGTTTTCTCATAGACGGGGATAGAGAGGATTGCATCATAGATTATGATGAGCCTACTAGCTTCCAGCAGGCCGTTCAGAGCGTTGACTCAGTGAAATGGCTGGATGCAATGCGGACCGAAATGGAATCCATGTACACCAACAAGGTATGGACGTTGGACATTGCTCCAGACGGGGTAAAACCCGTAGGATGCAAGTGGATCTTCAAAAGGAAGATTGGTGTAGATGGACAGGTTGAGACCTATAAAGCTAGGCTGGTAGCAAAGGGTTTTCGTCAAAGACCTGGCTTGGACTATGACGAAACCTTTTCTCCAGTAGCCATGCTGAAATCCATTCGGATCCTTCTTGCCATTGCTGCCTTCCACGATTATGAGATTTGGCAAATGGACGTAAAGACAGCTTTTCTAAATGGAAATTTAGAGGAGTGTGTCTATATGGACCAGCCAGAGGGTTTCATTCAGAGTGGGAGCAGCGGAAAGGTGTGCAAGTTGCTTAAGTCTATCTATGGACTAAAGCAGGCATCGCAGAGTTGGAACATCTGCTTTGATGAGACGGTCAAAGAATTTGGCTTTATCAAAAATCCAGATGAACCATGCATCTATAGTAGATTTGTAGCGAGAACTGCAGTATTCCTCGTTTTATACGTGGATGACATTCTCTTAATAGGAAATGACATTCCTATGCTACAATCTGTCAAGGGGTTCTTGTCACACAGGTTCTCCATGAAAGACCTGGGTGATGCCTCATACATTCTGGGTATCCGGATCTACCGTGACAGATCCAAGAGGATATTAGGACTTTCACAGTCCAGGTACATCGACACCATACTGAAGAGATTCAGTATGGAAGATTCCAAGCGCGGTAACCTACCGGCTTGTCACGGGATCACCCTCTCTAAAGAGATGTCTCCCAAGACTGATTTGGAGAGGGATCGCATGTCTATTATACCCTACGCTTCTGCGGTAGGCTCTATAATGTATGCGATGTTGTGTACCAGACCGGATGTAGCTTATGCACTGAGTGTGGTAAGCCGGTATCAGTCAAACCCTGGGGAGAAACATTGGATAGCGGTAAAGAACATTCTCAAGTACCTGAGAAGGACTAAGGAGATGTTCTTGGTGTATGGCGGAAAGGACCTCCAGATCGAGGCCTTTGCTGACTCCAGCTTCCAGAGTGACAAGGATGATTCCAAGTCCATGTCGGGTTTTGTCTTTACCCTCAATGGAGGGGCGGTGTGTTGGAAGAGTTCCAAACAGGAAACCGTTGCAGACTCGACGATGGAAGCGGAATACATCGCTGCATCTGATGCCGCAAAAGAAGCTGTCTTGATAAGGAAGTTCTTGAAAGAACTTCAGGTGGTTCCGTCCATTGTTGATCCAATACCTTTGTATTGCGACAACAACGGGGCTATAGCTTTAGCGAAGGAACCCAGGTCCCATCAGAGATCCAGGCACATCTTGAGGCGGTATCACCTGATCAGGGAGATCGTGGATCGCCAGGAGATCGAGGTTCGGAGAGTCGCTTCGGAAGACAACACTGCAGATCCATTCACCAAGGCCCTACCCCAGACTCAGTTCGAGCGGCTGATCGAGATGATAGGTCTTCGATACGCCAGTACATGGCCTTAGTGCAAGTGGGAGATTGTTAGTGTATATGCCCTAGAGGCCATTACTGTATCATACTAGTATGTATATTACTTAATGGAAGCTTGGGATATTCACCTTGTATATACAATCTTGCTCAAAATAGTAGTATGCTACTTGGTTTATTTCTACTTCAATGTGTACATGTGTTTATCTTTGTATATTGCTTATACACATTAGTGGAGCCCTTAGGATCTTTGCTTGATTACCAGCGATGTGATGGCCGTCACACTAGTGGGGCTGGGTAATCTAGAAGCACATCCTTATGCAGGTCCCTGGTCGCAGGACTATCGAGACAGGGCATCGATACTCCGGAGTAGACCAGCGCATGCGCTTCTCATCCCAGTGTGGGAGACGGTATGTCCCACAGCCGTCAGTACGTCGTACTTGAGATAGTATGCGGGTGCCCGTTAGGTTACGGGTACACTGGACAGGACTCGTCGGGAACTGACCAGTTGGTATTATACCTATCGTCAGTTATCAGTTCCCAGGTGACATGAGTACAGCTTAGTCCGCTGACTTGACACTGTCACTTCGCCTCGGGTGTGTTCCCACTGTACTTTGATCACTACCCTACCACGGCTCAAAGGAGTCGTGCAAACAGGTGGTGGTTGGGTGCAGTCCCGAAGCACTTGGAGGCAGTGACGGTTAGACAGGATTCGTCTCTCCCGGTATTGGGGGTTGACATCGCGCTGTGTCTAGGAGAGCCATTACACGAGTAGTCCCTGGCCAGGGCAAACGAGATATACTGGTAGGTTTCCAGTGTTATCTCAGGGTGTTTTGGGCTTCGCTCCGGCACGACTTGTACCGCTATTAGGGGACTGACGTTTACCGCCCCCTAGGCCCGCCATGCGATGTATCAGACGAACAGACCGGACTGTACGGAGAATGTCACACTCAGGCTCAGTAGGAGTTCAGATGGGTTTCGCCTCGTTGGTCTTCTTGTCGGCATTACCTGGGGACCGTTACGCACAGCTAGTGCCGCTTGCGGTCTGTGGTTAAACCCACTGCCAGCGTAGTGTCGAGTCTTTAGAGTCCTACACAGAAAGCTTTTCGCCTTTAGGCAAAAGAGTAGAGGTCGCATGGTATTGCGACAGGTCGCATGGTTTTGCGACAGGGTTCGGTCACATCCGTGCACTTGTGCACGTACAGTGTCCGGACAGTTTACACTAGCGGGCTTTGGTTTAAGCCAGATCCTAGTGTACCTTATGGGATTGGATTTATCCAGTTTGCATTCGTGTTCCTCAGAACGCGGATGCGGGTGTGTATGCACAGTTGACAGGGAGGCACAGACAGCGGATTCTCATTAGGGTTGTTGACAGTTGACCGTTGACTTTTTGACTTTTTGCTCAACCCTAATGAGAATTTGATATGTGATTAACTATTATATTAATTAAGTATTATGGTGACTTGGTTGTTGACTTTGTTGACTTGTTGACTTTTGTTGACTTGTTGACTTTGTTGACCGGTTGACTAGGCTTGACTAGTTGACCATCATGATAACCATGGCTATCATTTCATGCCAAAGACTTTTACTTGCTTGTTCATTTAAGTAAAATGAGTGCATGACATGATAAGCTTATGGTTGCTTCTACCATCACATAAGACTTTTGTTAATATGATGAGTTATGATTACTTTGGATTATGAGAGGGTGAGAGACAAAATTGTTGCCGATTCTTTCTTGCTCATTCTCTCTCTTGTTCTTGAGCTCTCCTCTTGCTCTCACCCTCAACCTCTTGCTCCCTCTCTTGATCTATGGTTCTCTTGTCTCATGAGTTGAGAATCAAGAACCATAGATAAAATCCCATTCTATTTCTTCTCTACTCATTCTAGTTCACTAGGTTTAGCAAACCAAGTGAACTAGTTTCTTCAAAGAACGAAAAAGGAGCTAAAGGTTGGAGCTTTCAAGTGGATCTATCTTCGGCGTACGGAGACGACGAGAAGGAGCCATCGGACCACCACCGGAGCTTGAAGAGAAGGAGTTCAAGACAAGTTTAGGTATAACCATCTTCATCCGAGTAGCTAAATCTCTTTAGCTTAGTATGCTAGTTTTAGTTTAGGTAAAGATCGCGACCTAGCTTAGTCCATGTTGCCTCTTGCATTAAAATTTTGATTTTATACCGTTTCCGCCTCCCCGTAAGAACCGGGGGTCGCAACGTGGACTTACAAAAGTATCATATGTCCTCACGGCTTCAGCCCCGCCCGTCCCAGGTCCAAAATCCTCAGTTGCGGATAAAGAAGTCCGCAAGACATGGGACGCTGACTGTGCCACGGCCAAATGCCTCGCGCTTGCATCGATGGACAACACACATCAAAAGCAGCACGAGAATATGGACATTCAATCCATATTCCTACATACAAAGGAGTTGTATGGAGAGCAATCCCGCGTATTACGATACGAAGCATCAAAGAAATTGTTTCAGATGCGAATGGCCCCTGGCACACCAGTAGGAGACCATGTTCTGAAGATGATAGCTCTCATAGAAGAGCTTGAGGACCTTGGATGGACGATGGACAATGAACAATATACGGATATTATTATGCGGTCCCTCCCCTCCACCTTTGCTCAATTCATAGTTAACTTCAACATGCACAACATGGAGAGGGAACTACCTGAACTCCTTAATATGTTAAGGAGTGCAGAGAGCACAATGAAATCAGTGAAAACTCCCATTTTGACTGTTGGATAATCTTCCTCTTCTCGCCCAAAGGCTAAGGCCAAGGGAAAGAAAAAGAAGAAACCCACCAATCCTAAGGGTGGAGTTAAAAAGGTTAAGGGGAAGGAAAAGTCCAAAGCTGGAGAATCGAGGAAAGGAGAATGTTTTCATTGCCACAAAACGGGACATTGGAAGCACAACTGTACTGAGTACTTAAATCTCAAGAAGAAGTATGGGGATGCTTCCGCTTCAGGTGTGTTTGTGACAGAAAACTGTTTTTCAATAAACTCTGCTTCCTGGGTATTAGATACCGGTTCAGGTTCTCACATTTGCAATTCTATGCAGGGGCTGAGAAATAGCAAGGTTTTGAAGACAGGTGACCATACTCTCCGCGTTGGAAATGGTTACAATGTATATACAGTCGCAGTGGGAGAGTATCACTTGGGGTTGCCATCTGGGTGTATATTGGTTTTGAACCAATGTTATTTTGTACCAAGTATGCTTTGTAATATAATATCTGTTTCTTTGTTAGACAATGAAGGATATAATTTTGTATTGCAGAACAATGTTATGAACATTCACCTGAATCAAATGTTGGTTGGGTATGGTACGCTTAATAACGGGATATACGTCCTAAATCAACACACAGTTTTCAGCATACAACACACTAATAAAAGAAAACTTTCAGAAATAAATGAAGCTTTTCTTTGGCACTGTAGACTTGGTCATATTAACGAAATAAGACTAAACAAGTTACACAAAGATGGATATTTAAACCCTTTTGAATATAAATCTTATGCGACTTGTCAGTCTTGTATCAAGGGTAAAATGACCAAAACCCCGTTTACCGGACACGGAGAAAGAGCTTCCGAGCTCCTAGGACTCATACATAGCGATGTATGTAGGCCAATATCTACACAGGCTAGAGGTGGTTTTTCTTACTTCATTACTTTCACTGACGATTTCTCAAGATTCGGTCATGTATTTTTATTAAAGCACAAATCCGAAGCTTTCGAGAAATTCACTGAATATAAATAAGAAGTAGAAAAACAAACCGGCTTGAGTATCAAAATGCTTCGATCAGATCGAGGTAGGGAGTACCTCAGTACAGAATTTGCAAACTTCCTAAAAGAGAATGGGATTCTCTCTCAGCTCACTCCTCCTTACACACCACGGCACAACGGTGTGTCTGAACGACGGAACTGGACCCTATTAGATATGGTCCGTTCCATGATGAGTGATGCTGATTTACCTGTCTCATTTTGGGGGCATGCATTGGAAACTGCATCGTTTCTACTAAACAGGGTTCCAACCAAAACCGTGTCTACCATGCCATATGAGTTATGGCATGGGAAGAGACCATCTCTTAAGAGAATTAAGATTTGGGGTTGCCCGACCTATGTTAAAAAGCAGAATCCGGACAAACTCGAGACACGGTCAGTCATGTGTAATTTTGTGGGATATCCAAAGAACTCTTATGGATATCTTTTCTACCACAAGGAGGAACAAAAGGTGTTTGTCTCTCAGCATGCCACATTCTTGGAAAAAGAGTTTTTCACAAATGAAACTGATAGCAATGTGGTTGATCTAGAAGAGGTTCTAGAGACACAAACTACAAATGACGACTTGGTTGAACCGGTTGTTGCAATAGAAACTGAGGAACCACGGCCACTCCGTAGGTCTGGTAGGACTTCTCGCCCACCGGAGAGGTACTACGGTTTCCTCATTGATGGTGACAGAGAAGACTGCATCATGGAGGATGATGATCCTACCAGTTTTCAGCAAGCTATCACGAGTGGAGACTCTGTGAAGTGGCTGGATGCCATGAGATCCGAAATGGAGTCTATGTACACCAACAAAGTATGGACTTTAGACATTGTACCCCCTGGGGTAAAACCTGTGGGGTGCAAATGGATCTTTAAAAGAAAGATTGGTGTAGATGGGCAGGTAGAGACCTATAAGGCAAGACTTGTGGCGAAGGGTTTTCGTCAAAGACCAGGCTTGGACTATGACGAGACTTTTTTGCTCGTAGCCATGCTTAAATCCATTCGGATCCTACTTGCAATTGCTGCTCACTACGACTATGAAATCTGGCAGATGGACGTTAAAACGGCATTTCTAAATGGAGATTTAGAAGAATGCATTTATATGGATCAGCCGGAGGGCTTCATTGTCAGTGGGAGCAGCAGGAAAGCATGTAGATTGCTTAAATCCATATATGGGTTAAAGCAGGCATCACGGAGTTGGAACATCTGTTTTGATGATGTTATAAAAGAGTTTGATTTCATCAAAAATCCAGATGAACCTTGTGTTTATAAGAAAGCTGTAGGGAGAGCTGTCACATTCCTCGTATTGTACGTGGATGACATTCTTCTGATAGGAAATGATATTCCTATGCTGCAGTCGGTCAAATCTTTCTTATCACTAAGGTTCTCCATGAAGGACCTGGGTGATGCCACATACATTCTGGGCATAAGGATCTATAGGGATAGATCCAAGAGGTTATTGGGATTGTCCCAAACCAGGTACATCAACACCATCCTAAAAAGGTTTAGTATGGAAGACTCCAAGCGGGGTGCCTTACCCGCTTGCCATGGGGCCACTCTCTCCAAGGACTCTTGCCCAAAGACCGATGAAGAGAGAGCTCGCATGAGCATTATACCCTATGCTTCGGAAGTAGGATCTATAATGTATAAGATGTTATGCACATGCCCAGATGTAGCTTATGCACTTAGTGTTGTAAGCAGGTATCAATCCAACCCAGGGGAGGATCACTGGATAGCTGTGAAGAACATTCTTAAGTACTTGCGAAGGACTAAAGAATTGTTCTTGGTGTATGGTAATGGAGATCTCCAAATGGAGGCCTTTACCGATTCGAGCTTCCAGAGGGATAAGGACGACAGCAAATCTATCTCAGGGTTTGTATTTACCCTCAATGGAGGGGCGGTAAGTTGGAAGAATTCCAAACAGGATACCGTTGCAGACTCTACGATGGAGGCTGAGTACATTGCTGCAAATGATGCCGCCAAGGAAGCCGTCTGGATGAGGAAGTTCGTCTCGGAGCTAGGAGTAGTTCCAACCATTATTGATCCAATACCATTGTATTGTGATAATAATAGGGCTATGGCGTTAGCCAAGGAGCCCAGGTCCCATTAGCGATCCAGACACATCCTGAGGCGCTTTCATTTGATCCGGGAGATTGTAGATCGCCGCGAGATCGAGATTAAGAGAGTAGACACAAAGAATTACGCCGCGGATCCACTCACCAAGGCTCTCCCTCAGCCGCAGCATGAGCGACTTTTTAAGATGATGGGTATGAGATACGCCAATAACTGGCCTTAGTGCAAGTGGGAGATTGTTGGATATATGTATGCCCTAGAAGCCACTATATGATAGTGGATGTATTTATACATGTGTGTGTGTGTGTGTGTGTGTGTATTCAGTGTACATTCTTGCTCGACATGATAGTATGCTATCTTGTTCTTCTTTATCTGACATGTTGATTTGATCATGCTTTTATTCATTCACGCATGTTGATAAAGCCCTGAGGATATAGACTTGACTACTGTGATTATGATAGAGATCATACTAGTGGGACATCTGTAGTTTATAAGCATATCCTGGAATGTCCCTAGTCGTAGGTGTATCGAGATGGGGCATCGATATACCAGAGTAGACTAGCGTATATGATACTAGACCCATATGATGGGCGATGGATGTTCCCACATTCATCGATGTTTGACATCGAGATCATATACGGGTGCTCAGTGGTGGCTGGGTACACTGGACGGACTCACCGAGAACTCCTATATAGAATTATATCTATCGTCGGATAGCAGTTCTCAGGTGACACTGGTGCAGGTTAGTCTGTAGACCCGAGATCATCATAGAGTTTTGTGTGTTCTCCCACTGTACTTTGATTACCACCCTACCACGGCTCTACTGAGTCGTGCAAACAGGTGGCCGTTGGGTGCAGTCCCGTGACACACGAAGGCAATGAGCAATAGGAGGGGTTTAGTCTCTCCCGGTATTGGGAGTTGATGATGTGCTGTGCTCGACTGGCTATATCAGTAAGTCCCTGGCCAGGGCTGTTGAGATTTACTGATAAGTGTTATCAATAGTTTCTCTATCTGTTATAGACCATTCATCGGCACGACTTATTGAGTTTTTGGGGTCGACGTTACCATCCCTAGACTCGATATGCAGCATATCTGACGAAGAGACCGGACTGTACGGGAGTGTTGCCGGTTGGCTCGACGGGAGTTGTAACAGGTTCGCTTGTTTTCTTCTGATCGCTCAATACCCGGGTGGCCGTTACGTTTAGCTGACCGCTTACGGCTTGTAGGTATTTGATATGATCATTACCTACTGCCGGCGTATTGACGAGTCTTAGAGTCCCACAATGAAGTTTCCTGGCTCAGGCGAAAAGATGTGGTGTGCATATGAGATATGCGCGAGGACCCGATTAAATACGGATATGTGATACCGTATATTAATCGGGCATTTTCTATTGGTCGGGTCGTATGTGATATGACCGATTTGCAAAATCAAGTGTTGATTTAACAAATGACTTTTAGATTAATTCTTTAATCAAACTCTTTTTCTATTTTTGTATGCATGCATGTATGCACATGATGATGTGCATGGATACATACATACATAGTATCATGGTTGTTGATACATGTTTGATGGCAATGCAAGACTTACATTGTAGAATTATCTATTTATTTATCATTTAGAAAAAGAGAAAGGATAATTCACACAAGGTTTATACTTATCATCTTTGACCATGCTTCAACCACCATTTAACCTTAAGTTAATTATTCTTTCATCTTTAACCCATTTGATAAAAATATAAATGATTCTAACCATGGTTGAAGTGAGAAAGGATTAACATATATTATTCTTTTCTCATTTCAATTATTACTCACTCTCATATTTTTTCTTTTGTAAAAAAGCTTAGCCACCATCTCCTTCTTCCTCTCTTGAGAATTTCTTTGAGTGAGGTTGAGAAAAAGAAAGAGTTTTGATTATAGAAAACAAACCACATCATCATACTACACACATATAGCCCATTTGTGTAGGGTGTTTGCTCTACTTCATTCACATATCGAGTAAAGCAAGGAGCTTTGGGCAAAGGAGCTTCGCGTGGATCGTCGTGGACTTAGAAGACCTCAAGCGAACCTTTTTCCAACTCTCAAGTAGCCAAGGAGTTTAGCGTAGGGAGCTACAAAGGTTGTACTCTCGAAACCCTAGCTTTTATTACTTTTGATGTTGTCTTTGTAATGAAACCCTAAATTTCTAGTGATGATTCTTTGTATGTTCACTTAGCACCTTAAAAATTTGATTTTGAGACATGTGATGCTTCCAAACCCTTCATGAGGTGCTAAGTAAACCTAACAGTGATCCGCCGTTTGGCGAAGAGCTAGCTCCCGCTTGGGGATGCTTTATCATTATTATGTATTTGTGGTTTTGGATCAAAATATACAAAGGAGGTGCTGCCAAAATATTTAAAAGACGAAACATGTTTTCAAACTAGTAAATTTCACTTGCATCATTCATGTTCCTTTTCTTTGCATTAAGAAAACTTGATTTCATTATACCTTTATTTCAAAACCTCACCTCCTTTATTTTTCTTAAAAGGTTTAGATTTTTGGGTTTCAGCTTACTTGAATTCCGTTACGCCTCTTGACGTTGCGTGATTCAAGTGCTGGTCACGAGCTAATATTTCGGATCGTGACAATACTCCACTTAAGAAACCTTAGGATGTACACATTTTAAGATCTGTGATTCTCTTCGTAACCATGATTATACATCCATTTGAGATCCTTGATTCTATTCGTTTCCATGATCATACTCTCATTGATGATGTTCCTTCTTATGATCATGTATCCATTCTGGATCCGTCGTTTCCTTTCATGCCGTTGATCTGCTTTCTTTGATACTCGATTAAGGTTCCTGTCATCATGGTTTGAGCGCAAATTGAGCCGCTGCCAGTGATGCGGTCAGAGCGAGCTCGTCATGGACGAGGACTGACCATCGTGTTTTCTGGTGACACGGGAACGTCTCAAGTTGCGTTTGTATTGTGACCTCTAGGATGTGGCGAGTGTTTGGTTTTGCACTGGATGATCGGTCCATTGTTAGAGCTGCCGGTTATGAGAGGACTGTTGATGTACAGTCTACCTCAGAGATTATGATGTCATCTACCGTGTGGACAGATGACCCAGCTGTTGCTGAGATTGATGGGATGTCGCCTCCAGACTTTACGAGCTGAGATCACTGGAGCTTCCAGACAGAAATGCAACAGGTGATAGTTAGTCTACCCCGATTTGAGAGACGAAGGTAATTCGTCAGATTGATGCGCCGACGCAGGCCCAGTTGAGTTGAAGATTTTCAGGGTGGAGAGTCTTACTCAGATCTAGAGCAGACCGATCCAGAGATGACCGTCGATGTATCGCCTTTCCTGGAGGATTGAGGCATTGTTTAGCATATGGACGAAGAGTATTCACATGTTGTATAGGCGAAGCTAAAAAGTTTGAACGAGTGTCAGAAACCCATTTTTCCCAAGTTTAAAGTGTTCGGAGGAACATGCAAGTGATTCTGTGGACCCTCTAGAAGAATGATACCCTAACGCGACATGATGACCATGGAACCGCTTTTGAACCTTAGGGTTTGCGGCAGTTTAGCGGTGCCATCAGTGAGGCTTGGGTTTGCCCTTCTACGACTGGTCCAGAGGTACTGTGGTATGTACCAGATATTTTTAGACTGTGCTCAGGTGTTGAGCCTTCGGGAAATTTTGGGACATTGATGACTCGATCGAAAAGTTTGACGTCGTCCGGATACCATGTGATAAGAGACCAATAAGCTGACCAGCTTCGGATAGAGGACCTCACCCAGATGCGTTGTGAGTTGATAGAGAACGGACGAGTATTGAGTATTCCTCCGATGGTTGGGATAGGTTCCCGAGAACATGTTCGGCCAGATATCTTCTACAGAGTGATGAAGCTACAGAGTACGCGATTTCGAGTCCATGCGAGAGACTTCGGATTGACCGTGGCCGAGAACAGTTGCAGTGCGTAGATAGCATGGCGTGACGTCATAGTGGACGATGATAAAGACGAGTGGAACCAGAGGTTCGAGCGAGACGCTGACGAGCTGTTATTACTCCCCGTCGAGATCAGAGACCTGATATGCTTACAGAGGCGTTGGGATGCGGCCAATTCCTGAGGAAATGTTGTGCTGAAAACGCAGATGCCCAGAGAGCGAGAAAGGATTATGCAAGAGTACCAGCCTCCGTATAGTTCGGCAGAGGCGGGATTGGAAGAGACCTTGAGTAGGCTCCTTCCAGGGCACTGCTGCAATGAGATTTGCACCCAGCATCAGTTGTGTCACGTGTATTCAGAGGACCAGAGGCCGACGCCAGTGACGTGCTTCTTTACGAATGGTCGTGATGATTGGCCGAGAGATGACCAGAGAAGTGCCAGAGCGGAATCGTTTCCGTTAGCACACCCGATAGGGCCGAAGAGCCGATGGATTGCGAGATTGGTAAATCCATAGAGAAGATAAGGACCCGGAGACAGAGGACGCTAGACCATGAGTAAGAGGCAAGCGGATGTTCTTGTTCTGCCATTTTTAGGCACACCGGTTTATTCTTCGACACTGTAGGAGGTGTATCTCAATGTCATTTATTGCGATTTGCGTTTATGATCCAAGTATCACGCTTATATCGCTTGGATTTGAGTTTTGATGATTGAGTTTCGTGATATCATTTTCGTGCACCATGGCTGCACCTACTGGGTATTTACATTTTTGTGCATAGTTATTGCACTTGATATATATTTTATATACCGCTGTGTTGATTTGCGATTTGTGCGTATTATTGCACTTGATATTGATTTTTTGCCTTGGCTGCACATGTTTATGATTTCGTGGATTTCATACAGTTGATTTGATTTTGTGCGTGTGGTACGCACTCGATTTGATTTTTGCACTCGGTATAGCTTACATATGCTTGCAGTGCATTGATACGTGTTTTGTGCACGCAGTTGCGTGCATTTACGATTTTATACACCCTGGTACACTCGGTGTTGCTTTTATATGCATTTGAGTTATGGATTCGTATTTCGTGCACTGGATGCACTGTATTCGTATTTCGTTCTCTGGATGCACTGTATTCGTATTTCATGCACTGGATACACTGTATTTGTATTTCGTGCACTGGATGCACCATATTTGCACTTCGTGCATTTGTTGCACTAGATTTTCATTTCGTGCAATTGTCGCACCAGATTTATATTTTGTGCATTTGCTGCACCAGATTCGTATTTCGTACATTGTTGCACTAGATTTGCATTTCTTGCATTTGTTGCACCGGACGGGTATTTATGCATTGTCGCACTGGATTTATACTCTGTACCTTGGTTGCACCTGATTTATGTCATTGAGCATTCGTTTTACCTGATTTGTATTTTCGTGCGCGTTTGTACTTGATGTTCGTTTTTGTGCATGCTACGGCACTAGATGTTTCTTACGAACCTGACGCGCTTTGGTTGGATTTTTGCGCATATCAGGCGCTTGATTTTGGAATTTTGTGCACATTCGTAGCACTTGTATTTGTATTTGATTTCCGTGCACACCAGACGCACGTGATGGTTAGATACGCCTTTTGAGGCTAATTTTTCTTTTGTGCACTTTGTTTTCATCATAGGCACTGTGTTATGTAGTAGCCAAACAGGACTGATCTGAGGACAGTACCTGAGTATTTTGCATGCATTTAAAGGTTAGCAAGAGGTTTTCAAAAAGGAGCTATAGTCTCGCTATTTCTTACGTGTCTGTGAGCGACACGAACGTTTACAAAAGAAAACCTTTTGGGATATTTTGAAACGACGGAACGTATATTTAGCAAAACATATATGGACATATATTATTAATTTACAAATGAGGGTCCACCACTTAGGCCGTGAGTTACGCATCACAGGGCGATTTAGAAAAGAGTTTTTCATGAGTTTTATTCAGTTCTTGAAAGTTTTCCAAGGATGCGTACTATACACGTATTATAGTATTTGACTAGTGTATATTGGATTTCAGTAGTAGATTTCGAGATCTGTATCTCCATGGTAACTACGAGGATATGCGTGCAAATACGATGATTTGTGTGACGCTTGACGGAGTTCGGGTTTTGAGTTTTGTGCTCATTTTCATGCGCACTTGACGCGATGTGCTGTGTTATTTCTATATCTTCCGTGATTTCGGAGCCCCGTTGTTTTGAGTTGATTATGGAAATGTTTTAGATTTTGGGGGTTTAAATTTAAATTCGGGGACCGAATTTATATAAGGGTGGAAGATTGTAACATTTCATAAAATATAAAATATTATTTTTGGAATTTAATATTAAAATAATATATTCCCCGAAAACTGCCCGATTTGCGAAATTGGGGTTTTCGAAAAAAGGTATAAATATATATCAATAATGGTGAAATAAATGGAAATTAAAATGATTTATTCATTTAAAAATATATTTAAACGATTTGACATTTTTAAAAATTTATTATATGCAGTTTGGATAAAAACCCGATTAGTGCACTGCTAATCGCGATTAAGCCAAATCCGTGTTTCTATAGTTTTCCGTGGCTAGTGCACCATGTCATATTATATTTTGATTACATGTTGTGTTCTTGTGTTGTTTTGGGGTATTATATGGTTTGGTTTTAAATAAATAAGAAAGGGGTTAAAAAGAGAAAGGGTATAAGGGTAAATATTAAGAGAGGGGGTTAGAATAAGTGAGGAGAAAGAGGGGCTGCCTCATTTCTTTTTCTCCCCATTTCTTTTCATCTTCTTCATTTTCACATTCCCTCCACCTTCACCCCAAGGTATCATCTAAAAAGCTTCATCAAAACTGTAACGCCTTGAAAAGTCGTTTTGGTGTTTTCCTGAAAATCGATGAAAATTCGGTATTTTTCCGAAAACCGTCCTTTTTGTTATTTTACAGTTTAGGACTAATTATACCTAAAATGGATAGGTAATTGATTGTTTTTAGTAGCTAATGAGTTACTTATGAAATTCTGGTCGTTTAAAAATTTTCCCTAATTTTTCAATTTTTTAATATTATTTTAAGCCGGTAAGAAAATACATTAAATTAGCGATAAATACAAAACAAATTTGGGCTAATTTTAATCTTTAAAATTATGTTAATTAAAATCTAGTTGTAACATAAATTTTTAGTATTTTATTTTGATTTTCAACTAATTTTTATTATAGAAAACGAAAATTATTGAATTTAAGCTTAAACTTGCAATTTTGGACTTGTAGGGGGTCTTTTTGCATAAATTTTTTTTGTGCACTCTCTCTCACTCCCCATGGCCGGCCTCATACTGTTGTAGCACCCCAAGAATTTTCTTTCCCTCTTTTTGACTTTAAATTATGTGAGAATGGGCTAAAAAAGGGTTATATATATATTTATTTGAGGTAAGGGTATTATGGTAATATGAGAGGGTTGACTTGGACTTTTTTCCCCAACTCCCCCACACCTCTCCCCACTCCCTTGCTGCTGAAAATCCTGTAGAAACAGCCCCAATTTCCCTTCTCTTTTTCCTTCCAAAATTCATCACAATTCCATCAAAATTCAACAAAAATCCATAGATTTCTTCACAAATTCAACACAAAACCCTATTCTATCTCTTCTCAAGCCCAAATGGGTTTAAATCTTGGAGAAAGGAGGTGTCTTGGGAGGCTTGAGAAAGCTTAGGATTGAACTTTTAAGGTATAACTTCTAATCAAATGGTTACATTGTTCCTTAGGTGTGCTAATTAGAACTTTGAAAATTGTTTTAGTGTTAATTTCTAATCTAGTTTTTTTAGTTCATGGCTTGACTTTTAATTAGGGTTTAGAAAACCATTAATTAGTTAATTAAGTTATTTTGTTATCTAGTTTTATGCAAACTTAATTTAAGAGATTACTTTGCTTAAGTGGGCTTCGATATGTGTTAATTTTGGTTTTTCAAGTGTGAAATTGGATTTAAATTGTTGGTTATAAAAATCAAGAAAGGGATTTGTGTATGGATATAGGTTGAAGCATGGTTGTTGTGTTGTAATTTTAGTGTAGTGGCTAACTAATTATGCGGTTGGATGTTTATGCTAGGTTGTAGTCTTTTTGTCGCAATCGGCGATTTTTGCAGTTTTTGCGATTTTCGCGTGTGTTCCGCGCACCTTGTGCACGTTGTACGTAGCTTGTGAACGTTAGTGTTTTCGTTTGGGTTTTGCGTCGTTCTTGATATGTAACCTTATGTTTGGTATTGATGTAAATTCCAGGTTCGGTCGCGGAGACGTCAGACGCGGCTCAAAAGGGGAAAGCGGTGATCGGACGTGACTAGCTAGGGATTCCGGTGAGTAGATGTAACATCTACGGGGGACTATCGTTGGATGGCGCAAGTCGCCCGATCGTTTTAGTAACTTAAAAGATTCTTAGCAATGTTAGTAATTAGGGGTGTAATACTTGTATGATTATTTGCTACATTCATGTCTTATATTGACATTCATATGCGAAACCATTTTATAGGACACCGCACCATTGCCAGGGTTTTTATATGCAGCACGAGCACTATTCATGCTTACACCCACGCCCTGGTAATTGCCTGCCACCACACTAGATAACCTTTAAATTGAAACCTTTTACTATAAATGATACTTAAACTTGTGTTATTGCCTTTAATTCCTTAAAATGAAATCGTAGGATTGCTATTCATATGCATGTGCTTCATCATATTATTTGTTCATGCCTAATCTATTAATCACACATCGCAACTTGATTATTGATACCATATGCATTCATTATCATTGACATATGCACTTATGAGGATTTCTTGAGATTTTATGAGATTTCTGGATTTCGGGGGAAAGCCGCAAAATTTCTAAACTTATTATATTTTTAAAATATGTAAATTGTGGTTTTCTACTGATGTAAGTGTCGTCCACCATGAGTTTGCTGTGGTTTTGGAGATCCGTGTCGAGGAGTGGAGGAACCGTCACGGGTACATGGTGGGCCCGGTATGGTACCCCGGGGCAAGATGAATGTGGTGTTGACGTTGAGCCTGGCAGGGGACGGATTACCTACCGGTGACTGTTTGGCATAGCGGATATCCAGAGGATACCGACCGTGGCCGCGAGATGATGAGATTTTGATATTGAGCTGGGTCAGCCGGATGGCTGAGGCCAGAGATACTATGACATGGATATATGAGATTTGAGATAGTTTTGAGGTGTCGTTGCTGGACACAGGTTCTTGTTGATTCTATTGGTATTGTGCTGGTATTTCAAAAGAGATTCTTAAAGGGAAAAACATGATTTCTTATACTTACACATTCAGATCACGAGTTGAT
This sequence comes from Agapanthus africanus, assembly GCA_030015575.1. NCBI lineage: Eukaryota > Viridiplantae > Streptophyta > Magnoliopsida > Asparagales > Amaryllidaceae > Agapanthus > Agapanthus africanus. The sequence continues at coordinate 213,502,401 of JASDDO010000008.1, forward strand.
TCGCATTGCATTCATACCTGCTAGTATATCCATATTGCATACATACTTGCCATTATGTCCTGCCTTACCTGTATTTAGATGCTAGGATGCTTGTGTGCATGCATTCGATAGCCTGTGTAGATGTTATTTATTACTCACGAGTTGGCAACTCACCCCCGTTGTGCCATAGCCTTTTGCAGGTCCGCTCCGTCAGTACAGTAGCGGCGGGTGCGCTTGCTTCTTTTGCCTCTTTTGCCTGGACTCGAGGTTTTGCTCTTAGGTGGGTTATATGATTATTTTTGCACCACCTTGTATATTCTTTGTATCTAGTGTACTCCATCTACTGTTTCTACCAGTATTGTTGTATATTGACCTAGAGATGAGACTGTGAGGTTTGTGGACTTTTATGCTGTATTTTGGGGTCGAGCTCACTTGAGTCGACATGCTGTTTTTCTTATGCTTCATTATGATTATTTCGCATGTTGTTGCTTTACATTGCGTGGGATTTGTGACCGCCCTGTGGCGAAGAGCTAGCTCCCGCTTGGGGATGCCATATTTGTTGGATTCATTTATATTCTTGTTGTACCCATTTTGGGGGCCAGTATTTACAAAGGAGACTCTGCCGAAATTTTCGGAAAAATTGATATTGTTTTTAAAAAGGGTTTTATATGACTTATTTGATAAACTCGCTTTCAATTGATTGGGTTTTCTTCACTCTTTTGCTTATTTGGTTTTGGTTTCTGGGCTTTGGCTTACTTATTTTACGGACGCCTTGAGACGTTTCGTAATTTAAGTGCCAGTCACGTTCCGTACTTTTCGGGTCGTGATAAAAACCATAAACCCCTTTCATTAAAAGTGATCCCCTCTTCACCCTTTACACTTTGGACCAAGAAAAGTTTGATTTTGATGACTCGGAGAAGCTAAGGTTTTTCTTGGGTTGCCCAAATGAGGTAATTTCTGCACCATTTGTATTGTATTTCATTCACCTTAGCACCTTTACATGTTTAGAAGTGTTTAGATGTTGTATAGTGAGGTTTGGAAATTTCAAGTTAGGGTTTGAGGGATTATTGAGTTGTGATTATGTAATTGAGGCTAGTAGAGGCCATATAACCCCTGTAATGTTAGTATTTTGGAAAAAATCTGAGACTTAAACCCCGGAACACGAACTTAGAAACCCCAACATTGGATAATTGTGTGAATTGTGAGGGTATTTTGGAATCTGCTAACACTCGGGGACCTGGAAAATTATTTAGCGAACACAGTGACACATGCAGGCACCCAGGAAGCTACCACTGAGACCCGAGACCCTAACTCCACCTATAGGCCGCAGATTTAATCATTCTGGCCACAATTTGCGGCCAGAGTAGGGTTGGTTTGGTCCATGTTTGTTCCAGGGCTTTATCTCCAGTAAAATAGACCCTTTGCATATGCAAAATTGGCTAATTTAACCTAGGGTAAAATCTGGGAGCACTTTGATGTGATTTTGGCTATGTTTTTCGTTTTTTTGAAATGTTTGGTTTTGATATTTGGATTTATATTTGGTTGTTGGATGTTTGTACATCAACAACAAGAGTTGTTTGATTGTTTTTGCACGCGTAGGCTATAGGTTCTAACCTATAAGCGATCTGTGTGCCATTTTGGTTTCCGGATTCGATTTTAATAAACGATTGCGACTGTGTATTATTGTAGGTACCTTCGCGTGGATTCCGAGGTGACGGAGCGTGGCATCAACGACTTCGGCAAGCAAGGATCAAGGTGAGTGGATCTATATCCACGGAGGAAGTCGGGTGGATGGCGTATAGCACTCCCGCAATTTGATGGAAACCGATCTATACGATATAGTCGTAGAAACCTAGATTAGGAAACTAGGAATATGTTTAAAATGATAATAAAAGATGATATAAGTGATTGATTATATATGAATATACTGAGATATGAGATGAAAGCTTTAGGGATATGAAAAGTGAATGCGAATCACGACTTATAGATATATAGTTGCATTAGAACAAGTATGAATTTTAGAATAACATACACTTGATGTCTATATAAATTGACTTGATGTGAGATAATAAATGCGATGAAAAGAATATACGAAGTGATATGATGATTTGATGATATGTTAGTATACGAATGCGAGTCGATTGAGATGATTGATATCTTGTCGGTCCCCAGATATGAGATTGTTATGGATGTGGCCTGGGATATAGGTATATAGATTTATAAATATTGTGAATCTTGTTGATGTGTCGTACGAGACGTTAGGTCCATACCCCTCATTGTCATATAGGATGATAGGATCCATGTTGGTTTAATGTCGTCGTACGATGATTTTCCGTACGTGATAAGTTTGACTTGATGATTGATCCATACCCTTGACTAGAGGATGCCGTATGATGGATTATACCGTATGTGATGCTGTAAGGCTGGATGTCGACTGATAGATTCACCGACTCGATCATGTTAGATATGTATACCTTATAGCTTTTAGCTAATGATTTACCTTATGTTGTATTCATGTTATTCTCATTGCATTGCTTATACCTGTGCTAGTACACTTACACCATTATCGATGATGCGTATGTTACACGTACACAGATTTGCCGGCTCACACACTTCATCATCAATAATTGTCATGTCACTACACAGTAGAATTGCTGCATCATGATATGACTCCTTGTATAAATTACTTGCTATAGTTGCATATGCACCTTTATGCGATGTTGCATTGGACCTTGGATAATTTGGGAACCGCGGGATATATTTTAAAAACTGGATTCATTTAAAGGAGCGGTTTTCCCTCGATATGTGCATATTACTATTCCATGTTGCATGATATACGGATATGCTTACATTTCTGTTATATGTCGCATACATCATACTTTACGATTATACGCATTGAGATATACTGTTTTCATGAGATTTCTGGATTTGGGAACAGTGGTCATTTTTAAAAAAAAGAAAGTATGCATTGTGTAAAAACCCGGTTTCTCTTGATATGATATTTCAGTGCGTCCACCATGCGTTTTCTCGGTTCTGAGACGTGTGACAGTGATTCCCGATTTGAGGAGTTGGATGAGGCCGATTGTGGGTACATGTGTTGGATATAGTGCCCTCAAAGTCAATTATTGGATCGCAGGTACGTGATTGCAATGATTAAGAGAGGACCTATACCGATAGGACAGTCTTGCTCGAGATGATAGTATACTATCTGGTTTCTCTTTATCATCGTGTGCATGCTTTAGTTCACTATTGCATGTTGATAGAGCCTATAGGATTCTTGCTTGACTGCCAGCAGTATGATGGCGATCATATACGTGAGAGCTGGGGTCTATAAGCACATCCTTAAAGTGTCCCTAGTCGTGGGAGTTTCGAGACAAGGCATCGATACTCTAGTGTAGACTAGTGTATACAGTCGAGACCCCGACGAGGGGCGGTGGCCGGTCTCACAAGCCATTGGTGTTAGTTGGTTCACCTAAGATATATACAGGTGCTCATTGAGTTATGAGTACACTGGACAGGACTCGCCGGGAATATGCTAGTTGGTATTATACATATCGTCGGATAGCAGTTCCCAGGTGACATGTGTACAGGTTAGTCTATCGACCTGAGATCGTCATTTTTCTCGTGTGAGTTCCCACTGTGCTTTGATTGCTACCCTACCACGGCTCAAAGGAGTAGTGCAAACAGGTTTTAGTTGGGTACAGTCCCGAGCCACATGGAGGCAGTGAGAGGATCGTCAGGGATTCGTCTCTCCCGGTATTGGGGGTGAGATCGCGCTGTGTCTAGGAGAGCCATTACACGAAATCCCTGGCCAGGGTAATCAAGATTTACTAGTAGGTATTCCAGTAGTTTCTCAGGGTGTTCTGGGCTACTCTCCGACACGACTTATACCGCTATTGGGGGTCTGACGTTTACCAGCCCCCTAGGCCCTATATGCGATACTCATAGACGAACAGACCGGACTGTACGGGTATTGTCACTGTCAGGCTCAGTAGGGTTTTAGGATGAGTTCACTCATCAGCTTCCCTTTCTTTCAATACATAGGCAACCGTTACGTACAGCTAGTACCTCTTACGTGCTAGTGGTTATACCCAATGCCAGTGCATTGATGAGTAATTAGAGTCCCCCAGAGACAGTTTCCCAAGTTCGGGCGAAACATTGTAGAGGACGTATGGTTTTATGGCAGGGTTCGATCATATCCGTGCACACGGATCATGGTCAGACGGATAATACTAGCGGGCTTTGGTTTAAGCCGGATCCTAGTATTATACTGTAGGAATATTTTTGTCTCGTTGCATTTCGTATTCGGTCGGAATACAAATGCGGGTATGTATTTACAGTTGAGGGTTTATCTCGTAATTCGTTACAGGATCACTCTCGGAGTTGCCAGTTTCTTTTTCTGCCTCAAACACCTTGTTTAATCATTGTGAGCTTTGACCTTGACTATTTTCTTTTGTCTTTTCCTTCACTTAAATTCATGCATGCACTGAAATCCTTAGACATGGGGTAGCATGGGGCTTTTGCATGGTGGCTGAATTCTGCAGTGGGGGGGGGGGTTCCCTGCAATTTGGCATGTTTTGAAAATGCAAGGGGTTTTTTGCGGTGAGAGATTGACACTCTCACTTAAAAGAAATATCATCACTTCATTCTTAGAAAAACCCACAGAGCCCATTCTTTTTCTTGTTCTGGCCGAGCTCTTTAGGCAGTGGGTTTTTTTATTCTTTCCTTGGCAATGGAAAATCCTATGCTCACTTATTCACCTCCTTGGCAACTCCAATTTACCTCCACCCAATCGCATGGGTGCCTTGAGATAAAGTATTATGCACTCTCTCTACATCAATCTTGGACATGTCGGCTAGCAAACTTCATGTCCGAGTTGTCTCGATCTTGAGGCGGGAGCCCATATACAGATTCAACAACGTGGTGCCACCTTGACGAGCGAGATCGGAGAGCAGACTTCGTCGGCGCAGCAGCGGAGAGCTTGGCGCGGAGATTAAAGACCGAAGGACACGAATCGATCGGTATAATCTTTTCAACTCCTTTTACATATTGCTAGTTTACGGTTAATGGAACGATCCGGGTATTTGGTGTAACGCTTTGATATTCGTTTAGGATATTTTCGCGTTAATTAGTAATTGTGCATGTTTTTCATAAAAAACCCGAAAATCTTATTTTCCTGTTAATTAGTGATAATCGTGTTGGGAAGTGTTTATATATATATATATATAGGGTTTATTAATTATATTTTAGTCGTGTTTACCCTAATTGGAAAAATTTTGTGTTAGTGTACACATGCACACTTAGCACACTTTTGGACTTAGGTTTAAAGTGTTAGCATGTAACCATTTTCTTTCTTGCATGGTTTTTAATTATCCCCACCCTTTTTTTTACAAGTCAAAACCCTTTTTAATTTAAAAATTCAAATAGAAATGGATGCATGGTGGTTAGGTGAGAATTTGACCTCTTTTGACCCATTTTCCTTCTCTCTTCTCTCTCTTTTCTCATTTCTGAAATTCCTGCAGAAAAGGGCAGCAGCAACAACACCATTTCTTCATCTTCTCTTCTCTTTTCACTTCCCATTTGATTCATGCTCAAACCCTACACCAAAAACCCATTTTTATCCACAAAAACCTTTATAAAGGTGGCTCTTTGAGGTGTTTGGTGGCAAGTCAGTACACTTGAAGGCTAGAGCTGGAAATTTTGGTTTCCCTAAGTTTTTTTTGAAGGTATTTAACTCACACTTAGCACCCTATCTCATAACTTGTAGTATTTTAGCTAAAAATCGTAATTTTATGTGCATTTTTGCGATAATGAAGGATATTAGTGAAGTTTATGTTAAATTGGTATTTTTATGGCTTGCTTAGCTTAGGGAGGTGTTATTAGAGTGGTTTTAGCTCAAGTTTTGCTTCAGGTTTCATAAAAATACCTGAATGTATCGTTTTGTGCTAATATGGCAATTTTAACTAGAAATTGGGCTCTGTTGAATCTGCTTGTATCCCGTTGGCTTCAGAATAAAACTGTATTTACTGGAGCATACATAATAGGTATGGAGTGCACACACGAAGCCCGGGAGCCCAACTCCCAAGTCGGGCCGCCGGAAAATGCGTTCTGGCTGCAAATTGCGGCCAGATGGGGGACCTGGGGGTTGGGGTTTGTGTGATAGGTGTCTGCTGCTATGTGAAGACTTTTGGTATGTGTAATTTTGTTTAATTCTTTCTGTAGAAAAATCTGGGATCAATTACCCTATTTCTCGTATTTTTGAATCTTCGCGACACGTGTGATACGTGTGTGGGTTTGGGGTTTTCTGCGTATCGCGACGTGTCGGGATAGCTTCAGGCGCGTAATCACACGTTTTAGCGTATCGCACACACGTGCGCTTGGTTCGCGACGCGGGTTTCTAGTTTGGCTATAATGACGCGTTTTTGTAGATTGAGCTTATGTGTGATATTCTGTGAAATTCTAGGTTCGCAGGCGAGTACGATGGACGCCGCAAAGAAGGGGAAACAAGTCATCGGCTACACTTAGCGCGAGACTACGGTGAGTAGATTTAACATCTACGGGGAAATCGCCCGCATGGCGTTATGCGTCAGGGATGATAGGACCTTGTAGCAGCATATTGCATTTACATACATTGACTGTTCATGGATACTGTCGTTGCATACTGCATTCTCTGTTATATGTATATGAACTTAGAATTGTTAAAACACCGCACTGTTACTAACGGTTCATGTTGCACGAGCACAAATCTGCATGTTACACAGACACCGTTAGTAATTGCCATGACACTCACACTGTAGAATTGCTATGATCATTATATTGTAGTTCATCTCACATATGATTCGATATGATTATGATACTTGTGCACGTACTCCTTTACATGTTCATACTCGTGCATGTAATCCTTTACATGTTCCTACTTGTGCACGTACTCATTTACATACTTATGCATATTCAAACTGTACCTACCTGGATAAGCTGATTTTGGTAGAAACTAGGAGCCGCATGATGCCTTTTGAAAAACTGGAACTATTTTAAAGAGCGGTTTCTCCCTTTTACTTATAGTATGACTTGATGCACATATCACATCGCATTGAATTACACATTGGTTTTGGATTTCATGTGATTTCTGGTTTTGAAGACCGTGGAATTATTTAAGAAAATATGCACTATTTGAAAACCCGGTTCCTCTTGATATGATATTTTGGTGCGTCCACCACGCGTTTTCTCGGTTCTGAGACGTGTGCTTGAAACCCGATTCGAGGAGTTGGAAGATCCGTTTGCGGGTTCGTGGTGGACCCGGTATGGCTCCCCGGGACGAGAAATGTTTTCGTGGAGTAGACGATGAGCCTGGCAGGGTGGCGAGTACCTACCGGTGATTGGTTGGACCTGGCTGTTATCCGTAGGATACTGACCAGAGTCGATAGATGGATACGGGACGACTCATACTGCTGGGGCCGAGGACCGATATCATAGACGGAGCCCGTAGGCTGATCCGGACCGACGGAGCCCGATATATGAGGATTTGCGTGTCGATGCTGGACATGATTATTTCATGATATTTTGAGTGCCGATGTTGGGCACTCCTGATTCTCAGAGGTTTACAGGATTTGAGGGCCGATAAGAGTGCCGGCGCCTGAGTTTATTAGGATCTGGGTGCATTGATGGGCACCGATTATATTTTCCACGTTGACATTCCGTGTAGTTGTTGTATTTCCCATGCTCAGCATTCATTATTATGCATCTCATCCTGTAGTTATTTTACCTGATAGAGCACTTGCATGATTATTGCACATACTGCTTATCGCATATAGATATTATCTGCTGGCATATGATAGAGTAGCGCAGTACGTGCATACTCGCGATTACCTTTATATGTTATTTTCTATTCACGAGTTGGCAACTCACCCCCGTTGTGCCACAGTATTTGCAGGTTGACCCTTAGACTAGTCGCGGCAGGCTGATTCCTTGTATCTTTTTGGTTACGGATACCACTACAGTTGGAGCGTGAGCAGTTTTGCCGTTAGGTGGGTTGTGGTATTCCGGTTGTTTACATTGTACATAATTTTGTATCTAGTACTCTCCATCTGGTTTTATGTATTGACTTAAAGACCAGTGTGAGGACGAGGATGTATATTATTTGTATTCTGGTGTCGAGCTCGTGTGAGCCGACTTTATTTATGCAGTTATCATTCTGTGATGTTTTTCACTTATTGCCCATTTCTTCGCTTCGGCGTCGTATATTACTCTTGTGGTGTTTGTTTCCGCCGTTGGGCGTGATTGCTCCCGTTGGGATGCCTTATTTCATTGTGTAATTTTTTTTACTCATATCTTGTTTTGTACCCGATTTCGGGGTTAGTTTTACAAAGGAAATGCTGCCAAATTTTTTAAGATAATAACTTAAACTTTAAAGATTGTTATTAAACTACTTAAGGTTTTCCAAATGTTTTAAACAAATGTTTTCTACACTCACTACTTTTAATGGTTTTGATTTCTGGGTTTCGGCTTACTTAGTCGCGTCATGCCTCTAGACGTTACGTGGTTAAGTGTCAGTCACGAGTCGAACTTCGGGTCGTGACATTTGGGTTGCGGTAGCGCTGTTTTTTGTAAAAAGTTTTTGTTCTGCATTTGGCGTCGGTTTGACGGCCGCGGTGCCGCTGCAACCCAACATGGTATCAGAGCCACGCCATTAACCTATACTAGCTTGTTCTAACATGTTTAAAAGCTCAATCGGACAAAATTTCCAAAACCGAATTTTCATGTTCAGAGTTTCTGTCGAATTTTTTTTTTGGTCTAAAAATTTTTTTGGGTACGTCAGAAAATCAGGCAGGCCTTTTGAAGACACTGGAAGAAATTTGGTAGCACGAGCTTACCGCTAGACCGCGGAACCGCGGCCAAACGCTCATGTTTGCCGCAGTTGCGCGGCACTTTGGTGGGTTCGCTGCACCAATTTTCTTCTGGGGGACTTCAACTTGGAAATGTGGTTTCTAGAACATTTAGTTTTGGCCCAGATTATTTTGAGTGCTAGATTTATACTTGGGGACCACTTCGGGAAATTTTTGTCGATCGAAAATTTAAACAAGTTAGATCACAGTGCTTACATTTCTATCTGCGACCGTGAATGTCATTTGATCGCTAAATCTTTTCTAATCGCTATAGTTCTTTTAGACGGGTTTTGCGAATGTGACATTCACGTTGATGTTCTATGTTGTGTTGTGATGTTGCGGATTGGTTGTGGTGGATAGCTTGGTGCAATATTAGTGCAGTTTGGATTTATTTATACATTTGATATTGCGGGGCGAGCGTCCGACATGTGGACTGCCGTCACTGCCTGTTTGTATATTATTCTTTTGGGGCACGACCGGGTTGAGGTCGATGTACTCGTTGTATATTTTTCTTTTCTGTACTAGGATTATCCCGCGGTGGGGTGCATGGATAGCCAGGTTCTAGAAGGCAACGGGTCCGCATCTCATGGCGTTGAGACGGAGGGGGCTTCACTCTAGAATTGGCGGGCTATTCGCCGCACTCGTAGGGGGTACAGGTTGACCCAAGGAGGGGTGCTCAAGTTACCGGATTCCGTGAAGTGCCAGGTGATCCATTCACTTTGCTGAAGGGGGCTGCCTCGCTTCTGGTTTTGGCGAGTAACTTGCCGCCCACGTAGGGGTCTAGGATTTCATTGCACAGGCTATCCACACGACCAGGGGAGCGTCGGGTTTCATTTGCGGCTCAAAGGAAACCCGGGGCTCCCAGATTATCTGTATTGTTCTGTGATGCTTATTACTTTTCTGTGATGTTGAATTTATCATGCCTCGAGCGATTATTATATATTGATATATATACTAGTAGATGTTGTATATGTTTTGCACCCGCGCTAGTCCAGTCCCCGCTCTGTCGTTAGTTAAGTAACCTAACGGGTGATGACGGGACCCAGTGGCGAATGCGGATGGCATATACGTACATTATATTTTCGTTCTTTTCTGGTGTGATCAATTGATGGGACTGCGTTAATTCTTATCAATGCAAGGAAAACAAACCTATATTTGATGTTGTTGGAACCAATTTTTCAAAAGCTGTTATTGCAATGGCGTTCTCTTTTGTTTTGCATAGTGGTATTCGGTTATGAATATCCAGTACCTCATTCGACGAGGCAAGGGCCGAGATCCCTTCATCGGGAGTGACCCCTTGGACAGAGGTTTGCGTCAGGGTAATAACTTCACTATAGTTGATTACTTTTTGCTTTGCATCGTGGTATTCAGTTTGGAATATCCTGCACCTCATTCCACGGGGAAAGAGCCGAGATCCCTTCACCGGGAGTGACCTCTTTAGCAAAGGTTTTCATCACTATATTTTTATAAAAAAAGTTATCCGGTTCCTTCAATGATATCAAGTTCATTATGCTAAAGGTTTTTCGCCAAAAACCAGCCGTAGCCCTCCGTCATTTCAGATAGGTATCTCGTAGTATTCGTGCTATATACGTTGGTCTCTATCAAGGCATAGTGTACGGTAGCTGCGTGATACTTGTCTGTAGCATGGATATGCGATTATCTAGGATAGCCGCACTGTTAGTGTATATGCCCTAGAGGCCATTATTGTATCATACTAGTTTGTATATTACTTAATGGAAGCTTGGGATATTCACCTTGTATATACAATCTTGCTCAATATAGTAGTATGCTACTTGGTTTGTTTCTACTTCAATGTGTACATGTGTTTATTTTAGTATATCACATATACACATTAGTGGAGCCCTTAGGATCTTTGCTTGATTACCAGCGTTGTGATGGCAGTCACACTAGTGGGGCTGGGTAATCTATAAGCACATCCTTATACAGGTCCCTAGTCGCAGGACTATCGAGACAGGGCATCGATACTTCGGAGTAGACTAGCGTATGCGCTACTCATCCCAGTGTGGGAGATGGTCTGTCCCACAGCCATCAGTACGTCGTACTGGAGATAGTATACGGGAGCTCGTTATGTTACGAGTACACTGGACAGGACTCGTCGGGAACTGACCGGTTGGTATTATACCTATCGTCAGTTATCAGTTCCCAGGTGACATGAGTACAGCTTAGTCCGCTGACTTGACACTGTCACTTCGCCTCGAGTGTGTTCCCACTGTACTTTGATTACTACCCTACCACGGCTCAAAGGAGTCGTGCAAACAGGTAGTAGTTGGGTACAGTCCCGAAGCACTTGGAGGCAGTGACGGTTAGACAGGATTCGTCTCTCCCGGTATTGGGGGTTGACATCACGCTGTGTCTAGGAGAGCCATTACACAAGTAGTCCCTGGTCAGGGCAATCGAGATATACTGGTAGGTTTCCAGTGTTATCTTAGGGTGTTTTGGGCTTCACTCCGACACGACTTGTACCGCTATTAGGGGACTGACGTTTACCGCCCCCCTAGGCCCGCCATGCGATGTATCAGACGAACAGACCGGACTGTACGGAGACTGTCACATTCAGGCTCAGTAGGAGTTCAGATGGGTTTCACCTCGTCAGTCTTCTTGTCGGCATCTACCTGGGGACCGTTACGCACAGCTAGTGCCGCTTGCGGTCTGTGGTTAAACCTACTGCCAGCGTAGTGTCGAGTCTTTAGAGTCCCACACAGAAAGCTATTCTCCTTTAGGCAAAAGAGTAGAGGTCGCATGGTTTTGCGACAGGGTTCGGTCACATCCGTGCACTTATGCACGTACAGTGTCCGGACAGTTAACACTAGCGGGCTTTAGTTTAAGCCAGATCCTAGTGTACGTTTTGGGATTGGTTTTATCCAGTATGTATTCGTGTTCCTCGGAACGCGGATGCGGGTGTGTATGCACAGTTGACGGAGAGACAGAGGCAGAGGATTCTCATTAGGGTTGTTGACCGTTGACTGTTGACTATTGACTTTTTGCTCAACCCTAATGAGAATATGATATGTAATTAACAATAATATTAATTAAGTATTATAGTGACATGGTTGTTGTGGGGTTGACTTTGTTGACTTTGTTGACCGGTTGACTAGGTTGGACTAGTTGACCATCATGATGATAATGGCTATCATTTCATGGCAAAGACTTTTGCTTGCTTGTTCTCTTGTGCAAAATGAGTGCATGAAATGATATGGCTATTGTAGCTTAAACCATCACTAATACTTGATTGCTATTATGGGTTATGATGGTTTTGGATTATGAGAGCCAAGAGAGAAAAGTCTTGCTCATTCTTTCATTTCCTTTCTCTCTCTTGTGTTCTTGAGCTCTCATCTTCTTCCTCTTGCTCTCCCTCTCTTTAGTCTATGGTTCACTTTTCTCATGTGTTGAGAACCAAGAACCATAGAGAAAAATCCCAACACACTCTCCTCTACTCACTCTAGTTCACAAGGTTTAGCAAACCGAGTGAACTAGTTTCTTCAAAGCTCGAAGAAGAAGCCAAAGGTAGAAGCTTTCAGGTGGATCGATCTTCGGCGCAAGGAGACGACGGGGTGAAGCCGATCCGGACAACCATCGAGGTTTGAAGACGAAGGAGTTCAAGAAAGAAAGGTATAACCCCCTAACCGAGTAGTTAACAACTCCTAGTTAGGTTGTTTGTTAGATGTTTAACAAAGATCCGGTTTTGAGTCCATGTTACCGCCTCTAGAAAATTGTTTTTCATCAAATTCCGCATGCCCGAAAGTACCGGGAGAGGTAGCATGGACTTACACGCACAGTCACGTTGGTCTCTATCAAGGGCTTGTGCGGGTGGGTTTAGATCAATCTTAGATAATAACGGGTTGAACTTGACTAGCGACTTATGGCACGTTGGTCTCTATCAAGGCCATGAAGTCGTTAGGGGTAAAATCATATCGGGAGTTTCAAACATACAGGAAACTTGCCAGGCTTGTGCATACCTTCTGGAGTGTGATGACGTGAGTGGTTTCCATCACGTTATCATGCGATGATAGTTGGTGTAGGGTTACTAGGCACTCTAATAAGGTTCTACAAGGCATCAACCATGCCCGATTAAAAAATTTAGCCGTGCCGAATAACCCTAAACAAGATCTTTGCTAGACTATTAGGGTAACACATGCAAGTAAATAACATTTACCACTAAGTGAATACGAAATACAACCTTTGTAGATTGGTCCTTCACTTCTAAAGCTCCTTGTTGTAGTCCCTTCGCTGCGATCATGGTTCTCCCGGGCTCTTGCATGGCTTCACGAGGCGAAAGAAGCGTCCTTGCTTGAAGTCTTCGAGGCCGAAGATGATCTACGTCGAGGGAATACCAACTCAAGCTACTACTTCACTAACTAGAGAATTAGTGAAGCAAACACCCTAAACTAAAGTGCTAGTCTAGTAGAGGATGGAGAAATAGGAAGTGGGTTCTCTTTAGAATTTTATTTCTCACAATGTTTCTCACTTTAGATCAAACCCTAGAGAGCTTTTTAGCTCAAGGAAGAAGATGAAGAAAATAAAGAGAGAAAGATAATGATCAAGTGAGTGAGCTAACCATGGGTGAGTGAGTATCATATACTAACTCATGTAAAGACATAACCATGGCTAATTCTAATGGTTGGGTTAACTAAATATCTTAAGTAAAACAAATTGAGTTGAATTTGTCAAAGCACTAAAAGCTTCTACAAGCTTCATGCACTTAACAAATATTAATCAATTTAGATTTACTTTAAATATAAAAACCCCTCCACTAAAATTAGAATGGTGTATGTCTTATACACCCATGTCATGTGTATCATCAACCATGATACAAAAAGAAAACACATTTTTAATATATATTAAAGTTATGCACATGTGAGAAAAAAATCCTTAAGTGAACAAGTGTTAGTTAATGTAAACTAGTATATCTAATATACAATTATACACTAAATTATTAAGTCAACACTTGACTTAATAATCCGGTTATATCTCATATAACCGACTAACATCCATTGTATCGACTTATCGAATCAACACTTGATTCGATAACCCGGCTATATCATATATAACCGACCGATACAAAAAGTCGCTAGAATAGAATATGGTATCACATACACGCATTATTCTCGGTCCCGCACATATCACATGCGTGCTCCTATTTCGTTTTGCCTGAGCCAGTAAAACCACTATGTAGGACTCTAAAGACTCGTCAATACGCCGGAAGTAGGTAATGATCACATCAAGCACCCACAAGCCGTCAGCGGTACTAGCTAGACGTAACGGCTACCCGGGTATTGAGCGATCAGAAGATCAGCAAGCAAGCCCGCTCCAACTTCTGTAAAAGCCTGCCGGTAACACTTCCCGTACAGTCCGGTCTCCTCGTCTGATATGTCGTATATCAAGTCTAGGGGTGGTAAACGTCAGACCCCAATAACCGATAAGTCGTGCCGTTGTGAGGCTCATAACGGGTCGAGAAACTACTGGTAACACTTACCAGTAAATTTCTAAATCAGCCCTGGCCAGGGACTTCCCTGTTATGGCCAATCGAGCACAGCGCAACATCAACCCCCAATACCGGGAGAGACGAAACTCCTCCTATCTCTCATTGCCTCCATGTGACTCGGGACTGTACCCAAAAACCACCGTTTTGCACGCCCTCTTGGACATGGTAAGGTGGAAATCAAAGCACAGTGGGAATCACACAAGACTCTATGACAATCTCGGGTCTACAGACTAACCTGTACAAGTGTCACCAAAGAACTGCCATCTGACGTGAGGTATAATACCATCTGGGAGTTCTCTGCGAGTCCATCCAGTGTACCCAGTCTCCACTGAGCACCCGTATACCATCTCTGATGTCAAACACCAATGGATATGGGATCATCCATCGCCCATCTCATGGGTCGAGAAGCGTATACGCTAGTCTACTCTGGTATATCGATGCCCTATCTCGATACACCTACGACTAGGAACATTAAAGGATGTACTTATGGACTACTCTATCCCCACTAGTATGATCTGCATCATAGTCCAGGTAGTCAAGTACACATCCTAAGGGCTTTACCAACATGTAACTATAAGACAGTATCAAGAGACAAGTAAACATGTTAAAATAAAGAGCAACCAGATAGCATACTATCATATCGAGCAAGAAAGTCCTCTCTATATATGTCCAAGCATCCAATATAATATACATCATATCTACAATACTGGCCTCTAGGGCATAAATACAACTAACAATCTCCCACTTGCACTAGGGCCAGCTGCTGTAGTATCGCATACCAAGCATCCCGAAGAGTCTCTCAAACTGTATCTGGGGAATGGCCTTCGTGAGTGGATCCGCTGTTTTGTTCTTCGTGTCAACCCTCCTGACCTCGATCTCCTGGCGATCAACTATCTCCTGGATCAGGTGATACCGCCTCAGAATATGCCTGGATCGCTGATGGGACCTGGGTTCCTTAGCCAAAGCCACCGCTCCATTGTTATCACAATACAAAGGTATTGGCTTCTCAATGGATGGAATAACTCCAAGTTCAGTAATGAACTTCTTGATCCAGACAGCCTCTTTGGCAGCATCGTTGGCAGCGATGTATTCATCTTCCATCGTCGAGTCTGCCACGGTTTCCTACTTGGAACTCTTCCAGCTAACCGCCCCTCCGTAAAGGGTAAAGACAAATCCCGAGTGCGACTTAGAGTCGTCCTTATCACTCTGGAAGCTCGAATTGGTAAAGGACTCCACTTGGAGTTCTCCGTTATCATACACCAAGAGCATCTCTTTAGTCCTTCGTAAGTACTTGAGAATGCCCTTCACAGCTGTCCAGTGACTCTCTCCAGGATCAGCTTGATACCTACTCACTACACTTAGTGAGTGTGCTACATCGGGACTGGTACATGTAAGTCCACGTTACCTCTCCCGGTTCTTTCGGGCTTGCGGAAACGGTAAAAAACGATTTTTAAGACTTAGGTAACATGGACTACAAAAACGGATCTTGGCTAAACTACACACTAGCAACCTAACTAGATATTTATCTACTCGATTAGGGGTTATACCTCACTTGAACTCCTTCTTCTTGGACTCTTTGTAGTGGTTGGATGGTGCTTTCCTCGTCGCGGACTCTTGTCAAAGATGGATCCACCTGAGGGTTTCTTCCTTGAGCTCCTTTCTCGAACTTTGAGAGAACTAAGATCTTTGGCTTGCTAGACCTTCAACCTTAGAGTGAGTAGAGAGTGGTTTAGGGTATTTTATCTCAAGGAGAGGTTTCTCAAATCATGAGAATGGATCTCCTTGAACTAGAGAAGGAGGAAGAAGAAGAGAGGAGAGAGAATAGTTATGATAGAATGAGATGGTTTTTTACAACCATAACAATATAAGTGAATTATCAAATTAATAAAATTAATCAAAATGAAAAAGTTGATGGAAGGTTTGATAAGACTATTATCATTTCACATTAAATGGTTTTTGCTAGAATCAAAAAGCATCTTTGATGTGTAATGATGATAGTCAATGTTTCAACCATGGTCAACTAGTCAACCTTGGTCAACAAGTCAACAAACCCAACCATGACATAATTTCATTTAATTAATATTATTAATTGATATATCACAAATTCATTAGGGTTTGGAAAAAGACGACTGTCAACTGTGCATACGCACCCGTTCCAAAACCCTAATGAAAAACCTCTTCCTCCGCCTCAATCAACTGTGCATACACACCCGCATTCGTGTTCCAAGGAACATGAATACTATGAGATAAAACTAACCCCAAAACATATACTAGGATCTGGCTCAAACCAGAGCCCGCTAGTAATGTCTGTCCGGACGCCAAACGTGCACAAGTGCGCGGATGAGAACGAACCCTGTCGCAAAATCATGCGACCTCTACTCTGTTTTGCCCAAAGGCGAATAACCCTCTGTGTGGGACTCTAAAGACTCGACACTACGCTGGCAGAGGGTTTAACCACAGACCGCAAGCGGCACTAGCTGTACGTAACGGTCCCCAGGTAGATGCCGATAAGAAGACTGGCGAGGTAAACCCATCTGAACTCCTACTGAGCCTGTATGTGACAGTCTCCGTACAGTCTGGTCTGTTCGTCTAAAAACATCGCATAGCGGGCCTAGGGGGCGGTAAACGTCAGTCCCCTGCTAGCAGAACAAGTCGTGCCGGAGTGTAGCCCGGAACACCTGAGATAACACTGGAAACCTACCGGTCTATCTCGCTTGCCCTGGCCAGGGACTTTGTGTAATGGCTCTCCTAGACACAGCGCGATATCAACCCCCAATACCGGGAGAGACGAATCCTGTCTAACCGTCACTGCCTCTAAGTGCTTTGGGACTGCACCCAAAAACTACCTGTTTGCACGACTCCTTTGAGCCGTGGTAGGGTAGTAATCAAAGTACAGTGGGAACACACTCGAGGCGAAGTGACAGTGTCAAGTCAACGGACTAAGCTGTACTCATGTCACCTGGGAACTAATAACTGACGATAGGTATAATACCAACCAACAGTTCCCGACGAGTCATGTCCAGTGTACTCGTAACCTAACGAGCACCCGTATACTATCTCAAGTACGACGTACTGACGGCTGTGGGACAGACCGTCTCCCAAGCTGGGATAAGAAGCGCATACGCTAGTCTACTCCGGAGTATCGATGCCCTGTCTCGATAGTCCTGCGACTAGAGACCTGCATAAGGATGTGCTTATAGATTACCTAGCCCCCACGAGTGTGACTGCCATCACAACGCTGGTAATCAAGCAAAGATCCTAAGGGCTCCACTAATGTGTAAAGGCGATATGCTAAAAGAAACACATGCACACATTAAAGCAGAAACAAACAAAGTAGTATACTACCATTTTGAGCAAGATTGTCAATACAAGGTGAATATCCCAAGCTTCCATTAAGTAATATACATACTAGTATGATACAGTAATGGCCTCTAGGGCATATACACTAACAATCTCCCACTTGCACTAAGGCCATGTACTGGCGTATCGAAGACCTATCATCTCGATCAGCCGCTCGAACTGAGTCTGGGGTAAGGCCTTCGTGAATGGATCAGCAGTGTTATCTTCCGTAGCAACTCTCCGAACCTCGATCTCCTGGCGACCCACGATCTCCCTGATCAGGTGATACCACCTCAAGATGTGCCTGGACTTCTGATGGGACCTGGGTTCCTTCGCTAAAGCTATAGCTCTGTTGTTGTCACAATACAGCGGTATTGGATCAACAATGGTAGGAACCACCTGAAGCTCCGTGAGGAACTTCTTCATCCAGACAACTTCCTTTGCGGCATCTGCAGCAGCGATATATTCCGCTTCCATCGTCGAGTCAGCAACGGTTTCCTATTTGGAACTCATCCAACACATCGCCCCTCCATAGAGGGTAAAGACATAACCCGACATGGACTTGGAATCATCCTTGTCACTCTGGAAGCTGGAGTCAGCAAAGGCCTCGATCTGGAGGTCTTTTCCGCCATACACCAAGAACATCTCCTTAGTCCTTCTCAGGTACTTGATAATATTCTTTACCGCTATCCAGTGTTTCTCCCCAGGGTTTGACTGATACCAGCTTACCACACTCAGTGCATAAGCTACATCTGGTCTGGTACACAACATCGCATACATTATAGAGCCTACCGCAGAAGCGTAGGGTATAATAGACATGCGATCCCTTTCCAAATCAGTTTTGGGAGACATCTCTTTGGAGAGGGTGATCCCGTGACAAGCCGGTAGATTACCGCGCTTGGAATCTTCCATACTGAATCTTTTCAGTATGGTGTCGATGTACCTGGACTGTGAGAGTCCCAGTATCCTCTTGGATCTGACACGATAAATCCGGATCCCCAGAATGTATGAGGCATCACCCAGGTCTTTCATGGAGAACCTGTGTGACAAGAACCCTTTGACAGATTGTAGCATAGGAATGTCATTTCCTATCAAGAGAATGTCATCCACGTATAAAACGAGGAATACTACAGTTCTCGCTACAAATCTACTATAGATGCATGGTTCATCTGGATTTTTGATAAAGCCAAATTCTTTGACCGTCTCATCAAAACAGATGTTCCAACTCCGCGATGCCTGTTTTAGTCCATAGATGGACTTAAGCAACTTGCACACCTTTCCGCTGCTCCCACTCTGAATGAAACCCTCAGGTTGGTCCATATAGACACACTCCTCTAAATTTCCATTTAGAAAAGCGGTCTTTACGTCCATTTTCCAGATCTCATAATCGTGGAAGGCAGCAATGGCAAGAAGGATCCGAATGGATTTCAGCATAGCCACTGGAGAAAAGGTTTCGTCGTAGTCCAAGCCAGGTCTTTGACGGAAACCCTTTGCAACAAGTCTAGCTTTATTGGTCTCAACCTGTCCATCTTCACTAATCTTCCTTTTGAAGATCCACTTGCATCCTACGGGTTTTACCCCATCTGGAGCAATGTCCAACGTCCATACTTTGTTGGTGTACATGGACTCCATTTCGGTCCGCATTGCATCCAGCCATTTTACCGAGTCAACGCTCTGAATGGCCTGCTGGAAGCTAGTCGGCTCATCACTATCAATGATGCAATCCTCTCTATCCCCGTCTATGAGAAAACCGTAGTATCTCTCGGGCGGATGAGACTGCCTACTACTTCTGCGGAGCGGCGTAGGAATGTCCTGATCTTTCGAACCTTCTGGTTCTACTAAGCTTTCAGTAATAGCTCGTGGTTCTGGAATTTCTTCCATTTCTATTGTGCTCCCACTTATCTGATTCTCCAAAACCTGAGTTTCCAAGAAGTGGGCATGCCGAGAAACAAAAACCTTTTGTTCCTCTTCGCAATAGAAGAAATATCCCTTGGAGTTCTTTGGATATCCCACAAACTTGCATTGTACTGAGCGTGCCTCGAGCTTGTCCGCATGCTGCTTTTTGACAAAAGCTGGACATCCTCATGTCTTAATATGATTAAGATAGGGTCTCTTCCCACACCACATCTGATATGGTGTAGTAGGCACAGTCTTAGTTGGAACTCGGTTCAAAAGGTATGCAGCTGATTCTAGCGCATATCCCCAGAATGATCGCGGTAACTCAGCGTTACTCATCATGGACCGTACCATATCCAATAGGGTTCGGTTCCGTCTCTCCGATACACCGTTATGTTGCGGAGTGTATGGAGGAGTAAGCTGAGAGAGAATTCCATTCTCTTTTAAGTAGTCCAGGAACTCGGCACTCAAGTATTCACCACCTCGATCAGATCTTAGTGTCTTGATACTTTTGCCTGTTTGTTTTTCTACTTCATTCTTATATTCCTGGAATTTTCCAAAGGCTTTGGATTTATGTTTCATTAAGAAGACATAACCGTACCTTGAAAAGTCATCCGTAAAAGTAATGAAGTAAGAATAACCGCTTCGTGCATGTATAGACATTGGACCGCACGCGTCGCTGTGTACAAGTCCCAAGAGCTCGCTCGCTCTCACTCCGTGTCCAGTGAACGGAGTCTTTGTCATCTTTCCTTTGAGACGGGATTGACAAGTTGCATATGATTGATATTCGAACGGATCCAAATATCCTTCTGTATGTAACTTAGTCAAACTTCTCTCATTGATGTGACCCAGTCTACAATGCCATAAGAAAGTCTGATTTATTTCCGGAGACTTTCTTTTGTGTGTATTCTGGACATTGAAAATCTGTGGTTGGTTTAATACGTATATACCATTGCTCAATGTACCTGACCTAATCAGAACTTGATTAAGGTGAATGTTTACAACATTACTTACAAACGCAAATTCATAACCTTCTTTAGAAACCAAAGATACAGAAATGATTTTACAAGTTGCGTTGGGTACAAAAAAGCAATTACGTAAAACCAAAACATGTCCATCTGACATTCCCAGGTGATAGTCCCCCACGGCCTCAGCATCCATGCTAGCTCCGTTTGCAACTTTGAGGGTCATGTCACCTGCCTTCAAAAACCTACGCTTTCTCAACTCCTGCAAAGAATTACAGATATGAGATCCTGATCCGGTATCCAATACCCAGGACGTAGAGTTTATTGATAGACAGTATTCAATAACATACACACCTGAAGCTGAAGCCGCAACCTGCTTCAGATCCTGTGTTCTGGCTTTCCAAGCCCTGCAATCTTTCTTCCAGTGTCCACTCTTATGACAGTAAAAGCATTCTTCCTTATCCACAAGTTTCCCCGCTACCTTTGTTGATTTTGCCTTTCCCTTCGTATCCACCTTACTAACACCGCCCCTTGGTTTGGCGGGGGTTTTCTTCTTCTTTCTCTTGGCTTTCGCCTTGGACCTAGAAGAGGAAGATCCTCCTACAAACAAAGTGGATGTTTCCCTACCTTTCTGTAGGGTGCCCTCTGCACTCCTCAGCATGTTGAGGAGCTCTGAAAGTTCAACTTCCTTTTTCTTGCAAGTTGAAATTCAGAATGAACTGGGCGTAAGTGGAAGGAAGGGACTGAAGAATCAAGTTCATATAGAGCTCATTCTCCAACGTGGTCCCAAGGTCCGCGAGCTCCTCTATGTAGCTAATCATCTTAAGCACGTGTTCCGCTACGATGATCCGATGGCCAATCTTGCCGAAAACAACTTCTTCGACACTTCGTATCTGGCGATACGAGATTGCTCTCCATACAGTTCTTTTGTATGGAGAAATATGGATTCGAGGTCTATATTCTCATGCCTCCTCTGATGTTCGTTGTCCATAGAGGCAAGCACGAGGCATTTGACCTCCGCGCAGTCGATCTCCCAAGTCTTACGGATTTCCTTATCCGCGACGCTGGAGGTGGGACCTGGGACAGGGGGAGCTTTGGTGGTAAGAAGATACCCCAACTTGTCATAAGTGATTGCCATTTTCACATTCCTGAGCCAATCTTTGTAGTTTGGCCCTGTTAGTATGTTTTTATCTAGTAGTAACTTAAGTCCAGTCATGATGTTTGGTCGCTGCAATTAGGAGAGAGAGAAGAAACACTTTAGCATGATGCTCTTGCAAGTTTAGAGTGGTTTTTAATTTGTCTAAACAGGATGGCTCCCACTGTCTCTCGAATCCCTCCTCAAACCATAAAGGAAGAACTAGTCGGGATCAATCTCACCGTACAATACTTGCTTAACCGTTCAGCCAGGCCAGTGTCGGTACTTTGAGGGAGGTTTTCCAACGCTTTCGCGAAGTTCCTTAATTAAATAACCTCTTTTCCCTGGGGGCGTAGCCCCGCTAACACCTTTCTAGACACCTACTTGGTTTATAGCATTGATCGTTAAGTGAGAAAGTTCCGGAGGAGTAGCATATACTCACAGTAGGATCGGGATCCAAATATCATTGCGTGACAAAACTGAAGGAATCCTACCAGAATCATCACACTCCAAATGGTATGCAGCGCTAGCAAGTTTCAGTTCTTTTGAAACTCCCGATGTGGATTTTTGCCCCATGCTCTTATGACTTTGACTTTGGCCAAAATATCATAAATCACATGTCAAGTTCTACCCGTCATTCTCCAGGTTAATTTGAGCCCACCCGAACATACCCTTGACTTTGGCCAAAATGGTAGAACGACTGCCCCAAACCAATACATTTATCTATGCTGCACATGAATACCCAATAGCTACCAATCACTATGCCTTGACTTTGGCCAACATACATAGCTTGAATACTTATTGACCATTCATGTGAAACGACGGAGGGCTACGAATGGTTTTGGCGAAACCGTGAACGTAGTGAACTTGATATAATCGAAAGAACGAGATAGCTTTCAAAAGGAGTGGTTCAAGCTCCGCATTTAAAAGTTTGGTTTTGAAAAGAACCAAGTGGTTTTCAAAGTATTCCAACGACTTTTACTTGGTTTATTTTTATCTTGCATTAATTCCAATGCGTCCCATCATTTAATCCTACCATTGCAGAAAACAACGAAAATATGACGTACGCTTATGCCATCCGCATTCGCCACGGGGTCCCGTCATCACCTGTTAGGTTACTTAACTAACGACAGAGCGGGGGCTGGACTAGCGTGGATGCAAAACATAAGCAACGCCTAAATAGATATCATATAGATATATATAAACATTCATCACATGCAATGATAGCCATTCCAGATCACAGATGAATACATTGGATATACTAGGAATCCGCAATTCGTACGAGCCTGTAACGAAGAGCGGATTACAAGGTCGCGATGAATAGCCAAACCCCACCCTAGACCCCTACGGGTGCGGCAAACTACCCGCCAAGTATCCGAAGCGAAGCAACCTCCCTCAACTCGTGAGTAGGCCACTCGGCACTTCGAGATACCCGGTAGTTTGTGCACCCCACCTTGGGTCTATCCTAGAAGCAAAAGCAGTAAAAAGAAATTATACAATGACGGCTACAACCCCGACCTGGTTGTGCGGCCATACAAATAATATTACATCAATTTACATATTACAAGAATTTAAAGATAAACAAAACTCTCATCTCACAATTCCTCCCGGCTATTCATCCGCGACAATCCAACGAATTCATATACACATACCATCAACATCACAGATCACAGATATGTATAACCCCCACTAATCGACGTATAGCGATTAGCAGACGTTCAATACATATAAAACATTACAGATATAACCCATTAGCCAAAGTCTACAGAAAATCGACCAAAATACGGATTTGTAACCACCTCAAAAACAAACTTGTTCTCTGGAAAATCTGGGCAGAAACAAACCATCCAAAAAATCACAAAATACCCCCAGAAACAAACTGCAGGAGAAACGATCCACGGCCAAGTCAACTCGGCCGCGGATCCGCGACAGAAGTAAGCTTCTGCCGCGGAACCGCGGCGCGTTGGTCGGCTCATGCGATCGTTTTTCTTTCCTGTTTATAGAAAAGCCTGAGCCGATTTTTAAGACATGATTTTTTATTTTTAGAGCAGAAAAAAATGGCAGAAACTAGGGTTTTCCGGGGTGTTTTGCGGTTTTTTCGTTCGGTCGATATTCTAAATACTTTGCTAACATGCTAGGGTGTGTTTAGTTAGGCTCTGATACCACTGTAAGTCCACGTTACCTCTCCCGGTTCTTTCGGGCTTGCGGAAACGGTAAAAAACGATTTTTAAGACTTAGGTAACATGGACTACAAAAACGGATCTTGGCTAAACTACACACTAGAAACCTAACTAGAGATTTATCTACTCGGTTAGGGGTTATACCTCACCTGAACTCCTTCTTCTTGGACTCTTTTTAGTGGTTGGATGGTGCTTTCCTCGTCGCCTACTCTTGTCAAAGATGGATCCACCTGAGGGTTTCTTCCTTGAGCTCCTTTCTCGAACTTTGAGAGAACTAAGATCTTTGGCTTGCTAGACCTTCAACCCTAGAGTGAGTAGAGAGTGGTTTAGGGTATTTTATCTCAAGGAGAGGTTTCTCAACTCATGAGAATGGATCTCCTTGAACTAGAGAATGAGGAAAAAGAAGAGAGGAGAGAGAATGGTTATGATAGAATGAGATGGTTTTTTACAACCATAACAATATAAGTGAATTATCAAATTAATAAAATTAATCAAAATGAAAAAGTTGATGGAAGGTTTGATAAGACTATTATCATTTCACATTAAATGGTTTTTGCTAGAATCAAAGAGCATCTTTGATGTGTAATGATGATAGTCAATGTTTCAACCATGGTCAACTAGTCAACCTTGGTCAACAAGTCAACAAAACCAACCATGACACAATTTCATTTAATTAATATTATTAATTGATATATCACAAATTCATTAGGGTTTGGAAAAAGACAACTGTCAACTGTGCATACGCACCCGTTCCAAAACCCTAATGAAAAACCTCTTCCTCCGCCTCAATCAACTGTGCATACACACCCGCATTCGTGTTCCGAGGAACATGAATGCTATGAGATAAAACTAACCCCAAAACATATACTAGGATCTGGCTCAAACCATAGCCCTCTAGTAATGTCTGTCCGGACGCCAAACGTGCACAAGTGCGCGGATGAGAACGAACCCTGTCGCAAAACCATGCGACCTCTACTCTGTTTTGCGCAAAGGCGAATAACCCTCTGTGTGGGACTCTAAAGACTCGACACTACGCTGGTAGTGGATTTAACCACATACCGCAAGCGGCACTAGCTGTACGTAACGGTCCCCAGGTAGATGCCGATAAGAAGACTGACGAGGTAAACCCAACTGAACTCCTACTGAGCCTGTATGTGACAGTCTCCGTACAGTCCGGTCTGTTCGTCTAAGAACATCGCATGGCGGGCCTAGGGGGCGGTAAACGTCAGTCCCCTACTAGCGGTACAAGTCGTGCCGGAGTGTAGCCCAGAACACCTGAGATAACACTGGAAACCTACCAGTCTATCTCGCTTTCCCAGGCCAGGGACTTTTTGTAATGGCTCTCCTAGACACAGCGCGATATCAACCCCCAATACCGGGAGAGACGAATCCTGTCTAACCGTCACTGCCTCCAAGTGCTTCGGGACTGCACCCAAAAACTACCTGTTTGCACGACTCCTTTGAGCCGTGGTAGGGTAGTAATCAAAGTACAGTGGGAGCACACTCGAGGCGAAGTGACAGTGTCAAGTCAACGGACTAAGCTGTACTCATGTCACCTGGGAACTGATAACTGACGATAGGTATAATACCAACCAACAGTTCCCGACGAGTCCTGTCCAGTGTACTCGTAACCTAACGAGCACCCGTATACTATCTCAAGTACGACGTACTGACGGCTGTGGGACAGACCGTCTCCCAAGCTGGGATAAGAAGCGCATACGCTAGTCTACTCCGGAGTATCGATGCCCTGTCTCAATAGTCCTGCGACTAGGGACCTGCATAAGGATGTGCTTATTGATTACCCAGCCCCCACGAGTGTGACTGCCATCACAACGCTGGTAATCAAGCAAAGATCCTAAGGGCTCCACTAATGTGTAAAGGCGATATGCTAAAAGAAACACATGCACACATTAAAGCAGAAACAAACCAAGTAGCATACTACCATTTTGAGCAAGATTGTCAATACAAGGTGAATATCCCAAGCTTCCATTAAGTAATATACATACTAGTATGATACAGTAATGGCCTCTAGGGCATATACACTAACAGTACATAGCATTGCATACATGATAAGCCTACAGCCGAAGCATAAGGTATCCCTTGCATGCGAGCTCTCTCCAAATCAGTCTTAGGAGACATCTCTTTGGAGAGAGTGAGTCCAAAGATCGTGGGTAAGTTCCCATGCTTTTATTCTTCCATACTAAACCTCTTTAGTATGGTGTCAATGTACCTGGATTGGGACAATCCTAGTATCCGTTTAGATCTATCTCTTTAGATCATAATTCCCAGTATGCAGGAGGCATCACCTAGATCTGTCATTGAGAATTTTTGTGATAAGAAGAGCTTGACCGATTGCAGTATAGGAATGTCATTTCCTATCAAGAGTATGTCGTCCACGTACAATATGAGGAAGACAACCTTACTCTCTGCCACCTTCTTGTAGATACAAGGTTCATCTACGTTTTTGACAAAATCAAACTCTTTGATAACGACGTCAAAGCAGATGTTTCAACTCTGCGATACTTGCTTTAATCCATAAATGGATTTAAGCAGCTTGCACACCTTCCCGCTGCTCCCACTAGCTACGAAGCCCTTTGGCTAAGTCATGTACACACTCTCTTCTAAATCACCGTTTAGAAAGGCGGTCTTAACATCTATTTGCCAGATTTCGTAGTCATGATATGCAGCGATGGCAAGCATGATCTGGATGGATTTAAGCATAGCCACTGGAGAAAAGGTTTCGTCATAGTCCACACCTGGTCTTTGACGAAAACCCTTTGCAACAAGTCTAGCTTTGAAAGTCTCCACTTTCCCATCTACACCAAGTTTTTTCTTGAAGATCCACTTGCTCCCAATGGGTTTTACCCCTTCAGGAGCATCTTCCAAAGTCCATACTTTGTTGTTGTACATGGATTCCATCTCGGAATGCATTGCATCCAGCCATTTCACTGAGTCCCCACTCGTGATGGCCTGCTCGAAGCTAGTTGGGTCATCATCAACCATGATGCAATCCTCGCTCCCACCATCCATGAGAAAACCGTAGTATCTCTCAGGTGGGTGAGGAACCGTACTAGATCGGCGGAGTGGCTGGGGATCATCGGGAATTACCAAATCCTCCGGTTCTACTAAACCTTCAGTCACAGTTTGTGTATCTGGAACCTCTTCCATCTCTACCACTTTGCCACTAATTTCTTTTACAAGAAATTCCTTTTCCAAAAAGGTGGCATGTTGAGCAACAAACACCTTTTGTTCTTCACTGTGGTAGAAAAAATACCCATATGAGTTCTTTGGATATCCCACAAACTTGCAGAAGACTGACCGTGCCTCGAGTTTGTCCGGATTTTGTCTTTTGACATAAGCCGGACAACCCCATATCTTAACTCGTTTAAGATATGGCCTCTTCCCACTCCATATCTCATATGGTGTGGTAGGTACAGATTTAGATGGAACTTGATTCAATAGGTATGCTGCTGTTTCCGGCGCATACCCCCAGAAGGAAATAGGTAACTCAGCTGTGCTCATCATAGAGCGCACCATATCTAATAGGGTGCGGTTCCTCCGTTTCGATACACTGTTGTGCTGTGGTGTATATGGAGGAGTCAGCTGAGAGAGAATCCCATTCTCTTTTAGGAAGTCCAGGAATTCATTGCTCAAGTATTCACCTCCACGATCAGATCGAAGGATTTTAATACTTTTTCCGGTTTGGTTCTCGACTTCTTTTTTATATTCTCTAAATTTCTCAAAAGCTTCTGATTTGTGTTTAATCAGGAACACATATCCGAATCTAGAGAGATCGTCGGTGAATGTAATGAAGTACGAAGAACCATTCCTGGCATGTGTAGACATGGGACCGCATACATCACTATGTACCAGTCCTAAGAGTTCCGTAACTCCTTCTCCGTGTCCCGTAAACGGAGTTTTGGTCATCTTGCCTTTGAGACATGACTGGCAAGTGTCATAAGATGAAAATTCAAACGGATTCAAATATCCATCCTTATGCAACTTAGCTAGTCGTGTCGCATTGATGTGACCCAGTCTACAATGCCACAAGAAGGATTCGTTCAGTTCTGAACTCTTCCTCTTGTGTGTGTTTGTTATGCTCAGAACTGTTGATTGATTTAGAATATAAATGCCATTGCACAACGTGCCTGATCCAACCAACTTTTGGTTCAGAAAAATGTTCATAACATTATCCTGTAATACAAAATTATATCCCTCTTTACTTAGTAAAGAAACCGATATAATGTTGCATATCAGGTTCGGCATGTAATAGCATTCGTTCAGAATCAATGTATTACCAGTTGGTAATACAAGGTGATATTCCCCGACGGTTTTAGCTGCAACAATTGCACCATTTCCAACCCTTATGTCTTTATCACCTTCTCCAAGTTCTCTACCTTTCCTAAGCCCATGCAACTGATTACATATATGGGATCCTAACCCGGTATCTAATACCCAGGACGTAGAGCAAATGGAGAAACAGTTCTCTGTAACGAACACACCCGAAGAAAATGCATCATCATGTACTTTCTTCATTCGGGTGGCATGGGAATCCTGGTATTCCCCTATATCCTATTCAATCTTATAACTTTTATAGGAAAGAATGGAACCAACGTTCCCCAGCACAGTATAACATGCGGGTTCTGTCAATACATCCATATTATTATCTTTGTTAAGGCATGATATGGTCGCTACCTAGAGAGAGAGAGAGAAGAAAACACTTTAGCGTATGCTCTTGCAAGATCAAATTGGTTATTATTTTATCTAATCAGGATGGCTCCCACTATTTTTATCAAATCTTCCTTCAAACCCTAAAAGGAAAAGACTAGCCGGGATTAATTACACCCTACAATTTCGCCAATCTTTCAGCCAGGCCAGTGTCGGTACTTTGAGGGAGGTTCCCCGTGCTTTCGCACGGACCTAATTAAAGTAAACCTCGTTTTCCCAGAGGCGTAACCCTGTTGACACCTTTCTAGACACCTACTTGATTGGCTAATTGTCCTGTGTAAAACTCTCCCAGGAGTAACAATTACTCGCAGTGGGTATCGGGATCCAACTATCTTATAGAAGGTATGCAATCTCATTGCAAATTTCAACACTTGAAATTCCCGATAATATTTTGCCCCAAACGATCTATGACCTTGACAAGGTCAACAAACCATAGACCATGAGTCAAGTTCAACCCGTCATTTCTTGATTGAATTAAACCCACCCGCACGACCCTTGACAAGGTCAACAAGGTTGTACGACTATCCTAATCCAATCTGCATCATATGCATAAACAGATAAATACTGGTCTGCTACCGCACACTGCGCCTTGACAAGGTCAACAAACGCAGCACGAATACTAAGCAGGACTTATCTGAAATGACGGAGGGCTACGACAGGTTTTTCTAAAAACCTATTGCGTAATGAACTTGATATCGTTGTAGAATCGAGTGAATTTTGAAATGGAGTGATTTTGAGGCTTTCATTAGTTTTGCTAAAGAGGTCACTCCCGGTGAAGGGATCTCGGCTCTTTCCTTATGGAATAAGGTGCAGGATATATCATATATATCGCTATGCAAAGCAAAAACTCCAAAAGCAATCAAAAGACAAACCGAGTGTTGTAGCATCTGCCAGTTTTGCTAAAGAGGTCACTCCCGGTGAAGGGATCTCGGCTCTTTCCTCATCGAATAAGGTGCGGGATATATCATATATATCGCTATGCAAAGCAAAAAACTGTAGCTACCCTTTTTGAAAAATTTGATTCCACAACATCTTTTAGGTTTCTTTTCTTTCATTAATCATATTAATGAAGTCCCATCATTTAAGTCACCTAAACATCACAGATAAATACGACGTACACTTATGCCATCCGCATTCGCCTCGATGTCCCCTCGTGCACCGTTAGGTTAGGTAACTAACGGCAGAGCGGGGCAGGGCTAGCGCGAGTGTAAAACATAAGTAACGTCTATATAATATATCATATATACTATTTACAGTATTTATCACAACATATCAAATGATCACATCACAGATATCGCAGCAGAAGAAACATATGAAACATTGGATATACTAGGACGTCCGTGTTTTATTTTGAGCCTCTATAAAACACGGATTCCACGGTCGCGATGAATAGTCAAACCCATATCCCTAGACCCCTACGAGAGCGGCAAGTAACCCTACCAATTCTAGAGTTAGGAGACCCGGACTCAACTTCTCGAGTTGGTCTCCCACTGGACTTTAGAATCCTGTTACTTGTGCTCTCCTCATTGGGTCTACCTAATGCGGAAAAGTAAATAATATACAAATGGTGACATCAACCTCATCCCGGAAGTGCCCCAATAAAAGAATATTACTTACATTTAATTTTACATGAATGAAAATAAAAACTCTCATATGACATAAAACCCCCGGCTATTCAAAACGCGACGATCCAATATAACATATCCAGCAACACATAATATCACATGTCATCAACATAAGTAAATATGCGCATCCCAATTGTCGTTGACATATAGCAACAAAACCGGCGATATCACATATTACACTTACGGTCGCAGAAAAGAAAGTGTAAAACTACAACATTTGGAATCCACAATCTCTTTAGACATCTTAAATCCGAAATATCACATAATTCGCATTTCATGCCTAACTATATGAATTCCATATATTGTATCACATTCCAGATAAATAGACAGTATTAAACTTTCCGAACAGATAATCAAATACTCAAGATTTCCTAAATAGCTCAACACTTGAGCGGAGTTTAAAAATTCCAGAATATGTCACAGTACCAACGGTCCAGCCGTAGAAGGGTCAAGCCAATGCCTCACATGTGGCACGCCGTACTGCCCCAAACCCTAAAGTTTAGAGGCGGTTCAGACGGTCACATAATCGAGTTAAGGTTTGTGTTCTTCTAGAGGGTCCATCGCGTTACATGCACGTTTTTCCAAAAGATTTAAACTAAAGAAAAGTTCAACACTTGAAAGTTTTTTGTGCCGGAAAAATGAGTTAATGATATCCGTTCGAACAATTTAATACTTTCTAAATTATCCGGAAAACATAAAGAAATTAAACTTTCCGATCGAATCTACGATTACAAAATAAACCCTAGAACACTCAACACTTGAGTCAGATTAAAAGTACCCAGAAATAAGCACTAACAGATACGGTCATAACTGTGCAAAACAAAAAATAAAATTCCACTGTACGGCCGCGGATCCGCGGCCTAAGCAGGTTATGGCCGCGGTTCCGCGACAGTCCGTACGTATTACATCATCGTTTTTCACAGTTATGCTTAGAAAACCCTGCTGAATTTTTTAGGTAATTTTAATTCAGAAAAAACACAGTTTTAAAAAAATGTCCAGAGAAGGGTATATTTCGTCGATTCGGAGTTCGATCGGAGTTTTAACTTTGTAAACACGTCGCCTAATACTCTAGCTAGGCTCTGATACCACTGTAGGGTTACTAGGCACTCTAATAAGGTTCTACAAGGCATCAACCATGCCCGATTAAAATTTTAGCCATGTCGAATAACCCTAAACAAGATCTTTTCTAGACAATTAGGGTAACACATGCAAGTAAATAACATTTACCACTAAGTGAATACGAAATACAACCTTTGTAGATCGGTCCTTCACTTCTAAAGCTCTTTGTTGTAGTCCCTTCGCTGCGATCATGGTTCTTCCGGGCTCTTGCATGGCTTCACGAGGCGAAAGAAGCGTCCTTGCTTGAATTCTTCGAGGCCGAAGATGATCTACGTCGAGGGAACACCAACTCAAGCTACTACTTCACTAACTAGAGAATTAGTGAAGCAAACACCCAAAACTAAAGTGCTAGTCTAGTAGAGGATGGAGAAATAGGAAGTGGGCTCTCTTTAGAATTTTATTTCTCACAATGTTTCTCACTTTAGATCAAACCCTAGAAAGTTTTTTAGCTCAAGGAAGAAGATGAAGAAAATAAAGAGAGAAAGATAATGATCAAGTGAGTGAGCTAACCATGGGTGAGTGAGTACCATATACTAACTCATGTAGAGACATAACCATGGCTAATTCTAATGGTTGGGTTAACTAAATATCTTAAGTAAAACAAATTGAGTTGAATTTGTCAAAGCACTAAAAGCTTCTACAAGCTTCATGCACTTAACAAATATTAATCAATTTAGATTTACTTTAAATATAAAAACCCCTCCACTAAAATTAGAATGGTGTATGTCTTATACACCCATGTCATGTGTATCATCAACCATGATACAAAAAGAAAACACATTTTTAATATATATTAAAGTTGTGCACATGTGAGAAAAAAATCCTTAAGTGAACAAGTGTTAGTTAATGTAAACTAGTATATCTAATATACAATTATACACTAAATTATTAAATCAACACTTGACTTAATAATCCGGTTATATCTCATATAACCGACTAACATCCATTGTATCGACTTATCGAATCAACACTTGATTCGATAACCCGGCTATATCATATATAACCGACCGATACAAAAAGTCGCGAGAATAGAATACAGTATCACATACACGCATTATTCTCGGTCCCGCACATATCACATACGTGCTCCTATTTCGTTTTGCCTGAGCCAGTAAAACCACTATGTAGGACTCTAAAGACTCGTCAATACGCCGGCAGTAGGTAATGATCACATCAAGCACCCACAAGCCGTCAGCGGTACTAGCTGGACGTAACGGCTACCCGGGTATTGAGCGATCCGAAGATCAGCAAGCAAGCCCGCTTCAACTCCTGTAAAAGCCTGCCGGTAACACTTCCCGTACAGTCCGGTCTCCTCGTCTGATATGTCGCATATCAAGTCTAGGGGTGGTAAACGTCAGACCCCAATAACCGATAAGTCGTGCCGATCTGAGGCTCATAACGGGTTAAGAAACTACTGGTAACACTTACCAGTAAATCTCTAAATCAGCCCTGGCCAGGGACTTCCCTGTTATGGCCAATCGAGCACAGCGCAACATCAACCCCCAATACCGGGAGAAACGAAACCCCTCCTATCGCTCATTGCCTCCATGTGACTCGGGACTGTACCCAAAATCCACTGTTTTGCACGCCCTCTTGGACATGGTAAGGTGGAAATCAAAGCATAGTGGGAATCACACAAGACTCTATGACGATCTCGGGTCTACAGACTAACCTGTACAAGTGTCACCAGAGAACTTCCATCTGACGTGAAGTATAATACCATCTGGGAGTTCTCGGCGAGTCCGTCCAGTGTACCCAGTCTCCACTGAGCACCCGTATACCATCTCTGATGTCAAACACCAATGGATATGGAATCATCCATCGCCCATCTCATGGGTCGAGAAGCGTATACGCTAGTCTACTCTGGTATATCGATACCCTGTCTCGATACACCTATGACTAGGAACATTAAAGGATGTACTTATGGACTACTCTGTCCCCACTAGTATGATCTGCATCATAGTCCAGGTAGTCAAGTACACATCCTTAGGGCTTTACCAACATGTAACTATAAGGCAGTATCAAGAGACAAGTATACATGTTAAGATAAAGAGCAACCAGATAGCATACTATCATATCGAGCAAGAAAGTCCTCTCTATATATGTCCAAGCATCCAATATAATATACATCATCTGTACAATACTGGCCTCTAGGGCATACATACAACTAACAGTTGGATCTCGATTCCCACTGATGAGTTGGAGTACTCCTCGGGTGATCCCGACTAATTCTTCTTTCAGGTTTGGAGTAGAATTTGAGGATACAGTGGGAGGTTTCCTGATTGGATAAAGTGATTAACCATTCTGATTCAGGTTAAAGTGCACGCAGAGTGTTTCTTTTCTCTCTCTCTTTGACTGCAACCATGGCCCGACCCTTTATTATTACTCTATGACCAAGTTAACCGAACTTTCTTATAACACTGGCTTTTGGATTGTCTGAGTTGCATACTTCATTGCCACTCCTTCTTTTACCCTTTGAGTTTCTCCAGAACACCCCGTATTATTACGAACGTCCACTTCCATTGGATAAATCCATCGTATGGTTATATACGAACTCGGAGGAACTTCTTCGAGAATGGATTCTGGTTCTGGAGAGATTGAATAGAACTATTCATTTTTCTTTTCCTTTTACCTTCTCTCAGGTTGTGAAGGCTCCTAGGATTAGGAGAGGGTACACCTATTACGCTTATTGGATAGTCTTCTTCCAAACCATAGACAGGTGCCGAAAGGTACGGAATGAAGAAAACCAATTAGCCTAAGTTGGGTGTACAGAAGGTAATAAGTAAAGACAAAATAAAGGGATCAGAAAGAGGGTAAAGTAAATTGCGGCTGTAATCATTCATGACCAAACCACATATTTCATCGCCACTCCTACTTCACCTTTGTATTTCTCCAGAACACCCCGTATCACTACGAACATCCAATTCCATTGGATAAATCCATCGTATGGTTATATACGAACTCGAAGGAACTTTTTCAGGGATGGATTCCGGTTCAGGAGAAATAGGAATAAACTTTATTCAGTTGTCTTTTTTCATTACCTTCTCTCAGGTTGCGAGTGCTCCTAGGATTAGGAGAGCACTCCTACTATGCTTATTGGACAGTCTTCTTCTAAATCATAGGCTGGTGCCGAACGGTAGGGAAGGAAGAAAACCATTAAGCCTAACGATGGTGTACAGAAGGTAACGACTAAAGACAAATAAAGGGAATTGCAGAGATGGCAAGGAAATATACGGTTACAGTCATGAATCTGATAATGGAAGAGGCATTACTATGAATACCCGGATACCCCTTCGAAACATATTCATGTTTCAGTTTTGCTGTGTGTTGTTAATAGAAAACTGATTTCCCAATTAACCCTTGCTCCAGGGTATGTATTTACCAGGTATGATTCTCACATCTGTATGGTTTTACAGATGATGAATGGGAGTAAGTTATTGGGAATTAGGTGTTCATCCTCATTATATCGGAATTCGTTGTAATTGGTGATATTTGAAGAAATCGTCTGGGTACAATTTTCAACCTACGACATACAGAGTTTGAGTTATTCAACTCAGGGGACTTATACAAAGTATTGTATATTGTCCAGTGTCCATTAGGACAAAGGGGTTGGTCCTCGTGCCGTATTCTGTTTACTTGTGACTTCTCAAGTTTTAGACAAGTGTTTCGTAGAAATACAAGGTCCAAGTTTGAGAAGTTATAGGTACAGGAATAAATTAGAGAACCATGTGTTGCAAGTATCAGTATTCTTCAAGATGATCGAAAATGTAGATACTTGTAGTTGGTATTCAGTTGATAGTAATGGTTTTTGAGAACTTGCTTCTCTTTCAGGTTACTCATATTTGGATGCATTCCTAAGTTGAGTGATGCTGATCGGCATCTTTCCATTTAGTTGACATGCACTGGAGACAGCTGCATGATTTGAATCTGATTCCAATTAAATCAGTGCCTCTATTTCTATATTGTATATAGAATGGTTCGTATCTTAACGATGTTAAGGTACGAGGAGTTGTCCGGCTTATGCTTAAAACCAGAATCTGAATAACTCTAGGCACATTTCTGTAATGGCTGTTTGTGGGTTAACCCGGGCTATGACGAGGGTTAATTTTCTACCATCTGGAAGATCAATAGTGATATTTTTCTTTACTCGCAATAGTTTTAGTAAAATGGTTTTTTTCAGAAAACAGTAGTGGCAGTATGGTAGAACTGGAAGAGATTCCAGAACTGCAAACGATTACGGAAAATTTAATAGGACCTAAAGATTCAATCAGGATTGACATTCCATTAGCCACTCCGCAGATATGGTGGGTAACCTCAGACACCCGAGAGGTGCTTCGGTATTCTCAAAGACGATGACAAAGAGGTTCTTGTTTACCCAGACTTGACACTACTGTTGTTCCAGGCTGTGAGACCCGGCAGGAGGATAAGTATAACGTCGTTCTAAACTAGCTTTAGAAATGTACGTGTATATGACTCTGCCAGAGGGTTATTGTAGACAGTAGGAGCAGCGAAAGCATAGTGGATAAGTAGCTTAGGTCTATTTATAGACGATATAGCGGAGATAGATCATCTATTTTTGATGTGACAGTCATGGGCTTTGACTTCATCAGAATAGGAGATGGATCTGTTAAGATGGTAGTAGGGTGTGATGTCCTAGTACTTGGATGACATACACTTTGTAGGAAGTGAAATTCCTATACTATGATCGGTCATACTATGGTTGTCACACGGTGGTTTCTCCACATAAGATATGGATATAATATCAGGCATTTTGGTTACTGGATTTATGGTTTTAGATCTAGATTTGGGTAGTTTCCCAATCTGGGTACTTAGACAGTATTCTAAAGATATTTTAGAATGAACGACTCCTGGCATGGTGGTATACTTGCAGGTGATGGAGTCACCATCTCTAAAGGTGTCTTACAGACTAAAGGGGAGAGGGATGTGCATGATTGGCAGATCACTTGCTTAGGCAATTAAGTTGATTATAAGATGTCAAGTACCACACCAGATGTTGTTTTTGAACTAGATGCAATAAGTTGATATTAATCCAATCTTGGAGAAACGTTCGGAAGTAGTTTTAGAACATAAGTGGATGTTCTAGGGATTTGATAACGGCAGTATCCTTTGGGAGACGGTTATCATTCCAGGCTTCCAAGGTGACCTGGATGACAGAGTGACTGTCAGAGTTATTGTTTTCCCTCTAACGAAAGGCAGTATTTTGGACAGGTGGTCCAAGCGCATACTGAGGGAAGCATGGTGCAGGATACTGATTAAATTCAGTTGACGATACAGTCTAAGAAGTTTGCTGGATTTGGATTTCATTTATGAACTGGGTCTCATCAGATATCCAGAGATATTCTAAGATAGGTATTGCTCATTTCGGGAGATGGTTTTCTCCGCGAACTTGAGAAAAAGAGAGACATGGAAAGAAACATCAGGGCGGATCCACTCACTGAGGTTATTTCTCGAACACAATAGTTTTACAAATGAGCTTTGTGAAACTGATTAGTAGAGGAGTTGGATGTTCGGTATCACACGAGCTGTGAGTACACGACATCGCAATAATTAGCCTTAAGTGCAAGTGGGAGATTGTTGGATATAGTGCCCTCAAAGTCAATTATTGGATCGCAGGTACGTGATTGCAATGATTGAGAGAGGACCTATACCGATAGGACAGTCTTGCTCGAGATGATAGTATGCTATCTGGTTTGTCTTTATCATCGTGTACATGCTTTAGTTCACTATTGCATGTTGATAGAGCCCATAGGATTCTTGTTTGACTGCCAGCAATATGATGGCGATCATATACGTGGGAGCTGGGGCCTATAAGCACATCCTTAAAGTGTCCCTAGTCGTGGGAGTTTCGAGACAGGGCATCGATACTCCAGTGTAGACTAGTGTATACAGTCGAGACCCCGACGAGGGGCGGTGGCCGGTCTCACAAGCCATTGGTGTCAGTTGGTTCACCTAAGATGTATACAGGTGCTCATTGAGTTATGAGTACACCGGACAGGACTCGCCGGGAACATGCTAGTTGGTATTATACATATCGTCAGATAGCAGTTCCCAGGTGACATGTGTACAGGTTAGTCTGTTGACCTGAGATCGTCATTTGTCTCGTGTGAGTTCCCACTGTGCTTTGATTACTACCCTACCGCGGCTCAAAGGAGTCATGCAAACAGGTTTTAGTTGGGTACAGTCCCGAGCCACATGGAGGCAGTGAGCGGATCGTCAGGGATTCGTCTCTCCCGGCATTGGGGGTGAGATCGCTGTGTCTAGGAGAGCCATTACACGAAATCCCTGGCCAGGGTAATCGATATTTACTGGTAGGTATTCCAGTAGTTTCTCAGGGTGTTCTGGGCTACTCTCCGACACGACTTATACCGCTACTGGGGGTCTGACGTTTACCAGCCCTCTAGGCCCTATATGCGATACTCATAGATGAACGGACCGGACTGTACGGATATTGTCACTGTCAGGCTCAGTAGGGTTTTAGGATGAGTTCGCTCATCAGCTTCCCTTTCGTTCAATACATAGGCAACCGTTACGTACAGCTAGTACCTCTGACGTGCTAGTGGTTATACCCAGTGCCAGTGTATTGATGAGTCATTAGAGTCACCCACAGACAGTTTCCCAAGTTTGGGCGAAACGTTGTAGAGGCCGTATGGTTGTATGGCAGGATTCGATCATATCCGTGCACACGGATCATGGTCGGACGGATAATACTAGCGGGTTTTAGTTTAAGCAGGATCCTAGTATTATACTGTAGGAATATTTTTGTCTCGTTGCATTTCGTATTCGGTCGAAATATAAATGCGGGTATGTATTTACAGTTGAGGGTTTATCTCGTAATTCGTTACGGGATCACTCTCGGAGTTGCTAGTTTCTTTTTCCGCCTCCAACACCTTGTTTAATCATTGTGAGCTTTGACCTTGACTATTTTATTTTGGCTTTTCCTTCACTAAAATTCATGCATGCACTAAAATCCTTGGACATGGGGCAGCATGGGGCTTTTGCATGGTGGCTGAATTCTGCAGTGGGGGGTTCCTTGCAATTTGGCATGCTTTGAAAATGCAAGGGGTTTTTTGTGGTGAGAGATTGACACTCTCACTTAAAAGAAATATCATCACTTAATTCTTAAAAAAAACCACAGAGCCCATTCTTTTTCTTGTTCTGGCCGAGCTCTTTAGGCAGTGGGTTTTTTGATTCTTTCCTTGGCAATGGAAAATCCTATGCTCACATATTCACCTCCTTAGCAACTCCAATTTACCTCCATCCAATCGCATAGGTGCTTTGAGATAAAGTATTCTACACTCTCTCTACATCAATCTTGGACATGTCGGCTAGCAAACTTCATATCCGAGTTGCCTCAATCTAGAGGTGGGAGCCCGTATAAAGATTCAACGACGTGGTGCCACCTTGACGAGCGAGATCGGAGAGCAGACATCGTCGGCGCAGCAGCGGGGAGCTTGGTGCGGAGATTAAAGACCGAAAGACACGGATCGACCGGTATAATCTTTTCAACTCCTTTTACATATTGCTAGTTTACGGTTAATGGAACGATCCGGGTATTTGGGTTGCGGTGGCGCCGTTTTTTGTAAAAAGTTTTTGTTCCGCATTTGGCATCGGTTTGATAGCCGGGGCGCCGCCGTGGCCCAACAACATGGTGGACCCGGTATGGTACCCCGAGGAGAGAACGGATCTGCTGTGCAGTAGACGGTGAGCCTGGCAGAGGGACTACTACCTATCGGTGATTGGTTGGACCTGGTGGATATCCGGAGGATACCGACCAGAGTCGAGAGATGCTATGAGCCGATCCGGACTGACGGAGCCCGAGGGCCGATCCGGATTGATGGAGCCCGAGATATAAGGATTTACGTATCGATGCTGGACATGGGTTTTCATGATGTTTCGAGTGTCGATGCTGGGCACTCAGGTTCCATGATTTTGATGTGTCGCGAGGGACACACATTGATTTATATCCCCATACTTTCATGCATATGCTCTTATGATATTTACATGCATGATGTTGTTGTGTCAGTGGTTAACACATAGACGAGACCCACATGCATACATACATTGATTTTATGGTTGGACGAGATCCCCCTGCATACATACATGGATTATGCTGTTGGATGTTATCCACATGCTTATAGGCATTGACTACCTTGTTGGCACATATACAGACTCGGTCACCCTAGATATCATAGTATTACCTTTATGATATAGTTGACCTAGGAGTCGTTGTTTATTCGATTTCTACTTATTGATGTTTTTCTACTCATGAGTTGGCAACTCACCCCCGTTATGCCACAGTTCTTGCAGGTTGACCGCATGGATCCGTAGCGGCATCGCTGGCACATAGCTTCATTTGGGTGTTTTGCATTTGGTAGGTGGGACATTTGTATCGTGCCCACTCTTGTATTTGTATTTCATATTGTATATAGTCAACTCCATCATTCAAAATTAGTATTTGTATAAGTAATGAGACTTGGTGAGATTTGTGGTTGCGAGACTTAGAGCGAGGGTATTTCTGCTACTTGTGGTTTGATGTCTTGCTTATTTCTTTACCTTTTGTGGTGAACTTCGCCGTTGGGTATCGTATACATACTTATACTGCTTTGCGTGGTTGTGATCCGCCGGTTGGCGAAGAGCTAGCTCCCGCTTGGGGATGCCATTATTCTTATTGTGTATTTGCGGTTTTGGATCAAAATATACAAAGGAGGTGCTGCCCAAAATTTTAAAAGACGAAACATGTTATCAAGCTAGTAAATTTTACTTGCAGCATTCATGTTCCTTTTCTATGCATTAAGAAAACTTGATTTCATTATACCTTTATTTCAAAACTTCACCTCCTTTATTTTCTTTAAAAGGTTTAGATTTCTGGGTTTTAGCTTACTTGAATCACGTTACTCCTTTAGACGTTGCGTGATTTAAGTACTGGTCACGAGCTAATATTTCGGGTCATGACAGCACATGCCTGGCAAGTTTCCTTTATGTTTAAAACTCCCGATGTGATTTTTACCCCATACTCTTATGACCTTGACTAAGGCCAACAAATCATAAGTCACATGTCAAGTTCTACCCGTCATTGTCCAGGTTAATTTGATCCCACTGGTACAAGCCCTTGACTAGGGCCAACAAGGTTGTACGACTGTCCCAAACCAACGCATGTATCTATGCAACAGGAAGGTAACAAGAAGCTACCATACACTATGCCTTGACGAAGGCCAACAAACATAGCATGAATACTAAGTGCTACCCGTCTGAAATGACGGAGGGCTACGCATGGTTTTTGGCGAAAAACCTTTAACGTAATGAACTTGATATCGTTGAAGGAACCGGATAGCTTTTTACAAATATAAAGTGGCGAAAACCATTGCTAAAGAGGTCACTCCCGGTGAAGGGATCTCGGCTCTTTCCCCGTAGAATGAGGTGCAGGATATTCCAACTGAATACCACGATGCAAAGCAAAAAGTAATGGACTATAATGAAGTTATTGTAAGTCGACGTTAGACACCCCACATGATGCGGGGAGGCGGAATAAGTAAAACAATCATTTTTGTTCAAGTTAATATCGACTAACTTTACGGATCTTTGCTAAACCCTAACTAACAACTATCTAGAAGTGATTAACTACTATGATAGATGATTATACCTCAAGATTCTAGTCCTTCTTGTTCTTGTTGTTCACCTCCTCGTCGGCCTCCTCGATGTGATAGAAGATCCACCCGAGAGTTCCTTCTCCAAGCTTTAACCTCTCACTTAAGGTAACTAGGTGGCTATGATTGCTAATCAAGGTAACCTAGAGGATATAAAGATGGATTAGGGATCTATTAGTCTTGCTAACCCTTGAGATCTCAACACATGAGAGGATTAGGGTTAGGTCTTTGAAGAGAGAGAGCTTGAGGAGAGTGAATGTGTTTGTGAGAATGAAATGAATTATGTCTCATTTGTGAATATATGAAGCATGATAATTATCTAAATGAATAACATATAATAATATCAACCATGCTTCATTAATTCACTTTAGATGAATTAGATCATGAGTCATTAAGCAATAAATGCTTCATTAACTCATTTGGATAAATCACTCCATGAGTCACTAATCCATTTAATGCAAATTCCACCTAAGCTCTCCACCTCATCTTTCTTCTAGAAGCTTCTCGACTAATTACGAGAATGCCCCTCCCATCTGTGAAAATACGGAAATACTGAGACTGTATAAATCCAATAATCCAATACTAGAATCTGGCTTAAACTAAAGCTTGCTAGTAAAAACTGCCCGAACATTGTAGTGCATAAATACACGTATGTGTCCAAACCCTGTCGTAAAACCATACGACCTCTATATCGTTTCGCCTGAAGCAGGGAAACTCTCTGTGTGGGACTCTAAAGACTCGACACTACGCTGGCAGTGGGTTTAACCACAGGCCGCAAGCGGTACTAGTTGTACGTAACGGTCCCCAGGTAGATGTCGATAAGAAGGCCGATGAGGAAACCCATCCGAACTCCTACTGAGCCTGATGTGACAATCTCCGTACATTCCGGTCTGTTCGTCTAGGACTATCGCATATCGGGCCTAGGGGGCGGCAAGCGTCAGTCCCTTAAAAGTGAAATAAGTCATGTCGGAGTGAAGCCCATTACACCTTGAGAAGCTACTGGAAATCCTACCAGCAAATCTCGTTTGCCCTGGCCAGGGACTTTGCGTAATGGCTCTCCAAACACAGCGCGATATCAACTCCCAATACCGGGAGAAACGAATCCTATCTAACTGCCACTACCTCCAAGTGCTTCGGGACTGCACCCAACTGCTACCTGTTTGCACGACTCCTTTGAGCCGTGGTAGGGTAGCAATCTAAGAACAGTGGGAACACACTCAAGACGAAGCAGCAGTGTCAAGTCTGCGGACTATGCTGTACTCATGTCACCTGGGAACTGTTAACTGACGATGGGTATAATACCAACCAACAGTTCCCTGCGAGTCATGTCCGGTGTACCCGTAACCCAACGAGCACCTGTATACTATCTCCAGTATAATGTACTGATGGCTGTGGGACAGACCATCTCCCCAACTGGGATGAGAAGCATACACACTAGTCTACTCTGGAGTATCGATGCCCTATCTCGATAATCCTACGACTAGGGACCTGAAAAAGGATGTGCTTGTAGACTACCCAGCCCCCACTAGTGTGACTGTCATCACAACGCCGGTAGTCAAGCATGATCCTAAGGGCTCTATCAATATGTATTCGGGATATGCTAACATATACACATATTAAGATAGATATAAACCAAGTAGCATACTACTATGTTGAGCGAGACTGTTAATATAACTGTGAATATCCCAAGCTTCCATTAAGTAATATACAAACTAGTATGATACAATAATGGCCCCTAGAGCATATACACTAACAATCTCCCACTTGCACTGGGGCCATGTACTGGCATATTGAAGACCTATCATCTCGAGTAGCCTCTCAAACTGAATCTGAGGTAAGGTCTTTGTGAATGGATCTGCAGTGTTCTCCTCTGTAGCAACTCTCCAGACCTCGATCTCCTGGCGAACTATGATCTCCCTAATCAGGTGATACCGCCTTAAGATGTGTCTCGACTTCTGATGGGACCTGGGTTCCTTTGCTAAAGCTATAGCCCCGTTTCTGTCACAATACAGAGGTATTGGATCAACAAAGGATGGAACCACCTGAAGTTCTGTGAGGAACTTCTTTATCCAGACTGCTTCTTTTGCGGCATCGCAAGCAGCGATATACTCCGCTTCTATCGTCGAGTCAGCAACGGTGTCCTGCTTGGAACTCTTCCAGCACACCACCCCACCATTGAGGGTAAAGACATAACCTGACATGGACTTGGAGTCATCCTTGTTACTCTGGAAGCTGGAGTCAGCAAAAGCCTCGATCTGGAGGTCTTTTGCGCCGTAAACTAAGAACATATCATTAATCCTTCTCAGGTACTTGAGAATGTTCTTTACTGCTATCCAGTGCTTCTCCCCTGGACCTGACTGATACCGGCTTACCACGCTCAGTGCGTAAGCTACATCGGGTCTGGTGCACAACATCGCATACATTATAGAGCTTACTGCAGAAGCGTAAGGTATAACTGACGTGCGATCCCTTTCCAAATCTGTCTTGGGAGACATCTCTTTGGAGAGGGTGATTCCGTGACAAGCCGGTAAATTACCGCCCTTAGAATCTTCCATACTGAATCTTTTCAGTATAGTATTGATATACCTGGACTGTGAAAGTCCCAACATCCTCTTAGATCTATCACGATAGATCTGGATCTCCAGAATGTAAAAGGCATCACCCAGGTCTTTCATGGAGAACCTGTGTGATAAGAATCCTTTGACAGATTGTAGCATAGGAATATCATTTCCTATCAATAGAATGTCATCCACGTACAAGACGAGGAATACGACAGTTCGTGCTACAATTTTACTATATATACATGGTTCATCTGGATTTTTGATAAAGTCATATTCTTTGACCGTTTCATCAAAACAGATGTTCCAACTCCGCGATGCCCGCTTTAGTCCATAAATGGACTTAAGCAACTTGCATACTTTCCCGCTGCTCCCACTCTGATTGAAACCTTCTGG
The DNA here is from genome assembly GCA_030015575.1 of Agapanthus africanus. Classification (NCBI taxonomy): domain Eukaryota; kingdom Viridiplantae; phylum Streptophyta; class Magnoliopsida; order Asparagales; family Amaryllidaceae; genus Agapanthus; species Agapanthus africanus. Next base: position 213,546,371 of record JASDDO010000008.1, read on the forward strand.
CTGATCCATATAGACGCACTCTTCTAAATTACCATTTAGAAAAGCCGTCTTTACGTCCATCTGCCTGATCTCATAATCATGGAAGACGGTAATGGGAAGAAGGATCCGAATGGATTTGAGCATAGTCACTGGAGAAAAAGTTTCGTCATAGTCCAAACCAGGTCTTTGACGAAAACCCTTTGCAACAAGTCTAGCCTTATAGGTTTCTATATGTCCATCTACACCAATCTTTTTCTTGAAGATCCACTTGCATCATCTTGGGTATTTGATTATCCGATCGGAAAGTTTAATACTGTCTATTTATCTGGAATGTGATACAATATGTGGAATTCATATAGTTAGGCATGAAATACGAAGTATGTGATATTTCGGATTTATGATGTCTAAAGTGATTGTGGATTCCAAATATTGTAGTTTTACAATTTCTTTTCTGTGACCATAAGTGTAGTATGTAGTTGTATGACCGGTCTTTATTGCTATACATCTACCACGATCGGTGTATGCATACTTACTTACGTGGATGATATGTGATATTATGTGTTGCTGTGATATGTTATATTGGATCGTCGTGTTCTGAATAGCCGGGGGTTTTATGTGAGATGGGGTTTTTTATTTTCATTCATGTAAAATTCATTTGTATGTAATATTCTTTTATTGGGGCACTTCCGGGATGAGATTGATGTCACCATTGTATATTATTTACTTTTCCGCATTAGGTAGACCCAAGGAGGGGAGCACAAGTAACCGGGTTCTAGGGTCCAGTGGGAGGCCATCTCGAGGAGTCGAGACCGGGTCTCCTAACCCTAGAATTGGCAGTGTTACTTGCCGCTCTCGTAGGGGTCTAGGGATGTGGGTTTGGCTTTTCATCGCGACCGTGGAATCCATGTTTTATACAGGCTCGTATTGAAAACACGGACGTCCTAGTATATCCAATATTTCATATATGTTCTTCTGATGCAATGTTCTTGTTGGAGATAGTGCCCTCAGAGTCAATTATTGGATCACAGGCACGTGATTGCAATGATTGAGGGAGGACCTATCCCGGTAGGACAGTCTTACTCGAGATGATAGTATGCTATCTGGTTTATCTTTATCATCGTGTACTGCTTTAGGTGACCTGACAGGTCGCTATTACACGTTGGTAGAGCCCCTAGGATTCTTGCTTGACTGCCAGCAGTATGAGGGCGATCATATACGTGGGAGCTGGTAGTCTATAAGCACATCCTTAAAAGGTCCCTAGTCGTAGGAGTTTCAAGACAGGGCATCGATTCTCCAGAGTAGACTAGTGTATACAGTCGAGAACCCGACGAGGGGCGGCGGCCGGTCTCACAAGCCACTTGTGTCAGTTGGTTCACCTAAGATGTATACATGTGCCCATTGGGTTATGAGTACACCGGACAGGACTCGCCGGGAACATGCTAGTTGGTCTTATACCTGACGTCAGATAGCAGTTCCCTGGTGACATGTGTACAGGTTAGTTCATCGACCTGGGGATCGTCATTTGTCTCGTGTGAGTTCCCACTGTACTTTGATTACTACCCTACCACGCTCAAAGGAGACGTGCAAACAGGTTTTAGTTGGGTACAGTCCCGAGCCACATGGTGGCAGTGAGCGGATCTTCAGGGGTTCGTCTCTCCCGGTATTGGGGGTGAGGTCGCGCTGTGTCTAGGAGAGCCATTACACGAAGCCCTCGGCCGAGGCAGGAGATTTACTGGTAGGTATTCCAGTAGTATCTTAGGGTGTTCTGGGCTACACTCCGACACGACTTGTACCGCTTTTGGGGGTCTGACTTTTACCAACCCCCTAAGCCCGCCATGCGATGCTCATAGACGAACGGACCGGACTGTACGGATATTGTCACTGACAGGCTCAGTAGGGTGTCAGGATGAGTTCGCTCATCGACGTCCCTTTTGTACCTGGTAGCCCGTTACGTATTGGCTTATACCTCTGACATGCTAGTGGTTAAATCCACAACCAAGGTGTTGACGAGTCTTTAGAGTCCCCCACATTCAGTTGCTCAAGTTTTCGGGCGAAACGCTGTAGAGGCCGTATGGAGATATGGCAGGGTTCGATCAGATACGTGCGGTATTGCACGGATCACGATCGAACGGATATTACTAGCCGGCTTTGGTTTAAGCCGGAGCCCAGTATAGTACAGTGTAGATTTTGTCTCTTTGCATTTGTATTCGGTCGGAATACAGATGCGAGTGTGTATACACAGTATCGGGGTTTTCCTGTAATTTATTACTGGACCAGTTTTCTGGAGTTGCCAGTTTGCTTTTCGTTTCGGCCATATTTCTTTGTATCCTTCATTGGCCGAAGATTGGTGGAGGAGGGCTTATTTGCATTTGTGCAAATAAGTATTTATGGAGGGTGTTCTTTACATTTTGTTGGATCATGATGGTGCACCATCACTTGACTTTCTTTGTTCATGATGGCTTGACCTTTTGGAGTCATCATGCTTGAGATGATGATTGTGTTGGAGTGTTGGTTTAGGCAAGTGATCATTTCTTTGCATGATAGCCTTTTCTCTCTCTCCCTTGGATGATATGGTGTGGCTCCCCTCATTTTTCCTCCTCTCTCATTCTCCCACCAAGTTGTGGCCGGCCAAGCCATGGGGCTGTCCAAAATTTGTGAGGGTGGGATTTTTGTTCCTTTGGCTTTGTAAAATCCCACTAGTTCAATCTCCACAAGACCACTTCAATCCCTCCACCAAAGGTAACACCCTAAACCCCAAATGAGACATATCACTACACGCATTCTACAGCAAACCTTGGGCACGTCGGCTCGCCAACTTCGTGCCCGAGTTGCCTCGGTATAGAGGTGGGAGCCCGTAAAAGAAGCAGGCGGCGTGGTGCCCTTCCGGCGAGGAGGTGGAGACCGGACATTCCGCGGGAGATCGGGATGATGGCGAGAAGACCGGAGGACACGGATCGCTCGGTATATCTCTCTTCCCCATCTAGTAGTTAGCTAGGACTAGTTGATGGTACGATCCGGGTTTTAGTGCGCGGTGGTGCCGGTTCAAGAAAAATTAAAGTTAACCATCGCTTCCGCATTTGGCCTCGGGATGGAGGCCGGGGCGCCGCCGTGCACTTACAGTGGTATCAGAGCCTCGCCATTAACATAGTCTAGCTTTGTCTAATGTGTTTTACATTTCCGATCGAACAATTTTCCGAAAACCTTATTTTTCTTCACATCAGTTTCTGTCGAAATTTTTTGAAGTCGAAAAATTTTTCAGGTTGTCTCAGAATGATGTGTATGGAATTTTACGAGTTCTGTGAAAATTTGGGCTCGTGAAGAGTCCAAACCACCGCGGAACCGCGGCCAAACCCATGCTTGGGCCGCGGTTCTGCCGCGACTTCAACTGTTCAGTCCCCCAAACTTTTGCAGAATGCTCCTGAGTTGAAAATGTGGTTTCTGGAATATTAATTTTGGGCCCAGAATTTGTTGATGTGCTACAGTAGTACTTGGGGCCCACTTGTTATAATTTTGATCGATCGGATATTATAAACGCATTATTTCACAGTATTTACATTATATCTGCGACCGTGAATGTCACTTGATCGGTAAATCCTGTCTGACTGCTATAGCCCGGTTAGACGGATTTGCGAACGTGACTTTCACGTTGATGTTCTGTGTGTTGCTGTGATGTTGCGGATCGGTCGTGGGGGATAGCCTGGATGCAATGCTAGTACAGTTTTGTTGTATTCTGTACATTTGATTTTGCGGGGCGAGCGTCCGACATGTGGACTGCCGTCACTGTCTGTTTGTATTATTATTTTGGGGCACGACCAGGTTGCGGTCGATGTACCCGTTGTATGTATATTTTACTTTCTGTACTAGGATTACCCCGCGGAGGGGTGCACGGATAGCCGGGTTCTAGAGGGCAACGGGCCCGCATCTCATGGCATTGAGACGGAGGGGGCTTCACTCTAGAATTGGCGGGCTATTCGCCGCACTCGTAGGGGGTACAGGTTGACCCAGGAGGGGTGCCCAAATTACCGGATTCCGTGAAGTGCTGGGTGGTCCATTCACGTTGCTGAAGGGGGCTGCCTCGCTTCAGGTTTTAGCGGGTAACTTGCCGCGCCCGTAGGGGTCTAGGATTTCATTGCACAGGCTATCCACACGACCAGGGAAACGTCGGATTTCAGTAGTGGCTCTGTGAAACCCGGGGATCCCAGATATCTGTATTGTTCTGTGATGCTGTACATTTCTGTGATGTTGCATTTTTTTCACGCCTTGAGCGAATTATAATATATTGGAATATATATTAGTAGATGTTGTATATGTTTTGCATCCGCGCTAGTCCAGTCCCCGCTCTGTCGTTAGTTAGCTAACCTAACGGGTAATGACGGGACCCAGTGGCGAATGCGGATGGCATATACGTACATCAGTATATTTTCGTTCCTTTTGGTGTGATCAATTGATGGGACTGTGTTGATTCGGATCAATGCAAGTTAAAAAAACAAACCTAATCTGATGTTGTTGGAACACTTTTCAAAAAGCTGTTATTGCAAGGACGTTCTCTTTTGTTTTGCATCGTAGTATTCAGTTAGAATATCCAGCACCTCAGTCGACGAGGCAAGGGCCGAGATCCCTTCACCGGGAGTGACCCCTTGGACAAAAAGTTTGCGTCAGGGCAATGACTTCACTATAGCCGATTACTTTTGCTTTGCATCGTGGTATTCAGTTGGAATATCCTGCACCTCATTCTACGGGGAAAGAGCCAAGATCCCTTCACCGGGAGTGACCTCTTTAGCAAAGGTTTTCGTCACTATATTTTTTTAAAAGCTATCCGTTCCTTCAACGATATCAAGTTCATTACGTTATAGGTTTTCGCCAGAAACCATTCGTAGCCCTCCGTCGTTTCATATGGGTGGTCAATAGTATTCAAGCTGTGTATGTTGGCCAAAGTCAAGGCACATTGATTGGTAGCTATTGGGGTATTCATATGCAGCATAGATAGATGCGTTGGTTTGGGATAGTCGTACTGCCATTTTGGCCAAAGTCAAGGGTAGGTACGGGTGGGTTCAAATTAACCTGGAGAATGACGGGTAGAACTTGACATGTGACTTATGATATGTTGGCCAAAGTCAAGGTCATAAGAGCATGGGGCAGAAATCGCATCGGGAGTTTCTAAAGAAACTGAAACTTGCCAGATATGCGCATACCTTCTGGAGTGTGATAACGTGAGCGGATTCCGTCACGTTGTCATGCGATGATAGTTGGATCCCGATTCCCACTGATGAGTTAGTTTACTCCTCGGGTGACCCCGACTAATTCTTCTTTCAGGTTTGGAGGAGAATTTGAGGTGACAGTGGGAGGTTTCTAGATTAGATAAATTGGTAACCATTCTGATCTAGGTTAGAGTGCACGCTGAGTGTTTCTTTTCTCTCTTTCTTTGGCAGTGACCATTGACCCGACCCTAAGACTATGACTCAGTGACCAAGTTGACTGAACCTTCTAAAACACTGGCTTTTGGATTGTCAGAGTTGCAAACCTCATTGCCACTCCTACTTTTACCCTTTTCTCCAAGACACCCCGTATTACTACGAACGTCCACTTCCATTGGACAAAACCATCGTATGGTTATATACGAACTCGAAAGAATTTATTCGAGGATGGTTTCCGGTTCTGGAGAAAACGGATAGGACTATTCGATTGTCTTTTCCTTTTACCTTCTCTCAGGTTGCGAGTACTCCTTGGTTTAGGAGATAGTACACCTATTACGCAAATTGGATAGTCTTCTTCCAAACCTTAGGCTGGTGCCGAACGGTGGGGAATGAAGAAAACCAATTAGCTTAACGATGGTGTACAGAAGGTATTAAGTAAAGACATAACAAGGGATTAGTAAGAGGGCAAAGTAAATTGCGACTGCTATTCACGACCAGACCAAGTATTTCTTCACCAATCCTAAATCTCCTTTGTATTTCTCCAGGACACTCCGTATCACTACGAAGATCCACAGATTATTGGATACTCCATCGTATGGTTATATACGAACTCGAAAGGAACTTGTTCCAGTTCGGGGATGGATTCTGGTTCAGGAGAAATAGGAATAAGGTTTATTCGGTTGTCTTTTATCTTCACCTTCTCTCGCATTGCGAGTGCTCCTGGGATTAGGACAGTACACCCATTATGCTTATTGGATAGTCTTCTTCCAAACCATAGGCTGGTGCCGAACGGTAGGGAAGGAAGAAAACCATTTGGCCTAAAGGGGTGTACAGAAGGTAATGACTAAAGACATAGAAAGGGATTTGGAAAGATGGAAAAGAATTACACGGTTACAGTTGTGAATCTGGATAATGGAAGAGGCATTACTAGGAATACCAGGATACCCCATCGAAACATTTTAATGTTTCAGTTTCACTGTGTAATGTTAAAGGAAAACTGATTTCCCGATTAGACACTTGCTCCAGGGTATGTATTTACCAGGTATGATTCTCACATCTGTATGGTTTTACAGATGATGAGTGGGAGTAAGTTATTGGGAATTGGGTGATCATCCTCATTATATCGGGATTCGTTGTAATCAGTGATATTTGAGGAAGTCACCTGGGTTGTTTGCCAGTCGGCAAGTATTTGGTTTTGAATATCCGCTGTTGTGCACCAATTTCAAATCGATACATCTGTACGTCTATTTTAATAGAGTGAGATATATCTTTTTGAAATTATGTCTGTGACATTTACCTATATCAGTGGATGGTTAGGTAAGGAGCATTAAACAGCGGTGTAATTCTTCTTAACCATAAGTACAGTTTTCAACCTACGACACATAGTGAATGAGTAATCAAACTCAAGGGACTTATACAGAGTATTGTATGTTGTCCAGGGTCCATCAGGACAGAGGGGTTGGTCCTCGTACTATATTCGGTTTACTTATGACTTCTCTAGTTTTTAGACAGGTGTTTCGTGGAAACACAGGGTCCGAATTTTGAGAAGTTATAGGTATTTGAATAAAGTAGAGAACCAGATATTGCAAGTATCGGGATTCTTCAAAGTGATCGAAGATGTAGATACTTGTGTGTGGTGTTCAGTTGATAGTAATGATTAAGAGAACTTGCTTCTCTTTCAGGTTACTCATAATTGGAAGCATTCCTAAGTTGAGTAACACTGATCGGCCTCCTTCCATTTAGTTGACATGCACTGGAGACAGCTGCATGATTTGAATCTGGTTCAATTAATTCAGTGCCTCTGGTTCTATATTGGATATAGAACAGTTCATATCTTAACGATGTTAAGGTACGGGGAGTTGTCCGGCTTATGATTAAAACCAGATACTGGACAACTCAAGGCACGTTTCTGTAATGGCTGTTTGTGGGTTGATCCAGGCTATGACGAGGGTTGACTTTCTACCATCCGGAAGATCAATAATGATATTGTTCTAGACTCGCCACAGTTTTATTAAAAATGGATTTTTTCAGAAAAACAGTAGTGGGAGTATGGTAGAACTGGAAGTGATTCCAGAACCACAAACGATTACTAAAGATTTCATAGGAACCTAAAGATTCAATCTGGATTGACATCCATTAGCCACTCCGCAGATAAGGTGGGTAACTTCAGGCACCTGAGAGGTACTCCGGTAGCCTCAAGGACGGTGACAGGGAAGTTTTTGTTTACCCACACTTGTCATTGTTGTTGTTCCAGGCTGCGAGACCCGGCATGAGGATGAGTATAGCGTCGTTCTGAACTGGCTTCAGAAGTGTACGTGTATATGACTCTGCCAGAGGGTTGTCGTAGTCAGTGGGAGCAGCGGAAGCATTGGTGGACAGGTAGCTTATGTCTATTTATAGACTAAAGCAGATATAGCGGAGATAGATCATCAATTTCTGATGTGACAGTCATAGGTTTGACTTCATTAGAATAGGGGATAGATCTGTTAAGAAGGTAGTAGGGTGTGATGTCTTGGTATTTGGATGACATACACAGAGTAGGAAAAGAAACTCCTATACTACGACCGGTTATACTTTGGTCGTCACACAGTAGTTTCTCCACATGGGACTTGGACATTATATCAGACATACTGGTTACTAGATCTATGGATTTAGATCTAGATTTGGGTGGTTTCCCAATCAGGGTACTTAGACAACATTCTAAGAGTATTTAGAATGGACGACTCCTGGCACGGTAGTGTACCTACAGGTAATGGAGTCACCCTCTCTAAAGGTGTCTTACAGACTAAAGGGGAGAGGGATGTGCATGATTGGCAGATCACTTGCTCAAGCAATTGAGTCAATCATGAGATGTCAAGTACCACACCAGATGTTGTTCTTGCACTAGATGCAATAAGTTGACATTGATCCTATCCTAGAGAAACAGTCGGAAGCAGTTTTAGAACATAAGTGGATGTTCTAGGGATATGATAACGACAGCCTCATTCGGGAGACAGTTATCATTCCAGGCTTCCAAGGTGACCTGGACGACAAGGAGGTTGTCAGAGTTATAGTTTTCCTTCTGACGAGGAGCAGTATTTTGGACAGGTGGTCCAAGGCAATACTGAGGGAGGCATGGCGTAGGATACTGATTAAGTTCAGTTGACGATACAGTCTAAGAAGTTAGGATTTGGAGTTCATTTATGAGCTAAGTCCCATCATACATCCAGACACATTCTAAGACAGGTATTGCTCATTTCGGAAGATGGGTTTCTCCGCGAACTTGAGATATAGAGAGACATAGAAAGAGACATCAAGGCGAATCCACTCACTGAGGCTATTCCTCGAACGCAATAGTTTCGCAAATGAGTTTTGTGAGACTGACTAGTAGAGGAGTTGGGTGTTCGGTATCACACGGGCTGTGAGTATGCGACATCGCAATAATTAGCCTTGAGTGCAAGTGGGAGATTGTTGGAGATAGTGCCCTCAGAGTCAATTGTTGGATCACAGGCACGTGATTGCAATGATTGAGGGAGGACCTATCCCGGTAGGACAGTCTTACTCGAGATGATAGTATGCTATCTGGTTTATCTTTATCATCGTGTACTGCTTTAGGTGACCTGACAGGTCGCTATTACACGTTGGTAGAGCCCCTAGGATTCTTGCTTGACTGCCAGCAGTATGAGGGCGATCATATACGTGGGAGCTGGTAGTCTATAAGCACATCCTTAAAAGGTCCCTAGTCGTAGGAGTTTCGAGACAGGGCATCGATTCTCCAGAGTAGACTAGTGTATACAGTCGAGACCCCGACGAGGGGCGGTGGTCGGTCTCACAAGCCACTGGTGTCAGTTGGTTCACCTAAGATGTATACATGTGCCCATTGGGTTATGAGTACACCGGACAGGACTTGCCGGGAACATGCTAGTTGGTCTTATACCTGACGTCAGATGGCAGTTCCCTGGTGACATGTGTACAGGTTAGTTCATCGACCTGGGGATCGTCATTTTTCTCGTGTGAGTTCCCACTGTACTTTGATTACTATCCTACCACGCTCAAAGGAGACATGCAAACAGGTTTTAGTTGGGTACAGTCCCGAGCCACATGGAGGCAGTGAGCGGATCTTCAGGGGTTCGTCTCTCCCGGTATTGGGGGTGAGGTCGCGCTGTGTCTAGGAGAGCCATTACGCGAAGCCCTCGGCCGAGGCAGGAGATTTACTGGTAGGTATTCCAGTAGTATCTTAGGGTGTTCTGGGCTACACTCCGACACGACTTGTACCGCTTTTGGGGGTCTGACTTTTACCAACCCCCTAAGCCCGCCATGCGATGCTTATAGACGAACGGACCGGACTGTACGGATATTGTCACTGACAGGCTCAGTAGGGTGTCAGGATGAGTTCGCTCATCGACGTCCCTTTTGGTCAATACCTGGTAGCCCGTTACGTATTGGCTTATACCTCTGACATGCTAGTGGTTAAATCCACAACCAAGGTGTTGACGAGTCTTTAGAGTCCCCCACATTCAGTTGCTCAAGTTTTCGGGAGAAACGCTATAGAGGCTGTATGGAGATATGGCAGGGTTCGATCAGATACGTGCGGTATTGCACGGATCACGATCGAACGGATATTACTAGCCGGCTTTGGTTTAAGCCGGATCCCAGTATAGTACAGTGTAGATTTTGTCTCTTTGCATTTGTATTCGGTCGGAATATAGATGCGGGTGTGTATACACAGTATCGGGGTTTTCCTGTAATTTATTACGGGACCAGTTTTCTGGAGTTGCCAGTTTGCTTTTCGTTTCGGCCATATTTCTTTGTATCCTTCATTGGCCGAAGATTGGTGGAGGAGGGCTTATTTGCATTTGTGCAAATAAGTATTTATGGAGGGTGTTCTTTACGTTTTGTTGGATCATGATGGTGCACCATCACTTGACTTTCTTTGTTCATGATGGCTTGACCTTTTGGAGTCATCATGCTTGAGATGATGATTGTGTTGGAGTGTTGGTTTAGGCAAGTGATCATTTCTTTGCATGATAGCCTTTTCTCTCTCTCCCTTGGATGATATGGTGTGGCTCCCCTCATTTTTCCTCCTCTCTCATTGTAATACCCAGTTTTTCTTATACGTCTAAATCCGTATTTCTTTTACCTATAAGATTTATTTATAATTATTTATTTATTTTCAAAATCCTATTAAACCCAGATCTTATCCTTCTTTCCTCTGCCTCAGCCATTTTCCTGTTATTGAATTTAGAAACCAAGACTAAACCTTTTCACTTGATTTTTCCCCGCTATTTTTCTCAAACCCTTATTCCAATCCCTTATGTTCTTTTCCCATTTACATAAACATCGTTTCCGGTCTAGAACTCCATTTCGTTTTGATCATTCCTTAGCCAAGTTAAATAGCAAAACCTTAAATGTAAAACCCAAATACTAACCCCAGACCCTACTCACTTGTATTTAAATTAAAATCCATTAGTATTTTAAAGAGCCCGGCCCGTTTTCTTTTCCCATTTATATGCTTTATTCCCTGCCTTAGCCCGGCCCACTGATCCACTCAGCCCACCCTCTATTCTCCTCAATTCCCTTTAGATTTTTCCTAGTTAATCCCCATAACCCAGCCCATTTCTTCATTTCCTTTTTCAATTTGCTCGGGCCGTCTTCCCTCCTCAAAATTTAATTCTTTTTATGCAGGCCGGCCCACTATTTTTCCCAGCACTGCCCGCTCCAACCGCGCCCGTTCCTCACCCGAGCCCGCTACTGTGCATCTCTTCAAAATTCCCAACGGCTCTCTCCCCATTCTCGCGCGCTTCTCGCCTCCGCCGTCGCCCTTGCTCACGCCCATTACTGCGACGTTACACCCACGTTTTTCAACCTCATCTCCAACTCCTCTCATCACTCTCCGTCTCCAACTCACTCTTCATCTCTCTCGCTACACCCCGAGCCCCCAACCTCGATCAACCCACTGCCATCTCCACCTCCGGCGACAACTCCTCAGCGATCCCCCACATCTCCTTCACCCTCCTTCTCCCTCCACGACCCATCACCCGACCGAGCTCGAGACCCCTGCACGCACCTCGAGCTAACCCCGGCCGATCTCTCTCTCCCCCGCACCATCGGCATCGTCGTCACCACCGCCTCCGTCCCATACCTCCGACCTCCTCTCCTCGAGATCCTCATCGCCTCGTCTCCGGTCACCGACAACCTTCTCCCCGAGCACCCTCTCGTTCTCCCTCCGTACACCACTCTCTCTCTCTCTCTCTCTAACTCTCTCACTCTGTCCCTTTCACTCTCTCACTGTCTTTCTCTACTTCACTCTCTCACTCTCTCTGTCACTCATCCCCTCTCCCTCTCTATTTCCTTTCCCTCACTGTCTCTCTCTCTGTACACTCTCTCACTGAACTCTCTCTCTCTCTCACTGAACATTCTCTCTCTCTCTAAACAATTTCTCTCTCTTACTGCTCTATCTCTCTCTCAATATACCTCTCCCTCTGCAAACCCCTCACCTTCGGCTTCGCAGCACCTTTATCTTTCAAGTCTCGCGAGCTCTAGTCGTCACCGAGGCAGAACCTCATAGCCGAGACTCGTGTTCGAGCCAAGTCGGGTGCCGAGCCGCGCGTGTGTCGCGTTCGTGACGTTACGATCACCGTGCATCCCCGGGACGTGTCCAGGCAAGTTTTTACTTGCTTACATGCTATTTACCTATGATACAAATGTTAATTACACAAATATTAAAGTTGCAAGATTAGTTAGAATTATGTGTTGTAACTGTTCGATGCTTGTTCCCTTAGGAAAATATTATCAGATTTGACGGAACTCAATGGTTTAGGTTGGCCCGTAGGGCTGTGAACATAGTGTGTGAATTTCGTTGGATGATGTAATCGATAATGACTAAAACGACTACCCCAAGTTTTAACCATAAAACTGAAATTTTACTGTACCTGAAAACCGTTAAATTCACCATAAATCACATGCATATTAGAATGGTGCGTTCGAGGGCTCAAATCGAAGCTAACTCGACGAACTTTAACCCTGTGCTAGTTTCCAGACATTCCTGTACTTAAATTGTGATGATAATTGTATCGGAGTGCGACTCTGGACTGCAGTCCAGAGCGACTCAATTTGTGCTTGCCGTTCCGTAATGGATACCATAGGATTTCCTTAACTCGTAGGTTGCGGAACTCCGCTGTTTATTGTAGGTAACTCTGTTAGCTAGACAACACAATTAGTCTCATCCTGTTTCGTTATCATTTACTATTTAATCTGTAATTTAGAAGATCGGGACACATAACAGTCCCAGCAGAATCAGAATTGACATGTTGATATTAAACAGATTATAACTCCTAACGTACAGACGCGATTGAAGATCCGTTTGTTGCGTTGAAAACTTTACTGAAAACCCTAGAATTCATCCAACTGTAGCGTCGCTAAATTATGATCCCAACTGGTGTTAAAATGCGTTGCGAAATGGATTCCTGATTCTGAAATTGGATTTCCAGCCGCGAGCGCTTGAAATGAAATGGTTATAACTATTGATCCTGGAACCCGTTTGACCTGAAACAAAATTCTAAGGATAGATAGCTGAACATATTAAATACTACCTGTTTATCATTTCGCTAAATTATATACATATGTTTCATGATAAATCGTGCAAGCGATAGACTGCTGTTTTTATGATACCTTAGTTGTGCTTCTTATACTGTTCATGCATCATATCATACCTATATCATTGTAGTGATAACCTAGTGACATCGTGCATTTACCCAGTGTTAGATTTTAGTGTTGATTGTGGAAAGTACGTCAGTGTTCGTGTATTCGTGATTAAGTGAAAGTGATACGTACTTGTGCACAATCAGTGTCCCTTTTATTCTATTGCATTGTCGACGTCTGTGGGATGCGTGTACGTGTGACTATAAGTGGTATGGGACACTTATGGAAGTGCTTGCACGGATGTCACAGATAAGGCATCCGACACTGCCATTTATCTTAGGTATTAGTCGGGACGTGCTTGATGGAGGTCCTGCCTCCAGTTCTTGCGCAGACTTGTCACGGATCGATTAGTATTTAGGGTTATGGTTAGCGTTTGATGTAGACCACGGGGTGTGGGGTAGTTCAAGTGTGAATTCAACAGAATCTCGGGAGTCCCATGCCGGCTTATATATTTAGGGAGTTATATGGAGATTTACAGGGTATGTGCTATATACACCGTGATACATTCGTTACATGTTGGGCCCGTGGTCCCTTGCCCTTGGGTTCTACCCTTGGGTGAAGGACACTCGCGAGTGGTTGACTCTCACACTTGGACTGACGATAGGCTTATTGACCTGTGCAGTGAGACTTAGAGACTGATAGGGTTACTGTCATTTACATTCCTTATATACTGTGTTGACATACATGACATATCGTTATACTGCTTTACTGTTCCGCTGCATTTATCTCTGCTCATTTATATTCATGCTGTTATTGATTTACTGTTATTCATATCCTTCACCACTGTTAGAATTGTTACTTGATTATATACATTATATTGCTATTGTGTCGCTCTGACGACCTGAGTATGCATGCTCAGTGTGAGGAGAAGATTTAGCCTGGATCAGAACTAGACGTGCTTCACAGACTTCTTGACTCGCCTTCCCGAGTTACTTTCATTGTTCCACTTCAGGTCAATCTTTACATTGTTCCTTTCAGTTACTGCATTTTCCCATTACCTGCGCATCATTTACTGTTTACCATGAAAAGCTAGAAGCCGAAGTGTGACTACGGCAGGACTTTTCCTTGACCGTAGGAGCATGGCTGGCCTTGTCTACCCCTCGTATTCCGTATTTTGGGAAGCGGGGCGTGACATGGTTTAGTTGGTATCATAGCCCAGGTTTTGCATCGATTGGGATTGCAGTTTCCGTGTAGAGTTTGGCAATCTAAGACATCACTCGGTCTAGATTGGAAACTTGTCATTCTTGATCCATATTCACATCGTGTGTTCAGCTATCCATTCACTATGGTTTCGGATGACTTGACAAGGGTACGTGATGGCAATTGCACTACCGTACTCTATTCAAGTGACTTAAAGTGATACTGTTGATTTCCCACTTGTAATGATATTCATCATCTCTGATATTCTTGAACCTTGTTCTATCCATATTATATTTTGATTCATTTAGCTTGTGACTTATATCATCCTCAAATTGTTGTTTCAGGATCATGTCTTCCAACGACTCTTCATCTTTGTCCGCTCCCCAGAATCAGACTGTTGAGATCCTTAGTGTACTACAAGGTTTAAAGGAAGCCCAGGAGCGAACAAACGACCTATTAGCTGAAGGGCTGAGAAGACAAGTGAGTCAGACCCCAGCGGGAGTCTCCTATCATACAGGGATCTCTATTGGACGAGGAAAAGGGAAGAAGATGAAACGCCAATTTGTTTCCCCGCAACAGAAGTACCAGAAGAACCCCTGCTGTGGATATTATAAGAGGCCAGGACACCTTCAGAGGGATTGTCGCCGTGCTCAATGGAAATGTCTGATATGCGGTTCCGACAAACATCTCATCAACGGATGCCCAGAAAGGAAAGAACTGCAAGGGAGAAACTCGTCCACACTCCCCACTTCTGCCAAGTGAGGATTGCCGCGTAGTTCGGACTTCGACGATAAGGCGGATCAAACGCAGGATTCAACTCACGCGACGAGAATGCAATGTTATAGTAATCGAAGAATAATTTTCATGTTATCTACTTTCAGTAATTATAATGTTGTCATCCTTTATGAATATTTCTTTCTGCTTAAAATCTTGTATCCTTTGAACTTTTAGTTGAATGCAATGAAATTTGAATCATAATATATGTATTATTCTCATGCTTTCTCTATGTCACATTCTATTCATTATCACAGTATTTTCATTCGAATCTTTCAGTTCCTGCAACCGCATATTTTTCCTATATTGCGTACCCCGAGTTTTCCTTGATATATTCCACTGTCTAATCAGGATTTCTCTTTCAGGCCATGGCCCACCCTGGAGCAGCGCCGCATCTAGACGAGGATGCACAGTCATGCGTTTCCTTAGATCACACATTGACGAGTTCCGATGATGAGGTCGATGGTCCACAGGTCAACTTCAGAAACAACGATTCAGAGGACGAAGGAGCTGCCGCCCTAGAGTTCGACATGATGGTTGATTCTGACGAAGAAGAAGGAGATCCCGAAGAGAACCCGATAGAGGAAGACCCCGAGGAAGAACCAATGGAAGAAAACCCAGTGGAGGAAAATCACATGGAAGAAAATCCAGAAGAAGAGAATCACATGGAATCGGATCTCAATGAAGAAGCTTTATCCGAGGATGAAGGACCAGAAGATCAAGACCCTGCCGTGGAAGAACTCCCTTTGGCAGTCCCAGCGAGACGCTATGGAAATGGATGCCCCTACCTGAGTGCGCGAGCCTACCGCAACCTACCGAATCTACACAACCACGACTGACGGAATTTCTTTTGATGTTGTCTTTCTGGCCAAATAAACTGTGTATAGTTTAAGGCCACTTTTCACCTTAGGGCATGCCTTGTTTCAAATTTCCTTGAATAAAATAAATCTTCTGAGTTTGTAAACCTTTGATTATTGTTTCGCTTAATACTTGTTTATTGCCCATGTCTATTTATTCTTCTGTTGAGTTCCTGACTGTCCACTCCTACTCGTTGTATAGTTTACGCCCTCATTTCGATTAGAAAGTACCGCACCCTGATCCTTGGAATGAGCCATCCTCCATCCCTCGTCTGTGCCCCGTTTGAGACCCTTCTGGGAGGAGGACCCTCCTTATGAGTAACTGAGTTCATTAACTTTTCAAATTCTTGATTCCTAGGATCTACCGATCGTTAATCTCCCCATGTTTTTATCTTGTAGTCCTTTCGTTGCTCACCGTGCTTTCTGTGCTGACCCGATCCCAGTTTTCTTGATCTTCAGCCTAAAGCCGTCACCCTTCGACCTTTTGTATCAGCCATATTCCATTGTAATCCCTGCCCTACCTAGGCCTAGACATACTTGTGCTTTTCCCGTTACCCCAACTATATTTAGGGGCACGATTATTTTAAAATGTAGTTTTAGTATTTTGCATTTGTCAAGAGTACGTGTTATTGATTACCCCGTTTTATGTATTTAAGTGCATTATTATTATTCTCACTGTAGTAGAGCAACCTTACACCGCGCATACTTTTAGTCTATGCTTCTTAATTTCACTATACCAGTTTTCTAAATCATTTTAAGCCTATTTATTCGATACGTTTCCCTAAAATGTTTTAACCTACTGACTCGTTTTCACTACATTATTGTCGTTACTTTATTTTAGGGTTTGTACTTATGTTTACTATATAAATAGTTGAGCCTTATACTTTTCTGCTTGTTTTAATAAACTTAAATGTGCACATATATGGTTTCGACTTTTATCGAACACACTTTGATTATTACTGTTCACTATTGATACCTATATTCTCGTATACTCGTAGTTGCTCTTACAGTTATTTTTGCTTTAGACCTATTTAGACCTACCTTTCGTATGTTGATCTTACTTATTTATAAATTTTCAAATTTCTTCGTCCGCGTACTACTAATAAATCTTTGGTGTTAGTGTGCAATCTGAATAGCTTTCGCCTATATGTATATAACTTATCGTTTATTTTAAATTTCGAGGACGAAATTTTTGTAAGGGTGGTATGATGTAATACCCAGTTTTTCTTATACGTCTAAATCCGTATTTCTTTTACCTATAAGATTTATTTATAATTATTTATTTATTTTCAAAATCCTATTAAACCCAGATCTTATCCTTCTTTCCTCTGCCTCAGCCATTTTCCTGTTATTGAATTTAGAAACCAAGACTAAACCTTTTCACTTGATTTTTCCCCGCTATTTTTCTCAAACCCTTATTCCAATCCCTTATGTTCTTTTCCCATTTACATAAACATCGTTTCCGGTCTAGAACTCCATTTCGTTTTGATCATTCCTTAGCCAAGTTAAATAGCAAAACCTTAAATGTAAAACCCAAATACTAACCCCAGACCCTACTCACTTGTATTTAAATTAAAATCCATTAGTATTTTAAAGAGCCCGGCCCGTTTTCTTTTCCCATTTATATGCTTTATTCCCTGCCTTAGCCCGGCCCACTGATCCACTCAGCCCACCCTCTATTCTCCTCAATTCCCTTTAGATTTTTCCTAGTTAATCCCCATAACCCAGCCCATTTCTTCATTTCCTTTTTCAATTTGCTCGGGCCGTCTTCCCTCCTCAAAATTTAATTCTTTTTATGCAGGCCGGCCCACTATTTTTCCCAGCACTGCCCGCTCCAACCGCGCCCGTTCCTCACTCGAGCCCGCTACTGTGCATCTCTTCAAAATTCCCAACAGCTCTCTCCCCATTCTCGCGCGCTTCTCGCCTCCGCCGTCGCCCTTGCTCACGCCCATTACTGCGACGTTACACCCACGTTTTTCAACCTCATCTCCAACTCCTCTCATCACTCTCCGTCTCCAACTCACTCTTCATCTCTCTCGCTACACCCCGAGCCCCCAACCTCGATCAACCCACTGCCATCTCCACCTCCGGCGACAACTCCTCAGCGATCCCCCACATCTCCTTCACCCTCCTTCTCCCTCCACGACCCATCACCCGACCGAGCTCGAGACCCCTGCACGCACCTCGAGCTAACCCCGGCCGATCTCTCTCTCCCCCGCACCATCGGCATCGTCGTCACCACCGCCTCCGTCCCATACCTCCGACCTCCTCTCCTCGAGATCCTCATTGCCTCGTCTCCGGTCACCGACAACCTTCTCCCCGAGCACCCTCTCGTTCTCCCTCCGTACACCACTCTCTCTCTCTCTCTCTAACTCTCTCACTCTGTCCCTTTCACTCTCTCACTGTCTTTCTCTACTTCACTCTCTCACTCTCTCTGTCACTCATCCCCTCTCCCTCTCTATTTCCTTTCCCTCACTGTCTCTCTCTCTGTACACTCTCTCACTGAACTCTCTCTCTCTCTCACTGAACATTCTCTCTCTCTCTAAACAATTTCTCTCTCTTACTGCTCTATCTCTCTCTCAATATACCTCTCCCTCTGCAAACCCCTCACCTTCGGCTTCGCAGCACCTTTATCTTTCAAGTCTCGCGAGCTCTAGTCGTCACCGAGGCAGAACCTCATAGCCGAGACTCGTGTTCGAGCCAAGTCGGGTGCCGAGCCGCGCGTGTGTCGCGTTCGTGACGTTACGATCACCGTGCATCCCCGGGACGTGTCCAGGCAAGTTTTTACTTGCTTACATGCTATTTACCTATGATACAAATGTTAATTACACAAATATTAAAGTTGCAAGATTAGTTAGAATTATGTGTTGTAACTGTTCGATGCTTGTTCCCTTAGGAAAATATTATCAGATTTGACGGAACTCAATGGTTTAGGATGGCCCGTAGGGCTGTGAACATAGTGTGTGAATTTCGTTGGATGATGTAATCGATAATGACTAAAACGACTACCCCAAGTTTTAACCATAAAACTGAAATTTTACTGTACCTGAAAACCGTTAAATTCACCATAAATCACATGCATATTAGAATGGTGCGTTCGAGGGCTCAAATCGAAGCTAACTCGACGAACTTTAACCCTGTGCTAGTTTCCAGACATTCCTGTACTTAAATTGTGATGATAATTGTATCGGAGTGCGACTCTGGACTGCAGTCCAGAGCGACTCAATTTGTGCTTGCCGTTCCGTAATGGATACCATAGGATTTCCTTAACTCGTAGGTTGCGGAACTCCGCTGTTTATTGTAGGTAACTCTGTTAGCTAGACAACACAATTAGTCTCATCCTGTTTCGTTATCATTTACTATTTAATCTGTAATTTAGAAGATCGGGACACATAACAGTCCCAGCAGAATCAGAATTGACATGTTGATATTAAACAGATTATAACTCCTAACGTACAGACGCGATTGAAGATCCGTTTGTTGCGTTGAAAACTTTACTGAAAACCCTAGAATTCATCCAACTGTAGCGTCGCTAAATTATGATCCCAACTGGGGTTAAAATGCGTTGCGAAATGGATTCCTGATTCTGAAATTGGATTTCCAGCCGCGAGCGCTTGAAATGAAATGGTTATAACTATTGATCCTGGAACCCGTTTGACCTGAAACAAAATTCTAAGGATAGATAGCTGAACATATTAAATACTACCTGTTTATCATTTCGCTAAATTATATACATATGTTTCATGATAAATCGTGCAAGTGATAGACTGCTGTTTTTATGATACCTTAGTTGTGCTTCTTATACTGTTCATGCATCATATCATACCTATATCATTGTAGTGATAACCTAGTGACATCGTGCATTTACCCAGTGTTAGATTTTAGTGTTGATTGTGGCAAGTACGTCAGTGTTCGTGTATTCGTGATTAAGTGAAAGTGATACGTACTTGTGCACAATCAGTATCCCTTTTATTCTATTGCATTGTCGACGTCTGTGGGATGCGTGTACGTGTGACTATAAGTGGTATGGGACACTTATGGAAGTGCTTGCACGGATGTCACAGATAAGGCATCCGACACTGCCATTTATCTTAGGTATTAGTCGGGACGTGCTTGATGGAGGTCCTGCCTCCAGTTCTTGCGCAGACTTGTCACGGATCGATTAGTATTTAGGGTTATGGTTAGCGTTTGATGTAGACCACGGGGTGTGGGGTAGTTCAAGTGTGAATTCAACAGAATCTCGGGAGTCCCATGCCGGCTTATATATTTAGGGAGTTATATGGAGATTTACAGGGTATGTGCTATATACACCGTGATACATTCGTTACATGTTGGGCCCGTGGTCCCTTGCCCTTGGGTTCTACCCTTGGGTGGAGGACACTCGCGAGTGGTTGACTCTCACACTTGGACTGACGATAGGCTTATTGACCTGTGCAGTGAGACTTAGAGACTGATAGGGTTACTGTCATTTACATTCCTTATATATTGTGTTGACATACATGACATATCGTTATACTGCTTTACTGTTCCGCTGCATTTATCTCTGCTCATTTATATTCATGCTGTTATTGATTTACTGTTATTCATATCCTTCACCACTGTTAGAATTGTTACTTGATTATATACATTATATTGCTATTGTGTCGCTCTGACGACCTGAGTATGCATGCTCAGTGTGAGGAGAAGATTTAGCCTGGATCAGAACTAGACGTGCTTCACAGAATTCTTGACTCGCCTTCCCGAGTTACTTTCATTGTTCCACTTCAGGTCAGTCTTTACATTATTCCTTTCAGTTACTGCATTTTCCCATTACCTGCGCATCATTTACTGTTTACATGAAAAGCTAGAAGCCGAAGTGTGACTACGGCAGGACTTTTCCTTGACCGTAGGAGCATGGCTGGCCTTGTCTACCCCTCGTATTCCGTATTTTGGGAAGCGGGGCGTGACACTCATTCTCCCACCAAATTGTGGCCGGCCAAGCCATGGGGCTGTCCAAAATTTGTGAGGGTGGGATTTTTGTTCCTTTGGCTTTGTAAAATCCCACTAGTTCAATCTCCACAAGACCACTTCAATCCCTCCACCAAAGGCAACACCCTAAACCCCAAATGAGTCATATCACTGCACGCATTCTACAGCAAACCTTGGGCACGTCGGCTCGCCAACTTCGTGCCTGAGTTGCCTCGGTATAGAGGTGGGAGCCCATAAAAGAAGCAGGCGGCGTGGTGCCCTTCCGGCGAGGAGGTGGAGACCGGACATTCCGTGGGAGATCGGGACGACGGCGAGAAGACCGGAGAACACGGATCGCTCGGTATATCTCTCTTCCCCATCTAGTAGTTAGCTACGACTAGTTGATGGTACGATCTGGGTTTTAGTGCGCGGTGGTGCCGGTTCAAGAAGAATTAAAGTTAACCATCGCTTCCGCATTTGGCCTCGGGATGGAGGCCGGGGCGCCGCCGTGCACTTACTGTTCTGTGATGAGATCATATTACTGCCTGGGACGAATGCTTATACTATATATATATATATGCTGATATATAAATATTACTGCTTTCGTTTCTTCTGTGATGCTTAGGAAGCATAAGCTGATGGGATTTTATTAATGAGATTAATAAAAAGAAAAGAAACCTAAAAGATATTGTAGAATCAAAACTTTATAAAAAGGGCAGCTACAGTCTTGCTTTGCATAGCGGTATATATGATATACCCTGCACCTTATTCGATGAGGAAAGAGCCGAGATCCCTTCACCGTGAGTGACCTCTTTAGCGAAACTGGCAGATGCTACAAACACGCGGTTTAGTTTTTGACAGCTTATATAGTTCTTGCTTTGCACAGTGATATATGTGATATATCGTGCACCTTATTCGATGGGGAAAGAGCCGAGATCCCTTCACCGGGAGTGACCTCTTTAGCGAAACTAGAAAAGCCTCAAAAACACTCCTTTTCAAAAACACTCAATTCTACGACGATATCAAGTTCATTACGCTCAGGGTTTTCTGAAAAACCTGCGTAGCCCTCCGTCATTTCAGATAGAGACTAGTTAGTATTCGTGCTGCGTTTGTTGATCTTAGCCAAGGCGTGGTGTACGGTAGCTAATTAGTATTTATCTGCTAAAACATGAGATGTGATTGAGTTAGGGTACTCGTACGACTTTGTTGACCTTAGCCAAGGGTCGTACGGGTGGGTTTAATTCAATCAGGAAATGACGGGTTGAACTTGACTAGCACTTATGATTTGTTGACCTTAGCCAAGGTCATAAGTTGCTAGGGGTAAAAGCATTATCGGGAATTTCAAGTGTTGAAATTTGCAATGAGCTTGCATACCTCCTATGAGATAGTTAGATCCCGATACCCACTGCGAGTAAGAGTTACTCCTGGGAGAGTTTTGTAAGTCTACGGTAGCGCCCTGGCCGTCTAACAGACACCAAATGCGGCAAAAACTTTTAACTGGCGCTATCGTATACTATAGCCCGGATCTGCCATTATTGCTAAACTAACAAACTGTAAAGAGGGTAGAAAGGTTATACCGAACGATCCGAGTCCTTCGTTCTTTAACCATCATCCCACGCTCTGTTGCGGCTGCTCCGTTCTCTTCGATCTCCGATTTCCTCGTCCAGGTGGCACTACGTCAACGGATCTTTAAACGGGCTCCCGCCTCTGACTCGAGGCAACTCGGTTGTCAAGTTTGCTAAAAGAGATGACCAAGATTGATGTAGAGAATGAGTAGAATACTTTGTCTCACTTCGTCCAAAGCCGTGGACGAACGGTTAATGAAGTTGCCACTCGAAATGAAATGGAATGAGAAATGAGTTATCAAATTTCCATACACCCAAAACCATAGTCTTTTTAATCAAAATCAATCTCTCTCTCCCCCTCACAAGGGGGCCGGCCATAATATATGAAGGGGGGTGAGTGTAGGAACCAAGTGGTGACAATAAGGGTGAAGAAATATCCTAAGGTTAACAAGAAACATTAATGCTAAAGGATGAGTCACAATAACACATCATCAAGCCATTAATGCAACAATTAATACCATGATGAGTCACTAAGCCACCTCACCATCTAGAAGCTTCTAGAAGCACGACTCACCCGAGTAAGAAAAAGATAAATCCGCATTTAACCGAATGTCAAATACGGAAACTGGAAACTGGCAACTTCCAAAAGCGATCCTGAAACGAATTTCAGGACAACCCCGAAACTGTATAAATATACACGCATTTGTATTACGACCGAATACAAATGCAACTGAGACAAAGATATTATATCTACTCAATATAATACTCGGATCCGGCTTAAACCAAAGCCCACCAGTATTATCTGCCCAAAAAATGACACGTGCGTAAACGCACGTGCATTTTCCGAACCCTGTCATAAAACCATACGGCCTCTACAACGTTTCGTCCGAACTTGGGAAACTGTCTATGGGGGACTCTAATGACTCGTCAGTACCCTGGCAGTGGGTTTAACCACAAGCCGTCTGCGGCACTAGCTGTGCGTAACGGCTGCCCATGGACTGACCTCAAAGGAGGCCGATGAGCGAACTCATCCGGAAACCCTACTGAGCCTAACAATGACAATGTATATACAGTCCGGTCCGTTCATCTATGAGTATCGCATATCAGCCTAGGGGGCTAGTAACGTCAGACCCCCAATAGCAGTATAAGTCGTGTCGGAATGTAGCCTAAAAACACCCTGAGATACTACTGGAGTACCTACCAGTAAATCTCCTGCCACGGCCATGGGCTTTGTGTAATGGCCTCCTAGACACAGCACGATCTCACCCCTAATACCGGGAGAGACGAATCCCCTGCCGATCCGCTCACGTGCCTCCATGTACCTCGGGACTGTACCCAAAAACTACCTGTTTGCACGACTTCTTTGAGCCGTGGTAGGGTAGAAATCAAAGCACAGTGGGAAATCACACGAGAAAAATGACGACCTCAGGTCGATGAACTAATCTGTACACATGTCACCAGGGAACTGCTATCTGACGATATGTATAATACCAACTAGTAGGTTCCCGGCGAGTCCTGTCCGGTGTACTCATAACCCAATGAGCACCTGTATACATCTTAGGTGATCCAACTGACACCAGTGGCTTATGAGACTAGCCACCGCCCCTCGTCGGGGTCTCGACTGTATACACTAGTCTACTTCGGAGTATCGATGCCCTGTCTCGAAACCCCCACGACTAGGGACCACAATTAAGGATATGCTTATAAACCACCCAACTCTCACGTATATGATCACCATCATACTGTTGGTAGTAAAGCAAGATCCTAAGGGCTCTATCAAAGTGTAATAGTGATCAGTCACCTGAACCTGTACACGACTGATAAAGGCAAACTAGATAGCATACTATCATCTTGAGTAAGACTGTCCTACCGGTATAGGTCCTCCGCAATCATTGCAATCACGTACCTGCGATCCAATAATTGACTCTGAGGGTACTATATCCAACAATCTCCCACTTGCACTTAAGGCTAATTATTGCGATGTCGACTACTCACAGCCCGTGTGAAACCGAACATCCAACTCCTCTACTAATCAGTTTCACAAAGCCCGTTTGTAAAACTATTGTGTTTGAGAAATAGCCTCAGTGAGTGGATCCGCCTAGATGTTTCTTTCTATATCTCTCTAAATCTCAAGTTCGCGGAGAAAGCCATCTCCCGAATTGAGTAATACCTGTCTTAGAATATGTTTGGATATCTGATGGGACCTAGTTCATAAATGAACTTCAAATCCAAACTTCTTAGACTGTATCGATCACTGAACCTAATCAGTATCCGGCACCATACCTCCCACAGTATCCTTTTGGACTACCTGTCCATAATACTGTCCCTCGTCAGAGGGAAAATAATAACTCTGACAATCACTCTATCATCCATGTCACCTTTGAAGCCTGGAATGATAACCGTCTCCCAAAGGAGGCTGCCGTCATCAAATCCGTAGAACATGCACTTATGTTCTAAAACTGCTTCCTTATGTTTCTCCAGGATTGGATTAATACAAACTTATCGCATCTAGTGCAAAAACAACATCTGGTGTGGTACTTGACATCTCACGATTGACTCAATTGCCTAAGCAAGTGATCTGCCAATCATGCACATCCCTCTCCCCTTTAGTCTGTAATACTCCTTTAGAGAGGGTGACTCCATCACCTGCAGGTACACCACCATGCCTGGAGTCATCTATTCTAAAAACCATTTGAATACTGTCAAAGTACCCACATTGGGAAACAACCCAAATCCAGATCTAAAACCATAGATCTAGAAACCAGAATGTCTGATATTATATCCATATCCTGTCTGGAGAAACAACTGTATGACGACCACAGTACAACCGATCGTAGTATAGGAATTTTACTTCCTACTCTGTGTATGTCATCTAGATACCATGACATCACACCCTACTACTTTCTAAACAGATCCATCCACTATTCTGATGGAGTCAAACCTATGACTGTCACATCAAAATTAGATGATCTATCTCCGCTATAACTGCTCAAGTCTATAAATAGACATAAGCATCTTTCCCACTATGCTTCCGATGCTCCCACTGACCACAACAACCCTCTGGCAGAATAATATATACGTGTACTTCTAAAGCTAGTTTAGAATGACGCTATACTTAACCTCCTGCCGGGTCTCATAGTCTGGAACAACAGTAGTGTCAAGTCTTGGTAAATAAGAACCTCCCTGTCACCGTCCTTGAGGCTACCGGAGTAACTCTCGGGTGTCTGAGGTTACCCATCATATCTGCGGAGTGGCTAATGGAATGTCAAACCTGATTGAATATATAGGTCCTATTAAATTTTCCGTAATCGTTCGCGGTTCTGGAATCACTTCCAGTTCTACCATACTCCCACTACTGTTTTCTGAAAAAATCCATTTTACTAAAACTGTGGCGAGTCAAGAACAATATCACTATTGATCTTCCAAATGGTAGAAAATCAACCCTCGTCATAGCCAGGGTCAACCCACAAACAGCCATTACAGAAACGTGCCCTGAGTAATGCAGAGTCTGGTTTTAAGCATAAGCTGGACAACTCCCCGTACCTTAACATCGTTAAGGTATGAACCATTCTATATCCAATATAGAAACTTTGGCACTTATTTAATTGGAACCAGATTCAAATCATGCAACTGTCTCCAGTGCATATCAACTTAATGGAAAAGAGGCTAATCAGCATTACTCAACTTAGGAATCCATCCAATTATGAGTAACCTGAAAGAGAAACAAGTTTCTCAAAACCATTACTATCATCTGAATACCAATCAAAAGAATCTACATCTTCGATCTCTTTGAAGAATCTCAATACTTGTGACACCTGGTTCTCTACTTTATTCTTATACCCACAACTTCTCAAAACTTAGACCTTGTATTTCTACGAAACACTTGTCTAAAAACTAGAGAAGTCATAAGTAAACAGAACATAGTACGAGGACCTACCCCTTTGTCCTGATGGGCACTTGGACAACATACAATACTCTGTATAAGTCCTCTGAGTTGAATAACTCAAAAACTTGTGCATCGTAGGTTGAAAACTGTACCCTGGTGATTTCCTCAAATATCACCAATTACAACGAATTCCGATATAATGAGGATAATCGCCTAATTCCTAATAACTTACTCCCACTCATCATCTGTAAAATCATACAGATATGAGAATGAAACCTGGTAAATACATACCCTTGGAGTAAGTATCTTATCGGGAAAACAGTTTTCTTTTAACAATGCACTGAAACATGAAAATGTTTCGTAGGGGTATCCTGGTATTCCTAGCAATGCCTCTTCCATAATCCAATTCATGACTTCAACCGTATATTTTATTGCCATCTCTCTAAATCCCTTTATTTGTCTTTAGTCATTACCTTCTGTACACCCCCTTTAGGCTAAGTGGTTTTCTTCCTTCCCTACCGTTCGGCACCAGCCTATGGTTTGGAAGAAGACTATCCAATAAGCATAATAGGTGTACCCTCCTAAACCAAGGAGTACTCACATCTTGAGAGAAGGTGATGAAAAAAGACAACTGAATAATACCTTATTCTTTTAAAGGTGAAATAGGAGTGGCGATGAAGTACGCGGTTTGGTCGTGAATGATATCAGTCGCAATTTACTTTGCCCTCTTTCTAATCCCTTTATTTTGTCTTTACATATTACCTTCTGCACACCCTACTTAGGCTAATTGGTTTTCTTCATTCCCTACCTTTCGGCACCTACCTATGGTTTGGAATAAGACTATCCAATAAGCGTAATAGGTGTACTCTCCTAAACTAAGGAGCCCTCGCAACCTGAGAGAAGGTGATAATAAAAGACAACTGAATAAACGAATTCTATTTCTCCTGAACCTGGATCCATCCTCGAAGAAGTCCCTTCGAGTTCGTATATAACCATACGATGGATCTATCCAATGGAAGTGGATGTCCGTAGTAATACGGGGTGTTCTGAGAAATGCAAAGGGTAGAAGAAGGAGTGGCAATGACTTATGCAACTCGGACAATCCAAAAGCCAGTATTTTAAGAAGGGTCGGTCAACTTGGTCACTGAGTCATAGTCTAGGGTCGGTCAAAGGTCGCTGCTAAAGAGAGAGAGAAAAGAAACACTCTGCGTCCACTCTAACCTAGATCAGAATGGTTATCATTTTATCTAATCCGGAAACCTCCCACTGTATTGTCAAATTCTCCTCCAAACCTGAAAGAAGAATCAATCGGGATCACCCGAAGAGTAAACCAAGTCATCAGTGGGAATCGGGATCCAACTCTCATCGCATGATAACGTGACGGAATCCACTCACGTTACTCACACTCCAGAAGGTATGCGCATACTTGGCAAGTTTCAGTTTCTTTAGAAACTCCCGATATGATTTTTGCCCCATGCTCTTATGACCTTGGCGTTAGGTCAAAATGTCATAAGTCACATGCCAAGTTCTACCCATCATTATCTTGTCAATTTGAACCCACCCGCACATGCCCTTGGCGTTAGGTCAAAATGGCAGAACGGCTGTCCCAAACCAACTCATCTATCTATGCAACAAATGAATACCCAACAGCTACCAAACACTATGCCTTGGCGTTAGGTCAAAATACATAGCTTGAATACTACTGAATACCCAAAAGAAATGACGGAGGGCTACGGTTGGTTTTTGGCGAAAAAACCTTTAACGTAATGAACTTGATATCGCTGAAGGAACCTAATAGCTTTTTATAAAAATATAGTGGTGAAAACCTTTGCTAAAGAGCTCACTCCCGGTGAAGGGATCTCGGCAATTTCCCCGTGGAATGAGGTGCAGGATATTCCAACTGAATACCGCGATGCAAAGCAACTTGTAATCGACTATAGTGAAGTTATTACCCTGACGCAAACTTCTGCCTAAGGTGTCATTCCCGGTGAAGGGGTATCGGCCCTTGCCTCGTCGAATGAGGTGCAGGATATTCCAACCGAATACCGCTATGCAAAACAAAAGGAAACGTCTTTGTAATAACACTTTTTAAATTGTTCCAACAACTGCCAAATAGGTTTGTTTTCCTTTGCATTGATCAGAATCAACGCAGTCCCAACAATTAATCACACCAGAAAAGAACGAAAATAAAATGTACGTATATGCCATCCACATTCGTCACTGGGTCCCGTCATCACCCGTTAGGTTACTTAACTAACGACAGAGCGGGGACTAAACTAGCGCGGGTGCAAAACATATACAACATCTACTAGTATATATACCAATATACAATAATCGCTCCAGGCGTGATAATATGCAACATTACAGAAAATTAATAAGCATCACAGAACAATACAGATAATCTGGGATCCCCGAGTTTCACAGAGCCGCTGTTGAAACCCGACGTTCCCCTGGTCGTGTGGATAGCCTGTGCAATGAAACCTAGACCCCTACGGGTGCGGCAAGTTACCCGCCAAAACCTGAAGCGAGGCAGCCCCTACAGCAATGTGAATGGACCACCCTGCACTTCACGGAATCCGGTAGCTTGAGCACCCCTCCTTGGGTCAACCTGTACCCCCTACGAGTGCAGCGAATAGTCTGCCAATTCCAGAGTGAGGCCCCTCTGCCTCTCAAAGCCATGAGATGCGGACCCGTTGCCCTCCAGAACCCGGCTATCCGTGCACTCCGTCGCTGGGTAAAACCTAGAACAGAAATGAAAAATATGTACAACGGGTACATCGACGTCAACCCGATCGTGCCCCAAAAGAATATTATACAAACTGGCAGAGACGGCAGTCCACATGTTGGACGCTCGCCCCGTAATATCAAATGTACAAATAAATCCAAACTGCACTACCATTGCACACTGCTATCCACCACGACAAATCCGCAACATCACAGCACAACACAGAACATCAACGCGAATGTCACGTTCGCAAACCCGTCTAAAAGAACTATAGCAATCAGACGCGGTTTACCGCTCGAATGACATTCACGGTCAGAGATATAATGTAAGTACTGTAAACTAACATGTTTAAATTTTGATCGACTAAATATCACGAAGAGGGCCCCACGTACATCTGCTGTACAGTAACAAAATCTGGGCCCAAACGATATATACCAAAAACCACAATTTACCCAAAAGAAGCCACTATACAAATTTGGATCAATGATCACACAGATTGGCCGCGGATGCGGGGTCAAACCCTAGGTTTGACCGCGATTCCGCGGCGGTCTTGAAGGGTCACGTGACCAAATTTCTACCATGTGCTTAGAAAAGCCTGCTGAATTTTCTGTGATGTGTAAAATTATTTTTAGAACCATTTTAAAATTGACAGAAACTCAGAATTGAAAAGTTGTAGTTTTTGATATTCGGTCTGATCGATATTTTAAACGCATTAGCACAAGTTAGTAAAGAAAAAAGGTAAGGCTCTGATACCACTGTAAGTCTACGGTAGCGCCCTGGCCGTCTAACAGACGCCAAATGCGGAACAAAAACTTTTAACTGGCCCTATCGTATACTATAGCCCGGATCTGCCATTATTGCTAAACTAACAAACTGTAAAGAGGGTAGAAAGGTTACACCGAACGATCTGAGTCCTTCGTTCTTTAACCATCATCCCACGCTCTGTTGCAGCTGCTCCGTTCTCGTCGATCTCCGATTTCCTCGTCCAGGTGGCACCACGTCAACGGATCTTTAAACGGGCTCCCGCCTCTGACTCGAGGCAACTCGGTCGTCAAGTTTCCTAAAAGAGACGACCAAGATTGATGTAGAGAATGAGTAGAATACTTTGTCTCACTTCATCCAAAGCCGTGGACGAATGGTTAATGAAGTTGCCACTCGAAATGAAATGGAATGAGAAATGAGTTATCAAATTTCCATACATCCAAAACCATAGTCTTTTTAATAAAAATCAATCTCTCTCTCTCTCACACAAGGGGGCCGGCCATCATATATGAAGGGGGGTGAGTGTAGGAACCAAGTGGTGACAATAAGGGTGAAGAAATATCCTAAGGTTAACAAGAAACATTAATGCTAAAGGATGAGTCACAATAACACATCATCAAGCCATTAATGCAACAATTAATACCATGATGAGTCACTAAGCCACCTCACCATCTAGAAGCTTCCAGAAGCACGACTCACCCTCATGACTCACCCGAGTGAGAAAAAGATAAATCCGCATTTAACCGAATGTCAAATACGGAAACTGGAAACTGGAAACTTCCAAAAGCGATCCTGAAACGAATTTCAGGACAACCCCGAAACTGTATAAATATACCCGCATTTGTATTACGACCGAATACAAATGCAACTGAGACAAAGATATTATATCTACTCAATATAATACTCGGATCCGGCTTAAACCAAAGCCCACCGGTATTATCTGCCCAAAAATGACATGTGCGTAAACGCACGTGCATTTTCCGAACCCTGCCATAAAACCATACGGCCTCTACAACGTTTCGCCCGAACTTGGGAAACTGTCTGTGGGGGACTCTAATGACTCGTCAGTATCCTGGCAGTGGGTTTAACCACAAGCCGTCTGCGGCACTAGCTGTGCGTAACGGCTGCCCATGGACTGACCTCAAAGGAGGCCGATGAGCGAACTCATCCGGAAATCCTACTGAGCCTAACAGTAACAATGTATATACAGTCCGGTTCGGTCGTCTATGAGTATCGCATATCTGCCTAGGGGCTAGTAACGTCAGACCCCCAATAGCAGTATAAGTCGTGTCGGAGTGTAGCCTAAAAACACCCTGAGATACTACTGGAGTACCTACCAGTAAATCTCCTGCCACGGCCGTAGGCTTTGTGTAATGGCTCTCCTAGACACAGCACGATCTCACCCCTAATACCGGGAGAGACGAATCCCCTGCCGATCCGCTCACGTGCCTCCATGTGGCTCGGGACTGTACCCAAAAACTACCTGTTTGCACGACTCCTTTGAGCCGTGGTAGGGTAGAAATCAAAGCACAGTGGGAACTCACACGAGACAAATGACGATCTCAGGTCGATGAACTAAGCTATACACATGTCACCGGGGAACTGCTATCTGACGATATGTATAATACCAACTAGCAGGTTCCCGGCGAGTCCTGTCCGGTGTACTCATAACCCAATGAGCACCTGTATACATCTTAGGTGATCCAACTGACACCAGTGGCTTGTGAGACCGGCCACCGCCCCTCGTCGGGGTCTCGACTGTATACACTAGTCTACTTCGGAGTATCGATGCCCTGTCTCGAAACTCCCACGACTAGGGACCACAATTAAGGATATGCTTATAAACCACCCAACTCTCACGTATATGATCGCCATCATACTGTTGGTAGTAAAGCAAGATCCTAAGGGCTCTATCAAAGTGTAACAGTGATCAGTCACCTAAACCTGTACACGACTGATAAAAGCAAACCAGATAGCATACTATCATCTCGAGTAAGACTGTCCTACCGGTATTGGTCCTCCGCAATCATTGCAATCACGTACCTGTGATCCAATAATTGACTCTGAGGGCACTATATCCAACAAGTTTTACATAGGACAATTAGCCGATCAAGTAGGTGTCTAGAAAAGTGTTAATGGGGTTACGCCTCTGGGAAAACGAAGTTTACTTTAATTAGGTCCGTGCGAAAGCACGGGGAACCTCCCTCAAGTACCGACACTGATCTAGCTGAAAGATTGACGAAATTGTAGGGTGTAATTAATCCCGGCTAATCTTAACTTTTAGGGTTTGAAGGAAGATTTGATAAAAACAGTGGGAGACATCCTGATTAGATAAGATAATAACCAATCTAATCTTGCAAGAGCATACGCTAAAGTGTTTTCTTCTCTCTCTCTCCAGGTAGCGACCATGTCAGGCCATAATCAAGATAATAATATGGATGTATTGACTGAACCCGCTTATTATACTGAGCACGGGAACATTGGACCCGTTCTTTCTTATAAGAGTTATAAGACTAAACAGGAAATAGGAGAATATCTGGATTCTCAAGCCGCCCAAAAGAACATGCATGTTGATGCACCATCTTCGGGTGTGTTAGTTATTGAGAACTGTTTCTCAGTTCACCCTGTAAGTCCACGTTGCGACCTCCGGTTCTTACGGGGAGGCGGAAACGGTATAAAAATCAAATTTTTAGCGCATGGGGCAACATGGACTAACAAAGTCGGGATCTTTTCTAAACTAAACTAGCATACAAGCTAAAGAGAGTTGGCTACTCGGAAAGATGGTTATACCTAACTTGAACTCCTTCTTCTTGAAAACTTGTAGAGGTTGATGGTTCTTCCTCGTTGCCTTCTTCCGTCAAAGATGGATCCACCTGAGGGTTCAACCTTCGGGCTCTTTCTCGAACTTTGAGAGAACTAGAATCTTCGGCTTGCTAAACCTTTGATCCTAGAGTGAGTAGAGAGTGTCTAAGGGGTGCTTTTCTTTTAAGGAGAGGGATTCTCAACACATGAGAAGGATTCTCCTTTTGCTAGAGGAAGAAGAAGATCAAGTGAGGAGAGAGAAGCTAAATGATAGAATGAGCTATCTTTTTCTTTCTTGCAACCATATGACAAAAGAAAAAGAATTATCAAATTAATAATAATAATGAAAATGAAATAGTTGATGGAAGGTTTAGGAATGACCATTATCATTTCAAACATTAAATGAAAATGCTAGAATCAAAGAGCATCTTTCTTTTGTAATGATGATGGTCAAAACTTCAACCATGGTCAACAAGTCAACCATGGTCAACTAGTCAACAAAAACCAACCATGACACAATTTCATTTTATTAATATTATTAATTGATATAACATAAATCCATTAGGGTTTGGAAAAAGACGACTGTCGACTGTGCATACGCACCCGTTCCGAAACCCTAATGAAAAACCTCTTCCTCCTCCTCAAACAACTGTGCATACACACCTGCATTCTTGTTCCGAGGAACATGAATACTGAGAGATAAAAGCAACCCCAAAACATATACCAGTATCTGACTCAAACCAGAGCCAGCCAGTAATATCTGTCCGGACTCTAAACGTGCACAAGTGCGCGGATGAGAACGAAACCTGTCGCAAAACCATGCGACCTCTACTCTGTTTTGCCCAGAGGCGAATACCCTCTGTGTGGGACTCTAAAGACTCGGCATTACGCTGGCAGTGGGTTTAACCACAGACCGCAAGCGGCACTAGCTGTGCGTAACGGTCCCCAGGTAGATACCGACAAGAAGGCTGACGAGGTGAACCCTATCTGAACTCCTACTGAGTCTGAATGTGACAGTCTCCGTACAGTCCGGTCTGTTCGTCTAATACATCGCATGTCGGGCCTAGGGGGCGGTAAAACGTCAGTCCCCTAATAGCGGTACAAGTCGTGTCGGAGTGAAGCCCAAAACACCATGAGATAACACTGGAAGCCTACCAGTATATCTCGCTTGCCCTGGCCAGGGACTACTCGTGTAATGGCTCTCCTAGACACAGCGCGATGTCAACCCCCAATACCGGGAGAGACGAATCCTGTCTAACCGTCAGCGCCTCCAAGTGCTTCGGGACTGTACCCAACTACTACCCGTTTGCACGACTCCTTTGAGCCGTGGTAGGGTAGTAATCAAAGCACAGTGGGAACACACTCGAGGCGAAGTGCCAGTGTCAAGTCAGCGGACTAAGCTGTACTCATGTCACCTGGGAACTGATAACTGACGATAGGTATAATACCAACCTGTCAGTTCCCGATGAGTCCTGTCCAGTGTACTCGTAACCCAACGAGCACCCGTATACTATCTCCAGTACGACGTACTGATGGCTGTGGGACAGACCATCTCCCACACTGGGATGAGAAGCGCATACGCTAGTCTACTCCGGAGTATCGATGCCCTGTCTCGATAGTCCTGCGACTAGGGACCTGTATAAGGATGTGCTTATAGATTACCCAGCCCCCACTAGTGTGACTGGCATCACAACGCTGGTAATCAAGCAAAGATCCTAAGGGCTCTACTAATGCGTATAAGTGATATACTGAAATAAACACAAGTACACATTGAAGTAGAAACAAACCAAGTAGCATACTACTATATTGAGCAAGATTGTTTATACAAGGTGAATATCCCAAGCTTCCATTAATTAATATACAAACTAGTATGATACAGTAATGGCCTCTAGGGCATATACACTAACAATCTCCCACTTGCACTAAGGCCATGTACTGGCGTATCAAAGACCTATCATCTCGATCAGCCGCTCGAACTGAGTCTGGGGCAGGGCCTTGGTGAATGGATCTGCAGTGTTCTCTTCTGAAGCAACCCTCCGAACCTCGATCTCCTTGCGATCCACGATCTCCCTGATCAGGTGATACCGCCTCAAGATGTGCCTGAATCTCTGATGGGACCTGGGTTGCTTCGCTAAAGCTATAGCCCCGTTGTTGTCGCAATATAGAGGTATTGGGTCAACAATGGACGGAACCACCTGAAGTTCTTTTAAGAACTTCCTCATCCAGACAGCTTCTTTTGCGGCATCAGATGCAGCGATATATTCCGCTTCCATAGTCGAGTCTGCAATGGTTTCCTGTTTGGAGCTCTTCCAACACACCGCCCCTCCATTGAGGGTAAAGACGAAACCCGACATGGAATTGGAATCATCCTTGTCACTCTGGAAGCTGGAGTCAGCAAAGGCCTCGATCTGGAGGTCTTTTCCGCCATACACCAAGAACATCTCCTTAGTCCTTCTCAGGTACTTGAGAATGTTCTTTACCGCTATCCAGTGTTTCTCCCCAGGGTTTGACTGATACCGGCTTACCACACTCAGTGCATAAGCTACATCCGGTCTGGTACACAACATCGCATACATTATAGAGCCTACCGCAGAAGCGTAGGGTATAATAGACATGCGATCCCTCTCCAAATCAGTCTTGGGAGACATCTCTTTAGAGAGGGTGATCCCGTGACAAGCCGGTAGGTTACCGCGCTTGGAATCTTCCATACTGAATCTTTTCACTATGGTGTCGATGTACCTGGACTGAGAAAGTCCTAATATCCTCTTGGATCTATCACGATGGATCCGGATCCCCAGGATGTAAGAGGCATCACCCAGGTCTTTCATGGAGAACCTGTGCGACAAGAACCCCTTGACAGATTGTAGCATAGGAATGTCATTTCCTATTAAGAGAATGTCATCCACGTATAAAACGAGGAATACTACAGTTCTCGCTACAAATCTACTATAGATGCATGGTTCATCTGGATTTTTGATAAAGCCAAATTCCTTGACCGTCTCATCAAAACAGATGTTCCAACTCCGCGATGCCTGCTTTAGTCCATAGATGGACTTAAGCAACTTGCACACCTTTCCGCTGCTCCCACTCTGAATGAAACCCTCTGGCTGATCCATATAGACACACTCCTCTAAATTTCCATTTAGAAAAGCGGTTTTTACGTCCATCTGCCAAATCTCATAATCGTGGAAGGCAGCAATGGCAAGAAGGATCCGAATGGATTTCAGCATAGCCACTGGAGAAAAGGTTTCGTCATAGTCCAAGCCAGGTCTTTGACGGAAACCCTTTGCTACAAGTCTAGCTTTATAGGTCTCAACCTGTCCATCTACACCAATCTTCCTTTTGAAGATCCACTTGCATCCTACGGGTTTTACCCCGTCTGGAGCAATGTCCAACGTCCATACTTTGTTGGTGTACATGGACTCCATTTCGGTCCGCATTGCATCCAGCCATTTTACCGAGTCAACGCTCTGAACGGCCTGCTGGAAGCTAGTAGGCTCATCATAATCTATGATGCAATCCTCCCTGTCTCCGTCTATGAGAAAACCGTAGTATCTCTCGGGCGGATGAGACTGCCTACTACTCCTGCGGAGCGGCGTAAGAATGTCCTGTTCATTTGAACCCTCTGGTTCCACTAAGCTTTCAGTAATAGTCTGTGGTTCTGGAATTTCTTCCAGTTCTACTGCGCTCCCACTTATTTCCTTTTCTAAGAACTGATGTTCCAGAAAATGGGCATTGTGAGAAACAAGGACTTTTTGTTCCTCTGCATAATAGAAAAGATACCCCCTGGAGTTCTTTGGGTATCCCACAAACTTGCAAAGTACTGAGCGTGCCTCGAGCTTGTCCGTATGCTGCTTTTTGACATAAGCCGGACATCCCCAGATCTTCAGATATTGAAGATAGGGTTTCTTCCCACTCCATAACTCATATGGTGTGGTAGGCACAGTCTTAGTGGGAACTCGGTTCAAAAAGTACGTAGCTGATTCTAGCGCATACCCCTAGAATGATCGCGGTAACTCAGCGTTACTCATCATGGACCGTACCATATCCAATAGGGTGCGGTTCCGTCTCTCCGATACACCGTTATGTTGCGGAGTGTATGGAGGAGTAAGCTGAGAGAGAATCCCATTCTCTTTTAAGTAGTTCAGGAACTCGGCACTCAAGTATTCTCCACCTCGATCCGATCTTAGAATCTTGATACTTTTGCCGGTTTGTTTTTCTACCTCATTCTTATATTCCTGGAATTTTCCAAAGGCTTCGGATTTATGTTTCATCAAGAAGACATATCCGAACCTTGAAAAATCATCCGTAAAAGTAATGAAGTAAGAAAAACCGCTTCGCGCATGTGTAGACATTGGACCGCACACGTCGCTGTGTACGAGCCCCAAGAGCTCGCTCGCTCTTACTCCGTGTCCAGTGAACGGAGTCTTTGTCATCTTTCCTTTGAGACAGGATTGACAAGTGGCATACGATTGATATTCGAACGGATTCAAATACCCTTCTGTATGTAACTTAGTCAACCTTCTCTCATTTATGTGACCCAGTCTACAATGCCACAAGAAAGCCTGATTGATATCTGGAGACTTTCTTTTGTGTGTATTCTGGACATTGAAAATCTGTGGTTGGTTTAATACGTATATACCATTGCTCAGTGTACCTGACCCAATCAGAACTTGATTAAGGTGAATGTTTACAACATTACTTACAAACGCAAATTCATAACCTTCTTTAGAAACCAAAGATACAGAAATGATATTACAAGTTGCGTTGGGTACAAAAAAGCAATTACGCAAAACCAAAACATGCCCATCTGACATTCCCAGGTGATAGTCCCCCACGGCTTTAGCATCCATGCTAGCTCCGTTTGCAATTCTGAGGGTCATGTCACCTGCCTTCAAAACCCTACGGTTTCTCAACGCCTGCAAAGAATTACAGATATGAGATCCTGATCCGGTATCCAATACCCAGGAAGTAGAGTTTATCGAAAGACAGTTTTCAATAACATACACACCTGAAGCTGAAGCCGCAACCTGCTTCAGTTCCTGTGTCTTGGCCTTCCAAGCCCTGCAATCTTTCTTCCAGTGTCCACTCTTATGACAATAGAAGCATTCCTCCTTTCCCACAAGCTTCCCCGCAATCATTGTTGCCTTTTCCTTTCCCTTCGTACCCACTTTACTAACACCGCCTCTTGGTTTGGCGGGGGCTTTCTTCCTCTTTCCCTTGGCTTTTGCCTTGGACCTAGAGGAAGAAGATCCTCCTACAAACAAAGCGGGTGTTTCCCTACGTTTCTGTAGGGTGCCCTCTGCGCTCCTCAGCATGTTGAGGAGCTCTGAAAGTTCAACTTCCTTTTCTTGTAAGTTGAAGTTCAGTATAAACTGGGCGTAAGTGGATGGAAGGGACTGGAGAATTAAATCCGTATAGAGTTCACTTTCCAACGTGGTCCCAAGTTCCGTGAGCTCCTCAATGTAGCCAATCATCTTAAGCACGTGGTCCGCTACCGATGATCCGACGGCCAACTTTACCGAAAACAACTTCTTCGACACTTCGTATCTTGCGATACGAGACTGCTCTCCATACAGTTCTTTTGTATGAAGAAATATGGATTCCAAATCCATATTCTCGTGCCTCCTCTGATGTTCGTTGTCCATAGAGGTAAGCACGAGGCACCTGGCCTTCGCGCAATCAATCTCCCAAGTCTTACGGATTTCCTTATCCGCGACGCTGGAGGTGGGACCTGGGACGGGGGGAGCTTTGGTGGTAAGAAGATACCCCAGCTTGTCGTAAGTGATTGCCATTTTGACATTCCTGAGCCAATCTTTGTAGTTTGGCCCTGTCAGTATGTTTTTATCTAGAAGTAACTTAAGTCCAGTCATGTCGAATGGTCGCTGCAATTAGGAGAGAGAGAAGAAACACTTTAGCACGATGCTCTTGCAAGTTTAGAATGGTTTTTAGTTTTTCTAAACAGGATGGCTCCCACTGTCTCTCGAATCCCTCCTCAAACCATAAAGGAAGAACTAGTCGGGATCAATCCCACCGCACAATACTTGCTTAACCGTTCAGCCAGGCCAGTGTCGGTACTTCGAGGGAGGTTTTCCAACGCTTTCGCGAAGTTCCTTAATTAAATAACCTCTTTTCCCTGGGGGCGTAGCCCCGCTAACACCTTTCTAGGCACGTACTAGGTTTATAGCATTGATCGTTTAGTGAGAAATTTCCTGAGGAGTAGCATATACTCACAGTAGGATCGGGATCCAAATATCATCGCGTGACGAAACTGAAGGAATCCTACCAGAATCACCACACTCCAAATGGTATGCAAATCTAGCTAGTTTCAGTACTTATGAAACTCCCGATGTGGATTTTTTTTGCCCCATGCTCTTATGACCTTGGCGTGAGGTCAAAATGTCATAAGTCATATGTCAAGTTCTTCCCATCATTATCCTGGTTAATTTGAACCCACCCGTACCTACCCTTGACGTAGGCCAAAATGGCAGTACGACTGTCTCAAACCAACGCATTCTATCTATGCAACAGATAAATATCCGGCAGCTACCAATCACTATGCCTTGGCGTGAGGTCAAAATACATATCTTGAATACTACCGTATATTTAACTGAAATGATGGAGGGCTACGAATGGTTTTGGCGAAACCGTGAACGCAGTGAACTTGATATAATCGATGGAACGAGATAGCTTTTAGAAGGAGTGGCTCAAGCTCCGCATTTAAAAGTTAGTTTTGAAAAGAACCGAGTGGTTTTTCGAAAGTGTTCCAACGATTTTAACTTGGTTTATTATCTTGCATTAGTTCTTTTAATGCGCGATATTCTTGCATTAGTTCTTTTAATGCGTCCCATCATTTAATCCTACCATTGCAGAAAACAACCAAAATATGACGTACGCTTATGCCATTCGCATTCGCCACGGGGCCCCGTCATCACCCGTTAGGTTACTTAACTAACGACAGAGCGGGGGCTGGGCTAGCGCGGCTGTAAAACATAAGCAACGCCTAAATAGTTATAAATATAGCAATGATAGACATTACAGATCACAGATGAATACATTGGATATACTAGGAATCCACAATCCATTCGAGCCTGCAACGAAAAGTGGATTACACGGTCGCGGTGAATAGCCAATACCCCACCCAAGACCCCTACGGGTGCGGCAAACTACCCGCCAAGTACTCGGCAGTTTGTGCACCCCTCCATGGGTCTATCCTAGGAGCAAAAATAGTAAAAAGAATTATACAATGACGGCTACAACCCCGACCCGGTTGTGCGGCCAAACAAATAATAATATTACATCAATTTACATGTTACAAATGAATGAAAGAAAAACAAAAGCTCATCTCACATCCACCCCGGCTATTCACCCGCGACAGTCCAACACATTCATATACACATTCCAATATCAAACACAGATCACAGAGATGTATAACCCCGACTAATCGACTTATAGCGATTAGCCGACGTTCAATACATACAAACATCACAGATATAACCAACATAGTCAAAGTGTAGTGAAGTTCGATAAAAATACGGATTTATAGGCCCCCAAAAGCAAATTTCTTTTCTGGAAAATCTGGGCACAAAAGACATATCTTAAAAATCCCAAAACCCTACCAGAAGAACACTGCACGAAACAGAACCAGAAGAAGAGACAAAACGGCGGCGGTTCCGAGGCCTAAGCCACCCATTGCTGCGGAACCGCGGCGCTTTGAAAGAATCATGCGATCGTATTTCGTGGGTGTTTTCACAAAACCCTGAGCCGATTTTAGGAGTAAAACTTTTTACATTTAGAGCACAAAAAATTTCAACAGAAACTTAGGGTTTTGGTTTTTCCGGTTTTGCGATTTTTCTCGATCGAACTTCCATACACTTTACTACAAAGCTAGTTTAAGTTTAGTTAGGCTCTGATACCACTGTAAGTCCACGTTGCGACCCCCGGTTCTTACGGGGAGGCGGAAACGGTATAAAAATCAAATTTTTAGCGCATGGGGCAACATGGACTAACAAAGTCGGGATCTTTTCTAAACTAAACTAGCATACAAGCTAAAGAGAGTTAGCTACTCGGAAAGATGGTTATACCTAACTTGAACTCTTTCTTCTTGAAAACTTGTAGAGGTTGATGGTTCTTCCTCGTTGCCTTCTTCCGTCAAAGATGGATCCACCTGAGGGTTCAACCTTCGGGCTCTTTCTCGAACTTTGAGAGAACTAGAATCTTCGGCTTGCTAAACCTTTGATCCTAGAGTGAGTAGAGAGTGTCTAAGGGGTGCTTTTCTTTTAAGGAGAGGGATTCTCAACACATGAGAAGGATTCTCCTTTTGCTAGAGGAAGAAGAAGATCAAGTGAGGAGAGAGAAGCTAAATGATAGAATGAGCTATCTTTTTCTTTCTTGCAACCATATGACAAAAGAAAAAGAATTATCAAATTAATAATAATAATGAAAATGAAATAGTTGATGGAAGGTTTAGGAATGACAATTATCATTTCAAACATTAAATGAAAATGCTAGAATCAAAGAGCATCTTTCTTTTGTAATGATGATGGTCAAAACTTCAACCATGGTCAACAAGTCAACCATGGTCAACTAGTCAACAAAAACCAACCATGACACAATTTCATTTTATTAATATTATTAATTGATATAACATAAATCCATTAGGGTTTGGAAAAAGACGACTGTCGACTGTGCATACGCACCCGTTCCGAAACCCTAATGAAAAACCTCTTCCTCCTCCTCAAACAACTGTGCATACACACCTGCATTCTTGTTTCGAGGAACATGAATACTGAGAGATAAAAGCAACCCCAAAACATATACCAGTATCTGACTCAAACCAGAGCCAGCCAGTAATATCCGTCCGGACTCTAAACGTGCACAAGTGCGCGGATGAGAACGAACCCTGTCGCAAAACCATGCGACCTCTACTCTGTTTTGCCCAGAGGCGAATACCCTCTGTGTGGGACTCTAAAGACTCGACATTACGCTGGCAGTGGGTTTAACCACAGACCGCAAGCGACACTAGCTGTGCGTAACGGTCCCCAGGTAGATACCGACAAGAAGGCTGACGAGGTGAACCCCATCTGAACTCCTACTGAGTCTGAATGTGACAGTCTCCGTACAGTCCGGTCTGTTCGTCTAATACATCGCATGTCGGGCCTAGGGGGCGGTAAAACGTGAGTCCCCTAATAGCGGTACAAGTCATGTCGGAGTGTAGCCCAAAACACCCTGAGATAACACTGGAAGCCTACCAGTATATCTCGCTTGCCCTGGCCAGGGACTACTCGTGTAATGGCTCTCCTAGACACAGCGCGATGTCAACCCCCAATACCGGGAGAGACGAATCCTGTCTAACCGTAACTGCCTCCAAGTGCTTCGGGACTGTACCCAACTACTACCCGTTTGCACGACTCCTTTGAGCCGTGGTAGGGTAGTAATCAAAGCACAGTGGGAACACACTCGAGGCGAAGTGCCAGTGTCAAGTCAGCGGACTAAGCTGTACTCATGTCACCTGAGAACTGATAACTGACGATAGGTATAATACCAACCTGTCAGTTCCCGACGAGTCCTGTCCAGTGTACTCGTAACCCAACGAGCACCCGTATACTATCTCCAGTACGACGTACTGATGGCTGTGGGACAGACCATCTCCCACACTGGGATGAGAAGCGCATACGCTAGTCTACTCCGGAGTATCGATGCCCTGTCTCGATAGTCCTGCGACTAGGGACCTGTATAAGGATGTGCTTATAGATTACCCAGCCCCCACTAGTGTGACTGCCATCATAACGCTGGTAATCAAGCAAAGATCCTAAGGGCTCCACTAATGCGTATAAGTGATATACTGAAATAAACACAAGTACACATTGAAGTAGAAACAAACCAAGTAGCATACTACTATATTGAGCAAGATTGTTTATACAAGGTGAATATCCCAAGCTTCCATTAAGTAATATACAAACTAGTATGATACAGTAATGGCCTCTAGGGCATATACACTAACACACCCTACGTCCTGGGTATTAGATACCGGAATAGGATCCCACATATGTAAATTGTTACATGGGCTACGTAAAGGTAGAGAACTGGGAAAAGGTGATCATTCCGTTCAAGTGGGGAACGGTGCAAGTATTGTAGCCAAAGCAGTTGGCGAATATCACCTAGTATTACCAAGTCGTAATACACTGATTCTGAATGAGTGCTATTATATACCGAACATGATGTGCAACATTATATCAGTTTCTTTATTAAGTAAAGAAGGATATAATTTTGTAGTAAAGGATAATGTTATGAACATATTCCTAGATCAAAAGTTGATTGCATCAGACTCATTACATAATGGCATATTCATTCTCAATCAAAATACAGTCCTCAATATACAAAACACACACAAAAGGAAAAGTTCAGAAATGAACGAATCCTTCTTGTGGCATTGTAGACTTGGTCATATCAATGCAACACGACTGGCTAAGTTACATAAGGATGGATATTTGAACCCGTTCGAATTATCATCTTATGATACTTGCCATTCATTTCTCAAAGGCAAAATAACCAAAGCTCCGTTTAGTGGACACGGAGAAAGAGTTACCGAACTCTTAGGACTAGTACATAGTGATGTATGCGGTCCCATGTCTACGCATGCCAGGAACGGTTCTTCCTACTTCATTACATTCACTGACGATCTCTCAAGATTCGGATATGTGCTCCTGATGAAACACAAGTCTGAAGCTTTTGAGAAATTCAGAGAATATAAGCACGAAGTAGAGAACCAAACGGGCAAAAGTATTAAGATTCTTCGATCTGATCGAGGAGGTGAATACTTAAGCAATGAGTTCCTAGATTATCTAAAAGAGAATGTGATTCTCTCTCAGCTTACTCCTCCTTATACACCACAGCACAACGATGTATCGGAGCGGAGGAATCGCACCCTATTAGATATGGTGCCCTCTATAATGAGTACAGTTGAGTTACCTATTTCCTTCTGGGGGTATGCGCTGGAGACAGCCCTATACCTATTGAATAGAGTTCCAACTAAATCTGTGCCTACCACTCCATATGAGATATGGAATGGGAAGAGACCATCTCTTAAAAGAGTTAAGATATGGGGTTGTCCAGCCTATGTTAAAAAGCAAAATCCGGACAAACTCGAGGCACGATCAGTTCTTTGTAAGTTTGTAGGATATCCAAGCAATTCGTATGGATATCTATTCCACCACAATGAACAACAAAAGGTGTTTGTTGCCACCTTTTTAGAAAAGGAATTTCTTGGAAAAGAAATTAGTGGCGATGAGGTAGAGCTGGAAGAGGTTCCAGCAACACAAACTACTACTGAAGATTTAGTGGAACCAGAGGATTCAGTAGTACCTGACGAACCCCAGCCTCTCCGCCGATCTAGCAGGGTTTCTCATCC
This sequence comes from Agapanthus africanus, assembly GCA_030015575.1. Lineage (NCBI taxonomy): Eukaryota > Viridiplantae > Streptophyta > Magnoliopsida > Asparagales > Amaryllidaceae > Agapanthus > Agapanthus africanus. Next base: position 213,590,312 of record JASDDO010000008.1, read on the forward strand.
ACCTGAGAGATACTACGGTTTTCTCATTGATGGTGGAAGCGAGGATTGCATCATGGAAGATGATGACCCGACTAGTTTCGAGCAGGCCATCACAAGTGGGTGACTCTGTGAAATGGCTGGATGCAATGCGATTTGAGATGGAATCCATGTACACCAACAAAGTATGGACTTTGGAAAATGCTCCTGAAGGGGTAAAACCCATTGGGAGCAAGTGGATCTTTAAAAAGAAATTTGGTGTAGATGGAAAAGTTGAGACTTTCAAAGCTAGACTTGTAGCAAAGGGTTTTCGTCAACGACCAGGTGTGGATTATGACGAAACCTTTTCTCTAGTGGCTATGCTTAAGTCCATCCGGATCTTACTTGCCATTGCTGCATACCATGACTACGAAATCTGGCAAATGGATGTTAAGACCACCTTTCTAAACGGTGATTTAGAAGAGTGCGTGTACATGACTCAGCCAGAGGGCTTCGTAGATAGTGGGAGCAGCGGAAAGGTGTGCAAGCTGCTTAAATCCATTTATGGGTTAAAGCAAGCATCGCGGAGTTGGAACATCTGTTTTGATGTTGTAGTCAAAGAGTTTGACTTCATCAAAAATATAGATGAACCTTGTATCTATAAGAATGTAGCAGAGAGTAAGGTTGTCTTCCTCGTATTGTACGTGGATGACATACTCTTGATAGGAAATGATATTCCTATGCTGCAATCAGTCAAGCTCTTCTTATCACAAAGATTCTCGATGAAAGATCTAGGTGATGCCTCCTGCATATTGGGAATCATGATCTATAGAGATAGATCTAAATGGATACTGGGATTGTCCCAATACAGGTACATTGACACCATACTAAAGAGGTTTAGTATGGAAGAATCCAAGCGTGGGAACCAACCCACGATCTCTAGACTCACTCTCTCCAAAGAGATGTCTCCCAAGACTGATTTGGAGAGAGCTCGCATGCAAGGGATACCCTATGCTTCGGCAGTAGGCTCTATCATGTATGCGATGCTATGTACCAGACCCGATGTAGCATACTCACTAAGCGTAGTAAGTCAGTATCAAGCAGATCCTGGAGAGAGTCACTGGACAGCTGTGAAAAACATTCTCAAGTACTTGCGAAGGACTAGAGACATGTTCTTGGTGTATGGTAACGGAGAACTCCGGGTGGAGTCCTTTAACGATTCCAGCTTCCAAAGTGATAAGGACGACTCTAAGTCGCACTCGGGATTTGTCTTTACCCTCAATGGAGGGGCGGTATGTTGGAAGAGTTCTAAACAGGATACCGTTGCAGACTCGACGATGGAGGCTGAATACATCGCTGCCAACGATGCTGCCAAAGAGGCTGTCTTGATAAAGAAGTTCATTAGTGAACTTGGTGTGGTTCCATCCATTGAGCATCCAATACCTCTGTATTGTGATAACAATGGAGCTGTGGCTTTGGCCAAGGAACCCAGGTCCCATCAGAAGTCCAGACATATTCTGAGGCGGTATCACCTGATCAGGGAGATAGTTGATCGCCGGGAGATCGAGGTCAGGAGAGTAGATACAAAGGACAACACTGCGGATCAACTCACGAAGGCCATTCCCCAGATACAGTTTGAGAGATTATTCGGGATGCTAGGTATGAGATACTACAACAGCTGGCCTTAGTGCAAGTGGAAGATTGTTAGTTATGTATATGCCCTAGAGGCCATTGTTGTACATATGATGTATATTATGATGGATGCTTGGATATATAGAGAGAGGACTTTCTTGCTCGTCATGATAGTATGCTATTTGGTTTCACTTTATCTTAACATGTTGACTTGTACTGGTTTACTGTTTTTCTCTCACATGTTGATAAAGCCCTTAGGATCTGTACTCGACTACTGGGACTATGATGAGATCATACTAGTGGGGCCACGGTAGTCGATGAGTACATCCTATAACTGTTCCTAGTTGAGGGTATATCGAGACAGGGCATCGATACACCAGAGTAGACTAGCGTATACGCATCTTGACCCATATGATGGGCGATGGATGATCCCATATCCATCGGTGTTTGACATCATAGATGGTGTGCGGGTGCTCAGTGGAGACTGGGTACACTGGACGGACTCGTCGAGAACTCCCAGATGGTGATATACCACACGTCAGATGGCAGTTCTCCGGTGACACTGGTACAGGGCAGTCTGTAGACCCGAGATCGTCATAGAGTCTTGTGTGATTCCCACTGTGCTTTGATTTCCACCTTACCATATCCAAGAAGGCGTGCAAAACGGTGGCTTTTGGGTACAGTCCCGAATCACATGGAGGCAATGAGCGATAGGAGGGGATTCGTCTCTCCCGGTATAGGGAGTTGATGTTGTGCTGTGTTCGATTGGCTATAACTGGAAGTCCCTGGCCAGGGTTGATATAGAGATATACTGGTAAGTGTTACCAGTAGTTTCTTGACCTGTTATGAGCCTCACATCGACACGACTTATCGGTTACTGGGGTCTGACGTATACCACCCCTAGACTTGATATGCGACATATCAGACGAACAGACCGGACTGTACGGGAGTGTTACTGATTGGATTCACAGGAGAACGTACAGGCTAGCTTGTTGATCTTCTGATCGCTCAATACCTGGGTGGCTGTTACGTTTAGCTGACCGCTTGCAGCTTGTGGGTGTTTGATATGATCATCACCTGCTACCGGCGTATTGACGATTCTTTAGAGTCCTACACAGAGGTTTCTTGGCTCAGGCAAAACGGAGTAGAGGCACATATGTGATATGTGCAGGACCGAGGATAATGCGATATGAGATACCGTATTATATTCTCGCGATATTTAGATATGAACCGGATCATCGGATCAAGTGTTGATTCGATGAATCGGTACATGATATATTAGTCGGTTATATTCGATATAGCCGGATTGTCGGATCAAGTGTTGATTCAATGATTTAATGTATAATAATATATATGATATATTGTATTACATTATCTAATATTTGCTCGCTTTATTATTTCATTTTCTCACCGGATAATACATTGATATATATGCGATATATATTAATTGTATTATTTTCTTTTGTTACAAATATAATATATATGATATATATTATAGTAACATGATATGATTAATAATGAAACATGTTTAGTGATGATAAAAAGAGATTAGGGTTTGATTAGGGTTAGCTTCTTCTTGCACCATCTAAAAGCATTCCTTTTGTCATGAAGAAGATATTATGATAGATATTTTCTTATGACTCATTTCTTAACCCAACCAAACCCTAGCCTTAGTTAACTCTCTACAAGGGTTATCCTTGTCATCATTAACCATGGTTGCATTATTATTGATATACTCTTATTACTATTCATCACAAAAGGATTATCTCTTTATTCTTCATCTTCTTCTCTCTTGAGTTTTTGAAAGAACTCACTAGATTTTCCTTTGGTGGTGATTTCTTGTGAGAAATTGATATAAAAAGATAGCATAAATACTACTCCATCATCCTCATCTAATCTAGCCTATTAGATTAGGGTGTTCACCTCATTAGAGTGAGAGAGCTTGGGTTATAGCAACTTCGACATAGATCATCGAAGAAGCGGAACGCTACAAGCTAGCATGGATCGTTCGAGTCGTGGAGCCTCTCTTGAGTCCGGGAGATCATGGATCGCGGCTAAGGGACTTCTATTCGGAGCTTGTGAAGTGAAGGAGCGGACTACAAAGGTTGTAATCCCTCACACTTAGTGGTAAATATGTTTACTTGCATGTTAAACCCTAATAATCTAGCAAAGATCCCGGCTTTGGGTTGTTCGGCACGTCTAAAATTTTATTCGGGCATGTTTGATGCCTTATGAACCTTCACAAGAGTGCCTAGGAACCCTACAATTGTAAAGTGGAAAACTCTCCCAGGAGTAACAGTTACTCGCAATGGGTATCGGGATCCAACTATCTCATAGAAGGTATGCAATCTCATTGCAAATTTCAACACTTGAAATTTCCGATATCTGTTTTTACCTCAAGTGGTTTATGACCTTGACAAGGTCAACAAACTATAAACCGTAAGTCAAGTTCAACCCGTTCATTTCATGAATGAATTAAACCCACTCGCACGACTCTTGACAATGTCAATAAGGCCGTACAACTACCCTAATCCAATCGCATCACATGCTGCAGATAAGCACTAATCAACTACCGCACACTATGCCTTGACAAGGTCAACAAACACAGCACGAATACTAAATAGTCCTTATCTGAAATGACGGAGGGCTACGTTTGGTTTTGAAGAAAACTTTTTAACGTAATGAACTTGATATCGTTGTAGAGTCTTGTGATTTTAGCATTGTTAGTTTTGCTAAAGAGGTCACTCCCGGTGAAGGGATCTCGGTTGTTTCCTCATCAAATGAGGTGCTGGATATTCGTCAAGGAATACCATTATCCAAAGAAAGAACTAGAGAAGCTATCAAAAAAAACCGAGTGGGCTGTAGCATTTGCTAGTTTTGCTAAAAAGGTCACTCCCGGTGAAGAGATCTCGGCTCTTTCCTCATCGAATGAGGTGCTGGATATTCATCAAGGAATACCACTATGCAAAGCAAGAACTAGAGCTATCTTTTTGAAAAATTTGATTCTACATCTTTAGGTTTCTTTTCTTTCCATTAATCTCATTAATGAAGTCTCATCATTTATGTTTCCCTAAACATCACAGAAAATAAACGAAAATAGAACATATGGTTATGCCATCCGCATTCGCCATGGGGCCTTGTCATACACCGTTAGGTTACTTAACTAACGGCAGAGCGGGGGCTGGATTAGCTCGGGTGCAAAACATATGCAACGTTTATTATTATTATTATTATTATTATTATTATTATTATTATTATTATTATTATTATTATTATTATTATATATATATCATGTATATATAGCATTCGTCTCACGCAATTATATGATCACATCACAGAACTCAAGCAACAAAAGTAAACATATGAAATATTGGATGTACCAGAAGGTCCGGGTTTTAAATTTAGCCAGTAATAAAAACACGGATTCCACGGTCTTAATGATAGCCAAACCCACATCTCTAGACCCCTACGAGAGCGGCAAGCAACCCTGCAAATTCTAGAGTTAGGAGACCCGGTCTTGACTCCTCGAGATAGCCTCCTACTGGACTCTAGAACCCGGTTACTTGTGCTCTCCGTCTTGGGTCTATCCTAATGCGGAAAAGTAAACAATATACATCAATGGAGAGATCATCCTCAACCCGAAAGTGTCCCAATAAAAGAATATTACATACAATTTTACATGAATGAAAATTGAAAAACTCTCATCTTACGCAAAAAACCCGGCTATTCAATCACGATGATCCAATATAATATATCACAGCAACACATAATATCACATGTCATCAACGTAAGTAAATATGTGTATCCCGAATTTCATTGATATATAGCAACGAGATCGGGGATACCCCACATATTACACTTACGGTCACAGAAAAGAAATGAAAAATTACAATAATTAGAATCCGCATATACTTTAGACATCATAAACCCGGAATATCTCATATTCCGAGTTTGATGCCTAACCCTATAAACCTTGTATTTTAGTCTCGAATCGAAAAACACTTTTCAATAACTTAGTCGGGTAATTCAACAAGATTCCCGACTACCTGATCGAATGCTCGTCAGGAACTTTAGTAGATGGCCGCACCCTCGATGCCGACGACGAAGTGCACTTAGGCGGAACACCGTGGCCGCAAGCACCCGAGTGGATGCTTTTGGCAACGGGGTTATCCTATAGTTACTTGGTCGGGGCTATAGGGTAAGGCTATCTAGTAGTGTTACCCGGCGAATGTTCGCGTACTATACGAGATTGCGACGGAGTTTTGATCCAAATCAAAACTCTGTGGCAATCGATCAATAAAGACTAAAATACTATATTTACAATTAGCAAACTAGTTTTCACAAAACTAATTAAATATGGATTCCAAATATTGTATCACATATCATAACTTAAACCCGAAACAATATTAAATTGCGACTTCGAAACACTTCGAATTGCCCAATACAAAAGATAACATCACATGCAATCTAGGCAAAATCAAACAGTACCTGAAACCCTAAAACCAAGAGATCAGAACACCATAAAAACCTCGTGACCAATATCATGAATGGGACCGTCCAGGCCGAGTATATTGATGATGTGGCCGGCCACATTTTTGAATTATTGGTTCGTATTTCTACAGTGTTCTAGTTATACAATGAAGAGCACTCTGCAACTGTTTAAAAAAATTTTAGAGGCTCTGGAAAATTCGAAAGAAACTAGGGTTTCGATGCGACTGCTTCAGAGTTGTTTCGTTTTCGTAATTCTAATTACACCGTCTAATGCTCTAGCTTTGGCTATGATACCATGAAAGTGTTTTCTAGCACCACCAATGGGTTTTATCTGGCATCAAGCATGCTATTTTTAAAAATTTTGGGGTGCTAAGACACACTAACCTAGAATCTTAACTAGAGTATTAGGGTTTATCATATGATATAGGAAGAACTACGCTAAGAGAAAGAGACTACAGCCTTTGTAGACCAAGTCCTTCTCTGCTAAAGCTCCGGGTAGTAGTCCCTACGACTGCTCTTGGCTCCACTTGAATAAATGTAGGAGCTTGCTTCGCGATCTTCGAGGCCGAAGATGATCTACGTTGAAGCTTCTCTAGTTCAAACTACCTCTTCACTAATCTACTATTAGTAAAGGGAAGACCCTAATCTAAATTGCTAATCTAGATTAGGATGATGAAGTAGGTGTTTTAGCTCACTAGGAATTTTCTAAAGCCCTAAGGTTCACAACTCATGTGAGGGTTATGGCTTAGAGGAGGAAGATGAAGATGGAGTGAGCTAAGGAAAAATGCTAAGGTAAAATGATTAAGTGATGAATGGCTTTCATTCTCATCTCACTTATTGAAGCATGGATTTTCTCACAATAATAAAATTCAACCATGCTTCAATAGTGAATGCAAATGAATACAATAATGAACAAGCCATGCTTTATACCATACCACAAATATCTCTCCAATTTCCACCTCTTTATTCTATTTTCTCAAAATAAAAAATCCAAATATATATATATATATATATATATATATATATATATATATATATATATATATCACATATATATAAATAAACATTAAGAGAAGAAAATAATTAGTGAGCATTAATATTAGTTAATATATATAATTATATCAAAATAAATATATATCAAATTATTAAATCAACACTTGATTTAATAATCCGGTTATATCATATATAATCGACTAATATCATTTAACTGTATATCATATTATCAAATCAACACTTGATTCAATAATCCGGTTACATCACATATAACATAACCGATATCAAATGTCGCCAGATTAGAATACGGTATCACATACTCGTATTTAATCAGGCATCTGCACATATCAGCATATGTGCCCTACTTCGTTTCGCTTGAACTAGGAAACCTCTGTGTGGGACTCTAAAGACTCATCAATACGCCGGCAGTAGGTAATGATCACATCAGTCACCCACAAGCCGTCAGCGGTACTAGCTGGACGTAGCGACTATCCAGGTATTGAGCGATTAGAAGATCGGCAAGCAAGCTTGTCCAAACTCCCATGACGCCTATAAGTAACACTTATTGTACAGTCCGGTCTCTTCGTCTGATATGTTGCATATCGAGTCTAGGGGTGGAATTGTCAGACCCCAGTAACTTGATAAGTCATGCCGATGTTTGGCTCATGACGGTTCGAGAAACTACCGATAACACTTACCAGTAAATCTTATCAACCCTGGCCAGGGACTTACTGTTATGGCCAATCGAGCATAGCGCAACTCAACTCCCTATACCGGGAGAGACGAAACCTCTCTTATCGCTCACTTCCTCCATGTGACTCGGGACTGTATCCAAAATCCACCTGTTTATACGACTCCTTTAAGCCATGGTAGGGAGGAAATCAAAGTACAGTGGGAACCACACAAGACACTATGACGATCTCGGGTCTACAGATTAACATGTACCAGTGTCACCAGAGAACTGCCATCTGACGATAGGTAAAGTACCATCTAGGAGTTCTCGGCGAGTCCTGTTCGGTGTACCCATTCTTTAATGAGCACATGTGTACAATCTTTGTTGTCAAACACTAATGGTTATCGGATCAACCATCGCCCCCTACAGGGTCAAGAAATGTACACACTAGTCTACTCTGGAATATCGATGTCCTGTCTCGATACTCCCTCGACTAGGAACAGTTAAAGGATGTGCTTGTAGACTACACAAGTCCCGGTAGTATGATCCACATCATAGTCCTGGTAGTCAAGCAAACATCCTAAGGGCTTTATCAACATGTATCAGAGAGACAGTATAATAATACAAGTATATATGTTAAGATAAAGAGCAACCAGATAGCATACTATCATGTCAAACAAGAAAGTCCTCTATATATATGTCCAAGCATTCACTATATGATACAATAATGGCCTCTAGGGCATACATATTCCTGACAACTTGGTCATATTAATGAGAAAAGATTAGCTATGTTGTATAAAGATGAATATTTAGATCCGTTCGAATTTACATCTTATGAAACTTGCCAATCTTGTCTCAAAGGAAAGATGACCAAAACTCCGTTATCAGGACACGGAGAAAGAGCTAAAGAGCTCCTGAAACACATACGCAGTGATGTATGTGGTCCAATGTCTACACATGAAAGGGGTGGGTTCTCTTACTTCATTAGATTCACTGACGATCTCTTTAGGTTCGAATATGTGTAACTTTTGAAACATAAATCTGAAGCTTTTGAGAAATTAAAAAAAATACAGATTTGAAGTAGATTATCATATTGGCAAAAGTATCAAGATCCTCCGATCTGATAGAGGAGGGGAGTACTTAAGCACGGAATTCCTCGACTACTTAAAAGAGAATGGTATTCTTTCTCAGCTTACTCCTTCGTATACACCATAGCACAACGGTGTATCGGAATGGAGGAATCGTACCCTATTAGATATGGTTCCCTCAATGATGAGTAATGCTGAGTTGTCTCTTTCATTCTGATGATATGCGCTTGAGTCTGCAGCATATTTGTTGAATAGAGTTCCGACCAAGTCCGTGCCTACCACTCCATATGAAATATGAGAGGTGTAGAGACCATACCTTAATTTTATTAAGATATGGGGTTGTCCAGTTTATGTTAAAATACATAATTCAGACAAACTCAAGGCACGATCTGTATTCTGTAAGTTTGTGGGATATCCTAAACATTCAACAGGATATCTGTTTTAACACACTGGGGATCAGAATGTGTTTGTTGCTTGTCACGCCATCTTTTTGGAAAGGAAATTTCTTCCAAAATAAATTAGTGGGAGCACGGTAGAATTGAAAGAAATTCAAGAACCATAAACTGCTGGGTTCCCTAGGTGGCCACTGGGTTTCGGGAGGCATCGACCATACCGTTTTCAAAAAATTAGCGCGCTAAAGAACCCTAACGCTAGAATCTAAACTAGAGAATTAGACGAACAAGCATGTACACATCTTTACATCTAAGTGAACAAGGAATACAACCTTTGTAGACCGGTCCTTCACTTCAATAGCTCCGTGTAGTAGTCCCTTCGCTCCAAATAGTGATCTCCCGGACTCTAGTAAGGCTCCACAAGGTGAAATGAAAAGCTTGCTTGAAGTCTTCGAGGCCGAAAATGATCTTAGAAATAATTTTCTCACTATTTTTCTTCATCTCCCATAAATCTAAAGAGCTAAGATCTTGATGAAGAAGAAGATGAAGAGAGAAGAGAATGAAACTCATGAGGTGAGAATAGCAACCATGGATGAGTTTGTGTCATACACTAACTCATGTAGAGAATAGACCATGACTAACAATAATGGTTAGCTTAATAAATATCTACAAGTAAAACAAAATTAGTGGACTAAGTCAATGGTTAGCAACAAGCTTCTCCAAGCTTCTAGCCATGACATAATTCCACCAATTTGTGATTTACTTTGATAAATAAAAACCCTAGGATTATCATAAGCATGGTGTGAGTCTAATACACCCATGTTGCATGTGACATCAAACATGACACAAAAAATATACATTAATATATATCACATATATACTATATGCACACAAGTGAGAAAAAGAAATGTTTAGTGAGCAAATATTAGTTAATTTAAGTTAATATTTCAAATATATAATTATACATAAAATTATCAAATCGACACTTGATTTAATAATCCGGCTATATCACATACAACCGAGTAATATCAAATATAACAACTTATCGAATCAACACTTGATCCGATAACCCGGCTATATCACATATAACCGACCGATATCACATATCGCGAGAATATAATGCGGTATCACATACGCGCATTAATCTCGGTCCCGCACATATCACATATGTGCTCCTACTTCGTTTCGCTTGAGCCAGGAAACCTCTGTGTGGGACTATAAAGACTCGTCAATACGCCGGCAGTAGGTGGTGATCATATCAGTCACCCACAAGCCGCAAGCGGTCTGCTAAACATAACGGCCATCCGGGTATTGAGCGATCAGAAGATCAACAAGCAAGCCTGCTCATACTCTTGCGAATCTAATCGGTAACACTACCATACAGTCCGGTCTCTTCGTCAGATATGTTGCATATCGCAGCCTGGGGGTGGTATAATGTCAGACCCCAATAGCCTGATAAGTCATGCCGATGTAAGGTCCATAACGGTTTGAGAAACTACTGATAACACTGACCAGTAGATCTCAGCAACCCTGGCAAGGGATTTCCTGTTATGGCCAATCGAACATAGCGCAACATTAACCCCCAATACTGGGAGAGACGAAATCCCCTCCTATCGCTTATTGCCTCCATGTGACTCGAGACTGTACCCAAAAACCACCGTTTTGCATGATCTCTTGAATGTGATAAGGTGGAAATCAAAGCACGGTGGGAATCACACAAGACTCTATGACGATCTCGGGTCGACAGACTAACCTGTACCAGTGTCACCAGAGAACTGCTATCTGACGATAGGTATAATACCATCTAGGAGTTCTCGGCGAGTCCGTCCAGTGTACCCAGTCTCCACTGAGCACCCGTATACCTTCTCTGATGTCAAACACCAATGGATATGGGATCATCCATCCCATCACATAGGTTGAGAAGCGTATATGCTAGTCTACTCTGGATATCGATGCTCCGTCTCGATACTCCCACGACTAGGAACTATTGAAGGATGTACTTGCCGACTACCTCTGCCCCACTAGTATGATCCGCATCATAATCCTGGTAATCAAGTACTCATCCTAAGGGCTTTATCAACATGTAATAGAGAGACAATAAGTGTACATGTTAAGATAAAGTGCAACCAGATAGCATACTATCATGTCGAGTAAGAAAGTCATCCCTATATATGTTCAAGCATCTACTACAATATACATCGCATGTACAGTAATGGCCTCTAGGGCATACATATAACTAACACAAACTACATCTGAAGATTCGGTAGAACAACAGGATTCAACAATACCGGACGAATCTCAGCCACTCTGCAGATCTAGTAGGATTTCTCATCCTCCCGAGAGATACTACAGTTTTCTCGTAGATGGGGATCGAGAGGATTGTATCTTGGAAGATCCTGCAGTTTCATGCAGTCCGTTACCAGTAGGGACTCTGATAAATGGCTGGATGCTATGCGATCCGAAATGGAGTCCATGTACACCAATAAAGTTTGGACCTTGGATACTGCTATTCCTAGGGTAAAACCCGTTGGATACAAATGGATCTTCATAAAGAAGATTGATGTAGATGGACAGGTGGAAACCTATAAGGCTAGACTTGTTACAAAAGGTTTTCCTCGAAGATCCGGTGTGGACTATGATGAAACCTTTTCTTCAGTGGCTATGCTCGAATCCATTCGGATCTTACTTGCCATTGCTGCCTTCCTGTAAGTGCATGGCGGCGCCCCGGCCGTCAATCCGACGGCCAAACGCGGAAACGGTGATAAACTTTAATTTTTGCGGACTTAGCAAACCGGCACCACCGCGCACTAAACATCCGGATCGTAACCATTAACAAGTCTAAGCTAACTAGAAGATGGGTTAGAGATATACCGACTGATCCGAGTCCTCCGGTCTTCATCTCCACTCCGATCTCCTCGCGGGATCTCCGGTCGTCGCCTCCTCGCCGGAAGGGCACCACATTGCCTGTAGCTTTTACGGGCTCCCACCTCAATACCGAGGCAACTCGGGCGCGAAGTAGGCTAGCCGACGCGTCCAAGATTTGCTGTAGAATGTAGTGTAGAGTGCATGTCTCACTTTGGGGTTATGTTGCCATTGATGGAGGAATCAAGAAGAACTTTAGAGAGGTGAGAAGGTTTTTGTGTAGAAGGCAAAATGAGATGATAAAAATTGCAACACAAAAAAACAACCTCTCTCTTTTTCTCCCTCTCTTAAGTGGCCGGCCATTCAAGAGAATGGTGGTGGAAAAAATGGAATCAACCATAATCAAAACCAAGAAGGAGAGTGAGTGAAGTAAAAGTAGAAAGGTGACCATAAACAAAACATCATGATCACAAATTCAAATCAATTCCTAATCAACTCAAATCACCATAAAAGAAAAAAGTTGATACAAAAGGAATCTCATCATGATGCCACACAATTACAAAGGACCCCCTCCACAAATACCAATTTGCACAATTGCAAATTAGTCCCTCCATCGGAAAAGTCCGGCCGGGAAAGAACAAAGGAAAACCGGCCGGAACGGAATGCAAACTGGCAACTCCAGAAAACTGGTCCCGTAATAAATTACAGGAAAACCCCGATACTGTGCATACACACTCGCATCTGTATTCCGTCCGGATACAAATGCAATGAGACAAAATCTACGCTGTACTATACTAGGATCCGGCTTAAACCAAAGCCGGCTAGTAATATCCGTCTGATCCTGATCCGTGCAATACCGCACGTATCTGATCGAACGCTGCCATATAACCATACGGCCTCTAGTACAAACCGTCCGATCCTGATCCGTGCAATACCGCACGTATCTGATCGGACCCTGCCATATCTCCATACGGCCTCTACAGCGTTTCGCCCGAAAGCTTGAGTAACTGAAAGTGTGGTGGACTCTAAAGACTCGTCAATACTATGGCTGTGGATTTAACCACTAGCACGTCAGAGGTATAAGCCAATACGTGACGGGCCACCAGCTATTGACCAAAAGGGACGTCGATGAGTGAACTCATCCTGACACCCTACTGAGCCTGTCAGTGACAATATCCGTCCAGTCCGGTCCGTTCGTCTATGAGCATCGCATGTCGGGCCTAGGGGGTTGGTAAAAGTCAGACCCCTAAAAGCGGTACAAGTCGTGTCGGAGTGTAGCCCAGAACACCCTGAGATACTACTGGAATACCTACCAGTAAATCTCCTGCCTTGGCCAAGGTCTTCGTGTAATGGCTCTCCTAGACACAGCGCGACCTCACCCCCAATACCGGGAGAGACGAACCCCTGAAGATCCGCTCACTGCCTCCATGTGGCTCGGGACTGTACCCAACTAAAACCTGTTTGCACGACTCCTTTGAGCCGTGGTAGGGTAGTAATCAAAGCACAGTGGGAACTCACACGAGACAAATGACGATCCCCAGGTCGATGAACTAACCTGTACACATGTCACCTAGGAACTGCTATCTGACGTCAGGTATAAGACCAACTAGCATGTTCCCGGCGAGTCCTGTCCGGTGTACTCATAACCCAATGAGCACCTGTATACATCTTAGGTGATCCAACTGACACCAATGGCTTGTGAGACCGGCCACCGCCCCTCGTCGGGGTCTCGACTGTATACACTAGTCTACTCTGGAGTATCGATGCCCTGTCTCGAAACTCCTACGACTAGGGACCTTTTAAGGATGTGCTTATAGACTACCAGCTCCCACGTATATGATCGCCCTCATACTGCCGGTAGTCAAGCAAGAATCCTAGGGGCTCTATCAACGTGCAATAGTGATCTGTCATGTCACCTAAAGCAGTACACGATGATAAAGGTAAACCAGATAGCATACTATCATCTCGAGTAAGACTGTCCTACCGGGATAGGTCCTCCCTCAATCATTGCAATCACGTGCCTGTGATCCAATAATCGACTCTGAGGGCACTATCTCCAACAATCTCCCACTTGCACTCAAGGCTAATTATTGCGATGTCGCATACTCACAGCCCGTGTGATACCAAACACCCAACTCCTCTACTTGTCAGTCTCACAAAGCTCGTTTGCGAAACTATTGCGTTCGAGGAATAGCCTCAGTGAGTGGATCCGCTCTGGTGTTTCTTTCTATGTCTCTCTATATCTCATGTTCGCGGAGAAAGCCATCTCCCGTAATGAGCAATACCTGTCTTAGAATGCCTGGATGTCTGATGGGACCTAGCTCATAAATGAACTCCAAATCCAAACTTCTTAGACTGTATCGTCAACTGAACTTAATCAGTATCCTGCGCCATGCCTCCCTCAGTATCACCTTGGACCATCTGCCCAAAATACTGCCCCTCGTCAGAAGGATAACTATAACTCTGACAACCTCCTTGTCGTCCATGTCACCTTGGAAGCCTGGAATGATAACTGTCTCTCGAATGAGGCTGTCGTTATCATATCCCTAGAACATCCACTTATGTTCTAAAACTGCTTCCGACTGTTTCTCCAGGATTGGATCAATGTCAACTTATTGCATAAAATGCAAGAACAACATCTGGTGTGGTACTTGACATCTCATGATTGACTCAATTGCCTAAGCAAGTGATCTGTCAATCATGCACATCCCTCTCCACTTTAGTCTGTAAGACACCTTCAGAGAGGGTGACTCCATCACCTGCAGGTACACTACCGTGCTAGGAGTCGTCCATTCTAAATACTCTTAGAATGCTGTCAAAGTACCCTGATTGGGAAACCACCCAAATCTAGATCTAAAACCATAGATCTAGTAACCAGTATGTCTGATATAATGTCCAAGTCCTTTGTGGAGAAACCACTGTGTGACGACCAAAGTATAACCGATCGTAGTATAGGAATATCACTTCCTACTATCTTCTCAACAGATCCATCCCCTATTCTGATGACGTCAAACCTATGACTGTCACATCAGAATTGGATGATCTATCTCCGCTACATCTGCTTTAGTCTATAAATAGACATAAGTCTGATGTCCACCAATGCTTCCGCTGCTCCCACTGACTACGACAACCCTCTGGCAGAGTCATATAGACGTGCATTTCTAAAGCAAGTTTAGAACGACGCTATACTCATCCTCCTGCCGGGTCTCGCAGCCTGGAACAACAACAATGGCAAGTGTGGGTAAACAAGAACTTCCCTGTCACCGTCCTTGAGGCTACCGGAGTACCTCTCGGGTGCCTGAAGTTACCCACCTTATCTGCGGAGTGGCCAATGGAATGTCAAATCAGATTGAATCTTTAGGTTCCTTATCAAATCTTCAGTAATCGTTTGCGGTTCTGGAATCACTTCCAGTTCTACCATACTCCCACTGCTGTTTTTGAAAAAATCCATTTTTAATAAAACTGTGGCGAGTCTTGAACAATATTTCTATTGATCTCCCAGATGGTAGAAAGTCAACCCTCGTCATAGCCTGGGTCAACCCACAAACAGCCATTACAGAAACGTGTAAGTGCACGGCGGCGCCCTGGCCGTCAATCCGACGCCGGAATGCGGAAGCGGTGATAAACTTTAATTTTTCGGACTTAGCAAACCGGCACCACCGCGCACTAAACATCCGGATCGTAACCATTAACAAGTCCTAGCTATCTACAAGAAAGGGAAGAGAAGTATACCGACAGATCCGAGTCCTCCGGTCTTCTCGTCGTCGTCCCGATCTCCTGCGGAATGTCCCGTCTCCTCCTCGTCGCCGGAAGTGCACCACATCGCCTACATCGTTTACGGGCTCCCACCTCAATGCCGAGGCAACTCGGGCACGAAGCCGGCTACTCGACGTGCCCAAGATATGCTGTAGAATGTTGTGTAGGACTCAAGTCTCACTTTGGGGTTCATGGAGATGCCACTTGGGTAGAGGGATGAAACAAGAAAAATGTGGAGGAACTTGGGGGTATTTTGGAGCATGAAATGAACCAAAAATACCCCCTCAAAATTTTGGATAGCCTCCACCACCAATGTGGCCGGCCATGCTCTTGGAGAGGGGAGAAATGAGAGTGTGTTTTCTATGGATAATGAGAGAGCCATCTCATTCTCCAATGGAGAGAGAGAGAGAAAACTATCATACAAAAGAAATCATCACCAAAACAAAACCCACACTCAACCACCAACCACCAACCTCATCATTAACAACCATGATGAGATCCAAAGTCAAGCTATCATGAAAAAGGAAAGTCAAATGATGGGACAAGTATCATGACATGATGATATGCAAAGACCCCCTCCACAAATGCTTATTTGCAACAATGCAAATAAACCCTCCTCCACCAATCTTCGGCCAATGAACGATACAATGGAAATCGGCCGAAACTAAAAGCAAACTGGCAACTCCAGAAAACTGGTCCCGTAATAAATTACAGGAAAACCCCAATACTGTGCATACACACCCGCATCTGTATTTCGACCGAAATACAAATGCAATGAGACAAAATCAACAATGTACTATACTAGGATCCGGCTCATACCAAAACCGGCTAGCAATATCTGTTCGATCCTGATCCGTGCAATACCGCACGTATCTGATCGAACCCTGCTATATAACCATACGGCCTATAGTACAAACTGTCCGATCCTGATCCGTGCAATACCGCACGTATCTGATCGGACCTTGCCATATCTCCATACGGCCTCTACAACCTTTCGCCCGAAAGCTGAGTAACTGAATGTGGGGGACTCTAAAGACTCGTCAACACCTTGGTTGTGGATTTAACCACTAGCACGTCAGAGGTATAAGCCAATACGTAACGGGCTACCAGGTACTGACTAAAAGGGATGTCTGTGAGTGAACTCAGCCTGACAACCCTACTGAGCCTGTCAGTGACAATATCCATGCAGTCCGGTCCGTTCGTCTATGAGCATCGCATGGCGGGCCTAGGGGGTTGGTAAAAGTCAGACCCCCAAAAGCGGTACAAGTCGTGTCGGAGTGTAGCCCAGAACACCCTGAGATACTACTGGAATACCTACCAGTAAATCTCCTTGCCTCGGCCGAGGGCTTCATGTAATGGCTCTCCTAGACACAGCACGACCTCACCCCCAATACCGGGAGAGACGAACCCCTGAAGATACGCTTACTGCCTCCATGTGGCTCGGGACTGTACCCAACTAAAACCTGTTTGCACGACTCCTTTGAGCCGTGGTAGGGTAGTAATCAAAGTACAGTGGGAACTCACACGAGACAAATGACGATCCCCAGGTCGATGAACTAACCTGCACACATGTCACCAGGGAACTGCCATCTGACGTCTGGTATATGACCAACTAGCATGTTCCCGGCGAGTCCTGTCCGGTGTACTCATAACCCAATGAGCACCTGTATACATCTTAGGTGATCCAACTGACACCAGTGGCTTGTGAGACCGGCCACCGCCCCTCGTCGGGGTCTCGACTGTATACACTAGTCTACTATGGAGTATCGATGCCCTGTCTCGAAACTCACACGACTAGGGACCATTTAAGGATATGCTTATAGACTCACAGCTCCCACTTATATGATCGCCCTCATACTGCTGGTGGTCAAGCAAGAATCCTAGGGGCTCTATCAACGTGTAATAGCGACGTGTCAGGTCACCTAAAACAGTACACGATGATAAAGGTAAACCAGATAGCATACTATCATCTCGAGTAAGACTGTCCTACCGGGATAGGTCCTCCATCAATCATTGCAATCACGTACCTGTGATCCAATAATTGACTCTGAGGGCATTATCTCCAACAATCTCCCACTTGCACTCAAGGCTAATTATTGCGATGTCGCATACTCACAGCCCGTGTGATACCGAACACCCAACTCCTCTACTAGTCAGTCTCACAAAGCTCGTTTGCGAAACTATTGCGTTCGAGGAATAGCCTCAGTGAGTGGATCCGCCTTGATGTCTCTTTCTATGTCTCTCTATATCTCAAGTTCGCGGAGAAACCCATCTCCCGAAATGAGCAATACCTGTCTTAGAATGTGTCTGGATGTCTGATGGGACATAGCTCATAAATGAACTCCAAATCCAAACTTCTTAGACTGTATTGTCAACTGAACTTAATCAGTATCCTGCGCCATGCCTCCCTCAGTATTGCCTTGGACCACCTGTCCAAAAAACTGCCCCTCGTCAGAGGGAAAACTATAACTCTGACAACCTCCTTGTCGTCCATGTCACCTTGGAAGCCTGGAATGATAACTGTCTCCCGAATGAGGCTGTCGTTATCATATCCCTAGAACATCCACTTATGTTCTAAAACTGCTTCCGACTGTTTCTCCAGGATTGGATTAATGTCAACTTATTGCATCTAGTGCAAGAACAATATCTGGTGTGGTACTTGACATCTCATGATTGACTCAATTGCCTGAGCAAGTGATCTGCCAATCATGCACTTCCCTCTCTACTTTAGTCTGTAAGACACCTTTAGAGAGGGTGGCTCCATTACCTGCAGGTACACCACCGTGCATGGAGTCGTCCATTCTAAATACTCTTAGAATGCTGTCAAAGTACCCTGATTGGGAAACCACCCAAATCTAGATCTAAAGCCATAGATCTAGTAACCAATATGTCTGATATAAAATCCATTTCCTTTGTGGAGAAAACACTGTGTGACGACCAAAGTATAACCGATCGTAGTGTAGGAGTTTCTTTTCCTACTCTGTGTATGTCATCCAAATACCAGGATATCACACCCTACTACCTTCTCAACAAATCCATCCCCTATTCTGATGAAGTCAAACCCATGACTGTCACATCAGAAATAGATGATCTATCTCCGCTACATCTGCTTTAGTCTATAAATAGACATAAGCTACTTGTCCACCAATGCTTCCGCTGCTCCCACTGACTACGACAACCCCTTGGCAGAGTCATATAGACGCACACTTCTAAAACTAGTTTAGAACGACGCTATACTCATCCTCCCGCTGGGTCTCGCAGCCTGGAACAACAGCAATGGTAATTATGGGTAAACAAGAACTTCCCTGTCACCGTCCTTGAGGCTACCGTAGTACCTCTCGGGTGCCTGAAGTTACCCACCTTATCTGCGGAGTGGCCAATGGAATGTCAAACTAGATTGAATCTTTAGGTTCCTTATCAAATCTTCAGTAATCGTTTATGGTTCTGGAATCACTTCCAGTTCTACCATACTCCCACTACTGTTTTCTGAAAAAATCCATTTTTAATAAAACTGTGGCGAGTATAGAACAATATTGCTATTGTTCATCCAGATGGTAGAAAATCAACCCTCGTCATAGCCTGGGTCAACCCACAAACAGCCATTACAGAAACGTGCCTTGAGTTATCCAGAGTCTGGTTTTAATCATAAGCTGGACAACTCCCCGTACCTTAACAACGTCAAGATACGAACTGTTCTATATCCCATATAGGACCAGAGGCACTGATTTAATTGAACCAGATTCAAATCATGCAGCTGTCTCCAGTGCATGTCAACTAAATGGAAGGAGGCCGATCAGCGTTACTCAACTTAGGAATGCTTCCAATTATGAATAACCTGAAAGAGAAGCAATTTCTCTTTATCATTACTATCAACTGAATACCATACACAAGTATCTACATCTTCTATTACTTTGAAGAATCCCGATACTTGCGATACCTGGTTCTCTACTTTATTCAAATACCTATAACTTCTCAAAAATTCGGACCCTGTGTTTCGAAGAAACACCTGTCTAAAAGCTAGAGAAGTCACAAGTAAACCGAATATAGTACGAGGACCAACCCCTCTGTCCTGATGGACCCTGGACAACATACAATACTCTGTATAAGTCCCTTGAGTCTGAAAACTCATTCACTGTGTGTCGTAGGTTGAAAACTGTACCTTTGGTTATGAAGAATTACACCGCTGTTCAATGCTCCTTACCTAACCATCCACTGATATAGGTAAATGTCGTAGACATAATTTCAGAAAGGTATATCTCACTCTATGAAAATAGACGTACAGATATATCAATTTGAAATTGGTGCATAACTGCGGATATTCAAAACCAAATATTTGCCGACCGGCAAACAGCCCAGGTGATTTCCTCAAATATCACCGATTACAACGAATCCCGATATAATGAGGACGATCACCTAATTCCCAATAACTTACTCCCACTCATCATCTGTAAAACCATACAGATGTGAGAAGCATACCTGGTAAATACATACCCTGGAGCAAGTGTCTAACTGGGAAATCAGTTTTCCTTTAACAGTACACAGTGAAGCTGAAACATTGAAATGTTTCGATGGGGTATCCTGGTATTCCTAGTAATGCCTCTTCCATTATCCAGATTCACAACTGTAACCGTGTAATTCTTTGCCACCTCTCCAAATCCCTTCATTTGTCTTTAGTCTTTACCTTCTGCACACCCCTTTAGGCCAAATGGTTTTCTTCCTTCCCTACCGTTCGGCACCAGCCTATGGTTTGGAAGAAGACTATCCAATAAGCATAATGGGTGTACTGTCCCAATCCTAGGAACACTCGCAATGCGAGAGAAGGTGAAGATAAAAGACACCTGAATAACTCTTATTCCTATTTCTCCTGAACCAGAATCCATCCCCGAACAGGAACAAGTTCCTTTCGAGTTCGTATATAACCATACGATGGAGTATCCAATAAACTGTGGATCTTCGTAGTGATACGGAGCGTCCTGGAGAAATACAAAGGTGATTTAGGATTGGCGAAGGAATACTTGGTTTGTTCGTGAATATCTGTTGCAATTTACTTTGCCCTCTTACTAATCCCTTGTTTTGTCTTAACTTAATACCTTCTGCACACCATCGTTATGCTAATTGGTTTTCTTCATTCCCTACCGGTCGGCACCAGCCTAAGGTTTGGAAGAAGACAATCCAATTTGCGTAATAGGTGTACTACCCCTAAACCAAGGAGTACTCGTAACCGGAGAGAGGGTAAAAGGAAAAGACAACTGAATAATCCTATCCGTTTTCTCCAGAACCTGAAACCATCCTCGAATAAATTCTTTCGAGTTCGTATCTAACCATACGATGGTTTTATCCAATGGAAGTGGACGTTCGTAGCAATACGGGGTGTCCTGAAGAAAAGGGTAAAAGTAGGAGTGGCAATGAGGTTCGCAACTCTGACAATCCAAAAGCCAGTGTTTAAGAAGGTTCGGTCAACTTGGTCACAGAGTCAAAGTCTTAGGGTCGGGTCAAAGGTCGCTGCCAAAGAGAGAGAGAAAAGAAACACTTAGCATGCACTCTAACCTAGATCAGAATGGTTACCAATTTATCTAATCTGGAATCCTCCCACTGTACCTCAAATTCTCCTCCAAACCTGAAAGAAGAATTAGTCGGGGTCACCCGAGGAGTAAACTAACTCATCAGTGGGAATCGGGATCCAACTATCATCGCATGATAACGTGACGGAATCCGCTCACATCATCACACTCTAGAAGGTATGCGCATATCTGGCAAGTTTCAGTTCTTTTGAAACTCCCGACGTGATTTCTGCCCCATGCTCTTATGACCTTGGCGAAGGTCAACAAATCATAAGTCACATGTCAAGTTCTACCCGTCATTATCCAGGATTAATCTGAATCCACCCGTACAAGCCCTTGACGAAGGTCAACAAGGCTATACGACTGTCCCAAACCAACGCATCTATCTATGCAGCAGAAAGGTAACAAGCAGCTACCATACACTATGCCTTGACGAAGGTCAACAAACATAGCATGAATACTACGTGCTACCCGTCTGAAACGACGGAGGGCTACGAATGGTTTCTGGCGAAAACCTTTAACGTAAAGAACATGATATCGTTGAAGGAACTGATAGCTTTTTAAAATATAGTGACGAAAACCGTTGCTAAAGAGGTCACTCCCGGTGAAGGGATCTCGGCTCTTTCCCCGTAAAATGGGGTGCAGGATATTCCAAATGAATACCGCGATGCAAAGCAAAAGTAATCGGCTATAGTGAAGTCATTGCCCTGACGCAAACTTTTTGTCCAAGGGGTCACTCCCGGTGAAGGGATCTCGGCCCTTGCCTCGTCGACTGAGGAGCAGGATATTCCAACTGAATACCACGATGCAAAACAAAAGTGAACGTCCTTACAATAACAGCTTTTTGAAAAGTGTTCCAACAACATCAGATTAGGTTTGTTTTTAAATTGCATTGATCCGAATCAATGCAGTCCCATCAATTGATCACACCAAAAAGAACGAAAATATACTGATGTACGTATATGCCATCCGCATTCGCCACTGGGTCCCGTCATTACCCGTTAGGTTAGCTAACTAACGACAGAGCGGGGACTGGACTAGCGCGGATGTAAAACATATACAACATCTACTAATATATATACCAATATATTATATTTCGCTCAAGGCGTGAAAAGAAATGCAACATCACAGAAAATGTACAGCATCACAGAAACAATACAGATATCTGGGATCCCCGGGTTTCACAGAGCCACTGCTGAAACCCGACGTTCCCCTGGTCATGTGGATAGCCTGCGCAATGAAATCCTAGACCCCTACGGGCGCGGCAAGTCACCCGCCAAAACCTGAAGCGAGGCAGCCCCCTTCAGCACCGTGAATGGACCACCCAGCACTTCACGGAATCCGGCAACTTGGGCACCCCTCCTCGGTCAACCTGTACCCCCTACGAGTGCGGCAAATAGCCCGCCAATCCTAGAGTGAAGCCCCCTTCGTCTCAATGCCATGAGATGCGGGCTTGTTGCCCTCCAGAACCCGGCTATCCGTGCACCCCTCCGTGGGGTAATCCTAGTACAGAAAGTAAAATATACATACACCGGGTACAACGACCGCAACCTGGCCGTGCCCCAAAATAATAATACAAACAGGCAGTGACGGCAGTCCACATGTCGGACGCTCGCCCCGCAATATCAAATGTACATAATACAACCACAACTGTACTAGCATTGCATCCAGGCTATCCCCCACGACCGATCCGCAACATCACAGCATAAACATAGAACATCAACGCGAAAGTCACGTTCGCAAATCCGTCTAACCGGGCTATAGCAGCTAGACAGGATTTACCGATCAAGTGACATTCACGGTCGCAGATATAATGTAAATAATGTGAAAAATGTGTTTAAAATTTTCCGATTGACCAAAAATTAACAAGTGGGCCCCAAACCAATACTGCAGCACTCACAGAAATAATTGGCCCAATTTTAATATTCCAAAACCCCTAATACTAGCCCAGAAGCCCACTGGGAAATTTTGGCCCATTGATCTCTTTAGTCTGCGGCGGATCCGCGGCCACATAGAAGGGTGAGGCCGCGGTTCCGCGCTCGGGATGAGAGATCAGTTGGTCGAATTTTCCCAGAGTTCTTAGAACTCCCTGCACATCATTCTGAGACCACCTGAAAAATTTTTAGACACCAAAAAATCTTAACAGAAAACTGATGTGAGGTAAAAATGAGTTTTTGGAATTTTGGTCGATCGGAACCACAAAACACATCAAACGAAAGCTAGACGAAGTTAATGGCGTGGCTCTGATACCACTGTAAGTGCACGGCGGCGCCCCGGCCGTCAACCCGACGCCGGAATGCGGAAGCGGTGATAAACTTTAATTTTGCGGACTTAGCAAACCGGCACCACCGCGCACTAAACCCGGATCGGGCCATTAAACTAAATCTAGCTAACTACAAAGAGAAGGGGAAGAGATATACCGACAGATCCGAGTCCTCCGGTCTTCTCGTCGTCGTCCCGATCTCCTGCGGAATGTCCCGTCTCCTCCTCGTCGCCGGAAGTGCACCACATCGCCTACATCGTTTACGGGCTCCCACCTCAATGCCGAGGCAACTCGGGCATGAAGCCGGCTACTCGACGTGCCCAAGATATGCTGTAGAATGTTGTGTAGGACTCAAGTCTCACTTTGGGGTTCATGGAGATGCCACTTGGGTAGAAGGATGAAACAAGAAAAATGTGGAGGAACTTGGGGGTATTTTGGAGCATGAAATGAACCAAAAATACCCCCTCAAAATTTTGGATAGCCTCCACCACCAATGTGGCCGGCCATGCTCTTGGAGAGGGGAGAAATGAGAGTGTGTTTTCTATGGATAATGAGAGAGCCATCTCATTCTCCAATGGAGAGAGAGAGAGAGAAAACTATCATACAAAAGAAATCATCACCAAAACAAAACCCACACTCAACCACCAACCACCAACCTCATCATTAACAACCATGATGAGATCCAAAGTCAAGCTATCATGAAAAAGGAAAGTCAAATGATGGGACAAGTATCATGACATGATGATATGCAAAGACCCCCTCCACAAATGCTTATTTGCAACAATGCAAATAAACCCTCCTCCACCAATCTTCGGCCAATGAACGATACAATGGAAATCGGCCGAAACTAAAAGCAAACTGGCAACTCCAGAAAACTGGTCCCGTAATAAATTACAGGAAAACCCCAATACTGTGCATACACACCCGCATCTGTATTTCGACCGAAATACAAATGCAATGAGACAAAATCAACAATGTACTATACTAGGATCCGGCTCATACCAAAACCGGCTAGCAATATCTGTTCGATCCTGATCCGTGCAATACCGCACGTATCTGATCGAACCCTGCTATATAACCATACGGCCTATAGTACAAACTGTCCGATCCTGATCCGTGCAATACCGCACGTATCTGATCGGACCTTGCCATATCTCCATACGGCCTCTACAACCTTTCGCCCGAAAGCTGAGTAACTGAATGTGGGGGACTCTAAAGACTCGTCAACACCTTGGTTGTGGATTTAACCACTAGCACGTCAGAGGTATAAGCCAATACGTAACGGGCTACCAGGTACTGACTAAAAAGGATGTCTGTGAGTGAACTCAGCCTGACAACCCTACTGATCCTGTCAGTGACAATATCCATGCAGTCCGGTCCGTTCGTCTATGAGCATCGCATGGCGGGCCTAGGGGGTTGGTAAAAGTCAGACCCCCAAAAGCGGTACAAGTCGTGTCTGAGTGTAGCCCAGAACACCCTGAGATACTACTGGAATACCTACCAGTAAATCTCCTTGCCTCGGCCGAGGGCTTCGTGTAATGGCTCTCCTAGACACAGCACGACCTCACCCCCAATACCGGGAGAGACGAACCCCTGAAGATACGCTCACTGCCTCCATGTGGCTCGGGACTGTACCCAACTAAAACCTGTTTGCACGACTCCTTTGAGCCGTGGTAGGGTAGTAATCAAAGTACAGTGGGAACTCACACGAGACAAATGACGATCCCCAGGTCGATGAACTAACCTGCACACATGTCACCAGGGAACTGCCATCTGACGTCTGGTATATGACCAACTAGCATGTTCCCGGCGAGTCCTGTCCGGTGTACTCATAACCCAATGAGCACCTGTATACATCTTAGGTGATCCAACTGACACCAGTGGCTTGTGAGACCGGCCACCGCCCCTCGTCGGGGTCTCGACTGTATACACTAGTCTACTATGGAGTATCGATGCCCTGTCTCGAAACTCACACGACTAGGGACCATTTAAGGATATGCTTATAGACTCCCAGCTCCCACTTATATGATCGCCCTCATACTGCTGGTGGTCAAGCAAGAATCCTAGGGGCTCTATCAACGTGTAATAGCGACGTGTCAGGTCACCTAAAACAGTACACGATGATAAAGGTAAACCAGATAGCATACTATCATCTCAAGTAAGACTGTCCTACCGGGATAGGTCCTCCATCAATCATTGCAATCACGTACCTGTGATCCAATAATTGACTCTGAGGGCATTATCTCCAACAAAACGTGCCTTGAGTTATCCAGAGTCTGGTTTTAATCATAAGCCGGACAACTCCCCGTACCTTAACAATGTTAAGATATGAACTGTACTATATCCAATATAGAACCAGAGGCACTGATTTAATTGAACCAGATTCAAATCATGCAGCTATCTCCAGTGCATGTCAACTAAATGGAGAGAGGCCGATCAGCGTTACTCAACTTAGGAATACTTCCAATTATGAGTAACCCGAAAGAGAAGCAAGTTCTCTTAATCATTACTATCAACTGAATACCATGTACAAGTATCTACATCTTCGATCACTTTGAAGAATCCCGATACTTGCAACACCTGGTTCTCTACTTTATTCTTATACCTATAACTTCTCAAAACTTCGACCATGTGTTTCTACGAAACACTTGTCTAAGAACTAGAGAAGTCATAAGTAAACAGAATACAGTACGAGGACCAACCCCTCTGTCATAGTGGACACTGGACAATATACAATACTCTGTATAAGTCTCCTGAGTCTTGCGGCTCAATCACTGTGTGTCGTAGGTTTAAAACTGTACTTTTGGTTAAGAAGAATTACACCGCTGTTCAATGCTCCTTACCTAACCATCCACTGATATAGGTAAATGTCATCGACATAATATCAAAAGGTATATCTCACTCTATAAAAATAGACGTACAGATATTTCAATTTGAAATTGGTGCACAACAGCGGATATTCAAAACCAAATATTTGCCGACCGGCAAACAACCCAGATGATCTCCTCAAATATCACCGATTACAACGAATCCCGATATAATGAGGATGATCACCTAATTCCCAATAACTTACTCCCACTCATCATCTGTAAAACCATACAGATGTGAGAATCATACCTGGTAAATACATACCCTGGAGTAAGTGTCTAATCGGGAAATCAGTTTTCTATTAACTGTACACAGTGAACCTGAAACATTGAAATGTTCCAATGGAGTATCCTGGTATTCCTAGTAATGCCTCTTCCATTATCCAGATTCACAACTATAACCGTATAATTCTTTGCCACCTCTCCAAATCCCTTTATATGTCTTTAGTCATTACCTTCTGTACACCCCTTTAGGCCAAATGGTTTTCTTCCTTCCCTACCGTTCGGCACCAGCCTATGGTTTGGAAGAAGACTATCCAAAAAGCATAATGGGTGTACTGTCCTAATCCTAGGAGCACTCGCAATGCGAGAGAAGGTGAAGATAAAAGACAACCGAATAAACCTTATTCCTATTTCTCCTGGACCAGAATCCATCCCCAAACTGGAACAAGTTCCTTTCGAGTTCGTATATAACCATATGATGGAGCATCCAATAAACTGTGGATCTTCGTAGTGATACGGAGTGTCCTGGAGAAATACAAAGGTGATTTAGGATTGGCTAAGAAATACTTGGTTTGGTCGTGAATATCAGTCGCAATTTACTTTGCCCTCTTACTAATCCCTTGCTTTGTCTGAACTTAATACCTTCTGTACACCGTTTAGGCTAACTGGTTTTCTTCATTCCCTACCGGTCGGCACCAGCCTATGGTTTGGAAGAAGACTATCCAATTTGCGTAATAGGTGTACTACTCCTAAACCAAGGAGTACTCGCAACCTGAGAGAAGGTGAAAAGAAAAGACAACTGAATAGTCCTATCCGTTTTCTCCAGAACCGGAAACCATCCTCGAAGTCCTTCGAGTTCGTATATAACCATACGATGGTCTTGTCCAATGGAAGTGGACGTTCGTAGTAATACAGGGTGTCCTGGAGAAAAGGGTAAAAGTAGGAGTGGCAATGAGGTCTGCAACTCTGATAATCCAAAAGCCAGTGTTAAGTAGGTTCGGTCAACTTGGTCACTGAGTCATAGTCTAGGGTCGGGTCAATGGTCGCTACCAAAGAGAGAGAGAAAAGAAACACTCAGCGTGCACTCTAACCTAGATCAGAATGGTTATCACTTAATCTAATCTGGAAACCTCCCACTGTACCTCAAATTCTCCTCCAAACCTGAAAGAAGAATTAGTCGGGGTCACCCGAGGAGTAAACCAACTCATCAGTGGGAATCGGGATCCAACTATCATTGCATGATAACGTGACGGAATCCGCTCACGGTGTCACACTCCAGAAGGTATGCGCATATCTGGCAAGTTTCAGTACTTTTGAAACTCCCGATGTGATTTTTACCCCATGCTCTTATGACCTTGACTTTGGCCAACAAATCATAAGTCACATGTCAAGTTCTGCCCGTCATTGTCCAGGTTGATTTGAACCCACCCGTACAAGCCCTTGACTAAGGCCAACAAGGCTATACGACTGTCCCAAACCAACACATCTATCTATGCAGCATATGAATACCCAATAGCTACCAAACACTGTGCCTTGACTAAGGCCAACAAACACAGCTTGAATACTATTGACTACCCATATGAAACGACGGAGGGCTACGAATGGTTTCTGGCGAAAACCTTTAACGTAATGAACTTGATATCGTTGAAGGAACGGATAGCTTTTTAGAAAATATAGTGACGAAAACCTTTACTAAAGAGGTCACTCCCGGTGAAGGGATCTCGGCTCTTTCCCCGTAGAATGGGGTGCAGGATATTCCAAATGAATACCACGGTGCAAAGCAAAAGTAATCGGCTATAGTGAAGTTAATGCCCTGACGCAAACTTCTGTCCAAAGGGTCACTCCCGGTGAAGGGATCTCGGCCCTTGCCTCGTCGACTGAGGAGCAGGATATTCCAAATGAATACCACGATGCAAAACAAAAGTGAACGTCCTTGCAATAACAGCTTTTTGAAAAAGTGTTCCAACAACATCAGAATAGGTTTGTTTAACTTGCATTGATCCGAATCAACGCAGTCCCATCAATTAATCACACCAATAAAGAACGAAAATATACTGACGTACGTATATGCCATCCGCATTCGCCACTGGGTCCCGTCATCACCCGTTAGGTTAGCTTACTAACGGCAGAGCGGGGACTGGACTAGCGCGGATGAAAAACATATACAACATCTACTAATATATATACCAATATATTATATTCGCTCAAGGCGTGATAAAAATGCAACATCACAGAAATGTACAGCATCACAGAACAATACAGATATCTGGGATCCCCGGGTTTCACAGAGCCACTACTGAAACCCGACGTTCCCCTGGTCGTGGGGATAGCCTGTGCAATGAAATCCTAGACCCCTACGGGCGCGGCAAGTTACCCGTCAAAACCTGAAGCGAGGCAGCCCCCTTCAGCGCCGTGAATGGACCACCCAGCACTTCACGGAATCTGGTAACTTGGGCACCCCTCCTGGGTCAACCTGTACCCCCTACGAGTGCGGCGAATAGCCCGCCAATCCCAGAGTGAAGCCCCCTCCGTCTCAATGCCATGAGATGCGGGCTTGTTGCCTTCCAGAACCCGGCTATCCGTGCACCCCTCCGCGGGGTAATCCTATTACAGAATGTAAAATATACATACACCGGGTACATCGACCGCAACCAGGTCATGCCCCAAAAGAATAATACAATCAGGCAGTGACGGCAGTCCACATGTCGGACGCTCGCCCCGCAATATCAAATGTACATAATACACCAACACTGTACTAGCATTGCATCCAGGCTATCCCCCACGACCGATCCGTAACATCACAGCATAAACATAGAACATCAACGTGAAAGTCACGTTCGCAAATCCGTCTAACCGGGCTATAGCAGTTAGACCGGATTTACCGATCAAGTGACATTCACGGTCGCAGATATAATGTAAATACTGTGAAAAATGTGTTTAAAATTTTCCGATTGACCAAAAATTAACAAGTGGGCCCCAAAGCAATACTGTAGCACTCACAGAAATAATTGGCCCAATTTTAATATTCCAAAACCCCTAATTACTCCCCTGAAGCCCACTGGAAAAAGTTGGCCCATTGATCTCTCTAGGATGCGGCGGAACCGCGGCCCAATAGTGGGGTGTGGCCGCGGATCCGCGCTCTGGCTGAGAGATCACTGTGTCGAAATTTTCAAGAGTTCTTAGAACTCCCTGCACATCATTCTGAGACGACCTGAAAAATTTTTGGAGCAAGAAAAAATTCAACAGAAAACTGATGTGAGGTAATATTGGGTTTTTGGAATTTTGGTCGATCGGAACTGAAAAACACATCAAACGAAGCTAGAGGAAGTTAATGGCGAGGCTCTGATACCACTGTAAGTGCACGGCGGCGCCCCGGCCGTCAATCCGACGGCCAAACGCGGAAACGGTGATAAACTTTAATTTTTGCGGACTTAGCAAACCGGCACCACCGCGCACTAAACATCCGGATCGTAACCATTAACAAGTCTAAGCTAACTAGAAGATGGGTTAGAGATATACCGACTGATCCGAGTCCTCCGGTCTTCATCTCCACTCCGATCTCCTCGCGGGATCTCCGGTCGTCGCCTCCTCGCCGGAAGGGCACCACATTGCCTGTAGCTTTTACGGGCTCCCACCTCAATACCGAGGCAACTCGGGCGCGAAGTAGGCTAGCCGACGCGTCCAAGATTTGCTGTAGAATGTAGTGTAGAGTGCATGTCTCACTTTGGGGTTATGTTGCCATTGATGGAGGAATCAAGAAGAACTTTGGAGAGGTGAGAAGGTTTTTGTGTAGAAGGCAAAATGAGATGATAAAAATTGCAACACACAAAAACAACCTCTCTCTTTTTCTCCCTCTCTTAAGTGGCCGGCCATTCAAGAGAATGGTGGTGGAAAAAATGGAATCAACCATAATCAAAACCAAGAAGGAGAGTGAGTGAAGTAAAAGTAGAAAGGTGACCATAAACAAAACATCATGATCACAAATTCAAATCAATTCCTAATCAACTCAAATCACCATAAAAGAAAAAAGTTGATACAAAAGGAATCTCATCATGATGCCACACAATTACAAAGGACCCCCTCCACAAATACCAATTTGCACAATTGCAAATTAGTCCCTCCATCGGAAAAGTCCGGCCGGGAAAGAACAAAGGAAAACCGGCCGGAACGGAATGCAAACTGGCAACTCCAGAAAACTGGTCCCGTAATAAATTACAGGAAAACCCCGATACTGTGCATACACACTCGCATCTGTATTCCGTCCGGATACAAATGCAATGAGACAAAATCTACACTGTACTATACTAGGATCCGGCTTAAACCAATGCCGGCTAGTAATATCCGTCCGATCCTGATCCGTGCAATACCGCACGTATCTGATCGAACGCTGCCATATAACCATACGGCCTCTAGTACAAACCGTCCGATCCTGATCCGTGCAATACCGCACGTATCTGATCGGACCCTGCCATATCTCCATACGGCCTCTACAGCGTTTCGCCCGAAAGCTTGAGTAACTGAAAGTGTGGTGGACTCTAAAGACTCGTCAATACTATGGCTGTGGATTTAACCACTAGCACGTCAGAGGTATAAGCCAATACGTGACGGGCCACCGGCTATTGACCAAAAGGGACGTCGATGAGTGAACTCATCCTGACACCCTACTGAGCCTGTCAGTGACAATATCCGTCCAGTCCGGTCCGTTCGTCTATGAGCATCGCATGTCGGGCCTAGGGGGTTGGTAAAAGTCAGACCCCCAAAAGCGGTACAAGTCGTGTCGGAGTGTAGCCCAGAACACCCTGAGATACTACTGGAATACCTACCAGTAAATCTCCTGCCTTGGCCAAGGTCTTCGTGTAATGGCTCTCCTAGACACAGCGCGACCTCACCCCCAATACCGGGAGAGACGAACCCCTGAAGATCCGCTCACTGCCTCCATGTGGCTCGGGACTGTACCCAACTAAAACCTGTTTGCACGACTCCTTTGAGCCGTGGTAGGGTAGTAATCAAAGCACAGTGGGAACTCACACGAGACAAATGACGATCCCCAGGTCGATGAACTAACCTGTACACATGTCACCTGGGAACTGCTATCTGACGTCAGGTATAAGACCAACTAGCATGTTCCCGGCGAGTCCTGTCCGGTGTACTCATAACCCAATGAGCACCTGTATACATCTTAGGTGATCCAACTGACACCAATGGCTTGTGAGACCGGCCACCGCCCCTCGTCGGGGTCTCGACTGTATACACTAGTCTACTCTGGAGTATCGATGCCCTGTCTCGAAACTCCTACGACTAGGGACCTTTTAAGGATGTGCTTATAGACTACCAGCTCCCACGTATATGATCGCCCTCATACTGCCGGTAGTCAAGCAAGAATCCTAGGGGCTCTATCAACGTGCAATAGTGATCTGTCATGTCACCTAAAGCAGTACACGATGATAAAGGTAAACCAGATAGCATACTATCATCTCGAGTAAGACTGTCCTACCGGGATAGGTCCTCCCTCAATCATTGCAATCACGTGCCTGTGATCCAATAATCGACTCTGAGGGCACTATCTCCAACACTTCCATGACTATGAAATATGAAAGATGGACGTAAAAACGGCTTTTCTGAACAGACGTTTGGAAGAGTGCGTTTATATGGATCAACCGGAGGGATCGTAGACAGTGGAAGCAGCGGAAAGGTGTGTAAGTTGCTTAAATCCATTTATGGATTAAAGCAGGTTTCGCAGAGCTGGAACATCTGTTTTGATGAGATGGTCGAGGAATTTGATTTCATCAAAAACGAGGATGAGCCTTATATCTATAAGAAGATTGTAAGAAGAACTGTCATATTCCTAGTTTTGTACGTGGATGGCACTCTCTTGATATGAAATGATATTCTTATACTACAATTGGTCAAGCTGTTTTTGTCACAAAGGTTCTCCATAAAAGACCTGGATTAAGATCTACAGAGATAGATCCAAAAGATTGTTGGGACTTTCACAGTCCAGGTATATAGAGGTCATACTAAAAGGATTTAGTATGGAAGATTACAAGCGCTTTAATATCATTACTACAAATAAGGGTTGCCCCTACGGATTTATCTATAGGGGCAAACCACTGCCCCTACGGATATCTGCGTAGGGGCGAAAAAATAATCTGTAGGTGCAAACGCCGTAGGTGCAAGTTGAAGCCCTGAACTTGCCCCTACGGGCAAAATCTTGCCCCTACGGAGTTCTGTGTAGGGCCAGTTTCACCTACGGAGTAGGCCGTAGGGTAAAAAAAGTTATTTTATTTACGGTTTTTTTAAATATATTAACTGTACCTACGGATATATCCGTAGGGCCAAGTACTGTCCCCTACGGATATCTGCGTAGGTACTTATCCGTAGGGGCAAAATATCAGGATTTCTGATATTTTGCCCCTACGGATAACGCCGTAGGGGCCTTTTTTTGCCCCTACGGACATATCCGTAAGGGCACTCCCAACCCCCTGGTATTGAGATCAGGGGGGAAATATCAGTTACTGCTGATATTGTGCCCCTACGGTTTAATCCGTAGGGGCAACATGTGTACCTACGGATTAATCCGTAGGTACACATTATCTGTATTTTTTTTTTTAAAAAGGGTTGCCTGATTTTTTCCCGCCCTGTGAACAATAATATATATATATATCAATAAAATATAAAATTAATCATCACACAACATATATCGCAGTATTCATAATCACATCTCACGCATATAATATACAAAAGAAATCCAAAAACTGAATATGATATAAATATAAACCAATATCAAATATCAATATCATTTTAAAATGTAGTACAATATGTATGATATAAATAAATACATGTTTCAAAAAATATGAATCAAAAAGCTACCCTAGCTCGGTCCAGCTCTACCTCTGATAAACGATAGAATCAAGCGCGCCTGCTCCTCAGTCAATAAACCATGCAATTCGGCGCGTGCGGGAGTCTGAGCGGCCTGTGGAGCTGGCGATGTGGTCTGCGCAGCCGCCGTCGAGGTAGTCGCTTGCGGAGCCGCGGCTGCGGGGGTCTGAGCGGGCGGTGGAGCTATAGGAGCTGTCTGCGGAACCGCAGCCGATGTAGTGGCTTGCGGAGCCGCAGCCGAAGGAGATGCATGTGGAGGCTCGGCCGATGTACCCTGTCGCGTCTGGACCTAACGTGTGTAAGAAGCGTGTAAGAACTGTGTATTATTCGAATTCGTATCATTATCAAGTTATTTCGAAACCCCATTTGGATATCTAGTTTGGAAAACCGTTGTTTATTTTAATTACATATGTATGTATGATTAATCAAACCTAAGTATAAAACCAAATAAGCTCAAGCTACGTACTAATTATGGATATGTTGATATCTATAATATGACATGATATTTTATTATAAAGTAGTATACATACCAGCTCTCCTTCAACTCCTGAACGGTGACCCTCAAGCTCTCCAGTTCCTGCTCGAAACGTCGCTCACTGGAGACGGAGGAAGTAACCGCCGGGGTGGAGTCCAACCTCATATGGGCCCTGCTAAGGCCCAGTCCCCGTCCTCTCTCCCAACCTCCGTGGTTCCCTCCGTGTGCGGCGTCCAGAACTAGGGTCAGCAGCCTCGGATCGCTCTGTCCGGTAAAATCGATCCCTGAGGCCTCGGCCTGCTCAACCACCCGCTCCTACACCCACATTAAGCAGTAAAGTATAAGTATAAAATTTAAACTTGAACCTTCCAAAACTAAAATTTCAAATATGGGTAGAATAAATATTAACACTTACGCAATACTCCTGGGTAGCGACGTCGGGATATCGAAGCTCGCCCATGGCGGGATCTGTCGAGGTGCCGTGGACGGTAAGATATGCGGACAGCACGCTCGGTGTACCACCTGACGCCACGGTCCGAGCTGTCTGCAATATTAGAAAATAAATCTTAATATTAGAAATATTAGAAAATAACTCTTAATATTGCAGAATATCATAAAGGTCGGTCTATTGTAATTTACCGATAACTCCATGGCTCGAGTAATATTCCTCGAGCCACCTGTGTAAGTAGGGCGACCCCTCTTCGCCGAATTCCTGTTCTCTGTATTCTGAGCGGCCTGTTTCTGCAAAACGCATTAACATTTAGTTTTCTAATTAAGGAACACAAAAAAATAAATTATATCCTAAACAATGAATTACATTTAAAATACATACATGTTTGCATTGGGAGTCAAAATATTCGCACAATAGAGGCCATGTCTCTACGTCGACTCTCGCAAACGCCGGAGTAGATAGGAGGGCCGCTCTCTCTGTCTCGGGGGTCGCCATCCACAGGGAGTAGCAGTCGGCCTTCAGCTCATTCCTGTTTTATCGGACCTTGGCCTGCATGTTCTTCATCAGGCCATTGTACAGAGCATGAAGGTCGAGCACCCTCCCCGGGTGATCAGGGTCGGCTACAGGCTGAAAATCGTAATCCAACTGAAAATACAAAAAAAACATTGTTATTAGATTGCAAGTGTTAATAATAAATATATTGGATAGATCAAATGAAAATATATATTAATACGTACCCGAGCCTGATCAAAGAAGAGGGCAAATGAGCGCTGGTGTTGCTCGCCCCACTCAACGTGAAGTGGATAGTTCTTCACGAGCCGGCTCTCGTCTCCCATATACCAGCCGAACCTCTCGGCATGAGGACCGGTATAGCGATAGTCAAGGGTAAAAAAGAGGGGGAATGCTTCCTCCCCCCTAGCTCTGTCAGGCCTCAGCCTATGGGACTGATTCGGGCCTCGAGTCCCCCTATGGGATGGGGAGGCCCTGCGTCTGCACGAAATATCAAGACAATCAATATTAAGACAAAGTTGTATTAAGAAATCAAGGTTAAACGAAAATTGAAGTGTGATATATACCTCCGGTGACTATCGCACGAGCCTGGGCCCGGGCAGCAGCACGAGCGGGACGATAGTTCCTCCGGTGAGGAACAACCGGAGTCCCGGATGCGGACGCATCCCCTCCAACTAGGAAATAAACATTGACGCTAAATTTCTATGAAGTTCATATTTATTCTATAGAGCATATGTAAAATGAATAAATATTTTATATTTATTCATACTAACCTGCGACGATGCGGAGGGTATGGAAGCGGAAGGAGTGGCCCCTGCGGAAGATGTGGACGCACCACCAATAATTAGACAATTAAAAATAGATTATATAAGTAATTGCAAAAAGAATGTGTAGATCAATAATATAACGTTCTAAATCAATATGCATGCACTATAGGATATATAAACATACCCGCAGGTGCGGTGGTGTCACCACCTACAGCTAGACAATAATAAAAATTGCTAAGTAAGAGCAAAAGGAATGTGTGTATTTATGATATAGCATTCTAAATCAATATACATGCACTATATGATATATAAACATACCTGGAGGAGCGGGAGTAGCCTTTGTCCCAGATATGGACGCATCACCAACAACTAGACAATCAAACATTGACAATATAAGTAATTTTGACATAAACAGGCATGAATAACTGTAATATTACATTCAAAATGGATATGCGTGCAGTATACCTGGAGGTGTGGCAAAATCCACACGGAAGGAGGCATCCGAAGGGGTCTCCGATCTGGGTGCAAGACCGGCCCTCTGAAGCTCCCTACGGAGCTCTCCGGGCGGCAGAACCGCTCTGCCTCTGCCTCTGCCGCGGCTGGAGCTCCTGCCGCCCCTCGCTGCTCCTGACATCGTCATCAAATCTAGATAAACGGTTCGTGGACGCATTAGACAATCATTAAAAGTATTGACTATATATGTATAGAGCGTAAAATGTGAAGTAATAATATAACAATACTGATAACCTTTTTCGTTTTGTGGGCGCATTATACATATCTACTTGGATTTCATCGTCGATGTC
Organism: Agapanthus africanus; assembly: GCA_030015575.1. NCBI lineage: Eukaryota > Viridiplantae > Streptophyta > Magnoliopsida > Asparagales > Amaryllidaceae > Agapanthus > Agapanthus africanus. Next base: position 213,626,952 of record JASDDO010000008.1, read on the forward strand.
ATTTCTAACCCACGTAACTTCATGATCGGTCGAAGACAACCCGTCCTTCGAAACAGACGGTCGGAGCATTTTAAGCCTTCTCTCTTCTTCGTCCTCATCGCTGTCCTCGAATTCTGGGACATCGTAGACATCTCTGGGTTTCCATCGGCATACAACACTCCATCCTGGATGCTTCAAACACTGTGAGTAGTATACTTGGAACGCTTAGTTCGGAAAGATAAACGGATCTTCCTGACCGTAAAATCGAAGTGTGTTCACACTGGTCAATCCATATTCATCTTTCCAAGTCCCAAGATTGCTTCTCCACCTGTCCGTATCGGTTCGCGTATCGTACCAAGTACACTGGAATATATAAAAGGGTTCTGATCGTCCGGGATAATGGATGCCGAGTATACAATTTAAGTACCCATAATAAATCACACCGTCTGATCCTACCGTCGCAATCCCATTATTCTGAGTGGTTCTAGATGTTTCTATGTCCTTAACTTCGAATTTGTATCCAATGACACCAAATCCTTTGTAATATGCAACCTCCATACTAGGAAATTGAGCTAAACATCTTGAATCACTCTCAAATGATGCAGACAAGTTCGGATCGTGGATCTAACAAAACAAATTTTACGACAAATACATAACGATACAAGTTTAGATTAAAACTGATAGCAATAAAATGTTATTCGAATAACTTACATGATCTGTGACCCAATCACAAAAATTATCCTGATGATATTTTTCCAAACATTCTTCGTTCCAATCAGGATACCCCTCACGTACCTCGTTAAAATGAATTCTATTTTCGACAAATAATTGTGACATTAATATTATATCATTTCATACACACACAAACACAGATATAACAATTAATCCAAAAAAACTTACTCTCTAATTTGTTCAAGACATACGGAATTAAGCAAGATAAACCGATATATCTTGTTGATAAACATAGTGTCTACCCTCTTATACTCGGCTTTACCATATGGCCCGTCTTGAATTCTTCGTGGTCGGTTAAGCCTTGTCTCAATGTTCTCGTCCAGATAGCGGGAACAAAATGTGGTTGCTTCATCAAGAAGATAACCTTGCTTGATAGAAACTTCTGGTCGATTTTTATTGCGTATATACTTCTTAAGAGTGTACAGGTACCTAATGAAAATATGTTGAATAAATAAATACGGGCATACAGGACAACAATAAATTTATAAATTGCGCGAAACAAAAAATTACACGTACCTCTCGACGGGATACATCCATCGATATTGTACCGGTCCGGCTAACTTCGCCTCAGTTGCAAGATGAACCATCAAGTGTATTATGATATCGAAGAATGACGGTGGGAAAATACGCTCAAACTTGCAAAGTATCAACGCAATAGAATTTTCTAGTTTATCCAGCGTCACAACCTCCAGCGTTTTAGCACACAACTCCCTGAAAAAACAACATAGGTCGTTGATTACTAGACCAACCGAGTCAGGGAGAGAAGTCCTGAGGGCTAATGGAAGAAGGTGCTCCACGATAACATGGTGATCATGACTTTTCAGCCCATCGATCTTGCCCTTCACAATTTTTACTTTCTTGCTGAATGATCCTGAGAAACCTGTGGGGACTTTCAAATCATGTAACACCTGCAGGAATCTTTTCTTCTCCGGTTATGACATATGATAAGCGGCATTGGAAAATATAAACTTGCCCGGTTTACCCGCTACCGGTCTAGGGTGCAATTCACTTCTTATTCCCCACTCTTGTAGATCCATCCGAGCATTCATGTTGTCTTTCGATTTCCCGTCTTTACAAAGAAGCAAGTTAAGTATGTGCTCTGATACTCCCTTCTCTATATGCATGACGTCCAGACAATGACGCACTGAATTTGTAGACCAGTACGGAAGCTTGAAGAAAATGCTTAACTTGTTCCAATATTGTGGTTTGACCTGTTTCGTCGGATCCATCCCGAAGGTCACGTTATTGTAACCATCCCATTTAGCAGTCATGTCCTCTCCGGACAATGGGGATGGAGGTCCAAGAAGCTCCTGATGACCATCAAAGTGAACCGTGTCTAACCTATAGGGGTGGTCTGGAGGCAGGAAACGTCGATGGCCGTAATAACAAACCTTCCTACTAAAATTCAAGAATTTCGATGTTGTGTGTTCATGGCAATAAGGACATGCTTTGTGACCATGTACGGACCAACCTGATAGCATTCCATACGCAGGAAAGTCGTTAATTGTCCATATTAAAGCCGTACGCATTATGAAGGTTGTATTTGTGTTTGCATCATATGTCTCTACACCATCAATGAACAAAGATTTCAACTCCTCGATCAGAGGTCGGAGATAGACGTCGATATTGTTCCCCGGTGAGTTTGGTCCGTCGATAAGAAGAGGCATCATAAAGTATGATTGGTCCATAGCCAACCAAGGCGACAGGTTATAAATTATCATTACAACGGGCCATGTGCTGTGACTTCCAGCCATATAGTTGAATGGGAAGAAGCCATCAGTAGCCAGTCCGAGCCGGACATTGCGAGGATCGCTACTGAATATTTCGTGCCTCCTATCGAAATCCTTCCATGCCGGTGAATCTCTTGGATGGCTCATTTTTCCATCTTCACTTGGAGGAGCACGGTGATGCCAAATCATTGCCTCGGCTGTTTTCTTGCACCTGAATAGCCTCTGTAGCCTCTGTGTTACGGGAAAGTATCATGCTATCTTCACAGGTATATCAGGCTTCTTATCAGAATCTTTCGGCTTATACCTGGCCTCTCCGCATGTTGGACACTCTTTCAAATCTGAATTCTCTTTCCGGTACAACACGCAATTTTTAGGACATGCTTGAATCTTCTCGCACTTTAGACCCAAATTAGACATCATCTTCTGGGCTCCGTACCAGCTGTCGGGCACGTTATTTCCCTGGGGCATAGAATCTTTCAAGAACGAAAGAAGCATTGTGAATGAATTGTTGCTCCATCCATTTAGGCACTTAATCTGGAAAAGTTGGACGAACCATGAGAGCGTGGAATACTTCTCATTCTCATAAATTGGTTTTCTAGCATCATTCATGAAATTTTCATATTTATCCGCACGCGGCCCTTGACCGGAAGGAATGTCATCTTCGGTACGAATAGATTCACCTAGGGCAGCCTCTACCATATCCTCCATTTCTTCTGATGGAAATAAATTACCGTCTTCTCCTTCTTCCGCATTACCGAATTCTTCTTCTCCTGCCGCATTATCGTGTTCTCCTTCTTCTTCTGCCGCAGTACTGCATTCTTCTCCTTCCCCATGATATTTCCAAGTTGTATAAAGTCTAGTAAACCCATGTTTTACAATATGAAGCTCTGCCAATTCTACCTTCTGCCAGTACTTATTGCCACATCTATCGCACGGACAGAGAATCTTCTCTATTATGATCTTATTATGTGCACGTGCAAATTCAATGAAAGCAGCAACTCCTGTGACAAACTTAGGTTGCATACGTTGTTGCCAATCCACATACATCCAGTCCTTAACTCTGACGTACTCATGGGACATATTAGACTGTATAACATATAAATTGTAGGTTATGGTGACTATATTGAAAAATATAAGAACGGGATAGTTACTGACAAAGGAGAAAATCCGTGTATATGCTTTGTGTATGCGTTTGTCGTTGAAAAGAATAAATTATCGAGCGTATATTAACCGATAGACGGGGACTAAGTGGCGCTTTTAGTTTCATATATGAGTATCGATGAGAATATGAAGGTTTCATATTATCATATATTAGTTTTAACTTGAACATATCGACTCACTCTCTAATTATGTGTTTGTTGTTTATTCTTGATGTATGTGTGTGTTCCGGCTGTCGGGGGTAGGCTTCTATCCCATTAAGAATGTATAGAGCGAACACCCATCACTTGTGCTTTCAACCGTTTTGAGTAAATTTCGGCAGCACCTCCCCGCTGTTCTCCGAATACACTGTAATAGAATAGATAATCATTTCAAAGCTATGAAACAACGTTGAAATGAACATCTAATCTATCTTTGTACACGGAGAACCAGCAGAAAGGTACCGACGAAATATCTCGAAACGGATGAAAACACAAGTGAATGAAAGCGTTTGCTTTATACATTCTTAACTTGTCCACACGAGACAAATCTATGGGTTACCATACGATTGAATTTTCTCGTCGCGTAGACTATATGACGGTTGTTAGTATCGAGCTATACCGTCCGATATTTAACAACCTTCGTATAGTTCTATATCACGACGAGCATCGCACGTATGTTAACCGATAGACGGGGACTAAGTGGCGCTTTTAGTTTCATATATGAGTATCGATGAGAATATGAAGGTTTCATATTATCATATATTGGTTTTAACTTGAACATCTCGAATCACTCTCTAATTATGCGTTTTTTGTGTATTCTTGTTGTATGTGTGTGTTCTGGCTGTCGGGGGTAGGCTTCTATCCCATTAAGAATGTATAGAGCGAACACCCATCACTTGTGCTTTCAACCGTTTCGAGTAAATTTCGGCAGCACCTCCCCGCTGTTCTCCGAGTACACTGTAATAGAATAGATAATCATTTCAAAGCTGTGAAACAACGTTGAAATGAACATCTAATCTATCTTTGTACACGGAGAACCAGCGGAAAGGTACCGACGAAATATCTCGAATCGGATGAAAACACAAGTGAATGAAGGCGTTTGCTTTATACATTCTTAACTTGTCCACACGGGACAAATCTATCGGTTACCATAAGATTGAATTTTCTCGTCGCGTAGACTATACGACGGTTGTTAGTATCGAGCTATACCGTCCGATATTTAACAACCTTCGTATAGTTCTATGTCACGACGAGCATCGCACATATGTTAACCGATAGACGGGAACTAAGTGGCGCTTTTAGTTTCATATATGAGTATCGATGAGAATATGAAGGTTTCATATTATCATCGAGTATCATATATTGGTTTTAACTTGAACATCCCGAATCACTCTCTAATGATACGTTTGTGTGTATTCTTGTTGTATGTGTAACATGATTTTAAACCATTGAAATCAAGATTGATAGAACTGATCATCCTACATTGCAATGGCATTCATCAACCAAAAACTATTATTGCAATGGCATTCATCTATAACAATCAACAATTAAAACTATAAATGTAGGATACTGATATCATAAAGCGTTATACGCAACATATGAATTCACATGACGAAACATGCATCAAAAAAACTTGTTCATCCAAAAGAAAGGCCACTATCAACAAATATAGACAAATACGTCATAAAAACAGTAACTAATTAACAAGTTGATTAGCATCTGGATCAAGAAAATGATAGGAAAAACAATTGACTGTGATCTATAATGACAAGTCTATTACCATGACTCTCGACTAACAAAGGTGGCTTTTCGTCCTCGGTAGCTTGATAATTGGGATTTCATGGCGAATAAAATTATGCATATGCCGTTTGACCGGGAACTTCAATAGGAAACTCAATGAGGTCGGGTGTACTGAAGTACGCTTTGTATTTCACTATATCAGGTGATGAAGCCCAAGCCCTAGCTAGCCCCAGCCCCACCCCAACCGAACCCTATCGAAGGTAAAGAACGTCCTTACACTTTCATATTTCTATTAATGATGAAAGTCTCCACCAAGTCAAATTCTTGCAATATCATTCTTTTTAGAGTATGTCTAATTTAATAGATAGAATTTTCAAAGTTGGGCAACCAAGAAAAGTAACAAGGGATTTTACATACATGCCAAAGCTTTGATTATTTATTTATTTTCCATTTCATATTAGTACTTTTATATGTTTGATGATGGCAAGAAATACAAATTATATTAGAACATTGTACATACCTAATTTCCACTTGAAATCGGTTTTTTCTTTTATCAGTACTCGTTGACATATAGTAACAAACAATGTTTGATTAGAAGGACCCAAGATTTTCTCGATCAACAATAATTTTAGTAATCAAACTAGGCTAATATTGCTGGAAATTCCTCTCAGATTTGCCAAATTCAGCAAACCCCAACCCCAACCTAACCCTACCCCCAGACCCAGACCCAACCCAGCCCCAACCCAAGCCCCAGCCCCAGCCCAGCCCCAGCCCCAGCCCAGCCCAGCCCCAACCTAACCCTAACCCCAGCCCTAGCTAACCCCAACCCTAACCCTAACCCTAACCCCAGCCCCAGCCCCAGCCGAACCCTAACCCTAACCCCAACCCCAACCCCAACCCCAACCGCAACCCCTGCCGAACCCCAACTCCAACCGCAACCCCAGCCCCAGCCATGAACCCTAGCCCTAAATAATCAAAAATTTGTTTAGTTGAAGATTTACTAACCTGTGCGATGGATCGATCGGTCGCGACGACGAAACGGAGGCGACGACGAAAATGGCGACGAGGAAGAACGGTGACGAGAACGGCGGTGGCGATGACGAGAACGGCGGTGGCGACGACGAGAACGGCGGGAATGATTTGGGGATTTTGGTTCGCACGCGATCGAGAGAGAGAGAAAGAGATAAGGGGCGTAGGCGATCTGTGCCTTTTTAATTAAATCGCTATTTAGTTGCCCCTACGGATTTGTCCGTAGGTCCTTGGTTTGTGGCTCCGTAGGGGAAAACACCAAATTAAGAATTAATATTTTTATTCTTGAACGTATTGGACCGTAGGGGCAACCTTATAGCCCTACGGCTTAATCCGTAGGGCCAACATAAATCTGCCCCTACGGATTTCAATATCCGTAGGGGCAACCCCCTATTGTAGTAGTGTATACCCGCATTGCATAGAATCCCTTCTCCAAAAATATGTCTCCCAAGACTGATGAGGAGAGGGCTCGCATGAGCATTATACCATACGCTTCGGCGGTAGGATCTATAATATATGCGATACTATATACGACCAGATGTATCTTACGCACTTAGCGTGGTGAGCCGGTATCAGTCAAACACAGAAGAGAACCATTAAACAGCAGTAAAAAACATTCTTAAGTACCTGAGAAGGACTAAGGAACCGTTCCTGATGTTCGGTAATGGGGACTTCCAGGTGGAGTCCTTTACTGACTCAAGCTTCTATAGTGACAAGGATGACAGCAAGTCTGTCTCAGGTTTTGTGTTTATTATCAATGGAGGGGCGGTATATTGGAAGAGCTCCAAATAGGATATCGTCGCAGACTCGACGATGGAGGCTGAATACATTGCTGCCAACGATGCCGCAAAAGAAGCGGTCTGGATAAAGAAGCTCATTACTGAACTTGAGGTGGTTCCGTCCATTGTTGATCCAATACCTTTGTATTGCGACAACAATGGGGCTATGGTTTTAGTGAAAGAATCACGGTCCTTTCAGAAATGAAGACACATCTTGAGACGGTATCATCTGATCAGGGGATCGTAGATCGCCGGGAGATCGAGGTGCAGAGAGTAGACATAAAAGAGAACACGGCAGATCCATTCACCACGACTCTTCCTCAAGTACAGTTTGAGAGAATATTTGAGATGTTGGACATGCAAAACGCCAACAACTGGCCCTAGAGCATATGTTGGGTACTCGGTACGCCAATATACGGCTTTAGTGCAAGTGAGAGATTGTTGGATATATATTTCCTAGAGGCCATTATTTTATATGTATATATGTAGTGGATGCTTGAACATATGTATGTATAGGACAATCTTGCTCGATATGATATTATGCTATTTGATTTGTCTTTATCTTAATATGTATATATGTTTTACTTGTTATTACTTATCATTAATACATGTTGATAAAGCCCATAGAATTATTGCTTGACTACCAACATTATGATGGCGATCATACATGTGGGGGTAGGTTGTTCATAAGCATATCCTTAAATATCCATAGTCTGGACTAGACTGGTGTATACGTTTCTAAACCTCGACGAGAGGCGATGGTTGGTCCTACAGCCATTGGTCTTTTGCACCTAAGATCGTATACAGGTGCTCATTGGGGATGAGTATACTGGACGGACTCGCCGAGAACTTTTAGATGGTATTATACCTATCGTCAGATAGCAGTTCTCAGGTGACATGAGTACATATTAGTTTTTAGATCTGAGATCGTCATTTGTCTCGTGTGAGTTCTCACTGTACTTAGATTACTACCCTACCACAACTCTACAGAGTCATGCAAACAGGTTTTAGTTGGGTACAGACCCGAGCCACATGGAGGTAGTGAGCGATGATAGGGATTCGTCTCTCCCGGTATAGGGAGTCGATATCGCACTATGTTCGGTTGACCAGTACCATAAGATTTTGGCCAAGGCAGTTGGGATTTACTGATAGTTAGATTAGTAGTTTTCCGGATTGGTCTTGAGCCACATAGGCATGAATTATCGGGTCATTAGGGTTTGACGTTTACTACCCCTAGACCCGGTATGCGATATTCTTAGACAAAAAGAACGGACTGTATGGAGATTGTCACAGATAGGCTCAGTAGGGTTTCGGATGAGTTTGCTCGTCGGTTTTTCTTTTCTACAGGTAGCCGGGTAGCTGTTACGTACAGCTAGTGCCGCTGACGTGCTTGTGGTTATGGATTTATCCAGTAATTTACTGCCGGCGTACTGTGGAGTCTTTAGAGTCCCATACATAGGGTTTATTTAGTTCATGCGAAATGATATATTAGCCCTATTTTGATACATGCAAGATTTCGATCGAATGATTGTACTAGCTACCCGGACTTTCGATCAAATGGTTGATAATACTAGCCGGCTTAGGATTGAGCTGGATTATTAAATCAGGTATTGATTTAATAATTTGCATATGCATATTTCGATATGTATATTCTAGTATTATGTTATTTGTATTATTCTAACTTTTTGGGTATTCGTATTTTGATACGAATACGGGTATGTATATACGGTAGAGTGTATTCCTTATTTATATGGAAAACATTCTAGAAAGAGAACACCTTATTTTCTTAGTTTTTTTTCCAGAAATTAGAAATGAGGTGGTGCGGTGAGGTGGTATGAGAATGGTGTGAGGCATGGATGATGTAAGTCCATGTCGCGCACCCCGCGGGATCGCGGGGAGGCGGAATAGGTGAAAAACAATTTTCAAAAGATCGCGGCATGGACTTGGACTCCAGGATCGGTGCTAAACCCTAACTAGCAAACTAAAAGTGAGGTAAACTAAATGTACAGAATTTTATACCTCACGATTCCGGTCCTTCGGGTCTTCATTCTTCGCTGTCCTTCTTCTTGTTGTTGACTCCATGGATCGATTCGGATCGCCGCTCCCTCATCGGACTCCTCAACTCCAAGATGATCCACCCGAGGAGATGTGCATCGAACTCCTACCTCAACGGCGGCAACTAGGGCATCAAGATCGCTACTCATGATGTCGTAGGAGATGTAGAGATGTGTGGATGGATTGTAATATCTATTCTTTCCCTAGATCACTCAACACATGAGTTCACTAGAGCTTTGAGGAAGAAGATGGCCTTTTAGGAAACGCTTGTGAGGAAAGAGAATGAGAATGAAGATACCTCCCATATGTTTTCTTAACTGAACCATATTCTCTTTTTCAAAGAATAAATCATATCAAAACATAAAATAAGGTTCAAGTTACAAACGAGTCATGGCTTGAAAAGGAACCAAGTGTCTCATGAAGCCATGCCCACTCTCATGCAATTTCCACATCATTTCCTAAATCCATAAAATGAATAATCATTTAAACCAAAATGATAAATACAAATTATGATATGTCATCTTCTAGAAGCATCTTTGACCAATTTACAAAAATGCCCCTCGTCCGTACATACGTACCCGTATCCGTATTCCGAAAAATGCGGATGCAAAAAGACGAAAACAATCCATCAGTACAATACTAGGATCCGGCTTAAACCAAAGCCCGCTAGTATCGTCCGTCCGAATCATCATGCGCGTACAAGTACACGCACGTGACCGAACCCTGTCGTAAAACATACGACCTCTACATCTTTTGTCTGATGCAGGGAAACCCTCTGTGTGGGGCTATAAAGACTCGACACTACGCTGGCAGTAGGTTTAACCACAGGTCGCAAGCGGCACTAGCTGTACGTAACGACCCCCAGGTATATGTCGATGAGAAGGCCGATGAGAATAACTCATCCGAACTCCAAATGAGCCTATCTGTGACAATCTCCGTACAGTCCGGTCTGTTCGTCTATGAGTATCGCATGTCGGGCCTAGGGGGCGGTAAACGTCAGACCCCTAATAGCGGTACAAGTCGTGCCAGAGTGTAGCCCAGAACACCCTGAGAAACTACTGGAAATACTACCAGTAAATCTCGCTTGCCCTGGTCAGGAACTTTGTGTAATGGCTCTCCAACACAGCGCAACATCAACCCCCAATACCGGGAGAGATGAATCCTATCTAACCGCCACTGCCTCCAAGTGCTTCGGGACTGCACCCAACTACTACCTGTTTGCACGACTCCTTTAAGACATGGTAGGGTAGTAATCAAAGTACAGTGGGAACACACTCGAGGCAAAGTGGCAGTGTCAAGTCGACGGACTAAGCCGTACTCATGTCACCTGGGAACTGCTACCTGACGATAGGTATATTACCAACCAGCAGTTCCCAACGAGTCTTGTCCGGTGTACTCATAACCTAATTAGCACCTGCATACTATCTCCAGTACGATGTACTAATGGCTGTGGGACAGACCATCTTCCCTGCTGGGATGAGAAGCGTACACACTAGTCTACTCTGGAGTGTCGATGCCCTGTCTCGATAACCTACGACTAGGGACCTGTATAAGGATGTGCTTACAGACTACCCAGCCCCCACTAGTGTGACTGCCATCACAACGCTGGTAATCAAGCAATAATCCTAAGGGCTCTACTAATATGTATAAGCGATATGTTAAAAGAAACACATGCACATATTGAAGTAGAAACAAACCAGGTAGCATACTACCATTTTGAGCAAGATTGTCAATACAACTGTGAATATCCCAAGATTCCATTAAGTAATATACAAACCAGTATGATACAATAATGGCCTCTGGGGCATATACACTAACAATCTCCCACTTGCACTAAGGCCATATACTGGCATATTGCAGACCGAAGGTCTCGAATAGCCTCTCGAACACTGTCTGAGAGATGGTCCTGGTGAGTGGATCTGCAGTGTTGTTCTTCGTATCTACTCTCCTTACCTCGATCTCCTAGAGAAAAGCTATCTCCTTGATTAGGTGTTACAGCCTTAAGATGTGTCTGGATCACTGATGGGACCTGGGTTCTTTCCCTAAAGCTATAGCGCCGATTGTTGTCTCAATACAAAAGTATAGGAGCAACAATGGAAAGAACCACCTGAAGTTCAATTAAGACCTTCCTTATCCAGACTGTCTCTTTTGCGGTGTCACAAGCAGCGATCTACTCCGTTTCCATTGTTAAGTCAGCAACGGTGTTCTGCTTGGAGCTCTTCCAATAGACCGTCCCTCTACTGAGGATAAAGCTATAACTCGATATGGATTTGGAGTAATTCTTATCACTCTGGAAGCTGGAGTTAGCAAAGGCCTCGATCTGGAGGTCCAAACTGCTGTACACCATGAACATCTCCTTAGTCCTTTTCAGGCACATGAGAATGTTCAATACTGCTTCCCAGTACTTCTCCCCTGGGTTTGACTGATACTGGCTTACCATGCTTTCGCTGTGTAAGCAGCATCTGGTCTGGTATACAACATCGCATATGTTATAGAGCCTACCGTAGTAGCGTAGGGTATAATCGATATGCGAGCCCTTTCCAAATCAGTCTTGGTAGATATCTCTTTGGAGAAGGTGATTCTGTGACAAGCCGGTAGACTACCGTGCTTAGAATCTTCCATACTAAAATATTTTCAGTATTGCGTTGGTATACCTTGACATTGAAAAGTCCCACTATCCACTCTGATCTATTACGATAGATCTGGATCCCCAGAATATGGTTGGTATCACCCAGTTTCTCATGGAGAACTTCTGTGACAAGAATCCTTTGACTGATAGTAGTATAGGAATGTCATATCCTATTAAGAGAATGCCATCCTCGTTCTTGACGAGGAATCCCTCAGTTCTCCCTACAATCTTACTATAGATGTATGGTTCATCCGGATTTTTGATAAAGTCGAATTCTTTGACTTTCTCATTAAAAACAGATGTTCCAACTCCGCGATTCCTGCTTTAGTCCATAGACTTAAGCATCTTGCACACATACCTACTGCTCCCACTCTGATTGAAAACCGTCTGGCTGAACCCTATAGATGCACTCTTCTAAATACTGAAAAAGCCATCTATACGTTCATCTGGCAGAACTTACAATCATGGAAGACAACAATGTCAAGAAGGATCCGAATGGATTTAAGCATAGCTACTGAAGAAAAAGGTTTTATCATAGTCCAAACCAGGTCTTTGATGGAAAGAACCCTTTATAACAAGTCTAGCCTTATAGGTTTTAACCTGTCCATTTACACCAATCTTCTTTCTGAAGATCCATTTGCAGCCTATGGATTTTACCCCTTCTGGAGCAATGTCCAAAGTCCAAACTTTGTTAGTGTACATGGAATCCATCTCGGTCTGCATTGCATCCAGCCATTTTACTGAGTCACCGCTCTTAATGGCTTGCTGGAAGCTAGTAGGCTCATCATTTTTAATGATGCAATCCTCTCTATCCCCGTCTATGAGAAAACCTCAGTTTCTCTCGAGCGGATGAGAATGCCTACTACTTCCTCGGAGTGGCGTAAGTATGTCCGGTTCTTTTGAATCTTCTGGTTCCACCTCACTTTCAGTAATGGTTTGTGGTTCTGGAATTTCTTCCGGTTCTATTGCGCTCCCACTATTTCCTTTAAAAAGATTAATTTTCCAAAAAGTGGGCATTTTGAGAAACAACAATCTTTTGTTCCTCCGCGAAAATAGAAAAAATACCCCCTGGAGTCCTTTGGGTATCCCACAAACTTAAACAGTACTGGGTGTGCCTTGAACTTGTTTATATTCTGCTTTTTATAAAAGCTGGACATTCCTAAATCTTCAGGTACTGAAGATAGGGTTTCTTCCCAATCCATATCTGATATGGTGTGGTAGGCACAGTCTTAGTATGAACCTTTTTCAAAAAGATATGCAGCTAATCCTAGTGCATAACTTCAGAAGGATGACGATAACTCAGTGTTACTCATTATGGAACGAACCATATCCAATAGGGTTGTGTTCCGTCTCTCCGATACACCATAAAGTTGTGATGTGTATGGAGGAGTAACTTGAGAGAGATTTCTTTTCTCCTTTTAGGTAATCCAGGAACTTGGCAATTAAGTATCACTACCTTGATCAGATCTCAGTGAGTTGATACTAGTGCCTGTTTGTTTTTCCTCTTCAATCTTGTATTCCCGGAATTTCTCAAAAGCCTAGGATTTATGCTTCAATACGAAGACATGTCCTTACCCAGAGAAATGACCCGAAAAAGTAATGAAAAATAGGAATAAACACTTCGTGCATATATAGACATTGGACCTACACAATGCTGTGTATGAGTCCTAAGAGCTCGCTCGCTCTTACTCCGTGTCCATTGAACAGAGTCTTTGTCATCTTTCCTATGAGACATGATTGACTAGTTACATAAGACTGATATTCGAACGGATTCAAATATCCCTTTATATGTAACTACGTCAACCTTGTTTCAATGATGTGACCCTGTCTATAATGCCATAAGAAAGTCCTATTTGATTCTGGAGACTTTATTATAAGTGTGTTTTGGACGTTTGAAAACATAAGCTTGATCTAATACGTACATACTGTTATCTAATGTACCTGACCCAATCAATACTTTGATTTAGGTGGATGTGGATTACATCGCTTACATATGTAAATCCTATCCTTCTTTATATGTAAAGATACAGATATGAAATTTACAAGCTTGACTAGGTACATATAAACAGTTACGTAGAATCAATAACTGCTCACTTGTCAATTCTAGATGATATTCCTCTACGGATACAGCATGCTTGCTCATTCCGTTAGCACCTCAGAGAGTCATATCACCAACCCTGATAACTCTACGGTTTCTCAAAGTCTTAAAAAAAATGAGATCCTGATCTGGTATTATGTACCTAGGAAGTAGAGTTATTTGACAGACTGTTTTCAAACACTAACACACCCGAAGCCGAAGCCACAACATGCTTCGGATCCTGGATTCTGGCTTTCCAAGCCCTGCATCCCTTCTGCCAATGTCCTTTCCCGTGACGATAGGAACATCCCTTCTTTACTACCGTTAGCCTTGAAACTTTTTCCCTTCCCTTTTCTTCTACTTTACAGACACTGCCTATCGGCTTTGTGGAGGACTTCTTCTTCTTACCCGTGGGTTTTACCTTGGATCTAGAAGAGGAATATTCCCCAATAAGCAGAGCGGGTGTCTCCCTGGTTTCCTTCAGGGTGCCCGCAATTGGAAGTATAACTTTCTTCCCCTGGGTGTAAGTAGAAGGTAGGGACTGTAGAAGCAAGTAATCACTCGACTTGTTCTCCAACATGGTCTCCAGGTCCGTGAGCTATTCAATATAGCTAATCATTGTAGGGACGTGGTCCCCTACAGATGATCCGACAGCCAACCTCGCTTGAAGCAATTCCTTCGAGGTCTCATATCTTGCGATACGAGATTGCTCTCCATATAAAATTTTGTTATGGAGGAAGATAGAAGAAAGGTCTATCTTCTCGTGTTCCTGCTGGTATTCACCATTAACTGAGGGCAACACGAGGCACTTGGCATTCGCATAGTCTTTTCCTTTTGTCTTACGGATATCATCCGTGACATTGGAAACTGGACCTGGGACGGCAGTGGCGTGAGTAATAATGAGGTGGTCCAGTTTGTCATAGGTAATAGACATCTGGACAAACCTTTACCAGTTATTATAGTCAGATTCGGTCATTTTATTATCTAGATGTAACCTATATCTGGTCATTGGGTCGCTGCAATTAAGAGAGAGAGAAGAAAACACTTAGCATGATGCTCTTGCAAGTTTTAGATTGGTTTTTAGTTTATCTAAACAGGATGGCTCCCACTGTTTTCTCGAATCCTTCCTCAAACCATAAAAGAAGAATTAGTCAGGATTAATCTCACCGTACAATTCTTGCTTAACCGTTCAGCCAGGCTAGTGCCGGTACTTCAAGGGAGGTTTTACGACGCTTTCGCGAAGTTCCTTAATTAAATAACCTCTTTTCCCTGGAGGCGTAGCCCCGCTAACGCTGTACTAGACACCTATTTGGTTTATAGCATTGATCGTTAAGTAAAGAGTTTCCCGA
This sequence comes from Agapanthus africanus, assembly GCA_030015575.1. Lineage (NCBI taxonomy): Eukaryota > Viridiplantae > Streptophyta > Magnoliopsida > Asparagales > Amaryllidaceae > Agapanthus > Agapanthus africanus. The sequence goes on from JASDDO010000008.1 coordinate 213,642,190, forward strand.
GGAGTAGCGGATACTCACAGTAGGATCGGGATCCAAATATCATTGTGAGATAATGCTGAAGGAATCCTACCAACATTATCAAACTCCAAATGGTATGCAGCACTAGCAAGTTTCAGTTACTTTTGAAACTCCTGATGTGGATTTTTGCCCCATGCTCTTATGACCTTGACGAAGGTCAACAAATCATAAGTCACATATCAAGTTCTACCCATCATTGTCCAGGTTAATTTGAACCCACATGTATATACCCTTGACGAAGGTCAACAAGGTAATATGACTGTCCTAAACCAACACATCTATCTATGCTACATATGAACACCCAACAGCTACCAATCACTATGCCTTGACGAAGATCAACAAACATAGCTTGAATACTATTGAATATACATATGAAATGACGGAGGGCTATGAATGGTTTTTGTGAAACCGTGAACGTAGTGAACTTGATATAATCGAAGGAACCTTGATAGCTTTTAAAAGGAGTGGTTTAAGCTCTGCGATTTTAAAAGTTTTGTTGTTTTTAGAAAAAAACGAGTGGTTTTGAAATTGTTCCAACGATTCAGTTTTGGTTTGTTTTCTTTGCATTAATATAATGCGTCCCATCAATTTAATCCTACCATTGCAGAAAACAACGAAAATATGACGTACGCTTATGCCATCCGCATTCGCCACTGGGCCCCGTCATCATCCGTTAGGTTACTTAACTAACGACAGAGCGGGGGCTGGACTAGCGCGAATGCAAAACATAAGCAACGCCTACTGGATATCATATATAGATATAAACATTCGTCAGATGCAATGATAGCCATTCCAGATCACAGATGAACACATTGGATATGCTAGGAATTCGCGTTTCGTTCGAGCCTGCAACGACAAACGGATTACACGATCGTGATGAATAGCCAAAACCCCACCCTAGACCCCTACGGGTGCGGAAAACTACCCGCCAAATACCCGAAGTGGAGCAGCCTCCCTCAACAAAGTGAGTAGGCCACTCGGCACTTCAAAGTACCCGGTAGTCTGTGCACCCCACCTTAAGTCTATCCTAGGAGCAGAAAACAGTAAAAAGAAAATAATACAACGGTGGCTACAAGCTCAACCCGGATGTGCCCCGCAAAATAATATTATATCAATTTTACAATTTACATGAATGAAAGATAAAAAACACTCATCTCACATTCCCGGCTAATCATCATTGACGATCCAATAAGTTCATATACACAAACCAACAAATATGTGCAAGTTCAAACTAACAGACATATAGCAATTAGATGAAGTTTAAAACACATATAAACATTATAGAAGAACCGGTTAGCCAAGTACAATTAGAATTTCGATCGAAAAACATTTTTCGTACCACCCCAAATGCAAACCAGCATTCAGAAACATACTGGGTAGAAACCAAATATTCCAGAGAACTAAACACCCAAAGAAAGAAATAACATAAGAAGAATGGCCTGAATCGGCCTTGACTCGGCCGCGACTCCGCTGTGGATCAGTCCGATCCGCCGCGGTTCCGCGGTCGTCTTGGCGATTCAGGGGACCATTTTTCTTCAGCCGTCTTAGAAAACCCTGCACGTATTTTTAGTACACCTGAAATAATTTTTACAGCACTTTTAAAATTCAACAGAATGTAGGGTTTTCGGTGTTTTGTTTTCCAGTTTTTCCGACGATCGAAGTTCTAAAGCTTGCTAATGAACTAGTTTGGGTTTAGTAGTCTCTGATACCACTGTAAGTCCATGTCGCGCACCCCGCGGGATCGTGGGGAGGCGGAATAGGTGAAAAACAATTTTCAAAAGATCGCGGCACGGACTTGGACTCCAGGATCGGTGCTAAACCCTAACTAGCAAACTAAAAGCGAGGTAAACTAAATGTACAGAAGTTTATACCTCACAATTCCGGTCCTTCGGGTCTTCATTCCTCGCTGTACTTCTTCTTGTTGTTGACTCCATGGATCGATTCGGATCGCCGCTCCCTCATCGGACTCCTCAACTCCAAGATGATCCGCCCGAAGAGATGTGCATCGAACTCCTACCTCAACGGAGGCAACTAGGGCACCAAGATCGCTACTCATGATGTCGTATGAGATGTAGAGATGTGTGGATTGATTGTAATATCTATTCTTGCCCTAGATCACTCAACACATGAGTTCACTAGAGCTTTGAGGAAGAAGATGGCCTTTTAGGAAATGCTAATGAGGAAAGAGAATGACAATGAAGATAGCTCTCATATGTTTTCTTAACTGAACCATATTCTCTTTTTCAAAGAATAAATCATATCAAAACATAAAATAAGGTTCAAGTTAAGAACAAATGATTCATGGCTTGAAAAGGCACCAAGTGTCTCATGAAGCCATGCCCACTCTCATGCAATTTCCACATCATCCTAAATCCATAAAATGAATAATCATTTAAACCAAAATGATAAATACAAATTATAATATGTCATCTTCTAGAAGCATCTTTGACCAATTTACAAAAATGCCCCTCGTCCGTACATACGTACCCGTATCCGTATTCCGAAAAATACGGATACAAAAAGACGAAAACAATCCATCAGTACAATACTAGGATCCGGCTTAAACCAAAGCCCGCTAGTATCGTCCGTCCGAATCATCATGCGCGTACAAGTACACGCACGTGACCGAACCCTGTCGTAAAACCATACGACCTCTACATCTTTTGTCTGATGCAGGGAAACCCTCTGTGTGGAACTCTAAAGACTCGACACTACGCTGGCAGTGGGTTTAACCACAGGTCGCAAGCGGCACTAGCTGTACGTAACGACCCCCAGGTATATGTCGATGAGAAGGCCGATGAGAATAACTCATCCGAACTCCAAATGAGCCTATCTGTGACAATCTCCGTACAGTCCGGTCTGTTCGTCTATGAGTATCGCATGTCGGGCCTAGGGGGCGGTAAACGTCAGACCCCTAATAGCGGTACAAGTCGTGCCGAAGTGTAGCCCAGAACACCCTGAGAAACTACTGGAAATACTACCAGTAAATCTCGCTTGCCCTGGCCATGGAGTTTGTGTAATGGTTTTCCAACACAGCGCGACATCAACCCCAATACCGAGAGAGACGAATCCTATCTAACCGCCACTGCCTCCAAGTGCTTCGGGACTGCACCCAACTACTACCTGTTTGCACGACTCCTTTGAGTCATGGTAGGGTAGTAATCAAAGTACAGTGGAAACACACTCGAGGCGAAGTGGCAGTGTCAAGTCGACGGACTAAGCTGTACTCATGTCACCTGGGAACTGCTACCTGACGATAGGTATATTATCAACCAGCAGTTCCCAACGAGTCTTGTCCGGTTTACTCATAACCTAATGAGCACATGCATACTATCTCCAGTACGACGTACTAATGGCTGTGGGACAGACCATCTCTCCTGCTGGGATGAGAAGCATACACACTAGTCTACTCTGGAGTATCGATGCCCTGTCTCGATAATCCTACGACTAGGGACCTGTATAAGGATGTACTTACAGACTATCCAGCCCCCACTAGTGTGACTGCCATCACAACGCTGGTAATCAAGCAATGATCCTAAGGGCTCTACTAATATGTATAAACGATATGTTAAAAGAAACACATGCACATATTGAAGTAGAAACAAACCAGGTAGCATACTACCATTTTGAGCAAGATTGTCAATACAACTGTGAATATTCTAAGCTTCCATTAAGTAATATACAAACCAGTATGATACAATAATGGCCTCTAGGGCATATACACTAACAGATGAATAGGGTATAATTCATTTGTCTATATGATTCAAGTATGGTTGGTATTTTATATTGCAAAAATCATTTGATCAAAACTATGCTTGCATTATTATTGTGATGAGTTTTGATTCATTTCACCATTCTCTTTCTCTCTTCTTTCTTGAGCTTCTTCCTTTTCATCTCTACATTCTCATGAGTTGAGAATCAGGGATGAAGAGAGGTAGAAAAAATACTAGAACGACTCGCTATATTACTGGACGCTCTAAATTAGCAAGCTAAAGTTTTTAGTTGCTCCACTTGATTTTTAGTGCGGAGCTAGAGCCATGAAACACGTCTATCGGGTAAATCATTTTCGACGAAGAAAGACCGGCAGTCAAGCTCGATCACGGAGACTCCATGGAGCTAAAGAAGAGGGTAGAAAACCGAAGGACACGAATCTTTTGGTATAACACTTCTAGTATAGTAGTTAACTTATTTGTATTTTGTCTAGTTTAAGTGTTTCGTTTCGATTCAAGGGTTTGTGGTTTCTACGTCTCTATAAATTTTTTTTCTCACTCAGCATTGGCTGCGGTTGTAGCGGCTAATGTGCTAAGAACCCCAACACATATTAGTTGAACAATTTTTACACTTGATCAAATGGTTGCAAAATTAATGGTTTCTCAATAACCAGACATTTTTTGCCACTAGATAAATGGGTGAAAAGTATTAAATCAGATGAAATTTGGTGTCTTTGGTGTGTCTGTATTAGACAAAAATTAAGATGGATGGTGCCATTGATCCAAAAAAAATGCACAGTTGATTCTTTGACCACCATAGTAGGGATTTCCTCCTCGACACCTTTCCTCCATTATAAATCAACAACAACTAAGCCTTTTATCCCAAACATTTAGGCTAGGCTACATGAACCAACATGAGAATCATGCCGAATCCAGCACATGAATCCTCCGCCTCCACTCACTCCTATCGAATAATATACTTTCATTGAGGCCTATGGCAACTATATCTTTTCGTATCACCTTCATCCATATTTTCTTTAGTCTCCCTTTCGTACTTTTGACATTGCCTATATTAAGAGTATCCATTCGTCGAACCGGTGCTTCCATAAGTCCCCGTAGCACATGACCAAACCATCTTAACCTGTTTTCCAGCATCTTCTTCTCTATAGGTGTTGCACCAACTTTTGCACGAATATCCTCATTTTGCATCTTATCTTTTCTAGTGTTGCCATACATCCAACGAAGCATGCGCATCTCCGAATTATGCTGAAATCCAGATTTATGAAAAAAGAATATCGGTAACATTCACTATTCACCTTGCATTTGGGGTTTTGATGCATGCATATTATTGCTTCAGGAAATGAGATGGCAGAGAGAATGGCATACTTTGGGCTTTCAGTGAATATGGTGACATTTATGTTCCATGTCATGCACCGCCCATTTTATAGTTCAGCGAATGCAGTCAACAACTTCCTCGGTATATCTCAGGCCTCATCTGTGCTTGAGGGTTTCATTGCCGATGCCTATCTTGGTAGATACTGGACGATAACAATCTTCACAACTCTTTATCTTGTGGTAAGAACTTCAATGGTTTCAACTTTCCTGTAGCTATTTCTTGTTTACATCTGGTATGGTGGTTTATTATTCATTTTAAGTCGTTCATGTTAATGTTTTGGTAACCCTTAATGGTAGTTAGATTTGTCAATTGTAATGTTCTATCTCATTTCTACTGTAAAGGTAATTTTCTCTTGCACATGTTTAAACATCCAAAATGACTTCCTAAATGTATCTCCAAAGATGCATTGAAAGGCCTCTTAAGTAGAGAACAACTATTTAGTTTAAAATGCAACAACTAAGAGTAATCCGTTTAAAATGCAACAACTAAGAGTAATCCCTATACTGATGGAGGTCAAAATCTCTCTCAGTCGTTGTCCTCCGTCGATTTTGCAGCAAGCGGTGCTGAACGGTTGAGATTTGATGTGAGGGTTGAATGTGTGGATCTCAGTGGGCTATCGTTGACGTCGAACTACCTGCAAGAGAAGTCCCGGGGTGGGTAACAACCGTAGGACCCTCCGACGATCAAGTAAGTACTGAAGAATAATGACAGGGTAGCGGCGTATTGGAATGAGTTCCTCTTTACCTGAGTCGTCTGGTGGAGGGGGTTTATATAGTGGTCACATGAGATCAACCGGCGCGATATTCTCGCCGTACGTTATGCCCCCGCGGCACGTTCGTGTAGAAGGCAGGATACGTCCATTAATTGCGGGATGCGCTCGTTAATAGAAGGGCGTGCCAGCGTGGGACATAAAGTGGCGGAGATGTCGCTTTGGAGAGATATACGAAGCCATTACAGGGACACTTAGGCTCCGTGCTCTCGGCTGAACAGGGGAGCCGAGTAAGCTCAGATTGGCAGATAGCTCGGAGGCGAGCGAGGAGGCCGAGGAAGCTCAGCTATGCAACAGCTCGGAGATGAGCAAGAAGGCTGTGGAAGCTCGATTGTAGGATTGCTCGGAGGTGAGCTATTGGCTAGTTGCTAGACGAATATGGAAGGTACTCCGGAGAGGTCTCCGAAAGGCCGGATGCAATCTCGGAGACGAGGTGCCGAGGAACGTCCCCAATGCATCATACTTATTCCAACTCCGTAGCCCTCAGAAATGTAGCGGGCTTACGTTGATGACACGTCATCCGCTATGTGTCGTGAGCTAAGGGTGTGACATCATAAGGGTTGTCGCCTTTTGGAAGAAAACCGTTGAATATGATTAGATGAGATCCAGGAAGGCTTCCGTAGCTAAAGATAACATTGCTCTCCTCTTTTGCAAGGTCTTGATGAAATGAACTTTAAAGACTTTGTTTCAGAGTCTACTCTGCCATAGTGGAGTATATGTGCATAGCGAGTGATTAAGAAGCCCAGCAACAGGAACCAAGCAAGTCTTTATTTTTCCATCGGAGCAAACAATTTTCACTCCATTAGAATACCAAAGTTCGCAAGCCCACAGCTAATGATCCCATGTGTAGAGCTCTGGTTGAAATATCCCTGGATAATCAGCGCATAAGGTAGGACATAATGCATCATACTGTTGGCGCAAATGCTCTCTAGCTTGCAATAATTCTTCAAATAGCAGGGTTCCCTCAAGTGTGGTAAGAGCATCAATTCCAAAGCTCAATCCTGTCTGAAACTTTTCTGGCAATGTCTCAAAGTAGATCTTGAACTTTGAATTGGAATTGTACCTCTCCTTCATGCTCCACAGCAACAACATAGTCTCAGAGCTGATATCGTCCAGTTTCTTTACGACATCAAACATATCAGATTCACAAACAAGATCCTCTGATATAAATAAGTGTCTCAGGAATTTCCAGAGCTATGTCGCCAATTTTAATACCTTCTGTTGCCACTGCTCCTCTTCCAGCTTCTTCAAAATATGCAACCTTCATCTTTGTTCTTCCCCACCCCACCCCCACCCCCCCCCCCCCCACCCCACTTTATCATCTCTTTTGCACCAGTATCAACATTTTTAACGGTCATGTATTTAGATTCCTTTTCCTCGTACAAGTTTATCATAGAAACTGTTGCACTCTGCAACATTTGACGGCTCCAAGATCAGCGCTCATCCATAAATTTTTAGGGTAAATTATCAAAGAGCCCCCGGCCCGCTCGGGAGTTGTCCAAAAACCCCTGTAATTTTCAAAATTACTGGGAAGGGCCTACTGTTCAAAATCTTTGTGAAAAACCCCGGGTATATTTCATTTAGGCCTTGTATTTCATTAACTGTTTGGATATTACATGCAACTGTTTAGATATTACAAGCAACAACAATTGCTTAGATATTATTTGCAATTGCTTAGAATTACAGGCAACTGCTTAGATGTTACAAGCAACTTGTATATAAGGGGTTTTGATTGGGCTCAGGTGTTTTTTAACTAGAGAAAAAAGTCCTGGGTTTTTTTTACACAAGTTTGAAATGGGCCAGAGGCTTTTTGACAATTTACCCTAAATTTTATTGCAGGCATTGGGTTTAATTTTGCAGTGGTTGTTTCCAGTCTCCAGTAAGGGCTTGTCCATCTACTGTCCAATTATAGCTATTTAAATTGGCATTTGTTTCGGATATGAAGTGTATTATCAATTTTAATTGAATGATATGATGTTAAGCTGAACTAGTTATTAACGGTTATAAGGTTGTAAATATCGGATATCGGAATCGTATTGGACAGATGTTTCATATAGCGGATACAAGCGACATATCGGGCGATATCGCCATATCGGCCGATATTGGCCAATATTGTGTCGGTTTTATCATATCAAAAGGGGTCCCAACACGATATGCCGGCCGATGTGACCAGTATTTGATTCACTGGCGGTTATTTTCTTTTTGGCATTTTTAACTCTTGTAAAATGTGATTATAGGTTTGCTGCCTTCCTTTTTGTCTTTGGAGAGAATTTGATAATAGTAGTTACTTCATATAGGGCGGATGCATTAATCACTGCTTATTCCCCTTTAAAATTAGAGCTATCGCTTACTGTACCATCTAACCTCTTTTGGAAAATATATTACCAAACAGTTCCTATCCCTTTTGCAATATGGTCCTAATAAAAATGTTAAGTGACTTGTAGTTAACTTGTCATATGGCATGTTCATCCTTGTTTTGAAAATTGGGATCTGTGAAATGATATTATCTTCTTATTATTTTGTTTCTTTGGTTTATGTATACTTTAATATATCTGTGATATGGACTTGCTGCTTCAAATTATGAAGCCTGATATAGATAGTTCGATAATCCAAACCTGCAAGGATATTTAAATATGCAGTCAACAAATTTTCCCTGTATCTCTCCGTTCAAATTTATCTCAAACTTACTAAAACTTGAGCTTATGAATTTGATTTCACTAAGTTTCAGGTGTAACAATAAATTTTGGCAAATTCGACCCCGACTTCTTTTTTCCCTTTTCCTTTTTTCTGATGGAAGTTAGAGATTCCAGAAGTGGCATGACTTGATTTATTTATCTGTGATGCTTCATGAAACATGGGCTGGTAGGAATAACTTTATTTACCGTTGGTGCGATTATAGCATTCACCATGGTTGTATACATCCAAATGATTACATCGGTCTTTATGAGCTTCCTGGAAAGAGATCTGCCATCAAGGGTAGTGGGAAAATAGAGCACACTGACGATTTCAGGTATAATCAGCTTTATGATTTTTCGGGTTTGAGTTTCTTCTTTTTTTTTTGATGAAAAGTTTTGTAGTAGTAATAAATTAGTCAGAAACCCGCAATGCTAAAATATTTATTGGAAGGGAAATAAGTAGTACAAATGAGTTAGCAATTGTGTTTCTGATTTCAAGTTTTGTAAGTTGTTATATTTTAATTGCGAATAGAAATATAGATTGTATTTACACCATATAAAAGGTTGAATGGATGCGGTGATTATTTCTTAAAATTTGCACCAAGCCTTGGAAAGTTTGAAGCGTTTTACAGTCATAATGTTACCTCCCTGCTTTTGATAAATACCGTCCTAATAACAACATAAGTTGAGAAGTAAAATGGTTGTTACTGTAACCGAGATGGCCTTTAATGGAGCTAAATGCAAGAAAGATAAATATAACCGATACCCCCTCCGTGCACTCTGATCAAAACTCTTGAAAACACTCAAATTCAACTCTAAAGTCTAAACAGGTCAACTGATTGTCTAATTTAGCTTTAGAACCCTTTGTGTTGATTAGAAATTAGAATAGAATTTGACTAGTTTTTTAGGGTTTTGGTCGATGAACAGAGGGGTTGTTTGTTCTAATAAATTACTTGGGTGGTGCTCCAAGAGGTACACTACAGGTTTTCTTTTGTGCAACTAACCCTTTTCTGTGAACTAATACCCGTGAGATTCTTCTTGCTTCATTAGGTAGGCCTTGGGTTGGTAGTATCAATCCTCTCTGTCGCATGGGCCGGTATTTTTGAAAGGTATAGACGTTATTACGCGGTCAAAAACGGGTATGAAGCGCTCTTCTTATCCGCAATGCCAGATTTCAGTGTATATTGGTTGTTGATCCAGTATTGTTTGATCGGAGTGGCTGAAGTTTTTTGCATCTTGGGGCTCTTGGAGTTTCTGTACCAAGAGGCTCCTGATGCTATGAGAAGTGTGGGCTCCGCTTATGGTGCTGTTGCCGGGGGATTGGGTTGCTTCGTTGCGTCGATATTGAATAATATTGTGAAGGCGGTGACGGGGAATGAGAGCGAAGGTAAGCATTCGTGGCTCGCACAGAATGTTAATTACGGGAGGTTTGATAACCTATATTGGCTTTTGGCCGTTTTGAGTTCCATCAATTTCTGTGTGTTTCTATTCTTTGCAAAGAGGTATAAATATAGAGAGAAGAAGGTGGAAGGGATGGAAATTTTGAGAGAGGGTGTTGGGAGTTGAGTTTTATAGTAGGAAGGGAAGCAGATTGAAATTTATAGTTTGTATTTGTTTGGGTAGGTATAGGCTTGTTTTCAGGAATTATATGTATTTGGTTGCTAGCAAAAGAAATTTATATGTGAATGTTTGGATGGTGGAGTCATGTAACTTATGATATCAGGTTTAATGGATACACAATAATAGGTTGGAAAATTGGAACTAGTGGGACTTTGTCTCATTTCACTTAGGAAAATGCTTTGAAATGTTAAGTTATGTGATTCTTTTGCATGCCGCTAGTTGCTTGTTTTGTCAGGGGTGGGTTTTTTCCCCCTTTTCTTTTTGCACTGGCCTATAAGCATACAACACACACACCTAGATGAATCATGAATTTGCCTGAAATCATTAATTTGTGGTCATTTTCTCTTCTTTGGATTCTTGGGGTTCGAACTCCGCACTTTTCCAAAGAGGGAAAGTATCAACTCATGGATTGCTCTGTGTTAGTGTTTTGCGCAGTCATGGATGCGCATATATAAAACTTTTACTCTTTACTTTATTGGAAATATCTTATCCGCATCCGATCTATTTACATCTCTAATTATTATACAAGTAATCATGTGACTCATGCAATTATGTATTCCCAAAGGAGTGATACTTACTGGGTTGAAAATCCTATCACAATCCATCTAAGAGACAAAATGGTGGGACTCACAACATCAAGATACCAGTACCAAACAAGTGGGTCTATGGTGTTTGTCTCTTGGATAGATTGTGGTACGAATTGCCTTCTTCATTACTTTAGGTCACCTTATTCTTTCTCATCCTCGTACCCTTTTTAGTCCTAACAAGATAAGGGGTATATCCCTTATTTCATATTTAGCTGATGTGATTTACTAATTAACAAGTTTAAGACAATGCTAGTGAACATTCAAATGATGCATTGGTTTTTATTTTTAAAGCATATATTTTGACAAAGAAATCAGAGGCTTTACCATATCACAGTGTTTTTTTCCCAACACTTAAACTTCAAATTTATCACGATGGTACAGGAGATTGCTTAAATCTTTTTTCACATGTTTAAATTAAATACTTCTAGAGGGAAAAACCCTCACACACATATATGAGAGAGCAAGAGATGATACTATGAGGTCCGGCCACATATCTTATTTTGAGACCAACTTTTCAAACACCCAACCTCAATGTTTTACACCGATCGAAACCGGTTATCTTGATTTTCATGGTATAGATAGGTTGCTTATCAAATTGCATAAGATTTGGAGACTTCTAACTCATTCATCAAGTGGAGTAAAAAATTATCGGTTCTTCGATGAATGAAAAATGTGATCACGTGATGGACGTGCTAGAAGACTCTAAATCACTTGAAATTTGAATCATAAGCTAAATATAACATGTAGATCAAAATGACCGGTTTGGATCTATGTAAAACATGAGAATTAAGTGTTTGAAAAGTTGACCTCAAAATAAGAAATGAAGCCGACCTCATAAAATCAGCTCAATATATATATATATATATATATATATATATATATATATATATATATATATATATTGGAAATAGTGTGACTATGCACTAATTAGTTCCGAAGCAAACAAAAAGAAGGGGAATGGCAAGTCATATTCCAATAATTCATGGTCCAGTCAATTAAAAGCTTTGAAGAAAACACAACGAGAATCGTAGCAATTATTACAGGATATTGGGAGCTTTTGTCCATAACAACCCAGGAACCTCAAGCTGATGATACATCATATACATTGTAAATAGCTAAGGCAGTTGACCCAGCATCATGGGTCTATTACCAAAGTATTTGTATTCGAAAAAAACATGGTAACCTCAGAGCCTCCAGTATTTTATTTACAGATTCTTCTCCAGCTTCCCTCCAAAATTTTGGACACCAAACTGGAAACGCCTCAAATTTAGTCACGGGCTCTCGCAGAACTCCATCTCCTGCAAATTAACCAAACATGAAATTTATAAATATTAATATGATCACTAGAATTTCTAGTTGTCCAAGCCTTTTTAACCATAAAAAAGGGACCGTTGATGGAATTTTATTTATTTTTTAGAAAAAGGGGAAAATAAGTCTGGCCCCTAGGCCCAAGAAACAATGGGTTAAGGTCCCTAGGCTTAAAGAACTTGACCGGAACTCCCTAACTCATGCTTTTCATGTATTGGGATTCCTATAGAATTTCAAGCATTTGACCGATTTATTAAATACCTATAATACCCTCCTTTGTCTCTCTATTAACATGTGTTTCACGTCAAGGGTACAATTTTACTACCGTATTTACCAGTAAACTACTACATCTATATACCAATTAGTTACTACATCAACAAGAGCAATAAAGGTCGGTGAAAAAAAGAAAAAGAGTAATGAAATAAGTATGGAGGATAAAGGAGGTTTTTTGGAGTTAAATAGCTACGATTGGATGTTAATTTAAAGGGAAGAATTATTACTAGACAAAATATTTTACAGAATTAACTTTTTCTCGTAATTTATTATGTAAAGCATTAGAAATTTTAATATAGCAATTATCTACTTATATATAGTAATTATCAGGCATATGTAGTACTTCACTTCGCTAAATGTAGTAGTTCAGCTTGCCCCAACTTTTGTGTCCTGAGGATGATGTGTAAAGTACAAGGACATATTGGAAAATATAGAGAGACTAATAATACTAGAGCCTTAGAACCAATGCTTCCAGGTTAAAGGAGGTTGTTACAACTTTTTTATTAAGGCAGGGAACTAGACCCATTGCTTTTTGGGTCCAGTGGTCTAGATCCATTTTTCCCAAAGAAAATAAAAAACTTCCGACACCTTGTGCATCCAATGTCGATCATTATTCGTGTCCAATTACTCTCTAAGGGAACAAAATGATAAATAATAATCTACCTTGCCACAAAGGGGACAAAATTCGCTTCTTTCCATCCATTCGTATATACAGCTGAGGTGGAAATGATGGGAGCATTTTGTAATAATTTTTGGATTTTCTGGAGTATATTCTGCCAAGATAAGAGAGTAAGAATAGTTGATTGACAACATTCATAATTACTAATATGCCATATGATTTCTCAAGTCATTGAAAAGGCAAAGATAAAAATTAAAGAGCTTCCCAATTAACATGTTTTACATAGGCCATAAAGGAAAAACTAATGAAATGAGGGAAATTAGCAAATGATCATGGATTCTGTCCTAAATGAGGGAAATCAGCTATAAGCAATTTCAAAACAAACACACAAAAATTTCTAAATCATCCAAATTTTCGTACGCATACATTCATTGATATGTTAAACAAGATGTATGGAGTCAATCGCCAATTTGTTCCACCAAATAACAATTAGATTTTTTATTTTTTTTAAAATGTCACTTTAAGATCCCATCTCATCATCTCGCCAAATCGGTATCCATATAGGAAAATGATAAAGTGTGGATCAAACAATTTACAAGACAGGCTTAATTTTAAATTACATTGCATGTACATGATGCATGAGTCAGAAGTCTGCAAATCCCCTAATTTTTTTATATACACAGTACACATTTTGATATGTAGAACAACAAGATGGACGAAGCCGATCGTATCTGACGGTTGACTATGGCAAAAATGTCATTGATATAACTTATGTTTTTGACAAAAATGTCATCATTATAACTTAATATGAATTGTTGGTTCTACTAAATGAATTTATTCCTTAATAGCTCAACAGTAGAACGGTCTCCTATTAAGAGAATGGTCATAGGTTCGCCTTTGTCAACGAGGATTGTCTTGAGTTAAGAGGAAGTGGACGAGGACGAAGTCGAACTTGAGTCGACGAAGAACGCCTTCGATGAGGAGTCGAGTTGCCTCCTCTTCAGGAGTCGATTTGTGCCTCTAAGTGGATCTGATTGGGAAATAGTACTAATCACAAAATGGGTCAAGTTGTAATGGTTTATAACTTGATGCCCAAAAAAATCCACAATAAAAGGTTTTGGTAAGCAAATTGAAATTTCGCCCTATATATCAAAATTTCGGTGGCATGGAAATATCGGCCGATATGCAGAAATTTTGGCCGATATATTCTCAATTTCGGAAAAAGAAATAATTTTGTAACAGTGTCGATTACTCACCAAAACCGAAATTTCAGAAAAATATTTAGGATTTCATCCGACATTTAAAATACTAGACTTTTTAGGGTTCGGGTTTGGGAATAGGGACGCCGGTTGCGAGGGGTCGAGGTGGAAGCATAGGCAGTGGGGGTGGTGATGACCTTGATGGTGGGTGGTGGTGATGGTGATGATAATGATGACCTTAATGGTGGGTGGTGGTGGTTATGATGGTGGTGGTGATGGTCGTATTCATGGTGGAGGTGGAGGGGCATGGTGGCGACGGCGGCGGCGGCGGCGACTGTGATAACACAGGGGATCGATGGAGGTGGTGGGGGCGGTCAGTTGTGGTGGGTTGCGGCGGTCGGAGCAGAGGGGGTGGTGATGGGCGGTGCGAGGATGCAAAAAGAGGGGAAAACAAGTTTAATGAGAGGGGGGATATGAGTGGGACCCGGATTTTAATTGAAATAATCCTAGCCATCCGTTTTCTATCTTGAGTGAACAGCTGGGATGCGAGTTCCTGTTTTTATTGTGCAAACTGGATTGCAACAGAACAACCCTATATATATATAGAGAGAGAGAGAGCGTGAGAGTAATGGAGGAAAGAGGCCATAGGAGAGAATTTTCCTCCTATGTCGTCAATAAAAAGCAATCATTGTATTCGGCGATCGGCACCCATCATCTTCATCTTTATTATCTAAGATGTGGATACACCAAATTTCATATGAATCTACCATTTTATCACCATTGATTTAGCAATGTAAAAGTTCTATTGTTAGTAAACATTGATTTTGCACCACTAAATCAACAGCAAAAAAATGATAGAATCACATGAAATTTGGTGTATCCAAATCTTTAGATGATAAAGATGAAGATGATGAGTGTTGCTCATCGGAAAAAATATAGGGTGTATTTTTTCGAAGTCATGGGAGGAAATCCATACACACAAACACACGCGCACACATACATATTAGAGGAAATGCTATTTTACTCTCTAGGTGTAACCAAATTAGTTGGACCAATGTAAAATAACCTAATAAACGAATTATTTTTCAAGATCGGCTCCGTCCATCTTTTGATCTCAATCATCTAAAGTATGGATACACAAAGTATAATGCGATTTGAAACTTTTTTTCCATCCATCCGGTGGTTGCAAACTAAATAGTTTCCCGACAAAAGAATATTTTATAAGCTAAGATCGATGTGTAAATGGTATCCACCTCACATGAAACTTTGTTTCCATACTTTCAATGATTGAGATCAAGTTGAACACAGCCGATTATAGAATAAAGTAGCGCATTAGGATATTTAACGGAGGGTGTAACTAAGTTACACCTAGGGAGTAAAATAGCATTCACATATATATGTGTGCGCACGTGCTATATATATAAATGTGTGCACGCGCGCAATTTCCTTCTATGGCGTTGAAAAAAGTATATCCTCTATCATTTGTTTTGACAAACGGCACCCACCATCTCCATCAGCTAAGATGTAGATTCACCAACTTTCATGCGGTTTTAACATTTTTTCACCTTTGATTTAGTGAGTGCAAAATTAATGGTTTTCCGATAATATAACATTATTAGAATTTTCACATCACTAGATCAAGGGTGAAAAAGTGTTAGAATCATATGAAATTTGGTGTATCAACATCTTAGATAAGAATCAAGATTGGCAGTGCCGATTATCGGAAAAACGAGAGGCATACGATTTTCGATGACATAGCAAGGTTTCCCTCCTAAGTCCTTTGCCTCCATTACTCTATCTATGTGTGTGTGTGTGTGTGTGTGTAGTTGACCATATAAACATACAATGTTAAGGGAAAACAATGTTTAATCGAGGGAAATTAGCTTAATGCTCAAAAAGGAGGGCAAAAATTGAGGGAGATGGTTGACGGCAAATAGATATTGCACTAAATGACGTGTGATTTAAAAATGAACAAGACCCATATGAGAAATCAATGACAATCAAACTGACCATTCCAAATTATTAGTGCTATATTGATCGTCTGATTCAATATATGGCAATTATAGATCAATTTATGAGCATGTGCGAGAAAGAAGTAAAATGCTTTGTGAATAATTGGCCATTAAAGGATGACTTTAATTTAGAGAACCTTTTAGGTAAGAAAAAATGAGGAAGTTATTTTAATAGTTGGGACAATTGAGATAATGTTATGAGCATAATAACAAAAGAAAAATTGGTAGCACAATCCCCCCAACCCCATGCTCCCTCCCCCCTTTCTTTACCCAGCATAGCATGTATACACCCCCACCCCCAACCTCCCCGGGAAAAAAACAAACAAACAAAAAGCTCCATCCCCCCCCCTCCTCTGTAGTTTACCCTAGCATGAACCCCCTCTTCTGCTCATCGACCAAAAGCTTAAAAACACTCACATTCAACTCTAAACAAGACAATTGATTTTCTAATTTAATTCTTGAAGTTGTTTGTGCTTTTTAGAGTATAATTTGGGTGTTCTCAAATTTTGAGGGTTTTATCCACAAATAAATTATCTGAGGGTATAAGAGCTACAAGGGGTAAACTGCAGGGGGATTTGTGCAATTAATCCTAACTGGAAAGAAACAAGGTTACCATCTAGACACGTCGGGCAAACATCCTCATCTTCTACGCTTCCCACAACGTAACCTGTACCAAACGACCCTTTTCCAGATAACATTTTCGCCGATTCAGAGCGGCAAGCTTTACATTCTTCTTCCTTATCCGCACCGTTTCTCTTCTTCCCAGAACTGAGATGTTCTATACAAGAACTGCTACTGCTTCTATTAAGCAATTGCGAATCTTCTTGAATATTATGGCTCATGGATTTCTCACGCCTCGAGACTAGGCCATCGCGTTGAAGACGGGAATATGTAGGATCTGTATCATAAGGGGTGGGTCTCGGAACAAGGTGGTGAGTTTCGGAAAAGGAATTATCGGCTGAAGGGTTGCTGAGTCCCGCCGATGTTAATGGTGTCGCCCCTTGGGTAGGTGAAGTGACTGCCCTACCCTCAAGCCTTTGAAACATGTACTACATTGAAAAAAACACGATTATCAGGATATAAAGGATAGAAATAGTATAGATTACACTTTTTCACCTTATGCTAGGATTCATGAAAATAACGATTATAAAGCACAGACACCTGCACCAGGTTTCTGTATTCATGTCCAACACGTATTGGACGACACTTATCCAGCACGTGGTGGATATGTGGCTGGATACACCGTATATCTGTCGTATGTATATCTTATGCGTGTTTTTTACTTGTGGCATGTCTCATGTGAATGTACATGTCTCTAGTAGCCATTCAGTATCAAAGTTTGTGTTAAAGCTTAATCTGTGTGTACATCTAGTGTATGTTTCTTACTTTTACATCTAGTAAATGAACATGACATTTTGACTTTGTCTTGATATCTATCCAGTGAGTGAGAATGTGTTTTAGCATCAATCTTTTCTGTGTTAAAAAATGTCAGATTATGCGAACATGTGCATGATGTTTACTTGTTGCATGTGTCTCACAGTCTCGAGTAGAAGTCTCTGGTAGAATATAACATGTTAGCATTGTAATTTCTGCATTTAGACTTAATCTGTGTATACATATTTATATTTCTTACTTTACATATGTTTACATACAGTATATGTACATGCCATTATGACTTTGTCTTGATATGTATTCAGTGAGTGAGATTCAGTCAGCAACAATAGTATTTGTCAAGAAACCATGGTGATATTCCAGCAGGTAAAGCTGGATTGTTGGCTTATAATGGAAGACTAGCTGGCATAACTTTATTATGCTGTTAGCTTCTGTCATAGATATCTACACTCAGTCATAATAACACAAAAAATAAATCATTGAAAGATGAATTATATGTTTGCATCAAATTAAACCAGAATAAAAAATAGATAATCAAATTAATCTGGAGTATAAAACTGAGCAATAGGTTTACGTACAAATAAAGCATAATATGAATGTACTTACCCCACTAAACAGCTGGTGAAAGAAGTATCTCAGGCATATGCAGTGTCTATAAATTGAGCTGTTTGGATGAGCATATTCTTCAAAGTCCTCTCCACACGGACAGCAGCAAAATGCACCCATGCTTCAA
This sequence comes from Agapanthus africanus, assembly GCA_030015575.1. Lineage (NCBI taxonomy): Eukaryota > Viridiplantae > Streptophyta > Magnoliopsida > Asparagales > Amaryllidaceae > Agapanthus > Agapanthus africanus. The sequence goes on from JASDDO010000008.1 coordinate 213,660,501, forward strand.
ATCTCCTGGAAGATACTAAAATATAAATAAAACTGAGACATGGAAACATCAAAAGCCGATGCAACAGCCAGAACTCTCAGGGTACTGAATTAATACCACAGAAAATGACGAAGAGATTCTATATGGGAAAATTGAATGACTTTGCAATATTAAAACCAATTGTGCAGGCCCTTTTCAGTTCGGTGTCATTCAACCGAAATGTGCGATCAGAATCTAATTACTACTTTATTGTTCCAATATATAAAATTAAAGGTCCTTTAATACAATATGCATTATTAGGGGAAGCAGATACAGCTGCCTGACTGAAATCGAACCTCAGTAAGGCAGCAAACTGCGACAAACTTAATCTCTACCAAGAATTGCTTGAACATAAGGAATATAATTAGAAAGGTAAAAGCAACTATAAGAATAGCATTAAAACAAAACTAGAAAAAAATAAATAAAATAAAGCAATGGTGTTGACCATGCTTCACGTTTTGATTAACTTTACAAGTTCTATTCATTTTAGGATTGTTTCACTCCTATTGAGGTTAGAATGTAGTCATTCTTCAGTTGAATTAATTAGATTGAAAGCAGGTTTGCAAATGGTAATAATGATATCAGATCGCAATTGTCCACTTCAGTATTCACCATCAATCACTCTAGCAACGTGCATTTCAAGTCCATTCGCCCAGTCTCAGGGGTTATTCTTTATTCAACCCAACTTATGCTCTTATTCATTTCTTACTGAAATTCTACGTTCAAAGGGTGCTCAATCCTGAAGTTTAAACCAGAAAGAGCCCAGATTCTTGTTTGAATGCAGATCCTTCACATAATTTCCTCGTGCATTTATTTCGAGGATCTAATTATATTATTGCCCCAATGCAGATGTATGCCAAGCATAGTGGCGCATCCTTGGGAGAGGGAAAAATCTAACAAAACAATTGGAATGTTATCATTCTGGGATGAAGCATAAACTTCCCATTTTTTAACACTATGCATTATTTTGGCGTATCACGGAAATCTATGGAAGCTATGGCGAGGCTTTCCAGCTGCAGATTTGTGATGATCAAACTACATCAGTCAACTCTGTGCAGGTTGTGAGGCCTTCTCATTGCTTATTGAATTTTAGAGCAAAACTTGCCTCAGCCAAGGAAAACTAGATGAACTTCAATCCAAGTATATTGTTGACCTTGTAGCACGGGTTCGGATACGGATTCGGGATACGATACAGATTCGCGGATTCACAATTTTCCAAAAACCGATACGGGATATGTTTTTATATCGATTTTAAATTAACTAAATATGAATATGTATTAAGGTATACATACCAATATATAATAATATAAATAAATAATGGCATTATGTTAGATACCCAATGCACATTCAAACTCTTGAGTACCTTAATTTTCGAGAGAAAGAGAAGATGCATCGATTCAATAGAGTTTGATGAGATATTTACAAGTCCGAGCGAATCCGAAAGAATCCGAGAGTTTCTGGCTCCGATACGCGATCGGGTACGATTCATTAGGCATTTACAAGTATCCGTGCTTCATAGTGGTTGACAACAGCTCATATTCAGTTAATACCAAACCAATATACAACTATGTCCTAATCCAAATTATTATCAAGCATAGGTCAAAATGGTTTTCCAATATACTCCAAGCTTAGATAAGGCCTGTCACTATCAGGATCAAACTTCTTGTAATATTCTTTCAAAAAAATCTATATTGTTCACTTTACCAGTACATGTAATATATTAAAACCAAGCATCTTTAATTCTATGAGTAAAATATTACATAAAGAATGAAAAAATGAAAATTCCCCTTTGGTCATGAACTCCTACAAAAAACGAGATTCAATTTGAACATCAAACTTATATTGTTCACCTAGAGGCTGGTGCAAAAACCTTCAAGAAACCTGTCGCCTTCTTCCATCATCGGCATTGTTTCCTAACCTTAAACTAACGATTTAAAGGGTTGCAATTTGCAACTTAGCTGCACAAGAAAACACAATAACACATAAGGTGGTTACTTGCCAAGAAATCTTTTATATCTCAGAGAGGCGCCTTTCTGTCCCATGTTATCTTGGATAGGAATTCAGAGACAACCCATAAAGGTTAATATGGAGTTAAAGGAATCAATCTTCCAAAAAGAGCTTAGCTTGTGTGGTGTTTATTAGCTAAGATCAGTTCAATGGGAAACTCGTCAATAATATACACTATATAGAATAAAGCACAAAACAAGCGTTATTGGCGTTCCCCAGGCTTCATAGCTTCACTACATAGATTTTAATTTACTTAAATTTCCAAACTAGCGGAAAATTTCAACAAAGGTTTCCATTTTGTCATGAGCCTTGAGACTTGTAAATGTTTCAACCTGTATACACTAAAGAAGTATTTCTGGCAATGGTCATTATATGACATTATACCACAACCATAGCTTGCTGTTCAATCCCTTGAAACGTGTAAAATTGAACAAAAAGGCCAATTTCTCCAGAATACCTGATTAGTTCACAAAAGAGGGAGACTGAAAATGGGGAATTTAGAAGTTTCCATTTCAAAAAATCCCACGACAAACTTTAATACTACTCCTAGAAACTTATTTTGCTAAGTCCCTATTCTGTAATTCTTCATTGCTGTAAAACCATATGAAATTTTGGCTATTCTTGCAAACCAAACATGGAGCAGAATACTTTATACTACGCTTGGGTGATGTGAAACATAAAGTTCCTACATTTGTCAAAATCCATGCAAACTTTACAAAAGGAAGTTCATCTGACTCTGGAAAGATAAATCAAAATACCTACTTGCATTCATGACAAGAAAAAAAGGGGAAACTAAAGGCTCCTGCGGTGTGTTGCAGTCATACAAGTCTAAGAGTCTGTTCCATCAAAACCTTCAAAAAACCGAAAATAGATGTCTTTTTTTTGTTTGTGTTAAAAAACCTACAAAAGATTGCTCCTCTATTTAACCAAACTAAACTCCTCATGTAACTCAAAACATTGTGGTGCAAAGAAAGGGTAACCACAAGGTCCGACGCTTCTTCCAACTTTCATGATGCATTTCATCAAAACCAGTAACACCCCAAAAACCCTGGAAAAGGCGTCTCCTTTTGTTAAATGCCACCAAAACTCCATTTCTACATAACAGTTATAATACCAGGATGCACTACAGTTCATTCAAATCCTTAGGACACAATTGATCGAAGCCTTCCAACACTCAAAAAATCACTTTCAAGAAATGCAGTTCCTTTCACAAACAAAACTGAATTCCTCATAAATTGATACACTCATCACAAGAGAAGGGTAAACTAAGGCTGCTTTCGGTTGATCAAAATCCTGATAGCCATTTTAAATTAAAAACCCTCCGACACTAAAACAACCATTCATATAAGCAGCTCCTTACTTTCATATACCGAGGATTTCTCAACACTCAAAAGGCGGCTTTTTCACAAACCAAATCACATTTCATATCAAATTCATGAGTCAACATGAGATAAGATAAAAATTAGAGATTTTTTAACATCGATTCGGGGGAATCATTAGAATTCAGTCATTTCCTCAAAACCGTCAGCAATCAAAACACCCTAAGAAAAAAGGCAGCTCCTTTCGTGAACCAAACAATAATTCCTCATCAAAAAATGCTATCCCCAAGAGGAAAGATGAATTTTTAAAGCATCTAGCAATGCAACTGACGGAAAAAGAACAGAAATCGATTCATTGATACCTTGAGATCGAGGCGAGATCGAGGTGAGAATCGGAGCAGATCAAAGAGGGGAGAGATTGAAACTAGGGTTTTGTGTGCGGAAAGGGAATAGAGGATCATCGAAGGAAAGAAGACTTCAGATTTGGTAAAGAGTCGCTGTGTGAATGTGTGCGCGCTCCATGGAGTTTGTGCTGTATTGCCCTTTTTCGTCTCTCTCTCAGTCGTTTTTCCTTTTTTTATTCACAATTAATTTCTTAATGATTTGTTGGTTGGTCGTTGACAGTATCACTCTATTTGGCATTTCTTCATTATCATTGCTGTTGTTGTAATTGAAGGAAAGCTGGACCCGGACGAGTCCGTCTCGTTAAACTGAGAAACAAATTACAATAAACGATTTCACAAAGTATTCAGCTATAACATACATCACCAACTGGGCTTAGCTCGATAGGTACCAATTTCTTCTCCAATATGAGAGATCGCAAATTCAATCCCGAGTAAGATTGATTTCAAAAAATATAAACCATACATCTCCCCACCTTACAAAGCAAAATGAAAGACACCACACTTTAAATTAAACTGAGTTCTACAGCATGCAACATTCCATCAACATTCCATTAAGATGGTGAAATCGCATCACCAAACACTAAACGCCCTTGAATGGAGTTTTTTAATGCTGAAGGAGTGACAACGGCTTTCATTGCAGGACATATTAATCAGTTCCATTTGCATTACCAATCTTTTTATTCATGATAATAGCAAGATAATTTTGGAAAGTAATATTTTTATTTCAATGGACCATTATTGTAGCGTATATCATGTAATAATAAATACATAATTAAATATGAATTCGATGAGTTATTTTAGGTTTAGTAACCTGGACTAGACTAGACTAGAAGGGAAAGGATGAAAGGTAAATGATGTAAGTCTACGGTAGCGCTCCGGCCGTCAATCTGAGGCCAAACGCCGAACAAAAACTTTTACAACTGGCGCTATCGCATACTATAACCCGGATCTTTCCATTAACGCTAAATTAACAAACTGTAAAGAGGTAGAAAGGTTATACCGATCGATCCGTGTCTTTCGGTCTTTAGCCATCATCCCACGCTCCTCGCGGTATCTCCGATCTGCTGTCTCCTCGTCAAGGTGGCACCACGTCAACGGATCTTTATACGGACTCTCGCCTCTAAACCGAGGCAACTCGGATATGAAGTTTGCTAGCCAGTATGTCCAAGATTGATGTAGAGATAGTGTAGAATAGTTTGTCTCAAGACACCCAAGCTATTGGGTGAAGGTAAATTGAAGTTGCCAATTGGGGTGATGAATTGAGCTAGGAATTTTAGCAAATGAATCAATCTCTCATCTCTCATGAGCCAAGTGAGGGGCTGAAATAGGTGGGGTGGGTGGGGGTAGGGGTGGGGGTGGAGGGGTGGGTGGGGGTAGGGGTAGGAGCAAGTGGTGACCATAAGATAAAAATCTATCCACACAAATATCCAACAAAGATCTTAAGATGAACAAAAGACATTAATGCAAATGGTGGCTCATATAGCACCTCATCCCACTGTAGAACCCACTAGTTGCTGCTGGAGCCCCGGCGCCACAAAAAAAACCCTCGTTTACAAAAAGCCACATTTGCAAGAAACCCCTTCACAACAAGGAATTCGGCCAAGAAGGAAAGAAAGAAAAATGGCCAAAACAAAGATACAGACTGACAACTTCAAAAAGTGATCCCGTAACTAATTACAGGATAACCCCACTACAGTATAAACATACCCGCATTTGTATTCCGACCGAATACAAAATGTAAAGAGACAAAAATACTCCTACACCATATAATAATAGAATCCGGCTTAAACCAAAGCCCACTAGTATTATCTATCTGAACCATGACACGTGCACAAGTGCACGTGTATGTTCGAACTGTAGGGTTACTAGGCACACTAACAAGGCTCTACAAGGCATCGACCATGTCAAAATTAAAATTTTATGTGCCGCACAACCCTAAGCAAGATCGTTAACTAGAGTTTAGGCGAAAATAATGGCAAGTAAACAACTTTACACTAAAGGGAACGCGATATACAACCTTTGTAGATCGGTCCTCCACTTCATTTGCTCCTTGTTGAAGTCCCTTCGCTGCGATCAAGGTTCTTCCGGGCTCTTGCATGGCTTCACGACGCGAAGGATGCGACCTTGCTTGAAGTCTCCGAGGCCGAAGATGATCTACGTCGAGAGAATTCCGACTCAAGCTTCCACTTCACTAACTTGAGAATTAGTGAAGCAAACACCCTATACTAAAGTGCTAATCTAGTAGAGGATGGAGAAATAGGAAGTGGGTTCTCTTTAGAATTTTGTTTCTCACTTTCTTTCTCACTTTAGTGTTAGTGTATATGCCCTAGAGGCCATTACTGTATCATACTAGCTTGTATATTACTTGATGGAAGCTTGGGATATTCACAGATGTATAGACAATCTTGCTCAAAATGGTAGTATGCTACTTGGTTTGTCTCTACTTCAATATGTGCATGTGTTTCTTTTAGCATATCGCTTATATACATATTAGTAGAGCCCTTAGGATCTTTGCTTGATTACCAGCGTTGTGATGGCGCTCACACTCGTGGGGGCTGGGTAATCCATAAGCACATCCTTATACAGGTCCCTAGTCGTTGGACTATCGAGACAGGGCATCGATACTCCAGAGTAGACTAGCGTATGCGCTTGTCATCCCAGCGGGGGAGACGGTCTGTCCCACAGCCGTCAGTACGTTGTACTTGAGATAGTATGCGGGTGCTCGTTAGGTTACGAGTACACTGGACAGGACTCGTCGAGAACTGTTGGTTGGTATTATACCTATCGTCAGTTATCAGTTCCCAGGTGACATGAGTACAGCTTAGTCCGCTGACTTGACATTGTCACTTCGCCTCGAGTGTGTTCCCACTGTACTTAGATTACTATCCTACCACGGCTCAAAGGAGTCATGCAAACAGGTAGTAGTTGGGTGCAGTCCCGAAGCACTTGGAGGCAGTGACGGTTAGACAGGATTCGTCTCTCCCGGTATTGGGGGTTGACATCGCGCTGTGTCTAGGAGAGCCATTACACAAGTAGTCCCTGGCCAGGGCAAGCGAGATATACTGGTAGGTTTCCAGTGTTATCTCAGGGTGTTCTGGGCTACACTCCGACACGACTTGTACCGTTATTATGGGACTGACGTTCACCGCCCCCTAGGCCCGCCATGCGATGTATCAGACGAACAGACCGGACTGTATGGAGATTGTCACATACAGGCTCAGTAGGAGTTCAGATGGGTTTACCTCATCGGCCTTCTTATCGACATCTACCTGGGGATCGTTACGTACAACTAGTGCCGCTTGCGGTCTGTGGTTAAACCCACTGCCAGCGTAGTGTCGAGTCTTTAGAGTCCCACACAGAGAGTTTCCCTGCACTGAGCGAAACGTGTAGAGGCCGTATGGTTTTACGGCAGGGCTACGATCACTTACGTGCATTTGTGTGCGTATGCTGTTCGGGCAGGCAATACTAGCGGGCTTTGGTTTAAGCCAGATCCTGGTATTGCATAGATGGATTTGATTTGTCTTCTGTGCATTCGCATTCTACGGAATGCGGATGCGGGTGTGTATGCACAGTTTTGAGGAGCGATGAAGGAGGAGGTGCCCCATTAGGGTTTTGACAGTTGGCTCGGCCAAAATCGTAATGTGGCACACTCATTAGGGTTTTGACAATTCGTTTGGTCAAAACCGTTATGAGCCGGAGGCATTGTTTACTAATCCTTTTAGTGATAGATTAGTGATGGCTAATTGCATTGACCATTTGACCACTTAGACCTCTCTTGACTTTGTTGACCGTGTTGACCATTGACCTTCAAGAAGGATCTACACTCTTCTTTCATTTTCTTTATAATTCTTGAGTTATGATAATGGTCAATTCATTGTGCCATCAACTTTATCATGATAGGATTAGTAATGATGAGATTAGTGTATTATTGCAACCATGGTTCATTTCATTTGGCTTAATCCTTTTCATTATTCCATTCTCATTCTCTCTCTTGAAATGAGAAGAAAAGAAAAGCTCCATGGTTGCTAAACTTTCTCCTTCTTCTTCCTCCTCTTGATCTCTTCTTTTGATCTCATGTGTTGAGAGAAAAAGAATCCACATAGACAAACACTTCCATCTGTAACATTTCAAAATAATAAAATATTATTTTGGGAATTTTTATAATTTAATATTATTTTATTGATTATTTTAATATTAAATTTATAATTAAATACCGATAAATGGAAAAATTATGGAAAATTCTAAAATAGGGTATTTTATGGAATTATGACATTTTTAAGTTTTTATGATTAATTATATGCTAATTTAGCGCTAATCGCGATTAAAAATCGCTAATCGGGTTTTTAGCAATTTTGTGCAAAACATACACATATCTTTTTCCAACACTTGTGTTATATTTTCTTACCATGGCTATTACTTTGGGTTTACTATTTGAATGAGAAGGTTTTGGAAAAGAAAAGAAAAGAAAAGGATTTTTGATTAAAGAAAAGAGGTATGGTAAGAGAGAGGGGGTAGGTGAGGGTGTTGACTTGGCCTTTCTCTTCATCTCTTACTCTCATTTTCTCTCTCCCTCTTCCTCCATCTCCTGCTGCTACTACCCTCTTGCTCTCCCCCTTCACAAAATCATCACAATCACACACAAAACAACCTCAAAACACCATTTCCATTTCACAAAAAGTGTGCACAACCTCACAAGCTTTAGAATGGACCAGGAAAGTTGGTGTTTTGGTACTGTGGGAAGATTCTTGAGTCTCTATTGAGGTAATTCCTTCACAAATATTGTAGTATTTAAAGTGATTTAGCCTATTTTAAAGTTTAGTGTCGTTTTGTCGAGGTTTTATACACTTTGGAAAACCCTAGAGAGGGTCAGGGTAAACTTGAGTGGTGGCTATGCAATTTGACTCTAATGGTGACCTTAGACCCTATATTGACCAAAACACTGGCCTAGCACAACCTGAAACCCAAAAATATGTAATTACGGAACTTTTTATGTCGGTTTGTGTGATCTGTGAAGGTGTTCTGGAATCTAGAGCAACCCGGGGGCACCAAAAATAAAATTGAGCTGACAGTGAGTCGTGCAGGCACCTAGGAAGCTACCACCAAGACCCGAGCCCCTAACTCAAACCTACGGCCGCATATTTAATCATTCTGGCCGCAATTTGCGGCCAGAGTAGAAGAGAATCGATCCATTTTTGTTACAGGGCTCATTTTGCACTAAATTAGACCCCTCCTATATGCAGTTTTGGCTAATTGTCATCTGGGGAAAATCTGGGAGCATTTTGGTATGTTTTAGGCGATGTTTTCCGTATTTTTAAATGCACTTTCTTGATATTTGGATTTGTATTTGGTTGTCGGGTGTTCGTACATCGACAACAGGGGTTGTTTGTTGGATTTGCATGTTTGGGCCATAGGTTCCAACCTATGAGCACACTGTGCGCTGTATCGGTTTTCTGCCTTGATTTTCATACGCATTGCTATGGTTGATCATTCTAGGTACCTTCACGTGGATTCCGAGGCGACAGAGCATGGCGTTATCGACACCGACACGCAGGATGCAGGTGAGTAGATTTATATCTACGGGGAGAAGTCGGGTGGATGGCGTATAGCACCCCCGCAGTTCGTGGTGATGTATACGAATACGTATACACACATATATTGATTGTATGTTGTTGAGATGATTGATGATAAATATGGATATTTGGTATTTTTGAATTGGGTTAGTGTAGTTGCGAAACCCTAGAGTAGTGGTCGCAATCACACACGCACACACACACATACTTGCATACATTTCTTCTTTCATATGTGCGTATATGGGAATATATATTTATGTGTTCATATGGGTATGAGACTATGTGTTCATATACTGGATTTGAGGATAGTATTTGGGATTTGAGATGAGTCGATAAGATTGGGCTTGAGGCCAGGAGATCGGTGATGTGATTTGGTTCGTATTGAGATACGACACGATGTTTTAGCGGGTCTTTTGACGTAGTGATTCTTACACCTGCATGCATACATAGATGGTATCAATATTGTACTAGACGTAGATCAGTACCCCGATCATGATATTTGATAAAGAGGATACCAGATGAATAGTATGATGAATGTGATATTGACCCGTACCCAGATTTGGGATGCCGTACGACGGATTTACATACGAGCTATATATTGATGATTGATCCGCACTCTTGACTTGGGATGTCTGATTATATATATAGTATCGGATATGATATTACTGAGGCGGGATCACCGACTATACATATACAGGTATGTATATGTATCGACTCAGATGATAGGCGGTTTCCTTACCTGTAGTTCAGCTTGTTAGTTCAGCCGTATAGTTTAGTGTAGTTGTTAGATTAGATTAGACTCCTACCTATTTCAAAACTAGCGGGTCATGGGTATTTTAAAAAACAGCCCAAGAGATCCTACGGATATTTCAAAAGACGTATCTTTTCATAAAAACACCGTAGCCCCTATTTTCAAAACCCCATGATTCGTGTTATTTCAAAAGGCACCATTTGTAGGACTTATATTAGATTAATGCAGATTAGTTATAATTGCGTCTAGTATTCAGCTCCCGCTCATTATTGTGGTTCGTTTCGCATCGCATGCTTATATTATGTTTCATACTCCACTATTGATATCATGCTGTTAGGACACCAGCACCATTATCGATGATGCGTATGTACCACGTACACGTACTTGCCGGCTCACACACATCTTCATCGGTAATTGCCATGTCACGTACACCTTAGAAAATATTATTGCTTGACATAGCCTGTTAGCTAATAGTTTAGACATTGTAGTTATTACCTGCTACTTCATGCATACTGTTATTCATTGTTATGCCGCATTCATGGATTCTCATGCATATATTCACTATTTTACGTGTTATTGAGGTTTTGGATTCGGATTTCCATGAGATTTCTGGATTTGGAGGAAAACCGCAAAAACATAAATAAACCTTTTCTCTCTTTTAAAATAAAAAGTGCGGTTTTCCCATGACGTATGAGTCGTCCACCATGAGTTTGCTGATGGATTTCGAGACCCGATTCGAGGAGTGGAGGAACCGTTTCGGGTACATGGTGGGCCCGGTGTGGTACCCTGGGGCAAGAGGAATGTGTTGTTGACGTTGAGCCTGGCAGGGGAGCACTACCGACCGGTGATATTACCCGACGCGTCGGATATCCGGAGGATACCGTCGTGGTCTTGAGATGGATGGTAGGGGCCGGTCTGGATTGACGGCACCCTAGATATTGATTTTGAGATATTGAGGTACAGAGATTGTGATACAGAGATATCGAGATATTTGGACACTTGTTTTGTGTCGATGCTGGGCACTGTTTTATGCTGATTTCATTTATGGTACCTCACTTTAAAAATACAGAAATCTCACGGATTTATGAAAGCAGTTTTCGTCAGTACATGCATTCTGTTCCGTGCATTCATACCTCATTCATATGATATATTGCTACCTGAGGCACTGACACGGGCACATGAGATTACACTTGGGTTAGATATATACCCTAGTCATTGTTTTAGACTGCTGGTTATATTGAGGATATATTATGATCGTATGACCTAGGATTGCGTCATACATGCGATTTCTGTTCATAGATGTTTTCTATTCACGAGTTGGCAACTCACCCCCGTTGTGCCCCAGTTTCTTGCAGGTTTTGCCGTACAGGTTTCTTTACGTCTTTGCGGGCATAGTTTCGTTCGGGTGATTTGCTAGTAGGTGGGTTTACTTGTATTGTACCCCCATTATATATCTTGTATATCATTATTCTGTTGTATCTAGAAGTTCCATCAACCAACATGTATTTATTTCAGAGATAGAGACCAGTGTTGGTTATTCTATCGACCTTAGAGTCGCGCTTTGTATTTATACGGATTTCATGTTGTTTTGAGTTTCCTTTTCTGTTGTGATCCTCGCCTTTCGGCGTTGTATATTATATTGCTTGCGTGGTTGTGACCGTCGATTGACGAAGAGCTAGTTTCCGCTTGGGGATGCATTTTTATTGTATATGCTTTATCAGGTTTTGTACCCGATTGGGGTCAGTTTTACAAAGGAAACTCTGCCGAAATTTTTAGAAAGGACTTGTGATTTTAAAATGCACATTTCGGTGTGTATTGCAAACTGTTTGATTTAAAATGGTTTTCCTACACTCTACTACTTTTCTTGGTTTGGATTTCTGGGTTTTCGGCTTACTTAGATTACGTACGCCTCGAGACGTTTTGTAGTTTAAGTGCCGGTCATGTTCCATACTTTCGGGTCGTGACAAAGTTGGTATCAGAGCGTTAGGTTTTACCTTCGAAGCGTAGGATGACCCTTGGTTGATGGAATAGGTGACTAAAGTAGAGTGACGTACCGTGGGTATGTTCCGCGGCATATTTACGACACGCCACTCCACTTAAGGAGCCTTAGGATGTACATTTCTTTGCTCAGTATCATATTCATTCCTGATCTAGCTTCATCGGTACCAGTTATGGTTTTGCCGCCACGATTACGGGCAAGAAGAGCTACGGCTAGAGTTGCGGTCAGCATGAGCTCGTTACGAACGAAGACTGACCAGGGCGTGATTCCGGCGACACACGATTGCAGAGATGTGTCTTTTGATGGTGTTTTTGCGCCACGAGCGTTGGATGGATTGCTGTATGAGGTTACTCGGATGTGCTGATCGGCACCAGAGGATTGAGCCACTGACAGAGGCCAGCCAGATTTTGATGACCATTGAAGTATGCTTACTCCTGATGATTGAGGCACCGTTCAGCGTGCAGACGAGCGAGCCAGTTATTGCTGCGAACGACGAGATATTGCCCCAGATGCTGGAGTTAGTGCAGAATGAGTTGTACTAAGAGATGATAGAAGGTCGCTAGTCCTCGAGGATGAATGACTAGGACATGTGGATCGTTCGCCTACCCCGATGCGAGGTCATCAGATAGATTGATTCCAGCTAGAGACGACTTCACGCGGAGACGTTGAGAGTCGACAGAGACGATCGGATGTCAGAAACCTATTATTCCAAGTTTAAAGTAGTCGGAATGACATGCAGGCAATTCTATGGTCTCTCTAGAAGAATGAAACCCTAACTCAACTTAATGACCGTGTTCCCCTCCGAACGGACACGCGGGACGTCTGGGGGCATCTCGCCTGAGGTTCGGGGCAGATGCCAATAGGTGCTATCCGTCCGCCTCTCCGAGGATGCCAAGTTGATTTATGGCACCATGTATCGGAGGTTTAGACGGATGCGTCCGATGTAGCAGACTTCGTCAGATTCCCTCTCGTTTGAGGGGTTTTTGATTGTGGGGACGCTCTTCCCTGCAGGCGCAAGCCCCTGCAGTTAATTACGCTACCGCATCGCGGTAACAACTTTCTCCTTCTCCAGATGGTCACTTCGTGTCATGTGTTTTTGTTTTATGTTTTCCTGCCCGTGGATCGTTTACGGAGACCGAGTTATGTCGTCGCCCGTAGGGCATGGACTAGTCCAAATCCGAGTTATCTCAGATTTGGGTTTGGGGGTTTGGTTTGAGGATACGTTAGCCACGCTTGAGGCTAAGATCAACTCAAACATTTGTTAAGGACACGTTAGTCTAGTTTAAGACTAAGATCAACTTAACGGGATCGTTTAGATCCGACAAAGGAGCGTTTGGACTCCATTGTTCCAGTTTTAGAGACATAGTGGTACATCGTATGTGTGTGGCCGTCGGGACCCGTCACCTCTCTGACGACGTTGAAGGATTACAACGACGGATGTCAGAGGAGTTTAGAGATGTACCCTCGAGCCAGAGTTAATTAGGGGGGATTCATAGTCCAGTCTGCTTGAAGGTTTAAGGACGCGTTAGCCATCTTTGAGGCTAAGATCAACTTAAACGGGAACGTTTAGATCCGACGAAAGAGCATATGGAGGCTCTATGGTTCTAGTTTAAGGACATTGCGGTCCATGGATAGTTTAAGGACATTGCGGTCCTTGGGTAGTTTAAGGACATTGCGGTCCGTGGTTAGTTTAAGGACATTGCGGTCCATGGTTAGTTTAAGGACATTGCGGTCCATTGGTAGTTTTAAGACATCTCGGTCAAGGTTAAGGACGTCGTAGTCCATGGGTTTAAGGACTCCACAGTCCGGTATGTGCGCTGGATGCTTCACACGGGTTCGTTGCCGTGCTAAGCGAGGACCAGGCTCCGCTCTGGATGCTTCACACGGGTTCACTGCCGTGCTCTGCGAGGACCAGGATCCGCTCTGGATGTTTTCCACGGGGTCAAAGAGTGACGTTATCCGCGTTCCACATAACCAGGAATTTTGCATTTAGACATGGGTTTAAGGACCCCACAGTCCATATCATGAGTGGTCGTCGGGACCCGTCACCTCTTTGAAGACATTGAGGGATTACAATGCCAAGTATCAAAGGAGTGAAGAGATGTACCCTAGAACCGGGGTGGATTAAATAATCCCTGGTCCAATTTGGGTCAAGACTGATCAATTATGTTATGAGCCCATTGGCCCAGTTAATCACAAATTGAGGACTTATGGCCAGCTTGGGCTAAGTCCAGTCAGGTCTGGAATATTGACTTTTTGTTGGTCCATTGAGGGAGAGGATTTGCCTCTATCCCTTTAGCCAATTGGGCCAAAGCCTAGTGTTAAACACTTCAGAGCAATCAGTGTTGAACACTGGGAATAGGGTTGACAAGTTAGTGTTTAACACTAAAAGAATAGTTGGTGTTGAACACCAGCAACAAGGCTTTCAAATTAGTGTTAAACACTAAAACAGATTGGTATCAAGCACTGGCAACGGAGGCCTCAAATTAGTGTTAAACACTAAGGTAGTCAGTGTTGAACACTGCAAGTAAAGTTTGAACACTAAGGCCCAACAGTTGTTTCAGTAATTGGATTCGAGGGTTCCAGTTTAGTGTTAAGCACTAAGGCAAGAGAGGTCACGTGGCAACACGTGAGGGTGCCTTCCCTTCAATGGTTCTGCTGAGATTACTGCATCTTTCTGAGTGTCACGTGTCAGCACGCGACGGGCATTCATATGCTCGTTTGTTAGAGCTTTTATTAAGGGTCACGTGGATCACGTGAGGGACAGCCTCAAAGGGTTTTCTGTAGATCTCTTGGGGGGTCACGTGGTGGCACGTGACCCTGCCTCTATGTATGTCGTTTTTAGAGAATCTGTTGATCTTTTTTCAGGAATTAAATTCCTCGGGCTTTAATTTTCAAAGGAATTAAATTCCTACTTCCTTTTGAAGATTTATATTCTGAAATAGAGTTGAACTCTGAATTTTCTGTAGGAATTAAATTCCTCATATATGTGAAGGACTGAATAGGGTTAAACCCTAATGAAAGCTTTTAAGGAACTAAACTTCCCGTTTTAAAGAATTATGATTAAGGGAATTAAATTCCTGCTGTTTCAACAGAACTATGATCTTAATTAGGGTTAAACCCTGCTTCTTTTTATTTTGAAGGAATTAAATTCCCATGATACAGGGTCAAGCCCTAATTTTATTTTAAAGGAATTAAATTCCTATAGTTCTGTGAGAATTAAATTCTCATGCCTGCATTCCTTCTCTATGTTTTGGATCTACATGGCAGGATCTCGACCCATTGAGAATTAAATTCTCAACCTTAAGGGGAGATGTGCACTTTGCAGATCCTCTATCAAAGAGAGAAGAAATGTGCTCTTCTGTTTTATGTATCAGAGTTAAACTCTGTTGAGAATTAAATTCCCCTTCTTTCAAAAGGCCTTCCCTTTCTTACCTAGGGTTTTTTGCAGAAGATCCAAGTCTTTTCAAAGTATCAAAGCTTTCCTCTTTTTTTCTTTCTCTGCGCACGTCTCTCTGTATCTGTGTATCCCTTTTTTGTGTCTCTTGGCTCCTATTTATAGGAGAAGCAGCCGAATCAATTAGTTTTGGTAAATCTTTCATGGGATATTTGATTTGCATCCATTATTCATTTTGGACCTTTGGATTTTGGGTGAATTTTATTCACCATTGGATTTTAAATCCAGAGATTCTCCTTTGTTATTTTGGTTAGATTTAAGGGGGAAATCTTTCCGAACCCGAGATTTTCCATAGGTAGATGATATTTAATCATCTCTGAATCTTTAATTTGATTGGTCCCAGATAATCACTTTCCTTTGGAAAGATTTAGTTCTCCTTCGGAATTTAATTCTGTTGTCAAAAATGGGCTTTGAAAGCCGGTCACGTGTGACCACGTGACCCATGGTCACGTGCGGACACGTGACCCCCTTTTGGAGTGAGCCTTCCTCTTTCTCTTGCGTCTGTCTTCTGATTGCTGCTTCAATGTCACGTGCTACCACGTGACCCCTGGTCACGTGTGAGCACGTGACCCTTGTTTGAACTCTCTTTCTTTAGTTCAACGGGAGAACTGATCTGCTGTCTTGCACGTCACGTGGCAACACGTGACCTTGGTCACGTGGAAGCACGTGACCTCTTCTGAGGCTCTTTTCCTTGTCTTGATCGGGGAACTAATGTGTGCTTTTCTGCCGCTTTATATGTCACGTGTCGACACGTGACTGCCGGTCACGTGTAAGCACGTGGCCCCCTTTTTGAAGCTTTTCCCAGAAGCTTTCCTGATTTTAAATCAGGAAACAAATGCCCCCACAACGTTGTTCTCACGTGTCTGCACGTGAGTGCAACGCTGTCATCTTTGTGACCGTTGGATTCATTTAGGGATCTGGGGAGATGAAACGTTTCCATTGCCTTCTATAAATACCTCTGTCTTTTCATAGGAGCCTTCACTTTGCTCATCTTCTTCCTCTGAGAATTTCTTCTTTGAGAATTTAATTCTCGCTTCCAGAGCTTAGTTCTCTGTCTTGAACATTTCCCAGAGTTTAACTCTGTCGACGGATCCTCTCCCTCAGGTAATAATGTCGAACGGCCAAAGCGCCTTCGTCTTCAAAAGAACTCCTTGGATTTCAAATCCATATTAAGGGTTTCGTAAAGAACCCATTTTTCTTCAAGTTTTTCCATAAAGACAGGAAACCTTCGAACTGTAGATCTCTTAGGGTTTAGGTGATCTTCGGGGAGATGATGACAGCGTTTCAACTCCATGGACATTAATTCCATCAAAATTATTTCTGGGAATTTAATTTCCTTTTTCCTAATAAGGAATTTAATTCCTATGAAGAACTCAGTTTCTTCACCCAGAGGCTCATTGGGGTCTCTTGGCCCGAGGCTGTTCTTCTGCCATTAATGCGATGGAGAATTGTAATGATGCCTTTTCGTGGGAATTTAATTCCTTTGATTTTGTTGGGTTCACTGTAGAGCCCGAGACAGATCCCATTGGGGGGACGTGCATGGTCATCATTCTTTATTAAATGGGGATGTTCCCTTTGTTTTATTGTAACTGTTTGGTCTCATTATTAATGAGCCGTCATCCGGATTCTGTGGGGCCCATGTGTCTTGTAGCCAATGGTCCCGGGAAACTTTGCTGTTGCTTTCTCCAATTAGTCTTCATGTTCGTGCATGAACATATATCGCTTAACTTTTCTTTTAACGGCCTCCCTTTATTGGATTTCAGGTGTGATGGCTTCTGCTCCACGCTTTCCTTTCTCTCGCTCAGAGGCGGCCTTTCCTCAGTCACCGTCTGATGAAGAGGCGATGGCAATGATTAGAGCCCATGACCCGAACTGCGCCAACCTTCTTCAATGGGGACCTTGGTACAGTCAGATTATTCAAGGTCGCAGGAGTTTTCTTTGCGCGGTGCCAACGGAGCCCACTTTCCCGTTTTTACCGATGGATCCTCCAAGGACAGCTTTTGCCGTGGAAATGCCCAACTGGACTCCAACGGGGAGGCTGGAGCCTTCGACGACCGGCATTCCGAACCATCCGATCCCGGCTATAGACATCTTGGGACGGCGCATCTGCCAGGGTGAGGCCCACCCGTGGGGGCAGATTTATAAGATAGGGCTCACTCCCAGGCATCCTACGGGCTACCTTCTCTGGGCTCGCTACATCCTTTCCGCCCATCGGGCGCGATTGCAGAAAGTCGGGCTTTATCAGGCCGTATACGCGTCGCTATTCCATTACAAGTCCCCGCATGCCTGGTGGGTCAAAGCGTTTTTGAACCAGTGGAATCTTCCCACTAATACTTTTCTTCTGGGAGATCGCGAGGTTTCGATTTCTTTAGCCGAATTTTATGATATCTCGGGGCTGCCGATAAGGGGTAATATGTATGAGGAGTTGCTGCCCCCTGACGAGTACGTTTTTGAACCCGAGCCCGCCCCAGTTGACGGCTTATCTGCTGAGAATGCTGTTCGACACAAGCGCCCTAGTTTAATTAGGGCCCTAGGCATTTTTGATCGATTATTCACCGAGTCTGAGGAGCAAGGCGTTACTTTCAAGAGCTTCATTGCTCGTTTCATTCGTGAGGACGCCTTACCGAAGACAGCCCCAAAGTTTGCCAACATTGGGGACCCCTTTGGGTTTGGTCCGAAGAGATTGCCGACCAACGAATCAGATCTACCTCAGTATTACATTCCTATTATATCGCCGATCTCTTTTGAATCCATTGCTGTCCCAGGCATGGACGAGGAGACGTTCTTTGTGGGGTTTATTAGCGTCTGGCTCAGTTGGTTCGTTATCCCCATGCATCGCTGCTTCATGAGAGCCTCGGTCATCTACCCGGCACATCGTATTGCTGAGGGGACGCGGTTGGCCATTGGTATCCCGGCCCTGGCGCACCTTTATAATGGATTGGGTACTGCGGCTAATACCTCTACGCCTGGCGTGGACGTAGTGAACTTTTCGCTTCATTACTTCACGTCGTGGATCGAAATGCATGTGCTGGGGTCTTTTGCCATGCATCAAAGGCCCGCTTTTTACGACGCCTATACCTTCCCGCGACTTATGCGACTGGTAGGTGCTTCTGCTGCCGATCCAACTCAATTTGGGGCTATTCGGGTGCTGATTTCCCCTCACGCCACCGCCGGCGGGTTAGCTTTTAACGATCGGGTTCTGTCTTCTCCTTCGGGTCCTGTTCAGCAACTTTGGGACCAGTCAAAGGATAACGCGCCTTCTCTGAAGCCCCGAGAGGCCACATACTTGTATTCAATTAGACCGGGCTACTTGGTGTTTCGCCAGGATAGTGCAGCCCTTTTTATGCGGTACAATCCTCATCGATTTGCTCGGCAGCTCGGATACGACCAGGGCGTTCCTTTTGAGGCCTTTATGATCGCTCCAATTCCTTCGCTAGATGCTGTTCGTGATGCCGCTCATCATTTCATGAGGCTGAACACCGGCTCTCATTTCATGGTCCCTGAAGCCGAGTACATCCCTCGATGCGTGGGTGCATTTACAGGCTGGTATCTTCATCGGGTCACCCCAATTATTGCTGAAGAAAGAAGGGTTCTTCTTGGTCATGACGCCCCTCCTCAGGTCTCGAGAGTTGAGTTGCGACCGAGGGTTCCAGTCCGCTTCCCTTTGAGGGAAATTGGCGCTGCCCTCATTCCGGGGGAGTCAGGGGTAGACCTTACTCCGACCGCTGGTATGCCCTTGGGTTCTCGATCGCGAGGTAGACGGGCTCCAGTGGTAGCACCTCTGCCGGTGGCGGCACCGCCCCCCGCGGCGTCGACGTCGTCCTTGGTTGTGGCACCGAGTGAGAGTAACAGGGACGAGGGCGTCGAAGGCGATGTGGGCCAGCGTCGCCCTAAGGCTTCGCGGGGGAGGAAACGGTCATCTTCAGCGACCGGCTCTGGGTCTAAACGACGGAGGAAAGTGGCTACTACCCCGCTTGATTCTGTGGTGGAATCTGAGCCTATCCTTGAAGACGAACCCTTGGCCCTGCAAGGGTCAGACACTGGGCTTCTCTTCCCGAGTTCGGCCGATGATGAGGCCGCACAACTGGCTGAGGCCTTACGGCGTTCGAAAGACCCGTCCCATAATGCCAAGGTTCCGAAGAAGTCTTATCCCGCTGTAATTTTTTACGAAGACCCTTCGTGGATTCGGCGGCGATTTATCGGCCCTTTGAAGGAATGGGGGGAAAGGGCTTTGAAGCAGGTCGCTTCAGAAGATGCAGCTGATGCACTTTCTTTATGGACCGGCGGTCATGAGTCTACCCTTGAACCTCGGCGAGCTTATCTCCTTGAGAAGGAGAAGCGGCTTGAAGAAGCCACGTTGAGGGCTTCTTTGCGTATAGGTACGCTGTGCTTCTTTTGTAGTCTTTTCGATTATTTATGCTCGTGGGTATGTATCATTATTTTTATTTGAATCGTGCAGAATCTTCGACGTTGGGGGAGCTCCCTACTGGCCCATTAAAGCTGAAGCCCGCCGAAGTTCTTAATGAAGCTTTGCCGGAAATGGAGAGAGTTGACGAGGCTGCTCCTCTTATGATAGAACCTCCAGTGGCGGTTCTCGATCAGGGAGTGTCTGCCCCTTTGGGGGATGTTCTCTTGGAGGCCGCCATCCCGATGACTCTTGCTGAGGATGGCCCAAAGGCCGGAAGCGAGGTAATCGGGACTACTCTCCCTTTGTTGGAGCCTGAGGTCGCGGCGGAGACCGTTGAGGCCGCTATCCCCCCGGCTCAGAATGGGAGGAGTGTTGAAGGTATCCCTCTGTGTTTTAATTTAGTAACCCCTTCATAGTCTGAAATCTTTTATCTTTCACAGAATTGCGCGGTTTGGCAGCCACGATCGCGGATCCGTCGCCTCGTCAATCATTTCAGCGTTTATTGGAGATGGCAGCTCCGCAGGCGATCCCTCCTCAGCGTATTGTCCTTTCCTCTGGGCAAGGTTAGTGTCACTCGCCATTTTTTTACCATAGCCTTGTTACTATTTTTGCGAAATGACGTTGATGTCTCTTCTAGTTTTGGAAGCCGACGATGAGGTCGAGGTCGTTGAAGGGCCAGGGGAACCTTCAGCTCCTACTTGCATGACTGTCGGTGAGTGACATTTTATTATAGTCCCGTTTGTTCTGTGTTTTAAGAGTTTCACCAACATTTGCCAAACTTGAACAGCCCTGCCGGTCTCCATGGCTTTGGAATCGCGCATTGTGATGCCGCCCGGCCCCTACGCTTTGCGGGCTTCAGAACGCTTGGCCCAATTGAGCCTTCTCTCCCTATCTTCTTTCGTCGAGGAGCTTCGTGCTGGTAGTGCGACCACATGTGAAGCGTTTGCCGCTGAAGCCAACGGCTCTCTTCTTTTTCTCGCCACCTATCATAGCGAGGAGGTGGTGCGGGTCTGGGTGGAGTTCTGTAGGAAGGTGGAGGCTTGTTTGTATGCTCTTGAATGTTCTCGCCTTTCCTCGGAAGCCGTGGCTGCAAAAGCGGAATTGCGAGGTCTGATAGCACGATGTGCGGCAAACATGACGTCATGTGAGAAGAGACTTGGCCGCAAGTTCTCGGAGAGGGAGCTAGCCTCCAAAGCGTTGGGCGAGCTTCAAGCCAACCTCACCGCTACAGCCAACAAAGCGTATGAACTTTGGCGGGTGCTTCAGGAGTCTATCAAGGAGGTGGTGGCTCTTGATAAAGCCGCTACGTTTACTCGTGAGAGGGTTGAGGCTCACAAGGCCACTGAGAGAGAGCTTGAAGCCCGGCTTGCTTCATATCATGCCCAACAAGCTCAGGCGGAGGCTCGCCTTCTGGAGATCTTGCGTCATGAAGCCGTGGCTCAGCAACAAAACGATGAGCTGGTGAAATTATTGCACCGCCCGCCGGCTTAAGGACTTGTATCTTTTCTCCCCTTTTTGTACATACTCATGGATAAGAGTATCTTCCTTTTTGTTTCCCTCATAGATTGCACTTTGTATCCATTTTGGTTCATGAATAAAAGATACAGTTTTTCTCTTAATGATGTGTCTCCTTTTCATTGAATGCATTCTGCGGATATTCTATCTTGATCTCCTTGCAGGACAGCGATGGCTCAGGCTTCAGGGTTAAGCTCTGCTTCCTAGGGCTTTTTACATTTTATGAGCCACGAGGGTCTCATAAAGAGTTTTTCTCCCTACAGGTCGAGAGGATCCTATAGGTGTAAGTTCTTCTTAAGAATCGTGAGGATTTTTAAGCGGGTTTTCCCTTGAGAGTCGTAAGGGTCTCACAAGAGAGTTTTTCTTCTTTACAGGTCGTGAGGACCTGCAAGTGTTGGATGTGGTCATCCTTATCCGTGTTTTACGGAGTCAGGCTCTCTCAAGGTATCGTAGTTTAAAGACGTCACGGTCAAGGTTAAGGACCTCATAGTCCATGGATTTAAGGACTCCACAGTCCATAGTTTTAAGACATCACGGTCAAGGTTAAGGACCTCATAGTCCGTGGATTTAGGGACTCCACAGTCCGATGTTTGGTTGCAGGGACCCTTCACCTCTTTGAAAACGTTGAGGGATTACAACGCCAGGTATCAAAGGAGTGAAGAGATGTACCCTTGAACCAGGGTAGAATCCGTAGGGAATCGGGGGGGTTGATCGTTAGTTTTAAGACATCGCGGTCGAGGTTAAGGACGTCATAGTCCGTGGATTTTAAGGACTCCACAGTCCGGTATTTGCTCTGGATGCTTCACACGGGTTCACTGCCGTGCTCGGCGAGGACCAGGCTCCGCTCTGGGCGTTTTCCGCGGGGTCAAAGAGTGACGTTATCCGCGTTCCACGTAACCAGGAAGTTTGCGCTAGATGCTTCACACGGGTTCACTGCCGCGTTAGGCGAGGACTAGGCTCCGCTCTGGATGCTTCGCATGGGTTCACTGCCATGCTCTGCGAGGACCAGGATCCGCTCTGGACGTTTTCCACGGGGTCAAAGAGTGACATTATCCGTGTTCGACATGACCAGGAAGTTTGCACTAGATGCTTCACACGGGTTCACTGCCGCGTTCTGCGAGGACTAGGCTCCGCTCTGGATGCTTCACACGGGCTCACTGCCGTGCTCTGCGAGGACCAGGATCCGCTCTGGACGTTTTCCACAGGGTCAAAGAGTGACATTATCCGCTTTCCACATAACCAGGAAGTTTGCACTAGATGCTTCACACGGGTTCACTGCCGCGTTAGGCGAGGACTAGGCTCCGCTCTGGATGCTTCACACGGGCTCACTGCCGTGCTCTGCGAGGACCAGGATCCGCTCTGGACGTTTTCCATGGGGTCAAAGAGTGACATTATCCGCTTTCCACGTAACCAGGGAGTTTGCACTAGATGCTTCACACGGGTTCACTGCCGCATTAGGCGAGGACTAGGCTCCGCTCTGGATGCTTCACACGGGTTCGTTGTCGTGCTCTGCGAGGACCAGGATCCGCTCTGGATGTTTTCGACGGGGTCAAAGAGTGACATTATCCGCTTTCCACGTAACCAGGAAGTTTGCCGATTGTATCCGCATTTTACGGGATGAAGGTTTGGCGATATGTATACCACCGAGCCATGGAACTGGGAGTTGCCGTTGTTCCGCTTAGCTTGATGTTGTGTCTGCTGACGCGAGAAGAACGTCGAGATGATCTCTAGGCTATTGGTGAACCGTCGAGATTTGGCTTCTTCTTGTGACGAAACCTGGGGAAGGAGTATGATTCCTTCTTGTTTGCGCCCCTGGATTGCACACAGGGATAGATGTAACATCACCTGCAGGGTGCGGACTTCACTTTTATTTTATTTCTTTTTCCGCGATGCTCTATCATTTCAGCTTTTCATATCGCGAAAATTGCGATTGCCCAATCATTTCGGCTATTTCTCGCGGCGCCCAATCATTTCGGCTATTTGTTTCATTTTCACTCGCTGTTTTTTATTGCGAGCTGCCCCATCATTTCGGCCATTTTGTCATGCATACATTTTTACTTGCTGCTTTTTATTGCAAGTTGCCCCATCATTTCGGCTATTTTGTCATGCATGTGTGGCTCGCTAGCTTTTTCGCTGCAAGCTCGGTTTTTGGGTGCCGGTTTCAGCATCAGCATCGCTACAACTGGAATGTTGCCAGGAGCGAATCATCATTTGCCTCTGTCGATGTTTGAACAAAGGTGGCTTAGTAAACAGGGTTAAGGGTCCTGCCGACCAAGGCTTTTGACTTCATGAGCCGTAAGGGTCTCACAAAGGTGTTTCTCCCTACAAGTCGTGAGGATCTTGCAGGTGTGTTTTCTCCTTAAGGATCGTAAGGATTCTTAAGTGCATGTTCTCTTGTAAGTCGTAAGGATCTTGCAAAGAGGATTTTCTCCTTATAAGTTGAGAGGATTTACAAGGGTTGTTCACCATATGGATATATCCCCAGTCACGGGTGGGACTTTGTTAGGGAAACGTTTGTTCGTGCCCGTGGATTGTATACAAGGGTCAGTACGAGCCACTTGTAGGGCAATGTCGAAGGTTGTGGGGGATTTGCTTAAGAACAGGTTTAGGTTTCTGTAACTTAAGACTTTCAAGTCTTATGAGCCGTGAGGGTCTCATAAGAGAATTCTCCTTACGAGTCGTGAGGATCTCGTAAGTGTATTTTCTCCTTAGGAATCGTGAGGATCCCTAAGTGTGTTGCTCCTTTGTGAGTCGTAAGGATCTCACGCAGGTGATTTCTCCTTACAAGGTCGAGAGGACCCTATAAGTGTCTTTTAACGAGGCTGCGCCCTTTCGGGTTTTCGCAAACACTCGCCGGTAGTCCTGCTGTTTTTACTCACGGAGCCCTTTCGGGTTTTCATCCGTGCCCATTTTGCTTTATGGACATACCCTTTTTTTTCTTTCTTTTTTTATTTTTCTTCCTTTTCTCGTCAACCTGAGGATGCTGCGGTAGTAGTTTAGGGATGTTTCGGTCCGTTGTTAGTTTAAGGACGTTTCGGTCCATCGCTAGTTTAGGGACGTTTCGGTCCGTTGATAGTTTAAGGACGTTTCGGTCCGTTGATAGTTTAAGGACGTTTCGGTCCATTTTTATGGGAGGGCCAGCTACTGCTTGTAAAGTCTGAGCCTAGGAAGATAGCGAGCGGACATAGTCGTCGTCATCTATCATTGACCCAGGCTATGGCTCATTAAGCGTAGTATTTCTTTAAGAAACGGCCGTTTATTGGCCTGAAAGGTCTTTCACCGTGCATGTCCGCGAGTAGATAGGCTCCACCCTGGTAGACCTTGTCTATGATGTAAGGGCCTTCGTAGTTTGGCTCAAATTTCCCCCGCTTGGCACGATTGGGGATCATAGGTCTTTTGACCACTAGCACGAGTTCGCCTTGGCGGAATGTCCTCGGCCTGGTCAATCTTTCGTACGAGCGCGTCATCTTTGCTTTGTAGGCTTCCAGATGTTGTTGCGCTATGAGTCGGGTTTCGTCGAGGGCATCAAGCTCCTCAAGCCGAAGGTGAGCATTTTCTTCGTCCGTCAGCTCGTGGTGGACTGCCACTCGTAGAGAGGGTAACTCTATCTCAAGGGGGAGTACTGCTTCCGTCCCAAATACCAATGCGTACGGCGTCGTTTTCGTGGCCGTCTTGAATATAGTTCGATAAGCCCAAAGGGCTTCTTGCAGCCTCTCGTGCCAGTCTCTCTTATTCCGGGAAATGGTCTTTTTTATGATCTTCGTCAAGGTCTTATTGAAGGCCTCGGCCAGACCGTTGGCTCGTGGGTTGTAAACTGAAGAATACCTCCAATCTATATTGTGCTGTTGCGCGAAGCGGCTAATCTTATGGCTTCTGTAAGCTGGCCCGTTATCGAAGATGATCCGCCGTGGGGTTCCAAACCGATAGATGACGTGCGTCTTGAAGAAATGGAGGATATTCTCCGTCTTCACTTCCTTTAGTGGTACTGCCTCTGCCCATTTGGAGAAGTAATCAGTTGTCGCCAGGATAAAACGATGTCCCCGAGATGATGCTGGCTCAATGGGGCCGACTATGTCAGTCCCCCACATCTCGAATGGCCAGCTGGCCACCGTTAGGTGTAGCGGATTCGGATATTGGTGGATGAAGTCTCCATGAATCTGGCATGAGTGGCATTGTTTTGCATACTCGAGGCAGTCTTGGATCATCGTGGGCCAGTAGTAGCCCATTCGTTTAATCTTTAACTTCATCTTCGGGCCTGCTTGGTGAGAACCGCAAAGTCCGTCATGAACTTCCTGAATGACTCTTTCTGCCTCGTCAGATCCTAAGCATCTCAGCCATAGGGAATCAAACGATCTCTTGTATAGAGTATTGTTGACGAGAGCGAAAGATAGGGCTCGTTTCATGAGCTGATGTCTTGAGGACGCTTCTTTGGGCATTCGGCGGGACTTAAAGTAGTCTATGAAGACTTCCCTCCAGTCCTCGGCCTTCTCCTGGTCTTTTATTTGTAGGGTCGTCTGTTCAGTCGCTCCCTCTTTATATAATTCCTGAGGTATTTCTGCGGGGGTGAGCACTCGACGGCTTTGTACCACGATTCTGACATCATCGAGGTTCTCGTCAGCCAGTTCTTTAGCAAGCTTAGCCAATGCGTCTGCTTTGCTGTTTTCCGCGCGTGGTATGTTCTCCAAAGTGTAGGAGGGAATTCGGGACAATAGTTGTTGCACCCTTTCGCCGTACTTCACCAGCTCCGGTTTGCACGTTTGGTAGTCACCATTTACTTGACTAACGACCAGCTGAGAATCCCCGTATATGAGGAGGTCTTCAATTCCCATGTCAATGGCAAGCTCGAGGCCTGCTATCAGGGCTTCGTATTCAGCTTCATTGTTTGTCCTCGGCTCTGTTAAGGAGAAGGCGAAGCGCATTATCCCTCCTTGTGGAGTCGCAAAGATGAGGCCTATCCCTGACTTGATCATTGGGATACCTTGCTTTTGTTTCTTTACGGAGGATGCTCCATCGAAATAGAGTTCCCATCGGGTGCTTCCACCGCTAATCGCATCAAATGCATGCTCGTCCGGCAAGTCACAATTCAAAGGAGAATCGGCCGGTATCGGGTGCTCAGCGAGGAAATCGGCAATGGCCTGGCCTTTCACTGCCTTGAGAGGTTGATATGTTATCGAGAACTCCATCAAGAGCAGGGCCCATTTAGCGAGTCGTCCCGTCAATATGGCTTTTGACATCAAGTATTTAAGAGGGTCCACCTTCGAGACGAGGCAGACTTCGTGTGCCAACGCATAGTGCCTGAGCTTTGTTATCGCGAAGATTAACGCCAAGCAATGTTTTTCAATGGGAGAGTAATTGCTTTCTGCCCCCAGTAGAACTTGACTTAAGTAGTAGAGTGCTCTCTCTTTCCCCTGATCGTTCTCTTGCGCCCATAATGCGCCCAAGGAACCTTCGAGGGCGGTTGTATAAAGAATGAGGGGTTTTCCCTTGACCGGCGCGGCCAACACCGGAGGGTTCTGCAGGTACTACTTGATCTCGTCTAGTGCACCTTGGCATTTGTGATCCCAGACGAATGGGGTTCCCTTCTTCATCAGGTGACTGTAGGGGCGGCATTTGCCTGAAAGATTTGCGATAAATCGCCGGATGTATGCGAGCTTCCCTTGGAGAGACCGCAACTGTTTGAGGGTTCTTGGCGGAGGCATTTCCATGATCGCTTTAATCTTTGACGGATCTATTTCAATACCTTGGTGTCGAACGATGAACCCCAGGAATTTGCCCGAGGAGACTTCGAACGCGCATTTGAGGGGATTCATTTTCAAATTATATTGTCGGAGGCGTTGAAACACAGTCTCCAGGTGGTCTAGATGCTCTTCGTATGACATGCTCTTCACTACGAGGTCGTCGATATAGCACTCGACAATGTCATGTATGAGGTCGTCGAAGATCTTTGTCATGGCCCTTTGATAGGTAGCGCCAGCGTTCTTTAGACCAAAAGGCATAACCTTGTAGCAGAATATACCTAAAGGGGTCCGGAAAGCGGTGTGCTTCTGGTCTTCGGGGTGCATCTTTATCTGATTGTATCCTGACGAACCATCCATAAAGGAGAAAACCTCGTGAGTGGACGTGTTATCTATCATTAGCTCAGTTACCGGTACTGGGAAATCATCCTTTGGACAGGCTTTATTGAGATCCCTGAAATCCACGCATATGCGTACCGTCCCATTCTTTTTCATTACCGGGACGATATTGGCGATCCAATCGGGATATTGGACTTCTTGGATAAATCCAGAATCGATCAGCTTTTTGACTTCGGCGTTGATGCTCATTTCCAGCTCGAGTCGCATCCTCCTTGGTGCCTGCTTGACTGGCTTGATATCTGGGGATATTGCTAATCTATGCACAGCGACCTCCGGATCTAATCCTGGCATCTCGGAGTAGTTCCACGCGAAGCAGTCTTTATGCCGTAGTAGCACGTTTTTTAACGCGGCCACCTTTTCTTCAGAGAGTAGCTCGCTGACGAATGTCGGTCGCGGATCATCTGCCGATCCCAACTCAATCTTCCTGAGGTTATCTGCAGTAGTATGTATACCGTCTTCCAGTTCTTTCGGAGCGGGCGGAAATTCTGAGATCACCTCATCATCGCTGTTTTCAAAGCACCGGGGAAGGTCATCTATCGTAATCGTATAACAGGTGCGAATCCGCTCCCGGGACTGAGGCGGATCCGGTTCTGCTCTTGCGGCTTTGGGTTCATGCTTTTGTGGCGGCGTTACCCTCCAGCTGTTGGATAAAGCGAATCTGCCCCGTCGGTACTGGTCTTCGACCCAGTTCTTGAAGGTGAAGCAGTCTTCGGTAGGATGTCCTATTGCTTGGTGATAAGAGCAATAGCTCGAACGAGAAGCCTTGTCGGTTTTTTCAGGGTGTCTAGACTCTGGAAGCGTGATCATCTGATGTTTTAGGGCGAGCTTGAGTAACCTTTCCGTCTTGTCTCGGGGGAAGGAGTACGCTCGACTCATCTTTTCTATGAAGGGCGAATCCGAGCTGTGCAGTACCCGATCACGTAACCTTCTAATCCTGCGTCGTTGTTGTCGGCTCTTCCTTCCGCTTCTCGACTTATTTCCGTCTCCGCATCGGGCCTTTCGCATGAAGGGTTGACAAGGATGAACGTCTTTGTCTTTTGCAATCTGTTGAAATAGACGTTGCGTCCTGGCCTTCTCATAGATGGCCGTTTCGCGGTAGTGGTCTTCCTGAGCTTTCTGACCCCCTTTCCTTATAGGCTTGCCCGTTTGTTCTTCAAACGACGGACTTGGTGCTTCAATCGCAGGGTCTGGGTTTGATAAGGGATCGGCATCTCCTGACAGGACGTCCTCTTCTTCATCAAAGGTATATACAGCGTAGCTGCTGTGGGCCCGCTCTCGTTTTCCGGTTCTCGCGTATCCAAGCCCAAGTGTCTCCATTTTCCCGTTGGGCAATTTGCGTTGGGTTCCAGGGACATCCCAAATCCTGTTGTAGAACCGAGCCTGTCGAACAGTTTGTTTTAAGGGTACTCCTTGGCGCTTCAATAGCTTCTTTAATCCATTTGTATAGTATCTGGGCAGACGGATGGGTTGGAGTCTGTCGCACGTAGTATCTGCGCCATGCCAGATCTCTTTCTCTATTTTCGACTCTGAGGATTGGTAGAATAGGATCACCTTCTCACCCCTACGCCTGGGAGGGACGTAAAACGTCTGCAGGTCCTGCACACTGTGAGCTTGAAGCGTGTCGAGATCCTTGTAGTGTTCTCGCGGTACCATGGTGATTTGCAAACTGTGGCCATCGCCAAGGGGTGCTTGCATTGAAAGCCGATTGGAGAATACGGCATTGACCTCATCTTCTGAATCACTTCCGAAGACCAGTATGGGGGCGGGCGTCCTCCGGTTGTTGCGTTGAGATGGCCCTGTATAAACTATCTCTTCCTCTTCTTCGGTATCGCTTCCGAAAACAGGGATGGTGGTGGCGGCTTTGTTCCTCGAGTTGCGACACCTTTCTGTATCTTCGAAGTCTGGCAAAAAGTATTTCGCATCCTCGTATTTGCGGACTTCGTTCACGGAAAATGGGTTCAACTCACCCGTTACAATGTACTCGAAACCGTCTTTAAAGTACTTCATACACTGATGTTGTGTAGAAGGGATGATGTTGTACTCGTGTAGCCAATGACGGCCGAGCAAGGCGTTGTAGCAGGTCTTGGCGTCAATGACATGGAATTTGATGTCTGTGACGAGAAGCCCGAAGCGTAACGTTAGTATTACGGACCCGAGAGTCCGTGACGATTGTGAGTCGAAACCGGAGATAGTAATTTTGTCCCGAGCGAGATGTTGCACACTCATGCAGATTTCCTTCAACACCCGAACATTAAGGAGATTGACGGAGGATCCATTATCCACCAGGATCTTGCCTATCTTGATGTCATGGCAGTATCCGGAGACATATAGGGGACGGTTATGGTCGCACGTCCCGAGAAGGAGGTCTTCATCACCGAAAGTGATGTCGGCCGTATGCACTTCCTCCAGTTCGTCCTTCATCTTTTCAGTGGCGAGAAAGGCTTGGAATTGCTCAGGTTCTTGTAATGCCTTAATTAGTGAGTCCCGTGCTTCTTTTGATAATAGGAGGGCGTCGAGAATGCTAAGCTGAGAAGGTAGCTTCCTTAGATGCGCGAGAATGTTATAGTCCACTTTACTCCTCCTAGGAGGGTCTTTGGCAGTCAGTTCTTTCGCGACTTGGTCATCCAAAGTGATATCTTCGGTGACATTTTCCTTTCCCTTATCTTTTCTGTTCGTAGGCCCGAGATTCTTTTCTGGGAGTGTGCGATTGCGCAGCTGGGTGTTCTCGCAGGCTTCCGATTTCTCCTCTTTTCCTAACACGGACTCTTCAAAGAGAGGGCCCAGAGTCACTTCTTCATCAGAGTCGCTCCCAAAGGTGAGAACTTGTGACCCTTCGGCATGAGCCATATAACAGTTGCCAGTAATTCTGTTGGGCCCGTCGACAGTGCTTCTTTGCTCCCTACGGCTCTTGCGTTTCATGCGCTTGAAATGTTGCCGACGAGCAACATATCCTTGCCACCATATCTTAAAGGCGTCGCACTCCTCTGTGGGGTGTGAGATTTTCCAATGATATGCGCAGTAGTCAGGGTGCCTTTCCGCCCCATCGTGCCTATTTCCTTCCGAAGGTGGTAGCTTCATTCCCATTGACATGGCTTTGGCGAACCTTTTCCTTGTCTTGAATATCTTCCTGTCCATTTCGGACGCCTTTCGTTCTGGCAGGGGTAGCTCAACTCTTTCGTTCAGTCGCCCGCATTTGGTTCCTTCTGATGCTGCCATCTCACGCTCCTGATCCGCTTTACTTTTTAGACGAATCTCGTCTAAGAAGGCATTGATCACATCAATTGTCAGCCTCGCACGCTCTGGTTCGGGCTTTGCTTCCGGCTTCTTGGTGTCAGGAGCTTTCTCGCCATCGGTAAGCGAGTGGGAGATTACGTTATAACTTGCTACATACTCTTCGGATTCATCCGATGAGCTCTCTCCATCATCTTCGTCTTGAAAGGTGTGGTCGAGGAATTCTCGCAGTGTGACAGGAGTTCGCGCCTTCTGATTATATTCTTCCAGCGCGTCGATTTGCTTCTGCAATTTCGTGCGCTCGTCTCCAAGCCTCGCGGGCTTCTTGGATTTCTTCTTCTTCTTCTTCGATACTTTTGACGGCTGGGCGTGAGTATTTGGATCTTTATCAGAAGTCTTCGTAGTTGCGCGGGGCTTCAACATTCCTTCGATAATTTGAGGTTCAAGAGGGTCCTTCCATTCGATTGCAGGGCACGCATGAAGGTCTTTCAGCATCCTTTTGGTTTTAGTTGATAGTATGACTTCCCATGGAGCTTCTTCAATAAAGGAGCAGGTTGCCCCCGGTGTATCTGCTTTCTTAGGAATATGCGGTTGTGGTGGGTTCACCTTCCACTTTTCGGACAGTACAAACTTCCCCTGGAGGTATTGATCTTCAATCCATCCTTTGAAGACGAAGCAATCTTCAATCGGATGACTTACCGTTTGATGGTAAGGGCAGTAGTTAGGGTTATTCACCTCAGTGGGTTGTGGCGGTCGCCTTGGATTTGGTAGGTTTATAAGTCTGTTGCGTATTGCCAGCTCAAATAACCGTTTCGTCTTGTCCCGTGGGAACGAGTAGGGACGTTTCATCTTCTCATTATAATACCGACGTCTTTCTTCCAATTGATCTGCCGATTTCGGGGCGTTGGGTTGCTGTTGGGCATTCGCGACAAAAGTTGCCCTTCCTTTACCCTTGTCATTCCGAGGTTCTGGCTTCGGGGCAGGTGGTCTATGACCCATCTGGTCCATCTGAGCCAACTTGTCGATTAAAGCCTGGAATGTGGTTGGTTTAAAGAACATCATAAACTGGGAGATATTTGCGTGGGGGTCTAGGGTTCCCACGAACATGCCCACTGCGGGTGCTTCCTCAATGCGTTGCTCGCATCTCGACCACAAATTCCGCCAGCGTATAGCATACTGGACCCAGGTTTCGCCTGGTTTTACCCTGGCGTTAATCAAAGCAGTCATTGGAGTGCGTTCACTGGCACTCGCGAATCGCTGAGTGAATAACAATTCCATTTCAGCGAATGTTTTGATGGAATCGTTCGGGAGTTCCGAATACCATTCGAACGATGTTTCTGATAAGCTGCCCACGAACTGGCGGAGCAACAGTTTATCGTCACCGCCGGTGTTACCGCAGAGGGCCCGGAACTGGGCGACGTGTTGATGAGGATTGCCGGTCCTCTTATACACATGGAATTTCGGTATCGTATAGCCTTGCGGGTATTTGATTTGATCGTACCAGCTTGGATACGGTCGCCCCGTTTTCACGACTTGACCAGCTGCCTCAGTCGCATGATGGACCCGGATTTGCTGGGCTATGTAGTCGGCCAAGTCAGCTTTAGAGATCGTCTCCTCCTTGGCCGTAGAGAGGGCTGGTGGTGGATTTGACGTTTCTCCTCGGTCATCTTCCAGAACGATTGGGGGATCTTCAGCGGGTAGGTCCTGTTGGATCATCATTCCTATCATATCTTGGAAGAGAAGGCCCATGCGCTGTATATTAGCCGCTTGTTCAGCAGCCTCTTTGTCCTTTTTCTCCAATGTCCGGCGAAGGAACTCGGCGTCGGTTTCCTCTTCCCGGCGCGCGTCTGAGGACGTTTCTGGGCTTTCTTTTGGCCCGGTAAGTGCAGCCATAGCACTCATCATTTCCTGCAACTTTTGTTGTTGTTCCTGGGCTCTCGTCACGGATCGGGTCAGCGGTCGGTGGCTCGTAGAAGTGCGGCTTTCCTCCTTTCCAGAGACCATGTAAACAGTGTGCACCACCGTGCCCCCAGACTTAGGGTGTCCGGGCTCATAGCTTTTAGCCGTCGTTGCATGTTGAGGGATCTTCTCTGGCTCCCTCCTTTTATGAGCCATGGAGGTTGAGGGGGCCGTCGAGGTGGGCGTCCAAACAGCCTTTTGGGGTTTAGCCTGATGACCAGCCTTCGGTTGGATTTTCAGCTTCTTATGCTGGCGGGAAAAGTTTGGATCGATGATTGAGTCTCGGGCCTGCCGCCAAACCTTATAGATTTTGGAAGACAGCCGTTGAGGAGATTGGGGTTGTTATGGTTCTATTTCCGCAACCTTCTTTAATGGGGGAGGAGACCTCTTCAGCATTGCAGTAGGGGAATTCCTTCGCACCTTATTTAGCATTTCGAAGCTGTTCCCAGTTGGAACAGCAGCATTAACTTCTACCACCGGGGCTGGTGGAGTCAATCCAGAGGGGGAGTTGCCCCCAGCCTTCCTTATTCGGCGCCAATGACGACGTCGAGCGCGTCGAACGGACGGTGCTGGTTCAGCGGTGAGAATGGCTTCGTCTTGCCCCCTGTGTGGGTGGGGGGTCGTTGTTGGTGTTAGCCTGTCAAAGACCGATGTCCTTTGCGTAGCGAGAGCAGGGGTCAAAGCTGTTAATCTTGTGAAGATTGATTTCTTGACCGGGGAAACCGCCTTGGCGATTTCGGAGTCAGGAGCGGCCGCTTTCTTAGAAGCGGCCTTCTCTGAGATTGTAGGCCCCATGATGAGTTCGCAAGATTTCTGGCCCAATCTAGAGAAGACCGAAGCGTTGACGTTGGGCGACTTGCTGAGAGGAGCCGCGGCAGGAGTAAGACGATCAAAGACCGACTTCCTGAGAGTTTCTTTTGTCAGCACCGGCGCCACGAAGCTTGATGGGGGGAGCATAGTCCCAAAGAACAATCCGGTAGTGGCTTGAGTCACTTGGTCCACCGGCATTGTGAACAACGAAGCAGCTTGGGGTCCGTAGGCTATACCTCCTGGCGAGGTAGAGCGTTGGTCGCAATTGCAGTTTGAGCAGTTGAAGGACTTCGCGGAAGTAGCAGCCATCGATCCTTTGTTTTCTGCAATAGGCAAGACGCCAATTCTTAGTGTCTCGAAACCCAAGGGCAATCATTGGCGAACCGCGATTGGTTCGCGAATCACGACACACGAAGTGTGGAGTGGAAAGAGGAAAAGGTCCCACCGGGCGTGCCAGAATCTGTTCCCCTCCGAACGGACACGCGGGACGTCTGGGGGCGTCTCGCCTGAGGTTCGGGGCAGATGCCAATAGGTGCTATCCGTCCGCCTCTCCGAGGATGCCAAGTTGATTTATGGCACCATGTATCGGAGGTTTAGACGGATGCGTCCGATGTAGCAGACTTCGTCAGATTCCCCCTCGTTTGAGGGGTTTTTGATTGTGGGGACGCTCTTCCCTGCAGGCGCAAGTCCCTGCAGTTAATTACGCTACCGCATCGCGGTAACAACTTTCTCCTTCTCCAGATGGTCACTTCGTGTCATGTGTTTTTGTTTTATGTTTTCCTGCCCGTGGATCGTTTACGGAGACCGAGTTATGTCGTCGCCCGTAGGGCATGGACTAGTCCAAATCCGAGTTATCTCAGATTTGGGTTTGGGGGTTTGGTTTGAGGATACGTTAGCCACGCTTGAGGCTAAGATCAACTCAAACATTTGTTAAGGACACGTTAGTCTAGTTTAAGACTAAGATCAACTTAACGGGATCGTTTAGATCCGACAAAGGAGCGTTTGGACTCCATTGTTCCAGTTTTAGAGACATAGTGGTCCATCGTATGTGTGTGGCCGTCGGGACCCGTCACCTCTCTGACGACGTTGAAGGATTACAACGACGGATGTCAGAGGAGTTTAGAGATGTACCCTCGAGCCAGAGTTAATTAGGGGGGATTCATAGTCCAGTCTGCTTGAAGGTTTAAGGACGCGTTAGCCATCTTTGAGGCTAAGATCAACTTAAACGGGACCGTTTAGATCCGACGAAAGAGCATATGGAGGCTCTATGGTTCTAGTTTAAGGACATTGCGGTCCTTGGGTAGTTTAAGGACATTGCGGTCCGTGGTTAGTTTAAGGACATTGCGGTCCATGGTTAGTTTAAGGACATTGCGGTCCATTAGTAGTTTTAAGACATCTCGGTCAAGGTTAAGGACGTCGTAGTCCATGGGTTTAAGGACTCCACAGTCCGGTATGTGCGCTGGATGCTTCACACGGGTTCGTTGCCGTGCTAAGCGAGGACCAGGCTCCGCTCTGGATGCTTCACACGGGTTCACTGCCGTGCTCTGCGAGGACCAGGATCCGCTCTGGACGTTTTCCACGGGGTCAAAGAGTGACGTTATCCGCGTTCCACGTAACCAGGAATTTTGCATTTAGACATGGGTTTAAGGACCCCACAGTCCATATCATGAGTGGTCGTCGGGACCCGTCACCTCTTTGAAGACATTGAGGGATTACAATGCCAAGTATCAAAGGAGTGAAGAGATGTACCCTAGAACCGGGGTGGATTAAATAGTCCCTGGCCCAATTTGGGTCAAGACTGATCAATTATGTTATGAGCCCATTGGCCCAGTTAATCACAAATTGAGGACTTATGGCCAGCTTGGGCTAAGTCCAGTCAGGTCTGGAATATTGAATTTTTGTTGGTCCATTGAGGGAGAGGATTTGCCTCTATCCCTTTAGCCAATTGGGCCAAAGCCTAGTGTTAAGCACTTCAGAGCAATCAGTGTTGAACACTGGGAATAGGGTTGACAAGTTAGTGTTTAACACTAAAAGAATAATTGGTGTTGAACACCAGCAACAAGGCTTTCAAATTAGTGTTAAACACTAAAACAGATTGGTATCAAGCACTGGCAACGGAGGCCTCAAATTAGTGTTAAACACTAAGGTAGTCAGTGTTGAACACTGCAAGTAAAGTTTGAACACTAAGGCCCAGCAGTTGTTTCAGTAATTGGATTCGAGGGTTCCAGTTTAGTGTTAAGCACTAAGGCAAGAGAGGTCACGTGGCAACACGTGAGGGTGCCTTCCCTTCAATGGTTCTGCTGAGATTACTGCATCTTTCTGAGTGTCACGTGTCAGCACGCGACGGGCATTCATATGCTCGTTTGTTAGAGCTTTTGTTAAGGGTCACGTGGATCACGTGAGGGACAACCTCAAAGGGTTTTCTGTAGATCTCTTGGGGGGTCACGTGGTGGCACGTGACCCTGCCTCTATGTATGTCGTTTTTAGAGGATCTGTTGATCTTTTTTCAGGAATTAAATTCCTCGGGCTTTAATTTTCAAAGGAATTAAATTCCTACTTCCTTTTGAAGATTTATATTCTGAAATAGAGTTGAACTCTGAATTTTCTGTAGGAATTAAATTCCTCATATATGTGAAGGACTGAATAGGGTTAAACCCTAATGAAAGCTTTTAAGGAACTAAACTTCCCGTTTTAAAGAATTATGATTAAGGGAATTAAATTCCTGCTGTTTCAACAAAACTATGATCTTAATTAGGGTTAAACCCTGCTTCTTTTTATTTTGAAGGAATTAAATTCCCATGATACAGGGTCAAGCCCTAATTTTATTTTAAAGGAATTAAATTCCTATAGTTCTGTGAGAATTAAATTCTCATGCCTGCATTCCTTCTCTATGTTTTGGATCTACATGGCAGGATCTCGACCCATTGAGAATTAAATTCTCAACCTTAAGGAGAGATGTGCACTTTGCAGATCCTCTATCAAAGAGAGAAGAAATGTGCTCTTCTGTTTTATGTATCAGAGTTAAACTCTGTTGAGAATTAAATTCCCCTTCTTTCAAAAGGCCTTCCCTTTCTTACCTAGGGTTTTTTGCAGAAGATCCAAGTCTTTTCAAAGTATCAAAGCTTTCCTCCTTTTTTCTTTCTCTGCGCACGTCTCTCTGTATCTGTGTATCCCTTTTTTGTGTCTCTTGGCTCCTATTTATAGGAGAAGCAGCCGAATCAATTAGTTTTGGTAAATCTTTCATGGGATATTTGATTTGCATCCATTGTTCATTTTGGACCTTTGGATTATTGGGTGAATTTTATTCACCATTGGATTTTAAATCCAGAGATTCTCCTTTGTTATTTTGGTTAGATTTAAGTGGGAAATCTTTCCAAACCCGAGATTTTCCATAGGTAGATGATATTTAATCATCTCTGAATCTTTAATTTGATTGGTCCCAGATAATCACTTTCCTTTGGAAAGATTTAGTTCTCCTTCGGAATTTAATTCTGTTGTCAAAAATGGGCTTTGAAAGCCGGTCACGTGTGACCACGTGACCCATGGTCACGTGCGGACACGTGACCCCCTTTTGGAATGAGCCTTCCTCTTTCTCTTGCGTCTGTCTTCTGATTGCTGCTTCAATGTCACGTGCTACCACGTGACCCCTGGTCACGTGTGAGCACGTGACCCTTGTTTGAAATCTCTTTCTTTAGTTCAACGGGAGAACTGATCTGCTGTCTTGCACGTCACGTGGAAACATGTGACCTTGGTCACGTGGAAGCACGTGACCTCTTCTGAGGCTCTTTTCCTTGTCTTGATCGGGGAACTAATGTGTGCTTTTCTGCCGCTTTATATGTCACGTGTAAGCACGTGGCCCCCCTTTTGAAGCTTTTCCCAGAAGCTTTCCTGATTTTAAATCAGGAAACAGACCGTGTGAAAGCCTTTGAACCTTCGGGTTTGCGGCAGTTCTACTGCGCCATTAGTGAGGCTTGGGTTTGCCCTTCTACGGCTGGACCACCGATGCTGTGGTATGTACTCGATACTATTAAACTGTACCCAAGATGTTGAGCTCTTGGGGGACTATGAGGATTCGACGAATCGATCGGATGGCTCGACTTAATTCGGATGCTAATCGGTGAGATGCATTTCTTGGGAGACTCCAGATACGAGGATAGTCGTTGGAGCTCAGTCCATGCAGCCACGACGAGACGAGTCCGAAGCAGTCGACCTTAGAGAAAAGTGGAGTAAGAGGTTCATACCAGGTCTGGACGAGATGACGTTCCACTCCGCCGACATCAGAGATGTGATACGCATGCCGAGGCATTGTACTTGGATATACCTTCCAGAAGGAGTCGCAGTGAGTATGCAGCTGTTCCGGAGCAAAAAAAAAACAGATATAGTAAAGGACGATGACTTCCGGACAGTTAGGCAGAGACGAGACTTGGAAGAGATCTTGAGCAGGATTCCTTCCAGGATACTGCTGCAATGATATTTGCACCCAGGATTAGATGTGTCACGTGCATTCAGAGAGCCAGAGGCCGACGCCAGTGACATGCTGCTTGACGAGTGGTCGTGAGGATTGACCGAGAGATGACCAGAGAAGTGGCAAAACGGAATCGTCCCCGTTAGCACACCTGACAGGGCCGACGGGCCGATGGATCGTGAGATTGGTAATCTACAGAGAAGACTTGGACCCAGGAGTGGTCATTGATACGCACACCAGTAGGCCAGAGTTCAGGATCGTCGACGGGATATACTATGAGTAACCGCGACAGTTGGCCAGAGATTCTTGGAGGATGCGCTTGAGCAGGACTATTCCGCCATACTTGTTTTGGTATTTTGGGCGATCTATTCACATGACTGATTTGATGATTGGATTCATGATATTTGTTTTCATGCACCATGGTTGTACCTATCGGATATTTGGGATTTTGCACAGTTGTTGCACTTGATATTGTTTTCGTGCCTTGGTTTCCCATATATAGGATTTCATGGGTTTCATACATTTGAGTTGATTTTGTGCGTATGCACGCACACGATTTGGTTTTTGCACTCTGTATAGTTTACATATGCTTGCAGTGCAGTGACATGTATTTTGTGCACCTAGTTGCACTGGACTTCGATTTCGATTGGGATGTTCGATGTTTGTTTGTGCACTTTATGCACCCGATTGGATTTTACGCGTGTTTCGGCGCTTGATATTGGATTTCATGATTTCGTGCATGATGGATGCACCGGATTTGGATTTTAGCGCATGTTGGGCGCATGTTATGAGATACGATTTTGGTTGCACACCAGATGCACTAAATCGGGATTTTTCGTGCATGTCAGATGCACCTGTTTTTGCTGTCAGGCACACATTTGGCCCATGACAGATGCTTCGTGCACACCCGTTGCATCTCGATGTTCTTCTTGTGCGCATATACGGCACATTCATGGATTTTGATTTCCGTGCGCACCAGACGCACGTAGTATTCCTATGCACATTTTAGGGATTGATTTCTTATGGAGCGGTACGTTTTTATGATGATTGCTATATGTTTTTATACTGAGCAGGACTAGTCAGAGGACAGTACCTGGGTATATTTTGCATGCATTGGTAGTTATCGAAGGGATTTCCAAAAGCGAGCTATAGTCTCAGTATTTACCTACGCGTCTGATAAGACACGAAACGTTTAAAACAAGGAAACCCTTCTAAATTGTTTTCAAAACGGCGGAACGCGCATATTAAACAAAAGGTATATACGTATATGGTTATTTTCTTATAAGAGACGTCCGCCACTGTGCAGTGTTATGCGCATTGCACAACGACTTTAAAAGATTTGGCATGCATTTCCTTTAGAAACTTACATGTATAGATTTGATATTTACATGTATAGTTCTGATTTATATCATATTGGTTTTGCTTTGGATTTGGCATTCATGTCCTTACCATAACTCCGATGATTGCGGGATGCTTGACGGAGTTTTGTTTTTGAGTTATCTTCTCATTACTCATACGCATGCATTGCGCTATGATGCGTTTATGTATTGATGATTTCGGAGCCCCGACGACTTGGATTTCTTATTGAAATGTTTTAGAAATTGGGGGTTTAAATTTAAATTCGGGGACCGAATTTCTTTAAGAGGGGAAGATTGTAACATTTCAAAATAATAAAATATTATTTTGGGAATTTTTATAATTTAATATTATTTTATTGATTATTTTAATATTAAATTTATAATTAAATACCGATAAATGGAAAAATTATGGAAAATTCTAAAATAGGGTATTTTATGGAATTATGACATTTTAAAGTTTTTATGATTAATTATATGCTAATTTAGCGCTAATCGCGATTAAAAATCGCTAATCGGGTATTTAGCAATTTTGTGCAAAACATACACATATCTTTTTTCAACACTTGTGTTATATTTTCTTACCATGGCTATTACTTTGGGTTTACTATTTGAATGAGAAGTTTTTGGAAAAGAAAAGAAAAGAAAAGAAAAGGATTTTTGATTAAAGAAAAGAGGTATGGTAAGAGGGAGGGGGTAGGTGAGAGTGTTGACTTGGCCTTTCTCTTCATCTCTTCCTCTCATTTTCTCTCTCCCTCTTCCTCCATCTCCTGCTGCTACTAACCTCTTGCTCTCCCCCTTCACAAAATCATCACAATCACACACAAAACAACCTCAAAACACCATTTCCATTTCACAAAAAGTGTGCACAACCTCACAAGCTTTAGAATGGACCAGGAAAGTTGGTGTTTTGGTACTGTGGGAAGATTCTTGAGTCTCTATTGAGGTAATTCCTTCACAAATATTGTAGTATTTCAAGTGATTTAGCCTATTTTAAAGTTTAGTGTCCTTTTGTCAAGGTTTTATACACTTTGGAAAACCCTAGAGAGGGTTAGGGTAAACTTGAGTGGTGGCTATGCAATTGGACTCTAATGGTGACCATAGACCCTATATTGACCAAAACACTGGCCTAGCACAACCTGAAACCCAAAAATACGGAATTACGGAACTTTTCATGTCGGTTTGTGTGATCTGTGAAGGTGTTCTGTAATCTGGATCAACCCGGGGGCACCAAAAATAAAATTGAGCTGACAGTGAGTCGTGCAGGCACCTAGGAAGCTACCACCAAGACCCGAGCCCCTAACTCAAACCTACGGCCGCATATTTAAGCATTCTGGCCTCAATTTGCGGCCAGAGTAGAAGAGAATCGATCCATTTTTGTTCCAGGGCTCATTTTGCACTAAATTAGACCCCTCCTATATGCAGTTTTGGCTAATTGTCATCTGGGGAAAATCTGGGAGCATTTTGGTGTGTTTTAGGCGATGTTTTCCGTATTTTTAAATGCACTTTCTTGATATTTGGATTTGTATTTGGTTGTCGGGTGTTCGTACATCGACAACAGGGGTTGTTTGTTGGATTTGCATGTTTGGGCCATAGGTTCCAACCTATGAGCACACTGTGCGCTGTATCGGTTTTCTGCCTTGATTTTCATACACATTGCTATGGTTGATCATTGTAGGTACCTTCACGTGGATTCCGAGGCGACGGAGCATGGCGTTATCGACACCGACACGCAGGATGCAGGTGAGTAGATTTATATCTACGGGGAGAAGTCGGGTGGATGGCGTATAGCACCCCCGCAGTTCGTGGTGATGTATACGAATACGTATACACACATATATTGATTGTATGTTGTTGAGATGATTGATGATAAATATGGATATTTGGTATTTTTGGATTGGGTTAGTGTAGTTGCGAA
The DNA here is from genome assembly GCA_030015575.1 of Agapanthus africanus. Classification (NCBI taxonomy): domain Eukaryota; kingdom Viridiplantae; phylum Streptophyta; class Magnoliopsida; order Asparagales; family Amaryllidaceae; genus Agapanthus; species Agapanthus africanus. The sequence goes on from JASDDO010000008.1 coordinate 213,701,821, forward strand.
ACCCTAGAGTAGTGGTCGCACTCACACACGCACACACACACATACTTGCATACATTTCTTCTTTCATATGTGCGTATATGGGAATATATATTTATGTGTTCATATGGGTATGAGACTATGTGTTCATATACTGGATTTGAGGATAGTATTTGGGATTTGAGATGAGTCGATGAGATTGGGCTTGAGGCCAGGAGATCGGTGATGTGATTTGGTTCGTATTGAGATACGACACGATGTTTTAGCGGGTCTTTTGACGTAGTGATTCTTACACCTGCATGCATACATAGATGGTATCAATATTGTACTAGACGTAGATCAGTACCCCGATCATGATATTTGATAAAGAGGATACCAGATGAATAGTATGATGAATGTGATATTGACCCGTACCCAGATTTGGGATGCCGTACGACGGATTTACGTACGAGCTATATATTGATGATTGATCCGCACTCTTGACTTTGGATGTCTGATTATATATATAGTATCGGATATGATATTACTGAGGCGGGATCACCGACTATACATATACAGGTATGTATATGTATCGACTCAGATGATAGGCGGTTTCCTTACCTGTAGTTCAGCTTGTTAGTTCAGCCGTATAGTTTAGTGTAGTTGTTAGATTAGATTAGACTCCTACCTATTTCAAAACTAGCGGGTCATGGGTATTTTAAAAAATAGCCCAAGGGATCCTACGGATATTTCAAAAGACGTATCTTTTCATAAAAACACCGTAGCCCCTATTTTCAAAACCCCATGATTCGTGTTATTTCAAAAGGCACCATTTGTAGGACTTATATTAGATTAATGCAGATTAGTTATAGTTGCGTCTAGTATTCAGCTCCCGCTCATTATTGTGGTTCGTTTCGCATCGCATGCTTATATTATGTTTCATACTCCACTATTGATATCATGCTGTTAGGACACCAGCACCATTATCGATGATGCGTATGTACCACGTACACGTACTTGCCGGCTCACACACATCTTCATCGGTAATTGCCATGTCACGTACACCTTAGAAAATATTATTGCTTGACATAGCCTGTTAGCTAATAGTTTAGACATTGTAGTTATTACCTGCTACTTCATGCATACTGTTATTCATTGTTATGCCGCATTCATGGATTCTCATGCATATATTCACTATTTTACGTGTTATTGAGGTTTTGGATTCGGATTTCCATGAGATTTTCTGGATTTGGAGGAAAACCGCAAAAACATAAATAAACCTTTTCTCTCTTTTAAAATAAAAAGTGCGGTTTTCCCATGACGTATGAGTCGTCCACCATGAGTTTGCTGATGGATTTCGAGACCCGATTCGAGGAGTGGAGGAACCGTTTCGGGTACATGGTGGGCCCGGTGCGGTACCTCGGGGCAAGAGGAATGTGTTGTTGACGTTGAGCCTGGCAGGGGAGCACTACCGACCGGTGATATTACCCGACGCGTCGGATATCCGGAGGATACCGTCGTGGTCTTGAGATGGATGGTAGGGGCCGGTCTGGATTGACGGCACCCTAGATATTGATTTTGAGATATTGAGGTACAGAGATTGTGATACAGAGATATCGAGATATTTGGACACTTGTTTTGTGTCGATGCTGGGCACTGTTTTATGCTGATTTCATTTATGGTACCTCACTTTAAAAATACAGAAATCTCACGGATTTATGAAAACAGTTTTCGTCAGTACATGCATTCTGTTCCGTGCATTCATACCTCATTCATATGATATATTGCTACCTGAGGCACTGACACGGGCACATGAGATTACACTTGGGTTAGATATATACCCTAGTCATTGTTTTAGACTGCTGGTTATATTGAGGATATATTATGATCGTATGACCTAGGATTGCGTCATACATGCGATTTCTGTTCATAAATGTTTTCTATTCACGAGTTGGTAACTCACCCCCGTTGTGCCCCAGTTTCTTGCAGGTTTTGCCGTACAGGTTTCTTTACGGCTTTGCGGGCATAGTTTCGTTCGGGTGATTTGCTAGTAGGTGGGTTTACTTGTATCGTACCCCCATTATATATCTTGTATATCATTATTCTGTTGTATCTAGAAGTTCCATCAACCAACATGTATTTATTTCAGAGATAGAGACCAGTGTTGGTTATTCTATCGACCTTAGAGTCGCGCTTTGTATTTATACGGATTTCATGTTGTTTTGAGTTTCCTTTTCTGTTGTGATCCTCGCCTTTCCGCGTTGTATATTATATTGCTTGCGTGGTTGTGACCGTCGATTGACGAAGAGCTAGTTTCCGCTTGGGGATGCATTTTTATTGTATATGCTTTATCAGGTTTTGTACCCGATTGGGGTCAGTTTTACAAAGGAAACTCTGCCGAAATTTTTAGAAAGGACTTGTGATTTTAAAATGCACATTTCGGCGTGTATTGCAAACTGTTTGATTTAAAATGGTTTTCCTACACTCTACTACTTTTCTTGGTTTGGATTTCTGGGTTTTCGGCTTACTTAGATTACGTACGCCTCGAGACGTTTCGTAGTTTAAGTGCCGGTCATGTTCCGTACTTTCGGGTCGTGACAAAGTTGGTATCAGAGCGTTAGGTTTTACCTTCGAAGCGTAGGATGACCCTTGGTTGATGGAATAGGTGACTAAAGTAGTGACGTACCGTGGGTATGTTCCGCGGCATATTTACGACACGCCACTCCACTTAAGGAGCCTTAGGATGTACATTTCTTTGCTCAGTATCATATTCATTCCTGATCTAGCTTCATCGGTACCAGTTATGGTTTTGCCGCCATGATTACGGGCAAGAAGAGCTACGGCTAGAGTTGCGGTCAGCATGAGCTCGTTACGAACGAAGACTGACCAGGGCGTGATTCCGGCGACACACGATTGCAGAGATGTGTCTTTTGATGGTGTTTTTGCGCCACGAGCGTTGGATGGATTGCTGTATGAGGTTACTCGGATGTGCTGATCGGCACCAGAGGATTGAGCCACTGACAGAGGCCAGCCAGATTTTGATGACCATTGAAGTATTGCTTACTCCTGATGATTGAGGCACCGTTCAGCGTGCAGACGAGCGAGCCAGTTATTGCTGCGAACGACGAGATATTGCCCCAGATGCTGGAGTTAGTGCAGAATGAGTTGTACTAAGAGATGATAGAAGGTCGCTAGTCCTCGAGGATGAATGACTAGGACATGTGGATCGTTCGCCTACCCCGATGCGAGGTCATCAGATAGATTGATTCCAGCTAGAGACGACTTCACGCGGAGACGTTGAGAGTCGACAGAGACGATCGGATGTCAGAAACCTATTATTCCAAGTTTAAAGTAGTCGGAATGACATGCAGGCAATTCTATGGTCTCTCTAGAAGAATGAAACCCTAACTCGACTTAATGACCGTGTGAAAGCCTTTGAACCTTCGGGTTTGCGGCAGTTCTACTGCGCCATTAGTGAGGCTTGGGTTTGCCCTTCTACGGCTGGACCACCGATGCTGTGGTATGTACTCGATACTATTAAACTGTACCCAAGATGTTGAGCTCTTGGGGGACTATGAGGATTCGACGAATCGATCGGATGGCTCGACTTAATTCGGATGCTAATCGGTGAGATGCATTTCTTGGGAGACTCCAGATACGAGGATAGTCGTTGGAGCTCAGTCCATGCAGCCACGACGAGACGAGTCCGAAGCAGTCGACCTTAGAGAAAAGTGGAGTAAGAGGTTCATACCAGGTCTGGACGAGATGACGTTCCACTCCGCCGACATCAGAGATGTGATACGCATGCCGAGGCATTGTACTTGGATATACCTTCCAGAAGGAGTCGCAGTGAGTATGCAGCTGTTCCGGAGCAAAAAAAAAACAGATATAGTAAAGGACGATGACTTCCGGACAGTTAGGCAGAGACGAGACTTGGAAGAGATCTTGAGCAGGATTCCTTCCAGGATACTGCTGCAATGATATTTGCACCCAGGATTAGATGTGTCACGTGCATTCAGAGAGCCAGAGGCCGACGCCAGTGACATGCTGCTTGACGAGTGGTCGTGAGGATTGACCGAGAGATGACCAGAGAAGTGGCAAAACGGAATCGTCCCCGTTAGCACACCTGACAGGGCCGACGGGCCGATGGATCGTGAGATTGGTAATCTACAGAGAAGACTTGGACCCAGGAGTGGTCATTGATACGCACACCAGTAGGCCAGAGTTCAGGATCGTCGACGGGATATACTACGAGTAACCGCGACAGTTGGCCAGAGATTCTTGGAGGACGCGCTTGAGCAGGACTATTCCGCCATACTTGTTTTGGTATTTTGGGCGATCTATTCACATGGCTGATTTGATGATTGGATTCATGATATTTGTTTTCATGCACCATGGTTGTACCTATCGGATATTTGCGATTTTGCACAGTTGTTGCACTTGATATTGTTTTCGTGCCTTGGTTTCCCATATATAGGATTTCATGGGTTTCATACATTTGAGTTGATTTTGTGCGTATGCACGCACACGATTTGGTTTTTGCACTCTGTATAGTTTACATATGCTTGCAGTGCAGTGACATGTATTTTGTGCACCTAGTTGTACTGGACTTCGATTTCGATTGGGATGTTCGATGTTTGTTTGTGCACTTTATGCACCCGATTGGATTTTACGCGTGTTTCGGCGCTTGATATTGGATTTCATGATTTCGTGCATGATGGATGCACCGGATTTGGATTTTAGCGCATGTTGGGCGCATGTTATGTGATACGATTTTGGTTGCACACCAGATGCACTAAATCGGGATTTTTCGTGCATATCAGATGCACCTGTTTTTGCTGTCAGGCACACATTTGGCCCATGACAGATGCTTCGTGCACACCCGTTGCATCTCGATGTTCTTCTTGTGCGCATATACGGCACATTCATGGATTTTGATTTCCGTGCGCACCAGACGCACGTAGTATTCCTATGCACATTTTAGGGATTGATTTCTTATGGAGCGGTACGTTTTTATGATGATTGCTATATGTTTTTATACTGAGCAGGACTAGTCAGAGGACAGTACCTGGGTATATTTTGCATGCATTGGTAGTTATCGAAGGGATTTCCAAAAGCGAGCTATAGTCTCAGTATTTACCTACGCGTCTGATAAGACACGAAACGTTTAAAACAAGGAAACCCTTCTAAATTGTTTTCAAAACGGCGGAACGCGCATATTAAACAAAAGGTATATACGTATATGGTTATTTTCTTATAAGAGACGTCCGCCACTGTGCAGTGTTATGCGCATTGCACAACGACTTTAAAAGATTTGGCATGCATTTCCTTTAGAAACTTACATGTATAGATTTGATATTTACATGTATAGTTCTGATTTATATCATATTGGTTTTGCTTTGGATTTGGCATTCATGTCCTTACCATAACTCCGATGATTGCGGGATGATTGACGGAGTTTTGTTTTTGAGTTATCTTCTCATTACTCATACGCATGCATTGCGCTATGATGCGTTTATGTATTGATGATTTCGGAGCCCCGACGACTTGGATTTCTTATTGAAATGTTTTAGAAATTGGGGGTTTAAATTTAATTTCGGGGACCGAATTTCTTTAAGAGGGGAAGATTGTAACATTTCAAAATAATAAAATATTATTTTGGGAATTTTTATAATTTAATATTATTTTATTGATTATTTTAATATTAAATTTATAATTAAATACCGATAAATGGAAAAATTATGGAAAATTCTAAAATAGGGTATTTTATGGAATTATGACATTTTTAAGTTTTTATGATTAATTATATGCTAATTTAGCGCTAATCGCGATTAAAAATCGCTAATCGGGTATTTAGCAATTTTGTGCAAAACATACACATATCTTTTTTCAACACTTGTGTTATATTTTCTTACCATGACTATTACTTTGGGTTTACTATTTGAATGAGAAGTTTTTGGAAAAGAAAAGAAAAGAAAAGAAAAGGATTTTTGATTAAAGAAAAAAGGTATGGTAAGAGAGAGGGGGTAGGTGAGAGTGTTGACTTGGCCTTTCTCTTCATCTCTTCCTCTCATTTTCTCTCTCCCTCTTCCTCCATCTCCTGCTGCTACTACCTTCTTGCTCTCCCCCTTCACAAAATCATCACAATCACACACAAAACAACCTCAAAACACCATTTCCATTTCACAAAAAGTGTGCACAACCTCACAAGCTTTAGAATGGACCAGGAAAGTTGGTGTTTTGGTACTGTGGGAAGATTCTTGAGTCTCTATTGAGGTAATTCCTTCACAAATATTGTAGTATTTCAAGTGATTTAGCCTATTTTAAAGTTTAGTGTCGTTTTGTCGAGGTTTTATACACTTTGGAAAACCCTAGAGAGGGTTAGGGTAAACTTGAGTGGTGGCTATGCAATTGGACTCTAATGGTGACCTTAGACCCTATATTGACCAAAACACTGGCCTAGCACAACCTGAAACCCCAAAATATGGAATTACGGAACTTTTCATGTCGGTTTGTGTGATCTGTGAAGGTGTTCTGGAATCTGGATCAACCCGGGGGCACCAAAAATAAAATTGAGCTGACAGTGAGTCGTGCAGGCACCTAGGAAGCTACCACCAAGACCCGAGCCCCTAACTCAAACCTACGGCCGCATATTTAAGCATTCTGGCCGCAATTTACGGCCAGAGTAGAAGAGAATCGATCCATTTTTGTTCCAGGGCTCATTTTGCACTAAATTAGACCCCTCCTATATGCAGTTTTGGCTAATTGTCATCTGGGGAAAATCTGGGAGCATTTTGGTGTGTTTTAGGCGATGTTTTCCGTATTTTTAAATGCACTTTCTTGATATTTGGATTTGTATTTGGTTGTCGGGTGTTCGTACATCGACAACAGGGGTTGTTTGTTGGATTTGCATGTTTGGGCCATAGGTTCCAACCTATGAGCACACTGTGCGCTGTATCGGTTTTCTGCCTTGATTTTCATACGCATTGCTATGGTTGATCATTGTAGGTACCTTCACATGGATTCCGAGGCGACGGAGCATGGCGTTATCGACACCGACACGCAGGATGCAGGTGAGTAGATTTATATCTACGGGGAGAAGTCGGGTGGATGGCGTATAGCACCCCCGCAGTTCGTGGTGATGTATACGAATACGTATACACACATATATTGATTGTATGTTGTTGAGATGATTGATGATAAATATGGATATTTGGTATTTTTGGATTGGGTTAGTGTAGTTGCGAAACCCTAGAGTAGTGGTCGCACTCACACACGCACACACACACATACTTGCATACATTTCTTCTTTCATATGTGCGTATATGGGAATATATATTTATGTGTTCATATGGGTATGAGACTATGTGTTCATATACTGGATTTGAGGATAGTATTTGGGATTTGAGATGAGTCGATGAGATTGGGCTTGAGGCCAGGAGATCGGTGATGTGATTTGGTTCGTATTGAGATACGACACGATGTTTTAGCGGGTCTTTTGACGTAGTGATTCTTACACCTGCATGCATACATAGATGGTATCAATATTGTACTAGACGTAGATCAGTACCTCGATCATGATATTTGATAAAGAGGATACCAGATGAATAGTATGATGAATGTGATATTGACCCGTACCCAGATTTGGGATGCCGTACGACGGATTTACGTACGAGCTATATATTGATGATTGATCCGCACTCTTGACTTGGGATGTCTGATTATATATATAGTATCGGATATGATATTACTGAGGCGGGATCACCGACTATACATATACAGGTATGTATATGTATCGACTCAGATGATAGGCGGTTTCCTTACCTGTAGTTCAGCTTGTTAGTTCAGCCGTATAGTTTAGTGTAGTTGTTAGATTAGATTAGACTCCTACCTATTTCAAAACTAGCGGGTCATGGGTATTTTAAAAGACAGCCCAAGGGATCCTACGGATATTTCAAAAGACGTATCTTTTCATAAAAACACCGTAGCCCCTATTTTCAAAACCCCATGATTCGTGTTATTTCAAAAGGCACCATTTGTAGGACTTATATTAGATTAATGCAGATTAGTTATAGTTGCGTCTAGTATTCAGCTCCCGCTCATTATTGTGGTTCGTTTCGCATCGCATGCTTATATTATGTTTCATACTCCACTATTGATATCATGCTGTTAGGACACCAGCACCATTATCGATGATGCGTATGTACCACGTACATGTACTTGCCGGCTCACACACATCTTCATCGGTAATTGCCATGTCACGTACACCTTAGAAAATATTATTGCTTGACATAGCCTGTTAGCTAATAGTTTAGACATTGTAGTTATTACCTGCTACTTCATGCATACTGTTATTCATTGTTATGCCGCATTCATGGATTCTCATGCATATATTCACTATTTTACGTGTTATTGAGGTTTTGGATTCGGATTTCCATGAGATTTTCTGGATTTGGAGGAAAACCGCAAAAACATAAATAAACCTTTTCTCTCTTTTAAAATAAAAAGTGCGGTTTTCCCATGACGTATGAGTCGTCCACCATGAGTTTGCTGATGGATTTCGAGACCCGATTCGAGGAGTGGAGGAACCGTTTCGGGTACATGGTGGGCCCGGTGCGGTACCTCGGGGCAAGAGGAATGTGTTGTTGACGTTGAGCCTGGCAGGGGAGCACTACCGACCGGTGATATTACCCGACGCGTCGGATATCCGGAGGATACCGTCGTGGTCTTGAGATGGATGGTAGGGGCCGGTCTGGATTGACGGCACCCTAGATATTGATTTTGAGATATTGAGGTACAGAGATTGTGATACAGAGATATCGAGATATTTGGACACTTGTTTTGTGTCGATGCTGGGCACTGTTTTATGCTGATTTCATTTATGGTACCTCACTTTAAAAATACAGAAATCTCACGGATTTATGAAAGCAGTTTTCGTCAGTACATGCATTCTGTTCCGTGCATTCATACCTCATTCATATGATATATTGCTACCTGAGGCACTGACACGGGCACATGAGATTACACTTGGGTTAGATATATACCCTAGTCATTGTTTTAGACTGCTGGTTATATTGAGGATATATTATGATCGTATGACCTAGGATTGCGTCATACATGCGATTTCTGTTCATAGATGTTTTCTATTCACGAGTTGGCAACTCACCCCCGTTGTGCCCCAGTTTCTTGCAGGTTTTGCCGTACAGGTTTCTTTACGGCTTTGCGGGCATAGTTTCGTTCGGGTGATTTGCTAGTAGGTGGGTTTACTTGTATCGTACCCCCATTATATATCTTGTATATCATTATTCTGTTGTATCTAGAAGTTCCATCAACCAACATGTATTTATTTCAGAGATAGAGACCAGTGTTGGTTATTCTATCGACCTTAGAGTCGCGCTTTGTATTTATACGGATTTCATGTTGTTTTGAGTTTCCTTTTCTGTTGTGATCCTCGCCTTTCGGCGTTGTATATTATATTGCTTGCGTGGCTGTGACCGTCGATTGACGAAGAGCTAGCTTCCGCTTGGGGATGCATTTTCATTGTATATGCTTTATCAGGTTTTGTACCCGATTGGGGTCAGTTTTACAAAGGAAACTCTGCCGAAATTTTTAGAAAGGACTTGTGATTTTAAAATGCACATTTCGGCGTGTATTGCAAACTGTTTGATTTAAAATGGTTTTCCTACACTCTACTACTTTTCTTGGTTTGGATTTCTGGGTTTTCGGCTTACTTAGATTACGTACGCCTCGAGACGTTTCGTAGTTTAAGTGCCGGTCATGTTCCGTACTTTCGGGTCGTGACACCATCTTTCTCTTCTACACAACCTAAGGCATTTAGATTAGCAATCTCTTTGCCCTAGTTGCCTTGGCTTGAGGCGGAGCTTAGTGTACAACTCTCGGGTGGATCGTCTTCGACTCAAGAAGGCCGCGGAGGTGCCCAAGGTCCGGATCGACGCTTGGAGCTTGGATGGACGAGTGGGACAGCGGAACGAAGACCCGAAGGACCGGTTCTGTGAGGTATACTTTCTACAGCATAGTAGCTAAAACCTCTAAGTGTTTACTAGTTTCTAGTTTAGCCAAGATCCTTGCTTTTGAGTCCATGTTGCCTTGCGCCAAATCATTGTTTTTTTGCCGTTTCCGCCTCCCCGTAAGAACCGGGGTGAGCAACGTGGACTTAAAGTGGTATCAGAGCCTAGCTAAACATAAACTAGTAAGTTAGCAAAGTGTTTAGAATATCGATCTTGAAAAAAGTCGCAAAACACGTCCGCAGAACCTCAAGTTTCTGTCGATTTTCATACTGCTCTAAAAGTGATTTAAAATATATGAAAAATCGTCTCAGGGTTTTGTGAAAACACTGCAGAAAAACGATCCAGTGAATCGATCAAACGACCGCGGTTCCGCGGCAAAGACATGCTCATTGCCGCGGTTCCGCCGCCGTTTTGACTCGGCACTGGATCGGATTTTGTGCAGTATTTTAGTTTGGCTGTTTTGGGATTTTTGATACATGTTTTTTCTACCCAGATTTTCCAGAGAGCAAATTGACTTTTGGGGTGGTTAAAAATCCGTATTTTGATCGATATTCCGTAGAGTTTGGCTAATGCATTTTTTCTGTGATGTGATATATGTATTGAACGTCCGCTAATCGCTATACGTCGATTAGTGGGGGTTATACATATCTGTGATCTGTAATTTTGATGGTTTGTGTATATGAACTCGGTGGATTGTCGCGGATGAATAGCCGGGAATGGGTGTGAGATGAGAGTTTCTTTTTCTTTCATTCATTGTAAAATATGTAAATTGATGTAATATTATTTGTTTGGCCGCACAACCGGGTCGGGGTTGTAGCCGTTATTGTATAATTTCTTTTTACTGTTTTTGCTCCTAGGATAGACCCAAGGTGGGGTGCACAAACTACCGGGTATCTCGAAGTGCCGAGTGGCCTACTCACGACGTTGAGGGAGGTTGCTTCGCTTTGGGTACTTGGCGGGTAGTTTGCCGCACCCGTAGGGGTCTAGGATGGGGTTTGGCTATTCATCGCGACCGTGTAATCCGTTTTTCGTTGCAGGCTCGAACGAATCGCGGATTCCTAGTATATCCAAAGTGTTCATCTGTGATCTGTAATGGCTATCATTGCTATATATCTATATATAATAACTATTTAGGTGTTGCTTATGTTTTGCATCCGCGCTAGTCCAACCCCCGCTCTGTCGTTAGTTAAGTAACCTAACGGGTGATGATGGGGCCCCGTGGCGAATGCGGATGGCATAAGCGCACACCATATTTTGGTTGTTTTCTGCAATGGTAGGATTAAATGATGGGATGCATTAAAAGAACTAATGCAAGAAAATAAACCAAGCGAAAGTCGTTGGAACACTTTGAAAACCACTCGGTTCTTTTCAAAAACAAGCATTTTAAACGCGGAGCTTGAACCACTCCTTTTAAAAGCTATCTCGTTCCATCGACTATATCAAGTTCACTACATTCACGGTTTCGCCAAAACCATCTGTAGCCCTCTGTCGTTTCATATGAATATTTGATTATTGATAATTTCGATTGTGTAAGTCAAATCAAATAGTCCCCGGCAATGGCGCCATTTGATTGATCGTAAAATTCGAGACTGTGTAAATCACATCAAATGATTCCCGATGACGGTTTCATTTGATCGATAAGAGTTTCTTTGTGTCGGTAATTAGAAAATTGAATAAAGTTCACAATCAAAGAATTATATTTGACCGCAATCAATTACGGTGTCGATTGTAGATCGTAAGCGAGTGCGGATCGTCCACAGGGATTGTGCGATTCGTTTTTATATTTGCTTTGTTTGAATTGAAAAGTTAATCGAAAAGAAAAGAAAACATGATTCAAGATTTTATCGATTGATTCAGGTGTCACTAATCTAATCAAGAATCAAGAAACTGATAAACAATCGAGAATCAGGGTTTCGATGATATTTCCAACCAAATGTCAAGAATCTAAATGAGGCTCGTAGGAATCGATCGGATCTATAGACGTGATGTAATCTCAAGATATCGTGTTCTTGTCCTTCGAAGGATTGCTACTAGATTGATGATGATCGACGAGAGTTAGGGCTTTCTCGTGAAACTAGGGTTTCATCGTTTAACCCTTGTTCTTTCGTCGATATCATTCACATTCTAGCCTCTAGCAATTTCAAGAAACGATCGTAACTCCCCAATCTCGAGCGATATCAATCAAGAAAGCATCGCAACGAATTGGGTCGTCGATTCTTGAACTTGCTAGGGTTTACAAAACTTGTAGGACTCAAGAATCGATTTAAGATATATTACATCATCATTCTATTGATCGTCTCGACTCCTCGACGAGTGGAGTATTACTCAAACATCACAACAAGAATTACAACTAGAAATTTAGATTGAATCATGATGCAAGAATTTAAAGAAAACAAGATTAAAGAATATCACCTTTTATTTATATCAACAATTTGATTACAGTCGCTCAAGAACTACAAGAGGAAGAACTAAATTGTCGAATTGGCTTCGCTCGGCTCCGTGAGTCGCGGATCGGCTTGGACCACTTGCTCCGTTGAAGATCGGCTCGGCTCATAAAAGGTTGCAAGGCTTCTTGCTTGATGGGATACTCGGGATCTTGGATTTTGATTGGAATTAGGGTTAGGGTTTCACACAAGCCTTCTCACTAGACTTGTGGAAGAAGATGAAGAATGAGGTAGAATGGCTCTAAATTGGCTACTAAAAATGAACTAATGGAGGGATCCTTTTACAAGTGAGCCTAGGGTCTTATTTATAGATCTCCCAAGCCCTAGGTCTAGGTTTGAAATTAAAATTCCCTCCAAAAGTTTGTTGAGGCTTCTAGAAGGAGTTTGTTAGGCTTAGCTTAGGGTTTAAGCTAGGGTTTAGGGAGAACTTTCTAGAATACAAGGCTAGTTTTGTGTAGGAACAAGGGTTTGCTGATCTGGCAGAAGTCTCTGGAGTCTTCTGGAATTTGACATGTCTTGAAGAGCTTCTGGAAGTGAGGTTGGAGTTATGCACTGAATTTGAGGTGATGATGTGTCAAGGCCGCCGCGGAACCGCGGCCTAAGCTGGCTTGCGCCGCGGTTCCGCGGCCAAGTTGTGGCTTCATGGCTTGGTTCTTCTGTTGTGGTCTTGGGATGATATTTGTAGCTTTATCTGATGTGTTGATTTGTATTTTCCCCTTTTGATTGATACCAGAATTGAAATTATTGAGTTGGCGTCATGTTTGATCGGTACCCTGTAAATTTTGGCCTTTCTTCTGGATTTTCCTGCACAGATCTTAAAACAAGTGTTGCGCAATATAGAGATGATGCGATGCCATGAAATGCGGTCAATTTCCTGTATAGTGCCGGTTTTAGGGTCTAACACATGTAATCTGATATTTTACGACTGATTTTCTAATATGTGAAATATGAATGCCGAACACTTCTTAAATGAATGCAAAAGATAAGGAAATTGCCGTGTTAAAAATACAATATTTTCGACTAATCAAATTCCCCCAAACTTAATTTCGATCGTCTCGAGCGAACTGTTTTATTAAAAAGAGAAGGAGAAAATAAAGAAAGAGAAAAAAAACTAACTAGCACACTTTCGTAGGCAACACGATTGCACTGAGCACGTGCAACAAGCCTTTAAACCTCTAGGTGTCCCTAGTAGGAGGAGTGTTGTCTCCTGAGGGTTTTCAGCGGATTACACCCACAAAATCCAATAATAAAAGAAAGATCATGAATATTACATTTAAAGAAAAGAATTGTAAAAGAAAAGCCTTGAAAATTAGGGTTTCTAACTAAGCTAGCTTTTCGGTTGTCATGAGCCCTATCTTAATGGTCATGAAAAGATGTTAGAAATCACGTCTTCCCTCAATAAAACATCGTCTTATTCTTCATTCCTATCTTTATTCCAAACATCGATCATATAACCCTGCGTGTGTGTAAAGACATCGCTACACCCGGAGAATTCAATTCAAGCGATCATACTCTTGCCCATCAGCCTCAGTACTTTTTAATTAATGAATATTTAGATGAGATTGCTCACACACTTTCATGCGACCGTTAATACTTCTTGAGGTACTAACCGACCGATTACTCCTGTGCTTGCTTACTTGGTGTATTTTCCTCGTCTTGCACCACCTTAGGCATAGCAGTGACTCCCAGACCAGTTGGCCTTAGGGCACTAGGTGAAGAAGCACCCTCGCTATACATTTTTATTGCCCTCGGTGATAAGAAAACCAGTGTCCATTTTTCTCACCACTTTATATTTTTTTATTCATTTTTTTCTTTTTATTTCCTTCATACATTGGCTTTAAGACAAGAGCATTTCAAGGTATCCTCTACTATCCCAGGCTTCAAGACGTGTGTAAGTGCGAATAGCAGGGTAGCCACGTTCAAAATGTTTGGCGTCCAGAATAGAAACTATTTTTCAGACTTATTTTTATCCTCAGATTAGTGACGTCCTTCATCTTACTAACTCTTGGGACAACGGCTCATAATTACTTATTACTAGTTCGTACAAGAAAACTTCTAATTTTCTTAGTTTTCTTAAATTTTTCTAATCTCATGGATGCAATTTTTCACTATCTAAACTTTTATTATCTTATTTATATACAAAAAGTGTAAATATTAAAATTATTTTTATACTTGAAATTTTTAAATTTTTATGGGATTTGAAAATTTTTCAATTTTTATAAATTTTTTTTAAAAGAAATGTTTTGTGCTTATGCAAATGATATGCAAATGATGCAAAAATAAGCACAAACCTCCCCCAAACTTGTTTTCAACAGTGTCCTCACTATTGCCAACAACTATATCTACAAAACCTATAAGTCTGGGAGGAATTATTAGTGGGGGCAAAATATATAAGTGAAGAACTTTCCCCAAACTTACTCTTTTCACTCACCTCCATTCAAAAGATGATGCAATGATATACTGGACATGAATGTGAGACGGAGGAATTTTAATCCAAATAAACTGGCTCCTGTAAGAACAGGAGCTCCTCCGTGGGGTCAGTGGAAAAATACGGCTTTAGTTTATGTCCATTTACTTTGAAAAAGGTGCCGTTTTTCATATTTTCTACTTCTACTGCCCCGTGCGGGTATAAAGACCGCACAACAAAAGGTCCCTTCCATCGAGATCGAAGCTTACTCGCGTGAAGGTGTAATCGTGAATCATAAAGAAGGACTTGTTGACCAGGTGAAAATGTTTTCCTCAAAATGTTTTTATCGTGAAAAACTTTAGTCCTATTTTTTGTGATTACAGCGTTATCATAAGCTTCATCGCGGAGTTCGCTTAGCTCATTAAGTTGCAGCTTCCGAAAGTTGCAAGCAAGGTTTAGATCAAAATTTATTTCCTTAATAGCCCACAATGCTTTATGCTCTATCTCGACAGGTAAATGACATGCTTTTCCAAACACTATCCTATATGGAGACATCCCTAGGTTGGTCTTATATGCAGTTCGGAATGCCCAAAGAGCATCCGTCAGTTTGGTCGACCAGACTTTTCTATTTTTAGCAACAGTTTTCTCCAGGATAAGTTTGATTTGTCTGTTTGAGATTTCAGCCTGCCCGCTTGTTTGGGGATGATAGGGTGTAGAAAGTCGGTGGTTGATTGAGTATTTCCGCATCAGAGTCTCGAAAGATCTGTTGTAGAAATGTGTCCCATTATCGCTAATGATAGCGCGTGGGTGTCCAAATCGTGAGAAGATATTCTCTTTTAAGAACTTAATGACAACTTTCTTGTCATTAGTGCGACATGGAATGGCTTCTACCCACTTTGAGACATAATCAACCGCCAGCAGTATGTACAAATTCCCAAAGGAGTTGGGAAATGGACCCATAAAATCTATGCCCCATACATCGAATATTTCAACAACCAGAATAGGTTGCTGTGGAATTTCATTTCTCTGGGAGATTCTACCCGTGTACTGACATTGTGTACAGGTTTTGCAATGGTCAAATGCTTCCTTGAATAAGGTCGGCCAATAAAATCCACATTGCAAAACCTTCTCCGCCGTCTTTTTAGGACCGAAGTGACCCCCACAGGCCTGATCATGACAAAAAGAAAGAACACTCTTGAACTCTTCATTGGGGACACACCGGCGAATGATCTGATCAGGACAATATTTAAACAAATAGGGCTCGTCCCAGTAAAAGTGTTTTACTTGGGATAGAAAACGGTATTTGTCCTGTTTTGACCAATCGCTGGGTATCAGTCCCGTGGCATGATAGTTCACAATATCCCTGAACCATGGTTCATTGGATACGCTCAAGAGTTGCTTGTCAGGAAACGAGTCATTGATCGGCAGGGTCACAGGGGAAGAAGAGATGCGTGAAAGATGGTCAGCTACTACGTTTTCACATCCTTTCTTATCTTTGATAACAAGATCAAATTCTTGTAACAGTAGAATCCAACGTATTAGTCGACCTTTTGCATCTTTCTTCGCCAGAAGATGTTTTAAAGCGGAATGGTCAGTATACACAACTATAGGTGAGCCAATTAAATAAGGCCTGAATTTTTCTAATGCAAATACAACCGCTAAATGTTCTTTTTCTGTGGTTGTATAATTGATTTGCGCATCATTCAGGGTCTTACTTGCATAGTATATCACGTGTGGCATCTTTTCGATGTGCTGTCTTAAGACTTCACCTACTGCAAAGTCGGATGCATCACACATTAGCTCAAAGGGGTAGTCCCAATTTGGTGATGATAAAACGGGGGCTGAAGTGAGTGAGTGTTTAAGTGAGTCGAAAGCTATCTCGCAGTCCGAGTCAAAATGGAAGGTCGTATCCTTGGCCAGGAGAAGAGTTAAAGGTCTAGCAATTTTGCTAAAATCCTTAATGAATCTCCTATAAAAGCCCGCATGGCTATGGAAAGATCGAATATCTTTGACGCTTTTGGGATGAGGGAGGTTTTGAATGACATCTATCTTAGCTCTGTCAACCTCAATGCCTTTCTGTGAAATGACATGTCCAAGAACAATTCCTTCTTGGACCATAAAATGGCATTTTTCCCAGTTCAAAGTCAAGTTCTTCTCTTTGCAACGAGTAAGAACAGCGTCAAGATTCGATAGGCAATCGAAAAAAGAGTCTCCAAAAATCGAGAAATCGTCCATAAAGATCTCCAAAAAATTCTCTACCATATCAGAGAATATCCCCATCATACACCGCTGAAAGGTAGCGGGAGCATTGCATAGCCCAAAGGGCATGCGACTGTAAGCAAAGGTACCAAAAGGACAAGTAAAAGTGGTTTTATCTTGATCCTTTTTGGCGATGGGGACCTGATTATAGCCTGAGTATCCGTCCATAAAACAATAATACTCTCGTCCCGCTAAGCGTTCCAGCATTTGATCAATGAATGGTAGGGGAAAGTGGTCTTTCCTCGTGGCAGCATTGAGTTTTCTATAATCGATACATACACGCCACCCAGTTTGGGCGCGTGTCTGAATCAACTCATTTGCCTCATTGGTTATAACAATGATGCCAAATTTCTTAGGAACGACATGTATAGGACTCACCCATTGGCTATCGGAGATGGGGTATATAATACCATTATCTAAGCATTTGACGATCTCTTTCATGACCGCTTCCTTCATGACGGGATTCAACCGTCTCTGTGGTTCTCGGGTTGGTCTGGCATCATCCATCACATGTATATGATGTTCAACTATCAAGGGACTAATCCCTTTGATGTCCGCCATACTCCAACCAAACGCCTCTTTGTTAGATCTCAATACCGATAAAAGTGCATTCTCTTGCTCTAATGCTAGAGAAGCGGAAATTATAACCGGTAAAGACTCCTTCTCACCTAAAAAAGCATATTTCAGATGAGACGGTAAAATTTTGAGATCTAATTCAGGCGGAGAAATGATAGAAGGAGGGATCATTGGGTGATTTTTGGATTTACAAAGAAACTCAGAGCCTGTGAAAGATACAGACTCGGGTGGAGAAAAGTCAGAAGTGCAGGACTCAAGTGTAGAAAAAGTGTCCTCACTAAGATCTTGTGTAAAATCAAACAGAGATGTGGTAATGTCATCGAGATCAGTAAAGCAAAGTTCCTCAGCTCCATAACTATCGGGAGCGATCTCATGGACAGAGCACACATCTAAAATATGAGCAGAGGGTTCTGAGGCTGACTTCAAACTTTGTAGATGTTTAGTTCAATGGTCATATTTCCAAATGATAAGTTCATTGAACCGTTTCTACAGTTTATAACAGCGTTGGAAGTGGCAAGGAAAGGACGACCCAGAATCACCGGAATTTGGCTCCGGGGGTTTGCTACAGGATGTGTGTCGAGTACAATGAAGTCTACAGGGAAAACAAATTCCCCGACCTTTATCAACACATCCTCTAATTCACCCCTTGGTTTGGTGATTGAACGGTCTGCCATTTGGAGAGTGCAGTGAGCAGGTTTCAGCTCTCCAATCCCTAATTGCTCATAGACAGAATATGGAAGGAGGTTAACACTTGCGCCAAGGTCTAAAAGAGCACGATTTATGTTTTTACCCCCAATAGAAATCGATATTGTAGGACATCCTGGGTCCTTTCGTTTCTTTGGTAGCTGGGGAATAAAAGCAGTGCTGATATTATTAGCCATGAAGACCTTCTTTGGCACTTGAGTCTTCCTCTTCCTAGTGCACAAGTCCTTAAGAATTTTCGCATATGCGGGGACTTGTTGAATTGCATTTAGGAGAGGGATATTGATGTTAACCTGTTTGAACATTTCCATAATTTTCTCCATATGAGGACTCGTTCTATTACCCCTTAACCGATTCGGGTAAGGAGCTTTCGCAATAAGTGCTGGGTCCATCATAGGAGAAGGAAGAGGGGGTAGACGAGGTCCCAAAAGAGGTGTGGGGACCGTCTGTGGAGAACTATAAGGGTTGGGTTGAGGTGTTGAGCCTAGAGGGAAATGGAGAATAGGCTCGCGAGAAGGTGGTGTGGTAGAAGAAGAAGGATCAAAAGGAGAAGTGTGTGTGTGTGGAAAGGTCTCAGCCGGGGTGTTGATATGATTTTCAATATCATCAATACTTTCCCCGACATGATTGTTCAGCACTCTTCCCGATCTCAACGTTGTGATGACATTTACATTGTAATGCCCAGGATTCTGTAGGGGTTGAGAGGGAAGTTTCCCTTTTTCTCTCGCACTCATTTCGGCTTTAAGGCGTGCGATTTCAGCTTCCATCGATCTGATACTCTCAGCTTGGGACGCTGAGTTTTTCTTTATCTCACTGACGGAAGATCTAACCTCAGTCGAAACCTCTATGAAATTTGATAAAAGTGATTTCATGGTCTGAGTGAATTGAGAGAATTCGTCAGAACAGGACGACTGCATAGGATTAGATTGTGCAGGAGTGTTGCCCTGGTTTTGGAAATTTTATGACCGGTAGGGGTGCTGAGTGAGTTGAAGGGGTTGCTGTTGTGGTGGAGGAAGAGCCCTTTGAAAATTATTTGTGTCTGGAACCGTGTTTTGAGATTGGTTTTGGTTCCAAGCGAAATTCGGGTGATTCCTCCAACCCTGATTGTACGTGGAAGAATATGGATCGTTTCGAGGTCTTTGAAATGCGGCATTTGTATGCTCGTGACCTTTAAACGCAGAGTTTAATGGACATTCTTCCGTTAAATGAGACGGATCAGAACATCACCCACAAACAGTTTTGTGGAGCGACATTGGGTTTAGGGAGGCTGCAGAAAATTTGTGTTCCATAGCGTCGAGCTTCTTTTGCATTGCTGCCATCACAGCTCGAACACCTATGGACATATCTATTTGGTGTACGCCACCCCTATTCAATGGTTGGGTTCCACTCTCCCACTGTAGTGATTTTTCGGCGAACTCTTCTAAATACTTCCAAGCTTCCCCATCATCCTTGGTCATAAAAGTACCTTGACACATGTTTTCAAGGCTCTGTTTAGTGTTTGGGTTAATGCCCTCATAAATGATTCGGCAAAGCTCCCATCTCGGGATGCCGTGATGAGGACACTGAACCAATAGATCCTTGAAACGTTCAAAGCATTTAGAGAATGGTTCAGCAGGGAGCTGGGCAAATTGATTCAGTTCGCTACGGATTCGAGCTGTCTTTTGTATTGGGTAAAATTTCTTAAGGAATGCAGCGACGAATTCTTCCCAATTCATAATAGAGTGTGCGGTAGTGTTATATAGCCACTTCTCGGCTATATCGCACAATGTAAATGGAAGAAGTCGTAGACGCATCGCATCCACTGAAAGTTGTGACGTACCCATCATTGCGCACACGTTTTCAAATTTGGTAATGAAAACGTAAGCGTCCTCAGTCTCGAGTCCGTGGAATTTGGGTAAAAGGTTGATGTACTGGGGTTTAATCTCAAAGTTATCCCCATTGGCTGGTGGTGTGGATAAGCAGGTCGAAAGAGGACCTCGAAGTGGATAGCACCTCTCCTGGAGAGAGATGCGGGATGGATTCTGCGCACCAACGGACGGCGGCAGATTAGGGTTAAAGAAGTTTGATGGAGTCGGATCCATCGGTGTGGGTGTGGTAGTGGGTAAAGAAGAAGTAAATGGAGAAATATCGACTTCGGAGTCGATAAAGGGTACGCGGACTAAACGGGCACTAGAATCCCGTGTCCAGCCTATCTTGTACTAAAAAGGGTTAGGACAAGTGGCAGCATGAATTTATAATTAGGGGTAATGAATGAATGCGGTGTTTGCTATGAAAAAGGGACGGATTTTTGAAAAAATGATGCGACACAACAAATGCAACACAAAAACCCTAGAATCTAGTGGTCAACTAGGTCCGGCTCTAGACCGCTCCTAACTGCCAGAAGACAAGTCGCAGGATAGAATCCTCCACTGCCTCTTTGTTCCCCTGTGGGCAGGTAAGTGCCAGGTAAGTGGGAAGGTACTCCACTACGTAAGTAGTGGGCCTAATTAATAACCACTAGCCTTCGACACACTTTCCTAAACACCACAAGAAAACGCGGATAAGCAATGAATTACCCACGGCCTTCTTCTGTCCTAAGTGAGCGCGACAGTCCTTAGAGTCATCTTTAGATATTTTTTAGTTAATGTGGGTCAATGCGGATGCAAGTTTTGTGGTTTTCGGGGCCTAGGAAGGGTAATGAAATCCCCACCTAATTTGGATTTGGCCGTGCCCCTTAATATCCGTATTTAGAATGCAAACAACCAAGAAACAAAAACACGCACAAATTTAATTTTTCAATTTGCGAGCTGCGATTATTTGCAAAGAATCCTGCAGAAAATTGTTAGTTGGAGCTAAAAAGAGGAGAGAGGAGAAGGTAAGAAAT
The DNA here is from genome assembly GCA_030015575.1 of Agapanthus africanus. Taxonomy (NCBI): domain Eukaryota; kingdom Viridiplantae; phylum Streptophyta; class Magnoliopsida; order Asparagales; family Amaryllidaceae; genus Agapanthus; species Agapanthus africanus. The sequence goes on from JASDDO010000008.1 coordinate 213,723,055, forward strand.
CACCTGAAGAAATTTGGCACAGAGATCCCTCAAAAGGGCCGCGGTTCCGCCGCAATAGCCTCCTAATGCCGCCCTTCCGCGGTCAAAGTATGGGAACACTGCACAAAAATTTTACAGAAGCTTTCTGTTGATATCTCCAGCTCTCTGGAATTTTCCAAAAAATTTTCCAATTTCCCAGCAAGCTCCAGATTTCCTTGCAATGAACCACAACAAATCGTTTAGGGTTTGCACGAATTTTGATTACAAAAATTATAATGGAATAAATCTTTCAATTCAAACTTTGATATAAAACGAATTAGCGCGTAATCCCCGGCAACGGCGCCATTTGATTATTGATAATTTCGATTGTGTAAGTCAAATCAAATAGTCCCCGGCAACGGCGCCATTTGATTGATCGTAAAATTCGAGACTGTGTAAATCACATCAAATGATTCTCGATAACGGTTTCATTTGATCGATAAGAGTTTCTTTGTGTCGGTAATTAGAAAATTGAATAAAGTTCACAATCAAAGAATTATATTTGACCGCAATCAATTACGGTGTCGATTGTAGATCGTAAGCGAGTGCGGATCGTCCACAGGGATTGTGCGATTCGTTTTTATATTTGCTTTGTTTGAATTGAAAAGTTAATCGAAAAGAAAAGAAAACATGATTCAAGATTTTATCGATTGATTCAGGTGTCACTAATCTAATCAAGAATCAAGAAACTGATAAACAATCGAGAATCAGGGTTTCGATGATATTTCCAACCAAATGTCAAGAATCTAAATGAGGCTCGTAGGAATCGATCGGATCTATAGACGTGATGTAATCTCAAGATATCGTGTTCTTGTCCTTCGAAGGATTGATACTAGATTGATGATGATCGACGAGAGTTAGGGCTTTCTCGTGAAACTAGGGTTTCATCGTTTAACCCTTGTTCTTTCGTCGATATCATTCACATTCTAGCCTCTAGCAATTTCAAGAAACGATCGTAACTCCCCAATCTCGAGCGATATCAATCAAGAAAGCATCACAACGAATTGGGTCGTCGATTCTTGAACTTGCTAGGGTTTACAAAACTCGTAGGACTCAAGAATCGATTTAAGATATATTACATCATCATTCTGTTGATCGTCTCGACTCCTCGACGAGCGGAGTATTACTCAAACATCACAACAAGAATTACAACTAGAAATTTAGATTGAATCATGATGCAAGAATTTAAAGAAAACAAGATTAAAGAATATCACCTTTTATTTATATCAACAATTTGATTACAGTCGCTCAAGAACTACAAGAGGAAGAACTAAATTGTCGAATTGGCTTCGCTCGGCTCCGTGAGTCGCGGATCAGCTTGGACCACTTGCTCCGTTGAAGATCGGCTCGGCTCATAAAAGGTTGCAAGGCTTCTTGCTTGATGGGGTACTCGGGATCTTGGATTTTGATTGGAATTAGGGTTAGGGTTTCACACAAGCCTTCTCACTAGACTTGTGGAAGAAGATGAAGAATGAGGTAGAATGGCTCTAAATTGGCTACTTAAAATGAACTAATGGAGGGATCCTTTTACAAGTGAGCCTAGGGTCTTATTTATAGATCTCCCAAGCCCTAGGTCTAGGTTTGAAATTACAATTCCCTCCAAAAGTTTGTTGAGGCTTCTAGAAGGAGTTTGTTAGGCTTAGCTTAGGGTTTAAGCTAGGGTTTAGGGAGAACTTTCTAGAATACAAGGCTAGTTTAGTGTAGGAACAAGGGTTTGCTGATCTGGCAGAAGTCTCTGGAGTCTTCTGGAATTTGACATGTCTTGAAGAGCTTCTGGAAGTGAGGTAGGAGTTATGCATTGAATTTGAGGTGATGATGTGTCAAGGCCGCCGCGGAACCGCGGCCTAAGCTGGCTTGCGCCGCGGTTCCGCGGCCAAGTTGTGGCTTCATGGCTTGGTTCTTCTGTTGTGGTCTTGGGATGATATTTGTAGCTTTATCTGATGTGTTGATTTGTATTTTCCCCTTTTGATTGATACCAGAATTGAAATTATTGAGTTGGCGTCATGTTTGATCGGTACCCTGTAAATTTTGGCCTTTCTTCTGGATTTTCCTGCACAGATCTTAAAACAAGTGTTGCGCAATATAGAGATGATGCGATGCCATGAAATGCGGTCAATTTCCTGTATAGTGCCGGATTTAGGGTCTAACACATGTAATCTGATATTTTACGACTGATTTGCTAATATGTGAAATATGAATGCCGAACACTTCTTAAATGAATGCAAAAGATAGGGAAATTGCCGTGTTAAAAATACAATATTTTCGACTAATCAATATTCAACAGTATTCAAGCTGTGTTTGTTGGCCTTAGTCAAGGCACAGTGTTTGGTAGCTGGTGGGTATTCATATGTTGCATAGATAGAATGCGTTGGTTTGGGACAGTCGTATTGCTTTGTTGGCCACAGTCAAGGGTATACGGGTGGGTTCAAATTAACCTGGACAACGTGTAACACCTTAGAGTGTGTTTTGTAGCTAATTATATTTTAATATATGGTTTTTAATAAAAAGTTTACTAAATTAAGTTTTAAATATTTTATCCTATTTAATGTGTATTTTATTAGAATTTTGTTAGGCACACACACACTTGTGCATGTAAACTAGAGTTTAGAGATGGGGTTAGACCATGATTAGCAAGCATGATGGATTAACCCATTCTCTTTAAGCTAATTAATTCTTATTAGATGTTTTGGGTTAAATAGTGATGGTTGTTTTTTTTAAGTAAAATGAATTTTAAAAAGGGTTTTATTTTAATGGTTGAATGTTGACTTTGAGAGAGAGAGAGAGAGAGAGATGTGAGCATGGTGCATTATGGTGTTGACCATGCCTCATTTATGAGGAAAGAGAAAGAGAAGGGGGGGTCTTTGTGATTGCTCTCATTCTCCTCTCATTTCCTCTTCACTCATTCTCTCACTCTCATTCACACACACACACACTTACCTGAGCCTAGCAGCAGCATCATCATCATCATTATCTCAGCAGCAGCAGCAAGAGCAGCACCATCAGCTTTAGCAAGCAGCAGCAGTAGCAACATCAGGCATCAACAGCAACAGCTTCATCAACACACACCATTACCCACACAGCAGCAGCAGCAGAGACAACTACAACAACAACAACAAGATCAGCAGCAACAACAGAAGAGGCAAGTAGCATCAGCAGCAGCAGCAGCTTCTGCAACAGCAATAGGAACCCCAGCACCTGTAGATGCTCTTCATCCCTCACGCACTTCCCCACCTGCTTCCTAGGGTTCCTTGGGTATATTTTCTGAACCCCATTTCTTGTTTGTGTAGCTTGTGTGTTTATTAGCTAGATTAGTGTTAATTGGCTAAATTAGTGCTAAGTTATGGTAAATTGTGTGGAAAATTGGTTAGGTCTTGATTGTGTTGGTTAACCTAGCTCAGTGTAGTGTTAATAGGGCCACTTCAACTGAGAAATAGCCAGATTACACTAAAATACCATAGGTTTTCCATATTGTGCAAATTTGTGTTTTAAAGTGATATTTGTGATCTGCTTGTGACCCGATACCTTCAGTGTGAAATTGAGAAGACTGGGGCATGATACCTAGGTCTAGAACACACCACCTAAGCACGACCCCCTAACTCCCATTGCAGGCCGCCAATTATTTCCATTTGGCCGCAAATTGCGGCCAAGTAGGGGACTGGGGTGTTGGGGTTTTGGTGTAGGGTTCCCTGCTGTGTTGTCTAGGTCTTTGGCATGTCTAGTTTTGTGATATCTCACCTGTAGGAAAATCTGGGATCATATGTCGTTTTTGGTGTCCGTTGTGTTTGCGCGATACGCGCGATACGTGAGTGGGTTCTGTGATCCAGCGTATCGCGGCGTGTCGCGATGGTTTTAGACACGTATACACACGATTCAGCGTATTGTGCACACGCGCGTTTAGTTCGCGACGCGAGTTTCTCGTTTTGGTTCGATATCGCGTTTCGCGGAATATTTTGGCTTATATGTGATTTTCATGTCGTATTTGCAGGTTTGCAGGCAGGAACTACGGACACTACTACAGGGGGAGCAGATGGTAGGATTCACCTAGCGTGGAGTGTAGGTGAGTAGATTTAACATCTACAGGGGAATCGCCCGCATGGCGTTATGCGTCTGGGCTAGGATTCAATTACCTGTCGCACATTCTACGTCATTGTAGAATTGCGCCTTTACTGCATTTCCTTGATATAGTTATATACTGTGACTAGCAGCCGTAGGACACTGCACACATTATTGACGGTTCATGTTGCACGAGCACGGATTGTATGCTACACACACACCGTCAATAATTGCCATGTCACACACTACCCCTTATAGCTACTATTGCTTGCCACACATGACATCTAGCTTATCGGTATACCTATGGTGTATCATACCTTTAGTGATAGGTATATTTTCACCTTGCGATACAGCTACATGTATACCTCCTATATATTTTACTTATACCGGGAGGGATTTCCTACATATGTTACTTATACCCAGGGGGGTATACGACATCAGTTCCTATAGGTAGATACATGTGCATTGCTACACCTGTATGTTACACACATATTCAGCTGCAGATACCTATTTACTTTTACTGATGTCACTTAGCTGTATCATCTTGATTTCGCATACATCTGGTTCAGCTATATACTTTTGTTTACCTGCTCGCATTCAGATATATCGCATATATTCATTCCTGGATTTGCGCATTGTTTATTTGGATTTTATATGATGTTTTCGGGATTTGGGAACCACGGGAGTTCATGAAATTATGCATACATGGAACAACCTGGTTTCCTTGATATGATATTTGAGCGTCCCCCATGAGTTTTATCGGTGCTGATTATCTACTCCATACGAGGTGTGGTTGCCGTATGAGAGTACATGGTGGGGCCCGGTATGGTTCCCCTCGGCAAGAAGATCGATGGGTTTGCCGATTGAGCCTGGAGGCGGGCGAGTACCTACCGGTGATTGGTTGGACCTGGCAGTTGTCCGGAGGATACTGGCCAGAGTCGAGAGATGGATACGGGATGATCTGTACTATCGGGGCCAAGGGCCGATACCGCAGACGGACCCCGTGGGCCGATCCGGACTGACGGAGCCCGATATACGAGGATTTCTGTGTCGATGCTTGGCACACTGTTTTCTTGATATTTCTTTAACCCCTTTTGTATATATAACAGGGGATTTAGCCGTTGTTATATATACCCTTACACCAATATTAGTGGAATGGGACGCTAATATATGTGTATTGCCCCCATCATATTTATTTCTGTACATATATATATATACCTTTAGGATGTTAGATTCTTACTTGAGATTGGACTTGGGATACTAGGTGATTCATTGGGATTGGATATTGGACATACCTATGTGATTGCTGATTTGTACATTCGGGATATAGGAAATTACTCGATATTGTACATTGGGGAGATGTGAGACTTATATGATGTGAGTGCCCAATGTGGGGGCTGATTTGAGGATTTGGGATTGGAGTATCTTGATGGATTGTGATCCTGCCATGACGTCAGGTTTCCGTGGGAAATGACATATTCCACCCTATACCTCACCCTTACCTACCTTATGCACAGATTCATATATTGGTAGTACTTGTAGTGTACCCTTATGATAGTTGCATATTTTCTTTCTCATATCTCTATTGCATAGTCATTGCATACTATTATCATGCCATCATTGCTTCACATATTGATTGTACCTGCTAGTGTACTCTCCTTATTTCAGCATTTGCATGACATATTATTATTGTAATCGCATATCTTAGATTCATGCTGTACATGCATTCCTGCGATTACCTGCATATGTTTTATACTATTCACGAGTTGGCAACTCACCCCCGTTGTGCCACAGGTGTTTCAGGTTTTTCCCCAGATTAGTCGAGGCAGGCTATTTCTCTATTCAGCTATCCAACTATCATCTTTTGCTCCAGATACCGCCTCAGCTCACAGTACTATTTTGCTTAGGTGGGTTGGTGGTTATCTGTATTTCATATTGTACCTTCGTTGTATTTGTACTCTCCATCTACTATTGTATCATTGACATAGAGACTTGGTGAGGACGTTATGTGTATTATTGTGGATTGATGTCTTTTATATACAGCTTTTTCTCTACTGTCATTATTTTTGTGTTGCATTCATCTTGACTAGTCTTTACAAAAAGGGGGTGTTGCTAAAATTTTAAGGAAAGAAAGTAAGACTTTTAAAGAATTTGGGTTGCGATTTCAAATGTTTCAAAACTTATATTATCTTTTCCGTATTTTTATGGTTTAGACTTCTGGGTTTTGGCTTTCTTTTGCTACGTTACGTCTTAGGGCGTTGCGTAATATTAGGGCCGTCACGGGCCAATTTTGGGTCGTGACACAACGACGGGTAGAACTTGACATATGACTTATGATTTGTTGGCCTTAGTCAAGGTCATAAGAGCATGGGGCAAAAATCCACATCGGGAGTTTCAAAAGTACTGAAACTTGCTAGCGCTGCATACCATTTGGAGTGTGATGATTCTGGTAGGATTCCTTCGGTTTTATCACGCGATGATATTTGGATCCCGATCCTACTGTGAGTATATGCTACTCCTCGGGAAAACTCTCACTTAACGATCAATGCTACAAACCTAGTAGGTGTCTAGAAAGGTGTTAGCGGGGCTACGCCCACAGGGAAAAGAGTTTACTTAATTAAGGAACTTCGCGAAAGCGTTGGAAAACCTCCTTCGAAGTACCGACACTGGCCTGGCAAAACGGTTAAGCAAGTATTGTACGGTGAGATTGATCCTGACTAATTCTTCCTTTATGGTTTGGGGAGGGATTCGAGAGACAGTGGGAGCCATCCTGTTTAGATAAATTAAAAACCAATATAAACTTGCAAGAGCATCATGCTGAGTGTTTTCTTCTCTCTCTCTTAATTGCAGCGACCTAGTGACCACACCTAGGTTACATCTAGATAATAAAATGACTGAATCTGACTATTATGACTGGCAAAGGTCTGTCCAGATGTCCATTGCCCATGACAAGCTAGGACACCTCTTGACTGATCCAACCCCTGCCGTCTCAGGTCCAGTTTCCCCTGTCACGGATATTGATATCCGTAAGACATCGGAAGAAGACTGTGCGAAAGCCAAGTGCCTCGTGTTAGCCTCAGTTGATGGTATATACCAGAGGCAGCACGAGAAGATGGACTCAGCTTCTATCTTCCTCCATAACAAAGTTTTATATGGAGAGCAATCTCGTATCGCAAGATATGAGACCTCGAACGAATTGCTTCCAGCGAGGTTGGCTATCGGGTCATCTGTAGGGGAAACGTCCTTACAGAGACCAGCTCTTTTGAGCTCTCGGACCTGAAGACCACGTTGAAGAACGGGTCAGATGCTGACTTAGTTCAACAGTCTCTACCTACTATCCTGAAGGAAACCAGGGAAGTAGAAAGAAAAGGAAGGGCAGAAGTTTCGGGACTGGATATAGTAAAAGAGGGATGTTCCTATTGTAACGGGAATGAACATGGGCAGAAGGATTGCAGGGCTTGCAAAGCCAGTAGCCAGAATTCGAAGCATGTTGTGGCTTCGGCTTCGGGTGTATTTGTAATAGAGAACTGTATGTCAGTTAACCCTACTTCCTGGGTATTGGATACCGGATCAGGATCTCATATCTGTAATTTGTTACAGGCTCTGAGAAACCGTAGGGTTATCAGGAAAGGTGATATGACTCTCAGGGTTGCTAACGGAATGAGCATGTATGCTGTATCTGTAGGGGAATATCATCTAGGACTGACAACTGGGCAGATATTGATTCTGCGTGATTGTTTTTATGTACCAGGTGCGACTTGTAATATCATATCTGTATCCTTACTTTCTAAGGAAGGATATGATTTTACTTTTGTAAGAGATGTAGTAAACATCCACCTAAATCAAGTACTGATTGGGTCAGGTACATTAAAATACGGTATATACGTTTTGAATCAAGCTCAGGTCTTCAGTGTCCAGAACACACTTAAAAGAAAGTCTCCGGAATTAAATCAGGCTTTCTTATGGCATTGTGGACTGGGTCACATTAATGAGACACGGTTGACAAAGTTACATAAAGAAGGATACTTGGATCCGTTCGAGTACCAGTCTTATGCCACTTGTGAATCTTGTCTCATGGGAAAGATGACAAAGACTCCGTTCACTGGACACGGAGAAAGAGCGAGCGAGCTCTTGGGACTCATACATAGTGATGTGTGTGGTCCAATGTCTACACATGCGCGAAGTGGTTATTCATACTTCATTACTTTCACAGATGATTTCTCTAGGTATGGGCATGTCTTCTTAATGAAGCACAAATCCGAGGCCTTTGAGAAATTTCAGGAATACAAGAATGAAGTTGAAAAACAAACAGGCAAAAGTATCAAGACACTGAGATCTGATCGAGGTGGTGAATACTTGAGTGCCGAGTTTCTGGGCTTCTTAAAAGAGAATGGAATTCTCTCTCAGCTTACTCCTCCATACACACCACAACACAACGGTGTATCGGAAAGAAGGAATCGAACCCTATTGGATATGGTTCGTTCCATGATGAGTAAGGCTGAGTTGCCGCGATCCTTCTGGAGTTATGCACTAGAAACCGCTGCATATCTTTTGAACCAAGTTCCTACTAAGTCAGTGCCTACCACACCATATCAGATGTGGAGTGGGAAGAAACCCAGTCTTAAACACTTTAAGACATGGGGATGTCCAGCTTTTGTAAAAAAGCAGCATGCGGACAAGCTCGAGGCACGTTCAGTACAGTGTAAGTTTGTGGGATACCTAAAGAACTCCAAGGGGTATCTTTTCTATTACGCAGAGGAACAAAAGGTTTTTGTTTCTCGTCATGCCCGCTTCTTGGAAACTGAGTTTTTGGAAAATCAGATAAGTGGGAGTGCAATAGAACTGGAAGAAATTCTAGAACCACGAGCTATTACTGAAAGCTTAATAGAACCAGAGGGTTCGAAAGAACAGGACATTCCTACGCCACTCCGCAGGAGTAGTAGGCAGTCTCATCCGCCCGAGAGATACTACGGTTTTCTCATAGACGGGGATAGAGAGGATTGCACCATGGATTATGGTGAGCCTACTAGCTTCTAGCAAGCCATTCAGAGCGGCGACTCGGTAAAATGGCTGGATGCAATACGGGCCGAGATGGAGTCCATGTACACCAACAAAGTTTGGACTTTGGACTTTGCTCCAGAAGGGGTAAAACCCGTAGGCTCCAAATGGATCTTCAGAAAGAAGATTGGTGTAGATGGGCAGGCTGAGACCTATAAAGCTAGACTTGTTGCAAAGGGTTTTCGTCAAAGACCTGGTTTGGACTATGACGAGACCTTTTCTCCAGTGGCTATGCTGAAATCCATTCGGATCCTTCTTGCCATTGCTGCCTTCCACGATTATGAAATCTGGCAGATGGACGTAAAGACGGCTTTCCTAAATGGAAATTTAGAAGAGTGCGTCTATATGGATCAGCCGGAGGGATTCATTCAGAGTGGGAGCAGCGGTAGAGTGTGCAAGTTGCTCAAGTCCATTTATGGACTTAAGCAGGCATCGCGGAGTTGGAACATCTGCTTTGATGATACTGTCAAAGAATTCGACTTTATCAAAAACCCAGATGATCCATGCATTTACAGTAAGATTGTAGGGAGAACTGTAGTATTCCTCATCTTGTACGTGGATGACATTCTCCTAATAGGAAATGATATTCCTATGCTACAGTCAGTCAAAGGATTCTTGTCGCAGAGGTTCTCCATGAAGGACCTGGGCGATGCCAACTACATTCTGGGGATCCAGATCTATCGTGATAGATCTAAGAGGATGTTGGGACTTTCACAGTCAAGGTACATCGACACCATACTGAAAAGATTCAGTATGGAAGATTCCAAGCACGGTAATTTACCGGCTTGTCACGGGATCACCCTCTCCAAAGAGATGTCTCCCAAGACTGATTTGGAAAGGGATCGCATGTCTATTATACCCTACGCTTCTGCGGTAGGCTCTATAATGTATGCGATGTTGTGTACCAGACCAGATGTAGCATACACATTGAGCGTTGTAAGCCGGTATCAGTCGAACCCAGGGGAGAAACACTGGATAGCGGTAAAGAACATTCTCAAGTACCTGACAAGGACTAAGGTGATGTTCTTGGTGTATGGCGGAAAAGACCTCCAGCTCGAGGCCTTTGCTGACTCCACCTTCCAGAGTGACAAGGATGACTCCAAGTCCATGTCGGGTTATTTCTTTACCCTCAATGGAGGGGCGGTTTGCTGGAAGAATTCCAAGCAGGAGACCGTTGCAGACTCAACCATGGAAGCGGAGTACATAGCTGCTTGCGATGCCGCAAAGGAAGCTGTCTGGATGAAGTAGTTCCTCACGGAGCTTCAGGTGGTTCCTACCATTGTTGATCCAATACCACTGTATTGCGACAACAACGGCGCTATAGCTTTAGCGAAGGAACCCATGTCCCATCAGAAGTCCAGGCACATTTTGAGGCGGTACCACCTGATCAGGGAGATCGTAGATCGCCGGGAGATCCAGGTGAAGAGAGTAAATACGGAGAACAACACTGCAGATCCACTCACGAAGGCCCTACCCCAGACTCAGTTCGAGCGGCTGATCGAGATGATAGGTCTTCGATACGCCAGTACATGGCCTTAGTGCAAGTGGGAGATTGTTAGTGTATATGCCCTAGAGGCCATTACTGTATCATACTAGCTTGTATATTACTTGATGGAAGCTTGGGATATTCACAGATGTATAGACAATCTTGCTCAAAATGGTAGTATGCTACTTGGTTTGTCTCTACTTCAATATGTGCATGTGTTTCTTTTAGCATATCGCTTATATACATATTAGTAGAGCCCTTAGGATCTTTGCTTGATTACCAGCATTGTGATGGCGCTCACACTCGTGGGGGCTGGGTAATCCATAAGCACATCATTATACAGGTCCCTAGTCGTTGGACTATCGAGACAGGCAATCGATACTCCGGAGTAGACTAGCGTATGCGCTTGTCATCCCAACGGGGGAGATGGTCTGTCCCACAGCCGTCAGTACGTCGTACTTGAGATAGTATGCGGGTGCTCGTTAGGTTACGAGTACACTGGACAGGACTCGTCGGGAACTGTTGGTTGGTATTATACCTATCGTCAGTTATCAGTTCCCAGGTGACATGAGTACAGCTTAGTCCGCTGACTTGACACTATCACTTCGCCTCGAGTGTGTTCCCACTGTACTTAGATTACTACCCTACCACAGCTCAAAGGAGTCGTGCAAACAGGTAGTAGTTGGGTGCAGTCCCGAAGCACATGGAGGCAGTGACGGTTAGACAGGATTCGTCTCTCCCGGTATTGGGGGTTGACATCGCGCTGTGTCTAGGAGAGCCATTACACAAGTAGTCCCTGGCCAGGGCAAGCGAGATATACTGGTAGGTTTCCAGTGTTATCTCAGGGTGTTCTGGGCTACACTCCGACACGACTTGTATCGCTATTAGGGGATTGACGTTCACCGCCCCCTAGGTCCGCCATGCGATGTATCAGACGAACAGACCGGACTGTACGGAGATTGTCACATACAGGCTCAGTAGGAGTTTGGATGGGTTTACCTCATCGGCCTTCTTATCGACATCTACCTGGGGATCGTTACGTACAGCTAGTGCCGCTTGCGGTCTGTGGTTAAACCCACTGCCAGCGTAGTGTCGAGTCTTTAGAGTCCCACACAGAGAGTTTCCCTGCACTGAGCGAAACGTGTAGAGGCCGTATGGTTTTATGGCAGGGCTACGATCACTTACGTGCACTTGTGTGCGTATGCTGTTCGGGCAGGCAATACTAGTGGGCTTTGGTTTAAGCCAGATCCTGGTATTGCATAGATGGATTTGATTTGTCTTCTGTGCATTCGCATTCTACGGAATGCGGATGCGGGTGTGTATGCACAGTTTTGAGGAGCGATGAAGGAGGAGGTGCCCCATTAGGGTTTTGACAGTTGGCTCGGCCAAAATCGTAATGTGGCACACTCATTAGGGTTTTGACAATTCGTTTAGTCAAAACCGTTATGAGCCGGAGACATTGTTTACTAATCCTTTTAGTGATAGATTAGTGATGGCTAATTGCATTGACCATTTGACCACTTAGACCTCTCTTGACTTTATTGACCCGTTGACCGTGTTGACCATTGACCTTCAAGAGGGATCTACACTCTTCTTTCATTTTCTTTATAATTCTTGAGTTATGATAATGGTCAATTCAATGTGCCATCAACTTTATCATGATAGGATTAGTAATGATGAGATTAGTGTATTATTGCAACCATGGTTCATTTCATTTGGCTTAATCCTTTTCATTATTCCATTCTCATTCTCTCTCTTGAAATGAGAAGAAAAGAAAAGCTCCATGGTTGCTAAACTTTCTCCTTCTTCTTCTTCCTCTTGATCTCTTCTTTTGATCTCATGTGTTGAGAGAAAAAGAATCCACATAGACAAACACTTCCATCTTTCTCTTCTACACAACCTAAGGCATTTAGATTAGCAATCTCTTTCCCCTAGTTGCCTTGGCTTGAGGCGGAGCTTAGTGTACAACTCTCGGGTGGATCGTCTTCGACTCAAGAAGGCCGCGGAGGTGCCCATGGTCCAGATCGACGCTTGGAGCTTGGATGGACGAGTGGGACAGCGGAACGAAGACCCGAAGGACCGGTTCTGTGAGGTATACTTTCTACAGCATAGTAGCTAAAACCTCTAAGTGTTTACTAGTTTCTAGTTTAGCCAAGATCCTTGCTTTTGAGTCCATGTTGCCTTGCGCCAAATCATTGTTTTTTTGCCGTTTCTGCCTCCCCGTAAGAACCGGGGTGAGCAACGTGGACTTACATTTAGATCAAACCCTAGCAAGCTTTTCTCTTGCTCAATGAAGAAGAAGATGATGAAAAGAAAATGAGGATAATGATTAAGTGAGAAAGGTAACCATGGTGAGTGAGTATCATATACTAACCTTTGCAGAGCCATAACCATAGCTAATTTGATTATGGTTGGGTTAAAAGGAATCTAAGGTAAAGACAAAGCTAGTAGACTTTGTCAAAGCAAAGTAAGCTTCTACAAGCTTCATGCTTCTTCCAAATCTCTACTAATTTTGTAATTATCTTAAATAAACATAACCCACCATAATTCTTAGAATGGTGTATGTCTCATACACACATGTCTAGTGTATCAACAACCATGATACAAATATATAACACATTTTAATATATATATCATATATATATAGTAAAGATGTGTGAAAGTGAGAAAAACCCTAAAGTGAACATGTGTTAGTAAATGTAAATTAGTATATCCAATATACAATTATACACTTAATTATTAAATCAACACTTGACTTAATAATCCGGTCATATCTCATATAACCGGCTAACAATCATTGTATCGACTTATCGAATCAACACTTGATTCGATAACCCGGCTATATCATATATAACCGACCAATACAAAAAAGTCGCGAGAATAGAATACGGTATCACATACACGCATTTATTCTCAGTCTCGCACATATCACATACGTGCTCCTATTTCGTTTTGCCTGAGCCAGAAAAACCTCTATGTAGGACTCTAAAGACTCGTCAATACGCCGGCAGTAGGTGATGATCACATCACACACCCACAAGCCGTTAGCGGTACTTGCTGGACGTAACGGCTACCCGGGTATTGAGCGATCAGAAGAACAACAAGCAAGCCCGCTCCAACTCCTGTAAAAGCCTGCCGGTAACACTTCCCGTACAGTCTGGTCTCCTCGTCTTATATGTCGCATATCATGTCTAGGGGTGGTAAACATCAGACCCCAATAACCGATAAGTCGTGCCGATGTGAGGCTCATAACGGGTCGAGAAACTACTGGTAACACTTACCAGTAAATCTCTGAATCAGCCCTGGCCAGGGACTTCCCTGTTACGGCCAATCGAGCACAGCGCAACATCAACCCCCAATACCGGGAGAGACGAAACCCCTCCTATCGCTCATTGCCTCCATGTGACTCGGGACTGTACCCAAAAACCACCGTTTTGCACGCCCTCATGGACGTGGTAAGGTGGAAATCAAAGCACAGTGGGAATCACACAAGACTCTATGACGATCTCGGGTCTACAGACTAACCTGCACAAGTGTCACCAGAGAACTGCCATCTGACGTGAGGTATAATACCATCTGGGAGTTCTCGGCGAGTCCGTCCAGTGTACACAGTCTCCACTGAGCACCCGTATACCATCTTTGATGTCAAACACCAATGGATATGGGATCATCCATCGCCCATCTCATGGGTCGAGAAGCGTATACGCTAGTCTACTCTGGTATATCGATGCCCCGTCTCGATACAACCACGACTAGGGACCTTGAAGGATGTACTTATGGACTACCATGTCCCCACTAGTATGATCCGCATCATAGTCCAGGTAGTCAAGTACACATCCTAAGGGCTTTACCAACATGTAACTATAAGACAGTATAAAGAGACATGTATACATGTTAAAGTAAATAGCAACCAGATAGCATACTATCATATCGAGCAAGAAAGTCCTCTCTATATATGTCCAAGCATCCAATATTATATACATCATCTGTACAATACTAGCCTCTAGGGCATACATACAACTAACAATCTCCCACTTGCACTAGGGCCAGGTGCTATAGTATCGCATACCGAGCATCCCGAAGAGTATCTCAAACTGTATCTGGGGAATGGCCTTCGTGTGTGGATCCGCAGTGTTGTTCTTCGTGTCAACCCTCCTGACCTCGATCTCCCAGCGATCAACTATCTCCCGGATCAGGTGATACCGCCTCAGAATATGCCTGGATCGCTGATGGGACCTGGGTTCCTTGGCCAAAGCCACCGCTCCATTGTTATCGCAATACAAAGGTATTGGATGCTCAATGGATGGAACCACTCCAAGTTCAGTGATGAACTTCTTGATCCAGACAGCCTCTTTGGCAGCATCGTTGGCAGCGATGTATTCAGCCTCCATTGTCGAGTCTGCCACGGTTTCCTGCTTGGAACTTTTCCAGCTAATCGTCCCTCCGTAAAGGGTAAAGACAAAACCCGAATGCGACTTAGAGTCGTCCTTATCACTCTGGAAGGTCGAATCGATAAAGGACTCCACTTGGAGTTCTCCGTTACCATACACCAAGAGCATCTCTTTAGTCCTTCGTAAGTACTTGAGAATGCTCTTCACAGCTGTCCAGTGACTCTCTCCAGGATCAGCTTGATACCTACTCACTACACTTAGTGAGTATGCTACATCGGGTCTGGTACATAGCATCGCGTACATGATAGAGCCTACTGCCGAAGCATAGGGTATCCCTTGCATGCGAGCTCTCTCCAAATCAGTCTTGGGAGACATCTCTTTGGAGAGAGTGAGCCCTGAGATCGTGGGTAAAAACCCACGTTTGGACTCTTCCATACTAAAGGTCTTTAGTATAGTGTCAATGTACCTGGATTGGGACAATCCCAATATCCTTTTAGATCTATCTCTATAGATCATAATTCCCAATATGCAGGAGGCATCACCAAGATCTTTCATTGAGAATCTTTGTGATAAGAAGAGCTTCACCGATTGCAGCATAGGAATGTCATTTCCTATCAAGAGTATGTCGTCCACGTACAATACGAGGAAGACAACCTTACTCTCTGCCACCTTCTTGTAGATACAAGGTTCATCTACGTTTTTGACGAAATCAAACTCTTCGATAACGACGTCAAAGCAGATGTTCCAACTCCACGATGCTTGCTTCAATCCATAAATGGATTTAAGCAGCTTGCACATCTTCCCGCTGCTCCCACTATCTACGAAGCCCTCTGGCTGAGTCATGTACACGCACTCTTCTAAATGACCGTTTAGAAAGGCGGTCTTAACATCCATTTGCCAGATTTCATAGTCATGATATGCAGCGATGGCAAGCATGATCCGGATGGATTTAAGCATAGCTACTGGAGAAAAGGTTTCGTCATAGTCCACACCTGGTCTTTGACGAAAACCTTTTGCAACAAGTCAAGCTTTGAAAGTCTCCACTTTCCCATCTACACCAAGTTTTTTCTTGAAGATCCACTTGCTCCCAATGGGTTTTACCCCTTCAGGAACAACTTCCAAAGTCCATACTTTGTTGGTGTACATGGATTCCATCTCGGACCGCATTGCATCCAGCCATTTCACTGATTCCCCACTCGTGATGGCCTGCTCGAAGCTAGTGTTAGTTATATGTATGCCCTAGAGGCCATTACTGTACATAGGATGTATATTGTAGTGGATGCTGGGACATATATAGGGAGGACTTTCTTGCTCGACATGATAGTATGCTATCTGGTTACTCTTTACCTTAACGTGTATACTGATTGCCTCTCTGTTACATGTTGGTAAAGCCCTTAGGATGTGTACTTGACTACCTGGACTATGATGCGGATCATACCAGTGGGGACATGGTAGTCTATAAGTACATCCTTCAAGGTCCCTAGTCGTGGGT
This sequence comes from Agapanthus africanus, assembly GCA_030015575.1. NCBI lineage: Eukaryota > Viridiplantae > Streptophyta > Magnoliopsida > Asparagales > Amaryllidaceae > Agapanthus > Agapanthus africanus. Next base: position 213,739,553 of record JASDDO010000008.1, read on the forward strand.
GTATCGAGACGGGGCATCGATATACCAGTGTAGACTAGCGTATACCTTCTCGACCCATACAGATGGGCGATGGATGATCCCATATCCATTGGTGTTTGACATCAGAGATGATATACGGGTGCTCAGTAGAGACTGGGTACACTGGACGGACTCGCCGAGAACTCCCAGATGGTATTATACCTCACGTCAGATGGCAGTTCACTGGTGACACTGGTACAGGTTAGTCTGTAGACCCGAGATCATCATAGAGTCTTGTGTGATTCCCACTGTGCTTTGATTTCCACCTTACCACGTCCAAGAGGGCGTGCAAAACGGTGGCTTTTGGGTACAGTCCCGAATCACATGGAGGCAATGAGCGATAGGAGGGGATTCGTCTCTCCCGGTATAGGGAGTTGATGTTGCACTGTGTTCGATTGGCTATAACCGGAAATCCCTTGCCAGGGTTGCTGAGATTTACTGGTAAGTGTTACCAGTAGTTTCTCGAACTGTTATAGACCTCATATCGACACGACTTATCGAGCTATTGGGGTCTGACGTTTACCACCCCTAGGCGAGATATGCGACATATAAGACGACGAGACCGGACTGTACGGTAAGTGTTACTGGTTGGATTCACAGGAGTATGAGCGGGCTTGCTCGTCGATCTTCTGATCGCTCAATACCCAGGTGGCCGTTACGTTTAGCAGACCGCTTGCGGCTTGTGGGTGTTTGATATGATCATCATCTGCTGCCGGCGTATTGACGAGTCTTTAGAGTCCTACACAGAGGTTTCCTGGCTCAAGCGAAACGAAATAGGAGCGCATATGAGATATGTGCGGGAGCGAGAATAATGCGTGTATGTGATACCGTATTCTATTCTCGCGATGAATGTATCGAATGGTTGTATGTGATATAACCTAGTTATCGATTCAAGGATTGATTCGATAAGCCGATACATTGGATACTAGTCGGTTATATGCGACATGACCGGATCATTGAATCAAGTGTTGATTTAATGATTTAATGTATAATTATATATTTGATATATTACTTTGCATTAACTAGTATTGGTTCACATTAAATGGATTTTCTCACTTCATGTGCACATTGTGTATATGATATATTTTAGTGCACAAGATTGTATCATGTTTGATGATACATGCTCACTTGGGTTTGTGTAAAGAATTAAACCATGGTTATATGAGTGGTTAGGGTTTTGTTTATTTACTTATTCATTCATTTATTTATTATTCTTTTTGAAATAATAAAGAAAAGAATGGTGGCTTTTTTTGTTTGTTTGTTGAAGCTTCATGAAGTTTTGAACAAGTCCACCATTCTTATCTCATGCTTAACCCTAACCAATCAAAATAACCATAGTCTATTCTCTACACCTAACCAAGGTTGGATTATGATAAGAATGAGTTGGATTTTCTTTTTTGAAGATAATCCTTTTTATTCTATCATATTCTATCATCTTCTTCTTCTTCTTCTTCAAGAAGAAAAGCTTGCCTCCATCAATGGAAACTTGAGCAAATGAGTGAGAAATCCAATTCTAAAGTGAACCCACCTCCTATTTCTTCATCCTCTACCTCTTGCCAAGTAGTATAGGGTGTTTTCTTCACAAGTTTCATGACTTGGTGAAGTGGGAGCTTGATCTTGTGATGCCTCGACGTAGATCATCTTCGGAATCGTAGTCGATGACCTAGCCCGTCCATTTCTCCGATGAAGCCGACACTAGAGTCCAAGATCCGATTTGTTCAGCGGAGGGACGTCTACGTGGAGCTAAGGAAGTTGAGAACCGGATCTACAAAGGTTGTAGCCTCTTTCTTTTAGTTAAGTTGTTAACTAGCTTCTTGTATCGCCTAAAATTCTAGTCAACGATCGCATTAGGGTTTCTCGGCACTTGTAGAATTTGAAATTGGCATGGTTGATGCCTTGTGAGACCTCATTAGCGTGCCTAGGATCCCTACAGTGGTATCAGAGCCTAGCTAGAGCCTTAGGCGAAGTGTAGACGACGTTTGAAACCCGATCGAACCGAAACCCTAATTCCAAAATGCTCTCTGGACTTTTTTCAAAAACTGGGTTTTTTCCAGATTAAAAATTCTTAAAAAATTCAGCAGGAAATTATAAGAATTACGGTGCAAAATTTTCCAAAAGAAACGTCCAAACTGCGGCGGAACCAAAACAGAATCCTGGTTTCTGCGGCGGTTCCGCGGCCATCTGATGACGTCAGCCTTCTAATTTTGCACAGTAATTTGTTATTTGAGGTTCTGAGTTTTATGGGATTTTTTAATCTGAACTCAAGAGTTGAGTTTTCTGGGGTGTTTTTAGAGCTTAGATGATTCGATCGGATTATCAGACTTTGTCTATGTGGCTTTCCGGATATTTTAGAATATGTTAAAAAGTTCGACCGGATGTAAATACCCAATCTTTCCCCTGCCGGGAAATTTCCAATTGTTGGACTTTTCCGTTGTTTAATGACGTTCTAAGTAGTGCAAGTAACGCGATGTACCCTCTAGAAGACAACAAACCTTAACTCGATTATGTGACCGTCTTGAACTGCCCTTTGAACCTTAGGGTTTGGGGCAGTACGGCGTGCCACATGTGAGGCGTTGGCTTGACCCTTCTACGGCTGGACCGTTGGTACTGAGGCATGAACTGGATGTTTTTAAACCTATTTCATGTGTTGAGCTGTATCGGGAAAACTTGGGTGTTTGAATGTTCGATCGGAAAGTTTAACATTTTCTATTTATCTGGAATGGGATACAATAATTGGAATTCACAAGTAGTTATGAGATAACTGAATGAATGTTATAAACAAAGCACTTTAGTCTCACTTGATCGGTTGCCACGGAATTTTGATGTGATCAAAAGTCCGTCGCAATCACGTAGCGTACGCGGATACTCGCCGGATAAACTTAATAGACAGCCACACCCCATAGCCCCGACCAAGTGACTGTAGGAGAACCCCGTCGCCGAAAGCATCCGTTCGGGTGCTCGCAGTAGCGGTGTTCCGCCTTAGTGCACTTCGTCGACGGTATCGGGGGTGCGGCCGCCTACTAAAGTTTGCGACGAGCATTCGATCAGGATATCGGGAATCTTGATGAGTTGCCCGATTATGTATTGAAAAGTGTTTTCGATTTTGAGACTAAAATGCGGGGTTTATAATTGTTATTCATGCGATGTCTAAGGAATTCATTTGATTAGGCATGCGATGTCTATGGAGGTTGCGGATTCCAACTGTTGTAGTTTTACACTTTCTTTTCTGTGACCGTAAGTGTAATATGTGATATCGCCGGTTTCGTTGCTATATGTCAACGACAATTGGGATGCACATATTTAGTTACGTTGATGACATGTGATGTTATGTGTTGCTGGATATGTTATATTGGATCGTCGCGTTTGAATAGCCGGGTTTTTTTTATGTGAGATGAGTGTTTTTCATTTTCCTTCATGTAAAATAAAATGTATGTAATATTCTTTTATTGGGGCACTTCCAGGTTGCGGAAGATGTCACCGTATGTATATTATTTACTTTTCCGCACTAGGATAGACCCAAGGAGGAGAGCACAAGTAACCGGGTTCTGGAGTCCAATGGGAGACCAACTCGAGGAGTCGAGTCCGGGTCTCCTAACTCTAGAATTGGTAGGGTTGCTTGCCGCTCTCGTAGGGGTCTAGGGGTGTGGGTTTGGCTATTCATCGCGACCGTGGAATCCGTGTTTTATACTGGCTCGTATTGAAAACACGGACGTCCTAGTATATCCAATGTTTCATATGATTCTTCTGCTGCGATATCTGTGATGTGATCATGTGATGTTCTGTGATAGATACTGTATATAGTATATATGATATATTATATAGACGTTACTTATGTTTTACACCCGCGCTAGCCCTGCCCCGCTCTGCCGTTAGTTACCTAACCTAACGGTGCACGAGGGGACATCGAGGCGAATGCGGATGGCATAAGTGTACGTCGTGTTTATCTGTGATGTTTAGGTACTTTAATGATGGGACTTCATTAATATGATTAATGAAAGAAAAAGAAACCTAAGATGTTGTGGAATCGAATTTCAAAATAAAAACAGGTAGCTACAGTTCTTGCTTTGCATCGCGGTGTTCCTTGTAGAACATCCTGCACCTTATTCGATAAAGAAAGGACCGAGATCCCTTCACCGGGAGTGACTCCTTTAGCAATAACTGGCAGATGCTACAACTCACGGTTTGTCTTTTGATTGCTTCTATAGTTTCTACTTTGCACAGTGATATATATGATATATCCCGCACCTCATTCGACGAGGAAAGGGCCGACGATCCCTTCACCGGGAGTGACCCCTTTAGCAAAACTAGATAAGCCTCAAAAGCACTCCATTTTAAAATCATTTGATTCTACAACGATATCAAGTTCATTACGCAATAGGTTTTCAGAAAAACCTGTTGTAGCCCTCCGTCATTTCAGATAAGTACTAGTTAGTATTCGTGCTACGTTTGTTGACTATGTTAAGGCGTAGTGTGCGGTAGCTAATTAGTGCTTATCTGTATAAGCATATGATGCGATTGGATTAGGGTAGTCGTGCGACTTTGTTGACTATGTTAAGGGTCGTGCGGGTGGGTTTAATTCAATCGGGAAATGACGGGTTGAACTTGACTAGCACTTATGATTTGTTGACTATGTTAAGGTCATATAGCTGCTAGGGGCAAAATATTATCGGGAATTTCAAGTGTTGAAATTTGCAATGAGATTGCATACCTTCTATGAGATAGTTGGATCCCGATACCCACTGCGAGTAATTGTGACTCCTGGGAAAGTTTTACATATTACAATTAGCCGATCAAGTAGGTGTCTAGAAAGGTGTCAACGTGGTTACGCCTCTGGGAAAATGAGGTTTACATTAATTAGGTTCGTGCGAAAGCACGGGGGACCTCCCTCAAAGTACCGACACTGGCCTGGCTGAAAGATTGGCGAACTTGTAGCGTGTAATTAATCCCGGCTAGTCTTTCCTTTTAGGGTTTGAAGGAAGATTTGATAAAAAGCAGTGGGAGCCATCCTGATTAGATAAAATAATAACCAATCTATTCTTACAAGAGCGCACGCTGAGTGTTTTCTTCTCTCTCTCTCCAGGTAGCGACCATATCACGCCTTAATCAAGATAATAATACGGAATATTGACCGAACCCGCTTGTTTTACTGAGCTGGGGAACGTTGGTCCCGCTCCAACTTATAATAGTTATAAGACAGAGCAGGAAATAGGGGAATACCAAGATTCCCATGCCGCCCAAACGAAGAGAGTGCATGCTGATGCATCATCTTCGGGTATGTTCATTATACAGAACTGATTCTCAATGTCCTTTACGTCCTGGGTATATGATACCGGATCAGGATCCCAGATATGTAATCTGTTACATGGGCCACAAATAGGTAAAGAACTGAGAACGGGTGATAAGTTTCATGAGACAGAAAACGGAGCAAGTGTTGCAGCCAAGTCTGTTGGTCACTGTCACCCTGTATTACAAATACATTGATTCTGAACGAATGTTATTAGATACCGAACCTGATATACAAAATCATATCAGTCTCTTTATTAGTAAAGAAATGATAAAATTTTGTATTGTTGGATAATGTTTTGAACATTTCCTATATCAAAAGTTGATCGGTTCAGGCATGTTATCTAAAAAGCATTGACGTTCTAAATCAAACTACAGTTCTTAGTATTCGGAACACACACAAGAGGAAAAGTTCAGAAATGAACGGATCCTTCTTGAGGTATTGTAGACTAGGTCATATCAACGCAACCCGACTGGCTAAGTTGGACAAAGATGCATATTTAAATCTGTTTGAATTTACATCTTGTGAAACTTACCAGTCATGTCACAGAGATAAGATGACCATAGCTCTGTTTACTGGAAGCAGAGAAAGAGTTATTGAACTCTTGGGATGATACATGTTGATGTGTATAGGTCCCCAGTCTACACATGCCAAGACCGGTCCTTTGTACTTCATTACATTCTCTGATAATCTCTCAAGATTCAGACATATGTTCCTGTTGAAACACAAGTCCGAATCTTTTGAGATATTCACAGAATATAAGTTAGAAGTAGAGAACCAAAATAAGGGTATAAGTATTATGTCCTATGATGAGATCAGGGAGGAGAATACTTGTGCATGGAATCCCTGGACTATTCTAAAGTAGAATGAGATTCTCTCTCAGCATTACTCCTTCGAATACACCATAGCACGATGGTATATCGGGGCGGAGCAGATACACCCTATTTGATATGGTGTGCTCTATGATGAGTACTACTGAGTTACCTTTTTCCTTTTTGGGAGTTATGCACTTATGAAGTTGCATACCTATTGAATAGGGTTCTAATCAAATAAGTTGCCTACCGCTTCATATGTGATATGGAAAGGGAAGAGCCCATATCTTAAGTTAGTTAAGATTTAGAGTTGTCCGGCCTATGTCTAAAAGCAAAATCCGGACAAGCTCGAGGCAAGGTCAGTTTTGTAGAACTGGAATGTTCCAGCTATACAAATTGCAACTGATGATTTGACAGAACCAAAGGATTCAATAGTAACCAACGAACCTCAGCCTCTCCGCCGATCTAGTAGGGTTCCTCACCCACCTGAGAGATACTTCGGTTTCTCTATGACAGTGGGAGCGAGGAATGCATCATGAGATGATGACCCAACTAGTTTCGAGCTGGCCATCAGGAGTGAGACTCTGTAAGAATGGCTGGATGCTTAGCGATCTGAGATGGAATCCTTATACACCAACAAAGTATGGACTTTAGTTGCTATATCTGAAGGGTTAAATCCCCATCAGGAGCAAGTATATTTTGAGAAGATTACTTGGTGTAGATGGAAAAGTTGAGACTTTCAAAGCCAGACTTGTTAAAAGTTTGCATCATTTACCAGGCGTGGATTATGATGAAACCCTTTTCAAGTAGCTATGCTTAAGTCCATCCAGATCCTACTTGCCACGGCTACATACCATGACTACGATATCTGGCGGTTGGGTGCCATGACTGCTTTTCTAAATGATGTTTTAGAAGAGTGCGTCTATAAGTACACAGCCAGAGGGCCTCGTAGATAGTGGGAGCAGCGGAAACGTGTGCAAGATGTTTTATGTGATAAAGCAGGCATCGCGGAGTTGGAACATCTGTTTTGATGAGTTAGTCAAACAGTTTGACATCATCAAAATGGTAGATGAACCTTGTATATACAAAAAGGTTGTAGGGAGTATGGTAGTGATCCTCGTAGAGTACGTGGATGACATACTCTTGATAGGGAAGGAGTTTCCTATGCTACGCTCGGTCAATCTCCGATTATCACTAGGATTCTCCATATAGGATCAAAAAGATACCTCCTAAATCCTGATTTTGGATCTATGAGATAGATCTAATTGGATGTTAGGAATCTCACTGGCAGTAGTGATATGGTATCAATCGATCCTGGGGAAAATCACTGGAAGTGTTCCAGGGTGATAAAGACGACTGAATGTCAGTCACAGGCATTGTTTTTACCCTCAGTAAAGGGACGGTATGTTGGAAGAGTTCCAAGCAAGATACCGTTGCATACTAGATGATAAAGGCTGGATACATCGCTACTTAAGATGCTACCAAAGAGGAAGTCTGGGTGTATATTAGTTCATGAGATGAACTTAGTTCCTCCCATTGTGTGATAATGGAGTTGTGGCTTATGCCAAGGAACACCCGTCCCATCAGTGATCCAGACATATTCTAAGGCAGTATCACCTGATCATGGAGATGGCTGATCTCCAAGGTGATCGAGGTTAAGAGAGCAGACTCAGAGGACAACACGGCGGATCCACTCACGAAGGCCTTTTCCCAGAGAGAGACTTTTATGGGATGGTTGAGTATGAAATACTACAACCACTGCTACAGATGGCCCTAGTGCAAGTGGGAGATTGTTAGTTATATGTATGCCCTAGAGGCCATTACTGTACATAGGATGTATATTGTAGTGGATGCTGGGACATATATAGGGAGGACTTTCTTGCTCGACATGATAGTATGCTATCTGGTTACTCTTTACCTTAACGTGTATACTGATTGCCTTTCTGTTACATGTTGGTAAAGCCCTTAGGATGTGTACTTGACTACCTGGACTATGATGCGGATCATACCAGTGGGGACATGGTAGTCTATAAGTACATCCTTCAAGGTCCCTAGTCGTGGGTGTATCGAGACGGGGCATCGATATACCAGTGTAGACTAGCGTATACCTTCTCGACCCATACAGATGGGCGATGGATGATCCAATATCCATTGGTGTTTGACATCAGAGATGATATACGGGTGCTTAGTAGAGACTGGGTACACTGGACAAACTCGCCGAGAACTCCCAGATGGTATTATACCTCACGTCAGATGGAAGTTCTCTGGTGACACTGGTACAGGTTAGTCTGTAGACCCGAGATCGTCATAGAGTCTTGTGTGATTCCCACTGTGCTTTGATTTCCACCTTACCACGTCCAAGAGGGCATGCAAAATGGTGGCTTTTGGGTACAGTCCCGAATCACATGGAGGCAATGAGCGATAGGAGGGGATTCGTCTCTCCCGGTATAGGGAGTTGATGTTGCACTGTGTTCGATTGGCTATAACCGGAAATCCCTGGCCAGGGTTGCTGAGATTTACTGGTAAGTGTTACCAGTAGTTTATCAAACTGTTATAGACCTCATATCGACACGACTTATCGAGCTATTGGGGTCTGACGTTTACCACCCCTAGGCGAGATATGCGACATATAAGACGACGAGACCGGACTGTACGGTAAGTGTTACTGGTTGGATTCACAGGAGTATGAGCGGGCTTGCTCGTCGATCTTCTGATCGCTCAATACCCGGGTGGCCGTTACGTTTAGCAGACCGCTTGCGGCTTGTGGGTGTTTGATATGATCATCATCTGCTGCCGGCGTATTGACGAGTCTTTAGAGTCCTACACAAAGGTTTCCTGGCTCAAGCAAAACGAAATAGGAGCGCATATGAGATATGTGCGGGAGCGAGAATAATGCGTGTATGTGATACCGTATTCTATTCTCGCGATGAATGTATCGAATGGTTGTATGTGATATATCCTAGTTATCGATTCAAGGATTGATTCGATAAGCCGATACATTGGATACTAGTCGGTTATATGCGACATGACCGGATCATTGAATCAAGTGTTGATTTAATGATTTAATGTATAATTATATATTTGATATATTACTTTGCATTAACTAGTATCGGTTCACATTAAATGGATTTTCTCACTTCATGTGCAGATTGTGTATATGATATATTTTAGTGCACAAGATTGTATCATGTTTGATGATACATGCTCACTTGGGTTTGTGTAAAGAATTAAACCATGGTTATATGAGTGGTTAGGGTTTTGTTTATTTACTTATTCATTTATTTATTTATTATTCTTTTTGAAATGATAAAGAAAAGAATGGTGGCTTTTTTTGTTTGTTTGTTGAAGCTTCATGAAGTTTTGAACAAGTCCACCATTCTTATCTCATGCTTAACCCTAACCAATCAAACTAACCATAGTCTATTCTCTACACCTAACCAAGGTTGGATTATGATAAGAATGAGTTGGATTTTCTTTTTTGAAGATAATCCTTTTTATTCTATCATATTCTATCATCTTCTTCTTCTTCTTCAAGAAGAAAAGCTTGCCTCCATCAATGGCAACTTGAGCAAATGAGTGAGAAATCCAATTCTAAAGTGAACCCACCTCCTATTTCTTCATCCTCTACCTCTTGCCAAGTAGTATAGGGTGTTTTCTTCATAAGTTTCATGACTTGGTGAAGTGGGAGCTTGATCTTGTGATGCCTCGACGTAGATCATCTTCAGCATTGTAGTCGATGACCTAGCCCGCCCATTTCTCCGATGAAGCCGACACTAGAGTCCAAGATCCGATTTGTTCAGCGGAGGGACGTCTACGTGGAGCTAAGAAAGTGGAGAACCAGATCTACAAAGGTTGTAGCCTCTTTCTTTTAGTTAAGTTGTTAACTAGCTTCTTGTATCGCCTAAAATTCTAGTCAACGATCGCATTAGGGTTTCTCGGCACTTGTAGAATTTGAAATTGGCATGGTTGATGCCTTGTGTGACCTCATTAGCGTGCCTAGGAACCCTACAGCTAGTTGGGTCATCATCAACCATGATGCAATCCTCGCTCCCACCATCCATGACAAAACCGTAGTATCTCTCTGGTTGGCGAGGAACCCTACTAGATCGGCGGAGTGGTTGAGGTTCGTTGGGAACTACCGAATCCTCTGGTTCTACTAAATCTTCAGTTTGAGTTTGTGTAGCCGGAATTTCTTCCAGTTCTACCTGGTCGCCACTAATTTCTTTTGTAAGAAATTCCTTTTCTAAAAAGGTGGCATGTCGAGAAACAAACACTTTTTGCTCCTCAGTATGGTAGAAAAGATATCCATGTGAATGTTTGGGATATCCCACAAACTTGCATAGAACTTGTTAGTGTATATGCCCTAGAGGCCATTACTGTATCATACTAGTTTGTATATTACTTAATGGAAGCTTGGGATATTCACAGTTGTATATACAATCTTGCTCAAAATGGTAGTATGCTACTTGGTTTGTTTTTACTTTAATGTGTACATGTGTTTCTTTTAGCATATTATCTATACACATTAGTAGAGCCCTTAGGATCTTTGCTTGATTACCAACGTTGTGATGGCAGTCACACTCGTGGGGGCTGGGTAATCTACAAGCACATCCTTATACACGTCGCTAGTCGTGGGATTATCGAGACAGGGCATCAATACTCCGGAGTAGACTAGCGTATGCACTTCTCATCCCAGTGCGGGAGGCGGTCTGTCCCACAACCGTCAGTATGTCGTACTTGAGATAGTATGCGGGTGCTCGTTAGGCTACGAGTACACTGGACAGGACTCGTTGGGAACTGATGGTTGGTATTATACCTATCGTCAGTTATCAGTTCCCAGGTGACATGAGTACAGCTTAGTCCGCTGACTTGACACTGTCACTTCGCCTCGAGTGTGTTCCCACTGCATTTTGATTACTACCCTACCACGGCTCAAAGGAGTCGTGCAAACAGGTAGTAGTTGGGTGCAGTCTCGAAGCACTTGGAGGCAGTGACGGTTAGACAGGATTCGTCTCTCCCGGTATTGGGGGTTGACATCGCGCTGTGTCTAGGAGAGCCATTACACGAGTAGTCCCTGGCCAGGGCAAGCGAGATATACTGGTAGGTTTCCAGTGTTATCTCAGGGTGTTCTGGGCTTCACTCCGACACGACTTGTACCGCTATTAGGGGACTGACGTTTACCGCCCCCCTAGGCCCGCCATGCGATGTATCAGACGAACAGACCGGACTGTACGGAGACTGTCACATTCAGGCTCAGTAGGAGTTCAGATGGGGTTCACCTCGTCAGTCTTCTTGTCGGCATCTACCTGGGGACCGTTACGTACAGCTAGTGCCGCTTGCGGTCTGTGGTTAAACCCACTGCCAGCGTAGTGTCGAGTCTTTAGAGTCCCACACAGAGGGCTATTCGCCTTTGGGCAAAATGAGCAGAGATCGCATGGTTTTGCGACAGGGTTCGTTCTCATCCGCGCACTTGTGCACGTTTGGAGTCCGGACGGACATTACTAGCGGGCTCTGGTTTGAGCCAGATCCTAGTATATGTTTTGGGGTTAGTTTTATCTCATAGTATTCATGTTCCTCGGAACACGAATGCGGGTGTGTATGCACAGATGATTGAGACGGAGGAAGATGATTTTCATTAGGGTTTCGGAACGGGTGTGTATGCACAGTTGACAGTCGTCTTTTTCCAAACCCTAATGAATTTATGAATTATCAATTAATAATATTAATTAAATGAAAATGTTTCATGGTTGATTTTGTTGACTTGTTGACCAAGGTTCACTTGTTGACCATGGTTGAAACATTGACTATCATCATTACACATCAAAGATGCTCTTTGATTCTAGCAAAACCATTTAATGTGAAATGATAATAGTCTTATCAAACCTTCCATCAACTTTTCATTTTAGATTAATTTTTATTAATTTGATAATTCACTAGATATTGTTATGGTTGTAAGAAAACCATTTCATTCTATCATATTCACTCTCTCTCCTCTCTTCTTCTTCCTCCTCCTCTAGTTCAAGGAGATTCATTCTCATGTGTTGAGAAACCTCTCCTTGAGATAAAAATACCCTAAACCACTCTCTACTCACTCTAGGGTTGAAGGTCTAGCAAGCCAAAGACCTTAGTTCTCTCAAAGTTCGAGAAAGGAGCCCAAGGTTGAACCCTCAGGTGGATCCATCTTTGACGAAAGAAGGCGACGAGGAAAGCACCATCCAACCTCTACAAAGGTTTCAAGAAGAAGGAGTTCAAGTGAGGTATAACATCTTTTCCGAGTAGCTAACTCTCTTTAGCTTGGTAGCTAGTTTTGTTTAGAAAAGATCCCGACTTTTGTTAGTCCATGTTTCCTAGTGCGCTAAAAATTTGATTTTTATACCGTTTCCGCCTCCCCGAAAGAACCGGGGTCGGCAACGTGGACTTACAGTGGTATCAGAGCCTAACTAAACATAAACTAGCTAGGTAGTAAAGTGTATAGAAGTTCGATCGGAAAAATCGCAAAACTACGACATGCAAAACCCTAAGTTGCTGTTAAAATTTTTTCTGCTCTAAAAATAAAAAGTCATACTCCAAAAATCATCTCAGGGTTTTGTGAAGAAGCACACCAAAAACGGTTGAATGATCCCTTCAAAGCGCCGCGGTTCCGCGGCAATGGGTATACATTTGCTGCGGAACCGCCGCCGTTTTGACTCGGCTCATGACCGAGCTTGGTGCAGTGTTTTTAGGTTGTGGTTTTGGGATTTTTAAGATGGTTTATTTCAGCCCAGATTTTCCAGAAAAGAAATTTGTATTTGGGGGCCTATAAATCCGTATTTTTGATCGTACTTCACTATACTTTGACTAATCGGTTATATCTATGATGTTTATATATATTGAACGTCGGCTAATCGCTATATGTCGATTAGTGGAGGTTGTACATATCTGTGATCTGTGTTTGATGATGGTATGTGTATATGAATGCGTTGGATTGTCGCGGGTGAATAGCCGGGGTGGATGTGAGATGAGTGTTTCTTTTTCTTTCATTCATGTAATATGTAAATTGATGTAATATTATTTGTTTGGCCGCACAACCGGGTCGGGGTTGTAGCCGTCATTGTATAATTCTTTTTACTGTTTTTGCTCCTAGGATAGACCCATGGAGGGGGTGCACAAACTACCGGGTATCTCGAAGTGCCGAGTGGCCTACTCACGGTGTTGAGGGAGGTTGCTTCGCTTCGGGTACTTGGTGGGTAGTTTGCCGCACCCGTAGGGGTCTTGGGTGGGGTATTGGCTATTCACCGCGACCGTGTAATCCGCTTTTCGTTGCAGGCTCGAACGGATTGCGGATTCCTAGTATATCTAATGTATTCATCTATGATCTGTAATGTCTATCATTGCTATATATTTATATATAATAACTATTTAGGCATTGCTTATGTTTTACAGCCGCGCTAGCCCAGCCCCCGCTTTGTCGTTAGTTAAGTAACCTAACGGGTGATGACGGGGCCCCATGGCGAATGCGAATGGCATAAGCGTACGTCATATTTTGGTTGTTTTCTGCAATGGTAGGATTAATTGATGGGACGCATTAAAAGAACTAATGCAAGAAAATAAACCAAGCAAAAGTCGATTGGAACACTTTGAAAACCACTCGGTTCTTTTCAAAACTAAACTTTTAAATGCGGAGATTGAGCCACTCCTTTTAAAAGCTATCTCGTTCCATCGATTATATCAAGTTCACTACGTTCACGGTTTAGCCAAAACCATTCGTAGCCCTCCGTCATTTCACATGAATAGTCAATAGTATTCAAGCTATGTTTGTTGGTCAAAGTCAAGGCACAGTGATTGGTAGCTATTGGATATTCATGTGTAGCATAGATAGATGCGTTGATTTGGAACAGTCGTACCGCCTTGTTGGCCAAAGTCAAGGGTAGGTACGGGTAGGTTCAAATTAACCTGGATAATGACGGGTAGAACTTGACATGTGACTTATGATTTGTTGGCCAAAGTCAAGGTCATAAGAGCATGGGGCAAAAATGACATCGGGAGTTTCATAAGTACTGAAACTTGCTAGCACTACATACCATTTAGAGTGTGATGATTCTGGTAGGATTCCTTCAGTTTTGTCACGCAATGATATTTGGATCCCGATCCTACTGTGAGTATATGCTACTCATCGGGAAATTTCTCACTAAACGATCAATGCTATAAACCTAGTAGGTGTCTAGAAAGGTGTTAGCGGGGCTACGCCCCCAGGGAAAAGAGGTTCTTAAATTAAGGAACTTCGCGAAAGCGTTGGAAAACCTCCCTCGAAGTACCGACACTAGCCTGGCTGAACGGTTAAGCAAGTATTGTGCGGTGGGATTGATCCCGACTAATTCTTCCTTTATGGTTTGAGGAGGGATTCGAGAGACAGTGGGAGCCATCCTGTTTAGACAAACTAAAAACCACTCTAAACTTGCAAGAGCGTCATGCTGAGTGTTTCTTTTCTCTCTCCTAATTGCAGCGACCATTCAAGATGACCGGACTTAAGTTATTACTAGATAAAAACATACTGACAGGGCCAAACTACAAAGATTGGCTCAGGAATGTCAAGATGGCAATCACTTATGACAAGTTGGGGTATCTTCTTACCACCAAAGCTCCCCCTGTCCCAGGTCCCAAAACCAGTGTCGTAGATAAGGAAATCTATATGACCTGGGAACTAGACTGCGCGAAGGCCAAGTGCCTCGTGCTTGCCTCGATGGACAAAGAACATCAGAGGAGGCATGAGAATATGGACCTTGAATCCATATTTCTCCATACAAAAGAACTGTATGGAGAGCAATCTCGTATCGCAAGATACGAAGTGTCGAAGAAGCTATTTTCGGCAAGATTGGCCGTCGGATCATCGGTAGCAGAACACGTGCTTAAGATGATTGGCTACATTGAGGAGCTCGCGGACCTTGGGACCACGTTGGAGAATGAACTCTATATGGACTTGATTCTCCAGTCCCTTCCTTCCACTTACGCCCAGTTCATCCTGAACTTCAACATGCAAGAAAAGGAGGTTGAACTTCCCGAGCTTCTGAACATGTTGAGGACTGCTGAGGGCACCCTACAAAAGGGCAGGGAGACATCCACTTTGTTTGTAGGAGGATCTTCCTCTTCTAAGTCCAAGGCGAAAGCCAAGGGAAAGAAGAAGAAAGCCCCCGCCAAACCAAGAGGCGGTGTCAGTAAAGTGGATACGAAGGGAAAGACAAAAACAACAAAGATAGCAGGGAAGCTTGTGGGGAAAGAAGAGTGCTTTTACTGTCACAAGAGTGGACACTGGAAAAAGGATTGCAGGGCTTGGAAAGCCAGGACACTGGATCTGAAGCAGGTTGCGGCTTCAGCTTCAGGTGTGTATGTTATTGAAAACTGTCTATCAATAAACTCTACTTCCTGGGTATTGGATACCGGATCAGGATCTCATATCTGTAATTCTTTGCAGGCGTTTAGAAAGCGTAGGTTTTTGAAAGCAGGTGACATGAGCCTCAGAGTTGCAAACGGAGCTAGCATGGGTGCTGAGGCCGTGGGGGACCATCACCTGGGTTTGTCAGATGGACATTTTTTGGTTTTGCGTGGTTGTTATTTTGTACCAAATGCAACTTGTAATATCATTTCTGTATCTTTATTATCTAAAGAAGGTTATGAATTTGCATTTGTAAGTAATGTTGTGAACATTCACCTTAATCAAGTTCCGATTGGGTCAGGTACATTAAGCAACGGTATATACGTATTAAACCAACCACAGATTTTCAACGTCCAGAATACACACAAAAGGAAGTCACCTGATATCAATCAGGCTTTCTTATGGCATTGTAGAGTAGGTCACATCAATGAGAGAAGGTTGACTAAGTTACATACAGAAGGATATTTGGATCCGTTCGAATATCAATCTTATGCAACTTGTCAATCCTGTCTCAAAGGAAAGATGACAAAGACTCCGTTCACTGGACACGGAGAAAGAGCGAGCGAGCTCTTGGGACTCGTACACAGCGACGTGTGCGGTCCAATGTCTACACATGCACGAAGCGGTTTTTCTTATTTCATTACTTTTACGGATGAATTTTCAAGGTACGGATATGTCTTCTTGATGAAACATAAATCCGAAGCCTTTGAAAAATTCCAGGAATATAAGAATGAAGTAGAAAAACAAACAGGAAAAAGTATCAAGACACTGAGATCTGATCGAGGTGGTGAATACTTGAGTGCCGAGTTCCTGAATTACTTAAAAGAGAATGGAATTCTCTCTCAGCTTACTCCTCCATACACTCCGCAACATAACGGTGTATCGGAGAGACGGAACCGAACCCTATTGGATATGGTAAGGTCCATGATGAGTAACGCTGAGTTACCGCGATCATTCTGGGGATATGCGCTAGAATCAGCTGCATACCTTTTGAACCGAGTTCCTACTAAGACTGTGCCTACTACACCATATCAGATGTGGTATGGGAAGAGACCCTATCTTAATCACATTAAGACATGGGGATGTCCGGCTTTTGTCAAAAAGCAGCATGCGGACAAGCTCGAGGCACGCTCAGTACAGTGCAAGTTTGTGGGATATCCGAAGAACTCCAAGGGATATTTCTTCTATTGCGAAGAGGAACAAAAGGTTTTTGTTTCTCGTCATGCCTACTTCTTGGAAACTGAGTTTTTGGAAAATCAGATAAGTGGGAGCGCAGTAGAACTGGAAGAAATTCCAGAACCACAAGCTATTATTGAAAGCTTAGTAGAACCAGAGGGTTCGAAAGATCAGGATATTCCTACGTCGCTCCGCAGGAGTAGTAGGCAGTCTCATCCGCCCGAGAGATACTACGGTTTTCTTATAGACGGGGATAGAGAGGACTGCATCATTGATAGTGATGAGCCTACTAGCTTCCAGCAAGCCATTCAGAGCATTGACTTGGTAAAATGGCTGGATGCAATGCGGACCGAAATGGAGTCCATGTACACCAACAAGGTATGGACGTTGGACATTGCTCCAGATGGGGTAAAACCCGTAGGATGCAAGTGGATCTTCAAAAGGAAGATTGGTGTAGATGGACAGGTTGAGACCTATAAGGCTAGACTTGTTGCAAAGGGTTTTCGTCAAAGACCTGGTTTGGACTATGATGAAACCTTTTCTCCAGTGGCTATGGTAAAATCCATTCGGATCCTTCTTGCCATTGCTGCTTTCCATGATTATGAGATTTGGCAGATGGACGTAAAGACCGCTTTTCTAAATGGAAATTTAGAAGAGTACGTCTATATGGACCAGCCAGAGGGTTTCATTCAGAGTGGGAGCAGTGGAAAGGTGTGCAAGTTGCTTAAGTCCATCTATGGACTAAAGCAGGCATCGTGGAGTTGGAACATCTGTTTTGATGAGACGGTCAAAGAATTTGGTTTTATCAAAAATCCAGATGAACCATGCATCTATAGTAGATTTGTAGCAAGAACTGTCGTATTCCTCGTTTTGTACGTGGATGACATTCTGTTGATAGGAAATGACATTCCTATGCTACAATCTGTCAAGGGGTTCTTGTCACACAGGTTCTCCATGAAAGACCTGGGTGATGCCTCCTACATTCTGGGGATCCGGATCTATCGTGATAGATCCAAGAGGATATTAGGACTTTCGCAGTCCAGGTACATCAACACCATACTGAAAAGATTCAGTATGGAAGATTCCAAGCGCGGTAATCTACCGGCTTGTCACGGGATCACCCTCTCCAAAGAGATGTCTCCCAAGACTGATTTGGAAAGGGATCGCATGTCTATTATACCCTATGCTTCTGCGGTAGGCTCTATAATGTATGCGATGTTGTGTACCAGACCAGATGTAGCTTATGCACTGAGTGTAGTAAGCAGGTATCAGTCAAACCCTGGGGAGAAACACTAGATAGCGGTAAAGAACATTCTCAAGTACCTGAGAAGGACTAAGGAGATGTTCTTGGTGTATGGCGGAAAAGACCTCCAGATCGAGGCCTTTGCTGACTCCAGCTTCCAGAGTGACAAGGATGATTCCAAGTCCATGTCGGGCTTTGTCTTTACCCTCAATGGAGGGGCGGTGTGTTGGAAGAGTTCCAAACAGGAAACCGTTGCAGACTCGACTATGGAAGCGGAATACATCGCTGCATCTGATGCCGCAAAAGAAGCCGTCTGGATGAGGAAGTTCTTGAAAGAACTTCAGGTGGTTCCGTCCATTGTTGATTCAATACCTTTTTATTGCGACAACAACGGGGCTATAGCTTTAGCGAAGGAACCCAGGTCCCATCAGAAATCCAGACACATCTTGAGACGGTATCACCTGATCAGGGAGATCGTGGATCGCCAGGAGATCGAGGTTCGAAGGGTTGCTTCAGAAGATAACACTGCAGATCCATTCACCAAGGCCTTGCCCCAGACTCAGTTCGAGCGGCTGATCGAGATGATAGGTCTTCGATACGCCAGTACATGGCCTTAGTGCAAGTGGGAGATTGTTAGTGTATATGCCCTAGAGGCCATTACTGTATC
Organism: Agapanthus africanus; assembly: GCA_030015575.1. Classification (NCBI taxonomy): domain Eukaryota; kingdom Viridiplantae; phylum Streptophyta; class Magnoliopsida; order Asparagales; family Amaryllidaceae; genus Agapanthus; species Agapanthus africanus. The sequence continues at coordinate 213,758,162 of JASDDO010000008.1, forward strand.
ATACTAGTTTGTATATTACTTAATGGAAGCTTCAGATATTCACAGTTGTATATACAATCTTGCTCAAAATGGTAGTATGCTACTTGGTTTGTTTCTACTTTAATGTGTACATGTGTTTCTTTTAGCATATTATCTATACACATTAGTAGAGCCCTTAGGATCTTTGCTTGATTACCAGCGTTGTGATGGCAGTCACATTCGTGGGGGCTGGGTAATCTACAAGCACATCCTTATACACGTCCCTAGTCGTGGGATTATCGAGATAGGGCATCGATACTCCGGAGTAGACTAGCATATGCGCTTCTCATCCCAGTGCGGGAGGCGGTCTGTCCCATAACCGTCAGTATGTCGTACTTGAGATAGTATGCGGGTGCTCGTTAGGCTACGAGTACACTGGACAGGACTCGTTGGGAACTGATGGTTAGTATTATACCTATCGTCAGTTATCAGTTCCCAGGTGACATGAGTACAGCTTAGTCCGCTGACGTGACACTGCCACTTCGCCTCGAGTGTGTTCCCACTGCATTTTGATTACTACCCTACCACGGCTCAAAGGAGTCATGCAAACAGGTAGTAGTTGGGTGCAGTCCCGAAGCACTTGGAGGCAGTGACGGTTAGACAGGATTCGTCTCTCCCGGTATTGGGGGTTGACATTGCGCTGTGTCTAGGAGAGCCATTACACGAGTAGTCCCTGGCCAGGGCAAGCGAGATATACTGGTAGGTTTCCAGTGTTATCTCAGGGTGTTCTGGGCTTCACTCCGACACGACTTGTACCGCTATTAGGGGACTGACGTTTACTGCCCCCCTAGGCCCGCCATGCGATGTATCAGACGAACAGACCGGACTATACGGAGACTGTCACATTCAGGCTCAGTAGGAGTTCAGATAGGGTTCACCTCGTCAGTCTTCTTGTCGGCATCTACCTGGGGATCGTTACGTACAACTAGTGCCGCTTGCGGTCTGTGGTTAAACCCATTGCCAGCGTAGTGTCGAGTCTTTAGAGTCCCACACAGAGGGCTATTCGCCTTTGGGCAAAATGAGTAGAGGTTGCATAGTTTTGCGACAGGGTTCGTTCTCATCCGCGCACTTGTGCACGTTTGGAGTCCGGACGGACATTACTAGCGGGCTCTGGTTTGAGCCAGATCCTAGTATATGTTTTGGGGTTAGTTTTATCTCATAGTATTCATGTTCCTCGGAACACGAATGCGGGTGTGTATGCACAGATGATTGAGGCGGAGGAAGAGGATTTTCATTAGGGTTTCGGAACGGGTGTGTATGCACAGTTGACAGTCGTCTTTTTCCAAACCCTAATGAATTTGTGAATTATCAATTAATAATATTAATTAAATGAAAATGTGTCATGGTTGGTTTTGTTGACTTGTTGACCAAGGTTGACTTGTTGACCATGGTTGAAACATTGACTATCATCATTACACATCAAAGATGCTCTTTGATTCTAGCAAAACCATTTAATGTGAAATGATAATAGTCTTATCAAACCTTCCATCAACTTTTCATTTTAGATTAATTTTTATTAATTTGATAATTCACTAGATATTGTTATGGTTGTAAGAAAACCATTTCATTTTATCATATTCACTCTCTCTCCTCTCTTCTTCTTCCTCCTCCTCTAGTTCAAGGAGATTCATTCTCATGTGTTGAGAAACCTCTCCTTGAGATAAAAATACCCTAAACCACTCTCTACTAACTCTAGGGTTGAAGGTCTAGCAAGCCAAAGACCTTAGTTCTCTCAAAGTTCGAGAAAGGAGCCCAAGGTTGAACCCTCAGGTGGATCCATTTTTGACGAAAGAAGGCGACGAGGAAAACACCATCCAACCTCTACAAAGGTTTCAAGAAGAAGGAGTTCAAGTGAGGTATAACATCTTTTCCGAGTAGCTAACTCTCTTTAGCTTGGTAGCTAGTTTTGTTTAGAAAAGATCCCGACTTTTGTTAGTCCATGTTGCCTAGTGCGCTAAAAATTTGATTTTTATACCGTTTCCGCCTCCCCGAAAGAACCGGGGTCGGCAACGTGGACTTACAGAACTGACCGTGCCTCGAGTTTGTCCGGATTTTGCGTTTTAACATAGGCCGAACAACCCCATATCTTAATACGTTTAAGACATGGTCTCTTCCCATTCCATATCTCATATGGTGTGGTAGGTACAGATTTAGATGGAACTTGATTCAATAGGTATGCCGCAGTTTCCAGCGCATACCCCCAGAAGGAAATAGGTAACTCAGCTGTGCTCATCATAGAGCGCACCATATCTAATAGGGTGCGGTTCCTCCGTTCAGATACACCATTGTGCTGTGGTGTATATGGAGGAGTCACCTGAGAGAGAATCCCATTCTCTTTTAGGAAGTCCAGGAATTCATTGCTCAAGTATTCACCTCCTCGATCAGATCGAAGGATTTTAATACTTTTCCTGGTTTGGTTCTCGACTTCTTGTTTATATTCTCTAAATTTCTCAAAAGCTTCTGATTTGTGTTTCATCAGGAACACATATCCGAATCTAGAGAGATCGTCAGTGAATGTAATGAAGTACGCAGAACCATTCCTGGCATGTGTAGACATGGGGCCGCATACATCACTATGTACCAGTCCCAAGAGTTCCATAACTCTCTCTACGTGTCCCGTAAACGGAGTTTTGGTCATCTTGCCTTTGAGACATGACTGGCAAGTGTCATAAGATGAAAATTCAAACGGATTCAAATATCCATCTTTATGCAACTTTGCTAGTCGTGTCGCATTGATGTGACCCAGTCTACAATGCCACAAGAAGGATTCGTTCATTTCTGAACTCTTCCTCTTGTGTGTGTTTGATTGATTTAGAACATAAATGCCATTGCACATCGTGCCTGATCCGACCAACTTTTGGTTTAGGAAAATGTTCATAACATTATCCTGTAATACAATATTATATCCCTCTTTACTCAACAAAGAAACCGATATAATGTTGCATATCAGGTTCGGCATGTAATAGCATTCGTTCAGAATCAATGTATTACCTGTTGGCAATACAAGGTGATATTCCCCGACGGTTTTAGCTGCAACAATTGCACCATTTCCAACCCTTTGTCTTTATCACCTTCTCCAAGTTCTCTACCTTTCCTAAGCCCATGTAACTGATTACATATATGGGATCCTGACCCGGTATCTAATACCCAGAACGTAGAGGAAATGGAGAAACAGTTCTCTGTAACGAACACACCCGAAGAAAATGCATCAACATGTACTTTCTTCATACGGGTGGCATGGGAATCCTGGTATTCCCCTATATCCTGATCAGTCTTATAACTCTTATAAGAAAGAACGAAACCAACATTCCCCAGCACAGTATTACATGCGGGTTCGGTCAATACATCCATATTATTATCTTTATTAAGGCATGATATGTCGCTACCTGGAGAGAGAGAGAAGAAAACACTTTAGCGTATGCTCTTGCAAGATCAGATTGGTTATTATCTTATCTAATCAGTTTGGCTCCCACTGTTTTTTATCAAATCTTCCTTCAAACCCTAAAAGGAAAGACTAGCCGGGATTAATTACACCCTACAACTTCGCCAATCTTTCAGCCAGGCCAGTGTCGGTACTTTGAGGGAGGTTCCCCGTGCTTTCGCACGGACCTAATTAAAATAAACCTCGTTTTCCCAGAGGCTTAACCCCGTTGACACCTTTCTAGACACCTACTTGATCGGCTAATTGTCCTATGTAAAACTCTCCCGGGAGTAACAATTACTCGCAGTGGGTATCGGGATCCAACTATCTCATAGAAGGTATGCAATCTCATTGCAAATCTCAACACTTGAAATTCCCGATAATATTTTGCCCCTAACCCCTATGACCTTGACAAAGGCCAACAAATCATAGGATGTTAGTCAAGTTCAACCCGTCATTTATTGATTGAATCAAAACCACCCGCACGACCCTTGACAAAGGCCAACAAGGTCGTACGACTACCCTAAAACAATCTGCATCATATGCATAAGCAGATAAGCACCATTTAGCTACCGCATACTACGCCTTGACAAAGGCCAACAAACGCAGCACGAATACTAAACAGTTCTTATCTGAAATGATGGAGGGCTACGACAGGTTTTTCTGAAAACCTATTGCGTAATGAACTTGATATCGTCGTAGAATCATGTGAATTTTGAAATGGAGTGATTTTGAGGCTTTTATTAGTTTTGCTAAAGAGGTCACTCCCGGTGAAGGGATCTCGGCTCTTTCCTTATGGAATAAGGTGCAGGATATATCATATACATCACTATGCAAAGCAAAACTCCAAAAGCAGTCAAAAGTCAAACCGAGTGTTGTAGCGTCTGCCAGTTTTGCTAAAGAGGTCACTCTCGGTGAAGGGATCTCGGCTCATTCCTCATCGAATAAGGTGCAGGGTATATCATATATACCGCTATGCAAAGCAAAACTGTAGCTACCCTTTTTTATTAAAATTTGATTCTACAACATCTTTTAGGTTTCTTTTCTTTCATTAATCACATTAATGAAGTCCCATCATTTAAGTCATCTAAACATCACAGATAAATACGACATACACTTATGCCATCCGCATTCGCCTCGATGTCCCCTCGTGCACCGTTAGGTTAGGTAACTAACGGCAGAGCAGGGCAGGGCTAGCGCGGGTGTAAAACATAAGTAACGCCTATATAATATATCATATATACTATATACAGTATTTATCACAGAACATCAAATGATCACATCACAGATATCGCAGCAGAAGAAACATATGAAACATTGGATATACTAGGACGTCCGTGTTTTATTTTGAGCCTCTATAAAATACGGATTCCACGGTCGCGATGAATAGCCAAACCCACACCCCTAGACCCCTACGAGAGCGGCAAGCAACCCTACCAATTCTGGAGTTAGGAGACCCGGACTCGACTCCTCGAGTTGGTCTCCCACTGGACTCCAGAACCCGGTTACTCGTGCTCTCCTCTTTGGGTCTATCCTAGTGCGGAAAAGTAAATAATATACAAATGGTGACAGCAACCTCATCCCGGAAGTGCCCTAATAAAAGAATATTACATATAATTTATTTTACATGAATGAAAATAAAAACTCTCATCTCACATAAAACCCCCGGCTATTCAGAACGCGATGATCCAATATAACATATCCAGCAACACATAACATCGCATGTCATCAACGTAAGTAAATATGCGCATTCCAATTGTCGTTGACATATAGCAACGAAACTGGCGATATCACATATTACACTTACGGTCACAGAAAAGAAAGTGTAAAACTACAACATTTGGAATCCACAATCTCTTTAGACATCGTAAATCCGAAATATCACATATTCCGCATTTCATGCCTAACTGTATGAATTCCACATATTGTATCACATTCCAGATAAATAGACAATATTAAACTTTCCGATCGAATAATCAAATACCCAAGATTTCCTCAATAGCTCAACACTTGAGCGGAGTTCAAAAAATTCCAGAATACGTCACAGTAGCAACGGTCCAGCCGTAGAAGGGTCAAGCCAACGCCTCACATGTGGCACGCCGTACTGCCCCAAACCCTAAGGTTTAAAGGGCAGTTCAAGACGGTCACATAATCGAGTTAAGGTTTGTTGTCTTCTAGAGGGTCCGTCACATCACATGCACGTTTTTCCGAAAGATTTAAAACCCGATAAAAATTCAACACTTGAATGTTTTTCGTGCCGGAAAAAAATTGAGTTAATGATATCCGTTCGAACATTTTAATATTTTCTAAATTATCCGGAATACAAAAACAAAATTAAATTCTCTGATCGAATCGATGATTACAAAATGAACCCCTGAATACTCAACACTTGAGTCAAATTAAAAATATCCATAAAATAACAATCACAGAATCTAGAATTACTGTGCAAACAGAGGGTCCAAATGCCACCATACGGCCGCGGTTCCGAGGCGCAAGCAGGGATCTGCCGCGGAACCGCGGTCAACTGTACGATTCAGGTCCTCGTTTTGCACAATAATTCTTGTAAAACCCTGCTGATTTTTTTAGATATTTTTAATTCACAAAATTCCCAGATTTTAAAAATTGTCCAGAGAGGGGGTCGTTTTGTCGTATTCGGGTTCGTTCGGAGTTTTAACTTCGTTAACGCATCGTCTAATCCTCTAGCTAGGCTCTGATACCACTGTAGGGTTACTAGGCACACTAACAAGGCTCTACAAGGCATCGACCATGCCAAAATTAAAATTTTATGTACCGCACAACCCTAAGCAAGATCGTTAACTAGAGTTTAGGCGAAAATAATGGCAAGTAAACAACTTTACACTAAAGGGAACGCGATATACAACCTTTGTAGATCGGTCCTCCACTTCATTTGCTCCTTGTTGAAGTCTCTTCGCTGCGATCAAGGTTCTTCCGGGCTCTTGCATGGCTTCACGACGCGAAGGATGCGACCTTGCTTGAAGTCTCCGAGGCCGAAGATGATCTACGTCGAGGGAATTCCGACTCAAGCTTCCACTTCACTAACTTGAGAATTAGTGAAGCAAACACCCTATACTAAAGTGCTAATCTAGTAGAGGATGGAGAAATAGGAAGTGGGTTCTCTTTAGAATTTTGTTTCTCACTTTCTTTCTCACTTTAGATCAAACCCTAGCAAGCTTTTCTCTTGCTCAATGAAGAAGAAGATGATGAAAAGAAAATGAGGATAATGATTAAGTGAGAAAGGTAACCATGGTGAGTGAGTATTATATACTAATCTTTGTAGAGGCATAACCATAGCTAATTTGATTATGGTTGGGTTAAAAGGAATCTAAGGTAAAGACAAAGCTAGTAGACTTTGTCAAAGCAAAGTAAGCTTCTACAAGCTTCATGCTTCTTCCAAATCTCTACTAATTTTGTAATTATCTTAAATAAACATAACCCACCATAATTCTTAGAATGGTGTATGTCTCATACACACATGTCTAGTGTATCAACAACCATGATACAAATATATAACACATTTTAATATATATATCATATATATATAGTAAAGATGTGTGAAAGTGAGAAAAACCCTAAAGTGAACATGTGTTAGTAAATGTAAATTAGTATATCCAATATACAATTATACACTTAATTATTAAATCAACACTTGACTTAATAATCCGGTCATATCTCATATAACCGGCTAACAATCATTGTATCGACTTATCGAATCAACACTTGATTCGATAACCCGGCTATATCATATATAACCGACCGATACAAAAAAGTCGCGAGAATAGATTACGGTATCACATACACACATTTATTCTCGGTCTCTCACATATCACATACGTGCTCCTATTTCGTTTTGCCTGAGCCAGAAAAACCTCTATGTAGGACTCTAAAGACTCGTCAATACGCCGGAAGTAGTTGATGATCACATCACACACCCACAAGCCGTCAGCGGTACTAGCTGGACGTAACGGCTACCCGGGTATTGAGCGATCAGAAGATCAGCAAGCAAGCCCGCTCTAACTCCTGTAAAAGCCTGCCGGTAACACTTCCCGTACAGTCCGGTCTCCTCCTCTGATATGTCGCATATCATGTCTAGGGGTGGTAAACGTCAGACCCCAATAACCGATAAGTCGTGCCGATGTGAGGCTTATAACGGGTCGAGAAACTACTGGTAACACTTACCAGTAAATCTCTGAATCAGCCCTGGCCAGGGACTTCCCTGTTACGGCCAATCGAGCACAGCGCAACATCAACCCCCAATACCGGGAGAGACGAAACCCCTCCTATCGCTCATTGCCTCCATGTGACTCGGGACTGTACCCAAAAACCACCGTTTTGCACGCCCTCATGGACGTGGTAAGGTGGAAATCAAAGCATAGTGGGAATCACACAAGACTCTATGACGATCTCGGGTCTACAGACTAACCTGCACAAGTGTCACCAGAGAACTGCCATCTGACGTGAGGTATAATACCATCTGGGAGTTCTCGGTGAGTCCGTCCAGTGTACCCAGTCTCCACTGAGCACCCGTATACCATCTCTGATGTCAAACACTAATGGATATGGGATCATCCATCGCCCATCTCATGGGTCGAGAAGCGTATACGCTAGTCTACTCTGGTATATCGATGCCCCGTCTCGATACACCCACGACTAGGGACCTTGAAGGATGTACTTATGGACTACCATGTCCCCACTAGTATGATCCGCATCATAGTCCAGGTAGTCAAGTACACATCCTAAGGGCTTTACCAACATGTAACTATAAGACAGTATAAAGAGACATGTATACATGTTAAAGTAAAGAGAAACCAGATAGCATACTATCATATCGAGCAAGAAAGTCCTCTCTATATATGTCCAAGCATCCAATATTATATACATCATCTGTACAATACTGGCCTCTAGGGCATACATACAACTAACAATTTCCCACTTGCACTAGGGCCAGGTGCTATAGTATCGCATACCGAGCATCCCGAAAAGTCTCTCAAACTGTATCTGGGGAATGATCTTCGTGAGTGGATCCGCAGTGTTGTTCTTCGTGTCAACCCTCCTGACCTCGATCTCACAGCGATCAACTATCTCCCGGATCAGGTGATACCGCCTCAGAATATGCCTGGATCGCTGATGGGACCTGGGTTCCTTGGCCAAAGCCACCGCTCCATTGTTATCGCAATACAAAGGTATTGGATGCTCAATGGATGGAACCACTCCAAGTTCAGTGATGAACTTCTTGATCCAGACAGCCTCTTTGGCAGCATCGTTGGCAGCGATGTATTCAGCCTCCATTGTCGAGTCTGCCACGGTTTCCTGCTTGGAACTTTTCTAGCTAATCGCCCCTCCGTAAAGGGTAAAGACAAAACCCGACTGCGACTTAGAGTCGTCCTTATCACTCTGGAAGCTCGAATTGGTAAAGGACTCCACTTGGAGTTCTCCGTTACCATACACCAAGAGCATCTCTTTAGTCCTTCGTAAGTACTTGAGAATGCTCTTCACAGCTGTCCAGTGACTCTCTCCAGGATCAGCTTGATACCTACTCACTACACTTAGTGAGTATGCTACATCGGGTCTGGTACATAGCATCGCGTACATGATAGAGCCTACTGCCGAAGCATAGGGTATCCCTTGCATGCGAGCTCTCTCCAAATCAGTCTTGGGAGATATCTCTTTGGAGAGAGTGAGCCCTGAGATCGTGGGTAAGAACCCACGTTTGGACTCTTCCATACTAAACCTCTTTAGTATAGTGTCAATGTACCTGGATTGGGACAATCCCAATATCCTTTTAGATCTATCTCTATAGATCATAATTCCCAATATGCAGGAGGCATCACCAAGATCTTTCATTGAGAATCTTTGTGATAAGAAGAGCTTCACCGATTGCAGCATAGGAATGCCATTTCCTATCAAGAGTATGTCGTCCACGTACAATACGAGGAAGACAACCTTACTCTCTGCCACCTTCTTGTAGATACAAGGTTCATCTACGTTTTTGACGAAATCAAACTCTTTGATAACGACGTCAAAGCAGATGTTCCAACTCCGCGATGCTTGCTTCAATCCATAAATGGATTTAAGCAGCTTGCACACCTTCCCGCTGCTCCCACTATCTACGAAGCCCTATGGCTGAGTCATGTACACGCACCCTTCTAAATCACCGTTTAGAAAGGCGGTCTTAACATCCATTTGCCAGATTTCGTAGTCATGATATGCAGCGATGGCAAGCATGATCCGGATGGATTTAAGCATAGCTACTGGAGAAAAGGTTTCGTCATAGTCCATACCTGGTCTTTGATGAAAACCTTTTGCAACAAGTCTAGCTTTGAAAGTCTCCACTTTCCCATCTACACCAAGTTTTTTCTTGAAGATCCACTTGCTCCCAATGGGTTTTACCCGTTCAGGAGCAACTTCCAAAGTCCCTACTTTGTTGGTGTACATGGATTCCATCTCAGACCGCATTGCATCCAGCCATTTCACCGAGTCCCCACTCGTGATGGCCTGCTCGAAGCTAGTTGGGTCATCATCAACCATGATGCAATCCTCGCTCCCACCATCAATGAGAAAACCATAGTATCTCTCAGGTGGGCGAGGAACCCTACTAGATCGGCGGAGTGGCTGAGGTTCGATGGGAACTACCGAATCCTCTGGTTCCACTAAATCTTCAGTTTGAGTTTGTGTAGCCGGAATTTCTTCCAGTTCTACCTGGTCGCTACTAATTTCTTTTGTAAGAAATTCCTTTTCTAAAAAGGTGGCATGTCGAGAAACAAACACATTTTGCTCCTTAGTATGGTAGAAAAGATATCCATGTGAATGTTTGGGCTACGAATGGTTTTGGCAAAACCGTGAACGTAGTGAACTTGATATAATCGAAGGAACCTGATACTTTTTAAAAGGAGTGGTTAAAGCTCCGCAATTAAAAAATCTGATCTTTTAAAAATAACCGAGTGGTTTCTTTTAAATTTGTTCCAACGTTTAAACTTTGGTTTATTTTCTTTGCATTATAATAATGCGTCCCATAATTTATCCTATCATTGCAGAAAACAACGAAAATACCACGTCCTCTTATGCCATCCGCATTTGGCACGGGGTCCCGTCATCACCCATTAGGTTACTTAACTAACGACAGAGCGGGGGCTGGGCTAGCGCGGGTGTACAACATAAGTGATGTCTAATAGCTATCATATATAGATATTGTACATTCGTCAGACGCAATAATAAGCATTCCAGATCACAGATGAACTTTATTGGATTTACTAGCAATCCGCATTTTGCTTTGAGCCTGCAATAAAAGACGGATTATACAGTTGTGATGAATAGCCATTACCCCACCCTAGACCCCTACGGGTACGAAAAACTACCCGCCAAGTACCCGAAGTGAAGCGGTCTCCCTCAACAAAGTGAGTAGGCCACTAAACACTTCAAAATACCCGGTAGTTTGTGTACCCCGCCTTGGGTCTATCCTAGGAGCAAAAATAGTAAGAAGAAATAATACAACGGTGGCTACAACCGCAACCTGGATGCGCCTCGCAAAGGAATATTAAATTTACATCGAATGAATGAATATTAAACCCATCTCAAACCCCGGCTAATCATCACAACATTCCAATCAAGTCCATATACACAAACAGTAAACATTACAAAAATGTGCAACCCCCTGCCAACCGATATTCTAGCAGTTAGGGGAGGTTTACGAACACATTAAACATTACAGATAAAAACCCAATTAGCAAATATCTTAGAATATCGATCGATAACCATGTTCTGTGTCTACCCTGAAAGCAAAGCAGCACTGAAGTAACCTGGGTATAAACAGAACAAACAGAGAACCAAAACACCCAAAAATAAGAATTACAGAGCAAATCCGAGTCAACTCGGAGTTGACTCGGCGGCGGATCCGCGGCACAAGCACTCTATTGCCGTGGATCCGCGGCCGTTTCACCGAGTTACTGGCTCGTATTTTCCCAGTATTCTTAAAAAACCCTGCTGTGAATTTTAAGGTATGTCAAATATTTTTTCAGACACTTTTAAAATTAACAGAAACTTAGGGTACGGGGTGTTTCGTTTTCGTGTTTTCCGTCGATCGAACTTCTAACTAGTTGCTAACAAGCTAGTAATGGTTTAGTTGGCTCTAACACCACTGTAAGTCCATGTCACGCACCCCACGAACTTGCGGGGAGGCGGAATATATGAAAAATGATTATCAAAGCTTTGTAACACGGACTTGAGCGCATGAATCGTTATCTAAACCATTGCTAACAAACTACTAGAGGTTTAACTAATAGGATACGAAGTTATACCTCACGTTACTTGTCCTTCGGGTCTTCATCGCGGTCCTCCACTCCTCGTAGGCTCCTTGGAACATCGACACCTCAACGGCCTCCTCGAATCAAAGATGATCCACCCGAGAGCTCCTACGCCAAGCTTTATCTCTAGCTTGAGATAACTAGGTTGCTCAAAGTGTTAATCTAAGCTACCTAGGTGATATAGAGTAAGGTTATGGATGTATTAGTCTATCTAATCCTTGATCTCAACACATGAGAGGGGAGGATTAGGGTTTCAAGGGAGGATGAGCTTGAGGAGAGAGAATGTGAGCATAAGAATGAGAAGAAAAATGAACTCACTAGAATATATCAACCATAACAATTAATCAAATAAATAATATATATGATTAATCATCATGGTTGATGCATTCATCTTGTGTGATTCATCATATGACTCATTAACTCATTAATGAACCATTTAATACAAAGGATGAATCACACAAATGAGTCATTAAGTAATTAATGCTCATGCCACCTTAACCCCTTAGTCACCACTCATCTAGAAGCTTCCCGGAAAATTACGAGAACGCCCCTCCAATCCGTGAAAACACGGAAAAACTTTAGACTGTATAAATCCAATAACCCGATACTAGAATCTGGCTTAAACCAAAGCCGGCTAGTAAAAACTGTCCGAAATGTCGTACGTGCGTAAACACACGTACGCGTCCGAACCCTTGTCGTAAAACCATACGACCTCTATATCGTTTTGCCTGGAGCAGGGAAACTCTCTGTGTGGGACTCTAAAGACTCGACACTACGCTGGAAGTGGGTTTAACCACAGACCGCAAGCGGCACTAGCTATACGTAACAGTTCCCAGGTAGATGTCGATAAGAAGGCCGATAAGGAAACTCATCCGAACTCCCACTGAGCCTGATGTGACAATCTCTGTACAGTCCGGTCTGATCGTCTAAGACTATCACATATCAAGCCTAGGGGGCGGCAAGCGTCAGTCCCCTAATAGCTGTATAAGTCATGTCGGAGCGTAGCCCATTACACCCTAAGAAAACTACTGGAACCTACCAGTAAATCTCGCTTGCCCTGGCCAGGGACTTTGTGTAATGGCTCTCCGACATAGCACGATATCGACTCCCAATACCAGGAGAGACGAATCCTGTCTAACTGCCACTGCCTCCAAGTGCTCGGGACTGCACCCAACTGCTACCTGTTTGCACGACTCCTTTGAGCCGTGGTAGGGTAGCAATCTAAGAACAGTGGGACACACTCGAGGCGAAGTAGCAGTGTCAAGTCTGCGGACTATGCTGTACTCATGTCACCTGGGAACTGTTAACTGACTATGGGTATAATACCAACCAATCAGTTCCCCGGCGAGTCCTGTCCGGTGTACCCGTAACCTAACGAGCACCTGTATACTATCTCCAGTACGACGTACTGATGGCTGTGGGACAGACCATCTCCCCAACTGGGATGAGAAGCGTATACACTTAGTCTACTCCGGAATATCGATGCCCTATCTCGATAATCCAATGACCAGGGACCTGTATAGGATGTTGCTTACAGACTACCCAGCCCCCTCTAGCGTGACTGCCATCACGACGCTGGTAATCAAGCAAAGATCCTATGGGCTCTACTAATATGTATAAGTGATACGTCATAAGAAACATATGCACATATTGAAGTAGACACAAACCAAGTAGCATACTACCATTTTTAGCAAGACTGTTATATACAACTGTGAATATTCCAAGCTTCCATTAAGTAATATACAACCTAGTATGATACAATAATGGCCCCTAGGGCATATACACTAACAATCTCCCACTTGCACTAGGGCCATGAGCTGGCATATCGTAGACCTATCATCTCGAATAGCTTTTCGAACTGCGTCTGAGGAACGGCCTTTGTGAATGGATCAGCAATGTTATTCTCCGTCTCTACTCTCTTTACCTCGATCTCCCGGCGATCTACGATCTCCCTGATCAGGTGATACCGCCTTAAGATGTGTCTGGACTTCTGATGGGACACATGTTCCTTCGCTAAAGCTATAGCGTCCTTGTTGTCACAATACAGAGGTATTGGATCAACACTGCTAGGAACCACCTAAAGTTCTGTGAGGAACTTCTTCATCCAGACAGCTTCTTTTGCGGCATCGCAAGCAGCTATGTACTCCGCTTCCATCATTGAGTCAGCAATGGTCTCTTGCTTGGAACTTTTCCAACAGACCGCCCCTCCATTGAGGGTAAAGACATAACCCGACATGGATTTGGAGTCATCCTTGTCACTCTGGAAGCCGGAGTCGGCAAAGGCCTCAATCTGGAGGTCTTTTCCGCCATACACCAAGAACATATCTTTAGTCCTCCTCAGGTACTTGAGGATGTTCTTTACTGCTATCCAGTGCTTCTCCCCTGGGTTTGCTTGATACCGGCGTACTACGCTCAATGCGTATGCTACATCTGGTCTGGTACATAACATCGCATACATTATAGAACTTACCCCAGAAGCGTAGGGTATAATCGACATGCGATCCCTTTCCAAATCAGTCTTGGGAGACATCTCTTTAGAGAGGGTGATTCCGTGAAAAGCCGGTAGGTTACCGTGCTTAGAATCATCCATACTGAATCTTTTCACTATGGTGTCTATGTACCTGGACTGCGAAAGTCCCAACATCCTTTTTGATCTATCACGATAGATCCGGATCCCTAGAATGTAGGTGGCATCACCCAGGTCTTTCATGGAGAATTTATGTGACAAGAATCTTTTGACTAAATGTAACATGGGAATATCATTTCCTATTAGGAGAATGTCATCCACATATAAGACGAGGAATACTACAGCTCTCCCTACAATTTTACTGTATATGCAAGGTTCATCTGGATTTTTGATGAAGTCGAATTCTTTGACAGCATCATCAAAACAGATGTTCCAACTCCGTGATGCCTGCTTTAGTCCATAAATGGACTTAAGTAGTTTGCATACTTTACCGCTACTCCCACTCTGAATGAATTCCTCTGGCTGATCCATATAGACGCTCTCTTCTAAATTACCATTTAGAAAGGCCGTCTTTACGTCCATCTGCCAGATTTCATAATCGTGGAAGGCAGCAATAGCAAGAAGGACCCGAATGGATTTAAGCATAGCTACTGGAGAAAAGGTTTCGTCATAGTCCAAACCAGGTCGTTGACGGAAACCTTTTGCAACAAGTCTAGCCTTATAGGTTTCAACCTGTCTATCTACACCAATCTTCCTTTTGAAGATCCATTTGCATCCTACGGGTTTTACCCCATCTGGAGCAATGTCCAAAGTCCATACTTTGTTAGTGTACTTGGACTCCATTTCGGTCCGCATTGCATCCGGCCATTTTACCGAGTCACTGCTCTGAATGGCTTGCTGGAAGCTAGTAGGCTCATCAAAGTCAATAGTGCAATCCTCTCTATCCCCGTCTATGAGAAAACCGTAGTATCTCTCGGGCGGATGAGATTGCCTACTACTCCTTCAGAGTGGCGTCGGGATGTCCTGTTCTCCTGAACCTTCTTGTTCTACCAAGGTTTCAGTAATAACTTGTGGCTCTGGAATTTCTTCCAGTTCTATTGCGCTCCCACTCTTCTGATTTTCCAAAAATTCAGTTTCCAAGAAGCGGGCATGTTGAGAAACAAAGACATTTTGTTCCTATGCGTAATAGAAACAATATCCCATGGAGTTCTTTGGATATCCCACAAACTTACACAGTACTGAGCGTGCTTCGAGCTTGTCCGCATGCTGCTTCTTTACAAAAGCTGGACATCGCCATGTCTTAATATACTTAAGACAGGGTTTCTTCCCACTCCACATCTGATATGGTGTGGTAGGCACAGTCTTGGTTGGAACTCGGTTCAAAAGATATGCAGCTGATTCTAGCGCATATCCCCAGAAAAATCGCGGTAACTCAGCCTTACTCATCATGGAACGAACCATATCCAATAGGGTTCGATTCCTCCTTTCTGATACACCGTTGTGTTGTGGTGTGTATGGAGGAGTAAGCTGAGAGAGAATACCATTCTCTTTTAAGTAACCCAGGAACTCGGCACTTAAGTATTCACCACCTCGATCAGATCTCAGTGTCTTGATACTTTTGCCTATTTGTTTTTCCACTTCATTCTTGTATTCTTGGAATTTCTCAAAGGCCTCAGATTTATGTTTCATTAAGAAGACATATCCATACCTAGAGAAATCATCCGTAAAAGTAATGAAGTAGGAATAACCACCTCGCGCATGTATAGACATTGGACCGCACACATCACTGTGTATGAGTCCCAAGAGCTCGCTCGCTCTTACTCCGTGTCCAGTAAACGGAGTCTTTGTCATCTTTCCCACGAGACAAGATTCACAAGTAGCATAAGATTGATATTCGAACTGATTCAAATATCCTTCTCTATGTAACTTAGTTAATCGTGTTTCATTGATGTGACCTAGTCTACAATGCCATAAGAAAGCCTGATTTATTTCCGGAGACTTTCTTTTAAGTGTGTTCTGGACATTGAAAACCTGAGCTTGACTTAATACGTATATACCGTTATCTAATGTACCTGACCCAATCATAACTTGATTTAGGTGGATGTTAACTACATCGCTTATGAATGTAAAATCATATCCCTCTCTTGAATGTGAGGACACTGATATGATATTACATGTCAAACTAGGTACATAAAAACAGTTACGTGGAATTAATATATGCCCACTTGTCAAACCTAGGCGATATTCTCCCACGGATTCAGCGTCCACGCTCATTCCGTTTGCAACTCTGAGAAACCAATCACCTAGCTTTATAACTCTACGGTTTCTCAAAGCATGTAATGAATTACAGATATGAGATCCTGCTCCGGTATCTAGTACCCAGGAAGTAGAGTTAATTGACAAACAATTCTCAATAACAAATACACTTGAGGCTGAAGCCACAACATGCTTCAAATCCTGGCTACTGGCTTTGCTAGCCCTGCAATCATTCTGCCAATGTTCATTCCTGTAACAATAGGAACGTCCCTCTTTTACTATATCCAGTCCCGAAACTTTTGCCCTTTTCTTTCCTTCTACTTCCCTGGTTTCCTTCAGGGTAGGAGGCAGAGACTGTAGAATCAAGTCAGTATCTGACTCGTTTCCCAACGCGGTCTCCAGGTCCTGGAGCTTATCAATACAGCTAGTCATTGTAAGGACGTTGTCCCCTACAGATGACCCGTCAGCCAACCTCGCTTGAATTAATTCGTTCGAGGTTTCATATCTTGTGATATGAGATTGCTCTCTATATAAATCTTTGTTATGGAGAAAGATGGAAACTGAGTCTATCTTCTCGTGCTGCTTCTGGTATACACCATCAACTGAAGCTAACACGAGGCACTTAGCTTTCGCTTTATCTTTTTCCCTTGTCTGACGGATATCCATATCTGCGACAGTGGAAACTGGACCTGGGACGGCGGGATTTTGAGTAGTAATAGGGTGGTCCAGCTTGTCATAGGTAATGGACATCTGGAAAGACCTTTGCCAGTCATATAAGTCAGATTCAGTCAATTTGTTATCTAGATGTAACCTATGTGTGGTCACAAGGTCGCTGCAATTTTAAGAGAGAGAAGAAAATACTATTAGCATGATGCTCTTGCAAGTTTAGATTGGTTTTTAATTTATCTAAACAGGATGGATCCCACTGTTTCTCGAATCCCTCCTCAAACCATAAAAGAAGAATTAGCCAGGATAATTCTCACCGTACAATTCTTGCTTAACCGTTCAGGTCAGTGTCGATATTTCGAGGGAGGTTTTCCAACGCTTTCGCGAAGTTCCTTAATTAAATAACCTCTTTTCTCTGGAGGGCGTAACCCCGCTGACACCTTTCTAGGCACCTACTTGGTTTATAGCATTGATCGTTAAGTGACGAATCTCCTGATAAGTAGCTTGTACTCACAGTAGGATCGGGATCCAAAATATCATCATATGATAATGTTGAAGGTATCCTACCAACATTCATCAAACTCCAAAATAGTATGCTCTCTCTGCAAATTTCTGTTTCTTTAGAAATTCCCGATATGGATTTTTGCCCCATGCTCTTATGACATTGACTTTGAAAGGTTTGCCTAGCACCCTATGTAGAGTTTTGAAGCATCACATGTCTCAAAGTTTAGATTTTTATGGTGCTAAACAAGCATACAAAAGAATCGATCCTAGAAAATTAGGGTTTCGAAAGTTAAAGCGAATAAAAACTAGGGTTTCGAGACTACAACCTTTGTAGCTCCCTTTCGCGAGACTCTTTGGTCTCTTGGGTGTTGGAAGAAGGTCCTCTTGAAGTCCTCTCACGTCCACGACGATCCACCCGGAGTTCCTCGTCCAAGCTCGCAACTTCGATTATCACGATGAGAAACGAAGAGAACATTCTAAACAAGTTGGCTAAACTTGTGTAGAATGATGTTGTGGTTTAAATTCTCACTTCAAAAACCTTTCTTTATGTGTGTTTTACTCACTAGAAAAAACTAGAGAGCAAATGGTGAAGGAGGATGAAGATGGTAGCTTTCTTTTAACAAGAGTAAAAATGATAACCTTGAAAAGAAATGAAATATATCTATATATATTTTATTTCTTCTCACTACAAACCATGGTTAAATCTTTGAGTTATTATTTAATTAGGGTTTAAAACATATAAGGAAAGTCTAATCCAAGGTCAAGGGTAGGTGAGAATGGTTAGGTTAAAGAAGAGTGTAGAAACAACTCAAGAATTATCCTTTCCTTTTCTATTTTGTTTTAAACATAAAATTAAATAATAATCCATATATTTATCCATGGTGTGAGTCTTATATTGCCACCATTTCCATGTGTAAACAACCATGATAGATGGGTGTATGTATGTATGTATGTATGTATGCACATCCATATGTGCATGAAACTAGAAAGAAAGAAAGAAACACATACATGCATGCATACATCCATCATATTCAAGAAAGGTTTTAAGTGAGAAAACTAAAGGTTAAATGATAAATCAACACTTTATTTATCAATCCGGCCATATCACATATGACCCCACCAAAAGAAAGCCGCCCGATCAATGTTCGGTATCCTATACGCGCATTTTAATCGGGTCCATGCGCATATCGCATACGCGCACCACAACGTTTCGCCTGGACTGGGTAACTCCTTTGTGGGACTCTAAGACTCGTCAATACGCCGGCAGAGGGTGATGATCATATCAAGCACCCCCAAGCCGCAAGCGGTCAGCTAAACGTAACGGCCACCCGGGTATTGAGCGATCAAAAGAAAACAAGCGAACCTGCTACAAGTCCCGTCGAGCCAACCGGCAACACTACCGTACAGTCCGGTCTCTTCGTCAGATATGCTGCATATCGAGCCTAGGGATGGTCACGTCGACCCCAATAACTCAATAAGTCGTGCCGGTGAATGGTCTATAACAGATCGAGAAACTACTGATAACACTTATCAGCAAATCTCAGCAGCCCTGGCCAGGGACTTACTGATATAACCAGTCGGGCACAGCACAGCATCAATTCCCAATACCGGGAGAGACAAAACCCCTCCTATCGCTCATTGTCTTCGTGTGTCTCGGGACTGTACCCAACGACCACCTGTTTGCACGACTCAGTAGAGCCGTGGTAGGGTGGCAATCAAAGTACAGTGGGAGAACACACAAGACTCTATGAAGATCTCGGGTCTACAGACTAACCTGTACCAGTGTCACCTGAGAACTGCTATCCGACGATAGATATAATTCCATATAGGAGTTCTCGGTGAGTCCGTCCAGTGTACCCAGTCACCACTGAGCACCCGTATATGATCTTGATGTCAAACATCGATGAATGTGGGAACATTCATCGCCCATCGTATGGGTCTAGTATCATATACGCTAGTCTACTCTGGTATATCAATGCCCCGTCTCGATATACCTACGACTAGGGACTTTCCAGGATATGCTTATAGACTACAGATGTCCCACTAGTATGATCTCCATCATAATCAGAGTAGTCAAGCCGATATCCTCAGGGCTTTATCAGCATGTATGAAAGAATAAAAGCATGATCAAATCAACATGTCAGATAAAGAAGAACCAGATAGCATACTATCATGTCGAGCAAGAATGCATACTGAATATATATACATGTATAGATACATCCACTATCATATAATGGCCTCTAGGGCATACATATATCCAACAATCTCCCACTTGCACTAAGGCCAGTTATTGGCGTATCTCATACCCAACATCTCAAAAAGTCGCTCATGCTGCGGCTGAGGGAGGGCCTTGGTGAATGGATCCGCGGCGTTATTCTTTGTCTCTACTCTTCTAATCTCGATCTCGCGGCGATCTACAATCTCCCGGATCAAATGAAAATGCCTCAAGATGTGTCTGGACCGCTGATGGGATCTGGGCTCCTTGGCTAACGCCATAGCCCTATTATTATCACAATACAAAGGTATTGGATCAATAATGGTTGGAACTACTCCTAGCTCCAAGACGAACTTCTTCATCCAGACGGCTTCCTTGGCGGCATCATTTGCAGCAATATACTCAGCTTCCATCGTAGAGTCTGCAACGGTATCTTGTTTGGAACTCTTCCAACTCACCGCCCCTCCATTGAGGGTAAATACAAACCCAGAGATAGATTTTCTGTCGTCCTTATCGCTCTGGAAGCTCGAATCGGTAAAGGCCTCCATTTGGAGATCTCCATTACCATACACTAAGAACAATTCTTTAGTCCTTCGCAAGTACTTAAGAATGTTCTTCACAGCTGTCCAGTGATTCTCCCCTGGGTTGGATTGATACCTGCTTACAACACTAACTGCATAAGCTACATCTGGGCGTGTACATAACATCGCATACATTATAGATCCTACTGCCGAAGCATAGGGTATAATACTCATGCGAGCTCTCTCTTCATCGGTCTTTGGACAAGAATCCTTGGAGAGAGTGACCCCATGGCAAGCGGGTAAGGCACCCCGCTTGGAGTCTTCCATACTAAACCTTTTTAGGATGGTGTCAATGTACCTGGTTTGGGACAATCCCAATAACCTTTTGGATCTATCCCTATAGATCCTTATGCCCAGAATGTATGTGGCATCACCCAGGTCCTTCATGGAGAACCTCAGTGATAAGAAAGATTTGACCGACTGTAGCATAGGAATATCATTTCCTATCAGAAGAATGTCGTCCACGTACAATACGAGGAATGTGACAGCTCTCCCTACAGCCTTCTTATAAACACAAGGTTCATCTGGATTTTTGATGAAATCAAACTCTTTGATGACATCATCGAAACAGATGTTCCAATTCCGTGATGCCTGCTTTAACCCATATATGGATTTAAGCAATTTACATGCTTTCCCGCTGCTCCCACTGTCAATGAAGCCCTCTGGCTGATCCATATAAACGCATTCTTCCAAATTTCCATTTAGAAATGCGGTTTTAACGTCCATCTGCCAGATTTCATAGTCGCAGTGAGCAGCGATAGCAAGAAGGATCCGAATGGATTTAAGCATGGCTACGGGAGAAAAAGTCTCGTCATAGTCCAAACCTGGTCTTTGACGAAAACCCTTCGCCACAAGTCTTGCCTTATAGGTCTCCACCTGCCCATCTACACCAATCTTTCTTTTAAAGATCTATTTGCAGCCCACAGGTTTTACCCCAGGTGGTACAACGTCCAAAGTCCATACTTTGTTGGTGTACATAGACTCTATTTCGTATCTCATGGCATCCAGCCACTTCACAGAGTCTCTACTCGTGATAGCTTGCTGAAAACTGGTAGGATCATCATCATCCATGATGCAGTCTTCTCCGTCACCATCAATAAGGAAACCGTAGTACCTCTCTGGTGGGCGAGAAGTCCTACCAGACCTACGGAGTGGCCGAGGTTCTTCAGTTTCTGTTGCAACAGCCGGTTCAACCAAATTGTCATTTGTAGTTTGTGTCTCTAGAACCTCTTCTAGATCTACCACCTTGCCATCATCTTTATCTGTGAAAAACTCTTTTTCCAAAAATGTGGCATGTTGAGAAACAAACACTTTTTGTTCCTCTTTGTGGTAGAATAGATATCCATAAGAATTCTTTGGATATCCTACAAAGTTACACATGACTGACCGTGTCTCGAGTTTGTCCGGATTCTGCTTTTTAACATAGGCTGGGCAACCCCAAATCTTAATTCTCTTAAGAGATGGTCTCTTCCCCTGCCATATCTCATATGGCGTGGTAGACACGGTTTTGGTTGGAACCCTGTTTAGCAGAAACGCTGCAGTCTCCAATGCATGACCCCAAAACGAGACTGGTAACTCAGCGTCACTCATCATGGACCGGACCATATCTAATAGGGTCCTATTCCGTCGTTCTGACACACCGTTGTTCTGTGGTGTGTAAGGAGGAGTGAGCTGAGAGAGAATCCCATTCTCTTTTAGGAAGTTTGCAAATTCTGTATTGAGATACTCACCACCTCGATCTGATCGAAGCATCTTGATACTCAAGCTGGTTTGTTTTTCTACTTCTTGTTTATATTCAATGAATTTCTTGAAAGCTTCGGACTTGTGCTTTAATAAAAATACATGACCGAATCTTGAGAAATCGTCAGTGAATGTAATGAAGTATGAAAAACCGCCTCTAGCTGATTGGTAGGATACGTGCGTGTCAAGTTTAGTTTTAAATACCGCAATCAAGACGGTTTCGCTTGTAGCTAGCCGGTTGAGTACGGGTCGTCCGCAGGGAGATGGGAGTCTTTTTCAAAGTGTTTTAACGAGTTAAGTCCGAAAGTTCAGATTTTGTTTGTAACTATCTAAGTGTTAAGTTGATATTTAAAGAGAGCTTGTTAGGGTTAGGATTAGGTTATTTTGAGTTAGGAGTCTCCACATCTTTCGTTGCCCTACTTAATATCGGTGTTACGGTAATCGGCAACAACGGGGATTAGCACGACTAGGAAGGAACTTGCGAGTATAAGCTAGTCCTTCCAACGCATAGTCCTTCCTTTTGGTGCTTGTCCGTCCGTTCTTGGCTCTTATCCATAACCTCCGGTTAATTCAACCACAACCGGTCTCACTACGGAATCACCGCTATCATGTAGGATAGGGTGCCGTAAGGAGCGGATTGTGGTTCAATTAACGGGAGTTGATTTAAGTTGTTGGGCAAGGAAAGAGTGAGAGAGATTTCCTTCTCTCAAACTTCCCTTATCCTACCCTAACAAGTATAAAACTACTCACACTTCATAATACGGAAAAATAAAACAAACAAAAGAGGAAGATAGAAAGAAGGAGACTAGAAGAATACGACTAACTATTTGCGACCTCACCTTGGCGAGGATCAAGCGTAAGTATCATTGTCGTATGAATGATAAAGAAAAAGAGAGAAGAAAGAAACAATCAAGCAAATAACAACAACTACTTAACAATTAAAATTACAACAAGTAAAGAAAGAGAAAAGCATGATAAAAAATGGTCTTCTTTATTCATCACTCTTCACTCAAAAGCTCACTACAAGTTTAATAGAGAAGAGGTGAGAAGAGGAAGAAGAACAACACTAGAACTAGGCAAAATGAAAATACAAGAATGGACCCTTTCCTTCTCAAACTTCTGGGCTATTTATAGGCTGGAGAATGAAAACCTAGGGCAACCACCAGACCACAAATGCAATGACCAAAATACCCCCCAAAATTCTGCAGGCTTGGCGCCTAAACAGCCGCGGATCCGCGGCCTGGACCCCCCTTTGGCCGCGGATCCGCGGCCCTCTTGATGAATTGGATCATGCGCTTTCTTGTGGTCCCCTGGTTTGATGTCCTCTGTTCTCAGGTTCATATATTTTCTGAAAATACTTCCACATTTCTTCCAGAATTTCTGTTGATGGAAAGGTGTTTTGAAGTGGACTTTTTGTGGATGATTGCCTCGAGCTCCGCGTAGATCTCTTGGATTTTGTGCTACCATTGAGCCTTGTGCATGAGAATGACATTGTTTTGACACATTGTCTTCCTAAACTGGTATCTGGCAACATACGGATGAAGAGCGGAGACCGTGTTTTATCTGTGGTTGGCAGGAACCGGATTTTGTCGTGTTTTCCATGAATTTCTCCGTTTGAGAACCGGGAACCTGTATCCTGCAATTGACTAGCAAGCACGGCTCAAGAGCATCTACCGATATGCAATGTGATAAAAATTGGGCGGTATGAAAATGAAAAAATCTGATATGAACAAATACCCCCAAACTTATCATTTGCTCGTCCCGAGCAAAGCCCATTTATTCACAAAAAATTTCCTAACCTCACTTTCGCAGGGAACGCGATTGCACTGAGCATGTGCAACAAGCCGTTAAACCTCTAGGTGTCCCTAGTAGGAGGAGTGTTGTCTCCTGAGGGTTTTCAGCGGATACTACCCACAAAATCCGGTCAAGTTGGTTTTGTAAAATAACTAAGCTTCAAACCCTAAAGTTTTGTTTTAGAAAAAATAACAATTCTATAATCCTAAGTCTAGATCATCGAACCTTTATTTTCACACCTCACTTTTTATTTAACTACAGATTTTATATGTCTTTACGTGCCGTGCAAATAGTGTCGTTAAGTTCCAGAAGGATCGATTAAAGTCATCATGTCGCACAATAAAGCCCAGATAACAATTTTAAAAGGATCACATAAGTTTTATAACGAGTTAAGCATTTTTCAAGTTTCGTTTCCCAGTAAGGTTTCAACTTCAGAATTTCTATCTTCCATAACAGGAAACTAAGTCGTATTTTTCACTCCACCTTTTTCTTGTTTTCATTTCATACACATCTCTGTGAACGTGCAATAGTCTTTATCAAAGAGTAAAACCTTCATATCTTCGTTAAATTTTCTTTTTTAAAAGCCTGTCTTTTATCAAGATTATTCTCACACAAAAAACCGTTAGGAATTTTAACTCGGAGAGAACACTTGCTTGACTTTGTTTTAACCTGGACTTTCTAGGCTTCTTAGCGAGCTTTGGGCCAATGCACCCAAACCAGTTGATTTTAGGGCATTAGGTGTAGAAACACCCCAGCGGACTTAATTACTCAAGTTACCTAGGTCCAAAAACAAAAGACAGTTTGGCATGAAAATCAGATGATTTAATACGAACGGAGATATAACTGGCAGTTCAAATATTTTTTTGGATAAAAGACGTGTTTGGTGTGTTTGGTGTGTAATCATTCCAATCAAGTTTTAGATGGGTTATTTTTCAGACTTAGCTCCAATTACGGCATCAATAACATTCCTTCATATTCGCTTTACTTCATAAACTATTCTTGACATTACTTATTTCAGAACAAACCTATTTGATCCTCAGAAAATCATTTATCTGTTTAAAAGTTTAAACATGAAAGACTTGTCATCTAATTCCCAAAATCTTACGACACGTGTAGTGTGATGTAAAGAAGTATATCAGCTATAGTTAACTTCAAAGGAGAGTTATCTTTCAGGTTTTCAAAATCCAAACATAAGATCTAGTTATTCCTATTTTTTCAAACAAAAACCGTCGAATATTGAATCAGAGTTCTTCCACAAGCTAACTTGACAAAAAAGTTTTTATATTTTTTAGAAAATTTTCAAATTTTTATGGATTTTATGGATATTAATATGCAGATGCAAAATATACATATGAATGCGAAGGTAAGAAATACGTACCGAGCGTACCCCCAAACTTAAACTGGACAGTGTCCTCACCGTCGTAGCATGAAGAGAGCAGTTGGAAGGTTCAAAATTGTCGGTTAGTGATACACAAATTTTTTTTTTTTAAAGAAAAGAAAAAGAATATACACCAATATAAACAAAATGGTTTGTACATACCCCCAAACTTATTTGGAACAGTGTCTACTGTTCTTGGCTGGATAACCGAAGTTTGGAGGTAGGCAGAGGAAGATTAGGCAGGGTAAACCGGCTCCTGTAAGAACAGGAGCTCCTCTGTTGGTTCGGCGCTAAGGTACGGTTTGCATCGGTGTCCGTTTACCTTGAAAAGTGAACCGTCCTTTGGATTCTCCAAATCCACAGCGCCCTGCGGATACACATTCCGCACAAAATACGGCCCTTTCCAGCGAGATCGGAGCTTTCCTGGATGAAAATGAAGTCGGGTGTCGTAAAGAAGTACCTGCTGACCAGGTACGAAGGTTTTGCGCAAAAGGTGTTTATCGTGAAACACCTTCGTTCAATTCTTAACGACAACCGCGTTATCGTAAGCCTCATCCCTAAGCTCGCTCAGTTCGTTCAGCTGCAGCTTCCGATGGCTGCCCGCGTTCTCAAGAGACAGATTCAGCTCCTTTATCGCCCAAAATGCGCGATGCTCGATTTCGACAGGTAGGTGGCAGGCTTTTCCATACACAAGCCGATAGGGAGACATGCCAAGGTCGGTCTTATAAGCAGTTCTAAATGCCCAAAGGGCATCAGTGAGTTTTAGAGACCAATCCTTACGGTTCTTGGAAACCGTCTTCTCCAGTATCTGCTTGATTTGCCGATTTGAAACTTCGGCCTGCCCGCAGGTTTGGGGGTGGTAGGGCGTAGAAAGCTTATGATTAATGGAGTATTTCCGCATCAAGGCTTCAAAAGTTTTATTGCAGAAATGACTTCCATTGTAGCTAATGATCGCTCAGGGGTGCCCAAACCGTGAGAAAATGTTTTCTTTAAGGAACCTAACGACAACCTTGTTGTCGTTAGTTCGGCTGGGCACAGCCTCGACCTATTTAGTGACGTAATCAACAGCTAGAAGGATGTACAAGTTCCCAAAAGAGCTGGGAAACGGCCCCATGAAGTCTATCCCCCAAACATCGAAAATCTCCACAACCAAGATCGGTTGGAGCGGCATCTCGTTCCTCCGGGATATCCGGCCCAAGTGTTGGCACCGGGAGCAAGTCTTGCAATAGTCATTGGCGTCTTTGAAGAGTTGTGGCCAGTAGAAACCACATTGCAAGATCTTCTCAGCTGTCTTTCTGGGCCCAAAATGCCCGCCACACGCTTGATCGTGGCAAAATGATAGCACACTCTTGAATTCCTCATCGGGGACACACCGACGAATAATCTGGTCGGGACAGTACTTGAACAAGTAGGGTTCGTCCCAGTAAAAGTGTTTTACTTGGGATAAGAAGCGAAGTCTGTCCTGACTCGACCATTCGGTCGGTAGTAATCCCGTGGCCAAATAGTTCACAATATCTGCGAACCAGGGTTCGCACGATACTGTCAAGAGTTGTTCATCCGGGAAAACGTCATTAATCGGAATTGGAAGCGAAGGCGAAGAAGGAAGGCGTGAGAGATGGTCGGCAACTACGTTTTCACATCCTCGTTTGTCCTTAATGACAAGGTCAAACTCTTGAAGCAAGAGGATCCAACGTATTAACCGAGACTTGGTATCTTTCTTCGCAAGAAGATGGCGTAGAGCTGAATGGTCCGTGTAGACAATGACTGGAGAGCCGATGAGGTAGGGCCTGAACTTTTCTAGAGCAAATACAACAGCTAAGAATTCCTTCTCAGTTGTTGTATAATTGAGTTGGGCGTCGTTCAGGGTCCGGCTCGCATAATAGATTACGTGCGGCATCTTGTTGATGTGTTGTCCAAGGACAGCACCGATGGCAAAGTCGGATGCATCGCACATAATCTCGAATGGGTGCGTCCAGTCAGGGGAAGAAAGAACGGGAGCAGAAGTGAGTGAGCGTTTCAGTGACTCGAATGCAGTCACACAGCTCGAGTTGAAGTTGAAAGGTGTATCCTTGGCCAGCAAAAGCGTCAAGGGCCTAGCAATCTTGCTAAAGTCCTTGATGAACCGTCTATAAAAACCGGCATGGCCAAGGAAGGCTCGGATATCTCTGACGCATCGGGGAGGAGGCAGATTGGAAATGACCTCAATCTTTGCTTTGTCAACCTCTATGCCATTTTGTGAGATGATATGTCCTAAGACAATACCTTCGCGCACCATGAAGTGGCATTTCTCCCAGTTCAAAGTGAGATTCTTGTCCTTACATCGGGTAAGGACAGCGTCAAGATGCAGCAAACACTCGTCAAAGGAGTCGCCGAAGATGGAGAAGTCATCCATGAAAATCTCCAAAAATTTTTCCACCATGTCAGAGAAAATTCCCATCATACACCGCTGGAAGGTAGCGGGCGCATTGCATAACCCAAAGGGCATGCGTCGATATGCAAAAGTGCCGAAAGGACAAGTGAAAGTGGTCTTGTCCTGGTCTTTTTCGGCGATGGGAATTTGATTATAGCCAGAGTAGCCATCAAGAAAGCAATAGTACTCATGTCCGGCCAATCGTTCGAGCATCTGGTCAATAAAAGGTAGCGGAAAGTGGTCTTTCCGCATTGCAGCGTTGAGTTTTCTGTAATCAATGCAAACTCGCCACCCGGTTTGGGTGCGAGTAGGGATTAACTCATTCGCCTCGTTGGTTATGACCGTGATGCCCGACTTCTTGGGGACAACGTGAATGGGGCTAACCCACTGGCTATCAGAGATAGGGTAAATGATACCATTATCTAGACATTTGACGATCTCCTTCTTCACAGCCTCCTTCATGACTGGATTAAGACGTCTATGTGGATCCCGGGCTGGTTTGGCATCATCCATCAGATGAATGTGATGCTCAACGATCAGGGGACTAATCCTCTTGATGTCCGCCATGGACCAGCCAAAAGCTTTCCTGTTGCTGTGCAAGACCGCGAGAAGGGCTTTCTCTTGCTCTGGAGCTAGAGAAGCCGAAATGATGACAGGGAGGGTCTCGTTCTCACCTAAGTAAGCATACTTAAGGTGAGACGGCAACGGCTTGAGTTCGAGCGTTGGAGGTGAAATGATGGAAGGCAAGACCGGTGCAAAGGTCTCGAACTCAAAGGATTCCAGCAAAGGTTCAAAACGAGTGTAGGCAACCGAGTCGGATGGTTCAGGTAACTCATCCGGGAAGTCGAAAGATTCAAACTCGGGTTGTGCGCGGCTAAGATCGTTCGAGAATGTGAAACACTCGTATTCGTTATCGGGCGCAGAAACAGCAGCAGGTTCGAAGAGAAACGCACTAGTGGCATCAAGATTATCGTGATCAAACAGAAACTCCTCGAATTCACACTCTTCTGGTGTGATCTCCTGGATCGAGCAGACATCCAGTATATGAGCATTAGGTTCGGCGGGATGATTCCCTAACCTAAAAATGTTGAGTTCAATCGTCATGTTTCCAAAAGAGAGGTTCATCGAACCATTGCGACAATTGATCACAGCATTTGAGGTTTCGAGAAATGGGCGACCGAGTATCACCGGAATTTGATTCCGGGGGTTAGCTACAGGCTGTGTATCTAATACAATGAAGTCAACGGGGAATATGAAGTCCCCGACTCTTATCAACACATCCTCTATCTCACCCCTAGGATGGGTGATCGATCGGTCGGCCATTTGGAGAGTGCAGTGTGTGGGTTTCAGCTCTCCGACGCCTAATTGCTCGTATACTGAATATGGAAGCAAGTTAACACTGGCACCAAGATCTAATAGTGCGCGGTTGATGTTCTTATCCCCAATGGTAATTGAAATCGTAGGACAGCCAGGGTCCTTCCGTTTTTGTGGTAAAGATTGGGTAAGGGCATCACTCATAGCACTAGCCAAGAAAACTTTCTTGGGTACCTGAGACTTCCTCTTTTTCGTGCACAAATCCTTTAAGATTTTCGCGTAAGACGGGACTTGTTGGACAGCATCTAAAAGAGGAATGTTAATGTTAACTTGCTTAAATAACTCCAGAATCTTCTCCATTTGAGGATTTTGTTTATTAGATCTCAACCGGTTTGGAAATGGAATATTTTGAAATTTGGTTGAGTCTAATGCTGGAGGAGGAGATTGTGGAGTTGGAACAGATCCCAGAATAGGTGTTTTCGTGGAGTGAGAAGTGGGTCCGTTCAGAGAAGAAGAGGAAGGAGAGCCTTGTGAAGAACGGAGAATAGGCTCAGAAGACGAAGAAGAAGGAGAAGGAGAAGAAGAAGAAGAAGCGGCCGGGGTGTCATCGTTGATTCACTTGCCAATGTTGTTTTGCAGCATCCTTCCCGATCTCAGTGTAGTCACGGCACTCACATTATGGTTTTGTTGTTCAAGAGCAACATGTGCATTATGTGGGTGACCGGGATTTGGAAGTGGCTGGGACGGGAGCTTCCCCTTCTCTCGCTCGCTCAAGGCCGCGTTCAGCTGTGCAATCTGGGCCTCAATGGTCTTGATGCTTTGCCCGTGTGCGGCAGTGTGTTGCACTAAAGATTGAATCGAAGATTGGATGTTGGCGGTGGATTGAGTCGATTGTTTAACAAACGCCTCCAGACTTCGCTCAAGCGAGGAAACCTTATCATTGTTTGACGGAACAAAATTGTTTGGTGGAAAAGAGTTGTTGGGTGCAAAGTTGTTCGTCTGGTTTTGGAAAGGTTGGGGTTGGAAGGGCTGCTGATACTGAGTTTGTTGTTGCGCTTGTTGTTGCGGCGGAGAGGCCCTTTGGAAATTGTTGCCTTGGAATTGATTCTGATTCTGATTCCAGACGAAATTGGGGTGGTTCCTCCAACCGGGATTGTAGGTGGAAGAGTATGGATCATTCCTCGGTCTTTGCTGGAAGGCAGCATTAACCTGATCCTGTCCTTGCGAGGGTGGATTGTAAGGACACTCTTCGGTCAAGTGAGAAGGATAGGAACAACAAGCGCAGATGGTACGAAGGGGGAGAACAGGGGCAGGAGCAGGAGAAGAAAATTTGCTCTCTATTGCTTCAAGTTTTTTTGTTATTGCAGCCATTTCAGCTCTCATCGCAATAGAGACATCAAGCTGGTGAATTCCTACCCTAGACTGACCGGTAGAAGTGGAGGTAGAAGAAGAAGAAGAAGAAGAAGTCGGTCTGGTGCTCTCCCACTGTAGCGTTTGCTCCGCAAGGTCGTCAAAGAACTGCCACGCTTCCTCGTCAGATTTCGATAGGAAGTGGCCCTGACAGATGGTTTCCAGCAACTGCTTCGTTGCTGGGTTCAGTCCCTCGTATAAGGTTTGGCAGAGTTGCCATTTCTCTATACCGTGGTGAGGACACTGAACAAGAAGGTCTTTGTATCGGTCAAAGCACTTCCAGAAGGGTTCAGAAGGAAGCTGGGAGAATTGGTTGATTTCATTTCGAATTCTTGCGGTCTTATGATTTGGATAGAATTTTTTCAGAAACGCTTTAACAAACTCGTCCCAGCTGGTGATTGAGTGGGAAGCGGTGCTATACAGCCATTTTTCAGCGAGATCGCATAAAGTGAACGGAATGACCTGTAGACGTATAGTATCGTCCGACAGCTGGGTTGTTTTCATCATGGCACAGACATTTTGAAATTTGTTGATGAAGATATAGGCATCTTCAGATTCAAGCCCATGAAAACGTGGAAGCATGTTGATGAAATGGGGCTTAATTTCAAAGTTGTCCCCATTGGCCGGAGGAAGAGAAAGGCAGGTGGGAAGTGCAGAACGGGTGGGGTAGAAACGATCCTGGAGCGCAATTCGCTGCGGCACTACAACAGGCGGAGGTGGTGGGAGATTGGTCTCCGTAGGAGGTGGAGCCAATCCAGCGGTGGTCAAAGAGATGTTCGGATTAAATCCCGACATTACGGAGGAAGAGGTTGGTGAAGGTGAAGGTGAAGGTGAAGATGTATGAACAGAATTCCGGTCAACGTCGGAGTTGGCCGGCAAAGGAAGGGGTGAAAGAGGAGTGGACGGAGTATCGACTTCAGAGTCGATCGCATAGTCGGTAGCGACTAACGTAACGCGGACGAGACGGGCGCTAGTGTCCCGAGTCCAAGCGGACATACACTAAACGAGTTTAGTATAGTCAAAGCGGAGAAGGTGAGGGTAAGAAAACGTCAATGGAGAAAGGCGATGGGTGGTGGGTGAAAATGGATTTGGCGACAAAAGGCTAGTTTTTATAAAAGTTTTTGATTTTTTTTTTATTTATTTTTTTTTTAGAAAGATTTTTACAGAAATATGTACGGAAATACGGCTTAAGCAATCACAAACAAGATATGCACAATCACACCTAGATCTAGGGTAACCTAGGTCTACTAGACCTGCTCCTGAACTTGATTTTCGAAGTTAAACAGTGTCGAGAAACGGGCTTAAAAATATACCGATCACGGGGCCAGGTAAGTGCAGAGATAAGGGGAGGTTGTCCAACGCTTTCGCGAAGTTCCTTAATTAAATAACCCTTTCTCTTTCGGCGGTTACGCGTTTAACACTTTCCTAGACACCCCGTAAACAATGTACGGTTAAGCGAGGTTCTAAACACGGTTTATCTTCTCCTAATGAGCGCGAAGTCCTTAGGGCTGAAGTCTAGTATTTTTTAATTTACAATGGACAATGCATATGCTTTAGTGATTTTTGGGGTCCTGGGAAGGGTGATGAAATCCCCACCCAATCTGAATTGGTTTCAAGCCCCTTAAGTCCGTATTAAAGAATGCAAAACAGTAACAAATCAACTGCAAACAATTTTTATTTGCGGCGCAAAGAATCCTGCACAAGAACAGTTTATTGGAAGGGGGAGAAGAATTTGCGCAAAGAAGGCTGCAGAAAACACAATTCAGTGGAGTCCAGAGGAGTGGAGAGAGGCAGAGAGAGTTACCCAGAAAAAATGGCAGCCCAAAGGCACCAAGTGGCCGCGGAACCGCGGCCTAAGCCCTCTATTGCCGCGGTTCCGCGGCAGGAAGGAGAGATTGGGGCTTCAGTTTTGGTTTGGGTGCTGGTGTGGGTCTCCTCTGCTTGTCTGGAAGTGTGTAATTTTTATTTGCTCACTGTATCTGCTCCAGATTTTGACAGTAGACCGTCTCCTCCGTTTTGGTCCGTCGCGGTGTAGCCGCGAAATGTGGGTCTATCTTCCCACGTCTTTGGCACTTACTTGAACTCCGTATTTTCAACGTCCTTGGCGTCGATCTTGAACTTCGTATTTTCCTGCACACTTGCACAAAAACTAATCAAGAATAACAAGATGGTTTCTTTTACAAAGTATATATTTTTTTTCGTTTTTTTTATACTTACAAATTAACCCGAAATTACACAAAGAAATAAACTACCGTCTCCCCGGCAACGGCGCCATTTGATTGGTAGGATACGTGCGTGTCAAGTTTAGTTTTAAATACCGCAATCAAGACGGTTTCGCTTGTAGCTAGCCGGTTGAGTACGGGTCGTCCGCAGGGAGATGGGAGTCTTTTTCAAAGTGTTTTAACGAGTTAAGTCCGAAAGTTCAGATTTTGTTTGTAACTATCTAAGTGTTAAGTTGATATTTAAAGAGAGCTTGTTAGGGTTAGGATTAGGTTAGTTTGAGTTAGGAGTCTCCACATCTTTCGTTGCCCCACTTAATATCGGTGTTACGGGAATCGGCAACAACGGGGATTAGCACGACTAGGAAGGAACTTGCAAGTATAAGCTAGGCTTTCCAACGCATAGTCCTTCCTTTTGGTGCTTGTCCGTCCGTTCTTGGCTCTTATCCATAACCTCCGGTTACTTCAACCACAACCGGTCTCACTACGGAATCACCGCTATCATGTAGGATAGGGTGCCGTAAGGAGCGGATTGTGGTTCAATTAACGGGAGTTGATTTAAGTTGTTGGGCAAGGAAAGAGTGAGAGAGATTTCCTTCTCTCAAACTTCCCTTATCCTACCCTAACAAGTATAAAACTACTCATACTTCATAATACGGAAAAATAAAACAAACAAAAGAGGAAGATAGAAAGAAGGAGACTAGAAGAATACAACTAACTATTTGCGACCTCACCTTGGCGAGGATCAAGCGTAAGTATCATTGTCGTATGAATGATAAAGAAAAAGAGAGAAGAAAGAAACAATCAAGCAAATAACAACAACTACTTAACAATTAAAATTACAACAAGTTACAACAAGTAAAGAAAGAGACAAGCATGATAAAAAATGGTCTTCTTTATTCATCACTCTTCACTCAAAAGCTCACTACAAGTTTAATGGAGAAGAGGTGAGAAGAGGAAGAAGAACAACACTAGAACTAGGCAAAATGAAAATACAAGAATGGACCCTTTCCTTCTCAAACTTCTGAGCTATTTATAGGCTGGAGAATGAAAACCTAGGGCAACCACCAGACCACAAATGCAATGAACAAAATACCCCCCAAAATTCTGCAGGCTTGGCGCCTAAACGGCCGCGGATCCGCGGCCTGGACCCCCCTTTGGCCGCGGATCCGCGGCCCTCTTGATGAATTGGATCATGCGCTTTCTTGTGGTCCCCTGGTTTGATGTCCTCTGTTCTCAGGTTCATATATTTTCTGAAAATACTTCCACATTTATTCCAGAATTTCTGTTGAGGGAAAGGTGTTTTGAAGTGAACTTTTTGTGGATGATTGCCTCGAGCTCCGCGTAGATCTCTTGGATTTTCTGCTACCATTGAGCCTTGTGCATGAGAATGACATTGTTTTGACACTTTGTCTTCCTAAATTGGTATCTGGCAACATACGGATGAAGAGCGGAGACCGTGTTTTATCTGTGGTTGGCAGGAACCGGATTTTGTCGTGTTTTCCATGAATTTCTCCGTTTGAGAACCGGGAACCTGTATCCTGCAATTGACTAGCAAGCACGGCTCAAGAGTATCTACCGATATGCAATGTGATAAAAATTGGGCGGTATGAAAATGCAAAAATCTGATATGAACACTAGCCTGTGTAGACATTGGCCCACAGACATCACTATGTATGAGGCCTAGGAGCTGAGTAGCTCTTTCTCCGTGTCCGGTAAACGGAGTTTTGGTCATTTTACCCTTGATACAAGACTGGCAAGTCGCATAAGATTTATATTCAAAAGAGTTTAAATATCCATCTTTGTGTAACTTGTTTAGTCTTGTTTCGTTAATATGACCAAGTCTACAGTGCCAAAGAAAAGCTTTATTTAATTCTGAAAGTTTTCGTTTATTAGTGTGTTGTATACTGAAAACTGTGTGTTGATTTAGGACATATATTCCGTTATTAAGCGTACCATACCCAACCAACATTTGATTTAGGTCAATGTTTATAACATTGTTCTGCAATACAAAATTATATCCTTCATTGTCCAACAGAGAAACGGATATTATATTACATAGCATACTTGGTACAAAATAACATGGATTCAAAACCAAAATACATCCAGATGGCAACCCCAAGTGATACTCTCCCACTGCGATTGTATGTACATTGGAACCATTTCCAACGCGGAGAGTGTGGTCACCTGTCTTCAAAACCTTGCTATTTCTCAGCCCCTGCATAGAATTGCAAATGTGAGAACCTGAACCGGTATCCAATACCCAGGAAGCAGAGTTTATTGAAAAACAGTTTTCTGTCACAAACGCACCTGAAGCAGAAGCATCACCATGCTTCTTCTTGAGACTTAAGTACTCCGTGCAGTTACGCTTCCAATGTCCTGTCTTGTGGCAATGAAAACATTCGCCCTTCCCCGAGTCTCCAGCCTTGGACTTTTCCTTTCCCTTCACATTTTTAACTCCACCTTTAGGATTGGTGGGCTTCTTATTTTTCTTTCCCTTGGCCTTAGCTTTCGGGCGAGAAGAAGAAGATTGTCCAACAGTCATAACGGGAGTTCTTGCTGACTTCATAGTGCTCTCTGCACTCCTTAACATGTTAAGAAGTTCAGGGAGTTCCTTCTCCATGCCATGCATGTTGAAGTTCACTATGAACTGAGCAAAGGTGGAGGGAAGGGACTGCAGAATAATATCTATATATTGTTCATTGTCCATCGTCCATCCAAGGTCCTCAAGCTCTTTTATAAGAGCTATCATCTTCAGAACATGGTCTCCTACTGGTGTGCCAGGGGCCATTCGCATCTAAAACAATTTCTTTGATGCTTCGTATCGTAATACGTGGGATTGCTCTCCATACAACTCCTTTGTATGGAGCAGTATACCGTGAATGTCCATATCCTCGTGCTGCTTTTGATGTGTGTTATCCATTGATGCAAGCGCGAGGCATTTTGCCGTGGCACAGTCAGCGTCCCATGTCTTGCGGACTTCAATGTCCGCAACTGAGGATTTTGGACATGGGACGGGCGGGGCTGAAGCCGTGAGGACATATGATACTTTATCATAAGTCAAGGCGATTTTCAGATTCCTCAGCCAGTCTTTATAGTTGGTCCCATTCAGTTTGTTTTTATCTAGTAGAAGCTTGAGTCCAGTCATGGGTATCTGCCATTAAGAGAGAGAAAATAATACACTCAGTGAAAGCTCTTGCATAGATCAGATTGGTTATTATCTTGTCTAACGATGTTTCCCACTGCTTTTATCGAGTTTTTCTTTCAAACCTTAAAAGGAAAAACTAGCCAGGATTAATTACAGTCTACAACTTCGCTAACCGTTCAGCCAGGCCAGTGTCGGTACTTGAGGGAGGTTCCCCGTGCTTTCGCACGGACCTAATTAAAGTAAACCTCGTTTTCCCAGAGGCGGAGCCCCGTTAACACCTTTCTAGACACCTAATGAGTTTGCTAATTGTAAACTGTAAAACTCTCCTAGGAGCAACTATTGCCCACAGTGGGATCGGGATCCAACCATCACATGGAAGGTATGCAATCTCATTGCAAATTTCAACTATTGAAAATCCCGATGTGGTTTTTACCCCTAGCACTCGTGACCTTGGCTAAGGTCAACAAATCACGAGTACTAGTCAAGC
Organism: Agapanthus africanus; assembly: GCA_030015575.1. Lineage (NCBI taxonomy): Eukaryota > Viridiplantae > Streptophyta > Magnoliopsida > Asparagales > Amaryllidaceae > Agapanthus > Agapanthus africanus. The sequence goes on from JASDDO010000008.1 coordinate 213,794,508, forward strand.
TCAGCCCGTCATTTCTTGATTAATTAGACCCGTTCACATGACCCTTGGCTAAGGTCAACAAAGTCATATGCCCGTCCTAATTAATCTGCATCATATGCATTTGTAGGAAGACATCACTTAGCTACCGTACACAACGCCTTGGCTAAGGTCAACAAACGTAGCACGAATACTAAGTACTCTACTTCCTAAAATGACGAAGGGTTGCGGATGATTTTTAAGAAAATCTTTAACGCTTTGAACTTGATATCGTTGTAGAATCAAATGGTTTTCAAAAGGAGTGGCTTAAGCTCCGCAGTTTTGAAATATAGCTTTTTCGTAAATAGCCGAGTGGTTTTTAAATCCGATTCTACAACATCTTTTTAGGTTTATTTTCTTTACATTAATCACATTAATGTAATCCCATCATTTAAGTCCTTAAGCCAATCACAGAAAAGAAACGAAAATAACACGTACGCTTATGCCATCCGCATTCGCCGCAATGTTCCGTTATGCACCGTTAGGTTACTTAACTAACGGCATACCGGGACGGGACTAGCGCGGGTGTAAAACATAAGCAACGTCTACTATATATCATATATATAATATGTCATTCGTCTCAGATATCACAGAACACAGGCAGCAGAAACATAGATATAAAGTGGGATATACTAGGACGTCCGTATTTAGTATTTAGCTAGAATAGAAAATACGGATTTCACAGTCGCGATGAATAGCCAAGCCCACACCCTGGACCCCTACGAGAGCGGCAAGTGACCCTACCAATTCTGGAGTTTAGGTGACCCGGTCTCGACTCCTCGAGATGGCCTCCCACTGAACCCCAGAACCCGGTCACCTGTGCTCCCCTCCTTGGGTCCATCCTAATGCGGAAAAGTAAATAATATACAACACTGGTGGCAGCAACCTCAACCCGGAAGTGCCCCAAATAAAAGAATATTACATTACATTTGAATTTACATGAATGAAAATATAAAACTCTCATCTCACATAAAAAAAACCCCGGCTATTCATTCGCGACAATCCTGCACATCATATCTCAGCAACATATAATATCTCATATCATCAACGTAAGTAAGTATGCATACCCCAATTGTCGTTGATGTATAGCAACGAAACCGGCGATATCGAACATACTACACTTACGGTCACAGAAAAGAAAGTGTAAAACTACAATATTTGGAATCCACATTCTCTTTAGACATCATAAATGCGAAATATCACATATTTCGTATTTCATGCTTAAACTATATGAATTCCATATATTGTATCACATTCCAGATAAACAGACAGTATTAAAGTTTTCGAACGAACGATCAAGTACCCAAGATTCACTAAAGCTCAACACTTGAGCAGGGTTCAAAAATCCGGAGTGCGACACAGTAGTAGCGGTCCAGCCGTAGAAGGGTCAAGCCAACGCCTCACATGTGGCACGCCGTACTGCCCCAAACCCTAAGGTTCAAAGGGCAGTTCAAGACGGTCACATAATCGAGTTAAGGGTTGTTGTCTTCTAGAGGGTCCACCACAAAAAGACTTGCACGTATCTCCAAAGTATTTAAACCCCGTGAATAGTGAACAAATGATACTCGTTCAAACACTTCAATACTTTCTAATTTACCCGGAAAAACAACGAAATGAAAATTCCGATCGAATCTACGCGTCCAAAACCATCTCCAGAAAATACAGTGCTATTTTCAGATTAAACATACCTAAAACACTGTACAAGCAGATATAAGAATTACAGTGGAAATTTTATCCAATGATGCCTCTGTACGGCCGCGGAACCGCGGCCTAAGCCAGGAAATGCGGCGGTTTATACTGTTCTGGTCATCGAATTTCTCTGTTGTTCTTAGTTTTTCCTGCTGTAATTTTTAAGTATTTTTAATTCTGAAAAATGTCAGATTTTAAAATTTGTCCAGAAAGGGTATCAAAACGTCGTATTTTTATCCGATCGGGATTTTTACTTCGTAAAAGCATCGCCTAATGTTCTAGGTCAGCTCTGATACCAATGAAAGGTTTGCCTAGTATCCTATGTAGAGTTTTGAAGCATCACATGTCTCAAAGTTTAGATTTTTATGGTGCTAAACAAGCATACAAAGGAATCGATCCTAGAAAATTAGGGTTTCGAAAGTTAAAGCGAATAAAAACTAGGGTTTCGAGACTACAACCTTTGTAGCTCCCTTTCGCCGGACTCTTTGGTCTCTTGGGTGTTGGAAGAAGGTCCTCTTGAAGTCCTCTCACGTCCACGACGATCCACCCGGAGTTTCTTGTCCAAGCTCGCAACTTCGATTATCACGATGAGAAACGAAGAGAACACTCTAAACAAGTTGGCTAAACTTGTGTAGAATGATGTTGTGGTTTAAATTCTCACTTCAAAACCTTTCTTTATGTGTGTTTTACTCACTAGAAAAAAATAGAGAGCAAATGGTGAAGGAGGATGAAGATGGTAGCTTTCTTTTAACAAGAGTAAAAATGATAACCTTGAAAAGAAATGAAATATATCTATATATATTTTATTTCTTCTCACTACAAACCATGGTTAAATCTTTGAGTTATTATTTAATTAGGGTTTAAAACGTATAAGGAAATTCTAATCCAAGGTCAAGGGTAGGTGAGAATGGTTAGGTTAAAGAAGAGTGTAGAAACAACTCAAGAATTATCCTTTCCTTTTCTATTTTGTTTTAAACATAAAATTAAATAATAATCCATATATTTATCCATGGTGTGAGTCTTATATTGCCACCATTTCCATATGTAAACAACCATGATAGATGGGTGTATGTATGTATGTATGCACATCCATATGTGCATGAAACTAGAAAGAAAGAAAGAAACACATACATGCATGCATACATCCATCATATTCAAGAAAGGTTTTAAGTGAGAAAACTAATGGTTAAATGATAAATCAACACTTGATTTATCAATCCGGCCATATCACATATGACCCCACCAAAAGCAAGCCGCCCGATCAGTGTTCGGTATCCTATACGCGCATTTTAATCGGGTCCATGCGCATATCGCATACGCGCACCACAACGTTTCGCCTGGACTGGGTAACTCCTTTGTGGGACTCTAATACTCGTCAATACGCCGGCAGAGGGTGATGATCATATCAAGCACCCCCAAGCCGCAAGCGGTCAGCTAAACGTAACGGCCACCCGGGTATTGAGCGATCAGAAGAAAACAAGCGAACCTGCTACAACTCCCGTCGAGCCAACCGGCAACACTACCGTACAGTCCGGTCTCTTCGTCAGATATGCTGCATATCGAGCCTAGGGATGGTCACGTCGACCCCAATAACTCAATAAGTCGTGCCGGTGAATGGTCTATAACAGATCGATAAACTACTGATAACACTTATCAGCAAATCTCAGCAGCCCTGGCCAGGGACTTACTGATATAACCAGTCGGGCACAGCACAGCATCAACTCCCAATACCGGGAGAGACAAAACCCCTCCTATCGCTCATTGCCTTCGTGTGCCTCGGGACTGTACCCAACGACCACCTGTTTGCACGACTCAGTAGAGCCGTGGTAGGGTGGCAATCAAAGTACAGTGGGAGAACACACAAGACTCTATGAAGATCTCGGGTCTACAGACTAACCTGTACCAGTGTCACCTGAGAACTGCTATCCGACGATAGATATAATTCCATATAGGAGTTCTCGGTGAGTCCGTCCAGTGTACCCAGTCACCACTGAGCACCCGTATATGATCTTGATGTCAAACATCGATGAATGTGGGAACATTCATCGCCCATCGTATGGGTCTAGTATCATATACGCTAGTCTACTCTGGTATATCAATATCCCATCTCGATATACCTACGACTAGGGACTTTCCAGGATATGCTTATAGACTACAGATGTCCCACTAGTATGATCTCCATCATAATCAGAGGAGTCAAGCCGATATCCTCAGGGCTTTATCAGCATGTATGAAAGAATAAAAGCATGATCAAATCAACATGTCAGATAAAGAAGAACCAGATAGCATACTATCATGTCGAGCAAGAATGCATACTGAATATATATACATGTATAGATACATCCACTATCATATAATGGCCTCTAGGGCATACATATATCCAACAGACTTTAGTCAACAAATCATAAGTCACATGTCAAGTTCTACCCGTCATTATCCAGGTTAATTTGAACCCACCCGTACATACCCTTGACTTTAGTGAACAAGGTAATACGACTGTCCCAAACCAACGCATCTATCTATGATGCATATGAATATCCAACAGCTACCAAATACTGTGCCTTGACTTTAGTCAACAAACACAGCTTGAATACTATTGACTATCTATATGAAATGACGGAGGGCTACGAATGGTTTTGGCAAAACCGTGAACGTAGTGAACTTGATATAATCGAAGGAACCTGATACTTTTTAAAAGGAGTGGTTAAAGCTCCGCAATTAAAAAATCTGATCTTTTAAAAATAACCGAGTGGTTTCTTTTAAATTTGTTCCAACGATTAAACTTTGGTTTATTTTCTTTGCATTATAATAATGCGTCCCATCATTTATCCTATCATTGCAGAAAACAACGAAAATACCACGTCCTCTTATGCCATCCGCATTTGCCACGGGGTTCCGTCATCACCCGTTAGGTTACTTAACTAACGACAGAGCGGGGGCTGGGCTAGCGCGGGTGTAAAACATAAGTGACGTGTAATAGCTATCATATATAAATATTGTACATTCGTCAGACGCAATAATAAGCATTCCAGATCACAGATGAACTTTATTGGATTTACTAGCAATCCGCATTTTGCTTTGAGCCTGCAATAAAAGACGGATTACACAGTTGTGATGAATAGCCATTACCCCACCCTAGACCCCTACGGGTACGGCAAACTACCCGCCAAGTACCCGAAGTGAAGCGGTCTCCCTCAACAAAGTGAGTAGGCCACTAAACACTTCAAAATACCCGGTAATTTGTGTACCCCGCCTTGTGTCTATCCTAGGAGCAAAAACAGTAAGAAGAAATAATACAACGGTGGCTACAACCGCAACCTGGATGCGCCTCGCAAAGGAATATTACATTTACATCGAATGAATGAATATTAAACCCATCTCAAACCCCGGCTAATCATCACAACATTCCAATCAAGTCCATATACACAAACAGTAAACATTACAGAAATGTGCAACCCCCTGCCAACCGACATTCTAGCAGTTAGGGGAGGTTTACGAACACATTAAACATTACAGATAAAAACCCAATTAGCAAATATCTTAGAATATCGATCGATAACCATGTTCCGTGTCTACCCTGAAAGCAAAGCAGCACTGAAGTAACCTGGGTATAAACAGAACAAACAGAGAACCAAAACACCCAAAAATAAGAATTACAGAGCAAATCCGAGTCAACTCGGAGTTGACTCGACGGCGGATCCACGGCACAAGCACTCTATTGCCGCGGATCCGCGGCCGTTTCACCGAGTTACTGGCTCGTATTTTCCCAGTATTCTTAAAAAACCCTGCTGTGAATTTTAAGGTATGTCAAATATTTTTTCAGACACTTTTAAAATTAACAGAAACTTAGGGTACGGGGTGTTTCGTTTTCATGTTTTCCGTTGATCGAACTTCTAACTAGTTGCTAACAAGCTAGTAATGGTTTAGTTGGCTCTGATACCACTGTAAGTCCATGTCACGCACCCCACGAACTTGCGGGGAGGCGGAATATATGAAAAACGATTATTAAAGCTTCGTAACACGGACTTGAGCGCATGAATCGTTATCTAAACCATTGCTAACAAACTACTAGAGGTTTAACTACTAGGATACGAAGTTATACCTCACGTTACTTGTCCTTCAGGTCTTCATCGCGGTCCTCCACTCCTCGTAGGCTCCTTGGAACATCGGCACCTCAACGGCCTCCTCAAATCAAAGATGATCCACCCGAGAGCTCCTACGCCAAGCTTTATCTCTAGCTTGAGATAACTAGGTTGCTCAAAGTGCTAATCTAAGCTACCTAGGGGATATAGAGTAAGGTTATGGATGTATTAGTCTATCTAATCCTTGATCTCAACACATGAGAGGGGAGGATTAGGGTTTCAAGAGAGGATGAGCTTGAGGAGAGAGAAGGTGAGCATAAGAATGAGAAGAAAAATGAACTCACTAGAATATATCAACCATAACAATTAATCAAATAAATAATATATATGATTAATCATCATGGTTGATGCATTCATCTTGTGTGATTCATCATATGACTCATTAACTCATTAATGAACCATTTAATACAAAGGATGAATCACACAAATGAGTCATTAAGTAATTAATGCTCATGCCACCTTAACCCCTTAGTCACCACTCATCTAGAAGCTTCCCGGAAAATTACGAGAACGCCCCTCCAATCCGTGAAAACACGGAAAAACTTTAGACTGTATAAATCCAATAACCCGATACTAGAATCTGGCTTAAACCAAAGCCGGCTAGTAAAAACTGTCCGAAAAGTCGTACGTGTGTAAACACACGTACGCGTCCGAACCCTTGTCGTAAAACCATACGACCTCTATATCGTTTCTCCTGGAGCAGGGAAACTCTCTGTGTGGGACTCTAAAGACTCGACACTACGCTGGCAGTGGGTTTAACCACAGACCGCAAGCGGCACTAACTGTACGTAACAGTCCCCAGGTAGATGTTGATAAGAAGGCCGATGAGGAAACTCATCCGAACTCCCACTGAGCCTGATGTGACAATCTCTGTACAGTCCGGTCTGTTCGTCTAAGACTATCGCATATCAAGCCTAAGGGGCAGCAAGCGTCAGTCCCCTAATAGCTGTATAAGTCATGACGGAGCGTAGCCCATTACACCCTAAGAAAACTACTGGAACCTACCAGTAAATCTCGCTTGCCCTGGCCAGGGACTTTGCGTAATGGCTCTCCGACATAGCGCGATATCGACTCCCAATACCAGGAGAGACGAATCCTGTCTAACTGCCACTGCCTCCAAGTGCTCGGGACTGCACCCAACTGCTACCTGTTTGCACGACTCCTTTGAGCCGTGGTAGGGTAGCAATTTAAGAACAGTGGGACACACTCGAGGCGAAGTAGCAGTGTCAAGTCTGCGGACTATGCTGTACTCATGTCACCTGGGAACTGTTAACTGACGATGGGTATAATACCAACCAATCAGTTCCCCGGCGAGTCCTGTCCGGTGTACCCGTAACCTAACGAGCACCTGTATACTATCTTCAGTACGACGTACTGATGGCTGTGGGACAGACCATCTCCCCAACTGGGATGAGAAGCGTATACACTTAGTCTACTCCAGAATATCGATGCCCTATCTTGATAATCCAACGACCAGGGACCTGTATAGGATGTTGCTTACAGACTACCCAGCCCCCACTAGCGTGACTGCCATCACGACGCTGGTAATCAAGCAAAGATCCTATGGGCTCTACTAATATGTATAAGTGATACGTCATAAGAAACATATGCACATATTAAAGTAGACACAAACCAAGTAGCATACTACCATTTTTAGCAAGACTGTTATATACAACTGTGAATATCCCAAGCTTCCATTAAATAATATACAACCTAGTATGATACAATAATGGCCCCTAGGGCATATACACTAACATCTCCCTATAACTAACTTTTGGAGGGAAAATTCAAATTTGAATTCCTAGAGCTAGGGTTTGGGAAACCTATAAATAGACCCCAAGGCTCACTTGAAATGGCGAATCCTTGGTTGTTGAATCCTTAGTTGTTAAATCTTTGGTTCAATAGTTAATCTCCCCCATTCTAGTTCTTCAACCAATTCCTACCACCTCAAAACCCTAATCCAATCCAAGATCAAGAATTCAAGATCCTTTGAGTGCAAGCCAAGCAAGTCTTCAACGATCCTTTGAAGCAAAGCCGGACTTCAACGGAGCACGAGATCCAAGCGATCCAAGACTCAAGGAGCCGAGCGATGCTAGATTCGACGAGCGAAGTTCCTACCTCTTGTAATTCTTGAGAGTTGTAACTACTTGTTGATGTAATAAAGGTGAAGATTCTTTAAACTTGCTTATTTTCAATTCGAGCATTATGATCCGTATTCAATTCTAGAATGTATTCTTCGTGATGATGCTTGAATAAATCTCCGCTCGTGGAGGAATCGAAACGATTATAGAATGATGACGTTGATGAATCTTTAAACGTTTTCTTAAGTCTTAAAACAATTGTAAGTTCTTGAAAATCGATTGATCGATGATCTAGATCGATGCGAATGCGTTCTTGATTTCTTTCGCACGATCTAGAGATCAACAATTGATCATTCGACTTTCAAGAAGCTATCTAGTGAATGTGATTCATCGAAAGGACAAAGGATAGGATGAGGAACCCTAATTCTTCGCAAGATCCTTGATCCTCGATGAATTCTATATCGATTTAGCATCAATTTGTTCATAGATAAGAAATCGTAATTTCGAATCTTCATCATATCTACGATCGAATCGATTCCTACGAGCTTTACTTCAAATCTTGAAACCTAAATTGATTGGAATTCTATCGATACTTGATTCTTGATGTTTATCGTTTTCTTGATTCTTGATTAGAATAGTGATATTTGAAACTCATCAATAAAAATCTTGAATCATTTTGCTTTTCTTTTCTATTAAATTTTCGATTCAAACAAAACAAAATACGAACGAATCGTGCAATCCCTGTGGACGATCCGCACTCACTAATGCGCTACAATCCGACACCGTTATTGATTGCGGTCAAATATTTTTGGTTGTGATTCTATTCATTTTCTAAACCGACAACAGAAATTAAGATCAATCAAATGGCGCCGTTGTCGGGGATCGCGGGCTAATTCGTTCTATATTGAAATTTGAATTGAAAGATTTATTCCATTACAATTTTGAGATCAAAATTCGCACAAAACACTAAACGATTTGTTGTGGTTTATTGCAAGGAAATCTGGAGCTTGCTGTGCAATTGGAAATTTTTTTGGAAAATTCCAGAGGACTCACGGGGTGAACAGAAGCATCCTGTAGAATTTTTGTGCAGGAATTCCTCAACATCACCGCGTTTCCGCGGCATAAGAGCCTCATTGCGGCGGTTTCGCAGCACCCTTGCTGATTTGCTGCACCAAAATTGCTCTGTAAAACTCTTACTTTCTTATCTTCTCCTCTGTCTGCTCCAATTAACATTTTGTGCAGGCTTCTTTGCAAAAATCGCATCGCCGCGCAAAAAGCAAAATTAAATTGTGCTTGTTTTGGTTTTTGTGGTTGTTTGCATAATTAATACGGACATTAAGGGGCAAAGACCAAATCCAGATTAGGTGGGGAGTTCATTACCCTTCCTAAGCCCCGAAAATCGCAAAATTTGCATCCGCATTTACCCTCATTAACTAAAAAAATATCTAGAGATGACTCTAAGGACCGTCGTGCTCACTTAGGACAGAAGAAGGACGTGGGTAATTCATTGCTTATCCGCGTTTCTCTTGTGGTGTCTAAGGCAAGTGTGTCGAAGGCTAGTGGTTACTTAATTAGGCCCACTACTTACGTAGTGGAGAACCTCCCATTTACCTGGCACTTACCTGGCCACAGGAGAGACAAAGAGGCAGTGGAGCATTTATCCTGCGTCTTGTCTTTTGGAAGTTAGGAGCGGTCTAGAGATTTGACCTAGGTGACCAATAGAATTAGGGTTTTGTGTGTTGCATCATATTTTCAAAAATCCGTCCACTTTTCAAAACAAACACCGCATTCATTCATTCATTACCCCTAATTATAAGCCACACTGCCACTTGTACTAACCCTTTTTAGTGCAAGATAGGCTGGACACGGGATTCTAGTGCTCGTTTAGTCCGCGTACCCTTTATCGACTCCGAAGTTGGTATTTCTCCATTTACTTCTTCTTTACCCACCACCACACCCACATCGATGGATCCGCCTCCATCGAATTTCTTTACCACTAATCTGCCGCCGTCCGTTGGTGCACAGAATCCACCCCGCATCTCTCTCCAAGAGAGGTGCTATCCTTTGCGAGGTCCTCTTTCGACCTGCTTATCCATTCCACCAGCCAACGGGGATAATTTTGAAATTAAACCCCAATACATCAACCTTTTACCAAAATTCCACAGACTCGAGACTGAGGACGCTTACGTTTTCATTACCAAATTTGAAAACATATGCGCAATGATGGGTACGTCACAACTTTCTGTGGATACTATGCGTCTACGATTTCTTCCATTTACTTTGTGCGATATAGCCGAGAAGTGGCTATATAACACTACCGCACACTCTATTACGAATTGGGAAGAATTCGTCGCCGCATTTCTTAAGAAATTTTACCCAATGCAAAAGACAGCTCGAATCCGTAGCGAATTGAATCAATTTACCTAGCTCCCTACTGAACCATTTTTAAAATGCTTTGAACGTTTCAAGGATCTATTGGTTCAATGTCCTCATCACGGCATCCCGAGATGGGATCTTTGCCGAATCATTTATGAGGGCATTAACCCAAACACGAAACAGAACCTTGAAAACATGTGTCAAGGTACTTTTATGACCAAGGATGATGGGGAAGCTTGGAAATTTTTAGAAGAGTTCGCTGAAAAATCACTACAGTGGGAGAGTGGAACCAAATCATTGAATAGGGGTGGCGTACACCAAATAGATGTGTCCATAGGTGTTCGAGCTGAGATGGCAGCAATGCAAAAGAAGCTCGACGCTATGGAACACAAATTTTCAGCAGCCTCCCTAAACCCAATGTCGCTCCCTAAAACTGTATGTGGCTGCTGTTCTGATCCGTCTCATTTAACGGAAGAATGTCCATTAAACTCTGCGTTTCAAGGTCACGAGCATACAAATGCCTCATTTCAAAGACCTAGAAACGATTCATTTTCTTCCACATACAATCAGGGTTGGAGGAATCACCCGAATTTTGCTTAGAACCAACAACAATCTCATCAAAACACGGTTCCAAGGCAAAATAATTTCCAAAGGGCTCTTCCACCACAACAGCAACCACTTCAACTCACTCAGCACCCCTACCAGTCACAAAATTTCCAAAACCAGGTCAACACTCCTGCACAGTCTAATCCTATGCAGTTGACCGGTTCTGACGAACTCTCTCAATTCACTCAAACCATGAAATCACTTTTGTCAAATTTCATAGAGGTTTCGGCTAAGGTTAGATCTTTCGTCAGTGAGATAAAGAAAAACTCAGCGTCCCAAGCTGAGAGTATCAGATCGATGGAAGCTGAAATCGCATGACTTAAAGCCGAGATGAGTGCGAGAGAAAAAGGGAAACTTCCGTCTCAACCCCTACCAAATCCTGGGCATTACAATGTAAATGCCGTCACAACGTTGAGATCTGCTGAATAACCATGTCGGGGAAGGAATTGATGATATTGAAAATCCTATCATTAACATCCCGGCTTAGACCTTTCCTCACACACACACTTCTGTAAGTCCACGTTGCTCACCCCGGTTCTTACGGGGAGGCGAAAACGGCGAAAAACAAAATTTTGGCGCAGGGCAACATGGACTCAAAAGCGAGGATCTTTGCTAAACTAGAAACTAACAAACTACTAGAGGCTTTAACTACTATGCCATAGAAATTATACCTCACGGAACCGGTCCTTCGGGTCTTCATTCCGCTGTCCCGCTCGTCCGTCCAAGCTCCAAGGTACGATCCGGATCTAGGTCACCTCCGCGGCCTCCTTGAGTCGAAGACGATCCACACGAGAGTTGTACACCGAGCTCCACCTCGAGCCGAGGTAACTAGGGCAACGAGATCGCTAATCTAGATGACCTAGGTTGTGTAGAAGAGAAAGATGGAAGTGTTTGTCTATGTGGATTCTTTTTCTCTTAACACATGAGATCAAAAGAATTTATCAAAAGGAGGAAGAAGAAGAAGGAGAAACTCTAGCAACCATGGAGCTTTTCTTTTCTTCTCACTTCAAGAGAAAGAATGAGAAGAGAATAATGAAAAGGGTTAACTAAAGAAAATCAACCATGGCTGCAATAATACACCCAAAACCATCATTACTAATCCTATCATGATAAAGTTGATGGCCCAAATGACTTGACCATTTTCATAACTCAAGAAATAAAAAGAAAATCAAAGAAGAGTGTAGACCTCTCTTGAAGGTCAATGGTCAACTCCGGTCAACGGGTCAACAAAGTCAAGAGAGGTCAAGGTGGTCAAATGGTCAATGCAATTAGCCATCACTAAACTATCACTAAAAGGATTAGTAAACAATGTCTCCGGCTCATAATGATTTTGACCGAACGAATTGCCAAAACCCTAATGAGCCTGCCACATAACGGTTTTGGCCGAACCAACTGCCAAAACCATAATGGGGCACCTCCTCCTTTATCGCTCCTCAAAACTGTGCATACACACCCGCATCCGCATTCCGTAGAATACGAATGCACAGAATGTAGGGTTGCTATGCACGCGCACAAGGGTCCACGAGGCATCGACCATGCCCGATTTAAAAATTAGCCGTGCCGAACAACCCGAAGCCGGATCTTTAAACTAGAGATTAGGCGAAAACTAACATGCTAAACACTTTAACACTAAGTGAGAGGGATTACAATCTTTGTAGATCCGGTCCTTCACTTCATAAGCTCCGTGTTGTGGTCCCTTCGCTGCGATCATCGGGTTCCGGACTCTCGAGAGGTTCCACGAAGAGAAAGATGCAGTCTTGCTTCCGATCTTCGATACAAAGATAATCTACCTTGAAGTTTCATTAACACAAGCTAACACTCACTAAATTGAGTGAACACTCTCATCTAGACGGCAAGGGAAGATGAGGATGATGAAGTAGGATTTTTTCTCTCTTTATTTATCTTTTTCTCACATTTATTCATCACTTGGAAAAAAGCTAGTAAGCTTTTTCCATGAAGAAAGAAGAAGGAAGAAGATGAAGAATAATGATGGAAAAAATCCTTTTGTGATGAATAATGCAAAGAAGATAATGATCAATAATGCAACCATGGTTAACTTAACCTTTGTAGAGAATTAACCAAGGCTAGGGTTTGGGTTAGGGTAAGAAATGAGTCATAACAAAATATCTTTCACAAAACAAAACTAAACCTTCTAGAATCATCTAGAAAGCATTAACCCAAATCAAACCCTAATCTTGTTTAATCTTTACTAAACATGTTGCATTAGTTATCATATCATGTTACAATATTATATATCACATATATAATATTTATCGTAACCAAATAAAATAATACAATTAACATATATCGCATATATATCAATGTATTACTCGAGTGAGAAAAAGAATCTTTTAGTGAGCTAATATTAGTTAATGCAATTTAATATATCATATATATTATTATACATTAAATTATCGAATCAACACTTGATCCGAAAATCCGGATATATCGCATATAACCGACTAATATTTATCCGTACCGATTCATCGAATGAACACTTGATCCGATGATCCGGCTGATATCAAATATCTCGAGAATACAATACGGTATCTCATATCATAATATCCTCGGTCCCGCACATATCACATATGTGCTCCTACTCTGTTTTGCCTGAGCCAAGAAACCTCTGTGTAGGACTCTAAAGAATCGTCAATACGCCGGCAGTAGGTGATGATCATATCAAACACCCACAAGCTGCAAGCGGTCAGCTAAACGTAACAGCTACCCAGGTATTGAGCGCTTAGAAGATCAACAAGAAAGCCTATACATTCTCCTGTGAATCCAAACAGTAACACTCCCGTACAGTTCGGTCTCGTCGTCTGATATGTTGCATATCTCGCCTAGGGGTGGTAAACGTCAGACCCCAGTAGCTCGATAAGTCATGTCGATATGGGGTCTATAACAGTTCGAGAAACTACTGATAACACTTACCAGTAAATCTCAGCAACCATGGCCAGGGATTTCCGGTTATAGCCAATCGAACACAGCACAACATCAACTCCCTATACCGGGAGAGACGAATCCCCTCCTATCGCTCATTGCCTCCATGCGATTCGGGACTGTACCCAAAAGCCACCTTTTTGCACGCCCTCTTGGACGTGGTATGATGGAAATCAAAGCACAGTGGGAATCACACAAGACTCTATGACGATCTCGGGTCAACAGACTACTCTGTACCAGTGTCACCGGAGAACTGCCATCTGACGTAAGGTATAATACCATCTGGGAGTTTTCGGCGAGTCCGTCCAGTGTACCCAGTCTCCACTGAGCACCCGTACACCATCCTTGATGTCAAACACCGATGGATATGGGATCATCCATCGCCCATCATATGGGTCAAGATGCGTATACGCTAGTCTACTCTGGTGTATCGATGCCCTGTCTCGATACACCCTCGACTAGGAACAGTTATAGGATGTACTCGTCGACTACCGTGGCCCCACTAGTATGATCTCATCATAGTCCCAGTAGTCGAGTACATATCCTAAGGGCTTAATCAACATGTAACATAGAGACAATAAGAGTACATGTTAAGATAAAGTACAACCAGATAGCATACTATCATGTCGAGCAAGAAAGTCCTCCCTATATATGTCCAAGCATCCATTACAATATACATCGTATGTACAGTAATGGCCTCTAGGGCATACATATAGCTAACAATCTCCCACTTGCACTAGGGCCATCTGTTGTGGTATCACATACCCAACAATTAGCTGTGGTTGAAATATCTCATACTCAACCATCCCATAAAAGTCTCTACTGGGAAAAAGGCCTTTGTGAGTGGATCCGCGCTGTCGTCCTCTGTGTCTACTCCCCTAACCTCGATCTCCCTGGAGATCAACCATCTCCATGATCAGGTGATACTGCCTAAGAATTATATCTGGATTTCTGATGGGACGGTAGTTCCTTGGCTAAAGCCACAACTCCATTGTCACACAATGGTAGGAACGGAGTTCATCTTATGAACTTATAAATATCCAGACTGCCTCTTTGGTAGCATCCTTGGTAACGATGTATCTTGCCTTTAATCGTCTAGTATGTCACGGTATCTAGCTTGGAACTCTTCCAACATACCGTCCCTCCACTGAGGGTATAGACAATGCCTGCGACTGACATTCAGTCGTCCTTATCACCCTGGAACCTTTCCAGTGATTCTCCCCAGGATCGATTGATACCATCTCACTACAACTAGTGAGTATCCTAACATTCAATTAGAACTATCTCATAGATCCAAAACCCAGGATTTAGGAGGTATCATTTTGATCCTATATGGAGAATCCTTATGATAAGCGGAGATTGACCGAGCGTAGCATAGGAAACTCCTTCCCTATCAAGAGTATGTTATCCACGTACTCTACGAGGATCACCACCATACTCTCTACTACCTTTTTGTATATACAAGGTTCATCTACCATTTTGATGAAGTCAAACTCTTTGACTACCACATCAAAACAGATGTTCCAACTCCGCGATGCCTGCTTTATCACATAAAACATCTTGCTCACGTTTCCGCTGCTCCCACTTTCTACGAAGCCCTCTGGCTGTGTACTTATAGACGCTCTCTTCTAAAACATCATTTCAGAAAAGCAGTCATGACACCCAATCACCAGATATCGTAGTCATGGTATGTAGCAGTGGCAAGTAGGATCTGGATGGACTTAAGCATAGCTTTGAAAGTCTCAACTTTTCCATGTACACCAAGTAATCTTCTCAAGATATACTTGCTCCTAATGGGGATTTAACCCTTCAGATAAAGCAACCAAAGTCCATACTTTGTCGGTGTATAAGGATTCCATCTCAGATCGCTAAGCATCCAGCCATTCTTACAGAGTCCCACTCCTGATGGCCTACTCGAAACTAGTTGGGTCATCATCTCATGATGCAATCCACGCTCCCACTGTCATAAAGAAACCGAAGTATCTCTCAGGTGGGTGAGGAGCCCTGCTAGATCGGCGGAGAGGCTGAGGTTCGTTGGAAACTATTGAATCCTTTGGTTCTACCAAATCATCAGCTGCAGTTTGTATAGCTGGAACCATTCCAGTTCTACATAACAGACCTTGCCTCGAGCTTGTCCGGATTTTGCTTTTAGACATAGGCCGGACAACCCCAAATCTTAACAAACTTAAGATATGGGCTCTTCCCTTTCCATATCACATATGAAGTGGTAGGCAACTGATTTGATTTGAACTCTATTCAATAGGTATGCAACTTCACAAGTGCATAACTCCCTAAAGGAAATAGGAAACTCAGTAGTACTCATCATAGAGCACACCATATCACATAGGGTGCTATTGCTCCACCCCGATACACCGACGTGCTGTGGTGTATACGGAGGAGTAATGCTGAGAGATAATCTCATTCTCCTTTAGAATAGTCCAGGAATTCCGTGCTCAAGTATTCTCCTCCTTGATCGCATCAAAGGACATAATACTTTTACCCGTATTTTCGGTTCTCTACTTCTAACTCATATTCTGTGAATATCTCAAAAGGTTCGGACTTGTGTTTCAATAGGAACATATGTCTGAATCTTGAAAGATTATCAGAGAATGGAATGAAGTACAAAGAACCGGTCCTGGCATATGTAGACAGGGGACTTTCATACATCAGCATGTATCAATCCCAAGAGTTCACTAACTCTTTCTCTGTTTCCAATAAACAGAGCTGTGGTCATCTTATCTTTGTGACATGACCGGCAAGTTTCACAAGATGTAAATTCAAACTAATTTAAATATGCATCTATATATAACTTAGCTAGTCGGGTCGCATTGATATGACCTAGTCTACAATACCTCAAGAAGGATTCATTCATTTCTGAACTCTTCCACTTGTGTGTGTTCTATATACTAAGAACTGTGGTTTGATTTAGAACGTCAATGCTTTTAGATAACGTGCCTGAACCGATCAACTATTGATATAGGAAATGTTCAAAACATTATCCAACAATACAAAATTATATCCTTTCTTTACTAATAAAGAAACTGATATGATTTTGTATATCAGGTTCGGTATCTAATAACATTTGTTCAGAATCAATGTATTCTGGTAATACAGGGTGATAGTGACCAACAGACTTGGCTGCAACACTTGCACCATTTTCTGTCTCATGAAACTTATCACCCGTTCTCAGTTCTCTACCTTTCTGTAGCCCATGTAACAGATTACATATGCGGGATCCTGATCTGGTATCTCATACCTAGGACGTAAAGAATACTGAGAAACAGTTCTTTGTAATGAACACACCCGAAAAAGATGCATCAGCATGCACTTTCTTCGTTTGGGTGGCACGGGAAATCTGGTATTCCCTAATTTCCTGCTCTGTCTTATAACAATTATAAGTTGGAGCGGGACTAACGTTCCCCAGCTCAGTATAACAAGCGGGTTCGGTCAATATATCCGTATTATTATGTTGATTAAGGCGTGATATGGTCGCTACCTGGAGAGAGAGAGAAGAAAACACTCAGCGTATGCTCTTGCAAGATTAGATTGGTTATCTAATATATCTAATCAGGATGTCTCCCACTGTTTTAATCAAATCTTCCTTCAAACCCTAAAAGGAAAGACTAGCCGGAATTAATCACACGCTACAAGTTCGCCAATCTTTCAGCCAGGCCAGTGTCGGTACTTTGAGGGAGGTCCCCCGTGCTTTCGTACGAACCTAATTAAAGTAAACCTCGTTTTCCCAGAGGCGTAACCCCGTTGACACCTTTCTAGACACCTACTTGATCGGCTAATTGTAATGTGTAAAACTCTCCCAGGAGTAACTCTTACTCGCAGCGGGTATCGGGATCCAACTATCTCATAGAAGGTATGCAATCTCATTGCAAATTTCAACACTTGAAATTCCCAATAATATTTTACCCCTAACGATCTATGACCTTAACTAAGTCAACAAACCATAAATCGCAAGTCAAGTTCAACCCGTACATTTCCCGATTGAATTAAACCCACCCGTACGACCCTTAACTGAGTCAACAAGGCCGTACGAATACCCTAATCCAATCACATCTCATATTTTAGCAGATAAACATTACTTAGCTACCGTACACTATGCCTTAACTAAGTCAACAAACATAGCACGAATACTAAATAATATCTGTCTGAAATGACGGAGGGCTACGCAGGTTTTTCAGAAAACCCTGAGCGTAATGAACTTGATATCATCGTAGAATCGAGTGATTTTAAATGGAGTGTTTTTGAGGCTTTTCTAGTTTTGCTAAAGGGGTCACTCCCGGTGAAGGGATCGTCGGCCCTTTCCTCATCGAATAAGGTGCAGGATATTTCACAAATATCACTATGCAAAGCAAGAACTATAGAAGCAATCAAAAGACAAACCGAGTTTGTAGCATCTGCCAGTTATTGTTAAAGGAGTCACTCCCGGTGAAGGGATCTCGGTCCTTTCCTTATCGAATAAGGTGCTGGATGTTCTATAAGGAACACCGCTATGCAAAGCAAGAACTAGAGCTACCAGTTTTTATTAAACAAGTTTCTACAACATCTTAGGTTTCTTTTATTTCATTAATCTCATTAATGAAGTCCTATTTTAATATGCTTCACAAGCATCTCTTTTGAAACGAAATCTGCAATATAACATATAACTCATATATATAATATAAACATTCGTCTCAGGCAGTAATATGATCTCATCACAGAATATTGCAGCAGAAGAAACATATATGAAATATTGGATATACTAGGACGTCCGTGTTTTCAATACGAGCATGTATAAAACACGGATTCCACGGTCGCGATGAATAGCCAAACCCACATCCCTAGACCCCTACGAGAGCGGCAAGCAACACTGCCAATTCTAGGGTTAGGAAACCCGGTCTCGACTCCTCGAGATGATCTCCCACTGGACCCTAGAACCCGGTTACTTGTGCTCCCCGCCTTGGGTCTACCTAATGCGGAAAAGTAAATAATATACAACAACAGTGACATCTTCCGCAACCTGGAAGTGCCCCAATAAAAGAATATTACATACAAATGAATTTTACATGAATGAAAAAGAAAAAACTCTCATCTCACATAAAACCCCCGGCTATTCAGAACGCGACGATCCAATAGAACATATCACAGCAACACATAATATCTCATATCATCAACGTAAGTAAGTATGCGTATCCCGATTGTCGTTGATGTATAGCAACGAAGCCGGCAATACACCACATACTACGCTTATGGTCACAGAAAAGAAAGTGTAAAACTACAACAGTTGGAATCCGCAACCTCCTTAGAGATCGCATGCCTAACCAAATGAATTCCTTAGACATCGCATGCCTAACAATTATAAACCCCGCATTTTAGTCTCATTATCGAAAACTCTTTTCAATATCAAGTCGGGCAATTCAACAAGATTCCCGACGTCCTGATCGAATGCTCGTCGCAAACTTTAGTAGACGGCCGCACCCCTGGATGCCGTCGACGAAGTGCGCTAAGGCGGAACACCGCTGCCGCGAGCACCCGAACGGATGCTTTTGGCGACGGGGTTCTCCTACAGTCACTTGGTCGGGGCTATGGGGTGTAGCTGTCTATTAAGTTTACCCGGTGAGTATCCGCGTACGCTACGTGATTGCGACGGACTTTTGATCACATCAAAATTCAGTGGCAACCGATCATCTGAGACTAAACTGCTATGTTTATAACATTCAAATCAGTTATCTCATAACAATTTGTGGATTCCAAATATTGTATCACAATCCAGATAAATAGACAATGTTAAACTTTCCGATCGAATAATCAAACACCCAAGATTTCCCCAATATATCTCAACACTTGAAATCAGTTTAAAAACATCCATCACATGCCACAGTACCAATGGTCCAGCCGTAGAAGGGTCAAGCCAACGCCTCACATGTGGCACGTCGTACTGCCACAAACCCTAAGGTTCAGAGGCAGTTCAAGACGGTCACATAATCGAGTTAAGGTTTGTTGTCTTCTAGAGGGTCCACCGCGTTACTTGCACGACTTAGAACGTTCTTAAACACGAGAAAAAATCCAACTTTTGAAAAAATTTCCGACAGGGGAAAAAGTGGGTTATTGATATCCGTTCGAACTTTTTAACAGTTTTTAAAAATTATCCGGACAAAACTAAACGAAGTTAAATTATCCGATCGAATCAACGATTCCCCAATACACCCCTTGAAAACTCAACACTTGAGTGGAATTAAAATATTCCCAGAAAAAATAACAAGCAAGGGCCTAATAATAATTACATGAAATTTCAGGGACTAAGTCCAAATTTTGGCCGCGGAACCGCCGCAACACCCATGGTTTCGCCGCGGTTCCGCGGTCAAATAGTTGACTTAGGGGACCTTACTTCACAGTAATTCTTAGTTTTTCCTGTTTGTTTTTCTGAGCATTTTTAATTCAGAAAAAACCACCTTTTTGAAAAATGTACAGAGAAGGGTAAATATCGAGGTTTCCGGGTTCGATCGGACTTTAAATTACGTCTAGACTTCGCCTAAAGCTCTAGCTTGTCTCTGATACCACTGTAGGGTTGCTATGCACGCGCACAAGGGTCCACGAGGCATCGACCATGCCCGATTTAAAAATTAGCCGTGCCGAACAACCCGAAGCCGGATCTTTAAACTAGAGATTAGGCGAAAACTAACATGCTAAACACTTTAACACTAAGTGAGAGGGATTACAACCTTTGTAGATCCAGTCCTTCACTTCATAAGCTCCGTATTGTGGTCCCTTCGCTGCGATCATCGGGTTCCGGACTCTCGAGAGGTTCCACGAAGAGAAAGATGCAGTCTTGCTTCCGATCTTCGATACAAAGATAATCTACCTTGAAGTTTCATTAACACAAGCTAACACTCACTAAATTGAGTGAACACTCTCATCTAGACGACAAGGGAAGATGAGGATGATGAAGTAGGATTTTTTCTCTCTTTATTTATCTTTTTCTCACATTTATTCATCACTTGGAAAAAAGCTAGTAAGCTTTTTCCATGAAGAAAGAAGAAGGAAGAAGATGAAGAATAATGATGGAAAAAATCCTTTTGTGATGAATAATGCAAAGAAGATAATGATCAATAATGCAACCACGGTTAACTTAACCTTTGTAGAGAATTAACCAAGGCTAGGGTTTGGGTTAGGTTAAGAAATGAGTCATAACAAAATATCTTTCACAAAACAAAACTAAACCTTCTAGAATCATCTAGAAAGCATTAACTCAAATCAAACCCTAATCTTGTTTAATCTTTACTAAACATGTTGCATTAGTTATCATATCATGTTACAATATTATATATCACATATATAATATTTATCGTAACCAAATAAAATAATACAATTAACATATATCGCATATATATCAATGTATTACTCGAGTGAGAAAAAGAATCTTTTAGTGAGCTAATATTAGTTAATGCAATTTAATATATCATATATATTATTATACATTAAATTACCGAATCAACACTTGATCCGAAAATCCGGCTATATCGCATATAATCGACTAATATTTATCCGTACCGATTCATCGAATGAACACTTTATCCGATGATCCGGCTGATATCAAATATCTCGAGAATACAATACGGTATCTCATATCATAATATCCTCGGTCCCGCACATATCACATATATGCTCCTACTCCGTTTTGCCTGAGCCAAGAAACCTCTGTGCAGGACTCTAAAGAATCGTCAATACGCCGGCAGTAGGTGATGATCATATCAAACACCCACAAGCTGCAAGCGGTCAGCTAAACGTAACAACTACCCAGGTATTGAGCGCTCAGAAGATCAACAAGCAAGCCTGTACATTCTCCTGTGAATCCAAACAGTAACACTCCCGTACAGTCCGGTCTCGTCGTCTGATATGTTGCATATCTCGCCTAGGGGTGGTAAACGTCAGACCCCAGTAGCTCGATAAGTCGTGTCGATATGAGGTCTATAACAGTTCGAGAAACTACTGATAACACTTACCAGTAAATCTCAGCAACCCTGGCCAGGGATTTCCGGTTATAGCCAATCGCTCACAGCACAACATCAACTCCCTATACCGGGAGAGACGAATCCCCTCCTATCGCTCATTGCCTCCATGCGATTCGGGACTGTACCCAAAAGCCACCTTTTTGCACGCCCTCTTGGACGTGGTATGATGGAAATCAAAGCACAGTGGGAATCACACAAGACTCTATGACGATCTCGGGTCAACAGACTACTCTGTACCAGTGTCACCGGAGAACTGCCATCTGACGTAAGGTATAATACCATCTGGGAGTTCTCGGCGAGTCCGTCCAGTGTACCCAGTCTCCACTGAGCACCCGTACACCATCCTTCATGTCAAACACCGATGGATATGGGATCATCCATCGCCCATTATATGGGTCAAGATGCGTATACGCTAGTCTACTCTGGTGTATCGATGCCCTGTCTCGATACACCCTCAACATTGAACGGTTATAGGATGTACTCGTCGACTACCGTGGCCCCACTAGTATGATCTCATCATAGTCCCAGTAGTCGAGTACATATCCTAAGGGCTTTATCAACATGTAACATAGAGACAATAAGAGTACATGTTAAGATAAAGTACAACCAGATAGCATACTATCATGTCGACCAAGAAAGTCCTCCCTATATATGTCCAAGCATCCATTACAATATACATTGTATGTACAGTAATGGCCTCTAGGGCATACATATAACTAACACAGAAGACAACTCAAATCCATCCGTGCAATACTAGGATCCGGCTTTAACCAAAGCCCACTAGTATTGCCTGCCCGAACAGCATACGCACACAAGTGCACGTAAGTGATCGTAACCCTGCCGTAAAACCATACGGCCTCTACACGTTTCGCTCAGTGCAGGGAAACTCTCTGTGTGGGACTCTAAAGACTCGACACTACGCTGGCAGTGGGTTTAACCACAGACCGCAAGCGGCACTAGCTGTACGTAACGGTCCCCAGGTAGATGTCGATAAGAAGGCCGATGAGGTAAACCCATCCGAACTCCTACTGAGCCTGTATGTGACAATCTCCATACAGTCTGGTCTGTTCGTCTGATACATCGCATGGCGGGCTTAGGGGGTGGTGAACGTTAGTCCCCTAATAGCAGTACAAGTCGTGTCGGAGTGTAGCCCAGAACACCCTGAGATAACACTGGAAACCTACCAGTATATCTCGCTTGCCCTGGCCAGGGACTACTCATGTAATGGCTCTCCTAGACACAGCGCGATGTCAACCCCCAATACCGGGAGAGACGAATCCTGTCTAACCGTCACTGCCTCCAAGTGCTTCGGGACTGCACCCAACTACTACCTGTTTGCACGACTCCTTTGAGCCGTGGTAGGGTAGTAATCTAAGTACAGTGGGAACACACTCGAGGCGAAGTGACAGTATCAAGTCAGCGGACTAAGCTGTACTCATGTCACCTGGGAACTGATAACTGACGATAGGTATAATACCAACCAACAGTTCCCGACGAGTCCTGTCCAGTATACATGTAACCTAACGAGCACCCGCATACTATCTCAAGTACGACGTACTGATGGCTGTGGGACAGACCGTCTCCCCCACAGGGATGAGAAGCGCATACGCTAGTCTACTCCGGAGTATCGATGCCCTGTCTCGATAGTCCTACGACTAGGGACCTGTATAAGGATGTGCTTATGGATTACCCAGCCCCCATGAGTATGACTGCCATCACAACGCTGGTAATCAAGCAAAGATCCTAAGGGCTCTACTAATATGTATATAAGCGATATGCCAAAAGAAACACATGCACATATTGAAGTAGAGACAAACCAAGTAGCATACTACCATTTTGAGCAAGATTGTCTATACAACTATTAATATCCCAAGCTTCCATTAAGTAATATACAAGCTAGTATGATACAGTAATGGCCTCTAGGGCATATACACTAACAATCTCCCACTTGCACTAAGGCCATGTACTGGCGTATCGAAGACCTATCATCTGGATCAGCCGCTCGAACTGAGTCTGGGGTAGGGCCTTCGTGAGTGGATCTGCAATGTTATTCTCCGTATTTACTCTCTTTACCTCGATCTCCCAGCGATCTACGATCTCCCTGATCAGGTGGTACCGCCTCAAAATGTGCCTGGACTTCTGATGGGACCTGGGTTCCTTCGCTAAAGCTATAGCGCCGTTGTTGTCGCAATACAGCGGTATTGGATCAAGAATGGTAGGAACCACCTGAAGCTCCGTGAGGAACTTCTTCATCCAGACAGCTTCCTTTACGGCATCGCAAGCAGCTATGTACTCCGCTTCCATAGTTGAGCCTGCAA
This sequence comes from Agapanthus africanus, assembly GCA_030015575.1. Taxonomy (NCBI): domain Eukaryota; kingdom Viridiplantae; phylum Streptophyta; class Magnoliopsida; order Asparagales; family Amaryllidaceae; genus Agapanthus; species Agapanthus africanus. Next base: position 213,818,678 of record JASDDO010000008.1, read on the forward strand.
CGGTCTCCTGCTTGGAACTCTTCCAGCAAACCGCCCCTCCATTGAGGGTAAAGACATAACCCGTCATGGACTTGGAGTCATCCTTGTCACTCTGGAAGCTGGAGTCAGCAAAGGCCTCGAGCTTGTGGTCTTTTCCACCATACACCAAGAACATCTCCTTAGTCCTTCTCAGGTACTTGAGAATGTTCTTTACCGCTATCCAGTGTTTCTCCCCTGGGTTTGACTGATACCGGCTTACAACGCTCAATGCGTATGCTACATCTGGTCTGGTACATAACATCGCATACATTATAGAGCCTACCGCAGAAGCGTAGGGTATAATAGACATGCGATCCCTTTCCAAATCAGTCTTGGGAGACATCTCTTTGGAGAGGGTGATCCCGTGACAAGCCGGTAGATTACCGCGCTTGGAATCTTCCATACTGAATCTTTTCAGTATGGTGTCAATGTACTTGTACTGTGAAAGTCCCAACATCCTCTTAGATCTATCATGATAGATCTGGATCCCCAGAATGTAGTTGGCATCGCCCAGGTCCTTCATGGAGAACCTCTGCGACAAGAATCCTTTGACTGACTGTAGCATAGGAATATCATTTCCTATTAGGAGAATGTCATCGACGTACAAGATGAGGAATACCACAGTTCTCCCTACAATCTTACTGTAAATGCATGGTTCATCTGGGTTTTTGATAAAGTCGAATTCCTTGACAGTATCATCAAAACAGATGTTCCAACTCCGCGATGCCTGCTTAAGTCCATAGATGGACTTTAGCAACTTGCACACTTTACCGCTGCTCCCACTCTTAATGAATCCCTCTGGCTGATCCATATAGACGCACTCTTCCAAATTTCCATTTAGGAAAGCCGTCTTTACGTCCATCTGCCAGATTTCATAATCGTGGAAGGCAGCAATGGCAAGAAGGATCCGAATGGATTTCATCATAGCCACTGGAGAAAAGGTCTCGTCATAGTCCAAACCAGGTCTTTGACGAAAACCCTTTGCAACAAGTCTAGCTTTATAGGTCTCAACCTGCCCATCTACACCAATCTTCTTTCTGAAGATCCATTTGCAGCCTACGGGTTTTACCCCTTCTGGAGCAAAGTCCAAAGTCCAAACTTTGTTGGTGTACATGGACTCCATCTCGGTCCGCATTGCATCCAGCCATTTTACCGAGTCATCGCTCTGAATGGGTTGCTGGAAGCTAGTAGGTTCACCATAATCCATAGTGCAATCCTCTCTATCCCCGTCTATGAGAAAACCGTAGTATCTCTCGGGCGGATGAGACTGCCTACTACTCCTGCGGAGTGGCGCTGGGATGTCCGGTTCTCTTGAAACTTCTGGTTCCTTCAAGCTTTCAGTAATAGCTTGTGGTTCTGGAATTTCTTCCAGTTCTATTGCGCTCCCACTTATCTGATTTTCTAAAAATTCAGTTTCCAAGAAGTGGGCATGCTGAGAAACAAAAACCTTTTGTTCCTCTGCGAAATAGAAAAGATACCCGCTGGAGTTCTTTGGGTATCCCACAAACTTACACAGTACTGAGCGTGCCTCGAGCTTGTCCGCATGCTGCTGTTTTACAAAAGCTGGACATCCCCATGTCTTAAGGTACTTGAGACAGGGTTTCTTCCCAGTCCACATCTGATATGGGGTGGTAGGCACAGTCTTGGTTGGAGCCTTATTCAAGAGATATGCAGCTGTTTCTAGCGCATAACCCCAGAAAGATCGCGACAACTCAGCCTTACTCATCATGGAACGAACCATATCCAATAGGGTTCGATTCCGCCTTTCCGATACACCGTTGTGTTGTGGTGTGTATGGAGGAGTAAGCTGAGAGAGAATTCCATTCTCTTTTAAGTAGCCCAGAAACTCGGCACTCAAGTATTCACCACCTCGATCAGATCTCAGTGTCTTGATACTTTTTCCTGTTTGTTTTTCAACTTCATTCTTGTATTCCCGAAATTTCTCAAAGGCCTTGGATTTGTGCTTCATCAAGAAGACATGCCCATACCTAGAGAAATCATCTGTGAAAGTAATGAAGTATGAATAACCACTTCACGCATGTATAGACATTGGACCACACACATCACTGTGTATGAGTCCCAAGAGCTCGCTCGCTCTTTCTCCGTGTCCAGTGAACGGAGTCTTTGTCATCTTTCCCATAAGACAAGATTCACAAGTGGCATAAGACTGATACTGAAACGAATTCAAGTATCCTTCTTTATGAAACTTTGTTAACCGTGTCTCATTAATGTGACCCAGTCTATAATGCCATAAGAAAGCCTGATTTGTTTCCGGAGACTTTCTTTTAAGTGTGTTCTGGACACTGAAGATCTGAGCTTGATTCAATACGTATATTCCGTTTTGTAATGTACCTGATCCAATCAGAACTTGATTTAGGTGGATGTTGACTACATCGCTTACAAAAGTAAAATCATATCCTTCCTTAGAAATTCAGGATACAGATATAATATTACAAGTCGCACCTGGTACATAAAAACAGTTACGCAGAATCAATATCTGCCCAGTTGTCAGCCCTAGATGATATTCCCCTACGGATTCAGCATACATGCTCATTCCGTTAGCAACCCTGAGAGTCATATCACCTTTCCTGATAACCCTACGGTTTCTCAGATCCTGTAACGAATTACAGATATGAGATCTTGATCCGGTATCCAATACTCAGGAAGTAGGGTTAACTGACATACAGTTCTCAATTACAAACACACCCGAAGCCGAAGCCACAACATGCTTCGAATTCTGGCTACTGGCTATACTAGCCCTGCAATCCTTCTGCCAATGTTCATTCCTGTAACAATAGGAACGTCCCTCTTTCACTATATCCATTCCCGAAACTTCTGCCCTTCCCTTTCTTTCTACTTCCCTGGTTTCTTTCAGGGTATTAGGTAGAGACTGTTGAACTAAGTCAGCATCTGACACGTTCTTCAACGTGGTCTTCAGGCCCGTGAGCTCAAAAGAGCTGGTCTCTGTAAGGACGTTGCCCCCTACAGATGACCCGATAGCCAACCTCGCTGGAAGCAATTCGTTCGAGGTCTCATATCTTGTGATACAAGATTGCTCTCCATATAAATCTTTGTTATGGAGGAAGATATAAACTAAGTCCATCTTCTCGTGCTGCCTCTGGTATGTACCATCAACTGAGGCTAACACGAGGCACTTGGCTTTCGCACAGTCTTCTTCCGATGTCCTACGGATATCAATATCCGTGACAGGGGAAACTGGACCTGAGACGGCAGGGGTTGGATTAGTTAAGGGGTGTCCCAGCTTGTCATGGGCAATGGACATCTGGACAGACCTTTGCCAGTCATAACAGTCAGATTCAGTCATTTTATTATCTAGATGTAACCTAGGTGCGGTCACTGGGTCGCTGCAATTAAGAGAGAGAGAAGAAAACACTTAGCATGATGCTCTTGCAAGTTTAGATTGGTTTTTAATTTATCTATACAGGATGGCTCCCACTGTCTCTCGAATCCCTCCTCAAACCATAAAGGAAGAATTGGTCGGGATTAATCTCATCGTACAATACTTGCTTAACCGTTCAGCCATGCCAGTGTCGGTACTTCGAGGGAGGTTTTCCAACGCTTTCGCGAAGTTCCTTAATTAAGTAACCTCTTTTCCCTGTGGGCGTAGCCCCGCTAACACCTTTCTAGACACCTACTAGGTTTATAGCATTGATCGTTAAGTGAGAAAGTTCCCGAGGAGTAGCATATACTCACAGTAGGATCGGGATCCAAATATCATCGCGTGACAAAACTGAAGGAATCCTACCAGAATCATCACACTCCAAATGTTATGCAGCGCTAGAAAGTTTCAGTACTTTTGAAACTCCCGATGTGGATTTTTGCCCCATGCTCTTATGACCTTGACGAAGGTCAACAAATCATAAGTCACATGTCAAGTTCTACCCGTCATTGTCCAGGTTAATTTGAACCCACCCGTACATACCCTTGACGAAGGTCAACAAGGTAATACGACTGTCCCAAACCAACGCATCTATCTATGCTACATATGAACACCCAACAGCTACCAATCAGTATGCCTTGACGAAGATCAACAAACATAGCTTGAATAATATTGAATATCCATACGAAATGACGGAGGGCTACGAATGGTTTTGGCGAAACCGTGAACGTAGTAAACTTGATATAATCGATGGAATGAGATAGCTTTTAAAAGGAGTGGCTCGAGCTCCGCGTTTAAAAAGCTGGTTTTTGAAAAGAACCGAGTGGTTTTGAAAGTGTTCCAACGACTTTTACTTGGTTTATTTTCTTGCATTAATTCCAATGCGTCCCATCATTTAATCCTACCATTGCAGAAAACAACCAAAATATAGCGTACACTTATGCCATCCGCATTCGCCACGGGGCCCCGTCATCTCCCGTTAGGTTACTTAACTAACGACAGAGCGGGGGCTGGACTACCGCGGATGCAAAACATAAGCAACACCTAAATAGATATCATATATAGATATATAGCAATGATAGCCAATCCAGATCATAGATGAACACTTTGGATATACTAGGAACCCGCGATTCGTTCGAGCCTGCAACGAAAAGCGGATTACACGGTCGCGATGAATAGCCAAACCCCACCCTAGACCCCTACGGGTGCGGCAAACTACCCGCCAAGTACCCGAAGCGAAGCAACCTCCCTCAACACCATGAGTAGGCCACTCGGCACTTTGAGATACCCGGTAGTTTGTGCACCCCACCTTGGGTCTATCCTAGGAGCAAAAACAGTAAAAAGAAATTATACATTGACGGCTACAACACCGACCCGGTTGTGCGGCCATACAAATAATATTACATCAATTTACAAATTTTACAATGAATGAAAGAAAAAGAAACTCTCATCTCACATCCACCCCAGCTATTCATCCGCGACAATCCAACGAGTTTATACACAAACCATCAACATTACAGATCACAGATATGTATAACCCCCACTAATCAACGTATAGCGATTAGCGGACGTTCAATACATATATCACATCACAGAAAATATTCATTAGCCAAAGTGTACGGAATATCGATCAAAATACGAATTTGCAACCACCCCAAAAAGTCAATTTCTTCTCTGGAAAATCTGGGTAGAAACAACATGTACTAAAAATCCCAAAACAACATAGTAAGAACACTGCAGCAAAACGGAGTCGCGGCCGAGTCAACTCGGCCGCGGATCGGCGGCCAAACCCATGGTTTGGCCGCGTTTCCGCGGTGAGTTGGCCGAGTCAGAGGCTCCGTTTTGCTGTGTGTTCTATAAAAACCCTGAGACGATTTTTCATGTATATCAAATAATTTTTTGAACAGTATAAAAAATCGACAGAAAGTTGGTTTTTGTCGGATGTGTTTTGCGACTTTTTTCCGATCGATATTCTAAATACTTTGCTAACTTGCTAGTTTATGTTTAGCTAGGCTCTGATACCACTGTAAGTCCACGTTGCTCACCCCGGTTCTTACGGGGAGGCGGAAACGGTGAAAAACAAAATTTTGGCGCAAGGCAACATGGACTCAAAAGCGAGGATCTTTGCTAAACTAGAAACTAACAAACTACTAGAGGCTTTAACTAGTATGCCGTAGAAATTATACTTCACGGAACCGGTCCTTCGGGTCTTCATTCCGCTGTCCCGCTCGTCCGTCCAATCTCCAAGGTACGATCCGGATCTAGGTCACCTCCGCGGCCTCCTTGAGTCGAAGACGATCCACCCGAGAGTTGTACACCGAGCTCCACCTCGAGCCGAGGCAACTAGGGCAACGAGATCGCTAATCTAGATGCCCTAGGTTGTGTAGAAGAGAAAGATGGAAGTGTTTGCCTATGTGGATTCTTTTTCTCTCAACACATGAGATCAAAAGAATTTATCAAAAGGAGGAAGAAGAAGAAGGAGAAACTCTAGCAACCATGGAGCTTTTCTTTTCTTCTCACTTCAAGAGAGAGAATGAGAAGAGAATAATGAAAAGGGTTAACTAAAGAAAATCAACCATGGTTGCAATAATACACCCAAAACCATCATTACTAATCCTATCATGATAAAGTTGATGGCACAAATGACTTGACCATTTTTATAACTCAAGAAATAAAAAGAAAATCAAAGAAGAGTGTAGACCTCTCTTGAAGGTCAATGATCAACTCTGGTCAACGGGTCAACAAAGTCAAGAGAGGTCAAGGTGGTCAAATGGTCAATGCAATTAGCCATCACTAAACTATCACTAAAAGGATTAGTAAACAATGTCTCCAGCTCATAATGGTTTTGACCGAACGAATTGCCAAAACCCTAATGAGCCGCCACATAACGGTTTTGGCCGAACCAACTGCCAAAACCATAATGGGGCACCTCCTCCTTTATCGCTCCTCAAAACTGTGCATACACACCCGCATCCGCATTCCGTAGAATGCGAATGCACAGAAGACAAATCAAATCCATCCGTGCAATACTAGGATCCGGCTTTAACCAAAGCCCACTAGTATTGCCTGCCCGAACAGCATACGCACACAAGTGCACGTAAGTGATCGTAGCCCTGCCGTAAAACCATACGGCCGCTACACGTTTCTCTCAGTGCAGGGAAACTCTCTGTGTGGGACTCTAAAGACTCGACACTACGCTGGCAGTGGGTTTAACCACAGACCGCAAGCAGCACTAGCTGTACGTAACGGTCCCCAGGTAGATGTCGATAAGAAGGCCGATGAGGTAAACCCATCCGAACTCCTACTGAGCCTGTATGTGACAATCTCCGTACAGTCCGGTCTGTTCGTCTGATACATCGCATGGCGGGCCTAGGGGGTGGTGAACGTCAGTCCCCTAATAGCGGTACAAGTCGTGTCGGAGTGTAGCCCAGAACACCCTGAGATAACACTGAAAACCTACCAGTATATCTCGCTTGCCCTGGCCAGGGACTACTCGTGTAATGGCTCTCCTAGACACAGCGCGATGTCAACCCCCAATACCGGGAGAGACGAATCCTGTCTAACCGTCACTGCCTCCAAGTGCTTCGGGACTGCACCCAACTACTACCTGTTTGCACGACTCCTTTAAGCCGTGGTAGGGTAGTAATCTAAGTACAGTGGAAACACACTCGAGGCGAAGTGACAGTGTCAAGTCAGCGGACTAAGCTGTACTCATGTCACCTGGGAACTGATAACTGACGATAGGTATAATACCAACCAACAGTTCCCGACGAGTCCTGTCCAGTGTACTCGTAACCTAACGAGCACCCGCATACTATCTCAAGTACTACGTACTGACGGCTGTGGGACAGACAGTCTCCCCCACTGGGATGAGAAGCGCATACGCTAGTCTACTCTGGAGTATCGATGCCCTGTCTCGATAGTCCTACGACTAGGGACCTGTATAAGGATGTGCTTATGGATTACCTAGCCCCCACGAGTATGACTGCCATCACAACGCTGGTAATCAAGCAAAGATCCTAAGGGCTCTACTAATATGTATATAAGCGATATGCCAAAAGAAACACATGAACATATTGAAGTAGAGACAAACCAAGTAGCATACTACCATTTTGAGCAAGATTGTCTATACAACTGTGAATATCCCAAGCTTCCATTAAGTAATATACAAGCTAGTATGATACAGTAATGGCCTCTAGGGTATATACACTAACAACTTATACTTCTGATCCTTGTTCTTCTACCCCACCGCCTTCTCGCGGCGAGCCTATTCTCCATTTCCCACTAGGCTCCACACCTCAGTATAGCCCTTCTAGTTCTCCATAGACGATCCCCACTCCTCTTTTGGGATCTCGTCTACCCTCTCTTCCTTCTCCTATGATGGACCCGGCGCTTATTGCGAAAGCTCCTTACCCGAATCGGTTAAGGGGTAACAGATCGAGTCCTCGTATGGAGAAAATTATGGAAATGTTCAAACAGGTTAACATCAACATCCCTCTCCTAGATGCAATTCAACAAGTCCCCTCTTATGCGAAAATTCTTAAGGACTTGTGCACTAGGAAGATGAAGACTCAAGTGCCGAAGAAGTTCTTCATGTCTAATAATATTAGCACTGCTTTTATCCCCCAGCTACCAAAGAAACGTAAGGACCCAGGATGTCCTACAATATCGATTTCTATTGGGGGTAAAAACATAAAATCGTGCTCTTTTAGACCTTGGCGCAAGTGTTAACCTACTTCCATATTCTGTATATGAGCAACTAGGGATTGGAGAGTTGAAACCTGCTCACTGCACTCTCAAAATGGCAGACCGTTCAATCACCAAACCAAGGGGTGAACTAGAGGATGTGTTGATAAAGGTCAGGGAATTTGTATTCCCTGTAGACTTCATTGTACTCGACACACAGCCTGTAGCTAACCCCCGGGGCCAAATTCCGGTGATTTTGGGTCGACCTTTCCTTGCCACTTCCAACGCTGTTATTAACTGTAGAAATGGTTCAATGAACTTATCATTTGGAAATATGACCATTGAACTAAACATCTACAAAGTTGGAAGTCAGCCATCAGAACCCTCTGCTCATATTCTTGATGTGTGCTCTGTTCACGAGATCGCTCCCAATAGTTGCGGAGCTGAGGAACTTTGCTTTACAGATCTCGACGACACTACCACATCTCTGTTTGATCTTACACATGATCTTAGTGAGGACACTTTTCCTACACTTGAGTCCTACACTCCTGACTTTTCTCCACCCGAGTCTGTATCTTTCACAGGCTCTGAGCTTTTTTGTAATTCCAAAAATCACTCGATGATCCCACTGATTAGAGTAGATTTTACGATCAAAAATAATTTACTGCAATCAAGAACGACGTCGCTTGTAGCTAGCCGGTGAGTACGGGTCGGTCCACAGGGATTTTGTGTTTTCCTAGTCGCGCTAACGAGTTAATTCCGATGAATGTTCGGATTGATTTATTAAAACTAAAAACTACCAAATTAAGTTATACTAAAATTATCTAGATCTAAGTCTTTCTAGGGTTAGGCTTAGGGGAAGTTGAGAGATCAAAGGTTTCCTCACCGCTTTCAATACCCAATTTTAGATCAATTAGATGTTATGGTAATTATCAATAAAGTGGATTAGAATCTTTTGGGAAGATGTTTCTTCCTCTAGGTTCTTGTCCTTCCTTTATCGATCCTTACCCTAACCTCCTTGGAAAACATGCGCAACCGGTCCTTTATACTACGGTATCACCGTTACCTCGAGGGATAGGGTGCCGTAGGGAGCGGTATGTGTATGTATGCATAGAGTCCTATGAAAATATATGATGGGCAAGAAAGGGGATGAGAGATCTTCGTCTCTCAAACCTTCCCCAGATCTAACCCTAACAAGCGAGGAGACTACTCACTCATTAGGGAATTTAAGAACATTTATCTAGGGCAGAGAATAAAAGATTAACTAGGGCAAGGAATTAAATTTATCTAGGGCAAGAATAGAAAATTAACCTAGGGCAAAAAATAAAGAACTTACAAAAATGATGCTCTCTAAAAGAATGCTGAATTTATTAATGAAGGGAGGCATAAAAAGAATACAATGATTTGGGCTTCTATTTATAAGACATAGAAACCCTAGGTTACAATTGATTCGCACGTCTACATTTACCAAAATATTCTTAGGAAGACCTAGTCAAAGTAGACTTCAAGCTTTGATAAAATTTTATGTCTGGAAATTTTGGAACTGATTCTGGGCTTCTTGGGCTTTTTATTTCTTTGGATCTTTATTCAATTTGGCTTCTCTATTTCTTCCAGATCTCCAGTGAACAAATGCAGTAGACTTTTAACCGTTTGCTTTGTAATCTTGGACCTTGCGTTGCCTTGTACTAATCTTTTGTGTAGGCTTGATTAAGATCCTTCTATTTGTTGGTCAAAGTCCCTTTTTTGTGTCGTCTTTTTTCTTTTTCACTGTTTTCACTCCAAGAACCTGTAACCTGTAATATGTAGCAGACATGCGTCAAAAGCACCTGTTTATTTATAAAACGAATAAGAATGGGGAATATAATAATACAATATTATGGTGTGAACAAATACCCCCAAACTTATCTTTTGCTCGTCCTCGAGCAAACTTATTTTTATTCTCTACAAAAAACCTAACCGCACTTTCGCAGGGAAACGCGATTGCACTGAGCTCGTGCAACAAGCCGTTAAACCTCTAGGTGTCCCTAGTAGGAGGAGTGTTGTCTCCTGAGGGTTTTCAGCGGATACTACCCACAAAATCCTATCAATTCGGCCCATTAATTTTAATTCTCCAATTAGGTCTTCTAACAAGGAATTCTATTATCGTAGACTCGTAAATTATCCACCCATATTCTTCACACTTCCTCATTATTTAACTTAAAATTATATATGTTCTATAGACTTACTTACCTTTCGGCATCTCTTAAGTTTTCATTCTAGGGATCCATCTCCACTTAGGAATTTTTATCAACTCTACTAAAGATACAAGTTCTATTCTTCATTCCTTTCTCTCATCTAAACTCCAATCACATATCCCTACGTGTGTGTATAAGTCACCCCTACACTTGGAAATTCAAATCAAGCAATCATACCCTTGTCCGTTGTCCAAAGCACTTATTAATTGGTGAATTTTTAAATGAATTTTGCTACACATCCTTCATGCGACCGTTGATACTTTTTGAGATACCAACGACCGATTACAAAATGCGTTTGCACTTTAAAGCGTACTTCCTAGTCTTGTAACACCCAAGGCTTTTTAGCAGTGACTCCCAAACCAGTTGGTCTAAGGCACTAGGTGATGAAGCACTCTCGCTAAATATTTTTTTTCTATTTTTGCAACCTTAAGTAATCACAAAAACCAGTGTTCATTTTTTTTCTTTATTCACTTTTTTTTATTTTTTCTTCTTACTAAGGACTTTAGACAAGAGCATTTCAAGGTCTCTTCTACTATTCCAAGTTTCAAGGTGCGTGATTGTGCAATTTGTAGGGTATACATTTTCAGAATCTAGACTTAGCGCAATTTGTGATGACCGATGTGTTAAAAGCGATTGCGCTAACCTATCAACCCGTCGAGAAATGGGGTCAAATCCCTCAAGATTCGGAAGAAGGCATGGGTACGCCGAACTTGGTATTGGAGATGAAAGCGTAACGGTCTCTTGTACGGTCGGAACGATAGGAAGGACAAAAGGGAGTGAATTAGGGATAGTCTCATTCTCACCGTAGTAAACTGTCTCGAACTTGAAAGATTCCATAAATGGTTCGAAACTACTGTAAGCAACCGAGTCTGATGGTTCGACTAACTCATCTGAAAATGTAAAGGACTCAAACTCGGGCGGTGAGTCATCAACATCGTCCGAAAAAGTGAAACACTCGTACGTGTTATCGTCTGTGAGAACTGTATTAGATTCAAAGAGAAATTTTTCAAACTCACACTCTTCAAGCGTGATATTAGGCGTGGTCGGAACGATGGAAAGGAGGGAGGGTGATTTAGGTAAAGGTTCAAGAGGATGAATTGGAAAATCCGACACATCAAACAAAAATGGTTCAACCTCAATATTATCCTCACTACTATCCTCAATATTATCCTCATAATTCTCCTTAATACTTATCTCATCCATGCCATTATCATCAAAATCAAGACGCATATGAAGTTCGGGAGAAACAATTAATGACTCGGGATGATGAATTGGATATAAAATTTCAATCAAATCGACAGGTTCATCATCCGAAATATTCCCGGCGTCTATATTCTCAATCAAGTGAAAATCAATATTTTCTGACACCTCATCAAAAGCATGGATATTTATCGATTTAGGTTCTAGAGTGGAGGTGTAAAGGTCAAAAGGATTACGTGTGGTTTCACTCGAAAGGGGTTCTTCACAATCTGGCAAATCAAGCACTACAAAGTCGCACAACTCATCATTTTGGACATATGTTTGAAAATTGGAGTTGTTGGATTCAATTGGGTATGGGTAAGTTTGATTTGGAAAGCCTCTCACATTCTCACTCTGTCCAACCGCCTCCTTATACATTAAAAAATTTGAAGCTAGTTGGAAACTAGCTGCCTGTTCACTAGGTTGCATAAGGGCGGCTACAGACGCTTCCACATTCCTAACCATTTTGTTTGTTGCTATGATATAAGCCTCCAACGACTCTTCCAAACTAGACTTGGGTGGTAAGGGGGTTTCGGTAAAAGATTCGAAATTGTGTGGATATGTGAAACTCCTAAAAGGCTGTGTAGAAACAGTGTCTAGTAAAGGTGGGAAAGTCGGGTAGGACTGGTAGGAAATGGATGGTTGGACAGGATTAGGGTCAACATGTGGATAAAAAGGTGGATGGACTTGTTGATTCCTAGAACTAGATGAGGGGAGAGGGGTGAAAGATCGGCTACGAGATTGAGCAATGTGCTCAGCAATGGACATCGGTTTAGGAGTTACAGCAGGACTTGAAAAGGTGGTGTCAACATACGAAGGTGGTGAAGGTTGACATGGTTGACACAAAGTGGGTTGCAAAGTCAAACTGTTTCTCTTAGACGCTTCTATTTGATCTTTCAAAGAAATTTTGGGCACGGAGGGATCTGCCTTAAATCGACCGAAACAATTGACGTACGAAGCAAAGTTAGGTTCGGGATACCACAGTTCGGCAAGAGATTTATGATGTGGGGTACCCATGATGTCAGAAGGAGAAGAGAAAGAAGGTGGGTGTAAGTGGAGTGCAAGGATTTTACGCGACAAGTTGCAAGTTTTTTTTTTATAAAAGATTTTTTTCTTTTTGTTTATTTGTTTTGCAAAAAATTTCGATAAAAGGGCTTAGACACAAATGCAATCAACCAGAAATGCACAATCAGGCCTAGATCTAGGGTCACCTGGGTCAGCTAGACAGCTCCTAACTGTTCCAAAAGGCTAGAAATAGGACCTCAAACCGCCTCTTCACCGCCAATTGCGGCCAGGTAAGTGCCAGGTAAGTGGGAGGCTCCCCGCTACAAGTAACGGTCCTAATTAAGTAACCACTTGCCTTGACACACTTGCCTAGACACCGCAAAGTCAGGTTAGGATAAACGGCCGATGCCTATAACTAGTCCTCTGTCCTATTGAGCTCGAAGTCCTTAGGGCTGAGTCTAGTATTTTTTAATTAACAGATGGTCAATGCATATGCCTTATGTGATTTCTGGGGTCCTGGGAAGGGTGATGAAATCCCCACCCAATTTGAATTGGTCAAAAGCCCTTTAAAGTCAGTTTTAAAGATATGCAAAATAGAAAAAATAACTTGCAATCAAATCTTTTTATTTTATGCGCGGCTCAAAGAATCCTGCACAAGATTTGTTATTGGAAGGGGAAAGATTTTTTTTTAAGCGTAAAGAATCCTGCAGGAGATTTTTCAGAAGATATATCGGAGATTTGCAGAGGAGGAGAGAGAAAACTCACAGAGATTTGCAGTGGCGGAACTGGTTTTTTTTTATACCGCGCTTCTGCCTTTTTTCTGGGCAACCGATCTGTCGCCTCCACCGCGGAACCGCCGCGAAGTGCCGCCGCCGACCGCGGATCCGCCGCGGGTTGGTGCCTTCGGCAGTTTTTTTTTTTTGCTTTTTTTTTTGAACCAGATCACAGCGATTCTTCTTGTTTGACTCGGTCCTCCAAATTTCTTCTGTTCCTCGATTGTTGTGATATTTCTCTGTTTGTTCGGATTTGATATTTGCTGTTTTGATCTCTGTAGATTTTCAGATCCGAATTTGTTCGTAGATCCAGCAAAATTCACACAAAAATACCCTTTCCAAAAATAACAGATGACATATTTTTATATTTTTTTTATTTTTTAGATTTTTATGATTTTTTGAATTTTGATTAACCCGAAATTGCAAAAAGGAAATAACACGCCATCCCCGGCAACGGCGCCATTTGATTAGAGTAGATTTTACGATCAAAAATAATTTACCGCAATCAAGAACGGCGTCGCTTGTAGCTAGCCGGTGAGTACGGGTCGGTCCACAGGGATTTTGTGTTTTCCTAGTCGCGCTAATGAGTTAATTCCGATGAATGTTCGGATTGATTTATTAAATATAAAAACTACCAAATTAAGTTATACTAAAATTATCTAGATCTAAGTCTTGCTAGGGTTAGGCTTAGGGGAAGTTGAGAGATCAAAGGTTTCCTCACCACTTTCAATACCCTATTTTAGATCAATTAGATGTTATGGTAATTATCAATAAAGTGGATTAGAATCTTTTGGGTAGATGTTTCTTCCTCTAGGTTCTTGTCCTTCCTTTATCGATCCTTACCCTAACCTCCATGGAAAACATGCGCAACCGGTCCTATATACTACGGTATCACCGTTACCTCGAGAGATAGGGTGCCGTAGGGAGAGGTATGTGCATGTATGCATAGAGTCCTATGAAAATATATGATGGGCAAGAAAGGGGATGAGAGATCTTCGTCTCTCAAACCTTCCCCAGATCTAACCCTAACAAGCGAGGAGACTACTCACTCATTAGGGAATTTAAGAACATTTATCTAGGGCAGAGAATAAAAGATTAACTAGGGCAAGGAATTAAATTTATCTAGGCAAGAAGAGAAAATTAACCTAGGGCAGAAAATAAAGAACTTACAAAAATGATGCTCTCCAAAAGAATGCTGAATTTATTAATGAAGGGAGGCATGAAAAGAATATAACGATTTGGGCTTCTATTTATAAGACATAGAAATCCTAGGTTACAATTGATTCGCACGTCTACATTTACCAAAATATCCTTAGGAAGACCTAGTCAAAGTAGACTTCAAGCTTTGGTAAAATTTTATGTCTGGAAATTTTGGAACTGATTCTGGGCTTCTTGGGCTTTTTATTTCTTTGGATCTTTATTCAATTTGGCTTATCTATTTCTTCCAGATCTCCAGTGAACAATTGCAGTGGACTTTTAACCGTTTGCTTTGTAATCTTGGACCTTGCGTTGCCTTGTACTAATCTTTTGTGTAGGCTTGATTAAGATCCTTCTATTTGTTAGTCAAAGTCCCTTTTTTGTGTCGTCTTTTGTCTTTTTCACTGTTTTCGCTCCAAGAACCTGTAACCTGTAATATGTAGCAGACATGCGTCAAAAGCACCTGTTTATTTAAAAAACGAATAAGAATGAGGAATATAATAATACAATATTATGGTGTGAACACCCACCTTCTATCATTTCTCCGCCCGAATTAGATCTCAAAATTTTACCTTCTCATCTTAAATATGCTTATTTAGGTGAGAATGAGTCTTTACCGGTTATCATATCCGCTTCTCTAGCATCAGAGCAAGAGAATGCACTTTTATCGGTATTGAGATCTAACAGAGAGGCGTTTGGTTGGACTATGGCGGACATCAAAGGGATTAATCGCTTGATTGTTGAACATCATATACATGTGATGGATGATGCCAGACCAACCCGAGAACCACAGAGACAGTTGAATCCCGTCATGAAGGAAGCAGTGATGAAAGAGATCGTCAAATGCCTAGATAGTAGTATTATATACCCAATCTCTGATAGCCAATGGGTGAGTCCTATACATGTTGTTCCTAAGAAATCCTACATCACTGTTATTACCAATGAGGCAAATGAGTTGATTCAGACACGCGCCCAAACTGAGTGGCGTGTATGTATTGATTACAAAAAACTCAATGCTGCCACGAGGAAAGACCACTTTCCTCTACCATTCATTGATCAAATGCTCGAACGATTAGCGGGGCGAGAGTATTATTGCTTTATGGACGGATACTCAGGCTATAATCAGGTCCCCATAGCCAAAAAGGATCAAGATAAAACCACTTTTACTTGTCCTTTTGGTACCTTTGCTTACAGTCGCATGCCCTTTGGGTTATGCAATGCTCCCGCTACCTTTCAGCGGTGTATGATGGGGATATTCTCTGATATGGTAGAGAATTTTCTGGAGATCTTTATGGACGATTTCTCTATTTTTGGTGATTCTTTTTCTGATTGCCTATCGAATCTTGACGCAGTTCTTACTCGTTGCAAAGAGAAGAGCTTAACTTTGAATTGGGAAAAATGTCATTTCATGGTCCAAGAAGGAATTGTTCTTGGACATGTGATTTCACAGAAAGGCATTGATGTTGACAGAGCTAAGATAGATGTCATTCAAAACCTCCCTCATCCCAAAAGCGTCAAAGATATTCGATCTTTCCTTGGCCAAGCGGGCTTTTATAGGAGATTTATTAAGGATTTTAGCAAAATTGCTAGACCCTTAACTCTTCTCTTGGCCAAGGATACGACCTTCCACTTTGACTCGGACTGTGAGGCAGCTTTCGACTCACTCAAACACTCCCTCACTACAGCCCCCGTTCTATCGTCTCCAAATTGGGACTACCCCTTTGAGCTAATGTGTGATGCATCGGACTTTGCAGTAGGTGCAGTCTTAGGACAGCACATTGAAAAGATGCCACACGTGATATACTATGCGAGTAAGACCCTGAATGATGCTCAAATCAATTATACAACTACCGAAAAGGAACTTTTGGCAGTTGTATTTGCATTGGAAAAATTCAGGCCTTACTTGATTGGCTCACCTATAGTTGTGTACACTGACCATTCCGCCTTAAAACATTTTCTGGCTAAGAAAGATGCAAAAGGTCAGCTAATACGTTGGATCCTTCTGTAACAAGAATTTGATCTTGTTATCAAAGATAAGAAAGGATGTGAAAACGTAGTAGCCGACCATCTTTCACGCATCTCTTCTTCCCCTGTGACCCTACCGATCAATGATTCGTTTCCTGACGAACAACTCTTGAGCGTAACCAATGAACCTTGGTTCAGGGATATTGTGAACTATCTTGTCACGGGACTTATACCCAGCGATTGGTCAAAACAGGACAAATACCATTTTCTTTCCCAAGTAAAACACTTTTACTGGGATGATCCATATTTGTTTAAATATTGTCCTGATCAGATCATTCGCCGGTGTGTCCCGAAAGAAGAGTTCAAGAGTGTTCTTTCTTTTTGTCATGATCAGGCCTGTGGGGGTCACTTCGGTCCTAAAAAGACGGCGGAGAAGGTTTTGCAATGTTGATTTTATTGGCCGACCTTGTTCAAGGACGCATTTGAGCATTGCAAAACCTGCACACAATATCAGTACACGGGTAGAATTTCCCGGAGAAATGAAATGCTTCAGCAACCCATCTTGGTTGTTGAAATTTTCGATGTTTGGGGCATTGATTTTATGGGTCCCTTTCCCAACTTCTTTGGGAATTTGTATATACTGCTGGCGGTTGATTATGTCTCAAAGTGGGTGGAAGCCATTCCATGTCGCACTAATGACAGGAAAGTTATTAAGTTCTTAAAAGAGAATATCTTTTCGCGATTTGGACACCCACGCGCTATCATTAGCGATAATGGGACACATTTCTGCAACAGGTCTTTCGAGACTCTGATGCGGAAATACGCAATCAACCACCGACTTTCTACACCCTATCATCCCCAAACGAGCGGGCAGGCTGAGATCTCAAACAGACAGATCAAACTAATCCCGGAGAAGACTGTTGCTAAGAATAGAAAAGATTGGTCGACCAAACTGACGGATGCTCTTTGGGCATTCCGAACTGCATTTAAAACCGACCTAGGGATGTTTCCTTATAGAATAGTGTTTGGGAAGGCATGTCACTTACCCGTCGAGATTGAGCATAAAGCATTGTGGGCTATTAAGGAAATAAATTTTGACTTAAACCAAGCCTGCAACTTTCAGAAGCTGCAAATAAATGAGCTAAGCGAACTCCTCGATGAACCTTATGATAACGCTGTAATCATAAAGAATAGGACTAAGGTTTTTCACGATAAAAACATTTTGAGGAAAACATTTTCACCAGGTCAGCATGTCCTTCTCTATGATTCACGATTACACCTTCACGCGGGTAAGCTTCGATCTCGGTGGAAGGGACCTTTTGTTGTGCGGTCTGTATACCCGCACGGGGCAGTAGAAGTAGAAAATGTTAAAAACGGCACATTTTTCAAAGTGAATGGACATAGACTAAAGCCGTATTTTTCCACTGACCCCACGGAGGAGCTCCTGTTCTTACAGGAGCTATTTTATTTGGATTAAAATTCCTCCGTCTCACCCCATATTCTGCATATCACTGCATCATCTTTTTGAATGGAGGTGAGTGAAAAGAGTAAGTTTGGGGGATATTCTTCACTTATATAGTTTGCCCCCACTAATAAATTCCTCCCAGGCTTACAGGTTTTGTAGATATAGCTGTTGGCAACAGTGAGGACACTGTTGGAAACAAGTTTGGGGGAGGTTTGTGCTTATTTTTGCATCATTTGCATATCATTTGCATAAGCACAAAACATTTCTTTAAAAACCTATAAAAATTTAAAATTTTTCAAAATCCATAAAAATTTAAAATTTGCAAAATATAAAAATATTTTAATATTTAAACATTTTTTGTACATAAATAAGATAATGAAAGTTTAGATAGTGAAAAATTACATCCATGAGATTAGAAAAATTTAAGAAAACCAAGAAAATTAGAAGTTTTCTTATACGAACTAGTAATAAGTAGTTATGAGCCGTTGTCCCAAGGGTTGGTAAGATGAAGGAAGTCACTAATCTGAGGATAAAAATAAGTCTGAAAAATAGTTTCTATTCTGGAAGCCAAACATTTTGAACGTTGATATCCTGCTATTCGCACTTACACACGTCTTGAAGCCTGGGATAGTAGAGGATACCTTGAAATGCTCTTGTCTTAAAGTCGATGTATGAAGGAAATAAAAAAAATGAATGAAGAAAATATAAAAATGGTGAGAAAAATGAACACTGGTTTTTTTATCGCCAAGGCAGCAATAAAAAAATATAGCGAGGGTGCTTCTTCACCTAGTGCCCTAAGGCCAACTGGTCTGGGAGTCACTGCTAAGCCTTAGGTGGTGCAAGACGAGGAAAATACACCAAATAAGCAAGAACATGAGTAATCGGTCGGTTAGTACCTCAAGAAGTATTAACGGTCGCATGAAACTGTGTGAGCAATCTCATCTAAATATTCATTAATTAAAAAGTACTGAGGCTGATGGGCAAGAGTATGATAGCTTGAATTGAATTCTCCGGGTGTAGGGATGTCTTTACACACACGCAGGGTTATATGATCGATGTTTGGATGAAAGATAGGAATGAAGAATAAAGACGATGTTTTATTGAGGGATGGCGTGATTTCTAACATCTTTTCATGACTATTAAGATAGGGCTCATGACAACCGAAAAGCTAGCTTAGTTGGAAACCCTAATTTTCAAGGCTTTTTCTTTTACAATTCTTTTCTTTAAATGTAATATTCATGATCTTTCTTTTATTATTGGATTTTGTGGGTGCAATCCGCTGAAAACCCTCAGGAGACAACACTCCTCCTACTAGGGACACCTAGAGGTTTAAAGGCTTGTTGCACGTGCTCAGTGCAATCGTGTTGCCTACGAAAGTGTGCTAGTTAGTTTTTCTCTTTCTTTATTTTCTCCTTTATTTTTAATAAAGTTCGCTCGAGACGATCGAAAATAAGTTTGGGGGAATTTGATCACTTGAAAATACTGCATCTTTAAACCGGCAATTTCCCTATCATTTGCACTCATCTAGAAGTGTTCGGCATTCATATAGCACATATTAGCAAAACATCCCTAAATTACCAGTTTGCATGTGTTAGACTTTAAAACCGGCATTTCTAGGGAAATTGACTGTATTTCATAGCATCGCATCATTCTTGTATATCGCAACTTGTGTTTCGAAGTCTGTGCAGGACATTACAGAAGATCGGTCAAATTTACAAACGAAGACTGTTAAAAAGACGCCAACTCATGGATTTGGAATCTGGTATTAATATAGATGGAATTACACAATTAAACATATCAGATAGCTATCCCAAAGGCATCCCAAAGCATCTGAAGAAATTTGGCACATTGAGTCCCTCACGTGACCGCGGATCCGCGGCATAAGGAGGCACGTGTCGCGGATCCGCCGCAGCTCTGCCACATCATCACCCTAATTTCAGCCCATAATTCCTACCTCAGTGTGTGCACTTCAGAAAGCTACTTCAATCTCCAGATTACTCCAGAACATTCTGCCATATCAGCAAGCCATTGGGTTCCTAACTAAACACTCTTAGCTTCCTTAACAAGCTTCACCTAAACTTCATTAAGGACCTAGAACCTTCCCCCTAACCTCCTAGCTTAGGGTAGAAGCTAAGCCCTAACTAACTACTTCTAGAAGCCTCTCCCTATAACTAACTTTTGGAGGGAAAATTCAAATTTGAATTCCTAGAGCTAGGGTTTGGGAAACCTATAAATAGACCCCAAGGCTCACTTGAAATGGCGAATCCTTGGTTGTTGAATCCTTAGTTGTTAAATCTTTGGTTCAATAGTTAATCTCCCCCATTCTAGTTCTTCAACCAATTCTTACCACCTCAAAACCCTAATCTAATCCAAGATCAAGAATTCAAGATCCTTTGAGTGCAAGCCAAGCAAGTCTTCAACGATCCTTTGAAGCAAAGCCGGACTTCAACGGAGCACGAGATCCAAGCGATCCAAGACTCAAGGAGCCGAGTGATGCTAGATTCGACGAGTGAAGTTCCTACCTCTTGTAATTCTTGAGAGTTGTAACTACTTGTTGATGTAATAAAGGTGAAGATTCTTTAAACTTGCTTATTTTCAATTCGAGCATTATGATCCGTATTCAATTCTTGAATGTATTCTTCGTGATGATGCTTGAATAAATCTTCGCTCGTGGAGGAATCGAAACGATTGTAGAATGATGACGTTGATGAATCTTTAAACGTTTTCTTAAGTCTTAAAACAATTGTAAATTCTTGAAAATCGATTGATCGATGATCTAGATCGATGCGAATGCGTTCTTGATTTCTTTCGCACGATCAAGAGATCAACAATTGATCATTCGACTTTCAAGAAGCTATCTAGTGAATGTGATTCATCGAAAGGACAAAGGATAGGATGAGGAACCCTAATTCTTCGCAATATCCTTGATCCTCGATGAATTCTACATCGATTTAGCATCAATTTGTTCATGGATAAGAAATCGTAATTTCGAATATTCATCACATCTACGATCGAATCGATTCCTACGAGCTTTACTTCAAATCTTGAAACCTAAATTGATTGGAATTCTATCAATACTTGATTCTTGATGTTTATCGTTTTCTTGATTCTTGATTAGAATAGTGATATTTGAAACTCATCGATAAAAATCTTGAATCGTTTTGCTTTTCTTTTCTATTAAATTTTCGATTCAAACAAAACAAAATACGAACAAATCGTGCAATCCCTGTGGACGATCCGCACTCACTAATGCGCTACAATCCGACACCGTTATTGATTGCGGTCAAATATTTTTGGTTGTGATTCTATTCATTTTCTAAACTGACAACGGAAAATAAGATCAATCAGTCGTGTCGGAGGGTAGCCCTGAACACCCTGAGAAACTACTAGAATACCTACCAGTAATTCTCACCCGCCTTGGCCAAGGACTTGGTGTAATGGCTCTCCTAGACACAGCGCGATCTCACCCCCAATACCGGGAGAGACGAATCCCCTGCCGATCCGCTCACTGCCTCTATGTGGCTCGGGACTGTACCCAACTAAAACCAGTTTACACGACTCCTTTGAGCCGTGGTAGGGTAGTAATCTAAGCACAGTGGGAACTCACACGAGACAAATGACGACCTCAGGTCGATGAACTAACCTGTACACATGTCACCAGGGAACTGCTATCTGACGCTAGGTATAAATACCAACTAGCAGATTCCCGGCAAGTCCTGTCCGGTGCACTCATAATCCAATGAGCACCTGTATACATCTTAGGTGATCCAACTGACACCAATGGCTTGTGAGACCGGCCACCGCCCCTCGTCGGGGTCTCGACTGTATACACTAGTCTACTCCGGAGTATCGATGCCCTGTCTCGAAACTCCCATGACTAGGGACCACTTTTTAGGATGTGCTTATGGACTACCCAACTCTCACATATATGATCGCCATCATACTGCTGGTAGTCAAGCAAGAATCCTAAGGCCTCTATCAACGTGTAATAGTGATCATGTCACCTAAACCTGTACACGATGATAAAAGCAAACCAGATAGCATACTATCATCACGAGTAAGACTGTCCTACCGATATAGGTCCTTCTCAATCATTGCAATCACGTGTCTGCGGTCCAATAATTGACTTTGAGGGCACTACGACCAACAATCTCCCACTTGCACTTAAGGCTAATTATTGCGATGTCGCATTCTCACATCCCGTGTGATACCGAACACCCAACTCCTCTACTAACCAGTTTCACAAAGCTCGTTTGTAAAACCCTTGTGTTCGAGAGATAGCCTCAGTGAGTGGATCCGCCCTGATGTTTCTTTCTATGTCTCTCTTAATCTCAAGTTCGCAGAGAAAGCCATCTCCCGAATTGAGTAATACCTGTCTTAGAATATGTCTGGATATCTGATGGGACCTAGTTCATAAATGAACTCCAAATCCAAACTTCTTAGACTGTATCATCAACTGAACCTAATTCAGTATCCTGCACCACGCCTTCCACAGTATTCTCTTGGACCACCTGTCCAAACTACTGCCCCTTCGTCAAAGGAAAAACTATAACTCTGACAATCACTCTGTCATCCATGTCACCTTGGAAGTCTGGAATGATAACTGTCTCTGAAGGAGGCTGCTGTCATCAAATCCGTAGAACATCCACTTATGTTCTAAAACTGCTTCCGAATGTTTCTCCAGGATTGGATTAATATAAACTTATTGCATATAGTGCAAAAATAACATCTGGTGTGGTACTTGACATCTGATGATCAACTCAATTGCCTAAGCAAGTGATATGTTAATCATGCACATCCCTCTCCCCTTTAGTCTGTAAGACAACTTTAGAGAGGGTGACTCCATCACCTGCAAGTACACCACCATACCAGGAGTCATCTATTCTAAATACTTTTAGAATACTGTCTAAGTACCCAGATTGGGAAACTACCCAAATCTAGATCTAAAACCATAGATCTAGTAACAAGAATGGCTGATATTATATCCATATCCTGTGTGGAGAAACAACTATGTGACAACCACAGTATAACTGATCGTAGTATAGGAATTTTACTTCCTACTCTGTGTATTTCATCCAAATACCAGGATATCACACCCTACTACCTTCTTAACAGATCCATCCCCTATTCTGATAAAGTCAAATCCATGACTGTCACATCAAAATTAGATGATTTATCTCCGCTATATCTGCTTTAGTCTATAAATAGACATAAGATACTTGTCCACTATGCTTCCGCTGCTCCTACTGACCACAACAACCCTCTGGCAGAAAAATATATACGTGCACTTCTAAAACTAGTTTAGAAGGACGCTATACTTAACCTCCTGCTGGGTCTCATAGCCTGGAACAACAGTAGTGTCAAGTTTGGATAAACAAGAACCTCCCTGTCACCATACTTGAGGCTACCAAAGTACCTCTCGGATGCCTGAGGTTACCCATCATATCTGCGGAGTGGCTAATGGAATGTCAAACTTGATTGAATCTTTAGGTCCTATTAAATTTTCCGTAATCGTTTGCGGTTCTGGAATCACTTCCAGTTCTACCATACTCCCACTTCTGTTTTCTAAAAAAAATCCATTTTACTAAAACTGTGGCGAGTCAAGAACAATATCACTATTGATCTTCCAGATGGTAGAAAGTCAACCCTCGACATAGCCCGGGTCAACCCACAAACTGCCATTACAGAAACGTACCTTGAGTTATCCAGAGTCTGGTTTTAAGCATAAGCCGGACAACTCCCCGTACCTTAACATCGTTAATATATGAACCATTCTATATCCAATATAGAAAGTTTGACACTTATTTAATTGGAACCAGATTCAAATCATGCAGCTGTCTCTAGTACATATCAACTTAATGGAAAGAGGCTAATCAGTGTTACTCAACATAGGAGTCCATCCAATTATGAGTAACCTGAAAGAGAAACAAGTTTCTCAAAACCATTACTATCAACTGAATACCAATCACAAGTATTTATATGTAACGTTTTAAAAAGAAAAATAAAAAATTAAATAAATAAAACCCTTTAAGTGAATTTTCTGATTTTCGGTAAAATAAAATGTATTTTTCGTAAAATTTAACCATAATTATTTTTCATTATAAATTTAAAAAGACCTATTTTAATCACGTAATTACTAGTAAATGGTGTTTATTTAGTCACATATAAATTTTTAGTTTAATAAAATATTTTTCCTAAATTAATTATTTTAAATATTAACATAACCTTTTAAATATACATTAAACTAGTGTAAATTATAATTTACAATGGGTTTATTTTTCAAAAGTGAACCATGACATATTAGAATTAGGTTTTTAGCATGCTAATCTCTTCTTGAATTGTCTTTAAAATACTAGAGTTTTCTATGATGAATTGAATTAAGAAAATTAATAAAATAAAGAAATTTATGAAAAGACATAAAAGGGTGTATTTCTTTGGAGAAAGTTCTACACTATTCTTCATTCCTTCTTCCTCTCTTTTCCTCACCTCATGGCCGGCCCTTGCCTCCAAGGGCAGCCCTAAATATTTCCCACCATCATTTTTGCATTAAAAATCATCAAAATTCATCAAAAATTCCAAAAATAAACCTCAAAAATCAACATTCAACCTCTACCATTTTCCTTTGACCTATTTAGCATGGAATTTGGAGTTGGAAAATATTATTTTGGAAGCATATTTTCATGTTTGGATCTCATGATTTGAAGGTATAATTTTTATTCTTATGATTAATTGTTGTTAAATGCTTTTATTTAGCATATTTAGATTTTCTTAATTAATTCTATTTGCAAGTTTAAAATTCAAGATAGGGTTTCTAAAATCAAGTTAGGGTTTTATTAATTAAGTGGGGTTATAATAAGTAGCTTAACAATTTTAGAAGGGAAAAATCTAGCATGGTTGATGTATTATAATTTGTGCATTCAAAATTGTTTAAATTAAGCAATTTTGCTAACTAGATTTTTATAAATTATATCAATTGGTGTGTCAAAATTCTAATTAAGGTCTTTATCATTATATTGTGGTTTTAATGAGAATATTAACATGTTAAAGGAATGAAAGACCTAATCTAATTATTACTTTCAAATTGTTAGTTAATATAATGTGATAAATATGCTATTTCGGTAAACTAGGTTTTAGAAATTAATTTAAAATGTAGTATTAAAAATCTAATTAGGGCTTTAGCTCATTCTTAAGGTTTCATGGAATGGTTTAGCACTTTAATATATGCAAAATCAAGTTTAGTAGTGGAATTGTGAATTTTTGCTTAACAAGTATTAATTTTGGCTAATTTGCAAACTAGAAATTTTAAATTAAGACAAAATGGTGTGAGAAAAATATAGTAATGGTTTCTATAATATAGTTATGTGATTTAATGAATATTATGACCATTAGTTTCATTTAAACATCAAGTTTTGGAGTAAAACGGTAAATTGGCGTTTGCAGGTTTTTACGGAATCGGACGATTTGATCGATTTTAGGGTTTCGATAATTTAAACCATGTTTTATATTATAAATAATGAGTTTTGAAACTACAAGTTGTTTGTTGGTGTTTTATCTCGATCAATCGGCGTTTGTACGCCGATATCGAGCGATAATGGTTCCTTTGCATGAGCGGGTCATAGGTTTTAACCTATGCGTGTTCCATGCGTCATTTTGGTTTTATCCATGATTCAGTTACGAAATTATATATGTTTGCGTATAGGTACCCCTCACGTGGGCTTTGGACGAGGAAGAAGAGGAGGGCGACATCATCTTCGGCAGACAAGAACCAGGTGAGTAGATGTATATCTACGGGGGAAGTCGGGTGGATGGCGTTTAGCACCCCCGCAAACGTAGAATAGGAATATTACTTATTGTCATTAGGAAGCCAGACGTGACCTTATATTCGTGGTGAGTAGGACCCTAGTAATGACCTTAGGTTGGACTAGACTGATTTAGAAAGACCTTACCAGATGATGAATATCTTGGAAGAGATTCGTAGGTTTTAGGTAGACACACACACACGCACACACAGAAACTTGATTTGGTGTATATGTGTATGTGTATATATATATATATAAGACTAGGTGTAGGTATATATATACACAACATGTATATGTGATATAAGGATGTGATATGATACATGGGGATGGAACAATATAACTGGGCTTGATGCCGTGATCTCTTGGCTATACAGTCGTGTTATGATGTTAGCGGATCATTAGAAAATGAGATAATGGATATGTATACATAAACAATAATAGGTGGTGATGATATTGAGGTACATGAGACTCTAAAATAGAACCCGGACTGTAACCTGTGACTGAATCATGATATGATATATGTGTGACTTGATTACGATATCATATAGGTGTGACTTGACCACGATATGATATAAGTGTGACTTAATCACGATATGATATATGCGACATGATATTTCTGAGGATAAATTGACGATGTATATTTATGCTGGCAATGATATATGATTGATGATATTGGGATGTATGCGATTATAGTACATTACCTTTGATCATGACACTATTTGACGATGATATTAAACGAATGATGATGTACGTAAGTGATACTTGATCCGTACCCCGATATTGTGATGCCGTACGATGGATTTTACCGTACGAGGCATAGATGTGATGATTGATCCGCACTCTTGATTTGAGGAAGCCGTACTACGTACGTGACGCTATTGAGGCTGGATCGCCGACTATTACAGATATGGACTCAGACCTTAGGTGGGTTCTTATTTCCTATCGACTAGTTCCTTTAGTTTAGTTCGTTAGGGGGTTAGATAGATACTAGTTTAGGCTCGAGTCATATAGTTGTAGTTAGATATGTATATTCCAAATGAGCAGTTAGTACACATTTTTCCTTTATATTCAGATTGTAATCATTACGTTGCATGCTCATACATATATTTCTGTAGTTAATATGAAACTCTGCCTGTTAGGACACCAGCACCATTACTGATGATGCGCATGTTCCACGTACACTTATTTGCCGGCTCACACACACATCATCGGTAATTGCTATGTCACGTACACTTTAGAACATATTATCTTTTATGGATAGAATTAGCTAAAGGCTAGATCAATATAGTATTGTGATTACTTTCAGGTGTTAGTCTAGACATTGCATTTATTACTTAGACATTTCATGCATTCACATTTTCATGTTATCATGCAGTATTGTGGGGCTTATGCCGACACTTATCATTTACTTACTCATGATTTTAGGATCTTGGATTTCTATGAGATTTCTGGATTTCGGGGAAAACCGCAAGAATATATATAAAAAACTTCTCTCTCCTCCTCTGTTTTTAAAATATAAGTTGCGGTTTTCTCGTGATGTATGTGTCGTCCACCATGAGATTTCATGTTTTCTGTTGGATTTCGAACCCGATTCGAGGAGTGGATGAACCGTCTCGGGTACATGGTGGGCCCGGTATGGTACCCCGGGGCAAGAAGATCGAGTTGTAGATGATGAGCCTGGCAGGGGAAGACTACCTACCGGTGATGTCTGGCGCGACGGATATCCGGAGGATACCGACCGTTGTCGTGAGATTTGATGATATGGGCCGATCCGGACTGACGGAGCCCGAGATATTGAGACTATGAGGTATTGAGACTTGAGATTTACATGTTTTGTGTCGACACTTGACACGGATTTCTATGGATTTCATCGATGATGTTTCAGACTTCTATACAAATTTTACTATGATGAAAGTTAAAGACTTTTTATACAGATATATCCATATTTCAGGGTTGATTGTTGTAGCGCCTTGAAAAGTCGTTTTGGTGTTTTCCTGAAAATCGGTGAAAATTTGGTATTTTTCTGTAAACCGTCTTTTTTGTTATTTTGCAGTTTAGGACTAATTATACCTAATTTGGATAGGTAATTACAAGTTTTTAGTAGCTAATGAGTTAGTTATTAATTTTTGGTCATTTAAAATTTTTTCCCTATTTTTCAATTTTTAATATTATTTTAAGCCGGTAAGAAAATACATTAAATTAGCGATAAATACAAATTTCTTTGGGCTAATTTTTAATCTTTAAAATCATGTTAATTAAAATCTAGTTGTAGTATAAATTTTTAGTATTTTATTTTAAGTTTTAACTAATTTTTATTATGGAAAACGAAATTTATTGAATTTAAGCTAAAACTTGCAATTTTGGACTTGTAGGGGGTCTTTTTGCATAAATTTTTTTTTGTAAAACCCCATTCACTCTTCCCTCACCCCTAGGCCGGCCCACTTCAGCAGCATAAGGAAAAATTTGCTTGCCTCCTTTGACTTTTTATTATGTGTGGAAATGATGTATTTTGAAAAGGGTTTTGAATTTTTAATTGGGTATGGGTCTTTAGTTGATTGGTATGGGTTGACCATGACTTTTCCATCACCACCCACACCATTCCCCTTCCCTCTTCTGGCCGAATTTCAGCAGCCCTCCCCCTTCATCATTTTTCTTTTCATTTCGTTCAAAAATTCATCAAGATTGCTCCAAAATTCCAATTTAAACCTCACAAATTAATCCCCATCCTTCATCCCATTCTCCTTAGCCTCTCTTGCTTGGATCATGGTGCTATGAAGCCATCATTGGAGGCAAATTCTTCTTGCTAGATCTTTAGATTTTGAGGCATAATTTCTACCTATTTAAGTTCTTATGGTTAGAATTCTTTAATTGAGTTGTTTTAGTGTTAATATTAGTGCTAATTTCATTCTAGGTTTTTAAAGTTAATGGTTTGAGTTTAACTAGGGTTTTAGAAACCATTATTTAGTTAATTAAATCTATTTTGCTATCTAGTTGTTTACTAACCCAATCTATGAGGTTACTTTGCTTAAGTGGCTTCATATTATGCTAATCTAAGTTAATCTTGTGTGAAATTTTCATTGTAATTGCTAATTACAAAAATCAAGAAAGGGGTTTGTGTATGGAAATAGATTGAAGCATGATTGTTGTGTTGGAATTATGGTTTGATGCTTTGTAAATGGTTTAAAATTAGTGTAGTGGCTATCTAGTGGGTTAGTTTGGATGTTTGTGTTGGATTGTGTTAACTTTATCGCTAATTTTCGATGTTTGCACCAAATTGCAAATTTTTAGTGCTTACTAGGTTTTTATAAAAATATTGTGATGAATTATTTGTGATATCTTGATGATATTTTTGGCATATCCTATGACATTCAGGATGTGTGAGTGTGGTTATTTTTAGTGAGCGGGTTTTAGCTTTGCCGGGCGATCAAATCGACGATTTTAGTTAGTTTTTGCGATTTTCGCGTGTGTCCCGCGCACCTTGTGCACGTTGTACCTAGCTTGTGAACGTTAGTATTTTCGTTTGGGATTTGCGTCGTTCTTGATATGTAACCTATGTTTGGTATTGATGTAAATTCCAGGTTCGGTCGCGGAGACGTCAGACGCGGCACGAAAGGGGAAAGCGGTGATTGGACGTGGCTAGCTAGGGATTCCAGTGAGTAGATTTAACATCTACGGGGGACTATCGTTTGGATGGCGCAAGTCTCCCGATAGTTTAAGTAGTTAAGATTTTAGTGATATTAGTAACTACATCCATGCCTTATTTGATCTACATATGCGAACCCATTCTATACGACACCTGCACCATTGCCAGGGTTTTTATATGCAGCACGGGCACTATTCATGCTTACACACACGCCCTGGTAATTGCCATGCCACCACACTAGATAACCTATAATTTGAAACCTTTTACTATAATTGATGCTTAAACCTGTGCTATTGCCTTTAATTCCTTAAAATGAAATCATATGATTGCTAATCATGTGCATGTACCTCATCATGTTATTTGTTCATGCCCAGTCTATCAATCATACATCGCAACTTGATTATTGACACCATATGCATTCAATATCATTGGCATATGCATTTATGAGGATTTCTTGAGATTTTGTGATATTCTGGGTTTCGGGGGAAAGCCGCAAAATTTCTAAACTTATTATATTTTTAAAATATGTAAATTGCGGTTTTCTAGTGATGTAAGTGTCGTCCACCATGAGTTTGCTGTGGTTTTCGAGACCCGTTTCGAGGAGTTGGATGAACCGTCTCGGGTACATGGTGGGCCCGGTAAGGTACCCGGGGCAAGAAGCTCGTGTTGCTGACGATGAGCCTGGCAGGGGACGGATTACCTACCGGTGACTGTTTGGGATGGCGGATATCCAGAGGATACCGACCGTGGCCGCGAGATGATGAGATAGTGATATTGAGATGGGTCAGCCGGATGGCTGAGGCCAGAGATACTATGACATGGATATATGAGATTTGTGATAGTTTTGAGGTGTCGTTGCTGGACACAGGTTCTTGTTGATTCTATTGGTATTGTGCTGGTATTTCAAAAGAGATTCCTAAAGGAAAAACATGATTCTTATACTTACACATTCAGATCATGAGTTGATTCGCATTGCATTCATACCCGCTAGTATATCATATTGCATACATACCTGCTATTATGTCCTGCCTTACCTGTATTTTAGATGCTAGGATGCTTGTGTGCATGCATTCGATAGCCTTTGTAGATGTTATTTATTACTCACGAGTTGGCAACTCACCCCCGTTGTGCCACAGCCTTTTTCAGGTCCGCTCCGTCAGTACAGTAGCGGCGGGCGCACTTGCTTCTTTTGCCTCTTTTGCCTGGACTCGAGGTTTTGCTCTTAGGTTGGTTATATTATTATTTTTGTACCACCTTGTATATTCTTTGTATCTAGTGTACTCCATCTACTGTATCTACCGGTATTGTTGTATATTGACCTAGAGATGAGACTGTGAGATTTGTGGACTTTTTATGCTGTATTTTGGGGTCGAGCTCACTTGAGTCGACATGCTGTTTTTCTCATGTTTCTTTATGATTATTTTGCATGTTGTTGTTTTATATTGCGTGTGATTTGTGACCGCCTTGCGGCGAAGAGCTAGCTCCCGCTTGGGGATGCCTTATTTGTTGGATTTATATATATTCTTGTTGTACCCATTTTGGGGGCCAGTATTTACAAAGGAGACTCTGCCGAAATTTTCGGAAAAATTGATATTGTTTTAAAAAAAGGTTTTATATGACTTATTTGATAATTTCGCTTTCAATTGATTGGTTTTCTTCACTCTTTTGCTTATTTGGTTTTGGGTTCTGGGATTTGGCTTACTTATTTTACGGACGTCTTGATACGTTTCGTAAACTTAAGTGCCAGTCACGTTCCGTATCCCGCGGGTCGTGACAAAGTTGGTATCAAAGTGATAGGTTTTACCTTTTTGAGTGTAGGATGACCCTTGGTAGATGGAGTAAGTGACTTAAGTAGGGTAACGTAGCGTGTGTATGTCCGCGGCATACTTGCGATACGGTACTCCGCCTAAGTGACTTTAGGATATACTTGCTTGAAATTCCTTCTTCAATTCCGTGTATCCTATGATTCTATTGCACTGTTCTTATTATCCTTTTTCCTGTAACAGCCACTATGCCGCCGAAGGCTACGAGAGCACAGAGGGCTGCCGCCCGAGACGAGATTCGAGCTGGCTCGTCCGAGACTAGGACTGAGCAGGGTGGTATGCCCACGCCGCAGGGACAGAATGATCCAACTTCCCCAGGCCGTATGGATAGGCTTGAGACTGGTATGGAGGAGTTGCGACAGATGATGGGGAGTATGCAGGAGCTACGTCAGATGGTAGGATCCCTAGTTGCAGCCAGTCGTACACCGAGGCCGGATGACGCACTTACTACATCCCAGACTACTATGATACCTGCTCCTACTACTACCGCCGTGACCATCCCGGTTTCACTACAGGATTTCATGAGGCTGAGACCTCCAGTATTCACCGGCACCGAGGCAGCGGAGGACCCACAGACGTTCCTTGACAGTTTAGCCAGGATCTGCCGTTCGCTGAGATGTTCGGATGATCGATGGGTGGAGCTTGCGAGTTTCCGTCTAGAGGGTCTCGCGCAGATATGGTGGGAGTCAGTCTTGAGAGGTCGAGCGGCAGGTCTACCGCCTATGACTTGGGCCGAGTTTACAGCGGTCTTTCTAGCTCGTTTCCTCCCAGAGAGCGTTCGTGACGCCAGAGCTCGTAGCATCGAGGCCTTGGTCAAGACACCTGGGATGACGGTGTCTGAGTATGACGTTCAGTTTACACAGTTGTCCCGATATGCCCCGTACCTTGTAGATACCGAAGCGAAGAGGGTGAAGAGGTTCGTATAGGGACTTGATGCCCAGCTATATCTTGCCATTGGCACCCAGCACTACGACACTTATTCAGCTGCTATGGATACGACATTACGGATGGAGGCACGCATATCGCAGACTTCGGCCGTTTCTGGGCCGAAGAGGATTCGCACCGAGGTGCCATCTCAGAGGCAGCGTGCCAGATTCTTTCCGAGGGATGGGCCCGGCAGAGGATTTGGACGGGGTCAGTTATTTGGTTCATATCCCCAGGGACAGCAGCCGTCGCCAGGGTGTTTTTGGTGCGGGAGTCCGCACCATCTTGTCAGAGACTGTCCGGCGAGACGACAGGGAGCGGCGACAGTTCCGCATGTGACCCTACCACCATCACCACCCCCTCCTCAGAGAGCCCTACTTCCTACTACAGGCGATGCTCCATGCCAGTTAGGTGCACCCAGAGGCCGTGGACGCGGCGGTCCTGTTCAGAGTGGACGAGGAGGCAGAGGCCGAGGTCGAGGTCAGCCCGCTATCGGTGGAGGACATGCCCGAGTATTTGCTTTGACACCGCAGGATGCGCAGGCATCCAATGCCGTTGTGACAGGTACCTTGCCAGTTTGCTCTTTCGACGCACGGGTATTATTCGACCCAGGTTCCACACATTCGTACGTATCTACACACTTTGCACCGATGTTGGGCCATGAGTCGTCGTCGTTAGATCATCCGCTTGTTGTTGTTACTCCGGTAGGTGAGTCGTTTGTCGCTCGTTTTGTATTTCGATTGTGTTCCGTTCGTATCGGGGAGAGGGATTCATCGGTTGATTTGATTCTCCTCGATATGTTGGACTTTGATGTGCTTCTGGGCATGGACTGGATGGCCACTTGTTATGCTTCGGTGGACTGCCGTGAGAAGGCAGTCAGATTTAGCTTTCCGGGAGAGCCAGTCCTTGTTATTCAGGGAGATCACAGCGTCACCCTTCCCAGCTTGATTTCATCTCTTCGCGCTGGTCAGCTCTTGCGGAAGGGATGTCAGGGATTCTTAGCGTATATTTGTGATACTCGAGCTGCAGAGGTTCCATTGGACCGGGTCCCGGTTGTTTGTGAGTTCCCTGATGTTTTCCCTGATGAGCTACCTGGGCTACCACCTGAGCGCGACGTTGAGTTCTGCATTGATTTGATTCCCGGCTCGGGGCCTATTTCTATACCGCCTTATCGGATGGCCCCGGCAGAGCTTCGAGAGCTGAAGGATCAGTTGCAGGATTTGTTAGTTAAGGGGCTTATTCGACCTAGTGTTTCTCCGTGGGGTGCTCCGGTCCTGTTTGTCAAGAAGAAGGACGGAAGTTTGCGCTTATGTATCGACTACCGCCAGCTGAACAAAGTTACCGTGCGGAACAGATATCCGTTGCTACGCATTGATGATTTGTTCGACCAGCTTCAGGGTGCGGGGTATTTTTCGAGGATCGAGTTGCGATCAGGATACCATCTGCTGCGAGTTCAACAGGAGGATATACCGAGGACAGCTTTCCGCACGCGCTACGGCCATTATGAGTTTTTGGTGATGTCGTTCGGACTCACCAACGCCCCAGCAGCATTCATGGATTTGATGAACCGTAATTTCAGGCCGTATCTTGACTTGTTCATCATCGTGTTTATCGACGATATCTTGGTGTACTCCCGGAGCAGAGAGGAGCACGAGCAGCACTTGCGGATTACGTTACAGACTCTGAGGGAGCACCAGCTGTTCGCAAAGTTCTCCAAGTATGCATTCTGGCTGGACAGCGTCGGATTCTTGGGTCACGTGATTACGAGAGACGGCATATGTGTGGACCCGAAGAAGATTGAGGTTGTTCAGCAGTGGCCCCGACCTACATCGGTTACTGAGATCCGTAGTTTTCTAGGCCTAGCGGGCTACTACATGCGTTTTTTTCAGGACTTCTCCCGTATAGCTGCACCTTTGACCGGTCTGACCCGAAAAGGAGTTCCTTTCGTTTGGACAGAGGAGTGCGAGCGCAGTTTTCAGCAGCTACGGACTTGTTTGACTACGGCGCCGGTATTATCTTTGCCTTCGGGATCAGGCGGATTTGTGGTCTACTGTGATGCTTCGCGAGTGGGGTTAGGATGCGTATTGATGCAGCATGGCCGGGTGATCGCATATGCTTCTCGGCAGTTGAAGAAGCATGAACAGAACTACCCCACTCACGATTTGGAGATGGCTGCAGTGGTCTTTGCACTGAAGATTTGGCGACATTACCTATGTGGCGAGTCCTGCCAAATATTCACAGACCACAAGAGCTTAAAATACATATTTCAGCAGCGAGACCTGAACCTCAGACAGCGTCGTTGGATGGAGTTGGTGAAAGACTACGACTGCGAGATCTTATATCACCCAGGCAAGGCGAATGTAGTGGCAGATGCTTTGAGCAGGAGGCCCGGGGGTAGTCTATCCTTTTTGCGCGCAGTGTAGAGGCAGTCGTCAGCAGATTGGCAGATTTTATGCGACAGCCGAGTTGAGTTCGAGTTCACTCAGGCAGGGGGACAGCTCGCGCATGTTCGTGCACGCCCACAGTTGCTTGACCGTATATATGAGGCACAGCGCAGAGACGACCGTTGCTCAGAGATCATGGCACAGATGGGACAGGGCAGATTTTTCAAGTTCGTGATTGATGATCAGGGGATTTTACGATATGGATCTAGACTGTGCGTACCTGATGCTGATGGATTGCGGCGCGACATTCTTGAGGAGGCACACCGATCAGTGTATAGTGTCCACCCCGGTTCCACCAAGATGTACCATGTATGAGAGAGACCTACTGGTGGGACGGGATGAAGAGGGACATTGCGGAGTTTGTATCGAGATGCCTGACTTGTCAGCAAGTCAAGGCCGAGCACCAGAGGCCCGCAGGAGAGCTACAGCCGTTACCCATTCCAGAGTGGAAATGGGAGAAGATTTCGATGGATTTCGTTGTGGATCTACCCAGGACCAGTCGAGGGTATGACTCCATCTGGGTGATCGTAGATCGATTGACGAAAGCGGCTCACTTCCTGCCAGTGAAGACCACTTTCAGCTTCGCTCAGTATGCCCAGCTTTACATCGACGAGATCGTGCGGTTGCATGGCGTACCGACTTGTATCGTGTCCGATAGAGGCACCCAGTTTACCAGCCGACTATGGCAGCGACTTCAGGAGGCATTGGGCACCCGTTTGAGTTTTAGCACAGCATTTCATCCGCAGACCGACGGCCAGTCAGAGCGGACTATTCAAACTCTCGAGGACATGCTCCGAGCGTGCGTTTTGGACTTTGGTGGTAGCTGGAATCGTCATTAACCGTTAGTGGAGTTCTCCTACAACAACAGCTTCCAGGATACTATTCAGATGGCACCTTTCGAGGCATTGTATGGGAGGAGATGCAGATCGCCAGTCTGTTGGACAGAGCTCAGCGAGAGCAGTATATTGGGGCCGCAGCTTGTTGAGGAGACGACAGCGAAGATACAGTTGATTCGAGACCGGATGAGAGCAGCTTAGAGCAGGCAGAAATCGTATGTAGACAGGCGCCATCGCAGGCTAGAGTTCGCAGTTGGCGATCATGTTTTTCTGAGGGTCTCTCCGATGAAGGGCGTGATGCGATTTGGGCGAAAAGGAAAGCTTAGTCCCAGATTTGTGGGTCCCTTCGAGATTCTCGAGCGTGTCGGCGCAGTTGCATATCGTTTGGCTCTTCCACCCAGCTTTCCCGATGTTCACCCCGTCTTCCATGTTTCGATGCTCCGCAAGTACCTTCATGACCCTTCGCATGCGATTCAGCACCCGACAGTCCAGCTAGAGCGCGACCTTTCTTTTGCAGAGCAGCCGGTGGCCATCCTGGATCGGCAGGTGAAGAAGTTGAGATCGAAAGTTATACCGACCGTCAAGGTCCTTTGGCGTGGCCCGAGCAGCGAGGAGGTCACCTGGGAGACCGAGGGCGAGATGAGGAAGAAATATCCCCATCTCTTTGAAGGTACGCGTAGTTATATTTTTAAATTCGGGGACCGAATTTCTTTAAGGGGGGAAGATTGTAGCGCCTTGAAAAGTCGTTTTGGTGTTTTCCAGAAAATCGGTGAAAATTCGGTATTTTTCCGTAAACCGTCTTTTTTGTTATTTTGCAGTTTAGGACTAATTATACCTAATTTGGATAGATAATTGCTAGTTTTTAGTAGCTAATGAGTTACTTATTAATTTTTGGTCATTTAAAAAATTTTCCCTATTTTTCAATTTTTAATATTATTTTAAGCCGGTAAGAAAATACATTAAATTAGCGATAAATACAAATTTCTTTGGGCTAATTTTTAATCTTTAAAATCATGTTAATTAAAATCTAGTTGTAGTATAAATTTTTAGTATTTTATTTTAAGTTTTAACTAATTTTTATTATGGAAAACGAAATTTATTGAATTTAAGCTAAAACTTGCAATTTTGGACTTGTAGGGGGTCTTTTTGCATAAATTTTTTTTGTAAAACCCCATTCACTCTTCCCTCACCCCTAGGCCGGCCCAGTTCAGCAGCACAAGGAAAAATTTTCTTGCCTCCTTTGACTTTTTATTATGTGTGGAAATGATGTATTTTGAAAAGGGTTTTGAATTTTTAATTGGGTATGGGTCTTTAGTTGATTGGTATGGGTTGACCATGACTTTTCCATCACCACCCACACCATTCCCCTTCCCTCTTCTGGCCGAATTTCAGCAGCCCTCCCCGTTCATCATTTTTCTTTTCATTTCCTTAAAAAATTCATCAAGATTGCTCCAAAATTCCAATTTAAACCTCACAAATTAATCCCCATCCTTCATCCCATTCTCCTTAGCCTCTCTTGCTTGGATCATGGAGCTATGAAGCCTTCATTGGAGGCAAATTCTTCTTGCTAGATCTCTAGATTTTGAGGTATAATTTCTACCCATTTAAGTTCTTATGGTTAGAATTCTTTAATTGAGTTGTTTTAGTGTTAATATTAGTGCTAATTTCATTCTAGGTTTTTAAAGTTAATGGTTTGAGTTTAACTAGGGTTTTAGAAACCATTATTTAGTTAATTAAATCTATTTTGCTATCTAGTTGTTTACTAACCCAATCTATGAGGTTACTTTACTTAAGTGGCTTCATATTATGCTAATCTAAGTTAATCTTGTGTGAAATTTTCATTGTAATTGCTAATTACAAAAATCAAGAAAGGGGTTTGTGTATGGAAATAGATTGAAGCATGATTGTTGTGTTGGAATTATGGTTTGATGCTTTGTAAATGGTTTAAAATTAGTGTAGTGGCTATCTAGTGGGTTAGTTTGGATGTTTGTGTTGGATTGTGTTAACTTTATCGCTAATTTTCGATGTTTGCACCAAATTGCAAATTTTTAGTGCTTACTAGGTTTTTATAAAAATATTGTGATGAATTATTTGCGATATCTTGATGATATTTTTGGCATATCCTATGACATTCAGGATGTGTGAGTGTGGTTATTTTTAGTGAGCGGGTTTTAGCTTTGCCGGGCGATCAAATCGACGATTTTAGTTAGTTTTTGCGATTTTCGCGTGTGTCCCGCGCACCTTGTGCACGTTGTACCTAGCTTGTGAACGTTAGTATTTTCGTTTGGGATTTGCGTCGTTCTTGATATGTAACCTATGTTTGGTATTGATGTAAATTCCAGGTTCGGTCGCGGAGACGTCAGACGCGGCACGAAAGGGGAAAGCGGTGATTGGACGTGGCTAGCTAGGGATTCCAGTGAGTAGATTTAACAATTACGGGGGACTATCGTTTGGATGGCGCAAGTCTCCCGATAGTTTAAGTAGTTAAGATTTTAGTGATATTAGTAACTACATCCATGCCTTATTTGATCTACATATGCGAACCCATTCTATACGACACCTGCACCATTGCCAGGGTTTTTATATGCAGCACGGGCACTATTCATGCTTACACACACGCCCTGGTAATTGCCATGCCACCACACTAGATAACCTATAATTTGAAACCTTTTACTATAATTGATGCTTAAACCTGTGCTATTGCCTTTAATTCTTTAAAATGAAATCATAAGATTGCTAATCATGTGCATGTACCTCATCATGTTATTTGTTCATGCCCAGTCTATCAATCATACATCGCAACTTGATTATTGACACCATATGCATTCAATATCATTGGCATATGCATTTATGAGGATTTCTTGAGATTTTGTGATATTCTGGGTTTCGGGGGAAAGCCGCAAAATTTCTAAACTTATTATATTTTTAAAATATGTAAATTGCGGTTTTCTAGTGATGTAAGTGTCGTCCACCATGAGTTTGCTGTGGTTTTCGAGACCCGTTTCGAGGAGTTGGATGAACCGTCTCGGGTACATGGTGGGCCCGGTAAGGTACCCCGGGGCAAGAAGCTCGTGTTGCTGACGATGAGCCTGGCAGGGGACGGATTACCTACCGGTGACTGTTTGGGACGGCGGATATCCAGAGGATACCGACCGTGGCCGCGAGATGATGAGATAGTGATATTGAGATGGGTCATCCGGATAGCTGAGGCTAGAGATACTATGACATGGATATATGAGATTTGTGATAGTTTTGAGGTGTCGTTGCTGGACACAGGTTCTTGTTGATTCTATTGGTATTGTGCTGGTATTTCAAAAGAGATTCCTAAAGGAAAAACATGATTCTTATACTTACACATTCAGATCATGAGTTGATTCGCATTGCATTCATACCTGCTAGTATATTCATATTGCATACATACCTGCTATTATGTCTTGCCTTACCTGTATTTTAGATACTAGGATGCTTGTGTGCATGCATTCGATAGCCTTTGTAGATGTTATTTATTACTCACGAGTTGACAAATCACCCCCGTTGTGCCACAGCCTTTTTCAGGTCCGCTCCGTCAGTACAGTAGCGGCGGGCGCACTTGCTTCTTTTGCCTCTTTTGCCTGGACTCGAGGTTTTGCTCTTAGGTGGGTTATATTATTATTTTTGTACCACCTTGTATATTCTTTGTATCTAGTGTACTCCATCTACTGTATCTACCGGTATTGTTGTATATTGACCTAGAGATGAGACTGTGAGATTTGTGGACTTTTTATGCTGTATTTTGGGGTCGAGCTCACTTGAGTCGACATGCTGTTTTTCTCATGTTTCTTTATGATTATTTTGCATGTTGTTGTTTTATATTGCGTGGGATTTATGACCGCCTTGCGGCGAAGAGCTAGCTCCCGCTTGGGGATGCCTTATTTGTTGGATTTATATATATTCTTGTTGTACCCATTTTGGGGGCCAGTATTTACAAAGGAGACTCTGCCGAAATTTTCGGAAAAATTGATAATGTTTTAAAAAAAGGTTTTATATGACTTATTTGATAAACTCGCTTTCAATTGATTGGTTTTCTTCACTCTTTTGCTTATTTGGTTTTGGGTTCTGGGCTTTGGCTTACTTATTTTACGGACGTCTTGAGACGTTTCGTAAACTTATGTGCCAGTCACGTTCCGTATCCCGCGGGTCGTGACAAATGTTTTACATTCATGGTGCATGCATACTCATTCACACGACATATTACTATTTGAGGCACTGACACGAGCGCGGAGCATTTGCACTTACGCGTAGTTTATTACCCTGCACTACTAGATGACTAGTGATATATTAGTATATTACTTTGACCTAAGATAGCGTCGTGCATTCGATTTCTTTTCGCAGATGTCTTCTACTCACGAGTTGGCAACTCACCACCGTTGTGCCAAATTTTATTACAGGTTCGATGTACAGGTTTCCTTGGCAGTTTGCTGGCACATCATTTCATTCAGGGTGATTTGCTTGGTTAGTTGGTTCACTTGTATCAGGACCGCCATTGTACTTTTATTATTTCATTGGTATCTAGTAAGCTCCATCAACCAGACTTGTATTACTTGATAAGTTTAAAGGATCAGTTATTTATTTCGACCTTAGAGTCATGCTTGTATTATTATGGTATCTGGTGGATTTGTTTTCTTTTGAGTTTTGAGCCTCGCCCTTTGGCGTTATATATTATTGTTCATTGTGTGGCTGTTTCCGCCTGTTGGCGTAGAGCTAGCTCCCACTTGGGGATGCCTTTTTATTGTTTGTATATATTATACTTGTTTGTATCCGTTTGGGGCCAGTTTTTACAAAGGAGACTCTGCCGAAATTTTTGAGAAAATTTGATGTTGCTTTTAAACTTGTTTTCCTATATGTTTTCCTTTACTTCTTCTTTTATATGGTTTAGATTTTTGGGCTTCGGCTTACTTAGATTACGTTGCGCCTCTAGACGCTTCGTAATTTAAGTGCCGGTCACATTCCGTACCTTCGGGTCGTGACAAAGTTGGTATCAGAGCGCTAGGTTTAACCTTTGTATAAGTCTAGGGTGACCCTTGGTTGATGGAGTAGGTGACTTAGGTAGAGTGACGTACCGTAGGTATGATCCGCGGCATACTTACGATA
This sequence comes from Agapanthus africanus, assembly GCA_030015575.1. NCBI lineage: Eukaryota > Viridiplantae > Streptophyta > Magnoliopsida > Asparagales > Amaryllidaceae > Agapanthus > Agapanthus africanus. The sequence continues at coordinate 213,859,259 of JASDDO010000008.1, forward strand.
CGCTACTCTGCTTAAGAAGCCTTAGGATGTACATTTCTTTGCACTGTATTCTATTCGTTCCTTTGATCTATCTTCGTCGATATCGGATGGTGGTTTCTGTTACCACGGTCGTACGGGCAGAGGAGCTGCGGCTCGAATGTGATGACCATCAGGGTATCATTTATTCTTGAGGATTGAAGCATTGTTTAGCGTGCGGACGAAGGGTGTTCACATGCCGTCCAGACGAAGTTAAAAAGGTTTGAACGATTTTCAGAAACCCATTTTCCCAAGTTTAAGGTATTCGGAAGAACATGCAGGTATTTCTATGGACCCTCTAGAAGAATGAAACCCTAACTCGACGTAATGACCATGAGAACGCCTTTGAACCTTAGGGTTTACGGCAGTTCCGCGGTGCTATTAGTGAGGCTTGGGTTTGCTCTTCTACGGCCGGTCCGCAGATGCTGGGGTATGTACTGAATATTTTTAAACTGCACTTGAGTGTTGAGCTCTCGGGGAATTTTGGGATTTTGATGAATCGATCGAAAAGTTTAACGTAGTCCGGATATCAGGTGAAGGGATAGATTTCGCAGGACGCTCTCGATTTGAGTATTTCCGTTGGTAGCGCAGTCAGCACATCTACGAAGAGTCGAGTTCGAAGCAGTCGACATCAGAGGAAAGAGGCGCACATTGATGATAGTGTTTACGATTGTGATTTGGTGATTTAAGTTTCATATTTCCGTTGTTTGGATTTTGGTATTTTGAGGATTTTGTTCTACGATTGGTATTTCTTATGTGTACATTCATTACGCTCTATTCGTGTTTCATATGTTAGTTGTATTGATGTTGTTTTGTACATACCCAGTGCACTCGATTTAGTTTTATACCTTTTGAGATATTGATTTGGTTTCGTGCATATGGGTTGCACATGATTTTGGCGTATGCGTGGACATAGTTTTCATGCATTTTTCTTTCTTTTCGTACCGTGATTTCGATTTTGATATTCGGTGTATGTTTTTCGTACACCATGTGCACTTGATTGAGATTCTTGAGCACACTTGGCGCACTTGATGCGATTTTGTGCACACCAGATGCACTAAATTGGAGTTTTGTGCAGATTAGATGCACCTGATATTATTGTCGTGCACGCCCGTTGCACTTGACAGATGTTTTTGGTGCACACCTGTTGCACTCAGTTTTGTTCTGTGCGTATTCGAGGCATCTGTATTTGGTTTCGGTTTTCGTGCGCACCGGACGCACATGATATTTTTATACTATGATTGTGATTGATTTCATTTTGAACAGTATATTTTTATAATGATTACTATTTGGTTTAGTAACCAGGCGGGACGTGTAGGTTAATTAAAAGATATATATATATATATATATAGCTATTTTTTTAAAAAATAAACGTCCGCTACTTATGCCGTGACACGTGCATCGCACGGCGATTTTAAAAAGAGGTTTTTGCATGCTTCTTTATTAAGATGTTTAGACGATTTTACTACGATGCGCACTATATATAAGTTATAGATTTGATGTATATTATGTTGGTTTTCGTATTGGGATTGGATATTCTATTTTCACCATAACTCCGATGATTGCGTTATGCTTGACGGAGTTGATTTTAGTTATGTATTGATGATTTCGGAGCCCCGACAATTTGAGTGTTTTGGCTGAATGTTTTAGTAATTAGAGGGATTTTTAATTTAAATTCGGGGACCGAATTTATTAAAGGGGGGGGAGATTGTAACGTTTTAAAAATAAATAAAAAAAATTAAATAAATAAAACCCTTTAAGTGAATTTTCTGATTTTCGGTAAAATAAAATGTATTTTTCGTAAAATTTAACCATAATTATTTTTCATTATAAATTTAAAAAGACCTATTTTAATCATATAATTACTAGTAAATGGTGTTTATTTAGTCACTTATAAATTTTTAGTTTAATGAAATATTTTTTCTAAATTAATTATTTTAAATATTAACATAACCTTTTAAATATACATTAAATTAGTGTAAATTACAATTTGCAATGGTTTATTTTTCAAAAGTGAACCATGACATATTAGAATTAGGTTTTTAGCATGCTAATCTCTTCTTGAATTGTCTTTAAAATTCTAGAGTTTTCTATGATGAATTAAATTAAGAAAATTAATAAAATAAAGAAATTTATGAAAAGACATAAAAGGGTGTATTTCTTTGGAGAAAGTTCTACACTATTCTTCATTCCTTCTTCCTCTCTTTTCCTCACCTCATGGCCGGCCCTCGCCTCCATGGGCAGCCCTAAATTTTTCCCCCCATCATTTTGCATTAAAAATCATCAAAATTCATCAAAAATTCCAAAAATCAACATTCAACCTCTATCATTTTCCTTTGAGCTATTTAGCATGGAATTTGGAGTTGGAAACCATTATTTTGGAAGCATATTTTCATGTTTGGATCTCATGATTTGAAGGTATAATTTTTATTCTTATGATTAATTGTTGTTAAATGCTTTTATTTAGCATATTTAGATTTTCTTAATTAATTCTATTTGCAAGTTTAAAATTCAAGATAGGGTTTCTAAAATCAAGTTAAGGTTTTTATTAATTAAGTGGGGTTATAATAAGTAGCTTAAAATTTTTATAAGGGAAAAATCTAGCATGGTTGATGTATTATAATTTGTGCATTCAAAATTGTTTAAATTAAGCAATTTTGCTAACTAGATTTTTATAAATTATATATATTGGTGTGTCAAAATTCTAATTAAGGTTTTTATCATTATATTATGGTTTTAATGAGAATATTAACATGTTAAAGGAATGAAAGACCTAATCTAATTATTACTTTCAAATTGTTAGTTAATATAATGTGATAAATATGCTATTTCGGTAAACTATGTTTTAGAAATTAATTTAAAATGTAGTATTAAAAATATAATTAGGGCTTTAGCTCATTCTTAAGGTTTCATGGAATGGTTTAACACTTTAATATATGCAAAATCAAGTTTAGTAGTGGAATTGTGAATTTTTGCTTAACAAGTGTTAATTTTGGCTAATTTGCAAACTAGAAATTTTAAATTAAGACAAAATGGTGTGAGAAAAATATAATAATGGTTTTTATAATCTAGTTATATGATTTAATGAATATTATGACCATTAGTTTGATTTAAACATCAAGTTTTGGAGTAAAATGGTAAATTGGTGTTTGCAGGTTTTTACGGAATCGGACGATTCAATCGATTTTAGGGTTTCGATGATTTAAACCATGTTTTATATTATAAATAATGAGTTTTGAAACTACAAGTTGTTTTTTGGTGTTTTATCTCGATCAATCGGCGTTTGTACGCCGATATCGAGCGATAATGGTTCCTTTGCATGAGCGGGTCATAGGTTTTAACCTATGCGCGTTTCGTGCGTCATTTTGGTTTTATCCGTGATTCAGTTACGAAATGATATATGTTTGCGTATAGGTACCCCTCATGTGGACTTTGGACGAGGAAGAAGAGGAGGGCGACATCGTCTTCGGCAGACAAGGACCAGGTGAGTAGATGTATATCTACGGGGGAAGTCGGGTGGATGTCGTCTAGCACCCCCGCAAACGTAGAATAGGAATATTACTTATTTTCATTAGGAAGCCAGACGTGACCTTAGATTCTTGGTGAGTAGGACCCTAGTAATGACCTTAGTTTGGACTAGACTGATTTAGAAAGACCTTACCAGAGGATGAATATCTTGGAGGAGATTCGTAGGTTTCAGGTAGACACATACGCACGCACACACAGAAACTTGACTTGGTGTATATGTGTATGTGTATATATATATAGGACTAGGTGTTGGTATATATATACACAACATGTATATGTGATATAAGGATGTGATATGATACATGGGGATGGAACAATATAACTGGGCTTGATGCCGTGATCTCTTGGCTATACAGTCGTGTTATGATGTTAGCGGATCATTAGAAAATGAGATAATGGATATGTATACATAATCAATAATAGGTGGTGATGATATTGAGGTACATGAGACTCTAAAATAGAACCCGGTCTGTAACCTGTGACTGAATCACGATATGATATATGTGTGACTTGATTACGATATCATATAGGTGTGACTTGATCACGATATGATATAAGTGTGACTTAATCACGATATGATATATGTGACATGATATTTCTGAGGATAAATTAACGATGTATATTTATGCTGGCAATGATATATGATTGATGATATTGGGATGTATGCGATTATAGTACAGTACCTTTGATCATGACACTATTTGAAGATGATATTAAACGAATGATGATGTACGTAAGTGATACTTGATCCGTACCCCGATATTGGGATGCCGTATGATGGATTTTACCGTACGAGGCATAGATGTGATGATTGATCCGCACTCTTGATTTGAGGAAGCCGTACTACGTACGTGACGCTATTGAGGCTGGATCGCCGACTATTACAGATATGGACTCAGACCTTAGATGGGTTCTTATTTCCTATCGACTAGTTCCTTTAGTTTAGTTCCTTAGGGGGTTAGATAGATACTAGTTTAGGCTCGAGTCATATAGTTGTAGTTAGATATGTATATTGCAAATGAGTAGTTAGTACACATTTTTCCTTTATATTCAGATTGTAATCATCATGTTGCATATTCATACTTATATTTATATAGTTAATATGAAACTCTGCCTGTTAGGACACCAGCACCATTACTGATGATGCGCATGTTCCACGTACACTTATTTGCCGGCTCACACACACATCAGCGGTAATTGCTATGTCACGTACACTTTAGAACATATTATCTTTTATGGATAGAATTAGATAAAGGCTAGATCAATATAGTATTGTGATTACTTTCAGGTGTTAGTCTAGACATTGCATTTATTACTTAGACATTTCATGCATTCACATTTTCATGTTATCATGCAGTATTGTAGGGCTTATGCCGACACTTATCATTTACTTACTCATGATTTTGGGATTTTGGATTTCTATGTGATTTCTGGATTTCGGGGAAAACCGCAAGAATATATATAAAAAACTTCTCTCTCTCCTCCTCTCTTTTTAAAATATAAGTTGCGTTTTTCTCATGATGTATGTGTCGTCTACCATGAGATTTCATGTTTTCTGTTGGATTTCGAGACCTGATTCGAGGAGTGGATGAACCGTCTCGGGTACATGGTGGGCCCTGTATGGTACCCCGGGGCAAGAAGATCGAGTTGTAGACGATGGGCCTGGCAGGGGAAGACTACCTACCGGTGATTTCTAGCGCGGCGGATATCCGGAGGATACCGACCGTTGTCGTGAGATTTGATGATATGGGCCGATCCGGACTGACGGAGCCCGAGATATTGAGACTATGAGGTATTGAGACTTGAGATTTACATGTTTTGTGTCGATGCTTGACACGGATTTCCATGGATTTCATCGATGATGTTTCAGACTTCTATACAAATTTTACTATGATGAAAGTTAAACACTTTTTATACAGATATATCCAGATTTCAGGGTTGATTGTTTTACATTCATGGTGCATGCATACTCATTCACACGACATATTACTATTTGAGGCACTGACATGAGCACGGAGCATTTGCACTTACGCGTAGTTTATCACCCTGCACTACTAGATGACTAGTGATATATTAGTATATTACTTTGACCTAAGATAGCGTCGTGCATTCGATTTCTTTTCGCAGATGTCTTCTACTCATGAGTTGGCAACTCACCCCCGTTGTGCCAAATTTTATTACAGGTTCGATGTACAGGTTTCCTTGGCAGTTTGCTGGCACATCATTTCATTCAGGGTGATTTGCTTGGTTGGTTGGTTCACTTGTATCAGGACCGCCGTTGTACTTTTATTATTTCATTGGTATCTAGTTAGCTCCATCAACCAGACTTGTATTACTTGATAATTTTAAAGGACAAGTTATTTATTTCGACCTTAGAGTCACGCTTGTATTATTATGGTATCTGGTGGATTTGTTTTCTTTTGAGTTTTGAGCCTCGCCCTTTGGCGTTGTATATTATTATGCATTGTGTGGCTGTTTCAGCCTGTTGGTGTAGAGTTAGCTCCCGCTTGGGGATGCCTTTTTATTGTTTGTATATATTATACTTGTTTATACCCGTTTGGGGCCAGTTTTTACAAAGGAGACTCTGCCGAAATTTTTGAGAAAATTTGATGTTGCTTTTAAACTTGTTTTCCTATATGTTTTCCTTAACTTCTTCTTTTATATTGTTTAGATTTCTTGGCTTCGGCTTACTTATATTACGTTGCACCTCTATACGTTTCGTAATTTAAGTGTCGGTCACGTTCCGTACCTTCAGGTCGTGACACCATATCTTCGATCTCCTTGAAGAATCCCGATACTTGCGACACCTGATTCTCTACTTTATTCTTATACCCACAACTTCTCAAAACTTAGACCTTGTATTTCTACGAAACTCTTGTCTAAAAACTAGAGAAGTCACAAGTAAACAGAACATAGTACAAGGACCAACCCCTTTGTCCTGATGGACACTGGACAACATACAATACTCTGTATGAGTCCCCTGAGTTGAATAACTCAAAACTTGTGCATCGTAGGTTGAAAACGGTACTTATGCTTAAGAACTACTCCGCTGTTCAATACTCTTTACCCAATCGTCAACTGATATAGGTAAATGTCACATACATAATTTCAAAAGATATATCTCACTTTATGAAAATAAACGTACAGATATATCAATTTGAAATTGGTGCATAACAATGGATATTCAAAACCAAATACTTGCCGTTAGGCAAAAACCCAGGCGATTTCCTCAAATATCACCAATTACAACGAATTCCGATATAATGAGGATAATCACCTAATTCCCAATAACTTACTCCCACTCGTCATCTGTAAAACCATACGGATGTGAGAATCATACCTGGTAAATACATACCCTGGAGTAAGTATCTAATCAGGAAAACAGTTTTCCTTTAACAACGCATAGTGAAACTGAAACATGAAAATGTTTCGTAGGGGTATCCTGGTATTCCTAGTAATGCCTCTTCCATAATCCAATTCATGACTGTAACCGTATATTTGTTTGCCATCTCTCCAAATCTCTTTATTTGTCTTTAGTCGTTACCTTCTGTACACCATCGTTAGGCTAAATGGTTTTCTTTCTTCCCTACCGTTCGGCACCAGCCTATGGTTTGGAAGAAGACTATCCAATAAGCGTAATAGGTGTATACTCCTAATCCTAGGAGTATTCGCAACCTGAGAGAAGGTGATGATAAAAGACAACTGAATAAATTTTATTCTATTCCTCCTTAACTGGAGAAAAGAAAAGGTGAAATAGGAGTGGCGATGAACTACACGGTTTGGTCGTGAATGATAGCAGTTGCAATTTACTTTGCCCTCTTTCTAATCCCTTTATTTTGTCTTTACTTATTACCTTCTGTACACCCTACTTAGGCTAATTAGTTTTCTTCATTCCCTACCTTTCGGCACCTGCCTATGGTTTGGAAGAAGACTATCCAATAAGCGTAATAGGTGTACTCTCCTAAACCAAGGAGCCCTCGCAACCTGAGAGAAGGTGATGATAAAAAATAACTGAATAAACCAATTCAATTTCTCCTGAACCAGAATCCATCCTCGAAGAAGTCCCTTCGAGTTCGTATATAACCATACGATGCATTTATCCAATGGAAGTGGATGTTCAAGGTGATACGAGGTGTTCTGGAGAAATGCAAAGGGTAAAAGAAGAAGCGGCAATGATGTATACAACTTAGACAATCCAAAAGCCAGTATTTTAAGAAGGTTCGGTCAACTTGGTCACTGAGTCATAGTCTAGGGTCGGTCAAAGAGAGAGAGAGAGAGAGAAAAGAAACACTCTGTGTGCACTCTAACCTAGATCAGAATGGTTATCATTTTATCTAATCAGGAAACCTCCCACTGTATCGTCAAATTCTCCTCCAAACCTGAAAGAAGAATTAGTCGGGATCACCCGAAGAGTAAACCAACTCATCAGTGGGAATCGGGATCCAACTATTATCGCATGATAACGTGAAGGAATCCACTCACGTTATCACACTCCAGAAGGTAAGCGCATGCCTGGCAAGTTTCAGTTTCTTTAGAAACTCCCGATGTGGATTTTTGCCCCATGCTCTTATGACCTTGAAGTTGGCCAAAATGCCATAAGTCACATGTCAAGTTCTACCCATCATTATCTTTTTAATTTGAACCCACCCGTACATACCCCTGACGTTGGCCAAATGGCAGAACGACTGTCCCAAACCATCTCATCTATCTATGCAACAGATGAATACACAGCAGCTACCAAATACTATGCCTTGGCATTGGTCAAAATACATAGCTTGAATACTACTGAATACCCAACTGAAATGACGGAGGGCTACGGCTGATTTTTGGCGAAAAACCTTTAACGTAATGAACTTGATATCGCTGAAGGAACCTGATAGCTTTTTACAAAAAAATATAGTGACGAAAACCTTTGCTAAAGAAGTCACTCCCGGTGAAGGGATCTCGGTTCTTTCCTTATGGAATGAGGTGCAGGATATTCCAACTGAATACCGCGATGCAAAGCAACAAGTAATCGACTATAGTGAAGTTATTACCCTGACGCAAATTTCTGCCCAAGGGGTCACTCCAGGTGAAGGGATCTCTGCCCTTGCCCCGTCGAATGAGGTGCAGGAACTTCTAACTGGATACCACTGTGCAAAACAAAAGAAAACGTCCTTGTAATAACACTTTTTGAAAACTGTTCCAAAAACGTCAAACAGGTTTGTTTTCTTTGCATTGATCAAAATCAACGCAATCCCATCAATTAATCACACCAGAAAAGAACGAAAATAAAATGTACGTATATGCCATCAGCATTCGTCACTGGGTCCCGTCATCACCCGTTAGGTTACCTAACTAACGACAGAGCGGGGACTGGACTGGCGCGGGTGCAAAACATATACAACATCTACTAGTATATATACCAATATACAATAATCGCTCCAGGCATGATAAATGCAACATTACAAAAAAGTAATAAGCATCACAGAACAATACAGATAATCTGGGATCCCTGGGTTTCACAGAGCCGCAACTGAAACCCGACGTTCCCCTGGTCGTGTGGATAGCCTGTGCAATGAAACCTAGACCCCTACGAGTGCAGCAAGTTACCCGCCAAAACCTGAAGCGAGGTAGCCCCCTACAGCAAAGTGAATAGACCACCCAGCACTTCACGGAATCCGGTAACTTGGGTACTCCATCTTGGGTCAACATGTACCCCCTACGAGTGCGGTGAATAGTCTGCTAATTCTAGAGTGAGGCCCCCTTTGCCTCTCAAAACCATGAGATGCGGACCCGTTGCCCTCCAGAACCCGGCTATCCGTGCACTCCGTCGCGGGGTAAACCTAGTACATAAATGAAAATATATACAACGGGTACATCGACCTCAACCCGGTCATGCCCCAAAAGAATAATATACAAACAGGAAGCGACGACAGTCCACATGTTGGACGCTCGCCCCGCAATATCAAATGTACAAATAAATCCAAACTGCACTACCATTGCACACAGCTATCCACCACGATAAATCCGCAACATCACAGCACAACACAGAACATTAACGCGAATGTCACGTTCGCAAATCCGTCTAAAAGAGCTATAGCAATTAGACACGATTTACCGCTCGAATGACATTCACGGTCGGAGATATAATGTAAGTACTGAAAACTAACACATTTAAAATTCCGATCGACAAAACTTCCCGAAGTGGGCCCCAAGTACAAATCCAGTACTCAAACAAAATCTGGGCCCAAACAAAATATTCCAGAAACCACAATTCCACATGAAAGACACCCAGAAGAAAAATGGTGCACTGAAGCCCCAAAATGGCGGCGGAACCGCGGCCAATACAAGGCTTGTGCGGCGGTTCCGCGGCGGTATTGAAGGTTCAGTCGAACAAATTTCTTCCAGAGTCTTAGAAAAGCTTGCTCAATTTTCTGACATACTCGAAATAATTTTTAGACGACAAAAAAATTCGACAGAAACTTTAATTTCGGAATAACGGTTTTGGAAATTTCGTTCGATCGATGTTTTAAACATGTTAAAACAAGCTAGTAAAGGTTAATGGCGTGGCTCTGATACCATGTAAGTCTACGGTAGCGCCCCGGCCGTCAATCTGAGGCCAAACGCAGAACAAAAACTTTTACAACTGGCGCTATCGCATACTATAACCCGGATCTTGCCTTTAACGCTAAACTAACAAACTGTAAATTGGTAGAAAGGCTATACCGATCGATCTGTGTCCTTCGGTCTTTAGCCATCATCCCACGCTCCTCACGGCATCTCCGATCTCCTGTCTCCTCGTTAAGGCGGCACCACGTCAACGGATCTTTATACGGGCTCCCGCCTCTAAACCGAGGCAACTCGGACATGAAGTTTGCTAGCCGACATGTCTAAGATTGATGTAGAGATAGTGTAGAATAGTTTGTCTCAAGGCACCCAAGCCATTGGGTAGGTAAATTGAAGTTGCCAATTGGGGTGATGAATTGAGCTAGGAATTTTAGCAAATGAATCAATCTCTCATCTCTCATATGGCTTGACCAAGTGAGGGGCTGAAATAGGTAGGGGGGTGAGTGAAGGAGCAAGTGGTGACCCTAAGATAAAAATCTATCCACACAAATATCCAACAAAGATCTTAAGGTGAACAAAAGACATTAATGCAAATGATGACTCATATAGCACCTCATCCCACTCTAGAACCCGCTAGTTGCTGCTGTAGCCCCAGCACCACAAAAAAAACCTCGTTTACAAAAAGCCACATTTACAAGAAACCCCCTCACAACAAGGAATTCAGCCAGGAAGGAAAGAAAGAAAAATGGCCAAAACAAAGATACAGACTGGCAACTTCAAAAAGCGATCCCGTAACTAATTACAGGATAATCCCACTATAACCCCACTACAGTATAAACATACTCACATGTATTCCGACCGAATACAAAATGCAAAGAGACAAAAATACTCCTACACAAAATAATACTAGAATCCGGCTTAAAACCATACAGCCTCTACAACGTTCGCCCGAACTTGGGAAACTCTGTGGGGGACTCTATAAAGACTCATCAGTACCCTGGCAGTGGGTTTAATTACAAGCACGTTAGCGGCACTAGCTGTGCGTAACGGCTGCCCATGTACTGACCAAAAGGGAAGATGATGAGCGGACTCATCCTGGAACCCTACTGAGCTTATTGTTGGGGTCAAAATTTGCACCCCCGGTTGACCGAGTCAAAGTCAAGGTCAACCCCAAGCCAGGTGGGCCCAAGCCCAGGTCAAGCGGGCCCATGCCCAAGTCGAGCCCGCGGCCAGCCTCCTCCATGCCAAAATATAGATCATGTAATAAATAATTTATATGTAATTTTTTATGCATGAATGTATGCAAAATGGGCATAAAGCCAAATTTTTGTAAAGCCCATGGCTTATGTGCAAAAAGAAATGGCACATGAGCCATGGGATGGGAAAAATGCTATTTTGTAAAGCTCAAGGGGCTATATATAAATATGTAAGCCTATATAAGGCAACATGATGAAAATATCTAATATACTTTTTTCATTCCCCTCAAAAATCTAGGGTTTGTGCCTCTTTCCCCCTTTTGAAGGTTCTAAACCTTCTTCTTTCTTTTGAATTAAATCAAGAGTTTTACTCTTCCTTTTCTAAAACTAAATAGTTTTTCACCACAAAACCCACAAAGGGGAGCTTGGATCTCCCATCAGATCTAAAAAAAAGAGATTTTTAAAATCTCACATCTTTTGATCTTCAAGATCCTACCAACAGAGGAGGAAGAAGGAGGCCCATCTCCGAAAACCCCATTTTTGGGAAGACCCAGGGTTCCAAAGAAGAACCCATTTCATCAACTCCAAAACATTTTAGGAGTTTAACTCCACTCTAAATTCTCTTTTAGGATTTTAAATCCTATTTCTGGGGATAAAATCCCCTTTTTCTTGCCGGCGCCCAAACGCCCGAGTGCCCCAAGCGCCCAGCACCCACGTGCTGGACACGTGGTGCGCTAGCACTCGAGCGCCTTGCGCTCAAGCGCCCAGCGCCTACGTGCCGGGCACATGGTGCGCTAGCGCCTAAGCGCACAACGCTCAGGCGCCCAGCGCCTACGTGCCGGACACGTGGTGCGCTAGCGCTCGAGCGCCTACGTGCCGGGCACGTGGTGCGCTAGCGCTCGAGCGCCTAGCGCTCAAGCGCCCAGCGCTCAAGCGCCCAGCGCTCGCGTGCTAGGCATGTGAGGTGCTGGCCCCACACGTCCTTTGGGTTCTTTCCCCCTTTATATATATATATATATATGTATGTATGTATATACACACACACACATACGCTACAACACTGTTCCTCTCAAAAAAAATTGGGTCGGGGCGCTGCCCCGCACCCCGCAAGGGTCTGCTGGCCCCCTTGACCCCCAGCCCGCTATCCGGGTAGCGGGACCCCCGTAAAAACTCGGCATGGCTCCTGATATATCCAAGCCCCCTCCAAAACAAAAACACACATACACTGCACATTGAGTTCGGGTGACCAGTTTAACCCGTCAATCGGAGGTTCCCTCACTCCAAAGGCGAGAGGTAATTAACGGCAGCTTAGTCCGCGGCTGCCGGAGATTCGGATCCCCACAATCATTAAACCCCGGCTTACCCTAGGCAGGGGGAATCTGTAGTACGCCTGACAAGTGCGCGCGTATTCCCATCTCAATGGGGTGACGAAAAACACCCTACAGATTCTGGCACGCCCGGTGGGACTGATCTCTCCTCCCATATTTCAAGTTAAATGTTCATGAGAACTCAATCAATATACATACCTATATTTATACTAAAATAATGCTTTTTCATGCAGGTTTTCAAGCAATCTTTTTTCAACAATGTCTCCAAAGATGAACTCAGCTCTCAGCACGACTCCTGTCTCCTACACGATGAAGATAGACTCCAGGACGGTCCTTCCGGCCAGTCTCGGGCGACAATGGGAAGAGCCGCTGCTACCATTCGGCTCTATTCTTGTAACACTTTGAAATTCGTTTAGGATGTTTTCGCGTTAATTAGCAATTTGGCGTGTTTTTCATAAAAGTCCGAGTATCGTATTTTCCTTCTTGGCTAGGGATAATTGTGTTGTGAAGTGTTATATATATATGTTTATATATAATTTTAGGGTTATTAATTATTTCTAGTCGGGTTTACCCTAATTGGGAAATTTCTTGTGTTAGTGCACACATGCACACTTAGCACAATTTTCCTTGACCTAGGTTAAAAGTGTTAGCATGTTAACCATTTCTTTTCATGCATGGTTCATTGTTATTTCCCCACCCTTTTATCAAAACAAAACCCTTTTTAAATTAAAAAAATTTAATTAGAATATAGAAGCATGGTGGTTAGGTGAGAATTTGACTTTTGTGGCCATTTTCTTCCCTCTTCTCTCTCTCCTTTCTCATTGCAGAATTTCTGCAGAGGCAGCAGCAAAATTCATCACATTCCCTTCTCTTTTCACTTCTCTTTGATCTCCACACAAAACCCTATACTAATCCAACCATTTCCTTCACAAAACCTTGGGAAAAATGGCCTTTTGAGGTGTTTGGAGGAAAATCTGCACATTTGGGGATAGGGCTGAGACTTGTAGTGTTTCTTAAGGTCTTTTGAAAGTATATAGCTCATAGTTAACACTCTTTTTCCATATCTTGTAGTATCTTAACTAGAAATCATGTTTTATGTGCATGTTTGGTGGTATTAAAGGGATTTAGTGATGATATGTTAAATTTAGCATTTTTATGGCTTAGTTAGCATGGTAATAGGTTATTAGTGTGGTTTTAGACTTGGGTTTGCTTCAGATTTCAAGAAAATACCATAAAGTATCATTTTAGTGTAAAAATATGGTTTTTTAACTAGAATTAGGGCTCTGTGGAATCTGCTTCTACTCGGGGTGTTTCAGAATAAAATTGGATTTATTGTAGCGTGTATAGGGGGTATAGAGTGCACACACAAAACCTGGGAGCCCAATTCCCAAGACAGGCCGCCGAAATATACATTCTGGCCGCAAATTGCGGTCAGATGGGTGAGTTGAGGGTTGGGGTTTGGGCCACTGGAGTCTGCTTCTATGTGGAGTATTTTGGTATATATATTTTCATAATATCTGTTCTGTATCAAAATCTGTAGTTGAATACCCTATTTCCCGTATTTTTAATCTTTCGCGACACGTGTGATACGTGTGTGTGGGTTTGTGGTTTCTGCGTATCGCGACGCGTCGGAGTGGCTTCAGGCGCGTAATCACACGTTTTAGCATATCGCGCACACGCGCGCTTGGTTTGCGACACGGGTTTCTAGTTGACTTTAAATGTCGTGTTTGTATGGTTTTGAGCTTATGTGTGATATTCTATGAAATTCTAGGTTCGCAGGCGAGTGCGACGGACGCCGCGAAGAAGGGGAAACAAGTTATCGGCTATACTTAGCGAGAGACTACGGTGGGTAGATTTAACATCTACAGGAAAAATCGCCCGCATGGCGTTATGCGTAAGGGCTGATAGGACCTTATAGCAGCATATTACATTTATATACATTGACTGTTCATGGCTACTATTTTGTGCATACCGCATTCCCTGCTATGCGTATATAAACTAGAATTGATAGAACACCGCACTATTAGTAACGGTTCAAGTTGCACGAGCACAATTTATATGCTACACTCACACCGTTAGTGATTGCCATGACACTCACATTATAGGATCGCTATAAATCATATGTCAGATTGTTTCTGCATTATTGATGTTTGCAGCATATCGGCAGATGTTATATTCATACTTGGACACATTTACATCACATATTCATACATGTGCCATGTATATATTGATATCCTCATACCTGCATAGATTTACGCATTGAGATATGTTGTTTCAATGTTATTTCTAGATTTGGGAACCGTGGATATTTCAAAAGAGAATAGGTAATTATTTAGAAACCCGGTTTCCCTTGATATGATATTTCAGTGCGTCCACCATTTGTTTTCTCGGTGCTAGAGCGCTGTTCATCACAGAATACTGCATTTTATACCGCCCATTCTTACGCTCGGTTGTTTATAGGTAGGTACTTTTAATCCGTGTTTGTTACATATTTGCAGGATACAGGTTCTCGGTTCTAAAACGGTGAAATTCATGGAAAACACGACAATATCCTGGTTCCTGCCAGCCACTGAGAAAACACGGTCTCCGCTCTTCATCTGTATGTTGCCAGATACCAGTTTAAGAGACAAAATGTCAAATCAATGTCGCTTTCATGCACAAGGCTCAATGGCAGCACAAGATCCAAGAGATCTACGCGGAGCTCGAGGCAATCATGACAAAAACATCCACAAAAGTCCACCTTTCCCTCAACAGAAATTCTGGAAAAATCGTGAAGAAAATCTGAGAAAAATCATATGCCAGAATAAAGTACAAGAAAAACCAGGGAAGCACCAAAAATACGACAGCCCAACTCTACCATAGGGCCGCGGTTCCGCGGACAATGGGGGGTCTAGGCCGCGGATCCGCGGCCATCTTGACTCCTCTCTCTGTCGTATTTTGGGGGCATTTTGGGGACTTCATATTGTGGCAGATTCTTGCCCTAGATCTTCAACCCTCTGCCTATAAATACTCCAGAATTGAGCTAAGCCAAGGGTCATTCTTTTGTTCCTCTTTTTGTTAGGATTTAGTCTTTTTTCTTCTTCTTCTTCATTCTTTTTCCATGAAAATTGTAGTGAGAGCCTTTTGAGTGGGAGATCAATGAAGATGAGGGCTTTTTGTATCATTCTCTTTTGTTTCTTCTTCCCCTTGAGGTTCTTGCTTTCTCTTGATCATTCAACCTCTTCATTGAGCTTGAATTGTTAAGGGTTAGTTATTGATCTCAAGGGTCGTATTTTCTCACGGGACTAGTTCTTCACTTCACATGCGTTCTCTACCCTTCTCTTGATCTTGCAACTTCTTAATTGAGCTTGCAAGTTTAAGGGTTGGCTATTGATCACATGTTAGTCTTGAGTTCTATGTTCTTGTAATTACTTTCTTGTTCTTTTTATCGCTTTTTATTTCTTGCTTATTATTATCTTACTTTACTTTCTTGCAATTTAATTCATGCACTTAATTACTTGTAATCTTTTCCTTTCTTTGTTCTTTTCTTTTTGTTCTCTCTTTTTGGTTCTCTTTTGTGAATGAATGTAATTATTATTGTTAAGAAGAAATACGGTATTATAAGTTAACGTTTCTTTGCCCATTTCCTTTTCCCGTATTTTCCATTGAACTCCGCCCAAACGATACGCAAGCGCTCCGTTAGGCACCGTACCCTGACAAGGTAACGGTGATTCCTAACCGCGACCGGTTGCGTTCGGTTTGGCCGGAGGCGAAAGCAAGAGACAAGAACGGAAGGACAAGGGTAAATAAGCCGTATTCCACGAATACCGCGCTTAAATCCCCTAATCCACGTTGTTGCCGATTGCACTAGCTTCAATTGGTCAAGATTCGGCTCAAAGGTTTTGAGTGCAGATTTCTTTAGCTTATAATCTCGTATCTTTTTCTTAACAACTTTATACTTGCAAATATTACACATAGGATAGTCTTGAACAAACACATACATATTCTTTATTGACTCGTCTAAGACAAGAAAGGAAATACAACCATCTCCCTGTGGATCGACCCGTGCTCAACCGGCTAGCTGCAAAGCGACACCGTCCTGATTGCGGTAAACTTTAGAACTTTGAACATCCGACACGCCTAAAGCGTGCGATCAAATGGCACCGTTGCCGGGGAGACGGTAGCGTATTTTCTTTCTCGTTATTCGGGTTAATATTCTTTTTGTATATATTTATAATAAAATAAAAAAAAATAAAAAAAAAAATCTTTTTGTTTTTTTGATAATTTTTGTGGGCAAGTGTGCAGATTTTTGCGTATTTGCAAACTGCGATTGTGGGGAGCAAAGTGTGCATTCAAGGCAAAGGTGATTACGAAGTATAGTGCCAAAGATCCGGGTAGTTTGACCCGCGCAAGCGAACCTTTCAAGCTTACCGGATTTGATTCAACGGGGGTTTCCTACCCCAAAACTTAACGGTACGTATTTTACTAACACCTTCTTCTCAAATCCGACGCATCCAATATACTATTCTTTGCAGGATTCTTTGCAAGTTCGCTAGCAAACGCTAAAAATTGACTAACCCGTATTTGTTGCAGTGCCGCGCTTAAACTAAAAAAAAAACAATTTTTTGATTCTTTATAGAATTTTTATTGAATTGTGCATTGCATCAATTAATACGGACTTAAGGGCAAGCGAACCCCACAACATACGGTAAAGGATTTCATCACCTTTTCCGTGGCCCACAAATCACGAACTTGAGCATAACGTTTACCCACACAAAATTTAAAAGAAACTAGACTTTAAGCCTTAAGGACTTCGCGCTCACTAGGAGAAGTTAACTGTGTTTAGAACCTTGCTTAATGGTATATTGTTTACGAGGTGTCTAGGAAAGTGTTAAGGGCGAAGCCGCCAAAAGAGAAAGGGTTATTTAATTAAGGAACTTCGCGAAAGCGTTGGAAAACCTCCCCTTATCTCTGCACTTACCTGGCCTCGTGATCAGTGTATCTTGAGCCTGTTTCTCGACACAGTTTTACTTCGACAATCAAGTTCTGGAGCAGGTCTAGTTGACCTAGGTGAACCCTAGAACGATTAGGTGTGTGGTATTTTTTTGTGTCGTGATTGTTTTTGTCCATATTCTTTTTGTGTGTATACTTCATTCTTTTGTTAATATATAACTAAAAAAAAAAATTATCACATTCTTTTTTCCCTCCTTTTCTCTACCTTTTTCTCTCTCTCTTCATATCATGGGTACTCCACCTCGCAAAACTCTTGCCGAACTTTGGTACCCACAACCAGACATTACTTCCTACGGTTCTTGTTTTGGTCGAACTTCGAACGATCCATCCATGCCAAAAATTTCTTTGAAAGATCGGATAGACGCGTCTAGGACGAACAACTGGACCCCGCAATCCACTTCGTATCAACCGTTTCAAACATTCACACCTTCTTGCGTTGATACCCCTTTTGAAAATCCAGTTGTAACCCCGAGACCTATGTCTATTGCTGAACGTATTGAACAATCTCGTAGCCGATCTTTCACTCATTTCACCACTACAAATTCTTGGGATCAACAATTCCATTCACCTTCTTATCCCAATGTTGATCCTACTCCTGTCCAGCCATTCAATTCCTACCAGTCCTACCCAACTTTTACACCTTCCCTAAACATTGCTTCTACACAGCCTTTTGGGAGTTTTCAGTATCCAAACAACTTTGAATCTTTTACTGAAACCCCTTCACAACCTATGTCTAGTCTTGAGCGAACTTTGGAAGAATTTCGGGTAGTTTCACAGCAGATGATGGATTTGAATGCGTCCATGGCCGCTCTCATACAACCTACTGACCCGATAGCTAGTTTCCAACTAGCTCCAACTTTTTCAATATATGATGAGGCGGCAGGACAGGCTGTGAATTTGAGTGGAGAGAGTGAGATATACCCCCTTCCAAATCAAACCTACCCGTCTCAAATTGAATCCCACAACTCCTGTGTTGAAAGTCTATCAAGTGTCCCAAATGAATTATCAATTGAAGATAGAATGATGAATGACTTGTGCGACTTCGTAGTGTTTGATTTGCCCGATTGTGAAGGGTCCCTTCCAAGTGAAACCATACCTAATCCTTCTGACCTCTACACCTATATCTTAGAACCAGAATCGATTAATATCCATGCTTTTGATGAGGTGTCAGAGAATTTTGATTTTCACTTGATTGAGGATATTGACGCTGGGGATATTTTGGATGATGAACCCGTAGATTTGGCTGAGTTTGTCTCTTCAAATCATCATCCCGAGTCATTAAATGTTTTTCCCGAACCCCATATGCGTCTGGATTTTGATGAAATATGCATGGATGAGCTTAACTTTGAGGAGAATTTTGAGGATATTTTTGAGGATGAAACAGTTCTAGATGATGAGTCGGATTTTCCAATTCATCCTGTTCCTTTCACTGACTGTGTATACCCTCCAGAACCCTTAACCGATACCCTTCCTCAACCACTTCCCTCCATCCTTTCCATCGTTCCGACCTTGCAAGAACCCGTATCACTTACATTTCATATGTCTGGGTTACCAAGTTCGGCGTACCCATGGCTTCTTACGAATCTTGTGGGATTTGATCCAATCTCTCGACGGGTTAATAGATTAGCACAATCGCTGTTTACACATCGCTCATCACAAATTGCGCTAATCTATTCACTCCATTTGCACCCTCAGGTTCGTACTCCACTTCTTTTTCCCCTCCGCCATTCTTCTTCTTATTTACCTAGACCGTATACCACTTCTATCTCAATACGGTCTCGCGTATTCTCCATCTCTTTTCTCTACGCCTTCTTTCACCAACCAGCACATTATAGAGATAAAATCTTTGAATGGTTGGTGTTAACTTTTGGCCTGTGTAAGGCCTTGTATAGATTGATACTGTTTTCTTTCCCCCCTAATACTGAATTTCAACGCTTAACAGTGGAAACACTGTTTTACTTAAGTTTGGGGGGGACACCTTTTTTGTATATATATTTTTTTTTGTTTTCCTTTTTGTATATAATTTGTTTTTAGGGAGCGCCGGCAATTTTGACTCTCTTGGTATAGCCTGACAGTGAGGGCACTGTCAAGTTTAAGTTTGGGGGTGTGCTCGGTAAGCTTTCTTCCTTCGCATTCATTTGTATATTCTGCATTTGCATACTTTATTAAAAACCCACAAAAACATCGAAAATTTTCCAAAAAATATAAAAACTTTGTCGTCAAGTTAGCTAATAGGGTAACTTAGATCTTTATTCCGAAAGTTTAGTCGATATGATAGAAATAACTAAATTCTAGGCTTAGGAATTGAAAACCCTAAAAATAACCCTCATTTCTGTCTAACTTTGGTAAGTATACGTCCTTACAGCTTTTTTTGAGAAATTGGTAATCTTGAGTTCAGTTTTTGAGTTAAGTCAAGATAAAGGGAAAGTATTGAAGCTTTACCGGAGGATAAGTCTGAAAAATAGTTTCTTTTCTTGAGTTCAAATTTAGAAAGTATATACCCTACAACTACACTTACACGCACCTTGAAACTTGGGATAGTAGAGGATACCTAGAAATACTCTTGCCTGAAAGCCTAGTATGAAAGAAAAAACGGTATTTAAAGCTAAACACCAAAAGAGCATATTGAAAAATATATCCGGTCTTGAAAAAGAAAAAGAAAAAGAAAAAGAAAAAGAAAAAGAAAAGTAGAATAAAGTCAAGACCTGGAAACTGCTATTTACGCTTTAAAGTTCACACATTCAGTAATCGGTCGTTAGTGCCTCAAGAAGCATTAATAATCGCATGAAAGGTGTGTGAGCAAATCCGTCCATCCTTAATGAAAAGAAGTAGTATTAGGTATTAGGGCAAGGGTATTATAGCTTGAATTGAATTCTTGAGTGTAGGGGTGCAAATATACACACATGTAGGGGTATACAATCGATGTTTGAATAAAAGATAGAAATAAAGAATAAGACTTGTGTTTTCTGTAAAGTTGATAAAAATCCCTGATTTGAGGCCGCGCTTTAGAAGGAAACTCAGGAGAATCAACATCTTTCTAAACTTTTTTGGAACGTATAGGACCTAAGGTTAAATAGATAGGAGGTGTGAAAAATAAGGGTTGGATATTTCTAACTTAGGATGATAGAGTTTCTAACGTAAATACTAAACTGTAGGAGTAGAATCGATGCTAACTTATTACACTAGCTTGACGGGATTTTGTGGGTGTAATCCGCTGAAAACCCTCAGAAGACAACACTCCTCCTACTAGGGACACCTAGAGGTTTAACGGCTTGTTGCACGCGCTAAGTGCAATCGCGTTCCCTGCGAAAGTGCGGTTAGGATTTTATTTTTTGTGAATAATTGGTTTTGCTCGGGACGAGCAAAAGTTAAGTTTGGGGTTATTTGTTCATCACAGAATACTGCATTTTATACCGCCCATTCTTACGCTCGGTTGTTTATAGGTAGGTACTTTTAATCCGTGTTTGTTACATATTTGCAGGATACATGTTCTCGGTTCTAAAACGGTGAAATTCATGGAAAACACGACAATATCCGGGTTCCTGCCAACCACTGAGAAAACACGGTCTCCGCTCTTCATCTGTATGTTGCCAGATACCAGTTTAAGAGACAAAATGTCAAATCAATGTCGCTTTCATGCACAAGGCTCAATGGCAGCACAAGATCCAAGAGATCTACGCGGAGCTCGAGACAATCATGACAAAAACATCCACAAAAGTCCACCTTTCCCTCAACAGAAATTCTGGAAAAATCGTGAAGAAAATCTGAGAAAAATCATATGCCAGAATAAAGTACAAGAAAAACCAGGGAAGCACCAAAAATACGACAGCCCAACTCCACCATAGGGCCGCGGATCCGCGGCCAATGGGGGGTCTAGGCCGCGGATCCGCGGCCATCTTGACTCCTCTCTCTGTCGTATTTTGGGGGCATTTTGGGGACTTCATATTGTGGCAGATTCTTGCCCTAGATCTTCAACCCTCTGCCTATAAATACTCCAGAATTGAGCTAAGCCAAGGGTCATTCTTTTGTTCCTCTTTTTGTTAGGATTTAGTCTTTTTTCTTCTTCTTCTTCATTCTTTTTCCATGAAAATTGTAGTGAGAGCTTTTTGAGTGGGAGATCAATGAAGATGAGGGCTTTTTGTATCATTCTCTTTTGTTTCTTCTTCCCCTTGAGGTTCTTGCTTTCTCTTGATCATTCAACCTCTTCATTGAGCTTGAATTGTTAAGGGTTAGTTATTGATCTCAAGGGTCGTATTTTCTCACGGGACTAGTTCTTCACTTCACATGCGTTCTCTACCCTTCTCTTGATCTTGCAACCTCTTAATTGAGCTTGCAAGTTTAAGGGTTGGCTATTGATCACATGTTAGTCTTGAGTTCTATGTTCTTGTAATTACTTTCTTGTTCTTTTTATCGCTTTTTATTTCTTGCTTATTATTATCTTGCTTTACTTTCTTGCAATTTAATTCATGCACTTAATTACTTGTAATCTTTTCTTTTCTTTGTTCTTTTCTTTTTGTTCTCTCTTTTTGGTTCTCTTTTGTGAATGAATGTAATTATTATTGTTAAGAAGAAATACGGTATTATAAGTTAACGTTTCTTTGCGCATTTCCTTTTCCCGTATTTTCCATTGAACTCCGCCCAAACGATACGCAAGCGCTCCGTTAGGCACCGTACCCTGACAAGGTAACGGTGATTCCTAACCGCGACCGGTTGCGTTCGGTTTGGCCGGAGGCGAAAGCAAGAGACAAGAACGGAAGGACAAGGGTAAATAAGCCGTATTCCACGAATACCGCGCTTAAATCCCCTAATCCACGTTGTTGCCGATTGCTCTAGCTTCAATTGGTAAAGATTCGGCTCAAAGGTTTTGAGTGCGGATTTCTTTAGCTTATAATCTCGTATCTTTTTCTTAACAACTTTATACTTGCAAATATTACACATAGGATAGTCTTGAACAAACACATACATATTCTTTATTGACTCGTCTAAGACAAGAAATGAAATACAACCATCTCCCTGTGGATCGACCCGTGCTCAACCGGCTAGCTGCAAAGCGATACCGTCCTGATCGCGGTAAACTTTAGAACTTTGAACATCCGACACGCCAAAAGCGTGCGATCAAGCGCGATATATGAGAGAGAGGGCTGACCCGGACTGACGGATGCCCGATATATGAGAGAGAGAGGGCTGACCCAGACTGACGGATGCCCGATATATGAGAGAGAGGGGGGGCTGACCCGGACTGACGGATGCTCGATATAGGAAGATTTGCGTGTCGATGCTAGACACGAGTATTTATGATATTTGGGTGCCGATGTTGGGCACTCGTGATTCTCAGTGATGTACAGGATTTGAGGGCCGATGGGAGTGCCGGCGTCTGGGCTGTTGGGATTTGGGGTGCTTTGGTGGGTACCGATTATCTTTCCACGTTGAAATTCCGTGTAGATGTTATTTCATCCCATTCTCCGTAATTATTATTTGCATCTCATCCTGTAGTTACTTTACTTGACAGAGCACTTGCATGATTATGCACACCCTGCTCCTTGCATATATACTTATCTGCTGGAATTTGATAGAGTAGCGCAGTACGTGCATGCTCGCGATTACCTTTATATGTTATCTCTATTCACGAGTTGGCAACTCACCTCCGTTGTGCCACAGTATTTGCAAGTTTCCCTCGGAGTAGTCGCGGCAGGCTGCTTTCTTACATCTTTTGGCTATAGATACCACTACAGTTGGTGCGTGAGCTGTTTTACTGTTAGGTGGGTTGTGGTATCTGGTTACTTTTATTGTACACACTTTTCTATCTAGTATTCTTTATCTACCATATATGTACTTGACTTAGAGACAGTGTGAGGACGATGATGTATATTATTTGTATTCTGGTGTCGAGCTCGTTGTGAGCCGACTTTACTTATGTAGTTTATTCTATCTGTGATGTTCCCACTTGTTGCTCCTGATCTTCGCTACGGCGTCGTATATTGCTATCTTGGTGATTGTTTACTTAGATTTCTTAACATGTTAGTAAATGCTTCCAATTAAAGCTTAAAACACTCTATACTTTTACTGGTTTGATTTCTGGGTTTTCGGTTCACTTAGTCGCGTTACGCCTGTAGATGTTACGTGGTTAAGTGCCGGTCACGGGCCAAACTTTGGGTCGTAACAGAGTTGGTATCAGAGCGTAGGTTTTACCTTTCGGAGTGTAGGATGACCCTGGTATGATGGAGTAGGTAGCTGAAGCAGAGTTGCGTAGCGTGCGTATGTTCTGCGGCATACTCACGACACGGTACTCCGCCAAGGCGACCTTAGGACTTGTTGATTTAAATTCCTTCTTGAGTATATACATTCTTGCGATTCGATTTCCATATCCTTATCGAATCCTATTGTTCCTTTCAGCCATTATGCCGCCAAAGACTACGAGGGCGCAGAGAGCGGCCATGAGGGCCGAGATTCGAGTTGACTCGTCCGAGACGAGGACTGATCCGGGTAGTACACCGGTTGTGCCCAAGCAGTCTGTTCCTGCCGTGACAGATCAGATTGCCATTGTTAGGGGCTGGTGTGCAGGAGATGCGCCAGACGGTGGAATCCAGTATGCAGGAGATGCGCCAGATGATGGGATCTCTAATTGAGACACTTCGAGCGCAGCGACCAGAGGTAGTTCCACCCGTTGCAGAGATCGCGGTGATACCCACAGCACAGGCAGTTGTCCCTACCGCTACAGAGGTCATCTTAGTATCGCTGTCAGAGTTTATGAGGCTGAAGCCTCTGGTCTTCACAGGCACCGATGCGGCCGAGGACCCACAGTCTTTCATTGATAGGATGGCGCGGATATGTCGTTCATTTAGATGCGCAGATGCGAGATGGGTTGAGTTCGCGAGCTTTCGCTTGGAAGGTCTCGCGCAGAAATGGTGTGAATCAGTCGAGAAGAGTAGAGCAGCATGTCTTCCTCCTATGACCTGGACAGAGTTCGTGGCGCTATTCCTTGCCCGTTTTCTCCTACTGAGCGTCAGAGATGCTAGAGCACGCAGGTTCGAGTCCTTACGTTAGACTCTGGAGATGTCAGTGGCAGAGTATGATGTCCTGTTCACCGAGCTATCAGTGTATGCTCCGTACCTAGTGGCTACTGAGGAGTTGCGAGTCAAGAGATTTGTCCGAGGCTTGCTTACACCACTGTTTCTTGCGATCAGCGCACAGCATTACGAGACATATGCAGCAGCTGTAGACGCAGTCCTATTAGTCGAGGAGCGCCTTGCTGAGACTTTGGTAGTTCCAGAGCCGAAGAGAGTTTGTGCGGATACATCAGCGCAGAGACAGCCTTTTCGGTGCCGTGATAAACGTCTTGCAGGTATAGAGATTTAGGGCGGGGCCGGTTGTTCAGTTCCTATCCCCAGGAGGGTCAGCGGTCGTCGTCGGGATGTTTTCGCTGCGGAAGTTCTTATCATCGTGTACGAGATTGTCCTGAGATACCCCGGAGGGAGGCAGCTGCACCGCACGTCATACTACCACCTTCACCACCCCAGAGGGCGTTGCCTATTGTACCTACTATTACTCCGCGTCAGACTCATGCACAGAGAGGTCATGGTCGTGGAGGATTTGTTCATAGAGGACAAGGTGATCAAGGCAGAGGACAGCCCGCTGCCGGCAGGGGACAGTCAGTCACAGGTGGAGGACAGGCACGAGTTTTTGCCTTGACGCATCAGGACGCGCAGGCGTCCAATGCGGTGGTCTCAGGTACCCTTCCAGTATGTTCTGTTGATGCACACGTGTTATTTGATCCTGGATCCACGCACTCGTACGTATCCACACACTTTGTGCCGAGTTTGGGTAGAGAGTCCGGTTTGCTTGATCAGCCGCTTGTTGTGACTACTCTTGTGGGAGAGTCGTTTGTTGCTAGGCGCGTGTTCCGATCCTGTATCGTCTGTATTGGCGAGAGGGAGTTGCCGGTCGATTTGATCCTTCTTGAGATGTTGGACTTCGACGTTCTTTTGGGCATGGATTGGTTAGCCACGTGCTATGCTTCTGTTGACTACCGCGAGAAGACAGTTAGATTTTGTTTTCCCGGAGAGTCGGTTTTTGTTGTGTTGGGGGACCGTGGTGCCACCCCTCACAGTGTGATTTCTTCTTTTCGCGCTGGGCAGCTTTTGAGGAAGGGATGTCAAGGATTTCTCGCCTATGTTTACGATACTAGAGCTACAGAGGTTCCGATGGATCAGGTTCCGGTTGTTAGCGAGTTCCCTGATGTGTTCCCTGACGAGCTTCCTGGGCTACCGCCCGAGCGTGATATTTCTTTCTGTATTGATTTGGTTCCTGGCACGGGGCCTATTTCTGTACCGCCTTATCGGATGGCCCCGGAGGAACTTAGAGAATTGAAGGGTCAGTTGCAAGAATTGCTGGATAAAGGACTTATTCGACCCAGTGTTTCTCCTTGGGGTGCTCCTATCCTGTTTGTCAAGAAGAAGGACGGCAGTATGCATTTGTGTATCGACTACCGCCAGCTGAACAGGGTGACAGTGCGGAACAGGTATCCTTTGCCACGCATCGACAATTTGTTCGACCAGCTTCAGGGGCCAGGATACTTTTCGAGGATCGATTTACGATCAGGCTACCATCATCTGCGGGTTCGACATGAGGACATTCCTAGGACAGCTTTCCGCACGCGCTACGGCCATTATGAGTTTTTGGTGATGTCGTTCGGACTCACCAATGCGCCAGCAGCATTTATGGACTTGATGAACCGTATTTTCCGGCCGTATCTTGATCTTTTCACCATCGTATTCATTGACGATATCTTAGTGTATTCTCGGAGTAGAAAGGAGCATGAGCAGCACCTGCGGATTACACTGCAAACCTTGAGGGATCATCAGCTTTTCGCCAAATTCTCAAAGTGTGCTTTCTGGCTGGACAGTGTAGACTTCTTGGGGCACGTGATTACACGAGATGGTATATGTGTAGACCCGAGGAAGATTAAGGCCGTTCGGAGTTGGCCTAGACCCACGTCAGTGACGGAGGTTCGCAGCTTTTTAGGGCCGGCCGGCTACTACAGGCGATTTGTGCAGGACTTCTCCAGTATTGCTACACCTTTGACCGGGTTGACCCGTAAGGGAGTTCCTTTCGTTTGGACGGAGGAGTGTGAGCATAGTTTTCAGCAGCTACGGGCTCTACTGACTACGACACCAGTGCTATCATTGCCCTCAGGATCAGGCGGATTTGTGGTCTACTGTGATGCTTCACGAGTGGGGCTAGGGTGCGTATTGATGCAGCATGACAGGGTGATCGCGTATGCTTCGCGGCAATTGAAGAAACATGAACAGAATTACCCCACTCACGATTTGGAGATGGCTGCAGTGGTCTTTGCACTTATGATCTAGCGACATTACCTATATGGCGAGTCGTGCCAGATATTCACTGATCACAAGAGCTTAAAGTATATATTTCAGCAGCGCGACCTGAACCTTAGACAGCGCCGATGGATGGAGTTAGTGAAGGACTATGATTGTGAGATCTTATATCACCCGGGCAGGGCTAATGTAGTGGCGGATGCTTTGAGCAGGAGGCCCGGGGGTAGTCTATCTTGTTTGAGTGCAGTACAGAGGCAGTCGTCGGCAGATTGACAGATTTTATGCGACAGCCGGGTACAGTTCGAATTTACGCCGATCGGAGGACAGATTGCGCATGTTCGTGCACGCCCACAGTTGCTTGACCATATACATGAGGCACAACACAGTGATGACCGATGCTCAGAGATCAGGGCACAGATTGGACAAGGCAGATTTTCCGAGTTCGTGATCGATGATCAGGGGATACTACGATTTGTGGCTAGACTGTGCGTACCAGATACTGAGGGATTGCGGCGTGAGATTCTTGAGGAGGCACATCGATCGGTATACAGTGTTCATCCCGGTTCCACCAAGATGTACCATGACATGAGAGGTGTTTACTGGTGGGATGGAATGAAGAGAGACATCGCAGATTTTGTGTCGAGATGCCTGACTTGTCATCAAGTCAAGGCTGAGCACCAGAGGCCCGCGGGAGAGCTACAGCCGTTACCCATTCCGTAGTGGAAATAGGAGCAGATTTCTATGGACTTCATTGTGGGTCTACCCAGGAATAGTCGAGGGTATGACTCCATCTGGGTGATCGTGGATCGTTTGACGAAAGCGGCTCACTTCCTACCGGTGAAGACGACTTTCAGATTTTCTCAGTATACCCAGATTTACATTGACGAGATTATATGACTGCACGGAGTTCCGACATGTATCGTGTCCGACAGAGGCACCCAGTTTACCAGCCGGCTATGGCAGAGACTTCAGGAGGCTTTGGGCACTCGTTTGAGCTTCAGCACAACATTTCATCCGCAGACCAACGGACAGTCAGAGCGGACTATTCAGACTCTTGAGGACATGCTCAGAGCGTGCGTCCTAGACTTTGGAGGTAGCTGGGATCATCATTTACCCTCAGTAGAGTTCTCCTATAACGACAGCTACCAGGAGACCATTCAGATGGCACCGTTTGAGGCTCTTTATGGGAGGAGATGCAGATCGCCCACCTGTTTGACAGAGCTCAGTGAGAGCAGTATCTTAGGGCCACAGATTGTTGAGGAGACGACCGCAAAGATCCAGTCGATTCACGATAGGATGAGAGCAGCCCAGAGTAGGCAGGGATCTTATGCGGACCGTCGACGGCGCAGACTTGAGTTTTCTGTTGGTGATCATGTTTTCTTGAGGGTCTCCCCAATGAAAGGTGTGATGAGATTTGGGAAGAAGGGGAAGCTTAGTCCCAGATTTGTGGGCCCCTTCGAGATCCTCGAGCGTGT
Organism: Agapanthus africanus; assembly: GCA_030015575.1. NCBI lineage: Eukaryota > Viridiplantae > Streptophyta > Magnoliopsida > Asparagales > Amaryllidaceae > Agapanthus > Agapanthus africanus. The sequence continues at coordinate 213,887,677 of JASDDO010000008.1, forward strand.
TGGTGTGGTTGCGTATCGGTTAGCCCTTCCGTCCAGTTTTCCGGATGTGCACCCCGTATTTCACGTTTCGATGCTCCGCAGATATCTTCATGATCCTTCACATGCGATTCAGCACCCGACGATCCAGCTTGAGCGTGACCGTTCCTATGCAGAGCAGCCGGTGATCATTTTGGATCGACAAGTGAAGGAATTGAGATCTAAGGACATACCGTCAGTCAAGGTACTTTGGCGTGGTCCGAGCAGCGAGGAGGTCACATGGGAGACCGAGAGCGAGATGAGGAAGAGGTATCCCCACATTTTTGAAGGTACGTGTAGTTAGATTTTTAAATTCGGAGACCGAATTTCTTTAAGGGGGGTAGATTGTAACACTTTGAAATTCGTTTAGGATGTTTTCGCGTTAATTAGCAATTTGGCGTGTTTTTCATAGAAGCCCGAGTATCGTATTTTCCTTCTTGGCTAGGGATAATTGTGTTGTGAAGTGTTATATATATATGTTTATATATAATTTTAGGGTTATTAATTATTTCTAGTCGGGTTTACCCTAATTGGGAAATTTCTTGTGTTAGAGCACACATGCACACTTAGCACAATTTTCCTTGACCTAGGTTAAAAGTGTTAGCATGTTAACCATTTCTTTTCATGCATGGTTCATTGTTATTTCCCCACCCTTTTATCAAAACAAAACCCCTTTTAAAATTAAAAAAAAATTAATTAGAATATAGAAGCATGGTGGTTAGGTGAGAATTTGACTTTTGTGGCCATTTTCTTCCCTCTTCTCTCTCTCCTTTCTCATTGCAGAATTTTTGCAGAGGTAGCAGCAAAACCCAGCAAAATTCATCACATTCCCTTCTCTTTTCACTTCTCTTTGATCTCCATACAAAACCCTACACAAATCTAACCATTTCCTTCACAAAACCTTGGGAAAAATGGCCTTTTGAGGTGTTTGGAGGCAAATCTGCACATTTGGGGCTAGGGCTGAGACTTGTGGTGTTTCTTAAGGTCTTTTGAAGGTATATAGCTCATAGTTAACACTCTTTTTCCATATCTTGTAGTATCTTAACTAGAAATCATGTTTTATGTGCATGTTTGGTGGTATTAAAGGGATTTAGTGATGATATGTTAAATTTAGCATTTTTATGGCTTAGTTAGCTTGGTAATGGGTTATTAGTGTGGTTTTAGACTTGGGTTTGCTTCAGATTTCAGGAAAATACCATAAAGTATCATTTTAGTGTAAAAATGTGGTTTTTAACTAGAATTAGGGCTCTGTGGAATCTGCTTCTACCCGGGGTGTTTCAGAATAAAATTGGATTTACTGTAGCATGTATAGGGGGTATAGAGTGCACACACAAAACCTGGGAGCCCAATTCCCAAGACAGGCCGCCGAAATATACATTCTGGCCGCAAATTGTGGCCAAATGGGTGAGTTGGGGGTTGGGGTTTGGGCCACTGGAGTCTTCTTCTATGTGGAGTATTTTGGTATATATATTTTCATAATATCTGTTCTGTATCAAAATCTGGAGTTGAATACCCTATTTCCCGTATTTTTAATCTTTCGCGACACGCGTGATACGTGTGTGTGGGTTTGGGGTTTCTGCGTATCGCGACGCGTCGGAGTGGCTTCAGGCGCGTAATCACACGTTTTAGCATATCGCGCACACGCGCGCTTGGTTTGCGACACGGGTTTCTAGTTGACTTTAAATGTCGTGTTTGTATGGTTTTGAGCTTATGTATGATATTCTGTGAAATTCTAGGTTCGCAGGCGAGTGCGACGGACGCCGCGAAGAAGGGGAAACAAGTTATCGGCTATACCTAGCGAAAGACTACGGTGAGTAGATTTAACATCTACGGGGAAAATCGCCCGCATGGCGTTATGCGTCAGGGCTGATAGGACCTTGTAGCAGCATATTCCATTTACATACATTGACTATTCATGGCTACTATTTTGTGCATACCGCATTCCCTGCTATGCGTATATAAACTAGAATTGATAGAACACCGCACTATTACTAATGGTTCAAGTTGCACGAGCACAATTTATATGCTACACTCACACCGTTAGTGATTGCCATGACACTCACATTATAGGATCGCTATAAATCATAGGTCAGATTGTTTCCGCATTATTGATGTTTGTCGCATATCAGCAGATGTTATATTCATACTTGGACACATTTACATCACATATTCATACATGTGCCATGTATATATTGATATCCTCATACCTGCATAGATTTACGCATTGAGATATGTTGTTTCCATGTTATTTCTGGATTTGGGAACCGTGGATATTTCAAAAGAGAATAGGTAATTATTTAGAAACCCGGTTTCCCTTGATATGATATTTCAGTGCGTCCACCATGTGTTTTCTCGGTGCTAGAGCGCGATATAGGAGAGAGAGAGGGCTGACCCGGACTGACGGATGCCCGATATATGAGAGAGAGAGGGCTGACCCGGACTGACGGATGCCCGATATATGTGAGAGAGAGGGCTGACCCGGACTGACGGATGCCTGATATATGTGAGAGAGAGGGCTGACCCGGACTGACGGATGCCCGATATATGAGAGAGGGGGTGTGTGACCCGGACTGACGGATGCCCGATATAGGAAGATTTGCTTGTCGATACTAGACACGAGTATTTATGATATTTGGGTGCCGATGTTGGGCACTCGTGATTCTCAGTTATGTACATGATTTGAGGGCCGGTGGGAGTGCCCTCGTCTGGGCTGTTGGGATTTGGGGTGCATTGGTAGGTACCAATTATCTTTCCAGTTTGACATTCCGGGTAGATGTTATTTCATCCCATGCTCTGCAATTATTATTTGCATCTCATCCTTTAGTTACTTTCCTTGACAGAGCCCTTGCATGATTATGCACACCCTGCTCCTTGCATACAGACTTATCTGCTGGCATTTGATAGAGTAGCGCAGTACGTGCATGCTCGCGATTACCTTTATATGTTATCTCTATTCACGAGTTGGCAACTCACCCCCGTTGTGCCCCTCGGAGTAGTCGCGGCAGGCTGCTTTCTTAAATCTTTTGGCTACAGATACCACTACAGTTGGTGCGTGAGCTGTTTTGCTGTTTGGTGGGTTGTGGTATCCGGTTACTTTTATTGTACACTCTTTTGTATCTAGTATTCTCCATCAACCGTATATGTACTTGACTTAGAGACAGTGTGAGGACGATGATGTATATTATTTGTATTCTGGTGTCGAGCTCGTTGTGAGCCGACTTTACTTATGCAGTTTATTCTATCTATGATGTTCCCAATTGTTGCTCCTGATCTTCGCTACGGCGTCGTATATTGCTATCTTGGTGATTGTTTACTTAGATCTCTTAACATGTTAGTAAATGCTTCCAATTAAAGCTTAAAACACTCTATACTTTTACTGGTTTGATTTCTGGGTTTTCGGTTCACTTAGTTGCGTTATGCCTGTAGACGTTACGTGGTTAAGTGCCGGTCACGGGCCAAACTTTGGGTCGTGACAATTCTGTTCGTGTCAGCTAACGCCATCCCAGCTCCTCAAGCTCCGGTAACAGTCAAACCAGCCCCGAAAGGCAAGAGGCCAAATATGGTGGTCTCGAGGTCGCCCCAACCCAAACGCAAATCTATTTCCGAACGACTCTCCATCATTCCAGCTGGGGCAAGGCCATCAACGTCAAGAAGGCAGCGGTGCATCTCAGGCAAGCTCCAGCGGTACCCTCGACAACTGTTCGATCGGGTGTCTTCTCTAAGCTCCCCGCTAACCGACTCACGGTGGCTTCCCAGGAAACAGATGCCCGCCAAGGCCTTAAAATTGAGAAGATAAGGCAGAAAAGGCTCAGATACAGAGCCAACAAAAGGGCTAGGGCTCCTGCTAGGCTGAACCTCATTAGGTTCGAGGAACAGGGTAACCCCGCCGAATATGAGGAAACGGCTGGATATGTGGTCCACACCATCTACATGGTGGGCACGCGCAGCAAGAGTAAGGGCGGGGATACCACATCTCAAATCCAATCTGGCTTGAATGTTGTTGCCGCTTCCCAAGAACAGCCGCCTCTGCTGGTTGATGAAAACCCTCTTGATGAGGATGATCGGCAGAAAGACCCTTCGGTCCATGAGGAGTTGGGCTCAGAAAGCGAAGATGCGCCAATCTTCCATCCCAAGAATGCAGAGCAGCAACTCCTCCAAGAGCTCCGAAAACAGCTCAGAAACAAAGAAAAGGAGATGTCCAAGCTCTACTCAAAAATTGACGACTTGACAAACGCCGTCTTACAGCTCACTGCCCAACTTGCCTCTCAGCCGCCCAATCAGGCGCAAGGCTCTCATGAACCGGGAAACGGTGTCCCGAAATAGCCGACACTCGTTCCCTCAAATCCAAAAGTGGGCGGACCGCATGAAAATCAGACGCATCCTATCTCGGGAAATGTCTTGGTTAACGATGACAGTAGCACGCTAACTCAAGATAAAATCACGGATTTGGTTGCCAGCAAAGTGAAAACAATGGTAGCTGAAGCCGAAGCGCAAAAACATATCAGCGGTAGTGAGAGACTGTAGGGTTACTAGGCACTCTCATAAGGGTCTATAAGGCATCAACCATGCCCGATTTAAAATTTAGACGTGCCGAACAACCCTAACCAAGATCTTTAAACTAGAGATTAGGCGAAACAAAGCAAGTAAACAAATTTACTTCTAAGAGTTTGGGATTACAACCTTTGTAGTCCGGTCCTTCACTTCTAAAGCTCCATGTTGAGGCCCCTTCGCTGCGATCATCGAGTACCCGGACTCTAGAGAGGCTCCACGAAGAGAAAGATGCAAGCTTGCTTCCGATCTTCGATAACAAAGATGATCTACCTTGAAGTTTATTTAACACAAGCTCTCACTCACTAATGAAGTGAACACCCTAATCTAAATGGCTAGGATAGATTAGGATGATGAAGTAGGATTTTAGCTCTCATTTGTTTTCTTAAACTCACTCATTTTCATCACTAAAATCAAAGCTAGAAAGCTTTGCAAGGAGGAAGAAGATGAATTACTTTGTGATGAATAATGAAAATCTAATAATGATTACAAATGCAACCATGGTTCAATATTAGAAGGCTAACCCATGTAGAGACTTAACCTAGGGTGAAGGGTTTGGGTTGGGTTAGAAATATCTAGCAAAATATCAAGCATAATATCTTTGCTAGAAACAAAGTAAAAACCTTCTAGAAGCATCATGAAAGAACTAACCCAAATCAAACCTTAACCATGTTTAATCTCCACTAAATATGTTGCATTAGTAATCATAATGATTGTTACGAAATTATGTGTTTTTGTAGTGTAACCGCAATCAGAACGGTGTCGCGTGTAGCTAGACCGAGATGAGTACGGGTCGTCCTCAGGAAAACGTTGAATCTTTTACTCTTACTTTAGATGTGTTGAAAAAGAGAGGAGGGATAAAGAATTTTGTGGAATGGTTTCTAGATCTACGTTAGGCACTAATGCAAAATATAGATCTAGATTATTTATGGATGTAGTTAATATAATAAGGGGGCTTGTACGGTTCGTTAGGATTTAGTAATTATGGATGATTAATTAAAAGTTACTATTTTTTATCTTTTAATAGATTTAAAACTAGAACGACTGTGATGCGTGTAGATTAGAGTTTCTGGAGGGAAAAGGAATCCCACTCTTAACCCTTATCTCGACACGGAACTCCGTTCATATCTAGCCTTTACCAAAACAATCATTAATCTAAACTCTAATCGCGGTCGGAACTAGCAAAGAATTGTTAGCGCGCCCGATTAGGATGTTAATGATTCTTTTTTATAAAGTTCATAAACTTTATAGGACTTAAAAAAGATTTAGGGATGTTCATCATCCATTAGCCTACCCTAATCCTACGAACCCTAACAAGCGGAGAATTACTCGCGCATGTTGGAAAAAGAAGATGAAAAGATAGAGAGGGAAAACATAATGTAAAATGCAAAAGAATTAAATAAAATAACTACCTTTATTAATCAACTTGAACAATCTACACTTTATTCCGTAGAAAATGATTACAAAAACTTGATTTGCTTCTCGATCTTTCCTAAGGAGGTAGACGAACAGTTGATGATCAGCCTGGATGCGTGAGCGTCTGGGACTTCGTGATCTCGTCGGCTTGATAAATTTTCCAAGAGGCTCTCGATGCCTTTTTATAGTGTAAAACCAGAATCATTTGCTTCCATATTAGGTAAAATGTAGAAAAGATTTTCCCCAAAAATCCTCAACTCCCAACTCACTATATCTGCGGCGGATCCGCGGCATAAAGGGGCTATTGCCGCGGATCCGCTGCTTGATGATCATGGCCGTCCATCATTTTTCAGGAGCTGTCTCTATGTGACATTTGGCGATCCTTGGCACCTTTAGAATTTGGAAATCTTTTCGCGGTTGCTTCCAGACTTGGTCTCCAAGTTTTGCTTCTTTAATTAGGCAAGTCTTTTTCAACAACTTGATTTGCTTGATTCTAGTCTTTGAAAAATTCTGCACACTTGGAAATCTTTTGCACAACAACTCAAATAATCTTTACTAGACTTGTTCTACTAGGATTTGGTCAATGAATTTATTTGCATACATTTTTCTACCAAATGCTAATTATAATATATCAACACATGGAAAATAATATTTTTACACATAAACCCTCATATGTATGATATATTATAATAAAGTCCTTCTTTAATATGAAAATGGTAGGAAAAATGTAATACAAATGTGCAGTTTTATCAACTGAACAAATACCCCCAAACTTATCTTTGATCGTCCCGAGCAAACTAGTTTATTCAAGAGGAGAAAAAGAAAGGAGAAAACTAAGCACACTTTCGTAGGCATGCACGATTGCACTTAGCACATGCATCAAGCCGTTAAACCTCTAGGTGTCCCTAGTAAGAGGAGTGTTGTCTCCTGAGGGTTTTCAGCGGATTACACCCACAAAATCCTATAACAAAAGAGGGATGGTGAAATTTACATATAAAGATAAGAACCATAAAAGAAAGACTTTGAAAATAAGAGTTTCCAACTAAACTAGCTTTTCAGTTGTCATGAGCCCTATCTTAATAGTCATGAAAAAATGTTAGAAATCACATCATCCCTCTATAAAATATTGTCTTTATTCTTCCTTCCTACCTTTCGTCCAAACATTGATCATATACCCCTACGTGTGTGAAATGGACGTCCCTAGACTCGGAGAATTCAATTCAAGCTATCATACTCTTGTCCATCTACCTCAGTACTTTTTAATTTAATGAATATTAAGATTTGCTCACACATTTTCATGCGACCGTTAATACTTCTTGAGGTACTAACCGACCGATTACTCATGTGCTTGCTGATTAGATGATAATATTTTCCTCGTCTTGCACCACCTAAGGCTTAGCAGTGACTCCCAGACCAGTTGGCCTTAGGGCACTAGGTGAAGAGGCACCCTCGCTATATTTTTTTATTGCTGCCTTGGCGATACAAAACCAGTGTTCATTTTTTTCTTTTCACCATTTTTATATTTTCTTCATTTTTTTCATTTCCTTCATACTTTGGCTTTTAGACAAGAGCATTTCAAGGTATCCTCTACTATCCCGAGTTTCAAGACGTGTGTAAGTGCATATAGTAGGGTATCAACATTCAAATGTTTGGCTTCCAGAATAGAAACTATTTTTCAGACTTATTTTTATTCTCAGATTAGTGACTTCCTTCATCTTACTAACCCTTGGGACAACAACTCATAACTACTTATTACTAGTTCGTTTAAGAAAACTTCTAATTTTCTTGGTTTTCTTAAACTATTCCTATCTTTTGAATGTAATTTTTCACTTTCGACTCTTTTGTTATAAAAGAAAATTTTTGAAATTTTTGAAAATGTTGTGCTTATGCAAAGTATGATGCAAATTGATGCGTAAATAAGCACAAACCTCCCCCAAACCTGTTCACAGCAGTGTCCTCACTGATGTCATCCGTTAAGCTCAAAAACCTGTAGACTTGGGAGGAAAAAGGGGACAAGAAATAATGCAAGTGAACTCCTCCCCCAACTTATTTCTTGGCTCACAATTTTGTAAAAATCATTTTCTTTCAAGAGCCAAAATATACCCCCCCAAACTTGAGTTAAACAATGTTAATCTTTTAAAATCACACGAGGGGGGTAAGGTTATTGGTCAATGCCAAGATTTGCAAAGACCGAAGGTCAACACCAACCATTCAAAAAATTTATCGATGAAGCACCAAGGTTGGTGGAAGAACATGTCACCTTTCGACGTGAAGAAGTGGGGAGGAGATAAGAGGTGTAATGGAAAAAGGATTGCGTCTCAATTTGGAGAGACGGCACAGTGATAGTAATGATGGATTACTCGCATTATCATGATTGTCCAAAAGAAGGGGCGAAGGTCCAATTTCTTCATCTTGGAGTTGATTCATCTCAACACCCGTGTCTTGTAAAAATGCGAGTTCATCAGCGAAAATTTTCTCAAAGCTTTCATCGATACCCCGAAAAATAATGTCATCAGAAAAAATGGGGTAATCATCAGACTCTATAAAAAGTTCCTTATCAGCGTTAGATGTTGACTCGGACAACTTGGTGGAAGAGTCCGTGTCAACCAACAACATATGAAAAGAGTCAGAATTATGAGGTTGATCATATTCGCTGCTGTCGACATCCATTAATTCGACAGAACACACATGAGCACATGGTTCGGAGGGTTCACTTCCCAACTTGTAAATGTTAAGCTCAATTGACTTCTTTCCAAAGGATAGGGTCTTAGAGCCGTTTCTACAATTGATTACTGCGTTGGAAGTGGCCAAAAAGGGTTGACCGAGTATCACCGGGATTTGATTGCGTGGGTTTGCCATAGGTTGTGTATCAATAACGATAAAGTCCACAGGAAATATGAATTCCCCGACTTTGATTAACACATCTTCTAGCTCACCCTTAGGTTGGGTGATAGATCGATCGGCCATCTGAAGAGTGCAATGCGCCGGCTTTAACTCTCCGATCCCTAATTGCTCATAAACAGAATACGGAAGCAAGTTAACACTAGCACCTAAATCGAGTAGAGCACGATTGATATTTTTACCCCCAATAGAAATTGAAATTGTAGGACTTCCGGGTCCTTTCGTTTCTTGGGTAGTTGTTGTGTAAAAGCTGTGCTCACATTACTCGCAAGGAAAACCTTTTTAGGTATTTGAACTTTTCTCTTCCTAGTGCACAAGTCCTTTAGGATTTTCGCATATGACGGAACTTGTTGAATAGCATCTAGGAGAGGAATGTTTATGTTAACTTGCTTAAAAATTTCCACAATCTTCTCCATTTGTGGACTTGGTTTGTTTCCCCTTAATTTGTTTGGATAAGGTGCTTGATCAATAAGTTTTGGGTCCAACGTTTGTGGAGAAGACTGTGGCGACGGATTCGATCCCAAAATTGGAGTGGGCATCGACTTAGATAGATTTGGCGAAATGTTCGAGCCTTGGGGAAAACGGAGAATAGGCTCGGATGAAGGTGGGGGACTAGACGAATTAGGGGAAGAAGAAGATGAAGCTGGGGTATCAAATGTGTCACTAACATCAAACTGCTCACCCACACGGTTATTCAGCTCTCTCCCCGATCTCAACGTAGTAACGGCATTCACACTATGATTTTGTGAATGGCCAGGATTCGGTAGGGGTTGAGATGGGAGTTTCCCTTTCTCTCTCGCACTCATTGTGGCGTTTAACTGTGCGATTTGGTTTTCTAATGATTTAATACTCTCACCTTGGGAGGCAGAGTTTTTCGTTATGGTATCAATAGAAGACCTCATCTCAGCCGAAATTTGCATGGATTGTTTCATGAACATATCCAAAGTTTGTGCAAGTGAGTTGTCAGTACCGGCCACTTGTGGTGTAGAAATGTTGGCCGGATTTTGGAAATTCTGTGACTGAAAGGGGGGCTGATTCTGTGGTTGTGATTGCTGTGGAGGAGGTATTTGATAATTGCTTTGTTGGTTTTGATTCCAAGCAAAGTTAGGATGATTCCTCCATCCTTGATTGTACGTGGAAGAATAAGGGTCGTTTCTAGGTCGCTGCTGAAAAGCAGCATTAGTTTGCTCGTGACCTTGAAACGGTGCATTCATAAGACATTCTTCCGTTAAGTGTGAAGGATCCGAACAGCAACCACAGACGGTCTTAGGAAGCGTGACCTGATTTAGGGAGAATGATGAGAATCTGTTCTCAATAGCGTCGAGTTTCTTCTGTATCGCTGCCATTTCGGCTTTTACTGCGATAGAAACATCGAGCTGGTGAACACCTCCCCTAGATGAAGGTGGTCTTACACTTTCCCATTGCAAAGTGTGTTCAGCGAGGTCTTCCAGATACTTCCAAGCTTCACCGTCATCTTTAGACATGAAATTGCATTGACACATTGTTTCAAGCATCTGCTTTGTCGCTGGATTAATGCCCTCATATATAATCCGACATAAATCCCATCTATTGATTCCATGATGAGGACATTGGACAAGCAAATCCTTGAAACGTTCAAAGCACTTCCAAAATGGTTCGTTGGGAAGCTGGGTGAACTGGTTGATCTCGCTTCTAACACGGGCAGTCTTATGGTTTGGGTAAAACTTCTTAAGAAATGCTATTACGAATTCATCCCAATTAGTGATAGAGTGTGCGGCAGTATTGTAAAGCCATTTTTCTGCCAAGTCGCACAGTGTGAATGGGAGAAGACGTAAGCGCATAGCATCTAAAGTCAATTGTGAAGTACCCATCATTGCGCATACGTTTTCGAATTTGGTAATGAAAACGTATGCGTCTTCCGATTCAAGCCCGTGAAATTTGGGCAGCAGATTGATGTAGTGGGGTTTAATTTCGAAATTATCCCCGTTAGGTGGTGGAAGAGATAGACAAGTGGGAAGAGGACCACGGATAAGATAGCATCTCTCTTGGAGAGAGATGCGCGGTGGATTCTGCGCACCTACGGGTGGTGGCAGCGTGGTGTTATAATCTGAGAGAGTACCATCCATCTCGGTCGTGTGTGGTAGGGGAAAAGAAGATGAAGAAATACCAACTTCGGCGTCGATAGCAGGAACGCGGACAAGACGGGCACTAGGATCCCGTGTCCAGCCAAGCATGCACTAAGCGGGTTTAGTGCAAGTGGCAGCGTGTGTGTGATTTAAAATTGGCTTATTTTGAAAAAAAGTGGGATTCAAGACAAATCTCCCTAAGATGCATAAGCAACCCTAGAACTAAGGTCACCTAGGTCCAGTCTCTAGACCGCTCCTAGACTTCCAAAGGACAAGCCGCAGGATAAATCCTCTACCGCCTCTTTACTACTCTTGTAGCCAGGTAAGTGCCAGGTGAGTGAGAGGCTCCCCACTACGAAAGTAGTGTACCTAATTAAGTAACCACTCGCCTTGGACACACTTGCCTAGGCACCACAAAAGTAATGCGGATAAGCGATAGATTACCCACGACCTTCCTCTGTCCTTAATGAGCGCGACAGTCCTTAGAGTCTGGTCTAGATATTTTTTAAATTATTGTAGGGTTGATGCAGATGCTCGTTTTGTGATTTGTGGGGCTTAGGAAGGGTGATGAAATCCCCACCTAATCTTGATTTGGTCTTTGCCCCTTAAAGTCCGTATTAAAATATGCAAAACAAAACCAATCACAAAACTTTTGCAAAAAGATTTTTGAGCGGCGCTATTTTGCAAAGAATCCTGCAGAAAATAGATTTTATTGGATTTTAGAGGAGAGAGAAAGAGTTAAGAAAGATACCAGAGAAGTGTGAAATCCTAGATCTCCTGTTTCCTCAAGTCCGTGACTCCAGATTCCCTCGCAAAATTCACACACAAATCGTTAAATATGCAATTTGCAGTTTTGTTTTAATAATGATATGAATCGTCTAAGAATTCAACACAAATAGTAAGAATAAAAAATTACGCACGTATCCCCGGCAACGGCGCCATTTGATTGTTACGAAATTATGTGTTTTTGTAGTGTAACCGCAATCAGAACAGTGTCGCGTGTAGCTAGACCGAGATGATTACGGGTCGTCCTCAGGGAAATGTTGAATCTTTTACTCTTACTTTAGATGTGTTGAAAAAGAGAGGAGGGATAAAGAATTTTGTGGACTGGTTTCTAGATCTACGTTAGGCACTAATGCAAAATATAGATCTAGATTATTTATGGATGTAGTTAATATAATAAGGGGGCTTGTAGGGTTCGTTAGGATTTAGTAATTATGGATGATTAATTAAAAGTTACCATTTTTATCCTTTAATAGATTTAAAACTAGAACGACGGTGATGCGTGTAGATTAGGGTTTCTGGAGGGAAAAGGAATCCCACTCTTAACCCTTATCTCGACACGGAACTCCGTTCATATCTAGCCTTTACCAAAACAATCATTAATCTAAACTCTAATCGCGGTCGGAACTAGCAAAGAATTGTTAGCGCGCCCGATTAGGATGTTAATGATTCTTTTTTTAAAGTTCATAAACTTTATAGGACTTAAAAAAGGTTTAGGGATGTTCATCATCCATTAGCCTACCCTAATCCTACGAACCCTAACAAGCGGAGAATTACTCGCGCATGTTGGGAAAAGAAGATAAAAAGATAGAGAGGGAAAACATAATGTAAAATGCAAAAGAATTAAATAAAATAACTACCTTTATTAATCAACTTGAACAATCTACACTTTATTCCGTAGAAAATGATTACAAAAACTTGATTTGCTTCTCGATCTTTCCTAAGAAGGTAGACGAACAGTTGATGATCAGCCTGGATGCGTGAGCGTCTGGGACTTCGTGATCTCGTCGGCTTGATAAATTTTCCAAGAGGCTCTCGGTGCCTTTTTATAGTGTAAAGCCAGAATCATTTGCTTCTATATTAGGTAAAATGTAGAAAAGATTTTCCCTAAAAATCCTCAACTCCCAACTCACTATATCTGCGGCGGATCCGCGGCTTGATGATCATGGCCGTCCATCATTTTTCAGGAGCTGTCTCTATGTGACATTTGGCGATCCTTGGCACCTTTAGAATTTGGAAATCTTTTCGCGGTTGCTTCCAGACTTGGTCTCCAAGTTTTGCTTCTTTAATTAGGCAAGTCTTTTTCAACAACTTGATTTGCTTGATTCTAGTCTTTGAAAAATTCTGCACACTTGGAAATCTTTTGCACAACAACTCAAATAATCTTTAGTAGACTTGTTCTACTAGGATTTTGTCAATGAATTTATTTGCATACATTTTTCTACCAAATGCTAATTATAATATATCAACACATGGAAAATAGTATTTTTACACATAAACCCTCATATGTATGATATATTATAATAAAGTCCTTCTTTAATATGAAAATGGTAGGAAAAATGTAATACAAATGTGCAGTTTTATCAACTGAACACATAACATGTTACAATATTATATATCACATATGCAATATTTATTGTAACAAAATAAAATAATACAATTAATATATATCGCATACGTATCAATGTATTACCCGAGTGAGAAAAAGAATCTTTTAGTGAGCTTATACTAGTTAATGTAATTTAATATATCAAATAAATAATTATATAAGTGCACGGCGGCGCCCCGGCCTCCATCCCGAGGCCAAATGCGGAAACGATGGCTAACTTTAAATTTTTCTTGAACCGGCACCACCGCGCACTAGAACCCGGATCGTGCCATTAACTAGTCCTAGCTAACTATAAGATGGGGAAGAGAGATATACCGAGTGATCCGAGTCCTCCGGTCTTCTCGCCGTCGTCCCGATCTCCCACGGAGTCTCCGGTGTCCACCTCGTCGCCGGAAGGGCACCACGTCACCTGCTTCTTTTACGGGCTCCCACCTCTATATCGAGGCAACTCGGGCACGAAGCTGGCGAGTCGACGTGCCCAAGATTTGCTGTAGAATGTGTAGTGCTCATGTCTCATTTGGGGTTTAAGATGTTGCCTTTGGTGGAGGAAATGAACCATGTACTTCTTTGGATGAACAAAGGGATTTTTTGGCATGGAAATGAGACTCATTTTCCTCCTCTCAAAAATTGGACAGCCCACCTCTAGAGTGGCCGGCCATGCAATATGTGGGAATGAGAGGAGAGAGTGATAGAATAATGCAAGAGAGAGGGAAAAAGAAATCATGTGAAGAAATGATCACAAGGCAAAACCAACACTCTTCCAACCATCATCATCCATCATTATCACCAAAAGGTCATGCCATCATGACACTACAAGACTAGCCATGATGACTAAAGAAAGTCAAGCAATGATGGTGCAAGTATCATGATACAATAAAATGCAAAGAACACCCTCCACAAATACTTATTTGCACAAATGCAAATAAGCCCTCCTCCACCAATCTTCGGCCAATGAACGATACAAAGGAAATTGGCCGAAACGGAAAGCAAACTGGCAACTCCAGAAAACTGGTCCCGTAATAAATTACAGGAAAACCCCGATACTGTGTATACACACCCGCATCTGTATTCAGACCGAAATACAAATGCAATGAGACAAAATCTACACTGTACTATACTGGGATCCGGCTTAAACCAAAGTCGGCCAGTAATATCCGCTCGATCCTGATCCGTGCAATACCGCACGTATCTGATCGAACCCTGCCATATATCCATACGGCCTGTAGTACAAACTGTCCGATCCTGATCCGTGCAATACCGCACGTATCTGATCGGACCTTGCCATATCTCCATACGGCCTAAACAGCGTTTCGCCCGAAACTTGAGTAACTGAATGTGGGGGACTCTAAAGACTCGTCAACACCTTGGTTGTGGATTTAACCACTAGCACGTCAGAGGTATAAGCCAATACGTAACGGGCCACCAACTATTGACCAAAAGGGACGTCGATGAGTGAACTCATCCTGACACCCTACTGAGCCTGTCAGCGACAATATCCGTACAGTCCGGTCCGTTCGTCTATGAGCATCGCATGGCGGGCCTAGGGGGTTGGTAAAAGTTTGACCCCCAAAAGCGGTACAAGTCGTGTCGGAGTGTAGCCCAGAACACCCTGAGATACTACTGGAATACCTACCAGTAAATCTCCTGCCTCGGCCGAGGGCTTCGTGTAATGGCTCTCCTAGACACAGCGCGACCTCACCCCTAATACCGAGAGAGACGAACCCCTGAAGATCCGCTCACTTCCTCCATGTGGCTCGGGACTGTACCCAACTAAAACCTGTTTGCACATCTCCTTTGAGCGTGGTAGGGTAGTAATCAAAGTACAGTGGGAACTCACACGAGACAAATGACGATCCCCAGGTCGATGAACTAACCTGTACACATGTCACCAGGGAACTGCTATCTGACGTCAGGTATAAGACCAACTAGCATGTTCCCGGCGAGTCCTGTCCGGTGTACTCATAACCCAATGAGCACCTGTATACATCTTAGGTGAACCAACTGACACCAGTGGCTTGTGAGACCAGCCACCGCCCCTCGTCGGGGTCTCGACTGTATACACTAGTATACTCTGGAGTATCGATGCCCTATCTCGAAACTCCCACGACTAGGGACCTTTTAAGGATGTGCTTATAGACTACCAGCTCCCACGTATATGATCGCCTCATACTGCTGGCAGTCAAGCAAGAATCCTAGGGGCTCTACCAACGTATAATAGCGACCTGTCAGGTCACCTAAAGCAGTACACGATGATAAAGATAAACCAGATAGCATACTATCATCTCGAGTAAGACTGTCCTACTGGGACAGGTCCTCCCTCAATCATTGCAATCACGTGCCTGTGATCCAATAATTGACTCTGATGGCACTCTCTCCAACAATCTCCCACTTGCACTCAAGGCTAATTATTGCGATGTCGCATACTCACAGCCCGTGTGATACCGAACACCCAACTCCTCTACTAGTCAGTCTCACAAAGCTCGCTTGCGAAACTATTGCGTTCGAGGAATAGCCTCAGTGAGTGGATCCGCTTTGATGTCTCTTTCTATGTCTCTCAATATCTCAAGTTCGCGGAGAAACCCATCTCCCGAAATGAGCAATACCTGTCATAGAATGTGTCTGGATGTCTGATGGGACCTAGCTCATAAATGAACTCCAAATCCAAACTTCTTAGACTGTATCGTCAACTGAACTTAATCAGTATCCTGCGCCATGCCTCCCTCAGTATTGCCTTGGATCACCTGTCCAAAATACTGCCCCTCGTCAGAAGGAAAAACCATAACTCTGACAACCTCCTTGTCGTCCAGGTCACCTTGGAAGCCTGGAATGATAATCGTCTCTCTAAAGAGGCTGTCTTTATCATATCCCTAGAACATCCACTTATGTTCTAAAACTGCTTCCGACTGTTTCTCCAGGATTGGATCAATGTCAACTTATTGCATCTAGTGCAAGAACAACATCTGGTGTGGTACTTGACATCTCATGATTGACTCAATTGCCTGAGCAAGTGATCTGTCAATCATGCACATCCCTCTCCCCTTTAGTCCGTATGACACCTTTAGAGAGGGTGACTCCATTACCTGCAGGTACTCTACCGTGCCAGGAGTCGTCCATTCTAAATACTCTTAGAATGCTGTCTAAGTACCCTTAATTGGGAAACCACCCAAATCTAGATCTAAAACCATAGATCTAGTAACCAGTATGTCTGATATAATATCCAAGTCCCATATGGAGAAACTACTGTGTGACGACCAAAGTATAACCGATTGTAGTGTAGGAATATCACTTCCTACTCTGTGTATGTCATCCAAATACCAGGACATCACACCCTACTACCTTCTCAACAGATCCATCCCCTATTCTGATGAAGTCAAACCTATGACTGTCACGTCAGAAATAGATGATCTATCTCCGCTATATCTGCTTTAGTCTATAAATAGACATAAGCTACCTGTCCATCAATGCTTCCGCTGCTCCCACTGACTACGACAACCCTCTGGCAGAGTCATATACACGTACACTTCTAAAACTAGTTTAGAACGACGCTATAATCATCCTCCCGCCGGGTCTCGCAACCTGGAACAACAACAATGGCAAGTGTGGGTAAACAAGAACTTCCCTGTCACCGTCCTTGAGGCTACCGGAGTACCTCTCGGGTGCCTGAAGTTACCCACCTTTTCTGCGGAGTGGCCAATGGAATGTCAAGCCATATTGAATCTTTAGGTTCCTATGAAATCTTCAGTAATCGTTTATGGTTCTGGAATCACTTCCAGTTCTACCATACTCCCACTACTGTTTACTGAAAAAAAAACATTTTATTTAAAACTGTGGCGAGTCTAGAACAATATCTCTATTGATCTGCCAGATGGTAGAAAGTCAACCCTCGTCATAGCCTGGGTCAACCCACAAACAGCCATTACAGAAACGTGCCTTGAGTTATCCAGAGTCTGGTTTTAATCATAAGCCGGACAACTCCCCGTACCTTAACATCGTTAAGATATGAACTGTTCTATATCCCATATAGAACCGGAGGCACTGATTTAATTGAACTAGATTCAAATCATGCAGCTGTCTCCAGTGCATGTCAACTAAATGGAAAGAAGCTGATCAGCGTTACTCAACTTAGGAATGCTTCCAACTATGAGTAACCTGAAAGAGAAGCAAGTTCTCTTAATCATTACTATCAACTGAATACCATATACAAGTATCTACATCTTCGATCACTTTAAAGAATCCCGATACTTGCAATATCTGGTTCTCTACTTTATTCAAATACCTATAACTTCTCAAAATTCGGACCCTGTGTTTCCACGAAACACCTGTCTAAAAACTAGAGAAGTCATAAGTAAACCGAATATAGTACGAGGACCAACCCCTCTGTCCTAATGGACCCTGGACAACATACAATACTCTGTATAAGTCCCTTGAGTCTGATAACTCATTCACTGTGTGTCGTAGGTTGAAAACTGTACTTATGGTTAAGAAGAATTACACCGCTGTTTAATGCTCCTTACCTAACCATCCACTGATATAGGTAAATGTCACAGACATAATTTCAAAAAGATAAATCTCACTCTATAAAAATAGACGTACAGATGTATCAATTTGAAATTGGTGCATACCAGCGGATATTCAAAACCAAATATTTGCCGTCCGGCAACCAACCCAGGCGACTTCCTCAAATATCACCGATTACAACGAATTCTGATATAATGAGGATGATCACCCAATTCCCAATAACTTACTCCAACTCATCATCTGTAAAACCATATAGATGTGAGAATCATACCTGGTAAATACATACCCTGGAGCAAGTGTCTAACTGGGAAATCAGTTTTCCTTTAACAGTACACAGTGAAACTGAAACATTGAAATGTTTCGATGGGGTATCCCGGTATTCCTAGTAATGCCTCTTCCAGATTCACGACTGTAACCGTATAATTCTTTGCCACCTCTCCAAATTCCTTTATATGTCTTTAGTCATTACCTTCTGCACACCCCTTAAGCCAAATGGTTTTCTTCCTTCCCTACCGTTCGGCACCAGCCTATGGTTTGGAAGAAGACTATCCAATAAGCATAATGGGTGTACTGTCCTAATCCTAGGAGCACTCGCAATGCGAGAGAAGGTGAAGATAAAAGACAACCGAATAAACCTTATTCCTATTTCTCCTGAACCAGAATTCATCCCCGAACTGGAACAAGTTCCTTTCGAGTTCGTATATAACCATACGATGGAGTATCCAATAAACTGTGGATCTTCGTAGTGATACGGATTGTTCTGGAGAAATACAAAGATGATTTGGGAGCGGTAATGAAATACCTGGTTTGGTCATGAATAGCAGTCGCAGTTTACTTTGCCCTCCTTCTAATCCCTTTCTTTGTCTTTACATAATACCTTATGTACACCATCGTTAGGCTAATTGGTTTTCTTCATTCCCTACCGGTCGACACCAGCCTATGGTTTGGAAGAAGACTATCCAATTTGCGTAATAAGTGTACTATCTCCTAAACCAAGGAGTACTCGCAACCTGAGAGAAGGTAAAAGGAAAAAACAACTGAATAGTCCTATCCGTTTTCTCCAGAACCGGAAACCATCCTCGAATAAATTCCTTCGAGTTCGTATCTAACCATACAATGGTTTTGTCCAATGGAAGTGGACGTTCGTAGTAATATGGGGTGTCCTGGAGAAAAGGGTAAAAGTAGGAGTGGCAATGAGTGCAACTCTGACAATCCAAAAGCCGGTGTTTAAGAAGGTTCGGTCAACTTGGTCACTGAGTCATAGTCTTAGGGTCGGGTCAATGGTCGCTGCCAAAGAGAGAGAGAGAAAAGAAACACTCAGCGTGCACTCTATCCTAGATCAGAATGGTTACCAATTTATCTAATCTGGAAACCTCCCACTGTACCGTCAAATTCTCCTCCAAACCTGAAAGAAGAATTAGTCGGGATCACCCGAGGAGTAAACTAACTCATCAGTGGGAATCAGGATCCAACTATCATCGCATGATAACGTGACGGAATCCGCTCACGGTGTCACACTCCAGAAGGTATGCGCATATCTGGCAAGTTTCAGCTTCTTTAGAAACTCCCTATGTGATTTCTGCCCCATGCTCTTATGACCTTGGCGTGAGGTCAAAATATCATAAGTCACATGTCAAGTTCTGCCCATCATTATCCAGGTTAATTTGAACCCACCCGTACATACCCTTGACGTAGGCCAAAATAGTAGTACGATTGTCCCAAACCAACGCATCTATCTATGCTACAGATAAATACCCGGCAGCTACCAATCACTATGCCTTGGCGTGAGGTCAAAATACATAGCTTGAATACTACCGAATCTTTAACCGAAATGATGGAGGGCTACGAATGGTTTCTGGCGAAAACCTTTAACGTAATGAACTTGATATCGTTGAAGGAACGGATAGCTTTTAAAAATATAGTGATGAAAACCTTTGCTAAAGAGGTCACTCCCGGTGAAGGGATCTCGGCTCTTTCCCCGTAGAATGAGGTGCAGGATATTCCAACTGAATACCACGGTGCAAAGCAAAAGTAATCGGCTATAGTGAAGTTAATGCCCTGACGCAAACCTTTTGTCCAAGGGGTCACTCCCGGTAAAGGGATCTCGGCCCTTGCCTCGTCGTCTGAGGAGCAGGATATTCCAACTGAATACCACGATGCAAAACAAAAGAGAACGTCCTTGCAATAACAGCCTTTTGAAAAGTGTTCCAACAACATCATATTAGGTTTGTTTTAACTTGCATTGATCCGAATCAACGCAGTCCCATCAATTGATCACACCACAAAGAACGAAAATAATATGACGTACGTATATGCCATCCGCATTCGCCACTGGGTCCCGTCATTACCCGTTAGGTTAGCTAACTAACGACAGAGCGGGGACTGGACTAGCGCGGATGTAAAACATATACAACATCTACTAATATATATACCAATATATTATATTTCGCTCAAGGCGTGATAAAAAATGCAACATCACAGAAATGTACAGCATCACAGAACAATACAGATATTTGGGATCCCCGGGTTTTACAGAGCCACTACTGAAACCCGACGTTCCCCTGGTCGTGTGGATAGCCTGTGCAATGAAATCCTAGACCCCTACAGGTGCAGCAAGTCACCCGCCAAAACCTGAAGCGAGGCAGCCCCCTTCAGTACCGTGAATGGACCACCCAGCACTTCACGGAATCCGGTAACTTGGGCACCCCTCCTGGGTCAACCTGTACCCACTACGAGTGCGGCGAATAGCCCGCCAATCCTAGAGTGAAGCCCCCCCGTCTCAATGCCATGAGATGCGGGCCCGTTGCCCTCTAGAACCCGGCTATCCGTGCACCCCACCTTGGGGTAATCCTAGTACAGAAAGTAAAATATACATACAACGGGTATATCGACCGCAACCTGGTCGTGCCCCAAAATAATAATACAATCAGGCAGTGACGGCAGTCCACACGTCGGACGCTCGCCCGGCAATATCAAATGTACAAAATACAACAAAACTGTACTAGCATTGCATCCAGGCTATCCCCACGACCAATCCGCAACATCACAGCATAACACAGAACATCAACGTGAAAGTCACGTTCGCAAATCCGTCTAACCGGGCTATAGCAGTTAGAATGGATTTACCGATCAAGTGACATTCACGGTCGCAGATATAATGTAAATACTGTGAACTAATATATTTAAAATGTCCGATCGATTAAAAATTAACAAGTGGGCCCCAAGTACTACTGTAGCACATCAAGAAATTATGGGCCCAAAATTAATATTCCAGAAACCCTATTTTCAACCCAGAAAGAAACTGCAGAAATTTGATGCAGCAATCACACTACAGTGCGGCGGAAACGCGGCTTAATGGGGGGTTTGGCCGCGGTTCCGCGCTCGCACAGTCGACTCACTGCGTCGAATCTCTACAGAACGCTTAAATCTTCCAGTACATCAGTTTTCTACAACCTGAAAAAAATTTCGAGCCAGAAAAAATTCGACAGAAAACTGATGCATGTGTTATTGGGTTTTCGGAACATTTGTTCGACCGGAATTATAAAACACATTAGACAAAGCTAGACTATGTTAATGGCGAGGCTCTGATACCACTGTAAGTGCACGGTGGCGCCCCGGCCTCCATCCCGAGGCCAAATGCGGAAGCGATGGCTAACTTTAAATTTTTCTTGAACCGGCACCACCGCACACTAGAACCCGGATCGTGCCATTAACTAGTCCTAGCTAACTATAAGATGGGGAAGAGAGATATACCGAGTGATCCGAGTCCTCCGGTCTTCTCGCCGTCGTCCCGATCTCCCACGGAGTCTCCGGTGTCCACCTCGTCGCCGGAAGGGCACCACGTCGCCTGCTTCTTTTACGGGCTCCCATCTCTATATCGAGGCAACTCGGGCATGAAGCTGGCGAGTCGACGTGCCTAAGATTTGCTGTAGAATGTGTAGTGCTCATGTCTCATTTGGGGTTTAGGATGTTGCCTTTGGTGGAGGAAATGAACCATGTATTTCTTTGGATGAACAAAGGGATTTTTTGGCATGGAAATGAGACTCATTTTCCTCCTCTCAAAAATTGGACAGCCCACCTCTAGAGTGGCCGGCCATGTAATATGTGGGAATGAGAGGAGAGAGTGATAGAATAATGCAAGAGAGAGGGAAAAAGAAATCATGTGAAGAAATGATCACAAGGCAAAACCAACACTCTTCCAACCATCATCATCCATCATTATCACCAAAAGGTCATGCCATCATGACACTACAAGACTAGCCATGATGACTAAAGAAAGTCAAGCAATGATGGTGCAAGTATCATGATACAATAAAATGCAAAGAACACCCTCCACAAATACTTATTTGCACAAATGCAAATAAGCCCTCCTCCACCAATCTTCGGCCAATAAACGATACAAAGGAAATTGGCCGAAACGGAAAGCAAACTGGCAACTCCAGAAAACTGGTCCCGTAATAAATTACAGGAAAACCCCGATACTGTGTATACACACCCGCATCTGTATTCCGGCCGAAATACAAATGCAATGAGACAAAATCTACACTGTACTATACTGGGATCCGGCTTAAACCAAAGTCGGCCAGTAATATCCGCTCGATCCTGATCCGTGCAATACCGCACGTATCTGATCGAACCCTGCCATATATCCATACGGCCTGTAGTACAAACTGTCCGATCCTGATCCGTGCAATACCGCACGTATCTGATCGGACCTTGCCATATCTCCATACAGCCTCTACAGCGTTTCGCCCGAAACTTGAGTAACTGAATTTGGGGGACTCTAAAGACTCGTCAACACCTTGGTTGTGGATTTAACCACTAGCACGTCAGAGGTATAAGCCAATACGTAACGGGCCACCAGCTATTGACCAAAAGGGACGTCGATGAGTGAACTCATCCTGACACCCTACTGAGCCTGTCAGTGACAATATCCGTACAGTCCGGTCCGTTCGTCTATGAGCATCGCATGGCGGGCCTAGGGGGTTGGTAAAAGTCAGACCCACAAAAGCGGTACAAGTCGTGTCGGAGTGTAGCACAGAACACCCTGAGATACTACTGGAATACCTACCAGAAAATCTCCTGCCTCGGCCGAGGGCTTCGTGTAATGGCTCTCCTAGACACAGCGCGACCTCACCCCCAATACCGGGAGAGACGAACCCTTGAAGATCCGCTCACTGCCTCCATGTGGCTCGGGACTGTACCCAACTAAAACCTGTTTGCACGTCTCCTTTGAGCGTGGTAGGGTAGTAATCAAAGTACAGTGGGAACTCACACGAGACAAATGATGATCCCCAGGTCGATGAACTAACCTGTACACATGTCACCAGGGAACTGCTATCTGACGTCAGGTATAAGACCAACTAGCATGTTCCCGGCGAGTCCTGTCCGGTGTACTCATAACCCAATGAGCACCTGTATACATCTTAGGTGAACCAACTGACACCAGTGGCTTGTGAGACCGGATACCGCCCCTCGTCGGGGTCTCGAATGTATACACTAGTCTACTCTGGAGTATCGATGCCCTATCTCGAAACTCCCACGACTAGGGACCTTTTAAGGATGTGCTTATAGACTACCAGCTCCTACGTATATGATCGCCCTCATACTGCTGGCAGTCAAGCAAGAATCCTAGGGGCTCTACCAACGTGTAATAGCGACCTGTCAGGTCACCTAAAGCAGTACACGATGATAAAGATAAACCAGATAGCATACTATCATCTCGAGTAAGACTGTCCTACTGGGACAGGTCCTCCCTCAATCATTGCAATCACGTGCCTGTGATCCATTAATTGACTCTGAGGGCTCTATCTCCAACAAATTATACATTAAATTATCGAATCAACACTTGATCCGATAATCCGGCTATTTCACAAATAACCGACTAATATAATTTGTATCAGTTCATCGAATCAACACTTGATCCGATGACCCGGCTATATCTCATATACCCGGCCGATATCTCATTTCGCGAGAATCTAATACGGTATCATATACACGTATTGTTCTCGGTCCTGCACATATCATATATGTGCCCCTACTCCGTTTTTCCTGAGTCAAGAAACCTCTATGTAGGATTCTAAAGAGTCGTCAATACGCCGGCAGTAGGTGATGATCATATCAAACACCCACAAGCTGCAAGAGGTTAGCTAAACGTAACAGCCACCCAAGTATTGAGCGATCAGAAGATCAACAAGCAAGCCTGTACATTCTCCCGTGAATCCAATCAGTAACACTCCCGTACAGTCCGGCCTCTTCGTCTGATATGTTGCATATCTCGCCTAGGGGTGGTAAACGTCAGACCCCAGTAGCTTGATAAGTCATGTTGATATGAGGTCCATAACAGTTCGAGAAACTACTGATAACACTTACCTATAAATCTCAGCAACCCTGGCCAGGGATTTCCAGTTATAGCCAATCTAACACAGCGCAACATCAACTCCCTATACCGGGAGAGACGCCCCTCCTATCGCTCATTGCCTCCATATGATTCGGGGCTGTACCTAAAAGCCACTTTTTTGCATGCCCTCTTGAACGCGGTATGATTGAAATCAAAGTACAGTGGGAATCACACAAGTCTCTATGACGAACTGCCATCTGACATGAGGTATTATACCATCTGGGAGTTCTCGGCGAGTCCGTCCAGTGTACCCAGTCTCCACTGAGCACCAGTATACATTCTCTGATGTCAAACACTAATGGATATGAGATCATCCATCGCCCATCATATGGGTCAAGAAGCGCATACGCTAGTCTACTCTGGAGTATCGATGCCCTGTCTCGGTACTCCCACGACTAGGAACATTTGAAGGATGTACTTGGTGACTACACTGTCCCCACTAGTATGATCCGCATCATAGTCCCGGTAGTCAAGTACTCATCCTAAGGGCTTTATCAACATGTAACATAGAGACAATCAGAGTACATGTTAAGATAAAAAGCAACCAAATAGCGTACTATCATGTCGAGCAAGAAAGTCCTCCCTATATATGTCCAAGCATCCACTACAATATACATCGTATGTACAGTAATGGCCTCTAGGGCATACATATAACTAACAATCTCCCACTTGCATTATGGACATCTGTTGTGGTATCGCATACCCAACAATTAGCTGTGGTTGAAGTATCTCATACTCAACCATCCCATAAAAGTCTCTACTGGGAAAAAGGCCTTTGTGAGTGGATCCGCGCTGTTGTCCTCTATGTCTACTCTCCTGTCCTCGATCTCCCTGGAGATCAACCATCTCCATGATCAGGTGGTTGATGTTATTTTCCGTTGTCGGTTTAGAAAAATGAATAGAATCACAACCAAAAAATATTTGACCGCAATCAATAACGGTGTCGGATGTAGCGCGTTAGTAAGTGTGGATCGTCCACAGGAATTGCGCGATTCGTTCGTATTTTGTTTTGTTTGAATCGAAAATTTAATGAAAAGAGAACAAACAATTCATGATTTGTAATTGAAATTCAAGAATTAGAAAATCTAGATCTAATAACAAGAAAACGATAGAATCAAGAATTGAGAGTTTAATTATTTTTCCAACCAAATATCAAGAATCGAAATGAGGCTCGTAGGAATCGATCGGATCTATAGATGTGATGTAATCTCACTATGACGTATTCTTATCCTTCGATGAATGGATACTAGATCGATGATGATCGACGAGAATTAGGGATTTCTAGTAAACCTAGGGTTTCATCATTTATCTCTTGTTCCTTCGTCGATATCATTCATATTCTAGCCTCTAGTAAATTCAAGAATCGATCGTGAATCCCTAATTTCGAGCGTTCACAATCAAGAAAGTATCGCAACGAAACTAGGTCATCGATTCTTCAATTTACAAGAGTTTACAAACTCGTAGGACTTAAGAATCGTTTTAAGATTTGTTACATCATCATTCTATTGATCGTCTCGACTCCTTTACGAGCGGAGTTTTACTCAAAAATCACAACAAGAACTACAATTACAAATTGAGATCGAATCATGATGCAAGAATTTAAAGAAAGCGAGATTAACGAATTTCACCTTTTATTTATATCAACAATTCCGTTACAATCACTCAAGAACTACAAGAGGAAGAACTCGATCGTCGATTTGGCTTCGCTCGGCTCCTTGAGTCGCGGATCGGTTTGGATCACTTGCTCGATTGAAGATCGGCTCCGCTCCTAAAAGGTTGAAGGATTCTCGCTTGATTTGGTACTCGGGATCTTGAATTTGGATTGGAATTAGGGTTAGGGTTTCGCACAAGTCTTGTCACTAGACTTGTGGAAGAAGATGGAGATTAATGGAAAAATTGAACAACTAAAGATTGCGGAAGTAAAGATTTTGGAAGACTAAAGATTAAGGAAGAGGCTAACCCTAATAGGCCCCTATTTATAGGCCATCCAAACCCTAGATCTAGGATTTGAATTTTGAATTTCCCTCCAAAAGTTAGTTAGAGGGAGCCTTCTAGATGAAGTTTGTTAAGCCGAGCCTTCTAGATGTGGCACGTGGCGTTTCTACAATGTTCTGGAAGCTTGGGCCGTTAGCTTAGACACGTGTAGGAATTCTGGGCATCTGAAGCCATCAAGCCGCCGCGGTTCCGCGGCGTAAGCTGGCTCCCGCCGCGGAACCGCGGCGCCTTTGAAGCTTTAGTGCTTGATCTTTTACTGGTAATTACTGGGCTGACTTATGGGCCTTTATAAAATATGTTAAATCTTATTTGACTTTCTGTATCACTGCCAGATCTCAGATCTTTGAGTTGACGTATCTTTTATCAGCACTTTGACAATCTTGGCCTGTCTCCTGGAATTTCCTGCACAGACTTCGAAACAAGTGTTTGCACAATATAGGGATGATGCGATGCCATGATAAACAGTCAATTTCCTTCATAAATGTCGGTTTTAGAGTATAACACATGCAATCTGGTATTTCAGGACTGTTTTGCTAATATGTGCAATATGAATACTGAACACTTCTAGATGAGTGCAAATGTTAGGGAAATTGCCGTGTTAAAAATGCAGTATTTTCGACTGATCAAATTCCCCCAAACTTATTTTCGATCGTCTCGAGCGAACTGTTTTATTAAAAAGAGAAGGAGAAAATAAAGAAAGAGACAAACTAACTAGCACACTTTCGTAGGCAACACGATTGCACTGAGCACGTGCAACAAGCCTTTAAACCTCTAGGTGTCCCTAGTAGGAGGAGTGTTGTCTCCTGAGGGTTTTCAGCGGATTGCACCCACAAAATCCAATAATAAAAGGAAGATCATGAAATTTACATTTAAAGACAAGAATTGTAAAAGAAAAGCTTTGAAAATTATGGTTTCCAACTAAGCTAGCTTTTCGGTTGTCATGAGCCCTATCTTAATAGTCATGAAAAGATGTTAGAAATCACGTCCTCCCTCAATAAAACATCGTCTTATTATTCATTCCTATCTTTCATCCAAACATCGATCATATAACCCTGCGTGTGTGTAAAGACATCCCTACACCCGGAGAGTTCAATTCAAGCTACCATACCCTTGCCCATCAGCCTTAGTACTTTTTAATTAATGAATATTTAGATGAGATTGCTCACACACTTTCATGCGACCGTTAATACTTCTTGAGGTACTAACCGACCGATTACTCATGTTCTTGCTTATTTGGTGTATTTTCCTCGTCTTGCACCACCTAAGGCTTAGCAGTGACTCCCAGACCAGTTGGCCTTAGGGCACTAGGTGAAGAGGCACCCTCGCTATATTTTTTTATTGCTGCCTTGGCGATAAAAAAACCAGTGTCCATTTTTCTCACCACTTTATATTTTCTTCATTTTTTTATTTCCTTCATACTTTTGGCTTTAAGACAAGAGCATTTCAAGGTATCCTCTACTATCCCAGGCTTTAAGACGCGTGTAAGTGCGATTAGTAGGGTATCAACGTTCAAAAATGTTTGGCTTCCAGAATAGAAACTATTTTTCAGACTTATTTTTATCCTCAGATTAGTGACTTCCTTCATCTTACTAACCCTTGGGACAACGGCTCATAACTACTTATTACTAGTTCGTATAAGAAAACTTCTAATTTTCTTGATTTTCTTAAATTTTTCTAATCTCATGGATGTAATTTTTCACTATCTAATCTTTTATTATCTTATTTATGTACAAAAATGTTTTTATTTTGTTTTGAAATTTTTTAAATTTTTATAGGTTTTGAAAAATGTTTTGTGCTTATGCAAAGTATGATGCAAATGATGCGAAAATAAGCACAAACCTCCCCCAAACTTGTTTTCAACAGTGTCCTCACTGTTGCCATCTGCTAAATCTCGAAAAACCTATAAGCTTGGGAGGAATTTTTTAGTGGGGGCAAAATATTTAAGTGAAGACCCTCCCCTAAACTTATTTTTGGCTCAAAAGTTTGTAAATCTTTCCAAGAGCCAGAAAAAAAATGCCCCCCCAAACTTGAGTTATGCAATGTTAATCTTTAAAATTCATATGAGGGGGTTAAAAATCAGTGGTCGATGCCAAGCTTTGCAAAGACCGAAAGTTAACACCAACCATTCAAAAATTTTATCAATGCAGTGCTCTGGTTGGTGGAAGAAGAAGTGGGGAAAGGTTAAGTGGTGGAATAGAATGTGTGTGCGTCTCATTTTGGAGAGACGATGTAGTGTATGTGATGGATTACTCGCATTCTTTTTACAGTTCAGAAAAAGGGGTGGAGGTTCAATTTCATTGATTGGGAGATGATTCATCTCAACACCCGTGTCATTTAAAAATGCGAGTTCATCAGCGAAGATCTCCTCAAAAGTTCCATCAATACCCCGATGAATAATGTCATCACAAAGTGCGGGGTGATCTTCATACTCTAAAAACAGTTCATAATCAGTGTTAATTGTTGACCCGGACATCTCGGTGGAAGAGTCCGTATGTGTATGATACATAGTTGGGTCAAACAATAACGTATGAAAAGAGTCTAGATCAATATTAGGAGGATCATCAAATCCGCTGCTGTCGACTTCCATTAAGTCGACAGAACAGACCTGAGCAGTAGGTTCGGAGGGTACACTTCCCAACTTGTAAATGTTCAGCTCTATTGACCTATTTCCGAAGGATAGGGTCATAGAGCCATTACGACAGTTGATTATAGCGTTGGAAGTGGCCAAAAAAGGGGCGACCTAAAATCATCAGAATTTGATTCCTTGGGTTCGCTACAGGCTGTGTATCAATTACAATAAAATCCACAGGAAATATAAATTCCCCGATTTTTATTAACACATCCTCCAGTTCACCCCTAGGTTTGGTGATTGATCGGTCAGCCATCTGGAGAGTGCGATGGGCTGGTTTCAACTCTCCGATCCCTAGTTGCTCATAAACAGAGTATGGAAGCAAGTTAACACTAGCGCCAAGGTCTAGTAGAGCACGGTTGATGTGTTTTTCCCCAATAGAAATGGAAATAGTAGGACAGCCAGGGTCCTTACGTTTCCGTGGTACTTGTTCGGGGAAAGCCGTGTCTACAGTCTTTGCCATGAATATCTTCTTAGGCACTTGAGTCTTCCTCTTCCTACTGCACAAGTTCTTAAGAGTTTCGCATAGGACGGAACTTGTTGGATGGCATCTAGGAGAGGGATGTTGATGTTAACTTGCTTAAAAATGTCTATAATCTTCTCCATATGTGGACTCGATGTGTTAGCCCTTAACCGATCAGGATAAGGTGCTTTAGCAATAAGCGCTGGGTCCATCATAGGAGAAGGAAGTGTGTGTGGACCCGATCCCAAAATAGAAGTAGGGATCGTCGGTGGTAGATTAGAAGAGATGGGCTGAGGTGGCGAGCCTTGTGGGAAACGAAGAATAGGCTCGCAAGAAGGTGGTGGGGTAGAAGAACTGGGGTCAGAATTAGAAGTAGAAGTGGAAGGAAAGGTCTCAGCCAGGGTGTTATTGATAGATTTTTCAGTATCATCAAACTCTTCCCCAACGTGATTGTCAAGCACTCTTCCAGATCTCAATGTGATTGCATTCACATGATGTGAATAGCCAGGATTGGCCAAAGGTTGAGCTGGAAGTTTCCCTTTCTCTCTTGCACTCATTTCGGCTTTTAATCGTGCAATTTCTTCTTCCATCGATTTAATACTCTCGCTTTGGGACGTAGAGTTTTTCTCAATTTTATCGACAGAAGACTTCATTTCAGCCGAAACTTGCATGATATTTATTATGACCAAATTCATGTATTGTGCAAATGAAGAGGATTCATTAATCCCGGTCAACTATAAAGGACTAGACAGTGCAGGTGTGTTAACCGGATATTGGAAGTTTTGTGCTTGGAAGGGGTGCTGACTCAATTGTGGTGGTTGCTGTTGTGGTGGAGGGACCCTTTGGAAATTGTTTTGGGTTGGAACCGTGTTTTGAGATTGTGATTGGTTCCAAGCAAAGTTAGGGTGATTCCTCCAACCCTGATTATATGTGGAAGAAAATGGATCGTTTCTAGGTCTTTGAAATGCGGCATTGGTATGCTCGTGACCTTGAAACAGAGAATTTCGTGGACACTCTTCCGTCAAATGAGAAGGATCAGAACAGCATCGACATACAGTTTTGGAGAGTGATATTTGATTTAGGGCGGCTAAAAATTTGTTTTCCATAGTCTCGAGTTTCTTTTGCATAGCTGAAATGTCAACTCTAACTCCTATGAAAATATTATTGCCATCCCTAGACGATTGATTCACACCCTCCCACTGTAAAGATTTTTCAGCGAAATTTTCTAAAAAATTCTAGGCTTCCCCATCATCTTTAGTCATGAAGTTGCCTTGACACATGGATTCAAGGGCCTGTCTTGTGTTAGGATTAATGCCCTCATAAATGATTCGGCACAGTTCCCATCTCGGGATTCCGTGATGAGGACATTGAACTAACAGATCCTTGAAGCGTTCAAGACATTTTGAAAATGGTTCATATGGAAGCTGGGTGAATTGATTGATTTCGCTGCGGACTCGAGCTGTCTTATGATGTGGGTAGAATTTCTTAAGGAATGCTTTGACGAATTCTTCCCAATTTGAAATGGAATGTGCGGTAGTGTTATACAGCCACTTCTCGGCTATATCGCACAAGGTGAATGGGAGAAGACGTAGACGCATAGCATCCATAGAAAGCTGTGAGGTACCCATCATTGCGTATACATTTTCAAATTTGGTGATAAATGCATATGCGTCTTCAGACTCGAGACCGTGAAATTTTGGTAGAAGGTTGATGTATAGGGGTTTAATTTCAAAATTTTCCTCGTTGGCTGGTGGAATGGAAAGACAGATGGAAAAAGGACCTCGTGTAGGATAGCACCTCTCTTGGAGAGAGATGCGAGGTGGATTCTGTGCACCAACGGATGGCGGAAGATTAGTGGAAAAGAAGTTCGATGGAGATGGATCCATCGATGTGGGTGTGGTGGTGGGTAAAAGAAAGGGTAAATGTAGAAATACCGACTTTTGGATCGATGAGGGAAACACGGACTTAACGGGCACTAGAATCCCGTGTCCAGCCTATCTTGCACTAAAAAGGGTTAGTACAAGTGGCAGCGTGACTTTATAATTAGGGGAGATGAATGAATGCGGTGTTTGTTTTGAAAAGTGGACGGATTTTTGAAAAAATGATGCAACACAACAAATGCAACACACAAAACCCTAGAATCTAGTGGTCACCTAGGTCAAATCTCTAGACCGCTCCTAACTGCCAAAAGACAACACGCAGGATAAATCCTCCACTGCCTCTTTGTTTCTCCTGTGGCCAGGTAAGTGCCAGTTAAGTGGGAGGTTCTCCACTACGTAAGTAGTGGGCCTAATTAAGTAACCACTAGCTTTCGACACACTTGCCTTAGACACCACAAGAGAAACGCGGATAAGCAATGAATTACCCACGGCCTTCTTCTGTCCTAAGTGAGCGCGACGGTCCTTAGTGTAAGTGCACGGCGGCGCCCCGGCCGTCGATCCGACGCCGAAAACGCGGAAACGAAAAACTTTGCAAACTAGCAAACCGGCACCACCGCGCACTTTTATCCCGGATCGGGCCATTAACCTAACTACTAGCAAACTAAAAGATGGGTAGAGAAGATATACCAGGCGATCCGTATCCTTCGATCTTCGTCTCCACTCCCATCTCCTCGCGGAATCTCCGGTTGTCGCCTCCTCGTCGAAACGGGCACTACATCGCCGGGTTCTTTTACGGGCTCCCACATCTGGACCGAGGCAACTTGGGCGCGAAGTTGGCGAGCCGACGCGTCTAAGGTTAAAGTAGAGAAGTGTAGAATCCATTGTCTCATTTGGGGTTTATGTAGTTGCCATGGTGATGGAGGAATAGAATGGAATGAACTTTCAAGTGGAGCTAGAATTTGTGTAGCAAGAAAATGAGATGAACAAATTTTCCTCACACAAAATTAATCCCTCTCACCCTCCCAAATTGTGGCCGGCCCCTCTATATGAAAAAATGAGGAAGAGAAAAACTCAAGCATGAAGGGAGGTGAGTGTAGGGAAGGAAAATGGTGACCACACCCAAAAGCAAGCCTCACATCATTTCTAATCCATATCCTATCTCATTAATGCAAAAGAATGGATGGAAAAAGAATCTCATCATGCTATATCAATCAAGAAGCCACAAATTACAAATAACACCTCCACAATATGCTAATTTGCGAACTTGCAAATTAGCCCCTCCAACGGAAAGTCCGGCCGTGAAGGAACAAAAGAAAACTGGCCGGAACGGAATGCAAACTGACAACTTCAGAAAACTGATCCCGTAATAAATTATAGGAAAACCCCGCGACTGCATATAAATGACCGCATTTGTATTCCCACTGAACACAAATGCAATGAGACAAAATCTACACTGTCTAATACTAGGATCCGGCTTAAACTAAAGCCCGCTAGTAAAAACCGTCCGATCACGATCCGTGCAATACCGCACGTATCTGATTGAACCCTGCCATATCTCCATACGACCTCTACAGCGTTTCGCCCGAAACTAGAGTAACTGTGTGTGGTGGACTCTAAAGACTCGTCAATACTATGGCTGTAGATTTAACCACTAGCACGTCAGAGGTATTAGCCATACGTGACGGGCTACCAGCTATTGACTAAAAGGGACATCGATGAGCGAACTCATCCTGACACCCTACTGAGCCTGTCAGTGACAATATCCATACAGTCCGGTCCGTTCGTCTATGAGCATCGCATGGCGGGCCTAGGGGGTTGGTAAAAGTCAGACCCCCAAAAGCGGTACAAGTCGTGTCGGAGTGCAGCCCAAAACACCCTGAGATACTACTGGAATACCTACCAGTAAATCTCCTGCCTTGGCCAAGGACTTTTCATGTACTGGCTCTCCTAGACATAGCGCGACCTCACCCCCAATACCGGGAGAGACAAACCCCTGCAGATCCGCTCACTGCCTCCATGTGGCTCGGGACTGTACCCAACTAAAACCTGTTTGCACGTCTCCTTTGAGCGTGGTAGGGTAGTAATCAAAGCACAGTGGGAACTCACACGAGAAAAATGACGATCTCAGGTCGTTGAACTAACCTGTACACATGTCACCAGGGAACTGCTATCTGACGTCAGGTATAATACCAACTAGCAGGTTCCCGGCGAGTCCTGTCCGGTGTACTCATAACCCAATGAGCACCTGTATACATCTTAGGTGAACCAACTGACACCAGTGGCTTGTGAGACCGGCCACCGCCCCTCGTCGGGGTCTCGACTGTATACCCTAGTCTACTCTGGAGTATCGATGCCCTGTCTCGAAACTCCAACGACTAGGGACCTTTTAAGGATGTTCTTATAGACCCCAGCTCCCACGTATATGATCGCCCTCATACTGCTGGTAGTCAAGCAAGAATCCTAGGGGCTCTATCAACGTGCAATAGCGACTCGTAAGGTCACCTAAAGCAGTACACGATGATAAAGATAAACCAGATAGCATACTATCATCTTGAGTAAGACTGTCCTACCGGTATAGGTCCTCCCTCAATCATTGCTATCACGTGCCTGTGATCCAATAATTGACTCTGAGGGCACTATCTCCAACAATCTCCCACTTGCACTTAAGTCTAATTATTGCGATGTCGCATACTCACAGCCCTTGTGATACCGAACACCCAACTCCTCTACTAGTCAGTCTCACAAAGCTCGTTTGCGAAACTATTGCGTTTGAGGAATAGCCTCAGTGAGTGGATCCGCTGTGATGTTTCTTTCTATGTCTCTCTTTATCTCATGTTCGCGGAGAAAGCCATCTCTCGAAATGAGCAATACCTGTCTTAGAATACGTCTGGATATCTGATGGGACCTAGCTCATAAATGAACTCCAAATCCAAACTTCGTAGACTGTATCGTCAACTGAACTTAATCAGTATCCTGCGCCATGCCTTCCCTCAGTATCCACCTGGACCACCTGTCCAAAATACTGCCCCTCGTCAGAGGGAAAACTACAACTCTGACAATCACTCTGTCATCCAGGTCACCTTGGAAGCCTGGAATGATAACCGTCTCCTAGAGGAGGCTGCCGTTATCAAATCCCTAGAACATCCACTTATGTTCTAAAACTGCTTCCGAATGTTTCTCCAGGATTGGATCAATATCTACATATTGCACCTACTGCAAAAACAACATCTGGTGTGGTACTTGCCATCTCATGATTGACTCAATTGCCTAAGCAAATGATCTGCCAATCATGCACATCCCTCTCCCCTTTAGTCTACAAGACACCTTTAGAGAGGGTGACCCCATCACCTGCAGGTATACTACCGTGCCAGGAGTCGTCCATTCTAAATACTCATAGAATGCTGTCTAAGTACCCTGATTAGGAAACCGCCCAAATCTATATCTAAAACCGTAGATCTAGTAACCAGAATGTATGATATAAGATCCAATTCCTATGTGGAGAAACTACTGTGTGACAACCAAAGTATAACCGATCGTAGTATAGGAATATCATTTCCTACTCTATGTATGTCATCAAATACCAGGACATCACACCCTACTACCTTCTTAACAGATTTATCCCCTATTCTGATTAAGTCAAACCTATGACTGTCACATCAGAAATAGATGATTTATCTCCGCTATATCTGCTTTAGTCTATAAATAGACATAAGCCACTTGTCCACCATGCTTCCGCTGCTCCCACTGACTACGACAACCCTCTGGCAGAGTCATATAGACGTACATTTCTAAAGCCAGTTTAGAACGACGTTATACTCATCCTCCTGCCGGGTCTCACAGTCTGGAACAACAGCAATGGCAAGTCTGGGTAAACAAGAACCTCCCTGCCACCGTCCTTGAGCATACCGAAATACCTCTCGAGCGCCTGAGGTTACCCACCATATCTGCGGAGTTGCCAATGGAATGTCAAACTAGATTGAATCTTTAGGTTCTTATCAAATCTTCAGTAATCATTTGCGGTTCTGGAATCACTTCCAGTTCTACCATACTCCCACTACTGTTTTCTGAAAAAATCCATTTTTGTTAAAACTGTGGCGAGTTAAGAACAATATCACTATTGATCTTCCGGATGGTAGAAAGTCAACCCTCGTCATAGCCCGGGTCAACCCACAAACAGCTATTACAGAAACGTGCCTTGAGTTGTCCAGTGTCTGGTTTTAAGCATAAGCTGGACAACTCCCCGTACCTTAACAATGTCAAGATATGAACCGTTCTATATCCAATATAGAAACAGAGGCACTGATTTAATTGAACTAGATTCAAATCATGCAGCTGTCTCCAGTGCATGTCAACTAAATGGAAGGAGGCCGATCAGCGTTACTCAACTTAGGAATGCTTCCAATTATGGGTAACCTGAAAGAGAAGCGAGTTCTCTTAATCATTACTATCAACTGAACACCATACACAAGTATCTACATCTTCGATCACCTTGAAGAATCCCTATACTTGCATTACCTGGTTCTCTACTTTACTCATATACCTATAACTTCTCAAAACTTGGACCTTGTATTTCTACGAAACACATGTTTAAGAACTAGAGAAGTTATAAGTAAAAAGAATATAGTACGAGGACCAACCCCTCTGTCCTAATGGACATTGGACAATATACAATACTCTGTATAAGTCCCCTGAGTCTAATAACTCAATTCCTGCGTGTCGTAGGTTGAAAACTGTACTATGGTTATGAAGAATTACACCGCTGTTTAATGCTCCTTACCTAACCATCCACTGATATAGGTAAATGTCATAGACATATTTTCAAAAAGGTATATCTCACTCTATAACAATAGACGTACAGATATATCAATTGAAAATTGGTGCATAACAACGGATATTCAAAACCAAATATTTGCCGTCCGGCAAACAACCCAGGTGACTTCCTCAAATATCACCAATTACAACGAATTCCGATATAATGAGGATGATCACCCAATTCCCAATAACTTACTCCCATTCATCATCTGTAAAACCATACAGATATGAGAATCATACCTGGTAAATACATACCCTGGAGCAAGTGTTTAATTGGGAAATCAGTTTTCTTTTAACAGTACACAGTGAAACTGAAACATTGAAATGTTTCGATGGGGTATCCGGGTATTCCTAGTAATGCCTCTTCCATTATCCAGATTCACAACTGTAACCGTATATCTCTTTTCCATCTCTCTAAATCCCTTTATATGTCTTTAGTCATTACCTTCTGTACACCCCTTTAGGCCAAATGGTTTTCTTCCTTCCCTACCGTTCGGTACCAGCCTATGGTTTGGAAGAAGACTATCCAATAATTATAATGGGTGTACTGTCCTGATCCTAGGAGCACTCGCAATGCGAGAAAAGGTGAAGATAAAAGACAACCGAATAAACCTTATTCCTATTTCTCCTGAACCAGAACCCATTCCCGAACTGGAACAAGTTCCTTTCGAGTTCGTATATGACCATACGATGGAGTATCCAAATAAACTGTGGATCTTCGTAGTGATACGGAGTGTCCTGGAGAAATACAAAGGTGATTTAGGATTGGCGAAGAAATATTTGGTTTGGTCGTGAATATCAGTCGCAATTTACTTTGCCCTCTTACTAATCCCTTTCTTTGTCTTAACTTAATACCTTTTGTACACTGTTTAGGCTAATTGGTTTTCTTCATTCCCTACCGGTCGGCACCAGCCTAAGGTTTAGAAGAAAACTATCCAATTTGCGTAATAGGTGTACTATCCCCTAAACCAAGGAGTACTCGCAACCTGAGAGAAGGTAAAAGGAAAAGACAACTGAATAGTCATATTCGTTTTCTCCAGAATCGGAAACCATCCTCGAATAAATTCCTTTGAGTTCGTATATAACCATACGATGGTTTTGTCCAATGGAAGTGGACGTTCGTAGTAATACGGGGTGTCCTGGAGAAAAAGGGTAAAAGTAGGAGTGGCAATGATGTTTGCAACTCTGACAATCCAAAAGCCAGTGTTTAAGAAGGTTCGGTCAACTTGGTCACTGAGTCATAGTCTAGGGTCGGGTCAATGGTCGCTGCCAGAGAGAGAGAAAAGAAACACCCAGCATGCACTCTAACCTAGATCAGAATGGTTATCACTTTATCTAATCTGGAAACCTCCCACTGTAACGTCAAATTCTTCCCCAAACCTGAAAGAAGAATTAGCCGGGATTACCCGAGGAGTAAACCAACTCATCAGTGGGAATCGGGATCCAACTATCATCGCATGATAACGTGACGGAATCCGCTCACGTTATCACACTCCAGAAGGTATGCGCATATCTGGCAAGTTTCAGTTTCTTTAGAAACTCCCGATGTGATTTTTTCCCCATGCTCTTATGACCTTGGCATGAGGTCAAAATATCATAAGTCACATGTCAAGTTCTACCCATCATTGTCCAGGTTAATTTGAACCCACCCGTACATACCCTTGACGAAGGCCAAAATAGTAGTACGACTGTCCCAAACCAACGCATCTATCTATGCAACAGATAAATATCCGACAGCTACCAATCACTATGCCTTGGCGTGAGGTCAAAATACATAGCTTGAATACTACCGAATATTTAACTGAAATGATGGAGGGCTACGAATGGTTTCTGGGGAAAGCCTTTAACGTAATGAACTTGATATCGTTGAAGGAACCAGATAGCTTTGTAAAAATATAATGACGAAAACCTTTGCTAAAGAGGTCACTCCCGGTGAAGGGATCTCGGCTCTTTCCCCATAGAATGAGGTGCAGGATATTCCAACTGAATACCACGATGCAAAGAAAAAATAATCGACTATAGTGAAGTTATTTCCCTGACGCAAACTTTTGTCCAAGGGGTCACTCCCGGTGAAGGGATCTCGGCCCTTGCCTCGTCGACTGAGGAGCAGAATATTCTAATTGAATACCACTGTGCAAAACAAAAGAGAACGCCCTTGCAATAACAGCCTTTTGAAAAGTGTTCCAACAACATCAGAATAGGTTTGTTTAGCTTGCATTGATCCGAATCAACACAGTCCCATCAATTGATCACACCACAAAAAAATGAAAATAATGATGTACGTATATGTCATCCGCATTCGCCACTAGGTCCCGTCATCACCCGTTAGGTTACTTAACTAACGATAGAGCGGGGACTGGACTAGCGCGGATGCAAAACATATACAATATCTACTAGTATATATATCAATATATAATATTGAGCTCAAGGCGTGATAAAATGCAACATCACAGAAATGTACAGCATCACAGAACAATACAGATATCTGGGATCCCCGGGTTTCATAGAGCCGCTACTGAAACCCGACGTTCCCCTGGTCGTGTGGATAGCCTGTGCAATGAAATCCTAGACCCCTACGGGCGCGGCAAGTTACCCGCCAAAACCTGAAGCGAGGCAGCCCCGTTCAGCAACGTGAATGGACCACCCAGCACTTCACGGAATCCGGTAACTTGGGCACCCCTCCTTGGGTCAACCTGTACCCCTTATGAGTGCGGCGAATAGCCCGCCAATTCTAGAGTAAAGCCCCCTCCGTTTCAAAGCCATGAGATGCGGGCTCGTTGCCCTCTAGAACCCGGCTATCCGTGCACCCCTCTGCGGGGTAATCCTAGTACAGAAAGTAAAATATACATACAACGGGTACATCGACCTCGACCCGGTCGTGCCCCAAAAGAATAATATACAATCAGGCAGTGACGACAGTCCACATGTCGGACGCTCACCCCGCAATATCAAATGTACATATAAAACAAAACTGTACTAATATTGTATCCAGGCTATCCCCCACGACCGATCCGCAACATCACATCACAACACAGAACATCAACGTGAATGTCACGTTCGTAAATCCGTCTAACCGGGCTATAGCAGTTAGACAGGATTTACCGATCAAGTGACATTCACGGTCGCAGATATAATGTAAATACTGTGAACTAACATGTTTAAAATTCTCGATCGATCAAATTTATCGAAGTGGGCCCCAAGCACCACTGTAGTACTCACAGAAAATCTGGGCCTAAAAAGAATATCCCAAAACCCTTATTTCTAACCCAAAAGCCCACTGGAAAAATTTGGAGTTGCGTTGACTTTCTTCAACCGCGGAACCGCGGCCAAACCAGGGGTTTGGCCGCGTTTCCGCCTCCGTACTAAAGCATCACTCAACCAAAATTTTGCAGAATGCTTATATTTGCCTGCATGTATTTCTGCAACAACCTGAAAAATTTTTGGAGCTAAAAAAATTTCGACAGAAACCTGATGCTAGAAAAATACGGTTTTTGGGATTTTTGTTCGATCGAGTTCTAAACATACTAGAGCAAGCTAGGCTAGGTTAATAACCTGGCCCTGATACCAATGTAAGTGCACGGTGGCGCCCCGGCCGTCGATCCGACGCCGGAAACGCGGAAACGAAAAACTTTGCAAACTAGCAAACCGGCACCACCGCGCACTTTTATCCCGGATCGGGTCATTAACCTAACTACTAGCAAACTAAAAGATGGGTAGAGAAGCTATACCAAGCGATCCGTATCCTTCAGTCTTCGTCTCCACTCCGATCTCCTCGCGGAATCTCCGGTTGTCGCCTCCTCGTCGAAACGGGCACTACATCGCCGGGTTCTTTTACGGGCTCCAACCTCTGGACCGAGGCAACTCGGGCGCGAAGTTGGCGAGCCGACGCGTCCAAGGTTGAAGTAGAGAAGTGTAGAATCCATTGTCTCATTTGGGGTTTATGTAGTTGCCATGGTGATGGAGGAATAGAATGGAATGAACTTTCAAGTGGAGCTAGAATTTGTGTAGCAAGAAAATGAGATGAACAAATTTTCCTCACAAAAAATTAATCCTTCTCACCCTCCCAAATTGTGGCCTGCCCCTCTATATGAAAAAATGAGGAAGAGAAAAACTCAAGCATGAAGGGAGGTGAGTGTAGGGAAGGAAAATGGTGACCACACCCAAAAGCAAGCCTCACATCATTTCTAATCCATATCCTATCTCATTAATGCAAAAGAATGGATGGAAAAAGAATCTCATCATGCTATATTAATCATGAAGCCACAAATTACAAATAACACCTCCACAATATGCTAATTTGCGAACTTGCAAA
Organism: Agapanthus africanus; assembly: GCA_030015575.1. Classification (NCBI taxonomy): domain Eukaryota; kingdom Viridiplantae; phylum Streptophyta; class Magnoliopsida; order Asparagales; family Amaryllidaceae; genus Agapanthus; species Agapanthus africanus. The sequence goes on from JASDDO010000008.1 coordinate 213,928,063, forward strand.
TTAGCCCCTCCAACGGAAAGTCCGGCAGCGAAGAAACAAAAGAAAACTGGCCGGAACGGAATGCAAACTGGCAACTTCAGAAAACTGATCCCGTAATAAATTACAGGAAAACCCTGCGACTGCATATACATGCCCGCATTTGTATTCCCACTAAACACAAATGCAATGAGACAAAATCTACACTGTCTAATACTAGGATCCGGCTTAAACCAAAGTCCGCTAGTAAAAACCGTCCGATCACGATCCGTGCAATACCGCACGTATCTGATTGAACCCTGCCATATCTCCATACGGCCTCTACAACATTTCGCCCGAAACTTGAGTAACTGTGTGTGGTGGACTCTAAAGACTCGTCAATACTATGGCTGTGGATTTAACCACTAGCTCGTCAGAGGTATTAGCCATACGTGACGGGCTACCAGCTATTGACTAAAAGGGACGTCGATGAGCGAACTCATCCTGACACCCTACTGAGCCTGTCAGTGACAATATCCGTACAGTCCGGTCCGTTCATCTATGAGCATCGCATGGCGGGCCTAGGGGGTTGGTAAAAGTCAGACCCCCAAAAGCGGTACAAGTCGTGTCGGAGTGCAGCCCAGAACACCCTGAGATACTACTGGAATACCTACCAGTAAATCTCCTGCCTTGGCCAAGGACTTTTCATGTACTGGCTCTCCTAGACACAACGCGACCTCACCCCTAATACCGGGAGAGGCGAACCCCTGCAGATCCGCTCACTGCCTCCATGTGGCTCGGGACTGTACCCAACTAAAACCTGTTTGCACATCTCCTTTGAGCATGGTAGGGTAGTAATCAAAGCACAGTGGGAACTCACACGAGACAAATGACGATCTCAGGTCGATGAACTAACCTGTACACATGTCACCAGGGAACTGCTATCTGACGTCAGGTATAATACCAACTAGCAGGTTCCCGGCGAGTCCTGTCCGGTGTACTCATAACCCCATGATCACCTGTATATATCTTAGGTGAACCAACTGACACCAGTGGCTTGTGAGACCGGCCACCGCCCCTCGTCGGGGTCTCGACTGTATACACTAGTCTACTCTGGTGTATCGATGCCCTGTCTCGAAACTCCCATGACTAGGGACCTTTTAAGGATGTGCTTATAGACCCCAGCTCCCACGTATATGATCGCCCTCATACCGTTGGTAGTCAAGCAAGAATCCTAGGGGCCCTACTAACGTGCAATAGCGACTCGTAAGGTCACCTAAAGCAGTACACGATGATAAAGATAAACCAGATAGCATACTATCATCTTGAGTAAGACTGTCCTACCGGTATAGGTCCTCCCTCAATCATTGCAATCACGTGTCTGTGATCCAATAATTGACTCTGAGGGCACTATCTCCAACACTTAGAGTCATCTCTAGATTTCTTTTAGTTAATTGGGGTAAATGCGGAAGCAATTTTGCGATTTTCGGGGCTTAGGAAGGGTAATGAACTCCCCACCTAATCTGGATTTGGTCTTTGCCCCTTAATGTCCGTATTAATTATGCAAACAACCACAAAACCAAAAACACGCACAATTTAATTTTCTTTTTGCGGCGCTGCGAATTTTTGCAAAGAAACATGCAGAAAATGTTAATTGGAGCAGATTTAGGAGGAGATAAGAAAGTTAGGGATCACCTGAAAGCAAAATTGTACGGAGAGGCTTTCACCTAGCCGCGGAACCGCCGCAAATTCTTGCTAGGACCGCGGAATCGCGCCCTTAGGTACTGTTCCAGAGAATTTTTTTTGCACAGAGATGCTTCTTCCCAGGCGCGGAACCGCCGCAGATGTCGCTTAATGCCGCTCTTCCATGGTCGTAGGTAATGATCAATGCACAAAAATTTTCCAGAGAGGCTCTGTATACTCCCTCAGCTCTCTGGTATATTCTGAAAAATTATTCAATTGCTCCACAGCTTCAAGAATTCCTCGCAATCAAATCACAACAACTCGTATTAGTGTTTGCGCGTATTTTAATCTAAAAATTGTAATGGAATAAATCTTTCAATTCAAATTTCAAATAAAAAACGAATTAGCGCGCGATCCCCGGCAACGGCGCCATTTGGTTGATGTTATTTTCCGTTGTCGGTTTAGAAAAATGAATAGAATCACAACCAAAAAATATTTGACCGCAATCAATAACAGTGTCGGATGTAGCGCGTTAGTAAGTGCGGATCGTCCACAGGGATTGCGCGATTCGTTCGTATTTTGTTTTGTTTGAATCGAAAATTTAATGAAAAGAGAACAAACAATTCATGATTTGTAATTGAAGTTCAAGAATTAGAAAATCTAGATCTAATAACAAGAAAACGATAGAATCAAGAATTGAGAGTTTAATGATTTTTCCAACCAAATATCAAGAATCGAAATGAGGCTCGTAGGAATCGATCAGATCTATAGATGTGATGTAATCTCACGATGACGTATTCTTATCCTTCGATGAATGGATACTAGATCGATGATGATCGACGAGAATTAGGGATTTCTAGTGAAACTAGGGTTTCATCATTTATCCCTTGTTCCTTCGTCGATATCATTCATATTCTAGCCTCTAGTAAATTCAAGAATCAATCGTGAATCCCTAATTTCGAGCGATCACAATCAAGAAAACATCGCAACGAAACTAGGTCATCGATTCTTCAATTTACAAGAGTTTACAAACTCGTAGGACTTAAGAATCGTTTTAAGATTTGTTATATCATCATTCTATTGATTGTCTCGACTCCTTTACGAGCGGAGTTTTACTCAAACATCACAACAAGAACTACAATTACAAATTGAGATCGAATCATGATGCAAGAATTTAAAGAAAGCGAGATTAACGAATTTCACCTTTTATTTATATCAACAATTCCGTTACAATCACTCAAGAACTACAAGAGGAAGAACTCGATCGTCGATTTGGCTTCGCTCGGCTCCTTGAGTCGCGGATCGGCTTGGATCACTTGCTCGATTGAAGATCGGCTCCGCTCCTAAAAGGTTGAAGGATTCTCGCTTGATTTGGTACTCGGGATCTTGAATTTGGATTGGAATTAGGGTTAGGGTTTCGCACAAGTCTTGTCACTAGACTTGTGGAAGAAGATGGAGATTAATGAAAAATTGAACAACTAAAGATTGAGGAACTAAAGATTTTGGAAGACTAAAGATTAAGGAAGAGGCTTAACCCTAGATCTAGGCTCCTATTTATAGACCATCCAAACCCTAGATCTAGGATTTGAATTTTGAATTTCCCTCCAAAAGTTAGTTAGAGGGAGCCTTCTAGATGAAGTTTGTTAAGCCGAGCCTTCTAGATGTGCCACGTGGCGTTTCTACAATGTTCTGGAAGCTTGGGCCGTTAGCTTAGACACGTGTAGGAATTTTGGGCATTTGAAGCCATCAAGCCGCCGCGTTTTCGCGGCGCAAGCTGGCTCCCGCCGCGGAACCGCGGCGCCTTTGAAGCTTTAGTGCTTGATCTTTTACTGGTAATTACTGGTAATTACTGGGCTGACTTATGGGCCTTTATAAAATATGTTAAATATTATTTGGCTTTCTGTATCACTGCCAGATCTCAGATCTTTGAGTTGACGTATCTTTTATCAGCACTTTGACAATTTTGGCCTGTCTCCTGGAATTTCCTGCACAGACTTCGAAACAAGTGTTTGCACAATATAGGGATGACGCGATGCCATGATAAACAGTCATTTTCCTTCATAAATGTCGGTTTTAGAGTATAACACATGCAATCTGGTATTTCAGGACTGTTTTGCTAATATGTGCAATATGAATACCGAACACTTCTAGATGAGTGCAAATGTTAGGGAAATTGCTGTGTTAAAAATGCAGTATTTTCGACTGATCATCAGGTGATACCGCCTAAGAATTATATCTGGATTTTTGATGGGACGGGGGTTCCTTGTCATAAGCCCCAACTCCATTGTCACACAATGGCTGGAACGAAGTTCATCTCATGAACTTATATATATCCAGACTGACTCTTTGGTAGCATCCTTGGTAACGATTTATCTTGCCTTTAATCATCTAGTAAGTCACGGTATCTAGCTTGGAACTCTTCCAACATACCGTCTCTCCACTAAGGGTAAAGACAATGCCTGCGACTGACATTCAGTCGTCCTTATCACCCTGGAACTTTTCCAGTGATTCTCTCTAGGATCGATTGATACCATCTCACTACAACTAGTGAGAATCCTAACATTCAATTAGATCTATCTCATAGATCCAAAACCCAGGATTTAGGAGGTATCGCTTTGATTCTATATGGAGAATCCTTGTGATAAGCGGAGATTGATCGAGCGTAGCATAGGAAACTCCTTTCCTATCAAGAGTTTGTCATCCACGTACTCTATGAGGATCACTACGATACTCCCTACTACATTTTTTGTATATACAAGGTTCATCTACCATTTTGATGAAGTCAAACTCTTTAACTACCACATCAAAATAGATGTTCCAACTCCGCGATGCCTGTTTTATCAAAACATCTTGCACGCGTTTCCGCTGCTCCCACTGTCTACGAAGCCCTCTGGCTGTGTACTTATAGAAGCTCTCTTCTAAATCAACATTTAGAAAAGCAGTCATGACACCCAACCGCCAGATATCGTAATCTTGGTATGTAGCCGTGGCAAGTAGGATCTGGATGGACTTAAGCATAGATTTGAAAGACTCAACTTTTCCATGTACACCAAGTAATCTTCTCAAGATATACTTGGTCCTGATGGGGATTTAACCCTTCAGATAAAGCAACCATAGTCCATACTTTGTTGGTGTATAAGGATTCCATCTCAGATCGCTAAGCATCCAGACATTCTTACAGAGTCCCACTCCTGATGGCCTGCTGGAAATAAGTTGGGTCATCATATCATGATGCAATCCTCGCTCCCACTGTCATAGAGAAACCGAAGTATCTCTCAGGTGGGTAAGGAACCCTACTAGATCGGCGGAGAGGCTGAGGTTCGTTAGAAACTATTAAATCCTTTGGTTCTACCAAATTATCAGTTGCAGTTTGTATAGATGGAACTCTTTCCAGTTCTACCCCATGACCACTAATTTCTTCACAAGAAATTCCCTTTCACAAAGGTGGCATGTTGAGAAACAAAACATCTTTTGTTCCTCGGTTTGGTAGAAGATATTCCCTTGCGAATACTTGGGATATCCAACAAACTTCTACAGAACTGACTTTTCCTCGAGCTTGTCCGGATTATGCTTTTAGACATAGGCCGGATAACCCCAAATCTTAACATACTTAAGATATGGGCTCTTCCCATTCCATATCACATATGAAGTGGTAGGCAACTGATTTGATTGGAACCCTATTCAATAGGTATGCAACTTCTCAAGTGCATAATCCCAAAAGAAAATAGGCAACTCAGTAGTACCCATCATAGAGCACACCATATCACATAGGGTGTGATTGCTTTGCCCCGATACACTGACGTGCTGTGGTGTATACGGAGGAGTAATGCTGAGAGAGAATCTCATTCTCCTTTAGAATAGTCTAGGAATTCCGTGCTCAAGTATTCTTCTCCTTGATCTCATCTAAGGACATAATACTTATACTCGTTTTTGGTTCTCTACTTCTAACTTATATTCATTGAATTTCTCAAAAGTTCCAGACTTATGTTTCAACAAGAACATATGTCCGGATCTTGAGAGATAATCAGTGAATGTAATGAACTACAAAGAACCGGTCTTGGCATGTGTAGACATGGGACCTTCATACATTAGCATGTATCAATCCAAAGAGTTCACTAACTCTTTCTCTGTTTCCAATAAACGGAGCTGTGGTCATCTTATCTTTGTGACATGACTGACAAGTTTTACAAGATGTAAATCCAAACTAATTTAAATATGCATCTTTATGTAACTTTAGCTAGTCGGGTCGCATTGATATGACCTAGTCTACAATGCCTCAAGAAGGATTCGTTCATTTCTGAACACTTCCTCTTGTGTGTGTTCTGTACGTTAAGAACTATGGTTTGATTTAGAACATCTATGCTTTTAGATAACGTGCCTGAACTGATCAACTCTTGATATAGGAAATGTTCAAAACATTATCCAACAATACAAAATTATATCCTTCTTTACTAATAAAGAGACCGATATGATGTTGTATATCAGGTTCAGTATCTAATAACATTCGTTCAGAATCAATGTATTCAGGTAATACAGGGTGATAATTTCCAACAGACTTGGCTGCAACACTTGCACCATTTTCAACTCTTGAAACTTATCACCCGTTCTCAGTTCTCTACTTATCTGTAGCCCATGTAACAAATTACATTTTCGGGATCCTGATCCGGTATCTCATACCCAGGACGTAAAGAATACTGGGAAACAGTTCTCGGTAATGAACACACCCGAAGAAGATGCATCAACATGTACTTTCTTCGTTTGGGCGGCACGAGAATTCAGGTAATCCCCCATTTCCTGCTCTGTCTTATAACAATTATAAGTTGGAGTGGGACCAACGTTCCTTAGCGCAGTATAACAAGCGAGTTCGGTCAATACATCCGTATAATTATCTTGATTAAGGCGTGACATAGTCGCAACCAGGAGAGAGAGAGAGAAGAAAACACTCAACGTGCTCTTTTACAAGATTAGATTGGTTATCAATTTATCTAATCAGGATGTCTCCCACTGTTTTAGTCAAATCTTCCTTCAAACCCTAAAAGGAAAGACTGGCCGGGATTAATTACACTTTACAAGTTCGCCAATCTTTTAGCCAGGCCAGTGCCGGTACTTTGAGGGAGGTTCCCCTCGCTTTCGCACGGACCTAATTAAAATAAACCTCGTTTTTCTAGGGACGTAACCCCGTTAACACCTTTCTAGACACCCACTTGATCGGCTAATTATAATGTGTAAAACTCTCCCAGGAGTAACTCTTACTCGCAGCGGGTATCGGGATCCAACTATCTCATAGAAGGTATGCAATCTCATTGCAAATTTCAACACTTGAAATTCCCAATAATATTTTACCCCTAGCGTGCTATGACCTTGACGCATGCCAAGCAACCCATAGTCCGCTAGTCAAGTTCAACCCGTACATTTCTTGATTGAATTAAACCAACCCGCACGACCCTTGACGCATGCCAAACAACGACGTACGAATACCCTAATCCAATCGCATTGTATGCTAGCAGATAAGCACTAGTTAGCTACCGTACACTACGCCTTGACGCATGCTAAACTACCACAGCGCGAATACAAGTAGTACTTATCTGAAATGACGGAGGGCTACGACTGGTTTTTAAGAAAACCATTTGCGTAATGAACTTGATATCGTTGTAGAACCGAGTGATTTTTAAATGGAATGTTTTTGAGGCCTTTTCTAGTTTTGCTAAAGAGGTCACTCCCGGTGAAGGGATCGCCGGCTCTTTCCTTATCGAATAAGGTGCAAGATATTTCACAAATATCACTATGCAAAGCAAAAACTATAAAAACAATCAAAAGACAAACCGAGTTTGTAGCATCTGCCAGTTTCGCTAAAGAGGTCACTCCCGGTGAAGGGATCTCAGCTCTTTCCTTATCGAATAAGGTGCTGGATGTTCTACAAGGAACACCGCTATGCAAAGCAAGAACTAGAGCTACCGGTTTTTTTAAACAAGTTTCTACAACATCTTTAGGTTTCTTTTATTTCATTAATCTCATTAATGAAGTCCCATTTTATTATGCTTCACAAGCATCACATTTGAAACGAAATCTGCAATATAACATATATCTTATATATAATATAAACATTCGTCTCAGGCAGTAATATGATCTCATCACAGAACATTGCAGCAGAAGATAACATATAAAATATTGGATATACTAGGATTTCCGTGTTTTATGCGAGCCTGTATAAAACACGGATTCCACGGTCGCGATGAATAGCCAAACCCACATCCCTAGACCCCTACGAGAGCGGCAAGCAACACTGCCAATTCAAGGGTTAGGAGACCCGGTCTCGACTCCTCGAGATGGCCTCCCACTGAACCCTAGAACCCAGTTACTTGTGCTCCCCGCCTTGGGTCTACCTATTGCAGAAAAGTAAATAAAATACAATGGTGACATCATCCTCAGCCCGGAAGTGCCCCAATAAAAGAATATTACATACAAATGAATTTTACATGAACGATAATAAAAACCCTCATCTCACATAAAACCCCCGGCTACTCAAAACGCGATGATCCAATATAACATATCACAACAACACATAATATCTCATATCATCAACGTAAGCAAGTATGCGTATCCCGATTGTCGTTGATGTATAGCAACGAAGCCGGTGATACACCACATACTACGCTTACGGTCACAGAAAAGAAAGTGTAAAACTACAACAGTTGGAATCCGCAAACTTCTTAGACATCTCATGCCTAACCAAATGAATTCTTTAGATATCGCATGCCTAACTATTATAAACCCTGCATTTTAGTCTCATTATCGAAAACACTTTTCAATATCAAGTCGGGCAATTCAACAAGATTTCCAACATCCTGATAGAATGCTCGTCGCAAACTTTAGTAGACGGCCGCACCCCCGGATGCCGTCGACGAAGTGCACCAAGGAGGAACACCGCTGCCGCGAGCACCCGAACGGATGCTTTTGGCGACGAGGTTCTCCTACAGTCACTTGGTCGGGGCTATGGGGCGTGGCTATCTATAAAGTTTACCCCGCGAGTATCCGCGTACGCTACGTGATTGCGACGGACTTTTGATCGCATCAAAATCCCGTGGCAACCGATCAAATGAGACTAACCTCCTAGATTTATAACATTCAAATTAGTTATCTCATAACTACTTGTGGATTCCAAATATTGTATCACAATCCAGATAAACAGACAATGTTAAACTTTCCGATCGAATAATCATACACCCAAGTTTTCCCAAAAAGTTCTCAACACTTGAAATTAGTTTAAAAACATCCATCACATGCCACAGTACCAATGGTCCATCCGTAGAACGGTCAAGCCAACGCCTCACATGTGGCAACGCCGTACTGCCACAAACCCTAAGGTTTAGAGGCAGTTCAGACGGTCACATAATCGAGTTAAGGTTTGTGCTCTTCTAGAGGGTCCACCGCGTTACTTGCATGACTAAGAACGTTCTTAAACTACGGAAAAATCCAACACTTGGAAATTTTCCGGCAGAGGAAAAAGTGAGTTATTGATATCCGATCGAACTTTTTAACACATTCTAAAAATTACTCGGATAGACTAAACGAAGTTATACTTTCCGATCGATTCAACGAGCTCCCTGTACAACCCAGAAAACTCAACACTTGAGTAAAATTAAAAATTCCAAGAAGCATCAGGAAATAAATACGGACATTACTGTACAAAAATGCAACCCTAATTCCACTGTAGCGCCGCGGAACCGCCGCGCAAGCAAGGGTACGGCCGCGGTTCCGCGGCGCAATAAAGGTATTTTGGGGTCATTTTTTACAGTAACCCATATAATTACCTGCTGAATTTTTTGAGCATTTTTAATATGATAAATTTCAACTTTTTGAAAAATTTCCAGAAACTAGGGTTTTACGGGTATTCGGAGTTCGATCGGACTTTAAACTTTGCCTAGACTTCGCCTAAAGCTCTAGCTTGGCTCTGATACCAATGTAGGGTTACTAGGCACTCTCACAAGGGTCTATAAGGCATCAACCATACCCGATTTAAAATTTAGACGTGCCGAACAACCCTAACCAGAGATTAGGCGAAACAAAGCAAGTAAACAACTTTACTTCTAAGAGTTTGGGGTTACAACCTTTGTAGTCCGGTCCTTCACTTCTAAAACTCCGTGTTGAGGTCCCTTCGCTGCGATCATCGAGTACCCGGACTCTAGAGAGGCTCCACGAAGAGAAAGATGCAAGTTTGCTTCCGATCTTCGATAACAAAGATGATCTACCTTGAAGTTTCTTTAACACAAGCTCTCACTCACTAATGAAGTGAACACCCTAATCTAAATGGCTAGGATAGATTAGGATGATGAAGTAGGATTTTAGCTCTCATTTGTTTTCTTAAACTCACTCATTTTCATCACTAAAATCAAAGCTAGAAAGCTTTGCAAGGAGGAAGAAGATGAATTACTTTGTGATGAATAATGAAAATCTAATAATGATTACAAATGCAACCATGGTTCAATATGAGAAGGCTAACCCATGTAGAGACTTAACCTAGGGTGAAGGGTTTGGGTTGGGTTAGAAATATCAAGCATAATATCTTTGCTAGAAACAAAGTAAAAACCTTCTAGAAGTATCATGAAAGAACTAACCCAAATCAAACCTTAACCATGTTTAATCTCCACTAAACATGTTGCATTAGTAATCATAACATGTTATAATATTATATATCACATATACAATATTTATTATAACAAAATAAAATAATACAATTAATATATATCGCATACATATCAATGTATTATCCGAGTGAGAAAAAGAATCTTTTAGTGAGCTTATACTAGTTAATGTAATTTAATATATCAAATATATAATTATACATTAAATTATCGAATCAACACTTGATCCGATAATCCGGCTATTTCAGAAATAACCGACTAATATAATCTGTATCAGTTCATCGAATCAACACTTGATCCGATGACCCGGCTATATCTCATATACCAAGCCGATATCTCATATCGCGAGAATCTAATACGTTATCACATACACGTATTGTTCTCGGTCCCGCACATATCATATATGTGCTCCTACTCCGTTTTACCTGAGTCAAGAAACCTCTGTGTAGGACTCTAAAGAATCGTCAATACGCCGGCAGTAGGTGATGATCATATCAAACACCCACAAGCTGCAAGCGGTCAGCTAATAGCCACCCAGGTATTGAGCGATCAGAAGATCAACAAGCAAGCCTTTACTTTCTCCCGTGAATCCAATCAGTAACACTTCCGTACAGTCCGGTCTCTTCGTCTTATATGTCGCATATCTCGCCTAGGGATGGTAAACGTCAGACCCCAGTAGCTTGATAAGTCGTGTTGATATGAGGTCCATAACAGTTTGAGAAACTACTGATAACACTTACCAGTAAATCTCAGGAACCCTGGCCAGGGATTTCCAGTTATAGCCAATCGAACACAGCGCAACATCAACTCCCTATACCAGGAGAGACGAATCCCCTCCTATCGCTCATTGCCTCCATAAGATTCGGAACTGTACCCAAAAGCCACCTTTTTGCACGCCCTCTTGAACGTTGTATGATGGAAATCAAAGCACAGTGGGAATCACACAAGGCTCTATGACGATCTCGGGTCTACAGACTAACCTGTACCAGTGTCACCAGAGAACCGCCATCTGACGTGAGGTATTATACCATCTGGGAGTTCTCGGCGAGTCCGTCCAGTGTACCCAGTCTCCACTGATCACACGTATACCTTCTCTGATGTCAAACACCAATGGATATGGGATCATCCATCGCCCATCATATGGGTCAAGAAGCGCATACGCTAGTCTACTCTGGAGTATCGATGCCCTGTCTCGGTACTCCCACGACTAGGAACATTTGAAGGATGTACTAAGTGACTACACTGTCCCCAGTAGTATGATCCGCATCATAGTCCTGGTAGTCAAGTACTCATCCTAAGGGCTTTATCAACATGTAACATAGAGACAATCAGAGTACATGTTAAGATAAAGAGCAACCAGATAGCGTACTATCATATCGAGCAAGAAAGTTGTAACACCTTAGGATAAGGGTTAGTGAATAATTATAATTAAATAATGATTTTTAATAAAAAGTTTACCAAATTGTGTTTTAAATATTTTTCCTAATTTAATAAACATTTTTCCAAAATTTTCCTAGGCTTGCACACACATGTGCATGTAAACTAGGGTTTTTAAATTAAGTAAATACAATAATTATTAACCATGGTGGGTTAATTGTAGGATTAATTCTTTTGGGGTTTAAGTAAGTTTAATTAGCTAATTAAAGAGGTTGCTTTAATTTGAATTTTTGTTTAAGTGTTGACTTGTGTGAGAGAGAGAGAGTGCATCATGGCTTTAGGCCATGCTTGCATTAAATGAGGTGAGAGAGAGAGAGGGGTGACTTTTGTGTGAATGATTGTGGTGGCTCTCAACTCTTTTGCTATTCTCTCAAGTCTCACACCCACACAGTCACACACACACCCACTTACCTCAGCTGAAGCATGAAGCAACAACAGCAGCAGCATGAAGCCACAGCAGCAGCAGCATGAAGCAGCAGCAGCAGCAACACAGTGAAGCAACAGCAACAGCAGCACAGTGAGCAGCAGTGAGCAGCAGTGAGCACCAAGCTTCATAGCAGCAACTGCAGCCTCTTCCCTTCTCTTCTTCTCCTTCCTGCAGCTCCCTAGGGTCGAGAGTGAGGTATAATTCCTATCTTGCTTCCCTAGTTTGCCTAGTTAGTGTAGTTTTGCATCGGTTAAAAGATTTTTGTGTGTTTTAGTGCGATATGGGGTGTTTAGTGTGAACTTTGTGCTAATGAGGTGTAGATTAGTTCCAGTAGGATGCTTGAGGTTTGTTGTGACCATGTAAACCTAGTCCAACCCCTATTACACTAAAATACCACCAGATTTCATATTTGATGCAAATGTCGTATTTGGGCAAAATCTGAGTTTTCTGGAACTGCTATTGACCCGGTGAGTGCAGAATGATTTTGGGAAGACTGTAGTGTAGTGGAGTGGAGATGATACACCAGGTGAAACCCGACCCCCTGACTCCCCACTTCGGCCGCCAAAACCGCCTTTCTGGCCGCAAATTGCGGCCAGACAGGGGGTGTTTTGGTGTTTCTTGGGTTCTGTAGGTGTATTTTTGTGTGTAGGGCCCTTTGATATATATATTTTTGGGAGTTTGATTCTGTAGAAAAATCTGGGACCAAATACCTATTTTGCCGTTTTCTAAACCTTCGCGTCACGCGCGATACGTGAGTAGGTTTGGGTTTCTGCGTATCACGGCGCGTCGGGGTAGTTTCGTGGCGCGTGAGTACACGTTTTAGCGTATCGCGCACACGCGCGATTGGTTTGCGACACAGGTTTCTTGTTGGATTATAATGTCGCGTTTTGTGACTTAAGCTTATGTGTGATATGTGTATGTGATTCTAGGTTCGCAGGCCAGTGAGACGGACGCTGCGAAGAAGGGCAAGCAAGTGGTTGGATACACTTAGCGCGAGACACTGTGAGTAGATTTCACATCTACGGGGATATCGCCCGCATGGCGTTATGCGTCAGGGCTGATAGGACTTATTTACTATATGTTGCATGCACCCCATAGACTATCATCGCATATTGCATTCTCTGCTGTGTTGATATATATATATTGCTTAGAACTGATAGAACACCGCACTATTACTAACGGTTTATGTTGCACGGGCACTATTACATGCTACACACACACCGTTAGTAACTGCCATGCCACACTCACTATAGAGCTGCCATGATTATATTGCTATAGTTCGCCTCACATGTGATTTGATATGATTTTCATGTATATTGGGAGCCGCATGACATCTTTTAAAACCGGAAATGAAACTACTTTAAAAAGCGGTTTTCCCCTTATACTCATACCATGGATTGATGTATATTGTACCTCGCATTGGATTTTACTATTGGTATTGGATTTTCATGTGATTTCTGTTTTGAAGACCGTGGAATTATTTAAGTAAAGATATGCTATTTTGAAAACCCGGTACCTCGTGGTATGATATTTTGGTGTGTCCACCACGCGTTTTCTCGGTGCTGAGACGTGTGCTTGAAACCCGATTCGAGGAGTGGATGTTCCGTTTGCGGATTCGTGGTGGGCCCGGTATGGTTCCCCTCGGCGAGATGATCGATGGGATTTGCCGATTGTGCCTGGAGGCGGGCGAGTACCTACCGGTGATTGGTTGGACCTGGCAGTTGTCCGGAGGATACTGACCAGAGTCGAGTGATGGATACGGGATGACCGTGCTGCCGGGGCCGAGGGCCGATACCGCAGACGGACCCCGTGGGGCCGGTCCGGACTGACGGCGCCCGATGTTCGAGGATTTACGTGTCGATGCTGGACACGGGTATTTTATGATGGTTTGGGTGCCGATGTTGGGCACTCGTGATTCCTCCGAGATATACAGGATTTGAGGGCCGATGGGTGTGCCGGCGCCTGAGTATATATGGGATTTGGGTGCAGTTTGAGGCACCGATCTTGTTTTCCATGTTGACATAGTCCATGTAGATATTATTTATCCCATACTCAGTATTGATTACTATACATCTCATCCTGTGGCATTTACCTGTTAGAGTACATGCATTACTATTGTATCCACTGTTGACATGCATTGGTATCATCTGCTGGCATTAGTAGAGCCACGCTATATGTGCATGCTTGCGATCACCTTTATATGTTATCTCTATTCACGAGTTGGCAACTCACCCCCGTTGTGCCACAGTGTTTGCAGGTTGCCCTTGGGAGTAGTCACGGCTGGCTGTTACCGCATCTTTTGGCACAGATACCCTTTTGAGCAGAGCTAGCCTTTGCTGATAGGTGGGTTGTACGGTATCTGTTATCTTTCAGTTGTATATTGATGTATCTAGTACTCTCCATCTACCTTCTGTATTGACTTAGAGACAGTTGTGAGGACGATATGTATGATTTTATATTCTGGTGTCGAGCTCGAATGTGAGCCGACGTTACTTTATGCAGTCTTATCTTTTATGATATTGTCCTTGTTTTACTGTGTATTCTTCGCTACGGCGTCGTATATCATATTGTGATGCTTTATTCATGTCACTTGTTATTTCCGCTACACCTTGCTTTTACCCGACTTTTCGGGGCTAATGTTTTAAAAGGGAAATGTTACCAAAATTATAAAACTTATAACTTTTGAACTTAAAAAGGATTGCTACTAAATAAATGGAAGTTTTTCGGACATGTACGATTGTTTTACAAATGTTTTAAAATCACTCTATATTTATTGGTTTTGATTTCTGGGGTCGGCTTACTTAGCCGCGTTACGCCTGTAGACGTTGCGCGGTTAAGTGCCGGTCACGAGTCGAATTCTCGGGTCGTGACAAAGTTGGTATCAGAGCCTAGGTTTTACCTTCGGAGTATAGGATGACCCTGGTATGATGGAGTAGCTAGCTGCAGCAGGGTAGTGTAGCGTGCGTATGTTCCGCGGCATACTCACGACACGGTACTCCGCTTACGCGACCTTAGGACTTATTGATTTGATCCCTCCTTATATTCTTGTGATTCGATTTCCGTGCTCTTATCGAATCCAATTTTCTTTCAGCCATTATGCCGCCTAAGACTACGAGGGCACAGAGAGCGGCCGCGAGAGCCGAGATTCGTGTTGACTCGTCCGAGACGAGGACTGATCCGGGCAGTACGCCGGTTGTACCCGAGCAGGCTGTTCCTGCCGTGACAGAGCAGATCGCCTCGTTAGGGGCTGGTATGCAGGAGATGCGCCAGATGATAGGATCGCTAGTTGAGACGCTTCGAGCGCAGCGACCAGAGGTAGCTCCACCAGTTCCAGAGACCGCGATGGTGCCTACCGCACAGCCAGTTGCCCCTGCAGCCACGGAGGTGATTACAGTATCGCTATCAGAGTTCATGAGGCTGAAGCCTCCGGTTTTCACAGGCACCGATACAGCCGAGGACCCACAGTCTTTCATAGACAGGATGGCCAGGATATGTCGTTCCCTCAGATGTGCAGATGCGAGATGGGTTGAGTTCGCGAGCTTTCGCCTGGAAGGTCTTGCGCAGAAGTGGTGTGATTCAGTGGAGAAGGGCAGAGCAGCAGGTCTTCCTCCTATGACCTGGACGGAGTTCGTGACTATATTTCTAGCCCGTTTCCTTCCCTGGAGTGTTAGAGATGCCCGAGCACGCAGGTTTGAGTCTTTGCGCCAGACGCCAGGGATGACAGTGGCAGAGTATGACGTACTGTTTACAGAGCTAGCAGTCTACGCCCCACATCTAGTGGCCACCGAGGAGTTGCGAGTCCGGAGATTTGTTCGAGGCTTGATTTCACCAGTGTTCCTCGCGATCAGCGCGCAGCACTACGAGACCTATGCAGCAGCTGTAGACGCAGCCCTAGTGGTCGAGGAGCACCTTGTTGAGACTTCGGTATTTCCAGAGCCGAAGAGAGTTCGTACCAGTATTTCCGCACGGAGGCAGTCATTCAGACGCCGCGACAGGTATCGTTCCGGTACGAGGGGTAGCAGAGATTCGGGAGGGGGTCGGATGTTTAGTTCGTATCCCCAGGACGGTCAGCAGTCACCGCGGGGTTGCTACAGATGTGGCAGCCTACTTCACCTCGTTCGAGATTGTCCAGAGACACACCGGAGGGAGGCGGCAGCACCGCATGTTACCTTACCACCTTCACCACCCCAGAGGGCGTTGCCCGTTGCGCCTACCGTTGCTCCGCGCCAGACTTATGCTCAGAGAGGTCGTGGGCGTGGAGGAGTTGCTCAGAGAGGACGAGATGACCGAGGCAGAGGTCAGTCAGTTACAGGTGGTGGAAAGGCGAGGGTCTTTGCTTTGACACATCAGGACGCGCAGGCGTCCAATGCAGTGGTTTCAGGTATCCTCCCTGTATGTTCAGTTGATGCACATGTATTGTTCGATCCCGGATCCACACACTCGTACGTATCCACGCACTTTGTGACGAGTTTGGGTAGAGAGTCCGGCTTACTTGATCAGCCGCTTGTGGTGACTACTCCTATGGGAGAGTCGTTTGTGGCTAGGCACGTGTTCCGATCCTGTATCGTCTGTATTGGCGAGAGAGAGTTGCCTGTCGACTTGATCCTTCTGGAGATGTTGGACTTCGACGTTCTTTTGGGCATGGATTGGTTAGCCACGTGCTATGCTTCTGTGGACTGCCGCGAGAAGACAGTTAGATTCTGTTTCCCCGGCGAGTCGGTTTTTGTTGTGTTGGGGGACCGTAGTGCCGCCCCTCACAGTGTGATTTCTTCTTTTTGCGCTGGACAGCTTTTGAGGAAGGGATGTCAGGGATTTCTCGCTTATGTTCGCGATGCTCGTGCTACAGAGGTTCCATTGGATCAGGTTCCGGTTGTTAGCGAGTTTCCTGATGTGTTCCCTGACGAGCTTCCTGGGTTGCCGCCCAAGCGCGACATTTCTTTCTGTATTGATTTGGTTCCTGGTTCGGGGCCTATTTCTATACCGCCCTGTCGGATGGCCCCGGCGGAACTTCGTGAGTTGAAGGGTCAATTGCAAGATTTGCTGGACAAGGGACTTATTCGACCCAGTGTTTCTCCTTGGGGTGCTCCAGTCCTGTTCGTCAAGAAGAAGGATGGCAGTTTGCGTCTTTGTATCGACTACCGCCAGCTGAACAGGGTGACAGTGCGTAACAGGTATCCTTTGCCGCGTATCGACGTTTTGTTCGACCAGCTTCAGGGGGCAGGGTACTTTTCGAGGATCGATTTGCGATCGGGCTATCATCAGCTGCGGGTTCGACAGGAGGACATTCCCCGGACAGCCTTCCGTACGCGCTACGGCCATTACGAGTTCTTGGTGATGTCGTTCGGACTCACCAATGCGCCAGCAGCCTTCATGGATTTGATGAACAGTATTTTCCGGCCTTACTTGGATCTGTTCATTATAGTCTTCATTGACGATATCTTGGTGTATTCCCGGAGTAGTGAGGAGCACGAGCAGCACCTGCGGGTTACATTGCAGACATTGAGGGAGCACCAGCTTTATGCGAAATTCTCCAAGTGTGCTTTTTGGCTGGACAGCGTGGATTTCTTGGGGCACGTGATTTCACGAGACGGTATATGTGTAGACCCGAGGAAGATCGAGGCCGTTCAGCGTTGGCCCAGACCCACATCGGTGACGGAGATTCGCAGCTTTTTGGGATTGGCCGGTTACTACAGGCGTTTTGTGCAGGACTTCTCACGTATTGCTACACCGTTGACCGGGTTGACCCGGAAGGGAGTTCCCTTCGATTGGACGGAGGAGTGCGAGCACAGTTTTCAGCAGTTACGGACACGGCTGACGACGGCACCGGTGTTATCTTTACCTTCCGGATCGGGCGGATTTGTGGTCTTTTGTGATGCTTCTCGAGTGGGATTAGGATGCGTTCTGATGCAGCATGATAGGGTGATCGCGTATGCCTCGCGACAATTGAAGAAGCACGAGCAGAACTACCCCACTCATGATTTGGAGATGACAGCAGTGGTCTTCGCACTTAAGATCTGGCGACATTACTTATACGGTGAGTCGTGCCAGATATTTACGGATCACAAGAGTCTGAAATACATATTCCAGCAGCGGGACCTGAACCTTCGACAGCGTCGATGGATGGAGTTAGTGAAGGATTACGACTGCGAGATCTTATATCACCCGGGCAAGGCAAATGTGGTGGCGGATGCTTTGAGCCGGAGGCCCGGGAGTAGTTTATCTTGTTTGAGCGCAGTACAGGAGCAGTCATCGGCAGATTGGCAGATATTATGCGACAGTCGAGTACAGTTCGAGTTCACGTCGATTGGAGGACAGATAGCGCATGTCCGTGCACGCCCACAGTTGATCGATCGTATACGTGAGGCACAGCTCAGTGATGACCGATGTTCAGAGATCATGGCACAGATTGGACAGGGTAGGTTTTCCGAGTTCGTGATCGATGATCAGGGAGTACTACGATTTGGAGTCAGACTGTGCGTACCAGATGCTGGAGGGCTGAGACGCGAGATTCTTGAGGAGGCACATCGATCGGTATTTAGCGTCCATCCCGGTTCCACCAAGATGTATCATGATATGAGAGATGTTTACTGGTGGGACGGAATGAAGAGGGACATTGCAGATTTTGTATCGAGATGCCTGACTTGTCAGCAAGTCAAGGCTGAGCACCAGAGGCCCGCGGGAGAGCTACAGCTGTTACCCATTCCGGAGTGGAAATGGGAACAGATTTCGATGGATTTCGTGGTGGGTCTACCCAGGACTAGTCGGGGGTATGACTCCATCTGGGTGATTGTGGATCGTTTGACGAAAGCGTCTCACTTCCTACCGGTGAAGACGACTTTCGGATTTACTCAGTATGCCCAGATCTATATTGACGAGATAGTGCGACTACACGGAGTCCCGACGTGCATTGTGTCTGACAGAGGCACCCAGTTTACCAGTAGGCTATGGCAGAGGCTTCAGGAGGCTTTGGGCACTCGCTTGAGTTTCAGCACGGCGTTTCATCCGCAGACCGACGGACAGTTAGAGCGGACCATCCAGACTCTCGAGGACATGCTCAGAGCTTGTGTACTAGATTTCGGAGGTAGCTGGGATCATCATTTGCCCTTGAAGAGTTTTCCTACAATAACAGCTACCAGGAGACTATTCAGATGGCACCGTTTGAGGCTCTTTACGGGAGGAGATGCAGGTTACCTACTTGTTGGACAGAGCTCAGTGAGAGCAGTATCTTAGGGCCACAGATCGTTGAGGAGACGACCGCGAAGATCCAGTTGATTCGCGATAGGATGAGAGCAGCGCAGAGTAGGCAGAGGGCTTATGCAGACCGTCGACGACGCAGACTTGAGTTTTCGGTTGGTGATCATGTTTTCTTGAGGGTCTCCCCAATGAAAGGTGTGATGAGGTTTGGGAAGAAGGGGAAGCTTAGCCCCAGGTATGTGGGCCCCTTCGAGATCCTTGAGCGTGTCGGTGCAGTGGCTTACCGGTTAGCCCTTCCGCCCAGCTTTCCAGACGTACACCCCGTATTCCATGTTTCGATGGTCCGCAGATATCTACATGATCCTTCGCACGCGATTCAGCATCCGACGATCCAGCTTGAGCGTGATCTTTCCTATGCAGAGCAGCCGGTGATGATCTTGGATCGACAAGTGAAGAAATTGAGATCGAAGGAGATTCCATCAGTTAAAGTACTTTGGCGTGGTCAGAACCGTGAAGAGGTCACTTGGGAGACTGAAAGCGAAATGATGAAGACGTATCCCCATCTTTTTGAAGGTAACCTTAGTTAGATTTTTGAAATTCAGGGACGAATTTCTTTAAGGGGGAGAGATTGTAACACCTTAGGATAAGGGTTAGTGAATAATTATAATTAAATAATGATTTTTAATAAAAAGTTTACCAAATTGTGTTTTAAATATTTTTCCTAATTTAATAAACATTTTTCCAAAATTTTCCTAGGCTTGCACACACATGTGCATGTAAACTAGGGTTTTTAAATTAAGTAAATACAATAATTATTAACCATGGTGGGTTAATTGTAGGATTAATTCTTTTGGGGTTTAAGTAAGTTTAATTAGCTAATTAAAGAGGTTGCTTTAATTTGAATTTTTGTTTAAGTGTTGACTTGTGTGAGAGAGAGAGTGCATCATGGCTTTAGGCCATGCTTGCATTAAATGAGGTGAGAGAGAGAGAGGGGTGACTTTTGTGTGAATGATTGTGGTGGCTCTCAACTCTTTTGCTATTCTCTCAAGTCTCACACCCACACACTCACACACACACCCACTTACCTCAGCTGAAGCATGAAGCAACAGCAGCAGCAGCATGAAGCCACAGCAGCAGCAGCATGAAGCAGCAGCAGCAGCAACACAGTGAAGCAACAGCAACAGCAGCACAGTGAGCAGCAGTGAGCACCAAGCTTCATAGCAGCAACTGCAGCCTCTTCCCTTCTCTTCTTCTCCTTCCTGCAGCTCCCTAGGGTCGAGAGTGAGGTATAATTCCTATCTTGCTTCCCTAGTTTGCCTAGTTAGTGTAGTTTTGCATCGGTTAAAAGATTTTTGTGTGTTTTAGTGCGATATGGGGTGTTTAGTGTGAACTTTGTGCTAATGAGGTGTAGATTAGTTCCAGTAGGATGCTTGAGGTTTGTTGTGACCATGTAAACCTAGTCCAACCCCTATTACACTAAAATACCACCAGATTTCATATTTGATGCAAATGTCGTATTTGGGCAAAATCTGAGTTTTCTGGAACTGCTATTAACCCGTTAAGTGCAGAATGATTTTGGGAAGACTGTAGTGTAGTGGAGTGGAGATGATACACCAGGTGAAACCCGACCCCCTGACTCCCCACTTCGGCCTCCAAAACCGCCTTTCTGGCCGCAAATTGCGGCCAGACAGGGGGTGTTTTGGTGTTTCTTGGGTTCTGTAGGTGTATTTTTGTGTGTAGGGCCCTTTGATATATATATTTTTGGGAGTTTGATTCTGTAGAAAAATCTGGGACCAAATACCTATTTTGCCGTTTTCTAAACCTTCGCGACACGCGCGATACGTGAGTAGGTTTGGGTTTCTGTGTATCGCGGCGCGTCGGGGTAGTTTCGTGGCGCGTGAGTACACGTTTTAGCGTATCGCGCACACGCGCGATTGGTTTGCGACACAGGTTTCTTGTTGGATTATAATGTCGCGTTTTGTGACTTAAGCTTATGTGTGATATGTGTATGTGATTCTAGGTTCGCAGGCCAGTGAGACGGACGCTGCGAAGAAGGGCAAGCAAGTGGTTGGATACACTTAGCGCGAGACACTGTGAGTAGATTTCACATCTACGGGGATATCGCCCGCATAGCGTTATGCGTCAGGGCTGATAGGACTTATTTACTATATGTTGCATGCACCCCATAGACTATCATCGCATATTGCATTCTCTGCTGTGTTGATATATATATATTGCTTAGAACTGATAGAACACCGCACTATTACTAACGGTTTATGTTGCACGGGCACTATTACATGCTACACACACACCGTTAGTAACTGCCATGCCACACTCACTATAGAGCTGCCATGATTATATTGCTATAGTTCGCCTCACATGTGATTTGATATGATTTTCATGTATATTGGGAGCCGCATGACATCTTTTAAAACCGGAAATGAAACTACTTTAAAAAGCGGTTTTCCCCTTATACCCATACCATGGATTGATGTATATTGTACCTCGCATTGGATTTTACTATTGGTATTGGATTTTCATGTGATTTCTGTTTTGAGGACCGTGGAATTATTTAAGTAAAGATATGCTATTTTGAAAAACCCGGTACCTCGTGGTATGATATTTTGGTGTGTCCACCACGCGTTTTCTCGGTGCTGAGACGTGTGCTTGAAACCCGATTCGAGGAGTGGATGTTCCGTTTGCGGGTTCGTGGTGGGCCCGGTATGGTTCCCCTCGGCGAGATGATCGATGGGATTTGCCGATTGAGCCTGGAGGCGGGCGAGTACCTACCGGTGATTGGTTGGACCTGGCAGTTGTCCGGAGGATACTGACCAGAGTCGAGTGATGGATACGGGATGACCGTGCTGCCGGGGCCGAGGGCCGATACTGCAGACGGACCCCGTGGGGCCGGTCCGGACTGACGGCGCCCGATGTTCGAGGATTTACGTGTCGATGCTGGATACGGGTATTTTATGATGGTTTGGGTGCCGATGTTGGGCACTCGTGATTCCTCCGAGATATACAGGATTTGAGGGCCGATGGGTGTGCCGGCGCCTGAGTATATGTGGGATTTGGGTGCAGTTTGAGGCACCGATCTTGTTTTCCATGTTGACATAGTCCATGTAGATATTATTTATCCCATACTCAGTATTGATTACTATACATCTCATCCTGTGGCATTTACCTGTTAGAGTACATGCATTACTATTGTATCCACTGTTGACATGCATTGGTATCATCTGCTGGCATTAGTAGAGCCACGCTATATGTGCATGCTTGCGATCACCTTTATATGTTATCTCTATTCACGAGTTGGCAACTCACCCCCGTTGTGCCACAGTGTTTGCAGGTTGCCCTTGGGAGTAGTCACGGCTGGCTGTTACCGCATCTTTTGGCACAGATACCCTTTTGAGCAGAGCTAGCCTTTGCTGATAGGTGGGTTGTACGGTATCTGTTATCTTTCAGTTGTATATTGATGTATCTAGTACTCTCCATCTACCTTCTGTATTGACTTAGAGACAGTTGTGAGGACGATATGTATGATTTTATATTCTGGTGTCGAGCTCGCATGTGAGCCGACGTTACTTTATGCAGTCTTATCTTTTATGATATTGTCCTTGTTTTACTGTGTATTCTTCGCTACGGCGTCGTATATCATATTGTGATGCTTTATTCATGTCACTTGTTATTTCCGCTACACCTTGCTTTTACCCGACTTTTCGGGGCTAATGTTTTAAAAGGGAAATGTTACCAAAATTATAAAACTTATAACTTTTGAACTTAAAAAGGATTGCTACTAAATAAATGGATGTTTTTCGGACATGTACGATTGTTTTACAAATGTTTTAAAATCACTCTATATTTATTGGTTTTGATTTCTGGGTTCGGCTTACTTAGCCGCGTTACGCCTGTAGACGTTGCGTGGTTAAGTGCCGGTCACGAGTCGAATTCTCGGGTCGTGACAAAAGTACTCCCTATATATGTCCAAGCATCTGCTACAATATACATCGTATGTACAGTAATGGCCTCTAGGGCATACATATAACTAACATAGACCATATCCTGCTCAGTATGATCTGGTTGAATTTCCTAGCGGCTATGTCATCCCTAAATTCGGAAGATTCGATGGGACGGGAAATGCGAATCAGCAGATCGCCCACTATAAAGCCTCATGCGGGAATACTGGGGGCAATGATGTGCTTCTCCTCCACCAGTTCGTTAATAGCTTAGCCGATGTTGCTTTCGACTGGTATGCGAGCTTACCGGATGGCTCCGTCACAACTTTCGTCCAAATGGAGTCTCTGTTTCGGCAGAGGTTCATGAGCGTTAGCGATAAAATCACCATTGCCGACCTCATAAGGACCAAGCCAAAGAACAACGAAAGAAGCACGGATTTTATAACCCGATGGCGCAATCTCTCCGTCAAATGTGAACCGCCGATAGAGCAGGACCAATCTGTCAGTCTCCTCATCGAAAATCTCAACAATTGGATGGCCCCGTTTCTATGCACCGCGGGTCTCAAAACATTCCAAGAGCTGACCAGAAAAGTCCAGATGTTAGAGTGCTCAAAGCAGGAGTCCTCCTCGGATTCCCAAAATAACAATAGGTCCTGGAGAAACCTAAAGGTCGATAATCGCAAAGGCGGAAATTCTGACGATACTGAATCTTTCAACGCCTCGACTAACCGAAATAAGCAAGGGTCGAGCGGGTCTAATGCCAACCAGCTTCGGAAGCCAATGTTCGGAGAGGGAGGAGAATCTCCACTGAAACAAAAGCTAGACAAGGTCTATTCCTTCAGAAGGGACAAAATCCGTAAAATATTCAAAGACGCCCTGAGGAACGGTCTACACCTGCCGGAGTCAAAAAGACCGCAGGAAGCGAATATGACCGATGACCCCAAATACTGCTCCTATCACAGAGTGATAGGTCATGCCATTGAGGACTGCTTCTTCTTCAAAGATTGGGTCGAAAAGCAATACAAGGCAGGAGAGATAGAACTGTCTAAAGGCGTGTTAACAAACAGTCCAGCTGTGACCGCTAATTTCATACAAACGGAGTCCGAAGTTTTTCGTGAAACTGATTCTCTCAGACATCTGCCTTTCTCTGAAAATAATCGACCACCACGTCATTAAACTGGGAATAATCGACCTCTAAGTCGTTAATCTGGAAATGTAAAAAAAATGTGTAAAAAAAAAGGAATGTGTAAATAAATAAATAAAAAGAAAAGCCGAAATGATGGGGCAACTCGCAATAAAAATCAGCGAGTAAAAATAAAAATGAAAATAAAGCCGAAATGATAGGGCAACAGCGAATAAATAGCCGAAATGATAAGGCAATCGTGACCTTCGCGATAAGAAAAGCTGAAATGATAGAGCAATCGCGGTAAAACAAAAAAACAACAACAAAAAAAACGGTGAATGATGAGTCGCTCCTTGTACCATATTCTAGTGTAGCGATGCAGACGCCAACCAAAATCTAATTTCTCAAAATTCTCCCAGCCCTACGGTTGGTCCCCAAGTTGACCATCGTATACAATCCACGGGCTCAAATAATTCTCATCATACCCATGCCCCAACGTAATCATCAGTTACGCGGCTGGTCTCCGCCTTTGGAATTACGCTCCATTGAGAAGACCCACTCATGTGTCCTCACGATACATAAGGAGAACAAACCTTTGTGGGATTCTTACGACTCATAAAGGAAAAACACACTTAGGCGTCCTCACGACTCCTAAGGAGAAAATACACCTACGGGATCCTTACGACTCGTAGGGAGAAAATGCTTTTATGGGACCCTCACGGCCCATAAAATTGAAAAGCCTTAGGCGATAGGGATCTAAACCTGTCTCCTAAGCCATCGCTCCCTAATCCCCAAGTGGCGAATGATGAGTCGCTCCTGGTACAGACGCCGTCCAAAACTCAAATTCCCAACGGCGAATGATGAGTCGCTCCTGGTACCATATTCCGGTGCAGCGATGCAGACGCCAACAAAGTCACGAAATTCTTCCGGCCCTACGGTCTGGATCATACATCCTGCAAAACCGTATACAATCCATGGGCGTAAAACAATCCCAATCCCTCCCAAGTCCTACTGGTGAGACCACATTCAAAGTCCCACCGGCGGTGAAGATTAAAAAAAAAAGTGAAATGCACTCGCAAGGTCCTCTCGACTTTGTGAGGAGAAAATTCCCGCGTGAGATCCTTACGACTCACAAAGGAGCAACACACTTGGGAGTCCCCATGACTCCTAAGGAGAAAATACACCTACGGGATCCTTACGACCCGTAGGAAGAAAATGCTTTGCGAGACCCTTACGGCTTACAAAATTGAAAAGTCTTAGGTGATAGGGACCTAAAACCTGTCTCCTAAGCCACCGCTTCCTGATAAGCAAGCGCAAATGATGATTCGCTCCTAGTACCATATTCCAGTATAGCGATACTGATGCTAAACAAAAAACCAATTCCCAAATCCTTCCAGGGGCAAATGATGAGTTGCTCCTGGCATTATTCCAGTGCAGCAATACAGATGCCAAACCAAAACCAATTCCCAAACCCTCTCATGACAAATGATGATTCGCTTCTGGTACCATATTCCAGTATAGCGATGCTGATGTCAACCCAAATCAAATAAAACCAACAACCTCTGTGGCGGAATCATGCTCCGTCCCAGAATTTACCCCATATCGAAATCATGCTTCGCCTCGGGATATCTACCTTCCTTGCCGGAATTATGCTCTGCCTCGGAATCAAATCAACCAACCAGCTCTGCGTCGGAGTCATGCTCCATCTCAGAGTGTACCCCACGTCAAAATCAAGCTTCGCCTCGGTGTATCTGCCTTCCCTGTCGGAATTATGCTTCGGCTCGGAATCAACCAACGACCTCCTCGTTGGAATTATGCTCCGCCTCGGAATCAAGTTAACCTGCAAGCTCTACGTCGGAATCATGCATTGTCTCAGAATGTGCACCCCGTGTCGAAATCGTGCTTCGCCTCGGGATATCTACCTTTCCTGCCGCAATTATGCTCCGCCTCGGAATCAAGTCAACCAGCAAGCTCTGCGTCGGAATCATGCTCCGTCTCAGAATGTACCCCGTGTCGAAATCATGCTTCGCCTCGGAGTATTTGCCTTCCCTGTCGAAATTATGCTTCGCCTGGGAATCAACCTCTGCATCGAAATTATACTTCGGTCAGAATGTATGCCACCCGTCGGAATGATGCTCCGATCCCTAGAATCATACTCCACCCATCGGAATGATGCTCCGATCCCTGGAATCATGCTCCGCTCATCGGAATGATGCTCCGATCCCTTGGAATCATGATCCTCTCTTCGGAATGATGCTCCGATCCCTGGAATCTTGCTCCGCTCTTCGGAATGATGCTCCGATCCCTGGAATTATGCTCCGCACTTCGGAATGATGCTCCGATCCTTGGAATCATGCCCCGCTCATCGGAATGATGCTCCGATCCCCTGGAATCATGCTCCGCTCTTCGAAATGATGCTCCGATCCCTGGAATCATGCTCCGCTCTTCGGAATGATGCTCTGATCCTTGGAATTATGCTCCACAAATTGGAATGATGCTCCGATCCTCGGGAATCATGCTCCCCGAGGGATACTCCGACCCTGGAATTATGCTCTGCAAATCGGAATGATGCTCCGATCCCTGGAATCATGCTCTGCTCTTCGGAATGATGCTCCGATCCCTGGAATCATGCTCCGCTCTTCGGAATGATGCTCCGATCCTTGGAATCATGCTCCGCTCATCGGAATGATGCTCCGCTCTTCGGAATGATGCTCCGATCCCTGAAATCATGCTCCACTCTTCGGAATGATGCTCCGATCCTTGGAATCATGCTCCGCTCATCGGAATGATGCTCCGCTCTTCGGAATGATGCTCCGATTCTTTGAATTATGCTCCGCAAATCGGAATGATGCTCCGATCCCCGGGAATCATGCTCGCCGAGGGATACTCCGATCCTGGAATTATGCTCCGCAAATCGGAATGATTCTCCGATCCCTGGAATCATGCTCCGCTTTTCGGAATGATGCTCCGATCCCTGGAATCATGCTTCGCTCTTCGGAATGATGCTTCGATCCTTAGAATTATGCTCCGCAAATCGGAATGATGCTCCGATCCCCGGGAATCATGCTCCCCGAGGGATACTCCAACCCTGGAATTATGCTCCGCGAATCAGAATGATGCTCCGATCCCCGGGAATCATGCTACCCGGGATGATGCTCCGCCCCCGGAATGATGTTCCACCTTGAAGTTCAGCTTCAAGATCCATCAATTTCATGCACACAACTCAAATGTGCGGTGTGCATTTATTAATGGGGGAACTTTGTTGGGGTCAAAATTTGCACCCCCGGTTGACCGAGTCAAATTCAAGGTCAACCCCAAGCCAGGTGGGCCCAAGCCCAGGTCAAGCGGGCCCATGCACAAGTCGAGCCCGCGGCCAGCCTCCTCCATGCCAAAATATAGATCATGTAATAAATAATTTATATGTAATTTTTTAAGCATGAATGTATGCAAAATGGGCATAAAGTCAAATTTTTGTAAAGCCAATGGCTTATGTGCAAAAAGAAATGGCACATGAGCCATGGGATGGGAAAATGCCATTTTGTAAAGCCCAAGGGGCTATATGTAAATATGTAAGCCTATATAAGGCAACAAGATGAAAATATCTAATATACTTTTTTCATTCCCCTCAAAAATCTAGGGTTTGTGCCTCTTTCCCCCTTTTGAAGGTTCTAAACCTTCTTCTTTATTTTGAATTAAATCAAGAGTTTTACTCTTCCTTTTCCAAAACTAAATAGTTTTTCACCACAAAACCCACAAAGGGAAGCTTGGATCTCCCATCAGATCTCAAAAAAAAGAGATTTTTAAAATCTCACATCTCTTAATCTTCAAGATCCTGCCAACAGAGGAGGAAGAAGGAGGCCCATGTCCGAAACCCCCATTTTTGGGAAGACCCAGGGCTCCAAAGAAGAACCCCTTCCATCAACTCCAAAACATCTTAGGAGTTTAACTCCACTTTAAATCCTCTTTTGGGATTTTAAATCCTATTTCTGGGGCTAAAATCCCCTTTTTCTCTCCGGCGCCCAAACACCCGAGCGCCCCGAGCGCCCAGCGCCCACGTGCCGGGCACATGGTGCGCTAGCGCTCGAGCGCCCAGCGCCCATGTGCCGGACACGTGGTGCACTAGTGCTCGAGCGCCTTGCGCTCAAGCGCCCAGCGCCCACATGCCGGGCACGTGGTGCGCTAACGCCTAAGCGCACAGCGCTCAAACGCCCAACGCCCACGTACCGGGCACGTGGTGCGCTAGCGCTCGAGCACCTTGCGCTCAAGCGCTCAGCGCCCACATGCAGGGCACGTAGTGCGCTAGCGCTTGAGCGCCTAGCGCCCACGTGTCAGACACGTTGTGCGCTAGCGCCTGAGCGCACAACGCTCAAGCGCCCAGCGCTTCCCACACGTCCTTTGGGCGCTTTCCCCCTTTATATATATATATATGTATATATATACATACACATACACACAAATACTCTACAACACTGTCCCACTCAAAAAAATTTGGGCCGGGGCGCTGCCCCGCACCCCGCAAGGGGGCTGCTAACCCCCTTGACCCCCAGCTCACTATCCGGGTAGCGGGACCCCGTAAAAACTCTGCGTGGCTCTCGATATATCCATGCCCCCTCCAAAACAAAACACATGTATACTGCACATTGAGTTCGCGTGACTAGTTTAACCCGTCAATCGGAGGTTCCCTCACTCCAAAAGCGAGGGGTAATAAACGGCAGCTTAGTCCGCGGCTGCCGGAGATTCAGATCCCCACAATCATTAAACCTTGACCTACCCTAGGCAGGGGGAATCTGTAGTACGCCTGACAAGCACGCGTGTATTCCCATCTCAATGGGGTGACGAAAAACACCCTACACTTATCAGTGACAATATCTGTACAGCCCGGTCCGTTCGTCTATGAGCATCGTATATCGGGCCTAGAGGGCTGGTAACGTCAGACCCCCAAAAGCTGTATAAGTCGTGTCGGAGGGTATCCCTGAACACCCTGAGAAACTACTGGAATACCTACCGGTAATTCTCACCAGCCTTGGCCAAGGACTTGGTGTAATGGCTCTCCTAGACACAGCGCGATCTCACCCCCAATACCGGGAGAGACGAATCCCCTGCCGATCCGCTCACTGCCTCTATGTGGCTCGAAACTGTACCCAACTAAAACCTGTTAGGTCCACGTTACCTCTCCCGGTACTTTCGGGGTTGCGGAAACGGTAAAACAAAAAATTTTCTTGACTTGGTAACATGAACCGTAAAAGCCGGATCTTTGCTGAACTAGAATCTAGCAAACTACAAGAGGTGTTAACTACTATGCCGTAGAAATTATACCTCACGATACCGGTCCTTCGGGTCTTCATTCTGCTGTCCCGCTCGTCGATCCATGCTCCGAGGGTTGATCTGGACTTTGGTCACCTCCGCGGTCTTCTTGAGTCAGAGACGATCCACCCGAGAGTTGTACACCGAGCTCCACCTCGAGCCGAGGCAACTAAGGCAACAAGATTGCTAGTCTTGATACATTAGGTTGTGTAGAAGAGAAAGATGGAGGTATTTGTCTATGTAGATTCTTTTTCTCTCAACACATGAGATCAAAAGAATTTATGAAGAGGAGGAAGATGAAGGAGGTCAAGCAACCATGGAGCTCTTTCTTTCTTCTCACTTCCAAGAGAGAGAATGAGAAAAGAGAAATGAAAAGCTTAACCAAAGAAAATGAACCATGGTTGCAAAATAATACTAAACACCATCATTACAAATCCTATCATGATAAAGTTGATGCTACATTGATTTGACCATTTTCATAATCCAATGACCATTTTCATAATCCAAAATGAAAAAGAAAACCAAAGAAGAGTGTAGACCTCTCATGAAGGTCAATGGTCAACTTTGGTCAACGGGTCAACAAAGTCAAGAGTGGTCAAGGTGGTCAAATGGTCAAAGCAATTAGCCATCACATGATTATCACTAAAAGGATTAGTAAATAATGTCTCCGGCTCATGATGGTTTTGACCGAACAAATTGCCAAAACCCTAATGAGCCCACCTCAAAATGGTTTTGACCGAATCAACTGTCAAAATCCTAATGATCCTGCCACATAACGGTTTTGGCCGAACCAACTGCCAAAACCCTAATGAGGCACCTCCTCCTTCATCGCTCCTCTAAACTGTGCATACACACCCGCATCCGCATTCCATAGAATGCGAATGCACAGAAGACAAAACAAATCCATCTGTGCAATGCTAGGATACGGCTTAAACCAAAGCCCACTAGTATTGCCTGCCCGAACAGCATACGCACACAAGTGCACGTAAGTGATCGCAGCCCTGCCGTAAAACCATACGGCCTCTACACGTTTCGCTCAGTGCAGGGAAACTCTCTGTGTGGGACTCTAAAGACTTGACACTACACTGGCAGTGGGTTTAACCATAGACCGCAAGCGGCACTAGCTGTACGTAACGGTCCCCAGGTAGATGTCGATAAGAAGGCCGATGAGGTAAACCCATCCGAACTCCTACTGAGCCTGTATGTGACAATCTCCGTACAGTCCGGTCTGTTCGTCTGATACATCGCATGGCGGGCCTAGGGGGTGGCGAACGTCAGTCCCCTAATAGCGGTACAAGTCGTATCGGAGTGTAGCCCAGAACACTGTGAGACATCACTGGAAACCTACCAGTATATCTCGCTAGCCTTGGCCAAGGACTTTGTGTAATGGCTCTCCTAGACACAGCGCGATATCAACCCCCAATACCGGGAGAGACGAATCCTGTCTAACCGTCACTGCCTCCAAGTTCTTCGGGACTGCACCCAACTACTACTTGTTTGCACGACTCGGTAGAGCCGTGGTAGGGTAGTAATCAAAGTGCAGTGGGAACACACTCGAGGCGAAGTGACAGTGTCAAGTCAGCGGACTAAGCTGTACTCATGTCACCTGGGAACTGTTAACTGATGATAGGTATAAAACCAACCAACGGTTCCCGACGAGTCCTTTCCAGTGTACTCATAACCTGACGAGCACCCGCTTACTATCTCAAGTACGACGTACTGACGGCTGTGGGACAGACCGTCTCCCGCACTGGGATGAGAAGCGCATACGCTAGTCTACTCCGGAGTATCGATGCCCTGTCTCGATAATCCCACGACTAGGGATATGCATAAGGATGTGCTTGTGGATTACCCAGCCCCCACGAGTGTGATCGCCATCACAACGCTGGTAATCAAGCAAAGATCCTAAGGGCTCTACTAATGCGTATAGGTGATATAATAAAGAAATACATGTACACATTAAAGCAGAGAAAAACCAAGTAGCATACTACTATTTCGAGCAAGATTGTCTATACAACTATGAATATCCCAAACTTCCATCAAGTAATATATATACTAGTATGATACAGTAATGGCCTCTAGGGCATATACACTAACAATCCCCTACTTGCACTAAGGCCATGTACTAGCGTATCGAAGACCAATCATGTCGATCAGCCGCTCGAACTGAGTCTGGGGCAAGGCCTTCGTGAATGGATCCGCCGTGTTGTCTTTTGTGTCCTCTCTCCGTACCTCGATCTCCTGGCGATCAATGATCTCCCTGATCAGGTGATACCGCCTTAAGATGTGTCTGGATTTCTGATGGGACCTTGGTTCCTCCGCTAAAGCTATAGCCCCATTGTTATCGCAATACAAAGGTATTGGGTCAACAATGGACGGAACCACCTGAAGTTCACTAATGAACTTCTTCATCCAGACCGCCTCTTTTGCGGCATCGCTTGCAGCAATGTATTCAGCCTCCATCGTCGAGTCTGCGACAGTATCCTGTTTGGAACTCCTCCAACATACCGCCCCTCCGTTGAGGGTAAACACAAAACCCGACACAGACTTGCTATCATCTTTGTCACTCTGGAAGCTTGAATCGGTAAAGAACTCGACCCTGAGGTCTCCATTACCGTAAACCAGGAACATCTCCTTAGTCCTTCTCAGATACTTGAGAATGTTCTTCACTGTTGTCCATGGTCCTCACCTGGGTCTGACTGATACCGGCTTACCACGTTCAGCCCGTAAGCTACATCTGGTCTTGTACATAGCATCGCATACATTATAGATCCTACCGCCGAAGCGTAGGGTATAGTGCTCATGCGAACCCACTCCTCGTCAATCTTAGGAGACATCTTCTTGGAGAGGGTAATTCCGTGCAATGCGGGTATGTTACCACGCTTGGAATCCTCCATACTAAATCTCTTTAGTACGGTCTCTATGTACCTGGACTGTGAAAGTCCCAATAGTCTCTTGGATCTATCTCTGTAGATCTTGATCCCCAGAATGTACGAGGCATCACCCAGGTCCTTCATGGAGAACTGTTGTGACAAAAATAGCTTGACCGATTGTAGCATAGAAATGTCATTTCCTATCAAAAGAATGTCGTCCACGTACAAGACTAGGAACACGACAGTTCGTCCTACAATCTTCTTATAGAAACAAGGTTCATCTTCGTTCTTGATGAAATCAAATTCCTTGATTGCCTCATCAAAACAGATGTTCCAGCTCTGCGATGCCTTCTTTAATCCATAAATGGATTTAAGCAACTTGCACACCTTCCCGCTGCTCCCACTATCTACGAAACCTTCTGGCTGATCCATGTAAACGCACTCTTCCAAACAGCCGTTTAGAAAAGCCGTTTTAACGTCCATCTGCCATATTTCATAGTCATGGAAGGCAGCAATGGCAAGTAGGATCCGAATGGATTTCAGCATAGCCACTGGAGAAAAGGTTTCGTCATAGTCCAAACCAGGTCTTTGACGAAAACCTTTTGCAACGAGTCTAGCCTTATAGGTCTCCACCTGCCCATCCACACCAAGTTTCCTTTTGTAGATCCATTTGCATCCAACGAGTTTTACCCCAGGTGGAGCAATATCCAAGGTCCACACTTTATTGGTGTACATGTACTCCATTTCGGATTGCATTGCTTCCTGCCACTTATCAGAACCCCTACTGATAATGGCCTGCCTGAAACTGGTAGGGTCATCTTCTTCCAAGATCTAATCCTCTCGATCCCCGTCTATGAGAAAACCGTAGTATCTCTCGGGTGAATGAGAAATCCTACCAGATCTGCGGAGTGGCTGAGGTTCATCTGGGGTTATTGAATCCTGAGGTTCTGTCAAATCTTCAGTTTCAGTTTGTGGTCGCTGAATCTCTTCCAATTCTACCGTGCTCCCACTAAATTCTTTTGCAAGAAACTCCGTTTCTAAGAAAACGGCATGTTGAGCAACAAATACCTTCTGTTCCTCGGTGTGGTAGAATAGATATCCATAACCATTCTTTGGATATCCCACAAACTTACATAAAACTGACCGTGCCTCTAGTTTATCTGGTTTATGCGTTTTAACATAAGCCGGACAACCCCATATCTTAAATCTTTTAAGATATGGCCTTTTTCCATTCCATATCTCGAACGGAGTCTTAGGCACAGATTTAGACGGAACATCATTCAATAGATATGCTGCTGTCAATAGCGCATGTCCCAAAAATGAAAGAGGCAACTCGGTATTACTCATCATGGAGCGAACCATATCCAGTAGGGTACGATTCCTCCACTCCGATACACCGTTGTGCTGTGGTGTATAAGAGGGAGTAAGCTGAGAGAGAATACCATTCTCTTTTAAGTAATCTAGGAATTCCGTGCTTAAGTACTCCCCTCCTTTATCAGACCGGAGGATCTTGATACTTTTGCCAGTCTGGTTCTCTACTTCGTTTCTGAATTCCTTGAATTTCTCAAAAGTTTCAGATTTGTGTTTCATGAGATACACATATCCGAATCTAGAGAGATCGTCAGTGAATGTGATGAAGTACGAGAACCCACCCCTTGCATGTATAGACATCGGACCACATACATCACTATGTATGAGTCCCAAGAGCTCTGTTGCTCTTTCTCCATGTCCGGTGAACGGAGATTTAGTCATCTTCCCTTTGAGACAAGGCTGACAAGTTCCATAAGATAAAAACTCGAACGCATTCAAGAGTCCATCTTTATGAAACTTATTTAGTCTTTTCTCTCCGATATGACCAAGTCTATAATGCCACAAGTAGGATTCATTCGTATCTGAATTCTTCCTCTTGCGTGTGTTTTGTACATTGAGAACTGTATTCTGATTTAGAACATAGATACCATTACACAGTGTACCTTCTGCAACCAGTACCTTATGAAGGTAAATGTTCATGATATTTCTATCAAGAACAAAGTTATATCCAACTTTATCGAGTAAAGAAACTGATATGATGTTGCAAACCATGGAAGGTACATAGTAGCAATCGTTCAAAATCATAGTCTTGCCATTTGGCAATACTAGGTGATATTCACCGACGGCTGCAGCATTTACTTGTGCTCCGTTCGCTACTCTGAGTGACATATCACCAGGTGCAACTTTCCTACTTTTTCTCAGTCCCTGCAATAAATTACAGATATGAGATCCTGATCCTGTATCAAGTACCCAGGAGGCAGGGCTGACCGTAAAGCAGTTCTCAATTACAAGAACACCTGAAGTAGATGCAAAACCATGCTTCTTCTTCAACTGGGTATCCTTGGAATCCATACAATCCTCTTTCCTTTGCTCATACTTATGACTGTTGTCACAAGTTAGAGCCGAACCAACGTTCCCCAGCCCCGAATAAGAATTCGGATCGGTCAAGCGATACATTTTATTATCTTGATTAGGGCGTGAAATGGTTGTACCTGGAGAGAGAAAAAAGAAACACTCAGCGTGCGCTCTTGCAAGATTAGATTGGTTTATTGGTTTATCTATTCAGGATGGCTCCCACTGTTTCCTCTAATTCTTCCTAAAATCTTAAAAGAAGAACTAGTCAGGATTAATCGCACGTCACAATACTTGCTTAACCTTTCAGCTAGGCTGGTGTTGGTACTTCGAGGGAGGTTTTCCAACGCTTTCGCGAAGTTCCTTAATTAAACAACCTCTTTTCCCTGGGGGCGTAACCCCGCTAACACCGTTCTAGACACCTACTTGGTTTATAGCATTGATCGTTAAGTGAAATAATCTCCCGAGAGTAATCCAACTCATCAGTGGGATCGGGATCCAACTATCATTGTGTGATGACCTAGATGGAATCCACTCTAGTCATCACACTCCAGAAGGTATGCTAAATCTGCAAGTTTCAGTTTCTTTAGAAACTCCCGATGTGGTTTTTGCCCCTAACGGTTTATGACCTTGACTAGGTCAACAAACCATAAACCGTTAGTCAAGTTCTACCCGTCATTATCCTGATTTCATTAGACCTACCCATACGTGCCCTTGACTAGGTCAACAAGGCCGCACGACTGTCTTAACCAATCACATTTGCAATCCACAGAAAAATATCATCTAGCTAGCGTTCACTACGCCTTGATTAGGTCAACAAACGCAGCACGAATACTAAATAATATCAATCCGAAACGACGGAGGGCTACGGCTGGGTTTTTGGCGAAAAACCCGTTAACGTAATGAACTTGATATCGTTGAAGGAACATGATTGCCCTTTTTGAAAATATAGTGGCGAAAACTTTTGCTAAAGAGGTCACTCCCTGTGAAGGGATCTCGGCTCTTTCCTTGTCGAATGAGGTGCAGGATATTCCAAACTGAATACCTCGATGCAAAGCAAGAATAATCGACTATAGTGAAGTTATTACCCTGACACAAACTTTTGTCCAAGGGGTCACTCCCGATGAAGGGATCTCGGCCCTTGCCTCGTCGACTGAGGTGCTGGGCATTCATAACCGAATACCTCTGTGCAAAACAAAAGTGAACGTCCTTGCAATAACAGCTTTTTGAAAATTGTTCCAACAACGTCTTTTAGGTTTATTTTCTTGCATTAATTTAATGCGTCCCATAAATTAATCCTACCATTGCAGAAAACAACCAAAATATGGCGTACGCTTATGCCATCCGCATTCGCCACGGGGCCCCGTCATCACCCGTTAGGTTACTTAACTAACGACAGAGCGGGGGCTGGACTAACGCGGATGCAAAATATAAGCAACACCTAAATAGATATCATATATAGATATATAGCAATGATAGCCAATCCAGATCATAGATGAACACTTTGGATATACTAGGAACACGCGATTCGTTCGAGCCTGCAACGAAAAGCGGATTACACGGTCGCGATGAATAGCCAATACCCCACCCTAGACCCCTACGGGTGCGGAAAACTACCCGCCAAGTACCCAAAGCGAAGCAACCTCCCTCAACCCGTGAGTAGGCCACTCGGCACTTCGAGATACCCGGTAGTTTGTGCACCCCTCCTTGGGTCTATCCTAGGAGCAAAAACAGTAAAAATAAATTATACAATGACGGCTACAACCCCGACCCGGTTGTACGGCCATACAAATAATATTACATCAATTTACAAATTTTACAATGAATGAAAGAAAAAGAAACTCTCATCTCACATCCACCCCGGCTATTCATCCGCGACAATCCAACGAGTTCATATACACAAACCATCAGCATTACAGATCACAGATATGTATAACCCCTACTAATCGACGTATAGCGATTAGTAGACGTTCAATACATATATCACATCACAGAAAATATCCATTAGCTAAAGTCTACGGAATATCGATCAAAAATACGGATTTGTAACCACCCGAAAAATCAATTTGCACTCTGGAAAATCTGGGCAGAAACAACATGTACTAAAAATCCCAAAACAGCCCAAATAGAACACTACAGCAAAACGGAGCTGCGGCCGAGTCAACTCGGCCGCGGATCCGCGGCCAAACCCATGGTTTGGCCGTGTTTCCGCGGTGAGTTGGCCGATTCAGCAGCTCATTTTTGCTGTGTGTTTTATAAAAACCCTGAGACGATTTTTCATGTATGTTAAATTATTTTTTGAACAGTATAAAAAATCGACAGAAACTTGGGTTTTCTCGGGCGTGTTTTGCGACTTTTTTCCGATCGATATTCTAAACAATTTGCTAACTTGCTAGTTTATGTTTAGCTAGGCTCTAATACCACTGTTAGGTCCACGTTACCTCTCCCGGTACTTTCGGGGTTGCAGAAACGGTAAAACAAAAAAAATTCTTGACTTGGTAACATGGACCGTAAAAGCCGGATCTTTGCTAAACTAGAAACTAGCAAACTACAAGAGGTGTTAACTACTATGCCGTTGAAATTATACCTCACAATACCGGTCCTTCGGGTCTTCATTCTGTTGTCCCGCTCGTCGATCCATGCTCCGAGGGTTGATCCGGACTTTGGTAACCTCCGCGGCCTTCTTGAGTCGAAGACGATCCACCCGAGAGTTGTATACCGAGCTCCACCTCGAGCCGAGGCAACTAGGGCAACAAGATTGCTAGTCTTGATACCCTAGGTCTTGTAGAAGAGAAAGATGGAGGTATTTGTCTATGTGGATTCTTTTTCTCTCAACACATGAGATAAAAAGAATTTATGAAGAGGAGGAAGATGAAGGAGGTCAAGCAACCATGGAGCTCTTTCTTTCTTCTCACTTCCAAGAGAGAGAATGAGAAAAGAGAAATGAAAAGCTTAACCAAAGAAAATGAACCATGGTTGCAAAATAATACTAAACACCATCAATACAAATCCTATCATGATAAAGTTGATGCTACATTGATTTGACCATTTCTATAATCCAATGACCGTTTTCATAATCCAAAATGATAAAGAAAACCAAAGAAGAGTGTAGACCTCTCATGAAGGTCAATGGTCAACTTTGGTCAACGGGTCAACAAAGTCAAGAGTGGTCAAGGTGGTCAAATGGTCAAAGCAATTAGCCATCACATGATTATAACTAAAAGGATTAGTAAATAATGTCTCCGGCTCATAATGGTTTTGACCGAACAAATTGCTAAAACCCTAATGAGCCCACCTCAAAATGGTTTTGACCAAATCAACTGTCAAAACCCTAATGAGCCTGCCACATAACGGTTTTGGCCGAACCAACTGCCAAAACCCTAATGAGGCACCTCCTCCTTCATCGCTCCTCAAAACTGTGCATACACACCCGCATCCGCATTCCGTAGAATGCGAATGCACAGAAGACAAAACAAATCCATCTGTGCAATACTAGGATCCGGCTTAAACCAAAGCCCACTAATATTGCCTACCCGAACAACATACGCATACAAGTGCACGTAAGTGATCGCAGCCCTGCCGTAAAACCATACGGCCTCTACACGTTTCGCTCAGTGCAGGGAAACTCTCTGTATGGGACTCTAAAGACTTGACACTACGCTGGCAGTGGATTTAACCACAGACCGCAAGCGGCACTAGCTGTACGTAACGGTCCCCAGGTAGATGTCGATAAGAAGGCCGATGATGTAAACCCATCCGAACTCCTACTGAGCCTGTATGTGACAATCTCCGTACAGTCCGGTCTGTTCGTCTGATACATCGCATGGCGGGCCTAGGGGGTGGCGAACGTCAGTCCCCTAATAGCGGTACAAGTCGTGTCGGAGTGTAGCCCAGAACACCCTGAGACATCACTGGAAACCTACCAGTATATCTCGCTAGCCCTGGCCAAGGACTTTGTGTAATGGCTCTCCTAGACACAGCGCGATATCAACCCCCAATACCGGGAGAGACGAATCTTGTCTAACCGTCACTGCCTCCAAGTGCTTCGGGACTGCACTCAACTACTACCTGTTTGCACAACTCAGTAGAGCCGTGGTAGGGTAGTAATCAAAGTGCAGTGGGAACACACTCCAGGCGAAGTGACAGTGTCAAGTCAGCGGACTAAGCTGTACTCATGTCACCTGAGAACTGTTAACTGACGATAGGTATAATACCAACCAACAGTTCCCGACGAGTCCTATCCAGTGTACTCGTAACCTGACGAGCACCCGCATACTATCTCAAGTACGACGTACTGACGGCTGTGGGACAGACCGTCTCCCGCACTGGGATGAGAAGCGCATACGCTAGTCTACTCCGGAGTATCGATGCCCTGTCTCGATAATCCCACGACTAGGGACGTGCATAAGGATGTGCTTGTGGATTACCCAGCCCCCCACGAGTGTGATCGCC
This sequence comes from Agapanthus africanus, assembly GCA_030015575.1. Classification (NCBI taxonomy): domain Eukaryota; kingdom Viridiplantae; phylum Streptophyta; class Magnoliopsida; order Asparagales; family Amaryllidaceae; genus Agapanthus; species Agapanthus africanus. The sequence continues at coordinate 213,967,491 of JASDDO010000008.1, forward strand.
ATCACAATGCTGGTAATCAAGCAAAGATCCTAAGGGCTCTACTAATGCGTATATGTGATATAATAAAGAAACACATGTACACATTAAAGCAGAGACAAACCAAGTAGCATACTACTATTTCGAGAAGGATTGTCTATACAACTGTGAATATCCAAAGCTTCCATCAAGTAATATACATACTAGTATGATACAGTAATGGCCTCTAGGGCATTTACACTAACAAAACCTGTTTGCACGACTCCTTTGGGCCGTGGTAGGGTAGTAATCAAAGCACAGTGGGAACTCACACGAGACAAATGACGACTTCAGGTCGATGAACTAACCTGTACACATGTCACCAGGGAACTGCTATCTGACGTTAGGTATAAATACAAACTAGCAGGTTCCCGGTGAGTCCTGTCCGGTGCACTCATAACCTAATGAGCACCTGTATACATCTTAGGTGATCCAACTGACACCAATGGCTTGTGAGACCGGCCACCACCCCTCGTAGGGGTCTCGACTGTATACACTAGTCTACTCCGGAGTATCGATGCCCTGTCTCGAAACTCCCACGATTACGGACCACTTTTAAGGATGTGCTTATGGACTACCCAACTCTCACGTATATGATCTCCATCATACTGCTGGTAGTCAAGCAAGAATCCTAAGGGCTCTATCAACGTGTAATAGTGATCATGTCACCTAAACCTGTACACGATGATAAAGGAAAACCAGATAGCATACTATCATCACGAGTAAGACTGTCCTACCGGTATAGGTCCTCCCTCAATCATTGCAATCACGTGCCCGCGATCCAATAATTGACTTTGAGGGCACTACGACCAACAAATGAGGGAAGAAACAAGTAGAGACAATAGAAAGGATGCTAAAGAGAGGAAACATAGATAGATCTTATATAATGTTCAGCAGAAATGTGAAGCCTAGGAATGTTTGAGTGAAACATTATGATTATACTTTCTAAGGAAACTCGTAATTGTAAAAACAACCAACTCACTTTAAAACGAGTGTGTTTTTTGGTTGAAATCAACCATCCTCGGGGATCGAACATGCGACCTCTCACATTGAAGAGAAAATTGGTACCAATTGAGCAAAGCCCAGTTGGTATTTAAAACAAATGTTAAACAACAATTTATGAATATACCTGCAGTTCACTTTCAAATAACGACATATCTTCAAGAAAATAAATCTACGTTGTGAAAGTAACAAGTGCCTGCAATGTACAAGGTCAGATTGCTGCAAAACTGAGGTTAAGCAGGATAATTATTTTAGTTATATGTATGCCCTAGAGGCCATTACTGTACATACGATGTATATTGTAATGGATGCTTGGACATATATAGGGAGGACTTTCTTGCTCGACATGATAGTACGCTATCTGGTTGCTCTATATCTTAACATATACTCTGATTGTCTCTATGTTACATGTTGATAAAGTCCTTAGGATGAGTACTTGACTACCAGGACTATGATGCGGATCATACTAGTGAGGACAGTGTAGTCACCAAGTACATCCTTCAAATGTTCCTCGTCGTGGGAGTACAGAGACAGGGCATCGATACTCAAGAGTACACTAGCGTATGCGCTTCTTGTCCCATATGATGGGCGATGGATGATCTCATATCTATTGGTGTTTGACATCAGAGAAGGTATACGGGTGCTCAGTGGAGACTGGGTACACTGGACGGACTCGCCGAGAACTCCCAGATGGTATTATACCTCACGTCAGATGGCAGTTCTCTGGTGACACTGGTACATAGTAGTCTGTAGACCCGAGATCGTCATAGAGTCTTGTGTGATTCCTACTGTGCTTTGATTTCCATCATACCACGTCCAAGAGGGCGTGCAAAAAGGTGGCTTTTGGGTACAGTCCCGAATCATATGGAGGCAATGAACGATAGGAGGGGATTCGTCTCTCCCGGTATAGGGAGTTGATGTTGCGCTGTGTTCGATTGGCTATAACTGGAAATCCCTGGCCAGGGTTGCTGAGATTTACTGGTAAGTGTTATTAGTAGTTTGTCGAATTGTTATAGACCTCATATCGACACGACTTATCAAGCTACTGGGGTCTGACGTTTACCACCCCTAGGCGAGATATGCGACATATCAGACGACAAGACTGGACTGTACGGGAGTGTTACTGATTGGATTCGTAGGAGAATGTACAGGCCTACTTGTTGATCTTCTGATCGCTCAATACCTGGGTGGCTGTTACGTTTAGCTGGCCGCTTGCAGCTTGTGGGTGTTTGATATGATCATCACCTACTGCAGAGTATTGACGATTCTTTAGAGTCCTACACAGAGGTTTCCTGGCTCAGGAAAAATGGAGTAGGAGCACATATGTGATATATGCAGGACCGAGGATAATGCGATATGAGATACCGTATTCTATTATCGCGATAAATGATATCAGCCGGGTCATCGGATCAAGTGTTGATTCGATGAATCGGTAAATGATATATTAGTCGGTTATATGCGATATAGCCGGATTGTCGAATCAAGTGTTGATTCGATAATTTAATGTATAATTATATATGTGATATATTAAATTACATTAACTAATATAAACTCACTAAAAGATTCTTTTTCTCACTCGGGTAATACATTGATATATATGCGATATATGTTAATTGTGTTATTTTATTTTGTTACAATAAATATTATATATGTGATATATAATATTGTAGCATTATATGGTTATTAATGCAACATGATTAGTGGATATTAAACAAGGAGGGTTTGAATTGGGTTAGTTGTTTCATGAACCTTCTAGAAGGTTTTCTTTTGTTTTGTGCTTAGATATTTTAAAGTGACTCATACTTTAACCCAACCCAAACCCTATCCTTAGTTAAATCTCTACAATGGTTACATTGACCATGGTTGCATTTCTAACCTTATCATAACTTTCATTATTCATCACAAAAGGATTACTATTCTTCTTCTTCTTCCTTGAGTTCTTCATGGATAAGCTTTCTAGCTTTTTCAAAGGTGATGAAAATGAGTGAGAATATGAATACAAATGAGTGCTAAAATCCTACTTCATCATCCTTATCTATCCTTGCCATTTAGATGAGGGTGTTCACTTCATTTAGTGAGTGATAGCTTGTGTTAATGAAACTTCAAGGTAGATCATCTTTGTTATCGAAGATCGGAAGCAAGCTTGCATCTTTCTCTTCGTGGAGCCTCTCGAGAGTCCGGAACACGATGATCGCAGTGAAGGGACCACAACACGGAGCTTATGAAGTGAAGGACCGGATCTACAAAGGTTGGAATCCCTCTCACTTAGTGTTAAAGTGTTTAACATGCTTGTTGTCGCCTAATCTCTAATCTAAGATCTTGTTAAAGGTTGTTCGGCACGTCTAAATTTTAAATTGGGCATGATTGATGCCTCGTAGACCATTGTGAGAGTGCCTAGCATCCCTACAGTGGTATCAAAGCCAAGCTAGAGCTTTAGGCGAAGTCTAGGGGAAGTTTAAAGTCCGATGAACTCCGAATACCCGATAAAACCTTGTTTCTGGAAAATTTTCAAAACTGTTGATTTTTTCATATTAAAAATACTCAAAAAAATCAGCAGGGAATTCTAAGGATTTATGTGAAAAACGATCCTTTAATACGCTTAAAGCTCCGCGGAACCGCGCCAGGAACATGCCTTGCGCAGCGGTTCCGCGGCGCTACAGTGCGATTACTGTGTTCTGTTTTCACAGTAACTTCCGTACAAATTTCCTGATGCTTCTGGGATTTTTTAATTTTACTCAAGTGTTGAGTTTTCTGGGTTGTATTGGGGACTCGTTGATTCGATCGGATAATTTAACTTCGTTTAAGTTTTTTCCGGATAATTTTAGAAACTTTTAAAAAGTTCGAACGGATATCAATAACTCACTTTTTCCCCTGTCGGAAATTTTTTCAAAAGTTGGATTTTTTCTCGAGTTTGAAACTTTCGGAAAATCGTGCAAGTAACGTGGTGGACCCTCTAGAAGACAACAAACCTTAACTCGATTATGTGACCGTCTTGAACTGCCTCTGAACCTTCGGGTTTGGGTCATACGACGTTGCCACATGTGAGGCGTTGGCTTGACCCTTCTACGGCTGGACCATTGGTACCGTAGCATGTGATGGATATTTTTGAACTCCGCTCAAGTGTTGAGCTATTTGGGAAAACTTGGGTGTTTGATTATTCGATCGGAAAGTTTAACATTGTCTATTTATCTAGAATGTGATACAATATTTGGAATCCACAAGTACTTATGAGATAACTAATTTTAATGTTATAAATCTAGCAGTTTAGTCTCAGATGATCGGTTGCCATGGGATTTTGATGCGATCAAAAGTCCGTCGCAATAACGTAGCGTACGCGGATACTCGCCGGGTAAACTTAATAGATAGCCATGCCCCATAGCCCCGACCAAGTGACTGTAGGAGAACTCCGTCGCCAAAAGCATCCGTTCGGGTGCTCGCGGCAGCGGTGTTCCGCCTTAGTGCACTTCGTCGACGGCATCCGGGGGTGCGGCCGTCTACTAAAGTTTGCGATGAGCATTCGATCAAGATGTCGGGAATCTTGTTGAATTGCACGACTTGATATTGAAAAGAGTTTTCGATAATGAGACTAAAATGCGGGGTTTATAATTGTTAGGCATGCGATGTCTAAGGAATTCATTTGGTTAGGCATGCGATGTCTAAGGAGGTTGCGGATTCTAACTGTTGTAGTTTTTCACTTTCTTTTCTGTGACCATAAGCGTAGTATGTGGTGTATCGCCGGCTTCGTTGCTATACATCAACGACAATCGGGATACGCATACTTGCTTACGTTGATGATATGAGATATTATGTGTTGTTGTGATATGTTATATTGGATCGTCGCGTTCTGAATAGCCGGGTTTTTATTATGTGAGATGAGAGTTTTTCTTTTTCATTCATGTAAAATTCATTTGTATGTAATATTCTTTTATTGGGGCACTTCCGGGCTGAGGATGATGTCACCATTGTATGTTATTTACTTTTCCGCATTATGTAGATGTAAGGCGGGGAGCATAAGTAACCGGGTTCTAGGGTCCAGTGGGAGGCCATCTCGAGGAGTCGGGACCGGGTCTCCTAACCCTAGAATTGGCAGTGTTGCTTGCCGCTCTCGTAGGGGTCTAGGGATGTGGGTTTGGCTATTCATCGCGACCGTGGAATCCGTGTATTATACAGGCTCGTATTAAAACACGGACGTCCTAGTATATCCAATATTTCATATATGTTCTTCTGCTGCAATGTTCAGTGATGAGATCATATTACTGCCTGAGACGAATGTTTATATTATATATATGAGATATATGTTATTGTTAGTGTATATGCCCTAGGGGCCATTATTGTATCATACTAGGTTGTATATTACTTAATGGAAGCTTGGGATATTCACATTTATATAACAATCATGCTAAACATGGTAGTATGCTACTTGGTTTGTGTCTACTTTAATATATTTCTTGTAACGTATCACTTATACATATTAGTAGAGCCCATAGGATCTTTGCTTGATTACCAACGTTGTGATGGCAGTCACACTAGTGGGGGCCGGGTAGTCTATAAGCAACATCCTATACTTGTCCATGGTCGTAGGATTATCGAGACATGGCATCGATATTCCGGAGTAGACTAGTGTGTACGCTTCTCATCCCAGTTGGGGGATGGTCTTTCTCACAGCCATCAGTACGTCGTACTAGAGATAGTATACATGTGCTCGTTGGGTTATGGGTACACCGGACATTACTCGCAGGGGAACTGTTGGTTGGTATTATACCCGTCGTCAGTTAACAGTTCTAAGGTGACATGAGTACAGCATAGTCCGCAGACTTGACACTGCTACTTCCCCTCGAGTGTGTCCCACTGTTCTTAGATTGCTACCCTACCACGGCTCAAAGGAGTCGTGCAAACAGATAGCAGTTGGGTGCAGTCCCGAGCACTTAGAGGCAGTGGCGGTTATACAGGATTCGTCTCTCCCTGTATTGGGAGTTGGTATCGCACTGTGTCAGAGAGCCATTACGCAAAGTCCCTGGCCAGGGCAAGCGAGATTTACTGGTAGGTTCCAGTAGTTTCTCAGGGTGTAATGGGCTACACTCCAACACGACTTATACCGCTATTAGGGGACTGACGCTTGCCGCCCCCTAAGCTCGATATGCGATAGGCTTAGACGAACAGACCGGACTGTACGAAGATTGTCACATCAGGCTCAGTAGGAGTTCGGATGGGTTTCCTCATCGGCCTTCTTATCGACATCTACCTGGGGACCGTTACGTACAGCTAGTGCCGCTTGCGGTCTGTAGTTAAACCCACTGCCAGCGTAGTGTCGAGTCTTTAGAGTCCCACACAGAGAGTTTCCCTGCTCCAGGAGAAACGATATAGAGGTCGTATGGTTTTACGACAAGGGTTCGGACGCATACGTGTTTAAACGCACGTACGACGTTCGGACAGTTTTTACTAGCCGGCTTTGGTTTAAGCCAGATTCTAGTATCAGGTTTTTGGATTTATACAGTCTAAACTTTTTCGTGTTTTCACGGATTGGAGGGGTGTTCTTGTAATTTTCCGGGAAGCTTCTAGAAGCATGGTGACTTGGGGGTTAAGGCGGCATATGCATTAATTGGATTAATGAGTCATGTAGTGATTCATACATTGAGTTAATGATTCATTTAATGTTTTATATGACTCAGGTGATGAATCACTTAGTGTATTAATGAAACATGGTGATAATTCATTATTTGTTATTTACTTAATATTATCATATGTTTCATATATACACAAATGATTTCATTCATCCAAAAGGATTCTTATCATCACCTTCTCTCTCCTCAAGTTCTCTCATTCTTGAAACCCTAACCCTAACCTCTCATGTGTTGAGATCAAGGGTTAGCTAGACTAATACATCCATAACCTCACTCTATATCCCCTAGGTAGCTTAGATTAGCACTTTGAGCAACCTAGTTATCTCAAGTTAGAGATCAAGCTTGGCGTAGGAGTTCTCGGGTGGATCTTCTTTGACTCGATGAGGCCGTTGAGGTGCCGATGTTCCAAGGAGCCTACGAGGAGTGGAGGACAACGATGAAGAACCAAAGAACAAGTAACGTGAGGTATAACTTCGAATCCGAGTAGTTAAACCTCTCGTAGTTTGCTAGTAACGATTTAGACACGATTCATGCGCTCAAGTCCGTGTTACGAAGCTTTGATAATCGTTTTTCATATATTCCGCCTCCCCGCAAGTTCGTGGGGTGCGTGACATGGACTTACAGTGGTATCAGAGCCAACTAAACCATTACTAGCTTGTTAGCAACTGATTAGAACTTCGATCGTCAGAAAACGCGAAAACGAAACCCCGGATACCCTAACAGTTCTGTTAATTTTAAACATGTCTAAAAAAATATTTGATATGCCTTAAAATTCACAGCAGGTAAATATAAGAATTCTGGGAAAATACAGAGTTCTAACTCGGCTTGATGGCCGCGGATCCGCGACAAGAGTGTGCTTTTGGCCGCGGATCCGCGGCGGAGTCTACTCCGAGTTGACTCCGATTTGCTCAGTAATTCATATTTTGTGGTATTCTGTTTTCCTGTAAATTCTGTTTCTGCCCAGGTTACTTCAGTGCTGGTTTGCTTTTGGGGTAGACACGGAAAAAGGTTGTTGATCGATGTTCTAAGTTATTTGCTAATTGGGTTTTTATCTGTAATGTTCAATGTGTTCGTAAAGCTCCCCTAACTGCTACTATGTCGGTTGGCAGGGGGTTACACATTTCTGTAATGTTTACTGTTTGTGTATATGGACTTTGATTGGAATGTTGTGATGATTAGCCGGGGTTTGAGATGGGTTTAATATTCATTCATTCGATGTAAATGTATTATGATGTAATATTCTTTTGCGGGGCACATCCAGGTTGCGGTTGTAGCCACCGTTGTATTATTTCTTTTTTACTGTTTTTGCTCCTAGGATAGACCCAAGGTGGGGTGCACAAACTATCGGGTACTTTGAAGTGTTTAGTGGCCTACTCACTTTGTTGAGGGAGACCACTTCACTTCGGGTACTTGGCGGGTATTTTGTCGTACCCGTAGGGGTCTAGGGTGGGGTAAAGGCTATTCATCACAGCTGTGTAATCCGTCTTTTATTGCAGGCTCAAAGCAAATGCGGATTGCTAGTATATCCAATAAAGTTCATATGTGATCTGGAATGCTTATTATTGCGTCTGACGAATGTACAATATCTATATATGATAGCTATTAGACGTCATTTATGTTTTACACCCGCGCTAGCCCAGCCCCCACTCTGTCGTTAGTTAAGTAACCTAACGGGTGATGACGGGACCCCGTGGCAAATGCGGATGGCATAAGAGGACGTGGTATTTTCGTTGTTTTCTGCAATGATAGGATAAATGATGGGAAACATTATTATAATGCAAAGAAAATAAACCAAAGTTAAATCGTTGGAACAAATTTAAAAGGAACCGCTCGGTTATTTTAAAAGAGCAGAATTTTTTAATTGCGGAGCATTAACCAGTCCTTTTAAAAAAAAGCTATCAGGTTCCTTCGATTATATCAAGTTCACTACGTTCACGGTTTCTCCAAAACCAGTCGTAGCCCTCCGTCATTTCTTATGGATTGTCAGTAGTATTCAAGCTATGTTTGTTGGCTTTCGTCAAGGCATAGTGCTTGGTAGCTGCTGGGGTATTCATTTGTTGCATAGATAGATGGGTTGGTTTGGGACAGTCGTATTGCCTTGTTGGCTTTCGTCAAGGGTGTGTACGGGTGGGTTCAAATTGACAAGACAATGATGGGCAGAACTTGACATGTGACTTATGATTTGTTGGCTTTCGTCAAGGTCATAAGAGCATGGGGCAAAAATCCACATCGGGAGTTTCTAAAGAAACTGAAACTTGCTAGTGTTGCATACCATTTGGAGTTTGATGAATGTTGGTAGGATTCCTTCAGCATTATCATATGATGATATTTGGATCCCGATTCTACTGTGAGTACATACTACTTATAAGGAGATTCGTCACTTAACGATCAATGCTATAAACCAAGTAGGTGCCTAGAAAGGTGTCAGCGGAGCTATGCCCCCAGAGAAAAGATGTTATTTAATTAAGGAACTTCGCGAAAGCGTTGGAAAACCTCCCTCGAAGTATCGACACTGACCTGGCTGAACGGTTAAGCAAGAATTATACGGTGAGAATAGTCGTGGCTAATTCTTCTTTTATGGTTTGAGGAGGGATTCGAGAAACAGTGGGAGCCATCCTGTTTAGATAAATTAAAAACCAATCTAAACTTGCAAGAGCATCATGCTAAAGTGTTTTCTTCTTTTTCTCTCATTGCAGCAACCTTGTGACCACACATAGGTTACATCTAGATAACAATTTGACTGAATCTGACTTATATGACCGGCAACGGTCAGTCCTGATGTCCATTGCCTATGACAAGATGGACCACCCTATTACTACTCAAGATCCTGTCGTCCCAGTTCTAGTTTCCACTGTCGCAGATATGGATATCCGTCAGACAAGGGAAAAAGATAAAACGAAAACCAAGTGCCTCGCGTTGGCTTCTGTTGATGGTGTATACCAGAAGTAGCACGAGAAGATGGACACAGTTTCCATCTTTCTCCATAAGAAAGATTTATATGGAGAGCAATCTCATATCGCAAGATATGAGACCTCGAACGAATTAATTCAAGCGAGGTTGGCTTTCGGGTCATCTGTAAGGGACAACGTCCTTACAATGACTACCTATATTAATAAGCTCCAGGACTTGGAGACCATGTTGGGAAACGGGTCAGATATTGACTTAATTCTAAAGTCTCTGCCTTCTACCCTGAAGGAAACCAGGGAAGAAGAAGGAAAGAGAAGGGCAAAAGTTTCAGGACTGAATGTAGTAAAATAGGGACCTTCCTATTGTTATGGGATTGGGCGTTGGCAGAAAGATTGCAGGGCTTTGGAAGCCAGTAGCCAGGATACGAAGCATGTTGTGGCTTCGGCCTCAAGTGTGTTTGTAATTGAGAACTGTTTGTCAATTAACTCTACTTCCTGGGTACTAGATACAGGAGCAGGATCTCATATCTGTAATTCATTACATGCTTTGAGAAATTGTAGAGTTATAAAGGTAGGTGATTGGTCTCTCAGAGTTGCAAACGGAATGAGCGTGGATGCTGAATCCGTGGGAGAATATCGCCTAGGTTTGACAAGTGGGCAAATATTGATTCTACGTAACTGTCTGTATGTACCTAGTATGACTTGTAATATCATATCAGTATCCTCACTTTCGAGAGAGGGATATAATTTTACATTCGTAGGCGATGTAGTTCGCATCCACCTAAATCAAGTTTTGATTGGGTCCGGTACATTAGATAACGGCATATACGTATTGAGTCAAGCTCAGGTTTTCAATGTCCAGAACACACTTAAAAGAAAGTCTCCGGAATTAAATCAGGCTTTCTTATGGCATTGTAGACTAGGTCACATCAATGAGAGAAGGTTGACTAAGTTACATAGAGAAGGATATTTGAATCCGTTCGAATATCAATCTTATGCTACTTGTGAATCTTGTCTCATAGGAAAGATGACAAAGACTCCGTTTACTGGACACGGAGTAAGAGCAAGCGAGCTCTTGGGACTCGTACATAGTGACGTGTGCGGTCCAATGTCTACACATGCGTGAGGTGGTTATTCCTACTTCATTACTTTTACGGATGATTTCTCTAGGTATGGACATGTCTTCTTGATGAAGCATAAATCCGAGGCCTTTGAAAAATTCCAGGAATACAAGAATGAAGTGGAAAACCAAACATGCAAAAGTATCAAGACACCGAGATCTGATCGAGGTGGTGAATACTTATGTGCCGAGTTCCTGGGTTACTTAAAAGAGAATGTAATTCTCTCTCAGCTTACTCCTCCATACACACCACAACACAACGGTGTATCAAAAAGGAGGAATCGAACCCTATTGGATATGGTTCGTTCCATGATGAGTAAAGCTGAGTTACCGCGATCTTTCTGGGGTTATGCGCTAGAATCAGTTGCATATCTTTTGAACAAGGTTCCAACCAAAACTGTGCCTACCAGACCATATCAGATATGGAGTGGGAAGAAACCCTGTCTTCAGTACCTGAAGGCATGGGGATGTCCAGCTTTTGTAAAAAGGCAGCATGCGGACAAGCTCGAGGCACGCTCAGTGCAGTGCAAGTTTGTGGGATATCCAAAGAACTCCATGGGATATTGCTTCTATTACGCAGAGAAACAAAAGGTTTTTGTTTCTTGTCATGCCCACTTCTTAGAAGCTGAATTTTTAGAAAATCAGAAGAGTGGGAGCGCAATAGAACTGGAAGAAATTCCAGAACCACAAGCTGTTACTGAAAGTGTGGCAGAACCAGAGGTTTCAGAAGAAAGGGAAATCCCGACGCCACTCCGCAGGAGTAGTAGGCAGTCTCATCCGCCCGAGAGATACTACGGTTTTCTCATAGACGGGATAGAGAGGATTACACTATTGACTATGATGAGCCAACTAGCTTCCAGCAAGCCATTCAGAGCGGTGACTCAGTAAAATGGCTGGATGCAATGCGGACCGAAATAGAGTCCATGTACACTAACAAAGTATGGACTTTGGACATTGCTCCAGATGGGGTAAAACCCGTAGGATGCAAATGAATCTTCAAAAAGAAGATTGGTGTAGACAGACAGGTTGAAACCTATAAGGCTAGACTTGTTGCAAAGGGTTTCCGTCAAAGGCCTGGTTTGGACTATGACGAAACCTTTTCTCCAGTAGCTATGCTCAAATCCATTCGGGTCCTTCTTGCTTTTGCTGCCTTCCACGATTATGAAATCTGGCAGATGGACATAAAGACAGCCTTTCTAAATGGTAATTTGGAAGAGTGCGTCTATATGGATCAGCCAGAGGGATTCATTCAGAGTGGGAGCAGCGGTAAAGTATGCAAGCTGCTTAAGTCCATTTATGGACTAAAGCAGGCAACGCGGAGTTGGAACATCTGTTTTGATGATGCCGTCAAAGAATTAGACTTTATCAAAAATCCAGATGAACCTTGCATATACAGTAAGATTGTAGGGAGAGCTGTAGTATTCCTCGTCTTGTACGTGGATGACATTCTCCTAATAGGAAATGATATTCATATGTTACAGTCAGTCAAAAGATTCTTATCATAGAAATTCTTCATGAAAGACCTGGGTGATGCCACCTACATTCTTGGGATCCGGATCTATCGTGATAGATCAAAAAGGATGTTGGGACTTTCGCAGTCCAGGTACATAGACACCATAGTGAAGAGATTCAGTATGGATGATTCTAAGCGCGGTAACCTACCAGCTTGTCATGGAATCGCCCTCTCCAAAGAGATATCTCCCAAGACTGATTTGGAAAAGGATCGCATGTCGGTTATACCCTACGCTTCTGCGGTAGGCTCTATAATGTATGCGATGTTATGTACCAGACCAGATGTAGCATACGCATTAAGCGTTGGAAGCCGGTATCAGGAAAACCCAGGAGAGAAGCACTGGATAGCAGTAAAGAACATTCTCAAGTACCTAAGGAGGACTAAGGAGATGTTCTTGGTGTATGGCGGAAAAGACCTCCAGATCTAGGCCTTTGCCGACTCCAGCTTCCAGAGTGACAACGATGACTCCAAGTCCATGTCGGGTTATGTCTTTACCCTCAATGGAGGGGCGGTCTGTTGGAAGAGTTCCAAACAGGAGACCGTTGCTGACTCAACGATGGAAGCGGAGTACATAGCTGCTTGCGATGCCGCAAAAGAAGCTGTCTGGATGAAGAAGTTCCTCACAGAATTTCAGGTAGTTCCTACCAGTGTTAGTCCAATACCTCTGTATTGCGACAACAACGGCGCTATAGCTTTAGCGAAGGAACCCAGGTCCCATCAGAAGTCCAGACACATCTTAAGGCGGTATCACCTGATCAGGGAGATCATAGATCGCCGGGAGATCGAGGTAAAGAGAGTAGATACAGAGAATAACACTGCTGATCCATTCACAAAGGCCATTCCTCAGACGCAGTTCGAGAGGCTATTCGAGATGATAGGTCTACGATATGCCAGCTCATGGCCCTAGTGCAAGTGGGAGATTGTTAGTGTATATGCCCTAAGGGCTATTATTGTATCATACTAGGTTGTATATTACTTAATGGAAGCTTGGGATATTCACATTTATATAACAGTCTTGCTAAACATGGTAGTATGCTACTTGGTTTGTGTCTACTTTAATATGTTTCTTGTAACGTATCACTTATACATATTAGTAGAGCCCATAGGATCTTTGCTTGATTACCAGCGTTGTGATGGCAGTCACACTAGTGGGGGCTGGGTAGTCTATAAGCAACATCCTATACTTGTCCCTGGTCGTAGGATTATCGAGACAGGGCATCGATATTCCGGAGTAGACTAGTGTGTACGCTTCGCATCCCAGTTGGGGGATGGTCTGTCCCACAGCCATCAGTACGTCGTACTGGAGATAGTATACAGGTGCTCGTTGGGTTACGGGTACACCGGACATGACTCGCAGGGGAACTGTTGGTTGGTATTATACTCGTCGTCAGTTAACAGTTCCCAGGTGACATGAGTACAGCATAGTCCGCAGACTTGACACTGCTACTTCGCCTCGAGTGTGTCCCACTGTTCTTAGATTGCTACCCTACCACGGCTCAAAGGAGTCGTGCAAACAGGTAGCAGTTGGGTGCAGTCCCGAGCACTTGGAGGCAGTGGCGGTTAGACAGGATTCGTCTCTCCCGGTATTGGGAGTTGGTATCGCATTGTGTCAGAGAGCCATTACGCAAAGTCCCTGGCCAGGGCAAGCGAGATTTACTGGTAGGTTCCAGTAGTTTCTCAGGGTGTAATGGGCTACGCTCTGACACGACTTATACTGCTATTAGGGGACTGACGCTTGCCACCCTAAGCTCGATATGCAATAGTCTTAGATGAACAGACCGGACTGTACGGAGATTGTCACATCAGGCTCAGTAGGAGTTCGGATGGGTTTCCTCATCGGCCTTCTTATCGACATCTACCTGGGGACCGTTACGTACAGCTAGTGCCGCTTGCGGTCTGTGGTTAAACCCACTGCCAGCGTAGTGTCGAGTCTTTAGAGTCCCACACAGAGAGTTTCCCTACTCCAGGCGAAACAATGTAGAGGTAGTATGGTTTTACGACAAGGGTTCGGACGCATACGTGTTTAAACGCACATACGACGTTCGGACAGTTTTTACTAGCCGTCTTTGGTTTAAGCCAGATTCTAGTATCAGGTTATTGGATTTATACAGTCTAAAGTTTTTCCGTGTTTTCACGGATTGGAGGGACGTCCTCGTAATTTTCCGGGAAGCTTCTAGAAGCATGGTGACTTGGGGGTTAAGGCGGCATATGCATTAATTGGATTAATGAGTCATGTAGTGATTCATACATTGAGTTAATGATTCATTTAATGTTTTATATGACTCATGTGATGAATCACTTAGTGTATTAATGAAACATGGTGATAATTCATTATTTGTTATTTACTTAATATTATCATATGTTTCATATATACACAAATGATTTCATTCATCCAAAATGATTCTTATCATCACCTTCTCTCTCCTCAAGCTTTCTCATTCTTGAAACCCTAATCCTAAACTCTCATGTATTGAGATCAAGGGTTAGCTAGACTAATACATCCATAACCTCACTCTATATCCCCCAGGTAGCTTAGATTAGCACTTTGAGCAATCTAGTTATCTCAAGTTAGAGATCAAGCTTGGCGTAGGAGTTCTCGGGTGGATTTTCTTTGACTCGAGGAGGCCGTTGAGATGCCGATGTTCCAAGGAGTCTACGAGGAGTGGAGGACAGCAATGAAGACCCGAAGGACAAGTAACGTGAGGTATAACTTCGAATCCGAGTAGTTAAACCTCTCGTAGTTTTCTAGTAAGGGTTTAGACACGATTCATGCGCTCAAGTCTGTGTTACGAAGCTTTGATAATCGTTTTTCATATATTCCGCCTCCCCGCAAGTTCGTGGGGTGCGTGACATGGACTTACAGTTATATTGCAGATTTCGTTTCAAAAGTGATGCTTTTGAAGCATAATAAAATAGGACTTCATTAATGAGATTAATGAAACTAAAAGAAACCTAAAGTTGTTGTAAAAACTTGTTTAAAAACTGGTAGCTCTAGTTCATGCTTTGCATAGCGGTGTTCCTTGTAGAGCATCCAGCACCTTATTCGATAAGGAAAGAGCCGAGATCCCTTCACCGGGAGTGACCTCTTTAATGAAACTACCAGATACTACAAACATGGTTTGTCTTTTGATTGCTTCTATAGTTTTGCTTTGCATAGTAGTATTTTTGAAATATCCTGCACCTTATTCGATGAGGAAAGAGCCGACGATCCCTTCACCGGAAGTGACCTTTTTAGTGAAACTAGAAAAGCCTCAAAAACACTCCATTTAAAATCACTCGATTCTACAACGATATAAAGTTCATTACGCAAAGGGTTTTCTTAAAAAACCTGTCGTAGCTCTCCGTCATTTCAGGTAAGTAGTTTTTAGTATTCGTGCTGCGTTTGTTGACTTAGTCAAGGCGTAGTGTGCGGTAGCTGATTAGTGCTTATCTGCAAAGCATATGATGCGATTGGATTAGGGCAGTCGTGCGGCCTTGTTGACTCAGTCAAGGGTCGTGCGGGTGGGTTTAATTCAATCGAGAAATGACGGGTTGAACTTTACTTACGGTCTATGGTTTGTTGACTTAGTCAAGGTCATAGATCGCTTGGGGTAAAATATTATTGGGAATTTCAAGTGTTGAAATTTGCAATGAGATTGCATACCTTCTATGAGATAGTTGGATCCCGATACCCGCTGCGGGTAAGAGTTACTCCTGGAAGAGTTTTACACATTACAATTAGCCGATCAAGTAGGTGTCTAGAAAGGTATTAACGGGGTTACGTCCCTGGGAAAACGAGGTTTATTTTAATTAGGTCCGTGCGAAAGCGCGGGGAACCTCCCTCAAAGTACCGACACTGGCCTGGCTGAAAGATTGGCGAACTTGTAGAGTGTAATTAATCCCGACTAGTCTTTCCTTTTAGGGTTTGAAGGAATATTTGACTAAAACAGTGGGAGCCATCCTGATTAGATAAATTGATAACCAATCTAATCTTGTGAAAGCGCGCGCTGAGTGTTTTCTTCTCTCTCTCTCCTGGTTGCGACTATGTCACGCCTTAATCAAGATAATAATACGGATGTATTGACCGAACCCGCTTGTTATACTGCGCTAAGGAACATTGGTCCCGCTTCAACTTATAATTGTTATAAGACAGAGAAGGAAATAGGGGATTACCAGAATTCCCGTGCCGCCCAAACGAAGAAAGTACATGCCGATACACCTTCTTCGGGTATGTTCATTACAGAGAACTGTTTCTCAGTGTCCTTTACGTCCTGGGTATGAGATACCGGATCAGGATCCCGCAAATGTAATCTGTTACATCGGCTACAGAGAGGTAGAGAACTGAGAACGGGTGATAAGTTTCAAGAGTTGAAAAAGGTGCAAGTGTTGCAGCCAAGTCTGTTGGCAGTTATCACCCTGTATTACCAGAATACATTGATTCTGAACAAATGTTATTAGATACCGAACCTGATATACAACATCATATCAGTCTCTTTATTAGTAAAGAAGGATATAATTTTGTATTGTTGGATAATGTTTTGAACATTTCTTATATCAAGAGTTGATCGAATCAGGCACGTTATCTAAAAACATAAACATTCTAAATCAAACCACAGTTCTTCGCGTACAGAATACACGCAAGAGGAAGAGTTCAGAAATGAACGAATCCTTCTTGAAGCGTTGTAGACTAGGTCATATCAATGCGACCCGACTAGCTGAAGTTACATATAGATGCATATTTAAATTAGTTTGAATTTACATCTTGTGAAACTTGCCGGTCATGTCACAGAGATAAGATGACCACAGCTCCGTTTATTGGAAACAGAGAAAGAGTTAGTGAACTCTTGGGTTGATACATGCTGATGTATGAAAGTCCCCTGTCTACACATGCCAAAACCGGTTCTTTATACTTCATTACATTCTCTGATAATCTCTCAAGATTTAGACATATGTTCCTGTTGAAACACAAGTCTGAAACTTTTAAGATATTCACAGAATATAAGTTAGAAGTAGAGAACCAAAAATGGGTAAAAGTATTATGTCCTTTGATGTGATCAAGGATGAGAATACTTGAGCACGGAAATTCCTGGACTATTCTAATGGAGAATGGGATTCTCTATCAGTATCACTCCTCCGTATACACCACAACACGTCGGTGTATCGGGCGGAGCAAACACACCCTATATGATATGGTGTGCTCTATGATGAGTACTACCGAGTTTCCTATTTCCTTTTGGGAGTTATGCACTTGAGAAGATGCATACCTATTGAATAGGGTTCCAATCAAATCAGTTGCCTACCACTTTATATATGATATGGAAAGGGAAGAGCCTATATCTTAAGTATCTTAAGATTTGGGGTTGTCCGGGCTATGTCTAAAAGCATAATCCAGACAAGCTCGAGGCAAAGTCAGATCTGTGAAAGTTTGTTAGATATCCCAAGCATTTGCAAGGGAATATCTTCTACCTAACCGAGGAAGAAAAGATGTTTTGTTTCTCAACATGCCACCTTTGTGAAAGGAATTTCTTGTGAAGAAATTATTGGTCATGAGGTAGAACTGGAAAGAGTTCCAGCTATACAAACTGCAACTGATGATTTGGTAGAACCAAAGGATTCTATAGTTTCCAACGAACCTCAGCCTCTCCGCCGATCTAGTAGGGTTCCTCATCCACCTGAGAGATACTTCGGTTACTCTATGACAGTGGGAGCGAGGATTGCATCATGAGATGATGATCCAACTAGTTTCGAGCTGGCCATCAGGAGTGGAACTCTATAAGAATGGCTGGATGCTTAGCGATCTGAGATGGAATCCTTATACACCAACAAAGTATGGACTTTGGTTGCTTTATCTGAAGGGTTAAATCCCCATCAGGAGCAAGTATATCTTTTGAAGATTACTTGGTGTACATAGAAAAGTTGAGACTTTCAAAGCTATGCTTAAGTCCATCCAGATCCTACTTGCCATGGCTACATACCATAACTACGATATCTGGTGGTTGGGTGTCATGGCTGCTTTTCTAAATGATGTTTTGGAATAGAGCATCTATAAGTACACAGCAAGAGGGCTTCGTAGATAGTGGGAGCAGCGGAAATGTGTGCAAGATGTTTTATGTGATAAAGCAGGCATCGCGGAGTTGGAACGTCTATTTTGATGTGGTAGTCAAAGAGTTTGACTTCATCAAAATGGTAGATGAACCTAGTATATACAAAAAGGTAGTAGAGAGTATGGTCGTGTTCCTCGTAGAGTACGTGGATGACATACTCTTGATAGGGAAGGAGTTTCCTATGCTACGCTCGGTCAATCTCCTCTTATCACAAAGATTCTTCATATAGGATCAAGGTGATACCTCCTAAATCCTGGGTTTTGGATCTATGAGATAGATCTAATTGGATGTTAGGATTCTAACTAGTTGTAGTGAGATGGTATCAATCGATCCTCGGGAGAATCACTGGAAAAGTTCCAGGGTGATAAGGACGACTGAATGTCAGTCGCAGGCATTGTCTTTACCCTCAGTGGAGGGACGGTATGTTGGAAGAGTTCCAAGCTGGATACCGTGACTTACTAGATGATTAAAGGCAAGATACATCGTTACCAAGGATGCTACCAAAGAGGCAGTCTGGATATATATAAGTTCATGAGATGAACTTCGTTCCTATCATTGTGTGACAATGGAGTTGTGGCTTATGCCAAGAAACCCCCGTCCCATCAGTCAATCCAGATATAATTCTTAGGCAGTATCACCTGATCATCGAGATGGTTGATCTCCAGGGAGATCGAGGTTAGGAGAGTAGACATAGAGGACAACAGCGCGGATCCACTCACAAAGGCCTTTTTCCTAGTAGAGACTTTTATGGGATGGTTGAGTATGAGATACTTCAACCGCAGCTAATTGTTGGATATGCGAAACCACAACAGATGGCCCTAGTGCAAGTGGGAGATTGTTAGTTATAAGTATGCCCTAGAGGCCATTACTGTACATACGATGTATATTGTAATGGATGCTTAGACATATATAGGGAGGACTTTTTTGCTCGACATGATAGTACGCTATCTGGTTGCTCTTTATCTTAACATGTACTCTGATTGTCTCTATGTTACATGTTGATAAAGCCCTTAGGATGAGTACTTGACTACCAGGACTATGATGCGGATCATACTAGCGAGGACAGTGTAGTCGCCAAGTACATCCTTCAAATGTTCCTAGTCGTGGGAGTACCGAGACAGGGTATCGATATTCCAGAGTAGACTAGCGTATGCGCTTCTTGACCCATATGATGGGCGATGGATGATCACATATTCATTGGTGTTTGACATCAGAGAAGGTATACGGGTGCTCAGTGGAGACTGGGTACACTGGATGGACTCGCCGAGAACTCCCAGATGGTATTATACCTCACGTCAGATGGCAGTTCTCTGGTGACACTGGTACAGAGTAGTCTGTAGACCCGAGATCATCATAGAGTCTTGTTGATTCCCACTGTGCTTTGATTTCCATCATACCACGTCCAAGAGGGCGTGCAAAAAGGTAGCTTTTGGGTACAGTCCCGAATCACATGGAGGCAATGAGCGAAAGGAGGGGATTCGTCTCTCCCGGTATATGGAGTTGATGTTGCGCTGTGTTCGATTGGCTATAGCTGGAAATACCTGGCCAGGGTTGCTGAGATTTACTGGTAAGTGTTATCAGTAGTTTCTCGAACTGTTATAGACCTCATATCGACACGACTTATCAAGCTACTGGGGTCTGACGTTTACCACCCCTAGGCGAGATATGCGACATATCAGACGACGAGACCGGACCGTACGAGGGTGTTACTGATTGGATTCGCAGGAGAATGTACATGCTTGCTTGTCGATCTTCTGATCGCTCAATACCTATGTGGCTATTACGTTTACCTGACCGCTTGCAGCTTGTGGGTGTTTGATATGATCATCACCTACTGCTGGCGTATTGACGATTCTTTAAAGTCGTACACAGAGGTTTCTTGGCTCAGGCAAAACGGAGTAGGAGCACATATGTGATATGTGCAGGACCGAGGATAATGCGATATGAGATACCGTATTCTATTCTCGCGATATATGATATCAGTCAGGTCATCGGATCAAGTGTTGATTCGATGAATCGGTAAATGATATATTAGTCGGTTATATGCGATATAGCCGGATTGTCGGATCAAGTGTTGATTCGATAATTTAATGTATAATTATATATGTGATATATTAAATTACATTAACTAATATAAGCTCACTAAAAGATTCTTTTTCTCACTCGGGTAATACATTGATATATATGCGATATATGTTAATTGTATTATTTTATTTTGTTACAATAAATATTATATATGTGATATATAATATTGTAACATGATATGGTTATTAATGCAACATGATTAGTGGAGATTAAACAAGGTTAGGGTTTGAATTGGGTTAGTTGTTTCATGAATCTTCTAGAAGGTTTTCTTTTGTTTTGTGCTTAGATATTTTAAAGTGACTCGTACTTTAACCCAACCCAAACCCCATCCCTAGTTAAATCTCTATAATGGTTACATTGACCATGGTTGCATTTCTAACCTTATCATAACTTTCATTATTCATCACAAAAGGATTACTATTCTTCTTCTTCTTCCTTGAGTTTTTCATGGAAAAGCTTTCTAGCTTTTTCAAAGGTGATGAAAATGAGTGAGAATATGAAAACAAATGAGAGCTAAAATCCTACTTCATCATCCTCATCTATCCTTGCCATTTAGATGAGGGTGTTCACTTCATTTAGTGAGTGAGAGCTTGTATTAATGAAACTTCAAGGTAGATCATCTTTGTTATCGAAGATCGGAAGCAAGTTTGCATCTTTCTCTTCGTGGAGCCTCTCGAGAGTCCGGAACACGATGATCGCAGCGAAGGGACCACAACACGGAGCTTATGAAGTGAATGACCGGATCTACAAAGGTTGTAATCCCTCTCACTTAGTGTTAAAGTGTTTAACATGCTTGTTGTCGCCTAATCTCTAGTCTAAGATCTTGTTAAGGGTTGTTCGAGACGTCTAAATTTTAAATCGGGCATGGTTGATGCCTCGTAGACCCATGTGAGGTGCCTAGCATCCCTACAAATTATGTGAATATCAGAGTTTGAAACTAAGCGGATCCAAATAGACACTATATGATTGTTAGGGTTGAAAATCACACCCCGCTACCAAAACTCAAATTAAAGCCAGAAGCCAACTCGAGTTCAAGTTCGAACCCGAACAAGGGGGTCGGCTGGTCCATCAAAGAGAAGAGAAAGAAGTAAAAAATGTAATACATATATATAATATGTAAAAAAGTAGAAATGAACGCAAGAGAAATGAGAAAAAAGCCAAATTTGTAAAGCCAAGAGCTTAGGTTCAAAAAGTGTGCACATGTGTAAGAAATGGGCAAAAACCAAAATTTGGAAAGCCAAGGGACTAAAATGCAAAAGTGTAAGGCTATGAAAACCCAACCATATGAGAAATGATAATAAATTTGATTCCTTTTTCATTCTCTAGGGTTTGTGCCTCCACTCTCTCTTGAGATAGGACCCCATCTCATTTTCTTCCTCAAGAGAGACTCAAAAGAACATAGAGCTCTTTTGGGTCTCTATCATCTTCCCCACTTCGTCTTCTTCCCCAAAACAATCCATTTGAAGAGAACTCATCTCATCAAGAAAAACGCACTCTAAAACTCTAAGATTCAAACAAAACCAAAGAAAAGATATTCCATTTCTTCATCAAATCTAAGGAAAGGGGAGAAGAAGAGCCCTTGGGGGTGAAAGTGCATGGTTTTCACCTCAAGCAAGCACTATAGATGAAGAACCATGGTGAAACTCATCGATTTCACCATCAATATGACTTTAGGGTGAAAGCTCATAGCTTTCACCCCACGAACTCTCCTCGGTGCAGGATCCCTCATAGGATCCATGGGAATATGAACCGTAATGCATATTTCTGACCAAGGCACGAGAATGAGATACACCAATATTCGTCGTCGCCTTCGAGTGCTTCCCTTAAGGGGTACCCAATCCTCGGATGCCCCTAAAATGGCATCCGCTTCGAGACGCTCCTTTCGGGGCGAAGGGGTAGGAGGACGCTCCCACAAAAAAATCAAAGACACCCAATATCGGGGACCATCGGCTATCGGAAGGCCACCCGACCCCTCTGGAGGCCACTGACCCGGGTAGGCACTCGACCATTCGGGAGGGCACCCGAACCCTCGGGAGGCCGCTCGAACAAGGTACGCCACCCGACCTCTCTATTTCTTTCTCTCTCTCTCTCTCATCTCTGTCTCTGTCTCTGTCTCTTTCCCCTCATGAGAGCTCTCTGACACACACTCAAAACACTCCCTCGTTGAAATTTTTTCCTTTTCGGGGTGTTGCCTTGAGCCTCGTAAAGGGGCTAGTAGCCCCTTAACACCCAGCTCGCCGACCGGGCAGTGGGACCCTCACTTGCTGACTGGAAAGAGGGACCCCCATCTGATGGCCCCTGATATGTTCAAAGAGGCATGGAAATCATTTTCAAACACAATGCACATATTTCAGAGTGAGTTCGCATAATACGCATGACCCGTTAATCGGAGGTAGTCTCGTGTCAAAACGAGAGATAATTAACAACAGTTTTGTCCGCGGCTGCTGAAAATTAGAATCTCCATGATCAATAAACCCTTGCTTGTTATGGGCAGGGGGAATTTGTACAAGCTTGAAACACGAGTGCATCCATCTCAATGGGGTGACGAAAAACACTCTACAGATTCTAGCACGCCCGGTGAGTCCATTCTCTCCTCTAATCTCTCGGGTCAAAACACTCCACAGATATATCCTAAGATTACTTAGGCGGAGTATCGTATCGTAAATATCCGCGGAACATACGTACGCTACGCCACTCTACTTAGTTACCTAC
Source organism: Agapanthus africanus (assembly GCA_030015575.1). Classification (NCBI taxonomy): domain Eukaryota; kingdom Viridiplantae; phylum Streptophyta; class Magnoliopsida; order Asparagales; family Amaryllidaceae; genus Agapanthus; species Agapanthus africanus. The sequence continues at coordinate 213,990,548 of JASDDO010000008.1, forward strand.
TCTATCATACCAAGGTCAATCTATGAAAGTTCGGGTCTAATACCCCAAAAGTCAAATCTAAGTTCTATAAGGTTAAGCCTAGGTTCCGAAAATTCATGTCCTAAACTCCACATAGTCAAATCTAGACTCAACAAAGGTTAAACTTAGAGCTTTGATACCAACTTTGTCACAACCCGAAAATGGCACGTGACCGGGGCTTAAATCATGTAAAATTTATACGACCCCACCGTAACCCAAGTAAGCCAAAAACCAAGAATCTAAACCATTTTTATAAGAAATAGTAGAGGTAAAGTTTTGAAATTTTTTATTAAAACGAAGTCAAGTTTATTTTGAAAGTAGTGTTGTTTTAAAAGTGAAAGTAAAGTTCGATTGAAAACATTTTCATCGTTTAAAAATCTATAACACCCTAGTTCATTTATACCATATTCTATTTGGGTTTTTCCTAATATTATGACTATTTCTTGATTAATGGTGCGGATAGTGTTTTGGTATCTGTGGATAGTATCCGACCCGACCCGCATGCTTGAAAACCCGTCTTGGTTCTAGATTACGTTATATCCTTACTAGTACGAAGGATCTATGAACACATATATGCTCTATATACCTGTATCATATATTTGGCATCTGCATATATTTTAAATAATACAAATATAACCAAATATAATATTTTAAATACCTCGCATGGCCTGTATCATACCCCATACCCTATGGTTGCATCCTGACATCGTGTTCATGTCCCGTTTAATGAAACAGACTCATTTGGATCGCTACGTGCATTTACGTGTATCCGTTCTTGGGGGTGTAAGTCGATGTCGTGCACCCCACGCACTTGTGGGGAGGTGGAATATACAAAAAACGATTTTAACAAAGCTCGCAACACCGACTAAACTCCAGGATCTTTATGGAACCTTAACTAGCTATAACTACATGGTGGTTTAACTACTCGGTAAGAGTTTTATACCTCCGTGTATAAGTCCTTCTGGTCTTCTTATCCTCATCTTTAGCTCCTCGAAGTGTACGGATCAAGCTTGCAACGTCGGTCTCCTCGCGTTAAAGATGATCCACCCGAGAGTATGTACTTCAAGCTCCAACCTCTAAACCAAGGTAACTAGGGTACCTAGTTCGCTACACTAGATAGTCTAGAAGATGTAGAGAATGATTATAGATTAATTAGTCCCAAGAACCCCAGGTTTCTCAACACATAAGAGCTTTTAGGGTTGAGGAAGAAGAAGATAAGCTTGGAGGAAAGGGAGTGTAGTGATAAGAATGAGTCACCAAGTAGCCATGCTTTAATCAAGTCCAAAATTACACCTCATACCTCCACCTCATTATCCATTTAACAAAATGGATTAAACAAAAAATTATGTGTCTTCTTCTAGGACCACTCTTGTAAAATTACAAGAATACTCCTCACCGTATATACATACCAGTATTCGTATTCCAAAAAATACGAATACAAAGAGACGAAAATAATCCAACAATATAATACTAGGATCCGTCTTAAACCAAAGCCCACTAGTATTATCCGTCCGAACATCATCCGTGCATAAGTACACGTATATTATTGGGTTACGACAGCGCCCCGGCCGTCAATCCGAGGCCAAATATGGAACAAAAACTTTTCAAACTCGGCGCTACCACAACCAAATACCCGGATCGTGCCATTAACTGTTAACTAGCAAACTGTAAAGAGAGTTCAGAGATTATACCAATCGATCCGTGTCCTTCGATCTTCAATCTCTTCGCCAAGCTCCTTGCGGCTGACCCCGAACAAACTCGCTCTCCGATCTCGCTCGTCGAAGTGGCTCCACGTCGAGGATTCTTTATACGGGCTCCCGCTTCAAACCGAAGCAACTCCGACATGAAGTTTTCTAGCCGACATGTCCAAGGTGAAGTAGAGAATGTGTGTGATAACTTTGTCTCTAGACATCCATTGATTCTCAACACATGAGATGTTATGGATGGAGGTTGAAGAAGAAGCCATTGATGAGGAAATTGTGAGCACTAGAAAAGCTAGTGAAGAAGAAGCTTGCTCATTGTGTTGGGATGAAAATGTGAGAGCCCTTTTAATCTCAAGACCAAGCCCCACACTCTATGTGGCTGCCCTCTCTCTTCACATGTTAATCCCACACAATAATTAATCAAGAGATTAGACATGGCACAAAAAATAACACCATGATTCATCAACAAAGCACATGCCACATTTAATGTTCTTGATCATGACTAGCACTCACAATTTCCACCAAATAAACATTAATCCAAATGTTTAGAACAATAAATAGAATGGCATCTTCTAAAGTAAACTCGTGACGGATCACAAGAATACCCTTCATATGTATATACATACCTGCATCCGCATTTCGACTGAATACGAATGCAATGAGACGAAAGTAATCCAACAAATCTAATACTAGGATCCGGCTTAAATCAAAGCCCACTAGTATGATCCGTCCAATCATGTGTTAGTTGTATGTATGCCCTAGAGGCCAGTATTGTACAGATGTTGTATATTATATTGGATGCTTGGACATATATAGAGATGACTTTCTTGCTCGATATGATAGTATGCTATCTGGTTACTCTTTATCTTAACATGTACACTAGTCTCTTTATACTGTCTTATAGTTACATGTTGGTAAAGCCCTTAGGATGTGTACTTGACTACCTGGACTATGATGCAGATCATACTAGTGGGGACATGGTAGTCCATAAGTACATCCTTCAAGGTCCCTAGTCGTGGGTGTATCGAGACGGGGCATCGATATACCAGTGTAGACTAGCGTATACGCTTCTCGACCCATGTGATGGGCGATGGATGATCCCATATCCATTGGTGTTTGATATCAGAGATGGTGTACGGGTGCTCAGTGGAGACTGGGTACACTGGACGGACTCGCCGAGAACTCCCAGATGGTATTATACCTCACGTCAGATGGCAGTTCTCAGGTGACACTTGTACAGGATAGTCTGTAGACCCGAGATCGTCATAGAGTCTTGTGTGATTCCCACTGTGCTTTGATCTCCACCTTACCACGTCCATAAGGGCGTGCAAAACGGTGGTCTTTAGGCACAGTGCCGAGTCACATGGAGGCAATGAGCGATAGGAGGGGTTTCGTCTCTCCCGGTATTGGGGGTTGATGTTGCGCAGTGCTCGATTGGCCGTAGCAGGGAAGTCCCTGGCCAGGGCTGATCAGAGATTTGCTGGTAAGTGTTACCAGTAGTTTCTCGACCCGTTACGAGCCTCACATCGGCACGACTTATCGGGTTATTGGGGTCTGACGTTTACCACCCCTAGACTTGATATGCGACATATCAGACGAAGAGACCGGACTGTACGGTAAGTGTTACTGGTCGGATTCGCAGGAGTGTGAGCGGGCTAGCTCGTTGATCTTCTGATCGCTCAATACCCGGGTAGCCGTTACGTTTAGCAGACCACTTGCGGCTTGTGGATGCTTGATATGATCATCATCTGCTACCGGCGTATTGACGAGTCTTTAGAGTCCTACACAGAGGTTTCCTGGTTCAAGCGAAACGAAATAGGAGCGCATATGAGATATGTGCGGGACCGAGAATAATGCGTGTATGTGATACCGTATTTAATTCTCGCGATTAATGTTTCGTATGGTTGTATGCGATATAACCTAGTTATCGAATCGAAGATCGGTTCGATAAATCGATACATTGAATACTAGTCGGTTATGTCCGACATGACCGGATCATTGAATCAAATGTTGATTTAATGATTTAATGTATAATTATATATTTGATATATTACTTTGCATTAGCTAGTATTGGTTCACTTTAAACGGATTTTTCTCACTTGGATTGCACATTGTATATGTGATATACTTTTGTGCAAATATATGTATCATGTTTGATGATGCATGTAGTTTTGGCTTTGTGTAAAGAATGCAACCATGGTTATGAGAGTGGTTAGGGTTTAAGATTTATTCTCTTATTATTAAATCCATTTATTATTTATTAAATAGATTTATGGAAACAAAAGGGTTTCATTTTATCATGAAGTGTGGTGAAGCTTCATGAAGCTTTTTGTAATGATGCCATTTTGTCTCCTTGCTTAAACCTAACCACTCCCACTAACCATGGTCAATTCTCTACACTTGACCATGGTTAAAAGATGATAAGAATTCCTTTATTATTCATTTTAGAAATAACTTATCATAAGTTTTCTATCATCTTCTTCTTCTTCTCAAAGTGAGAAACCTTGATGCCATTAATGGCAACTTGTGATCTAGAGTGAGAAATCCAAATCTAAAGTGAACCCATCTCCTATTTCTTCATCCTCTACCTCTTGCCAAGTGGTTTTGGGTGTTTTCTTCACAAGTTTTACAAGTTTGTGAAGTCGGAGCTTGAACTAGTGCAACCTCGACGTAGATCGTCTTTGACACGAAGCCGACGACCTTGCTCGCCCGATTTTCCGATGAAGCCGACGTGTGAGTCGAGGATTCATGATGGACAGCGAGAGTATGACCAAGTGGAGCTAAGGAGGTGGAAATCCGGATCTACAAAGGTTGTAGCATCTAACCTATAGTTAATTTGTTAACTAGCTTTATCGTTTCGCCTAAACATCTAGTCTAAAGATCCGTAGTCTAGGGTTTCTCGGCACAAAAATTTCAAATTGGCATGTCCGATGCCTTGTGAGACCTTACTAGAGTGCCTAGGAACCTTTCACTGGTATCAGAGCCTAGCTAGAGCCTTAGGCGAAGTCCAGACGGAATTTGAAGTCCGAACGAACCCGAATCCCGATCACAAAAATGCTCTCTGTCCCGATTTTAAAAATGTGGATTTTTGTGTATTAAAAATGTCCAGGAAATTCAGTAAACAATTCTAAGGATTACGGTAAAAACTCAGGCCCATGATTCAATTAAACGGCGGCGGAACCGCGGCAGAAGCCCTGCTTCTGCGGCGGTTCCGCGGCAGTTTGTTGACATCATCATTCACTATTTGTACTGTAATTCATTATTTCTGGTGCTGGATTTTCTGGAATTTTTTTATATTTATTCAAGAGTTGAATTTTCAGCAGTTGTTTTGGGGATTCGGTGTTTCGATCGGGTTATCAAATTTTGTCTATTTGGTTTTCCGGATAAATTTTAGAATATGTTAAAAAGTTCGATCGGATATAAATACCCAAATTTTCCCCTGTCGGGAAATTTCCAAGTGTTGGATTTTTCCGTAGTTTAACGACGTTCTAAGTAGTGCAAGTAACGCGATGGACCCTCTAGAAGACAACAAACCTTAACTCGATTATGTGACCGTCTTGAACTGCCCTTTGAATATTCGGGTTTGGGGCAGTACGGCGTGCCACATGTGAGGCGTTGGCTTGACCCTTCTACGGCTGGACCGTCGGTACTGAGGCATGAACTGAATGTTGTTAGACTTATTTCATGTGTTGGACTGTATCGGGAAAACTTGGGTATTCGACTGTTCGATCGGAAAGTTTAACATTTTCTGTTTGTCTGGAATGTGATACAATAATTGGAATTCACAAACAGTTATGTGATAACTGAATGAATGTTATAAATTTAGCAGTTTAGTCCCATATGATATTGAAAAGAGTTTTCGATAATGAGACTAAAATGCGGGATTTATATCTGTTAGGCATGTGATGTCTAAGTATTTCATTTAATTAGGCATGCGATGTCTAAAGAAGTTGCGGATTCCAATTGTTGTAGTTTTACACTTTCTTTTCTGTGACCGTAAGTGTAGTATGTTCATATCGCCGGTTTCATTGCTATATGTCAAAGACAATTGGGGTATGCATACTTACTTACGTTGATGACATGTGATGTTATGTGTTGCTGGATATGTTATATTGGATCGTCGTGTTTGAATAGCCGGGGGTTTTTATGTGAGATGGGTGTTTTTCATTTTCATTCATGTAAAAACTTGTATGTAATATTCTTTTATTTGGGGCACTTCCAGGTAGCGGAAGTTGTCACCCTTTGTATATTATTTACTTTTCCGCATTAGGATAGACCCAAGGAGGGGAGCACAAGTAACCGGGTTCTGGGGTCCAGTGGGAGACCAACTCGAGGAGTCGAGTCCGGGTCTCCTAACCCTAGAATTGGCAGGATTGCTTGCCGCTCTCGTAGGGGTCTAGGGGTGTGGGATTGGCTATTCATCACGACCGTGGAATCCGTGTTTTATACTGGCTCGTATTGAAAACACGGACGTCCTAGTATATCCAATATTTCATATGTTTATTCTGCTGCGATATCTGTGTTGTGACTCTGTGATGGATATAGTATATATAGTATATATGATATATTATATAGACGTTACTTATGTTTTACACCCGCGCTAGCCCTGCCCTGCTCTGTCGTTAGTTACCTAACCTAACGGTGCACGAGGGGACATCGAGGCGAATGCGGATGGCATAAGTGTACGTCATATCTATCTGTGATGTTTAGGTATTTAAATGATGGGACTTCATTAATGTGATTAATGAATGATAAGAAACCTAAGATGTTGTAGAATCGAATTTTAAAATAAAACAGGTAGCTACAGTTCTTGCTTTGCATAGCGGTATATATGATATACCCTGCACCTTATTCGATGAGGAAAGGACCGAGATCCCTTCACCGGGAGTGACTCCTTTAGCGATAACTGGCAGATGCTACAGACTCGGTTTGCTTTTGACTGCTTTTGGGTTTTTGCTTTGCACAGCGATATATATGATATATCCCGCACCTCATTCGACGAGGAAAGGACCGAGATCCCTTCGCCGGGAGTGACTCCTTTAGCAAAACTAGAAAAGCCTCAAAATCACTCCATTTCAAAACTTCATTTGATTCTACAACGATATCAAGTTCATTACGCAATAGGTTTTCAGAAAAACCTGCGTAGCCCTCCGTCATTTCAGATAGGTTACATATAGTATTCATGCTACATTTGTTGGCTTTCGTCAAGGTGTAGTGTGCGGTAGCTATGTGCTGTTTATCTGCTGCATATGATGCGACTGGATTAGGGTAGTCGTACGGCTTTGTTGGCTTTCGTCAAGGGTCGTGCGGGTGGGTTTGATTCAGTCAAGAAATGTACGGGTTGAACTTGACTAGCGGGCTGTGATTTGTTGGCTTTCGTCAAGGTCATAGCACGCTAGGGGCAAAAGCATTATCGGGAATTTCAAGTGTTGAAATTTGCAATGAGATTGCATACCTTCTATGAGATAGTTGGATCCCGATACCCACTGCGAGTAAGAGTTACTCCTGGGAGAGTTTTACACATTGCAATTAGCTGATCAAGTAGGTGTCTAGAAAGGTGTTAACGAGGTTACGCCTCTGGGAAAACGAGGTTTACATTAATTAGGTTCGTGCGAAAGCACGGGGGACCTCCCTCAAAGTACAGACACTGGCCTGGCTGAAAGATTGGCGAACTTGTAGTGTGTAATTAATCCCGGCTAGTCTTTCCTTTTAGGGTTTGGAGGAAGATTTGATAAAAAGCAGTGGGAGCCATCCTGATTAGATAAGATAATAACCAATCTGATCTTGCACGAGCATACGCTAAAGTGTTTTCTTCTCTCTCTCTCCAGGTAGCGACCAGTTCATGCCTTAATCAAGATAATAATATGGATGTATTGACCGAACCCGCTTGTTATACTGTGCTGGGGAACGTTGGTTCCGTTCATTCTTATAAGAGTTATAGGAATGAACAGGATATAGGGGAATACCAGGATTCCCATGCCATCCGAATGAAGAAAGTACATGTTGATGCATTTTCTTCGGGTGTGTTCGTTACTGAGAACTGTTTCTCCATTTGCTCTACGTCCTGGGTATTAGATACCGGGTCAGGATCCCATATATGTAATTAGTTACATGGGCTTAGGAAAGGTAGAGAACTTGGACAAGGTGATAAAGACATTAGAGTTGGAAATGGTGCAATTGTTGCAGCTAAGACTGTCGGGGAATATCACCTTGTATTACCAACTGGTAATACATTGGTTCTGAACGAATGCTATTATATGCCGAACCTGATATGCAACATTATATCGGTTTCTTTATTAAGCAAAGAAGGATATAATTTTGTATTACAGGACAATGTTATGAACATTTTCCGTGACCAAAAGTTGGTTGGATCAGGCACGTTATGCAATGGCATTTATGTTCTAAATCAATCAACAGTTCTGAGCATAACAAACACACATAAGAGGAAGAGTTCAGAAATGAACGAATCTTACTTGTGGCATTGTAGACTGGGTCACATCAATGTGACACGACTGGCTAAGTTGCATAAGGATGGATATTTGAAACCTTTTGAATTTTCATCTTATGACACTTGCCAGTCATGTCTCAAAGGCAAGATGACCAAAACTCCGTTTACGGGACACGGAGAAAGAGTTACCGAACTCTTGGGACTAATACATAGTGATGTATGTGGTCCCATGTCTACACATGCCAGGGATGGTTCTTCGTACTTCATTACATTCACTGACGATCTCTCAAGATACGGACATGTGTACTTGATAAGACACAAGTCTGAAGCTTTTGAGAAATTTAGAGAATATAAACAGGAAGTCGAAAACCAAACCGGAAAAAGTATTATAATCCTTCGATCTGATCGAGGAGGTGAATACTTGAGAAATGAATTCCTGGACTTCCTAAAAGAGAATGGGATTCTCTCTCAACTGACTCCTCCATATACACCACAGCACAACGGTGTATCAGAACGGAGAAACCGCACCTTATTAGATATGGTGCGCTCTATGATGAGCACAGCTGAGTTACCTATTTCCTTCTGGGGGTATGCGCTTGAGACAGCCATACATCTATTGAATATGGTCCCCACCAAATCTGTGCCTACCACTCCATATGAGATATGGAAAGGGAAGAGACCAAGTCTTAACTATGTTAAGATATGGGGTTGTCCAGCCTATGTCAAACGACAAAATCCGGACAAACTCGAGGCACGGTCTGTTCTATGCAAATTTGTAGGATATCCCAAGAATTCTCAAGGGTATATCTTCTACCATCCTGAGGAACAAAGAGTGTTTGTTTCTCGGCATGCCACCTTTTTAGAAAAGGAATTTCTTGAAAAAGAGATTAGTGGTCATGAGGTAGAACTGGAAGAGGTTCCAGCTGCAGAAGCTGCAACAGAAGATCTGGTGGAACCAGAGGATTCTGTAGTTCCCGATGAACCCCAGCCTCTCCGCCGATCTGGTAGGGTTTCTCGTCCACCTGAGAGATACTACGGTTTTCTCATTGATGGTGGGAGCGAGGATTGCATCATGGAGGATGATGACCCAACTAGCTTCGAGCAGGCCATCACGAGTGGGGACTCAGTGAAATGGCTGGATGCTATGCGGTCTGAGATGGATTCCATGTACACCAACAAAGTATGGACTTTGGAAGTTGCTCCTGAAGGGGTAAAACCCATTGGGAGCAAGTGGATCTTCAAGAAGAAACTTGGTGTAGATGGGAAAGTGGAGACTTTCAAAGCTAGACTTGTAGCAAAGGGTTTTCGTCAAAGACCAGGTGTGGACTATGACGAGACCTTTTCTCCAGTGGCTATGCTTAAATCCATCCGGATCATGCTTGCCATCGCTGCATATCATGATTACGAAATCTGGCAAATGGATGTTAAGACCGCCTTTCTAAACGGTGATTTAGAAGAGTGCGTGTACATGACTCAGCCAGAGGGCTTCGTAGACAGTGGGAGCAGCGGGAAGGTGTGCAAGCTGCTTAAATCCATTTATGGATTAAAGCAAGCATCGCGGAGTTGGAACATCTGCTTTGACGTCGTTATCAAAGAGTTTGATTTCGTCAAAAATCCAGATGAACCTTGTATCTACAAGAAGGTGGCAGAGAGTAAGGTTGTCTTCCTCGTATTGTACGTGGACGACATACTCTTGATAGGAAATGATATTCCTATGCTGCAATCGGTCAAGCTCTTCTTATCACAAAGATTCTCAATGAAAGATCTTGGTGATGCCTCCTGCATATTGGGAATTAGGATCTATAGAGATAGATCCAAACGGATTTTGGGATTGTCCCAATCCAGGTACATTGACACCATACTAAAGAGGTTTAGTATGGAAGAGTCCAAGCGTGGGAACTTACCCACGATCTCTGGAGTCACTCTCTCCAAAGAGATGTCTCCCAAGACTGATTTGGAGAGAGCTCGCATGCAAGGGATACCCTATGCTTCGGCAGTAGGCTCTATCATGTATGCGATGCTATGTACCAGACCCGATGTAGCATACTCACTAAGTATAGCGAGCAGGTATCAAGCTGATCCTGGACAGAGTCACTGGACAGCTGTGAAGAGCATTCTCAAGTACTTGCGAAGGACTAGAGATATGTTCTTGGTGTATGGTAACGGAGAACTCCAAGTGGAGTCCTTTACCGATTCGAGCTTCCAGAGTGATAAGGACGACTCTAAGTCGCAGTCGGGCTTTGTCTTTACCCTTTACGGAGGGGCGGTTAGCTGGAAGAGTTCCAAGCAGGAAACCGTGGCAGACTCGACGATGGAGGCTGAATACATCGCTGCCAACGATGCTGCTAAAGAAGCTGTCTGGATCAAGAAGTTCATTTCTGAACTTGAAGTGGTTCCATCCATTGAGCATCCAATACCTTTGTATTGCGATAACAATGGAGCGGTGGCTTTAGCCAAGGAACCCAGGTCCCATCAGCGATCCAGGCATATTCTGAGGCGGTATCACCTGATCCGGAAGATAGTTGATCGCCGGGAGATCGAGGTCAGGAGAGTTGACACGAAGAATAACACGGCGGATCCACTCACGAAGGCCATTCCCCAGACGCAGTTTGAGAGACTCTTCGGGATGCTCGGTATGCGATACTACAGCAGCTGGCCCTAGTGCAAGTGGGAGATTATTAGTTGTATGTATGCCCTAGAGGCCAGTATTGTACAGATGTTGTATATTATATTGGATGCTTGGACATATATAGAGATGACTTTCTTGCTCGATATGATAGTATGCTATCTGGTTACTCTTTATCTTAACATGTACACTAGTCTCTTTATACTGTCTTATAGTTACATGTTGGTAAAGCCCTTAGGATGTGTACTTGACTACCTGGACTATGATGCAGATCATACTAGTGGGGACATGGTAGTCCATAAGTACATCCTTCAAGGTCCCTAGTCGTGGGTGTATCGAGACGGGGCATCGATATACCAGTGTAGACTAGCGTATACGCTTCTCGACCCATGTGATGGGCGATGGATGATCCCATATCCATTGGTGTTTGACATCAGAGATGGTGTCCGGGTGCTCAGTGGAGACTGGGTACACTGGAAGGACTCTCCGAGAACTCCCAGATGGTATTATACCTCACGTCAGATGGCAGTTCTCAGGTGACACTTGTACAGGATAGTCTGTAGACCCGAGATCGTCATAGAGTCTTGTGTGATTCCTACTGTGCTTTGATCTCCACCTTACCACGTCCATAAGGGCGTGCAAAACGGTGGTCTTTGGGCACAGTCCCGAGTCACATGGAGGCAATGAGCGATAGGAGGGGTTTCGTCTCTCCCGGTATTGGGGGTTGATGTTGCGCAGTGCTCGATTGGCCGTAGCAGGGAAGTCCCTGGCCAGGGCTGATCAGAGATTTGCTGGTAAGTGTTACCAGTAGTTTCTCGACCCGTTACGAGCCTCACATCGGCACGACTTATCGGGTTATTGGGGTCTGACGTTTACCACCCCTAGACTTGATATGCGACATATCAGACGAAGAGACCGGACTGTACGGTAAGTGTTACTGGTCGGATTCGCAGGAGTGTGAGCGGGCTAGCTCGTCGATCTTCTGATCGCTCAATACCCGGGTAGCCGTTACGTTTAGCAGACCGCTTGCGGCTTGTGGATGCTTGATATGATCATCATCTGCTACCGGCGTATTGACGAGTCTTTAGAGTCCTACACAGAGGTTTCCTGGTTCAAGCGAAACGAAATAGGAGCGCATATGAGATATGTGCGGGACCGAGAATAATGCGTGTATGTGATACCGTATTTAATTCTCGCGATTAATGTTTCATATGGTTGTATGCGATATAACCTAGTTATCGAATCGAAGATCGGTTCGATAAATCGATACATTGAATACTAGTCGGTTATGTCCGACATGACCGGATCATTGAATCAAATGTTGATTTAATGATTTAATGTATAATTATATATTTGATATATTACTTTGCATTAGCTAGTATTGGTTCACTTTAAACGGATTTTTCTCACTTGGATTGCACATTGTATATGTGATATACTTTTGTGCAAATATATGTATCATGTTTGATGATGCATGTAGTTTTGGCTTTGTGTAAAGAATGCAACCATGGTTATGAGAGTGGTTAGGGTTTAAGATTTATTCTCTTATTATTAAATCCATTTATTATTTATTAAATAGATTTATGGAAACAAAAGGGTTTCATTTTATCATGAAGTGTGGTGAAGCTTCATGAAGCTTTTTGTAATGATGCCATTTTGTCTCCTTGCTTAAACCTAACCACTCCCACTAACCATGGTCAATTCTCTACACTTGACCATAGTTAGAAGATGATAAGAATTCCTTTATTATTCATTTTAGAAATAACTTATCATAAGTTTTCTATCATCTTCTTCTTCTTCTCAAAGTGAGAAACCTTGATGCCATTAATGGCAACATGTGATCTAGAGTGAGAAATCCAAATCTAAAGTGAACCCATCTCCTATTTCTTCATCCTCTACCTCTTGCCAAGTGGTTTTGGGTGTTTTCTTCACAAGTTTTACAAGTTTGTGATGTCGGAGCTTGAACTAGTGCAACCTCGACGTAGATCGTCTTTGACACGAAGCCGACGACCTTGCTCGCCCGATTTTCCGATGAAGCCGACGTGTGAGTCGAGGATTCATGATGGACAGCGAGAGCATGACCAAGTGGAGCTAAGGAGGTGGAAATCCGGATCTACAAAGGTTGTAGCATCTAACCTATAGTTAATTTGTTAACTAGCTTTATCGTTTCGCCTAAACATCTAGTCTAAAGATCCGTAGTCTAGGGTTTCTCGGCACAAAAATTTTAAATTGGCATGTCCGATGCCTTGTGTGACCTTACTAGAGTGCCTAGGAACCTTTCATCATGATCCGTGCACAAGTGCACGTATATGATCGAACCCTGCCATAAAACTATATGGCCTTTACAACGTTTCGCCCGAAATTGGGAAACTTTATGTGGAGGACTCTGAAGACTCGTCAATACGCTGGCAGCGGGTTTAACCACAAGCACGTCAGTGGCACTAGCTGTACGTAACGTATGCCCATGTATTGAGCGAAAGGGAAGCTGATGAGCGAACTCATCCTGAAACCCTACTGAGCCTATCTGTGACAATCTCCGTACAATCCGGTCTGTTCGTCTATGAGTATCGCATATCGGGCCTAGGGGGATGGTAAACGTCAGACGCCCAATAGAGGTATAAGTCGTGTCGGAGTGTAGCCCAGAACACCTCGAGAAACTACTGGAATACCTACCAGTAAATCTCACTTGCCTTGGCCAAGGAATTTGTGTAATGGCTCTCCAGACACAGCGCGATATCAACCCCCAATACCGGGAGAGACGAATCATGTCTAACCGCCACTGCCTCCAAGTGCTTCGGGACTGCACCCAACTACAACCTGTTTGTACGACTCCTTTGAGCCGTGGTAGGGTAGCAATCAAAGAACAGTGGGAACACACTTGAGGAAAAGTAGCAGTGTTAAGTCAACGGACTAAGCTGTACTCATGTCACCTGGGAACTGCTCCTAACGATAGGTATAGTACCAATCAGCAGTGCCCCTGCGAGTCCGTCCGGTGTACTCATAACCCAATGAGCACCTGTATACTATCTTAGGTGAACCAACTGACACCAATGGCTTGTGAGACCAGCCACCGCCCCTCGTCGGGGTCTCGATCCATATACACTAGTCTACTCATGGAGTATCGATGCCCAGTCTCGAAACTTCCACGACTAGGGACACTTTAAGGATGTGCTTATAGACTACCCAACTCTCACATATATGATCGCCATCATACTGCTGGTAGTTAAGCAAGAATACTATGTGCTCTATCAACGTGTAATAGTGATCTGTAATGTCACCTGAAGCATGTACACGATTATAAAGAAAAACCAGATAGCATATTATCATCTCGAGTAAGACTGTTCTACTGGTATAGGTCCTCTCTCAATCATTGCAATCACGTGCCTGTGATCTAATAATTGACTTGAGGGAACTATAGCTAACAATCTCCCACTTGCACTTAAGGCTAATTATTGCGATGTCGCATACTCACAGCCCGTGTGATACCGAACACCTAACTCCTCTACTAATCAGTTTCACAAAGCTCGTTTGTGAAACTATTGCATTCGAGAAATAGACTCAGTGAGTGGACCTGCTCTGATGTTTCTTTCTATGTCTCTCTTTATCTCTAGTTCGCGGAGAAAGCCTGTTCAGTTGATAAAATTGCACATTTGTTATTACATTTTTCCTACTATTTCTATATTAGAAAAGGTGTTTATTATAATATATGATATATATGAGGGTTTATCTGTAAAAAGACTATTTTCATGTATTTATATATTATAATTAGCATTTGGTAGGAAAATGTATGCAAAAAATATCATTGACCAAATCTTAAGAAAACAAACTCTACTAAATATCATTTGAGTTGTTGTGCAGAATTTTCAGGACTAAAATCAAGGAAATCAAGTTGTTAAAGCAAACCTGCCTAATTAAGAAAGCAAAACGTAGAAATCAAGTATGGCAGCAACTACGAGAAGATTTCTAAGTTTCAAAGGTTCGAGAGATCGCCACATGTCACACAGATGAAGCCCTAGAGAAATGATCCAACGATCCCTCTACTTGGCCGCTGATCTGCGGCCAAACCCCCATCTTGGCCGCGGATCCGCCGCGGGCCAGATGAATCAAGGGCTGGAATTTCTTCTGTTGGATCGTAACTGATGGTTTCCAATTTTGGAAGCTAGATTTCTGGCTTTGGGACTATAAATAAAGACCGAGAGCCTCTTGGAAAAATGATCAAGCCGACGAGATCACGAAGTCTAAGACGGCTCACGCATCCAGGCTGATCATCAACTGTTCGTCTACCTCCTTAGAAGAGATCGAGAAGCAACTAGCATTTGTAATCATTTTCTAAGGAATCAAAGTGTAATGAATATTGTTGATTAATAAAGGTAGCTTTCTTTTTCTTATTCTATTTCTTTGTAGTTTAATTATGCATTTTCTCTCCATCTCTTTTTCTCCCAACATGCGCGAGTAATTCTCCGCTTGTTAGGGTTCGTAGGATTAGGGTAGGTTAATAGATGATGAAGATCCTTAAACTCTTTTTACGTCCTATAAAGTATATAAACTATATCAAAAGAATCATTAACATCCTAATCGGGCGCGCTACCAATTCGTTGTTAGTCTCGACCACGATTAGAGATTAGATTAATGATTGTTTTGGTAAAGGCTAGATATGAACGGAGTTCCATGTCGAGATAAGGGTTAAGAGTGGGATTCCTTTTTCCTCCAGAAACCCTAATCTACATGCATCACTGTCGTTCTAGTTTTAAATCTATTAAAAGATAAAAAGGGTAATTTTTAATTAATCATCTATAACTACTAAATCCTAACGAACCCTACAAGACCCCTTTTAATATTAAACTTATTTCCGTAGTTAATCTAGATCTATATTTTGCATCCGTGTTTAACGTAGATCTAGATCCTAAAACCATTCGACAACCTCTTTATTCTTCCTCCTCTCTTTCTCAACACGCCTAAAGTAAGAGTAAAAGGTTCCACGTTTCCGAGAGGACGACCCGTACTCATCTCAGTCTAGCTACGCGCGACACCGTTATTGATTGCAGTTACACTACAAACACACTTTTTCGTATCAATCAAATGGCGCCGTTTCCGGGGATACGTGCGTAATTTTTTATTCTTACTATTTGTGTTGAATTCTTACTTGATCCATATCATACTTAAAACAAAACTGCAAATTGCATATTTAACGATTTGTGCGTGAATTTTTGCAAGGAGATCTGGAGTCACAGACTTGAGGAAACAGGAGACAGAGACATTCTTAGAGATCCAGAGGAGCACAGAAGGGAACAGAGAAAATTTCATCAACAGATCTTTCCTTCTTGCGGAGGATCCGCGGCAAAGGAGGCATATCCGTGGCGGAAGCGCGGCGTGCTAGGAGATCTACGGTTCCAAACTTATCTGGTATCTTTCTCAACTCTTTCTCTCTCCTCTAAAATCCAATAAAATCTATTTTCTGCAGGATTCTTTGCAAAATAGCGCCACTCAAAAATCTTTTTGCAAAAGTTTTGTGATTGGTTTTGTTTTGCATATTTTAATACGGACTTTAAGGGGCAAAGACCAAATCCAGATTAGGTGGGGATTTCATCACCCTTCCTAAGCCCCACAAATCACAAACCGAGCATCTGCATCAACTCTACATTAATTTAAAAAATATCTAGACCAGACTCTAAGGACTGTCGCGCTCAATAAGAACAGAGGAAGGTCGTGGGTAATTTATCGCTTATCCGCATTACTTTTGTGGTGTCAAGGCAAGTGTGTCTAAGGCAAGTGGTTACTTAATTAGGACCACTACTTTCGTAGTGGGGAGCCTCCCACTTACCTAGCACTTACCTGGCTACAAGGGTAGTAACGAGGCGGTAGAGGATTGATCTTGCGGCTTGTCCTTTGGAAGTCTAGGAGCGGTCTAGAGACTGACCTAGGTAACCTTAATTCTAGGGTTGTTTGTGCATTTTAGAGTGATTTGTCTTGAGTCCCACTTTTTTCAAAACAAACCAATTTTAAAGCACACACACGCTTCCACTTGCACTAAACCCGCTTAGTGCATGCTCAGCTGGACATAGGATTCTAGTGCCCGTCTTGTCCGCGTTCCTGCTATCGACGCCGAAGTCGGTTCTTCTTCATTTTCTTTTCCCCCACCACACACCACGACCAAGATGGACGACACTCCATCAGATTATAACACCACACTGCCACCGCCCGTAGGTGCACAGAATCCACCGCGCATCTCTCTCCAAGAGAGATGCTATCCTATCCGTAGTCCTCTTCCCACTTGTTTATCCATTCCACCAGCTAACAGGGATAATTTCGAAATTAAACCCCACTACATCAATCTGCTGCTCAAATTTCACGGGCTTGAGTCGGAAGACGCGTACGTTTTCATCACCAAATTCGAAAACATATGCGCAATGATGGGCACTTCACAATTGACTGTGGATGCTATGCGCTTACGTCTTCTCCCATTCACACTGTGCGACTTGGCAGAAAAATGGCTTTATAATACTGTCGCACACTCTATCACTAATTGGGATGAATTCGTAATAGCATTTCTTAAGAAGTTTTACCCAAACTATAAGACTGCCCGTGTTAGGAGCGAGATCAACCAGTTCACCCAGCTTCCTAATGAACCATTTTGGAAGTGCTCTGAACGTTTCAAAGATCTGCTTGTCAAATGTCCTCATCATGGAATCAATAGATGGGATTTATGCCGAATTATATATGAGGGCATTAATCCAGCGACAAAGCAGATGCTTGAAACAAATTGTCAATGCAATTTCATGTCTAAAGACGACGGTGAAGCTTGGAAATATCTGGAAGACCTTGCTGAACACACTTTGCAGTGGGAAAGCGTAAGACCACCTTCTTCTAAGGGAAGTATTCATCAGCTCGATGTTTCCATCGCAGTAAAAGCCGAAATGGCAGCGATACAGAAGAAACTCGACGCTATTGAGAACAAGTTCTCATCATTCTCCCTAAATCAGGTCACGCTTCCCAAGACCGTCTGTGGTTGCTGTTCAGATCCTTCACACTTAACGGAAGAATGTCCTATGAATGCATCGTTTCAAACTAATGCTGCTTTTCAACAGCGACCTAGAAACGATCCTTATTCTTCCATGTATAATCAAGGATGGAGGAATCATCCTAACTTTGCTTGGAACCAAAACCAACCCCAAAATCAAAATCAGTTCCAAAGCAATTATCAAAGACCTCCTCCAACCACAGAATCAGCTCCCCTTTCAGTCACAGAATTTTCAAAATCCGGCCAACACTTCTACACCTCAAGTGGCCGGTACTGACAACCCTTCACTCGCACAAACTTTGGATATGTTTATGAAACATACCATTCAAATGTCGGCTGAGATGAAGTCTTCTATTGATACCATAAAGCAAGATTCCTCCTCCCATGGCAAAAGTATTAAATCAATAAAAAACCAACTTGCACAGTAAAACGCTGCAATGAGTGCGAGAGAGAAAGGGAAACTCCCATCTTAACCCCTACCGAATCCTGGCCATTCACAAAATCATAATGTGAATGCCGTTACTACGTTGAGATCGGGAAAAGTGCTGAATAACCGAGTGGGTGAGCAATTTGATGTTAGTGACACCAATGATACCCCGGCTTCTTCTTCTTCTTCCCCTAATTCGTCTAGTCTCCCACCTTCATCCGAGCCTTTTCTCCGTTTTCCCCAAGGCTCGAACATTTCGCCAAATATATCTAAGTCGATTCCCACTCCAATTTTGGGATCGAATCCGTCCCCACAGTCTTCTCCACAAACGTTGGACCCAAAACTTATTGATCAAGCTCCATTTCCAAACAGATTAAGGGCCAACAGACCTAACCCGCAAATGGAGAAGATTGTGGAAATGTTTAAGCAAGTTAGCGTTTATATTCCTCTCCTAGATGCTATTCAACAAGTCCCATCTTATGCAAGAATCCTTAAAGACTTGTGCACTAGGAAGAGAAAAACTCAAGTGCCTAAGAAGGTTTTCATGACGAGTAATGTTAGCACAGCTTTTACCCAACAAATACCAAAGAAACGTAAGGACCCCGGCTGTCCTACAATCTCTATTTCTATTGGGGGTAAAAATATTAATCGTGCTTTACTCGATCTTGGCGCTAGCGTTAACTTGCTTCCTTATTCAGTATACGAGCAGTTAGGAATTGGAGAGTTAAAACCCGCCCATTGTACTCTCCAGATGGCAGACCGATCGATCACCATACCTCGGGGCGAACTAGAGGATGTGTTAATTAAAGTCGAGGAATTCATATTTCCCATGGACTTTATTGTTTTAGATACACAACCTGTGGCGAACCTACGCAATCAAATCCCGGTGATACTTGGTCGACCCTTCCTAGCAACTTCTAACGCTGTAATTAATTGTCGTAACGGTTCTATGAACTTATCCTTCGGGAAAATGACAATTGAGCTTAATATTTACAAGCTAGGAAGTCAGCCATTAGAACCTTCTGCTCATTTGCTGGATGTTTTTTCCATCCACGAGATAGCTCCCGAAAGCTGCATGGATAACGAACTTTGCTTTGATGATCTCGACAACACTAATGAGACATCGTTTGATCTTGCACCACTTCATGGTGGGATATGTTCAATGAGTCCGTCCTTGAGTTTGAACCCGTTGACTCGTTGCAAAAGTCAGCAGCACTTTCCGAGTCAATATCTTATGCAAGTTTTGAACCTCTTAGGGAGTCTGAATATCATTCCCTTACCCCACCTTCTATTGTCTCTCCGCCAATTCTTGATCTCAAACCGCTACCTTCTCATCTTAAATATGCATATTTAGAAGAGAACGAGACTTTACAAGTGATTATATCCGCTTCTCTAGCCTTAGAGCAAGAGAACGCACTTTTGGCAGTGTTGAGATCGAATCGGCAAGCATTTGGTTGGACAATGGCCGACATCAAAGGGATTAGTCTCTTAATTGTTGAACATTACATACATCTGATGGATGAAGCCAAACCAACCCAAGACCCACAAAGACGGTTAAATCCCGTTATGAAGTAGGCGGTAAAGAAAGAAATCGTCAAGTGCCTTGATAGTGGATTAATTTACCCCATATCTGATAGCCAATGGGTAAGTCCGATTCATGTGGTCCCTAAAAAGTCTGGCATCACGGTCATCACTAATGAGGATAATGAGTTAATCCAAACACTAACCCAAACTGGGTGGCGCGTATGTATTGTGTAGGGTTCCTAGGCACACTCATGAGGTTCTACAACTGATCAACCATACCAAAATCAAATTTTTTTCATGTGCCGAGAAACCCTAATGCAAGATCGTTACTAGAGGTAAGGCGAAAGCAATGCAAGTTAACAACTTTAACTATAAGTGAAAGGAATTACAACCTTTGTAGATCCGATCCTCCACTTCTTTAGCTCCGTGTTGACGTCCCTCCACTACGATCATCGGGATCCTGGACTCTAGCATTGGTTTCTTCGGAGAAATGAGCGGGCTAGGTTGTTGACTTCGATGCCGAAGATGATCTACGTCGAGGCGACTCAAACTCAAGCACCATCTTCACTAGGTCATGAAACTTGTGAAGATAACACACTCTACTACATGGCAGGTTGTAGAGGATGAAGAAATAGGAAGTGGGTTCACTTTGGATTTGGATTTCTCACTTGATTTCAACACTTGAAATTTTCTAGCAAGCTTTCTTCACTTCATGAAGAAGAAGAAGAAGAAAGAAAATGAATTATCTTGAAAATAATAAATCAAGTGAAAACTTATCATCTTGCAACCATGGGTGAGTATTCTTTTTGTAGAGAATAAACTAGAGTTTAGGTAATGGTTAGGTTAAAGAATAAAAAAAAATAGTTTTGACTTTGTCAAAAGATGCTTGAAATATCATGAAACTTCTAGCAAAGACAAAGGAAAAAGACCGTTTTATTTTTACCAAAATAATTGAAAAGAATAAAACCCTAACCATTAACCTAAACATGGTGTTATCCAAACACACACCCAAGTTTGCATGTATCATCAATCATGATACAAACTAGTGCACAAAAATATATCACATATACAACTTGTGCACATCAAGTGAGAAAATCAATCTTAAGTGAACAAATACTAGTTAATGTAAAGTAATATATCTAATATATAATTATACATTAAATTATTAAATCAACACTTGATTTAATGATCCGGTCATACTGCATATAACCGACTAATATAAAATGTATCAATATATCGAATCAACATTTGATTCGGTAACCCGGCTATATCTCATATAACCGTCCGATGATACAAATCGCGAGAATAGAATTCAGTATCACATACTGGTATTATTCTCGGTCCCGCACATATCTCATATGCGCTCCTATTTCGTTTCGCTTGAGCCAGGAAACCTCTGTGTAGGACTCTAAAGACTCGTCAATACGCCGGCAGTAGGTGATGATCATATCAAACACCCACAAGCCACAAGCAGTCTGCTAAACGTAATGGCCACCCGGGTATTGAGCGATCAGAAGATCAACGAGCAAGCCCGCTCACACTCCTATGAATCCAACCAGTAACACTTACCGCACAGTCCGGTCTGTTCGTCTGATATGTCGCATATCTCGCCTAGGGGTGGTGAACGTCAGACCCCAGTAGCTCGATAAGTCATGCCGATGTAAGGTCCATAACAAGCATGAAACTACTGATAATACTTACCAGTAAATCAGTGCAACCCTGGCAAGGGATTTCCAGTTATGGCCAGTCGAGCATAGCACAACATCAACCCCCAATACCGGGAGAGATGAATCCCCTCCTATCGCTCATTGCCTCCATGTGAATCGGGACTGTACCCAAAAACCACCTGTTTGCACGACTCAGTAGAGCCATGGTAGGGTGGAAATCAAAGCACAGTGGGAGACACACAAGACTATATGACGATCTTGGGTCAACAGACTAAGCTGTACTAGTGTCACCAGAGAACTGCCATCTGACGTGAGGTATAATACCATCTGGGAGTTCTCGGCGAGTCCGCTCAGTGTACCCAGTCACCACTGAGCACCCGCATACCATCTCTGATGTCAAACACTAATGGATATAGGATCATCCATCGCCCATCACATGGATCGAGAAGATATACGCTAGTCTACTCTGGAATATCGATGCCCCGTCTCGATATTCCTACGACTAGGAACATTGAAGGATGTACTCATGGATTACCCAGGCCCCACTAGTATGATCTACATCATAGTCCAGGAAGTCGAGTACAAATCCTAAGGGCTTTATTAACATGTAACAGAGAGACAGAAAGTATACATGTTAAGATAAAGAGCAACCAGATAGCGTACTATCATGTCGAGCAAGAAAGTCCTACCTATATATGTCCCAGCATCCACTACAATATACATCCTATGTACAGTAATGGCCTCTAGGGCATACATATAACTAACAATCTCCCACTTGCACTAGGGCCATCTGTAGCATTGGTTGCAGTATCTAATACTCAACCATCCCATAAAAGTCTCTCTTTGGGAAAAAGGCCTTTGTGAGTGGATCCGCTGTGTTCTCCTCTGAGTCTACTCTCCTAACCTCGATCACCCTGGAGATCAACTTGAAAGGAATGCCTAGCACCCTATGTAGAGTTTTGAAGCATCACAAGTCCCAAATTTTAAATTTTTATGGTGCTAAACAAGCATACAAAGGAATCGATCCTAGAAAATTAGGGTTTCGAAAGTTAAAGCGAATAAAAACTAGGGTTTCGAGACTACAACCTTTGTAGCTCCCTTTCGCTGGACTCTTTGGTCTCTTGGGTGTTGGAAGAAGGTCCTCTTGAAGTCCTCTCACGTCCACGACGATCCACCTGGAGTTCCTCGTCCAAGCTCGCAACTTCGATTATCAAGAAGAGAATCGAAGAGAACACTCTAAACAAGTTGGCTAAACTTGTGTAGAATGATGTTGTGGTTTAGATTCTCACTTCAAAAACCTTTCTTTATGTGTGTTTTACTCACTAGAAAAAACTAGAGATCAAATGGTGAAGGAGGAAGAAGATGGAGGCTTTCTTTTTTTAACAAGAGTAAAATGATAACCATGAAAAGAAATGAAATATATCTTTATATATTTTATTTCTTCTCACTATAAACCATGGTTAAATGATGGAGACATTATTTAACTTGAGTTTTAGAACACAAAGAGAAGGATAACTCAAGGTTAGAGGTAGGTGAGAATGGTTAGGTTAAAGAAGAGTGTAGAAACAACTCAAGAATTATCCTTTCCTTTTCTATTTTGTTTTAAACATAAAATTAAATAATAATCCATATATTTATCCATGGTGTTAGTCTTATATTGCCACCATTTCCATGTGTAAACAACCATGATAGATGGGTGTATGTATGTATGTATGCATGCACATTCATATGTGCATGAAACTAGTAAGAGAGAAAGAAAGAAAAACATACATGCATGCACACATCCATCATCCAAGAAAAGGTTTTTAAGTGAGAAAACTAATGGTTAAATGATAAATCAACACTTGATTTATCAATCCGTCCATATCACATATGACCCTACCAAAAGAAAGCCGCCCGATCAATGTACGGTATCATATATGCGCATTTTAATCGGGTCCATGCGCATATCGCATACGCGCACCACAACGTTTCGCCTGGACTAGGTAACTCCTGTGTGGGACTCTAAGACTCGTCAATACACCGGTAGAGGGTGATGATCATATCAAGTACCCCCAAGCCGCAAGCGGTCAGCTAAACGTAACGGCCACCTGGGTATTGAGCAATCAGAAGAAAACAAGCGAACCTGCTACAACTCCCGTCGAGCCAACCGGCAACACTACCGTACAGTCGGGTCTCTTCGTCAGATATGCTGCATATCGAGCCTAGGAATGGTCACGTCGACCCTAATAACTCAATAAGTCATGCCGGTGAATGGTCTATAACAGATCGAGAAGCTACTGATAACACTTATCAGCAAATCTCAGCAGCCCTGGCCAGGGACTTACTGATATAACCAGTCGGGCACAGCACAGCATCAACTCCCAATACCGGGAGAGACGAAACCCCTCCTATCGCTCATTACCTTCGCGTGTCTCGAGACTGTACCCAACGGCCACCTGTTTGCACGACTCAGTAGAGCCGTGGTAGGGTGGCAATCAAAGTACAGTGGGAGAACACACAAGACTCTATGACGATCTCGGGTCTACAGACTAACTTGTACCAGTGTCACCTGAGAACTGCTATCCGACGATAGATATAATTCCATATAGGAGTTCTCGGTGAGTCCGTCCAGTGTACCCAGTCACCACTGAGCACCCGTATATGATCTTGATGTCAAACATCGATGAATGTGGGAACATTCATCGCCCATCGTATGGGTCTAATATCATATACGCTAGTCTACTTTGGTATATCAATGCCCCGTCTTGATATACTTACGACTAGGGACTTTCCAGGATATGCTTATAGACTACAGATGTCCCACTAGTATGATCTCTATCATAATCAGAGCAGTCAAGCCGATATCCTCAGGGCTTTATCAGCATGTATGAATGAATAAAAGCATGATCAAATCAACATGTCAGATAAAGAAGAACCAAATAGCATACTATCATGTCGAGCAAGAATGCATACTGAATATATATATACATGTATAGATACAACCACTATCATATAATGGCCTCTAGGGCATACATATATCCAACAATCTCCCACTTGCACTAAGGCCAATTATTGGCGTATCTCATACCCAACATCTCAAAAAGTTGCTCATGCTGCGGCTGAGGGAGGGCCTTGGTGAATGGATCCGCGGCGTTATTCTTTGTGTCTACTCTCCTAATCTCGATCTCGCGACGATCTACAATCTCCCGGATCAAATGAAAACGCCTCGGGATGTGTCTGGACCGCTGATGGGATCTGGGCTCCTTCGCTAACGCCATAGCCCTATTATTATCACAATACAAAGGTATTGGATCAATAATGGTTGGAACTACTCCTAGCTCCGAAACGAACTTCTTCATCCAGACGGCTTCCTTGGCAGCATCATTTGAGTCTGCAACGGTATCTTGTTTAGAACTCTTCCAACTCACCGCCCCTCCATTGAGGGTAAATACAAACCCAGAGATAGATTTGCTGTCGTCCTTATCGCTCTGGAAGCTCGAATCGGTAAAGGCCTCCATTTGGAGATCTCCATTAGCATACACCAAGAACAATTCTTTAGTCCTTCGTAAGTACTTAAGAATGTTCTTCACAGCTGTCCAGTGATTCTCCCCTGGGTTGGATTGATACCTGCTTACAACACTAAGTGCATAAGCTACATCTGGGCGTGTACATAACATCGCATACATTATAGATCCTACTGCCGAAGCATAGGGTATAACACTCATGCGAGCTCTCTCTTCATCGGTCTTTGGACAAGAATCCTTGGAGAGAGTGACTCCATGGCAAGCGGGTAAGGCACCCCGCGTGGAGTCTTCCATACTAAACCTTTTTCGGATGGTGTCAATGTACCTGGTTTGGGACAATCCCAATAACCTTTTGGATCTATCCCTATAGATCCTTATGCCCAGAATGTATATGGCATCACCTAGGTCCTTCATGGAGAACCTCAGTGATAAGAAAGATTTGACCGACTGTAGCATAGGAATATCATTTCCTATCAGAAGAATGTCGTCCACGTACAATACGAGGAATGTGACAGCTCTCCCTACAGCCTTCTTATAAACACAAGGTTCATCTGGATTTTTGATGAAATCAAACTCTTTGATGACATCATCGAAACAGATGTTCCAACTCCGTGATGCCTGCTTTAACCCATATATGGATTTAAGCAATTTACATGCTTTCCCGCTGCTCCCACTGTCAATGAAGCCCTCTGGCTGATCCATATAAACGCATTCTTCTAAATTCCCATTTAGAAATGCAGTTTTAACGTCCATCTGCCAGATTTCATAGTCGTAGTGAGCAGCAATAGCAAGTAGGATCCGAATGGATTTAAGCATGTGTTAGTTTTGTATATGCCCTAGAGGCCATTGTTGTACATATGATGTATATTATGATGGATGCTTAGATATATACAGAGAGGACTTTCTTGCTCGTCATGATAGTATGCTATTTGGTTTAACTTTATCTTAACATGTTGACTTGTACTGGTTTACTGTTTTTCTCTCACATGTTGATAAAGCCCTTAAGATCTGTACTCGACTACTGGGACTATGATGAGATCATACTAGTGGGGCCACGGTAGTCGATGAGTACATCCTATAACTGTTCCTAGTCGAGGGTATATCGAGACAGGGCATCGATACACCAGAGTAGACTAGCGTATACGCATCTTGACCCATATGATGGGCGATGGATGATCCCATATCCATAGGTGTTTGACATCGCAGATGGTGTACGGGTGCTCAGTGGAGACTGGGTACACTGGACGGACTCGCCGAGAACTCCCAGATGGTGATATACCACACGTCAGATGGCAGTTCTCTGGTGACACTGGTACAGGGTAGTCTGTAGACCCGAGATCGTCATAGAGTCTTGTGTGATTCCCACTGTGCTTTGATTTCCACCTTACCACGTCCAAGAGGGCGTGCAAAACGGTGGCTTTTGGGTACAGTCCCGAATCATATGGAGGCAATGAGCGATAGGAGGGGATTCGTCTCTCCCGGTATAGGGAGTTGATGTTGTGCTGTGTTCGATTGGCTATAACTGGAAGTCCCTGGCCAGGGCTGATATAGAGATTTACTGGTAAGTGTTACTAGTAGTTTCTCGACCCGTTATGAGCCACACATCGACACGACTTATCGGTTACTGGGGTCTGACGTTTACCACCCCTAGACTTGATATGCGACATATCAGACGAACAGACCGGACTGTACGGGAATGTTACTGATTGGATTCACAGGAGAACGCACAGGCTAGCTTGTTGATCTTCTGATCGCTCAATACCTGGGTGGCTGTTACGTTTAGCTGACCGCTTGCAGCTTGTGGGTGTTTGATATGATTATCACCTGCTACCGGCGTATTGACGATTCTTTAGAGTCCTACACAGAGGTTTCTTGGCTCAGGCGAAACGGAGTAGAGGCACATATGTGATATGTGCAGGACCGAGAATAATGCGATATGAGATACCGTATTATATTCTCGCGATATTTAGATATGAACCGGGTCATCGGATCAAGTGTTGATTTGATGAATCGGTACATGATATATTAGTCGGTAATATTCGATATAGCCGGATCGTCGGATCAAGTGTTGATTCGATGATTTAATGTATAATAATATATATGATATATTGTATTACATTATCTAATATTGGCTCGCTTTATTATTTCATTTTCTCACTGGATGATACATTGATATATATGCGATATATGTTAATTGTATTATTTTCTTTTGTTGCAAATATATAATATATATGTGATATATATTATTGTGACATGATATGATTTATTGTTAAACATGTTTAAGGATGATTAAATGAAGTTAGGGTTTGATTTGGGTTAGTTGCTTCATGCACCTTCTAGAAGCAATTTCTTTTGTCATGGTTAAGATATTTGTTGATGACACATTATCTAACCCAACCAAACCCTAACTCTAGTTTATTCTTTACACATTATTAGCCACTCATCCTTGACCATGGTTGATACATCAATCATATACTTTTATTTCTATTCATCACAAAAGGAATTATCATTATCATTTTCCATTATCATCTTCTTCTCTCTTGATTTTGAGCTCACTAGAAATTCCATTTGTGATGATATATTGTGAGAAAGTGAATTAAAAAGAAAGCATAAATACTACTCCTTCATCCTCATCTCATCTAGCCCATGAGATTAGTGTGTTCATCTCTTTAGAGTGAGAAAGCTTGAGTTAGTGAAACTTCGACGTAGATCATCGGAGATTTGGAACACTTCAAGCTAGCATGGATCGTTCGAGTCGTGGAGCCTCTCTTGAGTCCGGGAGATCGAGGATCGCGGCGAAGGGACTTCTACTCGGAGCTTGTGAAGCGAAGGAGCGGACTACAAAGGTTGTAATCCCTCACACTTAGATAAAAAGATGTTATCTTGCATGCTTAACCCTAATAATCTAGCAAAGATCCCGGCTTTGGGTTGTTCGGCACGTCTAAATTTTTATCCGAGCATGTTTGATGCCTTTTGAACCTTCACAAGAGTGCCAAGGAACCCTACAGCATGGCTACGGGAGAAAAAGTCTCGTCATAGCCCAAACCTGGTCTTTGACGAAAACCCTTCGCCACAAGTCTTGCCTTATAGGTCTCCACCTGCCCATCTACACCAATCTTTCTTTTAAAGATCCATTTGCACCCCACAGGTTTTATCCCAGGGGGTACAACGTCCAAAGTCCATACTTTGTTGGTGTACATAGACTCCATTTCGGATCTCATGGCATCCAGCCACTTCACAGAGTCTCTACTCGTGATAGCTTGCTGAAAACTGGTAGGATCATCATCATCCATGATACAGTCTTCTCTGTCACCATCAATGAGGAAACCGTAGTAACTCTCCGGTGGGCGAGAAGTCCTACCAGACCTACGGAGTGGCCGAGGTTCTTCCGTTTCTGTTGTAACAGCCGGTTCAACCAAATCGTCATTTGTAGTTTGTGTCTCCAGAACCTCTTCTAGATCCACCACTTTTCCATCATCTTTATCTGTGAAAAACTCTTTTTCCAAGAATGTGGCATACTGAGAAACAAACACTTTTTGTTCCTCTTTGTGGTAGAACAGATATCCATAAGAATTCTTTGGATATCCCATAAAGTTACACATGACTGACCGTGTCTCGAGTTTGTCCGGATTCTGCTTTTTAACATAGGCCGGGCAACCCCAAATCTTAATTCTTTTAAGAGATGGTCTCTTCCCATGCCATATCTCATATGGCGTGGTAGACACGGCTTTGGTTGGAACCCTGTTTAGCAGAAACGCTGCAGTCTCCAATGCATGCCCCCAAAACGAGACTGGTAACTCAGCGTCACTCATCATGGATCGGACCATATCTAATAGGGTCCTATTCCGTCGTTCTGACACACCGTTGTGCTGTGGTGTGTAAGGAGGAGTGAGCTGAGAGAGAATCCCATTCTCTTTTAGGAAGTTTGCAAATTCTGTACTGAGATACTCACCACCTCGATCTAATCGAAGCATCTTAATACTCAAGCCGGTTTGTTTTTCTACTTCTTGTTTATATTCAATGAATTTCTCGAAAGCGTCGGACTTGTGCTTTAATAAAAATACATGACCGAATCTTGAGAAATCGTCAGTGAATGTAATGAAGTATGAAAAACCGCCTCTAGCCTGTATAGACATCGGCCCACATACATCACTATGTATGAGGCCTAGAAGCTGAGTAGCTCTTTCTTCGTGTCCGGTAAACGGAGTTTTGGTCATTTTACCCTTGATACAAGACTGGTAAGTCGCATAAGATTTATATTCAAAAGAGTTTAAATATCCATCTTTGTGTAACTTGTTTAGTCTTGTTTCGTTAATATGACCAAGTCTACAGTGCCAAAGAAAAGCTTCATTTAATTCTGAAAGTTTTCTTTTGTTAGTGTGTTGTATACTGAAAACTGTGTGTTGATTTAGGACATATATTCCGTTATTAAGCGTACCATACCTAACCAACATTTGATTTAGGTGAATGTTCATAACATTGTTCTGCAATAAAAAATTATATCCTTCATAGTCCAACAAAGAAACGGATATTATATTACATAGCATACTTGGTACAAAATAACATGAATTCGAAACCAAAATACATCCAGATGGCAATCCCATGTGATACTATCCCACTGCGACTGTATGTACATTGGAACCATTTCCAACGCGGAGAGTATGGTCACCTGTCTTCAAAACCTTGCTATTTCTCAGCCCCTGCATAGAATTGCAAATGTGAGAACCAGAACCGGTATCCAATACCCAGGAAGCAGAGTTTATTGAAAAACAGTTTTCTGTCACAAACGCACCTAAAGCAGAAGCATCCCCATGCTTCTTCTTGAGACTTAAGTACTCCGTGCAGTTGCGCTTCCAATGTCCTGTCTTGTGGCAATGAAAACATTCGCCCTTCCCCGAGTCTCCAGCCTTGGACTTTTCCTTTCCCTTTACCTTTTTAACTCCACCTTTAGGATTGGTGGGCTTCTTCTTTTTCTTTCCCTTGGCCTTAGCTTTCGGGCGAGAAGAAGAAGATTGTCCAATAGTCATAACGGGAGTTCTTGCTGACTTCATAGTGCTCTCTACACTCCTTAACATATTAAGGAGTTCAGGGAGTTCCTTCTCCATGCCATGCATGTTGAAGTTCACTATGAACTGAGCAAAGGTGGAGGGAAGGGACTGCAGAATAATATCTATATATTGTTCATTGTCCATCATCCATCCAAGGTCCTCAAGCTCTTCTATAAGAGCTATCATCTTCAGAACGTGGTCTCCTACTGGTGTGCCAGGGGCCATTCGCATCTGAAACAATTTCTTTGATGCTTCGTATCGTAATACGCGGGATTGCTCTCCATACAACTCCTTTGTATGAAGCAATATACCGTGAATGTCCATGTCCTCGTGCTGCTTTTGATGTGTGTTGTCCATCGATGCAAGCGCGAGGCATTTGGCCGTGGCACAGTCAGTGTCCCATGTCTTGCGGAATTCAATGTCCGCAACTGAAGATTTTGGACCTGGGACGGGCGGGGCTGAAGCCGTGAGGATATATGATACTTTATCATAAGTCAAGGCGATTTTCAGATTCCTCAGCCAGTCTTTATAGTTGGTCCCATTCAGTTTGTTTTTATCTAGTAGAAGCTTAAGTCCAGTCATGGGTATCTGCCATTAAGAGAGAGAAAAGAATACACTCAGCGAAAGCTCTTGCATAGATCAGATTGGTTATTTATCTTGTCTAATCGATATTTCCCACTGCTTTTATCAAGTTTTTCTTTCAAACCTTAGAAAGAAAAACTAGCCAGGATTAATTACAGTCTACAACTTCGCTAACCGTTCAGCCAGGCCAGTTTCGGTACTTGAGGGAGGTTCCCCGTGCTTTCGCACGGACCTAATTAGAGTAAACCTCGTTTTCCCAGAGGCGGAGCCCCGTTAACACCTTTCTAGACACCTAATGAGTTAGCTAATTGTTAACTATAAAACTCTCATAGGAGCAACTATTGCCCACAGTGGGATCGGGATCCAACCATCACATGGAAAGTATGCAATCTCATTGCAAATTTCAACTATTGAAATTCCCGATGTGGTTTTTACCCCTAGCACTTATGACCTTAACTATGGTCAACAAATCATAAGTACCAGTCAAGTTCTACCCGTCATTTCTTGATTAATTAGACCCACTCATATGACCCTTAACTAAGGTCAACAAAGTCATAAGAATGTCCTAATTAATCTGCATCATATGCAATGTAGGAAGACATCACTTAGCTACCGTACACTACGCCTTAACTATAGTCAACAAACGTAGCACGAATACTAAGTACTCTACTTCCTAAAATGACGGAGGGTTGCGAATGATTTTTAAGAAAATCTTTAACGCTTTGAACTTGATATCGTTGTAGAATCAAATTGTTTTCAAAAGGAGTGGCTTAAGCTCCGCAGTTTTGAAATATAGCTTTTTCATAAATAGCCGAGTGGTTTTCAAATCCGATTCTACAACAACTTTTTAGGTTTATTTTCTTTACATTAATCACATTAATGTCATCCCATCATTTAAGTCCTTAAGCCAATCACAGAAAAGAAACGAAAATAACACGTACGCTTATGCCATCCGCATTCGCCGCAATGTTCTGTTATGCACCGTTAGGTTACTTAACTAACGGCATACCGGGACGGGACTAGCGCGGGTGTAAAACATAAGCAACGTCTACTATATATCATATATATAATATGTCATTCGTCTCAGATATCACAGAACACAGGCAGCAGAAACATAGATATAACGTGGGATATACTAGGACGTCCGTATTTAGTATTTAGCCAGAATAGAAAATACGGATTCCACAGTCGCGATGAATAGCCAAGCCCACACCCTGGACCCCTACGAGAGCGGCAAGTGACCCTACCAATTCTGGAGTTTAGGAGACCCGGTCTCGACTCCTCGAGATGGCCTCCCACTGAACCCCAGAACCCGGTCACCTGTGCTCCCCTCCTTGGGTCCATCCTAATGCGGAAAAGTAAATAATATACAACACTGGTGACACAACCTCAACCCGGAAGTGCCCCAAATAAAAGAATATTACATTACATTTGAATTTACATGAATGAAAATACAAAACTCTCATCTCACATAAAACCCCCCCGGCTATTCAATCGCGACAATCCTGCACATCATATCTCAGCAACACATAATATCTCATATCATCAACGTAAGTAAGTATGCATACCCCAATTGTCGTTGATATATAGCAACGAAACCGGCGATATCGAACATACTACACTTACGGTCACAAAAAAGAAAGTGTAAAACTACAATATTTGGAATCCACATTCTCTTTAGACATCATAAATGCGAAATATCACATATTTCGTATTTCATGCCTAAACTATATGAATTCCACATATTGTATCGCATTCCAGATAAACAGATAGTATTAAAGTTTTCGAACGAACGATCAAGTACCCAAGATTCACTAAAGCTCAACGCTAGAGCAGGGTTCAAAAAATCCGGAGTGTGACACAGTAGTAGCGGTCCAGCCGTAGAAGGGTCAAGCCAACGCCTCACACGTGACACGCCGTACTGCCCCAAACCCTAAGGTTCAAAGGGCAGTTCAAGACGGTCACATAATCGAGTTAAGGTTTGTTGTCTTCTAGAGGGACCACCACAAAAAGACTTGCACGTATCTCCAAAGTATTTAAACCCCGTGAATAGTGAGCAAATGATACTCGTTCAAACACTTCAATACTTTCTAATTTACCCGGAAAAGCAACGAAATGAAAATTCCGATCAAATCTACGCGTCCAAAACCATCTCCAGAAAATACAGTGCTATTTTCAGATTAAACATACCTAAAACACTGTACAAGAAGATATAAGAATTACAGTGGAAAAATTATCCAATGATGCCTCTGTACGGCCGCGGAACCGCGGCCTAAGCCAGGAAATGCGGCGGTTCCGCGGCGGTTTATGCTCCTCAGGCCATCGAATTTCACTGTTATTCTTATAATTTCCTGCTGTATTTTTTAAGTATTTTTAATTCTGAAAAACGTCAGATTTTAAAATTTGTCCCGAGAGGGTCTTAAAATATCGTATTTTTGTCCGATCAGAGTTTTTACTTCGTAAAAGCATCGCCTAATGTTCTAGGTCGGCTCTGATACCATTGAAAGGAATGCCTAGCACCCTATGTAGAGTTTTGAAGCATCACATGTCCCAAAGTTTAAATTTTTATAGTGCTAAACAAGCATACAAAGGAATCGATCCTAGAAAATTAGGGTTTCGAAAGTTAAAGCGAATAAAAACTAGGGTTTCGAGACTACAACCTTTGTAGCTCCCTTTCGCTGGACTCTTTGGTCTCTTGGGTGTTGGAAGAAGGTCCTCTTGAAGTCCTCTCACATCCACGACGATCCACCCGGAGTTCCTCGTCCAAGCTCGCAACTTCGATTATCAAGATGAGAATCGAAGAGAACACTCTAAACAAGTTAGCTAAACTTGTGTAGAATGATGTTGTGGTTTAGATTCTCACTTCAAAAACCTTTCTTTATGTGTGTTTTACTCACTAGAAAAAACTAGAGAGCAAATGGTGAAGGAGGAAAAAGATGGAGGCTTTCTTTTTTTAACAAGAGTAAAATGATAACCATGAAAAGAAATGAAATATATCTTTATATATTTTATTTCTTCTCACTACAAACCATGGTTAAATGATGGAGACATTATTTAACTTGAGTTTTAGAACACAAAGAGAAGGATAACTCAAGGTTAGAGGTAGGTGAGAATGGTTAGGTTAAAGAAGAGTGTAGAAACAACTCAAGAATTATCCTTTCCTTTTCTATTTTGTTTTAAACATAAAATTAAATAATAATCCATATATTTATCCATGGTGTGAGTCTTATATTGTCACCATTTCCATGTGTAAACAACCATGATAGATGGGTGGATGTATGTATGTATGCACATTCATATGTGCATGAAACTAGTAAGAGAGAAAGAAAGAAAAACATACATGCATGCACACATCCATCATCCAAGAAAAGGTTTTTAAGTGAGAAAACTAATGGTTAAATGATAAATCAACACTTGATTTATCAATCCGGCCATATCACATATGACCCTACCAAAAGCAAGCTGCCCGATCAATGTACGGTATCATATACGCGCATTTTAATCGGGTCCATGCGCATATCGCATACGCGCACCACAACGTTTCGCCTGGACTAGGTAACTCCTGTGTGGGACTCTAAGACTCGTCAATACGCCGGCAGAGGGTGATGATCATATCAAGTACCCCCAAGCCGCAAGCGGTCAGCTAAACGTAACGGCCACCCGGGTATTGAGCGATCAGAAGAAAACAAGCGAACCTGCTATAACTCCCGTCGAGCCAACCGGCAACACTACCGTACAGTCGGGTCTCTTCGTCAGATATGCTGCATATCGAGCCTAGGAATGGTCACGTCGACCCTAATAACTCAATAAGTCGTGCCGGTGAATGGTCTATAACAGATCAAGAAGCTACTGATAACACTTATCAGCAAATCTCAGCAGCCCTGGCCAGGGACTTACTGATATAACCAGTCGGGCACAGCACAGCATCAACTCCCAATACCGGGAGAGACGAAACCCCTCCTATCGCTCATTGCCTTCGTGTGTCTCGGGACTGTACCCAATGGCCACCTGTTTGCACGACTCAGTAGAGCCGTGGTAGGGTGGCAATCAAAGTACAGTGGGAGAACACACAAGACTCTATGACGATCTCGGGTCTACAGACTAACCTGTACCAGTGTCACCTGAGAACTGCTATCCGACGATAGATATAATTCCATATAGGAGTTCTCGGTGAGTCCGCCCAGTGTACCCAGTCACCACTGAGCACCCGTATATGATCTTGATGTCAAACATCGATGAATGTGGGAACATTCATCGCCCATCGTATGGGTCTAGTATCATATACGCTAGTCTACTTTGGTATATCAATGACCCGTCTCGATATACCTACGACTAAGGACTTTCCAGGATATGCTTATAGACTACAGATGTCCCACTAGTATGATCTCTATCATAATCAGAGCAGTCAAGCCGATATCCTCAGGGCTTTATCAGCATGTATGAATGAATAAAAGCATGATCAAATCAACATGTCAGATAAAGAAGAACCAGATAGCATACTATCATGTCGAGCAAGAATGCATACTGAATATATATATACATGTATAGATACAACCACTATCATATAATGGCCTCTAGGGCATATATATATCCAACAAAACTATCTCCATGATCAGGTGATGCTGCCTCAGAATATGTCTGGGTCACTGATGGGATCGGGGTTCCTGGGCCAAAGCCACACTTCCATTGTCACACAATGGTAGGAACCTAGTTCATCTCATGAACTAATATACACCCAAACTGCCTCTTTGGTAGTATCTTTGATAGAGATGTCACCAGCCTTTATCGTCTACTTTGCCACGGTATCTAGCTTAGAACTCTTCCAACATACCGTCCCTTCACTCAGGGTAAAGACAATGCCTGTGACAGACATTCAGTCGTCTTTATCACCCTGGAATTTTTCCAGTGATTCTCCCAGGATCGATTGATACTTTATCACTAAACCTAGTGAGAACCCTAACATCCATTTGGATCTATCTCATAGATCCAAATCCCTGGATTTAGGAGTATTGCCTTTATCCTATTGGAGAATCCTTGTGATAAGAAGAGATTGACCGTGTGTAGTATAGGAAACTCTTTTCCTATCAAGAGTATGTTGTCCACGTACAATACGAGGATCACTACCATACTCCCTACTACCTTTTTGTATATACAAGGTTCATCTACCATTTTGATGAAGTCAAACTCTTTGACTGCCACATCAAAACAAATGTTCCAACTCCGCGATACCTGCTTTGTTCTGTAAAGCAACTTGCACATGTTTCCGCTGCTCCCACGGTTTACGAAGCCCTCTGGCTGTGTTCTTATAGACGTTCTCTTTTAAATTAGTATTTAGAAAAGCAGTCATGACACCCAACCACCAGATATCGTAGTCATGGTATGTAGCAAATGGCAAGTAGGATTCGGATGGACTTAAGCATAGGCACTGGAAAAAAGGTTTCATCATTATCCACGCCTGGTTGATGACTAAAACCTTTAACAAGTCTAGCTTTGAAAGTCTCAACTTTTCCATCTACACCAAGTAATCTTCTCAAGATATACTTGCTCCTGATGGGGATTTAACCCTTCAGATACAGCATCCAAAGTCCATACTTTATTGGTGTACATGGATTCCATCTCAGATCGCTAAGCATCCAGCCATTCTTACAGAGTCCCTACTCTCGATGGCCTGCTCGAAACTAGTTGGGTCATCATCTCATGATGCAATTCTCGCTCCCACTGTCATCGAGAAACTGAAGTATCTCTCAGGCAGATGAGGAACCCTGCTAGATCGGCGGAGAGGCTGAGGTTCGTCGGGGACCATTGAATTCTTTGGTTCTATCAAATCATTAGCTGTAGTTTGTATAGCTGGAACTTCTTCCAGTTCTACAGAACTGACCTTGCCTTGATCTTGTCCGGATTTTGCTTTTGACATAGGCCGGACAACCCCAAATCTTAACTTGCTTAAGAGATAGGCTCTTCCCATACCATATCTCATATGGAGTGGTAGGCATTGATTTGATTGGAATCTAATTCAATAGGCATGCATCTTCTCAAGTGCATAACCCCCCAAAAAGAAATAGGTAACTCAGTAGTACTCATCATAGAGCGTACCATATCATATAGGGTGTGATTGCTCCGTCCCGATACACCGTTGTGCTGTGGTGTATTCAGAGGAGTAATACTGAGAGAGAATCTCATTCTCCTTTAGAAATGTCTAAGAATTCCATGCACAAGTATTTTCCTCCCTGATCTCATCATAGGACATAATACTTATACCTTTATTTGGTTCTCTACTTCTAACTTATATTCTGTGAATATCTCAAAAGCTTCAGACTTATGTTTCAACAGGAACATATGGCTGAATCTTGAGAGATCATCAGAGAATGTAATGAAGTACAAAGAACCGGTCCTGGCATGTGTAGACAGGGGACCTTACATACATCATCATGTATCAATCCCTAGAGTTCACTAACTCTTTCTCTGTTTCCAATAAACAGAGCTATGGTCGTCTAATCTTTGTGACATGACTGGCAAGTTTCATAAGATGTAAATTCAAACTGATTTAAATATGCATTTAAAATGTAACTTAAGCTAGTCGGGTCACATTGATATGACCTAGTCTACAATACCTCAAGAAGGAGTCGTTCATTTCTGAACTCTTCTTCTTGTGTGTGTTCTGTATACTAGGAACTGTAGTTTGATTTAGAATGTCAATGCTTTTAGATGACGTGCCTGAACCGATCAACT
Organism: Agapanthus africanus; assembly: GCA_030015575.1. Classification (NCBI taxonomy): domain Eukaryota; kingdom Viridiplantae; phylum Streptophyta; class Magnoliopsida; order Asparagales; family Amaryllidaceae; genus Agapanthus; species Agapanthus africanus. The sequence goes on from JASDDO010000008.1 coordinate 214,027,844, forward strand.
TTTGAAATGTTCAAAACAATATTCAACAATACAAAATTATATCCTTCTTTAATAAATAAAGAGATTGATATGATTTCGTATATCAGGTTCGGTATCTAATAGCATTTGTTCAGAATCAATGTATTGGTAATACAGGGTGACAGTGACCAACAGACTTGGCTGCAACACTTGCACCGTTTTCTGTCTCATGAAACTTATCACCCGTTCTCAGTTCTCTACCTTTCTGTATCCCTATGTAACAGATTACATATCTGGGATCCTGATCCGGTATCTAATACCCAGGACGTAGAGGATACAAAGAAACAGTTCTTTGTAATGAACACACCCGAAGAAGATGCATCATCATGCACTTTCTTCGTTTGGGCGGCATAGGAATCCTGGTATTCCCCTAATTCCTGCTCGGTCTTATAACAATTATAAGTTGGAGCGGGACCAACGTTCCCCAGCTCAGTATAACAAGCGGGTTCGGTCAATACATCCATTTTATTATCTTAATTAAGGCGTGACATGGTCGCTACCTGGAGAGAGAGAAGAAAACACTCTGCGTGCGCTCTTGCAAGATTAGATTTGGTTATTTATTTTATCTAATCAGGATGGCTCCCACTGTTTTTATCAAATCTTCCTTCAAACCTTAAAATGAAAGACTAGCCGGGATTAATTACACTCTACAAGTTCGCCAATCTTTCAGCCAGTCCAGTGCCGGTACTTTGAGGGAGGTTCCCCGTGCTTTCGTACGGACCAAATTAAAGTAAACCTCGTTTTCCCAGGGGAGCAACCCCGTTGACACCTTTCTAGACACCTACTTGATCGGCTAATTGTAAAGTGCAAAACTCTCCCAGGAGTAACAATTACTCGCAGTGGGTGTCGGGATCCAACTATCATATAGAAGGTATGCAATCTCATTGCAAATTTCAACACTTGAAACTCCCGATAAAAGTTTTTACCCCTAGCACTTATGACCTTAACTATGGTCAACAAATCATAAGCACTAGTCAAGTTCTACACGTCATTTCGTGATTAATTAGACCCACCCACATGACCCTTAACTAAGGTCAACAAAGTCACGCGACTGTCCTAACTAATCGCATCATATGCGGTGTAGGAAGACATCACTTAGCTACCGTACGCTGTGCCTTGACTATGGTCAACAAACACAGCACGAAACTAAGTACTCTACTTCCTAAAATGACGGAGGGTTGCGGATGGTTTTTAATAAAACCTTTAACGCTTTGAACTTGATCTCGTTGCGGAATCAAATGGTTTTAAATGGAGTGTTTTTGAGGCTTTTGCTAGTTTTGCTAAAGAGGTCACTCCCGGTGAAGGGATCTCGGCTCTTTCCTCGTCGAATGAGGTGCAGGATATTCATAATACCACTATGCAAAGAAAGAACTAGAAAAGCAGTCAAAAGACAAACCGAAGGTTGTAGCATCTGCTAGTTATTGCTAAAGAGGTCACTCCCGGTGAAGGGATCGCCGGCTCTTTCCTCATCGAATAAGGTGCTGGATGTTCTACAAGGAACACTGCTATGCAAAGCAACAACTAGAGCTACCTAATTTTATTTTTGAAATTCGATTCCACAACATCTTTTAGGTTTATTTTCTTTCATTAATCTCATTAATGAATGTCCCATCATTTAAGTCCACCTAAACATCACAGATAAATACAACGTACGCTTATGCCATCCGCATTCGCCTCGATGTCCCGTCTGCACCGTTAGGTTAGGTAACTAACGGCAGAGCGGGGCAGGGCTAGCGCGGGTGAAAAACATAAGAAACGTCTATATAATATATCATATATACTATATACAGTATCAATCTGAACAAATCACATGATCACATCACAGATAACGCAGCAGAAAATATCATATGAAATATTGGATATACTATGACGTCCGTGTTTTATTTTGAGCCTGTATAAAACACGGATTCCACGGTCGTGATGAATAGCCAATCCCACACCCCTAGACCCCTACGAGAGCGGCAAGTAACCCTCCCAATTCTAGAGTTAGGAGACCCGGACTCGACTCCTCGAGATGGTCTCCTACTGGACCCTAGAACCCGGTTACTTGTGCTCCCCGCCTTGGGTCTATCCTAATGCGGAAAAGTAAATAATATACAATGGTGACATCAACCTCAACCCGGAAGTGGCCCAATAAAAGAATATTACATACAAGTTTTTTACATGAATGAAAAATAAAAAAACACTCATCTCACATAAAAACCCCCGGCTATTCAAACACGACGATCCAATATAACATATCCAGCAACACATAACATCACATGTCATCAGCGTAAGTAAATATGCCCATCCCAATTGTCGTTGACATATAGCAACGAAACCGGCAATATCACATATTACACTTATAGTCGCAGAAAAGAAAGTGTAAAACTAAAACAGTTGGAATCCACAACCTTTTTAGACATCGGATGCCTAATCAAATGAATTCCTTAGACATCGCATGCCTAAAAATTATAAACCCCGCATTTTAGTCTCATTATCGAAAACTCTTTTCAATATCAAGTCGGGCAATTCAACAAGATTCCCGACATCCAAAACGAATGCTCGTCGCAAACTTTAGTAGACGGCCGCACCCCCGATACCGTCGACGAAGTGCACTAAGGCGGAACACCGCTGCCGCGAGCACCCGAACGGATGCTCTCAGCGACGGGGTTCTCCTACAGTCACTTTATCGGGGCTATGGGGCGTGGCTATCTATTAAGTTTACCGGTGAGTATCCGCGTACGCAACCTGATTGCGACGGACTTTTGATCACATCAAAATTCCGTGGCAACCGATCAAGTGAGACTAAACTGCTAGATTTATAACATTCAAATCAGTTATCTCATAACAATTTGTGGATTCCAAATATTGTATCGCATTCCAAACAAATAGACAATGTTAAACTTTCCGACCGAACAATCAAACACCCAAGTTTTCCCGAAAAGCTCAACAAATGAAATAAGTTTAAAAACATCCACTTCATGCCACAGTACCAACGGTCCAGCCGTAGAAGGGTCAAGCCAACGCCTCACATGTAGCACGCCGTACTGCCCCAAACCCTAAGGTTCAAAGGGCAGTTCAAGACGGTCACATAATCGAGTTAAGGTTTGTTGTCTTCTAGGGGGTCCATCGCGTTACTTGCACTACTTAGAACGTTCTTAAACTACGGTAAAATCCAACACTTGGAAATTTCCCGGCAGAGGAAAAAGTGAGTATTTATATCCGGTCGAACTTTTTAACATGTTCCAAAATTACCCGGAAAAACACATAGACGAAGTTAAACTTTCGATCGAATCAACGAACTCCCAATACAACCCAGAAAACTCAACTGTTGAGTAGAAGTTAAAAATTCCCAGAAAACACAGCACTTACAGAAAGAAATTACTGTGCAAACCACATGGCAAGATTCACCATTATGACCGCGGAACCGCAGCGGAAGCCAGGGTGGGGCCGCGGTTCCGCGGCGCATTGGTCGAGTTGGGGGCACGTGTTGAACAGTAACTCCTAGAAAACCCTGCTGAATTTTTTGACAATTTTTAATTCACAAAAATCCACAATTTCTGAAAATGTATAGAAAGGGGTCAAGTTTAGGGTTTCGGGTTCGATCGGATTTCTAACATCGTCTACACTTCACCTAAAGCTCTAGCTAGGCTCTGATACCACTGTAGGGTTCCTAGGCACACTCATGAGGTTCTACAACTGATCAACCATGCCAAAATCAATTTTTTTTCATGTGCCGAGAAACCCTAATGCAAGATCGTTACTAGAGGTAAGGCGAAAGCAATGCAAGTTAACAACTTTAAGTACAAGTGAAAGGAATTACAACCTTTGTAGATCCGATCCTCCACTTCTTTAGCTTCGTGTTGACGTCCCTCCGCTGCGATCATCGGGATCCCGGACTCTAGCGTTGGTTTCGTCGGAGAAATGAGCGGGCTAGGTCGTTGACTTCGATGCCGAAGATGATCTACGTCGAGGCGACTCAAACTCAAGCTCCATCTTCACTAGGTCATGAAACTTGTGAAGATAACACACTCTAATAATGGCAAGTTGTAGAGGATGAAGAAATAGGAAGTGGGTTCACTTTGGATTTGGATTTCTCACTTGATTTCAACACTTGAAATTTTCTAGCAAGCTTAATTCACTTCATGAAGAAGAAGAAGAAGAAAGAAAATGAATTATCTTGAAAATAATAAATCAAGTGAAGACTTATCATCTTGCAACCATGGGTGAGTATTCTTTTTGTAGAGAATAAACTAGAGTTTAGGTAATGGTTAGGATAAAGAATAAAAACAAAATGGTATTGACTTTGTCAAAAGATGCTTGAAGTATCATGAAACTTCTAGCAAAGACAAAGGAAAAAGACCATTTTATTTTTACCAAATTAAATGAAAAGAATAAAACCCTAACCATTAACCTAAACATGGTGTTATCCAAACACACACCAAAGTTTGCATGTATCATCAATCATGATACAAACTAGTGCACAAAAATATATCACATATACAACTTATGCACATCAAGTGAGAAAATCAATCTTAATTGAACAAATACTAGTTAATGTAAAGTAATATATCCAATATATAATTATACATTAAATCATTAAATCAACACTTGATTTAATGATCCGGCCATACTGCATATAACCGACTAATATCAAGTGTATCAATATATCGAATCAACATTTGATTCGGTAACCCGGCTATATCTCATATAACCGTCTGATGATACAAATCGCGAGAATAGAATTCAGTATCACATACTGGTATTATTCTCGGTACCGCACATATCTCATATGCGCTCCTATTTCGTTTCGCTTGAGCCAGGAAACCTCTGTGTAGGACTCTAAAGACTCGTCAATACGCCGGCAGTAGGTGATGATCATATCAAACACCCACAAGCCGCAAGTGGTCTGCTAAACGTAACGGCCACCCGGGTATTGAGCGATCAGAAGATCAACGAGCAAGCCCACTCACACTCCTATGAATCGAACCAGTAACACTTACCGCACAGTCCGGTCTGTTCGTCTGATATGTCGCATATCTCGCCTTGGGATGGTGAACGTCAGACCCCAGTAGCTCGATAAGTCATGCCGATGTAAGGTCCATAACAAGTATGAAACTACTGATAACACTTACCAGTAAATCAGTGCAACCCTGGCCAGGGATTTCCAATTATGGCCAGTCGAGCATAGCGCAACATCAACCCCCAATACCGGGAGAGACGAATCCCCTCCTATCGCTCATTGCCTCCATGTGAATCGGGACTGTACCCAAAAACCACCTGTTTGCATGACTCAGTAGAGCCGTGGTAGAGTGGAAATCAAAGCACACTGGGAGACACACAAGACTCTATGACGATCTCGGGTCAACAGACTAAGCTGTACCAGTGTCACCAAAGAACTGCCATCTGACGTGAGGTATAATACTATCTGGGAGTTCTCGGCGAGTCCGTTTAGTGTACCCAGTCACCACTGAGCACCCGCATACTATCTCTGATGTCAAACACCAATGGATATGGGATCATCCATCGCCCATCACATGGATCGAGAAGATATACGCTAGTCTACTCTGGAATATCGATGCCCCGTCTCGATATTCCCACGACTAGAAACATTGAAGGATGTACTCATGGATTACCCAGGCCCCACTAGTATGATCTACATCATAGTCCAGGAAGTCGAGTACAAATCCTAAGGGCTTTATCAACATGTAACAGAGAGACAGAAAGTATACATGTTAAGATAAAGAGCAACCAGATAGCATACTATCATGTCGAGCAAGAAAGTCCTACCTATATATGTCCCAGCATCCACTACAATATACATCCTATGTACAGTAATGGCCTCTAGGGCATACATATAACTAACATATTGATTACAGGAAACTCAACGCCGCGACGAGGAAAGATCACTTCCATCTACCTTTCATTGACCAGATGTTCGAACGATTAGCTGGACACGAATACTACTGTTTCTTGGACGGATACTCTGGCTATAACCAGGTCCCCATCGCCGAAAAGGATCAAGATAAAACCACATTTACTTATCCTTTCGGAACTTTTGCTTATAGACTCATGCCCTTTGGGTTATGCAACGCTCCCGCTACATTTCAGCGGTGCATGATGGGGATATTTTCAGATATGGTGGAAAATTTTCTGGAAATTTTTATGGACGATTTCTCCGTTTTTGGGGACTCCTTTGAGGACTGCCTTCGTAATCTTGACGCGGTTCTAACCCGCTGTAAGGATAAGAACTTGACTTTGAATTGGGAAAAATGCCATTTTATGGTCCAAGAAAGTATTGTACTTGGAAATATAATTTCACGAAAAGGCATTGAGGTTGATAGAGCTAAAATAAATGTCATTCATAACCTCCCTCGTCCCAATTGCGTCAAAGATATACGATCCTTCCTTGGTCATGCAGGATTTTATAGGAGATTTATTAAGGACTTTAGCAAACTTGCTAGACCCTTAACCCTTCTATTGGCCAAGAACACTACATTTCACTTCGATTCGGATTGTGAGGCTGCTTTTGAATCGCTTAAAAGATCACTCACTACAGCCCCCGTTCTATCATCTCTGGAATGGAACCACCCGTTCGAGCTTATGTGTGATGCATCGGATTTTGCTATTTGTGCTGTCTTAGAACAACACATTGATAAGATGCCACATGTAATTTACTATGCAAGTAGGACCTTGAATGATGCACAAATAAATTACACAACTACCGAGAAAGAACTTTTGGCAGTTGTATTTGCATTAGAGAAATTCAGGCCCTACTTGATTGGCTCGCCTATTGTGGTTTACACAGATCACTCTGCCCTACGACATCTTTTATCGAAGAAGGATGCGAAGGCCAGGCTAATACGTTGGATCCTATTGTTACAAGAATTTGATCTTGTCATCCGAGACAAGAGTGGAGGTGAAAACGTTGTAGCCGACCATCTTTCACGCATCACTTCTTCGCCAACTTTGACCGTGCCGATAAATGACTCATTTCCTGACGAACAGCTCTTGACTGTATCCTACAAACCTTGGTTCGTGGATATCGTGAACTATCTTGCAACGAGACTTATTCCTAGTGATTGGTCGAAACAAGACAAACTTCGATTTCTATCCTAAGTAAATATTTTTACTGGGATGAACCTTATCTATTCAAGTATTGTTCCGATCAAATCATTCGCAGGTGTGTCCCTAACGATGAATTCAAGAGCGTGTTATCATTTTGTCATGATCAGGCATGCGATGGTCATTTTGGTCCTCGAAAAACGACGGAGAAAATTTTGCAATGTGGCTTTTATTGGCCAACATTATTTAAAGATGCATATGAACAATGCAAAACTTGTCCGCGATGTCAGCATTTGGGTCGGATTTCACGAAGAAACGAGATGCCGCTCCAACCTATATTGGTTGTGGAAATATTCGATGTTTGGGGTATTGATTTTATGGGCCCTTTTCCCAACTCCTTTGGGAATTTGTATATCTTGTTAGCGGTTGATTATGTCTCGAAATGGGTGGAAGCTATACCGTGTCACACTAATGACAACAAAGTTGTCATTAAGTTCCTTAAAGAAAATATCTTTTCGCGATTCGGACACCCTCGCGCTATAATTAGCGACAACGGGACACATTTCTGTAATCGGTCTTTCGAGGCCTTGATGCGAAAATATTCAATCACTCACAAGATTTCTACGCCCTATCATCCCCAAACAAGCGGGCAGGATGAGATCTCAAATAGGCAGATCAAACAAATATTAGAGAAGACGGTTTCGAAAAACCGTAAAGATTGGTCAACCAAATTGACGGATGCTCTTTGGGCATTCCGCACCGCTTATAAGACCGATCTTGGTATGTCTCCATACCACATTGTGTTTGGGAAAGCATGCCACCTTCCTGTCGAGATCGAACATAAAGCTATGTGGGTTATTAAAGAGCTTAACTTTGATTTTGATCATGCAGGCAGCTACCGGAAGCTGCAATTGAATGAGCTAAGCGAACTCCGCGATGAAGCTTATGATAATGCGGTGATAGTAAAGAACAGGACTAAAGTGTTCCACGATAAAAATCTTTTTAGAAAAACCTTCACATCGGGGCAACAAGTCCTTCTTTACGATCCCCGTTTCCATCTTCATCCGGGTAAGCTTAAATCTCGTTGGAAAGAACCTTTTGTGGTGCGGTATGTATACCCGCACGGGACAGTAGAAGTTGAAAATTTGAAAAACGGTTCAATTTTTAAAGTAAATGGGCATAGATTAAAACCGTATTTCTCTGCTGACCCCTCGGAGGAGCTCCTGTTTTTACAGGAGCCGCTTTATCAAAACTAAATTTCCTCCGCCTCACCTCCATGTTTTTGTAACATTTTCTCATTTTAAGAATGGAGGTGAGTGAAAATGGATTTAATTGAATATCTGTGCGTGCCAAAGAACAAGTTTGGGGGTAGTTTTCATTTAACTATTATTTTACCCCTTATGTCTCTCCCTTAGTATACAGGTCCATACTCTCAAAAGACAACATCAGTGAGGACACTGCTGAAAACAGGTTTGGGGGGGGTTGTATTCACTGAATTATCTTTGACACCGGGCATTCAAATTTTTTTTAACAAAAAAGTAGAAAGTGAAAAATTACATCCAAAAGATAGGAATAGTTTAAGAAAACCAAGAAAATTAGAAGTTTTCTTAAACGAACTAGTAATAAGTAGTTATGAGCTGTTGTCCCAAGGGTTAGTAAGATGAAGGAAGTCACTAATCTGAGGATAAAAATAAGTCTGAAATATAGTTTCTATTCTGGAAGCCAAACATTTGAATGTTGATACCCTACTATATGCACTTACACATGTCTTGAAACTCGGGATAGTAGAGGATACCTTGAAATGCTCTTGTCTAAAAGCCAAAGTATGAAGGAAATAAAAAAAATATGAAGAAAATATAAAAATGGTGAAAAGAAAAAAATGAACACCGGTTTTGTTATCTCCAAGGCTGCAATAAAAAAATATAGCAAGGGTGCTTCATCACCTAGTGCCTTAGACCAACTGGTTTGGGACTCACTGCTAAGCCTTAGGTGGTGCAAGACGAGGAAACTACTATCACCTAATCAGCAAGCACAAGAGTAATCGGTCGGTTAGTGTACCTCAAGAAGTATTAACGGTCGCATGAAAATGTGTGAGCAAATCTAAATATTCATCAAATTAAAAAGTACTGAGGTAAATGGACAAGAGTATGATAGCTTGAATTGAATTCTCCGAGTATAGGGATGTTCTATTCACACACGTAGGGATATATGATCGATGTTTGGATGAAAGGTAGGAACAAAAAATAAAGACGATGTTTTATTAAGGGATGATGTGATTTCTAACATCTTTTCATGACTATTAAGATAGGGCTCATAACAACTGAAAAGCTAGTATAGTTGGAAACTCTAAATTTTCAAAGTATTTCTTTTATGGTTCTTATCTTTATATGTAAATTTCACCATCTCTCTTTTGTTATAGGATTTTGTGGGTGTAATCCGCTGAAAACCCTCAGGAGACAACACTCCTCCTACTAGGGACACCTAGAGGTTTAACGGCTTGTTGCACGTGCTCAGTGCAATCGTGTTTGCCTACGAAAGTGTGCTTAGTTTTCTCCTTTCTTTTTTCTCCTTCTCTTCAATAAACTAGTTTGCTCGGGACGATCAAAGAAAGCCATCTCCCGAAATGAGCAATACCTGTCTTAGAATATGTCTGGATGTCTGATGGGACCCAGTTCATAAATGAATTCCAAATCCAGTAAACTTCTTAGACTGTATCGTAGACTGAATTTAATCAGTATCCTGCGCCATGCCTCCCTCAGTATCCGCTTGGACCACCTGTCCAAACTACTACCCCTCATAGAGGAAAGTCTATAACTCTGACAGTCACTCTGTCAATCGGGTCATCTTGAAGGCCTGGAATGATAACCGTCTCTCGAAGGAGGATGTCGTTATCAAATCTCTAGAACATCCACTTATGTTCTAAAACTTCTTCCGAACGTTTCTCTAGAATTGGATTAATATCTCAACTTATTGCATCTAGTGCAAAAACAACATCTGGTGTGGTACTTGACATCTCATGATTGACTCAATTGCCTAAGCAAGTGATATGCCAATCATGCACATCCCTCTCCCCTTCAGTCTGTAAGACACCTTTAGAGAGGGTGCTCCATCACCTGCAGGTACACTACCATGCCAGGAGTCGTGCATTCTAAAACACCTTTAGAATGCTGTCTAAGTACCCAGATTAGGAAACTACCTAAATCTAGATCTAAAACCATAGATCTAGTAACCAGAATGCCTGATATAATATCCAAATCTTATGTGGAGAAACTACTGTGTGACAACTACAGTATAACCGATCGTAGTATAGGAATTTCACTTCTACTATGTGTATGTCATCCAAATACCAGGACATCACACCCTATTACCTTCTCAACGGATCCATCCCCTATTCTAATGAAGTCAAAAAACCTATGACCGTCACATCAAAAATAGATGATCTATCTCCGCTATATCTGCTTTAGTCTATAAATAGACACAAGCTACTTGTCCATTATGCTTCCGCTGCTCCCACTGACCACAACAACTAGTTTAGAACGACGCTATACTCATCCTCCTGCCTAGTCTCATAATCTAGAACTGCAGTAATAGAAAGTCTGGGTAAACAAGAACCTCCCTGTCACCGTCCTTAAGGATACCGAAGTACCTCTCGGGCGCCCACCATATCTGCGGAGTGGATAATGGAATGTCAAACCTGATTGAATCTTTTGGTTCTATTAAATTTTCAGTAATCGTTTGTGGTTCTGGAGTCACTTCCAGTTCTACCATACTCCCACTACTGTTTTCTGAAAAAGTCCATTTTACTAAAACTATGGCGAGTCAAGAACAATATCACTATTGATCTTCCAGATGGTAGAAAGTCACCCCTCGTCATATCCGGGATAACCCACAAACTTCCATTATAGAAACGTTCCTTGAGTTATCAAGAGTCTGGTTTTAAGCATAAGCCAGACAACTCCAAATACCTTAACATCGTTAAGATATGAACCATTCTATATACAATATAGAAATAGAGACACTGATTTAATTGGAACCAGATTCAAATCATGCAGCTGTCTCCAGTGCATGTCAACTAAATGGAGAGAGGCCGATCAGCATTACTCAACTTAGGAGTGCATCCAGACATGAGTAACCTGAAAGAGAAGCAAGTTTTCAAAACCATTACTATCAACTGAATACCAAACATAAGTATCTACATCTTCGATCACCTTAAAGAATCCTGATACTTGCAACACATAGTTCTCTACTTTATTCTTGTACCTATAACTTCTCAAACTTGGACCTTGTATTTCTACGAAACACTTGTCTAAAACTTGAGAAGTCACAAGTAAACAGAATATAGTACGAGGACCAACCCCTTTTTCCTAATGGACACTGGACAACATACAATACTTTGTATAAGTCCCCTGCATTGAATAACTCAAACCCTGTGCGTCGTAGGCTGAAAACTGTACTATGGTTATGAAGAATTACACCGCTGTTTAATGCTCTTTACCTAACCATCAACTGATATAGGTAAATGCCATGGACATAATTTCATAAAATTATATCTCACTTTATAAAATAAACGCACAGATATATCATTTTGAAATTGGTGCATAACAATGGATATTCAAAACCTAATATTTGTCGTCCGGCAAAAACCCAGGCGATTTCCTCAAATATCACCAATTACAATGAATCCCGATATAATGAGGATGATCACCTAATTCCCAATAACTTACTCCCACTCATCATCTGTAAAACCTTATATATGTGAGAATCAAACCTGGTAAATACATACCCTGGAGTAAGGATCTAATTGGAAAATCAGTTTTCTATTAACAACGCATAATGAAACTGAAACATGAAAATGTTTTGTAGGGGTATCCGGGTATTCCTAGTAATGCATCTTCCACTATCCAGATTCATGACTATAACCGTATATTTCCTTGCCATCTCTCCAAATCCCTTTATTTGTCTTTACTCATTACCTTCTGTACACCACATTTAGGCTAATTGGTTTTCTTCCTTTCCTACCGTTCGGCACTAGCCTATGGTTTGGAAGAAGACTATCCAATAAGCATAATATGTGTACTCTCCTAATCCTAGGAGTACTTGCAACCTGAGAGAATGTGATGATAAAAGACAACTGAATAAACCTTATTCCTATTTCTCCTGAACCAGAATCCATCCTCGAACTGGAACAAGTTCCTTCGAGTTTGTATATAACCATACGATGGATATATCCAATGGAAGTGGATGTTCGTAGTGATACGGGGTGTTATGGAGAAATACAAAGGTGATGTAGGAGTGGCGATGAAATATGTGGTTTGGTCATGAATGATAGCAGTCGCAATTTACTTTGCCTTCTATCTAATCCCTTTATTTGTTTTTACTTATTACCTTATGTACACCACACTTAGGCTGATTGGTTTTCTTCCTTCCCCACCTTTTGGCACCTACCTATGGTTTGGAAGAAGACTATCCAGTAAGCGTAATAGGTGTACTCTCCCCTAATCCTAGGAGCCCTCACAACCTGAGAGAAGGTAAGAGTAAAAGACAATTGAATAGTCCTATTCATTCTCTCCGGAACCAGAATCCATCCTCGAATCTGGAACAAGTTCCTTCGAGTTCGTATATAACCATACAATGGAAGTGGATGTTCGTAGTGATACAGGGTGTTCTGGAGAAATGCATAGGGTAAAAGAATTAGTGGCAATGATGTATGCAACTCAGATAATCCAAAAGCCACTGTATTAAGAAAGTTCGGTTAACTTGGTCACTGAGTTATAGTCCAGGGTCGGGTCATGGTTGTGTTAGTGTGATATGCCCTAGAGGCCATTATTGTATATTACTAGTTTGTATATTACATTTTGGAAGCTTGGGATATATACACGGATTGACATTCTTGCTCAATATGGTAGTATGCTACTTGGTTTGTATCTATCTTAATATGTGTACGTGTTTCTTTTGACATATTGCTAATACATATTGATAGAGCCCTTAGGATCTTTTGCCTGACTACCAGCGTTGTGATGGCAGTCATAATAGTGGAGGCTGGGTAGTCTATAAGCACATCCTTATACAGGTCCCTGGTCATAGGATTATCGAGATAGGGAATCGATACTCCCGAGTAGACTAGTGTATACGCTTCTCATCCCAGGAGGGGAGATGGTCTGTCCCACAGCTATCAGTACGTCGTACTGGAGATAGTATTCAGGTGCTCGTTAGGTTACGAGTACACTGGACAGGACTCGCTGGGAACTGTTGGTTGGTATTATACCTATCGTCAGTTATCAGTTCCCAGGTGACATGAGTACAGCTTAGTCCGTTGACTTGACACGGTCACTTCGTCTCGAGTGTGTTCCCACCGTTCTTAGATTACTACCCTACCACGGCTCAAATGTGTCGTGCAAACAGGTAGTAGTTGGTGCAGTCCCGAAGCACTTGGAGGCAGTGACGGTTAGACACGATTCGTCTCTCCCGGTATTAGGAGTTGATAGCGCACTGTGTCTAGGAGATCCATTACACAAAGTCCCTGGCCAGGGCAAGCGAGATTTACTGGTAGTGTTTCCAGTATTTTCTCAGGGTGTTCTGGGCTACACCCCGACACGACTTGTACCGCTATTAGGGGACTGACGTTTACCGCCTCCTAGGCCCGACATGCGATACTCTCAGACGAACAGACAGGACTGTATGGAGATTGTCATATTCAGGCTCAGTAGGAGTTCGGATGGGTTCACCTCATCGGTCTTCTTATCGGCATCTTCATGGGGACCATTACGTACAGCTAGTACTGCTTGTGGCCTGTGGTTAAACCCACTTCCAGCGTAGTGTTGAGTCCTTAAAGTCCCACACAGAGGGTTGTTCACCTTTGGGCAAAACAGGGTAGAGGTCATATGCTTTTACGACGGGGTTTGTTCACATACGTGCACTTGTGCACGTTTGGTGTCCGGGAAGTCATTACTAGTGGGCTTTGGTTTAAGACGGATCCTAGTATTTGTTTTGGGATTGGTCTTGTCTCATTGTATTCGTGTTTCTTCGGAACACGAATGCAGGTACGTACGTACAGTTGACAGAGGCGGAGAGGGAGAAACCTCATTAGGGTTTTTGAACATTGACTTGATCAAAACCCTAATGAGAATGAGAAATATGATTAATACTATTAATTAAGGATAATTGTATCATGATTAGGGTTGGGTTGACCATTTGACTTGTTGACTTTCATTGACCTTGATATTTTCTTTATGCAAAAGATGCTTCTTGAAGCTTGCTTGGCATTAAATGTGAAATGATAATGGTCAAATCAACTAACCATCATAATTTTCTTAATTATTATTATTATTAGCATATATCTCTAATATGAGAGCTAGGTTCATTCTTCACTATTATTCACACATAACCTTTCTCTCTCATGGTTTTGCTCTCCCTCTTCCTCTCTCTTGTTTCATGAGTTGAAAAGCATGAGCTTTGTGAGATAAAACCATCAAAATACCTCTCTACTCACTCTAGAGTTCTTAGTCTAGCAAGCCAAGCACTCTAGTTACTTCTTTGTTGAGGTGGGAGCTCAAGGTAGAGGCCTTCGGGTGGATCTTTCTTCGGCAAAGAGAAGACGAAGAGGAGGAGCCGTCTACACCACTCAAAGGAGCACACAAGAAAGGAAAGCAACACAAGAAGAGAAGGAGTTCAAGAACTAGGTATAACCTTCTAACCTAGTAGTTAGAACTTGTAGATAGTTTGTTAGCTTTTGTTTAGCAAAGATCCTTTATGGTTAGTCTATGTTTCCTAGTGAGAAAAATTCGATTTTTACTCTTTCCGCCTTCCCGTAACTATTGGGGTGGGTAACATAGACTTACAGTGGTATCAGAGCCTAGCTAAACAACAACTAACATGTTAGCAAAGTATTTAGAACTTCGATCCGAAAAAAAATCGCAAAAACATCAAAAACTAGTGTTTTCTGTCGATTTTAAAAACATGTCTAAAAATATTTCCAGAGACCTGAAAAATACGTGCAGGGTTTTTTAAGGACACCCAAGAAAAACGAGCTCGTGACTCGGTCAGACCGCCGCGGAAGCGCGGCGAAACCATGCGTTTCGCCGCAGATCCGCGGCCGAGTCGACTCAGAGTCAACTCGTTTTTTCCTGCAGTGTGTCCAACTTGATGTTTTGTGATTTTTCAGATGCTTTGTTTCAGCCCATATTCTTCAGAGAACAGTGTTGTATTTGGGGTAGTTTCAAATAGGAATATTGATCGAAATTCTATAAACTTTAGCTAATTGATTATATCTGTGATGTTGGTTTGTGTATATGAACTTGTTGGATTGTCGCGGATGAATAGCCGGGGTTGTGAGATGGGTGTTTATTTATCTTTCATTCAATGTAAAAATTGTAACTTGATGTAATATTATTTTTATGGCCGCACATCCGGGTTGAGGTTGTAGCCGCCATTGTATATTATTTCTTTTACCATTTTTGCTCCTAGGATAGACCCAAGGTGGGGTGCATAAACTACCGGGTACTTTGAAGTGCCGAGTGGCCTACTCACGTTGTTGAGGGAGGAGGCTTCATTTCGGGTACTTAGCGGGTAGTTTGCCGCACCCGTAGGTGTCTGGGGTGGGGTTTGGTTATTCATTGCGACCATGTAATCCGTCTTTCGTTGCAGGCTCAAACGAAACGCGGATTCCTAGCACATCCAATGTGTTCATCTGTGATCTGGAATGACTATCATTGCGTCTGACGAATGTATATATCTATATATGATATCTAGTAAGCGTTGCTTATGTTTTACATCCGTGCTAGTCCAGCCCCCGCTCTGTCGTTAGTTAAGTAACCTAACGGGTGATGATGAGGCCCCGTGGCGAATGCGGATGGCATAAGTGTACGTCATATTTTCGTTGTTTTCTGCAATGGTAGGATTAATTGAAGGGACACATTATTAATGCAAAGAAAATAAACCAAAGTTAAGTCGTTGGAACAATTTCAAAACCACTCGGTTTTTTCCAAAACAGAAAACTTTTAAAACCGCGGAGCTTAAACCACTCCTTTTAGAAGCTATCAGGTTCCTTCGATTATATCAAGTTCACTACGTTCGCGGTTTCGCCAAAACCATTCGTAGCCCTCCGTCATTTCATATGGATAGTCAATAGTATTCAAGCTATGTTTGTTGGCCAAAGTCAAGGCATGGTGATTGGTAGCTATTGGATATTCAAATGTAGCATAGATAGATGTGTTGGTTTGGGACAGTCGTACTGCCTTGTTGGCCAAAGTCAAGGGTAGTACGGGTGCGTTCAAATTAACCTGGAAAATGACGGGTAGAACTTGACATGTGACTTATGATTTGTTGGCCAAAGTCAATGTCATAAGAGCATGGGGCAAAAATCCACATCGGGAGTTTCTAAAGAAACTGAAACTTGCTAGTGTTACATACCATTTGGAGTGTGATGATTTTGGTAGGATTCCTTCAACTTTATCGCACGATGATATTTGGATCCCGATCCTACTGTGAGTATATGCTACTCCTCGGGAAACCTTCTCACTTAATGATTAATGCTATAAACCAAGTAGATGTCTAGAAAGGTGTTAGCAGGGCTACGCCCACAGGGAAAAGAGGTTATTTAATTAAGGAACTTCGCGAAAGCGTCGTAAAACCTCCCTCGAAGTACAGACACTGGCCTGGCTGAACGGTTAAGTAAGTATTGTACGGTGAGATCAATCCCGACTAATTCTTCTTTTATGGTTTGAGGAATGATTCGAGAAACAGTAGGAGCCATCCAGTATAGACAAACTAAAAACCACTCTAAACTTGCAAGAGCATCATGCTAAAGTGTTTCTTCTCTCTCTCCTAATTGCAGTGACCAAACATCATGACCGGCCTTAAGTTACTATTAGATAAAAATATACTGACAGGGCCAAACTACAAAGATTGTCTCAGGAATGTCAAAATGGCAATCACTTATGACAAGTTGGGGTATCTCCTTACCACTAAAGCCCCCGCCGTCCTAGGTCCAGAATCCAGTGTCGCGGATAAGGAAATCCATAAGACCTGGGAGATTGACTGCACGAAGGCCAAGTGCCTCGTGCTTGCCTCTATAGACAATGAACTTCAGAGGAGGCACGAGAATATGGACCTTGAATCCATATTTATCCATACTAAGGAACTATATGGAGATCAATCCCGTATTGCCAGATACGAAACCTCGAAAAAGTTATTTTCAGCAAGGTTGGCCGTCGGATCATCTGTAGCGGAACACATGCTTAAGATGATTGGCTACATTGAGGAGCTCGCGGACCTTGGGACCACGTTAGAGAACGAGCTCTATACTGGCTTGATTCTCCAGTCCCTTCCTTCCACCTACTCCCAGTTTATCCTGAACTTAAACATGCAAGGAAAAGAAGTTGAACTTCCGGAACTCCTCAACATGTTGAGGAGTGCAGAGGGCATCCTACAGAAAGTCAGGGAAACACCCGCTTTGTTTGTTGGAAGAGCTTCCTCTTCTAGGTCCAAGGTAAAATCCAAAGGAAAGAAGAAGGCACCAAACCAAGGGGCGGTGTTAGTAAGGTGGAAGCCAAGGGAAAGGCAAAGGTAGCAAAGGTAGAGGGAAAGCTTGTGGGGAAGGAAGAGTGCTTTTATTGTCATAAAAAAGGATACTGGAAGAAAGATTGCAGGGCTTGGAAGACCAAGAACCAGGACCCGAAGCAAGTTGTGGCTTCGGCTTCAGGTGTGTATGTTATTGAAAACTGTCTGTCAATCAACTCTACTTCCTGAGTATTGGATATCGGATCGGGATCTCATATCTGTAATTCTTTGCAGGCACTGAGAAGGCGTAGAGTTTTGAAGGCAGGTGATATGACCCTCAGAGTTGCAAACGGAGCAAGCATGGATGCTGAGTCCATGGGGGACTATCACTTAGGTTTAACAGACGGACATGTTTTGGTTTTGCGCAACTGTTATTTTGTACCCAGTTCGACTTGTAATATCATATATGTATCTTTAATGTCTAAAGAAGGTTATGATTTTGCTTTTGTAAGTAATGTTGTAAACATTCACCTTAATCATGTTTTGATTGGATCGGGTACATTAAGCAACGGTATATACGTATTAAACCAACCGCAGATTTTCAATATTCAGAATACACACAAAAGAAAGTCTCCAGAAATAAATCGTTCTTTCTTATGGCATTGTAGACTGGGTCACATCAATGAGACAAGGTTAACTAAGTTGCATAAAGAAGGATAATCCGTTCGAATATCAATCATATGCAACTTGTCAATCATGTCTCAAAGGAAAGATGACAAAGACTCCGTTCACTGGACACGGAGTAAGAGCGAGCGAGCTCTTGGGACTCGTACACAGCGATGTATGTGGTCCAATGTCTATACATGCGCGAAGTGGTTATTTTTACTTCATTACTTTTACGAATGATTTTTAAAGATATGGACATGTCTTCTTAATGAAGCATAAATCTGAAGCCTTTGAAAAATTCCAGGAATACAAGAATGAAGTAGAAAAACAAATAGGCAAAAGTATCAAGACACTGAGATCTCATCGAGGTGGTGAATACTTGAGTGCCGAGTTCCTGGATTACCTAAAAGAGAATGGAATTCTCTCTCAACTTACTTCTCCATACACACCACAACACAATGGTGTATCGGAGAGACGGAACCGAACCATATTGGATATGGTACGTTCCATGATGAGTAACGCTGAGTTACCGCGATATTTCTGGGGATATGCACTAGAATCAGCTGCATATCTTTTGAACCGCGTTCCAACTAAGTCAGTGCCTACCACACCATATCAGATATGGAGTGGGAAGAAACCCTATCTTAAACACATTAAGACATTGGGATGTCCAGCTTTTGTCAAAAAGCAGCATGCGGACAAACTCGAGGCACGCTCAGTACAGTGCAAGTTTGTGGGATATCCAAAGAACTCCAAGGGATATTTTTCCTATTACGCAGAGGAACAAAAGATATTTGTTTCTCGTCATGCCTGCTTCTTGGAAACTGAATTTTTAGAAAATCAGATAAGTGGGAGCACAATAGAACTGGAAGAAATTCCAGAACCACAAGCTATTACTGAAAGCTTAGTAGAACCAGAAGGTTCGAAAGGACATGACATTCTTGCGCCGCTCCGCAGGAGTAGTAGGCTTTCTCATCCACCTGAGAGATACTACGGTTTTCTCATAGACGGGGATAGAGAGGATTGCATCATTGATAATGATGAGCCGACTAGCTTCCAGCAGGCCATTCAGAGCACTGACTCGGTAAAATGGCTGGATGCAATGCGGACCGAGATGGAGTCCATGTACACCAACAAAGTATGGACTTTGGACGTTGATCCAGAAGGGGTAAAACTCGTAGGCTGCAAATGGATCTTCAAAAAAAAGATTGGTGTAGATGGACAGGTCGAGACCTATAAGGCTAGACTTGTTGCAAAGGGTTTTTGTCAAAGACCGGGTTTGGACTATGACGAAACCTTTTCTTCAGTGGCTATGCTCAAATCCATTCGTGTCCTTCTTGCCACTGCTGCCTTCCACGATTATTAGATTTGGCAGATGGACGTAAAAACCGCTTTTATAAATGGAAATTTAGATGAGTTTGTCTATATGGACCAGCTAGACGGTTTCATTCAGAGTGGGAGCAGCGGGAAGGTGTGCAAGTTGCTTAAGTCTATTTATGGACTGAAGCAGGCATCGCGGAGTTGGAACATCTGTTTTGATGAGACGGTCAAAGAATTTGGCTTTATCAAAAATCCAGATGAACCATGTATTTATAGTAAGATTGTAGCACGAACTGTCGTATTCCTCGTTTTATACGTGGATGACATTCTCTTGATAAGAAATGGCATTCCTATGCTACTATCTGTCAAAGGGTTCTTGTCACACAGGTTCTCATGAAAGACCTGGGTGATGCCTCTTACATTCTAGAGATCCGGATCTATCGTGATAGGTCCAAAAGGATATTAGGATTTTCACAGTCCAGGTACATCGACACCATACTGAAAAGATTTAGTATGGAGGATTCCAAGCACGGTAATTTACCGGCTTGTCAGGGATCGCCCTCTTCAAAGAGATATCTCTCAAGACTGATTTGGAAAGCGATCGCATGTCTATTATACCGTACGCCTCTGCTGTAGCTCTATAATGTATGCGATGTTGTGTACCAGACCGGATGTAGCTTATGCACTGAGTGTAGTAAGCCGGTATCAGTCAAACACTGGGGAGAAGCACTGGATAGCGGTAAAGAACATTCTGAAGTACCTGAGAAGGACTAAGGATATGTTTTTAGTTTACGGCGGAAAAGACCTCCAGATCGAGGCCTTTGCTGACTCCAGCTTCCAGAGTGACAAGGATGACTCCAAATCCATGTCGAGTTATGTCTTTACTCTCAATGGAGGGGCGATGTGTTGGAAGAGTTCCAAACAAGAAACCGTTGCTGACTCAATGATGGAAGCGGAGTATATCGCAGCATCTGATGCCGCAAAAGAAGCCGTCTAGATGAGAAAGTTCTTGACAGAACTTCAGGTGGTTCCGTCCATTGTTGATCCAATACCTCTTGTAACATTTCAAAAAAATAAAATATTATTTTTTTGGGAATTTTTATAATTTAATATTAATTTTTAATGAATATTTTAATATTTAGGTATAATTAAATACCGATAAATGGGGAAAATTTTGGAAAAATTATGGAAAATTCTAAAATAGGGTATTTTAGGGAATTATGTCATTTTAAAGGTTTTATGATTGATTATATGTTATTTTAGTGCTAATCGCGATTAAAAGTCGCTAATCGGATTTTTAGCATTTTTGGAGCAAAACATGCACATTATCATTTTTCCACACTTGTCACATTTTCTTACATGTTGTGGGTAGATGGTTGCTTAGGGTTTACCTTTGAGTGAGATGGAAAGAAAAGAAAAAGGGAAAATAAAATGTAAGTATGATGAAGAGAGAGAAAGACTAGATCAAACCTCTTTTGACCCATGCCCCCCATCATTTCTCCAAACCATTTCTCTCTCCCCTCCTCCTTGAGAGCTGCTGCTGCTCCTGCCCCCTTTCCCTCTTCCTCTTCCATCTCCAAGCCCCATAACACCATTAAAACCCTTCCAAAACCCCAATCCCACTTCACAAAACTTGCTCACAAGCTCGAGAGGACCGCATTGGACTAAGAAAGAGTGCAACTTGAGGACTTTGAGCAACTAAAGAATTTTCTTGAGTTGCCAAAGGAGGTAATTCATGCACCTTTAGAGTAGTATTTCGATTTCTTGTGCATCCATACTAGTTTCATGTCGATATTGTGTGTTTTGAGGATGTTGGAAATTTCAAGTTAGGGTTTAGGGTTGGATCTGAATCAAAGGTGAATTTGAGGCTTGTTGTGACCTTAGAACCCCTGTTGTGATGTTATTTTGGACCCAAACCTGAATTGAAACCCAGAATACGGATTTAGTGAATCGATATCGGGAAAAACTGTAAATCTGGGAGTGTTTTTCTAAATTTGCTTTCACCCGAGACACCTGAAAATAAAATTGACTTGACTGAGAGATGTGCAGGCACCTAGGAACCACCACCCAAAGTGTCACGACCCAGAGTTTGGCCCGTGACCGACACTTAACCACGTAACATCCACTGGCGTAACGCGACTAAGTGAACCGAAAAACCAGAAATCAAACCAGTAAAAGTAAAGAGTATCTTAAACTTGAATGGAAGCATTTACAAAAGTGACAAGAATTCTTAAGTAAATAATCACCAAGATAGCAATATACGACGCCATAGCGAAGATCAAGATCAACAAGTGGGAACATCACAAATAGAATAAACTGCATAAGTAAAGTCGGCTCACAACGAGATCGACACCAGAATACAAATAATATACATCATCGTCCTCATACTGTCTCTAAGTCAAGTACATATATGGTAGATGGAGAATACTAGATACAATAATGTACATAACTGAAAGATAAACAGATACCGCACAAAACCCACCTATCAGCAAAAGAGCTAGTACACCAACTGTGGGGGTATCTGTGTCAAAAGATGCAAGAACGCAGCCTGCCGAGACTACTCCGAGGGGCAACCTGCAAATACTGTGGCACAACGGGGGTGAGTTGCCAACTCGTGAATAGAAATAACATATAAAGGTAATCGCGAGCATGCACGTACTGCGCTACTCTATCATATGCCAACAGATGATATCAATGTGTGATAAGCAGTATGTGCAATAATCATGTAAGTGCTCTATCAGATAATACAACTACAGGATGAGATACAATAATGAATGCTGAGCATGGGAACATAACATCTACACGGAATGTCAACGTGGAATATATAATCGGTGTCCATAAATGCACCCAGATCCACCAAATAGCTCAGACGCCGGTACTCTCATCGGCCCTCCAATCCTGTAAATCTCTTAGAACCACGAGTGCCCAACATCGGCACCCAAATATCATAAATACTCGTGTCCAGCATCGACACGAAAATCTTCCTATATCGGGCATCCGTCAGTCCGGGTCAGCTCCCCCTCTCTCATATATCGGGCATCCGTCAGTCCGGGTCAGCCCTCTCTCTCTCATATATCAGGCATCCGTCAGTCTGGGTCAGCCCTCTCTCTCTCATATATCGGGCATCCGTCAGTCCGGGTCAGCCCTCTCTCTCTCATATATCGGGCTCTAGCACCGAGAAAACATATGGTGGACACACTGAAATATCATATCAAGGAAAACCGGGTTTTTAAATAATTGCTAATTCTCTTTTGAAATATACACGGTTCCCAAATCCAGAAATAACATGGAAACAACATATCTCAATGCGTAATCTATGCAGGTATGAGGATATCAATATATACATGGCACATGTATGAATATGTGATGTAGATGTGTCCAAGTATGAATATAACATCTGCTGATATGCGGCAATTCATGGCAATCATCAATAATGCGAAAACAATCTGACGTATGATGTAGAAATCCTATAATGTGAGTGTCATGGCAATCACTAACGGTGTGAGTGTAGCATATAAATCGTGCTCGTGCAACTTGAACCGTTAGTAATAGTGCGGTGTTCTATCAAATCTAGTCTATATACATATAGCAGGGGATGCAGTATGCACTAAATAGTAGCCATGCACAGTCAATGTATGTAATGTAATATGCTGCTACAAGATCCTATCAGCCTTGACGCATAACGTCATGAGGGAGATATCCCCGTAGATGTGAAATCTACTCACCGTAGTCTCTCGCTAGGTATAGCCGATGACTTGTTTCCCCTTCTTCGCGGCGTCCATCGCACTCGCCTGCGAACCTAGAATTTCACAATATATCACACATATGCTCAAAACCATACAAACACGACATTTAAAGTCAACTAGAAACCCGTGACGCAAACCAAGCACGCGTGTGCGCGATACGCTAAAACGTGTGATTACACGCCTGAAGTCACTCTGACGCGTCGCGATACGCAGAAACACCAAACCCACACACACGTATCACGCGTGTCGCGAAAGATTAAAAATATGGGAAATAGGGTATTCTACTCCAGATTTTGATACAGAACAGATATTATAAAAATATATATACCAAAATACTCCACATAGCAGCAGACTCCAGTGGACCAAACCCCAAATCCCAACTCACCCATCTAGCCGCAAATTGCGGCCAGAAAGATTATTCCGGCGGCCTTTCTTGGGAATTGGGCTCCCAGGTTTTGTGTGTGCACTCTATACCCCCTATACATGCTACAGTAAATCCAATTTCATTCTGAAACAACTCGGGTAGCAGCAGATCCTACAGGACCCCATTTCTAGTTAAAAACCACACTTTTACACTAAAATGATACTTTATGGTATTTTCCTGAAATCTGAAGCAAACCCAAGTCTAAAACCACACTAATGACCCATTACCAAGCTAACCAAGCCATAAAAATGTTACTTTTAACATATCATCTCTAAATCCCTTCAATAGCACTAAAAATGCACAAAAAACATGATTTTTGCTAAAGAATACAACAAGTTATAAAATAAGGTGCTAAGTGTGAGATATATACCTTCCAAAAACCCTAAAGAAACTCAAACTTCAGCTCCTTCCTTCACAAACACAGACTTGCCTCCAAACTCCCCAAAAAGTCATTTTTCTAAGGTTTTGAGTGAAGAAATGAATGGTTTTGTGTAGGATTTTGTATGGATTCAAAAGAGAAATGAAAAGATGATGAAGATGTTGTGTTGTTGTTGCTGGAGTTGCTGCATTTCTGCAGAGAATTCCAGAAAAATGAGGAAGAGAGAAAAGAGAGAGAAAGAAATGGGTCAAAAGTCAAACTTTCCTACCTAACCACCATGCCTCATTTTCTAATTGAAATTTGAATTTTAAAAAGGGATTTTGACTTGATTTAAATGGTGGGGATAATTAACAACCATGCAAGAAAAGCAAAAGGGTTAACATGTTACACTAAAAGACCTAAATCACAAAATTGGCTAAGTGTGCAAGTGTACACTACAAAAATGGAAATTTCCCAAATAGGGCAACACGACTAAATAACTAATAATCCTATGTACACATATATAATAACACGCACAATTACTAATTAACACGAAAAACATTCTAACGAAATTTCGAAGTGTTACAATCTACGCCCCATAAAGAAATTCGGTCCCCGAATTTCAAAATCTAACTACACGTACCTTCAAAAAGATGGGGATACTTCTTCGTCATCGCGCTCTCGGTCTCCCAAGTGACCTCCTCGCTACTCGGACTACGCCAAAGTACCTTAACGGACGGTATTTCTTTCGACCTCAATTTCTTCACTTGTCGATCCAAGATCATCACCGGCTGCTCTGCATAGGAAAGGTCGCGCTCAAGCTGGATCGTCGGGTGCTGAATCGCATGCGAAGGATCATGAAGATATCTGCGGAGCATCGAAACGTGAAATACGGGGTGCACGTCTGGAAAAATGGGTGGAAGGGCTAACCGATACGCAACTGCCCCAACACGCTCGAGGATCTCGAAGGGGCCCACAAATCTGGGACTAAGCATCCCCTTCTTCCCAAATCTCATCACACCTTTCATTGGGGAGACCCTCAAGAAAACATGGTCACCAACAGAAAACTCAAGTCTGCGCCGCTGACGGTCCGCATAAGATCTCTGCCTACTCTGGGCTGCTCTCATCCTGTCGCGAATCAACTGGATCTTCACGGTCGTCTCCTCCACAATCTGTGGCCCTAAGATACTGCTCTCACTGAGCTCTGTCCAACAGGTGGGCGATCTGCATCTCCTCCCATAAAGAGCCTCAAACGGTGCCATCTGAACGGTCTCCTGGTAGTTGTTGTTGTAGGAGAACTCTACTAAGGGTAAATGATGATCCCAGCTACCTCCGAAGTCTAATACGCTGGCTCTGAGCATGTCCTCGAGAGTCTGAATAGTCCGCTCTGACTGTCCATCGGTCTGCGGATGAAATGCCGTGCTGAAACTCAAGCGAGTGCCTAAAGCCTCCTGAAGCCTCTGCCATAATCGGCTGGTAAACTGGGTGCCCCTGTCGGACACAATACATGTCGGAACTCCGTGCAGTCGTACAATATCGTCAATGTATATCTGGGCATACTGAGCAAATCCGAAAGTCGTCTTCACCGGTAGGAAGTGAGCCGCTTTCGTCAAACGATCCACGATCACCCAGATGGAGTCATACCCTCGACTAGTCCTGGGTAGACCCATAACGAAGTCCATAGAAATCTGCTCCCATTTCCACTCCGGAATGGGTAACGGCTGTAACTCTCCCGCGGGCCTCTGGTGCTCAGCCTTGACTTCCTGACAAGTCAGGCATCTCGACACAAAATCTGCGATGTCTCTCTTCATCCCGTCCCACCAGTAAACACCTCTCATGTCAGGGTACATCTTGGTGGAACCGGGATGAACACTGTATACCGATCGATGTGCCTCCTCAAGAATCTCGCACCGCAATCCCTCAGCATCTGGTACGCACAGTCTAGCCCCAAATCATAATATCCCCTGATCATCGATCACGAACTCAGAAAATCTGCCATGTCCCATCTGTGCCATGATCTCTTAACATCGGTCATCACCGTGCTGGGCCTCATGTATACGGTCAAACAACTGTGGGCGTGCATGAAAATGCGCAATCTGTCCTCCGATCGGCGTAAACTCGAACTGTACCCGGCTGTCGCATAAGATCTGCCAATCTGCCGACGACTGCCTCTGTACTGCGCTCAAACAAGATAGACTGCCCCCGGGCCTCCTGCTCAAAGCATCCGCCACTACATTAGCCCTGCCCGGGTGATACAAGATCTCACAATCGTAGTCCTTCACTAACTCTGTCATGCCCCACCTCCAATATAGAGAGTATTGTCCGCTCTGGCCGAAGCCGCACGGTTTTGTCCTTCGGGGCGAACCGGACCCGACCAGGGGCAACTTCCCAGGAGGTCACCCATCCCAAGACTTCCCTGGCCCGAGCATGCTTAACTACGGAGTTCTCAAACTCCTGTAGTTCCGGATCACTTAAAAGGCGCATCTATATTGAATAGTGGTATCATTCCATTTATAGTACAGATCTGCCCCCTTTCGGAATGTATTCCGAAGAGTCCCCATTGTTCTACAGTAGGTCCCACGGACTCAAGAGGTAGCCCCCACGGATTCAAGAGGTGGCCCCCGCCCACTTAACACGACACTTGGCGTGGCACTTTGTTCCGTGTGGCACTTTGCTCCGTGAGCAAGAACCGGGTCCCGACATCCTCTCCACCTTTGAACAACGGTTCGTCCTCGAACCACAGACCTACTAATGAGGGACCAGCTCTGATACCATTCTGTCATGCCCCACCTCCAATACAGAGAGTATTGTCCGCTCTGGCCGAAACCACACGGTTTTGTCCTTCGGGGCGAACCGGGCCCGACCAGGGGCCACTTCCCAGGAGGTCACCCATCCCAAGACTTCCCTGGCCCGAGCATTCTTAACTACGGAGTTCTCAAACTCCTGTAGTTCCGGTTCACTTAAAAGGCGCCTCTATATTGAAGAGTGGTATCATTCTATTTATAGTACAGATCTGCCCCCTTTCGGAAAGTATTCCGAAGAGTCCCCATTGTTCTACAATGGGTCCCACGAACTCAAGAGGTGGCCCCCACGGATTCAAGAGGTGGCCCCCGCCCACTTAACACGACACTTGGTGTGGCACTTTGTTCCGTGTGGCACTTTGCTCCGTGAGCAAGAACCGGGTCCCGACATTCTCCCCACCTTTGAACAACGGTTCGTCCTCGAACCACAGACCTACTATTGAGGGACCAGCTCTGATACCATTCTATCATGCCCCACCTCCAATACAGAGAGTATTGTCCGCTCTGGCCGAAGCCGCACGGTTTTGTCCTTCGGGGCGAACCGGACCCGACCAGGGGCCACTTCCCAGGAGGTCACCCATCCCAAGACTTCCCTGGCCCGAGCATGCTTAACTACGGAGTTCTCAAACTCCTGTAGTTCCGGTTCACTTAAAAGGCGCATCTGTATTGAAGAGTGGTATCATTCCATTTATAGTACAGATCTTCCCCCTTTCGGAATGTATTCCGAAGAGTCCCCATTGTTCTACAGTGGGTCCCACGGACTCAAGAGGTGGCCCCCACGGATTCAAGAGGTGGCCCCCGCCCACTTAACACGACACTTGGCGTGGCACTTTGTTCCATGTGGCACTTTGCTCCGTGAGCAAGAACCGGGTCCCGACACTGTGTGTCGTAAGTTGAAAACTATACTTATGGTTAAGAAGAATTACACCGCTGTTTAATGCTCCTTACCTAACCATCCACTGATTTAGGTAAATGTCATAGACATAATTTCAAAAATGTATATCTCATTCTATGAAAATAGACGTAAAGATATATCAATTTGAAATTGGTGCATAACAGCGGATATTCAAAACCAAATATTTGCCGTCCGGCAAACAACCTAGGTGACTTTCTCAAATATCACCAATTACAACGAATCCCGATATAATGAGGATGATCACCTAATTCCAAATAACTTACTCCCACTCATCATCTGTAAAACCATACAGATGTGAGAATCATACCTGGTAAATACATATCCTGGAGCAAGTGTCTAATTGGGAAATCAGTTTTCTTTTAACAGTACACAGTGAAACTGAAACATTGAAATGTTTCATAGGGGTATCCGGGTATTCCTAGTAATGCCTCTTCCATTATCCAGATTCACAACTGTAACCGTATAATTCTTTGCCATCTTTCCAAATCCCTTTATATGTCTTTAGTCGTTACCTTCTGCACACCCCTTTAGGCCAAATGGTTTTCTTCCTTCCCTACCGTTCGGCACCAGCCTATGGTTTGGAAGAAGACTATCCAATAAGCATAATGGGTGTACTGTCCTAATCCTAGGAGCACTCGCAATGCGAGAGAAGGTGAAGATAAAAGACAATCGAATAAACCTTATTCCTATTTCTCCTGAACCAGAATCCATCCCCGAACTGGAACAAGTTCCTTTCGAGTTCGTATATAACCATACGATGGAGTATCTAATAAACTGTGGATCTTCGTAGTGATACGGAGTGTCCTGGAGAAATACAAAGGTGATTTAGGATTGGCGAAGAAATACTTGGTTTGGTCGTGAATAGCAGTCGCAGTTTACTTTGCCCTCTTACTAATCCCTTTCTTTGTCTTTAATTAATACCTTTTGCACACCATCGTTATGCTAATTGGTTTTCTTCATTCCCCACCATTCGGCACCAGCCTAAGGTTTGGAAGAAGACTATCCAATTTGCGTAATAGGTGTACTATCTCCTAAACCAAGGAGTACTCGCAACCTGAGAGAAGGTAAAAGGAAAAGACAACTGAATAGTCCTATTCGTTTTCTCCAGAACCGGAAACCATCCTCGAATAAATTCCTTCGAGTTCGTATATAACCATACGATGGTTTTGTCCAATGGAAGTGGACGTTCATAGTAATACGGGGTGTCCTGGAGAAAAGGGTAAAAGTAGGAGTGGCAATGAGGTATGCAACTCTGACAATCCAAAAGCCAGTGTTTAAGAAGGTTCGGTTAATCTTGGTCACTGAGTCATAGTCTAGGGTCGGGTCATGGTCGCTGCCAAAGAGAGAGAGAAAAGAAACACTCAGCGTGCACTCTAACCTAGATCAGAATGGTTATCACTTTATCTAATCAGGAAACCTCCCACTGTAACGTCAAATTCTTTCCCAAACCTGAAAGAAGAATTAGTCGGGATCACCCGAGGAGTAAACCAACTCATCAGTGGGAATCGAGATCCAACTATCATCGCATGATAACGTGACGGAATCCGCTCACGTTATCACACTCCAGAAGGTATGCGCATATCTGGCAAGTTTCAGTTTCTTTAAAAACTCCCGATGTGATTTTTGCCCCACGCTCTTATGACCTTGACTAAGGCCAACATATCATAAGTCACATGTCAAGTTCTACCCGTCATTGTCCAGGTTAATTTGAACCCACCCGTACAAGCCCTTGACTAAGGCCAACAAGGCTATACGACTGTCCCAAACCAACGCATCTATCTATGCAGCAGAAAGGTAACAAGCAGCTACCATACACTATGCCTTGACTATGGCCAACAAACATAGCATGAATACTACGTGCTACCCGTCTAAAATGACGAAGGGCTACGAATGGTTTCTGGCGAAAAACCTTTAACGTAATGAACTTGATATCGTTGAAGGAACTGGATAGCTTTATAAAAATATAGTAACGAAAACCTTTGCTAAAGAGGTCACTCCCGGTGAAGGGATCTCGACTCTTTCACCGTGGAATGAGGTACAAGATATTCCAACTGAATACCACGATGCAAAGCAAAAGTAAACGACTATAGTGAAGTTATTGCCCTGACGCAAACTTCTGTCCAAGGGGTCACTCCCGGTGAAGGGATCTCGGCCCTTGCCTCGTCGACTGAAGAGCTGGATATTCATAACCGAATACCACTGTACAAAACAAAAGAGAACGCCCTTGCAATAACAGCTTTTTGAAAAATGTTCCAACAACATCAGAATAGGTTTGTTTAGCTTGCATTGATCCGAATCAACGCAGTCCCATCAATTGATCATAAAACAAAAGAACGACAATAATGATGTACGTATATGCCATCCGCATTCGCCACTGGGTCCCATCATCACCCGTTAGGTTAATTAACTAACGACAGAGCGGGGACTGGACTAGCGCGGATGCAAAACATATACAACATCTACTAATATATATATCAATATATAATATTCGCTCAAGGCGTGATAAAATGCAACATCGCAGAAATGTAATAAGCATCACAGAACAATACAGATATCTGGGATCCCCGGGTTTCACAGAGCCGCTACTGAAACCCGACGTTCCCCTGGTCGTGTGGATAGCTTGTGCAATGAAAACCTAGACCCCTACGGGCGCGGCAAGTAACCCGCCAAAACCTGAAGCGAGGCAGCCCCCTTCAGCAACCTGAATGGACAACCCAGCACTTCACGGAATCCGGTAACTTGGGCACCCCTCCTTGGGCCAACCTGTACTGTCACGACCCAAAATTGGCCCGTGACGGCCCTAATACTACGCAACGCCTAAAGACGTAACGCAGTAAAAGAAAGCCAAAACCCAGAAATCTAAACCATAAAAATACGGAAAAGATAATATAAGTTTTTGAAACATTTGAAATCGCAACCCAAATTCATTAAAAGTCCTACTTTCTTTCTTTAAAATTTTGGCAATACCCATTTTTGTGTAAAAACTAGCCCAAAGAAGGAAAACAATCACATCATAAATATACGACGCCGTAGCGAAGAAATAAGAGACAATAGGAAAGAAACTCAATATAAAAGACAACAAATCCACAAATAATATACAAATACGTCCTCACCAAGTCTCTAAGTCCACAACATAATAGTAGATGGAGAGTACAAGATACAACGAATGTACAATATGAAATACAGATAATCATCTAACCCACCTAAGCAAAATAGTACTGTGAGCTGATGCGGTATCTGTAGCAAAAGATGATAGCTGAAAAGCGGAATAGCCTGCCTCGACTACTCTAGGGAACAACCTGAAACACCTGTGGCACAACGGGAGTGAGTTGCCAACTCGTGAATAGTAGATAACATATGCAGGTAATCGCAGGAATGTACGTACAACATGAATCTAAGATATGCGATTACAGTAATAACATGTCATGTGAATGCAGAATAATGGAAAGTACACTAGCAGGTACAGTCAATATGTGAAGCAATAATGACATGATAATAGTGTGCAATAACTATGCAATAGGGATATGAGAATGCAAATATGCAGCTATCATGAAGGGTACACTAACATGTACTCCTAATACATGGAACAGTGCATAAGTGAAAAGGTACGAGGTATGGAGTGAAATATGTCGTTCCCACAGAAACCTGACATCGTGGTAGGATCACAATCCATCAAGACACTCAAATCCCAAATCCACAAATTAGCCCCCAGATTGGGCTCTCACATCATATAAGTCTCACATCTCCTCAATGTACAATATCGAGTAATCTCCTATATCCCGAATGTACAAATCAGTAATCACATAGGTATGTCCAATATCCAATCTCAATGAATCACCTAATATCCCAAGTCAAATCTCAAGTAAGAATCTAACATCCTAAAGGTAAATATATATATAAATAAGTATGATGGGGGCAATACACATATATTAGCGTCCCATTCCACTAATATTGGTGTAAGGGTATATATAACAACGGCTAAATCCCCTGTTATATATACAAAGGTATTAAAAGAAATATCATGAAAACAATGTGCCAAGCATCGACACAGAAATCCTGATCACGTATCATACGCTATCCCGAAAGCACGAGTGCCTAGCTCTGACTCTCGCCTTCCGACGTATGCATACGTACATGACTCCCAACGGTGTCTCCGTGATCCCCCGCCGAGTCATGGGTACTGTCACCGGTAGGTACTTGCCCGCCTCCAGGCTCAATCGGCAAAGTCCATCGATCTTCTTGCCGAGGGGAACCATACCGGGCCCCACCATGTACCCTCTACGGCCTCGACGCCTCCTCGTAGGGGTATATATAATCAGCACCGATAAAACCCATGGTGGATGCACAAATATCATATCAAGGAAACCGGGTTTTTCAATGTATGCATAATTTCATGAACTCTCGCGGTTCCCAAATCCAGAAAACATCATGTAAAATCCAAATAAACAATGCACAAATCCAGGAATAAATATATGCAATATATCTGAAATGCGAGCATATAAATGAGAATATGTAGCTGAAACTAGATGTATGCGAAATCAATAAGGCACAGCTAAGTATAGGTTTCTACCTATAAGTAAAAGATGTCGTATACCCCCCTGGGTATAAGTAGAATATGAAGGATACCCCCTTGGGTATAAGTAAAATATGTGCAAGGTATACCTGTAGCTGTATCGTAAGGTGTAGATGTACCTATCACTAATGGTAAGATACACTATAGGTATACCGATAAGCTAGATGTCATGTATGATAAGAAATATAGTATCTATAAAGGGTTGTGTGTGACATGGAAATTATTGACGGTGTGTGTGTAGCATACAATCCGTGCTCGTGCAACATGAACCGTCAATAATATGTGCAGTGTCCTACGGCTGCTAGTCACAGTACAACTATACCAAGGAAATAAAATAAAGGCGCAATTCTAACAATGACGTAGAATATGCGACAAGTATTGAATCCTAGCCCAGACGCATAACGCCATGCGGGCGATTCCCCTGTAGATGTTAAATCTACTCACCTACGCTCCACGCTAGGTGAATCCTACCATCTGCTCCCCCTGTAGCAGTGTCCGTAGTTCCTGCCTGCAAACCTGCAAATAAGACATGGAAATCATATATAAGCCAAATATTCCGCAAAACACGATATCGAACCAAAAGGAGAAACTCGCGTCGCGAACTAAACGCGCGTGTGCACGATACGCTGAATCGTGTGTATACGCGTCTAAAACTATCGCGACACGCCGCGATACGCTGGATCACATAACCCTCTCACGTATCGCGCGTATCGCGCAAACACAACAAACTAGAAATACGATATATTGTCCCAGATTTTCCTACAGGTCAAATCTTACAAAACTAGACATTCCAAAGCACTAGACAGCACTGCAGAATACCTTACCCAAAACCCCAAGACCCTACCCCTCTTCCTGGCCGCAAATTGCGGCCAGATTGATTAAACCGGCGGCCATAATTGGGAGTGGAGGGTTCGTATTCTGGTGGTGTGTTCTAGACCTAATCAGTATGCTCCAGTATTCTCAAATTTAACCTGAAGGCCTCGGGTCAATAGCAAATCACAGAATGTCACAATATCGCTTAAAAACGCTAATCTTGCACAAAACACAAACCCTATGGTATTTTAGTGTAATCCAGGGTTAAACTCAGTTAAGGTGACCCTAACAACACTTAAATAAGCTAGGTTAGCTAACACAATCACATTCTAACCAAAATTCCACATAAATCACCATTTTAGCACAAAACTAACTATTTAACACAAACCGATGCTAATCTACACACATCTTAAGAAAACCATGAAATGGGGTTCAAGAAATATACTCTAATGAACCCTAGAAGGCAGGTGAAGAAGTGAAAGGAGCTGCTGCAAGTCGCTGGAGCTCTTGCTGCTGCTGCTGCTCCTGCTGCTGATGATGGTGATGATGCTGTTGCTGATGATGCTGGTGATGCTGGTGGAGCTGATGCTGGAGCTGCTGCTGAGGGATGCTGGTGGAGCTCTCTACTGCTGGTGAGTGTGTGTGTGTGTGTTGTAAGAGAATGAGAGGATGAGTGAAAAGAGAAGTGATAATGAGAGACAAAGTTAAAACCCCTCCTCTCTCTCTCTCTCTCTCTCTTCATTTAATGAAGCATGGCAAAGCCATCATGCCTCATAATGCACCCTCTCTCTCTCACCAAATCAACCCAATAACAAAAGAATTCATTTTGTTTTTAAAACAACCATCATACTTAAAACCCAAAAGCACCTAATACAATATTAAACTAGATTAGGGAAAAATGGTTAGTTCACCATGTTGCTAATCATGGTTAAACCCCCAAAACAACCCTAGTTATCACGCACAAGTGTGTGCAAGGAAAAATCTAATAAAATACTCAATAAATAGGATAAAATATTTGAAACTTAATTTGGTAAACTTTTTATTAAAAACCATACATTAAAATATAATTAGCTACAAAACACATTCTAAGGTGTTACAATCTCCCCCCCCCCCTTAAAAGAAATTTGTCCCCGAATTTAAAAATATACTTCTACGCGTACCTTCAAAGAGAAGATTACAACTCTCAAATCTCGCTCGCAGCCTCCCAAGTGATTATCTCAGTATACGGCTACGTCCAAGAAAAACCCTTCACTGATAGCAAGACCCTTGACCGATGTTCCTCCACCTGCCGAGCCATTAACACACATGGCTGCCGGTGAGCGAAAGATCGCGTCCAGCTAAATGGTCTGGTGCCAAATCATGTGAGAAAGGTCATGAAGGTAATTGTAAAGTATCATCACAAGGAATACGGGGTGAAAACTCAATAATCTGGGCGGAAGTGCCAAATTAAAGGCTACGAAACTAACTCGCTTATAGGATCTCATAAGGACCTAAAATCCTGGGACAAGCTTCCCAAAATTCAACACGTCATTCATCGGAAAGTCCGTAGGAATACATGATCTATCCCTGCGAACTCGAGTCTATTACCAACACAGTCGGCATAAGTTCTCAGTTCGCAATGGACAATTTCCATCCTGACCTAACACAACTGGGCCTTCTCCAAAGTCTCTAGACTAGCTGGGGTCCAAAGTCCTACTTACGCAGAGTCAGAAAAGCAACAGACTGGTGACCGACACGACCTAACACCTAAACCTAAAGGTTGCCAATTGGAGCATCTCCTGATAACAGCTATCGAAGAAGAACCCTAACAATGGCGAGTGACGATCCCCAACTGCTGACAACAATCAATACAAACACACAACTTAACAAGAAACAACTGAGCAAATTGAGTATAACCGGACGACAAGAATCCAAATGGAGCCACACCCTGACTAAACCTGGGTAGAAACCATAACGAAATTCGTGGAGATCTGCTCCCATTCCTACTTCGGAACGGTAAAAGGTTGCAACTCTCCAGCCGGCCTCAGATGCTCGACCCAAGCACACAACAAGACAGACACCTTGAAACGAAACCTGAAACTTCTCTTTGCATCCCTGTCCACTCGTAACTATCTTACAAGTCACACTAAATGTTAGTGGAACTTGAATGCATATAGAGAGTTGACAGATGTGCATGTTCTAGGATTTCACGTCTCTACCCGATGATATCAAGACATAAACGCGTCCCTAACTTAGCACACCATTGTCACAAATCAAGGTCTCCGAATCATTACCCAGCCGAGTATGCTCAAGTATCACTGATGAACGAGCATCGGCGGGCAGTGTCTCGCGAAAGCGATTTAAGAAAAGTGGTCGGGCGCGGACACGAGCAAGCTGTCCCCTCCGTAGAGATGAACTTAAGCTGTACTCGATGATCACACAAGAACTGTAAATCTGCAGAAGAATATCACAACAATCAAATCCGCTGCAGGAAGATGTACATTAAGCTCTGGTGGTCCGTGAAAATCTGACACGACTCCCGAACAGGCAGTGTCTCCAAATCTCCAACGCAAAACCACCGCGTCCATCTCCAGATCATGAGTGGAATATCCGCCTCGTACTCCCTCCAGATGTAGGGAAGCAAAAGTGATAACTCTATAGTGTCACCTCAGTACACAATCGAGCCCACTCAAGAAACATTACAGTTAAACAACAAGGTCGCCCGAACCAAAAGCAAAGAAAGGACTAATGCAGTTGTTGACCGAATCGTCAACTGCCGAAAATTCCGCACACATGCCTCAGTCCAAAGAAAAGAAACCTCCCTTCCGGTCAATTCAGTCGACAGTGCAGCACTACTCTAGCAATCCTGCACGAAACGGCGGTAAGAACCTGCTACGCCCAAAAATCTGCGGACCTCCGTCCTGCACATAAGTCTGGGCCTAGGTTGTACGGCCACGATCTCCCTTGGAACCATACGAAACCGTCTCCCGTGACTATAAGACCTAGGAGTCAACACAAAACAAGCCTGAAGAAACACTCCGAGAATTTAGCAAACTGCTGGTGCTTCCCCAGTATTTGCATAACAAATCCTCAAGTGCTGCTCCTGTTCCTCAAGACACATTAAATAGACCAGAATGTCGTAAATAACACAACCATAACTGGTCGAGGAACGGCCTAAAGAAAATCTGGTTCATCACACCTACGAATGCTGCTAGGGCATCAGCGAATCCAATGACTCACTAAAACACACAAAGCCCGTAGCACGCATAAGGCAGTCTTCGGAATGCCATCACTCCGAACCGCAATAATGATGACTTGATCCCAAGAAAACTTAGAAAATGTCTCGCACTCTGGAGCTGATCGAAGAATCGTCAATGCGAACTGAAGGATACACATCCGCACCGTAAGCCGGTTCAAGTAACGATCCGTCGATACACAACCTTAAACTGCCGTCTTCCTTCTCGACGAACAGAAATAGGAGCTTCCAAAAGCGAAACACTCAGACGTACAAAACTCCCTAACAAATAACTCTGCAGCTGATCCTTAAGCTCCCTAAGCTTCGCCGGTCCATCTGGAACAACGTCGGAAAATTCTTGCACGAAAGGAACTCGGTCCAACAGTCCCAACTGTGGCTTCGGTATCACGAATGAACGTCAAGAATCCATGACATCTCCTCAGAAGCCGACTAGCGAAAAAGGCTGAATTCAAGCTGTGAGAGGCGGTACAACTATCCACCTGCACAACAAGAATTGACCTGCCGGGAAAACAAAACTGACTGTTTCCTCACGGTAGTCCACAGACGCCTAGCACGTAGTTAACCAGTCCGTGCCCAGGAGAACATCAAATCCAACGTCTCTAGAAGGATAAAAAAGACGGACGAATCTCTATCTCCTATCCGATTGGCACACAACTGAAATACGTGGCGCGCAACAAAAGGATCGCTGACAGAAATTAGCACAATTACGACTAATCTACCCAACCATGGTACAAGCATGAGAAACAAATGAATAAATCAAAAGAACATGCGAAATAAGGATACCTGAAAACTCAGCATTGGACGTCTGCACGTCCCGATGAGTAGAAGCAAACTCCTGTGTCTGCCCTCTACTCGCAACTGGCTGAACTCCTCTGGTAGACTGAGCCCTCTGAGTGAACCTTCCACGTCCACGGCCTCTCTGAAAACGATCCTGACGAGGTGCTAACGAACAATCCCTGAAGAAGTGCTGAAGGCTTCCGCATCGAAAACATCCACGCGCTGACTGCTGACCATCCTGGGGATGAGAGCCGAACGACTGTCCTCGTCCTAAGCCTCTGCTACTCCCGCGATGGCCACGAAATCTGTCTCGATGACCAAACCTCTATCTCTGGGCTGGTACACTGGTACGAGTCCTCCACTGTCCTGGAACTCTCTGAGCCTCTGGAATATGCGCCTCGTCAATTGGAGCTGCAACCACTGGTGCTATGTAGGTGACGGACTGCTGCATGCTGATAGTAAGTGACAACTGAGTAACAGGGGTGACAACCTCCTGTCGTAGCTCCCGAACAACATCAACCAAAGAACTCATCGTCTGGCGGAAGTCCTGCATCTCTGCCAAAAGCCTATCAATAGTAAATGTCGTAGGCTGATCCGTCTGCACCTGTGCAACTAGAGTGCCATCCTGGTAAGTACTCGTCTCACCCGAGCCAACTCTGACCTCGGCCCTCGCTGCATCACTCTGGGTCCCCATAGTCATCGGCGGAAAGGCTATAAATAGATATAAGATTCGATGAGAATAAGGAATCGAATCTCAAGGATATGAATCATCAAGGAAGGAATTTCAAACAATTTGTACTTTGGTCACTTTAGGCGAAGTATCGCATCATGGGTATGCTGCAGACATACACGCACTACGTTACTTTGCTTAAGCTACCTACTCCAACATACTAAGGTCATCCTACACTCCGAAAGGTAAAACCTAGCGCTCTGATACCAACTTTGTCACGACCCAAAATTGGCCCGTGACGGCCCTAATACTACACAACGCCTAAAGACGTAACGCAGTAAAAGAAAGCCAAAACCCAGAAATCTAAACCATAAAAATACGGAAAAGATAATATAAGTTTTTGAAACATTTGAAATCGCAACCCAAATTCTTTAAAAGTCCTACTTTCTTTCTTTAAAATTTTGGCAACACCCATTTTTGTGTACAAACTAGCCCAAAGACGGAAAACAATCACATCATAAATATACGACGCCGTAGCGAAGAAATAAGAGACAATAGGACAGAAACTGTATATAAAAGACAACAAATCCATAAATAATATACAAATACGTCATCACCAAGTCTCTAAGTCCACAACATAATAATAGATGGAGAGTACAAGATACAACGAATGTACAATATGAAATACAGATAATCATCTAACCCACCTAAGCAAAATAGTACTGTGAGCTGATGCGGTATCTGTAGCAAAAGATGATAGCTGAAAAGCGGAATAGCCTGCCTCGACTACTCTAGGGAACAACCTGAAACACCTGTGGCACAACGGGGGTGAGTTGCCAACTCGTGAATAGTAGATAACATATGCAGGTAATCGCAGAAATGTACGTACAGCATGAATCTAAGATATGCGATTACAGTAATAACATGTCATGTGAATGCAGAATAATGGAAAGTACACTAGCAGGTACAGTCAATATGTGAAGCAATAATGACATGATAATAGTGTGCAATAACTATGCAATAGGGATATGAGAATGCAAATATGCAGCTATCATGAAGGGTACACTAACAGGTACTCCTAATACATGGAACAGTGCATAAGTGAAAAGGTACGAGGTATGGAGTGAAATATGTCGTTCCCACGGAAACCTGACATCGTGGTAGGATCACAATCCATCAAGACACTCAAATCCCAAATCCACAAATCAGCCCCCACATTGGGCTCTCACATCATATAAGTCCCACATCTCCTCAATGTACAATATCGAGTGATCTCCTATATCCCGAATGTACAAATCAGTAATCATATAGGTTTGTCCAATATCCAATCTCAATGAATCACCTAATATCCCAAGTCAAATCTCAAGTAAGAATCTAACATCCTAAAGGTAAATATATACAGAAATAAGTATGATGGGGGCAATACACATATATTAGTGTCCCATTCCACTAATATTGGTGTAAGGGTATATATAACAACGCTAAATCCCCTGTTATATATACAAAGGTATTAAAAGAAATATCATGAAAACAATGTGCCAAGCATCGACACAGAAATCCTGATCACGTATCATACGCTATCCCGAAAGCACGAGTGCCTAGCTCTGACCCTCGCCTTCCGACGTATGCATACGTACATGACTCCCAACGGTGTCTCCGTGATCCCCCGCCGAGTCATGGGTACTGTCACCGGTAGGTACTCGCCCGCCTCCAGGCTCAATCGGCAAAGTCCATCGATCTTCTTGCCGAGGGGAACCATACCGGGCCCCACCATGTACCCTCTACGGCCTCGACGCCTCCTCGTAGGGGTATATATAATCAGCACCGATAAAACCCATGGTGGATGCGCAAATATCATATCAAGGAAACCGGGTTTTTCAATGTATGCATAATTTCATGAACTCCCGCGGTTCCCAAATCCAGAAAATATCATGTAAAATCCAAATAAACAATGCGCAAATCCAGGAATAAATATATGCAATATATCTGAAATGCGAGCATATAAATAAGAATATGTAGCTGAAACCAGATGTATGCGAAATCAATAAGGCACAGCTAAGTGTAGGTGTCTACCTATAAGTAAAAGATGTCGTATACCCCCCTGGGTATAAGTAGAATATGAAGGATACCTGATTGTTAGGGATTCTGCGTGTTCAAGTTTAGTTAATTACCGCAATCAAGACGGTTTCGCTTGTAGCTAGCCGGTTGAGTACGGGTTGTCCGCAGGGAGATGGGAATCTTTTTCTAAGTGCTTTAACGAGTTAAGTCCAGTTTTCCAGATTTTGTTGTGATTAATTAAGTGCTAAAATGATATGCAAAGAGAGCTTGTTAGGGTTAGGATTAGGTTAGTTTGAGTTAGGAGTCGCTCACCTCTTTCGTTGCCACTCTTAATATCGGTGTTACGGTAATCGGCAACAACGGGGATTAGCACGACTAGGAAGGAACTTGCGAGTATAAGCTAGGCTTTCCAACGCATAAGTTCTTCCTTTTGGTGCTTGTCCGTCCGTTCTTGGTTCTTAGCCATAACCTCCGGTTAATTCAACCACAACCGGTCTCACTACGGAATCACCGCTATCATGTAGGATAGGGTGCTGTAAGGAGCGAATTGTGGTTCAATTAACGGGAGTCGATTTTAAGATGTTGGGCAAGGAAAGAGTGAGAGAGATTTCCTTCTCTCAAACTTCCCTTATCCTACCCTAACAAGTATGAAACTACTCACACATCATAATGAAAAGAAAACAAAACAAAAGAGGAAGATAGAAAGAAGGAGATTAAAAGATAACAACTAGCTATTTGCGACCTCACCTTGGCAAGGATCAAGCGTAAGCATCATGGTTGTTTTAATGATAAAGGAAAAGAGAAAAGAAAGAAACAACAAGAAATAACAACAACTAAGTTAACAAATTAAAATTACAAGCAATTATAAAAGAACAAGACAAGCATGATAAGTAAAAGAATCTTCTTTATTCATCATTCTTCACTCACAAAAGCTCACTACAAGATTTTTAATGGAGAAGAGATGAGAAGAGGAAGAAGAAACAAGTATTCTAAACCTAGAAAAATACAAGATTATGCACCCTTGGCTTCACAAGGTTTTGGGGTATTTATAGGCTGGAAAATGAAAACCTAGGGCAACATTCAGAACTAAAATGAAAAGACCAAAATACCCACAAAAATTGGTCAGACAAGGAGGCAGTACGGCCGCGGTTC
This sequence comes from Agapanthus africanus, assembly GCA_030015575.1. Lineage (NCBI taxonomy): Eukaryota > Viridiplantae > Streptophyta > Magnoliopsida > Asparagales > Amaryllidaceae > Agapanthus > Agapanthus africanus. The sequence continues at coordinate 214,068,915 of JASDDO010000008.1, forward strand.
CGCGGCCTAAGCATGCTTATGCCGCAGAACCGCGGCACTTTGGTGGAGTTGGCTTCTAGGGCTTTGTGGGGTTCCCTGGTCTTTTATGTACTTCAGTCTGGTATATGATTTTTCTGATAATATTTCCACATTTCTTCCAGAATTTTAGTGGACCAAAAGGTGATTGGATGTAGATCTTTTTGCCATGATTTTCTTGAGCTCCGCGTAGATTTCTTGGATCTTGTGTTGCTATTGAGCCTTGTGCATGAAAACGACATTGATTTGCCATTTTGTCTCTTAAACTGGTGTGTGGCAACAGACGGATAAAGAGCGGAGACCCGTGTTTTATCTGTGGTTGGCAGGAACCCAGATTTTGTCGTGTTTTTCCATGAACTTCACCGTTCAGAGCCGAGAACCTGTATCCTGCAATTGACTAGCAAACACGGCTCAAGAGTACCTACCGATATGCAATATGATAAAAATTGGGCGGTATAAAAATGCAAAAATCTGATATGAACAAATACCCCCAAACTTATCATTTGCTCGTCCCGAGCAAAGCCATTGTATTCACATAAAATTTCCTAACCTCACTTTCGCAGGGAACGCGATTGCACTGAGCATGTGCAACAAGCCGTTAAACCTCTAGGTGTCCCTAGTAGGAGGAGTGTTGTCTCCTGAGGGTTTTCAGCGGATACTACCCACAAAATCCGGTCAAGCTAGTTTTGTAAAATAACTAAGATTCAAACCCTAAAGTTTTGTTTCAGAAAATAACAATTCTATTATCCTAAGTCTAGACTATCGAATCTTTATTTTTCACACCTCGCTTTTTATTTAACTACATAATTTATATGTCTTTACGTGCAGTGAAAATAGTGTCGTTAAGTTCCAGAAAGGTCGAATAAAGTCCTCATAATAAAGCCCGGATAAGAATTTTGAAAGGATCACATAAGTTTTATAAAGAGTTAAGCATTTTTCAAGTTTCGTTTTCCAGTAAGGTTTCAACTTCAGAATTTCTATCTTCCTTAACAGGAAACTAGGTCTTATTTTTCACTCCACCTTTTTCTTATTTTCATTTCATACACACCTATGTGAACGTGCAATAGTCTTTATCATAGAATAAAACCTTCATATCTCCGCTAAAATTTTTTATAAAAGCCTGTCTTTTATCAAGATTATTCTCACACAAAGAACCGTTAGGAATTTTAACTCGGAGAGAACACTTGCTTGATTTTGTTTTAATCTGTACTTTCTAGGCTTCTTAGCGAGCTTTGGACCAATGCACCCAAACCAGTTGGTTTTAGGGCATTAGGTGTAGAAACACCCCAGCGGACTTAATTACTCAAGTTACCTAGGTCCAAAAACAAAAGACAGTTTGGCGTGAAAATCAGATGATTTAATACGAACGGAGATATAACCGGCAGTTCAATTATTTTTTTGGATAAAAGACGTGTTTAGTGGGTTCGGTGTGTAATCATTCCAATCAAGTTTCAGATGGGTTATTTTTCAGACTTAGTTCCAATTAAGGCATCAATAACATTCCTTCATATTCACTCACTTCATAAACTATTCTTGATATTACTTATTTCAGAACAAACCTATTTGATCCTCAGAAAATCATTGATCCATTTAAAAGTTTTTCGACATAAAAGACTTGTCATCTAATTCCCAAAAACTCACGACACGTGTAGTGTGATGTAAAGACGTATATCAGCTATAGTTAACTTCAAAGGAGAGTTATCTTTCAGGTTTTCAAAATCTAAACATAAGATTTAGTTATTCTTATTTTATCAAACAAAACCGTCGAAATGTTGAATCAGAGTTCTCCCACTGGTTAACTTGACAGAAAAGTTTTTATATTTTTAGAAAATTTTCAGATTTTTATGGATTTTAATATGCAGATGCAAAATATACATATGAATGCGAAGGTAAGAAATGCGTACCGAGCGTACCCCCAAACTTAAACTGGACAGTGTCCTCACTGTCATTGCATGAAGAGATCATTTGAAGGGTCAAAATTGTCGGTTAGCGATACACAATTTTTTTTGTTTTTGTTTTTAAAGAAAATAAAAAGAAAAAGAATGGAAAAGAATATCCACAAATATATACAAAAGGTTTTATACATACCCCCAAACTTATTTGGAACAGTGTCCACTGTTCTTGGCTGGATAACCGAAGTTTGGAGGTAGGCAGAGGAAGATTATGCAGGGTAAACCGGCTCCTGTAAGAACAGGAGCTCCTCTGTTGGTTCGGCGCTAAGGTACGGTTTGAGTCGGTGTCCATTCACTTTGAAAAATGAACCGTCCTTTGGATTCTCCAAATCCACAGCGCCCTGCGGATATACATTCCGCACAAAATACGGCCCTTTCCAGCGAGATCTGAGCTTTCCTGGATGGAAGTGAAGTCGGGTGTCGTAAAGCAGGACCTGTTGACCGGGTACGAAGGTTTTGCGCAAAAGGTGTTTATCGTGAAACACCTTCGTTCGATTCTTAACGACAACCGCGTTATCGTAAGCCTTATCCCTAAGCTCGCTTAGTTCGTTCAGTTGCAGCTTCCGATGGCTGCCCGCATCTTCGAGAGACAGATTCAACTCCTTTATCGCCCAAAATGCGCGATGCTCTATTTCGACAGGTAGGTGGCAGGCTTTTCCGTACACAAGCCGATAGGGAGACATGCCAAGGTCGGTTTTATAAGCGGTTCGAAAGGCCCAAAGGGCATCAGTGAGTTTCAGCGACCAATCCTTACGGTTCTTGGAAACCGTCTTCTCCAGTATCTTCTTCATTTGCCGATTTGAAACTTCGGCCTGCCCGCAGGTTTGGGGGTGGTAGGGCGTGGAGAGCTTATGATTAATGGAGTATTTCCGCATCAAGGCCTCGAAAGTCTTATTGCAGAAATGACTTCCATTGTCGCTAATGATCGCTCGGGGGTGCCCAAACCGGGAGAAAATGTTTTCTTTATGAAACCTAACGACAACCTTGTTATCATTAGTCCGGCTGGGCACAGCCTCGACCCATTTAGAGACGTAATCAACAGCGAGAAGGATGTACAAGTTCCCAAAAGAGCTGGGAAACGGCCCCATGAAATCTATCCCCCAAACATCGAAAATCTCTACAACCAAGATCGGTTGGAGCGGCATCTCATTCCTCCGGGATATCCGGCCCAAGTGTTGGCACCGGGAGCAAGTCTTGCAATAGTCATGAGCATCTTTGAAGAGTTGTGGCCAGTAGAAACCACATTGCAAGATCTTCTCAGCTGTCTTTCTGGGACCAAAATGCCCGCCACATGCTTGATCGTGGCAAAATGACAGCACACTCTTGAATTCCTCGTCAGGGACACACCGACGAATAATCTGGTCGGGACAGTACTTGAACAAATAGGGTTCGTCCCAGTAAAAGTGTTTTACTTGGGATAAGAAGCGAAGTCTGTCCTGACTTGACCATTCAGTCGGTAGTAATCCCGTGGCCAAATAGTTCACAATATCTGCGAACCAGGGTTCGCAAGATACTGTCAAGAGCTGTTCATCCGGGAAAACGTCGTTGATCGAAATTGGAAGCGAAGGCGAAGAAGGAAGTCGGGAGAGATGGTCGGCAACTACGTTTTCACATCCTCGTTTGTCCTTAATGACAAGGTCAAACTCTTGAAGCAAGAGGATCCAACGTATTAACCGAGATTTTGCATCTTTCTTCGCAAAAAGATGGCGCAGAGCAGAATGGTCTGTGTAGACAATGACTGGAGAGCCGATGAGGTAGGGCCTGAACTTTTCTAAAGCAAATACAACAGCTAAGAATTCCTTCTCAGTTGTTGTATAGTTGAGTTGGGTGTCGTTCAGGGTTCGGCTCGCATAATAGATTACGTGCGGCATCTTGTTGATGTGTTGTCCAAGGACATCACCAATGGCAAAGTCGGATGCATCGCACATAATCTCAAATGGGTGCGTCCAGTCAGGTGAAGAAAGAACGGGAGCAGAAGTGAGTGAGAGTTTTAGTGACTCGAATGCAGTCACACAGCTCGAGTTGAAGTCGAATGGCGTATCCTTGGCCAGCAAAAGAGTCAAGGGCCTAGCAATCTTGCTAAAGTCCTTGATGAACCGTCTATAGAAACCGGCATGGCCAAGGAAGGCTCGGATATCTCTGACGCATCGGGGAGGAGGGAGATTGGAAATGACCTCAATCTTTGCTTTTTCGACCTCTATGCCATTTTGCGAGATGATATGTCCTAAGACAATACCTTCGCGCACCATGAAGTGGCACTTCTCCCAATTCAAAGTGAGATTCTTGTCCTTACATCGGGTAAGGACAGCGTCAAGATGCAGCAAACACTCGTTGAAGGAGTCGCCGAAGATGGAGAAATCATCCATGAAAATCTCCAGAAATTTTTCCACCATGTCTGAGAAAATTCCCATCATACACCGCTGGAAGGTAGCGGGCGCATTGCATAACCCAAAGGGCATGCGAAGATATGCAAACGTGCCGAAAGGACAAGTGAATGTGGTCTTGTCCTGGTCTTTTTCGGTGATGGGAATCTGATTATAGCCGGAGTAGCCATCAAGAAAGCAGTAGTACTCGTGTCCGGCCAATCGTTCAAGCATTTGGTCAATGAAAGGTAGCGGAAAGTGGTCTTTCCGCGTTGCGGCGTTGAGTTTTCTGTAATCAATGCATACTCGCCACCCAGTTTGGGTGCGAGTAGGGATTAACTCGTTCGCCTCGTTGGTTATGACCGTGATGCCCGACTTCTTGGGGACAACGTGGATGGGGCTAACCTACTGGCTATCAGAGATAGGGTAAATGATACCACTATCTAGACATTTTACGATCTCCTTCTTCACAGCCTCTTTCATGACTGGATTGAGACGTCTTTGTGGATCCCGGGCTTATTTGGCATCATCCATCAGATGAATGTGATGCTCAACGATCAGGGGACTAATCCCCTTGATGTCCGCCATGGACCAGCCAAAAGCTTGCCTGTTGCTATGCAAGACCGCGAGAAGGGCTTTCTCTTGCTCTGGAGCTAGAGAAGCCGAAATGATGACAGGGAGGGTCTCGTTCACACCTAAGTAGGCATACTTAAGGTGAGACGGCAAAGGCTTGAGTTCGAGCGTTGGAGGTGAAATGATGGAAGGCAAGATTGGTGCAGAGGTCTCGAACTCAAAGGACTCCAGCAAAGGTTCAAAACGAGTGTAGGCGACCGAGTTGGATGGTTCAGGTAACTCATCCGGAAATTCGAAAGATTCAAACTTGGGTTATGCGCGGCTAAGATCGTTCGAGAACGTGAAACACTCGTAGTCATTGTCGGGCGCAGAAACAGTAGCAGGTTCGAGGAGGAACGCACTAGTGGCGTCAAGATTATCGTGTTCGAACAGAAACTCCTCGAATTCACACTCTTCAGGGGTGATCTCCTGGATCGAGCAGACGTCCAGTATATGAGCATTAGGTTCGGCGGGCTGATTCCCCAACCTAAAAATGTTGAGTTCAATCGTCATGTTTCCAAAAGAGAGGTTCATCGAACCGTGCGACAATTGATCACAGCATTTGAGGTTGCAAGAAATGGGCGACCGAGTATCACCGGAATTTGATTCCGGGGTTTAGCTACAGGCTGTGTGTCTAATACGATGAAGTCAACGGGGAATATGAAGTCCCCGACTTTTATTAACACATCCTCTAGCTCACCCCTAGGATGGGTGATCGATCGGTCGGCCATTTGGAGAGTGCAGTGTGTGGGTTTCAGCTCTCCGACGCCTAATTGCTCGTATACTGAGTACGGAAGCAAGTTAACACTGGCACCAAGATCTAATAGTGCGCGGTTGATGTTCTTATCCCCAATAGTAATAGAAATCGTAGGACAGCCAGGGTCCTTCCATTTTTGTGGCAAAGATTGGGTAAGGGCATCACTCACAGCACTAGCCAAGAAAACTTTCTTGGGTACCTGAGACTTCCTCTTTTTCGTGCACAAGTCCTTTAAGATTTTCGCGTAGGACGGGACTTGTTGGACAGCATCTAAAAGAGGAATGTTAATGTTAACCTGCTTAAATAACTCCAGAATCTTCTCCATTTAAGGATTTTGTTTATTAGACCTCAACCGGTTTGGAAATGGAACATTTTTAAAATTGGTTGAGTCTAATGCTGGAGGAGAAGATTGTGGAGTTGGAACGGATCCCAGAACAGGTGTTTTCGTGGAGTGAGAAGTGGGTCCGTTCAGCGCAGAAGAAGAAGAAGAAGGAGAGCCTTTTGAAGAATGGAGAATAGGCTCAGAAGACGAAGAAGCAGGAGAAGAAGAAGAAGAAGAAGAAGAAGAAGCGGCCGGGGTGTTATCGTCGATCCGTGTGCCCATGTTGTTTTGCAACACCCTTCCCGATCTCAATGTGGTCACGGCACTCACATTATGATTCTGTTGTTCAAGAGCAACATGTACATTATGTGGGTGACCGGGATTTGGGAGTGGCTGGGACGGGAGCTTCCCCTTCTCTCGCTCGCTTAAGGCCGCGTTCAGCTGTGCAATCTGGGCCTCGATGGTCTTGATGCTTTGCCCGTGAGCGGCAGTGTGTTGCACTAAGGACTGAATGAAAGACTGGATGTTGGTGGTGGACTGAGTCGATTGTTTAACGAACGCCTCCAGACTTCGTTCGAGCGAGGAAACCTTATCGTTGTTTGACGGAACAAAGTTGTTTGGTGGAAAAGAATTGTTGGGTGCAAAGTTGTTCGTCTGATTTTGGAAAGGTTGGGGTTGGAAGGGCTGCTGATATTGATGTTGAGTTTGTTGTTGCGCTTGTTGTTGCGGCGGAGGGGGCCTCTGGAAATTGTTGCCTTGGAATTGATTCTGATTCTGATTCCAGGCGAAATTGGGGTGGTTCCTCCAACCGGGATTGTAGGTGGAAGAGTATGGATCATTCTTCGGTCTTTGCTGGAATGCAGCATTAATCTGATCCTGTCCTTGCGATGGTGGATTGTAAGGACACTCTTCGGTCAAGTGAGAAGGATCGGAACAACAAGCGCAGATGGTACGAAGGGGAAGAACAGGGGCAGGAGCAGGAGAAGAGAATTTGCTCTCTGTCGCTTCAAGCTTTCTTGTTATTGCAGCCATTTCAGCTTTCATCGCAATAGAGACATCAAGTTGGTGAATTCCTACCTTAGACTGACCGGTAGAAGTGGAGGTAGAAGAAGAAGAAGTCGGTCTGGTGCTCTCCCATTGTAGCGTTTGCTCCGCAAGGTCGTCAAAGAACTGTCACGCTTCCTCGTCAGATTTCGATAGGAAGTGGCCCTGACAGATGGTTTCCAACAACTGCTTCGTTGCTGGGTTCAGGCCCTCGTATAAGGTTTGGCAAAGTTGCCATTTCTCTATACCGTAGTGAGGACACTGAACAAGAAGGTCTTTGTACCGGTCAAAGCACTTCCAGAAGGGTTCAGAAGGAAGCTGAGAGAATTGGTTGATTTCATTTCGAATCCTTGCGGTTTTATGATTCGGATAGAATTTTTTTAGAAACGCTTTAACAAACTCGTCCCAGCTGGTTATTGAGTGGGAAGCGGTGCTATACAGCCATTTTTCAGCAAGATCGCATAAAGTGAACGGAATGACCCGTAGTCGTATAGCATCGTCCGACAGCTGGGTGGTTTTCATCATGGCACAGACGTTTTGAAATTTATTGATGAAGATATAGGCATCTTCAGATTCAAGCCCATGAAATCGTGGAAGCATGTTGATGAAGTGGGGCTTAATTTCAAAGTTGTCCCCATTGGCCGGTGGAAGAGAAAGGCAGGTAGGAAGTGCAGAACGGGTGGGATAGAAACGATCCTGGAGCGCGATTCGCTACGGCGCTACAACAGGCGGTGGTGGTGGGTTATTGGTCTCCGTAGGAGGTGGAGCCAATCCAGGGGTAGTCAAAGAGATGTTCGGATTAAATCCTGACATCGCGGAAGAAGAGGTTGGTGAAGGTGAAGGTGAAGATGTATGAACAGAATTCCGGTCAACGTCGGAGTTGGCCGGCAAAGGAAGGGGTGAAAGAGGAGTGGACAGAGTTTCGACGTCTGAGTCGATCGCGTAGTCGGTAGCGACTAACGTAACGCGGACTAGACGGGCGCTAGTGTCCCGAATCCAAGCGGACATACACTAAACGAGTTTAGTATAGTCAAAGCGGAGAAGGTGAGGGTAAGAAAACGTCAATGGAGAAAACGATGGGTGGTGGCTGAAAAATGGATTTGGCGACAAAGGGCAAGTTTTTATAAAAGTTTTTGATTTTTTTCTTTTTTTTTTTTAGAAAGAGCTTTACAGAAATATGTACGGACTTACGGCTTTAAGCAATCACAAATAAGATATGCACAATCTCACCTAAATCTAGGGTTACCTAGGTCAACTAGACCTGCTCCTAACTGTTCCAGAGGGCTAGAAAAAGGACCTCAAACCGCCTCTTCTCCGTCTAATGCGGCCAGATAAGTGCCAGGTAAGTGGGAGGTTGTCCAACGCTTTCACGAAGTTCCTTAATTAAATAACCACTTGCCTTCGTCACACTTGCCTAGGCACCGCAAAAGTCACATAGGATAAACGGCCGATGCCTGTAACTAGTCCTCTGTCCTATTGAGCGCGAAGTCCTTAGGGCTGAGTCTAGTATTTTTTAATTTTAACAATGGTCAATGCATATGCTTTTTGTGATTTTTGGGGTCCTGGGAAGGGTGATGAAATCCCCACCCAATCTGAATTGGTTTCAAGCCCCTTAAGTCCGTATTAATTAATGCAAAGTGATAACAAATCAACTGCAAACAATTTTTATTTTTATCGCAGCGCAAAGAATCCTGCACAAGAACAGTTTATTGGAAGGGGGAGAAGAGTTTGCGCAAAGAATGCTGCAGAAAACACAGTTTATTGGAGTCGAGAGGAGTGGGAAAAAGAAGAGAAAGACTCACAGAGAGTTTGGCAGCCCAAAGGCACCAAATGGCCGCGGTTCCGCGGCCTAAGCCTCCTTATGCCGCGGTTCCGCGGCGGTTTGTTGGGGTTGGGCTGCGGAAATTTTTGGGTGTCCTCTGTTGGGTGTCCTCTGCTTGTCCGGATGTGCTGAATTTTGACTTGCTCACTGTATCTGCTCCAGATTTTTATAGTAGACCGTTTGCTTCGTTTTGATCCGTCGCGGTGTAGCCGCGAAATGTGGGTCTATCTTCCCACGTCTTTGGCACTGAACTCGAACTCCGTATTATCCTGCACACTTGCACAAAAACTAATCAAAAATAACAAGATGATTTTTTTACAAAGTATATTTTTTGTTGTTTTGTTTTTCGGTTATATTCACAAGTTAACCCGAAATTACACAAAGAAATAAACTACCGTCTCCCCGGCAACGGCGCCATTTGATTGGAAGAGATTCTGCGTGTTCAAGTTTAGTTAATTACCGCAATCAAGATGGTTTCGCTTGTAGCTAGCCGGTTGAGTACGGGTCGTCCGCAGGGAGATGGGAATCTTTTTCTAAGTGCTTTAACGAGTTAAGTCCAGTTTTCCAGATTTTGTTGTGATTAATTAAGTGCTAAAATGATATGTAAAGAGAGCTTGTTAGGGTTAGGATTATGTTAGTTTGAGTTAGGAGTCGCTCACCTCTTTCGTTGCCACTCTTAATATCGGTGTTACGGTAATCGGCAACAACGGGGATTAGCACGACTAGGAAGGAACTTGCGAGTATAAGCTAGGCTTTCCAACGCATAAGTTCTTCCTTTTGGTGCTTGTCCGTCCGTTCTTGGCTCTTAGCCATAACCTCCGGTTAATTCAACCACAACTGGTCTCACTACGGAATCACCGCTATCATGTAGGATAGGGTGCCGTAAGGAGCGGATTGTGGTTCAATTAACGGGAGTCGATTTTAAGATGTTGGGTAAGGAAAGAGTGAGAGAGATTTCCTTCGCTCAAACTTCCCTTATCCTACCCTAACAAGTATGAAACTACTCACACATCATAATGAAAAGAAAACAAAACAAAAGAGGAAGATAGAAAGAAGGAGATTAGAAGATAACAACTAGCTATTTGCGACCTCACCTTGGCAAGGATCAAGCGTAAGCATCATGGTTGTTTTAATGATAAAGGAAAAGAGAAAAGAAAGAAACAACAAGAAATAACAACAACTAAATTAACAAATTAAAATTACAAGCAATTATAAAAGAACAAGACAAGCATGATAAGTAAAAGAATCTTCTTTATTCATCATTCTTCACTCACAAAAGCTCACTACAAGATTTTTAATGGAGAAGAGATGAGAAGAGGAAGAAGAAACAAGTATTCTAAACCTAGAAAAATACAAGATTATGCACCCTTGGCTTCACAAGGTTCTGGGGTATTTATAGGCTGGAAAATGAAAACCTAGGGCAACATTCAGAACTAAAATGAAAAGACCAAAATACCCACAAAAATTGGTCAGACAAGGAGGCAGTACGGCCGCGGTTCCGCGGCCTAAGCATGCTTATGCCGCGGGACCGCGGCACTCTGGTGGAGTTGGCTTCTCGGGCTTTGTGGGGTTCCCTGGTCTTTTATGTACTTCAGTCTGGTATATGATTTTTCTGATAATATTTTCACATTTCTTCCAGAATTTTAGTGGACCAAAAGGTGATTGGATGTGGATCTTTTTGCCATGATTTTCTTGAGCTCCGCGTAGATTTCTTAGATCTTGTGTTGCCATTGAGCCTTGTGCATGAAAACGACATTGATTTTCCATTTTGTCTCTTAAACTGGTGTGTGGCAACAGACGGATAAAGAGCGGAGACCCGTGTTTTATCTTTGGTTGGCAGGAACCCGGATTTTGTCGTGTTTTTCCATGAACTTCACCGTTCAGAGCCGAGAACCTGTATCCTGCAATTGACTAGCAAACACGGCTCAAGAGTACCCACCGATATGCAATATGATAAAAATTGGACGGTATAAAAATGCAAAAATCTGATATGAACAATACCCCCCTGGGTATAAGTAAAATATGTGCAAGGTATACCTGTAGCTGTATCGCAAGGTGTAGATGTACCTATCACTAATGGTAAGATACACTATAGGTATACCGATAAGCTAGATGTCATGTATGATAAGCAATATAGTATCTATAAAGGGTTGTGTGTGACATGGAAATTATTGACGGTGTGTGTGTAGCATACAATCCGTGCTCGTGCAACATGAACCGTCAATAATATGTGCAGTGTCCTACGGCTGCTAGTCACAGTACAACTATACCAAGGAAATAAAGTAAAGGCGCAATTCTAACAATGACGTAGAATATGCGACAAGTATTGAATCCTAGCCCAGACGCATAACGCTATGCGGGCGATTCCCGTGTAGATGTTAAATCTACTCACCTACGCTCCACGCTAGGTGAATCCTACCATCTGCTCCCCCTGTAGCAGTGTCCGTAGTTCCTGCCTGCAAACCTACAAATAAGACATGGAAATCATATATAAGCCAAATATTCCGCAAAACGCGATATCGAACCAAAACGAGAAACTTGCGTCGCGAACTAAACGCGCATGTGCACGATACGCTGAATCGTGTGTATACGCGTCTAAAACTATCGCGACACGCCGCGATACGCTGGATCACATAACCCTCTCACGTATCGCGCGTATCGCGCAAACACAAAAAACTAGAAATACGATATATTGTCCCAGATTTTCCTACAGGTCAAATCTTACAAAACTAGACATGCCAAAGCACTAGACAACACTGCAGAATACCCTACCCAAAACCCCAAGACCCTACCCCTCTTCCTGGCTGCAAATTGCGGCCAGATTGATTAAACCGGCGGCCATAATTGGGAGTGGAGGGTTCGTATTCTGGTGGTGTGTTCTAGACCTAATCAGTATGCTCCAGTATTCTCAAATTTAACCTGAAGGCCCCGGGTCAATAGCAGATCACAGAATGTCACAATATCGCTTAAAAACGCTAATCTTGCACAAAACACAAACCCTATGGTATTTTAGTGTAATCCAGGGTTAAACTCAGTTAAGGTGACCCTAACAACACTTAAATAAGCTAGGTTAGCTAACACAATCACATTCTAACCAAAATTCCACATAAATCACCATTTTAGCACAAAACTAACTATTTAACACAAACCGATGCTAATCTACACACATCTTAAGCAAACCATGAAATGGGGTTCAAGAAATATACCCTAATGAACCTTAGAAGGCAGGTGAAGAAGTGAAAGGAGCTGCTGCAAGTCGCTGCTGCTCCTGCTACTGCTGCTGCTCCTGCTGCTGCTGATGATGGTGATGATGCTGTTGCTGATGATGCTGGTGGAGCTGATGCTGGAGCTGCTGCTGAGGGATGCTAGTGGAGCTCTCTACTGCTGGTGAGTGTGTGTGTGTGTGTGTGTGTTGTGAGAGAATGAGAGGATGAGTGAAAAGAGAAGTGATAATGAGAGACAAAGTCAAAACCCCTCCTCTCTCTCTCTCTCTCTCCATTTAATGAAGCATGGCAAAGCCATCATGCCTCATAATGCACCCTCTCTCTCTCACCAAGTCAACCCAATAACAAAAGAATTCATTTTGTTTTTAAAACAACCATCATACTTAAAACCCAAAAGCACCTAATACAATATTAAACTAGATTAGGGAAAAATGGTTAGTTCACCATGTTGCTAATCATGGTTAAACCCCCAAAACAACCTTAGTTATCATGCACAAGTGTGTGCAAGCCTAGGAAAAATCTAATAAAATACTCAATAAATAGGATAAAATATTTGAAACTTAATTTGGTAAACTTTTTATTAAAAACCATACATTAAAATATAATTAACTACAAAACACATTCTAAGGTGTTACATGTACCCCGTACGAGTGCGGCGAATAGCCCGCCAATTCTAGAGTAAAACCCCCTCCATCTCAATGCCATGAGATGCAGGCCCGTTGCCCTCTAGAAACCGGCTATCCGTACACCCCTCCGCGGGGTAATCCTAGTATAGAAAGTAAAATATACAACGGGTACATCGACCTCACCCCGGTCGTGCCCCAAAAGAATAATATACAAACAGGCAGTGACGGCAGTCCACATGTTGGACGCTCGCCCCGCAATATCAAATGTACATATAAAACAAAACTGTACTACCATTGCATCCAGGCTATCCCCCATGACCAATCTGCAACATCACAGCACAATACAGAACATCAACGTGAATGTCACGTTCGCAAATCCGTCTAACCGGGCTATAGCAGTTAGACATGATTTACCGATCAAATGACATTCACGGTCGCAGATATAATGTAAATACTGTGAACTAACATGTTTAAAATTTTCGATCGATCAAATATACCCAAGTGGGCCCCAAGCACTACTGTAGAACTCACAGAAAATCTGGGCCCAAAAAGAATGTTCCAAAAACCCTATTTTCAAGTTTAAAGAGTTTTGTGCAAAAAATGGTATGATGATTACACATTAGTGCGGCGGAACCGCGGCCATAACAGGGGTTTGGCCGTGTTTCCGCGGCCAACAGTATCATGGTACCATTTTTCCCCCAGAATTCTTAAAATACCATGCATGCTATTCTGCAACAACCTGAAAAATTTTTAGAGCCCAAAAAAATTTCGACAGAAACTCATGCAATGGAAATCGGGTTTTCGGAAATTTGTTCGATCGAACTTGTAAACACATTAGAGCAAGCTAGACTAGGTTAATGGCGTGGCTCTGATACCAATGTAAGCGCACAGCGGCGCCCCGGCCGTCAATCCGATGCCGGAATGAGGAAACGAAAATTTTCTAGAACTTAGAAACCGGCACCACCGCGCACAAAAATCCCGGATCGGGCCATTAACCTAACTCTAGCATACAAGAAAAGGAGTAGAGAAGCTATACCAAGCTATCCGTGTCCTTCGGTCTTTGGCCTCCACTCCGATCTTCTCGCGGAACCTCCGGTCTTCAGCTCCTCGTCGGAACGGGAACCACATCGCCGGGTTCTTTTATGGGCTCCTACCTCTGGACCGAGGCAACTCGGGCACGAAGTTGGCGAGCCGACGTGCCCAAGGAATGCTGTAGGCAAGTGTAGAATCCATTGTCTCAATGGGGTAGTGAAGTTGCCTTTTGATGGAGAAGAGAATAATGAACAAGAGGAGATGAGCTTATGGAACTTTGGTGAAAAATAATGAGAAGAAGAATTTCCCACATCACAAAATGAATTCCCCTTTTTTTTCTTCCTAATGTGGCCGGCCTCACTAAGAATGGGGAGTGGGCAAAATCCATGAAGGGAGGTGAGAGTAGGAAAGGAAATGGTGACCATACCCAAAAGCAAGCATCACATCATAATCTAATCTCATTTAATGCAAAAGGGTTGATTTAAAAAGAATCAAATGATGCTAGTCATATCATAATCTCTCTGTTGGGGTAAAAATTTACACCCCGGTTGACCAAGTCAAAATCAAAGTCAACCCCAAGCCAGGTGGGCCCAAGCCCAAGTCAAGCGAGCCCATGCCCAAGTCGAGCCCGCGGCCAGCTTTCCCGTGCCAACAACAAAATTATGTAATAAATAATTTTTATGTAATTGTTTATGCATGAATGTAAAAAAAATGGGCATAAAGCCAATATTTTGTAAGCCCATGGCTTATGTGCAAAAAATGAAATGGCACATGAGCTATGGGATGGCTAAAATGCTATTTTTGTAAAGCCCAAGGGGCTATATGTAAATATGTAAGCCTATATAAGTCAACATGATGATAAATAAAGCAAACACGTTTCATTCCCCCAAAAACTAGGGTTCTTTGTGCCTCCTGCTCCTTCTCCAAGGTTCTAAACCTTCTCATTTCTTTTGAATTAAATCAAGAGTTTTACTCTTTCTTTTCTAAAACTAAGTAGTTTTCCACCACAAAACCCACAAAGGGGAACTCAGATCCCCCATCACATCTCAAAAAGGAGTGATTTTTAAAATCTCCTACTTCTTGATCTTCAAGATCCGGCCAAACAACAGGAGGAAGAAGAAGAACCCCCTTCATCAGCTTCAAAACATTCTAGGAGTTTTAACTCCATATATATATAACAACAAATCTTTCCTTTCTGAAGCATAGCTTCTGTTTCCTAGGCTAAAAGCCTCTTTTTCTCGCCGGCGCTCAAGCGCAGAGCGCCCGCGTGCCGACACGTGGCGCGCTTGCGCTCAAGCACAAGCGCCCGAGCGCAAGTCGCCCACGTGCCGACACGTGGAGCGCTTGCACTCAAGCGCAAGCGCCCGAGCGCAAGTCTCCCCGGTGCCGACACGTGGCGCACTTGCGTTCAAGCGCAAGCGCTCGGGCGTAAGTCGCCCCCGTGTCGACACGTGGCGCGCTTGCGCTCAGCGCAAGCGCTCGGGCGCAAGTCGCCCCCGTGCCGACACGTGGCGCACTTGCGCTCCAGCGCAAGTGCTCGAGCGCAAGTCTCCCCCGTGCCGGCACGTGGTGCGCTTGCGCTCGAGCGCAAGCGCTCAGGCGCAAGTCGCCTCCGTGCCGATACGTGGCGCACAACGCCCAAGGCGCACACCCCTCTAGCGCATGAGCGCACAGCGCCTAGGCGCACAGCGCCCAAGGCGCTGGCCCCCACGCATCCTTTGGATGTCTTTTCCCCCTCTTTATATATATATATATATATATATACATATGCATACATATGTACACATACACGTGCTAGCCCCCTTGACCTCCAGCTCCGCACCCCGCAAGGGGGCTGCTAGCCCCCTTGACCCCCAGCCCGCTATCCGGGTAGCGGGACCCCCATAAAAACTCTGCGTGGCTCCCAATATATTTTAAAAAAACCCTCCAAAACAAAACACATGTACACTGCACATTGAGTTCGCATGACCAGTTTAACCCGTTAATCGGAGGTTCCCTCGCCCCAAAGGCGGGGGGTAATTAACGGCAGCTTAGTCCGCGGCTGCCGGAGATTCGGATCCCCATAATCATTAAACCCCGGCCTACCCTAGGCAGGGGGAATCTGTAGTACGCCGGACAAGCGCGCGCGTATTCCCATCTCAATGGGGTGACGAAAAACACCCTACAGATTCTGGCACGCCCGGTGGGACCTGATCTCTCCTCCTATATTTCGGGTTAAACGTTCATGCGAACTCAATCAATATACATACCTATATTTAAACTAAAATAATGCTTTTTCATGCAGGTTTTCAAGCAATCACTCTCCAACAATGTCTCCAAGGACGATCTCAGCTCTCAGCACGACTCCCGTCTCCTACACGATGAAGATGGACTCCAGGACGGTCCTTCCGGCCAGTCTCGGGCGACAATGGGAGGAGGAGCCGCTACCATTCGGCTCTATCCTGTTCGTGTCAGCTAACGCCATCCCGTCTCCTCAAGCTCCAGCAACAGACAGACCGGTCTCGAAAGGCAGGAGACCGAATGTGGTAATCTCGAGGGTGTCCCAACCCAAACGCAAATCGGTGTCTGGACGGCTTTCCATGGCCCCAACTGGAGGCAAAGCCATCGGAACAAAAGAAGTTGCCAGACGTCGTGGGCAAGCCCAGGCGATACCTTCGACGGACACGCGGGCAGATGTCTTCTCAAGCATCCCCATCGCTCGGCTTATGGCGGCTTCCCGAAGAGCAGAAGCCTGCCAAGCGCTTAAGGTCGAGAAGATGAGGCAGAAGCGGCTCAGATATAGAGCCAACAAAAAGGCTAGGGCTCTGGCCATATTAAAATTTATGAGTTTCCAAAGCCCGGACCGCTCCGCGAAACCAGCTGCCAGTGATGAAAAAATGGCTGAATGTGTTATCCACACTATCTACATGGCCGGATATGAAGAAACGAACCCTCTTCTTCTTCACAGCCATGGTGATGATATGGTTGACGCTACCCAGCATCGGCTCGATCTAAACGATGAAGAGCCCGCTCAGGCCGATAAGCCAGAGGAGCCCGTGGTTCCTACGGAATTGAGCTCAGGCAATAAAGATTACCCGGTTGTCATAGCCGGAACTACAGAACAAGCATTATTCCAATGGCTTCAAAGGAAATTTCAGGACAGGGATGAGAAGATGGCCGAGGTCTATTCCAAAGTCGACAAGCTGGCAAACGTCGTAGCAGATCTCGCGACCCAAGTCGCCCGATTGCAATTACAGCAGAATCAAATTTTGGCTCATAAGCCAGGGATTGATTCCCGGGGGCATCCAACTAATATCCCATTCAACCTAAAAGCGGAGCGCCTTCGCGAAAAACAGCCGCAATCAGCCTCCAGTCCTTTCGATACATACGCCGGGGGGGAATCGCCTCTGAAAGAGAAGCTGGAAAAGGTCTATTCCTTCAAAAGGGAAAAAGTCCACAAGATATTCAGGGACACCCTAAGAAACGGTCTACAACTGCCGGAATCGAAGAGACCGCAAGAAGCGAATATAACCGACGACCCAGAATATTGCCACTATCACAGGGTGATAGGTCATGCCATTGAGGACTGCTTCGTCTTCAAAGATTGGGTCAAAAGGCAATACAGGACGGGAGAGATAGAAATGTCTAAAGGCGCGTTAGCAAACAGTCAAGCTACGACCGCCGATTTCATGCAAATGGAGACCGAAGCCTTTCGGGAACCTAATCCTCCCAGACATGTGCCTCAAGGACCAGCATCAGTAAAGGCACCTACTCCAATGGAGAGAAAGAAGAAGGTATACTCCTTCAGGAGGGATGAAGTCCGCAAAATATCCATGGACGCCTTGAACAACGGTCTGCAACTGCCTGTTCCAAAGAGGCCACAGGAAATGAACATGACCGGCAATCCCATATACTGCCCATATCATAGAGTGGTGGGTCATACCATCGAAGACTGCTATATTTTCAAAGATTGGGCAGAGGACCAATATAAGCTTGGAAAAACCTCACAATCCTTGGATGTATCGGCAAGTCACAGAGCTAGGTCATCAACACAGCTCCGCCAAGATCAAAGTTCAAGGAGCTGGGATAAGCAAAAAGGACCACCACGTCGTTAAACTGGGAACACTTGATGACCACCACATCGTTAAACTGGAAACAATCGACCTCTAAGTCGTTAAACTGGGAATGTAAAAAATATATATATATATATATATGTATATATGTAAATAAACAAAAAAATGTGTAAATAAAAGAAAAATAAAGAAAAGCCGAAATGATGGGGCAACTCGCAATAAAAATCAGCGAGTAAAATAAGGATGAAAATAAAGCCGAAATGATTGAGCAACCGCGAATAAAAGCCGAAATGATAGGGCAATCACGATCTTCGCGATAAGAAAAGCTGAAATGATAGAGCAATCGCGGTAAAAAACAAAAAAAAAAACATAACAAACAAAAAACAAAAAAAGTGGCGAATGATGAGTTGCTCCTGGTACCATATTCCAGTACAGCGATGCAGACGCCAACCAAAATCCAATTTCCCAAAATTCTTCCGGCCCTACGGTTAGTCCCCAAATTGACTACCGTATACAATCCACGGGCTCAAATAACTCTCATCATACCCATGCCCCACTGCAATCACCAGTCCAGCGGTTGGTCTCCGCTCTCGGCATTATGCTCCATTGGGAAGACCCACTCATGTGTCCTGGCACCTCTGCTTCAGTGTTAGCAACGCTGATGACGGCCCCTACCCCAAAATTCCAAGATCGCCATCCATAGACCTCTAAGTCTGTAAACTGGAAATAGATAGACCTCTAAGTCTTTAAACTGGAAACAGATGACCTCTACGTCGTTAAACTGGAAACAGATGACCTCTACGTCGTTAAACTGGAAACAGATGACCACCAAGTCGTTAAACTGGAAACAGATGACCACTAAGTCGTTAAACTGGAAGCAGATGACCTCTACGTCGTTAAACTGGAAAACAGATGACCGCCAAGTCGTTAAACTGGAATTAGATGACCTCCAAGTCGTTAAACTGGAAACAGAAGACCTCTAAGTCATTAAACTGGAAGCAGATGACCGCTACGTCGTTAAACTGGAAACAGATGACCACCAAGTCGTTAAACTGGAAACATATGACCTCCAAGTCGTTAAACTGGAAACATATGACCTCTAAGTCGTTAAACTGGAAACAGATGACCTCCAAGTCGTTAAACTAGAAAAAGTTGACCTCTAAGTCGTTAAACTGGAAACAGATGACCTCTACGTCGTTAATCTGGAAACAGATGACCACCAAGTCGTTAAACTGGAAAAATATGACCTCCAAGTTGTTAAACTGGAAACAGATGACCTCCAAGTCGTTAAACTGGAAGCAGAAGACCGCTACGTCGTTAAACTAGAAACAGATGACCTCTAAGTCGTTAAACTGGAAACAGATGACCTCTACGTCGTTAAACTGGAAACAGATGACCACCAAGTCGTTAAACTGGAAAAAGATGACCTCCAAGTAGTTAAACTGAAAAAAAGATGACCTCTAAGTCGTTAAACTAGAAACAGTAGACCTCTAAGTCTTTAAACTGGAAAAAGATGACCTCCAAGTCGTTAAACTGGAGACGATAGACCACCACGTCGTTAAAATGGAAACAGATGACCGCTAAGTCATTAAACTGGGCACAACAGACCTCTAAGTCTTTAAACTGGGAACAGATGACCCCTAAGTCGTTAAACTGGAAACAGTCGACCTCTAAGTCATTAAACTGGGAACGAGGGAAATCCACTCATGTGTCCTCACGACGCATGAGGAGAACAAACCTTTGTGGGATCCTTATGACTCACGAAAAAAAACACTTAGGAGTCTCCACGACTCCTAAGGAGAAAATACACCTGCGAGATCCTTACGACTCGCAGGGAGAAAATGCTTTTATGGGACCCTCACGGCCCATGAAATTGAAAAGTCTTAGGTGATAGGGATCTAAACCTGTCTCCTAAGCCATCGCTTTCCAAATCCCCAAGTGGCGAATGATGAGTCGCTCCTGGTACCACATTCCAGTGCAGCGATGCAGACGCCAACCAAATTCCAAATCCTATACCCCAACGGCGAATGATGTGTCCCTCCTGGTACCATATTCCAGTGCAACGATGCAGACGCCGACAAAGTCCCGAAATTTTTATTGCCCTACGGTCTGGATCATACATTCTGCAAAACCTTATACAATCCATGGGCGTAAAACGATCCCAATCTCTCCCAAGTCCTACTGGTGAGACCGCATTCAAGGTCCAAAAAATGGAAAAAAATGGAAAAAAAAATAATAAAAAAATGAATGAATAAAATGGTATGTCCACAAGCAAAATGGGCACGGATGAAAACCCGAAAGGGCTCCGTGAGTAAAAACAGCAGGACTGCCGGAGAGTTTGTGAAAACCCGAAAGGGCGCAAACTCGTGAAAAAGAGATGAAATGCACTCACAAAGTCCTCTCGACTTTGTGAGGAGAAAATTCCCGCGTGAGATCCTTACGACTCACAAAGGAGCAACACACTTGGGAGTCCCCACGACTCCTAAGGAGAAAATACACCTACGAGATCCTTTCAACTCGTAGGGAGAAAATGCTTTTATGGGACCCTTACGACCCATAAAATTGAGAAGCCTTAGGCGATAGGGATCTAAACCTGTCTCCTAAGCCACCAATTCCCAAATCCTCCCGGGGCAAATGATAAGTTGCTCCTGGCATTATTCCAGTGCAGCAATGCAGATGCCAAACAAAAACCCCAATTCCCAAATCCTCTCGGGGCAAATGATGAGTTGCTCCTGGCATTATTCCAGTGCAGCAATGCAGATGCCAAACAAAAACCCCAATTCCCAAATCCTCTCGGGGCAAATGATGAGTTGCTCCTGGCATTATTCCAGTGCAGCAATGCAGATGCCAAACAAAAACCCCAATTCCCAAATCCTCTCGGAACAAATGATGATTCGCTCCTGGTACCATATTCCAGTGTAGCGATGCTAATGTTAACCCAAATCAAATCAACCAACAAGCTCTGCATCGGAATCATGCTTCGTCTCAGAATGCACCCCGTGTCGAAATGAAGCTTCGCCTCGGTGTACCTGCCTTCCCTGTCGAAATTATGCTTCGTCTCGGAATCAAGTCAACCACCGACACTCCGCACCGGGGAAAAGTCGTTCAACGACACTCCGTGCCGGGGAAAAGTCAACCCGACACTCTGCGTCGGGGAAAAGTCGATCAGCGACACTCCATGCCGGGGAAAAGTCGTCCCGACACTCCGCGCCGGGGAAAAGTCGATCAGCGACACTCCGTGCCGGGGAAAAGTCAACCCGACACTCCGCGCCGGGGAAAAGTCGATCAGCGACACTCCGTGCCGGGGAAAAGTCAACCCGACACTCCACGCCGGGGGAAACGCCGGGGAAAAGTCGATCAGCGACACTCCGTGCCGGGGAAAAGTCAACCCAGCGACACTCCGTGCCGGGGAAAAGTCGATCAGCGACACTCCGTGCCGGGGAAAAGTCATCCCGACACTCCGCGCCTGGGAAAAGTCGATCAGCGACACTCCGTGCCGGGGAAAAGTCAACCCGACACTCCGCGCCGGGGAAAAGTCGATCAGCGACACTCCGTGCCGGGGAAAAGTCAACCCGACACTCCGCGCCGGGGAAAAGTCGATCAGCGACACTCCGTGCCGCGGAAAAGCCATCCCGACACTCCGCGCCGGGGAAAAGTCGATCAGCGACACTCCGTGCCGGGGAAAAGTCAACCCGACACTCCCCGCCGGGGAAAAGTCGATCAGCGACACTCCGTGCCGGGGAAAAGTCAACCCGACACTCCGCGCCGGGGAAAAGTCGATCAGCGACACTCCATGCCGGGGAAAAGTCAAACAGCGACACTCCGCGCTGGGGGAAACGTCAAGCAGACACTCCGTGCTGGGGACACGTCAGCAAGCGACACTCTGCATCGGGGAAACGTCCAACAGAGACACTCCGCATCAGGGAAACGTCCAACACAGACACCCCGTAACGGGGATACGTCAACCAGCCGATACTCCGCCTCGGGGAAACGTCGACCAGCGACACTTCGCGCCGGGGGCACGTCAACGAAATTGCTCCAGGATAGGGAAACGTCTACCACGGACACTCTATCTCGGAGACACGTAAAGCGCCGACCGTCCAAGTCGCAAAAAGGGCAAAATCGACCGTCCATGTCGTAAAAAGGGCAGTGCATCCCAAAAAGTGGGAACCAAAGCAAGTCGCCTCCACGTGAAAGAAGATCCATCAATTTCATGCACACGACCCATATATGTGGTGTGCATTTATTGATGGGGGGCAATTTGTTGGGGTAAAAATTTACACCTCGGTTGACCAAGTCAAAATCAAAGTCAACCCCAAGCCAGGTAGGCCCAAGCCCAGGTCAAGCGGGCCCATGCCCAAGTCGAGCCCGTGGCCAGCTTCCCCGTGCCAACAACAAATTCATGTAATAAATAATTTTTATGTAATTGTTTATGCATGAATGTAAACAAAATGGGCATAAAGCCAATATTTTGTAAGCCCATGGCTTATGTGCAAAAAATGAAATGGCACATGAGCCATGGGATGGCTAAAATGCCATTTTTGTAAAGCCCAAGGGGTTATATGTAAATATATAAGCCTATATAAGGCAACATGATGATGAATAAAGCAAACACATTTCATTCTCCTAAAAACTAGGGTTCTTTGTGCCTCCTGCTCCTTCTCCAAGGTTCTAAACCTTCTCATTTCTTTTGAATTAAATCAAGAGTTTTACTCTTTCTTTTCTAAAACTAAGTAGTTTTCCATCACAAAACCCACAAAGGGGAACTCAGATCCCCCATCAGATCTCAAAAAGGAGTGATTTTTAAAATCTCCTACTTCTTGATCATCAAGATCCGGCCAAACAATAGGAGGAAGAAGAAGAACCCCCTTCATCAGCTTCAAAACATCCTAAGAGTTTTAACTCCATAACATATATATATATATATATATATATATATATATATATAACAACAAATATTTCCTTTCTGAAGCATAGCTTCTGTTTCTTAGGCTTAAAGCCTCCTTTTCTCACCGGCGCTCAAGCGCAGAGCGCCCGCGTGCCGACACGTGGCGCGCTTGCGCTCAAGCACAAGCGCCCAAGCGCAAGTCGCCCACGTGCTAACACGTTGCGTGCTTGCGCTCACGCGCAAGCGCCCGAGCGCAAGTCACCCCGGTTCCTTCACATGGCGCGCTTGCGTTCAAGCGCAAGCGCTCGAGCGCAAGTCGCCCCGGTGCTGACACGTGGCGTGCTTGCGCCCAAGCGCAAGCGCTCGAGCGCAAGTCTCCCCCGTGCCGACAAGTGGCGCGCTTGCGCTCAAGCACAAGCGCTCGGGCGCAAGTCACCCCCGTGCCGACACGTGGCGCACAACGTCCAAGGCGCACACCCCTCTAGCGCCTGAGCGCACAGCACCTAGGCGCACAGCGCCCAACGCGCTGGCCCCGACGCATCCTTTAGATGTCTTTTCCCCCTCTTTTTATATATATATACATATATATATATATATATATATATATATATATATACATATGCATACATATGTACACATACACGTGCTCCAGGACACTGTCCCTGTTAGAAAAAAATTCTAACGGGACTCTGCCCCGCACCCCGCAAGGGGGCTGCTAGCCCCCTTGACCCCCAGCCTACTATCCGGGTAGCGGGACCCCCATAAAAACTCTGCGTGGCTCCCGATATATTTAAAAAAACCCCTACAAAAAAAAACACCTACACTGCACATTGAGTTCGCATGACCAGTTTAACCCGTTAATCGGAGGTTCCCTCGCCCCAAAGGCGGGGGGTAATTAACGGCAGCTTAGTCCGTGGCTGCCGGAGATTCGGATCCCCATAATCATTAAACTCCGGCCTACCCTAGGCAGGGGGAATCTGTAGTACGCCTGACAAGCGCGCGCGTATTCCCATCTCAATGGGGTGACGAAAAACACCCTACACTCTCCTTTACAAATAACCCCTCCACAAATGCTAATTTGCGAACTTGCAAATTAGCCCCTCCATCAGAAAAATCCAGCCGTGAAGGAACAAAGGAAAACTGGCCGGAACGGAATGCAAACTGGCAACTTCAGAAAACTGATCCCGTAATAAATTACAGGAAAACCCCGCGACTGCATATACATGCCCGCATTTGTATTCCCACTGAATATAAATGCAAAGAGACAAAATCTATACTGTACAATACTAGGATCCGGCTTAAACCAAAGCCCGCTAGTAAAATCCATCCGATCACGATCCGTGCAATACTGCATGTATCTGATCGAACCCTGTCATATCTCCATACGGCCTCTACAGCGTTTCGCTCGAAACTTGAGAAAACGGTCTGTGGGGGACTCTAAAGACTCGTCAACACCTTGGTTGTGGATTTAACCACTAGCACGTCAGAAGTATTAGCCATACGTAACGGGCTACCAGGTATTGACCAAAAGGGACGTCGATGAGCGAACTCATCCTGACACCCTACTGAGCCTGTCAGTGACAATATCCGTACAGTCTGGTCCGTTCGTCTATGAGCATCGCATGGCGGGCCTAGGGGTTGGTAAAAGTCAGACCCCCAAAAGCGGTACAAGTCGTGTCGGAGTGTAGCCCAGAACACCCTGAGATACTACTGGAATACCTACCAGTAAATCTCCTGCCTTGGCCAAGGACTTCGTGTAAGGGCTCTCCTAGACACAGCGCGACCTCACCCCCAATACCGGGAGAGACGAACCCCTGAAGATCCGCTCACTGCCTCCATATGGCTCGGGATTGTACCCAACTAAAACCTGTTTGCACGTCTTCTTTGAGTGTGGTAGGGTAGTAATCAAAGTACAGTGGGAACTCACACGAGAAAAATGACGATCCTCAGGTCGATGAACTAACCTGTACACATGTCACCAGGGAACTGCTATCTGACGTCTGGTATGAGACCAACTAGCATGTTCCCGGCGAGTCTTGTCCGGTGTACTCATAACCCAATGAGCACCTGTATACATCTTAGGTGAACCAACTGACACCAGTGGCTTGTGAGACCGGCCACCGCCCCTCGTTGGGGTCTCGACTGTATACACTAGTCTACTCTGGAGTATCGATGCCTGTCTCGAAAACTCCCACGACTAGGGACCTTTTAAGGATGTGCTTATAGACCCCAGCTCCCACGTATATGATTGCCCTCATACTGCTGGTAGTCAAGAAAGAATCCTAAGGGCTCTATCAACGTGCAATAGTGACCTGTAAGGTCACCTAAAGCAGTACACGATGATAAGATAAACCAGATAGCATACTATCATCTAGAGTAAGACTGTTCTACCGGAATAGGTCCTCCCTCAATCATTGCAATCACGTGTCTGTGATCCAATAATTGACTCTGAGGGCACTATCTCCAACACACAGGGGGCAAGCGGAGGCTATCGCTATCACCGAGACGATTCATCAGCACGGCACGCTCGACGTCGCTACTGGCGCCGAGTGAGGAAGGCAGGAGGCAACTCCTCTTCTGGGCTAACTCCTCCAGCTCCGACGGCAGAAGTTAATGCTGTTGTTCCAACTGGGAACAGCTTTGAGATGCTAAATAAGGTGCGTAGGAATTCTCCTACCGCGGCGCTGAAGAGGTCTCCCTCTCCGCTGGAAAAGGCTGCGAAGGTAAAACCAGAATAGCCCCAATCCCCTCAACAGCTGTCCTCCAAAATCTATAAAGTCTGGCGGCAGACCCGAGACTCGGTGATCGATCCAATTTCTCCCACCAGCACAAGAAGCTGAAGACCCAGCAGGAAGTCAGCCATCCTGCTAAGCCACGAAAAGCTGTCTGGGTGCCCCACCTCAACGGCCCCCTCAACTTCCACTGCTCATAAAAAGAGGAGGCCGGAGAAGATCCCCGGGCCTGCAACGAAAGCTAAAGGCGCTGAGCCCAGACGCCCTAAGTCTGGGGGCATGATAGTCCATACAGTATACATGGCGTCGGGGAAGGAAGACAGCCGTGCATCTACAGGTCATAGACCGCTTACACGGTCGGTAACCAAAGCTCAGGAGCAACAGCAGAGCTCCAGGAAATTATGATCGCAATGGCCGCGCTTACTGGGCCAAAAGAAAGCCTGAAGCGTCCTCGGATCAGCGACAAGAGCAGGAAACCGACGCTGAGTTCCTTCGGAGGATATTGGAAAAGAAAGATAAAGAGGCTGCAGAACAAGCGGCCAATATAAAGAAAATTGCCTACTTATTCCAGGACATGGTGGGAATGATGATCCAACAAGACCCACCTGCTGAAGATCCTCCGATTGTCCTTGAAGACGACAGGGAGAAACGTCAAATCCTCCACCGGCTCTGTCAACAGCCAAGGAGGAGACAATTTCCAATGCTGACTTGGACTACTATATAGCCCAGCAGATCCAAGTTTATCAGGCAACTGAGGCAGCTGGTCAGGTCGTAAAAACGGGGCGACCGTATCCAAGCTGGTACGATCAGATAAAATACCCGCCGGGTTATACAATACCAAAATTCCATATCTACAAGGGGACTGGCAATCCCCACCAACATGTTGCCCAGTTCAGGGAACTTTGTGGCAACACTGGCGGCGACGATAAGCTCTTGCTTCGCCAATTCGTCGGCAGCTTGTCAGAAACAGCGTTCGAATGGTATTCGGAACTCCCGAACGATTCCGTCAAGACGTTCGCTAAAATGGAGTTGCTATTCACTCAGCGATTCGCAAGCGCCAGCGAACGCACTCCGATAACGGCATTGATTAATGCCAGGGTGAAACCAGGCGAAACGTGGGTCCACTACGCTATACGCTGGCGAAATTTGTGGTCGAAATGCGAACAACGCATTGAGGAAGCGCCCGCGGTGGGCATGTTCGTGGGAACCCTAGACCCTCATGCAACTATCTCCCAGTTCATGATGTTCTTTAAGCCAACCACGTTCCAGGATTTAATCGACAAGTTGGCCCAGATGGACCAGATGGGTCACCGACCGTCTCCCCCGAAGCCAGAACCTCGAAATGACAAGGGTAAAGGGAAGGCAACCTTCGTCGCGAACGCTCAGCAGCAACCTAGTGCCCTAAAGCTGGCGGATCAACTGGAAGAAAGACGCCGGTATTATAATGAGAAGATGAAGCGCCCCTATTCATTCCCGCGGGACAAGAAGAAACGGTTATTCGAGCTGGCAGTACGCAACAGGCTTATCAACTTGCCAAATCCGAGGCGACCGCCACAACCCACTGAGGTGAATAACCCCAATTACTGCCCTTACCATCAAATGGTAAGCCATCCGATTGAGGACTGGTTCGTCTTCAAATGATGGATTGAAGATCAGTACCTATAGGGCAAGTTTGCGCTGTCCGAGAAGTGGAAGGTGAACCCGCCACAACCGCACACTCCTAAGAAGACGGACGCACCGGGGGCAACATGTTCCTTTATTGAAGAAGCTCCATGGGAAATCGTGCTTTCAGCAAAAACCAAAAGGATGCTGAGTGATCTTCATACATGCCCGGCGGTCGAATGGAAGAACCCGCTTGAACCTCAAATCATCGAAGGGATGCTGAAGGCACGTCCAACTACAAAGATCGGCGGTGATGGCCCAAGTACTCACACCCAACCGTCAAAATCTTCGAAGAAAAAGAAGAAGAAATCCAAAAAGCCAGTGAAGTCCGGAGACAAGCGCACGGACTTGCAGAAGCAGATTGACGCGCTGGAAGAGTACAATCAAAAGGCGCGGACTCCCATCACGCTCCAAGAATTCCTCAACCATGTCTTTCGGGAGGAAGATAATGGAGAAAGCTCGTCGGACGAATCCGAGGGGTATGTGGCTAGTTGTCATGTGATCTCCCACTCGTTTATGGACGATGGAAAACTCCTGGCACTGAGAAACTGGGGGCACACCCTGAGCCAGAACTTGTATGGCCGACAGATGAAATGATTGACGCCTTTCTAGACGAGATTCGTTTGAAAAGTAAAGCCGATCGGGAGCGTGAGATGGCCGCATCGGAAGAAGCCAAACGCAAGCGACTAAACGAAAGAGTCGAAGCACTCCCGCCAGATCAAAAGACATCCGATGCAGATAAAAACATATTCAAGACGAGGAAAAGGTTTGCCAAAGTCATGTCAATGGGAATGAAGCTGCCACCCTCGAAGAAAACACACTCAATGGGATGGAGAGGCACCCTAATTATTGCTCATATCATCGGAAGATTTCACACCCTACAGAGGAGTGCGACACTTTTAAGATATGGTGGCAAGGATATGTTGCTCACCAGCAACATTTTAAGCGCATGAAACGCAGAACCGTCGGGAGCAGGGGAGAACTACCGACGGGCACAAAAGAACTACCGGAAACTGTCGCACGGTTAACGCCGGAGGATCATAGGTTCTCACCTTTGGGAGCGACTCTGATGAGGAAATGGCTCTGGGCCCTCTCTTTAAAGAGTTCGTCTTAGGGAGAGAGGAAGAACCGGAGGCCTGCGAAAACATTCAGCTGCGCAATCGCACACTCCCGGAAAAGAATCTCGGACCCGCAACTAGAAAAGAAAAGGGAAAGGAAAAGGTCGCTAAGGATATCACCTTAGATGATCAAGTCATGAAAGAGCTAACTGCCAAGGACCCTCCTAGGAAGGGTAAGGTGGATTACAACATCCTGGCACACCTAAGGAAACTACCTTCACAGCTCAACATTCTCGACGCCCTTTTATTATCAAAAGATGTGAGAGATTCATTAATTAAGGCGTTACAAGAACCCGAGCAATTCCAAGCCTTCCTCGCTGCAGAAAGGATGAAGGATGAGCTGGAAGAAGTGCACACGGCCGATATCACTTTCGGTGACGAAGACCTGCTCCTCGGGACTTGCGACCACAACCGTCCCTTATATGTCTCTGGATATTGCCACGATATCAGGATAGGCAAAATTCTGGTTGATAATGGATCCTCCGTCAATCTCCTTAATGTTCGGGTGTTGAAGGAAATCTGCATGAGCGTGCAGCACCTCGCTCATGACAAAATTACCATCTCCGGTTTCGACTCCCAGTCGTCACGGACCCTCGGATCTGTAATACTAACATTGCGCTTCGGATTGTTCGTCACGGACATTAAGTTTCACGTCATTGACGCCAAGACCTGCTACAACGCCTTACTCGGCCGATCATGGTTACACGAGTACAACATCATCCCTTCTACACAGCATCAGTGTATGAAGTATTTTAAGGATGGTCTTGAGTATACCGTAACAGGTGAGCTGAACCCATTCTCCGTGAACGAAGTCCGCAAGTACGAAGATGCAAAGTACTTTTTGCCGGACTTCGAGGATACAGAAAGGTGTCGCAAACCGGAAAACAAAGCCGCCGCCACCATCCCTGTTTTCGGGAGCGATACCGAAGAAGAAGAAGAGATAGTTTACGCTGGGCCGTCTCGACGCAACAACCCGGGACCGTCCACCCCCATATTGATCTTCGGAAGTGACTCGGAGGATGAGGTTAATGCCGTGTTCTCCAGTCGGCCGTCAATACAAGCATCCCCTGGCGATGATCAGAGTTTGCAAGTCACCATGGTGCCGCGAGAGCACTACAAAGACCTGGATGCACTTGAAGCTCATAGCGTGCAGGAGCTACGGACATTTTACGTCCCTCCCAGGCGAAAAGGTGATCCTATTCTATCGATCCGCAGAAACAAGGGGGGAGAAAGAGATATGGCATGGCGCGGATGCTACACTTGACAGGCTCCGACCTATCCGTTTGCCCAGATATTACACAAACGGATTGAAAAGGCTATTGAAACGCCAAGGGGTACCCTTAAGATAGACTATTCGACAAGCTCGATTCTACAACAGGATTTGGGATGTCCCTGGGACCCAGCGCAAATTGTGCAACGGAAGAATGGAAACGCTTGGGCTTGGATATGTGAGATCCGAGAAACGGGAGCGAGTCCACGGTAGCTACGCCATATATAACTTCGATGAAGAGGAGAACGCCCTGTCGAGAAATGCCAACCCCTCATCAAAACTAGATCCCGCGATCGAAGTGCCGAGTCCGTCGTTTGAAGAACGAATGGACAAGCTTATCAGGAAAGCGGGTCAAAAAGCTCGGGACGACCATAATCGCAAGATGGACATCTACGAGAAAGCCAGGACGCAACGTCTGTTTCAACAGGCTGCAAAAGACGACGATGCTCCTCCCTGTCAACCCATTGCGCAAAAGGTCCGACGTAGAGGTAGAAGTAAGTCAAAAAGCGGAAAAAGGAGTCGACAGCAACAACGCAGGGTTAAAGAGTCATGTGATCGGATATTGCGCGGTCCGGATTTGTCTCTCGTGAAGAAGATGGGTCGAGCGTATTCCTTCCCTCAAGAAAAGACGAAGAAGATACTCGATCTCGCTATGAAGTATCGAATGATTACACTTCCGGAATCTAAATATCCTGAGCAGACTAACGAGGTTTCTCATCCGGACTATTGCTCTTATCACCGAGCCATAGGACACCCAACCGAAGACTGTTTCACCTTTAAAAATTGGGTCGAAGACCAATACCAGCGGGGCAGGTTTGCTCTATCCAGCAGCTGGACGGTAGCGCCGCCACAAAAGAACGAACCCAAAGCCACAAGAGTAGAACCAGATCCACGTCGGTCTTGGAAGCGAGCTCGTACCTGTCATATGATAACGGTATCAAAAGAAGAGCCCAAGAACATGAATGACCTTCCCTGGTGCTTTGAAAACAGCGATGGCGATGAGGTGATCTCAGAATTTCCACCAGCGCCAAAAGAGCAGGAAGATGGCATACATGTTGGAGATAGTGCCCTCAGAGTCAATTATTGGATCACAGGCACGTGATTGCAGTGATTGAGGGGAGGACCTGTCCCAGTAGGACAGTCTTACTCAAGATGATAATATGCTATCTGGTTTATCTATATCATCGTGTACTGCTTTAGGTGACCTTACGAGTCGCTATTACACGTTGATAGAGCCCCTAGGATTCTTGCTTGACTACCAGCAGTATGAGGGCGATCATATACGTGGGAGCTGGGGTCTATAAGCACATCCTTAAAAGGTCCCTAGTCGTGGGAGTTTCGAGACAGGGCATCGATTCTCCAGAGTAGACTAGTGAATACAATCGAGACACCGACGAGGGGCGGTGGCCGGTCTCACAAGCCACTGGTGTCAGTTGGTTCACCTAAGATGTATACAGGTGCTCATTGGGTTATGAGTACACCGGACAGGACTCGCCGGGAACCTGCTAGTTAGGATTATACCTGATGTCAGATAGCAGTTCCCTGGTGACATGTGTACAGGTTAGTTCATCGATCTGAGATCGTCATTTGTCTCGTGTGAGTTCCCACTGTGCTTTGATTACTACCCTACCACGGCTCAAAGGAGTCGTGCAAACAGGTTTTAGTTGGGTACAGTCCTGAGCCACATGGAGGTAGTGAGCGGATCTGCAGGGATTCGTCTCTCTCGGTATTGGGGGTGAGGTCGCGCTGTGTCTAGGAGAGACAGAACATGAAAAGTCCTTGGCCAAGGCAGGAGATTTGCTGGTAGGTATTCCAGTAGTATCTCAGGGTGTTCTGGGCTACACTCCGACACGACTTGTACCGCTTTTGGGGGTCTGACTTTTACCAACCCCCTAGGCCCGCCATGCGATGCTCATAGACGAACGGACCAGACTGTACGGATATTGTCACTGACAGGCTCAGTAGGGTGTCAGGATTAGTTCGCTCATCGACGTCCCTTTTGGTCAATAGCTGGTGGCCCGTCACGTATGGCTGATACATCTGACGTGCTAGTGGTTAAATCCACAGCCATAGTATTGACGAGTCTTTAGAGTCCACCACACACAGTTACTCAGGTTTCGGGCGAAACGCTGTAGAGGCTGTATGGAGATATGGCAGGGTTCGATCAGATACGTGCGGTATTGCACGGATCATGATCGGACGGTTTTTTACTAGCCGGTTTTGGTTTAAGCCGGATCCTAGTATTAGTCAGTGTAATTTTGTCTCTTTGCATTTGTATTCAGTGGGAATACAAATGAGGGCATGTATATGCAGTAGCGGGGTTTTCCTGTAATTTATTACGGGATCAGTTTTCTGAAGTTTCCAGTTTGCATTCCGTTCCGGCCGGTTTTCCTTTGTTCTTTCGCGACCGGACTTTCCGATGGAGGGGCTAATTTGCAATTGTGCAAATTAGTATTTGTGGACGGGGTCCTTTGTTAAATGGTAGCATAATGATGAGATTCCATTTTAATCTCATCACTTGCATTTATGGTGATTGTTATGTGAAGAGATTTGGATTAGATTTTGGTGTGACCATTTCTATATTGTTTATTCTTTTTTCCTTCTCTTGATTAAGATTCCTTTTGAACTCCTCCACCATTCTATCATTGAGGCCGACCACTTGGGCTAAGGGGGAAAGATGAGAGGATTTTTCATTTGGTGTGGTTCTCATTTTTGCTTGCTAAAAATTACATTGCTCATCTCTCCAAAGTTATTCTTCCCTCCACATCAAAGGCAACTAAATCCCAAATGAGACAAGGCTTTTCTACACTACATCTATAGCAAATCTTGGTCGCGTCGGCTAGCCAACTTCGCGCCCGAGTTGCCTCGGTCCAGAGGTGGGAGCCCATAAAAGAATCCGGCTACGTGGTGCCCTTTTCGACGAGGAGGTGACAGACGGAGTTTCCGCGGGAGATCGGAGTGGAGACAAAGACCGAAGGACACGGATCGCTTGGTATACTTCTCTACCCATCTTTTAGTTTGCTAGAAGCTAGGTTAATGGCCCGATCCGGGTTAAAAGTGCGCGGTGGTGCCGGTTTGCAAGCTCGCAAAGTTTTTCGTTTCCGCACTCCGGCGTCAGATTGACGGTCGGGGCGCCGCCGCGGACTTACAATACATACTACTGCAGATAACCTCAAGAAGATTGAGTTGGGGTCGACAGATGACTCGCGACCGACATTTGTCAGCGAGTTGCTCTCTGAAGAAAGGGTGGCTGCGTTAAAAGACGTGCTTATGCAGCATAGAAATTGTTTCGCATGGAACTATTCCGAGATGCCAGGATTAGATCCAGAGATTGCTGTGCATAAATTAGCAATATCCCCAGATATCAAGCCAGTCAAGCAGGCGCCAAGAAGGATGCGGCTCGAGCTTGATATGAGCATTAACGCCGAAGTCAAGAAGCTGATCGATTCTGGGTTTATCCAGGGAGTACAGTATCCTGACTGGATCGCCAACATCGTCCCGGTAATGAAGAAAAATGGGACAGTACGCATATGTGTGGACTTCCAAGATCTCAATAAAGCCTGCCCGAAGGATGATTTCCCAGTGCCGATCACCGAACTGATGATAGACAATACGTCCACTCACGAGGTTTTCTCTTTCATGGATGGCTCATCAGGGTATAATCAGAGAAAGATGCATCTTGAAGACCAGAAGCACACCGCTTTCCGGACTCCTTTGGGTATATTCTGCTACAAAGTCATGCCCTTCGGTTTAAAGAATGCCGGTGCCACCTATCAGAGGGCCATGACAAAGATCTTCAATGACCTCATATATGAAATCGTCGAATGCTATATCGACGACCTTGTAGTGAAGAGCATGTCATACGAAGAGCATTTAGAGCATCTGAAGACCGTATTTCAACGCCTTCGGCAATACAACTTGAAGATGAACCCCCTCAAATGCGCGTTCGGTGTGTCCTCAGGTAAATTCCTAGGCTTCATCATCCGACACCGAGGCATCAAGATAGATCCGTCGAAGATCAAGGCGATCATGGAAATGCCACCGCCGAGAACTCTCAAACAATTGTGGTCTCTCCAAGGGAAGCTCGCATACATACGGCGATTTATAGCCAACCTGTCAGGAAAGTGCCGTCCTTACAGCCACCTGATGAAGAAGGGAACCCCATTCGTCTGGGACCAAAAATGCCAGAGCGCGCTAGATGAGATCAAGCAGTACCTGCAGAACCCGCCGGTGTTAGCTGCCCCAGTCAAGGGGAAGCCCCTTATTCTTTATACAACAGCCCTTGAGGGTTCCTTAGGCGCATTGTGGGCACAAGAGAACGACCAAGGGAAGGAGAGAGCGCTCTACTATTTAAGCCGAGTTCTACTGGGGGCAGAAAGCAACTACTCCCCCATTGAAAAACACTTCCTGGCATTGATCTTCGCGATAACAAAGCTCAGGCACTATGCATTGGCGCATGAGTTCCATCTCATTTCGAAGGTCGACCCTCTTAAATATTTAATGTCAAAGGCCATATTGACGGGACGACTCGCGAAATGGGCTCTGCTCTTGATGGAGTTCTCGATAACGTATCAACCTCTCAAGGCAATGAAAGTCCAGGCCATCGCCGATTTCCTCGCTGAGCATCCGATACCCGCCGATTCTCCTTTGAATTGCGATCTTCCAGACGAACATGCATTTGATGCGATCGACGGTGGTGATACCCGATGGGAGCTTTATTTCGATGGAGCATCTTCCGTGAAGAAGCGCAAACAAAGTACCCCTATAATCAAATCGGGGGTAGGACTCATCTTTATAACTCCACAAGGAGGGATAATGCGCTTTGCTTTCTCCCTAACAGAGCCGAGGACAAACAATGAAGCCGAATACGAAGCTCTGATAGCAGGCCTCGAGATCGCCATCGACATGGGAATTGAAAACCTCCTCATATACGGAGACTCCCAGCTGGTCGTTAGTCAAGTAAACGGCGACTATCAAACGTGCAAACCAGAGTTGGTGAAGTACGGCGAGAAGGTGCAGCAACTGTTGACCCAAGTCCCTTCCTATACTTTGGAAAACATACCGCGCGCAGAAAACAGTAAAGCGGATGGATTGGCCAAACTCGCTAAGGAACTGGCAGATGAGAACCTCGATGATGTAAGAATCGTGGTACCAAGCCGTCGCGTGCTTGCCCCAGTAGAAATATCTCCGGAATCATCCAAAGAAAAGGGAGCGACTCAGCAGACGACCCTGCAAATAAAATATCGAGAAAAGGCTGAGGATTGGAGAGAAGTCTTTATAGACTACTTCAAATACCGTCGAACGCCCGAAGATGCGTCCTCAAGACATCAGCTGATGAAACGAGCTCTATCTTTCGCCTTCGTCAATGATACTATGTACAAGAGGTTATTCGATTCTTTGTGGTTGAGATGCCTGGGACCTGACGAAGCGGAAAAGAGTCGTTCAGGAAGTTCACGACGGACTCTGCGGTTCTTACCAAGCAGGCCCGAAGATGAAGTTGAAGATTAAACGAATGGGCTACTATTGGCCCACGATGATCCAGGACTGCCTCGAGTATGCGAAGCAATGCCACTCGTGCCAGATTCATGGGGACTTCATCCACCAGCATCCAAATCCTCTACATCCAACGGTGGCTAGCTGGCCGTTCGAAATGTGGGGGACTGACATAATCGGCCCCATCGAACCAGCATCGTCCAGGGGACATCGTTTCATCCTAGCGACCACCGATTACTTCTCCAAGTGGGCAGAAGCAGTACCGCTGAGGGAAGTGAAGACAGAGAATATTCTCCATTTCTTCATGACGCACGTCATTTATCGGTTTAGAACTCCGCGACGGATCATCTCCGATAACGGGCCATCCTACAGAAGCCACAAGATTAGCCGCTTCGCACAACAGCAAAACATAGACTGGAGATACTCCTCAGTTTATAATCCCCGAGCTAACGGTCTAGCTGAGGCTTTCAACAGGACCTTGACGAAGATCGTGAAAAAGACGGTGTCTCGAAATAAGAAAGACTGGCATGAGAGACTGCAAGAAGCTCTCTGGGTGTATCGAACTACGTTCAAGACAGCCACGAACACAACGCCGTACACGTTGGTATTCGGTACGGAAGCAGTACTCCCCCTCGAGATAGAGTTACCCTCTCTACGAGTAGCGGTCCACTACGAGCTGATAGACGAAGAAAACGCTCACCTTCGATTTGAGGAGCTTGACGCCCTTGATGAAACCCGGCTCATAGCGCAACAAAATCTGGAAGCCTACATAGCAAAGATGACGCGCTCATATGAAAGATTGACCCGGTCGAGGACATTCCGCCAAGGCGAACTCGTGCTAGTGGTCAAAAGGCCTATGATCCCCAATCGCGCCAAACGGGGAAAATTCGAGCCAAACTATGAAGGCCCGTACATCATAGACAAGGTCTACCAGGGTGGAGCCTATCTACTCATGGATATGCACGGTGAAAGACCTTTCAGGCCAATAAACGGTCGCTTCCTGAAGAAATACTATGCTTAACGGGTCGAGGCCTAGGCCAACGATAGATGACGACGACCATGTCCGCTCGCTATCTTCCTAAGCCCGAACTCTATAAGTAGTAACCGGCCTTCTTCAACAACGGACCGAAATGTCCTTAAACTAACGACAGACCGACACGTCTTTAAACTAACGACGGACCGAAACGTCCTTAAACTAACGACGGACCGAAACGTCCTAAAACTAGCTGTTGACCGATATGTCGATAAACTATGGTGGATTGCAATATCCTAAAGCCAATAAAAAAAAGAGAAAAAAAAAGAGAAAACGGTATGTCCATAAGCGAAATGGGCACGGATGAAAACCCGAAAGGGCTCCGTGAGTAAAAACAGCAGGGCTACCGGCGAGTGTCTGTGAAAACCTGAAAAGGTGCAACCTCGTTAGATAAATAAGAAAGAATAAAAAAATAAAAAGAAGAAAGACAGTATGTCCATAAGCAACATGGGCACGGATGAAAACCTGAAAGGGCTCCGTGAGTAAAAACAGCAGGACTACCGGCGAGTGTTTGTGAAAACCCGAAAGGGATCAACCTCGTTAAAAGACACTTACAGGGTCCTCACGACCTTGTAAGGAGAAACCACCCGCGTGAGATCCTTACGACTCACAAGGGAAGCAACACACTTAGGGATCCTCACGATTCCTAAGGAGAAATTACACTTGCGATCTCCTTACGACTCGTAAGGAGATCTCTCTTATGGGACCCTCATGGCTCACAAGACTTGAAAGTCTTAAGTTACAGAAGCCTGAACCTGTTCTTAAGCAACCCACCCCATAACCTTCGACAATGCCCTACAAGTGGCTCAATACTGACCCTTGTATACAATCTACGGGCGTGAATAGACATTTCCCCAGCAAAGTCCCACCCGTGACTAGGGATATATCCATATGGGGAACAACCCTTATAAGTCCTCTCGACTTACAAGGAGAAAACCCTCTTGTAGGATCCATACGACTTACAGAGGAACATACACTTAGGAATCCTCACGATTCCTAAGGAGAAAACACACCTACAAGATCCTCACGACTTGTAGGAAGAAATACCTTGGTGGGACACTTACGGCTCATGAAGTCAAAAGCCTTAGTCGACAGGATCTTAACCCTGTTCGCTAAGCCATCTTTGTTTAGCATCGACAGAGGCAGATGATGATTCGCTCTTGGCCATATCCCAGTTGTAGCGATGCTGATGCCGAAATCGGTGTCTAATTTCAGGTTTATGGAAAAAAGCCAGCGGGCCACACATGCATACGAAATAGCCGAAATGATGTGGCAACTTGCAATAAAAATCAGCAAGTAAAAGTGTATGCATAAAAATAGCCGAAATGATTAGGCAACTCGCAATAAAAAGCAGCGAGAGAAAATAAAATAAATAGCCGAAATGATGGGGCAATCGCGATCTTCACGATATAAAAGATGAAATGATAGAGCATCGCGGAAAAAGAAATAAAATAAAAATGAAATTTATGCCCTACAGGTGATGTTACATCAATCCCTGTATACAATCCAGGGGCGCAAACAAAGAAGGAATCACACTCCTCCTCCCCAGGTTTCATCAGAAGAAGAAGCTAAATCTCGAAGGGCCACAAATAACCTAGAGATCTCAACATTCGTCTCGTCACAACGGACACAACATCAAGCAAAGCGGAACAGCGGCAACTCCCAGTTCCATGGCTCGGCGGTGTACAGATCACCGAGAATCAAATCCCCACTCTATGAAAGGCGGATATAATCAGCAAAATTCCTGGCCACGTTGAACGCGGATAATTTCACTCTTTGACCCCGTGGAAAACGTCCAGAGCGGATCCTGGTCCTCGCAGAGCACGGCAGTGAACCCGTGTGAAGCATTCAGAGCGGAGCCTAGTCCTCGCCGAACACGGCAGTGAACCCGTGTGAAGCATCTAGTGCAAAATTCCTGGTCACGTGGAACGCGGATAATGTCACTCTTTGACCCCGTGGAAAACGTCCAGAGCGGATCCTGGTCCTCGCAGAGCACGGCGGTGAACCCGTGTGAATCATCCAGAGCGGAGCCTAGTCCTCGCCGAACAAGGCAGTGAACCCGTGTGAAGCATCTAGTGCAAAATTCTTGATCACGTGGAACGCGGATAATTTCACTCTTTGACCCCGTGGAAAACGTCCAGAGCGGATCCTGGTCCTCGCAGAACATGGCAGTGAACCTGTGTGAAGCATCCAGAGCGGAGCCTAGTCCTCGCCGAATACGGCAGTGAACCCGTGTGAAGCATCTAGTGCAAAATTCCTGGTCACGTGGAACGTGGATAATTGTTGGAGATAGTGCCCTCAGAGTCAATTATTGGATCACAGGCACGTGATTGCAATGATTGAGGGAGGACCTGTCCCAGTAGGACAGTCTTACTCAAGATGATAGTATGCTATCTGGTTTATCTTTATCATCGTGTACTTCTTTAGGTGACCTTACGAGTCGCTATTACACGTTGATAGAGCCCCTAGGATTCTTGCTTGACTACCAACAGTATGAGGACGATCATATACGTGAGAGCTGGAGTCTATAAGCACATCCTTAAAAGGTCCCTAGTCGTGGGAGTTTCGAGACAGGGCATCGATTCTCCAGAGTAGACTAGTGTATACAGTCGAGACCCCGACGAGGGGCGGTGGCCGGTCTCACAAGCCACTGGTGTCAGTTGGTTCACCTAAGATGTATACAGGTGCTCATTGGGTTATGAGTACACCGGACAGGACACGCCGGGAACCTGCTAGTTGGGATTATACCAGATGTTAGATAGAAGTTCCCTGGTGACGTGTGTACAGGTTAGTTCATCGACCTGAGATCGTCATTTGTCTCGTGTGAGTTCCCACTGTGCTTTGATTACTACCCTACCACAGCTCAAAGGAGTCGTGCAAACAGGTTTTAGTTGGGTACAGTCCCGAGCCACATGGAGGCAGTGAGCATATCTGTAGGGGTTCGTCTCTCCCGGTATTGGGGGTGAGGTCGCGCTGTGTCTAGGAGAGCCAGAACATGAAAAGTCCTTGGCCAAGGCAGGAGATTTG
Source organism: Agapanthus africanus (assembly GCA_030015575.1). NCBI lineage: Eukaryota > Viridiplantae > Streptophyta > Magnoliopsida > Asparagales > Amaryllidaceae > Agapanthus > Agapanthus africanus. The sequence goes on from JASDDO010000008.1 coordinate 214,107,959, forward strand.
CTGGTAGGTATTCCAGTACTATCTCAGGGTGTTCTGGGCTACACTCCGACACGACTTGTACCGCTATTGGGGGTCTGACTTTTACCAACCCCCTAGGCCCACCATGCAATGCTCATAGACGAACGGACCGGACTGTACAGATATTGTCACTGACAGGCTCAGTAGGGTGTCAGGATGAGTTCGCTCATCGACGTCCCTTTTGGTCAATAGCTGGTGGCCCGTTATGTATTGGCTGATACCTCTGACGTGCTAGTGGTTAAATCCACAGCCATAGTATTGACGAGTCTTTAGAGTTCACCACACACAGTTACTCAAGTTTCGGGCGAAACGCTGTAGAGGCCGTATGGAGATATGGCAGGGTTCGATCAGATACGTGCGGTATTGCACGGATCGTGATCGGACGGTTTTTACTAGCCGGCTTTGGCTTAAACCGGATCCTAGTATTTGATAGTGTAGATATTGTCTCTTTGCATTTGTGTTCAGTGGGAATACAAATGCGGGCATGTATTTGCCGTAGCGGGGTTTTCCTGTAATTTATTACGGGATCAGTTTTCTGAAATTGCCAGTTTGCATTCCGTTCCGGCCGGTTTTTCTTTGTTCCTTCACGGCCGGACTTTTCGATGGAGGGGGTTTGCAAATAACTAATTGTGGAGGGGTTTCTTGCTTTTATGGGATCATGATTTGATTAGCATCTTTGCTTTTTCATGATGCTTGAACTTGATTGAGATTAGAAGTTGATTTGATGATGTTATCATTACCTTTTTGGATGTGGTCACCCTTTGCTTTTACTACCATCACCTCCCTTCATGGTTTTATTATTCATTCCCTCCACCATTTCATTTGTGAGGTTAAGGGCCGGCCACAATTTTGGGGAGGAAGGGGAGAATTCATTTTTGTGGTGAGGAAAAAAGTTCATCTCATTCATGCATCAAAGTTCATAGCTCCTTTTTTTTCAAGCCTCTCCAAAAAGCTTCATTCTTTCCTCCACACTATCCATGGCAACTTCACTACCCCAAGAGAGACTACGATTCTACACTATTCTACAGCAAATCTTGGACGCGTCGGCTAGCCAACTTCGCGCCCGAGTTGCCTCGGTCCAGAGGTGGGAGCCCGTAAAAGATTCCGGCTACGTGGTGCCCTTTCCGACGAGGAGGAGATGAACGGAGTTTCCGCGGGAGATCGGAGTGGAGACGAAGACCGAAGGACACGGATCGCTTGGTATACTTCTCCTACTCTTTTCTTGTTTGCTAGTAGCTAGGTTAATGGCCCGATCCGGGTGAAAAGTGCGTGGTGGTGCCGGTTCAATTGTTTTTGAAAGTTTTTGTTTCCGCGTTTCCGGCGTCGGATCGACGGCCGGGGCGCCGCCGCGGACTTACACTGGTATCAGAGCCACGCCATTAACCATGCCTAGCTTGCTCTTGTATGTTTAGAACTCGATCGAACAAAAATCCCCAAAAACCGTATTTTCCAATGCATCGTGTTTCTGTCGAAATTTTTTCTGCTCCAATATTTTTTCAGGTTGTTTCAGAATACTGTGCATGAAAATATAAGAATTGTGTGAAAATTTGGTCGCGTGATCACTCCATACCGCCACGGAACCGCGGCCAAACCCATGCTTGGGCCGCGGTTCCGCCGCTCTTTTAACTGATCAGCTCACAAAATTTTTCCAGATTGTCTTATAATTGGAAATAGGGGTTTTGGGATATTATTTTTGGGCCCAGATTTTCTGTAAGTGCTACAGTACTGCTTGGGGCCCACTTCAGTAAATTTGTTCGATCGGATATTTTAAACATGTTAGTTCACAGTATTTACATTATATCTGCGACCGTGAATATCAATCGATCGGTAAATCCAGTCTATCTGCTATAGCCCTTTTAGACGGATTTGCGAACGTGACATTCACGTTGAAGTTCTGTGATTATGCTGTGATGTTGCGGATTGGTCATAGGGGATAGCCTGGTTGCAGTGGTAGTACAGTTTTGTTTTATATGTACATTTGATATTGCGGGGCGAGCGTCCGACATGTGGACTGCCATTACTGCCTGCTTGTATTATTCTTTTGGGGCACGACCAGGTTGCGGTCGATGTACCCGTTGTATGTATATTTTTCTTTCTGTACTAGGATTACCCCGCGGAGGGGTGCACGGATAGCCGGATTCTAGAGGGTAACAAGCCCGCATCTCATGGCGTTGAGACGGAAGGGGCTTTACTCTAGAATTGGCGGGCTATTCGCCGCACTCGTAGGGGGTATAGGTTGACCCAGGAGGGGTGCCCAAGTTACCGGATTCCGTGAAGTGCTGGGTGGTCCATTCACGTAGCTGAAGGGGGCTGCCTCGCTTCATGTTTTGGCGGATAACTTGCCGCGCCCGTAGGGGTCTAGGATTCTCATTGCACAGGCTATCCACACGACCAGGGGAATGTCGGGTTTCAGTAGCGGCTCTATGAAACCCGGGGATCCCAGATATCTGTATTGTTCTGTGATGTTGTACATTTCTGTGATGTTGCATTTTATCACGCCTTGAGCGAAAATTATATATTATATATATACTAGTAGATATTGTATATGTTTTGCATCTGTGCTAGTCCAGTCCCCGCTCTGTCGTTAGTTAAGTAACCTAACGGGTGATGACGGGACCCAGTGGCGAATGCGGATGGCATATACGTACATCATTATTTTCGTTCTTTTGTGGTGTGATCAATTGATGGGACTGCGTTGATTCGGATCAATGCAAGATAAACAAACCTATTCTGATGTTGTTGGAACACTTTTTCAAAAAGCTGTTATTGCAAGGACGTTCACTTTTGTTTTGCACAGTGGTATTCAGTTGGAATGTCCTGCTCCTCAGTCGACGAGGCAAGGGCCGAGATCCCTTCACCGGGAGTGACCCCTTGGACAAAAGTTTGCGTCAGGGCAATAACTTCACTATAGCCGATTTCTTTTGCTTTGCATCGTGGTTTTCAGTTGGAATATCCTGCACCTCATTCTACGAGAAAAGAGCCGAGATCCCTTCACCGGGAGTGACCTCTTTAGCAAAGGTTTTCGTCACTATATTTTTAAAAAGCTATCCAGTTCCTTCAACGATATCAAGTTCATTACGTTAAAGGTTTTCGCCAGAAACCATTCGTAGCCCTCCGTCGTTTCATATGGATAGTCAATAGTATTCAAGCTGTGTTTGTTAGCCATAGTCCAGGCACAGTGTTTGGTAGCTATTGGGTGTTCATATGCTGCATAGATAGATGCGTTGGTTTGGGACAGTCGTATAGCCTTGTTGGCCCAAGTCAAGGGCTTGTACGGGTGGGTTCAAATCAACCTGGACAATGACGGGTAGAACTTGACATGTGACTTATGATTTGTTGGCCTTAGTCAAGGTCATAAGAGCATGGGGCAAAAATCCACATCGGGAGTTTCAAAAGAATTGAAACTTGCCAGATATGCGCAAAACTTCTGGAGTGTGATTACATGAGAGGATTCCGTCACGTTATCATGCGATGATAGTTGGATCCCGATTCCCACTGATGAGTTGGTTTACTCCTCGGGTGATCCCGGCTAATTCTTCTTTCAGGTTTGGGGAAGAATTTGACGTTACAGTGGGAGGTTTCCAGATTAGATAAAGTGATAACCATTCTGATCTAGGTTAGAGTGCACGCTGAGTGTTTCTTTTCTCTCTCTCTTTGGCAGCGACCATTGATCCGACCCTAGACTATGACTCAGTGACCAAGTTGACCGAACCTTCTTAACACTGGCTTTTGGATTGTCAGAGTTGCAAACCTCATTGCCACTCCTACTTTTAGCCTTTTCTCCAGGACACCCCGTATTACTACGAACGTCCACTTCCATTGGACAAAACCATCGTATGGTTATATACGAACTCGAAGGAATTCGAGGATGGTTTCCGGTTCTGAAGAAAACGAATAGGACTATTCAGTTGTCTTTTCCTTTTACCTTCTCTCTCAGATTGCGAGTACTCCATGGTTTAGGAGATAGTACACCTATTACGCAAATTGGATAGTCTTCTTCCAAACCTTAGGCTGGTGCCGAACGGTGGGGAATGAAGAAAACCAATTAGCCTAAACGGAGTACAGAAGGTATTAAGTTAAGACAAAGAAAGGAATTAGTAAGAGGGCAAAGTAAATTGCGACTGCTGTTCACGACCAAACCAAGTATTTCTTCGCCAATCCTGAATCACCTTTGTATTTCTCCAGGACACTCCGTATCACTACGAAGATCCCAGTTTATTGGATAATCCATCGTATGGTTATATACGAACTCGAAAGGAACTTGTTCCAGTTCGGGGATGGATCCTGGTTCAGGAGAAATAGGAATAAAGTTCATTCAGGTGTCTTTTATCTTCACCTTCTCTCGCATTGCGAGTGCTCCTAGGATTAGGAGTAGTACACCCATTATGCTTATTGGATAGTCTTCTTCCAAACCATAGGCTGGTGCCGGACGGTAGGGAAGGAAGAAAACCATTTGGCCTAAAGGGGTGTACAGAAGGTAATGACTAAAGACATATAAAGGGATTTGGAGAGATGGCAAAGAATTATACGGTTACAGTTGTGAATCTGGATGATGGAAGAGGCATTACTAGGAATGCCCGGATACCCCATCGAAACATTTCAATGTTTCAGGTTCACTGTGTACTGTTAAAAGAAAACTGATTTCCCGATTAGACACTTGCTCTAGGGTATGTATTTACCTGGTATAATTCTCACATCTGTATGGTTTTACAGATGATGAGTGGGAGTAATTTATTGGGAATTAGGTGACCATCCTCATTATATCGGGATTCGTTGTAATTGGTGATATTTGAGGAAGTCACCTGGGTTGTTTGCCGGTTGGCAAATATATGGTTTTGAATATCCGTTGTTATGCACCAATTTCAAATTGATATATCTGTACGTCTATTTTTATAGAGTGGGACATACCTTTTTGAAATTATGTCTATGACATTTACCTATATCAGTGGATGGTTAGGTAAGGAGCATTGAACAAGCGGTATAATTCTTCTTTACCATAAGTACAGTTTTCAACCTATGACACACAGTGAATGAGTTATTAGACTCAGGGGACTTATACAGAGTATTGTATATTGTCCAGTGTCCATTAGGACAGAGGGGTTGGTCCTCGTACTATATTCTGTTTACTTATGACTTCTCTGGTTCTTAGACAGGTGTTTCGTAGAAACACAGGGTCCAAGTTTTGAGAAGTTATAGGTATAAGAATAAAGTAGAGAACCAGGTATTGCAAGTATCGGGATTCTTCAAGGTAATCGAAGATGTAGATATTTGTGGATGGTATTCAGTTGATAGTAATGATTAAGAGAACTTGTTTCTCTTTCAGGTTACTCATAATTGGAAGTACTCCTAAGTTGAGTAACGTTGATCGTCCTCCTTCTATTTAGTTGACATGCACTGGAGACAGCTGCATGATTTGAATCTGGTTCAATTAAATCAGTGCCTCTTTTTCTATATTGGATATAGAACAGTTCATATCTTAACGATGTTAAGGTACGGGGAGTTGTCCGGCTTATGCTTAAAACCAGACTCCGGATAACTCAAGGCACGTTTCTGTAATGGCTGTTTGTGGGTTGACCCGGGCTATGACGAGGGTTGACTTTCTACCATCTGGAAGATCAATAGTGATATTGTTCTTGACTCGCCACAGTTTTAATTAAAAATGGATTTTTTCAGAAAACAGTAGTGGGAGTATGGTAGAACTAGAAGTGATTCCAGAACCGCAAACGATTACTGAAGATTTGATAAAAACCTAAAGATTCAATCTGGTTTGACATTCCATTGGCCACTCCGCAGATATGGTGGGTAACCTCAGGCACTCAAGAGGTACTTCGGTATGCTCAAGGACGGTGGCAGGGAGGTTCTTGTTTACCCAGACTTTCCATTGCTGTTGTTCCAGACTGTGAGACCCGGCAGGAGGATGAGTATAGCGTCGTTCTAAACTGGCTTTAGAAGTGTACGTCTATATGACTCTGCCAGAGGGTTGTCGTAGTCAGTGGGAGCAGCGGAAGTATTGGTGGACATCAGGCTTATGTCTATTTATAGACTAAAGCAGATACAGCGGAGATAGATCAGCTATTTCTGATGTGACAGTCATAGGTTTGACTTCATCAGAATAGGGGATGGATCTGTTAAGAAGGTAGTAGAGTGTGATGTCCTGGTATTTGATGACATACACAGAGTAGGAAGTGATATTCCTATACTACGATCGGTTATACTTTGGTCGTCACACAGTGGTTTCTCCACATAGGACTTGGATATTATATCAGACATTCTGGTCACTAGATCTATGGTTTTAGATCTAGATTTGGGTTGTTTCCCAATCTGGGTAGTTTGACAGCATTCTAAGAGTATTTAGAATGGACGACTCCTGGCACGGTAGTGTACCTGCAGGTTATGGAGTCACCCTCTCTGAAGGTGTCTTACAGACTAAAGGGGAGAGGGATACGCATGATTGGCAGATCACTTACTTAGGCAATTGAGTCAATCATGAGATGTCAAGTACCACACCAGATGTTGTTCTTACAGTAGACGCAATAAGTTGATATTGATCCAATCCTGGAGAAACAATCGGAAGCAGTTTTAGAACATAAGTTGATGTTCTAGGGATATGATAACGACAGCCTCATTCGGGAGACAGTTATCATTCCAGGCTTCCAAGGTGACCTGGATGGCAGAGTGGCTGTCAGAGTTATAGTTTTCCCCCTGACGAAGGGGCAGTATTTTGGACAGGTGGTCCAGATGGATGTAGGGTTCCTAGGCACTCTCAAGAGGTCTCACAAGGCATCAACCATGCCAATTTCAAATTTTACAAGTGCCGAGAAACTCTAATACGGATCGTTAACTAGAATTTTAGGCGAAACAATAAACTAGTTAACATCTTAACTAAAAGAAGAGAGCTACAAACTTTGTAGATCCGGTTATCCACTTCCTTAGCTCCATGTAGTCGTTCCCTCGCTGTCCATCTCGAATCCCGAACTCTCTCATCGGCTTCATCGGAGAAATGAGAGGACTAGTCGTCGGCTTCGATGCCGAAGATGATCTACGTCAAGGCTACACTGGATCAAGCTCCGACTTCACCTAGTTGTGAAACTTGTGAAGAAAACACCCAAAACCACTTGGCAAGAGGTAGAGGATGAACAAATAGGAGGTGGGTTCACTTTAGAATTGGATTTCTCACTTTAGAACTCAAGATGCCATTAATGGTGTCTAGTTTTCTTTCTTGAAGAAGAAGGAGAAGATGAAGATAGAATATGATAAAAGTATTTTCATAATAGAAAAGAAATCAATACTTATCATATCCTAACTAAGGTCAAGAGTAGAGAATAGACCATGGTAAGTGGGAATGGTTAGGGTTAAGCATGAAGACAAAATGGTCTCTTTAGTCAAAGCTTCATGAAGCTTCAACAAGCTTCATGATAAAAAGAAACCATTTTGTTTTCTTTTATCTATTTAAATAAATAAAGAATGGATAAAAAAATGAGTGAATAAATCAAAACCCTAACCATTATCATAACCATGGTACAATTCTTTACACAAAGCCAATATTCATGCATCATCAAACATGATACAATCAAGTGCACAAAAGTATATCACATATACAACTTGTGAACTTCAAGTGAGAAAATCCATTTAAAGTGAACCAATACTAGTTAATGCAAAATAATATATCAAATATATAATTATACATTAAATCATTAAATCAACATTTGATTCAATGATCCGGTCATGTCGCACATAACCGACTAGTATCCAATGTATCGATTTATCGAATCAATGATTCGATAACTAGGTCATATCGCATACAACCAATCGAAACATTCATTGCGAGAATGAAATGCGGTATCACATACTCACATTATTCTCGGTCCCGCACAGATCTCATATGCGCTCCTATTTCGTTTCGCTTGAGCCAGGAAACCTCTGTGTAGGACTCTAAAGACTCGTCAACACGCCGGTAGCAGATGATGATCATATCAAGCACCCACAAGCCGCAAGCGGTCTGCTAAACGTAACGGCCACCCGGGTATTAAGCGATCAGAAGATCGACGAGCTATCCCGCTCACACTCCTGTGAATCCAACCAGTAACACTTACCGTACAGTCCGGTCTGTTCGTCTGATATGTCGCATATCAAGTCTAGGGGTGGTAAACGTCAGACCCCAATAACCGATAAGTCGTGACGATGTGAGGCTCATAACGGGTCGAGAAACTACTGGTAACACTTACCAGCAAATCTCTGATCAGCCCTGGCCAGGGACTTCCCTGTTACGGCCAATCGAGCACAGCGCAACATCAACCCCTAATACCGGGAGAGACGAAACCCCTCCTATCGCTCATTGCCTCCATATGACTCGGGACTGTGCCTAAAAACCACCGTTTTGCACGCCCTCATGGACGTGGTAAGGTGGAGATCAAAGCACAGTGGGAATCACACAAGACTCTATGACGATCTCGGGTCTACAGAGTAACCTGCACAAGTGTCACCTGAGAACTGCCATCTGACGTGAGGTATAATACCATCTGGGAGTTCTCGGCGAGTCCGTCCAGTGTACCCAGTCTCTACTGAGCACCCGTATACCATCTCTGATGTCAAACACCAATGGATATGGGATCATCCATCGCCCATCTCATGGGTCGAGAAGCGTATACGCTAGTCTACACTGGTATATCGATACCCCGTCTCGATACACCCACGACTAGGGACCTTGAAGGATGTACTTATGGACTACCATGTCCCCACTAGTATGATCTGCATCATAGTTCAGGTAGTCAAGTACACATCCTAAGGGCTTTACCAACATGTAACTATAAGACAGTTTAAAGAGACTAGTATACATGTTAAGATAAAGAGCAACCAGATAGCATACTATCATATCGAGCAAGAAAGTCATCTCTATATATGTCCAAGCATCCAATATAATATACATCATCTGTACAATACTGGCCTCTAGGGCATACATACAACTAACAATCTCCCACTTGCACTAGGGCCAGCTGCTGTAGTATCGCATACCGAGCATCCCGAAGAGTCTCTCAAACTGTATCTGGGGAATGGCCTTCGTGAGTGGATCCGCCGTGTTGTTATTCGTGTCTACCCTCCTGACCTCGATCTCCCGGCGATCAACTATCTCCCGGATCAGGTGATACCGCCTCAGAATATGCCTGGATCGCTGATGGGACCTAGGTTCCTTGGCCAAAGCCACTGCTCCATTGTTATCGCAATACAAAGGTATTGGATGCTCAATGGATGGAACCACTCCAAGTTCAGTAATGAACTTCTTGATCCAGACAGCCTCTTTGGCAGCATCGTTGGCAGCGATGTATTCAGCCTCCATCGTCGAGTCTGCCACGGTTTCCTGCTTGGAACTCTTCCAGCTAACCGCCCCTCCGTAAAGGGTAAAGACAAAGCCCGACTGCGACTTAGAGTCGTCCTTATCACTCTGGAAGCTCGAATCGGTAAAGGACTCCACTTGGAGTTCCCCGTTACCATACACCAAGAGCATCTCTTTAGTCCTTCGCAAGTACTTGAGAATGCTCTTCACAGCTGTCCAGTGACTCTCTCCAGGATCAGCTTGATACCTGCTCACTACACTTAGTGAGTATGCAACATCGGGTCTGGTACATAGCATCTCGTACATGATAGAGCCTACAGCCGAAGCATAGGGTATCCCTTGCATGCGAGCTCTCTCCAAATCAGTCTTGGGAGACATCTCTTTGGAGAGAGTGACTCCAGAGATCGTGGGCAAGTTCCCACGTTTGGATTCTTCCATACTAAACCTCTTTAGTATGGTGTCAATGTACCTGGATTGGGACAATCCCAATATCCGTTTAGATCTATCTCTATAGATCCTTATTCCCAATATGCAGGAGGCATCACCAAGATCTTTCATTGAGAATCTTTGTGATAAGAAGAGCTTGACCGATTGCAGCATAGGAATATCATTTCCTATCAAGAGTATGTCGTCCACGTACAATACGAGGAAGACAACCTTACTCTCTGCTACCTTCTTGTAAATACAAGGTTCATCTGGGTTTTTGACGAAATCAAACTCTTTGATAACGACGTCAAAGCAGATGTTCCAACTCCGCGATGCTTGCTTTAGTCCATAAATGGATTTAAGCAGCTTGCACACCTTCCCGCTGCTCCCACTGTCTACGAAGCCCTCTGGCTGAGTCATGTACACGCACTCTTCTAAATCACCATTTAGAAAGGCGGTCTTAACATCCATTTGCCAGATTTCGTAGTCATGATATGCAGCGATGGCAAGCATGATCCGGATGGATTTAAGCATAGCCACTGGAGAAAAGGTTTCGTCATAGTCCACACCTGGTCTTTGACGAAAGCCTTTTGCAACAAGTCTAGCTTTGAAAGTCTCCACTTTCCCATCTACACCAAGTTTTTTCTTGAAGATCCACTTGCTCCCAATGGGTTTTACCCCTTCAGGAGCAACTTCCAAAGTCCATACTTTGTTGGTGTACATGGATTCCATCTCGGACCGCATAGCATCCAGCCATTTCACTGAGTCCCTACTCGTGATGGCCTGCTCGAAACTAGTTGGGTCATCATCCTCCATGATGCAATCATCGCTCCTACCATCCATGAGAAAACCGTAGTATCTCTCAGGTTGGCGAGGAACCCTACTAGATCGGCGGAGAGGCTGAAGTTCATTGGGAGCCACTGAATCTTCTGGTTCCACTAAATCTTCTGTTGTGTTTTGTTCAGCTGGAACCTCTTTCAGTTCTAACTCAGAGCCACTAATCTCTTTTGCAAGAAATTCCTTTTCTAAAAAGGTGGCATGTTGAGCAACAAATACTCTTTGTTCCTCACTGTGGTAGAAGATATACCCTCGCGAATGTTTGGGATATCCAACAAATTTACACAAAATAGACCTTGCCTCGAGTTTGTCCGGTTTTTGTCTTTTGACATAGGCCGGGCAACCCCATATCTTTATAAAATTAAGATACGGTCTCTTCCCCTCCCATATCTCATATGGTGTGGTAGGCACAGATTTGGTGGGAACCCTATTCAGCAGGTATGCTGCTGTTTCCAGTGCATATCCCCAGAAGGAAACAGGTAACTCAGCTACACTCATCATAGAGCGCACCATATCTAATAGGGTGCGGTTCCTCCGTTCTGATACACCGTTGTGCTGTGGTGTATATGGAGGAGTTAGCTGAGAGAGAATCCCATTCTCTTTTAGAAAGTCCAGGAATTCAATGCTCAAGTATTCACCTCTTCAATCAGATCGAAGGATTTTAATACTTTTTCCGGTTTGGTTCTCGACTTCTTGTTTATATTCTCTAAATTTCTCAAAAGCTTCTGATTTGTGTTTCATCAGGAACACATATCCGAATCTAGAGATATCGTCAGTGAATGTAATGAAGTACGAAGAACCATCCCTGGCATGTTTAGACATTGGACCGCATACATCACTATGTATCAGCCCCAAGAGTTCGGTAACTCTTTCTCCGTGTCCCGTAAACGGAGTCTTGGTCATCTTGCCTTTGAGACATGACTGGCAAGTGTTATAAGATGAAAATTCAAACGGATTTAAATATCCATCCTTATGCAACTTAGCCAGTCGTGTCGCATTGATGTGACCGAGTCTACAATGCCACAAGAAGGATTCGTTCAGTTCTGAACTCTTCCTTTTGTGTGTGTTTGTTATGCTCAGAACTGTTGATTGATTTAGAACATAAATGCCATTGCACAACGTGCCTGATCCAACCAACTTTTGGTTACGGAAAATGTTCATAACATTGTCCTGTAATACAAAATTATATCCCTCTTTACTCAATAAAGAAACCGATATAATGTTGCATATCAGGTTCGGCATGTAATAGCATTCGTTCAGAACCAATGTATTACCAGTCGGTAATACAAGGTGATATTCCCCGACAGTCTTAGCTGCAACAATTGCACCATTTCCAACTTTAATGTCTTTATCACCTTCTCCAAGTTCTCTACCTTTCCTGAGCCCATGTAACCGATTACATATATGGGATCCTGACCCGGTATCTAATACCCAGGACGTGGAGCAAATGGAGAAACAGTTCTCTGTAACGAACACACCCGAAGAAAATGCATCATCATGTACTTTCTTCATTCGGGTGGCTTGGGAATCCTGGTATTCCCCTATGTCCTGTTCATTCCTATAACTCTTATAAGAAAGAACAGAACCAACATTCCCCAGCACAGTATAACATGCGGGTTCGGTCAATACATCCATATTATTATCTTTATTAGGGCATGACATGGTCGCTACCTGGAGAGAGAGAGAAGAAAACACTTTAGCGTATGCTTGTGCAAGATCAGATTGGTTATTATCTTATCTAATCAGGATGGCTCCCACTGGTTTTTTATCAAATCTTCCTTCAAACCCTAAAAGGAAAGACTAGCCGGGATTAATTACACCCTACAACTTCGTCGATCTTTCAGCCAGGCCAGTGTCGGTACTTTGAGGGAGGTTCCCCGTGCTTTCGCACGGACCTAATTAAAGTAAACCTCGTTTTCCCAGAGGCGTAACCCCGTTGACACCTTTCTAGACACCTACTTGATCGGCTAATTGTAATGTGTAAAACTCTCCCAGGAGTAACTCTTACTCGCAGTGGGTATCGGGATCCAACTATCTCATAGAAGGTATGCAATCTCATTGCAAATTTCAACACTTGAAATTCCCGATAATATTTTGCCCCAAGCATCCTATGACCTTGACGGAGGTCAACAAACCACAGGGTGCAAGTCAAGTTCAACCCGTCATTTCTTGATTGAATCAAACCCACCCCCACGACCCTTGACGGAGGTCAACAAGGTCGTACGACTACCCTAATCCAATCAGCATCATATGCATAAACAGATAAATACTAGTTAGCTACCGCACACTACGCCTTGACGGAGGTCAACAAACGTAGCACGAATACTAAGTAGGATTTATCTGAAATGACGGAGGGCTACGTCAGGTTTTTCTGAAAACCATGAGCGTAATGAACTTGATATCGTTGTAGAATCAAATGAAGTTTTTGAAAATGGAGTGATTTTGAGGCTTTTCTAGTTTTGCTAAAGGGGTCACTCCCGGTGAAGGGATCGTCGGCCCTTTCCTCGTCGAATGAGGTGCGGGATATATCATATATATCACTGTGCAAAGCAGAAACTATAGAAGCAATCAAAAACAAACCGAGTGTGTATCATCTGCCAGTTATTGCTAAAGGAGTCACTCCCGGTGAAGGGATCTCGGTCCTTTCCTTATCGAATAAGGTGCAGGATATATCACATATACCGCTGTGCAAAGCAAGAACTGTAGCTACCTATTTTATTTAAAATTTGATTCTACAACATCTTAGGTTTCTTTTCTTTCATTAATCACATTAATGAAGTCCCATCATTTAAGTCACCTAAACATCACAGATAAATACGACGTACACTTATGCCATCCGCATTCGCCTCGATGTCCCCTCGTGCACCGTTAGGTTAGGTAACTAACGATAAAGCAGGGCAGGGCTAGTGCGGGTGCAAAACATAAGTAACGTCTATATAATATATCATATATACTATATAAAGTATCTATCACAGAACATCACATGATCACATCACAGATATCGCAGCAAAAAAAACATATGAAACATTGGATATACTAGGACGTCCGTGTTTTGAATACGAGCCAGTATAAAACACGGATTCCACGGTCGTGATGAATAGCCAAACCCACACCCCTAGACCCCTACGAGAGCGGAAAGCAACCCTACCAATTCTAGAGTTAGGAGACCCGGACTCGACTCCTCGAGATGGTCTCCCACTGGACCCTAGAACCCGGTTACTTGTGCTCCCCTCCTAGGGTCTATCCTAATGCGGAAAAGTAAATAATATACAAAAGGTGACAGCTTCCGCTACCTGGAAGTGTCCCAATAAAAGAATATTACATACAAGTTTTTACATGAATGAAAATGAAAAACACTCATCTCACATAAAAAAACCCCGGCTATTCAAACACGACGATCCAATATAACATATCCAGCAGCACATAACATCACATGTCATCAACGTAAGTAAATATGCGCATCCCAATTGTCGTTGACATATAGCAACGAAACCGGCGAAATCGCATATTACACTTACGGTCACAGAAAATAAAGTGTAAAACTACAACAGTTGGAATCCGCAACCTTTTTAGACATCGCATGCCTAATCAAATGAAATACTTAGACATCACATGCCTAATAATTATAAACCCCGCATTTTAGTCTCATTATCGAAAACTCTTTTCAATATCAAGTGAGACTAAACCGCTAGATTTATAACATTCATTCAGTTATCTCATAACTGTTTGTGAATTCCAATTATTGTATCTCATTCCAGATAAATAGAAAATATTAAACTTTCCGATCGAACATTCAAACACCCAAGTTTTCCCGAAACCGATCAACACATGAAATAAGTTCAAAGACATTCATTTCATGCCTCAGTACCAATGGTCCAGCCGTAGAATGGTCAATCCAACGCCTCACATGTGGCACGCCGTACTGCCCCAAACCCGAAGGTTCAAAGGGCAGTTCAAGACGGTCACATAATCGAGTTAAGGTTTGTTGTCTTCTAGAGGGACCATCGCGTTACTTGCACTACTTAGAACGTCATTAAACTACGGAAAAGTCCAACAATTGGAAATTTCCCGGCAGGGGAAAGATTGGGTATTTACATCCGGTCGAAACTTTTAACATATTCTAAATATCCGGAAAACCACATCAACAAAATCTGATAATCCGATCGAATCATCGAATCCCCAAAACAACCCCAGAAAATTCAACTCTTGAATAAATATTAAAAATACCCATAAAACTCAGCACTGTGAAATAGGAATTACTGTGCAAATATGGAGGGCTGACGTCACCAGAGAGCCGCGGAACGCCGCAGAAGCTAGGCTTCTGCCGCGGTTCCGCCGCATGTTTGAGGTATCATTGGTCAAATTTTGCACCGTAATTCTTATAATTCCCTGCTGAAGTTTTTAAGCATTTTTAATCTGAAAAAAACCCAGTTTTTGAAAAAATTCCAGAGAGCAATTTGTTTTAGGGTTTCGATGTTCATTCGGGTTTCAAACGTCGTCTAGACTTCGCCTAAGGCTCTAGCTAGGCTCTGATACCACTGTAGGGTTCCTAGGCACTCTCAAGAGGTCTCACAAGGCATCAATCATGCCAATTTCAAATTTTACAAGTGCCGAGAAACTCTAATACGGATCGTTAACAAGAATTTTAGGCGAAACAATAAACTAGTTAACATCTTAACTAAAAGAAGAGAGCTACAACCTTTGTAGATCCGGTTATCCACTTCCTTAGCTCCATGTAGTCGTTCCCTCGCTGTCCATCTCGAATCCCGAACTCTCTCATCGGCTTCATCGGAGAAATGAGCGGACTAGTCGTCGGCTTCGATGCCGAAGATGATCTACGTCGAGGCTACACTGGATCAAGATCCGACTTCACCTAGTTGTGAAACTTGTGAAGAAAACACCCAAAACCACTTGGCAAGAGGTAGAGGATGAAGAAATAGGAGGTGGGTTCACTTTAGAATTGGATTTCTCACTTTAGAACTCAAGATGCCATTAATGGTGTCTAGTTTTCTTTCTTGAAGAAGAAAGAGAAGATGAAGATAGAATATGATAAAAGTATTTTCATAATAGAAAAGAAATCAATACTTATCATATCCTAACTAAGTTCAAGTGTAGAGAATAGACCATGGTAAGTGGGAATGGTTAGGGTTAAGCATGAAGACAAAATGGTCTCTTTAGTCAAAGCTTCATGAAGCTTCAACAAGCTTCATGATAAAAAGAAACCATTTTGTTTTCTTTTATCTATTTAAATAAATAAAGAATGGATAAAAAAATGAGTGAATAAATCAAAACCCTAACCATTATCATAACCATGGTACAATTCTTTACACAAAGCCAATATTCATGCATCATCAAACATGATACAATCAAGTGCACAAAAGTATATCACATATACAACTTGTGAACTTCAAGTGAGAAAATCCATTTAAAGTGAACCAATACTAGTTAATGCAAAGTAATATATCAAATATATAATTATACATTAAATCATTAAATCAACATTTGATTCAATGATCCGGTCATGTCGCACATAACCGACTAGTATCCAATGTATCGATTTATCGAATCAATGATTCGATAACTAGGTCATATCGCATACAACCAATCGAAACATTCATCGCGAGAATGAAATGCGGTATCACATACTCACATTATTCTCGGTCCCGCACATATCTCATATGCGCTCCTATTTCGTTTCGCTTGAGCCAGGAAACCTCTGTGTAGGACTCTAAAGACTCGTCAACACGCCGGTAGCAGATGATGATCATATCAAGCACCCACAAGCCGCAAGCGGTCTGCTAAACGTAACGGCCACCCGGGTATTAAGCGATCAGAAGATCGACGAGCTATCCCGCTCACACTCCTGTGAATCCAACCAGTAACACTTACCGTGCAGTCCGGTCTGTTCGTCTGATATGTCGCATATCAAGTCTAGGGGTGGTAAACGTCAGACCCCAATAACCGATAAGTCGTGACGATGTGAGGCTCATAACGGGTCGAGAAACTACTGGTAACACTTACCAGCAAATCTCTGATCAGCCCTGGCCAGGGACTTCCCTGTTACGGCCAATCGAGCACAGCGCAACATCAACCCCTAATACCGGGAGAGACGAAACCCCTCCTATCGCTCATTGCCTCCATGTGACTCGGGACTGTGCCCAAAAACCACCGTTTTGCACGCCCTCATGGACGTGGTAAGGTGGAGATCAAAGCACAGTGGGAATCACACAAGACTCTATGACGATCTCGGGTCTACAGAGTAACCTGCACAAGTGTCACCTGAGAACTGCCATCTGACGTGAGGTATAATACCATCTGGGAGTTCTCGGCGAGTCCGTCCAGTGTACCCAGTCTCTACTGAGCACCCGTATACCATCTCTGATGTCAAACACCAATGGATATGGGATCATCCATCGCCCATCTCATGGGTCGAGAAGCGTATACGCTAGTCTACACTGGTATATCGATGCCCCGTCTCGATACACCTACGACTAGGGACCTTGAAGGATGTACTTATGGACTACCATGTCCCCACTAGTATGATCTGCATCATAGTTCAGGTAGTCAAGTACACATCCTAAGGGCTTTACCAACATGTAACTATAAGACAGTTTAAAGAGACTAGTATACATGTTAAGATAAAGAGCAACCAGATAGCATACTATCATATCGAGCAAGAAAGTCATCTCTATATATGTCCAAGCATCCAATATAATATACATCATCTGTACAATACTGGCCTCTAGGGCATACATACAACTAACAGTGGATACTGAGGGAAGGCATGGCGCAGGATACTGATTAAGTTCAGTTGACGATACAGTCTAAGAAGTTTGGATTTGGAGTTCATTTATGAGCTAGGTCCCATCAGACATCCAAACACATTCTAAGACAGGTATTGCTCATTTCGGGAGATGGCTTTCTCCGCGAACTTGAGATATAGAGAGACATAGAAAGAAACACTAGAGCGGATCCACTCACTGAGGCTATTCCTCGAACGCAATAGTTTCGCAAACGAGCTTTGTGAGACTGACTAGTAGAGGAGTTGGGTGTTCGGTATCACACGGGCTGTGAGTATGCGACATCGCAATAATTAGCCTTGAGTGCAAGTGGGAGATTGTTGGAGATAGTGCCCTCAGAGTCAATTATTGGATCACATGCACGTGATTGCAATGATGGAGGGAGGACCTGTCCCAGTAGGACAGTCTTACTCGAGATGATAGTATGCTATCTGGTTTATCTTTATCATCGTGTACTGCTTTAGGTGACCTTACGAGTCGCTATTACACGTTGATAGAGCCCCTAGGATTCTTGCTTGACTACCAGCAGTATGAGGGCGATCATATACGTGAGAGCTGGAGTCTATAAGCACATCCTTAAAAGGTCCGTAGTCGTGGGAGTTTCGAGATAGGGCATCGATTCTCCAGAGTAGACTAGTGTATACAGTCGAGACCCCGACGAGGGGTGGTGGCCGGTCTCACAAGCCACTGGTGTCAGTTGGTTCACCTAAGATGTATGCAGGTGCTCATTGGGTTATGAGTACACCGGACAGGACTCGCCGGGAACCTGCTAGTTGGGATTATACCTGATGTCAGATAGCAGTTCCCGGTGACATGTGTACAGGTTAGTTCATCGACCTGAGATCGTCATTTGTCTCGTGTGAGTTCCCACTGTGCTTTGATTACAACCCTACCACGGCTCAAAGGAGTCGTGCAAACAGGTTTTAGTTGGGTACAGTCCCGAGCCACATGGAGGCAGTGAGCGGATCTGCAGGGGTTCGTCTCTCCCGGTATTGGGGGTGAGGTCGCGCTGTGTCTAGGAGAGCCAGAACATGAAAAGTCCTTGGCCAAGGCAGGAGATTTGCTGGTAGGTATTCCAGTACTATCTCAGGGTGTTCTGGGCTACACTCCGACATGACTTGTACCGCTATTGGGGGTCTGACTTTTACCAACCCCCTAGGCCCGCCATGCGATGCTCATAGACGAAAGGACCGGACTGTACAGATATTGTCACTGACAGGCTCAGTAGGGTGTCAGGATGAGTTCGCTCATCGACGTCCCTTTTGGTCAATAGCTGGTGGCCCGTTATGGATTGGCTGATACCTCTGACGTGCTAGTGGTTAAATACACAGCCATAGTATTGACGAGTCTTTAAAGTCCACCACACACAGTTACTCAAGTTTCGGGCGAAACGCTGTAGAGGCCGAATGGAGATATGGCAGGGTTCGATCAGATACGTGCGGTATTGCACGGATCGTGATCGGACGGTTTTTACTAGCCGGCTTTGGCTTAAACCGGATCCTAGTATTTGATAGTGTAGATATTCTCTCTTTGCATTTGTGTTCAGTGGGAATACAAATGCGGGCATGTATTTGCAGTAACGGGGTTTTCCTGTAATTTATTACGGGATCAGTTTTCTGAAGTTGCCAGTTTGCATTCCGTTCCGGCCGGTTTTTCTTTGTTCCTTCATGGCCGGAATTTTCGATGGAGGGGGTTATTTGCAAGTTTGCAAATAACTAATTGTGGAGGGGTTTCTTGATTTTATGGGATCATGATTTGATTAGCATCTTTGCTTTTTCATGATGCTTGAACTTGATTGAGATTAGAAGTTGATTTGATGATGTTATCATTACCTTTTTGGATGTGGTCACCCTTTGCTTTTACTACGATCACCTCCCTTCATGGTTTTATTATTCATTCCCTCCACCATTTCATTTGTGAGGTTAAGGGCCGGCCACAATTTTGGGGAGGAAGGGGAGAATTCATTTTTGTGGTGAGGAAAAAAGTTCATCTCATTCATGCATCAAAGTTCATAGCTCCTTTTTTTTCAAGCCTCTCCAAAAAGCTTCATTCTTTCCTCCACACTATCCATGGCAACTTCACTACCCCAAGAGAGACTACGATTCTACACTATTCTACAGCAAATCTTGGACGCGTCGGCTAGCCAACTTCGCGCCCGAGTTGCCTCGGTCCAGAGGTGGGAGCCCGTAAAAGATTCCGGCTACGTGGTGCCCTTTCCGACGAGGAGGAGATGAACGGAGTTTCCGCGGGAGATCAGAGTGGAGACGAAGACCGAAGGACACGGATCGCTTGGTATACTTCTCCTACTCTTTTCTTGTTTGCTAGTAGCTAGGTTAATGGCCTGATCCGGGTGAAAAGTGCGCGGTGGTGCCGGTTCAATAGTTTTTGAAAGTTTTTGTTTCCGCGTTTCCGGCGTCGGATCGACGGCCGGGGCGCCGCCGCGGACTTACAATAATATCACTCTTTGACCCCGTGGAAAACGTCCAGAGCGGATCCTGGTCCTCGCAGAGCACGGCAGTGAACCCGTGTAAAGCATCCAGAGCGGAGCCTGGTCCTCGCCGAACACGGTAGTGAACCCGTGTGAAGCATCTAGTGCAAAATTCCTGGTCACGTGGAACGCGGATAATGTCACTCTTTGACCCCGTGGAAAACGTCCAGAGCGGATCCTGGTCCTCGCAGAGCACGGCAGTGAACCCGTATGAAGCATCCAGAGCGGAGCCTAGTCCTCGCCGAACACGGCAGTGAATCCGTGTGAAGCCTCTAGTGCAAAATTCTTGGCCACGTGGAACGCGGATAATGTCACTAATTGACCCCACGGAAAACGCCAAGAGCGGAGCCTGGTGCTCGCCAAGCACGGCAGTGAACCCATGTGAAGCATCCAGAGCAAACACCGGACTGTGGAGTCCTTAAAATCCACGGACTATGATGTCCTTAACCTCGACCGTAATGTCTTAAAACTAACAATCAACCACCCTGATTCTGTACTGATTCTATCTTGGTTTAAGGGTGCATCTCTTCACTCCTTTGATACCTGGTGTTGTAATTCCTCAACGTCTTCAAAGAGGTGACGGGTCCCTGCAACCACACATCGGACTGTGGAGTCCTTAAATCCACGGACTATGATGTCCTTAACCTTGACCGTGATGTCTTAAAACTAACATTGGACTGTGGAGTCCTTAAATCCACGGACTATGAAGTCCTTAACCTTGACCGGGGTGTCTTAAAACTAACATTGGACTGTGGAGTCCCTAAATCCACGGACTATGAAGTCCTTAACCTTGACCGTGATGTCTTAAAACTAACATCGGACTGTGGAGTCCTTAAATCCACGGACTATGATGTCCTTAACCTTGACCGTGATGTCTTAAAACTAACATTGGACTGTGGAGTCCTTAAATCCACGGACTATGATGTCCTTAACCTTGACCGTGATGTCTTAAAACTAACATTGGACTGTGGAGTCCTTAAATCCACGGACTATGATGTCCTTAAGCTCGACCGGGATGTCTTAAAACTAACGTCGGACTGTGGAGTCCTTAAATCCACGGACTATGAGGTCCTTAACCTTGACCGCGACGTCTTTAAACTATGATACCTTGAGAAGTATCCCAGAGCAACCCCTGACCCCGTGAAACACGGATAAGGGTGACCACACCCAGCACTTGCAGGTCCTCACGACCTGTAAGGAAGAAAACTCTCTTGTGAGATCCTTACGACTCTCAAGTGAAAATCCGCTTAAGAATCCTCACGATTCTTAAGAAGAACTTACACCTACGGGATCCTTTCGACCTGTAGGGAGAAAAACTCTTTATGAGACCCTCATGGCTCATAAAGCTCAAAAGTCTTAGGAGGCAGATCTTAACCCTGAATCCTAAGCCATCGCTGCCCTGCAAAGAGACCAAGATAAATTGTCCGCAGAGCACATTCAATAAAAAGAGACACATCATTGAGAAGAAAAATATGTCTTTTATTCATAACCAAAATGGATACAATGTACAATTCATGAAAGAACAAAAAGAAAATACTCTCATTCAGGAGTATGTACAAAAAAGAAAGGAAAAGATACAAGTCTTCAAGCCGACGGGCGATTTAGCAATTTTACTAGCTCATCCTTCTTTTGCTGAGTCACGACTTCATGATTCAAGATCGCCAGAAGACGAGCCTCAGCCTGAGCCTGCTGGGCCTGATACGAGGCGAGCCTGCCTTCGAGCTCTTTCTCAGTGGCCTCGTGAGCCTCGACCCTTTCGCGAGTGAACACGGCCGCTTTATCAAGAGCCACCACCTCTTTGATAGACTCTTGAAGCACTCGCCAGAGTTCATACGCCTTGTTGGCATTGGCTGTGAGGCTGGTCTGAAGCTCACTCAATGCCTTGGAGGCCAGCTCCCTCTCCAAGAATTTACGGCTAAGCCTCTTCTCGCATGATATCATGTTTGCCGCGCACCGTGCTATCAGCCCCCGCAACTCCGCCTTTGCAGCCACGGCCTCCAAGGAAATACGAGTACACCCGAGCACGGTATAAACAAGCCTCCATTCGACAGCGATACTCGATCTGGAACACGCACAGATCACCTGATATGGGAGGCGACAAGGAAAATCTCCGATGCATATCCTACTGAGCATGCATTTACAATTATATGAATATTCGAAAGGAAATGACACCCGAAGCTCTGATGTGCATGCAACATAACGATAGTGCTAGCAATTAAAGAAAATTTCCATGGAAAAATATGAAGCGCATTTACGCTAGCAAGACGCACATACAAGTACCCAACAAACATGAAAATTCAACAGAAAAGTATACAAACAGCCAATAAAAAAATGGTACATCGATTTAAGCATACTACACTACCGGGAAAAGATCACCAAACAAGGGATCAGTGGCACAAGGGTGAACAAAACAGTATTCAAAATTTTCTAACTCCCTTGCCGCCTTCTCCAGCACATCGAAGCGACAGTTCTCGCGAGGAGTCGCTCCCCACCGATTGGCGCCATGTTCGTCCGCAAAAGCAGACATGATAGCCCGTCCGGCTCTTATTTGGCTCAACAGGTGAATTGAGCAATCCTTCAAAGCCTGAGTAATCAGGCACGCTTCGTGAAAACCCTCGAGCTTTTCTTCAGCCGCGTCAAGAATCGCCAGGGTAATCTCCGCCGGGTGAGGAGGGATGTCGGAAAACACGGCAGCAAGAATCATCCAAAGCCAGAGGGAGCCCATTGGAAGGGGGACCCCCTACGGATCGAGAGTTCATATGTCGCTGAGTCGCATTCGTCGTCAGTGAGGAGGAGATCCACCAACCGTGCAGCAAAGCGGTGCATCATCTCCTCGATAGGTACTTCCCATGGCTGTCGACGAGCATGGGAGCGGTTGCAGGCCATGGCACTCAGTCGTCTCCTCAAAATAAATCACACTAGGTTGAGAATAAATTTCTCTGTGAAGAGAAAAAGAAGGCCATGGCCTCAGGTTATAAAGAGGAGCATTAAATGCTGCGCACGAAGAATGCTGCATGGTGGAACTATTTCCAAGGCCCAAAAAAGGAAAGGCATTGGAAATCAAGGAAGGGGAACTATTTCCAAGGCTCCTTTTCTGCATCTAATGCCATACACAGAAAACGTGGCATGAAAAATTAAATAGCCCCATAAAAGGGCCCCACGTGTGGAGCACGTGAGCACCATGCTTGGTATGTACTAGAAAGTGAAATAATGCCCTGTACGCCAAACACATCAACAGCAACAATAGCAAAAATGACAAAATCTCACAGAAGGGCATGCAGACACAGAAGGGCACGATAAAACTTATCACTAATACTTTAAAAAGTTCATACAAAATAAAAAAAGAGGGAGAAAAACGATTACAACGGCAAGACCTCAGACGCGGGGCACGGATTGAGAAACTCAAACTTGGCTTTGTCTAAGATCCTCCAAGCATTTCGAACCATCCGAGTATGTTTTCTTTCGCGGTCGCAAGCGTCGGGGTCCTCACGAATGTCTTCCACCCTCCGATAGGCAGCAAGTATGGCCGACTGCTGAAAAGCTTGGTGCAAGAGATCAATAAGGTTGTCTCGCCTCCTCTTCGAGATTAGGCTCATCAGGTATACCGAATGTACCTTATCCTCGGCGGCGTCCAATGCCCTGAGCGGCACGCCGGTACAAAAGAGAGGGAGCACCTCCCAGATCGCCAACACGATGAGTCTCAGAAGAGAAGAGCGACGGGGGAGTAGCCGATGGTTGTACTCGTCAAAGCGGCTCATGATCTTAGAACACTGAGCATTGGTGAACTCCTGGTTCTGGCTATGGCCCAGTGCACGAATGTTCCCGTAAGAAATAATTTCATCAAGATCGTACATATGGGCATCCATGATACCTGAAATAAAGATCATAAGAATCTATTACAAACCTTTTCTTCTGAGTTATGAAGAAGATGACTCAGGGCAGTAAAACCCATGAAATTCTTTGAGAACAACTTGGTTCTTCATAGGAATTAAATTCGTTTTTGAAAAAGGGAATTAAATTCCCAGAAGGTATTGTTCCAGAGCCAGAGCTCCTTGAGGCGGAATTAAATTCTATGGAAAACAACCGACATTATCATCTCCCTAAAAGGTTGGAAAAGCTCTGAGAGATCTACTGTTCGAAGATTAAGTGGTTTTCTATTTCTTTTTGTTTGTTGGCGAATTTGAAGAAAATAGGTTCATATTAAAGGGGTAAAACCCTTTCTTTGGATTTAAAATCCAGAGGAATGTGAAAGTTCATCGTTCATTCAAGAGCATTACCTGAAGAAAAGAGTTTTTTGAACAGAGTTAAACTCTGAAAATGTTTCAAGGCAGAGAACTAAGCTCTGGAAGAAGAGAATTAAATTCTCAGAAAAAAGTTTGCAAGGAGGAAGATGAGCAAAGTGGAGGCTCTTCTGAAAGGACGTGGGCATTTATAGGATGGGATGGAAAACGTTTCATCTACCCTACCCCCAAGGCAGATCCGACGGTCACAAAAGTGATAGTGTTGCACTCACGTGCAGACACGTGAGAACAACGCTGTGGGGGCATTTGTTTCCTGATTTAAAATCAGGAAAACCTACGGAGGAGGCATCACGTGCTAGAACGTGACCAGCGGTCACGTGTTGGCACGTGACATTTAAAAGCAGCGGCACAAGGCACATTCGTTCCCTGATTAAATCAAGGAAAAAGCTCCAGAAAAAGCATCACGTGTTCACACGTGACCAGTGGTCACGTGTTGGCACGTGATGGCTAAGCAGCGGCAAAGAACAGAGCGCAGAAGGGAGCCCATTCCAGGGGTCACGTGCTTACACGTGACCAGGGGTCACGTGCTCACTCGTGACCAACGGTCACGTAGCCATGCGTGACCGGCTTTAAAAGCCTTATTTTATGACATAATTAAATTCTGAGAAAAGATCTCGCAAGTCTTTCCAAAGTGGAAAAGAATTATTTGGAACCGTTGGATTAAAAATCCAAAGGTGATTAAATATCACCAATTTATGGAAAAATATCAGGCTTGGAAAGATTTCCCCTTAAATCTAACCGAAATAACAAAGAGATATCTTTGGATTTAAAATCCAATGGTGAATAAAATTCACCTAATATTCTAAAGGCCCAGATTAACGATAAACATAAATCAAATCTCTCAATAAACAAATCAAACTTTTCAATGAAAGATTCACTAAAATTGATTGATCCTCTTCCTTCTCCTATAAATAGGAGCCAAAAGAGAGAGTTTAAGAGAGGGACAGAGATATACAGAGACATAGAGAGATACAGAGATATACAGAGACATAGAGAGAGAGAGAGAGCCTTGAGATTTTGGAAGAAATTGATCCTCTGCAAAAGAAAACCCTAGGTAAGAAGGGAGAGGCTTAAAAAGAGAATTTAATTCTCAAAAGAGTTTAACTCTTATTAAAAGAAAAGAACTTAGTTCTTTCTCTGGTGGAGGATCTGCAAAGTGCACATCTCCCCATGAATTGAGAATTTAATTCTCATTGGGTTGAGATCCTGCCATGCAGATCCAAAACATAGAGGAGGAATCAAGTTTTGAGAATTTAATTCTCACAGAATTATAGAAATTTAATTCCTTTGAGATAAAATTAGGGTCCAACCCTATGTTATAGGAATTTAATTCCTTAAAAATGGACAGAGCTAGGGTTTAACCCTAATTGAGAACTTAATTCTCTCACAGGAATTTAATTCCCTTAAAAAAGAAATTAGGGTCTAACCCTATGACAGAATTTAATTCTTTACATATATGAGGAACTTAATTCCTACAGAAGTGAAATTAGGGTTTAACCCTATCCAAGAATATAATTCTTCAAAAGAAAATAGGAATTTAAGTCCTCTAAAGTTTATTGTTAGGGTTTAACCCTATGAAGAATTTAATTTTTAAAAAGATTAACAGATCTTTAAAATATGCAAAGAACCAGAGTCACGTGTTACCACGTGACCCCTATAAAGAGCCACAGAGAAGAGCTTTGAGGCAACGCCTCACGTGCCCCACGTGACCTCAAAAGCACACAGAGAAAAAGCAAAAGAAAAGGAGCTATAGGGAGCTATCACGTGCCCCCACATGACCCCTTGGCAGAAGCTCTAACTGACAAACACTTAAATGCCCATCACGTGACAGCACGTGATGCTCCAAAGTATTCAATACTTTCGGCAGGACAAATAAAGAGAAGGAGGGCGCTCTCACGTGCTACCACGTGACCCCTCTTACCTTAGTGTTTAACACTAAATTGAAACCTCTGTATCCAGTGTTCAACACTGATTTGCCTTAGTGTTTAACACTAATTGAAAAACTCTATTTGCAGTGTTTAACACTGCATTTCTTAGTGTTTAACACTAAATTAAATCTCTATTAGCAGTGTTTATCACTGATTTTCTTAGTGTTTAACACTAAATTAAATCTCTGTTAGCAGTGTTTATCACTGATTTTCTTAGTGTTTAACACTAAATTAAAATTTCTGTTACCAGTTTTTAACACTGATTAACATTAATTTGGAATCTCTATTTCCAGTGTTTAACACTGATTTGCTTTAGTGTTTAAACACAAATTTGAAATCTCTCTTGCTAGTGTTTAACACTGATCTGCTTTAGTGTTTAACACTAATTTGAAAGCCTTGTTGCTAGTATGTAACACTGATTATATTTGAGGGTTTAACACCAGTTTGTCAATCTCAATCTCAGTGTTCAACACTGTTGGTTTCTAGTGTTCAACACTAGCTTTAGCCCAATTGGCTAGGTTTCTAGAGGCAAAGCATCTTCTTCAATGAGCCAACAGAGGGACAATATCCTAAACATGATTGGACTTAGCCCAAGCTGGCCATAAGTCCTCAATTCAAACTTAACTGGGCTAATAGGCTTATAATATAATTAATTGGTCTTGGTTCCAAACTGGGCCAAAGACTGTTTAATCGACCTTGGTTCAAGGGTACATCTCTTCAATCCTTTGATACTTGGCGTTGTAATTCCTCAGCGTCTTCAAAGAGGTGACGGGTCCCGATGACCACACATTGATACGGACTGTGGGGTCCTTAAACTCACGGACTATGAGGTCATTAACCTTGACCGGGATGTCTTAAAACTAACGCCGGACTGTGGAGTCCTTAAATCCTCAGACTATGATGTCCTTAACCTTGACCGAAATGTCTTAAAACTAACAACGGACTATGATTTCCTTAACCTTGACCGGGATGTCTTAAAACTAACGCCGGACTGTGGAGTCCTTAAATCCTCGGACTATAATGTCCTTAACCTTGACCGGAATGTCTTAAAACTAACAACGGACTATGATGTCCTTAACCTTGACCGTGATGTCTTAAAACTAACATCGGACTGTGGAGACCTTAAATCCACGGACTATGAGGTCCTTAACCTTGACCTGTTAGTTGTATGTATGCCCTAGAGGCCAGTATTGTACAGATGATGTATATTATATTGGATGCTTGGACATATATAGAGATGACTTTCTTGCTCGATATGATAGTATGCTATCTGGTTGCTCTTTATCTTAACATGTATACTTGTCTCTTTATACTATCTTATAGTTACATGTTGGTAAAGCCCTTAGGATGTGTACTTGACTACCTGGACTATGATGCAGATCATACTAGTGGGGACATGGTAGTCCATAAGTACATCCTTCAAGGTCCCTATTCGTGGGTGTATCGAGACGGGGCATCGATATACCAGTGTAGACTAGCGTATACGCTTCTCGACCCATGAGATGGGCGATGGATGATCCCATATCCATTGGTGTTTGACATCAGAGATGGTATACGGGTGCTCAGTGGAGACTGGGTACACTGGACGGACTCGCTCAGAACTCCCAGATGGTATTATGCCTTACGTCAGATGGCAGTTCTCAGGTGACACTTGTGCAGGTTAGTCTGTAGACCCGAGATCGTCATAGAGTCTTGTGTGATTCCCACTGTGCTTTGATTTCCACATTACCGCGTCCATGAGGGCGTGCAAAACGGTGGTTTTTGGGTACAGTCCCGAGTCACATGGAGGCAATGAGCGATAGGAGGGGTTTCGTCACTCCCGGTATTGGGGGTTGATGTTGAACTGTGCTCGATTGGCCGTAACAGGGAAATCCCTAGCCAGGGCTGATTAGAGATTTACTGGTAAGTGTTACCAGTAGTTTCTCGACCCGTTATGAGCCTCACATCGGCACGACTTATCGGTTATTGGGGTCTGACGTTTACCACCCCTAGACTTGATATGCGACATATCAGACGAGGAGACCGGACTCCACGAGTAGTGTTGCCGGTTGGCTCGACGGGAGTTGTAGCAGGTTCGCTTGTTCTCTTCTTATCGCTCAATACCCGGGTGGCCGTTACATTTAGCTAACCGCTTGCGGCTTGGGGGTGCTTGATATGATCATCACCCACTGTCGGCGTATTGATGAGTCTTAGACTCCCACAGAGGAGTTACCTAGTCCAGGAGAAACGTTGTGGTGCGCGTATGCGATATGCGCATGGACCCAGTTAAAATGCGCGTATGAGATACCGTGTATTAATCGGGCGGCTTGCTTTTGGTTGGGTCGTATGTGATATGGCCGGATTGATAAATCAAGTGTTGATTTATCATTTAACCATTAGATTCTCACTAGAAATCCTTTCTTGTATTTTTAGATGTATGCATGCATGTATGCATTCTTTCTTGTTTCATGCACATATGGATGTGCATGCACACATACATTCATACATCATCCTTCATGGTTGTATATACAAAGAAAATGGTGGCAATATAAGACTCACACCAAGGTTTTAAATATATGAATTATTATTGCATTTGTTTTAAAACAAAATGATAAAAGGAAAGGATAATTCATGGTTTGTTTCTACACTCTTCTTTGACCTAACCATTCTCACCCACCATTTAACCATGGATCTACTTTCCTTTTGTGTTTTAACTCAAGTTCAATAATATCATTATTGTTTAACCATGGTTTGAGATGAGAAGTGGAAAATATATATTCTTATATTTTCTATTTTTCAAAGGAGATTATCTTTTCTCTTCTTCTTAAAAAGCCATCATCTTCTTCAACCTTGCTCTTTTGCTCTCTAGATCTTTCAAGTGAGAAAAATACTCAACAAGATAGGATTTAGAAGTGAGAAAAAGAACCACAACACCATTCTATACAAGTCTTGCCCACTTGTTTAGAGTGTTAGCTTCATTTCATTCTCTTGATAAAGTGAAGTTGCAAGCTTGGACAAAGCGGACTCCGGGTGGATCATCGTGGACCTAGAGGAGTTCAAGCGGACTTTTTCCAAACCCCAAGTAGCCGAGGAGTCTAGCGTAGGGAGCTACAAAGGTTATACTCTCAAAATCCTAGCTCAATCTACTTGTGATCAAGTGTTGTTTTTGAAACCCTAATTTTTCTAGGAATGATTCTTTGTATGCTTACTTAGCACCCTAAAATTTTAATCTTTGGTACATGTGATGCTTCCAAACCCTTCATGAGGTGCTAGGTAAACCCAACATTGGTATCAGAGCCGACCTAGAACATTAGGCGACACTTTAACGAAGTTAAAACTCCGATCGAACCGGAAAATACGAATTTTTAGCACTCTCTGGGCATTTTTTGAAAACTGTTGTTTTTCAGGATTAAAAATATGTAAAAAATACAGCAGGGAATTATAAGACAAACTGTGAAAAACGAAACCCTAATAAGCATTTTCCACCGCGGAACCGCGGCTTAAGCTGGCTTAGGCCGCGGCTCCACGGCCGTACAGAGCCATTAAGGCTTCGTTTTTGTACTGTGTTCTTATTATCTGCTTGTCGAGGTTTTTGGATATTTTTAATATGGTTTCAGTGACACCTGTTCTGGAGATTGTTTTGGAGTCAGTGTTTCGATCGGAATTTTGATTTCGTGTCTTTTCCGGGTAAATTAGAAAGTATTGAATTGTTCGAACGAGTATCATTTGCTCACTTTTCACGGGATTTAAATCTTGCGGAAATACGTCCAAGTTTTGTGGTGGACCCTCTAGAAGACAACAAACCTTAACTCGATTATGTGACCGTCTTGAACTGCCTTTTGAACCTTAGGGTTTGGGGAAGTACGGCGTGCCATATGTGAGGCGTTGGCTTGACCCTTCTACGGCTGGACCGCTACTATTGTGTCACACTCCGGGTTTTTGAACTCCGCTCAAGTGTTGAGCTTTAGGAAATTTTGGGTATTTGATCGTTCGTTCGAAAACTTTAATACCGTCTATTTATCTGGAATGTGATGCAATGTGTGGAATTCATATAGCTAGATATGAAATACGAAGTATGTGATATTTCGCATTTACGATGTCTAAAGAGAATGTGGATTCCAAATATTGCAGTTTTACACTTTCTTTTCTGTGACCGTAAGTGTAGTATGTCGATATCGCCGGTTTCGTTGCTATACATCAACGAAAATTGGGGTACGCATACTTACTTACGTTGATGATATATGATATTATGTGTTACTGAGATATGATGTGCAGGATTGTCGCGATCGAATAGCTGGGGGGTTTTATGTGAGATGAGAGTTTTATTTTTCATTCATGTAAATTCAAATGTAGTGTAATATTCTTTTATTTGGGGCACTTCCGGGTTGAGGTTGATGACACCAGTGTTGTATATTATTTACTTTTCCGCATTAGGATAGACCCAAGGAGGGGAGCACAAGTGACCGGGTTCTAGGGTTCAGTGGGAGGCCATCTCGAGGAGTCGAGACCGGGTCTCCTAAACTCCAGGATTGGTAGGGTCGCTTGCCGCTCTCGTAGGGGTCTAGGGGTGTGAGCTTGGCTATTCATCGCGACTGTGGAATCCGTATTTTCTATTGTTGGCTAAATACTAAATACGGACGTCCTAGAATATCCCACATTATATCTATGTTTCTGCTGCGATATATGTGATGTGATCATATGATTTATTGTGATGGATACAGTATATAGTATATATGATATATTATATAGACGTTACTTATGTTTTACACCCGCACTAGCCCTGCCCTGCTCTGTCGTTAGTTACCTAACCTTACGGTGCACGAGGGGACATCGAGGCGAATGCGGATGGCGTAAGTGTACGTCGTATTTATCTGTGATGTTTAGGTGACTTAAATGATGGGACTTCATTAATGTGATTAATGAAAGAAAAGAAACCTAAAAGATATTGTAGCATCAAATTTTTCCAAAAGGGGGTAGCTACAGTCTTGCTTTGCATAGCGGTATATATGATATACCCTGCACCTTATTCGATGGGGAAAGAGCCGAGATCCCTTCACCGGGAGTGACCTATTTAACAAAACTGGCAGATGCTACAAAACTCGGTTTGACTTTTGACTGCTTTTTGGAGTTTTGCTTTGCATAGTGATATATATGATATATCCCGCACCTTATTCGATGAGGAAAGAGCCGAGATCCCTTCACCGGGAGTGACCTCTTTAGAAAAACTAATAAAAGCCTCAAAATCACTCCATTTCAAAATTCACTCGATTCTACAACGATATCAAGTTCATTACGCTCATGGTTTTCTGAAAAACCTGCGTAGCCCTCCGACATTTTAGATAGATATTACTTAGTATTCGTGCTACGGTAGTTTGGCATTCGTCAAGGCGTAGTGTACGGTAGCTATTTAATATTTATCTATAGCATACGATGCGATTGGATTAGGATATTTGTATGGCGTTGTTTGGCATTCGTCAAGGGTCATGCGGGTAAGTTTAATTCAATCAAGAAATGTACGGGTTGAACTTGACTAGCGCACTATGGGTTGTTTGGCATTCATCAAGGTCATAGTACGTTCGGGGAAAAAGCATTATCGGGAATTTCAAGAGTTGAAATTTTCAATGAGATTGCATACCTTCTATGAGATAGTTGGATCCCGATACCCACTGCGAGTAATTGTTACTCCCGGGAGAGTTTTACACAGGACAATTAGCCGATCAAGTAGGTGTCTAGAAAGGTGTCAACGGGGTTACGCCTCTGGGAAAACGAGGTTTACTTTAATTAGGTCCGTGCGAAAGCACGGGGAACCTCCCTCAAAGTACCGACACTGGCCTGGCTGAAAGATCGGCGAAGTTGTAGGGTGTAATTAATCCTGGCTAGTCTTTCCTTTTAGGGTTTGAAGGAAGATTTGATAAAAAAACAGTGGGAGCCATCCTGATTAGATAAGATAATAACCAATCTGATCTTGCAAGAGCATACGCTAAAGTGTTTTCTTCTCTCTCTCTCCAGGTAGCGACCATGTCAGGCCATAATCAAGATAATAATATGGATGTATTGACTAAACCCGCTTATTATACTGAGCAGGGGAACGTTAGACCCGTTCTTTCTTATAAGAGTTATAAGACTGAACAGGGAATAGGAGAATATCTAGATTCTCAAGCCGCCCAAAAGAACATGCATGTTGATGCATCTTCTTCAGGTGTGTTAGTTATTGAGAACTGTTTCTCAGTTCACCCTACGTCTTGGGTATTAGATACCGGATCAGGATCCCACATATGTAAATTGTTACATGGGCTACGGAAAGGTAGAGAACTGGGAAAAGGTAATCATTCCATTCAAGTAGGGAATGGTGCAAGTATTGCAGCCAAAGCAGTTGGCGAATATCACCTTGTATTACCAAGTCGTAATACACTGATTCTGAATGAGTGCTATTATATACCGAACATGATGTCCAACATTATATCAGTTTCTTTACTGAGTAAAAAAGGATATAATTTTGTAGTACAGGATAATGTTATGAACATCTTCCTAGATCAAAAGTTGATTGCATCAGGCTCGTTACATAATGGCATATTCATTCTCAATCAAAATACAGTCCTCAACTTACAAAACACACACAAGAGAAAGAGTTCGGAACTGAACGAATCCTTCTTATGGCATTGTAGACTGGGTCACATCAATGCGACACGACTAGCTAAGTTGCATAAGGATGGATATTTAAATCCGTTTGAATTTTCATCTTATGACACTTGCCAGTCATGTCTCAAATGAAAGATGACCAAAACTCCATTTACGGGACACGGAGAAAGAGTTACGGAACTCTTAGGGCTGATACATAGTGATGTATGCGGT
Organism: Agapanthus africanus; assembly: GCA_030015575.1. Taxonomy (NCBI): domain Eukaryota; kingdom Viridiplantae; phylum Streptophyta; class Magnoliopsida; order Asparagales; family Amaryllidaceae; genus Agapanthus; species Agapanthus africanus. Next base: position 214,140,919 of record JASDDO010000008.1, read on the forward strand.
CCCATGTCTACACATGCCAGGAACGGTTCTTCCTACTTCATTACATTCACTGACGATCTCTCTAGATACGGACATGTGTTCCTGATAAAACACAAGTCTGAAGCTTTTCAGAAATTCAGAGAATATAAGCACGAAGTAGAGAACCAAACGGGAAAAAGTATTAAGATCCTTCGATCTGATCGAGGAGGAGAATACTTGAGCAGTGATTTTCTGGATTATTTAAAAGAGAATGGGATTCTCTTTCAGCTCACCCCTCCTTATACACCACCACAGCACAACGGTGTATCGGAACGGAGGAATCGCACGCTATTAGATATGGTGCGCTCCATGATGAGCACTGCTGAGTTGCCTATTTTCTTCTGAGGGTATGCGCTTGAGACAGCCATGCACCTATTGAATATGGTTCCTACCAAATCAGTTCCTACTACTCCATATGAGATATGGAAAGGGAAGAGACCATCTCTTAAGTATGTTAAGATATGGGGTTGTCCGGCCTATGTCAAAAGACAAAATCCGGACAAACTCGAGGCAAGATCTGTCTTATGTAAGTTTGTAGGATATCCCAAAAATTCACAAGGGTATATCTTCTACCACCCCGAGGAACAAAAGGTGTTTGTCTCTCGACATGCCACTTTCTTAGAAAAAGGTTTTCTTATGAAACAGATCAGTGGCATTAAGGTAGAACTGGAAGAGGTTCCAGCAACACAAACTATAACAGAAGACTTGGTAGAACCTGAGGATTCAGTAGTACCTGACGAACCCCAGCCGCTCCGCCGATCTAGCAGGGTTTCTCATCCACCTGAGAGATACTACGGTTTTCTCATTGATGGTGGGAGAGAGGATTGCATCATGGAGGATGATGACCCAACTAGCGTCGAGTAGGCCATCACGAGTAGGGACTCAGAGAAATGGCTGGATGCTATGCGGTCCGAGATGGAATCCATGTACACCAACAAAGTATGGACTTTGGAAGTTGCTCCTGAAGGGGTAAAACCCATTGGGAGCAAGTGGATCTTCAAGAAAAAAACTTGGTGTAGATGGGAAAGTGGAGACTTTCAAAGCTAGACTTGTTGCAAAGGGTTTTCGTCAAAGACCAGGTGTGGACTATGACGAAACCTTTTCTCCAGTGGCTATGCTTAAATCCATCCGGATCATGCTTGCCATCGCTGCATATCATGATTACGAAATCTGGCAAATGGATGTTAAGATCGCCTTTCTAAACGGTGATTTAGAAAAGTGCGTGTACATGACTCAGCCAGAGGGCTTCGTAGATAGTGGGAGCAGCGGGAAGGTGTGCAAGCTGCTTAAATCCATTTATGGATTAAAGCAAGCATCGCGGAGTTCGAACATCTGCTTTGACGTCGTTATCAAAGAGTTTGATTTCGTCAAAAACGTAGATGAACCTTGTATCTACAAGAAGGTGGCAGAGAGTAAGGTTGTCTTCCTCGTATTGTACGTGGACGACATACTCTTGATAGGAAATGATATTCCTATGCTGCAATCAGTCAAACTCTTCTTATCACAAAGATTCTCAATGAAAGATCTTGGTGATGCCTCCTGCATATTGGGAATCAGGATCTATAGAGATAGATCTAAACGGATACTTGGATTGTCCCAATCCAGGTACATTGACACTATACTAAAGCGGTTTAGTATGGAAGAATCCAAGCGTGGGAACTTACCCACGATCTCTGGAGTCACTCTCTCCAAAGAGATGTCTCCCAAGACTGATTTGGAGAGAGCTCGCATGCAAGGGATACCCTATGCTTCGGCTGTAGGCTCTATCATGTACGCGATGCTATGTATCAGACCCGATGTAGCATACTCACTAAGTATAGTGAGCAGGTATCAAGCTGATCCTGGAGAGAGTCACTGGACAGCTGTGAAGAGCATTCTCAAGTACTTACGAAGGACTAAAAAGATGCTCTTGGTGTATGGTAACGGAGAACTCCAAGTGGAGTCCTTTACCGATTCGAGCTTCCAGAGTGATAAGGACGACTCCAAGTCGCAGTCGGGATTTGTCTTTACCCTTTACGGAGGGGTGGTTAGCTGGAAGAGTTCCAAGCAGGAAACCGTGGCAGACTCGACGATGGAGGCTGAATACATCGCTGCCAACGATGCTGCCAAAGAGGCTGTCTGGATCAAGAAGTTCATTACTGAACTTGGAGTGGTTCCATCCATTGAGCATCCAATACCTTTGTATTGCGATAACAATGGAGCGGTGGCTTTGGCCAAGGAACCCAGGCCCCATCAGCGATCCAGGCATATTCTGAGGCGGTATCACCTGATCCGGGAGATTGTTGATCGCCGGGAGATCGAGGTCAGGAGGGTTGACACGAAGAATAACACAGCGGATCCACTCACGAAGGCCATTCCCCAGATACAGTTTGAGAGACTCTTCGGGATGCTCGGTATGCGATACTACAGCAGCTGGCCCTAGTGCAAGTGGGAGATTGTTAGTTGTATGTATGCCCTAGAGGCCAGTATTGTACAGATGATGTATATTATATTGGATGCTTGGACATATATAGAGATGAATTTCTTGCTCGATATGATAGTATGTTATCTGGTTGCTCTTTATCTTAACATGTATACTTGTCTCTTTATACTGTCTTATAGTTATATGTTGGTAAAGCCCTTAGGATGTGTACTTGACTACCTGGACTATGATGCGGATCGTACTAGTGGGGACATGGTAGTCCATAAGTACATCCTTCAAGGTCCCTAGTCGTGGGTGTATCGAGACGGGGCATCGATATACCAGTGTAGACTAGCGTATACGCTTCTCGACCCATGAGATGGGCGATGGATGATCCCATATCCATTGGTGTTTGACATCAGAGATGGTATACGGGTGCTCAATGGAGACTGGGTACACTGGACGGACTCGCCGAGAACTCCCAGATGGTATTATGCCTCATGTCAGATGGCAGTTCTCAGGTGACACTTGTGCAGGTTAGTCTGTAGACCCGAGATCGTCATAGAGTCTTGTGTGATTCCCACTGTGCTTTGATTTCCACCTTACCACGTCTATAAGGGCGTGCAAAATGGTGGTTTTTGGGTACAGTCCCGAGTCAAATGGAGGCAATGAGCGATAGGAGGGGTTTCGTCTCTCCCGGTATTAGGGGTTGATGTTGAACTGTGCTCGATTGGCCGTAACAGGGAAGTCCCTGGCCAGGGCTGATTAGAGATTTACTGGTAAGTGTTACCAGTAGTTTCTCGACCCGTTATGAGCCTCACATCGGCACGACTTATCGGTTATTGGGGTCTGACGTTTACCACCCCTAGACTTTATATGCGACATATCAGACGAGGAGACCGGACTGCACGGGTAGTGTTGCCGGTTGGCTCGACGGGAGTTGTAGCAGGTTCGCTTGTTCTCTTCTGATCGCTCAATACCCGGGTGGCCGTTACGTTTAGCTGACCGCTTGCGGCTTGGGGGTGTTTGATATGATCATCACCCACTGCCGGCGTATTGACGAGTCTTAGAGTCCCACAAAGGAGTTACCTAGTCCAGGCGAAACGTTGTGGTGCGCGTATGCGATATGCGCATGGACCCGGTTAAAATGCGTGTATGAGATACCGTGTATTAATCGGGCGGCTTGCTTTTGGTTGGTCGTATGTGATATGGCCGGATTGATAAATCAAGTGTTGATTTATCATTTAACCATTAGATTCTCACTAGAAATCCTTTCTTGTATTTTTGGATGTATGCATGCATGTATGCATTCTTTCTTGTTTCATGCACATATGGATGTGCATGCACACATACATTCATACATCATCCTTCATGGTTGTATATACAAAGAAAATGGTGGCAATATAAGACTCACACCATGGTTTTAAATATATGAATTATTATTGCATTTGTTTTAAAACAAAATGATAAAAGGAAAGGATAATTCATGGTTTGTTTCTACACTCTTCTTTGACCTAACCATTCTCACCCACCATTTAACCATGGATCAACTTTCCTTTTTTGTTTTAACTCAAGTTCAATAATATCATTATTGTTTAACCATGGTTTGAGATGAGAAGTGGAAAATATATATTCATATATTTTCAATTTTTCAAAGGAGATTATCTTTTCTCTTCTTATTAAAAAGCCATCATCTTCTTCAACCTTACTCTTTTGCTCTCTAGATCTTTCAAGTGAGCAAAATACTCAACAAGATAGGATTTTGAAGTGAGAAAAAGAACCACAACACCATTCTACACAAGTCTTGCCCACTTGTTTAGAGTGTTAGCTTCATTTCATTCTCTTGATAAAGTGAAGTTGCAAGCTTGGACAAAGCGGACTCTGGGTGGATCATCGTGGACCTAGAGGAGTTCAAGCGGACTTTTTCCAAACCCCAAGTAGCCGAGGAGTCTAGCGTAGGGAGCTACAAAGGTTGTACTCTCAAAACCCTAGCTCAATCTACTTGTGATCAAGTGTTGTTTTTGAAACCCTAATTTTTCTAGGAATGATTCTTTGTATGCTTACTTAGCACCCTAAAATTTTAATCTTTGGTACATGTGATGCTTCCAAACCCTTCATGAGGTGCTAGGTAAACCCAACATGATCGCAATGTCTTAAAACTAACATTGGACCCCAATGTCCTTAAACTACCTATTGACCGCAATGTCACTAAACTAAACAGCAAGGCCCCCTCAATTGCTCTCTTGTTGGATCTAAACGATCCCGTTAAGTTGATCTTAGTCTAAAACTAGACTAGCGTATCCTTAACAAACGTTTAAGTCGATCTTAGTATCAAATAAGGCTAACATATCCTTAAACCTAAACCCCTAAACCCAAATCTAAGATAATACGGATTTGGACTAGTCCACGCCCTACGGGCGACGACATAACTCAGTCTCCGTATACAATCCACGGGCAACCAAACACAAGATAAACACACACGACACGAAATGATCATCTGGAGAAGGAGAAAGTTGCTACCGCAATGCGGTAGCGTAATTAACTGCAGGGGCTTGCGCCTGCAGGGAAGAGCGTCCCCGCAATCAAAAAAAACCCTCAAGCGAGGGGGAATCTGACGAAGTCTGCTACATCGGATGCATCCGTTTAAACCTTCGATACATGGTGCCATAAATCAGCTTGGCATCTTCGGAGAGGTAGACGGATAGCACCAATTAGCATCTGCCCCGAATCTCAGGCAAGACGTCCCTGCGTCGCGCCGTCATTCGGAGGGGAACAGTGCTGTGATACGCGCATCACACGGCGATTTGAAAAAGATTTTGCATCCATTTCTATATGGATGTTTTCACGATTTCACGAGATGCGTACTATGCATACGTTGTTATCTTAATTATATCATATTGGTTTTCGTATTAGATTTTGACGTTTGTACTTCCGCCATGACTCCGATGATTGCGTAATGCTTGACGAAGATTTGATTTAGGGTTTTACCCTCGTTTTCTTGCACATACATTGTGCTAAGATATGTATTATGTATTCCTGATACTCGGAGCCCCAACGATTTGATTGTTTTGCTGAAATGTTTTAGTATTTGGAGGGTTTAAATTTAAATTCGGGAACCGAATTTATTTAAGGAGGGAAGATTGTAACATTTCAGAAAATAAAATATTATTTTTAGGAATTTAAATAATTGAAATAATAATTTCTAAGAATATTATTAAGTACAAGAATTAGTTTTAATGAAATGGTATAATTATATACCGATAGTTTGGAAAATATTTGGAAAATTGATATAATTATAAATTTCGAAGGTGTTAAGTTGATTTGGACAATTTATAAAATCATATACGACTAATTATATACAAGTTATTACTAAACTCGATTAATTTTTAGTAATTATGCGTTAATCATGCTTATGTGCATGGCATGCAACATAACATGTTGCATACACTGGTTATTTTTTTTTGAAATGAACCATAGTTTAAATTTCTCATTTTGCATGTGTGTGTGTGTGTGTGTGTGTGTGTGTGTTTTGTTTTATGAAATAAAAAAGAAAAGAAAAGAAAATAGATGAGAGAGAGTGAGTGATATGACAAGTATCATGGTGGAGGAGAGAGGGAGAGAGGGTGACATTCTACACTCTTCTATTTCATCTCTTCATCTCTTTATTTTTGCTCATCTCCTTTCTTCTACTCGTTATGCTTCACCTCCTTCATCCTCCACCTTACTACCACCTCACAACACCCTTCAAACCACTCCCAAAATTTATACTTCCTTCACAAAAAATATTCCCCTCACCAATACAAAGACCATGGTGAGATCAAGTTGGAACTTTGAAGATTTTGAGCAACTCAAGAATTTTCTTAAGTTGCCAATGAGGTAAAAACCTACACCTTTAGTTTAGAATCTTATATTCCTCATATCTTTTGTGGTTTAGAGTGGATTAAATACGGTTTAGCAATGTTAGAAATTTCCAAGTTGAGGGTTGGATGATTTTTAAGATGTGTGAAAGTGAAATTGAGACTTATTAGCGACCACAAATCCTCTAGTGTCACTTTTGGGACCAACACTTAGTGTAGAATACCAAACTTGAGTTTAGATATTTCAAATGTTGGTTTTGTGAAGATATTGGGGGACTACAGGGAATCTGGAGCAACCTGAGCTGTTTGTAGAAAAATCAAACGGGTACATTAACCTAACTAGACCAATAGGAGACCACCATGAGAATACGAGACCCCAATTCCTTAGAAAAACCGGTGACACCCGTTTTTTTCATATTCTCACCGAGCCAGTTGTGGCCATTGGTGTAGGGGTTTTGGCAGTAGCTCACTTACTTGATAATCTATCCCCTGTATTGTTTGTTTGGTCCCAATTTACCTGAGGCAAAATCTGGAGCTATTTTCCTAAGTTGTTGTTTTGGGTTTTATGGTTTTTAATAACTTGAGTTTTGATATTGTGTTTTATCTCGGTTGATTGATGTTTGTACATCAACATCGAGAGTGGTTTGGCTATTCTTGCACGCGTAGACCATAGGTTCTAACTTATGTGTGCTTCGTGTGCCGTTTTTGTTTTCGCATTCGGTTCGTGTTTACGATACAACATGTTTGAACTGTAGGTACCTTGTGTGGACTTCGGAACAATAAGGAAGAGTGTGGCGTCATCGACTTTGGCAAGCGAGGATCAAGGTGAGTAGATGTGTATCTACGGGGGAAGTCGGGTAAATGGCGTATAGCACCCCCGCAAATTCATAGATTAGGATGTGTATGGTATGTATATGGATAGTGCGGTTACTTAGCAATAGGGTTTTCTAGGAGACCTTAAGTAAGATGAAGTGTACTTGGAAGAAGATTGCTCTTAGTTAGTTTCTAGTCACGGACCTGCAGTGTATAGGTTGTCACACACACACACGCACACATGAGATATGATGTGGGAGTATATGTGTGTGTATAAATATATATATATGGATACATTGATATATATATATATATATATATATATATACGTATAAGATGAGGATATGAGATGTTAAATGGATATGAGTCGATATGATCGGGCATGATGCCATGAGTTGTTGATATGTGTTTGAGTTGTGATATGATATATAATATGATATTATAATGGATCGTTGGGCGATGTGTATTCATACATATGATAATATGTGTTGATGATATTAGAATATACGAGACTTTAGAACAGTACCCCTGATCATGATATTGTACGATGATGATACCATATGAATGATGATGTATACATAATATTTGACCCGCACCCCCGATTTTGGGGATGTTGTACGATGGATTTTACCGTACGAGGTATATATATGATGATTGATCCACACTCTTGACTCGAGGATATCGTACTATGTATTATACAGTATGTGACGCTATGAGGCTGGATCGCCAATTACTAGGTATATCGACTCGGAATTTAGGTTGATTTTCTTACCCTTCTGATTAGGTTCTTAGTTTAGTCTCTTAGTTGTTTAGGTAGATGCTAGACCTAGCTTGAGTCATACCTATTTTCAAAACTAACGAATCGTGAGTATTTTCAAAAGACAACCGGAGGGATGCTACGGATTTTTCAAAAGACATATCTTTTCTCAAAAACACCGCAGCCCCTACTTTTCTAAAAAACCTTGATTCGTGCTATTTTAAAACACTTAAACCGTATGACACATACACTGATATTTATACTTTATAATGTTATGTTTATTATTTGCTTTTATGTAATATTTATGTTGTTCTCATCGCATTGCATATTTATTACATGTGTTTTCTTTAGCTATTGTGAACCCCGTCTGTTAGGACACCAGCACCATTTCCGATGATGCGTATGTTCCACGTTCACTTGCTTGCCGGCTCACACACATCATCGTCGGTAATTTCCATGTCATGTTTACTTTAGAAAAACGTTACTTCATTGGTATAACCTGCTAGCTGGTAGTTTCAACATAGTACTAGTATGCTTACTCTAATATGCTAGTTTAGATATTGCATTACTTACTTAGATACCCCATGTATTATATATTCATTCTGCTATGAAATATTGTGGGGTTTTATGCTGGTATTCACTGCTTATTGACTCTTGATTTTGGGATTTCGGATTTTCCATAAGATTTCTGGATTTGGGGAAAACCGCAAGGATTTTATAAACTCATTATCATTTTAAAAATGCAAGTTGCGGTTTTCTCATGATATGATGTATATAGCGTCCACCATGAGTTTTCCTAATTGAGTGGGTTTTCGAGACCCGATTCGAGAAGTAAGATGAACCGTTTCGGGTACATGGTGGACCGGGTATAGTACCCCGGGGCAAGAAGCTAGAGATGTAGACGATGAGCCTGGCAGGGACAGACTGCCTACCGGTGATATTTGACGTGGCAGATATCCGGAGGATACCGACCGTAGTCGTGAGATTGGATGATATAGGCCGATCTGGACTGACAGAGCCCGGGATTTGAGGATTTTGTGTCGATGTTTGACACGGATTTCTGTCGATTTCATTGATGATACTCCAGTTTTTATACTAAAATCTTACTGAGATAAGAACACGGCTTTCTCATACAGATATATTCTGGTTTCATTCTTGACGCATTTCTACATCATATATATGACATGTTGCTACTTGAGGCACTGAACGAGTACTTGGTATTGTAAGTCCATGTCGCGCACCCCACGTGTCCGCGGGGAGGCGGAATTTGCAAAAACGATTTTTCAAAGCTCGCAATACGAACTTAAACTCCAGGATCGATGCTAAACCACAGCTAACAAAATACTGTGTGAAGTTTAACTACTCGGATGAAGGTTATACCTCATGAAACAAAGTCCTTCAGGTCTTTTAGTCGCAGTCCTCCTCGTCATCGTAGGCTCCAAGGACTATAACGGATCGTGGCTTCCTCGTCGGCTTCCTTGAGTTAAAGACGATCCACCCGAGAGTCTATAGTCCGAGCTCCAACCTCAACTCCGAGGCAACTAGGGCAAGTGGCTTGCTAGACTAGATGGCCTGGGTGATGTAAAGAGTGAAGATGGAATACTTCGTCTCTTGGAACCCTAGGTTTCTCAACTCATGAGACAATTAGGATTTATGAGAATAGAAGTGGACTTGAGAAAGTGAGAGTGAACTTGTGAACTCTTGAGAATAGCTTGGCTGCCCTTAGATAAAGAATGAAGCAAATATGATATTTTAGAGATAAATATCTCACAAGAAAATCTCTCACAAGCTTCAAAAAAATATCTATTATGTCAAGTGTGAGTCATGAGCATGAGTCACCTAGTAGCCATGCAAGATTCAATGTCCAATTCCACTTCATTTATCCACCTATTTGTTTTAATCCAAAATCGAATTAAAACCCTAATAGGTGTCAACTTCTAGAAACTTTCCCGAGCTAATTACGAGAATGCCCATCATCCATATATACATACCTGCATCTGCATTCCGAAGAATACGAATACAAAGAGACAAAACAAATCTATCAATACAATACTAGGATCCGGCTTAAACCAAAACCGACTAGTATCATCCGTCCGAACATCATACGCACACAAGTGCACGTACATGATCGAAGCCCTGTCGTAAAACCATACGACCTCTACATCTTTTGCCCGATGCTGGGAAACCCTCTATGTGGGAATCTAAAAACTCGATAGTACGCTGGCAGTGGGTTTAGCCGCAAGCGGTACTAGCTGCATGTAACGGCTACCCAGGTATCTGTCGATAAGAAGGCCGATGAGCAAACCCATCCGAACTCCTACCGAGCCTGCATATGACAATCTCCATACAGTCCAATCTGTTCGTCAATGAGTATCGCATATCGAGCCTAGGGGGATGGTAAACGTCAGACCACTAATAGCGCAATAAGTCGTGTTAGAGAGTAGCTCAGAACACCCTGAGAAACTACCAGAATACCTACCAGTAAATCTTGCTTGCCCTGGCCAGGGACTTTGTGTAATGGCCTTCCGAACACACTGCGATATCAACCCCTAATACTGGGAGAGACGAATCCTATTTGGCCGCCACTGCCTCCAAGTGCTTCGGGACTGCACCCAACTACTACCTGTTTGCACGACTCCTTTGAGCCGTGGTAGGGTAGTAATCAAAGTACAGTGGGAACACACTCGAGGCGAAGTAGTAGTGTCAAGTTGACGGACTAAGCTGTACTCATGTCACCTGGGAATTGCTACCCGACGATAGGTATAATACCCACCAATAGTTCCCGACGAGTCATGTCCAGTGTACTCGTAACCTAATGAGCACCTGCATACCATCTCAAGTACGACATACTAATGGTTGTGGGACGTTGGGTTACGGCAACGCCCCGGCCATCAGACCGTGGCCAAATACGGAACAAAAATTTACTAAACTGGCGCTACCATTACCCGATGCCCGGATCTACCCTAAACCCTAAACTAGCAAGCTTTAGAAAGAAGTTAGAATGGTTATACCGAGTTGATCCGTGTCCTTCGGTCTTCAACCATCATCCCCAAGCTCCTAGTAGCTCCTTGATCGAGTTTGGTTTCCGGTCTTCCTCCATCTATGATGATCCACCTGAGGGAAACGGCGCAAGCTTCAGCCTCGTCGAACGAGGCAACCGATGCTCCAAGGTTGCTAGCAATGGAGAGTGGAGGTGTAGGAATGTGTCACTATATTTTTCTCTCATCACTATTGCTCAAGGGAGCAACCATAGAAGATGAAGGAGGTGAGGAAACAATGGCATGAGCAACTCAAGAATGGCTAAGTGTTGAGGTGAGAATAGAATGCAAGCAATGAAGCAACTCAAGAAAATGATCAAGGCCAAGAATAGAATGGTGGTTGCCCTCTCTCTTTTCTCTCAATGATTCATACAAAATATCTTTTCCATTTTAGCAATAAACAATTGCAAACCATGCCTTGACCCATGCACATGCCAACTCACCCTCTACCTCATTTCCTAATTGATTTTCTAAAAAAAAATCAATTAATAATGTGGACATCTTCTAGAAAACATTTCGTATAAATACGGAATCCAACCTGGTATACGTATCAAAAAACATATTTGCGTATTCGTACAAAAATACGAATAGCCAAGAGAGAAAATGAATAGTGAACAATAATACTAGAATACATATATATAAATACATATATATAAATTATTAAATCAAAACCTGATTTAATAATCCGGCTTAATCCTAAGCCGCTGGTATTATCAACCGTCCGATAAAAGTTTGTGCAACATGCGCACATATTTAATCGGACACCTATATGTACCAACATACGTCATCTACACCATATCTCCTGAACCGTGAAAACCCTCTGTGTGGGACTCTAAAGACTCGTCAATACGCTGGCAGTAGGTTTAACCACAAGCACGTCAGCAGCACTAGCTGTACGTAACGGCTACCCAGGTATTGAGCGAAAGGGAGACCGACGAGCAAACTCATCATGAACCCCTACTGAGCGTGACAGTGACAATATCCGTACAGTCCGGTATGTTCGTCTAAGAGTATTGCATATCGAGTCTAGGGCGGTGGATAAAGTCAGACCCCTAACAACGCGACATTTAGTGTCGGCATGAAACCCATCACCACCAGAGAAACTATCGATCCTGGATCGGTAATTCTCGTCCACCATGATCATGGATTTCTGGTGATGGCCACCCATGCACAACGCGGCATCAACCCCCAGTACCGGGAGAGACGAATCCCCGACTATCCGATCACTGCCTCCATGTGCCTCGGAACTGTACCCAACTAAAACCTGTTTGCACGACTCCTTTGAACCGTGGTAGCGTAGTAATCAAAGCACAGTGGGAACTCACACGAGACAAATGACGATCTCAGGTCGACAGACTAACCTGTACACATGTCACCTGGGAACTGCTATCTGACAATAGGTATAATACCAACTAGCAGGTTCCCGGCGAGTCCGTCCAGTGTACTCATAACCCAATGAACACCTGTATACTATCTTAGATGAACAAACTAACACCAATGGCTTGTGAGACCTGGCCACCGCCCCTCGTTGGGGTCTCGATCAGTATACACTATTCTACACTGGAGTATCGATGCCCAGTCTCGATACTCCCACGACTAGAGACATTTAAGGATGTGCTTATAGACCCCCAGCTCCCACGTATATGATTGCCATCATAATGCTGGTAGTCAAGCAAGAATCATATGGGCTCTATCAACATGTAATAGTGATGATAAATACAAACCAGATAGCATACTATCATCTCGAGTAAGACTGTTCTACCGGTATAGGTCATCACTCAATCATCATAATCACCTGCCCGCGACCATGATAATTGCCTTGAGGGCACTATAGCCATCAATCTCCCACTTGCACTTAAGGCTAATTATTGCGGTATCACATACTCACAGCTCGTGTGATACCGAACACCCAATTTTTCTACTAATCAGTTCCGCAAAGCCCGTTTGCGAAACTATTGCGTTCAAGAAATAGCCTCAGTGAGTGGATCTGCTCCAATGTTTCTTTCTGTATCACTCTATATCTCAACTTTATGGAGAAAACTATCTCCCGAAATGAGCAATACATGTCTTAGAATTTGTATGGATTTCTGATGGGACCCAGTTCACAAATGAACTCCAAATCCAGCAAACTTCTTAGACTGTATCAACCAATGAATTTAATCAGTATCTTGCGCCATGCCTTTCCTCAGTATCCGCTTGGACCACCTGTCCAACATACTGTCTCTCAGAAGAGGGAAAAACTATAACTCTGACAGTCACTCTGTCATCCAGGTCACCTTGGAAGCCTGAAATGATAATCGTCTCCCGAAGGAGGCTGCCGTAATCATTTCCCAAGAACATTCACTTATGTTCATAAAAACTGCTTCCCTACATTTCTCCAGGATTGGATTAATATATGTTTATTGCAGCTAGTGCAAAAACAGCATCTGGTGTGGTACTTGACATTTCAGGATTAACTCAATTGCCTAAGCGAGTGATATGTTAATCATGCAGATCCCTCTCCCCTTTAGTCTGTAAGACACCTTTAGAGAGGGTGACTCCATCACCTGCAGGTACACCACCATGCCAGGAGTCTCCCATTCTAAAATACCTTTAGAAAAATGTCAAAGTACCCAGATTAGGATACTTCCCAAATCTAGATCTAAAACCATAGATCTAGTAACCAGAAACCCTGATATTATATCCATATCCTATATGGAGAAACAACTTTGTGACAACCACAGTATAACCGATCGTAGTATAGGAATATTTCTTCCTATCAAGTGCATGTCATCCCAATACCTAGACATCACTCTCTACTACCTTCTTACCAGATCCATCTCCTATTCTGATGAGGTCAAGGCCTATGACTGTCGCATCAAAAATAGATGATTTATTTCCACTATGCCTGCTTTAGTCTATAAATAGACATAAGCTACTTGCCCACTATGCTTCCGCTGCTCCCACTGACTACAACAACCCTCAGGCAGAATCATATACACGTGTACTTCTAAAGCTAGTTTAGAACGACGCTATACTCATCCTCCTGCCGGGTCTTATAGTCTAGAACAGCAGCAATGGCAAGTCTGGGTAAACAAGAACCTCCTTGTCACCGTCACTGAGAAGACTGAAGTACCTCTCGGGTGCCTGAGGTTACCCACCAAATCCGCGGAGTGGCTAATGGAATGTCGAAACTAATTGAATCCTCAGGTACTATTAAATCTTCAGTGATCGTTTGTGATTCTGGAATCACTTCCAGTTCTACCATACTCCCACTTCTGTTTTCCTGAAAAAATCCATTTTACTAAAACTGTGGCGAGTCAAGAACAATATAAATATTGATCTTCCAGATGTTAGAAAGTTAACCCTCGTCAAAGCCCGGGATAACCCACAAACAGCCATTACTAAAACGTGCCTCGAGTTTATCCGGATTCTAGTTTTAAGCATCAGCAGGACAACTCCCTATATCTTAACATCGTTTAAGATATAAATTGATTCTATATATATCTAATATAGAAACAAAAACACTAATTTAATTGGAACCAGATTCAAAATCATGCAGCTGTCTCCAGTGCATATCAACCAAATGGAAAGAGACCAATCAGCATTACTCATCTAGGAGTGCATCCATATATGAGTAACCTGAAACAGAAGCAAGTTCTCAAAACCATTACTATCAACGGAATACCAAACACAAGTATCTACATCTTCGACTTCCTCGAAGAATCCTGATACTTCTAACAAATGGTTCTCTACTTTATTCTTATACCTATAACTTCTCAATATCTGGACCTTGCATTTCAACGAAATACCTGTCTAAAATTAGAGAAGTCATGAGTAAACAGAATATAGTACGAGTACCAACCTCATTGCCCTAATGGACACCGGACAACATACAATACTTTGTATAAGTCCACTGAATTTAATAACTCAAACCATGTACGTCGTAGGTTGAAAAATTGTACTATGGTTAAGAAGAATTACACCGTTGTTGAATGCATCTTACCTAATCACCAACTGATATAGGTAAATGTCATAGACATAATTTCAAAAAGTTATATCTCACTTTATAAAATAAACGCACAGATATATCAGTTTTAAATTGGTGCATAACGACGGATATTCAAAACCAAATATTTGCCGTCCGGAAAAAACCCAGGTGATTTCCTCAAATATCACCAATTATAATGAATTTCGATATAATGAGGATCTAATCACCTAATTCCCAATATCTTACTCCCACTCACTATCTGTAATAACATACAGATGTGAGAAACAAATCTGGTAAATACATACCCTGGAGTTAGATTCCAATTGGGAAAACAATTTTCAAATAACATCGCACATTGAAACTGAAACATGAAAATGTTTTAAAAGGGGTTAACTGGTATTCCTAGTAACGCCTCTTTCACTATCCTGATTCACGACAGTAACCATACACTCACATGCCCTCACTCCAATTCCTTTATTATGTCTTTACTTATTACCTTCTTTACACCTTCTTTAGGCTAATTGGTTTTCTTCCTTCCCTACCCTTCGGCACCAGCCTAAAGTTTGGAAGAAGACTATCCAATAAGCGCAATAAGTATACTCTCCTAATCCTAGGAGCCCTCGCAACCTGAGAGAACGTAAAGGGAAAAGACATTTGAATAATCCTATTCTATTTCTCTTGAACCGGAAACCATCCTCCAATCTGGAACAAGTTCCTTCGAGTTCGTATGTAACTATACGATGGCATATCCAATAGAAGTGCATATCCGTAGTGATACAGAGTGTTCTGGAGAAATCCAAAGTGGATGTGGGAATGGCAGGGGTATACATGGTTTTTGTCATGAATGATAGCAGTCGCAATTTTCTTTTCCTTTAATCTAATTCCTTTATATGTCTTTACTTATTACCTTCTATACACCACATTTAGGCTAATTAGTTTTCTTCCTTCCCCACCTTTCGGCACCTGCCTATGGTCTGGAGGAAGACTATCCAATAAGCTCAATAGGTGTACCCTCTCCTAATCCTAGGAGCCCTTGCAACCTGAGAGAAGGTAAAGGGAAAAGACATCTGAATAATCATATTCTATCTCTCTAGAACCAGAATCCATCCTCGAATCTGGAACAAGTTCCTTCGAGTTCGTATGTAACTATACGATGGATTTATCCAATGGAAGTGGATGTTTGTAGTGATACAGGGTGTTCTGGAGAAATGCAAAGGTGATTTAGAAGTGGCAATGATATTTGCGACACCGTGACATTCCAAAAACCAAAGTGTTTTAAGAAGGTTCGGTTAACTTGGTTCATAAGTTTTAGTCAAGGTTCGGGCCATGGTCACTGCCAAAGAGAGAGAGAAAAGAAACACTCAGCGTTCACTCTAACCTGGAACAGAATGGTTAATCATTTTATCTAATCAGGATGGTTCCCACTGTTTTCTCGAATTCTCCTCCAAACCCAAAAGGAGAATTAGTCAGGATCGTCTAAAATCACCCGAGGAGTAAACCTACTCAGCGGTGGGAATTGGGATCCAACTCTCATCACATGATAACTTGATGGAAGCCACTCAAGTCACCACACTCCATAAGGTATGCGCATGCCTGGCAAGTTTCCTGTATGTTTGAAACTCCAGATGTGTGATTTTATCCCAAGCAGCTTATGACCTTGACGGATGCTAACAAATCATAAGTTGCAAGTCAAGTTCTACCCGTCATTATCCTGATTAATTTAGACCCACCCGTACGAGCCCTTGACTAGGTCAATATGACTATACGACTGTCCTAACCAATCGCATATCCATGCAACGGATAAGCAACACACAGCTACCGCACATGATGCCTTGACTTTGGCCAACAAACACCGCACGAATACTATGTGCTACTTATCCGAAATGACGGAGGGCTACGGCTGGTTTTATGCAAAAAACCTTTAACGTAATGAAGTTGATATCGTTGAAGGAATCCAAGTGGTTTTACAAATATATATAGTGGCGAAAACTTTTGCTAAAAAGGTCACTCCCGGTGAAGGGATCTCGGCTCTTTCCTCGTCGAATGAGGTGCAAGATATTCCTAACTGAATACCACGATGCAAAGCAAAAGAAAATGACTATAGTGAAGTTATTATGCTGACGCAAACTTTCGCTCAAGGGGTCACTCCCGATGAAGGGATCTCGGCCCTTGCCTTGTCGAATGAGGTGCTGGATATTCATAACCAAATACCATTGTATAAAACAAAAAAGTACGCCTGTAATGTCAGTTTTTAAAAAATCAGTTCCAACAACATCATATAGGTTTGTTTTATCCTTGCATTGATCAAAATCAATGCAGTCCCATCAATTAATCACACCAGAAAAGAACGAAAATATGATGTACGTATATGCCATCCACATTCGCCACTAGGTCCCGTCATCACCCGTTAGGTTACTTAACTAACGACAGAGCGGGGACTGGACTAGCACGGGTGCAAAACATATACAATATCTACTAGTATATATATATATAAATATTTATAACAATCGTCCCAGGCATGATATAAAGCAACATCACAGAAGCATCAGAGAAGCAACACTGAATGGTGGATAATCTTGGAGCCCCGGGTTTCACTTGAGCCGCAAGTGAGACCCGACGTTCCCTTGTCGTGTGGATAGCCTGTGCAATAAAACCTAGACCTCTACAAGTGCGGAAAGCTACCCGCCAAAACCATAAGCGAGGCATCCCCCTTCAGCAAAGTGAATAGGCCACCCCGGCACTTCTCGGAATCCGGTAACTAGAGCACTCTTCCTAGGTCAACCTATACCCCCTACGAGTGCGGCGAATAGCCCGCCAATTCTAGAGTAAGGTCCTCTCCGTCTCAACGCCATAAGATGCGGACCCGTTGCCCTCTAGAACCAGGCTATTTGTGCACTCCACCGCTGGGTAATCCAAGTATAGAAAAGAAAATAATATGTACAATAGTGACATCGACCTCAACCCGGTCGTGCCCCCAAACAAATAATATACAAACTGGCAGTGACGGCAGTCCACATGTTGGATGCTCGCCCCGCAATATCAAATGTACAAATGAAACTAAATTGTACTAACATTGCACCATAGCTATCCACCACGACGATCCAACCACAACACAGCACAACACAGAACATCAACGTGAATGTCACGTTCGCAAACCCGTCTAAGTATAGCAATTAGACAAGTTGTACCGATCTAATGACATTCACGGTTGCAGATAGTAATGCATGTACTGATAAACATTTAAACAGTGTTAAATTATCGACTTCGAAACACCCCGAATTGGCCCTGAACAACAGATAACATAATATCCAAAATGGGCAAAACTAGAAACACCACTGAACCAACATTCCAGAGACCAAACCACACCTAAAATACGAAGCCCAAACTCCACAATATGGCCGGCTGGCTCGGATTTTCTGAGCATGTGCTCGGGTGTGGAATGGGTTCGTATTTGGGGTATGGACTAGTGGTCATATAAGTAGTCTTCTGCGGTTACTAAAATAATATTTTGAAGACTTTAAAAAATCGACAGAAACTGGAATCTTCAGTGTATTGTTATCGGGTTGTTTCGATTTCGATACTATAACATTATCTAAACAAACTAGTAAGGGGTTTAAAGGCTGGCTCTGATACTATGTTGGGTTACGGCAGCGCCCCGGCCATCAAACCGTGGCCAAATGCGGAACAAAAATTTACTAAACCGGCGCTACCATTACCCGATGCCCGGATCTACCACAAACCCTAAACTAGCAAGCTTTAGAAAGAAGTTAGAATGGTTATATCGAGTTGATCCGTGTCCTTCGGTCTTGAACCATCATCCTCAAGCTCCTAGTGGCTCCTTGATCGAGTTTGGTTGACGGTCTTCCTCCATCTATGATGATCCACCTGAGGAAAATGGCGCAAGCTTCAGCCTCGTCGAACGAGGCAACCGATGCTCTAAAGTTGCTAGTAATGGAGAGTGGAGGTGTAGGAATGTGTCACTATATTTTTCTCTCGTCACTATTGCTCAAGGGAGCAACCATAGAAGATGAAGGAGGTGAGGAAACAATGGCATGAGCAACTCAAGAATGGCTAAGTGTTGAGATGAGAATAGAATGCAAGCAATGAAGCAACTCAAGAAAATGAGCAAGGCCAAGAATAGAATGGTGGCTGCCCTCTCTCTTTTCTCTCAATGATTCACACAAAATATCTTTTCCATTTTAGCAATAAACAATTGCAAACCATGCCTTGACCCATGCTCATGCCAACTCACCCTCCACCTCATTTCCTAATTGATTTTCTAAAAAGAAAATCAATTAATGAGGTGGATATCTTCTAGAAACCATTTCGTATAAATACGGAATCCAACCTGGTATACGTATAGAAATACATATACACGTATTCATACAAAAATACGAATAGCCAAGAGAGAAAATGAATAGTGAACAATAATACTAGAATACATATATATAAATACATATATATTAAATCAAAACTTGATTTAATAATCCGGCTTAATCCTAAGCCATTAGTATTATCAACCGTTCGATAAAAGTCTGTGCAGCATGCACACATATTTAATCGGACACTTGTAAGTACCAACGTACGTCATCTACACCATATCGCCTGAACCATGAAAACCCTCTGTGTGGGACTCTAAAGACTCGTCAATACGCTGGCAGTGGGTTTAACCACAAGCACGTCAGCAGCACTAGCTGTACGTAACGGCTATCCAGGAATTGAGCGAAAGAGAGGCCGACGAGCAAACTCATCCTAAACCCCTACTAAGCCTGACAGTGACAATATCCGTACAGTCTGGTCTATTCGTCGAAGAGTATTGCATATCGAGTCTAGGGGTGGATAAAGTCAGACCCCTAACAACGCGACATTTAGTGTCGGCATGAAACCCATCACCACCAGAGAAACTATCGATCCTGGATCGGTAATTCTCGTCCACCATGGCCATGGATTTCTGGTGATATCCATCCGTGCACAACGCGGCACCAACCCCCAATACCGAGAGAGACGAATCCCCGACAATCTGATCACTACCTCCATGTGGCTCGGGATTGTACCCAACTAAAACATGTTTGCATGACTCCTTTGAGCCGTGGTAGGGTAGTAATCAAAGCACAGTGGGAACTCATACGAGACAAATGATGATCTCAGGTCGACAGACTAACCTGTACACATGTCACCTGGGAACTGCTATCTGACAATAGGTATAATACCAACTAGCAGGTTTCCGGCGAGTCCGTCCAGTGTACTCATAACCCAATGAGCACCTGTATACTATCTTAGGTGAACAAACTAACACCAATGGCTTGTGAGACCTAGTCACCGCCCCTCGTCGGGGTCTCGATCAGTATACACTAGTCTACACTGGAGTATCAATGCCCAGTCTCGATACTCCCACGACTAAGGACATTTAAGGATGTGCTTATAGACCCCCAGCTCCCATGTATATGATTGCCATCATAATGCTGGTAGTCAAGAAAGAATCTTATGGGCTCTATCAACATGTAATAGTGATGATAAAGACAAACCAGATAGCATACTATCATCTCCAGTAAGACTGTTCTACCAGTATAGGTCATCATTCAATCATCATAATCATCCGCCCGCAACCATGATAATTACCTTGAGGGCACTATAGCCAACAAGACCATCTCCCCTGTTGGGATGAGAAGGTATACACTAGTCTACTCCGGAGTATCGATGCCCCGTCTCGATAATCCTAGGACTAGGGACCTGTATAAGGATGTGCTTTTAGATTACCCAGCCCCCACTAGTGTGACTGCCATCACAACACTAGTAATCAAGCAAAGATCCTAAGGGCTCTACTAATATGTATAAGCGATATGCTAAAAGAAACACATGCACATATTGAAGTAGAATCAAACCAATTAGCATACTACCATTTTGAGCAAGACTGTCAATACAACTGTGAATATCCCAAGCTTCCATTAAGTAATATACAAACCAGTATGATACAATAATGTCCTCTAGGACATACATAACTGACAATCTCCCACTTGCACTAGGGCCATGTACAGGCATATCGCAGACCTATCATCTCGATCAGCATCTCGAACTGTGTCTGAGGGATAGCCTTTATGAGTGGATCTGCAGTGTTATTCTCCGTATCTACTCTCCTCACCTTAATCTCCGGGCGATCTGCGATCTCCCTGATCAGGTGGTACCGCCTCAAAATGTGTCTGGACTTCTGATGGGACCTGGGTTCCTTTGCTAAAGTTATAGCGCCGTTGTTGTCACAATACAGAGGTATTGGATCAACAATGGTCGGAACCGTCTGAAGCTCTATGAGGAACTTCGTCATCCAGACAGCTTCTTTTACGGCATCGCAAGCAGCTATATACTTCGCTTCCATCGTCGAGTCAGCAACGCTGTCCTGCTTGGAGCTCTTCCAACAGACCGCCCCTCTATTGAGGGTAAATACATAACCGACATGGACTTGCAGTCATCCTTGTCACTCTGAAAGCTAGAGTCAGCAAAGGCCTCGATCTGGAGGTCTTTTCCACCATACACCAAGAACATTTCCTTAGTCCTTCTCAGATACTTGAGAATGATCTTTACTGCTATCCAGTGCTTCTCCCCTGGGTTTGACTGATACCGGCTTACAATGCTCAATGCGTATGCTACATCTGGTCTGGTACACAATATCGCATACATTATAGAGCCTACCACAGATGCGTAGGGTATAGTTGACATGCGAGCCTTTTCCAAATCAGTCTTTGGAAACATCTCTTTGGAGAGGGTGATTCCGTGACAAGCCGGTAGATTACCGCACTTTGAATCTTCCATACTGAATCTTTTCAGTATAGTGTCGATATACCTTGACTGTGAAAGTCCCACTATCCGTTTAGATTTATCACGATAGATCTGGATCCCCAGGATGTAAGAGGCATCACCCAGGTCCTTCATGGAGAACCTCTGTGACAAGAACCCTTTGACTGATTGTAGCATAGGAATATTATTTCCTATCAAGAGAATGTCATCCACGTACAAGATGAGGAATACCACAGTTCTCCCTACAATCTTACTGTAAATGCATGGTTCATCTGGATTTTTGATAAAGTCGAATTCTTTGACCGTCTCATCAAAACAGATGTTCCAACTCCGCGATGCCTGCTTTAGTCTATAAATGGTCTTAAGCAAATTCCACACTTTACCGCTACTCCCACTCTGAATGAAACCCTCTAGCTGATCCATATAGACGCACTATTCCAAATTTCCATTTAGAAATGCCGTCTTTACATCCATCAGCCAGATCTCATAATTGTGGAATGCAGCAATGGCAAGAAGGATCTGAATGGATTTGAGCATAGCCACTGGAGAAAAGGTTTCATCATAGTCCAAACCAGGTCTTTGACGAAAACCCTTTGCAACAAGTCTAGTCTTATAGGATTCAACCTATCCATCTACACCAATCTTATTTCTGAAGATCCATTTGCAGCATACGGGTTTTACCCCTTCTGGAGCAATGTCCAAAGTCCAAACTTTGTTGGTGTACATGGGCTCCATTTCGTTCCGCATTGCATCAAGCCATTTTACTGAGTCGCCGCTCTGAATGGCTTGCTAGAAAGCAAGTAGGCTCATCATTGTCAATGATGCAATCCTCTTGATCCCTGTCTATGAGAAAACTGTAGTATCTCTCGGGCGGATGAGACTGCCTACTACTTCTACGGAGTGTCACGGGGATGTCCAGTTCTTCTGAAATCTCTGGTTCTACCAAGCTTTCAGTAATAGCTTGTGGTTCTGGAATTTCTTCCAGTTCTATTGGGCTCCCAGTTTTCTGATTTTCTAAAAATTCAGGTTCCAAGAAGTGGGGATGTTGAGAAACAAAAACCTTTTGTTCCTCTTATTAGTTATATGTATGTCCTAGAGGCCATTACTGTACATAGGATGTATATTGTAGTGGATGCTGGGACATATATAAGGAGGACTTTCTTGCTCGACATGATAGTATGCTATCTGGTTGCTCTTTATCTTAACGTGTATACTGATTGTCTCTCTGTTACATGTTGGTAAAGCCCTTAGGATGTGTACTTGACTACCTGGACTATGATGCGGATCATACTAGTGGGGACATGGTAGTCCATAAGTACATCCTTCAAGGTCCCTAGTCGTGGGTGTATCGAGACGGGGCATCGATATACCAGAGTAGACTAGCGTATACCTTCTCGACCCATACAGATGGGCGATGGATGATCCCATATCCATTGGTGTTTGACATCAGAGATGCTATACGGGTGCTCAGTAGAGACTGGGTACACTGGACGGACTCGTCGAGAACTCCCAGATGGTATTATACCTTACGTCAGATGGCAGTTCTCTGGTGACACTGGTACAGGTTAGTCTGTAGACCCGAGATCGTCATAGAGTCTTGTGTGATTCCCACTGTGCTTTGATTTCCACCTTACCACGTCCAAGAGGGCGTGCAAAATGGGGGTTTTTGGGTACAGTCCCGAATCACATGGAGGCAATGAGTGATAGGAGGGGATTCGTCTCTCCCGGTATAGGGAGTTGATGTTGCGCTGTGTTCGATTGGCTATAACCGGAAATCCCAAGCCAGGGTTGCTGAGATTTACTGGTAAGTGTTACCAATAGTTTCTCGAATTGTTATAGACCTCATATCGACACGACTTATCGAGTTATTGGGGTCTGACGTTTACCACCCCTAGACGAGATATACAACATATCAGACGAACAGACCGGACTGTACGGTAAGTGTTACTGGTTGGATTCACAGCAGTGTGAGCGGGCTTGCTCGTTGATCTTCTGATCGCTCAATACCCGGGTGGCCGTTACGTTTAGCAGACCGCTTGCGGCTTGTGGGTGTTTGATATGATCATCGCCTACTGCCGGCGTATTGACGAGTCTTTAGAGTCCTACACAGAGGTTTCCTGGCTCAAGCGAAACGAAATAGTAGCGCATATGAGATATGTGCGAGACCGAGAATAATACCAGTATGTGATACTGTATTCTATTCTCGCGATATGTATCATTGGACGGTTATATGAGATATAGCCGGGTTACCGAATCAAGTGTTGATTCGATACATTGATACACTTGATATTAGTCGGTTATATACAGTATGACCGGATCATTAAATCAAGTGTTGATTTAATGATTTAATGTATAATTATATATTTGATATATTACTTTATATTAACTAGTATTGGTTCACTTAAGATTATTTTCTCACTAGATTGTGCACATTGTATATATGATATATGTTTGTGCACTAGTTTGTATCATGTTTGATGATACATGCAAACTTGGGTGTGCATGCTTTAAACCATAGTTTAGGTTAATGGTTAAGGTGTTATTTATTTATTTATTTATTATGCCAAGAAATAAAATGGTGGCTTATTTTGTTATATACTTGAAGCTTCATGAAGCTTTGAAAAGCTTTGACCATTTTGTTTCTTTCCTAAACCTAACCATTACCTAAACCCTAGTTTATTCTCTATATGAGTTTACTAACCCATGGTTGCTATATGATAAGCATCACTTGAATTTTCTTTTTAAGATAATTCATTTTCTTTTCTTCTTCTTCATCTTCTTCATGAGTTGAAGAATGCTTACTAGAAAATTCCAAGTGATGAATCCAAGTGAGAAATCAAAATCCAAAGTGAACCCACTTCCTATTTCTTCATCCTCTACCACTTTCCATATTGTATAGGGTGTTATCTTCACAAGGTTCATGATCAAGTGAAGGTGGAGCTTGAGTTTGAGTCGCCTCGATGTAGATCATGTTCGGCATCGAAGTCAACGACCTAGCCCGCCCATTTCTCCGATGAAACCGACACTAGAGTCCAGGATTCCGATGATCGCAGCGGAGGGACGTCAACACGAGCTAGAGAAGTGGAGGACCGGATCTACAAAGGTTCTAGTCTCTTTCACTTAGCAATAAAGTTGTTTACTTGCTTGCTTTTCGCCTTTACCTCTAGTAATCGATCTAGTTTAGGGTTTCTCGGCACCGGAAAATTTTGAATTTGGCATGGTTGATGCCTTGTAGAACCTCTTGAGTGTGCCTAGGATCCCTACAGTGGTATCAGAGCCTAGTTAGAGCCTTAGGCGATGTGTAGACGTGTTAGAAACCCGATCGAACCCGAAACCCTAATCCAAAACCCTTCTCTGTACAATTTTTCAAAACTGGGAATTTTGTGAATTAAAAATATGCAGAAAAATCAGCAGGGTTTTTTAGGGATTACTGTGCAGCACGTGCGCCTGAGTCGACTAAAGCGCGGCGGAACCGCGGCACGAGCATGGCTCGTGCGGCGGTTCCGCGGCCATAATGTCACATTATTTTGTGAATTTTGCACAGTAATTCCTATCTTTTAGTGCTGTATTTTCTGGGAATTTTTAACTTCTACTCAAGAGTTGAGTTTTTTGGGTTGTATTGGGAGTTCGTAGATTCGATCGGATTGTCTAATTTTGTCTATGTGTTTTTCCGGGTAATTTTAGAATATGTTAAAAAGTTCGACCGGATATAAATACCTAATTTTTCCCCTGTCGGGAAATTTCCAAATGTTGGATTTTTCCGTGGTTTAAAGACGTTCTAAGTAGTGCAAGTAACGCGATGGACCCTCTAGAAGACAACAAACCTTAACTCGATTATGTGACCGTCTTGAACTGCCCTTTGAACCTTAGGGTTTGGGGCAGTACGGCGTACCACATGTGAGGCGTTGGCTTGACCCTTCTACGGCTGGACCGTTGGTACTGAGGCATGAAGTGAATGTTTTTAAACTTATTTCATGTGTTGAGCTGTTTCGGGAAAACTTGGGTGTTTGACTGTTCGATCGGAAAGTTTAGTATTTTCTGTTTATCTGGAATGTGATACAATAGTTGGAATTCACAAGTAGTTATGTGATAACTAATATGAATGTTATAAACATAGCACTTTAGTCTCAAATGATCGGTTGCCACAGAATTTTGATGCGATCAAAAGTCCGTCGCAATCACGTAGCGTACGCGGATATTCGCCGATAAACTTAATAGACAGCTACACCCCTTAGCCCCGACCGAGTGACTGTAGGAGAACCCCGTCGCCGAAAGCATCCGTTCGAGTGCTCGCGGTAGCGGTGTTCCGCCTTGGTGCACTTCATCGACGGTATCGGGGGTGCGGCCACCTACTAAAGTTTGCGACGAGCATTCGATCAGAATGTCGGGAATCCTGTTGAATTGGCCGACTTGATATTGAAAAGAGTTTTCGATAATGAGACTAAAATGCGGGGTTTATAATTGTTAGGCATGCGATGTCTAAGTAATTCATTTGATTAGGCATGCGATGTCTAAGGAGGTTGCGGATTCCAACTATTGTAGTTTTACACTTTCTTTTCTGCGACCGTAAGTGTAATATATGATATCGCCGGTTTCGTTGCTATATGTCAACGAAAATTGGGATACGCATGTTTACTTACGTTGATGACATGTGATGTTATGTGTTGCTGGATATGTTATATTGGATCGTCGTGTTTGAATAGCCGGGGGGTTTTATGTGAGATGAGTGTTTTTCATTTTCATTCATGTAAAAACTTGTATGTAATATTCTTTTATTGGGGCACTTCCAGGTTGCGGAAGATGTCACCCTTTGTATATTATTTACTTTTCCGCACTAGGATAGACCCAAGGAGGAGGGCACAAGTACCCGGGTTCTGGAGTCCAGTGGGAGACCAACTCGAGGAGTCGAGTCCGGGTCTCCTAACTCTAGAATTGGTAGGGTTGCTTGCCGCTCTCGTAGGGGTCTAGGGGTGTGGGTTTGGCTATTCATCGCGACCGTGGAATCCGTGTTTTATACTGGCTCGTATTGAAAATACGGACGTCCTAGTATATCCAATATTTCATATGATTCTTCTGCTGCGATATCTGTGATGTGATCATGTGATGTTCTGTGATAGATACAGTATATAGTATATATGATATATTATATAGACGTTACTTATGTTTTACACCCGCGCTAGCCCTGCCCCGCTCTGCCGTTAGTTACCTAATCTAACGGTGCACGAGGGGACATCGAGGCGAATGCGGGTGGCATAAGTGTACGTCTTATTTATCTGTGATGTTTAGGTAACTTAAATGATAGGACTTCATTAATATGATTAATGAAAGAGAAGAAACATAAGATGTTGTGGAATCGAATTTTCAAAAACAGGTAGCTACAGTTCTTGCTTTGCATCGCGGTGTTCCTTATAGAACATCCTACACCTTATTCGATAAGGAAAGGGCCGAGATCCCTTCACCGGGAGTGACCCCTTTAGCAATAACTGGAAGATGCTACAACCCTCAGTTTGTCTTTTGATTGCTTCTATAGTTTTTGCTTTGCACAGAGGTATATATGATATATCATGCACCTTATTCGATGAGGAAAGGGCCGACGATCCCTTCACCGGGAGTGACCCCTTTAGCAAAACTAGAAAAGCCTCAAAAACACTCCATTTCAAAATTCATTCGATCCTACAACGATATCAAGTTCATTACGCAATAGGTTTTCAGAAAAACCTGTCGTAGCCCTCCGTCATTTCAGATAAGTCCTGCTTAGTATTCGTGCTGCGTTTGTTGACCTTGTCAAGGCGCAGTGTGCGGTAGCTAACCAGTATTTATCTGCTTATGCATATGATGCAGATTGGGTTAGGGTAGTCGTACGGCCTTGTTGACCTTGTCAAGAGTCGTGCGGGTGGGTTTGATTCAATAAAGAAATGACGGGTTGAACTTGACTTACGGTCTATGGTTTGTTGACCTTGTCATGGTCATAGATCGTTTGGGGCAAAATATTATCGAGAATTTTAAGTGTTGAAATTTGCAATGAGATTGCATACCTTCTATGAGATAGTTGGATCCCGATACCCGCTGCGAGTAAGAGTTAATCCTGGGAGAGTTTTACACATTACGATTAGCTGATCTAGTAGGTGTCTAGAAAGTTGTCAACGGGGTTACGCCTCTGGGAAAACGAGGTTTACTCTAATTAGGTCCGTGCGAAAGCACGGGGAACCTCCCTCAAAATACCGACACTGGCCTGGCTGAAAGATTGGCGAACTTGTAGCGTGTAATTAATCCCGGCTAGTCTTTCCTTTTAGGGTTTGAAGGAAGATTTGATAAAAACAGTAGGAGCCATCCTGATTAGATAAAATAATAACCAATCTGATCTTGCAAGAGCGCACGCAGAGTGTTTTCTTCTCTCTCTCTCTAGGTAGCGACCATGTCACGCCTTAATCAAGATAATAATACGGATGTATTGACCGAACCCGCTTGTTATACTGAGATGGGGAACGTTGGTCCCGCTCCAACTTATAATTGTTATAAGACAGAGCAGGAAATAGAGGAATACCAGAATTCCTATGCCGCCCAAACGAAGAAAGTGCATATGATGCATCTCCTTCGGGTGTGTTCATTACAAAGAATTGTTTCTCTGTATCCTCTACGTCCTGGGTATTTGATACCGGATCAGGATCCCAGATATGTAATCTGTTACATAGGGCTACAAAAGGTAGAGAACTGAGAACGGGTGATAAGTTTCATGAAGCAGAAAACGGTGCAAGTGTTGCAGCCAAGTCTGTTGGTCATTGTCACCCTGTATTACCAGTACATTGATTCTGAACGAATGTTATTAGATACCGAACCTGATATACAAAATCATATCAGTCTCTTTATTAGTAAAGAAATGATAAGATTTTGTAATGTTGGATAATGTTTTGAACATTTCCTATATCAAAAGTTGATCAGTTCAGGCACGTTATCTAAAAGCATTGATGTTCTAAATCAAACTACAGTTCTTAGTATACGGAACACACACAAGAGGAAGAGTTCAGAAATGAACGAATCCTTCTTAAGGTATTATAGACTAGGTCATATCAATGCGACCCGACTGTCTAAAGTTACATTTAGATGCATATTTAAAAAGGTTTGAATTTACATCTTGTGAAACTTGCCAGTCATGTCACAAAGATTAGATGACCATAGCTCTGTTTAATCGAAACAGAGAAAGAGTTAGTGAACTCTTGGAACTGATACATGATGATGTATGTAAGGTCCCCTGTCTACACATGCCAAGACAGGTTCTATGTATTTCATTACATTCTCTGATTATCTCTCAAGATTTAGACATATGTTCCTGTTGAAACACAAGTCCGAAGCTTTTGAGATATTCACAGAATATAAATTAGAAGTAGAGAACCAAAATGGGTATAAGTATTATGTCCTTTGATGTGATCAAGGAGGAGAATACTTGAGCACGGATTTCCTGGACTATTCTAAAGGAGAATAAGATTCTCTCTCAGCATTACTCCTCCGTATACACCACAGCATGTCGGTGTATCGGGGTAGAGCAATAGCACCCTATGTGATATGGTGTGCTCTATGATGAGTACTACTGAGTTTCCTATTTCCTTTTGGGAGTAATGCACTTGAGAAGCTGCATACCTATTGAATAGGGTTCAAATCAAATCAGTTGCCTACCACTTCATATATGATATGGAAAGGGAAGAGCCCATATCTTAAGTTAGTTAAGATTTGGGGTTGTCCGGCCTATGTCTAAAAGCAAAATCCGGACAAGATCGAGGCAAGGTCAGTTCTGTAGAAGTGGAAATGTTCCAGCTATACAAACTACAGCTGATGATTTGACAGAACCAAAGGATTCAATAGTCCCCGACGAACCTCAGCCTCTCCGCCGATCTGGTAGGGTTCCTCATCCGCCTGAGAGATACTTCGGTTTCTCAATGACAATGGGAGCGAGGATTGCATCATGAGATGATGACCCAACTAGTTTCGAGCTGGCCATCTGGAGTGGAACTCTATAAAAATGGCTGGATGCTTATCGATCTGAGATGGAATCCTTATACACCAACAAAATATGGACTTTGGTTGCTATATCTGAAGGGTTAAATCCCTATCAGGAGCAAGTATATCTTGAGAAGATTACTTGGTGTAGATGGAAAAGTTGAGACTTTCAAAGCTAGACTTGTTAAAGGTTTTCGTCATCAACCAGGCGTGGATAATGATGAAACCTTTTCCGTAGCTATGCTTAAGTCCATCCGGATCCTACTTGCCACGACTACATACCATGACTACGATATCTGGCGGTTGGGTGTCATGACTGATTTTCTAAATAATGTTTAAGAAGAGACCGTCTATAAGTACACAGCCAGAGGGCTTCGTAGCAAGTGGGAGCAGCGGAAACGTGTGCAAGATGTTTTATGTAATAAAGCAGGCATCGCGTAGTTGGAACGTCTGTTTTGATGTGTTAGTCAAAGAGTTTGACATCATCAAAATGGTAGATGAACCTTGTATATACAAAAAGGTAGTAGGGAGTATGGTAGTGATCCTCGTAGAGTACGTGGATGACATACTCTTGATAAGAAAGGAGTTTCCTATGCTACGCTCGGTCAATCTCCGCTTATCACAAGGATTCTCCATAAAGGATCAAAATGATACCTCCTAAATCCTGAGTTTTGATCTATGAGATAGATCTAATTGGATGTTAGGATTCTCACTAGTTGTAGTGAGATGGTATCAATTGATCCTGGGGAGAATCACTGGAAAGGTTCCAGAGTGATAAGGACGACTGAAAGTCAATCACAGGCATTGTCTTTATCCTCAGTGAAGGGACGGTATGTTGGAAGAGTTCCAAGTTAGATACCGTGGCATACTAGACAATAAAGGCAGGATACATCGCTACTTAAGATGCTACCAAAGAGGCTGTTTGGGTGTATATTGGTTCATGAGATGAACTAGGTTCCTACCATTGTGTGACAATGGAAGTGTGGTTTTGGCCCGGGAACCCCGGTCCCATCAGTGACCCAGACGTATTCTAAGGCAACATCACAGGATCATGGAGATAGTTGATCTCAAAGGAGATCAAGGTTAGGAGAGTAGACTCAGAGGACAACACGGCGGATCCACTCACAAAGGCCTTTTCCCAGAGAGAGACTTTTATGGGATGGTTGAGTATGAGATACTGCAACCACTGCTACAGATGGCCCTAGTGCAAGTGGGAGATTGTTAGTTAAATGTATGCCCTAGAGGCCATTACTGTACATAGGATGTATATTGTAGTGGATGCTGGGACATATATAAGGAGGACTTTCTTGCTCGACATGATAGTATGCTATCTGGTTGCTCTTTATCTTAACGTGTACACTGATTGTCTCTCTGTTACATGTTGGTAAAGCCCTTAGGATATGTACTTGACTACCTGGACTATGATGCGGATCATACTAGTGGGGACATGGTAGTCCATAAGTACATCCTTCAAGGTCCCTAGTCGTGGGTGTATCGAGACGGGGCATCGATATACCAGAGTAGACTAGCGTATACCTTCTCGACCCATACAGATGGGCGATGGATGATCCCATATCCATTGGTGTTTGACATCAGAGATGATATACGGGTGCTCAGTAGAGACTGGGTACACTGGACGGACTCGCCGAGAACTCCCAGATGGTATTATACCTTACGTCAGATGGCAGTTCTCTGGTGATACTGGTACAGGTTAGTCTGTAGACCCGAGATCGTCATAGAGTCTTGTGTGATTCCCACTGTGCTTTGATTTCCACCTTACCACGTCCAAGAGGGCATGGAAAACAGTGGTTTTTGGGTACAGTCCCGAATCACATGGAGGCAATAAGTGATAGGAGGGGATTCGTCTCTCCCGGTATAGGGAGTTGATGTTGCGCTGTGTTCGATTGGCTATAACCGGAAATCCCTGGCCAGGGTTGCTGAGATTTACTGGTAAGTGTTACCAGTAGTTTCTCGAACTGTTATAGACCTCATATCGACACGACTTATCGAGTTATTGGGGTCTGACATTTACCACCCCTAGACGAGATATGTGACATATCAGACGAACAGACCGGACTGTACGGTAAGTGTTACTAGTTGGATTCACAGGAGTGTGAGCGGGCTTGCTCGTTGATCTTCTGATCGCTCAATACCCGGGTGGCCGTTACGTTTAGCAGACCGCTTGCGGCTTGTGGGTGTTTGATATGATCATCGCCTACTGCCGGCGTATTGACGAGTCTTTAGAGTCCTACACAGAGGTTTCCTGGCTCAAGCGAAACGAAATAGGAGCGCATATGAGATATGTACGGGACCGAGAATAATACCAGTATGTGACACTGTATTCTATTCTCACGATATGTATCATTGGACGGTTATATGAGATATAGCCGGGTTACCGAATCAAGTGTTGATTCGATACATTGATACACTTGATATTAGTCGGTTATATGCAGTATGACCGGATCATTAAATTAATTGTCGATTTAATGATTTAATGTATAATTATATATTTGATATATTACTTTACATTAACTAGTATTGGTTCACTTAAGATTATTTTCTCACTAGATTGTGCACATCGTATATATGATATATGTTTGTGCACTAGTTTGTATCATGTTTGATGATACATGCAAACTCGGGTGTGCATGCTTTAAACCATAGTTTAGGTTAATGGTTAAGGTGTTATTTATTTATTTATTTATTATGCCAAGAAATAAAATGGTGGCTTATTTTGTTTTATACTTGAAGCTTCATGAAGCTTTGAAAAGCTTTGACCATTTTGTTTCTTTCCTAAACCTAACCATTACCTAAACCCTAGTTTATTCTCTACATGAGTTTACTAACCCATGGTTGCTATATGATAAGCATCACTTGAATTTTCTTTTTAAGATAATTCATTTTCTTTTCTTCTTCTTCATCTTCTTCATGAGTTGAAGAATGCTTACTAGAAAATTCCAAGTGATGAATCCAAGTGAGAAATCAAAATCCAAAGTGAACCCACTTCCTATTTCTTCATCCTCTAACACTTGCCATGTTGTATAGGGTGTTATCTTCACAAGGTTCATGACCAAGTGAAGGTGGAGCTTGAGTTTGAGTCGCCTCGACGTAGATCATGTTCGGCATCGAAGTCAACGACCTAGCCCGCCCATTTCTCCGATGAAACCGACACTAGAGTCCGGGATTCCGATGATCGCAGTGGAGGGACGTCAACACGAGCTAGAGAAGTGGAGGACCGGATCTACAAAGGTTGTAGTCTCTTTCACTTAGCAATAAAGTTGTTTACTTGCTTGCTTTTCGCCTTTACCTCTAGTAATCGATCTAGTTTAGGGTTTCTCGGCACCGGAAAATTTTGAATTTGCCATGGTTGATGCCTTGTAGAACCTCTTGAGTGTGCCTAGGATCCCTACAGTGATAGACAAAATTATACAGTAATTCCTATCTTTTAGTGCTGTATTTTCTGGGAATTTTTAACTTCTACTGAAGAGTTGAGTTTTTTGGGTTGTATTGGGGACTCGGTGTTTCGATCGGGAAGTCTAATTTCGTCTATGTGTTTTTCCGGGTAATTTTAGAATATGTTAAAAAGTTCGACCGGATATAAATACCCACTTTTTCCCCTGCCGGGAAATTTCCAATTGTTGGATTTTTCTGTAGTTTGAGAACGTTCTAAGTAGTGCAAGTAACGCGATGGTCCCTCTAGAAGACAACAAACCTTAACTCGATTATGTGACCGTCTTGAACTGCCCTTTGAACCTTAGGGTTTGGGGCAGTACGGCGTGCCACATGTGAGGCGTTGGCTTGACCCTTCTACGGCTGGACCGTTGGTACATTGAGGGAAGTCCCCCGTGCATTCGCACGAACCTAATTAATGTAAACCTCGTTTTCCCAGAGGCGTAACCCCATTGACACCTTTCTAGACACCTACTTGAACGGCTAATTGTAATGTGTAAAACTCTCCCAGGAGTAACTCTTACTCGCAGCGGGTATCGGGATCCAACTATCTCATAGAAGGTATGCAATCTCATTGCAAATTTCAACACTTGAAATTCCCGATAATTTTGCCCCTAGCGTCCTATGACCTTGACGCAAGCCAACAAACCATAGTGCGCTTGTCAAGTTCAACCCGTCATTTCCTGATTGAATTAAACCCACCCGCACGACCCTTGACGCAGGCCAACAAAGTCGCACGACTACCCTAATCCAATCTGCATCATATGCATAAGCAGATAAATACTAGTTAGCTACCGCACACTACGCCTTGACGCAGGCCAACAAACGTAGCACGAATACTAACTACTATTTATCTGAAATGACGGAGGGCTACGACAGGTTTTTCTGAAAACCTATTGCATAATGAACTTGATATCGTTGTAGGATCGAATGAATTTTGAAATGGAGTGTTTTTTTTTTGGCTTTTCTAGTTTTGCTAAAGGGGTCACTCCTGGTGAAGGGATCGTCGGCCCTTTCCTCGTCGAATGAGGTGCGGGATATATCATATATATCACTGTGCAAAGCAGAAACTATAGAAGCAATCAAAAACAAACCGAGTGTGTAGCATCTGCCGGTTATTGCTAAAGGGGTCACTCCCGGTGAAGGGATCTCGGCCCTTTCCTTATCGAATAAGGTGCAGGATGTTCTACAAGGAACACCGCGATGCAAAGCAAGAACTGTAGCTACCTATTTTTAAGAAATTCGATTCCACAACATCTTAGGTTTCTTTTCTTTCATTAATCACATTAATGAAGCCCCATCATTTAAGCACCTAAACATCACAGATAAATACGACGTACACTTATGCCATCCGCATTCGCCTCGATGTCCCCTCGTGCACCGTTAGGTTAAGTAACTAACGGCAGAGCGGGGCAGGGCTAGCGCGGGTGTAAAACATAAGTAACGTCTATATAATATATCATATATACTATATATACAATATCTATCTGAACATATCACATGATCACATCACAGATAACGCAGCAGAAAATATCATATGAAATATTGGATATACTAGAAAAGATACCCCCTCTGCACACTCAAGAGGTTCTACACCTCTACATAATAGAAAAGATACCCCCTTGAGTTCTTAGGGTATCCCACAAACTTACACAGTACTGAGCGTGTCTCGAACTTGTCTGCATGCTGTTTTTTTACAAAATCTGGACATCCCCATGTCTTAAGGTACTTAAGACGAGTTTCTTCCCACTCCACATCTGATATGGTGTGGTAGGCACTGACTTAGTAGGAACCTTGTTCAAAAGATATGCAGCTGATTCTAGTGCATAACCCCAGAAGGATCGCAGTAACTCAGCCTTACTCATCATGGAACGAACCATATCCAATATGGTTCGATTCCGCCTTTCCGATACACCGTTGTGTTGTAGTGTGTATGGAGGAGTAAGCTGAGAGAGAATTCCATTCTCTTTTAAGTAGTCCAGGAACTCGGCACTTAAGTATTCACCACCTCGATCAGATCTCAGTGTCTTGATACTTTTTCCTGTTTGTTTTCCACTTCATTCTTGTATTCCCGGAATTTTTCAAATGCCTCGGATTTATGCTTCATCAAGAAGACATGTCCATACCTAGAGAAATCATCCGTAAAAGTAATGAATTAGGAATAACCACTTTGTGCATGTGTAGACATTGGACCACACACATCGCTGTAAGAGCTCGCTCGCTCTTACTCCGTGTCCAGTGAACGGAGTCTTTGTAATCTTTCCCATGAGACAAGATTGACAAGTTGCATAAGACTGATATTCAAACGGATCCAAATATCCCTCTCTATGTAGCTTCGTTAACCGTGTTTCATTGATGTGACTCAGTCTACAATGCCATAAGAAAGCCTGATTTAATTTCGGGGACTTTCTTTTAAGTGTGTTCTGGACACTAAAAACCTGAGCTTGATTTAATACGTATATACCGTTATCTAATGTACCTGACCCAATCGGAGCTTGATTTAGGTGGATGTGAACCACATCGCTTACAAATGTAAAATCATATCCTTCCTTAGAAAGTAAGGATACAAATATGATATTACATTCTAAACTAGGTACATACAAACAGTTACGTAGAATCAATATCTGCCCACTTGTCAATCCTAGATGATATTCCCTTACGGATTCAGCGTCCACGCTCATTCCCTTAGCAACCCTGAGAGTCATATCACCTACCTTGACAACTCTACGGTTTCTCAAAGCCTGTAATGAATTACAGATATGAGATCCTGATCCGGTATCTAGTACCCAAGAAGTAGAGTTAATTGACATACAGTTTTCTATTACAAATGCACCCGAAGCCGAAGCCACAACGTGCTTCGAATCCTGGCTACTAACTATCCAAGCCCTGCAATTCCTCTGCCAATGTCCTTTCCTGTAACAATAGGAACATCCCTCCTTCCCTACTGTTAGCCCGGAAACTTTTGCCCTTCCCTGTCCTTCTACCTTACTGACACCACATATCAACTTTGTGGATGTCTTCTTCTTCTCACCCTTTGCTTTCGCCTTATATGCAGAAAAGGAAGATTCCCCAATAAACTGAGTGGGTGTCATCCTGGTTTCCTTCAGGGTGCCCTCAAATGGAAGTATAACTTTCTTTCCCTGGGCAAAAGCAGATAGTAGGGACTGTGGAAACAAGTCAGCATATGACCCGTTTCCCAACGTGGTCTCCAGGTCCGTGAGCTCATCAATATATCTAGTCACCGCAAGGACGTTGTCCCCTACAGATGACCCAACAGCCAACCTCGATTGAAGCAATTCCTTCGATGTCTCATATCTTGCGATACGAGATTGCTCTCCATATAAATCTTTGTTATGGAGGAAGATGGAAGCTAAGTCCAACTTCTCGTGCTACCTCTGGTTTACACCATCCACTGAGGCTAACACGAGGCACTTGGCATTCGTATTGTCTTTTTCCGATGTCTTACGGATATCAATATCCGCGACGGTGGAAACTGGACCTGGGACGGTAGGGGCTTGAGTAGTAATGAGGTGTCCCAGCTTGCATAGGTAATGGACATCTAGACAGACCTTTGCCAGTCATTATAGTCAGATTCAGTCATTTTATTATCTAGATGTAACCTATGTCCGGTCACGAGGTCGCTGCAATTATAAGAGAGAGAAGAAAACGCTTAGCATGATGCTCTTACAAGTTTAGATTTGTTTTTAATTTATCTAAACAGGTTGGTTCCCACTGTTTCTCGAATCCTTCCTCAAACCATAAAAGAAGAATTAGTCAGGATTGATCTCATCGTACAATTCTTGCTTAACCGTTCGGCCAGGCTAGTGTCAGTACTTCGAGGGAGGTTTTACGATGATTTCACGAAGTTCCTTAATTAAATAACCACTTTTCCCTGGAGGCGTAGCCCCGCTAACACAGTTCTAGACACCTAGTTGGTTTATAGCATTGATCGTTAAGTGAAAATTCTCCCGAGGAGTAGCGGATACTCACAGTAGGATCGGGACCCAAATATCATTGTGTGATAATGCTGAAGGAATCCTACCAATATTGTCAAACTCCAAATAGTATGCAGCACTAGTAAGTTTCAATTTTTTTAGAAACTCCCGATGTGGATTTTTGCCCCATGCTCTTATGACCTTGACAAAGGTCAACAAATCATAAGTCACATGTCAAGTTCTACCTATCATTGTCCAGATTAATTTGAACCCACCCGTACATACCCTTGACAAAGGTCAACAAGGTAATAAGACTGTCCCAAACTAACGCATCTATCTATGCTATATATGAACACCCAGCAGCTACCAATCACTATGCCTTGACGAAGGTCAACAAACATAACTTGAATACTATTGAATATTCATATGAAATGACGGAGGGCTAGGCCGATTTTGGCGAAACAGTGAACGTAGTGAACTTGATATAATCGAAGGAACCTGATAGCTTTTAAAAGGAGTGGTTTAAGCTCCGCATTTAAAAGTCTGCTGTTTTGAAAAAACTGAGTGGTTTTAAAATTGTTCCGACGATTCAACTTTGGTATATTTGCTTTGCATTAATGTAATGCAGTCCCATCATTTACACCTATCATTACAAAAAGAAACGAAAATATGACGTACGCTTATGCCATCCGCATTCGCCACTGGGCCCCGTCTAACACCGTTAGGTTACTTAAATAACGCCAGAACGGGGGCTGGACTAGCGCGGATGCAAAACATAAGCAACGTCTATTATATAGCATATATATATAATAACCATTCGTCTCACGCAATAATAAGCATTCCAAATCACAGATGAACATATTGGATATACTAGGAATTCCGCGTTTCGTTTAAGCCTGTAACGAAAGTCGGATTCCACGATCGTGATGAATAACCAAACCTCACCCCAGACCCCTACGGGTGCGGCAAACTACCCGCCAAATTCCCGAAGCGAAGCAACCTCCCTCAACGAAGTGAGTAGGCCACTTGGCACTTCAAAGAATCCAGTAGCTTGTGCACCCTACCTTGGGTCTATCCTAGGAGCAGAAAACAGTAAAAGAAATAATATACAACGGCGGCTACAACCTCAACTCGGATGTGCCCCACAAAAGAATATTACATCACTTTATAATTACATCGAATGAAAGAATGAAAACCCTCATCTCACATCCTCGACTATTCATCCACGACAATCCAATAATGTTCATATACACAAACCAGCAAGAATAGAAACACAGATATGTGCAACCCCGACTAATCGACGTATAGCAATTAGTCGACTTTTCCAAACACTTATATCACAAATTGAAACTTTAAACGATGTTAAAACTAAGACTTAGAAACACTCTGTATTACTACAGTAAAAAAGATAACAGTATATTCAAAATTGGCAAAAACAAACAACACCTGAGACCTTAGATCCAAGCATCTAGAACACAGACCAAAATTCAAAGCATATTACCACAACAAAAAAGGTGACACCCATTTTTTTGAGCTTTTGGTCTGTCCTATTCCAATGAAACTACTTCAATTTTGGTGTGTGGTCATATCACAACAAGTAGAGCACTCTGCAATTGTTTAAAAAAAATTAGAGGCTCGGAAAAATTTGACAGAAACTTAGATCTTTGTCTCGATATTTTGGAGTTATTTCGGTTTCGTAGTTTTACATTTCGTCTAAACTGTTAGCTATGGTTTAGTAGGCTCTGATACCACTGTAAGTCTATGTCGCACACCCCACGTGTCTGCGGGGAGGTGGAATTTGCAAAAAACAATTTTTCAAAGCTGCAACACGGACTTAAACTCCAGGATCGATGCTAAACCCTAGCTAACAAAATACTGTGTGAAGTTTAACTAATTGGATGAAGGTTATACCTCACAAAACCAAGTCTTTCAGGTCTTTTAGTCGATATCCTCCTCGTCATTGTAGGCTCCGAGGATCGTAACGGATCGTGGCTTCCT
This sequence comes from Agapanthus africanus, assembly GCA_030015575.1. Classification (NCBI taxonomy): domain Eukaryota; kingdom Viridiplantae; phylum Streptophyta; class Magnoliopsida; order Asparagales; family Amaryllidaceae; genus Agapanthus; species Agapanthus africanus. Next base: position 214,179,937 of record JASDDO010000008.1, read on the forward strand.
CGTCGTCTTACTCGAGTCAAAGACGATCCACCCAAGAGTCTATAGTCCGAGCTCCAACCTCAACTCCGAGGTAACTAGGGCAAGTAGCTTGCTAGACTAGATGGCCTAGATGATGTAGAGAGTGAAGATGGAATACTTTGGCTCTTGGAACCCTAAGTTTCTCAATTCATGAGACAATTAGGGTTTATGAGAATAGAAGTGGACTTGAGAAAGTAAGAGTGGACTTGGGAACTCTTGAGAATAGCTTGGCTTCCCTTAGATAAAGAATGAAGCAAATATGATATTTTGGAGATAAATATCTCACAAGAAAATATCTCACAAGCTTCAAAAAATATCTATTTTGTCAAGTGTGAGTCATGAGCATGAGTCACCTAGTAGCCATGCTAGATTCAATATCCAATTCCACCTCATTTCTCCACCCACTTGTTTTAATCCAAAATAGAATTAAAACCCTAATTGGTGTCAACTTCTAGAAGCTTTTCCGAGCTAATTACGAGAATTCCCCTCATCCGTATATATATACCCGCATTCGCATTCCGAAGAATACGAATACAAAGAGACGAAACAAATCCATCAATACAATATTAGGATCCGGCTTAAACCAAAACCCACTAGTATCATCCGCCCGAACATCATACGCACACAAGTGCACATACGTGATTGAAGCCCTGTCATAAAACCATATGACCTCTACATCTTTTGCCCGATGTAGGGAAACCCTCTATGTGGGACTCTAAAAACTCGACAGTATGCTGGCAGTGAGTTTAACCATAAACCGCAAGCGGTACTAGCTGCACGTAACGGCTACCCAGGTATCTCTCGATAAGAAAGACGATGAGCAAACTCATCCGAACTCCTACAGAGCCTGGATGTGACAATCTCCGTACAGTCCGGTCTGTTCGTCAATGAGTATCGCATATCGGGCCTAGGGGTGGTAAACGTCTGACCCCTAATAGCGCAATAAGTCGTGTCGGAGAGTACCTCAGAACACCCTGAGAAACTAGTGGAATACTTACCAGTAAATCCCGCTTGCCCTGGCCAGGGACTTTGTGCAATGGCCTTCCGAACACAGTGCGATATCAATCCCCAATACCGGGAGAGACGAATCCTATCTAACTGCCACTGCCTCCAAGTGCTTCGGGACTGCACCCAACAACTACCTGTTTGCATAAATCCTTTGAGCCGTGGTCGGATAGTAATCAAAGTACAATGGGAACACACTCAAGGCGAAGTAGCAGTGTCAAGTTGACGGACTAAGCTGTATTCATGTCACCTGGGAACTACTACCCGACGATAGGTATAATACCCACCAACAGTTCCCGACGAGTCATGTACAGTGTACTCATAACCTAATGAGCACCTGCATACTATCTCCAGTACGACGTACTAATGGCTGTGGGACACATCTCCTCTGCTGGGATGAGAAGCGTATACACTAGTCTACTCCGGAGTATCGATGCCCCATCTCGATAATCCTACGACTAGGGACCTGTATAAGGATGTGCTTGTAGATTACCCAGCCCCAGTAGTGTGACTGCCATCACAACGTTGGTAATCAAGCAAAGATCCTAAGGGCTCTACTAATATGTATAAGCGATATGCTAAAAGAAACGTATGCACGTATTGAAATAGAAACAAACCAAGTAGCATACTACCATTTTGAGCAAGACTGTCAATACAACTGTGAATATCCTAAGCTTTCTTAAGTAATATACAAACCAGTATGATACAATAATGGCCTATGGGGCATACATCACTAACAGGTATTACACTTATACTTAGATTATTACCCTTGCCAATACTAGATGTTTCAGTGTTATGGTTGAGTATGTTACTATATGACCTAGGAGATCGTCAAATATGCGATTTCTACTTGGTGATGTCTTCTACTCATGAGTTGGCAACTCACTCCCGTTGTGCCACAATTTCTTGCAGGTTCGGCCGTACAGGTTCCGATGCGGCTTGCTGGCACATCATTTCTTTCGGGCGATTGCTTGGTAGGTGGGTTCACTTGCATCGTGACCACCGTTGCACCTGTACATTTATTTCAGTTGTATCTAGTTAAAGGCTCCATCAACTAGACTTGTATATTTAGTAGAATTAGATAACCACAGTTGTTTATTCTTTCGGCTTTAGAGTCGCGCTTATGTATTTATTGTTGTTTCTGGTTTTTCTTATGATGCTTAGTTTTCTCGCTTTCATTCTGAGTTTTGATCATCGCCCTTCGGCATTGTATATTTATATTATCTTGCGTGGTTGTTCCGCCAATTGGCAAAGAGCTAGCTCCCGCTTGGGGATGCCTTATTTATTATTGCTTGTATTCGTTTTTGGATTAAAAGTTTCAAAAGAGGTGCTGCCCAAATTTCAAATGACAAAAAGGGTTTTCAAGTTAAATACAAATATAGTGTTTTCATATATTACTACTTATCTATATATATAAGAATAAACTTGATTTCAGTGTACCTTATTTCAAAACTGCACCTCCACTATTTTCCCTTAAAAATGTTTAGATTTCTGGGCTTTTGGCTTACTTGAATTAGGTAGGGTCCTATAGACTTCACATGATTCAAGTGCCAGTCACGTGCCTTTTCCGGGTCGTGACATAACAAGAGTAAATGGTTCGCTAATCCAAGTAGCCTAGGTAATGTAGAGAATGTCTAATGGATTGTTTTGTCTCACTAAACCCTATGGCTCACAACACATGTGAAGAATTAGGGTTTAGTTTGAGGAAGAAGGAGATGGAGAAATTAAGAGAGAGAATGAGGAGAAGAAAAATGAACCAACATCAAGCATGAAGTGTAGAGAATGGCTAAGTATATGAGCTCAATTATTCAAGCATGCAATATTTCATAATAAGAAATATCACCCATGCTTAAATAGTGAGTCAAGACCAATATAATAATCCCTTAGCCATATTTTGCACCATGCCACAAATATCTCTTTCTTTTCTCCTCCAATATCCACTTCATTAATCCATTAACCAAAATGGATAAAACTAAATAATGAGGTGTCTCCTTCTAGAAGCATGCCTTGCCAAATTACAAGAATGTCCCTCACCGTATATACATACCCGTATCCGTATTCTGAAAAATATGAATACACTGAGATGATAACAATCCAATAATACAATACTAGGATCCGGCTTAAACCAAATCCCACTAGTATTGTCCGCCCGATCAGCCGTAATTTGCCCGAAGCCCTGCCGTAAAACCATACGGCGTCTATATCAATTGCCCGAAGCAGGGAAACCCTTTGTGTGAGACTCTAAAGACTCGACAATACGCTGGCAGTGGGTTTAACCACAAGCACGTCAGCGGTACTAGCTGCACGTAACGGCTATCCAGGTATCTGTCGATAAGAAGGTCGATGAGCAAACTCATCCAAACTCCTACTGAGCTTATCTGTGACAATCTCCGTACAGTCAGGTCTGTTCGTCTAAGATACTCGCATATCGGACCTATGGGATGGTAAACGTCAGACCCCTAATAGCCCAATAAGTCGTGCCGAAGGAGAGCCCAATACACCCTGAGAAACTACTAGAGTGCCTACCAGTATTTCTCGACTGCCCTAGCTAGGGACTTTGTATAATGGCTTTCCGAACACTGCGCGATATCAACCCCCAATACCGGGAGAGACGAATCCTATCTAACTGCTACTGCCTCCAAGTGCTTCGGGACTACACTCAACTACTACCTGTTTGCACGACTCCTTTGAGCCATGATAGGATAGTAATCTAAGTGCAGTGGGAACACACTCGAGACGAAGTAGCGATGGCAAGTCAACGGACTAACCTGTACTCATGTCACCTGGGAACTGCTTCCTGATGATAGGTATAATACCAACCAGCAGTTCCCAACGAGTCCTGTCCAGTGTAACTCATAACCTAATGAGCACCTGTATACTATCTCTAGTATGACGTACTAATGGTTGTGGGACAGACCATCTCCCATGTTGGGATGAGAAGCGTATACACTAGTCTACTCCGGATTATCAATGTCCCGTCTCGACAATCCTTCGACTAGGGACCTGTATAAGGATGTGCTTATAGACTACCCTGCCCTCACTAGTGTGACTGCCATCACAACTTTGGTAGTCAAGCAAAGATCATAAGGGCTCTACCAATATGTATAAGCAATATGATAAAAGAAACACATGCACATATTGAGGTAGAATCAAATCAGGTAGCATACTACCATTTTGAGCAAGACTGTTATTATAACTATGAATATCCAATGCTTCCAATATGTGATATACAATCCAGTATAATACAATAATGGCCTCTAGGGCATATATCACTAACATAGAAGACATCACCGGATAGAAACCGAATGTATGATGATCTCCTAGGCCATACAGTAATGTAATAATAATATAGTGACATCGAGTGATAACAAGGGTAACAGTATAAGCATAAGTGTAATACCAATATACTCGTGTTCGTGTCATAAGGTAGTACCATGTCATATGTAAATATATGTATGAGTATAAATGTATTATCCAACGTGTGTCCATCAACGACACACTAAATCATGATAAAACCTGAGTGCACAGTATAGATACTCGAAAACATCATAAAAACCGTATCCAGCAGCGACACATAATCCTCATATCTCGGGCTCCGTCTCATCGGATCGGCCCCATATCCATCTGATCTCACGACTCCGGTCGGTATCCTCCGGATATCCGCCGAGCCAAACTATCACCGATCGGTAGTGCTCCCCTGCCGGGCTCAACGTCTCTCTATACGATTTTCTTACCCCGGGGTACCGTACCGGGTCCACCATATACCCGCAGACGGTACCTCCTCTCTCTTCGAATTAGGTATACATATAGGTCAAGAACCGAGAAAACTCATGGTGGACGCCACACATCATATCAAGAAAAACAGCATTTTTCTTTTAAAAAGATCATAAGTTTTGAAAATTCACATACGGTTTCCCAAATCCAGAAATCTTATGAAAACCGAAATCTCATAATCATGAGCCAATAACAGAGCAATGAATACCGGTACAGAGCCAATCTACAGTGCATAACCAGAATGTATATCTAAATGAATGTGGCATCTAAGTAAGAAATGCAATATCTAAACTAGCATGTGAGATCATGAATGCTAAGCAATACTATTAATCTACAAGTTATCAAGTTGTACGAGCGAAGTAACGGTTTCTAATGTGTACGTGGCATGGCAATTACCGATGATGATGTGTGTGAGCAGTCCAGTAAGTGTACGTGCAACATGCGCATCATCAGTAATAGTGCATGTGTCCTAGGAAACGATGTCATATAAGATAACGAAAAGAACATGTATATAAAATGCAAAGAGAAGAATATGAGCTTAGCAAAAAAGTAAACAGTAAACGCAACAGTATAAAATATATATTTATATATGAGCCATACAGTTATAGTATTTAAAATAGCACGAATCGTTGTTTTTAGAAAAGTAGGGGCTACGGTGTTTTGGAGAAAAAGATATACCTTTTAAAAATCTGTAGCGTCCCTCGGGTTTATCTTTTGAAAATACATACAGTTCGTTTGTTTTGAAAATAGGTATGACTCTAATTATATTCTAATATCTATTTAAGTGATTGAAATGCTAAAATAATCCCGAGTCGAAAGTGATTAGAAATCTGCAACATTTCCGAGTCGATATATCTATCAGTCGGCGATCCAGCCTCATAGCATCATGTACGGTATAGTCCATCGTACAGCATTCTCGAGTCAAGAGTGCGGATCAATCATATATATATATATATATATATATCGTACGGTAAAATCCATTGTACGGCATTCTCGAATCAAGAGTGCGGATCAATCATCATATATATCATATTTCGTACGGTATAAGCCATCGTACGGTATCATAATCAAGGGTACGGATCTATGATCACATACAATCTATTATCTCATCCAGTCACATGTTATCGCTTGTTATGTTTATGTCGCCCAATGATCCTTTAATATATCATATATGTCGCGTCCCGAAATTGGCACATGACGGCCCTTAAACTACGCAACGTCTACAGGCATAACGCAATTTAAGTAAGCCGAAAACCCAGAAATCTAAACCACCAAAAGTAGTAAGAATTAAGAACATTTTTAAAAGCCTTTGAAATCTCAACCCAAATTCTTTAAAAGTCCAACTTTATTTCCTTTAAAATTTTTGGCAGCACCTCCTTTATAAAATCTAGCTCCAAATGGATACAACATAAATAAAAGTAAACCATCCCCAAACGAGAGCAAAATCACGCCCAAAGGCGGAAAACAACCACCACAACAGATATACGACGCTGTAGCGAAGAAATAAAAGATGATAAAAAGGAAACTGTATAAAAGAACACTAAATCACAAAATAATATAGAATATCGTCCTCACCAAGTCTCTAAGTCAACATGAAAATAGTAGATGGAGAGTACAAGGATACAACGAATATACAATACAAAAACAAATAACCACAAAACTCACCTAAGCGAACTGCGTACTGTGAGCTGATGCGGTGTCCGTAGCAAAAGATGATAAAATAGATGAATAGCCTGCCTCGACTACTCTGGGGAACACCCTGCAAAACAACCTGTGGCACAACGGGGGTGAGTTTCCAACTCGTGAATAGTAAATAACATATGCAGGTAATCGCAAGTATGCACATACAGCATGAATCTAACATATGAAATTAATAGCAATAAAAGGTCATATGAATGCAATAATCATGCAATAATGATATGAAAATGTATATATGCAACAGTCATGAAAAGTACACTAACAGGTACAACTGACACATGAAGAATTGCATATAAAATAAGTATGTAAATGCAACAGTCATGAAAGGTACTCTATCAGGTACAACTAATACATGAAGTAATGCATAAACAATAAATGTGGAGTATAGAAAGAAACATGTCATTTCCACGGAATCCTGACATCGTGGTAGGATCAAAATCCATCAAGACAATCCAAATCCCAGTTTTCTCAAATCAGCTCCCAAATTGGCTCTCATATCATATAAGTCTCACAAATCCTGAATGTACAATATCGAATAACTCTCAAATATCCTGAGTGTACAAAATCAGCAATCTCGTATATATACATCCCGTATCAAATCTCAAATAAATTTCCTATATTCCAAATCTAATATCAAGTAAATCTCTAATATCCTAAGTAAATTTGCATGAATAAATATGATGATGCATATGAATTTATATGTATACATATATATATTAGCGTCCCATTCCACTAATACACACACACACACACACATAACAGCGTCCCATTCCACTGTAATATATACTTAGGAGTAAAATATCATGAAAATAATGTGTCAAGCATCGACACAGAAATGCAGATCTATCAGGTGTTGTCACCACGACTGGCACCCTGATAGGTACGTATCATACGCTATACCGAAAGCACGAGTGCCTAGCTCTGACCCTCGCCTCTCGACGTATCTATACATACATGACTCCCGTCGGTATCCCCATGATAACTGCCGAGTCATTGGTAATGTCACCGGAGTGTATGGTTCCCCTGCCAAGCTCAATCGGCAAGATCCATCAATCTTCTTGTCCCGGGGTACCTCCGGGCCCCACCATGTACCCTCATACGGCCCACGACGCTCCTCGCGTGGAGTATATATATCAGAACCGATAAATCTCATGGTGGATGCTAAAATATCATATCAAGGGAAACCGGATTTTTCAAATAATGCATAATTTCATGAACTCCCACGGTCCCCAAATCCAGAAAACATCATGAAAAATCCATATCTCAAATGCGAAAATCCATGAATATAATATACGCAGCAGAAAACTGTAATGTAAGCATATAAAGGAAAAGCCGCTAATTAACTGCAACAAGTTAATATAAAATATCATGCGGTTCCTATTTTCTCCAATTCTAAATAACATCAAGTAAAGGTAAACATGTAGCTATAACCAGATATATGTGTAAACATAAAGGTATAGCAAGATATAGGTATCTACCTATTAGTAATGATGTGATATACCCTCCAGGTATAAGTGAAGTATGTATGCAAAATATACAAGTAGCTATATCATTATGTGTGTATGTACCTATCACTAATGGTACAATACTCTATAGGTATACAGGTAACTAGCATGTAAGTATGTGAAGACATATGTGTAAGCATGTGGATATACAGGTATGCTATATGTCATATGCGATAAGAAATATGAATCAAAGTCTAAATGCCCCTAACCAAACTATATCATATCTATAAGTGGGTTATGCGTGATATGGCAATTATTGACGGTGTGTGTGGCATATAATCAGTGCTCGTGCAACATGAGTCGTCAATAATGGTGCAGTATCCTAAGGATACTAGTCCAAGCCAAACAATAACTAAGCAGTAGTGTGAATGCGCAATTCTAAATATGACATAGAATATGCGAAAAAATTAACATCTCTAGCCCAGACGCATAACGCCATGCGGGCGATTCCCCTGTAGATGTTAAATCTACTCAACAACGCTCCTGGCTAAGTGAAGCCAACCACCTGTTTTCCCTTTGTAGCAGTATCCGAAGTCCCCGCCTGCGAACCTACAACATTAAAACAATAAAGCAAGTATATATTAATAACAGACCCAAAACACGTACAAACAACATTAGACCGACGCAACAACACAAAACATACTCTCAAGTGTTCGTATTGTGGCTAACGTGCGTAACGACACAACGAAAACAACCAAAGAGCAAAACCACAAAAAGTGCACGATCCGTGTCGTATAACGTATCGCGCTTAGTCGAAACACAAGAAACAACCTAGGTGATCCCAGATTTCGTATACAGAGAAAACTAAACAAACAAACAAAACCAAAAACACCTAAACCACTGCAGACACCTACCCAGAAAAACCCAAACCCTAACTCTTTCCCCAAGTCGATGTCGCCGGAATTCCTCTCCTTGTCGCCGACCGAGTCCGAGCTCCAGGGGTCTGTGCTCCAAGTGATGTCCTATGGTCTCAGGTACAACACAACTATATTGTTTGGTTTTCTAGTAAAATCTCCGGGTCACAGCAGATCACAGATATCACAAACGACACTAAAAATACGATATTTGCACATAAACTTAACTTTAAACAATCTAAACTAAAACTACAAGTCTACAAAACACAATAACTACATAAAGAACAGATAGAGATCATTACCTGCACAAAATAACTCAAAGATCTAAGCTTTCCTAGCTCCTAGGCATCCAAGAGGCAAAACTAGATCAAAGATGTGATTTTGGAGAGATTTTGTGAATTTTGTGATGGATTTTGTGATGGAATATGAAGTGTTCAGTTAGAGTTGAGAGATAAAGAAATATGAAAGAAATTAAGTGAGAAAGAATGAGAGAGTGTGAGGAAATGTGAGAGGGAAGTGAGTGTAGGGTGAGAGTGAGAGGTGAGTGTAACCAATGCATTAACTCCTCATTAATGCCTTCACACCAAGTCACCATGCCACCTCTTCTCATCCAAAACAAATATCTTTCTCCCACAAGAGATCTAGGGTTAGGGCAAGGATTAGGGTTAAGGCAAAAAGGATAAGATAAATGGTTAAGTGTCATGGTCACTAATACTAGATTAGCACAAACAAACCTCACATTTACGTGCACACGTGCGTGCATGCTCATAACAAATAATAATAAATTATTAATTAAATGTTATAAAATGTGAGAAACCCAAATTGGTAAACTTTTTACAGTAAACCCGCATTAACGTCTAAACGAACACTAAACGAACACTAACCGAAATCTAAGGCGTTACAATCTCCCCCCTTATAAAAATTCGTCCCCGAATTTAAAATTCTCACTAAGCGTACATTCAAAGAGAAGATTACAAAACCCTCAAATCTTGCTCGTAGCCTTCCAAGTGATCACCTCACTATACGGCTACGTCCAAGAAAACCCTCCACAGATGGAAAGACCCTTGACCTAAGTTTCTCCAACTGCCGAGCCATTAACACAATTGACTGCTGGTGAACGAAAGATCGCGTCTCAAGCTAAATGGTCTGGTGCTGAATCATGTGAGAAAAGTCATGAAGGTAATTGCAAAGTATCGACACAAGGAATACAGGGTGAATACTCAATAATCTGGGCGGAAGTGCCAAATTAAAGGCAACGGAACTAACTCACTTTAAGGATCTCAAAAGGACCTACAATTCTGGGATAAGCTTCCCAAAACTCAACACGTCATTCATCTGAAATTCCATAGGAATACATGATCTCCCACTGCGAACTCAAGTCTGCGACCACCACGGTCGGCATAAGACCTATGTCTGCACTGGGCTGTCTCATCCTGACCTGAACCAACTGGATCATCTCCGAAGTCTCTAGACTAGCTGGGGTCCAAAAATCCTACTTACGCCGAGTCAGAAAAACAGACTGGAGATCGACACGACCTAACAACTAAACCTAGAGGTTGCCAATTGGAATGCCTCCTGATAACTGCTACCGAAGAAGAATCCTAACAATGGCAAGTGACGATCCCAACTGCCGACAACAATTAGTACGTACGCACAAATATATCCTCCAGAGTCGGTATAGCCCGCTCTCACAAAACCATCATCCTACGGATGGAAAGATGGAGCTAAAGCTCAACCAGTACCCAAAGCTTCCTGAAGCTCCTGCCCAAGACGGCAAGCGAACAGGGTGCCTTCATTGGATACGACCTATGAAGGAACTTCGTTCAACGCACAACTTAACAAAGGACAACTGAGCAAACTGAGCATAACCGGACAACAAGCATCCGAATGGAGTCACACCCTGACTAAACCTGGGTAGACACCATAATGAAATTCGTGGAGATCTGCTCCCATTCCCACTTCGGAACGGTTAAAGGTTGCAAATCTCCAGCCGGTCTCAGATACTCAACCTTAACACACAACAAGATAGACACCTCGAAACGAAACCCGAAACTTCACTCTTCATCCCTGCCCACCCGTAACTATCTCACAAGTCACGTCAAATGTTGGTGGAACTTGGATGAACACCGAAAGCTGACTGATGTGCCTGCTCTAGGATTTTGCGTCTCTGCCCAATAGTATCAGGTACATAAACACGTCCTTAAACGTAGCACATCTGGTCATAAATCAAGGACTCCGAATCTTTACCCAGCCGAGTATACTCAAGTATCTCTGACGAACGAGCATCGGCGGACAATGCCTCGCGAAAGCTATTAAGGAAAAATGGTCGAGCGCGGACATGAGCAAGCTGTCCCCTCGGTAGAGGCGAACTTAAGCTATACTCAACGATCGAACAAGAACTGTAAATCTGCAGAAGAATATCTCAACAATCAAAATCTGCTACAGGAAGATGTATATTAAGCTCTGGTGGTCCGTGAAAATCTGACACGACTCCCCGAACAAGTAGTGCTTCCAAATCTCCAACACAAGACCACCGCGGCCATCTCCAGATCATGAGTGGGATATCCTGCTCGTACTTCCTCCAAATGTAGGGAAGCAAAAGCGATAACTATATAGTGTCACCTCAGTACACAATCGAGCCCCACTCGCGAAACATCACAGTTAAACAACAAGGCCGTCCGAACCAGAAAGCAAGAAAGAACTGATACAGTTGTTAACCGAGTCTCCAACTGCTGAAAACTCCGCACGCATGCCTCGATCCAAAGAAAAAGAACCTCCTTTCCGGTCAGTCCAGTCAACGGTGCAGTGATACACTAGCAATCCTGCACGAAACGGCAGTAAAAACCTGCTAAACCCAAAAATCTGTGGACCTCCGTCCCGCAGACAAGTCTGGGCCTAAGTTGTACGGCCTCGATCTTCCTCGGAACCATACGAAACCCATCTCCCATAACTACAAGACTTAGGAGTCATCACAAACAAGCCTGAAGGAACACTCCGAGAATCTAGCAAACAGCTGGCGCTTTCCCAATGTCTGCAAAACAAATCTTCAAGTGCTGCTCATGTTCCTCAAGGCACATTAGAATAGACCATAATGTCATCAATAACACAACAATAACTGGTCGAGGAACGGCCTGAAGAAATCTGGTTCATCATATCTACGAATGCTGCTAGGGCACTGGTGAGTCCAATGACACCACCAAAACACACAAAGCCCATAGCACGCATGGCAGTCTTTGGAATGTCATCACTCCGAACCCGCAACAATGATGACCTGATCCCATACAAACTTAGAAAAAATGTCCCGCACTCGCGAGCTGATCGAAGAATTCGTCAATGCGAGGTAAAGGATACCTATCCGCACCGTAAGCCGGTTCAATTGACGATCCATCAATACACAACCTCAAACTGCCGTCCTTCTCCTTGATGATCAGAAATAGGAGCTCCCCAATGCGAAACACTCAAAAGCACAAGCCCCCCAACAAACAACTCTGCAACTGATCCTTAAGCTCCCTAAGCTTCGCCGGCTCATCCGGAACAACGTTGGAAAACTCTCGCACGAAAGGAACCCAGTCCAACAAACCCACTGTGGCTCCGGTATCACGAATGAACGCCAAGAATCCTCGACATCCTCTCCTCAAAAGCCGACTAGCGAAAAAGGCTGAATTCAAGATGTGAGAGGCGGCACCACTGTCCCCCCTGCACAACAAGAACTGACTCGCCGGGAAAACAAAACCTGACTGTTTTCTCACGGTTCCACAGACGTCTAGCACGTAAATAACCAGTCCATGCCCAGGAGAACGTCAAATCCAACATCTCTAGAAGGATCAAAATGATGGACGAATATCTATCTTCTAGCCGATTTGCACACGACCGAAATACGTGTCGCGCAACAAAAGAAATGCTGATAGAAGTTAACACAACAAACGGCTGATCTACCTAACATGACTCTCGTCCCAACCACGGCACAAAGTGTGTAAAACAAACAACTACATCAAAAGAACATACAAATTTAGAATACCTGAAAACTCTGCATTGGACGCCCGTGCGTCCCGATGAGTAGAAGCAAACTCTCGTGTCTGCCCTCTACCCGCAACTGGCTGAAATCTTCCTCTGCCAACCCGTCCCCTCTGAGCGAACCTTTCGCGTCCACGACCTCTCTGAAAATGACCCTGACACAGTGCTAAGGAACAATCCCTGATGAGGTAATGAAGGCTCCTACATCGAAAACATCCATACGATGGCTGCTGACCCTCCTGGGGATGAGAGCTGAACGACTGTCCTCGTCCTAAGCCTCTGCTACTCCCACGATGATCACGAAATCTGTCTCGATGACTGAACCTCTGTCTCTGGGCTGGTACACCGGTACGAGTCCTCCACTTTTCCGAAACTCTCAAAGTCTCTGGAAGGCGTGTCTTGTCAACTAGGGCTGCATCCACTGGTGTTATGTAGGTGACGAATTGCTGCATGCTGATCGCAAGGAACAACTGAGTAACAGAGGTAACAACCTCCTGTCGCTGCGCTCGAACGGTCTCAACAAATGAACTCATAGTCTGGCGCATGTCCTGCATCTCTGCCACAAGCCTAGCGATACTATCTGTTGAAGGCGGATCCGTCTGCACCTGTGCAACGAGAATGCCATCCTGGTCAGTCCTGACCTCGGCCCTCGCTGCATCACTCTGAGTCTCCATAGTCATCGGCGGTAAAGCTATAAATGGAAATAAGGGTCGATAAGAACACGGAAATAGAATCCCAAGGATATGTCATCAAGGAAGGAATTTCAAGCAAGTTGTACTTAGGTCATTTTAGGCGGAGTACCGCATCGTGAGTATGCTGCGGACATACACACACTACGTTACTCTGCTTAAGCTACCTACTCCATCATACCAAGGTCATCCTACACTCCGAAAGGTAAAATCTAGCGCTCTGATACCAACTTTATCACGACCCGAAATTGGCACGTGGCGGCTCTTAAACTACGCAACGAGGCATAACGCAATTTAAGTAAGCCGAAAACCCAGAAATCTAAACCATCAAAAGTAGTAAGAATTAAGAACATTTTTAAAAGCCTGTGAAATCTCAACCCAAATTCTTTAAAAGTCCAACTTTATTTCCTTTAAAATTTTAGCAGCACCTCCTTTGTAAAAACTAGCCCCAAAATGGGTACAACATAAATAAAAGTAAAGTATCCCCAAACGGGAGCAAAATCACGCCCAAAGGCGGAAAACAACCACCACAACAGATATACGACGCCGTAGCGAAGAAATAAAAGATGATAAAAAGGAAACTGTATAAAAGAACACCAAGTCACAAAATAATATACAATATCGTCATCACCAAGTCTCTAAGTCAACATGAAAATAGTAGATGGAGAGTATAAGGATACAACGAATATACAATACAAAAAACAATAACCACAAAACCCACCTAAGCGAACTGCACACTGTGAGCTGATGCGGTGTCCGTAGCAAAAGATGATAAGATAGATGAATAGCCTGTCTCGACTACTTTGGGGAACACCCTGCAAAAAAACCTGTGGCACAACGGGGGTGAGTTGCCAACTCGTGAATAGTAAATAACATATGCAGGTAATCGCAAGTATGCACGTACAGCGCGAATCTAACATATGAAATTAATAGCAATAAAAGATCATATGAATGCAATAATCATGAAAAGTACACTAACGGTTACTACAAATACATGAAACAATAATATGACAATCGGTATGAAATAATCATGCAATAATGATATGAAAATGTATATATGCAACAGTCATGAAAGGTACACTAACAGGTACAACTGACACATGAAGAATTGCATATAAAATAAGTATGTAAATGCAACAGTCATGAAAGGTACACTAACAGGTACAACTGACACATGAAGAATTGCATATAAAATAAGTATGTAAATGCAACAGTCATGAAAGGTACTCTATCAGGTACAACTAATACATGAAGTAATGCATAAACAATAAATGTGGAGTATGGAAAGAAACATGTCATTTCCACGGAATCGTAACATCGTGGTAGGATCAAAATCCATCAAGACAATCCAAATCCCAATTTCCTCAAATCAGCCCCAAATTGGCTCTCATATCATATAAGTCTCACAAATTCTGAATGTATAATATAGAATAACTCTCAAATATCCTGAATGTACAAAATTAGCAATCTCGTATATATGCATCCTGTATCAAATCTCAAATAAATTTCCTATTTCCCAAATCTAATATCAAGTAAATCCCTAATATCCTAAGTAAATTTGCATGAATAAATATAATGATGCATATGAATTTATATGTATACATATATATTAGCGTCCCATTCCACACTAATACACACACACATATAACAGCGTACCATTCCACTGTTATATATACTTAGGAGTAAAATATCATGAAAATAATGTGTCAAGCATCGACACAGAAATGCCTAGCTCTGACCCTCGCCTCTCGACGTATCTATACGTACATGACTCCCGTCAGTATCCCTGATTTGATGTGATGTTTTATGATCAAAGAATTAATTACCGCAATCAAGAACGGCATCGCTTGGCAGCTAGCCGGTGAGTACGGGTCGGTCCACAGGGATTTTGTGTATTCTCAATTTGTTCTAACAAGTTAATTCCAAACGGTGTTGGGTGGATTATCACTAAAAACTAAAGTTGATTTAAACTAGGATTAGAATCTTGCTAGGGTTAGGTTTAGGTTAAGTTTGGAAATTTAAGATTTCCCACCGCTTTCAATGCCCTAATTTAGATCTATTTAGGTGTTATGGTAATAATTAATAAAGTGGATTAGTACCATCGGGAAGAAACGATGTTTCTTCCTCTAGGTTTTTGTCCGTCCTTTCTTAATTCTTACCCTAACCTCCATGGAAAACATACGCAACCGGTCTTTTAAACTACGGTATCACCGCAACCTTGTGGAATAGGGTGTCTTAGGGAGCGGTGTGTGTATGTATGCATGGAGTCCTATAAAAATATGTGATGGGCAAGAAAGGGGTGAGAGATTTTCATCTCTCAAACCTTCCCTATTCCTAACCCTAACAAGTGAGGAACTACTCACTCATTAAGGAATTGATTAACATGTTCTAAACTAATTAACTAGGGCAGATAATGAAATCTATACTAGGGCAGAAAGAAAATTAACTAGGGCAATGAAATAAAAATCTTACTTTATTTGATGGCTCTCTTCAAACATTTACACCGAATTAAAATTCTGAATAAATGAAATAAAAAGAGGCATACCTCAAAGAGAGGTTTAGGATTTCTATTTATAGAGCATAGAAACCCCAGGGTTACAATCGATACACATCTGCATTTACAATTTTACCCTAAGAAGACTAGTCAACGCACCGCCACACCGCCACGAATTTTCACCGACACGGGCTTATAATGGTCGCGGAACCGCGGCCAAAACCCATGTTTGGTCGCGGATCCGCGGCCATATAAAGGGCTTATGGGCTCTGCTTCTCTGGTAATTCTCATGTTGCTTTTTCATTGGCTTTTCTTCACTTGGTTTCTCAGATTGTCTTCTAGTTTTCTTCCAGATTCCCACAGTGTATAATGTAGTGTACTTTACCGTTCGTTTCGTGTCGAAGTCTTGAACCTTGCGCTGCCTTTGTACTTTGTGAACTTGTTCATTGATCTTCGTTTATTCTCCAAACTGTAGGCTTGATCAAGATTCTTCCATTTGTTGGTCGTAGTCTTACTTTTGTATCATCTTTTCATCTTTTTCACTGTTTTTGTTCCGAGAACCTGTAACCTGCAACTATGTAGCAGACATGGATCAAAAGCACCTATTTATTTATAAAATGACTAAGAATGGGGAATATAATAATGCAAAATTATGATATGAACAAATACCCCCAAACTTATGTTTTGCTCGTCCTCGAGCAAACCTAGTTTTATTCTTGAAAAAGACCTAGCCACACTTTCGCAGGGAAACGCGATTGCACTGAGCTCGTGCAACAAGCCGTTAAACCTCTAAGTGTCTCTAGTAGGAGGAGTGTTGTCTCCTGAGGGTTTTCAGCGGATACTACCCACAAAATCCTATCAATTCGGCTTATCGACTTTTATTCTCCAATTAGGTTTTCTAACAAGAACTCTATTATCTTCGACTCAAAAATTATCCACCCGTATTTTTCACGGTTCCTTATTATTTAACTTAAGATTAAATATGTTCTGTAGACTTACTTAGCTTTTAGCATCTTTTAAGTTTTCCTTCTAGTATCTCTACTTAGGAATTTTTATCATCTCTATTAAAAATATAAGTCATATTCTTCATTCATATCTCTTATCTAAACCCCAATCATATACCCCTACGTGTGTGTATATATCACCCCTACACTTGGAAATTCAAATCAAGCTATTATACTCTTGTCCATCGTCCAAAGTACTTTTCAATTGGTGAATTTTTAGATGAAATTGCTCACAAATTCTTCATGTAACCGTTAATACTTCTTGAGATACCAACGACCGATTACAAAATGTGCTTGCACATTAATGCGTAATTCCTAGTCTTGTAATACCTAAGGCTTATAGCAGTGACTCCCAAACCAGTTGGTCTAAGACACTAGGTGATGAAGCACCCTCGCTAAATATTTTTCTATTTATGCAGCCTTAAGTAATTACAAAAACCAGTGTTCATTTTTTTATCTCTTTATTCACACTTGTATTTTTTTTCCTTCATACTAAGGACTTTAGACAAGAGCATTTCAAGGTCTCTTCTACTATTCCAAGTTTCAAGGTTCGTGTTTGTGCAATTTGTAGGGTATATATTTTCAGAATTTAGACTTAAGCTTAGGAATTATTTTTCAGACTTATACTTTAATAAATATATCAATACTTTTCCCTTGTTTTAACTTAGCCCAAGAAGTCAACTAGAAATTTGCCTATTTCTAAATAAACTACAAAGACATATACTTTCTACCGTTAAATTAAGAAAGGTTATTATTAGGGTTTTTAATTTGCTAAGTCTAAGATCTAGTTGTTCCTAGCTAGTTAACCTGTTTGTCAAACTCAAGTCAATTATGGCCAAGATTAAATGTTTTCATTTTTATAATTTTTCAAAAATTTTCAGTTTTTATTTTATTTTTATATTTTTCTAATTTTTTTTTATTTTCAATTTTTTTTTCAATTTTTATGAATTTTATATAAGGATACAATGCAGAATTTAAACATGCAAAAGAAAAAGAAAATATATACAAAAATTTAAAAAAAAAGTATGCAGTGCAAAAGATAACTATATACAACCACCAACTCCCCCAAACTTATCCAAAGCATTGCCCTCACTTCTCGGCCTCACGCCGTGCTCTCGAGCGTGAACGTGAACGCTCAGCCCTACCCAACTGGGTTCGAATCCCCTACTCCACTTCCGTCAACCGACGGTCGTGCTCTCTCGCTGTCGCCCTCAACTCCTCTATGCCCCTAACAGCTCTCCGCATCAATTGAGCATGTTCGAGAGGGGTCATTTCTCCTTCGCTCGCGGTCGAGCTAGAGCTAGGTGTGCGGGCGGCCACGTGCTCCGCCGGTTCAGTCCTTGACCATATATCTGTCAATCGTGAATAGGACGTAAAAACACCCTCAATAAGAGGCCGGACAGGTATGCCTTCCATCATGTAAAATTCAAATTCCTCTACGGGGAGGAAATATCGACAAAGTTGTGTGACAAGCATTGGACAAGGGTAATTTGCAGCTCGTTTACCCGCAAATATAGAGTTTAGCAGTACTGTGCACATGTCGAAACAGGGGTTCTTTGTCATAAGAGTATGCACAATATGCAAGGAGGGTGTAAAAAATGTTGTGTTGTGGGAACTACCGAAAATATTATTTTGTGCCCACCGGCACACAGTCAAAACATTCGCGAAAAGGGTTCTCGCTTGGATACCCTTACGCGGCTCCCTTGAGCAATCATTTCCCATCAAGGGCATGTAATCCTCAAATTGCAAGGGTTAGTTATGTGCGGGTATGCAAGGGATTAGTGTGACTTCATGTATAATATCCCTATCAATGATAATTTCTCGATCTCCCCAAAGCAATTTAATAGACCCAAATTAGTTGAAGCACCCATCCTCCATACACTCGTAAAAACGAGTGACTAATTCCGGCAATGCATACGCATTAGGGTGATTATAAATCAGAAAGTTCCAACCCCTACGCGCTATTTCGTTTGCAAAATAACTACCGTACAGCTCGTGTGAAAAAACTTGCGAAAAATCGCGTTCAAGCTGCATGCTGTGTGCCATTGGGTGTTCTACAGATCTAGAAATTTTAAAAACAGAGAGGGTATGAAATATCGTACCTCCCCTGAAAATTTCAGGGGGTGAAGACAGAAGGGAGCGGCGGATCAGCGGCGGGAATGGGCTTGCGCGGCGGAATCGCGGCGGCGCGGAGGGGTCTCGATGCAAACTGTCAGGAGGCGGCGGCTAGGGTTTTTTAGGAGATGAATTTAGGGTTTGTGATCAGAGAAAGGGGTCGGGGGCTTTATATAGGGGAAGATTTAGGGATATTTGCAAATAACAATTTTATTTATTTATTCATTCTGTAAATTTACAAAAATACCCAAAAAAACAAAAAAAAAATAATTTTTTATGTTATTTTTAAAAGCCAATTATACCCCCCCCCCAACTTGAGTTAAGCGATGTTACAAGTCAATGCCAAACTTTGCAAAGACCAAAAGTCAACACCAACCAGTTGAAAAATTTATCTGTGTAAAGTATCGGTCGGTGGAAAAACTTGTTGTACAAAGCCAAGAAGAAGTAGGGAAGAGATAAGTTGTGGTATGGAAAGTGTCTGCATGTACGTGGAAGTGAAGAGATAGGAGGTGATGATGAATAAAAACGAGAATGTGAATGATCAGAAATCAGTGGAATATTGGCATTCTCGTAGTTTATTAGAAGAAAAGGGGATAGTTCAACTTCTATAGAGTGAGGTTGATTAACCACAAAATCCCCGAGATGTTTCTGTGGATCCTTTACTGGCTTGGCATCATCCATCATATGCATATGATATTTAATTATGAGGGAACTAATCTTCTCGATGTCCGCTATAGTCCAGCCCGATGTCCGCCATAGTCCAGCCGAAAGCTTGCCGGTTATTTTGTAAGACCATTAAAAGGGTTTTCTCTTTCTCGAGAGCTAGAGATGCAGATATGATAACGGGAAAGGTCTCATTCTCACCTAGGTAAGCGTATTTAAGGTGAGACAGCAAAGGCTTGAGTTCGAGTTTCGGAGGCGAAACAATGGAAGGAAAAATTGGTGAAACTATCTCGAACTCGAAGGATTCCAACAATGGTTCGAAATCACTGCAAGCAACCGAATCGAATGGTTCAACTAACTCATCCAAAAATTCAAAGGACTCATACTCGGGCAGTGAGTCATCAAAATCGTCCGAAAAAGTGAAATATTCGTAATCGTTATCGGTTGTGCAAACTGTGTCAGATCCAAGGAGGGACGCACTAGTGACGTCAAAACTGTTGTTATCGAACAGAAATTTTTCAAGCTCACAGTCCTCCTGCGTGATTTCGTGGATCGAGCAAACTTCTCATATACTAGCTTTAGGCACAGAGGGCAGACTTCCTATCTTGTAAATATTGAACTCACTAGACATCTTCCCGAAAGATAGAGTCATAGAGCCATTGCGACAATTGATTACGGCATTGGAAGTGGCCAAAAATGGTCGACCGAGGATCACCGGAATTTGGTTCCGTGGGTTAGTAACAGGTTGTGTGTCCATAACAATAAAATCAACGGAGAATATGAAGTCCCCTACTTTGATCAACACATCCTCTAACTCACCCCTAGGATGGGTGATTGATCGATCAGCCATTTAGAGAGTACAATGAGTAGGTTTCAACTCTCCAACTTCTAATTGCTCATACACGGAGTAAGGAAGCAGATTAACACTAGAACCAAGATTTAAAAGTGCGCGATTAATGTTCTTATCCCCAATTGTTATTGAAATTGTAGGACAGACAGAGTCCTTTCGTTTTTTGGGTAAGGGTTGAGGTTGGTTAATAGCATTGCTCACGGCACTAGCTACTAGCACTTTCTTGGGTATCTGAGACTTTCTCTTCGAGGTGCATAAGCCCTTTAAGATTTTCACGTAAGAAGGGACCTGTTAGATTGCATCCAAGAGAGGTATGTTTATGCTAACATGTTTAAATAACTTCACAATCTTCTCCATTTGGGGAGTTGGTTTATTGGATCTCAACCTATTTGGAAAAGGAACATTTTGAAAATTTGTTGAGTCCAATGTCTGTGGAGTAGAATGTGGAGTTGGAACGGATCCCAGTGTTGGTGTGTTCGTGACGTGAGATGTGGGTCCGTTGAGATTAGAAGAAGAAGAGCCTTTTGAAGAATGAAGAACAGGCACTGACGAAGAAGAAGAAGAGGAAGAAGATGAAGAATAACCACCGGCAGGGATGTCATTATTAATACCCACGTTATTGTGCAACACTTTTCCAGATCTCAACGTGGTCACGGCATTCATATTATGATTTTATTGTTCATATGCAACATGTGCATTGTATGCGTGACCGGGATTTGGTAATGGTTGAGATGGAAGCTTTCCCTTTTCTCGCTCGCTCAACGCAGCATTTAGTTGTGCAATTTGTGCCTCGATTGATTTGATACTTTGATCATGTGAAGTACTGTTGTGCACCAAAGACTGAATGGAAGTCTCCAACCTTGCTGCGGATTGTGTAGATTGTTGTAGAAATGCATCTAGACTTCTTTCTTGCGAGGTAACCTTATCATCATTTGGTTGAACAAAATTGTTTGGAGGGTAAGAGTTGTTGGGCACAAAATTGTTCATTTGGTTTGGGTAAGATTGTGGTTGGAAAGGTTGCTAGTATTGAGTTTGTTGGGGTGCTTGTTGTTGTGGAAGAGGTGGCCTTTGAAAGTTGTTATTGCCTTGGAATTGTTGATTTTGATTCCAAGCAAAATTTGGGTGGCTCCTCCAACCTGGATTATAAGTCGAAGAGTATGGATCATTTCTTTGTCTTTGCTGAAAGACAGCATTGACTTGATCTTGTCCTTGAACAGGTGGATTGTAAGGACGCTCTTCGGTAAGATGTGATGGATCCGAACAACAAGTACAAGCAGTTCGTGGGGGTGAAGCAGAGGCAGGAGAAGGCGATGAGATTTTGGTCTTAATTGCTTCTAGCTTTTTCGTAAGTGCGGCCATCTCGGCCTTCATTGCAATCGACATATCTAATTGATGTATGCCTGCCCTAGAATGACCAACAGAAGAAGATGAGGTGGTCTTGGTGCTTTCCCACTGAAGTGTTTGTTCAGCAAGATCGTCGAGAAACTGCCAAGCTTCCTCGCTAGATTTTATTAGAAAGTGACCTTGACAAATGGTTTTCAGCAACTGCATCGTTGCTGGGTCAATCCTTCGTATAAAGTTTGGCAAAGTTGCCAATTTTCGATACCGTGGTAAGGGCATTGAACAAGTAGGTCTTTAAATCTTTCAAAACACTTCCAAAAGGGTTTGGAAAGAAGCTGGGAAAATTGAATAATCTCATTGCGAATTCTCGCGGTCTTGTGATGTGGATAAAACTTTTTAAGAAAAGCTTTAACAAACTCTTCCCAATTTTTAATTGAGTGTGATGCTGTGCTATACAACCATTTCTCGGCTAAGTCACATAAGGTGAAAGGAATGACCCGTAGCCTTATAGCATCATCAGAAAGTTGGGTTGTCTTCATCATTGCGCAAATGTTTTGGAATTTGTTTATGAAGATATAGGCATCATGAAATTTTCGGATTCCAGTCCATGAAATTTTGGCAACATGTTGATGAAGTGGGGTTTGATCTCAAAATTATCCCCATTTGCCAGTGGGAGTGAAAGACAAGTAGGTAAGGCGGTGCGGATAGGGTAGAAAAGATCCTGGAGCGCAAATCGTTGGGGCGCTTCAATAGGCGGGTGTTGTGGGTTATTCGCACCTAGCGGAGGTGGAATCAGTCCCGTGGGTAAGGTGTTGTTAGGATTAAATCCCGACATCTCCTTAGAAGAATGTGAAGGTGAAGAAGTGGAAGGAATTTCGACTTCGGAGTCGAAAGCGTTGTCAATCGGTACTAACGAGACATAGACTAATCGGACACTAGTGTCCCTAGTCCAACCGGACATACACTAAAGAGGTAGTGTAGTCAAAAAGATGAAAAACAGAAGGTGGGGGTAAGAAAACGTCAATGGAAAGAAAGTGTGTGTAAGTGGGGTGCATGGATTTCTTAGCGACAAGTTGCAAGTTTTTTTTTGTAAAAATTTTTCCCTTTTTTGTGTTTTTTTTATGTGGAGCTTTTTGCAAAAAAAAATTTTGATAAAAGGCTTAGACACACGTTCAATCAATCACAAATTCACAATCAAGCCTAGATCTAGGGTCACCTAGGTCAGCTAGACAGCTCCTAACTGTTCCAAAGGGCAAGAAGTAGAACCTCAAACCGCCTCTTCACCGCCAATTGTGGCCAGGTAAGCACAAGTAGAGAAAGGGGGGATCCGCTCACGAATCACCGTGAGACGGGCCTTTTAAAGTTACATTTCCCTACCTGTCTAGCCTAGGCACCACAAAATCAGGTTAGGATCAACGGTCGATGCCTGCAACTATTCCTTTGTCCTATTGAGCGCGAAATCCTTAGGGCTGAGTCTAATCTTTTTTAATTACTTGATGGTCAATGCAATATGCTTTATGTGATTTTTAGGGTCCTGGGAAGGGTGATGAAATCCCCACCCAATCTGGATTGGTGTTCAAGCCCCTTAAAGTCAATTTAGATATGCAAAGCAGTAAACACAATCACTTGTAAACAAAAAAAAATTTTAGCGCGGCGCAAAGAATCCTGCACAAGATCAAGTTATTGGAGAAAGGGAGAAATTTTTGCGCAAAGAATCCTGCAGAAAAATTTTTACAGAGGAGATAATGGGGTTGCAGAGAAGAAGAGGAAGCTTACAGTGATTTTTCCACGTGCTGACGTCACAAGGGCGCCGCGGATGCGCGGTCAAGGTATGCTTTTCGCGGCGGAAACGCGGTTGACTCGTTGACTCAGCCCTCCAAACTTCTTCTGTTGCTCTGTTGTGGTACTCCTTTGTTGTTCAGATCTTCTGTTTTCTGTTTTGCTCTCTGGATTTTTTCCAGATCCGAACTCGTTCGTCGATCCTGCAAAATTCACACGAAACACCCTTCAAACAATAACAAGATGATAAAATTTTTATATTTTTTTATTTTCTGTTTTTATGAGTTTTATGATTTTATATTAACCCAAAATTGCAAAAAGAAAATACTACGCCATCCCCGGCAACGGCGCCATTTGATTTGATATGATGTTTTATGATCAAAGAATTAATTACCGCAATCAAGAACGGCGTCGCTTGGTAGCTAGCCGGTGAGTACGGGTCGGTCCACAGGGATTTTGTGTATTCTCAATTTGTTCTAACGAGTTAATTCCAAACGGTGTTGGGTTGATTATCACTAAAAACTAAAGTTGATTTAAACTAGGATTAGAATCTTGCTAGGGTTAGGTTTAGGTTAAGTTTGGAAATTTAAGATTTCCCACCGCTTTCAATGCCCTAATTTAGATCTATTTAGGTGTTATGGTAATAATTAATAAAGTGGATTAGTACCATCGGGAAGAAACGATGTTTCTTCCTCTAGGTTTTTGTCCGTCCTTTCTTAATTCTTACCCTAACCTCTATGGAAAACATACGCAACCGGTCTTTTAAACTACGGTATCACCGCTACCTCATGGGATAGGGTGTCGTAAGGAGCGGTGTGTGTATGTATGCATGGAGTCCTCTAAAAATATGTGATGGACAAGAAAGGGGTGAGAGATTTTCATGTCTCAAACCTTCCCTATTCCTAACTAACACGTGAGGAACTACTCACTCATTAGGGAATTGATTAACATGTTCTAAACTAATTAACTAGGGCAGATAATGAAATCTATACTAGGGCAATGAAATAAAAATCTTACTTTATTTGATGGCTCTCTTCAAACATTTACACCGAATTAAAATTCTGAATAAATGAAATAAAAAGAGGCATACCTCAAAGAGAGGTTTAGGATTTCTATTTATAGAGCATAGAAACCCTAGGGTTACAATTGATACATATCTGCATTTACAATTTTACCCTAAGAAGACTAGTCAACGCACCGCCGCACCACCACGAATTTTCACCGACACGGGCTTATTATGGCCATGGAACCACGGCCAAAACCCATGTTTGGCCGCGGATCCGCGGCCATATAGAGGGCTTATGGGCTCTACTTCTCTGGTAATTCTCATATTGCTTTTTCATTGGTTTTTCTTCACTTGGTTTCTCAGCTTGTCTTCTAGTTTTCTTCCAGATTTCCACAATGCATAATGTAGTGGACTTTACCATTTGCTTCGTGTCGAAGTCTTGAACCTTGCGCTGCCTTTGTACTTTATGAACTTGTTCATTGATCTTCGTTTATTCTCCAAACTGTAGGCTTGATCAAGATTCTTCCATTTGTTGGTCGTAGTCTCACTTTTGTATCGTCTTTTCTTCTTTTTCACTGTTTTTGTTCCGAGAACCTGTAACCTGCAACTATGTAGCAGACATGGATCAAAAGCACATGTTTATTTGTAAAATGACTAAGAATGGGGAATATAATAATGCAAAATTATGATATGAACAATCCCCACGATAACCGCCGAGTCATTGGTAATGTCACCGGAGTGTATGGTTCCCCTACCAGGCTCAATCGGCAAGGTCCATCAATCTTCTTGCCCCGGGGTACCTCCGGGCCCCACCATGTACCCTCATACGGCCCACGACGCTCCTCGCATGGAGTATATATATCAGAACCGATAAATCTCATGGTGGATGCTGAAATATCATATCAAGGAAAACCGGGTTTTTCAAATTATGCATAATTTCATGAACTCCCACGGTCCCCATATCCAGAAAATATCATGAAAAATCCATATCTCAAATGCGAAAATCCATAAATATAATATACGCAGCAGAAAACTGTAATGTAAGCATATAAAGGAAAAGCCGCTAATTAACTACAACAAGTTAATATAAAATATCATGCAGTTCCTATTTTCTCCAATTCTAAATAACATCATGTAAAGGTAAACATGTAGCTATAACCAGATATATGTGTAAACATAAAGGTATAGCAAGATATAGATATCTACCTATTAGTAATGATGTGATATACCCTCTAGGTATAAGTGAAGTATGTATGCAAAGTATACAAGTAGCTATATCATTATGTGTGTATGTACCTATCACTAATGGTACAATACTCTATAGGTATACAGGTAACTAGCATGTAAGTATGTGAAGGCATATGTGTAAGCATGCGGATATACAGGTATGCTATATGTCATATGCGATAAGAAATTTGAATCAATGTCTTAATGTCCCTAACCAAACTATATCATATCTATAAGTGGGTTGTGCGTGACATGGCAATTATTGACGGTGTGTGTGGCATACAATCAGTGCTCGTGCAACATGAGTCATCAATAATGGTGCAGTGTCCTAAGGATACTAGTCCAAGCACAACAATAACTAAGCAGTAGAATGAATGCGCAATTCTAAATATGACATAGAATATGCGAAAAATTAACATCTCTAGCTCAGACGCATAACGCCATGCGGGCGATTCCCCTGTAGATGTTAAATCTACTCACCAACGCTCCTGGCTAAGTGAAGCCAACCACCTGTTCTCCCTTTGTAGCAGTGTCCGAAGTCCCCGCCTGCGAACCTACAACATTAAAACAATAAAGTAAGTATATTAATAACAGACCCAAAACACGTACAAACTATATTAGACCGACACAACAACACAAAACATACTCTCAAGCGTTCGTATTGTGGCTAACATGCGTAGCGACACGACGAAAACAACCTAAGAGCAAAACCACAAAAAGTGCACGATCCGTGTCGTATAACGTATCGCGCTTAGTCGAAACACAAGAAACAACCTAGGTGATCCCAGATTTCGTATACAGAGAAAACTAAACAAACAAACAAAACCAAAAACACCTAAACCACTGCAGACACCTACTCAGAAAAACCAAAACCCTAACTCTTTCCCCAAGCCGTTGTCGCCGGAATTCCTCTCCTCGTCGCTGGCTGTTCATATCAGAATTTTGCATTATTATATTCCCCATTCTTAATCATATTGCAAATAAACAGGTGCTTTTGATCCATGTCTGTTAAATAGTTGCAGGTTACAGGTTCTCGGAACAATACAGTGAAAATGATGAAAAAAACGCTACAAAAGTGAGACTACGACCAACAAATAGAAGAATCTTTATGATGCCGCCTACAGTTAAGGAACAAATGAAGATCAATGAACAGTTCAATTTCACAAAGCACGAAGGCAGCACAAGATTCAAGATTTCAATACGAAGCGAACGGTAAAAGTACACAACATTCTGCACTGTGGAAATCTGGAAGAAACTAGAAAACATTCTGAAGAACCAAGTGAAGAAAATAGAAGAAAAAAGCAACTGAAAGAAGCCCTGAAGAAATGAGCCAGCAAGCCCATCAAATGGCCGCGGATCCGCGGCCAAACAAGGCATATGGCCGCGGATCCACGGCCGTGCTGTGCACGTGTCGGAGCGTGTCGGTGCGTGTCGGTGGAGTCGGTGCATTGACCCGGTTTTCTTAGGGTATTTTTGTAATTCTAGATATGGATCAGATGTAAACCCTAGGATTTCTATTATCTATAAATAGGAATCCTGCAGCTCTTTTTGGAGCATGCCTCTTTTTTATTTCTCTAGTTTAAATTTTCATTCCTTGTAATTGTCAAAGAGTGCATCAATAAAAAGTAAGTTTTTATTTTTGAATCTTTCTTATCTAGCAATTTTATTTCTGCAATTTTTATCTGCCGTAGTTATTTTCAGCACGTTAATTAGGATATTAAATAAAAATCATAAAAAATGAATTCCTTTGTTAATTCCCTAATGAGTGAGTAGTTCCTTACTTGTTAGGGTTAGGTTTGGGGAATGTTTGAGAGATGAAAATCTCTCACCCCTTTCTTGCCCGTTCAACATTTTAAAGTAGGACTCTATACATACATACACACACCGCTCACTACGGCACCCTATCCCACGAGGTAGCGGTGATTCCATAATTAAAGACCGGTTGTGTTTGATTTCCATAGAGGTTAGGGCTAAGAGTTAAGAAAGGACGGACAAGGACCAAAGGGAAGAAATCTAGTTTCTTCCCAATTGTGCTAATCCCCTTTGTTAACTATTACCTTAACACCTAAAAGTTCTTAATTAGGGCATAGAAAGTGGTGAGAAGACTTGACTTTCCAAACTAACCTAATCCTAACCCTACCAAGGTTTTAATCCAAATCAAACTCAACTTCAGTTTTTATTGAAAATCAAAACCTACCACAAATAAGAATTGACTCGTTAGAACAACTAGAAAATACACGTTTTCCCTGTGGACCGACTCGTACTCAACCGGCTAGCTACCAAGCGATACCGTTCTTGATTGCGGTTAATTCTTTGATTTCAAAACGCATACGCATAAAATCTCTACAATCAAATGGCGCCGTTGCCGGGGAGGGCGTAGTTATTTTGTTTTTGTAATTTCGGGTTAATAAAAAATTAAAAAATTATAAAAACTGAAAAATATAAAAATATAAAAAAATTATCATCTTGTTATTTTTTGAAGGGTTTTCGTGTGAATTGTGCAGGATCGGAGAGACAAACAGATTCAGATCTGGAAAAATCCAGTGAGCAAAACAGCAAACAGCAGATCTGAACAAACAGAGGATAACCACAACAGAGAAACAGAAAAAGTTTGGAGGCCTAAATCTTTTGTTCAACCGCGGAACCGCCGCAAAACTGAACTTTTGGCCGCGGATCCGCCGCGCAGTGGTGACGTTGGCATTTCAAAAAGTTTCTGTAAGCATTATTTTCCCCTCTTCTGCCCTCTGTAGTCCTCTAAAAAATTTTCCTACAGGGTTCTTTGCGCAAAACTTCTCCCCCTTCTCCAATAACTTGATCTTATGCAGGATTCTTTGCGCCGCAATAAAAATAAAATTGGCAAGTATTTTGTTTGTTTACTGCTTTGCATTTTTAAAACGGACTTTTAAGGGGCTATAACACCAATCCAAATTGGGTGGCGATTTCATTACCCTTCCTAGGACCCCAAAAATCATAAAAAGTATTTGCATCAACCTTTGAGTTAATTAAAAAATATTAGACTCGGCCAATAAGGACGGTCGTGCTTATTAGGAGAAAGGAAAAGTTGTAGGCATCGGTCGTTTATCTAAACCAGACTTTGTGGTGCCTAGGCTAGACAAGTGGGAAAGGTAATTTTAAAAGGCCCGTCTTTCGGTGATTCGTGAGTGGATCCCTCCTTTCTTTATTTGTGCTTACCTGGCCACAATTGGCGGTGAAGAGGCGATTTGAGGATCTCACAACTTGCCTTTTGGAACAGTTAGGAGCAGTCTTGTTGACTTAGGAGACCCTAGCTCTAGGCTTAATTGTGCATATTATGATTGCTTGAAAGTGTGTCTAAGCTCCTTATAAAAAATCTTTTGCAAAAACTCCTTATAAAAAAACCACAAAACAAAATTTTTTAAAAAAACTTGCCATTTTGTCGCTAGAAATCCATTGCACCCCACCTTCCCTCATTAACGTTTTCTTACCCCCACCTTCTGTTTTTACCTTTTTGACTACACTACACCTCTTTAGTGTATGTCCAGCTGGACTAGGGACACTAGCACCCGTTTAGTCCATGTCTCGTTAGTGCCGACTGACGACGCTTTCGACTCCGAAGTTGAAATTCCATCCACTTCTTTACCTTCATCTTCAAATTCATCATCTTCTAAGGAGATGTCGGGATTCAATCCTAACAACCCCTTACCTATGGGACTAATTCCACCTCTACTGGGTGTGAAAAACCCACCACACCCTCCTGTCGAAGCGCCCCAACGAATCGCGCTCTAGGATCTTTTCTATCCCATCCACACCGCACTTTCCACTTATCTTTCACTTCCACCGGCTAATGGGGATAACTTCGAGATTAAACCCCACTTCATCAATATATTGCCAAATCTCACGGGCTGGAATCCGAAGATGCCTACATATTCATTAACAAATTCCAGAATGTAAGTCGACGTTACACACCCCACAAGATGCGGGGAGGCGGAATAAGTAAAACAATCATTTTGTTCAAGGTTATATCGACTAACTTTACGGATCTTTGCTAAACTCTAACTAACAAACTATCTAGAAGTGTTAAACTACTATGATAGATGATTATACCTCAAGATACTAGTCCTTCTTGTTCTTATTATTCACCTCCTCGTTGTCCTCCTCGATGTGATAGAAGATCCACCCGAGAGTTCCTTCTCCAAGATTTAACCTCTCACTTGAGGTAACTAAGTGGTTAGGATTGCTAATCCAAGTGACCTAGAAGATATAGAAGTGGATTAGGGATCTATTAGTCTTTCTAATCCTTAGGATCTCAACACATGAGAGGATTAGAGTTAGGTTGAAGAAGAGGAGAGCTTGAGGAGAGAGAGTGTGTATGTGAGAATGAAATGAAAATATAACTCATTTCTATATTCATGAAGCATAATTATTATCAAATAAATCATATGAGATAATTACAACCATGCTTCATTTAATACAAATGAATGAATCATCACATGAGTCATTAAAACAATTAATGCTTCATTAACTCACTTGGATGAATCATCTCATGAGTCACTAATTCATTTAATTCAAATAACGCATAAGCTCTCCACCTCATTTAGTTTAATTCATAAATGAATTAAATCTAAATGAGTCACTTTTCTTCTAGAAGCTTCTCGACTAATTACGAGAATGTCCCTCCCATCCGTATTTACGAAAAACACGGATATACTGAGACTGCATAAATCCAATAATCCAATACTAGAATCTGGCTTAAACTAAAGCCCGCTAGTATAAACTGTCCGAACATCATACTTGCACAAGTACACGTATATGTTCGAACCCTGTCGTAAAACCATACGACCTCTATATCGTTTCGCCTGAAGCAGGGAAACTCTCTGTGTGGGTCTCTAAAGACTCGACACTACGCTGGCAGTGGGTTTAACCATAGGCCGCAAGTGGTACTAGCTGTACGTAACGGTCCCCAGGTAGATGTCGATAAGAAGGCCAATGAGGAAACCCATCCGAACTCCTACTGAGCCTGATGTACAATCTCCGTACAGTCCGGTCTGTTCGTTTAAAACTATCGCATATCGGGCCTAGGGGGCGGCAAGCGTCAGTCCCTTAAAAGCGGTATAAGTCATGTCGGAGTGAAGCCCATTACACCTTGAGAAGCTACTGGAAATCCTACCAGTAAATCTCGTTTGCCCTGGCCAGGGACTTTGCATAATTGCTCTCCAAACACAGTGCGATATCAACTCCCAATACTGGGAGAGACGAATCCTTTCTAACTGCCACTGCCTCCGCCTCCAAGTGCTTTGGGACTGCACCCAACTGCTACCTGTTTGCACGACTCCTTTGAGCCGTGGTAGGGTAGCAATCTAAGAACAGTGGGAACACACTCGAGACGAAGCAGCGGTGTCAAGTCAACGGACTATGTTATACTCATGTCACCTGGGAACTGTTAACTGACGACGGGTATAATACCAACCAACGGTTCCCTGTGAGTCCTGTCCGGTGTACCCGTAACCCAATGAGCACATGCATACTATCTCCAGTACAACGTACTAATGGCTGTGGGACATACCATTTCCTCAACTGGGATGAGAAGCATACACACTAGTCTACTCCGGAGTATCGATGCCCTGTCTCGATAATCCTACGACTATGGACCTGAAAAAGGATGTGCTTGTAGACTACCCAGCCCCCACTAGTGTGACTGCCATCACAACGCAGGTAGTCAAGCAAGATCCTATGGGCTCTATCAATATGTATTCGCGATATGCTAAAAGAAACATATACACATATTAAGATAGATATAAACCAAGTAGCATACTACTATATTGAGCAAGACTGTTAATATAACTGTGAATATCCTAAGCTTCCATTAAGTAATATACAAGCTAGTATGATACAATAATGGCCCCTACGGCATATACACTAACAATCTCCCACTTGCACTAGGGCCATGTACTGGCATATCGAAGACCTATCATCTCGAATAGCCTCTCGAATTGTGTCTGAGGTAAGGCCTTTGTGAATGGATCTGCAGTGTTCTCCTCTGTAGCAACTCTCCATACCTCGATCTCCCTGATCAGGTGATACCGCCTTAAGATGTGTCTGGACTTCTGATGGGACCTGGGTTCCTCTGCTAAAGCTATAGCCCCATTGTTGTCACAATACAGAGGTATTAGATCAACAATGGATGGAACCACCTGAAGTTCTGTGAGGAACTTCTTCATCCAGACTGCTTCTTTTGGGGCATCGCAAGTAGCGATATACTCTGCTTCCATCGTCGAGTCAGCAACGGTGTCCTACTTGGAACTCTTCCAGCACACCGCCCCTCCATTGAGGGTAAAGTCATAACCTGACATGGACTTGGAGTCATCCTTGTCATTCTGGAAGCTGGAGTCAGCAAAAGCATCGATCTGGAGGTCTTTTCCTCCATAAACCAAGAACATATCCTTAGTCCTTCTCAGGTACTTGAGAATATTCTTTACTGCTATCCAGTGCTTCTCCCCTGGGTCTGACTGATACCGGCTTACCATGCTCAGTGCGTAAGTTACATCTGGTCTGGTGCACAACATCGCATACATTATAGAGCCTACCGCAGAAGTGTAGGGTATAATCGACATGTGATCCCTTTCCAAATCAGTCTTGTGGGAGACATCTCTTTGGAGAGGGTGATTCCGTGACAAGCCGGTAAATTACCGCGCTTAGAATCTTCCATACTGAATCTTTTCAGTATAGTGTTGATATACCTGGACTGCGAAAGTCCCAACATCCTCTTAGATCTATCACGATAGATCTGGATCCCCAGAATGTAAGAGGCATCACCCAGGTTTTTCATGGAGAACCTGTGTGACAAGAATCCTATGACGGATTGTAGCATAGGAATGTCATTTCCTATCAAGAGAATGTCATCTACGTACAAGACGAGGAATACGACAGTTCGTTCTACAATTTTACTATATATACATGGTTCATCTAGATTTTTGATAAAGTCATATTCTTTGATTGTTCCATCAAAACAGATATTCCAACTCTGTGATGCCTGCTTTAGTCCATAAATGGACTTAAGCAACTTGCACACTTTCCCGCTGCTCCCACTCTGATTGAAACCTTCTGGCTGATCCATATAGACGCATTCTTCTAAATTACCATTTAGAAAAGCCGTCTTTATGTCCATCTGCAAGATCTCATAATCATGGAAGGAAGCAATGGCAAGAAAGATCCGAATGGATTTGAGCATACCCACTGGAGAAAAAGTTTCGTCATAGTCCAAACCAGGTCTTTGACAAAAACCCTTTGCAACAAGTCTAGCCTTATAGGTTTCCACATGTCCATCTACACCAATATTTTTCTTAAAGATCCACTTGCATCTTATGGGTTTTACCCCATCTGGAGCAAAGTCCAAAGTCCGTACTTTGTTGGTGTACATGGACTCCATCTCGTTCCGCATTGCATCCAGCCATCTTACTGAGTCGCCGCTTTGGATGGCCTGTTAGAAACTAGTAGGTTTATCATTATCAATGACGCAATCATCTCTATCCCCGTCTATGAGAAAACCGTAGTATCTCTCAGGCGGATGAGATGGCCTACTACTCTTGCGGAGGGGTGCGGGAAGGTCCTGTTCTTCTGGAACTTCTGGTTCTACCAAACTTTTAGTAGTAGTTTGTGGTTCTGGAATTTCTTCCAGTTCTATTGCGCTCCCACTTGTTTCCGTTTCTAAAATCTGCTGTTCTAGAAAATGGGCATTATAAGAAACAAAAACCTTTTGTTCCTCTGCGTAATAGAAAAAATACCCCTTGGAGTTCTTTGGATATCCCACAAACTTACACTGTACTGATCGTGCCTCGAGTTTGTCTGCATGCTGCTTTTTAACAAAACCTGGACATCCCCATATCTTCAGATACTGAAGATAGGGTTTCTTCCCACTCCACATCTGATATGGTGTGGTAGGCACAGTCTTGGTAGGAACCCTGTTCAAAAGATATGCAGCTGATTCTAGTGCATAATCCCAGAAAGATCGCGGTAACTCAGCATTACTCATCATGGAACGTACCATACCTAATAGGGTTCGGTTCCGTCTTTCCGATACACCGTTATGTTGTGGAGTGTATGGAGGAGTAAGCTGAGAGAGAATTCCTTTCTCTTTTAGGTAACCCAGGAACTCGGCACTTAAGTATTCACCACCTCGATCAGATCTCAGTGTCTTGATACTTTTGCCGGTTTGGTTTTCTACTTCATTCTTATATTCTCGGAATTTCTCAAAGGCCTCGGATTTATGTTTCATCAAGAAAATGAATCCATACCTAGAGTAATCATCCGTAAAAGTAATGAAATATGAAAAACCGCCTCTTGCATGTGTAGACATTGGACCACATACATCGTTGTGTATGAGTCCTAAGAGCGAGCTCGCTCTTACTCCATGTCCAGTGAATGGAGTCTTTGTCATCTTTCCTTTGAGACATGATTGACAAGTGGCATAAGATTGATATTCGAACGGATCCAAATATCCTTCTCTATGTAACTTAGTTAACATTGTCTCATTGATGTGACCCAGTCTACAATGCCATAAGAAAGCCTGATTTATATCTGGAGACTTTCTTTTTAGTGTGTTCTGGACATTGAAAATCTGTAATTGGTTTAACACGTATATACCGTTATCTAGTGTACCGGACCCAATCAAACCATGATTAAGATGGATGTTAACAGCATCGCTTACAAACGTGAAATCATAACCTTCTTTTGATAACAACGATACTGATATGATATTACACGTTAAACTAGGTACAAAAAAACAGTTGCGCAAAACCAAAATATGTCCACTCGTCAATCCAAGGTGACAATCCCCTATGGACACAGCATTTACGCTAGCTCCGTTAGCAACCTGGAGGGTCATATCACCAACCTTCAGCACTATACGGTTTCTCAGTGCCTGCAATGAATTGCATATATGAGACCATGATCCGGTATCCAATACCCAGGAAGTAGAGTTGATTGACAGACAATTTTCAATTACAAACACACCTGAAGTCGAAGCCATAACTTGCCTCGGGTCATGGTTCTTGGCAATCCAAGCTTTGCAATCTTTCTTCCAATGGCCTTTCCTACGACAGTGGAAGCACTCATCCTTTGCCACTACTGGCACCGCAACCTTTGCCTTTCCCTTGACTCCCACCTTACCAACACCACCTCTTGGTTTGGTAGCGGCCTTCTTCTTCCTTCCTTTGGCCCTTGCCTTGGACCTGGAAGAGGAAGCACCACGGACAAACATAATGGGTGTTTCCCTTGCTTTCTGCAAGGTGACTCCTCAACATGTTAAGGAGTTCTGGAAGTTCAACTTCCTTACCTTGAATGTTGAAATTCAAGATAAACTAGGCGTAGGTGGAAGGAAGGGACTGAAGAACCAAGTCTGTATACAGATCGTTCTCTAATGTTGTCCTGAGGTTCGCGAGCTCTTCAATATAGCCAATCATCTTAAGGACATGTTCCCCTACAGATGATCCGACGGCCAGCCTTGACTGAAACAAGTTCTTTGAGGTCTCGTATCTAGCTATACGAGATTGCTTTCCATACAGTTCCTTGGTGTGGAGAAATATGGATTCAAGATCCATATTCACGTGTCTCCTCTGATGTTCATTATTCATAGAGGCAAGCATGATGCATTTGGCCTTCACGCAGTCTAACTCCCAGGTCTTGCAGATTTCCTTATTCGCGACACTGGATTCTGGACCTGAGACGGCAGGGGCCTTAGTAGTAAGGACATACCCTAATTTATCATAAGTTATTGCCATCTTGATATTCCGGAACCAATCTTTATAGTTTGGCCCTGTCAAAATATTTTTATCTAATAATAACTTAAGGCCTGTCATGTTCTGGGTCACTGCAATTAGGAGAAAGAGAGAAAACACTTTAGCATGATGCTCTTGCAAGTTTAGAGTGGTTTTTAGTTTATCTAAACAGGATGGCTCCCACTGTTTCTCGAATCCTTCCTCAAACCATAAAAGAAGAACTAGTCAGGACTATTCTCACCGTACAATACTTGCTTAACCGTTCAGCCAGGCCGGTGTCGGTACTTCAAGGGAGGTTTTACGACGCTTTTGCAAAGTTCCTTAATTAAATAACCTCTTTTCTCTGGGGGCGTAGCCCCGCTGACACCTTTCTCGATACCTACTTGGTTTGTAGCATTGATCGTTAAGTGAAAGAATCTCCTGATGAGTAGCGTATACTCACAGTAGGATCGGGATCCAAATATCATCGTGTGATAAAGCTGAAGGAATCCTACCAAAATTATCACACTCCAAATGCTATGCAACTCTAGCAAGTTTCAGTTTCTTTAGAAACTCCCGATATGGATTTCTGCCCCATGCTCTTATGACCTTGGTGTTGGTCAAAATGTCATAAATCACATGTCAAGTTCTACCCATCATTATCTTGTTAATTTGAACCCACCCGTACATACCCCTGACGTTGGCCAAATGGTAGTACGACTGTCCTAAAACAACTCATCTATCTATGCAACAGATGAATACCCAGCAGCTACAAAACACTATGCCTTGGCGTTGGTCAAAATACATAGCTTGAATACTACTGAATACCCAAATAAAATGACGGAGGGCTGCGAATGGTTTTGGCGAAACCGTGAACGTAGTGAACTTGATATGATCGAAGGAACCAGATAGCTTTTTTAAAGGAGTGGTTTAAGCTCCGCAATTAAAAAATCTTCTGTTTTAAAATAACCGAGTGGTTTCTTTTAAATTGTTCCAACGATTCAACTTTGGTTTATTTTCTTTGCATTAAAATAATGTGTCCCATCAATTAACCTATCATTGCAGAAAACAACGAAAATACAACGTCCTCTTATTCCATCCGCATTCGTCACTGGGCCCCGTCATTCACCCGTTAGGTTACTTAACTAACGATAGAGGGGGGCTGGACTAGCGCGGGTGCAAAACATAAGTAACGCCTACTAGATATCATATATAGATATTATACATTCGTCGGACGCAATAATAGGCATTCCAGATCACAGATGAATATATTGGATATTCTAGGAATCCGCATTCCCTTTGAGCCTGCAAAGAAAGACGAATTACACAGTCATGATGAATAGCCAAAACCCTACCCTAGAACCCTACGGGTACGGCAAACTACCCGCCAAGTACCCGAAGTAAAGCGGTCTCCCTAACCGACGTGAGTAGGCCACTAAGCACTTCAAAGTATCCTGTAGTTTGTGCACCCCACCTTGGGTCTATCCTAGGAGCAGAAAACAGTAAATGAAATAATACAACGGTGGCTACAACCTCAACCCGGATGTGCCCCGCAAAAGAATATTACAACAAATCACAATTTACATTTAAATGAAAGAAACACTCGTCTCATATCCCCGGCTATCCATTCACGACAATCCAACAAGTTAACATTCACAAACCAGTAAAAACCATTACAGAAATGTGCAACCCCCTGCTAACCAACATACTAGCAGTTAGGGGAGGTTTACGAACACATTAATCACAATACAGATATAATCTAGTTAGCCAAAGTTCTTAAAATTTCGATCAAGTAACACATATGAATCTACTCCAAACAATTCTCTGTGCACATAAAACCTGAGCAGAAACAAAACATCCCAGAAAACACAACATCAACACAGAAGAATAACTGAGTAAATTTGGGTTGACTCGGTGTCAACTCGGCCGCGGATCTGCGGCGGATCGCTTGGATCGGCGGCGGTTCCGCGGTGGTTTGGACGAGTCACGATCCCAAATTTCTTCACAATTCTTAGAAAACCCTGCTTGTATTTTTAAGGGTCCCTGAAAAATTTTTAGACCCCGTTTTAAAATCGGCAGAAACTTGGTGAAAACATTGTTTTTCGGGATTATTTTGCGATCCAATTTCTAAAGACTTTGCTAACATGTTAGTTATGGTTTAGCTAGGCTCTGATACCACTGTAAGTCGACGTTACACACCCCACAAGATGCGGGGAGGCAGAATAGGTAAAACAATCATTTTGTTCAAGGTAACATTGACTAACTTTACGGATCTTTGCTAAACTCTAACTAACAAACTATCTAGAAGTGCTAAACTACTATGATAGATGATTATACCTCAAGATACTAGTCCTTCTTGTTCTTGTTATTCACCTCCTCGTCGGCCTCCTCGATGTGATAGAAGATCCACCCGAGAGTTCCTTCTCCAAGCTTTAACCTCTCACTTGAAGTAACTAAGTGTCTAGGATTGCTAATCCAAGTGACCTAGAAGATATAGAAGTGGATTAGGGATCTATTAGTCTTTCTAACCCTTGGGATCTCAACACATGAGAGGATTAGGGTTAGGTTGAAGAAGAGGAGAGCTTGAGGAGAGAGAGTGTGTATGTGAGAATGAAATGAAAATATAACTCATTTCTATATTTCATGAAGCATAATTATTATCAAATAAATCATATGAGATAATTACAACCATGCTTCATTTAATACAAATGAATGAATCATCTCATGAGTCATTAAAACAACTAATGCTTCATTAACTCACTTGGATGAATCATCTCATGAGTCACTAATTCATTTAATGCAAATAACACATAAGCTCTCCACCTCATTAAGTTTAATTCATAAATGAATTAAATCTAAATGAGTCACCTTTCTTCTAGAAACTTCTCGACTAATTATGAGAATGCCCCTCCCATCCGTATTTACGAAAAACATGGATATACTTGTAAGTCTACGGTAGCGCCCCGGCCGTCTTTCCGAGGCCAAAATGCGGAAACGAAAATTTTTCTTAACTTGAAAACCGGCGCTATCGTATGATTAAAACCCGAATCGAACCATTAACCTACAACTAGCTATCTAGAGAAGGGATAGAATGTTATACCGATCGATCCGTGTCCTTCGGTCTTTGGCCACCATCCCAAGCTCCTCGCGGCATCTCCGGTCTCGATCTCCTCGTCGGAAAAGGGCACCACATCTACGAGTCTTTTTACGGGCTCCCGCTTCATCCGAAGCAACTCGGGCATGAAGTGTGCTAGCCGACGCGTCCAAGGTGTTGTAGAAAATGTTTGTGATCACTTTGTCTCTTGCATCCATGAATTTGGATGGAGGTTAGAGGTGTTGCCATTAATGGAGACTTTGAGCTAGAGGAGGAAGAAGAAGAAGAAGCTTTTTCTTTTCTTTTGTTGTGATAGAATGAGAGTGAGAGAGAGTGCTCTAGAATGAAAAATACAAGAACAAAACTACTCATAAGGCAGCCCATCTCTCTCTCTTCTCATCATATCAACACAAAACAAACATCAAATGTGACATATGCACAATAAAAGTGACCATGAGTCACTTGGTTTGCATGTGTCACAATTAATGCACAAAATGATGAATTCTAGCTCACAATTTCCATTATCCAAACATTAATCCAAATGTTTGGTCCAACAAAAAGATACGGCAACATCTAAAGTAAACTCGTGACGGATCACAAGGATACCCCTCACCTGTATATACATACCTGCACCCGCATTCCGACTGAATGCGAATGCGATGAGACTAAACTAATCCAACAAATCTAATACTAGGATCCGGCTTAAACCAAAGCCCACTAGTATGATCCGTCCGATCATGATCCATGCAATACCGCACGTATAAGATCGAACCCTGCCATATATCATACGGCCTCTATAACGTTTCGCCCGAAACTTGAGAAACTGTCTGTGGGGGACTCTAAAGACTCGTCAATACATTGGCTGTGGATTTAACCACTAGCACGTCAGAGGTACTAGCTGTACGTAACGGGCTACCAGGTATTGACCAAAAGGGAGGTCGATGAGCAAACTCATCCTGACACCCTACTGAGCCTGTCAGTGACAATATCCGTACAGTCTGGTCCGTTCGTCTATGAACATCGCATGGCGGGCCTAGGGGATTGGTAAAAGTCAGACCCCTAAAAGCGGTACAAGTCATGTCGGAGTGTAGCCCAGAACACCCTGAGATACTACTGGAATACCTACCAGTAAATCTCCTGCCTTGGCCAAGGACTTCGTGTAATGGCTCTCCTAGACACAGCGCGATCTCACCCCCAATACCGGGAGAGACGAAACCCCGGCCGATCCGCTCACTGCCTCTATGTGGCTTGGGACTGTACCCAACTAAAACCTGTTTGCACGACTCCTTTGTTAGTTATATGTATGCCCTAGAGGCCATTACTGTACATAAGATGTATATTGTAGTGGATGCTGGGACATATATAGCTAGGACTTTCTTGCTCGACTTGATAGTACGCTATCTGGTTGCTCTTTATCTTAACATGTATACTTACAGTCTCTCTGTTACATGTTGATAAAGCCCTTAGGATGTGTGCTCGACTTGCAGGACTATGATGTAGATCATACTAGTGGGGCCTGGGTAGTCCATGAGTACATCCTTCAATGTTCCTAGTCGTGGGAATATCGAGACGGGGCATCGATATTCCAGAGTAGACTAGCGTATATCTTCTCGACCCATGTGATGGGCGATGGATGATCCCATATCCATTGGTGTTTGACATCAGAGATGGTATGCGGGTGCTCAGTGGAGACTGGGTATACTGAACGGACTCGCCGAGAACTCCCAGATGGTATTATACCTCACGTCAGATGGCAGTTCTCTGGTGACACTGGTACAGCTTAATCTGTTGACCCGAGATTGTCATAATGTCTTGTGTGTCTCCTACTGTGCTTTGATTTCCACCCTACCACGGCTCTATTGAGGCGTGCAAACAGGTGGTTTTTGGGTACAGTCCCGATTCACTTGGAGGCAATGAGCGATAGGAGGGGATTCGTCTCTCTCGGTATTGGGGGTTGATGCTACGCTATGCTCGACTGGCCATAATTGGAAATCCCTGGCCAGGGTTGCACTGATTTACTGGTAAGTGTTATCAGTAGTTTCATGCTTGCTATGGACCTTACATCGGCATGACTTATCAAACTACTGGGGTCTGACGTTTACCACCCCTAAGCGAGATATGCGACATATCAGACGAACAGACCGGACTGTGCGGTAAGTGTTACTGATTGGATTCGCAGGAGTGTGAGCAGGCTTGCTCGTTGATCTTCTGATCGCTCAATACCCGGGTGGCCGTTACGTTTAGCAGACCGCTTGCGGGTTGTGGGTGATTGATATGATCGCCACCTACTGCCGGCGTATTGACGAGTCTTTAGAGTCATACACAGAGGTTTCCTGGCTCAAGCGAAACGAAATAGGAGCGCATATGAGATATGTGCGGGACCGAGATTAATACCAGTATGTGATACTGTATTATATTCTCGTGATTTGTATCATCGGTCGGTTATATGAGATATAGCCGGGTTACCGAATCAAGTGTTAATTCGATATATTGATACACTAGATATTAGTCGGTTATATGCGATATGACCGGATCATTAAATCAAGTGTTGATTTAATGATTTAATGTATAATTATATATTTGATATATTACTTTGCATTAACTAGTTTTTGTTCACTTAAGATTGACTTTCTTACTTTATGTGCACAAGTTGTATATGTGATATATGTTTGTTCACTAGTTTGTATCATGATTGATGATACATGCAAATTTGGGTGTGTGTATGACTTACACCATATTTAAGATAATGGTTTAGATTTTTATTTATTTTGGTAAAACAAAATGGTGGCTTTCTTTGTCTTTGCTTGAAGCTTCATGAAGCTTTTAAGTATCTTTGACAAAGTCCACTAATTTTGTTTTGCATAAGATTTTTATTAACCAAACCATTAACTCAAACTATGGTTTAGTCTCTACAAAGGTTAACTCACCCATGGTTGCATTATGATAGACTTCACATGATTATTCTTTTTGGATAATTCATAATTCTTATTCTTTTCTTTCTTCTTCTTCTTCTTCAAGAAGAACAAAAGCTTGCTAGAAAATTTTCAAGTGAAGAAATAGAGTGAGAAATCCAAATCCAAAGTGAACCCACTTTCTATTTCATCATCCTCTACTACTTTCCATTTAGTTTAGGGTGTTCTCTTCACAAAGTTCATGACCTAGTGAAGATGGAGCTTGAGTTTGAGTCTTCTCGACGTAGATCATCTTCGGCCTCGAAGTCAACGAGCTAGCCCGTTCATTTCTCCGAGGAAACCGTCACAAGAGTCCGGGATCTCGATGATCTCAGCGAAGGGACGTCAACACGGAGCTTTATAAGTGAAGAACCGGATCTACAAAGGTTGTAATCCCTAACTTTTAGAAGTAAAGTTGTTTGCTTGCTATTAGTTTCGCCTAATATCTAGTATACGATCTTGGTTAGGGTTATTCGGCACGGCTAAAATTTGAATCGGTCATGGTTGATACCTTGTAGAACCTTATTAGAGTACCTAATAACCCTACAGTGGTATCAGAGCTTAGCTAGAGCTTTAGGCGAAGTCTAGACGAAATTAGAAGTCCGATCGAACCCCGATAACCCCGATTAAACCCTTCTCTGGACATTTTTTGAAATCGTGATTTTTTCCTAATTAAAAATACTTAAAGAAA
Source organism: Agapanthus africanus (assembly GCA_030015575.1). NCBI lineage: Eukaryota > Viridiplantae > Streptophyta > Magnoliopsida > Asparagales > Amaryllidaceae > Agapanthus > Agapanthus africanus. The sequence continues at coordinate 214,222,440 of JASDDO010000008.1, forward strand.
TCAGCAGGCAATTATATGGAACACTGTGAAAAACGACAAAGTGTGCCGCCCAAAGCGCCGCGGAACCGCGGCAAGAGCATGGCTCCCGCGGCGGTTCCGCGGCCAAAAAGTGACGTCATGCTTTTCTTTTTGTACAGTAATGTTCCTATCAATTTCCTGATGCTTTTGGGTATGTTTAATTCTGCTCAAGTGTTGAGTTTTCTGGGGTGTATTGGGGACTCGTTGATTCGATCGGATATTTTAACTTCGTTTAAGTTTTTCCGGGTAATTTTTAGAACGTGTTAAAAAGTTCGAACGGATATCAATAACTCACTTTTTTCCCTGCCGGAAAATTTCCAAGTGTTGGATTTTTCCGTAGTTTAAGAACGTTCTAAGTCGTGCAAGTAATGCGATGGACCCTCTAGAAGACAACAAACCTTAACTCGATTATGTGACCATCTTGAATTGCCTTTTGAACCTTAGGGTTTGGGGCAGTACGGCGTGCCACATGTGAGGCGTTGGCTTGACCCTTCTACGGCTGGACCATTGGTACTGTGGCATGTAATGGATGTTTTTAAACAAATTTCAAGTGTAGAGAACTATTTGGGAAAACTTGGGTGTTTGATTATTCGATCGGAAAGTTTAACATTGTTTATTTATCTGGAATGTGATACAATATTTGGAATCCACAGGTAGTTATGAGATAACTAATTTGAATGTTATAAATCTAGCAATTCAGTCTCAGATGATCGGTTGCCATGGAATTTTGATGTGATCAAAAATCCGTCACAATCACGTAGCGTACGCGGATACTCGTCGGGTAAACTTAATAGACAGATACACCCTATAGCCCCGACCAAGTGACTGTAGGAGAACCCCGTCGCCAAAAGCATCCATTCGGGTGCTCGCGGCAGCGGTGTTCCGCCTTAGTGCACTTCGTCGACGGTATCGGGGGTGCGGCCGTCTACTAAAGTTTGCGACGAGCATTCGATCAGAATGTCGGGAATCTTGTTGAATTGCCCGACTTAATATTGAAAAGAGTTTTCGATAATGATACTAAAATGCGGGGTTTATAATTGTTAGGCATGCGATATCTAAGGATTTCATTTGGTTAGGTATGCGATGTCTAAGGAGGTTGCGGATTCCAACTGTTGTAGTTTTACACTTTCTTTTCTGTGACCGTAAGTGTAGTATGTAGTTGTATCGCCGGTTTTCGTTGCTATACATCGACGACAATCGGTGTATGCATACTTACTTACGTTGATGACATGTGATGTTATGTGTTGCTGGATATGTTATATTGGATCGTCGTGTTTGAATAGCCGGGGGTTTTTATGTGAGATGAGAGTTTTTCATTTTCATTCATGTAAAATTCATTGTATGTAATATTCTTTTATTGGGGCACTTCCGGGCGGAGGATGATGTTGCCATTGTATATTATTTACTTTTCCGCATTAGGACAGACCCAAGAAGGGGAGCACAAGTAATCGGGTTCTAAGGTCCAGTGGGAGACCATCTCGAGGAGTCGAGTCCGGGTTTCCTAACTCTAGAATTGGTAGGGTTGCTTGCCGCTCTCGTAGGGGTCTAAGGGTGTGAGATTGGATATTCATCACGACCGTGGAATCCGTGTTTTATACAGGCTCAAAATAAAATACGGACGTCCTAGTATATCCAATATTTCATATGTTGTTTTCTGCTGCGTTATCTGTGATGTGATCATGTGATATGTTCAGATTGATACTGTATATAGTATATATGATATATTATATAGACGTTGCTTATGTTTTACACCCGCGCTAGCCCTGCCCCACTCTGCCATTAGTTACCTAACCTAACGGTGCAGACAGGATATCGAGACGAATACGGATGGCATAAGTGTACGTTGTATTTATCTGTGATGTTTAGGTGGACTTAAATGATGGGACATTCATTAATGAGATTAATGAAAGAAAATAAAGCTAAAAGATGTTGTGGAATCGAATTTCAAAAATTAGGTAGCTCTAGTTGTTTCTTTGCATAGCGGTGTTCCTTGTAGAACATCCAGCACCTTATTCGATAAGGAAAGAGCCGAGATCCCTTCACCGGGAGTGACCTCTTTAGCAATAACTAGCAGATGCTACAATCTTCGGTTTGTCTTTTGATTGCTTTTCTAGTTCTTGCTTTGCATAGTGGTATTGTGAATATCCTGCACCTCATTCGACGAGGAAAGAGCCGAGATCCCTTCACCGGGAGTGACCTCTTTAGCGAAACTAGCAAAAGCCTCAAAACACTCCATTTTAAACCATTTGATTCCGCAACGAGATCAAGTTCAAAGCGTTAAAGGTTTTCTTAAAAACCATCCGCAACCCTCCGTCATTTTAGGAAGTAGAGTACTTAGTATCCGTGCTGTGTTTGTTGACCATAGTCAAGGCACAGTGTACGGTAGCTAAGTGATGTCTTCCTACACCGCATATGATGCGATTAGTTAGGACAGTCGCGTGACTTTGTTGACCTTAGTTAAGGGTCATCTGGGTGGGTCTAATTAATCACGAAATGACGGGTAGAACTTGACTAGTGCTTATGATTTGTTGACCATAGTTAAGGTCATAAGTGCTAGGGGTAAAAACCTTTATCGGGAGTTTCAAGTGTTGAAATTTGCAATGAGATTGCATACCTTCTATATGATAGTTGGATCCTGATACCCACTGCGAGTAATTGTTACTCCTGGGAGAGTTTTGCACTTTACAATTAGCCGATCAAGTAGGTGTCTAGAAAGGTGTCAACGGGGTTACACCCCTAGGAAAACGAGGTTTATTTTAATTAGGTCCGTGCGAAAGCACGGGGAACCTCCTTCAAAGTACCGGCACTGGCCTGGCTGAAAGATTGGTGAACTTGTAGAGTGTAATTAATCCCGGCTAGTCTTTCCTTTTAAGGTTTGAAGGAAGATTTGATAAAAACAGTGGGAGCCATCCTGATTAGAAAAAATATATAACCAATCTAATCTTGCAAGAGCGCACGCAGAGTGTTTTCTTCTCTCTCTCTCTCCAGGTAGCGACCATGTCACGCCTTAATCAAGATAATAATATGGATGTATTGACCGAACCCGCTTGTTATACTGAGCTGGGGAACGTTGGTCCCGCTCCAACTTATAATTGTTATAAGACCGAGCAGGAAATAGGGGAAAACCAGGATTCCCATACCGCCCAAACGAAGAAAGTGCATGAGATGCATCTCCTTCGGGTGCGTTCATTACAAAGAACTGTTTCTCAGTATCCTCTACGTCCTGGGTATTTGATACCAGATCAGGATCCTAAATATATAATCTGTTATATGGGCTACAGAAAGGTAGAGAACTGAGAACGGGTGATAAGTTTCAAGTGTTGAAAATGGTGCAATTGTTGCAGCCAAGGTGTTGGCAGTTATCACCCTGTATTTCCAAATACATTGATTCTGAACAAATGATATTAGATACCGAACGTGATATACAACATCATATCAATCTCTTTATTTATTAAAGAAGGATATAATTTTGTATTGTTGGATAATGTTTTGCACATTTCCTATATCAATAGTTGATCGGTTCAGGCACGCTATCTAAAAGCATACACATTCTAAATCAAACCACAGTTCTTAACGTACAGAACACACACAAGAGCAAGAGTTCAGAAATGAACGAATCCTTCTTGAGGCATTATAGACTAGGTCATATCAATGCGACCCGACTAGCTAAGTTACATTTAGATGCATATTTAAATCAGTTTAAATTTACATCTTGTGAAATTTGCCAGTCATGTAACAAAGATAAGATGACCATAGCTCCGTTTACTGGAAACAGAGAAATAGTTAGTGAACTCTTGGGACTGATACATAGGGATGTATGAAGGTCCCCAGTCTACATATGCCAGGACTGGTCTTTTGTACTTCCTTATATTCACTGATGATCTCTCAAGATTCGAACACATGTTCCTGTTGAAACACATGTCTGAAGCTTTTGAGAAATTCAAAGAATATAAGTCAGAAGTAGAGAACCAAAACGGGTATAAGTATTATGTCCTATGATGAGATCAGGAAGGAGAATACTTGTGCATGGAATTCTTGGACTATTTTAAAGGAGAATGAGATTCTCTCTCAGTGTTACTCCTCTGAATACACCACAGCACAACGGTGTATCGGGGCGGAGCAATCGCACCCTATGAGATATGGTGCGCTCTATGATGAGTACTACTGAGTTACCTATTTATTTTTGGGGGTTGTGCACTTGAGAAGCTGCATACCTATTGAATTGGATTCCAATCAAATCAATGCCTACCACTCCATATGAGATATGGTATGGGAAGAGCCCATCTCTTAAGCAAGTTAAGATTTGGGGTTGTCCGGCCTATGTCAAAAGCAAAATCCGGACAAGATAGAGGCAAGGTCAGTTCTGTAGAACTGGAAGGATTTCTAGCTATACAAACTACAGCTGATGATTTGACAGAACCAAAGGATTCTATAGTCCCCAACGAACCTCAGCCTCTCCGCTGATCTAGTAGGGTTCCTCATCCGCCTGAGAGATACTTTGGTTTCTCGATGACAGTGGGAGCGAGGAATGCATCATGAGATGATGACCCAACTAGTTTCGAGCAGGCCATCGAGAGTAGGGACTCTGTAAGAATGGCTGGATGCTTAGCGATCTGAGATGGAATCCATATACACCAACAAAGTATGGACTTTGGTTGATGTATCTGAAGGGTTAAATCCCCATCAGGAGCAAGTATATCTTGAAAAGATTACTTGGTGTAGATTGAAAAGTTGAGACTTTCAAAGCTAGACTTGTTAAAGGTTTTTGTCATCGACCAGGCATGGATAATGATGAAACCTTTTCCAGTGGCTGTGCTTAAGTCCATCCGGATCCTACTTACCATTGCTACATACCATAACTACGATATCTGGTGGTTGGGTGTCATGACTGCTTTTCTAAATAATGATTTAGAAGTGAACATCTATAAGAACACAGCCAGAGGGCTTCGTAAACTGTGGGAGGAGCGGAACCGTGTGCAAGTTGCTTTACAGATTAAAGCAGGCATCGCGAAGTTGGAACGTCTATTTTGATATGGTAGGCAAAGAGTTTGACTTCATCAAAATGGTAGATGAACCTTGTATATACAAAAAGGTAGTAGGGAGTATGGTGGTGATCCTCGTATTTTGCGTGGATGACATACTCTTAATAGGGAAGGAGTTTCCTATGCTACGCTCGGTCAATCTCCTCTTATCACAAGGATTCTCCAAATAGGATAAAGGTGATACCTCCTAAATCCTGGGATTTGGATCTATGAGATAGATCTAAATGGATGTTAGTATTCTCACTAGGTGTAGTGAGATGGTATCAATCGATCTTGGGGAGAATCACTGGACAGCTTCCAGGATGGTAAGGTTGACTGAATGTCAGTCACAGGCATTGTCTTTACCCTCAGTGGAGGGACGGTATGTTGGAAGAGTTCTAAGCTAGATACCGTGGCAAACTAGACGATAAAGGCTGGTGACATCGCTATCAAAGATACTACCAAAGAGGAAGTTTGGGTGTATATTAGTTCATGAGATGAACTAGGTTCCTACCATTATGAGACAATGGAAGTGTGGTTTTGACCCAGGAACGACGGTCCCATCAGTGACCCAGACATATTCTAAGGCAGTATCACCTGATCATAGAGATAGTTGATCTCCAGGGTGATCGAGGTTAGGAGAGTAGACTCAGAGGACAACACAGCGGATCCACTCACAAAGGCCTATTCCCAGAGAGAGACTTTTATGGGATGGTTGAGTATGAGATACTGCAACCACTGCTACAGATGGCCCTAGTGCAAGTGGGAGATTGTTAGTTATATGTATGCCCTAGAGGCCATTACTGTACATAAGAAGTATATTGTAGTGGATGCTGGAGCATATATAGGTAGGACTTTCTTGCTCGACATGATAGTACGCTATCTGGTTGCTCTTTATCTTAACATGTATACTTATTGTCTCTCTGTTACATGTTGATAAAGCCCTTAGGATGTGTACTCGACTTGCAGGACTATGATGTAGATCATACTAGTGGGGCCTGGGTAGTCCATGAGTACATCCTTCAATGTTCCTAGTCGTGGGAATATCGAGACGGGGCATCAATATTCCAGAGTAGACTAGCGTATATCTTCTCGACCCATGTGATGGGCGATGGATGATCCCATATCCATTGGTGTTTTACATCAGAGATGGTATGTGGGTGCTCAGTGGAGACTGGGTACACTGAACGGACTCGCCGAGAACTCCCAGATGGTATTATACCTCACGTCAGATGGCAGTTCTCTGGTGACACTGGTACAGCTTAGTCTGTTGACCCGAGATCATTATAGAGTCTTGTGTGTCTCCCACTGTGCTTTGATTTTCACCCTACCATGGCTCTATTGAGTCATGCAAACAGGTGGTTTTTGGGTATAGTCCCTATTCACATGGAGGCAATGAGCGATAGGAGGGGATTCGTCTCTCCCGGTATTGGGGGTTGATGTTGCCCTATGCTCGACTGGCCATAACTGGAAATCCCTGGCCAGGGTTGCACTGATTTACTGGTAAGTTTTATCAGTAGTTTCATGCTTGTTATGAACCTTACATCGGCATGACTTATCAAGCTACTGGGGTCTGACATTTACCACCCCTAGGCGAGATATGCGACATATCAGACGAACAGACCAGACTGTGCGGTAAGTGTTACTGATTGGATTCGCAGGAGTGTGAGTAGGCTTGCTCGTTGATCTTCTGATCGCTCAATACCCGGGTGGCCGTTACGTTTAGCAGACCGCTTGCGGCTTGTGAGTGATTGATATGATCACTACCTACTGCCGGCGTATTGACGAGTCTTTAGAGTCATACACAGAGGTTTCCTGGCTCAAGCGAAATGAAATAGGAGCGCATATGAGATATGTACGAGACCGAGATTAATACAAGTATGTGATACTGTATTATATTCTCGCGATTTGTATCATCGGTCGGTTATATGAGATATAGCCGGGTTACCGAATCAAGTGTTAATTCGATATATTGATACACTAGATATTAGTCGGTTATATGCGATATGACCGGATCATTAAATCAAGTGTTGATTTAATGATTTAATGTATAATTATATATTTGATATATTACTTTGCATTAACTAGTATTTGTTCACTTAAAATTGACTTTCTCACTTTATGTGCACAAGTTGTATATGTGATATATGTTTGTGCACTAGTTTGTATGATGATTGATGATACATGCAAACTTGGGTGTGTGTATAACTTACACCATATTTAAGATAATGGTTTAGGTTTTTATTTATTTTGGTAAAACAAAATGGTGGCTTTCTTTGTCTTTGCTTGAAGCTTCATGAAGCTTTTAAGCATCTTTAACAAAGTCCACTAATTTTGTTTTGCATAAGATTTTTATTAACCAAACCATTAACTCAAACTATGGTTTAGTCTCTACAAAGGTTAACTCACCCATGGTTGCATTATGATAGACTTCACTTGATTATTCTTTTTGGATAATTCATAATTCTTATTCTTTTCTTTCTTCTTCTTCTTCTTCAAGAAGAACAAAAGCTTGCTAGAAAATTTTCAAGTGAAGAAATAGAGTGAGAAATCCAAATCCAAAGTGAACCCACTTCCTATTTCATCATCCTCTACTACTTGCCATTTAGTTTAAGGTATTCTCTTCACAAAGTTCATGACCTAGTGAAGATGGAGCTTGAGTTTGAGTCTTCTCGACGTAGATCATCTTCGTCCTCGAAGTCAACGAGCTAGCCCGTTCATTTCTCCGAGGAAACCGTCACAAGAGTCCGGGATCTCGATGATCGCAGCGAAGGGACGTCAACACGGAGCTTTTGAAGTGAAGGATCGGATCTACAAAGGTTGTAATCCCTAACTTTTAGAAGTAAAGTTGTTTGCTTGCTATTAGTTTCGCCTAATCTCTAGTATACGATCTTGATTAGGGTTATTCGGCACGGCTAAAATTTGAATCGGTCATGGTTGATACCTTGTAGAATCTTATTAGAGTGCCTAGTAACCCTACATCCTTTGAGCCGTGGTAGGGTAGTAATCAAAGTACAGTGGGAACTCACACGAGACAAATGACGATTTCAGGTCGATGAACTAACCTGTACATATGTTACCAGGGAACTGCTATCTGACGTCAGGTATAATACCAACTAGCATGTTCCCGGCGAGTCCTGTCCGGTGTACTCATAACCCAATGAGCACCTATATACATCTTAGGTGAACCAACTGACACCAGTGGCTTGTGAGACCGGCCACCGCCCCTCGTCGGGGTCTCGACTGTATACACTAGTCTACTCTGGAGTATCGATGCCATGTCTCGAAAACTCCTACGACTAGGGACCTTTTAAGGATGTGCTTATAGACCCCAGCTCCCACGTATATGATCATCATCATACTGCTGGCCGTCAAGCAAGAATCCTAAGGGCTCTATCAACGTGTAATAGCGACCTGTAAGGTCACCTAAAGTGGTACACGATGATAAAGATAAACCAGATAGCATACTATCATCTTAAGTAAGACTGTCCTACCGGCATAGGTCCTCCCTCAATCATTGTAATCACGTACCTGCGATCCAATAATTGACTCTGAGGGCACAATATCCAACAATCTCCCACTTGCACTCAAGGCTAATTATTGCGATGTCGCATACTCACTGCCCGTGTGATACCGAACACCCAACTCCTCTACTAATCAGTCTCACAAAGCCTGTTTGCGAAACTATTGCGTTCGAGGAATAGCCTCAGTGAGTGGATCCGCCCTGATGTTTCTTTCTATATCTCTCTTTACCTCAAGTTCGCGGAGAAAGCCATCTCCCAAAATGAGCAATACCTGTCTTAGAATATGTCTGGATATCTGATGGGACCTAGTTCATAAATGAACTCCAAATCCAAACTTCTTAGACTGTATCGTCAACTGAACTCAATCAGTATCATGCGCCATGCCTCCCTCAGTAACCACTTGGACCACCTGTCCAAAATACTGCCTCTCGTCAGAGGGAAAACTATAACTCTGACAGTCACTCTGTCATCCAGGTCACCTTGGAAGCCTGGAATGATAACCGTCTCCAGAAAGAGGCTGTTGTTATCATATCCCTAGAACATTCACTTATGTTCTAAAACTGCTTCCGAATGTCTCTCCAGGATAGGATTAATATCAACTTACTGCATCTCGTGCAAAAACAATATCTGGTGTGGTACTTGACATCTCATGATTGACTCAATTGCCTAAGCAAGTGATATGCCAACCATGCACATCCCTCTCCCCTTTAGTCTGTAAGACACCTTTAAAGAGGGTGACTCCATCACCTGCAGGTACACCACCATGCCAGGAGTCGTCCATTCTAAAGCACCTTTAGAATGCTGTCTAAGTACCCTGATTGGGAAACTACCCAAATCTAGATCTAAAACCATAGATTCAGTAACCAGAATGTCTGATATAATATCCATGTCCTATGTGGAGAAACCACTGTGTGACAACCAAAGTATAACCGATCGTAGTATAGGAATTTCACTTCCTACTCTGTGTATGTCATCCAAATACCAATACATCACACCGTACTACCTTCTTAACAGATCCATCCCCTATTCTGATGAAGTCAAACCTATGACTGTCACATCAGAAATAGATGATCTATCTCCGCTATATCTGCTTTAGTCCATAAATAGACATAAGATACTTGTCCACCATGCTTCCGCTGCTCCCACTGACTACGACAACCCTTTGGCAGAGTCATATACACGTACACTTCTAAAGCTAGTTTAGAACGACGCTATATTCATCCTCCTACCGGGTCTCATAGTCTGGAACAACAGCAATGGCAAGTCTGGGTAAACAAGAACCTCCCTGTCACCGTTCCTGAGGATACCGAAGTTCCTCTCAGGTGCCTGAGGTTACCCACCATATCTACGGAGTGGCCAATGGAATGTCAATCTAGATTGAATCTTTAGGTTCTTATCAAATTTTCAGTAATCGTTTGCGGTTCTGGAATCACTTCCAGTTCTACCATACTCCTACTATTGTTTTCTGAAAAAATCCATTTTATCAAAACTGTGGCGAGTCAAGAACAATATCACTATTGATCTTCCAGATGGTAGAAAGTTAACCCTAATCATAGCCCGGGTCAACCCACAAACAGCCATTACAGAAACGTGCCTTGAGTTATCCAGAGTCTGGTTTTAAGCATAAGCCGGACAACACCCCATACCTTAACAATATTAAGACATGAACTATTCTATATCCAATATAGAAACAGAGGCAATGATTTAATTAGAACCAGATTCAAATCATGCAGCTGTCTCCAGTGCATGTCAACTAAATAGAGAGAGGTCGATCAGCATTACTCAACTTAGGAGTACTTCCAATTATGAGTAACCTGAAAGAGAAGCAAGTTCTCTTAATCATTACTATCATCTGAATACCATACATAAGTATCTACATCTTCGATCACCTTGAAGAATCCTGATACTTGCAACACCTGGTTCTCTACTTTATTCTTATACCTATAACTTCTCAAAACTTAGATCTTGCATTTCTACGAAACACATGTCTAAGAACTAGAGAAGTCACAAGTAAACAAAACATAGTACGAGTACCAACCCTTCTATCCTCATGGACACTGGACAACATACAATACTCTGTATAAGTCCCCTGAGTCTAATAACTCATTCCCCGTGTGTCGTAGGTTGAAAACTGTACTTATAGTTAAGAAGAATTACACCGCTGTTTAATGCTCCTTAACTAACCATCCACTGATATAGGTAAATGTCATGGACATAATTTCAAAAAGTTATATCTCACTTTATAAAAATAAACGTACAGATATATCAATTTGAAATTGGTGCATAACAACGGATATTCAAAACCAAATATTTGTCGTCCGGCAAACAACCAGGCGATTTCCTCAAATATCACCAATTACAACGAATTCCGATATAATGAGGATGGTCACCTAATTCCCAATAACTTACTCCCACTCATCATCTGTAAAACCATACAGATGTGAGAACCAAACCTGGTAAATACATACCCTGGAGCAAGGACTAATTGGGAGATCAGTTTTCTTTTAACAGTACACAGTGAAACTGAAACATGTAAATGTTTCGAAAGGGTATCTGGGTATTCCTAGTAATGCCTCTTCCATTATCAGATTCACAACTGTAACCGTATATTACTTTGCCATCTCTGCAAATCCCTTTATATGTCTTTAGTCATTACCTTCTGTACACCTTCGTTAGGCTAAATGGTTTTCTTCCTTCCCTACCGTTCAGCACCAGCCTATGGTTTGGAAGAAGACTATCCAATAAGCATAATAGGTGTACTGTCCCAATCCTAGGTCATAACCTGAGAGAAGGTGAAGATAAAAGACAACTGAATAAACCTTATTCCTATTTTTCCTGAACCAGAATCCATCCCCGAACTGGAACAAGTCCTTTCGAGTTCGTATATAACCATACGATGGATTATCCAAATAACTATGGATCTTCGTAGTGATACGGAGTGTCCTGGAGAAATACAAAGGTGAAGTAGGAGTGGCGATGAAATGCTTGGTTTGGTCGTGAATAGCAGTCGCAATTTACTTTGCCCTCTTACTAATCCCTTTATTTGTCTTAACTTATTACCTTCTGTACACCATCGTTAGGCTAATTGGTTTTCTTCATTCCCCACCATTCGGCACCTGCCTATGGTTTGGAAGAAGACTATCTAATAAGCGTAATAGGTGTACTGTCCTAATCCAAGGAGCACTCGCAACCTGAGAGAAGGTAAAAAGAAAAGACAACTGAATAGTCCTATTCATTTTCTCCAGAACCGGAAACCGTCCTTGAATCTGGAACAAGTTCCTTCGAGTTCGTATATAACCATACGATGGTTTTATCCAATGGAAGTGGATGTTCGTAATAATACGGGGTGTTCTAGAGAAAAGGGTAAAAGTAGGAGTGGAAACGAGGTATGCAACTCTGACAATCCAAAAGCAGTGTTTTAAGAAGGTTCGGTTAATCTTGGTCACTGAGTCATAGTCAAGGTCCGGGCCATGGTCGCTGCCAAAGAGAGAGAGAAAAGAAACACTCTGCGTGCACTTTAACCTAGATCAGAATGGTTATCACTTTATCTAATCAGGAAACCTCCCACTGTATCGTCAAATTCTCCTCCAAACCTGAAAGAAGAATTAGTCGGGATCACCCGAAGAGTAAACCAACTCATCAGTGGGAATCGGGATCCAACTATCATCGCATGATAACGTGATGGAATCCACTCACGTTATCACACTCCAGAAGGTATGCGCGTATCTGGCAAGTTTCAGTTTCTTTTGAAACTCCCGATGTGATTTTTACCCCATGCTCTTATGATCTTGACGAAGGCCAACATATCATGAGTCACATGTCAAGTTCTACCCGTCATTATCCAGGTTAATTTGAACCCACCCGTACATACTCTTGACGAAGGCCAAAATAGTAGTACGACTGTCCCAAACCAACGCATCTATCTATGCAGCAGAAAAGTAACAAATAGCTACCATACACTATGCCTTGACGAAGGCCAACATACATAGCATGAATACTAAGTGCTACCTTTCTGAAATGACGGAGGGCTACGAATGGTTTTTGGCGAAAAACCTTTAACGTAATGAACTTGATATCGTTGAAGGAACCGGATAGCTTTTTATAAAAATATAGTAACGAAAACCTTTGCTAAAGAGGTCACTCCCGGTGAAGGGATCTCGGCTCTTTCCCCGTAGAATGAGGTGCAGGATATTCCAACTGAATACCACGATGCAAAGCAAAAATAATCGACTAAAATGAAGTTATTACCCTGACGCAAACTTTTGTCCAAGGGGTCACTCCCGGTGAAGAGATCTCGGCCCTTGCCTCGTCGACTGAGGTGATGGATATTCATAACGGAATACTACTGTGCAAAACAAAAGAGAACGTCCTTGCAATAACAGCTTTTTTTTTGAAAAATGTTCCAACAACATCAAACAGGTTTGTTTAGCTTGCATTGATCCGAATCAATGCAGTCCCATCAATTAATCATACCACAAAAGAACGAAAATATGATGTACGTATATGCCATCCGCATTCACCACTGGGTCCCGTCATCACCCGTTAGGTTACTTAACTAACGACAGAGCGGGGACTGGACTAGCACGGATGTAAAACATATACAACATCTACTAGTATATATATAACAATATATAATAATCGCTCAAGGCGTGATAAAATGCAACATCACAGAAGTGTAATAAGCATCACAGAACAATACAGATAATCTGGGATCCCTGGGTTTCATAGAGCCGCTACTGAAACCCGACGTTCCCATGGTCGTGTGGATAGCCTGTGCAATGAAATCTTAGACCCCTACGGGCGCGGCAAGTTACCCGCCAAAACCTAAAGCGAGGCAGCCCCCTTCAACAACGTGAATGGACCACCGAGCACTTCACGGAATCCGGTAACTTGAGCACCCCTCCTTGGGTCAACCTGTACCCCCTACGAGTGTGGCGAATAGCCCGCCAATTCTAGAGTAAAGCCCCCTCTGTCTCAAAGCCATGAGATGCGGGCCCATTGCCCTCTAGAACCCGGCTATCCGTGCACCCCACCGCGGGGTAATCCTAGTACAGAAAATAAAATATACAACGGGTACATCGACCTCAACCCGGTCGTGCCCCAAAAGAATAATATACAAACAGGCAGTGACGGCAGTCCACATGTCGGACGCTCGCCCCGCAATATCAAATGTACAAATAATACCAAACTGTACTACAATTGCATCCAGGCTATCCACCACGACAAATCCGCAACATCACAGCACAACACTGAACATCAACATGAATGTCACGTTCGCAAATCCGTCTAAAAGGGCTATAGCAATTAGACAGGATTTACCGATCAAATGACATTCACGGTCGCAGATATAATGTAAATACTGTGAACTAACATATTTAAAATTTTCGATCGACAAAATTTCTCGAAGTGGGCCCCAAGCACAATTCCCAGCACTCAAATAAATCTGGGCCCAAAATAAAATTACCAGAAACCCCATTTCCAAGTCAGAGACCACCTGAAGAAATTTGGTAAAGTGAAGCTACAATACGGCCGCGAAACCGCGGTAAAGCATGGGTACGGCCGCGGTTCCGCCGCGCTACAGTAAAAACAGTTTGCCAAATTTTCTCAGATTCCTTAAAAAACCCTGCCTGATTTTCTGCAATACACCAAATAATTTTTTGACAACAGAAAAATTTCGACAGAAACTGATGACTTGGAAACGCAGTTTTTGAAAATTTCGTCCGATCGAAGTTCTAAACACACTAGAGCAAGCTAGTAAAGGTTAATGGCATGGCTCTAATACCATGTAAGTCTACGGTAGCGCCCCGGCCGTCTTTCCAAGGCCAAAATGCGGAAACAAAAATTTTTCTTAACTTGAAAACCGGCGCTATCGTATGCTTAAAACCCGGATCGAACCATTAACCTACAACTAGCTATCTAGAGAAGGGATAGAATGCTATACCGATCGATCCGTGTCCTTCGGTCTATGGCCACCATCCCAAGCTCCTCGCGGCATCTCCGGTCTCGATCTCCTGATCGGAAAAGGGCACCACATCTACGAGTCTTTTTACGGGCTCCCGCTTCATCCGAAGCAACTCGGGCACGAAGTGTGCTAGTCGACGTGTCCAAGGTGTTGTAGAGAATGTTTGTGATTACTTTGTCTCTTGCATCCATGGATTTGGATGGAGGTTAGAGGTGTTGCCATTAATGGAGACTTTGAGCTAGAGGAGGAAGAAGAAGAAGAAGCTTTTTCTTTTCTTTTGTTGTGATATAATGAGAGTGAGAGAGAGTGCTCTAGCATGAAAAATACAAGACCAAAACTACTCATAAGGCAGCCCCTCTCTCTCTCTTCTCATCATATCAACACAAAACAAACATCAAATGTGACATACGCACAATAAAAGAGACCATGAGTCACTTGGTTTGCATGTGTCACAATTAATGCACAAAATAATGAATTCTAGCTCACAATTTCCATTATCCAAACATTAATCCAAATGTTTGGTCCAACAAAAAGATACGGCAACATCTAAAGTAAACTCGTGACGGATCACAAGGATACCCCTCACCTGTATATAAATACCTGCACCCGCATTCCGACTGAATGCGAATGCGATGAGACTAAAGTAATCCAACAAATCTAATACTAGGATCCGGCTTAAACCAAAGCCTACTAGTATGATCCGTCCGATCATGATCCGTGCAATACCGCACGTATAAGATCGAACCCTGCCATATATCATACGTCCTCTACAACGTTTTGCCCGAAACTTGAGAAACTATTTGTGGGGGACTCTAAAGACTCGTCAATACATTGGCTGTGGATTTAACCACTAGCACGTCAGAGGTACTAGCTGTACGTAACGGGCTACCAGGTATTGACCAAAAGGGAGGTCGATGAGCGAACTCATCCTGACACACTACTGAGCCTATCAGTGACAATATCTGTCCGGTCCGTTCGTCTATGAGCATCACATGGCGGGCCTAGGAGATTAGTAAAAGTCAGACCCCTAAAAGCGGTACAAGTCGTGTCGGAGTGTAGCCCAGAACACCCTGAGATACTACTGGAATACTTACCAGTAAATCTCCTGCCTTGGCCAAGGACTTCGTGTAATGGCTCTCCTAGACACAGCGCGATCTCGCCCCCAATACCGGGAGAGACGAAACCCCTGCCAATCCGCTCACTGCCTCCATGTGGCTCAGGACTGTACCCAACTAAAACCTGTTTGCACGACTCATTTGAGCCGTGGTAGGGTAGTAATCAAAGTACAGTGGGAACTCACACGAGACAAATGACGATCTCAGGTCGATGAACTAACCTGTACTCATGTCACCAGGGAACTGCTATCTGACGTCAGGTATAATACCAACTAGCATGTTCCCGGCGAGTCCTGTCCGGTGTACTCATAACCCAATGAGCACCTGTATACATCTTAGGTGAACCAACTGACACCAGTGGCTTGTGAGACCGGCCACCGCCTGTTAGTGTATATGCCCTAGAGGCCATTACTGTATCATACTAGTATGTATATTACTTAATGGAAGCTTGGGATATTCACCTTGTATATACAATCTTGCTCAAAATAGTAGTATGCTACTTGGTTTATTTCTACTTCAATGTGTACATGTGTTTATCTTTGTATATTGCTTATACACATTAGTGGAGCCCTTAGGATCTTTGCTTGATTACCAGCGATGTGATGGCCGTCACACTAGTGGGGCTGGGTAATCTAGAAGCACATCCTTATGCAGGTCCCTGGTCGCAGGACTATCGAGACAGGGCATCGATACTCCGGAGTAGACCAGCGCATGCGCTTCTCATCCCAGTGTGGGAGACGGTCTGTCCCACAGCCATCAGTACGTCGTACTTGAGATAGTATGCGGGTGCCCGTTAGGTTACGGGTACACTGGACAGGACTCGTCGGGAACTGACCAGTTGGTATTATACCTATCGTCAGTTATCAGTTCCCAGGTGACATGAGTACAGCTTAGTCCGCTGATTTGACACTGTCACTTCGCCTCGGGTGTGTTCCCACTGTACTTTGATCACTACCCTACCACGGCTCAAAGGAGTCGTGCAAACAGGTGGTGGTTGGGTGCAGTCCCGAAGCACTTGGAGGCAGTGACGGTTAGACAGGATTCGTCTCTCCCGGTATTGGGGGTTGACATCGCGCTGTGTCTAGGAGAGCCATTACACGAGTAGTCCCTGGCCAGGGCAAACGAGATATACTGGTAGGTTTCCAGTGTTATCTCAGGGTGTTTTGGGCTTCGCTCCGGCACGACTTGTACCGCTATTGGGGGACTGACGTTTACCGCCCCCTAGGCCCGCCATGCGATGTATCAGACGAACAGACCGGACTGTACGGAGAATGTCACACTCAGGCTCAGTAGGAGTTCAGATGGGTTTCGCCTCGTCGGTCTTCTTGTCGGCATTACCTGGGGACCGTTACGCACAGCTAGTGCCGCTTGCGGTCTGTGGTTAAACCCACTGCCAGCGTAGTGTCGAGTCTTTAGAGTCCCACACAGAAAGCTTTTCGCCTTTAGGCAAAAGAGTAGAGGTCGCATGGTATTGTGACAGGTCGCATGGTTTTGCGACAGGGTTCGGTCACATCCGTGCACTTGTGCACGTACAGTGTCCGGACAGTTTACACTAGCGGGCTTTGGTTTAAGCCAGATCCTAGTGTACCTTATGGGATTGGATTTATCCAGTTTGCATTCGTGTTCCTCGGAACGCGGATGCGGGTGTGTATGCACAGTTGACAGGGAGGCACCGACAGCGGATTCTCATTAGGGTTGTTGACAGTTGACCGTTGACTTTTTGACTTTTTGCTCAACCCTAATGAGAATTTGATATGTGATTAACTATTATATTAATTAAGTATTATGGTGACTTGGTTGTTGACTTTGTTGACTTGTTGACTTTTGTTGACTTGTTGACTTTGTTGACCGGTTGACTAGGCTTGACTAGTTGACCATCATGATAACCATGGCTATCATTTCATGCCAAAGACTTTTACTTGCTTGTTCATTTAAGTAAAATGAGTGCATGACATGATAAGCTTATGGTTGCTTCTACCATCACATAAGACTTTTGTTAATATGATGAGTTATGATTACTATGGATTATGAGAGGATGAGAGAAAAAAGAGTTGCTCATTCTTTCTTGCTCATTCTCTCTCTTGTTCTTGAGCTCTCACCCTCATCCTCTTGCTCCCTCTCTTTGATCTATGGTTTTCTTGTCTCATGAGTTGAGAATCAAGAACCATAGATAAAATCCCATTCTATTTCTTCTCTACTCATCCTAGTTCACTAGGTTTAGCAAACCAAGTGAACTAGTTTCTTCAAAGAACGAAGAAGGAGCTAAAGGTTGGAGCTTTCAAGTGGATCTATCTTCAGCGTACGGAGACGACGAGAAGGAGCCATCGGACCACCACCGGAGCTTGAAGAGAAGGAGTTCAAGACAAGCTAGGTATAACCATCTTCATCCGAGTAGCTAAATATCTTTAGCTTAGTATGCTAGTTTTAGTTTAGGTAAAGATCCCGACCTAGTTTAGTCCATGTTGCCTCTTGCGATAAAAATTTGATTTTATACCGTTTCCGCCTCCCCGTAAGCACCGGGGGTCGCAACGTGGACTTACAGTGGTATCAGAGCCTAACTAAACTTAAACTAGCTTGGTAGTGAAGTGTAACGAAGTTCGGAACCGGAAAAATCCAAAAACCAAACTTTTACAAAAACTGAGTTTCTGTTGAAATTTTTTCTGGTCAAAATGAAAAACTTTATACTCCTAAATTCGGCTCAGGGTTTTGTTAGAACACCCATGAAAAACGGCCCACTAATTCGTTCAAACCGCCGCGCTTCCGTCGCACGAGGTAGGCATGTGCCGCGGAAGCGCCGCGGTTTGTCGTCTTCTGTGCGTCATTTTTCGTGCAGTGTGTGTATGTGTTGGTTTTGGGATTTTTGAGATATATTATATGTGCCCAGATTTTCCAGAAAAGAAATTTCCTTTTGGGGTCCTATAATTCCGTATTTTTCCGAACTTCACTGCACTTTGACTATGATGGTTATATCTGTGTTGTTTGCATGTATTGAACGTCGGCTAATCGCTATAAGTCGATTAGTCGGAGTTATACATGATCTGTAATGTGCTGGAATGTGTATATAAATATGTTGGATTGTCGCGGGTGAATAGCCGGGGGTTGTGAGACGAGAGTTTTCTTTTCTTGCAATTCATGTAAATTTGTAAATTGATGTAATAATTATTTGTATGGCCGCACAACCGGGTCGGGGTTGTAGCCGTCATTGTATAATTTCTTTTTACTGTTTTTGCTCCTAGGATAGACCCATGGAGGGGTGCACAAACTACCGGGTATGCCGAAGTGTCGAGTGGCCTACTCATGGTGATGAGGGAGGTTGCTACGCTTTGGGTACTTGGCGGGTAGTTTGCCGCACCCGTAGGGGTCTTGGGTGGGGTATTGGCTATTCACCGTGACCGTGTAATCTGTTTTTGTTACAGGCTCGTACAAATTACAGATTCCTAGTATATCCAATGTATTTATCTGTGATCTGAAATGTCTATCATTGCTTTCTATTTAGGCGTTGCTTATGTTTTACAGACGCGCTAGCCCAGCCCCCGCTCTGTCGTTAGTTAAGTAACCTAACGGGTAATGACGGGGCCCAGTGGCGAATGCGAATGGCATAAGCGTACGTCATATTTTGGTTGTTTTCTGCAATGGTAGGATTAAATGATGGGACGCATTAAAAGAACTAATGCAAGAATATCACGCATTAAAAGAACTAATGCAAGATAATAAACCAAGTTAAAGTCGTTGGAACACTTTCAAAAACCACTCGGTTCTTTTCAAAACAAACTTTTAAAATACGGAGTTTGAGCCACTCCATTTAAAAGCTATCTCGTTCCATCGACTAAATCAAGTTCACTGCGTTCACGGTTTTGCCAAAACCATTCGTAGCCCTCCGTCGTTTCGTATGAATATTCAATAGTATTCAAGCTGTGTTTGTTGACCTTCGTCAAGGCATAGTGATTGGTAGCTGTTGGGTATTCATATGTAGCATAGATAGATGCGTTGGTTTGGGACATTCGCATTACCTTGTTGACCTTCGTCAAGGGTATATACGGGTGGATTCAAATTGACCTGGATAATGACGGGCAGAACTTGACATGTGACTTATGATTTGTTGACCTTCGTCAAGGTCATAAGAACATGGGGCAAAAATCCACATCGGGAGTTTCATAAGTACTGAAACTTGCTAGATTTGCATACCATTTGGAGTGTGATGATTCTGGTAGGATTCCTTCAGTTTCGTCACGCAATGATATTTGGATCCCGATCCTACTGTGAGTATATGCTACTCCTCGGGAAATTTCTCACTTAACGATCAATGCTATAAACCTAGTAGGTGCCTAGAAAGGTGTTAGCGAGGCTATGCCCCCAGGGAAAAGAGGTTCTCTAATTAAGGAACTTCGCGAAAGCGTTGGAAAACCTCCCTCGAAGTACCGACACCAGCCTGGCCGAACGGTTAAGCAAGTATTGTACGGTGGGATTGATCCTGACTAATTCTTCCTTTATGGTTTGAGGAGGGATTCGAGAAACAGTGGGAGCCATCCTGTTTAGACAAACTAAAAACCACTCTAAACTTGCAAGAGCATCATGCTGAGTGTTTTCCTCTTCTCTCCAAATTGCAGCGACCAATCAACATGACTGGACTTAAGTTACTCCTAGATAAAAACAAACTGACAGGGCCAAACTACAAAGATTGGCTCAGGAATGTCAAGATAGCAATCACTTATGACAAGCTGGGGTATCTTCTTACCACCAAAGCTCCCCCTGTCCCTGGTCCAACTTCCAGTGTCGCGGATAAGGAAATCCGCAAGACTTGGGAGATTGATAGCGCGAAGGCCAAGTGCCTCTTGCTTGCCTCGATGGACAACGAACATCAGAGGAGGCATGAGAATATGGACATGGAATCCATATTGCTCCATACAAAAGAACTGTATGGAGAGCAATCACGTATCGCAAGATACGAAGCGTCAAAAAAGTTATTCTCGACAAGAATGGCCGTCGGATCATCAGTAGCCGAGCACGTGCTAAAGATGATCGGCTACATTGAGGAGCTCGCTGACCTAGGGATCACATTGGAGAGTGAGCTATATACGGATATAGTTCTCCAGTCCCTTCCTTCCACTTACGACCAGTTTATACTGAACTTCAACCTACAAGAAAAAGAGGTTGAACTATCAGAGCTCCTCAACATGCTGAGGAGCGCAGAGGGCACCCTACAGAAAGGTAGGGATACATCCACTTTGTTTGTAGGAGGATCATCTTCTTCTAGGTCCAAGGCGAAAGCCAAGGGAAAGAAGAAGAAGGCCCCCGCCAAACCAAGGGGCGGTGTTAGTAAGATGGATACGAAGGGAAAAGGTAAAGCAACGAAAATAGCGGGGAAGCTTGTGGATAAGGAAGAATGCTTCTATTGTCATAAGAAAGGACACTGGAAGAATGATTGCAGGGCCTGGAAGGCCAGAACACAGGAATTGAAGCAGGTTGCAGCTTCAGCTTCAGGTGTGTATGTTATTGAAAACTGTCTTTCAATAAACTCTACTTCCTGGGTATTGGATACCGGATCAGGATCTCATATCTGTAATTCTTTGCAGGCATTGAGAAACCGTAGGGTTTTGAAGGCAGGTGACATGACCCTCAGAGTTGCGAACGGAGCTAGCATGGATGCTAAAGCCGTGGGGGACTATCACCTGGGAATGTCAGATGGACATGTTTTGGTTTTGCGTAATTGCTTTTTTGTACCCAACGCAACTTGTAATATCATTTCTGTATCTTTAGTTTCTAAAGAAGGTTATGAATTTGCGTTTGTAAGTAATGTTGTGAACATTCACCTTAATCAAGCTTTGATTGGGTCAGGTACTTTGAGTAATGGTATATACGTGTTAAACCAACCACAGATTTTTAATGTCCAGAATACACACAAAAGAAAGTCTCCAGAAATAAATCAGACTTTCTTGTGGCATTGTAGACTGGGTCACATCAATGAGAGAAGATTGACTAAGTTACATACAGAAGGGTATTTGAATACGTTCGAATATCAGTCGTATGCCACTTGTCAATCCTGTCTCAAAGGAAAGATGACAAAGACTCCGTTTACTGGACATGGAGTAAGAGCGAGCGAGCTCTTGGGACTCGTACACAGTGACGTGTGCGGTCCAATGTCTACACATGCCCGAAGCGGACATTCTTACTTCATTACTTTTACGGATGACTTCTCAAGGTACGGTTATGTCTTCTTAATGAAACATAAGTCCGAGGCCTTTGGAAAATTCCAGGAGTATAAGAATGAAGTAGAGAAACAGACCGGCAAAAGTATTAAGATTCTAAGATCGGATCGAGGTGGAGAATACTTAAGTGCCGAATTCCTGAATTACTTAAAAGAGAATGGTATTCTCTCTCAGCTTACTCCTCCATACACTCCGCAACATAATGGTGTATCGGAGAGACGGAACCGAACCCTATTGGATATGGTTCGGTCCATGATGAGTAACGCTGAGTTACCGCGATCATTCTGGGGATATGCAATAGAAGCAGCTGCGTATCTCTTGAACAAGGCTCCCACCAAGACTGTGCCTACCACCCCATATGAGATGTGGACTGGGAAGAAACCCTGTCTTAAGTATCTTAAGGTATGGGGATGTCCAGCTTTTGTAAAAAAGCAGCATGCGGACAAGCTTGAGGCACGTTCAGTACAGTGTAAGTTTGTGGGATACCCAAGGAACTCCAGGGGGTATCTTTTCTATTCCGCTGAGGAACAAAAGGTTTTTGTTTCTCAGCATGCCCGCTTCTTGGAAACTGAGTTTTTGGAAACCCAGATAAGTGGGAGCATAATAGAACTGGAAGAAGTTCCAGAACCACAGACTGTTACTGAAAGCTTAGTGGAACCAGAGGGTTCAACAGGACAGGACATTCCTACGCCGCTCCGCAGGAGTAGTAGGCAGTCTCATCCGCCCGAGAGATACTACGGTTTTCTCATAGACGGGGATAGAGAGGATTGCATCATAGATTATGATGAGCCTACTAGCTTCCAGCAGGCCGATCAGAGCGTTGACTCAGTGAAATGGCTGGATGCAATGCGGACCGAAATGGAGTCCATGTACACCAACAAGGTATGGACGTTGGACATTACTCCAGACGGGGTAAAACCCGTAGGATGCAAGTGGATCTTCAAAAGGAAGATTGGTGTAGATGGACAGGTTGAGACCTATAAAGCTAGGCTGGTAGCAAAGGGTTTTCGTCAAAGACCTGGCTTGGACTATGACGAAACCTTCTCTCCAGTAGCCATGCTGAAATCCATTCGGATCCTTCTTGCCATTGCTGCCTTCCACGATTATGAGATTTGGCAAATGGACGTTAAGACAGCTTTTCTAAATGGAAATTTAGAGGAGTGTGTCTATATGGACCAGCCAGAGGGTTTCATTCAGAGTGGGAGCAGCGGAAAGGTGTGCAAGTTGCTTAAGTCCATCTATGGACTAAAGCAGGCATCGCGGAGTTGGAACATCTGCTTTGATGAGACGGTCAAAGAATTTGGCTTTATCAAAAATCCAGATGAACCATGCATCTATAGTAGATTTGTAGCGAGAACTGTAGTATTCCTCGTTTTATACGTGGATGACATTCTCTTAATAGGAAATGACATTCCTATGCTACAATCTGTCAAGGGGTTCTTGTCACACAGGTTCTCCATGAAAGACCTGGGTGATGCCTCATACATTCTGGGTATCCGGATCTACCGTGACAGATCCAAGAGGATATTAGGACTTTCACAGTCCAGGTACATCGACACCATACTGAAGAGATTCAGTATGGAAGATTCCAAGCGCGGTAACCTACCGGCTTGTCACGGGATCACCCTCTCTAAAGAGATGTCTCCCAAGACTGATTTGGAGAGGGATCGCATGTCTATTATACCCTACGCTTCTGCGGTAGGCTCTATAATGTATGCGATGTTGTGTACCAGACCGGATGTAGCTTATGCACTGAGTGTGGTAAGCCGGTATCAGTCAAACCCTGGGGAGAAACATTGGATAGCGGTAAAGAACATTCTCAAGTACCTGAGAAGGACTAAGGAGATGTTCTTGGTGTATGGCGGAAAGGACCTCCAGATCGAGGCCTTTGCTGACTCCAGCTTCCAGAGTGACAAGGATGATTCCAAGTCCATGTCGGGTTTTGTCTTTACCCTCAATGGAGGGGCGGTGTGTTGGAAGAGTTCCAAACAGGAAACCGTTGCAGACTCGACGATGGAAGCGGAATACATCGCTGCATCTGATGCCGCAAAAGAAGCTGTCTGGATAAGGAAGTTCTTGAAAGAACTTCAGGTGGTTCCGTCCATTGTTGATCCAATACCTCTGTATTGCGACAACAACGGGGCTATAGCTTTAGCGAAGGAACCCAGGTCCCATCAGAGATCCAGGCACATCTTGAGGCGGTATCACCTGATCAGGGAGATCGTGGATCGCCAAGAGATCGAGGTTCGGAGAGTCGCTTCGGAAGACAACACTGCAGATCCATTCACCAAGGCCCTACCCCAGACTCAGTTCGAGCGGCTGATCGAGATGATAGGTCTTCGATACGCCAGTACATGGCCTTAGTGCAAGTGGGAGATTGTTAGTGTATATGCCCTAGAGGCCATTACTGTATCATACTAGTATGTATATTACTTAATGGAAGCTTGGGATATTCACCTTGTATATACAATCTTGCTCAAAATAGTAGTATGCTACTTGGTTTATTTCTACTTCAATGTGTACATGTGTTTATCTTTGTATATTGCTTATACACATTAGTGGAGCCCTTAGGATCTTTGCTTGATTACCAGCGATGTGATGGCCGTCACACTAGTGGGGCTGGGTAATCTAGAAGCACATCCTTATGCAGGTCCCTGGTCGCAGGACTATCGAGACAGGGCATCGATACTCCGGAGTAGACCAGCGCATGCGCTTCTCATCCCAGTGTAGGAGACAGTCTGTCCCACAGCCGTCAGTACGTCGTACTTGAGATAGTATGCGGGTGCCCGTTAGGTTACGGGTACACTGGACAGGACTCGTCGGGAACTGACCAGTTGGTATTATACCTATCGTCAGTTATCAGTTCCCAGGTGACATGAGTACAGCTTAGTCCGCTGACTTGACACTGTCACTTCGCCTCGGGTGTGTTCCCACTGTACTTTGATCACTACCCTACCACGGCTCAAAGGAGTCGTGCAAACAGGTGGTGGTTGGGTGCAGTCCCGAAGCACTTGGAGGCAGTGACGATTAGACAGGATTCGTCTCTCCCGGTATTGGGGGTTGACATCGCGCTGTGTCTAGGAAAGCCATTACACGAGTAGTCCCTGGCCAGGGCAAACGAGATATACTGGTAGGTTTCCAGTGTTATCTCAGGGTGTTTTGGGCTTCGCTCCGGCACGACTTGTACCGCTATTGGGGGACTGACGTTTACCGCCCCCTAGGCCCGCCATGCGATGTATCAGACGAACAGACCGGACTGTACGGAGAATGTCACACTCAAGCTCAGTAGGAGTTCAGATGGGTTTCGCCTCGTCGGTCTTCTTGTCGGCATTACCTGGGGACCGTTACGCATAGCTAGTGCCGCTTGCGGTCTGTGGTTAAACCCACTGCCAGCGTAGTGTCGAGTCTTTAGAGTCCCACACAGAAAGCTTTTCGCCTTTAGGCAAAAGAGTAGAGGTCGCATGGTATTGCGACAGGTCGCATGGTTTTGCGACAGGGTTCGGTCACATCCGTGCACTTGTGCACGTACAGTGTCCGGACAGTTTACACTAGCGGGCTTTGGTTTAAGCCAGATCCTAGTGTACCTTATGGGATTGGATTTATCCAGTTTGCATTCGTGTTCCTCGGAACGCGGATGCGGGTGTGTATGCACAGTTGGCAGGGAGGCACCGACAGCGGATTCTCATTAGGGTTGTTGACAGTTGACCGTTGACTTTTTGACTTTTTGCTCAACCCTAATGAGAATTTGATATGTGATTAACTATTATATTAATTAAGTATTATGGTGACTTGGTTGTTGACTTTGTTGACTTGTTGACTTTTGTTGACTTGTTGACTTTGTTGACCGGTTGACTAGGCTTGACTAGTTGACCATCATGATAACCATGGCTATCATTTCATGCCAAAGACTTTTACTTGCTTGTTCATTTAAGTAAAATGAGTGCATGACATGATAAGCTTATGGTTGCTTCTACCATCACATAAGACTTTTGTTAATATGATGAGTTATGATTACTATGGATTATGAGAGGGTGAGAGAAAAAAGAGTTGCTCATTCTTTCTTGCTCATTCTCTCTCTTGTTCTTGAGCTCTCACCCTCATCCTCTTGCTCCCTCTCTTTGATCTATGGTTCTCTTGTCTCAAGAGTTGAGAATCAAGAACCATAGATAAAATCCCATTCTATTTCTTCTCTACTCATCCTAGTTCACTAGGTTTAGCAAACCAAGTGAACTAGTTTCTTCAAAGAACGAAGAAGGAGCTAAAGGTTGGAGCTTTCAAGTGGATCTATCTTCGGCGTACGGAGACGACGAGAAGGAGCCATCGGACCACCACCGGAGCTTGAAGAGAAGGAGTTCAAGACAAGCTAGGTATAACCATCTTCATCCGAGTAGCTAAATATCTTTAGCTTAGTATGCTAGTTTTAGTTTAGGTAAAGATCCCGACCTAGTTTAGTCCATGTTGCCTCTTGCGATAAAAATTTGATTTTATACCGTTTCCGCCTCCCCGTAAGCACCGGGGGTCGCAACGTGGACTTACACCGCCTCTCGTCGGGGTCTCGACTGTATACACTAGTCTACTTTGGAGTATCGATGCCCTGTCTCGAAAACTCCCACGACTAGGGACCTTTTAAGGATGTGCTTATAGACCCCAGCTCCCACGTATATGATCGCCATCATACTGTTGGCCGTCAAGCAAGAATCCTAAGGGCTCTATCAACGTGTAATAGCGACCTGTAAGGTTACCTAAAGCAGTACACGATGATAAAGATAAACCAGATAGCATACTATCATCTTGAGTAAGACTGTCCTACCGGCATAGGTCCTCCCTCAATCATTGCAATCACGGTCCTGCGATCCAATAATTGACTTTGAGGGCACTATATCCAACAATACTGAGACTGCATAAATCCAATAATCCAATACTAGAATCTGGCTTAAACTAAAGCCCGCTAGTATAAACTGTCCGAACATCATACTTGCACAAGTACACGTATATGTTCG
Source organism: Agapanthus africanus (assembly GCA_030015575.1). NCBI lineage: Eukaryota > Viridiplantae > Streptophyta > Magnoliopsida > Asparagales > Amaryllidaceae > Agapanthus > Agapanthus africanus. The sequence goes on from JASDDO010000008.1 coordinate 214,249,286, forward strand.
AACCCTGTCGTAAAACCATACGACCTCTATATCGTTTCGTCTGAAGCAGGGAAACTCTCTGTGTGGGACTCTAAAGACTCGACACTACGCTGGCAGTGGGTTTAACCACAGGCCGCAAGCGATACTAACTGTACGTAACGGTCCCCAGGTAGATGTCGATAAGAAGGCCGATGAAGAAACCCATCCGAACTCTTACTGAGACTGATGTGACAATCTCCGTACAGTCCGGTCTGTTCATCTAAAACTATCGCATATCGGGCCTAGGGGGGCGGCAAGCGTCAGTCCCCTAAAAGCGGTATAAGTCGTGTCGGAGTGAAGCCCATTACACCTTGAGAAACTACTGGAAATCCTACCAGTAAATCTCGTTTGCCCTGGCCAGGGACTTTGCATAATTGCTCTCCAAACACAGTGCGATATCAACTCCCAATACTGGGAGAGACGAATCCTTTCTAACTGCCACTGCCTCCAAGTGCTTTGGGACTGCACCCAACTGCTACCTGTTTGCACGACTCCTTTGAGCCGTGGTAGGGTAGCAATCTAAGAACAGTGGGAACACACTCGAGACGAAGCAGCGGTGTCAAGTCAACGGACTATGTTATACTCATGTCACCTGGGAACTGTTAACTGACGACGGGTATAATACCAACCAACGGTTCCCTGCGAGTCCTGTCCGGTGTACCCATAACCCAATGAGCACCTGCATACTATCTCCAGTACAACGTACTAATGGCTGTGGGACATACCATTTCCCCAACTGGGATGAGAAGCGTACACACTAGTCTACTCCGGAGTATCGATTTCCTGTCTCGATAATCCTACGACTATGGACCTGAAAAAGGATGTGCTTGCAGACTACCCAGCCCTCACTAGTGTGACCGCCATCACAACGCTGGTAGTCAAGCAAGATCCTATGGGCTCTATCAATATGTATTCGCGATATGCTAAAAGAAACATATACACATATTAAGATAGATATAAACCAAGTAGCATACTACTATGTTGAGCAAGACTGTGAATATCCCAAGCTTCCATTAAGTAATATACAAGCTAGTATGATACAATAATGGCCCCTACGGCATATACACTAACATAGAATGTTTGCGCAATGATGAAGACCACACAACTTTCCTATGATGCTATAAGGCTACGTGTCATTCCATTCACTTTAAGTGACCTAGCTGAAAAATGGTTATATAGCACAGCATCACACTCCATAAAAAATTGGGAAGAGTTTGTTAAGGCTTTTCTAAAAAAGTTTTACCCACACCACAAGACCGCGAGAATTCGCTACGAAATTATTCAATTTTCCCAGCTTCCTTCCGAACCTTTTTGGAAGTGTTTTGAAAGATTTAAGGACCTGCTTGTTCAGTGCCCTCACCACGGTATTGAGAATTGGCAAATTTGCCAAACTTTATACGAAGGACTGAACCCGGCAACTAAGCAGTTGTTGGAAACCATTTGTCAATGTCACTTTCTTACAAAATCAAGCGAGAAAGCTTGGCAATTTCTCGACGATCTTGCTGAACAAACACTCCAGTGGGAAAGCACTAAGACCGCTTCATTTACTTCATCAGGTCAATCTAGGGCAGGCATACATCAACTTGATATGTCGATTGCAATCAAGGCCCAAATGGCTGCACTCACGAAAAAACATGAAGCAATTGAGAGCAAATTCTCATTGCCTTCTCCTGCCCCAGCTTTACCCCCATGCACTGTTTGCGCTTGTTATTCGGATCCGTCCCATCTAACCGAAGAGTGTCCTTACAACCCACCTGTTCAAGGACAAGATCAAGTCAATGCTGCCTTTCAGCAAAGACAAAGAAATGATCCATACTTTTCAACTTACAATCCTGGTTGAAGGAGCCACCCAAATTTTGCTTGGAATCAAAATCAACAACAATTCCAAGGCAATAACAACTTTCAAAGGCCTCCTCCACAACAACAAGCCCCTCAACAAACTCAATATCAGCAACCTTTCCAACCCCAACCTTACCCAAACCAAATGAACAATTTTGTACCAAACAACTCATATCCTCAAAAAAAATTTGTCCAGCCGAATAACGATAAGGTTTCCTTGTAAGTCCACGTTACCTCTCCCGGTTCTTTCGGGCTTGCGGAAATGGTGAAAAATGATTTTTAGGGTTTGGGTAACATGGACTACAAAAACGGATCTTGGCTAAACTACACACTAGCAACCTAACAAGAGATTTATCTACTCGGTTAGGTGTTATACCTCACTTGAACTCCTTCTTCTTGAGCTCTTTGTAGTGGTTGGATGGTGCTATCCTCGTCGCCTTCTTCCGTCAAAGATGGATCCACCTGAGGGTTCAACCTTGGGCTCCTTTCTCGAACTTTGAGAGAACTAAGGTCTTTGGCTTGCTAGACCTTCAACCCTAGAATTAGTAGAGAGTGGTTTAGAGTATTTTATCTCAAGGAAAGGTTTCTCAACACATGAGAATGGATCTCCTTTGAACTAGAGGAGGAGGAAGAAGAAGAGAGGAGAGAGAATCAATATGATAGAATGAAATGGTTTTTTACAACCATAACAATATCTAGTGAATTATCAAATTAATAAAATTAATCTAAATGAAAAGTTGATGGAAGGTTTGATAAGACTATTATCATTTCACATTAAATGGTTTTGCTAGAATCAAAGAGCATCTTTGATGTGTAATGATGATAGTCAATGTTTCAACCATGGTCAACAAGTCAACCTTGGTCAATAAGTCAACAAACCCAACCATGACACAATTTCATTTAATTAATATTATTAATTGATATATCACAAATTCATTAGGGTTTGGAAAAAGACAACTGTCAACTGTGCATACACACCCGTTCCGAAACCCTAATGAAATTCCTCTTCCTCCGCCTCAATCAACTGTGCATACACACCGGCATTCTTGTTCCGAGGAACATGAATACTATGAGATAAAACTAACCCCAAAACATATACTAGGATCTGGCTCAAACCAGAGCCCGCTAGTAATATCCGTCCGGACGCCAAACGTGCACAAGTGAGCGGATGAGAACGAACCCTGTCGCAAAACCATGCGACCTCTACTCTGTATTGCCCAAAGGCGGATAGCCCTCTGTGTGGGACTCTAAAGACTCGACACTACGCTGGCAGTGGGTTTAACCACAGACCGTAAGCGGCACTAGCTGTGCGTAACGGTCCCCAGGTAAATGCCGATAAGAAGACGGACGAGGTGAAACCCATCTGAACTCCTACTGAGTCTGAATGTGACAATCTCCATACAGTCCGGTCTGTTCGTCTGATACATCGCATGGCGGGACTAGGGGTTGGTAAACGCCAGTCCCCTAAAAACGGTACAAGTCGTGTCGGAGTGAAGCCCAGAACACCCTGAGATAACACTGGAAACCTACCAGTATATCTCGCTTGCCCTGGCCAGGGACTACTCTTGTAATGGCTCTCCTAGACACAGCGCGATGTCAACCCCCAATACCGGCAGAGACGAATCCTGTCTAACCGTCACTGCCTCCAAGTGCTTCGGGACTGCACCCAACTACTACCTGTTTGCACGACTCCTTTGAGCCATGGTAGGGTAGTAATCTAAGTACAGTGGGAACACACTCGAGGCGAAGTGACAGTGTCAAGTCAGCGGACTAAGCTGTACTCATGTCACCTGGTAACTGATAACTGACGATAGGTATAGTACCAACCAACAGTTCCCGACGAGTCCTGTCCAGTGTACTCATAACCCAACGAGCACCCGCATACTATCCCCTGTACGATGTACTGATGACTGTGGGACAGACCATCTCCCACACTGGGATGAGAAGCGCATACGCTAGTCTACTCCGGAGTATCGATGCCCTCTCTCGATAGTCCTGGGACTGGGGACCTGCATAAGGATGTGCTTATAGATTATCCAGCCCCCACTAGTGTGACTGCCATCACAACCCTGGTAATCAAGCAAAGATCCTAAGGTCTCCACTAATGTGTATAAGTGATATATACTAAAATAAACACATGTACACATTGAAGTAGAAACAAACCAAGTAGCATACTACTAAATTGAGCAAGATTGTCTATACAACTGTGAATATCCCAAGCTTCCATTAAGTAATATACAGACTAGTATGATACAGTAATGGCCTCTAGGGCATATACACTAACAATCTCCCACTTGCACTAAGGCCATGTACTGGCGTATCGAAGACCTATCATCTCGATCAGCCGCTCGAACTGAGTCTGGGGTAAGGCCTTTGCGAATGGATCTGCAGTGTTATCTTCTGAAGCAACCCTCCGAACCTCGATCTCCTTGCGATCCACGATCTCCCTGATCAGGTGATACCGCCTCAAGATGTGTCTGGATTTCTGATGGGACCTGGGTTCCTTTGCTAAAGCTATAGCCCCGTTGTTGTCGCAATACAGAGGTATTGGGTCAACAATGGACGGAACCACCTGAAGTTCTTTCAAGAACTTCCTTATCCAGACGGCTTCTTTTGCGGCATCAGATGCAGCGATATATTCCGCTTCCATAGTCGAGTCAGCAACGGTTTCCTGTTTGGAACTCTTCCAACACACCGCCCCTCCGTTGAGGGTAAAGACAAAGCCCGACATGGACTTGGAATCATCCTTGTCACTCTGGAAGCTGGAGTCAGCAAAGGCCTCAATCTGGAGGTCTTTTCCGCCATACACCAAGAACACCTCCTTAGTCCTTCTCAGGTACTTGAGAATGTTCTTTACCGCTATCCAGTGTTTCTCCCCAGGGTTTGACTGATACCTGCTTACCACACTCAGTGCATAAGCCACATCTGGTCTGGTACACAACATCGCATACATTATAGAGCCTACCGCAGAAGCGTAGGGTATAATAGACATGCGATCCCTTTCCAAATCAGTCTTGGGAGACATCTCTTTGGAGAGGGTGATCCCGTGACAAGCCGGTAGATTACCGCGCTTGGAATCTTCCATACTGAATCTTTTCAGTATGGTGTCGATGTACCTGGACTGTGAAAGTCCCAGTATCCTCTTGGATCTGTCACGATAGATCCGGATCCCCAGAATGTATGAGGCATCTCCCAGGTCTTTCATGGAGAACCTGTGTGACAAGAACCCCTTGACAGATTGTAGCATAGGAATGTCATTTCCTCTTAAGAAAATGTCATCCACGTATAAAACGAGGAATACTACAGTTCTCGCTACAAATCTACTATAGATGCATGGTTCATCTGGATTTTTGATAAAGCCAAATTCCTTGACCGTCTCATCAAAACAGATGTTCCAACTCCGCGATGCCTGCTTTAGTCCATAGATGGACTTAAGCAACTTGCACACCTTTCCGCTGCTCCCACTCTGAATGAAACCCTCTGGCTGGTCCATATAGACACACTCCTCTAAATTTCCATTTAGAAAAGCGGTCTTTACGTCCATTTGCCAGATCTCATAATCGTGGAAGGCAGCAATGGCAAGAAGGATCCGAATGGATTTCAGCATAGCTACTGGAGAAAAGGTCTCGTCATAGTCCAAACCAGGTCTTTGACGAAAACCCTTTGCAACCAGTCTAGCTTTATAGATCTCAACCTGTCCATCTACACCAATCTTCCTTTTGAAGATCCACTTGCATCCTACGGGTTTCGCCCCATCTTGAGCAACGTCCAACGTCCATACTTTGTTGGTGTACATGGACTCCATTTCGGTCCGCATTGCATCCAGCCATTTTACCGAGTCAACGCTCTGAATGGCTTGCTAGAAGCTAGTCGGCTCATCATAATCAATGATGCAATCCTTTCTATCCCCGTCTATGAGAAAACCATAGTATCTCTCGGACGGATGAGACTGCCTACTACTCCTACGGAGCGGTGTAGGAATGTCATTTTCTTTTGAACCCTCTGGTTCCACTAAGCTTTCAGTAATAGTCTGTGGTTCTGGAATTTCTTCCAGTTCTATTGCGCTCCCACTTATCTGATTTTCCAAAAATTCAGTTTCCAAGAAGTGGGCATGACGAGAAACATAGATCTTTTGTTCCTCTTCGCAATAGAAAAATATCCCTTGGAGTTCTTTGGATATCCCACAAACTTGCACTGTACTGAGCGTTGCCTCGAGCTTGTCCGCATGCTGCTTTTTGACAAAAGCTGGACATCCCCATGTCTTAATGTGATTAAGATAGGGTCTCTTCCCACACCACATCTGATATGGTGTAGTAGGCACAGTCTTAGTGGGAACTCGGTTCAAAAGGTATGCAGCTGATTCTAGTGCATATCCCAAGAATGATCGCGGTAACTCAGCGTTACTCATCATGGAACGTACCATATCCAATAGGGTCCGGTTCCGTCTCTCCGTTACACCGTTATGTTGCGGAGTGTATGGAGGAGTAAGCTGAGAGAGAATTCCATTCTCTTTTAAATAGTCCAGGAACTCGGCACTCAAGTATTCACCACCTCGATCCGATCTTAGAATCTTGATACTTTTGCCGGTTTGTTTTTCTACTTCATTCTTATATTCCTGGAATTTTCCAAAGGCTTCGGACTTATGTTTCATTAAGAAGACATAACCGTACCTTGAAAAGTCATCCGTAAAAGTAATGAAGTAAGAATAACCGCTTCGCGCATGTGTAGACATTGGACCGCACACGTCGCTGTGTATGAGTCCCAAGAGCTCGCTCGCTCTTACTCCGTGTCCAGTAAACGGAGTCTTTGTCATCTTTCCTTTGAGACAGGATTGACAAGTGGCATATGATTGATATTCGAACGGATTCAAATATCCTTCTGTATGTAACTTCGTCAACCTTCTCTCATTGATGTGACCTAGTCTACAATGCCATAAGAAAGTCTGATTTATTTCCGGAGACTTTCTTTTGTGTGTATTCTGGACATTGAAAATCTGTGGTTGGTTTAATACGTATATTCCATTGCTTAATGTACCTGACCCAATCAGAACTTGATTAAGGTGAATGTTTACAACATTACTTACAAACGCAAATTCATAACCTTCTTTAGAAGTCAAAGATACAGAAATGATATTACAAGTTGCATTGGGTACAAAATAGCAATTACGCAAAACCAAAACGTGTCCATCTGACAACCCCAAGTGATAGTCCCCCACGGCCTTAGCATCCATGCCAGCTCCGTTTGCAACTTTGAGGGTCATGTCACCTGCCTTCAAAACCCTACGGTTTCTCAACGCCTGCAAAGAATTACAGATATGAGATCCTGATCCGGTATCCAATACCCAGGAAGTAGAGTTTATAGATAGACAGTTTTCAATAACATACACACCTGAAGCCGAAGCCGCAACATGCTTCAGTTCCTGTGTTCTGGCTTTCCAAGCCCTGCAATCTTTCTTCCAGTGTCCACTCTTGTGACAGTAAAAGCATTCTTCTTTATCCACAAGTTTCCCCGCTACCTTTGTTGCTTTCGCCTTTCCCTTCGTATCCACTTTACTAACACCGCCCCTTGGTTTGGCGGGGGCTTTCTTCTTCTTTCCCTTGGCTTTCGCCCTGGACTTAGAAGAGGAAGATCCTCCTACAAACAAAGTGGATGTTTCCCTACCTTTCTGCAGGGTGCCCTCTGCACTCCTCAGCATGTTGAGGAGTTCTGAAAGTTCAACTTCTTTTTCTTGCAAGTTGAAATTCAGGATGAACTGGGCGTAAGTGGAAGGAAGGGACTGAAGAATCAAGTCCGTATAGAGCTCATTCTCCAACGTGGTCCCAAGGTCCATGAGCTCCTCAATGAAGCCAATCATCTTAAGCACGTGTTCCGCTACCGATGATCCGACGGCCAATCTTGCCGAAAACAACTTCTTCGACACTTCGTATCTTGCGATACGAGATTGCTCTCCATACAGTTCTTTTGTATGGAGAAATATGGATTCGAGGTCCATATTCTCATGCCTCCTCTGATGTTCGTTGTCCATAGAGGCAAGCACAAGGCATTTAGCCTTCGCGCTATCTATCTCCCAAGTCTTACGGATTTCCTTATCCGCGACGCTGGAGGTGGGACCTGGGACGGGGGGAGCTTTGGTGGTAAGGAGATACCCCAACTTGTCGTAAGTGATTGCCATCTTGACATTCCTGAGCAAATCTTTGTAGTTTGGCCCTGTCAGTATGTTTTTATCTAGTAGTAACTTAAGTCCAGTCATGATGAATGGTCGCTGCAATTAGGAGAGAGAGAAGAAACACTTTAGCACGATGCTCTTGTAAGTTTAGAGTGGTTTTTAATTTGTCTAAACAGGATGGCTCCCACTGTCTTTCGAATCCCTCCTCAAACCAAAAAGGAAGAATTAGTCAGGATCAATTTCACCGCACAATACTTGCTTAACCGTTCGGCCAGGCTGGTGTCGGTACTTCGAGGGAGGTTTTCCAACGCTTTCGCGAAGTTCCTTAATTTAAGAACCTCTTTTCCCTGGGGGCGTAGCCCCGCTAACACCTTTCTAGACACCTACTAGGTTTATAGCATTGATCGTTTAGTGAGAAATTTCCCAAGGAGTAGCATATACTCACAGTAGGATCGGGATCCAAATATCATTGCGTGGTAAAACTGAAGGAATCCTACCAGAATCATCACACTCCAAATGGTATGCAGCGCTAGCAAGTTTCAGTTCTTTTGAAACTCCCGATGTGGATTTTTTCCCCATGCTCTTATGACCTTGACTTTGGCCAACAAATCATAAGTCACATGTCAAGTTCTACCCGTCATTCTCCAGGTTAATTTGAACCCACCCGCACCGACCCTTGACTTTGGCCAACAAGGCAGTACGACTGTCCCAAACCAACACATCTATCTATGCTGCACATGAATGCCCAATAGCTACCAATCACTATGCCTTGACTTTGGCCAACAAACATAGCTTGAATACTATTGACCATCCATGTGAAACGACGGAGGGCTACGAATGGTTTTGGCGAAACCGTGAACGTAGTGAACTTGATATAATCGATGGAACGAGATAGCTTTTAAAAGGAGTGGTTTAAGCTCCGCGTTTAAAAGTTATTTTGAAAAGAAACCGAGTGGTTTTGAAAGTGTTCCAACGACTTTTACTTGGTTTATTTTTCTTGCATTAGTTCTTTTAATGCGTCCCATCATTTAATCCTACCATTGCAGAAAACAACCAAAATATGACGTACGCTTATGCCATTCGCATTCGCCACGGGGCCCCGTCATCACCCGTTAGGTTACTTAACTAACGACAGAGCGGGGGCTGGGCTAGCGCGGCTGCAAAACATAAGCAACGTCTAAATAATATCATACACAGATATATTGCAATGATAGCCATTTCAGATCACAGATGAATACATTGGATATACTAGGAATCCGCAATTTGTACGAGCCTGTAACAAAAAGCGGATTACACGGTCGCGATGAATAGCCAAAACCCCACCCTAGACCCCTACGGGTGCGGCAAACTACCCGCCAAATATCCGAAGTGGAGCAACCTTCCTCAACGACGTGAGTAGGCCACTCGGCACTTCGAGATACCCGGTAGTTTGTGGACCCCACCTTGGGTCTATCCTAGGAGCAAAAACAGTAAAAAGAAATTATACAATGACGGCTACAACCCCGACCCGGTTGTGCGGCCAAAAATAATATTACATCAATTTACATATTACAAGAATTGAAAGATAAACAAAAACTCTCATCTCACAATCCCCCCCCGGCTATTCATCCGCGAAAATCCAACAAATTCATATACACAATCCATCAACATCACAGATCACAGATATGTATAACCCCCACTAATCGACGTATAGCGATTAGTAGACGTTCAATACATATAAAACATTACAGATATAACCATTAGCCAAAGTCTACAGAAAATCGACAAAAATACGGATTTGTAGCCACCCCAAAAACAAACTTGTTCTCTGGAAAATCTGGGCAGAAACAAACCATCCCAAAAATACCAAAATACCCCCAGAAACAAACTGCAGGAGAAACGATCCACGGCCGAGTCAAGTCGGCCGCGGATCCGCGGCAGAAGCAAGCTTCTGCCGCGGAACCGCGGCGACTTGGTCGGCTCGTGCGATCGTTTTTCTTGCCTGTTTATATAAAAGCCTGAGCCGATTTTTAAGACATGATTTTTTAATTTTTGAGCAGAAAAAAAAATCGGCAGCAACTAGGGTTTTCCGGGGTGTTTTGCGGTTTTTTCGTTCGGTCGATATTCTAAATACTTTGCTAACATGCTAGGTGTATTAAGTTAGGCTCTGATACCACTGTAAGTCCACGTTACCTCTCCCGGTTCTTTCGGGCTTGCGGAAATGGTGAAAAACGATTTTTAGGGTTTGGGTAACATGGACTACAAAAACGGATCTTGGCTAAACTACACACTAGCAACCTAACAAGAGATTTATCTACTCGGTTAGGGGTTATACCTCACTTGAACTCCTTCTTCTTGAACTCTTTGTAGTGGTTGGATGGTCCTATCCTCGTCGCCTTCTTCGGTCAAAGATGGATCCACCTGAGGGTTCAACCTTGGGCTCCTTTCTCGAACTTTGAGAGAACTAAGGTCTTTGGCTTGCTAGACCTTCAACCCTAGAATGAGTAGAGAGTGGTTTAGAGTATTTTATCTCAAGGAGAGGTTTCTCAACACATGAGAATGGATCTCCTTTGAACTAGAGGAGGAGGAAGAAGAAGAGAGGAGAGAGAATCAATATGATAGAATGAAATGGTTTTTTACAACCATAACAATATCTAGTGAATTATCAAATTAATAAAATTAATCTAAATGAAAAGTTAATGGAAGGTTTGATAAGACTATTATCATTTCACATTAAATGGTTTTGCTAGAATCAAAGAGCATCTTTGATGTGTAATGATGATAGTCAATGTTTCAACCATGGTCAACAAGTCAACCTTGGTCAATAAGTCAACAAACCCAACCATGACACAATTTCATTTAATTAATATTATTAATTGATATATCACAAATTCATTAGGGTTTGGAAAAAGACGACTGTCAACTGTGCATACACACCCGTTCCGAAACCCTAATGAAATTCCTCTTCCTCCGCCTCAATCAACTGTGCATACACACCCGCATTCTTGTTCCGAGGAACATGAATACTATGAGATAAAACTAACCCCAAAACATATACTAGGATCTGACTCAAACCAGAGCCCGCTAGTAATATCCGTCCGGACGCCAAACGTGCACAAGTGCGCGGATGAGAACGAACCCTGTCGCAAAACCATGCGACCTCTACTCTGTTTTGCCCAAAGGCGAATAGCCCTCTGTGTGGGACTCTAAAGACTCGACACTACGCTGGCAGTGGGTTTAACCACAGACCGCAAGCGGCACTAGCTGTGCGTAACGGTCCCCAGGTAGATGCCGATAAGAAGACGGACGAGGTGAAACCCATCTGAACTCCTACTGAGTCTGAATGTGACAATCTCCATACAGTCCGGTCTGTTCGTCTGATACATCGCATGGCGGGCCTAGGGGGCGGTAAACGCCAGTCCCCTAAAAGCGGTACAAGTCGTGTCGGAGTGAAGCCCAGAACACCCTGAGATAACACTGGAAACCTACCAGTATATCTCGCTTGCCCTGGCCAGGGACTACTCGTGTAATGGCTCTCCTAGACACAGCGCGATGTCAACCCCCAATACCGGGAGAGACGAATCCTGTTTAACCGTCACTGCCTCCAAGTGCTTCGGAACTGCACCCAACTACTACCTGTTTGCACGACTCCTTTGAGCCGTGGTAGGGTAGTAATCTAAGTACAGTGGGAACACACTCGAGGCGAAGTGACAGTGTCAAGTCAGCGGACTAAGCTGTACTCATGTCACCTGGGAACTGATAACTGACGATAGGTATAGTACCAACCAACAGTTCCCGACGAGTCCTGTCCAGTGTACTCGTAACCCAACGAGCACCCGCATACTATCTCCAGTACGACGTACTGATGGCTGTGGGACAGACCATCTCCCACACTGGGATGAGAAGCGCATACGCTAGTCTACTCCGGAGTATCGATGCCCTCTCTCGATAGTCCTGCGACTAGGGACCTGCATAAGGATGTGCTTATAGATTACCCAGCCCCCACTAGTGTGACTGCCATCACAACGCTGGTAATCAAGCAAAGATCCTAAGGGCTCCACTAATGTGTATAAGTGATATACTAAAATAAACACATGTACACATTGAAGTAGAAACAAACCAAGTAGCATACTACTATATTGAGTAAGATTGTCTATACAACTGTGAATATCTCAAGCTTCCATTAAGTAATATACAGACTAGTATGATACAGTAATGGCCTCTAGGGCATATACACTAACATTCCTCGCTAGAACGAAGTCTGGATGCGTTTTTAAAACAATCTACGCAATCCTCAGCCAGCATCCAATCATCCATTCAGTCTTTGGTGCAACACACTGCTTCACATGATCAGAGCATCAAAACAATAGAAGCCCAAATTGCACAACTGAATGCTGCGTTAAGCGAGCGAGAAAAGGGTAAACTTCCATCTCAACCACTGCAAATCCCGGTCACACACAAAATACTTATGTTGCTCATGAACAACAAAATCATAATGTGAGTGCCATGACTACATTGAGATCTGGAAAGGTATCGCACAACAATGTTGGTGATAATGATACCCCGGCCGCCGCTTCTTCTTCATCTTCTTCATCTTCATCTACTTTATCTTCTTCATCTTCTTCAGGGCCTGTTCTTCATTCTTCACAAGGCTCTACTTCTTCTAATTCGAACGGACCCACATCTCACTCCATGAAAACACCAACACTGGGATCCGTTCCAACTCCGCAATCTACTCCACAAACATTGGACTCAACAAATTTTTAAAATATTCCATTTCCAAACAGGTTGAGATCCAATAAACCTACTCCACAAATGGAGAAGATTGTGGAGTTATTCAAACAGGTTCGCATTAACATACCTCTCTTGGATGCAATCCAATAAGTCCCTTCTTACGCAAAAATCTTAAAGGACTTATGCACCAAGAAGAGGAAATCGCAGGTATCAAAGAAAGCTTTCTTGGCTAGTGCGGTAAGTGATGCTCTTACACAATCTTTACCCCAAAAACATAAGGACCCTGGCTGTCCTACAATTTCAATAACAATTGGGGATAAGAACATCAATCGCACACTTTTAGATCTTGGTGCCAGTGTTAATTTGCTTCCCTATTCAGTATATGAACAATTAGGCATTGGAGAGCTGAAACCCACACATTGTACTCTCCAAATGGCCGACCGATCCATCACCCATCTTAGGGGTGAGTTAAAGGATGTGTTGATCAAAGTAGGGGACTTCATTTTCCCCGTTGATTTCATTGTTATGGACATACAACATGTAGCTAACCCCCGGAGTCAAATTCCGGTGATACTCGGTCGACCATTCCTTGCGACTTCTAATGCGGTGATCAATTGTCGAAATGGTTCGATGAACCTATCTTTTGGAAATATGACAATTGAGCTCAACATTTTTAAGTTAGGGAATCAGCCCTCCGAGCCTAATGCTAGTATACTTGATGTTTGCTCGATCCAAGAGATAACGCAGGAGGACTGTGAGCTCGAAAAATTTCTGTTCGATCACAGCAGTTTTGACGCCACTAGTGCGTTCCTCCTTGATTCTGACACAGCTTTTACACCCGCTAACGATTACGAGTGTTTCACTTTTTTGGACGATTTTGAAAACTCACCACCCGAGTTTGAGTCCTTTGAATTTTCGGATGAGTTAGCTGAACCATCTGACTTGTTGCTTACACTCGCTTTGAACCATTGATGGAATCCTTCGAGTTCGAGACAGTTTCACCAATTTTACCTTCAATTGTCTCACCTCCAAAACTCGAACTCAAGCTGTTGCCGTCTCACCTTAAATACGCTTACTTAGGTGAGAATGAGACCCTTCCTGTTATCATATTAGCATCTCTATCTCTCGAGCAAGAGAAATCCCTTTTAATGGTCTTACAAAATAACCGGCAAGCTTTTGGCTGGACTATGGCGGACATCAAGGAGATTAGTCCCCTCATAGTTGAACATCATATACATATGATGGATGATGCCAAGCAAGTAAGGGATCCACAGAGACGCCTCAACCCCATAATGAAGGAGGTTGTTAAAAAGGAGATTGTAAAATGTCTTGATAGTGGTATCATTTACCCTATCTCGGATAGCCAGTGGGTTAGCCCCATTCACGTTGTCCCAAGGAAATCGGGCATAACGGTCATAACTAATGAGGCAAATGAGTTAATACCTATTCGCACCCAAACAGGGTGGCGAGTTTGCATCGATTATAGAAAACTCAACGCTGCTGCATGGAAAGACCACTTTCCATTACCTTTTATTGACCAAATGCTAGAACGATTGGCTGGGCATGAATTTTACTGCTTTTTGGATGGCTACTCCGGCTATAATCAAGTTCCCATCGCCGAAAAGGATCAAGACAAGACCGCATTTACTTGTCCTTTCGGTACATTCGCTTACCGTCGCATTCCCTTTGGGTTATGCAATGCACCCGCTACTTTCCAGCGGTGTATGATGGGGATCTTTTCAGACATGGTGAAAAAAAATTTGGAGATTTTTATGGATGATTTCTCCATCTTCGGCGACTCCTTTGATGAGTGTTTGCTACACTTAGACGCAGTTCTTACCCGTTGTAGGGATAAGAACCTCACTTTAAATTGGGAGAAATGCCACTTTATGGTACGAGAGAGTATTGTCTTAGGACATATCATCTCGCAAAACGGCATTGAGGTTGATAAAGCTAAGATTGAAGTCATTTCCAATCTTCCTCCTCCTAAGTGCGTCAAAGACATCCGAGCCTTCCTTGGCCATGCCGGTTTTTAGAGACAGTTCATCAAGGATATTAGCAAGATAGCTAGACCCTTGACTCTTTTGTTGGCCAAGGACACAACTTTTGATTTTGACTCAAGCTGCATGAAGGCATTCGAGTCATTGAAACACTCACTTATTTCTGCGCCCATTCTTTCATCTCCCGACTGGACGCATCCATTTGAAATTATGTGCGATGCATCAAATTTCACCATTGGTGCTGTCCTTAGACAGCACATAAATAAGATGCCGCACGTAATTTATTACGCTAGCCGAACATTAAACGAGGCCCAATTGAATTACACAACAACTAAGAAAGAGTTCTTAGCCGTTGTGTTTGTACTAGAAAAATTCAGGCCCTATTTAATCTGCTCTCCGGTCATTGTTTACACGGACCACTCAGCTCTTCGCCATCTTTTTGCGAAGAAGGATGCTAAATCTCGGCTAATACGTTGGATCCTCTTGCTACAAGAGTTTGACCTTGTCATAAGAGACAAGAAAGGATGTGAAAACGTAGTCGCCGACCACCTTTCACGACTCCCTTCTTCACCTACACTTCAAATTCCTATAAAAGACGTTTTTCCCGATGAGCAGCTCTTAACCGTGTCATACGAACCTTGGTTTGCCGATATCGTAAATTATTTGGCCACCGGACTGATACCAAACGATTAGTCGAATCAGGACAGACTTCGATTCCTGTCCCAAGTAAAACATTTTTACTGGGTTGAACCGTATCTCTTTAAATACTGTTCCGACCAAATCATTCGTCGGTGTGTCCCCGACAACGAGTTTAAGAGTGTGCTGTCATTTTGCCACGATCAAGCGTGTGGCGGGCATTTTGGCCCCAAAAAGACAGCAGAAAAAATCTTGCAATGTGGCTTCTACTGGCCACGACTTTTTAAGGATGCATACGAATACTGCAAGACATGCTCCCGGTGCCAACACTTGGGCCGGATATCTCGGAGAAATGAAATGCCGCTCCAACCAATTTTGGTTGTTGAAATTTTTGATGTTTGGGGAATAGACTTCATGGGACCATTTCCCAATTCCTTTGGGAACATGTATATTCTACTTGCTGTTGACTATGTTTCCAAATGGGTCGAGGCCGTGCCCAGCCGAACTAATGACAACAAGGTTGTCGTTAAATTTCTCAAAGAAAACATTTTTTCTCGGTTTGGGCATCCTCGCACGATTATCAGTGATAATGGATCTCACTTTTGTAATAGGACTTTCGAGTCCTTAATGCGCAAATACTCCATTGCTCACAAACTGTCAACGCCATATAATCCCCAAGCTTATAGGCAAGCCGAGGTTTCGAATCGGCAGATTAAACAAATATTGGAGAAAACGGTTTCCAAAAACCGTTAAGATTGGTCATCAAAACTGATTGATGCACTTTGGGCATTCCCTACTGCCTATAAGGCCGATCTTGGCATGTCTCCATACAGGCTTGTTTATAGAAAGGCTTGGCACCTTCCTATTGAAATAGAGCACAAGGCATTTTGGGCAATCAAAGAGTTAAACTTATCTTTGGGAGATGCGGGCAGCAATAGAAAGCTGCAATTGAACGAATTAGACGAGCAACGGGATGAGGCCTATGAGAACATGGTAATTGTTAAAAACCGAACGAAGGTGTTCCACGATAAACACCTTATGCGCAAGACTTTCAAACCTGGTCAACAGGTTTTTCTTTATGATACTCGGTTACATTTCCATCCCGGCAAGCTCAAATCTCGATGGAAATGGCCAGTTTTCGTATGCACCGTATATCCGCAAGGTGCGGTAGATCTAGAAAACCCAGAGGACGGTACACTGTTTAAAGTAAACGGATATCGACTTAAACCGTTCCTCACTGTTGACCCATCGGAGGAGCTCCTGTTTTTGTAGGAGCCGATTTATACTGACTGGTCTTCCTCCATCTACCCCTAAATTTTCGATCATCTAGCCAAAACATTGTTTCAAATAAGTTTGGGGGTATGTATCATTTGTAATTATATAAATACAAAATAACATAAAAAATAAAAATTTGAAAATAAAAAAAATTGGTATTTTTGTAAATTTCCAGATTTAAAAAAATAAAAATAAAATTTTTTATTTGCAAATAATTTCCTTTTTTTGAGAGGGGTTTTTTACAAATAGCCAACACTTCCCCTCCTATAAATAAACCCCGACCCTCTCTGTTTCACAAACCCTAAAAAAAATTTCATCTCTTCAAACCCTAGCTGCCGCCAAAGTTCTGCAGCTCAATCTCGTCGCCGCGCCGCGCTTCCGCCGCAGGAACCAGCATTCCACCGCGCTTCCGCCGCGCTTCTGAGTCTGCTCCCTCTGAAATTTTCAGAGGCGGTTCGATTCCTAAAACTCCTCTCTGTTAAATTTTTTTTTAGATCTGTAGATTATCTGTGATGGCACCAAATATGCAGTTAGAACGTGATTTCTCACAGATCTTTTCACACACGATATATGGGAGTTATTTTGCTGATGAAATCGCATGAAGGGGCTGGAATTTTTTAATCTATAATCACCCAAACGCTTACGCCCTTTCAGATCTAGTCACTCGTTTTTACGAGTGCATGGAAGACGGCTGTCTTGCACAATATGGATTTATCAAGTTACTGTGGGGCGATAGGGAGATAATTGTTGATAGAGACTTCATACATGAAGTCACTTTAATCCCTAGGTTACCTGTTCATGATCAACCACTTCAGTTTGAAGATTATATGCTCTTAATGGGTAATGATTGCTCGAGAGAACCAAGGAAAGGAATACAAGCGAGAACCCTTTTCGCTAATGTTTTAACTGTGTGCCGGTGGGCACAAAACAATATTTTTGGGAGTTCCCATAACACCACATTTTTCACCCCATCACTGCATATCATGCACACATTAATGACTAGGAACCCTAGATTCGACATGTGCACGGTTATGCTTAACTCAATTGGTGCGGGCAAAAGGGCTGTGAACTACCCATGCCCCATACTAATGACACAACCGTGTCGCTATTTCCTCCCTGTGGAGGAATTTGAATTTTACATGCATAGAGGTATACCCATCAGGCCTCTCATTGAGGGCGTATCTACGTCCTATACACGCTTGACAGATATTTGGTCACGAACAGAACCAGCGGAACACGTGCCCGCCAGAACACCTAGCTCCAGCTCGACCGCGAGCGAGGGAGAGCTCACCCCCTTAGAACATGCACGTTTAATGAGAAGAGCCATTAGGGGGATTGACGATTTGAGGGGGATGATGAGGGAACATGATCGGCGTTTGATCGAAGTAGAGCAGGGGTCAGAACCCTGCTAGCTAGGGAGGAGCGTTCTCGTTCATGCTCAAGGGCACGGCGAGGGGCCGAGCAGTGAGGGCACTGCTTTTAGTAAGTTTGGGGGAGGAGGTGGTTGTAAATAGTTATCATTGCATTGCATATTTTTTTAAAAAATTTTGTATATATTTTTTCTTTTTCTTTTGCATGTTTAATTCTGCATTGCATCTTTATAAAAAATTATAAAAATTGAAAGAAAAAATTGAAAATAAAAAAATATAAAAAGAAAAAATCAAATAAAAACTGAAAAAATTTTAAAATTATAAAAATTGAAAAATTCAATTTTGGCCATAATTGACTTAAGACGGTTAACTAGCTAGGAAAAACTAGATCCCAAAACTTAGTAAATTAAAAACCCTAAAAATAACCTTTCTTAAAATTTAACGGTAGAAAATATATGTCTTTGTAGTTTACTTAGAAATAGGCAAATTTTGAGTTCACTTCTTGGGCTAAGTCAAAATAAAGGAAGAGTATTGAAATTTTTATTAAAGTGTAAGTCTGAAAAATAATTCCTAAGCTTAAATCTAAATTCTGAAAATATATACCCTACAACTTGCACAAACACGAACCTTGAAACTTGAAATAGTAGAGAATACCTTAAAATGCTCTTGTCTAAAATCCTTAGTATGAAGGAGAATAAAATTATAAGTGCGAATAAAGAGATATAAAAAATGAACACTGGTTTTATAATTACTTAAGGCTGCGTAAAATAAAAAAATATATAGCGAGGGTGCATTATCACCTAGTGCCTTAGACCAACTGGTTTGGGAGTCACTACTAAAGCCTTAGGTATTACAAGACGAGGAATTACGCCTTAATGCGCAAACACATTTTGTAATCGGTCGTTAGTACCTCAAGAAGTATTAACGGTCGCATGAAGGATGTGTGAGCAATTTCATCTAAAAATTCACCAAGTAAAAGTACTTTGGACGATGGACAAGAGTATAATAGCTTGAATTGAATTTCCAAGTGTAGGGGTGATACATACACACACGTAGGGGTATGTGATTGAGGTTTGGATGAGAGATAGGAATGAAAAATAGGACTTATATTTTTAGTAGAGATGATAAAAATTCCTAAGTTGAGATGGAACCTTAGAAGGAAAATTCAAAAGATACTGAAAGCTAAATAAATTTACAGAACATATACAATCTTAAGTTAAATGATAAGGAAGCGTGAAAAATATGGGTTGATAATTTCTGAGTCGAAGATAATAGAATTTCTTGCTAGGACACCGAATTGAAGAATAAAAGTCAATAGGCCAAATTGATCGGATTTTGTGAGTAGTATCCGCTGAAAACCCTCAGGAGACAACACTCCTCCTACTAAGGACACCTAGAGATTTAACGGCTTGTTGCACGAGCTCAGTGCAATCGTGTTTCCCTACGTAAGTGAGGTTAGGTTTTTTCGAGAATAAGACTAGTTTTGCTCGGGACGAGCAAAAGATAAGTTTGGGGGTATTGTTCATATCAAAATTTTGCATTATTATATTCCCCATTCTTAATCATATTGCAAATAAACAGGTGTTTTTGATCCATGTCTGTTAAATAGTTGCAGGTTACAGGTTTTCGGAACAATACAGTGAAAATGATGAAAAAAACGCTACAAAAGTGAGACTACGACCAACAAATAGAAGAATTTTTATGATGCCGCCTACAGTTAAGGAACAAATGAAGATCAATGAATAGTTCGATTTCACAAAGCACGAAGGCAGCACAAGATTCAAGACTTCAACACGAAGCGAACAGTAAAAGTCCACAACATTCTGCACTGTGGAAATCTGGAAGAAACTATAAGACATTCTGAAGAACCAAGTGAAAAAAAATAGAAGGAAAAAGCAACTGAAAGAAGCCCTGAAGAAATGGGCCAGCAAGCCCATCAAATGGCCGCGGATCTGCTGCCAAACAAGGCATATGGCCGCGGATCCACGGCCGTGCTGTGCACGTGTCGGTGCGTGTCGGTGGAGTCGGTGCATTGACCCGGTTTTCTTAGGGTATTTTTGTAATTCTAGATATGGATCAGATGTAAACCCTAGGGTTTCTATTATCTATAAATAGGAATCCTACAGCTCTTTTTGGAGCATGCCTCTTTTTATTTCTCTAGTTTAAATTTTCATTCCTTGTAATTGTCAAAGAGTGCATCAATAAAAAGTAAGTTTTTATTTTTGAATCTTTCTTATCTAGCAATTTTATTTCTGCAATTTTTATCTGTCGTAGTTATTTTCAGCACGTTAATTAGGATATTAAATAAAAATCATAAAAAATGAATTCCTTTGTTAATTCCCTAATGAGTGAGTAGTTCCTCACTTGTTAGGGTTAGGTTTGGGGAAGGTTTGAGAAATGAAAATCTCTCACCCCTTTCTTGCTCTTTCAACATTTTAAAGTAAGACTCTATGCATACATACACACACCGCTCACTACGGCACCCTATCCCACGAGGTAGCGGTGATTCCATAGTTAAAGACCGGTTGTGTTTGATTTCTATAGAGGTTAGGGCTAAGAGTTAAGAAAGGACGGACAAGGACCAAAGGGAAGAAACCTAGTTTCTTCCCGATCGTGCTAATCCCCATTGTTAACTATTACCTTAACACCTAAAAGTTCTTAATTGGGGAATAGAAAGCGGTGAGAAGACTTGACTTTCCAAACTAACCTAATCCTAACCCTAGCAAAGTTTTAATCCAAATCAAACTCAACTTCAGTTTTTATTGAAAATCAAAACCTACCACAAATAGGAATTGACTCGTTAGAACAACTAGAAAATGCGCGTTTTCCCTGTAGACCGACCCGTACTCAACCGGCTAGCTACCAAGCGACACCGTTCTTGATTGCGGTTAATTCTTTGATTTCAAAACGCATACGCATAAAATCTCTACAATCACCGGCCGAGTCTGAGCTCCAGGGGTTCGTGCTCCATGTGATGTCCTATGGTCTCAGGTACAACACAACTATATTGTTTGGTTTTCTAGTAAAATCTCCGGATCACAGCAGATCACAGATGTCACAAATGATACTAAAAATACGATATTTGCACATAAACTTAACTTTAAACAATCTAAACTAAAACTAAAAGTCTACAAAACACAATAACTACATAAAGAACAGATAGAGATCATTACCTACACAAAAGAACTTAAAGATCCAAGCTTTCGTAGCTCCTAGGCATCCAAGAGGCAAAACTAGATCAAAGATGTGATTTTAGAGAGATTTTGTGAATTTTGTGATGGATTTTGTGATGTAATATGAAGTGTTCAGTTAGAGTTGAGAGATAGAGAAATATGAAAGAAATTAAGTGAGAAAGAATGAGAGAGTGTGAGGAAATGAGAGAGGGAGGTGAGTGTAGAGTGAGAATGAGAGGTGAGTGTAACCAATGCATTAACTCCTCATTAATGCCTTCACACCAAGTCACCATGCCACCTCTTCTCATCCAAAACAAATATCTTTCTCCCACAAAAGATCTAGGGTTAGGGCAAGGATTAGGGTTAAGGAAAAAAGGATAAGATAAATTGTTAAGTGTCATGGTCACTAATACTAGATTAGCACAAACAAACCTCACATTTACGTGCACACGTGCGTGCATACTCATAACAAATAATAATAAATTATTAATTAAATGTTATAAAATGTGAGGAATCCGAATTGGTAAACTTTTTACAGTAAATCCGCATTAACGTCTAAACGAATACTAACCGAAATCTAAGACGTTACAATATAATAATATGATGTTTCAATCTCAATTCATATATCATAATCTCGTGATATCATGTCTGATCATATCGACTCAAATCCTTTTGACATATCATATCCTCATCTTACACGTATATATGTATGTATGTATGTATGTATATATATAAAAACACACACACATACACACATATCATACCAAGTGCATGTGGGTGCGTGTGTGACAACATATATCCCAAGGCTCAAGGTTAAGAAAAATAAGACTAAGGGTATACCTTCCTACGAATACAATTATTCTAACATATAGTCTCCTGGAAACCTATTAGCTAAGTTTACATGTCACGACCCAAAATAGCACATGACTGGCCCCTGAATCATATGAAGTCTATAGGACCCCATCTAATTCAAGTAAGCCAAAAATCCCAGAAAATCTAAATCATTTTAAAGAAGAAGTGAAGAAAACATATTTTGAAGCAAGTGGTTTTAATAACATAAGCCGAAGTATGTATTTTTAAAATCTCAAGTCTTTTCTGAAAATTTCGGCAGAGTTTCCTTTGTAAATACTGGCCCCAAAAGGGTACAACATGCATAATATGAATAAAGGCATCCCCAAGCGGGAGCTAACTCTTCGTCAATTGACGGTCACAACCACACAAGCAATATAATATACAACGCTGAAGGGCGAGGATAAAAACTCAAAGGAAACTCAAAATCATCAAGAAAACCATAATAATACAATGCGCGACTCTGTCGAAATAATAAACAACTGGTTTTCTAAGTCTGAAATAAATATACAAGTCTGGTTGATGGAGTTACTAGATACAACTGATTAAAATAAATACAAGGGTGGTCACGATGCGAGTGAACCCACCTACCAAAGCAATCACCCAAAAAGGAACAATGTGCCAGCAAAGCCACAACGAACCTGTACGGCAAAACCTACAAGAAACTGTGGCACAACGGGGTTAAGTTGCCAACTCGTGAGTAGAAAACATCACAGAGCAGAAATCGTATGTATGACTCAATCTTAGGTCAATACGATCAGTAATATATATTCTCAATATGATAAAGTTTGAAGCATGATAAGGTGGCAAGGGTAAACATCTATACATAAGTGTAATACCAAGTGCTCGTGTCAGTGCTTCAGGTAACAACATATCATAAATATGAGGTATGATCAATGTAATCAACATGAAATCAGTGTCAACTATATCATGAAGTTAATACTATGATATCTAGGGTGACCATATCAGTATAGATGCCAACTATATACTCAAGTCTATAAGTATGTGGATATCATCCAACTATGTAATCAATGTCTGTATGCATATGGATCTCGTCCACGTGTCAACCCATGACACAACAATATCATGCATGTAAATATCATAAAAACATATGCATGAAAGTATGAGGATGTAAATTAACGTGTGTCCCTCGCGACACATCAAAATCATGGAACCTGAGTGTCCACCATCGACACTCGAAACATCATGAAAGACGTGTCCAGCATCGACACGTAAATCCTCATATATCTCAGGCTCCGTATCATCTGCGGGTTCGGCCCGCGGGCTCCGGCAGTACGGATCGGCCTATATCCATCTCGTGACTCCAGTCGGTATCCTCCGGATAACCGCCAGGTCCAAATACTATCATCGGTAGGTAGTGGTCCTTCCGCCAGGCTCACCGTCTACTGCACAGCAAATCCGTTCTCGCCCCGGGTACCATACCGGGTCCACCATGTACCCACAATCGGCCTCATCCAGCTCCTCGAATCGGGTATCACATGCCACTCTCAGAACCGAGAAAACACATGGTGGACGCACAGAAATATCATATCAAGAGAAACCGAGTTTTTAAAACAATACATACTTTCTTTTAAAATGACCACGGTTCTCAAATCCAGAAATCTCATGAAAACGGCATATCTCAATGCGTATAATCGTAAAGCATGATGTATGCGACATATAATAGAAATGTAAGCATATCCGTATATCATGCAACATGGAACAGTAATATGCACATATCGAGGGAAAACCGCTCCTTTAAATGAATCCTGTTTTAAAATATATTCTGCGGTTCCCAATTTCTCCAAGGTCAAATGCAACATCATATAAAGGTGTATATGCAACTATAGCAAATAATTTATGCAAAGAGTCATATCATGATGCAGCAATCCTACTGTGTAGTGACATGGCAATCATCGATGATGAAGTGTGTGAGCCGGCAAGAAGGTGTACGTAAAGCATACGCATCATCGGTAATGGTGTTGGTGTCCTGACAGCATGGGTTTAATACATCATAAATCATAAGTATATAAGCATGCAATGCACTAATAACAACATGAATATATGGAAATGGAAAAATAAATGCAACAATAAGGAATCTACATTAGTTATACGAGTCATACAGTTTGTCATTTGAAATCACACGAATCGTGGTGTTTAGAAAAATAGGGGCTGCGGTATTTTTAAGAAAAAAAGGTACGTCCTTTGAAATATCCGTAAAATCCTTTTGCATGTCTTTAAAATACTCACGATTCGTTAGTTTTGAAATAGTTATGACTCCAGTCTAGTCTAACATCTATAAGTAACTACAGGGCTAAACTAACAGGTTAATCGAAAAGGTACGGAAACCACCTAAATCTGAGTCGATACATATAAATATAATAGTCGGTGATCCCGCCTCAATATTATCACATACGATACAATATATAACATGACATTCTCGAGTCAAGAGTGCAGATCTATCATCAATATAAAGCTCGTACGGTAAATCCATCGTACGGCATCCCAAATCTGGTTACGGGTCGAATCTCACATTTATCTTATCATTTATCTGGTATCCTTATCATCATATCCTGTATTAGGGGTACTGATCTAAGTCTAGTACAAAATGATACCATCTGCATATATATGCGTGTATGAAACACACGCCTAAAGGCCCGCTATAATCTCATGTCGTATCTCATAATACGAATCAAAACATATCACCGATCCCATAGCATCATGCCTAATCTCATCGACTCATCTCCAAGTACCATGTACAATCCTCATCATCCATGTATAGGTATACGTATATATATACATAGTCTCATATCTATGTGTGTGTGTGTGTGTATACATATCCCCATATACGCACAAGTAAAACAAAATAAGCATGTGTGTGCGTGTGGGTGTAAACCTTATTCTAGGGCTCGCGACTAAACTAACTAACGCCACTATCATCCAATTATACTAAATTTAACCCATGATCTTCTAAGGTCGTACTTAGTAATCATCTAAGTTTCACAACACGTAAACATATATATAACTATAATATATATATATATATATATATATATATATATATCAAAAGCTACACTACGAACTACGGGGGTGCTATACGCCATCCACCCGACTTCCCCCGTAGATATATATCTACTCACCTCGATCCTTGCTGGCTGGAGTCGATGACGCCACGCTCATCCTCGTCGTCTCAAAGTCCACATGGGGGTACCTACATGTTAACATATATCGTGTCGCATAAAAATCCAATTCAAAACCGAAACGACACGCTAAAAACCTATAGGTTAGAACCTACGGACTACGCATGCAAGAATAACCAACAACTCTCGACGATTGACGTGCAAACGTCAAGTGATCGAGACAAACACAAAAACCCAAATTTCAAGTTAACGGAATTCGCAAAACGAAATCAGAAATGATGCAAAACACTTCCAGATTTTACCGTAAGTAAAATTAGCCAATTTTGCACATGTGGAGGGGCTATTTACTGGACAAATGAGCTATGAACCAAACACGAAGCACCAAGGCAACACCTTGGCCGCAAATTGCAGCCAGGAAGGATTTATTTGCATGACTTACTAGGTGTCTGCATGACTCCCTGTGTTTGCTAAAAAAATTTCAGAGGCTCCGGGTTTTAGCAGATCTCCAATTCTCATCACAACTTCCAAAAATTCCAATGTCGGCAGATTTCCAAGTTCGTGTCTTGGGGTTCTACTCTCTGGTTTTGTCCAGAATTTAACACTAAAGGGGTTGTATAGCCTCTACTAATCTTAATTACACGATCACAACTCAAAAGTCCCTCAAACCCTAACTAGGAATTTTCAAAGCTCACTAAACAACGCTATATTGATTCTAAACATGTATAGGTGCTAAGGTGAATGAAATACAATAAAAATGGTGAAAGAATTACCTCATTTGGCAACTCAATAAAATTCTTGAGTTGCCCCAAGTGTCCAAAATTCTTGCTTTCTGTGTCCAAAGTGTTTGTGTGGAGCTTGTGCACATTTTTAATGAAGTGGGGATGGATTTTGGATGAGTTTTTGGTGGTGTTTTGAGGGTTTAGAGGAGGGGAGTGAAGGAGGGTAGCAGCCATAGAAGAGGAGGGAAGAAAGATGAAGAAAATGAGGAGGGAAAAGGAATAGCCAAGTCAAAGGAAACCCCTCACCTCTCTCTCATGCTCATCCCTCTTTGTTTATTCATTTTTGTAACAACCGAGTTCAATTATACCAATTCCAATTCCCGTATTTTTATATCTGTAGTATTTTATTGATTTATCGTGTTTGGGTGCGGATGGTATGTTACATTTTTACATTGCATTCGACCCGACCCGCTTGCTTGAAACTTGTTTGATTCATATTTATGAATCACCCTGATTTGTTATGTAGACTTGTGCATTTTCAACTTTATCGCATACTGGCATTTTATCTGGCATAGCATCTTTTACCATATAACATTTTGAGTCACGTAAAATATTTTAAAAATACATTTCATAGCCTGCATGATACCCCTAACCCCGTGGTAGCATCCGCGCATCTTGTTCTCGTCCCGTTCAGTGAAACGGACGTGTTTGGATGGCTACGCGCACGTACGTGCATCCGTTCTTGGGGGTATGCTTTTTCGTTACCTGAGCATTCTTTTTGAATTTTGAAAGTCGCATATATTTTTCATATTTTAAATCTGAATTTTTAGACCCGACTCGGGTGTGTTTTGAAGTAAGTTTGTGTTTGCCAAAATCTCAAAACATACGAATATTATATTCCTTAAATAAACTATTAAACTATTATACATATTATATTCTTTTAACTAATTAACCCTTAAATCTCAACAGTCCCTCTCCCTGATTCTCACAACTCTCTCTCTCTCTTTCTTCAAATATTTTATATTAATTCCTAACTAACATATCTCACTCTCTCTGTCAATATATATATATATATATATATATATATATATATATATGTTCTTCATATATTTTTATATTAATTTTATTCTATCCTAACCGTTTCTCTCTCTCTCTTTCGCTCTCTCCTTCTCTCTCACAGACTCTCTCTCCCGTGAATCTCTCTCTCTCTTTCTCTTCCCCTTCTCTCTCCTCTCGTACTTACTGTGCATTCCTCGACTCTCGTCACCTCCCTCTTATTTAGCGCCACCTCCCTCCTTCCCTATTTAACCCCCACGAGAAAACCACAGAACTTAAAAAAAACCTAACCCTAGCCTATGCCTTCGCCTCCATTGTCGATCCCTCGATCTCATCTCCTCCTCGACCTCCCAACTTCACCACCTCAACCACCTCCCCCACATCACCTCCCTCTTCCTCTTCCCTGCACCGAACCCCGACGACGAACCCATCACGAGCCCCAAGAACCCATCACCCCTTGCCTGCATCGCCGTCGCTCGCGCCCACCGTCACTGCAACCACCGCCTTTTCGTCCACCTTCTTCTTTCACTTCCTTCTCTCCTCCCGGCTCCATGACCACCTTCGTCACCGCGACCAGCAACTTTTCCCGGCAACTCAAGAAACCCAGCAACCCTAACCATGTCTCCCTCGTAGCCGATCTCCTTCTTCGGCCTCGCCGCACACATCACCTACAACCCATTCCTTCCCTCTTCTATTTTCTTTCTTTCCCTTTTTCTTGCTTTCTTGAATCGGGTCTCGGCCGTCTCATCGTAGTCATGCATGTCGTCGACGATCCGGGCAACCCAGAAGACGTTCTCGTGCAGCGTGGTCACTTCTTGCATTGGCTGGTTCCGTTCCGGGCATGCGTGTGTGCATCGTAGCTTTTACCGACATTGCACGTTGCAGTGCATACCCGTTTCTTGATCTGTCGAAGCAAGTAAAACTTGCTACATGCTATTATATTATTTTTATACATATTTAATTGCATGATTAAACCTGTAAATTAAACCTAAGGCCATTTGTTCCATTTTTCCATTTCGATGCTCCATATATCATTTTAGATTTAGATCTTGAAACATACCTTGTTGCATGTTAGATTACAATATAGTGTACCCACGTCCATATTTAAATCACATAATAACTATTTGCATAGCCCATAGTACCCTTTTAATAGTTTCTACCTTATCGGACACCCGTTTGCATCCATTTAACCTATTTTATGTATAATTGCATCCCTAGATCATTTAATACATAATAACGAGATTTTAACATTCCACATTTGATAAATTGTAGTTTAATTAGTATTGGAACTTTAACTTTAACCTTAATCATAACTGTGCATCTATATGCCTTAATCTGTACCTGATTGCATATCACATTACAATGTTCCATTTTATTGTTCCATTAGTACCCCATGCTTGTTTTGTATACCCATGCTTATGTTAGTTTGATTATGAACACCCACATGACATTTTGTGCACCCCTGACATGACTTGTTACACCTACTACTTGACACGACATGGTACCGTGCAACTCTTGACATGACATGACGCCTATGTACTACCTGACTTGACCTGATGTACCATTGCTTTACCTGTTACCTGATCTTGTTACTAATGCCAACAAACCTGACCTGTTGTCCCTACGGACATTTCCCGTTGTCTATCCAGACAAACCTGTACCTGCCTGATTCTGTATTGGCATTAGCTCCAGATTATTTAATACCTGACTTGAACACATATAACTTGGTGGTATGGGGAAATCAATGATGAAACCTGACTTGTAACTCGACAGTTCGATACCTTTACTAATCAGTTTTAGAGGCTAGGCCAGCCTTGGGATGATGCTGCTGACTTCATCCATCGTTACCCACTACCTTTTAGAGGCTAGGCCAGCCTTGGGATGATGTTGTTGACATCATTCATAGTTATCCATTTTCCCTTTAGTGCCTAGCGGCATGTCTCGGTTTCAGCCCGAGAATCTTCACCATGATCCCGAGCACGCACGGGATACTATTGAGTTACATCGATGATTCATTAAATTGATTTCAAAGACTTGAGAGTAGTTAACCCAGTAGACCAGTTTAAATTACTCACTACACATTACCCTCACTGTCCTCATTTATTTTACTGTTATACCTGTTTTATTGTTCATACACATACCTGTATGTCTTGCTACCCATGTTTATTTTATTGCTTGATATTATGATGCACTGACGTCTGGGTTTTGCATGGCCCAGATCATCTACCTTTGTTGCAGATTGATCAGGAGTACTGCCGCTGTTAGACCGAGCGGTGAGGATCCTGTTGGTATCCAGTTTTACTTTCCAGGTGTTTTATTTATTGGATCTTTTGCTTCCGCATATTATATTATTTCTTGACTCATTTATTCTGGCTCATGGACATGTATTAGATAGTTTAGTTTACTTTCCTGTTCTTGATATCTCTACAGCCATAATGTGACTGTAGAGGGATTTTTCCTATCCACAGGTAGCATGGTTGGCTATATCACGTGCCTATCTTAGCGTACTCTGGGAAGCGGGGCGTGACATGGTTCTTTTGGTATCAGAGCCATAGGATATAGGTTAATCGAGTTTGATTCTTTTTGTAGTTGGGTATTGGACCCAATACACGAATCAAAATACTCGTGATTAGGAACATGTCCTGCCACCTTGTTATCGTGATTCTTGAATCATATCTTTCTCTTGATCCTTTGTCTTGACGATATGCAAACGACTTTGCATCTCGACTGAAAATCTTTTGGTTCCCTATTGTTTCTCCCTGTTCTTTGATTCTGATACTAGGATATGGGCGACTTGAGTGGAGTTATGTAATTGTATCCATGAACTGCAGCATGGTTACAATGCGGTACTCTATTTAAGTAACTTGGAGTCCTGGTCTTGATTCACTTCCTTGTTTCATAGTCGTTATATTACCTTGCTTCTCTCGGTTTCATTGCTTACCAGTTCTAGTTTTATCGCCAGCTTGAATTATGTTTACCGTGCTTAATCCTCTTCAGTATCTTAACTTCGGATGAAGTCATCTCGGTATCCTACTTGTTCATATCTTTCCCGCATTAGAATTATTCAATTCTGGTGCATTCCTTGCTTGTTGTTGTCTTGGGAATGGATTTTCTCGGCACTTTCCACGCTCACATTGATTGTAGAGCAAGGAAAGCGAATTTCCAGATTTCCGGACATCCGGAGTTTGTTTTTGCTGGAGTAAGCAGTTCTATCGAGCTAGTCGAGTTTAGGGCTAGGCCGACAAGTAATGTTCTTACGTCGATGGAAGTTGTTAAGGAAGAAGCGCCGGCTATATTTCGAGAGTTCATGGACGTGTTCGAGGACATCTCGGGTTTACCGCAAAACGAGATGTAGAGTTCATGATTGTCCTGGTGCAACGCCAATCTCAAAGGCGTACTATCCAATGGCACCAGTGGAGTTGGAAGAAGTAAAGAAGCAGGTTACCGAATTGCTTGAGAAGGGTTGGATTCGCAGCAGTAACTCACCTTGGGGAGCTCCAGTTCTTCTAGTCAAGAAGAAAGATGGCACAATGAGGATGTGCATCGATTATCAAGAATTAAACCGGGTGATTATTAAGAACAAGTACCCGATCCCCCGCATTGGCGAATTATTTGAGCAGCTTAGTGGCGCGAGGGTATTCTCGAAGCTGGATTTGCGATCCGGATATCATCAGGTCAGAGTTAAAACAGAAGATATTTGCAAGACGGCGTTCCGAACTCGGGATGGACATTACGAGTATTTAGTGATGCCCTTCGGAGTAACGAATGCACCGGCGATATTTATGGACTTGATAAACCGAATCTTTTCACCATTCTTAAACCAGTTTATAGTGGTGTTCATTGATGATATTCTGGTTTACTCGATGAATATAGAAGAGCATGCAGAACACTTAAAGATCGCACTGCAGACATTGAGGCAAGAATGATTGTATGCAAAGATGATCAAGTGCGAGTTTTGGCTTGAAGAAGTGAAGTTTTGGGACATGTCGTGTCTGGAGTTGGAATCGCCGTTGATCCCGAAAAGATTACAGCAGTTCGAGATTGGCCGATTTCGAAGAACGCTGTAGAGATCAGAAACTTTTTTGGACTTGTCAGGTATTACAGAAGGTTCGTGGAGAACTTTGCTCGCCTAGCGGAGCCTTTGACCAAGTTTACACGGAAAGGAAGTACCATTTGTGTGGACGGATAAGTGTCGTCAGTTTTTGAGGCGCTGAAGCAGAAATTGATAACCGATCCTATCTTGACCATACCAGACAATTTGGAGGATTAGTGATTCACAGCGACGCATCTGGGAAAGGATTGGGATGTGTTTGATGCAACATGGGAAGGTTATAGCGTACGCATCGAGACAGTTGAAGACCCATGAGAAGAATTACCCAACTCATGACTTGGAGCTAGCAGCTGTGATTTTTGCTTTGAAGATTTGGAGACACTACTTATTGGGCGAAAGGGTCAAGGTTTTCACCGATCACAAAAGCCTAAAGTATGTGTTCACACAGAAAGAGCTTAAAATGAGGCAGTGTAGATGGTTGGAGCTGATGGCTGACTACGATTCTTGATCTTAAGTACCATCCGGGGAAAGTAATTTCGTGCCGGATGCGCTTAGTCGGTTGCCAGCAATTCAGATGTTGACTGCACAGAAGGAACTTATTGAAGACTTTCGAAGGTTCGTTTTGGAAGTTGTGCTACCGCATTCTTCGGGACAGTTGATGCAGCTGCAAGTACAATCGTCGTTGATCGAGAGTATTAAAGCAGCGCAGTTACAGGACCCTAGATTGCAAAAGTTTTGAGAACAGGTTGGAGCTGGATTTTGAATGGACTTGTTAATTCATGAAGATGGTTCGTTGCAATATGGTAGTCGTTTGTGTGTGCTAAAAGGATATATTCGCGAAGAAGTTTTGAAAGAGGCGCACAGTTCTGCATATTCCGTACATCCAGGAGGCACGAAGATGTACCGAGATCTACAACAGCATTTCTGGTGGGAAGGCATGAAACAGGAGATTGCCCACTTTATAGCAAAATGCTTGGTGTGTCAGCAAGTTAAGGCTGAACATCAAAGGGTTGCTGGTTTATTGCAACCACTTTCGATCCCTCAATGGAAGTGGGAACATATAACCATGGATTTCGTGACGGCTTTACCGCGGAGTCCAAAGGGCAACAATGCAGTTTGGGGTGATTGTTGATCGATTGACCAAAGCAACTCATTTCATACCATTTCGAGTTGGTCAATCAACGGAAGCATTGGAAGAATGGTACATGCAGGAGATTGTAAGATTGCATGGAGTACCGGTGAGCATCGTGTCCGACCGTGACACCCGTTTCTTATCGCACTTCTGGAGGAGTTTACAAGAAGGTTTGGGGACTCGAGTGAAGTTTAGCACAGCTTATCATCCTCAAGACAGATGGCCAGTCGGAGAGAACGATCCAAACTCTTGAAGACATATTGAGAGCTTGCATGTTAGACTTCAAGGGTTCATGGGAGGATCATCTACACTTGGTGGAGTTTTCTTACAATAACAGTTTCCAGGCGACTATTCAGATGGCTCCATTCGAAGCTTTATATGGTCGCAAGTGTCGTTCACCTGATTGTTGGGACGATGTTGGAGAACGAAGATTGTTGGGATTAGATTTGATCGTGCAAACGGTTGAGAAGGTTAACACCATCCGGAATCATATGAAAGCCGCACAAGACCGACAAAAGAGTTGGGCAAATACGTTGAGAAGACCTCTAGAGTTCACTGTTGGTGATCTAGTATTCTTGAAGATATCACCGACTAGAGGACTGAATCATTTCGGAAGTCGAGGAAAGCTTAGTCCTCGATTCGTTGGACCTTTGAGATTTTGGAGCGTGTTGGAAAAGTGGCGTATCGATTGGTTTTACCGCAATCCTTGGCGAATTTTCATGACGTGTTTCACATATCTCAACCCCGTAAGTATGTTCGAGATGAAACACAAGTGTTGGATCATTCGGAGCTTACTGTAGGTGAAGATTTGACTTTTGAGGAGCGACCGATGTCGATTGTGGATCGAAGAGAAAAGGTTCACAAGAACAAAGTTATCCCTCTTGTACTTGTTTCTTGGGGCAATCGCTCACATGGAGAATCAACGTGGGAACGAGAAGATGAAATCCGGCAAAAGTTTCCACATCTATTCTTGTAGTTTGTTGTTCGTTTATCCTTTCTTGTTCTTGGAATTTCGAGGACGAAATTCTTTTGTAGTTGGGTATAATGTAACAACCGAGTTCAATTATACCAATTCCAGTTCCCGTATTTTAATATCTGTAGTATTTTATTGATTTATCGTGTTTGGATGCGGATGGTATGTTACATTTTTACATTGCATTCGACCCGACCCGCTTGCTTGAAACTTGTTTGATTCATATTTATGAATCACCCTGACTTGTTATGTAGACTTGTGCATTTTCAACTTTATCGCATACTGGCATTTTATCTGGCATGGTATCTTTTACCATATAACATTTTGAGTCACGTAAAATATTTTAAAAATACATTTCATAGCCTGCATGATACCCCTAACCCCGTGGTAGCATCCGCGCATCTTGTTCTCGTCCCGTTCAGTGAAACGGACGTGTTTG
Organism: Agapanthus africanus; assembly: GCA_030015575.1. NCBI lineage: Eukaryota > Viridiplantae > Streptophyta > Magnoliopsida > Asparagales > Amaryllidaceae > Agapanthus > Agapanthus africanus. The sequence goes on from JASDDO010000008.1 coordinate 214,282,835, forward strand.
GATGGCTACGCGCACGTACATGCATCCGTTCTTGGGGGTATGCTTTTTCGTTACCTGAGCATTCTTTTTGAATTTTGAAAGTCGCATATATTTTTCATATTTTAAATCTGAATTTTTAGACCCGACCCGGGCGTGTTTTGAAGTAAGTTTGTGTTTGCCAAAATCTCAAAACGTACGAATATTATATTCCTTAACTAAACTATTAAACTATTATACATATTATATTCTTTTAACTAATTAACCCTCAAATCTCAACAGTCCCTCTCCCTGATTCTCACAACTCTCTCTCTCTCTTTCTTCAAATATTTTATATTAATTCCTAACTAACCTATCTCACTCTCTCTGTCAATATATATATATATATATATATATATATATATATATATTGAAAGGTTCCTAGGCACACACTAGATGTCTCACAAGGCATCAACCATGCCAATTTACAATTTTAACGGTGCCGAGAAACCCTAACAAGATCGTTGGCTAGAATTTTAGGTGACAAAACGAGCTAGTTAACATCTTAACTAAAAGTAAACGAACATACAACCTTTGTAGATCCGTTTCTCCACCTCCTTAGCTCCGCAATGAAGTCTCCTCGCTGTCCATATCAAATCCCGGGCTCTAGCGTCGGCTTCATCGGAGAAAAAGCGGGCTAGGTCATCGACGACGTGCCGAAGATGATCTACGTCGAGGCATCACTAGATCAAGCTCTCACTTCACAAAGTCATGAAACTTGTGAAGAAAACACACTCTACTACTTGGCAAGAGGTAGAGGATGAAAAAATAGGAAGTGGGTTCACTTTAGAATTGGATTTCTCTCACTTTTTCATCAATCACCATTGATGAAGTAAGCTTTCTTCAAGTGATGAAGAAGAAGAAGAAGATGAATATCGTTATGATAAGTTATTCCAAATAGAAAATAAAAGGAAATGCTTATCATAATCTAACCATGGTGAAGTGTAGAGAATCAACTAGGGTTGAGTGGAGTGGTTAGGGTTAAGCATGAGACAAAATGGTGACTAAGTCAAAGCTTCATGAAGCTTCAACATGCAAGTCCAAAATTAGCCACCATTTCATTTCTTTATGCTTAATATTTTTCCAAAATAAATAAACAAATAAATAAATGAATAAATAAATAATGGATAAAACAAAACCCTAATTTCCAACTTAACCATGGTTTAATTCTTTACACTTAACCAAAAAGCATGTATCATCAAACATGATACAATCAAGTGCACAAAATATATCACATATACAATGTGCACAGGCGAGTGAGAAAATCCATCTTAAGTAAACCGATACTAGTTAATGCAAAGTAATATATCAAATATATAATTATGTATTAAATCATTAAATCAACACTTGATTCAATGATCCGGTCATGTCGAACATAACCGACTAGTATTCAATGTATCGACTTATCGAATCAACGCTTGAATCGATAACTAGGTTACATAGCATACAACCATTCGATACATTCATCGCGAGAATGGAATACGGTATCACATACACGCATTATTCTCGGTCCCGCACATATCTCATATGCGCTCCTATTTCGTTTCGCTTGAGCCAGGAAACCTCTGTGTAGGACTCTAAAGACTCGTCAATACGCCGGCAGCAGGTGATGATCATATCAAACACCTACAAGCCGCAAGCGGTCTGCTAAACGTAACGGCCACCCGGGTATTGAGCGATCAGAAGATCGACGAGCAAGCCCGCTCACACTCCAGTGAATCCAACCAGTAACACTACCGTACAGTCCGGTCTGATCGTCTGATATGTCGCATATCTTGCCTAGGCGTGGTAAACGTCAGACCCCAATAGCTCGATAAGTCGTGTCGATATGAGGTCTATAACAATTTGAGAAACTACTGGTAACACTTACCAGTAAATCTCAGCAACCCTGGCCAGGGATTTCCTGTTATAGCCAATCGAACACAGCGCAACATCAACTCCCTATACCGGGAGAGACGAATCCCCTCCTATCGCTCATTGCCTCCATGTGACTCGGGACTGTACCCAAAAACCACCGTTTTGCACGCCCTCTTGGACGTGGTAAGGTGGAAATAAAAGCACAGTGGGAACCACACAAGACTCTATGACGATCTCGGGTCAACAGACTACTCTGTACCAGTGTCACCTGAGAACTGGCATCTGACGTAAGGTATAATACCATCTGGGAGTTCTCGGCGAGTCCGTCCAGTGTACCCAGTCTCTACTGAGCACCCGTATATCTCCTCCGATGTCAAACACCAATGGATATGGGATCATCCATCACCCATCTGTATGGGTCGAGAAGGTATACGCTAGTCTACTCTGGTATATCGATGCCCCTTCTCGATACACCCACGACTAGGGACTTTGAAGGATGTACTTATGGACTACCATGTCCCCACTAGTATGATCCGCATCATAGTCCAGGTAGTCAAGTACACATCCTAAGGGCTTTACCAACATGTAACAGAGAGACAATCAGTATACACGTTAAGGTAAAGATCAACCAGATAGCATACTATCATGTCGAGCAAGAAAGTCCTCCCTATATATGTCCCGGCATCCACTACAATATACATCCAATGTACAGTAATGGCCTCCAGGGCATACATATAACTAACAATCTCCCACTTGCACTAGGGCCATCTGTAGCAGTGGTTGTAGTATCTCATACTCAACCATCCCATAAAAGTCTCTCTCTGGGAATTGGCCTTCGTGAGTGGATCCACCATGTTATCCTCTGAGTCTACTCTCCTAACCTCGATCCCTTAGAGATCAACCATCTCCATGATCAGGTGATACTGCCTTAGAATATGTCTGGATCACTGATGGGACCTTCGTTCCTTGGCATAAGCCACAACTCCATTGTCACATAATGGGAGGAACATAGTTCATCTCATGAACCATTATACACCCAAACAGCCTCTTTGGTAGCATCATAAGTAGCGATGTATCTAGCCTTTATCGTCTAGTATGTCACGGTATTTAGCTTGGAACTCTTCCAACATACCGTCCCTTTTCTGAGGGTAAAGACAATGCCTGTGACTGACATTCAGTCGTCTTTATCACCCTGGAACACTTCCAGTGATTCTCCCTTGGATCGATTGATACCATCTCACTACAACTAGTGAGTATCCTAATATCCAATTAAATCTATCTCATAGATCAAAACCCAGGATTTAGTAGGTATCATTTTGATCCTATATGGAGAATCATTGTGATAAGCGGAGATTGACCAATCATAGCATAGGAAACTCCTTCCCTATCTCGAGTATGTCATCCACGTACTCTACGAGGATCGTCACCATACTCCCTACTACCTTTTTGTTTATACAAGGTTCATCTACCATTTTGATGATGTCAAACTCTTTGACTACTTCATCAAAACAGACGTTCCAACTCCGCGATGTCTGCTTTATCCTATAAAACATCTTGCACACGTTTCCGCTGCTCCCACTGTCTACGAGGCCCTCTGGCTGTGTACTTATAGACGCACTCTTCTAAAACATCATTCAGAAAAGCAGTCATGGCACCCAACCGCCAGATATCGTAGTCATGGTATGTAGCCATGGCAAGTAGGATCTGGATGGACTTAAGCATAGCCACTGGAAAAAGGTTTCATCATTATCCACGCCTGGTCGATGACGAAAACCTTTAACAAGTCTAGCTTTGAAAGTCTCAACTTTTCCTTCTACACCAAGTAATCTTCTCAAGATATACTTGGTCCTGATGGGGATTTAACCCTTCAGATATAGCAACCAAAGTCCATACTTTGTTGGTGTATAAGGATTCCATCTCAGATCGATAAACATCCAGCCATTCTTACAGAGTCTCACTCCTGATGGCCAGCTCGAAACTAGTTGGGTTATCATCTCATGATGCAATCCTCGCTCCCACTGTCATAGAGAAACAGAAGTATATCTCAGGTGGGTGAGGAACCCTACTAGATCGGCGGAGAGGCTGAGGTTCGTTGGTATCTACTGAATCCTTTGGTTGTACCAAATCATCTGCTGTATCTTGTATAGCTTGAACTTTTCCAGTTCTACATTACAGACTTTGCCTCGAGCTTGTCCGGATTATGCTTTCAGACATAGGCCGGACAACCCCAAATCTTAACTAACTTAAGACATGGGCTCTTCCCTTTCCATATCTTATATGGAGTGGTAGGCAACTGATTTGATTTGAACCCTATTTAGTAGGTATGCAGCTTCTCAAGTGCATAACTCCTAAAAGGAAATAGGTAACTCAGTAGTACTCATCATAGAGCACACCATATCAAATAGGGTGTGATTGCTCCGCCCCGATATACCATCGTGCTATGGTGTATACGGAGGAGTAATGCTGAGAGAGAATCTCATTCTCCTTTAGAACAGTCCAGGATTTTCGTGCTCAAGTATTCTCCTCCTCGATCACATCAAAGGACATAATACTTATACCCGTATTTTGGTTCTCTACTTCTAACTTATATTCTATAAATATCTCAAAAGGTTCGGACTTGTGTTTCAACAAGAACATAGATCTGAATCTCGAGAGATTATCAGAGAATGTAATGAAGTACAAAGAACCAGACTTGGCATGTGTAGACTGGGGACCTACATACATCAACATGTATCATCCCAAGAGTTCACTAACTCTTTCTCTGTTTCCAATAAACAGAGCTATGGTCATCTTATCTTTGTGACATGACTGGCGAGTTTCACAAGATGTAAATTCAAACTAATTTAAATATGCATCTATATATAACTCCAGCTAGTCGGGTCGCATTGATATGACCTAGTCTACAATACCTCAAGAAGGATCCGTTCATTTCTGAACTCTTCCTCTTGTGTGTGTTCTGTATACTAAGAATTGTAGTTTGATTTAGAACATCAACGCTTTTAGATAACGTGCCTGAACCGATCAACTTTTGATATAGGAAATGTTCAAAACATTATCCAACAATACAAAATTTTATCATTTCTTTACTAATAAAGAGAGTGATATGATTTTGTATATCAGGTTCGGTATCTAATAACATTCGTTCAGAATCAATGTATTGGTAATACAGGGTGACAGTGACCGACAGACTTGGCTGCAACTCTTGCCCCGTTTTCTGCCTCATGAAACTTATCACCCGTTCTCAGTTCTTTACCTTTCTGTAGCCCATGTAACATATTACATATGCGGGATCCTGATCCGGTATCATATACCCAGGACGTAAAGGACATTGAGAAACAGTTCTGTATAATGAACACACCCGAAGATGATGCATCAGCATGCACTCTCTTCGTTTGGGTGGCACGGGAATTCTGGTAATCCCCAATTTCCTGCTCTGTCTTATAACAATTATAAGTTGGAGCGGGACCAACGTTCCCCAGCTCAGTATAACAAGCGGGTTCGGTCAATAATCCGTATTATTATCTCGATTAAGGCGTGATATGGTCGCTACCTGGAGAGAGAGAGGAGAAAACACTCAGCGTGCGCTCTTGCAAGAATAGATTGGTTATTATTTTATCTAATCAGGATGGCTCCCACTGCTTTTTATCAAATCTTCCTTCAAACCCTAAAAGGAAAGACTAGCCGGGATTAATTACACACTACAAGTTCGCCAATTTTTCAGCCAGGCCAGTGTCGGTACTTTGAGGGAGGTCCCCCGTGCTTTCGCACGAACCTAATTAATGTAAACCTCGTTTTCCCAGAGGCGTAACCCCGTTGACACCTTTCTAGACACCTACTTGATCGGCTAATTGTAATGTGTAAAACTCTCCCAGGAGTAACAATTACTCGCAGCGGGTATCGGGATCCAACTATCTCATAGAAGGTATGCAATCTCATTGCAAATTTCAACACTTGAAATTCCCGATAATATTTTGCCCCGAACGATCTATGACCTTGACAAGGTCAACAAACCATAGACCGCAAGTCAAGTTCAACCCGTCATTTCTTGATTGAATCAAACCCACCCGCACGACCCTTGACAAGGTCAACAAGGCCGCACGACTACCCTAACCCAATCTGCATCATATGCATAAGCAGATAAATACTGGTTAGCTACCGCACACTGCGCCTTGACAAGGTCAACAAACGCAGCACGAATACTAAACAGGACTTATCTGAAATGACGGAGGGCTACGACAGGTTTTTCTGAAAACCTATTGCGTAATGAACTTGATATCGTTGTAGGATCGAATGAATTTTGAAATGGAGTGTTTTTTAGGCTTTTCTAGTTTTGCTAAAGGAGTCACTCCCGGTGAAGGGATCGTCGGTTCTTTCCTCGTCGAATGAGGTGCGGGATATATCATATATATCACTGTGCAAAACAAAAACACTTAAAAGCAATCACAAGACAAACCGAGTGTGTAGCATCTGCTAGTTATTGCTAAAGGAGTCACTCCCGGTGAAGGGATCTCGGTCCTTTCCTCATCGAATAAGGTGCAGGATATATCGTATATACCGTTGTGCAAAGCAAGAACTGTAGCTACCTGTTTTATTTTTGAAATTCGATTCCACAACATCTTAGGTTTCTTTTATTTCATTAATCTCATTAATGAAGTCCTATCATTTAAGTACCTAAACATCACAGATAAATACGACGTACACTTATGCCATCCGCATTCGCCTCGATGTCCCCTCGTGCACCGTTAGGTTAGGTAACTAACGGCAGAGCGGGGCAGGGCTAGCGCGGGTGAAAAACATAAGTAACGCCTATATAATATATCATATATACTATATACTGTGTCTATCACAGAACATCACATGATCACATTACAGATATCGCAGCAGAAGAATCATATGAAATATTGGATATACTAGGACGTCCGTGTTTTCAATACGAGCCAGTATAAAACACGGATTCCACGGTCGTGATGAATAGCCAAACCCACACCCCTAGACCCCTACGAGAGCGGCAAGCAACCCTACCAATTCTGGAGTTAGGAGACCCGGGCTCGACTCCTCGAGTTGGTCTCCCACTGGACTCCAGAACCCGGTTACTTGTGCCCTCCTCCTTGGGTCTATCCTAGTGCGGAAAAGTAAATAATATACATCAACGGTGACAACTTCCGCAACCTGGAAGTGCCCCAATAAAAGAATATTACATACAAGTTTTTACATGAATGAAAATGAAAAACACTCATCTCACATAAAAAACCCCGGCTATTCGAACACGACGATCCAATATAACATATCCAGCAACACATAACATCACATGTCATCAACGTAAGTAAATATGCGCATCCCAATTGTCGTTGACGTATAGCAATGAAACCGGCGATATCACATATTACACTTACGGTCACAGAAAAGAAAGTGTAAAACTACAACAGTTGGAATCCGCAACCTCCTCAGACATCGCATGCCTGACCAAATGAATTCTTTAGACATCGCATGCCTAACAATTATAAACGCCGCATTTTAGTCTCATTATCGAAAACACTTTTCAATATCAAGTCGGGCAATTCAACAAGATTCCCGACATCCTGATCGAATGCTCGTCGCAAACTTCAGTAGGCGGCCTCACCCATGACGCCGTCGACGAAGTGCACCAAGGCGGAACACCGCTGCCGCGAGCACCCGAACGGATGCTTTCGGCGACGGGGTTCTCCTACAGTCACTTGGTCGGGGCTATGGAGTGAGGCTGTCTATTAAGTTTACCCGGCGAGTATCCGCGTACGCTACATGATTGCGACGGACTTTTGATCGCATCAAAATTCCGTGGCAACCGATCAAGTGAGACTAAACTGCTATGTTTATAACATTCATTCAGTTATCACATAACTACTTGTGAATTCCAATTGTTGTATCACATTCCGAATAAGATAGAAAATGTTAAACTTTCCGATCGAATAATCGAACACCCAAGTTTTCCCGAAACAGCTCATCACATGAAACAAGTCTAAAAACATTCAGTTCGTGCCTCAGTACCAACGGTCCAGCCGTAGAAGGGTCAAGCCAACGCCTCACATGTGGCACGCCGTACTGCCCCAAACCCGAAGGTTCAAAGGGCAGTTCAAGACGGTCACATAATCGAGTTAAGGTTTGTTGTCTTCTAGAGGGTCCATTGCGTTACTTGCACTACTTAGAACGTCGTTAAACTACGGAAAGTTCCAACACTTGGAAATTTCCCGGCAGGGGAAAAATTGGGTATTTATATCCGGTCGAACTTTTTAACATATTCAAAAAATATCCGGAAAGCCAAATAGACAAAGTTTAAATAATCCGATCGATTCATCGAACCCCCAAAACAATCCCAGAAAATTCAACTCTTGAATAAATATTAAAAATTCCCAGAAAACACAAGACCTGAAAACATGAATTACTGTGCAAAAAGTAAACAGTGATATCAATTATTGGCCGCGGAACCGCCGCAAAAGCCAAGCTTCTGCCGCGGTTCCGCCGCACTGTAGCCGCTTCACTCAAAACATTTTGCATCGTAATTCTTAGTTTTTCCTGCTGAATGTTTTAAGAATTTTTAATCTAGAAAAAACCCAGTTTTTAGAAAAAGTCCAGAGAGCAATTTAGAGTTGGGGTTTCGGGTCGATCGGACTTCAAACTCCGTCTAGACTTCGCCTAAGGCTCTAGCTAGGCTCTGATACCACTGAAAGGTTCCTAGGCACACACTAGAGGACTCACAAGGCATCAACCATGCCAATTTACAATTTTAACGGTGCCGAGAAACCCTAACAAGATCGTTGGCTAGAATTTTAGGCGACAAAACGAGCTAGTTAACATCTTAACTAAAAGTAAACGAATATACAACCTTTGTAGATCCGTTTCTCCACCTCCTTAGCTCCGCAATGAAGTCTCCTCGCTGTCCATATCAAATCCCGGGCTCTAGCGTCGGCTTCATCGGAGAAAAAGCGGGCTAGGTCATCGACGACGTGCCGAAGATGATCTACGTCGAGGCATCACTAGATCAAGCTCTCACTTCACAAAGTCATGAAACTTGTGAAGAAAACACACTCTACTACTTGGCAAGAGGTAGAGGATGAAAAAATAGGAAGTGGGTTCACTTTAGAATTGGATTTCTCTCACTTTTTCATCAATCACCATTGATGAAGTAAGCTTTCTTCAAGTGATGAAGAAGAAGAAGAAGATGAATATCGTTATGATAAGTTATTCCAAATAGAAAATAAAAGGAAATGCTTATCATAATCTAACCATGGTGAAGTGTAGAGAATCAACTAGGGTTGAGTGGAGTGGTTAGGGTTAAGCATGAGACAAAATGGTGACTAAGTCAAAGCTTCATGAAGCTTCAACATGCAAGTCCAAAATTAGCCACCATTTCATTTCTTTATGCTTAATATTTTTCCAAAATAAATAAACAAATAAATAAATGAATAAATAAATAATGGATAAAACAAAACCCTAATTTCCAACTTAACCATGGTTTAATTCTTTACACTTAACCAAAAAGCATGTATCATCAAACATGATACAATCAAGTGCACAAAATATATCACATATACAATGTGCACAGGCGAGTGAGAAAATCCATCTTAAGTAAACCGATACTAGTTAATGCAAAGTAATATATCAAATATATAATTATGCATTAAATCATTAAATCAACACTTGATTCAATGATCCGGTCATGTCGAACATAACCGACTAGTATTCAATGTATCGACTTATCGAATCAACGCTTGAATCGATAACTAGGTTACATAGCATACAACCATTCGATACATTCATCGCGAGAATGGAATACGGTATCACATACACGCATTATTCTCGGTCCCGCACATATCTCATATGCGCTCCTATTTCGTTTCGCTTGAGCCAGGAAACCTCTGTGTAGGACTCTAAAGACTCGTCAATACGCCGGCAGCAGGTGATGATCAAATCAAACACCTACAAGCCGCAAGCGGTCTGCTAAACGTAACGGCCACCCGGGTATTGAGCGATCAGAAGATCGACGAGCAAGCCCGCTCACACTCCAGTGAATCCAACCAGTAACACTACCGTACAGTCCGGTCTGATCGTCTGATATGTCGCATATCTTGCCTAGGGGTGGTAAACGTCAGACCCCAATAGCTCGATAAGTCGTGTCGATATGAGGTCTATAAAAATTCGAGAAACTACTGGTAACACTTACCAGTAAATCTCAGCAACCCTGGCCAGGGATTTCCTGTTATAGCCAATCGAACACAGCGCAACATCAACTCCCTATACCGGGAGAGACGAATCCCCTCCTATCGCTCATTGCCTCCATGTGACTCGGGACTGTACCCAAAAACCACCGTTTTGCACGCCCTCTTGGACGTGGTAAGGTGGAAATAAAAGCACAGTGGGAACCACACAAGACTCTATGACGATCTCGGGTCAACAGACTACTCTGTACCAGTGTCACCTGAGAACTGCCATCTGACGTAAGGTATAATACCATCTGGGAGTTCTCGGCGAGTCCGTCCAGTGTACCCAGTCTCTACTGAGCACCCGTATATCTCCTCCGATGTCAAACACCAATGGATATGGGATCATCCATCGCCCATCTGTATGGGTCGAGAAGGTATACGCTAGTCTACTCTGGTATATCGATGCCCCTTCTCGATACACCTACGACTAGGGACTTTGAAGGATGTACTTATGGACTACCATGTCCCCACTAGTATGATCCGCATCATAGTCCAGGTAGTCAAGTACACATCCTAAGGGCTTTACCAACATGTAACAGAGAGACAATCAGTATACACGTTAAGGTAAAGATCAACCAGATAGCATACTATCATGTCGAGCGAGAAAGTCCTCCCTATATATGTCCCAGCATCCACTAAAATATACATCCAATGTACAGTAATGGCCTCTATGGCATACATATAACTAACATATATATATATATATATATATATATATATATATATATATATGTTCTTCTTATATTTTTATATTAATTTTATTCTATCCTAACTGTTTCTCTCTCTCTCTCTTTCGCTCTCTCCTTCTCTCTCACAGACTCTCTCTCTCTCTCTCGTGAATCTCTCTCTCTCTCTCTTCCCCTTCTCTCTCCTCTCGCACTTACTGTGCATTTCTCGACTCTCGTCACTTCCCTCTTATTTAGCGTCACCTCCCTCCTTCCCTATTTAACCTCCACGAAAAAACCACAGAACTTAAAAAAAACCTAACCCTAGCCCATGCCTTCGCCTCCATCGTCGATCCCTCGATCTCATCTCCTCCTCGACCTCCCAACCTCATCACCTCAACCACCTCCTCCACATCACCTCCCTCTTCCTCTTCCCTGCACCGAACCCCGACGACGAACCCATCACGAGCCCCAAGAACCCATCACCCCTCGCCTGCATCGCCGTCGCTCGCACCCACCGTCACTGCAACCACCGCCTCTTCGTCAACCTTCTTCTTTCACTTCCTTCTCTCCTCCTGGCTCCATGACCACCTTCGTCACCGCCACCAGCAACTTTTCCCGGCAACTCAAGAAACCCAGCAACCCTAACCATGTCTCCCTCGTAGCCGATCTCCATCTTCGGCCTCGTCGCACACATCACCTACAACCCATTCCTTCCCTCTTCTATTTTCTTTCTTTCCCTTTTTCTTGCTTTCTTGAATCGGGTCTCGGCCGTCTCATCGGAGTCGTGCATGTCGTCGACGATCCGGACGACCTAGACGACGTTCTCGTGCAGCGTGGTCACTTCTTGCATTGGCCGGTTCCGTTCCGGGCACGCGTGTGTACATCGTAGCTTTTACCGACATTGCACGTTGCAGTGCATACCCGTTTCTTGATCTGTCGAAGCAAGTAAAACTTGCTACATGCTATTATATTATTTTTATACATATTTAATTCCATGATTAAACCTGTAAATTAAACCTAAGGCCATTTGTTCCATTTTTCCATTTCGATATTCCATATATCATTTAGATTTAGATCTTGAAACATACCTTGTTGCATGTTAGATTATAATATAGTGTACCCACGTCCATATTTAAATCATATAATAACTATTTGCATAGCCCATAGCACCCTTTTAATAGTTTCTACCCTATCGGACACCCATTTGCATCCATTTAACCTATTTTATGTATAATTGCATCCCTAGATCATTTAATACATAATAACGAGATTTTAACATATCACATTTGATAAATTGTAGTTTAATTAGTATTGGAACTTTAACTTTAACCTTAATCATAACTGTAAGTCCACGGTAGCGCCACGGCCGTCTAACAGACGCCAAATGCGGAACAAAAACTTTTTACAACTGGCGCTATCGCGTACTATAACCCGGATCTGCCATTCAAGATAAACTAACAAACTACAAAGTGGGTAGAAACGTTATACCGAATGATCCGAGTGCTTCGGTCTTCAACCATCATCCCACGCTTTGTTGCGGCTGCTCCGATCTCCTCGATCTCCATTCTTCTCGTCTAGGTGGCACCACGTCGACGGATCTTTAAACGGGCTCCCGCCTCTGAACCGAGGCAACTCGGTCGTCAAGTTTGCTAAAAGAGACGACCAAGATGATGTAGAGAATGAGTAGAACACTTTGTCTCGTTACGTCCAAAGCCATGGACGAACGGTTAATGAAGTTGCCATTTGAAATTGTGATGGAATGAAAAGAGCTTTGATGTTTCCATACACATAAACTATAATCTTTTCTCAAAACAACAACCATAACCTCACAAAGAGGTGGCCGGCCACTTTATAAGAGGGGGGTGAGTGTAGGAGCAAGGGAGAGTGAGTGTAAGCAAAGCTTATCATGAAGAAATATCCTAAGCATAACAAAAACTCATTAATGCAAAAGATGAATCATCATAATCTAGTCATCAAAGCATTTAATGAACAAATGAGTCATGAAGCTTAGTCACCATCCTAGTCATCATCTAGAAACATCTAGAAGCATGACTCACCCTCATGAATCACCCATGGAAGAAAAGATAAATCCGCATTTAACCGAATGTTAAATACGGCTGATAGAAAACTGGAAACTGGCAACTTCCAAAAGTGATCCTGAAACGAATTTCAGGATAACCCCGTATCAGTATAAACATACCCGCATTTGTATTACGACCGAATACAAATGCAACTGAGACAAAGATATTATATCTACACAGTATAATACTCGGATCCGGCTTAAACCAAAGCCGACCAGTATTATCTGCCCGAAAAATGACACGTGCGAAAACGCACGTGCATTTTCCGAACCCTGCCATAAAACCATACGGCCTCTACAACGTTTCGCCTGAACTTGGGAAACGGTCTGTGGGGGACTCTAATGACTCATCAACACACTGGCACTGGGTATAACAACTAGCACGTCAGAGGTACAAACTGTACGTAACGTTTGCCTATGTATTGATTGGAAAGGAAGCTGACGAGTGAACTCATCCATAAACCCTACTGAGCCTAACAGTGACAATATACATACAGTCCGGTCCGTTCTTCTAAAGAGTATCACATATCGAGTTTAGGGGGTGGATAAAGTCAGACCCCTAATAACGCGATAAATCGTGTCGGCATGAAGCCCATCACCACCTGAGAAACTACTGATCCAAATCAGTAATTCTCCACTACCTCGGCCGAGAATTTCTAGTGATAGACACCCGTGCACTGTGCGACATCAACCCCCAATACCGGGAGAGACGAATCCCTGACGATCCGCTCACTGCCTCCATGTGGCTCGGGACTGTACCCAAAAAATACCTGTTTGCACGTCTCCTTTGAGCGTGGTAGGGTAGAAATCAAAGCACAGTGGGAACTCACATGAGACAAATGACGATCTCAGGTCGACAAACTAACCTGTACACATGTCACCAGGGAATTGCTATCTGACGATATGTATAATACCAACTAGCATGTTCCCGGAGAGTCTTGTCCGGTGCACTTATAACGCAATGAGCACTTGTATACATCTTAGGTGAACCAACTGACACCAATGGCTTGTGAGACCCGCCACCGCCCCTCGTCGGGGTCTCGACTGTATACACTAGTCTACTCTGGAGTATCGATGCCCTGTCTCGAAACTCCCACGACTAAAGACACTTTAAGGATGTGCTTATAGACTCCAGCTCCCACGTATATGATCGCCATCATACTGCTGGCAGTCAAGCAAGAATCCTATGGGCTCTATCAACATGCAATAGTGAACTAAAGCATGTATACGATGATAAAGACAAACCAGATAGCATATTATCATCTCGAGCAAGACTGTCATATCGGTATAGGTCCTGCCTCAATCATTGCAATCGCGTACCTGCGATCCAATAATTGATTTTGAGGGCACTATCTCCAACAATCTCCTACTTGTACTTAAGGCTAATTATTGCGATGTCGCATACTCATAGCCCATGTGATACCGAACATCCAACTCCTCTACTAATCAGTTTCACAAAGCTAGTTTGTAAAACTCTTGTGTTAGAGAAATAGCCTCAGTGAGTGAATCCATCCTGATGTTTCTTTCTATGTCTCTCTTAATCTCAAGTTCGCGGAGAAAGCCATCTCCCGAATTGAGTAATACCTGTCTTAGAATATGTCTGGATATCTGATGGGACCTAGTTCATAAATGAACTACAAATCCAAACTTCTTAGACTGTATAGATAACTGAACCTAACCACTCTGACAATCACTCTGTCATCCATGTCACCTTGGAAGCTTGGAATGATAACCGTTTCCCGAAGGAGGCTGTTGTCATCAAATCCTTAGAACATGCACTTATGTTCTAAAACTGCTTCCTTATGTTTCTCCAGGATTGGATTAATATAAACTTATCGTATCTAGTGCAAAAACAACATCTGGTGTGGTACTTGACATCTCATGATTGACTCAATTGCCTAAGCAAGTGATTTGCCAATCATGCGCATCCCTCTCTCCTTTAGTCTCTAAGACACCTTTAGAGAGGGTGACTCCATCACCTGCAGGTACACCACCATGCCAGGAGTCATCTATTCTAAATACCATTAGAATACTGTCAAAATACCCACATTGGGAAACTACCCAAATCTATATCTAAAACCATAGATCTAGTAACAAGAATGTTTGATATTATATCCATGTCCTTTGTGGAAAAACAACTGTGTGACGAGCAAAGTACAACCGATCGTAGTATAGGAATTTTACTTCCTACTCTGTGTATGTCATCCAAATACCAGGACATCACACCCTACTACCTTCTCAACAGATCCATCCCTTATTCTGATGAAGTCAAAGCCATGACTATCTCATCAAAATTAGATGATATATCTCTACTATAACTGCTGAAGTCTATAAATAGACATAAGCTACTTGCTTACTATGCTTCCGCTGCTCCCACTGACTACGATAACCCTCTGGCAGAATAATATATACGTACACTTCTAAATCTAGTTTAGAACGACGCTATACTTATTCTTCTGCCGGGTCTCATAGCCTGGAACAACCGTAGTGTCAAGTCTGGGTAAACAAGAACCTCCCTGTCACTGTCCTTGAGGCTACCGGAGTACCTCTCGGGTGTCTGAGGTTACCCACCATATCTGCGGAGTGGCTATTGGAATGTCAAACCTGATTGAATATATAGGTCCTATTAAATTTTCCGTAATCGTTTGCGGTTCTGGAATCACTTCCAGTTCTACCATACTCCCACTACTGTTTTCTGAAAAATCCATTTTACTAAAACTGTGGCGAGTCAAGAACAATATCACTATTGATCTTCCAGATGGTAGAAAATCAACCCTCGTCAAAGCTAGGGTCAACCCACAAACAACCATTACAGAAACGTGCCTTGAGTTATCCTGTGTCTGGTTTTAAGCATAAGCTGGACAACCCCCTTATCTTAACATCGTTAAGATATGAACCATTCTATATTCAATATAGAAATAGAGGCACTAATTTAATTGGAACCAAATTCAAATCATGTAGCTGTCTCCAGTGCATATCAACTTAATGGAGAGAGGCTTATCAGCATTGCTCAACTTAGGAATCCATCCAATTATGAGTAACCCGAAAGAGAAACAATTTTCTCAAAACCATTATTATCAACTGAATACCAATCACAAGAATCTATATCTTCGATTTCTTTGAAGAATCCTGATACTTGCAACACCTGGTTCTCTACTTTATTCCTATACCCACAACTTCTCAAAACTTAGACATGGTATTTCTACGAAACACTTGTCTAAAAACTAGAGAAGTCACAAGTAAACAGAACATAGTACGAGGACCTACCCCTTTGTCCTGACGAACACTGGACAACATACAATACTCTGTATAAGTCCGCTGAGTTGAATAACTCAAAACCTGTGCATCGTAGGTTGAAAACTGTACCCAGGCGATTTCCTCAAATATCACCAATTACAACGAATTCCGATATAATGAGGATGATCACCTAGTTCCCAATAACTTACTCCCACTCATCATCTGTAAAACCATACAGATATGAGAATGAAACCTGGTAAATACATACCCTGGAGTAAGTATGTAATCGGGAAAATAGTTTTTCCTTTAACAATGCACTGAAACATGAAAAATGTTTCGTAGGGGTATCCTGGTATTCCTAGTAATGCCTCTTCCATAATCCAATTCATGACTTTAACCGTATATTTCTTTGCCATCTCTCCAAATCCCTTTATTTGTCTTTATTCATTACCTTCTGTACACCTTCGTTAGGCTAAATGGTTTTCTTCCTTCCCTACCGTTCGGCACTAGCCTATGGTTTGGAAGAAGACTATCCAGTAAGAATAATAGGTGTACTCTCCTAATCCTAGGAGTACTCGCAACTTGAGAGAAGGTGATGATAAAAGACAACCGAATAATACCTTATTCTATTAAAGGTGAAATAGGAGTGGCGATAAAGTACACGGTTTGGTCGTGAACAATAAAAGTCGCAATTTACTTTGCCCTCTTTTTAATCCCTTTATTTTGTCTTTAGTTATTACCTTCTGCACACCCTACTTAGGCTAATTGGTTTTCTTCATTCTCTACCTTTCGGCACATGCCTATGGTTTGGAATAAGACTATCCAATAAGCGTAATAGGTGTACTCTCCTAAACCAAGGAGCCCTCGCAACCTGAGAGAAGGTGATAATAAAAGACAACTGAATAAACCAATTCTATTTCTCGTGAACCTGGATCCATCCTCGAAGAAGTCCCTTCGAGTTCTATATAACCATACGATGGATCTATCCAATGGAAGTGGATGTCCGTAATAATACGGGGTGTTCTGAGAAATACAAAGGGTAAAAGAAGGAGCGGCAATGACCTATGCAACTTTAGACAATCCAAAAGCCAGTATTTTAAGAAGGTTCGGTCAACTTGGTCACTGAGTCATAGTCTAGGGTCGGTCAAAGGTCGCTGCCAAAGAGAGAGAGAGAGAGAGAAAAGAAACACTCTGCGTGCACTCTAACCTAGATTAGAATGGTTACCAATTTATCTAATCAGGAAACCTTCCACTGTAATCTCAAATTCTCCTCCAAACCTGAAAGAAGAATTAGTCGGGATCACCCGAAGAGTAAACCAACTCATCAGTGAGAATCGGGATCCAACTATCATCGTATGATAACTTGATGGAAGCCACTCAAGTTATCACACTCCAGAAGGTATGCACATACTTGGCAAGTTTCTTTATGTTTGAAACTCTCGATGATATTTTTGCCTCATGCTCTTATGACCTTGACTTTGGCCAACAAATCATAAGTCACATGTCAAGTTCTACCCGTCATTATCCATGTTAATTTGAACCCACCCGCACATGCCCTTGACTTTGGCCAACAAGGCAGAACGACTGTCCCAAACCAACGCATCTATCTATGCAACAGATGAATATTCAGCAGCTACCAAGCACTATGCCTTGACTTTGGCTAACAAACATAGCTTGAATACTACTGACTATCCATAAGAAATGACGGAGGGCTACGACTGGTTTTTGGCGAAAAACCTTTAACGTAATGAACTTGATCTCGTTGAAGGAACCTGATAGCTTTTTATAAAAATATAGTGACGAAAACCTTTTGCTAAAGAGGTCACTCCCGGAGAAGGGATCTCGGTGTTCCCCTCCGAACGGCGGCGCGGACTCCGCGTCCTGCCTGAGATTCGGGACAGATGCTATGTGGTTTTATCCGTCTACCTCTCCGAAGATGCCAAGCTGATTTATGGCACCGTGTATCGGAAGTTTAGACGGATGCGGCCGATGTAGCAGACTTCGTCAGATTCCCCCCTCAGGGTGAGGGGTTTTTGATTGTGGGGACGCTCTTCCCTGCAGGCGCAAGCCCCTGCAGTTAATTACGCTACCGCATCGCGGTAACAACTTTCTCTTTCTCCAGAATTTCACTTCGTGTCGTGTGTGTTTGTTTTGTTTGTGGTTGCCCGTGGATTGTATACGGAGACTGAGTAATGCCGTCGCCCGTAGGACATGGATTAGTCCAAATCCGTATTTACTTAGATTTGGGTTTGGTGTTTTTAGTTTAAGGATGCATTAGTCGCGTTGCGGCTAAGATCAACTTAAACGTTCGTCAAGGATACGTTAGTCCTGTTTTAGACTAAGATCAACTTAACGTAGTGATTCATTTAATATATGGTCGTCAGGACTCGTCACCTCTCTGACGTCGTTGAAGGATTACAACGACAGGTGTCAGAGGAGTTCAGAGATGTACCTTTGAACCAAAGTTGATTTGGAGTTTTATCATTCATTTAAATGTCTAAGGATACGTTAGCCGTATTTGGGGTAAGATCAACTTAAACGGGACCGTTTAGATCTGGCAAAAGAGCATTTGGAGGCTCTATTGTTCCAGTTTAGGGACGTAGTGGTCCATTTTCCAGTTTAGGGACGTGGTGGTCCATCGCCAGTTTAGGGACGTGATGGTCCGATATTAGTTTAGGGACGTCTCGGTCCGATATTAGTTTAGGGACGTCTCGGTCCGATATTAGTTTAGGGACGTCTCAGTCCGATATTAGTTTAAGGACGTCTCGGTCCGATATTAGTTTAAGGACGTTTCGGTCCGTCGTTAGTTTAAAGACGTTTCGGTCCGATATTAGTTTAAGGATGTTTCGGTCCACGAGTTTAGGGACCCCGCAGTCCATATGGGTGTGTGGTCGTTGGGACCCGTCACCTCTCTGACGTCGTTGAAGGATTACAACGATAGGTGTCAGAGGAGTTTGGAGATGTACCCTCGAACCGGATATAAATTGATTAGAGAGAGAGAGAGCAATTGTGTTCAGTCAATTTAATTTGAGGACTTACGGCCACGATTGGGCTAAGTCCAGTTCAGAATATTCAACACTTTTATTTGTTTTTTGGCCTATTAGGCCTGTGCTAGGGCTTGGCCCATTTTTAATAATGCATAGCATTAAATCTTGGTCTCTGTTGGACCTTTATTTAGGCTCTGCCCCTTTTAAGATAATGCATTGCATTATTTATTATTTTGTTTGGGCTCTGCCCATTTATAAATGATGCAGAGCATCAATTTTGTTTGGGCTCTGCCCTCTATAAAATGATGCAGAGCATCAATTTCATTTGGGCCCTCCCTTTTATTGCTCTGCAATTTAATTTGGGCCTGGCCCTTCAAGCAATGCATTGCATTGAGAATCTTCAAGAAACAGAAGTGCAGAGCACTTTTTAATCCTTTGATCTAAAGAAAAACAAGTTTTTTTCTTCTTTTCTTGTTTTTCTTTATTTCAGAGAACCAAGGGTTCATAACAAGTGCAAGGCACTACTTCTTTTTTATTTTATTTACTTATTTATTTATTTATTGAAGATCCATGATCTTGTTCTTAGATCAATGATCTGTTCCCAAGAGAATTTTCTCTTTTAAAGGTTTTACCTTTTTTTGTGTTCTTCCAGAATTCTCAAGAGTTCTCTTTCTCTCCTTTTTCTTTTAGCAAGATCTCTCCTTTTTTTCTTTTTTTTTTCTGAAATGAGGTTTGGGGTCCTTTTTATAGTGCTCATAAATTAGTTAGATTTGTTACATAAATCTTTTTCTGAGTGATTTGGGGAATTTTCCCCACCGTTGGATCTTTGATCCAAAGGCCCCTGCCTTATACAAGAAAATCTTCTTGTTTCAACAAGATTTATTCTGTTTTGCGCAACTCCCCCAGTGAGTGACACGTGTCGCACAATGAAGCGCTTGCGCAACTGCGCAGACACGTGTCGCGCAGCGGTGCGCTTGCGCAGACATGCTTGCGCAACTGCGCAGACACGTGTCGCGCAGCGGTGCGCTTGCGCAACAGTGTTCGCGCAACTGCGCAGACACGTGTCGCGCAGCGGTGCGCTTGCGCAACAGTGTTCGCGCAACTGCGCAGACACGTGTCGCGCAGCGATGCGCTTGCGCAACTGAGCGTTGCTTTTGTTTTTTTTTTTAAAGAGCCTTGCTCTGATTGGACGCACTGCCTTGGGCGTTGTGCTGCCGTGTCAACTTCTGACACGTGGCGCGTTGCGCGCAGCGCACGGGATCTGAAGCGTTGCTTCAAAAATTTGAATTTTCAAAATTCAAACAGAGCCTTGCTCTGATTGGGGGAACAAATGCCCCCCCACCGTTGCGCTCACGTGGTGCGCACGTGAGTGCAGCGGTGGCGAGATCCTGACCGTCGGATCAAAGAGGTCAAGTGAAAAGGCGCAGGCGCCTATAAATAGGACCCTTGGTCCTTGGTAATTCTTTACCATTTTCAAGAATTTGAATTTCAGAGCCTTGCTCTTGCTTAAGAACTTCCAGAGCCTTGCTCTTGTGAGAACTTCAAAGTTCCAGTTTTAGAATCACTCTAGGTAAAATTAATTAAATTAAATTAAATTTAATTAACAGAGCCTTGTTCTTATAGATCTTTGATCTAAAGAAAAAACCCTTTGGGGTTTCTTCAACAGAGCCTTGCTCTCAAACATTTACAGATTTACAGAGATCTGATCCATGAGTTTTAACCCATGAACAGAGCACTGCTCTTAGATCAGATGTAGATCTTTTTAGATCTGAGAAACGGAGAAAATTTTTGTTTTATAAGTTTTCATGGATTTTTCAAGATTCCAAAACTCTAATTCTTCTAGATAAAATTGATGGATCTATCCACCATTACTATAGAGCTATGCTCTTTTAAAGAATCTTGTTCCCCTGAGACCAGAGTTTGACAAATGTCACTCTGTGACAGAGCTTTGCTCTGAGAGAGAATATTTCTCCTTGTCCCTAGGGATTTCCCATCAGTGAGGATATTCTTTTGGGGACCTTCTCATTAATTGACAGTCTCATCTAATGATGGGGTTGTCTTATTAAATGATGTATCGTCATCCAGATTTTGTGGGTCCCCCTTTTTGTCCCCTACCCATTACATCACAGTGTGGAGTAGGATTTCAAAATGCCAAGTGTCGGAACGCTAACGGTTATTTTTGTCTTTCTACAGGAAACATGTCCGGCGACTTGTCTTTCCCCTTTGTTCGCTCGAAAGGAGGGTTCCCCCATTCGCCGGTGGACCGGGTGGCGTTCGCTCTCATTAAAGATCATGACCCTGAGTGCAAAAAGCTCCACCTGTGGGGAAGGTGGTACAGCCAGATCATCCAAGGCCGTCGCAGCTTCAGTTCCGCCTCGCCGTCTGAGCCTACAGTCCCGATCCCCTATGCAGAAGAACCCCCGGTGAAGTATGCCGTGGAGGTTAAAAACTGGAATTCTGATGACCTCCTCCAGCCTGCGATCGGTGCCATCCCCGTGCAGCCGCCGCCGGCAATAGATATTCTGGGGAGGCGAATCTGTCAGGGTGAAGCACGCCCTTGGGGACAGGCTTACAATATTGGACTGATCCCGCGACCCCCGGCCTGATATTTGCAATGGGCTCGGTACATCTTATCGGCGAAAAGGACTCATCTAACGAGGATTGGTTTATATTCAGCCATCTACGTTTCGCTTTTCGAGTATCCCTCTCCTCCAACGTGGTGGGTCAAGGCCTTTATTGAACAATGGAACATCCCCACTCACACTTTCCTGATGACGGATAGGGAAGTCTCTATCTCCTTGGAGGAATTCGCTGAGATTTCGGGTCTACCAATGAGGGGAGAGCACTACGAGGAGCTGCTTCCTCCTGACGAGTACGTCTTTGCCACCAAGCAGCTGGTGTTTGACTTAACTCCGGAAAATGCCATTCAGCATCAGTATCCGGGCTTGGTGAAGGTGTTGGAGATCTATGAGGAACTCCATTTGGGATCGGGCGAGCGGGGCGTCAGTTTCGCAGATTTTATTGCTCGCTTTATTCGCCCAGAGTTCCTATCAGAGGAGAGCGAGAAGTTCGCTCAGCTTGGTGACCCTTTTGGTTTCGGCTTGGACCGCCGACCCGTATCGGAAAATGATCAGAAGGATTTCTATCTCCCCAACGCTGCCATTGCTGCTTTCTCGGAAATTGTCGTCCCAGGCATGGATGAGGAAACCTTTTTTATTGGATTCTTGGGCTTGTGGCTATGCAACTTTGCACTCCCCATGCACCCCCGCCTCATGCGGCCCTCTGTCTTTTACCCAGCGCATCGGATGGTGGCTGGTTTGCAGTTATCGGTAGGAATCGCCGGGCTGGCTTACCTTTATCATGGACTTAGCGTAGCGGCGGACGCCAGTAAGCCTGGGGTACAGCCTGCTAACTTCCCGACGCACTACTTCACTTCTTGGATGGAGATGCATGTGCGAGGGGTGTTTGGTGCCCACAAGACTCCTCCGTTCTTCGAGAAATACAGACTCCCGAGAGTCATGCGGTTGGTCGGGGCTTCAATTGTGGTTCCAGCCCCACGGGAGTCTAGAGGGCTGCTCCTTCGTCCACATCTGGTCGGAGCAAAGGTTTCCTTTGTGGATAAGGTCATAACCATAGGCTCAGAGACCACCAAGTCGGTGGTGCCCCTGCGTGATGACTTCAAAGATGGGGCTTCTGCATTGAAAGCTCGGGAAATCCTCCATCTCTACTCCATCCGGCCGGGCTATCTAGTGTTCAGGCAGAATGAAACAGCCTTGTTTATGCGATATAACCCACACTGATTTGCCCGGCAGTCAAGCTACAACCAAGGGATCCGGCTGGAAGCTTTCTTGGAAACGCCCGTGGTCGGCCCAGAGGGGATAAAGAATGTGATGCATCATTTTACACGGCTTAACACAGGTTCCTATTTCTTCATTAGTGAACCCAGCTGTGCCCCTAAGATACTCCATTCATATGTAGCCTGGTATGCGCATGCTATGGGCCCAATCATCTTAACGGAGAAGCGTATGCTGGTTGACCGTAGGGGTGCGCCTCCCGGTGGTGATCGCAAGGCTCCCTTGCAGCCAAGGCCCCAGGTTACTCTCCCGATAAAAGATGCCGGAGTTGATCGACCACGCGTGTTGAGCCCCCCGCGTGGATTGCCACTGCCTGCTACGGTGGATGTACCACCGGCGCCCCGTGCTCCCATGAAGGCGGCTAATGTAGTATCGCCAGAGCCAGGCGTAGGAGCAGATATTGGGACCCGCCGCCCTAAAGTAACTGCCAAGCGCAAATCTATCCCGGGTGGATCTAAAGCCGGCGGGCAGAAGAAGAAAAAGTCCACCCTTTCCCTCGATGCGGTCCTTAGCCTAGAGCCTGCGGCTCTTCCCAACGAAGGCATAAGTGAATACGGCAGCAACGAGGGCTTCTTGGTAGACCCTGCAGACACTAATTTGGCTGCCGCCATTGCAGCTTCGGAGCGATCGGCGAGGCTCGAAGTGATGTTGAGTAAACTCGCTGAGTCAGGTAATCATCAGCCACTTTCTTCGTCATTTTATTGCACTTTTTATTATTATCCTTAACTAATATTCGCCCGATTTTCAACAGGTGTCTCTTCCGAAGAGGCTATTGCTGCCTCTTTGAAAACCTTCCAAGAGGAGGAGGAGAAGCGCGCTTTAGCAGGCGTTGGTATGTCCCACCCCTTTCTCTTTTATAAGGAAAGTTTGTCATCTTTTCTGATGGTCAACCTAACCTTCTTTCGTTTCTTTGCAGGGGTTATATCAGTTGATGCGGGGATCCTTCCTGAGCCTGTTACTGAAGTCCCGGTCTCGTCGAGGCTGCTGGAGGGACCTCGACTTGACAAGACGACGAGGGATGCCCTGAAAAATCTGGAGGCATCCCTATTCAAGGACGAGGACGCCTCAATTAGAGAAGCCCTAGTGGCATCTTTCTCAACGGCTCGGGAGGAGCGGAAGCGGCTGAGACGCGAAGCAAAGGCGCGCCGAGCTGCTTTGGCCACGGGAGCGGGCCCTAGCACTATTCCTCGCGCTGACACTCCTTCTGAAGAGGCCCCTGTCGCCCTATCTACTGCTTATAGGCAAGTGGCGCGCGCGACCCGAAGTGCAAACGATAAATCCTCTTCAGGTAGCATTTCTTTCAGAGCCTTGTTGTAAGAATTATAACGCCATTGGCTCATATGCATTCCATCTTGCAGGGCCTAGTCCGACTGAGGGGGAGGTGGAGACCGTTGAACCCAGGGAAACGGCGGAAGCGGTTCCTGCCGAACCCGAGCCGACGGTGAGGCGCGTCGTTGGGGCCACGGGACCCGAAGCAGAGGTTGGGGGATCTGCAGCCGAGAGGGTCATGGATGTCGACCCTGAAGTGGCGGCAGATGGAATGATCGTCATAAGCGAGCCGAGGGTAATGATAGGTGAGGCGTTTGAGGCTGGAGACCTCGCGGCGACGGTGGACGAGACAACCGTGACCGCAGGACCCGAAGGAGTAGCGGGTGAGGTGGCCACGATTCCTGAGGACGAGCCAGCTGCTCTTTCTCAGGAATCTGACAATGCTCCAATCATAGCCCTCCCCGCCTATATTCCCCCGCCTTCTCCAGGGCTTGCGAGTGCAACAACGGTTCCCATTGAGTCGGATGACGAGGCCACGGGCGGTGGCCTGATGTCAATGGGGGAAGGAATTGCCTCAGTCTCGGCTGGCAGTTCGTTGGGTAAATTTCGAGTTACTATCATTTTCTCTCTTCTTTTTTTTATCTTGCAATATTTTCTAACAAGTTTGCTTCTGTTTTTAATGCAGGTGCGGCCAGTGCCGATGCTCCACTGCTTGAAGGAGCACCGTCAACTACTGCTTTGGCGGTGGTCACTTCCCCGCCTTCCCTTGTGCCATCGCGGATGTTAGAAGGTATGGATTTGCGACTCACAAGTTAATCTTTTAAACGTGTAGCTTATGGACTAACGTCATACCATTGTGTCCTTTCAGGAGTGCTCTTTGATCATCTATACCAAGTGTTGCTCCCACACTTCTCCTTCCCATCCGAATTCGCTTCTCCTTCTAGTGGTGCCGGTGAGTATACTTTCATTTCGATGTCTTTATTTACTCCCTTTTTTAGCAATGGGATGATTTCTGACTTTTCCTCTTCCTTATTGCAGTGCCACAAATCGAAGGAGGGGACGCAAGACCTGCCACGCCACCGGCCCTTCCGACTTTGCCGTCCGTTGCAGCTGGTACAGTATATTCCTTCCCCCTTTTTATATGATCCTTCAACATCTTTTCCAATCACTGTTTAACCATGTTTCGTTTTGCAGCTATTGTTCCGGCTCCGATCCCTCTTGAGTCTCGTGTCCTTTCACCGGCAGGCCCTTTCTTGAAACGTCCATCTTCAAAGGGTGCCGTGATGAGTTTGGGCATGCTGAGTGGGTATATCGAAGAGCTTAACGCGGACGCTCTCCCTTCTGCCGCAGATTTCGCTGTGGAAGTTAACCCAATGTTGGCGGCGCTCGTAAACTTTCACAATGAAGACGTCGTCGAATCTTGGGTTAACCACTGCAGAGAGATTGAGGCCTGCTTGCATCGGTTGGAGACGACGCGCCCTTCTCCCGAAGTTTTGGCCATGAGCACCGAACGGACAGCCTGGCTTGAGCAAAGCGCTTCTTATCTCCTCCATTTGGAGCAGGAAGCAGCTTTATGGTTGAAGGAGCGTCGGGAATCTTCAAGCGTAACCGCTCGCCTGCGCGCTGAAGTTAGGACGAATGCTGCTGAAGTGAAAGCCGTTTTTGAAGGCCTTGTGGAGCGTATCTTTAATGGGCTAGCACTGAGGCGGAAGCTTGATGCCGCTGAGCGTGATGCTCGAGGCCAAGAAGCAGCTCAGCAGGTTGTTGGGGAACAGCTCGCATCCTTCACGCAGCAGCGGGCTCAAGTAGAGGCCGAACTGGCGGTGGCGGCTAATCAAGAGAAGGCGTGGAAGGAAGTACGCGAGCAATTGATAGAGCTATTCAAGAGGCTTCCTTCTCAGTAACTCTCCTTGTATCGTTTGTACTTGTAAATAAAAAATGTATATGCATATTTTTTATTCTTTAGCACAATGTATCCTGTACTCAATCAAGTCTATGAATAAAAGATACACATTTTTTTTGTAACGTCTTGTGTCATTTCTCCGCCCTTTTCTTTCTTTTGTTGTCAGTGTGCCACTTTAGTAACCATGGTTGACGGATAATAGGGCATGCATCTTGACTTTCTTAAGAAATAGCGATGGCTTAGGCCGCAGGTTCAGATCTGCTGCCTAAGACTTTTCAACTCCATGAGCCGTGAGGGTCTCAGAGAGACTTTTCTCCCTACGGATCGAGAGGATCTCGTAGGTGGGTTTTTCTCCTTAGGAATCGTGAGGATTCCTAAGTGTGTTTTCTCTTACAAGTCGTAAGGATCCTATAAGAGAATTTTTCCCTCTTACGAGTCGAGAGGACCCGTAAGCGGTTGTTTCTCTCCTTGTCGAAAATCGACTTCGGAGAGTGAGACCCGTGAATAGTATGCAAGAGACCATTTTGGATAGACTTGCAGGGCCCCATTGTTCAGGAAGCAAGTTTTTCAATCTTTGCTGCTCGAGACTTCATCTTGCGAGGTGGGACGAACCGGGAATTCTCCCGCGGAGACAGTGGTGGCTCTGCGAGTTGACGCGGGTCGGGAGGCTCTCGTCACGGAGTGTTTGTATCCGTGAGTCGAGGAATTTGCTAGGGATTATTTGTTTCCCAAGCGCCAAGGATTATTTGTTTCCTTGGGGTTCGAAACGAGTCGAGGGTTCCCACGGAGGCACTGGTGGCTCCGCGAGTCGACGCGAATCAGAAGGCTCTCGTCAAGGAGTGTTTGTATCCGTGAGTCGAGGAGTTTGCTAGGGATTATTTGTTTCCCAAGCGCCAAGGATTATTTGTTTCCTTGGGGTTTGAAACGAGTCGAGGGTTCCCACGGAGGCACTGGTGGCTCTGCGAGTCGACGCGAATCAGAAGGCTCTCGTCAAGGAGTGTTTGTATCCGTGAGTCGAGGAGTTTGCTAGGGATTATTTGTTTCCCAAGCGCCAAGGATTATTTGTTTCCTTGGGGTTTGAAACGAGTCGAGGGTTCCCACAGAGGCTCTGGTGGCTCTGCGAGTCGACGCGGATCAGGAGGCTCTCGTCAAGGAGTGTTTGTATCCGTGAGTCGAGGAGTTTACTAGGGATTATTTGTTTCCCAAGCGCCAAGGATTATTTGTTTCCTTGGGGTTTGAAACGAGTCGAGGATTCCCACGGAGGCACTGGTGGCTCTGCGAGTCAACGCGGATCAGGAGGCTCTCGTCAAGGAGTGTTTGTATCCGTGAGTCGAGGAGTTTTGCTGAAGTCACTGGCTTCTTCGGTTGAAATGAACCGTTGAGGTTTGGCTTCGTCGTCTGACGGAGTCCGCTGGGAAAGTATGGTTCCTTCTTTGTTTACGCCCTTGGATTGTATACAGGGATCGATGTGATCTTAACTGTAGGGCCAAAGTTTTATCATTTCTTCTTTTTATTTTATTTTATTTCCGCGATGCTCTATCATTTCAGCTTTTATATCGCGAAGGTCGCGACTGCCCAATCATTTCGGCTATTTTTCGCGGTGCCCAATCATTTCGGCTATTTATTTTATTTTTACTCGCTGCTTTTTATTGCGAGCTGCCCTATCATTTCGGCTATTTTGCATGCATACATTTTTACTTGCTGCTTTTTATTGCAAGTTGCCCTATCATTTCGGCCATTTCGTATGCATGTGCGGCCTATCGGCTTTTCGCCGTAAACCCGAAATTAGACGCTGATTTCGGCATCAGCACCGCTACAACTGGGATATCGCCAGGAGCGAATCATCATTTGCCTCTGTCATTGTCGAACAAAGGAGGCTTAGCGACCAGGGTTAGGGTCCTGTCGGCTAAGGCTTTTGACCTTATGAGCCGTAAGGGTCTCACAAAGCTATTTCTCCCTACAAGTCGTGAGGATCTCATAGGTGTATTTTCTCCCTAGGAATCATGAGGGTTCCTAAGTGTATTGTTCCGCTGTAAGTCGTAAGGATCCTACAGGAGGGTTTTCTCCTTGTAAGTCGAGAGGATTTACAAGGGTTGTTTGCCATGCAAACATATCCCTAGTCTCGGATGAGACTTAGTTAGGGAAATGTTTATTCGCGCCCGTGGATTGTATACAAGGGTCAGTATTGAGCCACTTGTAGGGCAGTATCGGAAGTTGTGGGGGTTGCTTAAGCACAGGTTTAGGTCTCTGTGACTTAAGACTTTCAAATCTTATGAGCCGTGAGGGTCCCATAAGAGAGTTCTCCTCACGAGTCGTGAGGATCTCGCGAGTGTATTTTCTCCCTAGGAATCGTGAGGATCCCTAAGTGTGTTGCTCCCTTGTGAGTCGTAAGGATCTCACGCAGGTGGTTTATCCTTATAAGGTCGAGAGGACCCTATTAGTGTCCTTTAACGAGGTTGTGCCCTTTCAGGTTTTCACAAACACTCGCCGGTAGTCCTGCTGTTTTTACTCACGGAGCCCTTTCGGGTTTTCATCCGTGCCCATTTTGCTTATGGACATACCGTTTTTTTTTTATTCTTTTTATTTTCTTTTTCTCTTTTTTTTTACGAGGTCGCGCCCTT
Source organism: Agapanthus africanus (assembly GCA_030015575.1). Taxonomy (NCBI): domain Eukaryota; kingdom Viridiplantae; phylum Streptophyta; class Magnoliopsida; order Asparagales; family Amaryllidaceae; genus Agapanthus; species Agapanthus africanus. Next base: position 214,311,563 of record JASDDO010000008.1, read on the forward strand.
TCGGGTTTTCACGAACACTCGCCGGTAGCCCTGCTGTTTTTACTCACGGAGCCCTTTCGGGTTTTCATCCGTGCCCTTTTTGCTTATGGACATACCGTTTTTATTTATTATATTTTTTTTTATTTTTTATTTTTTTTATCTCGTCAGCCTAAGGATGCTGCGGTATTATTTTAAAGACGTTTCGGTCTGCCATTAGTTTAAAGACATTTCGGTCCGACGTTTGAGAAGGCTGGCTACTGCTGATGGAGTTTAAGCTTAGAAAGACAGTGAGCGGACATAGTCGTCGTCATCTACCATTGACCTAGGCTGCGGCTCATTAAGAGTAGTATTTCTTTAGGAAGCGACCGTTTATCGGCCTGAAAGGCCTTTCACCGTGCATGTCCATGAGTAGATAGGCCCCACCCTGGTAAACTTTATCTATGATGTACGGGCCTTCATAGTTTGGCTCGAATTTTCCCCGCTTGGCGCGATTGGGGATCATAGGCCTTTTGACCACTAGCACGAGTTCGCCTTGGCGGAATGTCCTCGGTCGGGTCAATCTTTCGTATGAGCGCGTCATCTTTGCTTTATAAGCTTTTAGATTTTGCTGCGCTATGAGCCGGGTTTCATCAAGGGCGTCAAGCTCCTCAAGCCGAAGGTGAGCATTTTCTTCGTTCGTCAGCTCGTAGTGGACTGCCACTCGTAGAGAGGGTAACTCTATCTCGAGGGGGAGTACTGCTTCTGTACCGAACACCAACGCGTACGGCGTTGTGTTCGTGGCCGTCTTGAATGTAGTTCGATATGCCCAAAGAGCTTCTTGCAGTCTTTCGTGCCAATCTTTCTTATTTCGGGACACCGTTTTCTTTATGATTTTTGTCAATGTCTTGTTGAAGGCTTCAGCTAGTCCATTGGCTCGCGGGTTATAAACCGAGGAATATCTCCAGTCTATATTATGCTGTTGCGCAAAGCGACTGATCTTGTGGCTTCTGTAAGCTGGCCCGTTATCGGAGATGATCCGTCGCGGAGTTCCAAATCGATATATGATATGCGTCTTGAAGAAGTGGAGGATATTTTCCGTCTTCACCTCTCTTAACGGTACTGCTTCTGCCCATTTAGAGAAGTGGTCAGTCGTCGCCAAGATGAAACGATGTCCCCTAGACGATGCTGGTTCGATAGGGCCAACTATGTCAGTCCCCCACATTTCGAATGGCCAGCTAGCCACCGTTGGATGTAGTGGATTTGGGTGCTGGTGGATGAAGTCCCCATGAATTTGGCATGAGTGGCATTGCTTCGCATATTCGATGCAGTCCTGAATCATCGTGGGCCAGTAGTAGCCCATCCGTTTTATCTTCAACTTCATCTTAGGGCCTGCTTGATAAGAACCGCAGAGTCCGTCGTGAACTTCCTGGACGACTCTTTTCGCTTCGTCAGGTCCTAAGCATCTCAGCCACAAAGAATCAAATGACCTCTTGTACAGAGTATCGTTGACGAAGGCGAAAGACAGGGCTCGTTTCACGAGCTGATGTCTTGTGGACGCTTCTTCAGGCATTCGGTGGGACTTGAAGTAATCTATGAAGATTTCTCTCCAATCCTTGGTATTTTCCCAATCTTTTACTTGCAGGGTTGTCTGCTCGTTCGCTCCTTTTTCTTCGGATGATTCCAGAGATATTTCTGCTGGGGCAAGCACTCGACGGCTTTGTACCACGATTCTAACGTCATCAAGGTTCTCGTCAGCCAATTCTTTAGCAAGTTTGGTCAGTGCGTCCGCTTTGCTGTTTTCCGCGTGCGGTATGCTCTCCAAAGTATAGGAGGGAATTTGGGTTAGCAGTTGTTGCACTTTTTCACCGTATTTTACCAATTCCGGTTTGCATGTTTGGTAATCGCCGTTCACTTGACTGACGACTAGCTGGGAGTCTCCATATATGAGGAGGCTTTCAATTCCCATGTCAATGGCGATCTCGAGGCCTGCGATCAAAGCTTCATATTCAGCTTCATTATTCGTTCTCGGCTTTGTTAAGGAGAAGGTGAAGCGCATTATTCCTCCTTGTGGGGTCACGAAGATAAGGCCTACTCCCGATTTGATCATTGACGTACTTTGTTTGTGCTTTTTCATGGAAGATGCTCCATCGAAATAAAGCTCCCAACGGGTATCACCACCGTCGATTGCGTCAAACGCATGCTTGTCTGGCAAATCGCAATTCAGGGGAGAATCGGCAGGTATCGGGTGCTCAGCAAGGAAGTCGGCTATGGCCTGACCCTTCACTGCCTTGAGGGGTCGATACGTTATCAAGAACTCCATTAAGAGCAGGGCCCATTTAGCGAGTCGTCCCGTCAATATGGCCTTTGACATTAGATATTTGAGAGGGTCCACTTTTGAAATGAGATGGACTCCATGCGCTAATGTGTAATGTCTAAGCTTTGTTATTGCGAAGATCAACGCCAAGCAGTGTTTTTCAATGGGGGAGTAATTGTTTTCTGCCCCCAGCAGAACCCGACTTAAGTAGTAGAGTGCTCTTTTTTTCCCCTGGTCATTCTTTTGTGCCCATAATGCGCCTAAAGAACCTTCAAGGGCGGCCGTGTAAAGAATGAGAGGCTTTCCCTTAACTGGAGCAGCCAACACTGGAGGGTTTTGCAGATACTGCTTGATCTCGTCCAGTGCGCCTTGGCATTTGTGATCCCAAACGAATGGGGTTCCTTTCTTCATCAGGTGACTGTAAGGACGGCACTTTCCTGAAAGATTAGCGATAAACCGCCGAATGTATGCGAGCTTTCCTTGGAGAGATCGTAGCTGTTTAAGAGTTCTCGGCGGAGGCATCTCCATGATCGCCTTGATTTTAGACGGATCTATCTCAATACCTCGGTGTCGGACGATGAATCCCAGGAACTTGCCCGAGGAAACCCCGAACGCACATTTAAGAGGATTCATCTTCAAATTGTATTGCCGAAGGCATTGAAATACGGTCTTCAAATGCTCGAGATGTTCTTCGTATGATTTGCTTTTAACCACGAGATCGTCGATATAGCATTCGACGATTTCGTGTATAAGGTCATCGAAGATCTTTGTCATGGCCCTTTGATAAGTGGCACCGGCATTCTTTAAACCGAAAGGCATCACTTTATAATAGAATATACCTAGAGGGGTCCTGAAGGCGGTGTGTTTCTGGTCTTCGGGATGCATCTTTACCTGATTATACCCTGATGAGCCATCCATGAAGGAGAAAACCTCATGAGTGGATGTATTATCTATCATCAGTTTGGTGATTGGCACTGGGAAATCATCCTTCGGGCAAGCTTTATTAAGATCCCGAAAGTCTACGCATATGCGCACTGTCCCATTTTTCTTCATCACTGGGACGATGTTGGCGATCCATTCAGGGTATTGAACTTCCTGGATGAAGCCAGAGTCGATTAACTTTTTGACCTCGGTATTGATGCTCATCTCAAGCTCGAGTCGCATTCTTCTCGGCGCCTGTTTGACTGGCTTGATGTTCGGGGATATTGCTAGTCTATGTACAGCAACTTCTGGATCTAGTCCCGGCATCTCGGAATAGTTCCATGCGAAGCAATCTTTATGCTGCACAAGCACGTCTTTTAACGCGGCCACCCTCTCTTCAGATAGCAGCTCACTGATGAATGTCGGTCGTGGATCGTTTGCCGTCCCCCAACTCAATCTTCTTGAGGTTATCTGCAGTGGTATGGATTCCATCTTCCAGCTCTTTTGGCGCTGGTGGGAATTCTGAGATTATCTCGTCGCTGCTGTTTTCGAAGCACCAAGGGAGCTCATCTATGTCTTCGGGCTCTTCTTTTAATATTGTAATCATGTGACAGGTGCGAATTCGCTTCCAATCCCAATGTGGAACCGGTTTTTCTTCCGTGGCCTTGGGCTCATGCTTTTGTGGTGGCGTTACCCTCCAGTTGTCGGACAGAGCGAATTTGCCAAGCTGGTACTGATCTTCGACCCAATTCTTGAAGGTGAAGCAATCTTCAAGAGAATGACCTATCACTCGATGGTAAGAGCAATAGTCCGGGTGTGAGGCTTCGCCCGTTTGTTCGAGGTGTTTAGACTCCGGCAATTTAAGCATTTGATGCTTTAGGGCAAGATCGAGTATCTTCTTCGTCTTTTCCCGAGGAAACGAGTATGCTCGACCCATTTTCTTCATGAGGGATAGATCAATAACGCTCGATTCCCGTTTGCGTGGCCTCTTAGCCCTGCTTTGTTGCTGTTGAGCGCCTCTTTGGCCTTTCGACTTGTTTCTGTCTCCGCGTCGAGCCCTTTTTGTATCAGGTTGACATGGGGCAGCATCTTCGTCTTTTAATGCCTGTTGAAGGAGGCGCTGCGTTTTGGCTTTCTCATAGATTGCCATTTCACGATTGTGATCATCTCGGACTTTTGACCCGCTTCCCTTATGAGTTTGCCCATTTGTTCCTCGAACGACGGACTGGGCTCCTTTGCATCTGGAACTTTCACTGGCTTAGGATTAACGTCCTCCCATTAAGCATCCGCTTCTTCATCAAAGTCATATACGACGTAACAGCCAGGTAGTAACTCTCACTTCTTCGACCGGATGTATCCAAGCCCTTTTGTTTCCATTCTCCCGTTAGGCAGCTTGCGTTGAGTCCCGGGAACATTCCAGACCCTGTCATAGAATTTGGCCTTTCGAACGGTCTGCTTGAAGGATATCCCCTGGCGTTTCAGCAGCTTTTTCAAACCTTCCGTATAATATCTGGGGAGACGGATAGGCTGAAGCCTGTCGAGCGTAGAATCTGCGCCATGCCAGATTTCTTTTTCTACCTTGGTTTCTTCGGAACGGTAGAATAGGATTGCCCTCTCGCCTTTTCATCCGGGAGGGATATAAAATGTCTGCAATTCTTCCACGCTGCCGGTGTCGAGTGCATCCAGTTCTTTATAATGTTCAAGCGGCACCATGGCTATCTGCAGACTTCGCTCTTCATCAGCAGAAGCTCGTATTGAAAGCCGAGCAGGGAATACAGCATGGACTTCGTCCTCTGAATCACTACCAAAGATCAGTGAAGGGGCGGATGGTCCCGGCTCGGTGTATTGGGGCGGACCCGAATAAACTATATCCTCCTCCTCCTCGGTATCGCTGCCGAAGACAGGGATGGTTGCGTTAGTTTTGTTCTCCGGCTTATGACACTTCTCCGTGTCTTCGAAATCCGGTAAGAAGTACTTGGCGTCTTCGTATTTGCGGACCTCGTTCACAGAGAACGGGTTAGTTCTCCCGTCACGGTATACTCGAAACCATCCTTAAAATACTTGATACACTGATGTTGTGTAGAAGGGATGATGTTGTACTCATGTAGCCATGGTCGGCCGAGCAGAGCATTGTAACATGTCTTGGCGTCTATGACATGGAATTTAATATCTGTGACGAGCAACCCGAAGCGTAACGTCAATATCACAGATCCAAGAGTCTTTGACGATTGGGAGTCGAACCCGGAGATGGTGATCTTGTCCCGTGCAAGGTGCTGGACGCTCATGCAGATTTCCTTCAACACCCGCACGTTGAGGAGATTAACAGACGACCCATTATCGATTAGGATTTTGCCTATCTTTATATCATGGCAGTATCCTGAGACATAGAGAGGGCGATTGTGTTCGCACGTCCCGAGTAGAAGGTCTTCATCGCCAAAAGTAACATCAGCCGTGTGCACTTCCTCCAATTCATCCTTCATCTTTTCCTCGGCCAGGCATGCTTGGAATTGTTCCGGGTCTTGGAGCGCCTTAATCAAAGAATCCCTCGCCTCTTTTGATAGTAACAGGGCATCAAGAACGCTGAGTTGTGAGGGCAGCTTCCTCAGATGAGCCAAGACATTGTAATCCACCTTATTTCTTTTCGGTGGATTCTTGGCGGTTAGCTCTTCCGCAACTTGGTCATCTAGAGTAATATCCTCAGAAACCTTTTCTTTCCCTTTATTTTTCTTGTTTAAGGGTCCGAGATTCTTTTCAGGTAACGTCCGATTGCGTAGCTGGATATTTTCGCAAACCTTTGGCTCTTCTTCTTTTCCCGAAGTTGACTCTTTAAAGAGAGGGGCGAGTTCCAGCTCTTCATCAGAATCGCTCCCGAATGTAGGCACTTGTGACCCGGCAGTGTTAACCATGCGACAATCGCCGGTAGTTCTTTTAAGCTCTTCGGTTGTATCTCTTTGATCTCGACGAGTTTTACGCTTTTCCCGCTTGAAGCGTTGTTGACGAGCAACATATCCTTGCCACCATTTATCGAAAGCTTTGCATTCTTGAGTGGGGTGCGAAACCTTCTGATGATATAAGCAAAAGGAGGGGTGCATTTCTATTTCACCAGTAATTTTTCCTTCAGAGGATGGTAGCTTCATGCCCATTGATATGGCCTTAGCGAACCTTTTCCTCATCTTGAGTTGGCTTTTGTCAACGGCGGAGGCATTTCGCTCCAGTGGGATTATCTCAGCTCTTTCATCAAGTCGCCGGCGCTTGGCTCTTTCAAATATAGCCATTTCGCGTTCTCGATCAGCTTTACTTTTCAGTCGAGCTTCGTTAAGGAACGCGTCAATCATATGAACTGATAGCTCCGGAATTCTTGATTCGGTATCTGCCCCCAGCGTTTTAGTGCCAGAAGTCTCTTCATCGTTCGTGATCGAATGGGAGATCATATGAAAGCTCGCTACATTTTCCTCGGATTCATCCGATGAACTTTCTCCCTCGTCTTCCTCTTGAAAGACGTGATTGAGGAACTCTTGGAGCGTAATGGGAGTCCGCGCCTTTTGATTGTATTCATCTAGCGCGTCAATTTGCTTTTGTAGGTCCGTGCGCTTGTCGCCAGGCTTTACGGGCTTCTTGGATTTCTTCTTCTTCTTTTTCAAAGATTTTGACGGCTGGCTACGAGTGTTCGAGCCACCACCATCATTCTTTGGAGTTGTACGCAGTTTCAACATCCCTTCAATGACCTGCGGTTCCAACGGGTTCTTCCACTTGATTGCTGGACATGCCTGAAGATCGTTTAGCATTCTCTTTGTCTTAGCTGATAATACAACCTCCTAAGGAGCTTCTTCAATGACGGAGCATGTTGTCCCCGGCGTATTCGTCCCCTTAGAGGTGTGGGGCTGTGGGGGATTCACCTTCTATTTGTCAGATAACGCGAACTTGCCCTGTCGGTACTGGTTTTCGAGCCAATTCTAGAAAACGTAGCAGTCTTCGATCGGATGGCCTAGTACTCGATGATAAGGACAGTAGTTGGGCTCGTTGACGTCACTTGGTTGCAACGGACGTTTTGGATCCGGCAGATTTATGAGTCTGTTGCGCAACGCCAGCTCGAATAACCTCTTCGTTTTATCGCGGGGAAAGGAATAAGGACGTCCCATCCTATCCTCAAGGGGTACGTATGGGCGCATATTATTTTGACGAGCCACTGGCTTCGGGTCGCTTGGTTGTTGTTGAGCATTAGCGGCGACGATCGCTTTTCCCTTCCCTTTGTCATTTCGGGAGTCCGGCCTTGGAAGAGGAGGCTTATGGCCCATTTGATCCATTTGCGCTAGTTTGTCAATCAATGCCTAGAAGGTAGTTGGCTTGAAAAACATCATAAATTGTGATATGGTTGCTTGTAGATCGAGGGTTCCCACAAACATACCAACTGCGGGAGCTTCTTCAATGCGCTGCTCACACTTTGACCATAAATTCCGCCATCGTATAGCGTACTGAACCCACGTCTCGCCGGGTTTTACCCTGGCGTTAATCAGTGCCGTCATCGGGGTACGCTCACTGGCACTTGTAAAACGCTGAGTGAACAGCAGCTCCATCTCCGCGAAGGTTTTAATAGAGTCATTTGGGAGTTCAGAATACCATTCGAACGCCGTATCTGATAAACTTCCAACAAACTGGAGAAGCAACAGCTTGTCGTCACCGCCGGTGTTGCCGCAGAGCGCCCTGAACTGGGCAACATGCTGATGAGGATTGCCCGTCCCCTTGTAGACATGGAACTTAGGAATTGTATAACCTGGCGGGTACTTAATCTGATCGTACCAACCCGGATATGGCCGCCCCGTCTTTACGACCTGACCGGCTGCTTCAGTCGCCTGATGCACCCGTATTTGCTGGGCGATGTATTCATCCAAATCAGCTTTTGATATGGTATCCTCTTTAGCTGCGGATAGAGCCGGTGGAGGATTCGATGTCTCTCCCCTATCGTCTTCAAGAATGATCGGGGGATCTCCAGCAGGTGGATCTTGTTGAATCATCATACCCACCATATCCTGGAACAGGAGGGCCATTTTCTTTATGTTGGCTGCCTGCTCCGCAGCTTCTTTATCTGTCTTATCTAGCACGCGCCGAAGGAATTCGGCGTCCGTTTCTTGTTCTTGACGTTCTTCTGAGGATGTTTCCGGGGTTTCTTTCGGCCCTGTAAGTGCGGCCATAGCGTTCATCATTTCCTGAAGCTTCTGTTGCTGCTCCTGAGCCTTGGTCACTGACCGTGTAAGCGGTCTATGACCCGTGGATGTACGGCTGTTCTCTTTTCCCGATGCCATGTAAACCGTATGAACTGTTATGCCCCCTGACTTGGGGCGTTTAGGTTCACCATTTTTAACTTTTTCCACTGACGCGGGGGTTTTCTCTGGCCTCCTTCTTTTGTGGGCCGTTGAGGTTGAAGGAACCATTGAAAGGGGCACCCTAGCAGCTGCTGTGTAGGGTTCCTAGGCACTCTCAAGAGGTCTCACAAGGCATCAACCATGCCAATTTCAAAAATTACGGTGCCGAGAAACCCTAGTGTACGGATCGTTGGCTAGAAATCTAGGCGAATATGAAATCTAGTTAACAACTTAACAGAAAGATAACGGAAATACAACCTTTGTAGATCCGGTGCTCCACCTCCATAGCTCCGCAACGAAGTCCCCTCGCTGTCCTAGTGAATTCCCGGGCTCTAGCGTCGGCTTCATCGGAGAATAGGCGAGCTAGGTCGTCGATGTCCATGCCGAAGATGATCTACGTCGAGGCATCGCTAAATCAAGCTCCACCTTCACCAAGTCATGAAAACTTATGAAGGAAACACACTCTACTACTTGGCAAGAGGTAGAGGATGAAGAAATAGGAAGTGGGTAGACTTTAGAATTGTATTTCTCACTCATTTCCATCAATCACCATTGATGGAGCTTGCTTTCTTCAAGTGAAGAAAGGAAGAAGAAGAAGAATATATGATCAGTGTTGAATAATAAAAATGAATAAGAATTAAATCTTATCATACTTTTAACCTTAGTTAAGTGTAGAGAAAAGACCATGGTTAATGGAATGGTTAGGGTTAAGGATAAGAACAAAAAAGGAGACTAAGTCAAACCTTCATGAATGTTCAACTAGCAAACAAATAATGCCACCATTTCATCATTTATCTTTTCCAAAATAAAAAGATAAATAAAGAAATAGATAAATAAGTAAATGACTAAACAAAACCCTAATCATTAGTTTAAACCATGGTTTGATTCTTTACACTTAACCAAGTAAGCATGTATCATCAAACATGATACAAACATGTGCACAAAAGTATATCACATATACAACTTGCACAATTCAAGTGAGAAAATCCATTTAAAGTGAACCAGTACTAGTTAATGCAAAGTAATATATCAAATATATATAATTATGCATTAAATCATTAAATCAACGCTTGATTCAATGATCTGGTCATGTCGAACACAACCGACTAGTATACAATATATCGGCTTATCGAATCAACGCTTGAATCGATAACTAGGTTATATCGCATACAACCATTCGACACATTGATCGCGAGAATGAAATACGGTATCACATACACGCATTATTCTCGGTCCCGCACATATCTCATATGCGCTCCTATTTCGTTTCGCTTGAGCCAGGAAACCTCTGTGTAGGACTCTAAAGACTCGTCAATACGCCGGCAGCAGATAATGATCATATCAAACACCCACAAGCCGCAAGCGGTCTGCTAAACGTAACGGCCACCCGGGTATTGAGCGATCAGAAGATCGACGAGCAAGCCCGCTCACACTCCAGTGAATCCAACCAGTAACACTACCGTACAGTCCGGTCTGATCGTCTGATATGTCGCATATCTCGCCTAGGGGTGGTAAACGTCAGACCCCAATAGCTCGATAAGTCGTGTCGATATGAGGTCTATAACAATTCGAGAAACTACTGGTAACACTTACCAGTAAATCTCAGCAACCCTGGCCAGGTATTTCCGGTTATAGCCAATCGAACACAGCGCAACATCAACTCCCTATACCGGGAGAGACGAATCCCCTCCTGTCGCTCATTGCCTCCATGTGACTCGGGACTGTACCCAAAAACCACCGTTTTGCACACCCTCTTGGACGTGGTAAGGTGAAAATCAAAGCACAGTGGGAACCACACAAGACTCTATGACGATCTCGGGTCAACAGACTACTCTGTACCAGTGTCACCTGAGAACTGCCATCTGACGTGAGGTATAATACCATCTGGGAGTTCTCGGCGAGTCCGTCCAGTGTACCCAGTCTCTACTGAGCACCCGTATATCATCTCTGATGTCAAACACCGATGGATATGGGATCATCCATCGCCCATCTATATGGGTCGAGAAGGTACACGCTAGTCTACTCTGGTATATCGATGCCCCATCTCGATACACCCACGACTAGGGACTTTGAAGGATGTACTTATGGACTACCATGTCCCCACTAGTATGATCCGCATCATAGTCCAGGTAGTCAAGTACACATCCTAAGGGCTTTACCAACATATAACAGAGAGACAATCAACGTACACGTTAAGGTAAAGATCAACCAGATAGCATACTATCATGTCGAGCAAGAAAGTCCTCCCTATATACGTCCCAGCATCCACTACAATATACATCCAATGTACAGTAATGGCCTCTAGGGCATACATATAACTAAAATGCTGTCCCCTGCTGTTTAATGGGACAATCCTTGTCTTTATCCACCTTCGCCTTTTTCTGGCGATGAAAGTGACCTGGGTCAATCACAGAGTCTTGAACCCTTCGCCAAACTTTATAAATCCTTGAAGACAGCCGTTGAGGGGGCTGTTCTCGCTTCGTTTCTGGAACTCTCTCCGCAGGTGGAGGAGATCTCTTCAATGTAGCGATTGGAGAGTTCTTCCGTACCCTCCTCAGCAGTTCAAAGCTATTCCCAGTTGGAACAGCAGCGTCGACTTCCACTGCTGGAGCCGGTGGAGTTAGCCCTGAGGGGGAGTTGCCCCCTGCCTTTCTTACTCGTTGCCAATGGCGACGTCGAGCACGACGAGCCGTTGGGATTGGCTCAGCGATAGAGATAACTTCTTTTTTCCCCCTGTCTGAATGAGGCGCCGCCGGTGTTAACCTCTTAAAGACTGAGGTTGTTCCTTGCGGGGTAATATCCAATCTGTCAAAGACAGATCTTCGTGCAGGGGCAGGAGCAGGAATCATCAGTCTTGAAAAGACTGACTCTTTGGCGGGAGAAGCCGCCTTAACGACTTCCGGAACAGCGGCCGTTGCCCTCTTTGGGATGGCCAATTTAGAGTTCTGATTTAGCCTGGTGAAAACAGAGGCTGTCGGTTTGGTAGCGGGCGACCCGTTGACAGGGGCCGTCGTGGCAGTGAGCCGGTCGAAGACCGACTTCTTGTTCACCTCCAGTGCAAGTATTGGCATAGAGCAGCTTGTCGGTGGGATCATGGTCCCGAAGAATAAGCCAGTGGTGGCTTGGGTCACCTGGTCTACTGGCAGAGTGAGGAAGGAAGCCGCTTGGGGCCCATATGCTACACCTCCGGGGGAGGTGGAGCGTCCGTTGCAGTGACACTTCGAGCAGTTGGTGCAGTTGAAGGCGATTGAATCTTGAGTTCTGCGTCAGACAAAAGACCAAATCTTAGTAACTTGGAAATCCAAAGGCAACCGTTAACAAACCGCGATTGGTTCGCGAAGACGACACACGAAGTGTGGAGTGGAAAGAGGAAGAGGTCCCACCGGGCGTGCCAGAATCTGTTCCCCTCCGAACGGCGGCGCGGACTCCGCGTCCTGCCTGAGATTCGGGGCAGATGCTATGTGGTTTTATCCGTCTACCTCTCCGAAGATGCCAAGCTGATTTATGGCACCGTGTATCGGAAGTTTAGACGGATGCGGCCGATGTAGCAGACTTCGTCAGATTCCCCCCTCAGGGTGAGGGGTTTTTGATTGTGGGGACGCTCTTCCCTGCAGACGCAAGCCCCTGCAGTTAATTACGCTACCGCATCGCGGTAACAACTTTCTCCTTCTCCAGAATTTCACTTCGTGTCGTGTGTGTTTGTTTTGTTTGTGGTTGCCCGTAGATTGTATACGGAGACTGAGTAATGCCGTCGCCCGTAGGACGTGGATTAGTCCAAATCCGTATTTACTTAGATTTGGGTTTGGTGTTTTTAGTTTAAGGATGCATTAGTCGCGTTGCGGCTAAGATCAACTTAAACGTTCGTCAAGGATACGTTAGTCCTGTTTTAGACTAAGATCAACTTAACGTAGTGATTCATTTAATATATGGTCGTCAGGACTCGTCACCTCTCTGACGTCGTTGAAGGATTACAACGACAGGTGTTAGAGGAGTTCAGAGATGTACCTTTGAACCAAAGTTGATTTGGAGTTTTATCATTCATTTAAATGTCTAAGGATACGTTAGCCGTATTTGGGGCTAAGATCAACTTAAACGGGACCGTTTAGATCCGGCAAAAGAGCATTTGGAGGCTCTATTGTTCCAGTTTAGGGACGTAGTGGTCCATTTTCCAGTTTAGGGACGTGGTGGTCCATCGCCAGTTTAGGGACGTGATGGTCCGATATTAGTTTAGGGACGTCTCGGTCCGATATTAGTTTAGGGACGTCTCGGTCCGATATTAGTTTAGGGACGTCTCGGTCCGATATTAGTTTAGGGACGTCTCGGTCCGATATTAGTTTAAGGACGTCTCGGTCCGATATTAGTTTAAGGACGTTTCGGTCCGTCGTTAGTTTAAAGACGTTTCGGTCCGATATTAGTTTAAGGACGTTTCGGTCCACGAGTTTAGGGACCCCGCAGTCCATATGGGTGTGTGGTCGTTGGGACCCGTCACCTCTCTGACGTCGTTGAAGGATTACAACGATAGGTGTCAGAGGAGTTCGGAGATGTACCCTCGAACCGGATATAAATTGATTAGAGAGAGAGGGAGCAATTGTGTTCAGTCAATTTAATTTGAGGACTTACGGCCACGATTGGGCTAAGTCCAGTTCAGAATATTCAACACTTTTATTTGTTTTTTGGCCTATTAGGCCTGTGCTAGGGCTTGGCCCATTTTTAATAATGCATAGCATTAAATCTTGGTCTCTATTGGACCTTTATTTAGGCTCTGCCCCTTTTAAGATAATGCATTGCATTATTTATTATTTTGTTTGGGCTCTGCCCATTTATAAATGATGCAGAGCATCAATTTTGTTTGGGCTCTGCCCTCTATAAAATGATGCAGAGCATCAATTTCATTTGGGCCCTCCCTTTTATTGCTCTGCAATTTAATTTGGGCCTGGCCCTTCAAGCAATGCATTGCATTGAGAATCTTCAAGAAACAGAAGTGCATAGCACTTTTTAATCCTTTGATCTAAAGAAAAACAAGTTTTTTCTTCTTTTCTTGTTTTTCTTTATTTCAGAGAACCAAGGGTTCATAACAAGTGCAAGGCACTACTTCTTTTTTATTTTATTTACTTATTTATTTATTTATTGAAGATCCATGATCTTGTTCTTAGATCAATGATCTGTTCCCAAGAGAATTTTCTCTTTTAAAGGTTTTACCTTTTTTTTGTGTTCTTCCAGAATTCTCAAGAGTTCTCTTTCTCTCCTTTTTCTTTTAGCAAGATCTCTCCTTTTTTCTTTTTTTTCTGAAATGACGTTTGGGGTCCTTTTTATAGTGCTCATAAATTAGTTAGATTTGTTACATAAATCTTTTTCTGAGTAATTTGGGGAATTTTCCCCACCGTTGGATCTTTGATCCAAAGGCCCCTGCCTTATATAAGAAAATCTTCTTGTTTCAACAAGATTTATTCTGTTTTGCGCAACTCCCCCAGTGAGTGACACGTGTCGCACAATGAAGCGCTTGCGCAACTGCTCTTGCGCAACTGCGCAGACACGTGTCGCGCAGCGGTGCGCTTGCGCGGTCGTGCCTGCGCAACTGCGCAGACACGTGTCGCGCAGCGGTGCGCTTGCGCGGTCGTGCCTGCGCAACTGCGCAGACACGTGTCGCGCAGCGGTGCGCTTGCGCCACAGTGTTCGCGCAACTGCGCAGACACGTGTCGCGCAGCGGTGCGCTTGCGCGGTCGTGCCTGCGCAACTGCGCAGACACGTGTCGCGCAGCGGTGCGCTTGCGCAACAGTGTTCGCGCAACTGCGCAGACACGTGTCGCGCAGCGGTGCGCTTGCGCGGTCGTGTTCGCGCAACTGCGCAGACACGTGTCGCACAGCGGTGCGCTTACGCAACAGTGTTCGCGCAACTGCGCAGACACGTGTCGCGCAGCGGTGCGCTTGCGCAACTGAGCATTGCTTTTTTTTTTAAAGAGCCTTGCTCTGATTGGACGCACTGCCTTGGGCGTTGTGCTGCCGTGTCAACTTCTGACACGTGGCGCGTTGCGCGCGGCGCACGGGATCTGAAGCGTTGCTTCAAAAATTTGAATTTTCAAAATTCAAACAGAGCCTTGCTCTGATTGGGGGAACACTCGGCTCTTTCCTCATGGAATAAGGTGCAGTATATTCTAACTGAATACCGCGATGCAAAGCAACTTGTAATCGACTATAGTAAAGTTATTACCCTGATGCAAACTTCTGCCTAAGGGGTCACTCCCGGTGAAGGGTGTAAGTCCACGTTGCCCACCCCGGTGCTTACGGGGAGGCGGAAACGGTATAAAAGTTTGATTTTTTACAACTCAAGGCAACATGGACTAACAAAAGAAGGATCTTTGCTAAACATAAACTAACTACAAAGCTAAAAGATTTAGCTACTAGGTAAAAGGGTTATACCTAAGTCTTGAAGTCCTTCTCTTCTTGCTCCTTGGAGTGGGATGAACGGGTTGTCCTCGTCGCCTTCTCTCGCCAAAGAAAGATCCACCCGAGGGATACTACCTTTGGCTCCTACCTCAAACTAGAAGCAACTAAGGTGCTTGGTATGCTAGACCTAGAACCTTAGAAAGAGTAGAGAATGATGTTGGTGTTTTTATCTCAAGCTTAATGGTTCTCAACTCATGAGAGGGAGAGCTTTGAGAGAGAGGAAGAGGATGAGAGAGAATGAGAATGATAGAATGAGGATATTTTGCAACCATCCTCACATATATGTGTGAATTATGATAATTAAAAAATTAACTAAAGATAATTGTGATGGTTAAGTTGAAGTGACCATTATCATTTCACATTAATGAATTTTGCTAGAATCAAAGAGCATCTTTCAAGTGAAATGATGATGGTCAATTTGTCAATTTGGGTCAACAAGTCAACCATAGTCAAATGGTCAACAACCCTAACCATAACATAATTATAATTAATTAATATTAATAATCACAATTCACACATACACATTAGGGTTAAGAAAAAGACAATGGTCATTAACCCTAATGAAAGTCCTCTGCCTCTGTCTCAGTCAACTGTGCATACACACCCGCATCCGTGTTCCGAGGAACACGAATACAATGAGATAACACCAATCCCAAAACATATACTAGGATCTGGCTTAAACCAAAGCCCGCTAGTATAAGCTGTCCGGACACCAAACGTGCACAAGTGCGCGGATGTGAACGAACCCCGTCGCAAAACCATGCGACCCCTACTCTGTTTTGCCTAAAGGCGAACAACCCTCTGTGTGGGACTCTAAAGACTCGACACTACGCTGGCAGTGGGTTTAACCACAGACCGCAAACGGTACTAGCTGTACGTAACGGTCCCCAGGTAGATGCCGATAAGAAGACTGACGAGGTGAACCCATCTGAACTCCTACTGAGCCTGAATGTGACAGTCTCCGTACAGTCCGGTCTGTTCGTCTGATAACATCGCATGGCGGGCCTAGGGGGTAGTAAACGTCAGTCCCCTAATAGCGGTACAAGTCGCGTCGGAGTGTAGCCCAGAACACCCTGAGATAACACTGGAAACCTACCAGTATATCTCGCTTGCCCTGGCCAGGGACTACTTGTGTAATGGCTCTCCTAGACACAGCACGATGTCAACCCTTAATAGCGGGAGAGACGAATCCTGTCTAACCGTCACTGCCTCCAAGTGCTTCGGGACTGCACCCAACTACTACCTGTTTGCACGACTCCTTTGAGCCGTGGTAGGGTAGTAATCAAAGTACAGTGGGAACACACTCGAGGCGAAGTGACAGTGTCAAGTCTGCGGACTAAGCTGTACTCATGTCACCTGGGAACTGATAACTGACGATAGGTATAATACCAACCAACAGTTCCCGACGAGTCCTGTCCAGTGTACTCGTAACCTAACGAGCACCTGCATACTATCTCAAGTACGACGTACTGACGGCTGTGGGACAGACCGTCTCCCGTGCTGGGATGAGAAGCGCATACGCTAGTCTACTCTGGAGTATCGATGCCCTGTCTCGATAATCCTACGACCAGGGACGTGTATATATAAGGATGTGCTTGTAGATTACCAAGCCCCCACGAGTGTGACTGCCATCACAACGCTGGTAATCAAGCAAAGATCCTAAGGGCTCCACTAATGCGTATAGGTGATACAATAAAGAAACACATGTACACATTAAAGTAGAGACAAACCAAGTAGCATACTACCATTTCGAGCAAGATTGTCTATACAACTGTGAATATCCTAAGCTCCCATCAAGTAATATACATACTAGTATGATACAGTAATGGCCTCTATGGCATATACACTAACAATCTCCCACTTGCACTAAGGCCATGTACTGGCGTATCGAAGACCTATCATCTCGATCAGCCGCTCGAACTGAGTCTGGGGTAAGGCCTTCGTGAATGGATCTGCAGTGTTATCTTCTGTAGCAACCCTCCGAACCTCGATCTCCTGGCGATCCACGATCTCCCTGATCAGGTGATACCGCCTCAAGATGTGTCTGGATTTCTGATGGGACCTGGGTTCCTTCGCTAAAGCTATAGCCCCGTTGTTGTCGCAATACAAAGGTATTGGATCAATAATGGACGGAACCACCAGAAGTTCTTTCAAGAACTTCCTCATCCAGACGGCTTCTTTTGCGGCATCAGATGCAGCGATATATTCCGCTTCCATAGTCGAGTTAGCAACGGTTTCCTGTTTGGAACTCTTCCAACACACCGCCCCTCCATTGAGGGTAAAGACAAAACCCGACATGGACTTGGAATCATCCTTGTCACTCTGGAAGCTGGAGTCAGCAAAGGCCTCAATCTGGAGGTCTTTTCCGCCATACACCAAGAACATCTCCTTAGTCCTTCTCAGGTACTTGAGAATGTTCTTTACCGCTATCCAGTGTTTCTCCCCAGGGTTTGACTGATACCTGCTTACCACACTCAGTGCATAAGCCACATCTGGTCTGGTACACAACATCGCATACATTATAGATCCTACCGCAGAAGCGCAGGGTATAATAGACATGCGATCCCTTTCCAAATCAGTCTTGGGAGACATCTCTTTGGAGAGGGTGATCCCGTGACAAGCCGGTAGATTACCGCTCTTGGAATCTTCCATACTGAATCTTTTCAGTATGGTGTCGATGTACCTGGACTGCGAAAGTCCAAATATCCTCTTGGATCTATCACGATGGATCTGGATCCCCAGAATGTAGGAGGCATCACCCAGGTCTTTCATGGAGAACCTGTGTGACAAGAACCCTTTGACAGATTGTAGCATAGGAATGTCATTTCCTATCAAGAGAATGCCATCCACGTATAAAACGAGGAATACGACAGTTCTTGCTACAAATCTACTATAGATGCATGGTTCATCTGGATTTTTGATAAAGCCAAATTCTTTGACCGTCTCATCAAAACAGATGTTCCAACTCCACGATGCCTGCTTTAGTCCATAAATGGACTTAAGCAACTTGCACACCTTTTCGCTGCTCCCGCTCTGAATGAATCCCTCTGGCTGGTCCATATAGACACACTCCTCTAAATTTCCATTTAGAAAAGCGGTCTTTACGTCCATCTGCCAAATCTCATAATCGTGGAAAGCAGCAATGGCAAGAAGGATCCGAATGGATTTCAGCATAGCCACTGGAGAAAAGGTTTCGTCATACTCCAAACCAGGTCTTTGACGAAAACCCTTTGCAACAAGTCTAGCCTTATAGGTCTCAACCTGTCCATCTACACCAATCTTCCTTTTGAAGATCCACTTGCATCCTACGGGTTTTACCCCATCTGGAGCAATGTCCAACGTCCATACTTTGTTGGTGTACATGGACTCCATTTCGGTCCGCATTGCATCCAGCCATTTTACCGAGTCAACGCTCTGAATGGCCTGCTGGAAGCTAGTCGGCTCATCACTATGCAATCTTCTCTATTCCCGTCTATGAGAAAACCGTAGTATCTCTCGGGTGGATGAGACTGCCTACTACTCCTGCGGAGCGGCACAGGAATGTCCTGGTCTTTCGAACCCTCTGGTTCTACTAAGCTTTCAGTAATAGCTTGTGGTTTTGGAATTTCTTCCAGTTCTATTGCGCTCCTACTGATTTCCTTTTCTAAGAACTGGTGTTCCAGAAAGTGGGCATTACGAGAAACAAATACCTTTTGTTCCTCTGCGTAATAGAAAAGATACCCCCTGGAGTTCTTTGGGTATCCCACAAACTTGCACAGTACTGAGCGTGCCTCGAGTTTGTTCGCATGCTGCTTTTTGACAAAAGCTGGACATCCCCAAATCTTCAGGTATTGAAGATAGGGTTTCTTCCCACTCCATAACTCATATGGTGTGGTAGGCACAGTCTTAGTGGGAACTCGGTTCAAAAGGTATGCGGCTGATTCTAGCGCATATCCCCAGAATGATCGCGGCAACTCAGCGTTACTCATCATGGACCGTACCATATCCAATAGGGTTCGGTTCCGTCTCTCCGATACACCGTTATGTTGCGGAGTGTATGGAGGAGTAAGCTGAGAGAGAATTCCATTCTCTTTTAGGTAATCCAGGAACTCGGCACTCAAGTATTCACCACCTCGATCAGATCTCAGTGTCTTGATACTTTTGCCTGTTTGTTTTTCTACTTCATTCTTGTATTCTTGGAACTTTTCAAAAGCTTCAGATTTATGCTTCATTAAGAAGACATGTCTGAACCTTGAAAAATCATCCGTAAAAGTAATGAAGTAAGAATAACCGCTACGCGCATGTGTAGACATTGGACCGCACACGTCGCTGTGTACGAGTCCCAAGAGCTCGCTCGCTCTTACTCCGTGTCCACTGAACGGAGTTTTTGTCATCTTCCCTTTGAGACAGGATTGACAAGTTCAATATGATTGATATTCGAACGGATCCAAATATCCTTCTGTATGTAACTTCGTCAACCTTCTCTCATTGATGTGACCGAGTCTACAATGCCATAAGAAAGCCTGATTGATTTCTGGAGACTTTCTTTTGTGTGTATTCTGGACATTGAAAATCTGTGGTTGGTTTAATACGTATATACCATTGTTTAATGTACCTGACCCAATCAAAACTTGATTAAGGTGAATGTTCAAAACATTACTTACAAATGCAAATTCATAACCTTCTTTAGATAATAAAGATACAGAAATGATATTACAAGTTGCATTTGTTACAAAATAACAACCACGCAAAACCAAAAAGTGTCCATCTGACAATCCCAGGTGATAGTCCCCCACGGCCTCAGCATCTATGCTAGCTCCGTTTGCAACTCTGAGGGTCATATCACCTGCCTTCAAAACCCTACGCCTTCTCAATGCCTACAAAGAATTACAGATATGAGATCCTGATCCGGTATCCAATACCCAGGAAGTAGAGTTTATTGATAGACAGTTTTCAATAACATACACACCTGAAGCTAAAGCCGCAACTTGCTTCAGATCCTGGGTTCTGGCCTTCCAAGCCCTGCAATCCTTTTTCCAGTGTCCACTCTTATGACAGTAAAAGCATTCTTCCTTTCCCACAAGCTTTCCCGCTACCTTTGTTGCCTTTGCAATTCCCTTCGTATCCACTTTACTAACACCGCCCCTTGGTTTGGCGGGGGCTTTCTTCTTCTTTCCCTTGGCTTTCGCCCTGGACTTAGAAGAGGAAGATCGTCTTACAAACAAAGTGGATGTTTCCCTACCTTTCTGTAGGGTGCCCTCAACACTCCTCAACATGTTCAGAAGTTCGGAAAGTTCAACCTCCTTTCCTTGCATGTTGAAGTTTAGGATAAACTGGGCGTAAGTAGAAGGAAGGGACTGGAGAATCAAGTCAGTGTAGAGTTCATTCTCCAACGTGGTCCCAAGGTCCGCGAGCTCTTCTGTATAGCCAATCATCTTAAGCACGTATTCCGCTACCGATGATCCGACGGCCAATCTTGCCAAAAACAGCTTCTTCGACACTTCGTATCTGGCGATACGAGATTGCTCTCCATACAGTTCTTTTGTATGAAGAAATATGGACTCTAGGTCCATATTCTCGTGCCTCCTCTGATGTTCATTGTCCATAGAGGCAAGCACGAGGCACTTAACCTTCGCGCAATCGATCTCCCATGTCTTACGGATTTCTATATCCGCGACGCTGGAGGTGGGACCTGGGACAAGGGGAGCTTTGGTGGTAAGGAGATACCCCAACTTGTCGTAAGTGGTTGCCATTTTGACATTCCTGAGCCAATCTTTGTAGTTTGGCCCTGTCAGTATGTTTTTATCTAGTAATAACTTAAATCTGATCATGTTGATTGGTCGCTGCAATTAGGAGAGAGAAAAGAAACACTTTAGCATGATGCTCTTGCAAGTTTAGAGTGGATTTTAGTTTGTGTAAACAGGATGGCTCTCACTATCTTCAGAATACCTCCTCAAACCATAAAGGAAGAATTAGTCGGGATCAATCTCACCGTACAATACTTGCTTAACCGTTCAGCGAGGCCAGTGTCGGTACTTCGAGGGAGGTTTTCCAACGCTTTCGCGAAGTTCCTTAATTAAGTAACCTCTTTTCCCTGTGGGCGTAGCCCCGCTAACACCTTTCTAGACACCTACTAGGTTTATAGCATTGATCGTTAAGTGAGAAATTTCCCGAGGAGTAGTATATACTCACAGTAGGATCGGGATCCAAATATCATCGCGTGACAAAACTGAAGGAATCCTACCAGAATTTGTTGGAGATAGTGCCCTCAGAGTCAATTATTGGATCACAGGCACGTGATTGCAATGATTGAGGGAGGACCTATCCCGGTAGGATAGTCTTACTCAAGATGATAGTATGCTATCTGGTTTACCTTTATCATCGTGTACTGCTTTAGGTGACCTGACAGGTCACTATTGCACGTTGATAGAGCCCCTAGGATTCTTGCTTGACTGCCAGCAGTATGAGGGCGATCATATATGTGGGAGCTGGTAGTCTATAAGCATATCCTTAAAAGGTCCCTAGTCGTGGGAGTTTCGAGACAGGGCATCGATACTCCAGAGTACACTGGTGTATATAGTCGAGACCCCGACGAGGGGCGGTGGCCGGTCTCACAAGCCACTGGTGTCAGTTGGTTCACCTAAGATGTATACAGGTGCTCATTGGGTTATGAGTACACCGGACAGGACTCGCCGGGAACATGCTAGTTGGTCTTATACCTGACGTCAGATAGCAGTTTCCTGGTGACATGTGTACAGGTTAGTTTATCGACCTGGGGATCGTCATTTGTCTCGTGTGAGTTCCCACTGTACTTTGATTACTACCCTACCACGCTCATAGGAGACGTGCAAACAGGTTTTAGTTGGGTACAGTCCCGAGCCACATGGAGGCAGTGAGCGGATCTTCAGGGGTTCGTCTCTCCCGGTATTGGGGTCGCGCTGTGTCTAGGAGAGCCATTACACGAAGTCCTTGGCCAAGGCAGGAGATTTACTGGTAGGTATTCTAGTAGTATCTCAGGGTGTTCTGGGCTACACTCCGACACGACTTGTACCGCTTTTGGGGGTCTGACTTTTTACCAACCCCCTAGGCTTGCCATGCGATGCTCATAGACGAACGGACCGGACTGTACGGATATTGTCACTGACAGGCTCAGTAGGGTGTCAGGATGAGTTCGCTCATCGACGTCCCTTTCGGTCAATAGCTGGTGGCCCGTCACGTATGGCTAATACCTCTGACGTGTTAGTGGTTAAATCCACAGCCATAGTATTGACGAGTCTTTAGAGTCCCCCACATTCAGTTACTCAAGTTTCGGGCGAAACGCTGTAGAGGCCGTATGGAGATATGGCAGGGTTCGATCAGATACGTGCGGTATTGCATGGATCAGGATCGGACGGTTAGTACTAGAGGCCGTATGGATATATGGCAGGGTTCGATCAGATACGTGCGGTATTGCACGGATCAGGATCGGATGGATAATACTAGCCGGCTTTGGTTTAAGCCGGATCCTAGTATAGTACAGTGTAGATTTTGTCTCATTGCATTTGTATCCGGACGGAATGCAGATGCGGGTGTGTATGCACAGTATCAGGGTTTTCCTGTAATTTATTACAGGACCAGTTTTCTGGAGTTGCCAGTTTGCTTTCCGTTTCGGCCATATTCATTTGTATCTTTCATTGGCCGAAGATTGGTGGAG
Source organism: Agapanthus africanus (assembly GCA_030015575.1). NCBI lineage: Eukaryota > Viridiplantae > Streptophyta > Magnoliopsida > Asparagales > Amaryllidaceae > Agapanthus > Agapanthus africanus. Next base: position 214,334,231 of record JASDDO010000008.1, read on the forward strand.
GAGGGCTTATTTGCATTTGTGCAAATAAGCATTTGTGGAGGGTGTTCTTTATATTTTGTTGCATCATGATGGTGCACCATCCATTGACTTGATTTATCCATCATGGCTTGACTTTTGTGTGACATGGTTTTGATGATGGTTGTGGTTGAGTGTGGATGTGGTTGTGATCATTGCTTTTGATCATCATTCTTTTCTTGCATCATGGTTGATACACATCCCCTTGGACTTCTCTCTCTCTTTCACTCTCTCATTTTCATCCCATCCTCAAGCATGGCCGGCCTTGGCTCTTGGGGGGCTGTCCAAGAATTTCTAGTGGGGATTTTTGTTCTTTTCATGTTAGAAAAATCCCCAAGTTCATCTAGAAAAAGCACACATATCATTCCTCCACTTATAAGGCAACATCCACTACCCCAAATGAGACATGAGTTCTACACACATTCTACAGCAAACCTTGGGCACGTCGTCTCGCCAACTTCGTTCCCGAGTTGCCTCGGTATAGAGGTGGGAGTCCGTAAAAGAAGCAGGCGACGTGGTGCCCTTCCGGCGAGGAGGTGGAGACCGGACATTCCGCGGGAAATCGGGACGACGGCGAGAAGACCGGAGGACACGGATCGCTCGGTATATCTCTCTTCCCCATCTTGTAGTTAGCTAGGACTAGATTAATGGCACGATCCGGGTTTATAGTGCACGGTGGTGCCGGTTTGAAAAGTTAAAGTAAATCACCGCTTCCGCATTCCGGCGTCGGATTGACGGCCGGGACGCCGCCGTGCACTTACAGAATCATCACACTCCAAATGGTATGCAGCGCTAGCAAGTTTCAGTTCTTTTGAAACTCCCGATGTGGATTTTTGCCCCATGCTCTTATGACCTTGGCATGAGGTCAAAATGTCATAAGTCACATGTCAAGTTCTACCCATCATTATCCAAGTTAATTTGAACCCACCCGTACCTACCCTTGACGTAGGCCAAAATGGCAGTACGACTGTCTCAAATCAACGCATTTTATCTATGCAACAGATAAATATCCGGCAGCTACCAATCACTATGCCTTGGCGTGAGGTCAAAATACATAGCTTGAATACTACCGAATATTTAACTGAAATGATGGAGGGCTACGAATGGTTTTGGCGAAACCATGAATGTAGTGAACTTGATATAATCGATGGAACGAGATACCTTTTAAAAGGAGTGGTTCAAGCTCCGCATTTTAAAAGTTGGTTTTTGAAAAGAACCGAGTGGTTTTGAAAGTGTTCCAACGACTTTTACTTGGTTTATTTTCTTGCATTAATTTTAATGCGTCCCATCATTTAATCCTACCATTGCAGAAAACAACCAAAATATGGCGTACGCTTATGCCATCCGCATTCGCCACGGGGCCCCGTCATCACCCGTTAGGTTACTTAACTAACGACAGAGCGGGGGCTGGACTAGCGCGGATGCAAAACATAAGCAACACCTAAATAGATATCATATATAGATATATAGCAATGATAGTCAATCCAGATCATAAATGAACACTTTGGATATACTAGGAATCCGCGATTCGTTCGAGCCTGCAACGAAAAGCGGATTACACAGTCGCGATGAATAGCCAATACCCCACCCTAGACCCCTACGGGTGCGGCAAACTACCCGCCAAGTATCCGAAGCGAAGCAACCTCCCTCAACGACGTGAGTAGGCCACTCGGCACTTCGAGATACTCGGTAGTTTGTGCACCCCACCTTAGGTCTATCCTAGGAGCAAAAACAGTAAAAAGAAATTATACAATGGTGGCTACAACCTCAATCCGGATGTGCGGCCAAACAAATAATATTACATCAAATACAAATTTTACATGAATGAAAGAAAAAGAAACTCTCATCTCACATCCACCCGGCTATTCATCCGCGACAATCCAACGAGTTCATATACACAAACCATCAACATTACAGATCACAGATATGTATAACCCCCACTAATCGACGTATAGCGATTAGCAGATGTTCAATACATATATCACAGCACAGATAATATCCATTAGCCAAAGTCTACGGAATTTCGATCAAAATACGGATTTATAACCACCCCAAATACAAATTTCTTTTCTGGAAATTCTGGGCAGAAATAAAATATACTAAAAATCCAAAAACACTAACAGAAGAATACTGCAAGGAAAATGAACCACGGCCGAGTCAACTCCGCCGCGGATCTGCGGTAGGAGCAAGCTTCTGCCGCGGATCCGCGGTGAGTCGGCCGAGTCAGTGGATCGTTTTCCTTGTGTGTTCTGTAAAAACCCTGAGCCGATTTTTAGTGTACGATTTATTAATTTTAAAGCAGGTTTAAAAATCGGCAGAAAGTTAGGGTTTTGAAAAAGTGTTTTTGCGATTTTTTTCGATCGAAGTTCTATATACTTTACTAACTAGCTAGTTTGTGTTTAGTTAGGCTCTGATACCACTGTAAGTCCACGTTGCCCACCCCGGTGCTTACGGGGAGGCGGAAACGGTATAAAAGTTTGATTTTTTACAACTCAAGGCAACATAGACTAACAAAAGAAGGATCTTTGCTAAACATAAACTAACTACAAAGCTAAAAGATTTAGCTACTCGGTAAAAGGGTTATACCTAAGTCTTGAAGTCCTTCTCTTCTTGCTCCTTGGAGTGGGATGAACGGGTTGTCCTCGTCACCTTCTCTCGCCGAAGAAAGATCTACCCGAGGGATACTACCTTTGGCTCCTACCTCAAACTAGAAGCAACTAAGGTGCTTGGTGTGCTAGATCTAGAACCTTAGAAAGAGTAGAGAATGATGTTGGTGTTTTTATCTCAAGCTTAATGGTTCTCAACTCATGAGAGGGAGAGCTTTGAGAGAGAGGAAGAGGATGAGAGAGAATGAGAATGATAGAATGAGGATATTTTGCAACCATCCTCACATATATGTATGAATTATGATAATTAAAAAATTAACTAAAGATAATTGTGATGGTTAAGTTGAAGTGACCATTATCATTTCACATTAATGAATTTTGCTAGAATCAAAGAGCATCTTTCAAGTGAAATGATGATGGTCAATTTGTCAATTTGGGTCAACAAGTCAGCCATAGTCAAATGGTCAACAACCCTAACCATAACATAATTATAATTAATTAATATTAATAATCACAATTCACACATACACATTAGGGTTAAGAAAAAGACAATGGTCATTAACCCTAATGAAAGTCCTCTGCCTCTGTCTCAGTCAACTGTGCATACACACCCGCATCCGTGTTCCGAGGAACACGAATACAATGAGATAACACTAATCCCAAAACATATACTAGGATCTGGCTTAAACCAAAGCCCGCTAGTATAAGCTATCCGGACACCAAACGTGCATAAGTGCGCGGATGTGAACGAACCCCGTCGCAAAACCATGCGACCCCTACTCTGTTTTGCCTAAAGGCGAACAACCCTCTGTGTGGGACTCTAAAGACTCGACACTACGCTGGCAGTGGGTTTAACCACAGATCGCAAGCGGCACTAGCTGTACGTAACGGTCCCCAGGTAGATGCCGATAAGAAGACTGACGAGGTGAAACCATCTGAACTCCTACTGAGCCTGAATGTGACAGTCTCCGTACAGTCCGGTCTGTTCGTCTGATAACATCGCATGGCGGGCCTAGGGGGGTAGTAAATGTCAGTCCCCTAATAGCGGTATAAGTCGTGTCGCAGTGTAGCCCAGAACACCCTGAGATAACACTGGAAACCTACCAGTATATCTCGCTTGCCCTGGCCAGGGACTACTTGTGTAATGGCTCTCCTAAACACAGCGCGATGTCAACCCCCAATACCGGGAGAGACGAATCCTGTCTAACCGTCACTGCCTCCAAGTGCTTCGAGACTGCACCCAACTACTACCTGTCTGCACGAATCCTTTGAGTCGTGGTAGGGTAGTAATCAAAGTACAGTGGGAACACACTCGAGGCGAAGTGACAGTGTCAAGTCTGCGGACTAAGCTGTACTCATGTCACCTGGGAACTGATAACTGACGATAGGTATAATACCAATCAACAGTTCCCGACGAGTCCTGTCCAGTGTACTCGTAACCTAACGAGCACCCGCATACTATCTCAAGTACGACATACCGACGGCTGTGGGACAGACCGTCTCCCATGCTGGGATGAGAAGCGCATACGCTAGTCTACTCCGGAGTATCGATGCCCTGTCTCGATAATCACACGACCAGGGACGTGTATATATAAGGATGTGTTTGTAGATTACCCAGCCCCCACGAGTGTGACTGCCATCACAACGCTGGTAATCAAGCAAAGATCCTAAGGGCTCCACTAATGCGTATAGGTGATACAATAAAGAAACACATGTACACATTAAAGCAGTGACAAACCAAGTAGCATACTACCATTTCGAGCAAGATTATCTATACAACTGTGAATATCCCAAGCTCCTATCAAGTAATATACATACTAGTATGATACAGTAATGGCCTCTAGGGCATATACACTAACAAAGGGATCTCGGCCCTTGCCTCGTCGAATGAGGTGCAGGATATTCTAAACTGAATATCGCTATGCAAAACAAAAAGAAACGTCTTTGTAATAACACTTTTAAAATTTGTTCCAACAACATCAAATATAGGTTTGTTTTTCTTGCATTGATAAGAATCAACGCAGTCCCATCAATCAATCACACCATAAAAGAATGAAAATATAATGTACGTATATGCCATCCGCATTCGTCAATGGGTCCCGTCATCACCCGTTAGGTTACTTAACTAACGACAGAGCGGGGACTGGACTAGCGCGGGTGTAAAACATATACAACATCTAATAGTATATATACCAATATTCGCTCCAGGAGTGATAATATGCAACATTACAGAAAAGTAATAAGCATCACAGAACAATACAGATAATCTGGGATCCCCGGGTTTCACAGAGCCGCAACTGAAACCCGACGTTCCCCTGGTCGTGTGGATAGCCTGTGCAATGAAACCTAGACCCCTACGGGTGCGGCAAGTTACCCGCCAAAACCTGAAGCTAGGCAGCCACCTACAGCATAGTGAATGGACCACCCGGCGCTTCACGGAATCCGGTAACTTGAGCACCCCTCCTTGGGCCAACCTGTACCCCCTACGAGTGCGGCGAATAGTCTGCCAATTCTAGAGTGAGGTCCCTTTGCTTCTCAAAGCCATGAGATACAGACCCGTTGCCCTCCAGAACCCGGCTATCTGTGCACTCCGTCGCGGGGTAATCCTAGTACAGAAATGAAAAATATATACAACGGGTACATGGACCTCAGCCCGGTCGTGCCCCAAAAGAATATTATACAAACTGGCAGTGACGGCAGTCCACATGTTGGACGCTCGCCCCGCAATATCAAATGTACAAATAAATCCAAACAGTACTATCATTGCACCCTGCTATTAATCAGTCGAAAATACTGTATCTTTTAACCGGCAATTTCCCTATCATTTGCACTCATCTAGAAGTGTTCGGCATTCATATTTCACATATTAGCAAATCAGTCGTAAAATATCAGATTGCATGTGTTAAACTTTAAAACCGGCACTTTCAGGGAAATTGTGTGTTTATCATGGTATCGCATCATTCTTGTATTGCGCAACTCTTGTCTCGATGAAATTGTGCAGGAAAGTCCAGAAACCGAGCCAGAATTATGAAAACGGTGCTGAAAAATACGCCAACTCAAAAGCCAGAGATCTGGTAGCAATCTAGAGGGAAACATGAAATTCAACATATCAAAACAAGGCCTATAAATCAGCCCAAGCCCATAGCAGAAATTCCAAGCCCTAAGGCCTCCAAAGAGCCGCGGTTCCGCGGCGGGAGCTGGCTTAAGCCGCGGAACCGCGGCGGCTTGATGGGCTCAGACGCACAGATTTCTTACACGTGTCCTATGTAACTACCCAAGCTTCCAGAATATTGTAGAATGTCCACGTGGCTTATCTAGAAGACTCGGCTTAACAAACTATTTCTAGAAGGCTCTTTTAACAAACTTTTGGAGGGAAATTCAAATCTCCTCAACAAACTTTTGGAGGGAAATTCAAAATTCAAATCCTAGATCTAGGGTTTTAGATGGTCTATAAAAGAGAGCCTAGATCTAGGGTTCATTCTTCTTCATCCCCCCCCATTCCATCTACAAGTTGAGTGACACATCTTGTAGCCCCAAATTCCAATTCCAATTCAAAATCAAGATCAAGATCCCGAGTACCATTCAAGAAAGAGAGCCTTCAACCTTTAGAAAGCGACACCGGATTTCAACGGAGCAAGAGATCTAAGCCGATCCGCGACTCAAGGAGCCGAGCGAAGCCGAAATCGACGATCAAAGTTCCATCCTCTTATAGTTCTTGAGAGTTGTAACTAATTGTTGATATAAATAAAGGTAAAATTTCTATATCTTGCTTATCTTTTGATTCAACATTATGATTCGATCTCAATTTGTGATTGCGGTTGTTATGATGATGTTTGAGTAAAACTCCGCTCGTATAGGAGTTGTGACGATCAATAGAATGATGATGATTTAGATCTTTTTACAATTCTTCAATCCTATAACGATTGTAAATTCTTGTGAATCAAATGATCGATGACCTAGTTTTGGGATGATCCTCTCTTGATTGTGTTCACTCAAAACTAGGGAACAACGATTGATCATTTGATTAACTAGAAGCTAGAATTTGAATGAGATTAATTGAAAGGATAAAGGATAAGACGAGGAAACCCTAGCTTCTTCGCAAGATCCTTGATCCTCGATGAATGATCATCGATCTAGTATCAATTCGTTAAATGGAGAAGAACATGAAATCTTTAGATCTCATCACATCTATAGATCCGATCTACTCCTACGAGCTACACTTCGAATCTTGATTGTTGGTTGGAAATCATCACAAATTACCACTTCTTGATTTTAATGCTTTCTTAGATCTAGATTTTTCTCTTTCTTGAAATGCAATTTTAAATCATGAATTGTTTTCTTTTCTTTTCCTTAAATTTTCGACTCATCTAATTCGAAAGACGAACGATTACACTTTTCCTGTGGACGATCCGCACTTACTAACGCGCTACATTCGACACCGTTATTGATTGCGGTCAAAATATTTTTGGTTGTGATTTCTCTATATAATTTTCACACATACACAAAAAGAATTCAATTCAATCAAATGGCGACGTTGCCAGGGATCATTTGATTTGATACACAAACAAGAATTCAATTCAATCAGCTATCCACCACGACATATCCGCAACATTACAGCACAACACAGAACATCAACGCGAATGTCACGTTCGCAAACCCGTCTAAAAGAACTATAGCAATTAGACGCGGTTTACCGCTCGAATGACATTCCCGGTCGGAGATATAATGTAAATACTGTATACTAACAAGTCTAAAATTTCGATCGACTAAATTTCCCGAAGTGGGCCCCACGTACATCTGCTGTACAGTAACAAAATCTGGGCCCAAAAAAAAATATTACCAAAAACCACAATTTCCTGTGAATAAGCTACTGCAAAAATTTGGATCATTGTTCCTACAATCTTGCCGCGGATGCGCGGTCAAACCCTAGGTTTGACCGCGGATCCGCGGCGGTACTGTAGGATCACGTGACCAACTTTTTGCAGTTTGCTTAAAAAATCCTGCTCAACTTTCTGAGATGTGCAAAATAATTTTTAGACACTGTTTAAAATCGACAGAAAGTTTTGCACTGAAAAAAGTGATTTTTGAAATTCTGTTCGATCGATATTTTAAACGTGTTAGCACAAGTTAGTATAGCTTAATGGTGAGGCTCTGATACCATTGTAAGTCCACGGTAGCGCCCCGGCCGTCTAACAGATGCCAAATGCGGAACAAAAACTTTTTACAACTGGCGATATCGCGTACTATAACCCGGATCTGCCATTAAAGCTAAACTAACAAACTATAAAGTGGGTAGAAACGTTATACCGAATGATCCGAGTCCTTCGGTCTTCAACCATCATCCCACGCTTTGTTGCGGCTGCTCCGATCTCCTCTACTCCATTCTTCTCGTCTAGGTGGCACCACGTCGACGGATCTTTAAACGGGCTCCCGCCTCTGAACCGAGGCAACTCGGTCGTCAAGTTTGCTAAAAGAAACGACCAAGATGATATAGAGAATGAGTAGAACACTTTGTCTCATTACGTCCAAAGCCATGGACGAACGGTTAATGAAGTTGCCATTTGAAATTGTGATGGAATGAAAAGAGCTTTGATGTTTCCATACACATAAACTATAATCTTTTCTCAAAACAACAACCATAACCTCACAAAGAGGTGGCCGGCCGCTTTATAAGAGGGGGTGAGTGTAGGAGCAAGGGAGAGTAAGTGTAAGCAAAGCTTATCATGAAAAAATATCCTATGCATAACAAAAACTCATTAATGTAAAAGATGAATCATCATAATCTAGTCATCAAAGCATTTAATGAACAAATGAGTCATGAAGCTTAGTCACCATCCTAGTCATCATCTGGAAACATCTAGAAGCATGACTCACCCTCATGACTCACCCATGGAAGAAAAGATAAATCCGCATTTAACCGAATGTTAAATACGGCTGATAGAAAACTGGAAACTGGCAACTTCCAAAAGTGATCCTGAAACGAATTTCAGGATAACCCCGTATCAGTATAAACATACCCGCATTTGTATTACGACCGAATACAAATGCAACTGAGACAAAGATATTATATCTACACAGTATAATACTCGGATCCGGCTTAAACCAAAGCCGACCAGTATTATCTGCCCGAAAAATGACACGTGCGAAAACGCACGTGCATTTTCCGAACCCTGCCATAAAACCATATGGCCTCTACAACGTTTCGCCTGAACTTGGGAAACGGTCTGTGGGGGACTCTAATGACTCATCAACACACTGGCACTGGGTATAACCACTAGCACGTCAGAGGTACAAACTGTACGTAACGTTTGCCTATGTATTGATTGGAAGAGAAGCTGACGAGCGAACTCATCCATAAATCCTACTGAGCCTAACAGTGACAATATACATACAGTCCGGTCCGTTCTTCTAAAGAGTATCGCATATCGAGTCTAGGGGGTGGTTAAAGTCAGACCCTTAATAATGCGATAAATCGTGTCAGCATGAAGCCCATCACCACCTGAGAAACTACTGATCCAAATCAGTAATTCTCCACTACCTCGGCCGAGGATTTCTAGTGATGGCCACCCGTGCATTGTGCGACATCAACCCCCAATACCAGGAGAGACGAATCCCTGACGATCCGCTCACTGCCTCCATGTGGCTCGGGACTGTACCCAAAAAATACCTGTTTGCACGTCTCCTTTGAGCGTGGTAGGGTAGAAATCAAAGCACAGTGGGAACTCACATGAGACAAATGACGATCTGAGGTCGACAAACTAACCTGTACACATGTCACCAGGGAACTTCTATCTGACGATATGTATAATACCAACTAGCATGTTCCCGGCGAGTCCTGTCCGGTGTACTCATAACCCAATGAGCACCTGTATACATATTAGGTGAACCAACTGACACCAATGGCTTGTGAGACCGGCCACCGCCCTTCGTCGGGGTCTCGACTGTATACACTAGTCTACTCTGGAGTATCGATGACATGTCTCGAAACTCCCACGACTAGGGACATTTTAAGGATGTGCTTATAGACTCCAGCTCCCACGTATATGATCGCCATCATACTGCTGGCAGTCAAGCAAGAATCCTATGGGCTCTATCAACATGCAATAGTGAACTAAAGTATGTATACGATGATAAAGACAAACCAGATAGCATATTATCATCTCGAGCAAGACTGTCATATCGGTATAGGTCCTGCCTCAATCATTGCAATCACGTACTTGCGATCCAATAATTGACTTTGAGGGCACTATCTCCAACAATAACTGTGCATCTATATGCCTTAATCTGTAGCTGATTGCATATCACATTACAATGTTCCATTTTATTGTTCCATTAGTACCCCATGCTTGTTTTGTATACCCATGCTTATGTTAGTTTGATTATGAGCACCCACATGACATTTTGTGCACCCCTGACTGTAAGTCCATGTCACGCACCCCACGAACTTGCGGGGAGGCGGAATATATGAAAAACGAATATCAAAGTTTCGTAACACGGACTTGAGCACATGAATCGTATCTAAACCATTGCTAACTATCTACTAGAGGTTTAACTACTCGGATTCGAAGTTATACCTCACGTTACATGTCCTTCGGGTCTTCATCGCTGTCCTCCACTCCTCGTAGGCTCCTTGGAACATCGGCACCTCAACGGCCTCCTCGAGTCAAAGACGATCCACCCGAAAGCTCCTACGCCAAGCTTAATCTCTAAATTGAGATAACTAGGTTGCTTAAAGTGCTAATCTAAGCTACCTAGGAGATATAGAGTGAGGTTATGGATGTATTAGTCTAGCTAACCCTTGATCTCAACATATGAGAGGTTAAGGTTAGGGTTTGAAGAGAGAGTGAGCTTAAGGAGAGAGAAGGTGAAGATGAGAATGATAATGAGATAATGATCTATCATAATATATATGAAGCATTATTATTTATCCAAAAATGAAATAAAAGATTTAACAACCATGCTTCATAAATACATATGAGTGATTCATCTCCATGAGTCATTAAGCATTTATGATGCATTAATGACATGGATGAATCACACAAATGAGTCACTAATCTCATTTAATGCAATGCCACCTTACCCCCCAAGTCACCACTCTTCTAGAAGCTTCCCGACAAATTACGAGAACGCCCCTCCAATCCGTGAAAACACGGAAAAACTTTAGACTGTATAAATCCAATAACCCGATACTAGAATCTGGCTTAAACCAAAGCCGGCTAGTAAAAACTGTCCGAAAAGTCGTACGTGCGTAAACACACGTACGCGTCCGAGCCCTTGTCGTAAAACCATACGACCTCTATATCGTTTCGCCTGGAGCAGGGAAACTCTCTGTGTGGGACTCTAAAGACTCGACACTACGCTGGCAGTGGGTTTAACCACAAACCGCAAGCGGCACTAGCTGTACGTAACGGCCCCCAGGTAGATGTCGATAAGAAACCCGATGAGTAAACTCATCCGAACTCCCACTGAGCCTGATGTGACAATCTCCGTACAGTCCGGTCTGTTCGTCTAAGACTATCACATATCAAGCCTAGGGGGCGGCAAGCGTCAGTCCCCTAATAGCTGTATAAGTCGTGTCGGAGCGAAGCCCATTACACCCTGAGAAGATACTGGAACCTACCAGTATATCTCGCTTGCCCTGGCCAGGGACTTTGCATAATGGCTCTCTGACACAGCACGATATCATCTCCCAATACCGAGAGAGACGAATCCTATCTAACCACTACTGCCTCCAAGTGCTCGGGACTGCACCCAACTGCTACCTGTTTGCACGACTCCTTTGAGCCGTGGTAGGGTAGCAATCTAAGAACAGTAGGACACACTCGAGGAGAAGTAGCAGTGTCAAGTCTGCGGACTATGTTGTACTCATGTCACCTGGGAACAGTTAATTGACGACGGGTATAATACCATCTAACAGTTCCCCTGCGAGTCCTGTCCGGTGTACCCGTAACCTAACGAGCACCTGTATACTATCTCCAGTACGACGTACTGATGGCTATGGGACAGACCATCTCCCCAACTGGGATGAGAAGCACACTAGTCTACTCTGGAGTATCGATGCCCTGTCTCGATAATCCTACGACTAGGGACCTGTATAGGATGTTTCTTATAGACTACCCAGCCCCCACTAGTGTGACTGCCATCACAACATTGGTAATTAAGCAAAGAACCTATGGGCTCTACTAATATGTATAAGTGATACGTTACAAGAAACATATGCACATATTAAAGTAGACACAAACCAAGTAGCATACTACCATTTTTAGCAAGACTGTTTATACAACTGTGAATATCCCAAGCTTCCATTAAGTAATATACAATCTAGTATGATACAATAATGGCCCCTAGGGCATATACACTAACAATCTCCCACTTGCACTAGGGCCATGAGCTGGCATATCGTAGACCTATCATCTCGAATAGCCTCTCGAACTGCGTCTGAGGAATGGCCTTTGTGAATGGATCAGCAATGTTATTCTCCGTCTCTACTCTTTTCACCTCGATCTCCCGGCGATCTACGATCTCCCTGATCAGGTGATACCGCCTTAAGATGTGTCTGGACTTCTGATGGGACCTGGGTTCCTTCACTAAAGCTATAGCGTCGTTGTTGTCACAATACAGAGGTATTGGACCAACACTGGTAGGAACCACCTGAAGTTCTGTGAGGAACTTCTTCATCCAGACAGCATCTTTTGCGGCATCGCAAGCAGCTATGTGCTCTGCTTCCATCGTTGAGTCAGCAACGGTCTCCTGTTTGGAACTCTTCCAACAGACTGCCCCTCCATTGAAGGTAAAGACATAACCCGACATGGACTTGGAGTCATCTTTGTCACTCTGGAAGCCGGAGTCGGCAAAGGCCTCCATCTGGAGGTCTTTTCCGCCATACACCAAGAACATCTCCTTAGTCCTCCTCAAGTACTTGAGAATGCTCTTTACTGCTATCCAGTGATTCTCCCCTGGGTTTGCTTGATACCGGCTTACTACGCTCAATGCGTATGCTACATCTGTAAGTCCATGCTACCTCTCCCGGTACTTTCGGGCATGCGGAATTTGGTGAAAAACAATTTTCTAGAGGTGGTAACATGGACTCAAAACCGGATCTTTGTTAAACATTTAACTAACAACCTAATTAGGAGTTGTTAACTACTCGGTTAGGGGGTTATACCTTTCTTTCTTGATCTCCTTCGTCTTCAAGCCTCGATGGTTGTCCGGATCGGCTTCACTCCGTCGTCTCCTTGCGCCGAAGATAGATCCACCTCGAAAGCTTCTACCTTTGGCTTCTTCTTCGATCTTTGAAGAAACTAGTTCACTTGGTTTGCTAAACCTTGTGAACTAGAGTGAGTAGAGAAGAGTGTGTTGGGATTTTCTCTATGGTTCTTGGTTCTCAACACATGAGACAAGTGAACCATAGACTAAAGAGAGGGAGAGCAAGAGGAAGGAGATGAGAGCTGAAGAATAAGAGAGAGAATGAGAATGATAGAATGAGAGAAGACTTTTCTCTCTTGGCTCTCATAATCCATAACCATCATCACAAAATAGTAATCAAGTATTGTGTAAATGGTTTAAGCTACAATAGCCATATCATTTCATGCACTCATTTCTCATAAGAGAAACAAGCAAGTAAAAGTCTTTGCCATGAAATGATGGCCATTGTCATCATGATGGTCAACTAGTCCAACCTAGTCAACCGGTCAACAAAGTCAACAAGTCAACAAAGTCAACCCCTCAACAACCATGTAACCACAATACTTAATTAATATTATTGTTAATCATATATCATATTCTCATTAGGGTTGAGCAAAAAGTCAATGGTCAACAGTCAACGGTCAACAACCCTAATGAGAATCCTCTGCCTCTGTCTCTCCGTCAACTGTGCATACACACCCGCATCCGTGTTCCGAGGAACACGAATACATACTGGATAAATCCAATCCCAATACGTACACTAGGATCTGGCTTAAACCAAAGCCCGCTAGTGTAAGCTGTCCGGACACTGTACGTGCATAAGTGCACGGATGTGACCAAACCCTGTCGCAAAACCATGCGACCTGCCGCAAAACCATGCGACCTGCCGCAAAACCATGCGACCTCTACTCTTTTGCCTAAAGGCGAATAGCTTTCTGTGTGGGACTCTAAAGACTCGACACTACGCTGGCAGTGGGTTTAACCACAGACCGCAAGCGGCACTAGCTGTGCGTAACGGTCCCCAGGTAGATGCCGACAAGAAGACTGACGAGGTGAAACCCATCTGAAATCCTACTGAGCCTGAATGTGACATTCTCCGTACAGTCCGGTCTGTTCGTCTGATACATCGCATGGCGGGCCTAGGGGGGCGGTAAACGTCAGTCCCCTAATAGCGGTACAAGTCGTGTCGGAGTGAAGCCCAAAACACCCTGAGATAACACTGGAAGCCTACCAGTATATCTCGATTGCCCTGGCCAGGGACTACTCGTGTAATGGCTCTCCTAGACACAGCGCGATGTCAACCCCCAATACCGGGAGAGACGAATCCTGTCTAACCGTCACTGCCTCCAAGTGCTTCGGGACTGCACCCAACTACCACATGTTTGCACGACTCCTTTGAGCCGTGGTAGGGTAGTAATCAAAGTACAGTGGGAACACACTCGAGGCGAAGTGACAGTGTCAAGTCAGCGGACTAAGCTGTACTCATGTCACCTGGGAACTGATAACTGACGATAGGTATAATACCAACCGGTCAGTTCCCGACGAGTCCTGTCCAGTGTACTCGTAACCTAACGAGCACCCGTATACTATCTCCAGTACGACGTACTGATGGCTGTGGGACAGACCATCTCCCACACTGGGATGAGAAGCGCATACGCTAGTCTACTCCGGAGTATCGATACCCTGTCTCGATAGTCCTGCGACTAGGGACCTGTATAAGGATGTGCTTATAGATTACCCAGCCCCCACTAGTGTGACTGCCATCACAACGCTGGTAATCAAGCAAAGATCCTAAGGGCTCCACTAATGTGTATAGGTGATATACTAAAATAAACACATGTACACATTGAAGTAGAAACAAACCAAGTAGCATACTACTATATTGAGCAAGATTGTTTATACAAGGTGAATATCCCAAGCTTCCATTAAGTAATATACAAACTAGTATGATACAGTAATGGCCTCTAGGGCATATACACTAACAACATCTGGTTTGGTACATAACATCGCATACATTATAGAGCCTACCGCTAAAGCGTAGGGTATAATCGACATGCGATCCCTTTCTAAATCAGTCTTGGGAGACATATCTTTGGAGAGGGTGATTCCGTGACAAGCCGGTAGGTTACCGCGCTTAGAATCTTCCATACTGAATCTTTTCAATATGGTGTCTATGTACCTGGACTGCGAAAGTCCCAACATCCTTTTAGATCTATCACGATACATATGGATCCCCAGAATGTAGGTGGCATCACCCAGGTCTTTCATGGAGAATTTATGTGACAAGAATCTTTTGACTGACTGTAACATAGGAATATCATTTCCTATTAGGAGAATGTCATCCACGTATAATACGAGGAATACTACAGCTCTCCCTACAATCTTACTGTATATGCATGGTTCATCTGGATTTTTGACAAAGTCAAATTCCTTGACAGTATCATCAAAACAGATGTTCCAACTCCGCGATGCCTGCTTTAGTCCATAAATGGACTTAAGCAGCTTGCATACTTTACCGCTGCTCCCACTCTGAATGAATCCCTCTGGCTGATCCATATAGACGCTCTCTTCCAAATTTCCATTTAGAAAAGCTGTCTTTACGTCCATCTGTCACGCCCCGCTTCCCAGAGTACGCAAGATTGGGCACGTGACATAGCCAACCATGCTACCTGTGGGTAGGAAGTATCCATCCACAGTCACATTACGGCTGTAGAGATATCAAGAACAAGATAAAAACTATCTAACACATGTCCAAATCCAGAATAATAAGAGTCATTGATAAATAAGTGCGGAAGCAAATGATCCAATACAATAATAGAAAAGTATGCCCCATAATGCGGGCTCATATCTGGAAAAAGAAATGCAGGAAATAAACTAATCACTACGGAACTCACAAATCAGCCTGCTGGCTGAAGTACTCCTGCTCGGTCAGCGACAGTGGTAAAGAATCTGGGCCATGCAAAACCCAGACGTCAGCGCGTCATGTCAACCAATAATATAATATGAACATGGTAATAAGCAATGCAGGAATAAACATGAATAAAGCAATAATATGAAACAAGCAGTGCAGGGTAGTGTGCAGTGGGTAACTAAACTGTTCTATCGGGTTTCTATTCTAAAGTCTTTGAAATCAATTCGAGTGATCCTCCATGTAACTCAAAGGATATGTCCCGTTACCCCCCGGGACCACGGATCAGGAAGATGGGAACCAACAATGGTTCTGTCCCGTTGCCCCCCGGGACCACGGATCAGGAATGTAAGAGTCACGAATGGCTCTGTCCCGTTACCCCCCGGGACCACGGATCAAGTAATACCCTTTTAAGTTACACTTTAGATTACCCGTTTGATTTCGCCATACCCCCAGGTTATATGTGTCAGGTCAGGTATTCAGTAGTAAAGGACTAATGCCAACACAGGATCAGGTAACAGGTCAGGTTTGTCTGGATAGACAACAGGAATGGTCCATGAGGACTCCAAGTCAGGTTTGTTGGCATTAGGCATGAGATCAGGTAACAGGTCAGGTCATGGTACATCAGGTTAAGTCGATAGTAAAGGGTACCATGTCCGGTGCATCGGTATGTATACATGTCAGGTGTAGCAAGGTCAGGTCAATATGTAACACAATCGAGGGTGTGCTCACAACAGGCATAAAATCGAACAAGGAATAGCAGCAGGAAATAAACAGTGAATTTAACAACAATAAGCAATTTATTTAATCATAATGGTGCATTAATATAGTGCAGTCGTATTATCATATTAACCGGTTTGAGCACCCTTGCGGTGCAATAAATCACATGACTGTGCAATACTGTTACATCAATATCAGAATGTAATAGAGCTACAAGTGTAAGGCTACCGTCCTTTAAATGGTAAATGTGATTAACGGGTAACTTCGTTATTAGGGTTAAAGTGGCAAAATGTGGTTTTAGGTTAACTGTATCATGATATAAGTCATATTGCGTCCAAATAATAAAATAGCTATATCTAGTTAAGTTTGCAAGTTTAATGAGTCAAAACACATTTAATTATATAGTATAGCATGAAGCAAGTGATACTTGCCTCGACGGTTCGCGAACCGGGAAAAACGGACGTAACGTCGGCGGGGAAACACGCGACGGACGTACGGTTCACGGATTGAACCCAAACAACGAACCATGGGGCCACGCGGATCGGGGTACCTTGCTGGAACGTTGGATCAAGTCGTCGGCATCGTCGGATTCCGGCCGAGGAATGAACAGTGAACGATCAATACATGCAAACAAAAGAGAAGAGAAAAACAAAGAAGGAAGCGAGTAGGATCTGAGAAGGGGTGCTCACGATGATCCATGGGACGGGCGGTGACGGTCGACCCCGTCGACGGAGCTCTGGCAGCCAGCCGACAGTAACCGCGACAAGAGGTCTGTAGATTCACGAATGCATTAGTCGAGAATGGAAAAGGAAGGGAGGAGAAGGGGAAAGTCATCTCACCGAGGGGTGTGCCTGCGAGGTCGGGGACACGGGAACGGGGTCGTCGGCGGCGACAGGCGGCGGTCCGACGGTGTGCAGGGGATGTGCAGGCGGGGTGAGCAGGTGGTCGGGGCTACGTAGACGTGCGCAGGGTGTTGATGCAAGGGCGAGGGAGGAAATGAGCTGGTGAAGATGGTGGGGTGAGGCTAGGATCGCCGGCGATGGAGGAACGCCAACGAGGTGGCGCGGGCGAGTGCGAGGGCGTGCGGTGGCCACCTGCAGGCGCTGGAAGGAAGGGAGAAAGGAGGAGGGAGGTGCGGTCGAGGTGAGGAGGAAGGAGAGTAGGCGTTGGTGGCGCCGGCGTGGGGCCGCGGTGGTGAAGGGAACGAGGCGGAGGCGACTAGGGTTGCACGGGTTGGGTTCTGCGATCGCAACAGAGAAGGGAGGAAGGATGCAGAGGTATATAAATATAGAAGAGAGAGAGAGATATATAAGAGAGATAGAGGTAGAGAGAGATAGAGGTAGAGAGAGGGGGGGAAAAGAGGCGGGGCCCACGGGGTTTTAAACCTCTCGTGATTGGCTGTTGGCTGAAAGTTTGATAAGGGAAGATTTAAAAAGATTTAAATGGTTTTAAAATAACAGTAAGATTTATAATATGTATAGTTTTGATTATATTATTAATTTGGGATTTTGGCGCTAAATGAAACATTTCCAAATCGCGCCCGGGTTGGGTCCAAACATTCGAAATTTAAATAATAGAATTTTAAGCGGGTTCCAAATTTTAAAATGAAATGTTTTATGATTAAAAAGCATGCCCCCAAGTCGGACACTTGCACGCGCGCGTAGCCGTCCAAACTCGCCTGTTTCACCGAACGGGATGAAAACTCGACGCGCGGACGCTACCACGCGGCTAGGGGTGACGTGTAGGCCAATATAGATATTTCTAATTTTACTTTAGGTGTTAAAATTTGTTATATGCAAAAATGACTTAGCCAGATGAAATTTCACAGTAAGACCCAAACAAGCAAGATAAATAAAATGAGTGATATTTAATGCTCCACCGAAAACAGGAAAAGTAGTATTGGGCTCGGGTGTTACATCATACCCAACTACAAAAGAATTTCGTCCTCGAAATTCCAAGGGTACAAGATAGTAAACTACAGGAAAAGGTGAGGAAACTTCTGTCGGATCTCGTCTTCTCGCTCCCACGTGGATTCTCCATGCGATCGATTACCTCAAGAAACTAGCACAAGGGGGATAACTTTGTTCTTAAGAACCTTTTCCCTACGATCCATGATTTCAACCGGTCGCTCTTCAAAAGTCAGGTCTTCCCATACTGTTAACTCCAAATGATCCAAGACGTGTGTTTCATCTCGAACATACCTTCATAGTTGAGATACGTGAAACACATCGTGCACACCTGCCAAGGACTGTGGTAACGCCAGACGGTACGCTACCTCTCTAACACGCTTCAATATCTCAAAGGGTCCAACGAATCGAGGACTAAGCTTCCCTCGACTCCCAAAACGAATCACCCCTCTAGTCGGTGATATTTTCAAGAATACCAAATCCCCCACGGCCAACTCTAGAGGTCTTCTTGACGTGTCAGCCCAACCTTTCTGTCTGTCTTGAGCTGCCTTCATACGCTTTCTGATGGCGTTAACCTTCTCAACCGTCTGCACTACCAAATCTGGTCCCAACAATCCTCGTTCACCGACATCATCCCAACAAACAGGTGAACGGCACTTACGACCATACAAAGCTTCAAATGGAGTCATCTGAATAGTTGCCTGAAAACTGTTGTTGTAAGACAACTCCACCAAAAGCAGATGATCCTCCCAAAACCCCTTGAAGTCCAACATGCATGCTCTCAACATATCCTTAAGAGTTTGGATCGTTCTCTCCGACTGACCATCAGTTTGAGGATGATAATCTGTGCTAAACTTCAATCGAGTCCCCAAACTTTCCTGTAAACTCCTCCAGAAGTGTGATAAGAACCGAGTGTCCCGATCGGACACGATGCTCACCGGTACTCCATGCAATCTTACAATCTCCTGCATGTACCGCTCTGCCAAAGTGTCTGTTGATTGACCAACCTAAAAAGGAATAAAGTGAGCTGCCTTGGTCAATCGGTCAACAATTACCCATACTGCATTGTTGCCTTTTGGACTCCGCGGTAAAGCCGTCACGAAATCCATGGTTATATGTTCCCACTTCCACTGAGGAATCGGAAGTGGTTGCAATAAATCAGCAACCCTTTGATGTTCAGCCTTAACTTGCTGACACACCAAGCACTTTGCCACAAAGCGAGCAATCTCCCGCTTCATGTCCTCCCACCAGAAGTGCTGTCGAATATCTCGGTACATCTTTGTGCCTCCTGGATGTACAGAATAAGCTGAACTGTGTGCCTCCTTCATAAGCTCTTCACGAACATCTCCCTTTGGCACACACAAACGGCTACCATACCTCAACGAACCATCTTCGTGGATCAATAAATCTGTTCGTAGCCCGGCTTCAACCTGCCCTCAAAACTTTTGCAGTCTAGGATCCTGCGATTGTGCTGCTTTAATATTCTCAATCAATGACGAATGTACTTGCAGCTGCACCAACTGTCCCGTAGAACGCGGTAGCACAACCTCCAAGTCAAATCTTCGAAAAAATCTGCAACGATCTTCTTCTGCGTAGTTAACACCTGAATTACTGGTAACCGACTAAGCGCATCCGGCACAACATTAACCTTCCCCGGATGGTACTTAAGATCAAGAACGTAGTCAGCCATCAGCTCCAACCATCTGTGCTGCCTCATGTTAAGCTCCTTCTGTGCGAACACATACTTCAAGCTCTTATGATCTGTAAAAACTTCGACTCTTTCGCCTAAAAAGTAGTGTCTCCAAATCTCCAAAGCAAAAATCACAGCCGCAAGCTCTAAGTCATGAGTTGGATAATTCTTCTCATGGGTCTCCAACTGTCTCGATGCGTATGCTACAACCTTCCCATTCTGCATCAAAACACATCCCAATCCTTTTCCAGATGCGTCGCTGTGAATCACCAATCCTCCGGAATTGTCTGGCATGGTCAGAATAGGGGCGGTTATCAACTTCTGCTTCAACGTCTCAAAAGTCAAAGCACATTTATCCGTCCAAACCAAAAGGTACTTCCTTGCGCGTAAGCTTGGTCAACGTTTCTGCTAAACGAGCGAAGTTCTCCACAAATCTCGTGTAGTATCCGGCTAAACCAAGGAAACTTCTTATCTCAGCCACATTTCTTGGAATAGGCCAATCTCGAACTGCTGCAATCTTTTCGGGATCGACGGCGATTCCGTCGCCCGACACAACATGCCCCAGAAATTTCACTTCTTCCAGCCAAAATTCGCACTTACTCATCCTCGCATACAATTTCTCCTGTCTCAATGTCTGCAGTGCGATCTTCAAATGCTCAGCATGCTCCTCCGAACTCTTCGAGTAAACCAGAATATCGTTAATGAATACCACAATAAACTGGTCCAAGAATGGTGAAAAGATTCGGTTCATCAAATCCATGAATATTGCCGGCGCATTCGTTACTCCGAAGGGCATCACCAGATACTCGAAATGTCCATACCGAGTTCGAAACGCCGTCTTGCAATTATCTTCTGCTTTTACTCGGACCTGATGATATCCGGATCGCAAATCCAGCTTCGAGAATACCCTCGCGCCACTAAGCTGCTCAAAAAGTTCTCCAACGCGAGGGATCGGGTACTTGTTCTTGATAGTCACTCGGTTTAATTCTCTATAATCAATGCACATCCTTCTCGTGCCATCCTTCTTCTATACTAGAAGAACTGGAGCTCCCCAAGGCGAGTTGTTGCTTCGAATCCAACCCTTCTAAAGCCATTCACCAACTTGTTTCTTAACTTCTTCCAATCCCACTGGTGCCATTGGATAACAAGCTTTAGATACTGGCGCTGCACCAGGAATAAGGTCAATCGCGAACTCCATGTCTCGCTTCGGCGGTAAGCCCGATATATCTTCAACTACGTCCATGAAATCGCGAACCACCACCGGTTCTTCACAACCATTAACTTCCATAGCTGCAAGAACACTGTTTGTCAGCCTAGCCCTAAACTCGACTGGCCCGACAGAACTGCTTCCTTACCGCAACTGCTGTCTGCATCGTTGGCCGCGAAAGGTCCAGCGAAACTACTGAGTCTCGTCCATTCTGCTGCATGCACGTCCACGGGTGCTCCATTCTGCCTTAGTCCGATGAACTTCTCTTCCATTTCCTCCCGTGCAGTCCGCGGGAAGAATTTCTCCAGGAAACTCTTAGATAAATCCGCCCAACTGATCGGCTTAGGCAAGCGGGTCTCCTCCACAAGCCACCACTCTCGGGCGTAATCCACTAGCTGAGTGCGCACCACATCAACTCTTTTGTCATCTGGAATCTGTGCCGCAATCAGCAAATTCTCCGTGTCAACTAGCCACTGCTCGGCTGACAACGGCTCCTCCAAACAAGTGAATGTAGTCGGACCCAAGCGTCTGAAATCTGCCACGGTCCCTACTCGGTCAACTGGTTTAGCTCCATCGTTGTTTACAGACTGCCGAACAATATGCAAACCTTCCTGAAACGAATCTGCTTGTTGCTGGATCAGCTCAGTATGCCTCTTCTGATTTTCCAGCATTCCTCTTATCACTCCAAGCATGGCGGTTTCGTCTACACGCCTCTGGTACGTCTTCAACTTCTTACCTGCCATAATCCTGAACTCAAAACACCCAACATTAGCATGATGATAGATTCTGAATATGGATCAAGGCTAGAACTCCAAGATACTTAAATAGAGTACCGCATTGTAACTATGCCGCGGTATCATAGCCACAATTCTTAACTCCACCCAAATCGCTTAAGTCCTAGAGATAACAAGAAATCAGGTTTTCGAGTCGACATGCAAAGTAAGTTTGCACGTCGTAAAAGATATAATCAGGAAGAATGTGATTCAAGAATGGTAAAACGGTCAAGGTGGTAGGACATGTTTCCTAAGCACGGGTATTCTGATTCGTGTATCGGGTACAATACCCAACTACAAAAGAATCAACCCAATTAACCTATGGCTCTGATACCAAAAGAACCATGTCACGCCCCGCTTCCCAGAGTACGCAAGATTGGGCACGTGACATAGCCAACCATGCTACCTGTGGGTAGGAAGTATCTGTAAGTGCACGGCGGCGCCCCGGTCGTCAATCCGACGGCCAAACGCGGAAACGGTGATAAACTTTAAATTTTGCGGACTTAGCAAACCGGCACCACCGCGCACTAAACCCTGGATCGTGCCATTAAACTAGTCTAAGCTATCTAGAGAGGGGGTAGAGAAGTATACCATACGATCCGAGTCCTCCGGTCTTCATCTCCACTCCGATCTCCTCGCGGGATCTCCGTCCGTCTCCTCCTCGACGGAAAGGGCACCACGAAGCCGGGTACTTTTACGGGCTCCTACCTCAATACCGAGGCAACTCGCGCATGAAGCCGGCTACTCGACATGCACAAGATATGCTGTAGGGAGTGTAATGTAGAATGTATGTCTCACTTTGGGGTTGGTTGCCATTTGAAGAGGATGGAGGAAACAAAGATAAGAAAAATGGTGCTTGCATTTTTCTTGGCATGGAATGAGATCAAGAATGAAAACCTCTCTCAAAGATGAAGCTCTCTCTTCTTCTCTTTTCTTCTTCTCACTTCTCTAATGAAAAAACTAACCTCCTTAGAAAATGGTGGAGGAAAAGATTATGAAGCATGAAGGGAGGTGATGGTAGTAAAAGGTGGAGGGTAACCATATCCAAAGCATAATCATCACTAAACTCAAATCAAACCTCACTTCATTTCTAATCCTTTCTTATCACAATGAATGCAAGAAAAGCAAAGATGCTTTCATAATTAATCCTTATGCAAATAAATCCTCCACAAAGTGTAATTTGCAAAACTGCAAATTACCCCCTCCATCGAAAAAGTCCGGCCGGGAAAGAACAAAGGAAAACCGGCCGGAACGGAAAGCAAAATGGCAACTCTAGAAAACTGGTCCCGTAATAAATTACAGGAAAACCCCACATTGTGCATACACACCCGCATTTGTATTCCGTCCGGATACAAATGCAATGAGACAAAATCTACACTGTACTAAACTAGGACCAGCTTAAACCAAAACCGGCTAGTAAGATCCGTCCGATCCTGATCCGTGCAATACCGCACGTATCTGATCGAACGCTGCCATATAACCATACGGCCACTAGTACAAACGGTCCGATCCTGATCCGTGCAATACCGCACGTATCTGATCGGACCCTGCCATATCTCCATACGGCCTCTACAGCGTTTCGCCCGAAAGCTTGAGTAACTGAAAGTGTGGTGGACTTTAAAGACTCGTCAATACTATGGCTGTGGATTTAACCACTAGCACGTCAGAGGTATAAGCCAATACGTGACGGGCCACCAGCTATTGACCAAAAGGGACGTCGATGAGGAAGCTCACCCCGACACCCAACTGAGCCTGTCAGTGACAATATCCGTACAGTCCGGTCCATTCGTCTATGAGCATCGCATGGCGGGCCTAGGGGGTTGGTAAAAGTCAGACCCCCAAAAGCGGTACAAGTCATGTCGGAGTGTAGCCCAGAACACCCTGAGATACTACTGGAATACCTACCAGTAAATCTCCTGCCTTGGCCAAGGACTTTTCATGTTCTGGCTCTCCTAGACACAGCGCGACCTCACCCCCAATACCGGGAGAGACGAACCCCTGAAGATCCGCTCACTGCCTCCATGTGGCTCGGGACTGTACCCAACTAAAACCTGTTTGCACGACTCCTTTGAGCCGTGGTAGGGTAGTAATCAAAGTACAGTGGGAACTCACACGAGACAAATGACGATCCCCAGGTCGATGAACTAACCTGTACACATGTCACCAGGGAACTGCTATCTGACGTCAAGTATAATCCCAACTAGCAGGTTCCCGGCGAGTCCTGTCCGGTGTACTCATAACCCAATGAGCACCTGTATACATCTTAGGTGATCCAACTGACACCAGTGGCTTGTGAGACCGGCCACCGCCCCTCGTCGGGGTCTCGACTGTATACACTAGTCTACTCTGGAGAATCGATGCCCTGTCTCGAAACTCCCACGACTAGGGACCTATTAAGGATGTGCTTGTAGACTCCAGCTCTCACTTATATGATCGCCCTCATACTGCTGGCAGTCAAGCATGAATCCTAGGGCTCTATCAACGTGCAATAGCGACCTGTCAGGTCACCTAAAGCAGTACACGATGATAAAGGTAAACCAGATAGCATACTATCATCTCGAGTAAGACTGTCCTACCGGGATAGGTCCTCCCTCAATCATTGCAATCACGTGCCTGTGATCCAATAATTGACTCTGAGGGCACTATCTCCAACAATCTCCCACTTGCACTCAAGGCTAATTATTGCGATGCCGCATACTCACAGCCCGTGTGATACCGAACACCCAACTTCTCTACTGGTCAGTCTCACAATGCTCGTTTGCGAAACTATTGCGTTCGAGGAATAGCCTCAGTGAGTGGATCCGCCTGTGGTGTTTCTTTCTATGTCTCTCTATATCTCATGTTCGCGGAGAAAACCATCTCCCGAAATGAGCAATACCTGTCTTAGAATGTCTGGATGTCTGATGGGACCTAGCTCATAAATGAACTCCAAATCCAAACTTCTTAGACTGTATCGTCAACTGAACTTAATCAGTATCCTGCGCCATGCCACCCTCAGTATTGCCTCGGACCACCTGTCCAAAATACTGCCCCTCGTCAGAGGGAAAACTATAACTCTGACAACCTCCTTGTCGTCCATGTCACCTTGGAAGCCTGAAATGATAACTGTCTCTCGAATGAGGTTGTCGTTATCATATCCCTAGAACAGCCACTTATGTTCCAAAACTGCTTCCGACTGTTCCTCCAGGATTGGATCAATATCAACTTATTGCATCTAGTGCAAGAACAACATCTGGTGTGGTACTTGACATCTCATGATTGACTCAATTGCCTAAGCAAGTGATCTGCCAATCATGCGCATCCCTCTCTACTTCAGTCTATAAGACACCTTTAGAGAGGGTGACTCCATTACCTGCAGGTATACTACCGTGCCAGGAGTCGTCCATTCTAAATACTCTTAGAATGCTGTCAAAGTACCCTGATTGGGAAACCACCCAAATCTAGATCTAAAACCATAGATCTAGTAACCAGTATGTCTGATATAATGTCCAAGTCCCATTTGGAGAAAACACTGTGTGACGACCAAAGTATAACCGATTGTAGTATAGGAGTTTCCTTTCCTATTACCTTCTCAACAGATCCATCCCCTATTCTGATGACGTCAAACCTATGACTGTCACATCAGAAATTGATGATCTATCTCCGCTACATCTGCTTTAGTCTATAAATAGACATAAGCCTGATGTCCACCAATGCTTCCGCTGCTCCCATTGATTACGACAACCCTCTGGCAGAGTCATATAGACGTACACTTCTAAAGCTAGTTTAGAACGACGCTATACTCATCCTCCCACCGGGTCTCGCGGCCTGGAACAACAACAATGGCAAGTGTGGGTAAACAAGAACTTCCCTGTCACCGTCCTTGAGGCTACCGGAGTACCTCTCGGGTGCCTGAAGTTACCCACCTTATCTGCGGAGTGGCCAATGGAATGTCAAATCAGATTGAATCTTTAGGTTCCGTATCAAATCTTCAGTAATCGTTTGCGGTTCTGGAATCACTTCCAGTTCTACCATACTCCCACTACTGTTTTTGAAAAAAAAAATCCATTTTTAATAAAACTGTGGCGAGTCTAGAACAATATTTCTATTGATCTTCCAGATGGTAGAAAATTAACCCTCGTCATAGCCTGGGTCAACCCACAAACAGCCATTACAGAAACGTGCCTTGAGTTGTCTAGTATCTGATTTTAATCATAAGCAGGACAACTCCCCGTACCTTAACAATGTTAAGATATGAACTGTACTATATCCAATATAGAACCAGAGGCACTGATTTAATTGAACCAGATTCAAATCATGCAGCTATCTCCAGTGCATGTCAACTAAATGAAGAGAGGCCGATCAGCGTTACTCAACTTAGGAATGCTTCCAATTATGAGTAACCTGAAAGAGAAGCAATTTCTCTTTATCATTACTATCAACTGAATACCATACACAAGTATCTACATCTTCGATCACTTTGAAGAATCCCGATACTTGCTACACCTGGTTCTCTACTCTATTCAAATACCTATAACTCCTCAAAACTTAGACCCTGTGTTTCTACGAAACACATGTCTAAGAACTAGAGAAGTTAAAAGTAAACAGAATATAGTATGAGTACCAACCCCTCTGTCCTAATGGACACTGGACAACATACAATACTCTGTATAAGTCCGCTGAGTCTAACAACTCTTTCACTGTGTGTCGTAGGTTGAAAACTGTACTTATGGTTAAGAAGAATTACACCGCTGTTTAATGCTCCTTACCTAACCATCCACTGATATAGGTAAATGTCATCGACATAATATCAAAAGGTATATCTCACTCTATGAAAATAGACGTACAGATATATCAATTTGAAATTGGTGCATAACAGCGGATATTCAAAACCAAATAATTGCCGTCCGGCAAACAACCCAGGTGACTTCCTCAAATATCACCGATTACAACGAATCCCGATATAATGAGGATGATCACCCAATTCCCAATAACTTACTCCCACTCATCATCTGTAAAACCATACAGATGTGAGAATCATACCTAATAAATACATACCCTGGAGTAAGTGTCTAATCGGGAAATCAGTTTTCTTTTAACATTACACAGTGAACTGAAACATTGAAATGTTTCGATGGGGTATCCTGGTATTCCTAGTAATGCCTCATCCATTATCCAGATTCACAACTATAACCGTATAATTCTTTGTCACCTCTCCAAATCCCTTCATATGTCTTTGGTCATTACCTTCTGCACACCCCTTTAGGCCAATTGGTTTTCTTCCTTCCCTACCATTCGGCACCAGCCTATGGTTTGGAAGAAGACTATCCAATAAGCATAAAGGGTGTACTGTCCTAATCCTAGGAGTACTCGCAACGCGAGAGAAGGTGAAGATAAAAGACACCTGAATGTACTTTATTCCTATTTCTCCTGAACCAGGATCCATCCCCGAACTGGAACAAGTTCCTTTCGAGTTCGTATATAACCATACGATGGAGTATCCAATAAACTGTGGATCTTCGTAGTGATACGGAGTGTCCTGGAGAAATACGAAGGTGATTTAGGATTGGCGAAGAAATACTTGGTTTGGTCGTGAATATTCAGTCGCAATTTACTTTGCCCTCTTACTAATCCCTTACTTTGTCTTAATCTTAATACCTTCTGTACACCGTTTAGGCTAACTGGTTTTCTTCATTCCCTACCGGTCGGCACCAGCCTATGGTTTGGAAGAAGACTATCCAATTTGCACAATAGGTGTACTACTCCTAAACCAAGGAGTACTCGCAACATGAGAGAGGGTGAAAAGAAAAGACAACTGAATAACCCTATCTGTTTTCTCCAGAACCGGAAACCATCCTCGAATTCCCTCGAGTTCGTATCTAACCATACGATGGTTTTGTCCAATGAAAGTGGACGTTCGCAGTAATACGAGGTGTCCTGGAGAAAAGGGTAAAAGTAGGAGTGGCAATGAGGTCTGCAACTCTGACAATCCAAAAGCCAGTGTTAAGTAGGTTCGGTCAACTTGGTCACTGAGTCATAGTCTAGGGTCGGGTCAATGGTCGCTGCCAAAGAGAGAGAGAAAAGAAACACTCAGCGTGCACTCTAACCTAGATCAGAATGGTTATCACTTTTTCTAATCAGGAAACCTCCCACTGTACCTCAAATTCTCCTCCAAACCTGAAAGAAGAATTAGTCGGGGTCACCCGAGGAGTAAACCAACTCATCAGTGGGAATCGGGATCCAACTCTCATCGCATGATAACGTGACGGAATCCGCTCACGGTATCACACTCCAGAAGGTATGCGCATATCTGGCAAGTTTCAGTACTTTTGAAACTCCCGATATGATTTCTGCCCCATGCTCTTATGACCTTGACTTTGGCCAACAAATCATAAGTCACATGTCAAGTTCTACCCGTCATTCTCCAGGTTGATTCGAATCCACCCGCACAAGCCCTTGACTTTGGCCAACAAGGCTATACGACTGTTCCAAACCAACGCATCTATCTATGCTGCATATGAATAACCAACAGCTACCAAACACTGTGCCTTGACTTTGGCCAACAAACACAGCTTGAATACTATTGACTACCCATATGAAACGACGGAGGGCTACGAATGGTTTCTGGCGAAAACCTTTAACGTAAAGAACTTGATATCGTTGAAGGAACGGATAGCTTTTTAGAAAATATAGTGACGAAAACCTTTACTAAAGAGGTCACTCCCGGTGAAGGGATCTCGGCTCTTTCCCCGTAGAATGGGGTGCAGGATATTCCAACTGAATACCACGATGCAAAGCAAAAGTAATCGGCTATAGTGAAGTTAATGCCCTGACGCAAATTTCTGTCCAAGGGGTCACTCCCGGTGAAGGGATCTCGGCCCTTGCCTCGTCGACTGAGGAGCAGGATATTCCAACTGAATACCACGATGCAAAACAAAAGAGAACGCCCTTGCAATAACAGCCTTTTGAAAAGTGTTCCAACAACATCAGATTAGGTTTGTTTTTAAACTTGCATTGATCCGAATCAATGCAGTCCCATCATTTGATCACACCAAAAAGAACGAAAATATACTGATGTACGTATATGCCATCCGCATTCGCCACTGGGTCCCGTCATTACCCGTTAGGTTAGCTTACTAACGACAGAGCGGGGACTGGACTAGCACGGATGTAAAACATATACAACATCTACTAATATATATACCAATATATTATATTCGCTCAAGGCGTGAAAAGAAATGCACCATCACAGAAATGTACAGCATCACAGAACAATACAGATATCTGGGATCCCCGGGTTTCACAGAGCCACTACTGAAACTCGACGTTCCCCTGGTCGTGTGGATAGCCTGTGCAATGAAATCCTAGACCCCTACGGGCGCGGCAAGTCACCCGCCAAAACCTGAAGCGAGGCAGCCCCCTTCAGCTCCGTGAATGGACCACCCAGCACTCCACGGAATCCGGCAACTTGGGCACCCCTCCTGGGTCAACCTGTACCCCCTACGAGTGCGGCGAATAGCCTGCCAATCCCAGAGTGAAGCCCCCTCCGTCTCAATGCCATGAGATGCGGGCTTGTTGCCCTCCAGAACCCGGCTATTCGTGCACCCCACCGTGGGGTAATCCTAGTACAGAAAGTAAAATATACATACACCGGGTACATCGACCGCAACCAGGTCGTGCCCCAAAAGAATAATACAATCAGGCAGTGACGGCAGTCCACATGTCGGACGCTCGCCCCGCAATATCAAATGTACATAATACAGCAGCACAGTACTAGCATTGCATCCAGGCTATCCCCCACGACCGATCCGCAACATCACAGCATAAACATAGAACATCAACGTGAAAGTCACGTTCGCAAATCCGTCTAACCGGGCTATAGCAGTTAGACAGGATTTACCGATCGAGTGACATTCACGGTCGCAGATATAATGTAAATACTGTGAAAAATGTGTTTAAAATATCCGATCGATCAAAAATTAACAAGTGGGCCCTCAATCAAAACTGTAGCACTCACAGAAATCCTGGGCCCAATTTTAATATTCCAAAACCCATATTTTAAGCCCAGAAGGCCTCTGAAAAAATTTGGTGAAGTGATGTGAATAGTACGCGGCGGAAGGGCCGCGGGAATGGGGTTTTCGCGGCGCTTCCGCGCTCCCACTGTGGAGTTACTTCGTCAAATTTTTACAGAACTCTTAGATTTTCCAGTACATCAATATTTTACAACCTGAAAAATTTTTCGAGACCAAAAATTTTCAACAGAAACTGATTCGAACTAAAATGCAGTTTTGGAACATTCGATCGATCGAAACAGAAAAACATATTACACCAAGCTAGACTATGTTAATGGCGAGGCTCTGATACCACTGTAAGTGCACGGCGGCGCCCCGGTCGTCAATCCGACGGCCAAACGCGGAAACGGTGATAAACTTTAAATTTTGCGGACTTAGCAAACCGGCACCACCGCGCACTAAACCCCGGATCGTGCCATTAAACTAGTCTAAGCTATCTAGAGAGGGGGTAGAGAAGTATACCATACGATCCGAGTCCTCCGGTCTTCATCTCCACTCCGATCTCCTCGCGGGATCTCCGTCCGTCTCCTCCTCGTCGGAAAGGGCACCACGAAGCCGGGTACTTTTACGGGCTCCCACCTCAATACCGAGGCAACTCGCGCATGAAGCCGGCTACTCGACATGCACAAGATATGCTGTAGGGAGTGTAATGTAGAATGTATGTCTCACTTTGGGGTTGGTTGCCATTTGAAGAGGATGGAGGAAACAAAGATAAGAAAAATGGTGCTTGCATTTTTCTTGGCATGGAATGAGATCAAGAATGAAAACCTCTCTCAAAGATGAAGCTCTCTCTTCTTCTCTTTTCTTCTTCTCACTTCTCTAATGAAAAAACTAACCTCCTTAGAAAATGGTGGAGGAAAAGATTATGAAGCATGAAGGGAGGTGATGGTAGTAAAAGGTGGAGGGTAACCATATCCAAAGCATAATCATCACTAAACTCAAATCAAACCTCACTTCATTTCTAATCCTTTCTTATCACAATGAATGCAAGAAAAGCAAAGATGCTTTCATAATTAATCCTTATGCAAATAAATCCTCCACAAAGTGTAATTTGCAAAACTGCAAATTACCCCCTCCATCGAAAAAGTCCGGCCGGGAAAGAACAAAGGAAAACCGGCCGGAACGGAAAGCAAAATGGCAACTCTAGAAAACTGGTCCCGTAATAAATTACAGGAAAACCCCACACTGTGCATACACACCCGCATTTGTATTCCGTCCGGATACAAATGCAATGAGACAAAATCTACACTGTACTAAACTAGGACCAGCTTAAACCAAAACCGGCTAGTAAGATCCGTCCGATCCTGATCCGTGCAATACCGCACGTATCTGATCGAACGCTGCCATATAACCATACGGCCACTAGTACAAACGGTCCGATCCTGATCCGTGCAATACCGCACGTATCTGATCGGACCCTGCCATATCTCCATACGGCCTCTACAGCGTTTCGCCCGAAAGCTTGAGTAATTGAAAGTGTGGTGGACTCTAAAGACTCGTCAATACTATGGCTGTGGATTTAACCACTAGCACGTCAGAGGTATAAGCCAATACGTGACGGGCCACCAGCTATTGACCAAAAGGGACGTCGATGAGGAAGCTCACCCCGACACCCAACTGAGCCTGTCAGTGACAATATCCGTACAGTCCGGTCCGTTCGTCTATGAGCATCGCATGGCGGGCCTAGGGGGTTGGTAAAAGTCAGACCCCTAAAAGCGGTACAAGTCGTGTCGAAGTGTAGCCCAGAACACCCTGAGATACTACTGGAATACCTACCAGTAAATCTCCTGCCTTGGCCAAGGACTTTTCATGTTCTGGCTCTCCTAGACACAGCGCGACCTCACCCCCAATACCGGGAGAGACGAACCCCTGAAGATCCGCTCACTGCCTCCATGTGGCTCGGGACTGTACCCAACTAAAACCTGTTTGCACGACTCCTTTGAGCCGTGGTAGGGTAGTAATCAAAGTACAGTGGGAACTCACACGAGACAAATGACGATCCCCAGGTCGATGAACTAACCTGTACACATGTCACCAGGGAACTGCTATCTGACGTCAAGTATAATCCCAACTAGCAGGTTCCCGGCGAGTCCTGTCCGGTGTACTCATAACCCAATGAGCACCTGTATACATCTTAGGTGATCCAACTGACACCAGTGGCTTGTGAGACCGGCCACCGCCCCTCGTCGGGGTCTCGACTGTATACACTAGTCTACTCTGGAGAATCGATGCCCTGTCTCGAAACTCCCACGACTAGGGACCTATTAAGGATGTGCTTGTAGACTCCAGCTCTCACTTATATGATCGCCCTCATACTGCTGGCAGTCAAGCATGAATCCTAGGGCTCTATCAACGTGCAATAGCGACCTGTCAGGTCACCTAAAGCAGTACACGATGATAAAGGTAAACCAGATAGCATACTATCATCTCGAGTAAGACTGTCCTACCGGGATAGGTCCTCCCTCAATCATTGCAATCACGTGCCTGTGATCCAATAATTGACTCTGAGGGCACTATCTCCAACAGTATCCATCCACAGTCACATTACGGCTGTAGAGATATCAAGAACAAGATAAAAACTATCTAACACATGTCCAAATCCAGAATAATAAGAGTCATTGATAAATAAGTGCGGAAGCAAATGATCCAATACAATAATAGAAATGTATGTCCCATAATGCGGGCTCACATCTGGAAAAAGAAATGCAGGAAATAAACTAATCACTACGGAACTCACAAATCAGCCTGCTGGCTGAAGTATTCCTGCTCGGTCAGCGACAGTGGTAAAGAATCTGGGCCATGCAAAACCCAGACGTCAGCGCGTCATGTCAACCAATAATATAATATGAACATGGTAATAAGCAATGCAGGAATAAACATGAATAAAGCAATAATATGAAACAAGCAGTGCAGGGTAGTATGCAGTGGGTAACTAAACTGTTCTATCGGGTTTCTATTCTAAAGTCTTTGAAATCAATTCGAGTGATCCTCCATGTAACTCAAAGGATATGTCCCGTTACCCCCCGGGACCACGGATCAGGAAGATGGGAACCAATAATGGTTCTGTCCCGTTGCCCCCCGGGACCACGGATCAGGAATGTAAGAGTCATGAATGGCTCTGTCCCGTTACCCCCCGGGACCACGGATCAAGTAATACCCTTTTAAGTTACACTTTAGATTACCCGTTTGATTTCCCCATACCCCCAGGTTATATGTGTCAGGTCAGGTATTCAGTAGTCAAGGACTAATGCCAATACAGGATCAGGTAACAGGTCAGGTTTGTCTGGATAGACAACAGGAATGGTCCATGAGGACTCCAAGTCAGGTTTGTTGGCATTAGGCATGAGATCAGGTAACAGGTCAGGTCATGGTACATCAGGTTAAGTCGATAGTAAAGGGTACCATGTCCGGTGCATCGGTATGTATACATGTCAGGTGTAGCAAGGTCAGGTCAATATGTAACACAATCGAGGGTGTGCTCACAACAGGCATAAAATCGAACAAGGAATAGCAGCAGGAAATAAACAGTGAATTTAACAACAATAAGCAATTTATTTAATCACAATGGTGCATTAATATAGTGCAGTCGTATTATCATATTAACCGGTTTGAGCACCCTTGCGGTGCAATAAATCACATGACTGTGCAATACTGTTACATCAATATCAGAATGTAATAGAGCTACAAGTGTAAGGCTACCGTCCTTTAAACGGTAAATGTGATTAACGGGTAACTTCGTTATTAGGGTTAAAGTGGCAAAATGTGGTTTTAGGTTAACTGTATCATGATATAAGTCATATTGCGTCCAAATAATAAAATAGCTATATCTAGTTAAGTTTGCAAGTTTAATGAGTCAAAACACATTTAATTATATAGTATAGCATGAAGCAAGTGATACTTGCCTCGACGGTTCGCGAACCGGGAAAAACGGACGTAACGTCGGCGGGGAAACACGCGACGGACGTACGGTTCACGGATTGAACCCAAACAACGAACCATGGGGCCACGCGGATCGGGGTACCTTGCTGGAACGTTGGATCAAGTCGTCGGCATCGTCGGATTCCGGCCGAGGAATGAACAGTGAACTATCAATACATGCAAACAAAAGAGAAGAGAAAAACAAAGAAGGAAGCGAGTAGGATCTGAGAAGTGGTGCTCACGATGATCCATGGGACGGGCGGTGACGGTCGACCCCGTCGACGGAGCTCCGACAGCCAGCCGACAGTAACCGCGACAAGAGGTCTGTAGATTCACGAATGCATTAGTCGAGAATGGAAAAGGAAGGGAGGAGAAGGGGAAAGTCATCTCACCGAGGGGTGTGCCTGCGAGGTCGGGGACACGGGAACGGGGTCGTCGGCGGCGACAGGCGGCGGTCCGACGGTGTGCAGGGGATGTGCAGGCGGGGTGAGCAGGTGGTCGGGGCTACGTAGACATGCGCAGGGTGTTGATGCAAGGGCGAGGGAGGAAATGAGCTGGTGAAGATGGTGGGGTGAGGCTAGGATCGCCGGCGATGGAGGAACGCCGACGAGGTGGCGCGGGCGAGTGCGAGGGTGTGCGGTGGCCACCTGCAGGCGCTGGAAGGAAGGGAGAAAGGAGGAGGGAGGTGCGGTCGAGGTGAGGAGGAAGGAGAGTAGGCGTTGGTGGCGCCGGCGTGGGGCCGCGGTGGTGAAGGGAACGAGGCGAAGGCGACTAGGGTTGCACGGGTTGGGTTCTGCGATCGCAACAGAGAAGGGAGGAAGGATGCAGAGGTATATAAATATAGAAGAGAGAGAGAGAGATATAAGAGAGAGAGAGAGATAGAGGTAGAAAGAGATAGAGGTAGAAAGAGAGAGGGGAAAAGAGGCGGGGCCCACGGGGTTTTAAACCTCTCGTGATTGGCTGTTGGCTGAAAGTTTGATAAGGGAAGATTTAAAAAGATTTAAATGGTTTTAAAATATCAGTAAGATTTATAATATGTATAGTTTTGATTATATTATTAATTTGGGATTTTGGCGCTAAATGAAACATTTCCAAATCGCGCCCGGGTTGGGTCCAAACATTCGAAATTTAAATAATAGGATTTTAAGCGGGTTCCAAATTTTAAAATAAAATGTTTTATGATTAAAAAGCATGCCCCCAAGTCGGACACTTGCACGCGCGCGTAGCCGTCCAAACTCGCCCGTTTCACCGAACGGGATGAAAACTCGACGCGCGGACGCTACCACGCTGCTAGGGGTGACGTGTAGGCCAATATAGATATTTCTAATTTTACTTTAGGTGTTAAAATTTGTTATATGCAAAAATGACTTAGCCAGATGAAATTTCACAGTAAGACCCAAACAAGCAAGATAAATAAAATGAGTGATATTTAATGCTCCACCGAAAACAGGAAAAGTAGTATTGGGCTCGGGTGTTACACCATCTGCCAGATCTCATAATCGTGGAAGGCAGCAATAGCAAGAAGGACCCGAATGGATTTCAGCATAGCCACTGGAGAAAAGGTTTCGTCATAGTCCAAACCAGGTCTTTGACGGAAACCCTTTGCAACAAGTCTAGCCTTATAAGTTTCAGCCTGTCTATCTACACCAATCTTCTTTTTGAAGATCCATTTGCATCCTACGGGTTTTACCCCATCTAGAGCAAAGTCTAAAATCCATATTTTGTTAGTGTACATGGACTCCATTTCGGCCCGCATTGCATCCAGCCATTTTACCGAGTCGCCGCTCTGAATGGCTTACTAGAAGCTAGTAGGGTCATCATCATCAATGACGCAATCCTCTCTATCCCCATCTATGAGAAAACCATAGTATCTCTCAGGCGGATAAGACTGCCTACTACTTCTGCGGAGTGGCGCTGGGATGTCTGGTTCTTCTGAAACCTCTGATTCTACCATACTTTCAGTAACAGCTTGTGGTTCTGGAATTTCATCGAGTTCTACTGCGCTCCCACTCTTCTGATTTTCTAAAAATTCAGCTTCTAAGAAGTGGGCATGACGAGAAACAAAAACCTTTTGTTCCTCTGCGTAATAGAAACAATATCCCATGGAGTTCTTTGGATATCCCACAAACTTACATAGTACTGAGCGTGCCTCGAGCTTGTCCGCATGCTGCCTTTTTACAAAAGCTGGACATCCCCATGCCTTTAGGTACTGAAGACAGGGTTTCTTCCCACTCCACATCTGATATGGTGTGGTAGGCACAGTTTTGGTTGGAACCTTGTTCAAAAGATATGCTGCTGATTCTAGCGTATAACCCCAGAAAGATCGCGGTAACTCAGCCTTACTCATCATGGAACGAACCATATCCAATAGGGTTCGATACCTCCTTTCTGATACACCGTTGTGTTGTGGTGTGTATGGAGGAGTAAGCTGAGAGAGAATTCCATTCTCTTTTAAGTAACCCAGGAACTCGGCACTTAAGTATTCACCACCTCGATCAAATCTCAGTGCCTTGATACTTTTGCCTGTTTGGTTTTCCACTTCATTCTTGTATTCCTGGAATTTCTCAAAAGCCTCGGATTTATACTTCATCAAGAAGACATGTCCATACCTAGAGAAATCATCCGTAAAAGTAATGAAGTAGGAATAACCACCTCGTGCATGTGTAGACATTGGACCGCACACGTCACTGTGTACGAGTCCCAAGAGCTCGCTCGCTCTTCCTCCGTGTCCAGTAAACGGAGTTTTTGTCATCTTTCCTATGAGACAAGATTCACAAGTAGCATAAGATTGATATTCGAACGGATTCAAATATCCTTCTCTATGTAACTTAGTTAACCTTCTCTCATTGATGTGACCTGGTCTACTATGCCATAAGAAAGCCTGATTTAATTCCGGAGACTTTCTTTTAAGTGTATTCTGGACATTGAAAACCTGAGCTTGACTTAATACGTATATACCGTTATCTAATGTACCTGACCCAATCAGAACTTGATTTAGGTGGATGTTAACTACATCGCTTACGAATGTAAAATCATATCCCTCTCTCGAAAGTGAGGACACTGATATGATATTACAAGTCATACTAGGTATATATAAACAGTTACGTAAAATCAATATATGCCCACTTGTCAAACCTAGGCGATATTCTCCCACGGATTTAGCGTTTACTGTCATTCCTTTTGCAACTTTGAGAGACCAATCACCTACCTTTATAACTTTACGG
The DNA here is from genome assembly GCA_030015575.1 of Agapanthus africanus. Lineage (NCBI taxonomy): Eukaryota > Viridiplantae > Streptophyta > Magnoliopsida > Asparagales > Amaryllidaceae > Agapanthus > Agapanthus africanus. The sequence goes on from JASDDO010000008.1 coordinate 214,371,435, forward strand.
TTTCTCAAAGCATGTAATGAATTACAGATATGAGATCCTGCTCCGGTATCTAATACCCAGAAAGTAGAGTTAATTGACAAACAGTTCTCAATAACAAACACACTTGAGGCTGAAGCCACAACATGCTTCGTATCCTGGTTACTGGCTTCTAAAGCCCTGCAATCTTTCTGCCAATGTCCAATCCCATAATAATAGGAACTACCCTCTTTTACTACATTAAGTCCCGAAACTTTTGCCCTTCTCTTTCCTTCTGCTTCCCTGGTTTCCTTCAGGGTAGAAGGTAGAGACTGTAGAATCAAGTCAGTATCTGACCTGTTTCCCAACATGGTTTCCAGGTCCTGGAGCTCATTAATATAGCTAGTCATTGTAAGGACGTTGTCCCCTACAAATGACCCGACGGCCAACCTCGCTTGAATTAATTCGGTCGAGGTCTCATATCTTGCGATATGAGATTGCTCTCCATATAAATCTTTGTTATGGAGAAAGATGGAAACTGAGTCCATCTTCTCGTGCTGCTTCTGGTATACACCATCAACTGAAGCTGACACGAGGTGCTTGGCTTTCGTTTTATCCTTTTCCCGTGTCTGACGGATATCCATATCCGCGACGGTGGAAACTGGACCTGGGACGGCGGGATCTTGAGTAGTAATAGGGTGTTCCAGCTTGTCATATGACATGGACATCTGGACAGACCTTTGCCAGTCATATAAGTCAGATTCAGTCAAATTGTTATCTAGATGTAACCTATGTGTGGTCACAAGGTCGCTGCAATTAAGAGAGAGAGAAGAAAACACTATTAGCATGATGCTCTTGCAAGTTTAGAGTGGTTTTTAATTTATCTAAACAAGATGGTTCCCACTGTTTCTCGAATCCTTCCTCAAACCATAAAAGAAGAATTAGCCAGGACTATTCTCACCGTACAATACTTGCTTAACCGTTCAGCCAGGCCAGTGTCGATACTTCGAGGGAGGTTTTCCAACGCTTTCGCGAAGTTCCTTAATTAAATAACCTCTTTTCTCTGGGGGCGTAACCCCGCTGACACCTTTCTAGGCACCTACTTGGTTTATAGCATTGATCGTTAAGTGACGAATCTCCTGATAAGTAGTATATACTCACAGTAGGATCGGGATCCAAAATATCATTGTATGATAATGTTGAAGGAATCCTACCAACATTCATCAAACTCAAAAATGGTATGCATCTCTCTGCAAATTTCGGTTTCTTTAGAAATTCCCGATGTGGATTTTTGCCCCATGCTCTTATGACCTTGACGAAAGCCAACAAATCATAAGTCACATGTCAAGTTCTTCCCATCTTTATCTTTGTTAATTTGAAGCCACCCGTACATACCCTTGACGAAAGCCAACAAGGTAATACGACTGTCCCAAACCAACGCATCTATCTATGCAACAAATGAATACCCCAGCAGCTACCAAACACTATGCCTTGACGAAAGCCAACAAACATAGCTTGAATACTACTGACCATCCATGAGAAATGACGGAGGGCTACGACTGGTTTTGGCAAAACCGTGAGCGTAGTGAACTTGATATAATCGAAGGAACCTGATAGCTTTTTAAAAGGAGTAGTTAAAGCTCCGCAATTAAAAAATTCTGCTCTTTTAAAATAACCAAGTGGTTTCTTTTAAATTTGTTCCAACGATTTAACTTTGGTTTATTTTCTTTGCATTATAATAATGTGTCCCATCATTTATCCTATCATTGCAGAAAACAACGAAAATACCACGTCCTCTTATGCCATCCGCATTCGCCACTGGGTCCCGTCATCAACCGTTAGGTTACTTAACTAACGACAGAGCGGGGGCTGGGCTAGCGCGGGTGTAAAACATAAGTGACGTCTAATAACTATCATATATAGATATTGTACATTCGTCAGACGCAATAATAAGCATTCCAGATCACAGATGAACTTTATTGGATTTATTAGCAATCCGCATTTGTTTTGAGCCTGCAATAAAAGACGGATTACACGGTTGTGATGAATAGCCATTACCCTACCCTAAATCCCTACGGGTACGGCAAACTACCCGCCAAGTACCCGAAGTGAAGCGGTCTCCCTCAACAACGTGAGTAGGCCACTAAACACTTCGACGTACCCGGTAGTTTGTGTACCCCACCTTGGGTCTATCCTAGGAGCAAAAACGGTAAAAAGAAATAATACAACGGTGGCTACAACCGCAACCTGGATGTGCCCCGCAAAAGAATATTATATCAAATTACATTTACATTGAATGAATGAATATTAAACACATCTCAAACCCCGGCTAATCATCACAATAGTCCAACACAGTTCATATACACAAACAGTAAACATTTCAGAAATGTGCAACCCCCAGCCAACCGACATACTAGCAGTTAGGGGGGGTTTACGAACACATTAAACATTACAGATAAAAACCCAATTAGCAAATATCTTAGAATATCGATCGATTACCATATTCCGTGTCTACCCCAAAAGCAAACCTGTACTGAAGTAACCTAGGCAGAAACAGTATATACAGGGAAACAAAACACCACAAAAAGGAATAACAGAGAAAATCGGAGTCAAAACCGAGTTGACTCTGCGGCGGATCCGCGGCCAAAAGCACCATTTGGCTGCGGATCCGCGGCTGTCTTGTCGTTTTGTGTGCTCGTATTTTCCCAGAATTTATCAAATTCCCTGCTGTGAATTTTAAGGTATGTCAAATATTTTTTCAGACAATTTTAAAATTAACAGAAACTTAGGGTACGGGGTGTTTCGTTTTCGTGTTTTCCGTCGATCGAACTTCTAACTAGTTGCTAACAAGCTAGTAATGGTTTAGTTGGCTCTGATACCACTGTAAGTCCATGTCACGTACCCCACGAACTTGCGGGGAGGCGGAATATATGAAAAACGATTATCAAACCTTCGTAACACGGACTTGAGCGCATGAATCGTATCTAAACCATTGCTAACTATCTACTAGAGGTTTAACTACTCGGATTCGAAGTTATACCTCACGTTACATGTCCTTCGGGTCTTCATCGCTGTCCTCCACTCCTCGTAGGCTCCTTGGAACATTGGCACCTCAACAGCCTCCTCGAGTCAAAGACGATCCACCCGAAAGCTCATACGCCAAGCTTAATCTCTAAATTGAGATAACTAGGTTGCTTAAAGTGCTAATCTAAGCTACCTAGGGGATATAGAGTGAGGTTATGGATGTATTAGTCTAGCTAACCCTTGATCTCAACACATGAGAGGTTAGGGTTAGGGTTTGAAGAGAGAGTGAGCTTGAGGAGAGAGAAGGTGAAGATGAGAATGATAATGAGATAATGATCTATCATAATATATACGAAGCATTATTATTTATCCAAAAATGAAATAAAAGATTTAACAACCATGCTTCATAAATACATATGAGTGATTCATCTCCATGAGTCATTAAGCATTTATGATGCATTAATGATATGGATGAATCACACAAATGAGTCACTAATCTCATTTAATGCAATGACACCTTACCCCCTAAGTCACCACTTTTCTAGAAGCTTCCCGACAAATTACGAGAACGCCCCTACAATCCGTGAAAACACGGAAAAACTTTAGACTGTATAAATCCAATAACCCGATACTAGAATCTGGCTTAAACCAAAACCGGCTAGTAAAAAATGTCCGAAAAGTCGTACGTGCATAAACACACGTACGCGTCCAAACCCTTGTCGTAAAACCATACGACCTCTATATCGTTTCGTCTGGAGCAGGGAAACTCTCTGTGTGGGACTCTAAAGACTCGACACTACACTGGCAGTGGGTTTAACCACAGACCGCAAGCGGCACAAGCTATACGTAACGGTCCCCAGGTAAATGTCGATAAGAAGGCCGATGAGTAAACTTATCCGAACTCCCACTGAGCCTAATGTGACAATCTCCGTACAGTCCGGTCTGTTCGTCTAAGACTATCGCATATCAAGCCTAGGGGGCGGCAAGCGTCAGTCCCCTAATAGCTGTATAAGTCGTGTCGGAGCGAAGCCCATTACACCCTGAGAAGATACTGGAACCTACCAGTATATCTCGCTTGCTCTGGCCAGGGACTTTGCGTAATGGCTCTCTGACACAGCGCGATATCATCTCCCAATACCGGGAGAGACGAATCATGTCTAACCACTACTGCCTCCAAGTGCTCGGGACTGCACCCAACTGCTACTTGTTTGCACGACTCCTTTGAGCCGTGGTAGGGTAGCAATCTAAGAACAGTGGGACACACTCGAGGCGAAGTAGCAGTGTCAAGTCTGCGGACTATGCTGTACTCATGTCACCTGGGAACAGTTAACTGACGACGGGTATAATACCATCTAACAGTTCCCCTGCGAGTCCTGTCCGGTGTACCCGTAACCTAACGAGCACCTGTATACTATCTCCAGTACGACGTACTGATGGCTATGAGACAGACCATCTCCCCGACTAGGATGAGAAGCGTACACACTAGTCTACTCTGGAGTATCGATGCCCTGTCTCGATAATCCTACGACTAGGGACCTGTATAGGATGTTGCTTATAGACTATCCATCCCCCACTAGTGTGACTGCCATCACAACGCTGGTAATCAAGCAAAGAACCTATGGGCTCTATTAATATGTATAAGTGATACGTTACAAGAAATATATGCACATATTAAAGTAGACACAAACCAAGTAGCATACTACCATTTTTAGCAAGACTGTATATACAACTGTGAATATCCCAAGCTTCCATTAAGTAATATACAATCTAGTATGATACAATAATGGCTCCTAGGGCATATACACTAACAATGACATGACTTGTTACACCTACTACTTGACACGATATGGTATCGTGCAACTCTTGACATGACATGATACCTATGTACTACCTGACTTGACCTGCTATACCATTGCTTTACCTGTTACCTGATCTTGTTACTAATGCCAACAAACCTGACCTGTTGTCCCTACGGACATTTTCCGTTGTCTATCCAGACAAACATGTACATGCCTGATCCTGTGTTGGCATTAGCTCCAGATTATTTAATACCTGACTTGAACACATATAACTTGGGGGTATAGGGAAATCAATGATGAAACCTGACTTGTAACTCGACAGTTCGATACCTTTACTGATCAGTTTTAGAGGCTAGGACAGCCTTGGGATGATGCTGCTGACATCATCCATCGTTACCCACTACCTTTTAGAGGCTAAGCCAGCCTTAGGATGATGTTGTTGACATCATTCATCGTTACCCCTTTTCCCTTTAGTGCCTAGCGGCATGTCTCGGTTTCAGCCCGAGAATCTTCACCGTGATCCCGGGCACGCACGGGATACTATTAAGTTAAATCGATGATTCATTAAATTGATTTCAAAGACTTAAGAGTAGTTAACCCAGTAGACCAATTTAGATTACTCACTACACATTATCTTCACTGTCCTCATTTATTTTACTGTTATACCTGTTTTATTGTTCATACACATACATGTATGTCTTGCTACCCCTGTTTATTTTATTGCTTGATATTATGACGCACTGACGTCTGGGTTTTGTATGGCCCAGATCCTCTACCTTTGTTGCAGACTGATCAGGAGTACTGCCGCTGTTAGACCGAGCGGTGAGGATCCTGTTGGTATCCAGTTTTACTTTCCAGGTGTTTTATTTATTGGATCTTTTGCTTCCGCATATTATATTATTTCTTGACTCATTTATTCTGGCTCATGGACATGTATTAGATAGTTTAGTTTACTTTCATGTTCTTGATATCTCTACAGCCGTAATGTGACTGTGGATGGATTTTTCCTATCCACAGGTAGCATGGTTGGCTATGTCACGTGCCTATCTTAGCGTACTCTGGGAAGCGGGACGTGACAATTTTCTTTTTCTTTTCCTTTTCTTTTCTTTTCCTTTTCTTTTCTTCTCTCTTCTCACACAAAACAAAATCATGAAAGATAATATAAAGAAAAGCCATGATAAAATGTGACAAGTGCTAAAATGTGACATGGTGTATGTCATGTGCACAAATCAAGCTCAATGCACGATTAGTGATATTTAACCGCGATTAGCTTTAAAGGAGAATATAATTAGTTATATAACAATCTATAAATGCTCAAATCTTATAATTTCTTTCAAAATCAATTTTTAATTTAATTTTTCAATATTTTTCAATTTATCGGTATTTAATTATACCGCATTATTAAAATATTCATAATATTTATTATTTAATTATAAAAATTCCCAAAAATAATAATTTATTTTTCTGAAATGTTACACTACATATCCAACATTGACATATATATAAGTATCCTAATCTACGGTTGCGGGGGTGCTATACGCCATCCACCCGACTTCCTCCATAGATATATATCTACTCACCTACTATTCTCGCTTTAGCCGAAATCGATGACGCCTTGCTCTCCTTTGTCTTCCCGAAAATCCATGCGAAAGTACCTACAATTCAACGCGTATCGTATCAACATCAAAATCAAGTCCGGAAACCGATATGGAAAACGAAACATACATAGGTTAGAACCTATGGTCCACGCAAGCAAGAACAACCAAATAACTCACAACGTTGACGTACAAACGTTAAACGACCGAGTCAAAACTCAAATATCAAAAATCAAGTTTCAAAAGTCGCAAAATATTGCCAAAAATCAAGTAAAACGACTTTAGATTTTTATTAATATAAAATTAGACTTTTTTCATATATGGTAGGTCTAGTTATCTAAAAAGTGAGCTACATACTACGTTTCAGACCCTAACTCCAAAATTGAGCCGCAAATTGCGGCCAAATCGAATAAAACAGCGGCCAAAAGATGAAGGTTTGGGTTTGGGTTTCTAGGGTAGCTTCGTATTGGCCTGCACATCTTACTGTATCTGCAAAATATTTTTCAGAATTCTCGAGTCATAGCAGATTCTATTTGATCACCACAATTCAACAAAAAAAACCAATGTTGGAAAATTCCAAGTTTATGTTTGGGACTTCTAATCTCAAGTTTGGTCCAGAATTTCATCACTAATGGGTTTGTAGTCACTAACTAAATCTTAAATATATCTCCACAACTCAAAACATCTCCTAAATCTCATCTTAGAATTTTCCAAGATTATAAAACTAAACCCTTTTAATTCTAAACTATACTTGAGCTTAGAAAACTTAAAAATATAGAAAAATAATGAAAGTTTTATCTCTTGGAAGCAACTCAAGAAAGTTCTTGGATGGCCAAAGTGCTCAAAGTCTCAATTTGATCCTACCATGGTGTTTGTGGTGGAGTAAAGAATTATTTTTGTGAAGGTTGTATAGGATTTTATTGAAAGATTGATGGGGTTGTATGGTGGTAGTGAGGTGGTGGAGGAGGAGTTGGAGAAAATGGAGGTGGTGAAGAAATGGGAGGTGAAGAAAATGAAGAGATGAAGAAGAGCCATGAAGTGTGTGGAAACTTCTCACCCCCCCCTCTCTCTCTCTCAACCATGCCCTCATATCCCCACCATTTTTATTATTCTTTTCTCTCTTAAAAAAGCAAAGCAAATTAAAGCAAAATCCAAAAATGAAGCCATGGTTCAATAAATATGAATAATTGTTACAATATGACATGCTGCATGTCATGATACATATATAAAGTTAATGCATAATTAATAAAATATTAATCAAATTTAGCATTAAACTTGTATACAAATAATTGTATAATAATTTATAAAATATCCAATTCAAATAAATACTTTCAAAAACAATAAATCATATTAATTTCCAATTATTATCCAAACTATATACATATATAATCATACAATTCCATTAAAACTAATTTCTATATCTTAATAATATTCATAAAATTTATTATTTTATTTATTTAAATTCCAAAAATAATATTTTATTTTTCTGAAATGTTACAATTATTTTATTTTTCTGAAATGTTATAAAGGGGGAGTAAGGCCGCTCCCGCTTTCGTTATGGAGAACAGGACGGCTCATGCTGGGGTCGTTGCGATTGTCGCTTGCCATTGAATCAAAAGCGGAAGATCTGGAGAAGCTTCTCAGTTTCCCATAAACAACGCCAACTGATGGAGCCGGAATCTCCCTCAGATGTTGTTCTCCGTCGATCTTGCTGCAAGCGGTTCTAGACGGTTGAGATTTGGTGCGAGAGTTGAACGTGTGGATCTCAATGGGTTATTATTAGCGCCGAGCTACCTGCAAGGGAAGTCCCGGAGCGGGTAACCATTGTAGGACCCTCCGACGATCAAGTAAGTACCAAGGAATATTGGCAGGGTAGCGGCGTATTGGAATGAGTTCGAGTTACCTGAGTTGTCTGGAAGAGGGATTTATATAGCGGGCGCATGGAGCGAGCCGATACGAAATTCTCGTCGTTCGTTACGCCCCTGCGTCACGTTCGCGTTGATGGCGGGATACGTCCATTAATGGCGATATACGCTAGCATGGGATGCGGAACGTAGAGCGGCGGAGATCTCGTCGTGGCGGAATACACGGAGCCGTTAAGGGGGCGTTTGGGCTCCATGCTTCCGACCAAACAGGGACTCTGAGTCGTGCATACAGGTGAAAAGATTTTCTTCAAACAATTTTAAGACTTTAAGGCGCCTATAACAAATATACGAAAACTGAATTATGTGGGGAAACCATCTGAATTTTTTCCTTATGGGCTTTTTTTTTATCTCCTTTCCTAAAAGCTATGGCTAGATCTTTCATACCTCACATGTTTTAGTTTTCCTAGCTATTAATTTCTACTCGTAAAGTATCTCTATGCGGAAATATCAAACACTGGTTAGTGAAATATGGTTGCAAGAGCTATAGAAAAACCACGATAAAATTTGGAACTAAAATAATTAGCAAGAAAAGAAGAAGAAGAAGGAAATAACAAAATATCAAATGACAGAGCAAATTTGTTTTGGCTTGGACAAACCCTGACGAAGGTTGCATCAATTTTGCCCATGAAAACTATAGGGGGTAAATGTAAATTATAATGTGGCTGCCTGAAAAAATACAGAGTTTCAATTATTTTAACAGAACAACACCAAGGGTGTAGCGACCACGGTGCAGCAGGACCAAGACACCAGGCTCTGCGTGTGGGTCCCACGTATAGATTCCCTACGCGGCTTCAATGGGCCTTAGCTTGCGGGGTCCAGCACTTTTTTAATTATCAACTCTTTATTGTACGGTAGATTGAAAAAGACAAATGAAAAGGCTTTACTTCCCAACGAAGGAACTAAAGGAAGCATCGATCTTAATTTTGATAGTGTAAGCAATTAATCAAAGTGCTTAATGGAGGAAAGAGGCCATAGGAGGGAATTCCCTCCTATGGCGTCGAAAAAATACCTCCTCCACCAATCTTTCCGACGATCGGCCTCTATCATCTTCATCGTCATCATTTAAGATGTGGGTACACCAAATTTCATGTGATTCTACAACTTTTTCACCGTTGATTTAGTGGGTTCAAAATTAACGGTTTACCGATAATAGAACTTTTTACATTGCTAAATCAACGGTGAAAAAGTTGTAGAATCACATGAAATTTGGTGTACCCACATCTTAAATGATGACGATGAAGATGATGGGGGCCGATCGTCGGAAAAATTGGTGGGGGGGTATTTTTTCGACGCCATAGGAGGGAATTCCCTCCTATGGCATCTTTTCTCCATTATTCTCTTAATCAAAAGCATATATATCTAGTCCAAAAAGATGAAAAGACTTCAGAAAATGAGGAGACTTTTTGAAGACCAAACACTAAAGGAAACTTAGGCTTATACTTCCCAACGAAGGAAGCATCTGCAGTGGATAGTGAAACCGATCAAAGCACTTTTTTATTAGTATATATATATATATATACCTCTCCATTTTCACTATAAGCTTCATCACTCGATCCATCAATGGCAGAATCCAAGCACCCAAAGATGAAATCGTCGTCGTCGCCATCATCATCATCATCAGTAACAAGCAAGCATCAGAAGCTTCAAGATGCAGAGGAGCCCCATCTCGATCCTCAAAACCTCGCACGCAGGTTCGATACCAATCTCTCTTCAATTTTCCTTGTATTTATTTTGAAATATATATAAATATAGAGAGAGAATAACGAAGTAAAGATGCTTACTCTCGTGGCGTCGAAATAATACAGGCTATGATGCGGTACACCAAATTTCATGATTCTGCAACTTTTTCACCATTAATTTAGTGGGTTCAAAATATTTACACTGGTAAATCAACGGTGAAAAAGTTGTAGAATCATATGAAATTTGGTGTATCCACGTCTTAGATGACAACGATGAAGATAATGGGTGCTCGGAAAAATTGAGGGAGTTTGTATTTTTTTCGACGTCATGGGAGGAAATTTCCGCCTCTTTTCTCCACTATTCTCATATATAACGCAATGATCGATGATGATGATCAGCTATCAACTCGAAGCATTGGAGATGGCTATAAGGCAAAACACGATTGTGTTCCTCGAGACTGGCTCTGGCAAAACCCTGATCGCTGTCATGCTTCTAAGGGCTTATGCGTACATGATGCGGAAGCCGTCTGATTCCATTGCGGTTTTTCTCGTGCCCACCGTTGTGTTGGTCACTCAAGTGAGTTGAGCTAATTTGAGTTTGTTTTGCTTTTTGAATCTCTACTGCGTGCATCAAAACTACTCGAAAGTTGAAACCAAACATCTATGCTATGCTTAGATTTCAGTGTAGTTGGAACTCCATGGTGCAACAACACAACCAAACCGCCCCTAATAGAACCGAACTATAACTAAGTTGGATGTTTTCAGAACCCCATGCACGTTTGTACAATAATATAAAATCTAGCACATGTGTTTGATTTCAAGCAGGTGTTGACCCAAAGTGTAGTTAGAAATCCAATCTGAAGTTGGAATTGCACCAAAATCTAACTCGGATTCAACTGCGACTTTTGGAATGCAACAGATCAAGTGAAAAATACGAAATGTGGTCCAACAACAACCAACCAAACACTAGTTTTGTAGAACATGTGGTTGGAATTGTATTCCAACCACATAATGAATGTCGTTTCAAGTGCACTAGGCGGATAGTCAGGTATTTATTATTTAGACCGAAGTCTTAACTTTTAGATATGCTTCAAATGCACCCCGACTGGAACATAATATAGATGGCTATGATACTGTTTGCACAAAAATACAATTTTCGGTCAATCGACAACCGGATGACCATTCGGCTGTACAATAACTCGATCAATAGACTAAATTTATGACTGGTCAAAAATCGATTAAGATGGGGGAGTCTTGAGAAAGTTGAAGCCCGATGGAGGATTCGACCGATCAAGCAAGTTTTCTTTCTACGAGCAAAGTCGTTCGGTTGAGGCCATTAAAGACCAAGGGTTACAAAAAGCATAACGGCCGTGCCAGATTTGCGTGCATCTGACGCATGAACATGTGCATTAAAAGAGATCATAGGCGTGAGAATCTCGGGATTAATAACCGTTTTGTAACTGATCACTACATATAAATAAAGTAGTTGATGACAGAAAAAAGGATCCAATCAATCAACCAAAAACCCTACCGTCTCTTATTCTAGGAACTATAGCGCTAGTATATGATAACTTAGCCAACTCTAGCGATCAAACACCCGTGTTTTTGAGGCTCTTCAATCCAAAGGCGCCAGCCCTCATCGCAGGTAATGCCTCTGTCATCTTCTTCGGCTAATATCATCGGATGCTAATCATCGACGTGCAACCCCTTAAATAGTTCACCATGCCGTTTGGAACATGGCCGAGGCTACCATTGACCGCACACGACTTAAGGTTGCATGTATGAACAATCCAGACGTCTAGGTCTAAAAACGTCCTACCGAGCGGCCGGATGTCCAGCCCTGCGCTGGGGTAGAATGGAATTAGACCGAATTCAACACGTCGAATGTCGGCCGGACCGGTTTTAAGGTCATTTGTGCGAATGATCTAGATGATCAGCTCTGCATTCATATGACAGTTTTAACTTGGGTCTCGGCCGACTTGAAGCAAAGTGTCACGACCCGCTTCCCAGAGTACGCAAGATTTGGGCACGTGACATAGCCAACCATGCTACCTGTGGGTAGGAAGTATCCATCCACAGTCACATTACGGTTGTAAAGATATCAAGAACAGTAAAAAATAAACTAAACTAATACATGTCCAAATCCATAATAACAAGAATCAATAAACAATAAGTGCGGAAGCTAATGATCCAATACAATGAATAAACAGTACGTCCCATAATGCGGGCTCACATCTGGAAATGAAATGAAATAATTAAACTAAACTCTAAAGAACTCACAGTTCAGCCTGCTGGCTGAAGTACTCCTGCTCGGTCGGCGGCAAAGGTACGGAATCTGGGCCATGCAAAACCCAGACGTCAGCGCGTCATGATATCAAGTATGTAGCATAAACATGGTAATAAACAGTGCAAGCATGAACATGAATAAGCAGTAATAAGAAGTAATAAACAGGGTAACGTGCAGTAGTGACTAAACTGTCCTATCAGGTTTTCTACTCTATAGTCTTTGAAACCAATTGATGAATCGTCGATGTAACTCAATAGTATCCCGTGCGTGCCCGGGACCACGGTCATAATTCTCGGGGCTGAATCCGAGACGTGCCGCTAAGCAGTAAAAGGTAGTAGGATAGATGAGTGATGTCAGCATCAACACTCCGGAGCTGGCCAAGCCCGTAAGACTGATCAGAACAATGTATCGAACTGTTGAGTTACAAGTCGGTTTCACCTTTGATTTCCCCATACCCCCAAACTATGTATGTCAGTCAGGTATTCAGTAGTCAAGAACTAATGCCAACACAAGTCAAGTAAAGGTAGGTCTGTCTGGATCGACAGCAGGAATGGTTAGGTTTGTCGGCATTAGGCATAAGATCAGGTAACATGTCAGGTTACTTTCAATAGGTAGAGTCGATATGTACAGGGTGTTGTGTCCGGTGTATCAGTACATGTGTCAGGTGTATCAAGATCGGTCAATATGTAATGCAATCAGGTATATGATGATAACAGGTATAGTAACAAATAATGAACAGTAGCAGGAAACAGTAAATAACAATTATTATTCTATGTGAACACAGTGATGTTTGTATTTTCATATTAATCCGGTTCACGCACCTTTGGGGTGCAAAAGCCACAAGGTGAAGCGATATCGATAACCTACGTAATGGAGTTGCATGAATTTAAACTAAGCATAATAATTGTCTCATGAGTGATTTTAACAAATGAATTGGGGATGATCTACTTGGTTTGATTAGTTAAGTATGACTTAATAGCAGACCGGTTAAAGTGAGCAATGATTTCATTGATTTAAAGTTACGGATAATCGTGGCTAGCAATTCTAAGTTATAACAGGTATCGATATTATATTAGTGGTGTGGTTATAATATGATGATTAAGTTGTAGCATGTTAAGCAAGTATTCAGATACTTGCCTCGGCGGTTCCGCAAACCGAAACACGGATGCGGTGTCGGTAGAAACTGCGATACGGAAGCACGAGCCACGGATCGAGTCCCAACAGAGGTCAACGGGATCACACGGATCAGGGGGCTTCGCTGGAGCGTCGGGTTCGTCAGACGGCACGGTCGGATCCGGCAGCAAACAGAACAACAAGGTTAGCAAACAAAACTGCGAATTCACGATACGGACCAGCGGGGGTGTTGTACCAAAAATGAAGGAGAAGGAAACTTACAGGGAAGAAACAGGATGCAAACACGGTGGCTCGACGGCACTGGATCGCCGGCGAAACGACGGCGGCGGCTGCAGCAAGGGGAAAGGCCTCGGGTGTGCAGGGTAGTGTGCTGCGGCGAGTTGGAGAGGAGTGTGGTCGGCTAGGGTGGTCGAGGGGGAAAGGAGGTGGCGCGGGAGACGTCGACGAGGGTCGTCGGCGCGATTTCCGGCGACCTGGAGATGGTGCAGGTGTTGGGCTCGGGTCTGAAGGTGGTCCGGCGAGGAGAGGAGGGGGTGACGGCGAGGTCTCGACGAGGAGGGTGAGAGGGAGTCGTGGGAGGCGTCGGCGGTGAGAGGAGACGTCGACGGCGAGGTCTACGAGGGTGGAGGCGAGGTCGGGAATGGGTCGCAGGCGCGGGTGTTGTCGGGAGAACGGGAGGAAGAGGGTAGGTGGGTGCGGTGGAGTTCGTGGTGGTGAGGGCGGCGACGGCGAGGTCTCGAGGAGGCCGGCGGTGGGATCGCGAGGCTAGGGTTAGGGTTTGCGTGGGGTTTCTCGTGGTCGCGTGGGGTGAAGACGGCTGTTGCATGGTGAAAAATATAGGGGAGAGAGAGAGAGGCTGATGGGATAGAGAGAGAGAGATTTGAGATAGATTGAGGGAGGAGAGAGAGATAGGGAATGGGATAGGTGGGGCCCACGCTCAAAATCAGCCCTCGTGATTGGCTGATCACGAGGTGGGGAAAAATATTAGAATGAGGATTTGAGGAATTAACAGTTGGGAAAATATATTCGTAGATATAATTTTAGTTATATATATAAATTGAAACGGGCCCTTTTTGGCGCGAAATGAAACATTTCCAAATCGCGCCCGGGTTGCGTCCAAATGTTCCAAATTCAAATTATAGGATTTTAAGCGGGTTCCAAACTTTGAAAAGAGGTGTTTAGTGATTAAAATGCATGCCCCCAAGTCGGACACTTGCACGCGCGCGTAGTCGCCCAAACTGGCCCGTTTAGCCAAACGGAACGGAATCTCGACACGCGGACGCTACCACGCGACTAGTGGCGACGAGTAGGCTAACATGGACATCTTAAATTTCATTTTCGGAGTTAAAATTTGTTATGTGCCAAAATGACTTAACCGGGTAAAATTTAGCAATGAACACCAGAAAATCAGGAAAATTGGAAATGAGCAAACCACAACCCTCAACTAGTAATATACATAGTATTATTGGGCTCGGGTGTTACATCATACCCAACTACAAAAGAATTTCGTCCTCGAAATTCCAAGAATACGAGATAACTAACTACTGGAAAAGATAAGGGAATTTCTGCCGGATCTCGTATTCTCGCCCCCAAGTAGATTCTCCATGCGATCGGTTACCCCAAGAAACTAGCACAAGAGGGATAACCTTGTTCTTAAGAACCTTTTCTCTTCGATCCTTGATTTCAACTGGTCGCTCCTCAAAAGTCAGGTCCGCCCGAACGGTCAACCCCGAGTGATCCAAAACATGGGTCTCATCACGAACATATCTCCGTAGTTGAGACACATGAGGCACATCATGAACTCCTGCTAATGACGGTGGTAACGCCAACCGGTACGATACCTCTCCAACACGCTCCAATATCTCGAAGGGTCCAACGAATCGGGGACTAAGCTTTCCCCGACTTCCAAAGCGAATCACCCCTCTAGTCGGTGATATCTTCAGGAATACCAAATCGCCCACGGCGAACTCTAAAGGTCTTCTTGACGTGTCGGCCCAACTCTTCTGTCTGTCTTGAGCTGCCTTCATATGCCTTCTGATTGTATTCACCTTCTCGACTGTCTGCACCACCAAACCTGGTCCTAGTAACCTTCGTTCACCAACATCATCCCAACAAACCGGTGAACGGCACTTACGACCATACAGTGCTTCAAACGGGGCCATCTGAATAGTTGCTTGGAAGCTATTGTTGTACGACAACTCCACCAGGTGTAGATGATCCTCCCAAGAACCTTTGAAGTCTACCGTGCAAGCCCTCAACATATCTTCAAGGGTCTGGATCGTTCACTCTGATTGTCCATCAGTCTGGGGATGATAAGCTGTGCTGAACTTCAATCGAGTCCCCAAACTTTCTTGTAAACTCCTCCAAAAGTGTGACAAGAACCGAGTGTCCCGGTCGGACACGATGCTTACCGGTACTCCATGCAATCTGACAATCTCCTGCATGTACCGCTCTGCCAAAGTCTCTGTCGATTGACCAACCCGAAAAGGAATAAAGTGAGCCGCCTTGGTCAACCGATCGACAATCACCCATACTGCATTGTTACCCTTTGGACTCCGCGGTAAAGCCGTCACGAAATCCATGGTCATAAGTTCCCACTTCCATTGAGGAATCGGAAGTGGCTGCAACAAACCAGCAACCCTTTGATGTTCAGCCTTGACGTGCTGACACACTAAGCACTTAGCCACGAAGCGAGCGATTTCCCGTTTCATACCTTCCCACCAGAAATGCTGTCGAATATCTCGGTACATCTTCGTCCCTCCTGGATGTACAGAGTAAGCTGAACTGTGTGCCTCCTTCATAAGCTCTTCACGCACATCTCCTTTTGGCACACACACGGCTACCATACCTCAACGAACTATCTTCATGGATCAGTAGATCGGTTCGTAGTCCGGCTCCAACCTGCTCTCGAAACCTTTGCAGTCTAGGATCCTGCGATTGCGCCGCTTTAATCTTCTCAACTAAGGACGATTGTACTTGCAACTGCATCAACTGTCCTGTAGCACGCGGTAGCACAACCTCCAAGTCAAATCTCCGAAACTCCTCAATGATCTCTCTCTGCGCCGTCAATAACTGAATTGCTGGTAACCGACTCAGTGCATCCGGCACGACATTAACTTTTCCCGGATGATACTTAAGATCAAGGTCGTAGTCGGCCATCAGCTCCAACCATCTGCGTTGCCTCATGTTCAACTCCTTCTGAGTGAACACATATTTCAAACTCTTGTGATCCGTAAAGACTTCAACTCTCTCGCCCAGAAGGTAGTGTCTCCAAATCTTCAGGGCGAAGATCACGGCTGCAAGCTCCAAGTCGTGAGTCGGATAGTTCTGCTCATGAGTCTTCAGCTGTCTCGATGCGTAAGCGACGACTTTCCCATTCTGCATCAAAACACATCCCAATCCCTTTCCAGATGCGTCGCTGTGAATCATCAGTCCTCCTGAATCATCCGGTACGGTTAGGATAGGGGCGGTTATCAACTTCTGCTTCAACGTCTCGAAGGCCAATACACATCCATCTGTCCAAACAAACGGTACCTCCTTACGCGTAAGCTTGGTTAACGGCTCAGCTAAACGAGCGAAGTTCTCCACAAATCTTCTGTAGTAACCGGCGAGTCCAAGAAAACTTCTTATCTCTGCAACATTCTTTGGAACAGGCCAATCTCGAACTGCTGCTATCTTCTCGGGATCAACGGCGATTCCATCGCCTGACACGACATGCCCCAGAAACCTCACTTCTTCCAACCAGAATTCGCACTTACTCACTTTCGCAAATAACTTCTCTTGTCTCAGCGTCGGCAGTGCGATCCTTCTTCTTCACTAAGAGAACTGGAGTTCCCCACGGTGAGTTGCTGCTTCGAATCCATCCCTTCACGAGTAACTCACTCACTTGTTTCTTAACTTCTTCCAATTCCACCGGTGCCATCGGATAATAAGATTTTGATACCGGCGCTGCACCAGGAGTGAGGTCAATCGCAAACTCCACATCTCGCTTCGGCGGTAAGCCCGAAATATCTTCAAACACATCCATAAAGTCGCGAACAACTGCCGGCTCTTCATTACTATCCACAACCATAGCCGCAAGAACATTGTTCGTCGGCCTAGCCCTAAACTCGATTGGCCCGACAGAACTGCTTCCTCCGATGAAAGTAAACTCAGGGTGTCCGGGAATCTGGAAAATTACTTTCCTTGCCCTACAATCAATGTGTGCGTGGAAAGTGCCAAGAAAATCCATTCCCAAGACTACTTCATAACTGCCCGTATCAATCACCAAGAAATCCGCAAAAAGCTCCCGTCCACAAACAACAACAATACAATCTCTACATTCCTTACTAGCTATGATTTTCCCATTCCCAGTGTGTATGTCCCAAAAACTAGACAGGGTCGTGCAGGTGATCGAGTGTGTAGTTATAAAATTTGAATGACATAAACAATGGGATGCTCCGAAATTAAGTAATGCCAAAGCGGGAAAACCATGAACGAGTAAATTACCTGAAACCACTTCTCCCGATGCCTTAGCTTCTTCAGCTGTCAACGTAAACGCTCGAGCCTGCTGTGGTCCTTGAGTAAGCGGTTCCTGTCCTTGGAACGGTCCTTGCGGAGGCTTCTGTGTATCATCCTTCGTGCGAGGCTTCGACGGACAAGCATCAACGGTGTGATCTGCCGCTCCACATCTAAAACAAAGTCCCAGCCTCAAACGACACTCCCTTCGCACGTGTCCGAGTTTATGGCAGTAACTACAGATCACGCTCCCCTTCCGATCACCCATACTTGTTTTCTTCATTGGTGCCACGCTGCGCCTGTTCACTGGAATACGTCTACGTACGGACGTGGGGTCCATTGTAAATGCTGGTTCCAGCTCGAGTTGTTCCTTTAGTTTCTCCATCAATCCCCTTATCACTCTTTGCCTGGCGGCTAAGACCGCATGCCCTGGGTCCATCTTCAAATTCTGATCGGCCATATTCCTGGAAATCAAAGTACCCAACATTAGCATGATGATAGATTCTGAGTATAGATCAAGGCTAGAACTCCAAGATACTTAAATAGAGTGCTGCATTGTAGCTATGCCGCGGTATCATAGCCGCAATTACTTAACTCCACCCAAGTCGCCTAAGTCCTAGGGATAACAAAAAATTAGGTTTTTGAGTTGACAAATGCAAAGTAAGTTTGCACGTCGACATGATCCGGAAGAATGATTCAAGGATAGTAAAACGGTCAAGGTGGCAGGACATGTTCCCTAATCACGGGTATTCTGATTCGTGTATCGGGTGCAATACCCAACTACGAGAATCAACCCAATTAACCTATGGCTCTGATACCATAAAACCATGTCACGACCCGCTTCCCAGAGTACGCAAGATTTGGGCACGTGACATAGCCAACCATGCTACCTGTGGGTAGGAAGTATCCATCCACAGTCACATTACGGTTGTAAAGATATCAAGAACAGTAAAAAATAAACTAAACTAATACATGTCCAAATCCATAATAACAAGAATCAATAAACAATAAGTGCGGAAGCTAATGATCCAATACAATGAATAAACAGTACGTCCCATAATGCGGGCTCACATCTGGAAATGAAATGAAATAATTAAACTAAACTCTAAAGAACTCACAGTTCAGCCTGCTGGCTGAAGTACTCCTGCTCGGTCGGCGGCAAAGGTACGGAATCTGGGCCATGCAAAACCCAGACGTCAGCGCGTCATGATATCAAGTATGTAGCATAAACATGGTAATAAACAGTGCAAGCATGAACATGAATAAGCAGTAATAAGAAGTAATAAACAGGGTAACGTGCAGTAGTGACTAAACTGTCCTATCAGGTTTTCTACTCTATAGTCTTTGAAACCAATTGATGAATCGTCGATGTAACTCAATAGTATCCCGTGCGTGCCCGGGACCACGGTCATAATTCTCGGGGCTGAATCCGAGACGTGCCGCTAAGCAGTAAAAAGTAGTAGGATAGATGAGTGATGTCAGCATCAACACTCCGGAGCTGGCCAAGCCCGTAAGACTGATCAGAACAATGTATCGAACTGTTGAGTTACAAGTCGGTTTCACCTTTGATTTCCCCATACCCCCAAACTATGTATGTCAGTCAGGTATTCAGTAGTCAAGAACTAATGCCAACACAAGTCAAGTAAAGGTAGGTCTGTCTGGATCGACAGCAGGAATGGTTAGGTTTGTCGGCATTAGGCATAAGATCAGGTAACATGTCAGGTTACTTTCAATAGGTAGAGTCGATATGTACAGGGTGTTGTGTCCGGTGTATCAGTACATGTGTCAGGTGTATCAAGATCGGTCAATATGTAATGCAATCAGGTATATGATGATAACAGGTATAGTAACAAATAATGAACAGTAGCAGGAAACAGTAAATAACAATTATTATTCTATGTGAACACAGTGATGTTTGTATTTTCATATTAATCCGGTTCACGCACCTTTGGGGTGCAAAAGCCACAAGGTGAAGCGATATCGATAACCTACGTAATGGAGTTGCATGAATTTAAACTAAGCATAATAATTGTCTCATGAGTGATTTTAACAAATGAATTGGGGATGATCTACTTGGTTTGATTAGTTAAGTATGACTTAATAGCAGACCGGTTAAAGTGAGCAATGATTTCATTGATTTAAAGTTACGGATAATCGTGGCTAGCAATTCTAAGTTATAACAGGTATCGATATTATATTAGTGGTGTGGTTATAATATGATGATTAAGTTGTAGCATGTTAAGCAAGTATTCAGATACTTGCCTCGGCGGTTCCGCAAACCGAAACACGGATGCGGTGTCGGTAGAAACTGCGATACGGAAGCACGAGCCACGGATCGAGTCCCAACAGAGGTCAACGGGATCACACGGACCAGGGGGCTTCGCTGGAGCGTCGGGTTCGTCAGACGGCACGGTCGGATCCGGCAGCAAACAGAACAACAAGGTTAGCAAACAAAACTACGCATTCACGATACGGACCAGCGGGGGTGTTGTACCAAAAATGAAGGAGAAGGAAACTTACAGGGAAGAAACAGGGTGCAAACACGGTGGCTCGACGGCACTGGATCGCCGGCGAAACGACGGCGGCGGCTGCAGCAAGGGGAGAGGCCTCGGGTGTGCAGGATAGTGTGCTGCGGCGAGTTGGAGAGGAGTGTGGTCGGCTAGGGTGGTCGAGGGGGAAAGGAGGTGGCGCGGGAGACGTCGACGAGGGTCGTCGGCGCGATTTCCGGCGACCTGGAGATGGTGCAGGTGTTGGGCTCGGGTCTGAAGGTGGTCCGGCGAGGAGAGGAGGGGTGACGGCGAGGTCTCGACGAGGAGGGTGAGAGGGAGTCGTGGGAGGCGTCGGCGGTGAGAGGAGACGTCGACGGCGAGGTCTACGAGGGTGGAGGCGAGGTCGGGAATGGGTCGCAGGCGCGGGTGTTGTCGGGAGAACGGGAGGAAGAGGGTAGGTGGGTGCGGTGGAGTTCGTGGTGGTGAGGGCGGCGACGGCGAGGTCTCGAGGAGGCCGGCGGTGGGATCGCGAGACTAGGGTTAGGGTTTGCGTGGGGTTTCTCGTGGTCGCGTGGGGTGAAGGCGGCTGTTGCATGGTGAAAAATATAGGGGAGAGAGAGAGAGGCTGATGGGATAGAGAGAGAGAGATTTGAGATAGATTGAGGGAGGAGAGAGAGATAGGGAATGGGATAGGTGGGGCCCACGCTCAAAATCAGCCCTCGTGATTGGCTGATCACGAGGTGGGGAAAAATATTAGAATGAGGATTTGAGGAATTAACAGTTGGGAAAATATATTCGTAGATATAATTTTAGTTATATATAAATTGAAACGGGCCCTTTTAGGCGCGAAATGAAACATTTCCAAATCGCGCCCGGGTTGCGTCCAAATGTTCCAAATTCAAATTATAGGATTTTAAGCGGGTTCCAAACTTTGAAAAGAGGTGTTTAGTGATTAAAATGCATGCCCCCAAGTCGGACACTTGCACGCGCGCGTAGTCGCCCAAATTGGCCCGTTTAGCCAAACGGAACGGAATCTCGACACGCGGACGCTACCACGCGACTAGTGGCGACGAGTAGGCTAACATGGACATCTTAAATTTCATTTTCGGAGTTAAAATTTGTTATGTGCCAAAATGACTTAACCGGGTAAAATTTAGCAATGAACACCAGAAAATCAGGAAAATTGGAAATGAGCAAACCACAACCCTCAACTAGTAATATACATAGTATTATTGGGCTCGGGTGTTACATGTAAGCATGATATATAAGGTAGCTCTTATAACCGTCCCAAAGCTGTGAAAGCTGGGACCGGTTTAAAGTTCTCAGTTTAAAGTTCTTGATGCAAATAATCAAGGTGTCCAAACCTGCATTTGCGCTTGGGATTTAAAGCAGGTCTTGGCCGATAGCCGAAGACACGAGATTCAATGTAATTCATGTATTTGCTTGCTTTTGTTTCAATTTACCAATGAAGCTGCCGAATTTAGGTGTTTATGTTTCCTTTGTCGACTGCTCTGCTATTTATATAATTTATAGGGTCAAATTTGTTCATAGGAAAGTTGCTTTCGCCTTTAATAATAGCTCATCTATTAAGGGGAACATGCGTTTGTTTTCTACTAACTAACGAATGCAGCTGTAAAATTAACAACCTAAGTTGCACGGACATTTCCAATGGGTTGCCGTATCCGTGTCCGATACGTATCAGACACCGACACTTACAAGATATTTGCACGACACGTATCGAACGCGTATGTGTTCTATGCATGTTATATGCGTATAAACATATTTTTAGTATGTTATTAGCATATAGCAAGTTAGACTTGTTAATTTTTCCTTATTTAATGTTATCATAATAGTTTGATATCTTATTTATTTAGATAAAATTATAAATTTAGCTGTCCCCGTATCCAAAATTTTGGGATTTTGTTGTGTCGCCGAATCGCGTCGTGTCGTATTCATGTCCCCGTATCGGTGTCCATTCAACCTTGTTAACAGCGAACATATACCATGACATAATCTTCATACTCCAGCTTTCAAGTTTTGATGCAATGGCATAATTTTAACCTGGCATGAGAGTTATCCAAATTTAAATTTAGCCAGTGCAAATTTAAAGCAGATTAAAAAAAGTCCCATGTTTTTTTATCTCTTATGTTAACTTTGGAGTTTTCTTATACCGAACGGGTCTTTTAAAAGATGTTCTGATTTTATTTCTCTTGGATTTTGGTGATTTTGCAGCAAGCACGAGTTATAGAGATGCACACGGATTTAAAAGTGGGGCAATTCTATGGTGAAATGGGGGTGGACTTTTGGAGTGCTGCAACGTGGAAGAAGCAGCTGGAACAGTATGAGGTCTCTTCTCCGAAACCTTTATTTGTTACTCACAAAGGATTAATTAATAGGCTGTAATGTAGAAGCTATTATTACTTGTTTTACATCACTAGGAGAATTTTTTGTGCAATTATTAACTCTACAGTCTTTTTTGACAAGCAATTCTACGATATTTGAATCCATAGTCAAGCCAGTTGGTAACCCTTCAATACACTTGTTTTGTAAGGGAAAGCTGTAACTTTTCATCTACCATTATCTGACACTTCTGCCATTCACATACAAACCAGTTGGAGTATGTATGTGTGTTTTTGTTTGTTTGTTTGTGTGTGTGTGTATTAAAGTACTTGTCATCTTTCATTTGAAGGATATTTTATTCGGTATTTACTGCTATGTCGGTAACCACTGTACCCCACAACTTGCACTCTACAGGCAAACAATTGTTTTACCTTTTATGCCTAGCAATGTTAAGCTCATATACTTGTTCATGAAACAACTATTGAAAGTGAATGCTAGTATTGAACAGTATGATGTTTCACTTGAAAACTATGGTCTTACAAATATGTTGTCATTGTTGTTTACTGTAAAGAGTTTCGAGTATTTAAAGTTGATGGGGGAGTGATGGGTTTTTTATAGATACATATGGGCCTTTGATATAAGTGGGTTCCAATAATAAAACTCAAGCTTTATTGAGGTTAGACACATCTTATACCTTATACCCATTTCTTTTGTTGTTTCCAATGTGGGACTATCTTAAAGTCTTATCATTTGGTTTTACTTTCAACGTTGCTCTTCACGTGCTACCATCATTTTTTCTTGGTGTGATTATCACGTGGAAAGTACGAGTAGAGTTACGTGCAACCATCATTTTTTTCTTGGTTTGGTTGTCGCATACAAAGTACGAGAAGAGTTACATGCAACCATCACTTTTTCTTGTTGTGGTTGTCACGTGAAGGATCGAGCCATTAGCTTTGATACCATGTAAAAAGTTTCGAGTATTTAAAATTGAAGGAGTGATGAGCTTTTTATAGATACACATGGGCCTTTGATATAAATGGGTTCTAAAAATAAGACTCGAGCCTTGTGGAGATTTGACCTATCTTATTTCTTATACCCATGTTTTTTTTGTTTCCAATGCGGGACTATCTTAAAGTCTCATCATTTGGTTTTACTTTCAACATTTACTATAAAGCAGGGAAACGGGTATCTGATACGATACGAATACGCAGAAACACAATTTTCCAAAAACGTAGGATATGAGATACGTTTTTATATTGAATTCTTATATATATGTATATGTATATGTAGATATATGTATATGTATATGTAGATATATGTATATGTATATATATGTATATGTATATGTATATATGTATATATATGTATATGTATATATGTGTGTATATATATATATATGTATATGTATATGTATATATATAAGAGCAAGACTACACCACATATATTCTATTAACACTTTAGCAAGTTATTCTAAGAAAATAATTGTAGCATTCTCATTTATCATATTCTATATAAAAAAGGTTTTGATTTCAAATACCAATTCGTTTTGATTTCAAATACCAATTCGATCGCATCATATACTAACTAATTCTCTCAAATAGCATTCCATTACTTTCAATTGACCAATTTAAAATAGCGCATCATAATATTAAATCGTAAATCTAACCATAAACTGGAGAGAGCTGATTCGAACCGATCAGGAAAGGCTGTGGGGAGGTCTCATGTCGCTTGTGATCTCACATGGGGTCCCAGATCCAAGAGGAATACATGACAAGTCCTAAAATTTGTCGATGTTCCCCTAAAGGCATCGGAGTTGAAGGTAAAAGTAATTGGGTTTAAATTAATGGGTCAAATATCAGGCTCAAATTGAAAAAATAACCATCATGAATCGGACGAGATATTCGATTTGCAAATCAAGAAATATCCAAAAGTTTCTAAATATTTTTTGATTTATTTAAATCAAAAATAAGGGATTTGTGTTTCCGAGAGTAGCGGTATCCGATACGCATTTGGGGATGATTCATAAGGCTGTTTGAAGTATCCGTGCTTCTTTGGTTGTTTAATATGGGACCACCATTGTAGATTTATTCTGTCTTTCCGGTTCATGTCTATGACACTATGTTCAACATTGCACATTATGCATGATTTGAATATGTTTGGTTTTTTACAATTGTCTATATTTTGTAGGCTTAATTCCAAAATACTATGAAATAGTTTGTCCCAGTTACCACAATCTACCAAATTCTTGTTAAATACACTAAAAACAACCAAATACTATCAAAATTACGAAAACCTATGTGCCACGTCAACACTGCCACCTCACCGCCAAGTTAGCAGATTTTCCACATCATCAAATTTTTCTAAAAATTCTAAAAATACCCATTTCTTCTTTCTCTCTCCCTGGCCCTGGCCATAGGCGAGCCCCCTCTTCCTCCCCTCTTCCTCTACCCCCTCCTCCTCCCATCGACCTCCTTCTCGGCCCCCTCCTCCCCTCGACCCCCTCCTAGATAGGTTGTATTTATACTACAATGGAACATTGAAGGGAATAAGATTTGTCTAGAATATTGTGGCATGGTGTTTGGATCAGACTGGTCTCTGGAATTTCTGGACAATTAGCTTAGTTTCAACAATCTGCTCTGAGTTGGTATATCTGAGAATGTTTGCTTTCTGTCCATGATATATGCTTTGGTGGAAGCAATAGAACAGAAAACTAGTTAATTGTTGGACAGGGATAATGGAAAAAACTAAATCTGGTGGATGAATTAGGCCGCTGGTAGTGTTTTGAGCTCTTGCTTATAAATACAGATTACTTGCTCCTTGTCTGAGAATGGATCAGCATATTCAGCAACAAATTATAGAATACACAGAGAAATTAGAGAGGTGAGATGGGATATAGAAACGAATGGAGGTAACCAGATAGGGATCGTTTGGAGGATTATCTCACTGAAGTATGCTCAAAAGCTGCTTGGTGCCCTTGTTTTCTCCTTGCCTCATCGGTTAGTTCAATTTGATTTGCACCATCGATTTACATCTTCAGTTTCATAGTTTCATTGTCTCATATTTTCCTTATCGTTTATTTGTGTTGTAGTTATAGGCTTTAGATTCTAGTTTGCAGAGGACTGTGGTTTCTTATATCTTATATTTCCTTCTGTTCTTTCATATAAGGTCCATATCTAGAGCATTTCTGGGGAAGCTACATGATTGCTTATGCTACATTATGATTTTGATTTCATATGCTACATGATTGCTTATGCTACATTATGATTTTGATTTCATATGTTTCATGCGCCAGTTGTTCAGCCAAATGGAAAGCTATTTACTCATCATATTTTGTAGTGGTTCCATATTTTGTTTATTGTTTTGTTTATTAGGATTGTGGCACCAACCGTTGTTGTCAAGTTGATATGTTTATTTATGAGATGTTAGTTATCATGAGTATGTCCAAACAAGCGGATTCAGCATTGCAGGCTAGCTATGATTATGGTTTGTCTATCTGATTATAAAAACAGATGCACGATGTAAAACCGACACTTTTTTATTTTATTTTATATATTCTTAATTTTTATTTTTATTTTTGCACAGCTATATCAGCCTTGTAACCTTTGCAGATCCATCACACATGCTATTCTTTCCATCCAATTCTATTACATCATGGTAACCCTTCTCATATGAATGACATCTCATACAGGTCTTTGTGATGACTCCTCAAATTCTAGTTGACAACTTGCGCCATAGTTTTTTCCAGCTGGATAAGATAAAGCTTTTAATTTTTGATGAATGCCATCATGCGAAAGGACGACACCCTTATGCTTGTATTATGACAGTAAGCCTATTTGTCACTTATAATTCTTCATATTTTGTTTTATTTCTTATGAGATTAGTAGAGGGTTGAGGTGCTTGACAAAACTCACATATGAAGGAGTTGGTCATCTGTGTTATTTCTTGTTTGACATTATTAATCCTAAAATCTAATCTTAGGAATTAGTGTGAGTGCTTTGTTGTGCTTCTTCTTTTTCTTTTTTAAAATAAACCTCAAGTGATTTCCTGCATCAAACATCTATACTTACTCACTACAGTACTTAAGTATATAAAAGATTGCACTTTTTTTATACCACATTTACAATATTTGATAATTTTTTATTATGCTGTCTTGTTCAGTCACTTGTTAAGTGATGTTTTTTTCCACTAGCTCTTGTTCACTGGACAATAGAATTAAAGGGTTGTTTTGTTGCCGACAGGAGTATTATCATCGTCAGCTGAATTCAAATTCTGTTAACCTTCCCAGGATTTTTGGCATGACAGCTTCACTTGTAAATTCAAAAGGTATGTTCTTTAAGTTTAAGTTAATAACGCCTCACAATTGTTTACTTATTACTTTTCTCTTCTTGCATGTTTTCATGGTGTATGCTGTCTTTTATAATTTATATTATTGTTCCCATCCGATGCTCACCTGTTTTATTCCATTACAGGTTCAAACAATAGAAGCTTGTACGCTAAGCAGATAGTTGAAATCGAGAGTCTAATGAATTCAAAGGTCTATATCACGATTCTTGATTTATTGGATAGTTTGGTTAGTTCGGTACAATAATTAAGGCTACTGTTAAATCTATATCTAAGAGATATCTATTACTTGTTTAATATTTAAATCCTTGCATGTGAACATATTGATACTATTACATAAAAGTCTTATAATTATAGAAACTTCTTAAGCAGCATCACGCCCCACCAATTTGCCTGTTGATTTATCAGTATGATTTTTGTCTTCCTAAACTTTACTGACTGCTGGATAATGGCTTGTTTGGTGACTGTTTGAAAGTTCCTCAACAAAGAAATGTTTAAAGAACGTCCTTGGGATTTATCAAAAACTATTTCATCAATGTGCCTTTGTTCATGTATATTGTTTCCTTATTGTCTCTTCTTTAACTGAAAGTATGAATATGAAAATATATACTTAATACTTCAATCTCACCAAAACTTCGAATTTTGGACCCTTTGGTGCAGCAACAGGGGGCTTTGAAATGATGAGAGAGAGAGAGAGAGAGAGACCCATGTTCAGATCCTACCAGCTCTAAATTTAAACGCAGATAAACAATAGTTCTCCTAAATCAAATGTTTTTGTCCATAAAAAAGGTGTTTAACCTACCGGGGTGTGTTGGAATATAAAATATATCCCTCAACCCTCTGCAGTGGCAGTGTGATCTTTAGAGAACCCATCAAGCTGTTTGTCCATGAGATGTACTTGGGCCTTTGGATACTGATATCATCATGTTTTTTATTTATCAGTTCCGTCCCACGTTACCATGCTCATCATGATCTCTGCTTTGTTTCCCATAAGCCTTTGCTCTAGTTGTTCCAAATGCATGTTCAGCCCAAATTCGCTAGTAGTTAAATTTTTCATAGCTTTAATCTTTCATATCTTAAATTAATTTAACATGTGTCATTGAACCAGCCAGTCCCTATTGGATTAGACTCCTTCGGATTGAAACGGAAAGAAAGGGATAAGCAAAAGATGATTAAATACATTACCTTATTATCACTTTCCATTTACTTCAGTTGACGACCGATATGCTAAAATGACCCAGCTGCAATTCAGTCCATTACTGTTTAAGGTTTTCTTCACTCCACATTATCAGCAGGACCCAGTTTTACTACTTTGCTGGTACTCCTTAACAATTGAAGCTTCTTCTTTGTGATCTGTGTTTGGATAGAGGAATGAGACTGTAACTTATTATTATATGTTTGCAATCTAGTAATATTGATTTTGTTCTTAGGTTACTTTCATTCTATTTTATCTCATACTCCTTTCGACTTTCAAATTTGATTCTTATTTTTAACTCCTTTTTCTCTCTTTTAATGAAGGTATATACTGTTGCTAGCGAATCGATCTTGGCTCAGTACATTCCATTCGCTACCCCAAAAATAAGGCAATATCAGCATGTGGATATGCCATGTGAATTATTTTGTCTAGTCGGTAATTTGAAGGAACTGAAAATGAAGGTTAATTTTCTTTCTTCCATTTAATTATAGGCTTAGCATTCATCATTGATGTTTTCCTAATTTGAATGCACCTTAGATTTTATTGGAAACTAACAATTTCTCGTTGTTATTCTTTATTTAGATAAAAAAAATTATGGTCTCTAGAATTTTGTTTTTGCCGCTTAATTATCAAATACGATACCACTACTTGTATTTTCATTCCTTTTATTGAATATTTTCATTCGTATTGAACTTTATAGCTGAACTTTATAGCTGTGATAATGTATTAACGATTTGCACTCTTTTTCTTATAGCATCTGCAAGCATTGCAAGCCCTAAATCTTGATAGTCAAGCTGAGGAAAGTGCTCGAACTAAGATTAGAAAGCTACATGGTACCCTTCTATTTTGCTTAAGAGAGTTAGGTTTGTGGCCAGCAGTCAAGGTATGAAGAGACCTTGTTGTATCACTTGTATTTGGTATCAGCAGTGAAATAAAGGTAACTTGCAGTTCTCAGGCTAATGGTTGCTTCGATACAGGCAGCTGAAACCCTGTCGTGCAAAGAAAGGGATATATTCTTTTGGGGTGCAAGGAAAGACGACACTTGTGAGCAAACTGTGAGAAAATTTAGCCGTGATGTTTTTGAGTCCTTCTCAAAATATTTAGCTTCTGGTATGCACTTCTGGTGTTATTTTATTTTTACTTTCACTTTTACCATTTAATTAACTTTTCTATGAACCCCTCTCATTATCCTTATTTAGATATGTATATCAATTTTATATTTTCAGTGGTTAACAACCTTTAGAAGTCATGAAACTCAGAATTCCCAAACGAATGAGTTGCATCTGTTTTTGCGTTGTGCAGCGCTTGTTTTGCAATTTGCAAGTGATTTCATTTATCACTTCTACTTTCATAATCTATGCTCTTGGAATTATCTATGTCCTTTCGAGGTTCACTTTGAAGTTATCTGGCACTGTCAATTTGTCGTTTGCTTTAACTAATATATTTAACTGCATATTTATACTTACCCTAATTTCGAGAGAAGAGAGTCGGGTTGGGACGTGCGTATAAACCTTAAATCAACCTGATCCTAATGAGCTTGAATTAAGAGTTATAACCTTCATAGTTGCATTCAATCTATATGTCAATGCAAGAAAATTCTTGTAGGCCATAAAAATATGTGCAAGGTCAGGTTTAGATAAAAATATGTACAAGGTCAGGTCTAGGTAAGTAATTGTCTGCTAAATTTATAGCAAACTTGCAAAATTAAGGGTTTTGACTACAAAACGCTTATCAACCCAATGTAAATAATTTCTAGTAGGCCACTCCATACTATCTTCTCCTAAATGTATTTATATAATTGTATGTGAATATCTGTTTGCGCAAAACTAAAATTTAGCCTCTTTGAGCCTGTTCAAAAATCCCAGCTCAGTAAGAGAAAATAGAGAGAAGCGAGGGCCCAAGGAGAACCACCGGAGCTCATAGACAGACCGGGTAGAGAGCCAGATCCGGCCCAGAACCAGTAGCTTGGCCCCCAAGCAAATCTTATCCCTTATAAAAGCAAGGGCAGAGGGTAAAGAAAAAGATCCTTGAATCAACAAACAAAATCCCTAGTTATCATAACTCTAGATCTAGCGGTAGGGCTGAGCATCGCGGTCGGCTGGGCACTGTCTTTTGCCAAAATTCCAAACCAAGCCGAACCGACCACTATACCAAAACCGACCAAAGCCAATTGCCGACATCAAGCCGAACCGACAATTATTGGTCGGTTCGGTTCGGGCCAAGCTACTGGTCGTGCCGTGAGAAGATGGAGATGAGGGTGAGCCGATGACGACAATAAGTAGTAGCCGGCGATGACGAAATTAGGGTGAGCCGGCGACGACTACGAGAAGCCGGATCAAGCTGACGATGAGTCAACGAGGCAATCGAGTTGGGTTTGTATGGGTGAAGGAGAAGAAAGAAGAGATATGTGACTGTATGTTGTGAGAGAGAGAGAGAGATGAAGAGGGTGAGGCGGTATCGGTATGAAAATTGGAGAGGAAATGTTAGGGTTAGGGCAACTTAGTAAAGGTATTATATATATTTAAACTAAGTTGCGGTCGGGTCGGGTTTGGAATTCCCAAACCCGACTCCGAACCGCCCAAGTTTTTTGACAGGGCTTTTGGGCGGAACTGACGGTGCCCATGTCCAAACTCGGCCAAATTTAGGTCGGTCGGTTCGGCCCAAATATGCTACCCCCTATCTAGCAGTTGCTATGTGTGGATATCAAAGGATCGAATCCCTGTATTCATGGTTATGATGACGCTTTCCTGATGCTGCTTGTTCTTGATCACGATCGCCGCCTGCCGATTTGTTAGGCCTGCCGGACACCCTTGGTATGATGAGATTGAATCTTAGTTCGTTCACCCACCTTGAAACGCATGCACTCCAAGGGGCTTCTAGTTTCGTCGGTTGTTAACTTTCCTGTTCCCTGTCACAAAAAGTAGAGTTTTATGAAAACATGCAGGGTAGTATTAAATATTAAGAATGGACACATAAAAGTAAAGAAATAGAAATAAGAAACTTACCGGCTGGATGACCGGGGAAATGACATCCCTATCTTTATTGGTTATGAATAATATATGCCTGATAAAAGAATGTAATTTTCTATCCTAGATGCAGAAATAAAAAATGAGAGGAAACGAATGAGCCCGATTTGGGAAGATCGTCGTGTTGCGTCTCCTCTGGATCCTACTGAGCTTTGCAGTGAAATATATTAACTTTCCTAGCCCAGATTTCTCCAGAGCCTAGGGTTTTGCTCTATGCTTGTGTGCAGAAGTTGAATGGATTTCGATATGAGAAGAAATGAGGGGTCTATGGCCTTATTTATAGTGTTTAGGGTCAAATCTAGCTGTTTTAGACTGTTGTGAGCTTATAGTTCACCATGCGGTCGACTATAGACTGCATTGGCTTAACCAATGTGTTTTAAAATAGATTTTGGTTGCAGGTTGTTGAAAATTGTTGCGTTTTAGGCTCGCTTTGGTTGATGCGGTCGACTATAGACTACATCATGAACTGTGTCAAATATTTTAAGCTTGGTCATCATGGAAAAATATTATTTGTTGAGATTTAAATGTCGTAGTTCATGTGGTCGACTACAGACCGTCTGGTGTGCTGCTTAAAAAATTTATCGTTTTTGGCGACATATCTCAATCCAAACGGTATTTTCTTGTTTCAGTTTATGATGCAGTGGGTCCTAGACTGCATGGTGAACTACTTCACCGATTCTGCAAATTTTGAAGAAAAGCAAGATCAAACAGCATTTTATTGTTACAGTTCAATATGCGGTCGACTATGGATCACTTGATAAACCGCCGTAGAAAAATATTGCCAACTATTTTTAAATCATTTTTTTGAGTAAAAATATTCGTAGTTTAGCTCCTTATAGCCAAAGTGGCGTGAATGCTCCTTTTCTTGGTCCTAACTGGGGAAATACGTCTGGTCCCTTTCATCAAAATCCTTACCTGCCATACGAACATTCTCGGTATCATAATACTAGGTGGCAATCGCCGACTGGAGATATAGTCGTACCTGAGCCTATTCTTAGGAGCAGCCCTGGTAGCAACGTCTCAATCAATAGGTTTTGTACCTATCATACACGAATCATAGATGAACTAAGATAAAGAAAGACTTGTATGCCGTGATTGTACCTGTCAATATGGTTGGAATGAACCTTGGCACAACCGAGCTATGTAGCACGGATACTTGTTATCGCCTTCCGTCGCGTTTCGGAGTCGGAAACGCATAATGTGGACACGAATTGCAATATGCAACCGCATATCACAGTATACGGCCGCATATCGTTCGCATAACAATTTCTATGCATTAAGACAAACTTTTTCACCGCATATTCATGCGCCGAGGGACGCATTTGTATATGCGGCCGCATAGAACGCATTTTCTAACACTGCTCGACTTGGCTAATTTAGTGAGGAAGAAGGCTCGGCTTGTAATTCCAATGCTGTTTTGATTCGATTTGTCCAAGAACAAAGATTGAGCTGCTATTTTTAGTACTATTCGCTATTGAAGCTTGAATTGGTACGCTGCAGTAAATAGAGGTGATGGTGGATCTTGAAATGCCTATTTCATTATGATTTGTTCGATTGATTGTGTTGTAGGAGTTTGCGCTCTCGGAGACCATGATTGGATCCAATTGAGTTGGTTGTTTGCTTGATTGGCGTTTGTTTGGTTGTGGATCGGATTTTGGAAGATCGATTGCAATTTTTGGGTGGAATCTTTGTAGATTTCTTTCTTAGCTTGATTGGAGGAGTAGTTCTTTAGGGTGGGTCTTGAAAGATCCCATCCTTTTTGCTTGTTCTTGTTTGAGAAGTGATTCTTAGATTCTTAGAGAGAGTAAATCCGAGGGCATGACGATCTACTCCACGGATGTCTTAGCCACCAAGATGGTTGATTTCAAACTTGACGATCAGAATTTACACTGCTGGAAGCTCATTGTTTAGCGATATATCAAAGGGAGGCGAAATGGTGATCACTTAACGAAGACTCCCCGCATTTCGATCACCTCCGATTGGAAGGCGGACGATACACAACTAAGTCATTTCATGCTTAGCTCGATAGAGCGACAGATCATGGATGGTCTCGTCTATTTAGGATGCATGAAGAAGATTTAGGATCAGCCCCACGAGTTCTATTTAGGGTAGAAGAGTCTTTCGAAGGCCTTCAATTTGGTGAAATCATTATATAAGATTTAGCAAGAGGCTCGCTCACTTCATCAGTATTATTCAGAGTTTCGGAAGCTTGCCCAGCTGGTCTTGGAGTTGTTCCCGATCACGAGTGATATTGAGGAGATGAAGAGTCAACATGCGACTCTTCTAGTGATCGTCTTTCTTGGTGGGCTACTTGTCACTACCAGAAAAGGGCACATGATCAGCACAAGGATTGCATGATGTCATGTGGATCGCACCGAAACCCAAGTAAGCCAAAACAGGAATCTAAACCATATATCAGTGGAAAATAGATGATAATAGGTAGAGATGAAGTTTTAAAGAAGTTTTGTAAAAAGCAAATCTTATTTCGAAAGATTGTTTGAAAA
This sequence comes from Agapanthus africanus, assembly GCA_030015575.1. NCBI lineage: Eukaryota > Viridiplantae > Streptophyta > Magnoliopsida > Asparagales > Amaryllidaceae > Agapanthus > Agapanthus africanus. Next base: position 214,405,225 of record JASDDO010000008.1, read on the forward strand.
ACGGACAGCTCCTCCTTTGTAAATTTTGAATAAAACGAGTACAATGATAATAAGTATAGCAACATCCCACATACGGGAGCTAAATCAACGCCCAAACGGCGGAATCACAACCACACGGTAATATACGACGCCAAAGACAAAGAATCAACAAAGCGGAAAGTAAACAACAAAAATATACATCAAGTCGACTCCACACGAGTCCGACAACAACAAAATATACAACTCCAAGGTCTCGACAAAATTAAACTTGGTTTTTGATGGAGTACTTCTAGATACAAATAAGTACAAGGCAAATACCGATACAAAAATACGACCCACCAACTCGAGATATGCACAACCACACCTAAAAGATAGCGAACGTGTCAAATAAGCCTCTACGGATCTAAACGGTCAAACCTGCAAAGAACTATGACACATCAGGGGTGGGTTACCAATTCATGAGTAAAATTATATAACATGCTAGAAGTCGCATGGATAAGCGGTGAAACAACTAAAGCATGATAAATGTGTACATCAAGGAGGGTAAAATAACCACGCGTCGAAACTAGAGTTCGAGCGATGGAATAACAATGATAGTAAGCTCTTATGTACAACTCGTGTACCGCTATCCTAGCATGTGGAATATATGAATCTGTGTGTTGTTATTATGTCAGAATTAAGTAATTAGCATCGGACCCGGTACGGGCACAATATAACCATAAGTATCTGAAAGCATGTGAGTCACGGGAGTAAATACAATACTGCGAAATGAAATGCTAGCAATCATCAGTCGTCGATAACTCACTGCATATATATACACAACAGTGTCAAATCAAGATCTTCGTAGCCGTAATGCAATATCTATAGCACACGACCAACGAGAACACAATCAAAACTATAATACATATATATATAGCACACATCCATATGCAATCATATAAAAGTAGCCGGAAGATATATGTATATGAAATCCTTTCAAAATAGCCGTGTGATATATATATATATATATAGACACATGTAACGGGCGTTGTTTTATGAAAAAAGGTATGCATCTTGTTTAAAGTATACATCCCTCTTTTTTGAAAATGATTTATCTAAAAAGAGGTTTTCTTTTGTAAAAGTCTGTGTTGATCCTAGACACGTGGAAAATTGTGAGACTATAGCTCTTTTGAAAACCTCTTTAGAATACATCGATATACGAAAATAATATTTAGGTACTGTCTCGTGGACCAGTCCTGTCCGGCTACTGTATATAGTATAATATATCTCATCAGTGCAGGGTATCTATATCGATCCCTCATATATATAATATCTATCTCAGTGCAGGGCATCTCTATCGATCCCTCACATATATAATATCCGTAAAGATATCATGTGTACCCTCAATCACTCATGAATTGTTCACACATATATTATCAGGCGACACCGTGTCTCGCCCTGCCTTAACCTCTCATGGATTGATCTCACACACACATATATATATCATGGATCTCCGGCTATATCCACCATATCCGAATCATCTTCATCTTCTTTTATTTCTATACATATATATATATATATATATTCAATCTCTTAGGATTGATATCATATGGCATCATATCTATAGTAATATAAATCTCGTCAAACTCGTATCCTTTTAGTCTGTGTGAGCACAGACAGGTAACATATCAGCATAAGCCAGTAATATAAGTGTAGCGATATATATATATATATATATATATATATATATATATATATTAGTGTCTCGTACCACTGAGGTATAACATCAAGAATATACGACGTGTAGCGAAAATCATAAAACATAACATGACTAATAAGATAAATAAAGCGTGAGCGAATGACATGTAAAGTAAGCGTAGCGTAAAACAATAGTAAATAGGTAATTATTTCGAATATTCCCACTAATATGTTTTTAAAGTAGAACGAAACGTTTGAAAATAAGGAGGCTGCAATGTTTTAAAACATATATATTTACCCCTTTTGAAATCCAAGGAACACATCCTTTCATTATCATTTTTTTTAAAATATGAAACGAATCGTTATTTTTAAAAAGTGGGTAATACTGTCATATCAATAAAATCTCTCAAATGGGTAAAATAGTAAGACTTCACGAGTTAAGTAGAAATAGGGCTATATTCGGCAAATCATCATCATCAATCCTCACCGTATCATCCCGTACGGAATATCATCTCGTATAATAAACATCAAATATTCCATTATATCACATCATAATAATGATCGGTATGGATATCTAATCTATGTACCCAAACACATAGCAACTAGTATGGACATCAAGTCTACGTACACACATAGAAATGAAATATCAACAGTACAAACGTCTAGTCACGTACAAACATAGTACCGGTGCGGACATCTCATTCGCGCACCTGCTCAACGATCGATACGGACACCTCGTGTCACGTACGGCGTACGGACTGTAAGTCGATGTACTACACCCCAATACTTGTGGGGAGGCGGAATTTTCAAAAAACGAACTTGTTTAGTGAATGAACATCGACTAACCGCTTGAATCGAAGCTAAACTATAAATAACCAAACACAAAGTGTTTCTAAACTACTGTGTTTAGGGATTATACCTAATGAACCAACTCCTTCGTCTTTACGAACTCCTTGTTCTCCTCGGCCTTCTCGAAGTAGTAGACGATCCACCCGAGAGCAAAACTCCAAACTAAACCTCTAACTTAAGGTAACTAATCTTCTTGGATTGCTAATCAAAGAAGATAGAATGAAATAGAGTGATGGTTATGGATTGATTAGTCTTTCTAATCCTTTGATCTCAACACATGAGGTGTAAGGATTAGGGTTTGAAGATGAGAGCTTGAGGAGAGAGAATGCGTAGATAAATTATGAGATAAGATTGTGAGTATCATAACATATTATGAAGCATTCTCATTAAAGAATAAATGAATAAATGTGATGAATAAGCATGCTTTATAAATGTTAAGTGGTGATTCATTAGCATGAGTCATTAATCATTTATGGTGCAATAATGACAATGATGAATCACTCTCATGACTCACTAATCTTATCCAAAGTATATGCCACCTAAACCTCCTTAGTCACCATCTTCTAGAAGCTTCTCGTGCAATTACGAGAATGCCCCTCCGATCCGCAAAAATACGGAAAAACTTTAGACTGTAAAAATCCAATAACCGGATACCAGTAACTGGCTTAAACCAAAGCCGACTGGTAAAAACTGTCCGAAAGTCGTACGCGCGTAAACGCACGTATGCGTCCGAACCCTTGTCGTAAAACCATACGACCTCTATATCGTTTCGCCTGTGTCACGCCCCGCTTCCCAGAGTACGCAAGATTGAGCACGTGACATAGCCAACCATGCTACCTGTGGATAGGAAGTATCCATCCACAGTCACATTACGGCTGTAGAGATATCAAGAACAAGATAAATAAACTATCTAACACATGTCCAAATCCATAATAACCAGAGTCAATGATAAATAAGTGCGGAAGCAAATGATCCAATGCAATAATAGAAAGGTACGTCCCGTAATGCGGGATCACACCTGGAAATAAAATGCAATAAATGAACTACAGAACTCACAAATCAGCCTGTTGGCTGAAGTACTCCTGCTCAGTCGTCGACAGTGGTAAAGAATCTGGGCCATGCAAAACCCAGACGTCAGCGCGTCATGTCAACCAATAATATAATATGAACATGGTAATAAGCAATGCAGGTATGAACATGAATAAAGCAGTACTAAGAAATAACAGTGCAGGGTAATGTGCAGTGGTAACTAAACTGTCCTATCAGGTTTCTACTCTATAGTCTTTGAAATCAAATTGATGAATCGTCGATGTAACTCAATAGTATCCCGTGCGTGCCCGGGACCACGGTCAAGGTCCTCGGGGCTGAATCCGAGACGTGCCGCTAAGCAGTAATAGGTAGCTGGATGGACGAGTGATGTCAGCATCATCACTCCGGGGCTGGCCAAGCCCGTAAGACTGATCAGAACAAGTATCGAACTGTTGAGTTACAAGTCGGTTTCACCTTTGATTTCCCCATACCCCCAAGCTATGTATGTCAGGTCAGGTATTCAGTAGTCAAGGACTAATGCCAACACGAAATCAGGTAAAAGTAGGTCTGTCTGGATAGACAACAGGAACGGTCCATGGGGACTACATGTTATGTTTGTTGGCATTAAACACAAGATCAGGTAACAGGTAAAGCCATGGTACATCAGGTCAAGCCAGGTAATGTATAAAGGTGTCATGTCATGTCAAGAGTGCACGGTACCATGTCATGTCAAGTAGGAAGTGTAACAGGTCATGTCAGGAAGCACAAGATGTCATGTGGGTGCTCATAATCAAACTAACATAAGCATGTATATAAATAAACAAGCATGAGTACTATCAGAACAATAAACTGGAACATATAATATGATATGCAAATAGATATAATTTCAAGGATATGGATGCACAGTTATCGATTAGGGTTACATTTATAGTTCCAATATTAATTAGGATGCAATTTATTAAACATGGAGTGTTAATATCATATTATTATGTAGTAATGTGATCTATGGATGCAATTATATGTATCTTAAATGCGATGGATGCAAACGGGTATCCGAAAAGTTATAAAACTATAAAATGGTAATGTGGGATGTACAACTAAACAATATGTGATATAAATATTGATATAATAATATTAATATGGATAGCATATTCGAAGCGATTAGTAACTATAAAAGATGTATTGATTAACCATGCACAAGAAGGTTCCGTTCAGAAATTTAGCGTCACCCTAATTTGTAAAATAGCTTAAAAATAACAAATGTTCTCCAAAAGAGACGTATCTTATACCAAAACAAAGATAATTCAATAAGGTTTTCAGTTTTATAAGTATAAGCATCTCAGGTTATCCTTACAAAAAGTTATGAATATTCAAAGAAAGTTTGCTGCTGGAATTTCCCTGGACAGCAGTTTAGAGACTTGTTCATTTGCATTTTACGTTAATTAAACAATTTATTTTGCAAGTAAATATTTCATAGAGTTATAGTATTATGAATTAGCTTCGTAACGAACTAAAGAACGTATACTAATGATTTTTCTATGATTTATAATGAATTTTATAAGATAAGGTGTACAGTAAATTTCAGATTTGTCATATCCGATTTTTCAACGACATTTCATATTTAAACTATAAGATTTTCAAATGTATAACATTATAAAATGAAGATTATAAAAGTATATAGCATGTAGCAAGATTAACTTGCCTCGATGGGTCGCGAATCGGGAAAACGGAACGTTAACCGTCGGCGGGGAAAACTCGCGACGGCGCACGGTTCACGGAATGAACCCAAACGACGAATAAAGGAACCACACGGGTCGGGGTATCTCGCTGGAACGTCGAGAAACGTCACCGGTACGACGGAATTCCGGCAACAAAAGAACAGTTAAAAGAAATGAGAAACGAGACATGAAGCAAGAAGAGAAAAATGATAAAGAGAAGTACGAGAGAATATATGAGGGAGAGGGGGAGAGAGAGAGAAAGTGGGGCCCACGGGGTTAAAGGGGAGGTTGCGATTGGCTGAGAGAATAAATTAAGAAGGATATAAAAGATTGTAAAAATATTATATGGTTAACTTAAAGATTTAAAAGATAGGTAATGAACAGTAAGATATCAGGTTAGTTAGAAAAATATATGCGAAGGTTTTAATAATATTAAAATTTAGGATTTTGGCGCCAAATGAAACATTTCCAAATTGCGCCCGGGTTGGGTCCAAAAATTCGAAATTCAAATAATAGGATTTTAGGCGGGTTCCAAATTTTAAAATGAAAAGTTTTATGATTAAAAAGCATACTCCCAAAACGGACACACGCACGTGCACGTAGCCATCCAAACTCGCCCGTTTCACTGAACGGGACGAGAACACAATGCACGGACGCTACCACGAGGCTAAGGGTGTCAAGTAGGCCAAGATGAATATTTTTAATTTTATTTTAGGTGCTAAAATTTGTTATATGCAGAATGACTTAGCCGGTTAAAATTGTGCAATAAGAACCAAACAAGCAAGATAAATGAAATGAGCAATGCCAAACACTCAACCAGTAACAGAAAAATAGCAGCATTGGGCTCGGGTGTTACATTATACCCAACTACAAAAGAATTTCGTCCTCGAAATTCCAAAAATACAAGATAGAAGACTACAGGAAAAGGTGAGGATACTTCTGTCGGATCTCGTCTTCTCGCTCCCACATGGACTCTCCATGCGATCGATTACCCCAAGAAACGAGCACAAGGGGGATAACCTTGTTCTTAAGAACCTTTTCCCCTACGATCCATGGTTTCAACCTGTCGCTCCTCAAAAGTTAGGTCTTCCCGTACTGTTAACTCCGAATGATCCAAGACGTGTGTTTTATCTCGAACATACCTTCGTAGTTGAGATACATGAAACACATCGTGCACACCTGCCAAGGACTGTGGTAACGCCAAACGGTACGCTAGCTCTCCAACACGCTCCAATATCTCAAAGGGTCCAACGAATCGAGGACTAAGCTTTCCCCGACTCCCAAAACGAATCACTCCTCTAGTCGGTGATATCTTCAAGAATACCAAATCACCCACGGCGAACTCTAGAGGTCTTCTTGATGTGTCAGCCCAACTTTTCTGTCTGTCTTGAGCTGCCTTCATATGCTTCCTGATTGTATTCACCTTCTCGACTGTCTGTACCACCAAATCTGGTCCTAGTAACCTTCGTTCACCAACATCATCCCAACAAACAGGTGAACGGCACTTACGATCATACAACGCTTCAAACAGAGCCATCTGAATAGTCGCTTGGAAACTATTGTTGTAAGAAAACTCCACCAAGTGTAGGTGATCCTCCCAAGAACCCTTGAAGTCCAACATGCATGCCCTCAACATATCTTCAAGAGTTTGGATCGTTCTCTCCGATTGTCCATCAGTTTGAGGATGATAAGCTGTGCTAAACTTCAATCGAGTCCCCAAACTTTCCTGTAAACTCCTCCAGAAGTGTGACAAGAACCGAGTGTCCCGATCGGACACGATGCTCACCGGTACTCCATGCAATCTTATAATCTCCTGCATGTACCGCTCTGCCAAAGTCTCCGTTGATTGACCAACCCGAAAAGGAATAAAGTGAGCTGCCTTGGTCAACCGATCGACAATCACCCATACTGCATTGTTGCCCTTTGGACTCCGCGGTAAAGCCGTCACGAAATCCATGGTTATATGTTCCCACTTCCACTGAGGAATCGGAAGTGGTTGCAACAAACCAGCAACCCTTTGGTGTTCAGCCTTGACTTGCTGACATACCAAGCACTTAGCCACGAAGCGAGCAATCTCCCGTTTCATGCCTTCCCACCAGAAATACTGTCGAATATCTCGGTACATCTTTGTACCTCCCGGATGTATAGAGTAAGCTGAACTGTGTGCCTCCTTCATAAGCTCTTCACGTACATCATCCTTTGGCACACACAAACGGCTACCATACCTCAACGAACCATCTTCGTGGACCAGTAAATCTCTTCGTAGTCTAGCCTCAACCTGCTCTCGAAACTTCTGCAGTCTAGGATACTGCGATTGTGCCGCTTTAATCTTCTCAACCAAGGACGACTGTACTTGCAACTGCATCAACTGTCCCGTAGAATGTGGTAGCACAACCTCCAAGTCGAATCTTCGAAAATCTGCAATGATCTCCTTCTGCGTAGTTAATACCTGAATTGCTGGTAACCGACTAAGCGCATCCGGTACAACATTAACCTTCCCCGGATAGTACTTAAGATTAAGATCGTAGTCAGCCATCAACTCCAACCATCTATGCTGCCTCATGATAGGCTCCTTCTGCGTGAACACGTACTTCAAGCTCTTATGATCTGTAAAAACTTCGACTCTTACGCCCAAAAGGTAGTGTCTCCAAATCTTCAAAGCGAAAATCACAGCCGCAAGCTCCAAGTCATGAGTTGGATAATTCTTCTCATGGGTCTTCAGTTGTCTTGATGCGTATGCTACGACCTTCCCATGCTGCATCAAAACACATCCCAATTCTTTCCCAGATGCGTCGCTATGAATCATCAGTCCTCCGGAATTGTCTGGTACGGTCAGGATAGGGGCGGTTATCAACTTCTGCTTCAACGTCTCAAAGCCAACGCACACTTATCCGTCCATACAAAAGGTACCTCCTTACGCATAAGCTTGGTCAGCGGTTCTGCCAAACGAGCAAAGTTCTCCACAAATCTCCTGTAGTATCCGGCTAATCCAAGGAAACTTCTTATCTCAGCTACATTCCTTGGAATAGGCCAATCTCGAACTGCTGCAATCTTTTCGGGATGGACGGCGATTCCATCACCCGACACGACATGTCCCAGAAATTTCACTTCTTCCAGCCAAAATTCGCACTACTCATCTTCGCATAAAGCTTCTCCTGTCTCAACATCTGCAGGACCTAATGATATCCGGATTGCAAATCCAGTTTCGAGAATACTCTCGCGCCACTAAGCTGCTCAAAAGTCCTCCAATGCGAGAGATCGGGTACTTGTTCTTAATAGTCGCCCGGTTCAATTCTCGATAATCAATGCACATCCTTCTCGTGCCATCCTTCTTCTTTACTAAAAGAACTGGAGCTCCCAAGGCGAGTTGCTGCTTCGAATCCAACCCTTCTCAAGTAATTCACCAACTTGCTTCTTAACTCCTTCCAATTCCACTGGTGCCATTGGATAGTAAGCTTTAGACACTGGCGCTGCACCAGGACTAAGGTCAATCGTGAACTCCACGTCTCGCTTCGGCGGTAAGCCCGATATATCTTCAAACACGTCCATAGAATCATGAACAACAGCCGGCTCTTTACTTTCATCACTTCCATTGATGCAAGAACATTGTTTGTTGGCCTAGCCCTAAACTCGACCGGCCCGACAGAACTGCTTCCTTACCGCAACTGCTGTCTGCTGTGAACTCCCAATTTTCCTGATATGCTCTGCTGTTCTCGAGCTGCCGTAAGAACCTGTGAGAAAGTGGTCAAACCCAGGGAGACGGTTTGCCTTTGGATGTCCACATCCAAGCTGCGCATGGACCTTCGTGCCCTGTCTGCATCGTTGGCGATTAAAGGTCCAGCGAAACTGCTGAGTCTCGTCCACTCTGCTGCATGCACGTCCACGGGTGCTCCATTCTGCCTCAGCCCAATAAATTTCTCTTCCATTTCCTCCCGTGCAGTCCGCGGAAAGAACTTCTCCAGGAAACTCTTAGAGAAATCCGCCCAACTGCTTGGCTTGGGCAAACGGTTCTCCTCCACAAGCCACCACTCTCGGCGTAATCCACTAGTTGAATGCGCACCACATCAACTCCTTTGTCCTCTGGAATCTGTGCCGCAATCAGTAAATTCTCCGTGCTGACTAGCCACTGCTCGGCTGGCACGGCTCCTCCAAACCAGTGAAAGTAGTAGGACCCACACGTCTGAACTCTTCCACGGTCCCTACTCGGTCAACTGGTCTAGTTCCAATCTTGTTCACAGACTGCTGAACGATCTGCAAACCTTCCTGAAACGAGTCCGCTTGCTGCTGGATCAGCTCGGGCTGTTTCTTTGATTTCCAGCATTCCTCTTATCACTCCAAGCATGGCGGCTTCGTTCACACGCCTCTGGTACGTCTTCAACTTCTTACCTGTCATAATCCTGAACTCAAAACACCCAATATTAGCATGATGATAGATTCTGAATATGGATCAAAGCTAGAACTCCAAGATACTTAAATAGAGTACCGCATTGTAGCTATGCCGCGGTATCATAGCCGCAATTACTTAACTCCACCCAAGTCGCCTAAGTCCTAGAGATAACAAGAAATTAGGTTTTCGAGTTGACAATGCAAAGTAAGTTTGCATGTCGACCTGATCCGGAAGAATGATTCAAGGATGGTAAAGCGGTCAAGGTGGCAGGACATGTTTCCTAATCACGGGTATTATGATTCGTGTATCGGGTGCAATACCCAACTACAAAGAATCAACCCAATTAACCTATGGCTCTGATACCAAAAGAACCATGTCACGCCCCGCTTCCCAGAATACGCAAGATTGAGCACGTGACATAGCCAACCATGCTACCTGTGGGTAGGAAGTATCCATCCACAGTCACATTACGGCTGTAGAGATATCAAGAACAAGATAAATAAACTATCTAACACATGTCCAAATCCATAATAACCAGAGTCAATGATAAATAAGTGCGGAAGCAAATGATCCAATGCAATAATAGAAAGGTACGTCCCGTAATGCGGGATCACACCTGGAAATAAAATGCAATAAATGAACTAACCACTACAGAACTCACAAATCAGCCTGTTGGCTGAAGTACTCCTGCTCAGTCGTCGACAGTGGTAAAGAATCTGGGCCATGCAAAACCCAGACGTCAGCGCGTCATGTCAACCAATAATATAATATGAACATGGTAATAAGCAATGCAGGTATGAACATGAATAAAGCAGTACTAAGAAATAACAGTGCAGGGTAATGTGCAGTGGTAACTAAACTGTCCTATCAGGTTTCTACTCTATAGTCTTTGAAATCAAATTGATGAATCGTCGATGTAACTCAATAGTATCCCGTGCGTGCCCGGTCCTCGGGGCTGAATCCGAGACGTGCCGCTAGGCAGTAATAGGTAGCTGGATGGACGAGTGATGTCAGCATCATCACTCCGGGGCTGGCCAAGCCCGTAAGACTGATCAGAACAAGTATCGAACTGTTGAGTTACAAGTCGGTTTCACCTTTGATTTCCCCATACCCCCAAGCTATGTATGTCAGGTCAGGTATTCAGTAGTCAAGGACTAATGCCAACACGAAATCAGGTAAAAGTAGGTCTGTCTGGATAGACAACAGGAACGGTCCATGGGGACTACATGTTATGTTTGTTGGCATTAAACACAAGATCAGGTAACAGGTAAAGCCATGGTACATCAGGTCAAGCCAGGTAATGTATAAAGGTGTCATGTCATGTCAAGAGTGCACGGTACCATGTCATGTCAAGTAGGAAGTGTAACAGGTCATGTCAGGAAGCACAAGATGTCATGTGGGTGCTCATAATCAAACTAACATAAGCATGTGTATAAATAAACAAGCATGAGTACTATCAGAACAATAAACTGGAACATATAATATGATATGCAAATAGATATAATTTCAAGGATATGGATGCACAGTTATCGATTAGGGTTACATTTATAGTTCCAATATTAATTAGGATGCAATTTATTAAACATGGAGTGTTAATATCATATTATTATGTAGTAATGTGATCTATGGATGCAATTATATGTATCTTAAATGCGATGGATGCAAACAGGTATCCGAAAAGTTATAAAACTATAAAATGGTAATGTGGGATGTACAACTAAACAATATGTGATATAAATATTGATATAATAATATTAATATGGATAGCATATTCGAAGCGATTAGTAACTATAAAAGATGTATTGATTAACCATGCACAAGAAGGTTCCGTTCAGAAATTTAGCGTCACCCTAATTTGTAAAATAGCTTAAAAATAACAAATGTTCTCCAAAAGAGACGTATCTTATACCAAAACAAAGATAATTCAATAAGGTTTTCAGTTTTATAAGTATAAGCATCTCAGGTTATCCTTACAAAAAGTTATGAATATTCAAAGTTGAAAGTTTGCTGCTGGAATTTCCCTGGACAGCAGTTTAGAGACGTGTTCATTTGCATTTTACGTTAATTAAACAATTTATTTTGCAAGTAAATATTTAATTGCAAAATAAATTGTTTAATTAACGTAAAATGCAAATGAACACGTCTCTAAACTGATAGAGTTATAGTATTCTGAATTAGCTTCGTAACGAACTAAAGAATGTATACTAATGATTTTTCTATGATTTATAATGAATTTTATAAGATAAGGTGTACAGTAAATTTCAGATTTGTCATATCCGATTTTTCAACGACATTTCATATGTAAACTATAAGATTTTCAAATGTATAACATTATAAAATGAAGATTATAAAAGTATATAGCATGTAGCAAGATTAACTTGCCTCGATGGGTCGCGAATCGGGAAAACGGAACGTTAACCGTCGGTGGGGAAAACTCGCGACGGCGCACGGTTCACGGAATGAACCCAAACGACGAATAAAGGAACCACACGGGTCGGGGTATTTCGCTGGAACGTCGAGAAACGTCACCGGCACGACGGAATTCCGGCAACAAAAGAACAGTTAAAAGAAATGAGAAACGAGACATGAAGCAAGAAGAGAAAAATGATAAAGAGAAGTACAAGAGAATATATGAGGGAGAGGGAGAGGGAGAGAGAGGAAAAAGTGGAGAGAGCGAGAGAGAAAGTGGGGCCCACGGGGTTAAAGGGGAGGTTGCGATTGGCTGAGAGAATAAATTAAGAAGGATATAAAAGATCGTAAAAATATTATATGGTTAACTTAAAGATTTAAAAGATAGGTAATGAACAGTAAGATATCAGGTTAGTTAGAAAAATATATGCGAAGGTTTTAATAATATTAAAATTTAGGATTTTGGCGCCAAATGAAACATTTCCAAATTGCGCCCGGGTTGGGTCCAAAAATTCGAAATTCAAATAATAGGATTTTAGGCGGGTTCCAAATTTTAAAATGAAAAGTTTTATGATTAAAAAGCATACTCCCAAAACGGACACACGCACGTGCACGTAGCCATCCAAACTCGCCCGTTTCACTGAACGGGACGAGAACACAATGCACGGACGCTACCACGAGGCTAAGGGTGTCAAGTAGGCCAAGATGAATATTTTTAATTTTATTTTAGGTGCTAAAATTTGTTATATGCAGAATGACTTAGCCGGTTAAAATTGTGCAATAAGAACCAAACAAGCAAGATAAATGAAATGAGCAATGCCAAACACTCAACCAGTAACAGAAAAATAGCAGCATTGGGCTCGGGTGTTACAGCCTGGAATAGGAAACTCTCTGTATGGGACTCTAGAGACTCGACTACTACGCTGGCAGTGGGTTTAACCACAGACCGCAAGCGGCACTAGCTGTACGTAACGGTCCCCAGGTAGTTGTCGATAAGAAGGCCGATGAGTAAACCCATCCGAACTCCTACTGAGTCTGATGTGACAATCTCCATACAGTCCGGTCCGTTCGTCCAATACTATCGCATATCCGTCCTAGGGGGCGGCAAGCGTCAGTCCCCTAATAGCGGTATAAGTCGTGTCGGAGGGAAGCCCATTACACCCTGAGAAACTACTGGAACCTACCAGCAAATCTCGCTTGCCCTGGCCAGGGACTTTGCGTAATGGCTCTCTGACACAGCGCGATATCTACTCCCAATACCGGGAGGGACGAATCCTGTCTAACCGCCACTGCCTCCAAGTGCTCGGGACTGCACCCAACTGCTACCTGTTTGCACGACTCCTTTGAGCCGTGGTAGGGTAGCAATCTAAGAACAGTGGGACACACTCGAGGCGAAGTAGCAGTGTCAAGTCTGCGGACTATGCTGTACTCATGTCACCTGGGAATTGTTCACTGACGACTGGTATAAAACCAACCAACAGTTCCCTGTGAGTCCTGTCCGGTGTACCCGTAACCTAACGAGCACCTGTATACTATCTCCAGTACGACGTACTGACGGCTGTGGGACAGACCATCTCCCCAACTGGGATGAGAAGCGTACACACTAGTCTACTCCGGAGTACCGATGCTCTGTCTCGATAATCCAACGACTAGGAATCTGAATGAGGATGTGCTTGTAGACTACCCAGCCCCCACTAGTGTGACTGCCATCACAACGCTGGTAGTCAAGCAAGATCCTAAGAGCTCTATCAATACGTATACTCACATATTAAGATATACTCACATATTAAGATAGAAAAACCAAGTAGCATACTACTATGTTTAGCAAGACTGTTATATACATGTGAATATCCCAAGCTTCCATTAAGTAATATACAAACTAGTATGATACAGTAATGGCCTTCTAGGGCATAAACACTAACCTCCAGTCGCGTACTCATCCAACAACTAGTACAGGCTCCAAACCTCGTACACGCATCTAATATGAATCGTATATAACATCTTCCTACTATAAGTTGGTCTTACTATGATATGTAAGCATGGAAAGTTCTACGTGATATGGTGGTACTAATGATCTGTAATGTATATGTGAGTCTGTGATCGTGCAACATGGCAATCATTAGTATTTGTCCTAGTGTTTTAACTAACGAACAAGTCTAAACCTACGTGGTATGCATCCTAAACACATTAAATGATATAATAAAAGATATGTGTCATGAGGGTGCTACACGCCATCCACCCGATTCCCCACTCGTAGATATAATCTACTCACAGTTTGCGATCGAGCTAGTCATCTCCTACGACCGTCTTGCCCTTCGTCGCCACCTCGGAGGTCTTTACAGTCAATCCTAGCATTCACATAACCACTCACACATATAAGAATTCAAATTGACATCGATATAACGAACAAACACCCATAGGTTAGAACCTATGACCAACGTAAGCCATCTGTGTGCTAACTACGACGAATTACCTCCGAACTTGCTGTTCTACCATAAAAGAATGCATCAAGAATACAAAATATACATTCACAAGCTTGAAAACCATAAAATATTGCTAAAATCCAACTCAAAACACTTCCAGATTTTAAAACAGGAAACCTGAGGCAATTTGGAGTATAAAGGGGCTTATTTATCAAGTGTAAGATCTAATGGCCAAACCCCGACACCTAGTTCTCTAGGATGGCCATCAAAAAATTGGTTTTGACCGCAATTTGCTGCCAGGGCTTAGACTTAGGGGCTTGTGCTCCTGATGGGGTCTCCTGATGGTCTAAATAGATCAAATCCATACTTCAAATATTTTTGCAGAGATCCCAAACTACTACAGATTTCGTTTGAACCCTAAAATTTCACCAAAACTAACTCTTGCTGATATTTGAAACTCTAAACACATGCAAAACTTGTAAAAAAAAGGATTTTTACCTATATTAAGAGATGAAGAAGATGTAGGATGCACTTGAAGCTTTGATGAGGGCTTTTACTTGAAGGAGTAGTGCTTGGCATACTTTGGAGTTAATTTGTGTTGAAGTTGAGTTTGTGATGAGTGGGAGAGTGTGTGAGGGGGGAGGACAGCCATGAGAGTGGGGGGAAGAGTTGTAGAGAATGAGAAAGGAAGTGGGAGGAGAATGGGAGGGGATATGGAGGATGTCATCCATGATGACAGTCACACCATTTTCCTTATCTCTCCTCACTTGAGCTCCTCCTTTTTTCTTTTTCTTAACCTCTCATGTATTAGAATCAAAGGAAAGGCGAGATAGAAAAGTACTAGAACACATCATTACATCCATAAGCACCTTAGTTTAGCAATCTAGGGTCGTTAGTTGCTTCACTTGTTTTTGTTGTGAAGTCAGAGCCTTGAACCATTTCCTTCTGGTGGATCATCTTTGGCGAAGGAGGACCGGCTTACAAACTCGATCCCGGAGTTCCGAGAAGCTAAGGAAGTGGATTTAAAGATGAAGGACACGTCTACAAAGGTTGTAACTCTAACCGATTAGTTAAAACTCCTTTGTAGTTAGCTAGTTTAGTGTTTGGTTAAGATTCTAGAGTTTTAGTTTCTAGCACCTCTTCGAAATTTTTCATTTTTCATTCCGCAAAGGTCGAGATTGTAGCGGCAAGGACGTTAGGAACTTCATCAATATGTCCCTGTCATCAGTGGTCAATGATAAAATCGCCGAATGAAGTGCGCTTTTAGCGAAGTAGACACGGGCTAGTCTTCTCCCTTCTGTACCGGGCTAGAACATGCTCGATACACGGCTGCAACTGAGGCGGCTTCTATCCCTGACATTGAACGTGCCAAGAATCAAAGTGCAAACTTTCTATCGACTTCCAATTCTCTTGCCTTGGAGTCTCGTTCCTAACTACTCATGTGTGTCTAGGTTCAGTAGACTTTTGCATCACAGGCTGTGCTGGATTCTCTACCTGAATCGAAGTGCTAATCATCTCACCTTCGAAAAATATGGACTGGAACTACGAACTCCACCATGCTTAGTAGCGCAACTGTTCTCTTTTCACTATCAGCCTGAGTGTTTTCTTCAACGCATTGCAAACTTGACGCATGCATATCGGCTAATTACTCAACACTGGATACCAGGACACTACAATCTGTACCCTTTGGATTTGACTTCAAAGCCGGACAAGAATGTTTCTTATACCACGACTAGGTGCACCCAATCGCGAAACGCTGAGTAATCTCAAGCCTCTCTAGTCTATATTTCGGGAATTTTCTTATCTACCATCGTCGATGGTAACCGATCGATGAGATAGATAGGGCTCCAGCCCAAAACCACCTTCGAAGATCTGACCACAAGTCGTAAAAATCCGTTCTCCCTAACTGTCTAAAACATCCGCTCTGCAACGCCAATGCCAGTCGACTAAGGATTCAAGATGGTGTAATGATGGAATGATCTTCGCCGGCTTACAGAATCCTGCGGACCCTTGCAAAGCAAACCTTCTGTCAACGTCGGATTGAAGAACCTTTAAGTGCTTATCGACCAGTTCTCCACTTGGCCTTCCGCAACTTCAACAATATACACTTACGACTTCTCTGAGAAGCCATGAAGGAAGCATGATGGATGGCTCCACCGCGAGAAAGAACTGGTGCAAGACCCACCTCTGCCTTCACTGAAGAAATTATATGATCCACACCTTGTTCGTTGTCATGACAATAATAACTTATTTGGAGATCTCGGAATCTTTATTGATCGTGCACTTGCAACCGATCCCGTCCAAAGCTCTCAAACATATCTAAGTCCCTTCTCAGATTTGGCCGTGACTGACATCAGTCATCACCGTGTTCTTCTGAATCCAACTGCTTGTCTTTTTACTTGAACTTCAGATAGTCTCGCTTCCAATGACCTTTCTCCTTACAATAGCTGCATTTGTTATTAACTCGGCTTCTCGACTTACCCTTGGAACCACCATCCGACTGCTTCATAGGACGGCCTTGAACGGACAACACATCCCCATGACACTCCTTGTCACCCATCACCTTCTCCCTCAACACCTCGCTGTGCAAACCCTCTTTGACATTCTCTAACGAAAGTTTGTCTCGGCTGTACACCATCGATTTCACGAACTGGTCATATCTGGGGGTCAAAGAACAGAGAGTAGGATCATAGCTTGGTCCTCGTCCTCTATTTTTACCTTCATATTACACAAGTCCATCATGATCTGGTTGAGCTCATCTTGATGGTCTTTGATCGATGTCCCCTCCTGCATTTTCAAGTTGTATAGCCGTCGCTTCAGATAAAGACGGTTTGTGAGAGATTTCTTCGTATACAGAGCTTCTAACTTACTCCATAACCTCGCCGCCATAGTCTCTTACTCGACTTCGCAAAGATCTACGTCGGCTAAATGAAGCGGAATAGTACTGAAAGTTTTGTCCTCCATCGTTTCTAATTCTATTGCTTTGGTCGTCTACGGAATTGTCTTTCGCAAAGACAATCTTATGCACACCCTTTATAGGCTAAAGTTGCTATGCCCATCGAACTTTTCGATCTTGTAATTTATAGACGTCATCTTTCACTCACCCAAAACACTAGCCTGATGCTCTGATACCACGTGTTGTAAATAAATTTGCGGATATGATTCACAAAGGAATCAACACCATAAATATCGCATCGGAAAAGTGAATCATGTGTTTTGCGGTCGAGCGGAAAAAAATGCTGACGATGAACAAATAATGCTCCTACGAAAAAGCACATACCAAGCACTAAGCCACAAGATATACCCAAGTTTGACCCCCAACTAGACCTACTCCTGCAACCACGACGAGAACTTCCATTATAGCAAGGATTACACAAGATTTACACCGATTCCTTCAATAGTCTTTTGACTTACAATACAAACCTTTCCTCTCTCCCAAAATTGCACCAGCCCTTTATATGGTCTGCATTTTTTCTGGATTTTTTTCCGGATTTTTATTGGCTTGAAACTAAAAGAAAATGAGTACCTATATATAGAGAACTGTATAATTATTAAATAACCCAAAATATTTTCATATTGCTCCCAGCCCCCTCCCACCATCTTCTTGCAGCAGCAGGAACCCACGCACATGTGCGTGGGCCCCCCACCCGCCGCCCATGTGGGCGTCGACGGCCGCCCTAAGTGGGCCCCCTCCACGCGGCGCTGCGGTGCCGCCCTTGTGTAGCTGGGCATGATTTCTTGGGCTTTTCTTTGGGTTCTGGGATTTAATTTGTTTTGGGCTTGGATTTTGAACACAGATCAACACACACACACACTCTCTCTCTCCTCTAATTCTTTACATAAACTACAAGAGCCGGTCTAAAAAAAACAGAGACGGTTTCAAATGGATGATCCACTATTCCATACCGTTCATCATGATCTATATGCCATATACTATTAGAATATACTCTTTACATAATTACCTAAGTAGTCAGGGGAAGGATGAGAGATTAAGTTATTGGATACACATACTGATGCAGTATAAACGAAGTAATATCGTATTTGATTTATGTTTATAAGTAAAATAATGTTTTCATTGTTGCCTTCTTCAAATGTGCAAATTATGATATTGATGTCATCTCACCCATCTCTATTTTTTGATAGGACGGTGCATTGGTGAAGATTTACTAGCTGATACAGCTAGTGGTTATTTGTCTTCGAAAGTTCACTGTCTTATTATATCGCTTTTGGATTACAGGTACAGTGTTTATTTATATTTATTTGAATTTTATGATGAATAAATACAAAATATCTGGTTTTTGTTTCAGGCGAAGTTAAGATTCTTTCATTTGAAGTTGTGTTGAGTTACTAGATGCATGTTATTATGCCTTTATGCTCCCTTTAGCTGCCAATTTTGCTGGATTTGCATTTTTGTCTGGACATTTTGTTTCCAAAAGAAAATGCATGCCTAAATTAACATTCTGAAAGGAACATGATTTTTAAGATGTGAGAGATGTATTTTGCACTAATTAAAACTGAAATGGTTATTTTTCGATAGAAGACTTCATGCTCCTCGTTCATCCTTCTCTATCATATAATGTGAGATACTTGGTGCTTTGGATTTGTTAATGTATCATCTAGTATTATCGGTTTGAGGATCAACGAGAGTTCAACTCAAATGGATTCGAATTTTTAGTTAAGCAGGATTTTGAGACGTGAGAAAAGACTATCTAAGTTACATAAAAATGGAGAAGGATAGTCTTTTCTCACATCTTTTGAGGCAGCTTCGAGAGGGCATGATTTCGAGAGGCCTGGGTTTTCAAGAGGCTGCGGTGGCATGTTGAAGTCGATATAGGAGGTACTGGAGGGGTTCTTGAGGTTGTTGGAGGGGAGTCGAAGGTCGACGGGGGCTGGAGTCGCCGTCGAGGACAGGGAAGAGGACCTGGTGGGGAATCGATGCTGGTAAGGGGCTGGAGTCATCGTCGAAGGCGGGGGAAGGGTCCTGGTGGAGGATCAAAGGCTTGGAGGGGTTTAGTAGAGGATCGAAGGCTGGGAAAGGGGCTGGAGTCGTCGTCGAAGGAAAGGAAGGGGGTAGAGGGGGATCGAAGGCAGGGAAGGGAGAACGAGAGCTGTTGGAAGGTGCTGGAGGGCTTCGAAGGTTGCTGGAGGGTGCTGTAGAGGGTGTGGGAGGCTGTCGAGGGTGCTGAGGGGGTTGCTGGAAGGCTTCGAGGGGTGCTGGAGGGGGCTTCGAGAGGGGCGGCTAGGACAGCGGGAGATGGAGGATTAGGGTTAGGTTTTTTGTGGAAATTAGGGTTTTCTCTCAATTCTTTTCAAAACTTTGTTACCGTGTTAAATTTATTTTTAAAATAGAGTAGAGTTTGAAGTTAGAGAAGAGTTGGAGGAGTGACGGGCTTTTACACATGGGCTTTTAAAGATAGGTTGGTTCCAATAGTAAGACTCAAGCCTTGTTTCGATATGATCCATTTTATATTTTATGATGTGTTTCTTTTGTTGTTCACAACGTAAGACTATATTTAAAGTCCTATCATTTTTTTTTAATTTCAACAGAATTTAATATAGGATTTATAATATCAAAACATTCATGTAGCCTTGTGTTCCATAGCACACTCCATCTTTATTGCAAGAGGCTTAGATGCTGCCGATGTTGTGAAAAGCAGAAAGCGTAGCGAAGCGAAAGGGCAAGGATTTAGCTTTAGTGGGCTTTTAGCGGCAAAAAGTAGCAAGACGTTTTTAAATAGTAAATAAAATAATGATGGAAAATTAGATTAATAGAAACTCTTAGAAACAGAATAATATAAACATAACAAAGATATTTTATTGTCATAAAGTTTGTATGCAATAATAAAAATATATTAAACGATTTTAAGAAATTGTCATCCATATAAGGTATGAAAGAGATAATATTGCAGATTAGACACAATAATGAGATTTGATTATTCGATCATTTAATATGATAATTTACAATTTTTAAGAAAATATTGACTGTATTCCATTTGAATGCTTAAAAGCGCATTTAAGTGGGATTTTCAAGCAAAAGCAAGGCAAAATGGTGGCTTCAAGCCATTAACACGGCACAAATGCGCTTTATGCAAAAGAAAAGTGCTTCATGGCCGCTTTCCGCTAAAGTGGAGCTATAACGGAGCTTTTTAAGGCTTTTTACAACACTGGATGCTGCTGCTGCACATAATGATGAACGATGATAATGAGAGTTTATCAAATCCCTCAAGGTTAGGGCAGCCTTAGCAAGAAGTGTACACCATAGTTTTCATGGAAATTACTAAATATAAAATGTAAGGTGATCTTAAATGCCCCTGCACCAGCACCAAAATTCCAGCTCGACATTGGGCTGACTGTACACTTTATTATTTTTTTCCAAAAATTTTCATTTGTGCTCCATAGCCCGCCCAATCTTTATTGTATGCTGCTGCTGCTGTAGATGACTAGTATTATGTACGTGTGTTGAACATGAGATGTTTAAACATGTTCTAAAATTAATTGTTCAAGGACTTTTGCTGAAAAATAGTAGTGAAATTTAATGTTCTAGGGTTTTTAGGTAGAAATTTAAGAGTCAAATTAGATTGTAGAAATCTCTAGAAGTGAAATTGAATTATCTTGCAAAGCCTTAGGACTTTGGGTTTCCCATGCTATTGGCTTTTAAGAAAGAGGGAAAGGAAATGGGAATTTTTTTTATTTTGTTAATGGATGAGGTGGCTGCCTAGCTTATTTACTTTACTTGTAGCCTTGTAGGATTTTTGTTCTTTTTCATTTTTCTTTTGGAAAAAATGCCAAAAAGCCAAATCATCACCCAAAAGTTTGGGTTATAATAGTAGAGTTGATGCTTATTAGATGTTTCTCAACTCTCTAAAGGTTAGTGCAGCCTTAGCAGGAAGATCATAGTTTTCATGGAATCTATTAAATATAAAATGTATGGGGATCTTAAATGTCCCCGCTAGTGCACCAAAACTCTTAAGTCGTGACGGGGGTTGAGGGATTTGTTTAATATTCTAACATGAGACTACCGGTCGAGGGCGTTTTGGTCGAATTGGGCTTTTGCATATCGGCATGTAATCTGCTTTTCATAAGCTCCCGGTGCAATCCAAACCTGGGTTGCTCTAATTCCATCTTAAATGTGCTTTTCACTGCACCACATTTCCGAAGTTGTGATGAGGGTTGGAGGATTTGATTCTTTTTATTATAACAGCATTTCCTTCTACCCTTGTGCGTTATTGAATGATTGTATGTTGAAAAATGACGCCTCCATGATTCTTCCCTTATGAGATATATGCTCTAAGAGATTAAATTTTCTATATGATGAATGATTTTATTGGAAAATTAGCTATACCTGTATCCTGCACATGTTTTGACCTCTGGTGAGTAATTTCTTAGTAGTTGGTAACTTCTTATGTGCTGTTTGTAGATGATGTGACCTATTTCACATGAATTACGTTCTTCCCACATTTCCTTTTATTGTTGCACCTCAGTCTTTCGATGATGGTCTCAACAAAGTTTTCTGATAGCTAATTTTTTGTTTCCAGGATGGTGTCTGATCTTAGATGTATTTTGTTCGTTGAAAGAGTTATCACGGCAATGGTCCTACAATCCCTTTTGTGTGAAATTAAAGATCTTTCATCGTTGGGCACGAAATACATGGCTGGAAATCATTCTGGCTTGCAATTGCAGGCTAGAACAGAACAATTAAGAATTGTCGATGCATTTCAAGAAGGAAAGGTGTTTTCTTTACCTGTCATGTTTATACTTTTATAGGTGATATTTTGACTTATCTAATAATCCAACTCATTTTGTAGGCCAAAATTATCGTTGCAACCCAGATTCTCGAGGAGGGTTTGGATGTGCAGAGGTGCAACTTGGTAATAAGGTTTGACCAAGCAACAAACGTTTGCAGTTTTATACAGTCACGAGGTCGTGCCAGAATGCAGGGATCAGAATATTTGTTAATTATTAGAAGGTAACTAATTGTCCTTCGTTTAGTACGGTAGAATTTTGACTTTTCTTTTAGAAAGTGTTTGAACAAGGAGATATTTTGCAATTGACACGAGACCTTCCTACATTCACCAACAGGTCTTCGATTTTTTGAAACGTCCTTCATACATAGAAATTCCACATTATATCTAATATTCACAATTTTCAAGTGATATATATATATATATATATATATATATATATATATGAGGATAAAGAAGGAAAGGTGCTATAGGAGAGAATTTCCTTCTATGGCGTCGAAAAAATATATGCTCCATGATTATTTTCAACGATCGACACCTATCATCATCATCTTTATCATTTAAGATGTGGATACACCAAATTTCATGTGATTCCATCACTTTTTCACCGTTGATTTAGTCGGTCCAAAATTAACGGTTTACCGACAATTGAACTTTTTACATTGCTAATTCAACGGTGAAAACTAATAATTTAAAATAGAAATAGACAGAAGAAGATGAAGGTGATGAGCTAGAGTACGACTATGCTCCTATCGGTAGGATTTGGAAATCCTACCCATTTCTTAATAATTGGATTATGCTTGAGATGTGTGCTAGCAATCTTGAAGATAATCTTTTATGTTTCTCATTAATTACATCATTGATATCACACATCCCAAAGCAAATCCAATGGTTAAGAAATGGGTAGGATTTGTTTCCAAATCTTACCGATAGGAGCATAGTCGTACTCGATGAGATATTAAGTTATGATGCCGTTATAATACCTTCTAATGTTTAGGGATAAAGATACAAGCACACTAATGTAAGAATTATATAATAGTATTAGTATTAGTTAAATATGTGAATTTTGTTCACAGTACAATGATACTAGTTTATTATATATGTGAGTGTATGTGCATGCATGCGTGCCCGCCTGCATGTCACTGATCCTGAGATTTAGTAGGGTTGGACCTAAAAGCGGTTGTAAATTTGTGGAGATCTGGCTTTTACTTATCCATGTTATTTGCGGTCAGAAGTTGATGTTATTCTTTGTATTTGCAGAGATGACTCGTCAACGCTTTCAAAGGTTGCCAACTATCTATGCAGTGGGCATATTATGAGAGAGGAATCTTTGCAACAGGCATCACTTCCCTGCAAACCTCTTGAAAGTGAAATTTACGATGAGGAATTCTACTGTGTTGAAACTACAGGAGCGAAAGTAACTCTGAGCTCCAGCATCTCTCTCATATATTTCTACTGCTCTCGACTTCCTTCAGATTGGTATCACAATTCTGATCATAAATGTCTTTTGGCTTTTAATCATATGTTTTATGCAACTTAACTTCTGTTTTCTGATTTTTAGCTATTTTAAGCCATTTCCTCGATTTCATATCAACAAAGATTCCAACATCTGTACTTTATACCTTCCGAAAAGCTGCCCCGTACAAAGTTTAGTTGTTGAGGGTAAAGCCGATAAACTGAAACAAATTGCATGTCTTGAAGCATCGAAGAAGCTTCATCAGATTGGTGCCCTTTCTGATCTTCTTCTACCATTATTTGATGAGGATCGAGAAGATGATGCTGAAGAAAGTGGTAAGTAACCTTCCTAAGTTCTATGGAGTGGTGTTGATATTTAGATGCGCCCTTTCATAATTTGTTTTAATCATATAATTCTTAGTTTGATTTATTGTCAGTTCTACTGTTTTCCTAAAATTCTTGGAAATTTTATGGTCGTTGCTTCTTGTGCTGCTTCGAAAGCTAAACGCAATAGTTTTGGTGAGGAATGAGTGAAATATGTTTATATTCTAATAGTCCCCAGCAGATTGAACTTGGTGTTTATGGTCCTAAAAGTGGGCCTTTCCGCACAATGCTTTCTTCAATTAATCGGCTTTTTATGTTACATTGGTTCGATTTGAAATTTTGAGCGTGGGAGGTTCCTATTGCATCTTGAAATCCGAGCCATGCAACAAAACTCCAAAGTTTTGATATGGTTGAGTGTGTGTGGAGAGAGAGAGAGAGAGAGAGAGAGAGAATAATGTAGAAAAGAGGTCATAGGAGGCAATTTCCTCTTATGGCATCGAAAAAATACACCCTGCACGATTTTTTCCGACGATCAGGACCCATTATCTTCATCTTTATCATTTAAGATGTGGATACATCAAATTTCATATGCTTTTCACTGTTGATTTAGTGGGTGCAAAATTAACGGTTTACCAACTATAGAACTTTTTACATTGCTAATTCAACTGTGAAAAAGAGGTAGAATCACATGAAATTTGGTGTATCCACATCTTAGATGATACAGATGATGTGTGCCGATCGTCGGAAAAAATTGTGGAGGGTGTATTTTTTTGACGCCATAGAGGAAATTCCCTCCTATGGCACATTTCCTCCATTATTCTCATATATATATATATATATATATATATATATATATATATATATATATATATATATATATAATGAGCTCAATAGCTTACGATATACTATTCATATCTTACGATATGGTAGCTTTTTGATACGATGCAAAACGATATGATATAGAATAGTGCACGATAGAAAAATTTGGCTTAAATTCTATGTCGGTTCAGTCTACTCATATTGGTTGATTATCTTATGGA
Source organism: Agapanthus africanus (assembly GCA_030015575.1). Classification (NCBI taxonomy): domain Eukaryota; kingdom Viridiplantae; phylum Streptophyta; class Magnoliopsida; order Asparagales; family Amaryllidaceae; genus Agapanthus; species Agapanthus africanus. The sequence continues at coordinate 214,430,257 of JASDDO010000008.1, forward strand.
CCAAAATCATTTATTTGAATTTTCTTAATTCACGTGTTTTGTTTTTGCATTTGTGTGGTTGTATCACTACTCGACTAACACTTTACTAACCATTATATTTGTCTGCATGTATAGTTTTATATTTACTAATTTGAACATATATCTATGAAATATATAGCTGGATACTTAATTGTGTAACTATTAAAAAAATATCTTACGATTAATGCGATATAATACAATATGCGATATGATATAAAAGAAAAATGGAATGTGACACGTAACATGATTCGACAACTATGATAATGAGCTCTGACGTTTAATTTCACCACACAGGTTGTGAGACATACAATGATGAACAAGTTGACTATTATCCTGGCGAATTATTGGATTCTTGGCCCTCATTTTGTTCCCTTGGTTTGTACCACTGTTACATGATCACATTGAATCAGAAGTTCCAATATGAGACTTCCTTGAGTGACATTCTTCTTGTGGTAAAATCTGAACTTGGAGCTGACCTGCTTTCATACTCCTTCAACTTGGAATCTGACAGGGGTGCTATTATCGTGGACTTCAAATATGTTGGCCGTGTTCATTTTAGCCGTGAGCAGGTTAATTATTTTCATCTTTATACGAAGGACAGATAACTGCACGTTAACTATGACATGAATAGTTGTATTAAAGGCATTTAATATCTGATGATTTAGCACTTCATTTTCTTAGGTTATGATGGCCAGTAGATTTCAAGTCAGTGTTCTCAATGTGCTCATTCACCATGATTTTATCGAATTCAAAAAACAGACGGATCGTCTGCATATGAAACAGCCTTGTACAGATGCTGCGTACCTTCTCCTGCCTTGTACAGGAGGCAAAGTTGATTGGCATCGTGTCAAGTCAGCTGCTTTCTTTATGAGCAAGGTGAATGGCCAATATCATAAACGCTGCTCCTGCCCAAGTGGCACAACACACTTGATTCAAACTATCGATGGTGCAATGTGCCGCTGTGTGCTTCAGAACTCTCTAGTGTATGCACCTCATAATAAGATTTTCTACTGTGTTACTGGTATAATGGATGGCTACAATGGAAATTCATTGTTGAAGGGAGGGGAGCTTATCACATATAAGAAATATTTTAAGACTCGGTAATTAAATATGTTATTTTTTAAATTATCATTCCCAGGTAAGATTCCTCTTTCTTATTCATAAGCAAGCCCACGTAACATATTTTTTAAATCTTTTTTATTTATTTGTGATAGGCATGGAGTCGACTTGAAATGGGAACGTGAATCCTTACTTGCTGGGAGACACCTTTTCACTGTCCACAATTTCCTTACTAGACGACCTTGTCAGAAGGGGAAAGGTTTGACTGAATTTTATTTTTATGGACTGTGTTAAAACGTTGTTGGAGAAATCCGACAGACATGACTGTTTTATTTGGCGAGGGCCAAAAAGGTGTTAAGCTAGATAAGGAGATGGTTGCAATTTCACCATTAATTTGTTGCATACAAATTACTCAACACATGCAAAGAGGGCCAAGAGTGAAGGCGGTAGCATAACAAAATGCCATGAAGGTTGAATGAGCAACTTTCTATTGCGTATTTATGTCCTTTGCCGAAAATAAGAAATCGAATTTTGGGTTGAAATATAGACATTCCGCGTCTGCTCAGCAGATGAAGATTATTTTTAAAATGGCTCTTTTTGCAATTTGTACACTTAATTTCCTTTTTATTTTTAAAAAAACTTTTGAAGATTTAGTTATTGATTGGAAATGTTTCGTCAAAAAAAGTACTGATTGGAAATGTAAAATAATTTGCTAAAACAGCATTTTACAGTTTGGTAAGTAGTTCATTAGTTTTTTTCTGACTGGCTTCGTGAACCTTTATGCAAATAAAATCTTAGTTCAGATTTTCTACAAGCATTCTGACCAAAATTTACTGCCAAAACAGTTTGATTACCCATATACCAAGAATTCGTGCTTCTAACAAGTGGATAGCTTAAATGATGCTTGTTTAATAACTTGTCAATAATGACATCTAAATCCAAATATAGTTTGAGACCTGGTGAAGGTTTTCTCACCAATAATTTGTAAGCCACAACTTTATAACATATCTCTGGTTGTTTCCATTTTGGCTATGTTGATCTATGACTGATCAAATGGTTACTCTGCACATATACAATCAATTATTGCGATGATCTCATGTTGAACTTTTCTCTCTTTTCCCTTTTCATTTATGTGTTTCTATGTACCTGATATTTATATGCATCTTTTTTCCCCTTTCAGAATTTACTTCTGCAGGAGTCGAATTACCTCCTGAACTTTGCCAAGTCATCATGTCACCCCTCTCAACTAGTACTCTATACTCATTCTCCTTTGTCCCATCTATCATGCATCGTATAGAGTGTCTGCTTCTAGCTTCTAAGTTAAAGATGATTCAATTGGATCACTGCATGCAAAATGTTCGAGTTCCTGCTACCAAGGTAGTATATTTTTTTGCTTTTGGTTATAAGCATGTCTGCATTTTTAGTTCTAACCACCCAAAGTTTCTATAGAGTGGGAATGCTTCTTGTAGAGAAGATTTTATTAAGTAAATTATTGACATTGCGGGATATTTAGAGTTGATTTTTTAAAAGCTCATTTAACCTGTATGTGTATAATTATCGTACATCTCATGCATGTTAGGTATTGGAAGCAATAACTACAAAGAAATGTCAGGAAGACTTTTCTTTGGAATCATTGGAAACACTTGGAGACTCTTTTCTTAAATATGCAACAAGCCAGCATCTATTTAAGTCCTACAAGCATCATCACCAGGGTAGACTAACTGCTATGAGGGAAAGACTGGTCTCTAATGCTTCTCTATGCCGGCTGGGATGCACCTACAATCTTGCGGTATTTTTCAAACCTTCAATTTCATTTATCAACATTACCTTTGTTTCATTCCAGCAAATAAACCTTTTAGCTATCTTATTAGTTTACAGTAGACATTCAGATGGAATGACTTGAGTTTGATTACTTTGCTTAGTTTTTTTCCTTCTTATATATATTGCTTGACGATCTATAGGATCATCAAACCTATGCATCATTATTTTCTGTAGATTGTTTCTTTTTGCAATGTGTATACTATGTTTTAAGGTTCATTTTGTTTATGGATCTATATATGGGTAAAACAATGAAAGTATCTGTTAATTTCTCCAGCAAAATATTATATAATATGTACCTTTGGTTGAAGCCTGAGTAGAAGCTGCACGCTATTAAACCGCATCAATAATATTACAAATCATGCATGACATGGCAATCTACTCCTGAAACCGCAAGTCGACCTAACTTACAAAATTTGTAACAATATAAGATCTGCACAAATCTTAAACTATTAAAATCTCCAAATTCCATATGAATACTACTATTATCTCGAGTCATAAAATATTCTTTTACTAAAATAAACTCTCCAAAATAATATAATTTTATTTTGAATAGTGGTTTTCAACCAAATTGATAATAAAAATATTACCAAACTAAAATTTAATTAAACCATCGCGAGACCACAACCTTATGTAATGATTTGTGATCCACGTATTTCCAACACGAGATATATTCTAATCTTATATGATCTTATCTTCTCTAATCAGTCTTCTTGCATTTTGATTAGCCGCCATATAAGAGATGGATGAGCTATGACATTCTGTAAGGGAATAGATATTTGTATTGTATTGAAAATGTATATCTTAGACAAGGTAATTGGCCATTCTAACATTTATCCGTTGCAAATTGTATAATAAATAGCTTAAAATAGACGCATATAATAATTCAATATTCATGAGAACATAATTTTCATGCATTAGGTTGCGACTTAGTACGGTCAACACCTCCATCCCGATTTACATAAGTCAAACTTCACATTTGTAACTCATGATAAGAAAGCCGAAATTGTCCTGCAGTGAGGATGGCATATGGCATCGTTATAATCCCATTGGGACATCACTAGTAAGCCGTGATGTAACCGACTTAATCTTCCAACTCATATTGGTATTAACGTTGAGATGCATATGATATATCTTAGTTTTTGAAAAATATATATTATATAATAATTAAGCAAAGGCCCTAAGACATAACCAAAATCAACCTTATGCATCTAGAACACTATATGAAAACCAAGCTGCTTGGATTTTTTTTTATAAAAATCATTCCACACAAAATTTCGTATCTACAAATAATAAGAATGACATGCATAACAATGATTAATTGCAAACATATAACAATTCAGTAAGGCATGAAATAACATAAGTAATTTAAACATGTATCCGTACAATCCAAATTGTTTTGACTTTCATGCCTCTCCTTAAGCCTTGTAAAGGCCCGCAACACATGAGACCACACATGGATACACATTGGCTTTCAACATAAGTGGAACTCCATCCAAAAAATTCTTGTAGAGGTTTATCCCATCTTATATCTTATACCCATATGCATGCCATAATTTTCTCGATGTGGAACCAAGTGTTATTACATTCTCAACAAGTCTCAATAGGATCCGATTAATTTCAATAAAAAAGGATCCACCAAGCCCTTGAGACCAAATAGTGGATATGAAATGGGTGATTAAGGTTTCCACAATTTCTCCAGTTGCCTTCTCTTTCTTAATTATTTTGTTTATTTTTTTAATTGAAGAATATGTTTAAATTTATATTTATACAGAAAGTTGATAATAAAAATCTATAACAATATAAATTTTAACTAGATATTAATAATAACTTAACAAATGTAATCTCGCAACAAAAATATATATGAAGAGAACTAATTCCAAATCCCAAACAAATATAGATATCATATATTATCTTAAAAGATCCTATTTTTAAATACAAATTCTTTTATAAAATTATTTTCCCTATCATCTCTGTCTTTTGGGTATTACAAAAGTTGATATGATCGGAGATATGATTTGTAACTATGTATCACACCAGAAACTACTATTGTGATGAATTTAAAATTTCCCCCCAAATCAAGTTAGGCAGTGAACAGTGTTTGATGTGCAAAAGTGAACTAGGGAAAAAGATAAATTTTAGGTATCGGATAACAACATAAGAGGTGAACTTTGCATTCTTTGAGATTGCGGTTGGTTTTCATTCTAATAATCCCTTATTTATCCCCATCAATTTTTATTGTTTTTGGTGTAATCAAAGTTGGTGCTTTTGTCGAATTACTTTCTAAATATGGTCTCGATCACAAATATTAAAGTTTAACAGCTAATCGTAAATGATATAAATTATGTATTAACATTTAGAAAAATGAGCATCAAGTTACAATAGGTAGTTACACCTCTGGGGTTTTTTATTATAGTATCTTTCTATTATCATCAAGTTAGAGCACTGTGATTCTTGGTTAGAGCACTGTGATTCTTGGTGATTATAGATAATTTTCCTTTTGAGATCTTAGAAGGGAAATTAAAAAGGATGGTTCTTTAAGTATTATCTAATGTAAATGAAACAAGGAACATTCTTAACACAGTGCTGCGACTCCAACGATGAAATTGAAATCAATTAAATCTTTTTTCCGTACTGTCGCCATAATATATTGAAGTTTCTCATACCCTAGCCAAGTAGCCATATAAAACCATGTGATCTTCCTAATTTTTCTTCAAAATAAGCAAACCCAATAATTTATTAAGTTACCAAAGGAGAATAGCTCTTACGCCAATACTTTCCTTTCCAAAGTTCGAGGTTGCGGGTTCAATTCCCAAAGGGGTGGCATCCAATTTTTTTTATATATTTAATTTATCTAGTTTCTCCTTGATTAAAATCATTTCGGTCATTGAGACTTAAAAGTACATTCATGTGTCGTTTTTAATCATTAAGGTTTACCTTTTTCTTGGCTTATTATTAGTAGTCCTCTTTGCAATAGTGTGTGTGTGTGTGTGTGTGTGTGTGTGAGAGAGAGAGAGAGAGAGAGAGAGAGATTCTATCGAATTCTGTCAGATTACTCACCAATTTTCCTTCTTTTTTAATTGCTAGGGGTTTATTCGCACTGAACAGTTTAATCACAAAAAGTGGATTGCTCCTGGTGACTGCCATAAGTATATTGATGATGCCCGTACTTTATTTTTAAACCAGAATGATATTTATATTAGAGGGAAAAGACTTATTAAAAGTAAGGTCATTGCGGATTCAATGGAGGCTTTGCTGGGAGCATATCTTAGCTCTGCAGGAGAATTAGCAGCATTATGCTTCCTAAAATGGCTGGGTATTGAGATCGACTTCAACAAGCAAAATGTTGTCGAAAGGCCACTTTTAGGAAGAATTGAAAGGTTTGTAAATGTTAATGAGCTTGAGGTTATGCTAGATTACACATTCAATGATCCTTCACTGTTAGTAGAAGCATTGACCCATGGATCATATCAAGTTCCAGATATCCCAAGATGCTATCAGGTTTTTCTTTCAGCTATTACTCCATTTTCTTTCTCTAATGCTAATTTTTATTTGTACTTGATTAAGTCTGCTAAATTTTGTCTTCTTTTTAATATCCTTGTCAGAATTGTGGTAGGAGTAAATAAGCTAATGCTTCCATGTGTGTTATGGTTTTATGTAATTGCTTTAAGTTGCCTAAAGTTCCATGTTCATACCATATTATAATCATATGGTTTTGACTTTTAAGGGCTGTTTGGTTGCTTGTAAATGTAGTTGCATGCAACATTTGTTGCACGCACTCGTCCATGTGCGTGCACACATTCAATTTCCAATGTTCAGTTAGCAACAAGATTTAGTTGGAATTGCAAATGGAGGTGCGCGTGCGCGCACACAGATACAATTTCCATTGTTTACTTGGCGACAAGTTCGGTTGGAATTGAAAATGGAGGTGCAATTGCAACGCTCAACAAATGTTGCAACTTTGAGAAATGTGTCCATAATAATTATTGCGGATGCCCCAGCATATCATAGGCAACATAAGTGATTTTGTGACAGATGTTCCATTTCCTCTTTATTTTTTTGGGGTCCAGTCATACACAAAAGGTTTGTTTTTGGTATCTAACAACGAAAACTGAAAATACCCAAACAATAGATTTGAGGGTTCTTACTTGCAACAAATGTTGCATGCAATACATGCAACAAAAATGTCACATTTCTATATAAAAATGAACAAATGTTGCATTTCCTATTGTTGTTAAGCAAACACCCGTCCTCTGCTCTCTTTAGAGAAATGCTGAACCGCTGAACCATTAAATTTTGGATTGATGTTTATGAAATATAGTCACTTATTTCTTCCCTAATTTCGAGAATCTTGGGAATGAACGTCTAATTATCAAAATCACATCATAGTGTAGGAGCCAATATTTTATGTTGGGCAAAAATATTTTAAGTAGAAGTTTAGAGAAAAATTTGAACCTGTCTTACTTACAGGTAAAAGACTGAAAGGTGTTCTCAAGTAAATAGCTAATATAAATACTATAGTGAACATGAAGTGCGTTTTTTTTAAGGTTGGACCGGTGTGAGACCTAGAGTTAAACAAACAAGCATATAGGAAACCTTCACGCTGCTTCTCCTTGACAGCTCTATGGAATCTTATTTTACTCCATAGTAGAAACTGCCTCTCAGAATCGTATTAATATTTCTTTAGCCCGCGGTTGGAGAATCACATCATTTAAGTGTTTTACCAAAATCCGAACTTTCCTGAACTCTGTATATTCTAATTAGATTCTAGTTCCTCGCCCCTCTTTAATTTTCCTGCTCTAGCAAATGGTCCCTCATTTATCTAACCCTTTGTTTTGTTGTTTATGCAGCGTCTTGAGTTCCTTGGTGATGCGATTTTGGACCATGTTATCACCATACATCTATATAATAAATATCCTGGAATGTCTCCAGGATTGATTACAGATCTTAGGTCTGCTTCCGTAAACAATGATTGTTATGCTCATGCGGCAGCTAAAGCAGGCTTAAACAAACACATTCTTCATATGTCTTCGGAATTGGATAAACAGATTACTTATTACCTCAAAAATTTCAAACAATCATTTTCTGGATCGTCGTATGGGTGGGAAGCCGGCGTGGCTCTCCCCAAGGTAAGTCATTCGATAAGTATGTGCCTCGTATTCCTTTGTATGAATAATTGATTAAAATGGGTAGTGTTTTTGTTAGTAGAATGTGAAGAAAAATAAAGAGAACATGTATTAAGAAGAAATAATCTATTAAATTACTCGTGGATAGATAATATCCATCGAGAAATGAAGATTTACAAAAGAAAAGGGATTGAGCCAGCAAGCTTTAAAATTGTAATCTACTTCCCCAAGAAAAGGTAAATATGCAAAGATCATAATTTCATATCATTAGGGTCAGCTACACCCTTTAGATTTCCGATAAAGAAGCACGCGTGCATGCGCTCAAACACAATATATGTTAACTTCACGCCAACTTTCTTGCACGTGTTTTGCATGTACAAGTTGCAACAAACGCATATTACAAATGCTTATTTTAATAAGTTTAAAGTGTGTCTCTTTAACGACTTGTATCTAATAATGGACTCAACTTGCGGGAGATGTGTGGTTCAGGGGTAGGGACTTTCCCGAGTTAGAAGTATCTTCTCTTCTTTTTGTCCCATGGTATTCAAATAGACTGGAGCGTTAGATAATTTCTGGATCGTAAACCCCTTCGTGAAGATTGCATAATAGATGAGATACTGGCAGGCTTCAACAAAATCATTATTATTCAACTATTGACTTATGCAAGCAGTTTAATTTTGCCCCCGGGTTTGATTTATCCAAAACAGGTACTCGCAGATGTCATCGAATCAATATCCGGGGCAATTTATATCGATTCAAATTTCAACAAAGAAATTGTTTGGGCAAGTATGAGACGGCTCTTGGAGCCTATGGTGACACCAGAAACAATGGAAACAAATCCAGTAAGAGAATTGAACGAGCTTTGCTCTAAGAAGGTATACGAGATGAATTTATCAAAGACATACAAAGATGGCGTCGCTTCATTTATAGCTAAAGTTGAAGTAAATGGCGTGGTTTATATGGCAATTTCTACAGGAACCGACAAAAAGACCGCTAAGAAATTAGTTGCAAGAGACATGCTTCTGACCTTAAAGCAAGCTATACCTGGACTCTAAACATTAGGAAGTCGGAATCAGCACTCTTTAGCACAGGGTGATGTTTTCGTTTTTTTATCTGATGATGCTGGTGTGTAGAGAGCTGTTTTGGGTTGGAAGATGAGTAGCATTATGTGTGTTGAAGTATTTCTCGATGTGTTAGAACTATCGGCACCTAGTGTGTGTGTAACTTGGCCGAGTATTATATGTTTTTGTGAAAGAACTTGTGAAGATGCAGCGTCAGCAGCTTTAATAAACATCTCTCAGCTTTAATAAACATCTCTCTCTCACACACACAAAATATGGGGACTACTGTGTTGGACATCAACACCTCGGAAATTTGTGCATACGCTGTTTGTGGCTAGTTGAACTTGATATTAATAGGTTTTGCACGGTTACGGCTCATTATCTGCCAACTTATACACTATCAATGTCTGAGTACAAGTGCTTAAATGGTCACTATCGATGCAATTGCTATGAAAATTCTAAAGTGAGAGTGCGAGCTGAGTTTTATTTTAAATTTACCCAAGAAGCCTATAAAATTGACAAATAAGTACTTTCACCACAACAGTGCGTGAATTAAACCTTCAATACCAACGAAATTTGGGTTAGGTTCCTATCAGTTGCTATGGCCAGATTGGGGATATCTGCTGTAGATTGTAATTAGAGGGCTAGAAGTGGAGAGTGAGTTTATGAGAAAGAAGAAGCGAAGAGATATGAGTTATGGTTGGCTGCCGCCGATGAGAAGATGGAGGCTTAAATATCCAAACTCAACTTCAGTTAAACCATATGTTTTCAATGTTGAGAAGAGAGAACAGGGTAATATGAGACTTAAATAACCTAACTCAACTTCAGTTCAACCATCCAACTCACTTAACTGACACCAATTTCACAGAATGAGGTATATAGATAACAGCCAAGTTTCGGATGGATTATTTAAAAATATAAAGTTTTGAGTGGGACATATCAAATAAACCCTTAAAAAAAATTCCATTATTCTTGAGAAATTATCGCGCCTCCAACACCATTTACTCCATATTCACTTCATATTTACATAAATGCATGGACACAGAGAGAACCACTATGGTATGTTGAGAAATTATTACAGAAGTTCTACAGCTGCAATAATTGCGTATGTGAACAAAAACGTGAGTACAGAACTAGTTCTTGCTAGCATTCTAGCAAGAAACAACACTTGAAACCACTCAAGTTCAACTCTAATAAACTCAAATGCCTGTATAATTTAACTTGGAACTTCTTTCGTCAGCAGTTTAGAATAGAAATTAAAGTGCCTTCAAGGGTTTAAGATGATGAACAAAGGGGGTGCCCACACTAAAAATTTCTTGCAGGATGCAAGTGCTATCCCGGATAAACTACATGGGGGTTTGTGCAATTAAACCGTCCAGAAAACACTATAGGTTACACATTCTCATCTACGCTTACAACATAAAGAAACTCAACTCGCTGCCTCTACTTCGAATGGCAACATACTCGGCGAGGCACTACTGGTGATTGTCCCGCTCCTTGCCTGCTCAGAGACCGACACAGATATCGACGCACCTGACTTCAGCCCCAACTCCCGCAACTGATGCACAACATGCGACATCCTTGGGCGCACCGATGGCACATGCTGCGTGCACGCGTACACAAGATCCACTACCTTCTGTATCACTCCAACATCAGGAACATCCGCAATTATTGGATCAAGAAGATCGATATACCTACAAATCACCCGGTTGATAATCTGAGCAAGTGTTTTGTCTCTAAAGCTGAAGTGTTTGGTTACTCTAAAGCTGATGTCTCCCTCTCTCTCACACACACACACACACATTTTCTTTTTCTTTTCGTTTTTTAAATCCTTTTGGATGTGTAAGAGATGTGTTTTTTCCATCTCTTTCATACTTTTTTGGTAAAAAAATATTTCCTGATCAATTATGCATGAGACAGGCTTTTCAATCCCCGCTCTGGCATTAGAATAAATAAATAAAATAAGAAGCTCAATATACCTATGTGATTGAACTTGAGGCGTGGCCCACTCGAATATTGTTTGCCAACCCACAGATTCAACCGTATGGGCCGGCCGGCGGCCACTGACGATTTCAAGGAGCAGGACTCCGAAGCTGTAGACGTCGCTCTTTGTGGTGAGTTCATTTCGGTATACGAATTCAGGGGCGAGGTATCCATGGGCCCCAGCTGTTACAGTCCTTTCATGCATCACTTCCCATGGTACGAATTTGGAGAGCCCGACACCCATTAAATGGGATGAGAAGTCTTCGTCGATGAGTACATTGCTCGCACGAATGTCCCTGTGGACGACTTGTGGCTTCACCTTGTCATGCAGAAACCTTTGCGTTAAAAGTTAGTAGGAGAAATTAGCTTTTCACCTGTCTAGCTACAGTAAAAGAAAATGATTGCTGATAGAAAACATGAAGATGATGATCATGCAAGTATGGGAAAATTACGTACAGAGCCATAAGGAAATAATGGCACAGGTTGCACAATTTCCAAAGGTATCCTTCGTTGAGATACACTATTTTTTTATTGTGCAAACTCTGATATGTACATATAATAACAAAAGTTATCTCCTTAGCAAATTTATACCACAAATACAATTTATTATAAACTAAACTAAAAATACAAATAATTTTACTAGTCTGAGTATGCAAATTCTAGATTCTTTTTCCTCCTAGACTTTTAAATTTTCCCTCGGTATAGTACAATTTGAAAGATGGGTTAATTTTGTTTCTTCTTTCAACGTAAGAGCAGGGCCTCATAAGGAAGCCTGTCTCATGAACTTTATTGAAAGGATGGGTACTAATTGATCATTTTATTCATGTAAAACAGCAGTTACTCGAACAATACCTAGATTGCTGCGCCTTGTCATTGATACATTTTGAAAAACCTAGTATACATTAATTTTTACTATGTGCTAAAAACAATCCCACAGGTATCCTCGATGTTCATCCAACGTGAATCCATTTTGCACGCGCACACACATACATATAAATGTACAAAAAGTACATATTTATGCACTAACAATAAATATATGCTTGACCAAACTATGGGCTAGATAAAGCATGCTTTAGAAAAAAGAAGTTCAATGATTTGCAGTCCTATTTCAATTTCACCAGCATGTGCTTTATACTTACGCGATTCCTTGAGCAAGAGTTGTAGCAACTCTCATCCTCATGGCCCAATCCAAACTCCTACCTCCCCTTGGAATGTGGTACAGCCATCTATCTAAAGGTCCATTAGCAACAAACTCATAAACGATATAACGATCACCATGACTATAGCAGCACCCTTTCACGGCTACTAAATTAGGATGATGCAGCTTTGCAACTCGTCCAACCTCGGAATAGAACTCTTTTTTCCTTTGGAGGCTTGATCTCTTCAGCCTCTTAACCGCAACCCTAGTTCCATCAGGAAATAACCCTCTGTAGGTCCCACCAGTCTTGGCATCTCCCTGAAGTCGATTTCCTTCGCTAAAATTCTTTGTAATCGACCTTAGCTCCTCACCAGCAAACGCTTTCCATGAGGGAGGAACCAACGCAGCTGCTGAAGGACTAGACACCTTTCGTGATCTTCTGCGTTTCTTGCTCCGCCTATACATGAGGAGCCAAATCACGACAGATAGGGTAGTGGCGAGAATTAATCCGCTCACAACAGCAAGGATGATGAAATACTCGTCGTGGCAGTGCTTATGGTAGCATTTGTTCTCTGTTATAAGATAAATATCATCAAGTAAAATATATAAGAAAGCTCTGAAAGAAAGGGGAAAATGCGTTGTATCCATTGCTGCAAATAAAGCATATCATCATCACCATCTAAGCCTTTATGGGGTCCGCTATGAAGCAAGACTCCACGAAAGATTTGACAAAGTTTTGCGGCTACATGTCGGCTTGACTTCAGCCCTTAGTTTCAAATTCTTGGCCTAGGAAACTATGACAGATGAGGGCTTTGGTAAGATTGTAAATGACCAAATATTGCCCCCTAAATTCTCCTTAATTATGTTAAAAGTATAGGAGGATAGATGATAAATTTGCTGTAGAAAAGGCGAAAGATTTGCAAATACAACATAACTAACCTCAGAAAAAGTAGGACAGGGTCTGAAACTTAATATATGTATTACATATCATTTTGAATTATAGTGGAATAAATCAAGTAATAAAACTAGATATTGCATGCGAAGAGAGATATAATATCTAGGCCGTAACGTACCTTTACTTTGCATGCATATAAGTCCATGAGATGTATTGCAACTATCACCAACGAGAACAACACGACCATTAGTTAATAAAGTGCAGGAGTTTGCCATGCTGCCACCGTTGCAAGAAGGATGAGAACAGTTGATTCTAAATGGTTCTCCTGGAAAAACGGACTGATTCCAATGAGACGAATTGTCTGACCATTTCCAAGCCAGGCCCAGAGAAGAATTGTAACCTCCTCCACCAATCCAGCACCCGTTCTTGCTAGCAGCACATAGAGTCTGAGCAAAAGTCAACTCTCGGACTGACATAAGATCAGCCAAATGACCACTATAATTATGACAAAGTGCTTCTGATTTATCCCAAGAAAGAGGATTTCCTATGTATTTGAAGCATTTGTCGTTACCGGGGCCGAGTTTCCATTCAGCAGAGCATGGCGCTGTTTTAAAGGCAGACGGCAGATTTAAAAGGTGAAAGAAAATTAATTGGCAGAAAAGTGGAACTTGTCATGGGCCTACATTTATAAATGATCTTTTGCAGATGAATAGTATGCGACTGAGATGAAATTTGTGATAATAAAACCTTATCTACGTTAAGCGCAAAATTCTTTCGCTAGTATCCAATTCTTCATTTGGTAATCCAGTTTCTTATCTATCTCTAGCTCCGATTTGTACAAGAAAACTCTCTCTCTCTCTCTCTCTCTCTCTCTCTCTCATGCTCATATTTGATGTCTGACGGATGTCGGATCGCGTCAAGATGTTACCTTCCATAGATCTTCTGGGAGCGACGATGGACGGCTGAGACTGGAGTTGGAGGTTGGCTCCTGAAGCATGTGGATCTCAATGGGTTTGAGGTTGTTGAGGCCGAGCTACTTGCAAGGAAGTCCCGGGGTGGTTGTATCCCTGGGTACCCTCCGACGATCAAGTTAGACCGGATATTCAAGCAGAATAACGGCCTAGTGGGGAAAGAATGGCTTTCTTGAACCGTCTGAAGAAGGGGTTTATATAGTGGTGGCTGCAAGCAGGCAGGCGCGAGAATCACGCCGGCCGTTACGCTCCCGACGTCACGTCCGCGTGATAGGTGGGATCCTGCATTAATGACGAGGTAGGCTCGTTAATGGGGGATCGTGATGGCGTGGAACGCAGGACGTGGCCGGCGGGTATCTCGCGCATGGCGAGGTTCGTGGAGGTGAGACGAATGCGCCTGCGGTCGGTGCCGTTGGTCGGTCGATGGGACAGAGGGAGATAAGCTCGACGGGAGACCCGGGGACGAGCGAGAGGCCGAGGTATCTTGGTTCTGCTATAGCTCGGAGGCGAGCTGAGAGGGCCGAGGAGGCCAGTTGTGCAGGGAGCTCGGAGATGAGCCAACGGTTGTTTGTAGGACGGGCATAGAAGTGGTCTGGTCGGCCACTGTAGGTCCTTTCTTGCAAGCTTCGGGACACGTCATCTGCCGCGTGTCATGATCTGGGAGATCACCGATATCGAGCATCATCATTAGCCCCCCACTCTCGTCTCGACCCGCTCACGGGTCGGGTCGAGAGTGGTCTGTCAGGTTACCCGAGGTGAGCTCCCTTTCGAAAATATCGCAAGGGCGCATTGCCGGGCAATCAGCTATATTTTCTGGGTGACGCCAGCGAGTCAGAGATCGGATCTTGCATTAAAGAGGACGCGCCGGATCGTGCATGCGTTTGCCGAAGCGACGGCCCACGTGTCTGGCGCCGGTTGGTTGACGTGACTGGCGAGGGCTTCCTGCGTCCGATGGGGCGCGACCAATGCGTGTGCGACAGGTGGAGCGATGGTGGGTGTCGAATGCAATGGGTCGTTTTGGCGGGAGATTACTGTCGCCGTTGGATGTGTATGCCGGCAGCTATAAATTGAGGCGGGTCCTCTTCAGGGCCCACACTTCATCGTAATTTTCCTCGTCCTCGGTCTTGTAAGCTCGGAGCTCTCCTCTTTAGGTCGGGATTTCCGCGTTTTCTCTTCCGAGGGCTCATCCGCTCTATCAGGTTAGATGTCTTCTTCTGAAGAGTCTGTAGATATAGTTCCGTTAGAGTCTGGGGAGCCCTCCGTAGATTCTTCATCTTCTTACTCTTCTTCTTCCTCTTCTTCTTCTTCGGAGTCGGAGTCCGGAGTTAGGGTCAGATCCACTTCCCGGGGTCGCGCGACGGGGGCGGTCCCCCGAACGGAGGTTGCGGATGCACCTGGCGTGTCGTCCACGGTGAGGTATGAGGATGAGCTCGCCACCGTTCGGACTCGTTTTCACATTCCTCCCGGCTATACGCTGCGTTTGGCCGAGGAAGGGGAGATGACAGATCAGGTGCGAGGCAGGGAGATTGCCCTGTACCTGGAAGCCTTTTGGGCCGAAATGCGCTTGCCCTTCTCTTCCGAGGTTGTTAAAGCGTTGAACCATTTTGGATTGGCCCCGGGCTAGCTAGTACCGAACTCCTGGAGGATTCTCCTTGGGTTCCTGGTCCGTTTGAAGTTGCAGTCGATCCTTTTCAGGCTGGCTACCCTTGCCTCTTCTTTCTGCTACAAAGGTCACCCCGGCACCCGCGCTGGCGAGCCGAGGTGAGTTTACATCTCCTTTAGGAAACAACGGGGAAGTGCTGCCGGGTCGAGAGTCGTTGTCATACCTTCTTCCATCCACGATTGGAAGAAGTTTTTCTTTGTTGGGCCGCCAAAGGGTGAGGACTGGCCCGTGCCCACCCAGTGGTCTAGGGATAAGTGCCGGCGGGAGAGTCGGTCTATCGATCCCGGCGCGGTGAAAGTAGCGGAGTAGGAACCCATTCCCCGGGCCGACGTGCTGCTTTCTGAATGGGTCCTTAGTTAGGCTGGGCTCAGCCCCGCCCAATTCGCCGGTAAGTTAGGATTTTACAAACAATCTGTTAGACTTGCGCTTATTTTCATTTCTACTTGCATTGCTGACTCCATTGTACCTTGTCTTGTGCAGAACCCATATAGCTGAGCAAACTTCGAGCGACCATGCATGAGCAGAAGAAGGGATCGAGGGCTGGAGGTGCCAGCTCTTCCCGTCCGACGTCGGCCCCGTTTCCCCCAGCAGCCGCTCCACCAAGGCGTTCGAGTGCGGCGCGTGCCGCGGAGCCCAGCCAGGCGCCGAGCCGAAAGCGAGTTCGAGAACAAGAGGCCCGGGCTTCGGATATAGAGACCGGCTCCCCGGCGTCGTCTCTCAAGAGGTTCCACCGGACGGTTCTGCATACCCCGGCCTCCCCAATCCTGGTAGACGAGGGGGGCCTCCGCTTTGAGGTGCCTATAAGCTCTCCGTTGCTGACAGCCTGCTGACTGAGATGGAGAGGTCGGCCGGGGTCAAAATCCCTCAGGGGACTCTCAGGGCGCAAATGGTGTCCATCGCCCAAGAGGCCGTGCAGGTTAGCACTCGCACCTTACTTGGTTCTTCACTCAGCGTCTTACCATCCGTAAGATTTGGTGTCTCCCTTTTCTTTCTGACCCCTTCTGATTTCTTCAGGTCCTCCAGCACGTCGCCCTCTTTGTCCAGATGGAGGACGAGGAAATTGCCCCGGCGATGCGAGCCGCGGGCGAGTTCTCCTCGCCGGAGGAGAGCTCAAAGTTGGAGCTGGAGGCTGCAATGGCGAGAGCCGCTGCCCTGGAGGACGAGGTGGCGGCCGTGAAGCAGGAGATGACGGCCGGGAAGCACAAGGTTGCCGGGCACCGTGAGGCCGCCCGGGCCGCCAAGGTCAAGCTTCAGGACTCCAAGATGCTCGTCGGCACCCTGAAGAAGTCGGCGAGCACCCTCCGAAAGGAGCTGGAGGCGGCGACAGAGGGGATGAAGCGAGCCGAGCTCAGGACGTCAAAGGCGGTGGTGAACTACAAGAAGTCGGACCATTTTTACTCCGACCTAGCCGAAGCTTCTACCCTCATCTGGCACGATGCCCTCGACGCCGTTAAAGCTCGAATGCCGGAGTTCCCTCATGAAGAGCTCCGGAATGAATATTCTCGCGGGGATGACGCGCAGGGGAATACCCCGGTAGCGCTGCCGGGGACGAGGTTCCTGGCGATGGCGGCGCCGAGGCTCTTGTGAAGGGCGCCGATCCCTAAGACACAGCCCCGGTCGTGGTGGACATTGAGCTCCCCGGGGTAGTGCCCGGCCTTGGGGCCTGAAACCCTTCATCTTCTTATTTCTTTTCTTTTATCGCTTCGGGAATTTTGTAAGCCTTCGGGCGTTTTTTTAAGGCCGGGGGCCAATAATACCTTTGTAAAGACTTTTTGAATGAAGCATTTTTTGCGGTGTTTTGGCGCAGTTTTTCCTTCTGCTTGTTGTTAAATCTATGTTTGCACGGTGATGTCTTCATGTTAGGCATGTTTTTCGTCTAGCGATCATACGTCGAGTTGAATCTGATCATTTGCCGAGTGTGCAAAGACCGGTGGGAAGACGGTATCTCCATGGCCCCAAAATCAAGATGGATATCGCTCAAACGTAGACCGGATGCCTCTTGGTGAGGGCTTTGTTCCTTAGCGTAGAAGGCTCGGAGAAGCATGCTAAGGATGGACCGAGCAGGGTAGCTGCTCGGTCGCCTCTTGGCGAGGGCTTTGATCCCTGGCGTTGTGGGGTAGGGAACTACCAGCCGGGGATAACCGAGCAAGGGAGAGTCCGGTTGCCTCTTGGTGAAGGCTTTGTTCCTTAGCGTGGAAGGCTCGGAGAGGCATGCTAAGGATGGACCGAGTAGGGTAGCTGCTCGGTAGCCTCTTGGCGAGGGCTTTGATCCCTGGCGTTGTGGGGTAGGGAACTACCAGCCAGGGATAACCGAGCAAGGGAGAGCCCGGTTGCCTCTTGGTGAGGACTTTGATCCTTAGCGCGGGAGGGGCCGTAAGAGGCCTGCTAAGGATGGTCGGACAGGGTTGCCACTCGGTGCCTCTTGGCGAAGGCTTTGATCCTTAAGGATGGGCCGAGCAAGGTTACTGCCCGGTACCTCTTGGCGAGGGCTTTGATCCCTAGCGTTGCGGAGTAGGGAACTACCAGCCAGGGATAACTGAGCAAGGGCGGGCCCGGTTGCCTCTTGGTGAGGGCTTCGATCCTTAGCGCGGGAGGGGCCGTAAGAGGCCTGCTAAGGATGGCTGAGCAGGGTTGCTTCCCGGTGCCTCTTAGTGAGGGCTTCGATCCCTAGCGTTCTGGGATAGGGAGCTACCAGCCAGGGATAAGCGAGCAAGGGCGGGCCCAGTTGCCTCTTGGTGAGGACTTCGATCCCTGGCGTTAGGTAGGGAACTACCAGCCAGGGATAACCGAGCAAGGGCGGGCCCGGTTGCCTCTTGGTGAGGGCTTTGATCCTTAGCACGGAAGGGGCCGTAAGAGGCCTGCTAAGGATGGCCGAGCAGGGTTACTGCCCGATGCCTCTTGGTGAGGGCTTCGATCCCTGGCGTTGTGGGGTAGGGAACTACCAGCCAGGGATAACCGAGCAAGGGCGGGCCCGGTTGCCTCTTGGTGAGGGCTTCGATCCTTAGCGCGGGAGGGGTCGTAAGAGGCATGATAAGGATTGACCGAACATGGAAGCTGCCCCGGTGCCTCTTGGCGAGGGCTTTGATCCCTGACGTTGCGGGGTAGGGAACTACTAGCCAGGGATAGCCGAGCAGGGTAGCCACTCGGCTGCCTCTTGGTGAGGGCTTCGATCCTTAGCGCGGGAGGGGCCGTAAAAGGCCTGCTAAGGATGGTCGAGTAGGGAAGCTGCCTCGGTGCCTCTTGGCGAGGGCTTTGATCCCTAGCGTTGCGGGGTAAGGAACTACCAGCCAGGGATAACCGAGCAAGGGTGAGCCCGATTTATTCGTGAGGTCATGTCCGACCTTCCCAGTGTGAGAGAGGGACAGCCGCGGGTGAACGCGTGGGGGAGGCGAAGCGCCGGAGCCGCGTCGTTTCGATTTCGTCCAGAAAGGCTCGATGCATGCCGCGTAGCAGTACAGTTGTGTGTGAAACGAGCGACTGTTGGACTCCTAGGGCGTCGTGGCTATAAAATGGAAGGAGCGTTGATCACTCCTTCCTTCACATCCAAAACGTAAGAATGGAGGACTTCCCTTTTACCATCCCGACATCGTAAACTTTGAGGACGTGTACCTCTACGATCAGCAATGCACCGAGGACACGGTGCGGTTAGTGATAGGCCGCATTGAGGATCATTTCGGCCGACTGCTTCCCCGGCGCTCTTCCCTGCTCCAGCTGTTGATGTACTCCATTTGGAGGGCGTCGCCGGGGCTCTACAATCTCTTGTCCGAACAGCTGAAGGACGAGGCGGTTGGTAAGCTCAGGTCTTTGCGGCGCTTCGGCCTGATCTCCGCGGGTCGGCGGGATCTCTCGGTGGCATTCATCCTTGAGTGCTACCAATTAAGGCACGACGCCGACGTTCGCGGGCGGCATCAAGGGCAGAGGTCTGAGGCCGTGAGGGCTCGGCTGGCAGAAATATTCTCGAAGTACCATGAGCAATGTTTTCTGCATCCCCTCCCCCCGCTATTGTAATTTTTCCTTTTTCTTTCGATGTACGGCTGAGGAGTCTATAGTACCTTTTTGAATGAACAAAACTCTTCTTTTTTTTTGCAATGTTTTATTGATCCCTTCTTATTATATAAACAGAAAGATCTTGAGAAAAGTTTACATTGCTCTAGTAAAAGAAGTACACGCTAGTATATGTTCTTTTTATTGGTACGGTTTGAGCTTCTTGGCAGTGTAAGGCCGTCAAAAACGATCGGCTCGGTCTCCCTGGCCTTCATCCTCGGGTGGCTGTTGGCTTCCACGAACGGCGTTGGGTGCCGAGCCTCATAGGTACTCAATGTACCCCTGCCGACATAACCATGATTTAGCCGATTGTCAACTCGCCGGGAGGGGGACGCTGCTCCTGCTCGCGATCAGATTGCCGCTTGTCCTGCAAGTACGCTGCCAGGTGTCCCGAACGGATGAGCTCCTCGATATAATCTTGGCGCTGCTTACAGCTCTCTGTGGAGTGGTCTAGCGACCTGTGGAAAATGCAGTAGGGGCCTCGGGTGTGCTTCCCCGCCATGCGCGAGATCGGGGGAAGCTTGAAGAACCCCTCGCCCTTAGCCTCCTCTAGCAATACCGTCTGGGAGACGTTGAGCGGGGTGTACTCCTGAAACTTTGGGGAGTAGGGCTTCGGCCAGTCGAGTCTCTTTCTCTCTTCCCTCGCCCTTTTCTTTTGGTCGGTTTGCTCTGCACCGGGGAGATTTGCGTTCACCTCGGACTCGAGCTGGATCTCCCGCTCGGTCTAGGCCTTTACCTCGGCCATGGTCTTAGGTTGCGCCAATGCAAAGGAGTGTAATCACTCTTTGTGCCTAAGACCAAACCTAAGTGCCGTAATGACCGTCTCGTCCCGGTGCTATGGGACCTCGAGAAGGGCGCTGTAGAAGCGGATGACATACCCTTTGAATGTTTCTCTTGATCGTGAAGAGATGGTCGACGGTCCGTTCCTGCCGTCTGTTTCCGACGAAGTGGCCGAGGAATTGGGTGGCCGGCTTGTCGAAGGTTGAGATCGAGCGTGGCGCGAGTCCTCGGAACCAGTCTCGTCCGGAGCGGATGAGAGTGGCCGGGAAAGCTCGGCATTGGGCGGCGTCAGAGTTGTCTTAGAAGCTCATTCCCGCGGTGAATGCGTCCAGATGGTCCTTAGGATTGATTTACCGTCGAAAAGAGAGACCTTTGGGGGCTTGTTCCGGGAGAAGACATGGATGACGAGCAGCTCCTCGGTGAAGGGTTTGGTGAGCGAGTCGGCGACGTACTTAGCCCCGTCGCTCGTATGATGACCTTCTCGATGCATACCTTCGATCTTCTTTTCGAGGGTGTCGAGTCGGCCGTGGTATCCCATCGATTCGGCACATTCTGATCTTTGGCCTCTGCTGTCGGTGGACCGTGTCTGGCCGCGGCCCCGGTTCCTTTCGATGAGGTTCCTTAGGTCCTCGGACAAGGTAGTCTTTGGGCTGTCGTGATGAGTCTCGTCTGCGCGACCCCGTCGAGGGGGTGTCGGTCATGCCTGGGCGCAGGCGAGCTGACCGACATCTCCTCGAGAGGAACGGGGACGCGATGGGGCGAGGGGCGAGGCACTCTGGCGACGGACCTCGGTGTCGAACTGGGGGGCCCAGCGGGTCACAGAATACACTGGCCTGGGAGATTTGTGGCCATGGGAGGCAGCGAGGCAGTGGTCGGCAGTGCTGACGCGAGCAGAGTCTTCTCTCCCTTGGTAGGGGTCCTGTCCCCAAGGCAGGAAAGCGGCGACCTGGGGGTTTGCCCTGCCATTTGGACGCGGAAGAGCGCCTCCACGACGGACGCAAGTTGATCTATCCGGCCGGTTAGGGCGTTGATGGCGTTCGGGGAAGGAGATTCGTATGCGCCTCCGTTGAGGGGGAGGCGGCGGCTAGTGGTTGGATCGTCGCGGTGATCGCTTGCCATAGTTGGATCGGAAGATGAACTTTTGTTTTAGTGGAATCAAGAATTTCCAACAGACGGCGCCAGCTGACGGATGTCGGATCGCGTCAAGATGTTACCTTCCGTAGATCTTATGGGAGCAACGATGGACGGCTGAGACTGGAGTTGGAGGTTGGCTCCTGAAGCGTGTGGATCTCAATGGGTTTGAGGTTGTTGAGGCCGAGCTACCTGCAAGGAAGTCCCGGGATGGTTGTACCACTAGGGACCCTCCGACGATCAAGTTAAACCGGATATTCGAGCAAAGTAACGGCCTAGTGGGAAAAGAATGGCTTACTTGAACCGTCTGAAGGAGAGTTTTATATAGTGGTGGCAGCAGGCAGGCACGAGAATCATGCCGGCCGTTACGCTCCCGATGTCACGCCCGCGTGATAGGTGGGATCCCGCATTAATGGCGAGGCAGGCTCGTTAATGGGGGATCGTGAAGGCGTGGAACGCGGGACGTAGCCGGCGGGTATCTCGCGCATGGCCAGATTCGCGGAGGTGGGGTGGATGCGCCTGCGGTCGGTGCCGTTAGTCGGTCGATGGGACCGAGGGAGATAAGCTCGGCGGGAGGCTCGGGGACGAGCGAGAGGCCGAGGTATCTTGGTTCTGCTATAGCCCGAAGGCGAGCTGAGAGGGCCGAGAAGGCCAGTTGTGCAGGGAGCTCGGAGACGAGCCAACGGTTATTTGTAGGACGGGCATAGGAGTGGTCTAGTCGGCCACTGTAGGTCCTTTCTTGCAAGCTTCGGGACACGTCATCTGCCACGTGTCATGATCTGGGAGATCACCGATATCGAGCATCATCAATGTCACATCATTATGTCATTTTTTCTTAGAACTGGCCCGTAAGCCTAACACATGCACACAACACACAAGCACCAAAGGGACCCACAAATTTACCCCGAAAAGGTTAAATTGTCGCCGCTTCCCCTCCTAGGAATCGAACCTTGCACTCTCCCCAGGAGGTTACCATCCATACGCAAATTTTCACTAGCACATCATCTATCATAGTTGCATTTCGAAACATTTTAGATTGATTTTTGTCTACTTAAATAATTTTGGGTTTTTTTTTTGAAATATTAATAATTTAAAAATTAATTACTAAAATAGGGGGATAGATTTAAAATCATCAAAATAGGGCGGTTTCGCCCCCCCCCCCCCACCCCCACCCCCACTCCCGAATAGGGGGCGGGTTCTAGGAACCCGCCCCCTTTTTTTATTTAATTTTTAATTTTAATTATTAATTATATAATTAGAATTAGAATTATATAATTATAAATATAATTTTAATTATAATATGATTATGATTATAATTATAATTATAATCATAATTCTTTTTAAAAAAATTTAAAACTAAATAAACGTAAAAATTATTTAAATAAAATAATAAAATTTCATTATATCAATGTTTTTTACAGAATGAATCCGTCAAAATTTACAATACAAAAAAATCCTATCCGATTTCTATCTCGACGGTCAAATTTATAATATCAAAATGAATCCGTCAAATTTACAATATAAAAAAATCCTATCTGTTTGTAAAATGTAAATTCTATATCGACGGTCAAATTTATAATAACAAAATGATTCCGTCAAATTTATAATACAAAAAAATCTGAGTGCACTTGTCACGATCCTGAAGGTCCCGTCCCTGATGACTGTCCTGGACATCTGGTCCTATAATGGCCTGCTTGTTTGCATAGGCTACATCTGGCGTGCCTTTGCTGAGAATCAGCATCCATTGTCATTCAATCTCGACGCACCTTAGGTCTTACGGGCCTTATATTTTTTTCCGACGGTAATACAGTGGGTGGGTGTCTGTTGGCAGTATAATAGTGCCAATAGCGACTGTCCGGTATAGGATGAAATTTTGGATCGTATGCGCCTTGGTAATGGGAAACTGTATAGTAATGGGAAGCAAAATTGTAATGTGAGTTATGCATGCTGCTCGCAGCAGCAATTGCGTGGGCAAAAGGTAAATGTTGTTGCTGGAAAAGACCGCATGTACACGAAGAGAGCCCTTCATCTCTAAAGTTCACGGTATATTGATTCTCATTACCGCCCGTTACTTGAAACTCCGCCGTGTCAAACCTTTCGGATCTGTAGTATTGTGCTCTGCGCTCTCTTTTCCGAAATATACCTTCGTAATACGCGGTGAGCGGAGTCTCCATCGCCAAGGACTTTTTTCTTCTGTGCACAAAATAAGTATTCATCCGGAAAAAGGTTTGAACAATCAACCCCTGTATCGGTAAGCCTCTAACGCCTTTAAGGACCCCGTTGAAGCTTTTAGACATATTAGTCGTCATTAGTAGATATCTGCACCCATCATCATGTGCTTGTGACCACATGCGTACTGGATACTCATCTAACCACGCTTTCGCGGCTTGACTCATCTCCCCAATTTTCGCCATGTATATGTCGTGAACATTAGGGTCAGGCGTTTCACCGGCTTTGTACATAAGCTTATGTAGATCCGAATTTTTAAATTTTCGATCAAAATTTTGCCTGAAGTGCCGTAGGCAAAACCTATGTGGGGTCGTCGGAAATACAGATCTCATTGCAGCTAGTATTCCCAGATGTCTATCAGATATGATGCATAAATCTGTTTTATCAAGAACAAATGGGATATTTTTGAGTTGACGGAAAAACCATGACCAGGATGATGTATTTTCACCCTCGACAATAGAAAATCCCAACGGAAATATACCGTTATTAGCATCAACACCTGTAGCAATTAACATGCAGCCTCTGTACTTATCGTATAGCTACGTACCATCAACGCACAATACCGGCTGACAGTGTGTGAAACCAGCCGCACATGGACCAAAGCACCAGAAAATTCTTTGAAACCTGACAGAGCCTTTGACGTCTGTTTCTGTGGTTTTTAACCGGTATACGGTCCCCGGATTTGATGCTTTCATGGCTTCCATAAAAGGGACCAGTGAGTTGTACGAGCTTTCCCAGTCCCCAAATATCTTGCATAAAGCCTTTCTACAAGCATCTCATACCTTCACATACGAAATCTGAATTTTATGCTCTCCGCTAACCAAAAGTCGTATCTCTTGGGGAGTCATCGCCACATCTGTACGGATTAGTGGCATGATTAGCGAGCAAATATAAGATGAAGTGCAATTCCGGTGATCTTGTAACATAATAGAATTGATGCAAGTATGTTCTTGGTTGTATTTCGTGGCCTTCCAAGCTTTGGCTCTTTTGGAACAACATGCATGCAATCTCCACTGACATTCAGGAGCTTTCGTACATACCACCGTATAGTACGTCTTATTTGACTCTTCGGTTTTAAATGTAACGTTTTGCTGAATAGGCCACGACTTCAGCTTACAAATAAGATCTCCTTTTTCCTGAAACAAATCCCCGACACTGACGCAATCTTTGCTTGCTGCTGTCGCGTCCAAATAGGGTGTCGCATTTACTTCTGCCACGGCTAAGTCTACCCAACTATTATCTTCCAGCGGATCAAGGCCGGGATCTTCTAGTTCGACAAAATCGTTATTCGCAACCATACCATCAAAGAATGATATCTCGTTCAATCCAGCGGCATATTCCACGCTATCCTCCCCCTGATGACCTTCACCAATTTCATCATCATCACTGCCACACATATCAATATCACCCGTAGCAACATAAGGCTCGGGTGCAATATATGATGGTTGTGGTCGGTGTAATGTGGATGGTTCGGGTGAGAAGACCGGAAAGATGTGGACGGACATGCTTGGAATGCGCTACTTGGATCGTGTCGGAATGATGCGGAGGTGTGGGAAAATCTACGTTTAGTATATAAATTGTTATTATAATATTATTCCTTAATATTTTCGTAACTAAATCATCGCTTGTTTCAGATTTATTTACCTGTGGAAGGTTGTGTATGGTAATCCTTGTTGTTCTTCTGAGGTGCATGTAACTGCAGCAGTCGACTGGGAGAACCTGGATTTATGGATTTATAAAATGTTTGAATATTAGTATCCTGGTATTACTAAAATGTTTGAATATGGATTTATAAAATGTTTACCCATGAGTTTGAAGGTTTGAATAATGTTGTGTATAGTCATATCCGCCGAGACTGACGGTATCATCGTTAACCATGTGACCGTACCCCCAGGAACTATCTCCAGCATTACCATCAAAATTACCCGTTGGAGGAGCATCAGATACTTCCAATTGTTCCTTCTGAACCAAAAGTTCAAAAGAATGTTGGGTGTTTGAGAGACCGAAATCTATCATCGAAGATATTGATGCATCATCGTCTATAATTTCAACAAATACATTTCCACTAAACATGGGCCATATACAACATAACTTAACCCTAATTTCACGGGGATCGTATTTCGTGATTTTGAACACTTTATTCTCTAGTTCATTATAAGTCGTTGATGGTTCTAATCGCATGATTCTTGCGGACCCGCCCATATACTCGGGACCTTGTGCACTTGTGATAACCCGGCCATCGTATTTACATACAACAAATAAACTTGAACTTGTCATGGTCTGCATCAAACAATATCAAGCCAACAATAAAAAAAGCGTTAACAACTTCATACAATCACAGTCAAACCATGCACAATCATACCTATAGCTATGGTTTTCAAAGTCCACTAGACTGCTCCTAACCGTTCCAAAGTGACAAGTTGTGAGATAACCATCAAATCGCCTCTTCACTGCCAATTATGGCCAGGTAAGCACAAATGAGGAAAGGAGGGATCCGCTCACGAATCACCGTGAGACGGGCCTTTTAAAATTACCTTTCTCACTTGTCTAGCCTAGGCACCACAAAGTCAAGTTTAGCTAAATGATCGAATGCCCACAACCATCATCTGTCCTATTGAGCACAAAAGTCCTTAGTTGGCTGAGTCTAGATATTTTTTAATTAAACTCGAGGGTAATGCGTATGCTGTTAGTGATTTTTGGGGTCTTAAGAAGGGTGATGAAATCCCCACCCAATCTGAATTGGTGTTATAGCCCCTTAAAGTCCGTATTATTTATGCAAACAATAACAAACATAAATCAAAAACAATTGCAAACAACTTATTTAGCGGCGGCGCAAAGAATCCTGCATAAAAACAGTTATATTGGAGAGAGAAAGAGAGTTTGCGCAAAGAATCCTGCACAAAAACAGTTATATTTTTTATGTTGTGTTGAAACAAACATTTTATAATACAAAATAATAAATATTGTGTATAGGATAGACCTATTATGGATAGTTGTGTGTTGAAATATAATGGAACTCTAAGCATATTGAAATCAGATATTCTAAGCATTAGAAACAAGACTTTGTTTCTTTTGAATTTTTTATTTTTTGGATAGCATAAATATTGTGTATTGGAATTGTAAGCATCAGAAACAAGACTAATAGTTTCTTTTGATTTTTGATTTTTTTAGTTTTTAGATCCTGAGCTCATTTAAGTTAGATGCATTGCCAAATTTTAATTTGCCACAAATAAGGTTTTTAATAGCACACGACAAAAAATGGTGGTTTTGATATGTATGTTTTCTTAGCAAAATTATCTTCTCTCCATCAATGTCTCCAGCAAAGTGACTTCAAAATCTTGTATCTGTTCTGAATAAATAGTGGGTTCAAAATCTTGTATAATGTTGAGCATCTGAATGGAACAGACGAGAAAAGGAGTTATAAAAAAATCTTGAATATGGTGGTTTTGATATGTATGTTTGCTTACATCCTTTTCTTCATTTAGGATCCTGGTATATATAATTGGGAAGATGCTAGAAAAGATTGGCTTATCTCCAATACTTTGTGAACTGTTCCGTCTTGATCCTATCCAGCAGCTCCTCCTTCCAGACTATGGTACTGAACTTGACCTTCTTCCTGAACTCTACACTTACACAAAATAAATTGTGTATAGGATAGAGCGTAAATGGATGGTGAGTTGTATAGCAGAGAGTAAGTTGTGTATAGGATAGAGCGTAAATGGATGGTAAGTTGTATAGCAGAGAGTAAGTTGTGTATAGGATAGAGCATAAATGGGCGGTGAGTTGTATAGCAGAGAGCTATTTATCGGATATGAAGGCGGGCTAATTATTGAAGAGGGCGGGTTATTAGAACCCGCCCTCTTCCTTCTGCAACCGACAAAAATGATGGTACGACACACAGACAAAAAAGATGGGACACATAATTATTGAAGAGGGCGGGTTTTAATAACCCGCCCTCTTCCTTCTGACAAAGGTGTAGGATGTTTTTCGTCACCCCATCGAGATGGGAATACGCACGCGCTTGTCAGGCGCGTTACAGATTCCCCCTGCCTAAGGTAAGCTGGGGTTTAATGATTGTGGGGATCCGAATCTCCGGCAGCCGCGGACTAAGCTGCCGTTAATTACCCCTCGCCTTTGGAGCGAGGGAACCTCCGATTGACGGGTTAAACTGGTCATGCGAACTCAATGTGCAGTGTTGTGTTTTGAAGGGGTTTTGGATATATTGGGGGCCCCGCAGAGTTTTTACGGGGGTCCCGCTACCCGGATAGCGGGCTGGGGGTCAAGGAGGCTAGCAGCCCCCTTGCGGGGTGCGGGGCAGCGCCCCGTTAGAAATCTTTTTCTAACAGGGACAGTGTCATGGTGTATGTGTGTGTGCACATATGTATGCATATGTGTATATATATGTATGTATATATATATATAAAAGAAAGAGGGGAAATGCATCCAAAGGATGCGTGGAGCCAGCGCCTTGGGCGCTGTGCGCTCAGGCGCTAGCGTGCCACGTGGGCGCTCTGCACTTGAGCGTTGTAGCGCAAGCGCGCCACGTGTCGGCACGTGGGCGCTCTGCGCTTCAACGTCTGACGCTCGAGCGCAAGTGCACGACATGTCGGCACGGGGGCGACTTGCGCTTGAGCGCAAGTGCGCCACGTGTCGGCACGGGGGCGACTTGCGCCAGAGCGCTGTGCGCTTGAGCGCAAGCGCGCTACGTGTCGGCACTAGGGCGACTTGCGCTCGAGCGCAAGCGCGCCACGTGTCGGCACGTGGGCGCTCTGCGCTTGAACGCTTAAGCGCAAGCGCGCCATGTGTCGGCACGTGGGCGCTTGAGCGCCGGCGAGGAAAAGAGGCTTTTAGCCTAAAAAGATTCTCGGAAGAGAAATCAGAGTGGAGTTGGACTCCTAAGTGTGTTTTTGGGGTTAATGGAAGGGGTTTTTCTTCTTCCTCCTCTGTTAGCTGGATCTTGAAGATCAAGAGATGTGAGATCTCAAAATCTCTCTTTTTTGGGATCTAAAGACAGATCCAAGTTCTCATTTGTGGGTTTTGTGGTGAAAAACTATCTTGTTTTTGAAAAGGATCTTGATTTAATTCAAAAGAAAGAAGAAGGTTTGAGACCTTCAGAAAAGGGAAAGAAACACAAACCCTAGGTTCTTTTTTTTTGAGAGAATGAAAGTATCCTTTTTTATTCATCATCATTTTGCCTTATATAGGCTTACATATTTACATATAGCCCTTGGGCTTTACAAAAATGGCATTTTAGCCATCCCATGGCTCATGTGCCATTTCATTTTTGCACATAAGCCATGGGCTTACAAAATATTGGCTTTATGCCTATTTTATTTACATTCATGCATAAACAATTACATAAAAATTATTTATTACATGATTTTGTTGTTGGTATGAGGGAGGTTGGCTGCGGGCTCAACTTGGGCATGGACCCGCTTGACCTGGGCTTGGGCCCACCTAGCTTGAGGGTTGACCTTGACTTTGACTCGGTCCACCGGGGTGTAAATTTTTACCCCAACAAAAGGGACAACAAAAAAAATGATGTGACATATCATCTAATTATTGAAGAGGGCGGGATCTATTAACCCGCCCTCTTTAATAACACAGACAACACATTTTAAAAAAATATATAAAAACTAAACTGATTTGACAATGATTTGACACCATAGAAATATAATTATTGAAGAGGGCGGGTTATTAGAACACGCCCTCTTCCATCTGCAAACGGACAACAAACAATGATGGGAACAGAAAAAAGAAACTGATGTGACACAACGTAATATAATATAATTATTGAAGAGGACGGGTTTTAATAACCCGCCCTCTTTGTTTTAGCGTACAGAATATAAATAATATATAAAAAACTGATTTGACACCACAAACTTAATTATTGAAGAGGGCGGGTTCCAGGAACCCGCCCTCTTCTAGTGATTTGATGTTTGAAAAACTGATTTGACATGAATTATTAAAGAGCCCTGGAACCCGCCCTCTTCTAGTGATTTGATGTTTGAAAAACTGATTTGACATGAATTATTAAAGAGGGCGGGTTCCTCCTTTCCCTATAAAACCCACCCCCCTCCAATGTGCCTTCTCGTATTTAAAATTAACTCACCCCCCTCAAATTAACCCACTCTGTCTCTACTCGTATCTAAAATCGTCTCAATGGAGAATCAACCATTCGACAAATCTCTGCCCGTTCATCAAAACGAATACAGATCTTTTAATATATTACATGGGAAGGAAATATTCTAAACTTAGTAATATTTTTTAATTACCCCTTGTAGAGTGTTTTTCGTCACCCCAGTGAGATGGGAATACGCGCGCGCTTGTCAGGCGTACTACAGATTCCCCCGGCCTAGGGTAGGCCGGGGTTTAATGATTGTGGGGATCCGAATCTCCGGCAGCCGCGGACTAAGCTGCCGTTAATTACCCATCGCCTTTGGGGCGAGGGAACCTCCGATTAACGGGTTAAACTGGTCATGCGAACTCAATGTGCAGTATACGTGTGTTTTGAAAGGGGGTTTTGGATATATCGGGAGCCACGCAGAGTTTTTACGGGGGTCCCGCTACCCGGATAGCGGGCTGGGGGTCAAGGGGGCTAGCAACCCCCTTGCGGGATGCGGGGCAGCGCCCCGTTAGAAATTTTTTTCTAACAGGGACAGTGTCGTGGAGTACGTGTATGTATAAATTTGTATACATATGTATATATGTATATATGTACACAAAAAGAGGGGGAAAAGACATCCAAGGGATGCGCAGGTGCGCAAGCGCGCGCGCCACGTGTCGGCGGGCGGGCGCCTTGCGCACTTGCGCAGGTGCGCAAGCGCGCGCGCCACGTGTCGGCACGCGGGCGCCTTGCGCACTTGCGCAGTTGCGCAAGCGCGCGCGCCACGTGTCGGCACGCGGGCGACTTGCGCAGTTGCGCAAGCGCGCGCCACGTGTCGGCACGCGGGCGACTTGCGCACTTGCGCAGTTGCGCAAGCGCGCGCACTTGCGCAGGCGCGCGCGCCACGTGTCGGCACGCGGGCGACTTGCGCACTTGCGCAAGCGTGCAGGTGAGGCACAACAGGCTTTTAGCCTAAAAAAAATTTCTCAGAAGAGAAATCAGAGAGGACTTGGACTCCTGAATGTGTTTTTCTCCTTTTTTTTGAGGGTTTAGTGAAAGATGTTCTTCTTCTTCCTCCTCTGTTAGCTGGATCTTGAAGATCAAGAGATGTGGGATTTCAAAATCTTTTCTTTTTTGAGATCTGATGGAAGATCTGAGTTCCCCTTGATGGGTTTTGTGGTGAAAAACTAATTTGTTTTGAAAAAGGAAGAGTAAAACTCTTGATTTAATTCAAAAGAAAGAAGAAGGTTTTGGAACCTCGGAGAAGGAAGAAAGAGCTCAGCTCTGAAACTTTTTTGGAGAGAGAAAAGTTATGAGATATTTTCATTATCTTTTGCCTTTATAGGCTATACACTTTACACATAGCCCCTTGGGCTTCTCAAAATGGCATTTTGCCTATCCCATGGCTCATGTGCCATTTCTTTTTGCACATAAGCCATGGGCTTTACAAAAATTTGGCTTTATGCCTATTTTTCTTACATTTATCCGAAAATAAAATAAAAAAAAAACAACAAAATTATTTATTACAAAATTTTTTTATCTTGGTGTGGGGGAGGCCGGCCGCTTCATGGTCGGGCTCGACCCGGGCATGGGCCCACTGGATCTGGGCTTGGGCCCACTTGGCTTGGAGTTGACTTTGATTTTGACTTGGTCAACCGGGGTGTAAATTTTTACCCCAACACCCCTTTCTTTTAATTCTAATAGTTGAAAATAACATTATTTAATTTTGCAGGATGGAGATAATCTCACCGTCGTCACCCATACTTCAGACAAATGGATAGTTACCGACCTGTTGGATATATGTATGCCCTAGAGGCCATTATATGATAGTGGATGTATTTATACATGTATATATATTCAGCGTACATTCTTGCTCGACATGATAGTATGCTATCTGGTTCTTCTTTATCTGACATGTTGATTTGATCATGCTTTTATTCATTCACACATGTTGATAAAGCCCTGAGGATATAGACTTGACTACTGTGATTATGATAAAGATCATACTAGTGGAACATCTGTAGTTTATAAGCATATCCTGGAATGTCCCTAGTCGTAGGTGTATCGAGACGGGGCATCGATACACCAGAGTAGACTAGCGTATATGATACTAGACCCATATGATGGGCGATGGATGTTCCCACATTCATCTATGTTTGACATCGAGATCGTATACGGGTGCTCAGTGGTGACTGGGTACACTGGACGGACTCACCGAGAACTCCTATATGGAATTATATCTATCGTCGGATAGCAGTTCTCAGGTAACACTGGTGCAGGTTAGTCTGTAGACCCGAGATCGTCATAGAGTCTTATGTGTTCTCCCACTGTACTTTGATTACCACCCTACCACGGCTCTACTGAGTCGTGCAAACAGGTGGCCGTTGGGTACAGTCCCGAGACACACGAAGGCGATGAGCGATAGGAGGGGTTTCGTCTCTCCCGGTATTGGGAGTTGATGCTGTGCTGTGCTCGACTGGCTATATCAGTAAGTCCCTAGTCAGGACTGTTGAGATTTACTGATAAGTGTTATCGGTAGTTTCTCGATTTGTTATAGACCATTCATCGGCACGACTTATTGAGTTATTGGGGTCGACGTTACCATCCCTAGACTCGATATGCAGCATTTCTGACGAAGAGACCGGACTGTACGGTAGTATTGCCAGTTGGCTCGACAGGGGTTGTAACAGGTTCGCTTGTTTTCTTCTGATCGCTCAATACCCGGGTGGCCGTTACGTTTAGCTGACCGCTTGCGGCTTGGGAGTGCTTGATATGATCATCACCCACTGCCGGCATATTGACGAGTCTTAGAGTCCCACAATGGGGTTACCTAGTCCAGGCGAAACGTTGTGGTGCGCATATGCGATATGCGCGTGGACCCGGTTAAAATGCGCGTATGAGATACCGTATATTAATCGGACGGCTTGCTTTTGGTCGGGTCGTATGCGATACGACCGGGTTGCTAAATCAAGTGTTGATTTATCATTAACCATTAGTTTCTCACTTGAAATCCTTTCTTGTCTTTATGTTGTATGCATGCATGTATGCATTCATTCTCATTCATGCACATAGGATGTGCATGCACACATACATGCATACATAATGGTTATCATGGTTGTTGATATAGTAGATGGTGGCAATATAAGACTCACACCATATGTAAAATATATGGATATTATTTATTTGGAAAAAGGAAAATGAAATGGAAATTGTTTCATGGTTTATTTTATTATTCTTACACTAACCCCTTGTATTAACCATGATTCATTTTCTATGGTCATTTTTGTTCCAAACAAAAATATCTAAGATATTTTACAACCATGGTTTAGAATGAGAGAGTGAAAATATATATATATATATTCATTTTCTCATTTTCTTTACAAGCTTATCATTTATCTTGAGTTTAAAAGCCATTATCTTCTTCCTCCTTTCTCTCTTGCTCTCTAGTTCTCTCAAGTGAGCAAAAGAGTTACCAAGTTAGGATTTTGAAGTGAGAAAACCAACCATAACACCATTCTACACTAGTCTTGCCCATTAGTGAAGAGTGTTTAGCTTCCATTTCATCTCTTGATCTTGTGAAGTTTCAAGCTTGGACAAAGAGAATTCCGGATGGATCATCGTGGACCTAGAGGATCTCAAGCGGACTTTTTTCCAACCCTCAAGTAGCCAAGGAGTCTAGCGTAGGGAGCTACAAAGGTTGTACTCTCAAAACCCTAGCTTTTACTACTTATGATGATGTCAATGTTATGAAACCCTAAATTTCTAGTGATGATTTTTTGTATGTTCACTTAGCACTTTAAAAATTTGATTTTGACACATGTGATGATTCCAAACCCTTCATGAGGTGCTAGGTAAACCTAACATTGGTATCAGAGCCAAGCTAGAGCTTTAGGCGATACTTTAGCGAAGTTAAAACTCCGATCGAACCAAAAATACGAATTTTTAACCCTTCTCTGGACAATTTTTTAAAACTGTGTTTTTCCAGTATTAAAAATACTTAAAAAATTCAGCAGGCGAATATAAGAATTACTGTAAAAAACGAAGCAATAATCCTTACATTCCGCCGCGGAACCGCGGCCAGAACTTGCTTGGGCCGCGGATCCGCGGCCGTACAGACGAATCATTGCCTCGTTTTCACACAGTAATGTTCCTACCTACTTGTATACATTTTTGGGTATTTTTAATATGCCTCAAGTGTTGAGTGTTCTGGGGATTATTTTGGATTCGTTGATTCGATCGGAATATTTAATTTCAAATTGTTTTCGGGTAATTTAGAAAGTATTAAAAAGTTCGAATGGATATCATTAACTCACTTTTTCCCGGCACGAAAAATTTTCAAGTGTTGAATTTTTTCTCGAGTTTAAATCTTTCGGAAATACGTGCAAGTTTTGTGGTGGACCCTCTAGAAGAACACAAACCTTAACTCGATTATGTGACCGTCTGAACTGTCTCTAAACCTTAGGGTTTGGGGCAGTACGGAGTGCCACACGTGAGGCGTTGGCTTGACCCTTCTACGGCTGGACCGCTGCTACTGTGACACATTCCGGGTTTTTTGAGCTCCGCCAAGTGTTGAGCTTTAGGAAATTTTGGGTATTTGATTATTCGATCGAAAAATTTAATACTGTCTATTTATCTGGAATGTGATACAATATGTGGAATTCATATAGTTAGGCATGAAATGCGAAGTATGTGATATTTCGGATTTACGATGTCTAAAGAGAATGTGGATTCCAAATGTTGTAGTTTTACACTTTCTTTTCTGTGACCGTAAGTGTAGTATGTCGCTTATCGTCGGTTTCGTTGCTATACATCAACGACAATCGGGGTACGCATACTTACTTACGTTGATGATATATGATATTATGTGTTGCTGAGATATGATGTGCAGGATTGTCGCGATTGAATAGCCGGGGGGTTTTAGTGAGATGAGAGTTTTATTTTCATTCATGTAAAATTCATATGTAATGTAATATTCTTTTATTTGGGGCACTTCCGGGTTGAGGTTGTTGTCGCCAATGTTGTATATTATTTACTTTTCCGCATTAGGATAGACCCAAGGAGGGGAGCACAAGTGACCGGGTTCTGGGGTTCAGTGGGAGGCCATCTCGAGGAGTCAAGACCGGTTCTCCTATACTCCAGAATTGGTAGGGTCGCTTGCCGCTCTCGTAGGGGTCTAGGGGTGTGGGCTTGGCTATTCATCGCGACTGTGGAATCCGTATTTTCTATTGTTGGCTAAATACTAAATACGGACGTCCTAGAATATCCCACATTATATCTGTATTTCTGCTGCCTGTATTCTGTGATGTGATATCTGAGACGAATGATATATTATGTATGAGATATATAGTAGACGTTGCTTATGTTTTACATCCGTGCTAGTCCCGTCCCGGTATGCCGTTAATTAAGTAACCTAACGGTGCATAACGGAACATTGCGGCGAATGCGGATGGCATAAGCGTACGTTGTATTTTCGTTTCTTTTCTGTGATTGGCTTAAGGACTTAAATGATGGGACTACATTAATATAATTAATGTAAAGAAAATAAACCTAAAAAGATGTTGTAGAATCGGATTTGAAAACCACTCGGCTCTTTATGAAAAAGCTATATTTCAAAACTGCGGAGCTCAAGCCACTCCTTTTGAAAACCATTTGATTCTACGACGATATCAAGTTCAAAGCGTTAAAGATTTTCTTAAAAATCATCCGCAACCCTCCGTCATTTTAGGAAGTAGAGTACTTAGTATTCGTGCTGCGTTTGTTGACTATAGTTAAGGCGTAGTGTACGGTAGCTAAGTGATGTCTTCCTACACTGCATATAATGCAGATTAATTAGGACATTCATGCGACTTTGTTGACCATAGTTAAGGGTCATATGAGTGGGTCTAATTAATCAAGAAATGACGGGTAGAACTTGACCGGTACTTATGATTTGTTGATCATAGTTAAGGTCATAGGTACTAGGGGTAAAAACCGCATCGGGAATTTCAAGTGTTGAGATTTGCAATGAGATTGCATACCTTCCATATGATGGTTGGATCCCGATCCCACTGTGGGCAATAGTTGCTTCCAGGAGAGTTTTGCAGTTTACAATTAGCTAACTCATTAGGTGTCTAGAAAGGTGTTAACGGGGCTGCGCCTCTGGGAAAACGAGGTTTACTTTAATTAGGTCCGTGCGAAAGCACGGGGAACCTCCCTCAAGTACCGACACTGGCCTGGCTGAACGGTTAGCAAAGTTGTAGACTGTAATTAATCCTGGCTAGTTTTCTTTTTAAGGTTCGAAAGAAAAACTTGATTAAAGCAGTGGGAGACATCGATTAGACAAGATAATAACCAATCTGATCTTTGCAAGAGCTTTCGCTGAGTGTATTCTTTTCTCTCTCTTAATGACAGATACCAATGACTGGACTCAAGCTTCTACTAGATAAAAACAAACTGAATGGGACCAATTATAAAGACTGGCTGAGGAATCTGAAAATTGCCTTGACTTATGACAAAGTATCATATGTCCTCACGGCTTCAGCCCCGCCCGTCCCAGGTCCAAAATCCTCAGTTGCGGATATTGAAGTCCACAAGACATGGGACGCTGACTGTGCCACGGCCAAATGCCTCGCGCTTGCAGCGATGGACAACGCACATCAAAAGCAGCACGAGAATATGGACATTCAAGCCATGTTCCTCCATACAAAGGGTTGTATGGAGAGCAATCCCGCGTATTACGATACGAAGCATCAAAGAAATTGTTTCAGATGCGAATGGCCCCTGGCACACCAGTAGGAGACCATGTTCTGAAGATGATAGCTCTCATAGAAGAGCTTGAGGACCTTGGATGGACGATGGACAATGAACAATATACGGATATTATTCTGCAGTCCCTCCCCTCCACCTTTGCTCAATTCATAGTTAACTTCAACATGCACAACATGGAGAAGGAACTACCTGAACTCCTTAATATGTTAAGGAGTGCAGAGAGCACACTGAAATCAGTGAAAACTCCCGTTTTGAGTGTTGGGCAATCTTTTTCTTCTCGCCCAAAGGCTAAGGCCAAAGGAAAGCTCAAGAAGAAGCCCACCAAGCCTAGGGGTGGAGTTAAAAAGGTTAAGGGCAAGGACAAGTCCAAAGCTGGAGAATCGAGGAAAGGGGAATGTTTTCATTGCCACAAAACAGGACATTGGAAGCGCAACTGTACCGAGTACTTAAATCTCAAGAAGAAGCATGGGGATGCTTCCGCTTCAGGTGTGTTTGTGACAGAAAACTGTTTTTCAATAAACTCTGCTTCCTGGGTATTAGATACCGGTTCTGGTTCTCACATTTGCAATTCTATGCAGGGACTGAGAAATAGCAAGGTTTTGAAGACATGTGACCATACTCTCCGCGTTGGAAATGGTTCCAATGTACATACAGTCGCAGTGGGAGAGTATCACTTGGGGTTGCCATCTGGGTGTATATTGGTTTTGAACCCATGTTATTTTGTACCAAATATGCTTTGTAATATAATATCTGTTTCTTTGTTAGACAATGAAGGATATAATTTTATATTGCAGAACAATGTTATGAACATTCACCTGAATCAAATGTTGGTTGGGTATGGTACGCTTAATAACGGGATATACGTCCTAAATCAACACACAGTTTTCAGCATACAACACACTAATAAAAGAAAACTTTCAGAAATAAATGAAGGTTTTCTTTGGCACTGTAGACTTGGTCATATTAACGAAACAAGACTAAACAAGTTACACAAAGATGGATATTTAAATCCTTTTGAATATAAATCTTATGCGGCTTGCCAGTCTTGTATCAAGGGTAAAATGACAAAAACTCCGTTTACCGGACACGGAGAAAGAGCTACCGAGCTCCTAGGACTCATACATAGTGATGTATGTGGGCTAGTGTCTACACAGGCTAGAGGCGGTTTTTCTTACTTCATTACTTTCACTGACGATTTCTCAAGATTCGGTCATGTATTTTTATTAAAGCACAAATCCGAAACTTTTGAGAAATTCACTGAATATAAACTCGAAGTAGAAAAACAAACCGGTTTGAGTATCAAAATGCTTCGATCAGATCGAGGTGGGGAGTACCTCAGTACAGAATTTGCAAACTTCCTAAAAGAGAATAGGATTCTCTCTCAGCTCACTCCTCCCTACACACCACAGCACAACGGTGTGTCTGAACGACGGAATCGGACCCTATTTGATATGGTCCGTTCCATGATGAGTGATGCTGAGTTACCCGTCTCATTTTAGGGGCATGCATTGGAAACTGCAGCGTTTCTACTGAACAGGGTCCCAACCAAAACTGTGTCTACCACACCATATAAGATATGAAATGGGAAGAGACCATCTCTTAAGAGAATTAAGATTAGGGGTTGCCCGGCCTTTGTTAAAAAGCAGAATCCGGACAAACTCGAGACACGGTCGGTCATGTGTAACTTTGTGGGATATCCAAGGAACTCTTATGGATATCTATTCTACCACAAGAAGGAACAAAAGATGTTTGTTTCTCAGTATGCCACATTTTTAGAAAAAGAGTTTTTCACAGATAAAGATGATGGCAATGTGGTGGATCTAGAAGAGGTTCTAGAGACACAAACTACAAATGACGACTTGGTTGAACCGGCTGTTGCAATAGAAACTGAGGAACCTCGGTCACTCCGTAGGTCTGGTAGGACTTCTCGCCCACCGGAGAAGTACTACGGTTTCCTCATTGATGGTGACAGAGAAGACTGCATCATGGAGGATGATGATCCTACCAGTTTTCAGCAAGCTATCACGAGTGGAGACTCTGTGAAGTGGCTGGATGCCATGAAATCCGAAATGGAGTCTATGTACACCAACTTAGTATGGACTTTGGACGTTGTACCCCCTGGGGTAAAACCTGTGGGGTGCAAATGGGTCTTTAAAAGAAAGATTGGTGTAGATGGACAGGTAGAGACCAATAAGGCAAGACTTGTGCCGAAGGGTTTTCGTCAAAAACCAGGTTTTGACTATGACGAGACTTTTTCGCCCGTAGCCATGCTTAAATCCATTCAGATCCTACTTGTTATTGCTGCTCACTACGACTATGAAATCTGGCAGATGGACGTTAAAACGGCATTTCTAAATGGAGATTTAGAAGAATGCGTTTATATAGATCAGCCAGAGGGCTTCATTGACAGTGGGAGCAGCGGGAAAGCATGTAGATTGCTTAAATCCATATATGGGTTAAAGCAGGCATCACGGAGTTGGAACATCTGTTTCGATGATGTTATCAAAGAGTTTGATTTCATCAAAAATCCAGATGAACCTTGTGTTTATAAGAAGGCTGTAAGGAGAGCTGCCACATTCCTCGTATTGTACGTGGATGACATTCTTCTGATAGGAAATGACATTCCTATGCTACAGTCGGTCAAATCTTTCTTATCACTAAGGTTCTCCATGAAGGACCTGGGTGATGCCAGATACATTCTGGGCATAAGGATTTATAGGGATAGATCCAAGAGGTTATTGGGATTGTCCCAAACCAGGTACATCAACACCATCCTAAAAAGGTTTAGCATGAAAGACTCCAAGCGGGATGCCTTACCCGCTTGCCATGGGGTCACTCTCTCCAAGGACTCTTGCCCAAAGACCGATGAAGAGAGAGCTCGCATGAGCATTATACCCTATATTTCGGCAGTAGGATCTATAATGTATGCGATGTTATGTACACGCCCAGATGTAGCTTATACACTTAGTGTTGTAAGCAGGTATCAATCCAACCCAGGGGAAAATCACTGGATAGCTGTGAAGAACATTCTTAAGTACTTACGAAGGACTAAAGAATTGTTCTTGGTGTATGGTAATGGAGATCTCCAAATGGAGGCCTTTACCGATTCGAGCTTCCAGAGCGATAAGGACGACAGCAAATCTATCTCAGGGTTTGTATTTACCCTCAATGGAGGGGCGGTAAGTTGGAAGAGTTCCAAACAGGATACCGTTGCAGACTCTACGATGGAGGCTGAGTACATTGCAGCAAATGATGCCGCCAAGGAAGCCTTCTGGATGAGGAAGTTCGTCTCGGAGCTAGAGTAGTTCCAACCATTATTGATCCAATACCATTGTATTGTGATATTAATGGGGCTATGGCGTTAGCCAAGGAGCCCAGGTCCCATCAGCGATCCAGACACATTCAGAGACGTTTTCATTTGATCCGGGAGATTGTAGATCGCCGCGAGATCGAGATTAGGAGAGTAGACACAAAGAATAACACCGCGGATCCACTCACAAAGGTCCTCCCTCAGCCGCAGCATAAGCGGCTTTTTGAGATGTTAGGTATGAGATACGCCAATAACTGGCCTTAGTGCAAGTGGGAGATTGTTGGATATATGTATGCCCTAGAGGCCATTATATGATAGTGGATGTATTTATACATGTATATATATATATATATATATTCAGTGTACATTCTTGCTCGACATGATAGTATGCTATCTGGTTCTTCTTTATCTGACATGTTGATTTGATCATGTTTTTATTCATTCACACATGTTGATAAAGCCCTGAGGATATAGACTTGACTACTGTGATTATGATAAAGATCATACTAGTGGAACATCTGTAGTTTATAAGCATATCCTGGAATGTCCCTAGTCGTAGGTGTATCGAGACGGACCATCGATATACCAGAGTAGACTAGCGTATATGATACTAGACCCAAATGATGGGCGATGGATGTTCCCACATTCATCGATGTTTGACATCGAGATCGTATACGGGTGCTCAGTGGTGACTGGGTACACTGGACGGACTCACCGAAAACTCCTATATGGAATTATATCTATCGTTGGATAGCAGTTCTCAGGTGACACTGGTGCAGGTTAGTCTGTAGACCCGAGATCGTCATAGAGTTTGTGTGTTCTCCCACTGTACTTTGATTACCACCCTACCACGGCTCTACTGAGTCGTGCAAACAGGTGGCCGTTGGGTACAATCCTAAGACACACGAAGGCGATGAGCGATAGGAGGGGTTTCGTCTCTCCCGGTATTGGGAGTTGATGTTGTGCTGTGCTCAACTGGCTATATCAGTAAGTCCCTGGCCAGGGCTGTTGAGATTTACTGATAAGTGTTATCAGTAGTTTCTCGATCTGTTATAGACCATTCATCGGCACGACTTATTGAGTTATCGGGGTCGACGTTACCATCCCTAGACTCGATATACAGCATTTCTGACGAAGAGACCGGACTGTACGGTAGTGTTGCCAGTTGGCTCGACCGGAGTTGTAACAGGTTCGCTTGTTTTCTTCTGATCGCTCAATACCCGGGTGGCCGTTACGTTTAGCTGACCGCTTGCGGCTTGGGAGTGCTTGATATGATCATCACCCACTGTCTGCGTATTGACGAGTCTTAGAGTCCCACAATGGAGTTACCTAGTCCAGGCGAAACGTTGTGGTACGCATATGCGATATGCGCGTGGACCCGGTTAAAATGCGCGTATGAGATACCGTATATTAATCGGACGGCTTGCTTTTGGTCGGGTCGTATGCGATACGACCGGGTTGCTAAATCAAGTGTTGATTTATCATTAACCATTAGTTTCTCACTTGAAATCCTTTTTTGTCTCTATGTTGTATGCATGCATGTATGCATTCATTCTCATTCATGCACATAGGATGTGCATCCACACATACATGCATACATAATGGTTATCATGGTTGTTGATATAGTAGATGGTGACAATATAAGACTCACACCATATGTAAAATATATGGATATTATTTATTTGGAAAAAGAAAAATGAAATGGAAATTGTTTCATGGTTTATTTTATTATTCTTACACTAACCCCTTGTATTAACCATGATTCATTTTATATAGTCATTTTTGTTCCAAACAAAAATATCTAAGATATTTTACAACCATGGTTTAGAATGAGAGAGTGAAAATATATATTTTTTCATTTTCTCATTTTCTTTACAAGCTTATCATTTATCTTGAGTTTAAAAGCCATCATCTTCTTTCTCCTTTCTCTCTTGCTCTCTAGTTCTCTCAAGTGAGCAAAAGAGTTACCAAGTTAGGATTTTGAAGTGAGAAAACCAACCACAACACCATTCTACACTAGTCTTGCCCATTAGTGAAGAGTGTTTAGCTTCCATTTCATCTCTTGATCTTGTAAAGTTTCAAGCTTGGACAAAGAGGACTCCGGGTGGTCGTGGACCTAGAGGATCTCAAGCGGACTTTTTTCCAACCCTCAAGTAGCTAAGGAGTCTAGCGTAGGGAGCTACAAAGGTTGTACTCTCAAAACCCTAGCTTTTACTACTTGTGATGATGTCAATGTTATGAAACTCTAAATTTCTAGTGATGATTCTTTGTATGTTCACTTAGCACCTTAAAAATTTGATTTTGACACATGTGATGCTTCCAAACCCTTCATGAGGTGCTAGGTAAACCTAACACGACCAACGAATAACCCAGCGGTTTCGACGGGCCGGATTTTATGAAGCTCCAATACTTCGTCATATCCAAATCGACCATGCGCTCGTTACCTCTCTAATTGAGCGCTGGAGAAAAGAGACCCATACTTGTCATCTAAGATGGGGTGAGGCCACTATCACACTCCAGGATATTGGCCTCTTACTGGGTTTACGGGTCAATGGGCTTGGATTGGTCGGAGGAAAAATTGTTGGTCCAGATACCGACCACCCATACTAGGATACATATGCCGAGTCTGTTCTCGGACAGGTAAAAAATTTCATTCTGATTCCCCTCTTTAGTGTACCGATTGTATGTTGTACATTATTTCTAGCTTTAATATTTCATAAAAAATGCTAATATCAGGCACCAGGAGGCTACAGTAAGGGGTATAAGATCAGTTTAAACTGGCTAAAAGATACATTTAGTAATATCCCTAATGAAGCCACCGATGCAGTCTTGGATAGACATGCACGTGCCTACATTCTGTACATGATCGGTTCTTAGTTGATGCCGGACCAATCAGCAACGCATGTCCATCCGTTATACCTTGGCTTCCTTACGGATTTTGATGTGTGTGGCCAATATACTTGGGGAGCAGGGGTTCTGGCCTTTCTTTATAAGGAACT
This sequence comes from Agapanthus africanus, assembly GCA_030015575.1. Classification (NCBI taxonomy): domain Eukaryota; kingdom Viridiplantae; phylum Streptophyta; class Magnoliopsida; order Asparagales; family Amaryllidaceae; genus Agapanthus; species Agapanthus africanus. The sequence goes on from JASDDO010000008.1 coordinate 214,473,335, forward strand.
CGATAAGGCATGTGCTCCAACGAAGAATAAAATTTGTGGATGCATTACATTACTTCAGGTAAATTCCTTATTTTTCACAGCTAGAAATTTGCAAAATTGTAATATTGGTTTCTCTCTTATCATCTGAAACTCTATTTATAGATCTGGTCATGGGAGCATATGTATATAGAAAGACCGGATCATGTTAAAAAAACTGGCTTGGATACCCCTGAAAAACCGCTCGGCTGTTGGTGGAATGGGAAGAAAGCGTATAAAGCTCCTCGTCGAGTACTTAGGTACTATAGAGATGAGTTGGATCGCATGGAGGCAACTCAGGTAACCATAACTTAGGTAATTAAGTTTGTTTTAAAATTTTGAAATACCTTCATCACAATTCTTGTACTATGTTATTTACGCAGTTCATGTGGACGCCTTGTACAGCAGATCGTCTGCAAAGATTACCCGGCATCTGTATCGAAGAAGAGCCGGTTTGGCGGGCTCGATGCCCACTCCTCTGCATTAATGTCGTTATCATGCACCTCCCGGACAGGGTGTTGCGACAGTTTGATAGATCGCAACATATTCATGTCCCGCCGCCTTCGCCTATGACAATAGAGGAAGACATGCGAGAAGGAAAGACGGAGCTTGATTGGAGGGAGCATCATCATCAATATTTGCTGAGATGGGAGGATAGACAGCGTAATATTGCCTTACAGCAAATAGGTGACCAAACAGCCACCGACGCTACCAAAGCATATCTACAGTGGTATAAGCGTGTCACCATAAGATATCTTTCTGCTCCCCCTAACAACTTCCGAAACATCTCGCGGTACGAGCCTAAAAGCCACATAGAACGAGATTTGGTAAGTTGAATTCTTTATATTATATTACTTTTTTACATCCGGCGGTATGAGTCAATACTTATTTCTTATTTCTAATGTAACGACAGGCTCGTGGGTTGCATCTCGTACAAACAATGGTGCAGGAACCATACCCGACTGATGTTGGTCCGGCAACTCAGGCTCTATTTTCAAGTGCAGACCAATTAATTGGTGGTGTATTCGGTTCATATAATATTTCTCAACATTTATCGCCGGCACCAGAGCAGCAGTATCAGCCGGCACCGGAGCCGCAGTATGAACCGGCACCGGAGCCGCAGCATGAGCCGGCACCAGAGCCGCAGCATCACGGAGATCCAGCGCAGCAGGATCAGTGGTTTGGATCACCATACCGTCAGCAGCAACCCTGGCATACCAGACAAACGCAACAACACCAGTCTTGGGGGTCAGGTTTTGCAGAACAGTCGTCTTGGGGGTCAGGTTTTGCACAACAACAGCAACCTTGGGGGTCAGGATTTGCGCAGCCATGAGGCCAAGGTTTTGTGCAACATCAGCCGCATGAAACCGGGACAGGCTCATCGCTACAACTGCCCAGTTGGGACACGGATTTATCGTCCTACATGCGGTTGTTGGGAGGCAGCACATATCCGACACATGTCCCACATTCAGGTTCAGGATTTGCTGATCAACAGCCTGTCCAAAACGCTGCTGAAGACGAAGACGAAGCCGAAGCAGAAGCAGAAGAGCAGACGCCGCCGCCGCCATCTACCCAAGAAACAGGTGGGTCCTCCAGTCAGCCCAGGAGGCATAGGCTTATGTCAAGCCTCCTCGGATTTCATAAGGGAAAGGGAAAAGGAAAACGATAGTTATTTACATTTTATAAACAGATAGGATTTTTTTATATTGTAAATTTGACGGATTCATTTTGATATTATAAATTTGACCGTCGAGATAGTAATCGGATAGGATTTTTTGTATTGTAAATTTTGAAGGATTCATTCTGTAAAAAACATTGATATAATGAAATTTTATTATTTTATTTAAATATTTTTTACGTTTATTTAGTTTTAAATTTTTTTTAAAAGAAATATAATTATGATTATAATTATAGTTATAATCATAATCATATTATAATTAAAATTATATTTATAATTAAATAATTATAATTATAATTATATAATTAATAATTAAAATTATATAATTGATAATTAAAATTAAAATTTAAAAAAAGGGGGGCGGATTCTGGGAACCCGCCCTCTATACTTACTGTATAGGGGGCGGGTTCTAGGATCCCGCCCCCTATTCTGGGGTGGGGGTGGGGGGCGAAACCGCCCTATTCTGATAATTTTAAATCTATCCCTCCTATTTTAATAATTAATTTTTAAATTATTAATATTTCAAAATAAAAAACCAATCATTTTTCACAAACTGTCCCCGAAAGGCTCAGAGGCTAGCATCCAAAACAAACTTCTGTAGAAATTTGCAGCTCCAGTAGCTATGATAAGCAAAAAGAAGAAAAGAAGAAGAAGAAGCAGTTTTTCTCAGCAATAATGAACATTTCTTTGAGCAAGATCCATAACAATAACATTTGAACAAAAAGATATACCACGCATGGAGACTAGCTAATTGTTGATTTCCATGAAATTAGGAGAGAATTCGGTGATGGATTCGGTCAAAATCGCGAAGAAAGAGGAAAAGGGACAGAAAAACTTACAGCTTTGAACCCTGGCGAGACTCGAAATGCAAATAAAGAAAGTTGCGATGGCGGAATTGAGAAGGGGAGCATCAGCCATCAGCATCTCCCACTTCCTCTCTCTAGGTAGTAAACTCCCTTACCCTAACGACGGAGTGAGCGCTGCTGCTGCTGCTGCTGCGAGTTGATGAGAGAGAAAGTTCTCACCATCTTCGGTCTTGTGACTAAACATGAGAGAGAAAGTCCTCAAATTGGAAAATTCGATTTTATTTTTCGAGTAAGATAACTGAGGTTTAGGTATTTAGCTTGAAACCCAGATAATTGCTATAAAAAAACTACTTATTATCTAAAAACCTTTAAGTTGCTCATTTCACCCGTCTCGAAATTTTCCGTTCAAAGAATGCACGGACGTTAGCTAATTTATAATATATATACCCCACTTATAAACCGTGACTCTATTTGATAAAACCATCATTTCTCTCTTATTCTTCATTTTCCTCTTCTTCTTGATCTGGACCCTTGTATTTAGGGCAACCAAATAACTTTCCCCTTCGTTTTTCAGTTTTCCACTTACACAAAACTTGCAGCTAAGCTTGTCACGTCCTGCTTCCCAATATACGCAAATATGGGAACATAACAAAACCAGCCATGCTACCTACGGTAAGGTGTTATACATTAATTGTCACATTAAGATTGTCAATCAGTAATCAAGAACAATAAAAATTATATAACTAACTATCATATGTCCAATATACCACAATAAAGCAATAACAATAATAACGAGTCGATAACCAAAACAATGAATAATGACCAAGTCTCAAGATCCAAGGAAATAAGAATATCGATATCCCAAAACCTCTCCCTTATGGGATCACAATAAAATCCAATAAAAGTCAATACTAGAAAAGAAAATTAAATCATAACTAATAAGTAGATTAAATTTTAGGATTTAAGATTTTTGCGATATTTTTATAAAAAAAATTAAAGTTCTCATTCCGTAAAGACCGCGGGTTAGCGGCAAGGGCACTAAGAACTTCATTAGAACAATTATTATCTTTTCTAGTGTGCCCATCTATTTAGGATTTGTCTTTTCTTGATGTATGAGACGGTATGTTTTTTTTTTATACCCCTGCAATGTAATTAATGTTTTAGTTAATGAGAATAAATGTGTTTGCTTTTATTTGTTGTTTTGGTACATTACATGCATGTTATTTTTACACTTAACGCAACCGTATCAAGTTAAACCACTCTCGGTACAGTTAGGTTGCGGACCGTATCACGTCACTGCTTCAGTAGTTTGGAAAGCGGGGTGTGACGGGTTTTGATTCCAAACCCGTTTATCCGGACCCGATCCAGATCCATTAAAAGCTTCAATTAATAGATCGGGTCCGGATAACCTCCATTTGGACCCGCTTGACCTGATCCACTTATTTAATCAGATCTCATATAATATTTAATGTACAAAATCATATCAAAAAGATATATAATTACATAACTAAATTATATCAACAAAATATTTAGTTGACTAAAAGATATTTTTTGCTTCTTATTTTCTAGCTATCTTAGTATTTTACTAGTTATGATCAGTTGTGGACTTTTTCCTTGTAGTATTAAGTAGTCATGCATTGTAATTTTAGAGTTATTATAGTTATTCATGATTTTTGTTTAGGCATTATGAAACTTATAGCTTGAAGTAAAAGCAGTATGTGTGATGTATTGTAACATGAACATTATTATTTTAGATAATGTTTTCGAGAAGCACCAATTTATATATTGCAATATTTGAAGTAAAATGGTTCACAAGCGCTTAACTTTCCATAGTGTAGAGATTCCTTAACTACATTTCTTTTCTATATCCTCTAACCATATATATGAACAAATCATTAAAGTTATAGTTAAAAAGATATGGATAAATGGATCCAGCCTGGTTATTAATGGATACGAACATGGATCCATTCAGTATAGACCCATTGGATAAATAGAAGGATTTGGATCCATTAAAAATAAATGGATCTGGATCTAGAACATGTCATTCTGGATCCAGCCCGACCCAATGATAAGCCCAACCTTATCACATTATTCTAACTAGATCAAATTACTATCCCAGCTAGAAATCTTTAATTGAACACCAATTCGCTATCCTCTAAAATCTCGGTTTCGAAATCTATTATTATCTTAGCTAAAATCACCGTTTAAAATCTCAATTTCTAGCATACTATTCTAACTAAATCAAATTCCTACTGTAAGTCGATGTCGTGTACTCTACTGGGTTTGTAGAGAGACGGAATTTTCAAAAAACGATTTTAAAGCACGCAACATCGACTATAATCTCAAGAACTACCATAGGCCCTATATAGTGAAAACTACATAGATACTAATCTACTATGGAAGATATTATACCTATGTGATTGATGCAGGGTTCCCTAGGCAGCCGCTGGGTTTCGGGAGGTATCGGCCATACCATTTTATAAAAATTGGCGCACTAAAGAACCCAAACCCTAGAATCTTAACTAGAGAATTATACGAATCAAGAATGTAAACAACTTTACATCTAAGTGAATGAGGAATACAACCTTTGTAGACCGGTCCTTCACTTCTAAAGCTCCGTGTAGTAGTCTCTTCGCTCCAAGTAGTGAACACCCGAACTCTAGTAAGAGTTCACATGAAGAAATAAACAAGCTTGCTCGAAATCTTCGAGGCCGAAGATGATCTACGTCGAGAAGACTCAAGCTCATGCTACCTCTTCATTAATGGTAGATTAGTGAAGCAAACACCCTAAACTAAATGGCTAATATAGTAGAGGATGATGAAGTAGGAATTTTGCTCATTTTAGATTTATTTTCTCACAATATTTCTTCACTTTGAGAAAAGCTAGCAAGCTTTCTCATGAGGAAGAAGAAGATGAAGTGGGGATGAAAAAATGAAACTCATGGGGTGAGAATGGCAACCATGGATGAGTTAGTGTCATACACTAACTCATGTAGAGAATAAACCATGGCGAACAAAAATGGTTAGGTTAATAAATATCTACAAGTAAAACAAAATTAGTGGACTTGGTCAAGGGTTCCACAAGCTTCTACAAGTTTCAACCATGTGACTTAATTCCAACTAATTTGATTTACTTTAAATAAATAAAACCTTATCATTATTATAAGCATGGTGTGAGTATCATACACCCATGTAGCATGTGGCATCAAGCATGACACAAAATAATGTACATTAATATATATCACATATATACCAAGTGTACACTAGTGAGAAAAAGAAATGTTAAGTGAGCTAATATCAGTTAATGTAAGTTAATATATCAAATATATAATTATACATTAAATTATTAAATCAACACTTTATTTAATAATTCGGCTATATCACATTGATTGTTACGAAAAAGTGTTTGTAGAATAACCGCAATCAATAACGGTGTCGCGCGTAGCTAGACCGAGATGAGTACGGGTCGTCATCTGGGAAACGTGGAACCTTTTACTCTTACTTTAGATGTGTTGAGAAAGAGAGGAGGGAAAAGAATTTTATAGATTGGTTTCTAGATCAACGTTAAACAAGAATGTAAAATATAGCTCTAGATTATTTTAGAGACTTAGATAATATAATTAGAAGACTTGTAGGGTTCGTTAGGATTTAGTAGTTATGGACGATTAATTAAAAGTTATCCTTTTTATCCATTAATAGATTTAGAACTAGAACGACGGTGATGCGTGTAGATTAGGGTTTCTGGAGGGAAAAGGAATACCACTCTTAACCCTTATCTCGACACGGAACTCCGTTCATATCTAGCCTTTACCAAAACAATCATTAATCTAATCTCTAATCGCGGTCGGAACTAGCAAAGAATTGCTAGCGCGCCCGATTAGGATGTTAATGATTCTTTTGATAAAGTTCCTAAACTTTAAAGGACTTAAAAAAGGTTTAATTATTTTCATCGTCCATTAGCCTACCCTAATCCTACGAACCCTAACAAGCGGAGAATTACTCGCGCATGTTGGGAGAAGAAGATGAAAAGACAGAGAGGGAAAACATAATGTAAAATGCAAAAGAATTAAATAAAATAACTACCTTTATTAATCAACTTGAACAATCTACACTTTATTCCTTAGAAAATGATTACAAAACTAGTTGCTTCTCGATCTCTTCCAAGGAGGTAGATGAACCGTTGATGATCAGCCTGGATGCGTGAGCCGTCTGGGACTTCGTGATCGCGTCGGCTTGATAACTTTTCCAAGAGGCTCTCGGTGCCCTTTTATAGTGCAAAGCCAGAATCTTTAGGGTGAAAACTTGGTAAAATATAGCATAGATTCACCTCCCAAATTTTTAGCAATTGATCTCTCTAGAATGCCGCGGATCCGCGGCCAACAGGGGGGGTTTGGCCGCGGTTCCGCGGCCAAAGGTGGAGATATCTTGATGAATTTTCTTGGGCTTTGTGATTGTGACATGTGGCAATCCTAGGCACCTTCAGAATTCAGAAATCTTCTCTCGGTTGCTTCCAGACTTGGTCTCCAAGTTTTGATTCTTAATTAGGCAAGTCTTTTTCAACAACTTGATTTCCTTGATATATTCTGCATAACAACTTGGAAAATTCTGCACATTAATCTTAAATAATATTTAGTAGACTTAGTTCTACTAGGATTTGGTCAATGAATTTATTTGCATATATTTTTCTACCAAATGATAATTAAAATATATCAACACATGGAAAATGGTGTTTTTACACATAAACCCTCATATGTATAATATATTATAATAAAGTCCTTTTTTTAATATGAAAATGGTAGGAAAAATGTAATACAAATGTGCAGTTTTATCAACTGAACAAATACCCCCAAACTTATCTTTGATCGTCCCGAGCAAACTAGCTTATTTAAGAGGAGGAAAAGAAAGGAGAAAACTAAGCACACTTTCGTAGGTAGACACGATTGCACTGAGCATGTGCAACAAGCCGTTAAACCTCTAGGTGTCCCTAGTAGGAGGAGTGTTGTCTCCTGAGGGTTTTCAGCGGATTACACCCACAAAATCCTATAACAAAAGAGAGATGGTGAAATTTACATATAAAGATAAGAACCATAAAAGAAAGACATTGAAAATAAGAGTTTCCAACTATACTAGCTTTTCAGTTGTCATGAGCCCTATCTTAATAGTCATGAAAAAATGTTAGAAATCACATCATCTCTCAATAAAACATCGTCTTTATTCTTCATTCCTACCTTTCATCCAAACATTGATCATATACCCCTACGTGTGTGAAATGGACATCCCTACACTCGGAGAATTCAATTCAAGCTATCATACTCTTGTCCATCTACCTCAGTACTTTTTAACTTGATGAATATTCAGATTTGCTCACACATTTTCATGCGACCGTTAATACTTCTTGAGGTACTAACCGACCGATTACTCATGTGCTTGCTGATTAGGTGATAATAGTTTCCTCGTCTTGCACCACCTCAGGCTTAGCAGTGACTCCCAGACCAGTTGGCCTTAGGGCACTAGGTGAAGAAGCGCCCTTGCTATATTTTTTTATTGCTGCCTTGGCGATAACAAAACCAGTGTTCATTTTTCTTTTCACCATTTTTATATTTTCTTCATTTTTTTTTCATTTCCTTCATACTTTGGCTTTTAGACAAGAGCATTTCAAGGTATCCTCTACTATCCCGAGTTTCAAGACGTGTGTAAGTGCATATAGTAGGGTATCAACATTCAAATGTTTGGCTTCCAGAATAGAAACTATTTTTCAGACTTATTTTATCCTCAGATTAGTGACTTCCTTCATCTTACTAACCCTTGGGAAAACAGCTCATAACTACTTATTACTAGTTCGTTTAAGAAAACTTCTAATTTTCTTGGTTTTCTTAAACTATTCCTATCTTTTGGATGTAATTTTTCACTTTCTACTCTTTTGTTATAAAAGAAAATTTTGAATTTTTTTTTTGAAAATGTTGTGCTTATGCAAAATATGATGCAAATTGATATGTAAATAAGCACAAACCCCTCCCCCCCCCCCACAAAACCTGTTTACAGCAGTGTCCTCACTGATGTCATCTGTTAAGCTCAAAAACCTGTAGACTTGGGAGGAAATTATTAATGGGGGTAAGAATATATGAAAGTAAAAATCCTCCCCCAAACTTATTTTTGGCTCACAAATTTGAGGACAAAAGTTATGTTTAAGAACCAAAAATATACCCCCCCTCAAACATGAGTTAGACAATACGAAGCATTTTAAGAGGGGGTGAGTCATTTGGTCAAAGTAAGACTTTACAAAGACCAAAAGTTAACACCAACCATTCAAAGATTTTATTAGTATAGCGTATAGGTTGGTGGAAGAATGTGTTGTATCGAGTCAAGAAATAATGGGGGAAGGATAAGAGGTGGTCTGGAAAGGGTTTGAAATTAGAGAAAAGAAAGAATGAGGATGAATGTGAATGATTAGGAAGAAGGAATGGTGACGGTTCAACCCCTATAGGTGGAGATTGATCAATCACAAAATCCGTATTGTTTAAAAATTCAAGTTCGTCAGCAAAAAGTTCTTCAAAACTTTTATCAATGGTGGATTAAACATTTTGCTGTCAAAGAGTTTTGTGCCAGAATTTATCCTACTTGATTCAAAAATTATTGAGGCAGAGGACTCGAAAAACTCATCTACCTCATTTTCAAAAATATCAAGTTGAATTTCTGGTATTAGTGAACTTGAGTTAACAGATTGTGATTCATCAAAACTCACTGAAACTATAGGAACAGAAGAAGAACCGGAGAAAGTAGAAGGTGAAATGGGTAAACAAATTGGTGTGTCGAGTGTTGCTGAACCAGATGTGGAAGATGGAGGCTGTATTTCGGTCTGATCTTCGGGTATACCTTTATCATCAACTTCAAGACATATTTGGGGTTCGGGAAGAATTAAAGGCTCAAGATGATGACCACAAGGAAGTGAAAGGATTTGATGAATTGGTGGGACAAAATCATCCAAAATTTCGGATTCATCAATCAATATATCCCCAATGTCAATCACTTCATTCAAGTGAAGGTTAAAATTCTCAAACACCTCATCAAAAGTATGGTTTTCAATCAGTTTTGGTTCAAGAGTGGAGGTGTAGAGATCACAAGGGTTGGGTATGGTTTCACTTAAAATGGACCCTTCACAGTCGGGTAAATCAAACACTACAAAGTCACACAACTTATCAGTCATTCTATTTGGTGTACTTGATGAATCTATGAAACTGGAGTTGTGGATTTCAGTTTGGAAAGGGGAGGTTTGATTAGGAAGGGTATATAATTCTGTCTCTCTACCCAAATTCTCATTTTGTCCGATACCCGTATTATATACTGAAAATTTTTGGGCTGGTTCGGAACTCGTTGCCCTTTCATATTTAGCCATGCTTTCCTTCCATTCCTCTCTAATGCGGTTCATCATCACTATACCTTCTTCTAATTTCCGCTCAAGACTAGACTTTGGTTGATAAGGGGTTTCGGTATAAGATTGAAATTCCTGTGGATAATTAAAACTCCCAAATGACTGATTAGAAGAACTGTCTAGAGAAGGTGGAAAAGTCGGATTGGATTGATAGGAATAGAATGGTTGCGAAAATTGGGTAGGAGTAGGATTAAAATTATGATAAGAAGAATATTGATATGGGTTGGTCGGTTGGCTATCAAACTCTTCTTTGGAAAGTGGGGGTGATGGTTGATATCGGTCCGGGTTGAAACTTTGGCCTCTAGCCCTAGCTATGTGCTCAGCAATGGACATTCGTCTAGGGGCTTCCTCACTCTGGGTATCAACTGAAACAGGTGTAGGATTAGGATACAGTTGATAAGACCTAGACTGAGGTGGCCAACTGTTTCTTCCTGCTTGTTCTATATGATCTCTTAAGGACATGGAAGAGCCGGACGGTATACCGAAGGGATTTCAAAAACAAGAGATATCTGGTTGTGGACAGCAAAGCTCGGCAAGTGTTCTTCTGTTTAGGTTACCCATTATAAGAATAGAAGAAGGGGGAAGGGGTAAAAAGGGGAGAAAATAATTGGTTTGTTTTGAAAAATGACGGATTTAGACAAATCACACAAAAATGCGCAAACAACCCTAGAACTATGGTTACCTAGGTCCAGTCTCTAGACCGCTCCTAGACTTCCAAAGGACAAGTCGCAGGATCAATCCTCTACCGCCTCTGTACTACCCTTGTAGCCAGGTAAGTGGAAAGGAACCACAGTAGTGGGCCTAATTAAAAACCACTAGCCTTTGACACACTTGCCTAGACACTACAAAAGTAATGCGGATAAGCGATAGATTACCCACGACCTTCCTCTGTCCTTATTGAGCGCGACAGTCCTTAGAGTCTGGTCTAGATATTTTTTAAATTAATGTAGGGTTGATGCAGATGCTCGGTTTGTGATTTGTAGGGCTTAGGAAGGGTGATGAAATCCCCACCTAATCTTGATTTGGTCTTTGCCCCTTAAAAATCCGTATTAAAATATGCAAAAACAACCCGCAAAACAAAACTTTGCAAAAAGATTTTTGAGCGGCGATATTTTGCAAAGAATCCTGCAGAAAATAGATTTTATTGGATTTGAGAGGAGAGAGAAGGAGTTAAGAAAGATACCAGATAAATGTGAAACCCTAGATCTCCTGTTTCCTCAAGTCCGTGACTCCAGATTTCCTCGCAAAATTCACACAATAATCGTTAAATATACAATTTGCAGTTTTGTTTTATTTATGATATAGATCGTATAAGAATTCAACACAAATAGTAAGAATAAAAAATTACGCACGTTTCCCCGGCAACGGCGCCATTTGATTGTTACGAAAAAGTGTTTGTAGAATAACCGCAATCAATAACGGTGTCGCGCGTAGCTAGACCGAGATGAGTATGGGTCGTCCTCTGGGAAACGTGGAACCTTTTACTCTTACTTTAGATGTGTTGAGAAAGAGAGGAGGGATAAAGAATTTTATAGATTGGTTTCTAGATCTACGTTAAACAAGAATGTAAAATATAGATCTAGATTATTTTAGAGACTTAAATAATATAATTAGAAGGCTTGTAGGGTTCGTTAGGATTTAGTAGTTATGGACGATTAATTAAAAGTTACCCTTTTTATCCATTAATAGATTTAGAACTAGAACGACGGTGATGCGTGTAGATTAGGGTTTCTGGAGGGAAAAGGAATACCACTCTTAACCCTTATCTCGACACGGAACTCCGTTCATATCTAGCCTTTACCAAAACAATCATTAATCTAATCTCTAATCGCGGTCGGAACTAGCAAAAAATTGCTAGCGCGCCCGATTAGGATGTTAATGATTCTTTTGATAAAGTTCCTAAACTTTATAGGACTTAAAAAAGGTTTAATTATTTTCATCGTCCATTAGCCTACCCTAATCCTACGAACCCTAACAAGCGGAGAATTACTCGCGCATGTTGGGAGAAGAAGATGAAAAGACAGAGAGGGAAAACATAATGTAAAATGCAAAAGAATTAAATAAAATAACTACCTTTATTAATCAATTTGAACAATCTACACTTTATTCCTTAGAAAATGATTACAAAACTAGTTGCTTCTCGATCTCTTCCAAGGAGGTAGATGAACCGTTGATGATCAGCCTGGATGCGTGAGCCGTCTGGGACTTCGTGATCGCGTCGGCTTGATAACTTTTCCAAGAGGCTCTCGGTGCCTTTTTATAGTGCAAAGCCAGAATCTTTAGGGTGAAAACTTGGTAAAATATAGCATAGATTCACCTCCCAAATTTTTAGCAATTGATCTCTCTAGAATGCCGCGGATCCGCGGCCAACAGGGGGGTTTGGCCGCGGTTCCGCGGCCAAAGGTGGAGATCTCTTGATGAATTTTCTTGGGCTTTGTGATTGTGACATGTGGCAATCCTAGGCACCTTCAGAATTCAGAAATCTTCTCTCGGTTGCTTCCAGACTTGGTCTCCAAGTTTTGATTCTTAATTAGGCAAGTCTTTTTCAACAACTTGATTTTCTTGATATATTCTGCATAACAACTTGGAAAATTCTGCACAATAATCTTAAATAATATTTAGTAGACTTAGTTTTACTAGGATTTGGTCAATGAATTTATTTGCATATATTTTTCTACCAAATGATAATTAAAATATATTAACACATGGAAAATGGTGTTTTTACACATAAACCCTCATATGTATAATATATTTTAATAAAGTCCTTTTTTTAATATGAAAATGGTAGGAAAAATGTAATACAAATATGCAGTTTTATCAACTGAACACACATACAACTGACTAATATCAAATGTATCAACCTGTCGAATCAACACTTGATTCGACAGTCCGGTTATATCACATATAACCGACCGATATCACATATCGCGAGAATAGAATACGGTATCACATACGCGTATTAATCTCGGTGCCGCACATATCACATATGTGCTCCTACTTCGTTTCGCATGAACCAGAAAACCTCTGTGTAGGATTCTAAAGACTCGTGAATGTAGGATTACTAGGCACCAGAACAAGGTTCTACAAGGCATCAACCATGCCAAAATCAAATTTTTCAAGTACCGAACAACCCTAACCAAGATCGTAAACTAGAGATTAGGCGAAACAAAGAACAAGTAAACAACTTTACTTCTAAGAGAAAGGGATTACAACCTTTGTAGTCCGTTCCTTCGCTTCATAAGCTCCGAATAGTAGTCCCTTCGCCTCGATCCATGAACTCCCGAACTCTAGTATAACAACCGAGTTCAGTTATACCAATTTCTGTTTCCGTAATTGTTTATATGTGATATTTTATTGATTTATCTTGTTTGGGTGCGAATGGTAGTTTACTTTTACATTGTTTTCGATCCGACCCGCTTGCTTGAACTGGTTGAGTTATATTTATAGACTACCCTGGCTGGTTAAATAGACACGTGCATCTCATGGATACTGCATAGTAACATTTCACCTAGAATCGCGTATTTTACATATAACATTTTTAGATCACGTAAAATAAATTAAAATTATATTTCATAGCATACACGATACCCCTAACCCTGTGGTAGCGTCCGCGCATCATGTTCTCGTCCCGTTCAGTGAAACGGACGTGTTTGGATAGCTACGTGCACGTACGTGCGTCCGTTCTTAGGGGTATGCATTTTAGTTACCTAAGCTTTCATTTTAAAATTTGGAGGTCGCATTTATTTTTCGTATTTAAAATCTGATTTTTTGGACCCGACCCGGACGCTTTTTGAAATACTTTGTATATCGCCAAAATTCATTTATTTAAATTTTTTAAATATTAATTCGAATATTTTTACTGCTCTTAAGGTTTATCATACAACTGAAAATCTTTTAGAACTTTCTTTAAAAATCTTTTCTTAACAATCCTAATCCTAACTCTCTTCCTTTCTTTTATCCGTCAGCCATTCAAATTCTTTTTCCTTGCGCCGGGCCCCACCTCTCTCTCTATCTCTCTCCTTTCTCTCTCTCAGAATCTCTTTCTCTCTCCTCTCGAATCCCCTCTCACTCCTCTCGCGTTTACTGTGCGTTCCTCGAGTCGCGTCACCGCCGCGTGCTACGCTCACCTACCTTCACAGTACCCCTATATTTTCTTCTTCCTCCTTTTAAAAACCCCCGAGCTCCTTCTCCTTTAACCTATCAACTCGAAACCCTAAAACTTCCCTCTGAGCCCTCGTCTCATCTTCCTCCTCCTCGTTACCTTCTCCTCGCCACCTCCTTCGTTCTCCGTACACCCGAGCTCACCTACACACACACCCTGCACCTACCGCGACGAGAAAATCCATACCCAAACCCTAGTCTCGTCGTCACCACCTCCATCTTCATCTTCTCCTCGATCTTCTTCTCTCCTCTATCTCCATCTCCTCCCATCCTCCAACCCCAAGCCTTCACCCAAGAACCCAGCCAACAAAAACCCGAGCCCAAACCCTAATACCACAGAAACCTTGACATCGGAACCTTACACCTCTCTCCCATCGCCTCAATCCCCTGGAACCTCTGAGCACTTATCCACAGTAAGCTCTCTCTCTCTCATTCTTCCCTTCTTCCCTTTTCTTCTTTTCTATACTTTCTTTCTTTTATATTTTTCTTTCTGTTTTTTTTAAAAATCACTGTAGATCGCCGGAGCCGCGACGACGTCGACGATCCCGACGACCCAGCGAGCGTACCTGACCCGAGTGATCACTTTGTGCGTTGTTTGGATTCGTTCCGTGTACCGTGCGCGCGTCACGACTTTTCCCGCCGACGTGTGACGTTCCGTATACCCGTTTCTTGATCCGTAGGCAAGTAAAACTTGTTACATGCTACTTATATTATTTTTATACATATTTAATTGCATGTTAAACCTGTAAATTAAATCTAAGGCCATATGTTCCATTTTAACACTTCGATGTCCATTTAAATCATTTTAGATTCAGAACTTGACATAGCCAACCATGCTACCCGTGGATAGGAAAAATCCTTCCACAGTCACATTACGGCTATAGAGATATCAAGAACAGGAAAGTAAACTAAACTATCTAGTACATGTCCATGAGCCAGAATAAATGAGTCAAGAAATGATAATATGCGGAAGCAAAAGATACAATAAATGAAACACCTGGAAAGTAAAACTGCATACCAACAGGATCTTCACCGCTCGGTCTAACAGCTGCAATACTCCTGATCAGTTTGCCACAAAGGTAGAGGATCTGGGCCATGCAAAACCCAGACGTCAGCGCGTCATAACATAAAGCAATAATATAAACAGGGGTAGCGATACATGCAAGTATGAGTATAAATGATAAAACAAGCATAACAATGATATAAGTAAGGACAGTGGGGTAATGTGTAGTGAGTAATCTAAACTGGTCTATTGGGTTAACTACTCTCAAGTCTTTGAAATCAATTTGATGAATCGTCGATGTAACTCAATAGTATCCCGTGCGTGCCCGGGATCACGGTGAAGATTCTCGGGCTGAAACCGAGACTTGCCGCTAGGCACTAAAGGAAAAGGGTAAAGATGAATGATGTCCATGGCATCATCCCAAGGCTGGCCTAGCCTCTAAAAGGTAATGGATAACGATGGATGATGTCAGCAGCATCATCCCAAAGCTGGCTCAGCCTCTAAAACTGATCAGTAAAGGTAGCACGCTGTCGAGTTACAAGTCAGGTTTCATCATTGATTTCCCCATACCCCCAAGTTATATGTGTTCAGGTCAGGTATTAAATAATCTGGAGCTAATGCCAACTCGGGATCAGGCAGGTACATGTTTGTCTGGATAGACAACAGGAACGGTCCGTAAGGACAACAGGTCAGGTTTGTTGGCATTTGACACAAGATCAGGTAACAGGTAAAATCATGGTACATCAGGTCAAGCCAGGTAATGTATAAAGGTGTCATATCATGTCAGGAGTTGCACTGTACCATGTCGTGTCAAGTAATGGGTGTAACAAGTCATGTCAGGGTGTACAAGATATCATGTGGGTGCTCATAATCAACTAGCATAAGCATGGATATACAAAACAAGCATGGGTACTAAAAGAACAATAAACTGGAACATGTAATATGATATGAGAATAGGTACAGATTAAACTATATGGATGTACGGTTAATGATTAGAGCTAGGGTTATGGTTCCAACATTAAGTATCATACACTTAAATGAAGATGGGATATTAAAATCTCGTTAACATGTATTAAATGGCCTAGGGATGCAATTATATATAAAACAGGTTAGATGGATGCAAACTGGTGTTGAACAGTTATACACTATTTAAAAGGGTACTATGGATATGCGACCAAGAACTATGTTATAAAATATAGGCATGGGCATACGATATTGTGATCTAACATGCAACCGGGTGTATTTTCATAATTAACTCAAAAGTGATACAAACGGACATCGGATGGTAAAATATGATATAGGCACCAATTCAAACTTCATGTTTAAAATATATATATATATGCAAATAAATATGGAATACTGTAAATAGCATGTAGCAAGTTTCACTTGCATCGATGGGTCACAATACGGATACGTACGGCACGTCCAACGTCGGTAAATCGTCGCAACGCACACGCGCGCACGAGACGGGTCCAGGAAAGGCAAGAGCACGACCACGCTGGTTGGGGTTGTTCACTGGATCTCTCGGGTTGTCGGCATCGAGCACGGCTGCTTGATCAAATCTTCCTCGCAAAGATGCAGTGGACTTTGAGCAAAAGAAACTTTTGCGCTTACATCACGATCAAACACCGCATCTGGTTTTCTTAACCGCTGAAATGCTTCCATTGCATCAGAATGGGATTTGAACTCCAAAAAAAACAAACCTTTGATCTTTCTTTCTTTCATTCTTCGGATGCACCGGTAAGTGTATGTCCTCAATTTCTTCAATCCCATAGCCTTTTAATGCCTCAAGTACATTATCCCTAGTCCATGCCTTGTCACGCCCCGCTTCCCAGAGTACGCTAAGATGGGCACGTGACATAGCCAACCATGCTACCTGTGGATAGGAAAGATCCTTCCACAGTCACATTACGGCTGTAGAGATATCAAGAACAGGAAAGTAAACTAACTATCTAGTACATGTCTATAAGCCAGAGCAAAAGAGTCAAGAAATACGAGATGCGGAAGCCATAAGATGCAATAAATGAAACACCTGGAAGAAAGAATACATACCAACAGGAACTTCACCGCTCAATTTAATAGCGGCAATACTCCTGATCAGTCTGCACAAGGTAGAAGAATCTGGGCCATGCAAAACCCAGACGTCAGCGCGTCATGTCATCAAGTAATAAAATATGAACAAAGTAACAGGCAATGCCAATATAAACATGAATGAAAAACAGGTGTAACAGTAATATAAATCAGGCAGTGCAGGGTAGTGTGCAGTGAGTAAACTACTGTTCTATTGGGTTTTTCTACTCTAAAGTCTTTGAAATCAAATTGATGAATCATCGATGTAACTCAATAGTATCCCGTGCATAACCGGGACCACGGTCCAGATTCTCGGGCTGAAACCGAGACATACCGCTAGGCACTAAAACAGGAATATGTACAGATGAATGATGTCAGCATCATCATCCCAAGGCTGGCCTAGCCTCTAAAACTGATCAGAACAAGTATTGAACTGTTGAGTTACAAGTCAGGTTTCACCATTGATTTCCCATACCCCCAGGTTATGTGTGTATGTCAAGTCAGGTATTCAGAAATCAAGAACTAATGTCAACACAGGATCGGGTAAGCAGGTTTGTCTGGATAGACAACAGGAACGGTCCGTGAGGACTATATGTCAGGTTTGTTGGCCTTAGACACAAGATCAAATAACAGGTAATACCATGGTACATCAGGTCAAGCCAGGTAATGTATACAGGTGTCATATCATGTCAAGAGTGTATGGAACCATGTCATATCAAATAGGAAGTGCACAGGTCATGTCAGGAAGCGCAAATAATATGTGGGTGCTCACAAATCAACTAATATAAACATGGTTATAAATAAACAAGCATGGAATTATCAGAACAATAAACTGGAACATGATATGCAAAAAGGTGCAGATTGAACTACTAGGATGCACGGTTATCAGTTTGGGTTTAAAGAATAGTTTTAATATTTCACAACTTCAGTTTTAACAATATGGATGAAAAAGGTTGATATGTATTAAATAATCTAAGATGCAACGGACGATAAATCAGGTTAGACGTACGCGAACAGTCGTCCGACAGGTATAGAGTATAAAGAGGGGTACTGTGGGTCATGCCAGTAATCATTATAAGATTTAAATATGAGTGCGCATACTAAGTATAACAGAACTAAAAGCAAACTGGTATGTTTCGAGCCATGATTATAAAATGATATAACGGGATGCTGAACTGTAAAAGGAATTAGGGCATTAACTGTGAACTTCAGGTTAACGTGCATTCAATTGTACAAATAGAACTTTAAATAACGTATATAGTAATTCAAATAGCATGTAGCAAGTTTCACTTGCCTGAACGGATCTCCAGACGGGGTGCGCACGATGTCGATAAATGTCGCGACACACACGCGGGCATACAGAACCGAGCCAAGCAAAGCAAGGATGTGACCACGCAGGCTAGGAACGTCCACTGGGTTGCTCTGATTGTCGGCAGCGGCACGGTTCCGGCGGATGACCGGAAAGAACAAGAAATCAAGAAAGATAAGAGGAGAAGAAGAAGAAGAAAGGGGAAGAAGAAGAGGGCTGTGTGTTAGGTGCCCTGGGTTCAGAGGAGATGGCAATGGGGTGAAGTCGATGATAGGCTGTCGAGGGTTTTCCGGCGAGGTTGCAAGTTAAGGGTGCAGGTGAGGGTTTCTGGGTTCTTGGTTGCAAGGTTTGGGTGTGCAGGAGACGGATCTGAAGTGCAGGGAGGAGGAAGGAGGAGGCGATGAGGATGGTGGTGGTGGTAAGGGTGTGAGGAGATGAGGGAGATCGGCGGCGGCGAGTTCGGGTGTGCAGGGATCGGTAAAGTTGAGGTCGGGGTCGTTGGGAGTGGAATAGGGAGGTGATGAAGGTGGTGACGAGTGGACGAAGGTGGTGGCAAGGTGAGGAGGCGACGACGAGGCCGTCGGCGGAGAGGACGACGACGACGACGAAGGCAAGCGAGGGTGCAGCGATGGGTTCACGTGGGTTGCAGTCGGAGAACGAAGGTGGTCGAGGAGGGGAAAGAGGAGGAGAGAGAAAGAGGACGATGAGGGGAGGCCGACGAGGTCGACGGCGATGGTGGCGACGGGCGTGAGCACAGGGCGTGGGCTCTCGGAGGCGGAGGCAGGAAGCGGGAAACAGAAAAGAAGAAGATGAGAAGAAAGAGGAGAGAGAACGGTGTGTACGTGGGTTATATAAAAAATATATAAATAGAAAAATGGGGAGAGAGGATGAGATCAGTTGATAAGGATTTGGTGGGTAAAGAAATATAAACCAACTAATAGAGAGAGAGAGAGGTGTGAACTGTTAGGACTAAAAAATATATTTATTAAACGTAATCTTATAGTAACAGTTAATGAAATTTAACGAATATAATATTATTATATTAGTCCGTTTCAAGATTTTGGCAATTACAAATTTACTCCAAAACACGCCCGGGTCGGGTCTAAAATCCAGATTTAAAATATGAAAAATATATGCGACCTCCAAATTTCAAAATGAATGCTCAGTCAAAGAAAATGCATACCCCCAAGAACGGATGCACGTACGTGCGCGTAGCCATCCAAACACGTCCGTTTCACCGAACGGGACGAGAACAAGTTGCACGGACGCTACCACGGGGTTAGGGGTATCATGCATGCTATGAAATGCAATTTTAATTTATTTTCCGTGACCTAAAATGTTATATGATAAAAGATGCGATACTAGATAAAATACCAGTATGCAATATACATGAGATGCACGTGTCTATCTAACAAGTCAAGGTAATTTATAAATAAGAATCAAACAGGTTCAAGCAAGCGGGTCGGGTCGAATGCAATGTAAAATGTAAAATACCATTCGCACCCAAAACCCGTTAAATCAAGAATTATCACAAATAAAGAAATACGAGAACTGGAATTGGTATAAATGAACTCGGGTGTTACATTATACCCAACTACAAAAAGAATTTCGTCCTCAAAATTCCGAGAACAAGAAAGGATAATCAATCAAGAAACTACAAAGATAGATGGGAAAACTTCTATCGGACTTCATCTTCTCGTTCCCAAGTTGATTCTCCATGTGAGTGATTACTTCAATAAAACAAGTACAACAGTGATAACCTCGTTCTTAAGAACCTTTCTCTTCGATCCATAATTCGACATCGGTCGCTCTTCAAAAGTCAAATCCTCCCGTATAGTCAGTTCCGAAAGATCCAATGAATGTACTATATTTCGAGCATACCTATGGAATCGAGGTACGAGGAACACGTCATGAACATTCTCCAAAGATTGCGGTAACTCCAAACGGTACGTCACTTCTCCAATACGCTCCAAATCCTCCAAGGTCCAACAAGTCGAGGGCTAAAACTTCCCTCGGCTTCTGCAACGGATCACCCCTCTAGTCGGTGACATCTCCAAGAATACTAAATCACCAACAACGAAATCTAGAGGTCTTCTCGATGTAACTGCCCAACTCTTTTGTCGGTCTTGCTGCTCTTTCATATGATTCCGGATAGTATAAACCTTCTCAACTGTCTACACAATCAAATCTGGTCCCAACAATCTTCGTTCACCGACATCGTCCCAACAAACAGGTGAACGACACTTTCGCCCATACAAAGCTTCAAATGGAGCCATCTGAATAGTTGCCTGAAAGCTGCTGTTGTAAGAAAAACTCCACCAAGTATAGATGATCCTCCCATGAACCCTTGAAGTCCAACATGCAAGCTCTAAACACCTCTTCAAGAGTTTGGATCGTTCTCTCCTACTGACCATCTGTTTGAGGATGATAGGCTGTGATAAACTTCGATCGAGTCCCTAAACTTCCCTGTAAGCTCCTCCAAAAGTGTGCTAAGAAACGAGTGTCACGGTCGGACACGATGCTCCCCGGTACTCCGTGCAATCTTACAATCTCTTTCATTGTACCGCTCTGCCAAAGCTTCTGTTGATTGACCAACCCGAGAGGGAAAGAAATAAACTGCCTTGGTCAAACGATCGACAATCTCCCACACTGCATTGTTGCCTTTTGGACTCCGCGGTAAAGCTGTCACGAAATCCATGGTTATATGTTCCCACTTCCACTGATCGGAAGTGGTTGCAATAAACCAGAAACCCTTCGATGTTCAGCCTTAACTTGCTGACACACCAAGTACTTTGCCACAAAGCGGGCAATCTCCCGTTTCATGCCTTCCCGCCAGAAATGCTGCCGTATACCTCGGTACATCATCGTGCCTCCTGGATGTACGGAAAATGCTGAACTGTGCGCCTCCTTCATAACTCCTTCAAGGATATCTCCCTTTGGCATACACAAACGACTACCCTGTAGCAACGAATCACCTTCATGAATCCATAAGTCCGTTCGAGGTTCAGTGATCAGTCGAAAATACTGCATCTTTAAACCGGCAATTTTCCTATCATTTGACATCATCTAGAAGTGTTCGGCATTCATATCTCACATATTAGCAAATCAGTCGTTAAATATCAGATTGCATGTGTTAAACTCTAAAACCAGCACTATAAAGGAAATTGACTGCATTTCATAGCATGGCATCATTCCTATATATCGCAACTTGTGTTTCGAAGTCTGTGCAGGACATTACAGAAGACTGGTCAAATTTACAAACGAAGACTGTTAAAAAGACGCCAACTCATGGATTTGGAATCTGGTATTGATCTAAAAAGAATTCAGAGATTCAACATAGCAGTAAATACATCAAAAGAGATAGTAGAGCAACACATGAAGTATGAAGCACCAAGGAAGCCAATTGGCCGCGGAACCGCGGCCGGAGCCGCCTTGCGCCGCGGTTCTGCAGCGGCCTTGCCACGTCACCACCCCAATTTGGCTTCATAATTCTCAGCTCAGCTCCTACATCTCAGAAAACCACTGCAAATTCCTGAAAGCTCCAGAAGCTTCTGCCAGTTCAGCAAACCTAGGGTTCCTAACTAAACACCCCTAGCTTCCTTAACAAGCTTCACTTAAACTCTATTAAGGATCTAGAACCTTCCCCCTAACCTCCTAGCTTAGGGTAGAAGCTAATCCCCTAACTAACTACTTCTAGAAGCCTCTTCCTCTAACTAACTTTTGGAGGGAAAACTCAAATTTGAATTCCTAGACCTAGGGTTTGGAAAACCTATAAATAGACCCCTAGGCTCACTTGTTCATGGTTACTCATTGTTGGCTAAATTCTAGTTCAATCTTCATCTTCCCCAATTTCCACCCACAAGTCTAGTGACAAGGCTTGTGTCAAAACCCTAACCCTAATCCAATCCAAAATCAAGAAACTTCAAGATTCTTTGAGTGCAAGCCAAGAAAGTCTTCAAGATCCTTTAAAAGCGGAACCGGATTTCAACGGAGCACGAGATCGAAGCGATCCAAGACTCAAGAAGCCGAGCGATGCAAGATTCGACGAGCGAAGTTCCTACCTCTTGTAAATCTCGAGAGTTGTAACTACTTGTTGATGTAATAAAGGTGAAGATTTTTTAAACTTGTTTACATTCCAATTCGAGCATTATGCTTATATTTCAATTCTTGAATATATTCTTTGTGATGATGCTTGAATAAAACTCCGCTCGTGGAGGAATCGAAACAATTGCAGAATGATGATGTTGATGAATTGTTAAACGTTTTCTTAAGTCTTAAAACAATTGTAAATTCTTGAAAATCGATTGATCGATGATCTAGATCGATGTGAATGTGTTCTTGATTCCTTTCGCACAATCTAGAGATCAACAATTGATCATTCGACTTTCAAGAAGCTATCTAGTGAATGTTATTCATCGAAAGGGCAAAGGATAGGATGAGGAACCCTAATTCTTCGCAAGATCCTTGATCCTCGATGAATTCTACATCGATTTAGCATCAATTTGTTAATAGATAAGAAATCGTATTCTTGAATCTTCATCACATCTACAATTTACTCGATTCCTACGAGCTTTACTTCAAATCTTGAAACCCAAAAGTGATTGGAATTCTATCGAAACTCGATTCTCGATGTTTATCATTTTCTTGATTCTTGATTAGAATAGTGATACTTGAAACTCATCGATAAAAATCTTGAATCATGTTTTCTTTTCTATTAAGTTTTCGATTCAAACAAATCAAAATACGAACGAATCGCACAATCCCTGTGGACGATCCGCACTCGCTAACGCGCTACATCCGACACCGTTATTGATTGCGGTCAAAAAATATTCTTTGATTGTGAATTCTATTTTCTAAACCGACACACAAAGAAATTAAGATCAATCAAATGGCGCCGTTGCCGGGGACCATTTGAGTTACACACACAACAAGAATTTCATTCAATCAAATGGCGCAGTTGCCGGGGATCGCGCGCTAATTCGTTTTATATTGAAATTTGAATTGAAAGATTTATTCCATTGTAATTTTTTGATCAAAATTCGCACAAAATACTAAACGATTTGTTATGGTTTATTGCAAGGAGATCTGGAGCTTGCTGTGCAATTGAATTAATTTTTGGAAAATTCCAGAGGACTAAAGGAGTTAACAACAACTTGCTATTAAAATTTGACGCTGAGATCATTACCTACGGCCGCAAAAGCGCGGTGGGAGCCATCTATTGCCGCGGTTCCGCGCGTAGGTGAAGCCTTCGCAGTACAAAATTTTCACAGTGAGCTCTATCTTTCTTATCTCCTTCTCAAATCTGCTCCAACTAACATTTTGTGCAGGCTTCTTTGCAAAAATCGCAGCGCCGTGCAGAAAGCAAAATTAAATTGTGCTTGTTTTGATTTTTGTGGTTGTTTGCATAATTAATACGGACATTAAGGGGCAAAGACCAAATCTAGATTAGGTGGGGAGTTCATTACCCTTCCTAAGCCCCGAAAATCGCAAAATTGCATCCGCATTTACCCCAATTAACTAAAAGAAATCTAGAGATGACTCTAAGGACCGTCGCGCTCATTTAGGACATAAGAAGGCCGTGGGTAATTCATTGCTTATCCGCGTTTCTCTTGTGGTGTCTAAGGCAAGTGTGTCGAAGGCTAGTGGTTACTTAATTAGGCCCACTACTTACGTAGTGGAGAACCTCCCACTTACCTGGCACTTACCTGGCCACAGGAGAGACAAAGAGGCAGTGGAGGATTTATCCTGTGTCTTGTCTTTTGGAAGTTAGGAGCGGTCTAGAGATTTGACCTAGGCGACCCCTAGAATTAGGGTTTTGTGTGTTGCATTTGTTGTGTTGCATCATTTTTTTCAAAAATCCGTCCAAATTTTCAAAACAAACACCACATTCATTCATTCATTACCCCTAATTATAAGTCAACGCTGCCACTTGTACTAACCCTTTTTAGTACAAGATAGGCTGGACACGGGATTCTAGTGCCCGTTTAGTCCGCGTACCCTTTATCGACTCCGAAGTCGGTATTTCTCCATTTACTTCTTCTTTACCCACCACTACACCCACATCAATGGATCCACCTCCATCGAATTTCTTTAACACTAATCTGCCGCCGTCCGTTGGTGCGCAGAATCCACCCCGCATCTCTCTCCAAGAGAGGTGCTATCTACCGCGAGGTCATCTTTCGACCTGCTTATCCATTCTACCAGCCAACGGGGATAATTTTGAAATTAAACCCCAATACATCAACCTTTTACCCAAATTCCACGGACTCAAGACTGAGGACGCTTACGTTTTCATCACCAAATTTGAAAACGTATGCGCAATGATGGGTACGTCACAACTTTCAGTGGATGATATGCGTCTACGACTTCTTCCATTTACTTTGTGCGATATAGCCGAGAAGTGGCTATATAACACTACCGCACACTCTATCACGAATTGGGAAGAATTCGTCGCGGCATTCCTTAAGAAATTTTACCCAATGCAAAAGACAGCTCGAATCTGTAGCGAACTGAATCAATTTACCCAGCTCCCTACTGAACCATTTTCAAAATGCTTTGAACGTTTCAAGGATCTATTGGTTCAATGTCCTCATCACGGCATCCCGAGATGGGATCTTTGCCGAATCATTTATGAGGGCATTAACCCAAACACTAAACAGAACCTTGAAAACATGTGTCAAGGTACTTTTATGACTAAGGATGATGGGGAAGCTTGGAAATTTTTAGAAGAGTTCGCTGAAAAATCACTACAGTGGGTGAGTGGAACCCAATCATTGAATAGGGGTGGCGTACACCAAATAGATGTGTCCATAGGTGCTCGAGCTGAGATGACAGCAATGCAAAAGAAGCTCGACGCTATGGAACACAAATTTTCTGCAGCCTCCCTAAACCCAATGTCGCTCCCCAAAACTGTATGTGGCTGCTGTTCTGATCCGTTTCATTTAACGGAAGAATGTCCATTAAACTCTGCGTTTCAAGGTCCCGAGCATACAAATGCCGCATTTCAAAGACCTAGAAACGATCCATATTCTTCCACGTACAATCAGGGTTAGAGGAATCATCTGAATTTTGCTTGGAACCAACAACAATCTCATCAAAACACGGTTCCAAGCCAAAATAATTTTCAAAGGGCTCTTCCACCATAACAGCAACCACTTCAACTCACTCAGCACCCCTACCAGTCACAAAATTTTCAAAACCAGGTCAACACTCCTGCACAGTCTAATCCTATGCAGTTGTCCTGTTCTGACGAATTCTCTCAATTCACTCAAACCATGAAATCACTTTTGTCAAATTTCATAGAGGTTTTGGCTGAGGTTAGATCTTCCGTCAGTGAGATAAAGAAAAACTCAGCGTCCCAAGCTGAGAGTATCAGATCGATGGAAGCTGAAATCGCACGACTTAAAGCCGAGATGAGTGCGAGAGAAAAAGGGAAACTTCCGTCTCAACCCATACCGAATCCTGGGCATTACAATGTAAATGCCGTCACAACGTTGAGATCGGGAAGAGTGCTGAATAACCATGTCGAGGAAGGAATTGATGATATTGAAAATCCTATCAATAACACCCCGGCTGAGACCTTTCCTCACACACACACTTCTACTTCTGATCCTAGTTCTTCTACCCCACCGCCTTCTCGCGAGCCTATTCTCCATTTCCCACTAGGCTCGACACCTCAGTATAGCCCTTCTAGTTCTCCACAGACGGTCCCCACTTCTCTTTTGGGATCACGTCTACCCCCTCTTCCTTCTCCTATGATGGACCCGGCGCTTATTGCGAAAGCTCCTTACCCGAATCGGTTAAGGGGTAACAGATCGAGTCTTCATATGGAGAAAATTATGGAAATGTTCAAACAGATTAACATCAATATCCCTCTCCTAGATGCGATTCAACAAGTCCCCACTTATGCGAAAATTCTTAAGGACTTGTGCACTAGGAAGAGGAAGACTCAAGTGCCGAAGAAGGTCTTTATGTCTAATAACATTAGCACTGCTTTTATCCCCCAGCTACCAAAGAAACGTAAGGACCCAGGATGTCCTACAATATCGATTTCTATTGGGGGTAAAAACATAAATCGTGCTCTTTTAGACCTTGGCGCAAGTGTTAACCTACTTCCATATTCTGTATATGAGCAACTAGGGATTGGAGAGTTGAAACCTGCTCACTGCACTCTTCAAATGGCAGACCGTTCAATCACCAAACCAAGGGGTGAACTAGAGGATGTGTTGATAAAGGTCGGGGAATTTATTTTTCCTGTAGACTTCATTGTACTTGATACACAGCCTGTAGCAAACCCCCGGGGCCAAATTCCGGTGATTCTGGGTCGTCCTTTCCTTGCCACTTCCAACGCTGTTATAAACTGTAGAAATGGTTCAATGAACTTATCATTTGGAAATATGACCATTGAACTAAACATCTACAAAGTTGGAAGTCAGCCATCAGAACCCTCTGCTCATATTCTAGATGTGTGCTCTGTCCACGAGATCTCTCCCAATAGTTGCGGAGCTGAGGAACTTTGCTTTACAGATCTCGACGACATTACCACATCTCTGTTTGATCTTACACATGATCTTAGTGAGGACACTTTTCCTACACTTGAGTCCTACACTCCTGACTTTTCTCCACCCGGGTCTGTATCTTTCACAGGCTCTGAGCTTCTTTGTAATTCCAAAAATCACTCGATGATCCCTCCTTCTATCATTTCTCCGCTCGAATTAGATCTCAAAATTTTACCTTCTCATCTTAAATATGCTTATTTAGGTGAGAATGAGTCTTTACCGGTTATCATATCCGCTTCTCTAGCATCAGAGCAAGAGAATGCACTTTTATCGGTATTGAGATCGAATAGAGAGGCATTTGGTTGGACTATGGCGGACATCAAAGGGATTAGTCCCTTGATAGTAGAACATCATATACATGTGATGGATGATGCCAGACCAACCCGAGAACCACAGAGGCTGTTGAATCCCGTCATGAAGGAAGCAGTGATGAAAGAGATCGTCAAATGCCTTGATAGTGGTATTATATACCTAATCTCCGATAGCCAATGGGTGAGTCTTATACATGTCGTCCCTAAGAAATCCGGCATCACTGTTATAACCAATGAGGCAAATGAGTTGATTCAGACACGCGCCCAAACTGGGTGGCGTGTATGTATTGATTATAGAAAACTCAATACCGCCACGAGGAAAGATCACTTTCCTCTACCCTTCATTGATCAAATGCTGGAACGCTTAGCTGGACGAGAGTATTATTGTTTTATGGACGGATACTCAGGCTATAATCAGGTCCCCATCGCCAAAAAGGATCAAGATAAAACCACTTTTACTTGTCCTTTTGGTACCTTTGCTTACAGCCGCATGCCCTTTGGGTTATGCAATGCTCCCGCTACCTTTCAGCGGTGTATGATGGGGATATTCTCTGATATGGTAGAGAATTTTCTGAAGATCTTTATGGACGATTTCTCGATTTTTGGAGACTCTTTTTCTGATTGCCTAGCGAATCTTGACGCAGTTCTTACTCGTTGCAAAGAGAAGAACTTAACTTTGAACTGGGAAAAATGCCATTTCATGGTCCAAGAAGGAATTGTACTTGGACATGTTATTTCACAGAAAGACATTGAGGTTGACAGAGCTAAGATAGATGTCATTCAAAACCTCCCTCATCCCAAAAGCGTCAAAAATATTCGATCTTTCCTTGGCCATGCGGGCTTTTATAGGAGATTCATTAAGGACTTTAGCAAAATTGCTAGACCTTTAACTCTTCTCCTGGCCAAGGATACGACCTTCCACTTTGACTCGGACTGTGAGGCAGCTTTCGACTCACTTAAACACTCCCTCACTACAGCCCCCGTTCTATCGTCTCTAAATTGGGACTACCCATTTGAGCTGATGTGTGATGCATCCGATTTTGCAGTAGGTGCAGTCTTAGGACAGCACATTGAAAAGATGCCACACGTGATCTTTTATGCGAGTAAGACCCTGAATGATGCACAAATCAACTATACAACCACCGAGAAAGAACTTTTAGCGGTTGTATTTGTATTAGAAAAATTCAGGCCTTACTTAATTGGCTCACCTATAGTTGTGTACACTGACCATTCCGCCTTAAAACATCTTCTGGCGAAGAAAGATGCAAAAGGCCGACTAATACGTTGGATCCTTCTGCTACAAGAATTTGATCTTGTTATCAAAGATAAGAAAGGATGTGAAAACGTAGTAGCCGACCATCTTTCACGCATCTCTTCTTCCCCTGTGACCCTGCCGATCAATGATTCGTTTCCAGACGAACAACTCTTGAGCATATCCAATGAACCATGGTTCAGGGATATTGTGAACTATCTTGTCACGGGACTTATACCCAGTGATTGGTCAAAACAGGACAAATACCGTTTTCTATCCCAAGTAAAACACTTTTACTGGGATGACCCATATTTGTTTAAGTATTGTCCTGATCAGATCATTCGCCGGTGTGTCCCGAAAGAAGAGTTCAAGAGTGTTCTTTCTTTTTGTCATGATCAGGCCTACGGGGGTCATTTCGGTCCTAAAAAGACGGCGGAGAAGGTGTTGCAATGTGGATTTTATTGGCCGGCCTTATTCAATGACGCATTTGAGCATTGCAAAACCTGTACACAATGTCAGTACACGGGTAGAATCTCCCGGAGAAATGAAATGCCTCAGCAACCCATCTTGGTTGTTGAAATTTTCGATGTTTGGGGCATTGATTTTATGGGTCTCTTTCCCAACTCCTTTGGGAATTTGTACATACTGCTAGCAGTTGATTATGTCTTAAAGTGGGTTGAAGCCATTCCATGTCGCACTAATGACAGGAAAGTTGTCATTAAGTTCTTAAAAGAGAATATCTTTTCGCGATTTGGACACCCGCGCGCTATCATTAGCGATAATGGGACACATTTCTGCAACAGGTCTTTCGAGACTCTGATGCGGAAATACGCAATCAACCACCGACTTTCTACACCCTATCATCCCCAAACGAGCGGGCAGGCTAAGATCTCAAACAGACAGATCAAACTAATCCTGGAGAAGACTGTTGCTAAGAATAGAAAAGACTGGTCGACCAAACTGACGGATGCTCTTTGGGCATTCCGAACTGCATTTAAAACCGACCTAGGGATGTCTCCATATAGGATAGTGTTTGGGAAGGCATGTTACTTACCCGTCGAGATTGAGCATAAAGCATTGTGGGCTATTAAGGAAATCAACTTTGACCTAAACCAAGCCTGCAACTTTCGGAAGCTGCAAATAAATGAGCTAAGCGAACTCCGCGATGAAGCTTATGATAACGCTGTGATCATAAAGAATAGGACTAAGGTTTTTCATGATAAAAACATTTTGAGGAAAACATTTTCACCTGGTCAACAAATCCTTCTTTATGATTCACGACTACACCTTCACGTGGGTAAGCTTCGATCTCGGTGGAAGGGACCTTTTGTTGTGCGGTCTGTATACCCGCACGGGGCAGTAGAAGTAGAAAATGTTAAAAACGACACTTTTTTCAAAGTGAATGGACATAGACTAAAGCCGTATTTTTCCACTGACCCCACGGAGGAGCTCCTGTTCTTACAGGAGCCATTTTATTTGGATTAAAATTCCTCCGTCTCACCTTCATGTCCGGTATATCATTGCATCATCTTTTGAATGAAGGTGAGTGAAGAGAGTAAGTTTGGGGGAAGTTCTTCACTTGTATATTTTGCCCCCACTAATAATTCCTCCCAGACTTACAGGTTTTGTAGATATAGCTGTTGGCAATAGTGAGGACACTGTTGAAAACAAGTTTGGGGGAGGTTTGTGCTTATTTTTTGCATCATTTGCATATCATTTGCATAAGCACAAAAACATTACTTTAAAAACTTATAAAAATTTAAAAATTTTTAAAATCCATAAAAATTTAAAATTTTCAAAATATAAAAATATTTTAATATTTAAACATTTTTTGTACATAAATAAGATAATGAAAGTTTAGATAGTGAAAAATTACATCCATGAGATTAGAAAAATTTAAGAAAACCAAGAAAATTAGAAGTTTCTTATACGAACTAGTAATAAGTAGTTATGAGCCGTTGTCCCAAGGGTTAGTAAGATGAAGGACGTCACTAATCTGAGGATAAAAATAAGTCTGAAAAATAGTTTCTATTCTGGAAGCCAAACATTTTGAACGTTGATACCCTGCTATTCGCACTTACACACGTCTTGAAGCCTGGGATAGTAGAGGATACCTTGAAATGCTCTTGTCTTAAAGCCAAAAGTATGAAGGAAATAAAAAAATGAAGAAAATATAAAGTGGTGAGAAAAATGAACACTGATTTTGTTATCGCCAAGGCAGCAATAAAAAAATATAGCGAGGGTGGCTCTTCACCTAGTGCCCTAAGGCCAACTGGTCTGGGAGTCACCGCTAAGCCTTAGGTGGTGCAAGACGAGAAAAATACACCAAGTAAGCAAGCACATGAGTAATCGGTCGGTTAGTACCTCAAGAAGTATTAACGGTCGCATGAAAGTGTGTGAGCAATCTCATCTAGATATTCATTAATTAAAAAGTACTGAGGCTGATGGGCAAGAGTATGATAGCTTGAATTGAATTCTCCGGGTGTAGGGATGTCTTTTACACACACGCAAGGTTATATGATCGATGTTTGGAAGAAAGATAGGAATGAAGAATAAAGACGATGTTTTATTGAAGGAGAACGTGATTTCTAACATCTTTTCATGACTATTAAGATAGGGCTCATGACAACCGAAAAGCTAGCTTAGTTGGAAACCCTAATCTTCAAAGTATTTCTTTTACAATTCTTGTCTTTAAATGTAATATTCATGATCTTCCTTTTATTATTGGATTTTGTGGGTGCAATCCGCTGAAAACCCTCAGGAGACAACACTCCTCCTACTAGGGACACCTAGAGGTTTAAAGGCTTGTTGCACGTGCTCAGTGCAATCGTGTTGCCTACGAAAGTGTGCTAGTTAGTTTTTCTCTTTCTTTATTTTCTCCTTCTCTTTTTAATAAAAAAGTTCGCTCGAGGCGATCAAAAATAAGTTTGGGGGAATTTGATCAGTCGAAAATACTGCATCTTTAAACCGGCAATTTCCCTATCATTTGCACTCATCTAGAAGTGTTCGGCATTCATATCGCACATATTAGCAAATCAGTCGTTAAATATCAGATTGCATGTGTTAAACTCTAAAACCGGCACTATAAAGGAAATTGACTGCATTTCATAGCATGGCATCATTCCTATATATCGCAACTTGTGTTTCGAAGTCTGTGCAGGACATTACAGAAGATCGGTTAAATTTACAAACGAAGACTGTTAAAAAGACGCCAACTCATGGATTTGGAATCTGGTATTGATCTAAAAAGAATTCAGAGATTCAACATAGCAGTAAATACATCAAAAGAGATAGTAGAGCAACACATGAAGTATGAAGCACCAAGGAAGCCACTTGGCCGCGGAACCGCGGCCGGAGCCGCCTTGCGCCGCGGTTCTGCGGCAGCCTTGCCACGTCACCACCCCAATTTGGCTTCATAATTCTCAGCTCAGCTCCTACATCTCAGAAAACCACTGCAAATTCCTGAAAGCTCCAGAAGCTTCTGCCAGTTCAGCAAACCTAGGGTTCCTAACTAAACACCCCTAGCTTCCTTAACAAGCTTCACTTAAACTCTATTAAGGATCTAGAACCTTCCCCCTAACCTCCTAGCTTAGGGTAGAAGCTAATCCCCTAACTAACTACTTCTAGAAGCCTCTTCCTCTAACTAACTTTTGGAGGGAAAACTCAAATTTGAATTCCTAGACCTAGGGTTTGGAAAACCTATAAATAGACCCCTAGGCTCACTTGTTCATGGTTACTCATTGTTGGCTAAATTCTAGTTCAATCTTCATCTTCCCCAATTTCCACCCACAAGTCTAGTGACAAGGCTTGTGTCAAAACCCTAACCCTAATCCAAAATCAAGAAACTTCAAGATTCTTTGAGTGCAAGCCAAGCAAGTATTCAAGATCCTTTAGAAGCGGAACCGGATTTCAACGGAGCACGAGATCGAAGCGATCCAAGACTCAAGAAGCCGAGCGATGCAAGATTCGACGAGCGAAGTTCCTACCTCTTGTAAATCTCGAGAGTTGTAACTACTTGTTGATGTAATAAAGGTGAAGATTTTTTAAACTTGTTTACATTTCAATTCGAGCATTATGCTTATATTTCAATTCTTGAATATATTCTTTGTGATGATGCTTGAATAAAACTCCGCTCGTGGAGGAATCGAAACAATTGCAGAATGATGATGTTGATGAATTGTTAAACGTTTTCTTAAGTTTTAAAACAATTGTAAATTCTTGAAAATCGATTGATCGATGATCTAGATCGATGTGAATGTGTTCTTGATTCCTTTCGCACAATCTAGAGATCAACAATTGATCATTCGACTTTCAAGAAGCTATCTAGTGAATGTTATTCATCGAAAGGACAAAGGATAGGATGGGGAACCCTAATTCTTCGCAAGATCCTTGATCCTCGATGAATTCTACATCGATTTAGCATCAATTTGTTAATAGATAAGAAATCGTATTCTTGAATCTTCATCACAACTACAATTTACTCGATTCCTACGAGCTTTACTTCAAATCTTGAAACCCTAAAGTGATTGGAATTCTATCGAAACTCGATTCTCGATGTTTATCATTTTCTTGATTCTTGATTAGAATAGTGATACTTGAAACTCATCGATAAAAATCTTGAATCATGTTTTCTTTTCTTTTCTATTAAGTTTTCGATTCAAACAAATCAAAATACGAACAAATCGCACAATCCCTGTGGACGATCCGCACTCGCTAACGCGCTACATCCGACACCGTTATTGATTGCGGTCAAAAAATATTCTTTGATTATGAATTCTATTTTCTAAACCGACACACAAAGAAATTAAGATCAATCAAATGGCGCCGTTGCCGGGGACCATTTGAGTTACACACACAACAAGAATTTCATTCAATCATTCAGCTTCAACCTGTTCTCGAAACTCCTGCAACCTAGGGTCCTGCAATTGCACTGTTTTAACATCCTCGATCAACGACGACTGTACTTGCAGCTGCATCAACTGTCCCGAAGAATGCGGTAGCACGATCTCCAACTCGAATCTCCGAAAGTCTTCAATAAGTTCATTCTGTGCAGTCAACATCTGGTTTGCTAGCAACCGACTAAGCGCATCCGGTACAACGATAACTTTCCCCGGATAGTACTTAAGATCGAGATCGTAGTCAGCCGTCAGCTTCAACCATCTACGCTGTCCCACAATTAGCTCCTTCTGAGCGAACACGTACTTTAGGCTTTTGTGATCGGCGAATATTTCGACCCTTTCGCCTAATAAGTAGTGTCTCCAAAACTTCAAAGCGAAAAAAATTCCAGCCGCAAGCTCCAAGTCATGAGTTGAGTAATTCTTCTCATGGGTCTTCAACTGTCTCAACGCGTAAGCTACAACCTTCTCATGCCGTATCAAAATACATCCCAAACCTTTTCCAGATGCGTCGTTGTGAATCACCAATCCTCCGGAACCGTCTGGTATGGTCAAAACAAAAGCGGTCATCAACCTTGCCCCAACGCCTCAAATGCTGACGCACACTTATTCGTCCACACAAATGGTACTTTCTTGTGTGTAAGCTTGGTCAGAGGCTCAGCCAAACGAGCAAAATTTCTTCACGAACCTTCTATAGTATCCTGCAAGTCCAAGAAACTTCTGATCTTTGCAACGTTCTTCGGAATCGGCCGGTCTTGAACTGCTGCAATCTTCCCTGGATAAACGGCGATTCCATCTCCTGCTACGATATGTCCCAAAACTTTACTTCTTCAAGTCAAAACTTGCACTTGCTCATCTCTGCATACAATCTTTCTTACCTCAATGTCTGCAGTGCGATCTTCAAGTGTTATGCACGCTCTTCAATACTCCTTTGAGTAGACCAGAATATCATCAACGAACACCACTATAAACTGGTCCAAGAATGGTGAAAAGATGCGGTTCATCAAGTCCATAAATATCGCCGGTGCATTCGTAACTCCAAATGGCATCACTAAATACTCGTAATATCCATACCGAGTTCAGAACGCAGTCTTGCAAATATCTTCTGATTTAACTCGGACCTGATGATATCCGAACCGCAAATCCAGCTTCGAGAATACCCTCGCGCCACTAAGCTGCTCAAACACTTCGCCAATGCGAGGGATCGGGTACTAGTTCATAATAATCACTCGGTTTACCTCTCGATAATCAACGCACGCCTTCCCTGTGTCTTCTTTCTTCTTTACTAGAAGAACTGGAGCTTCCCCAGTTAAGTTGCTGCGGCGAAACCAACCCTTCTCAAATAATTCAGCAACCTACTTCCTGACTTCTTTCAACTCCACTGGTGCCATCAGTAATACACCTTTAAGATTGGCGTTGCACCAGGAACAAGTTCAATTGCAGACTCCACGTCTCGCTTCGGCGGTGAACCTGATATGTCTTCAAACACGTCTATGGAACTCTCAAATATATCCGGCGCTTCTTCCTTATCCACTGCCATTGACGAAGGAACCTTGTTTGTCGGCCTAGCCCTAACTCAACTGGCCCGACAGAATTGCTTCCTCCAGCAAAACAACTTCCGAATGTCCGGGAATCTGGAGAATCACTTTCCTTCCTTACAATTAATATGAGCATGGAAAGTGCCGCGAAAATCCATTCCCAAGACAACAACAAACAAGGGAACGCACTAGGATTGAATAGTCCTAATGCGGGGAAAACAAGAACAAGTAAGATATCGAGATAACTTTATCCGAAGTCAAGATACTGAAGAGGATTAAGCACGGTAAACATGATTCAAGCTGGTGATAAAACAATAACTGGTAAGCAATGAAACCGAGAGAAGCAAGGTAATATAATGATCATGAAATAAGGATATGAATCAAAACTAGAATTTCAAGTTACTTAAATAGAGTACCGTATTGTAACCATGCTGCAATTCATGGGTACAATTACATAACTCCACCCAAGTCGCCCAAATCCTAGTATCAGAATCAATAAACAGGGAGAAACAATGGTGAATCCAAAAAGATTTCAAGCTGAGATGCAAAGTTGTTTGCATACCGTCAAGGACGAAGGATAAAAGAAAGATATGATTCAAGAATCACGATAACAAGGTGGCAGGACATGTTCCTAATCACGAGTATTCTGATTCGTGTATTGGGTCCAATACCCAACTACAAAAGAATCACACTCGATTAACCTATATCCTATGGCTCTGATACCAAAAGAACCATGTCACGCCCCGCTTCCCAGAGTACGCTAAGATGGGCACGTGACATAGCCAACCATGCTACCTGTGGATAGGAAAGATCCTTCCACAGTCACATTACGGCTGTAGAGATATCAAGAACAAGAAAGTAAACTAACTATCTAGTACATGTCCATAAGCCAGAGCAAAAGAGTCAAGAAATACGAGATGCGGAAGCCATAAGATGCAATAAATGAAACACCTGGAAGAAAGAATACATACCAACAGGAACTTCACCGCTCAATTTAATAGCGGCAATACTCCTGATCAGTCTGCACAAGGTAGAAGAATCTGGGCCATGCAAAACCCAGACGTCAGCGCGTCATGTCATCAAGTAATAAAATATGAACAGAGTAACAGGCAATGCCAATATAAACATGAATGAAAAACAGGTGTAACAGTAATATAAATCAGGCAGTGCAGGGTAGTGTGCAGTAAGTAAACTACTGTTCTATTGGGGTTTTCTAGTCTAAAGTCTTTGAAATCAAATTGATGAATCATCGATGTAACTCAATAGTATCTCGTGCATACCCAGGACCACGGTCCAGATTCTCGGGCTGAAACCGAGACATGCCGCTAGGTACTAAAACAGGAATATATACAGATGAATGATGTCAGCAGCAGCATCCCAAGGCTGGCCTAGCCTCTAAAACTGATCAGAACAAGTATTGAACTGTTGAGTTACAAGTCAGGTTTCACCATTGATTTCCCATACCCCCAAGTTATGTGTGTATGTCAAGTCAGGTATTCAGAAATCAAGAACTAATGAAAACACAGGATCGGGTAAGCAGGTTTGTTTGGATAGACAACAAGAACGGTCCGTGAGGACTACATGTCAGATTTGTTGGCCTTAGACACAAGATCAAATAACAGGTAATACCATGGTACATCAGGTCAAGCCAGGTAATGTATACAGGTGTCATGTCATGTCAAGAGTGTATGGAACCATGTCATATCAAATAGGAAGGGCACAGGTCATGTCAGGAAGCGCAAATAATATGTGGGTGCTCACAAATCAACTAATATAAACATGGTTATAAATAAATAAGCATGGAATTATCAGAACAATAAACTGGAACATGATATGCAAATAGGTGCAGATTGAACTACTAGGATGCACGGTTATCGGTTTGGGTTTAAAGAATAGTTTTAATATTTCACAACTTCAGTTTTAACAATATGGATGAAAAAGGTTGATATGTATTAAATAATCTAAGATGCAACGGACGATAAATCAGGTTAGACGTACGAGAACAGTCGTCCGACAGGTATAGAGTATAAAGAGGGGTACTGTGGGTCATGCCAGTAATCATTATAAGATTTAAATATGAGTGCGCATACTAAGTATTACAGAACTAAAAGCAAACTGGTATGTTTCGAGCCATGAATAAAATGATATAACGGGATGCCGAACTGTAAAAGGAATTAGGGCATTAACTGTGAACTTCAGGTTAACGTGCATTCAATTGTACAAATAGAACTTTAAATAACGTATATAGTAATTCAAATAGCATGTAGCAAGTTTCACTTGCCTGAACGGATCTCCAGACGGGGTGCGCATGATGTCGATAAATGTCGCGACACACACGCGGGCGTACAGAACTGAGCCAAGCAAAGCAAGGATGTGACCACGCAGGTTAGGAACGTCCACTGGGTTGCTCTGATCGTCGGCAGTGGCACGGTTCCGGCGGGTAACCGGAAAGAACAAGAAATCAAGAAAGATAGGAGAAGAAGAAGAAGAAGAAAGGGGAAGAAGAAGAGGGTTGTGTGTTAGGTGCCCTGGGTTCAGAGGAGATGGTAATGGGGTGAAGTCGATGATAAGCTGTCGAGGGTTTTCCGGCGAGGTTGCAAGTTAAGGGTGCAGGTGAGGGTTTCTGGGTTCTTGGTTGCAAGGTTTGGGTGTGCAGGAGACGGATCTGAAGTGCAGGGAGGAGGAAGGAGGAGGTGATGAAGATGGAAGTGGTGGTAAGGGTGTGAGGAGATGAGGGAGATCGGCGGCGGCGAGTTCGGGTGTGCAGGGATCGGTAAAGTTGAGGTCGGGGTCGTTGGGAGTGGAATAGGGAGGTGATGAAGGTGGTGACGAGTGGACGAAGGTGGCGGCAAGGTGAGGAGGCGACGACGAGGCCGTCGGCGGAGAGGACGACGGTGACGACGAAGGCAAGCGAGGGTGCAGCGATGGGTTCACGTGGGTTGCAGTCGGGGAACGAAGGTGGTCGAGGAGGGGAAAGAGGAGGAGAGAGAAAGAGGACGATGAGGGGAGGCCGACGAGGTCGACGGCGATGGTGGCGACGGGCGCGAGCACAGGGCGTGGGCTCTCGGAGGCGGAGGCAGGAAGCGGGAAACAGAAAAGAAGAAGATGAGAAGAAAGAGGAGAGAGAACGGTGTGTACGTGGGTTATATAAAAAAATATATAAATAGAAAAATGGAGAGAGAGGATGAGATCAGTTGATAAGGATTTGGTGAGTAAAGAAATATAAACCAACTAATATATATATATAGAGAGAGAGGTGTGAACTGTTAGGACTAAAAAATATATTTAGTTAAACGTAATCTTATAGTAACAGTTAAAGAAATTTAACGAATATAATATTATTATATTAGTCTGTTTCAAGATTTTGGCAATTACAAATTTACTCCAAAACACGGCCGGGTCGGGTCTAAAATGCAGATTTAAAATATGAAAAATATTTGCGATCTCCAAATTTCAAAATGAATGCTCAGTCAAAGAAAATGAATACCCCCAAGAATGGATGCACGTACGTGCGCGTAGCCATCCAAACACGTCCGTTTCACCGAACGGGACGAGAACAAGTTGCACGGACGCTACCACGGGGTTAGGGGTATCATGCATGCTATGAAATGCAATTTTAATTTATTTTCCGTGACCTAAAATGTTATATGATAAAAGATGCGATACTAGATAAAATACCAGTATGCAATATTCATGAGATGCACGTGTCTATCTAACAAGTCAAGGTAATTTATAAATAAGAATCAAACAGGTTCAAGTAAGCGGGTCGGGTCGAATGCAATATAAAATGTAAAATACCATTCGCACCCAAAACCCGTTAAATCAAGAATTATCACAAATAAAGAAATACGAGAACTGGAATTGGTATAAATGAACTCGGGTGTTACATGCCTTGTGAATATTCCCCAAGTAAAGGGTATCAGTATGTCCTCAATTTCTTCAATCCCATAGCCTTTTAATGCCTCAAGTACATTATCCCTTATCCAATTTACCTATGAATATCTCAAATGGCTTCTGTTTTTGTGCCTCTGTTGAAGGAGACTGTAAATACATGGAATCGTCTCCCTCATTTTCTTCTTCTCCATCTCCCTCATTTTCTTCATCTTCTTCCCCGCTTTCTACATCATCTCCACTGAAGCTTTCAGCCTCACATTTCCCTGTTCCCACTTCAACTATTTGTTTGTCGCCTTCCTCCTCTGGTTCCTGCTCCTCGTATGGTTCTTCGTCCTCCTCGTCCTCTTTGCGATCAGTCCCTTTAACCTCACCAGAAGCTACAACAACAGTCTCTTCCTCGACCCTCACTGTTGTCGTCGTCGTCTCCTCCACAGCTTTCTCCGTCGATGTTTCTTCCTCGACTTTTTTTTATGTGGTTGTCTCTTCCACGATTTTATCGGCTATCCCAGATGGGGTTTCTTCTTCTACAGCGCTCGCTGGAGCGATCTCTTCCTCCATCGGCGAAACCTCGTCACTTGCGGCGACGGCGGAGATCTCGGCCGCGGGAACGCCAGCATTCTCGGCGAAGGCGATGGGCAGAGGATCGGAGGCTTCTGTCGTCGCTTTCTTCGACCTAGGAGAGGGATTATTGACAGAGGCTCTTCTGGATTTGGGCGGCATTGATGATGGATGGATTCGATTTCTAGGGTTTTGGATTGAAGACGAGAGAGAAAGGGAGAGGGGGAGATCTGCTAACATATTAGGATTTATACAAAAATATAAAATATATTTTTGTTAGTTATAATAGTTTAAAATATATATAGAATATTTTTTTTGTTAAAGAGAAATAAAGAATATAATATTATAATATTAGTCCGTTTTGAGATTTTGGCAAATACAAATTTACTCCAAAACACGCCCGGGTCGGGTCTAAAAATCCAGATTTAAAATGTGAAAAATATATGCAACTTCCAAATTTCAAAATGAAATCCCAGTTAAAGAAAATGTATACCCCCAAGAACGGATGCACGTACGTGCGCGTAGCCATCCAAACATGTCCGTTTCACCGAACGGGACGAGAACAAGATGCGCGGATGCTACCACGGGGTTAGGGGTATCATGCAGGCTATGAAATGCAATTTTAAATTATTTTCCGTGACTTAAAATGTTATATGACAAAAAATGCGATACTAGATAAAACTACCAGTATGTACTAAACATGAGATGCACGTGTCCAAGCAACAAGTCACGGTAATCTATGAATAAAAATCAAACAGGTTCAAGCAAGCGGGTCGGGTCGAATGCAATGTAAAATGTAAAGTATCATTCGCACCCAAAATACGTTAAATCAAGAAATATCACGAATAAAGAAATACGAGAACTGGAATTGGTATAAATGGACTCGGGTGTTACATTATACCCAACTACAAAAAGAATTTCGTCCTCGAAATTCCAAGAACAAGAAAGGATAAACAATCAAGTATTACAAAACTAGATGTGGAAATTTCTGCCGGATTTTAACTTCTCGTTCCCAAGTTGGCTCTCCATGTGAGCGATTACCCCAAGAAACAAGTACAAGAGGGTCGAAATTCCAAGAACAAGAAAGGATAAACAATCAAGAATTACAAAACTAGATGTGGAAATTTCTGCCGGATTTTAACTTCTCGTTCCCAAGTTGGCTCTCCATGTGAGCGATTACCCCAAGAAACAAGTACAAGAGGGATAACCTTGTTCTTAAGAACCTTTTCCCTTCGATCCACGATCGACACCGGTCGCTCCTCAAAAGTCAAATCTTCTCGTACGGTTAGCTCCGAATGATCCAACACATGTGTTTCATCTCGAACATACCTACGGAGTTGAGGTACGTAACACACATCATGAACACTCTCCAAAGATTGTAGTAACGCCAAACGATATTCCACTTCTCCAACACGCTCAAAAACTCAAAGGTCCAACGAATCGAGGACTAAGCTTTCCTCGAATTCCGAAACGACTCACCCCTCTAGTCGGTGATATCTTCAAGAATACCAAATCACCCACGGCGAACTCTAGGGGTCTTCTCGACGTATCTGCCCAACTCTTCTGTCGGTCTTGTGCTGCTTTCCAATGGTTCCGGATAGTGTTAACCTTCTCAACTGTTTGCACAACCAAATCTGGTCTCAACAATCTTCGTTCACCAACATCGTCCCAATAAACAGGTGAACGACACTTGTGACCATATAAAGCCTCGAATGGAGCCATCTGAATAGTCGCCTGGAAACTGTTGTTGTAAGAAAACTCCACCAAGTGTAGATGATCCTCCCATGAACCCTTGAAGTCTAACTTACGAGCTCTCAACATGTCTTGTTTGGATCGTTCTCTCCGACTGGCCATCTGTTTGAGGATGATAAGCTGTGCTAAACTTCAATCGAGTCCCCAAACTTTCCCGTAAGCTCCTCCAAAAGTGTGATAAGAAACGAGTGTCAAGGTCGGACACGATGCTCACAGGTACTCTATGCAATCTCACAATCTCTTGCATGTACCGTTCTACCGAAGCTTCCGTTGATTGACCAACTCGAAATGGTAAGAAATGAGCCGCCTTGGTCAATCACCCAACTGCATTGTTGTCTTTCGGACTCCTCGGTAGAGCCGTCATGAAATCCATGGTTATATGTTCGCACTTCCGTTACGGAATCGGAAGTGGTTGCAATAAACCAGCAGCCCGTTGATATTCAGCCTTAACTTACTGACACACCAAGCACTTTGCTACAAAGCGGGCAATCTCCCGTTTCATGCCTTCCCACCAGAAATGCTGTCGTATATCTCGGTACATCTTCGTGCCTCCTAGATGTACGGAATATGCGGAACTATGTGCCTCCTTCATAGCTTCTTCACGAATGTCTCCTTTTGGCACACACAAACGGCTACCATATCGCAACGAACAATCTTCATCAACAAGTCCGTTCGAAGTCTAGCTTCAACCTGTTCTCGAAACTTTTGCAATCTTGGGTCCCGTGACTACGCTGCTTCAATATTCTCGATCAACGACAACTGTACTTGCAGCTGCATCATCTATCCCGAAGAATGCGGTAGCACAATCTCCAACTCGAATCTCCGAAAGTCTTCAATAAGTTCCCTTTGTGCAGTCAACATCAGAATTGCTGGCAACCGACTAAGCGCATCCGGCACAACATTAACTTTCCCCGGATGGTACTCAAGATCAAGATCGTAGTCAGCCATTAGCTCCAACCATCTACGCTGCTTCATATTAAGCTCCTTCTGTGTGAACACATACTCCAGGATTTTGTGATCGGTGAATACTTCGACCCTTTCGCCTAATAAGTAGTGTCTCCAAATCTTCAAAGTGAACATCATAGCTGCTAGCTCCAAGTCAGGAGTTGGGCAATACTTCTCATGGGTCTTCAACCGTCTCGATGCGTAAGCTATAACCTTCCCATGCTGCATCAAAACACATCCCAAACCCTTCCCAGATGCGTCGCTGTGAATCACCAATTCTACGGAACCGTCTGGTACGGTTAAAACAGGTGCGGTTATCAACCTCTGCTTCAACGCCTCAAAAGTTGACGCACACTTATCCGTCCATACAAATGGTATCTCCTTGCGTGTAAGGTTGGTCAAGGCTCAGCAAACGAGCAAAATTCCCCACGAACCTTCTGTAGTATCCTGCAAGCCCAAGAAAACTTCTGATCTCTACAACGTTCTTCGGAATCGGCCAGTCTTGAACTGCTGCAATCTTCCCTGGATAAACGGCGATTCCACCTCCAGCTACGATATGCCCCCAAACTTTACTTCTTCAAGCCAAAACTCGCACTTGCTCATCTTTGCATACAATCTTTCTTGCCTCAATATCTGCAGTGCGATCTTCAAGTGTTCTACATGCTCTTCCTTGCTCCCTGAATAGACCAGAATATCATCGATGAACACCACTATAAACTGGTCTAAGAACGGTGAAAGATTCGGTTCATCAAGTCCATCAATATCGCCGGTGCATTCGTTACTCCGAAGGGCATCACTAAATACTCGTAATGTCCATACCGAGTTCGGAATGCAGTCTTGGAAATATCTTCTGATTTGACTCGGACCTGATGATATCCGGATCGCAAATCCAGCTTCGAGAATACCCTCACGCCACTAAGCTGCTCAAATAATTCGCCAATGCGAGGGATCGAGTATTTGTTCTTAATAGTCACCCGGTTTAATTCTCGATAATCGATGCGCATCCTCCTTGTAACCTCCTCTTCTTTTCTAGAAGAACTGGAGCTCCCCAAGGTGAGTTACTGCTGCGAATCCAACCCTTTCTCGAGTAATTCAGTAACCAGCTTCTTGACTTCTTCCAACCCCACTGGTGCCATTGGATAGTATGCTTTTGAGATTGGCGCTGCACCAGGAACAAGATCAATTGCGAACTCCACGTCTCGCTTCGGCGGTAAACCCAAGGTGTTTTCGAACACGTCCATGAATTCTCGAACTATAGCCGGCGCTTCTTTCTTATCAACTTTCATCAACGAAAGAACATTGTTTGTCAGCCTAGTCCTAAACTCGATTGGCCCGACAGAACCGCTTCCTCCAGCAAAACAAGCTCCGGATGTCCGGGAATCTAGAGAATCACTTTCCTTTCCTTACAATAAATATGAGCATGGAAAGTGCCACGAAAATCCATTCCCAAGACAACAACAAACAAAGGGATGCACCAGAATTGAATAATTCCAATGCGGGAAAGATATGAACAAGTAGGATAGAAAGATGACTTCATCCGAAGTCAAGATACTGAAGAGGATTAAACACGGTAAACATGATTCAAGCTGGCGGTAAAACAAGAACTGGTAAGCAATGAAACCGAGAGAAGTAAGGTAATATATCAATCATAAACAAGGAAATGAATCAAAACTAGAATTTCAAGTTACTTAAATAGAGTACCGCATTGTAACCATGCTGCAGTTCATGGGTACAATTACATAACTCCACTCAAGTCGCCCAAATCCTAGTATCAGAATCAAGAAACAGGGAGGAACAATAGAGAACCAAAAAGATTTCAAGTCGAGATGCAAAGTGGTTTGCATATCGTCAAAATAAAGGATCAAGAGAAAGATATGATTCAAAAATCACTATAA
This sequence comes from Agapanthus africanus, assembly GCA_030015575.1. Taxonomy (NCBI): domain Eukaryota; kingdom Viridiplantae; phylum Streptophyta; class Magnoliopsida; order Asparagales; family Amaryllidaceae; genus Agapanthus; species Agapanthus africanus. Next base: position 214,517,404 of record JASDDO010000008.1, read on the forward strand.
CAAGGTGGCAGGACATGTTCCTAATCACGAGTATTCTGATTCGTGTATTGGGTCCAATACCCAACTACAAAAGAATCAAACTCGATTAAACTATATCCTATGGCTCTGATACCAAAAGAATTATGTCACGCCCCGCTTCCTAGAGTACGCTAAGATGGGCACGTGACATAGCCAACCATGCTACCTGTGGATAGGAAAAATCCTTCCACAGTCATATTACGGCTATAGAGATATCAAGAACATGAAAGTAAACTAAACTATCTAGTACATGTCCATGAGCCAGAATAAATGAGTCAAGAAATGATAATATGCGGAAGCAAAAGATACAATAAATGAAACACCTGGAAAGTAAAACTGCATACCAACAGGATTTTCACCGCTCGGTCTAACAGCGGCAATACTCCTGATCAGTCTGCCACAAAGGTAGAGGATCTGGGCCATGCAAAACCCAGACGTCAGCGCGTCATAACATAAAGCAATAATATAAACAGGGGTAGCAATACATGCAAGTATGAGTATAAATGATAAAACAAGCATAACAATGATATAAGTAAGGACAGTGGGGTAATGTGTAGTGAGTAATCTAAACTGGTCTATTGGGTTAACTACTCTCAAGTCTTCGAAATCAATTTGATGAATCGTCGATGTAACTCAATAGTATCCCGTGCGTGCCCGGGATCACGGTGAAGATTCTCGGGCTGAAACCGAGATATGCCGCTAGGCACTAAAGGAAAAGGGTAAAGATGAATGATGTCCATGGCATCATCCCAAGGCTGGCCTAGCCTCTAAAGGGTAATGGATAACGATGGATGATGTCAGCAGCAGCATCCCAAGGCTGGCCCAGCCTCTAAAACTGATCAGTAAAGGTAGCACGCTGTCGAGTTACAAGTCAGGTTTCATCATTGATTTCCCCATACCCCTAAGTTATATGTGTTCAGGTCAGGTATTAAATAATCTGGAGCTAATGCCAACTCGGGATCAGGCAGGTACAGGTTTGTCTGGATAGACAACAGGAACGGTCCGTAAGGACAACAGGTCAGGTTTGTTGGCATTAGACACAAGATCAGGTAACAGGTAAAACCATGGTACATCAGGTTAAGCCAGGTAATGTATAAAGGTGTCATGTCATGTCAGGAGTTGCATTGTACCGTGTCGTGTCAAGTAATGGGTGTAACAAGTCATGTCAGGGTGTACAAGATATCATGTGGGTGCTCATAATCAACTAGCATAAGCATGTGTATACAAAACAAGCATGGGTACTAAAAGAACAATAAACTGGAACATGTAATATGATATGCGAATAGGTACAGATTAAACTATATGGATGTACGGTTAACGATTAGAGCTAGGGTTATGGTTCCAACATTAAGTATCATACACTTAAATGAAGATGGGATATTAAAATCTCGTTAACATGTATTAAATGGCCTAGGGATGCAATTATATATAAAACAGGTTAGATGGATGCAAACTGGTGTTGAACAGTTATACACTATTTAAAAGGGTACTATGGATATGCGACCAAGAACTATGTTATAAAATATAGGCATGGGCATACGATATTGTGATCTAACATGCAACCGGGTGTATTTTCATAATTAACTCAAAAGTGATACAAACAGACATCGGATGGTAAAATGTGATATAGGCACCAATTCAAACTTCATGTTTAAAATATATATATATATGCAAATAAATATGGAATACTGTAAATAGCATGTAGCAAGTTTCACTTGCCTCGATGGGTCACAATACGGATACGTACGGCACGTCCAACATCGGTAAATCGTCGCAACGCACACACGCGCACGAGACGGGTCCAGGAAAGGCAAGAGCACGACCACGCTGGTTGGGGTTGTTCACTGGATCTCTCGGGTTGTCGGCATCGAGCACGTCTGCTTGATCAAATCTTCCTCGCAAGGATGCAGTGGACTTTGAGCAAAAGAAACTTTTGCGCTTACATCACGACCAAACACCGCATCTGGTTTTCTTAACCGCTGAAATGCTTCCATTGCATCAGAATGGGATTTGAACTCCAAAAAAAACAAACCTTTGATCTTTCTTTCTTTCATTCTTCGGATGCACCGGTAAGTGTATGTCCTCAATTTCTTCAATCCCATAGCCTTTTAATGCCTCAAGTACATTATCCCTTGTCCATGCCTTGTGAATATTCCCCAAGTAAAGGGTATCAGTATGTCCTCACTTTCTTCAATCCCATAGCCTTTTAATGCCTCAAGTACATTATCCCTTGTCCAATTTACCTATGAATATCTCAAATGGCTTCTGTTTTTGTGCCTCTGTTGAAGGGGACTGTAAATACATGGAATCTTCTCCCTCATTTTCTTCTTCTCCATCTCCCTCATTTTCTTCATCTTCTTCCCCGCTTTCTTCATCATCTCCACTGAAGCTTTCAGCCTCACATTTCCCTGTTCCCACTTCAACTATTTGTTTGTCTCCTTCCTCCTCTGGTTCCTGCTCCTCGTCTGGTTCTTCGTCCTCCTCGTCCTCTTTGCGATCAGTCCCTTTAACCTCACCAGAAGCTACAGCAACAGTCTCTTCCTCGACCCTCACCGTTGTCGTCGTCGTCTCCTCCACAGCTTTCTCCGTCGATGTTTCTTCCTCGACTTTTTTTTTCTGTGGTCGTCTCTTCCACGATTTTATCGGCTATCCCAGATGGGGTTTCTTCTTCTACAGCGCTCGTTGGAGCGATCTCTTCCTCCATCGGCGAAACCTCGTCACTTGCGGCGGTGGCGGAGATCTCGGCCGCGGGAACGCCGGCATTCTCGGCGAAGGCGATGGGCAGAGGATCGGAGGCTTCTGCCGTCGCTTTCTTCGGCCTAGGAGAGGGCTTATTGACAGAGGATCTTCTGGATTTGGGCGGCATTGATGATGGATGGATTCGATTTCTAGGGTTTTGGATTGAAGACGAGAGTGAAAGGGAGAGGGGGAGATCTGCTAACAATTTATACAAAAATATAAAATATATTTTTGTTAGTTGTAATAGTTTAAAATATATATAGAATATTTTTTTTGTTAAAGAGAAATAAAGAATATAATATTATAATATCAGTCCGTTTTGAGATTTTGGCAAATACAAACTTACTCCAAAACACGCCCGGGTCAGGTCTAAAAATCCAGATTTAAAATATGAAAAATATATGCGACTTCCAAATTTCAAAATGAAATCCCAGTTAAAGAAAATGCATACCCCCAAAAACGGATGCACGTACGTGCACGTATCCATCCAAACATGTTCGTTTCACCGAACGGGACGAGAACAAGATGCGTGGATGCTACCACGGGGTTAGGGGTATCATGCAGGCTGTGAAATGCAATTTTAAATTATTTTTTGTAACCTAAAATGTTATATGACAAAAGATGCGATACTAGATAAAAATACCAGTATATACTAAACATGAGATGCACGTGTCCAAGCAACAAGTCACGGTAATCTATGAATAAAAATCAAACAGGTTCAAGCAAGCGGGTCGGGTCGAATGCAATGTAAAATGTAAAGTATCATTCGCACCCAAAATACGTTAAATCAAGACTTATCACGAATAAAGAAATACGAGAACTGAAATTGGTATAAATGGACTCGGGTGTTACACATACCATGTTGCATTTTAGTTTACCATACGTGGTACCCACGTCCATATTTAAATCACATAATAATTATTTGCATAGCCCATAGTACCCTTTTAATAGTTCATACCCTATCGGACACCCGTTTGCATACATCTCGCTTTATATATATTCAAAGTGCATCCCTAGGTCATTTAATACATATTAGTGTGATTTTAACATTCCATATTTGATAAACCGTATTTAATTAATGTTGGAACTATTCCCTTAACCCAAATCGATAACCGTGCATCCATATGCTTTAATCTGTACCTATTTGCATACCCCATTACAATATTCCATTTTATTGTTCCATTAGTACCCCATGCTTGTTTTGTATACCCATGCTTATGTTAGTTTGATTATGAACACCCATGTGACATGTTGTGCACCCCTGACATGACTTGATATACCTATTACTTGACACACGACGTGATACCGTGCACTTCTTGACATGACATGATACATATATACTACCTGACTTGACCTGATGTACCATGGCTTTACCTGTTACCTGATCTTGTTACTAATGCCAAACAAACCTAACCTGTTGTCCCTACGGACATTTCCTGTTGTCTATCCAGACAACCTATACCCGCCTGATCCTGTGTTGGCATTAGCTCCAGATTATTTAATACTTGACTTGAATACACAACTTGGGGGGTATGGGGAAATCAATGATGAAACCTGACTTGTAACTCGACAGTTCGATACCTTTACTGATCAGTTTTAGAGGCTAGGCCAGCATTGGGATGCTGCTGCTGACATCATCCATCGTTACCCACTACCTTTTAGAGGCTAGGCCAGCCTTGGGATGATGCTGTTGACATCATCCATCGTTACCCCTTTTCCTTTTAGTGCCTAGCGGCATGTCCCGGTTTCAGCCCGAGAATCTTCACCGTGATCCCGGGCACGCACGGGATACTATTAAGTTACATCGATGATTCATCAAATTGATTTCAAAGACTTGAGAGTAGTTAACCCAATATACCAGTTTAGATTACCCACTACACATTACCCCACTGTCCTTACTTATATCACTGTTATGCCTGTTTTATCATTTATACTCATACCTGCATGTATTGCTACCCCTGTTTATAGTATTGCTTGATATTATGACGCACTGACGTCTGGGTTTTGCATGGCCCAGATTCCTTACCTTTGCTGCAGTCCGAGCAGGAGTATTTCAGTCAGCAGGCTGAGCAGTGAGGACTTGCTAGTGGTTAGTTCATTTTACTTTCGGTATTTTTCTTTCCTGATGTGAGCCCGCATTATGGGACGCACATTCGGGTTATTCTTGTATTGGATCTTTTGCTTCCGCATTATTTTATTCTTGACTCGTTTTATTTTGGCTTATGGACATGTGTTAGATATTTTATTATTGTTCTTGATATCTTTACAGCCGTAATGCGACTGTGGAAGGATATTTCCTATCCACAGGTAGCATGGTTGACTATGTCACGTGCCCATCTTAGCATACTCTGGGAAGCGGGGCGTGACATCTAGAGAGGCTCTACAAGTCGAATGATACATACTTGCTTGAAGTCTTCCATTTCGAAGATGATCTACCTTGAAGAAACTCAAACCCAAGCTCTTGCTTCACTAATCAAGTATTAGCAAAGCAAACACCCTAATCTAAGTGGCAAGAATAGATGAGAATGATGAAGTAGGAATTTAGCTTTCATTTGTTTTCAATTTCTCACTCATTTTCATCACTTTACCAAAAGCTAGAAAGCTTTTCATCAAAAAGGAAGAAGAAGAAGAAGCAAATCAATTTGTGATGAATAATGAATCAAGTGTATGGTTAGAAATGCAACCATGGGTTAAGTATGAAGACTTAACCCATGTAGAGAATTAACTATGGTAAAGGGTAGGGTTGGGTTAAAGAAATATCTATGCAAAATATCACAAGTCAAAGTCAAAACTTCATGCAAGCTTAACCCTAATCCAAACCCTGACCATATTTAAACTCCACAAAACATGTTGCATTTATAACCCTAACTTGTTACAATATTATATATCACATATACAATATTTATTGTAACAAAATAAAATAATACAATTAACATATATCACATATATATCAATGTATTATCCAAGTGAGAAAAAGAATCTTTAAGTGGGCTAATATTAGTTAATGTAATATAATATATCAAATATATAATTATACATTAAATTATTGAATCAACACTTGATCCAATAATCCGGCTATTTCACAAATAACCGACTAATATTATCTATATCAGTTCATCGAATCAACACTTGATCCGATGACCCGGCTATATCACATATACCCGGCCGATATCATATATCGCGAGAATCTAATACGGTATCACATACACGTATTGTTCTCGGTCCCGCACATATCACATATGTGCTCCTACTCCGTTTTGCCTGAGCCAGGAAACCTCTGTGTAGGACTCTAAAGAATCGTCAATACGCCGGCAGTAGGTGATGATCATATCAAACACCCACAAGCTGCAAGCGGTCAGCTAAACGTAACAGCTACCCAGGTATTGAGCGATCAGAAGATCAACAAGCAAGCCTGTACATTCTCCTGCGAATCCAATCAGTAACACTCCCGTACAGTCCGGTCTCTTCGTCTGATATGTCGCATATCTCGCATAGGGGTGGTAAACGTCAGACCCCAGTAGCTTGATAAGTCGTGTCGATATGAGGTCCATAACAGTTCGAGAAACTACTGATAACACTTACCAGTAAATCTCAGCAACCCTGGCCAGGGATTTCCAGTTATAGCCAATCAAAAACAGCGCAACATCAACTCCCTATACCGGGAGAGACGAAACCCCTCCTATCGCTCATTGCCTCCATGTGATTCGGGACTGTACCCAAAAGCCACCATTTTGCACGCCCTCTTGGACGTGGTATGATGGAAATCAAAGCACAGTGGGAATCACACAAGACTCTATGACGATCTCGGGTCTACAGACTAACCTGTACCAGTGTCACCAGAGAACTGCCATCTGACGTGAGGTATAATACCATCTGGAAGTTCTCGGCGAGTCCGTCCAGTGTATCCAGTCTCCACTGAGCACCCGTATACCTTCTCTGATGTCAAACACCAATGGATATGGAATCATCCATCACCCATCATATGGGTCAAGAAGCGCACACGCTAGTCTACTCTGGAGTATCGATGCCATGTCTCGGTACTCCCACGACTAGGAACATTTGAAGGATGTACTTAGCGACTACTATGTCCCCACTAGTATGATCTGCATCATAGTCCTGGTAGTCAAGTACTCATCCTAAGGGCTTTATCAACATGTAACATAGAGACAATCAGAGTACATGTTAAGATAAAGAGTAACCAGATAGCATACTATCATGTCGAGCAAGAAAGTACTCCCTATATATGTCCAAGCATCCACTACAATATGTATGTACGGTAATGGCCTCTAGGGCATACATATAACTAACAATCTCCCACTTGCACTAGGGTCATCTGTTGTGGTATCACATACCCAACAATCAGCCGTGGTTGAAGTATCTCATACTCAACCATCCCATAAAAGTCTCTACTGGGAAATAAGCCTTTGTGAGTGGATCCGCACTGTTGTCCTCTGTGTCTACTCTCCTAACCTCGATCTCCCTGGAGATCAACCATCTCCATAATCAGGCGATACTGCCTAAGAATATGTCTGGATCTCTGATGGGACGGGGGTTCCTAGGCATAAGCCACAACTCCATTGTCACACAATGGTAGGAACTAAGTTCATCTCATGAACTATTATATATATATATATATATATATATATATCCAGGCTGCCTCTTTGGTAGCATCTTTGGTAGTGATTTATCCTACCTTTATCGTCTAGTATGTCACGATATCTATCTTGGAACTCTTCCAACATACCGTCCCTCCACTCAGGGTAAAGACAATGCTTGTGACTGACATTCAGTCGTCCTTATCACCCTGGAACCTTTCCAGTGATTCTCCCCAGGATCGATTGATACCATCTCACTACAACTAGTGAGAATCCTAACATCCAATTACATCTATCTCACAGATCCAAAACCCAGGATTTAGGAGGTATCACTTTGATCCTTATGGAGAATCCTTGTGATAAGAGGAGATTGACCGAGCGTAGCATAGGAAACTCCTTTCCTATCAAGAGTATGCCATCCACATACTATACGAGGATCACCACCATACTCCCTACTACCTTTTTGTATATACAAGGTTCATCTACCATTTTGATGAAGTCAAACTCTTTGACTACCACATCAAAACAGACGTTCCAACTCCGCGATGCATGCTTTATCCCATAAAGCAACTTGCACACGTTTCCGCTGCTCCCACTGTCTACGAAGCCCTCTGGCTATATACTTATAGACGCTCTCTTCCAAATCATTATTTAGAAAAGCAGTCATGACACCCAACCGCCAGATATCGTAGTCATGGTATGTAGCAGTGGCAAGTAGGATCTGGATGGACTTAAGAATAACTTTGAAAGTCTCAACTTTTCCATGTACACCAAGTAATCTTCTCAAGATATACTTACTTCTGATGGGGATTTAACCCCTCAGATAAAGCAACCAAAGTCCATAATTTGTTTGTGTATAAGGATTCCATCTCAGATCGCTAAGAATCCAGCCATTCTCACAGAGCCCCCACTCCTGATGGCCTGCACGAAATAAGTTGGGTCATCATCTCATGATGCAATCCTCGCTCCCACTGTCATAGAGAAACCGAAGTATCTCTCAGGTGGGTGAGGAACCCTACTAGATCGGCGGAGAGGCTGAGGTTCGTTAGAAACTATTGAATCCTTCGGGTTTACCAAATCATCAGCTGCAGTTTGTATAGCTGGAACTGCTTCCAGTTCTACCTCATGACCACTAATTTCTTCACAAGAAATTCCCTTTCCAAAAGGTGGCATGCTGAGAAAACAAAACATCTTTTGTTCCTCAGTTTGGTAGAAGATATTCCTTTGCGAATGCTTGGGATATCCAACAAACTTCCACAGAACTGACCTTATCTCGAGCTTGTCCGGATTTTGCTTTTAGACATAGGCCGGACAACCCCAAATCTTAACATCCTTAAGAGATGGGCTCTTCCCATACCATATCACATATGGAGTGGTAGGCATCTGATTTGATTGGAACCCCATTCAATAGGTATGCAGCTTCTCAAGTGCATAACTCCCAAAAAGAAATAGGAAACTCAGTAATACTCATCATAGAGCACACCTTATCACATAGGGTGCGATTGCTCCGCCCCGATACACCGACGTGCTGTGGTGTATACATAGGAGTAATGCTGAGAGAGAATCTTATTCTCCTTTAGAATAGTCTAGGAATCCCGTGCTCAAGTATTCTCCTCCCTGATCACATCAAAGGACATAATACTTATACCCATTTTGGTTCTCTACTTCTAACTCATATTCATTGAATTTCTCAAAAGGTTCAGACTTTTGTTTCAACAAGAACACATGTGCGAATCTTGAGAGACCATTAGTGAATGTAATGAAGTATAAAGAACCGGTCCTGGCATGTGTAGACAGGGGACCTTACATACATCATCATGTATCAATCCAAAGAGTTCAGTAACTCTTTCTCTGTTTCTAATAAACGGAGCTATGGTCATCTTATCTTTGTGACATGACCGGCAAGTTTCACAAGATGTAAATTCAAACTGATTTAAATATGCATCTTTATGTAACTTTAGCTAGTCGAGTCGCATCGATATAACCTAGTCTACAATGCCTCAAGAAGGATTCGTTCATTTCTGAACTCTTCCTCATTTGTGTGTTCTGTATGTTAAGAACTGTTGTTTGATTTAGAACGTCTATATTTTTAGATAACGTGCCTGAACCGATCAACTCTTGATATAGGAAATGTTCAAAACATTATCCAACAATACAAAATTATATCCTTCTTTATTAATAAAGAGACTGATATGATATTGTATATCAGGTTCGGTATCTAATAACATTCGTTCAGAATCAATATATTTGTTAATACAGGGTGATAACTGCCAACAAATTTGGCTTGCAACAATTGCACTATTTCCAACTCTTAAAACTTATCACCCGTTCTCAGTTCTCTACCTTTCTATAGCCCATGTAACAATTTACATTTGCGGGATCCTGATCCGGTATCTCATACCCAGGATGTAAAGGATACTGAGAAACAGTTCTCGGTAATGAACACACCCGAATAAGATGCATCAGCATGTACTCTCTTCGTTTGGGCGGCACGGAAATACTGGTAATCTCCTATTTCCTGCTCTGTCTTATAACAATTATAAGTATGAGCGGGATCAACGTTCCCCAGCGCAGTATAACAAGCGGGTTCGGTCAATACATCCGTATTATTATCTTGATTAAGGCGTGACATGGTCGCTACCTAGAGAGAGAGAGAAGAAAACACTCAGCGTATACTCTTGCAAGATTAGATTGGTTATTAATATACCTAATCAGGATGTCTCCCACTGTTTTAGTCAAATCTTCCTTCAAACCCTAAAAGGAAAGACTAGCCGGGATTAATTACACCCTACAAGTTCGCCAATCTTTCAGCCAGGCCAGTGCCGGTACTTTGAGGGGGGATCCCCGTGCTTTCGCACGGACCTAATTAAAGTAAACCTCGTTTTCCCAGGGACGTAACCCCGTTTAACACCTTTCTAGACACCTACTTGATTGGCTAATTGTAATGTGTAAAACTCTCCCAGGAGTAACTCTTACTCGCAGTGGGTATCGGGATCCAACTATCTCATAGAAGTTATGCAATCTCATTGTAAATTTCAACACTTGAAATTCCCGATAATATTTTACCCCTAGTACTTATGACCTTAACTATGGTCAACATATCATAAGCACTAGTCAAGTTCTACCCGTCATTTCATGATTAATTAGACCCACCCACATGACCCTCAACTATGGTCGACATAATCACATGACTGTCCTAATTAATCGCATTATATGCTGTGTAGGAAGACATCACTTAGCTACCGTACACTACGCCTCAACTATAGTCGACATACGCAGCACGGATACTAAGTGCTCTACTTCCTAAAATGACGGAGGGCTACGACAGGTTTTTAAGAAAACCTTTTGCGTAATGAACTTGATATCGTTGTAGAATCGAGTGATTTTGAAAGAGGAATATTTTTTAGGCTTTTCTAGTTTCGCTAAAGAGGTCACTCCCGGTGAAGGGATCTCGGCTCTTTCCTCATCGAATAAGGTGCAGGATATTTCATAAATACCGCTCTGCAAAGCAAGAACTATAGAAGCAATCAAAAGACAAACCGAGTGTATAGCATATGCTAGTTTCGCTAAAGAGGTCACTCCCGGTGAAGGGATCTCGGCTCTTTCCTTATCGAATAAGGTGCTGGATATTCTTCAAGGAATACCGCTATGCAAAGCAAGAACTAGAGCTACCAGTTTTTAAACAAGTTTCTACAACATCTTTAGGTTTCTTTTATTTCATTAATCTCATTAATGAAGTCCCATTTTATTATGCTTCACAAGCATCACATTTGAAACGAAATCAGCAATATAACATATATCTCATATATATAATATAAACATTCGTCTCAAGCAGTAATATGATCTCATCACAGAATATTGCAGCAGAAGAACATATATGAAATATTGGATATACTAGGAGGTCTGTGTTTTAATACGAGCCTGTATAAAACACGGATTCCACGGTCGTGATGAATAGCCAAACCCATATCCCTAGACCCCTACGAGAGCGGCAAGTAATCCTGCCAGTTCTAGAGTTAGGAGACCCGGTCTCGACTCCTCGAGATGGTCTCCCACTGGACCCTAAAACCCGGTTACTTGTGCTCCCCACCTTGGGTCTATCCTAATGCGGAAAAGTAAATAATATACAATGGTGACATTATCCTCAGCCCGGAAGTGCCCCAATAAAAGAATATTACATACAAATGAATTTTACATGAATGAAAATGAAAAACTTTCATCTCACATAAAACCCCCGGCTATCAGAACACGACGATCCAATATAACATATCACAACAACACATAATATCTCATGTCATCAACGTAAGTAAATATGCGTATCCCAATTGTCGTTGATGTATAGCAACGAAACCGGCGATACACCACATATTACACTTATGGTGCAGAAAAGAAAGTGCAAAACTACAACAGTTGGAATCTGCAACCTCCTTCGACATCGCATGCCTAACCAAATGAATTCCTTAGATATATCATGCCTAACAATTATAAACCCCGTATTTTAGTCTCGATCTCGAAAACACTTTTCAATATCTAGTCGGGCAATTCAACAAGATTCCCGACATCCTGATCGAATGCTCGTCGAAAACTTTAGTAGACGGCCGCACCCCCGATGCCGTCGACGAAGTGAACTAAGGTGGAACACCGCTGCCGCGAGCACCCGAACGGATGCTTTTGGCGACGGGGTTCTCCTACAGTCACTTGGTCGGGGCTATGGGGAATGGCTATCTATTAAGTTTACCCGGCGAGTATCCGCGCACGCTACGTGATTGCGACGGACTTTTGATCGCATCAAAATCCCGTGGCAACCGATCATCTGAGACTAAACTGCTAGATTTATAACATTCAAATTAGTTATCTCATAACTACTTGTGGATTCCAAATATTGTAACACATTCCAGATAAATAGACAATGTTAAACTTTCCGATCGAATAAACAAACACCCAAGATTTCCCAAATAGCTCAACACTTGAGCAGAGTTCAAAAAACCCAGAACATGTCACAGCCCCAATGAACCAGCCGTAGAAGGGTCATACCAACGCCTCACATGTGGCAACGCTAAACTACCACAAACCCTAGGGTTCAAGTGGCAGTTTTGACGGTCACATACTCGAGTTAAGGTTACGTTCTTCTAGAGGGTCCACAGATACGCTTGCATGATTTTCCGAAAGTTTCAAACTCGTGGAAAAATCCAATACTTGAAAATTTTCCGTCAGGGGAAAAAGTGAGTTATTGATATCCGTTAGAACTTTTAAACACGTTCTAAATTACCCGAAAAACTAAACGATGTTAAACTTTCCGATCGAATCAACGAATACAAAAGATCTCCAGAAAACTCAACACTTGAGAAGAATTAAAAATTCCCAGAAGCATGCAAAAGTACCCAAGAATCATACCCTGAAGTATTATCCTCCGACACCCTAAGTTAGCCGCGGAACCGCCGCCAAACGCATGGTTTGGCCGCGGTTCCGAGGTCTCTTGAAGGGGTCATGGGTCCGGACTTCATAGTAATTCTTATAATTCCCTGCTTAATTTTCTGAGTAATTTTAATACAGAAAAAATTAACATTTTAAAAAAATTCCAGAGAGGGGGTAAAACACGATGTTTTAGGATTCGATCGGACTTTAAACTTCGTCTAGACGACGCCTAAAGCTCTAGATTGGCTCTGATACCACTGTAGGGTTACTAGGCACTAGAACAAGGTTCTACAAGGCATCAACCATGCCAAAATCAAATTTTTCAAGTGCCGAACAACCCTAACCAAGATCGTAAACTAGATATTAGGCGAAACAAAGAACAAGTAAACAACTTTACTTCTAAGAGAAAGGGATTACAACCTTTGTAGTCCGTTCCTTCGCTTCATAAGCTCCGAGTAGTAGTCCCTTCGCCGCGATCCATGAACTCCCGAACTCTAGAGAGCCTCCACAAGTCGAATGATGCATGCTTGCTTGAAGTCTTCCATTTCGAAGATGATCTACCTTGAAGAAACTCAAACCCAAGCTCTTACTTCACTAATCAAGTATTAGCAAAGCAAACACCCTAATCTAAGTGGCAAGAATAGATGAGGATGATGAAGTAGGAATTTAGCTCTCATTTGTTTTCAATTTCTCACTCATTTTCATCACTTTACCAAAAGCTAGAAAGCTTTTCATCAAAAAGGAAGAAGAAGAAGAAGAAGAAGAAGAAGCAAATCAATTTGTGATGAATAATGAATCAAGTGTATGGTTAGAAATGCAACCATGGGTTAAGTATGAAGACTTAACCCATGTAGAGAATTAACTATGGTAAAGGGTTGGGTTAAAGAAATATCTATGCAAAATATCACAAGTCAAAGTCAAAGTTTCATGCAAGCTTAACCCTAATCCAAACCCTAACCATATTTAAACTCCACAAAACATGTTGCATTTATAATCCTAACTTGTTACAATATTATATATCACATATACAATATTTATTGTAACAAAATAAAATAATATAATTAACATATATCACATATATATCAATGTATTATCCAAGTGAGAAAAAGAATCTTTAAGTGAGCTAATATTAGTTAATGTAATATAATATATCAAATATATAATTATACATTAAATTATCGAATCAACACTTAATCCGATAATCCGGCTATTTCACAAATAACCGACTAATATTATCTGTATCAGTTCATCGAATCAACACTTGATCCGATGACCCGGCTATATCATATATACCTGTAAGTCGATGTACTACACCCCCAATACTTGTGGGGAGGCGGAATTTTCAAAAACGAACTTGTTTAGTGAACGAACATCGACTAACCGCTTGAATCGAAGCTAAACTATAAATAACCAAACACAAAGTGTTTCTAAACTACTGTGTTTAGGGATTATACCTAATGAACCAACTCCTTCGTCTTTACGAACTCCTTGTTCTCCTCGGCCTTCTCGAAGTAGTAGACGATCCACCCGAGAGCAAAACTCCAAGCTTAGCCTCTAAACTTGAGGCAACTAACCTTCTTGGATTGCTAATCAAAGAAGATAGATTGAGATAGAGTGATGGTTATGGATTGTTTAGTCTTACTAATCCTTGTACTCAACTCATGAGAGGGGAGGATTAGTCTTTGAAGAGGGAGAGCTTGAGGAGAGAGAAGATGATGATAAATTATTAAGTGAGAATAGTAAGTTATCATAATATATATGAAACTTTAAATTTCATCAATAAAAGAAAACTAAATGATGAATAATCAAGTTTCATAAATATCTAATGGTGATTCACAACCATGACTCATTAAGCATTTACTATGCATTAATGATATGTATGAATCACCCTCATGACTCACTAAACCCAATTAATGCCTATGACACCTAAACCTCCTTAGTCACTACTTCTAGAAGCTTCTCGCACAATTACGAGAACGCCCCTCCAATCCGCAAAAATACGGAAAAACTTTAGACTGTAAAAATCCAATAACCGGATACCAGTAACTGGCTTAAACCAAAGCCGACTGGTAAAAACTGTCCAAACGACGTAAGTGTGTAAACACACATACGCGTCCGAACCCTTGTCGTAAAACCATACGACCTCTATATCGTTTTGCCTGGAATAGGAAACTCTCTGTGTGGGACTCTAGAGACTCGACTACTACGCTGGCAGTGGGTTTAACCACAGACCGCAAGCGGCACTAGCTGTACGTAACGGTCCCCAGGTAGTTGTCGATAAGAAGGCCGATGAGGAAACCCATCCGAACTCCTACTGAGTCTGATGTGACAATCTCCATACAGTCCGGTCCGTTCGTCCTAGACTATCGCATATCCTGCCTAGGGGGCGGCAAGCGTCAGTCCCCTAATAGCGGTATAAGTCGTGTCGGAGGGAAGCCCATTACACCCTGAGAAACTACTGGAACCTACCAGCAAATCTCGCTTGCCCTGGCCAGGGACTTTGCGTAATGGCTCTCTGACACAGCGCGATATCTACTCCCAATACCGGGAGGGACGAATCCTGTCTAACCGCCACTGCCTCCAAGTGCTCGGGACTGCACCCAACTGCTACCTGTTTGCATGACTCCTTTGAGCCGTGGTAGGGTAGCAATCTAAGAACAGTGGGACACACTCGAGGCGAAGTAGCAGTGTCAAGTCTGCGGACTACGCTGTACTCATGTCACCTGGGAACTGTTCACTGACGACTGGTATAAAACCAACCAACAGTTCCCTGTGAGTACTGTCCGGTGTACCCGTAACCTAACGAGCACCTGTATACTATCTCCAGTACGACGTACTGACGGCTGTGGGACAGACCATCTCCTCAACTGGGATGAGAAGCGTACACACTAGTCTACTCCGGAGTACCGATACTCTGTCTCGATAATCCAACGACTAGGGACCTGAATAAGGATGTGCTTGTAGACTACCCAGCCCCCACTAGTGTGATTGCCATCACAACGCTGGTAGTCAAGCAAGATCCTAAGAGCTCTATCAATACGTATACTCACATATTAAGATAGAAAAACCAAGTAGCATACTACCATGTTTAGCAAGACTGTTATATACATGTGAATATCCCAAGCTTCCATTAAGTAATATACAAACTAGTATGATACAGTAATGGCCTTCTAGGGCATAAACACTAACAATCTCCCACTTGCACTAGGGCCATGTACTGGCGTATCGAAGACCGATGATCTCGAGTAGCCTCTCGAACTGAATCTGAGGTAGGGCCTTAGTGAATGGATCAGCAATGTTATCCTCCGTATTTACTCTCTTTACCTCGATCTCCTGGCGATCTACGATCTCCCTGATCAGGTGATACCGCCTTAAGATGTGTCTGGACTTCTGATGGGACCTGGGTTCCTTCGCTAAAGCTATAGCGCCGTTGTTGTCGCAATACAGAGGTATTGGACCAACACTGGTAGGAACCACCTGAAGTTCTGTGAGGAACTTCTTCATCCAGACAGCTTCTTTTGCGGCATCGCAAGCAGCTATGTACTCCGCTTCCATCGTTGAGTCAGCAACGGTGTCCTGCTTGGAACTCTTCCAACAGACCGCCCCTCCATTGAGGGTAAAGACATAACCCGACATGGACTTGGAGTCATCCTTGTCACTCTGGAAGCCGGAATCAGCATAGGCCTCTATCTTGAGGTCCTTTCCGCCGTAAACCAAGAACATCTCCTTAGTCCTTCTCAGGTACTTGAGAATGTTCTTTACTGCTATCCAGTGATTCTTCCCTGGGTTTGCCTGATACCGGCTTACAACGCTCAATGTGTATGCTACATCTGGTCTGGTACATAACATCGCATACATTATAGAGCCTACCGCAGAAGCGTAGGGTATAATCGACATGCGTTCCCTTTCCAAATCTGTCTTGGGAGACATCTCTTTGGAGAGGGTGATTCCGTGACAAGCCGGTAGGTTACCGCGCTTTGAATCTTCCATACTGAATCTTTTCAATATGGTGTCTATGTACCTGGACTGTGAAAGTCCCAACATCCTCTTTGATCTATCACGATAGATCTGGATCCCCAGAATGTAGGTGGCATCACCCAGGTCCTTCATGGAGAATTTCTGTGACAAGAATCTTTTGACTGACTGTAGCATAGGAATATCATTTCCTATTAGGAGAATGTCATCCACATACAAGACGAGGAATACAACAACTCTCCCTACAATCTTACTGTATATGCATGGTTCATCTGGATTTTTGATAAAGTCGAATTCTTTGACAGTATCATCAAAACAGATGTTCCAACTCCGCGATGCCTGCTTTAGTCCATAAATGGATTTAAGCAGCTTGCATACTTTACCGCTGCTCCCACTCTGAATGAATCCCTCTGGCTGATCCATATAGACGCTCTCTTCTAAATTTCCATTTAGAAAGGCCGTCTTTACGTCCATCTGCCAGATTTCATAATCGTGGAAGGCAGCAATAGCAAGAAGGACCCGAATGGATTTCAGCATAGCCACAGGAGAAAAAGTTTCGTCATAGTCCAAACCAGGTCTTTGACGGAAACCCTTTGCAACAAGTCTAGCCTTATAGGTTTCAAC
The DNA here is from genome assembly GCA_030015575.1 of Agapanthus africanus. Classification (NCBI taxonomy): domain Eukaryota; kingdom Viridiplantae; phylum Streptophyta; class Magnoliopsida; order Asparagales; family Amaryllidaceae; genus Agapanthus; species Agapanthus africanus. Next base: position 214,534,770 of record JASDDO010000008.1, read on the forward strand.
CTGTCCATCTACACCAATCTTCTTTCTGAAGATCCACTTGCATCCTACGGGTTTCACCCCATCTGGAGCAGTGTCCAAAGTCCATACTTTGTTAGTGTACATGGACTCCATTTCGGTCCGCATTGCATCCAGCCATTTTACCGAGTCACCGCTCTGAATGGCTTGCTGGAAGCTAGTAGGGTCGTCATTATCAATGACGCAATCTTCTCTATCCCCGTCTATGAGAAAACCGTAGTATCTCTCGGGCGGATAAGACTGCCTACTACTTCTGCGGATAGGCGCTGGTATGTCCCTTTCTTCTGAAACTTCTTGTTCCACCAAACTTTCAGTAACAGCTTGTGGTTCTGGAATTTCTTCCAGTTCTACTGCGCTCCCACTCTTCTGATTTTCTAAAAATTCAGTTTCTAAGAAGCGGGCATGACGAGAAACAAAAACCTTTTGTTCCTCTGCGTAGTAGAAGCAATATCCCATGGAATTCTTTGGATATCCCACAAACTTACACTCTACTGAGCGTGCCTCGAGCTTGTCCGGATGCTGCTTTTTTACAAAAGCTGGACATCCCCATGTCTTCAGGTACTGAAGATGGGGTTTCTTCCCACTCCACATCTGATATGGCGTGGTAGGCACAGTCTTGGTTGGAACCTTGTTCAAAAGATATGCTGCTGATTCTAGCGCATAACCCCAGAATGATCGCGGTAACTCAGCCTTACTCATCATGGAACGAACCATATCTAATAGGGTTCGATTCCTCCTTTCCGATACACCGTTGTGTTGTGGTGTGTATGGAGGAGTAAGCTGAGAGAGAATTCCTTTCTCTTTTAAGTAACCCAGGAACTCGGCACTTAAGTATTCACCACCTCGATCAGATCTCAGTGTCTTAATACTTTTGCCTGTTTGGTTTTCCACTTCATTCTTGTATTCTTGGAATTTCTCAAAGGCCTCGGATTTATACTTCATCAAGAAGATATGTCCATACCTAGAGAAATCATCCGTAAAAGTAATGAAGTAGGAATAACCACCTCGCGCATGTGTAGACATTGGACCGCACACGTCACTGTGTACGAGTCCTAAGAGCTCGCTCGCTCTTACTCCGTGTCCAGAAAATGGAGTTTTTGTCATCTTTCCCATGAGACAAGATTCACAAGTGGCATAAGATTGATATTCGAACGGATTCAAATATCCTTCTCTATGTAACTTTGTTAACCGTGTTTCATTGATGTGACCTAGTCTACAATGCCATAGAAAAGCCTGATTCACTTCTGGAGACTTTCTTTTAAGTGTGTTCTGGACATTGAAAACTTGAGCTTGATTCAATACGTATATACCGTCATCTAATGTACCGGACCCAATCAGAACTTGATTTAGGTGGATGTGAACTACATCGCTTACGAATGTAAAGTCATATCCCTCTCTTGAAAGTGAGGACACTGATATGATATTACAAGTCAAACTAGGTACATACAGACAGTTACGTAGAATCAATATCTGCCCACTTGTCAAACCTAGGCGATATTCTCCTACGGATTCAGCGTCCACGCTCATTCCGTTTGCAACTCTGAGAGACAAATCACCTATCCTTATAACTTTACGGTTTCTCAAAGCATGTAACGAATTACAGATATGAGATCCTGCTCCGGTATCAAGTACCCAGGAAGTAGAGTTAATTGACAAACAGTTCTCAATTACAAACACACTTGAGGCTGAATCCACAACATGCTTCGTATCCTGGCTACTGGCTTCCAAAGCCCTGCAATCCTTCTGCCAATGTCCATTCCCATAACAATAGGAATATCCCTCCTTACCTATACCAAGTCCCGAAACTGTTTCTCTTCCCTTTCCTCCTACTTTGCTGACACCGTATATCGGCTTTGTAGAGGTCTTCTTCTTTTCACCCTTTGCTTTCGCCTTGGATGAAGAAGAAGAAGGTCCCCTATTAAGCAGAGCTTGTGTCTCCCTGGTTTCTTTCAGGGTGTAAGTAGAGGGTAGGGACTGTGGAAATAAGTCAGTATTTGACCTGTTTCCCAACGTGGTCTCCAGGTCCTTGAGCTCATCAATATAGCTAGTCATCGTAAGGACGTCGTCCCTTACAGATGACCCGTCAGCCGACCTCGCTTGAATCAATTCGTTCGAGGCCTCATATCTTGCGATATGAGATTGCTCTCCATATAAATCTTTGTTATGGAGAAAGATGGAACCAGAGTCCATCTTCTCGTGCTGCTTCTGGTATCTACCATCAACTGAAGCCAACACGAGGCACTTGGCTTTCGCTTTATTCTTTTCCTTTGTCTGACGGATATCCATATCCGCGACGGTGGAAACTGGACCTGGGACGGTGGGATCTTGAGTAGTAATAGGGTGGTCCAGCTTGTCATAGGCAATGGTCATCTGGACAGACCTTTGCCAGTCAAATAAGTTAGATTCAGTCATCTTGTTATCTAGATGTAACCTAGTCATGGTCACAAGGTCGCTGCAAGGAGAGAGAGAGAAGAAAACACTTTAGCATGATGCTCTTGCAAGTTTAGATTGGTTTTTAATTTATCTAAACTGGATGGCTCCCACTGTTTCTCGAATCCTTCCTCAAACCATAAAAGAAGAATTAGCCAGGACTATTCTCACCGTACAATACTTGCTTAACCGTTCAGCCAGGCCAGTGTCGATACTTCGAGGGAGGTTTTCCAACGCTTTCGCGAAGTTTCTTAATTAAATAACCTCTTTTCTCTGGGGGCGTAACCCCGCTGACACCTTTCTGGACACCTACTAGGTTTATAGCATTGATCGTTAAGTGACGAATATCCTGATAAGTAGCATATACTCACAGTAGGATCAGGATCCAAATATCATCGTTTGATAATGTTGTAGGAATGCTACCAACATTCATCAAACTCAAAATGGTATGCATCTCTTTGCAAATTTCAGTTTCTTTAGAAATTCCCGATATACATTTTTGCCCCATATTCTTATGACCTTGACGAAAGCCAACAAATCATAAAACACATGTCAAGTTCTGCCCATCATTATCTTGTTAATTTGAACCCACCCGTATATACCCTTGACGAAAGCCAACAAGGTTATACGACTGTCCCAAACCAACTCATCTATCTATGCAACAAATGAATACCCCAGCAGCTACCAAACACTATGCCTTGACGAAAGCCAACAAGCATAGCTTGAATACTACTGACCATCCATAAGAAATGACGGAGGGCTACGACTGGTTTTGGCGAAACCGTGAACGTAGTGAACTTGATATAACCGAAGGAACCTGATAGCTTTTAAAAGGAGTGGTTAAAGCTCCGCATTTAAAATATCTATTTTAAAAATAACCGAGTGGTTTCTTTTTAAATTGTTCCAACGATTTAAACTTGGTTTATTTTCTTTGCATTATAGATAATGCGTCCCATCATTAACCTATCATTGCAGAAAACAACGAAAATACAACGTCCTCTTATGCCATCCGCATTCGCCACGGGGCCCCGTCATTACCCGTTAGGTTACTTAACTAATGACAGAGCGGGGGCTGGGCTAGCGCGGGTGCAAAACATAAGTGACGTCTAAATAACTACATTATATATAGATATTTTACATTCGTCTGACGCAATGATATACATTCCAGAACACAGATAAACTTTATTGGATTTGCAAGCAATCTGTATTTCTTTTGAGCCTGCAAGAAAAGACAGATTACACAGTTGTGATGAATAGCCGTTACCCCACCCAAGATCCCTACGGGTACGGCAAACTACCCGCCCGGCAGTTTGTGTACCCCACCTTGGATCTGTCCTAGGAGCAAAAACAGTAAAATGAAATAATACAACGGTGGCTACAACCGCAACCTGGATGTGCCCCGCAAAATAATATTACAACAAATTACATTTACAACAAATGAATTAAATAATAACCCATTTCAAAACCCCGGCTATACACCACAACAGTCCAATACAGTTTATATGCACAAACAGATAAAACCATTACAGAAATGTGCAACCCCCTGCCAACCGACATACTAGCAGTTAGGGGAGGTTTACGAACACATTAAACAATCACAGATATAATCCAATATGCAAATACTGTACAATTTCGATCGATTAAACGCATTTAACATTGCTCCAATACTGCTCTGTAAACTGGAAACCTGAGCAAAATTAAAATATTCCAGAAAACACCAAACACCAGAGGGGACCCACACATGAAAAATGAGTCCATGACTCGGCAACTCGGCCGCGGAACCGCGGCGGATCGGTGGGATCCGCCGCGCTTCCGCGGCGCTTTAGCCGATTCATGGGCTCAAATTTCATGCGTGTTCTTCTGGACCCTTTTCAAGCTTTCTGAGCTTACCTGAAAAATTTTTGGACTTCATTTAAATTTCGACAGAAACTTGACAGTTTTTAGGGTTTTCCGGCTTCGTTTTTCCGTTCGAAATTCGTACAAATTTGCAATTAAGTTATTTATTGTTTAGCGAGGCTATGATACCACTGTAAGTCGATGTACGACACCCCAATACTTGTGGGGAGGCGGAATTTTCAAAAACGAAATTGTTTAGTGAACGAACATCGACTAACCGCTTGAATCGAAGCTAAACTATAAATAACCAAACACAAAGTGTTTCTAAACTACCGTGTTTAGGGATTATACCTAATGAACCAACTCCTTCGTCTTTACGAACTCCTTGTTCTCCTCGGCCTTCTCGAAGTAGTAGACGATCCACCCGAGAGCAAAACTCCAAACTTAGCCTCTAAACTTGAGGCAACTAACCTTCTTGGATTGCTAATCAAAGAAGATAGATTGAGATAGAGTGATGGTTATGGATTGTTTAGTCTTACTAATCCTTGTACTCAACTCATGAGAGGGGAGGATTAGTCTTTGAAGAGGGAGAGCTTGAGGAGAGAGAAGATGATGATAAATTATTAAGTGAGAATAGTAAGTTATCATAATATATATGAAACTTTAAATTTCATCAATAAAAGAAAACTAAATGATGAATAATCAAGTTTCATAAATATCCAATGGTGATTCACAACCATGACTCATTAAGCATTTACTATGCATTAATGATATGTATGAATCACCCTCATGACTCACTAAACCCAATTAATGCATATGACACCTAAACCTCCTTAGTCACCACTTCTAGAAGCTTCTCGCACAATTACGAGAACGCCCCTCCAATCCGCAAAAATACGGAAAAACTTTAGACTGTAAAAATCCAATAACCGGATACCAGTAACTGGCTTAAACCAAAGCCGACTGGTAAAAACTGTCCAAACGACGTAAGTGTGTAAACACACATACGCGTCCGAACCCTTGTCGTAAAACCATACGACCTCTATATCGTTTTGCCTGGAATAGGAAACTCTCTGTGTAGGACTCTAGAGACTCGACTACTACGCTGGCAGTAGGTTTAACCACAGACCGCAAGCGGCATTAGCTGTACGTAACGGTTCCCAGGTAGTTGTCGATAAGAAGGCCGATGAGGAAACCCATCCGAACTCCTACTGAGTCTGATGTGACAATCTCCATACAGTCCGGTCCGTTCGTCCTAGACTATCGCATATCCTGCCTAGGGGGCGGCAAGCGTCAGTCCCCTAATAGCGGTATAAGTCGTGTCGGAGGGAAGCCCATTACACCCTGAGAAACTACTGGAACCTACCAGCAAATCTCGCTTGCCCTGGCCAGGGACTTTGCGTAATGGCTCTCTGACACAGCGCGATATCTACTCCCAATACCGGGAGGGACGAATCCTGTCTAACCGCCACTGCCTCCAAGTGCTCGGGACTGCACCCAACTGCTACCTGTTTGCACGACTCCTTTGAGCCGTGGTAGGGTAGCAATCTAAGAACAGTGGGACACACTCGAGGCGAAGTAGCAGTGTCAAGTCTGCGGACTACGCTGTACTCATGTCACCTGGGAACTGTTCACTGACGACTGGTATAAAACCAACCAACAGTTCCCTGTGAGTCCTGTCCGGTGTACCCGTAACCTAACGAGCACCTGTATACTATCTCCAGTACGACGTACTGACGGCTGTGGGACAGACCATCTCCCCAACTGGGATGAGAAGCGTACACACTAGTCTACTCCGGAGTACCGATGCTCTGTCTCGATAATCCAACGACTAGGGACCTGAATAAGGATGTGCTTGTAGACTACCCAGCCCCCACTAGTGTGACTGCCATCACAACACTGGTAGTCAAGCAAGATCCTAAGAGCTCTATCAATACGTATACTCACATATTAAGATAGAAAAACCAAGTAGCATACTACCATGTTTAGCAAGACTGTTATATACATGTGAATATCCCAAGCTTCCATTAAGTAATATACAAACTAGTATGATACAGTAATGGCCTTCTAGGGCATAAACACTAACAATACCCGGCCTGTAACGTTTTGAAAATCGTTTCGGTGAAATTTCGGAAAATCGGTAAAATAAGGGGGGGTTTCGTAAAAAAGTCAAAATATAAATATCTTTATTATAAAATTAAATATACATATTCTAGCTATGTAATTGCTAGTGTTTGGTGTTTATTGAGCCACTGGTAAAATTTCTAATTTTCTGAATTTTTTTCCGAAATTAATTATTTTAATATTATTTTAAGCCGTCACTAATAGATTTAATTAGGGAAAATTACAGATTGGAATGGGTTGAAATAAATTTTGTGCATCATAACACATTAAACAAAATTTTAGCATGTTATTTTTGAAATGAAATGAAGTTGTTAAACGGTTTTAGAAAATATTGAAGAAAAAGGCTTAAATGGTGAAAATAAATTAATTGGAAATTGGGGTATAACATTTATCCTTTCCCAACCCACTCACCCACCCACACACACACACACACAAAGACATGGCCGCCCCTTACCCATACACTTCACACTTCATGAGAAAAGAAATGAGAAAAGAAAAAGGAAAGAGTAAGGAAAGAAGTTAAAAAGAGGTATGGCTTTGACCTTGGGTTGACTAGATAACTTTTTCCCCACCTCACTCTCTCTCCTCTCACTCCACCCCCATTGTGGCCGAGCCCTTTTCCCCTTCTCATTTCTCCTTCTCATTTCTCATCAAAAAATTCACCAAAAATGCTTCAAATCCACACAAAAATCAAAGCTAAATCCAAATCAAACACTTGCCCATTATTCTTTTGCCCATCTAGCATGGATTTTGGGGCATAGAAGCTAATTTGGGAGGCTAAGATGCATGTAGATCTACAAGTCTTGGAGGTATAATCTTATCCAAATGGTTAATTTGTTGGTATTTTGCATAGGCTAAAGTAGTTAAATGTTAATTGGGTTTCTAAATTCAAGTTGAAAATTTAAAGTGAGGGTTTGGAAAATTCTAGAATAGGGTTTGTGAATTTAAGTTGGGGTTTGTATAAATTGATCATGGGATAAATGTGTAGTTTAACATGTTAATGTTATGCTAAAACTAATCTAGTTGCTAGTTTGCATTTTTGTTAAATTTAAATTTGTATTAATTATGTAATTTGCAAACTAGGTTTTAGTGAAATACATATATAATTGAGATTAAAATATAATTAAGGTTTCATGACATTATTAACATTATAAATTATGGTTTAATACTTTAGTATATGCAAAACCAATCTTAATTGATGAATTGTGAATTTTGCTTTAAAAAGTGTTAAAAATTGATATTTTTGCAAACTTGAATTTTTAATTAATGGTAATTATTGAGATTAAAAATATGGAAGTGATTTGTATGACCTAGTTATGATATTTAATGAGCATTTTGGCCATTGGAATCGTTAAAATATTTAGATTGGATAAAACACCAAGTTTGAATCCGAAATGGGAATTTGTGCTAACTAGGTTTTTTTTTGGGAAATAAAACAATTTGTTTAATTTGATGGTTTTGATGAATTAAAACCTATTTCTTATATAATTAGTGATTTTTGAAACCACGATTGGTGTGTTTGAGTTTTTCGCGATCACTCGGCGTTTGTACGCCGATATCGAGGGTTTTTGGGTTGATTTGTGAAAGCAACCATAGGTTTTGACCTATGTGGGATTCGTGTGTCGTTTTGGTCATGAGTCGGATTTTATTGCGATACGATGCTATATGAAATGTAGGTACCCCATGTGGACTTCGAGACGACAAGCAAGCGCGTGGCGACGTCGACACCGGCGAGCGAAGATCAGGTGAGTAGATTCATATCTACGGGGAGAAGTCGGGTGGATGGCGTATAGCACCCCCGCAAAATTATGAGGAATGAGGTGATGCGGTAACAATATACTTTTATCTGTTAATAGGAGATATGAACACCGAATAAGAGAAGCCTCAGGAGCTTATAGGTTTAGGGTTAGCGAAAATTGAAGAAAGGACTTTAGCGGATTTCTTAGTCACGAAACCTAGAGTAAGGATTTGCATACACGCACACATATACACTTGCATATATCATCTTCTTGTGCGTATATGGCAATGTGTATACATGTATATACGCATGGGTATGGGACTATGCATATATATATTCATATACACATGCATGAATGTTCAGGATATTGTATGATATTTGGAGATGAGTCGATGAGATTGGGCTTGAGGCCGTGAGATCGGTGATATGATGTGGTCCGTATTTGAGATACGACATTATATTTTGGTGGGTTCTTTAGGCATGGTGTTTTCATACACCCGCATGCATTTCATGGATGGTATCAGTATTGTACTAGACGTAGATCAGTACCCCGATCATGATATTTGATAACGAGGATACCAGATGATTGATGTGATAGATGTGGCATTTGACCCGTACCCAGATTTGGAAGGCCGTACGACGGATTTACCGTACGAGCTATATATTGACGATAGATCCGCACTCTTGATTCGAGAATGTCATATGATATGTTGTATCGTACATGATATTATTGAGGCGGGATCACCGACTATTATACATGTATGTGTATGTATATATATATATATATATATATATATATATATATATATATATATCGACTCAGATATAGGTGGTTTCCGTACCTCTTTTGATTAGTTGTTAGTTAGACCTGTAGTTTACCCAGTAGATGTCAGACTGGACCCAAGTCATACCTATTTTCAAAACTGACGAATCGTGAGAATTTTAAAGACATACCAAGGGATACTACGGATATTTTAAAAGACGTATCTTTTCTTAAAAACACCGTAGTCCTTATTTTCAAACACCACGATTCATACTATTTCAAACGGCAAAACAGTATAACACATGTATAGTAAGGTAGATTCCTTGTTGTTACGTTATTATTCATGTTCCGCATATTATTGTTGTATTTACTATTCATTTTCCATATTTTGTTGTTATCGCCTCATTGCATGTCATTGTGTACGTAGTAATTATAAAACCATGCTGTTAGGACACCAGCACCATTACCGATGACGTGTATGCTCCACGTACACTCGCTTGTCGGCTCACACACATCTTCATCGGTAATTGCTGTTAGGTCCACGTTACCTCTCCCGGTACTTTCGGGGTGGCGGAAACGGTAAATCAAAATTTTTCTAAACTCTGTAACATGGACCGTAAAAGCCGGATCTTTGCTAAACTAAACTAGCATACTTGCAAAGAAGAGTTAACTACTCGGCAAAGTGGTTATACCTCAACTTGAACTCCTTCTTTTCTTGTTGTTCTTCTTCTTTCTTGCTCTTTGTAGTAGCTTGAATGGCTTCCCCTCCTCGTCTCCTTTTTGCCGAAGATAGATCCACCTGAGGGCTTCATCCTTGGGCTCCTTTCTCGATCTTGAGAGAACTAAGGTATTCGGCTTGCTAGACCTTCTACCTTAGAGTGAGTAGAGTGTGCTTTGGGGTCTTATATCTTCAAGAAGATGATTCTCAACACATGAGATTTGCTCTCCTTGAACAAGAGGAGGAAGAAGATGAAGTGAAGAGAGAGAAACCAAATGATAGAATGAGCTCTTTTCTTTTGCAACCATAACTAAAAGAAAAGGAAATATCTAATTAATAATAATAATTCAAAAATGAAATAGTTGATGGTTGTATTTGGAATGACCACTATCATAACTTTCAATAAATGAGTGTAAGCATGAATCAAGGAGAATCCTTTCAAAGCATGATGGTGGTCAACATTCAACCATGGTCAACAAGTCAACAAAATCAACCATAACAATATTTCATTTAGTTACTATTATTAATTAATATTTCATAAATCTATTAGGGTTTGGAAAAAGACGACTGTCAACTGTGCATACGCACCCGTTCCGCAACCCTAATGAAAAACCTCATCCTCCGCCTCAAGCAACTGTGCATACACACCTGTATTCTCGTTCCGAAGAACAAGAGTACTGAGAAATAAAAGCAACCCCAAAACATATACCAGTATCTGGCTCAAACCAGAGCCTACTAGTAATATCCGTCCGGACTCCAAACGTGCACAAGTGCACGGATGAGAACGAACCCTGTCGCAAAACCATGTGACCTCTACTCAGTTTTGCCCAAAGGCGAGTAACCCTCTGTGTGGGACTCTAAAGACTCGACACTACGCTGGCAGTGGGGTTAACCACAGACCGCAAGCGGCACTAGCTGTACGTAACGGTCCCCAGGTAGATGCCGATAAGAAGACTGATGAGGTGAACCCATCGAACTCCTACTGAGTCTGTATGTGACATTCTCCGTACAGTCCGGTCTGTTCGTCTGATACATCGCATGTCGGGCCTAGGGGGGCGGCAAGCGTCAGACCCCTAATAGCGGTACAAGTCGTGTCGGAGTGAAGCCCAGAACACCCTGAGATAACACTGGAACCTACCAGTATATCTCGCTTGCCCTGGCCAGGGACTACTCGTGTAATGGCTCTCCTAGACACAGCGCGATGTCAACCCCCAATACCGGGAGAGACGAATCCTGTCTAACCGTCACTGCCTCCAAGTGCTTCGGGACTGCTCCCAACTACTACCTGTTTGCACGACTCAGCAGAGCCGTGGTAGGGTAGTAATCAAAGAACAGTGGGAACACACTCGAGGCGAAGTGACAGTGTCAAGTCAGCGGACTAAGCTGTACTCATGTCACCTGGGAACTGATAACTGACGATAGGTATAATACCAACCATCAGTTCCCGACGAGTCCTGTCCAGTGTACTCGTAACCCAACGAGCACCCGTATACTATCTCAAGTACGACGTACCGACGGCTGTGGGACAGACCGTCTCCTGTGCTGGGATGAGAAGCGCATACGCTAGTCTACTCCGGAGTATCGATGCCCTATCTCGGTACTCCCACGACTAGGGACGTGTATAAGGATGTGCTTGTAGATTACCCAGCCCCCACGAGTGTGATCGCTATCACAACGCCGGTAATCAAGCAAAGATCCTAAGGGCTCTACTAATGCGTATAGGTGATATAATAAATAAACACACATGTACACATTAAAGCAGAGACAAACCAAGTAGCATACTACTATATTGAGCAAGATTGTCTGTACAACTGTGAATATCCCAAGCTTCCATCAAGTAATATACATACTAGTATGATACAGTAATGGCCTCTAGGGCATATACACTAACAATCTCCCACTTGCACTAAGGCCATGTACTGGCGTATCGAAGACCTATCATCTCGATCAGCCGCTCGAACTGAGTCTGGGGTAAAGCCTTCGTGAATGGGTCCGCAGTGTTGTCCTTTGTATCCACTCTCCGCACCTCGATCTCCTGTCGATCAATGATCTCCCTGATCAGGTGATACCGCCTTAAGATGTGCCTGGATTTCTGATGGGACCTTGGTTCCTTCGCTAAAGCTATAGCCCCATTGTTATCGCAATACAAAGGTATTGGGTCAACAATGGACGGAACCACCTGAAGTTCACTAATGAACTTCTTTATCCAGACCGCCTCTTTTGCGGCATCGCTTGCAGCAATGTATTCAGCCTCCATCGTCGAGTCTGCGACGGTATCCTGCTTGGAACTCCTCCAACATACCGCCCCTCCGTTGAGGGTAAACACAAAACCCGAGACAGACTTGCTGTCATCTTTGTCACTCTGGAAGCTTGAATCGGTAAAGGACTCGACCCGGAGGTCTCCATTACCGTAAACCAGGAACATCTCCTTAGTCCTTCTCAGGTACTTGAGAATGTTCTTCACTGCTGTCCAGTGGTCCTCCCCTGGGTCTGACTGATACCGGCTTACCGCGCTCAACGCGTAAGCTACATCTGGTCTTGTACATAGCATCGCATACATTATAGATCCTACCGCCGAAGCGTAGGGTATAGTGCTCATGCGAACCCTCTCCTCGTCAGTCTTAGGAGACATCTTCTTGGAGAGGGTAATTCCGTGCAATGCAGGTATGTTACCGCGCTTGGAACCCTCCATACTAAATCTCTTTAGTACGGTCTCTATGTACCTGGACTGCGAAAGTCCCAATAGTTTCTTGGATCTATCTCTATAGATCTTGATCCCCAGAATGTACGAGGCATCACCCAGGTCCTTCATGGAGAACCTTTGTGACAAAAATAGCTTGACCGATTGTAGCATAGGAATATCATTTCCTATCAAAAGAATGTCGTCCACGTACAAGACTAGGAATACGACAGTTCGTCCTACAATCTTCTTATATACACAGGGTTCATCTTCGTTCTTGATGAAATCAAATTCCTTGATTGCCTCATCAAAACAGATGTTCCAGCTCCGCGATGCCTGCTTTAATCCATAAATGGATTTAAGCAACTTGCACACCCTTCCGCTGCTCCCACTGTCTACGAAACCTTCTGGTTGATCCATGTAAACGCACTCTTCCAAACAACCGTTTAGGAAAGCCGTCTTAACATCCATCTGCCAGATTTCATAGTCATGGAAGGCAGCAATGGCAAGTAAGATCCGAATGGATTTGAGCATAGCCACCGGAGAAAAAGTCTCATCATAGTCCAAACCAGGTCTTTGACGAAAACCTTTTGCAACGAGTCTAGCTTTATAGGTTTCCACCTGCCCATCTACACCAAGTTTCCTTTTGTAGATCCATTTGCATCCAACGGGTTTTACCCCAGGTGGAGCAATATCCAAGGTCCACACTTTATTGGCGTACATGGACTCCATTTCGGATTGCATTGCTTCCTGCCACTTATCAGAGTCCCTACTGATAATGGCCTGCCTGAAACTGGTAGGGTCATCTTCTTCCAAGATGCAATCCTCTCGATCCCCGTCTATGAGAAAACCGTAGTATCTCTCGGGCGGATGAGAAATCCTACCAGATCTGCGGAGTGGCTGAGGTTCTTCTGGGGTTATTGAATTCTGAGGTTCTGTCAAGTTTTCAGTTTCATTTTGTGGTCGCTGAATTTCTTCCAGTTCTACCGAACTCCCACTTGTTTCTTTTGCAAGAAATTGCCACTCTAAAAAGGTGGCGTGGCGAGATACAAACACCTTCTGTTCCTCGGTGTGGTAGAACAGATATCCTGCAGAGTTCTTAGGATATCCCACAAATTTACATAGAACTGAACGTGCCTCAAGTTTGTCCGGATTTTGTACTTTTACATAGGCCGGACAACCCCATATCTTAATGCCTTTAAGATACGGCTTCTTACCATTCCATATCTCGAACGGTGTCTTAGGCACAGATTTAGACGGAACATCGTTCAATAGGTACGCCGCTGTCTGAAGCGCATGTCCCCAAAATGAAAGAGGCAACTCAGCACTACTCATCATGGAGCGAACCATATCCAATAGGGTACGATTCCTCCGCTCCGAAACACCGTTGTGCTGTGGTGTATAAGGAGGAGTAAGCTGAGAGAGAATACCATTCTCTTTTAAGTAATCTAGGAATTCCGTGCTTAAGTACTCCCCTCCTCTGTCAGACCGGAGGATCTTGATACTTTTGCCTGTCTGGTTCTCTACTTCGTTTCTAAATTCCTTGAATTTCTCAAAAACTTCAGATTTGTGTTTCATCAGATACACATATCCGAACCTAGAGAGATCGTCAGTGAATGTGATGAAGTACGAGAACCCACCCCTTGCATGTATAGACATCGGACCACACACATCACTGTGTATGAGTCCCAAGAGCTCTCTTGCTCTTTCTCCATGTCCGGTGAACGGAGATTTGGTCATCTTTCCTTTGAGACAAGACTGACAAGTTTCATAAGATGAAAACTCGAACGTATTCAAGAGTCCATCTTTATGCAACTTACTCAGTCTTTTCTCTCCGATATGACCAAGTCTACAATGCCACAAGTAGGATTCATTCGTATCTGAATTCTTCCTCTTGCGTGTGTTTTGTATATTGAGAACTGTATTCTGATTTAGAACGTAGATACCATTACACAGTGTACCCTCTGCAACCAGTACCTTATGAAGGTAAATGTTCATGATATTCTTTTCAAGAACAAAGTTATATCCATCTTTATCGAGTAAAGAAACTGATATGATGTTGCAAACCATGGAGGGTACATAGTAGCAATCGTTCAAAATCATAGTCTTGCCATTTGGCAATACTAGGTGATATTCACCGACGGCTGCCGCATTAACTTGTGCTCCGTTCGCTACTCTGAGCGACATATCACCCGGTGCAACTTTCCTACTTTTTCTCAATCCTTGCAATAAATTACAGATATGAGATCCTGATCCGGTATCAAGTACCCAGGAGGTAGGGCTGACCGTAAAACAGTTCTCAATCACAAGAACACCTGAAGTAGATGCAAAACCATGCTTCTTCTTCAACTGGGTATCCTGGAAATCCATACTTTCCTCTTTCCCATTCTCACACTCATGACTGTTGTCACAAGTTAGAGCTGAACCAACTTTCCCCAGTCCCGAATAAGAATTCGGATCGGTCAAGCGATACATTTTATTATCTTGATTAGGGCGTGAAAAGGTTGCTGCCTGGAGAGAGAGAAAAGAAACACTCAGCGTATGCTTTTGCAAGATTAGATTGGTTTATTAATTTATCTAACCAGGATGTCTCCCACTGTTTCCTCAAATCCTTCTTAAAACCTTTTAAAAGAAGAACTAGCCGGGTTTTAATTCACGTCACAATACTTGCTTAACCTTTCAGCCAGGCTAGTGTCGGTACTTCGAGGGAGGTTTTCCAACGCTTTCGCGAAGTTCCTTAATTAAAGAACCTCTTTTCCCTGGGGGCGTAACCCCGCTAACACCTTTCTAGACACCTACTAGGTTTATAGCATTGATCGTTAAGTGAAATAATCTCCCGAGAGTAAACCAACTCATCAGTGGGATCGGGATCCAACTGTCATTGTGTGATAACCTAGATGGAATCCACTCTAGTCACTACACTCCAGAAGGTATGCAAAATCTGCAAGTTTCAGTTCTTTTGAAACTCCCGATGTGGTTTTTGCCCCTAGGATCCAAGTGACCTTGACTGAGCCAACATATCAAAAGATCCTAGTCAAGTTCAACCCGTCATTATCTTGACTGCATTAGACCCACCCGTACGAGTCCTTGACTGAGCCAAAATGACCGCACGACTGTCCTAACCAATCACTTTGTATCCTACGGAAAAAATATTACATAGCTATCGTTCACTACGCCTCGGCTGAGCACGAAATACGTAGCACGAATACTAAGCAATATTAATCCGAAACGACGGAGGGCTACGACTGGGTTTTGGCGAAAACCCGTTAACGTAATGAACTTGATATTGTTGAAGGAACGTGATACACCCTTTTTGAAAATATAGTGGCGAAAACTTTTGCTAAAGAGGTCACTCCCGGCTCAGGGATCTCGGCTCTTTCCTCGTCGAATGAGGTGCAGGATATTCCAAACTGAATACCTCGATGCAAAGCAAGAATGATCGACTATAGTGAAGTTATTACCCTGACGCAAATTTTTGTCCAAGGGGTCACTCCCGATGAAGGGATCTCAGCCCTTGCCTCGTCGACTGAGGTGCTGGGCATTCATAACCGAATACCGCTATGCAAAACAAAAATTGAACGTCCTTGCAATAACAGCTTTTTTTTTTTGAAAAATTGTTCCAACAACGTCTTTTAGGTTTATTTTCTTGCATTAGTTCTTTTAATGCGTCCCATCATTTAATCCTACCATTGCAGAAAACAACCAAAATATGGCGTACGCTTATGCCATTCGCATTCGCCACGGGGTCCCGTCATCACCCGTTAGGTTACTTAACTAACGACAGAGCGGGGCTGGGCTAGCGCGGCTGTAAAACATAAGCAACGCCTAAATAGAAAGCAATGATAGACATTACAGATCACAGATGAATACATTGGATATACTAGCAATCCGCAATTCTTTCGAGCCTGGAACGAAAAGCGGATAACACGGTCGCGGTGAATAGCCAAATACCCCACCCAAGACCCCTACGGGTGCGGCAAACTACCCGCCAAGTACTCGGCAGTTTGTGCACCCCTCCATGGGTCTATCCTAGGAGCAAAAACAGTAAAAAGAATTATACAATGACGGCTACAACCCCGACCCGGTTGTGCGGCCAAACAAATAATATTATTACATCAATTTACATTTACAATGAATGAAAGAAAAACAAAAGCTCATCTCACAGCCACCCCGACTATTCACCCGCGACAGTCCAACACATTCATATACACATTCCAATATCAAACACAGATCATGTATAACCCCGACCAATCGACTTATAGCGATTAGCCGACGTTCAATACATGCAAACATCACAGATATAACCAACATAGCCAAAGTGCAGTGAAGTTCGGAAAAAATACGGAATTATAGGACCCCAAAAGTAAATTTCTGTTCTGGAAAATCTGGGCACATATAATATATTTTAAAAATCCCAAAACAAACACAGACACACACTGCACGAAAAACGATGCAGAGAAGACGACAAACGGCGGCGGTTCCGCGGCACATGCCTACCTCGTGCCGCGGAACCGCGGCGGTTTGAATGAAACAGTGGATCGTTTTTCATGGGTGTTCAAACAAAACCCTGAGCCGAATTTAGGAGTATAAAATTTTTCATTTAGAGCAGAAAAAATTTCAACAGAAACTTAGGGTTTTAGTTTTTCCGGTTTTGTGATTTTTCGGTTCCGAACTTCGTTACACTTCACTACCAAGCTAGTTTAAGTTTAGTTAGGCTCTGATACCACTGTTAGGTCCACGTTACCTCTCCCGGTACTTTCGGGGTGGCGGAAACGGTAAATCAAAAATTTTCTAAACTCTGTAACATGGACCGTAAAAGCCGGATCTTTGCTAAACTAAACTAGCATACTTGCAAAGAAGAGTTAACTACTCGGCAAAGTGGTTATACCTCAACTTGAACTCCTTCTCTTCTTGTTGTTCTTCTTCTTTCTTGCTCTTTGTAGTAGCTTGAATGGCTTCCCCTCCTCGTCTCCTTTTTGCCGAAGATAGATCCACCTGAGGGCTTCATCCTTGGGCTCCTTTCTCGATCTTGAGAGAACTAAGGTATTCGGCTTGCTAGACCTTCTACCTTAGAGTGAGTAGAGTGTGCTTTGGGGTCTTATATCTTCAAGAAGATGATTCTCAACACATGAGATTTGCTCTCCTTGAACAAGAGGAGGAAGAAGATGAAGTGAAGAGAGAGAAACCAAATGATAGAATGAGCTCTTTTCTTTTGCAACCATAACTAAAAGAAAAGGAAATATCTAATTAATAATAATAATTCAAAAATGAAATAGTTGATGGTTGTATTTGGAATGACCACTATCATAACTTTCAATAAATGAGTGTAAGCATGAATCAAGGAGAATCCTTTCAAAGCATGATGGTGGTCAACATTCAACCATGGTCAACAAGTCAACAAAATCAACCATAACAATATTTCATTTAGTTACTATTATTAATTGATATTTCATAAATCTATTAGGGTTTGGAAAAAGACGACTGTCAACTGTGCATACGCACCCGTTCCGAAACCCTAATGAAAAACCTCATCCTCCGCCTCAAGCAACTGTGCATACACACCTGTATTCTCATTCCGAAGAACAAGAGTACTGAGAAATAAAAGCAACCCCAAAACATATACCAGTATCTGGCTCAAACCAGAGCCTACTAGTAATATCCGTCCGGACTCCAAACGTGCACAAGTGCACGGATGAGAACGAACCCTGTCGCAAAACCATGCGACCTCTACTCAGTTTTGCCCAAAGGCGAGTAACCCTCTGTGTGGGACTCTAAAGACTCGACACTACGCTGGCAGTGGGGTTAACCACAGACCGCAAGCGGCACTAGCTGTACGTAACGGTCCCCAGGTAGATGCCGATAAGAAGACTGATGAGGTGAACCCATCGAACTCCTACTGAGTCTGTATGTGACATTCTCCGTACGGTCCGGTCTGTTCGTCTGATACATCGCATGTCGGGCCTAGGGGGCGGCAAGCGTCAGACCCCTAATAGCGGTACAAGTCGTGTCGGAGTGAAGCCCAGAACACCCTGAGATAACACTGGAACCTACCAGTATATCTCGCTTGCCCTGGCCAGGGACTACTCGTGTAATGGCTCTCCTAGACACAGCGCGATGTCAACCCCCAATACCGGGAGAGACGAATCCTGTCTAACCGTCACTGCCTCCAAGTGCTTCGGGACTGCTCCCAACTACTACTTGTTTGCACGACTCAGCAGAGCCGTGGTAGGGTAGTAATCAAAGAACAGTGGGAACACACTCGAGGCGAAGTGACAGTGTCAAGTCAGCGGACTAAGCTGTACTCATGTCACCTGGGAACTGATAACTGACGATAGGTATAATACCAACCATCAGTTCCCGACGAGTCCTGTCCAGTGTACTCGTAACCCAACGAGCACCCGTATACTATCTCAAGTACGACGTACCGACGGCTGTGGGACAGACCGTCTCCTGTGCTGGGATGAGAAGCGCATACGCTAGTCTACTCCGGAGTATCGATGCCCTATCTCGGTACTCCCACAACTAGGGACGTGTATAAGGATGTGCTTGTAGATTACCCAGCCCCCACGAGTGTGATCGCTATCACAACGCCGGTAATCAAGCAAAGATCCTAAGGGCTCTACTAATGCGTATAGGTGATATAATAAATAAACACACATGTACACATTAAAGCAGAGACAAACCAAGTAGCATACTACTATATTGAGCAAGATTGTCTGTACAACTGTGAATATCCCAAGCTTCCATCAAGTAATATACATACTAGTATGATACAGTAATGGCCTCTAGGGCATATACACTAACAATTGCCATGTCACGTACACTTTAGAAAATACCTTTTCATTGACATAGCTTGATAACTGATAGTCGCAATCTGTTATAGCTTCCATATGTTAGTTTAAATATTGCATTCATTGCATGATATTAGGTGCATTCATATATCCATTGGTTATGCAGTATTATGGAGATTTATGCCCGTATTCGCCGTTTATTGGTATCATGATTTTGATGATTTCGGATTTACATGAGATTTCTGGATTTGGGGGAAAACCGCAAGAATTTAATAAAAGCTTAGTATCATCATTTAAAAATGCAAATTGCGGTTTTCTCATGATGTATGAGTCGTCCACCATGAGTTTTTATGATTGCTGTTGGATTTCGAGACCCGATTCGAAGAGTTGGATGAACCGTCTCGGGTACATGGTGGGCCCGGTATGGTACCCGGGGCAAGAAGCTCGAGTTGTATTCGATGAGCCTGGCAGGGGAGCACTACCTACCGGTGATATTATTTGGACTCGTCGGTTATCCGGAGGATACCGGCCGGAGTCATTAGATGGTTATAGGCTGATCCGTTCTGCCGGAGCCCGCGGGCCGATCCCGCAGATGATACGGATGCCTGAGATCTTGATATTGTGATTTGAGATTTAAGATTTGAGATATTGAGATTTGATACTGAGACTTATGTTTTGTGTTGATGCTTGATACTGATTTCTCTGTTGCATTCATTGATGATACGTGATTGACATACATATAGAAATCTCATTGATTAAAGAAAACAGTTGTCTCACTCATGATATATTCTGTTTCCATTCGTAATGCATTCATATATCATATATCTGATATGTTGCTATCTGAGGAACGGACACGAGCATGTAGTATTACACTATACATAGCTGGACCAGGATTTTTATTTGATGATATTACCTGATATGACCTAGGATAGCGTTATGCATGCGATTTCTGCTCGTAGATGTTTTCTACTCACGAGTTGGCAACTCACCCCCGTTATGCCACAGTTCCTTGCAGGTTTTGCCGTACAGGTTCTTTGCGGCTTTGCTGGCATACTGTTCTTTCCGGGTGATTGCTTTGGCAGGTGGGTTCTTTGCATCAGGACCACCATTGTTTATTATTATTTCAATTGTATCCTAGAAACTCTATCAACCAGATTGTATATTTGAGAGAGTTAGAAAACCAGTTTGTTATTCTTTCGACCTTAGAGTCGCGCGTTGTATTATTATGTTTTTCATGTTATTTTGAGTTTCTTTTGAGTTTTGATCCTCGCCCTTGGCGTTGTATATTATATTGCTTGCGTGGTTGTGACCGTCGATTGACGAAGAGCTAGCTCCCGCTTGGGGATGTTAGTTGTATGTATGCCCTAGAGGCCAGTATTGTACAGATGATGTATATTATATTGGATGCTTGGACATATATAGAGATGACTTTCTTGCTCAATATGATAGTATGCTATCTGGTTACTCTTTATCTTAACATGTACACTTGTCTCTTTAAACTGTCTTATAGTTACATGTTGATAAAGCCCTTAGGATGTGTACTTGACTACCTAGACTATGATGCAGATCATACTAGTGGGGACATGGTAGTCCATAGGTACATCCTTCAAGGTCCCTAGTCGTGGGTATATCGAGACGGGGCATCGATATACTAGAGTAGACTAGCGTATATGCTTCTCGACCCATGAGATGGGCGATGGATGATCCCATATCCATTGGTGTTTGACATCAGAGATGGTATACGGGTGATCAGTGGAGACTGGGTACACTGGACGGACTCACCGAGAACTCCCAGATGGTATTATACCTCACGTCAGATGGCAGTTCTCAGGTGACACTTGTGCAGGTTAGTCTGTAGACCCGAGATCGTCATAGAGTCTTATGTGATTCCCACTGTGCTTTGATCTCCACCTTACCACGTCCATGAGGGCGTGCAAAACGGTGGTCTTTAGGTACAGTCCCGAGTCACATGGAGGCAATGAGCGATAGGAGGGGTTTCGTCTCTCCCGGTATTGGGGGTTGATGTTGCGCTGTGCTCGATTGGCCGTAACAGGGAAGTCCCTGGCCAGGGCTGATCAGAGATTTGCTGGTAAGTGTTACCAGTAGTTTCTCGACCCGTTATGAGCCTCACATCGGCACGACTTATCGGTTATTGGGGTCTGACGTTTACCACCCCTAGACTTGATATGCGACATATCAGACGAACAGACCGGACTGTACGGTAAGTGTTACTGGTTGGATTCACAGGAGTGTGAGCGGGCTGGCTCGTCGATCTTCTGATCGCTCAATACCCGGATGGCCGTTACGTTTAGCAGACCGCTTGCGGCTTGTGGGTGCTTGATATGATCATCATCTGCTACCGGCGTATTGACGAGTCTTTAGAGTCCTACACAGAGGTTTCCTGGCTCAAGCGAAACGAAATAGGAGCGCATATGAGATATGTGCGGGACCGAGAATAATGCGTGTATGTGATACCGCATTTCATTCTCGCGATGAATGTTTCGATTGGCTGTATGCGATATGACCTAGTTATCGAATCATTGATTCGATAAATCGATACATTAGATACTAGTCGGTTATGTGCGACATGACCGGATCATTGAATCAAATGTTGATTTAATGATTTAATGTATAATTATATATTTGATATATTACTTTGCATTAACTAGTATTGGTTCACTTTATATGGATTTTCTCACTTGATGTGCAAGAAGTATATGTGATATACTTTTGTGCACATATTTGTATCATGTTTGATGATACTTGATCATTTAGTTAAGTGTATAGAAGTAAACCATGGTTAATTTGATGATTAGGGTTTTGCTTATTCATTTATTTATTTGTTCATTTATTTATTTGGAAATGATTTAGATGAGAATGGTGGCTTTATTTGTTTCTAGTCGAAGCTTCATGAAGCTTTGACTTCTTAACCATTCTTGTCTTCATGCTTAACCCTAACCCATCCAAGTAACCATGGTCTATTCTATACACTCTATCCTAGTTAGTATATGATAAGTATTCATTTACTTTTCAATTTGATTAATACTTATCATATTCTTTCTCCTTCTTGATCATCTTCTTCTTCAAGAAAAGCTTAAGCCCATCAATGGCAACTTGAGCAAAAGTGAGTGAAATCCAATTCTAAAGTGAACCCACCTCCTATTTCTTCACCCTCTACCTCTTGCCAAGTTGTTTTGGGTGTTTTCTTCACAAGTTTCACAACTTGGTGAAGTTGGAGCTTGAACTTGTGTAACCTCGACGTAGATCATCTTCGGCACGAAGCCGACGACCTTTTCCGCTCATTTCTCCGTTGAAGCCGACGCGAGAGTCCGAGATTCGAGATGGACAGCGAGGGGACGACTATGTGGAGCTAAGGAAGTGGATAACCGGATCTACAAAGGTTGTAGCTTCTTATCTTTAGTTAAGTTGTTAACTAGATTCGTATTTCGCCTAAACTTCTAGTCAACGATCCGTATTAGGGTTTCTCGGCACCCGTAAACTTTGAAATTGGCATGGTTGATGCCTTGTGAGACCTCTTGAGAGTGCCTAGGAACCCTACAGTGGTATTAGAGCCTAGCTAGAGCCTTAGGCGAAGTCTAGACGACGTTTGAAACCCGAACGAACCCGAAACCCTAAAACCCAAGTGCTCTCTGGACTTTTTCTAAAATCTGGGATTTTTCCATATTAAAAATTCTTAAAAAATTCAGCAGGGAAATCTAAGAATTACGATGCAAAATTTATCCCATGAACAGTAAAGAGTGCGGCGGAACCGCGGCAGAAGCCTGGCTTCTGCGGCGGTTCCGCGGCAATATGATGACATCATCACTCCCGTTTTGCACAGTAATTACTATTTTATTATGCTGAATTTTCTGGGAATTTTTATTTTGACTCAAGAGTTGAGTGTTCTGGGGTTGTATTGGGAATCGACGATTCGATCGGATTATCAAATCTTGTCTATGTGGCTTTCCGGATAACTTTAGAATATGTTAAAAGGTTCGACCGGATATAAATACCTAACTTTTCCCCTGCCGGAAAATATCCAAGTGTTGGATTTTTGTGTGGTTTAAGGACGTTCTGAGTAGTGCAAGTAACGCGATGGTCCTCTAGAAGACAACAAACCTTAACTCGATTATGTGACCGTCTTGAACTGCCCTTTGAACCTTCGGGTTTGGGGCAGTACGGCGTGCCACATGTGAGGCGTTGGCTTGACCCTTCTACGGCTGGACCGTTGGTACTGAGGCATGAAGTGAATGTCTTTGAACCTATTTCATGTGTTGAACGGTTTCGGAAAACTTGGGTGTTCGAACGTTCGATCGGAAAGTTTAATATATTCTATTTATTCGGAATGGGATACAATAATTGGAATTCACAAACAGTTATGAGATAACTGAATGAATGTTATAAATCTAGCGGTTTAGTCTCACTTGATATTGAAAAGAGTTTTCGATAATGGGACTAAAATGCGGGGTTTATAATTGTTAGGCATGTGATGTCTAAGTATTTCATTTGATTAGGCATGCGATGTCTAAAGAGATTGCGGATTCCAACTGTTGTAGTTTTACACTTTCTTTTCTGTGACCGTAAGTGTAATATGTGATATCGCCGGTTTCGTTGCTATATGTCAACGACAATTGGGATGCACATATTTACTTACGTTGATGACATGTGATGTTATGTGTTGCTGGATATGTTATATTGGATCGTCGTGTTTGAATAGCCGGGGGTTTTTATGTGAGATGAGTGTTTTTCATTTTCATTCATGTAAAAACTTGTATGTAATATTCTTTTATTTGGGGCACTTCCAGGATGCGGAAGTTGTCACCTTTTGTATATTATTTACTTTTCCGCATTAGGATAGACCCAAGGAGGGGAGCACAAGTAACCGGGTTCTAGGGTCCAGTGGGAGACCATCTCGAGGAGTCGAGTCCGGGTCTCCTAACCCTAGAATTGGTAAAGTTGCTTGCCGCTCTCGTAGGGGTCTAGGGGTGTGGGATTGGCTATTCATTACGACCGTGGAATCCGTGTTTTATACTGGCTCGTATTGAAAACACGGACGTCCTAGTATATCCAATGTTTCATATGTTTCTTCTGCTGCGATATCTGTGATGTGATCATGTGATGTTCTGTGATGGATACAGTATATAGTATAAATGATATATTATATAGATGTTACTTATGTTTTGCACCCGCACTAGCCCTGCCCTGCTCTGTCGTTAGTTACCTAACCTAACGGTGCACGAGGGGACATCGAGGCGAATGCGGATGGCATAAGTATACGTCGTATTTATCTGTGATGTTTAGGTACTTAAATGATGGGACTTCATTAATGTGATTAATGAAAGAAAAGAAACCTAAGATGTTGTAGAATCAAATTTTAAATAAAAAAGGGTAGCTACAGTTCTTGCTTTGCACAGAGATATATATGATATATCCCGCACCTTATTCGATGAGGAAAGGACCGAGATCCCTTCACCGGGAGTGACTCCTTTAGCAGTAACTGGCAGATGCTACACACTCGGTTTGGTTTTGATTGCTTTTAAGAGTTTATGCTTTGCACAGCGATATATATGATATATCCTGCACCTCATTCGACGAGGAAAGGACCGAGATCCCTTCACCGGGAGTGACTCCTTTAGCAAAACTAGAAAAGCCTCAAAATCACTCCATTTTAAAACTTCATTTTGATTCTACAACGATATCAAGTTCATTACGCAATAGGTTTTCAGAAAAACCTGTCGTAGCCCTCCGTCATTTTAGATGAGTAGTAGTTAGTATTCGTGCTACGTTTGTTGGCCTGCGTCAAGGCGTAGTGTGCGGTAGCTAACTAGTATTTATCTGCTTATGCATATGATGCAGATTGGATTAGGGTAGTCGTGCGACTTTGTTGGCCTGCGTCAAGGGTCGTACGGGTGGGTTTAATTCAATCAGGAAATGACGGGTTGAACTTGACTAGCGCACTATGGTTTGTTGGCCTGCGTCAAGGTCATAGGACGCTAGGGGCAAAATATTATCGGGAATTTCAAGTGTTGAAATTTGTAATGAGATTGCATACCTTCTATGAGATAGTTGGATCCCGATACCCACTGCGAGTAAGAGTTACTCCTGAGAGAGTTTTGCACACTACAATTAGCCGATCAAGTAGGTGTCTAGAAAGGTGTCAACGGGGTTACGCCTCTGGGAAAACGAGGTTTACTTTAATTAGGTCCGTGCGAAAGCACGGGGAACCTCCCTCAAAGTACCGACACTGGCCTGGCTGAAAGATCGACGAAGTTGTAGGGTGTAATTAATCCCGGCTAGTCTTTCCTTTTAGGGTTTGAAGGAAGATTTGATAAAAACCAGTGGGAGCCATCCTGATTAGATAAGATAATAACCAATCTGATCTTGCACGAGCATACGCTAAAGTGTTTTCTTCTCTCTCTCTCCAGGTAGCGACCATTTCATACCCTAATGAAGATAATAATATGGATGTATTGACCGAACCCGCATGTTATACTGAGCTGGGGAACGTTGGTTCCGTTCTTTCTTATAAGAGTTATAGGAATGAACAGGATATAGGGGAATACCAGGATTCCCATGCCACCCGAATGAAGAAAGTACATGTTGATGCATTTTCTTCGGGTGTATTCGTTACAGAGAACTGTTTCTCCATTTGCTCTACGTCCTGGGTATTAGATACCGGGTCAGGATCCCATATATGTAATCAGTTACATGGGCTAAGGAAAGGTAAAGAACTTGGAGAAGGTGATAAAGACATTAGAGTTGGAAATGGTGCAATTGTTGCAGCTAAGACTGTCGGGGAATATCACCTTGTATTACCAACTGGTAATACATTGGTTCTGAACGAATGCTATTACATGCCGAACCTGATATGCAACATTATATCGGTTTCTTTATTGAGTAAAGAGGGATATAATTTTGTATTACAGGACAATGTTATGAACATTTTCCGTAACCAAAAGTTGGTTGGATCAGGCACGTTGTGTAATGGCATTTATGTTCTAAATCAATCAACAGTTCTGAGCATAACTAACACACACAAGAGGAAGAGTTCTGAACTGAACGAATCCTTCTTGTGGCATTGTAGACTGGGTCACATCAATGCGACACGACTAGCTAAGTTGCATAAGTATGGATATTTAAATCCGTTTGAATTTTCATCTTATGACACTTGCCAGTCATGTCTCAAAGGCAAGATGACCAAAACTCCGTTTACGGGACACGGAGAAAGAGTTACTGAACTCTTGGGACTGATACATAGTGATGTATGCGGTCCCATGTCTACACATGCCAGGGATGGTTCTTCGTACTTCATTACATTCACTGACGATCTCTCTAGATTCGGATATGTGTTCCTGATGAAACACAAATCAGAAGCTTTTGAGAAATTTAGAGAATATAAACAAGAAGTCGAGAACCAAACCGGAAAAAGTATTAAAATCCTTCGATCTGATCGAGGAGGAGAATACTTAAGCAATGAATTCCTGGACTTCCTAAAAGAGAATGGGATTCTCACTCAGCTGACTCCTCCATATACACCACAGCACAACGGTGTATCAGAACGGAGGAACCGCACCCTATTGGATATGGTGCGCTCTATGATGAGCACAGCTGAGTTACCTATTTCCTTCTGGGGATATGCACTGGAAACAGCTGCAGACCTATTGAATATGGTTCCCACCAAAACCGTGCCAACCACTCCATATGAGATATGGAAAGGAAAGAGACCATGTCTTAATTATGTTAAGATATGGGGTTGTCCGGCATATGTAAAAACGCAAAATCCGGACAAACTCGTGGCAAGGTCCTTTCTGTGTAAGTTTATTGGATATCCCAAACATTCGCGAGGGTATATCTTCTACCACACCGAGGAACAAAAGGTGTTTGTTTCTCGACATGCCACCTTTTTAGAAAAGGAATTTCTTGAAAAAGAGATTAGTGGCAAGGAGGTAGAACTGGAAGAGGTACCAGCAATACAGACTACAACAGAAGATTTGGTTGAACCAGAGAATTCAGTAGCTCCCGATGAACCTCAGCCTCTCCGCCGATCTAGTAGGGTTCCTCGCCCACCTGAGAGATACTACGGTTTTCTCATGGATGGTGGGAGCGAGGATTGCATCATGGAGGATGATGACCCAACTAGCTTCGAGCAGGCCATCACGAGTAGGGACTCAGTGAAATGGCTGGATGCTATGCGGTCCGAGATGGAATCCATGTACACCAACAAAGTATGGACTTTGGACGTTGCTCCTGAAGGGGTAAAACCCATTGGGAGCAAGTGGATCTTCAAGAAGAAACTTGGTGTAGATGGGAAAGTGGAGACTTTCAAAGCTAGACTTATTGCAAAGGGTTTTCGTCAAAGACCAGGTGTGGACTATGATGAAACCTTTTCTCCAGTGGCTATGCTTAAATCCATCCGGATCATGCTTGCCATCGCTGCATATCATGATTACGAAATCTGGCAAATGGATGTTAAGACCGCCTTTCTAAATGGTGATTTAGAAGAGTGCGTGTACATGACTCAGCCAGAGGGCTTCGTAGATAGTGGGAGCAGCGGGAAGGTGTGCAAGCTGCTTAAATCCATTTATGGATTAAAGCAAGCATCGCGGAGTTGGAACATCTGCTTTGACGTCGTTATCAAAGAGTTTGATTTCGTCAAAAATCCAGATGAACCTTGTATCTACAAGAAGGTGGCAGAGAGTAAGGTAGTCTTCCTCGTATTGTACGTGGACGACATACTCTTGATAGGAAATGATATTCATATGCTGCAATCGGTCAAGCTCTTCTTATCACAAAGATTCTCAATGAAAGATCTTGGTGATGCCTCCTGCATATTGGGAATTAGGATCTATAGAGATAGATCCAAACGGATATTGGGATTGTCCCAATCCAGGTACATTGACGCCATACTAAAGAGGTTTAGTATGGAAGAATCCAAGCGTGGGAACTTGCCCACGATCTCTGGAGTCACTCTCTCCAAAGAGATGTCTCCCAAGACTGATTTGGAGAGAGCTCGCATGCAAGGGATACCCTATGCTTCGGCTGTAGGCTCTATCATGTATGCGATGCTATATACCAGACCCGATGTAGCATACTCACTAAGTGTAGTGAGCAGGTATCAAGCTGATCCTGGAGAGAGTCACTGGACAGCTGTGAAGAGCATTCTCAAGTACTTATGAAGGACTAAAGAGATGCTCTTGGTGTATGGTAACGGAGAACTCCAAGTGGAGTCCTTTACCGATTCGAGCTTCCAGAGTGATAAGGACGACTCTAAGTCGCAGTCGGGATTTGTCTTTACCCTTTACGGAGGGGCGGTTAGCTGGAAGAGTTCCAAGCAGGAAACCGTGGCAGACTCGACGATGGAGGCTGAATACATCGCTGCCAACGATGCTGCCAAAGAGGCTGTCTGGATCAAGAAGTTCATTACTAAACTTGGAGTGGTTCCATCCATTGAGCATCCAATACCTTTGTATTGTGATAACAAAGGAGCGGTGGCTTTGGCCAAGGAACCCAGGTCCCATCAGCGATCCAGGCATATTCTGAGGCGGTATCACCTGATCCGGGAGATAGTTGATCGCCGGGAGATCGAGGTCAGGAGGGTTGACACGAAGAACAACACGGCGGATCCACTCACGAAGGCCATTCCCCAGATACAGTTTGAGAGACTCTTCGGGATGCTCGGTATGCGATACTACAGCAGCTGGCCTTAGTGCAAGTGGGAGATTGTTAGTTGTATGTATGCCCTAAAGGCCAGTATTGTACAGATGATGTATATTATATTAGATGCTTGGACATATATAGAGATGACTTTCTTGCTCAATATGATAGTATGTTATCTGGTTACTCTTTATCTTAACATGTACACTTGTCTCTTTAAACTGTCTTATAGTTACATGTTGATAAAGCCCTTAGGATGTGTACTTGACTACCTGGACTATGATGCAGATCATACTAGTGGGGACATGGTAGTCCATAGATACATCCTTCAAGGTCCCTAGTCATGGGTATATCGAGACGGGGCATCGATATACCAGAGTAGACTAGCGTATACGCTTCTCGACCCATGAGATGGGCGATGGATGATCCCATATCCATTGGTGTTTGACATCAGAGATGGTATACGGGTGCTCAGTGGAGACTGGGTACACTGGACGGACTCACCGAGAACTCCCAGATGGTATTATACCTCACGTCAGATGGCAGTTCTCAGGTGACACTTGTGCAGGTTAGTCTGTAGACCCGAGATCGTCATAGAGTCTTATGTGATTCCCACTGTGCTTTGATCTCCACCTTACCACGTCCATGAGGGCGTGCAAAACGGTGGTCTTTGGGTACAGTCCCGAGTCACATGGAGGCAATGAGCGATAGGAGGGGTTTCGTCTCTCCCGGTATTGGGGGTTGATGTTGCGCTGTGCTCGATTGGCCGTAACAGGGAAGTCCCTGGCCAGGGCTGATCAGAGATTTGCTGGTAAGTGTTACCAGTAGTTTCTCGACCCGTTATGAGCCTCACATCGGCACGACTTATCGGTTATTGGGGTCTGACGTTTACCACCCCTAGACTTGATATGCGACATATCAGACGAACAGACCGGACTGTACGGTAAGTGTTACTGGTCGGATTCACAGGAGTATGAGCGGGCTGGCTCGTCGATCTTCTGATCGCTCAATACCCGGATGGCCGTTACGTTTAGCAGACCGCTTGCGGCTTGTGGGTGCTTGATATGATCATCATCTGCTACCGGCGTATTGACGAGTCTTTAGAGTCCTACACAGAGGTTTCCTGGCTCAAGAGAAACGAAATAGGAGCGCATATGAGATATGTGCGGGACCGAGAATAATGCGTGTATGTGATACCGCATTTCATTCTCGCGATGAATGTTTCGATTGGTTGTATGCGATATGACCTAGTTATCGAATCATTGATTCGATAAATCGATACATTAGATACTAGTCGGTTATGTGCGACATGACCGGATCATTGAATCAAATGTTGATTTAATGATTTAATGATTTAATGTATAATTATATATTTGATATATTACTTTGTATTAACTAGTATTGGTTCACTCTATATGGATTTTCTCACTTGATGTGCAAGAAGTATATGTGATATACTTTTGTGCACATATTTGTATCATGTTTGATGATACTTGATCATTTAGTTAAGTGTATAGAAGTAAACCATGGTTAATTTGATGATTAGGGTTTTGCTTATTCATTTATTTATTTATTTGTTCATTTATTTATTTGGAAATGATTTAGATGAGAATGGTGGCTTTATTTGTTTCTAGTTGAAGCTTTGACTTCTTAACCATTCTTGTCTTCATGCTTAACCCTAACCCATCCAAGTAACCATGGTCTATTCTCTACATTCTACCCTAGTTAGTATATGATAAGTATTCATTTACTTTTCAATTTGATTAATACTTATCATATTCTTTCTCCTTCTTGATCATCTTCTTCTTCAAGAAAAGCTTAAGCCCATCAATGGCAACTTGAGCAAAAGTGAGTGAAATCCAATTCTAAAGTAAACCCACCTCCTATTTCTTCACCCTCTACCTCTTGCCAAGTTGTTTTGGGTGTTTTCTTCACAAGTTTCACAACTTGGTGAAGTTGGAGCTTGAACTTGTGCAACCTCGACGTAGATCATCTTCGGCACGAAGCCGACGACCTTTTCCGCTCATTTCTCCGATGAAGCCGACGCGAGAGTCCGGGATTCGAGATGGACAGCGAGGGGACGACTACGTGGAGCTAAGGAAGTGGATAACCGGATCTACAAAGGTTGTAGCTTCTTATCTTTAGTTAAGTTGTTAACTAGATTCGTATTTCGCCTAAACTTCTAGTCAACGATCCGTATTAGGGTTTCTCGGCACCCGTAAAATTTGAAATTGGCATGGTTGATGCCTTGTGAGACCTCTTGAGAGTGCCTAGGAACCTACAGGGGATGCCTTTTTATTGATTTCGTATACTATTCATGTTGTATCCCGTTTGGGGGCCAGTATTTACAAAGGATACTCTGCCAAAATTTTCAGATAATACTTGATGTTTTTAAAACGCATAATTCGGCTTATGCTATTAAAACTACTTGCTTTAAGTTGGTTTTTCCTTCACTCTACTGCTTCTTTGGTTTTGATTTCTGGGTTTTGGCTTACTTAGATTACGTACGCCTCGAGACGTCCGTAATTTAAGTGCCGGTCATGTTCCGTACTTTTCGGGTCGTGACAAAGTTGGTATCAAAGCGTTAGGTTTTACCTTCGAAGTGTAGGATGACCCTTGGTTGATGGAGTAGGTGACTAAAGTAGAGTGACGTACCGTGGGTATGTTCCGCGGCATACTTACGATACGCTACTCCGCTTAAGAAGGCTTAGGATGTACATTTCCTTGCACAGTATTATATTCCTTCCTATGATCTAGCCTCATCGGTACCAGTTATGGTTTTGTTACCACGGTTACACGGGCGTGGAGAGCTACGACTAGAGTTGCGGTCAACACGAGCTCGTCACGAACGAGGACTGACCAGGGCGTGATTCCAGGGACATACGATTGGATAGGGAGGCTTCGTTTTATTGCGTTTTCGAGCTACGAGCATTTGATGGATCACTTTTATGAGATTTCTCGGACGTGCAGATCAGCACCAGAGGATAGGGCCACTGCAAGAGGCCAGCCAGAATGTGATGACCGTCGATACACCGACTATTC
Source organism: Agapanthus africanus (assembly GCA_030015575.1). Taxonomy (NCBI): domain Eukaryota; kingdom Viridiplantae; phylum Streptophyta; class Magnoliopsida; order Asparagales; family Amaryllidaceae; genus Agapanthus; species Agapanthus africanus. The sequence continues at coordinate 214,566,561 of JASDDO010000008.1, forward strand.
TTGATGATTGAAGCACTGTTCAGCATGCGGACGAATTAGCCAGTTGTTGCGGCGAATGATGAGATATTGCCCCAGATGTTGGAGCTATTGCAGTACGAGTTGTACTTAGAGATTTGATAGAAGGTCGCTAGTCACCCGAGGATGAAAGACTAGGACATGTGGTTCGTTCGCTTACCCGATTCGAGGTCATCAGATAGATTGATTCCAGCTAGAGACGACTTCACGCGGATACGTTGAGAGTTGACAGAGGCGATCGAATGTCAGAAACCCATATTCCAAGTTTAAAGTATTCGGAAAGACATGCAGGCAATTCTATGGACCCTCTAGAAGAATGAAACCCTAACTCGACATAATGACCGTGTGAAAGCCTTTGAACCTTAGGGTTTGCGGCAGTTCCGCGGTGCCATTAGTGAGGCTTGGGTTTGCCCTTCTACGGCTGGTCCACCGATGCTGTGGTATGTACTCAATACTATTAAACTGTACCCAAGATGTTGAGCTCTTGGGGGATTATGAGGTTTTGACGAATCGGTCGAATGGTTCGACTTCATTCGGATGCTATGCTATGGGATGCATTGCTTGGGAGACTCCAGATACGAGTATAGCCGTTGGAGCACAGTCCATGCAGCAACGACGAGGCGAGTCCGAAGCAGTCGACATTAGAGAAATGTGGAGTAAGAGGTTCGTACGAGATCTTGATGAGGTGACGATCCACTCCGCCGACATCAGAGATGTGATACGCAAGCAGGAGCGTTGACTATGGATATATATTCCAGGAGGAGTCGTGATGAGTATGCAGCCATTCAGGAACAAGAAATAGATATAGTAAAAGGATGATAACTTCCGGGCAGTTCGGCAGAAACGTGACTTGGGAGAAACTTCGACAGGTCCTTTCTGGAAATACTGAACGAGAAGACCTGGACCCAGGAGCGGTCATATGACGCACACCTAATAGGCCAGAGTTCGGCATCGTCGACGAGACATGTTTTGAGTGACCATGATAGTTGGCCAGAGATCTTTAGAGGATGTGCCAGAGCGGACCACTTCCATTATCGTTTCCATATTGGACCGGTGAGCCGGGGAGCTATGAACTTAGCAATTCGCAGTGAGAGACGAGAGCCTAAGGGCACCAGGCGACAAGCCATGATCAGGAGGCAAGTAGATATCTTGCTCTGCTAGCATTGGATGCACCGACACCTTCTCGATCTTGAAGGAAGGACATCGACGACAACATTTACGATTTATGATTTCATGAGTTGACTATCACGTATCCGTCCTTTGGATTTCAGTATTTTTGGGTGATTTATTTCATGATTGAGTTTTGATGACCGAGTTTCATGTTATTTGATTTTATGCCTAGGGCATGCATATGATTTGACTGATGCTTTCGGCATAGTTTTCATGCACATTTAGTATTTGATTTGCTTTTGTGCACTTGATTTGGATTTTGCGCGTACTTAAGGCGCTTGATGCGATTTAGGTGCACACCAGATGCACTAAATCGAGATTTTCGTGTATAACCGATGCACCTGGTTATGCTGTCAGGCACACACGTTGCCTTTGACAGGTGTTTTCGTGCACACCCATTGCACTCAGATTTTGTTTCCGTGCACATGTATGGTACATTCATGGATTTCGATTTCCATGTGCACCAGACGCACGTGGCATTCATATATATATATATATATATATATTTGGGATTGATATCTTTTGGAGTAGTATATTTTTGATATTTGCTAATTGGTTTAGTACTGAGCAGGACTAGTCAGAGGACAGTACCTGAGTATATTTTTGCATGTATTGATAGTTATCAAAGGGATTTCCAAAGATGAGCTAAGTCTCAGTATTTGTAAGACTACGGTAGCGCCCCGGCCGTCTTTCCGAAGCCAAAATGCGGAAACGAAAATTTTTCTTAACTTGAAAACCGGCGCTATTGTATGCTTAAATCCCGGATCGAACCATTAACCTACAACTAGCTATCTAGAGAGAGGGTTGGAAAGCTATACGGATCGATCCGTGTCCTTTGGTCTTTGGCCACCATCCCAAGCTCCCCGCGGCAACTCCGGTCTCGATCTCCTCGTCGGAAAGGGCACCACATCTACGAGTCTTTTTACGGGCTCCCGCTTCATCCGAAGCAACTCGGGCACGAAATGTGCTAGCCGACGTGTCCAAGCTAATGTAGAGAATGTTTGTGATCACTTTGTCTCTTGCATCCATGGATTGGATGGAGATTAGAGGTGTTGCCATTGATGGAGATAAAGAGCTAGAGGAGGAGGAAGAAGAAGAGGTTTCTTTTTCCTTTTCTTTTCTTTTCATTCATATAATGAAAAAATGAGAGAGAGTGAGTAGAAAAATTCAAGACCAAGCTCACCCAAGGCAGCCCCTCTCTCTCTCTCTCTTCTCATCATATCAACACAAATCAATCCACTAATGTGACATTTTTCACAAAAAAAGAGAGACCATGAGTCATAATATATGTCCATGTCACATTAATGCATCTCATGATGAATTCTAGCTCATTATTTCCACCGTCCAAACATTAATCCAAATGTTTGGTCCAACAAAAAGATCCGGCAACATCTAAAGTAAACTCGTGACGGATCACAAGGATACCCCTCACCTGTATATACATACATGCATCCGCATTCCGACTGAATGCGAATGAGATGAGACTAAAGTAATCCAACAAATATAATACTAGGATCCGGCTTAAACCAAAGCCCACTAGTATGATCCGTCCGATCATCATCCGTGCAATACCGCACGTATAAGATCGAACCCTGCCATATATCATACGGCCTCTACAACGTTTCACCCGAAACTTGAGAAACTGTCTGTGGGGGACTCTAAAGACTCGTCAATACTTTGGCTGTGGATTTAACCACTAGCACGTAAGTGGTACTAGCTGTATGTAACGAGCTACCAGGTATTGACCAAAAGGGAGGTCGATGAGCGAACTCATCCTGACACCCTACTGAGCCTGTCAGTGACAATATCCGTACAGTCCGGTCCGTTCGTCTATGAGCATCGCATGGCGGGCTTAGGGGGTTGGTAAAAGTCAGACCCCCAAAAGCGGTACAAGTCGTGTCAGAGTGTAGCCCAGAACACCCTGAGATACTATTGGAATACCTACCAGTAAATCTCCTGCCTCAGCCGAGGGCTTTGTGTAATGGCTCTCCTAGACACAGCGCGACCTCACCCCCAATACCGAGAGAGACGAACCCCCACCGATCCGCTCACTGCCTCCATGTGGCTCGGGACTGTACCCAACTAAAACCTGTTTGCACGACTCCTTTGAGCCGTGGTAGGGTAGTAATCAAAGCACGGTGGGAACTCACACGAGACAAATGACGATCTCAGGTCGATGAACTAAACCTCGACACATGTCACCTGGGAACTGCTTTCTGACGTCAGGTATAATACCAACTAGCATGTTCCTGGCGAGTCCTGTCCGGTGTACTCATAACCCAATGAGCACATGTATACATCTTAGGTGAACCAACTGACACCAATGTCTTGTGAGACCGGCCACCGCCCCTCGTCGGGGTCTCGACTGTATACACTAGTTTACTAATGGAGTATCGATGCCCAGTCTCGAAACTCCCACGACTAGGGACCTTTTAAGGATGTGCTTATAGACCCCAACTCCCACGTATATGATCGCCATCATACTGCTGGTCGTCAAGCAAGAATCCTAAGGGCTCTATCAGCGTGCAATAGCGAACTGTAAGGTCACCTAAAGCAGTACACGATGATAAAGACAAACCATGGTAGCATACTATTCTCCATCAACGTGTAATAGTGAACCACAATGTCACCTAAACCATGTACACGATGATAGAGACAAACCAGATAGTATACAATCATCTCGAGTAAGACTGTCCTATCGGTATAGGTCCTCCCTCAATCATTGCAATCACGTGCCTGCGATCCAATAATTGACTCTGAGGGCACTATATCCAACAATCTCCCACTTGCACTCAAGGCTAATTATTGCGATGTCGCATACTCACAGCCCGTGTGATACCGAACACCCAACTCCTCTACTAATCAGTCTCACAAAGCCCGTTTGCGAAACTATTGCGTTCGAGGAATAGCCTCAGTTAGTGGATCCGCCCTGATGTTTCTTTCTATGTCTCTCTTTATCTCAAGTTCGCGGAGAAAGCCATCTCCCGAAATGAGCAATACCTGTCTTAGAATATGTCTGGATATCTGATGGGACCTAGTTCATGAATGAACTCCAAATCCAAACTTCTTAGACTGTATCGCCAACTGAAAACAATCAGTATCCTGCACCATGCCTCCCTCAGTATCCGCTTGGACCACCTGTCCAAAATACTGTCCCTCGTCAGAGGGAAAACTATAACTCTGACAACCACTCTGTCATCCAGGTCACCTTGGAAGCCTGGAATGATAACTGTCTCCTAAAAGAGGCTGTTGTTATCATATCCCTAGAACATCCACTTATGTTCTAAAACTGCTTCCGAATGTTTCTCCAGGATTGGATCAATATCAACTTATTGCATCTACTGCAAAAACAATATCTGGTGTGGTACTTGACATCTCATGATTGACTCAATTGCCTAAGCAAGTGATCTGCCAATCATGCACATCCCTCTCCCCTTCAGTCTGTAAGACACCTTTAGAGAGGGTGTCTCCCTCACCTGCAGGTACACCACCATGCCAGGAGTCATCCATTCTAAATACCTTTAGAATGCTGTCTAAGTACCCTGATTGGGACACTTCCCAAATCTATATCTAAAACCATAGATCTAGTAACCAGAATATCTGATATAATATCCAAGTCCTTAGTGGAGAAACCACTGTGTGACAACCAAAATATAACCGACCGCAGTATAGGAATTTCACTTCCTACTCTGTGTATGTCACCCAAATACCAGGACATCACACCCTACTACCTTCTTAACAGATCCATCCCCTATTCTGATGAAGTCAAACCTATGTCTGTCACATCAGAAATAGATGATCTATCTCCGCTATATCTGCTTTAGTCCATAGATAGACATAAGCTACTTGTCCACCAATGCTTCCGCTGCTCCCACTGACTACGACAACCCTCTGGCAGAATCGTATACACGTACACATCTAAAGCTAGTTCAGAACGACGCTACACTCATCCTCCTGCATGGTCTCACAGTCTGGAACAACAGCAATAGCAAGTCTGGGTAAACAAGAACCTCCATGCCACCGTCCTTGAGGCTTCCGAAGTACCTCTCGAGTGCCTGAGGTTACCCACCATATCTGTGGAGTGGCCTAATGGAATGTCAAACCAGATTGAATCTTTAGGTTCTTATCAAATTTTCAGTAATCGTTTGCGGTTCTGGAATCACTTCCAGTTCTACCATACTCCCACTTTTGTTTTCTGAAAAAAAAATCCATTTTTATTAAAACTGTGGCGAGTCAAGAACAATATCACAATTGATCTTCCAGATGGTAGAAAGTCAACCTTCGTCATATCCCGGGTCAACCCACAAACAGCCATTACAGAAACGTGCCTTGAGTTATCCAGAGTATGGTTTTAAGCATAAGCCGGACAACTCCCCGTACCTTAACAATGTTAAGATATGAACTATTCTATATTCAATATAGAAATAGAGACGCTGATTTAATTGGAACCAGATTCAAATCATGCAGCTGTCTCCAGTGCATGTCAACTAAATAGAGAGAGGCCAATCAGCATTACTCAACTTAGGAATGCTTTCAATTATGAGTAACCTTATCATTACTATCAACTGAATACCATATACAAGTATCTACATATTCGATCATCTTGAAGAATCCTGATACTTGCAACACCTGGTTCTCTACTTTATTCTTATACCTATAACTTCTCAAAACTTAGACCTTGCATTTCCACGAATCACATGTCTAAGAATTAGAGAAGTCACAAGTAAACAGAATATAGTACGAGTACCAACCCCTCTGTCCTCATGGACACTGGACAACATACAATACTCTGTATAAGTCCCCTGAGTCTAATAACTCATTCCCTGTGCGTCGTAGGTTGAAAACTGTACTTATGGTTAAGAAGAATTACACCGCTGTTTAATGCTCCTTACCTAACCATCCACTGATATAGGTAAATGTCATAGACATAATTTCAAAAAGTTATATCTCACTTTATAAAAATAAACGTACAGATATATCAATTTGAAATTGGTGCATAACAACGGATATTCAAAACCAAATATTTGCCGTCCGGCAAACAACCCAGGTGATTTCCTCAAATATCACCAATTACAACGAATCCCGATATAATGAGGATAATCACCCAATTCCCAATAACTTACTCCCACTCATCATCTGTAAAACCATACAGATGTGAGAATCAAACCTGGTAAATACATACCCTGGAACAAGAACTAATTGGGAAGTCATTTTTCTTTTAACAATACACAGTGAAACTGAAACATGTAAATGTTTCGAATGGGTATCCGGGTATTACTAGTAATGCCTCTTCCATTATCCAGATTCATGACTATAACCGTATATTTCTTTACCATCTCTCCAAATCCCTTTATATGTCTTTAGTCATTACCTTCGGTACACCCCTTCAGGCCAAAAGGTTTTCTTCCTTCCCTACCGTTCGGCACCAGCCTATGGTTTGGAAGAAGACTATCCAATAAGCATAATGGGTGGTGTACTCTCCTAATCCTAGGAGTACTCGTAACCTGAGAGAAGGTGAAGATAAAAGACAATTGAATAAACCTTATTCCTATTTCTCCTGAACCAGAATCCATCCCCGAACTGGAACAAGTTCCTTCGAGTTCGTATATAACCATACGATGGAGTATCCAAATAACTGTGAATCTTCATAGTGATACGGAGTGTTCTGGAGAAATACAAAGGTGAAGTAGGAGTGGCGATGAAATACTTGGTTTGGTCGTGAATAATAGTCGCAATTTACTTTGCCCTTTTCCTAATCCCTTTATTTGTCTTAACTTATTACCTTCTGTACACCATCGTTAGGCTAATTGGTTTTCTTCATTTCCTACCGTTCAGCACCTGCCTATGGTTTGGAAGAAGACTATCCAATAAGCGTAATAGGTGTACTGTCCTAATCCAAGGAGTACTCGCAACCTGAGAGAAGGTAAAAGGAAAAGACAACTGAATAGTCCTATTCGTTTTCTCCAGAACCAGAAACCATCCTCGAATCTGGAACAAGTTCCTTCGAGTTCGTATATAACCATACGATGGTTTTATCCAATGGAAGTGGATGTTCGTAGTAATACGGGGTGTCCTAGAGAGAAGGGTAAAAGTAGGAGTGGAAATGAGGTATGCAACTCTGACAATCCAAAAGCCAGTGTTTTAAGAAGGTTCGGTTAACTCGGTCACTGAGTCATAGTCAAGGGTCGGGCCATGGTCGCTGCCAAAGAGAGAGAGAGAAAAGAAACACTCAGCGTGCACTCTAACCTAGATCAGAATGGTTATCAATTTATCTAATTAGGAAACCTCCCACTGGCACCTCAAATTCTCCTCCAAACCTGAAAGAAGAATTAGTCGGGATCACCCGAGGAGTAAACCAATTCATCAGTGGGAATCGGGATCCAACTATCATCGCATGATAACGTGATGGAATCCACTCACGTTATCACACTCCAGAAGGTATGCGCATGCCTGGCAAGTTTCAGTTTCTTTAGAAACTCCCGATGTGATTTTTACCCCAAGCGGCTTATGACCTCGACTAGGTCAACAAACCATAAACCGCTAGTCAAGTTCAACCCGTCATTATTCTGGACTGCATTAAACCCACCCGTACATGCCCTTGACTAGGTCAACAAGGCCGCACGACTGTCCTAACCAATCCCATTTATGCAACAAACAAGCACCACTTAGCTACCGAACACTACATCTTGACTAGGTCAACAAACGCAGCACGAATACTAAATGATACTCGTAAGAAATGACGGAGGGCTACGGCTGGTTTTTGGCGAAAAACCTTTAACGTAATGAAATTGATATCGTTGAAGGAACTGCATAGCTTTTATAAATATATAGTGGCGAAAACCTTTGCTAAAGAGGTCACTCCCGGTGAAGGGATCTCGGTTCTTTCCCCGTAGAATGAGGTGTAGGGTTCCTAGGCACACTAAGGAGGTTCCACAAGGCATCAACCATGCCATATTCAAAATTTTCCGGTGCCGAGAAGCCCTAAGCAAGATCGTTAACTAGAGGTATAGGCGAAACTACAAGCTAGTTAACAACTTAACTCTAAAGTAAATGGAAATACAACCTTTGTAGATCCGGTCCTCCACTTCCTTAGCTCCGTGAAGATGTCCCCTCGCTACGATCATCGGATCCCGGACTCTAGCGTCGGCTTCATCAGAGAAATGGGCGGGCTAGGTCGTCGACTTCGATGCCGAAGATGATCTACGTCGAGGCAACTCAAGATCAAGCTCCAACTTCACCAAGTCATAAAACTTGTGAAGAAAACACCATATACTACATGGCAAGTGGTAGAGGATGAAGAAATAGGAAGTGGGTTCACTTTGGATTTGGATTTCTCACTTGGAATCATCACTTGGAAATTTCTAGCCAATGTTTTCTTTCTTCATCAAGAAGAAGAAGAAGAAAGAAATGAAAAAGAATGAATTAATAAAATAGAAAAAAAGTGATGGTTATCATAATGCAACCATGGGTGAGTTAACAAGTGTAGAGAATAAACTAGGGTTAAAGTAAATGGTTATGGTTAAGGAAAGAAACAAAATGGTCACTTATCCAAAGCTTCATGAAGCTTCAAAGATAAAACAAACAAGCCACCATTTTATTTTCTTTTGCCAAAAAGAATAAAGTAAATAAATGAGTAAATGAAAACCCTAACCATTAACCTAATCATAGTTTAAACCAAACATACACCCAAGTTTGCATGTATCATCAAACATGATACAATCAAGTGCACAAAAATATATCACATATACAATGTGCACATAAAGTGAGAAAATCCATCTTAAGTGAACCAATACTAGTTAATGCAAAGTAATATATCAAATATATAATTATGCATTAAATCATTAAATCAACACTTGATTTAATGATCCGGTCATACTGCATATAACCGACTAATATCAAGTGTATCAATGTATCGAATCAACATTTGATTCGGTAGCCCGGCTATATCACATATAACCATCCCATGATACATATCGCGAGAATAGAATACAGTATCACATACTAGTATTATTCTCGGTCCCGCACATATCTCATATGTGCTCCTATTTCGTTTCGGTTGAGCCAGGAAACCTCTGTGTAGGACTCTAAAGACTCGTCAATACGCCGGCAGCAGGTGATGATCATATCAAACACCCACAAGCCGCAAGCGGTCTGATAAACGTAACGGCCACCCGGGTATTGAGCGATCAGAAGATCGATGAGCAAGCCCGCTCACATTCCTGTGAATCCAACCAGTAACACTTACCGTACAGTCCGGTCTGTTCGTCTGATATGTCGCATATCTCGCCTAGGGGTGGTAAACGTCAGACCCCAGTAGCTCGATAAGTCGTATCGATATTAGGTCTATAACAGTTCGAGAAACTACTGGTAACACTTACCAGTAAATCTCAGCAACCCTGGCCAGGGATTTCCGGTTATAGCCAATCGAACACAGCGCAACATCAACTCCCTATACCGGGAGAGACGAATCCCCTCCTATCGCTCATTGCCTCCATGTGATTCGGGACTGTACCCAAAAGCCACCGTTTTGCACGTCCTCTTGGACGTGGTAAGGTGGAAATCAAAGTATAGTGGGAATCACACAAGACTCTATGACGATCTCGGGTCTACAGACTAACCTGTACCAGTGTCACCAGAGAACTGCCATCTGACATAAGGTATAATACCATCTGGGAGTTCTCGGCAAGTCCGTCCAGTGTATCCAGTCTCCACTGAGCACCCGTATATCATCTCTGATGTCAAACACCAATGGATATGAGATCATCCATCGCCCATCTGTATGGGTCGAGAAGGTATACGCTAGTCTACTCTGGTATATCGATGCCCCGTCTCGATACACCCATAACTAGGGACCTTGAAGGATGTACTTATGGACTACCATGTCCCCACTAGTATGATCTGCATCATAGTCCAGGTAGTCAAGTACACATCCTAAGGGCTTTACCAACATGTATCAGAGAGACAATCAGTGTACACGTTAAGGTAAAGAGCAACCAGATAGCATACTATCATGTCGAGCAAGAAAGTCCTCCCTATATATGTCCAAGCATCCACTACAATATACGTCCTATGTATAGTAATGGCCTCTAGGGCATACATATAACTAACAATCTCCCACTTGCACTAGGGCCATCTGTAGCAGTGGTTGTAGTATCTCATACTCAACCATCCCTTAAAAGTCTCTCTCTGGGAAAATGCCTTTGTGAGTGGATCCGCCGTGTTGTCCTCTGAGTCTTCTATCCTAACCTTGATCTCCTTTGAGATCAACCATCTCCATGATCAGGTGATGCTGCCTTAGAATATGTCTGGATCACTGATGGGATGGACGTTCCTTGGCATAAGCCACAACTCCATTGTCACACAATGGGAGGAACTAAGTTCATCTCATGAACAAATATACATCCAGACTGCCTCTTTGGTAGCATCTTTAATAGCGATGTCACCAGCCTTTATCGTCTAGTTTGCCACGGTATCTAGCTTGGAACTCTTCCAATATACCATCCCTTCACTGAGGGTAAATACAATGCCTGTGACTGACATTCAATCGTCCTTATCACTCTGGAACCTTTCCAGTGATTCTCCCCAGGATTGATTGATACTATCTTACTAAAACTAGTGAGAATCCTAACATCCAGTTACATCTATCTCATAGATCAAAACTTAGGATTTAGGAGGTATCATTTTGATCCTTTATGGAGAATCCTTGTGATAAGCGGAGATTGACCGAGCGTAGCATAGGAAACTCCTTCCCTATCAAGAGTATGTCATCCACGTACTCTACGAGGATCACTACCATACTCCCTACTACCTATTTGTATATACAAGGTTCATCTACCATTTTGATGATGTCAAACTCATTGACTAACACATCAAAACAGACGTTCCAACTCCGCGATGCCTGCTTTATCACATAAAACATCTTGCACACGTTTCCTCTGCTCCCACTGTCTACGAGGCCCTCTGGCTGTGTACTTATAGACGCGCTCTTCTAAAATATCATTTAGAAAAGCAGTCATGGCACCCAACCGCCAGATATCGTAGTCATGGTATGTAGCCGTGGAAAGTAGGATCTGGATGGACTTAAGCATAGCTCCTTAGAAAGGGTTTCATCATAATCCATACCTGGTCAATGATGCAAACCTTTAACAAGTCTAGCTTTGAAAGTCTCAACTTTTCCATGTGCACCAAGTAATCTTCTCAAGATATACTTGCTCCTGATGGGGATTTAACCCTTCAGATATAGCAACCAAAGTCCATACTTTGTTGGTGTACATGGATTCCATCTCAGATCGCTAAGCATCCAGCCATTCTTACAAAGTCCCTACTCTTGATGGCCAGCTCGAAACTAGTTGGGTCATCATCTCATGATGCAATCCTCGCTCCCACTGTCATAGAGAAACCGAAGTAACTCTCAGGTGGGTGAGGAATCCTACTAGATCGGTGGAGAGGCTGAGGTTCATTGGAATCTACTGAATCCTTTGGTTCTATCAAATCATCAGCTGCAGTTTGTATAGCTGGAACATTTCCAGTTCTACATAACAGACCTTGCCTCGAGCTTGTCCGGATTTTGCTTTTGACATAGGCCGGACAATCCCAAATCTTAACTTACTTAAGAGATAGGTTCTTCCCATACCATATCTTATATGGAATGGTAGGCACTGATTTGATTCGAATCCAATTCAATAGGTATGCAGCTTCTCAAGTGCATAACTCCCAAAAGGAAATAGGATAACTCAGTAGTACTCATCATAGAGCACACCATATCACATAGGGTGCTATTGCTCCACCCCGATATACCATCGTGCTATGGTGTATACGGAGGAGTAATGCTGAGAGAGAATCTCATTCTCCTTTAGAATAATCCAGGAATTCCGTGCTCAAGTATTCTCCTCCTTGATCACATCAAAGGACATAATACTTATACCCGTATATTGGTTCTCTACTTCTAACTTATATTCTGTGAATATCTCAAAAATTTCGGACTTGTGTTTCAATAGGAACATATGTCTGAATCTTGAGAGATTATCAGAGAATGTAATGAAATACAAAGAACCGGTCCTGGCATGTGTAGACAGGGGACCTTCATACATCAGCATGTATCAATCCCAAGAGTTCACTAACTCTTTCTCTGTTTCCAATAAACAGAGCTATGGTCATCTTATCTCTGTGACATGATTGGCAAGTTTCACAAGATGTAAATTCAAACTAATTTAAATATGCATCTTAATGTAACTTCAGCTAGTCGGGTCGCATTGATATGACCTAGTCTACAATGCCTCAAGAAGGATCCGTTCATTTCTGAACTCTTCCTCTTGTGTGTGTTCTATATACTAGGAACTGTAGTTCGATTTAGAACATCAATGCTTTTAGATAACGTGCCCGAACCGATCAACTTTTGATATAGGAAATGTTCAAAAAATTATCCAACAATACAAAATTTTATCATTTCTTTACTAATAAAGAGACTGATATGATTTTGTATATCAGGTTCGGTATCTAATAACATTCGTTCAGAATTAATGTATTTGTAATACAGGATGACAGTGACCAACAGACTTGGCTGCAACACTTGCCCCGTTTTCTGCCTCATGAAACTTATCACCCGTTCTCAGTTCTCTACCTTTCTGTAGCCCTATATAACAGATTACATATCTGGGATCCTGATCCGGTATCAAATACCCAGGACGTAGAGGATACTGAGAAACAGTTCTTTATAATGAACACACCCGAAGGAGATGCATCACATGCACTTTCTTCGTTTGGGCGGCATGGGAATTCTGGTAATCCCCTAATTCCTGCTCTGTCTTATAACATTTATAAGTTGGAGCGGGACCAACGTTCCCCAGCTCAGTATAACAAGCGGGTTCGGTCAATACATCCGTATTATTATCTTGATTAAGGCGTGACATGGTCGCTACCAGGAGAGAGAGAAGAAAACACTCTGCGTGCGCTCTTGCAAGATCAGATTGGTTATTATTTTATCTAATCAGGATGGCTCCCACTGTTTTTATCAAATCTTCCTTCAAACCCTAAAAGGAAAGACTAGCCGGGATTAATTACACACTACAAGTTCGCCAATCTTTCAGCCAGGCCAGTGTCGGTACTTTGAGGGAGGTTCCCCGTGCTTTCGCACGCACCTAATTACAGTAAACCTCATTTTCCCAAAGGCGTAACCCCGTTGACACCTTTCTAGACACCTACTAGATCCGAATCAATGCAGTCCCATCAATTGATCACACCAATAAAGAACGAAAATACGATGTACGTATATGCCATCCGCATTCGCCACTGGGTCCCGTCATCACCCGTTAGGTTACTTAACTAACGACAGAGCGGGGACTGGACTAGCGCGGGTGTAAAACATATACAATATCTACTAGTATATATATCAATATATAATATTCGCTCAAGGAGTGATAAAATGCAACATCACAGAAATGTAATAAGCATCACAGAACAATACAAATAATCTGGGATCCTCGGGTTTCATAGAGCCGCTACTGAAACCCGACGTTCCCCTGGTCGTGTGGATAGCCTGTGCAATGAAACCCTAGACCCCTACGGGCGCGGCAAGTCCGCCAAAACCTGAAGCGAGGAATCCCCCTTCAACAACGTGAATGGACCACCCAGCACTTCACGGAATCCGGTAACTTGAGCACCCCTCATTGGGTCAACCTGTACCCCCTACGAGTGCGGCGAATAGCCCGCCAATTTTAGAGTAAAGCCCCCTCCGTCTCAAAGCCATGAGATGCGGGCTCGTTGCCCTCTAGAACCCGGCTATCCGTGCACCCCACCGCGAGGTAATCCTAGTATAGAAAGTAAAATATATACAACGGGTATATCGACCTCAGCCCGGTCGTGCCCCAAAAGAATAATATACAAACAGGCAGTGACGGCAGTCCACATATCGGACGCTCGCCCCGCAATATCAAATGTACATATACAACCAAACTGTACTAACATTGCATCCAGGCTATCCACCACGACAAATTTGCAACATCACAGCACAACACAGAACATCAACGTGAATGCCACGTTCGCAAATCCGTCTAAAAGGGCTATAGCAATTAGACAAGATTTACCGATCAAATGACATTCACGGTCGCAGATATAATGTAAATACTGTGAACTAACATGTTTAAAATTTTCGATCGACAAAATTTCCCGAAGTGGGCCCCAAGCACAATACCCAGTACTCAAACAAATCTGGGCCTAAAATAAAATTACCAGAAACCCCATTTCCAAATCAGAGACCACTTGAAGAAATTTGGTAAAGTGAAGCTACAGTACGGCCGCGGAACCGCGGCCAAAGCGTGGGTACGGCCGCGGTTCCTCCGCGCAACAGTAAAAACAGTGTGCCAAATTTTCTCAGTTTTCTTAAAAAACCCTGCCTGTTTTTCAGCAATACACCAAATAATTTTTTGACAACAGAAAAATTTCGACAGAAACTGATGGCTTGGAAATGCAGTTTTTGAAAATTTCGTCCGATCGAAGTTCTAAACACGCTAGAGCAAGCTAGTAAAGGTTAATGGCGCGGCTCTGATACCATGTAAGACTACGGTAGCGCCCCGGCCGTCTTTCCGAGGCCAAAATGCGGAAACGAAAATTTTTCTTAACTTGAAAACCGGCGCTATCGTATGCTTAAATCCCAGATCGAACCATTAACCTACAACTAGCTATCTAGAGAGAGGGTTGGAAAGCTATACCGATCGATCCGTGTCCTTCGGTCTTTGGCCACCATCCCAAGCTCCCCGCGGCAACTCCGGTCTCGATCTCCTCGTCGAAAAGGGCACCACATCTACGAGTCTTTTTACGGGCTCCCGCTTCATCCGAAGCAACTCGGGCATGAAGTGTGCTAGGCGACGTGTCCAAGCTGATGTAGAGAATATTTGTGATCACTTTGTCTCTTGCATCCATGGCTTGGATGGAGGTTAGAGGTGTTGCCATTGATGGAGATAAAGAGCTAGAGGAGGAAGAAGAAGAAGAGATTTCTTTTTCCTTTTCTTTTCTTTTCTTTCATATAATGAAAAAATGAGAGAGAGTGAGTAGAAAAATACAATACCAAGCTCACCCAAGGCAGCCCCTCTCTCTCTCTTCTCATCATATCAACACAAATCAATCCACTAATGTGACATTTTTCACAAAAAGAGACCATGAGTCATAATATATGTCCATGTCACATTAATGCATCTCATGATGAATTCTAGCTCATTATTTCCACCATCCAAACATTAATCCAAATGTTTTGTCCAACAAAAAGATCCGGCAACATCTAAAGTAAACTCGTGACGGATCACAAGGATACCCCTCACCTGTATATACATACCTGCATCCGCATTCCGACTGAATGCGAATGCGATGAGACTAAAGTAATCTAATAAATCTAATACTAGGATCCGGCTTAAACCAAAGCCCACTAGTATGATCCGTCCGATCATGATCCGTGTAATACCGCACGTATAAAATCGAACCCTGCCATATATCATACAGCCTCTACAACGTTTCGTCCGAAACTTGAGAAACTGTCTGTGGGGGACTCTAAAGACTCGTCAATACTTTGGCTGTGGATTTAACCACTAGCACGTAAGTGGTACTAGCTGTACGTAACGGGCTACCAGGTATTGACCAAAAGGGAGGTCGATGAGCGAACTCATCCTGACACCCTACTGAGCCTGTCAGTGACAATATCCGTACAGTCCGGTCCGTTCGTCTATGAGCATCGCATGGCGGGCCTAGGGGGTTGGTAAAAGTCAGACCCCCAAAAGCGGTACAAGTCGTGTCGGAGTGTAGCCCAGAACACCCTGAGATACTACTGGAATACCTACCAGTAAATCTCCTGTCTCGGCCGAGGGCTTTGTGTAATGGCTCTCCTAGACACAACGCGACCTCACCCCCAATACCGGGAGAGACGAACCCCCGCCGATCCGCTCACTGCCTCCATGTGGCTCGGGACTATACCCAACTAAAACCTGTTTGCACGACTCTTTTGAGCCGTGGTAGGGTAGTAATCAAAGCACGGTGGGAACTCACACGAGACAAATGACGATCTCAGGTCGATGAACTAACCTGTACACATGTCATCAAGGAACTGCTATCTGACGTCAGGTATAATACCAACTAGCATGTTCCTGGCGAGTCCTGTCTGGTGTACTCATAACCCAATGAGCACTTGTATACATCTTAGGTGAACCAACTGACACCAATGGCTTGTGAGACCGGCCACCGCCCCTCGTCGGGGTCTCGACTGTATACACTAGTTTACTAATGGAGTATAGATGCCCAGTCTCGAAACTCCTACGACTAGGGACCTTTTAAGGATGTGCTTATAGACCCCAGCTCCCACGTATATGATCGCCATCATACTGCTGGTCGTCAAGCAAGAATCCTAAGGGCTCTATCAGCATGCAATAGCGACCTGTAAGGTCACCTAAAGCAGTACACGATGATAAAGACAAACCATGGTAGCATACTATTCTCCATCAACGTGTAATAGTGAACCACAATGTCACCTAAAGCATGTACACGATGATAGAGACAAACCAGATAGTATACAATCATCTCGAGTAAGACTGTTCTACCGGTATAGGTCCTCCCTCAATCATTGCAATCACGTTCCTGCGATCCAATAATTGACTCTGAGGGCACTATATCCAACAGTATTTACCTACGTGTCCGTGATGACACGAAACTTTTTACAAGGGAAACCCTTCTAAATTGTTTTCAAAACGGCGGGACGTGTATGTTAAACAAAGGATATATATATATATATAGTTATTTTCTTACAATAGACGTCCGCCACTGTGCAGTGTTGCGAACATCGCACGGCGATTTGAAAAAGGTTTGGCATGCATTGCTTCCAGATGTTTTAATGATGTACATCATGTTGATTTTCGTTTTGGATTTAGACATTGTGTCTTCACCATGACTCCGATGATTGCGGGATACTGGATGGAGTTTTGATTTTGAGTTATATGCTCATTTTTCATGCGCATGCATTGCGTTACGATTTGTTTTATGTATTTATAATTTCGGAGCCCCGACGACTTGATGGTTTTGCTGAAATGTTTTAGTATTTAGGGGGAGTTTTAATTTAAATTCGGGGACCGAATTTCTTTAAGGGGGGAGATTGTAACGTTTTGAAAATCGTTTCGGTGAAATTTCGGAAAATCGGTAAAATAAGGGGGTTTTCGTAAAAAGTCAAAATATAAATATCTTTATTATAAAATTAAATATACATATTCTAGCTATATAATTGCTAGTGTTTGGTGTTTATTGAGCCACTGGTAAAATTTCTAATTTTCTGAAATTTTTTCCGAAATTAATTATTTTAATATTATTTTAAGCCGTCACTAATACATTTAATTAGGGAAAATTACAAATTGGAATGGGTTGAAACAAATTTTGTGCATCATAACACATTAAACAAAATTTTAGCATGTTGTTTTTGAAATGAAATGAAGTTGTTAAACGGTTTTAGAAAATATTGAAGAAAAAGGCTTAAATGGTGAAAATAAATTAATTGGAAATTGGGGTATAACATTTATCCTTTCCCAACCCACTCACCCACACACACACACACAAAGACATGGCCTCCCCTCACCCATACACTTCACACTTCATGAGAAAAGAAATGAGAAAAGAAAAAGGAAAGAGTAAGGAAAGAAGTTAAAAAGAGGTATGGCTTTGACCTTGGGTTGACTAGATAACTTTTTCCCCACCTCACTCTCTCTCCTCTCACTCCACCCCCATTATGGCCGAGCCCTTTTCCCTCCCCCAACAACAGCAGCCCCTTCATTTCCCCTTCTCATTTCTCATCAAAAAATTCACCAAAAATGCTTCAAATCCACAAAAAAATCAAAGCTAAATCCAAATCAAACACTTGCCCATTATTCATTTGCCCATCTAGCATGGATTTTGGGGCATAGAAGCTAATTTGGGAGGCTAAGATGCATGTAGATCTACAAGTCTTGGAGGTATAATCTTATCCAAATGGTTAATTTGTTGGTATTTTGCATAGGCTAAAGTAGTTAAATGTTAATTGGGTTTCTAAATTCAAGTTGAAAATTTAAAGTGAGGGTTTGGAAAATTCTAGAATAGGGTTTGTGAATTCAAGTTGGGGTTTTTATAAATTGATCATGGGATAAATGTGTAGTTTAACATGTTAATGTTATGCTAAAACTAATCTAGTTGCTAGTTTGCATTTTTGTTAAATTTAAATTTGTATTAATTATGTAATTTGCAAACTAGGTTTTAGTGAAATACATATATAATTGAGATTAAAATATAATTAAGGTTTCATGACATTTTAACATTATAAATTTTGGTTTAATACTTTAGTATATGCAAAACCAATGTTAATTGATGAATTGTGAATTTTGCTTTAAAAAGTGTTAAAAATTGATATTTTTACAAACTTGAAATTTTAATTAATGGTAATTAGTGAGATTAAAAATATGGAAGTGATTTGTATGACCTAGTTATGATATTTAATGAGCATTTTGGCCATTGGAATCGTTAAAATATTTAGATTGGATAAAACACCAAGTTTGAATCCGAAATGGGAATTTGTGCTAACTAGGTTTTTTTTTGGGAAATAAAACGATTTGTTTAATTTGATGGTTTTGATGAATTAAAACCTATTTCTTATATAATTAGTGATTTTTGAAACCACGATTGGTGCGTTTGAGTTTTTCGCGATCACTCGGCGTTTGTACGCCGATATCGAGGGTTTTTGGGTTGATTTGTGAAAGCAACCATAAGTTTTGACCTATGTGGGATTCGTGTGTCGTTTTGGTCATGAGTCGGATTTTAATGCGATACGATGCTATATGAAATGTAGGTACCCCATGTGGACTTCGAGACGACAAGCAAGCGCGTGGCGACGTCGACACCGGCGAGCGAAGATCAGGTGAGTAGATTTATATCTACGGGGAGAAGTCGGGTGGATGTCGTATAGCACCCCCGCAAAATTATGAGGAATGAAGTGATGCAGTAACAATATACTTTTATCTGTTAATAGGAGATATGAACACCGAATAAGAGAAGCCTCAGGAGCTTATAGGTTTAGGGTTAGCGAAAATTGAAGAAAGGACTTTAGCGGATTTCTTAGTCACGAAACCTAGAGTAAGGATTTGCATACACGCACACATATACACCTGCATATATCATCTTCTTGTGCGTATATGGCAATGTGTATATATGTATATACGCATGGGTATGGGACTATGCATATATACATTCATATACACATGCATGAATGTTGAGGATATTGTATGATATTTAGAGATGAGTCGATGAGATTGGGCTTGAGGCCGTGAGATCGGTGATGTGATGTGGTCCGTATTTGAGATACGACATGATATTTTAGCGGGTTCTTTAGGCGTGGTGTTTTCATACACCCGCATGCATTTCATGGATGGTATCAGTATTGTACTAGACGTAGATCAGTACCCCGATCATGATATTTGATAACGAGGATACCAGATGATTAATGTGATAGATGTGACATTTGACCCGTACCCAGATTTAGGAGGTCGTACGACGGATTTACCGTACGAGCTATATATTGACGATAGATCCACACTCTTGATTCAAGGATGTCATATGATATGTTGTATCGTACATGATATTATTGAGGCGGGATCACCGACTATTATACATGTATATATATATATATATATATCGACTCAGATGTAGGTGGTTTCCGTACCCCTTTTGATTAGTTGTTAGTTAGACCTGTAGTTTACCTAGTAGATGTCAGACTGGACCCAAGTCATACCTATTTTCAAAACTGACGAATCGTAAGAATTTTAAAGACATACCAAGGGATACTACGGATATTTTAAAAGACATATTTTTTCTTAAAAACACCGTAGTCCTTATTTTCAAACACCATGATTTGTACTATTTCAAACGGCAAAACAGTATAACACATGTATAGTAAGGTAAATTCCTTGTTATTACGTTATTATTCATGTTCCGCATATTATTGTTGTATTTACTATTCATTTTCCATATTTTGTTGTTATCGCCTCATTGCATGCCATTGTGTACGTAGTAATTATAAAACCATGTTGTTAGGACACCGGCACCATTACCGATGACACGTATGCTCCACATACACTCGCTTGCCGGCTCATACACATCTTCATCGGTAATCGCCATGTCACGTACACTTTAGAAAATACCTTTTCATTGACATAGCTTGATAACTGATAGTCGCAATATGTTATAGCTTCCATATGCTAGTTTAAATATTGCATTCAATGCATGATATTAGGTGCATTCATATATCCATTGGTTATGCAGTATTATGGAGATTTACGTATTCACCGTTTATTGGTATCATGATTTTGATGATTTCGGATTTACATGAGATTTCTGGATTTGGGGGAAAACCGCAAGAATTTAATAAAAGCTTAGTATCATCATTTTAAAAATGCAAATTGCAGTTTTCTCATGATGTATGAGTCGTCCACCATGAGTTTTCATGATTATTGTTGGATTTCGAGACCCGATTCGAGGAGTTGGATGAACCGTCTCGGGTACATGGTAGGCCCGGTATGGTACCCCGGGGCAAGAAGCTCGAGTTGTATTCGATGAGCCTGGCAGGGGAGCACTACCTACCGGTGATATTATTTGGACTCGTTGGTTATCAGGAGGATACCGGCCGGAGTCATGAGATAATTATAGGCTGATCCGTTCTGCCAGAGCCCGCGGACCGATCCCGCAGATGATACGGATGCCTGAGATCTTGATATTGAGATTTGAGATTTGAGATATTGAGATTTGATACTGAGACTTATGTTTTGTGTCGATACTTGACACTGATTTCTCTGTTGCATTCATTGATGATACGTGATTGACATACATATAGAAATCTCATTGATTAAAGAAAACAGTTGTCTCACTCATGATATATTCTGTTTCCATTCGTAATGCATTCATATATCATATATCTGATATGTTGCTATCTGGGGAACGGACACGAGCAGGTAGTATTACACTATACATAGCTGGACCAGGATTTTTATTTGAGGATATTACCTGATATGACCTAGGATAGCGTTATGCATGCGATTTCTGCTCGTAGATGTTTTCTACTCACGAGTTGGCAACTCACCCCCGTTGTGCCACAGTTCCTTGCAGGTTTTGCCGTACAGGTTCTTTGCGGCTTTGCTGGCACACTGTTCTTTCCGGGTGATTGCTTTGGCAGGTGGGTTCTTTGCATCAGGACCGCCATTGTTTATTATTATTTTAGTTGTATCTAGAAACTCCATCAACCAGATTGTATATTTGAGAGAGTTAGAAGACCAGTTTGTTATTCTTTCGACCTTAGAGTCGCGCGTTGTATTATTATGTTTTTCATGTTGTTTTGAGTTTCTTTTGAGTTTTGATCCTCGCCCTTGGCGTTGTATATTATATTGCTTGCGTGGTTGTGACCGTCGATTGACGAAGAGCTAGCTCCCGCTTGGGGATGCCTTTTTATTGATTTCGTATACTATTCATGTTGTATCCCGTTTGAGGGCCAGTATTTACAAAGGTGTGTCGAAATTTTCAGAAAATACTTGATGTTTTTAAAACGCATAATTCGGCTTATGCTATTAAAACTACTTGCTTTAAGTTGGTTTTTCCTTCACTCTACTGCTTCTTTGGTTTTGATTTCTGGGTTTTGGCTTACTTAGATTACGTACGCCTCGAGACGTCCGTAATTTAAGTGTCGGTCATGTTCTGTACTTTTCGGGTCGTGACACGGCCTGTATTACATATCGCGAGAATCTAATACGGTATCACATATATGTATTGTTCTCGGTCCCGCACATATCACATATGTGCTCCTACTCCGTTTTGCCTGAGCCAGGAAACCTCTGTGTAGGACTCTAAAGAATCGTCAATACGCCGGCAGTAGGTGATGATCATATCAAACACCCACAAGCTGCAAGCGGTCAGCTAAACGTAACAGCTACCCAGGTATTGAGCGATCAGAAGATCAATAAGCAAGCCTGTACATTCTCCTGCGAATCCAATCAGTAACACTCCCGTACAGTCCGGTCTCTTCGTCTGATATGTCGCATATCTCGCCTAGGGGTGGTAAACGTCAGACCCCAGTAGCTTGATAAGTCATGTCGATATGAGGTCCATAACAGTTCGAGAAACTACTGATAACACTTACCAGTAAATATCAGCAACCCTGGCCAGGGATTTCCAGTTATAGCCAATCGAACACAGTGCAACATCAACTCCCTATACCGGGAGAGACGAAACCCCTCCTATCGCTCATTGCCTCCATGTGATTCGGGACTGTACCCAAAAGCCACCGTTTTGCACGCCCTCTTGGACGTGGTATGATGAAAATCAAAGCACAGTGGGAATCACACAAGACTCTATGACGATCTCGGGTCTACAGACTAACATGTACCAGTGTCACCAGAGAACTGCCATCTGACGTAAGGTATAATACCATCTGGAAGTTCTCGGCGAGTCCGTCCAGTGTACCCAGTCTCCACTGAGCACCCGTATACCTTCTCTGATGTCAAACACCAATGGATATGGAATCATCCATCGCCCATCATATGGGTCAAGAAGCACACACGCTAGTCTACTCTGGAGTATCGATGCCCCGTCTCGGTACTCCCACAACTAGGAACATTTGAAGGATGTACTTAGCGACTACTCTGTCCCCACTAGTATGATCTACATCATAGTCCTGGTAGTCAAGTACTCATCCTAAGAGCTTTATCAACATGTAACATAGAGACAATCAGAGTACATGTTAAGATAAAGAGTAACCAGATAGCATACTATCATGTCGAGCAAGAAAGTCCTCCCTATATATGTCCAAGCATCCACTACAATATGTATATACAGTAATGGCCTATAGGACATATATATACCTAACGGTGAATACGCCGGCAGCAGGTGATGATCATATCAAACACCCACAAGCCGCAAGCGATCTGCTAAACTTAACGGCCACCCGGGTATTGAGCGATCAGAAGATCAACAAGCAAGCCTGCTCATACTCCTGCGATTCCAATCAGTAACACTACCGTACAGTCCGGTCTTTTCGTCTGATATGTCGCATATCACAGCCTGGGGGTGATAAAACGTCAAACCCCAATAGCCTGATAAGTCATGCCGATGCAACGTCCATAACGGTTCGAGAAACTACTGATAACACTTACCAGTAAATCTCAGCAATCCTGGCCAGGGATTTCCTGTTATGGCCAATTGAGCATAGCGCAACATCAACCCCCAATACCAGGAGAGACGAAATCCCCTCCTATCGCTCATTGCCTCCATGTGACTCGGGACTGTACCCAAAAACCACCGTTTTGCACGATCTTTTGAATGTGGTCAGGTGGAAATCAAAGCACAGTGAGAATCACACAAGACTCTATGACGGTCTCGGGTCGACAGACTAACCTGTACCAGTGTCACCAGAGAACTGCTATCTGACGATATGTATAATACTATCTAGGAGTTCTCGGCGAGTCCATTCAGTGTACCCAGTCTCCACTGAGCACCCGTATACCTTCTCTGATGTCAAATACCAATGGATGTGGGATCATCCATCGCCCATCATATGGGTCAAGAAGCGCATACGCTAGTCTACTCTGGACTATCGATACCCTGTCTCGATACTCCCACGACTAGGAAAATCTGAAGGATGTACTTACCGACTACCACTGCCCCACCAGTATGATCTGCATCATAATCCTGGTAGTCAAGTACTCATCATAAGGGCTTTATCAACATGTAATTGAGAGACAATAAGTGTACATGTTAAGATAAAGAGCAACCAAGTAGCATACTATCATGTCGAGAAAGAAAGTCCTCCCTATATATGTCCAAGCATCCACTACAATATACATCGTATGTACAGTAATGGCCTCTAGGGCATACATATAACTAACAATTGAGTCCTTCAGGTTTTCAAAGTCCTCTTCTTAAGCTCCTCGTCAGTCCTGAATCGAGTTTGGTTGTCGGTCTCCTCGAGTCGAAGACGATCCATCCGAGTGTTTGTGATTCAATCTTCAACCTCAAAAGGAGGTGACTAAAATACATAGTTTGCTAATTTAGGTGGTTTTGATGATGTAGAGTGTGTTAGTTGGATTAGTTTATCTCAAATACCCTATGTTTCTCAACTCATGAGAGGGTTAGGATTTGAGAAAGAAGAAGAGCTCAAGAGAGAAGAGATAATGTCTAAGTTAGAATGATCAAGAATGTCTTGGAAAAAGATATCTATCGTAATATTTTTTTCCAATATAAAATCTAACCATGCTTGAATAGTTATCACAAATGAATAAAGAAAGATAATAGCTATACTTTATACCATGTTCAAAGCCACCTCACCCCTCCACCTCATTTCTATGTACAATAAGTAGAATATCACAAAATGAGGTGTCCTTTTCTAGAAGCATTCTTATATAAATACAAGAATACCTACATCATATATACATACCCGTATTTGTACTACAAAAAATACGAATACCAAGAGATAAAATAATTCAATAAGATAATAGTAGATCATTATTAAATCAATACCTGATTCAATAATGCGGCTTAATTCTAAGCCCATTAGTATTATCCGTCCAAACATAAATCCATGTAGCAAGTACATGTATATGATCGGAACCCTGCACGTAGAACCATACGGCCTCTACATCGTTTTCGCCTGAACCAGGAAAACCCTCTGTGTGAGAATCTAAAGACTCGACAGTACGCTGACAGTGGGTTTAACCACAAATACGTCAGTGGCACTAGCTGTACGTAACGGCTATCTAGATACCTGTCGAAAAGAATGCCGACGAACAAACTCATCCGAACCCCTACTGAGTTTGTCCGTGACAATCTTTATACAGTCCGGTCTGTTCGTCTGAGAGTATCGCATGCCGGGTCTAGGGGTGGAAAACATCAGACCCCTAATAACCTGACAAGTCGTGCCGATGTGGATCAAGACCATCCAAGAATCTACTGATCTAACTATCAGTAATTCTCAACCGCCCTGACCAGAGACTTATGGTGTTGGCCAACCGAACACAACGCGATATCGACTTCTTATACCGGGAGAGACGAATCTCCAACAATCACTCACTGCCTCCATGTGGCTCGGGACTGTATCCAACTAAAACCTATTTGCACGGCTCAGTAGAGCCGTGGTAGGGTAGTAATCAAAGCACAATGGGAACTCATACGAGACAAATGACGATTTCAGGCCGACAGACTATCTGTACTCATGTCACCATAGAACCGCTATCTGACGATAGGTATAATACCATCTAACAAGTTTTCGGCGAGTCCGTCCAGTGTACTCACCCCCAGTGAGCATATGTGTACAATCTTAGATGAAACACACCAATGACTGTGTGACCAACCACCGCCTCTCGTCAGGATCTAGAAATGTATACACTGGTCTACTCTGTAATATTGATACGCAGTCTCGATACTCTCACGATTATGGACATTTAAGAATGTGCTTATCGACTACTCAGCTCCCAAAAGTATGATTACCATCACAACACCGGTAGTCAAGTAAGGATCCTACGAGCTTTATCAACATGTATAAGCGATATGAAATAACAAGTAAAACATATACACATGTTAAGATAAAGTCAAACTAAATAGTACACTATCATATCGAGCAAGATTGTCCTGTACATATATACCCCTAGTATTCTATACAATAAAGACCTCTAGGGCATACATATCCAACACCTACAAGATTGTTAAATTCAAAAATAGAGGGGGGAAAACTGAAATGTTTTCTAAGATTTAAACGTCTAAAGGTAAAAACTAAATCGTGACTTATTAAAAATAGTTATAAATAAAAACTAAAAATATTTGAAAATAAATAAATTTTTAATATGCCGAGTATAAAACTATAAAAACAAATTACATACAATAAAAAAGATTTTGAAGTCAAAAGATTAAAAAAACATTAATATTTGTATGAATTTTTTTTTAATTACCTTTCTTATAAACTGTATTTTAAGTACCAATGACAATTTTTTCAAAGGATTTTTTTGATAAATAATTAGGAGAATAAACATGTATTAATTTTATTAAGAAAATAAAAGTCTTTCTCGTCATACAAACAACAATTGTGTTCTTATAAAATAGAGTAGTCCTGCTCATCATTCAAAAATAAAAATATAAAAAGATTCAACCGCCTGCAAAAGCAAGTCCCTAAAAGTTAAAAGATTTTTAAGGTAAAAGAGACAGATTTAAAAATATAATAATAATTTATGTTAAAATGGTTTGATTTACTTTTAATATTTAGTTTGTCCAGAAATATAATATAAGAAAATTTCAAGCATTTAAAAAGATTGCTAAGCCTGAAAATAAAGAACAATGTTAAAAAAAATTTAAGATCTAAAAATCCCATAATTAAAACTAAAAAGAGACTGATTTAAAAATATCAATATATAAAATCTAAAAATATTTGAAGGTTTATTTTAATTTCTGATATGTTCAAAATAAAAATATAAAAAGATTCAACTACCTGGGAATATTGTGTTAGTTCGTATGAGTTAAAATTTTGTAAAGATTTGAAAATTTTAGTATAATCTTAAAAGATTTACAGAAATATTAAAATAAAAAGGATTTGCAAAATATTGAATTGCTTTACTAATTTATATATTCTTTAATTTATATATTAAAAGTAAACAAACGTTTAAAAGTAAATAAAAGTTACGGAATGACCCCCTTTCTTTGTAGTAGTGAAGAAAACCTTTTCGTATAGTAAATAATTAAATGAATTTCCGTTTATGAGTCTTATCACAAAGCAAATTTGTTGTGGCCTGCCCGAAGGTTACATCAATTTTGCCCATGAAAACTATAGGGGGTAAATGTAAATTATAAAGAATTTATGAGGCTGCCTGAAAAAAATACAGAGTTTCAATTATTTTAACTGAACACCGAGGGTGTAGCGACCAAGGTGCAGCAGGACCAAGACACCAGGCTCTGTGTGTGGGTCCCACGTATAGATTCCCTACGCGGCTTCAATGGGCCTTAGCTTGCGGGGTCCAGCACCTTTTTAATTATCAACCCAAAAAGGCAAATGAGAAGGCTTTACGCCCCGACGAAGGAACTAATAGGCCCTGTTTTGTTGCAGGATTAATATGACGTGGAATCCTAGGATTCAATAATTTTTTGTTTAGTTGATAGATTTGGATTTCTAGGTGATGAAGGTCCTTTTCGGGTCTCCGTCAGATATTGCCTTCCGTCGATCTCCCGGTGGATCTTGAAGGTGATCTCTCTCAGTGGGTTTTGAGGAGATTGGTGGTTTTGAGGAGTTTGCGCCGAGTGCCTGTAAGGAAGTCCTAGATGGTTTGGTACCACCGAGGACCCTCCGACGATCAAGTTAGCACCAGATCCGAGCAGAGTAACGGCTAAATGGGATGAAAAGAAGCTTACTTGAGCTCTTTGTGATGAAGGTTTATATAGCGGCGGCGGCACAGTAACAGGCGCGAGAATCTCGCCGGCAGTTACACTCCTGACGTCACGCCCGCGTAATAAGCAGATCGCCCGTTAATGAGGATCGCGATGACGTGGAACGTGGGGTGTTGCTGGCGGAGAATCTGCACATGGCGAGATTTGCGGGGCGGCGGTTACGCCTGTGAGTGGTGGAGTTGGTCGGTCGGTGGGACCGAGGAAGATGGTCTCGGCGGGAGAACTCGAGCGGGAGGGCCGAGATATCTTGGTCCCGTGATAGCTAGAGGGCGAGCTGAGAGACCGAGGAGGCCAATTCGCAAGAGCTCTGAGTTGAGCCAGCTTGTGTTTGCAGGTCGGGTATAAGGGTGGCCTGGTTGGCCTCTGTGGGCCCCTTTTTCTGAGTTCTGGGACATGTCATTCGCCACGTGTCCTGATCTGGGAGATCGCCAATATAGAGCATCATCACTATAATTCCTTTGTTTTTTATGGAGAGCTCACCACAAAACAATGATTCTTGAATCCTAGAAAATTTAGAGAATTTGCAAGGATTTAACAATATTCATTGTACTTTTAGATGGGACCCTCGTACTTTATTTATTTAATAATCCTTTTTCTATCTCTCTCTTTAAAATTCTCAAATCCAAATCCCAAATACTTTCCACCAAACAAAAAAAAGATTACAATGATCTACAAATCCAATATTAGTAATCTAAAACCAACCAAACAACAAATTACCAAATCCAGAAAGTTTCAACTTACTATTTCGGATTCCAAATTTCATAATCTTCCAACCAAACAGCCCCAAGGAAAGCATCGATCTTAATTTTAATAGTGTAAGCAATTAATCAAAAGCATATATATCTAGTCCAAAAAGATGAAAAGACTTCAGAAAATGAGGAGACTGTTTGAAGACCAAACGCTAAGGAAACTTAGGTTTATACTTCGCAAAGAAGGAAGCATCTGCAGTGGATAGTGAAACCGATCGAAGCACTTTTTTATTAGTATATATATATATACACACACTTCTCCATTTTCACTATAAGCTTCATCACTCGATCCATCAATGGCAGAATCCAAGCACCCAAAGATGAAATCGTCGTCGTCGCCATCATCATCATCATCAGTAACAAGCAAGCATCAGAAGCTTCAAGATGCAGAGGAGCCCCATCTCGATCCTCAAAACCTCGCACGCAGGTTCGATACCAATATCTCTTTAATCTTCCTCGTATATATTTTGAAATATATATATAGAGAGAGAGAATAATGGAGGAAAGATGCTCTCTAAGAGAATTTCCCCCCGGCGTCGAAATAATATACTCTCACTCACTTTTTCCGCTGATCGGCACGCATCATCTTCATGGTTATCATCTAAGATGTTTGTACACCAATTTCATGTGATTCTACAACTTTTTCATCGTTGATTTAGTGGGTTCAAATTATTGGTTTACTGACATCTTTGATGTAGAATCACATGAAATTTTGGTGTATCCACATCTTAGATGACAACGATGAAGATGATGGGTGCCGATCCTCAGAAAAAATGAGGGAGCGTGTATATTTTTGATGCCATAGGAGAAAATTTCCTCGGCCTCTTTCCTCCGTTATTCTCATATATAAATGCAGTAAATGAAGATGACGGCAATGATCGATGATGATGATGATCAGCTATCAACTCGAAGCATTGGAGATGGCTATAAGGCAAAACACGATTGTGTTCCTCGAGACTGGCTCTGGCAAAACCCTAATCGCTGTCATGCTTCTAAGGGCTTATGCGTACATGATGCGGAAGCCGTCTGATTCCATTGCGGTTTTTCTCGTGCCCACCGTTGTGTTGGTCACTCAAGTGAGTTGAGCTAATTTGAGTTTGTTTTGCTTTTTGAATCTCTACTGCGTGCATCAAAACTACTCGAAAGTTGAAACCAAACATCTATGCTATGCTTAGATTTCAGTGTAGTTGGAACTCCATGGTGCAACAACACAACCAAACCGCCCCTAATAGAACCGAACTATAACTAAGTTGGATGTTTTCAGAACCCCATGCACGTTTGTACAATAATATAAAATATAGCACATGTGTTCGATTTCAAGTAGGTGTTGATCCAAAGTGTAGTTAGAAATCCAATCCGAAGTTGGAATTGCACCAAAATCTAACTCGGATTCAACTACGACTTTTGAAATGCAACAGATCAAGTGAAAAGTACGAAATGTGGTCCAACAACAACCAACCAAACACTAGTTTTCTAGAACATGTGGTTGGAATTGTATTCCAACCACATAATGAATGTTGTTTCAAGTGCACTAGGCGGATAGTCAGGTATTTATTATTTAGACCGAAGTCTTAACTTTTAGATATGCTTCAAACGCACCCTGACTGGAACATAATATAGATGGCTATGATACTGTTTGCACAAAAATACAATTTTCGGTCAATCGACAACCGGATGACCATTCGGCCGTACAATAACTCGGTCAATAGACTAAATTTATGACTAGTCAAAAATCGATTAAGATGGGGGAGTCTTGAGAAAGTTGAAGCCCGATGGAGGATTCGACCGATCAAGCAAGTTTTCTTTCCACGAGCAAAGTCGTTCGGTTGAGGCCATCAAAGACCAAGGGTTACAAAAAGCATAACGGTCGTGCCAGATTTGCGTGCATCTGAAGCACGAACATGCACATTAAAAGAGATCATAGGCGTGAGAATCTCAGAATTAATAACCGTTTTGTAACTGATCACTACATATAAATAGAGGAGTTGATGACAGAAAAAAGGATCCAATCAAGCAACCAAAAACCCTACCGTCTCTTATCCTAGGAACTCTAGCGCTAGTATATGATAACTTAGCCAACTCTAGCGATCAAACACCCGTGTTTTTTAGGCTCTTCAATCCAAAGGTGCCAGCCCTCATCGCAGGTTATGCCTATGTCATCTTCTTCGGCTAATATCATCGGATGCTAATCATCGGCGTGCAACCCCTTAAATAGTTCGCCATGCCGATTGGAACATGGCCAAGGCTACCACTGACCGCACACGACTTAAGGTTGCATGTATGAACAATCTAGACGTCTAGGTCTAAAAACGTCCTACCGAGCGACCAGATGTCCAGCCCTGCGCTGGGGTAGAATGGAATTAGACCGAATTCAACAGGTCGAATGTCGATCGGACCGGTTTTAAGGTCATTTGTGCGAATGATCCAGATGATCAGCTCTGCATTCGTATGACAGGTTTAACTTGGGTCTCAGCCGACTTGAAGCAAAGTAAGCATGATATATAAGGTAGCTCTTATAACCGTCCCAAAGCTGTGAAAGTTGGGACCGGTTTAA
The DNA here is from genome assembly GCA_030015575.1 of Agapanthus africanus. Taxonomy (NCBI): domain Eukaryota; kingdom Viridiplantae; phylum Streptophyta; class Magnoliopsida; order Asparagales; family Amaryllidaceae; genus Agapanthus; species Agapanthus africanus. The sequence goes on from JASDDO010000008.1 coordinate 214,597,503, forward strand.
AGTTCTCAGTTTAAAGTTCTCGATGCAAATGATCAAGGTGTCCAGCCCTGCATTTGGGATTTAAAGCAGGTCTTGGCCGATAGCCGAAGACACGGGATTCAATGTAATTCGTGCATTTGCTTGCTTTTGTTTCAATTTACCAATGAAAGCTGCCGAATTTAGGTGTTTATGTTTCCTTTGTCGACTGCTCTGCTATTTATATAATTTATAAGGTCAAATTTGTTCATAGGAAAGTTGCTTTCGCCTTTAATAATAGCTCATCTATCAAGGGGAACATGTGTTTGCTTTCTACTAACTAACCAATGCAGCTCTAACTAACCAATGCAGCTGTAAAATTAACAGCCTAAGTTGCACGGACACTTCCAATGGGTTACCGTATCCGTGTCCGACACCGACACTTACAAGATATTTGCACGACACGTATCGAACGCGGTGTATATCATATACATATAGTATGTGTTCTATGCATGTTATATGCGTATAAACATATTTTTAGTAATGTTATTAGCATATAGCAAGTTAGACTTGTTAATTTTTCCTTATTTAATGTTGTCATAATAGTTTGATATCTTATTTATTTAGATAAAATTATAAATTTAGCTGTCCCTGTATCCAATATTTTGGGATTTTGTCATGTCGCCGAATCGCGTCGTGTCGTATTCATGTCTCCGTATCCGTGTCCATGCAACCTTGTTAACCGCGAACATATACCATGACATAATCTTCATACTCCAGCTTTCAAGTTTTGATGCAATGGCATAATTTTAACCTGGCATGAGAGTTATCCAAATTTAAATTTAGCCGGTGCAAATTTAAAGCAGATTAAAAAAAGTCCCATGTTTTTCTCTCTCTTATGTTAACTTTGGAGTTTTCTTATACCGAACGTGTCTTTTAAAAGATGTTCTGATTTTATTTCTCTTGGATTTTGGTGATTTTGCAGCAAGCACGAGTTATAGAGATGCACACGGATTTAAAAGTTGGGCAATTCTATGGTGAAATGGGGGTGGACTTTTGGAGTGCTGCAACGTGGAAGAAGCAGCTGGAACAGTATGAGGTCTCTTCTCTGAAACCTTTATTTGTTACTCACAAAGGATTGATTAATAGTCTGTAATGTAGAAGCTATTATTACTTGTTTTACATCACTGGTAGAATTTTTTGCAATTATTAACTCTACAATCTTTTTTGACGAGCACTTCTACGATATTTGAATCCACAGTCAAGCCAGTTGGTAACCCTTTAATACACTTGTCTTGTAAGGGAAAGCTGCAACTTTTCATCATATACCATTATCTGACACTTCACATGGAGCACTTCTACGATATATATATATATATATATATATATATATAATGGAGGAAAGATGCCATAGGAGGGAATTTCCTCCTATGGCGTCGAAAAAGTACGCCCTCCGTCATGTTTTCCGACGATCGGCACCCATCATCTTCATCGTTATCATCTAAGATATCACACCAAATTTCATGTGATTCTACAATTTTTTCACCGTTGAATTAGTGGGTTCAAAATTAACGGTTTACCGACAATAGAACTTTTTACATTGCTAAATCAACGGTGAAAAAATTGTAGAATCACATGAAATTTGGCGTACTCACATCTTAGATGATAACGATGAAGATGATGGATAACGATCGTCGTAAAATACGACGGAGGGCATACTTTTTCGACGCCATAGGAGCAAATCCCCTTCTATGGCCTTTTCCTCCATTATTCTCTCTCTATATATTAAAGTACTTGTCATCTTTCATTAGAATGATATTTTATTTCGTATTTACTGCCATGTCGGTAACCACTGTACGCCACAACTTGCACTCACGGCAAACAATTGTTTTACCTATTATACCTAACAATGTTAAGCTCATATACTTGTCCATGAAACAACTATTGAAAGTGAATGCTAGTATTGAATAGTATGATGTTTCACTTGAAAACTATGGTCTTACAAATATGTTGTCATTGTTGTTTAAAGAGTTTCGAGTATTTAAAGTTGATGGGAGAGTGATGGGATTTTTATGGGTATACATGGACCTTTGATATAAGTGGGTTCCAATAATAAGACTCGAGTCTTATTGAGATTAGACACATCTTATATCTTATACCCATGTGTTTCTTTTGTTGTTTCTAATGTGGGACTATCTTAAAGTCTCATCATTTGGTTTTACTTTTAACGCTGCTCTTCACGTGCTACCATCATTTTTTCTTAGTGTGATTGTCACGTCGAAAGTACGAGTAGAGTTACGTACAACCATCACTTTTTCTTGGTGTGGTTGACACATGCAAAATACAAGAAGAGTTATATGCAACCATCACTTTTTCTTGGTGTGGTTGTCACATGGAGGATCGAGCCATTAGCTTTGATACCATGTAAAGAGTTTCGAGTATTTAAAATTGAAGGAGCGATGAGCTTTTTATATGTACACATGGGCCTTTAATATGAGTGGGCTCCAACAACAAGACTCAAGCCTTATTGAGATTTGACCCATCTTACATCTTATACCCATGTGTTTTTTTTTTGTTTCCAATGTGGGACTATCTTAAAGTCTCATTTGGTTTTACTTTCAACATTTACTATGAAGCAGGGAAACGGGTACGGGTATCCGATACGATACGGATATGCGGAAACATAATTTTCCAAAAACGTAGGATACGAGATACGTTTTTATATTGAATTCTTCTAACCAAATATATATATATATATATATATATATATATATATATATATATATATATAAGCAAGATTACAACACATATTCTATTAACACTTTAGCATGTTATTCTAAGAAAACAATTGTAGCATTCTCATTTATCATGTTCTATATAAAAAAGGTTTTGATTTCAAATACCATTTCGATCCCATCATATACTAATTCTCTCAAATAGCATTCCATTACTTTCAATTGACCAATTTAAAACAGCGCGTCATAATATTAAATCGTAAATCTAACCATAAACTAGAGAGAGCTGATTTGAACCGATCAGGAAAGGCTGTGGGGAGGTCTTATGTCGCTTGTGATCTCACATGGGATCCCAGATCCAAGAGGAATACATGACCGGTCCAAAAATTTGTCGATGTTCCTTTAAAGGCATCGGAGTTGAAGGTAAAAATAATTGGGTTTAAGTTAATGGGTCAAATATCCAAATTGAAAAAATAACCATCATGAATCGTGCGAGATATTCGATTTGCAAATCAAGAAATATCCTAAAGTTTCTAAATATTTTTTGATTTATTTAAATAAAAAATAAGGGATTCGCGTTTCCGAGAGTATCGGTATCCGATACGCATTTGGGGATGATTCATGAGGCTGTTTGAAGTATCCGTGCTTCTTAGGTTGTTTAACATGGGACCACCATTGTTTATTTATTCTGTCTTTCCGGTTCATGTCTATGACACTATGTTCAACATTGCACATTATGCATGATTTGAATATGTTTATGTTTTTACAATTGTCTATATTTTGTAGGCTTAATTTCAAAATACTACCAAATAGTTTGGCCCAGTTACCATGAACTACCAAATTCTTGTTAAATACACTAAAACTACCAAATAATTTCAAAATTACGAAAACCTACGGTAACTAACAGTGCCACGTCAACGCCGATAGTGCCACCTCACCACCAAGTTAGCAGATTTTCTACATCATCAATTTTTTCTAAAAATTCCAAAAATACCCATTTCTTCTTTCTCTCCCTCGCCCTAGCCTTAGCCATAGTCGAGCCCCTTCTTCCTCCCCTCTTCCTCTTCCCCCTCCTCCCTTCAACCCCTTCCTCCAGCCGCTCCTATAAAGGAATTGAACTTTCTTTTTTTCACTTTAAATTCAGTATACAGAGAGGCTCTTTTATAGCCTTGAAAACAATAAGAAAGTTATAAACAGATTCTGTTACAAACAGATTCTAATTAAGTACAAACAGATTCTGTTACAAACAGATCTTACTAATCTAAGAAATATCTTACTGTTGGCTATTTCCAACACTCCCCTCTCAAGTTGGTGCGTAGATGTCCATCATGCCCAACTTGCTTATCGGTCTCTCGAACACTGCTTTGAATAGTCCCTTTGTAAAGATATTTGCAATTTGTTCTTTTGTCGGAATGTAGGGGATACAGATGGTACCGGCATCCAGTTTTTCCTTGATGAAGTGTCGATCGACTTCAATATGCTTCGTTCTGTCATGCTGTACGGGGTTGTGTGCTATGCTGATGACAACTTTATTGTCGCAGTATAGTTTTAGTGGCTGAGTTATAGGCTGCTTTATTTCCTGTAGTACCCGTTGAACCCACAGAACTTCACAAATATCGTTGGCAATGGCTCGAAATTCTGCCTCTGTACTACTCTTTGCCACGACACTTTGTTTCTTGCTCCGCCATGCAGCTAGATTGCCCCACACGTACGTACAATACTCTGAAGTTGACTTCTTGTCTACGATGGAACCTGTCCAATCCGCATCAGTGAATACTTCGACGCTGCGAGTCTCACATTTTTTGAAGAATAAACCTCTTCCTTGTGCGTCCTTTAAATACTTCAAAACTCTATATGCTGCATCAAGGTGCTCTTCTTAAGGTGAGTGCATAAATTGGCTTATCATACTCACTGCAAGGTGATATCAGGACGTGTGTGTGAGAGATAGATCAATTTTCCCACTAACCTCTGGTATTGTGGAATGTCCACTGGCGGGCTCTGTGTAAATTCTCCGAGCTTTTTATTCGGATTTATCGGTGTCTCCGCAGGTTTGTAGTTTGTCATCCCTATTTTTTTGAGAAGATCGAGAACATACTTCCGTTGAGACAAGACAATGCCTTTCTTATTTCGAGCAATTTCCATACCCAAGAAATACTTCAATTCTTCCAAGTCTTTTACTTCGAACTCCTTGGCGAGACTTCTTTTTAACTGGTTGACCTCTTCCTCGTCATCTCCTGTAACAATGATGTTATCAACGTAAACAATTAGTATTACAATTTTTTCATGTCTCGAGACTCTGTAGAACATGGTGTGATCTGCCTGAGCCTGATTGTATCCTTGCCCTTTCACAAACTGATGGAAACGTTCGAACCAAGCTCGTAGAGATTGTTTAAGACCGTAAAGTGATCTTTTCAATCTGCATATTTTAGAGCCGAACCCTTTTTCAAACCCCGGTGGAAGTTCCATGTACACTTCTTCATTCAGGTCTCCATTCAAAAACGTGTTCTTCACATCTAGTTGTTGAAGTCGTCAATCGGGGTTTACTGCAATTGACAGCAAGATCCAGATCGTGTTTAGCTTAGCCACAGATGCAAAAGTCTCCATGTAGTCGATCCCGTATGTTTGAACCCTTTAGCAACGGGCCTCGCCTTATATCGTTCTAGGGTTCCATCTGCACGAAACTTTGGTGTGAATACCCATTTGCATCCTATAGTTTTCTTTCCTCTCGGCAGCTCCTCCATGTTCCAAGTCTGATTTTTCTCAAGTGCATTCATCTCCTCGAAAATCGCCTTTCTCTACTCTGGAGCTCTCAGAGTATTCTGTACAGTTTTTGGAATCTCCACAGCAGACACATTAAAGATAAAGGCTGAAAAACCGGATGAGAGATTATTTGAGGATACAAATTTTGACATTGGATACAAGGGACGACCAGTACATGAACTTGTGGACTTTCGGAGGGCTATGGGAAGATCCAGCTCACTGTGATCCGGTTTTGTTCTCGAGTCGGATTCTTGGTGGGGCTGGACAGAGTCGACCTCTGCTTCTGGAGAAGGATCTATCTCAATTAAATGTTCATGCTGCGTTTTTTCCAGACCTGTTTCACGTTGTTTCCTTTTGTAAGTTTTAATTTCCACATCAGCTTCTGGTGGATTTAAATCCACGGGGCAAGTTGTTTTAGGAGTCGGTGGTGTGTTCATATTTTTATGGGATTTTTTCGGATTTTCTAATAAAGGAACCGAGTTTCCAACAGACATATTTTCTGAGTTTTCAAGGACCGTTATTTGAGTGTCCAGTGAATTTTCACTGTTTTGGTTTGCCAGGTGTTCAAAAGACCGGTCTAAAATGTCTTGATTTAAAAAATCTAGATCTTGTGAATTTGTATGTGGGATTAAATTGACTATTTTTGGGAGACTATTTTTTATGGAAACCGAGTCTTCACTATTTGTCTCTCCCTGAAGAGGAGGCTTAAAAAAAGCTTTATTTTCAAAAAACAACACATCCATTGTGATAAATATTTTATTTGATAAAGGATCAAAGCATTTATATCCTCTTTGATTCGTGGCGTAGCTAATGAAAACACATTTTTTCGATTTTGGATCAAGTTTACCCCTAGTGGGGTTGTGATCGTGAACAAATATGGTACAACCAAAAATTTTCAACGGCAGATCCGAGATTGCAAGGCGGCTTTGAGGGTAAAGGGATTTTAACAAGGCAACGGGTTTTTTAAAATTGAGAATTTTCGAGGGCATTCTATTAATAAGATATGTTGCTGTTAAAATTGCTTCATTCCATAATGTTTTTGGAACATGGTTGGTGAATAATAATGCCCTAGCAATTTCAAGAATGTGTTTATTTTTTCTTTCGGCCACACCGTTTTGTTGCGGTGTGTTAATACAAGAACTTTGGTGAATGATGCCTTTCTTTGCAAAAAAATCTCCCAAGGTTTCGTTAAAAAATTCTCGTCCATTGTCACTTCGAAAATTCTGAATTTTTGTGTTAAACTGTGTTTCAATCATGGCATAAAAGGTTTTGAAAACTTGTTCAACTTCTGATTTCTTGTTTAGCAAAAACACCCAAAGGACTCTAGTATGACCATCAATAAACGAAACAAACCATTTTTTTTTTCTGAAAACAGATAAAACACGGGATGGTCCCCAAATGTCACTATGGATTAAGGCAAACGGTACTGAAGGTTTACAGGTTCGAGGTGGATAAATTGCCCTTTTTTATTTGCACAAACTTCACATTGAAATTGAGAAGAATTTTTATTCCAAAACAACTTTGGAAACAAATACTGCATATAATGGAAACTAGGATGACCCAGACGAAAATGTAACATAATCAATTCATTGTCACGAGAAACAAACATGGACTGAAAACACAGACTAGATGCATACTTATTAAGATGCGATCCTTATTCATTCAAGTAGAGACCTCCACTGGTCCTAGCATTGCCAATCATCGTTCCCGAGTCCAGAACCTGAATTTTACAATAAGAGGACATGAATTTAACTTGACACTTAAGGTCTTGAGTTAGCTTTATAATGGAAATCAGATTGCAGGAAAGCTTTGGGATATGTAAAACATTAAGAAAGGTTAAAATGAGAGATTGTGATGGTTCCTTGGTTGGCTATGGCCGAATGTGAACCATCTGCAATTTTGACCCTTTTGTTTCCTGCATAGGGTGTGAATGTTGAAAATTATGTGAAGCAACTGGTCATGTGATCAGTTGCTCCAGAATCAAGAATCCAAAAAAGTTGATTGTTACCGATTTAGGCTAAAGAACATGAGGGTTTTGACAGGTCTGCGGTGAAGTTAAAGAACTTGTACAGGTGCTCCAGTTGTTCCTTTATTAATGGAAGCGAACTTGAGTTGATTCTTGACTTCCGAGAACCATCGGACTCGATCTGCAAAGTGGAGGATACTTCAGTCTCTGTGGTGGTGGACATTATGGCCGGAAAAAAAAGGAACTGGGAAAAAATTTTGGTTGAGGAAAAATTGTGATTTTTGGAGAAAGTTTTACCGCTCTGATACCATATAAGCGAATTGAACTTTCTTTTTTCACCTTACATTCAGTATACAGAGAGGCTCTTTTATAGCCTTGAAAACAATAAGGAAGTTACAAACAGATTCTAACTAAGTATAGATTCTAACTAAGTATAAACAGATTCTGTTACAAACAGATTCTAACTAATCTGAGAAATATTTTACTGTTGGATATTTCCAACAGCCCCATCACTGCTCAATCCTGCTCCCTCCCTTCCTCCAGAAGCCCCCTCCCTCGACCTCCGTCTCCCAATCCCCCCTCATGCAGCCCCCTCTTCCAGCAGCCCCACCCTCCTCCCTGCCCCATCCTCCTCCAGCCATGTCCTGCCCCCATCTCCACCGCTTATTAAAAAACAATTAATAATTAAGATTTAATTAATTAAAAGGGTAAAATGGTCATTTTACATAAACTTAACACCATTAGCGTTGTTTATTGTGATTTTGATATTTTGTTTTAACTGGGCCAAAGTATTTGGTAGCTTTTTGGAATTAAGCCTATTTTTTAATACAACCAAAGAGAAAAAACCTTTTCCCCATGTATTGGTGCATCATAATTAGCCCATTCATCCTCATTTTATAGGGTATATGTGGATTAGGCTCGGTTTTTCAAAGCTTTCTAAATTCTTTAACTTCATTTTTTTTGCACTTTTAAAACCACTAGACTGGACTTAACCCATTATAAGATGAATAAATTAGCAGCAAGCAATTTAGTTATATGTGTATATGGTCTCATGCATCTTAGTTCATGTAGTGTGCAAAGTACAAGCGTGTGAAATTGTTTGTGCGTGTGGCTTTGCTAGCAGTGCCCTGTGTCACGAATTAATATGCTCTCGATTTTGTTATGCGTTTAGCGTGAAATGTTTATGTTGATACATTATAATTGAAGTATGAGCAAAGAGTAGCAACACAATTTTCTTATACAACAAACTACACAACACACTCAAAACACTTGGTGTGGGGCCCATGCACTTAATTGTGGGATGAGCGTTGTGTAGAAAAGGGTTATGTTGGAACCCTTTTTCCTTGAAGAATAATTGCGTAAACTGTTTTAATAAGCATGGTATTGTCAACTTTAGAGAAGTAATATGGTAATAATCACGAGACAGACATTAATATTTTCTTTCGTATATTACTGTAACCTTTTTGTTTATTTTTCTATTTGTCATATTGTTAACTGATGGGGAATAAAGGCAAACGATACTAGGATAAAAGAACGCTTCCTGTTAAGTATGTAATATAACCTTTGTGTCTTCTTGATGTTGGATTTGCCAGTTTTTAGAAGTAACATGTTGAAGAGACAAAATCAACTTGTCAGCTTCTCTAATTGTCTTAAGGAGGGACGCTAATACTTCTTTTCAAGCTGTGTTAGTTCCAAATCCAATCGCATTGAAATTATCTCTCTCATAGATAGGTTGTATTTATACTACGATGGAACATTGAAGGGAATAAGATTTGTCTAGAACATTGTGGCATGGTGTTTGGATCAGACTGGTCTCTGGAATTTCTGGACAATTAGCTTAGTTTCAACAATCTGCTCTGAGTTGGTATATCTGAGAATGTTTGCTTTCTGTCCATGATATATGCTTTGGTGGAAGTATAAGGCAATAGAACAGAAAACTAGTTAATTGTTGGACAGGGATGATGGAAAAAACTAAATCTGGTGGATGAATTAGGCCGCTGGTAGTATTTTGAGCTCTTGCTTATAAATACATATTACTTGCTCCGTGTCTGAGCATGGATCAGCATATTCAGCAACAAATTATAGAATACACAGAGAAATTAGAGAGGTGAGATAGGATATAGAAACGAATGGAGGTAAGCAGATAGGGATCGTTTGGAGGATTATCTCACTGAAGTATGCTCAAAAGCTGCTTGGTGCCCTTGTTTTCTCCTTGCCTCATCGGTTAGTTCAATTTGATTTGCACCATCAATTTACATCTTCAGTTTCATTGTCTCATTGTCTCATATTTTCCTTTTCGTTTATTTGTGTTGTAGTTATAGGCTTTAGATTCTAGTTTGCAGAGGACTGTGGTTTCTTATATCTTATCTTTCCTTCTGTTCTTTCATATAAGGTCCATATCTAGAGCATTTCTGGGGAAGCTACATGATTGCTTACGCTACATTATGATTTTGATTTCATATGTTTCATGCGCCAGTTGTTCAGCCAAATGGAAAGCTATTTACTCATCATATTTTGTAGTGGTTCCATATTTTGTTTGTTGTTTTGTTTATTAGGATTGTGGCACCAACCGTTGTTGTCAAGTTGATATGTTTATTTATGAGATGTTAGTTATCATGAGTATGTCCAAACAAGCGGATTCAGCATTGCAGGCTATGATTATGGTTTGTCTATCTGATTATAAAAACAGATGCACGATGTAAAACCGACACTTTTTTATTTTATTTTATATATTCTTAATTTTTATTTTTATTTTTGCACAGCTATATCAGCCTTGTAACCTTTGCAGATTCATCACACATGCTATTCTTTCCATCCAATTCTATCACATCATGGTAACCCTTCTCATATGAATGACATCTCATACAGGTCTTTGTGATGACTCCTCAAATTCTAGTTGACAACCTGCGCCATAGTTTTTTCCAGCTGGATAAGATAAAGCTTTTAATTTTTGATGAATGCCATCATGCGAAAGGACGGCACCCTTATGCTTGTATTATGACAGTAAGCCTATTTGTCACTTATAATTCTTCATATTTTGTTTTATTTCTTATGAGATTAGTAGAGGGTTGAGGTGCTTGACAAAACTCACATATGAAGGAGTCAGTCATCTGTGTTATTTCTTGTTTGACATTATTAATCGTAAAATCTAATCTTAGGAATTAGTGTGAGTGCTTTGTTGTGCTTCTTCTTTTTCTTTTTTAAAATAAACCTCAAGTGATTTCCTGCAATCAAACATCTATACTTACTCACTACAGTACTTGAGTATATAAAAGATTGCACTTTTTTTATACCACATTTACAATATTTGATAATTTTTTATTATGCTGTCTTGTTCAGTCACTTGTTAAGTGATGTTTTTTTCCCACTAGCTCTTGTTCACTGGACAATAGAATTAAAGGGTTGTTTTGTTGCCGACAGGAGTATTATCATCGTCAGCTGAATTCAAATTCTGTTAACCTTCCCAGGATTTTTGGCATGACAGCTTCACTTGTAAATTCAAAAGGTATGTTCTTTAAGTTTAAGTTAATAACGCCTCACAATTGTTTACTTTTTACTTTTCTCTTCTTGCATGTTTTCATGGTGTATGCTGTCTTTTATAATTTATATTTTTGTTCCCATCCGATGCTCACCTGTTTTATTCCATTACAGGTTCAAACAATAGAAGCGTGTACGCTAAGCAGATAGTTGAAATCGAGAGTCTAATGAATTCAAAGGTCTATATCACGATTCTTGATTTATTGGATAGTTTGGTTAGTTCGGTACAATAATTAAGGCTACTGTTAAATCTATATCTAAGAGATATCTATTACTTGTTTAATATTTAAATCCTTGCATGTGAACATATTGATACTATTACATAAAAGTCTTATAATTATAGAAACTTCTTAAGCAGCATCACGCCCCACCAATCTGCCTGTTGATTTATCAGTCTGATTTTTGTCTTCCTAAACTTTACTGACTGCTGGATAATGGCTTGTTTGGTGACTGTTTGAAAGTTCCTCAACAAAGAAATGTTTAAAGAACGTCCTTGGGATTTATCAAAAACTATTTCATCAATGTGCCTTTGTTCATGTATATTGTTTCCTTATTGTCTCTTCTTCAACTGGAAGTATGAATATGAAAATATATACTTAATACTTCAATCCTCACCAAAACTTCGAATTTTGGACCCTTTGGTGCAGCAACAGGGGGCTTTGAAATGATGAGAGCGAGAGAGAGAGAGAGAGAGAGAGAGAGAGAGAGAGAGAGACCCATGTTCAGATCCTACCAGCTCTAAATTTAAATGCAGATAAACAATGTAGTTCTCCCAAATCGAATGTTTTTGTCCATAAAAAAGGTGTTTAACCTACCGGGGTGTGTTGGAATATAAAATATATCCCTCGACCCTCTGCAGTGGCAGTGTGATCTTTAGAGAACCCGTCAAGCTGTTTGTCCATGAGATGTACTTGGGCCTTTGGATACTGATATCATCATGTTTTTTATTTATCGGTTCCGTCCCACGTTACCATGCTCATCATGATCTCTGCTTTGTTTCCCATAAGCCTTTGCGCTAGTCGTTCCGAATGCATGTTCAGCCAAAATTCGCTAGTAGTTGAATTTTTCATAGCTTTAATCTTTCATATCTTAAATTAATTTAACATGTGTCATTGAACCAGCCAGTCCATATTGGATTAGACTCCTTCGGATTGAAACGGAAAGAAAGGGATAAGCAAAAGATGATTAAATACATTACCTTATTATCACTTTCCATTTACTTCAGTTGACAACCGATATGCTAAAATGACCCAGCTGCAATTCAGTCCATTACTGTTTAAGGTTTTCTTCACTCCACATTATCAGCAGGACCCAGTTTTACTACTTTGCTGGTACTCCTTAACAATTGAAGCTTCTTCTTTCTGATCTGTGTTTGGATAGAGGAACGAGACTGTAACTTATGATTATATGTTTGCAATCTAGTAATATTGATTTTGTTCTTAGGTTACTTTCTTTCTATTTTATCTCATACTCCTTTCGACTTTCAAATTTGATTCTTATTTTTAACTCTTTTTTTCTCTTTTAATGAAGGTATACACTGTTGCTAGCGAATCGATCTTGGCTCAGTACATTCCATTCGCTACCCCAAAAATAAGGCAATATCAGCATGTGGATATGCCATGTGAATTATTTTGTCTAGTCGATAATTTGAAGAGACTGAAAATGAAGGTTAATTTTCTTTCTTCCATTTAATTATAGGCTTAGCATTCATCATTGATGTTTTCCTAATTTGAATGCACCTTAGATTTTATTGGAAACTAACAATTTCTCATTGTTATTCTTTATTTAGATAAAAAAAATTATAGTCTCTAGAATTTTGTTGTTGCCACTTAATTATCAAATACGATACCACTACTTGTATTTTCATTCCTTTTATTGAATATTTTCATTCGTATTGAACTTTATAGCTGTGATAATGTATCAACGCTTTGCACTCTTTTTCTTATAGCATCTGCAAGCATTGCAAGCCCTAAAGCTTGATAGTAAAGCTGAGGAAAGTGCTCGAACTAAGATTAGAAAGCTACATGGTACCCTTCTATTTTGCTTAACAGAGTTAGGTTTGTGGCCAGCAGTCAAGGTATGAAGAGACCTTGTTGTATCACTTGTATTTGGTATCAGCCGTGAAATAAAGGTAACTTGCAGTTCTCAGGCTAATGGTTGCTTCGATACAGGCAGCTGAAACCCTATCATGCAAAGAAAGGGATATATTCTTTTGGGGTGCAAGGAAAGACGACACTTGTGAGGAAACTGTGAGAAAATTTAGCCGTGATGTTTTTGAGTCCTTCTCAAAATATTTAGCTTCTGGTATGCACTTCTGGTGTTATTTTATTTTTACTTTCACTTTTACCATTTAATTAACTTTTCTATGAACCCCTCTCATTATCCTTATTTAGATATGTATATCAATTTTATATTGTCAGTGGTTAACAACCTTTAGAAGTCATGAAACTCAGAATTCCCAAACAAATGAGTTGCATCTGTTTTTGCATTGTGCAGCTTGTCCTTACATCCAGAGAACCGTCACCTTTTTCTTGTTTTGCAATTTGCAAGTTATTTCATATATCACTTCAACTTTCATAATCTATGCTCTTGGAATTATCTATGTCCTTTCGAGGTTCACTTTGAAGTTATCTAGCACTGTCAATTTGTCGTTTGCTTTAACTAATATATTTGGCTGCATATTTATACTTATCCTAATTTCGAGAGAAGGGAGCCGGGTTGGGACGTGCGAATAAACCTTAAATCAACCTGATCCTACTGAGCTTGAATTATGACTCATAACCTTCATAGTTGCATTCAATCTATATGTCAATGCAAGAAAATTCTTGTAGCCCATAAAAATATGTGCAAGGTCAGGTTTAGATAAAAATATGTACAAGGTCAGGTTTAGATAAGTAATTGTCTGCTAAATTTATAGCAAACTTGCAAAATTAAGGGTTTTGACTACAAAACGCTTATCAACCCAATGTAAATAATTTCTAGTAGGCCACTCCATACTCTCTTCTCCTAAATGTATTTATATAATTGTATGTGAATATCTGTTTGCGCAAAACTAAAATTTAGCCTCTTTGAGCCTGTTCAAAAAGCCCAGCTCAGTAAGAGAAAATAGAGAGAAGCGAGGGCCCAAGGAGAACCACCGGAGCTCATAGACAGACCGGGTAGAGAGCCAGATCCGGCCCAGAATGAGTAGCTTGGCCCCCAAGCAAATCTTATCCCTTATAAAAGCAAGGGCAGAGGGTAAAGAAAAAGATCCTTCAATCAACAAACAAAATCCCTAGTTATCATAACTCCAGATCTAGCGGTAGGGCTGAGCATCGGTCGGCTCGGCACTGTCTTTTGCCAAAATTCCAAACCGAGCCGAATCGACCACTATACCAAAACCGACCAAAGCCGATTGCCGACGATCTCAATGCCGACGTCAAGCCGAACCGACAATTGTCGGTCGGTTCGGTTCGGGCCATCGGTTGGGCGAGCCGTGAGAGGATGGAGATGAGGGTCCGCCGATGACGACAATAAGCAGCAATCGGCGATGACGAAAATAGGGTGAGCCGGCGACGACTACGAGAAGCCGAACCAAGCCGGCGATGAGACAATGGGACACCGAGGCAATCGAGTTGGGTTTGTATGGGTGAAGGAGAAGAAAGAAGAGAGATGTGGCTTTGTATGTTGTGAAAGAGAGAGAGAGAGAGAGAGAGAGAGAGAGTTGGGACAGAGAGATTAAGAGGGTGAGGTGGCATCGGTATGAAAATTGGAGAGGAAATGTTAGGGTTAGGGCAACTTAGTAAAGGTATTTATATTATATATATTTAAACTAAGTTGCGGTCGGGGCGGGTTTGGGAATGACTCCGAACCGCCCAAGTTTTTTGACAGGGCTTTTGGGCGGAATTGACCTGGCCCATGTCCAAACCCGGCCAAATTCAGGTCGGTCGGTTCGGCCCAATTATGCTACCCCCTATTTAGCGGTTGCTATGTGTGGATATCAAAGGACCGAATCCCAGTATTCATGGTTATGATGATGCTTTCCTGATGCTGCTTGTTCTTGATCACGATCGCCGCCTGCGGATTTGTTAGGCCTGCCGGACACCCTTGGTATGATGAGATCGAATCTTAGTTCGTTCACCCACCTTGAAACGCATTGACTCCAAGGGGCTTCTAGTTTCGTCAGTTAACTTTCCTGACCCCAGTCAAAAAAAGTAGAGTTTTATGAAAACATGCAGTGTAGTATTAAATATTAAGAATGGACGTATAAAAGTAAAGAAATAGAAATAAGAAACTTACCGGCTGGATGACCGGAGAAATGGCATCCCTACCTTTATTGGTTATGAATAATATATGCCTGATAAAAGAATTTAATTTTCTATCCTAGATGCAGAAATAAAAAATGAGAGGAAAAGAATGAGCCCGATTTGGGAATATCGTCGTGTTGCGTCTCCTCCGGATCCTACTGAGCTTTGCGGTAAAATATATTAACTTTCCTAGCCCAGATTTCTCCAGAGCCTAGGGTTTTGCTCTATGCTTATGTGCAGAAGTTGAATGGATTTCAAGATGAGAAGAAATGAGGGGTCTATGGCCTTATTTATAGTGTTTAGGGTCAAATCTAGCTGTTTTGGACTGTTGCGAGCCTATAGTTCACCATGAGGTCGACTATAGACTGCATTGGCTTAACCAATGCGTTTTAAAACAGATTTTGGTTGCAGGTTGTTGAAAATTGTTGCGTTTTAGGCTTGCTTTGGTTGATGCGGTCGACTATAGACTACATCAAAAACCGTGTCAAATATTTTAAGCTTGGTTGTGACGGAAAAATATTATTTGTTGAGATTTAAATGTCGTAGTTCATCATGCGGTCGGCTATAACCGTATGGTGTACTACTAAAAAATTTATCGTTTTTTGGCGACATATCTCAATCTAAACAGTATTTTCTTGTTTCAGTTTATAATACGGTGGGTCCTAGACCACATGGTGAACTACTTCACCGATTCTGCAAATTTTGAAGAAAATCAAGATCAAAACATCATTTTATTGTTACAGTTCAATATGCGGTCGACTATGGATTACTTGATAAACCGCCGAAGAAAAATATTGCCAACTATTTTAAAATCATTTTTTTGAGTAAAAATATTCATAGTTTAGCTCCTTATAGCCAAAGTGGCGTGAATACTCCTTTTCTTGGTCCTAACTGGGGAAATATGTCTGGGCCCTTTCATCAAAATCCTTACCAGCCATACGAACATTCTCGGTATCATAATACTAGGTGGCAATCGCCGACTGGAGATATAATCATACCCGAGCCTATCCTTAGGAGCAGCCCTGGTAGCAACGTCTCAATCAATAGGTTTTGTATCTATCATACACGAATCATGGATGAACTAAGATAAAGAAAGACTTGTATGCCGTGATTGTACCCGTCAATATGGTTAGAATGAACCTTGGCACAACTAAGCTATGCAGCACGGATAATTGTAATCTCCTTCCGTCGTGTTTCGGAGTCGGAAACGCATAATGTGGACGCGAATTGCAATATGCAACCGCATCTCACAGTATACGGCCGCATATCGTTCGCATAACAATTTCTATGCATTAAAACAAACTTTTTCGCCGCATATTCATGCGCCGAGGGGCGCATTTGTATATGCGGCCGCATAGAACGCATTTTCTAACACTGCTCGACTTGGCTAATTTAGTGAGGAAGAAGGCTCGGCTTGTAATTCCAATGCTGTTTTGATTCAATTTGTCCAAGAACAAGGATTGGCTTCGCTATTGAAGCTCGAATTGGTATGCTGCAGTAAATAGAGGTAATGGTGGAACTTGAAATGCCTATTTTCATTATGATTTGTTCGATTGATTGTGTTGTAGGAGTTTGCGCTCTCAGAGACCGTGATTGGATCCAATTGAGTTGGTTGTTTGCCTGATTGGCGTTTGTTTGGCTGTAGATCGGATTTTGGAAGATTGATTGCAATTTTTGGGTGGAATCTTTGTAGATTTCTTTCTTTGCTTGATTGGAGTAGTTCTTTAGGGTGGGATCCAAGATCCCACCCTCTTGCTGGTTCTTGTTTGAGAAGTGATTCTTAGATTCTTGGAGAGAGAGTAAATCCGAAGGCATGACGATCTAGTCCATAAATGTCTTAGCCACCAAGATGGTTGATTTCAAACTTGACGATCAGAATTTACACTGCTGGAAGCTCATTGTTTAGCGATATATCAAAGGAAGGCGAAATGGTGATTACTTAACGATGACTCCCCGCATTTCGATCACCTCCGATTGGAAGGCGGACGATACGCAACTAAGTCATTTCATACTTAGCTCGATAGAGCGACAGATCATGGACGGTCTCATCTACTTAGGATGCATGAAGAAGATTTAGGATTAGCTCGACGAGTTCTATTTAGGGCATAAGAGTCTTTCGAAGGCCTTCGATTTGGTGAAATCATTATATAAGATTTAGCAAGAAGCTCGCTCACTTCATCAGTATTATTCAGAGTTTCGAAAGCTGCCCAGCTGGTCTTGGAGTTGTTCCTGATCACAAGTGATATTGAGGACATGAGGAGGCAACACGCAACTCTTCTAGTGATCGTCTTTCTTGGTGGGCTACTTGTCACTACCAGAAAATGGCACATGATCGGCACAAGGATTGCGTGAAGTCATGTGGATCCCACCGAAACCCAAGTAAGCCAAAACAGGAATCTAAACCATATATCTGTAGAAAATAGATGATAATAGGTAGAGATGAAGTTTTAAAGAAGTTTTGTAAAAAGTGAATCTTAATTCGAAAGATTGTTTGAAAAACGGACAGCTCCTCCTTTGTAAATTTTGAATAAAACGAGTACAATGATAATAAGTACAACATTCCATATACGGGAGCTAAATCAACGCCTAAACGGCGGAATCACAACCACACAGTAATATACGACACCAAGAGACAAAGAATCAACAAAGCGGAAAGTAAACAACAGAAATATACATCAATTCGACTCCACACGAGTCCGACAACAACAAAATATACAACTCCAAGGTCTTGACAAAATTAAACTTGGTTTTTGATGGAGTATTTCTAGATACAAATAAGTACAAGGCAAATACCGATACAAAAATACGACCCACCAACTTGAGATATGCACAACCACACCCAAAAGATAGCGAACGTGTCAAATAAGCCGCTACGGATCTAAACGGTCAAACCTGCAAAGAACTATGACACAACATGGATGAGTTGTCAATTCATGAGTAAAATTATGTAACATGCCAGAAGTCATATGGATAAGCGGTGAATCAACTAAAGCATGATAAATATGTACATCAAGGAGGATAAAATAATTACGCGTCGAAATTAGAGTTCGAGCGAAGGAATAACAATGATAGTAAGCTCTTATATACAACTCGTGTACCGCTATCCTAGCATGTGGAATATATGAATCTGTGTGCTATTATTATGTCAGAATTAAGTAATCAACATCTGACCCGGTACGGGCACAATATAACCATAAGTATCTGAAAGCATGTGAGTCACAGGAGTAAATACAATACTGCGAAATGAAATGCTAGCAATCATCAATCGCCGATAACTCACTGCATATATATATATATATATATATATATATATATATATATATATATATATATATATACACAACGGTGTCAAATCACGATCTTCGTAGCCATAATGCAATATCTATAGCACACGACCAACGAGAACACAATCAAAGCTATAATATATATATATGTATATATATACATATAGAGCACACATCTATATGGAATCATATAAAAGTAGCTGGAAGATGTATGTATATGAAATCCTTTCAAAATAGTCGTGTGATTATATATATATATATATATATATATATATATATATATATATATATATATATAGACATATGCAGCGGGCGTTGTTTTGTGAAGAAAGGTATGCATCTCGTTTAAAGTATACATCCTGCATTTTTGAAAATGATTTATCTAAAAAGAGGTTTTTTTTGGTAGAAGTCTGTTTCGATCCTAGACACGTGGAAAATAGTAAGACTATAGCTCTTTTGAAAACCTCTTTAGAATACATCGATATACGAAAATAATATTCAGGTACTGTCTCGTGGACCAGTTCTGTCCGGCTACTATATATAGTATAATATATCTCATCAGTGCAGGGCATCTATATCGATCCCTCACATATATAATATCTATCTCAGTGCAGGGCATCTCTATCGATCCCTCACATATATAATATCCGTAAAGATATCATGTGTCAACTACCCTCAATCACTCATGGATTGTTCACACATATTATCAGACGACAGTGTCTCGTCCTGCCTCAAGCTCTCATGGATTGATCACACACATATATATCATAGATCTCCGGCTATATCCACCGTATCCGAATCATCTATCTTCTTTTATTTCTACACACATATATATATATATATATATATTCAATCTCTTAGGATTGATATCATATCGCATCATATCCATAGTAATATAAATCTCGTCAAACTCGTATCCTTTTAGTCTGTGTGAGCACAGACGAGTAACATATCATAGCATAAGCCGGTAATATAAGTGTAGCGATATATATATATATATATATATATATATATATATATATTAGTGTCTCGTACCACTGAGGTATAACGTCAACAATATATGATGCGTAGCGAAAATCATAAAACATAACATGACTAATAAAATAAATAAAGCGCGAGCGAATGACATGTAAAGTAAGCATAGCGTAAAATAATAGTAAATAGGTAATTACTTCGAATATTCCCATTTATATGTTTTTAAAGTAGAACGAAACGTTTGAAAATAAGAAAATATTCCCACTTATATGTTTTTAAAGTAGAACGAAACGTTTGAAAATAAAGAGGCTGCAATGTTTTTAAAACATATATATTTACCCCTTTTGAAATCCAAGAAGCGCATACTTTCATTATCATTTTTTTAACAATATGAAACAAATCATTATTTTTAGAAAGTGATAATACCGTCATATCAGTAAAATCTCCCAAACGGGTAAAATAGTAAAACTCCGCAGGTTAAGTAGGAATAGGGCTATATCCGGCAAATCATCATCATCTATTCTCATCGTATCATCCCGTACGGAATATCACCTCGTACAATAAACATCAAATATTCCATTATATCACATCATAATAATGATCGGTACGAATATTTAATCTATGTACCCAAACACATAGCAACTAGTATGGACATCAAGTTTACGTACACACATAGAAATGAAATATCAACAGTACAAACATAGCACCGGTGCGGACATCTCATTCGCGCACCTGCTCAACAATTGATACGGACACCTCGTATCACATACACATACGGCGACTAGTACGGACCTCTAGTCGCATACTCGTCCAACAACTAGTACAGACTCCAAACCTCGTACACACATCTAATATGAATCGTATATAACATCAACCTGCTATAAGTTGGTCTTACTATGATATGTAAGTATAGAAAGTTCTACGTGATATGGTGGTACTGATGATATGTAATGTGCATGCGAGTCTGTGATCGTGCAACATGGCAATCATTAATATTTGTGCTAGTGTTTTACCAAGTATGTACAATAAACCTTCTAAGCAATACTAACGAAATTTGTTAACTAACGAACAAGTCTAAACCTACGTGGTATGCATCCTAAACACATTCAACGATATAATAAAAGATTTGTTTCATGGGGTGCTATACGCCATCCACCCGATTCTCTACTCGTAGATATAATCTACTCGCAGTTTGTGATCGAGCTAGTCATATCCTACGGCGGTCTTGCCCTTCGTCGCCGCCTCAGAGGTTTTTGCAATCAATTCTAGCATTCACATAACCACACACACATATAAGAATTCAAATTGACATCGATATAACGAACAAACACCCATAGGTTAAAACCTATGACCAACGTGAGCCAGCCGTGTGCTAATTATGACGAATTACCTCCGGACTTGCTGTTCTACCATAAAAGAATGCATCAAGAATACAAAATATAGATTCACAAGCTTGAAAACCATAAAATATTTGCTAAAATCCAACTCAAAACACTTCCAGATTTTAAAACAGGAAATCTGAGGCATTTTGGAGTATGAAAAGGCTTATTTATCAAGTGTAAGATCTAATGGCCAAACCCCGACACCTAATTCTCTGGGATGGCCATCAAAAAATTGGTTTTGACCGCAATTTGCTGCCAGGGCTTAGACTTAGGGGCTTGTGCTCATGGTGGGGTCTCCTGATGGTCTAAATAGATCAAATCCATACTCAAAATATTTTTGCAGAGATCCCAAACTACTACAGATTTCGTTTGAACACTAAAATTTCACCAAAACCAACTCTTGCTAATATTTGAAACTCTAAACATATGCAAAACTTGATAAAAGAAGGATTTTTACCTATATTAAGAGATGAAGAAGAAGATTAAGCATGTAGGATGCCACTTGAAGCTTTGATGAGGGCTTTACTTGAAGGAGTAGTGCTTGACATCAAGGTGAGGAACTTTGGAGTTTATTTGTGTTGAAGTTGAGTTTGTGATGAGTGGGAGAGTGTGTGAGGGGGGAGGACAGCCATGAGAGTGAGAGGAAGAGTTGTAGAGAATGAGAAAGGAAGTGGGAGGAGAATGGAAGGGGATATGGAGGACATCCATGATGTCAGTCACATCATTTTCCTTATCTCTCCTCACTAGCTCCTTTTTTCTTTTCCTTAACCTCTCATGTATTAGAATCAAAGGAAATGCGAGATAGAAAAGTACTAGAACACATCATTACATCCCTAAGCACTTTAGTTTAGCAACCGGGGTCTTTAGTTGCTTCACTTGATTTTGTTGTGAAGTTAGAGCCTTGAACTATTTCCTTCTGATGGATCATCTTTGGCGAAGGAGGACCGGCTTACAAGCTCGATCCCGGAGTTCCAATGAGCTAAGGAAGTGGATTTAAAGATGGACACATCTACAAAGGTTGTAAGTCTAACCGATTAGTCAGAACTCATTTGTAGTTAGCTAGTTTAGTGTTTGGTTAAGATTCTAGAGTTTTAGTTTCTAGCACCTCTTCGAAATTTTTCGTTTTTCATTCCGCAAAGGTCGAGATTGTAGCGGTAAGGACGCTAGGAACTTCATCAATATGTCCCTATCACCAGTGGTCAATGATGATAAAATCGCCGAATGAAGTGCGCTTTTAGCGAAGTAGACACGTGCTGGTCTTCTCCTTTCCGTACCGGGCTAGAACATGCTCAATACACGGCTGCAACTGAGGCGGCTTCTATCCCTGACATTGAGCGTGCCAAGAATCAAAGTGCAGACTTCCTGTCGACTTCCAATTCTCTTGTCTTGGAGTCTTGTTCCTAACTACTCCCGTGCGTCTATGTTCGGTAGACTTTTGCACTACAGGCTGTGCTGGATTCTCTACCTGAATCGAAGTGCTAATCATCTCACCTTCGAAAAATATGGACTGGAACTACGAACTCCACCATGCTTAGTGGCACAACTGTTCTCTTTTCACTATCTGCCTGAATGTGTTTTCGTCAACGCATTGCAGACTTGACGCACGCATATCGGCTAATTACTCCACACTGGATACCAGGACACCACGATTTGTACCCTTTGGATTTGACTTCAAAGCCGGACAAGAATGTTTCTTATACCATAACTTAGTGCACCCAATCACGAAACGCTGAGTAATCTCAAGCCTCTTTAGTCTATATTTCGGGAATTTTCTTATCTAGCATCGTTGATGGTAACCGATCGATGAGATAGAGCTTCAGCCTGAAACCACCTTCGAAGATCTGACCACAAGTCATCTGTTTTCCCTAACTGTCTAAAACATCCGCTCTCCAACGCCAATGCCAGTCGACTGAGGATTCAAGATGGTGTAATGATGCAATGATCTTCGCCGGCATACAGAATCCTGCGGACCCTTGCAAAGCAAACCTTCTGTAAACGCTGTCGGACTGAAGAACCTTTACGTGCTTATCGACCACTTCTTCACCCGGCCTTCCGCAACTTCAACAATATACACCTACGACTTCTCTGAGAAGCCATGAAGGAAGCATGATAGCTGGCTCCACCGCGAGAAAGAACTGGTGCAAGACCCACCTCTGCCTTCTCTGAAGAAATTATATGATCAACACCTTGTTTGTCGTCATGACAATAATAACTTATTTGGAGATCTCGGAATCCCTATTGATCGCGCACTTGCAACCGATCCCGTCCAAAGCTCCCAAACAGATCAAAGTCCCTTCTCAGATTTGGCCGTGACTGACATCAGTCATCACCGCGTTCTTCTGAATCCAACCGCTTGTCTTTTTTCTTGAACTTCAGACAGTCCCTTCCAATGACCTTTCTCCTTACAATAGCTGCATTTGTTATTAACTCGGCTTCTCGACTTGCTCTTGGAACCACCATCCGACTGCTTCAGAGGACGGCCTTGAACGGACAACGCATCCCCATGACACTCCTTGTCATCCGTCACCTTCTCCCTCAACACCTCGTTGTACAAACCCTTTTTGACATTCTCTAACGAAAGTTTGTCTCGGCTGTACACCATCGATTTCATGAACTGGCCATAACTGGGGGTCAAAGAACAGAGAGTAGGATCATAGCTTGATCCCCGTCCTATATTTTTACCTTCATATTACACAAGTCCATCATGATCTGGTTGAGCTCGTCTTGATGGTCTTTGATCGATGTCCCCTCCAGCATTTTCAAGTTGTAAAGCTGTAGCTTCAGATAAAGACGGTTTGTGAGAGATTTCTTCATATACAGAGCTTCTAACTTACTCCATAACCTCGCCGCCATAGTCTCTTACCCGACTTCGCAATTATATACATCGGCTAAATGAAGCAGAATAGAACTGAAAGTTGTCCTCCATCGTTTCTAATTCTATTGCTCTGGTTGTCCGGAATTGTCTTTTGCAAAGACAATCTTATGCACACCCTCTATAGGCTAAAATTGTTGAGCTCATCGAACTTTTCGATCTTGTAATTTATAGAGGTCATCTTTCACTCACCCAAAACACTGCCTGATGCTCTGATACCACTTGTTGTAAATAAATTTGCGGATATGATTCACAAAGGAATCAACACCATAAATATCGCATCGGAAAAGTGAATCATGTGTTTTGCGGTCGAGCGGAAAAAAAATGCCAATGATGAACAAATAATGCTACTACGAAAAAGCACACACCAAGCACTAAGCCACAAGATATACCCAAGTTTGACCCTTAACTAGACCTACTCCTACAACCACGACGAGAACTTCCATTATAGAAAGGATTACACAAGATTTACACCGATTCCTTCAATAGTCTTTTGACTCACAATACAAATCTCTCCTCTCTCCCAAAATTGCACCAGCCCTTTATATGGTCTGCATTTTTTCTGGATTTTTTTCCGGATTTTTATTGGCTTGAAACTAAAAGAGAATGAGTACCTATATATCAGAACTGTATAATTATTAAATAACCCAAAACATTTTCATATTGCTCCCAGCCCCTTCCCACCATCTTCTCGCAGCAGCAGGAGCCCACGAACATGCGTGTGGGCCCCCCACCCGCCCCAAGTGGGCCCCCTCCACGCGGCACTGCGGTGTCTCCCTTGTGTGGCTGCCCACAACATGCGGTCGCCCATGTGGGCGCTGACCGCGCGCGCGTCAGCGTCTGCTGGGCCGGGTCTTGGCTTCTGGGCATGATTTCTTGGGCTTTTCTTTGGGTTCTGGGATTTAATTTGTTTTGGGCTTGGATTTTGAACATAAATCAACACACACACATTCTCCTCTAATTCTTTACATAAACTACAAGAGTCGGTCTAAAAAAAACAGAGACGGTTTCAAATGGATGATCCACTATTCCATACCGTTCATCATGATCTCTATGCCATATACTATTAGAATATACTCTTTACATAATTACCTAAGTAGTCAGGGGAAGGATGAGAGATTAAGTTATTGGATACACATACTGATGCAGTATAAACAAAGTAATATCGTATTTGGTTTATGTTTATAAGTAAAATAATGTTATCATTGTTGCCTTCTTCAAATGTGCAAATTATGATATTGATGTCATCTCACCCATCTATATTTTTTGATAGGACGGTGCATTGGTGAAGATTTACTAGCTGATACAGCTAGTGGTTATTTGTCTTCGAAAGTTCACTGTCTTATTATATCGCTTTTGGATTACAGGTACAATGTTTATTTATATTTATTTGAATTTTATGATGAATAAATACAAAATATCTGGTTTTTGTTTCAGGCGAAGTTAACATTCTTTCATTTGAAGTTGTGTTGAGTTACTAGATGCATGTTATTATGCCTTTATGCTCCCTTTAGCTGTCAATTCTGCCGGATTTGCATTTTTGTCTGGTCATTTTGTTTCCAAAAGAAAATGCATGCCTAAATTAACATTCTGAAAGGAACATGATTTTTAAGACGTGACAGATGTATTTTACACTAAATTAAAACTGAAATGGTTATTTTTCGGTAGAAGACTTCATGCTCCTCATTCATCCTTCTCTATCATATAATGTGAGATACTTGGTGCTTTGGATTTGTTAATGTATCATCTAGTATTATCGGTTTGAGGATCAACGAGAGTTCAACTCAAATGGATTCGTATTTTTAGTTAAAGAGGATTTTGAGATGTGAGAAAAGACTATCCAAGTTACATAAAGATGGAGAAGGATAGACTTTTCTCACATCTTTTCTCACATCTTTTGAGGCTGCTTCGAGAGGGCATGATTTCGAGAGGCCTGGGTTTTCAAGAGGGCTGCGGTGGCATGTTGAAGTCACTATAGGAGGTACTGGAGGGGTTCTTGAGGTTGTTGGAGGGGAGTCGAGGGTCGACGAGGGCTGGAGATGGTGGCTGGAGGGTCGACAGGGCTTTAGGGTGGGCTGGAGTCACCGTCGAGGACAGGGAAGAGGACCTGGTGGGGAATCGATGCTGGTAAGGGGCTGGAGTCATCGTCGAAGGCGGGGGAAGGGTCCTGGTGGAGGATCAAAGGTTTGGAGGGGTCCTAATAGAGGATCGAAGGCAGGGAAATGGGCTGGAGTCGTCGAAGGCAAGGAAGGGGTTAGAGGGGGATCGAAGGCAGGGAAGGGAGAACGAGGGCCGTTGGAGGGTGCTGGAGGGCTTCGAAGGTTGCTGGAGGGTGCTGTAGAGGGTGTGGGAGGCTGTTGAGGGTGCTGAGGGGGTTGCTGGAAGGCTTCGAGGGCTGCTGGAGAGGTCTTCGAGAGGGGCGACTGGGGAGATGGAGGATTGGGGTTAGGTTTTTTTTGTGGAAATTAGTATTTTCTCTCAATTCTTTTCAAAACTTTGTTACCGTGTTAAACTTATTTTTAAAATAGAGTAGAGTTTAAAGTTAGAGGAGTGAAGGGCTTTTACACACGGGCTTTTAATGATAAGTTGGTTCCAACCGTAAGACTCAAGACTTGTTGAGATGTGACCCATTTTATATTTTATACCTATGTGTTTTTTTTGTTGTTTACAACGTAAGACTATATTTAAAGTCCCGTCATTTTTTTTAAATTTCAACAGAATTTAATATAGGATTTATAATATCAAAACATTCATGTGGTCTTGTGCTCCATAGCACACTCCATCTTTATTGCAAGAGGCTTAGATGCTGCCGACGTTGTGAAAAGCGGAAAGCATAGCGAAGCGGAAGGGCAGGGATTTAGCTTTAGTGGGCTTTTAGCGGCAAAAAGCATCAAGACGTTTTTAAATAGTAAATAAAATAATGATGGAAAATTAGATTAATAGAAACTTTTAGAAACGGAATAATATAAACATAACAAAGATATTTTATTGTCATAAAGTTTGTATGCAATAATAGAAATATATTAAACGATTTTAAGAAATTGTCATCCATATAAGGTATAAAAGAGATAATATTGCAGATTAGACGCAATAATGAGATTTGATTATTCGAACATTTGATATGATAATTTACAATTTTTAAGAAAATATTGACTGAATTCCATTTGAATGCTTAAAAGCGCATTTAAGTGGGATTTTCAAGCAAAAGCAAGCCAAAACGGTGGCTTCAAGCCATTAACATGGCACAAATACGCTTTATGCAAAAGAAAAGCGCTTCATGGCCGCTTTCTGCTAAAGTGGAGCTATAACGGAGCTTTTTAAGGCTTTTTACAACACTGGATGCTGCAGCTGCACATAATGATGAACAATGATAATGAGAGTTTATCAAATCCCTCAAGGTTAGGGCAGCCTTAGCAGGAAGTGTATACCATAGTTTTCATGGAAATTACTAAATATAAAATGTAAGGTATCTTAAATGTCCCTGCACCAGCACCAAAATTCCAGCTCGACATTGGGCTGATTGTACACTTTATTATTTTTTCCCAAAAATTTTCATTTGTGCTCCATAGCCCGCCCAATCTTTATTGTATGCTGCTGTTGCTGCTGTGGATGACTAGTATTATGCACGTGTGTTGAACATTAGATGTTTAAACATGTTCTAAAATTAATTGTTCAAGGACTTTTGCCGAAAAATAGTAATGAAATTTAAAGTTCTAGGGTTTTTAGGTAGAAATTTAAGAGTCAAATTAGATTGTAGAAATATCTAGAAGTGAAATTTAAAATTTGATTTATCTTGCAAAGCTCTAGGACTTTGGGTTTCCCATGCTATTGGCTTTTAAGGAAGAGGGAAAGGAAATGGGGAAAAAATTTATTTTGTTAATGGATGAGGTGGCTGCCTAGCTTATTTACTTTACTTGTAGCCTTGTAGGATTTTTGTTCTTTTTCATTTTTCTTTTGGAAAAAAACGCTAAAAAGCCAAATCATCACCTAAGAGTTTGGGTTATAATAGTAGAGTTGATGCTAATGAGATGTTTCTCAACTCTCTAAAGGTTAGTGCAGCCTTAGCAGGAAGATCATAGCTTTCATGGAATTTATTAAATATAAAATGTATGGGGATCTAAAATGTCCCCGCTAGTGCACCAAAACTCTTAAGTTGTGACGGGGGTTGAGGGATTTTTTTAATATTCTAACGTGAGACTACCGGCTGAGGGCGTTTTGGTTGAATTGGGCTTTTGCATATCGGCATGTAATCTGCTTTTCATAAGCTCCCGGTGCAATCCAAACCTGGGTTGCTCTAATTCCATCTTAAATGTGCTTTTCACCGCACCACATTTCCGAAGTTGTGATGAGGGTTGGAGGATTTGATTCTTTTTATTGGAAAATTGGCTATACCTGTATCCTGCACATGTTTTGAGCTCTGGTGAGTAATTTCTTAGTAGTTGGTAACTTCATATGTGCTGTTTGTAGATGATGTGACCTATTTCACATGAATTACGTTCTTCCCACATTTCCTTTTATTGTTGCACCTCAGTCTTTCGATGATGGTTGGTTATCCTTGCATCAACAAAGTTTTCTGATAGCTAATATTTTCTGTTTCCAGGATGGTGTCTAATCTTAGATGTATTTTGTTCGTTGAAAGAGTTATCACGGCAATGGTCCTACAATCCCTTTTGTGTGAAATTAAAGATCTTTCATCGTTGGGCACGAAATACATGGCTGGAAATCATTCTGGCTTGCAATCGCAGGCTAGAACAGAACAATTAAGAATTGTTGATGCATTTCAAGAAGGAAAGGTGTTTTCTTTACCTGTCATGTTTATACTTTTATAGGTGATATTTTGACTTATCTGATAAGCCAGCTCATTTTGTAGGCCAAAATTATCGTTGCAACCCAGATTCTCGAGGAGGGTTTGGATGTGCAGAGGTGCAACTTGGTAATAAGGTTTGACCAAGCAACAAACGTTTGCAGTTTTATACAGTCACGAGGTCGTGCCAGAATGCAGGGATCAGAATATTTGTTAATTATTAGAAGGTAACTAATTGTCCTTCGTTTAGTACGGTAGAATTTTGACTTTTCTTTTAGAAAGTGTTTGAACAAGGAGATATTTTGCAATTGACACGAGACCTTCCTACAT
The DNA here is from genome assembly GCA_030015575.1 of Agapanthus africanus. Taxonomy (NCBI): domain Eukaryota; kingdom Viridiplantae; phylum Streptophyta; class Magnoliopsida; order Asparagales; family Amaryllidaceae; genus Agapanthus; species Agapanthus africanus. Next base: position 214,626,389 of record JASDDO010000008.1, read on the forward strand.
TCACCAACAGGTCTTCGATTTTTTGAAACGTCCTTCATACACAGAAATTCCACATTATATCTAATATTCACAATTTTCAAGTGATACACACACACACACACACGAGGATAAAGGAGGAAAGGTGCTATAGGAGGGAATTTCCTTCTATGGCGTTGAAAAAATATATGCGCCATGGTTATTTTCGACGATCGACACCCATCATCATCATCTTTATCATTTAAGATCTGGATACACCAAATTTCATGTGATTCCATCACTTTTTCGCCGTTGATTTAGTCAGTGCAAAAGTGCAAAATTAACGGTTTACCGACAATAGAACTTTTTACATTGCTAATTCAACAGTGAAAAAGTGGTGGAATGACATGAAATTTGGTGTATCCACATCTTACATGATGGGTGCCGATCGTCGAAAAAATCGTGGAGGATATAGATTTTTGGCGCCGCCTAACGAAAAAGCCTCCTAGGGCCTTTTTTCTTCATTACTCTCTCTCTCTCTCTCTCTCTCTCTATATATATATATATATATATATATATATATATATATATATATGCTTTAAAATAAAGTTTGAATCAAATATTTAATTTCAGAACAACTATTTTTCTATGATAGACCGACACTTTTAGAATAAGATTACAATATCTTTAATGATTATGAGCAGTGGTAGTAACAACATTAACAACAAAGACGATAAAACTATTATTAAGAAAATAAAATTACAAGCCTTCTAAAGTTTAGGAAGTAAGGTGAAACTAATAATTTAAAATAGAAATAGACGGAAGAAGATGAAGGTGATGAGCTAGAGTTCGACTATGCTCTTATCGGTAAGATTTGGAAATCCTACCCATTTCTTAACAATTGGATTATGCTTGAGATGTGTGCTAGCAATCATGAAGATAATCTCTTATGTTTCTCATTAATTACATCATTGATATCACACATCCCAAAGCAAATCCAATGGTTAAGAAATGGGTAGGATTTGTTTTTAAATCTTACGATAGGAGCATAGTCGTACTCAATGAGAGATTAAGTTATGATACCGTTATAATACCTTCTAACGTTTAGGGATAAAGATACAAGCACACTAATGTAAGAATTATATAATGGTATTAGTATTAGTTAAATATGTGAATTTTGTTCACAGTACAATGATACTAGTTTATTATATATGTGAGTGTATGTGCATGCATGCGTGCCCGCCTGCATGTCACTGATCCTTAGATTTAGTAGGGTTGGACCTAATAGTGGTTGTAAATTTGTGGAGATCTGCCTTTTACTTATCCATGTTATTTGCGGTCAGAAGTTGATGTTATTCTTTGTATTTGCAGAGATGACTCATCAACGCTTTCAAAGGTTGCCAACTATCTATGCAGTGGGCATATTATGAGAGAGGAATCTTTGCAACAGGCATCACTTCCCTGCAAACCTCTTGAAAGTGAAATTTACGATGAGGAATTCTACTGTGTTGAAACTACAGGAGCGAAAGTAACTCTGAGCTCCAGCATCTCTCTCATATATTTCTACTGCTCTCGACTTCCTTCAGATTGGTATCACAATTCTGATCATAAATGTCTTTTGGCTTTTAATCATATGTTTTATGCAACTTAACTTCTGTTTTCTGATTTTTAGCTATTTTAAGCCATTTCCTCGATTTCATATCAACAAAGATTCCAACATCTGTACTTTATACCTTCCGAAAAGCTGCCCCGTACAAAGTTTAGTTGTTGAGGGTAAAGCCGATAAACTGAAACAAATTGCATGTCTTGAAGCATCGAAGAAGCTTCATCAGATTGGTGCCCTTTCTGATCTTCTTCTACCATTATTTGATGAGGATCGAGAAGATGATGCTGAAGAAAGTGGTAAGTAACCTTCCTAAGTTCTAGGGAGTGGTGTTGATATTTAGATGCGCCCTTTCATAATTTGTTTTAATCATATAATTCTTAGTTTGATTTATTGTCAGTTCTACCGTTTTTCCTAAATAATTCTTGGAAATTTTATGGTCGTTGCTTCTTGTGCTGCTTCGAAAGCTAAACGCAATCGTTTTGGTGAGGAATGAGTGAAATGTGTTTATATTCTAATAGTCCCCAGCAGATTGAACTTGGTGTTTATGGTCCTAAAAGTGGGCCTTTCCGCACAATGCTTTCTTCAATTAATCGGCTTTTTATGTTACATTGGTTCGATTTGAAATTTTGAGCGTGGGAGGTTCCTATTGCATCTTGAAATCCGAGCCATGCAACAAAACTCCAAAGTTTTGATATGGTTGAGTGAGTGTGTGTGTGTAGAGAGAGAGAGAGAGAGAGAGAGAGAGAGAGAATAATGTAGAAAAGAGGTCATAGGAGGCAATTTCCTCTTATGGCATCGAAAATATACACCCTGCACGATTTTTTCCGACGATCAGGACCCATCATCTTCATCTTTATCATTTAAGATGTGGATACATCAAATTTCATTTGCTTTTCACTGTTGATTTAGTGGGTGCAAAATTAACGGTTTACCAACAATAGAACTTTTTACATTGCTAATTCAACTGTGAAAAAGAGGTAGAATCACATGAAATTTGGTGTATCCACATCTTAGATGATACAGATGATGTGTGCCGATCGTCGAAAAAAATTGTGGAGGGTGTATTTTTTGACGCCATAGAGGAAATTCCCTCCTATGGCACATTTCCTCCATTATTCTCATATATATATATATATATATATATATATATATATATAATGAGCTCAATAGCTTACGGTATACTATTCATATCTTACGATATGGTAGCTTTTTGATACGATGCAAAACGATATGATATAGAATAGTGCACGATAGAAAAATTAGGCTTAAATTCTATGTCGGTTCAGTCTGCTCATATTGGTTGATTATCTTATGGACCAAAATCATTTATTTGAATTTTCTTAATTCACGTGTTTTGTTTTTGCATTTGTGTGGTTGTATCACTACTCGACTAACACTTTACTAACCATTATATTTCTCTGCATATTTCTATATTTACTAATTAGAACATATTCTATGAAATATATAGCTGGATACTTAATTGTGTAATTAGTAATAAAATATCTTACGATTAATGCGATATAATACAATATGCGATATGATATAAAAGAAAATCGGAATGTGACACGTAACATGATTCGACAACTATGATAATGAGCTCTGACGTTTAATTTCACCACACAGGTTGTGAGACATACAATGATGAACAAGTTGACTATTATCCTGGCGAATTATTGGATTCTTGGCCCTCATTTTGTTCCCTTGGTTTGTACCACTGTTACATGATCACATTGAATCAGAAGTTCCAATATGAGACTTCCTTGAGTGACATTCTTCTTGTGGTAAAATCTGAACTTGGGGCTGACATGCTTTCATACTCCTTCAACTTGGAATCTGACAGGGGTGCTATTATTGTGGACTTCAAATATGTTGGCCGTGTTCATTTTAGCCGTGAGCAGGTTAATTATTTTCATCTTTATACGAAGGACAGATAACTGCACGTTAACTATGACATGAATAGTTGTATTAAAGGCATTTAATATCTAATGATTTAGCACTTCATTTTCTTAGGTTATGATGGCCAGTAGATTTCAAGTCAGTGTTCTCAATGTGCTCATTCACCATGATTTTATCGAATTCAAAAAACAGATGGATCGTCTGCATATGAAACAGCCTTGTACAGATGCTGCGTACCTTCTCCTGCCTTGTACAGGAGGCAAAGTTGATTGGCATCGTGTCAAGTCAGCTGCTTTCTTTATGAGCAAGGTGAATGGCCAATATCATAAACGCTGCTCCTGCCCAAGTGGCACAACACACTTGATTCAAACTATCGATGGTGCAATGTGCCGCTGTGTGCTTCAGAACTCTCTAGTTTATGCACCTCATAATAAGATTTTCTACTGTGTTACTGGTATAATGGATGGCTACAATGGAAATTCATTGTTGAAGGGAGGGGAGCTTATCACATATAAGAAATATTTTAAGACTCGGTAATTAAATATGTTATTTTTTAAATTATCATTCCCAGATAAGATTCCTCTTTCTTATTCTTAAGCAAGTCCACGTAACATATTTTTTAAATCTTTTTTATTTATTTGTAATAGGCATGGAGTCGACTTGAAATGGGAACGTGAATCCTTACTTGCTGGGAGACACCTTTTCACCGTCCACAATTTCCTTACTAGACGACCTTGTCAGAAGGAGAAAGGTTTGGCTGAATTTCATTTTTATGGACTGTGTTAAAACGTTGTTGGAGAAATCCGACAGACATGACTGTTTTATTTGGTGAGGGCCAAAAAGGTGTAAAGCTAGATAAGGAGATGGTTGCAATTTCACCATTAATTTGTTACATACAAATTACCCAACACATGCAAAGAGGGCCAAGAGTGAAGGCGGTAGTATAACAAAATGCCATGAAGGTTGAATGAGCACCTTTCTATTGCGTATTTATGTCCTTTGCCGAAAATAAGAAATCGAATTTTGGGTTGAAATATAGACATTCCGTGTCTGCTCGGCAGATGAAGATTATTTTAAAAATGGCTTTTTTATGCAATTTGTGCATTTAATTTCTTTTTATTTTTAAAAAAACTTTTGAAGGTTTAGTTATTGATTGAAAATGTTTCGTCAAAAAAAGTACTGATTGGAAATGTAAAATAATTGCTAAAACAGCATTTTATAGTTTGGTAAGTATTTCATTAGTTTTTTTTTTCCTGACTGGCTTCGTGAACCTTTATTCAAATAAAATCTTAGTTCAGATTTTCTACAAGCATTCTGACCAAAATTTACTGCCAAAACAGTTTGATTACCCATATACCAAGAATTCGTGCTTCTAACAAGTGGATAGCTTAAATGATGCTTGTTTAATAACTTGTCAATAACGACATCTAAATCCAAATATAGTTTGAGACCTGGTGAAGGTTTTCTCACCAATAATTTGTAAGCCACAACTTTATAACATCTCTCTGGTTGTTTCCATTTTGGCCATGTTGATCTATGACTGATCAAATGGTTACTCTGCACATCTACAATCAATTATTGCGATGATCTCATGTTGAACTTTTCTCTCTTTTCCCTGTCTTTCCCTTTTCATTTATGTGTTTCTATGTACCTGATATTTATATGTATCTTTTTTTTCCCCTTTCAGAATTTACTTCTGCAGGAGTCGAATTACCTCCTGAACTTTGCCAAGTCATCATGTCACCCCTCTCAATTAGTACTCTATACTCATTCTCCTTTGTCCCATCTATCATGCATCGTATAGAGTGTCTGCTTCTAGCTTCTAAGTTAAAGATGATTCAGTTGGATCACTGCATGCAAAATGTTCGAGTTCCTGCTACCAAGGTAGTATATTTTTTTGCTTTTGGTTATAAGCATGTCTGCATTTTTAGTTCTAACCACCAAAAGTTTCTAGAGTGGGAATGCTTCTCGTAGAGAAGATTTTATTAAGTAAATTATTGACATTGCGGGATATTTAGAGTTGATTTTTTAAAAGCTCATTTAACCTGTGTATTATCGTACATTTCATGCATGTTAGGTATTGGAAGCAATAACTACAAAGAAATGTCAAGAAGACTTTTCTTTGGAATCGTTGGAAACACTTGGAGACTCTTTTCTTAAATATGCAACAAGCCAACATCTATTTAAGTCCAACAAGCATCATCACCAGGGTAGACTAACTGCTATGAGGGAAAGACTGATCTCTAATGCTTCTCTATGCCAGCTGGGATGCACCTACAATCTTGCGGTATGTTTCAAACCTTCAATTTCATTCATCAACATTACCTTTGTTTCATTCCAGCAAATAAACCTTTTAACTATCTTATTAGTTTACAGTAGACATTCAGATGGGATGACTTGAGTTTGATTACTTTGCTTAGTTTTTTTCCTTCTTATATATATTGCTTGACGATCTATAGGATCATCAAACCTATGCATCATTATTTTCTGTAGATTGTTTCTTTTTGCAATGTGTATACTATGTTTTAAGGTTCATTTTGTTTATGGGTCTATATATGGGTAAAACAATGAAAGTATCTGTTAATTTCTCCAGCAAAATATTATACAATAACAACATTGTATGTTCTCTATAGTCATTTGTACCTTAGGTTGAAGCCTGAGTAGAAGCTGCACGCTATAAAACCACATCAATAATATTACAAATCATGCGTGACATGGCAATCTCCTCCTGAAACCGCAAGACCTAACTTACAAAATTTGTAACAATACAAGATCTGCACAAATCTTAAACTATTAAAATCTCCAAATTCCATATGACCACTACTATTATCTCGAGTCATAAAATATTCTTTTACTAAAATAAACTCTCCAAAATAATCTAATTTTATTTTGAATAGTGGTTTTCAACCAAATTGATAATAAAAATATTACCAAACTAAAATTTAATTAAACCATCGCGAGACCACAACCTTATGTAATGATTTGTGATCCACGTATTTCCAACACGAGATATATTCTAATCTTATATGATCTTATCTTCTCTAATTAGTCTTCTTGCATTTTGATTAGCCGCCATATAAGAGATGGATGAGCTATGACATTCTGTAAGGGAATAGATACTTGTATTGTATTGAAAATGTATATCTTAGACAAGGTAATTGGCAATTCTAACATTTATCCGTTGCAAATTGTATAATAAATAGCTTAAAATAGACACATATAATAATTCAATACTCATGAGAACATAATTTTCGTGCATTAGGTTGCGACTTAGTACGATCAACACCTCCATCCTGATTTACATAGGCCAAACTTCACATTTGTAACTCGTGATAGGAGAACCGACATTATCCCGCAGTGAGGATGGCATATGGCATCGTTATAATCTCATTGGGAGATCACTAGTAAGCCGTGATGTAACTGACTTAATCTTCCAACTCATATTGGTATTAACCTTGAGATGCATACGATATATCTTAGTTTCCGAAAAATATATATTAAATTCAGTAAGGCATGAAATAACATAAGTAATTTAAACATGTATCCGTACAATCCAAATTGTTTTGACTTCCATGCCTCTCCTTAAGCCTTGTAAAACTTGGTTTGGGCCTACAACACATGGGCCACACATGCATGCACATGGGCTTTCAACATAAGTGGGACTCCATCCAAACGTGCACGTGCAATGAGGACTTCTTGCGCGAAGACTTAAACCACCTCATGTGCAATATGGAACAAACACTTGAGCTCTGATACCATGTAAAACTCGGTTTCGGCCCGCAACACATGAGACCACACATGGATACATATGGGCTTTCAACATAAGTGGAACTCCATCCAAAAAACTCGAGCCTTGTAGAAGTTTATCCCCTTGTAGAGGTTTATCCCATCTTATACCCATATGCATGCCACAATTTTCACATTCTCAACAAGTTTTAATAGGATCCGATTAATTTTAATTAAAAAGGATCCACCAAGCCCCCCTTAAGATCAAATAGTGGATACGAAATAGTCGGTCCAGGGTTTCCACAACTTCTCCGGTTGCCTTCTCTTTCATAATTATTTTGTTTATTTTTTTAATTGAAGAATATGTTTAAATTTATATTTATACAAAAGTTGATAATAAAAATCTATAACAATATAAATTTTAACTAGATATTAATACTAACTTAACAAATGTAATCTCGCAACGAAAATATATATGAAGAGCACTAATTCCAAATCCCAAATACATAGATATCATATATTATCTTAAAAAGATCCTATTTTTAAATACAAATTCTTTTATAAAATTCTTTTCTCTATCATCTCTGTCTTTTGGGTATTACAAAAGATGATATGATCAGAGATATGATTTGTAACTATGTATCACACCAGAAACTACTATTGTGATGAATTTAAGATTCCCCCAAATCAAGTTAGGCAGTGAACAGTGTCTGATGTGCAAAAGTAAACTAGGGGAAAAGATAAATTTTAGGTGTTGGATAACAACATAAGAGGTGAACTTTGCATTCTTTGAGGTTGCGGTTGGTTTTCATTCTAATAATCCTGTATTTATCCCCATCAATTTTTATTGTTTTTGGTGTAATCAAAGTTGGTGCTTTTGTCGAATTACTTTCTAAATATGGTCTCGATCACAAATAGTAAAGTTTAACAGCTAATCGTAAATGATAAAAATTAGAAAAATGAGCATCAAGTTACGGCAGGTAGTTACACCTCTGGATTTTTTTATTATAGTATCTTTCTATTATCATCATGCTACTTTCTAGGCTCTTACACTGTGATTCTTGGTGATTATAGATAATTTTCCTTCGAGATCTTAGAAGGGAAATTAAAAAGGATGGTTCTTCTTAAAGTATTATCTAATGTAAATGAAACAAGGAACATTCTAACGCAGTGGTGCGACTCCAACGAAGAAATTGAAATCTATTAAATCTTTTTACCGTACTGTCGCCATAATATATTGAAGTTTCTCATACCCTAGCCAAGTAGCCATATGAGAACCATGTGATCTTCCTAATTTTTCCTCAAAATAAGCAAACCCAATAATTTATTAAGTTACCAAAGGAGAATAGCTCTTACGCCAATACTTTCCTTTCCAAAGTTTGAGGTTGCCGGTTCAATTCCCAAAGGGGTGGCATCCAATTTTTTTTAATATATTTAATTTATCTAGTTTCTCCTTGATTAAAATCATTTTGGTCATTCAGACTTAAAGTCTAACATTCATGTGCTGTTTTTAATCATTAAGGTTTACCTTTTTCTTGGCTTATTAGCAGAAAACCTCTTTGCAATAGTGTGTGTGTGTGTGTGTGTGAGAGAGAGAGAGAGAGAGAGAGAGAGAGTTTCTATTGAATTCTGTCAGATTACTCACCAATTTTCCTTCTTTTTTAATTGCTAGGGGTTTATTCGCACTGAGCAGTTTAATCCCAAAAAGTGGATTGCTCCTGGTGACTGCCATAAGTATATTGATGATGCCCGTACTTTATTTTTAAACCAGAATGATATTTATATTAGAGGGAAAAGACTTATTAAAAGTAAGGTCATTGCGGATTCAATGGAGGCTTTGCTGGGAGCATATCTTAGCTCTGCAGGAGAATTAGCAGCTTTATGCTTCCTAAAATGGCTGGGTATTGAGATCGACTTCAACAAGCAAAATGTTGTCGAAAGGCCACTTTTAGGAAGAATTGAAAGGTTTGTAAATGTTAATGATCTTGAGGTTATGCTAGATTACTCATTCAATGATCCTTCACTGTTAGTAGAAGCATTGACCCATGGATCATATCAAGTTCCAGATATCCCAAGATGCTATCAGGTTTTTCTTTCAGCTATTACTCCATTTTCTTTCTCTAATGCTAATTTTTATTTGTACTTGATTAAGTCTGCTAATTTTTGTCTTCTTTTTAATATCCTTGTCAGAATTGCGGTAGGAGTAAATAAGCTAATGCTTCCATGTGTGTTATGGTTTTATGTAATTGCTTTAAGTTGCCTAAAGTTTCATGTTCATACCATATTATAATCATATGGTTTTGACTTTTAAGGGCTGTTTGGTTGCTTGTAAATGTAGTTGCATGCAACATTTGTTGCACGCACTCGTGCATGTGCGTGCACACATTCAATTTCCAATGTTCAGTTAGCAACAAGATTTAGTTGGAATTGCAAATGGAGGTGGGCGTGCGCGCACACAGATACAATTTCCATTGTTTACTTGGCGACAAGTTCGGTTGGAATTGAAAATGGAGGTGCAATTGCAACGCTCAACAAATGTTGCAACTTTGAGAAATGTGTCCATAATAATTATTGCTGATGCCCAAGAATATCATAGGCAACATAAGTGATTTTGTGACAGATGTTCCATTTCTTCTTTCTTTATTTTTTTTGGGTCCAGTCATGCACAAAAGGTTTGTATTTGGTATCTAACAACAAAAACTGAAAATACCCAAACAATAGATTTGAGGGTTCTTACTTGCAACAAATGTTGCATGCAATACATGCAACAAAAATGTCACATTTCTATATAAAAATGAACAAATGTTGCATTTCCTATTGTTGTTAACCAAACACCCGTCCTCTGCTCTCATTAGAGAAATGCTGAACTGCTGAACCATTAAATTTTGGATTGATGTTTATGAAATATAGCCACTTATTTCTTCCCTAATTTCGAGAATCTTGGGAATGAACATCTAATTATCAAAATCACATCGTAGTGTAGGAGCCAATATTTTATGTTAGGCAAAAATATTTTAAGTAGAAGTTTAGAGAAAAATTTGAACCTGTCTTACTTACAGGTAAAAGACTGAAGGTGTGCTCAAGTAAATAATGGCTAATATAAATACTATAGTGAACATGAAGTGCGTTTTTTTAAGGTTGGACCCGTGTGAGACCTAGAGTTGAACAAACAACCATATAGGAAGCCTTCACGCTTCTTCTCCTTGAACAGCTCTATGGAATCTTATTTTACTCCTTAGTAGAAACTGCCTCTCAGAATCGTATTAATATTTCTTTAACCCGCGGTTGGAGAATCACGTCATTTAAGTGTTTTTACCAAAATCCGAACTTTCCTGAACTCTGTATATTCTAATTAAATTCTAGTTCCTCGCCCCTCTTTGATGTTCCTGCTCTAGCAAACGGTCTCTCATTTATCTAACCCTTTGTTTTGTTTGTTTATGCAGCGTCTTGAGTTCCTTGGTGATGCGATTTTGGACCATGTTATCACCATACATCTATATAATAAATATCCTGGAATGTCTCCAGGATTGATTACAGATCTTAGGTCTGCTTCTGTAAACAATGATTGTTATGCTCATGCGGCAGCTAAAGCAGGCTTAAACAAACACATTCTTCATATGTCTTCGGAATTGGATAAACAGATTACTTATTACCTCAAAAATTTCAAACAATCATTTTCTGGATCGTCGTATGGGTGGGAAGCCGGCGTGGCTCTCCCCAAGGTAAGTCATTCGATAAGTATGTGTCTCATATTCCTTTGTATGAATAATTGATTAAAATGGGTAGTGTTTTTGCCAGTAGAATGTGAACAAAAATAAAGAGAACATGTATTAAGAAGAAATAATCTATTAAATTACTCGTCGATAGATAATATCCATCGAGAAATGAAGATTTACAAAAGAAAAGGGATTGAGCCAGCAAGCTTTAAAATTGTAATCTACTTCCCCAAGAAAAGGTAAATATGCAAAGATCATAATTTCATATCATTAGGGTTTTTTTTAATAAAATTTTTTATCAAGCTTTTTAAACATTGCAGCTGGTCAGCTACACCCTTTAGATTTCCGATAAGGAAGCACGCGTGCATGCACTCAAACACAATATATGTTAACTTCACGCCAACTTCCTTGCACGTGTTTTGCATGTACAAGTTGCAACAAACGCATATTACAAATGCTTATTTTAATAAGTTTAAAGTGTGTATCTTTAACGACTTGTATCTAATAATGGACTCTCAACTTGCGGGAGATGTGTCGTTCAGGGGTAGGGACTTTCACGAGTTAGAAGTATATGATCTTCTTTTTGTCCCATGGTATTCAAATAGACTGGAGCGTTAGATTATTTCTGGATCGTAAACCCCTTCATGAAGATTGCATAATAGTTGAGATACTGGCAGGCTTCAACAAAATCATCATTATTCAACTATTGACTTATGCAAGCAGTTTAATTTTGCCCCTGGGTTTGATTTATCCAAAACAGGTACTTGCAGATGTCGTTGAATCAATATCCGGGGCAATTTATATCGATTCAAATTTCAACAAAGAAATTGTTTGGGCAAGTATGAGGCGACTCTTGGAGCCTATGGTGACACCAGAAACAATGGAAACAAATCCAGTAAGAGAATTGAACGAGCTTTGCTCTAAGAAGGCATACGAGAAGAGTATATCAAAGACATACAAAGATGGCGTCGCTTCATTTATAGCTAAAGTTGAAGTAAATGGCGTGATTTATATGGCAACTTCTACAGGAACCGACAAAAAGACCGCCAAGAAATTAGTTGCAAGAGACATGCTTCTGACCTTAAAGCAAGCTATACCTGGACTCTAAATATTAGGAAGTCGGAATCAGCACTCTTTAGCACAGGGTGATGTTTTCGTTTGTTTATCTTATGATGCTGGTGTGTAGAGAGCCGTATTGGGTTGGAAGATGAGTAGCATTATGTGGGTAGAAGTATTTCTCGTTGTATTAGAACTATCGGCACCTAGTGTGTGTGCGTGTAACTTGGCCGAGTATTATATGTTTTTGTGAAAGAACTTGTGAAGATGCAGCATCGGCAGCTTTCATAAACATCTCTCTCTTTCTCTCTCTCACACACACATACAAAAAATCTGGGGACAAATGTGTTGGACATTAACACCGTGGAATTTATGGCTACGCTGTTTGTGGCTGGTTGAACTTGATAATAATCGGTTTTGCACGGTTACGCTAATTATATGAAGGTTCAGGCGAGAAGCAGGTAATTTATTCCTTGGTCTTACACATTGCTTAATTTTTGTGATTCAAAATCTGTGTTTACAATGGTCGACAATGCATTAATTATCTTTATTTTCCCAAACGATAGGCAACTAGCAAAAGACTTAATGAACCTATATCTACCAACTTATACACTATCAATGCAATTGCCATGAACATTCCAAGTGAGATTGCTAATTTTGCCGAGCTGAGTTAGTTGTATTTTAATCTGAATAACTTACCCAAGAAGCCTATCAAATTGACAAATAAGTACTTCACCACAACAGTTCATGAATCAAACCATCAATACCAACGAAATTTGGGTAAGGTTCCTATCAGTTGCTATGGCCAGATTGGTGATCTCCGCTGTAGATTGTATTAGAGGGCGAGAGGTGAAGAGTGGGTTTATGAGAAAGAAGAAGCGAAGAGAGATGAGTTATGGTTGGCTGCCGCTGATGAGATTTCGGAGGCACGGTAATATGAGAATGAGACTTAAATAACCTAACTCAACTACAGTTAAACCATCTAACTCACTTAACTAACACCAATTTAACAGAATGAGGTATATTGATAACGGCCAAGTTTCAGATAGGTTATTTAAAAATATAAAGTTTTGAGTGGGACATATCAACGATAAAAACCTTTAAAAAAATCCCATTATTCTTGAGGAGTTATGGTGCCTCCAACACCATTTACTCGATATTCACTTCATATTTACATAAATGCATGGACACAGAGAAAATCACTATGGTATGTTGAACAATCAAGTACAAGGAAGCTTTACACAAGTTTTACAGCTGCAATAATTTCGTATGTGAACAAAAATGCGAGTACAGAACTAGTTCTTGCTAGCATTTAAAACCACAGCACAAAACACCCGTGTTGTCTACGCTTTATTAGTGCAAACACTTTACAGCACTTAAAACCCCTGGATTGATTTATTAGTGCAAACGCCAGAAACAACGGTTAACACCACTCAAATCGACTCTAATAAACTCAAATGCCTCTATAATTTAACTTGGAACTTTTTTCAGCTGTTTAGAACAGAAATTAAAGTGCCTTTAAGGGTTTAAGATGATGAACAAAGGGGGAGCCCGCACTATAAATTTCTTGCACGGATGTAAGTGCTATCCAGGATAAACTACATGGGGGTTTTGTGCAATTAAACCGTCCTGAAAACACTATAAGTTACACATTCTCATCTACGCTTACAACATAAAGAAACTCAACTTGCTGCCTCTACTTCGAATGGCAACACACTCGGCGAGGCACTGCTAGTGCTTGTCCCGTTCCTTGTCTGCTCAGAGACCGACACAGATATCGATGCACCTGACTTCAGCCCTAGCTCCCGCAACTGATGCACAACATGCGACATCCTTGGGCGCACCGATGGCACATGCTGCGTGCAAGCGTACACAAGATCCACTACCTTCTGTATCACTCCAACATCAGGAACATCCGCAATTATTGGATCAAGAAGATCGATATACCTACAAATCACCCGGTTGATAATTTGAGCAAGTGTTTGGTCTCTAAAGCTTAAGTGTTTGGTTACTCTAAAGCTGATGTAGATATCTCTCTCTCTCTCTCTCACTCACACACACAAACATTTATTTTTTCTTTTCGTTTTTAAATCCTTTTGGATGTGTAAGAGATGTGTTTTTTCCCATCTCTTTCATGCTATTTTGGTAAAAAAATATTTCCTGATCAATTATGCATGAGACAGGCTTTTCAATCCCCGCTCTGGCATTCGAATAAATAAATAAAATAAGAAGAAGCTCGATATACCTATGTGATTGAACTAGAGGCGTGGCCCACTCGAATATTGTTTGCCAACCCACAGATTCAACCGTATGGGCTGGCCGGCGGCCACTGACGATTTCAAGGAGCAGGACTCCGAAACTGTAGACGTCGCTCTTTGTGGTGAGTTCGTTTCGGTATACGAATTCAGGGGCGAGGTATCCATGGGCCCCGGCTGTTACAGTCCTTTCATGCATCACTTCCCATGGTACGAATTTGGAGAGCCCGACACCCATTAAATGGGATGAGAAGTCTTCGTCGATGAGTACATTGCTCGCACGAATGTCCCTGTGGACGACTTGTGGCTTCACCTTGTCATGCAGAAACCTATGCGTTAAAAGTTAGGAGAAATTAGCTTTTCACCTGTCTAGCTACAGTAAAAGAAAATGATTGCTGATAGAAAACATGAAGATGATGATCATGCAATATGGGAAAATTACGTACAGAGCCATAAGGAAATAATGGCACAGGTTGCACAATTTCCAAAGGTATCCTTCTTTGAGATACACTATTTTTTTATTGTGCAAACTCTGATATGTACATAAAATAACAAAAGTTATCTCCTTAGCAAATTTATACCAAAAATACAATTTATTATAAACTAAACTAAAAATACAAATAATTTTACTAGTCTGAGTATGCAAATTCTAGATTCTTTTTCCTCCTCCTAGACTTTTAAATTTTCCCTCGGTATAGTACAATTTGAAAGATGGGTGCAAATTTTGTTTTTTCTTTCGACGTAGGAGCAGGGCTTCATAAGGAAGCCTGTCTCATGAACTTTATTGAAAGGATGGGTACTAATTGATCATTTTATTCATGTAAAACAGCAGTTACTCGAACAATACCTAGATTGCTGCGCCTTAGTCATTGATACATTTTCAAAAACCTAGTATACATTAATTTTTACTATGTGCTAAAAACAATCCCACAGGTATCCTCGATGTTCATCCAACGTGAATCCATTTTGCACGCGCACACACATACATATAAATGTACAAAAAGTATATATTTATGCACTAACAATAAATATATGCTTGACCAAACTATGGGCTAGATAAAGCATGCTTTAGAAAAAAGAAGTTCAATGATTTGCAGTCCTATTTCAATTTCACCAGCATGTGCTTCATACTTACGCGATTCCTTGGGCAAGAGTTGTAGCAACTCTCATCCTCATGGCCCAATCCAAACTCCTACCTCCCCTTCGAATGTGGTACAGCCATCTATCTAAAGGTCCATTAGCAACAAACTCATAAACGATATAACGATCACCATGACTGTAGCAGCACCCTTTCACGGCTACTAAATTAGGATGATGCAGCTTTGCAACACGTCCAACCTCGGAATAGAACTCTTTTTTCCTTTGGAGGCTTGATCTCTTCAGACTCTTAACCGCAACCCTAGTTCCATCAGGAAATAGCCCTCTGTAGGTCCCACCAGTCTTGGCATCTCCCTGCAGTCGATTTCCTTCGCTAAAATTCTTTGTAATTGACCTTAGCTCCTCACTAGCAAACACTTTCCATGAGGGAGGAACCAACGCAGCTGCTGAAGGATTAGACACCTTTCGTGATCTTCTGCGTTTCTTGCTCCGCCTATACATGAGGAGCCAAATCACGACAGATAGGGTAGTGGCAAGAATTAATCCGCTCACAACAGCAAGGATGATGAAATACTCGTCGTGGCAGTGCTTATGGTAGCATTTGTTCTCTGTTATAAGATAAATATCATCAAGTAAAATATATAAGAAAGCTCTGAAAGAAAGGGAAAAATGCGTTGTATCCATTGCCGCAAATAAAGCATGTCATCATCACCATCTAAGCCTTTTCCCCATATGAATGGGGTCCGCTATGAAGCAAGACTCCACGAAAGATTTGACAAAGTTTTGCGGCTACATGTCGACTTGACTTCAGCCGTTAGTTCCAAATTCTTGGCCTAGGAAACTATGACCAATGAGGGCTTTGGTAGGATTGTAAATGACCAAATATTGCCCTCAAAATTCTCCTTAATTACGTTAAAAGTATAGGAGGATAGATGATGAATTTGCTGTAGAAAAGGTGAAAGATTTGCAAATACAACATAACCTACCTCAGAAAAAGTAAGACAGGGTCTGAAACTTAATATATGTATTACATATCATTTTGAATTATAGTGGAATAAATCAAGTAATAAAACTAGCTATTGCATGCGAAGAGAGATATAATATCTAGGCCGTAACGTACCTTTACTTTGCATGCATATAAGTCCATGAGATGTATTGCAACTGTCACCAACGAGAACAACACGACCATTAGTTAATAGAGTGCAGGAGTTTGCCATGCTGCCACCGTTGCAAGAAGGATGAGAACAGTTGATTCTAAATGGTTCTCCTGGGAAAACAGACTGATTCCATTGAGACGAATTGTCTGACCATTTCCAAGCAAGGCCCAGAGAAGAATTGTAACCTCGTCCACCAATCCAGCACCCGTTCTTGCTAGCCGCACATAGAGTCTGAGCAAAAGTCAACTCTCGGACTGACATAAGAGCAGCCAAATGACCACTATAATTATGACAAAGTGCTTCTGATTTATCCCAAGAACGAGGATTTCCTATGTATTTGAAGCATTTGTCGTTACTGGGGCCGAGTTTCCATTCAGCAGAGCACGGCGCTGTTTTAAAGGCAGACGGCAGGTGTAAAGGTGAAAGAAAATTAATTGGCAGAAAAGTGGAACTTGTCATGTGCCTACATTTATAAATGATCTTTTGCAGATGAATAGTATGCGACCGAGATGAAATTTGTGATAATAAAACCTTATCTATGTTAAGCACAAAATTCTTTCGCTAGTATCTAATTCTTCATTTGGTAATCCAGTTTCTTATCTATCTCTAGCTCCGATTTGTACAAGAAAACTCTCTCTCTCTCTCTCTCTCTCATGCTCATGTTTGATGTCACACCGTTATGTCATTTTTTCTTGGAACTGGCCCGTAAGCCTAACACATGCACACAACACACAAGTACCAAAGGGACCCCAGATTTGCCCCGAAAAGGTTAAATTGTTGGCGCTTCCCCTCCTAGGAATTGAACCCTGCACTCTCCCCAGGAGGCTACCATCCAGACGCAAATTTTCACTAGCACATCATCTATCATAGTTGCATTTCGAAACATTTTAGATTAATTTTTGTCTACTTGAATAATTTTTCACAAACTGTCCCCGAAAGGCTCAGTGGCTAGCATCCAAAACAAACTTCTGTAGAAATTTGCTGCTCCAGTAGCTATGATAAGCAAAAAGAAGAAAAGAAGAAGAAGAAGCAGTTTTTCTCAGCAATAATGAACATTTCTTTGAGCAAGATCCATAACAATAACATTTGAACAAAAAGATATACCACGCATGGAGACTAGCTAATTGTTGATTTCCATGAAATTAGGAGAGAATTCGGTGATGGATTCGGTCAAAATCGCGAAGAAAGAGGAAAAGGGACAGAAAAACTTACAGCTTTGAACCCTAGCGAGACTCGAAATGCAAATAAAGAAAGTTGCGATGGCGGAATTGAGAAGGGGAGCATCAGCCATCAGCATCTCCCACTTCCTCTCTCTAGGTTTGCTGCTGCTGCTGCTGCTGCGAGTTGATGAGAGAGAAAGTTCTCACCATCTTCGGTCTTGTGACTAAACATGAGAGAGAAAGTCCTCAAATTGGAAAATTCGATTTTATTTTTCGAGTTAGATAACTGAGGTTTAGGTATTTAGCTTGAAACCCTCGTATAATTGCTATAAAGAAAACTACTTATTATCTAAAAACCTTTAAGTTGTTCATTTCAGCCCCTCAAAATTTTCCGTTCAAAGAATGCACCGACCTTAGCTAATTTATAATATCCATATATACCCCATTTATAACCCATGACTCTATTCGATAAAACCATCATTACTCTCTTATTCTTCATTTTCCTCTTCTTCTTGATCTGGACCTTTGTATTTAGGGCAACCAAAGAACTTTCCCTTTCGTTTTTCACTTACACGAAATTTGCAGCTAAGCATGTCACGCCCCGCTTTCCAATATACGCAAATACGGGGACATAACAAAACCAGCCATGTTACCTACGGTAGGGAGTTATACATCCATTGTCATATTAAGCTTGTCAATCAGCAGTCAAGAACAATAAAAAAAAATATATAACTAACTATCACATGTCCAATATACCACAATAAAGCAATAACAATGATAGCGAGTCGATATCTAAAGCAATGAATAATGACCAAGTCTCCAGATCCAAGAAAATAAGAATATCGATATCCCAAAACCTGTCCCTTATGGGATCACAATAAAATCCAATAAAAATGCAATACTAGAAAAGAAAACTAAATCATAACTAATAACTAGATTAATAGAATGCTCATCACTGATCAGCAACCTTCTTGAAGTACTCATGATCATCCTGTGCTAAAATCAAGATATCTGGGTCATGCAAAACCCAGACGTCGGTGCGTTATAGATAACATAATAATAATGTAACCGGAAATATATTATAATGTAAGTATACTGAAACTAGTGCCATATGGGTACAATAAATATAAACGATGCATGTGAAATAACAGTCAAGATACATCAATCAATCAGGTTATGTAAGTCCAATGGGTTCATGTCGCTAAGTTATCTATGTTAGTGTATATGCCCTAAGGGCCATTATTGTATCATACTAGTTTGTATATTACTTAATGGATGCTTGAGATATTCACATGTATATAACAGTCTTGCTAAACATGGTAGTATGCTACTTGGTTTTTTCTATCTTAATATGTGAGTATACGTATTGATAGAGCTCTTAGGATCTTGCTTGACTACCAGCGTTGTGATGGCAGTCACACTAGTGGGGGCTGGGTAGTCTACAAGCACATCCTTATTCAGGTCCCTAGTCGTAGGATTATCGAGACAGGGCATCGATACTCCGGAGTAGACTAGTATGTACGCTTCTCATCACAGCTGGAGAGATGGTCTGTCCCACAGCCGTCAGTACGTCGTATTAGAGATAGTATGCAGGTGCTCGTTAGGTTACGGGTACACCGGACAGGACTCATAGGGAACTGTTGGTTGGTCTTATACCAGTCGTCAGTGAACAGTTCCCAGGTGACATGAGTACAGCATAGTCCGCAGACTTGACACTGCTACTTCGCCTCGAGTGTGTCCCACTGTTCTTAGATTGCTATCCTACCACGACTTAAAGGAGTCGTGCAAACAGGTAGCAGTTAGGTGCAGTCCCGAGCACTTGGAGGCAGTGGCGATTAGACAGGATTCGTCTCTCCCGGTATTGGGGGTTGATATCGCGCTGTGTCAGAGAGCCATTACGCAAAGTCCCTGGCCAGGGCAAGCGAGATTTGCTGGTAGGTTCCAGTAGTTTCTCAGGGTGTAATGGGTTTCGCTCCGACACGACTTATACTGCTATTAGGGGACTGACGCTTGCCGCCCCTCTAGGCCCGATATGCGATAGTCTTAGACGAACGGACCGGACTGTATGGAGATTGTTACATCAGACTCAGTAGGAGTTCAGATGGGTTTCCTCATCGGCCTTCTTATCGACATCTACCTGGGGACCGTTACGTACAGCTAGTGCCGCTTGCGGTCTGTGGTTAAACCCACTGCCAGCGTAGTAGTCGAGTCTTTAGAGTCCCACACAGAGAGTTTCCCTACTCCAGGCGAAACGATATAGAGGTCGTATGGTTTTACGACAAGGGTTCGGACGCATACGTGTGTTTACGCACGTACGACTTTCGGACAGTTTTTACTAGTCGGCTTTGGTTTAAGCCAGTTACTAGTATCCAGTTATTGGATTTATACAGTCTAAAGTTTTTCCGTGTTTTCACGGATAGGAGGGGCATTCTCGTAATTGCGCGAGAAGCTTCTAGAAGATGGTGACTAAGGAGGTTTAGGTGGCATATACATTGAATGAGATTAGTGAGTCATATGGATGATTCATCCATGTCATTAATGCATCATAAATGCTTAATGACTCATGGAGATGAATCACCATTAGATATTTATCAAGCATGGTTGTAAATCATTTTATTTTCTTTTCTTGAAAAACAATAATGCTTGATATATATTATGATAGCTCATTTTCTCATTTGATTATTATGTTCATCTTCTCTCTCCTCAAGCTCTCTCTCTTCAAACCCTAATCCTCCCCTCTCATGTGTTGAATACAAAGATTAGTTAGACTAATTAAACCATAACCCTCTCTATATCATCTAGGTACTTTGATTAGTACTTAAAGAAACCTAGTTACCTCTAGTTTGAGGTGAAGCTTGTAGTAAAGCTCTCGGGTGGATCTTCTACTACTTAGAGAAGGCCGGAGAGGACGTGGAGAACGACAAGATGAAGGACTCGGATCTTTAGGTATAATCACTTTTCATAGTAGTTGTTAACTCCTATATTTGATGTTAGTTATTGTTTATGCAAAGATTCTCGGTTAGTCGATATTTACGCTTTAAACAAGATTGTTTTTCATTATTCCGCCTCCCCGCAAGTCGTGGGGTGTTGTACATCGACTTACAGTGGTATCAGAGCCTCACTAAACAATAAATAACTCATTAGCAAAGTCGTAAGAATTTCGAACGCAAAAAGAAACCGGAAACATCGTTGATTATCACACTTGCTGTCGAATTTTAAACTGGCCCTAAAAATTTTTCAGGGTGCTTCAGAATAACAAGCAGGAAAAACTAGGGCTACTGAAGAAATTTGGACTCCTAACTCGGCCATATCACCGTGGAACCGCGGCGGATCCATGCGATCCGCCGCGGATCCGCGGCCGAATTGAGGCCGGGTCGGCCCAAATTTATTCAGTAACTCCTATGTGTTAACAGTGATGTTTCTGGGATGTTTTATTTTCTGCTAAGATCTCAGGTGCACAGAGAAGTTTTGCAGTAGAATCTAAAGTGTTTTGTTCGATCGAAATTTTACGATGTTTGCTAATATGATTATATCTGTGATTGTATAATGTGTTCGTAAACCTCCCCTAACTGCTAGTATGTCGGTTGGCAGGGGGTTGCATATTTCTGTAATGGATTTTGTCTGTTTGTGGATGTGAACTGTATTGGACTGTTGTGATGATTAGCCGGGGTATGTGATGGGTTATTATTTAATTCATTTGATGTAAATGTAATTTGTTGTAATATTATTTTGTGGAGCACATCCAGGTTGCGGTTGTAGCCACCGTTGTATTATTTCATTTTACTGTTTTTTGCTCCTAGGACAGACCCAAGGTGGGGTGCACAAACTACCGGGCGGGTAGTTTGCCGTACCCGTAGGGGTCTAGGGTGGGGTAATGGCTATTCATCACAACTGTGTAATCCGTCTTTTGTTGCAGGCTCTAAACAAACACGGATTGCTTGCAAATCCAATAAAGTTCCTCTGTGATCTGGAATGAATATTATTGCGTCCGACGAATGTAAAATATATATATATATATATGATAGCTATTTAGGCGTCACTTATGTTTTACACCCGCGCTGGCCCAGCCCCCGCTCTGTCGTTAGTTAAGTAACCTAACGGGTGATGACGGGACCCAGAGGCGAATGCGGATGGCATAAGAGGACGTTGTATTTTCGTTGTTTTCTGCAATGATAGGTTAATGATGGGACGCATTATTTATAATGCAAAGAAAATAAACCAAAAGTTTAATCGTTGGAACAATTTAAAAGAAACCACTCGGTTATTTTTAAACAGATGATATTTTTAAATTGCGGAGCTTTAACCACTCCTTTTAAAAAGCTATCAGGTTTCTTCGGTTATATCAAGTTCACTACGTTCACGGTTTCGCCAAAACCATTCGTAGCCCTCCGTCATTTCATTTGGGTATTCAGTAGTATTCAAGCTATGTATTTTGACCAACGCCAAGGCATAGTGTTTGGTAGCTGCTGGGTATTCATTTGTTGCATAGATAGATGAGTTAGTTTGGGACAGTCGTATGATCATTTTGGCCAACGTCAAGGATATATACGGATGGGTTCAAATTAACAAGATAATGATGGGTAGAACTTGACATGTGACTTATGACATTTTGACCAACGCCAAGGTCATAAGAGCATGGGGCAAAAACATATATTGGGAATTTCTAAAGAAACTGAAATTTGCAAAGAGTTGCATACCATTTGGAGTTTGATGAATATTGGTAGGATTCCTTCAACATTATCATACAATGATATTTGGATCCCGATCCTACTGTGCGTATATGCTGTGAGTATATGCTACTCATCAGGATATTCGTCACTTAACGATCAATGCTATAAACCAAGTAGGTGTCAAGAAAGGTGTCAGCGGGGTTACGCCCCCAGAGAAAAGAGGTTATTTAATTAAGGAACTTCGCGAAAGCGTTGGAAAACCTCCCTCGAAGTATCGACACTAGCCTGGCTGAACGGTTAAGCAAGTATTGTACGGTGAGAATAGTCCTGGCTAATTCTTCTTTTATGGTTTGGGGAAGGATTTGAGAAACAGTGGGAGCCATCCAGTTTAGATAAACTAAAAACCACTCTAAACTTGCAAGAGCATCATGCTAAAGAGTTTTCTTCTCTCTCTCCTAATTGCAGCGACCTTGAAAATGACTGGACTTAAGTCACTTTTAGAGAAAAATATACTGACAGGGCCAAACTATAAAGATTGGCTGCGGAATGTCAAAATGGCTTTGACCTATGACAAATTGGGGTACGTCCTCACCGCTACGACACCTGCTGTCCCTGGTCCCAAATCCAATAATGCGGATAAGGAAATCCGCAAAACCTGGGATTTCGATTGCGCGAAAGCCAAGTGCATCGTGCTTGCCTCAATGAACAATGAACATCAGAGGAGGCACGAGGATATGGAACTAGATGCCATATTTCTCCATACAAAGGAACTTTATGGAGAGCAATCTCGTATAGCAAGATACGAGACCTCTACGAACTTGTTTCGAGCGAGGTTGGCTGTCGGGTCATCGGTAGGAGAACATGTCCTAAAGATGATCGGCTATATAGAAAAGCTCGCAGACCTTGGGACGACTTTAGATAATGAGCTCTATACAGACCTTATTCTCCAGTTCCTTCCTTCCACCTACGCCCAGTTTATCCTGAACTTCAACATTCAAAGAAAAGAAGTTGAACTTCCGGAACTCCTGAACATGTTAAGGAGTGCAGAGGGCACCTTGCAGAAAGCAAGGGAAACACCCGCTATGTTTGTTAGTGGTGCATCTTCTTCCGGGTCCAAGGCTAGGGCCAAAGGAAGGAAGAAGAAGGCCGCCACCAAACCTAGAGGAGGTGTTAGTAAGGTGGGAGGGAAGGGAAAGAAAAAGTTTGTAGTACCGGTAGTGGGCCAGGATGAGTGCTTCCATTGTCACAGGAAAGGGCACTGGAAGAAAGATTGCAAGGCGTGGAACGCAAAGAACCAGGAACCGAAGCAAGCTGTGGCTTCGACTTCAGGTGTGTTTGTAATTGAGAATTGTCTGTCAATCAACTCTACTTCCTGAGTATTGGATACCAGATCAGGATCTCATATTTGCAATTCATTGCAGGCACTGAGAAACCGTAGAGTGCTGAAGGAAGGTGATATGACCCTGATGGTTGCTAACGGAGCTAGCGTGGGAGCTGTGTCCGTAGGGGATTATCACCTGGGATTGACGAGTGGACACATTTTGGTTTTACATAACTGTTTTTGTGTACCCAGCTTAACGTGTAATATCATATCTGTTTCCTTGTTATCAAATAAAGGTTATGATTTCACGTTTGGAAGTGGTGTTGTTAACATCCACCTTAATCATAGTTTGATTGGGTCCGGTACACTGGAAAACGGTATATATGTGTTAAACCAACTCCAAATTTTCAATGTCCAGAACATACTAAAAAGAAAGTCACCAGATTTAAATAAAGCTTTCTTATGGTATTGTAGACTGGGTCACATCAATGAGAGAAGGTTGACTAAGTTGCATAGAGAAGGATATTTGTACTCGTTCGAATATCAATCTTATGACACTTGTCAATCTTGTCTCAAAAGAAAGATGACAAAGACTCCATTTACTGGACATGGAGTAAGAGCGAGCGAGCTCTTAGGACTCATACACAGCGATGTATGTGGTCCAATGTCTACACATGCAAGAGGTGGTTTTTCCTATTTCATTACTTTCACGGATGATTACTCAAGGTACGGATTCATTTATCTGATGAAATATAAATCCGAGACTTTTGAGAAATTCCAAGAGTATAAGAATGAAGTAGAAAACCAAACCGGCAAAAGTATCAAGACTCTAAGATCTGATCGAGGTAGTGAATACTTGAGTGCCGAGTTCCTAGGTACCCTAAAAGAGAAAGGAATTCTCTCTCAGCTTACTCCTCCATACACTCCACAGCATAACGGTGTATCGGAGAGACGGAATCGAACCCTATTGGATATGGTATGATCCATGATGAGTAATGCTGAGTTGCCGCGATCTTTCTGGGGTTATGCGCTAGAGTCGGCGGCATATCTTTTGAACATGGTTCCTACCAAGACTGTGCCTACCACGCCATATCAGATGTGGAGTGGGAAGAAACCCTATCTTCAGTATCTAAAAATATGGGGATGTCCAGCTTTTGTTAAAAAACAGCATGTGGACAAGCTCGAGGCACGATCAGTAAAGTGTAAGTTTGTGGGATATCCAAAGAACTCCAAGGGGTATCGATTCTATTACGCAGAGGAACAAAAGGTGTTTGTTTCTCGTAATGCCCATTTTCTAGAATATCAGTTTTTAGAAAAGGAAATAAATGGGAGCGAAATAGAACTGGAAGAAATTCCAGAACCACAAACTAATACTGAAAGTTTGGTAGAACCGGTAGTTCAAGAAGAACAGGACATTCCCGCACCCCTCCGTAGGAGTAGTAGGCCGTTTCATCCGCTTAAGAGATACTACGGTTTTCTCATAGATAGGGATAGAGAGGATTGCATCATAGATGATGATGAACCTACTGGCTTCCAGCAGGCCATCCAGAGCGGCGGCTCGGTACGATGGCTAGATGCAATGCGGACCGAAATGGAGTCCATGTACACCAACAAAGTATGGACTTTGGACTTTGCTCCAGATGGGGTAAAACCCATAGGATGCAAATGGATCTTCAATAAAAAGATTGGTGTAGATGGATAGGTGGAAACCTATAAGGCTAGACTTGTTGCAAAGGGTTTTCGTCAAAGACCTGGTTTGGACTATGACGAAACTTTTTCTCCAGTGGCTATGCTCAAATCTATTCGGGTCCTTCTTGCTATTGCTGCCTTCCATGATTATGAAATCTGGCAGATGGACATAAAAACGGCTTTTCTGAATGGTAATTTAGAAGAGTGCGTCTATATGGATCAGCCAGAGGGTTTCAATCAGAGTGGGAGCAGCGGGAAAGTATGCAAGTTGCTTAAGTCCATTTATGGACTAAAGCAGGCATCGCGGAGTTGGAACATCTGTTTTGATGAGACAGTCAAAGAATATGACTTTATCAAAAATCCAGATGAACCATGCATATATAGTAAAGTTGTAGCCAGAAGTGTCGTATTCCTCGTCTTGTACGTGGATGACATTCTATTGATAGGAAATGACATTCCTATGCTACAATCTGTCAAAGGATTCTTGTCACACAGGTTCTCCATGAAAGACCTGGGTGATGCCTCTTACATTCTGGGGATCCGGATCTATCGTGATAGATCCAAGAGGATGTTGGGACTTTCGCAGTCCAGGTATATCGACACTGTACTGAAAAGATTCAGTATGGAAGATTCCAAGCGCGGTAATCTACCGGCTTGTCACGGAATCACCCTATCCAAAGAGATGTCTCCCAAGACTGATTTGGAAAGGGAACGCATGTCTATTATACCCTACGCTCCTGCGGTAAGCTCTATAATGTATGCGATGTTGTGCACCAGACCAGAT
The DNA here is from genome assembly GCA_030015575.1 of Agapanthus africanus. Classification (NCBI taxonomy): domain Eukaryota; kingdom Viridiplantae; phylum Streptophyta; class Magnoliopsida; order Asparagales; family Amaryllidaceae; genus Agapanthus; species Agapanthus africanus. The sequence goes on from JASDDO010000008.1 coordinate 214,652,478, forward strand.
GTAGCTTACGCATTGAGCGTGGTAAGCCGGTATCAGTCAGACCCAGGGGAGAAGCACTGGATAGCAGTAAAGAACATTCTCAAGTACCTGAGGAGGACTAAGGAGATGTTCTTGGTTTACGGCGCAAAAGACCTCAGGTTGGAGGCCTATGCTGATTCCGGCTTCCAGAGTGATAAGGACGATTCCAAGTCCATGTCAGGTTATGTCTTCACCCTCAATGGAGGGGCGGTGTGCTGGAAGAGCTCCGAGCAGGACACCGTTGCTGACTCGACGATGGAAGTTGAGTATATAGCTGCTTGCGATGCCGCAAAAGAAGCAGTCTGGATGAAGAAGTTCCTAACAGAACTTCAGGTGGTTCCTACCATTGTTGATCCAATACCTCTGTATTGCGACAACAACGGAGCTATAGCTTTAGCGAAGGAACCAAGGTCCCATCAGAAGTCCAGACACATCTTAAGGCGGTATCACCTGATCAGGGAGATCATTGATCGTCAGGAGATCGAGGTTCGGAGAGTTGCTACTGATGAGAACATTGCTGATCCATTCACAAAGGCCCTACCTCAGATTCAGTTCGAGAGGCTACTCGAGATCATCGGTCTTCGATATGCCAGTACATGGCCCTAGTGCAAGTGGGAGATTATTAGTGTATATGCCCTAGGGGCCATTATTGTATCATACTAGTTTGTATATTACTTAATGGAAGCTTGGGATATTCACATGTATATAACAGTCTTGCTAAACATGGTAGTATGCTACTTGGTTTTTTCTATCTTAATATGTGAGTATACGTATTGATAGAGCTCTTAGGATCTTGCTTGGCTACCAGCGTTGTGATGGCAGTCGCACTAGTGGGGGCTGGGTAGTCTACAAGCACATCCTTATTCAGGTCCCTAGTCGTAGGATTATCGAGACAGGGCATCGATACTCTGGAGTAGACTAGTGTGTACGCTTCTCATCCCAGTTGGGGAGATGGTCTGTCCCACAGCCGTCAGTATGTCGTACTAGAGATAGTATGCAGGTGCTCGTTAGGTTACGGGTACACCGGACATGACTCACAGGAAACTGTTGGTTGGTTTTATACCAGTCGTCAGTGAACAGTTCCTAGGTGACATGAGTACAGCATAGTCCGCAGACTTGACACTGCTACTTCGCCTCGAGTGTGTCCCACTGTTCTTAGATTGCTATCCTACCACGGCTCAAAGGAGTCGTGCAAACAGGTAGCAGTTGGGTGCAGTCCTGAGCACTTGGAGGCAGTGGCGGTTAGACAGGATTCGTCTCTCCCGGTATTGGGGGTTGATATCGCGCTGTGTCAGAGAGCCATTACGCAAAGTCCCTGGCCAGGGCAAGCGAGATTTGCTGGTAGGTTCCAGTAGTTTCTCAGGGTGTAATGGGCTTCGCTCCGACACGACTTATACCACTATTAGGGGACTGACGCTTGCCGCCCCCTAGGCCCGATATGCGATAGTCTTAGACGAACGGACCGGACTGTATGGAGATTGTCACATCAGACTCAGTAGGAGTTCGGATGGGTTTCCTCATCGGCCTTCTTATCGACATCTACCTGGGGACCGTTACGTACAGCTAGTGCCGCTTGCGGTCTGTGGTTAAACCCACTGCCAGCATAGTAGTCGAGTCTCTAGAGTCCCACACAGAGAGTTTCCCTACTCCAGGCGAAACGATATAGAGGTCGTATGGTTTTACGACAAGGGTTCGGACGCATACGTGTGTTTACGCACGTACGACTTTCGGACAGTTTTTACTAGTCGGCTTTGGTTTAAGCCAGTTACTAGTATCCGGTTATTGGATTTATACAGTCTAAAGTTTTTCCGTGTTTTCACGGATAGGAGGGGCATTCTCGTAATTGCGCGAGAAGCTTCTAGAAGATGGTGACTAAGGAGGTTTAGGTGGCATATACATTGAATGAGATTAGTGAGTCATATGGATGATTCATCCATGTCATTAATGCATCATAAATGCTTAATGACTCATGGAGATGAATCACCATTAGATATTTATCAAGCATGGTTGTAAATCATTTTATTTTCTTTTCTTGAAAAACAATAATGCTTGATATATATTATGATAGCTCATTTTCTCATTTGATTATTATGTTCATCTTCTCTCTCCTCAAGCTCTCTCTCTTCAAACCCTAATCCTCCCCTCTCATGTGTTGAGTACAAGGATTAGTTAGACTAATTAAACCATAACCCTCTCTATATCATCTAGGTACTTTGATTAGCACTTAAAGAAACCTAGTTACCTCTAGTTTGAGGTGAAGCTTGTAGTAAAGCTCTCGGGTGGATCTTCTACTACTTAGAGAAGGCCGGAGAGGACGTGGAGAACGACAAGACGAAGGACTCGGATCTTTAGGTATAATCACTTTTCATAGTAGTTGTTAACTCCTATGTTTGATGTTAGTTATTGTTTATGCAAAGATTCTCGGTTAGTCGATGTTTACGCTTTAAACAAGATTGTTTTTCATTATTCCGCCTCCCCGCAAGTCGTGGGGTGTTGTACATCGACTTACAATCTATCCTATAGGTATTTGAAAACAATTAATGCAATTCTCAATGTAACTCGATTGTATCCCGTATATGCCTGGGACCATGGTGTCATGACTCTCGGGGATGAATCCGTGCCGTGCCGCTAGGTAGTAAAACAATGTCAATATCTGGACGAAGTATGTCAGCATCATCATTCCGAAGCCTGTAACTTGTATCGACCGATCAGTCTCTAACAATCAATCCCATTGAGTTACAATTCAGTTTTCAGTATTGATTTTCCCTTTCCCCCAGGTTTCAATTCATGTTAAGTATCACATGTATGTTACCTAATACATGTTGGATATGTATGCCTTAGAGGCCATCATTGTATAGTACATGATTGTATATTACATATGGATGCTTAGGATATATATGTACAGGACAGTCTTGCTCGATATGATGGTATGCTATCTGGTTTGTCTTTGCCTTAACATGTGTATATGTTCTATTTATATTACGTATCTCGAATACATGTTGGTAAAACCAGTAGGATTTTTGCTTGACTACTAGAGTTGTGATGGCGATCATACTCGTGGGGTCTAGGTAGTCTATAAGCACATCCTTAAATTATCCCTAGTCGTTAGGGTTTCGAGATAGGGCATCAATACTGCGAAGTAGACTAATGTATACATTTCTTATTCCCATGAAGGAAGGTGGTCTGTCCCACAGCCATTGGTGTCCAGCACCAAAGATTGTATAAAGATGCTTATTAGGTTATGAGTTACACTGGACGAACTCGTCGAGAACTTCTAGATGGTAATGTACCTATCGTCAGATAGCAGTTCTTTAATGACATAGGTATAAGTTAGTCTTTAGACCTGACATCGTCATTCATCTCGAGTGTGTTCCCACTGTATTTTGATTACTACCCTACTATGACTTTAAAGAGTCGTGCAAATAGGTTTTAGTTGGGTATAATTCCGAAGCACTTGGGGGCAGTGAGCGATAGAAGGGATTCGTCTCTCTCGATATAGGGAGTCGATGTCGCATTGTGTTCGATTGGTCATCACCATAAGACCTTGGCCAAGGCAGTTGAGATTTACTGATTGTGAGATCAGTAGTTTCTCGGGATGGTTTTGAGCCACATCAACATGACTTTTCGGGTTATTAGGGGTCTGACGTTATCCACCCCCTAGACTCAATATGTGACACTCTCAGACGAAGAGACCGAACTGTACGGATATTGTCACTTTCAGGCATAGTAGGGATACATACGAGTTTGCTTGTCGACATTCCTTTCATTCAATACCTGGGTAGCCGTTACGTACAGCCAGTGCCGCCAACGTGCTTGTGGTTAAACCCACTGTCAGTGTATTGTCGAATCTTTAGAGTCCCACACAGAGGGTTTCCCAGCTCAGATGAAATGATGTAGTGTATGTATTTTGATACGTACTTAGATTCGATTAAATACGTGTTTTTGTACACGTACTTTTAATCGGACATTTTGTTAATACTAGCCGGTTTGAAAGATAGCTAGATTATCACATTTGGATGAAATGTGAGCTGGTATTATATCTCTCATTTACGGTATTTGTGTTTTAACACGAATACGGTATTTATACGAATACGGGTATTTGTCGTATAAATACCGGTATTTGTGTCTTGCTATAAATACACCTATTCGTATCTTAATACAAATACGAGTATTCATATTTTATACGAATACGGTATATGTATTTTGATACGAATATGTGTGTATGTATTTTTAGCATATACTTGTATTAGTGTATGTATATGTGTGTGCGCGCGCGCGCGCGCGTGCATGTGATGTGGCTCTCTTCTCTTCTCATCTCTTCTTCATTATGTGAGAATGATGTAGGCTTGTGATTCACTATGGTGAGTCACAAGTCCACCCATTATCGCATTAAAAGAAAAGAAGAACAAGAAAAGATATAGATAAGTTTTTCTTTGGCCATGCTTGCTTGTTCTTCACCCTTAGCTTCTTCCTCCTCCTCTTGAGTTATTAAAAGTTGAGAAAGGAAAAAGAAAAGAGAGAAACTCTTAGAGATTAGCCACTACTACATTTTAGTGATCAATTCTTAGCAAGTGTTGTTCACTAGTTGTTTCACTTTGCCTATTAGTGTGAAGCTAAAACCTTAGCTAGGATTCTCTCGGGTGGATCATCTTCGATAAGGAAGACCATGTCTTAAGCTTGTTCTTGGAGTTCCTAGTAGCTTAAGGAGTGGGATAGAAGACGAAAGACATGACTACAAAGGTAGCTAATATTTATCCGAGTAGTTAAACTCCTTCTTGTTTACTAGTTTAGTATTTGGAATCGATTCTAGGTCGTAAAAGTTCGTGCTCTTGTTTAGAAACACATACAGAAACACAAAGAAATAAACGATGCAAAAGTTTTGATTTTAAAACTTTCCATGTTACCCGAATACAAAGATAACAGAGAATGAAATATGGGCAAAAAAGAATTTCGTGTTGAGGTTGATATTACCATTGTATATTCATTTATTCTTGTATTAGGATAACCCACGGAGAAGGGCTCGAGTAGCCAGGTTTTAGAGTGTGTTAGGTGGTCGTCTCATAGTGATGAGTTCGAGCCGCCCCGCTCTAGAATTGGCGGGCTATTCGCCGCACCTGTAGGGGTTTAGGATAGACCCATGGTGAAGTGCTCAAGTTACCTATCACGACCCGGAATTGGCACGTGACTGGCACTTGAACCACGTGAAGTCTATAGGACCCTACATAATCCAAGTAAGCCAAAAGCCCAGAAATCTAAACCTTTTTGGAAAATAGTGGAGGTGAAGTTTTGAAATAAAGATATAATGAAATCAAGTTCTTTCTTTAAATGCAAAAGTAATGATATATGAAAATACCAGTGGATTATATACTATAGTTGAAAACATTTTCGTTATTTGAAATTTGGGCAGCACCTCCTTTGTAAATTTTGATCCAGAACCATTACATAGCAATAATAATAGGCATCCCCAAGCGGGAGCTAGCTCATCGTCAATTGGCGGAATCACAACCACACAAATGATATATATACGACGTTCTAAGGCGAAGATCAAACACAGAAAAGAAAGAAAACCAAAACATAATCAAAGAAAACAGAAATAAGGAATAAATACACATCCGTGACTCCAGGTTCGAAAAAATATACAATCTATGGTTTTCTAAGTCTACTAAATACACATAGTCTGGTTGATAGAGCTTTTAACTAGATATAACCGAATACATATACAAGTACAAATGGTGGTCACGATGCAAGTGTACCCCACCTACCAAAGCAAATCACCCAAAAGGAAACTGTGTGCCAGCAAGCCGCTACTGATTCCATGCGGTCAAACCTGCAAGAAAACTGTGGCACAATGGGGGTGAGTTGCCAACTCGTGAGTAGAAGACATCACCGGGTAGAAATCGAATGTATGACGATCTCCTAGGTCATATAGTAATATAATAATAATATAATGATGTCGAGTGGTAATAAGGGTGATAGTGTAAGCATATGTATAATACCAATATACTCGTGTCCATATCCTAAAGTAGTACCATGTCATATGTATCATATATATATATATATGAGTATAAATGTATCATCCAATGTATGTCCATCAACGACACACCAAATCATGATAAAAACCTGAGTGCCCAGCATCAATACTTAAAAACATCATAAAAACCGTGTCTAGCATCGACACATAAATCCTCATATCTCGGACGCCGTCTCATCAGATCGGCCATCATATCCATCTGATCATACGACTTCGCTCGGTATTCTCCAGATATCCGCCGAGCCTAAACTATCACCGGTCAGTAGTGCTCCCCTGTCGGGCTCAATGTCTCTCTATATGATCTTCTTTCCCCGAGGTACCGTATCGGGTCCACCATGTACCCGCAGACGGTGCCTCCTCTTTCCTTGAATCGGGTATACACATAACTCAGAACCGAGAAAACTCATGGTGGACGCCACACATCATATCAAGGAAAACCACATTTTCTTTTAAAGTGATCATAAGTTTTCAAAATTCACATATGGGTTCCCAAATCCAGAAATCTTATGAAAAACGAAATCTCATAAACATGAGCCAATAATGAAACAATGAGTATCGACACAGAACCAATCTACAGTGCATAACCAGAATGTATATATGTAATCGTGGTATCTAACTAAGTAAGAAATGCAATATCTAACTAGCATGTAAAGTAATGAGTACTAAGCAATACTATTATGCTACAAGTTATTAGGTTGTACGATGAAGTAACGATTTCTAATGTGTACGTGGCATGTCAATTACCGATAATGAGTGTGTGAGCCGATGGGTATGTGTACGTGCAATATGCGCATCATCGGTAATGGTGCATGTGTCCTAGCAGACGAGGCCATAAGAGATAATGAAAAGAACATGTATGTAAAACACAAAAGAGAATAATACGAGCATAACAGAAAAGTAAACAGTAAACGCAATAATATAAAATATATAGCTACATACGAGCCATACAGTTATAGTATTTAAAATAGTACGAATCGTTGTTCTTAGAAAAATATGGGCTACAGTGTTTTTGAGAAAAGATACCATTTGAAAATCCGTAGCGTCCCTTGGGGTTGTCTTTTGAAAATGCATAACGATTCGTTAGTTTTGAGGATAGGTATGAATCTAGTTATATTCTAATATTTACTTAAGCGATTAGAAGACTAAAATATTTCCGAGTCGAAAGTGATTAGAAGATTATAACATTTCCGAGTCGATACGTCTGTCAGTCGGTGATCCAGCCTCATAGTATCACGTACGGTTTAGTTCGTCGTACGGTATCCTTGAGTCAAGAGTGCGGATCAATCATCATATATATCATATCTCGTACAGTAGAATCCGTCGTACGGCATTCTCGAGTCAAGAGTACGGGTCAATTATCATATATATTATATCTCGTACGGTATAATCTATCGTACGATATCATAAATCAGGGGTACAGATCTATGGTCACGTACATTCTATCATCTCATCTAGTCACATGTCGTCACATGTTATGTGTATATCGCCCAATGATCATTTAATATATCATATCATAACATGATGTTTCAATCTCAAATCATATATCATAACCTCATGATATCATGTCCGATCATATCGACTCATATCATTCTAACATATCATATCCTCATCTCATGATATCATATTGAAATTATCCTCAAATTTACACGTGTATATACATACATATACATACATTCATATTGAAATTATCCTCAAATTTACATGTGTACATACACACACACACACATATACATACATACATACATACATACACACACACACACATCATACCAAGTGTGTGTGTGTGTGTATGACAATATATATACCAAAGGCTCAAATCTAAGAAAACAAGAGTTAAGGGTATACCTTCCTACGGGAACGCTTATTATAGCCTATAGTCTCCTAAAACCCTATTAGCTAAGTATACATATCTAATATTGGACTATACATATAACTGTATATATATAAGTACCCTATTGCTACGGTTGCGGGGGTGCTATACGCTATCCACCCGACTTCCCCCGTAGATTTACATCTACTCGCCTACTATCCCCACTCTAGTCGAAATCGATGACGCCTTGTTCTCCTTTGTCGTCTCGGAAGTCCACGCAAAGGCACCTACAAATCAACACACATCGTAACGAGATCAAAACCAAATCCGAAAACCGATACGGCATGCGTAGTGCACATAGGTTAGAAGCTATGGCCCACGCATGCAAGAACAACCAAACATCCCTCGGCGTTGACGTACGAACGTCCAACTACCGAGTCAAAACTCAAATACCAAAACCAAGTTTTCAAAAGTCGGAACCCAAAACCAGCAACTTAGAAAAACACTCCCAGATTTTGACTCAGGTGAAATTAGGAGATTTTGCATATAGGGCAGGTCTATATATCAGAAGATTGAGCCATAGAACCAAAACCAAAACCTAACTCACAGTCCAAGCAGCAATTTGCGGCCAGGATGATTAAATCTGCGGCCAAGGTGGGGGTTTAGGGTCTTGGGTTTCTAGTGCAGTCTCTAGGTAGCCTGCACATCTCACCGTGTTTGCAACTTATTTTCAGAGCTCTTGAGTGATACCAGATTCTATATAATCATCACAATTCGTCAAAAACCGATGTCGGGAAAAATCTAAGTTCGTGTTTTTGGGACTTCTAATCTCAAGTTGTCCAGAATTTCATCACTAATGGTTTGTGGTCACTAACTAAACCTCAATTGCATCTCTACAACTCCATTTATCCACTAAAAATCATCATAGAATTTTCCAAGCTCGCTAAACCTACACTTATTTAGCTCTAAACAACTATAGAAGATTATGGAAACTTAACACTTAACTAAAAGTGAGGGAATTATCTTCCAAAAGCAACTTAAGAAGAATTCTAAGATGACCAATTTGCTCAAAGTACCAACTTGATCCCACAATGGTGTTTGTAGTGATGTGAGGAATATTATTTGTGAAGGGAACATTGGATTTTGTTGAATATTTGGAAGGGTTGTATAGTGGTAGTAAGGGTGGATGAGGAGTTAGAGAAAATGGAGGAGGAGATGAAGAAGAGAAATGAAATGAATAAGTGAAGAAGAGAAGCGAAAGTTGTAGAAACTTCCCTCCCCTCTATCTCTCCCCTCCCATGATACTTGTCACCTCAAGTCCCTCTCTCATATTTATTTCTTTTCTTTTCTTTTCTCATTTTCCCTTTTTCTCTTTTCTTTTTAAAACCAAACACAACAAATACAATTGAAACCAACATGCAACAAAATACAATATGTCATGATGCATTAGCCATGGTTAATAAAAATGGATTTGGCTTAATACATAATTAGTAGTGCACTAATCAAGTTTAACATAACTTGTATGTAAATAATGGTATACTAATTTATAAAATGCCCAAATCCAATAAATACCTTCATAATTAATAATTCATATTAATATACCAATTATTTTCAAATTATATGCATATAATTATACCATTCCATTAAAACTAATTTCCATACATTATAATATTCATAAAATTTATTATTTTATTATTTAAATTCCGAAAATAATATTTTATATTTCTGAAATGTTACAATCTTCCCCTCTTAAATAAATTCGGTCTCCGAATTTAAATTTAAACCCCCGAATTACTAAAACATTTCAGTAAAACAATCAAGTCATCGGGGCTCCGAAATCACGAATACTTAAGATATATCATAGCGCAACGCATGGGCATGAAAATGAGTGCAAAACTCAAAATCGAAACTCCGTCAAACGTCACGCAATCATGGGAGTTATGAAGAAAACACAAGTTTCAAAATCCACTATTAAAATCAAACATAATATAATTAAGACTAATATATATATAGTACGCATCCTTATGAAATCGTCTAAACAACTGAATAAAAGTGCATGCAAAATCCTTTTCAAATCGCCGTGCGACGCGTATATCACAACATAAATAGTGGACGTTCATTTGTAGAGAAATAACTATATATGTCTATATACGTTTTACTTAAGATATACGTCCCGCCTTTTTGAAAATGAGTTGGAAGGGTTTTCTTTATAAAATTTCGTGTCATCTTAGACACGTAAGAAAATATTGATACTATAGCTCTTTTTTTGAAAATCCCCTTGGTAATTATCGATGCATACAAAATACTCAGGTGCTGTCCTCAGACTAGTCCTGCTCGGTTATTATATAATATAATATATGTCATGAAAATATGATGCTCGAAAGAAATCAATCTCAAATAGTGTATACAAAATACCACGTGCGTCTGGTGCGCACGGAAATCAAAATCAAATATAAGTGACACGAATGCGCCCAGAGCAAAAACTAAGTGCAACGGGTGTGCACGAAAGCATCTATCAAGTGTAACACACGTTTCGTTTCGGGTCTTCAGGGAAACCGCTCTAGTCAGCGATGTGCACGGCAATAATATCAAGTGCATCTAATATGCACGAAGAATCTCGATTAAGTGCACCTGGTGTGCACTGTTAGTGATGTATGCCCTAGAGGCCATTATTGTATCATACTGGTTTGTATATTACTTAATAGAAGCTTGGGATATTCACAGTTGTATTGACAGTCTTGCTCAAAATAGTAGTATGCTACTTGGTTTGTTTTTACTTCAATATGTGCATGTGTTTCTTTTAGCATATCGCTTATACATATTAGTGGAGCTCTTAGGATCTTTGCTTGATTACCAGCGTTGTGATGGCAGTCACACTAGTGGCGGCTGAGTAATCTACAAGCACATCCTTATACAGGTCCCTAGTCGTAGGATTATCGAGACGGGGCATCGATACTCCGGAGTAGACTAGTGTATACGCTTCTCATCCCTGCTGGGTTCCCTGGGTGGCCGCTGGGTTTCGGGAGGCATCGACCATGCCGTTTTCAAAAAAAAATGGCGCGTTAAAGAACCCTAACTCTAGAATCTAAACTAGAGAATTAGACAAACAAGCAAGTAAATATCTTTACATCTAAGTGAACAAGGAATACAACCTTTGTAGACCGGTCTTTCACTTCAATAGCTCCGTGTAGTAGTCCCTTCGCTCCAAGTAGTGATCTCCCGGACTCTAGTGAGGCTCCACAAGGTGAAATGAACAAGCTTGCTTGAAGTCTTCGAGGCCGAAGATGATCTACGTCGAGGAGACACTAACTCAAGCTACCTCTTCACTAAGTGATGAACTTGGTGAATAAACAACCAATCTAAATGGCTAGTAGAGAAGATGTTGATGAAGTAGGAATTTTGCTCATTTTAGAAATAATTTTCTCACTATTTTTCTTCACCTCCCAAAAATCTAGAGAGCTCTTGGAGATGAGGATGAAGATGAAGTGTGAATGGAATAATGAGTGAGAATAGCAACCATGGGTGAGTTAGTATCATATACTAACTCATGTAGAGACTAAACCATAGGTAAACAATAATGGTTGGGTTAATAAATATCTTCAAGCAAAACAAAATTAGTGGACTTGGTCAGTGGTTCCACAAGCTTCTACAAGCTTCAACCATGTGACAATTTCCAACTAATTTGATTTACTTTAAATAAACAAAATCCCTCACATTATTATAAGCATGGTGTAAGTCTCATACATCCATATATCATGTGGCATCAAGCATGACACAAAAGATGTACATTAATATATATCACATATATACTAAGTGTACACTAGTGAGAAAAAGAAATGTTTAAGTGAGCTAATATTAGTTAATGTAAATTAATCTATCAAATATATAATTATACATTAAATTATTAAATCAACACTTGATTTAATAATCCGGTTATATCACATACAACCGACTAATATCTAATGTATCAACTTATCGAATCAACACTTGATTCGATAACCCGGCTATATCACATATAACCGACCGATATCACATATCGCGAGAATAGAATATGTATCACACACGCGTATTAATTTTGGTCCCGCACATATCACATATGTGCTCCTACTTCATTTCGCTTGAGCCAGGAAATCTCTATGTAGGACTCTAAAGACTCGTCAATACGCCGGCAGTAGGTGGTGATCATATCAGTCATCCACAAGCCGCAAGCGGTCTGCTAAACTTAACGGCCATCCGGGTATTGAGTGATCATAAGATCAACAAGCAAGCCTTCTCATACTCATGCGAATCCAATCAGTAACACTATCGTACAGTCCAGTCTCTTCGTCTGATATGTCGCATATCAACAGCCTGGGGGTGGTATAACGTCAGACCCCAATAGCCTGATAAGTCATGCCGATGTGAGGTCCATAACGGTTCGAGAAACTACTGATAACACTTACCGGTAGATCTCAGCAACCCTGACTAGGGATTTCCTGTTATGGCCAATCGAGCATAGCGCAATCTCAACCTCCAATACCGGGAGAGACAAATTCCCTCCTATCGCTCATTGTCTCCATGTGACTCGGGACTGTACCCAAAAACCACCGTTTTGCATGATCTCTTGAACGTGGTAAAGTGGAAATCAAAGCACAGTGGGAATCACACAAGACTCTATGACGATTTCGGGTCGACAGACTAACCTGTACCAGTGTCACCAGAGAACTGCTATCTGACGATAGGTATAATACCATCTAGGAGTTCTCGGCGAGTCTGTACAGTGTACCTAGTCTCTACTGAGCACCCGTATACCATCTCTGATGTCAAACACCAATGGATATGGGATCATCCATCGCCCATCATATGGGTCGAGAAGCGTATACGCTAGTCTACTCTGGAATATCGATGCCCCGTCTCGATACTCCTACGACTAGGAATATTTGAAGGATATACTTACCGACTACCTTTACCCCACTAGTATGATCTGCATCATAATCTTGGTAGTCAAGTACTCATCCTAAGGGCTTTATCAACATGTAATAGAGAGACAGTAAGTGTACATGTTAAGATAAAGAGCAACCAGATAGCATACTATCATGTCGAGCAAGAAAGTCCTCCCTATATATGTCCAAGCATCCACTATAATATACATCACATGTATAATAATGGCCTCTAGGGCGTACATATATCTAACAATCTCCCACTTGCATTAATGCCATTTGTTGTAGTATCTCATACTCAACGCCCCATAAGAGACTCTCTAGAGAAAGGCCTCTGTGAGTGTATCCGCTGTGTTATCCTTCGTGTCAACTCTCCTTACCTCGATCCCTTGGAGATCAACCATCTCCCTGATCAGGTGATATTGTCCCTAGAATATGTCTGGATCGCTGATGGGACCGGTGTTTGATTGATAGGATACGTGCGTGTTCAAGTTTAGTTTAAAATACCGCAATCAAGACGGTTTCGCTTGTAGCTAGCCGGTTGAGTACGGGTCGTCCGCAGGGAGATGGGAGTCTTTTTCAAAGTGTTTTAACGAGTTAAGTCCGGTTGTTCAGATTTTGTTGTGGTTATCTAAGTGTTAAGTTGATATTTAAAGAGAGCTTGTTAGGGTTAGGATTAGGTTAGTTTGAGTTAGGAGTCTCCACATCTTTCGTTGCCCTACTTAATAATGGTGTTACGGTAATCGGCAACAACGGGGATTAGCACGACTAGGAAGGAACTTGCGAGTATAAGCTAGGCTTTCCAACGCATAGTCCTTCCTTTTGGTGCTTGTCCGTCCGTTCTTGGCTCTTATCCATAACCTCCGGTTAATTCAACCACAACCGGTCTCACTACAGAATCACCGCTATCATGTAGGATAGGGTGCCGTAAGGAGCGGATTGTGGTTCAATTAACGGGAGTTGATTTAAGTTGTTGGGCAAAGAAAGAGTGAGAGAGATTTCCTTCTCTCAAACTTCCCTTATCCTACCCTAACAAGTATAAAACTACTCACACTTCATGATAGGGAAAAACAAAACAAAACAAGGAGGAAGATAGAAAGAAGGAGATTAGAAGAATACGACTAACTATTTGCGACCTCACCTTGGCGAGGATCAAGCGTAAGTATCATTGTCATATGAAGGATAAATGAAAAGAGAGAAGAAAGAAACAATCAAACAAATAACAACAACTACTTAACAATTAAAATTGCAACAATTATAACAAGTAAAGAAAGAGACAAGCATGATAATAAAAATGGTCTTCTTTATTCATCACTCTTCACTCAAAAGCTCACTTACAAGTTTAATGGAGAAGAGGTGAGAAGAGGAAGAAGAACATGTAAACTAAAACCTAGCAAAAGAGATACAAGAATTGGACCCTTTCCTTCACAAAGTTCTGTGCTATTTATAGGCCAGAGAATGAAACCCTAGGGCAACCAACAGAACCCTGATGAAAAGACTAAACTACCCCCCAAAACTCTGCAAAAGAGGCGCCAAGATGGCCGCGGAAGCGCGGCCAATACCCCTCTTTGGCCGCGGTTCCGCGGCCGTATGGATGACTTGGGCTTGGGTATTTTTGGTGGGACCCTGGTTTGATGTGAGCTTCCTTCTGGTATATGTATTTTTCCATAATTGCTTCACGAATGTTCCAGAATTTCTGTTGAGGGAAAGGTGGACTTTTTGTCAAGATTTTGTCATGATTGCCTCGAGCTCCACGTAGATCTCTTGGATCTTGTGCCACCATTGAGCCTTGTGCATAGATTTGATATTTTGTCTTCCTACTGGTGTCTGGCAACATACGGATGAGGGACGGAGACCGTGTTTTATCTGTGGTCGGCAAGAACCCGGATTTTTCGTGTTTTCCATGAATTTCATCGTTTTGGAACCGAGAACCTGTATCCTGCAATTGACTAGCAAACACGGCTCAAGAGTATCTACGGATATGCAATGTGATAAAAATTGGGCGGTATGAAAATGCAAAAATCTGATATGAACAGTGTTCCTAGGCCAAAGCCACAACTCTATTGTTGTCACAATAACAGTCATTGGACGCTCAATGGTACGAACTATGTTCATCTCATGAACAAGAAATATCCAGACATCCACTTTGGTAGCATCGTTGGTAGCGATGTATTCATCCTTTATCTTGTAGTATTGTCACGACCCAAAGTTTGGCCCGTGACCGGCACTTAACCACGTAACGCCTACAGGCGTAACGCGACTAAGTAAGCCGAAAACCCAGAAATCTAAAACCCTTTTTAAGAATAAGTAAAGAACCACATGTTTAAAAATCAATGTTTTTAAATAACTAAGCCGAATATGCAATTTAAAACAGTACAGTCTTTTCTAAAAATTTCGGCAGAGTTTCTTTTGTAAAACTGGCCCCGAATGGGGTACAACAAGAATGACAATATATATATATGCAATGATAAAGGCATCCCCAAGCGGGAGCTAGCTCTTCGTCAATAGACGGTCACAACCACACATGCAACAATAATATACAACGCCAAGTGGCGAGGATCAAACCCAAAAGAAAGCTCAAGCAACCAGAAACCGCAATACTACTAAGCGCGACTCTAAGGTCGAATAATACATCACTAAAGTCTAGGTCTGAAACAATATACAAGTTTTGGTTGATGGAAATTCTAGATACAATGAGTAAAATGAATACAATGGTGGTTCTTGATGCGAAAGAATCCACCTACCAAAAGCAATTCACCCGCAAGAAGGAAGTGTGCCAGAAATGCCGCAATAGAAACCTGTACGGCAGAACCTGCAAGAACTGTGGCACAACGGGGGTGAGTTGCCAACTCGTGAATAGAAACATCTACAAACAGAAATCGAATGCAAGACATAAACCTAAGTCAACAATCAGTAATATAATCCACAAGAGTACATCTGAGTGTGATAAGGTGGCAAGGTAACATCTAAATATGTATGTGGTGCCAAGTACTCAGGTAATAACATGTCATCAGTATAAGGTATGTCTGCAAGAAGTAAATATGATGAAGTATCAATGATATCAATACACATATATTAGCGTCCCATACCACTAATATTGGTGTAAGGGTATATATAACAGCGCCCTCATACCCTGTTATATATACAAATGAAGTATGATAAGTGTAAATCCAGTCTGTATATATATAATCCATGTCTGTATATGATCTATGTCTGTATATGATCCATATCTGTATATGATCTATGTCTGTATATGATCCATATCTGTATATGATCCATGTCTGTATATGCGTGGAACCCGTCCACCCGTCACCCAATGACAATAAGCATCATGCATGCAATATGAGGATATAAACAACATCATGGTAAAACATCATGAAACCCGTGCCAAGCATCGACACGTAAATCCTCATCCATATGGGGCTCCGTCTGCGGTATCGGCCCTCGGCCCCGGCAGTACGAGTCAACCCATGTCCATCTCTGGGCTCCGTCTGCGGTATCGGCCCTCGGCCCCGGCAGTACGGGTCAGCCCATATCCATCTCTCAACTCCGGTCAGAATCCTCCAGATATCCGCCGAGCTTAAATACAATCACCGGTAGGTAGTAGTCCCTCTGCCGGGCTCACCGTCTATCACACAGCGAAACCGTTCTCGCCCCGGGGTACCATACCGGGTCCACCATGTACCCGTAATCGGCCTCAACCGCCTCCTCGATTCGGGTTTTTATATATCACTCTAGCACCGAGAAAACACATGGTGGACGCACCGAAATATCATATCAAGGGAACCGGGTTTTTAAATGATTACATATTTGAAATAGCCACGGTTCCCAAATCCAGAAATCACATATAATCCAAACCAAAATGTAAGTCACTAATCTGATATGATATGTGCGTCAAACATAATATCGTGTCAAGTCACATATAGATGAGCTACAATATAATGATCAGGTGTGATATAAACATCAATGTGAGTATCAAGTCATGTCACATATAAACGAGCTATAATATAATGATCAGGTGTGATATAAGCATCAATGTGAGTATCAAGTCATGTCACATATAAATGAGCTACAATATGATGATCAGGTGTGATATAAACATCAATGTGAGTATCAAGTCATGTCACATATAAACGAGCTATAATATAATGATCAGGTGTGATATAAGCATCAATGTGAGTATCAAGTCATGTCACATATAAACGAGCTACAATATGATGATCAGGTGTGATATAAACATCAATGTGAGTATCAAGTCATGTCACATATAAACGAGCTACAATATGATGATCAGGTGTGATATAAACATCAATGTGAGTATCAAGTCATGTCACATATAAATGAGCTGCGATATTATGATGCGATGTGACATATGTATCAGGTATGAATATCAAGTCAAAATCATATATGTTTGTGTACAGGTCTATGTGTACAATATGCCATGCGGAAAACATACCATGAATGCAGCGGTACTACAGTGTAGTGACATAGCAATTATCGATGATGAAGTGTGTGAGTCGGCAATCAGTGTACGTGGAACATACGCATCATCGATAATGGTGCTGGTGTCCTAACAGCATGATGGCAATATAACAATAAGCACAAGTAATGCCATGCAAATAGTATAAACAGGCGCAATCGAAATGAGCAACGCAACAGTGAAGAATCTAACTCAAAAGCTATATCATGCAACCCTGCCCTTTTGAAATACGACGAATCGGGGTCTTTGGTAAAACAAGGGCTACGGTGTTTAGAAAATAGACGCTACACATTTGAAAATATCCGTAGAATCCCCTTTTCCCTATCTTGCAATATTCTCGATTCGTTAGTTTGAAATAGGTATGACTCTGGTCTAATCTAACATCTACTATGCAGCTACTGATCTAAGTATCATGCAAGTCTGGAGGGGTATGGAAACCGCCTAAATCTGAGTCGATACATATATAAAGGTATATAGTCGGTGATCTCGCCTCAATGTCATATCATAAGATATCCTCGAGTTATGAGTGCGGATCTATCATCAATATCGGCTCGTACGGTAATCATCGTACGGCATCCCAATAGCTGGGTACGGGTCAACATCTCACTATCTCATCACCTAACAGGTATCACTATCATCAGATCACATAGCCTGGGGTACTACTCTATGTCTAGCACCAAACGATACCATCAATGAAGTATGCGTGCGGGGGTAAACACATATCCCAAGCCCGCAAGAAATCCCAAGTCATATCCCACATGTGCATCATAACATATCACCTATCTCCCGTCATCAAGCCCACATCATCGACTCATCTCTAAAGTCAATCCATATCATCAACACCGTGTAAGTACAAGTAATATGCAAGGGTGTGTGTGTAGGTGTAATTCTATCCTAGGGTTCGCGACTATAAACTACACTAGTCACTTCTACCCTACACTATCCACAATACTTCTAACACAAAGCTACAACACACTAAAACTATCACACATCTACTATATATATTATACTAACTACGGACTGCGGGGGTGCTATACGCCATCCACCCGACTTCCCCCTGTAGATATAATCTACTCACCTTGCTTCTCATTTGCAGACATCACCACGCATTTGCTCGTCGTCCCGAAGTCTTCATGGGTACCTACACATCAACATATCGTGTATGCGCATTAAAACCAAATCCAAGCTAAAACGGCGCATGAAATCCAAAACGATATGATAAGGGGGCCTATAGGTGAGAACCTATGGCACGCCTTCAAAACCATCAATAAATCCTCTATATCGTCGTATAAACGCCAAATAGTCGAGGCAAAACGAAACACACCAATGCAGAAATGAAATACGGAATACGGAAACTAAAGTCCAAAACAACAACTCATGAAATGTGTCCCAGATTCTACCCTAGATCAGTTTATACAAATCTATATATACCAGGGGCCTAAACTAACAATGTAGGAGCTACAGAACCAAAACGAGCCAAGGAGGTGGGACCCAGGCCGCAATTGGCGGCCAAAAGAGGGAATTTGGCGGCCGGGATAGGGAGTTGGGGGCTAGGGTTTGGGGTGTTGCCTCTATGGTGCCTGCACATCTCAATTTCCACTCAATATCATTTTAGGGTCCTCGGGGTGATAGCAGATTCAAGTTAACCTGCACAGATTACACAATTTCCCCGATATCGGTTTCTAAAATCCGTATTTCTGGTTCTAGCTTCAGGTTTTGGGTTCCAATTCATGCACTAGGGCGTTTACAAGTCCTCTACTGAGCTCAATTTCACATTACAACTCAAGTTTCTCTCAAACCCTAACTAGGTTATCACCAAGTCCATAATATCACACAATATCGATATAATCTTAACATGGGGTTATAGGAAATGCTACAATTAAGCTAATGGTTCAGAAATTACCTCAATTGGCAACTCAAGAATTTTCTTGAGTTGCCCCTAGTGGCCAAAATCCATGCTTTCTTAGTCCATCTTGTAGATCTCGAGCTTGTGCACATTTTTAATGAAACCGATATATGGTTTTGAGGTTGTTTTTGAGATGAAAAGAGGAGTTGAAGAGGGGAGGGAGATGAGGAAGTGGCAGCAGCAGCAAGAGCCAAAGGAGAGGGAGAGAAATGAAGAGGAGAACAATGGCTAAGGGTTTGTCAAAGATGCCCATACCCTCTCTCACCAACTCCATTCTTAATTCCTTTTCTTTTTCTTTTCTTTTCCTTTTTCTTTTAAGTCCCTAACCTTCTTACAAGAATAGTAAACCCAAATGAAAACCATGGCAAGAAAAATGCACAAGTGTAGAAAATGTGATATGTGCATGTTTTGCACAAAATTGCCAAAAAACCCGATTAGCGATTTTAATCGCGATTAGCGCTAAATTAGTGTCAAACTAATCACAAAAACTTAAAAATGTCATAATTCACTAATTTACCCTATTTTAGAATTTTCCATAATTTTTCATAATTTTTCTAACATTTTTCCTATTTATTTGCATTTAATATTAAAATAATCAATAAAATAATATTAAATTATAAAAATTCCCAAAATTAATATTTTATATTTTTGAAAATGTTACAATCTACCCCTTAAGGAAATTCGGTCCCCGAATTTAAATTTAAACCCCCCACTACTAAAACAATTTCAGTAATAATCCATTTGTCGGGGCTCCGAAAACATCAACACATAGAGAATATCATAAAAAAAAAGAAATGTACTACTCTACTAGCAATCAATCCCCAAAAAAATGCATATATAAGAATATCCTGTGCGTCTGGTGCGCAAGGAATCAAAATCCATATATGTGTCAAACAGGTGTAGAAAACAACTTCTAAGTGCAACGGGTGTGCACGAAACATCTGTCGTAGGCAACGTGTGTGCCTGACAGAAAAAAAAATCAGGTGCATATGAAATGCACGAAGAATTCCGATTTAGTGCATCTGGCGTGCACCAAAATCGTATATCAAAACACTAAAGATGCATGAAAACTACGCTGGAAGTGCAAATCAAATCACTGAATACGATAGGCATGAAATCTCAATCAATATCTCAAATGTAATAACTCAGCGCAAAATATATAAATATCCAGTGGGTGCATGAAACAATATCATGAAACTCAATCATCAAAACTAAATCATGCAAACAGAACGCACAAGATACCGAAATCCCAAAGTGACGGATACGTGATAATCGAATCACAAAATCACAAATCATAAATACCGTCGTCGGTAGTTCCTCCTTCGAAGTCGAGAAGGAGTCAGTGCAATCCACTGCTAGCAGCGCAGGATATCTACTTGCTTCTTGCTCACGGTCTGGCGTCCTCTGACTCTTTGGGTCCTTATCTTCTCTGCGGATTACCTATCACGCTGTCAATCGGCTCATCGGCCCTGTCAGATGTGCTAACGGGGACGATTCCGTTCTGGCACTTCCCTGGTCACCTCTCGGTCAAACCTCACGACCACTCGTAAGGCAGCATATCGCTGGCGTCGGCCTCTGGCTCTCTGAATGCACGTCACACATCTGATCCTGGGTGCAAACATCATTGCTGCAATGTCCTGGAAGGAATCCTGCTCAAGGTCTCTTCCAATCATGCCTATGCCGATCTGTACCGAGGCTGGCTCTCTTGTACTACCTCTTCTCGCTTGATAGACGTCTGTGTCCTCAGCACAACCTTTTCTCGGAAATTGGTCACATTCCAACGTCTCTGTAAGCAAATCAGGTCTCTAGTCTAGACGGGAAGCAATGACAGCTCGTCAGTGTCTCACACGAACCTCTGGTTCCACATGTCTCTATCATCGTCCACCATGGCGTCACGCCAAGCCACCTTGCACTGCACTGTTCTCGGCCACGGCCAATCTGAAGTCTCTCACACGGACTCGAAATCGCGTGCTCTGTAGCTTCATCATTCTACAGAAGATGTCTGTCACGACCCAAGTTTGGATGTGACAGGCACTCGGATTGTATCATATCTAAAGATATGCACAAATCCAAGTAAGCCAAAAACCAAGATCAAAATACCTTATTTCGGAATTATTTATGAAAATTTAGTTTTTAAGTAGAAATCTCAAGTTATGAATTTAAATCAGTAAACAATTAACAAGGTTAAGTTTAGTTGCATTCCGAGTTGGAATCAACAATATCAATAATGAACATGAATATAAGCATATGAAATATCACTGAATCTCACAAAGAAAGAAGCTATGAAACTGATCAACCGATCTCAACTGTATATATACATACCATCTCTCATTTCTAAGTCAAAATACAAGTCTGATGGAGTCTTTCTAGATACAAAATACAAAATGGAAGGTTACTACACATGTAACCTACCCGCAAAAGATGGAATATAACAGCAAAAGTGATCCTGCCTCGCAGCTACCCGTCCACTCTATCCCTGCAAGGAACTGTGGCACAACGGGGATGAGTTGCCAACTCAGTGAATACGACTAACATATAACGGTGAATAAAGTAAATATGACAATCATGCTACTGAATATGAATCAATATGATATATGAGTATATGTGAAATCCAACAATAAATCTCATTATACTTCTGAAATCACAACTCAAGTAAATCATTTCTCGGTGTCCATCAACGACACAAAATCTTCATTTCTCATAGGCATCATTCCCCGAATGATCCTATACTCATAATATCGGTCGTTATCCTCTAGATACACGCCGTATTTCTATAACCAACTCCGGTATCGAGTAACCTCGCTAGGCTCCCCCGTCTCAATACGGCTATCCTGCCCCTCGGTCTCGAGCGGGTCCACCCTGTATCCAACTGTATATCTCCCCCACTCAGTATGGATAACGTAAATCCGCGACCGTATATCTCCCCCACTCGGTTCGGAATAAAACCAAAAACAGAAATCATCTCAGGGTGGACATGTCACATCAATCATGAAAAACTGGATTTATGTAGTAGTATTCAAAACTCAAATCATAAATCCTCAATTCTGCATCTATCTCATATCCAACATGGAAGTACGCATAAAGCAACAGAATGTAAATAAGGAATTCTACCAATATACTTGACATATGAAAGACAATATAATCCATATTAATAAGTATGATATTTAAGTGTATGTGACATGGCAATATCGACGAGGTGTGTGTAGCATATAAGATATGCACGTGGCATGACTCGTCGATACTTGTGAAGTGTTCTAACAACTAAGCAATATACAAGCATTTTAATGAATGAATTCTAATAACTAAACATGATGATATGAATATCACATTAAGTAAAACCATGGGCGAAACACGCCATCTTTACTAAATTCCCCGGTAGATGTTTAGTCTACTCACCGGAAAAGTCGAATCTACTCCGGAATCGCTAATCCTTTCCCTTTCCTCGCGGCTTCTGTATTTCTCGAATCCGCGTCTAAATATGCAAAGTTAACGCGTATAAGCAAAACTACATTTCCGATATAACGGACATAGAAACACGTTATCCCTTTTTCTAGTTATCTATTATTAGGTTATATCAAGTTGTTTAACACTTAGTCTTGCTGGAGTTTAGCTTAAATCTGTACTGTTGCAGAATTTAAAACGCGACTTGATTTCATCGTGTCGTATTTAGCGTTTTACGATTCTTTTACCGATATATCATTCCAGATTTAGATTACAGTGAAACTAAGTTAAATCAACAGTGCCAAAATAGCCTAAATAGTATACTGCAGACACCCCAATTGAACAAACCCCAAAAATTCCCAACATGGCCGGCGACGCCGGCCATTCCTCTTCTGTCGCCGGCCCAACCCCGGCGCCCCACTGTCGTTTTCTTGTGGTGTGTTCACCTTGATTCCTACATCATTTCTACTCTGTTGAAATTATTTAATTATGTTCCAGATTAAAGCAGATTCCCACAGACACTAAATTTGTTAAAATACGATATCATGTGATCTATCTAAACTAAAATTAACTAATCTACAGAACTTAATTACCTACTGAGTTTAAGAAGTTTACCCTCCTATTAGTTGTAGGAATAACCCTTCATGATTAGCCAACCCCTTCTAGCTTGATGATGAACTACACTCAAGAACAAGCTCCATTCTTCCTCTTCTTTCTCTTGTTCTTCTTGTTCTTTCTTTTCTCTTCTTTATTTTTCCTTCCCTTTTGATTTTCTTTTCAGTTTTAATTAGGTTTCAGAACTGAAATTTAGTTTTATATGTGAGAGGAGGAAGGGATAAGGGAAGGTGGTGGTGTCAAGGTTTGAAGGTGTAGGTTTCATGCAAGAAGGAGGTGTGAAGAAATTGGAAAACATGCAAGCATGAGGTGTTTAAGCATTATCTTCATAATTTTGTTTTAATCTCATTTAAATTCTGAGCTAATTTGACCTTTCCAACATTTTCACTTATATCTACAACAATTTCATATTTACATAAAAACTTAAACTTTACAATTTAACCCCTCACAACTTACTTATTATAAAACACCTATTTTGTTAAAATGAAGCTAAATTTTCCATTAAAACCCTTATAACTTATTTATATTACATTCTAAAATTCTAATTTAATTTGTATTACATAAAATTTATGAAGATTAACATATTTGATTTTAACCATTTTGTGATTTATCAGCTTATTCATAATTTAATTAATTTTATTTATTTCTAGGTTTTTCCTAATTGTTACAATATTCCCCCCTTAATAAAATTCGGTCCCCGAATTTAAAATAATTACTATACATACCTATGAAAAGATGTGGAAATTTCTTCCGCATCGCGTCCTCCGTCTCCCAAGTAATCTCCTCGCGATCCTTTCCTTGCCAGAGAACTTTTACAGATGGCAGTGTCCTCGATCGTAGTTGCTTTGCCTGTCTGTCCAAAATAGCAACTGGCTGCACTGTGAAGGATAGATCTGGCTCAAGCTGTAGAGTCTGATGTTGAATCGCATGAGATGGATCGTGAAGATATCTGCGAAGCATCGAAACATGGAACACTGGATGTACGTCGGGAAAACCAGGTGGAAGTGCTAACCGATAAGCCACAGCGCCCACTCTCTCTAAAATCTCGTAAGGTCCAACATATCTGGGGCTGAGCTTCCCTTTCTTCCCGAAGCGCATCACACCTTTCATTGGAGATACTCGAAGGAACACATGATCTCCCACATCAAACTCGAGTTTGCGTCGTCTTTGATCTGCATATGACTTCTGTCTGCTTTGAGCCGCTTTCATTCTATCTCGTATCAAGTGAATCTTCTCTGTAGTTTCCTGTACTATCTGCGGTCCCAATATACAACTCTCACTAAGTTCTGTCCAGCAAACAGGTGATCTACATTTCCTTCCATACAAGGCTTCAAAGGGTGCCATCTGGATCGTCTCTTGAAAACTGTTGTTATAAGAGAATTCTACCAAAGGTAGGTGACGATCCCAACTACCACCGAAATCTAGGCTACAAGCCCGAAGCATATCCTCTAGTATCTGAATGGTCCGCTCCGACTGACTGTCTGTCTGTGGGTGGAAAGCTGTACTAAAACTCAGTCGTGTACCAAGAGCGTCTTGAAGTTTCTGCCATAGCGTGCTCGTGAATTGGGTACCTCGATCTGATACTATGCATGTCGGCACTCCATGTAGACGTACAATCTCATCGATATAAACCTGTGCATACTGAGCAAATCCATATGTCGTCTTCACTGGAAGAAAATGAGCGGCCTTCGTCAGTCTGTCTACAATCACCCAAATGGAATCATACCCTCTGCTAGTCCTGGGTAGACCCACCACAAAATCCATGGAAATCTGTTCCCATTTCCACTCTGGAATGGGTAAGGGTTGCAGCTCTCCGGCTGGCCTCTGGTGTTCTGCTTTGACTTGCTGACAAGTCAAGCATCTTGAAACAAAATCCGTAACATCCTTCTTCATTCCTTCCCACCAATAATTTTCCTTCATATCACGATACATTTTGGTGGAACCAGGATGAATACTGTATACTGACCTGTGGGCATCCTCCAAAATCTCACGCCTCAATCCATCAGAATCTGGCACACAGAGACGAGTCCTAAAACGTAATACTCCATGATCATCAATCACGAACTTCGTCTCCTTGCCCAGCCTAACATGATCCATAATCTCCATCAAGCGAGTATCGGTAGGCTGCGCATCTTGAATACGATCCAATAGCTGAGGTCTGGTGCGAACATGTGCTAACTGACCTCCTGCCGATGTAAACTCAAACTGTATACGGCTATCACACAAGATCTGCCAGTCTGTAGAAGACTGTCTCCGCAAAATGCTCAAATGAGATAATTTACCTCCAGGCCTCCGGCTCAAGGCATCTGCTACAACATTTGCTTTGCCTGGATGGTACAAAATCTCACAGTCGTAATCTTTCACCAATTCCATCCATCTACGCTGCCTGAGGTTCAGATCTTTCTGCTGAAAGATATACTTTAAACTTTTATGATCTGTGAAGATTTGACACGTTTCTCCATACAAATAATGTCTCCAAATCTTCAATGCGAAAACTACAGCAGCCATCTCTAGATCATGAGTGGGGTAATTTTGTTCATGCCTCTTCAACTGCCGAGAAGCATATGCTATAACCTTGCCGTGTTGCATCAACACACAGCCTAAGCCCACTCTAGAAGCATCGCAGTACACAACGAAACCCCCTGACCCAGAAGGTAAAGATAATACAGGTGCAGTCGTCAAACGCATCTTCAACTGTTGGAAACTCTGCTCACAAGCATCAGTCCACTGAAATGGAACTTCCTTCCTAGTCAATCCTGTCAAAGGTGCTGCTATCCGCGAGAAATCCTGTACGAAGCGTCTGTAATAACCTGCCAGACCTAAGAAACTCCGAACCTCTGTAACTGACATAGGCCTGGGCCAGTTTTGTACCGCTTCAATCTTCTTTGGGTCTACGCATATACCTTGTCTTGTAACTATGTGACCCAAGAACTCCACACTATCGAGCCAAAAAGCACACTTAGAAAACTTTGCATACAACTGATGCTCTTTCAAGGTTTGTAATGTGATACGTAAATGCTGCTCGTGCTCCGTCTGACTCCGAGAATATACAAGAATATCATCAATGAATACGATAATAAACCGATCGATAAATGGTCTAAAGATACGGTTCATCATATCCATAAAAGCTGCTGGGGCATTGGTAAGTCCGAACGACATCACCAGAAATTCATAATGCCCATATCTCGTACGAAACGCCGTCTTTGGAATATCGTCCTTCCGAACCCTCAACTGATGATATCCTGACCTCAAGTCAATCTTTGAGAAGAATCCGGCTCCTTGCAACTGATCGAACAAATCATCTATTCGTGGTAATGGATATCTGTTTCGCACCGTGACGCGATTCAGCTGTCGGTAGTCGATGCACATCCTCATACTACCGTCCTTCTTCTTTACAAACAACACAGGAGCTCCCCACGGTGAAACACTGGGACGAACAAGTCCTCTATCTAACAACTCTTGCAACTGGCTTTTGAGTTCTTTTAATTCCGTCGGTGCCATTCGATATGGTGGTATAGAAATAGGCCCTGCACCCGGAATCAAATCGATACAGAATTCAATATCTCGATCAGGTGGCAATCCTGGTAACTCAGCAGGAAATACCTCAGGAAATTCTCGTATGATCGGGATTTGGTCCAAAGGAACTTCAGCGACCCCTATGTCCTGAATAAAAGCCAAGAACCCAAGACAACCCTTCTTCAAAAGCCGCCCCGCACAAAAAGCAGAAATCATGTTGACAGGGGTTAACTTGCAATCCCCCTGCACAACAAACATCGGTTCACCTGGAAAACAGAAGCTAACCGCTTTTCCTCTACAATCTACATAGGCATGACAAGCGGCTAACCAATCCATTCCAAGAAGTATATCAAAATCCAACATGTCCAGGAGAATCAGATCAACTAGCGAATCTCTATTACCAATACGCACCGAACACGATCTAAATATGTGTCGAGCTATAAAGGAATCTCCAACTGGAGTAATCACTACCAATGGTAACTCTTATAATGACGACTCCTTCCCCAACAAAAGTGCGAATCGTGAAGATACATAAGAATGTGTAGAACCGGGATCAAATAAAACATGTGCCTCTAATGAGCATACTGTAAGAGTACCTGTCACGACTGCATTTGATGCCTGGGCATCCTGTGGAGTCAGTGCAAAAACCCGTGCCTGGCCCCTGCCCGCATCCTGTCGTCCTCTACCTCTATCTCCTCTACTTCTCTGAGCACGTCCCGCATAGCCTCGACCTCGTGGTGCAACTGCCTGGCGTGTAGCGCCAACTGGGGGAGGAAGTAAAGCCATCGGTGTAGGAGGTGGAAGGGGTAAAACAGCCTGTGGAGCAACGGTCCCGCCCTGAGATCTACAATCTCTCGCAAAGTGTCCGGGAAGTCCACAACTATAACAGGTAGATGGCGGTCTCTGATCACCAGGATAAGAACTAAACATCTGGCCCTGTGTCCAATCTCGTCCAACACTGCGGCCTGGAGTATATCTGCTTGGATAGGACCCTCTACCTCGGCCAAACTGTCTATTTGTCGGCACGAATGGTCTACTCCTCTTTGGCTCCGGAACTACTCCTGACTGGCTCAAACGCTCCTCTACTCGAATCGCCACATCCATGGCCTGTGCATATGTATCAAAATGCTGGGAGCCTATCGCCAGATACAACTGTGTGTCCAAACTCCTTAGGAACCTTTTCACCCGAAGCTCCTCTGTAGGTACCAAGTATGGGGCATATCGTGATAGCTGGGTGAATCGTAAGTCATAATCGGCTACCGACATACTTGCTGATTTCTTCAACGCTTCGAAACTGCTAGCTCTAGCATCCCTCACACTCTCGGGAAGAAATCTGGCAAGAAAGACTGTAGAAAACTCGGTCCACGTCATCGGAGGAAGATTCGTAGCTCGCCCTCTCTCCATCGACTCACACCACTCCTGTACAAGTCCCTCCAAACGAAAGCTAGTCAGCTCAACTGACCTCACATCAGAACATCGCAATGATCTGCCAATTCTCGCCATCCTATCAAGAAAAGACTGAGGATCTTCCGCCACATCGGTCCCTGTAAATACCGGTGGTCTCAATCTCATAAACTCCGCAAGTGATACCTCCATCACTCTCGTATCTACTGGTGCTGCCGTCTGTGTAGGCTGTACCTCGGACTCCGCTACGGTCGGTGCTGGATCTGATCTCAAAGCTCGAGTGGTCTCAGCTAACTGTCCTACCACTCGCTGTAATCCCAACATACCCTCCTTGATCCTAGTCATGCGATCTAGAGGAGGAGGATCAGCATGCTCATGCACCTCCTGCACGTCCGGTGTACCAGTCCTCGTCACAGGCGGACTCGCCCTAGCTGCATTCCTGGCTGCGGCTCGCCTAGCCCGCGTAGCCATAGCAACTGGAACAAGAAACGAGAGTTGATAAGGTGTGGGAACAGAAGAATTCAATAACGGAAAATCAACGGAAGAATAGATCAAGATAAACATCCTAAGGTTAGTTAGGCTGAATACGATAACGTAAATATGCCGCGGAACATACGTATGGTACTGCATTCGTCCTAATTCACCTACTCCATCAAACCAAAGGTCATCCTAACTCTCAGACTTACATCAACCTATTGAAATCCCTTACTGAATTCCGTAAGGTTTCTCCTAAGCTCTGATACCAACTTTGTCACGACCCAAGTTTGGATGTGACAGGCACTCGGATTGTATCATATCTAAAGATATGCACAAATCCAAGTAAGCCAAAAACCAAGATCAAAATACCTTATTTCGGAATTATTTATGAAAATTTAGTTTTTAAGTAGAAATCTCAAGTTATGAATTTAAATCAGTAAACAATTAACAAGGTTAAGTTTAGTTGCATTCCGAGTTGGAATCAACAATATCAATAATGAACATGAATATAAGCATATGAAATATCACTGAATCTCACAAAGAAAGAAGCTATGAAACTGATCAACCGATCTCAACTGTATATATACATACCATCTCTCATTTCTAAGTCAAAATACAAGTCTGATGGAGTCTTTCTAGATACAAAATACAAAATGGAAGGTTACTACACATGTAACCTACCCGCAAAAGATGGAATATAACAGCAAAAGTGATCCTGCCTCGCAGCTACCCGTCCACTCTATCCCTGCAAGGAACTGTGGCACAATGGGGATGAGTTGCCAACTCAGTGAATACGACTAACATATAACGGTGAATAAAGTAAATATGACAATCATGCTACTGAATATGAATCAATATGATATATGAGTATATGTGAAATCCAACAATAAATCTCATTATACTTCTGAAATCACAACTCAAGTAAATCATTTCTCGGTGTCCATCAACGACACAAAATCTTCATTTCTCATAGGCATCATTCCCCGAATGATCCTATACTCATAATATCGGTCGTTATCCTCTAGATACACGCCGTATTTCTATAACCAACTCCGGTATCGAGTAACCTCGCTAGGCTCCCCCGTCTCAATACGGCTATCCTGCCCCTCGGTCTCGACCGGGTCCACCCTGTATCCAACTGTATATCTCCCCCACTCAGTATGGATAACGTAAATCCGCGACCGTATATCTCCCCCACTCGGTCCGGAATAAAACCAAAAACAGAAATCATCTCAGGTGGACATGTCACATCAATCATGAAAAACTGGATTTATGTAGTAGTATTCAAAACTCAAATCATAAATCCTCAATTCTGCATCTATCTCATATCCAACATGGAAGTACGCATAAAGCAACAGAATGTAAATAAGGAATTCTACCAATATACTTGACATATGAAAGACAATATAATCCATATTAATAAGTATGATATTTAAGTGTATGTGACATGGCAATATCGACGAGGTGTGTGTAGCATATAAGATGTGCACGTGGCATGACTCGTCGATACTTGTGAAGTGTTCTAACAACTAAGCAATATACAAGCATTTTAATGAATGAAATTCTAATAACTAAACATGATGATATGAATATCACATTAAGTAAAACCATGGGCGAAACACGCCATCTTTACTAAATTCCCCGGTAGATGTTTAGTCTACTCACCGGAAAAGTCGAATCTACTCCGGAATCGCTAATCCTTTCCCTTTCCTCGCGGCTTCTGTATTTCTCGAATCCGCGTCTAAATATGCAAAGTTAACGCGTATAAGCAAAACTACATTTCCGATATAACGGACATAGAAACACGTTATCCCTTTTTCTAGTTATCTATTATTAGGTTATATCAAGTTGTTTAACACTTAGTCTTGCTGGAGTTTAGCTTAAATCTGTACTGTTGCAGAATTTAAAACGCGACTTGATTTCATCGTGTCGTATTTAGCGTTTTACGATTCTTTTACCGATATATCATTCCAGATTTAGATTACAGTGAAACTAAGTTAAATCAACAGTGCCAAAATAGCCTAAATAGTATACTGCAGACACCCCAATTGAACAAACCCCAAAAATTCCCAACATGGCCGGCGACGCCGGCCATTCCTCTTCTGTCGCCGGCCCAACCCCGGCGCCCCACTGTCGTTTTCTTGTGGTGTGTTCACCTTGATTCCTACATCATTTCTACTCTGTTGAAATTATTTAATTATGTTCCAGATTAAAGCAGATTCCCACAGACACTAAATTTGTTAAAATACGATATCATGTGATCTATCTAAACTAAAATTAACTAATCTACAGAACTTAATTACCTACTGAGTTTAAGAAGTTTACCCTCCTATTAGTTGTAGGAATAACCCTTCATTATTAGCCAACCCCTTCTAGCTTGATGATGAACTACACTCAAGAACAAGCTCCATTCTTCCTCTTCTTTCTCTTGTTCTTCTTGTTCTTTCTTTTCTCTTCTTTATTTTTCCTTCCCTTTTGATTTTCTTTTCAGTTTTAATTAGGTTTCAGAACTGAAATTTAGTTTTATATGTGAGAGGAGGAAGGGATAAGGGAAGGTGGTGGTGTCAAGGTTTGAAGGTGTAGGTTTCATGCAAGAAGGAGGTGTGAAGAAATTGGAAAACATGCAAGCATGAGGTGTTTAAGCATTATCTTCATAATTTTGTTTTAATCTCATTTAAATTCTGAGCTAATTTGACCTTTCCAACATTTTCACTTATATCTACAACAATTTCATATTTACATAAAAACTTAAACTTTACAATTTAACCCCTCACAACTTACTTATTATAAAACACCTATTTTGTTAAAATGAAGCTAAATTTTCCATTAAAACCCTTATAACTTATTTATATTACATTCTAAAATTCTAATTTAATTTGTATTACATAAAATTTATGAAGATTAACATATTTGATTTTAACCATTTTGTGATTTATCAGCTTATTCATAATTTAATTAATTTTATTTATTTCTAGGTTTTTCCTAATTGTTACAATATTCCCCCCTTAATAAAATTCGGTCCCCGAATTTAAAATAATTACTATACATACCTATGAAAAGATGTGGAAATTTCTTCCGCATCGCGTCCTCCGTCTCCCAAGTAATCTCCTCGCGATCCTTTCCTTGCCAGAGAACTTTTACAGATGGCAGTGTCCTCGATCGTAGTTGCTTTGCCTGTCTGTCCAAAATAGCAACTGGCTGCACTGTGAAGGATAGATCTGGCTCAAGCTGTAGAGTCTGATGTTGAATCGCATGAGATGGATCGTGAAGATATCTGCGAAGCATCGAAACATGGAACACTGGATGTACGTCGGGAAAACCAGGTGGAAGTGCTAACCGATAAGCCACAGCGCCCACTCTCTCTAAAATCTCGTAAGGTCCAACATATCTGGGGCTGAGCTTCCCTTTCTTCCCGAAGCGCATCACACCTTTCATTGGAGATACTCGAAGGAACACATGATCTCCCACATCAAACTCGAGTTTGCGTCGTCTTTGATCTGCATATGACTTCTGTCTGCTTTGAGCCGCTTTCATTCTATCTCGTATCAAGTGAATCTTCTCTGTAGTTTCCTGTACTATCTGCGGTCCCAATATACAACTCTCACTAAGTTCTGTCCAGCAAACAGGTGATCTACATTTCCTTCCATACAAGGCTTCAAAGGGTGCCATCTGGATCGTCTCTTGAAAACTGTTGTTATAAGAGAATTCTACCAAAGGTAGGTGACGATCCCAACTACCACCGAAATCTAGGCTACAAGCCCGAAGCATATCCTCTAGTATCTGAATGGTCCGCTCCGACTGACCGTCTGTCTGTGGGTGGAAAGCTGTACTAAAACTCAGTCGTGTACCAAGAGCGTCTTGAAGTTTCTGCCATAGCGTGCTCGTGAATTGGGTACCTCGATCTGATACTATGCATGTCGGCACTCCATGTAGACGTACAATCTCATCGATATAAACCTGTGCATACTGAGCAAATCCATATGTCGTCTTCACTGGAAGAAAATGAGCGGCCTTCGTCAGTCTGTCTACAATCACCCAAATGGAATCATACCCTCTGCTAGTCCTGGGTAGACCCACCACAAAATCCATGGAAATCTGTTCCCATTTCCACTCTGGAATGGGTAAGGGTTGCAGCTCTCCGGCTGGCCTCTGGTGTTCTGCTTTGACTTGCTGACAAGTCAAGCATCTTGAAACAAAATCCGTAACATCCTTCTTCATTCCTTCCCACCAATAATTTTCCTTCATATCACGATACATTTTGGTGGAACCAGGAAGAATACTGTATACTGACCTGTGGGCATCCTCCAAAATCTCACGCCTCAATCCATCAGAATCTGGCACACAGAATCGGGTAGACTAGCTATCATCTGTCTCATATCTGCCTGAAAGCTCCGGCAACCTCAGCTCGTAAGCTCCGAAAGCAACATCCTGTCGATCTCAGCAACAGCTGGTCCATCTGTCTGCACGGTAGGCGACATCACAATCTCTGAGGTATGCTGTACATCAACAGTCCTCTTTCAACTGGCAGTTCTAACAATGGCCCGATCATTCGGTGCAAAACCAAGCACTCGCCTCCACTAGAGGTCACAATCACCAATACTAACTCGAGACATTCCCATGTCACCAGAAAACACAATGGTCGGCCCTCGTACCAAACGAGCTCACACCGGCCGTAATCCTAGCAGCAGCCCAAACTGCGCTCAAACATGGTGACAGGAATCCCAATCGAGTATCAAAGAGAGCACATCAGTGACAAGAAGGAAACAACAGATCTAGAGTAGATACATGATCATAGGAAGGAACAGCATCAATGAAGGTATGATCATGAAACTAATCGAATCGGGGATCTCAAATGGATGTATAATCCTGGATATGAAGAGAATCACGGATCTCGAAAAGTATGCACATCCTAAGGTTCCTTAAACGGAGTGGCGTGTCGTAAGTATGCCGCGGAACATACCAACGGTACGTCACTCTACTTTAGTCACCTATTCCATCAACCAAGGGTCATCCTAATACGACGAAAGTTCGGGTCTAATACCCCCTCGACCAAGTCTAAGTCCCGTAAGGTCAAGCCTAAGTTCCGTATATAAACAACGCCCTAGGCTCCACATAGTCAAACTTAGACTCGAACCAAGGTCAACCTAGCGCTCTGATACCAACTTTGTCACGACCCAAAGTTTGGCCCGTGACCGGCACTTAACCACGTAACGCCTACAGGCGTAACGCGACTAAGTAAGCCGAAAACCCAGAAATCTAAAACCCTTTTTAAGAATAAGTAAAGAACTACATGTTTAAAAATCAATGTTTTTAAATAACTAAGCCGAATATGCAATTTAAAACAGTACAGTCTTTTCTAAAAATTTCGGCAGAGTTTCTTTTGTAAAACTGGCCCCGAATGGGGTACAACAAGAATGACAATATATATATATATATATATATATATATATATATATATATATATATATATGCAATGATAAAGGCATCCCCAAGCGGGAGCTAGCTCTTCGTCAATAGACGGTCACAACCACACATGCAACAATAATATACAACGCCAAGTGGCGAGGATCAAACCCAAAAGAAAGCTCAAGCAACCAGAAACCGCAATACTACTAAGCGCGACTCTAAGGTCGAATAATACATCACTAAAGTCTAGGTCTGAAACAATATACAAGTTTTGGTTGATGGAAATTCTAGATACAATGAGTAAAATGAATACAATGGTGGTTCTTGATGCGAAAGAATCCACCTACCAAAAGCAATTCACCCGCAAGAAGGAAGTGTGCCAGAAATGCCGCAATAGAAACCTGTACGGCAGAACCTGCAAGAACTGTGGCACAACGGGGGTGAGTTGCCAACTCGTGAATAGAAACATCTACAAACAGAAATCGAATGCAAGACATAAACCTAAGTCAACAATCAGTAATATAATCCACAAGAGTACATCTGAGTGTGATAAGGTGGCAAGGTAACATCTAAATATGTATGTGGTGCCAAGTACTCAGGTAATAACATGTCATCAGTATAAGGTATGTCTGCAAGAAGTAAATATGATGAAGTATCAATGATATCAATACACATATATTAGCGTCCCATACCACTAATATTGGTGTAAGGGTATATATAACAGCGCCCTCATACCCTGTTATATATACAAATGAAGTATGATAAGTGTAAATCCAGTCTGTATATATATAATCCATGTCTGTATATGATCCATATCTGTATATGATCTATGTCTGTATATGATCCATATCTGTATATGATCTATGTCTGTATATGATCCATATCTGTATATGATCCATGTCTGTATATGCGTGGAACCCGTCCACCCGTCACCCAATGACAATAAGCATCATACATGCAATATGAGGATATAAACAACATCATGGTAAAACATCATGAAACCCGTGCCAAGCATCGACACGTAAATCCTCATCCATATGGGGCTCCGTCTGCGGTATCGGCCCTCGGCCCCGGCAGTACGAGTCAACCCATGTCCATCTCTGGGCTCCGTCTGCGGTATCGGCCCTCGGCCCCGGCAGTACGGGTCAGCCCATATCCATCTCTCAACTCCGGTCGGAATCCTCCAGATATCCGCCGAGCTCAAATACAATCACCGGTAGGTAGTAGTCCCTCTGCCGGGCTCACCGTCTATCACACAGCGAAACCGTTCTCGCCCCGGGGTACCATACCGGGTCCACCATGTACCCGTAATCGGCCTCAACCGCCTCCTCGATTCGGGTTTTTATATATCACTCTAGCACCGAGAAAACACATGGTGGACGCACCGAAATATCATATCAAGGGAACCGGGTTTTTAAATGATTACATATTTGAAATAGCCACGGTTCCCAAATCCAGAAATCACATATAATCCAAACCAAAATGTAAGTCACTAATCTGATATGATATGTGCGTCAAACATAATATCGTGTCAAGTCACATATAGATGAGCTACAATATAATGATCAGGTGTGATATAAACATCAATGTGAGTATCAAGTCATGTCACATATAAACGAGCTATAATATAATGATCAGGTGTGATATAAGCATCAATGTGAGTATCAAGTCATGTCACATATAAATGAGCTACAATATGATGATCAGGTGTGATATAAACATCAATGTGAGTATCAAGTCATGTCACATATAAACGAGCTATAATATAATGATCAGGTGTGATATAAGCATCAATGTGAGTATCAAGTCATGTCACATATAAACGAGCTACAATATGATGATCAGGTGTGATATAAACATCAATGTGAGTATCAAGTCATGTCACATATAAATGAGCTGCGATATTATGATGCGATGTGACATATGTATCAGGTATGAATATCAAGTCAAAATCATATATGTTTGTGTACAGGTCTATGTGTACAATATGCCATGCGGAAAACATACCATGAATGCAGCGGTACTACAGTGTAGTGACATAGCAATTATCGATGATGAAGTGTGTGAGTCGGCAATCAGTGTACGTGGAACATACGCATCATCGATAATGGTGCTGGTGTCCTAACAGCATGATGGCAATATAACAATAAGCACAAGTAATGCCATGCAAATAGTATAAACAGGTGCAATCGAAATGAGCAACGCAACAGTGAAGAATCTAACTCAAAAGCTATATCATGCAACCCTGCCCTTTTGAAATACGACGAATCGGGGTCTTTGGTAAAACAAGGGCTACGGTGTTTAGAAAATAGACGCTACACATTTGAAAATATCCGTAGAATCCCCTTTTCCCTATCTTGCAATATTCCCGATTCGTTAGTTTGAAATAGGTATGACTCTGGTCTAATCTAACATCTACTATGCAGCTACTGATCTAAGTATCATGCAAGTCTGGAGGGGTATGGAAACCGCCTAAATCTGAGTCGATACATATATAAAGGTATATAGTCGGTGATCGCGCCTCAATGTCATATCATAAGATATCCTCGAGTTATGAGTGCGGATCTATCATCAATATCGGCTCGTACGGTAATCATCGTACGGCATCCCAATAGCTGGGTACGGGTCAACATCTCACTATCTCATCACCTAACAGGTATCACTATCATCAGATCACATAGCCTGGGGTACTACTCTATGTCTAGCACCAAACGATACCATCAATGAAGTATGCGTGCGGGGGTAAACACATATCCCAAGCCCGCAAGAAATCCCAAGTCATATCCCACATGTGCATCATAACATATCACCTATCTCCCGTCATCAAGCCCACATCATCGACTCATCTCTAAAGTCAATCCATATCATCAACACCGTGTAAGTACAAGTAATATGCAAGGGTGTGTGTGTAGGTGTAATTCTATCCTAGGGTTCGCGACTATAAACTACACTAGTCACTTCTACCCTACACTATCCACAATACTTCTAACACAAAGCTACAACACACTAAAACTATCACACATCTACTATATATATTATACTAACTACGGACTGCGGGGGTGCTATACGCCATCCACCCGACTTCCCCCTGTAGATATAATCTACTCACCTTGCTTCTCATTTGCAGACATCACCACGCATTTGCTCGTCGTCCCGAAGTCTTCATGGGTACCTACACATCAACATATCGTGTATGCGCATTAAAACCAAATCCAAGCTAAAACGGCGCATGAAATCCAAAACGATATGATAAGGGGGCCTATAGGTGAGAACCTATGGCACGCCTTCAAAACCATCAATAAATCCTCTATATCGTCGTATAAACGCCAAATAGTCGAGGCAAAACGAAACACACCAATGCAGAAATGAAATACGGAATACGGAAACTAAAGTCCAAAACAACAACTCATGAAATGTGTCCCAGATTCTACCCTAGATCAGTTTATACAAATCTATATATACCAGGGGCCTAAACTAACAATGTAGGAGCTACAGAACCAAAACGAGCCAAGGAGGTGGGACCCAGGCCGCAATTGGCGGCCAAAAGAGGGAATTTGGCGGCCGGGATAGGGAGTTGGGGGCTAGGGTTTGGGGTGTTGCCTCTATGGTGCCTGCACATCTCAATTTCCACTCAATATCATTTTAGGGTCCTCGGGGTGATAGCAGATTCAAGTTAACCTGCACAGATTACACAATTTCCCCGATATCGGTTTCTAAAATCCGTATTTCTGGTTCTAGCTTCAGGTTTTGGGTTCCAATTCATGCACTAGGGCGTTTACAAGTCCTCTACTGAGCTCAATTTCACATTACAACTCAAGTTTCTCTCAAACCCTAACTAGGTTATCACCAAGTCCATAATATCACACAATATCGATATAATCTTAACATGGGGTTATAGGAAATGCTACAATTAAGCTAATGGTTCAGAAATTACCTCAATTGGCAACTCAAGAATTTTCTTGAGTTGCCCCTAGTGGCCAAAATCCATGCTTTCTTAGTCCATCTTGTAGATCTCGAGCTTGTGCACATTTTTAATGAAACCGATATATGGTTTTGAGGTTGTTTTTGAGATGAAAAGAGGAGTTGAAGAGGGGAGGGAGATGAGGAAGTGGCAGCAGCAGCAAGAGCCAAAGGAGAGGGAGAGAAATGAAGAGGAGAACAATGGCTAAGGGTTTGTCAAAGATGCCCATACCCTCTCTCACCAACTCCATTCTTAATTCCTTTTCTTTTTCTTTTCTTTTCCTTTTTCTTTTAAGTCCCTAACCTTCTTACAAGAATAGTAAACCCAAATGAAAACCATGGCAAGAAAAATGCACAAGTGTAGAAAATGTGATATGTGCATGTTTTGCACAAAATTGCCAAAAAACCCGATTAGCGATTTTAATCGCGATTAGCGCTAAATTAGTGTCAAACTAATCACAAAAACTTAAAAATGTCATAATTCACTAATTTACCCTATTTTAGAATTTTCCATAATTTTTCATAATTTTTCTAACATTTTTCCTATTTATTTGCATTTAATATTAAAATAATCAATAAAATAATATTAAATTATAAAAATTCCCAAAATTAATATTTTATATTTTTGAAAATGTTACAAGTATGCCACGGTATCTAGCTTGGAACTCTTCCAACATACCGTCCCTCCATTGAGGGTAAAGACAAAGCCCGAGACTGACTATCAGTCGTCCTTATCACTCTGGAAGCTCGAACCAAGAACATTCTTTTAGTGCTTCTCAAGTACTTAAGAATGTCCTCCACAGCTGTCCAGTAATTCTCCTAAGATCCGATTGATTCCTTACCACTACTCCTAGTGATTTAGCTACATCTAGTTTGGTACATAACATCGCATACATGATAGAGCCTAGTGCCGAAGCATATGATATCCCTTGCACGTGAGCTCTCTCCAAATCAGTCTCGGGAGACATCTTTTTGGAGAGAGTGATTCATGAGTAAGTGGGCAAACCACCACGCTTAGAATCTTCCATACTAAACCCCTTTAGTACGGTGTTAATATACCTGGATTTAGGATACTCCCAACATCCACTTAGATCTATCATCATAGATCATATTCCACAAGATGTAGTAGGTATCATCCAGATCTTCCATGGAGAATCCTCGTGATAAGAGGAGCTTGACCGAGTGTAGTATAGGAAACCATTTCCTATCAAGAGTATGTCATCTACGTACTATACGTGTAAGACAACCTTACTCTCTACAACCTTCTTGTATATACAAAGTTCATCTATATTTTTGATGAAGTCAAACACTTTGACCGCTTCATCAAAACAGATGTTCCAATTCCGCGATGCCTGCTTTAATCCTGATGGACTTAAGCATAGCTTTGAACGTCTTAACTTTTCCATTTACACTAAGAATCTTCTCAAGATCCACTTGCTCCCGATGGGTTTTACCCCTTCAGGTGCAACATTCAAAGTTATACTTTGTTGGTGTACATGAATTCCATC
Source organism: Agapanthus africanus (assembly GCA_030015575.1). Lineage (NCBI taxonomy): Eukaryota > Viridiplantae > Streptophyta > Magnoliopsida > Asparagales > Amaryllidaceae > Agapanthus > Agapanthus africanus. The sequence continues at coordinate 214,691,969 of JASDDO010000008.1, forward strand.
TTTGATCGCATAGCATCCAGCCATTTCACAGAATCCCTACTCGTGATGGCCTGCCTGAACCTGGTTGGGTCATCATCTACCATGATGCAATTCTCGCTCCCACCGTCATCGAGGAAACCATAGTATCTCTCAGGTGGATGAGGAACCCTACCAGATTCACGGAGAGGCTGAGGTTTGTTGGAAACTATTGAATCCTTTGGTTTTACCAAATCATCAGCTGTTAGTTTGTGCAGCTGGAACTACTTCCAGTTCTACCCCATAACCACAAATTTCTTCACAAGAAAATCCTTTTCTAAAAAGGTGGCATGCTGAGAAACAAAACACCTTTTGCTCCTCAGTGTGATAGATGATATACCCTCGCGAATGTTCGAGATATACAACAAACTTATACAGAACTGACCTTTCCTCGAGCTTGTCCGGATTTTGCTTTTCAACGTAGGCCAGACGACCCCATATCTTAACTCGTTTAAGACATGGTCTCTTCCCATTCCATATTTTATATGGAGTAGTAGGCACTGATTTGGATGGAACCCCATTCAACAGGTATGCAACTTCTCAAGTGCATAACTCCAAAAGAAAACAGGCAACTCAGCAATACTCATCATAGATCGCGCCATATCTCATAGGGTGCGATACCTCCGCCTCGATACACCGTTGTGCTGTGGTGTACTCGAAGGAGTAAGTTGAGAGAGAATCATATTCTCTTTTAAATAATCCAGGAACTCCATGCCCAAGCATTCACCTCCCTGATCACATCAAAGGACTTTAATACTTTTACCCATTTGGTTCTCTACTTCGTACTTGTATTCCTTGAATTTCTCAACAGTTTCAGACTTGTGTTTCAACAGGAACATATGTCCGCATCTCAAGAGATGGCTATTGAATATAATGAAGTACGAAGAACCAATCCTGGCATTAGTAGACATAGGACTGTATACATCATCATGTATCTGTCCCAATAGTTCAACAACTCTTTCTCCATTTCCAATAAACGGAGTATTGGCCATTTTACCTTTGAGACAAGACTGGCAAGTATCATAAGATGAAAATTCGAACAGATTCAAACATTCATCCTTATGTAACTTAGCTAGTCGTGTCGCATTGATATGACCTAGTCTACAATGCCACAAGAAGGATTCGTTCATTTCTGAACTACTCCTCTTGTGTTTATTCTAATTACCTTGAACCGTGTTTTGATTTAGAACGTATATGCCATTACATAACGTGCCTGATCCAATCAATTAAGGAAAATGTTCACAACATTATCCATCAATACAAAATTATATCCTTCTTTAACTTATTAAAGAAACCGATGTAATGTTGTATATCAGGTTCGGTATGTAATTGGGTGCAGTCCCGAAGCACTTGGAGGCAGCGGTGGTTAGATAGGATTCGTTTCTCCCGGTATTGGGGGTTGATATAGCGTTGTGTTTGGAGAGCCATTACACAAAGTCCCTGGCCAGGGCAAGAGAGATTTACTGGTTAGTATTCCGATAGTTTCTCAGGGTGTTTTGGGCTACATTCCGACACGACTTATTGCGCTATTAGGGGTCTGACGATTACCGCCCTTCAGGGCCCGATATGCGATACTCTTAGACGAACATACCATACTGTATGGAGATTGTCACATGCAGGCTCAGTAGGAGTTCGGATGGGTTTGCTCATCGGCCTTCTTATCGACAGATACCTGGGTAGTCGTTACGTGCAGCTAGTACTGCTTGCGGCTTGTGGTTAAACCCACTGCCGGTGTACTGTCGAGTCTTTAGAGTCCCACACAGAGGGTTTCCCTGCATCCGGCGAAAGATGTAGAGGTCGTATGGTTTTACGACAGGGCTTCGATCACGTACGTGCACTTATGTGCGTATGATGTTCGGGCGGATGATTCTAGTGGGCTTTAGTTTAAGCCGGATCCTAGTATTGTAATGATGGATTTGTTTCGTCTCTTTGTATTCGTATTCTTCGGAATGTGGATGCGGGTATGTATATACGGCTGAGGGGAATTCTCGTAAATAGTTCAGGAAAGCTTCTAGAAGGGGACACTTATTAGGGTGTTGATTTCTTTTTGAGATTAAAACTGATTGGGTAGAGAAATGAGGTGGATGTGAACATTGAACCTAGCATGGATATTTGGTGACTCATGGCTATGACTCACCATAAGATATTTGAACTCATGAGATATTTGTGTGAGAAATATCTCCACAATTATTGAATAAGCCTCACTCATTTCAAAAGGGCAGCCAAGCATCTTCAAAGCTCACAACTCCTCTCTCATTTCTCAAGTTCACTTCTTTTCTCATATGAAACCCTAATTGTCTCATGAGTTGAGAAACCTAGGGTTCCAAGAGACAAAGTATTCCATCTTCACTCTCTACATCACCTAAGCCATCTAGTATAGCAAGCTACTTGCCCTAGTTACCTCGGAGTTGAGGTTGGAGCTCGGACTATAGACTTTCGGGTGGATCGTCTTTGACTCGAGGAAACCGACGAGAAAGCCACGATCCGTAACGATCCTTGGAGCCTACGATGATGAGGAGGACATCGACTAAAAGACCCGAAAGACTTGGTTTCGTAAGGTATAACTTTCATCCGAATAGTTAACTTCACACAGTATTTTGTTAGCTAGGGTTTAGCATCGATCCTGGAGTTTAAGTTCGTGTTGCGAGATTTGAAAAATCATTTTTTTGAAAATTCCGCCTCCTCGCGGACACGTGGGGTGCGCGACATGGACTTATAGTGGTATTGGAGCCTTCTAAACCATAGTTAACAAGTTAGACAAAGTTTAAAACTACGAAACCGAAATAACTCCGAAACATCGCGACTAAGATCCAAGTTTCTGTCAATTTTTCCCGAGCCTATAATTTTTTTTAAACAATTGCAGAGTGCTCTACCCAGTATGATATGACCACACACTAAAATTGAAGTAGTTTCACCGGAATAGGACCGACCAAAAGGTCAAAAAAACGGGTGTCACCTTTTTTGTTGTGGTGAAATGCTTTGAATTTTGGTCTGTGTTCTAGTTGCTTGGATCTAAGGTCTGTGGTGTTGTTTGTTTTTGCCAATTTTGGATATACTATTATCTTTTTACTGTGGCAATACGGGGTGTTTCGAAGTCGTAGTTTTAACGTCGTTTAAAGTTTCAAGTTGTGATATATGTGTTTGGAAACGTCGACTAATTGCTATACGTCGATTAGTCGTGGTTGCACATATCTGTGTTGCTGTTCTTGTGGTTTGTGTATATAAACTTATTAGATCGTCATGGATGAATAGCCGGGGGATGTGAGATGAGGGTTTTTCATTCTTTCATTCGATGTAATATTGTAAAGTGATGTAGTATTATTTTGCGGGGCACATCCGGGTTGAGGTTGTAGCTACTGTTGTATATTATTTCTTTTACTGTTTTCTGCTCCTAGGATAGACCCAAGGTAGGGTGCACAAACTACAGGGTACTTTGAAGTGCCGAGTGACCTGCTCACTTTGATGAGGGAGGTTGCTTCACTTCGGGTATTTGGCGGGTAGTTTGCCGCAACCGTAAGGGTCTAGGGTGGGGTTTGGCTATTCATTACGACTGTGGAATCCGGCTTTCGTTACAGGCTTAAACGAAACGTGGAATTCCTAGTATATCTAATATGTTCATATGTGACCTGGAATGCCTATTATTGCATGAGACGAATGGTTATAATATATATATTATATATTAGACGTTGCTTATGTTTTGCATCCACGCTAGTCCAGCCCCCGCTCTGGCGTTAGTTAAGTAACCTAACGGTGTTAGACGGGACCTAGTGGCGAATGCGGATGGCATAAGCGTACGTCATGTTTTCGTTTCTTTCTGTGATGATAGGTGTAAATGATAGGACACATTATATTAATGCAAAGCAAGCAAACCAAAGCTGAATCGTTGGAACAAATTTTAAAACCACTCGTTTTTTTCAAAACAGCAGACTTTTAAATGCGGAGCTTAAACCACTCCTTTTAAAAGCTATCAGGTTCCTTCGATTATATCAAGTTCACTACGTTCACGGTTTCGCCAAAACCATTCGTAGCCCTCCATCATTTCATATGAATAGTCAGTAGTATTCAAGCTATGTTTGTTGGTCTTCGTCAATGCATAGTGATTGGTAGCTGCTGGGTGTTCATATGTAGCATAGATAGATGCGTTGGTTTGGGACAGTCGTATTATTTTGTTGGCCTTCGTCAAGGGTATATACGGGTGGGCTCAAATTAACCTGGACAATGATTGATAGAACTTAACATGTGACTTATGATTTGTTGGCCTTTGTCAAGGTCATAAGAGCATGGGGCAAAAATCCACATCGGGAGGAAACTTGCTAGTGCTGCATACCATTTGGAGTTTGATAATGTTGGTAGGATTCCTTCAGCATTATCACACAATAATATTTGGGTTCCGATCCTACTGTGAGTATCCGCTACTCCTCGAGAAAATTTTCACTTAACGATCAATGCTATAAACCAAGTAGGTGTATAGAACGGTGTGTTCCCCTCCGAATGGCGGCCGCGACGTGAGGACGTCTAGCCTGAGATTCGGGGCAGATGCTATATGGTTTTATCCGTCTACTTCTCCGAAGATGCCAAGTTGATTTATGGCACCGTGTATCAGAGGTTTAGACGGATGCGGCCGATGTAGCAGACTTCGTTAGATTCCCCCTCGCTAGAGGGGTTTTTGATTGTGGGGACGCTCTTCCCTGCAGGCGCAAGCCCCTGCAGTTAATTACGCTACCGCATCGCGGTAGCTACTTTCTCCTTCTCCAGAATTTCACTTCGTGTCATGTGTGTTTGTTTTGTTTGTGGTTGCCCGTGGATTGTATACGGAGACTGAGTAATGCCGTCGCCCGTAGGACGTGGATTAGTCCAAATCCGTATTTACTTAGATTTGGGTTTGGTGTTTTTAATTTGAGGATACGCTAGCCGTGTTGAGGCTAAGATCCACTTAAACATCCGTTAAGGATACGTTAGTCCTGTTTGAGACTAAGATCGACTTAGCGTGGTGATCCATTTAATATATGGCCGTCAGGACTCGTCACCTCTCTGACGACGTTGAAGGGTTACAACGACAGGTGCCAGAGGAGTTCGGAGATGTACCCTTGAACCAAAGTTGATTTAGAGTTTTAGAGTCCATTTGAATGTTTAAGGATACGTTAGCCGTGTTTGGGGCTAAGATCAACTTAAACGGGACCGTTTAGATCCGGCAAAAGAGCATTTGGGGGCTCTATTGCTCCAGTTTAGGGACGTGGTGGTCCATATTCCAGTTTAGGGACGTGGTGGTCCATTATTAGTTTAAGGACGTTTTGGTCCATCGCCAGTTTAAGGACGTAGTGGTCCATCATTAGTTTAAGGACGTTTCGGTCCAATATTAGTTTAAGGACATTTTGGTCCAATATTAGTTTAAGGACGTTTCGGTCCAATATTAGTTTAAGGACGTTTCGGTCCACGAGTTTAGGGACCCCGCAGTCCTGTCACGACCCGCAGGGTACGGAACGTGACTGGCACTTAAGTTTACGAAACGTCTAAAGACGTCCGTAAAATAAGTAAGCCAAGCCCAGAAAACAAAACCAATTAAGCAAAAGAGTGAAGAAAACCCAATCAATTGAAAGCGAGTTAACAAATAAGTCATGTAAAACCCTTTTAAAAAAACAATATCAATTTTTCCGAAAATTTCGGCAGAGTCTCCTTTGTAATTACTGGCCCCCAAAAATGGGTACAACAAGAATATATATAAAACCAACAAATAAGGCATCCCCAAGCGGGAGCTAGCTCTTCGCCATAAGGCGGTCACAAATCCCACGCAATATAAATGACAACAAGCATAATGAAGCATAAGGAAGCATGAAAAAGTAGCATGTCGGCTCAAGTGAGCTCGACCCCAAAATACAGCATAAAATCCACAAACCTCACAGTCTCATCTCTAGGTCAATATACAATAATCTGGTAGAAACAGTAGATGGAGTACACTAGATACAAGAATATACAAGGTGGTACAAAAAAATAACATAACCCACCTATGAGCAAATCTCGAGCCCAAGCAAAAGAGGCAAAAGAACAAGTGCGCCCGCCGCTACTGAACTGACGGAGCGGACCTGCAAAAGACTGTGGCACAACGGGGGTGAGTTGCCAACTCGTGAGTAATAAATAATATCTACAAAGGCTATCGTATGCATGCACACAAGCATCCTAGCATCTATAATACAGGTATGACTGGATGCACTAGCAGGTGTGTATACAACATCAGTGTACGAATATGTATGCAACATGAATATCTGAGGTCTCAATAGGTATATATAAGAAATATTTTATCTCTTTTTGTTTTTGAAACTCTTTTAGAATGCCAGCATAATGTCAATGAATCGACGAAAATCGGTGTCCAGCAACGACACCCAAAAGCTGTCTCAAATCCCATAAATCCATGTCATAGTGTCTCTGGCCTCAGCCATCCGGCTGACCCATCTCAGTATCAATATATCATCCTCTCGCGGCCCCGGTCGGTATCCTCTGGATATCCGCCGTGCCCAATGAAGTCACCGGTAGGTAATCCGTCCCCTGCCAGGCTCATCGTCAACACCACGAGCTTCTTGCCCCGGGGTACCCTACCGGGCCCACCATATACCCGAAACGGTTCATCCAACTCCTCGAAACGGGTCTCCAAAAACCACAGCAAACTCATGGTGGACGACACTTACATCACTAGAAAACCGCAATTTACATGTTTTAAAAATATCATAAGTTTGGAAATTTTGCGGCTTTCCCCCGAAATCCAGCAATATCATAAAATCTCAAGAAATCCACATAAGTGCATATATCAATGATAATGAATGCGTATGATATCAATAATCAAGTTGCGATGTGTGATTAATGTATTAAGCATGAACAATTAATACGATGAAGTACATGCACATGAATTAGCAATACTACGGTTTCATTTTTAAGGAATTAAGGCAATAGTACCAGTTTAAGTATCAATTAGTAAAAGGTTTCAATTTAAAAGTTATCTAGTGTGGTGGCATGGCAATTACCAGGGTGTGTGTGTAAACATGAATAGTGCTCGTGCTGCATATAAAAACCTGGTAATGGTGCATGTGTCCTACAATTGAGTTTGCGTATATGGGTATAACATATGGATCTAATTGCAGCAATTATCATGCCAGTATTATTATTCTAATGTCACAAGTGGTTATCCAATTTACTATTTTCCAGTTTACTAAATCTATCGGGCGACTTGCGCCATCCAAACGACCGTCCCCCGTAGATGTTAAATCTACTCACTGGAATCCCTGGCTAGCTGTGTCCAATTACCGCCTTTCCCTTTCGCGCCGCGTCTGACGTCTCCGCGACCGAACCTGGAATACATCAGTACCAAATATAAGGTTACATATCAAGAACGACGCAAAACCCCAACGAAACTACTAAAGTTCGCTAGCTAGGTACAACGTGCACAAAGTGCGCGGACACACGCGAAAATCGCAAAAACTGCCGAAAAACGCCGATTTGGTCGCCCGGCAAAACTAAAACCCGACTACCCAAAAATCCGCACTCACGTATCCTAAAAGTCGCAGGACAAGCCATTACAATCATCAAGATATCAAAAATAATTCATCACATAACTTTTATAAAAATCTAGCAAGCATATACATTCCAAAAATCGGTGCAACAATCGCCGATTTGCGACAAAACGACTACAATATAGCATAATTACCCAAGCACACTACAAGCAATCTACAAACACTAATTACAACACAATAGCAATGATTCCAATCCTATTTTCATAAACAACCATTTCTTGAATCATAAGCTAGCAAGCTAGAAATTACAATTTGATGCAAACATCGACAATCTAACGACAAAGTTAACACCATCCAACACCAACATCCAAACTAACCAAATAGCTAGCCAATACACAAATTTTAAACCATTAACTAAGCTTAAAAACCTAATTTCCATAAACAAAACCTTCTCTTGATTTTTGTAATTAGCAAACATAAACCAAACTATATATGAAAAACCTTAATTTAACACTAGATTTTAGCCTAATAAGCAAGTTAACCACTTAGATTAAGGTTAACAAAACACTAGCTAGCAAAATAAATTTAATTAACTAATACATGGTTTCTAAAACCCTAGCTTAATATCAACCATTAACTAAAAGAAACTATATTAGGATTAACACTAAAATTAACACTAAACCATGCATTTAAAGGAATTTGCAACAAAGAAAGTAACTTTGATGGAATTATACCTCTTGATCTATGGATCAAGCAAGAAAATTTGCTCCAAAAATGCCTCCTTTCCACATGTTTTCAACTATATTAGGCTTGAGAAGAGGTAGCACAAGGATTTGTTTTGGTTTTGTAAACAAATTTGTATTTATCGCTTATTTAATGTATTTTCTTACCGGCTTAAAATAATATAAAAAAATTGAAAAATAGGGAAAATTTTTTAAATGACCAAAATTTCATAATTAACTCATTAGCTACTAAAAACAAGTAATTACCTATCTATTTAAGGTATAATTAGCCCTAAACTGCAAAATATCGAGAAAGACGGTTTTCGGAAAAATACCGAATTTTCACCGAATTTCAGGAAAACACCAAAACGACTTTTCAAGACGCTACAATCTTCCCCCCTTAAAGAAATTCGGTCCCCGAATTTAAAAATATAGCTACGCGTACCTTCAAAGAGATGGGGATACTTCTTCCTCATCTCGCCCTCAGTCTCCCAGGTAACCTCCTCGCTGCTCGGGCTACGCCAAAGGACCTTGACGGTTGGTATACTCTTCGACCTCAACTTCTTCACCTGCCGATCCAGGATGGCCACCGGCTGCTCTGCAAAGGAAAGGTCGCGCTCTAGCTGGACTGTCGGGTGCAGAATCGCATGCGAAGGGTCGTGAAGGTACTTGCGGAGCATCGAAACATGAAAAACGGGGTGAACATCGGGAAAGCTGGGTGGAAGAGCCAAACGATATGCAACAGCGCCGACACGCTCGAGGATCTCGAAGGGACCTACGAATCTAGGGCTCAGCTTCCCCTTTCGCCCAAAATGCATCACGCCCTTCATCGGAGAGACTTTCAGAAAAACATGGTCGCCAACTGCGAACTCTAATCTGCGACGGCGCCTGTCAGCATACGATTTCTGCCTGCTCTGAGCCGCTCTCATCCGGTCTCGGATCAACTGTATCTTCTCTGTCGTCTCCTCAACAAGCTGCGGCCCCAAAATGCTGCTCTCGCTGAGCTCTGTCCAACAAACGGGCGATCTGCATCTCCTCCCATACAATGCCTCGAAAGGTGCCATCTGAATAGTATCCTGGAAGCTGTTGTTGTAGGAGAACTCCACTAGAGGTAAATGACGATCCCAGCTACCACCAAAGTCTAAAACGCACGCTCTGAGCATGTCCTCGAGAGTCTGAATGGTCCGCTCTGACTGTCCGTCTGTCTGCGGATGAAACGCTGTGCTGAAGCTCAAACGAGTGCCCAAAGCCTCCTGAAGCCTCTGCCAAAGTCGGCTGGTGAACTGAGTGCCTCGATCTGACACGATACAAGTCGGTACGCCATGTAGTCGCACGATCTCGTCAATATAGAGCTGAGCATACTGAGCGAAGCTGAAAGTCGTCTTCACTGGAAGGAAGTGAGCCGCTTTCGTCAATCTATCCATGATCACCCAGATGGAGTCGTACCCTCGACTGGTCCTGGGTAGACCCACAACGAAATCCATCGAAATCTGCTCCCATTTCCACTCTGGAATGGGTAACGGCTGTAGCTCTCCTGCGGGCCTCTGGTGCTCGGCCTTGACTTGCTGACAAGTCAGGCATCTCGAAACGAACTCCGCAATGTCCCTCTTCATCCTGTCCCACCAGTAGGTCTCTCTCATATCATGGTACATCTTGGTGGAACCGGGGTGGACACTATACACTGATCGGTGTGCCTCCTCAAGAATGTCGCGCCGCAATCCATCAGCATCTGGTACGCACAGTCTAGATCCATATCGTAAAATCCCCTGATCGTCAACCATGAACTCGGAAAATCTGCCCTGTCCCATCTGTGCCATGATCTCTGAGCAACGGTCGTCACTGCGCTGTGCCTCATATATACGGTCAAGCAACTGTGGGCGTGCACGAACATGCGTGAGCTGTCCCCCTGTCTGAGTGAACTCGAACTCAACTCGACTGTCGCATAACATCTGCCAATCTGCTGACGACTGCCTCTGCACTGCGCGCAAAAAGGATAGACTACCCCCGGGCCTCCTACTCAACGCATCTGCCACCACATTTGCCTTGCCGGGGTGATATAAGATCTCGCAGTCGTAGTCTTTCACCAACTCCATCCAACGACGCTGTCTGAGGTTCAGGTCTCGCTGCTGAAATATGTACTTTAAGCTCTTGTGATCGGTGAATATCTGACATGACTCGCCGTAAAGGTAATGTCGCCAAATCTTCAGTGCAAAGACCACTGCAGCCATCTCCAAATCATGAGTGGGGTAGTTCTGTTCATGCTTCTTCAACTGCCGAGAAGCGTAAGCGATCACCCGGCCATGCTGCATCAATACGCATCCTAATCCCACTCGCGAAGCATCACAGTAGACAACAAATCCGCCTGATCCCGAAGGTAAAGATAATACCGGCGCCGTAGTCAAACAAGTCCGTAGCTGCTGAAAACTGCGCTCGCACTCCTCTGTCCAGACGAAAGGAACTCCCTTCCGGGTCAAACCGGTCAACGGTGCAGCTATACGGGAGAAGTCCTGAACAAAACGCCTGTAGTAGCCCGCCAGGCCTAGAAAACTACGGATCTCAGTAACCGATGTAGGTCGGGGCCACTGCTGAACAGCCTCAATCTTCTTCGGGTCCACACAAATGCCGTCTCTCGTAACCACGTGACCCAAGAATCCAACGCTGTCCAGCCAGAATGCACACTTGGAGAACTTCGCGAACAGCTGGTGCTCCCTCAGAGTCTGTAACGTAATCCGCAAGTGCTGCTCGTGCTCCTCTCTGCTCCGGGAGTACACCAAGATATCGTCGATAAACACGATGATGAACAAGTCAAGATACGGCCTGAATGTACGGTTCATCAAATCCATAAATGCTGCTGGGGCGTTGGTGAGTCCGAACGACATCACCAAAAACTCGTAGTGGCCGTAGCACGTGCGAAAAGCTGTCCTCGGTATATCCTCCTGTCGAACTCGCAGCTGATGGTATCCTGATCGCAAGTCGATCCTCGAAAAATACCCCGCACCCTGAAGCTGGTCGAACAAATCATCAATGCGCGGCAACGGATATCTGTTCCGAACGGTAACTTTGTTCAGCTGGCGGTAGTCGATACATAAGCGCAAACTTCCATCCTTCTTCTTGACAAACAGGACCGGAGCACCCCACGGAGAAACACTCGGTCGAATAAGCCCCTTGTCCAACAAATCCTGCAACTGATCCTTCAGCTCTCGAAGCTCTGCCGGGGCCATCCGATAAGGTGGTATAGAAATATTCCCCGAACCGGGAATCAAATCAATGCAGAACTCAACATCGCGCTCAGGCGGTAGCCCAGGTAGCTCATCGGGGAAAACATCAGGGAACTCACAAACTATCGGGACCCGGTCCAACGGAACCTCTGCAGCTCGAGTATCACAAATAGACGCTAAGAATCCCTGACATCCCTTCCGCAAGAGCTGACCAGCGCGAAGAGACGAAATTAAGCTGGGAAGGGCGACACTGCGGTCTCCCTGAATAACAAGGACTGGCTCTCCCGGAAAGCTAAATCTGACTGCCTTCTCACGGCAGTCCACCGAAGCATAACAAGTGGCTAGCCAATCCATGCCCAGAAGCACATCAAAGTCCAACATATCGAGGAGTATCAAATCAACTGATGAATCCCTCTCCCCGATACGAACGGAACACAAACGAAATACAAACCGAGCGACAAACGACTCGCCTACCGGAGTAACAACAACAAGCGGCTGATCTAACGACGACGACTCACGGCCCAACATCGGTGCAAAGTGTGTAGAGACGTACGAATGTGTGGAACCTGGGTCGAATAATACCCGTGCGTCGAAAGAACAAACTGGCAAAGTACCTGTCACAACGGCATTGGATGCCTGCGCATCCTGCGGTGTCAAAGCAAATACTCGGGCCTGTCCTCCACCGATAGCGGGCTGACCTCGACCTCGGCCTCTGCCTCCTCGTCCTCTCTGAACAGGACCGCCGCGTCCACGGCCTCTGGGTGCACCTAACTGGCGTGGAGCATCGCCTGGGGTAGGAAGTAGGGCTCTCTGAGGAGGGGGTGGTGATGGTGGTAGGGTCACGTGCGGAACTGTCGCTGCTCCCTGTCGTCTCACCGGGCAGTCTCTGACAAGATGGTGCAAACTCCCGCACCCAAAACATCCTGGCGACGGCTGCTGCCCCTGGGGATAAGAACCATATAACTGTCCCCGCCCAAATCCTCTGCCAGGCCTATCTCTCAGAAAGAATCTGGCGCGCTGCCTCTGAGGCGGTACATCGGTGCGCATCCTCTTCGGCCCAAAAACGGCCGGAGTCTGTGATATGCGTGCCTCCATCCGCAATGCCGTATCCCTAGCCGCTGAATAAGTGTCGTAGTGCTGGGCGCCAATGGCAAGATATAGCTGGGCATCAAGTCCCTGTACGAACCTCTTCACCATCTTCTCCTCGGTATCCACCAAATACTGAGCATATCGGGATAACTGTGTAAACTGGATGTCATACTCAGACACCGTCATCCCAGGTGTCTTGACTAAGGCCTCGAAGCTACGAGCTCTGGCATCACGAACGCTCTCTGGAAGGAAACGAGCCAGAAAGACCGCTGTAAACTCGACCCAAGTCATAGGCGGTAGATCTGCAGCTCGACCTCTCAAGACTGACTCCCACCATGTCTGCGCGAGACCCTCTAGTCGGAAACTCGCAAGCTCTATCCATCGATCATCCGAACATCTCAGCGAACGGCAGATCCTGGCTAAACTGTCAAGGAACGTCTGTGGGTCCTCCGCTGCCTCAGTGCCGGTGAATACTGGAGGTCTCAGCCTCATGAAATCCTGTAGTGAAACCGGAATGGCCACGGTGGTAGTAGTAGGAGCAGGTATCATGGTCGTCTGTGATGTAGTAGGTACGTCATCCGGCCTCGGTGTACGACTGGCTGCAACTAGGGATCCTACCATCTGACGCAGCTCCTGCATGCCTCCCATCATCTGTCGCAACTCCTCCATACCGGTCTCGAGCCTATCCATACGGCCTGGGGAAGGTGGATCGGTCTGTCCCTGCGGCGTAGGCATACCACCCTGCTCAGTCCTAGTCTCGGACGAGCCAGCTCGAATCTCGTCTCTGGCGGCAGCCCTCTGTGCCCTCGTAGCCTTCGGCGGCATAGTGGCTGTTACAGGAAAACGGATAGTAAGGACAGTGCAATAGGATCATAGGATACACGGAATTGAAGAAGGAATTTTTCAAGCAAGTATATCCTAAAGTCACTTAGGCGGAGTACCGTATCGTAAGTATGCCGCGGACATACGCACGCTACGTTACCCTGCTTAAGTCACTTACTCCATCTACCAAGGGTCATCCTACACTCACAAAGGTAAAACCTATCGCTCTGATACCAACTTTGTCACGACCCGCAGGGTACGGAACGTGACTGGCACTTAAGTTTACGAAACGTCTAAAGACGTCCGTAAAATAAGTAAGCCAAGCCCAGAAAACAAAACCAATTAAGCAAAAGAGTGAAGAAAACCCAATCAATTGAAAGCGAGTTAACAAATAAGTCATGTAAAACCCTTTTAAAAAAACAATATCAATTTTTCCGAAAATTTCGGCAGAGTCTCCTTTGTAATTACTGGCCCCCAAAAATGGGTACAACAAGAATATATATAAAACCAACAAATAAGGCATCCCCAAGCGGGAGCTAGCTCTTCACCATAAGGCGGTCACAAATCCCACGCAATATAAATGACAACAAGCATAATGAAGCATAAGGAAGCATGAAAAAGTAGCATGTCGGCTCAAGTGAGCTCGACCCCAAAATACAGCATAAAATCCACAAACCTCACAGTCTCATCTCTAGGTCAATATACAATAATCTGGTAGAAACAGTAGATGGAGTACACTAGATATAAGAATATACAAGGTGGTACAAAAAAATAACATAACCCACCTATGAGCAAATCTCGAGCCCAAGCAAAAGAGGCAAAAGAACAAGTGCGCCCGCCGCTACTGAACTGACGGAGCGGACCTGCAAAAGACTGTGGCACAACGGGGGTGAGTTGCCAACTCGTGAGTAATAAATAACATCTACAAAGGCTATCGTATGCATGCACACAAGCATCCTAGCATCTATAATACAGGTATGACTGGATGCACTAGCAGGTGTGTATACAACATCAGTGTACGAATATGTATGCAACATGAATATCTGAGGTCTCAATAGGTATATATAAGAAATATTTTATCTCTTTTTGTTTTTGAAACTCTTTTAGAATGCCAGCATAATGTCAATGAATCGACGAAAATCGGTGTCCAGCAACGACACCCAAAAGCTGTCTCAAATCCCATAAATCCATGTCATAGTGTCTCTGGCCTCAGCCATCCGGCTGACCCATCTCAGTATCAATATATCATCCTTTCGCGGCCCCGGTCGGTATCCTCTGGATATCCGCCGTGCCCAATGAAGTCACCGGTAGGTAATCCGTCCCCTGCCAGGCTCATCGTCAACACCACGAGCTTCTTGTCCCGGGGTACCCTACCGGGCCCACCATGTACCCGAAACGGTTCATCCAACTCCTCGAAACGGGTCTCCAAAAACCACAGCAAACTCATGGTGGACGACACTTACATCACTAGAAAACCGCAATTTACATGTTTTAAAAATATCATAAGTTTGGAAATTTTGCGGCTTTCCCCCGAAATCCAGCAATATCATAAAATCTCAAGAAATCCACATAAGTGCATATATCAATGATAATGAATGCGTATGATATCAATAATCAAGTTGCGATGTGTGATTAATGTATTAAGCATGAACAATTAATACGATGAAGTACATGCACATGAATTAGCAATACTACGGTTTCATTTTTAAGGAATTAAGGCAATAGTACCAGTTTAAGTATCAATTAGTAAAAGGTTTCAATTTAAAAGTTATCTAGTGTGGTGGCATGGCAATTACCAGGGTGTGTGTGTAAACATGAATAGTGCTCGTGCTGCATATAAAAACCTGGTAATGGTGCATGTGTCCTACAATTGAGTTTGCGTATATGGGTATAACATATGGATCTAATTGCAGCAATTATCATGCCAGTATTATTATTCTAATGTCACAAGTGGTTATCCAATTTACTATTTTCCAGTTTACTAAATCTATCGGGCGACTTGCGCCATCCAAACGACCGTCCCCCGTAGATGTTAAATCTACTCACTGGAATCCCTGGCTAGCTGTGTCCAATTACCGCCTTTCCCTTTCGCGCCGCGTCTGACGTCTCCGCGACCGAACCTGGAATACATCAGTACCAAATATAAGGTTACATATCAAGAACGACGCACAACCCTAACGAAACTACTAAAGTTCGCTAGCTAGGTACAACGTGCACAAAGTGCGCGGACACACGCGAAAATCGCAAAAACTGCCGAAAAACGCCGATTTGGTCGCCCGGCAAAACTAAAACCCGACTACCCAAAAATCCGCACTCACGTATCCTAAAAGTCGCAGGACAAGACATTACAATCATCAAGATATCAAAAATAATTCATCACATAACTTTTATAAAAATCTAGTAAGCATATACATTCCAAAAATCGGTGCAACAATCGCCGATTTGCGACAAAACGACTACAATATAGCATAATTACCCAAGCACACTACAAGCAATCTACAAACACTAATTACAACACAATAGCAATGATTCCAATCCTATTTCCATAAACAACCATTTCTTGAATCATAAGCTAGCAAGTTAGAAATTGCAATTTGATGCAAACATCGACAATCTAGCGACAAAGTTAACACCATCCAACACCAACATCCAAACTAACCAAATAGCTAGCCAATACACAAATTTTAAACCATTAACTAAGCTTAAAAACCTAATTTCCATAAACAAAACCTTCTCTTGATTTTTGTAATTAGCAAACATAAACCAAACTATATATGAAAAACCTTAATTTAACACTAGATTTTAGCCTAATAAGCAAGTTAACCACTTAGATTAAGGTTAGCAAAACACTAGCTAGCAAAATAAATTTAATTAACTAATACATGGTTTCTAAAACCCTAACTTAATATCAACCATTAACTAAAAGAAACTATATTAGGATTAACACTAAAATTAACACTAAACCATGCATTTAAAGGAATTTGCAACAAAGAAAGTAACTTTGATGGAATTATACCTCTTGATCTATGGATCAAGCAAGAAAATTTGCTCCAAAAATGCCTCCTTTCCACATATTTTCAACTATATTAGGCTTGAGAAGAGGTAGCACAAGGATTTGTTTTGGTTTTGTAAACAAATTTGTGGATTTATATGGATTTTTGTAGCAATTTTGATGAAATTTGGAGGAAATGAAAAGAGGAAGGTGAAGGGGGAGGGCTGCTGGAAATTCTCGGCCAGAAGAGGGATGGGGGAGGGTGTGGGCAAGTGGGGAAGGTCATGGGTCAAGTCTCCAAGTCAATGTATCATACTTTATTCATTTAAATTAAAATAAACCCAAAAAAACCCCTTAAATCAACTCAAGAAACAACTAAAGAAAAGAGGCTAGAAATTTCTGGACTTGGTCATGGTTGGGCTGTCCTAGGGCTGAGGGAAATGAGAGAGGGGTTTTACAAAAGAAGTTTTATGCAAAAAGCCCCCCTACAACTCAAAAATTGCAAGTTTTAGCTCAAAATTCAATAAATTCGTTTCATAACATAAAAATTTGTTAAAAATCAAAATAAATTACTAAAAATTCATGTTATCACTAGATTATAATTATCATAATTTTAGAGATTAAAATTAGCCCGGAAAAATTTGTATTTATCGCTTATTGAATGTATTTTCTTACCGGCTTAAAATAATATAAAAAAATTGAAAAATAGGGAAAATTTTTTAAATGACCAAAATTTCATAATTAACTCATTATCTACTAAAAACAAGTAATTACCTATCCATTTAAGGTATAATTAGCCCTAAACTGCAAAATATCGAGAAAGACGGTTTTCGGAAAAATACCGAATTTTCACCGAATTTCAGGAAAACACCAAAACGACTTTTCAAGACGCCACAAGTCCATATTCATGTGTGGTCGTTGGGACCCGTCGCCTCTCTGACGTCGTTGAAGGATTACAACGAGAAGTGTCAGAGGAGTTCGGAGATGTACCCTCGAACTTGAGGTAAATTGATTTAAGAGAGCAATCTTGCTCAGTAAATTTAATTTGAGGACTTACGACCAAAATTGGGCTAATTCCAGTTGAAAATGTTCAACATTTTATTTGCTTTTGCATTGCATTTTTATTTGGGCTCTACCCATAAAAGATGCAGAGCATCAATTTGTTTTGGACTCTGACCATGATGCAAGGCATCTACTTTGTTTGGGCTCTGCCCCTTTTAAAATGCATAGAATTTCTATTATTTTGTTTGGGCTCTGCCCATTTATAAATGATGCAGAGCATCAATTTAATTAGGCCTGCTTGGTCTTTTTGATTTGGGCCTGGCCCTTTAAGAAATGTCTTGCATTTATCAGGCACTTTGCGCCAATCAGAGAGCGCAAGCGCTTGTAGTGTTGACACGTGTCGCGCAAGCACAGTGCGCTGCGCTAGTGCGATGTGCTTGCGCTACTGACACGTGGCGCACTCTGGTGAGTTGCGCCAATTACATAGAGCAAAGCTCTATCTCAGATGCTGACACGTGGCGCTCTCCCAAGAGCGCAACAGCGCAATTTGCAAGTGCAAGGCACTATGATTTAAGAATCTTTCAGATTCAAGAACCAATGGTTCATAAAAGAAGTGCAAAGCACTATTCGTTTCCTTGATCTAATTTAGATCAAAGAAAAAAACAAGTTTTTCTTCTTTTTATTTCAGGAACCAAAGGTTCATAAAAGTGCAAAGCACTATTTATTATGTGAAGATCATTGATCTTGTTTTTAGATCAATGATCTATTAGAAGAAATTTCTTCTAATTTGTGAAGGTTTTTTTACCTTTTTCTTGAAACTTTTCAGAGTTCTCTCTGTTTGAAGCTCTTGATTTCTCAAAAGTGTTGATGCCTTTGAATTGAGGTCTAGGGTCCTTTTTATAGTGCCCATAAATTAGTTAAATTTATTAAAGAGATCTTTCTCTGAGTGATTTGGGGAATTTTCCCCACCGTTGGATCTCTGATCTAAGGGCTTCTGTTTTACAGAAGAAAATCTTCTTGTTTTAACAAGAACAGAAAGATTTCTTTAAAATCTTAATTCTGTTTGGCGCAAATGCCCCAGCGCGTGACACGTGTCACGCAGCGCACAGCGCAGCGCAACTGCGCTAGCGCATCTGCGCTGACACGTGTCGCGCAGCGCAGCGCAACTGCGCTAGCGCATCTGTGCTGACACGTGTCGCGCAGCGCAGTGCTTGCGCAACTGAAGCGTTGCTTCCTTTAATTTTGCTTAAAATAGAGCTTTGCTCTGATTGGGCGCGCCTTCTTGGGCGCTGTGCTGACGTATCAGTGCCTGACATGTGGCGCGTTGCGCCAGAGATTTGAAGCGTTGCTTCAAAATTTGAATTTTGAATTTCCAACAGAACTTTGCTCCGATTGGGGGGAACAAATGCCCCCCCCCCCACCATTGCGCTCACATGGCGCGCACGTGAGTGCAGCGGTGGCAAACTCCTGATCGTTGGATCAAGGGGTGAGCTGAAGGGGCGCAAGCGCCTTATAAATAGGACCTCTGGCCCTTAGAAAAATCTTGCCATTTCAAGATTTTGATTTTCCAGAGCTTTGCTCTCACTCAAGAACTTCAGAGCTTTGCTCATTTCTAAAGTCAAAAACTTTAGGTAAAAATTAATTTAAATCAAATTAATTTAACTTAATCTCAACCAAAGAGCTTTGCTCTCACAGATCTTTTGATCTAAAGGGATCCCCATTGGGGTTTCATAAACAGAGCTTTGCTCTCAAGAACTTATAGATCTGCAGAGATCTTGTTCATGGGTTCTAACCCATGAACAGAGCTTTGCTCTTAAATCAACTGTAGATCTTTTAGATTTGAAAAATGAAGAATCTTTTTATAAGTTTTTCATGAATCTTTCAAGATTCCAAAATTTTTAATTCTTTTAAGTGTAAATTTTTTTCTGATGGACCTTTTCCATTATTACCACAGAACTATGCTCCTTTAAGGAATTTTATTCCTTTGAGACCAGAATTTGACAAGTGTCATTCTGTGACAGAGCTTTGCTCTGAAAGAGAAGATTTTCTCCTTGTCTCTAGGGATTCCCTACTGATAATAATATTCTCTTGGGGATCTTTTCTTTAACTGACAGTCTCACCCAATGATAAGGCTATCTTATTAAAAGAGGCATTTTCATCCAGATTTTGTGGGTCCCCATTTGGTCCCCTACCCACTGCACTGCAGTGTGATTAGTTTTAATCTAATTGTCACGCCCCGCTTCCCAGAGTACGCTAGATTGGGCACATGACATAGCCAACCATACTACCTGTGGGTAGGAAGTATCCATCCACAGTCACATTACGGCTGTAGAGATATCAAGAATAAGATAAAACTATCTAAAATATGTCCATAATCCAGAATAACAGGAGTCAATAATAAATAAATGCGGAAGCAAATGATCCAATACAAATAACTGAAAAGTATGTCCCATAATGCGGGCTCACATCAGGAATAAATGCAGGAAATAAAACTAACTACTACTGAACTCACAGCTCAGCCTGCTGGCTGAAGTACTCTTGCTCGGACTGCAACAGCGGTACGGAATCTGGGCCATGCAAAACCCAGATGTCAGCGCGTCATGTCATCAAGTAATATGATATGAACAGTGCAGCAGGCAATATAATATAAACATGAATACAGCAAGAATAACAATAATATGAATCATACCAGTACAGGGTAGCGTGCAGTGGGTAAACTAAACTGTTCTATCAGGTTTTCTATTCTAAAGTCTTTGAAATCAATTAATAAATCATCGATGTAACTCAATAGTATCCCGTGCATGCCCGGGACCACGGTCAAGACCCTCAGGGCTGAATCCGAGACATGCCACTAGGCAGTAACAGGTAGCAGGATGGGCGAGTGATGTCAGCATCATCACTCCGGGGCTGGCCTAGCTCGTAAGACTGATCAGAACAGGTATCGAATTGTTGAGTTACAAGTCAGGTTTCACCTTTGATTTCCCCATACCCCCAAGTTATGTATGTCAAGTCAGGTATTCAGTAATCAAGAACTAATGCCAACACAGGATCAGGTAAAAGCAGGTTTGTCTGGATAGACAACAGGAACGGTCCTTGAGGACTACATGTCAGGTTTGTTGGCATTAGACACAAGATCAGGTAACGGGTCAGGTCATGGTACATCAGGTCAAGTCAACAGTATACGGTACCATGTCAGGGATATCAATATATATATATATATGTGTGTGTGTGTGTGTGTGTGTGTGTAGCAATGTCAGGTCAAGATGTAAACAATATCGTGGGTGTGCTCACAATCAGTTATATAATCTAGCATGTGTATCACAACATGAGATAAGCAATGAATTAAGTAATAGACAGTTTCATTCAATTTGCAATACAGTTATCAATTTGTTACAGAGATGATTACAAGAGTGCAGTAAGACAAATATAGCCGTTTAGTCATGTTAACAGGTTTAAGAAACCTTAGAGGTGCAATGATTTATGTACGGTTCAGTACAGCTGTTTCAGGTTAAAAGCATACGAGTGTCCGAATGGAACAGAACTACAGGGATAAATGCCATAAGCTACATTAACATTATAAATGTGATTAAACAGGTAAATATGGTGATTTGTTTCAATTTGCAACTATAGGTTCCATGTTTAACAGTAAAATGATATAATGCAATATTGTACCGGAAATGGGAAGCGATCGTACCAAGTTAAATTTACAGGTTTTGGGGTGTCATAATATATTAGTAAATATTGTATAGCATGTAGCAAGGGGTACTTGCCTTGACGGGTCGCGAACCGGGAAAAACAGATCGTAACGTCGGCGGGGAAACTCGCGACGGCCGCTCGGTTCACGGATTGAACCCAAACAACGAACAATGAAACCATGCTGGTCGGGGTACCTCGCTGGAACGTCGGGTCACGTCGTCGGCATCGTCGGATTCCGGCGAAAACGTGAACAGTAAAGATACAATAGACGCAAACAAGAAAGAAAGAGAATAGAGAAGAAGGAAAGGAGGAAAGAGGAGAAGAAACTTACAGAGGGGATGTGCGAGGCCGGGGAGGCGGATCGAGATCGCCGGCGGCGACTCAAGGTGGTGCAACGGCGTACAGGGGCGCGTGCGCTGGTGGTCAGGAGTGCGCAGGCACGTGCAGGGTGCCCGGGGTGTTGATGCAAGGGCGAGGGTGGAAACGAGATGGTGAAGATGGTGGGGTGAGGCTAGGGTCGCCGGCGATGGAGGAACGCCGACGAGGTGGCGCGGGCGAGTGCGAGGGTGTGCGGGTGGCCACCTGCAGGTGCTGGGAAGGAGGGAGAAAGGAGGAAGAGAGGGCTTGGCTGCGATGAGGGCGACGAGACGACTAGCCCGGCGGTGCTGGTGCCGGTGACGGGGTTGCGGCGGCGATGGGGACGAGACGGTAGGGTTGCGCGGCGGTGGGTTCTCTATACTCGTGAGAAAATATATGGAGGAGGGAAAGAATTTAAATATAGGAGAGAGAGAAAGAAACGTTAGAGAGAGAGAGACGGGGGAGAGAGATAAGAGAGTTAGAGAGATAAGAGGGAGAGAGAGGAGAGAGGGAGATGATGAGAGAGAGAGGAGAGATAGAGGAGGGGCCCACGGGAAAATTGGATGAAATGATTGGTTGAGGGAAAACGTTAGTTAGGGATAAATATTAATTAAAGATTCAAAATATTTTAAGGAACAGTAGGATATATATAGGTTAATTTAAAGATTTAAAAGATAGGTAATGAACAGTAAGATATCAGGTTAGTTAGAAAAATATATGCGATGGTTTTAATAATATTAAAATTTGGGATTTTGGCGCCAAATAAAACATTTCCAAATCGTGCCCGGGTCGAGTCCAAAAATTTGAAATTGAAATAATAGGATTTTAAGCGGGATCCAAATTTTAAAATTAAGTGTTTTATGATTAAAAAGCATACCCCCAAAACGGACACGTGTACGCGCGCGTAGCCGTCCAAACTCGCCCGTTTCATTGAACGGGACGAGAACACAATGCACGGACGCTACCACGAGGCTAGGGGTGTCAAGTAGGCCAAGATGAATATTTTCAATTTTATTTTAGATGCCAAAATTTGTTATATGTAGAAATGACTTTACCGGGTAAATTTTACAGTAAGCAACAAACAAGCAAGTTAACTGAAATGAGTACCACATTATGCTCAAACAGTAACTGAAAATAGTAGTATTGGGCTCGGGTGTTACATTATACCCAACTACAAAAGAATTTCGTCCTCGAAATTCCAAGAATACAAGGATAGATAACTACAAGAAAAGGTGAGGAAACTTCTGCCGGATTTCATCTTCTCGTTCCCAAGTGGATTCTCCATGCGAGCGATTACCCCAAGAAACAAGCACAAGGGGGATAACCTTGTTCTTAAGAACCTTTTCCCTTCGATCCACGAATTCAATCGTTCGCTCCTCAAAAGTCAAGTCTTCTCGTACTGTTAGCTCCGAATGATCCAAAACATGTGTTTCATCTCGAACATACTTACGGAGTTGAGATACGTGAAACACATCGTGCACATTTGCCAAGGATTGCGGTAACGCCAAACGATACGCTACCTCACCAACACGCTCCACGATCTCAAGGGTCCAACGAATCGAGGACTAAGCTTTCCTCGACTTCCAAAACGAATCACCCCTCTAGTCGGTGATATCCTCAAGAATACCAAATCACCCACGGCGAACTCTAGAGGTCTTCTTGACGTATCAGCCCAACTCTTCTGTCTGCCTTGAGCTGCCTTCATATGATTTCTGATAGTGTTAACTTTCTCAAAGGTCTGCACAACCAAATCTAGTCCCAATAACCTTCGTTCACCGACATCATCCCAACAAATAGGTGAACGACATTTACGACCATACAAAGCTTCAAACGGAGCCATCTGGATAGTTGCCTGAAAACTGTTGTTGTAAGAAAACTCCACCAAATGTAGATGATCCTCCCACGAACCCTTGAAGTCCAACATGCATGCTCTCAACATATCCTCAAGAGTTTGGATCGTTCTCTCCGACTGACCATCAGTTTGAGGATGATACGCTGTGCTAAACTTCAATCGAGTCCCCAAACTTTCCTGTAAACTCCTCCAGAAGTGTGATAAGAACCGAGTGTCCCGATCGGACACGATGATCACCGGTACTCCATGCAATCTTACAATCTCCTGCATGTACCGCTCTGCCAAAGTCTCTGTTGATTGACCAACCCAAAAAGGAATAAAGTGAGCTGCCTTGGTCAGTCGGTCAACAATTACCCATACTGCATTGTTGCCTTTTGGACTCCGCGGTAAAGCCGTCACGAAATCCATGGTTATATGTTCCCACTTCCACTGAGGAATCAGAAGTGGTTGCAATAAACCAGCAACCCTTTGATGTTCAGCCTTAACTTGCTGACACACCAAGCACTTAGCCACAAAGCGAGCAATCTCCCGTTTCATGCCTTCCCACCATAAATGCTGTCGAATATCTCGGTACATCTTTGTGCCTCCTGGATGTACAGAATAAGCTGAACTGTGTGCCTCCTTCATAAGCTCTTCACGAACATCACCCTTTGGCATACAAAAACGACTACCCTACCTCAAAGAACCATCTTCGTGGATCAATAAATCTGTTCGTAGCCCGGCTTCAACCTGCTCTCGAAACTTTTGCAGTCTAGGATCCTGCGATTGAGCTGCTTAAATATTCTCGATCAAAGACGAATGTACTTGCAGCTGCAACAACTGTCCCATAGAACGCGGTAGCACAACCTCCAAGTCAAATCTTCGAAAATCCGCGACAATCTCCTTCTGTGTGAACACATACTTCAAGCTCTTATGATCTGTAAAAACTTCGACTCTTTCGCCCAGAAGGTAGTGTCTCCAAATCTTCAAAGCGAAAATCACAGCCGCAAGCTCCAAGTCATGAGTTGGGTAATTCTTCTCATGGGTCTTCAATTGTCTCGATGCGTACGCTACAACCTTACGGTGCTGCATCAGAACGCATCCCAATCCTTTCCCAGATGTGTCGCTGTGAATCACCAATCCTCCGGAATTGTCTGGCACGGTCAGAATAGGGGCGGTTATCAACTTCTGCTTCAACGTCTCAAAAGCTATCGCACATCCGTCCGTCCATACAAAAGGTACCTCCTTGCGCGTAAGCTTAGTTAACGGCTCTGCCAGACGAGCAAAGTTCTCCATAAATCTCCTGTAGTATCCGGCCAATCCAAGAAAGCTTCTTATCTCCGTAACATTCTTTGGAATTGGCCAATCACGAACGGCTGCAATCTTTTCGGGATCGACGGCAATTCCATTGCCCGACACAACATGCCCCAAAAACTTCACTTCCTGCAGCCAAAACTCGCACTTACTCATCAACGCATACAATTTCTCCTGTCTCAACGTCTGCAGTGCGATCTTCAAATGCTCAGTATGCTCCTCAAAACTCTTCGAGTAAACCAGAATATCGTCAATGAATACCACAATGAACCGATCCAAGAACGGTGAAAAGATTCGGTTCATCAAGTCCATGAATACTGCCGGCGAATTCGTTACTCCGAAGGGCATCACTAAGTATTCGTAATGTCCGTACCGAGTTCGAAACGCCGTCTTGCAAATATCTTCTGTTTTCACTCGGACCTGATGATATCCGGATCGCAAATCCAGCTTCGAGAATACCCTCGTGCCACTAAGCTGCTCAAAAAGTTCTCCAATGCGAGGGATCGGGTACCTGTTCTTAATAGTCATCCGGTTTAATTCTCGATAGTCGATGCACATCCTTCTTGTGCCATCCTTCTTCTTTATTAGAAGAACTATAGCTCCCCAAGGCGAGTTACTGCTTCGAATCCAACCCTTTTCAAGCAATTCAGCAACCTGTTTCTTAACTTCTTCCAACTCTACTGGTGCCATTGGATAACATGTTTTGGATACTGGCGTTGCCCCAGGAATAAGATCAATTGCGAACTCCACGTCTCGCTTTGGCGGTAAACCTGATATATCTTCAAACACGTCCATAGAATCACGAACAACAGCCGACTCTTTACTTTCATCACTTCCATTGATGCAAGAATATTGTTTGTCGGCCTAGCCCTAAACTCGACCGGCCCGACCGAACTGCTTCCTTAACGCAACTGCTGTCTGCTGCAAACTCCCTTTCATCCCAGATAAACTCTGCTGCTCTTGGCTGCTGCAAGTATTTGTGAGAAAGTGGTCAAACCCAAGGAGACAATCTGCCTCTGGATGTCCACGTCCAAGCTGCGCATGAACCTCCGTGCCCTGTTTGCATCGTTGGTAACTAAAGGTCCAGCGAAACAACTGAGCCTCGTCCATTCTGCTGCATGCACATCTACGGGTGCTCCCTTCTGCTTTAGTCCGATGAACTTCTCTTCCATTTCCTCCCGTGCAGTCCGCGGGAAGAACTTCTCCAGAAAACTCTTCAAAAAATCCGCCCACTTGATCGGCTTGGGCAAACGGTTCTCCTCAACAAGCCACCATTCTCGGGCGTAGTCCACTAGTTGAATGCGTACCACAACAACTTTTTTTTTGTCATCTGGAATTTGTGCCGCAATAAAAAAATTCTCTGTGTCAACTAGCCACTGCTCTGTTGGCAACGGCTCCTTTAAACCAGTAAATGTAGACGGACCCAACCGCCTGAAATCTGCTACGGTCCCTACTCGGTCAACTGGTCTAGCTCCAACATTGTTCACAGACTACTGAACGATCTGCAAACCTTCCCGAAACGAGTCCGCTTGCTGCTGGATCATCTCGGTCTGTTTCTTTGATTCTCCAGCATTCCTCTTATCACTCCAAGCATGGCGGCTTCGTCCACACGCCTTGGTACGTCTTCAATTTCTTACCGGCCATAATCCTGAACTCAAAATACCCAACATTAGCATGATGATAGATTTTGAATATAGATCAAGGCTAGAACTCCAAGATACTTAAATAGAGTACCGCATTGTAACTATGCCGCGGTATCATAGCCACAATTACATAACTCCATCCAAGTCACCGAAGTCCTAGAGATAACAAGAAATCAGGTTTTCGAATCGATATGCAAAGGAAGTTTGCACATCGTAAAAGATATAATCAGGAAGAATGTGATTCAAGAATGGTAAAACGGTCAAGGTGGCAGGACATGTTTCCTAAACACGGGTATTCTGATTCATGTATTGGGTACAATACCCAAATACAAAAGAATCAACCCGACTATCCTATGGCTCTGATACCAAAAGAACCATGTCACGCCCCGCTTCCCAGAGTATGCTAGATTGGGCACGTGACATAGCCAACCATGCTACCTGTGGGTAGGAAGTATCCATCCACAGTCACATTACGGCTGTAGAGATATCAAGAACAAGATAAAACTATCTAAAACATGTCCATAATCCAGAATAATAGGAGTCAATAATAAATAAATGCGGAAGCAAATGATCCAATACAAATAACTGAAAAGTGTGTCCCATAATGCGGGCTCACATAAGGAAATAAATGCAGGAAATAAAACTAACTACTACCGAACTCACAGCTCAGCCTGCTGGCTGAAGTACTCCTGCTCGGACTGCAACAGCGGTACGGAATCTGGGCCATGCAAAACCCAGACGTCAGCGCGTCATGTCATCAAGTAATATAATATGAACAGTGTAGCAGGCAATGTAATATAAACATGAATACAACAAGAATAACAATAATATGAATCATACCAGTACAGGGTAGCGTGCAGTGGGTAAACTAAACTGTTCTATCAGGTTTTCTATTCTAAAGTCTTTGAAATCAATTGATGAATCATCGATGTAACTCAATAGTATCCCGTGCATGCCCGGGACCACGGTCAAGATCCTCGGGGCTGAATCCGAGACATGCCGCTAGGCAGTAACAGGTAGCAGGATGGGCGAGTGATGTCAGCATCATCACTCCGGGGCTGGCCTAGCCCATAAGACTGATCAGAACAGGTATCGAACTGTTGAGTTACAAGTCAGGTTTCACCTTTGATTCCCCATACCCCCAAGTTATGTATGTCAAGTCAGGTATTTAGTAATCAAGAACTAATGCCAACGCAGGATCAGGTAAAAGCAGGTTTGTCTGGATAGACAACAGGAACGGTCCTTGAGGACTACATGTCAGGTTTGTTGGCATTAGACACAAGATCAGGTAACGGGTCAGGTCATGGTACATCAGGTCAGGTCAACAGTATACGGTACCATGTCAGGGATATCAATATATATATGTGTGTAGCAATGTCAGGTTAAGATGTAAACAATATCGTGGGTGTGCACACAATCAGTTATAAAATCTAGCATGGGTATCACAACTTGAGATAAGCAATGAATTAAGTAATAGACAGTTTCATTCAATTTGCAATACAGTTATCAATTTGTTACAGAGATGATTACAAGAGTGCAGTAAGACAAATATAGCTGTTTAGTCATGTTAACAGGTTTAAAAACCCTTAGAGGTGCAATGATTTATGTACGGTTCAGTACCGCTGTTTCAGGTTAAAAGCATACGAGTGTCCGAATGGAACAGAACTACAGGGATAAATGCCATAAGCTACATTAACATTATAAATGTGATTAAACAGGTAAATATGGTGATTTGTTTCAATTTGCAACTGTAGGTTCCATGTTTAACAGTAAAATGATATAATGCAATATTGTACCGGAAATGGGAAGCGATCGTACCAAGTTAAATTTACAGGTTTTGGGGTGTCATAATATATTAGTAAATATTGTATAGCATATAGCAAGGGGTACTTGCTTCGACGGGTCGCGAACCGGGAAAAACAGATCGTAACGTCGACGGGGAAACTCGCGACGGCCGCTCGGTTCACGGATTGAACCCAAACAACGAACAATGAAACCACGCTGGTCGGGGTACCTCGCTGGAATGTCGGGTCACGTCGTCGGCATCGTCGGATTCCGGCGAAAACGTGAACAGTAAAGATACAATAGATGCAAACAAGAAAGAAAGAGAATAGAGAAGAAGGAAAGGAGGAAAGAGGAGAAGAAACTTACAGAGGGGATGTGCAAGGCCGGGGAGGCGGATCGAGATCGCCGGCGGTGACTCAAGGTGGTGTAACGGCCTGCAGGGGCGCGTGCGCTGGTGGTCGGGAATGCGCAGGCGCGTGTAGGGTGCCCGGGGTGTTGATGCAAGGGCGAGGGAGGAAACGAGATGGTGAAGATGGTGGGGTGAGGCTAGGGTCGCCGGCGATGGAGGAACGCCGACGAGGTGGCGCGGGCGAGTGCGAGGGTGTGCGGGTGGCCACCTGCAGATGCTGGGAAGGAGGGAGGAAGGAGGAAGAGAGGGCTTGGCTGCGATGAGGGCGACGAGACGACTAGCCCGGCGGTACTGGTGCCGGTGACGGGGTTGCGGCGGTGACAGGGACGAGACGGTAGGGTTGCGCGACGGTGGGTTCTCTGTACTCGTGAGAAAATATATGGAGGAGGGAAAGAATTTAAATATAGGAGAGAGAGAAAGAAACGTTAGAGAGAGAGAGACGGGGGAGAGAGATGAGAGAGATAGAGAGATAAGAGGGAGAGAGGGAGATGATGAGAGAGGGAGGAGAGATAGAGGAGGGGCCCACGGGAAAATTGGGTGAAATGATTGGTTGAGGGAAAACGTTAGTTAGGGATAAATATTAATTAAAGATTCAAAATATTTTAAGGAACAGTAGGATATATATAGGTTAATTTAAAGATTTAAAAGATAGGTAATGAACAGTAAGATATCAGGTTAGTTAGAAAAATATATGCGATGGTTTTAATAATATTAAAATTTGGGATTTTGGCGCCAAATAAAACATTTCCAAATCGCGCCCGGGTCGAGTCCAAAAATTTGAAATTGAAATAATAGGATTTTAAGCGGGATCCAAATTTTAAAATTAAATGTTTTATGATTAAAAAGCATACCCCCAAAACGGACACATGTACGCGCGCGTAGCCGTCAAAACTCGCCCGTTTCACTGAACGGGAGGAGAACACAATGCACGGACGCTACCACGAGGCTAGGGGTGTCAAGTAGGCCAAGATGAATATTTTCAATTTTATTTTAGATGCCAAAATTTGTTATATGTAGAAATGACTTTGCCGGGTAAATTTTACAGTAAGCAACAAACAAGCAAGTTAACTGAAATGAGTACCACATTATGCTCAAACAGTAACTGAAAATAGTAGTATTGGGCTCGGGTGTTACACTAATTAATTTTTAAATTCATTTAATTGAAGATTTTTTTAAACGCCAAGCGTTGGGATTGTAGCACTGACGTCTATTTTGTTCTTTTGCAGCGATCATGTCTCTCGACACCTCGTTCCCGTTTGTTCGTTCAGAGGAGGGATTTCCTGAAGCACCCTTGGACCGTGAAGTTCTAGCCATGATTAAGGACCACGACCCGGAATACAAGAGTCTCCACCTTTGGGGGTCGTGGTATAATCAGATCATCATGGGTCGACGGAGCTTCACATGCGCAGTGCCGTCAGAACCCATCACGGCGATTCACTATGCTACCCCACCCTCGGTGCAGTATGCCGTGGAGATGGTGGATTAGACCGCGAAGGGCTTTCTTCATCCCGCTATAGATGCAATCCCGGTCCAGCGTCCCATGGTTTTGGATATCTTGGGACGCCGTATCTGTCAAGGCGAGGCACGACCTTGGGGGCAATCATATAATATAGGTCTGATCCCCCGCCACCCGATCGGCTACCTACCATGGGCTCGGTATATCCTGTCGACGAAGAAGTCACAGTTGATAAAGTTAGGATTGTACACCGCAGTGTACGTCTCTCTGTTCCAATATCCCACGCTCCCCACCTGGTGGTTCAAGGCCTTCCTGGAGCAGTGGAACATTCCTACCCACACTTTCCTCGCCATGGATCGGGAAGTGTCAATCTCTTTGGATGAGTTTACGGAGGTATCCGGTCTACCGGTCATGGGGGAACATTATGAGGAGTTGCTCCCGACGGATGAGTACGTCTTTGGTGCTAAGCCGGTGATAAGGGGGCTCACGCCGGAGAATGCTGTTCAACACCAGTTCCCAAGCTTGATTAAAGTGTTGAACATATATGAGTCTCTTTTCATTGAACATGGGAGTCGAGGAGTTAACTTTAAGGATTTCATTGCTCGGTTTCTTCGTCCAAGCGTCCTCTCATCAGAGGCTGCTAAGTTCGCTACCCTGGATGACCCTTTCGGTCTAGGTGTGGATAACCTGCCGGAAAAGGAAATAGACCAAAAGGATTTTTTTCTTCCTAACTCCCCAACCATGTCTTTTACAGAAGTCGCAGCCCCCGAGATGGACGAGGAGGCTTTTTTCTTAGGATTTCTTGGGTTATGGTTGAGTTGGTTTGCGATTCCAATGCACTCTCACCGTATGCGGCCTTTCGTCTTTTACCCAGCCCACCGGATGGCTATCGGGGTAAAGGTGGCCGTTGGGATCGCTGGCTTGGCACACCTATATCATGGCCTCAGCTGAGCAGCGGATGCTAACGAGCCTGGGGTATTGCATGTGGTCTTCCCGATGCACTACTTTATGTCGTAGCTCGAGCTACATACATCGGGTGTTTTCGGCATGCATAAAAGGCCCTCGTTCTACGAAAGGTGCAGCTTCCCTCGCATCATACAGCTGATTGGCGCATCAATTGTGAATCTATCGCCACGAAATTCCAGGGGTTTACTCCTTCGCTCCCACACCGTTGGAGCCGGTGTATCTTTCGTTGACAAGGTGTTGACTATTGGAAAAGCGTTTACCACTGCAGTGTGGTCATTGCAAGACACTTTCAAGGATGGAGCTTCGGTTTTAACGGCCCGGGAGACCCTTCACTTATATTCCATCAGACCGGGCTTCTTGGTGTTTAGGCAGAACGGGGCAGCGATCTTCATGAGATATAACCCGCATCGCTTCGCCCAGCAGCTGAGCTATAATCAAGGGGTACCGCTGGAGGCTTTCTTATCGGAACCTGCTGCGACCGAAGAAGGGATGGAGTGAGCGCTGCATCATTTCATGCGTCTAAACACGGGCTCCCACTTCTTTATCAGTGAGCCGGCTTGCGCCCCATGACTCCTCAGGGTATATACAGAATGGTACAGTCATTCAACGGGAGCGGTCATAAAGGAGGAAAGGCGGTTGCTGATCGACCGTAAGGGTGCACCTCCAGGTAGCGATCGCAACGCTCCTTTGATGCCAAGGACCCCGGTAATCCCCCTTTAAAAGATGCCAGAGCCGGACCCTCGCGTGCGCAGAGTCCTCCGCACGGATTGCCGCTCCCTGATATTGCAGATGCACCCCCAGCGCCCTGTGCTCCAGTGGAGACAGTGGTTGTAGTTTCGCCAGAGTCTGGCGTGGGTGCGGACATCGGGACCCGCCGTCCTAAGGTGGCTGCTAAGCGTAAGTCAATCCCACGTGAGCCTAGGGTCGGAGGGGAGAAGAAAAAGAAGTCGCTCTTCGCTGCAGATGTCGTGTTCGGTTAGGAACCTCATGCTCCCTATGCCGAGGGCCTGATCGAATATGGGACTAACGAGGGATTAGTCATGCCGCCGCCGGATGATACAGACTTGGAAGCCGCTCTCGAAACTTCAGCGTGGTTGGCAAAGCGTGACGCGTGGCTAGCTGAGCTTGCGCAATCAGGTAACTATTAATCGCATTTTATTTATTGTATCATATTCTCCTCATTGCCTTTGACTAACGTTTTTCTTTCTTTTCTTCCAACAAGCATCACTGATGAGGAAGCCATTGCTGCTTCACTCAAGACCTTCCAAGAGGAGGAACGCCTTAGAGCGTCTTTAGGCCTTAGTAAGTTTCGATTCATCAAGTTTTTATTCTCCTTGTGTTATGGTCAATCTAACCTCTCCCTTTTTATTGCAGAAACCTCAATGCCATTCCCGCCAAGCGACGCAAATGTTCTGCCAGCTGCCGATGTTCCCGCTTCCTCTGGGCCACCGTAGGAGGTTCGTCTTGAAGAGCCGATGAGAGATGCCTTAAAGGCTCTGGAGGCATCTTTAAATGAGGACGACGATGCTTCGATAAAGGAAGCGTCAAAGAGGTCCATCGTGACGGCCCGGGAGGAGAGGAAGCGGTCGAGGTGCGAAGCAAAGGCACGCAGGGCTGCTTTGGCCATTGGAGCAGGACCCAACACCGTTCCTCGAGCCGACACTCCGTCAGAAGAGTCCCCGGTCGCCCTGTCTACAGCTCATAGACAGGCGATCTGTGCCAATAGAGAGGCTAACGAAAAGTCTACCTCAGGTAATACTTCTTTCAGAATTTCGTTATAAGACTCATAAAGCTGTCGGTTCTTATATATTTTATCTTGCAGGGCCAAGTCCGACCGAGGGGGATGCGGAGACCGTTGAACCCAAGGAAACAGAGGAGGCGGCGCCTGCCGAACCTGAGCCGACAGTGGGCAACGTCGCTGAGGCTTCGGAGCCTGAGATGGAGGTTGGGGAGTCTGCAGCCGAGAAGGTCATTGATGTCGAGCCTGAAGTGGCGGCAGATGAAATGATCATTACAACTGAGCCCAGGGTGGTGGCGGACGAGGCGCTTGAGGCCGGCGACCTCGTGGTGACGGTGGATGAGCCGATGGAGACCGCGGAGCCCGCAGAAGTAGCGGGTGATATGGGTACGACTCTTGGGGAAGAGTTAGCCACTCTCTCCCAAGAGTCCGGAAACGCTCCAATCATTGCCCTCCCCGTGTACGATCTTTCGCCGTCTCCAGGTCTTGCGAGCACGACAACAGTCCCTATCGAGTCGGGTGATGAGGCCACGGGCGGTGGCCTCATGTCGATGGAGGAGGGAGCCGCCTCCGTTTCAGCCGGTAGCTCATCAGGTAATCCCAAGTTACTGTCTTTCTTTACCTTACAATTCTTTCTGACAAATTTACCTTTTTCGTAACGCAGGTGCAGCCAGTGCCGATGCCCCACTACTCGAGGGAGCGCCTTCAACGACTGCCTTGGTGGTGGTCACCTCTCAACCCTCTCTCATACCATCGAAGATGTTGGAAGGTATGGGTTTGCAATTTATTAATCTTATCTTTCAGACGTATAATTTGCGTACTAAAGTCGTACTGTTATGTCTTTTTCAGGAGTGCTCTTTGACCATCTTTATCAGGTGTTGCTCCCACACTTCTCCTTCCCATCCGAACTCGCCTCTTCCTCTGGTGGCGCTGGTGAGCATGATTTCCATTGATATCTTCCTTTTTGATTGATGGAATTACTTCTAAACCCTTTTTTCTCATTTCGACTGCAGTGCCACAGATTGAAGGAGGGGATAAAAGATCGGCTGCGCCACCGGCTCTTCCGGCCTTGCCACCTGTCTCATCTGGTATGGCGAATATCACATCGATAACTCCCCCCTTTTTATTTTCTGTACTGTTATCTGATCACATCCTGTTTCTTTTCAGCTGTCGTTCCGGTCTCGGCGCCCTTCGAGCCTCGGATTACAATGCCGGCGGGTCCTTATCTGAGACGTCCATCTTCGAAAGGCGCTGCGAATAGTCTACGTATGTTGAGTGACTACGTCGAGGAACTCGACGTTGAAACTCCTACACCTGCCGCAGACTTCGCTACGGCGGTTAACCCGATGCTGGTGATGCTCGTGAACTTTCATGACGAGGGTATCATCGCATCTTGGGTTAACCATTACAGGGAGATCGAGGCCCGCTTGCATCAGTTGGAGTCGCTGCGTCCTGCTCCCGAGACCTTGGCCGCCAGCAATCAAAGAGCAGCGTGGATTGAGCAGAGCGCTTCTTACTTCCGCCATCTCGAACAAGAAGTCATTTCAAGGCGTAAGGAGCGCGGTGAGACTTCGAGCAAGTCTGCCCAACTGCATGCTCGGGTGGAGGCCAATGCTGCACGGCTGAAGGTTGTCTTTGAAGGCCTTCTGCAATGTCTTTCCGAAGGGTTATCATTGAGGCAACAGATTGACGTTGTCGAGCGGGATGCGCCTAGCCAGGAAGCCGCCCAGAAGGCGGCGGAGGAGCAACTTTCATCCTTCTTGTAGCAGCGAGCCCAGGTGGAAGCGGAAGTGGCCGCAGCAGCCACCCAGGAGGAGGTGCTAAAGGAAGTGCGAGAGCAGCTCGTGGATTTACTAAAGACACTTCCTCCTCAGTAGCTATCCCTTTTTGTATCTTTTGTACTTGTAGATAAAAAAATGTGTATATATATATTTTTATTCTTTAACATAATGTATCCTGTACCCAATCAAGTTTATGAATAAAAGATACACATTTTTTTTGTAATGTCTTGTGTCATTTTCTCCATCTTTTCTTTCCTTATTATCAGCATGCTGTCACAATTAGCAGATAATAGAGTAAGCACCTTGATTTCTTCATGAGATAACGATGGCTTAGGCCGCAGGTTCAGATCTGCTGCCTAAGACTTTTCAACTCTATGAGCCGTGAGGGTCTCATAGAGATTTTTCTCCCTACGGATCGAGAGGATCTCGTAGGTAGGTTTTCTCCTTAGGAATCGTGAGGATTCCTAAGTGCGTTTT
The DNA here is from genome assembly GCA_030015575.1 of Agapanthus africanus. Lineage (NCBI taxonomy): Eukaryota > Viridiplantae > Streptophyta > Magnoliopsida > Asparagales > Amaryllidaceae > Agapanthus > Agapanthus africanus. Next base: position 214,726,781 of record JASDDO010000008.1, read on the forward strand.
CTCTTATAGGTCGTAAGGATCCGGTAAGAGAATTTTCCCTCTTACGAGTCGAGAGGACCCGTAAGCGGTTGTTTCCCTCTCTGTCGAAACTCGACTTTGGAGAGTGAGACCCGTGAATAGTATGCAAGAGACCGTTTTAGATTAACTTGCAGGGTCCCATTGTTCAGGAAGCAAGTTTTTTAGTCCCTGCTGCCTGAGGCTTCATCTTGTGAGTTGAGACGAATTGGGAATTTTCCCGTGGAGACACTGGTTTCTCTGCGAGCCGATGCGAATCAGGAGGCTCTCGTCAAGGATTGTTTGTTTCCTTGAGTTGAGGTATTTGCCAAGGATTATTTGTTTCCCTAGCGCCAAGGATTATTTGTTTCCTTGGTGTTGAAACGAGTCGAGAATTTCCCACGGAAGCACTGGTTGCTCTGCGAGTGGACGCGGATCAGGAAGCTCTCGTCAAGGATCGTTTGTTTTCTTGAGTTGAGGTATTTGCTAAGGATTATTTGTTTCCCTAGCGCCAATGATTATTTGTTTCCTTGGTGTTGAAACGAGTCGAGAATTTCCCACGGAGGCACTGGTTGCTCTGCGAGTCGACGCGGATCAGGAGGCTCTCGTCAAGGATCGTTTGTTTCCCTGAGTTGAGGTTTTTGCTAAGGATTATTTGTTTCCCTAGCGCCAAGGATTATTTGTTTCCTTGGTGTTGAAACGAGTCGAGAATTTCCCACGGAGGCACTGGTTGTTCTGCGAGTCGACGCGGATCAGGAGGCTCTCGTCAAGGATCGTTTGTTTCCTTGAGTTGAGGTATTTGCTAAGGATTATTTGTTTCCCTAGCGCCAAGGATTATTTATCTCCTTGGTGTTGAAACGAGTCGAGAATTTCCCACGGAGGCACTGGTTGCTCTGCGAGTCGACGCGGATCAGGAGGCTCTCGTCAAGGATCGTTTGTTTCCTTGAGTTCAGGTATTTGCTAAGGATTATTTGTTTCCCTATCGCCAAGGATTATTTGTCTCCTTGGTGTTGAAACGAGTCGAGAATTTCCCACGGAGGCACTGGTTGCTCTGCGAGTCGACGCGGATCAGGAGGCTCTCGTCAAGGATTGTTTGTTTCCCTGAGTTGAGGTATTTTGCTGAAGACATTGGTTTCTTCAGAGTTGGGATCAACCGTCGAAATTTGGCTTCGTTTTCTGGCGGATCCTGTTGGGAAAGTATGGTTCCCTCTTTGTTTGCGCCCTTGGGTTGTATACAGGGATCGGTGTGATCTCAACTATAGGGCCAAAGTTTTATCATCATTTTTTTTATTTCCGCGATGCTTTATCATTTCAGCTTTTATATCGCGAAGGTCGCGATTGCCCAATCATTTCGGCTGTTTATTTTATTTTTTACTCGCTGTTTTTTATTGCGAGTCGCCCAATCATTTCGGCTATTTTGCATGCATACATTTTTACTTGCTGCTTTTTATTGCAAGTTGCCCCATCATTTCGGCTATTTCATATGCATGTGCTGCCTACTGGCTTTTTGCCGTAAACCTGAAATTGGACACCGATTTCGGCATCAGCACCGCTACAACTGGGATATTGCCAGGAGCGAATCATCATCTGCCTCTGTCGATATCGAACAAAGGTGGCTTAGCGACCAGGGTTAGGGTCCTGTCGACTAAGGCTTTTGACTTCATGAGCCGTAAGGGTCTCACAAAGGTATTTCTCCCTACAAGTCATGAGGATCTTGTAGGTGTATTTTCTCCTTAGGAATCGTGAGGATTCCTAAGTGTTTGTTCCTCTGTAAGTCGTAAGGATCCTACAGGAGGGTTTTCTCCTCATAAATCGAGAGGATTTACAAGGGTTGTTCACTATGCGAACATATCCCCAGTCTCGGATGGGACTTGATTAGGGAAATGTTTATTCGCGCCCGTGGATTGTATACAAGAGCCAGTATTGGACCACTTGTAGGGCAATATCGGAAGTTGTGGGGGTTTCTTAAGCACAGGTTTAGGTCTCTGTAACTTAAGACTTTCAAATCTTATGAGCCGTGAGGGTCTCATAAGAGGGTTCTCCTTACAAGTCGTGAGGATCTCGCAAGTGTATTTTCTCCTTAGGAATCGTGGGGATCCCTAAGTGTGTTGCTCCCTTGTGAGTCGTAAGGATCTTATGTGGATGGTTTCTCCTTTCAAGGTCGAGAGGACCCTATAAGTGTCTTTTAACAAGGTTGCGCCCTTTCGGGTTTTCACAAACACTCGTCGGTAGTCCTGCTGTTTTTACTCACGGAGCCCTTTCGGGTTTTCATCGGTGCCTCATTTTGCTTATGGACATACCGTTTTTTTTTATTCTTTTTATTTTTATTTACTCTCTCTTTTTTTTACGAGGTCGCGCCCTTTCTTGTTTTCACGAACACTCGCCGGTAGCCCTGCTGTTTTTACTCACGGAGCCCTTTTGGGTTTTCATCCGTGCCCCTTTTGCTTATGGATATACCATTTTTATCATCATCATTTTTTTATTTTCTTTTTCTCTCTTTTTTTTATCTCGTCAGCCTAAGGACGCTGCAGTAGTAGTTTTAAGGACGTTTCAGTCCGCTATTAGTTTAAGGACGTTTCGGTCCGACATTGAGAAGGCTGGCTATTGCTTATAAAGCTTGAGCTTAGGAAGATAGCGAGCGGACATAGTTGTCGTCATCTATCATTGAACTAGGCTGTGGCTCATTAAGCGTAGTACTTCTTTAGGAAGCGACCGTTTATTGGCCTGAAAGGCCTTTCACCATGCATGTCCATGAGTAGATAGGGCCCACCCTGATAGACCTTATCTATGATGTACGGGCCTTCGTAGTTTGGCTCGAATTTTCCCCGTTTGGCACGATTGGGGATCATAGGCCTTTTGACCACTAGCACGAGTTCGCTTTGGCGGAATGTCCTCGGCCGGGTCAATCTTTCGTATGAGCGCGTCATCTTTGCTTTATAAGCTTCCAGATTTTGTTGCGCTATGAGCCGTGTTTCTTCAAGGGCATCAAGCTCCTCAAGCCGAAGGTTAGCATTTTCTTCGTTCGTCAACTCGTAGTGGACTGCCACTCGCAGAGAGGGTAACTCTATCTCGAGGGGGAGTACTGCTTCTGTCCCAAATACCAACGCGTACGGCGTTGTGTTCGTAGCCGTCTTGAACGTGGTTCGATACGCCCAGAGAGTTTCTTGCAGTCTCTCATGCCAGTCTCTCTTATTTCGGGACACCGTCTTTTTCATGATTTTCGTCAGGGTCTTGTTGAAGGCTTCAGCTAGACCATTAGCTCGCGGTTTGTAAACTGAAGAATATCTCCAGCCTATATTGTGTTGCTGTGTGAATCGACTGATCTTGTGGCTTCTGTAAGCTGGTCCATTATCGGAGATGATCCGTCTTGGCGTTCCGAACCGATATATGACGTGCGTCTTGAAGAAGTGGAGGATACTTTCCATCTTCACTTCTCTTAAAGGTACTGCTTCTGCCCATTTGGAGAAGTAGTCAGTCGTCGCCAGGATGAAACGATGTCCCTTGGACGATGCTGGTTCGATGGGGCCGACTATGTCAGTTCCCCACATTTCGAATGACCAGCTAGCCACCGTCGGGTGTAGCGGATTTGGATGCTCGTGGATGAAATCCCCATGAATTTGACATGAGTGGCACTGCTTCACATATTCGAAGCAGTCCCGAATCATCGTGGGCCAGTAGTAGCCCATCCGCTTGATATTCAACTTCATCTTCGGGCCCGCTTGGTGAGAACCACAGATTCCGTCATGAACTTCCTGAACGACTCTTTTTGCTTCGTTAGGTCCCAAGCATCTCAGCCACAGAGAATCAAACGACCTCTTGTATAGAGTATCATTGACGAAGGCGAAAGACAGAGCTCGTTTCATGAGCTGATGTCTTGTAGATGCTTCCTCGGGTATTCGGTGGGACTTAAAGTAGTCTATGAAGACTTCCCTCCAATCCTCAGCCTTTTCCCGGTCTTTTATTTGCAAGGTCGCCTGCTCAGTCGTTCCCTTTTCTTCGGGTAATTTCGGAGATATTTCTGCTGAGGCAAGCACCCGACGGCTTTATACCACGATTCTAACGTCATCGAGGTTTTCGTCAGCTAGTTCTTTAGCAAGTTTGGCCAACGCATCTGCTTTGCTGTTTTCCACCCGCGGTATGCTTTCCAAAGTATAGGAGGGAATTTAGGTTAATAGTTGTTGCACCTTTTCACCGTACTTCACCAGCTTTGGCTTGCACGTTTGGTAGTCGCCGTTTACTTGACTAACGACCAGTTGAGAATCTCCGTATATGAGGAGGTTTTCAATTCCCATGTCGATGGCGATCTCGAGACCTGCAATCAAGGCTTCATATTCGGCTTCGTTATTCATCTTCGGCTCGGTTAAGGAGAAGGCGAAGCGCATAATCCCTCCTTGTGGAGTTACGAAGATAAGGCCTACCCCCGATTTGATTATAGGGGTACTTTGTTTACGCTTCTTTACGGAAGATGCTCCGTCAAAATAAAGCTCCCATCGGGTATCACTACCATCGATCGCATCAAACGCATGTTCGTCTGGAAGATCGCAATTCAAAGGAGAATCGGCAGGTATCGGGTGCTCAGCAAGGAAGTCGGCGATGGCCTGGCCTTTCACCGTCTTGAGAGGTTGATACGTTATCGAGAACTCCATCAAGAGCAGAGCCCATTTAGCAAGTCGACCTGTCAATATAGCCTTCGACATCAAATATTTAAGGGGGTCCACCTTCGATATAAGACGAACTTCATGCGCCAATGCATAGTGCCTGAGCTTTGTTATCGCGAAGATCAACGCCAGGCAGTGTTTTTCAATGGGAGAGTAGTTGCTTTCTGCCCCCAGTAGAACTCGACTTAAGTAATAAAGGGCTCTCTCCTTCCCTTGATCATTCTCTTGCGCCCATAATGCGCCTAAAGAACCTTCGAGGGCGGTTGTGTAAAGAATGAGAGGCTTTCCCTTAACCGGAGCAGCCAATACTGGCGGGTTTTGTAGGTACTGCTTGATTTCGTCTAGTGCGCCCTGACATTTTTGATCCCAGACGAATGGAGTTCCCTTCTTCATCAGGTGGCTGTAAGGACGGCACTTGCCTGAAAGGTTGGCTATAAATCGCCGTATATATGCGAGCTTCCCTTGGAGAGATCGCAGCTTCTTAAGAGTCCTTGGCGGAGGCATTTCCATGATCGCCTTGATCTTGGACGGATCTATCTCGATACCTCGGTGTCGGACGATGAATCCCAGGAATTTGCCTGAAGAAACTCCGAATGCACACTTGAGAGGGTTCATCTTCAAGTTGTATTGCTGAAGGCGTTGAAATACGGTCTTCAGATGCTCAAGATGTTCCTCGTACGATTTGCTTTTAACCATGAGATCGTCGATATAGCATTCGACGATTTCGTGTATAAGGTCATCAAAGATCTGTGTCATGGCCCTTTGATAGGTGGCACCGGCGTTCTTTAAACCGAAGGGCATCACCTTGTAGTAGAATATTCCCAAAGGAGTCCGAAAAGCGGAGTGCTTCTGGTCTTCGGGGTGCATCTTTATCTGATTATACCTCGATGAGCCGTCCATGAAGGAGAAAACCTCATGAGTGGAAGTATTGTCTATCATCAGTTCGGTGACTGGCACTGGGAAATCGTCCTTCGGGCAGGCTTTATTGAGATCCCGGAAGTCTACGCATATGCGCACCGTCCCATTTTTCTTCATCACCGGGACGATGTTGGCGATCCATTCAGGGTATTGAACTTCCTGGATAAAGCCAGAGTTGATTAGCTTCTTGATCTCGGTGTTGATGCTCATCTCAAGCTCGAGCCGCATTCTTCTTGGCGCCTGTTTGACCAGCTTGACGTCTGGGGACATCGCCAATTTGTGCACAACAACTTCTGGATCTAGTCCCGTCATTTCGGAATAGTTCCATGCGAAGCAATCTTTATGTTGTACAAGGACGTCTTTTAACGCAGCCACCCTTTCTTCGGATAACAGCTTGCTGACAAATGTCGGTCGCGGGTCGTTTAGCGTCCCCAACTCAATTTTCTTGAGGTTATCCACGGTGGTATGTATTCCATCCTCCAGTTCTTTCGGAGCTGGGGGAAATTCTGAGATCACCTCATCATTGCTGTTTTCGAAGCACCAGGGAAGGTTGTCCATGTTCTCGGGCCCTTCTTTTAATATTGTGATCATGTGACAAGTGCGAATCCGTTTCCAATCCCAATGTGGAGTTGGTTCTGTTCTTGCGGCTTTGGGTTCATGCTTCTGTGGTGGCGCTACCCTCCAGTTGTCAGACAGAGCGAACTTGCCAAGCTGATACTGATCTTCGACCTAATTCTTGAAGGTGAAGCAGTCTTCGAGAGGATGCCCTATTACTCGATGGTGAGAGCAATAATTTGGGTCAGAGGCTTCGCCTGCTTGCTCGGGGTTCCTGGACTCCGGCAGTGTAAGCATTTGATGTTTTAGAGCAAGATCAAGTATCTTCTTCGTCTTGTCCCAAGGAAATGAGTACGCTCGACCCATTTTCTTCATGAGGGATAGATCAATAACGCTCGTCTCCCATTTGCGTGGCTTCTTAGCCTTTCTTTGTTGATGTTGAGCGTCTTTTTGGCTTTTCGACTTATTTCTGCCTCTGCGTCGAGCCTTTTTTATAACAGGTTGACCGGGGGCGGCACTTTCATCTTTGACGGCCTGTTGAAGGAGGCGTTGCGTTTTGGCTTTCTCGTAGATGGCCATTTCGCGGTTGTGATCATCTCGAACCTTTTAACCAGCTTCCCTTATAAGCCTGTCCATTTGTTCTTCAAACGACGGACTGGGCACTTTTGCATCAGGAACTTTTACTGGTTCAGGATTAGTGTCCTCCCGTTGCGCATCTGCTTCTTCATTGAAGTCGTGCACGACGTAACAGTCGCGGAGCAGCTCTCGTTTCTTGGAGCGAATGTATCCGAGCCCGATCGTCTCCATCCTGCCACTAGGCAGCTTGTGCTGAGTTCCGAGGACGTTCCAGACCCTGTCATAGAATTTGGCCTTTCTAACGGTCTGTTTGAAGGGTATCCCTTGGCGCTTCAACAGCTTCTTTAAGCCTTCTGTATAATATCTGGGTAGACGGATGGGTTGAAGTCTGTCCAGCGTAGGATCCGCCCCATGCCAGATTTCTTTCTCCACTTTGTTTTCTTCAGAGCGGTAGAATAGAATTGCCTTCTCGCCTTCTCGCCTAGGCGGGACATAGAATGTTTGCAGCTCTTCTACGCTGTCGGTGTCGAGAGCATCCAGTTCTTTATAATGTTTAAGCGGCACCATGGCGATTTGTAGACTTTGCTCTTCGTCAGCGGAAGCTCGTATTGAAGGTCGAGCAGAGAATACAACATGGACCTCATCCTCCGAATCACTACCAAAGATCAACGTAGGAGCGGATGGTCCCGGCTTGGTGTATTGGGGAGGACCTGAATAAACTATCTCCTCTTCCTCCTCGGTATTACTGCCAAAGACAGGGATGGTAGCATTAGTTTTATTCTCCGGCTTGCGACACCTTTCCGTGTCTTCAAAATTCGGCAAGAAGTATTTGGCATCTTCATATTTGCGAACTTCATTCACGGAAAACGGATTCAGTTCTCCCGTCACGGTATACTCGAGACCATCCCTAAAATATTTCATACACTGATGCTGTGTAGAAGGGATGATGTTGTACTCGTGTAACCATGGTCGGCCGAGCAGAGCGTTGTAGCACGTCTTGGCATCTATGACGTGGAATTTAATGTCCGTGACGAGCAGCCCGCAGCGTAGCGTCAGTATCACAGATCCAAGAGTCTTTGATGATTGGGAGTCGAACCCGGAGATGGTGATCTTGTCCCGAGCAAGGTGTTGAACGCTCATGCAGTTTCCTTTAACACTCGCATATTGAGTAGGTTAACAGACGACCCATTATCGATCAGGATTTTGCCTATCTTTATATCATAGCAGTATCCCGAGACGTAGAGAGGGCGATTGTGTTCGCACGTCCCAAGGAGAAGGTCTTCATCGCCAAAAGTAACATCTGCCGTGTGCACGGCCTCCAATTCATCCTTTATTTTTTCTTCGGCCAGGAAATCTTGGAACTGCTCCGGGCTCTGTAGTGCCTTAATTAACGAATCTCTCGCCTCCTTTGATAGTAAAAGGGCGTCAAGAATGCTGAGCTGCGATGGTAGTTTCCTCAGATGCGCTAAGACGTTGTAATCCACCTTATTTCTCTTCGGCGGGTCTTTGGCACTTAGCTCTTCCACAACTTGGTCATCTAGGGCGATGTCCTCAGAGACCTTTTCTTTCCCTTTATCTTTTTTGTTTGGGGGTCTGAGATTCTTTTCCGGCAGCGTCCGATTCTGCAGCCGGATATTTTCGCAGACCTTCGGCTCTCCTTCTTTTCCCGAGGTGGACTCTTTAAAGAGAGGGGCAAGTTCCAGCTCCTCATCAGAATCGCTCCCGAATGTAGGCACTTGTGACCCACCGGTGTTAACCATGCGACAATCACCGGTAGTTCTGTTAAACCCTTCGGTCATATTTTTCCGTTCCCGACGAGTTTTACGTTTCTCCCGCTTGAAATGTTGTCGATGAGCAACATATCCTTGCCACCATCTATCGAAAGCTTTGCACTCTTGAGTGGGGTGCGACACCTTCTGATGATATAAGCAATAGGAGGGGTGCATTTCTAGTTCACCAGTAATTTTTCCTTCGGAAGATGGTAGCTTCATGCCCATTGATATGGCTTTAGCAAACCTTTTCCTCATCTTGAATTGGATTTTATCCGCAGTGGATGTACTTCGCTCCAGCGGGAGTATCTCAATTCTTTTGTCAAGGCGTTGGCGCTTGACCCTTTTGAATATGACCGCCTCGCAATCTCGATCAGCTTTACTTTTTAAGAGCGCTTCATTGAGGAATGCGTCAATTACTTCATCCGATGGCCCCAGAATTTTTGGTTCAGGATCTGCCCCCGGCGTTTCGGTACAAGGAGTCTCTTCATCGTCCATGAACGAATGGGAAATCACATGACAGTTCGCCGCGCATTCTTCAGATTCACCAGATGAACTTTCTCCCTCATCTTCCTCTTGAAAGAAGTGATCGAGGAACTCTTGGAATGTAATGGGAGTCTGTGCCTTCTGGTTGTATTCCTCCAGCGCGTCAATTTGTTTTTGCAAGTCCGTGCGCATGTCGCTAGACTTCATGGGCTTCTTTGATTTCTTTCTCTTCTTCTTTGAAGATTTTGACGGTTGGTTGCGAGTGCTCCGTGATGACGTCCCTCCGCTGTGATCATCGGATCCCGGTCTCTAGCGATGGTTTCGACGAAGAAATGATCGGACTAGGTCGTCGACTTCGATGCCGAAGATGATCTACGTCGAGGCAACTCAAGATCAAGCTCCAACTTCACCAAGTCATGAAACTTGTGAAGAAAACACCCTATACTACATGGCAAGTGGTAGAGGATGAAGAAATAGGAAGTGGGTTCACTTTAGAATTGGATTTCTCACTCTTTTTCTCAAGGCACCATTAATACTAGAATGGTTTCTTCTTCTTGAAGAAGAAGAAGAAGAAAAAATATGATAAGAATTATCAATAAAATAAAGTGATTCTTATCATTTTAGCAACCATGGTTTAGTGTAGAGAATAAACTATAGTTTAGTTGAATGGTTAGGTTAAGGGATAAAGACAAAATGGTAAACTTTCAAAGATGCTTTGAAGCTTCAAGAAGCTTCAAGCAAAGAAAGAAAAGAAAACCACCATTTTATCCTTTCCAAAAATGAATAAATAAATAAATAAATAAATAAAACAAACCCTAACCATTAACCTAATCATAGTTTAAAGCACACACACACACCCAAGTTTACATGTATCATCAAACATGATACAAACTAGTGCACAATACTATATCATATATACAATGTGTACATCAAGTGAGAAAATCCATCTTTAAGTGAACAAATACTAGTTAATGTAAAGTAATATATCAAATATATAACTATACATCAAATCATTAAATCAACACTTGATTTAATGATCCGGTCATATCGCATATGACCGATTAATATCCAATGTATCGACTTATCGAATCAATCCTCGATTCGATAACTAGGTTATATCGCATATAACCAATCGATACATTCATCGCGAGAATAGAATACGGTATCACATACACGCATTATTCTTGGTCCCGCACATATCTCATATGCGCTCCTATTTTGTTTCGCCTGAGCCAGGAAACCTCTGTGTAGGACTCTAAAGGCTCGTCAATATGCCGGCAGCAGGTGATGATCATATCAAACACCCACAAGCCGCAAGCGGTCTGCTAAACGTAACGGCCACCCGGGTATTGAGCGATCAGAAGATCGACGAGCAAGCCCGCTCACACTCTTGTGAATCCAACCAGTAACACTTACCGTACAGTCCGGTCTGTTCGTCTTATATGTCGCATATCTCGCCTAGGGGTGGTAAACGTCAGACCCCAATAGCTTGATAAGTCATGCCGACGTAAGGTCCATAACAATCGTGAAACTACTGATAACTCTTACCAGTATATCACTGCAACCCTGGCCAGGGATTTCCAGTTATGTCCAGTCGTGCATAGCGCAACATCAACCCCCAATACCGGGAAAGACGAATCCCCTCCTATTGCTCATTGCCTCCATGTGAATCGGGACTGTACCCAAAAACCACCTATTTGCACGACTCAGTAGAGCCGTGGTAGGGTGGAAATCAAAGCACAGTGGGAGACACACAAGACTCTATGACGATCTCGGGTCAACAGACTAAGTTGTACCAGTGTCACCAGAGAACTGCCATCTGACGTGAGGTATAATACCATCTGGGAGTTCTCGGCGAGTCCGTTCAGTGTAACCAGTCTCTACTGAGCACCCGCATAGCATCTCTGATGTCAAACACCAATGGATATGGGATCATCCATCGCCCATCACATGGGTCGAGAAGATATACGCTAGTCTACTCTGGAATATCGATGCTCCGTCTCGATATTCCCACGACTAGGAACATTGAAGGATGTACTCATGGACTACCCAGGCCCCACTAGTATGATCTACATCATAGTCCTGGAAGTCGAGTACACATCCTAAGGGCTTTATCAACATGTAATAGAGAGACAGCATGTATACATGTTAAGATAAAGAGCAACCAGATAGTGTACTATCATGTCGAGCAAGAAAGTACTACCTATATATGTCCCAGCATCCTCTACAATATACATCCAATGTACAGTAATGGGCTCTAGGGCATACATATAACTAACAATCTCCCACTTGCACTAGGGCCATCTGTAGCAGTGGTTGCAGTATCACATACTCAACCATCCCCTATAAGTCTCTCTCTGGGAAAAAGCCTTTGTGAGTGGATCCGCCGTGTTGTCCTCTGAGTCTATTCTCCTAACCTCGATCACCTTGGATATCAACAATCTCCATGATCAGGTGATGCTGCCTCAAAATATGTCTGGGTCACTGACGGGATCGGGGTTCCTTGGTCAAAGCCACACTTCCATTGTCACACAATGGTAGGAACCTAGTTCATCTCATGAACCAATATACACCCAAATTGCCTCTTTGGTAGTATCTTTAATAGCGATATTACCAGCCTTTATCGTCTAGTCTGCCACGGTATCTAGCTTGGAACTCTTCCAACATACCGTCCCTCCATAGAGGGTAAAGATATTGCCTGCGACTGACATTCAGTCGTCCTTATCACCCTGGAACCTTTCCAGTGATTCTCCCCAGGATCAACTGATACCATCTCACTACAGCTAGTGAGAATCCTAACATCCATTTAGATCTATCTCATAAATCCAAAACCCAGGATTTAGGAAGTATCACTTTTGATCTTATATGGAGAATCCTTGTGATAAGCGGAGATTGACCGAGCGTAGCATATGAAACTCCTTTCCTATCAAGAGTATGTCATCCACGTACTCTACGAGGATCATTACCATACTCCATACTACCTTTTTGTACATACAAGGTTCATCTACCATTTTGATGAAGTCAAACTCTTTGACTGCCACATCAAAATAGATGTTCCAACTCCGTGATGCCTGCTTTATCCTGTAAAGCAACTTTCACACGTTTCCGCTGCTCCCACTGTTTACAAAGCCCTCTGGCTGTGTTCTTATAAACGTTCTCTTCTAAATCATCATTTTAGAAAAACAGTCATGGCACCCAACCACCAGATATCGTAGTCATGGTATGTAGCCGTGGCAAGTAGGATCCGGATGGACTTAAGCATAGCCACTGGAAAAAGGTTTCATCATTATCCACGCCTGGTCGATGACGAAAACCTTTTAACAAGTCTATCTTTGAAAGTCTCAACTTTTCCATCTACACCAAGTAATCTTCTCAAGATATACTTGCTCCTGATGGGGATTTAACCCTTCAGATATAGCATCCAAAGTCCATACTTTGTTGGTGTGCATGGATTCCATCTCAGATCTCTAAGCATCCAGCCATTCTTACAGAGTCCCACTCCTGATGGCCAGCTCAAAACTAGTTGGGTCATCATCTCTTGATGCAATCCTCGCTCCCCCTGTCATAGAGAAACCGAAGTATCTCTCAGGTGGGTGAGGAACCCTACTAGATCGTCGGAGAGGCTGAGGTTCGTCGGTGACTCTTGAATCCTTTGGTTCTGCCAAGTCATCAGCTGCAGTTTTGTATAACTGGAACCTTTCCAATTCTACAGAACTGACCTTGCCTCGATCTTGTCCAGATTTTGCTTTAGATATAGGCCGGACAATCCCAAATCTTAACTTACTTAAGAGATAGGCTCTTCCCATACCATAGCTTATATGGAGTGGTAGGCAGTGATCTGATTCGAACCTAATTCAATAGGTATGCAGCTTCTCAAGTGCACAACCCCAAAAAAGGAAATAGGTAACTCAGTAATACTCATCATAGAGCACACCATATCTCATAGGGTGCGATTGCTCCGCCCCGATACACCGTTGTGGTGTGGTGTATACAGAGGAGTAATGCTGAGAGAGAATCTCATTCTCTTTTAGAATAGTCCAAGAATTCCATGCACACGTATTCTCCTCCCTGATCACATCAAAGGACATAATACTTATACCCGGTTTTTGGTTCTCTACTTCTAACTTATATTCTGTGAATATCTCAAAAGCTTCGGACCTATGTTTCAACAAGAACATATGGCTGAATCTTGAGAGACCATCAGAGAATGTAATGAAGTACAAAGAACCGGTCCTGGCATGTGTAGACAGGAGACGTTACATACATCATCATGTATCAGTCCCAAGAGTTCACTAACTCTTTCTCTGTTTCCAATAAACAGAGTTATGGTCATCTAATCTTTGTGACATGACTGGCAAGTTTCACAAGATGTAAATTCAAACTGATTTAAATATGCATCTAAAATATAACTTAAGCTAGTCGGGTCACATTGATATGACCTAGTCTACAATGCCTCAAGAAGGATTCGTTCATTTCTGAACTCTTCCTCTTGTGTGTGTTCTGTATACTAGGAACTGTAGTTTGATTTAGAACGTCAATGCTTTTAGATAACGTGCCTGAACCGATCAACTTTTGATATAGGAAATGTTCAAAATATTATCCATCAATACAAAATTATATCATTTCTTTACTTATAAAGAGACTGATATGATTTTGTATATCAGGTTCGTTATCTAATAGCATTTGTTCAGAATCAATGTATTTGTAATACAGGGTGACAGTGACCAACAGACCTGGCTGCAACACTCGCACCGTTTTCTGTCTCATGAAACTTATCACCCGTACTCAGTTCTCTACCTTTCTGTAGCCCTATGTAACGGATTACATTTGCGGGATCCTGATTCGGTATATAATACCTAGGACGCAGAGGACACTGAGAAACAGTTCTTTATAATGAACACACCCGAAGGAGATGCATCATATGCACTTTCTTCGTTTGGGCGACATAGGAATTCTGGTATTCCCCTATTTCCTGCTTTGTCTTATAACAATTATAAATTAGAACCAACGTTCCCCAGCTCAGTATAACAAGTGAGTTCGGTCAATTCATCCATATTATTATCTTGATTAAGGCGTGATACGGTCGCTACCTGGAGAGAGAGAGAAGAAAACACTCTGCGTGCGCTCTTGCAAGATTAGACTGGTTATATATTTTATCTAATCAGGATGACTCCCACTGTTTTTATCAAATCTTCCTTCAAACCTTAAAAGGAAAGACTAGCCGGGATTAATTACACTCTACAAGTTCGCCAATCTTTCAGCCAGGCCAGTGTCGGTACTTTGAGGGAGGTTCCCCGTGCTTTCGCACGGACCTAATTACAATAAACCTCGTTTTCCCAGGGGCGTAACCCCGTTGACACCTTTCTAGACATCTACTTGATCGGGTAATTGCAAAGTGCAAAACTCTCCCAGGAGTAACAATTACTCGCAGTGGGTATCGGGATCCAACTATCATATAGAAGGTATGCAATCTCATTGCAAGTTTCAACACTTGAAACTCCCGATAATGGTTTTTACCCCTAGCACCTATGACCTTGGCTAAGGTCAACAAATCATAAGTACCAGTCAAGTTCTACCCGTCATTTCGTGATTAATTAGAGCCACCTACATGACCCTTGGCTAAGGTCAACAAAGCCACATGACTGTCCTGACTAATCGCATCATATGCTGTGTAGGAAGACATCACTTAGCTACCGCACACTACGCCTCGGCTATGGTCGACAAACGTAGCACGAATACTAAATACTCTACTTCCTAAAATGACGGAGGGTTGCGGATGGTTTTTAAGAAAACCTTTAACGCTTTGAACTTGATCTCGTTGTGGAATCAAATGGTTTTTAAATGCAGTGTTTTCGAAGCTTTTCTAGTTTTGCTAAAGGGGTCACTCCCGGTGAAGGGATCGTCGGCCCTTTCCTCGTCGAAATGAGGTGCGGGATATATCATATATATCACTGTGCAAAGCAGAAACTATAGAAGCAATCAAAAGACAAACTGAGTGTGTAGCATCTGCCAGTTATTGCTAAAGGGGTCACTCCCGGTGAAGGGATCTCGGCCCTTTCCTCATCGAATAAGGTGCAGGATGTTCTACAAGGAACACGGCGATGCAAAGCAAGAACTGTAGCTACCTGTTTTATTTTTGTTGAAATTCGATTCCACAACATCTTTTAGGTTTATTTTCTTTCATTAATCTCATTAATGAATGTCCTATCATTTAAATCCACCTAAACATCACAGATAAATATAACGTACGCTTATGCCATCCGCATTCGCCTCGATGGTCCGTCTGCACTGTTAGGTTAGGTAACTAACGCCAGAGCGAGGCAGGGCTAACACGGGTGTAAAACATAAGCAACGTCTATATAATATATCATATATACTATATATAATATCTATCTGAACATATCACATGATCACATCACAGATAACGTAGCAGAAAATATCATATGAAATATTGGATATACTAGGACGTCTGTGTTTTTAATACGAGCCAGTATAAAATACGGATTCCACGGTCGCGATGAATAGCCAATCCCACACCCCTAGACCCCTACGAGAGTGGCAAGCAACCCTACCAATTCTAGGGTTAGGAGACCCGGACTCGACTCCTCGAGATGATCTTCCACTGGACCCTAGAACCCGGTTACTTGTGCTCCCCTCCTTGGGTCTATCCTAATGCGGAAAAGTAAATAATATACATCAATGGTGACATCTTCCGCAACCTGGAAGTGCCCCAATAAAAGAATATTACATACAAGTTTTTACATGAATGAAAATGAAAAACACTCATCTCACATAAAAACCCCCCGGCTATTCAAACACGACGATCCAATATAACATATTCAGCAACACATAACATCACATGTCATCAACGTAAGTAAACATGCGTATCCCAATTGTCGTTGACATATAGCAACAAAACCGGCGATATCACATATTACACTTACGGTCACAGAAAAGAAAGTGTAAAACTATAACAGTTGGAATCCGCAACCTCTTTAGACATCGCATGCCTAATCAAATGAATTCCTTAGATATCGCATGCCTAACAATTATAAACCCCGCATTTTAGTCTCATTATCGAAAACTCTTTTCAATATCATGTCGGGCAATTCAACAAGATTCCCGACATACTGATCGAATGCTCGTCGCAAACTTTAGTAGACGGCCGCACCCCCGATACCGTTGATGAAGTGCACCAAGGCGGAACACCGCTACCGCGAGCACCCGAACGGATGCTTTCGGCGATGGGGTTCTCCTACAGTCACTTGGTCGGGGCTATGGGGTGTAACTGTCTATTAAGTTTACCGGCGAGTATCCGCGTACGCTACGTGATTGCGACGGACTTTTGATCACATCAAAATTCCGTAGCAACCGATCAAGTGAGACTGAACTACTATGTTTATAACATTCATTCAGTTTTCTCATAACTACTTGTGAATTCCAATTATTGTATCACATTCCGGATAAATAGAAAATGTTAAACTTTCCGATCGAACAATCAAACACCCAAGTTTTCCCGAAACAGCTCAACACATGAAATAAGTTTAAAAATATTCACTTCATGCCTCAGTACCAACGGTCCAGCCGTAGAAGGGTCAAGCCAACGCCTCACATGTGGCACGCCGTACTGCCCCAAACCCTAAGGTTCAAAGGGCAGTTCAAGACGGTCACATAATCGAGTTGAGGTTTGTTGTCTTCTAGAGGGTCCATCGAGTTACTTGCACTACTTAGAACGTTCTTAAACTACGGAAAGATCCAACACTTGGAAATTTCCCGACAGGGGAAAAATGGGTATTTATATCCGGTCGAATTTTTTTTAACATATTCTAAAATTACCCGGAAAAACACATAGACAAAATTAGACAATCCGATCGAATCTACGAACTCCCAATACAACCCAGAAAACTCAACTCTTGAGTATAATTTAAAAATTACCAGAAAATACAGCACCAAAAGATAGGAATTACTGTGCAAAATTTAATGGAAGAAGCGACCGTACGGCCGCGGAAGCGTCGCGAGAGCCAGGCTCCTGCCGCGGTTCCTCGGCGGTTTAGTTGAGTTAGGTTCTCGTTTTGCACAGTATTTCTTAGAAAAGCCTGCTGATTTTTCTGCATATTTTTAATTTGGAAAAAACCCAGTTTTGAAAAAATGTACAGAGAAGGGTCTTGGATTAGGGTTTCGGGTTCGAACGGACTTCTAACATCATCTACGCATCGCCTAAGGCTTTAGCTAGGCTCTGATACCACTGTAGGGTTCCTAGGCACACCCATGAGGTTTCACAACAGATCAAACATGGCCAATTCAAAATTTTCTATATGCTGAGAAACCCTATTACGGATCGTTGACTAGAGGTAAGGCGAAAGAATGCAAGTTAACAACTTTAACTAAAAGGGAAAGTGACTACAACCTTTGTAGGTCCGGTCCTCCCCTTCCTTAGCTCCGTGATGACGTCCCTCCGCTGCGATCATCGGATCCTGGACTCTAGCGATGGTTTCGACGAAGAAATGATCGGGCTAGGTCGTCGACTTCGATGACGAAGATGATCTACGTCGAGGCAACTCAAGATCAAGCTCCAACTTCACCAAGTCATGAAACTTGTGAAGAAAACACCCTATACTACATGGCAAGTGGTAGAGGATGAAGAAATAGGAAGTGGGTTCACTTTAGAATTGGATTTCTCACTCTTTTTCTCAAGACACCATTGATGCTAGAATGGTTTCTTCTTCTTGAAGAAGAAGAAGAAGAAGAAAAAATATGATAAGAATTATCAATAAAATAAAGTGATTCTTATCATTTTAGCAACCATGGTTTAGTGTAGAGAATAAACTATAGTTTAGTTGAATGGTTAGGTTAAGGGATAAAGACAAAATGGTAGACTTTCAAAGATACTTTGCAGCTTCAAGAAGCTTCAAGCAAAGAAAGAAAAGAAAACCACCATTTTATCCTTTTCAAAAATGAATGAATAAATAAATAAATAAATAAATAAATAAATAAATAAAACCCTAACCATTAACCTAATCATAGTTTAAAGCGCGCACACACACCCAAGTTTGCATGTATCATCAAACATGATACAAACTAGTGCACAATACTATATCATATATACAATGTGCACATCAAGTGAGAAAATCCATCTTTAAGTGAACAAATACTAGTTAATGTAAAGTAATATATCGAATATATAACTATACATCAAATCATTAAATCAACACTTGATTTAATGATCCGGTCATATCGCATATGACCAACTAATATCCAATGTATCTACTTATCGAATCAATCCTCGATTCGATAACTAGGTTATATCGCATACAACCAATCGATACATTCATCGCGAGAATAGAATACGGTATCACATACACGCATTATTCTTGGTCCCGCACATATCTCATATGCGCTCCTATTTCGTTTCGCCTGAGCCAGGAAACCTCTGTGTAGGACTCTAAAGACTCGTCAATACGCCGGCAGCAGGTGATGATCATATCAAACACCCACAAGCCGCAAGCGGTCTGCTAAACGTAATGGCCACCTGGGTATTGAGCGATCAGAAGATCGACGAGCAAGGCCGCTCACACTCCTGTGAATCCAACCAGTAACACTTACCGTACAGTCCGGTCTGTTCGTCTGATATGTCGCATATCTCGCCTAGGGGTGGTAAACGTCAGACCCCAATAGCTTGATAAGTCATGCTGACGTAAGGTCCATAAAAATCGTGAAACTACTGATAACTCTTACCAGTATATCACTGCAACCCTGGCCAGGGATTTCCAGTTATGGCCAGTCGTGCATAGCGCAACATCAACCCCCAATACCGGGAGAGACGAATCCCCTCCTATCGCTCATTGCCTCCATGTGAATCGTGACTGTACCCAAAAACCACCTGTTTGCACGACTCAGCAGAGCCGTGGTAGGGTGGAAATCAAAGCACAATGGGAGACACACAAGACTCTATGACGATCTCGGGTCAACAGACTAAGTTGTACCAGTGTCACCAGAGAACTGCCATCTGACGTGAGGTATAATACCATCTGGGAGTTCTCGGCGAGTCCGTTCAGTGTACCCAGTCTCCACTGAGCACCCGCATACCATCTCTGATGTCAAACACCAATGGATATGGGATCATCCATCGCCCATCACATGGGTCGAGAAGATATACTCTAGTCTACTCTGGAATATCGATGCCCCGTCTCGATATTCCCACGACTAGGAACATTGAAGGATGTACTCATGGACTACCCAGGCCCCACTAGTATGATCTACATCATAGTCCTGGAAGTCGAGTACACATCCCAAGGGCTTTATCAACATGTAATAGAGAGACAGCATGTATACATGTTAAGATAAAGAGCAACCAGATAGTGTACTATCATGTCGAGCAAGAAAGTCCTACCTATATATGTCCCAGCATCCACTACAATATACATCCAATGTACAATAATGGCCTCTAGGGCATACATATAACTAACAGTTATCCTATAACTAGAACAACCCCATATGCAAAATTGGCTAGTTTTACCTGATGGAAAATCTGGGATGGATTTCTCATGTTGCTGAATTCATGTTTTTCGTATTTGAATGTTTAGTTTTGATATTTGGATTTGTATTTGGTTGTTGGATGTTTGTACATCAACAACAAGGGTTGTTTGGTTGGTTTTGCACGCGTAGGCCGTAGGTTCTAACCTATAGGCAATCCGTGTGCCGTTTCGGTTTTCAGAACTTGATTTTAATAGCGTCGCGATATGTGTTATTATTGTAGGTACTTTCGCGTGGATTCCGAGGCGATGGAGCATGGCATCATCGACTTTGGCAAGCGAAGACCAAGGTGAGTAGATCTATATCTACGGGGGAAGTCGGGTGGATGGCGTATAGCACCCCCGCAAAGTTTTGGTGCAAACCGATATGTATCATATGGTTAAGAAAACCTAGAGTAGCGAACTAGGGTTATAATTAAAAGTTAGCTATAGAAACCATATTAGAAACTAAGAATAGTTAGAAGTGATATGATACGACTAGTATGTGATGACGGAACTTGAGGATGATATTGCCGTTTAGGGTACTATAGGACTAGATAGTCGATGTAGGTGTGTCATCCGAACCATACCTATTTCCAAACTGAAGAATCGTATGCATATTTTAAACAGATACCTTGAGGGACGTTACGGATTTTTAAATGATATCTTCTCTTTAAAAACACCGTAGCCCCTACTTTCGAAAATATGATTTGCATCTTTCAAAAACTGTTGTATGGTTCGGGTGTGTATGTTAGATTAGATATGTGTACTTATAGTAAAGGTAAAATGTATTTGTAAAATTGACTTGATGAGGGATATAAATGCAACAAAAAGAGAATATGATTTAATACGTGATTTGATGATATGATGGTATACAGATGCGAGTCGATTGAGATGATTTATACCCTGCTGATCCCCTGATATGAGATTATTGCGGATGTGACCCGGGGACATAGGTATATAGAGATATTTATATGTGTTGTGAATCGTGAGTGTTAGCCGTACGTGACGTTAGGTCCGTGCCCTCATCGTCTTATAGGTTGATAGGATCCCTGATAGCTTAATGCCGCCGTACGATGATTTTCCGTGCGTGATGAGTTGACTTGATGATTGATCCTTACCCTTGACTAGAGGTTGCCGTACGATGGATTGTACCGTACACGATGTGGTGTGGCTAGATGCCGATTGTTAGATTCACCGATTTGGCCATGTTAGATACGTATACCCGTCAACATTTACACATGATTTACCTTATGCTGCCTTCATGTTATTCGCATTGTATTACTTATACCTATGATAGTACACCTGCACCGTTATCGATGATGCGTATGTTACACGCACACAGATTTTAGGCTCACACACTTCATCATCGATAATTGCTATGTCACTACACAGTAGGATTGCTGCATCATGATATGACTCTATGCATGCTATGCTTGCGTATATACATTGATACATCCATATTTACGTACATACACATTGTATATCTATATTGGTGCACATATACATTGGTACATCCATACTTGCGTATATACACATTGCATACCCATATTGGCGTATATATACATTGGTACCTCTATACTTGCGCATATACAACTGGTTTTATTGGGAAATTGGGAACCACATGTTATATTTTAAAAACTGGAATCATTTAAAAGAGCGGTTTTCCCTTAATATATCATATGACTGTTCCATGTTGCATGATATACGGATATACTTACATTTCTATTATATGTCGCATACATCATGCTCTATGATTTTACGCATTGAGATATGTTGTTTTCATGAGATTTCTGGATTTGAGAACCGTGGACACTTTAAAAGAGATTATGTGTTGTTTTAAAAATCCGGTT
The DNA here is from genome assembly GCA_030015575.1 of Agapanthus africanus. NCBI lineage: Eukaryota > Viridiplantae > Streptophyta > Magnoliopsida > Asparagales > Amaryllidaceae > Agapanthus > Agapanthus africanus. The sequence continues at coordinate 214,748,101 of JASDDO010000008.1, forward strand.
TCTCTTGATATGATATTTTAGTGCGTCCACCATGCGTTTTCTCGGTTCTAAGACGTATGGCATGTGAAACCCGATTCGAGGAGCTGGATGAGGCCGATTGCGGGTACATGGTGGACCCGGTATGGTATCCTTGGGAAAGAAAGGGATGCTGTGTATACAGACGGTGAGCCTGGCAGAGGGACTACTACCTACCGGTGATAGTATTTGGGCTCGGCGGATATCCGGAGGATACCGACCGGAGTCGAGAGATGATATGGGACGATCCGGACTGACGGAACTCATGGGCCGATCCGGACTAACGGAGCCCGATATATGAGGATTTACGTGCCGATGCTGGGCACGGTTTTTGTTAGTTATGTATATGCCCTAGAGGCCATTATTGTACATATGATGTATATTATAGTGGATGCTTGGATATATATAGAGAGGACTTTCTTGCTCGACATGATAGTATGCTATTTGGTTTCACTTTGTCTTAACATGTTGACTTATATTAGTTTATTGTCTTGCTCTCACATGTTGATAAAGCCCTTAGGATATGTACTCGACTACTGGGACTATGATGAGATCATACTAGTGGAGCCAGAGTAGTCTACGAGTACATCCTATTACTGTTCCTAGTCGAGGGTGTATCGAGACAGGGCATCGATACACTAGAGTAGACTAGCGTATACGCATCTTGACCCATATGATGGGCGATGGATGATCCCATATCCATCGGTGTTTGACATCAAGGATGGTGTATGGGTGCTCAATGGAGACTGGGTACACTGAACAGACTCGCCAAGAACTCCCGGATGGTATTATACCTCACGTCAGATGGCAGTTCTCCGGTGACACTGGTACAGGTTAGTCTGAAGACCCGAGATCGTCATAGAGACTTGTGTGATTCCCACTGTGCTTTGATTTCCACCTTACCACGTCCAAGAGGCCGTGCAAAATGGTGGCTTTTGAGTACAGTCCCGAATCACATGGAGGCAATGAGCTATAGGAGGGGATTCGTCTCTCTCGGTATAGGGAGTTGATGTTGTGCTATGTTCGATTGGCTATAACTGGAAGTCCCTGGCCAGGGATGATATAGAGTACTACTGGTAAGTGTTATCAGTAGGTTCTCGACCTGTTATGAGCCTCACATCGACACGACTTATCGGTTACTGGGGTCTGACGTATACCACCCCTAGACTAGATATGCAACATATCAGACGAAGAGACCGGACTGTACGGTAGTGTTACTGATTGGATTCACAGGAGAATGTACATGCTTTCTTGTTGATCTTCTGATCGCTCAATACCTGGGTGGCAGTTACGTTTGGCAGACCGCTTGCAACTTGTGGGTGTTTGATATGATCATCACTGCTACCGGCGTATTGACGATTCTTTAGAGTCCTACACAGAGGTTTCTTGACTCAGGCAAAACGGAGTAGGAGCACATATGTGATATGTGTGGGACCGAGAATAATACGATATGAGATACCATATTCTATTCTTGCGATATAAGATATCGGCCGGGTATATATGATATATCCGGGTCATCGGATCAAGTGTTGATTCGATAAATCGGTAAATATTAGTCGGTTATATGCGATATAGCCGGATTGTCGGATCAAGTGTTGATTCGATAATTTAATGTATAATTATATATATGATATATTACAGTACATTATCTAATATTGGCTCGCTTTATTGATTCATTTTCTCACCAGATAATACATTGATATATATGCGATATATGTTTATAGTATTATTTTCTTTTGTTACAAAAATATATTATATATGTGATATATAATATTGTAACAAGTTATGTTTACAAATGCAACATGATTAGTGGAGATTAAACATGGTTAGGGTTTGATTTGGGTTAGTCTTTTCTTGAAGCTTCTAGAAGCTTTTATTTTGTTTCTTGCATAGATATTTTGTTTAGATATTTTGCTTAGATATTTCTAACCCAACCAAAACCCTTAACCCTAGTAAACTCTCTACATGAGTTAATGATTCATATTATTAACTCAAGGTTCATTTGTAAGCACAAAAACTTTTCATTGTTCATCACAAAAGACTTCACCTTCTTCTTCCTCCTTGAAAGCTTTCTAGCTTTTTATTTTGTGATGAATGAGTGTGAGAATTTGATAATAAAAGAGAGCATAATTCCTACTTCATCATCCTCATCTAATCTAGCCAATTAGATTAGGGTGTTCACTTCAATAATACTTGATTAGAGAAGTGAGAGCTTGAGTTAAAGAAACTTCAAGGTAGATCATCTTCGAAAAGGAAGACTTCAAGCAAGTATGGATCATTCGGGTTGTGGAGCCTCTCTTATATCCGGGAGATCATGGATCACGGCGAAGGGACTACTACTCGGAGCTTATGAAGCGAAGGAGAGGACTACAAAGGTTGTAATCCCTCTCTCTTAGATGTAAAGATGTTTACTTACATGTTTAACCCTAATTATCTAGCAAAGATCCTTGCTTTGGGTTGTTCGGCACTTCTAAAATTTAAATCGGGCATGGTTGATGCCTTATAGACCCTTGTGACAGTGCCTAGTAACCCTACAGTTTTCATGATGTTTTCGAGTGTCGATGCTAGGCACTCAGGTTCTATGATTTTGATGTGTCGCGAGGGACACCCGTTGATTTATATCTTAATACTTTCATGCATATGCTTTCATGACATTCACAGTCATTGATTATATGGTTGGACGAGATCCACATGCATACATACATTGATTTTTATTGTTGGATGATATCCACATGCGGATTGACATTGATTTCATTGTTGGCATATATGGTCACCCTAGATATCATAGTATTAACTTTATTATATAGTTGACCTACGAGTCGTTGTTTATTCGATTTCTACTTGTAGATGTTTTTCTACTCACGAGTTGGCAACTCACCCCGTTGTGCCACAGTTCTTGCAGGTTGACCGCATGGATCTGTAGCGGCATCGTTGGCACATAGCTTCATTTGGGCGTTTTGCATTGGTAGGTGGGGCATTTATACCGTACCAACTCTTATATTTATATTTCATTTTGTATCTAGTCAACTCCATCAAATCAAAAATTAGTAAATTGTATAAGTAATGAGACTTAGTGAGATTGTGGTTGCGAGACTTAGAGCGAGGGGTTTTCCGCTACTTGTGGTTTTGATGTCTTGCTTATTTCTTTATCTTTTGTGGTGAACTTCGCCGTTGGGCGTCGTATACTTGCATATACTGTCTTGCATGGTTGTGATCCGCCGTTTGGTGAAGAGCTAGCTCCCGCTTAGGGATGCCATTATTCTTATTATGTATTTGTGGTTTTTGGATCAAAATATATAAATGAGGTGCTGCCCAAATTTTTAAAAGACGAAACATGTTTTCAAACTAGTAAATTTCACTTGCTTTTTCATGTTCCTTTTCTATGCATTAAGAAAACTTGATTTCATTATACCTTTATTTCAAAACTTCACCTCCTTTATTTTCTTAAAAAGGTTTAGATTTCTGGGTTTCAGCTTACTTGAATTACGTTACGCCTTTAGATGTTGCGTGATTTAAGTGCTGGTCACGAGCTAATATTTCGGGTCGTGAGAAAGTTGGTATCAGAGCGCTAGGTTTAACCTTGGTTCGAGTCTATGTTTGACTATGCAGAGTCTAGGGCGGGTATGTATTTCGGAACCTAGGCTTGACCTTACGGAACTTAGACTTGAACGGGGGGGTGTTAGACCCGAACTTTCGTTTCATAGGCTGACACTAATTGATGGAGTAGGTAGCTTGAGTAGAGTGACGTATCGTACGTATGTTCCGCGGCATATTTACGATACGATACTCCATTTAAGAAACCTTAGGATGTATATATTTTTGAGATCTATGATTCTCTTCATACCCATGATTTTACATCCATTTGAGATCCTCGATTCTATTAGTTTCCATGATCATACTCTCATTGATGTTGTTCCTTCTTATGATCATATATCCATTCTGGATCTGTCGTTTCCTCTCATGCAGTTGATCTGCTTTCTTCGATACTCGATTGAGGTTCCTGTCACCATGGTTTGAGCGCAGTTTGAGCTGCTGCAAATTGTTCTCCTCCGAAACACAGAGACGCGACCGCGTAGGTTCGTCTTGACTGAATTTGGGGGCAGATGCTAATTGGTGCTATCCGTCCACCTCTCCGAAGATACCAAGTTGATTTATGACACCATTGTTTCCCCAATTAGAGCAAAGCTCTGTTCAGAATTCAAAAATTTGAATTAAAGCTGCACTTTTATAAAAGCGATGCGCTACAACTAGCACATCCCGTGCAAAGCGCATAGGCGCTAGCGCTAGATGCGCTGCGCTCCAAGTAGCGCACCACGTGCAAAGCACGTGTGTGCTAGTGCCAAGAGCGCTGCGCTTCAAGTAGCGCACCATGGGCAGAGCGCATAAGCGCCAGTGCTGGAACTAAATGTTCCTCACCGTTGGATCAAATATCCAACGGATATAATTAAATCATCAATTAACAAGAATGAAATTCTGTTGAATCTTTCCAAACAGAAAAGATTGTGCCCTGAATTTGGAACACCGTTGGATCAATGATCCAATGGTGATTAAAAATCATTAAAATACAGAACTAATTCTGTAAAGGGGAAAGATTTCTCAATCTTGTTAAAACAAGAAGATTATCTTCTGTAAACCAGAAGCCCTTTGATCAAATATCCGACGGTGGGGAAATTCCCAAATTAATTAGAGAATAAATCTCTTTAACTGATTCAACAAATCAGTCTCCCCTATATAAAGGACCCAAGACTTCAAGTCTCACAGAGAGGAACCCCCCCTAAACTTTGAGAAAATCTCAAGAAGAAGAAGTAGCTCTAGGCAAAAGAAGATTTTTTCTTCAAGGTAAAAAGAATGATGATGAACAAAGAGATGGGATCATCTCATAATTAAAAAGAAGAATTCTTTTCTTAAAAAGATCATAGATCTACAAAGACCAAGGTCTTTTATAAAGAGATCAAAAAAATCTCATCATAAAACAAAGAAGTACTTACTTCACAGATCATAGATCTATAAGACAAATTGTCTTTCACAAAAGAGATTATGAACATCTCATTATAAAGGGGGGAGAATTATTCAATTCTCTTAGGATCACAGATCCATAAAGGCAAAGCCTTTCATCAAAAAGAGATTGAAATATCTCTTATAAACTAAGAACTTTGTTCTTAGAATCTTGAGACAAAGTCTCTTACCAAAAAGAAGATAATCCTCATAGCGCAAAGTTAACCTAAGAAGAGCTTTAGTGCTCCTAATTTAAAAGTGCCTTAGTGCTCTTCATCTAGCGCAAAGTGCTGCAGTGCATAGCACTTCAAACACAGCGCACTGCGCTCATTGGCTAGCAGCCACGTGCTCCTCACGTGTGCGCTGCATTACTAAGAGTGCTTTGCGCTCATTATATGGCACCAGCGCCAAGCGCCTCAACGCTTCAACTATAGCGCATCGGCGCTCTACATCTAGCGCAAAGCGCTAAGCGCATCGGCGCTCTACATCTAGCGCTAAGCGCATCGGCGCTCTTCATCTAGCGTAAAGCGCTAAGCGCATCGGCGCTAAGCGCATCGACGCTCTTCATCTAGCGCTTCATATCTGGCGCAAAACGCCAAGCTCATTAGCGCTTTAACCATAGAGCATTGCTCTTATCGACTGGCGCTAGTGCCAAGTGCGCCACATGCTTTTATGTGCGCTTGGGCAGAACATAAACTGTTCTTTGAATAAGCCTGGAGCTATGACAAATGCACAGCATTCAACTAAAGACAAAATATTGTCAGAGACCAAACCAATGCTTAGCATTTTTAAGGGATTGGGCTCAAACAAACATCTAACAACTCAAAAACAAATGTTGAACATTGTAATTGAATGGACTTAGCCCAAATTAGCCATAAGTCCTCAATTCAGATTAATTGAGTTCATATGCTCATAAATCATAGATCTTAGCCTCAATTGGACTATAGGTCACTCAACCCAAATTGGTTTAAGGGTACATCTCTTCACTCCTTTGATATTTGTCGTTGTAATCCTTTAACGTCTTCAAAGAGGTGACGGGTCCCGATAACCAAACATTCCATGGACTGTGGGGTCCTTAAACTCATAGACCATGATGTCCTTAAACTTTATAGACTACGACGTCTTTAAACTGGACTGTGGGGTCCCTTTAAACTCACGGACTATGATGTCCTTAACCTTGACCGTGAGGTCTTTAAACTCACGGACTATGATGTCCTTAACATTGACTGTGAGGTCTTTAAACTCATGGACTATGATGTCCTTAACCTTGAATGTGAGGTCTTTAAACTTACGGACTATGATGTCCTTAACCTTGGCTGTGAGGTCTTTAAACTCACGGACTATAATGTTTTTAACCTAGACTGTAGGGTCCCTTTAAACTCACGGACTATGATGTCCTTAACCTTGACTGTGAGGTCTTTAAACTCACGGACTATGATGTCCTTAACCTTGATTGTGAGGTCTTTAAACTCACGGACTATGATGTCCTTAAACTGGCAATGGACCACTATGTCCTTAAACTGGTACTGGACCGTAATGTCCTTAAACTAATCGACCGCAATGTCCTTAAACTAAACAATAGAGCCCAAATGCTCTTTTGTCGGATCTAAACGATCCCGTTAAGTTGATCTTAGTCTAAAATTAGACTAACGTATCCTTAACAAATCGTTAAGTTGATCTTAGTCTAAAATTACACTAACGTATCCTTAACAAACGTTTAAGTTGATCTTAGTCTCAAATGAAACAAACGTATCCTTAAACCCAACCCCCAAACCCAAATCTAAGAAGATACAGATTTGGACTAATCCACGCCCTACGGGCGACAACATAAATTAGTCTCCATATACAATCCACGGGCAACCAAAAACAAAACAAACACACACGACACGAAGTGACCATCTGGAGAAGGAGAAAGTGGTTACCGCGATGCGGTAGCGTAATTAACTATAGGGGCTTGCGCCTGCAGGGAAGAGCATCCCCATAATCAAAAATGCCTCAAATGAGAGGGAATCTGACGAAGTCTGCTACATCAGCCGCATCCATTTAAACCTTCGATACATGGTGTCATAAATCAACTTGGCATCTTTGGAGAGGTGGACGGATAGCACCAAATAGCATCTGCCCCGAAATTCAGGCAAGACAGACCTACGCGGTCCCGTCTCTGTATTTCGGCGGGGAACGGATTCTGGCACGCCCGGTGGGACCTTTTCCTCTTTGCACTTGACACTTCGTGTGTCGTGTTTTTCCCGTGATCAGATAATCGCGGTGTGTATGTTTGTGGTTTCCTTTAGGGGAGTGGATACTAAAGTCGGCGCTTCGTCTTTACGAAGAATGGCGTTTGTTCCCACCTTAGCAACACAGGCTCTGTCATATCTGGTGGAGTCAAGTATGGGCCACTTGCAGGCTCAAATCTCTGCAATCCGGCTCTTCAAGAAATCAACGGGCTTCTCTTTGGGTCGATGCTCCCACCTCCCACCCTCGGTGCCTCAACGCCGTTGGAGGAAGCCCAGAGGATGTCTGTCGTCTACAGGAGGGCTCCCCAAGCAGCAGCTTTGCCGACGGAATCAGTCCTCAAACAACTGGCACATGCCAAGGACCAAGGTCGACGCTGGGGCAGAATATTCAAGCTCTCAAAGGAAATAGGGGGCAGGTTCGGCAAAATCCTGAAGCTAATCAAATCCCGACCGTAAGAAATGGTCGACATCGATATTTGCATCATACTAAATGAGCTGGGGGCAGTTCTCTGTATGGTTCTGTTTCAACCTCAGTGGTGAATGTTGTTCCAACCAGGAACAGCTTCAAATTGGTGTGAAGGGTCAGATAAAATTTTCCTACCGCAATATTTGAGAAATCTCTGCAGCCTATAGAGATCCCATGAGAGTAGAAACTAGTTCGCTCCATGAAGCAACTTTCCTCATCTATATATAAAGTACGGAAGCGAGTGAAGGTCTTTGTCGTCAACCGCGGCTCTTCCCCTAAACGTCAGCCAAACTCTGACAAATCCTCTTTCAAATACAAGGGGACTCATACCAAGATGGATCCCGATACAGCGATTCCTCCCAAAACCAAAGCGGCTTTTCACAAAAAAGAAAGGCCCAATAAAGCTCAAGTGCCCGAAGCAAACTCCAAAGGCCAAAACTCCAAACGCCCCAAGCCAGGGGGCATGGCAGTTCACATAGTCTATGTGGTGAATTCCAAAGACAAAGTTCGAGCTTCTACTAGTCACCGACCTCAAACTCGGCCCTTAACAAAAGTTCAACTGCAACGTTAAAAGCTGCAGGAGATGCTTGCTCAGGCGGCAGCAAACGCTAATCCATCGTCTAAGGAAAATCCCGAAGACGCACCTGGAGAAAGAATAGAGAAGGGGTCGGATATTGATTTCCTAAAGCGCACTCTGAAAAAGGGAGATGCAGAAGCGGCAGAAATGTCCACTAAAATGAACCAGATGGCCCTTCTGATTCAAAATATGGCTAGAATGATGGTTCGATCGGAGCCACTGGTGGATAAACTGCCGGTAGTCGGTCTTAAAGATAAAGATGACATTTTAAATTATCTGCAAAGCTCATCAATGGCTGAGAAGGAAATGATTCCTTAAAAGCAAAGCTGAACGAATATATCGCTCAGCAAATCGAAGCTCACTACGTGTTGGGAAACCACCCGCGCGCGCAAACGCGTATGTTTTGAAATATGAGATATGGTTTTAGGAAAACGGATTGCGCACGCGAGTTCGTTCTAGTTCTAAAATTTATAAACCGCAAGTGCACGGCGCGTTGTAGCTAGCCGGCAAGTACGGGTCGATCCGCAGGGAATTGGAGATTAGGTAGTGTCGCTTAAGGTTCCACAAACAAAAGAATTTGGTTTGGTTGTCACTAAAACTAAAAATACGATATTATAGAAACAAGTTTAGAAGAAAGGTGGCCGTGGCTTTGGCTCGGATGGTTGAATCGCGGCGATTCCTTCGAAAATCCCTTGATTATGAGTTTTTCGTCCTTGTGTCGATCCCGACGCGAAGCATGAATTGTCAACGCGGTTGCAAAGCATAAATCATCATGTTATCGGATTTCGTCACAAAACCCGAAACGAATCCGTTACGTTCTTACTTACCATTCTTATGTCCATGCATGATGTATCAATACTAAGCACAAGGGTTAGCAAGTATACAACATCAATGCATATCAACTTGCAAATAAGAAGTAAAAGTTTGTATTATGCTTGCTAAGTAGGTGGGTGAGAGTATATGGTATATGCTTGAATGAGAGTTGTCAAGAAACATAAGCAAGATACCATATCTCAACTACCCAGTAAGTTTAACACAATTGATTCTAAGCTTAACCTTGCAAATGGTGAACATGAAGAAATAAGATATGAGATAAAGGTTACAAATAACCATCAAAATCATCATATCATATCAAACACTTCCATTTAGCAATCTTAAGCTTACAGTCACAATTAAGCACTTTAAACAATAACAAGAGGAAGAGGAAGGCAAAGCCTTTCATCTCACATTCTCACCATCACCACAACCATGGATTATTCAAGCATTATAAAAAGAAAATGAAAAACAAAAGAAAGAACACATAAGAAAACACAAGAACAAAAGCTAAAGCAAAAGAAAGTGCAAGTTCTTTATTAACAAAATGGAGGGCCTGAGCTACAAGGTAGATAGCAACTTCAACCTCCTTAATAGAGCACTCAAGTGAGAGCTCAAAGAGGGAAGAAGAAGAAGCTATAAAATGTTACAAACTGTTTTCTCACTCCAAAAGCCTCTCAGAACTAAATCTGTGATCTGCTGTTTATAGGCAACCAAAAATAAAAAGTTGCATATGACACTGGACTTATATGACCACCAGGGACCCACACAAAGAGAACGGGCCCATTTGGCCCCAACTTGGCCGCAAATTGCGGCCAAGATGATTAAATCTGCGGCCCAATTTTGGAGAGCGAGGCCCATCTTTGGTCAGTGTTCTTCTGGTCCCCTGAGCATCTCTCTGTAATTGCAATTTCTTTTAATTCACACCAGAGTGCAATCTGGAGTAATGTACAGAGAGGAGATCAAGTGGGTGTATGTGTGTTCACACTTCAAATCACAACTTTTCCAAATACATTGAACCATACCCACTTGCTTGCACCACTTGCAAGACACCATGATGGTGTTTGCAACTTGATGCCTCATGATAGCTCATGCCCACTTGATCCATGATGGTTGATATTGTATCATGTTGGACTAAAACTAAATATTTATTTGTACACAACATTATTTTGTTTCCAAAACTTAACGTCATGATCTGTTATCTGTCCCGTTTGCAGTTCCGGCTAAAAACCATCGTTTCTGTTCGTGTTGTGTACTATCTCCAGTGTTTTTGCCTGTGTGTCTGTATTCTGTACTAATAAGCAGACATAGATAAAATAGCACTATTTATTGACAAAATGATAGGAATTGAGCGGTACTAAAATGTAATAAATCGTGCCGAACAAATGCCCCCAAATCTATCTTTTGCTCGTCCCGAGAAAAACAAAATCCTAACCTCACTTTCGCAGGGAACGCGATTGCACTGAGCCCGTGCAACAAGCCGTTAAACCTCTAGGTGTCCCTAGTAGGAGGAGTTTTGTCTCCTGAGGGTTTTCGGCGGATTGCACCCACAAAATCCAGTCAAGTTAGCGTCGCGCGGAGACTGTTGATTCTAATCTTAAGGTTAGAGATCAAAGTTAGAAGTTCTAGTACCCAAGTCAGAAATATTAAACCCTATTTTTCACTCCTCACAATTTGTTTAACATAAGTTTATACGCGTCTTTACGTGATTTGTGCGGATAGTGTCTATAAGTTTTTAAGAACTTGATTAGGGTCATCATGTCAAAAATTTGAGCACCAGGATAAACTTCTAAAGGATCACACAAGTTTGGAAGGAGTTAAGATTTTCTCAAGTTTTATTCTCCAGTTAGGTTTCAAGTCAGAATATATATCAATTTTAACAGAGAACCTAAGTCTTATTTTTCACTCCTACCTTTCACCTGTTTTTGTTCATACACACCTTTCATTATCATGCAAAACGTCTTTAATAAATACAAACCTTCATATCTTCATGAAAAAACTATTTTTTTAAATAGAAAATTCGTCACCGCCAAGATTATTCTCCCACAAAGAACCGTTAGGACTTTTAACTCGGGGAGAACACTTGCTTAGCTTATTTTATCTGGCGATTGGAAACTTAGCGAGGTTTAGATCAATGACTCCCAAACAGATGGTTTTAGGGCATTAGGTGTGGAGACACCCAAGGACTTAATTACCCTAGTTATCAAGGCCACAAAACAAAAGACTCATTTTATAATAATTCAGCACTCAGTGAAGGCGGAGATATATCCAGCTTTTTCTTTTAAACCTGAAGACGTTACATGTCATAAGGTGTGTAATTACTCCAACAAGGTTTCAAATGGGTTATTTTTCAGACTTATATCTTCTGTTAAAACTTTTATAATATTCTTCACATCAACTTCACTGTATGAACAAGTCTTGATATTACTTAACTCAGACAAACCTGTTTGATCCTAAAGATTTTATTAATTTTAAAAGTTACAGACATGTCAAACTTTCATCACATTCTCAAAAAACATACGACATGTGTAAGTGATATAAAAGACACATATTAGCTACGGTTAAACATAAAGGAGGGTTATTTTTCGGGTTGTCGGTTTCATAAAAAGGATTTAGTCAATTCTATCTTATCAACCAACTGTCAGATTTTGAGTCTAAGTTCCCTTGCTAGCTAACATGACGAAAAAGTTTTTATATTTTTGTAAATTTTTTCGATTTTTATGGGTTTTTTAAAATATGTATGCAATGCAGAATATATACATGATGCAGTGCTCACCCCCAAACCTGAGTTTTACGATGTCCTCATCGTTGCCCCCGTCTCCGGTAGCTAGACTTAGACATCAGGGTGAGAATTTTATTCATAGAAAAAGAAAACATACGACTAATTACAACATATACAAGTGAAACGATTGGGTTAGTCCAGAAATTAATACCTGCCATTCAAATATTTTGTCGATATAGTGCCATGGCTGGCAAAAGAATATGTATATACAAAAGAAAAAGTAAAAGAATATGTATAAGTTAGATGTTAGTGAAGGGCATGGGCGTGTAAAAGTAGGGAGCAAAAAATGTTGAAGGTGAAAATGAAGTTTTGAAGCGGTCAAAGTATTGTTTTCTGACTGAATTGAATTTTCAATAAGTATGTGTTGAGTTTCGTAGTCAGGTTCGTGTAAGAAATAGAGTTCATCCGCAAAAAGTTCTGAAAAAGAAAGGTTCAAAGGATGATCCCAAAATGATCTTGACCCAAACTCACCAAGAATATCAAGTTCATCAGCAAAAATTTCCTCAAAACTCTGTATACAAGAATAATTTTCAACACCATCTTCCTCCCTATCATTTTTCACAATCCTACTCTCATTATTTACACTCTCTCCCAAAAAGATTTCCTCCTCATCACATTCACAAATGGGTAGGTTCATATCATTTAAAAAAGTAGGTTCCCACACTAACGTTTCTTCCGAAACAATATCAAAAGGCGATACAAAAATTGTGGATTCCTGATCATTGATTTCTTTTAATCTATCCCAACCATGCCCGTTAAATTCACAAGCTCTCTCATCTAAAATTGGAAAGAAAAAATCAGTCGGTTCAAGAATTTCCTCATCAAGTATTATTTTAGTTAAATCAATCTCTAGATCACAAGTGATAAGAGGTTCAGTGGATACTTGAAGGCTAATGGTGGACTGACTTAGGGGGTTTGCTTGTGTGTCCTGTGAACACCTAGTCAATTCAATGGTATCATCATCTAAAAAATCATCCAAATTGATCTGATCATTTATTTCACTCGGGTGATTCCCTAGCTGACAGATGTTGACACTATGGGGTTCCGATTAACTGTGTCTATACCCTAGAATCCACTCAGCTAAATGTTTCGTTTGTTCCTCGATTCTAGCCAAAGATTGAGCTTGAGCAACAAATAATTGCTCAGATTGCTGTAAAAACAGGGCCAGCGTCGCAGCTGATTAGTTCTCGACCGCAGTCATTACTTTAATACCGTTTTCAAAAGTGGTCAACCTAGCATCCATGTCACCGTCACTCTCTAATGATGGTTTAATTGTTTCGGGTTGGAGGGGTTGTGATGGTAGTGATGCTAAAGTAGTCATTCTGTCGACCTCTTTCTCTAAATTTTCAACCATTTGGTCAATAGTTGAAGTGGGAATGGGTTCAGGAGTGTTAGGTGGGTGACCGTTATCAAAAATTTAGGACGGTTGGTCACCCCCTAGAAAAGGACAATTATCATGAATGTGAGAAGAATTTTGGCAATTTGTACAAATCAATTGGGATTGAGTATAAACAAAAGAATAAGAATCGTGAAAAATAGAATTGTATTGTGTATCACCCATATTAACAAGAATTCACAAATATCACAAAAATAAAGAATATCACACCCCTAGCAGTCTATGTTATGCTAAGTCAACTAGACCTGCTCAAGAACCTGATTGCCGAAGTAAAACTGTATCGAGAAATAAGCTCAAGATCTACTGATCACAAAGCCAAATAAGTGCAAGAGATAAGGGGAGGTTTTCCAACTCTTTCGCGAAGGTCCTTAATTAAATAACCCTTTCTTTTGAATCACTTGCCTAGACACCCCGTGAACGATATACCGTTAAGTAAAGTTCTAAATACAGTTAACTTCTCCTAATGAGCGTGAAGTCCTTAAGGTCAGAGTTCTAATTGATTTTAAATTACTGGGGGTATGCAAGAATGCAGTTTTGTGATTTGTGGGCTACGAAGAAAAGGTGATGAAATCCTTTACCGTATCTTGTTTGGTCATTTATGCCCTTAAAATCCGTATTAATATGCAATGCGCAATCAATAAAAGAATTTTAAGAAAATCAATCAATTAAAGCAATTCTTTTTCAGTTAAGTATTATGCGCTGCAAGAAATACAGTTAGTTCTCTAGTTTTATTGGCGGCAAGAAAATTGGATTGCGTCGGATTTGAGAGAAGGTGTTAGGAAATACGTACCGATTTGATTTGGTTTAAGAAAACCACCATGAAAGTTATCCGAGTCATTGAATGTTTGCTGCGCGGGTCAAACTATCCGGATCTTTGGCACTATACTTCACTAACGTCTTGAAATTGAGTTTGAGCCTCGCTCCGCACGATCGCTGGTCGTAATTCCGTGAAAAACCTGAAATGCCGGAAAATACGATATTTAGTGTCAAAAGCGATATATATGCCCCAATTCCTACACACACACAATTGTGAAATTTTGCATATACCAATAGATCAAAAATATGTCATAGGAACAAAACCCAAAAATTTGGAGCAATAGGGTGAAATCTGGCCGCAATTTGCGGCCAGAAGCAATATTTCGGCGGCCAACTGTTTTAGTTGGTGCTCCAACTTTTCACTGTGTGGTTCTTGTCCTAATAGTGTCCCAATGTTATATGCAAAATCATATAATTAAACACAGTGTGACAGCAGATCAAAAAGACAGAGAACAAATGTTTGAAAAGTTAGTGTTTTGTTAGTTTTGAAAAAATTTGAGTTAATAGTTAGTTTGTTAGTACGAACCAGAAATAACAATACCTAATAACTACTAACTCCCCGGCAACGGCGCCAAAAACTTGTTGGGAAACCACCCGCCCGCGCAAACGCGTATGTTTTGAAATATGAGATATGGTTTTAGGAAAACGGATTGCGCACGCGAGTTCGTTCTAGTTCTAAAATTTATAAACCGTAAGTGCACAACGCGTTGTAGCTAGCTGGCAAGTACGGGTCGATCCACAGGGAATTGGAGATTAGGTAGTGTCGCTTAAGGTTCGAGAAACAAAAGAATTTGGTTTGGTTGTCACTAAAACTAAAAATACGATATTATAGAAACAAGTTTAGAAGAAAGGTGGCCATGGCTTTGGCTCGGATGGTTGAATCGCGGCGATTACTTCGACAATCCCTTGATTATGAGTTTTCCGTCCTTGTGTCGATCCCGACGCGAAGCATGAATTGTCAATGCGGTTGCAAAGCACAAATCATCATGTTATCGGATTTCGTCACAAAACACGAAACGAATCCGTTACGTTCTTACTTACCATTCTTATGTCCATGCATGATGTATCAATACTAAGCACAAGGGTTAGCAAGCATACAACATCAATGCACATCAACTTGCAAATAAGAAGTACTAGTTTGTATTATGCTTGCTAAGTAGGTGGGTGAGAGTATATGGTATATGCTTGAATGAGAGTTGTCAAGAAACATAAACAAGATACCATATCTCAACTACCTAGTAAGTTTAACACAATTGATTCTAAGCTTAACCTTGCAAATGGTGAACATGAAGAAATAGGATATGAGATAAAGGTTACAAATAACCATCAAAATCATCATATCATATCAAACATTTCCATTTAGCAATCTTAAACTTACAATCGCAATTAAGCACTTTAAACAATAACAAGAGGAAGAGGAAGGCAAAGCCTTTCATCTCACATCCTCACCATCACCATAACCATGGATTATTCAAGCATTATAAAAAGAAAATGAAAAACAAAAGAAAGAACACATAAGAAAACACAAGAACAAAAGCTAAAGCAAAAGAAAGTGCAAGTTCTTTATTAACAAAATGGAGGGCCTGAGCTACAAGGTAGATAGCAACTTCAACCTCCTTAATGGAGCACTCAAGTGAGAGCTCAAAGAGGGAAGAAGAAGAAGCTATCAAATGTTACAAACTGTTTTCTCACTCCAAAAGCCTCTCAGAACTATATCTGTGGTCTGCTATTTATAGGTAACTAAAAATAAAAGGTTGCATATGACACTGGACTTATATGACCACCAGGGACCCACACAAAGAGAACGAGCCCATTTGGCCCCAACTTGGCCGCAAATTGCGGCCAAGATGATTAAATCTGCGGCCCAATTTTGGAGAGTGGGGCCCATCTTTGGTCAGTGTTCTTCTGGTCCCGTGAGCATCTCTCTGTAATTGCAATTTCTTTTAATTCACACCAAAGTGTAATCTGGAGTAATGTACAGAGAGGAGATCAAGTGGGTGTATGTGTGTTCACACTTCAAATCACAACTTTTCCAAATACATTGAACCATACCCACTTGCTTGCACCACTTGCAAGACACCATGATGGTGTTTGCAACTTGATGCCTCATGATAGCTCATGCCCACTTGATCCATGATGGTTGATATTATATCATGTTGGACCAAAACTACATATTTATTTGTACACAACATTATTTTGTTTGCAAAACTTAACGTCATGATCTGTTATCTGTCCCATTTGCAGTTCCGGCTAAAAATCGTCGTTTCTGTTCATGTTGTGTACCATCTCCAGTGTTTTTGCCTGTGGGTCTGTATTCTGTACTAATGGGCAGACAGAGATAAAATAGCACTGTTTGTTGACAAAATGATAGGAATTGAGCGGTACTAAAATGTAATAAATCGTGCCGAACACTACGCCAGTGAAGCCGCAAATAGATCAATCAAGATTGGTCGACCGTATCCGACATGGCACAATCAAATACAGTACCCGCCAGAGTACACACTTCCAATGTGCCACATGTACAAAGGAACTGAGAATTCTTGCCGGCACATGGCGCGATTTGAACCCATGTGCAGCAATGCTGATATACTTCTCCTCTGACAGTTCATCGGCTGTCTGGTGGGCATTGCCTTCGAATGGTATGCGGGACTCCCGAATGACTCCATGAATACCTTCGACGAAATGGAGATGCCCTCTTGTCAGAGATTCGCTAGCATAAATAAACACACTACCGTAACGACACTGGTCAACGAAAGGGTTAGATCGAATGAGACTTGGGTTCAATGTGTTACCCGATGACAAAATCTCTGGTAAAATACAAGCAACGCATCGATGAAGTTGCAGCCATGGGAATGCTCATAGCCATCCTTGACCCAAATTCAAAGGTGTCCTCGTATATGGCCCTTTTCAAGCCGACAGCCTTCCAAGAGCTCATGGACAAAATGACTTGATTGGATTAGCTGAGTCAAGACCTTTCATCATCTGATGAAGATGAATGAAAAGCGGAGGTAAGGTGGTATTTGTTGCCAACGCTCAACCAAAAAATGAGCGACTTGTAAGTGCACGGCGGCGCCCCGGCCGTCAATCCGACGGCAAATGCGGAAGCGGTGATAAACTTTAAATTTTACTTGAACTGGCAAACCGCCGCGCACTAATACCCGGATCGAACTATTAACTAGTCCTAGCTAACTACAAGATGGGGAAGAGAGATATACCGACTGATCCAAGTCCTCCGGTCTTCTCGTCGTCGTCCCGATCTCCTGCGGAAGCTCCGGTCTCCACCTCGTCGCCGGAAGTGCACCACATCGCCTACTTCTTTTACGGGCTCCCACCTCAATGCCGAGGCAACTCGGGCACGAAGCTGGCTAGTCGACGTGCCCAAGGTTTGCTGTAGAATATAGTGTGGATCTATATGTCTCATTTAGGGTTGTAGGAGGTGCCATTTTGTTGGAGGGATGATACAAGACTATATGGAGGGACTTGGGGATTTTTGGAGCATGAAAAGAACAACAATTCCCCATCCAAAAATTTGGACAACCCACTTCATGAAGTGGCCGACCATGGCAATTCCAAAAGAGTGAGAGAGAGAGTGGAGAGAGTGTATCAAAAAATGGGAGCCATTCTCATCTCATCCAAGAGAGAGAGAGGAATGGTTATCATATGGAATAATGATCACAAAGAAACACCAACACTCAACAACCAAATCATCCAAAGAAATGATCACCAAAAGAGAACCTCACTCCACCACAACCATCATGAAAACCATGTCATATGAAAGTCAAGCCATGATGGAGAAGTCAAGAAGTCAAGGTCAAGGAATGGTGCAACCATCATGACACAAGAATATGCAAAGACCCCCTCCACAAATGCTTATTTGCAACAATGCAAATAAGCCCTCCTCCACCAATCTTCGGCCAATGAACGATACAAAGAAAATTGGCCGAAACGAAAAGCAAACTGGCAACTCCAGAAAGTGGTCCGGTAATAAATTACAGGAAAAACCACGATACTGTGCATACACACCCGCATTTGTATTCCGACCGAAACACAAATGCAATGAGACAAAATCTACACTGTGCTATACTAGGATCCGGCTTAAACCAAAGCCGGCTAGTAATATCCGTTCGATCCTGATCCATGCAATACCGCACGTATCTGATCGAACCCTGCCATATAACCATACGGCCTGTAGTACAAACTGTCTGATCCTGATCCGTGCAATACCGCACGTATCTGATCGGACCTTACCATATCTCCATACGGCCTCTACAACTTTTCGCCCGAAAGCTGAGTAACTGAATGTAGGGGACTCTAAAGACTCGTCAACACCTTGGTTGTGGATTTAACCACTAGCACGTCAGAGGTATAAGCCAATACGTAACGGGCTACCGGGTATTGACTAAAAGGGACGTCTGTGAGCGAACTCAGCCTGACAACCCTACTGAGCCTGTCAGTGACAATATCCGTACAGTCCGGTCCGTTCGTCTATGAGTATCGCATGGCGGGCCTAGGGGGTTGGTAAAAGTCAGACCCCCCAAAGCGGTACAAGTCGTGTCGGAGTGTAGCCCAGAACACCCTGAGATACTACCGGAATACCTACCAGTAAATCTCCTTGCCTCGGCCGAGGGCTTCGTGTAATGGCTCTCCTAGACACAGCACGACCTCACCCCCAATACCGGGAGAGACGAACCCCTGAAGACACGCTCACTGCCTCCATGTGGCTCGGGACTGTACCCAACTAAAACCTGTTTGCACGACTCCTTTGAGCCGTGGGTGGGTAGTAATCAAAGTACAGTGGGAACTCACACAAGAGAAGTGACGATCCCCAGGTCGATGAACTAACCTGTACACATGTCACCAGGGAACTGCCATCTAACGTCTGGTATATGACCAACTAGCATGTTCCCGGCGAGTCCTGTCCGGTGTACTCATAACCCAATGAGCACCTGTATACATCTTAGGTGATCCAACTGACACCAGTGGCTTGTGAGACCGGCCACCGCCCCTCGTCGGGGTCTCGACTGTATATACTAGTCTACTCTGGAGTATCGATGCCCTGTCTCGAAACTCTCACGACTAGGGACCATTTAAGGATATGCTTATAGACTGCCAGCTCCCACGTATATGATCGCCCTCATACTGCTGGTGGTCAAGCAAGAATCCTAGGGGCTCTATCAATGTGTAATAGCGACTTGTCAGGTCACCTCAAGCAGTACACGATGATAAAGATAAACCAGATAGCATACTATCATCTCGAGTAAGACTGTCCTACCGGGATAGGTCCTCCATCAATCATTGCAATCACGTACCTGTGACCTAATAATTGACTCTGAGGGCACTATCTCGTACAATCTCCCACTTGCACTCAAGGCTAATTATTGCGATGTCGCATACTCACAGCCCGCGTGATACCGAACACCCAACTCCTCTACTAGTCAGTCTCACAAAGCTCGTTTGCGAAACTATTGCGTTCGAGGAATAGGCTTAGTGAGTGGATCTGCTTTGTTGTTTCTTTCTATGTCTCTCTATATCTCAAGTTCACGGAGAAACCCATCTCCCGAAATGAGCAATACCTGTCTTAGAATGTGTCTGGATGTCTGATGGGACCTAGCTCATAAAAGAACTCCAAATCCAAACTTCTTAGACTGTATCATCAAATGAACTTAATCAGTATCCTGCGCCATGCCTCCCTCAGTATTGCCTTAGACCACCTGTCCAAAATACTGCCCCTCGTCAGAAGGAAAAAACTATAACTCTGACAACCTCCTTGTCGTCCAGGTCACCTTGGAAGCCTGGAATGATAACCGTCTCCCGAATGAGGCTGTCGTTATCATATCCCTAGAACATCTACTTATGTTCTAAAACTGCTTCCGACTGTTTCTCTAGGATTGGATCAATATCAACTTATTGCATCTAGTGCAAGAACAACATCTGGTGTGGTACTTGACATCTCATGATTGACTCAATTGCCTGAGCAAGTGATCTGCCAATCATGCACATCCCTCTCTACTTTAGTCTGTAAGACACCTTTAGAGAGGGTGACTCCATCACCTGCAGGTACACTACCGTGCCAGGAGCCATCCATTCTAAATACTTTTAGAATGCTGTCTAAGTACCCTGATTGGGAAACCACCCAAATCTAGATCTAAAACCATAGATCTAGTAACCAGTATGTCTGATATAAAATCCATTTCCTTTGTGGAGAAACCACTGTGTGACGACCAAAGTATAACCGATCGCAGTATATGAGTTTCTTTTCCTACTCTGTGCATGTCATCCAAATACCAGGATATCACACCCTACTACCTTCTCAACAGATCCATCCCCTATTCTGATGAAGTCAAACCCATGACTGTCACGTCAGAAATAGATGATCTATCTCCGCTACATCTGCTTTAGTCTATAAATAGACATAAGCTACCTGTCCACCAATGCTTCCACTGCTCCCACTGACTACGACAACCCTCTGGCAGAGTCATATAGACGTACACTTCTAAAACTAGTTTAGAACGACGCTATACTTATCCTCCCGCCGGGTCTCGCAGCCTGGAACAACAGTAATGGTAATTGTGGGTAAACAAGAACTTCCCTGTCACCGTCCTTGAGGCTACCGTAGTACGTCTCGGGTGCCTGAAGTTACCCACCTTATCTGCGGAGTGGCTAATGGAATGTCAATCCAGATTGAATCTTTAGGTTCCTTATCAAATCTTCAGTAATCGTTTATGGTTCTGGAATCACTTCCAGTTATACCATACCCCCACTACCGTTTTCTGAAAAAATCCATTTTTAATAAAACTGTGGCGAGTCTAGAACAATATTGCTATTGTTCATCCAGATGGTAGAAAGTCAACCCTCATCATAGCCTGGGTCAACCCATAAACAGCCATTACAGAAACGTGCCTTGAGTTGTCCAGTGTCTGGTTTTAAGCATAAACCGGACAACTCCCCGTACCTTAACATCGTTAAGATATGAGCTGTTCTATATCCAATATAGAAACAGAGGCACTGATTTAATTGAACCAGATCCAAATCATGCAACTGTCTCCAGTGCATGTCTACTAAATGGAAGGAGGTCTATCAGCGTTACTCAACTTAGGAATGCTTCCAATTATGAGTAACCTGAAAGAGAAGCAAGATCTCTTTATCATTACTATCAACTGAATACCATACACAAGTATCTACATCTTCGATCTCTTTGAAGAATCCCGATACTTGCTACACCTGGTTCTCTACTCTATTCAAATACCTATAACTTCTCAAAATTCGGACCCTGTGTTTCTACGAAACACCTGTCTAAAAACTAGAGAAGTCATAAGTAAACCGAATATAGTACGAGGACCTACCCCTCTGTCCTGATGGACCCTGGACAACATACAATACTCTGTATAAGTCCCTTGAGTCTGATAACTCATTCACTGTGTGTCGTAGGTTGAAAACTGTACTTATGGTTAAGAAGAATTACACCACTGTTTAATGCTTCTTACCTAACCATCCACTGATATAGGTAAATGTCGTAGACATAATTTCAAAAGGTATATCTCACTCTATGAAAATAGACGTACAGATATATCAATTTGAAATTGTAGGGTTGCTAGGCACGCGCACAAGGGTCTACGAGGCATCAACCATAGCCGATTAAAAATTTAGCCGTGCCGAACAACCCGAATACGGAACTTTAAACTAGAGATTAGGCGAAAACTATCATGCTAAATACTTTAACACTAAGTGAGAGGGATTACAACCTTTGTAGATCCGGTCCTTCACTTCATATGCTCCGTGTTGTGGTCCCTTCGCTGCGATCATCGGGATCCGGACTCTCGAGAGGTTCCACGAAGAGAAAGATGCAACCTTTGCTTCCGATCTTCGATACTAAGATGATCTACCTTGAAGTTTCTTTAACACAAGCTAACACTCATGAAATGATGTGAACACCCTCATCTAAATGGCAAGGGAAGATGAGGATGATGAAGTAGGATTTTTGCTCTCTTTATTTATCTTTTTCTCATATTTATCCATCACAAAAATCAAAGCAAGAAACCATTTCAAGCAAAGAAGAAGAAGGAAGAAGATGAACAATATTAGAATCCTTTTGTGATGAATAGGAAATGAAATGATATGATGAATAATGTAACCATGGTCTAACTAACCCTTGTAGAGATTTGTCTAAGGTTAAAAGTTTGGTTAGGGTTAAGGAAATATCTAGCATAATATCTTAACAAAGACAAAGAAAGAAAACTTCTAGAAACTTCTAGAAAGCCTTAACCCTAATCAAACCCTAACCAAGTTTAATCTCTACTAAACAAGTTGCATTATTTATCATATCATGTTACAATATTATATATCACATATATAATATTTATTGTAACCAAATAAAATAATACATTTAACATATATCGCATATATATCAATGTATTACCCGAGTGAGAAAAAGAATCTTTTAGTGAGCAAATATTAGTTAATGTCTTTTAATATATCATATATATTATTATACATTAAATTATCGAATCAACACTTGATCCGACAATCCGGCTACATCGCATATAACCGACTAATATTAATCCGTACCGATTCATCGAATCAACACTTGATCCGATGACCCGGCTGATATCAAATATCGCGAGAATAGAATACGGTATCTCATATCGTATTATCCTCGGTCCCGCACATATCACATATGTGCCCCTACTCCGTTTTGCCTGAGTCAAGAAACCTCTGTGTAGGACTCTAAAGAATCGTCAATACGCCGGCAGTAGGTGATGATCATATCAAACACCCACAAGCTGCAAGCGGTCAGCTAAACGTAACAGCTACCCGGGTATTGAGCGCTCAGAAGATCAATAAGCAAGCCTGTAACTTCTCCTGTGAATCCAAACAGTAACACTCCCGTACAGTCCGGTCTCGTCGTCTGATATGTCGCATATCTCGCCTAGGGGTGGTAAACGTCAGACCCCAGTAGCTTGATAAGTCGTGTCGATATGAGGTCTATAACAGTTCGAGAAACTACTGATAACACTTACCAGTAAATCTCAGCAACCCTGGCCAGAGATTTCCGGTTATAGCCAATCGAACACAGCACAACATCAACTCCCTATACCGGGAGAGACGAATCCCCTCCTATCGCTCATTGCCTCCATGTGATTCGGGACTGTACCCAAAAGCCACCTTTTTGCACGCCCTCTTGGGCGTGGTATGATGGAAATCAAAGCACAGTGGGAACCACACAAGACTCTATGACGATCTTGTTGGATATATGTATGCCCTAGAGGCCATTATGTGATAGTGGATGTATCTATACATGTATATATATTCAGTTTGCATTCTTGCTCGACATGATAGTATGCTATCTGGTTCTTCTTTATCTGACATGTTGATTTGATCATGCTTTTATTCATTCATACATGCTGATAAAGCCCTGAGGATATCGGCTTGACTACTCTGATTATGATGGAGATCATACTAGTGGGACATCTGTAGTCTATAAGCATATCCTGGAACGTCCCTAGTCGTAGGTATATCGAGACGGGGCATTGATATACCAGAGTAGACTAGCGTATATGATACTAGACCCATACGATGGACGATGAATGTTCCCACATTCATCGATGTTTGACATCAAGATCATATACGGGTGCTCAGTGGTGACTGGGTACACTGGACGGACTCACCGAGAACTCCTATATGGAATTATATCTATCTTCGGATAGCAGTTCTCAGGTGATACTGGTACAGGTTAGTCTGTAGACCCGAGATCGTCATGGAGTCTTGTGTGTCCTCCTACTGTACTTTGATTGCCACCCTACCACGGCTCTACTGAGTCGTGCAAACAGGTGGCCGTTGGGTACAGTCCCGAGACACACGAAGACGATGAGCGATAGGAGGGGTTTCGTCTCTCTCGGTATTGGGAGTTGATGATGTGCTGTGCCCGACTGGTTATAACAGCAAGTCCCTGGCCAGGGCTGCTGAGATTTGCTGATAAGTGTTATCAGTAGTTTCTCGATCTGTTATAGACCATTCACTGGCATGACTTATTGAGTTATTGGGGTCGACGTGACCATCCCTAGGCTCGATATGCAGCATATCTGACGAAGAGACCGGACTGTATGGTAGTGTTGCCGGATGGCTCGACGGGAGTTGTAGCAGGTTCGCTTGTTGTCTTCTGATCGCTCAATACCCGGGTGGCCGTTACGTTTAGCTGACCGCTTGCGGCTTGAGGGTACCTGATATGATCATCACCCTCTGCCGGCGTATTGACGAGTCTTAGAGTCCCACAAAGGAGTTACCCAGTCCAGGCGAAACGTTGTGGTGCGTGTATGCGATATACGCATGCACCCGATTAAAATGTGCGCATATGATACCGAACATTGATCGGGTGAACTGCTTTTGGTGGGGTCATATGAGATATGACCGGATTGATAAATCAAGTGTTGATTTATCATTTAACCATTAGTTTTCTCACTTAAAACCTTTTCTTGGATGATGGATGTGTGCATGCATGTGTGCTTTTCTTTCTTTCTTTCATGCTAGTTTCATGCACATGTGGATGTGCATACATGCATACATACATACACCCATCCATCATGGTTGTTAGCATATGGAAATGGTGGCAATATAAGACTCACACCATGGATTAAATAATGGATTATTATTTGATTTTGGATTTAAAAGAAAATGAAAAGGAAAGGATAATCATTCTTGCTTCTACATTCTTCCTTTGACCTAACCATGCTCAACTACCACTAACCTATGGTTATCCTTCTCTTTATCATTAAAAACTCAAGTTAAATAATGTCTCCATCACTTTAACCATGGTTCATAGCATGAAGGAATAAAATATATATTGATATATTTCTTTTTCTTCACTAGAGTTATCTTTTTACCTCTTGTTAAAAAATTGCCACCATCTTCTTCCTCTTTATCTTTTGCTCTCTAGTCTTTTCTAGTGAGCAAATACCACATAAAGAAAGGTTTTTGAAGTGAGAAACTTAACCACAACTTCATTCTACACAAGCTTAGCCGTTTTGTTTAGAGTGTTCTCTTCGGTTTTATGAAGTTACGAGCTTGGACGGAGATCTCCGTGGTGGATCGTCGTGGACACAAGAGGACTTCAAGAGGACCTCCGTACAACACCCTAGAGACTAAGGAGTCCAGCGAAAGGGAGCTACAAAGGTTGTAGTCTCGAAACCCTAGATTAGTTCGCTTTATATTTCGAAACCCTAATTTTCTAGGATCGATTCCTTTGCATGTTCGTTTAGCACCATAAAAATTTAAACTTTGGGTCATGTGATGCTTCAAAACTCTTCATAGGGTGCTAGATAAACCTTACATTGGTATCAGAGCCGACCTAGAACATTAGGCGACGTTTTTACGAAGTGAAAACCCCGATCGGACAAAAATACGGTATTTTAGGGTGCTCTCTGGAAATTTTCTAAAATTTGATAATTTGCAGAATTAAAAATATGTAAAAAATACAGCAGGAAAAAATAAGGATTACGGTACAAAAATTTTCCAGTGAACAGTGATTCTCGCCGCGGAAACGCGGCCTAAGCTTGCTTAGGCCGCGGTTCCGCGGCCGTATATATGAATTGATGGATACTTTTTGTACAGTAATTCATAAATCTTCTTGTATAAATTTTTGGATATTTTTAATCTGTATTTGGTTTTGAAAAATTCCGGAGGTGGTTTTGGACTCGTCAATTCGATCGGGATTTTCATTTCGTAGCTTTTCCGGGTAAATTAGAAAGTATTGAAGTGTTTGAACGAGTATCATTTACTCACTATTCACGGGGTTTAAATAGTTTGGAGATACGTGCAAGTCTTTTTGCGGTGGTCCCTCTAGAAGACAACAAACCTTAACTCGATTATGTGACCGTCTCGAACTGCCCTTTGAACCCTAGGGTTTGGGGCAGTACGGCGTGCCACATGTGAGGCGTTGGCTTGACCCTTCTACGGCTGGACCGCTACTACTGTGTCACACTCCGGATTTTTGAACCCTGCTCAAGTGTTGAGCTTTAGTGAATCTTGGGTGCTTGATCATTCGTTCGAAAACTTTAATACTGTCTGTTTGTCTGGAATGTGATACAATATGTGGAATTCATATAGTGTAGGCATGAAATACGAAATATGTGATATTTCGCATTTATGATGTCTAAAGAGAATCTGGATTCCAAATATTGTAGTTTTACACTTTCTTTTCTGTGACCGTAAGTGTAGTATGCTATACATCAACGACAATCGGGGTACGCATACTTACTTACGTTGATGATATGTGATATTATGTGTTGCTGAGATATGATGTGCAGGATTATCGCGATCGAATAGCCGGGGGGTTTTTGTGAGATGAGGGTTTTATATTTTCATTCATGTAAATTCAAATGTAATGTAATATTCTTTTATTTGGGGCACTTCCAGGTTGAGGTTGTGTCACCAGTGTTGTATATTATTTACTTTTCCGCATTAGGATGGACCCAAGGAGGGGAGCACAGGTGACCGGGTTCTGGGGTTCAGTGGGAGGCCATCTCGAGGAGTCGAGACCGGGTCTCCTAAACTCCAGGATTGGTAGGGTCACTTGCCGCTCTCGTAGGGGTCCAGGGTGTGGGCTTGGCTATTCATCGCGACTGTGGAATCCGTATTTTCTATTCTGGCTAAATACTAAATACGGACGTCCTAGGATATCCCACGTTATATCTATGTTTCTGCTGCCTGTGTTCTGTGATATCTGAGACGAATGACATATTATATATATGATATATAGTAGACGTTGCTTATGTTTTACACTCGCGCTAGTCCCGTCCCGGTATGCCGTTAGTTAAGTAACCTAACGGTGCATAACGGAACATTGCGGCGAATGCGGATGGCATAAGCGTACGTGTTATTTTCGTTTCTTTTCTGTGATTGGCATTAGGACTTAAATGATGGGATTACATTAATGTGATTAATGTAAAGAAAATAAACCTAAAAAGATGTTGTAGAATCGGATTTATAAACTACTCGGCTATTTATGAAAAAGCTACATTTCAAAACTGCGGAGCTTAAGCCACTCCTTTTGAAAACTGTTTGATTCTACAACGATATCAAGTTCAAAGCATTAAAGATTTTCTTAAAAATCATTCGCAACCCTCCGTCATTTTAGGAAGTAGAGTACTTAGTATTCGTGCTACGTTTGTTGACTTTAGTTAAGGCGTAGTGTACGGTAGCTAAGTGATGTCTTCCTACACTACATATGATGCAGATTAATTAGGACATTCATGCGACTTTGTTGACCATAGTTAAGGGTCATATGGGTGGGTCTAATTGATCAAGAAATGACGGGTAGAACTTGACTGATACTTATGATTTGTTGACCATAGTTAAGGTCATAAGTACTAGGGGTAAAAATTACATCGAGAATTTCAAGTGTTGAAATTTACAATGAGATTGCATACCTTCCATGTGATGGTTGGATCCCGATCCCACTGTGGGCAATAGTTACTCCTAGGAGAGTTTTACAGTTTACAATTAACTAACTCATTAGGTGTCTAGAAAGGTGTTAACGGGGCTCCGCCTCTGGGAAAACGATGTTTACTCTAATTAGGTCCGTGCGAAAGCACGGGGAACTTCCCTCAAAGTACCGACACTGGCCTGGCTGAACGGTTAGCGAAGTTGTAGACTGTAATTAATCCTGGCTAGTTTTTCTTTTTAAGGTTTGAAAGAAAACTTGATAAAAAGCAGTGGGAAACATCGATTAGACAAGATAATAAACCAATCTAATCTGTGCAAGAGCTTTCGCTGAGTGTATTCTTTTCTCTCTCTTAATGGCAGATACCAATGACTGGACTTAAGCTTCTACTAGATAAAAACAAACTGAATGGGACCAACTATAAAGACTGGCTAAGGAATCTGAAGATCGCCTTGACGTATGATAAAGTATCATATGTCCTCACGGCTTCAGCCCCGCCCGTCCCAGGTCCAAAATCCTCAGTTGCAGACATTGAAGTCCGCAAGACATGGGACGCTGACTGTGCCACGGCAAAATGCCTCGCGCTTGCATCGATGGACAACACACATCAAAAGCAGCACGAGGACATGGACATTCACGGAATATTACTCCATACAAAGGAGTTGTATGGGGAGCAATCCCGCGTATTACGATACGAAGCATCAAAGAAACTGTTTCAGATGCGAATGGCCCCTGGCACACCAGTAGGAGACCATGTTTTGAAGATGATAGCTCTTATAGAAGAGCTTGAGGGCCTCGGATGGACAATGGACAATGAACAATATATAGATATTATTCTGCAGTCCCTCCCCTCCACCTTTGCTCAGTTCATAGTGAACTTTAACATGCATGGCATGGAGAAGGAACTCCCTGAACTCCTTAATATGTTAAGGAGTGCAGAGAGCACTATGAAGTCAGCAAAGACTCCCGTTATGACTATTGGACAGTCTTCTTCTTCTCGCCCGAAAGCTAAGGCCAAGGGAAAGAAAAAGAAGAAACCCATTAATCCTAAGGGCGGAGTCAAAAAGGTGAAGGGAAAGGGAAAGTCCACAGCTGGAGACCCGGGGAAAGGCGAGTGTTCTCATTGCCACAGGACAGGACATTGGAAGCACAATTGTACGGAGTACTTAAGTCTCAAGAAGAAGCATGGTGATGCTTCCGCTTCAGGTGCGTTTGTGACTGAAAACTGTTTTTCTATAAACTCTGCTTCCTGGGTATTGGATACCAGTTCAGGTTCTCACATTTGCAATTCTATGCAGGGGCTGAGAAATAGCAAGGTTTTGAGGACATGTGACCATACTCTCCGCGTTGGAAATGGTTCCAATGTACATACAGTCGCAGTGGGAGAGTATCACTTGGGGTTGCCATCTGGATGTATTTTGATTTTGAATCCATGTTATTTTGTACCAAGTATGCTATGTAATATAATATCCGTTTCTTTGTTGGACAATGAAGGGTATAATTTTGTGTTGCAGAACAATGTTATGAACATTCACCTAAACCAAATGTTGGTTGGGTATGGTACACTTAATAACGGAATATATGTCCTAAATCAACACACAGTTTTCAGTATACAACACACTAATAAAAGAAAACTTTCAGAATTAAATGAAGCTTTTTTTTGGCATTGTAGACTTGGTCATATTAACGAAACAAGACTAAACAAGTTACACAAAGATGGATATTTAAATTCTTTTGAATATAAATCTTATGCGACTTGCCAGTCTTGTATCAAGGGTAAAATGACCAAAACTCCGTTTACCGGACACGGAGAAAGAGCTACTCAGCTCCTGGGCCTCATACATAGTGATGTATGTGGGCCTATGTCTACACAGGCTAGAGGCTGTTTTTCATACTTCATTACATTCACTGACGATTTCTCAAGATTCGGTCATGTATTTTTATTAAAGCACAAGTCCGACGCTTTCGAGAAATTCATTGAATATAAACAAGAAGTAGAAAAACAAACCGGCTTGAGTATTAAGATGCTTCGATCAGATCGAGGTGGAGAGTATCTCAGTACAGAATTTGCAAACTTCCAAAAAGAGAATGGGATTCTCTCTCAGCTCACTCCTCCTTACACACCACAGCACAACGGTGTGTCAGAACGACGGAATAGGAACCTATTAGATATGGTCCGGTCCATGATGAGTGACGCTGAGTTACCAGTCTCGTTAAGTAAAGTTCTAAATACAGTTAACTTCTCCTAATGAGCGTGAAGTCCTTAAGGTCAAAGTTCTAATTGATTTTAAATTACTGGGGGTATGCAAGAATGCAGTTTTGATTTGTGGGCTACGGAGAAAAGGTGATGAAATCCTTTACCGTATCTTGTTTGGTCATTTATGCCCTTAAAATCCGTATTAATATGCAATGCGCAATCAATAAAAGAATTTTAAGAAAATCAATTAATTAAAGCAATTCTTTTTCAGTTAAGTATTATGCGCTGCAAGAAATACAGTTAGTTCTCTAGTTTTATTGGCGGCAAGAAAATTGGATTGCGTCGGATTTGAGAGAAGGTGTTAGGAAATACGTACCGATTTGATTTGGTTTAAGAAAACCACCATGAAAGTTATCCGAGTCATTGAATGTTTGCTGCGCGGGTCAAACTACCCGGATCTTTGGCACTATACTTCACTAACGTCTTGAAATTGAGTTTCAGCCTCGCTCCGCACGATCGCTGGTCGTAATTCCGTGAAAAACCTGAAATGCCGGAAAATACGATATTTAGTGTCAAAAGCGATATATATGCCCCAATTCCTACACACACACAATTGTGAAATTTTGCATATACCAATAGATCAAAAATATGTCATAGGAACAAAACCCAAAAATTTGGAGCAATAGGGTGAAATCTGGCCGCAATTTGCGGCCAGAAGCAATATTTCGGCGGCCAACTGTTTTAGTTGGTGCTCCAACTTTTCACTGTGTGGTTCTTGTCCTAATAGTGTCCCAATGTTATATGCAAAATCATATAATTAAACATAGTGTGACAGCATATCAAAAAGACAGAGAACAAATGTTTGAAAAGTTCATGTTTTGTTAGTTTTGAAAAAATTTGAGTTAATAGTTAGTTTGTTAGTACGAACCAGAAATAACAATACCTAATAACTACTAACTCCCCGGCAACGGCGCCAAAAACTTGTTGGGAAACCACCCGCCCGCGCAAACGCGTATGTTTTGAAATATGAGATATGGTTTTAGGAAAACGGATTGCGCACGCGAGTTCGTTCTAGTTCTAAAATTTATAAACCGTAAGTGCACAGCGCGTTGTAGCTAGCCGGCAAGTACGGGTCGATCCGCAGGGAATTGGAGATTAGGTAGTGTCGCTTAAGGTTCGAGAAACAAAAGAATTTGGTTTGGTTGTCACTAAAACTAAAAATACGATATTATAGAAACAAGTTTAGAAGAAAGGTGGCCGTGGCTTTAGCTCGGATGGTTGAATCGCGGCGATTCCTTCGACAATCCCTTGATTATGAGTTTTCCGTCCTTGTGTCGATCTCGACGCGAAGCATGAATTGTCAACGCGGTTGCAAAGCACAAATCATCATGTTATCGGATTTCGTCACAAAACATGAAACGAATCCGTTACGTTCTTACTTACCATTCTTATGTCCATGCATGATGTATCAATACTAAGCACAAGGGTTAGCAAGCATACAACATCAATGTACATCAACTTGCAAATAAGAAGTACTAGTTTGTATTATGCTTGCTAAGTATGTGGGTGAGAGTATATGGTATATGCTTGAATGAGAGTTGTCAAGAAACATAAACAAGATACCATATCTCAACTACCTAGTAAGTTTAACACAATTGATTCTAAGCTTAACCTTGCAAATGGTGAACATGAAGAAATAGGATATGAGATAAAGGTTACAAATAACCATCAAAATCATCATATCATATCAAACATTTCCATTTAGAAATCTTAAACTTACAATCGCAATTAAGCACTTTAAACAATAATAAGAGGAAGAGGAAGGCAAAGCCTTTCATCTCACATCCTCACCATCACCATAACCATGGATTATTCAAGCATTATAAAAAGAAAATGAAAAACAAAAGAAAGAACACATAAGAAAACACTAGAACAAAAGCTAAAGCAAAAGAAAGTGCAAGTTCTTTATTAACAAAATGGAGGGCCTGAGCTACAAGGTAGATAGCAACTTCAACCTCCTTAATGGAGCACTCAAGTGAGAGCTCAAAGAGGGAAGAAGAAGAAGCTATCAAATGTTACAAACTGTTTTCTCACTCCAAAAGCCTCTCAGAACTATATCTGTGGTCTTCTATTTATAGGTAACCAAAAATAAAAGGTTGCATATGACACTGGACTTATATGACCACCAGGGACCCAGACAAAGAGAACGAGCCCATTTGGCCCCAACTTGGCCGCAAATTGCGGCCAAGATGATTAAATCTGCGGCCCAATTTTGGAGAGTGGGGCCCATCTTTGGTCAGTGTTCTTCTGGTCCCGTGAGCATCTCTCTGTAATTGCAATTTCTTTTAATTCACACCAGAGTGTAATCTGGAGTAATGTACAGAGAGGAGATCAAGTGGGTGTATGTGTGTTCACACTTCAAATCACAACTTTTCCAAATACATTGAACCATACCCACTTGCTTGCACCACTTGCAAGACACCATGATGGTGTTTGCAACTTGATGCCTCATGATAGCTCATGCCCACTTGATCCATGATGGTTGATATTATATCATGTTGGACCAAAACTACATATTTATTTGTACACAACATTATTTTGTTTGAAAAACTTAACGTCATGATCTGTTATCTGTCCCATTTGCAGTTCCGGCTAAAAATCGTCGTTTCTGTTTATGTTGTGTACCATCTCCAGTGTTTTTGCCTGTGGGTCTGTATTCTGTACTAATGGGCAGACAGAGATAAAATAGCACTGTTTGTTGACAAAATGATAGGAATTGAGCGGTACTAAAATGTAATAAATCGTGCCGAACACTACGCCAGTGAAGCCGCAAATAGATCAATCAAGATTGGTCGACCGTATCCGACATGGCACAATCAAATACAGTACCCGCCAGAGTACACACTTCCAATGTGCCACATGTACAAAGGAACTGAGAATTCTTGCCGGCACATGGCGCGATTTGAACCCATGTGCAGCAATACTGATATACTTCTCCTCTGACAGTTCATCGGCTGTCTGGTGGGCATTGCCTTCGAATGGTATGCGGGACTCCCGAATGACTCCATGAATACCTTCGACGAAATGGAGATGCCCTCCTGTCAGAGATTCGCTAGCATAAATAAACGCACTACCGTAACGACACTGGTCAACGAAAGGGTTAGATCGAATGAGACTTGGGTTCAATGTGTTACCCGATGACAAAATCTCTGGTAAAATACAAGCAACGCATCGATGAAGTTGCAGCTATGGGAATGCTCATAGCCATCCTTGACCCAAATTCAAAGGTGTCCTCGTATATGGCCCTTTTCAAGCCGACAGCCTTCCAAGAGCTCATGGACAAAATGACTTGATTGGATTAGCTGAGTCAAGACCTTTCATCATCTGATGAAGATGAATGAAAAGCGGAGGTAAGGTGGTATTTGTTGCCAACGCTCAACAAAAAAATGAGCGACTTGTAAGTGCACGGCGGCGCCCTGGCCGTCAATCCGACGGCCAAATGCGGAGTGGTGATAAACTTTAAATTTTACTTGAACTGGCAAACCGCCGCGCACTAATACCCGGATCGAACCATTAACTAGTCCTAGCTAACTACAAGATGGGGAAGAGAGATATACCGACTGATCCAAGTCCTCCGGTCTTCTCGTCGTCGTCCCGATCTCCTGCGGAAGCTCCGGTCTCCACCTCGTCGCCAGAAGTGCACCACATCGCCTACTTCTTTTACGGGCTCCCACCTCAATGCCGAGGCAACTCGGGCACGAAGCTGGCTAGTCGACGTGCCCAAGGTTTGCTGTAGAATATAGTGTGGATCTATATGTCTCATTTGGGGTTGTAGGAGGTGCCATTTTGATGGAGGGATGATACAAGAACTATATGGAGGGACTTGGGGATTTTTGGAGCATGAAAAGAACAACAATTCCCCATCCAAAAATTTGGACAGCCCACTTCATGAAGTGGCCGGCCATGGCAATTCCAAAAGAGTGAGAGAGAGTGGAGAGAGTGTATCAAAAAATGGGAGCCATTCTCATCTCATCCAAGAGAGAGAGAGGAATGGTTATCATATGGAATAATGATCACAAAGAAACACCAACACTCAACAACCAAATCATGCAAAGAAATGATCACCAAAAGAGAACCTCACTCCACCACAACCATCATGAAAACCATGTCATATGAAAGTCAAGC
This sequence comes from Agapanthus africanus, assembly GCA_030015575.1. NCBI lineage: Eukaryota > Viridiplantae > Streptophyta > Magnoliopsida > Asparagales > Amaryllidaceae > Agapanthus > Agapanthus africanus. The sequence goes on from JASDDO010000008.1 coordinate 214,782,012, forward strand.
CATGATGGAGAAGTCAAGAAGTCAAGGTCAAGGAATGGTGCAACCATCATGACACAAGAATATGCAAAGACCCCCTCCACCAATGCTTATTTGCAACAATGCAAATAAGCCCTCCTCCACCAATCTTCGGCCAATGAACGATACAAAGAAAATTGGCCGAAACGAAAAGCAAACTGGCAACTCCAGAAAGTGGTCCCGTAATAAATTACAGGAAAAACCCCGATACTGTGCTTACACACCCGCATTTGTATTCCGACCGAAACACAAATGCAATGAGGCAAAATCTACACTGTACTATACTAGGATCCGGCTTAAACCAAAGCCGGCTAGTAATATCCGTTCGATCCTGATCCGTGCAATACCGCACGTATCTGATCGAACCCTGCCATATAACCATACGGCTTGTAGTACAAACTGTCTGATCCTGATCAGTGCAATACCGCACGTATCTGATTGGACCTTGCCATATCTCCATACGGCCTCTACAACTTTTAGCCCGAAAGCTGAGTAACTGAATGTGGGGGACTCTAAAGACTCGTCAACACCTTGGTTGTGGATTTAACCACTAGCACGTCAGAGGTATAAGCCAATACGTAACGGGCTACCAGGTATTGACTAAAGGGGACGTCTGTGAGCGAACTCAGCCTGACAACCCTACTGAGCCTGTCAGTGACAATATCCATACAGTCCGGTCCGTTCGTCTATGAGTATCGCATAGCGGGCCTAGGGGGTTGGTAAAAATCAGACCCCCAAATGCGATACAAGTCGTGTCGGAGTGTAGCCCAGAACACCCTGAGATACTACTGGAATACCTACCAGTAAATCTCCTTGCCTCGGCCGAGGGCTTCGTGTAATGGCTCTCCTAGACACAGCACGACCTCACCCCCAATACCGGGAGAGACGAACCCCTGAAGACACGCTCACTGCCTCCATGTGGCTCGGGACTGTACCCAACTAAAACCTGTTTACACGACTCTTTTGAGCCGTGGTAGGGTAGTAATCAAAGTACAGTGGGAACTCACACAAGACAAGTGACGATCCCCAGGTCGATGAACTAACCTGTACACATGTCACCAAGGAACTGCCATCTGACGTCTGGTATATGACCAACTAGCATGTTCCCGGCGAGTCCTGTCCGGTGTACTCATAACCCAATGAGCACCTGTATACATCTTAGGTGATCCAACTGACACCAGTGGCTTGTGAGACCGGCCACCGCCCCTCGTCGGGGTCTCTACTGTATATACTAGTCTACTTTGGAGTATCGATGCCCTGTCTCGAAACTCTCACGACTAGGGACCATTTAAGGATATGCTTATAGACTGCCAGCTCCCACGTATATGATCGCCCTCATACTGCTGGTGGTCAAACAAGAATCCTAGGGGCTCTATCAACGTGTAATAGCGACTTGTCAGGTCACCTCAAGCAGTACACGATGATAAAGGTAAACCAGATAGCATACTATCATCTCGAGTAAGACTGTCCTACCGGGATAGGTCCTTCATCAATCATTGCAATCACGTACCTGTGACCTAATAATTGGCTCTGAGGGCACTATCTCCAACACGACTTTGAAATAACCTGTCACCAAAATAGCGACGGCGTGGGTACTCTCTCCCCCCGAGGTATACACAGGGGGCATATTTCTCACTGCAGGAAGAATCTCTCCGTAAAATGGTCCTTTCTTCTCAAAAAATAGAAAGGATATCAAGGGGCTTACAAACGAATCCTGCAGTCAATTGGAATATCCCACTTGAAAACCGAAAAAAGGTATGTCCACAAGCAAAATGGGCACGGATGAAAACCCGAAAGAGCGCCGTGAATAAAAACAGCAGGACTACTGGTGATGTATGTGAAAACCCGAAAGGGCGTAGACTCGTAAAAAAAGAAAGGTATGTCCATAAGCAAAATGGGCACGGATGAAAACCCGAATGGGCGCCGTGAGTAAAAACAGCAGGGTTACCGGCGAGTTTTGTGAAAACCCGAAAGGGCGCAATCTCGTTAGAAAACACTTGCAGGGTCCTCTCGACCTTATAAGGAGAAAAAACCTGCGTGAGATCCTTACGACTCACAAAGGAGCAACACACTTAGGAATCCTCACGATCCCTAAGGAGAAAATACACTTACGAGATCCTCACGACTCGTAAGGAGAACCCTCCTATGAGACCCTCACGGCTCATAGGATTCAAAAGCCTTAAGTTACAGGGATCTGAACCTGTTCTTAAGCCATCACAACCCACAGACTGCCCTACAAGCGGTTCAATACTGACCCTTGTATACAATCCACGGGCACAAATAAGCATTTCCCTAATAAAGTCCCATCAGCGACTAGGGATATGCTCACACGGTGAACTACCCTTGTAAGTCCTCTCGACTTATAAGGAGAAAACACTCTTGTAAGATCCTTACGACTTATAAGAGAACATACACTTAAGGATCTTCACGATTTTTAAGAAGAAAATGCAACTACGAGATCCTCACGACTCGTAGGGAGAAATACCTTCATGAGACCTTTACGGCTTATAAAGTCAAAAGCCTTAGTCGACAGGATCTTAACCCTATTTGCTAAGCCACCTTTGTTCGAACAGAAAAAGGCAAATGATGATTCGCTCATGGCAATATCTCAGTTGTAGCGATGCTGATACCTAAATCGGTATCAGATCCCAAATCCCATACTCGCGATAAAAATCAGCGAGCCAAAAATGCATATGAAATAGCCGAAATGATGGGGCAACTTGCAACGAAATCAGCAAGTAAAAATGTATGCAAACAAAATAGCCGAAATGGTTAGGCAACTCGCTTTAAAAAGCAACGAGTAAATAAAAAAAATTGCTGAAATGATTGGGCACTGCGAAAAATAGCCGAAATGGTTGGGCAATCGAAACTTTCGCGATATAAAAGCTGAAATGATAGAGCATTGCGGAAAGAAAAATATAAAATGAAACCTTTTGCCCTACATGTGAGATCACATCGATCCTTGTATACAATCCAGGGGCACAAACAAAGAGGGAATCATACCTTCCCCCAGGCTCCATCCGAAAGAGAGCCAAGTCTCGATGGATCACAGACAACCTAGAGACCACCTCAGCATTCGTCTCGTTACAGCAGACATAAAACGTCAACAACGGCGTTCCTTCGCAGTCCAGCAGGATGCAGATGCAACGTCAACGAAATACCTCATAGTCGAAACAAAGCGGAGTGACGGCAAAACCCCAGCTCCACCTCAGCATTCGTCTCGTTACAGCAGACGCAATGTCAACAATGGCGTTCCTTCACAGTCCAGCAGGATGCAGATGCAACGTCAACGAAAGACCTCACGGTCGAAATAAAGTGGAGTGACGGCAAAACCCCAGCTCCACCTTAGCATTCGTCTCGTTACAGCAGACGCAATATAAACAACGGCGTTCCTTCGCAGTCCAGCAGGATGCAGACGCAACGTCAACGAAAGACCCCATGGTCGAAACAAAGCGGAGTGCCGGCAAAATCCCGGCTCCAACTCAACATTCGTCTTGTTACACCAAACGCAATGTCAACAACGGCGTTCCTTCGCAGTCCAGCAGTATGTAGATACAACGTCAACGAAAGACCTTACGGTCGAAACAAAGCGGAGTGACGGCAAAACCCCAGCTCCACCTCAGCATTCGTCTCGTTACAGCAGACGCAATGTCAACAACGGCGTTCTTTCACAGTCCAGCAGGATGCAGACGCAACGTCAACGAAAGACCCCATGGTCGAAACAAAGCGGAGTGACGGCAAAATCCTAGCTCCACCTCAGCATTCGTCTTGTTACACCAGACGCAATGTCAACAACGTCGTTCCTTCGCAGTCCAGCAGGATGCAGACGCAACGTCAACAAAAGACCTCACGGTCGAAACAAAGCGAAGTGACAGCAAAATCCCAGCTCCACCTCAGCATTCGTCTCGTTACAGCAGACGCAATGCCAGCAAACAAAGCAAAGGTAATATTCCTAGCTTCAGGGTCTTGACGGTAACTCATATAAAACCTGAAAGACTACCGGAGATCATCCCACATGGAGTGGTCACCACCTAGACATTTGTCTCGATACAGCAGATGAGATGTCAACACAGTATTCTTCCTCCAATAGGATTCAAACACGCCAAAGCAAACGAAGCGAAGGCCAAATTCCTAGCTTCAGGGTCTTGACGGCAACTCATATAAAATGTGAAAGACTACCGGAGATCATCCCACACCAGCATGGAGTGATCACTACCTCGACGTTCGTCTCGATACATCAGACGAGATGTCACCACAGCGTTCTTCCTCCAGCAGGATTCAGAAGCGACAATCAAACAAAGGAGCCACGGCAAAATCCTTAGTTCCAAATCTCGACGGTTCACCCGCAACCTAGAGACAACCACGACTTTCGTCTCGTTACAGCAGACGCAATGCCAGCAAACGAAGCAAAGGCCAAATTCCTAGCTTCAGGGTCTTAACAGCAGCTCAAATAAAACCCGAAAGACTATCGGAGATCATCCCACACCAGCGCGGAGTGGTTATGACACATCGGGGCTCCACAAAATGAGCCTAACCTCAAGTAAAAATCGGCAAGGCAAAATTCCTAACGCTTGCTCTTCCGACGGTCAAACTGCCTAGGAAGATCTGTCCAGCCCCCGAAGGGATCAGAGACACGACAGTCGCAAGGCTACTCGAACAGCAAGATTGCCCATCGAGGAATACATCAGCCAACGCGACGGTACGACGGGCAAAACCCTAGTACCACAGACCCTAACGGACCTCTGTCGTAAAGAGCAGAGGTTAACTGTGACGTTAGGACATTCTTGCGAGAACTTCTCGATTCGTCTCAACCCTAGGGAAATCAGTATCCATGGCAAAAACCTTGATTCAGGGAAATCAACATTGTTGACGAGAGCATCTCGATTCGCGTCGACCCGCAGAGAAATCAGTATCTTTGCAGGAATACCTCAATTCGTTTTGACTCCAGGGAAATCAGTGTCCTTGACAAAAACCTTGATTCAGGGAAATCAGCGTCCTTGACGAGAGCATCTCGATTCGCGTCGACCCGTGGAGAAATCAGTGTCTTTGCAGGAATCTCTTGATTCATTTCAACTCCGAGGAAATCAGTGTCCTTGGCAAAAACCTCGATTCAGGGAAATCAGCGTCCTTGACGAGAGCATTTCGATTCGTGTCGACCTGCAAGGAAATCAGTGTCTTTGCAGGAATACCTCGATTTGTTTCAACCCCAGGGAAATCAGTGTCCTTGGCAAAACCTCAATTCAGGGAAATCAGCGTCCTTGATGAGAGCACCTCGATTCGCGTCGACCCGCAGAGAAATCAGTGTCTTTGCAGGAATACCTCGATTCGTTTCGACTCCAGGGAAATCAGTGTCCTTGGCAAAAACTCGATTCAGGGAAATCAGTGTCCTTAGCAAAAACTCGATTCAGGGAAATCAGCGTTATTGACGAGAGCATCTCGATTCGCATCGACCCGTAGAGAAATCAGTGTCTTTGCAGGAATAACTCGATTCATTTCGACTCCAAGGAAATTCGTGTCCTTGGAAAAACCTCGATTCAAGGAAATCAGCGTCCTTGACGAGAGCATCTCGATTCGCGTCGACCCACAGAGAAATCAGTGTCCTTGCAGGAATACCTCGATTCGTTTCGACTCCAGGGAAATCAGTGTCCTTGGCAAAACCTCGATTCAGGGAAATCAGCGTCCTTGATGAGAGCATCTCGATTCGCGGCGACCCGCAGAGAAATCAGTGTCTTTGCAGGAATACCTCGATTCGTTTCGACTCCAGGGAAATCAGTGTCCTTGGCTAAAACTCGATTCAGGGAAATCAGCGTCCTTGACGAGAACATCTCGATTCGCGCCGACCCGCAGAGAAATCAGTGTCTCTGCAGGAATATACGACGTCAGCAAAGTGGAGCCGTGGCAAAATTCCCAGTTCCATGACTCGGACGTACACAGACAAACCAAAGTCAACCCTCGACCTCTCCGTTGAAGCAATTCTTTGACTCGGGAGTAGGTCAACTCATCAATCACTTACGAGCCCTCTCAACTTGTAAGGAAGAAAATGCTCTTATGAGATCCTTACGACTCTCAAAAGAAAACACACTTAGGAATCCTCACGATTCCTAAAGAGAAAATACACCTACGAGATCCTCTCGACTCGTAGGGAGAAATACCTTTATGAGACCCTCACGGCTCATAAAGTTGGAAAGTCTTAGGCAACAGATCCTAACCCTGTTTTCTAAGCCATCGCTACCTTATAAAGAGTTCAAGATGAACTGTTATGTACCATCTATGGGCCATACTTGCCAAAGCTACAAGCTCCGAAATAAGTACATAAACTATTTTGCGCCAGATCAATCCATAAAGTAACAGCAGGGTGCAACTCATGGGCCACGGGGTTTGGAACTATATCCATTAAGTGTTGAGATTTGAGTCAATGATAGATGACGACGCTTGTGTCCACTCGCTATCTTCTCAAACCAAGATTCTAAAGATTATATACTAACACGAAACTGGTTATACGCTATGAAATACTCTGCACTACTTCACCCACGTATATACTTACGTGGGCAAAGTAATGGGGGGCATTTGTTTCCCAAATTAGAGCAAAGCTCTGTTCAGAATTCAAAAATTTGAATTAAAGCTGCACTTTTATAAAAGCGTTGCGCTACAACTAGCGCACCCCGTGCAAAGCGCATAGGCGCTAGCGCTAGATGCGCTGCGCTTCAAGTAGCGCACCACGTGCAAAGCACGTGTGCGCTAGAGCTAAGAGCGCTGCGCTTCAAGTAGCGCACCATGGGCAGAGCGTATAAGCGCTAGCGCTGGAACTAAATGTTCCTCGCCATTGGATCAAATATCCAACGGATATGATTAAATCATCAATTAACAAGAATGAAATTATGTTGAATCTTTCCAAACAGAAAAGATTGTGCCCTGAATTTGGAACACCGTTGGATCAATGATCCAATGGTGATTAAAAATCACTAAAATACAGAACAAATTCTGTAAAGGGGAAAAATTTCTCAATCTTATTAAAACAAGAAGATTATTTTCTGTAAACCAGAAGCCCTTGGATCAAATATCCGACGGTGGGGAAATTCCCAAATCAATTAGAGAATAAATCTCTTTAACTGATTCAACAAATCAGCCTCCCCTATATAAAGGACCCAAGACTTCAAGTCTCACAGAGAGGAACCCCCCCATAAACTTTGAGAAAATCTCAAGAAGAAGAAGTAGCTCTAGGCAAAAGAAGATTTTTTCTTCAAGGTAAAAAGAATGATGATGAACAAAGAGATGGGATCATCTCATAATTAAAAAGAAGAATTCTCTTCTTAAAAAGATCATAGATCTATAAGGACCAAGGTCTTTTATAAAGAGATCAAAAAAATCTCATCATAAAACAAAGAAGTACTTACTTCACAGATCATAGATCTATAAGACAAATTGTCTTTCACAAAAGAGATTATGAACATCTCATTATAAAGGGGGGGAATTATTCAATTCTCTTAGGATCACAGATCCATAAAGGTAAAGCCTTTCATCAAAAAGAGATTGAAATATCTCCTATAAACTAAGAACTTTGTTCTTAGAATCTTGAGACAAAGTCTCTTACCAAAAAGAAGATAATCCTCAGAGCGCAAAGTTAACCTAAGAAGAGCTTTAGCGCTCTTAATTTAAAAGTGCCTTAGTGCTCTTCATCTAGCGCAAAGCGCTGCGGTGCATAGCACTTGAAACACAGCACACTACGCTCATTGGTTAGCGCTAAGAAAGCCACGTACTCCTCACGTGTGCGCTGCATTACTAAGAGGGCTTTGCACTCATTATATGGCACCAGCGCCAAGCGCCTCAACGCTTCAAATATAGCGCATCGGCTCTCTACATCTAGCGCAAAGCGCTCGGCGCTCTACATCTAGCGCAAAGCGCATCGGCGCTCTTCATCTAGCGCTAAGCGCATTAACGCTTCATATCTGGCGCAAAGTGCTAAGCGCATTAGCGCTTTAATCATAGCGCATTGCGCTTATCGACTGGCGCTAGTGCCAAGTGCGCCACATGCTTTTATGTGCGCTTGGGCAGAACATAAACTGTTCTTTGAATAAGCCTGGAGCTATGACAAATGCACAGCATTCAACTAAAAACAAAACATTGTCAGAGACCAAACCATTGCTTAGCATTTTTAAGGGATTGGGCTCAAACAAACATCTAACAACTCAAAAACAAATGTTGAACATTGTAATTGAATGGACTTATCCCAAATTGGCCATAAGTCCTCAATTCAGATTAATTGAGTTCATATGCTCATAAATCACAGATCTTAGCCCCAATTGGACTATAGGTCTCTCAACCCAAATTGGTTTAAGGGTACATATTTTCACTCCTTTGATATTTGTCGTTGTAATCCTTCAACGTTTTCAAAGAGGTGACGGGTCCCGATAACCAAACATTCCATGGACTGTGGGGTCCTTAAACTTATGGACTATGACGTCCTTAAACTTTATAGACTACGACGTCTTTAAACTGGACTGTGGGTTCCCTTTAAACACACGAACTATGATGTCCTTAACCTTGACTATGAGGTCTTTAAACTCACGGACTATGATGTCCTTAACCTTGACTGTGAGGTCTTTAAACTCACGGACTATGATGTCCTTAACCTGGACTGTGGGGTCCCTTTAAACTCACGGATTATGATGTCCTTAACCTTGACTGTGAGGTCTTTAAACTCACGGACTATGATGTCCTTAACCTTTACTGTGAGGTATTTAAACTCACGGACTATGATGTCCTTAAACTGGCAATGAACCACAATGTCCTTAAACTGGTACTGGACCGTAATGTCCTTAAACTACTCGACCGAAATGTCCTTAAACTAAACAATAGAGTCCAAATGCTCTTTTGTCGGATCTAAACGATCCCGTTAAGTTGATCTTAGTCTAAAATTAGACTAATGTATCCTTAACAAATCGTTAAGTTGATCTTAGTCTAAAATTAGACCAACGTATCCTTAACAAACGTTTAAGTTGATCTTAGTCTCAAATAAAACTAACGTATCCTTAAACCCAACCCCCAAACCCAAATCTAAGAAGATACGGATTTGGACTAATCCACGCCCTACGGGCGACAACATAAATTAGTCTCTGTATACAATCCATGGGCAACCAAAAACAAAACAAACACACACGACACGAAGTGACCATCTGTAGAAGGAGAAAGTGGTTACCGCGATGTGGTAGCGTAATTTACTACAGGGGCTTGCGCCTGCAGGGAAAAGCGTCCCCACAATCAAAAACCCCTCAAATGAGGGGGAATCTAATGAAGTCTGCTACATCGGCCGCATCCGTTTAAACCTTCGATACATGGTGCCATAAATCAACTTGGCATTTTCGGAGAGGTGGACGGATAGCACCAAATAGCATCTGCCCCGAAATTCAGGCAAGACGGGCCTCCGCGGTCCCGTCTCTGTATTTCGGCGGGGAACAACTATGTATCGAAGGTTTATACGGATGCGGCCGATGTAGCAGTCTTCATAAGATTCCCCCTCGTTGAGGGGTTTTTTATTGTGGGGACGCTCTTCCCTACAGGCGCAAGCCCATGTAGTTAATTACTCTACCGCATCGCGGTAACCACTTTCTCCTTCTCCAGATGGCCACTTCTTGTCGTGTGTGTTTGTTTTGTTTTTGGTTGCCCGTGGATTGTATACGGAGACTAATTTATGTTGTCGCCCATACGGCATGGATTAGTCCAAATCCGTATTTTCTTAGATTTGGGTTTGGGGTTGGGTTTAAGGATACGTTAGTCTTATTTGAGACTTAGATCAACTTAAACGTTTGTTAAGGATACATTAGTCTAATTTCGGACTAAGATCAACTTAACAGGATCATTTAGATCCAAGAAAAGTGCATTTGGGCTCTATCGTTTAGTTTAGGGACATTGCGGTCGATTACCAGTTTAAGGACATGGTGGTCCATCATTAGTTTAAGGACATTACGCTCCAATGTTAGTTTAAGGACATCTCGGTCCAAGGTTAAGGACATCATACTCTATGGGCTTAAGGACCCCACAGTCCAAGGTTAAGGATATCATAGTCCATGGGCTTAAGGACCCCACAGTCCGTAGTTTAAAGACGTCATAGCCTATAAAGTTTAAGGACATCATAGTCCATGAGTTTAAGGACCCTACAGTCCATGGAATGATTGTTTATCGGGACCCGTCACCTCTCTGAAGACGTTGAACGATTACAACGACAAATCTCAAAGGAGTGAAGAGATGTACCCTTGAACCAAAGTTGAATGGGAAATCTATAGTCTAGTTTAGGACTAAGATCAATCAATTAGATTATGAGCACATTGGCTCTGTTAGATCTGAATTGAGGACTTATAGCCAACTTGGGCTAAGTCCAATTAAGTTTGAAATGTTGGCCTTTTGTTGGACTGTTGAACATTTGTCTGGGTTCAGCCCCCCATTATTTAGCAATGCTAAACAGGGGTTTGGAGGCTCTGACAACTTTTTGTCTTTGATTGAGCACTAACCATCCATTATAGCACTGGATTTTTATGGTTCAAGAGGAGATTTGCCACTGGAAAACTTAGCCAATTTGGACTAAAATTGGCTTTAAAATAGTATTAGATACTAGAGGGTATTTGGCAATCACGTGCCCCCACGTGATGCGCTTAAAATAGTGTTAAACACTAGGGACAAAACGTTCAAAATAGTGTTAAACACTAGAAATGAGGTGGTCACGTGGGGACACGTGAGGCATCTGAAGATGGAGCCAGACTTCCTTTATTCTCTTCCCAGAATATTCAAATAAGTGTTAAACACTTTTAGTCTTTAAGGCCGTCACGTGTGAGTACATGATGGGTTCCCATCCACTGGATATTAAAGGGATTTTTTAGGGGTCATGTGGAGACACATGAGGGCGCCCATAAATCGGTACTGCCTTCGGATTTGTTGTCTTTTGTTTTGAGGGTCACGTGTGAGCACGTGAGGCATTGCCTCCAAGCTTTTTCTTTCTCATTTTGAGGAATCTGTTTAGAGGTCACGTGGGGGCACGTGACCTAGCCTTGTTCGTTCTTTTTTACTCATTGAGGATAAGGGTCACGTGTTACCACGTGACCAAGTTGGGTAATGATCTCTTTACGTGCATGGAGATTTTTAAATCCCTTGTTTAAGAATTAAATTCTTTTATAGGGTTAAACCCTAATTTCATTTTAGAGGAATTAAATCCCCATGTGTTTTGAAAGAATTAAATTCTTATGTAGGGTTAAACCCTAGTTTCATTTAGAGGAATTAAATTCCTATATATTTGGAAGACTTAAATTCTTATGTAGGGTTAAACCCTAGTTTCATTTGGAGGAATTAAATTCCTGTGAATTTGGGGGAAATAAATTCCTTAAACTTAAATTCTCCCTCTAAGTCTTGGATCTGCATGGCAGAATCTCCCCGATGAGAATTAAATTCTCAACTTATGGGGAGATCTGCTTCTGCAGATCTTCAACCAAAGGAAGAACTAAGTTCTTATTCAGAAGAGTTAAACTCTTAATTTGAGAATTAAATTCTCTTTTGTTTTGTGGAGCTTAGATGTCTTTCCCCTTTCTCACCTAGGGTTTCTTTTCTCTTCTTGAAGAAATCTTCTTTTCTCTTTTGAGAATTAAATTCTCCTCTCTTTTTCTCTCTGTTGTTGTATTTTCTAAAAAAATTTCCCAGATCCTCCTCTTCTCTTCTTGGCTCTTATTTATAGGAGAAAGAAAAGAATCAGTTTGTTTAGTCAATTTTTCATTGAAAGATTTTAATTGATTTCGTAACCAACATGATCTTTTAGATCATTCAGTGAATTTTATTCACCATCGGATTTTTTTAATCCAAAAGATATTCTGTTTGTTATTCTTGGTGAATTTCAGGGAAATCTTTCCTTGTATAGAATCTTTCTTTAAATTGGTAATTTTTAATCACCATTGGATTTTTAATCCGACGGCGCTCCACTTTACAGAACACAATCTTTTTTTTTGGAAAGATTTAGAGAGATCTTTTTCCAGTTAAGGTTCTTGATTCCCTCTTAATTAGAATTTAATTCTATTAGTTCAGAAGGCTAAAGAGCCTATCACGTGTTGGCACGTGATCCCACTGTTTGATCATTTAAATAGAATTTAATTCTATTAATTCAGAGAGCTTAGGAACCCATCACGTGTTGACACGTGACCCCTTTGATTAAGCATTTAACCAGAATTTAATTCTGTTTTTAAAGAACTAAGAAATCATTACGTGTCAGCACGTGACCCTTGGTCACGCGTGAGCACGCGATGCCCCATTAGGGTTTTTCCTTGCTGTTTTATTATATCTTTTAATCCCTTTCAGTGCGTTTAAAGGCCCATCACGTGTGGGCACGTGACTCCCGGTGATTAGAATTCAATTCTATTATAACAGAGTCCCCAGGAAACCATCACGTGTCAGCACGTGACCCTTGGTCACGTGTGAGCACGTGATGCCCCATTGGGGTTTTTCTTGATATTTTTATGAGGGAACAAATACCCCCACAGGGTTGTTCTCACGTGTTTGCACGTGAGTGAAACGCTGTCATCTTTTGTAGCCGTTGGATCAGCCTAGGGAAGGGGGCAGATGAATCATTTCCCATCACATCCTATAAATGTAGGGGTCTCTTCAGAAGCGCCTCCACTCTTTCATCTTCTTCCTTATTCATTTTCCTTTGAGAATTTAATTCTCTTTCCCAGAGCTCAGTTCTCTGTTTCAAAAATTTCCAGAGTTTAACTTTGTCAACAAAATATTTCCTTTTTTAGGTAAGGATCTTGAACGGCCGAAGAACTTCTTGTATAAATTGGATTTTAAATCCACATCAAGGGTTTTTTCCCTTTAACAAGAACCCATCTTTCTAAGTTCTTCAAAATAATGTCCAACCTTTAAATAATAAAACTCCTTTTGTTAGGGCTTCTCTGATCTCAGGGATCGATAGTGATACTTGTCTTCTCTCTGGAATTGAATTCCATTCCAAAGAGCTTTGGCTCTGAAAAATATTTTCTGGGAATTTAATTCCTCTATTCAAAAGGAATTTAATTCCTCTAAAGAACACAGTTCTTCACAGAGAACTTCTTGGGATTTTCTTGCCATGAGTTGTTCTTTGCAGAGTTCCTTCTTGATTTGCACAGAGCTTCTGTAATGGTTTTTTCTCTCCTTGGGGGAATGTGCCGAGTTGTTTGAAATCCACTGTTCATTTAGACAAGTATTCTTCTTGATTGGTTTATCCATTAAATTCTCACTGATATTTATTTCAGATACTATGGTTGCCCATTTGTATGATCTTGACGAGATCATTTCTTATGGAGACATTCGTGCACTGGGCCGTAGCAAGAACCAGGAGTTCACCAACACTCAGTATGCTGAGATCATGAGCCGCTTCAATGAGTACAATGGTCGACTACTCCCTCGTCGCTCTTCTCTTTTGAAACTTATTATGAGGGCGATCTGGGAAGCACTTCCTTTATTCTATGCAGGCATGCCGCTTAAGGCTTTGGATGATGCCGAAGATAAGGTACACTCAGTGTATCTGATGGGCCTGATCTCAAAGAAAAGGCGAAACAATCTTGTTGATATTCTGCATCAAGCTTTCCAACAGGCGGCGATACTCTCTGCCTATCGGAGGGTGGAGGACATCAGCGAAGATCCTGACGCTTGCGAGTGCGAGAGGAAGCACACGAGAATGGCCAGAGAGGCCAGAAACATTTTAGTTGGCCTTACTTTTGAATTCCTCAATCCATGTCCCGGATTTTATGTCTTACCATTGTAACATTTTCTCTTATTTTTGTATGAACTTTCAAAGTACGAATGATAAGTCTTTCCTTCCCCTTTTGTGTTTGCATGCCTTCTTTATGAAATTTTGTCATATTGTTGTTGCTACTCACGTATTTGGCATGTGAGGCACTGCTGGGGATTTTGATCTCACATCGGCATTCACCCACGTGTCATTCACGTGTGACACTGTTTTAATTTTCAGTACATGCCAAGGTTGGTGCTCACGTGCCCTGCACGTGGGGCTCTATTGATGGGATTGTTTAATTTCCCATGCCATATTTTGTGTGTGCAACATTGAATGCAGAAAGGGAGCCTTGGAAATAGTTCCACCTCTTTGATTTCCAATGCCTTTCCTTTTTCCGGGCCTTGGAAATAGTTCCATCATGCAATATTTTCCGTGTACAGTATTGAATGCTCCCCTTTATAACCTGGATCCATGCGTTTATTTCTCTCTTCACAGAGAAATCCATTTATAACTTAGGGTAATCATCTTAAGCAAACAACTGAGTGTTATGACTTGCAACCGCCCCCATGCCCATCGAGAACCATGGGAGGTGCTCGTTCAGGAGATGATTCCTCGCTTTGCTGCGCGACTAGTGGATCCCGTTCTCACTGATGCCGAATGTGATGCAGTGACGTATGAACTCCTTATTCGTAGGGGATCTCCTCTTCCAATGGGCTCCATTTGGCTTCGGACGATCTTTCTTGCCGTGCTTGCTGACATCCCTCCTCAGCCGGCAGAGATGACCCTGGCAATCCTTGATGCGGCTGAAGACAAGCTCGAGTGTTTCTACGAGGCGTGCTTGATTACCCAGGCTTTGAAAGATTGCTCGGTTCATCTGTTGGGCCAGATAAGAGCCTGGCGGGCTATTATGTCTGCTTTTGCGGATGAACATGGCGCCAATCGGTGGGAAGCAACTCCTCGTGAAAATTGTCGTTTCGACGTGCTGGAGAAAGCGGAGAGGGAGCTAGAAAATTTTGTATTTTGTTTTGTTAACCCTTGTACCACTGATCCTTTGTTTGGTGACCTTTTTCCGGTAGCGTGGTCTGTTTAAATTAATGTACTCTTCTTATCATTGACTGTTGCATGCTTTATGTTGAATTTTCATGTATGTCGTATACTCGTATGTGCGTCTTGTTTGTGTAGATGGGCTTCTATATTCTCCCATGGGAATTTTCTTTAAGTGCGAACACTATCGTTATGTTGCCTACACATCAGTGTTTTGGGTATCATTTCCTTTTAAACAGACATATAGTTACGAGTGCACGCTTGATAGGATACATATCTAAGACTCTCCTTGTTGCCTCCCATATTCTGTTCTTGCTTTGGGTCGAGTATTGTCGTCGAATAGAGGCTTGTATATATAGTCTTGAGTGCTCGCGTCTTCTTCCAGAGGTTGTAGCTGCAAAGGCAAGCTTGCGGGGACTGATCAAACGGTGTGCCATAAATATACTGTCATGCGAGAAGAGGCTCAGCCGAAAATTCTCAGAAAGGAAGCTGGCTTCAACTGCGCTGAGGGAACTTCAAGCTAATCTTACGGCCAAAACCACTCGGGCGTATGAACTTTGGCGAGGGCTTCAGGAGCCTATCAAGGAGGTGGTAGCCATTGATAAAGCCGCCATTTTCACTCGCGAAATGGTCGAAGCTCATAAAGTTACCGAAAAAGAGCATGAAAGCCGGCTTGCCTCATACCAGGCTCAGCAGTCTCAAGCGAAGGCCCGTCTCCTAGCGATAATGAATCATGAAGCCGAGGCCCAGCGGAAAAAGGATGAATTGGCAAACCTATTGAATCGTCCGCTGGCTTGAAGAATTGTATATTTTTTATTCTTCTTTTGTACATACTCCTGAATGAGAGTATATTTTTTTTATTCTTTCATAAATTGTACTTTGTATTCATTTTGATTCATGAATAAAAGGCATATTTTGCTTCGTGATGGTGTGTCCTTTTTAGTAAATGCATTTTGTGGATAATCTATTTTGATCTCCTTGCAGGACAGCGATGGCTTAGGAGTCAGGTTCAGATCTGCCTCCTACGGCTTTCCAACTTTATGAGCCGTGAGGGTCTCATAAAGATATTTCTCCTTATGAGTCGTGAGGATCTCGTAAGTGTAATTTCTCCTTAAGAATCGTGAGGATTCTTAAGTGCGTTTTCTCTTGAGAGTCGTAAGGATCTCACAAAAGAGTTTTCTTCCTAGAGGACCCATAAGTGATGGATGAGGTTGACATTATCCGCATTTCATGGGGTTAGGGGTTTCTCTGGCCATTTCCCACGGGTCAAGATTGACTTTAGCCGTGTTCTATGGGACCAGGATTTGCTCTGGACACTTCCCACGGGGTCAGGATTGACATAAGCCGTGTTTCACGAGACCAGGATTTGCTCTGGATGCTTCCCACGAGGTCAGGATTGACATAGCCATGTTTCGCAAGGACCAGGATCCGCTCTGGACGCTTCTCACGGGATCAAGATTGACATAAGTCGTGTTCCACGAAACCAGAATTTGCTCTGGATGCTTCCCACGGGGTCAGGATTGACATAAGCCGTGTTCCGCAAGGACCAGGATCTGCTCTGGACGCTTCCCACGGGGTCAGGATTGACATAAGTCGTGTTCCACTAGACCATGATTTGCTCTGGATGCTTCCCACGGGGTCAGGAATGACATAGACGTGTTCCGCAAGGACCAGGATCCGCTCTGGACGCTTTCCATGGGGTCAGGATTGACATAAGCCGTGTTTCATGAAACCAGGATTTGCTCTGGATGCTTCCCACAGGGTCAGGATTGACATAAGCCGTGTTCCGTAAGGACCAAAATCCGCTCTGGACACTTCTCACGTGATCAGGATTGACATAAGCCGTATTCCATGAAACCAAGATTTGCTCTGGATGCTTCCCACGGGGTCAGGATTGACATAAGCCGTGTTCCGCAAGGACCAGGATCCGCTCTGGACGCTTCCCACGAGGTCAGGATTAACATAAGCCATGTTCCACTAGACCAGGATTTGCTCTGAATGCTTCCCATGGGGTCAGGATTGACATAGCCGTGTTCCGCAAGGACCAGGATCCGCTCTGGACGCTTCCCATTGTTAGTTATATGTATGCCCTAGAGGCCATTACTGTACATACGATGTATATTGTAGTGGATGCTTGGACATATATAGGTAGGACTTTCTTGCTCGACATAATAGTATGCTATCTGGTTGCCCTTTATCTTAACATATACACTGATTGTCTCTATATTACATGTTGATAAAGCCCTTAGGATGAGTACTTGACTACCAGAATTATGATGTAGATCATACTAGTGGGGACAGGGCAGTCGAAAAGTACATCCTTCAAATGTTCCTAGTCGTGGGAGTATCGAGACAGGGCATCGGTACTCCAGAGTAGACTAGCGTATGCGCTTCTTGACTCATATGATGGGTGATGGATGATCCCATATCCATTGGTGTTTGACATCAGAGAAGGTATACGGGTGCTCAGTGGAGATTGGGTACACTGGACGGACTCGCCAAGAACTCCCAGATGGTATTATACCTCACGTCAGATGGCAGTTCTCTGGTGACACTGGTACAGGTTAGTCTGTAGACCCGAGATCGTCATAGAGTCTTGTGTGATTCCCACTGTGTTTTGATTTCTACCTTACCACGTTCATGAGAACGTGCAAAATGGTGGCTTTTGGGTACAGTCCCGAATCACATGGAGGCAATGAGCGATAGGAGGGGATTCGTCTCACCCGGTATAGGGAGTTGATGTTGCGCTGTGTTCGATTGGTTATAACTAGAAATCCTGGCCAGGGTTGCTGAGATTTACTGGTAAGTGTTATCAGTAGTTTCTCGAACTGTTATGGACCTCATATCGACACGACTTATCAAGCTACTGGGGTCTGACGTTTACCACCCCTAGGCGAGATATACGACATATCAGACGAAGAGACCAGACTGTACGGGAGTGTTACTGATTGGATTCGCAGGAGAATGTACAGGCTTGGTTGTTGATCTTCTGATCGCTCAATACCTGGGTAGCTGTTACGTTTAGCTGACCGCTTGCAGCTTGTGGGTGTTTGATATGATCATCACCTACTGCCGGCGTATTGCCGATTCTTTAGAGTCCTACACAGAGGTTTCCTGACTCAGGCAAAACGGAGTAGGAGCACATATGTGATATGTGCGGGACCGAGAATAATACGATATGAGATACCGTATTCTATTCTCACGATATTTGATATCGGCCGGGTATATGTGATATAGCCGGCTCATCGAATCAAGTGTTGATTCGATGAATCGGTACATGTTATATTAGTCGGTTATATGCGATATAGCCGGACTGTCGGATCAAGTGTTGATTCGATAATTTAATGTATAATTATATATGTGATATATTACATTACATTAACTAATATTAGCTCGCTTTATTGATTCATTTTCTCACCGGTTAATACATTGATATATATGCGATATATGTTAATTGTATTATTTTCTTTTGTTACAAATATATATTATATATGTGATATATAATATTGTAATAAGTTATGATTACAAATGCAACATGTTTTGTGGAGATTAAACTAGTTAGAGTTTGATTTGGGTTAGCATTTGGGTTAGCTTTTTCAAGAAGCTTCTAGAAGTTTTCTTTGTTTTTAGCTAAGATATTTTGTTATGATATTTTGTGTAGATATTTCTTAACCCAACTCAAACCCTTTACCTTAGGTTTTTTCTCTACATGAGTTAAGCCCTTCATTCTTAACTCAAGGTTGGATTGGTAACCACAACACAATAATTCATTAGTCATCACATATACTTTTCTTCTTCTTCTTCTTCCTCCTTGAAAAGCTTTCTAGCTTTTGGGTTAGTGATGAATAAGTGTGAGAAATTGAAAACAAAAGAGAGCTAAATTCCTACTTCATCATCCTCATCTATTCTAGCCACTTAGATTAGGGTGTTCACTTCTCTGATACTTCATTAGAGAAGCGAAAGCTTGAGTTAAAGATTCTTCAAGGTAAATCATCTTCGAGAAGGAAGACTTCAAGCAAGCATGGATCATTCGGCTTGTGGAGCCTCTCTTGAGTCTGGGAGATCATTGATCGCGGCGAAGGGACTACTACTCGGAGCCTATGAAGTGAAGGAATGGACTACAAAGGTTGTAATCCCTATCTCTTAGAAGTAAAATTGTTTACTTGCTTATTATTTTGCCTAATCTCTAGTCTAAGATCTTACTTGGGTTGTTCGACACTTTAAAATTTTGATTTTGACATGGTTGATGCCTTATAGACCCTTGTAATGGTGCCTAGTAACGCTACAGTGGTATCAGAGCCTAGCTAGAGTATTAGGCGACATGTATACGAAGTTAAAAGTCCGATCGAACCCCGAAACATTGTATTTGACCCCCTCTCTGGAAATTTTTTTAAAAGGTGGTTTTTTCCATATTAAAAATACTCAGAAAATTAAGCAGGTGATTATATGGATAGCTGTGAAATATGGACCCCTAATACCCTCAAGTCGCCGCGGAACTGCGGCAATACCATGCTTTGCGCGTCGGTTCCGCGGCCGTACTTGGGTATTAGGGATATATGTTTCTGGGTAATATCCATAGGTATTACTACATGCTTCTGGAAATTTTTAATATTACTCAAGTGTTGAGTTTTCTGGAGATCTTATTAATTCGTTGATTCGATCGGAAAGTTTAACATCGTTTGTTTTTCTGGGTAATTTAGAACGCGTTAAAAAGTTCGAACGGATATCAATAACTCACTTTTTCCCCTGTCGAAAAACTTTTAAGTGTTGGATTTTTTCACGAGTTTAAAACTTTCGGGAAATCATGCAAGTGTATCTGTGGACCCTCTAGAAGAACGTAACCTTAACTCGATTATGTGACCGTCAAAACTGCCACTGAACCCTAGAGTTTGTGGTAGTTTAGCATTGCCACATGTGAGGCGTTGGTTTCACCCTTCTATGGCTGGTTCATAGCGGCTGTGACATGTTCTGGGATTTTTTGAACTCTGCTCAAGTGTTGAGCTATTTGGGAAATCTTGGGTGTTTGTTTATTCGATCAGAAAGTTTAACATTGTCTATTTATCTGGAATGTGATACAATATTTGGAATCCACAAGTAGTTATGAGATAACTAATTTGAATATTATAAATCTAGCTGTGTAGTCTCAGATGATCGGTTGCCACGGGATTTTGATGCGATCAAAAGTCCGTCGCAATCACGTAGCGTACGCGGATACTCGCCGGGTAAACTTAATAGATAGCCATACCCCATAGCCCCGACCAAGTGACTGTAAAAGAACCCCGTCGCTAAAAGCATCCGTTCGGGTGCTCGCGGCAGCGGTGTTCCGCCTTAGTGCACTTCGTCGACGGCATCGAGGGGTGTGGCCGTCTACTAAAGTTTCCGACGAACATTCGATCAGGATGTCGAGAATCTTGTTGAATTGCCCGACTAGATATTGAAAAGTGTTTTCGAGATCAAGACTAAAATGCGGGGTTTATAATTGTTAGGCATGCGATGTCTAAGGAATTCTTTTGGTTAGGCATATGATGTATAAAGTGGTTGCGGATTCCAACCGTTGTAGTTTTACACTTTCTTTTCTGTGACCGTAAGTGTAATATGTGGTGTATCGCCGGTATCGGTGCTATATGTAAACGACAACTGGGATACGCATATTTACTTACGTTGATGATATGTGATATTATGTGTTGCTGTGATATGTTATATTGGATCGTCGTGTTTGAATAGCCGGGGGTTTTATGTGAGATGAGGGTTTTTATTTTCATTCATGTAAAATTCATTTGTATGTAATATTCTTTATTGGGGCACTTCCGGGCTGAGGATGATGTCACCATTGTATATTATTTACTTTTCCGCATTAGGATAGACCCAAGGCGGGGAGCACAAGTAACCGGGTTCTAGGGTACAGTGGGAGACCATCTCGAGGAGTCGAGACCGGGTCTCCTAACTCTAGAACTGGCAGGGTTGCTTGCCGCTCTCGTGGGGTCTAGGGGTGTGGGATTGGCTATTCATCGTGACCGTGGAATCCGTGTTTTATAGCGGCTCGTATTAAATCACGGACCTCCTAGTATATCCAATATTTCATATATGTTCTTCTGCTACAATGTTCTGTGATGAGATCATATTACTGCCTGAGACGAATATTTATATTATATATATGTGATATATATTATATATTGTTGATTTCGTTTCATATCTGATACTTGTGAAGCATAATAAAATGGGACTTCATTAATGAGATTAATGAAATAAAAGAAACTTAAAGATGTTGTAGAAACTTGTTTAAAAACTGGTAGCTCTAGTTCTTTCTTTGCATAGCGGTATTCCTTGTAGAATATCCAGCAACTTATTCGATAAGGAAAGAGCCGAGATCCCTTCACCGGGAGTGACCTCTTTAGCGAAACTAGCAGATGCTACAAACTCGGTTTATCTTTTGATTGTTTTTTTTATAGTTTTTGCTTTGCATAGTGATATATATGATATATCCCGCACCTTATTCGATAAGGAAAGAGCTGACGATCTCTTCACCGGGAGTGACCTCTTTAGCAAAACTAGAAAAGCCTCAAAAGCACTCCTTTTCAAAATCACTCGATTCTGCAACGATATCAAGTTCATTACGCAAAAGGTTTTTCTTAAAAACCTGTCGTAGCCCTCCGTCATTTTAGGACGTAGAGTACTTAGTTTTCGTGTTGCGTATGTCGACTATAGTTGAGACGTAGTGTACGGTAGCTAAGTGATGTCTTCCTACACAGCATATAATGCGATTAATTAGGACAGTCATGTGATTATGTCGACCATAGTTGAGGGTCGTGTGGGTGGGTCTAATTAATCATGAAATGAAGGGTGGAACTTGACTAGTACTTATGATATATTGACCATAGTTAAGGTCATAAGTACTAGGGGTAAAATATTATCGGGAATTTCAAGTGTTGAAATTTGCAATTAGATTACATGCCTCCTATGAGATAGTTGGATCCCGATACCCACTGGGAGTAAGAGTTACTCCTGGGAGAGTTTTACACATTACAATTAGCCGATCAAGTAGGTGTCTAGAAAGGTGTTAACGGGGTTACGCCCCTGGGAAAACGAGATTTATTTTAATTAGGCCCGTGCGAAAGCACGGGGAACATCCCTCAAAGTACCGGCACTGGACTGGCTGAAAGATTGGCGAAATTGTAGGGTGTAAATTAATCCTGGCTAGTCTTTCCTTTTAGGGTTTGAAGGATGATTTGACTAAAACAGTGGGAGCCATCCTGATTAGATAAAATGATAACCAATCTAATCTTGCAAAAGCGCACGCAGAGTGTTTTCTTCTCTCTCTCCCTCCTGGTTGTGACTATGTCATGCCTTAATCAAGATAATAATACTGATATATTGACCGAACCCGCTTGTTATACTGCTCTAGGGAACATTGGTCCCGCTCCAACTTATAATTGTTATAAGATAGAACAGGAAATAGGGGATTACCAGAATTCTAGTGCCGCCCAAACGATGAAAATGTATGATGATGCATCTTCTTCGGGTGTGTTCATTACCGAGAACTGTTTCTCAGTATCCTTTATGTCCTGGGTATGAGATACCAGATCAGGATCCCATATATGTAATATGTTACATGGGCTACTGAAGGTAGAGAACTGAGAAGGGGTGATAAGTTTTAAGAGTTAACAATGGTGCAAGTGTTGCAGCCAAGTTTGTTGGCAGTTATCACCCTGTATTACCAAATACATTGATTCTGAACGAATGTTATTAGATACCGAACCTGATATACAACATCATATCAGTCTCTTTATTCAGATAAAGAAGGATATAATTTTGTATTGTTGGATAATGTTTTGAACATTTCCAATATCAAGAGTTGATCGGTTCAGGCACGTTATCTAAAAGCATAGACGTTCTAAATCAAACCACAGTTCTTAACGTACAGAACACACACAAGGGGAAGAGTTCAGAAATGAACGAATCCTTCTTATGGTATTGTAGACTAGGTCATATCAATGCGACCCGACTAGCTAAAGTTACATAAAGATGCATATTTAGATCTGTTTAAATTTACATCTTGTGAAACTTGCCGGTCATGTCACAAAGATAAAATGACCACAGCTTATTAGAAACAGAGAAAGAGTTAGTGAACTTTTGGGATTGATACATGATGATATATGTAAGGTCCCCAGTCTACACATACCAGGACCGGTTCTTTGTACTTAATTACATTCACTGGTTATCTCTCAAGATTCGGACATATGTTCCTGTTGAAACACAAGTCTGAACCTTTTAAGAAATTCAATGAATATAAGTCAGAAGTAGAGAACCAAAACGGGTATAAGTATTATGTCCTTTGATGTGATCAGGGAGGAGAATACTTGAACACGGGTATAAGTATTATGTCCTTTGATGTGATCAGGGAGGAGAATACTTGAACACGGAGATCCTGGACTATTCTAAAGGAGAATGAGGTTCTCTCTCAACATTACTCATTCGTATACACCGCAGCACGTCGGTGCATCGGGGCGGAGCAATTGCATCCTATGTGATATGGTGTGCTCTATGATAAGTACTACTGAGTTGCCTATTTCCTTTTGGGGGATTATGCACTTGTGAAGATGCATACCAATTGAATAGGGTTCCAATCAAATCAGATACCTACCACTCCATATGTGATACGGTATGGGAAGAACCCATCTCTTAAGGATATTAAGATTTGGGGTTGTCCGGCCTATGTCTAAAAGCAAAATCTGGAAAAGCTCGAGGCAAAGTCAGTTCTGTGGAAGTTTGTTGGATATCCCAAGCATTCGCAAGGGGATGTCTTCTGCCTAACCGAAGAACAAAAGGTGTTTTGTTTCTCAGCATGCCACCTTTGAGAAAGGGAATTTCTTGTGAAGAAATTAGTGGTCATGAGGTAGAACTGGAAGGAGTTCCAGCTATACAAACTGCAGCAGATGATTTGGTAGAACTGAAGGATTCAATAGTAACCAACAAACCTCAGCCTCTCCGCCTATCTAGTAGGGTTCCTCACCCACCTGAGAGATACTTCGGTTTTCTTCATGACAGTGGGAGCGAGGATTGCATCATGAGATGATGACCCAACTAGTTTATAGCAGACAATCAGGAGTGGGGACTCTATAAGAATAGCCGGATGCTAAGCGATCTGATATGGAATCCATATACACCAACAAAGTATGGACTTTGGTAGATTTATCTGAAGGGTTAAATCCCCATCAGAAGCAAGTATATCTTGAGAAGATTACTTAGTGTACATGGAAAAGTTAAGACTTTCAAAGCTAGGCTTAAGTCCATCCAGATCCTACTTGCCATTGCTACATACCATAACTACGATATCTGGCGGTTGGGTGTCATGACTGCTTTTCTAAATGGTAATTTAGAAGAGAACGTCTATAAGTACACAGCCAGAGGGCTTCGTAGACAGTGGGAGCAGCGAAAACGTGTGCAAGATTGATTTATGAGATAAATCAGGCATCGCGGAGTAGGAACGTCTGTTTTGATGTGATAGTCAAAGAGTTTGACTTCATCAAAATGGTAGATGAACCTAGTATATACAAAATGGTAGTAGGGAGTATGGTGGTGATCCTCGTATAGTACGTGTATGACATACTCTTGATAGGGAAGGAGTTTCCTATGCTACGCTCGGTCAATCTCCTCTTATCACAAGGATTCTCCATATAAGGATCAAAGTGATACCTCCTAAATCCTAGGTTTTATATCTATGAGATAGATCTAATTGGATGTTAGGATTCTCACTAGTTGTAGTGAGATGGTATCAATCGATCCTGGGGAGAATCACCGGAAATGTTCCAGGATGATAAGGATGACGGAATATCAGTCACAGGCATTGTCTTTACCCTCAATAGAGGGACGGTATGTTGGAAGAGGTCCAAGCTAGATACCGTGACTTACTAGACGATAAAGGCAAGATACATCATTACCAAAGATGCTACCAAAAAGGCAGTCTGGATATATATAAGTTCATGAGATGAACTTCGTTCATGCCATTGTGTGACAATGGAGTTGTGGTTTATGCCTAGTGTAACACCTTAGGATAAGGGTTAGTGAATAATTATAATTAAATAATGATTTTTAATAAAAAGTTTACCAAATTGTGTTTTAAATATTTTTCCTAATTTAATAAATATTTTTCCAAAATTTTCCTAGGCTTGCACACACATGTGCATGTAAACTAGGGTTTTTAAATCAAGTAAATACCATAATTATTAACCATGGTGGGTTAATTGTAGGATTAATTCTTTTGGGTTATAAGTGAGTTTAATTAATTTGTTAAGAGGTTGCTTTAATTTGAAATTTTGTTTAAGTGTTGACTTGTGTGAGAGAGAGAGAGTGCATCATGGCTTTAGGCCATGCTTGCATTAAATGAGGTGAGAGAGAGAGAGGGGTGACTTTTGTGTGAATGATTGTGGTGGCTCTCAACTCTTTTGCTATTCTCTCAAGTCTCACACCCACACACTCACACACACACCCACTTACCTCAGCTGAAGCATGAAGCAGCAGCAGCAGCATGAAGCCACAGCAGCAGAGCATGAAGCAGCAGCAGCAGCAACACAGTGAAGCAACAGCAACAGCAGCACTGTGAGCAGCAGTGAGCACCAACAGCAAGTGCAGCCTCTTCCCTCCACTTCTCCACCTTCCTCCAGCTTCCTAGGGTTAAGTATGAGGTATATTTCCTAACTTAGTCCCTAGTTAGCTTGGTTAGTGTAGATTTGCATCGGTTAATGGATATTGGTGCGTTTTAGTGCGATATGGGATGTTTAATAGAAACTTTGTGCTTATAGGATGTAAGTTGGTTCCAGTAGGATGATTGAGGTCTGTTGAGGCCATTGTAACCTAGTCCAACCCCGATTACACTAAAATACCACCAGTTTCATATTTGATGCAAATGTCGTATTTGGGCAAAATGTGAGTTTTCTGGAACTGCTATTGACCCGGTGAGTGCAGAATGATTTTGGGAATACTGTAGTGTAATGGAGTAGAGCTGATACACCAGGTGAAACCCGACCCCCTGACTCCCAACTCCGGCCGCCAAAATCTTCATTCTGGCCGCAATTTGCGGCCAGATGGGTAGGGAATTGGGTTTTGTTTGGTCCGTTGGGTGTCTGCTACTGTGTGTGGTGTTTTGGTATACATATTTTTGTAAGATTAGTTCTGTAGGAAAATCTGGGACCAAATACCTATTTTGCCGTTTTCTAAACCTTCGCGACACGCGCGATACGTGAGTAGGTTTGGGTTTCTGCGTATCGCGGCGCGTCGGGGTAGTTTCGTGGCGCGTGAGTACACGTTTTAGCGTATCGCGCACACGCGCGATTGGTTTGCGACACAGGTTTCTTGTTGGATTATAATGTCTCGTTTTGTGACTTAAGCTTATGTGTGATATGTGTATGTGATTCTAGGTTCGCAGGCCAGTGAGACGGACGCTGCGAAGAAGGGCAAGCAAGTGGTTGGATACACTTAGCGCGAGACACGGTGAGTAGATTTCACATCTACGGGGATATCGCCCGCATGGCGTTATGCGTCAGGGCTGATAGGACTTATTTACTATATGTTGCATGCACCCCATAGACTGTCATCGCATATCGCATTCTCTGCTGTGTTGATATATATATTGCTTAGAACTGATAGAACACCGCACTATTACTAACGGTTTATGTTGCACGGGCACTATTTACATGCTACACACACACCGTTAGTAACTGCCATGCTACACTCACTGTAGAGCTGCCATGATTATATTGCTAGAGTTCGCTTCATATGTGATTTGATATGGTTTTCATGTATATTGGGAGCCGCACGACATCTTTTAAAACCGGAAACGAAACTACTTTAAAAAGCGGTTTTCCCCTTATACCCATACCATGGATTGATGTATATTGTACCTCGCATTGGATTTTACTATTGGTATTGGATTTTCATGTGATTTCTGTTTTGAGGACCGTGGAATTATTTAAGGAAAGATATGCTATTTTGAAAAACCCGGTACCTCGTGGTATGATATTTTGGTGTGTCCACCACGCGTTTTCTCGGTGCTGAGACGTGTGCTTGAAACCCGATTCGAGGAGTGGATGTTCCGTTTGCGGGTTCGTGGTGGGCCCGGTATGGTTCCCCTCGGCGAGATGATCGATGGGATTTGCCGATTGAGCCTGGAGGCGGGCGAGTACCTACCGGTGATTGGTTGGACCTGGCAGTTGTCCGGAGGATACTGACCAGAGTCGAGTGATGGATGCGGGATGACCGTGCTGCCGGGGCCGAGGGCCGATACCGCAGACAGACCCCGTGGGGCCGGTCCGGATTGACGGCGCCCGATATTCGAGGATTTACGTGTCGATGCTGGACACGAGTATTTTATGATGTTTTGGGTGCCGATGTTGGGCACTCGTGATTCCTCCGAGATATACAGGATTTGAGGGCCGATGGGTGTGCCGGCGCCTGAGTATATGTGGGATTTGGGTGCAGTTTGAGGCACCGATCATTGTTTTCCATGTTGACATGGTCCATGTAGATATTATTTATCCCATACTCAGTATTGATTACTATACATCTCATCCTGTGGCATTTACCTGTTAGAGTACATGCATTAATATTGTATCCACTGTTGACATGCATTGATATCATCTGCTGGCATTAGTAGAGCCACGCTATATGTGCATGCTTGCGATCACCTTTATATGTTATCTCTATTCACGAGTTGGCAACTCACCCCCGTTGTGCCACAGTGTTTGCAGGTTGCCCTTGGGAGTAGTCATGGCTGGCTGTTATCGCATCTTTTGGCACAGATACCCCTTTTGAGCAGAGATAGCCTTTTTGCTGTTTAGGTGGGTTTCGTACGGTATCTGTTATCCTTCAGTTGTATATTGATGTATCTAGTACTCTCCATCTACTTTCTGTATTGACTTAGAGACAGTTGTGAGGACGATATGTATGGTTTTATATTCTGGTGTCGAGCTCGCATGTGAGCCGACTTTACTTTATGCAGTCTCATCTTTTATGATATTATCCTTGTTTTACTGAGTATTCTTCGCTACGGCGTCGTATATCATATTGTGATGCTTTATTCATGTCACTTATTATTTCTGCTACACCTTGCTTTTACCCGACTTTCGGGGCTAATGTTTTAAAAAGGAAATGTTACCAAAATTATAAAATTCATAACTTTTGAACTTAAGAAAGGATTTCTACTAAATAAATGGATGTTTTTCAGACATGTACTATTGCTTTTACAAAATGTTTTAAATCACTCTATATTTATTGGTTTTGATTTCTGGGTTCGGCTTACTTAGCCGCGTTGCGCCTGTAGACGTTGCGTGGTTAAGTGCCGGCCACGAGTCGAATTCTCGGGTCGTGACAAAGTTGGTATCAGAACGTAGGTTTTACCTTCGGAGTGTAGGATGACCCTGGTATGATGGAGTAGGTAGCTGCAGCAGGGTAGCGTAGCGTGCGTATGTTCCGCGGCATACTCACGACACGGTACTCCGCTTACGCGACCTTAGGACTTATTGATTTGATTCCTCCTTATATTCTTGTGATTCGATTTCCGTGTTCTTATCGAATCCAAATTTTCTTTCAGCCATTATGCCGCCTAAGACTACGAGGGCACAGAGAGCGGCCGCGAGGGCCGAGATTCGTGTTGACTCGTCCGAGACGAGGACTGATCCGGGCAGTACGCCGGTTGTACCCGAGCAGGCTGTTCCTTCCGTGACAGAGCAGATCGCCTCGTTAGGGGCTGGTATGCAGGAGATGCGCCAGATGATAGGATCGCTAGTTGAGACGCTTCGAGCACAGCGACCAGAGGTAGCTCCACCAGTTCCAGAGACCGCGATGGTGCCTACCGCACAGCCAGTTGCCCCTGCAGCCACGGAGGTGATTACAGTATCGCTATCAGAGTTCATGAGGCTGAAGCCTCCAGTTTTCACAGGCACCGATACAGCCGAGGACCCACAGTCTTTCATCGACAGGATGGCCAGGATATGCCGTTCCCTCAGATGTGCAGATGCGAGATGGGTTGAGTTCGCGAGCTTTCGCCTGGAAGGTCTTGCGCAGAAATGGTGTGATTCAGTGGAAAAGGGCAGAGCAGCAGGTCTTCCTCCTATGACCTGGACGGAGTTCGTGACCATATTTCTAGCCCGTTTCCTTCCCCGGAGTGTTAGAGATGCCCGAGCACGCAGGTTTGAGTCTTTGCGCCAGACGCCAGGGATGACAGTGGCAGAGTATGACATACTGTTTACAGAGCTAGCAGTCTACGCCCCACATTTAGTGGCCACCGAGGAGTTGCGAGTCCGGAGATTTGTTCGAGGCTTGCTTTCACCAGTGTTCCTCGCGATCAGCGCGCAGCACTACGAGACCTATGCAGCAGCTGTAGACGCAGCCCTAGTGGTCGAGGAGCACCTTGTTGAGACTTCGGTACTTCCAGAGCCGAAGAGAGTTCGTACCAGTATTTCCGCACGGAGGCAGTCATTCAGACGCCGCGACAGGTATCGTTCCGGTACGAGGGGTAGCAGAGATTCGGGACGGGGTCGGATGTTTAGTTCGTATCCCCAGGACGGTCAGCAGTCGCCGCGGGGTTGCTACAGATGTGGCAGCCTACTTCACCTCGTTCGAGATTGTCCAGAGACACACCGGAGGGAGGCGGCAGCACCGCATGTTACCTTACCACCTTCACCACCCCAGAGGGCGTTGCCCGTTGCGCCTACCGTTGCTCCGCGCCAGACTTATGCACAGAGAGGTTGTGGGCGTGGAGGAGTTACTCAGAGGGGACGAGATGACCGAGGCAGAGGTCAGTCAGTTACAGGTGGTGGACAGGCGAGGGTCTTTGCTTTGACACATCAGGACGCGCAGGCGTCCAATGCAGTGGTTTCAGGTATCCTCCCTGTATGTTCAGTTGATGCACATGTACTGTTCGATCCCGGATCCACACACTCGTACGTATCCACACACTTCGTGCCGAGTTTGGGTAGAGAGTCTGGCTTACTTGATCAGCCGCTTGTGGTGACTACTCCTGTAGGAGAGTCGTTTGTTGCTAGGCACGTGTTCCGATCCTGTATCGTCTGTATTGGCGAGAGGGAGTTGCCTGTCGACTTGATCCTTCTGGAGATGTTGGACTTCGACGTTCTTTTGGGCATGGATTGGTTAGCCACGTGCTATGCTTCTGTGGACTGCCGTGAGAAGACAGTTAGATTCTGTTTCCCCGGCGAGTCGGTTTTGGTTGTGTTGGGGGACCGTAGTGCCGCCCCTCACAGTGTGATTTCTTCTTTCCGCGCTGGACAGCTTATGAGGAAGGGATGTCAGGGATTTCTCGCATATGTTTGCGATGCTAGTGCTACACAGGTTCCATTAGATCAGGTTCCGGTTGTTAGCGAGTTTCCTGATGTGTTCCCTGACGAGCTTCCTGGGTTGCCACCCGAGCGCGACATTTCTTTCTGTATTGATTTGGTTCCTGGTTCGGGGCCTATTTCTATACCGCCCTATCGGATGGCCCCGGCGGAACTTCGAGAGTTGAAGGAGCAGTTGCAAGATTTGCTGGACAAGGGACTTATTCGACCCAGTGTTTCTCCTTGGGGTGCTCCAGTCCTGTTCGTCAGGAAGAAGGACGGCAGCTTGCGTCTTTGTATCGACTACCGCCAGCTGAACAGGGTGACAATGCGGAACAGGTATCCTTTGCCGCGTATCGACGATTTGTTCGACCAGCTTCAGGGGGCAGGGTACTTTTCTAGGATCGATTTGCGATCGGGCTATCATCAGTTGCGGGTTCGACAGGAGGACATTCCCCGGACAGCCTTCCGTACGCGCTACGGCCATTACGAGTTTTTGGTGATGTCGTTCGGACTCACCAATGCGCCAGCAGCCTTCATGGATTTGATGAACCGTATTTTCCGGCCTTATTTGGATCTGTTCATCATAGTCTTCATTGACGATATCTCGGTGTATTCCCGGAGTAGTGAGGAGCACGAGCAGCACCTGCGGATTACATTGCAGACATTGAGGGAGCACCAGCTTTATGCGAAATTCTCCAAGTGTGCTTTTTGGCTAGACACCGTGGACTTCTTGGGTCACGTGATTTCACGAGACGATATATGTGTTGACCCGAGGAAGATCGAGGCCGTTCAGCGTTGGCCCAGACCTACATCGGTGACGGAGATTCGCAGCTTTTTGGGATTGGCCGGTTATTACAGGCGTTTCGTGCAGGACTTCTCACGTATTGCTACACCGTTGACCGGGTTGACCCGGAAGGGAGTTCCCTTCGATTGGACGGAGGAGTGCGAGCACAGTTTTCAGCAGTTACGGACTCAGCTGACGACGGCACCGGTGTTATCTTTACCTTCCGGACCGGGCGGATTTGTGGTCTTTTGTGATGCTTCTCGAGTGGGATTGGGATGCGTTCTGATGCAGCATGATAGGGTGATCGCGTATGCCTCGCGACAATTGAAGAAGCACGAGCAGAACTACCCCACTCATGATTTGGAGATGGCAGCAGTGGTCTTCGCACTTAAGATCTGGCGACATTACCTGTACGGCGAGTCGTGCCAGATATTTACGGATCACAAGAGTCTGAAATACATATTCTAGCAGCGGGACCTGAACCTTCGACAGCGTCGATGGATGGAGTTAGTGAAGGATTACGACTGCGAGATCTTATATCACCCGGGCAAGGCAAATGTGGTGGCGGATGCTTTGAGCAGGAGGCCCGGGAGTAGTTTATCTTGTTTGAGCGCAGTACAGGAGCAGTCATCCGCAGATTGGCAGATATTATGCAACAGTCGAGTACAGTTCGAGTTCACGCCGATTGGAGGACAGATAGCGCATGTCCGTGCACGCCCACAGTTGATTGATCGTATACGTGAGGCACAGCTCAGTGATGACCGATGTTCAGAGATCATGGCACAGATGGGACAGGACAGATTTTCCGAGTTCGTGATCGATGATCAGGGGATACTACGGTTTGGAGTCAGACTGTGCGTACCTGATGCTGAGGGACTGAGGCGTGAGATTCTTGAGGAGGCACATCGATCGGTATATAGCGTCCATCCCGGTTCCACCAAGATGTATCATGATATGAGAGATGTTTACTGGTGGGGCGGAATGAAGAGGGACATTGCAGATTTTGTATCGAGATGCCTGACTTGTCAGCAAGTCAAGGCTGAGCACCAGAGGCCCGCGGGAGAGCTACAACCGTTACCCATTCCGGAGTGGAAATGGGAACAGATTTCGATGGATTTCGTGGTGGGTCTACCCAGGACTAGTCGGGGGTATGACTCCATCTGGGTGATCGTGGATCGTTTGACGAAAGCGGCTCACTTCCTACCGGTGAAGACGACTTTCGGATTTACTCAGTATGCCCAGATCTATATTGACGAGATAGTGCGACTACACGGAGTCCCGACGTGCATTGTGTCCGACAGAGGCACCCAGTTTACCAGTAGACTATGGCAGAGGCTTCAGGAGGCTTTGGGCACTCGCTTGAGTTTCAGCACGGCATTTCATCCGCAGACCGACGGACAGTCAGAGCGGACCATTCAGACTCTCGAGGACATGCTCAGAGCTTGTGTATTAGATTTCGGAGGTAGCTGGGATCATCATTTGCCCTTAGTAGAGTTCTCCTACAATAACAGCTACCAGGAGACTATTCAGATGGCACCATTTGAGGCTCTTTATGGGAGGAAATGTAGGTCGCCTACTTGTTGGACAGAGCTCAGTGAGAACAGTATCTTAGGGCCACAGATCGTTGAGGAGACGACCACGAAGATCCAGTTGATTCGCGATAGGATGAGAGCAGCGCAGAGTAGGCAGAGGGCTTATGCAGACCGTCGACGACGCAGACTTGAGTTTTCTGTTGGTGATCATGTTTTCTTGAGGGTCTCCCCAATGAAAGGTGTGATGAGGTTTGGGAAGAAGGGGAAGCTTAGCCCCAGGTATGTGGGCCCCTTCGAGATCCTCGAGCGTGTCGGTGCAGTGGCTTACCGGTTAGCCCTTCCGCCCAGCTTTCCAGATGTGCACCCCGTATTCCATGTCTCGATGCTCCGCAGATATCTACATGATCCTTCGCACGCGATTCAGCATCCGACGATCCAGCTTGAGCGTGATCTTTCCTATGCAGAGCAGCCGGTGATGATCTTGGACCGACAAGTGAAGAAATTGAGATCGAAGGACATTCCATCAGTTAAGGTACTTTGGCGTGGTCAGAACCGTGAAGAGGTCACTTGGGAGACCGAAAGCGAAATGATGAAGACGTATCCC
Organism: Agapanthus africanus; assembly: GCA_030015575.1. NCBI lineage: Eukaryota > Viridiplantae > Streptophyta > Magnoliopsida > Asparagales > Amaryllidaceae > Agapanthus > Agapanthus africanus. The sequence continues at coordinate 214,815,064 of JASDDO010000008.1, forward strand.
CATCTTTTTGAAGGTAACCTTAGTTAGATTTTTGAAATTCGGGGACGAATTTCTTTAAGGGGGAGAGATTGTAACACCTTAGGATAAGGGTTAGTGAATAATTATAATTAAATAATGATTTTTAATAAAAAGTTTACCAAATTGTGTTTTAAATATTTTTCCTAATTTAATAAATATTTTTCCAAAATTTTCCTAGGCTTGCACACACATGTGCATGTAAACTAGGGTTTTTAAATCAAGTAAATACCATAATTATTAACCATGGTGGGTTAATTGTAGGATTAATTCTTTTGGGTTATAAGTGAGTTTAATTAATTTGTTAAGAGGTTGCTTTAATTTGAAATTTTGTTTAAGTGTTGACTTGTGTGAGAGAGAGAGTGCATCATGGCTTTAGGCCATGCTTGCATTAAATGAGGTGAGAGAGAGAGAGAGGGGTGACTTTTGTGTGAATGATTGTGGTGGCTCTCAACTCTTTTGCTATTCTCTCAAGTCTCACACCCACACACTCACACACACACCCACTTACCTCAGCTGAAGCATGAAGCAGCAGCAGCAGCATGAAGCCACAGCAGCAGAGCATGAAGCAGCAGCAGCAGCAACACAGTGAAGCAACAGCAACAGCAGCACTGTGAGCAGCAGTGAGCACCAACAGCAAGTGCAGCCTCTTCCCTCCACTTCTCCACCTTCCTCCAGCTTCCTAGGGTTAAGTATGAGGTATATTTCCTAACTTAGTCCCTAGTTAGCTTGGTTAGTGTAGATTTGCATCGGTTAATGGATATTGGTGCGTTTTAGTGCGATATGGGATGTTTAATAGAAACTTTGTGCTTATAGGATGTAAGTTGGTTCCAGTAGGATGATTGAGGTCTGTTGAGGCCATTGTAACCTAGTCCAACCCCGATTACACTAAAATACCACCAGTTTCATATTTGATGCAAATGTCGTATTTGGGCAAAATGTGAGTTTTCTGGAACTGCTATTGACCCGGTGAGTGCAGAATGATTTTGGGAATACTGTAGTGTAATGGAGTAGAGCTGATACACCAGGTGAAACCCGACCCCCTGACTCCCAACTCCGGCCGCCAAAATCTTCATTCTGGCCGCAATTTGCGGCCAGATGGGTAGGGAATTGGGTTTTGTTTGGTCCGTTGGGTGTCTGCTACTGTGTGTGGTGTTTTGGTATACATATTTTTGTAAGATTAGTTCTGTAGGAAAATCTGGGACCAAATACCTATTTTGCCGTTTTCTAAACCTTCGCGACACGCGCGATACGTGAGTAGGTTTGGGTTTCTGCGTATCGCGGCGCGTCGGGGTAGTTTCGTGGCGCGTGAGTACACGTTTTAGCGTATCGCGCACACGCGCGATTGCTTTGCGACACAGGTTTCTTGTTGGATTATAATGTCTCGTTTTGTGACTTAAGCTTATGTGTGATATGTGTATGTGATTCTAGGTTCGCAGGCCAGTGAGACGGACGCTGCGAAGAAGGGCAAGCAAGTGGTTGGATACACTTAGCGCGAGACACGGTGAGTAGATTTCACATCTACGGGGATATCGCCCGCATGGCGTTATGCGTCAGGGCTGATAGGACTTATTTACTATATGTTGCATGCACCCCATAGACTGTCATCGCATATCGCATTCTCTGCTGTGTTGATATATATATTGCTTAGAACTGATAGAACACCGCACTATTACTAACGGTTTATGTTGCACGGGCACTATTTACATGCTACACACACACCGTTAGTAACTGCCATGCTACACTCACTGTAGAGCTGCCATGATTATATTGCTAGAGTTCGCTTCATATGTGATTTGATATGGTTTTCATGTATATTGGGAGCCGCACGACATCTTTTAAAACCGGAAACGAAACTACTTTAAAAAGCGGTTTTCCCCTTATACCCATACCATGGATTGATGTATATTGTACCTCGCATTGGATTTTACTATTGGTATTGGATTTTCATGTGATTTCTGTTTTGAGGACCGTGGAATTATTTAAGGAAAGATATGCTATTTTGAAAAACCCGGTACCTCGTGGTATGATATTTTGGTGTGTCCACCACGCGTTTTCTCGGTGCTGAGACGTGTGCTTGAAACCCGATTCGAGGAGTGGATGTTCCGTTTGCGGGTTCGTGGTGGGCCCGGTATGGTTCCCCTCGGCGAGATGATCGATGGGATTTGCCGATTGAGCCTGGAGGCGGGCGAGTACCTACCGGTGATTGGTTGGACCTGGCAGTTGTCCGGAGGATACTGACCAGAGTCGAGTGATGGATGCGGGATGACCGTGCTGCCGGGGCCGAGGGCCGATACCGCAGACAGACCCCGTGGGGCCGGTCCGGATTGACGGCGCCCGATATTCGAGGATTTACGTGTCGATGCTGGACACGAGTATTTTATGATGTTTTGGGTGCCGATGTTGGGCACTCGTGATTCCTCCGAGATATACAGGATTTGAGGGCCGATGGGTGTGCCGGCGCCTGAGTATATGTGGGATTTGGGTGCAGTTTGAGGCACCGATCATTGTTTTCCATGTTGACATGGTCCATGTAGATATTATTTATCCCATACTCAGTATTGATTACTATACATCTCATCCTGTGGCATTTACCTGTTAGAGTACATGCATTACTATTGTATCCACTGTTGACATGCATTGATATCATCTGCTGGCATTAGTAGAGCCACGCTATATGTGCATGCTTGCGATCACCTTTATATGTTATCTCTATTCACGAGTTGGCAACTCACCCCCGTTGTACCACAGTGTTTGCAGGTTGCCCTTGGGAGTAGTCACGGCTGGCTGTTATCGCATCTTTTGGCACAGATACCCCTTTTGAGCAGAGATAGCCTTTTTGCTGTTTAGGTGGGTTTCGTACGGTATCTGTTATCCTTCAGTTGTATATTGATGTATCTAGTACTCTCCATCTACTTTCTGTATTGACTTAGAGACAGTTGTGAGGACGATATGTATGGTTTTATATTCTGGTGTCGAGCTCGCATGTGAGCCGACTTTACTTTATGCAGTCTCATCTTTTATGATATTGTCCTTGTTTTACTGAGTATTCTTCGCTACGGCGTCGTATATCATATTGTGATGCTTTATTCATGTCACTTATTATTTCTGCTACACCTTGCTTTTACCCGACTTTCGGGGCTAATGTTTTAAAAAGGAAATGTTACCAAAATTATAAAATTCATAACTTTTGAACTTAAGGAAGGATTTCTACTAAATAAATGGATGTTTTTCAGACATGTACTATTGCTTTTACAAAATGTTTTAAATCACTCTATATTTATTGGTTTTGATTTCTGGGTTCGGCTTACTTAGCCGCGTTGCGCCTGTAGATGTTGCGTGGTTAAGTGCCGGTCACGAGTCGAATTCTCGGGTCGTGACACCTAGAAACCCCCGTCCCATCAGAGATCCAGACATATTCTAAGGCAGTATCACCTGATCATGGAGATGGTTGATCTCCAGGGAGATCAAGGTTAGGAGAGTAGACACAGAGGACAACAGCGCGGATCCACTCACAAAGGCCTATTTCCCAGTAGAGACTTTTATGGGATGGTTGAGTATGAGATACTTCAACCACAGCTGATTGTTGAGTATGAGATACTACGACAGATGGCCCCAGTGCAAGTGGGAGATTGTTAGTTATATGTATGCCCTAGAGGCCATTACTGTACATACGATGTATATTGTAGCGGATGCTTGGACATATATAGGTAGGACTTTCTTGCTCGACATGATAGTATACTATCGGGTTGCCCTTTATCTTAACATGTACATTGATTGTCTCTATATTACATGTTGATAAAGCCCTTAGGATGAGTACTTGACTACCAGGATTATGATGCAGATCATACTAGTGGGGACAGGGTAGTCGATAAGTACATCCTTCAAATGTTCCTAGTCGTGGGAGTATCGAGACAGGGCATCGGTACTCCAGAGTAGACTAGCGTATGCGCTTCTTAACCTATATGATGGGCGATGGATGATCCCATATCCATTGGTGTTTGACATCAGAGAAGGTATACGGGTGCTCAGTGGAGACTGGGTACACTGGACGGACTCGCCGAGAACTCCCAGATGGTATTATACCTCACGTCAGATGGCAGTTCTCTAGTAACACTGGTACAGGTTAGTCTGTAGACCCGAGATCGTCATAGAGTCTTGTGTGATTCCCACTGTGTTTTTATTTCCACCTTACCACGTTCATGAGAACGTGCAAAATGGTGGCTTTTGGGTACAGTCCCGAATCATATGGAGGCAATGAGCGATAGGAGGGGTTTCGTCTCTCCCGGTATAGGGAGTTGATGTTGCGCTGTGTTCGATTGGCTATAACTGGAAATCCCTAGCCAGGCTTGCTGAGATTTACTGGTAAGTGTTATCAGTAGTTTCTCGAATTGTTATGGACCTCATATCGACACGACTTATCAAGCTACTGGGGTCTGACGTTTACTATCCCTAAGCGAGATATACGACATATCAGTCGAAGAGACTGGACTGTACGGGAGTGTTACTGATTGGATTCGCAGGAGAATGTACAGGCTTGCTTGTTGATCTTCTGATCGCTCAATACCTGGGTAGCTGTTACGTTTAGCTGACCGCTTGCAGTTTGTGGGTGGTTGATATGATGATCACCTACTGCCAGCGTATTGACGATTCTTTAGAGTCCTACACAGAGGTTTCCTGACTCAGGCAAAACGGAGTAGGAGCACATATGTGATATGTGCGGGACCGAGAATAATACGATATGAGATACCGTATCCTATTCTCGCGATATTTGATATCGGCCGGGTATATGTGATATAGCCGGCTCATCGGATCAAGTGTTGATTCGATGAATCGGTATATGTTATATTAGTCGGTTATATGCGATATAGCCGGATTGTCGGATCAAGTGTTGATTCGATAATTTAATGTATAATTATATATGTGATATATTACATTACATTAACTAATATTAGCTCGCTTTATTGATTCATTTTCTCAACCGTTAATACATTGATATATATGCGATATATGTTGATTGTATTATTTTCTTTTGTTACAAATATATATTATATATGTGATATATAATATTATAACAAGTTATGATTACAAATGCAACATGTTTTGTGGAGATTAAACTAGTTAGGGTTTGATTTGGGTTAGCATTTGAGTTAGCTTTTTCAAGAAACTTCTAGAAGTTTTCTTTATTTTTAGCTAAGATATTTTGTTATGATATTTTGTGTAGATATTTCTTAACCCAACCCAAACCCTTTACCTTAGGTTTGTTCTCTACATGAGTTAAGCCCTTCATTCTTAACTCAAGGTTGGATTGGTAACCACAACACAATAATTCATTATTGATCACATATACTTTTCTTCTTCTTCTTCCTCTTTGAAAAGCTTTCTAGCTTTTGGGTTAGTGATGAATAAGTGTGAGAAATTGAAAACAAAAGAGAGCTAAATTCCTATTTCATCATCCTCATCTATTCTAGCCCCTTATATTAGGGTGTTCACTTTTCTAATACTTCATTAGAGAAGTGAGAGCTTGAGTTAAAGATTCTTCAAGGTAGACCATCTTCGAAAAGGAAGACTCAAGCAAGCATGGATCATTCGGCTTGTAGAGCCTCTCTTGAGTCCGGGAGATCATTGATCGCAGCGAAGGGACTACTACTCGGAGCCTATGAAGCGAAGGAATGGACTACAAAGGTTGTAATCCCTATCTCTTAAAAGTAAAGTTGTTTACTTGCTCATTGTTTAGCCTAATCTCTAGTCTAAGATCTTGCTTGGGTTGTTCGGCATTTGAAAATTTTGATTTTGGCATGGTTCATGCCTTATAGACCCTTGTGATAGTGCCTAGTAACCCTACACCCGTGGGGTCAGGATTGACATAAGCCGTGTTTCACGAAACCAGGATTTGCTTTGGATGCTTCCCACGGGGTCAGGATTGACATAAGCCGTGTTCCGCAAGGACCAAGATCCCCTCTGGACGCTTATCTCGGGGTCAGGGTTGACATAAGCCGTGTTCCACGAAACTAGGATTTGCTCTGGATGCTTCCCACGGGGTCAGGATCGACATAAGCCGTGTTCCGCAAGGACCAGGATCCGCTCTGGACGCTTCCCACGGGGTCAGGATTGACATAAGCCGTGTTCCACTAGACCAGGATTCGCTCTGGATGCTTCCCACAGGGTCAGGATTGACATAGCCGTGTTCCGCAAGGACCACGATCCGCTCTGGACGCTTCCCACGGGGTCAGGATTGACATAAGCCGTGTTTCACGAAACCAGGATTTGCTCTGGATGCTTCCCACGGGGTCAGGATTGACATAAGCCATGTTCCACGAAACCAGGATTGGTTGACTCTCGGTTGTCTGTGCATCGTCGAGTCGTGGAACTAGGAACTTCGCCGCAGCTTCGATTTGCTGATGTTGCGTCTGTTGTAATGAGATGAATGTTGAGATGATCTCCAGGCTGTCTGTGAACCGTCGAGATTTGGCTTCTTTTTCTGATGGAGCCGGGTGGGAATGTATGGTTCCCTCTTTGTTTGTACCCCTGGATTGTATACAGGGATCGATGTGATCTCATTTGTAGGGCAAAAAGTTTCATTTTATATATTTTTATTTCCGCGATGCTCTATCATTTCAGCTTTTATATCGCGAAAGTCACAATTGCCCAATCATTTCGGCTATTTTTTCGCGGTGCCCAATCATTTCGGCTATATTTTTTATTTACTCGCTGCTTTTTATTGCGAGTTGCCCAATCATTTCAGCTATTTTGTATGCATACATTTTTACCTGCTGATTTTGTTGCAAGTTGCCCCATCATTTCGGCTATTTCATATGCATTTGTAGATTGCTGGCTTTTCGCTGCGAATTTGGGATTTGATACCGATTTAGGCATCAGCATCGCTACAACTGGGATATTGCCAGGAGCGAATCATCATTTGCCTTTGTCGATGTCGAACAAAGGTGGCTTAGTAAACAGGGTTAGGATCCTGACGACTAAGGATTTTGACTTCATGAGCCGTAAGAGTATCATGAAGGTATTTCTAACTACGAGTCGTGAGGATCTCGTAAGCGTGTTTTCTCCTTAGGGATCATGAGGATTCCTAAGTATGTGTTCTCTTATAAGTCGTAAGGATCTTACAAGAGTATTTTCTCCTTATAAGTCGAGAGGACTTACAAGGGTTGTCCACTGTGTAAACATATCCCCAGTCGCGGGTAGGACTTTGTTAGGGAAATGTTTATTCGTGCCCGTGGATTGTATATAAGGGTCAATACTGAACCACTTGTAGGGCAATGTTGGAGGTTGTGATGGCTTAAGAATAAGTTCAGATCCCTGTAGCTTAAGGCTTTTGAATCCTATGAGCCGTGAGGGTCTCAAAGGGGAATTCTCCTTACGAGTCGTGAGGATCTCGCAAGTGTAATTTCTCCTTAAGAATCGTGGGGATCCCTAAGTATGTTTCTCCCTTGTAAGTCGTAAGGATCTCACGCAGGTGGTTTCTCCTTACAAGATCGAGAGGGCCTTGCAAGTGTCTTTTAACGAGAATGCGCCCTTTCGGGTTTTCATTAAATTCGCTGGTAGACCTGCTGTTTTTACTCACGGAGCCCTTTCGGGTTTTCATCCGTACCCATTTTGCTTATGAACATACCGTTTTTTTTGTCAGCCTTGGGATGCTGCGGTTCATAGTAGTTTATCAACGTCTCGGTCAACAGCTAGTTTTAGGACATAGTGGTCCATCGTTAGTTTAAGAACGTTTCGGTCCGTTGTTAGTTTTAGGACGTTTCGGCCCGTTGTTAGTTTTAGAACGTTTCGGTCCGTCGTTAGTTTAGGGACGTTTCGGTCCGTTTGTCGGCTACTACTTATAGAGTTTGAGCTTAGGAAGATAGCGAGCAGACATAGGCGTCGTCATCTGTCGTTGACCTAGGCCGTGACTCGTCAGGCGTAGTATTTTTTCAGGAAGCGACCGTTTATTTTCCCTAAAAGGTCTTTCACCATGCATGTCCATGAGTAGATAGGCTCCACCCTGGTAAACTTTGTCTATTGTCACACCCCGCTTCCCAGAGTACGCTAAGATAGGCACGTGACATAGCCAACCATGCTATCCGTGGATAGAAAAAATCCTTCCACAGTCACATTACGGCTGTAGAAATATCAAGAACAAGAAAGTAAACTAAACTATCTAGTACATGTCCATAAGCCAGAATAAATGAGTCAAGAAATAATATAATATGCGGAAGCAAAAGATCAAATAAACACCTGAAAAGTGAGACTGGATACCGACAGGATCCCCACTGCTCGGTTTAGCAGCGGCAGTACTCCTAATCAGCCTACGACAAAGGTAGAGGATCTGGGCCATACAAAACCCAGACTTCAGCGCGTCAGAACATAAAGCAATAATATAAAAACAGGGTGGCAAGATATGCAAGTATGATCATAAATGGTAAAGCAAGTGTAACAACAATATAAATCAGGGCAGTGAAAGGTAGTGTGCAGTGAGTAATCTAAACTGGTCTATTGGGTTTACTACTCTCAAGTCTTTGAAATCAATTTGATGAATCTTCGATGTAACTCAATAGTATCCCGTGCGTGCCCGGGATCACGGTGAAGATTCTCGGGCTGAAACCGAGACATGCCACTAGGCACTAAAGGGAAAGGGTAATGATGAATGATGTCTGCAGCATCATCCCAAGGCTGGCCTAGCCTCTGAAAGGTAGTGGATAACGATAGATGATGTCAGCGGCATCATCCCAAGGCTGGCCCAGCCTCTAAAACTGATCGGTAAAGGTAACGAACTGTCGAGTTACAAGTCAGGTTTCATCATTGATTTTCCCATACCCCCAGGTTATGTGTATTCAAGTCAGGTATTAAATAATCTAGAGCTAATGCCAACACAGGATCAGGCAGGTACAGGTTTGTCTAGATAGACAACAGGAATGGTCCGTAAGGACTACAGGTCAGGTTTGTTGGCATTAGACACAAGATCAGGTAACAGGTAACGCCATGGTATATCAGGTCAGGTCAAGTAATGTATATAGGTTTCATGTCATGTCAAGAGTCGCACGGTACCATGTCGTGTCAAGTAATAGGTGTAACAAGTCATGTCAGGGTGTACAAGATATTATATGGGTGCTCATAATCAAACTAGCATAAGCATGGATATACAAAACAAGCATGGGTACTAAAAGAACAATAAACTGGAACATGTAATATGATATGTGAATAGGTACAGATTAAACTATATGGATGTACGGTTAACGATTAAAGCTAGGGTTGTGGTTCCAACATTCAGTATCATACACTTAAAATGAAGATGGAATATTAAAATCTCGTTAGTATGGGTTAAATGATCTGGGATGCAATTATAACTAAAACAGGTTAAAGATGCACACGGGTGTCCAATAGGGTAAGACTATAGAAAGGGTACCATAGACTATGCAAATAGTTATTTTGTGATTTAACATACAGATGTGGTCAATAGGTATAGTAAACTAAAATGCAACGGTTATGTTTCAAGTTCTGAATCTAAAATATATAAACGGAACGTCGAACTATTAACTTGGAACACGTGACCTTAGATTCGACCCATAGGCTTAATATGAAATTAAATAAATAAGTATAGAAATATATATGATATATCCCGCACCTCATTCGACGAGGAAAGGACCGACGATCCCTTCACCGGGAGTGACTCCTTTAGTAAAACTAGAAAAGCCTCAAAAGCACTCCATTTCAAAATTCATTCGATCCTACAACGATATCAAGTTCATTACGCAATAGGTTTTCAGAAAAACCTGACGTAGCCCTCCGTCATTTCAGATAAGTACTAGTTAGTATTAGTGCTACGTTTTTTGACTATGTTAAGGTGTAGTGTGCGGTAGCTAATTAGTGCTTATCTGCATAAGCATATGATGCGATTGGATTAGGGTAGTCGTGCGACTATGTTGACTATGTTAAGGGTCGTGCGGGTGGGTTTAATTCAATCGGGAAATGACGGGTTGAACTTGACTAGCACTTATGATTTGTTGACTATGTTAAGGTCATATAGTTGCTAGGGGCAAAATATTATCGGGAATTTCAAGTGTTGAAATTTGCAATGAGATTGCATACCTCCTATGAGATAGTTGGATCCCGATACCCGCTGCGAGTAAGAGTTACTCCTGGGAGAGTTTTACACATTACAATTAGCCGATCAAGTAGGTGTCTAGAAAGGTGTTAACGAGGTTACGCCTCTGGAAAAACGAGGTTTACATTAATTAGGTTCGTGCGAAAGCACGGGGGACCTCCCTCAAAGTACCGACACTGGCCTGGCTGAAAGATTGGCGAACTTGTAGTGTGTAATTAATCCCGGATAGTCTTTCCTTTTAGGGTTTGAAGGAAGATTTGATAAAAAGAAGTGGGAGCCATCCTGATTAGATAAAATAATAACCAATCTGATCTTGCAAGAGCGCACGCAGAGTGTTTTCTTCTCTCTCTCTCAAGGTAGCGACCATATCACGCCTTAATCAAGATAACAATACGGATGTATTGACCGAACCCGCTTGTTATACTGAGCTGGGGAACATTGGTCCCGCTCCAACTTATAATTGTTATAAGACAGAGCAGGAAATTGGGGAATACCAGATTTCCCGTGCCGCCCAAACGAAGAAAGTGCATATGATGCATCATCTTCGGGTGTGTTCATTACAAAGAACTGTTTCTCTGTATCCTCTACGTCCTGGGTATTTGATACCGGATCAGGATCCCAGATATGTAATCTATTACATAAGGCTACAGAAAGGCAAAGAACTGAGAACGGGGGATAAGTTTAATGAGACAGAAAACGGGGCAAGTGTTGCAGCCAAGTCTGTTGGTCACTGTCACCCTGTATTACTAATACATTGATTCTGAACAATTGTTATTAGATACCGAACCTGATATGCAAAATCATATCAGTCTCTTTATTAGTAAAGAAATGATATAATTTTGTATTGTTGGATAATGTTTTGAACATTTCCTATATCAAAAGTTGATCGGTTCAGGCACGTTATCTAAAAGCATTAATGTTCTAAATCAAACTACAGTTCTTAGTATACGGAACACATACAAGAGGAAGAGTTCAGAAATGAACGGATCCTTCTTGAGGTATTGTAGACTAGGTCATATCAATGCGACCCGACTAGCTGAAGTTACATATAGATGCATATTTAAATCATTTTGAATTTACATCTTGTGAAACTTGCCAGTCATGTCACAAAGATAAGATGACCATAGCTCCGTTTACTGGAAACAGAGAAAGAGTTAGTGAACTCTTGGGATGATACATGTTGATGTATGTAGGTCCCCTGTCTACACATGCCAAGACTGGTTCTTTATACTTCATTACGTTCTCTGATAATCTCTCAAGATTCAGACATATGTTCCTGTTGAAACACAAGTCCGAACCTTTTGAGATATTCACAGAATATAAGTTAGAAGTAGAGAACCAAAACACGGGTATAAGTATTATGTCCTACGATGAGATCGAGGAGGAGAATACTTGAGCACGGAAATCCTGGACTATTCTAAAGGAGAATGAGATTCTCTCTCAGCATTACTCCTCCGTATACACCATAGCACGATGGTATATCGGGGCGGAGCAATCACACCCTATTTGATAAGGTGTGCTCTATGATGAGTACTGCTGAGATACCTATTTCCTTTTGGGGGTTATGCACTTGAGAAGTTGCATACCTATTGAATAGGGTTCGAATCAAATCTGTGCCTACCATTCCATATAAGATATGGTATGGGAAGAACCCATCTCTTAAGATAGTTAAGATTTGGGGTTGTCCGGCCTATGTCTAAAAGCAAAATCCGGACAAACTCAAGGCAAGGTCTGTAATGTAGAACTGGAAAGGTTCCAGCTATACAAACTGCAGCTGATGATTTGAAAGAACCAAAGGATTCAATAGTTACCAACGAACCTCAGCCTCTCCGCCGATCAAGTAAGGTTCCTCACCCACCTGAGAGATACTTCGGTTTCTCTATGACAGTGGGAGCGAGGATTGCATCATAAGATGATGACCCAACTAGTTTCGAGCTGGCCATCAGGAGTGGGACTCTGTAAGAATGGCTGGATGCTTAGTGATCTGAGATGGAATCCTTATACACCAACAAAGTATGGACTTTAGTTGCTATATCTGAAGGGTTAAATCCCCATCAGGAGCAAGTATATCTTGAGAAGATTACTTGGTGTACTTAGAAAGGTTGAGACTTTCAAAGCTAGACTTGTTAAAGGTTTGCATCATTGACCAGGTATGGATTATGTTGAAACCTTTTCTAAGGAGCTATGCTTAAGTCCATCCAGATCCTACTTGCCACGGCTACATACCATGACTACGATATCTGGTGGTTGGGTGTCATGACAGCTTTTCTAAATGATGTTTTAGAATAGAGCGTCTATAAGTACACAGCTAGAGGGCCTCGTAGACAGTGGGAGCAGCGGAAACGTGTACAAGATGCTTTATAAGATAAAGCAGGCATCGCGGAGTTGGAACGTCTGTTTTGATGAAGTGGTCAAAGAGTTTGACATCATCAAAATGGTAGATGAACCTTGTATAAACAAAAAGGTAGTAGGGAGTTTGGTGATGATCCTCGTAGAGTACGTGGATAATATACTCTTGATAGGGAAGGAGTTTCCTATGCTACGCTCGATCAATCTCCGCTTATCATAATGATTCTCCATATAGGATCAAAGTGATACCTCCTAAATCCTGGGTTTTGGATCTATGAGATAGATCTAATTGAATATTAGGATACTCACTAGTTGTAGTGAGATGGTATCAATCGATCCTGGGGAGAATCACTGGAAAGGTTCCAGGGTGATAAAGATGACTGAATGTCAGTCACAGGCATTGTCTTTACCCTCAGTGGAGGGACGGTTTGTTGGAAGAGTTCCAAGCTAAATACCGTGGCTTACTAGACGATAAAGGCTGGATACATCGCTACTAAAGATGCTACCAAAGAGGCTGTCTGGGTGTATATTAGTTCATGAGATGAACTTAGTTCCTCCCATTGTGTGACAATGGAGTTGTGGCTTATGCTAAGGAACGTCCGTCCCATCAGTGATCCAGACATATTCTAAGGCAGTATACCTGATCATGGAGATGGTTGATCTCCAGTGTGATCGAGGTTAGGAGAACAGACTCAGAGGACAACACGGCGGATCCACTCACAAAGGCCTTTTCCCAGAGAGAGATTTTTATGGGATGGTTGAGTATGAGATACTACAACCACTGCTATCAGATGGCCCTAGTGCAAGTGGGAGATTGTTAGTTATATGTATGCCCTAGAGGCCATTACTGTACATTGGATGTATATTGTAGTGGATGCTTGGACATATATAGGGGGGACTTTCTTGCTTGACATGATATTATGCTATCTGGTTACACTTTGCCTTAACGTGTATAATGATTGTCTCTCTGTTACATGTTGGTAAAGCCCTTAGGATGTGTACTTGACTACCTGGACTATGATGCGGATCATACTAGTGGGGACATGGTAGTCCATAAGTACATCCTTCAAGGTCCCTAGTCGTGGGTGTATCGAGACAGGGCATCGATATACCAGAGTAGACTAGCGTATACCTTCTCGACCCATACAGATGGGCGATGGATGATCCCATATCCATTGGTGTTTGACATCAGAGATGATAGAAGGGTGCTCAGTGTAGACTGGGTACACTGGACGGACTCGCCGAGAACTCCCAGATGGTATTATACCTTACGTCAGATGGCAGTTCTCTGGTGACACTGGTACAGATTAGTCTGTAGACCCGAGATCGTCATAGAGTCTTGTGTGATTCCCACTGTGCTTTGATTTCCACCTTACCACGTCCAAGAGGGCGTGCAAAACGGTGGTTTTTGGGTACAGTCCCGAATCACATGTAGGCAATGAGCGATAGGAGGGGATTCGTCTCTTCCGGTATAGGGAGTTGATGTTGCACTTTGTTCGATTGGCTATAACCGGAAATCCCTGGCCAGGGTTGCTGAGATTTACTGGTAAGTGTTACCAGTAGTATCTCGAATTGTTATAGACCTCATATCGACACGACTTATCGAGCTATTGGGGTATGATGTTTACCACCCCTAGGCGAGATATGCGACATATCAGACGATCAGACCGGACTGTACGGTAAGTGTTACTGGTTGGATTCACAGGAGTGTGAGCGGGCTTGCTCGTCGATCTTCTGATCGCTCAATACCCGGGTGGCCGTTACGTTTAGCAGACCGCTTGCGGCTTGTGGGTGTTTGATATGATCATCACCTGCTGCCGGCGTATTGACGAGTCTTTAGAGTCCTACACAGAGGTTTCCTGGCTCAAGCGAAACGAAATAGGAGCGCATATGAGATATGTGCGGGACCGAGAATAATGCGTGTATGTGATACCGTATTTCATTCTCGCGATGAATGTGTTGAATGGTTGTATGCGATATAACCTAGTTATCGAATCAAGGATTGATTCGATAAGCCGATACATTAGATACTAGTCGGTTATATGCGATATGACCGGATCGTTAAATCAAGTGTTGATTTGATGATTTAATGCATAATTATATATTTGATATATTACTTTGAATTAACTAGTATTAGTTCACTTTAAATGGATTTTCTCACTTGAAGTTCACAAGTTGTATATATGATATACTTTTGTGCACTTGTATGTACCATGTTTGATGATATATGTTTACTTGATTTTGTGTAAAGATTAAACCATGATTATTTAAATGATTAGGGTTTTGTTTTTCATATCTATTTATTTATTTATTTATTATGGAAATGATAATGAGAAATATGATGGCTTTCTTTGTATCTTTCATGAAGCTTCATGAAGTGTTGAAAGTTTGACCACTTTTGTCTCATGCTTAACCCTAACCATTCCACTTACCATGATTCATTCTCTACACTTAACCATGGTTTGAATATGATAAGTATTGATTTTCTTTTCCTTTTTTAATCAACTTATCATATTCTTTCTTCTTCTTCTTCATCTTGACAAAAAGAAGAAAGCTTGCTTCCTTTAATGGCAACTAGTGAAAATGAGTGAGAAATCCAATTCTAAAGTGAACCCACCTCCTATTTCTTCATCCTCTACCTCTTGCCAAGTAGTATAGGGTGTTTTCTTCACAAGTTTCATGACTTGGTGAAGTTGGAGCTTGATCTTGTGTTGCCTCGACGTAGATCATCTTCGGCATCGAAGTCGACGACCTAGCCCGCCCATTTCTCCGATGAAGCCGACGCTAGAGCCCGGGTTTCGATTTGGACAGCGAGGGGACTTCATCACGGAGCCGTGGAGGTGGAGGACCGGATCTACAAAGGTTGTACTTCCGTTCACTTAGTTAATTTTTTAACTAGCTTCTTGTTTCGCCTAAAATTCTAGTTAACGATCCATATTAGGGTTTCTCGGCACTCATAAAATTTGAAATTGGCATGGTTGATGCCTTGTGAGACTTCATTAGCGTGCCTAGGAACCCTACAAGAGTCTTGTATGATTCCCACTGTGCTTTGATTTCCACCTTACCACGTCCAAGAGGGCGTGCAAAACGGTGGCTTTTGGGTACAGTCCCGAATCACATGGAGGCAATGAGCGATAGGAGGGGATTCGTCTCTCCCGGTATAGGGAGTTGATGTTGTGCTGTGTTCAATTGGCTATAACTGGAAGTCTCTGGCCAGGGCTGATGTAGAGATATACTGGTAAGTGTTACCAATAGTTTCTTGACCTGTTATGAGCCTCATATCGACACGACTTATCGGTTACTGGGGTCTGACGTATACCACCCCTAGACTTGATATGCGACATATCAGACGAACAGACCGGACTGTACGGGAGTGTTACTGATTGGATTCACATGAGAACGGACAGGCTAGCTTGTTGATCTTCTGATCTCTCAATACCTGGGTGGCTGTTACGTTTAGCTGACCGCTTGCAGCTTGTGGGTGTTTGATATGATCATCACCTGCTACCGGCGTATTGACGATTCTTTAGAGTCTTACACAGAGGTTTCTTGGCTCAGGCAAAACGGAGTAGAGGCACATATGTGATATGTGCAGGACCGAGGATAATGCGATATGAGATACCGTATTATATTCTCGCGATATTTAGATATGAATCGGGACATCGGATCAAGTGTTGATTCGATGAATCGGTACATGATATATTAGCCGGTTATATTCGATATAGCCGGATCGTTGGATCAAGTGTTGATTCGATGATTTAATGTTTAATTATATATATGATATATTGTATTACATTATCTAATATTGGCTCGCTTTATTATTTCATTTTCTCACCGGATTAATACATTGATATATATGCGATATATGTTAAATGTATTATTTTCTTTTGTTGCAAATATATAATATATATGTGATATATATTATTGTGACATGATATGATTTATTATTAAACATGTTTAAGGATGATTAAATGGGATTAGGGGATGATTAGGGTTAGCTTCTTCTTGCACATTCTAGAAGCTTTTCCTTTTGTCTTGGTTAAGATATTATGGTTGATACTTATCCTTAACCTAAGCAAACCCTAACTCTAGTTTATTCTCTACAAAGTTTTAGCCTCTCATCCTTGACCATGGTTCAATAATCAATCATATATTCTTTAGTTCTATTCATCACAAAAGGATTATTCTTTCTTCTTCATCTTCTTCTCTCTTTGGTTTTTGAAAGAGAGAGCTCACTAGAAATTCCTTATGTGATGATTTATTGTGAGAAAGTGAAATAAAAAGATAGCATAAATACTACTCCATCATCCTCATCTAATCTAGCCTATTAGATTAGGGTGTTCATCTCTATAGAGTGAGAATACTTGGGTTTTTGCAACTTCGACGTAGATCATCGGAGAATCGGAACACTTCAAGCTAGCATGGATCGTTCGAGTCGTGGAGCCTCTCTTGAGTCCGGGAGATCGTGGATTGCGGCAAAAGGACTTCTACTCGGAGCTTGTGAAGCGAAGGAGTGGACTACAAAGGTTGTAATCCCTCACACTTAGATAAAAAGTTGTTATCTTGCATGCTAAACCCTAATAATCTAGCAAAGATCCCGTCTTTGGGTTGTTCGGCACATGTAGAATTTTATTCGGGCATGTTTGATGCTTTATGAACCTTCACTAGTGTGCCTAGGAACCCTACAGTTTATTGTTTTCAACAAAGGGATCAAATGAGAACCAATGTCACATCTAACAAAATCTTCTTGCAATACCATTAATTGCTCTGTACACCCAAACCTGTCCTTCATATGAATGGTCATGTGGGGATCCTTCTCAACAGCAACCACAGTAACACTGGCGTCGATGAGGACGCTCATGAGCGAGCCAGTGCCAGGCCCGATTTCAAGAACCACATCCCCCATCTCCAACGTTGGCCACACTGTTCGTTGATGCCAGAATTCAGCATGCAATGCTGGCTGAGGGACTTTCTAGGGTTTCGGCGGCTGCGGGGGTTGAGGGCTTTGAGAGTGGAGTGGTAGCTGTCGTTGGGTCTTGTTCAAATCGGAGGCCTACACGTCCAGGATAGCCTGCGCCTTCGACCTCGCCGTCTCCAGATCGTCCTCCGAGCTCGAGATCGTCGCAAATATCATATCTTTAGGGCTTGGACTCGACGAAAGGTTCTGCGATTGGGTGAGGGTCGATTCGCAGATCGAGGTGTATTTTGTGGCTCTGCATGCCTTTTGGATTTGATCGGAGATCGGCGGCGGAGCGGCGGCGAGGTGGCAGGTGGCTGCGGCGGTGATGGAGGTGTGGCGATGACGGGGAAAGAAAATGAGAAAGAAGAAGAGAGAGAGAGACGTCGGAATATATGGGAAAAATAATATATAATATATATAAAATTATATTATCTATATATAAGGAAAGAGAGGGAGAGAGGATTGTGAAAGAGAGAAAGAGATAACAGAAAGAGAGATAGAGAGAGACGGTGAGAGAGAGAGAAAGAGAGAGAGAAAGAGAGAGACGGTGAGAGAGAGAGAGATTGATTTAGGATAAAATATATATATTTTTAGTTAAAGAATATAATATTATAATATTAGTTCGTTTTGAGATTTTGGCAAAAACAAACTTCCAAAACACGCCCGGGTCGGATCTAAAAATTCAAATTAAAAATAATAAAAATATATATGACTTCCAAATTTCAAAATGAATGCCCAGTTAAAGAAAATGCATACCCCCAAGAACGGATGCACGTACATGCGCGTAGCCATCCAAACACGTCCGTTTCACTGAACGGGGTGAGAACAAGATGTGCGGATGCTACCACGGGGTTAGGGGTATCATGCAGGTTATGAAATGCAATTTTAAATTATTTTCCGTGACCTAAAATGTTATATGCAAAAAGTGCGATACTAGATAAAATACCAGTATGTACTAAATATGAGATGCTAGTGTCCATGCAACAAGTCAAAGTAATCTATAAATAAGAATCAAACAGGTTCAAGCAAGCGGGTCGGGTCGAATGCAATATAAAGTGTAAAACACCATTCGCTCCTACAATACGTTAACTCAAGAATATCACGAATAAGGAAATACGGGAACTGTAATTGGTACACATGAACTAGGTTGTTACATTATACCCAACTACAAAAAGAATTTCGTCCTCGAAATTCCAAGAACAAGTAAAGATAAAAAATCAAGAAACTACAAGAATGGATGGGAAAACTTCTGTCGGTCTTCATCTTCTCGTTCCCAAGTTGACTCTCCATGTGGGCGATTACCCCAAGAAACAAGTGCTAGAGGGATAACCTCGTTCTTAAGACCTTTTTCCTTTCGATCCACAATCGACATCGGTCGTTCCACAGAAGTCAAATCTTCACATATGGTTAGCTCCGATTGATTCAACACATGTGTTTCATCTTGAATATACCTACGGAGTTGAGGTACGTAAAACACGTCATGAACATTCTCCAAAGATTGCGGTGACGCCAAACGATACGCCACTTCTCCAATACGCTCCAAAATCTCAAAAGGTCCAACGAGTCGAGGACTAAGCTTTCCTCGACTTCCGAAACAGATCACCCCTCTAGTCGGTGATATCTTCAAGAATACCAATCACCAACGTCGAACTCTAGAGGTCTTCTCGACGTATCTGCCCAACTCTTTTTTTGGGTCTTGTGCTGCATTCATATGATTCTGGATAGTATTAACCTTTTCCACTGTCTGCACGACCAATTCCGGTCCCAACAATCTTCGTTCTCCAATATCGTCCCAACAGACAGGTGAACGATACTTGCGACCATATAAAGGTTCAAATGGAGCCATCTGAATAGTCGCCGGGAAACTGTTGTCATACGAAACTCCATCAAGTGTAAATGATCCCATGAACCCTTGAAGTCTAACATGCAAGCTCTCAACATGTCTTCAAGAGTTTGGGTAGTTCTCTCCGACTGGCCATCTGTCTGAGGATGATTAGCTGTACTAAACTTCAATCGAGTCCCCAACTTTTCTGTAAGCTCTTCTAGAAGTGCGATAAGAAACGAGTGGCACGGTCGGACACGATGCTCACCGGTACTCCATGCGATCTTACAATCTCTTGTATGTAACGTTCTGCCAAAGCTTCTGTTGATTGACCAACTCAAAATGGTACGAAATGAGCTACCTTGGTCAATCACCCACCTGCATTGATGCCTTTCAGACTCCTTGGTAGAGCCGTCACGAAAACCATGTTCATATGTTCCCACTTCCATTGAGGAATCGGAAGTGGTTGCAATAAACCAGCAACCCTTTGATGTTCAGCCTTAACTTGCTGACACACCAAGCACTTTGCCACAAAGCGGCAATCTCCCGTTTCATACCTTCCTACCAGAAATGCTGGCGTATATCTTGGTACATCTTCGTGCTTCCTGGATGTACGGAATATGCTGAGTTGTGCGCCTCCTTCATAAGTTCTTCGCGAATGTCTCCTTTTAGCACACACAAACGGCTACCATAACGAAGCGAACCATCTTCATGAATCAACAAGTCCGTTCGAAGTCCAGCTTCAACCCGTTCTCGAAACTTCTGCAATCTAGGATCTTGTAGCTGCACTGCTTTAATATTCTCGATCAACGACGACCGTACTTGCAGCTGCATCAACTATCCGGAAGAATGCGGTAGCACAACTTCCAAATCGAATCTCTGAAAGTCTTCAATAAGTTCCTTCAGTGCAGTCAACATCTGAATTGCTGGCAACCGACTAAACATATCCGGCACAACATTAACTTTCCCCGGATGGTTTTTAAGATCAAGATCGTAGTCGACCATCAGTTCCAACCACCTATGCTGTCTCATAATTAGCTCCTTCTGAGTGAACACGTACTTTAGGCTTTTGTGATCGGTGAATACTTCAACCCCTTTCGCCCAATAAGTAGTTTCTCCAAAACTTCAAAGTGAAAATCACAGCTGCTAGCTCCAAGTCAATGAGTTGGGTAATTCACCTCATGGGTCTTCAACTGTCTCGATGCGTAAGTTGTAACCTCCGCATGCTGCATCAAAACACATCCCAATCCTTTCTCAGGTGCACCGCTGTGAATCAACAATCCTCCGGAATTGTCTGGCACGGTCAGAATAGGAGCGGTTACCAACTTTTGTTTCCGCGCCTCAAAAGCTGACGCACACCTATCCGTCCACACCAATGGTACCTCCTTGCACGTAAGCTTGGCCAAAGGCTCAGCCAAACGAGAAAAATTCTCCATGAACCTTCTATAATACCCGGTCAGTCCAAGAAGCTTCTTATCTTCGCAATATTCTTTGGAATCGGCCAATCTCGAACTGCTGTAATCTTTCGAATCAACGGCGATTCCATCTCCAGCCACAACGTGCCCCAAAAACTTTACTTCTTCAAGCCAAAACTCGCACTTGCTCATCTTTGCATACAATTTTTCTAGCCTCAATGTCTATAGTGCGATCTTCAAGTGTTCTACATGCTCTTCCTTACTCCCTGAGTAGATCAGAATATGATCGATGAACACCACTATAAACTGGTCCAAGAACGGTGAAAGATTTGGTTCATCAAGTCCATAAATATTACCGGCGCATTCGTTACTCCGAAGGGCATCACCAAGTACTCGTAATGTCCATACCGAGTTTTGAACGCGGTCTTGCAAATATTCTCTGACTTAACTCGGACCTGATGATATCCAGATCGCAAATCCAGCTTCGAGAATACCCTCGCGCCACTAAGCTGCTCAAATAATTCACTAATGCGAGGGATCGGGTACTTGTTCTTAATAGTCACCCGGTTTAATTCTCGATAATCAATGCACATCCTCCTTGTGACATCATCTTCTTTACTAGAAGAACTGGAGCTCCCCAAGGTGAGTTACTGCTGCGAATCCAACCCTTCTCAAGTAATTCAGTAACCTGCTTCTTGACTTCTTCCAACTCCACTGGTGCCATTGGATGGTACGCCTTTGAGATTGGCGCTGCACCAGGAATAATATCGATCGCAAACTCCACATCTCGTTTTGTCGATAATCCCGAAATGTCTTTGAATACATCCATGAAATCTCGAACTATAGCCGGCGCTTCTTTCTTATCAACTTCCATCGACGAAAGAACATTGTTTGTCGGCCTAGCCCTAAACTCGACTGGCCCGACAGAACCGCTTCCTCTAGCAAAACAAACTCCGGATGTCCGGGAATCTGGAGAATCACTTTTCTTTCCTTACAATCAATATGAGCGTGGAAAGTGCCGTGAAAATCCATTCCCAAGACAACAACAAGCAAAAGGATGCACCAGAATTGAATAATTCTAATACGGGGACAATATGAACAAGTAAGATACCGAGATGACTTTATCCGAAGTCAAGATACTGAAGAGGGTTAAGCACAGTAAACATGATTCAAGCTGGCGATAAAACAAGAACTGGTAAGCAATGAAACCGAGAGAAGCAAGGTAACATAACAATCAAGAAACAAGGAAATGAATCAAAACTAGAATTCCAAGTTACTTAAATAGAGTACCGCATTGTAACCATGCTGCAGTTCATGGGTACAATTACATAACTCCACTCAAGTCGCCCAAATCCTAGTATCAGAATCAAGAACAGGGAGAAACAATAGAGAACCAAAAGGTTTCAAGTCGAGATGCAAAGTGGTTTGCATATCGTCAAGGCAAAGGATAAGAGAAAGATATGATTCAAGAATCACGATAACAAGGTGGCAGGACATGTTCCTAATCACAAGTATTCTGATTCGTGTATTGGGTCCAATACCCAACTAGAAAAGAATCAAACTCGATTAACCTATATCCTATGTCTCTGATACCAAACAAACCATGTCACGCCCCGCTTCCCAGAGTACGCTAAGATAGGCACGTGACATAGCCAACCATGCTACCTGTGGATAGGAAAAATACTTCCACGGTCACATTACGGCTGTAGAGATATCAAGAACAAGAAAGTAAACTAAACTATCTAATACATGTCCATAAGCCAGAATAAATGAGTCAAGAAATAATATAATATGCGGAAGAAAAAGATCAAATAAACACCTGGAAAGTGAGACTGGATACCGACAGGATCCCCACTGCTCGATTTAGCAGCGGCAGTACTCCTAATCAGCCTACGACAAAGGTAGAGGATCTGGGCCATGCAAAACCCAGACGTCAGCGCGTCATAACATCAAGCAATAATATAAAAACAGGGTGGCAAGATATGCAAGTATGATCATAAATGGTAAAGCAAGTGTAACAACAATATAAATCAGGGCAGTGAAAGGTAGTGTGCAGTGAGTAATCTAAACTGGTCTATTGGGTTTACTACTCTCAAGTATTTGAAATCAATTTGATGAATCTTTGATATAACTCAATAATATCCCGTGCGTGCCCGGGATCACGGTGAAGATTCTCGGGCTGAAACCGAGACATGCCGCTAGGCACTAAAGGGAAAGGGTAATGATGAATGAGGTCTGCAGCATCATCCTAAGGCTGGCCTAGCCTCTGAAAGGTAGTGGATAACGATGGATGATGTCAGCGGCATAATCCAAGGATGGCCCAGCCTCTAAAACTGATCGGTAAAGTTAACGAACTGTCGAGTTACAAGTCAGGTTTCATCATTGATTTTCCCATACCCCCAGGTTATGTGTATTCAAGTCAGGTATTAAATAATCTAGAGCTAATGCCAACACAGGGTCAGGCAGGTACAGGTTTGTCTGGATAGACAACAGGAACGTTCAGTAAGGACTACAGGTCAGGTTTGTTGGCATTAGACACAAGATCAGGTAACAGGTAACGCCATGGTACATCAGGTCAAGTCAAGTAATGTATATAGGTGTCATGTCATGTCAAGAGTCGCACGGTACCATGTCGTGTCAAGTAATAGGTGTAACAAGTCATGTCAGGGTGTACAAGATATCATGTGGGTGCTCATAATCAAACTAGCATAAGCATGGATATACAAAACAAGCATGGGTACTAAAAGAACAATAAACTGGAACATGTAAAATGATATGCGAATAGGTACAGATTAAACTATATGGATGTACGGTTAACGATTAGAGCTAGGGTTGTGGTTCCAACATTCAATAACATACACTTAAAATGAAGATGGAATATTAAAATCTCGTTAGTATGGGTTAAATGATCTGGGATGCAATTATAACTAAAACGGGTTAAAGATGCACACGGGTGTCCAATAGGGTAAGACTATAGAAAGGGTACCATAGACTATGCAAATAGTTATTTTGTGATTTAACATACAGATGTGGTCACTAGGTATAGTAAACTAAAATGCAACGGTTATGTTTCAAGTTCTGAATCTAAAATATATAAACGGAACGTCGAACTATTAACTTGGAACACGTGACCTTAGATTCGACCCATAGGCTTAATATGAAATTAAATAAATAAGTATAGAAATATTATGAATAGCATGTAGCAAGTTTCACTTGCCTCGATGGATTACGTGACGGATACGCACGGTAACGTCCTATGTCGGTAAAAGTTGCAATGCACACATGGCTCACATGGGACCGAACCAAGCAATGCAGGAACGGACCATGCTGGATAGGGATGTCCACTGGGTCGCTCGGATCAGTGGCGGCGAGCACGGCACCGGCGGTGATCTGAAATAATTCACAACTCAATCACTTCGCATAATCCGGTCCTCTTCCTATGCGTTTCTTGTTTTCAACAAAGGGCTCAAATGAGAACCAATGTCACATCTAACAAAATCTTCTTGCAATACCATTAATTGCTCTGTACACCCAAACTTGTCCTTCATATGAATGGTCATGTGGGGATCTTTCTCAACAGCAACCACAGTAACACTGGCGTCGATGAGGACGCTCATGAGCGAGCCAGTGCCAGGCCCGATTTCAAGAACCACATCCCCCATCTCCAACGTTGGCCACGCTGTTCGTTGATGCCAGAATTCAGCATGCAATGCTGGCTGAGGGACTTTCTAGGGTTTCGGCGGCCGCGGGGGTTGAGGGCTTTGAGAGTGGAGCGGTAGCTGTCGTTGGGTCTTGTTCAAATCGGAGGCCTACACGTCCAGGATAGCCTGCGCCTTCGACCTCGCCGTCTCCAGATTGTCCTCCGAGCTCGAGATCGTCGCAAATATCATATCTTTAGGGCTTGGACTCGACGAAAGGTTTTGCAATTGGGCGAGGGTCGATTCGCACATCAAGGTGTATTTTGTGGCTCTGCATGCCTTTTGGATTTGATCGGAGATCAGCGGCGGAGCGGCGGCGAGGTGGCGGGTGGCTGAGGCGGCGGTGAAGGAGGTGAGGCGATGACGGGGAAAGAAAATGAGAAAGAAGAAGAGAGAGAGAGACGTCAGAATATATGGGAAAAATAAAATATATAATATATATAAAATTATATTATCTATATATAAGGAAAGAGAGGGAGAGAGGATTGTGAAAGAGAGAAAGAGATAACAGAAAGAGAGATAGAGAGAGACGGTGAGAGAGAGAAAGAGATAGAGATGGTGGGTGAGAGAGAGAGAGATTGATTTAGGATAAAATATATTTTTTTAGTTAAAGAATATAATATTATAATATTAGTCTGTTTTGAGATTTTGGCAAAAACAAACTTACTCCAAAACACGCCCTGATCGGGTCTAAAAATTCAAATTAAAAATATTAAAAATATATACGACTTCCAAATTTCAAAATGAATGACCAGTTAAAGAAAATGCATATCCCCAAGAACGGATGCACGTACGTGCGCGTAGCCATCCAAACACGTCCGTTTTACTGAACGGGATGAGAACAAGATGTGCGGATGCTACCACGGGGTTAGGGGTATCATGCAGGTTATGAAATGCAATTTTAAATTATTTTCCGTGACCTAAAATGTTATATGCAAAAAGTGCGATACTAGATAAAATACCAGTATGTACTAAATATGAGATGCTCGTGTCCATGCAACAAGTCAAGGTAATCTACAAATAAGAATCAAACAGGTTCAAGCAAGCGGGTCGGGTCGAATGCAATATAAAGTGTAAAACACCATTCGCTCCTACAATACGTTAACTCAAGAATATCACGAATAAGGAAATACGGGAACTGTAATAGGTATACATGAACTAGGTTGTTACATCTATGATGTATGGGCCTTCATAGTTTGGCTTGAATTTCCCTCGCTTGGCACGATTGGGGATCATAGGTCTCTTGACCACTAGCACGAGTTCGCCTTGGCGGAATGTTCTCGGCCTAGTCAATCTTTCGTATGAGCGCGTCATCTTTGCTTTATAAGCCTCCAGATTTTGTTGCTCCATGAGCCGGGTTTCATCAAGGGCGTCGAGCTCCTCAAGCCGAAGGTGAGCATTTTCTTCATCTGTTAGCTCGTAGTGAACCGCCACTTGTAGAGAGGGTAACTCTATCTCGAGGGGGGTACTGCTTCTGTGCTGAATACCGATGCATACGGTATTGTGTTCATGGCCATTTTGAACGTAGTTCGATACGCCCAGAGAGCTTCATGTAGTCTTTCGTGCCAGTCTCTCTTATTTCGAGACACCGTCTTTTTCACGATCTTCGTCAAGGTCTTGTTGAAAGCCTCAGCTAGAACGTTAGCTCGGGGATTATAGACCAAAGAGTATCTCCAGTCTATGTTATGTTGTTGTGCGAAGCGGCTGATCTTGTGGCTTCTATAGGCTGGCCCGTTATCGGAGATAATCCGTCGTGGAGTGCCGAACCGGTAAATGACATGTGTCTTGAAGAAATGGAGGATATTCTCCGTCTTCACTTCCCTCAGCGGTACTGCTTCCACCCACTTGGAGAAGTAATCGGTTGTTGCCAGTATGAACCGATGTCCTCTAGATGATGCCGGTTCGATGGGCCCGATTATGTCAGTTCCCCACATTTCGAATGGCCAGCTAGCCACCATTGGGTATAGCAGATTTGGATGCTGATGGATA
The DNA here is from genome assembly GCA_030015575.1 of Agapanthus africanus. Taxonomy (NCBI): domain Eukaryota; kingdom Viridiplantae; phylum Streptophyta; class Magnoliopsida; order Asparagales; family Amaryllidaceae; genus Agapanthus; species Agapanthus africanus. The sequence continues at coordinate 214,841,414 of JASDDO010000008.1, forward strand.
AAGTCCCCGTGAATCTAGCACGAGTGGCACTGCTTCGCGTATTCAGGGCAGTCTTGGATCATCGTGGGCCAATAATAGCCCATCCTTTTGATCTTTAGTTTCATCTTCGGCCCGGCTTGGTGAGAACCGCAGAGTCCGTCGTGAGTTTCTTAGATGACTCTCCTCGCCTCTTCAGGTCCCGGCATCTTAGCCACAGAGAATCAAATGATCTCTTATACAGAGTATCATTGACAAAGGTGAACGATTGGGCTCGTTTCATGAGCTGATATTTTGAAGACGCGTCTTCAGGTGTTCGGCGGGATTTGAAGTAGTCTATAAAGACTTCTCTCCAATCCTTAACTTTTTCCTGGTCTTTTATTTGCAGCGCCATTTGCTCGGTCTCTCCCTTTTCCTCGGAAGATTCCGGAGATACTTCTGCCGGTGCAAGAACCCGACGGCTTTGCACAATGATCCTCACGTCATCGAGGTTCTCGTCAGCCAGTTCTTTAGCGAGCTTGGCTAGTGCATTCGCCTTGCTATTTTCCACACGCGGTATGCTTTCCAGCATGTAGGAAGGAATTTGAGTCAGCAGTTGCTGCACTCTCTCGCCGTATTTCACCAACTCTGGCTTGCACGTTTGATAGTCGCCATTTACTTGACTAACGACCAGCTAAGAGTCTCCGTATATAAGAAGGTTCTCGATTCCTATGTCGATGGCGATCTCAAGACCTGCTATCAAAGCTTCATATTCGGCTTCATTATTCGTCTCGGCTTTGTTAATGAGAAGGCAAAGCGCATTATCCTTCTTTATGGAGTCACGAAGATGAGGCCTACCCCTGATTTGATTATGGGGGTGCTTTGTTTCCGCTTCTTCATGGAAGACGCTCCATCGAAATAGAGCTCCCATTGGGTATCATTCTCTCTTCCCTCCCTGTCGATCTTGTCAAACGCGTGCTCGTCGGACAATTCGCGGTTCAAAGGAAAATTGGCAGGTATCGGATACTCAGCGAGGAAGTCAGCGATGGCTTGGCCTTTCACTGCCTTGAGGGGTCGGTATGTCACCGAGAATTCCATTAACAGTAGGGCCCACTTAGCGATCCGTCCTGTTAATATGGCCTTTGACATCAAATATTTGAGGGGATCCACCTTTGATATGAGATGGACCTCGTGTGCCAACGCATAGTGTCTGAGCTTCGTTATCGCGAAGATCAACGCCAGGCAGTGTTTTTCAATGAGAGAGTAATTGTTTTCTGCCCCCAGTAGAACTCGACTCAAATAGTAGAGAGCTCTTTCCTTCCCTTGGTCGTTCTCTTGTGCCCACAGCGCGCCTAAAGAACCTTCGAGGGCAATTGTATACAGAATGAGGGGTTTCCCATTGACTGGAGCGGTTAGCACCGGAGGATTCTGTAGGTATTGCTTGATTTTGTCTAGTGCGCCTTGGCATTTGCGATCCCAGACGAACAGGATTCCCTTCTTCATCAAGTGACTATAGGGGCAACAGTTGCCTGAGAGATTGGCTATAAATCGCCGGATATACGCGGGCTTTCCTTGGAGAGACCGCAGTTGCTTGAGAGTCCTTGGCGAAGGCATTTCCATGATCGCCTTGATCTTCGACGGGTCTATCTCAATACCTCGGTGTCGGATGACGAATCCAAGGAATTTGCCTGAGAAAACTCTGAACGCACACTTGAGAGGGTTCATCTTCAAGTTGTATTTCCGAAGGCGCTGAAACACGATCTTCAGATGCTTTAAATGTTCCTCGTACGATTTACTTTTAACCACGAGGTCATCGATATAGCATTCGATGATTTCATGTATGAGGTCATCGAAGATCTTCGTCATGGCTCTCTCATAGGTGGCACCGGCCTTCTTTAGACCGAAGGGCATCAGCTTGTAGCAGAATATGCCCAAAGGAGTACGGAAAGAAGTATGCTTCTGGTCCTCGGGATGCATCTTTATTTGATTGTATCCTGATGAGCCGTCCATGAAGGAGAAGATTTCGTGAGTGGACATATTATCTATCATCTGTTGGATATATATGCCCTAGAGGCCTTCATTGTATAGGATGCTAGGGATATGTATGTACATGACAATCTTGTTTGATATGATAGTACGCTATTTGGTCTTTATCTTAACGTGTGATATATTTTACTTTGTATTTATATACATGTTGATAAAGCCCATAGGGTGTTTGCCTGACTACCGGCGTTGTGATGGCAGTCATACTTGTGGGAGCTGGATAGTCAATAGGCACATCCTTAAATATCCCTGGTCACAGGAGTATCGAGACTGGGCATCGATGCTCCAAAGTAGACTAGTGTATACATATCTAGACCCTGACGAGGGGCGATGGTTGGTCCCACAACCATTGGTGATGTGCACCTAAGATTGTATACAGATGCTCACTGAGTGTGAGTACACCGGACAAGACTCGCCGAGAACTGACTGGATGGTATTATACCTAACGTCAGATAGCAGTTCTCAGGTGACATGTGTGCAGATAGTCTGTTGACTTAAGGTCGTCATTTGTCTCGTGTGAGTTCCCACTGTGCTTTGATTACTATCCTACCACGGCTCAAAGGAGTCGTGCAAACAGGTTTTAGTTGGGTACAGTCCCGAGCCACATGGAGGCAGTGAGCGACTGTTAGGGATTCGTCTCTCCCGGTATAGGGAGTCGATATCGCACTGTGATCGGTTGGTCATTACCATAAGTCCCTGGCTAGGGCTGATTGAGAATTACTGGTGGACTGATCAGTAGATTCTCGGATGGTCTTGAGCCACACCGGCACGACTTGTACGGTTGTTAGGGGTCTGACGTTCACCACCTCCCTAGACCATACATGCGATACTCTCAGACGAACAGACCGGACTGCGCGGATATTGTCACGGACAGGCTCAGTAGGGGTTACGGACGAGTTCGCTCGTCGGCCTCCTTTTCGACACATATCTGGGTTGCCGTTACGTATAGCTATTGCCACTGACGGACTTGTGGTTAAACCCACTGCCAGCGTACTATCGAGTCTTTAGAGTCCCATACAGAGGGTTTTCCTGAATCAGGCGAGACGATGTAGATGTCATATGGTCTTACGGCAGGGTTTCGATCGCATTCGTGTACTGGCTACTCAAATGACGATCGGACGGATAATACTGGTAGGCTTTGGTTTAAGCCGGATACTAGTATTGTAGTATTGGATTATACTGATCTCAGTGTATCCGTATTTTTCGGAATACGGATACGGGTATGAAAATACGGAAAAAGGCATTCTTGTAAATTCACAAGTTTGACCTTCTAGAAGGAGACACCTCATTATAGTTTTATTCTTTTTCATTAAAGGATTAATGAGGTGGAATTAGGAGAGTTATGAAGCATGGGTTGAAAGCATGGCTATGGATTTATTTATTCACTTTGGAATTACTATTCAAGTAAGGTTGCATTTTATTTGATTAAAGAATTCCATGGTTGAATTATTGTGAAAAATACATAGCCATTCTCATAATTCATTTTTCATTCATTCTCACAAATGCTTTCTCTCTCCTAGGTTTTTCTTCTCTTCTTCTTCATGAAACTCGTACACTTGCATGTGTTGCAAATCAATGAGTTTTGAGGTCTATTAATCCATTACACTCACTCTACATCTACTTAGTCTTCTCACGTAGCAAGTTTGATCACTAAGTTATCTCATTGTAACATTTTCAAAAAGATAAAATACTAATTTTGGGAATTTTTATAATTTAATATTATTTTATTCAATATTTTAATATTTTGGTATTATTAAATACAAATAAATAGGAAAAATATGAGAAAAATTGTGGAAAATTATGGAAAATTCTAAAATAAGGTAAATTAGAGAATTATGCCATTTCTAAGTTTAATTGGTTAGTTACATGCTTATTTAGTGCTAATCGCGATTAAAAATCGCTAATCGGTTTTTTGTATTTTTGGGCAAAACATGCACATATCACTTTTTCACACTTGTGTTACATTTTATTTCCATGGTTGTTTTGGGGTTACTATTTGGGTGAGAAGGTTTTTAAAGAAAAGAAAATAAGGAAAAGAATAAAGAATTGAGGGTTGGTGAGAGAGTGAGGTATGGGCTCTTTTGACCTAGGGACTTAGCCATTTCTCCCCTCATTCCCTCCCTCTTCTCCCTTCTTCTGCTGCTGCTCCTGCACCTCATCCCCTCCCCTCTTCAAAAGCTTCAAAACACCTCTAAAACTACACCAAAACCACACATCCATTTCATTAAAAGTGTGCACAATCCCTAGATCTACACATGGAGCTAAAGAAGCAAGGATTTTGGCCACTAGGGGCAACTCAAGAAAATTCTTGAGTTGCCAAATGAGGTAATTTCTGGATCATTAGCTTAATTCTAGCATTCCCTATACCCCAATGTTGTTATTGAACCGATATTGTTTGATATTGTGGACTTGTGGATAACCTAGTTAGGGTTGTGATGAATTATGGGTTGTAATATGAAATTGAGGTCAGTAGAGGTTATACCATCACCATAGTGTATGAATTGGAACCCAAAACCTGAAGCGTAAACCAGAATACGGATTTTAGAAACCGATATCGGGGAAATTATGAAATCTGTGTAGTGTTTATGGAATCTGCTATCACCCGAGGTATCCTAAAATAAAGTTGAGTGGACAGTGACATGTGCAGGTACCCAGGAAGCTACCACCAAGACCCCAGCCCCTAACTCCTTTACCCGGCCGCCAATTAATCCCAATTGGCCGCAAATTGCGGCCTGGGTCCCACCATTTTGTCTCGTTTTTGTGCTGTAGCTCCTACATGTATAGATTAGACCCCTGGTATATATAGACTTTTCTAATTGGACCTAGAGTGAAATCTGGGACATATTTCCTAAGTTGCTGTTTTGGATTCGTGTTTCCGTATTCCGTATTTTTAATTCTGCAATTGTGTATTGTGTTTTGCCTCGACTATTTGGCGTTTATACGACGATATAGAGGATTTATTGATGGTTTTGAAGGCGTGCCATAGGTTCTAACCTATAAGCCTCTTATCGTATCGTTTTGGGTTTCGTGTGCCGTTTTAGCTTTGATTTGGTTTTAATGCGCATATACGATATTTTGATGTGTAGGTACCCTATGAAGACTACGGGACGACAAGCAAACGCGTGGTGACATCGAAGGATGGAGACGCAAGGTGAGTAGATTATATCTACTGGGGGAAGTCGGGTGGATGGCGTATAGCACCCCCGCAGTCCGTAGTTGTTATTATATGATAATTAGGTGTATTATGGATAGTGTAGGGTTAGAAGTGACTAGTGTAGTTCATAGTCGCGAACCCTAGAATAGAATTACACCTACACGCACACCCTTGCCTATTACCTATACTTGCACTGTGTTGATGATATTGGTTGACTTTGGAGATGAGTCGATGATTTTAGGCCTTGTGCCGCAAGGTCGGTGATTTGATAGGATTCCTTTTTGGGATATGACATGTGATTCTTGCGGGCTTGGGATGTGTGTTTAGCCCCGCATTCATACTTTATAGATGGTATCAGATGTACTAGACTTAGATCAGTACCCCAGATTATGTGATATGATGATAGTGATACCTGATATCTGATGAGAGGCATGCGATGTTGACCCGTACCCAGCTATTGGGATGCCGTACGACGATTTACCGTACGAGCCTATATTGATGATAGATCCGCGCTCATGACTTGAGGATGTCATATGATATACTGTATCGTACGCGATACTATTGAGGCGGGATCACCGACTATTATATCTATATATATATCGACTCAGATTTAGGTGGTTTCCATACCCCTCCTGATTTACTTGATACTTAGATCTGTAGATTGCATAGTAGATGTTAGACTAGACCGAGGCATACCTATTTCAAAAACTATGAATCAGGGGTATCTTAAAGGACAAACAAAGGGATTCTGCGAATACTTAAAAGGCGTATCTTTTCTTAAAAAAACATCGCATCCCTTATTTTACTAAAACCCTGATTCGTCTTATTTCAAAAGGCATCACTGCATGACTTATAAATATTGATGTAATTTCTTCACTGTGGTGTTGATTATTTGATTTCCGCATATTCATGCTATTCATATTGCCTGCATATGTTATTGCTATACTGTTATCATGCTGTTAGGACACCAGCACCATTATCGATGATGCGTATGTTCCACGTACACTATTTGCCGGCTCACACACTTCATCATCGATAATTGCCATGCCACTACACTGTAGTACTGCTGCATTCATGATATGATTTCAGCATGGCATATTGTACACATATACCTGTACACAAACATATATGATTCTGACTTGATTAGAGATTTGGGGGCCGCAAGATATTCTTTAAAAACTGATTTAGTCTAAAGGAGCGGTTTCCCTCGACCTATGCACATTACTATTTATATGTGACATGACTTGATATTCATACCTAATACATATATAACATCGCATCATAATATTGTAGCTCATTTATATGTGACATGACTTGATATTCATACTTGATGCATATATCACATCGGATCATTATGGTATAGCTTACCTTTATGTAACTTGACATGATATCTATATTTGACGCACATATCATATCGGATCATTGACTTGCATTTTGGTTTGGATTTTATGTGATTTCTGGATTTGGGAACCGAGGCTATTTCAAATATGTAATCATTTAAAACCCGGTTCCCTTGATATGATATTTCGGTGCGTCCACCATGTGTTTTCTCGAGGCTAGAGTGATATATGTGAACCCAAATCGAGGAGCTGGTTGAGGCCGATTATGGGTACATGGTGGACCCGGTATGGTACCCCGGGGCGAGAACGGTTTCGCTGTGTAGTAGACGGTGAGCCCGGCAGAGGGATTACTACCTACCGGTGATTATATTTGAGCTCGGCGGAAATCTAGAGGATACCGACCGGAGCCCAGAGATGGACATGGGTTGACCCGTACTGCCGGGGCCGAGGGCCGATACCGCAGACGGAGCCCAGAGATGGACATGGGTTGACCCGTACTGCCGGGGCCGAGGGCCGATACCGCAGACGGAGCCCTATATGGACGAGGATTTACGTGTCGATGCTAGGCACTGGTTTCATGATGTTTTTCCATGACTTTGTTTATGTCCTCATATTGCATACATGATGCTTATTGTCATTGGGTGACGGGTGGACGGGTTCCACGTTTATTGTCATTGGGTGACGGGTGGACAGGATTCCACGGTTATACAGACATGGATCATATACAGACTGGATTTACACTGATCATACTTCATTTGTATATATAACAGGGTATGAGGCGCTGTTATATATACCCTTACACCAATATTAGTGGTATGGGACGCTAATATATGTGTATTGATATCCTTTGATACTTCATCATATTTACTTCATTTGTATATATAACAGGGTATGAGGCGCTGTTATATATACCCTTACACCAATATTAGTGGTATGGGACGCTAATATATGTGTATTGATATCCTTTGATACTTCATCATATTTACTTCATGCAGACATACCTTATACTGATGACATGTTATTACCCGAGTACCTGGCACTACATACATGTTTAGATGCTACCTTGCCACCTTATTATACTTCAGATGTACTCTTGTGGTTATATTATTGATTGTTGACCTAGGTTTTTGTCTTGCATTCGGTTTCTGCTTGTAGATATTTCTATTCACGAGTTGGCAACTCACCCCCGTTGTGCCACAGTTCTTGCAGGTTTTGCCGTACAGGTTCCTTCGCGGCATTTCTGGCACATTGCTTCCTTGCGGGTGAATTGCTTTTGGTAGGTGGTTTCTTTCGCATCAAGAACCACCATTGTACTTATATTATTCTTTGTATCTAGAATTTCCATCAACCAAACTTGTATATTGTTTCGGACTCAGACTTTAGTGATGTATTATTCGACCTTAGAGTCGCGCTTAGTAGTATTGCGGTTTTCATGCTTTTTGAGTTCTTTTGGTTTGACCCTCGCCTTTCGGCGTTGTATATTATTCTTATTGCTTGTGTGGTTGTGACCGTCGTTTGACGAAGAGCTAGCTCCCGTTTGGGGATGCCTTTATCATTGCATATATTGTTATTCTTGTTGTACCCCATTCGGGGCCAGCTTACAAAAGAAACTCTGCCGAAATTTTTAGAAAAGACTTTACATTTTAAAAATGCACATTCGGCTTAGTTATTTAAAAACCTTGACTTCAAACATATTTTCCTTCACTTCTTTAAACCAGTTTTCTTTACTTACTCTTTAAATGGTTTTAGATTTCTGGGCTTTTGGCTTACTTGGATCAGATGGAGTCCTATAGACTTCATATGGTTCAAGGGCCAGTCACGTGCTCTTTCGGGTCGTGACAAAGTTGGTATCAGAGAGCTAGGTTGACCTTGGTTCGAGTCTAAGTTTGACTATGTGGAGCCTAGGGCGTTTATATTTATATACGGAACTTAGGCTTGACCTTACGGAACTTAGACTTGGTCGAGGGGGTATTAGACCCGAACTTTCTTCGCGTAGGATGACCCTTGGTTGATGGAATAGGTGACTAAAGTAGAGTGATGTACCGTTGGTATGTTCCGCGGCATGCTTACGACACGCCACTCCGCTTAATGAACCTTAGGATGTACATATTTTCGAGATCAGTGATTCTCTTCATATCCATGATTATACATCCATTTGAGATCCCCGATCCTATTAGTTCATGATCATACCTTTATTGATGATGTTCCTTCTTATGATCATGTATCCACTCTGGATCTGTTGTTCTTTTTCTTGCCATTGACCTGCTCTCTTCGATACTCGATTGAGGTTCATGTCGCCATGTTTGAGCGCAGTTTGGGCTGCTGCTAGGGTTACGGTCAGGGCGAGCTCGTCTGGTACGAGGGCCGACCATTGTGTTTTCTGGTGACATGGGAACGTCTCGAGTTAGTATTGGTGAATGTGACCTCTAGTGGAGGCGAGTGCTTGGTCTTGCACCGGATGATCGGACCATTGTTAGAACTGCCAGTTGAGAGAGGACTGTTGATGTACAGCATACCTCAGAGATTATGATGTCGCCTACCGTGCAGACAGAGGGAGCAGCTGTTGTTGAGATTGACAGGATGTTGCTTCCGGAGCTTACGAGCTGAGATCGTCGGAGCTTCTAGGCAGATATGAGACAGATGATAGCTAGTCTACCCGATTTGAGAGACGAAGGTGATTCGTCCGATTTATGTGCCGGAGCGGGCCCAGATGAGTTGAAGATTTCCAGTGTGGAGAGTCTTACTCCGATCCAGAGCAGACCGATTCAGAGATGACCGCCAATGTATCGCCTTTCCTGGAGGATTGAGGCGCTGTTCGGCGTACAGGCAAATGAGCCAGTTGTTGCTGCAAATGACGAGATATCGCCCAGATGGTTGGAACTACTGTAGCATGAGCATATACTTAGAGATATGATGGATGGTCGCTAGTCACCTGAGGACTAATGACTAGGACATGTGGTTCGTTCGTTTACCGATGCGAGGTCATCAGATAGATTGTTTCCAGCTAGAGACGACTTCACGCAGATTCGTTGAGAGTCGATAGAGACGATCGAATGTCAGGAGCCCATTTTCCAAGTTTAAAGTATACGGAAAGACATGCAGGTGATTCTATGGACCCTCTAGAAGAATGAAACCCTAACTCGACTTAATGACCGTGTGAAAGCCTTTGAACCTTAGGGTTTGCGGCAGTTCCTCGGCGCCATTAGTGAGGCTTGGGTTTGCCCTTCTACGGCTGGACCACCGACGCTGTGGCATGTACGCGATACTATTAAACTGTAACCATGATGTTGAGCTCTTGGGGGATTATGAGGTTCTGACGAGTCGATCAAATGTTTCGACATCTTTCGGATATCATGTGATGGGATGCATTGCTTGGGATACTCCAGATGCGAGGATAGCCATTGGAGCACTGTCCATGCAGCCATGATGAGACGAGTCCGAATCAGTCGACATTGACGCAGAGTGAAGAAAAGAGTTCGCAAGAGATTTCGACGAGATGACGTCCCACTCCGCTGACATCAGAGATGTTATACGTACCCAGAGGCGTGGTATATGGATATATCTTCCAGAAAGAAGCGCAACCAGTATGCAGCCGTTCCGGAATAAGAGTTTGCTTCAGCAACGGATGAGGACTTCCGGGCAATTCGGCAGAAATGAGATTTGAGAGAGAATCCTCGACAGGACCTTTCTGGAGTACGATACGAGAAGACCTAGACCCAGGAGTGGTCATATTGCGCACACCCAGCAGGCCAGAGTTCGGCATCGTCGACGAAGTAGTTGACCAGGTTCGGATAAGGAACTTAACCAGATGCGTTGCGAATTGATCAAGGACGGACGAGTATTGAGTATTCCTCCGATGGTTGGGACGTGTTCCCGAGGACCTGTTCGGCCTGACATCTTCTACAGAATGATGAAGCTACAGAGTATGCAATTTCGAGTCCGTGTGAGAGACTACAGATTGACCGTGGCCGAGAACAGTGCAGTGCGTAGATAGCATGACATGACGTCGAAGTGGACGGAGATACAAACAAGCGGACAAGAGGTTCGAGCGAGACGCTGACGAGCTGTCATTACTTTCCGTCGAGACTAGAGACCTGATATGCTTACAGAGACGTTGGGATGCGACCAATTTCCGAGAAAATTTTGTGCTGGGGACACAGATGTCTATCGAGTGAGAAGAGATTATGCAAGAGAGCCAGCCTCTGTACAGATCGGCATAGGCATGATTGGAAGAGACCCTGAGCATGATTCCTTCCAGGACATTGCTGCAATGATGTTTGCACCCAGGATCAGATGTGTGATGTGCATTCAGAGAGCCAGAGGCCGACGCCAGTGACGTGATGCTTTATGAGTGGTCGTGAGGATTGACCGAGAGACGACCAGAGAAGTGCCAGAACGGAATCGTCCCCGTTAGCACATCTGACAGGGCCGATGAGCCGATTGACTGCGAGATAGGTAATCCGCAGAGAGGATAAGGACCCAGAGTCAGAGGACGCCAGACCGTGAGCAAGAGGCAAGTAGATATCCTGCGCTGCTAGCAGTGGATGCACCGACTCCTTCTCGACCTTGAAGGAGGAACTACCAACGACGGTATTATGATTTGTGATTTTGTGATTCGATTATCACGTATCCGTCATTTTGGATTTCGGTATTTTGGGCGTTCTGTTTGCATGATTTAGTTTGATGACTGAGTTTCATGATATTTGTTTCATGCACCCACTGGATATTTATATTTTGCGCATAAGTTATTACATTCGAGGTATTTATTATGATTTCACGCCTATCTTATACAGTGATTTGATTTACACTTCCAGCATAGTTTTCATGCACCTTTAGTGTTTTGATATACGATTTTGGTGCACGCCAGATGCACCAAATCGGGATTCTTCGTGCGTGTCACATGCGCCTGATTTTTACTGTCAGGCACACACGTTGCCTACGACAGATGTTTCGTGCACACCAGTTTCACCTAGATATTGTTTTGTACACCTGTTTGACACATATATGGATTTTGATTCCTTGCGCACCAGACGCACAGGATATTCTTATATATGCATTTTGGGGATTGATTTCTAGTAGAGCAGTACATTTTTATGATATTCTCTATGTATTGATGTTTCGGAACCCCGACAAATTGGATTTTACTGAAATGTTTTGGTATCTGGGGGATTAAATTTAAATTCGGGGACCGAATTTCTTTAAGGGGGGTAGATTGTAACATTTTCAAAAAGATAAAATATTAATTTTGGGAATTTTTATAATTTAATATTATTTTATTGAATATTTTAATATTTTGGTATTATTAAATACAAATAAATAGGAAAAATATGAGAAAAATTGTGGAAAATTATGGAAAATTCTAAAATAAGGTAAATTAGAGAATTATGCCATTTCTAAGTTTAATTGGTTAGTTACATGCTTATTTAGTGCTAATCGCGATTAAAAATCGCTAATCGGTTTTTTGTATTTTTGGGCAAAACATGCACATATCACTTTTTCACACTTGTATTACATTTTATTTCCATGGTTGTTTTGGGGTTACTATTTGGGTGAGAAGGGTTTTTAAAGAAAAGAAAATAAGGAAAAGAATAAAGAATTGAGGGTTGGTGAGAGAGTGAGGTATGGGCTCTTTTGACCTAGGGACTTAGCCATTTCTCCCCTCATTCCCTCCCTCTTCTCCCTTCTTCTGCTGCTGCTCCTGCACCTCATCCCCTCCCCTCTTCAAAAGCTTCAAAACACCTCTAAAACTACACCAAAACCACACATCCATTTCATTAAAAGTGTGCACAATCCCTAGATCTACACATGGAGCTAAAGAAGCAAGGATTTTGGCCACTAGGGGCAACTCAAGAAAATTCTTGAGTTGCCAAATGAGGTAATTTCTGGATCATTAGCTTAATTCTAGCATTCCCTATACCCCAATGTTGTTATTGAACCGATATTGTTTGATATTGTGGACTTGTGGATAACCTAGTTAGGGTTGTGATGAATTATGTGTTGTAATATGAAATTGAGGTCAGTAGAGGTTATACCATCACCCTAGTGTATGAATTGGAACCCAAAACCTGAAGCTTAAACCAGAATACGGATTTTAGAAACTGATATCGGGGAAATTATGAAATCTGTGTAGTGTTTATAGAATCTGCTATTACCCGAGGTATCCTAAAATAAAGTTGAGTGGACAGTGACATGTGCAGGTATCCAGGAAGCTACCACCAAGACCCCAGCCCTTAACTCCCTTACCCGGCCGCCAATTAATCCCAATTGGCCGCAAATTGCGGCCTGGGTCCCACCATTTTGTCTCGTTTTTGTGCTGTAGCTCCTACATGTATAGATTAGACCCCTGGTATATATAGATTTTTCTAATTGGACCTAGAGTGAAATCTGGGACATATTTCCTAAGTTGCTGTTTTGGATTCGTGTTTCCGTATTCCGTATTTTTAATTCTGCAATTGTGTATTGTGTTTTGCCTCGACTATTTGGCGTTTATACGACGATATAGAGGATTTATTGATGGTTTTGAAGGCGTGCCATAGGTTCTAACCTATAGGCCTCTTATCGTATCGTTTTGGGTTTCGTGTGCCGTTTTAGCTTTGATTTGGTTTTAATGCGCATATACGATATTTTGATGTGTAGGTACCCTATGAAGACTACGGGACGACAAGCAAACGCGTGGTGACATCGAAGGATGGAGACGCAGGGTGAGTAGATTATATCTACTGGGGGAAGTCGGGTGGATGGCGTATAGCACCCCCGCAGTCCGTAGTTGTTATTATATGATAGTTAGGTGTATTATGGATAGTGTAGGGTTAGAAGTGACTAGTGTAGTTCATAGTCGCGAACCCTAGAATAGAATTACACCTACACGCACACCCTTGCCTATTACCTATACTTGCACTGTGTTGATGATATTGGTTGACTTTGGAGATGAGTCGATAATTTTAGGCCTTGTGCCGCAAGGTCGGTGATTTGATAGGATTCCTTTTTGGGATATGACATGTGATTCTTGCGGGCTTGGGATGTGTGTTTACCCCCGCATTCATACTTTATAGATGGTATCAGATGTACTAGACTTAGATCAGTACCCCAGATTATGTGATATGATGATAGTGATACCTGATATCTGATGAGAGGCATGCGATGTTGACCCGTACCCAGCTATTGGGATGCCGTACGACGATTTACCGTACGAGCCTATATTGATGATAGATCCGCGCTCAAGACTTGAGGATGTCATATGATATACTGTATCATACGCGATACTATTGAGGCGGGATCACCGACTATTATATCTATATATATATCGACTCAGATTTAGGTGGTTTCCATACCCCTCCTGATTTACTTGATACTTAGATCTGTAGATTGCATAGTAGATGTTAGACTAGACCGAGGCATACCTATTTCAAAAACTATGAATCAGGGGTATCTTAAAGGACAAACAAAGGGATTCTGCGAATACTTAAAAGGCGTATCTTTTCTTAAAAAACATCGCATCCCTTATTTTACTAAAACCCTGATTCGTCTTATTTCAAAAGGCATCACTGCATGACTTATAAATATTGATGTAATTTCTTCACTGTGGTGTTGATTATTTGATTTCCGCATATTAATGCTATTCATATTGCCTGCATATGTTATTGCTATACTGTTATCATGTTGTTAGGACACCAGCACCATTATCGATGATGCGTATGTTCCACGTACACTATTTGCCGGCTCACACACTTCATCATCGATAATTGCCATGCCACTACACTGTAGTACTGCTGCATTCATGATATGATTTCCGCATGGCATATTGTACACATATACCTGTACACAAACATATATGATTCTGACTTGATTAGAGATTTGGGGGTCGCAAGATATTCTTTAAAAACTGATTTAGTCTAAAGGAGCGGTTTCCCTCGACCTATGCACATTACTATTTATATGTGACATGACTTGATATTCATACCTGATACATATATCACATCGCATCATAATATTGTAGCTCATTTATATGTGACATGACTTGATATTCATACTTGATGCATATATCACATCGGATCATTATGGTATAGCTTACCTTTATGTAACTTGACATGATATCTATATTTGACGCACATATCATATCGGATCATTGACTTGCATTTTGGTTTGGATTTTATGTGATTTCTGGATTTGGGAACCGATGCTATTTCAAATATGTAATCATTTAAAACCCGGTTCCCTTGATATGATATTCCGGTACGTCCACCATGTGTTTTCTCGGGGCTAGAGTGATATATGTGAACCCGAATCGAGGAGCTGGTTGAGGCCGATTACGGGTACATGGTGGACCCGGTATGGTACCCCGGGGCGAGAACGGTTTCGCTGTGTAGTAGACGGTGAGCCCGGCAAAGGGATTACTACCTACCGGTGATTGTATTTGAGCTCGGCGGATATCTGGAGGATACCGACCGGAGCCCAGAGATGGACATGGGTTGACCCGTACTGCCGGGGCCGAGGGCCAATACCGCAGACGGAGCCCAGAGATGGACATGGGTTGACCCGTACTGCCGGGGCCGAAGGCCGATACCGCAGACGGAGCCCTATATGGACGAGGATTTACGTGTCGATGCTAGGCACGAGTTTCATGATGTTTTTCCATGACTTTGTTTATGTCCTCATATTGCATACATGATGCTTATTGTCATTGGGTGACTGGTGGACGGGTTCCACGTTTATTGTCATTGGGTGACGGGTGGACAGGATTCCACGGTTATACAGACATGGATCATATACAGACTGGATTTACACTGATCATACTTCATTTGTATATATAACAGGGTATGAGGCGCTGTTATATATACCCTTACACCAATATTAGTGGTATGGGACGCTAATATATGTGTATTGATATCCTTTGATACTTCATCATATTTACTTCATTTGTATATATAACAGGGTATGAGGCGCTGTTATATATACCCTTACACCAATATTAGTGGTATGGGACGCTAATATATGTGTATTGATATCCTTTGATACTTCATCATATTTACTTCATGCAGACATACCTTATACTGATGACATGTTATTACCCGAGTACCTGGCACTATATACATGTTTAGATGCTACCTTGCCACCTTATTATACTTCAGATGTACTCTTGTGGTTATATTACTGATTGTTGACCTAGGTTTTTGTCTTGCATTCGGTTTCTGCTTGTAGATATTTCTATTCACGAGTTGGCAACTCACCCCCGTTGTGCCACAGTTCTTGCAGGTTTTGCCGTACAGGTTCCTTCGCGGCATTTCTGGCACATTGCTTCCTTGCGGGTGAATTGCTTTTGGTAGGTGGTTTCTTTCGCATCAAGAACCACCATTGTACTTATATTATTCTTTGTATCTAGAATTTCCATCAACCAAACTTGTATATTGTTTCGGACTCAGACTTTAGTGATGTATTATTCGACCTTAGAGTCGCGCTTAGTAGTATTGCGGTTTTCATGCTTTTTGAGTTCTTTTGGTTTGACCCTCGCCTTTCGGCGTTGTATATTATTCTTATTGCTTGTGTGGTTGTGACCGTCGTTTGACGAAGAGCTAGCTCCCGCTTGGGGATGCCTTTATCATTGCATATATTGTTATTCTTGTTGTACCCCATTCGTGGCCAGTTTACAAAAGAAACTCTGCCGAAATTTTTAGAAAAGACTTTACATTTTAAAAATGCACATTCGGCTTAGTTATTTAAAAACCTTGACTTCAAACATATTTTCCTTCACTTCTTTAAACCAGTTTTCTTTACTTACTCTTTAAATGGTTTTAGATTTCTGGGCTTTTGGCTTACTTGGATCAGATGGAGTCCTATAGACTTCATATGGTTCAAGGGCCAGTCACGTGCTCTTTCGGGTCGTGACACTCATGGAGGTTGGAGCTTGATCGTAGGCACCTCGGGTGGATCCATCTTTGACGCAAAGGAGACCTGCAACAGAACTCTTCCAAACCCTAGAAGAAGCCAAAGAAAGGAGATCAAGAACAAGGAGCTTGAACCAAGGAGTAAGAAGCAACTTGAAGACCCGAAGGACAAGACACGAGAGTATAACTTCTTAACCTAGTAGTTAGCACTCTCTTAGTTTATTTTTGTTAGATAAGGCTTAATAAAGATCCTAAAGTGGAAAAAAGTTCATGATGCAAAGCAAAACTAGTTTCTTTTGATGTGAGAAAACCGTTTTTAAAGTATTCCGCCTCCCCGCGACCCTTGGGGTGTGCATCATGGACTTACACTGGTATCAAAGCCATATTAAACCCTATCTAACTTGTTAGCAAAGTGTTGGAAATTCGATCACCGGAAAAACCCGAAAATCACATCCGAAAATATCAGTTTCTGTCGATTTTGAAATCTGGTCCTAAAATTTTTTCAGAAGGCTTAAAAATACAGGCAGGGTTTTTTAAGAATACTGATGAAATTTGGGCCCCAGAATCGATCAACTCACGGCGGATCCGCGGCCGAACCAAGCGTTCGGCCGCGGATCCGCCGCCGAGTTGACTCGGATTCAGCCCAAATTTCTTCTGTTATTCTTAGTTTTTGGAGTTGTGATTTTTGGGATATTTTGATTCTGCCCAGATATTTTGTGTACTGTGTTGACCTGAGGATAGATTCAAAATTGCTTATTCAATCGAAATTCTAATTGTTTTAGCTAATCGGTTCTTCTGTAATGCTTTATGTGTTTTGAAACGTCCGCTAATCTCTATACGACAATTAGTGGGGGTTGCACATATCTGTAGTGGTTTGTTTGTGTATATGAATGTTATTGAACTGTCGATGATGAATGGCCGGGGGATGTGAGACGAGTGTTTTCTTTTCTTTCATTCAATGTAATTTATGAAATTGATGTAATATTATTTTTGCGGGGCACATCCGGGATGAGGTTGTGGCCACCATTGTATTATTTCTTTTTACTGTTTTTGCTCCTAGGATAGACCCAACGAGGGGTGCACAAACTACCGGGTATTTTGAAGTGCTTAGTGGCCTACTCACGTTGTTGAGGGAGACTGCTTCACTTCTGGTACTTGGCGGGTAGTTTGCCGCACCCGTAGGGGTCTAGGATGGGGTTTTGGCTATTCATCACAACCGTGGAACCCGTCCTTCGTTATGGGATTAAACGAAGTGCGGTATTCCTAGTATATCCAATATCTTCATCAGTGATCTGGAATGCTTATTATTGCGTGCGACGAATGGATATATCTATATATGATATTTATCAGGCGTTGCTTATGTTTTTCACCCGCGCTAGTCTAGCCCCCGCTCTGTCGTTAGTTAAGTAACCTAACGGGTGATGACGGGGCCCAGTGGCGAATGCGGATGGCATAAGCGTACGTTGTATTTTCGTTGTTTTCTGCAATGGTAGGATTAAATGATGGGACAGCATTAATTCATTAATGCAAAGAAAATAAACCTAAAACTAAATCGTTGGAACAATTTCAAAACCACTCGGTTTTCTTCAAAATGCAAATTTAAATGCGGAGCTTAAACCACTCCTTTTAAAAAGCTATCTTGGTTCCTTCGATCATATCAAGTTCACTACGTTGCCAAAAACCAGCCGTAACCCTCCGTCGTTTCAAATAAACAGCACATCGTATTCATGCTATGTTTGTTGGCCTATGTCAAGGCATAGTGTATGGTAGCAATGTGTTGCTTATTTGTTGCATAGATAGATGCATTAGTTTAGGACAGTCGTACAGCCTTGTTGGCCTACGTCAAGGGCGAGTACGGATGGATCTAAATTAATCAGGACAACGACGGGTAGAACTTGACTTGCATCTTATGATTTGTTGGCCTACGTCAAGGTCATAAGAGCTTGGGGTAAAAATCACATCGGGAGTTTCAAACATAAAGGAAACTTGCAGATTTAGCATACCTTCTGGAGTGTGGTGACTAGAGTGGCTTCTATCTAGGGCATCATGCAATGATAGTTGGATCCCGATCCCACTGATGAGTAGGATTACTCTCGGGAAATTTTCTCACTTAACAATCAATACTATAAACCAAGTAGGTGTCTAGAAAGGTGTTATAGGGGCTACGCCTCCAGGGAAAAGAGGTTCTTTAATTAAGGAACTTCACAAAAGCGTTGGAAAACCTCCCTCGAAGTACCAACACTGGCCTGGCTGAAAGGTTAAGCAAGTATTGTGACGTGTGATTAAATCCTGACTAATTCTTCTTTTAGGGTTTGAAGAAGGATTTGAGGAAACAGTGGGAGCCATCCTGTTTAGATAAACTAATAAACCAATCTAAACTTGCAAGAGCATATGCTGAGTGTTTCTTTTCTCTCTCTCTGGCAGCTACCATGACAGGACTAAAACTATTACTTGAAAAAAATACACTGACCGGGCCAAACTATAAAGAATGGCTAAGGAACGTCAACATTGCACTGACTTATGACAAAGTGGCATATGTTACCACCGCTGTTCCTCCCCATATCCTAGGACCAGATTCCTCAGTTGCGGATAAGGAGGTTCGCAAAACCTGGGATCTAGACTGTGAGAGAGCTAAGTGTATCGTGCTGGCGTCCATGAACAATGAACTCCAGAAACAGCGCGAGGGTATGGATATTATATCCATCTTTCTCCATTGCAAGGAATTGTATGGGGAGCACTCCCGTATCGCGAGGTACGAGACCTCAAGGAAACTCTTCCAGATGAGGTTAGCTCCAGAATCACCTGTAGGAGAGCACGTCCTGAAAATGATCTGCATCATTGAGGAACTCGCAAACCTGGGATGCGTGCTAGAGAATGAATTGTACATCGACTTAATTTTGCAGTCCCTTCCCCACACCTTCTCTCAGTTCGTGCTGAACTTCAACATGCACGAAATGGAAACCGATCTTCCAAAGCTCCTCAACATGTTGAGGGTAGCAGAGACCTCCTTGAAAAAGGAGAAGACCCTCATTCTGTATGTTGGCCAATCATCCTCTTCTAAATCTAAAGCGAAAGCTAAAGGGAAGAAGAAGATGAAAGCCACCAAACCGAAAGGCGGGGTCAAGAAGGTGCAGGGAACGAACAAGGCAGGAAGGGTGAAGGCAGATAAGAACGAATGCTACTATTGTCACAAGCAAGGGCACTGGAAGAAGGATTGCATGGCCTTCAAATCCAAGGACACGAAGCAAGCTGTTGCTTCTGCTTCAGGTATGTTTGTAATCGAAAATTGTCTTTCAGTAAACTCTACATCATGGATACTTGATACCGGTTCTGGTTCTCATATCTGTAATTCTTTGCAGGCTCTGAGAAACCGTAGAGCACTGAAGACAGGTGATATGACTCTCCGGATGGGCAATGGAATGCACGTAGATGCTATTGCAATAGGGGAATATCACCTGGGGTAGACTAGTGGGCACATTTTGGTGTTGTACAGCTGTTTTTGTATTCCCAGTATGCTGTGTAATATTATATCAGTATCTTTGTTATCTAATGAAAGATATAATTTTGCGCTTGAAAGAAATGTCATGAACATTCTCCTAAATCAAGAAATGATTGGGTTTGGCACACTGGAAAACGGCATATACATACTTAATCAACCTCAAGTTTTCAACATTCAAAACACACTTAAAAGAAAGGCTCCAGATTCAAACCAAGCCTTCCTATGGCATTGTAGACTTGGTCATATAAACGAAACAAGGTTGACTAGGTTACATAAAGATGGATATTTAGATCCGTTTGAATATTCATCATATGCAACTTGTCAATCATGTATCCAAGGAAAAATGACCAAATCTCCGTTAACCGGATACGGAGAAAGAGCCACGGAACTCTTGGGACTTGTACACAGTGATGTATGTGGTCCAATGTCTACACATGCACGAAGCGGTCACTCTTACTTCATCACTTTTACTGATGACTTCTCTAGGTATGGACATGTGTTCTTAATGAAGCATAAATCTGAGGCCTTTGAGAAGTTTAAGGAGTATAAAAATGAAGTGGAGAAACAGACTGGTAAAATCATCAAGACACTTCGATCTGATCGAGGTGGAGAATACTTAAGTACCAGTTTCCTTGAATGCTTAAAAGAGAATGGAATTCTCTCTCAGCTTACTCCGCCTTATACACCTCAGCATAATGGTGTATCAGAAAGGAGGAATCGCACGCTACTGGACATGGTGCGTTCAATGATGAGTAGTGCTGAGTTGCCACTTTCCTTCTGGGGTTTTGCGCTAGAATCAGCAGCATACCTATTGAATAGAGTTCCGACTAAGTCTGTGCCTATAACTCCATATGAAATATGGAGCGGGAATAGACCATGTCTCAAGTATATCAAGATATGGGGGTGTCCGGCATATGTTAAAAAGCATAATCCAGACAAGCTCGAGGCACGATCGGTTTTGTGCAAGTTTGTAGGATACCCCAAGCATTCAAAGGGATATCTGGTCTACCACACTGAAGAACAAAAGGTGTTTGTCGCTCGCCACATTGTCTTCTTAGAAAGCGAATTTCTTGCAAAAGAAATTAGTGGGAGCGCGGTAGAGCTGGAAGAAATTCCAGAACCTCAAACTACTGCCGATGATTTAGTAGAACCTCAGGTTTCAATAGAGCCCGACGAACCAACGCCACTCCGCAGATCTAGTAGGCTTTCTTATCCTCCTGAAAGATACTATGGGTTTCTTGTAGATGGGGATCGAGAGGATTGCATCATCGATGATGATGAGCCTACTAATTTTCAGCAGGCTATCACGAGTAAAGACTCGGTGAAGTGGCTGGATGCTATGAGATCCGAAATGGAATCCATGTACACCAATAAAGTATGGACTTTAGAAGTTGCTCCTCCTGGGGTGAAACCAGTTGAATGCAAATGGATCTTCAAAAAGAAGATTGGTGCATTTAGACAAGTGGAAACCTACAAAGCTAGACTCGTTGCAAAAGGTTTTCGTCAAAGACCAGGATTGGACTATGATGAAACCTTTTCACCAGTAGCTATGCTTAAATCCATTCGGATCCTGCTTGCCATTGCTGCCTTCCATGACTATGAAATCTGGCAGATGAACGTAAAAACAGCTTTTCTAAATGGACATTTAGAAGAAAGTGTTTACATGGATCAACCAGAAGGTTTCTTAGACAGTGGGAGCAGCGGAAAAGTGTGCAAGTTGCTTAAATCTATTTATGGATTAAAGCAAGCATCGCGGAGTTGGAACATCTGCTTTGATGAGACGGTCAAAGAATTTGACTTTATCAAAAATGTAAATGAACCATGCATTTATAGGAAGATTGAGCAGTAGTCTTCCTCGTTTTGTACGTCGACGACATACTACTGATAGGGAATGATGTCCCTACGCTACAATCAGTAAAGCTCTTCTTGTCACAGAAATTCTCCATGAAAGACTTGGGAGGTGCCTCCTACATTCTGGGCATTAAGATCTATCGTGATAGATCCAAAAGGATGTTAGGACTTTCACAGTCCAGGTATATTGACACTATACTAAAGAGATTTAGTATGGAAGATTCCAAGCATGGTAATTTGTCCATTTGTCACGGGATCACCCTCTCCAAAGAGATGTCTCCAAAGACTGATGAAGAGAGGGCTCGCATGGGCATTATACCCTACGCTTCGGCAGTAGGATCCATAATGTATGCGATGTTATGTACCAGACCAGATGTAGCTTACGCACTTAGTGTGGTAAGCAGGTATCAGTCTGACCCAGGTAAGAAGCATTAGATAGCGGTAAAGAACATTCTCAAGTACCTGAGAAGGACTAAGGAGATGTTCTTGATTTACGGTAATGGGGACCTCCAGGTCAAGGCTTTTACCGACTCCATCTTCCAAAGTGACAAAGATGACTCTAAATCCGTTTCGGATTTTGTGTTTACCCTCAATGGAGGGGCGGTATGTTGGAGGAGTTCCAAACAGGATACCGTCGCAGACTCAACTATGGAAGCTGAGTATATAACTGCTAACGGTGCCGCGAAAGAAGCTGTCTGGATGAAGAAGTTCATCTCCGAACTTCAGGTGGTTCCGTCCATTGCCAATCCAATACCTTTGTATTATGATAACGATGGGGTTGTAGCATTAGCGAAGGAACCAAGGTCCTATCAGAAATCCAGGCATATCTTAAGGCGGTATCACCTGATCAGGGAGATCGTGGATCGTCGGGAGATCGAGGTGCGGAGAGTGGACACAAAAGACAACAGACAACACGGCAGATCCATTCACCAAGGCCATCCCTCAAGTCCAGTTCGAGAGGCTGTTTGAGATGTTGGGCATGTGGTACACCAGCAACTGGATCTAGTACAGACAGTGGGTACTCATTGAGCCAATTATAGGCCTTAGTGCAAGTGGGAGATTGTTGGATATATATGCTGTAGAGGCCTTCATTGTATAGGATACTAGGGATATGTATGTACATGTCAATCTTGCTTGATATGATAGTACACTATTTGGTTTGTCTTTATCTTAACGTGTGATATATTTTACTTTGTATTTATATACATGTTGATAAAGCCCATAGGGTGTTTGCCTGACTACCGGCGTTGTGATGGCAGTCATACTTGTGGGAGCTGGATAGTCAATAGGCACATCCTTAAATATCCCTGGTCGCAGGAGTATCGAGACTGGGCATCGATGCACCAGAGTAGACTAGTGTATACATATCTAGACCCTGACGAGGGGCGATGGATTGGTCCTGCAACCATTGGTGATGTGCACCTAAGATTGTATACAGATACTCACTGAGTGTGAGTACACCGGACAAGACTCGCCGAGAACTGACTGGATGGTATTATACCTAACTTCAGATAGCAGTTCTCAGGTGACATGTGTACAGATAATCTGTTGACTTAAGGTCATCATTTGTCTCGTGTGAGTTCCCACTGTGCTTTGATTACTACCCTACCATGGCTCAAAGGAGTCGTGCAAACAGGTTTTAGTTGGGTACAGTCCTGAGCCATATAGAGGCAGTGAGCGACTGTTAGGGATTCGTCTCTCCCGGTATAGGGAGTCGATATCGCACTGTGATCGGTTGGTCATTACCATAAGTCCCTGGCCAGGGCTGATTGAGAATTACTGGTGGACTGATCAGTAGATTCTCGGATGGTCTTGAGCCACACCGGCATGACTTGTACGGTTGTTAGGGGTCTGACGTTCACCACCTCCCTAGACCTACATGTGATACTCTCAGACGAACAGACCGGACTGCACGGATATTGTCACGGACAGGCTCAGTAGGGGTTACGGACGAGTTCGCTCGCCGGCCTCCTTTTCGACATGTACCTGGGTTGCCGTTACGTACAGCTAGTGCCACTGACGGACTTGTGGTTAAACCTACTGCCAGCGTACTGTCGAGTCTTTAGAGTCCCACACAGAGGGTTTCCCTGGATCAAGCAAGACGATGTAGATGTCGTATGGTCTTACGGCAGGGTTTCGATCGCATTCGTGTACTGGCTACTCGAATGACGATCGGACGGATAATACTGGTAGGCTTTGGTTTAAGCCGGATACTAGTATTGCAGTATTGGATTATACTGATCTCAGTGTATCCGTATTTTTCGGAATACGGATACGGGTATGAAAATACGGAAAAGGGCATTCTTATAAATTCACAAGTTTGACCTTCTAGAAGGAGACACCTCATTATAGTTTTATTCTTTTTCATTAAAGGATTAATGAGGTGGAATTAGGAGAGTTATGAAGCATGGGTTGAAAGCATGGCTATGGATTTATTTATTCACTTTGGAATTACTATTCAAGTAAGGTTGTATTTTATTTGATTAAAGAATTCCATGGTTGAATTATTGTGAAAAATACATAGCCATTCTCATAAGTCATTTTTCATTCATTCTCGCAAATGCTTTCTCTCTCCTAGGTTTTTCTTCTCTTCTTCTTCATGAAACTCATACACTTGCATGTGTTGCAAATCAATGAGTTTTGAGGTCTATTAATCCATTACACTCACTCTACATCTACTTAGTCTTCTCACTTAGCAAGTTTGATCACTAAGTTATCTCATGGAGGTTGGAGATTGATCGTAGGCACCTCGGGTGGATCCATCTTTGACGCAAAGGAGACCGGCAACCGAACTCTTCCAAACCCTAGAAGAAGCCAAAGAAAGGAGATCAAGAACAAGGAGCTTGAACCAAGGAGCAAGGAGCAACTTGAAGACCCGAAGGACTAGACACGAGAGTATAACTTCTTAACCTAGTAGTTAGCACTCTCTTAGTTTAGTTTTGTTAGATAAGGCTTAATAAAGATCCTAAAGTGGAAAAAAGTTCATGATGCAAAGCAAAACTAGTTTCTTTTGATGTGAGAAAACCGTTTTTAAAGTATTCCGCCTCCCCGCGACCCTTGGGGTGTGCATCATGGACTTACATCATCAGCTCGGTGACTGGTACTGAAAAGTCGTCCTTCGGGCAAGCTTTATTGAGGTCCCGAAAGTCCACGCAGATGCGCACTGTCCCATTTTTCTTCATCACCGGGACAATGTTGGCGATCCAGTCAGGATATTGAATCTCTTGGATGAAGCCGGAGTCGATTAGCTTCTTGACCTCGGCGTTGATGCTCATCTCAAGCTCGGGCCGCTTTCTTCTCGGTGCTTGTTTGATCGGCTTGATGTCTGGAGAAATCGCCAATCTGTGGACAGCAACCTCTGGATCCAATCCGGGCATCTTGGAATAGTTCCATGCGAAGCAATCTTTATATTGCATGAGCACATCTTTTAGCGTAGCCTCCTTTTCTTCAGAAAACAGTTCACTGACGAACGTCGGCCGTGGGTCATTTGTCGTTCCCAACTCGATTTTTCTGAAGTCATCTGCAGTAGTATGTATCCCATCTTCCAGCTCTTTTGGCGCTGGTGGAAACTCGGAGATCACCTCGTTATCATCGTTTTCGAAGCACCAGGGAAGATCAGTCATATCTTCGCATATTCCTTCTACTGACATCTTTATCACTTGACAGATGCAAGATTGCTTCCAAGACCGATATTGATCTGGTTCTACTCTCGCTGCATACGTGGCTTTCGGTTCATGCTTCTGTGGCGGGGTTATTCTCCAACTGCTGGATAGAGCGAACCTACATTGTTGATATTGGTCTTCGATCCAGTTCTTGAAAGTGAAGCAGTCTTCGAAAGGATGTCCTATTGCTCGGTGATAGGAGCAATAGTCTGGGTGAGAAACCTTGTCTGCTTGCTCGGGGTGTTTGGACTCCGGGAGTGTCATCATCTGATGTTTTATGACAAGATCGAATATCTTCTTTGTCTTGTCTTGGGGAAAAGAATATTCTCTACCCATCTTCTTTATGAGAGACGGATTCCGGCTGCTCGATCCTTGATCGCGTGGCTTCTTAGATCTGCTACGCTGTTGTCGAACGTTTTTTCCGTCCTTTGGTTTATTTTTGCCTCTGCGCCGGGTCTTTTGTATGACAGGTTGGCGATGCAGAGCATTGTCATTCTCTGCAGCTTGCTGAAGGAGGCGCTGCGTCCTGGCTTTCTCGTAAATGGTCATTTCGCGACTATGGTCATCCCGGACCTTTTGACCCTCTTCCCTTATTAGCTTGTCCATTTTTTCTTCAAACGACGGACTTGGCATTTTCATGGCGGGACCTCGTTTTGGTTCAGGATCAGCGTCTTTTAATAGAACATCTTCTTCATCAACAAAGTCATGTATAACGCAGCAGTCATGGAATCATTCCCGTTTCTTGGATTGGACATATCCAAGGCCGATCGTTTCCATTCTCCCGTGGGGCAATTTTCGCTGAGTTCCGGGGACGTACCAGATCCTGTTGTAGAACTGAGTTTGTCGAGCAGTTTGTTTGAATGGTATGCCTTGGCGCCTCAACAGCCTTTTTAATCCTTCTGTGTAGTATCTATAAGTCCACGTTACCTCTCCCGGTACTTACGGGCTTGCGGAAATGATGAAAAATGATTTTTCTTTTGGTGGTAACATGGACTCAAAATACGGATCTTTGTTAAACAACTATCTAACAATCCTAACAAGAGTTTTACTTACTCGGTTAGGGGGTTATACCTTAAATTGAACTCCTTCGTCTTCAACTCCTTGCGGTGGTCGGATCGGCCTCACCTCGTCGTCTCTTTGTGCCGAAGATGGATCCACCTGAAAGCTTCTACCTTTGGCTTCAACCTCAATCTTGAGGAAACTAGAACACTTGGTTTGCTAAACCTTGTGTACTAGGATGAGTAGAGGAGTGTGTTGGGTTTTATCTCTATGGTTCTTGCTTCTCAACACATGAGACAAGTAGAACCATGGACTAGAGAGAGAGCAAGAGGAAGAGGGAGAGCTCAAGCATGAGAGAGAAAGGAAATGAAAGAATGAGCAAGACTTTTGCCATCCAAGCTCTCATAATCCAAAATCATCATAACAAATAATAGTAATTGAGTATTATGTGATGGTTCAAGTCAAAATGGCCATATCATTTCATGCACTCATTTTGCAAAGAGAAACAAGCAAGCAAAAGTCTTTGCCATGAAATGATAGCCATTGTAATGATGAAGGTCAACAAATCCAACCTAGTCAACCGGTCAACTGAGTCAACAAGTCAACAAAGTCAACCATCAACAACCATGTCACAATAATACTTAATTAATATTATTATTAATCATATTTCTTATTCTCATTAGGGTTTAGCAAAAAGTCAACAGTCAGCAACCCTAATGAGAATCCTCTGCCTCTGTCTCTCTGTCAACTGTGCATACACACCCGCATCCGCGTTCCGAGGAACACGAATACAAACGAGATAAAACCAATCCCAAAACGTACACTAGGATCTGGCTTAAACCAAATCCCGCTAGTGATAACTGTCCGGACACTAAACGTGCACAAGTGCACGGATGTGACCGAACCCTGTCGCAAAACCATGCGACCTCTACTCTTTTGCCTAAAGGCGAATAGCTCTCTGTGTGGGACTCTAAAGACTCGACACTACGCTGGCAGTGGGTTTAACCACAGACCGCAAGCGGCACTAGCTGTGCGTAACGGCCCTCAGGTAGATGCTGATAAAAAGACTGACGAGGTGAAACCCATCTGAATTCCTACTGAGCCTGAATGTGACAATCTCCGTACAGTCCGGTCTGTTCATCTGAGAATATCGCATGGCGGGCTTAGGGGGCGGTAAACGTCAGTCCCCTAATAGCGGTACAAGTCGTGTCGGAGTGTAGCCCAGAACACCCTGAGATAACACTGGAAACCTACCAGTATATCTCGCTTGCCCTGGCCAGGGACTTTGTGTAATGGCTCTCCTAGACACAGGGCGATATCAACCCCCAATACCGGGAGAAAAGAATCCTGTCTAACCGTCACTGCCTCCAAGTGCTTCGGGACTGCACCCAACTACTACCTGTTTGCACGACTCCTTTGAGCCGTGGTAGGGTAGTAATCAAAGTACAGTGGGAACACACTCGAGGCGAAGTGACAGTGTCAAGTCAGCGGACTAAGCTGTACTCATGTCACCTGGGAACTGATAACTGACGATAGGTATAATACCAACCAATCAGTTCCCGACGAGTCCTGTCCAGTGTACTCGTAACCTAACGAGCACCCACATACTATCTCAAGTACGACGTACTGACGGCTGTGGGATAGACCGTCTTCCCTGCTGGGATGAGAAGCGCATACGCTAGTCTACTCCGGAGTATCGATGCCCTGTCTCGATAGTCCTACAAATAGGGACCTGCATAAGGATGTGCCTGTGGATTACCCAGCCCCCACGAGTGTGACTGCCATCACAACGCTGGTAATCAAGTAAGGATCCTAAGGGATCTACTAGTATGTATAAGCGATATGCTAAAATAAACACATGCACATATTAAAGTAGAAACAAACCAAGTAGCATACTACCATTTTGAGCAAGATTGTCTATATAACAATGAATATCCCAAGCTTCCTGTAAGTCGATGTGCAACACCCCACAACTTGCGGGGAGGCGGAAATATGAAAAACGATCCTGTTCTTTGCTTAAACATCGACTAACCGCATGAATTGAAGCTAAACGATAACTAACAACTATCATAGAAGTTCTAAACTACTATGTGAAATGATTATACCTCAAGAACCGTGTCCTTCGGGTCTTCATCGCTGTCCTCCACTCCTCGTAGGCTCCTTGGAACATCGGCAACTTCACGGCCTCCTAAAATCAAAGACGATCCACCCGAAAGCTTCTACGCCAAGCTTAATCTCAACCTTGAGATAACTAGGATGCTTAAAGTGCTAATCTAAGCTACCTAGAGGATATAGAGTGGGGTTATGGATGTTTTAGTCTATCTAACCCTTGATCTCAACACATGAGAGGTTAGGGTTAGGGTTTCAAGAGAGAGTGAGCTTGAGGAGAGAGAAGGTGAGAATGATAATTAGAACAAAAGTCCTTCTCACTTGAATATATGATACATAATGAATTATCAAATAATATCAATTAATTGATTATTCACCATGTTTCATTTAATCAAGGAGAGTGATTCATCATGTGAGTCATTAGATCATTAATGAAGCATTAATGATATGATGAATCATATAAATGAGTCACATAAAGCAATCATGAAAAAGCCACCTCAACCCCTCATGTCACCACTCTTCTAGAACCTTCTCGACAAATTACAAGAACGCCCCTCCAATCCATGAAAACACGGAAAAACTTTAGACTGTATAAATCCAATAACCTGATACTAGAATCTGGCTTAAACCAAAGACAGCTAGTAAAAACTGTCCGAAAAGTCGTACGTGCGTAAACACACGTATGCATCCGAACCCTTGTCGTAAAACCCTACGACCTCTATATCGTTTCGCCTGGAGCAGGGAAACTCTCTGTGTGGGACTCTAAAGACTCGACACTATCCTGGCAGTGGGTTTAATCACAGACCGCAAGCGGCACTAGCTATACGTAACGGTCCCCAGGTAGATGTCGATAAGAAGGCCGATGAGGTAAATCATCCGAACTCCCAATGAGCCTGATGTGACACTCTTCGTACAGTCCGGTCTGTTCGTCTAAGACTATCGCATATCAAGCCTAGGAGGCGGCAAGCGTCGGTCCCCTAATAGCTGTATAAGTCGTGCCGGAGCGAAGCCCATTACGCCCTGAGAAGCTACTGGAGCCTACCAGTATATCTTGCTTGCCCTGGCCAGGGACTTTGCGTAATGGCTCTCTGACACAGTGCGATATCATCTCCCAATACCGGGAGAGACGAATCCTATCTAACCACCACTGCCTCTAAGTGCTCGGGACTGCACCCAACTGCTACCTGTTTGCACTACTCCTTTGAGCCGTGGTAGGGTAGCAATCTAAGAACAGTGGGACACACTCGAGGCGAAGTAGCAGTTTCAAGTCTGCAGACTATGCTGTACTCATGTCATCTGGGAACTGATAACTGACGATGGGTATAATACTAACCAATCAGTTCCTCGGCGAGTCCTGTCCGGTGTACCCGTAACCTAACGAGCACCTGTATACTATCTCTAGTACGACGTACTGATGGTTGTGGGACAGACCATCTCCCCAACTGGGATGAGAAGCGTATACACTTAGTCTACTCCGGAATATCGATGCCTTATCTCGATAATCCAACGACCAGGAACCTATATAGGATGTTGCTTACAGACTATCCAGCTCCCACTAGTGTGACTGCCATCACGACGCTGGTAATCAAGCAAAGATCCTATGGGCTCTACTAATATGTATAAGTGATACGTTACAAGAAACATATGCACATATTAAAGTAGACGCAAACCAAGTAGCATACTATCATTTTTAGCAAGACTGTATATATATAACTGTGAATATCCCAAGCTTCCATTAAGTAATATACAATCTAGTATGATACAATAATGGCCCCTAGGGCATATACACTAACAATCTCCCACTTGCACTAGGGCCATGAGCTGGCATATCGTAGACCTATCATCTCGAATAGCCTCTCGAACTGCGTCTGAGGAATGGCCTTTGTGAATGGATCAGCAATGTTATCCTCCATCTTTACTCTCTTTACCTCGATTTCCCGGCGATCTATGATCTCCCTGATCAGGTGATACCACCTTAAGATGTGTCTGGACTTCTGATGGGACCTGGGTTCCTTTGCTAAAGCTATAGCACCGTTGTTGTCACAATACAGAGGTATTGGATCAACACTGGTAGGAACCACCTGAAGTTCTGTGAGGAACTTCTTCATCCAGACTGCTTCTTTTGCGGCATCGCAAGCAGCTATGTACTCTGCTTCCATCGTTGAGTCAGCAACGGTCTCCTGTTTGGAACTCTTCCAACAGACCGCCCCTCCATTGAGGGTAAAGACATAACCCGACATGGACTTGGAGTCATCTTTGTCACTCTGGAAGCCGGAGTCGGCAAAGGCCTCCATCTGAAGGTCTCTTCCGCCATACACCAAGAACATCTCCTTAGTTCTCCTTAGGTACTTGAGAATGTTCTTTACTGCTATCCAGTGCTTCTCCCCTGGGTTTGCTTGATACCGGCTTACCACGCTCAATGCGTATGCTACATCTGGTCTGGTACATAACATCGCATACATTATAGAGCCTACAGCAGAAGCGTAGGGTATAATTGACATGCGATCCCTTTCCAAATCAGTCTTTGGAGACATCTCTTTGGAGAGGGTGATTCCGTAACAAGCCGGTAGGTTACCGCGCTTAGAATCATCCATACTAAATCTCTTCACTATGGTGTCTATGTACCTGGACTGTGAAAGTCCCAACATCCTCTTTGATCTATCACGATAGATCCGGATCCCCAGAATGTAGGTGGCATCACCCAGGTCTTTCATGGAGAATTTATGTGACAAGAATCTTTTGACTGACTGTAACATAGGAATATCATTTCCTATTAGGAGAATGTCATCCATGTACAAGACTAGGAATACTACAGCTCTCCCTACAATCTTACTGTATATGCATGGTTCATCTGGATTTTTGATAAAGTCAAATTCTTTGACAGCATCATCAAAACAGATGTTCCAACTCCGTGATGCCTGTTTTAGTCCATAAATGGACTTAAGCAGCTTGCATACTTTACCGCTGCTCCCACTCTGAATGAATCCCTCTGGCTGATCCATATAGATGCTTTCTTCTAAATTTCCATTTAGAAAAGCCGTCTTTACGTCCATCTGCCAGATCTCATAATCGTGGAAGGCAGCAATAGCAAGAAGGACCCGAATGGATTTCAGCATAGCTACTGGAGAAAAGGTTTCGTCATAGTCCAAACCAGGTCTTTGACGAAAACCCTTTGCAACAAGTCTAGCTTTATAGGTTTCAACCTGTCTATCCACACCAATCTTCTTTTTGAAGATCCATTTGCATCCTACGGGTTTTACCCTATCTGGAGCAACGTCCAAAGTCCATACTTTGTTAGTGTACATGGACTCCATTTCGGTCCGCATTGCTTCCAGCCATTTTACTGAGTCACCGCTCTGAATGGCTTGCTAGAAGCTAATAGGCTCATCATAGTCAATAGTGCAATCCTCTCTATCCCCGTCTATGAGAAAACCGTAGTATCTCTCGGGCGGATGAGACTGCCTATTACTCCTGCGGAGTGGCGTCAGGATGTCCGGTTCTTCTGAAACCTCTGGTTCTACCAAGCTTTCAGTAATGGGTTGTGGTTCTGGAATTTCTTCCAGTTCTATTGCGTTCCCATTTATCTGATTTTCTAAAAACTCAGTTTCCAAGAAGCGGGCATTATGAGAAACAAAACTCTTTTGTTCCTCTGGGTAATAGAAATAATATCCTTTGGAGTTCTATGGATATCCCACAAACTTACACTGTACTGGTCGTGCCTCTAGCTTGTCCGCATGCTGCTTCTTTATAAAAGCTGGACATCCCCATATCTTAATATGTTTAAGATAGGGTTTCTTTCCACACCACATCTGATATGGTGAAGTAGGCACAGTCTTAGTTGGAACTCGGTTTTAAAAGGTATGCAGCTGATTCTAGTGCATATCCCCAGAATGATTGTGGTAACTCAGCTTTACTTATCATGGAACGAACCATATCCAATAGGGTTCGATTCCTCCTTTCCTATACACCGTTGTGTTGTGGTGTGTATGGAGGAGTAAGCTGAGAGAGAATTCCATTCTCTTTTAAGTAACCCAGGAACTCGGCACTTAAGTATTCACCACCTCGATCAGATCTCAGTGTCTTGATACTTTTGCTGGTTTGGTTTTCTACTTCATTTTTGTATTCTTGGAATTTCTCAAAGGCCTCGGATTTATGCTTCATCAAGAAGATATATCCATACCTAGAGAAATCATCCGTAAAAGTAATGAAGTAGGAATAACCACCTCGCACATGTGAAGACATTGGACCGCACACGTCACTGTGTACGAGTCCCAAGAGCTCGCTCGCTCTTACTCCGTGTCCAGTAAACGGAGTCTTTGTCATCTTTCCCATGAGACAAGATTCACAAGTAGCATAAGATTGATATTCGAATGAATTCAAATATCCTTCTCTATGTAACTTAGTTAATCGTGTTTCATTGATGTGACCTAGTCTACAATGCCATAAGAAATCCTGATTCATATCTGGAGATTTTCTTTTAAGTGCATTCTGGATATTGAAAACCTAAGCTTGATTTAATACGTATATACCGTTATTTAATGTACCTGACCCAATCAGAACTTGATTTAGGTGGATGTGGACCACATCGCTTATAAAAGTAAAATCATATCCTTCTTTAGAAAGTAAGGATACAGATATGATATTACATGTTGTACCTGGTACATAAAAACAGTTACGCAGAATCAATATCTCCCCTGTTGTCAGTCCAAGATGATATTCCCCTACGGATTCAGCGTACATGCTCATTCCGTTAGCAACTGTGAGGGTCATATCACCTATCCCGATAACCCTACGATTTCTCAGAGCCTGTAATGAATTAAAGATGTGAGTTCCTGATCCGGTATCCAATACCCAGGAAGTAGGGTTAACTGACATACAGTTCTCTATAACAAATACACTTGAGGCTGAAGCCACAACATGCTTCATATCCTGGCTACTGGCTTTAAAAGCCCTACAATCATTCTGCCAATGTTCATTCCTGTAACAATAGGAACGTCCCTCTCTTACTATATCCAGTCCCGAAACTTTTGCCTTTCTCTTTCCTTCTCCTTCCCTGGTTTCCTTCAGGGTAGAAGGCAGAGACTGTAGAATCAAGTCAGTATTTGACTCGTTTCCCAACGCGCTCTCCAGGTCCTGGAGCTTATCAATACAGCTAGTCATTATAAGGACGTTGCCCCTTACAGATGACCCGTCAGCTAACCTCGCTTGAATTAATTCGTTTGAGGTTTCATATCTAGTGATATGAGATTGCTCTCCATATAAATCTTTATTATGGAGAAAGATGGAAACTAAGTCTATCTTCTCGTGCTGCTTCTGGTATACACCATCAACTGAAGCTAACACGAAGCACTTAGCTTTTGCTTTATCTTTTTCCCTTGTCTGACGGATATCACAGTGGAAACTGGACCTGAGAC
The DNA here is from genome assembly GCA_030015575.1 of Agapanthus africanus. Taxonomy (NCBI): domain Eukaryota; kingdom Viridiplantae; phylum Streptophyta; class Magnoliopsida; order Asparagales; family Amaryllidaceae; genus Agapanthus; species Agapanthus africanus. Next base: position 214,875,321 of record JASDDO010000008.1, read on the forward strand.
GGCGGGATCTTGAGTAGTAATAGGGTGGTCCAGCTTGTCATAGCCAATGGACATCTGGACAGACCTTTGCCAGTCATATAAGTCAGATTCAGTCAATTTGTTATCTAGATGTAACCTATGTGTGGTCATAAGGTCGCTGCAATTTAAGAGAGCGAAGAAGATACTATTAGCATGATGCTCTTGCAAGTTTAGAGTGGTTTAATTTATCTAAACAGGATGGCTCCCACCGTTTCTCGAATCCCTCCTCAAACCATAAAAGAAGAATTAGCCAGGACAATTCTCACCGTAAAATACTTGCTTAACCGTTCAGCTAGGCCAGTGTCGATACTTCGAGGGAGGTTTTCCAACGCTTTCGCGAAGTTCCTTAATTAAATAACCTCTTTTCTCTGGGGGCGTAACCCCGCTGACACCTTTCTTGGCACCTACTTGGTTTATAGCATTGATCGTTAAGTGACGAATTTCCTGATAAGTAGCATGTACTCACAGTAGGATCGGGATCCAAAATATCATCGTATGATAATGTTGAAGGAATCCTACCAACATTCATCAAACTCCAAAATGGTATGCTGTCTCTGCAAATTTCAGTTTCTTTAGAAATTCCCGATATAGATTTTTGCCCCATGCTCTTATGACCTTGACTTTGGCCAAACAAATCATAAGTCACATGTCAAGTTCTACCCGTCATTGTCCAGGTTAATTTGAACCCACCCGTACATACCCTTGACTTTGGCCAAACAAGGTAGTACGACTGTCCCAAACCAACGCATCTATCTATGCTACATATGAATATCCAATAGCTACCAAACACTGTGCCTTGACTTTGGCCAAACAAACACAGCTTGAATACTATTGGATACCCAAATGAAATGACGGAGGGCTACGAATGGTTTTGGTAAAACCGTGAACGTAGTGAACTTGATATAATCGAAGGAACCTGATACTTTTTAAAAGGAGTGGTTAAAGCTCCGCAATTAAAAAATTCTGCTCTTTTAAAATAACCGAGTGGTTTCTTTTTAAATTTGTTCCAACGATTAAACTTTGGTTTATTTTCTTTGCATTATAATAATGCGTCCCATCATTTAACCTATCATTGCAGAAAACAACGAAAACACCACGTCCTCTTATGCCATCCGCATTCGCCACGGGGTCCCGTCATCACCCGTTAGGTTACTTAACTAACGACAGAGCGGGGGATGGGCTAGCGCGGGTGTAAAACATAAGTGACGTCTAAATAGCTATCATATATAGATATTGTACATTCGTCAGACGCAATAATAGGCATTCCAGATCACAGATAAACAATATTGGATTTGCAAGCAATCCGCATTTCTTTTGAGCCTGCAATGAAAGACGGATTACACAGTTGTGATGAATAGCCATTACCCCACCCAAGACCCCTACGGGTACGGAAAACTACCCGCCAAGTACCAGAAGTGAAGCGGTCTACCTCAACACTTCAAAATACCCGGTAGTTTGTGCACCCCACCTTGGGTCTATCCTAGGAGCAAAAAACAGTAAAAAGAAATAATACAACGGTGGCTACAACCACAACCTGGATGTGCCCCGCAAAATAATATTATAACTTATTACATTTACATCAAATGAATTAAATAATAACCCATCACATAACCCCGGTTATACATCACAACAGTCCAACACAGTTCATAAACACAAACAGATAAAATCCATTACAGAAATGTGCAACCCCCTGCCAACTGACATACTAGCAGTTAGGGGAGGTTTACGAACACATTATACAAACACAGATATAATCCAACAAGCAAATACCATATAATTTCGATCGATTAAACACATTTAATTTTGCTCCAATACTTCTCTGTAAATCTGAAACCTGAGCAAACATTAAAAAATTCCAGAAAATACCCAATATCACAGAGAACCAACACAGGAAATTTGGGCTGGTGAATCGGCAACTCGGCGGCGGAATCGCGGCGGATCGGGGGGATTCGCCGCGGTTCCACGGCGGTTTAGTCAATTAGTGAGCCCAGTTTTCTTGGGTGTTCTAATACTATCATTTTGGGCTTTCTGAACCTGCCTGAAAAATTTTTGGACTTCATTTAACAATCGACAGAAACCATGATATCGGGGTTTTCCGGTTTTGGTTTTTTCCGTTCGAAATTCATACAATTTTGCAAGTGAGTTAATTATTGTTTAGCGAGACTCTGATACTACTGTAAGTCGATGTGCAACACCCCACGACTTGCGGGGAGGCGGAAATATGAAAAACGATCCTGTTCTTTGCTTAAACATCGACTAACCGCATGAATCGAAGCTAAACGATAACTAACAACTATCATAGAAGTTCTAAACTACTATGTGAAATGATTATACCTCAAGAACCGTGTCCTTCGGGTCTTCATCGCTGTCCTCCACTCCTCGTAGGCTCCTTGGAACATCGGCAACTTCACGGCCTCCTAAAATCAAAGACGATCCACCCGAAAGCTTCTACGCCAAGCTTAATCTCAACCTTGAGATAACTAGGATGCTTAAAGTGCTAATCTAAGCTACCTAGAGGATATAGAGTGGGGTTATGGATGTTTTAGTCTATCTAACCCTTGATCTCAACACATGAGAGGTTAGGGTTAGGGTTTCAAGAGAGAGTGAGCTTGAGGAGAGAGAAGGTGAGAATGATAATTAGAACAAAAGTCCTTCTCACTTGAATATATGATACATAATGAATTATCAAATAATATCAATTAATTGATTATTCACCATGTTTCATTTAATCAAGGAGAGTGATTCATCATGTGAGTCATTAGATCATTAATGAAGCATTAATGATATGATGAATCATATAAATGAGTCACATAAAGCAATCATGAAAAAGCCACCTCAACCCCTCATGTCACCACTCTTCTAGAACCTTCTCGACAAATTACAAGAACGCCCCTCCAATCCATGAAAACACGGAAAAACTTTAGACTGTATAAATCCAATAACCTGATACTAGAATCTGGCTTAAACCAAAGACAGCTAGTAAAAACTGTCCGAAAAGTCGTACGTGCGTAAACACACGTATGCATCCGAACCCTTGTCGTAAAACCCTACGACCTCTATATCGTTTCGCCTGGAGCAGGGAAACTCTCTGTGTGGGACTCTAAAGACTCGACACTATCCTGGCAGTGGGTTTAATCACAGACCGCAAGCGGCACTAGCTGTACGTAACGGTCCCCAGGTAGATGTCGATAAGAAGGCCGATGAGGTAAATCATCCGAACTCCCACTGAGCCTGATGTGACACTCTTCGTACAGTCCGGTCTGTTCGTCTAAGACTATCGCATATCAAGCCTAGGAGGCGGCAAGCGTCAGTCCCCTAATAGCTGTATAAGTCGTGTCGGAGCGAAGCCCATTACGCCCTGAGAAGCTACTGGAACCTACCATTATATCTTGCTTGCCCTGGCCAGGGACTTTACGTAATGGCTCTCTGACACAGTGCGATATCATCTCCCAATACTGGGAGAGACGAATCCTATCTAACCGCCACTGCCTCCAAGTGCTCGGGACTGCACCCAACTGCTACCTGTTTGCACGACTCCTTTGAGCCGTGGTAGGGTAGCAATCTAAGAACAGTGGGACACACTCGAGGCGAAGTAGCAGTTTCAAGTCTGCGGACTATGCTGTACTCATGTCATCTGGGAACTGATAACTGACGATGGGTATAATACCAACCAATCAGTTCCTAGGCGAGTCCTGTCCGGTGTACCCGTAACCTAACGAGCACCTGTATACTATCTCTAGTACGACGTACTGATGGTTGTGGGACAGACCATCTCCCCAACTGGGATGAGAAGCGTATACACTTAGTCTACTCCGGAATATCGATGCCTTATCTCGATAATCCAACGACCAGGGACCTATATAGGATGTTGCTTACAGACTACCCAGCTCCCACTAGTGTGACTGCCATCACGACGCTGGTAATCAAGCAAAGATCCTATGGGCTCTACTAATATGTATAAGTGATACGTTACAAGAAACATATGCACATATTAAAGTAGACACAAACCAAGTAGCATACTACCATTTTTAGCAAGACTGTATATATATAACTGTGAATATCCCAAACTTCCATTAAGTAATATACAATCTAGTATGATACAATAATGGCCCCTAGGGCATATACACTAACACTTCCATCAAGTAATATACAAACTAGTATGATACAGTAATGGCCTCTAGGGCACATACACTAACAATCTCCCACTTGCACTAAGGCCATGTACTGGCGTATCGAAGACCTGTCATCTCGATCAGCCGCTCGAACTGAGTCTGGGGTAAGGCCTTCGTGAGTGGATCAGCAGTGTTATCTTCTGTATTTACTCTCTTCACCTCGATCTCCCGGCGATCTACGATCTCCCTGATCAGGTGGTACCGCCTCAAAATGTGCCTGGACTTCTGATGGGACCTCGGTTCCTTCGCTAAAGCTATAGCGCCGTTGTTGTCACAATACAGCGGTATTGGATCAACATTGGTAGGAACCACCTGAAGCTCCGTGAGGAACTTCTTCATCCAGACATCTTCCTTTGCGGCATCGCAAGCAGCTATGTACTCCGCTTCCATGATTGAGTCAGCAACGGTTTCCTGCTTGGAGCTCTTCCAGCAAACCGCCCCTCCATTGAGGGTAAAGACATAGCCCGACATGGACTTGGAGTCATCCTTGTCACTCTGGAAGCTGGAGTCAGCAAAGGCCTCGATCTGGAGGTCTTTTCCGCCATACACCAAGAACATCTCCTTAGTCCTTCTCAGGTACTTGAGAATGTTCTTTACCGCTATCCAGTGCTTCTCCCCTGGGTCCGACTGATACCGGCTTACAACGCTCAATGCGTATGCTACATCTGGTCTGGTACACAATATCGCATACATAATAGAGCCTACCGCAGATGCGTAGGGTATTGATGACATGCGAGCCCTTTCCAAATCAGTCTTAGGAGACATCTCTTTGGAGAGGGTGATTCCGTGACAAGCCGGTAGATTACCTCGCTTGGAATCTTCCATACTGAATCGTTTCAGTATGGTGTCGATGTACCTGGACTGTGAAAGTCCCAACATCCTTTCAGATCTATCACGATAGATCTGGATCCCCAGAATGTAGTTGGCATTGCCCAGGTCCTTCATGGAGAACCTCTGTGACAAGAATCCTTTGACTGACTGCAACATAGGAATATCATTTCCTATTAGGAGAATGTCATCGACGTACAAAACGAGGAATACCACATTCCTCCTTACAATCTTACTGTAAATGCATGGTTCATCTGGGTTTTTTATAAAGTCAAATTCTTTGACAGTATCATCAAAGCAGATGTTCCAACTCCGCGATACCTGCTTCAGTCCATAGATGGACTTGAGCAACTTGCACACTTTACCGCCGCTCCCACTCTGAATGAATCCCTCTGGATGATCCATATAGACGCACTCTTCCAAATATCCATTTAGGAAAGCCGTCTTTACGTTCATCTGCCAGATTTCATAATCGTGGAAGGCAGCAATGGCAAGAAGGATCCGAATGGATTTCAGCATAGCCACTGGAGAAAAGGTTTCGTCATAGTCCAAACCAGGTCTTTGACGAAAACCATTTGCAATAAGTCTAGCCTTATAGGTCTCAACCTGTCCATCTACACCAATCTTCCTTTTGAAGATCCACTTGCATCCTACGGGTTTTATCCCATCTGGAGCAACGTCCAACGTCCATACTTTGTTGGTGTACATGGACTCCATTTCGGTCCGCATTGCATCCAGCCATTTTACCGAGTCACCGCTCTAAATGGCTTGCTGGAACCTAGTAGGCTCATCATAATCAATAGTACAATCCTCTCTATCCCCGTCTATGAGAAAACTGTAGTATCTCTCGGGCGGATGAGACTGCCTACTACTCCTACGGAGCGGCGCAGGAATGTCCGGTTCTCCTGAAACTTCTGGTTCTTCCAAGCTTTCAGTAATAGCTTGTGGTTCTGGAATTTCTTCCAGTTCTATTGCGCTCCCACTTATCTGATTTTCCAAAAATTCAGTTTCCAAGAAGCGGGCATGCGCAGAAACAAAAACTTTTTGTTCTTCTGCGGAATAGAAAAGATACCCCCTGGAGTTCTTTGGGTATCCCATAAACTTACACAGTACTTAGCGTACCTCGAGCTTGTCCACATGCTGCTTCTTTACAAAAGCTGGACATCCCCATGTCTTAAGATACTTAAGACAGGGTTTCTTCCCACTCCACATCTGATATGGGGTGGTAGGCACAGTCTTGGTTGGATCCTTGTTCAAGAGATATGCAGCCGTTTCTAGTGCATAACCCCAGAAAGATTGCGGTAACTCAGCCTTACTCATCATGGAACGAACCATATCCAATAGGGTTTGATTCCGCCTTTCAGATACACCGTTGTGTTGTGGTGTGTATGGAAGAGTACGCTGAGAGAGAATTCCATTCTCTTTTAAGTAGTCCAGAAACTCGGCACTCAAGTATTCACCACCTCGATCAGATCTTAGTGTCTTTATACTTTTTCCTGTTTGTTTTTCAACTTCATTCTTGTATTCCCGAAATTTCTCAAAGGCCTCGGATTTGTGCTTCATTAAGAAGACATGTCCATTCCTAGAGAAATCATCTGTGAAAGTAATGAAGTATGAATAACCTATTCGCGCATGTGTAGACATTGGACCACACACATCACTGTGTATGAGTCCCAAGAGCTCGCTCGCTCTTACTCCGTGTCCAGTGAACGGAGTCTTTGTCATCTTTCCCATGAGACAAGATTCACAAGTGGTATAAGACTGATACTCGAACGGATTCAAGTATCCCTCTTTATGCAACTTAGTTAATCGTGTCTCATTAATGTGACCCAGTCTACAATGCCATAAGAAAGCCTGATTTGTTTCCGGAGACTTTCTTTTAAGTGTGTTCTGGACACTGAAAATCTGAGCTTGATTCAATACGTATATCCCATTATTTAATGTACCTGACCCAATCAGAACTTGATTTAGGTGGATGTGGACCACATCGCTTACAAAAGTAAAATCATATCCTTCCTTAGAAAGTAAGGATACAGATATGATATTACAAGTCGCACCTGGTACATACAAACAGTTACGCAGAACCAATATCTACCCAGTTGTCAGTCCAAGATGATATTCCCCTACGGATTCAGCATCCATGCTCATTCCGTTAGCAACCCTGAGAGTCATATCACCTTTCCTGATAACCCTACGTTTTCTCAGAGCCTGTAATGAATTACAGATGTGAGATCCTGATCCGGTATCCAATACCCAGGAAGTAGGGTTAACTGACATACAGTTCTCTATTATAAACACACCCGAAGCCGAAGCCACAACATGCTTCGAATTCTGGCTACTGGCTTTGCTAGCCCTGCAATCCTTCTGCCAATGTTCATTCCCGTAACAATAGGAACGTCCCTCTATTACTACATCCAGTCCCGAAACTTTTGCCCTTCCCTTTCCTTCTTCTTCCCTGTTTCCTTCAGGGTATAAGCAGAGGGCAGGGACTGTAGAATCAAATCAGTATTTGACCCGTTCTCCAACGTGGTCTTCAGGTCCGTGAGCTCAAAATAGCTGGTCTCTGTAAAGACGTTGCCCCCTACAGATGACCCGGCAGCCAATCTCGCTTGAAGCAATTCGTTCGAGGTCTCATATCTTGCGATACGAGATTGCTCTCCATATAAATCTTTGTTATGGAGGAAGATAGAAACTGAGTCCATCTTCTCGTGTTGCCTCTGGTTTGCACCATCAACTGAGGCTAACACGAGGCACTTGGCTTTCACACAGACTTTTTCCGATGTCATACGGATGTCAATGTCCGTGACAAGGGAAACTGGTCCTGAGACGGCAGGGGTTTGATTAGTTAAGAGATGTCCCAGCTTGTCATGGGTAATGGACATCTGGACAGACCTTTGCCAATCATAACAGTCAGGTTCAGTCATTTTATTATCTAGATGTAACCTATGTGTGGTCACTGGGTCGCTGCAATTAGGAGAGAGAGAGAAGAAACACTTTAGCATGATGCTCTTGCAAGTTTAGAGTGGTTTTTAATTTGTCTAAACAGGATGGCTCCCACTGTCTCTCGAATCCCTCCTCAAACCAAAAAGGAAGAATTAGTCAGGATCAATCTCACCGTACAATACTTGCTTAACCATTCAGCCAGGCTAGTATCGGTACTTCGAGGGAGGTTTTCCAACGCTTTCGCGAAGTTCCTTAATTAAATAACCTCTTTTCCCTGTGGGCGTAGCCCCGTTAACACCTTTCTAGACACCTACTTGGTTTATAGCATTGATCGTTAGGTGAGAAATTTTCCGAGGAGTAGCATATACTCACAGTAGGATCGGGATCCAAATATCATTGCGTGACAAAACTGAAGGAATCCTACCAGAATCATCACACTCCAAATGGTATGCAGCGCTAGCAAGTTTCAGTTCTTTTGAAACTCCCGATGTGGATTTTTGCCCCATGCTCTTATGACCTTGACGAAGGTCAACAAATCATAAGTCACATGTCAAGTTCTACCCGTCATTGTCCAGGTTAATTTGAACCCACCCGTATATACCCTTGACGAAGGTCAACAAGGTAATACGACTATCCCAAACCAACGCATCTATCTATGCTACATATGAACACCCAACAGCTACCAATCACTATGCCTTGATGAAGGTCAACAAATATAGCTTGAATACTATTGAATATTCATACGAAACGACGGAGGGCTATGAATGGTTTTGGCGAAACCGTGAACGTAGTGTACTTGATATAATCGAAGGAACCTTGATAGCTTTTAAAAAGGAGTGGCTTAAGCTCCGCGTTTAAAAGTTGTTTTTGAAAAGAAACCGAGTGGTTTTTGAAATTGTTCCAACGACTTTTACTTGGTTTATTTTCTTGCATTAATTTTAATGCATCCCATCATTTAATCCTACCATTGCAGAAAACAACGAAAATATGACGTACACTTATGCCATCCGCATTCGCCACGGGCCCCGTCATTACCCGTTAGGTTACTTAACTAACAACAGAGCGGGGGCTGGACTAGCACGGATGCAAAATATAAGCAACGCCTAAATTGATATCATATATAGATATATACATTCGTCACATGCAATGATAGCCATTCCAGATCACAGATGAACACATTGGATATACTAGGAATTCGCAATCCGTACGAGCCTATAACGAAGAGCGGATTACACGTCGCGATGAATAACCAAGACCCCACCCTAGACCCCTACGGGTGCGGCAAACTACCCGCCAAGTACCCGAAGCGAAGCAACCTCCCTCAACACCATGAGTAGGCCACTCGGCACTTCGAGATACCTGGTAGTTTGTATACCCTACCTTGGGTCTATCCTAGAAGCAAAAACAGTAAAAGAAATTATACAATGACGGCTACAACCCCATCCCGGTTGTGCGGCCATATAAATAATATTACATCAATTACAAATTACATGAATTGAAAGAAAAAGAAAACTCTCATCTCACAACCCCCGGCTATTCATCCGCGACAATCCAATGAATTCATATACACATACCATCAACATTACAGATCACAGATATGTATAACCCCCACTAATCGATGTATAGCGATTAGCAGACGTTCAATACATATATCACATCACAGATATAAACCCGTTAGCTTAAGTCTTTAGAAGTTCAATCAAAATACGGATTTTTAAGCCCCAAAAACAATTTTGCTTTCTGGAAACTCTGGGCAGAAAAAACATATTGTAAAAATCCCAAAACACCCCACTGAACACACTGCAAGAAAAATCGCCCACGGCCGAGTCAACTCGGCCGCGGATCCACGGCGGGAGCATGCTCCTGCCGCGGTTCCGCGGCTCTTTGACCGAGTCGATGGACCATTTTTCTACAGTGTGTTCTAAAAAGCCTGAGCCGATTTTTAGTGTAAGATTAATTATTTTTTGAACAGAAAACAGAATCGGCAGAAACTTGATTTTTCGGGCATGTTTCGCGACTTTTTCTCCGATCGAACTTCTAGTTACTTTGCTAACATGTTAGATAGTGTTTAACTAGGCTCTGATACCACTGTAAGTCCACGTTGCCTCTCCCGGTACTTACGGGCTTGCGAAAATGATGAAAAATGATTTTTCTTTTGGTGGTAACATGGACTCAAAATACGGATCTTTGTTAAACAACTATCTAACAATCCTAACAAGAGTTTTACCTACTCGATTAGGGGGTTATACCTTAACTTGAAATCCTTCGTCTTCAACTCCTTGCGGTGGTCGGATCGGCCTCACCTCGTCGTCTCTTTGTGCCGAAGATAGATCCACCTGAAAGCTTCTACCTTTGGCTTCAACCTCAATCTTGAGGAAACTAGAACACTTGGTTTGCTAAACCTTGTGTACTAGGATGAGTAGAGGAGTGTGTTGGGTTTTATCTCTATGGTTCTTGCTTCTCAACACATAAGACAAGTAGAACCATGGATTAGAGAGAGAGCAAGTGGAAGAGGGAGAGCTCAAGCATGAGAGAGAAAGGAAATGAAAGAATGAGCAAGACTTTTGCCATCCAAGCTCTCATAATCCAAAATCATCATAACAAATAATAGTAATTGAGTATTATGTGATGGTTCACGTCAAAATGACCATATCATTTCATGCACTCATTTTGCAAAGAGAAACAAGCAAGCAAAAGTCTTTTCCATGAAATTATAGCCATTGTAATGATGAAGGTCAACAAGTCCAACCTAGTCAACCGGTCAACTAAATCAACAAGTCAACAAAGTCAACCATCAACAACCATGTCACAATAATACTTAATTAATATTATTGTTAATCATATTTCTTATTCTCATTAGGGTTTAGCGAAAAGTCAACAACCCTAATGAGAATCCTCTGCCTCTGTCTCTCTGTCAACTGTGCATACACACCCGCATCCGCGTTCCGAGGAACACGAATACAAACGAGATAAAACCAATCCCAAAACGTACACTAGGATCTGGCTTAAACCAAATCCCGCTAGTGATAACTGCCCGGACACTAAACGTGCACAAGTGCACGGATGTGACCGAACCCTGTCGCAAAACCATGCGACCTCTACTCTTTTGCCTAAAGGCGAATAGCTCTCTGTGTGGGACTCTAAAGACTCGACACTACGCTGGCAGTGGGTTTAACCACAGACCGCAAGCGGCACTAGCTGTGCGTAACGGCCCTCAGGTAGATGCTGAAAAAAAGACTGACGAGGTGAAACCCATCTGAATTCCTACTGAGCCTGAATGTGACAATCTCCGTACAGTCCGGTCTGTTCGTCTGAGAATATCACATGGCGGGCCTAGGGGGCGGTAAACGTCAGTCCCCTAATAGCGGTACAAGTCGTGTCGGAGTGTAGCCCAGAACACCCTGAGATAACACTGGAAACCTACCAGTATATCTCGCTTGCCCTGGCCAGGGACTTTGTGTAATGGCTCTCCTAGACACAGCGCGATATCAACCCCCAATACTGGGAGAAACGAATCCTGTCTAACCGTCACTGCCTCCAAGTGCTTCGGGACTGCACCCAACTACTACCTGTTTGCACGACTCCTTTGAGCCGTGGTAGGGTAGTAATCAAAGTACAGTGGGAACACACTCGAGGCGAAGTGACAGTGTCAAGTCAGCGGACTAAGCTGTACTCATGTCACCTGGGAACTGATAACTGACGATAGGTATAATACCAACCAATCAGTTCCCGACGAGTCCTGTCCAGTGTACTCGTAACCTAACGAGCACCCACATACTATCTCAAGTACGACGTACTGACGGCTGTGGGACAGACCGTCTCCCCTGCTAGGATGAGAAGCGCATACGCTAGTCTACTCCGGAGTATCGATGCCCTGTCTCGATAGTCCTACGACTAGGGACCTGCATAAGGATGTGCTTGTAGATTACCCAGCCCCCACGAGTGTGACTGCCATCACAACGCTGGTAATCAAGCAAGGATTCTAAGGGCTCTACTAATATGTATAAGCGATATGCTAAAATAAACACATGCACATATTAAAGTAGAAACAAACCAAGTAGCATACTACCATTTTGAGCAAGATTGTCTATACAACTGTGAATATCCCAAGCTTCCATCAAGTAATATACAAACTAGTATGATACCGTAATGGCCTCTAGGGCATATACACTAACAGTATCTGGGCAGACGGATGGGCCGGAGTCTGTCAAGTATAGAATCGGCACCATACCAAATTTCTTTTTCCACTTTGGTCTCCGTTGATCGATAAAAGAGGATCTCCTTTTCATCTCTTCGTCCGGGAGGGACGTAGAATATCTGCAGTTCTTGCACACTATAGGTATCAAGCGCGTCAAGCTCTTTGTAATACTCTTGCGGAACCATGGCAATTTGCAAACTCCGATCATTGCCAGCGAAGGCTTGTATCGATGGTCGAAAAGAAAATACGGCATTGACCTCATCTTCCGAGTCGCTGCCGAAGACCAGAATAGGGGTGGACGGTCCCGGCTTATTGCATTAGGGTGATCCTGAATAAACTATTTCCTCTTCCTCCTCAGTGTCACTCCCGGAGACTGGAATAGTGGTGATAGCTTTGATTTTCGGTTTGTGACATCTTTCCATGTCCTCGAAATCTGGTAAGTATTTTGCATCTTCGTACTTTCGGACTTCATTCACGGAGAATGGATTCAAATCCCCTGTTATAGTATACTCGAGACCATCCTTGAAATACTTCATATGCTGATGTTGTGTAGAAGTGATAATGTTATACTCGTGTAACCAAGGCCGGCCGAGTAAAGCGTTATAGCAGGTCTTGGCGTCAATGACATGAAACTTGATGTCCGTGACAAGCAGCCCAAAGCATAGTGTTAATATTACAGACCCGAGCGTCCGTGATGACTGGTTGTCAAACCCGGAGATGGTGATTTTATCGCGAGCGAGGTGCTGAACGCTCATGCAGATTTCCTTCAGCACTCTTACATTGAGAAGGTTGACGGAGGGCCCATTGTCGACCAGGATTTTGCCTATCTTGATATCATGACAGTATCCGGAGATATAAAGGGGACGGCTATGCTCACATGTCCCGAGGAGGAGATCTTCTGTAAGTCGATGTAGTACACCCCAGTACTTGTGGGGAGGCGGAATTTTCAAAAACGAACTTGTTTAGTGAACGAACATCGACTAACCGCTTGAATCGAAGCTAAACTATAAATAACCAAACACAAAGTGTTTCTTAACTATTGTGTTTAGGGATTATACCTAATGAAACCAGTCCTTCGTCTTTACGATCTCCTTGTTCTCCTCGGCCTTCTCTAGGTAGTAGACGATCCACCCGAGAGCAAAACTCCAAGCTAAACCTCTAAACTTGAGGCAACTAACCTTCTTGGATTGCTAATCAAAGAAGCTAGGATGAAATAGAGTGATGGTTATGGATTGTTTAGTCTAACTAATCCTAGATCTCAACACATGAGGGGTGAGGATTAGTCTTTTGAAGAGAGAGAGCTTGAGGAGAGAGAATGTGTGAATTAATATGAAATGAGAATAGTAAGTTATCATAATATAAATGAAGCATTCTCTTTTATCAACAAAAGAAAATAAGTGATGAATAAGCATGCTTCACAAATATCTAATGGTGATTCATTGTTATGACTCATTAAGCATTTATCATGCATTAATGATATGCATGAATCACCCCCATGACTCACTAAACTCATTTAATGCAAATGACACCTAAACCTCCTTAGTCACCACTTCTAGAAGCTTCTCGTACAATTACGAGAACGCCCCTCCAATCCGCAAAAATACGGAAAAACTTTAGACTGTAAAAATCCAATAACCAGATACCAGTAACTGGCTTAAACCAAAGCCGACTGGTAAAAACTGTCCGAAAGTCGTACGCGCGTAAACGCACGTATGCGTCCGAACCCTTGTCGTAAAACCATACGACCTCTATATCGTTTCGCCTGGAATAGGAAACTCTCTGTGTGGGACTCTAGAGACTCGACTACTACACTGGCAGTGGGTTTAACCACAGACCGCAAGCGGCACTAGCTGTACCTAACGGTCCCCAGGTAGTTGTCGATAAGAAGGCCGATGAGGAAACCCATCCGAACTCCTACTGAGTCTGATGTGACAATCTCCATACAGTCCGGTCCGTTCGTCCAAGACTATCGCATATCGGGCCTAGGGGGCGGCAAGCGTCAATCCCCTAATAGCGGTATAAGTCGTGTCGGAGGGAAGCCCATTACACCCTGAGAAACTACTGGAACCTACCAGCAAATCTCGCTTGCCCTGGCCAGGGACTTTGCGTAATGGCTCTCTGACACAGCACGATATCTACTCCCAATACCGGGAGGGACGAATCCTGTCTAACCGCCACTGCCTCCAAGTGCTCGGGACTGCACCCAACTGCTACCTGTTTGCACGACTCCTTTGAGCCGTGGTAGGGTAGCAATCTAAGAACAGTGGGACACACTCGAGGCGAAGTAGCAGTGTCAAGTCTGCGGACTACGCTGTACTCATGTCACCTGGGAACTGTTCACTGACGACTGGTATAAAACCAACCAACAGTTCCCTGTGAGTCCTGTCCGGTGTACCCGTAACCTAACGAGCACCTGTATACTATCTCCAGTACGACGTACTGACGGCTGTGGGACAGACCATCTCCCCAACTGGGATGAGAAGCGTACACACTAGTCTACTCCGGAGTATCGATGCTCTGTCTCGATAATCCAACGACCAGGGACCTGAATAAGGATGTGCTTGTAGACTACCCAGCCCCCACTAGTGTGACTGCCATCACAACGCTGGTAGACAAGCAAGATCCTAAGAGCTCTATCAATACGTACACTCACATATTAAGATAGAAAAACCAAGTAGCATACTACCATGTTTAGCAAGACTGTTATATACATGTGAATATCCCAAGCTTCCATTAAGTAATATACAAACTAGTATGATACATGTAATGGCCTTCTAGGGCATAAACACTAACATCTTCATCGCCGAAAGTGATATCGGCCGTATGCACTTCTTCCAACTCGTCCTTCATCTTTTCTTCATCGAGGAAAGCTTGGAACTGTTTGGGTTCTTATAGTGCCTTGATCAAAGAATCTCTCGCCTCTTTAGATAGGAGAAGGGCGTCGAGAATGCTGAGCTGTGAGGGTATCTTCCTCAGGTGTGCCAGAACGATGTAATCCACCTTACTTTTCTTGGGCGGGTCCTTGGCTGTCAACTCTTCGACGGCTTGGTCGTCGAGGATGATATCCTCAGGGACCTTTTCTTTTCCCTTATCATTTTTGTTCGACCCCTTGTTCACGGGTCCGAGATTCTTTTCAGGTAATGTGCGATTGCGCGGCTGAATATTCTCGTAGCTCTTCGGTTCTTTCTCTTTTCCCGAGGTGGATTATTTAAAGAGAGGGCCAAGAGTCATTTCTTCGTCGGAGTCGCTCCCGAAGGTGAGAACTTGCGATCCCCCATAGTCAACCATATGACAGTTGCGGGCAGTTCTTTTGCGCTCCTCGGTCGTATTTCTTCGTTCCTGACGAGTTTTGCATTTCATCCGCTTGAAATGTTGTCGGTGAGCAACATATCCTTGCCACCATCTTTTAAAAGCGTCGCCCTCTTCGGTGAGGTGCGCAATCTTTCGATGATATAAGCAATAGCTAGGATGTATATCCGCTTCATCAAGAGTTTCTTTCGGAGGGTGGCAGCTTCATTCCCATCGATATGGCTTGGGCGAACCTTTTCCTCATCTTGAACATGCTTTTATTTGCAACGAATGTACTTTGATCTGCTGGGAGTGTTTCGGCCCTTTCGTCCAGTCGCCGGCATTTGGCCTTTTCAAATATAGCCATCTCGCACTCTCGATCAGCTTTGCTTTTAAGAAGAGCTTCATTCAGGAATGCATCAATCATTTCATCTGATGGTCCTAGAAGTTCCGGCTCAGGATCTGCCCCCAGTTTCTATGCATCAGGAGCTTTTTCATCCTCTATTAATGAGTGAGAGATCACATGGCAGCTTGCCACATAATCTTCAGACTCATCCGATGAGTCTTCTCCATTGTCACCATCTCCATCTTCAAGGACGTGGCTGAGAAATTCTTAGAGTGTGACTGGGGTCCGTGCCTTCTGGTTATATTCTTCCAGCGCGTCGATATATTTTTGTAGGCTCGTGCGCTTGTCACCAGGCTTCGCGGGCTTTTTGGTCTTCTTCTTCTTCTTCGAAGACTTTGACGGCTGGGTGTGAGCGCTTTGACTATCACCACCAATTTTTGGAGTTGGGCGCGGTTTCAGCATTCCCTCGATGATCTCAGGTTACAGTGGATTTTTCCACCTGATCGCCGGGCATGTTTGGAGATCCTTCAGCATTCTTTTCGTCTTGGCTGAAAGAACGACCTCCCATGGAGCTTCTTCTACAAAAGAGCATGATGCCCCCAGTGTGTCCGTCTTTTTGAGAGCGTGCGGCTGCGGCGGACTTACTTTCCAATTCTCAGACAGTGAGAACTTGCCCTGTTGGTATTGGTCTTCGATCCATCTTTTAAAGACGAAACAATCTTCAATTGGATGGCATATCGCTTGATGGTAGGGGCAATAATTGAGACTATTAGCCTTACCAGATTGCAATGGGCGTTTTGGATTCGGCAAATTAATGAGCCTATTGCTCACTGCTGTAGGGTTCCTAGGCACGCTAATGAAGTCTCACAAGGCATCAACCATGCCAATTTCAAATTTTACGGTGCCGAGAAACCCTGGACTAGATCGTTAACTAGAATTTTAGGCGACAAAGTGAAATTAGTTAACTACTTAACTAAAATAAAGATGCTACAACCTTTGTAGATCCGGTTCTCCACTTCCTTAGCTCCACGTAGACGTCTTCTCGCTGTCCGTCTCGAATCCCGGACTCAAGCATCGGCTTCATCGGAGAAATGGGCGGGCAAGGTCGTCGGCTTCGTGCCGAAGAAGATCTACGTCGAGATTACACAAGATCAAGCTCCAACTTCACCAAGTTGTGAAACTTGTGAATTAAACACCCTATACTACTTGGCAAGAGGTAGAGGATGAAGAAATAGGAGGTGGGTTCACTTTAGAATTGGATTTCTCACTCATTTGCTCAAGTTGACATTGATGAAGGCAAGGTTTTTCTTGAAGAAGAAGGAGAAGATGAAGAATATGATAAGTCTCTTATTTAAAAAAGAAACTAATAAGAATACTTATCATATCCTAACCATAGTCAAGTGTAGAGAGAAAACTAGGGTTAGTTAGAATGGTTAGGGCTAAGGATGAGATAAGAATGGTAGACTTGTTCAAAGCTTCAAGAAGCTTCAACATACAAACAAAATAAGCCACCATTCTCTTTTATTTTCCAAAATGAATAAATAAATAAATAAACAAACAAAGCCCTAACCATTCATATAACCATGGTTTAATCTTTACACAAACCCAAGTGAGCAAGTATCATCAAACATGATACAAATAAGTGCACAAAAATATATCACATATACAATGTGCATCAAGTGAGAAAATCCTTTTAAAATGAACCAATACTAGTTAATGCAAAGTAATATATCAAATATATTATTATACATTAAATCATTAAATCAACACTTGATTTAACGATCCGGTCATATCGCATATAACCGACTAGTATCCTATGTATCGGCTTATCGAATCAATCCTTGATTCGATATCTAGGTTATATCGAATATAACCAATCGATACATTCATCGCGAGAATGGAATACGGTATCACATACACGCATTATTCTCGGTCCTGCACATATCTCATATGCGCTCCTATTTCGTTTCGCTTGAGCCAGGAAACCTCTGTGTAGGACTCTAAAGACTCGTCAATACGCCGGTAGCAGATGATGATCATATCAAGCACCCACAAGCCGCAAGCGGTCTGCTAAACATAACGGCCATCTGGGTATTGAGCGATCAGAAGATCGACGAGCTAGCCCGCTCACACTCCTGTGAATCCAACCAGTAACACTTACCGTACAGTCCGGTCTGTTCGTCTGATATGTCGCATATCAAGTCTAGGGGTGGTAAACGTCAGACCCCAATAACCGATAAGTCGTGCCGATGTGAGGCTCATAACGGGTCGAGAAACTACTGGTAACACTTACCAGCAAATCTCTGATCAGCCCTGGCCAGGGACTTCCCTGTTACGGCCAATCGAGCACAGCGCAACATCAACCCCCAATACCGGGAGAGACGAAACCCCTCCTATCGCTCATTACATCCATGTGACTCGGGACTGTACCCAAATACCACCATTTTGCACGCCCTCATGGATGCGGTAAGGTGGAGATCAAAGCACAGTGGGAATCACACAAGACTCTATGATGATCTCGGGTCTACAGACTAACCTGCATAAGTGTCACCTGAGAACTGCCATCTGACGTGAGGTATAATACCATCTGGGAGTTCTCGGCGAGTCCGTCCAGTGTACCCAGTCTCCACTGAACACCCGTATACCATCTCTGATGTCAAACACCAATGGATATGGGATCATCCATCGCCCATCTCATGGGTCGAGAAGCGTATACGCTAGTCTACACTGGTATATCGATGCCCCGTCTCGATACACCTACGACTAGGGACCTTGAAGGATGTACCTATGGACTACCATGTCCCCACTAGTATGATCTGCATCATAGTCCAGGTAGTCAAGTTCACATCCTAAGGGCTTTATCAACATGTAACTATAAGACAGTTTAAAGAGACTAGTATACATGTTAAGATAAAGAGTAACCAGATAGCATACTATCATATCGAGCAAGAAAGTCATCTCTATATATGTCCAAGCATCCAATATAATATACATCATCTGTACAATACTGGCCTCTAGGGCATACATACAACTAACAATCTCCCACTTGCACTAGGGCCAGCTGCTGTAGTATCGCATACCGAGCATCCCGAAGAGTCTCTCAAACTGTATATGGGGAATGGCCTTCGTGAGTGGATCCGCCGTGTTGTTCTTCGTGTCAACCCTCCTGACCTCGATCTCCCGGCGATCAACTATCTCCCGGATCAGGTGATACCGCCTCAGAATATGCCTGGATCGCTGATGGGACCTGGGTTCCTTGGCCAAAGCCACCGCTCCATTGTTATTGCAATACAAAGGTATTGGATGCTCAATGGAAGGAACCACTCCAAGTTCAGTAATGAACTTCTTGATCCAGACAGCCTCTTTAGCAGCATCGTTGGCAGCGATGTATTCAGCCTCCATCGTCGAGTCTGCCACGGTTTCCTGCTTGGAACTCTTCCAGCTAACCGCCCCTCCGTAAAGGGTAAAGACAAATCCCGACTGCGACTTAGAGTCGTCCTTATCACTCTGGAAGCTCGAATCGGTAAAGGACTCCACTTGGAGTTCTCCGTTACCATACACCAAGAGCATCTCTTTAGTCCTTCGTAAGTACTTGAGAATGCTCTTCACAGCTGTCCAGTGACTCTCTCCAGGATCAGCTTGATACCTGCTCACTACACTTAGTGAGTATGCTACATCGGGTCTGGTACATAGCATCGCGTACATGATAGAGCCTACAGCCGAAGCATAGGGTATCCCTTGCATGCGAGCTCTCTCCAAATCAGGCTTGGGAGACATCTCTTTGGAGAGAGTGACTCTAGAGATCGTGGGCAAGTTCCCACTCTTGGATTCTTCCATACTAAATCTCTTTAGTACGGTGTCAATGTACCTGGATTGGGACAATCCCAATATCCGTTTGGATCTATCTCTATAGATCCTGATTTCCAATATGCAGGAGGCATCACCAAGATCTTTCATCGAGAATCTTTGTGATAAGAAGAGCTTGACTGATTACAGCATAGGAATATCATTTCCTATCAAGAGTATGTCGTCCACGTACAATACGAGGAAGACAACCTTACTCTCTGCCACCTTCTTGTAGATACAAGGTTCATCTGGATTTTTGACGAAATCAAACTCTTTGATAACGACGTCAAAGCAGATGTTCCAACTCCGCGATGCTTGCTTTAATCCATAAATGGATTTAAGCAGCTTGCACACCTTCCCGCTGCTCCCACTGTCTACGAAGCCCTCTGGCTGAGTCATGTACACGCACTCTTCTAAATCACCGTTTAGAAAGGCGGTCTTAACATCCATTTTCCAGATTTCGTAATCATGATATGCAGCGATGGCAAGCATGATCCGGATGGATTTAAGCATAGCCACTGGAGAAAAGGTTTCGTCATAATCCACACCTGGTCTTTGACGAAAACCCTTTGCAACCAGTCTAGCTTTGAAAGTCTCCACTTTCCCATCTACACCAAGTTTTTTCTTGAAGATCCACTTGCTCCCAATGGGTTTTACCCCTTCAGGAGCAACTTCCAAAGTCCATACTTTGTTGGTGTACATGGATTCCATCTCGGACCGCATAGCATCCAGCCATTTCACTGAGTCCCTACTCGTGATGGCCTGCTCGAAGCTAGTTGAGTCATCATCCTCCATGATGCAATCCTCGCTTCCACCGTCAATGAGAAAACCGTAGTATCTCTCAGGTGGACGAGATACCCTACTAGATCGGCGGAGAGGCTGGGGTTCGTCGAGTTCTACTGAATCCTCTGGTTCTACCAAGTCTTCTGTTACAGTTTGTGTTGCTGGAACCTCTTCCAGTTCTACCTCAATGCTACTTGTCTGTTTCATAAGAAAACTCTTTTCTAAGAAAGTGGCATGTCGAGAAACAAACACTTTTTGTTCCTCGGAGTGGTAGAAGATATACCCTCGCGAATGTTTGGGATATCCAACAAACTTACATAGAACAGACCTTGCCTCGAGCTTGTCCGGATTTTGTATTTTAACATAGGCCGGACAACCCCATATCTGAATAAAATTAAGACATGGTCTCTTGCCATTCCATATCTCATATGGAGTGGTAGGCACTGATTTGGTTGGAACTCTATTCAGTAGGTATGCAGCAGTCTCTAGTGCATATCCCCAGAAGCAAATAGGTAACTCAGCTGCACTCATCATAGAGCGCACCATATCTAATAGGGTGCGATTTCTTCGCTCCGATACACCGTTGTGCTGTGGTGTATAAGGAGGAGTAAGCTGAGAGAGAATCCCATGTTAGTTATATGTATGCCCTAGAGGCCATTACTGTACATTGGATGTATATTGTAGTGGATGCTGGGACATATATAGGGAGGACTTTCTTGCTCGACATGATAGTATGCTATCTGGTTACTCTTTACCTTAACGTGTACACTGATTGTCTCTCTGTTACATGTTGGTAAAGCCCTTAGGATGTGTACTTGACTACCTGGACTATGATGCGGATCATACTAGTGGGGACATGGTAGTCCATAAGTACATCCTTCAAAGTCCCTAGTCGTGGGTGTATCGAGACGGGGCATCGATATACCAGAGTAGACTAGCGTGTACCTTCTCGACCCATACAGATGGGCGATGGATGATCCCATATCCATCGGTGTTTGACATCAGAGATGATTTACGGGTGCTCAGTAGAGACTGGGTACACTGGACAGACTCGCCGAGAACTCCCAGATGGTATTATACCTCACGTCAGATGGCAGTTCTCTGGTGACACTGGTACAGAGTAGTCTGTTGACCCGAGATCGTCATAGAGTCTTGTGTGGTTCCCACTGTGCTTTGATTTCCATCTTACCACGTCCAAGAGGGCGTGCAAAACGGTGGTTTTTGGGTACAGTCCCGAGTCACATGGAGGCAATGAGCGATAGGAGGGGATTCGTCTCTCCCGGTATAGGGAGTTGATGTTGCGCTGTGTTCGATTGGCTATAACAGGAAATCCCTTGCCAGGGTTGCTGAGATTTACTGGTAAGTGTTACCAGTAGTTTCTCGAATTGTTATAGACCTCATATCGACACGACTTATCGAGCTATTGGGGTCTGACGTTTACCACCCCTAGGCGAGATATGCGACATATCAGACGATCAGACCGGACTGTACGGTAGTGTTACTGGTTGGATTCACTGGAGTGTGAGCGGGCTTGCTCGTCGATCTTCTGATCGCTCAATACCCGGATGGCCGTTACGTTTAGCAGACCGCTTGCGGCTTGTGGGTGTTTGATATGATCATCACCTGCTGCCGGCGTATTGACGAGTCTTTAGAGTCCTACACAGAGGTTTCCTGGCTCAAGCAAAACGAAATAGGAGCGCATATGAGATATGTGCGGGACCGAGAATAATGCGAGTATGTGATACCGTATTTCATTCTCGCGATATATGTATCGAATGGTTGTATGCGATATAACCTAGTTATCGAATCAAGGGTTGATTCGATAAGTCGATATATAGTGTACTAGTCGGTTGTGTGCGACATGACCGGATCATTGAATCAAGTGTTGATTTAATGATTTAATGCATAATTATATATTTGATATATTACTTTGCATTAACTAGTATTGGTTCACTTTAAATGGTTTTTTCTCGCTCGGATATGCGCATTATATATGTGATATGATTTTGTGCACTTGCTTGTATCATGTTTGATGATACATGCTTTTTGGTTAAGTGTAAAGTATTAAACCTTGGTTAGTGAAATGGTTAGGGTTTATTATTTGTTATTCATTTATCTTATTTAGTTATCCATTTATTTTTGATAAATGAATAAAAGAAAATGAAATGAAATGAAATGGTGGCTTTCATTTGTTGTTTTCATGAAGCTTCATGAACACTTTGACTAAGTGACCATTTTGTCTCTAGCTTGACCCTAACCATTCCTTTAACCATGATTGATTCTCTACACATTACCATAGTTAGCATTATGATAAGAAATGATTATTATTCTAATTCAATTATTCTTATCATAAGACTTTCTTCTTCTTCTTCATCTTCTTCCATGAAGAAAGCAAGCTCCATCAATGGTGATTGATGGAAATGAGTGAGAAATCCAATTCTAAAGTCTACCCACTTCCTATTTCTTCATCTTCTACCTCTTGCCAAGTAGTAGAGTGTGTTTTCTTCACAAGTTTCTTGACTTGGTGAAGTCGGAGCTTGATTTAGCGATGCCTCGACGTAGATCATCTTCGGCATGGACATCGATGACCTAGCCCGTCCATTCTCCGATGAAGCCGACGCTAGAGCCCGGGACTTGTTATGGACAGCGAGGAGACTTCATTGCGGAGCTAT
This sequence comes from Agapanthus africanus, assembly GCA_030015575.1. Lineage (NCBI taxonomy): Eukaryota > Viridiplantae > Streptophyta > Magnoliopsida > Asparagales > Amaryllidaceae > Agapanthus > Agapanthus africanus. The sequence continues at coordinate 214,898,415 of JASDDO010000008.1, forward strand.
GGAGGTGGAGAACCGGATCTACAAAGGTTGTATTTCCGTATCTCTTAGTTAAGTGTTAACTAGTTTATTGTTTCGCCTAGTTTTCTAGCAAACGATCCGTAGTCGGGTTTCTTGGCACCTAGATTTTTTGAAATTGGCATGGTTGATGCCTTGTGAGACCTCACTAGAGTGCCTAGGAACCCTACAATGGTATCCCACTTGCACTAGGGCCATCTGTAGCAGTGGCTGCAGTATCTCATACTCAACCATCCCATAAAAGTCTCTCTCTGGGAATAGGCCTTCGTGAGTGGATCCGCTGCATTATCCTCTAAGTCTGCTCTCCTTGCCTCGATCATCCTGGAGATCAAGCATCTCCATGATCAGGTGATACTGCCTTAGAATAAGTCTGGATCACTGATGGGACCTGCGTTCCTTGGCATAAGCCACAACTCCATTGTCACACAATGGGAGGAACATAGTTCATCTCATGAACCAATATACACCCAAACAGCTTCTTTGGTAGCATCTTTAGTAGCGATGTATCATGCCTTTATCGTCTAGTATGTCACGGTATCTAGCTTGGAACTCTTCCAACATACCATCCCTTTACTGAGGGTAAAGACAATGCCTGCGACTGACATTCAGTCGTCTTTATCACCCTGGAACACTTCCAGTGATTCTTCCCAGGATCAATTGATACCATCTCACTACTACTAGTGAGTATCCTAACATCCAATTAGATCTATCTCATAGATCCAAAATCAGGATATAGGAGGTATCACATTGATCCTATATGGAGAATCATTGTGATAAACGGAGATTGATCGAGCGTAGCATAAGAAACTCCTTTCTTATCAAGAGTATGTCATCCACGTACTCTACGAGGATCGTCACCATACTCCCTACTACCTGTTTGTATATACAAGGTTCATCTACCATTTTGATGATGTCAACTTCTTTGACTAATCCATCAAAACAGATGTTCCAACTCCGCGATGCCTGCTTTATCCTATAAAGCATCTTGCACACGTTTCCGCTGCTCCCACTGTCTACGAGGCCCTCTGGCTGTGTACTTATAGACGCACTCTTCTAAATCAGTATTTAGAAAAGCAGTCATGACACCCAACCGCCAGATATCATAGTCATGGTATGTAGCCATGGCAAGTAGTATCTGGATGGACTTAAGCATAGGTACTGGAAAAGGTTTCATCATTATCCATGCCTGGTCAATGACGAAAACCTTTAACAAGTCTAGCTTTGAAAGTCTCAACTTTTCCATCTACACCAAGTAATCTTCTCAAGATATACTTGCTCCTGATGGGGATTTAACCCTTCAGATATAGCAACCAAAGTCCATACTTTGTTGGTGTATAAGGATTCCATCTCAGATCACTAAGCATCCAGCCATTCTGACAGAGTCTTACTCCTGATGGCCAGCTCGAAACTAGTTGGGTCATCATCTCATGATGCAATCCTCGCTCCCACTGTCATAGAGAAACAGAAGTATCTCTCAGGTGGGTGAGGAACCCTACTAGATCGGCGGAGAGGCTGAGGTTCATTGGTTTCTACTGAATCCTTTGGTTCTACCAAATCAGCTGCTGTCATTTGTATAGCTGGAACCTTTCCAGTTGTACTTAACAGACCTTGCCTCGAGCTTGTCTGGATTTTGCTTTTAGACATTAGCCGGACAACCCCAAATCTTAACTAATTTAAGACATGGGCTCTTCCCATTCCATATCACATATGAAGCGGTAGGCAACTGATTTGATTGGAACCCTATTCAATAGGTATGCAACTTCTCAAGTGCATAACCCCCTAAGGAAAAAGGTAACTCAGTATTACTCATCATAGAGCACACCTTATCATATAGGGTGTATCTGCTCCGCCCCGATATACCATCGTGCTATGGTGTAAACGGAGGAGTAATGCTGAGGGAGAATCTCATTCTCCTTTAGAATAGTCTAGGATTTCCGTGCTCAAGTATTCTCCTCCTCGATCGCATCAAAGGACATAATACTTATACCCGTATTGGTTCTCTACTTCTGACTTATATTCTGTGAATATCTCAAAAGGTTCGGACTTGTGTTTCAACAAGAACATATGTCTGAATCTAAAGAGATCATCAGAGAACGTAATGAAGTATAAAGAACCAATCCTGGTATGTGTAGACAGGGGACCTTACATACATCAACATGTATCATCTCAAGAGTTCACTAACTCTTTCTCTGTTTCCTATAAACAGAGCTATGGTCATTTTATCTTTGTGACATGACTGGCGAGTTTCACAAGATGTAAATTCAAACTGATTTAAATATGCATCTAAATGTAACTCCAGCTAGTCGGGTCGCATTGATATGACCTAGTCTACAATACCTCAAGAAGGATTCGTTCATTTCTGAACTCTTCATTTTGTGTGTGTTTCGTATACTAAGAACTGTAGTTTGATTTAGAACATTAATGCTTTTAGATAACGTGCCTGAACCGATCAACTTTTGATATAGGAAATGGTCAAAACATTATCCAAAAATACAAAATTATATCCTTTCTTTACTAATAAAGAGACTGATATGATTTTGTATATCAGGTTCGGTATCTAATAACATTCATTCAGAATCAATGTATTGGTAATACAGGGTGACAGTGACCGACAGACTTGGCTGCAACACTTGCCCCGTTTTCTGCCTCATGAAACTTATCACCCGTTCTCAGTTTTTCTACCCTTTTGTAGCCCTATGTAACAGATTACATATCTGGGATCCTGATCCGGTATCATATACCCTAGATGCAGAGGATACTGAGAAACAGTTCTGTATAATGAACACACCCGAAGATGATGCATCAGCATGCACTCTCTTCGTTTGGACGGCATGGGAAATCTGGTATTCCCCAAATTCCTGCTCTGTCTTATAACAATTATAAGTTGGAGCGGGACCAACGTTCCCCAGCTCAGTATAACAAGCGTGTTCGGTCAATAATCCGTATTATTATCTTGATTAAGACGTGACATGGTCGCTACCAGGAGAGAGAGAGAAGAAAACACTCAGCGTGCGCTCTTGCAAGAATAGATTGGTTATTATTTTATCTAATCAGGATGGCTCCCACTGCTTTTTATCAAATCTTCCTTCAAACCCCAAAAGGAAAGACTAGCCGGGATTAATTACACACTACAAGTTCACCAATCTTTCAGCCAAGCCAGTGTCGGTACTTTGAGGGAGGTCCCCCGTACTTTTGCACGAACCTAATTAATGTAAACCTCGTTTTCCCAGAGACGTAACCTCGTTAACACCTTTCTAGACACCTACTTGATCGGCTAATTGTAATGTATAAAACTCTCCCAGGAGTAACTCTTACTCGCAGCGGGTATCGGGATCCAACTATCTCATAGAAGGTATGCAATCTCATTGCAAATTTCAACACTTGAAATTCCCGATAATATTTTTCCCCTAACGTCCTATGACCTTGACGCAGGCCAACAAACCATAGTCCGCTAGTCAAGTTCAACCTGTCATTTCCTGATTGAATCAAACCCACCCGCACGACCCTTGACGCAGGCCAACAAAGTCGCACGACTACCCTAATCCAATCTGCATCATATGCATAAGCAGATAAATACTAGGTAGCTACCGCACACTACGCCTTGACGCAGGCCAACAAACGTAGCACGAATACTAACTACCACTTATCTGAAATGACGGAGGGCTACGACAGATTTTTCTGAAAACCTATTGCGTAATGAACTTGATATCGTTGTAGGATCGAATGATTTTAAAAATGGAGTGCTTTTGAGGCTTTTCTAGTTTTGCTAAAGGAGTCACTCCCAGTGAAGGGATCGTCGGTCCTTTCCTCATCGAATAAGGTGCAGGATATATCATATATACCGCTGTGCAAAGCAAAAATACTTAAAAGCAATCAAAAGACAAACCGAGTGTGTAGCATCTGCCAGTTATTGCTAAAGGAGTCACTCCCGGTGAAGGGATCTCGGTCCTTTCCTTATCGAATAAGGTGCAGGATATATCATATATACCGCTGTGCAAAGCAAGAACTGTAGCTACCTGTTTTAATTTTGAAATTCGATTCTACAACATCTTAGGTTTCTTTTATTTCATTAATCACATTAATGAAGTCACATCATTTAAAGTACATAAACATCACAGATAAATACGACGTACACTTATGCCATCCGCATTCGCCTCGATGTCCCCTCGTGCACCGTTAGGTTAGGTAACTAACGACAGAGCGGAACAGGGCTAGCGCGGGTGTAAAACATAAGTAACGTCTATATAATATATTATATATACTGTATACTGTATCTAGCACAGAACATCACATGATCACATCACAGATATCGCAGCAGAAGAATCATATGAAATATTGGATATACTAGGACGTCCGTGTTTTCAATACGAGCCAGTATAAAACACGGATTCCACGGTCGTGATGAATAGCCAAACCCACACCCCTAGACCCCTACGAGAGCGGCAAGTAACCCTACCAATTCTAGAGTTAGGAGACCCACCCTCGACTCCTCGAGTTGGTCTCCCACTGGACTCCAGAACCCGGTTACTTGTGCTCTCCTCCTTGGGTCTATCCTAGTGCGGAAAAGTAAATAATATACAAAGGGTGACAACTTCCGCCACCTGGAAGTGCCCCAATAAAAGAATATTACATACAAGTTTTTACATGAATGAAAATGAAAAACACTCATCTCACATAAAAAAAAACCCGGCTATTCGAACACGACGATCCAATATAACATATCCAGCAACACATAACATCACATGTCATCAACGTAAGTAAATATGCGCATCCCAATTGTCGTTGACATATAGCAACGAAACCGGCGATATCACATATTACACTTACGGTCACAGAAAAGAAAATGTAAAACTACAACAGTTGGAATCCGCAACCACCTCAGACATCGCATGCCTGACCAAATGAATTCCTTAGACATCACATGCCTAACAATTATAAACCCCGCATTTTAGTCTCATTATCGAAAACTCTTTTCAATACCAAGTCGGGCAATTCAACAGGATTCCCGACATTTTGATCGAATGCTCGTCGCAAACTTCAGTAGACGGTCGCACCCCTGATACCGTCGACGAAGTGCACCAAGGCGGAACACCGCTACCGGGAGCACCCGAACGGATGCTTCGGCGACGGGGTTCTCCTACAGTCACTTGGTCGAGGCTATGGAGTGAAGCTGTCTATTAAGTTTATCCGGCGAGTATCCGCGTACGCTACGTGATTACGACGGACTTTTGATCACATCAAAATTCCGTGGCAACCGATCAAGTGAGACTAAACTGCTATGTTTATAATATTCATTCAGTTATCACATAACTATTGTGAATTCCAATTGTTGTATCACATTCCGGATAAACAGAAAATGTTAAACTTTCCGATCGAACAATCGAACACCCAAGTTTTCCCGACACAGATCAACACATGAAACAAGTCTAAAAACATTCAGTTCGTGCCTCAGTACCAACGGTCCAGCTGTAGAAGGGTTAAGCCAACGCCTCACATATGGCACGCCGTACTGCCCCAAACCCGAAGGTTCAAAGGGCAGTTCAAGACGGTCACATAATCGAGTTAAGGTTTGTTGTCTTCTAGAGGGTCCATCGCGTTACTTGCACTACTTAGAACGTCGTTAAACTACGGAAAGATCCAACACTTAGAAATTTCCCGACAGGGGAAAAATTGGGTATTTATATCCGGTTGAACTTTTTAACATATTCTAAAATTTATCCGGAAAGCCACACAGACAAAATTTGATACTCCGATCGAAACACCGAATCCCCAAAAAAACTCCAGAAAATTCAACTCTTGAATAAATTTTAAAAATACCCAGAGAACTCAGAAGATGAAACAATGAATTACTGTGTAACATGTTAGGGCTGACGTCATACATCCGCCGCGGAACCGCTGCATAAGCTTGGCTTATGCCGCGGTTCCGCCGCCAAAATCACTTTTCATGAAAAAAAAATTCCGCCGTAATTCTTAGAATTCCCTGCTGAGTTTTCTGCATATTTTTAATTTGGAAAAATCCACGTTTTCAGAAAACGTCCAGAGAGCACATTTGAGTTGGGGTTTCGGGTTCGTTCGGGTTTCAAACTTCGTCTGGACTTCGCCTAAGGCTCTAGCTAGGCTCTGATACCACTGTAGAGTTCCTAGGCACTCTAGTGAGGTCTCACAAGGCATCAACCATGCCAATTTCAAAAAATCTAGGTGCCGAGAAACCCGACTACGGATCGTTTGCTAGAAAACTAGGCGAAACAATAAACTAGTTAACACTTAACTAAGAGATACGGAAATACAACCTTTGTAGATCTGGTTCTTCACCTCCATATCTCCGCAATGAAGTCTCCTCGCTGTCCATAACAAGTCCCGGGCTCTAGCGTCGGCTTCATCGGAGAATGGACGGGCTAGGTCATCGATGTCCATGCCGAAGATGATCTACGTCGAGGCATCGCTAAATCAAGCTCCGACTTCACCAAGTCAAGAAACTTGTGAAGAAAACACACTCTACTACTTGGCAAGAGGTAGAGGATGAAGAAATAGGAAGTGGGTAGACTTTAGAATTGGATTTCTCACTCATTTCCATCAATCACCATTGATGGAGCTTGCTTTCTTCATGGAAGAAGATGAAGAAGAAGAAGAAAGTCTTATGATAAGAATAATTGAATTAGAATAATAATCATTTCTTATCATAATGCTAACTATGGTAATGTGTAGAGAATCAATCATGGTTAAAGGAATGGTTAGGGTCAAGCTAGAGACAAAATGGTCACTTAGTCAAAGTGTTCATGAAGCTTCATGAAAACAACAAATGAAAGCCACCATTTCATTTCATTTTCTTTTATTCATTTATCAAAAATAAATGGATAACTAAATAAGATAAATGAATAACAAATAATAAACCCTAACCATTTCATTAACCAAGGTTTAATACTTTACACTTAACCAAAAAGCATGTATCATCAAACATGATACAAGCAAGTGCACAAAATCATATCACATATATAATGCGCACATCCGAGCGAGAAAAAACCATTTAAAGTGAACCAATACTAGTTAATGCAAAGTAATATATCAAATATATAATTATGCATTAAATCATTAAATCAACACTTGATTCAATGATCCGGTCATGTCGCACACAACCGACTAGTACACTATGTATCGACTTATCGAATCAACCCTTGATTCGATAACTAGGTTATATCGCATACAACCATTCGATACATATATCGCGAGAATGAAATACGGTATCACATACTCGCATTATTCTCGGTCCCGCACATATCTCATATGCGCTCCTATTTCGTTTTGCTTGAGCCAGGAAACCTCTGTGTAGGACTCTAAAGACTCATCAATACGCCGGCAGCAGGTGATGATCATATCAAACACCCACAAGCCGCAAGCGGTCTGCTAAACGTAACGGCCATCCGGGTATTGAGCGATCAGAAGATCGACGAGCAAGCCCGCTCACACTCCAGTGAATCCAACCAGTAACACTACCGTACAGTCCGGTCTGATCGTCTGATATGTCGCATATCTCGCCTAGGGGTGGTAAACGTCAGACCCCAATAGCTCGATAAGTCGTGTCGATATGAGGTCTATAACAATTCGAGAAACTACTGGTAACACTTACCAGTAAATCTCAGCAACCCTGGCCAGGGATTTCCTGTTATAGCCAATCGAACACAGCGCAACATCAACTCCCTATACCGGGAGAGACGAATCCCCTCCTATCGCTCATTGCCTCCATGTGACTCGGGACTGTACCCAAAAACCACCGTTTTGCACGCCCTCTTGGACGTGTTAAGATGGAAATCAAAGCACAGTGGGAACTACACAAGACTCTATGACGATCTCGGGTCAACAGACTACTCTGTACCAGTGTCACCAGAGAACTGCCATCTGACGTGAGATATAATACCATCTGGGAGTTCTCGGCGAGTCCGTCCAGTGTACCCAGTCTCTACTGAGCACCCGTAAATCATCTCTGATGTCAAACACCGATGGATATGGGATCATCCATCGCCCATCTGTATGGGTCGAGAAGGTACACGCTAGTCTACTCTGGTATATCGATGCCCCGTCTCGATACACCCACGACTAGGGACTTTGAAGGATGTACTTATGGACTACCATGTCCCCACTAGTATGATCCGCATCATAGTCCAGGTAGTCAAGTACACATCCTAAGGGCTTTACCAACATGTAACAGAGAGACAATCAGTGTACACGGTAAGGTAAAGAGTAACCAGATAGCATACTATCATGTCGAGCAAGAAAGTCCTCCCTATATATGTCCCAGCATCCACTACAATATACATCCAATGTACAGTAATGGCCTCTAGGGCATACATATAACTAACATCCCATTCTCTTTTAGATAATCTCTGAATTCGTTACTTAAGTATTCTCCTCCTCGATCAGATCGAAGGATCTTAATACTTTTGCCCGTTTGGTTCTCTACTTCTTATTTATATTCTCTAAATTTCTCAAAAGCTTCTGATTTGTGTTTCATCAGGAACACATATCCGAATCTAGAGAGATCGTCAGTGAATGTAATGAAGTACGAAGAACCATCCCTGGCATGTGTAGACATGGGACCGCATACATCACTATGTATTAGTCCCAAGAGTTCGGTAACTCTGTCTCCGTGTCCAGTAAACGGAGTTTTGGTCATCTTGCCTTTGAGACATGACTGGCAAGTGTCATAAGATGAAAATTCAAACGAATTTAAATATCCATCCTTATGCAACTTAGCTAGTCGTGTCGCATTGATGTGACCCAGTCTACAATGCCATAAGAAAGATTCGTTCAGTTCAGAACTCTTCCTCTTGTGTGTGTTTTGTAAATTGAGGACTGTATTTTGATTGAGAATGAATATGCCATTATACAACGAGCCTGATGCAATCAACTTTTGATCTAGGAATATGTTCATAACATTATCCTTTACTACAAAATTATATCCTTCTTTACTTAATAAAGAAACTGATATAATGTTGCACATCATGTTCGGTATATAATAGCATTCATTTAGAATCAGGGTATCACCACTTGGTAATACTAGGTGATATTCGCCGACTGCTTTGGCTGCAACATTTGCCCCATTCCCTTGAACGGAATGATCACATTTTCCCAGTTCTCTACCTTTCCGCAGCCCATGTAACATTTTACATATGTAGGATCCTGATCCGGTATCTAATACCCAGGACGCAGGGTGAACTGAGAAACAGTTCTCAATGACAAACACACCCGAAGATGATGCATCAACATGCATGTTCTCCGTTTGGGCGGTGTGAGAATCCAGATATTCTCCTGTTTCCTGTTCATTCTTATAACACTTATAAGATAGAACGGGTTCAACGTTCCCCTGCACAGTATAACATACGGGTTCGGTCAATACATCCATATTATTATCTTGATTAGGGCATGACATGGTCGCTACCTGGAGAGAGAGAAAAGAAAACACTTTAGCGTAAGCTCGTGCAAGATCAGATTGGTTATTATCTTATCTAATCAGGATTGCTCCCACTGGTTTTTATCAAATCTTCCTTCAAACCTTAAAAGGAAAGACTAGCCGGGATTAATTACACACTACAAGTTAGCCAATCTTTCAGCCAGGCCAGTGTCGGTATTTTGAGGGAGGTCCCCCGTGCTTTCGCACGAACCTAATTAATGTAAACCTCATTTTCCCAGAGGCGTAACCTCGTTGACACCTTTCTAGACACCTACTTGATCGGCTAATTGCAATGTGCAAAACTCTCCCAGGAGTAACTCTTACTCGCAGTGGGTATCGGGATCCAACTATCTCATAGAAGGTATGCAATCTCATTGCAAATTTCAACACTTGAAATTCCCGATAATGCTTTTGCCCCTAGCGTCCTGTGACCTTGACGGAGGCCAAACTACCCACAGGGCGCTAGTCAAGTTCAACCCGTCATTTCTTGATTGAATTAAACCCACCCGTACGACCCTTGACGGAGGCCAAACTACGCCGTACGAATACCCTAATCCAATCGCATCATATGCTGGCAGATAAGCACTAGTTAGCTACCATACACTACGCCTTGACGGAGGCCAAACTACCGCAGCATGAATACTAAGTAGTACTTATCTGAAATGACGGAGGGCTACGCAGGTTTTTCAGAAAACCATGAGCGTAATGAACTTGATATCGTTGTAGAATCAAAATGAAGTTTTGAAATGGAGTGATTTTGAGGCTTTTCTAGTTTCGCTAAAGGGGTCACTCCCGGTGAGGGGATCGTCGGCCCTTTCCTCGTCGAATGAGGTGCGGGATATATCATATATATCACTGTGCAAAGCAGAAACTATAGAAGCAATCAAAAGTCAAACCGAGTGTGTAGCATCTGCCAGTTATCGCTAAAGGAGTCACTCCCGGTGAAGGGATCTCGGTCCTTTCCTCGTCGAATGAGGTGCTGGATATATCATATATATCGCTGTGCAAAGCAAGTACTGTAGCTGCCTGTTTAATTTTGAAATTCGATTCCACAACATCTTAGGTTTCTTTTCTTTCATTAATCACATTAATGAAGTCCCATCATTTAAGTACCTAAACATCACAGATAAATACGACGTACACTTATGCCATCCGCATTCGCCTCGATGTCCCCTCATGTACCGTTAGGTTAGGTAACTAACGACAGAGCAGGGCAGGGCTAGTGCGGATGCAAAACATAAGTAACGTCTATATAATATATCATATATACTATATACTGTATCCATCACAGAACATCACATGATCACATCACAGATATCGCAGCAGAAGAATCATATGAAATATTGGATATACTAGGATGTCCGTGTTTTCAATACGAGCCAGTATAAAACACGGATTCCACGGTCGTGATGAATAGCCAATCCCACACCCCTAGACCCCTATGAGAGCGGCAAGCAACCCTACCAATTCTAGGGTTAGGAGACCCGGACTCGACACCTCGAGTTGGTCTCCCACTGGACCCCAGAACCCGGTTACTTGTGCTCCCCTCCTTGGGTCTATCCTAATGCGGAAAAGTAAATAATATACAAAAGGTGACAACTTCCGCAACCTGGAAGTGCCCCAAATAAAAAGAATATTACATACAAGTTTTTACATGAATCAAAATGAAAAACACTCATCTCACATAAAAACCCCCGGCTATTCGAACACGACAATCCAATATAACATATCCAGCAACACATAACATCACATGTCATCAACGTAAGAAACCGGCGAAATCACATATTACACTTACGGTCACAGAAAAGAAAGTGTAAAACTACAACAATTGGAATCCGCAACCTCATTAGACATCGCATGCCTAATCAAATGAAATACTTAGACATCACATGCCTAACAATTATAAACCCCGCATTTTAGTCTCATTATCGAAAACTCTTTTCAATATCAAGTGAGACTAAACCGCTAGATTTATAACATTCATTCAGTTATCTCATAACTGTTTGTGAATTCCAATTATTGTATCCCATTCCGGATAAATAGAAAATATTAAACTTTCCGATCAAACATTCGAACACCCAAGTTTTTCCGAAACCGTTCAACACATGAAATAGGTTCAAAGACATTCACTTCATGCCTCAGTACCAACGGTCCAGCCATAGAAGGGTCAAGCCAACGCCTCACATGTGGCACGCCGTACTGCCCCAAACCCGAAGGTTCAAAGGGCAGTTCAAGACGGTCACATAATCGAGTTAAGGTTTGTTGTCTTCTAGAGGGACCATCGCGTTACTTGCACTACTCAGAACATCTTTAAACCACAGAAAAATCCAACACTTGGAAATTTTCCGGCAGGGGAAAAGTTAGGTATATATATCCAGTCGAACTTTTTAACATATTCAAAAATTATCCGGAAAACCACACAGACAAAATTTGAAAATCCGATCGAATCTTTGATTCCCAATACAATCCCAGAATACTCATCTGTAGAGTCACAATAAAAAATGCCCAGAAAATATAGCATTAAATTATATGAGTTACTGTGCAGAAATCATAAGACAAGGGGACAGTACGGCCGCGGAACCGCCGCACATGCAGGCTTGTGCCGCGGTTCCGCGGTGGAATATTCGAATTAGACCCCCGTTTTTCACAGTAATTCAAATAAGACCCTGCTTAATTTTCTGCATATTTTTAATTCACAAAAATCCGAATTTTCAGAAAATTTCCAGAGAGCATTTTGGATTTTGGGGTTTTGGTTCGATCGGGTTTCAAACATCGTCTAGACTTCGCCTAAGGCTCTAGCCAGGTTCTAATACCGCTGTAGGGTTCCTAAACACGCTAATGAAGTCTCACAAGGCATCAACCATACCAATTTCAAATTTTACGGTGCCGAGAAACCCTAGACTAGATCGTTAACTAGAATTTTAGGCGACAAAGTGAAACTAGTTAACTACTTAACTAAAAGAAAGATGCTACAACCTTTGTAGATCCGGTTCTCCACTTCCTTAGCTCCACGTAGACGTCTTCTCGCTGTCCGTCTCGAATCCCGGACTCAAGCATCGGCTTCATCGGAGAAATGGGCGGGCAAGGTCGTCGGCTTCGTGCCGAAGAAGATCTACGTCGAGGTTACACAAGATCAAGCTCCAACTTCACCAAGTTGTGAAACTTGTGAAATAAACACCCTATACTACTTGGCAAGAGGTAGAGGATGAAGAAATAGGAGGTGGGTTCACTTTAGAATTGGATTTCTCACTCATTTGCACAAGTTGCCATTGATGAAGACAAGGTTTTTCTTGAAGAAGAAGAAGGAGAAGATGAAGAATATGATAAGTCTCTTATTTAAAAAAGAAACTAATAAGAATACTTATCATATCCTAACCATAGTCAAGTGTAGAGAGAAAACTAGGGTTAGTTAGAATGGTTAGGGTTAAGGATGAGATAAGAATGGTGGACTTGTTCAAAGCTTCAAGAAGCTTCAACATACAAACAAAATAAGCCACCATTCTCTTTTATTTTCTAAAATGAATAAATAAATAAATAAACAAAGCCCTAACCATTCATATAACCATGGTTTAATCTTTACACAAACCCAAGTGAGCAAGTATCATCAAACATGATACAAATAAGTGCACAAAAATATATCACATATACAATGTGCATCAAGTGAGAAAATCCTTTTAAAATGAACCAATACTAGTTAATGCAAAGCAATATATCAAATATATTATTATACATTAAATCATTAAATCAACACTTGATTTAACGATCCGGTCATATCGCATATAACCGACTAGTATCCTATGTATCGGCTTATCGAATCAATCCTTGATTCGATATCTAGGTTATATCGAATATAACCAATCGATACATTCATCGCGAGAATGGAATACGGTATCACATACACGCATTATTCTCGGTCCTGCACATATCTCATATGCGCTCCTATTTCGTTTCGCTTGAGCCAGGAAACCTCTGTGTAGGACTCTAAAGACTCGTCAATACGCCGGTAGCAGATGATGATCATATCAAGCACCCACAAGCCGCAAGCGGTCTGCTAAACATAACGGCCATCCGGGTATTGAGCGATCAGAAGATCGACGAGCTAGCCCGCTCACACTCCTGTGAATCCAACCAGTAACACTTACCGTACAGTCCGGTCTGTTCGTCTGATATGTCGCATATCAAGTCTAGGGGTGGTAAACGTCAGACCCCAATAACCGATAAGTCGTGCCGATGTGAGGCTCATAACGGGTCGAGAAACTACTGGTAACACTTACCAGCAAATCTCTGATCAGCCCTGGCCAGGGACTTCCCTGTTACGGCCAATCGAGCACAGCGCAACATCAACCCCCAATACCGGGAGAGACGAAACCCCTCCTATCGCTCATTGCCTCCCTGTGACTCGGGACTGTACCCAAAGACCACCATTTTGCATGCCCTCATAGACGTGGTAAGGTGGAGATCAAAGCACAGTGGGAATCACACAAGACTCTATGACGATCTCGGGTCTACAGACTAACCTGCACAAGTGTCACCTGAGAACTGCCATCTGACGTGAGGTATAATACCATCTGGAAGTTCTCGGCGAGTCCGTCCAGTGTACCCAGTCTCCACTGAGCACCCGTATACCATCTCTGATGTCAAACACCAATGGATATGGGATCATCCATCGCCCATCTCATGGGTCGAGAAGCGTATACGCTAGTCTACACTGGTATATCGATGCCCCGTCTCGATACACCTACGACTAGGGACCTTGAAGGATGTACCTATGGACTACCATGTCCCCACTAGTATGATCTGCATCATAGTCCAGGTAGTCAAGTACACATCCTAAGGGCTTTATCAACATGTAACTATAAGACAGTTTAAAGAGACTAGTATACATGTTAAGATAAAGAGTAACCAGATAGCATACTATCATATCGAGCAAGAAAGTCATCTCTATATATGTCCAAGCATCCAATATAATATACATCATCTGTACAATACTGGCCTCTAGGGCATACATACAACTAACAACTGCTAGCTCGAACAGTCTCCACGTTTTGTCCCGGCGAAACGAATAAGGGCGCTTTATTTTCTCATTATAGTATTGTCGTCTCCCGTCTAGGCGATCCGTTAATTTTAGACCACCGGGCTGCTGTTGAGCATTGGCAACGAAGATCGCTTTCCCTTTTCTTTTTTCATTCCGTGGTTCTGGCTTTGAAGAGGAAGGCATGTGGCCCATCTGGTCCATTTGGGCCAGCTTATCGATCAAGGACTGGAAAGTGGTAGGCTTGAAAAACTTTATGAATTGGGAGATGGTCGCTTGAGGGTGAAGAGTGCCCAAGAATGTGCCCACCGCAGGCGCTTCTTCGATGCGCTGCTCGAACTTCGACCATAAATTTCACCACCGTATTGCATATTGGACCCATGTTTCTCCAGGCTTCACCCTGGCATTGATCAATGCCGTTATTGGGGTGCGTTCACTAGCACTCGTGAAACGCTGGGTGAATAGTAGCTCCATCTTTGCAAAAGTTTTGACGGAGTCGTTGGGAAGCTCCGAATACCACTCAAACGCCATCTCCGACAAGCTACCAACAAACTGGCGGAGCATAAGTTTATCATCACCTCCGGTGTTGCCGTACAAGGCTCTGAATTGAGTGACGTGCTGATGCGGATTTCCCGTCCCTTTATATACGTAGAATTTGATGATCGTATATCCAGGCGGGTACCTTATTTGGTCATACCAGCCCGGATAGGGTCGTCCAGTCTTAACGATCTGCCCAGCCGCTTCATTCGCCTGGTGAGCTCGTATTTGCTGAGCAATGTAATCATCCAGAGCAGCCTTGGAGATGGTCTCCTCCTTGGCTGCTGAAAGAGTCGGAGGAGGGTTCGATGTCTTCCCTCTGTCGTCTTCAATGATAATTGGGGGGTGTTCAGCTGGAGGTTCCGGCTGTAACATCATCCCGGCCATGTCTTGGAACAAAAGAGCCATTTGTTTTATATTGGTCGTCTGTTCCGCGACCTCTTTTTCTTTCCTCTCGAGCATTCTTCGGAGGAAAACAGCATCAGTTTCTTGTTCCTGACGCTGCTCTGAGGTCTCCGGATTTTCTTTCGGCCCAGTGAGTGCGGCCATTGCAGTTAGCATCTCCTGAAGTTTCTGTTGTTGCTGCTCCTGAGCCTTTTATCGATCGAGTAAGCGGTCGATGACCCGTAGAAGCACGGCTTTCCTCTTTTCCGAAAGCCATATAAACGGTATGTGTTACCATGCCCCCAGACTTGGGGCGTTTAGATTCAGCATCCTTGCGGTTCGCCGCGGTCACGGGGGCTTTCTCCGGCCTCCTTCTCTTGTGAGCGGTTGAAGTTGAGGGAGCCGTTGCAGCGGGCACCCAGACGGATGATTTCTTCTGTGGTACCATGGGATGGCTATTTTCTTGCTGAGCTTTAAGCTTCTTTGGCTGGCAAGAGTAGTCCTGGTCAATCACCGATTCTTGTACCTGTCGCCAGACTTTGTAAATTTTGGAAGAAAGCCGCTGAGGGGGCTGCTCCAGTTTCTTTTCTGTAGCATTCTCCAAAAGTGGAGGAGATCTCTTCAACACGGCAGTTGGAGAGTTCTTGCGCACCCTCCTTGTTAGTTGTATGTATGCCCTAGAGGCCAGTATTGT
Organism: Agapanthus africanus; assembly: GCA_030015575.1. NCBI lineage: Eukaryota > Viridiplantae > Streptophyta > Magnoliopsida > Asparagales > Amaryllidaceae > Agapanthus > Agapanthus africanus. The sequence goes on from JASDDO010000008.1 coordinate 214,914,522, forward strand.
ACAGATGTTGTATATTATATTGGATGCTTGGACATATATAGAGATGACTTTCTTGCTCAATATGATAGTATGCTATCTGGTTGCTCTTTATCTTAACATGTGCACTAGTCTCTTTATACTGTCTTATAGTTACATGTTGGTAAAGCCCTTAGGATGTGTACTTGACAACCTGGACTATGATGCAGATCATACTAGTGGGGACATGGTAGTCTATAAGTACATCCTTCAAGGTCCCTAGTCGTGGGTGTATCGAGACGGGGCATCGATATACCAGAGTAGACTAGCGTATGCGCTTCTCGACCCATATGATGGGCGATGGATGATCCCATATCCATTGATGTTTGACATCAGAGATGGTATACGGGTGCTCAGTAGAGACTGGGTACACTGGACGGACTCGCCGAGAACTCCCAGATGGTATTATACCTCACGTCAGATGGCAGTTCTCAGGTGACACTTGTACAGGTTAGTTTGTAGACCCGAGATCGTCATAGAGTCTTGTGTGATTCCCACTGTGCTTTGATCTCCACCTTACCACATCCACAAGGGTGTGCAAAACGGTGGTCTTTGGGTACAGTCCCGAGTCACATGGAGGCAATGAGCGATAGGAGGGGTTTCGTCTCTCCCGGTATTGGGGGTTGATGTTGCGCTGTGCTCGATTGGCCGTAACAGGGAAGTCCCTGGCCAGGGCTGATCAGAGATTTGCTGGTAAGTGTTACCAGTAGTTTCTCGACCCGTTATGAGCCTCACATCGGCACGACTTATCGGTTATTGGGGTCTGACGTATACCACCCCTAGACTTGAGATGCGACGTATCAGACGAAGAGACCGGACTGTACGGTAAGTGTTACTGGTTGGATTCACAGGAGTGTGAGCGGGCTAGCTCGTCGATCTTCTGATCGCTCAATACCCGGATGGCCGTTACGTTTAGCAGACCGCTTGCGGCTTGTGGGTGCTTAATATGATCATCATCTGCTACCGGCGTATTGACGAGTCTTTAGAGTCCTACACAGAGGTTTCCTGGCTCAAGCGAAACGAAATAGGAGCGTATATGAGATATGTGCAGGACCGAGAATAATGCGGGTATGTGATACCGCATTTCATTCTCGCGATATATGTTTCGATTGGTTATATTCGATATGACCTAGTTATCGAATCATTGATTCGATAAATCGATACATTGAATACTGGTCGGTTATGTGCGACATGACCGGATCATTGAATCAAATGTTGATTTAATGATTTAATGTATAATTATATATTTGATATATTACTTTGCATTAACTAGTATTGGTTCACTTTATACGGATTTTCTCACTTGATGTGCAAGTTGTGTATGTGATATACTTTTTGTGCACAAATATGTATCATGTTTGATGATGCATGCTCACATGGTTAGGTGTAAAGAATTAAACAATGGTTAAGAAGATAATTAGGGTTTTGATTTATTCTCTCATTTATTTATCCATTCTTTATTTATTTAAATGGATAAATGAAAACATAATGGTTTCTTTTGTCATGAAGCTTGTTGAAGCTTCATGAAGCTTTGACTAAAGAAACCATTTTGTTTTCTAGCTTAACCCTAACCCTTCTCATTAACCATGGTCTTTTCTCTACACTTAACCTTGGTTGAGATATGATAAGTATTGGATTTATTTTTCTATTTTTAACAACACTTATCATATTTTAGCTCCTTCTTCTCCTTCTTCTTCAAGAGAGAAAACAAGTTGCCATCAATGGCAACATGAGCAAAAGTGAGTGAAATCCAATTCTAAAGAGAACCCACCTCCTATTTCTTCACCCTCTACCTCTTGCCAAGTTGTTTTGGGTGTTTACTTCACAAGTTTCACAAGTTTGTGAAGTCGGAGCTTGAACTTGCGATGCCTCGACGTAGATCGTCTTTGACACGAAGCCGGCGACCTAGCTCACCCGTTTCTCCGACGAAGCCGACGCTTGAGCCCGGGGTTCGACATGGACAGCGAGGAGACTTCGTTGCGGAGCCGTGGAGGTGGATATCCGGATCTACAAAGGTTGTAATTTCCATATCCTTATAGTTAAGTGTTAACTAGCTTTTCTTTTCGCCTAAAATTCTAGCAACGATCCGTAGTCTAGGGTTTCTCGGCAACAAAAAATTTTGAAATGGCATGTCCGATGCCTCATGAGACCTCTTTAGGATGCCTAGGAACCTTTCACTGGTATCAGAGCCTAGCTAGAGCCTTAGGCGAAGTCCCGACGACGTTTGAAGTCCGAACGAACCCGAAACCATAATTCCAAGGTGCTCTCTGGAAAATTTCAGAAATTTTGGATTTTTGTCAATTAAAAATATTCAGAAAATCATGCAGGGTCTTATATGAAATACTGTGAAATTCGAGGGCCTGATTCAACTTTTCCACCGCGGAACCGCGGCATGAGCTATGCATGACCGGCGGTTCTGCGGCCGTACTGTCCCATTGTCAGGTGATTTTTTCACGGTAATTCATGTATTCAGATATTATATTTTCTGGGTATTTTTGTTGTGACTCTGCAGAAGAGTATTTTGGGGTTGCTTTGGGGATTTAATTATTCGTTCGGGTTATCAAATTTCGTCTTTGTGTTTTTCCGGATAATTTTCAGAATATGTTAAAAAGTTCGACCGGATATAAATACCCAACTTTTCCCCTGTCGGGAAATTTCCAAGTGTTGGATTTTTCCGTAGTTTAACGATATTCTAAGTAGTGCAAGTAACGCGATGGACCCTCTAGAAGACAACAAACCTTAACTCGATTATGTGACCGTCTTGAACTGCCCTTTGAACCTTCGGGTTTGGGGCAGTACGGCGTGCCACATGTGAGGCGTTGGCTTGACCCTTCTACGGCTGGACCGTCGGTACTGAGACACGAACTGAATGTTGTTAGACTTATTTCATGTGATGGACTGTATCGGGAAAACTTAGGTATTCGACTGTTCGATCGGAAAGTTTAACATTTTCTGTTTATCTGGAATGTGATACAATAATTGGAATTCACAAACAGTTATGAGATAACTGAATGAATGTTATAAATTTAGCAGTTTAGTCCCATATGATATTGAAAAGAGTTTTCGATAATGAGACTAAAATGCGGGATTTATATCTGTTAGGCATGTGATGTCTAAGTATTTCATTTGATTAGGCATGCGATGTCTAAAGAAGTTGCGGATTCCAATTGTTGTAGTTTTACACTTTTTTTTTCTGTGACCGTAAGTGTAGTATGTTCATATCGCCGGTTTCGTTGCTATACGTCAACGACAATTGGGGTATGCATACTTACTTACGTTGATGACATGTGATGTTATGTGTTGCTGGATATGTTATATTGGATCGTCGTGTTCGAATAGCTGGGGGTTTTTATATGAGATGAGTGTTTTTCATTTTCATTCATGTAAAAACTTGTATGTAATATTCTTTTATTTGCGGCACTTCCAGGTAGCGGAAGTTGTCACCCTTTGTATATTATTTACTTTTCCGCATTAGGATAGACCCAAGGAGGGGAGCACAAGTAACCGGGTTCTGGGGTCCAGTGGGAGACCAACTCGAGGGGTCGAGTCCGGGTCTCCTAACCCTAGAATTGGCAGGGTTGCTTGCCGCTCTCGTAGGGGTCTAGGGGTGTGGGATTGGCTATTCATCACGACCGTGGAATCCGTGTTTTATACTGGCTCGTATTGAAAACACGGACGTCCTAGTATATCCAATATTTCATATGTTTATTCTGCTGCGATATCTGTGATGTGACTCTGTGATGGATATAGTATATAGTATATATGATATATTATATAGACGTTACTTATGTTTTACACCCGCGCTAGCCCTGCCCTGCTCTGTCGTTAGTTACCTAACCTAACGGTGCACGAGGGGACATCGAGGCGAATGCGGATGGCATAAGTGTACGTCATATCTATCTGTGATGTTTAGGTATTTAAATGATGGGACTTCATTAATGTGATTAATGAAAGATAAGAAACCTAAGATGTTGTAGAATCGAATTTTAAAATAAAACAGGTAGCTACAGTTCTTGCTTTGCACAGAGGTATATATGATATACCCTGCACCTTATTCGATGAGGAAAGGACCGAGATCCCTTCACCGGGAGTGACTCCTTTAGCAATAACTGGCAGATGCTACACACTCGGTTTGCTTTTGACTGGTTTTGGGTTTTTGCTTTGCACAGCGATATATATGATATATCCCGCACCTCATTCGACGAGGAAAGGACCGAGATCCCTTCACCGGGAGTGACTCCTTTAGCAAAACTGGAAAAGCCTCAAAATCACTCCATTTCAAAACTTCATTTGATTCTACAACGATATCAAGTTCATTACGCTCGTGGTTTTCGGAAAAACCTGACGTAGCCCTCCGCCATTTCAGATAAATCCTGTTTAGTATTCGTACTGCGTTTGTTGACCTTGTCAAGACGCAGTGTGCGGTAGCTAACCAGTATTTGTCTGCTTATGCATATGATGCAGATTGGGTTAGGGTAGTCGTACGGCCTTGTTGACCTTGTCAAGGGTCGTGCGGGTGGGTTTGATTCAATCAAGAAATGACGGGTTGAACTTGACTTGCGGTCTATGGTTTGTTGACCTTGTCAAGGTCATAGATCGTTCGGGGCAAAATATTATCGGGAATTTCAAGTGTTGAAATTTGCAATGAGATTGCATACCTTCTATGAGATAGTTGGATCCCGATACCCGCTGCGAGTAAGAGTTACTCTTGGGAGAGTTTTACACATTGCAATTAGCTGATCAAGTAGGTGTCTAGAAAGGTGTTAACGAGGTTACGCCTCTGGGAAAACGACGTTTACATTAATTAGGTTCGTGCGAAAGCACGGGGGACCTCCCTCAAAGTACCGACACTGGCCTGGCTGAAAGATTGGCGAACCTGTAGTGTGTAATTAATCCCGGCTGGTCTTTCCTTTTAGGGTTTGGAGGAAGATTTGATAAAAAGCAGTGGGAGCCATCCTGATTAGATAAGATAATAACCAATCTGATCTTGCACGAGCATACGCTAAAGTGTTTTCTTCTCTCTCTCTCTCCAGGTAGCGACCAGTTCATGCCTTAATCAAGATAATAATATGGATGTATTGACCGAACCCGCATGTTATACTGTGCTGGGGAACGTTGGTTCCGTTCTTTCCTATAAAAGTTATAGGAATGAACAGGATATAGGGGAATACCAGGATTCCCATGCCACCCGAATGAAGAAAGTACATGTTGATGCATTTTCTTCGGGTGTGTTCGTTACTGAGAACTGTTTCTCTATTTGCTCTACGTCCTGGGTATTGGATACCGGGTCGGGATCCCATATATGTAATCAGTTACATGGGCTAAGGAAAGGTAGAGAACTTGGAGAAGGTGATAAAGACATTAGAGTTGGAAATGGTGCAATTGTTGCAGCTAAGACTGTCGGGGAATATCACCTTGTATTACCAACTGGTAATACATTGGTTCTGAACGAATGCTATTACATGCCGAACCTGATATGCAACATTATATCGGTTTCTTTATTAAGTAAAGAGGGATATAATTTTGTATTACAGGACAATGTTATGAACATTTTCCGAAACCAAAAGTTGGTTGGATCAGGCACGTTGTGCAATGGCATTTATGTTCTAAATCAATCAACAGTTCTGAGCATAACAAACACACACAAGAGGAAGAGTTCAGAACTGAACGAATCCTTCTTGTGGCATTGTAGACTGGGTCACATCATTGTGACACGACTAGCTAAGTTGCATAAAGATGGATATTTAAATCCGTTTGAATTTTCATCTTATAACACTTGCCAGTCATGTCTCAAAGGCAAGATGACCAAAACTCCGTTTACGGGACACGGAGAAAGAGTTACCGAACTCTTGGGACTTATACATAGTGATGTATGTGGTCCCATGTCTACACATGCCAGGGATGGTTCTTCATACTTCATTACATTCACTGACGATCTCTCTAGGTTCGGGTATGTGTTCCTGATGAAACACAAATCAGAAGCTTTTGAGAAATTTAGGGAATATAAACAAGAAGTTGAGAACCAAACCGGAAAAAGTATTAAAATCCTACGATCTGATCGAGGAGGAGAATACTTAAGCAATGAATTCCTGGACTTCCTAAAAGAGAATGGGATTCTCTCTCAGCTAACTCCTCCATATACACCACAGCACAACGGTGTATCAGAACGGAGGAACCGCACCCTATTAGATATGGTGCGCTCTATGATGAGCACAGCTGAGTTACCTATTTCCTTCTGGGGTTATGCGCTGGAGACAGCAGCATACCTATTGAATCAAGTTCCATCTAAATCTGTACCTACCACACCATATGAGATATGGAGTGGGAAGAGACCATATTTTAAACGAGTTAAGATATGGGGTTGTCCGGCCTATGTCAAAAGGCAAAATCCGGACAAGCTCGAGGCACGGTCAGTTCTCTGCAAGTTTGTGGGATATCCAAAGAATTCTTATGGGTATTTTTTCTACCACAGTGAGGAACAAAAAGTGTTTGTTGCTCAACATGCCACCTTTTTAGAAAAGGAATTCCTTGAAAAAGAAATTAGTGGCAAAGTGGTAGAGCTGGAAGAGGTTCCAGATACACAAACCGTAACTGAAGATTTAATGGAACCAGAAGATTCGGTAGCTCCCAATGAACCTCAGCCACTCCGCCGATCTAGTAGGGTTCCTCGCCAACCTGAGAGATACTACGGTTTTCTCATGGACGGTGGGAGCGAGGATTGCATCATGGAGGATGATGACCCAACTAGCTTCGAGCAGGCCATCACGAGTGGGGACTCAGTGAAATGGCTGGATGCTATGCGGTCTGAGATGGATTCCATGTACACCAACAAAGTATGGACTTTGGAAGTTGCTCCTGAAGGGGTAAAACCCATTGGGAGAAAGTGGATCTTCAAGAAGAAACTTGGTGTAGATGGGAAAGTGGAGACTTTCAAAGCTTGACTTGTAGCAAAGGGTTTTCGTCAAAGACCAGGTATGGACTATGACGAGACCTTTTCTCCAGTAGCTATGCTTAAATCCATCCGGATCATGCTTGCCATCGCTGCATATCATGATTACGAAATCTGGCAAATGGATGTTAAGACCGCCTTTCTAAACGGTGATTTAGAAGAGTGCGTGTACATGACTCAGCCAGAGGGCTTCGTAGACAGTGGGAGCAGCGGGAAGGTGTGCAAGCTGCTTAAATCTATTTATGGATTAAAGCAAGCATCGCGGAGTTGGAACATCTGCTTTGACGTCGTTATCAAAGAGTTTGATTTCGTCAAAAACCCAGATGAACCTTGTATCTACAAGAAGGTGGCAGAGAGTAAGGTTGTCTTCCTCGTATTGTACGTGGACGACATACTCTTGATAGGAAATGATATTCCTATGCTGCAATCGGTCAAGCTCTTCTTATCACAAAGATTCTCAATGAAAGATCTTGGTGATGCCTCCTGCATATTGGGAATAAGGATCTATAGAGATAGATCCAAACGGATTTTGGGATTGTCCCAATCCAGGTACATTGACACCATACTAAAGAGGTTTAGTATGGAAGAGTCCAAGCGTGGGAACTTACCCACGATCTCTGGAGTCACTCTCTCCAAAGAGATGTCTCTCAAGACTGATTTGGAGAGAGCTCGCATGCAAGGGATACCCTATGCTTCGGCAGTAGGCTCTATCATGTATGCGATGCTATGTACCAGACCCGATGTAGCATACTCACTAAGTATAGTGAGCAGGTATCAAGCTGATCCTGGAGAGAGTCACTGGACAGCTGTGAAGAGCATTCTCAAGTACTTGCGAAGGACTAGAGATATGTTCTTGGTGTATGGTAACGGAGAACTCCAAGTGGAGTCCTTTACCGATTCGAGCTTCCAGAGTGATAAGGACGACTCTAAGTCGCAGTCGGGTTTTGTCTTCACCCTTTACGGAGGGGCGGTTAGCTGGAAGAGTTCCAAGCAGGAAACCGTGGCAGACTCGACGATGGAGGCTGAATACATCGCTGCCAACGATGCTGCTAAAGAAGCTGTCTGGATCAAGAAGTTCATTTCTGAACTTGGAGTGGTTCCATCCATTGAGCATCCAATACCTTTGTATTGCGATAACAATGGAGCGGTGGCTTTGGCCAAGGAACCCAGGTCCCATCAGCGATCCAGGCATATTCTGAGGCGGTATCACCTGATCCGGGAGATAGTTGATCGCCGGGAGATCGAGGTCAGGAGAGTTGACACGAAGAACAACACGGCGGATCCACTCACGAAGGCCATTCCCCAGATACAGTTTGAGAGACTCTTCGGGATGCTCGGTATGCGATACTACAGCAGCTGGCCTTAGTGCAAGTGGGAGATTGTTAGTTGTATGTATGCCCTAGAGGCCAGTATTGTACAAATGTTGTATATTATATTGGATGCTTGGACATATATAGAGATGACTTTCTTGCTCAATATGATAGTATGCTATCTGGTTGCTCTTTATCTTAACATGTGCACTAGTCTCTTTATACTGTCTTATAGTTACATGTTGGTAAAGCCCTTAGGATGTGTACTTGACTACCTGGACTATGATGCAGATCATACTAGTGGGGACATGGTAGTCTATAAGTACATCCTTCAAGGTCCCTAGTCGTGGGTGTATCGAGACGGGGCATCGATATACCAGAGTAGACTAGCGTATGCGCTTCTCGACCCATATGATGGGCGATGGATGATCCCATATCCATTGATGTTTGACATCAGAGATGGTATACGGGTGCTCAGTAGAGACTGGGTACACTGGACGGACTCGCCGAGAACTCCCAGATGGTATTATACCTCACGTCAGATGGCAGTTCTCAGGTGACACTTGTACAGGTTAGTCTGTAGACCCGAGATCGTCATAGAGTCTTGTGTGATTCCCACTGTGCTTTGATCTCCACCTTACCACGTCCACAAGGGCGTGCAAAACGGTGGTCTTTGGGTACAGTCCCGAGTCACATGGAGGCAATGAGCGATAGGAGGGGTTTCGTCTCTCCCGGTATTGGGGGTTGATGTTGCGCTGTGCTCGATTGGTCGTAACAGGGAAGTCCCTGGCCAGGGCTGATCAGAGATTTGCTGGTAAGTGTTACCAGTAGTTTCTCGACCCGTTATGAGCCTCACATCGGCACGACTTATCGGTTATTGGGGTCTGACGTATACCACCCCTAGACTTGAGATGCGACGTATCAGACGAAGAGACCGGACTGTACGGTAAGTGTTACTGGTTGGATTCACCGGAGTGTGAGCGGGCTAGCTCGTCGATCTTCTGATCGCTCAATACCCGGATGGCCGTTACGTTTAGCAGACCGCTTACGGCTTGTGGGTGCTTGATATGATCATCATCTGCTACCGGCGTATTGACGAGTCTTTAGAGTCCTACACAGAGGTTTCCTGGCTCAAGCGAAACGAAATAGGAGCGCATATGAGATATGTGCAGGACCGAGAATAATGCGGGTATGTGATACCGCATTTCATTCTCGCGATATATGTTTCGATTGGTTATATTCGATATGACCTAGTTATCGAATCATTGATTCGATAAATCGATACATTGAATACTGGTCGGTTATGTGCGACATGACCGGATCATTGAATCGAATGTTGATTTAATGATTTAATGTATAATTATATATTTGATATATTACTTTGCATTAACTAGTATTGGTTCACTTTATACGGATTTTCTCACTTGATGTGCAAGTTGTATATGTGATATACTTTTTGTGCACAAATATGTATCATGTTTGATGATGCATGCTCACATGGTTAGGTGTAAAGAATTAAACCATGGTTAAGAAGATAATTAGGGTTTTGATTTATTCTCTCATTTATTTATCCATTCTTTATTTATTTAAATGGATAAATGAAAACATAATGGTTTCTTTTGTCATGAAGCTTCATGAAGCTTTGACTAAAGAAACCATTTTGTTTTCTAGCTTAACCCTAACCCTTCTCATTAACCATGGTCTTTTCTCTACACTTAACCTTGGTTGAGATATGATAAGTATTGGATTTATTTTTCTATTTTTAACAACACTTATCATATTTTAGCTCCTTCTTCTCCTTCTTCTTCAAGAGAGAAAACAAGTTGCCATCAATGGCAACATGAGCAAAAGTGAGTGAAATCCAATTCTAAAGAGAACCCACCTCCTATTTCTTCACCCTCTACCTCTTGCCAAGTTGTTTTGGGTGTTTACTTCACAAGTTTCACAAGTTTGTGAAGTCGGAGCTTGAACTTGCGATGCCTCGACGTAGATCGTCTTTGACACGAAGCCGGCGACCTAGCTCACCCGTTTCTCCGACGAAGCCGACGCTTGAGCCCGGGGTTCGACATGGACAGCGAGGAGACTTCGTTGCGGAGCCGTGGAGGTGGATATCCGGATCTACAAAGGTTGTAATTTCCATATCCTTATAGTTAAGTGTTAACTAGCTTTTCTTTTCGCCTAAAATTCTAGCAACGATCCGTAGTCTAGGGTTTCTCGGCACCAAAAAATTTTGAAATGGCATGTCCGATGCCTCATGAGACCTCTTTAGGATGCCTAGGAACCTTTCACTCCTTAGCGGTACAAAGCTGTTCCCAGTTGGAACAGCAGCATCGATCTCCACCGATGGAGCTGGCGGAGTCAATCCAGAAGGAGAGTTGCCCCCAGCCTTCCTTACTCTGCGCCAGTAGCGCCGTCAAGTATGTCGAGCCGTTGGTATTGTCTCAGCTGTAGGGGTGACTTCACCACGCCCTCTGTTTTGGCGAAGGGTTGTCACCGGCGTCAGCCTTTTGAAGATCGAAGTCCGTTGAGAAGCAGTGTCCAATCTGTCAAAGACAGACCTCTGGGCGGGGGATGCAGCTTTGAGGACTTCGCCTGGAGCGGGAGTCGGCATAGTCAGTCTTGTGAAAACCGACCCTTTGGCAGGAGAAGACGCCTTAACGACTTCATGAGCAGGAATGGCTATCCGCTTAGGGATAACTCTTTCCGGTATCGCGGGCTTCTTCATGGGCCCAAATGAGATTCGGCCCAGTCTGTCAAACACTGAGGCGTTGGAGCTGGACGACCCGCTGAGAGGGGCCGCAAAGTGGTAAGTCGATCAAAGACCGACTTCTTTAGGGTTTCCTCCAACGACAACGGGGCATTGAAGTTCATGGGTGGGAGCATGGTCCCGAAGAATAGCCCAGTAGTGGCCTGAGTCACCTGGTCCACCGGCATTGTAAAAATAGAGGACGCCTGAGGCCCGTAGGTCACTCCTCCTGCGGGGACGGAGTGGGAGCTTTTGCCATTATTCCAGCTTGTGCAGTTGAAATCCATTTGATCTTCTTTTTTCTGCACGAGAGCAAAACCAAATCTTAGTACCTCGAACCCAAGGGAAACCATATTGAACTGTTAGTTATATGTATGCCCTAGAGGCCATTACTGTACATTGGATGTATATTGTAGTGGATGCTGGGACATATATAGGCAGGACTTTCTTGCTCGACATGATAGTACGCTATCTGGTTGCTCTTTATCTTAACATGTATACTATTTGTGTCTCTGTTACATGTTGATAAAGCCCTTAGGATGTGTACTCAGGACTATGATGCAGATTATACTAGTGGGGCCTGGGTAGTCAATGAGTACATCCTTCAATGTTCCTAGTCAAGGGAATATCGAAACGGGGCATCGATATTCCAGAGTAGACTAGCGTATATCTTCTCGACCCATGTGATGAACGATGGATGATCCCATATCCATTGGTGTTTGACATCGGAGATGGTATGAGGGTGCTCAGTGGAGACTGGGTACACTGAACGGACTCGCCGAGAACTCCCAGATAGTATTATACCTCACGTCAGATGGCAGTTCTCTAGTGACACTGGTACAGCTTAGTCTGTTGACCCGAGATCGTCATAGAGTCTTGTGTGTCTCCCACTGTGCTTTGATTTCCACCCTACCACGGCTCTACTGAGTCGTGCAAACAGGTGGTTTTTGGGTACAGTCCTGATTCACATGGAGGCAATGAGCGATAGGAGGGAATTCGTCTCTCCCGGTATTGGGGGTTGATGTTGCGCTATGCTCGACTGGCCATAACAGGAAATACCTGGCCAGGGTTGCAGTGACCTACTGGTAAGTGTTATCAGTAGTTTCACACATGTCATGGACTTCACGTCGGCATGACTTATCGAGCTACCAGGGTCTGACGTTTACCACCCCTAGGCGAGATATGCGACATATCAGACGAACAGACCGGACTGTACGGTAAGTGTTACTGGTTGGATTCACAGGAGTGTGAGCGGGCTTGCTCGTCGATCTTCTGATCGCTCAATACCCGGGTGGCCGTTACGTTTAGCAGACCGCTTACGGCTTGTGGGTGTTTGATATGATCATCATCTGCTGCCGGCGTATTGACGAGTCTTTAGAGTCCTACACAGAGGTTTCCTGGCTCAAGCGAAACGAAATAGGAGCGCATATGAGATATGTGCGGGACCGAGAATAATGCATGTATATGATACCGTATTCCATTCTTGCGATTAATGTATCGATTGGTTATATGCGATATAACCTAGTTATCGAATCAAGGATTGATTCGATAAGCCGATACATTGGATACTAGCCGGTTATATGCGACATGACCGGATCATTGAATCAAGTGTTGATTTAATGATTTAATGTATAATTATATATTTGATATATTACTTTGCATTAACTAGTATTGGTTCACTTTAAATGGATTTACTCACTTGAAATGCACATTGTATATGTGATATATTTTTTGTGCACATGATTGTATCATGTTTGACGATACATTCTAGCTTAGGTTTGTGTAAAGAATTAAACCATGGTTAGTTAGTGGTTAGGGTTTCATTTCATTTACTTATTCTTTTATTTATTTATTTATTTATTTATTTTAGAAAAGAAGAAAAGAGAATGGTGGCTTGTTTTGTTTGCTTGTTGAAGCTTCTTGAAGCTTTGAACAAGTCCACCATTCTTGTCTCTTCTCTAACCCTAACCACTCATCTAACCTTAGTTAAATCTCTACACTAAACCATGGTTGAAGACATGATAAGTATTCATTTTTATTTTCTTTTTAGATAACTTATCATATATTATCTTCTTCTTCTTCTTCTTCTTCTAGAAGAGAAAGCTTGATAGCTTCAATGGCAACTTGAGCAAATGAGTGAGAAATCCAATTCTAAAGTGAACCCACTTCCTATTTCTTCATCCTCTACCTCTTGCCAAGTAGTATAGGGTGTTTTCTTCACAAGTTTCATGACTTGGTGAAGTGGGAGCTTGATCTTGTGATGCCTCGACGTAGATCATCTTCGGCATCGAAGCCGACGACCAAGCCCGCCCATTTCTCCGATGAAGCAGATGCTAGAGTCATGGATTTGATTTGGACAGTGGAGGGACCTCATCACGGAGCCTAGGACGTGGAGGACCGGATCTACAAAGGTTGTAGCTTCTTTCCTTTAGTTAAAATTCGTTAACTTGCATCGCATAGCCTATATATCTAGTTAACGATCCGTGTTAGGGTTTCTCGGCACTCATAAAATTTAAATTAGCCATGTTTGATGCCTTGTGAGACTTCATTAGTGTGTCTAGGAACCGTACAGTGGTATCAGAGCCTAGCTAGAGCCTTAGGCGATGCGTAGACGGAGTTAGAAATCCGATCGGACCGAAACCCTTACCCTAAACATGCTCTCTGGACAATTTTGTAAAATGTGGATTTTTCTATATTAAAAATATGCAGAAAAATCAGCAGGGAATCCTAAGAATTACTGTGCAACACGTGTCTATGATTCAACAAGAGTGCGGCGGAACCGCGGCAGAAGCAAGGCTTCTGCGGCGGTTCCGCAGCCGTATTGTCACAATGCCCAATACTTTTTGCACAGTAATTCCTATTTTCTGGTACTGGATTTTTTGGGAATTTTTAATATTTATTCAAGAGTTGATTTTTCTGGGTTGTTTTAGGGACTAGGTGTTTCGATCGGATTATCTAATTTTGTCTGTGTGTTTTTCCGGATAATTTTGGAATATGTTAAAAAGTTCGACCGGATATAAATACCCACTTTTTCCCCTGCCGGGAAATTTCCAATTGTTGGACTTTTCCGTAGTTTAACGACGTTCTAAGTAGTGCAAGTAACGCGATGGACCCTCTAGAAGACAACAAACCTTAACTCGATTATGTGACCGTCTTGAACTGCCCTTTGAACCTTAGGGTTTGGGGCAGTACGGCATGCCACATGTGAGGCGTTGGCTTGACCCTTCTACGGCTGGACCGTTGGTACTGAGGCACGAACTGAATGTTTTTAGACTTATTTCATGTGTTGAGCTGTATCGGGAAAACTTGGGTGTTCGATTGTTCGATCGAAAAGTTTAGCATTTTCTATTTATCCGGAATGTGATACAACATTTGGAATTCACAAGTAGTTATGAGATAACTGAATGAATGTTATAAACATAGCAGTTTAGTCTCACTTGATCGTTGCCACGGAATTTTGATGTGATCAAAAGTCCGTCGCAATCACGTAGCGTACGCGGATACTCGCCGGGTAAACTTAATAGACAGCCTCATCCCATAGCCCCGACTAAGTGACTGTAGGAGAACCCCGTCGCCGAAAGCATCCGTCCGGGTGCTCGCGGCAGCGGAGTTCCGCCTTGGTGCACTTGGTCGACGGCGTCGGGGGTGCAGCCGCCTACTAAAGTTTGCGACGAGCATTCGATCAAAATGTCGGGAATCCTGTTGAATTGCCCGACTTGGTATTGAAAAGTGTTTTCGGTAATGAGACTAAAATGCGGGGTTTATAATTGTTAGGCATGTGATGTCTAAGTAATTCATTTGATTAGGCATGCGATGTCTAAAGTAATTGCGGATTCCAACTGTTGTAGTTTTACACTTTCTTTTCTGTGACCGTAAGTGTAATATGTGATATCGCCGGTTTCGTTGCTATATGTCAACGACAATTGGGATGCGCATATTTACTTATGTTGATGGCATGTGTTGTTATGTGTTGCTGGATATGTTATATTGGATCGTCGTGGTCGAATAGCCGGGGGTTTTATGTGAGATGAGTGTTTTTCATTTTCATTCATGTAAAAACTTGTATGTAATATTCTTTTATTGGGGCACTTCCAGGTTGCGGAAGATGTCACCCATTGTATATTATTTACTTTTCCGCATTAGGATAGACCCAAGGAGGAGGGCACAAGTAACCGGGTTCTGGAGTCCAGTGGGAGACCAACTCGAGGAGTCGAGTCCGGGTCTCCTAACTCTAGAATTGGTAGGGTTGCTTGCCGCTCTCGTAGGGGTCTAGGGGTGTGGGATTGGCTATTCATCGCGACCGTGGAATCCGTGTTTTATACTGGCTCGTATTGAAAACACGGGCGTCCTAGTATATCCAATGTTTCATATGATTCTTCTGCTGCGATATCTGTGATGTGATCATGTGATATGTTCTGTGATAGATACTGTATATAGTATATATGATATATTATATAGGCGTTACTTATGTTTTACACCCGCGCTAGCCCTGCCCCGCTCTGCCGTTAGTTACCTAACCTAACGGTGCACGAGGGGACATCGAGGCGAATTCGGATGGCATAAGTGTATGTCGTATTTATCTATGATGTTTAGGTACTTAAATGATGGGACTTCATTAATGTGATTAATGAAAGAAAAAGAAACCTAATGATGTTGTGGAATCGAATTTCAAAATAAAACAGGTAGCTACAATTCTTGCTTTGCATCGCGGTGTTCCTTGTAGAACATCATGCACCTTATTCGATAAGGAAAGGACCGAGATCCCTTCACCGGGAGTGACTCCTTTAGCAATAACTGGCAGATGCTACACACTCGGTTTGTCTTTTGATTGCTTCTATAGTTTCTGCTTTGCACAGTGATATATATGATATATCCCGCACCTCATTCGACGAGGAAAGGGCCGACGATCCCCTCACCGGGAGTGACCCCTTTAGCAAAACTAGAAAAGCCTCAAAAACATTCCATTTAAAAACCATTTGATTCCGCAACGAGATCAAGTTCAAAGCGTTAAAGGTTTTCTTAAAAACCATTCGCAACCCTCCGTCATTTTAGAAAGTAGAGTACTTAGTATTCGTGCTACGTTTGTCGACCATAGCCGAGGCGTAGTGTGCGGTAGCTAAGTGATGTCTTCCTACACAGCATATGATGCAATTAGTTAGGACAGTCATGTGGCTTTGTTGACCTTAGCCAAGGGTCATGTGGGTGGGTCTAATTAATCACGAAATGACGGGTAGAACTTGACTAGTACCTATGATTTGTTGACCTTAACCAAGGTCATAGGTGCTAGGGGTAAAAACCATTATCGGGAGTTTCAAGTGTTGAAATTTGCAATGAGATTGCATACCTTCTATGTGATAGTTGGATCCCGATACCCACTGCGAGTAATTGTTACTTCTGGGAGAGTTTTGCACTTTGCAATTAGCCGATCAAGTAGGTGTCTAGAAAGGTGTCAATGGGGTTACGCCTCTGGGAAAACGAGGTTTACTGTAATTAGGTCTGTGCGAAAGCACGGGGAACCTCCCTCAAAGTACCGACACTAGCCTGGCTGAAAGATTGGCGAACTTGTAGAGTGTAATTAATCCCGGCTAGTCTTTCCTTTTTGGGTTTGAAGGAAGATTTGATAAAAAGCAGTGGGAGCCATCCTGATTAGATAAAATAATAACCAATCTGATCTTGCAAGAGCGCACGCTGAGTGTTTTCTTCTCTCTCTCTCCAGGTAGCGACCATATCACGCCTTAATCAAGATAATAATACGGAATATTGACCGAACCCGCTTGTTATACTAAGCTGGGGAACGTTGGTCCCGCTCCAACTTATAACTGTTATAAGACAGAGCAGGAAATTGGGGATTACCAGAATTCCCGTGCCGCCCAAACGAAGTAAGTGCATGCTGATGCATCATCTTCGGGTGTGTTCATTATATAGAACTGTTTCTCAGTGTCCTTTACGTCCTGGGTATATGATACCGGATCAGGATCCCGCATATGTAATATGTTACATGGGCTACAGATAGGTAAAGAACTGAGAACGGATGATAAGTTTCATGAGGCAGAAAACGGGGCAAGTGTTGCAGCCAAGTCTGTTGGTCACTGTCACCCTGTATTACCAATACATTGATTATGAACGAATGTTATTAGATACCGAACCTGGTATACAAAATCATATCAGTCTCTTTATTTGTAAAGAAAGGATTGTTCCCCTCCGAATGGCGGCCGAGACGTTGGGACGTCCTGCCTGAGATTCGGGGCAGATGCCAATAGGTGCAATCCGTCTGCCTCTCCGAAGATGCCAAGTTGATTTATGGCGCCATGTATCGGAGGTTTAGGCGGATGCGGCCGATGTAGCAGACTTCGTCAGATTCCCCCTCAGGGTGAGGGGTTTTTGATTGTGGGGACGCTCTTCCCTGCAGGCGCAAGCCCCTATAGTTAATTACGCTACCGCGTCGCGGTAACAACTTTCTCTTCTCCAGATGGTCACTTCGTGTCGTGTGTTTTGTTTTATGTTTTCCTGCCCGTGGATCGTTTACGGAGACCGAGTTATGTCGTCGCCCGTAGGGCGTGGACTAGTCCAAATCCGTATCTTCTTAGATTTGGGTTTGGGGGTTTGGTTTGAGGATACACTAGCCATGCTTGAGGCTATGATCAACTCAAACATTTGTTAAGGACACATTAGTCTAGTTTAAGGCTAAGATCAACTTAACAGGATCATTTAGATCCGACAAAGGAGTGTTTGGACCCCAATTGTTCCAATTTCAGGACATAGTAGTCCGTCGTATGTGTGGCCGTCGGGACCCGTCACCTCTCTGACGACGTTGAAGGATTACAACGACGAATGTCAGAGGAGTTCGGAGATGTACCCTCGAGCCAGAGTTAATTAGGGGGATTCATAGTCCAGTCTGCTTGAAGGTTTAAGGACGCGTTAGCCATATTTGAGGCTAAGATCAACTTAAACGGGACCGTTTAGATCCGACAAAAGAGCATATGGAGGCTCTATGGTTCTAGTTTAAGGACATTGCGGTCCGTGGGTAGTTTAAGGACATTGCGGTCCGTGGGTAGTTTAAGGACATTGCGGTCCGTTGGTAGTTTTAAGACATCTCGGTCAAGGTTAAGGACGTCATAGTCCATGGGTTTAAGGACTCCACAGTCCGGTATATGCTCTGGATGCTTCACACGGGTTCACTGCCGTGCTAGGCGAGGACCAGGCTCCGCTCTGGATGCTTAGCACGGGTTCATTGCCGTGCTAGGCGAGGACCAGGATCCGCTCTGGACGTTTTCCGCGGGGTCAAAGAGTGACGTTATCCACGTTCCACGTAACCAGGAATTTTGTGTTATGCATGGGTTTAAGGACCCCACAGTCCATATCATGAATGGTCTTCGGGACCCGTCACCTCTTTGAAGACATTGAGGGATTACAATGCCAAGTATCAAAGGAGTGAAGAGATGTACCCTAGAACCGGGATGGATTAAATGGTCCTTGGCCCAATTTGGGTCAAGACTGATCAATTATGTTATGAGCCTACCGGCCCAGTTAATCACAAATTGAGGACTTATGGCCAGCTTGGGCTAAGTCCAGTCAGGTCTGGAATATTGACTTTTTGTTGGTCCATTGAGGGAGAATGTTTGCCTCTATCCCCTTTAGCCAATTGGGCCAAAGCCTAGTGTTAAACACTTCAGAGCAATCAGTGTTTGAACACTGGGAATAAGGTTGTTGAGTTAGTGTTCAACACTAAGAGGTAATTGGTGTTAAACACCAGCAATAAGGCTTTTTCAAATTAGTGTTAAACACTAAAACGGATCAGTGTTGAATCCTGCCAATAAGGCTTTTTAATCAGCATTGAATGCTAAGGCTCGACAGTGTTTTAACATTGGGCTTGAGAGTTTTAATTTTAGTGTTAAACACTAAGGCAAGAAGGGTCACGTGGCAGCACGTGAGGGCGCCCTCCCTTCATTTGTTCCGCTGAAATTATCATTTCCTTCATAGCATCACGTGCCGTCACGTGATGGGCATTCAAATGCCTTTGTGTTAAGGCTTCTGCTGAGGGTCACGTGGGTCACGTGGGGTGCTGCCTCAAAGGGGCTTTCTGTAGGGGTTTTGGGGGGTCACGTGGTAGCACGTGACCCTGCCTCTATGTAGTTTCTAGAGGATCTGTTGATCTTTCTTTTCAGGAATTAAATTCCTACTTCCCTTTCGATCCTTGAACCTTCTGTAGGAATTAGATTCCTCGTTTATGTGAAGAATTGAATAGGGTTAAACCCTAATAAAAAACTTTTTAAGGAATCAAACTTCCGTTTCCCGTCAGATTATGATTAAGGGACTTAAATTCCCATTGTTTCAACAGAACTAAATTCTTAATTAGGGTTAAACCCTGCTCCTTTTTATTTTGAAGGAATTAAATTCCCATAACACAGGGTCAAGCCCTACTTTTATCTTAGAGGAATTAAATTCCTATAGTTCTGTGAGAATTAAATTCTCATGCTTGCATTCTTTCTCTATGTTTTGGATCTGCATGGCAGGATCTCAACCCATTGAGAATTAAATTCTCAACCTTAAGGGGAGATGTGCACTTTGCAGATCCTCTATCAAAGAGAGAAGAAATTTGCTCTTCTGTTTTATATATTAGAGTTAAACTCTATAGAGAATTAAATTCTCTTTCTTTCGAAAGGCTTCCCCTTCCTTACCTAGGGTTTTTTGCAGAAGATCCGAGTCTTTTCAAAGTATCAAAGCTCTCCTCCTTTTTTCTTTTCTCTTCTCTGCGCCTGTATATATTTTTTCTCTTGGCTCCTATTTATAGGAGAAGCAACTGAATCAGTTAGTTTTGTGACGAATCTTCATTGAGAGATTTGATTTGCATCCTTCATTCGTTCTGGACCTTTGGATTATTAGGTGAATTTCATTCACCGTTGGATTTCAAATCCAGAGATTCTCCCTTTTTATTTCGGTTAGATTTAAGGGGGAAATCTTTCCAAACCCGAGATTTTCCATAAATAGATGATATTTAATCATCTCTGAATCTTTAATTTGATTGGATGCATATAGTTGCGTTCCTTTGGAAAGATTTGCATTTCTCTCAGAATTTAATTCTGTTGACAAAAAGGGCTTTGAAAGCCGGTCACGTGTGCCCACGTGACCCATGGCCACGTGTGAGCACGTGACCCCCTTCGGAATGAGCCTTTTCCTTTCTTCTGATTGTTGCTTAAGCGTCACGTGCCACCACGTGACTCTTGGTCACGTGTGAGCACGTGACCCTTGTTTGAACTCTCTTTCCTTGGTTCGTCTGGAGAACGAGTCTACTGTCTTGAACGTCACGTGCCAACACGTGACCCTGGTCACGTGGAAGCACGTGACCTCTTCTGAAGCCTTTTTCTTGACTTGATCAGAGAACTTGTGTGTCTTCGACGCTTGTATTCAAATGTCACGTGTCGCCACGTGACCCTGGTCACGTGGGAGCACGTGACTCTTTCTGAAGCCCATTTTCTTCAGCGTAGTCAGGAGACTGAACTCGACTTGATGATGCTTTTAAGGTGTCACGTGCCAACACGTGGCCGCTAGTCACGTGTAAGCACGTGACTCTCCTCTGAAGCTTTTCCCAGAAGCTTTCCTGATTTTAAATCAGGAAACAAGGATATAATTTTGTATTGTTGGATAATGTTTTGAACATTTCCTATATCAAAAGTTGATCGGTTCAGGCATGTTATCTAAAAGTATTGATGTTCTAAATCAAACTACAGTTCTTAGTATACAGTACACACACAAGAGGAATAGTTCAGAAATGAACGAATCCTTCTTGAGGCATTGTAGACTAGATCATATCAATGCGACCCGACTAGCTGAAGTTACATGAAGATGCATATTTAAATCAGTTTGAATTTACATCTTGTGAAACTTGCCAGTCATGTCACAAAGATATAATGACACCAGCTCTGTTTATTGGAAACAGAGAAAGAGTTAATGAACTCTTGGGATGATACATGTTGATGTATGTAGGTCCCCTGTCTACACATGCCAAGACTGGTTCTTTGTACTTCATTACGTTCTCTGATGATCTCTCAAGATTCAGACATATGTTCCTGTTGTAACACAAGTCAGAACCTTTTGAGATATTCACAGAATATAAATTAGAAGTAGAGAACCAAAATACGGGTAAAAGTATTATGTCCTTTGATGTGATCAAGGAGGAGAATACTTGAGCACGGAATTCCTGGATCATTCTAAAGGAAAAAGAGATTCTCTCTCAGTATTACTCCTCTGAATACACCACAGCACAACGGTGTATCGGGACGGAGCAATCGCACAATATTAGATATGGTGTGCTCTATGATGAGTACTACTGAGTTACCTATTTCCTTTTGGGGTTATGCACTTGAGAAGCTGCATACCTATTGAATAAGGTTCGAATCAGATCATTGTCTACCACTCCATATAAGATATGGTATGGGAAGAGCCTATCTCTTAAGTAAGTTAAGATTTAAGATTGTCCGGCCTATGTCTAAAGCAAAATCCGGACAAGATTGAGGCAAGGTCAGTTCTGTAGAATTGGAAAGGTTCCAGCTATACAAAACTGCAGCTAATTTGAAAGAACCAAAGGATTCAATAGTTTCCAACGAGCCTCAGCCTCTCCGCCGATCTGGTAGGGTTCCTCATCCGCCTGAGAGATACCTCGGTTTCTCTATGACAATGGGAGCGAGGATTGCATCATGAGATGATGACCCAACTAGTTTCGAGCTGGCCATCAGGAGTGGGACTCTGTAAGAATGGCCGGATGCTTAGCGATCTGAGATGGAATCCTTATACACCAACAAAGTATGGACTTTAGTTACTATATCTGAAGGGTTAAATCCCCATCAGGAGCAAGTATATCGTGAGAAGATTACTTGGTGTATATGGAAAAGTCGAGACTTTCAAAGCTAGACTTGTTAAAGGTTTGCATCATTAACCAGGTATGGATCATGATGAAACCTTTTCTAAGGAGCTATGCTCAAGTCCATCCGGATCCTACTTGCCATGGCTACATACCATGACTACGATATCTGGCGGTTGGGTGCCATGACTGCTTTTCTAGATGGTGTTTTAGAAGAGTACGTCTATAAGTACACAGCCAGAGGGCTTCGTAGACAGAAGGAGCAGCGGAAACGTGTGCAAGATGCTTTATAGGATAAAGCAGGCATCGCGGAGTTGAAACATCTGTTTTGATGTAGTAGTCAAACAGTTTGACATCATGAAAATGGTAGATGAACCTTGTATATACAAAAAGGTAGTAGGGAGTATGGTGATGATCCTCGTAGAGTACGTGGATAACATACTCTTGATTAGGGAAGGAGTTTCCTATTCTACGCTCGATCAATCTCCGCTTATCACAAGGATTCTCCAATAGGATCAAAGTGATACCTACTAAATCCTGGGTTTTGGATCTATGAGATAGATCTAAATGGATGTTAGGATTCTCACTAGATGTAGTGAGATGGTATCAATCAATCCTGGGGAGAATCACTGGAAGGGTTCCAGGATGATAAAGACGACTGAATGTCAGTCATAGGCATTGTCTTTACCCTCAGTAAAGGGACGGTATGTTGAAAGAGTTCCAAGCTAGATACCGTGGCAAACTAGACGATAAAGGCTGGTAACATCGCTATTAAAGATACTACCAAAGAGGAAGTTTGGGTGTATATTGGTTCATAAGATGAACTAGGTTCCTACCATTGTATGACAATGGAACTGTGGCTTTGGACTGGGAACCCTGGTCCCATCAGTGACCCAGACATATTCTGAGGCAGCATCACCTGATCATGGAGATAGTTGATCTCCATGGTGATCGAGGTTAGGAGAGTAGACTCAGAGGACAACACGGCGGATCCACTCACGAAGGCCTTTTCCCAAAGAGAGACTTTTAGGAGATGGTTGAGTATTAGATACTACAACTACTGCTACAAATGGCCCTAGTGCAAGTGGGAGATTGTTAGTTATATGTATGCCCTAGAGGCCATTACTGTACATTGGATGTATATTGTAGTGGATGTTGGGACATATATAGGTAGGACTTTCTTGCTTGACATGATAGTACGCTATCTGGTTGCTCTTTATCTTAACATGTATACTATCTGTGTTTCTGTTACATGTTGATAAAGCCCTTAGGATGTGTACTCGACTTCCAGGACTATGATGCAGATCATACTAGTGGGGCCTGGGTAGTCAATGAGTACATCCTTCAATGTTCCTAGTCGAGGGAATATCGAGACGGGGCATCGATATTCCAGAGTAGACTAGCGTATATCTTCTCGACCCATGTGATGGGCGATGGATGATCCCATATCCATTGGTGTTTGACATTGGAGATGGTATGCGGGTGCTCAGTGGAGACTGGGTACACTGAACGGACTCGCCGAGAACTCCCAGATGGTATTATACCTCACGTCAGATGGCAGTTCTCTGGTGACACTGGTACAGCTTAGTCTGTTGACCCGAGATCGTCATAGAGTCTTGTGTGTCTCCCACTGTGCTTTGATTTCCACCCTACCACGGCTCTACTGAGTCGTACAAACAGGTGGTTTTTGGGTACAGTCCCGATTCACATGGAGGCAATGAGCGATAGGAGGGGATTCGTCTCTCCCGGTATTGGGGGTTGATGTTGCGCTATGCTCGACTGGCCATAACAGGAAATCCCTGGTCAGGGTTGCAGTGACCTACTGGTAAGTGTTATCAGTAGTTTCACACATGTCATGGACTTCACGTCGGCATGACTTATCGAGCTACCGGGGTCTGACGTTTACCACCCCTAGGCGAAATATGCGACATATCAGACGAACAGACCGGACTGTACTGTAAGTGTTATTGGTTGGATTCACAGGAGTGTGAGCGGGCTTGCTCGTCAATCTTCTGATCGCTCAATACCCGGGTGGCCATTACGTTTAGCAGACCGCTTGCGGCTTGTGAGTGTTTGATATGATCATCATCTGCTGCCGGCGTATTGACGAGTCTTTAGAGTCCTACACAGAGGTTTCCTGGCTCAAGCGAAACGAAATAGGAGCGCATATGAGATATGTGCGGGACCGAGAATAATGCATGTATATGATACCGTATTCCATTCTTGCGATTAATGTATCGATTGGTTATATGCGATATAACCTAGTTATCGAATCAAGGATTGATTCGATAAGCCGATACATTGGATACTAGCCGGTTATATGCGACATGACCGGATCATTGAATCAAGTGTTGATTTAATGATTTAATGTATAATTATATATTTAATATATTACTTTGCATTAACTAGTATTGGTTCACTTTAAATGGATTTACTCACTTGAAATGCACATTGTATATGTGATATATTTTTTGTGCACATGATTGTATCATGTTTGATGATACATTCTAGCTTGGGTTTGTGTAAAGAATTAAACCATGGTTAGTTAGTGGTTAGGGTTTCATTTCATTTACTTATTCTTTTATCTATTTATTTATTTATTTATTTTAGAAAAGAAGAAAAGAGAATGGTGGCTTGTTTTGTTTGCTTGTTGAAGCTTCTTGAAGTTTTGAACAAGTCCACCATTCTTGTCTCTTCTCTAACCCTAACCACTCATCTAACCTTAGTTAAATCTCTACACTAAACCATGGTTGAAGACATGATAAGTATTCATTTTTATTTTCTTTTTAGATAACTTATCATATATTATCTTCTTCTTCTTCTTCTTCTTCAAGAAGAGAAAGCTTGATAGCTTCAATGGCAACTTGAGCAAATGAGTGAGAAATCCAATTCTAAAGTGAACCCACTTCCTATTTCTTCATCCTCTACCTCTTGCCAAGTAGTATAGGGTGTTTTCTTCACAAGTTTCATGACTTGGTGAAGTGGGAGCTTGATCTTGTGATGCCTCGACGTAGATCATCTTCGGCATCGAAGCCGACGACCAAGCCCGCCCATTTCTCCGATGAAGCCGATGCTAGAGTCATGGATTTGATTTGGACAGCGGAGGGACCTCATCACGGAGACTAGGACGTGGAGGACCAGATCTACAAAGGTTGTAGCTTCTTTCCTTTAGTTAAAATTCGTTAACTTGCATCGCATAACCTATATATCTAGTTAACGATCCGTGTTAGGGTTTCTCGGCACTCATAAAATTTAAATTAGCCATGTTTGATGCCTTGTGAGACTTCATTAGTGTGCCTAGGAACCGTACATAAACCGTGATTCGTTTGCGAACACGACACACGAAGTGTGGAGTGGAAAGAGAAAGTGGTCCCACCGGGCATGCCAGAATCTGTTCTCCTCCGAAACACAGAGACGCGACCGTGTAGGTTCGTCTTGCCTGAATTTGGGGGCAGATGCTAATTGGTGCTATCCGTCCACCTCTCCGAAGATGCCAAGTTGATTTATGACACCATGTATCGAAGGTTTAAATGGATGCGGCCGATGTAGCAGACTTCGTCAAATTCCCCCTCGTTGAGGGGGTTTTTATTGTGGGGACGCTCTTCCCAGCAGGCGCAAGCCCCTGCAGTTAATTACGCTAACACATCGCGGTAACCAATTTCTCCTTCTCCAGATGGTCACTTCGTGTCGTCTGTGTTTGTTTTGTTTTTGGTTGCCCGTGGATTGTATATGGAGACTAATTTATGTTGTCGCCCGTAGGGCATGGATTAGTCCAAATCGGTATTTTCTTAGATTTGGGTTTGGAGTTGGGTTTAAGGATACGTTAGTCTCATTTGAGACTAAGATCAACTTAAACGTTTGTTAAGGATACGTTAGTCTAATTTCAGACTAAGATCAACTTAACAGGATCATTTAGATCCAAGAAAAGTGCATTTGGGCTCTATCGTTTAGTTTAGGGACATTGCGGTCGATTACCAGTTTAAGGACATGGTGGTCCATCATTAGTTTAAGGACATTACGGTCCAATGTTAATTTAAGGACATCTCGGTCCAAGGTTAAGGACATCATAGTCCATGGGCTTAAGGACCCCACAGTCCAAGGTTAAGGACATCATAGTCCATGGGCTTAAGGACCCCACAGTCCGTAGTTTAAAGACGTCATAGTCTATAAAGTTTAAGGATATCATAGTCCATGAGTTTAAGGACCCCACAGTCCATGGAATGATTGGTTATCGGGACCCGTCACCTCTCTGAAAACGTTGAAGGATTACAACGACAAATCTCAAAGGAGTGAAGAGATGTACCCTTGAACCAAAGTTGAATGGGAAATCTATAGTCCAGTTTAGGACGAAGATCAGTCAATTAGATTATGAGCACATTGTCTCTGTTAGATCTGAATTGATAACTTATGGCTAACTTGGGCTAAGTCCAATTAAGTTTGAAATGTTGGCCCTTTATTGGACTGTCGAACATTTGTCTGGGTTCAGCCCCCTCATTATTTAGCAATGCTAAATAGGGGTTTGGAGGCTCTGACAACTTTTTGTCTTTGATTAAGCACTAACCATTCATTATAGCTCTGGATTTTTAAGGTTCAAGAGGAGATTTGCCTCTGGAAAAACTTAGCAAATTTGGGCTAAAATTGGCTTTAAAATAATATTAGACACTAGAGGGTATTTGGCAATCACGTGCCCCCACGTGATGCGCTTAAAATAGTGTTAAACACTAAGGACAAAATGTTCAAAATAGTGTTAAACACTAGAAATGAGGTGGTCGCGTGGGGACACGTGAGGCATCTGAAGATGGGGCCAGACTTCCTTTATTCTCTTCCCAGAATATTCAAATAAGTGTTAAACACTTTTAGTCTTTAAGGCCGTCACGTGTGAGCACGTGATGGGTGCCTATCCACTGGATATTAAAGGGATTTGTTGGGGGTCACGTGGAGACACGTGAGGGCACCCATAAATCGGTACTGCCTTTGGATTTGTTGTCTTTTGTTTTGAGGGTCACGCGTGAGCACGTGAGGCATTGCCTCCAAGCTTTTTCTTTCTCATTTTGAGGAATCTGTTTAGGGGTCACGTGGGGGCACGTGACCTAGTCTTGTTCGTTCTTTTTTACCTATTGAGGATGAGGGTCGCGTGTTACCACGTGACCAAGTTGGGTAATGATCTCTTTACGTGCATAGAGATTTTTAAATCCCTTGTTTAAGAATTAAATTCTTTTATAGGGTTAAACCCTAATTTCATTTTAGAGGAATTAAATTCCCCATGTGTTTTGAAAGAATTAAATTCTTATGTAGGGTTAACCCTAGTTTCATTTGGAGGAATTAAATTCCTATAAATTTGGAAGAATTAAATTCTTATGTAGGGTTAAACCCTAGTTTCATTTGGAGGAATTAAATTCCTGTGAATTTGGGGGAAATAAATTCCTTAAACTTAAATTCTCCCTCTAAGTCTTGGATCTGCATGGAAGAATCTCCCCGATGAGAATTAAATTCTCAACTTATGGGGAGATCTGCTTCTGCAGATCTTAAACCAAAGGAATAACTAAGTTCTTATTCAGAAGAGTTAAACTCTTAATTTCAGAATTAAATTCTCTTTTGTTTTATGGAGCTTAGATGTCTTTCCCCTTTCTCACCTAGGGTTTCTTTTCTCTTCTTGAAGAAATCTTCTTTTCTCTTTTGAGAATTAAATTTTCCTCTCTTTTTCTCTCTGTTGTTGTATTTTCTAAAAAAAAGTTCCCAGATCCTCCTCTTCTCTTCTTGGCTCCTATTTATAGGAGAAAGAAAAGAATCAGTTTGTTTAGTCAATCTTTCATTGAAATATTTTAATTGATTTCGTAACCAACATGATCTTTTTGATCACTCAAATATTTTTTTAATCCAAAAGATATTCTGTTTGTTATTCTTGATGAATTTCAGGGAAATCTTTCCTTGTATAGAATCTTTCTATAAATTGGTGATTTTTAATCACCATTGGATTTTTAATCCGACGGTGCTCCACTTACAAAACACAATCTTTTTTGTTTGGAAAGATTTAGAGAGAACTTTTTCCGGTTAAGGTTCTTGATTCCCTCTTAATTAGAATTTAATTCTATTAGTTCAGAAGGCTTAAGAGCCTATCACGTGTTGGCACGTGATCCCGCTGTTTGATCGTTTAAATAGAATTTAATTCTATTAATTTAGAGAGCTTAGGAACCCATCACGTGTTGACAGGTGACCCCCCTGATTAAGCATTTAACCAGAATTTAATTCTGTTTTTAAAGAACTAAGGAATCATCATGTGTCAGCACATGATCCTTGGTCACGTGTGAGCACGTGATGCCCCATTGGGGTTTTTCCTTGCTGTTTTATTATATCTTTTAATCCTTTTCAGTGGATTTAAAGGCCCATCACGTGTGGGTACGTGACTCCCGGTGATTAGAATTCAATTCTATTATAACAGAGTCCCCAGGAAACCATCACGTGACCCTTGGTCACGTGTGAGCACGTGATGCCCCCTTGGGGTTTTTCCTGATATTTTTATGAGGGAACACTAATGTTGCGGTCAGGATGAGCTCGTCTGGTACGAGGGCTGACCATTGTGTTTTCTGGTGACATGGGAACGTCTCGATGTAGTGTTCTTGTTGCGACCTCTTGTGGAGGCGAGTGTTTGGTTTTACACCGGATGATCGGGCCATTGTTATAGCTGCATGTTATGGGAGGACTGTTGATGTATAGCATACCTCAGAGATTATGATGTCACCTACCGGGCAGACAAATGACCCAGCTGTTGCTGAGATAATGGGGTGTCACTTCCAGGGCTTACGAGCTGAGATCGCTAGAGCTTCCAGGCAGAGATGCTACAGGTGAAAGCTAATCAACCCCGATTTGAGAGACGGAGGTAATTCATCAGATTGATGCGCCGACGCAGACCCAGTTGAGTTGAAAATTTCCAGCGTGGAGAGTCTTACTCAGATCTAGAGTCAACCAATCCTGAGATGACCGTTGATGTATCGTCTTTCCTGGAGGATTGGGACATTGTTTAGCATGCGGACGAAGGGTATTCACATGTCAGCTAGGCGAAGCTAAAGAGTTCGAGCGAGTGTCAGAAACCCATTTTCCCCAAGTTTAAAGTGTTCGGAGGAACATGCAGGTAATTCTGTGGACCCTCTAGAAGAATGAAACCCTAACTCGACATGATGACCATGGAACCGCTTTTGAAACTTAGGGTTTGCGGCAGTTTAGCGGTGCCATAAGTGAGGCTTGGGTTTTCCCTTCTATAGCTGGTCCAGAGGTACTGTGGTATGTACCAGATATTTTTAGACTGTGCTCAGGTGTTGAGCTTTCGGGAAATTATGGGACTTCGATGACTTGATCGAAAAGTTTGACGCCATCCAGATATCATATGATAAGAGATCAGCAAGCTGACCAGTTTTGGATAGAGGACCTCACCCAGATGCGTTGTGAGTTGATCGAGAACGGACGAGTATTGAGTATTCCTCCGATGGTTGGGATGAGTTCCCGAGGACGTGTTCGGCCAGATATCTTCTATAGAGTGATGAAGATACAGAGTACACGATTTCGAGTCCGTGTGAGAGACTTTGGATTGACCGTGGCCGAGAACAGTAGCAGTGCGCAGACAGCAAAACGTGACGTCGAAGCGGACGATGATAAAGACGAGTGGAGCCAGAGGTTCATGCGCGATGTTGACGAGCTATTGCTACTCCCCGTCAAGATTAGAGATCTGATATGCATACAGAGGTGTTGGGATACAGCCAATTCCCGAGGAAATGTTTGTGAAACACGCAGATGTCTAGAAAATGAGAAAAGATTATGTAAGAGTACTAGACTCCGTACAGTTCGGCATAGGCGAGATCGGAAGAGACCTTGAGCAGAATTCCTTCCAGGACACTGCTGCAATGGGATTCACACCGAGGATCAGATGTGTTATGAGTATTCAGAGGGCCAGAGGCCAACGCCAGTGACGTGTTGCTTTATGAGTGGTCGTAATAATTGGCCAAGAGATGACCAGAGAAGTGCCAGAACGGAATCGTCCCCGTTAGCACACCTGACTGGGCCGATGAGCCGAAGGATTGCGAGATTGGTAATCCACAGAGAAATGAAGATGCCAGACCGTGAGCAGGAGGCAAGCAGATATTCTTGTTCTGTCGTTTTTAGGCGCACCGATTTATTTTTTTTCGACATTGTAGGAGGTGTACCTCGATGTCATTTATTGCGATTTGCGTTCCGAGTATCATGCTTATATCGCTTGGATTTGAGTTTTGATGATTGAGTTTCATGATGTCGTTTTCGTGCACCATGGCTGTACCTGCTGGGTATTTACATTTTGCGCATAGTTATCGCACTTGATATATATTTTATACACCGTTGTGTTGATTTGCGATTTGTGTATATCTATTGCATTTGATGTCGATTTTGTACCTTCGTAGCATGTGTTATGATTTCGAGGATTTCATACGGATGATGTGATTTTTGCACTCGGTAAAGCTCACATGTGCTTGTAGTGCATTGATATGGAATTGTGCTCGTAGTTGCACACGTTTTTGATTTATGCACCTTGGTACACTCTGTAAGTCTACGCTAGCGCCCCGGCAGTCTACAGACGCCAAATGCGGAACAAAAACTTTTAAACTTGGCGCTATCGTATACTTTAACCCGGATCTTCCATTATTGCTAAACTAACAAACTGTAAAGAGTGTAGGAATGTTATACCGAACGATCCGAGTCCTTCGTTCTTCAACCATCATCCCACGCTCCGTTGCGGCTGCTCCGATCTCGTCGATCTCCGATCTCCTCGTCGATGTGGCACCACATGATCGGTTCTTTAAACGGGCTCCCGCCTCTGACTCGAGGCAACTCGATCGTCAAGTTTGCTAAAAGAGACGACCAAGAATGATGTAGAGAATGAGTAGATGACTTTGTCTCACTTCGTCCAAGTCCGTGGACGATCGGTTAATGAAGTTGCCGTGGAAATCGGGTGATGGAATGAAATGAACTGTGAATTCCATACACCCCAAAACTATCATATCTTTTCTAACCGATGAAATCAACAACCATGAGAGAGAGAGGAGGGGGCCGGCCACTTATAAAGAGAGAGGGGGTGACCGTAGGAGAGGGGGGGTAACCTTAAGTAAATATCATGTGTGAACACAAAACAAATATCTTGCATAAAGATCTTAAGCTAAACAAGAAATGGTTGATATCAAAACATGAGTCACACGACACCTCACCCAATCTAGAACCTTCTAGAACCTTCTAGAAGCACGACTCACTCTCATCCAAGAAAAGATAAATCCGCCTTTAACCAAATGTTAAAAGACGGCTGATAGAAAACTGGAAACAGGCAACTTCCAAAAGTGATCCTGAAACGAATTTCAGGATAACCCCGAAACTGTATAAAAATACCCGCATTTATATTACGACCGAATATAAATGCAACTGAGACAAAGATATTATACCTACTCAATATAATACTCGGATCCGACTTAAACCAAAGCCGACCAGTATCATCAGCCCGAAAACTGACACGTGCGTAAACGCACGTGCATTTTCCGAACCCTGCCATAAAACCATACGGCCTCTACAACGTTTCGCCCGAACTTGGGAAACTGTCTGTGGGGGACTCTAATGACTCGTCAGCACCCTGGCAGTGGGTTTAACCACAAACCGTCAGCGGCACTAGCAATGCGTAACGGCTGCCCACGGACTGACCTCAAGGGTGGCCGAGGAGCGAACTCAAGGGAGACCGATGAGCGAACTCCTCCGAAAACCCTACTGAGCCTAACAGTGACAATGTATATACAGTCCGGTCCGTTCGTCAATGAGTTTCGCATATCTGCCTAGGGGGCTAGTAACGTCAGACCCCCAAAAGCAGTATAAGTCGTGTCGGAGTGAAGCCCAATCACACCCTGAGATACTACTGGAGTACCTACCAGTAAATCTCCTGCCATGGCCATGGACTTTGTGTAATGGCTCTCCTAGACACAGCACGACCTCGCCCCCAATACCGGGAGAGACGAATCCCCTGCCGATCCGCTCACATGCCTCCATATGGCTCGGGACTGTACCCAAAAACTACCTGTTTGCATGACTCCTTTGAGCCGTGGTAGGGTAGAAATCAAAGCACAGTGGGAACTCACACGAGACAAATGACGACCTCAGGTCGATGAACTAACCTGTACACATGTCACCAGGGAACTGCTATCTGACGATAGGTATAGTACTAACTAGCAGATTCCCGGCGAGTCCTGTCCGGTGTACTCATAACCCAATGAGCACCTGTATACATCTTAGGTGATCCAACTGACACCAGTGGCTTGTGAGACCGGCCACCGCCCCTCGTCGGGGTCTCGACTGTACACACTAGTCTACTCCGGAGTATCGATGCCCTGTCTCGAAACTCCCACGACTAGGGACCACAATTAAGGATATGCATATAAACTACCCAACTCTCACGTATATGATCGCCATCATACTGTTGGTAGTAAAGCAAGATCCTAAGGGCTCTATCAAAGTGTAACATGCAATCAGTCACCTGAACATGTACACGACTGATAAAGGCAAACCAGATAGTATACTATCATCTCGAGTAAGACTGTGCTACCGGGATAGGTCCTCCGCAATCATTGCAATCACGTACCTGCGATCCAATAATTGACTATGAGGGCACTATCTCCAACAATCTCCCACTTGCACTCAAGGCTAATATTGCGATGTCGACTACTCACAGCCCGTGTGAAACCGAACATCCAACTCCTCTACTAATCAGTTTCACAAAGCCCGTTTGTAAAACTATTGTGTTCGAGAAATAGCCTCGGTGAGTGGATCCGCCTAGAAGTTTCTTTCTGTATCTCTCTTAATCTCAAGTTCGCGAAGAAAGCCATCTCCCGAATTGAGCAGTACCTGTCTTAGAATATGTCTGGATATCTGACGGGACCTTAGTTCATAAATGAACTCCATATCCAAACTTCTCAGACTGTATGGATCACTGAACCTAATCAGTATCCGGCACCACGCCACCCACAGTATCCTCTGGAACCACCTGTCCATAATACTGTCCTTCGTCAGAAGGAAAACTAAAACTCTGACAATCACTCTGTCATCCATGTCACCTTTGAAGCCTGGAATGATAACCGTCTCCCGAAAGAGGCTGCCGTTATCAAATCCATAGAACATGTACTAATGTTCTAAAACTGCTTCCTTATGTTTCTCCAGGATTGGATTAATACAAACTTATTGCATCTAGTGCAAAAACAACATCTGGTGTGGTACTTGACATCTCATGATTGACTCAATTACCTAAGCAAGTGATCTGCCAATCATGCACATCCCTCTCCCCTTTAGTCTGTAAGACACCTTTAGAGAGGGTGACTCCATCACCTGCAGGTACACCACCATGCTAGGAGTCAACTATTCTAAAAACCATTAGAATATCTGTCAAAGTACCCACATTGGGAAACTACCCAAATCCAGATCTAAAACCATAGATCTAGAAACCAGAATGTCAAATATTATATCCATATCCTGTCTGGAGAAACAACTGTGTGACGACCACAGTTCAAACGATCGTAGTATAGGAATTTTACTTCCTACTCTGTGTATGTCATCCTGATACCATGACATCACACCCTACTACCTTCTTAACTGATCCATCCCCTATTCTGATTGAAGTCAAACCCATGACTGTCACATCAAAATTAGATGATCTATCTCCGCTATAACTGCTCAAGTCTATAAATAGATATAAGCATCTTGCCCACTATTCTTCCGCTGCTCCCACTGACTACGACAACCCTCCTACCGGGTCTCATATCCTGGAACAACAGTAGTGTCAAGTCTTGGTAGATACGAACCTCCCTGTCACCGTCCTTGAGCCTACCGAAGTACCTCTCGGGTGTCTGAGGTTACCTACCATACCTGCGGAGTGGCTATTGGAATGTCAAACCTGATTGAATATATAGGTCCTATTAAATTTTCCGTAATCGTTCGCGGTTCTGGAATCACTTCCAGTTCTACCATACTCCCACTACTGTTTTCTGAAAAAGATCCATTTTTACTAAAACTGTGGCGAGTCAAGAACAATATCACTATTGATCTTCCAAATGGTAGAATATCAACCCTCGTCATAGCCAGGGTCAACCCACAAACAGCCATTACAGAATCGTGCCCTGAGTTATCCAGAGTCTGGTTTTAATCATAAGCTGGACAACTCCCCGTACCTTAATTTCTTTTATGGTACGATCCATTCTATATCCAATACAGAAACTTTGGCACTTATTTAATTAGAACCATATTCAATCCATGCAGCTGTCTCCAGTGCATATCAACTTAATGGAAAGAGGCTAATCAGCATTACTCAACTTAGGAATCCATCCTATTATGAGTAACCTGAAAGAGAAATACGTTTCTCAAAACCATCACTATAATCTGAATACCAATCACAAGAATCTACATCTTCGATCTCTTTGAAGAATCCCGATACTTGTGATACCTGGTTCTCTACTTTATTCTTATACCCACAACTTCTCAAAACTTAGACCATGTATTTCTACGAAACACTCGTCTAAATACTAGAGAAGTTATAAGTAAACAGAACATAGTACGAGGACCTACCCCTTTGTCCTGATGGACACTGGACAACATACAATACTCTGTATAAGTCCGCTGAGTTAAACAACTCAAAACCTGTGCGTCGTAGGTAGAAAACTGTACCCTGGCGATTTCCTCAAATATCACCAATTACAACGAATTCCGATATAATGAGGATAATCACCTAATTCCCAATATCTTACTCCCACTCATCATCTGTAAAACCATACAGATATGAGAATGAAACCTGGTAAATACATACCCTTGGAGTAAGTGTCTAATCGGGAAAACAGGTTTTCTCTTAACGATGCACTGAAACATGAAAATGTTTCGTAGGGGTATCCTTGTATTCATAGCAATGCCTCTTCCATAATCCAATTCATGACTTCAACCGTATATTTTATTGCCATCTCTCCAAATCCCTTTATTTGTCTTTAGTCGTTACCTTCTGTACACCATCGTTAGGCTAAATGGTTTTCTTCCTTCCCTACCGTTCGGCACCAGCCTATGGTTTGGAAGAAGACTATCCAGTAAGCATAATAGGTGTACCTTCCTAAACCAAGGAGTACTCGCATCTCGAGAGAAGGTGACGATAAAAGACAACTGAATAATACCTTATTCCTTTTTAAAGGTGAAATAGGAGCGGCGATGAAGTACGCGGTTTTGGTCGTGAATGATATCAGTCGCAATTTACTTTGCCCTCTTTCTAATCCCTTTATTTTGTCTTTACATATTACCTTCTGCACACCCTACTTAGGCTAATTGGTTTTCTTCATTCCCTACCTTTCGGCACCAGTCTATGGTTTGGAATAAGACTATCCAATAAGCGTAATAGGTGTACTCTCCTAAACCAAGGAGCTCTCGCAACCTGAGAGAAGGTGATAATAAAAGACAACTGAATAAACCAATTCTATTTCTCCTGAACCTGGATCCATCCTCGAAGAAGTCCCTTCGAGTTCGTATATAACCATACGATGGATCTATCCAATGGAAGTGGATATCCGTAGTAATACGGGTGTTCTGAGAAATTCAAAGGGTAAAAGAAGGAGTGGCAATGACTTATGCAACATAGACAATCCAAAAGCCAGTATTTTAAGAAGGTTCGGTCAACCTGGTCACTGAGTCATAATCTAGGGTCGGTCAAAGGTCGCTGCCAAAGAGAGAGAGAGAAAAGAAACACTCTGCGTGCACTCTAACCTAGATCAGAATGGTCATCATTTTATCTAATCCGGAAACCTCCCACTGTCCTGTCAAATTCTCCTCCAAACCTAAAGAAGAATCAATCGGGATCACCCGAAGAGTAAACCAACTCATCAGTGGGAATCAGGATCCAACTCTCATCGCATGATAACGTGATGGAATGCATCCACGTTACTCATACTCCAGAAGGTATGCGCATACTCGGCAAGTTTCAGTTTCTTTAGAAACTCCTGATATAGTTTTTGCCCCATGCTCTTATGATCGTGACTAAGGGCCAGCCCACCATAAGTCACATGTCAAGTTCTTCCCATCATTATCTTGTTAATTTGAACGCACCCGTACTCGCCCTTGACTAAGGGCCAACAAGGCTGTACGACTGTCCCAAACCAACTCATCTATCTATGCAACATGTGAACACCCCAGCAGCTACTAATCACTATGTCCTAGCTAAGGGCTAGACCAACATAGCTTGAATACTACTGACCATCCATATGAAATGACGGAGGGCTACGGCTGGTTTTTGGCGAAAAACCTTTAGCGTAGTGAACTTGATATCGCTGAAGGAACCTGATAGCTTTTTAAAATATAGTGGCGAAAACCTTTTGCTAAAGAGGTCACTCCCGGTAAAGGGATCTCGGCTCTTTCCTCGTGGAATGAGGTGCAGGATATTCCACTGAATACCGCTATGCAAAGCAACATGTAATCGACTATAGTGAAGTTATTACCCTGACGCAAACTTCTGCCCAAGGGGTCAGTCCCGGTGAAGGGATATCGGCCCTTGCCTCGTCGAATGAGGTGCAGGATATTCCACTGAATACCGCTATGCATAACAAAAGAAAACGTCTTTGCAATAACACTTTTTAAATTGTTCCAACAACTGTATACAGGTTTGTTTTAACTTTGCATTGATCAGAATCAACGCAGTCCCATCAATTATCACACCAGAAAAGAACGAAAATAAAATGTACGTATATGCCATCCGCATTCGTCAGTGGGTCCCGTCATCACCCGTTAGGTTACTTAACTAACGACAGAGCGGGGACTGGACTAGCGCGGGTGTAAAACATATACAACATCTAATAGTATATAAACCAATATACAATAATCGCTCCAGGCGTGATAGTATGCAACATTACAGAAAAGTAATAAGCATCACAGAACAATACAGATATCTGGGATCCCCGAGTTTCACAGAGCCGCTGCTGAAACTCGACGTTCCCCTGTCGTGTGGATAGCCTGTGCAATGAAACCTAGACCCCTACGGGTGCGGCAAGTTACCCGCCAAAACCTGAAGCGAGGCAGTCCCCACACAGCATAGTGAATGGAACACCCGGCACTTCACGGAATCCGGTAAATTGAGCACCCCTCCTTGGGTCAACCTGTACCCCCTACGCGTGCGGCGAATAGTCTGCCAATTTTAGAGTGGGGCCCCTCTGCCTCTCAAAGCCATGAGATGCGGACCCGTTGCTTTCCCGAACCCGGCTATCCGTGCACTCCGTCTCGGGGCAAAACCTAGTACAGTAATGAAAAATAGTACAATAGGTACATCGACCGCAACCTGGTCGTGCCCCAAAAGAATATTATACAACAGGCAGTGACGGCAGTCCACAAGTTGGACGCTCGCCCCGCAATATCAAATGTACAAATAAACACAAACTGTACTACCATTGCACACTGCTATCCACCACGACAAATCCGCAACATCACAGCACAAAACAGAACATCAACGC
Source organism: Agapanthus africanus (assembly GCA_030015575.1). Taxonomy (NCBI): domain Eukaryota; kingdom Viridiplantae; phylum Streptophyta; class Magnoliopsida; order Asparagales; family Amaryllidaceae; genus Agapanthus; species Agapanthus africanus. The sequence continues at coordinate 214,951,915 of JASDDO010000008.1, forward strand.
GAATGTCACGTTCGCAAACCCGTCTAAAAGAACTATAGCAATCAGACGCGGTTTACCGATCAAATGACATTCCCGGTCGGAGATATAATGTAAGCACTGTAAACTAACGTGTTTAAATTTCGATCGACCAAATATCAAAAAATGGGCCCCACGACTTACTGGTGAACAGTAACAAAACCTGGGCGCAATTGATATATACCAAAAATCACAAAATCCAACACTGAACATACTGACAAAATTTGGGAGCACGTGCTCCCCACGTGGCCGCGGATGCGCGGCCAAACCATGGGTTTGGCCGCCCTTCCGCGGTAGCTTGGAGGGATCACGACCCCAAATTTTGTCGTGGCTCTTAGAATTCCCTGCACGGATTTTTAAGATATACAGAAATCAATTTTGACACCGTTTAAAATCAACAGAAACTGTCGGCTTGGAAAATGCAGTTTTTAGTTTTCCGGTCGGATCGATGTTTTAAACGCGTTAGCACAAGTTAGTATAGCAAAATGGTGAGGCTCTGATACCACTGTAAGTCTACGCTAGCGCCCCGGCAGTCTACAGACGCCAAATGCGGAACAAAAACTTTTAAACTTGGCGCTATCGTATACTTTAACCCGGATCTTCCATTATTGCTAAACTAACAAACTGTAAAGAGTGTAGGAATGTTATACCGAACGATCCGAGTCCTTCGTTCTTCAACCATCATCCCACGCTCCGTTGCGGCTGCTCCGATCTCGTCGATCTCCGATCTCCTCGTCGATGTGGCACCACATGATCGGTTCTTTAAACGGGCTCCCGCCTCTGACTCGAGGCAACTCGATCGTCAAGTTTGCTAAAAGAGACGACCAAGAATGATGTAGAGAATGAGTAGATGACTTTGTCTCACTTCGTCCAAGTCCGTGGACGATCGGTTAATGAAGTTGCCGTGGAAATCGGGTGATGGAATGAAATGAACTGTGAATTCCATACACCCCAAAACTATCATATCTTTTCTAACCGATGAAATCAACAACCATGAGAGAGAGAGGAGGGGGCCGGCCACTTATAAAGAGAGAGGGGGTGACCGTAGGAGAGGGGGGGTAACCTTAAGTAAATATCATGTGTGAACACAAAACAAATATCTTGCATAAAGATCTTAAGCTAAACAAGAAATGGTTGATATCAAAGCATGAGTCACACGACACCTCACCCAATCTAGAACCTTCTAGAAGCACGACTCACTCTCATCCAAGAAAAGATAAATCCGCCTTTAACCAAATGTTAAAAGACGGCTGATAGAAAACTGGAAACAGGCAACTTCCAAAAGTGATCCTGAAACGAATTTCAGGATAACCCCGAAACTGTATAAAAATACCCGCATTTATATTACGACCGAATATAAATGCAACTGAGACAAAGATATTATACCTACTCAATATAATACTCGGATCCGGCTTAAACCAAAGCCGACCAGTATCATCAGCCCGAAAACTGACACGTGCGTAAACGCACGTGCATTTTCCGAACCCTGCCATAAAACCATACGGCCTCTACAACGTTTCGCCCGAACTTGGGAAACTGTCTGTGGGGGACTCTAATGACTCGTCAGCACCCTGGCAGTGGGTTTAACCACAAACCGTCAGCGGCACTAGCAATGCGTAACGGCTGCCTACGGACTGACCTCAAGGGTGGCCGAGGAGCGAACTCAAGGGAGACCGATGAGCGAACTCCTCCGAAAACCCTACTGAGCCTAACAGTGACAATGTATATACAGTCCGGTCCGTTCGTCAATGAGTTTCGCATATCTGCCTAGGGGGCTAGTAACGTCAGACCCCCAAAAGCAGTATAAGTCGTGTCGGAGTGAAGCCCAATCACACCCTGAGATACTACTGGAGTACCTACCAGTAAATCTCCTGCCATGGCCATGGACTTTGTGTAATGGCTCTCCTAGACACAGCACGACCTCGCCCCCAATACCGGGAGAGACGAATCCCCTGCCGATCCGCTCACATGCCTCCATATGGCTCGGGACTGTACCCAAAAACTACCTGTTTGCATGACTCCTTTGAGCCGTGGTAGGGTAGAAATCAAAGCACAGTGGGAACTCACACGAGACAAATGACGACCTCAGGTCGATGAACTAACCTGTACACATGTCACCAGGGAACTGCTATCTGACGATAGGTATAGTACTAACTAGCAGATTCCCGGCGAGTCCTGTCCGGTGTACTCATAACCCAATGAGCACCTGTATACATCTTAGGTGATCCAACTGACACCAGTGGCTTGTGAGACCGGCCACCGCCCCTCGTCGGGGTCTCGACTGTACACACTAGTCTACTCCGGAGTATCGATGCCCTGTCTCGAAACTCCCACGACTAGGGACCACAATTAAGGATATGCATATAAACTACCCAACTCTCACGTATATGATCGCCATCATACTGTTGGTAGTAAAGCAAGATCCTAAGGGCTCTATCAAAGTGTAACATGCAATCAGTCACCTGAACATGTACACGACTGATAAAGGCAAACCAGATAGCATACTATCATCTCGAGTAAGACTGTGCTACCGGGATAGGTCCTCCGCAATCATTGCAATCACGTACCTGCGATCCAATAATTGACTATGAGGGCACTATCTCCAACACACTCGGTGTCGATTTTATACGCAATTGAGTTATTAATGTGATTTTCGTGCCTTGGCTGCACCATACTTGTGTTTCACGCTTTTGATGCACCAGATTTGAGATTTTCGTGCGTAATAGATGCACCAGATTTTGTTGTCGTGCCCACCCGTTGCACTGGACAGATGTTTTCGTACACACCTGTTGCACTTACTTTTGCTTTTGTGCATATTATGGAACCTGTATTTGTATTTGATTTCCGTGCGCACCAGACGCATGTGATTGTTGGATACGCCTTTTGAGGCTGATTTTGCTTTTGAGCACTTTGTTTCCTTGATGGGCACCATATTATATAGTGGCCGAACAGGACTGATCTGAGGACAGCACCTGAGTATTTTGCATGCATTAAAAAGTCGCCAAGAGGTTTCCAAAAATGAGCTATACTCTCGCTATTTCCTACGTGTCCGTGAGCGACACGAACGTTTATAAAGGAAAACCTTGTTGGAATATTTCAAAAAGGACAAAACGTATATTTGAGCAAAACCTATATGAAACTATATTTACTATTTTACAAATGAGCGTCCATCACTTATGCCATGAGTTACGCATCACGCGGCGATTTAGAAAAGATTTTGCCTGTATTTTATTCAGATTTTGGAGTTTTCAAAGATGCGTACTATACACGTATTATAGTATTTGACTAGTGTATATTGGATTTCAGTAGTGGATTTCGAGATCTGTATCTCTATTGTAACTCCGAGGATATGCGTGCAAATCTGATGATTTTCTTGGCGCTTGACGGAGTTCGATTTTGAGTTTTGGTACTTGTTTTCATGGGCACTTGACGCGCTGTGTTGTTTTTGCATATTCAGTGATTTCGGAGCCCCGTTGATTGAGCTGATTATTGAAATGTTTTAGATTTTGGGGGTTTAAATTTAAATTCGGGGACCAAATTTATTTAAGGGAGGAAGACTGTAACATTTCAGAAAATATAAAATATTATTTTTGGAATTTAATATTAAAATAATATATTTCCCGAAAACTGCCCGATTTGCGAAATTGGGGTTTTCGAAAAAGGGTATAAATATATACCAATAATTATGAAATAAATGGAAATTAAAATGATTTATTCATTTAATAATATATTTAAAGGATTTGGCATTTTTAAAATTATCTATATGCAGTTTCGATAAAAACCCGATTAGTGCACTGCTAATCGCGATTAGGCCAAATCCGTGTTTCTACAGTTTTTATGGTTAGTGCACCATGATATATTACATGTTATTTCATTTGTGTTGTTTTATGTTATGGTTGGCCTTTTGGGTGAGAAAATAAAAGAAAAGAAAAAAGGGTTAAAAGAGAATGATTGGAGAGAGAAAAGAGGGGTGAGAATAAAAGAGAGTGAGAGTAGGAGAGAGAGAGGGCATCCATTCTTTCTCCCCCTCCCCATTATTTTTCTTCTCCTTCTTCTTCATCACTTCCCTCCACCTTCAACCCTAGATCCATCTCAAACCCTTCCTCAAAACCCTAAACCCCTCTCATTAAAGTCGATCCCCTCTTCACTCTCTACACTTTGAACCCATCAATATTGGATTTTGAGGACTTGGGAGAGCTAGGGTTTTGCTTGGCTACATCCATGAGGTATAATCCATTTCCTTTAGTTTAGTTTCTAGTCTCCTTGCATAATAGTGTAGTTTAGAGGTTAATTTTGTGTAAAATTGTGATCTTAGAAATCCCAAGAGAAGGGTTTGGGAAATTGTGGAGAATTAGTGATGTGTAGTGGCTGTACAAGACCCTAGGGATCAAATTCTAGACCTGGAACTGAGTTTAGCACCCAGAATACGAACTTAGATGTGTCGATATCAGGTTTTTGTGGATTTTGTGATGGTATTTAGGAATCTGGGATGACCCGAGGCCTTTATAAAATAAGTTCCCATGACCACGAGACGTGCATGTAACCATGGACCACCCTCTGAAACCTGAGCCCCTCCCTTCACTTTCTGGCCACAGATTTATTCCTTGTGGCCGCAATTTTCGGCCACATCAGGGTAGAATGGTGTGTATTTTGGTCTGTAGCATTATTATCCTATATCTAGAGCAACCCCATATGCAAAATTGGCTAGTTTTACCTGATGGAAAATCTGGGATGGATTTCTCATGTTGTTGAATTCATGTTTTCCGTATTTGAATGTTTAGTTTTGATATTTGGATTTGTATTTGGTTGTTGGATGTTTGTACATCAACAACAAGGGTTGTTTGGTTGGTTTTGCACGCGTAGGCCGTAGGTTCTAACCTATAGGCGATCCGTGTGCCGTTTCGGTTTTCAGAACTTGATTTTAATAGCGTTGCAATATGTGTTATTATTGTAGGTACCTTCGTGTGGATTCCGAGGCGACGGAGCGTGACGTCATCGACTTCGGCAAGCGAAGACCAAGGTGAGTAGATCTATATTTACTGAGGAAGTCGGGTGGATAGCGTATAGCACCCCCGCAAAGTTTTGGTGGAAACCGATGTGTAGCATATGGTTAAGAAAACCTAGAGTAGCGATCTAGGATTATAATTAAAAGATAGCTATAGAAACCATATTAGAAACTAAGAATAGTTAGAAGTGATATGATACGACTAGTATGTGATGACGGAACTTGATGATGATATTTAGATATTGCCGTTTAGAGTACTATAGGACTAGATAGTCGATGTAGGTGTGTCATCCGAACCATACCTATTTCCAAATTGAAGAATCGTATGCATCTTTTAAACAGATACCTTGAGGGATGTTACGGATTTTCAAATGATATCTTCTCTTTAAAAACACCGTAGCCCCTACTTTCAAAACTACGATTCGCATCTTTCAAAAACTGTTGTATGGTTCGGGTGTGTATGTTAGATTAGATACGTATACTTATAGTAAAGGTAGAATGTATTTGTAAAATTTACTTGATGAGGGATATAAATGCGACAAAAAGAGAATACGATTTAATACGTGATTTGATGATATGATGGTATACAGATGCGAGTCGATTGAAATGATTTATACCCTGCCGATCCCCTGATATGAGATTATTGCGGATGTGACCCGGGGACATAGGTATATAGAGATATTTATATGTGTTGTGAATCGTGAGTGTTAGCCGTACGTGACGTTAGGTACGTACCCTCCTCGTCTTATAGGTTGATAGGATCCTTGATAGCTTAATGCCGCTGTACGATGATTTTCCGTGCGTGATGAGTTGACTTGATGATTGATCCTTACCCTTGACTAGAGGTTGCCGTACGATGGATTGTACCATACGCAATATGGTGTAGCTAGATGCCGATTGTTAGATTCACCGACTCGGTCATGTTAGATACGTATACCCGTCAGCATTTACACATGATTTACCTTATGCTGCCTTCATGTTATTCGCATTGCATTACTTATACCTGTGATAGTACACCTGCACCGTTATTGATGATGCGTATGTTACACGTACACAGATTTTAGGCTCACACACTTCATCATCGATAATTGCCATGTCACTACACAGTAGGATTGCTGCATCATGATATGACTTCTTGCATGCTATGCTTGCGTATATACATTGATACATCCATATTTGCGCACATACACATTGTATATCCATATTGGTATACATATACATTGGTATATCCATACTTGCGCATATAGACATTGCATACCCATATTGGCGTATATATACATTGGTACCTCTATACTTGCGCATATGCAACTGGTTTTATTGGGAAATTGGGAACCGCATGTTATATTTTAAAAACTGGAATCATTTAAAAGAGCGGTTTTCCCTTAATATGTCATATCACTGTTCTATGTTGCATGATATATGGATATGCTTACATTTCTATTATATGTCGCATACATCATGCTTTATAATTTTACGCATTGAGATATGCTGTTTTCATGAGATTTCTGGATTTGAGAACCATGGACACTTTAAAAGAGATTTTGTATTGTTATAAAAACCCGGTTTCTCTTGATATGATTTTCAGTGCGTCCACCATGCGTTTTCTCGGTTCTGAGACGTATGACATGTGAAACCCGATTCGAGGAGCTGGATAAGGCCGATTGCGGGTACATGGTGGACCCGGTATGATACCCCAGGGCAAGAAAGGGATGCCGTGTATACAGACGGTGAGCCTGGCAGAGGGACTACTACCTACCGGTGATAGTATTTGGGCTCGGCGGATATCCGGAGGATACCGACCGGAGTCGAGAGATGATATGGGCCGATCCGGACTAACGGAGCCCGTAGGCCGATCCGGACTGACGGAGCCCGATATATGAGGATTTACGTACCGATGCTGGGCACGGTTTTCATGATGTTTTCGAGTGTCGATGCTAGGCACTCAGGTTCCATGATTTTGATGTGTCGCGAGGAACACCCGTTGATTTATATCCTCATACTTTCATAACATTCACAGACATTGATTATATGGTTGGACGAGATCCACATGCATACATACATTGATTTTTATTGTTGGATGATATCCACATGCGGATTGACATTGATTTCATTGTTGGCACATATGATGACCCGTCACCCTAGATACATAGTATTACCTTTATGATATAGTTGACCTAGGAGTCGTTGTTTATTCGATTTCTACTTGTAGATGTTTTTCTACTCATGAGTTGGCAACTCACCCTCGTTGTTCCACAGTTCTTGCAGGTTGACCGCATGGATCCGTAGCGGCATCGCTGGCACATAGCTTCATTTGGATGTTTTGCATTGGTAGGTGGGGCATTTGTATCGTACCCACTCTTGTATTTATATTTCATTTTGTATCTAGTCAACTCCATCAAATCAAAAATTAGTAAATTGTATAAATAATGAGACTTAGTGAGATTGTGGTTGCGAGACTTAGAGCGAGGGGTTTTCCGCTACTTGTGGTTTTGATGTCTTGCTTATTTCTTTATATTTTGTGGTGAACTTCGCCGTTGGGCGTCGTATACTTGCATATACTGTCTTGCGTGGTTGTGATCCGCCGTTTGGCGAAGAGCTAGCTCCCGCTTGGGGATGCCATTATTCTTATTATGTATTTGTGGTTTTTGGATCAAAATATACAAAGGAGGTGCTGCCCAACTTTTTAAAAGACGAAACATGTTTTCAAACTAGTAAATTTCACTTGCTTTTTCATATTCCTTTTCTATTCATTAAGAAAACTTGATTTCATTATACATTTATTTCAAAACTCCACCTCCTTTATTTTCATAAAAAGGTTTAGATTTATGGGTTTCAGCTTACTTGAATTACGTTACGCCTTTAGACATTGCGTGATTTAAGTGCTGGTCATGAGCTAATATTTTGGGTCGTGACAGCCACTGATTCTGGACAAAGTGAATTGTTCATTTGTCTCCCCCTCCACCTTATCTCAAGTTCGAGAGCTCCTTATATGTAAGAAAAGTATACCAGTTATGCTTATTGGATAGTTTTCTTCCAATCTCGAAGTTGGTGCTAAAGGAATGGAAAGAAGAAAACCAACTAACATAAATTCCGTAAACAGAAAGGTAAGATAGAGAGATATCAAAAGGAGTTGAAGTGAGGAAAAAGAAATTGCAATATTTGTCATGAGCCTGGGCAGTGAAAGAGACAATACTATGAATACTCGACCATCCCCTAAAATAGTTTTATGTTTCAGATTTCATATGTGTATGTGTTTTGGAAAACTGTTTTTCAATAAACACTAACTCCTATGTATATATACCGGATTAGAATCCAACATCTATAGGGAGTTATAGATGCTGAGAATGAACAGAGAATTGAGAATTGTTGATTTTATCCTCAATGTTGGTTTTCGGAGCAATTGTTGCTATTGAGGAAAATCACCAGGTTTTTCCTAAACGACAAACTTTTGGTTTCTTATAACTAAAAGACTATTTTTCAATTAACAATACATGAAAATTGAGTTAATGAACTCATGGCCCTTATACATATTGATGTATGTTGTCCAATGTCGAAACGGACAAGGGGTTGGTACTAAGTATTCCTTATTGAGAATATGATTCTCTCAGATTGCTCATCCGCGAGTGCGCTCCATGATAAGTAATGTTGAATCGCCTTTTTCAATTAAGGGGATGCACTAGAAATAGATGTATATCAATTGATATTAGTTCCATCTAATTATGTGCCTCTGTTTCTATATGCGATATTGAATGGTTCTCGTCTTAAAGTTATTAAGCTATCGAGTTATCCAGTTTGTGATTAAAAACATAATCCATACAAACTCGAGGCATGTTTCGGTAACAGCAGTTTGTAGGTTATCCCAAAATTTTGTGAGGGGTGGTTTCTATCATTTTCAAGATCAAAAGTGTTTTGTTCTTGACTCGCTACCTCTTTGGTAAAGGAATTTCTTGCAAAAAAAATTAATGAGAGTATGGTAGAACTGGAAATGATTTCAGAACCGCAAACGGTTACTGAAAGTTTAGTTGAACATGAAGATTCACCGTTGTAACACTTTGATATTTCGTTAGAATGTGTTCGTGTTATTTAGCAGTTGTGCGTGTTATTTTATATGTGTGTATAGGATTATTAGTTATATTTAGTCGTGTTACCCTAATTGGAATTTTCCTTGATATAGTTTACACTTGCATACTTAGCCATTTTGGGACATAGGTTAAAGTAGCCATTTCATTCTTGTATGGTTCATAGTTAATTCCCCATCCTTTTATCAACTAAACCCTTTTTTTAAAAAAAGAAAAATTCAACCATCCAAATAAAAAAATGAAGCATGGTGTTAGGTGAGAAATTTGACTTTCTTTCTCTCTTCTCTCTCTCTTCTCTCTCTTTCTATCATTTTCTGCACCTCCTGCAGAATAACAGCAGCAACAACACCTCTTTCTTTCTATTTTCTTCTCTTTTCAATTCCCTTTTGGATCTACACAAAACCCTACATCAAAAACCCATTTTTACTCACAAAAACCCTTGGTTAAATGGCTATTTGAAGGATCTTGGTGTCAAAGCAGTGGCTTGAGGGAGAAGGCTGGAAAAATAAAGTTCTATAGGGTTTTTGGGAAGGTATTTATCTCACACTTAACACTCTTTTTCATAACTTGTAGAAATTCTAGCAAATATCACTTTTTATGCATGTTTTGTGCTATAGGAGGGGTTTTAGTGAGGTTATGTTAAAAATTAACTTTTTAAGGTTTGATTAGCTTGGTTATGTAATATTGGTGTGGTTCTAGGCTTGGGTTTGTTTCAGATTTCAGAAAAATACCATAAAGTTTCATTTTAGTGCAAAAGTGGGATTTTTAACTAGAAATAGGGTTCTGTTGGATCTGTTGCTACCCGGGTCATTTCAGAATGAAATTGGATTTACTGTAGCATGTATAGGGAGTATGGAGTGCACACACCAAACCTGGGAGCCCAATTCCCAAGAGAGGCCGTCGGAATAATCATTCTGGCCGCAATTTGGGGCCAGATGGGTGAGTTGGGGGTTGGGGTTTGGGCCATTGGATTCTGCTGCAATGTGGGTTATTTTGGTATATTTATATTTTTAATATCTGTTCTGTATCAAAATCTGGAGTAGAATACCCTATTTCCCGTATTTTTAATCTTTCGCGACACGCGTGATACGTGTGTGTGGGTTTGGGGTTTCTGCGTATCGCGACGCGTCGGAGTGGCTTCAGACGCGTAATCACACGTTTTAGCGTATCACGCACACGCGCGCTTGGTTTGCGACACGGGTTTCTAGTTGACTTTAAATGTCGTGTTTGTACGGTTTTGAGCTTATGTGTTATATATTGTGAAATTCTAGGATTCGCAGGCGAGTGCGACGGGCGCCGCGAAGGAGGGGAACAAGTCGTCGGCTATACCTAGCGAGAGACTACGGTGAGTAGATTTAACATCTACGGGGATATCGCCCGCATGGCGTTCTACGTCAGGGCTGATAGGATCTTATAGCTACATTTCCATACATTGACTATTCATGGCTACTATTTAGTGCATACCACATTCCCTGATGTAGGTATATAAACTAGGATTGATAGAACACCGCACCCTTACTAAACGTTCATGTTGCACGAGCATTATCCTGCATGTTACACACACACCGTTAGTAATTGCCATGACACTCACACTGTAGAATTTCCATGATCATTATGTTGTAGCTCATCTTTATGTGACTTGACATGATATTCATACTTGATGCATATATCACATCGGATCATTATGTTGTAGCTCATCTTTATGTGACTTGACATGATATTCATACTTGATGCACATATCACATCACATTGACTTGCATATTGGTTTGGATTACATATGATTTCTGGATTTGGGAACCGTGGCTATTTCAAATATGTAATCATTTAAAAACCCGGTTCCCTTGATATGATATTTCGGTGCGTCCACCCTATGTTTTCTCGGTGCTGGAGGGATATATTGAGAGAGGACTGACCCGGACTGACGGATGCCCGATATATTGAGAGAGGGCTGACCCGGACTGACGGATGCCCGATATATTGAGAGAGGGCTAACCCGGATTGACGGATGCCCGATATATTGAGAGAGGGCTGACCCGGACTGACGGATGCCCGATATAGGAGGATTTGCGTGTCGATGCTAGACACGAGTATTTATGATATTTGGATGCCGATGTTGGGCACTCGTGATTTTTAGGGATGTACAGGATTTGAGGGCCGATGGGAGTGCCGGTGTCTGGATTGTTGGGATTTGCGGTGCATATATATATATATATATATATATATATATATATATATATATATATATATATATATATATATATATATATATATATATATTCCACATCGACATTTCGTATAGATGTTATATTCCCCTGCTCAGCATTCATTATTGCATCTCATCCTGTAATTATATTACCTGATAGAGCACTTGCATGATTTTTGCACATACTGCTTATCACACATTGATACCATCTGTTGGCATATGATAGAGTAGCGCAGTACGTGCATACTTGCGATTATCTTTATATGTTATCTCTATTCATGAGTTGGCAACTCACCCCCGTTGTGCCACAGTGTTTGCAGGTTGCCCTTCGGAGTAGTCGCGGCAGGTTGCGTTTTGCATCTTTTAACACAGATACCCCTACAGTTGCTGTACTAGCTCTTTTGCTGATAGGTGGGTTTTGTGCGGTATCTGTTTATCTTTCAGTTGTGTACATTGTTATATCTAGTATTCTTCATCTACCATATATGTATTTGACTTAGAGACAGTGTGAGGACGATGATGTATATTATTTGTATTCTGGTGTCGAGCTCATTGTAAGCCGACTGTACTTTGTAGTTATCCTATCTGTGATGCTCCCACTTGTGGATCTTGATCTTCGCTACGGCGTCGTATATTGCTATCTGGGTGATTGTTTACTTGGATCTCTTAACATTTGATAAATGATTCCTTTTAAAATTTAAAACACTCTATACTTTATTGGTTTGATTTCTGGGTTTCCGGTTCACTTAGTCGCGTTACGCCTGTAGACGTTACGTGGTTAAGTTGCCGGTCACGGGCCAAACTTTGGGGCGTAACAACCGTGACAGACCATAGCTACTCCGCTGATTTAATAGATGAACTCAGCCACCCAAGAGATACTTTTGTTTTCTCATAGACGGTGACGAGGAGGCTTGTATCATGTGATTATGACCCTACTAGTTATCAGCAGGCCATAAGAAGTGGTGACTTTCGACTGATGGCTGGATGCCAAGTTATCCAAGTTGTACTCCATACAATACAACAAAGTGTGGACTTTGTTGTGTGCTCCTAAAAGGGATAAACCCCATAACGGAGTAAGCAGATCTTTCGAGATCAGTGCAAATGGAAAGCTATTAACCTAATAAGGCTATAATTATAGTAAACAGGATTCATCAAATACCCGATGTGGATTATGATGAAACTGTTACTTCAGTGTCTGTGCTGAAATCCATACGGATAAAACTTGCCACTGTTGTCTTTCATGACTATAATATCTGGCATGTGGATGACTATGACGTCTTTCTAAATTGGATTTAAAAGTGTAAGTTTATATGACTCTGCCAGAGAGTTATCTTAGTCAGTAGAAGCAACGGTAAGTGTGCAAGTTGCTTAAGGCTATGTTTAGACTAAAGAAGACATAGCGGAGATGGATGATCTGTTTTGATGTTGCGGTCAAAGTGTTTGACTTTATCAAAATTAAAGATAAACCTGATATTTGTAAGAATGTTGTAGGGAGTATTGTTAGGTTCCCCATGTTGAAGTAGATCACATACTCTTGATAGGAAATGTTGTTCCAATATTACAATCGGTTAAAATATGGTTGTCATAGATATTCCTCCACATAGGATTTGGGCTATAGATCTGGGGATTAGGTCTATAGAGATAGATCTATATAAGTTTTGGGATTGTCCAGATTCAAGTACTTTCACACCATTGTAAAGGATTTAGAATGGAAGACTCCTAGCATGGTTGTGTACCCGCAAGTAGAGGAGTCACCCTCTCCAAAAAGATGTCTTCTGGACTGATGAGGAGAAGGACTCGCATGAATGATGTTCCATATGCTTCGGCAGTTAGGTCAGTCATGCAATGTCATGCACCAGACCAGATAATCCTTTTTGCACTTGATGTAGTAAGCTGATATTAGTCCAAACCTGGAGAAACATAGGAAACAGTAAAGAACATAAGAAGATGTTCTTGGAATTTGGTAATCGCAGCCTCCATCAGGTGCGATTACCGATTCCAGCTTCCAAGATGACATGGATGACAGAGTGTCTATCGCGAGATATTAGTTTACCCTCTTCTGAAGAGTGATATATTAGAAAGAGTTCCAAGCGGGAAACTGAGGCATTCGTAGCGCTTGTAGGGTTCCTAGGCACACCCATGAGGTTCTACAATAGATCAAACATGGCCAATTTAAAAAATTTCTATGTGCCAAGTAACCCTAAGCAAGATCGAAACTAGAGGTATAGGCGAAACAATATATGTTAACAACTTAACTAAGAGTGAACGGAAAATACAACCTTTGTAGATCCGGTCCTCCACCTCCATAGCTCCGTGTTGACGTCCCTCCACTGCGATCATCGGATCCCGGACTCTGGCGATGGTTTCGTCGGAGAAATGATCGGGCTAGGTCGTCGACTTCGATGCCGAAAATGATCTACGTCGAGGCAACTTAAGATCAAGCTCCAACTTCACCAAGTCATGAAACTTGTGAAGAAAACACCCTATACTACTTGGCAAGTGGTAGAGGATGAAGAAATAGAAAGTGGGTTCACTTTAGAATTGGATTTCTCACTCTTTTTCTCAAGTCACCATTGAAGCTAGCAAGCTTCTTTCTTCTTGAAGAAGAAGAAGAAGAAGAAAAAGAATATGATAAGAATAATGAAAATAGAAAATAAAGTGATTCTTATCATATTTGCAACCATGGTTTAGTGTAGAGAATAAACTAGGGTTTAGTTGAATGGTTAGGGTTAAGGCAAAAGACAAACTAGCTAGACTTTTCAAAACTTCAAGAAGCTTCAAGTATCAAACAAAGAAAGCCACCATGTTATATTTTGCCAAAAATAAATAAAAAGAATGAATAAACAAGTAAAAACCCTAAACCATCAACTAAACATGGTTTAAGTCTTACACACACCCATGTTTGCATGTATCATCAAACATGATACAAACAAGTGCACAAAAATATATCACATATACAACTTGTGCACATCAAGTGAGAAAATCCATCTAAAGTGAACAAATACTAGTTAATGCAAAGTAATATATCAAATATATAATTATACATTAAATCATTAAATCAACACTTGATTTAACGATCCGGTCATATCGCATGTGACCGACTAATATCCGATGTATCGACTTATCGAATCAATCCTCGATTCGATAACTAGGTTATATCGCATACAACCAATCGATACATTCATCGCGAGAATAGAATATGGTATCACATACACGCATTATTCTCGGTCCCACATATATCTCATATGCGCTCCTATTTCGTTTTGCTTGAGCCAGGAAACCTCTGTGTAGGACTCTAAAGACTCGTCAATACGCCGGCAGCAAGTGATGATCATATCAAACACCCACAAGCCGCAAGCAGTCTGCTAAACGTAACGGCCACTCGGGTATTGAGCGATCAGAAGATCGACGAGCAAGCCCGCTCACACTCCTGTGAATCCAACCAGTAACACTTACCGTACAGTCCGGTCTGTTCGTCTAATATGTCGCATATCTCGCCTAGGGGTGGTAAACGTCAGACCCCAATAGCTTGATAAGTCATGCCGACGTAAGGTCCATAACAATCGTGAAACTACTGATAACTCTTACCAGTATATCACTGCAACACTGGCCATGGATTTCCTGTTATGGCCAGTCGAGCATAGCGCAACATCAACCCCCAATACCGTGAGAGACGAATCCCCTCCTATCGCTCATTGCTTCCATGTGAATCGGGACTGTACCCAAAAACCACCTGTTTGCACGACTCAGTAGAGCCGTGGCAGAGTGGAAATCATAGCACAGTGGGAGACACACAAGACTCTATGACGATCTCGGGTCAACAGACTAAGTTGTACCAGTGTCACCAGAGAACTGCCATCTGACGTGAGGTATAATACTATCTGGGAGTTCTCGGCGAGTCCGTTCAGTGTACCCAGTCTCCACTGAGCACCCGCATACCATCTCTGATGTCAAACACCAATGGATATGGGATCATCCATCGCCCATCACATGGGTCGAGAAGATATACGCTAGTCTACTCTGGAATATCGATGCCCCGTCTCGATATTCCCACGACTAGGAACATTGAAGGATGTACTCATGGACTACCCAGGCCCCACTAGTATGATCTACATCATAGTCCTGAAAGTCGAGTACACATACTAAGGGCTTTATCAACATGTAACAGAGAGACAGAAAGTATACATGTTAAGATAAAGAGCAACCAGATAGCGTACTATCATGTCGAGCAAGAAAGTCCTACCTATATATGTCCCAGCATTCATTACAATATACATCCAATGCACAGTAATGGCCTCTAGGGCATACATATAACTAACAATCTCCCACTTGCACTAGGGCCATCTGTAGCAGTAGTTGCAGTATCACATACTCAACCATCCCATATAAGTCTCTCTCTGGGAAAAAGCCTTTGTGAGTGGATCCGCCGTGTTGTCCTCTGAGTCTACTCTCCTAACCTCGATCACCCTGGAGATCAACTATCTCCATGATAAGGTGATGTTGCCTCAGAATATGTCTGGGTCACTGATGGGACCAGGGTTCCTGGGCCAAAGCCATACTTCCATTGTCACACAATGGTGGGAACCTAGTTCATCTCATGAACCAATATACACCCAAACTGCCTCTTTGGTAGTATCTTTAATAGCGATGTTACCAGCCTTTATCGTCTAGTTTGCCACGGTATCTAGCTTGGAACTCTTCCAACATACCGTCCCTCTACTGAGGGTAAAGACAATGCCTGCGACTGACATTCAGTCGCCCTTATCACCCTGGAACCTTTCCAGTGATTCACCTTTATCCTATTTGGAGAATCCTTGTGATAAGAGGAGATTGACCGTTCGTAGCATAATAAACTCTTTTCCTATTAGGAGTATGTTGTCCACGTACAATACGAGGATGACCACCTTACTCTCTACTACCTTTTTGTATATACAAGGTTCATCTACCATTTTGATGAAGTCAAACTCTTTAACTATCGCATCAAAACAGACGTTCCAACTCCGCGATGCATGCTTTATCCTGTAAAGCAACTTGCACACGTTTTCGCTGCTCCCACTGTTTACGAAGCCCTCTGGCTGTGTACTTATAGACGTTCTCTTCTAAATCATTATTTAGAAAAGCAGTCATGGCACCTAACCACCAGATATCGTAGTCATGGTATGTAGCCGTGGCAAGTAGGATCTGGATGGACTTAAACATAGATCCTTAGAAAAGGTTTCAACATAATCCATACCTGGTCAATGATGCAAACCTTTAACAAGTCTAGCTTTGAAAGTCTTAACTTTTCTATGTACACCAAGTAATCTTCTCAAGATATACTTGCTCCTGATGGGGATTTAACCCTTCAGATATAGCAACCAAAGTCCATACTTTGTTGGTGTATAAGGATTCCATCTCAGATCGCTAAGCATCTAGCCATTCTTACAGAGTCCCTACTCTCGATGGCCTGCTCGAAACTAGTCGGGTCATCATCTCATGATGCAATCCTCGCTCCCACTGTCATAGAGAAATCGAAGTATCTCTCAGGTGGGTGAGGAACCCTACTAGATCGGCGGAGAGGCTGAGATTCGTCGGTGACTATTGAATAATTTGGTTCTATCAAATCATCTGCTGTAGTTTGTATAGCTAGAACCATTCCAGTTCTACATAACAGACTTTGCCTCGAGCTTGTCTGGATTTTGCTTTTAGACATAGGCCGGACAACCCTAAATCTTAACAAACTTAAGATATGGACTCTGCTCTTTCTATATCACATATGAAGTGGTAGGCAACTGATTTGATTGGAACCCTATTCAATAGGTATGCAACTTCTCAAGTGCACAACCCCAAAAGGAAATAGGCAAATCAGTAGTACTCATCAGAGAGCACACCATATCTAATATGGTGCGATTGCTCCGCCCCGATACACCGTTATGCTGTGGTGTATTCAGAGGAGTAACACCGAGAGAAAATCCCATTCTCCTTTAGAATAGTCTAAGAATTCCATGCACAAGTATTCTCCTCCCTGATCTTATCATAAGACATAATACTTATACCCGTATTGTGGTTCTCTACTTCTAACTTATATTCTGTGAATATCTCAAAAGGTTCGGACTTATGTTTCAACAAGAACATATGACTGAATCTTGAGAGATCATCAGAGAATGTAGTGAAGTACAAAGAACCGGTCCTGGCATGTGTAGACAGGGGACCTTACATACATCATCATGTATCAGTCCCAAGAGTTTACTAACTCTTTCTCTGTTTCCAGTAAACGGAGCTATGGTCATCTAATCTTTGTGACATGACTGGCAAGTTTCACAAGATGTAAATTCAAACTGATTTAAATATGCATCTAAAATGTAACTTCAGCCAGTCGGGTCGCATTGATATGACCTAGTCTACAATGCCTCAAGAAGGATTCGTTCATTTCTGAACTCTTCCTCTTGTGTGTGTTCTGTATACTAGGAACTGTAATTTGATTTAGAACGTCAATGCTTTTAGATAACGTGCCTGAACCGATCAACTTTTGATATAGGAAATGTTCAAAACATTATCCAACAATACAAAAAATTTATCATTTCTTTAATAAATAAAGAGATTGATATGATTTTGTATATCAGGTTCGGTATCTAATAGCATTTGTTCAGAATCAATGTATTGGTAATACAGGGTGACAGTGACCAACAGACTTGGCTGCAACACTTGCCCCGTTTTCTGTCTCATGAAACTTATCACCCGTTCTCAGTTTTCTACCTTTCTGTAGCCCTATGTAATAGATTACATATCTGGGATCCTGATCCGGTATCAAATACCCAGGATGCAGAGGATACTGAGAAACAGTTCTTTGTAATGAACACACCCGAAGGAGATGCATCTTATGCACTTTCTTCGTTTGGGCAGCATGGGAGTCCTGGTATTCCCCTATTTCCTGCTCTGTCTTATAACAATTATAAGTTGGAGCGGAACCAACGTTCCCCAACTCAGTATAACAAGCGGGTTCGGTCAATACATCCATATTATTATCTTGATTAAGGCGTGATATGGTCGCTACCTGGAGAGAAAGAAAAGAAAACACTCTGCGTGCGCTCTTGCAAGATTAGATTGGTTATTTATTTTATCTAATCAGGATGGCTTCCACTGTTTTTATCAAATCTTCCTTCAAACCTTAAAAGGAAAGACTAGCCGGGATTAATTACACTCTACAATTTCGCCAATCTTTCAGCCAGGCCAGTGTCGGTACTTTAAGGGAGGTTCCCCGTGCTTTCGCACGGACCTAATTACAGTAAACCTCGTTTTCCCAGAGGCGTAACCCCGTTGACACCTTTCTAGACACCTACTTGATCGGCTAATTGTAAAGTGCAAAACTCTCCCAGAAGTAACAATTACTCGCAGTGGGTATCGGGATCCAACTATCATATAGAAGGTATGCAATCTCATTGCAAATTTCAACACTTGAAACTCCCGATAAAGGTTTTTACCCCTAGCACCTATGACCTTGGCTAAGGTCAACAAATTATAAGCACTAGTCAAGTTCTACCCGTCATTTCGTGATTAGTTAGACCCACCCACATGACCCTTGGCTAAGGTCAACAAAGCCACATGACTGTCCTAACTAATCGCATCATATGCGGTGTAGGAAGACATCACTTAGTTACCGTACACTACGCCTCGGCTATGGTCGACAAACGTAGCACGAATACTAAGTACTCTACTTCCTAAAATGACGGAGGGTTGCGGATGGTTTTTAAGAAAACCTTTAACGCTTTGAACTTGATCTCGTTGCGGAATCAAATGGTTTTTAAATGGAGTGTTTTTTAGGCTTTTCTAGTTTTGCTAAAGGGGTCACTCCCGGTGAAGGGATCGTCGGCCTTTTCCTCGTCGAATGAGGTGCGGGATATATCATATATATCACTGTGCAAAGCAGAAACTATAGAAGCAATCAAAAGACAAACCGAGTGTATAGCATCTGCCAGTTATTGCTAAAGGAGTCACTCCCGGTGAAGGGATCTCGGTCCTTTCCTCATCGAATAAGGTGCAGGATGTTCTACAAGGAACACCGCGATGCAAAGCAAGAACTGTAGCTACCTGTTTTATTTTTGAATTTCGATTCCACAACATCTTTTAGGTTTATTTTCTTTCACTAATCTCATTAATGAATGTCCCATCATTTAATTCCACCTAAACATCACAGATAAATATAACGTACGCTTATGCCATCCGCATTCGCCTCGATGCCTCGTCTGCACCGTTAGGTTAGGTAACTAACGCCAGAGCGAGGCAGGGCTAGCGCGGGTGTAAAACATAAGCAACGTCTATATAATATATCATATATACTATATATAATATCTATCTGAACATATCACATGATCACATCACAGATAACGCAGCAGAAAATATCATATGAAATATTGGATATACTAGGACGTCCGTGTTTTATTTTGAGCCTGAATAAAACACGGATTCCACGGTCGTGATGAATAGCCAATCCCACACCCCTAGACCCCTACGAGAGCGGCAAGCAACCCTACCAATTCTAGGGTTAGGAGACCCGAACTCGACTCCTCGAGATGGTCTCCCACTGGACCCTAGAACCCGGTTACTTGTGCTCCCCTCATTGGGTCTATCCTAATGCCGAAAAGTAAATAATATACATCAACGGTGACATCTTCCGCAACCTGGAAGTGCCCCAATAAAAGAATATTACATACAAGTTTTTTACATGAATGAAAATGAAAAACACTCATCTCACATTAAAAAAAACCCGGCTATTCAAACACGACGATCCAATATAACATATCCAGCAACACATAACATCACATGTCATCAACGTAAGTAAACATGCGTATCCCAATTATCGTTGACATATAGCAACGAAACTGGCGATATCACATATTACACTTACGGTCACAGAAAAGAAAGTGTAAAACTACAACAGTTGGAATCCGCAACTTGCATAGACATCGCATGCCTAATCAAATGAATTCCTTAGACATCGCATGCCTAACAATTATAAATCCCGCATTTTAGTCTCATTATCGAAAACTCTTTTCAATATCAAGTCGGGCAATTCAACAAGATTCTCGACATTTTGATCGAATGCTCGTCGCAAACTTTAGTAGACGGCCGCACCCCCGACGCCGTCGACGAAGTGCACTAAGGCGGAACATCGCTGCCGCGAGCACCCAAACGGATGCTTTCGGTGACGGGGTTCTCCTACAGTCACTTGGTCAGGGCTATGGGGTGTAGCTGTCTATTAAGTTTATCCGGCGAGTATCCGCGTACGCTACGTGATTGCGACGGACTTTTGATCACATCAAAATTCCGTGGCAACCGATCAAGTGAGACTAAAGTGTTGTGTTTATAACATTCATTCAGTTATCTCATAACTACTTGTGAATTCCAATTATTGTATCACATTCCAGATAAATAGAAAATGTTAAACTTTCCGATCGAACAATCAAACACCCAAGTTTTCCCGAAACAGCTCAACACATGAAATAAGTTTAAAAAACATTCACTTCATGCCTCAATACCAACGGTCCAGCCGTAGAAGGGTCAAGCCAACGCCTCACATGTGGCACGCCGTACTGCTCCAAACCCTAAGGTTCAAAGGGCAGTTCAAGACGGTCACATAATCGAGTTAAGGTTTGTTGTCTTCTAGAGGGACCATCGCGTTACTTGCACTACTTAGAACGTCATTAAACTACGGAAAAATCCAACAATTTGAAATTTCCCGGCAGGGGAAAAAGTGGGTATTTATATCCGGGCGAACTTTTTAACATATTCTAAAATTACCCAGAAAATCACATAGACAAAGTTTGATAATCCGATCGAATTTACGAACTCCCAATACAACCCAGAAAACTCAACTCTTGAGTAAACATTAAAAATTCCCAGAAAACTCAGCAATGAAAGAAAGAAGTTACTGTGCAAAAACTAATGCAAAAGGTGACCATACGGCCGCGGAACCGCCGCACGAGCCATGCTCGTGCCGCGGTTCCACGGCGCTTTAATTGATTCAGGGGATCGTTTTGCACAGTATTTCTTAGAAAACCCTGCTTATTTTTCTGCATATTTTTAATATAGAAAATCTCACTGTTTTAAAAATTGTACAGAGAGGCATTTTGAATTAGGGTTTCGGGTTCGATCGGGTTTCTAACTTCGTCTACGTATCGCCTAAGGCTCTAGCTAGGCTCTGATACCACTGTAGGGTTCCTAGGCACACCCATGAGGTTCTACAATAGATCAAACATGGCCAATTTAAAAAATTTCTATGTGCCAAGTAAACCTAAGCAAGATCGAAACTAGAGGTATAGGCGAAACAATATATGTTAACAACTTAACTAAGAGTGAACGGAAAATACAACCTTTGTAGATCCGGTCCTCCACCTCTATAGCTCCGTGTTGACGTCCCTCCGCTGCGATCATCGGATCCCGGACTCTGGCGATGGTTTCGTTGGAGAAATGATCGGGCTAGGTCGTCGACTTCGATGCCGAAGATGATCTACGTCGAGGCAACTCAAGATCAAGCTCCAACTTCACCAAGTCATGAAACTTGTGAAGAAAACACCCTATACTACTTGGCAAGTGGTAGAGGATGAAGAAATAGGAAGTGGGTTCACTTTATAATTGGATTTCTCACTCTTTTTCTCAAGTCACCATTGAAGCTAGCAAGTTTCTTTCTTCTTGAAGAAGAAGAAGAAGAAGAAAAAGAATATGATAAGAATAATGAAAATAGAAAATAAAGTGATTCTTATCATATTTGCAACCATGGTTTAGTGTAGAGAATAAACTAGGGTTTAGTTGAATGGTTAGGGTTAAGGTAAAAGACAAACTAGCTAGACTTTTCAAAGCTTCAAGAAGCTTCAAGTATCAAACAAAGAAAGCCACCATGTTATATTTTGCCAAAAATAAATAAAAAGAATGAATAAACAAGTAAAAACCCTAAACCATCAACTAAACATGGTTTAAGTCTTACACACACCCATGTTTGTATGTATCATCAAACATGATACAAACAAGTGCATAAAAATATATCACATATACAACTTGTGCACATCAAGTGAGAAAATCCATCTAAAGTGAACAAATACTAGTTAATGCAAAGTAATATATCAAATATATAATTATACATTAAATCATTAAATCAACACTTGATTTAACGATCCGGTCATATCGCATGTGACCGACTAATATCCGATGTATCGACTTATCGAATCAATCCTCGATTCGATAACTAGGTTATATCGCATACAACCAATCGATACATTCATCGCGAGAATAGAATACGGTATCACATACACGCATTATTCTCAGTCCCGCACATATCTCATATGCGCTCCTATTTCGTTTTGCTTGAGCCAGGAAACCTCTGTGTAGGACTCTAAAGACTCGTCAATACGCCGGCAGCAGGTGATGATCATATCAAACACCCACAAGCCACAAGCGGTCTGCTAAACGTAACGGCCACCCGGGTATTGAGCGATCAGAAGATCGACGAGCAAGCCCGCTCACACTCCTGTGAATCCAACCAGTAACACTTACCGTACAGTCCGGTCTGTTCGTCTGATATGTCGCATATTTCGCCTAGGGGTGGTAAACGTCAGACCCCGGTAGCTCGATAAGTCATGCCGACGTGAAGTCCATGACATGTGTGAAACTACTGATAACACTACCAGTAGGTCACTGCAACCCTGACCAGGGATTTCCTGTTATGGCCAGTCGAGCATAGCGCAACATCAACCCCCAATACCGGAAGAGACGAATCCCCTCCTATCGCTCATTGCCTCCATGTGAATCGGGACTGTACCCAAAAACCACCTGTTTGCACGACTCAGTAGAGCCGTGGTAGGGTGGAAATCAAAGCACAGTGGGAGACACACAAGACTCTATGACGATCTCGGGTCAACAGACTAAGCTGTACCAGTGCCACCAGAGAACTGCCATCTGACGTGAGGTATAATACCATCTGGGAGTTCTCGGCGAGTCCGTTCAGTGTACCCAGTCTCCACTGAGCACCCGCATACCATCTCCAATGTCAAACACCAATGGATATGGGATCATCCATCGCCCATCACATGGGTCGAGAAGATATACGCTAGTCTACTCTGGAATATCGATGCCCCGTCTCGATATTCCCACGACTAGGAATATTGAAGGATGTACTCATGGACTATCCAGGCCCCATTAGTATGATCTACATCATAGTCCTGGAAGTCGAGTACACATCCTAAGGGCTTTATCAACATGTAACAGAGAGACAGAAAGTATACATGTTAAGATAAAAAGCAACCAGATAGCGTACTATCATGTCGAGCAAGAAAGTCCTACTTATATATGTCCCAGCATCTATTACAATATACATCAAATGCACAGTAATAGCCTCTAGGGCATACATATAACTAACAGCGCTAGATGCTGATTGTGAATCAGTATAGGATACATCCTATGATGTTGTTTGGATAAATACGTTCATTTATGAACATAATCTCATCAAATATCCAAACAAAATTCTAAGGTAGGTTTTGCTCATTTTGGGAGATAGTTAATCTCCGCGAAGTTGAGATACAGAGAGATATAGTTAGAAACATTATGGTGGATCTACCCACTGAGGCTATTTCTTAAACACGGTTTATGAAATTGTTCGTAAAGAAGTTGTGCATGCGATACCGAAATAATTGACCTTAAGTGCAAGTGGGAGATTGTTGGATATAGGTGTCATCAAGGCAATTATTGTAATTGAAGGAGGATCTATACAGAAAAGAATCTTACTCGAGATGATAGTATACCATTAGTTTGTCTTTATCTGCCTTGTATACGTTTTACTCGTTATCACGTATCGCTAATACATGAGATAGAGCTCTTAGGATTTTGCTTGACTACAAAGATTAATGATAGGGATTATACTAGTGGGATCTGGGGTAGTCTATAAGCACATCCTTAAATATCCCTAGTCGTAGGAGTATTGAGACTAGGCATCGGTACTCTAGTTTAGACTAGTGTGTACGTTTCCTGACCCGGTGGGAAGGAGATAGCTGATTCCATAGCTATTGGTGTTTGACACCGAGGATTGTATACAGGTACTCATTGGGAATGAGTTTCACTGGACGGACCCACCGAGAACTCCTAGTTGGTATTATACCAAATGTCAGATAATAGTTCTCTGGTGACAAGAGTACAAGATAGTCCCTAGACCTAAGATCGCCATATTATCTTGTGTGTGTTCCCACTGAACATTGATTACTACCCTACCATGGCTCTACCGAGTCATGCAAACATGTTTTAGTTGGGTACAATCACGAAGCACATGGAGGCAGTGAGCGTTCGAAGGAATTCGTTTCTCCCGGTATAGGGGATAGATGTCGTGCTGTGCTCGATAAACCATAACCGGAAGTCTTCCGCCGAAGCAGTTGAGATAAACTGATAAGTGTTATCAGTTGTATCTCAAGTGGTTATACGTTTTACATCAGCACGACTTATCTGGTTATTGGGGGTCTAACAGATTCCACCCCAGATCTGATATGCGATACTCTCAGATGAAGAGATCGGACTGTACGTCGACTGTCACTTATAGGCTCTGATTGCATTCGGATGTGTTTGCTTGCCGACATTTCTTTTGATTAATACCTGGGTAACCGTTATGTACAGCTAGTACCGCTGACGTGCTTGTGGGTTGACGGATATGATCCTTACCTACTACCAGCATATTGATTGAGTATTTAGAGTCCTACGCAGAGGTTTTTCCCGCTTAGGCAAACCAATGTAGTGCGCGTATAGGGATACGTGCGGGAGTTCGATTATATGCGATAATCAGACGTTTAATAATACTAGCCGGTTTAGCTTTAAACCGGATTATTAAATTATGTGATATATATATATGTGTGTGTGTGTGTGTGTGTGTGTGTGTGTTTTCTCTCACATTATATTCCTCTCTCTTTTGGTATTTGTATTTGATACAAATACGGGTATAGGTATTGGATACATGTATTTGATGTATTTTAGATGTTTTAATTTTTATATGATAAATAACCAAACATCTAGAATCATACACCTCATCATTTTAAAATTAAAGAAAAAGAAAATGAATGAATATGTGTCTTGATAGAATAGTAAGAGGTATGGTTGTTATTATTTAAAATGAAAAAATTGTTTTCTTTAAGATAAATACACAACCATTCTCTACAACTATTCAGTCAAGAGTAAAAAATTCATTCTCTTCTTCTTCTTCATTTTCATTTGAAGCTCTCTTGAGTTCTTAAAAAGATAACAAATGAGAGGAAATAATTAGGTGAGCAATTATATCACTTAATCAAGTGGATTAGAAACGCACTTGATTGGGTTTCTTCACTAGTTCATTTACTAGGTGAAGTTGAAGCTTGAAGTGAGATTTCCTCGAAGTGAATCATCTTCGGTAAGGGGACCGGCTTGCAAACGAGTCCAGGATGGTGAAGGAGCGTAGATGGGGTCTTCCGGGATTAGCTGGACACACTACAAAAGTTGTAGCTGTCATTTCCTTCTCTAGGTTTTTCTATTTTGCTAATTGTAGTGCACGAAATGATCTTGATGGTGTGACCGGTTTTTGTCCTCTTTTAAAATTAAATTTGATGCTTCCGCCGTTTCCGTGAATGTAATGACTCGTGCACCGGTTCACCTACAATTACAATAATTGCCTTGAGAGCACCATAGCCAATAAATTATGCCTCCGCCGTGTGGGCATCGAGCTTACTCCCGTGTGAGAATGCTTTTATATTTATCATTGTACAGGAAATTTCTTCAAAATTTACAAAGGAAAATAAACCAAAATTTTTTTAAACGTTTTTAAACAAACTTTACTTACATTTTTGAAACAACAAGTCTTTCAAACAAGCTTTATTTCATTTAATAAACCTTTTTCAAAATCTTCATCTCGATTTTCTCAAAAAAGGATTTAGATTCTTTATTTGGCTTACGGTGGGATCCACTGAATTTCATGTAATGTTTATGCCAGTCAATTGTCTTCTCATGTCAATGACAATGCCATGTGATTTATTAAACGAAAAGTTTAACAAAACTATTACAAAAGAAAAAAACAAAAAACAAAAATAAAGAAATAAAAACAGAAAAGCCAAATCATATTAACACCGCGGAACTCCAACTAGCTGACCTCAACAAATGTCTTGGTACACTTCATAATTGTAGATTCAGATCATATAGCATCTTTGTTTTCTATGCGATTTCTCTTCGACGAGCCTTTTCCAACTATATGGCATCCGTGAGTGTTAAAATCTCCATTTTTTATTTGATCAGGTTATTACCTTCTTAGATCAAACTCCTAGTCTTCGAACGCCTAGCACTCATTCGGGACACCTTTCGTCTGATCCGACTGCAAAACTTCAAACGCCCAGTCCTCAATCAGGCCACTTAATGACGGATCAAACTCTAAAGATTAGGACGACTACTCCTCGATCAGGCCATCTTTCACCGGATCGAACTTCAAGTTGTTGGACGCCTTGTTTTGATTAGGCTTCCTTTCACCGGACAGATCCCATATGACTAGATCGAACATCCACTTCGCGCTAAATATTTCTTGTTGTCGAATCATGAAGCACTTCAGGATCAATGCTTTTTTCCCTTAAAAGTCGTGCCAATACATGCCGGATCTAACTTCACCTTACCACATCCAACCCCACGTTACCCACTCGGCCACACAATCGTCGGAACCTTGTTAGACGGTTTCCACTATGCCGAACCTAATCAAAGATGGTGTTCCTAACTATTACATCCAATCCCAACATCACTGGATTCGGCCACCAAAATGCCAAAACCGGCAATTCACGATCAGATCCCATCATTGTTGATGGGACCCTATCACATCCCCGGATTTGGAATTCCACCGGCCACCTCCGGCCACTTCCAGCCACCTCGACCGTGATTTTCCTTAAACCCTTGACAAAAAAGGAAAGCAAGAGAAACATATTTGGGAATGGATTCGGCGGCTAGAGTTTAGAGCTACTTAATATTCCCATGAGTAAATACTGATTTTCTGGCTAATTTTGGAGTGTGAGATGATGTTTTTAGGTTTGTTAAGACAACACTCCAAGTGCTTTAGTGCAGCTGTTTGTAATGACCACGACAGTTTCTTCTTTATAAAAGCTTAAAGAATCAAAAGTTTAAAGCGAATTCAAGCCGAATCCGCATAAATAATCGAGAGAAAGATAGGCTTAAAATTTTGAAAAGTAGATGACAATGGAAGCTTGAAATGAGAGAATTTGTTGAGATTTTAATCATTTTATATTCCAAACATATGCAATGAATTGAAGACATGAGCTACATTTTTTGAGTTTACAAATAATAGACATTTCTTATTTTTATTCTATTTTATTCTCAATAAATATCAGTGTGTTTGGGGTTGTTCTTCAACATCCCAATAATTCGGAGGTACTTTACACAAAAATAAAGCAACATAAAAATTTGATGCATTTAAATTGACATATACATGATCTATTATGCAAATATTTTAGTATATAGTCATTCATATGAATAAAATTTAAAAACATATGTTATACAGAACATCTAAAAGAAAATAGATATATGTTTCGAATATTTAAAATAGTATTATTTTGCTTTACTTGCAAGCGTGCGTGCTCGTGCTCATGCTCATGCTCTAGAAATAGAAAGAAGAATTAAATACCAGTGAAGGGGGGAGAGAGATTTGAATGCAAAATAATCAATTAAAATAATTTTTTTGTGTGTGTGATGATAACCGTGAACATCTTAAAATAAGAAATGAATTGGAATATTTATTTCATATTTTGAATTCTTTTTATGAAAAAGAGACCATCGGTTAATGACATGCTGTATATATTTTGGGTTTGCATTATAAAAGTAAAGATTTTTTACAGATCCTTACGGGGTCATGAAAAACAAACCGTCAGCAAATCAGCACACAAAGCAAGCCTAAAAGAACTGCGAGAAAAAGCTGACAAAATAAACGCCAAGCTTGTTTTCTTTTCGGGAACATAAATTAGTTCTCCATTTATTTCTCAAATGAATACCATATTTCCATGGTAGCAAACGCGCTTTCATAATTGTCTTACAATATTAATGGTTTGGTCCTGTGCGCGCGCGCTGGGTTGAGTTGTTGCTGTCTCCACTCACATAAACAATACAGTTTCAAGTTAGAGCATCCAAATCACTTAACATTAAACCGATTGGTTAGTGAGTGCGCCTCTACTATTCAAAACCTTCAAGATTCCATTTAATTTGGTTCCAGCATATATAGTTCATTGGTTTGCAAACTAGATCACGGTTAATATTTTGATGTTTGATATATGGGTATATATTCGCACGAAGCCGTCCGATTTGATCTGAATAGATCCAATGGATTTATAGCCGGAATAAACCGAATTGTTTGTATTGCTTGACTTGTTTGGCACTTGCTTGCTTTTACATCTGGACCGCCTTAAGGAATACAACCCAACAAGCATGGATTAAATGAGCTCGTCATGCAAAGTAATATGATGTTCAGACACAAATTCTTACAAATGTATGTATGCAAATTAAAGCTAATTAAATACAGCGAAAGTAATTATTAAGAATGTCATATGCTCTGACCCAATTGCTCTCAACTTTCATATTTATTTTTCTATTTTCTTCAATTATGGATTTACGAGTAATATGATATTTAACAAAAGATATTGAATAATTTTGCAAGGGTAAGATTTCAGGGTAAATTGTCAAAAAAAGCCGGATGTCAAAAAAAAAAACCGGGCCCTCTTCCCATAAAAAAACTCCTGGCCCACTCATCTCTTCTTTATAATGCAAATACCCAAGTGATGAGGTGGACACCCTCCTCTTTTCTTTAAAATTCAAAGAAAAATGAGAAAAATTCTCTTCTCCTAGACCCTCCACCTATCATACTCTACTCTTAGGGCCTTCACCTCATCAAGGAAAAGGACAAAAAATGATGCCTTCTAATATAAATTTACACATAAACTCTCGGTATTTACAAATTTACACATATACTCATTCTCACTTAAATGAAATGCATATTTAAACATAAACCCTCATTATTTACAAATTTACATATACTCATTCTCACAATATGAAATATTGCATTTGACACGTGCAACGCACGTGCACAAGTTCTAGTTTAATTTAATTGGAGTCTCTGCTGCACTTTTCTGCTCAAAATGAGTATCCATGTGGGCATTAAAGGAGGACAGCCGTAAAGTTGAAATTAAGTCTTGACTTCATATCTACTCATTTAACTGCAATATATATGGACAAAACTACAATATCTAATGACTTAACAAGAAATTAAACATACTCAGAAATATGGTAGATATTGCAGTTATCTGGATAGTTATCACAGGTAAATCATTAGATATTGCAGGTAAGTCACTATATATGTGCAGTCAACACTGAACTTCACAACTGTCTTGATTAAATGGGCACATGTGTTCTCATTTAAAACACAAAATTACAGTACGGGCTTTTCCAATTAATTAACTGAGTGGTACATAAGTTTTTTTGACATCAAAATAAGGCCCAAGGTTTTCCACGGGGGATTTTTTTCCCCATAAGCCCATATGCAGTACATACTATAAATAAGTTTTTAAAATAAGATCACTACACAACAAAGGACTCCATCAAAATAGAGAGGACAATTTTTTTCATTAAACCATTTTTAAATAATAAATTTTAAGAAAAACCATTTTGAAAACTTATTACAAAAAAGAGACCACTATAAATATATGGCGTTGGCATCAAATAAAAAAATTTTAGGGGCGCGGTTTAAAACTGCGTCCATTACATTTGTATAGGACGCATTTTCAAACCGCACCATGTATAAATGTAATGAGCGCAGTTTTAAACTGCGCCCATTACAAATGTATGGGACGCGCTTTGAAAATATGCCCCATACAAATGTAATGGACGCGATTTGAAACTACGCCCATATATTTTAGTCCAAAATAATGGAGCGCACTTTCAAAGTGCGTCCATTCCCCTATTTAAATCGATACGGTGTATTAAATTTCTCACTTCTCTCTCTCTATCTTTCTTTCTCTCTCTCTCTCGATCTCCCCCGCCCCCCGAGACCGAGACCGAGACCGAGACTGAGACCACTATTCCTCCGACCTTCCCCGAGACCTCTTCTTTTCCCCCACCCATCTCTCTCCTCCGACCTCTTCCCCGACCTTCGCTGGTCTCTCTTTCATCTCTCTCCCCCCCCCCTCTCTCATCTCTCTGGCTCACTCAGCTCTCTCGATCTCACAGTCTCTTACTTGTGCAGATTTAGGCGGAAATTCATAGACGAACAATCACCTTCATCTTCACCATCGTCATCACCGTTGTAAGCATCTCGAAGGTTAGCTAAACCTTAATTTTATTTAAAAATAATTCATAAAAAAATGGGTTAAAATTTCGTATTGGGTTAGAAATTCGAACAAATTGGGTACATATTAAGGGGTTTCCCCGATTTTACTTGTGATGGATCAATGAGTAGGATACAAGTTCTTGCAGCTTGTTACATGCTATAAATATGGATTTTATTGTAATTTTATGTAATTAGTTGAGTATAATTATGAAGATAAATAAGTAGCTTGTTTGATGAGAACTCTTAAACTGCGTCAATATTTCTGGCAGGTGGAAAAATGACGGATAATTATATCCATCTAGTTTACTATTTCGGTGACCAATTAACGATTGGAAAAAATAATATTCCTGAATATATCGGTGGAAAAACTAAGATGACTAGATTTAAGAAGTCTAGAACATACAATGAGCTATGCCAAGTAGTGCACAAAGCTACCAAATCAATCCGTTAGAGTTCAATATCTCCTTAATGAAAGTCGACCTTAGCACCACCATGAGATTCTAGAGGTATCAAGCATGCCAAATTTTAATTTTTATTAGATGCTAAGTTAGACTAACAAGATCTTTACTAGATTATTAGGGTTTGCCTTTGTGATGTGATGAACTTGAAAGAAGAAAAGAGCATACAACCTTTGTAGTTCGAGTCCTTCTCTTCAATAGCTCCGGGTTGAAGTCCATTCGACTCTACTAGGCTCCTCTTCGAGTTGAAAGAACCTCCTTCGTGATCTTCACGCCAAAGATGATCCATCCGAAGTCCACAAGCTCAAGCTAACCCTTCACTAATCTCATTAGTGAAGGCAACATTCCACATCAAATTGCTAATCTAATGTGTGATGGTGAAGTAGGGGTTTAATTTTCTCACTATGGTTTTCACAAATTCAATGATTCACATCACATGTGAGGGTTTGAACTTGGAAGTGAGGTGAAGAAAATTGTAGAGAGCAAGAAGAAGCAAGAGCTCAAGAAATTGCTAAGGCATGAAGAATGAAAATGATGAGAGTAAACTCAAAATGGCTCTCTCTCCCCTCACTCATTCAAGCATGGAATAAAATTGCAATTCTAAATTGCAACCATGCTTGAATAGTGAGTCAAAACTAATATTCAAATAATAAAACCCATGCATCGCCCATTCCACAAATATCTCCACAATTTACACCTCATTTTTTCTATTTTATAAAAATAGAAAAACATGATATGTTTCATATATATATATATATATATATATATATATATATAGAGAGAGAGAGAGAGAGAGAGAGAGAGAGAGAATAATGGAGAAAAGAGGCCATAGGAGGGGATTTCCTCCTATGGCATGGAAAAAATACAACCTCCACCAATTTTTTCGACTATCGGGCCCCATCATCTTCATCGTTATCATCTAAGATGTGGGTACACCAAATTTCATGTGATTCTACAACTTTTTCACCGTTGATTTAGCAATGTAAAAAGTTCTATTGTCGGTAAACCGTTAATTTTGAACCCACTAAATCAACGGTGAAAAAGTTATGGAATCACATGAAATTTGGTGTACGCACATCTTAGATGATAACGATGATGATGATGGGTGCCGATCGTCGTAAAAAATGGTCGAGGTTGTATTTTTTCCACGCCATAGGAGGAAATCCCCTCCTATGGCCTCTTTCCTCCATTAATCTCATATATATATATATATATATATATATATATATATATATATATATATATATATCAAATATACATTAATATATGTAACACCCTAGTTCATTTATACCAATTTCAGTTCTCGTATTTCTTTCTTTGTGGTATTTCTTGATTTATCGTGTTTTGGGTGCGAATGGTATTTTTTTTACATTTTACATTGCATTCGACCCGACCTGCTTGCTTGAAACCTGTTTGATTCATGTTTACGAATTATCCTGACTTGTTACATAGACACGTGCATTTTTATGAATACTGCATACTGGCATTTTATCTGGCATTGCATCTTTTACCATATAACATTTTAAGCCATATAAAATAATTTAAAATTACATAACATGTCCTGCATGATATCCCTAACCCTGTGGTAGCATCCGCGCATCTTGTTCTCGTCCTGTTCAGTGAAACGAACTTGTTTGGATGGCTACGCGCACGTACGTGCATCCGTTCTTGGAGGTATGCATTTTCGTTACCAGAGCATTCATTTTTAAATTTGGTCGTCGCATATATTTTTCATATTTTAAAACTGAATTTTTAGACCCGACCCGGACGTGTTTTGAAATATTTTTGTATCCCGCCAAAATTCGAATTTATTTAAATTAATTTCTTTATTTTAAATTTTGACAGTTAAAATTCTTTAACTAAAAAAATATTTTGTCAAATTTAAATCCTAACAAATATAACAAACTTCTCTCTAGCTCTCTCTGTCAGTCTCCCTCTCTTTCCTCTCCCTTTCTTTCTCTCTCTCACCGTTTCTATCTCTCTCTCTCTCTTTCTCTCTCCTCTCGTATCTCCTTCTCTCTCCTCTCGCGGTGAGCGAGATCCCGTCACCGCCTCCTCTCTTAGCGTCACCTCCCTCTCTCTTCTTCTTTAAAAGCTTGCTGCAGCCACGAGAAACCCACACAAAAAGAGAACCCTAACCTCCTCCTAACCCATCAACTCCCCTCGCCGTCGCCACCTCTCGACGACGACCTCCACCCTCTCCTTTCTCCTCCTCGACCTTGTCGATCCTCTCTCCTTCTTCTCGTCTCCCATGAACAGAGCCTTACACACTCAAGATCCCCTGCAACCCTAACCCATCACCAGAAGCTCCGGCCTCTCGTCACCGACGACCCCCTCGACTTCGCCTCCCCCGTTCATCTCCTTTCTCTGTCCTTTTCCCTCTCCCCTGCACCCATCTCGAACCCACTGCAACCTCCTTCCCGAGCATGTATATCTGCACACACCCGATCTCAACCCAACACCGCCGGCGACCTCTGTGTCTCGCCGTCATCCTCATCCCCTTCCTCTCCTCTGCAGACCTCGACAACCCTTTCCCCACAGAACCTAGCCAAGCCATCTCCCCAAATCCATCAACACAAAACCCATAAAAACCTAGCAGCACTTTGCCTCGCCTGCTTCCTCGCCGGAGCCCCGACCCCGTCGCCTCCGTGCACTCATCATCACAACCACCTCCTCGCCTTCCTTTCTGTCCCAGAAAACCCAAAGCGGCAACCCTCTCTTCCTCTTCTTCTTCTTTTCTTTTCTTTTTTTTTCCCGTTCTTGAATTCTGGATTTCAGCGATCGCCGGAGCCGTGACCGTTGCTGCCATTCCAGACGACCCAGTGGACGTACCTCACCTGCGTGATCACCCTCTTGCATTGCTTGGACCCGTCCCGCGTGCCGTGCGTGCGTTGCGACGTGTTACCGACGTCGGACGTGCCGTGTGTATCCGTATCGTGATCCGTTGAGGCAAGTTAATCTTGCTACATACTATAATACTATAATCTATATCTATTTGAATTATAATACTTCAAAATGATTAATTTTGTAATCCACATTATTGTTTTTCAGTTTTATCGATTTATTCGACATCCGTATATATCCGTATATATCATTTCAGATCTAGTGCATGAAAACCTATTTTGTTACATAATATACTACCATATACTGCATCAAATTGAATAGTTACATCTTATATTGTTGAGTTATATGTCCCGCACTTGCCAGTTTATCGTTTTACTGTTATACGACATCCGTACGCATCCACATTAGTATTTACACATCTAGTCGCATGCTAAATCATCTTACTACATGCTAGGTATAGTAGCATGCATCCATACTAATAAAATGTTAACCGTTTATCCCATTACACATCCATATGAAAGTTTTACAGTTTTCGGATACCTGTTTGCAACTATAACATTTAATATACATGTAGCTGCATTTACCTATCATATTAGTCCATGTTAGAACACTCCATGTTTAATAAAGTACACTCTAATTAGTATTGAAACTGTAATTGTAACCCAAATCGATAATTGTGCATCCATACCATTGATTTCATATCTATTCGCATACCATGTTGCATTATATCATTTTATTGTTATATTAGTACTCCATACTTGATATTGTGTACCCTACATAGTAATATAGTAACCCCTGATAAATATTTGTGCATCCATGCTTTTGTTGTGCATCCGTACCTGTTATAGTTTTATTATGAGCTTCCGCTTGATACATGTGCATTACTTGACATGACCTGATACTTGTGTACTACCTGACATGACCTGATGCACTACTACTTAACATGACTTGATACTTGTGTTAGTTATATGTATGCCCTAGAGGCCATTACTGTACATACGTTGTATATTGTAGTGGATGCTTGGACATATATAGGGAGGAATTTCTTGCTCGACATAATAGCATGCTATCTGGTTACTCTTTATCTTAACATGTACTCTGATTGTCTCTATGTCACATGTTGATAAAGCCCTTAGGATGAGTACTTGACTACCAGGACTATGATGCAGATCATACTAGTGGGGACAGTGTAGTCGCCAAATACATCCTTCAAATGTTCCTAGCCGTGGGAGTGCCGAGACAGGGCATCGATACTCCTGAGTAAACTAGCGTATGCGCTTCTTGACCCATATGATGGGCGATGGATGATCCCATATCCATTGGTGTTTGACATCAGAGAAGGTATACGGGTGCTCAGTGGAGACTGGGTATACTGGGCGGACTCGCCGAGAACTCCTAGATGGTATTATACCTCACGTCAGATGGCAGTTCTCTGGTGACACTGGTACAAGTTAGTCTGTAGACCCGAGATCGTCATAGAGTCTTGTGTGTTTCCCACTGTGCTTTGATTTCCACCTCACCACGTCCATGGGGGCGTGCAAAACGGTGGCTTTTGGGTACAGTCCCGAATCACATGGAGGCAATGAGCGATAGGGGGGTTTCATCTCTCCCGGTATAGGGAGTTGATGTTGCGCTGTGTTCGATTGGCTATAACTGGAAATCCCTGGCCAGGATTGCTGAGATTTACTGGTAAGTGTTATCAGTAGTTTCTCGAACTGTTATAGACCTCATATCGACACGACTTATCGGTTATTGGGGTCTGACGTTTACCACCCCTAGACTGAATATGCGACATATCAGACGAAAAGACCGGACTGTACGGGAGTGTTACTAATTGGATTCACAGAAGCATGTATAGGCTTGCTTGTTGATCTTCTGATCGCTCAATACCCGGGTGGCCGTTACGTTTGGCAGATCGC
The DNA here is from genome assembly GCA_030015575.1 of Agapanthus africanus. Lineage (NCBI taxonomy): Eukaryota > Viridiplantae > Streptophyta > Magnoliopsida > Asparagales > Amaryllidaceae > Agapanthus > Agapanthus africanus. Next base: position 214,987,777 of record JASDDO010000008.1, read on the forward strand.
TTGCGGCTTGTGGGTGTTTGATATGATCATCACCTACTGCCGGCGTATTGACGAGTCTTTAGAGTCCTACACAGAGGTTTCCTGGCTTAAGCGAAACGGAGTAGGAGAGCATATGTGATATGTGCAGGACCGAGATTGATGCGTATATGTGATACCGTATTCTATTCTCGCGATGTGTGACATGATTGGTTATATATGATATAGCCGAGTTATCTGATCAAGCGTTGATTCGATAAGATGTTGCATTTCATATTAGTTGGTTATATGTGATATAGCCGGATTTTATTAAATCAAGAGTTGATTTGATAATTTAATGTATAATTATATATTTGATATATTATATTACATTAACTAATATCTAGCTCACTAATGATTTCTTTTCTCACTTGGTGTGCACATTGTATATATGTGATATGTATATTTGTGTACATGTATTGTGTCATGCTTGATGATACATACAAGATGGGTGTATGAGATTAATACCACACTAGGGTTAAGTTAGGGTTTCTATTTATGTTAAGCTAATTCAAAAGAGATTGAGTTTGTTATGCTAAAGCTTGGACAAAAGCTTTTGGATAAGCTTTGACAAAGTCAACTCTTTTGTCTAGTTAAAGATATTTATCAAACCTAACCCTTAACCATAGTGTGGAGTTAATTCTCTACATGAGTTAGGCATGATAGTTTTAACTCAACCATGGGTGCAATAATTCATTTGGATGAATTATTCATGACTTCTTCTTCTTGTTCAAGCTCCATGAAAAGCTTTCTAGCTTCAATGGAGGTATGAGAAATAAAGTGAGAAAATCATTTCTAAAGTGAGCCCATCTCCTACTTCTTCATCCTCTACCACTTGCCATGTAGTAGAGTGTGTTCTCTTCACAAAGTTCATGACCTAGTGAAGGAATAACTTGAGTTAGTGTCTCCTCGACGTAGATCATCTTCGATCGGCCTCGAAGTCATTGAAGCAAGCCCGTTCGGTTCTTCATAGAGCCTCTCTAGAGTCCGGAGTTGACGATCGCAGCGAAGGGGACTACTACACGGAGTTATAAGAAGTGAAGGACCGATCTACAAAGGTTGTAATCCCTAACTCTTAGATGTAAAGTTGTTTACATGCATGTTTAACCCTAAGTCTCTAGTTAAGATCTTGGTTAGGGTTTATTTAGCACCCCAAAAATATTAAAGTAGCATGATTGATACTTGCCAAATCCTTCACAAGGTGCTGCGCTAACCCTACAGTGGTATCATAGCCAAGCTAGAGCATTAGGCGTCGTGTAGGCGAAGTCTGAAGTCCGATCGAACTCCGAAAACCCGATATATCCCCCTTCTCTGGAAATTTTTTCAAAAGCTGAAATTTTTCATATTAAAAATACTCAGAAAATCATGCTGGGAATTTTAAGAATTACTGTGAAGTACGAAGCCCTAACTCCCTCAAAGGACCGCGGAACCACGGCCAAACCATGCGTTTGGCGGCGGTTCCGCGGCCAACTTTGGGAGTTGGGGGCTAATACTTCATGGTTATATTCTTGGGTATTTTTCATACTTCTGGGAATTTTTAGTTCTACTCAAGTGTTGAGCCTTCTGGGATATATTGGGAACTCGTTGATTCGATCGGATAATTTAACTTCGTTTAAGTTTTTCCGGATAATTTAGAACGTGTTAAAAAGTTCGAACGGATATCAATAACTCACATTTTCCCCTGTAGGAAAATTTCCAAGTGTTGGATTTTTCCCCAGTTAAAGAACGTTCAAAGTCGTGCAAGTAACGCGGTAGACCCTCTAGAAGAACACAAACCTTAACTCGATTATGTGACCGTCTGAACCGCCTCTAAACCTTAGGGTTTGGGGCAGTACGGTGTTGCCACATGTAAGGCGTTGGTTTGACCCTTCTACGGCTGGACCATTGGTACTGTGGAATGTGATGGATATTTTAAAAATAAGTTCAAGTGTTGAGCAAAAAAAAGGGGGAAATTTTGGGTGTTTGTTTATTCGATTGGAAAGTTTAACATTGTCTATTTATCTGGAATGTGATACAATATTTGGAATCCACAAGTAGTTATGAGATAACTAATTTGAATGTTATAAATCTAGCAGTTTAGTCTCATTTGATCGGTTGCCACGGGATTTTGATGTGATCAAAAGTCTGTTGCAATCACGTAGCGTACGCGGACACTCGTCGAGTAAATTTAATAGATAGCCACGCCCCATAGCCCCGACCAAGTGACTGTAGGAGAACCCCGTCGCCAAAAGCATCCGTTCGGGTGCTCGCGGCAGCGGTGTTCCGCCTTAGTGCTCTTCGTCGACGGCATCCGGGGGTGTGGCCGTCTACTAAAGTTTGCGACGAGCATTCGATCAGGATGTCGGGAATCTTGTTGAATTGCCCGACTTGATATTGAAAAGAGTTCTCGATATTGAGACTAAAATGCGTGGTTTATAATTGTTAGGCATGCGATATCTAAGGAATTCATTTGGTTAGGCATGGGATGTCTAAAAAGGTTGCGGATTCCAACTGTTGTAGTTTTACACTTTCTTTTCTGCGACCGTAAGTGTAATATGTGGTGTATCACCGGTTTCATTGCTATACATCAACGACAACTGGGATACGCATATTTACTTACGTTGATGGCATGTGATGTTATGTGTTGCTGTGATATGTTATATTAGATCGTCGTGTTTTGAATAGCCGGGGGTTTTATGTGAGATGAGAGTTTTTCATTTTCTTTCATGTAAAATTCATTGTATGTAATATTCTTTTATTGTGGCACTTCCGGGTTGAGGATGATGTCACCATTGTATATTATTTACTTTTCCGCATTAGGTAGACCCAAGGAGGGGAGCACAAGTAACCGGGTTCCAGGGTCCAGTGGAGGCCACCTCGAGGAGTCGAGGCCGGGTCTCCTAACCCGAGAATTGGAAGAGTTGCTTGTCGCTCTCGTAGGGGTCTAGGGATGTGGGTTTGGCTATTCATCGTGACCGTGGAATCCGCGTTTTATACAGGCTCGCATAAAACACGGAAATCCTAGTATATCCAATATTTCATATGTTATCTTCTGCTGCAATGTTCTGTGATGAGATCATATTACTGCCTGAGACGAATGTTTATATTATATATATGAGATATATGTTATATTGCTGATTTCGTTTCAAATGTGATGCTTGTGAAGCATAATAAAATGGGACTTCATTAATGAGATTAATGAAACTAAAAGAAACCTAAAGATGTCGTAGAAACTTGTCTCAAAAACTGGTAGCTCTAGTTCTTGCTTTGCATAGCGGTGTTCCTTGAAGAACATCCAACACCTTATTCGATAAGGAAAGAGCCGAGATCCCTTCACCGGGAGTGACCTCTTTAGCGAAACTAGCAGATGCTACAAACTCGGTTTGTCTTTTGATTGTTTTTATAGTTTTTGCTTTGCATAGTGATATTTGTGAAATATCCTGCACCTTATTCGATGAGGAAAGAGCCGAGATCCCTTCACCGGGAGTGACCTCTTTGGCAAAACTAGAAAAGGCCTCAAAAACATTCCATTTAAAATCACTCGATTCTACAACGATATCAAGTTCATTACGCAAAGGGTTTTCTTAAAAACCTGTCGTAGCCCTCTGTCATTTTAGGAAGTAGAGTACTTAGTATTCGTGCTACGTATGTCGACTATAGTTGAGGCGTAGTGTACGGCAGCTAAGTGATGTCTTCCCTCACAGCATATAAATGCGATTAATTAGGACAGTCATGTGATTATGTCGACCATAGTTGAGGGTCATGTGGGTGGGTCTAATTATCATGAAATGACGGGAAGAACTTGACTAGTGCTTATGATATGTTGACCATAGTTAAGGTCATAAGTACTAGGGGCAAAATATTATCGGGAATTTCAAGTGTTGAAATTTGCAATGAGATTGCATACCTTCTATAAAATAGTTGGATCCCGATACCCACTGCGAGTAAGAGTTACTCCTGGGAGAGTTTTACACATTACAATTAGCCGATCGAGTAGGTGTCTAGAAAGGTGTTAATGGGGTTATGCCTATGGGAAAACGAGGTTTATTTTAATTAGGTCCGTGCGAAAGCACGGGGAACCTCCCTCAAAGTACCGACACTAGCCTGGCTGAAAAATTGGCGAACTTGTAGCATGTAATTAATCCCGGCTAGTCTTTCCTTTTAGGGTTTGAAGAAATATTTGACTAAAATAGTGGGAGACATCCTGATTAGATATATTAATAACCAATCTAATCTTGCAAGAGCATACGCTGAGTGTTTTCTTCTATCTCTCTCCAGGTAGCGACCATGTCACACCTTAATCAAGATAATAATACGGATGTATTGACCGAACCCGCTTGTTATACCGCGCTAGGGAATGTTGGTCCCGCTCCAACTTATAATTGTTATAAGACAGAGCAGGAAATAGGGGATTACCAGAATTCCCGTGCCGTCCAAACGAAGAAAGTACATGCTGATGCATCTTCTTCGGGTGTGTTCATTACCGAGAACTATTTCTCAGTATCCTTTACGTCTTGGGTATGAAATACCAGATCTGGATCCCGCAAATGTAATTTGTTATATGTGCTACAGATAGGTAGAGAACTGAGAACGGGTGATAAGTTTCAAGAGTTGGAAATGATGCAAGTGTTGCAGCCAAGCCTGTTGGCAGTTATCACCCTGTATTACTAGAATGCATTGATTCTGAACGAATGTTATTAGATACCGAACCTGATATACAATATCATATCAGTCTCTTTATTAGTAAAGAAGGATATAATTTTGTATTGTTGGATAATGTTTTGAACATTTCCTATATCAAGAGTTGATCGGCTCAGGCACGTTATCTAAAAGCATAGAGGTTCTAAATCAAACCACAGTTCTTAACGTATAAAACACACACAAGAGGAAGAGTTCAGAAATGAACGAATCCTTCTTGAGGCATTGTAGACTAGGTCATATCAATGCGACTCGACTAGCTGAAGTTACATAAAGATGCATATTTAAATTAGTTTGGATTTACATCTTGTAAAACTTGCCAGTCATGTCACAAAGATAAAATGACCACCGCTCCATTTAATAGAAACAGAGAAAGAGTTAGTGAACTCTTGGGATTGATACATGCTGATGTATGAAAGTCCCCTGTCTACATATGCTAGGACTGGTTCTTTGTACTTCATTACATTCACTAATTATCTCTCAAGATTCAGACATATGTTCCTGTTGAAACACAAGTTCGAAACTTTTGAGATAATCACAGAATATAAGTTAGAAGTAGAGAACCAAAAACGGGTATAAGTATTATGTCCTTTGATGAGATCAAGGAGGAGAATACTTGAGCACGAAATTCCTGGATTATTCTAAAGGAGAATGAGATTCTCTCTCAGCATTACTCCTCCGAATACACCACAGTACGTTGGTGTATCGGGGCAGAGAAATTACACCCTATGTGATATGGTGTGCTCTATGATGAGTACTACTGAGTAGCCTATTTTCTTTTAGGGTTATGCACTTGAGAAGTTGCATACCCATTGAATATGGTTCCAACCAAATCAGATGCCTACCACTCCATATGTGATATGGTATGGGAAGAGCCCATCTCTTAAGGATGTTAAGATTTGGGGTTGTCTGGCCTATGTCAAAAGCAAAATCCGGACAAGCTCGAGGCAAGGTCAGTTCTGTGGAAGTTTGTTGGATATCCCAAGCATTCGCAAGGGAATATCTTCTACCACACTGAGGAACAAAAGATGTTTTATTTCTCGGCATACCACTTTTTGAGAAAAAGGGAATTTCTTGTGAAGAAATTAGTGGTCATGGGGTAGAACTGGAAGAAGTTTCAGCTATACAAACTGCAGCTGATGATTTGGTAAGCCCGGAGGATTCAATAGTTTCCAATGAACCTCAGCCTCTCCGCCGATCTGGTAGGGTTCCTCATCCACCTGAAAGATACTTCGGTTTCTCTATGACAGTGGGAGAGAGGATTGCATCATGAGATGATGACCCAACTAGTTTCGAGCAGGCCATCAGGAGTGGGGACTCTATGAGAATGGCTGGATGATTAGCGATCTGAGATGGAATCCTTATACACCAACAAAGTATGGACTTTGGTTGCTTTATCTGAAGGGTTAAATCCCCATCAGGAGTAAGTATATCTTGAGAAGATTACTTGGTGTACATGGAAAAGTTGAGACTTTCAAAGCTATGCTTAAGTCCATCCAGATCCTACTTGCCACGGCTACATACCATGACTACGTTATCTGGCGGTTGGGTGTAATGACTGTTTTTCTAAATGATGATTTGGAAGAGAGCGTCTATAAGTACACAGCCAGAGGGTTTCTATAAAGTGGGAGCAGCGGAAACGTGAGCATGATGTTTTATGGGATAAATCAGGCATCGCGGAGTTCGAACGTCTGTTTTGATGTAGTAGTCAAAGAGTTTGACTTCATCAAAATGGTAGATGAACCTTGTATATACAAAAAGGTTGTAGGTAGTATGGTGGTGATCCTCGTATAGTACGTGGATGACATACTCTTGATAAGGAAGGAGTTTCCTATGCTGCGCTCGGTCAATCTCCTCTTATCACAAAGATTCTCCATATAGGATCAAGGTGATACCTCCTAAATCCTGGGTTATGGATCTATGAGATAGATCTAATTGGATGTTAGGATTCTCACTAGTTGTAGTAAGATGGTATCAATCGATCTTGGGGAGAATCACTGGAAAGGTTCCAGGGTGATAAGAACGACTGAATGTCACTCGCAGGCATTGTCTTTACCCTCAGTGGAGGGACGGTATGTTGGAAGAGTTCCAAGGTAGATATCGTGACTTACTATACGATTAAAGGAAAGATACATCGTTACCAAAGATGCTACCAAAGAGGAAATCTGGATATATTTGAGTTCATAAGATGAATTTCGTTCCTACCATTGTGTGATAAGGGAGTTGTGGCTTAGGCCTAGGAACCCCCATCCCATCTGTGATCCAAACATATTCTTAGGCAGTATCACCTGATCATGGAGATGGTTGATCTCCTGGAAGATCGAGCTTAGGAGAGTAGACACAGAGGAAAACAGCGCGGATCCACTTACAAAGGCCTATTTCCCAGTAGAGACTTTTATAGGATGGTTAAGTATGAGATACTTCAACCACAGCTTATTGTTGGGTATGAGATACTACAACAGATGGCCCTAGTGCAAGTGGGAGATTGTTAGTTATATGTATGCCATAGAGGCCATTACTGTACATACGTTGTACATTGTAGTGGATGCTTAGACATATATAGAGAGGACTTTTATGCTCGACATGATAGTATGCTATCTGGTTACTCTTATCTTAACATGTACTCTGATTGTCTCTATGTCACATGTTGATAAAGCCCGTAGGATGAGTACTTGACAACCAGGACTATGATGCAGATCATACTAGTGGGGACAGTGTAGTCGCCAAATACTCCTTCAAATGTTCCTAGTCGTGGGAGTACCGAGACAGGGCATCGATACTCCTGAGTAGACTAGCGTATGCGCTTCTTGACCCATATGATGGGCGATGGATGATCCCATATCCATTGGTGTTTGACATCAGAGAAGGTATACGGGTGCTCAGTGGAGTCTGGGTATACTGGACGGACTCGCCGAGAACTCCTAGATGGTATTATACCTCACGTCAGATGGCAGTTCTCTGGTGACACTGGTACAGGTTAGTCTGTAGACCCGAGATCGTCATAGAGTCTTGTGTGTTTCCCACTGTGCTTTGATTTCCACCTCACCACATCCATGGGGGCGTGCAAACCGGTGTCTTTTGGGTACAGTCCCGAATCATATGGAGGCAATGAGCGATAGGGGGGTTTCGTCTCTCCCGGTATAGGGAGTTGATGTTGCGCTGTGTTCGATTGGCTATAACTGGAAATCCCTCGCCAGGGTTGCTGAGATTTACTGGTAAGTGTTATCAGTAGTTTCTCGAACTGTTATAGACCTCATATCGACATGACTTATCGGTTATTAGGGTATGACGTTTACCACCCCTAGACTGAATATGCGACATATCAGACGAAGAGACCGGACTGTACGGGAGTGTTACTGATTGGATTCACAGAAGAATGTACAGGCTTGCTTGTTGATCTTCTGATCGCTCAATACCCAGGTGGCCGTTATGTTTGGCAGACCGCTTGCGGCTTGTGGGTGTTTGATATGATCATCACCTACTGCCGGCGCATTGACGAGTCTTTAGAGTCCTACATAGAGGTTTCCTGGCTCAAGCGAAACGGAGTAGGAGCGCATATGTGATATGTGCAGGACCAAGATTGATGAGTATATGTGATACCGCATTCTATTCTCGCGATGTGTGACATGATTGGTTATATGTGATATAGCCGAGTTATCGGATCAAGCGTTGATTCGATAAGATGTTGCATTTCATATTAGTCGGTTATATGTGATATAGCCGGATTATTAAATCAAGAGTTGATTTGATAATTTAATGTATAATTATATATTTGATATATTATATTACATTAACTAATATCTAGTGTAGGGTTCCTAGGCACACTAATGAGGTCTCACAACAGATCAAACATGCCTAATTCAATTTTTTTTATGTGCCTACAAACCCTAATACGGATCGTTAACTAGATAATAAGGCGATGCAAGCAAGTAAACTACTTTACTGCTAAAGGAAAGTGACTACAACCTTTGTAGATCCGGTCCTCCACCTCCATAGCTCTGTGTAGACGTCCTTCCGCTGTACCAATCGGAATCCTAGACTCTTGCGGTGGTTTCATCGGAGAAAAGATCGGGCTAGGTCGCCGACTTCGATGCCGAAGATGATCTACGTCGAGGCAACTCAAGATCAATCTCCAACTTCACCAAGTCATAAAACTTGTGAATAAAACACTCTATACTACTTGGCAAGTGGTAGAGGATGAAGAAATAGGAAATGGGTTCACTTTAGAATTGGATTTCTCACTCTTTTTCTCATGTTGCCATTGATGGTAGGAAGCTTTTCTTCATTGTTGAAGAAGAAGAAGAAGAAGAAAAGAATTATGATAAGAATAAAAAGAATTATCTTATCATATAGCAACCATAGTTAGGTGTAGAGAATTATCTAAGGTTAGGTTTAATGGTTAGGTTAAGGCTAAGAGATAAAATGGTGAAAGCTTCAAAGCTTCATGAAGTTTCATGAAAGAAACTAGCCACTATTTTATTCTTGCCCAAAAATGAATTAATAAAAATAAATAGATAATCAAATCAAAACCCTAACCATTAAGATAACCATGGTTTAATCATACACACCCAAGTTTGCATGTATCATCAAACATGATACAATCTTGTGCACAAAAGTATATCACATATACAACTTGTGTATTTCAAGTGAGAAAATCCATTTAAAGTGAACCAATACTAGTTAATGCAAAGTAATATATCAAATATATAATTATGCATTAAATCATTAAATCAATACTTGATTTAACGATCCAGTCATATTGCATATAACCGACTAATATCCAATGTATCGGCTTATCGAATCAATCCTCGATTCGATAACTAGGTTATATCGCATACAACCAATCGATACATTCATCGCGAGAATAGAATACGGTATCACATACACGCATTATTCTCGGTCCCGCACATATCTCATATGCGCTCCTATTTCGTTTCGCTTGAGCCAGGAAACCTCTGTGTAGGACTCTAAAGACTCGTCAATACGCCGGCAGCAGGTGATGATCATATCAAACACCCACAAGCCGCAAGCGGTCTTCCAAACATAACGGCCACCCGGGTATTGAGCGATCAGAAGATCGACGAGCAAGCCCGCTCACACTCCTGTGAATCCAACCAGTAACACTTACCGTACAGTCCGGTCTGTTCGTCTGATATGTCGCATATCTCGTCTAGGGGTGGTAAACGTCAGACCCCAATAGCTCGACAAGTCATGCCGACGTGAGGTCCATAACAATCGTGAAACTACTGATAGCTCTTACCAGTATATCACTGCAACCCTGGCCAGGGATTTCCTTTTATGGCCAGTCGAGCATAGCGCAACATCAACCCCCAATACCGGGAGAGACGAATCCCCTCCTATCGCTCATTGCCTCCATGTGAATCGGGACTGTACCCAAAAACCACCTGTTTTCACGACTCAGTAGAGCCGTGGTAGGGTGGAAATCAAAGCACAGTAGGAGACACACAAGACTCTATGACGATCTCGGGTCAACAGACTAAGCTGTACCAGTGTCACCAGAGAACTGCCATCTGACGTGAGGTATAATACCATCTGGGAGTTCTCGGCGAGTCCGTTCAGTGTACCCAGTCTCCACTGTGCACCCGCATACCATCTCTGATGTAAAACACCAATGGATATGGGATCATCCATCGCCCATCGCATGGGTCGAGAAGATATGCGCTAGTCTACTCTGGAATATCGATGCCCCGTCTCGATATTCCCACGACTAGGAACATTGAAGGATGTACTCATGGACTATCCAGGCCGCACTAGTATGATCTGCATCATAGTCCTGGAAGTCGAGTACACATCCTAAGGGCTTTATCAACATGTAACAGAGAGACTGAAAGTATACATGTTAAGATAAAGAGCAACCAGATAGCGTACTATCATGTCGAGCAAGCAAGTCCTACCTATATATGTCCCAGTATCAACTACAATATACATCCAATATACAGTAATGGCCTCTAGGGCATACATATAACTAACAATCTCCCACTTGCACTAGGGCCATCTGTAGCAGTGGTTGTAGTATCACATACTCAACCATCCCATATAAGTCTCTCTCTCGGAAAAAGCCTTTGTGAGTGGATCCGCCGTGTTGTCCTCTGAGTCTACTCTCCTAACCTCGATCACCCTGGAGATCATCTATCTCCATGATCAGGTGATGCTGCCTCAGAATATGTCTGGGTCACTGATGGGATCGGGGTTCCTTGGCCAAAACCACACTTCCATTGTCATACAATGGTAGGAACCTAGTTCATCTTATGAACCAATATACACCCAAATTGCCTCTTTGGTAGTATCTTTAATAGCGATGTTACTGAAAGGTTTTCCTAGCACCCTATGTATAGTTTTGAAGCATCACATGTCACAAAGTTTAAATTTTTATGGTGCTAAGCAAGTATACAAAGGAATCGATCCTAGAAAATTAGGGTTTCGAAACTTAAAGCCAATAAAACTAGGGTTTCGAGACTACAACCTTTGTAGCTCCCTTTCGCTGGACTCTTTGGTCTCTTGGGTGTTGGAAGAAGGTCCTCTTGAAGTCTTCTTGCGTCCACGACGATCCAACCGGAGTTTCTCGTCCAAGCTCGCAACTTCGATTATCAAGATGAGAATCGAAGAGAACACTCTAAACAAGTTGGCTAAACTTGTGTAGAATGATGTTGTGGTTAAGATTCTCACTTCAAAAACCTTTCTTTATGTGTATTTTACTCACTAGAAGAAACTAGAGAGCAAATGGTGAAGGAGGAAGAAGATGGAGGCTTTCTTTTTAACAAGAGTAATATGATAACCATTGAAAAGAAATGAAATATATCTATATATATTTTATTTCTTCTCACTACAAACCATGGTTAAATCTTTTTGTTGTTATTTGATTAGGGTTTAAAACATGTAAGGAAAGGTTAATCCAAGGTTAAGGGTAGGTGAGAATGGTTAGGTTAAAGAAGAATGTAGAAGCAAGTGAAGAATTATCCTTTCCTTTTTCTATTTTGTTTTAAACCTAAAATCAAATAATAATCCATAGATTTATCCATGGTGCGAGTCTTATATTGCCACCATTTCCATGTGTAATCAACCATGATAGATGGGTGTATGTATGTAAGTATGTATGCACATCCATATGTGCATGAAACTAGAAAGAAAGAAACACATACATGCATGCAAACATCTATCATATTTAAGAAAGGTTTTAAGTGAGAAAACTAATGGTTAAATGATAAATCAATACTTGATTTATCAATCCGGCCATATCACATATGACCCTACCAAAAGCAAGCCGCCCGATCAATGTTCGGTATCCTATACGCGCATTTTAATCGGGTCCATGCGCATATCGCATACGCGCACCACAACGTTTCGCCTGGACTAGGTAACTCCTGTGTGGGACTCTAAGACTCGTCAATAAGCCGGCAGAGGGTGATGATCATATCAAGCACCCCAAGCCGCAAGCGGTCAGCTAAACGTAACGGCCACCCGGGTATTGAGCGATCAGAAGAAAACAAGCGAACCTGCTACAACTCTCGTCAAGCCAACCGGCAACATTACCTTACAGTCCGGTCTCTTCGTCAGATATGCTGCATATCGAGCCTAGGGATGGTCACGTCGACCCTAATAACTCAATAAGTCGTGCCGGTGAATGGTTTATAACAGATCGAGAAACTACTGATAACACTTATCAGCAAATCTCAGCAGCCCTGGCCAGGGACTTACTGATATAACCAGTCGGGCACAGCACATCATCAACTCCCAATACCGGGAGAGACGAAACCCCTCCTATCGCTCATTGCCTTCGTGTGTCTCGGGAATGTACCCAACGGCCACCTGTTTGCATGACTCAGTAGAGCCGTGGTAGGGTAGCAATCAAAGTACAGTGGGAGAGCACACAAGACTCTATGACGATCTCGGGTCTACAGACTAACCTGTACCAGTGTCACCTGAGAACTGCTATCCGACGATAGATATAATTCCATATAGGAGTTTTCGGTGAGTCCGTCCAGTGTACCCAGTCACCACTGAGCACCCGTATATGATCTTGATGTCAAACATCGATGAATGTGGGAACATTCATCGCCCATCGTATGGGTTTAGTATCATATACACTAGTCTACTCTGGTATATCAATGCCCCGTCTCGATATACCTACGACTAGGGACTTTCCAGGATATGCTTATAGACTACAGATGTCCCACTAGTATGATCTCTATCATAATCAGAGCAGTCAAGCCGATATCCTCAGGGCTTTATCAGCATGTATGAATGAATAAAAGCATGATCAAATCAACATGTCAGATAAAGAAGAACCAGATAGCATACTATCATGTCGAGCAAGAATGCATACTGAATATATATATATATATATATATACATGTATAGATACATCCACTATCATATAATGGCCTCTAGGGCATACATATATCCAACAATCTCCCACTTGCACTAAGGCCAGTTATTTGCGTATCTCATACCCAACATCTCAAAAAGTCGCTCATGCTGCGGCTGAGGGAGGGCCTTGGTGAATGGATCCACGGCGTTATTCTTTGTGTCTTCTCTCCTAATCTCGATCTCGCGGCGATCTACAATCTCCCGGATCAAATGAAAACGCCTCAAGATGTGTCTGGACCGCTGATGGGATCTGGGCTCCTTGGCTAACGCCATAGCCCCATTATTATCACAATACAAAGGTATTGGATCAATAATGGTTGGAACTACTCCTAGCTCCGAGACGAACTTCTTCGTCCAGACGGCTTCCTTGGCAGCATCATTTGCAGCAATGTACTCAGCTTCCATCGTAGAGTCTGCAGCGGTATCTTGTTTGGAACTCTTCCAACTCACCGCCCCTCCATTGAGGGTAAATACAAACCCAGAGATAGATTTGCTGTCGTCCTTATCGCTCTGGAAGCTCGAATCGGTAAATGCCTCTATTTGGAGATTTCCATTACCATACACCAAGAACAATTCTTTAGTCCTTCGCAAGTACTTAAGAATGTTCTTCACAGCTGTCCAGTGATTCTCCCCTGGGTTAGATTGATACCTGCTTACAACACTAAGTGCATAAGCTACATCTGGGCGTGTACATAACATCGCATACATTATAGATCCTACTGCCGAAGCATAGGGTATAATACTCATGCGAGCTCTCTCTTCATCGGTCTTTGGACAAGAATCCTTGGAGAGAGTGACTCCATGGCAAGCGGGTAAGGCACCCCGCTTGGAGTCTTCCATACTAAACCTTTTTAGGATGGTGTCAATGTACCCGGTTTGGGATAATCCCAATAACCTTTTGGATCTATCCCTATAGATCCTTATGCCCAGAATGTATGTGGCATCACCCAGGTCCTTCATGGAGAACCTCAGTGATAAGAAAGATTTGACCGACTGTAGTATAGGAATATCATTTCCTATCAGAAGAATGTCGTCCACGTACAATACGAGGAATGTGACAGCTCTCCCTACAGCCTTCTTATAAACACAAGGTTCATCTGGATTTTTGATGAAATCAAACTCTTTGATGACATCATCGAAACAGATGTTCCAACTCCGTGATGCCTGCTTTAACCCATATATGGATTTAAGCAATTTACATGCTTTCCGGCTGCTCCCACTGTCAATGAAGCCCTCTGCCTGATCCATATAAACGCATTCTTCTAAATTTCCATTTAGAAATGCAGTTTTAACATCCATCTGCCAGATTTCATAGTCGTAGTGAGCAGCAATAGCAAGTAGGATCCGAATGGATTTAAGCATGGCTACGGGAGAAAAAGTCTCGTCATAGTCCAAACTTGGTCTTTGACGAAAACCCTTCGCCACAAGTCTTGCCTTATAGGTCTCCACCTGCCCATCTACACCAATCTTTCTTTTAAAGATCCATTTGCACCCCACAGGTTTTACCCTAGGGGGTACAATGTCCAAAGTCCATACTTTGTTGGTGTACATAGACTCCATTTCGGATCTCATGGAATCCAGCCACTTCACAGAGTCTCTACTCGTAATAGCTTGCTGAAAACCGGTAGGATCATCATCATCCATGATACAGTCTTCTCTGTCACCATCAATGAGAAAACCGTAGTACCTCTCCGGTGGGCGAGAAGTCCTACCAGACCTACGGAGTGGCCGAGGTTCTTCAGTCTTTGTTGTAACAGCCGGTTCAACCAAATCGTCATTTGTAGTTTATGTCTCCAGAACCTCTTCTAGATCCACCATCTTGCCATCATCTTTATCTGTGAAAAACTCTTTTTCCAAGAATGTGGCATACTGAGAAACAAACACCTTTTGTTCCTCTTTGTGGTAGAATAGATATCCATAAGAATTCTTTGGATATCCCACAAAGTTACACATGACTGACCGTGTCTCGAGTTTGTCCGGATTCTGCTTTTTAATATAGGCCGGGCAACCCCAAATCTTAATTCTCTTAAGAGATGGTCTCTTCCCATGCCATATCTCATATGGCGTGGTAGACACGGCTTTGGTTGGAACCCTGTTTAGCAGAAACGCTGCAGTTTCCAATGCATCTCCCCAAAACGAGACTGGTAACTCAGCGTCACTCATCATGGACCGGGCCATATCTAATAGGGTCCTATTCCGTCGTTCTGACACACCGTTGTGCTGTGGCGTGTAAGGAAGAGTGAGCTGAGAGAGAATCCCATTCTCTTTTAGGAAGTTTGCAAATTCTGTACTGAGATACTTACCACCTCGATCTGATCGAAGCATTTTGATACTCAAGCCGGTTTGTTTTTCTACTTCTTGTTTATATTCAATGAATTTCTCGAAAGCTTCGGACTTGTGCTTTAATAAAAATACATGACCGAATCTTGAGAAATCGTCAGTGAATGTAATGAAGTATGGAAAACCGCCTCTAGCCTGTGTAGACATTGGCCCACATACATCACTATGTATGAGGCCTAGGAGCTGAGTAGCTCTTTCTCCGTGTCCGGTAAACGGAGTTTTGGTCATTTTACCCTTGATACAAGACTGGCAAGTCGCATAAGATTTATATTCAAAAGAGTTTAAATATCCATCTTTGTGTAACTTGTTTAGTCTTGTTTCGTTAATATAACCAAGTCTACAGTGCCAAAGAAAAGCTTCATTTAATTCTGAAAGTTTTCTTTTATTAGTGTGTTGTATACTGAAAACTGTGTGTTGATTTAGGACATATATTCCATTATTAAGCGTACCATACCCAACCAACATTTGATTCAGGTGAATGTTCATAACATTGTTCTGCAATACAAAATTATATCCTTCATTGTCCAACAAAGAAATTGATATTATATTACATAGCATACTTGGTACAAAATAACATGGATACAAAACCAAAATACATCCAGATGGCAACTCTAAGTGATACTCTCCCACTGCGACTGTATGTACATTGGAACCATTTCCAACGCGGAGAGTATGGTCACCTGTCTTCAAAACTTTGCTATTTCTCAGCCCCTGCATAGAATTGCAAATGTGAGAACCTGAACCGGTATCCAATACCCAGGAAGCAGAGTTTATTGAAAAACAGTTTTCTGTCACAAACGCACCTGAAGCAGAAGCATCACCATGCTTCTTCTTGAGACTTAAGTACTCCGTGCAGTTGCGCTTCCAATGTCCTGTCTTGTGGCAATGAAAACATTCGCCCTTCCCCGAGTCTCCAGCCTTGGACTTTCCCTTTCCCTTCACCTTTTTAACTCCACCTTTAGGATTGGTGGGCTTCTTCTTTTTCTTTCCCTTGGCCTTAGCTTTCGGGCGAGAAGAAGAAGATTGTCCAATAGTCATAACGGGAGTTCTTGCTGACTTCATAGTGCTCTCTGCACTCCTTAACATATTAAGGAGTTCAGGGAGTTCCTTCTCCATGCCATGCATGTTGAAGTTCACTATGAACTGAGCAAAGGTGGAGGGAAGGGACTGCAGAATAATATCTATATATTGTTCATTGTCCATCGTCCATCCAAGGTCCTCAAGCTCTTCTATAAGAGCTATCATATTCAGAACATGGTCTCCTACTGGTGTGCCAGGGGCCATTCGCATCTGAAACAATTTCTTTGATGCTTCGTATCGTAATACGCGGGATTGCACTCCATACAACTCCTTTGTATGAAGCAATATACCGTGAATGTCCATGTCCTCGTGCTGCTTTTGATGTGTGTTGTCCATCGATGCAAGCGCGAGGTATTTGGCCATGGCACAGTCAGCGTCCCATGTCTTGCGGACTTCAATGTCCGCAACTGAAGATTTTGGACCTGGGACGGGCGGGGCTGAAGCCGTGAGGACATATGATACTTTATCATAAGTCAAGGCGATTTTCAGATTCCTCAGCCAGTCTTTATAGTTGGTCCTATTCAGTTTGTTTTTATCTAGTAAAAGCTTAAGTCCAGTCATGGGTATCTGCCATTAAGAGAGAGAAAAGAATACACTCAGCGAAAGCGCTTGCATAGATCAGATTGGTTATTATTATCTTGTCTAATCGATGTTTCCCACTGCTTTTATCGAGTTTTTCTTTCAAACCTTAAAAAGAAAAACTAGCCAGGATTAATTACAGTCTACAACTTCGCTAACCGTTCAGCCAGGCCAGTGTCGGTACTTTGAGGGAGGTTCCCCGTTCTTTCGCACGGACCTAATTAGAGTAAACCTCGTTTTCCCGGAGGCGGAGCCCCGTTAACACCTTTCTAGACACCTAATGAGTTAGCTGATTGTAAACTGTAAAACTCTCCTAGGAGCAACTATTGCCCACAGTGGGATCGAGATCCAACCATCATATGGAAGGTATGCAATCTCATTGCAAATTTCAACTATTGAAATTCCCGATGTTGTTTTTACCCCTAGTACTTATGACCTTAACTAAGGTTAACAAATCATAAGTACCAGTCAAGTTCTACCCGTCATTTCTTGATTAATTAGACCCACTCATATAACCCTTAACTATGGTCAACAAAGTCATAAGAATGTCCTAATTAATCTGCATCATATGCAATGTAGGAAGACATCACTTAGCTACCGTACACTACGCCTTAACTATAGTCAATAAACGTAGCACGAATACTAAGTACTCTACTTCCTAAAATGACGGAGGGTTGCGGATGATTTTTAAGAAAATCTTTAACGCTTTGAACTTGATATCGTTGTAGAATCAAATGGTTTTCAAAAGGAGTGGCTTAAGCTCCGCAGTTTTGAAATATATCTTTTTCATAAATAGCCGAGTGGTTTTCAAATCCGATTCTACAACATCTTTTTAGGTTTATTTTCTTTACATTAATCACATTAATGTAATCCCATCATTTAAGTCCTTAAGCCAATCACAGAAAAGAAACGAAAATAACACGTACGCTTATGCCATCCGCATTCGCCGCAATGTTC
Organism: Agapanthus africanus; assembly: GCA_030015575.1. Taxonomy (NCBI): domain Eukaryota; kingdom Viridiplantae; phylum Streptophyta; class Magnoliopsida; order Asparagales; family Amaryllidaceae; genus Agapanthus; species Agapanthus africanus. The sequence continues at coordinate 215,005,813 of JASDDO010000008.1, forward strand.
CGTTATGCACCGTTAGGTTACTTAACTAACGGCATACCGGGACGGGACTAGCGCGGGTGTAAAACATAAGCAACGTCTACTATATATCATATATATAATATGTCATTCGTCTCAGATATCACAGAACACAGGCAGCAGAAACATAGATATAAAGTGGGATATACTAGGACGTCCGTATTTAGTATTTAGCCAGAATAGAAAATACGGATTCCACAGTCGCGATGAATAGCTAAGCCCACACCCTGGACCCCTACGAGAGCGGCAAGTGACCCTACCAATTCTGGAGTTTAGGAGACCCGGTCTCGACTCCTCGAGATGGCCTCCCACTGAACCCCAGAACCCGGTCACCTGTGCTCCCCTCCTTGGGTCCATCCTAATGCGGAAAAGTAAATAATATACAACACTGGTGACACAACCTCAACCCGGAAGTGCCCCAAATAAAAGAATATTACATTACATTTTACATGAATGAAAATATAAAACTCTCATCTCACATAAAAAAAACCCCGGCTATTCAATCGCGACAATCCTGCACATCATATCTCAGCAACACAATATCTCATATCATCAACGTAAGTAAGTATGCATACCCCAATTGTCGTTGATGTATAGCAACGAAACCGGCGATATCGAACATACTACACTTACGGTCACAGAAAAGAAAGTGTAAAACTACAATATTTGGAATCCACATTCTCTTTAGACATCATAAATGCGAAATATCACATATTTCGTATTTCATGCCTAAACTATATGAATTCCACATATTGTATCACATTCCAGATAAACAGACAATATTAAAGTTTTCGAACGAACGATCAAGTACCCAAAATTCACTAAAGCTCAACACTTGAGCAGGTTTCAAAAATCCGAAGTGTGACACAGTAGTAGCGGTCCAGCCGTAGAAGGGTCAAGCCAACGCCTCACATGTGGCACGCCGTACTGCCCCAAACCCTAAGGTTCAAAGGGCAGTTCAAGACGGTCACATAATCGAGTTAAGGTTTGTTGTCTTCTAGAGCGTCCACCACAAAAAGACTTGCACGTATATCCAAAGTATTTAAACCCCGTGAATAGTGAGCAAATGACACTCGTTCAAACACTTCAATACTTTCTAATTTACCCGGAAAAGGTCCGAAATGAAAATTCCGATCGAATCTACGCGTCCAAAACCTTCTCCAGAAAATACAGTGCTATTTTCAGATTAAACATACCTAAAACACTGTAAAAGCAGTTATAAGAATTACAGTAGAAATTTCATGCAATGATGCCTCTGTACGGCCGCGGAACCGCGGCCTAAGCCAGGAAATGCGGCGGTTCCGCTGCGGTTTACACTGTTCAGGTCATCGAATTTCACTGTTATTCTTAGAATTTCCTGCTGTATTTTTTAAGTATTTTTAATTCTGAAAAATGTCAGATTTCAAAAAATGTCCAGAGAAGGCTTCGAAATGTCGTATTTTTATCCGATCGGGATTTTTACTTCGTAAAAGCGTCGCCTAATGTTCTAGGTCGGCTCTGATACCAATGAAAGGTTTGCCTAGCATCCTATGTATAGTTTTGAAGCATCACATGTCACAAAGTTTAAATTTTTATGGTGCTAAGCAAGCATACAAAGGAATCGATCCTAGAAAATTAGGGTTTCGAAACTTAAAGCCAATAAAACTAGGGTTTTGAGACTACAACCTTTGTATCTCCCTTTCGCTGGACTCTTTGGTCTCTTGGGTGTTGGAAGAAGGTCCTCTTGAAGTCTTCTTGCGTCCACGACGATCCACCCGGAGTTCCTCGTCCATGCTCGCAACTTCGATTATCAAGATGAGAATCGAAGATAACACTCTAAACAAGTTGGCTAAACTTGTGTAGAATGATGTTGTGGTTAAGATTCTCACTTTAAAAACCTTTCTTTATGTGTATTTTACTCACTATAAGAAACTAGAGAGCAAATGGTGAAGGAGGAAGAAGATGGAGGCTTTCTTTTTAACAAGAGTAATATGATAACCATTGAAAAGAAATGAAATATATCTATATATATTTTATTTCTTCTCACTACAAACCATGGTTAAATCATTTTGTTGTTATTTGATTAGGGTTTAAAACATGTAAGGAAAGGTTAATCCAAGGTTAAGGGTAGGTGAGAATGGTTAGGTTAAAGAAGAATGTAGAAGCAAGTGAAGAATTATCCTTTCCTTTTTCTATTTTGTTTTAAACCTAAAATCAAATAATAATCTATAGATTTATCCATGGTGTGAGTCTTATATTGCCACCATTTCCATGTGTAATCAACCATGATAGATGGGTGTATGTATGTAAGTATGTATGCACATCCATATGTGCATGAAACTAGAAAGAAAGAAACACATACATGCATGCAAACATCTATCATATTCAAGAAAGGTTTTAAGTGAGAAAACTAATGGTTAAATGATAAATCAACACTTGATTTATCAATCCGGCCATATCACATATGACCCTACCAAAAGCAAGCCGCCCGATCAATGTTCGGTATCCTATACGCGCATTTTAATCGGGTCCATGCGCATATCGCATACGCGCACCACAACGTTTCGCCTGGACTAGGTAACTCCTGTGTGGGACTCTAAGACTCGTCAATACGCCGGCAGAGGGTGATGATCATATCAAGCACCCCCAAGCCGCAAGCGGTCAGCTAAACGTAATGGCCACCCGGGTATTGAGCGATCAGAAGAAAACAAGCGAACCTGCTACAACTCCCGTCGAGCCAACCGGCAACACTACCGTACAGTCCGGTCTCTTCGTCAGATATGCTGCATATCGAGCCTAGGGATGGTCACGTCGACCCTAATAACTCAATAAGTCGTGCCGGTGAATGGTCTATAATAGATCGAGAAACTACTGATAGCACTTATCAGCAAATCTCAGCAGCCCTGGCCAGGGACTTACTGATATAACCTGTCGGGCACAGCACAGCATCAACTCCCAATACCGGGAGAGACGAAACCCCTCCTATCGCTCATTGCCTTCGTGTGTCTCGGGACTGTACCCAACGGCCACCTGTTTGCACGACTCAGTAGAGCCGTGGTAGGGTAGCATTCAAAGTACAGTGGGAGAGCACACAAGACTCTATGACGATCTCGGGTCTACAGACTAACCTATACCAGTGTCACCTGAGAACTGCTATCCGACGATAGATATAATTCCATATAGGATTTCTCGGTGAGTCCGTCCAGTGTACCCAGTCACCACTGAGCACCCGTATATGATCTTGATGTCAAACATCGATGAATGTGGGAACATTCATCGCCCATCGTATGGGTCTAGTATCATATACGCTAGTCTACTCTGGTATATCAATGCCCCGTCTCGATATACCTACGACTAGGGACTTTCCAGGATATGCTTATAGACTACAGATGTCCCACTAGTATGATCTCTATCATAATCAGAGCAGTCAAGCCGATATCCTCAGGGCTTTATCAGCATGTATGAATGAATAAAAGCATGATCAAATCAACATGTCAGATAAAGAAGAACCATATAGCATACTATCATGTCGAGCAAGAATGCATACTGAATATATATATATATATATATATATATATATATACATGTATAGATACATCCACTATCATATAATGGCCTCTAGGGCATACATATATCCAACAGTTACCAGCCTTTATCGTCTAGTTTGCCACGGTATCTAGCTTGGAACTCTTCCAACATACCGTCCCTTTACTGAGGGTAAAGACAATGCCTGCGACTGACATTCAGTCGTCCTTATCACCCTGGAACCTTTCCAGTGATTCTCCTCAGGATTGATTGATACTATCTTACTACAGCTAGTGAGAATCCTAACATCCATTTAGATCTATCTCATAGACCCAAAACCCAGGATTTAGGAGGTATCACCTTTATCCTATTGGAGAATCCATGTGATAAGAGGAGATCGACCGATCGTAGCATAGAAAACTCCTTTCCTATCAAGAGTATGTCATCCACGTACTCTACGAGGATCACTTACCATAGTCCCTACTACCTTTTTGTATATACAAGGTTCATCTACCATTTTGATGAAGTCAAACACTTTGACTATCACATCAAAACAGACGTTCCAACTCCGCGATGCCTGCTTTATTCTGTAAAGCAACTTGCACACGTTTCCGCTGATCCCACTGTTTACGAAGCCCTATGGCTGTGTTCTTATAGACGTTCTCTTCAAAATCAGTATTTAGAAAATCAGTCATGACACCCAACCACTAGATATCGTAGTCATGGTATGTAGCCGTGGTAAGTAGGATCCGGATGGACTTAAGCATAACCACTGGAAAAGGTTTCATCATTATCCATGCCTGGTCGATGACGAAAACCTTTAATAAGTCTAGCTTTGAAAGTCTCAACCTTTCCATCTACACCAAGTAATCTTCTCAAGATATACTTGCTCCTGATGGGGATTTAACCCTTCAGATATACCAACCAAAGTCCATACTTTGTTGGTGTACATGGATTCCATCTCAGATCGCTAAGCATCCAGCCATTCTTACAGAGTCCCTACTCTCGATGACCTGCTCGAATCTAGTTGGGTCATCATCTCATGATGCAATCCTCGCTCCCACTGTCATCGAGAAACCGAAGTATCTCTCAGGCAGGTGAGGAACCCTACCAGATCAGCGGAGAGGCTGAGGTTCGTCGGGTACTATTGAATTCTTTGGTTCTGTCAAATCATCAGCTGCAGTTTTGTATAGCTGGAACCTTTCCAGTTCTACAGAACTGACCTTGCCTCGATCTTGTCCGGATTTTGCTTTTGACATAAGCCGGATAATCCCAAATCTTAACTTGCTTAAGAGATGGGCTCTTCCCATACCATATCTCATATGGAGTGGTAGGCAGTGATCTGATTCGAACCTAATTCAATAGGTATGCAGTTTCTCAAGTGCACAACCCCAAAAGGAAATAGGTAACTCAGTAGTACTCATCATAGAGTACACCATATCTAATACGGCGCGATTGCTCCGCCTTGATACACCGTTGTGCTGTGGTATATTCAGAGGAGTAATACGGAGAGAGAATCTCATTCTCCTTTAGAATAGTCCAGGAATGCTATGCACAAGTATTCTCCTCCCTGATCACATCAAAGGACATAATACTTATACCCGTATTGGTTCCCTACTTCTAGCTTATATTCTGTGAATATCTTCGGACTTATGTTTCAACAGGAACATATGACTGAATCTTGAGAGATCATCAGAGAATGTAGTGAAGTAAAAAGAACCGGTCCTGGTATATGTAGACATGGGACCTTACATACATCATTATGTATCATTCCCAAGAGTTTACCAACTCTTTCTCTGTTTCCAATAAACAGAGCTATGGTCATCTTATCTTTGTGACATGACTGGCAAGTTTCATAAGATGTAAATTCAAACTAATTTAAATATGCAACTAAAATATAACTTCAGCCAGTCGGGTCGCATTGATATGACCTAGTCTACAATGCCTCAAGAAGGATTCGTTCATTTCTGAACTCTTCCTCTTGTGTGTGTTCTGTATACTAGGAACTGTAGTTTGATTTAGAACATCAATGCTTTTAGATAACGTGCCTGAACCGATCAACTTTTGATATAGGAAATGTTCAAAACATTATCCATCAATACAAAATTTTATCATTTCTTTACTAATAAAGAGACTGATATGATTTTGTATATCAGGTTCGGTATCTAATAGCATTTGTTCAGAATCAATGTATTGGTAATACAGGGTGACGGTGACCAACAGACTTGGCTGCAACACTTGCCCCGTTTTCTGTCTCATGAAACTTATCACCCGTTCTCAGTTTTTCTACCTTTTTGTAGCCCTATGTAACAGATTACATATCTGGGATCCTGATCCGGTATCAAATACCCAGGATGCAGAGGATACTGAGAAACGGTTCTTTGTAATGAACATACCCGAAGGAGATGCATCATATGCACTTTCTTCGTTTGGGCGGCATAGGAATTCTGGTATTCCCCTATTTCCTGCTCGGTCTTATAACAATTATAAGTTGAAGCGGGACTAACGTTCCCCAGCTCAGTATAACAAGCGGGTTCGGTCAATACATCCATATTATTATCTTGATTAAGGCGTGATATGGTCGCTACCTGGAGAGAGAGAGAGAGAAGAAAACACTCAGCGTGCGCTCTTGCAAGATTAGATTGGTTATATATTTTATCTAATCAGGATGGCTCCCACTGTTTTTTATCAAATCTTCTTTCAAACCTTAAAAGGAAAGACTAGCCGGGATTAATTACACTCTATAAGTTCGCCAATCTTTCAGCCAAGCCAGTGTCGGTACTTTGAGGGAGGTTCCCCGTGCTTTCACACTGACCTAATTACAGTAAACCTCATTTTCCCAGAGGCGTAACCCCGTTGACACCTTTCTAGACACCTACTTGATCGGCTAATTGCAAAGTGCAAAACTCTCCCAGGAGTAACAATTACTCACAGTGGGTATTGGGATCCAACTATCACATAGAAGGTATGCAATCTCATTGCAAATTTCAACACTTGAAACTCCCGATAAAGATTTTTACCCCTAGCACTTATGACCTTAACTATGGTCAACAAATCATAAGTACTAGTCAAGTTCTACCCGTCATTTCGTGATTAATTAGACCCACCCACATGACCCTTAACTAAGGTCAACAAAGTCACGCGACTGTTCTAACTAATCGCATCATATGCGGTGTAGGAAGACATCACTTAGCTACCGTACACTGTGCCTTGACTATGGTCAACAAACATAGCACGAATACTAAGTACTCTACTTCCTAAAATGACGGAGGATTGCGAATGGTTTTTATGAAAACCTTTAACGCTTTGAACTTGATCTCGTTGCGGAATCAAATGGTTTTTAAATGGAATGTTTTTTAGGCTTTTCTAGTTTTGCTAAAGGGGTCACTCCCGGTGAAGGGATCGTCGGCCCTTTCCTCATCGAATAAGGTGCATGATACATCATATATACCGCTGTGCAAATCAGAAACTATAGAAGCAATCAAAAGACAAACCGAGGGTTGTAGCATCTGCCAGTTATTGCTAAAGGAGTCACTCCCGGTGAAGGGATCTCGGTCCTTTCCTTATCGAATAAGGTGCAGGATGTTCTACAAGGAACACCGCGATGCAAAGCAAGAACTGTAGCTACCTGTTTTATTTTGAAATTCGATTCCACAACATCAATTAGATTTATTTTCTTTCATTAATCTCATTAATGAATATCCCATCATTTAAGTCCACCTAAACATCACAGATAAATATAACGTACGCTTATGCCATCCGCATTCGCCTCGATGTCCTGTCTGCACCGTTAGGTTAGGTAACTAACGGCAGAGCGAGGCAGGGCTAGCGCAGGTGTAAAACATAAGCAACGTCTATATAATATATCATATATACTATATATAATATCTATCTGAACATATCACATGATCACATCACAGATAACGCAGCAGAAAGTATCATATGAAATATTGGATATACTAGGACGTCCGTGTTTTCAATACGAGCCAGTATAAAACACGGATTCCACGGTCGTGATGAATAGCCAATGCCACACCCCTAGACCCCTACGAGAGCGGCAAGCAACCCTACCAATTCTAGGGTTAGGAGACCCTAACTCGACTCCTCGATATGGTCTCCCTCTGGACCCTAGAACCCGGTTACTTGTGCTCCCCTCCTTGGGTCTATCCTAATGCGGAAAAGTAAATAATATACATCAACGGTGACATCTTCCGCAACCTGGAAGTGCCCCAATAAAAGAATATTACATACAAGTTTTTACATGAATGAAAATGAAAAACACCCATCTTACATAAAACCCCCCCGGCTATTCAAACACGACGATCCAATATAACATATCCAACAACACATAACATCACATGTCATCAACGTAAGTAAATATGCGCATCCCAATTGTCGTTGACATATAGCAACGAAACCGGCGATATCATATATTACACTTACGGTCACAGAAAAGAAAGTGTAAAACTACAACAGTTGGAATCCACAAACTCTTTAGACATCGCATGCCTAATCAAATGAAATACTTAGACATCGCATGCCTAACAATTATAAACCCCGCATTTTAGTCTTATTATCGAAAAATCTTTTCAATATCAAGTCGGGCAATTCAACAAGATTCCCGACATCCTGATCGAATGCTCGTCGCAAACTTTAGTAGGCGGCTGCACCCCCGACGCCGTCGACGAAGTGCACCAAGGCGGAACACCGCTGCCGCGAGCACCCGAACGGATGATTTCGGCGACGGGGTTCTCCTACAGTCACTTGGTCGGGGCTATGGGGTGAGGCCGTCTATTAAGTTTACCCGGCGAGTATCCGCGTACGCTACGTGATTGCGACGGACTTTTGATCACATCAAAATTCCGTGGCAACCGATCAAGTGAGACTAAACTGCTATGTTTATAACATTCATTCAGTTATCTCATAACTACTTGTGAATTCCAAATGTTGTATCACATTCCGGATAAATAGAAAATGTTAAACTTTCCGATCGAACAGTCGAACACCCAGGTTTTCCCGAAACAGCTCAATACATGAAATAAGTTTAAAAACATTCATTTCGTGCCTCAGTACCAACGGTCCAGCCATAGAAGGGTCAAGCCAACGCCTCACATGTGGCACGCCGTACTGCCCCAAACCCTAGGATTCAAAGGGCAGTTCAAGACGGTCACATAATCGAGTTAAGGTTTGTTGTCTTCTAGAGGGACCATCGCGTTACTTGCACTACTTAGAACGTCATTATACTGCGAAAAAGTCCAACAATTGGAAATTTCCCGGCAGGGGAAAAAGTGGGTATTTATATCTGGTCGAACTTTTAACATATTCTAAAATTACCCGGAAAAAACACAGACAAAATTAGACAGTCCGATCGAATCTCCGAACTCCCAATACAACCCAGAAAACTCAACTCTTGAGTTCAGATTAAAAATTCCCAGAAAATACAGCACCAAAATATAAGAATTACTGTGCAAAAATTAATAGAAGAAGAGACTAAGTGGCCGCGGAACCGCCGCATTCGCCATGCGAATGCCGCGGTTCCGCCGCGCTTTGATGGAATCAGGAGTACGAGCTTCACAGTAATTCTTATAAACTCCTGCTGATTTTTCTGCATATTTTTAATTCTCAAAAATCCCCGATTTCAAAAAATGTACAGAGAGCAATTTGAGATTAGGGTTTCGGTTCGATCGGACTTCTAACTCCGTCTACGCATCGCCTAAGACTCTAGCTAGGCTCTGATACCACTGTAGGGTTCCTAGGCATACTAATGAGGTCTCACAACAGATCAAACATGCCCAATTCAAATTTTTTTATGTGCCTACAAACCCTAATACGGATCGTTAACTAGATAATAAGGCGATGCAAGCAAGTAAACTACTTTATTGCTAAAGGAAAGTGACTACAACCTTTGTAGATCCGGTCCTCCACCTCCATAGCTCCGTGTAGATGTCCCTCCGCTGTACCAATCGGAATCCTAGACTCTTGCGGTGGTTTCATCGGAGAAAAGATCGGGCTAGGTCGCCGACTTCGATGCCGAAGATGATCTACGTTGAGGCAACTCAAGATCAAGCTCCAACTTCACCAAGTCATGAAACTTGTGAATAAAACACCCTATACTACTTGGCAAGTGGAAGAGGATGAAGAAATAGGAAGAGAGTTCACTTTAGAATTGGATTTCTCATTCTTTTTCTCATGTTGCCATTGATGGTAGCAAGCTTTTCTTCATTGTTGAAGAAGAAGAAGAAGAAGAAGAAAAGAATTATGATAAGAATAAAAAGAATTATCTTATCATATAGAAACCATAGTTAGGTGTAGATAATTAACTAAGGTTAGGTTTAATGGTTAGGTTAAGGCTAAGAGACAAAATGGTGAAAGCTTCAAAGCTTCATGAAGTTTCATGAAAGAAACTAGCCACCATTTTATTCTTGCCCAAAAATGAATTAATAAAAATAAATAGATAATCAAATCAAAACCCTAACCATTAAGATAACCATGGTTTAATCATACACACCCAAGTTTGCATGTATCATCAAACATGATACAATCTTGTGCATAAAAGTATATCACATATACAACTTGTGTATTTCAAGTGAGAAAATCCATTTAAAGTGAACCAATACTAGTTAATGCAAAGTAATATATCAAATATATAATAATGCATTAAATCATTAAATCAATACTTGATTTAACGATTCGGTCATATCGCATATAACCGACTAATATCCAATGTATCGGCTTATCGAATCAATCCTCGATTCGATAACTAGGTTATATCGAATACAACAAATCGATACATTCATCGCGAGAATAGAATACGGTATCACATACACGCATTATTCTCGGTCTCGCACATATCTCATATACGCTCCTATTTCGTTTTGCTTGAGCCAGGAAACCTCTGTGTAGGACTCTAAAGACTCGTCAATACGCCGGCAGCAGGTGATGATCATATCAAACACCCACAAGCCGCAAGCGGTCTGCCAAACGTAACGGCCACCAGGGTATTGAGCGATCATAAGATCGACGAGCAAGCCCGCTCACACTCCTGTGAATCCAACCAGTAACACTTACCGTACAGTCCGGTCTGTTCGACTGATATGTCGCATATCTCGCCTAGGGGTGGTAAACGTCAGACCCCAATAGCTCGACAAGTCATGCCGACGTGAGGTCCATAACAATCGTGAAACTACTGATAACTCTTACCAGTATATCACTGCAACCCTGGCCAGGGATTTCCTGTTATGGCCAGTCGAGCATAGCGCAACATCAACCCCCAATACTGGGAGAGACGAATCCCCTCCTATCGCTCATTGCCTCCATGTGAATCGGGACTGTACCCAAAAACCACCTGTTTGCAAGACTCAGTAGAGCCGTGGTAGGGTGGAAATCAAAGCACAGTGGGAGACACACAAGACTCTATGACGATCTCGGGTCAACAGACTAAGCTGTACCAGTGTCACCAGAGAATTGCCATCTGACGTGAGGTATAATACCATCTGGGAGTTCTAGGCGAGTCCGTTCAGTGTACCCAGTCTCCACTGAGCACCCGCATACCATCTCTGATGGCAAACACCAATGGATATGGGATCATCCATCGCCCATCGCATGGGTCGAGAAGATATGCGCTAGTCTACTCTGGAATATCGATGCCCCGTCTCGATATTCCCACGACTAGGAACATTGAAGGATGTACTCATAGACTATCCAGGCCCCACTAGTATGATCTGCATCATAGTCCTGGAAGTCGAGTACACATCCTAAGGGCTTTATCAACATGTAACAGAGAGACTGAAAGTATACATGTTAAGATAAAGAGCAACCAAATAGCGTACTATCATGTCGAGCAAGAAAGTCCTACCTATATATGTCCCAGCATCCACTACAATATACATCCAATGTACAGTAATGGCCTCTAGGACATACATATAACTAACATCTAGCTCACTAATGATTTCTTTTCTCACTTGGTGTGCACATTGTATATATGTGATATGTATATTTGTGTACATGTATTGTGTCATGCTTGATGATACATACAAGATGGGTGTATGAGATAAATACCACATTAGGGTTAAGTTAGGGTTTCTATTTATGTTAAGCTAATTCAAAAGAGATTGAGTTTGTTATGCTAAAGCTTGGACAAAAGCTTTTGGATAAGCTTTGACAAAGTCAACTCTTTTGTCTAGTTAAAGATATTTATCAAACCCAACCCTTAACCATTGTGTGGAGTTAATTCTCTACATGAGTTAGGCATGATAGTTTTAACTCAACCATGGGTGCAATAATTCATTTGGATGAATTATTCATGACTTCTTCTTCTTCAAGCTCCATGAAAAGCTTTCTAGCTTCAATGGAGGTATGAGAAATAAAGTGAGAAAATCAATTCTAAAGTGAGCCCACCTCCTACTTCTTCATCCTCTACCACTTGCCATATAGTAGAGTGTGTTCTCTTCACAAAGTTCATGACCTAGTGAAGGAATAGCTTGAGTTAGTGTCTCCTCGACGTAGATCATCTTCGGCCTCGAAGTCATCGAAGCAAGCCCGTTCGTTTCTTCATAGAGCCTCTTTAGAGTCCGGATTTTACGATCGCAGCGAAGGGGACTACTACACGGAGCTATAAGAAGTGAAGGACCGGTCTATAAAGGTTGTAATCCCTAACTCTTAGATGTAAAGTTGTTTACATGCAAGTTTAACCCTAAGTCTCTAGTTAAGATCTTGGTTAGGGTTTATTTAGCACACCAAAAATATTAAAGTAGCATGATTGATGCTTGCCAAAACCTTCACAAGGTGCTATGCTAACCCTACGACTTATACCCTACCTGACATGACCTGATGCACTACTACTTAACATGACATGACCTGATGTACTACTACTTAACATGACTTGATACCTGTGCACTACTTGACATGACTTGATACTTATACACTACCTGACATGACCTGATGCACTACTACTTAACATGACATGACCAGATGCACTACTACTTAACATGACTTGATACCTGTGCACTACTTGACATGACTTGATACATGTACACTACTTGACATGTTACCTGATCCTGTTTCTAATGCCGACAACCTTGACATGTTGTCCCGATGGACATATCCTGTTGTCTGTATAGACAAACCTGTTCCTGCTTGATCTTGTGTTGGCATTAGCTTCAGACTTATCAATACCTGACTTGAACACATAACTTGGGGGTATGGGGAAATCAAGAATGTAACCGAATGTAACTCAAAGGCCATCTTATTGTTTGCCGTTTTTCCGGGCGTTTCAGAATACCTGTTGTTTGCCGTTTTTCCGGGCGTTACGGAATACCTATTGTTTGCCGTTTTTCCGGGCGTTACGGAATACCTACTGTTTGCCGTTTTTCCGGGCGTTACGGAATAATCACCGATAGGTTACGATGGGGATTACATTAATTGATTTCGAAGACTTTAGAATAGATAACCCCGTAGCACAGTTTAGATATCACTGCACGTCACTTGTACTGATGTACTTCACTGTTATATATATCCCTGTTTTACTCTTGTTACTGTTTATATTCATACCTGCATATCCTGTTACTTCCTGACTATATTTTTATTGTTTGATATTATGACGCACCGACGTCTGGGTTTTGCATGGCCCAGATTCTCCACCTTTGCCGTAGGCCGTTCAGGAGTATCTCAGTCATCAGGCCAAGCAGTGAAGACTTGTTAGTATTCTAGTTTAGTTTCTTTCAGTACTTTTCGTTCCTGATGTGAGCCCGCATTATTGGACGTACATTCCAGTTTATTATTGTATTAGATCTTATAGCTTCCGCATTATTTTTTTCTTGACTCGTTATTCTGGCTCATGGACATGTATTAGATAGTTGTTTATTATTATTGTCTCTACAGCCGTAATATGACCGTGGAGGGATATTTCCTATCCACAGGTAGTATGGTTGGCTCTGTCACGCGCCTATCTTAACGCACTCTGGGAAGCCGTGGTTGGCTCTGTCACGTGCCTATCTTAGCGCACTCTGGGAAGCGGGGCGTGACAATATATATATATATATATATATATATATATAAAGCAATTAGTGAGCTAATGATATTAGTTAAGATATAATATATATCACATTATTAAATCAACACTTGATCTAATAATCCGGTTATATCACATATAACCGACTAATATCATTAATCTGAATATCATATTATCAAACCAACACTTGATTCGATAATCCGGTTATATCACATAAAACCTGACCGACATCAGATAACTGCCAGATTATAATACGGTATCACATACACATATTTAATCAGGCCCACGCACATATAAACATATGTGCCCTACTTCGTTTTGCTCGAACCAGGAAACTTCTGTGTGGGACTCTAAAGACTCATCAATACGCTAGCAGTAGGTGATGATCACATCAATCACCTACAAGCCGTCAGCGGTACTAGCTGGACGTAACGGCTACCCGGGTTGTCACGCCCCGCTTCCCAGAGTACGCAAGATTTGGGCACGTGACATAGCCAACCATGCTACCTGTGGGTAGGAAGTATCCGTCCACAGTCACATTACGGTTGTAGAGATATCAAGAACAGTAAAATAAACTAAACTAATACATGTCCAAATCCATAATAACAAGAATCAATAAACAATAAGTGCGGAAGCTAATGATCCAATACAATGAATAAACAGTACGTCCCATAATGTGGGCTCACATCTGGAAATGAAATGAAATAATTAAACTAAACTCTAAAGAACTCACAGTTCAGCCTGCTGGCTGAAGTACTCCTGCTCGGTCGGCGGCAAAGGTACGGAATCTGGGCCATGCAAAACCCAGACGTCAGCGCGTCATGATATCAAGTATGTAGCATAAACATGGTAATAAACAGTGCAAGTATGAACATGAATAAGCAGTAATAAGAAGTAATAAACAGGGTAACGTGCAGTAGTGACTAAACTGTCCTATCAGGTTTTCTACTCTATAGTCTTTGAAACCAATTGATGAATCGTCGATGTAACTCAATAGTATCCCGTGCGTGTCCGGGACCACGGTCATGATTCTCGGGGCTGAATCCGAGACGTGCCGCTAAGCAGTAAAAGGTAGTAGGATAGATGAGTGATGTCAGCATCAACACTCCGGAGCTGGCCAAGCCCGTAAGACTGATCAGAACAATGTATCGAACTGTTGAGTTACAAGTCGGTTTCACCTTTGATTTCCCCATACCCCCAAACTATGTATGTCAGTCAGGTATTCAGTAGTCAAGGACTAATGCCAACACAAGTCAAGTAAAGGTAGGTCTGTCTGGATCGACAGCAGGAATGGTTAGGTCTGTCGGCATTAGGCACGAGATCAGGAACAAGTAATGTCATGGTACAACGGGATGAGTCGGTAAGCATGTATATGTCAGGTGTAGCAGGGTCAGGCCAATATGTCGTGCAATCGGTAAGTGCTCACAACAGGTACACAATCAATAATGAACAGTAGCAGGAAACAGTAAATAACAATATAAATCTAGGTAAACACAGTGATGTTTCGTATTCTCTTATTAATCCGGTTCACGCACCTTTGAGGTGCAAAAGCCACAAGACGAACAATATCGATAATATACGTAATGGAGTTACATGAATCTGAACTAAGCACAATAATTGTCTCATGAGTGATTTTAACAAATGAATTGGGGATGATCTACTTGGTTTGATTAGTTAAGTATGACTTAATAGCAGACCGGTTAAAGCGAGCAATGATTTCATTGATTTAAAGTTACGGATAATCGTGGTTAGCAATTCTAAGTTATAACAGGTATCGATATTATATTAGTTGTGTGGTTATAATATGATGATTAAGTTGTAGCATGTTAAGCAAGTATTCAGATACTTGCCTCGGCGGTTCCGCAAACCGAAACACGGATGCGGTGTCGGCAGAAACTGCGATATGAAAGCACGGGCCACGGATCGAGTCCCAACAGAGGTCAACGGGATCACACGGACCAGGGGGCTTCGCTGGAGCGTCGGGTTCGCCGGACGGCACGGTCGGATTCCGGCAAAATGTCAAAAGTAACGGAGTTAGCGACAAAATACGATACACGCAAAACTAACGACCAGCGGGGGGTTGTACCAAAAGGAAGGAGAAGGAAACTTACAGGGAGACACCAGGGGGTGACCACGGCGGGTTCGACGGCACTGGAACGCCGGCGAGGCGACGGCGGCGGCTGCAGCAAGGGTGGAACAGCCGTTGGGCTTGCTGGAGAGGGGTGCGACGAGTGGAGGAGAGAGGGGGTCGGCTCTGGTGGTCGAGGGAACAGGGAGGTGGTCGGAGGTGGTGTCGACGAGGTCGCCGGCGCGCTTCTCCGGCGAACAGGGGAGGTGCAGGCGAAGGATGAAGGCCCGGGTTCGCTATTCCGGCGAGGGGAGGAGGGAAACGACGGCGAGGTCTCGACGAGGAGGGTGAGAGGGAGTCGTGGGAGGCTTCGACGGTCGGAGGCGACGTCGACGGCGAGGTCTGCGAGGGGATGGAGGCGTCGAGGAGATGGGTTGCAGGCGCGGGAAGGAGCGGGAGAACGGGGAAAGAGGGTAGGTGGGTGCGGTGGAGGTCGTGGTGGTGAGGGCGGCGACGGCGAGGTCGCGAGGGGGCCGGCGGTGAGACTGCGGGAGGCTAGGGTTAGGGTTGAGGGGTTTCTCGCGATGGATTAGTGGGGGAGGAGGCGGCTGCATGCTATAGATATATAGAGGAAGAGAGAGAGAGGGATTAGAGAGAGAAAGGGAGATTGGAGAGAGAAATAGGGAGATTGAGTGAAGAGAGAGAGAGAGATGAGGAAAGGAGAGGCGGGCCCCACGAGAGAAGAGATTTGGCTTGAGATTGGCTGAGGCGTATGGGGGAAAAATATTAAAAGATTTAAATAAAGGATTTGCTGTTAGGAAATATGGATTGGAATATATATATATTAGATATTAAATTTAAATGGGCCATTTTGGCGCAAAATGAAACATTTCCAAATCTCGTCCGGTTTACGCCCAAATGTTTCAAATTCAAATTATAAGATTTTAAGCGGGTTCCAAATTTTGAAAAGAGGTGTTTAGTGATTAAAATGCATGCCCCCAAGTCGGACACTTGTACGCGCGCGTAGTCGCCCAAACCTGCCCGTTTAGCCAAACGGAACGGAATCTCGACACGCGGACGCTACCACGCGACTAGTGGCGACGAGTAGGCCAACATGGACATCTTAAATTTCATTTTCGGAGTTAAAATTTGTTATGTGCCAAAATGACTTAGCCGGGTAAAATTTAGCAATAAACACCAGAAAATCAGGAAAATTGGGAATGAGCAAACCACAACCCTCAACTAGTAATATACATAGTATTATTGGGCTCGGGTGTTATACGGGTATTGAGCGATATGAAGATCAACAAGTAAGCTCATCCATACTCTCCATGAAGCCCATCAGTAACACTACCGTACAGTCCGGTCTCTTCGTCTGATATGTCGCATATCATGTCTAGGGGCGGTAAACGTCAGGCCCCAGTAACGTGATATGTCATGCCGATGTCTGGCCTATAACGGTTTGAGAAACTACTGATAACTCCTATCAGTAAATCTCAGCAGCAACCTTGGCCAGGGACTTCCAGTTATAGTCAATCGAGCATAGCGCAACATCAACCCCCAATACCGGGAGAGACAAAACCCCTCCTATCGCTCATTGCCTCCATATGACTCGGGACTGTATCCAAAATCCACCTGTTTGCATGACAACTTTGAGACGTGGTAGGGAGGAAATCAAAGCACAGTGGGAGCCACACAAGAATCTACGACGATCTCGGGTCTACAGACTAACCTGTACAAGTGTCACCAGAGGACTGCTATTTAACGATAGGTATACTACTATATAGGAGTCCTCGACGAGTCCTGTTCAGTGTATCCATTCTCCAATGAGCACCTGTGTACAATCTTTGATGTCACACACCAATGGTTGTGGGATCAACCATCGCCCTCTAAGGGACAAGAAACGTACACACTAGTCCACATTGGAATATCGATGCCCTGGTCTTGATATTCCCACGACTAGGAACTGATTAAAGGATGTGCTTATGGACCACCCTGGCCCTATTAGTATGATCTCATCATAATCCTGGTAGTCAAGTATATATCATAAGGGCTTTATCAACATGTGAGAGCAAGACAGTAAAGAATACCAGTCAACATGTTAAGATAAAGAGTAACCAGATAGTATACTATCATGTCGAGCAAGAAAGTCCTCTGTATATATATCCAAGCATCCACTATAATATACATCACATGTACAATAATGGCCTCTAGGGCATACATATTCCTAACACTTAATATGCTAATAGCCGACGGAGTATGAATATACCGCCATTGAAGTATCCAATGATGAGGATACACAAGTCACGCTTGCATCGAAATCAAAATCGATTGAGCTGTTTGTGAATAAGGAGATATTTACGGCTACTCACCTGCCCAAACCTTATTCTGAAGTGCCTGAGCCTTCTTTTCAAGCATCCGAGAAATACCCGCAATGAGAAATAACACGCATGCTCAATATGACTGCTGATTCTACCGAATTTATCTCTCCCACCAATGACGAACAATATATAGATCAAAGTAACGTAGGCGAAGGCACATCAAACGGGACGTTGGTGAATTGGCAGTTTACGAAGTAGGTATTACCTTGTATATCTTTTTTGGATATAACGCCCTCAAGTCAATTATTGTAATCACGGGCTGGTGATTATGATGATTGAGGGAGGACCTATACGGGTAGAACAGTCTTACCCGAGATGATAGTATGCTATCTGGTCTGACTTTATCACCATGTATATGCATTATGCGGTATTACAAATCACTGTTACATATTGATAGAGCTCATAGCATTCTTGCTTGACTACCAGCATTATGATGACGATCATATACGTGGGAGCTAGGTGGTCCATAAGCACATCCTCAAATATCCCTAGTCGAGGGAGTATCGAAACTGGGCATCGATACTCCGAATTAGACTAGTGTATACTTTTCGAGACCCTGAAAAGGGGTAGTGGCCGGTCTCACAAGCCATTGGTGTCAGTTGGTCACCTAAGATAGTATACAGGTGCTCACTGGAGGTGAGTATATTGGACGGACTCGCCGGGAACAAGTTAGATGGTATTATACCTATTGCTAGATAGCAGTTCTCGAGTACAGGTTAGTCTGTCGGCCTGAGATCGCTATTTGTCTCGTGTGAGTTCCCATTGTGCTTTGATTACTACCCTACCACGACTCAAAGGAGTCGTGCAAACAGGTTTTAGTTGGGTACAGTCCCGAACCACAAGGAGGCAGTGAGTGGATCGTCGGGGATTCATCTCTCCCGGTATTGGGGGTAGATATCGCACTATGCGCGGGTGGCCATCACCAGAAATCCTTGGCCAAGGTAGACAAGAATTACTGATTTGGATATATAGTTTCTTAGTAGGTGATGGGCTTCACACTGACAAAAAATATCGCGTTATTAGGTGTCTGAATTTATCCACCACCCTAGACCCGGTATGCGATACTCTTAGACGAACAAACCAGACTGTATGGAGATTGTCACAGTCAGGCTCAGTAGGGGTACGGGTGAGTTTGATCGTCGTCCTTTCTTTCGCTCAATGCCTGGGTAGCCGTTACATACAACTAATGCCGCTGACGTGCTTGTGGTTAAACCCACTGCCAGCGTATTAACGAATCTTTAGATTCCCACACAGAGAGTTTTCCCGGTTCAGGAGATATGATGTAGATGACGTATGTTGGTACATACGGGTGCTCGATTAAATATGTGTATAGACTACACGGATTTTAATCGGACGATTGATAATACTAACGGCTTAGAATTAAGCTGGATTATTAAATCAAGTTTGATTTAATAATGTGTATGTGTGTGTGTGTGTGTATAATATATGTATTCTAGTATTACTGTTCACTATTCATTTTCTCTCTTAGCTATTTGTATTTTTATACGAATACGTATATATGTATTTCGATACGTATACCGGATTGTATTTCGTATTTATACGGAATTTGTTCTAGAAGATGGACACATCATTTGTGAATATTCATAAAATGAGGTGGAGGGTGAGGTAGTATTAAGCATGGTTGAAGACATGTAGAGAGGAATGAGCTCCATTAGTTTATTACAAAATATGGTGAGATATTTTATTTGCATGGTTGTAGAAAAAGATGAAACCATTCTTTTCTACTCTTCATTCTATTATTCTCTCATATTCTTCAACACATGCTCATGGCTATATTTCCTCACATTTTTTCCTCCTTCTTTATATGCTCTCTTGAGCTTTAGATTTGAGAGAAAATAATAGTGGAAAATTCCTACATCCGCAATCTCCATTCCTAGCGAGTTTGGAGCGTCGGTTGCTTCACTAGGTGAAGCCGGAGGTTGGATCGGTTTTCTCGTGTCACGCCCCGCTTCCCAGAGTGCGCTAAGATCGGCACGTGACAGAGCCAACCATACTACCTGTGGCTAGAAAACATCCCTCCATAGTCACACTACGGCTGTCTAGAGATATCAAGAACAATAGAAATAAAATAAACTATCTAGTACATGTCCATGAGCCAGAATAAACGAGTCAAGAAATAATATGCGGAAGCAATAAATCCAAATAACAATAACAATCTGGAAGGTACGGAAATAACTAAACTAACTGGATACTAACAGGATCCTCACTGCTCGGCCTGACGGCGGAAATACTTCTGATCAGCCTGCGACAAAGGTAGAGATCTGGGCCATGCAAAACCCAGACGTCAGTGCGTCATAATATCAATAATAATATAATCAGGGGGTAACAAGTCATGCAGGCACGAGTATGAACAGTAATAAAAGTAGAACAGTAACACGAATAAGGAACAGTGAAGGGTAAAAGCATATGTGATGTGCAGTGAGTAATCTGAACTAAGTTACTGGGTTAATTACTCTCAAGTCTTTGAAATCAATTTAATGAATCGTCGATATAACTCAATAGTATCCCGTGTATGCCCGGGACCATGGTCCATATTCTCGGGCTGAAACCGAGACATGCCGCTAGGCACTAAACAGGAAACATGTACAGATGAATGATGTCAGCATCATCATCCCAGGGCTGGCCTAGCCCCTAAAATTGATCAGTATAAGCATCGAACTGTCGAGTTACAAGTCAGGTTTCATCATTGATTTCCCCATACCCCCAAGTTATGTGTTCAAGTCAAGTATTGATAAATCTGAGACTAATGCCAACACAGGATCAAGCAGGAACAGGTTTGTCTATACAGACAACAGGATATGTCCATTGGGACAACATGTCAGGATTGTCGGCATTAGAAACAGGATCAGGTAACATGTCAAGTAATGATATATTAGGTCATGTCAGGTAATGTACATGTATCAAGTCATGTCAAGTAGTGGTGTATCAGGTCAAGTCAAGTAGTGCACAGGTATCAAGCGGGTGCTTATAATCAAACTGTAGCAAGTATTGAATCAGGGTGAAAGTACGGATGTACAATAAAAGCATGGATGCACAAATATCGATCAGGGGTTACATCATGACTAAGTAGGATGCACAATATCAAGCATGATTGTAACACCTTAGAATGTGTTTTGTGGTTAATTATATTTTATATATATAGTTTTTAATAAAAAGTTTACCAATTTGTTTTTTAATTATTTTATCCTATTTAATGAATATTTTAGTAGATTTTTCCTAGGCTTGCACACACTTGTGCATGATAACTAGGTTGTTAAGTGTGGTTTAACCATTTCTATAATCTAGTTTTAATATTGTTTAAGTGTTTTGGGTTTAATAGTTATGGTTGTTAAAAATAATAGGGGTTTTAAATTGATTTTTTTGTTTGGTTTGAAATGTTGACCTTGTGAGAGGGAGAGGGTATGGTGCTACATGGAGAGAGAGCCATGCCTCATTTAATGAAGTGAGAGAGAGTGAGAAGGGGGGGTTGTTTGTGTTCTCTCATTTCACTCTTTGCTCTCATTCTTTCACTCTCAAACACACACACACACCCCCACAACAGCAGAGCAAGGCAGCAGCAGCAGCTCCAACATCGGCATCCATCAGCAGCAGCAGCAGCAGACATCATCATCATCATCATCAGCAGCAACTGCAGGCAGCAACAGCAGCAGCAGGAGATCCAGCAACTTGCAGCAGCTCCTTTCACTTCTTCACCTGCCTTCTAGGGTACCATAGAGTATATTTCCTAAACCCAATCCCCTAGTTGCTAAGCTTGTGTGTTGATTAGCTTCGATTAGTGTTAAATAGCTAGTTTAGTGCTAGATTATGGTGGTTTGTGAGATGTTGTGGCAAATTGATGATTGTGTTGGTAAACCCTACCTATTTTAGTGTTATTAAGGTCACTTTAACTGAGAATTTCCCTGGATTACACTAAAATACCATAGGGTTTCCTTTTTAGTACAAATTAGCGTTTTTAAGCGATATTATGGCATTTTGTAATCTGCTATTGGCCCGGACCTTTCAGGATAAATTTGAGAATATTGGAGCATGCTCACTAGGTTTAGACAACACCACCAGAACACGAGCCCCTCTCTCCCAAACATGGCCGCAGATTTAATCATATTGGCCGCAATTTGCGGCCAGATTAGGGTGTTGGGTCTTGGGGTTTTGGGTAGGGTTGTCTGCAGTGTATTGTAGTGTTTTGGCATGTCTAGTTTTGTAAGATTTGACCTGTAGGAAAATCTGGGATCAAATATCGTTTTGCATGTCCGTTGTGTTTGCGCGATACGCGCGATACGTGAGTGGGTTCTGTGATCCAGCGTATCGCGGCGTGTCGCGATAGTTTTAGACGCGTATACACACGTTTTAGCATATCGTGCCCACGCGTGTTTAGTTCGCGACACGAGTTTCTCGTTTGGGTTCGATAACGCGTTTTGCGGAATATTTGACTTATATATGATTTCCATATCTAAATTGCAGGTTTGAAGGCGGGGACTACGGACACTGCTACAGGGGGGAGCAGATGGTAGGATTCACCGAGCGTGGAGCGTAGGTGAGTAGATTTAACATCTACAGGGGAATCTCCCGCATGGTGTTATGCGTCTGGGCTAGGATTCTAATACTTGTCGCATATTCTACGTCATTGTAAGAATTGCGCCTTTACTTTATTTCCTTGATATAGTTATACTGTGACTAGCAGCCGTAGTGTTAGTGTATATGCCCTAGGGGCCATTATTGTATCATACTAGTTTGTATATTACTTAATGGAAGCTTGGGATATTCACATGTATATAACAGTCTTGCTAAACATGGTAGTATGCTACTTGGTTTTTCTATATTAATATGTGAGTATACGTATTGATAGAGCTCTTAGGATCTTGCTTGACTACCAGCGTTGTGATGGCAGTCACACTAGTAGGGGCTGGGTAGTCTATAAGCACATCCTTATTCAGGTCCCTAGTCGTTGGATTATCGAGACAGGGCATCGATACTCCGGAGTAGACTAGTGTGTACATTTCTCATCCCAGTTGGGGAGATGGTCTGTCCCACAGCCGTCAGTACGTCGTACTGGAGATAGTATGCAGGTGCTCGTTAGGTTACGGGTATACCGGACAGGACTCACAGGGAACTGTTGGTTGGTTTTATACCAGTCGTCAGTGAACAGTTCCCAGGTGACATGAGTACAGCATAGTCCGCAGACTTGACACTGCTACTTCGCCTCGAGTGTGTCCCACTGTTCTTAGATTGCTACCCTACCACGGCTCAAAGGAGTCATGCAAACAGGTAGCAGTTGGGTGCAGTCCCGAGCACTTGGAGGAAGTGGCGGTTAGACAGGATTCGTCTCTCCCGGTATTGGGGGTTGATATCGCGCTGTGTCAGAGAGCCATTACGCAAAGTCCTTGGCCATGGCAAGCGAGATTTGCTGGTAGGTTCCAGTAGTTTCTCAGGGTGTAATGGGCTTCGCTCCGACACGACTTATACCGCTATTAGGGGACTGACGCTTGCCGCCCCCCTAGGCCCGATATGCGATAGTCTTAGACGAACAGACCGGACTGTACGGAGATTGTCACATCAGACTCAGTAGGAGTTCGGATGGGTTTCCTCATCGGCCTTCTTATCGACAACTACCTGGGGACCGTTACGTACAGCTAGTGCCGCTTGCGGTCTGTGGTTAAACCCCCTGCCAGCGTAGTAGTCGAGTCTCTAGAGTCCCACGCAGAGAGTTTCCCTACTCCAGGAGAAACGATATAGAGGTCGTATGGTTTTACGACAAGGGTTCGGACGCATACGTGTGTTTGCGCACGTACGACTTTCGGACAGTTTTTACTAGTCGGCTTTGGTTTAAGCCAGTTACTAGTATCCGGTTATTGGATTTATACAGTCTAAAGTTTTTCCGTGTTTTCACGGATATGAGGGGTATTCTCGTAATTGCGCGAGAAGCTTCTAGAAGATGGTGACTAAGGAGGTTAAGGTGGCATATACATTAAATGAGATTAGTGAGTCATATGGATGATTCATCCATGTCATTAATGCTTCATAATTGCTTAATGACTCATGGATGTGAATCACAATTAGATACTTATTAAGCATGGTTGTAAAACATTATCTTTACTTTTCTTGATAAAATAAAATGCTTGATATATATTATGATAACTCATTTTCTCATTTCATTTTTTTATTCTCACCTTCTCTCTCCTCAAGCTCTCTCTCTTCAAACCCTAATCCTCCCCTCTCATGTGTTGAGTACAAGGATTAGTTAGACTACTTAATCCATAACCATACTCTATTTCATCTAGGTACTTTGATTAGCACTTAAAGATACCTAGTTGCCTCAAGTTTAGAGGCAAAGCTTGGAGTTTAGCTCTCGTGGTGGATCGTCTACTACTTGGAGAAGGCCGAGGAGGAGGTGGAGTTCGTAAAGACGAAGGACACGTTTCGTTAGGTATAATCCCTTAACATAGTAGTTGTTAACTTCTATGTTTGTTGTTAGTTATCGTTTAGCTTCGATTCATGCGGTTAGTCGATGTTTAGCATAGAACAAGATCGTTTTTCATATTTCCGCCTCCCCGCAAGTCGTGGGGTGTTGTACATCGACTTACAGTGGTATCAGAGCCTCGCTAAACAATAATTAACTCACTTGCAAAATTGTATGAATTTCGAACGGAAAAAACCAAAATCGGAAAACCCCGATATCATGGTTTCTGTCGATTTTTAAATGAGGTCCAAAAATTTTTCAGGGACCTTCAGAAAGCCTTAAATGATAGTAGAAGAACACCCAAGAAAATTGGGCTCATGAATCTGCTAAAGCGCCGCGGAACCGCGGCGAACCCCCCCGATCCGCCGCGATTCCGCCACCGAGTTGCCGATTCACCAGCCCAAATTTCCTGTGTTGGTTCTCTGTGATATTTGGTATTTTCTAGAATTTTTTAATTTTTGCTCAGGTTTCAGATTTACAGAGAAGTAATGGAGCAAAATTAAATGTGTTTAATCGATCGAAATTATACGGTATTTGCTTGTTGGATTATATCTGTGTTTGTATAATGTGTTCGTAAACCTCCCCTAACTGCTAGTATGTCGGTTGGCAGGGGGTTGCACATTTCTGTAATGGTTTTTACTGTTTGTGGATATGAACTGTGTTGGACTGTTGTGATGTTTAGCCGGGGTTAAGTGATGGGTTATTATTTAGTTCATTTGATGTAAATGTAATTTGTTGTAATATTATTTTGCGGGGCACATCCAGGTTGCGGTTGTAGCCACCGTTGTATTATTTCATTTTACTGTTTTTGCTCCTAGACAGACCCAAGGTGGGGTGCACAAACTGCCGGGTGGGTAGTTTGCCGTACCCGTTGGGGTCTTGGGTGGGGTAATGGCTATTTATCACAACTGTGTAATCCGTCTTTTGTTGCAGGTTCAAAACAAACACGGATTACTTGTAAATCCAATAAAGTTCATCTGTGATCTGGAATGCCTATTATTGCGTCTGACGAATGTACAATATCTATATATGATAGCTATTTAGACGTCACTTATGTTTTACACCCGTGCTAGCCCAGCCCCCGCTCTGTCGTTAGTTAAGTAACCTAACGGGTAATGACGGGACCCCGTGGCGAATGCGGATGGCATAAGAGAACGTTGTATTTTCGTTGTTTTCTGCAATGATAGGTTAATGATGGGACGCATTATTAATAATGCAAAGAAAATAAACCAAAATTTTAATCGTTGGAACAATTTAAAAGAAACCACTCGGTTAATTTTAAAAACAGATATTTTTTTAAATGCAGAGCTTTAACCACTCCTTTTAAAAGCTATCAGGTTCCTTCGGTTATATTAAGTTCACTACGTTCACGGTTTCGCCAAAACCATTCGTAGCCCTCCGTCATTTCATTTGAGTATTCAGTAGTATTCAAGCTATGCATTTTGGCCAAAGTCAAGGCATAGTGTTTGGTAGCTGCTGGGTTTTCATTTGTTGCATAAGATAGATGAGTTGGTTTGGGACAGTCGTATTATCATTTGACCAAAGTCAGGGGTATATACGGATGGGTTCAAATTGACAAGATAATGACGGGTAGAACTTGACATGTGACTTATGACATTTTGACCAAAGCCAAGGTCATAAGAGCATGGGGCAAAAACTTATATCGGGAATTTCTAAAGAAACTGAAATTTGCAAAGAGATGCATACCATTTGGAGTTTGATGAATGTTGGTAGCATTCCTTCAACATTATCATACGATGATATTTGGATCCCGATCCTACTGTGAGTATATGCTACTTATCAGGATATTCGTCACTTAACGATCAATGCTATAAACCAAGTAGGTGTCAAGAAAAGTGTCAGCAGGGTTACGCCCCCAGAGAAAAGAGGTTCTTTAATTAAGGAACTTCGCGAAAGCGTTGGAAAACCTCCCTCGAAGTATCGACACTAGCCTGGCTGAACGGTTAAGCAAGAATTGTACAGTGAGAATAGTCCTGGCTAATTCTTCTTTTATGGTTTGAGGAAGGATTCGAGAAATAGTGGGAGCCATCCAGTTTAGATAAACTAAAAACCACTCTAAACTTGCAAGAGCATCATGATAAAGAGTTTTCTTCTCTCTCTCCTAATTGCAGCGACCCTGAAAATGACTGGACTTAAGTTACTTTTAGAGAAAAATATACTGACAGGGCCAAACTATAAAGATTGGCTGCGGAATGTCAAAATGGCTTTGACCTATGACAAATTGGGGTACGTCCTCACCGCTACGGCACCTGCTGTCCCTGGTCCCAAATCCAGTAATGCGGATAAGGAAATCCGCAAAACCTGGGATTTCGATTGCGCGAAAGCCAAGTGCATCGTGCTTGCCTCGATGAACAATGAACATCAGAGGAGGCACGAGGATATGGAACTAGATGCCATATTTCTCCATACAAAGGAACTTTATGGAGAGCAATCTCGTACAGCAAGATACGAGACCTCTAAGAACTTGTTTCGAGCGAGGTTGGCTGTCGGGTCATCGGTAGGAGAACATGTCCTAAAGATGATCGGCTATATAGAAGAGCTCGCAGACCTTGGGACGACTTTGGATAATGAGCTCTATACAGACCTTATTCTCCAGTCCCTTCTTTCCACCTACGCCCAGTTTATCCTGAACTTCAACATTCAAAGAAAAGAAGTTGAACTTCCGGAACTCCTGAACATGTTAAGGAGTGCAGAGGGCACCTTGCAGAAGGCAAGGGAAACACCCGCTATGTTTGTTGGCGGTGCATCTTCTTCCAGGTCCAAGGCTAGGGCCAAAGGAAGGAAGAAGAAGGCCGCCCCCAGACCTAGAGGAGGTGTTAGTAAGGTGGGAGGGAAGGGAAAGAAAAAGTTTGCGGTACCGGTAGTGGGCCAGGATGAGTGCTTCCATTGTTACAGGAAAGGGCACTGGAAGAAGGATTGCAAGGCGTGGAACGCCAAGAACCAGGAACCGAAGCAAGCTGTGGTTTCGACTTCAGGTGTATTTGTAATTGAGAATTGTCTGTCGATCAACTCTACTTCCTGGGTATTGGATACCGGATCAGGATCTCATATTTGCAATTCATTGCAGGCACTGAGAAACCATAGAGTGCTGAAGGAAGGTGATATGACCCTAAAGGTTGCTAACGGAGCTAGCGTGGGAGCTGCGTCCGTCGGGGATTATCACCTAGGATTGACGAGTGGACACATTTTGGTTTTACATAACTGTTTTTTTGTACCAAGCTTAACATGTAATATCATATCAGTTTCCTTGTTATCAAATAAAGGTTATGATTTCACGTTTGTAAGAGATGTTGTTAACATCCACCTTAATCATGGTTTGATTGGGTCCGGTACACTAAATAACGGTATATATGTTTTAAACCAACTCCAAATTTTCAATGTCCAGAACACACTAAAAAGAAAGTCTCCAGATTTAAATAAAGCTTTCTTATGGCATTGTAGACTGGGTCACATCAATGAGAGAAGGTTGACTAAGTTGCATAGAGAAGGATATTTGGAATCGTTCGAATATCAAACTTATGACACTTGTCAATCTTGTCTCAAAGGAAAGATGACAAAGACTCCATTTACT
The DNA here is from genome assembly GCA_030015575.1 of Agapanthus africanus. Classification (NCBI taxonomy): domain Eukaryota; kingdom Viridiplantae; phylum Streptophyta; class Magnoliopsida; order Asparagales; family Amaryllidaceae; genus Agapanthus; species Agapanthus africanus. The sequence continues at coordinate 215,033,857 of JASDDO010000008.1, forward strand.
GGACAAGGAGTAAGAGCGAGCAAGCTCTTAGGACTCATACACAGCGATGTATGTGGTCCAATGTCTACGCATGCAAGAGGTGGTTTTTCCTATTTCATTACTTTCACGGATGATTACTCAAGATACGGATTCATTTATCTGATGAAACATAAATCCGAGGCTTTTGAGAAATTCCAAGAGTATAAGAATGAAGTAGAAAACCAAACCGGCAAAAGTATCAAGACACTTAGATCTGATCGAGGTAGTGAATACTTGAGTGCCGAGTTCCTAGGTTACCTAAAAGAGAAAGGAATTCTCTCTCAGCTTACTCCTCCATACACTCCACAGCATAACGGTGTATCGGAGAGACGGAATCGAACCCTATTGGATATGGTACGATCCATGATGAGTAATGCTGAGTTACCGCGATCTTTTTGGGGTTATGCGCTAGAATCAGCAGCATATCTTCTGAACAGGGCTCCTACCAAGACTGTGCCTACCACTCCATATCAGATGTGGACTGGGAATAAACCCCATCTTCAGCATATGAAGATTTGGGGATGTCCAGCTTTTGTTAAAAAGCAGCATGTGGACAAGCTCGAGGCACGATCAGTAAAATGTATGTTTGTAGGATATCCAAAGAACTCCAAGGGATATTATTTCTATTACGCAGAGGAACAAAAGGTTTTTGTTTCTCGTAATGCCAATTTTCTAGAACATCAGTTTTTAGAAAAGGAAATAAGTGGGAGCGAAATAGAACTGGAAGAAATTCCAGAACCACAAGCTGCTACTGAAAGTTTGGTAGAACCGGAAGTACAAGAAGAACAGGACATTCCCGCACCCCTCCGCAGGAGTAGTAGGCCATCTCATCCGCCTAAGAGATACTACGGTTTTCTCATAGATGGGGATAGAGAGGATTGCATCATAGATGATGATGAACCTACTGACTTCCAGCAGGCCATTCAGAGCGGCGACTCGGTACGATGGCTAGATGCAATGCGGACCGAAATGGAGTCCATGTACACCAACAAAGTATGGACTTTGGACTTTGCTCCAGATGGGGTAAAACCCATAGGATGCAAATGGATCTTCAAGAAAAAGATTGGTGTAGATGGACAGGTGGAAACCTATAAGGCTAGAATTGTTGCAAAGGGTTTTCGTCAAAGACATGGTTTGGACTATGACGAAACTTTTTCTCCAGTGGCTATGCTCAAATCCATTCGGGTCCTTCTTGCTATTGCTGCCTTCCATGATTATGAAATCTGGCAGATGGACGTAAAGACGGCTTTTCTGAATGGAAATTTAGAAGAGTGCGTCTATATGGATCAGCCAGAGGGTTTCAATCAGAGTGGGAGCAGCGGGAAAGTATGCAAGCTGCTTAAGTCCATTTATGGACTAAAGCAGGCATCGCGGAGTTGGAACATCTGTTTTGATGAGACAGTCAAAGAATATGACTTTATCAAAAATCCAGATGAACCGTGCATATATAGTAAAGTTGTAGCCAGAAGTGTCGTATTCCTCGTCTTGTACGTGGATGACATTCTATTGATTGGAAATGACATTCCTATGCTACAATCTGTCAAAGGATTCTTGTCACACAGGTTCTCCATGAAAGACCTGGGTGATGCCTCTTACATTCTGGGGATCCGGATCTATCGTGATAGATCCAAGAGGATGTTGGGACTTTCGCAGTCCAGGTATATCGACACTGTACTGAAAAGATTCAGTATGGAAGATTCTAAGCGCGGTAATCTACCGGCTTATCACGGAATCACCCTCTCCAAAGAGATGTCTCCCAAGACTGATTTGGAAAGGGAACGCATGTCTATTATACCCTACGCTTCTGCGGTAGGCTCTATAATGTATGCAATGTTGTGCACCAGACCAGATGTAGCTTATGCACTGAGCGTGGTAAGCCGGTATCAGTCAGACCCAGGGGAGAAGCACTGGATAGCAGTAAAGAACATTCTCAAGTACCTGAGAAGGACTAAGGAGATGTTCTTGGTTTACGGCGGAAAAGACCTCAGGTTGGAGGCCTTTACTGATTCCGGCTTCCAGAGTGATAAGGACGATTCCAAGTCCATGTCAGGTTATGTCTTTACCCTCAATGGAGGGGCGGTGTGCTGGAAGAGCTCCAAGCAGGACACCGTTGCTGACTCGACTATGGAAGCGGAGTATATAGCTGCTTGCGATGCCGCAAAAGAAGCGGTCTGGATGAAGAAGTTCCTAACAGAACTTCAGGTGGTTCCTACCATAGTTGATCCAATACCTCTGTATTGCGACAACAACGGAGCTATAGCTTTACCGAAGGAACCAAGGTCCCATCAGAAATCCAGACACATCTTAAGGCGGTATCACTTGATCAGGGAGATCATTGATCGTCAGGAGATCGAGGTTCGGAGAGTTGCTTCTGAAGAGAACATTGCTGATCCATTCACGAAGGCCCTACCTCAGATTCAGTTCGAGAGGCTACTCGAGATCATCGGTCTTCGATATGCCAGTACATGGCCCTAGTGCAAGTGGGAGATTGTTAGTGTATATGCCCTAGGGGCCATTATTGTATCATACTAGTATGTATATTACTTAATGGAAGCTTGGGATATTCACATGTATATAACAGTCTTGCTAAACATGGTAGTATGCTACTTGGTTTTTCTATCTTAATATGTGAGTATACGTATTGATAGAGCTCTAAGGATCTTGCTTGACTACCAGCGTTGTGATGGCAATCATACTAGTGGGGGCTGGGTAGTCTACAAGCACATCCTTATTCAGGTCCCTAGTCATTGGATTATCGAGACAGGGCATCGATACTCCGGAGTAGACTAGTGTGTACGTTTCTCATCCCAGTTGGGGAGATGGTCTGTCTCACAGCCGTCAGTACATCATACTGGAGATAGTATGCAGGTGCTCCTTAGGTTATGGGTACACCGGACAGGACTCACAGGGAACTGTTGGTTGGTTTTATACCAGTCGTCAGTGAACAGTTCCCAGGTGACATGAGTACAGCATAGTCCGCAGACTTGACACTGCTACTTCGCCTCGAGTGTGTCCCACTGTTCTTAGATTGCTACCCTACCACGGCTCAAAGGAGTCGTGCAAACAGGTAGCAGTTGGGTGCAGTCCCGAGCACTTGGAGGCAGTGGCGGTTAGACAGGATTCGTCTCTCCCGGTATTGGGGGTTGATATCGTGCTGTGTCAGAGAGCCATTACGCAAATTCCCTGGCCAGGGCAAGCGAGATTTGCTGGTAGGTTCCAGTAGTTTCTCAGGGTGTAATGGGCTTTGCTCCGACACGACTTATACCGCTATTAGGGGACTGACTCTTGCCGCCCCCTAGGCCCGATATGCGATAGTCTTAGACGAACAGACCGGACTGTACGGAGATTGTCACATCAGACTCAGTAGGAGTTCGGATGGGTTTCCTCATCGGCCTTCTTATCGACAACTACCTGGGGACCGTTACGTACAGCTAGTGCCGCTTGCGGTCTGTGGTTAAACCCACTGCCAGCGTAGTAGTCGAGTCTTTAGAGTCCCACGCAGAGAGTTTCCCAACTCCAGGCGAAACGATATAGAGGTCGTATGGTTTTACGACAAGGGTTCGGACGCATACGTGTGTTTACGCACGTACGACTTTCGGACAGTTTTTACTAGTCGGCTTTGGTTTAAGCCAGTTACTACTATCCGGTTATTGGATTTATACAGTCTAAAGTTTTTCCGTGTTTTCACGGATAGGAGGGGTATTCTCGTAATTGCGCGAGAAGCTTCTAGAAGATGGTGACTAAGGAGGTTAAGGTGGCATATACATTAAATGAGATTAGTGAGTCATATGGATGATTCATCCATGTCATTAATGCTTCATAATTGCTTAATGACTCATGGATGTGAATCACCATTAGATATTTATCAAGCATGGTTGTAAAACATTATCTTTACTTTTCTTGATAAAATAAAATGCTTGATATATATTATGATAACTCATTTTCTCATTTCATTTTTTTATTCTCACCTTCTCTCTCCTCAAGCTCTCTCTCTTCAAACCCTAATCCTCCCCTCTCATGTGTTGAGTACAAGGATTAGTTAGACTACTTAATCCATAACCATACTCTATTTCATCTAGGTACTTTGATTAGCACTTAAAGATACCTAGTTGCCTCAAGTTTAGAGGCAAAGCTTGGAGTTTAGCTCTCGTGGTGGATCGTCTACTACTTGGAGAAGGCCGAGGAGGAGGAGGAGTTCGTAAAGACGAAGGACACGTTTCGTTAGGTATAATCCCTTAACATAGTAGTTGTTAACTTCTATGTTTGTTGTTAGTTATCGTTTAGCTTCGATTCATGCGGTTAGTCGATGTTTAGCATAGAACAAGATCGTTTTTCATATTTCCGCCTCCCCGCAAGTCGTGGGGTGTTGTACATCGACTTACACGTAGGACACTGCACATATTATTGACGGTTCATGTTGCACGAGCACGGATTGTATGCTACACACACACCGTCAATAATTGCCATGTCACACACAAACCATTATAGACATTATATTGCTTGGTTAGGGACCTTGTGACATTGATTCGTACTGCTTATCACATATGACATTACCATACCTATATACCTATAGAGTATCGTACCATTAGTGATAGGTACACATACCCTTTACGATACATCTACAGGTATACCTTACTCATATTTTTCCTATACCCAGGGGGGGTATACGACATCAGTTCTTATAGGTAGATACCTATACATTGCTACACCTGTATGTTACACACATATTCAGTTGCTGTTACATATTTACCTTTACTGATGTTACTTAGCTGTACCTTATTAGTTTCACATACATCTGGTTTCAGCTATATATTCTCATTTATATGCTCGCATTTCAGATATATCGCATACATTTATTCCTGGATTTGCGCATTGTTTATTTGGATTTTACATGATGTTTTCTGGATTTGGGAACCGCGGGAGTTCATGAAATTATGCATACATTGAAAAACCCGGTTTCCTTGATATGATATTTGCGCATCCACCATGGGTTTTATCGGTGCTGATATATATATATATATATATATATATATATATATATATATATATATACCCCTACGAGGAGGCGTCGAGGACGTAGAGGGTACATGGTGGGGCCCGGAGGTACCCCGGGGCAAGAAAGGGATGTCGATGTGCTATGAGCCGATGAGCCCGACAGGGGAACCATACCATCCGGTGACAGTACCAATGACTCGGCGGGGATCATGGAAATACCATTGGGAGTCATGTGCGTATGCATACGTCGAAAGGCGAGGGTCAGAGCTAGGCACTCGTGCTTTCGGGACAGCGTATGATACGTACCTATCAGGATTTCTGTGTCGATGCTTGGCACATTGTTTTCATGATATTTCTTTTAATACCTTTGTATATATAACAGGGGATTTAGCCGTTGTTATATATACCCTTACACCAATATTAGTGGAATGGGACGCTAATATATGTGTATTGACCCCATCATATTTATTTCTGCATATATATTTATTTAGGATGTTAGAAATTTACTCGAGATTCGACTTGGGATATAGGTGATTCATTGAGATTGGATATTGGATATGAAAGAGATTGTTGATTTGTACATTCGAGATATAGGAGAGCTATTCGATATTGTACATTGAGGTAATGTGAGAGCCCAGTTTGGGGGCTGATTTGAGGAATTGAGGATTTGAGTGTCTTGATGGATTGTGATCTTGCCACGATGTCAGGTTTCCGTGGAAATGACATATTCCACCCCATACCTCACACTTATCTATTTTATGCACAGTTTCATATATTGGTAATACCTGTTAGTGTACCCTTATGATAGTTGCATATCTACATTTTCATATCCCTATTGCATGGTTATTGCATACTATTGTCATGTTACTATTGCTTCACATATTGATTGTACCTGCTAGTGTACTTTCCATTATTTTGCATTCACATGACATGTTATTACTGTAATCGCATACCTTAGATTCATGCTGTACGTACATTCCTGCGATTATCTGCATATGTTATCTACTATTCACGAATTGGCAACTCACCCCCGTTGTGCCACAGGTGTTTCAGGTTGTTCCCCAGAGTAGCCGAGGCAGGCTATTCCGCTATTCAGCTATCATCTTTTGCTACAGATACCGCATCGGCTCACAGTATACTATTTTGCTTAGGTGGGTTGGATGATTATCTGTATTTCATATTGTACATTCGTTGTATCTTGTACTCTCCATCTACTAGTATGTTGTTGACTTAGAGACTTGGTGAGGACGATATTGTATATTATTTATAGTTTGTTATCTTTTATATACAGCTTTCTCTCTATTATCTTTATTTCTTCGCTACGGCGTCGTATATTTGTGTTGTTTTCATCTTGGCTAGTTTTTACAAAAAGGGGGTGTTGCCAAAATTTTAAAGAAAGAAAGTAGGACTTTTAAAGAATTTGGGTTGCGATTTAAAATGTTTCAAAAACTTATTTTATCTTTTCCGTATTTTCTTGGTTTAGATTTTTGGGTTTTGGCTTTCTTTTACTGCGTTACGTTTTTAGGCGTTGCGTAGTATTAGGGCCGTCACGGGCCAATTTTGGGTCGTGACAAAGTTGGTATCAGAGCGCTAGGTTTTACCTTTCGGAGTGTAGGATGACCTTAGTATGATGGAGTAGGTAGCTTAAGCAAAGTAACGTAGTGTGTGTATGTCTGCAGCATACCCACGATGCGGTACTTCGCCTTAAGTGACCTAAGTACAAATTGCTTGAAATTTCTTCCTTGATGATTCATATCCTTGAGATTCGATTCCTTATTCTCATCGAATCTTATATCTATTTATAGCCTTGCCGCCGATGACTATGGGGACTCAGAGTGATGCAGCGAGGGCCGATGTCAGAGTTGGCTCGGGTGAGACGAGTTCTGACCAGGATGACACTCTAGTTGCACAGGTGCAGACGGATCAACCTACGACATATACTCTTGATAGGCTTTTGGCAGAGATGCAGGACTTCCGCCAGACGATGAGTTCTTTGGTTGATGTCGTTCGGGAGCTACGACAGGAGGTTGTCACCCCTGTTACTCACTTGTCACTTACGATCAGCATGCAGCAGTCCATCACCTACACAGCACCAGTGGTTGCAGCTCCAGTTGATGAGGCGCATATTCCAGAGGCTCAGAGAGTTCCAGGACAGTGGAGGACTCGTACCAGTGTACCAGCCCAGAGGCAGAGGTTTGGTTATCGAGACAGATTTCGTGGCCGTCGCGGGAGTAGCAGAGGCTTAGGACGAGGACAGTCGTTCAGCTCTCATCCCCAGGATGGTCAGCAGTCAGCGCGTGGATGTTTTCGATGCGGGAGCCTTCAGCACTTCGTCAGGGATTGTTCCTTAGCACCTCGTCATGATCGTTTTCAGAGAGGCCGTAGACGTGGAAGATTTTCTCAGAGGGATCAGCCTACCAGAGGAGTTTAGCCTGTTGCGGGTAGAGGGCAGACACAGGAGTTTGCTTTTACTCATCGGGACGCGCAGACATCCAATGTAGAGTTTTCAGGTATTCTTAATTCACATGTTCTTTTGATTGTACTCTTTTCTTTTCATACTTGTACCGTGGTTGAGTAGATTAGTCGTAGTTTGTGTTAACTTCTGTCAGCAATTCTTTTGTTACGCGACACGTATTCAGTTATGTGCTAATCGGATAGGAGATAGAGATTCGTCCGTCGTTTTGATCCTTCTAGAGATGTTGGATTTGACGTTCTTCTGGGCACGGACTGGTTAACTACGTGCTAGGTGTCTGTGGACTACCATGAGGAAACAGTCAGGAATTGTTTTCCCGGCAAGTCAGTTCTTGTTGTGTAGGTGGATAGTTGTGCCGCCTCGCACAGCTTGAATTCAGCCTTTTTTCGCTAGTCGGCTACTGAGGAGGTGTCATGGATTCTTGGCGTTCATTCGTGATACCGTAGCCACAGAGGGTTTGTTGGGCCGGTGTTCCTTTCGTGCGAGAGTTTTCTGACGTTGTTCCGGATGAGCCGGCGAAGCTTAGGGAGCTTAAGGATCAGCTGCAGAGTTATTTGTTTGGGGAGTTTTGTGTGTCTGAGTGTTTCGCTTTTGGAAGCTCCTATTTCTGTTCGTCAAGGAGAAAGATGGCAGTTAGGGTTGCGTATCGACGGATCGTTGATTGAATTGGCTTATGGTGCGGATAGGTATCCCTCACCTCGCTTTGACGATTTCTTCGATCAGCTCCAGAGTGCGAGACATTTTCTAAGTTTGCTTGGGATCAGGTCATCATTATTGCGGGTTCGGAGTGATGGCATTCCGAAGACTGCCTTGTGCGTGCTACGGGCTTTGTGTGTCTTAGTGAGTCATTGGATTCACTAATGCCCTGGCAGCATTCGTAGATATGATGAACCAGATTTCTGCAGGCCGTTCCTCGACCAGTTATTGTTGTGTTATTTACGACATTCTGGTCTATCTAATGTGTCTTGATGAACAGGAGCAGCACTTGAGGATTTGTTATGCAGATACTGGGAGAGCACCAGCAGTTTTCTAAATTCTCGGAGTGTTTCTTCAGGCTTGTTTTGTGTGAACCCCTAGGTCTTGTAGTCACGGGAGACGGTTTCGTATGGTTCCGAGGGAGATCGTGGCCGTACAGCTTAGGTCCAGACTTGTGTGCAGGACGGAGGTCCGCAGATTTTTGGGATTAGCAGGTTCTTACCACCGTTCGTGCAGGATTGCTAGAGTAGTACTGCACCGTCGACTGAATGGACCGGAAGGGAGGTTTCTTTTCTGTGGACTGAGGCATGTGTGCGGAGTTTCGGCAGTTGAAGATTCTGTTAACAACTGCATCTGTTCTTTCTTTGTTCTTGGTTCGGACGACCTTGTTGTTTAACTGTAATGTTTCTTGAGTGGGGCTTAAGTGTGTACTGAGGTGACACTACAGAGTTATCGCTTTTGCTTCCCTACATTTGGAGGAAGTACGAGAAGGATATTCTACTCATGATCTGGAGATGGCCGCGGTGGTTTTGCGTTGGAGATTTGGAGACACTACTTGTTCGAGAGTCATGTCAGATTTTCCACGGACCACTAGAGCTTAATGTACATCTTCCTGCAGCGGGTTTTGATTGTGGTGATAGTCTTCTGCAGATTTACAGTTCTTGTGTGATCGTTGAGTAAAGTTTAAGTTCGTCTCTACGGAGGGGAAAACTTGCTCATGTCCGCGCCCGACCACTTTCCTTAAATCGTTTTCGCGAGACACTGCCCGCCTATGCTCGTTCGTCAGTGATACTTGAGCATACTCTGCTGGGTAATGATTCGGAGACCTTGATTTGTGACAATGGTGTGCTAAGTTAGGGACGCGTTTGTGTACCTGATATCATCGGGTAGAGACGTGAAATCCTAGAACATGCACATCTGTCAACTCTCTATATGCATTCAAGTTCCACCAACATTTAGCGTGACTTGTGAGATAGTTACGAGTGGACATAGATGTAAAGAGAAGTTTCAGGTTTCGTTCAAGGTGTCTGTCTTGTTGTGTGCTTGGGTCGAGCATCTGAGGCCGGCTGGAGAGTTGCAATCTTTAACCGTTCCGAAGTAGGAGTGGGAGCAGATCTCCACGAATTTCGTTATGGTTAGTACCCAAGTTTAGTCAGGGTGTGACTCCATTCGGATTCTTGTCGTCCGGTTATACTCAATGTGCTCAGTTGTTTCTTGTTAAGTTGTGTGTTTGTTTTGATTGTTGTCAGCAGTTGGGGATCGTCACTTGCCATTGTTAGGGTTCTCCTTCGATAGTTGTTATCAGGAGACACTCCAATTGGCAACCTTTAGGTTTAGGGGTTAGGTCGTGTCGATCACCAGTCTGTTGTTTTTCTGACTCTGCGTAAGTAGGATTGGGACCCCAGCTATGTCTAGAGACTTCGGAGATGGTCCAGTTGTGTTAGGTCAGGATGGAAATTGTCCATTGCGAACTGAGGTCTTATGCCGACTGTGTTGGTCATAAACTCGATCATTGGCTCAATCCTCTAGTGTCGATCAGCACATCTGAGTAACCTCATAAAGGCGATCCGCCAAACGCTCGTGGCGCGAAGACACAATAAAAAGACACATCTCTGCAATCGTGTGTCGCCGGAATTTCGCCCTGGTCAGTCCTCGTTCGTGACGAGCTCGTGCTGACCGCAACTCTAGCTGTAGCTCTCCCTGCCCGTAATCGTGGCAGCAAAACCATAACTGGTACTGATGAGGCTAGATCGGAATGAATATAAAACTGAGCAAAGAAATGTACATCCTAAGGCTCCTTAAGTGGAGTAGCGTATCGTAAATATGCCGCGGAACATACCTACGGTACGTTACTCTACTTCAGTCACCTATTCCATCAACCAAGGGTCATCCTACGCTCCGAAGGTAAAACCTAACGCTCTGATACCAACTTTGTCACGACCCGAAAGTACGGAACATGACCGACATTTAAACTACAAACGTCTCGAAGAGTACGTAATCTAGGTAAACCGAAAGCCCAGAAATCCAAACCAAGAAAAAGATGTAGAGTGCAGGAAAAAAACCAACTTAAAGAAAGTCGTTTCAATAGCATAAGCCGAATTATGCGGTTTTTTTAAAAACATCAAAAATTTCCTGAAAATTTCGGCAGAGTCTCCTTTGTAAATACTGGCCCCCAAACGGGATACAACATGAATAGTATACGAAATCAAAAAAAAAGGGCATCCCCAAGCGGGAGCTAGCTCTTCGTCAATCGACGGCCACAACCACACAAGCAATATAATATACAACGCCAACGGCGAGGATCAAAACTCAAAAGGAAACTCAAACCACAAGAAAACCACAGAAAAATAATGCGCGACTCTAAGGTCGAAGGAATAACATCACTGGTCTCTATCTCAAAGTAAATACATGTTTGGTTGATGGAACTTCTAGATACAACAGAATAATGATATACAAGATATATAATGGGGGTACGATACAAGTAAACCCACATACTAGCAATCACCCGAAGGAAACTATGCCCGCAAGCCGTAATGAAACCTGTACGGCAAACCTGCAAGAAACTGGGGCACAACGGGGGTGAGTTGCCAACTCGTGAATAGAAAAACATCTATGGAAAGAAATCGCATAAATAACACAACCTAGGTCAATGATCATAATATATCCTCAATTATATATAACATGCAACCTATAACAAGGCTAGGGTAAATATCTAACCCGAGTGTAATCTCATGTGCCCGTGTCAGTGCCTCAGGTAGCAATAAATCATATGAATGAGGTATGAATGCATGAAAACAGAATACATGTAAATGAAGAACTGTTTTCATAACTTAGTGAGATTTCCTTTGTATTTTTAAAATGAGGTATCATAATGAAATCAGCATAAAACAGTGCGTAGCATCGGCACAAAACGTATCCCAATATCTCGATATCTCTGTATCACAGTCTCTGTACCTCAATATCTCGAAATCTCAATGTCTCAATCACAATATCTAGGGCGCCGTCAGTCCAGACCGGCCCCTACCATCCATCTCAAGACCACGACGGTATCCTCCGGATATCCGACGCGTCGGGTAAAATCACCGTTAGGTAGTGCTCCCCTGCCAGGCTCACATCGTCATCATCACGCGCTTCTTGCCCCGGGGTACCTTACCGGGTCCACCATGTACCCGAAACGGTTCATCCGTCTCCTCGAATCGGGTCTCGAAATCCATCAGCAAACTCATGGTGGACGACTCATACATCATGGGAAAACCGCACTTTTTAATTTAAAAGAGAGAAAAGGTTTATTTATGTTTTTGCGGTTTTCCTCCAAATCCAGAAAATCTCATGGAAATCCGAATCCAAAATCTCAATAACACGTAAAATAGTGAATATATGCATGAGAATCCATGAATGCGGCATAACAATGAATAACAGTATGCATGAAGTAGCAGGTAATAACTACAATGTCTAAACTAACATATAAGGCAAGTACGCTAATATCATGTCTAAACTATTAGCTAACAGGCTATGTCAAGAAATAATATTTTCTAAGGTGTACGTGACATGGCAATTACCGATGAAGATGTGTGTGAGCCGGCAAGTAAGTGTACGTGGTACATACACATCATCGGTAATGGTGCTGGTGTCCTAACAATATGATATCAACATTGCAATAAGAAATTATAGCATAAGTATGCGATGCGAAGCGAACCACAATAATAAGCGGGAGCTGAATACTAGACGCAACTGTAACTAACCTGCATTAATCTAATATAAGTCCTACAAATGGTGCCTTTTGAAATAACACGAATCATGGGGTTTTGAAAATAGGGGCTACGGTGTTTTTATGAAAAGATACGTCTTTTGAAATATCCGTAGGATCCCTTGGGCTGTCTTTTAAAATACCCACGATTCGTTAGTTTTTGAAATAGGTAAGAATCGAATCTAATCTAACAACTAAACTAAACTAAAGGGCTAAGCTAACAAGCTGGACTACAGGTAAGGAAACCGCCTAACATCTGAGTCGATCCATATACATACCTGTATATATATTAGTCGGTGATCCCGCCTCAATAATATCATGTCCGATACCATATCTACAATCAGACATCCCAAGTCAAGAGTGCGGATCAATCATCAAGATATAGCTCGTACGTAAATCCGTCGTACGACATCCCCAAATCTGGGTACGGGTCAATATCATATTCATCACACTACTCATCCGGTATCCTCTTTATCAAAGATCATAGTCTAAGGTACTGACCTAGGTCTAGTATAATACTGATATCCTCAATATACTCATGATCTGACTACTGATCGACAATCTCGTACAAACCGATATCGCAACCTCAACACAAATCTCATCGACTCAGCTCAATCCCAAGTATCATCCTCAAATCCGTATGTGAACACATAGTCCCATACCCATGAGAACACATAACTATATATTCTCGTAAGCACAAATGAAAGAAGAAGGTATGCAAGTATGGGTGGGTGTGTGCATGTGGTGCGACCACTACTCTAGGGTTTCGCGACACTAAAACACCCAAGAACACCAAAAATCCATATCATCATCAATATACTCAAACAAAATATAATCAATATATATATGTGTGTATACGTATTCGTATACATCATCACGAACTGCGGGGGTGCTATACGCCATCCACCCGACTTCTCCCCGTAGATATAAATCTACTCACCTGGTCCTCGCTCGCCGGTGCCGACGTCGCCACGCGCTTGCTTGTCATCTCGAAGTCCACATGGGTACCTACATATCATAACGCACCGTATCGCATTAAAATCCGACTCATGACCAAAACGACGCACGAATCCCACATGGGTCAAAACCTATGGTTGCGTTCACAAATCGACCCAAAAACCCTCGACGTCGGCGTACAAACGCCGAACCATCGAGAAAACCCAAACACACTCATTTGTACAATTACAAGCACTAATTATAATATAAAATATATTAAAATTCACAAAAACCCAAATTTCACTTAAAAAGTCATTTTTCCGAAAATCTAGCAAGCACAAATTACCGTGTTTGTACAAACATGATGTTTTAACAAATCTAGTGACCAAGATGATAACTTAATATCTTAATTATGCCATAGAAACCATTACGTAAATTTTAAACCCACAATTTAATTCGATTTAAAAAAACTAGTTTGCAATATTAACCAATTTTAACAATTTTATAGCAAAAAATGCACAAAACTACAATCTAGCTTGGATTTTCATGAACTAAAGTATTAAACTACACTTTAAAATGTTAATAATGCTATGAATACCCTAATTATATTTTTAAACCCAATTATTAAACTAATTATAATAACCTAGTTAGCAAATTAGCAAAGTTATCACAATTTTAAATCAACAAATTAGCAAATAGCAACTAACTTAGATTTTGAATACAATCTACATGTTAATCTCCTCATTACAACCATAAACAAATGATAAAAACCTCACTTGATCACAAACCCTAATCATAAATTCTCAAGTTATCAACTAGAATCAAATTAACACTTTAATATGCTAGGGTAAGCAATTTAAACAACAATTTCATTATAGGCTTAAGATTTATACCTCCCAAATTCTTGAGATCAAACTTGAAAACTTGTCACCCAAAATGGACTCCATGCTCCTAGATCCATACTAGAGTAGTCAAAGAAAAATGGGTAAGAGTTGGATTTGGAGTTTGTGTGAGTTTCAACTTGATTTTTGATGAATTCTTTGAGTTTTTTGGAGGTGAAATGGTGTGGGGAAGATGAAGGAGCTGCTGTTGCAGCAGGGAATGGGGAAGGCTCGGCCACAATAAGTGAGAGGGGGAGAGAGAATGTGAGGTGTATAATGTATGTGGAGTTTCCCAAAGTCAACAAGGTCTCATCTCTCATTTCTTTATTGTTTTCATTTCTTTTGCCTTTGAAGTGGGGACAAGTTGGGGATGGGGGCAGGTAGGCTCGGCCACAAGGTGGAAAGTGGGGGTGTGTGAGTGTGGGGTGAAGGAAAAATGATAATTGATATACCCCAACATCCAATTACACTAATTTCACCGAAAAAGCCTTTTTTTCGATATTTTCCAAACCGTTTTGGCAAACGATTTCATTTCAAAAACCACATGATAAAATTTTATTTAATATTTTATGATGGACAAAATTTATTTCAACCCATTCCAGTTTGTAATTTTCCCTAATTAAATGTATTAGTGACGGCTTAAAATAATAATAAAATAAATTTTTTTTTTCAGAAAATTTGAAATTTCACCAGTGGCTCAATAAACACCAAATACTAGAAATTACATAGCTAGAATATGTATATTTAATTTTATAATAAAGATATTTGCATTTTGACTTTTTACTGAAACCCCCCTTATTTTACCGTTTTTTCGAAATTTCACCGAAACGATTTTCACAACGTTACATATGGTCATCTTATCTCTGTGACATGACTGGCAAGTTTCACAAGATGTAAATTCAAACTAATTTAAATATGCATCTTAATGTAACTTCAGCTAGTCGGGTCGCATTGATATGACCTAGTCTACAATGCCTCAAGAAGGATTCGTTCATTTCTGAACTCTTCCTCTTGTTTGTGTTCTGTATACTAAGAACTGTAGTTTGATTTAGAACATTAATGCTTTTAGATAACGTGCCTGAACCGATCAACTCTTGATATAGGAAATGTTCAAAACATTATCCAACAATACAAAATTATATCATTTCTTTACTAATAAAGAGACTGATATGATTTTGTATATCAGGTTCGGTATCTAATAACATTTGTTCAGAATCAATGTATTCTGGTAATACAGGGTGACAGTGACCAACAGACTTGGCTGCAACACTTGCACCGTTTTCTGCCTCATGAAACTTATCACCCATTTTCAGTTCTCTACCTTTCTGTAGCCCATGTAATATATTACATATCTGGGATCCTGATCCGGTATCAGATACCCAGGACGCAGAGGATACTGAGAAACAGTTCTGTGTAATGAACACACCCGAAGATGATGCATCGGTATGCACTTTCTTCGTTTGGGCGGCACGGGAATTCTGGTAATCCCCAATATCCTGCTCTGTTTTATAACAATTATAAGTGGGAGCGGGACCAACGTTCCCCAGCTCAGTATAACAAGCGGGTTCGGTCAATATATCCGTTTTATTATCTTGATTAAGGCGTGACATGGTTGCTACCTGGAGAGAGAGAGAGAAGAAAACACTCTGCGTGCGCTCTTGCAAGATCTGATTGGTTATTATTTTATCTAATCAGGATGGCTCCCACTGTTTTTATCAAATCTTCCTTCAAACCTTAAAAGGAAAGACTAGCCGGGATTAATTACACGCTACAAGTTCGCCAATCTTTCAGCCAGGCCAGTGTCGGTACTTTGAGGGAGGTTCCCCGTGCTTTCGCACGGACCTAATTAAAGTAAACCTCGTTTTCCCAGAGGCGTAACCCCGTTGACACCTTTCTAGACACCTACTTGATCGGCTAATTGTAATGTGTAAAACTCTTCCAGGAGTAACAATTACTCGCAGTGGGTATCGGGATCCAACTATCTCATAGAAGGTATGCAATCTCATTGCAAATTTCAACACTTGAAATTCCCAATAATATTTTTCCCCTGACGTGCTATGACCTTGACGAAAGCCAACAAACCATAGCCCGCTAGTCAAGTTCAACCCGTACATTTCTTGACTGAATTAAACCCACCCGCACGACCCTTGACGAAAGCCAACAAAGCCGTACGACTACCCTAATCCAATCGCATCGTATGCAGCAGATAAGCAGCGTATAGCTACAGCACACTACACCTTGACGAAAGCCAACAAATGTAGCACGAATACTATATACAACTTATCTGAAATGACGGAGGGCTACGACAGGTTTTTCTGAAAACCTATTGCGTAATGAACTTGATATCGTTGTAGAATCAAATGATTTTAAAATGGAATCAAAAGACAAGCCGAGGGGTGTAGCATCTGCCAGTCATTGCTAAAGGGGTCACTCCCGGTGAAGGGATCTCGGCCCTTTCCTTATCGAATAAGGTGCAGGATGTTCTACAAGGAACACCGCGATGCAAAGCAAGAACTGTAGCTACCTTTTTTTGAAAATTCGATTCCACAACATCTTTTAGGTTTCTTTTATTTTATTAATCATATTAATGAAGTCCCATCATTTAAATCACCTAAACATCATAGATAAATACGACGTACACTTATGCCATCCGCATTCGCCTCGATGTCCCCTCGTGCACCGTTAGGTTAGCTAAATAACGGCAGAGCGGGACAGGGCTAGCGCGGGTGTAAAACATAAGTAACGTCTATGTAATATATCATATATACTATATATAGTATCTATCACAACATATCAAATGATCAGATCATAGATATCGCAGCAGAAGAAACATATGAAACATTGGATATACTAAGACGTCCGTGTTTTCAATACGAGCCTGTATAAAACACGGATTCGACGGTCGTGATGAATAGCCAAACCCACACCCCTAGACCCCTACGAGAGCGGCAAGCAACCCTACCAATTCTAGAGTTAGGAGACCCGGACTCGACTCCTCGAGTTGGTCTCCCACTGGACTCTAGAATCCGGTTACTTGTGCTCTCCTCCTTGGGTCTATCCTAGTGCGGAAAAGTAAATAATATACAAATGGTGATAGCGACCTCAACCCGGAAGTGTCCCAATAAAAGAATATTACATACAATTAAATTTTACTTGAATGAAAATAAAAACTCTCATCTCACATAAAACCCCCGGCTATTCAAAACGCGACGACCCAATATAACATATCCAGCAACACATAACATCACATGTCATCAACGTAAGTAAATGTGCGCATCCCAATTGTCGTTGACATATAGCAACGAAACCGGCGATATCACATATTACACTTACGGTCACAGAAAAAAAAGTGTAACACTACAACAGTTGGAATCCGCAACCTCTTTAGACATCGCATGCCTAAATAAATAAATTCCTTAGACATCGCATGCCTAACAATTATAAACCCCGCATTTTAGTCTCATTATCGAAAAATCTTTTCAATATCAAGTCGGGGAATTCAGCAAGATTCCCGGCATCCTGATCGAATGCTCGTCGCAAACTTTAGTAGACGGCCGCACCCCCGGTTGCCGTCGACGAAGTGCACCAAGGCGGAACACCGCTGCCGTGAGCACCCGAACGGATGCTTTCGGCGACGGGGTTCTCCTACAGTCACTTGGTCAGGGCTATGGGGCGTGGCTGTCTATTAAGTTTACCCGGTGAGTATCTGCGTACGCAACGTGATTGTGACGGACTTTTGATCACATCAAAATTCCGTGGCAACTGATCAAGTGAGACTAAACTGCTAGATTTATAACATTCATTCAGTTATCTCATAACTACTTGTGGATTCCAAATATTGTATCACATTCCAGATAAATGAAAAACGTTAAACTTTCCGATCGAACAATCAAACACCCAAGTTTTCCCGAAACAGCTCAACACATGAAATAAGTTTAAAAACATTCACTTCATGCTACAGTACCAATGGTCCAGCCGTAGAAGGGTCAAGCCAACGCCTCTCATGTGGCACGCCGTACTGCTCCAAACCCTAAGGTTCAAAGGGCAGTTCAAGACGGTCACATAATCGAGTTAAGGTTTGTTGTCTTCTAGAGGGTCCATCACGTTACTTGCACTACTTAGAACGTTCTTAAACTACGGAAAAATCCAACACTTGGAAATTTCCCGGCAGGGGAAAAAGTGGGTATTTATATCCGGTCGAACTTTTTAACATGTTCTAAATTACCCGGAAAAACAAACAAAGTTAAATAAACCGATCAAATCACCGAATCCCCAAAACAACCCAGAAAATTCAACTGTTGAATGTAAGTTAAAAATTCCCAGAAAACACAGCACTAGCATAAAGAGATTACTATGCAAACCACGCGGAAAAATTCACTAGTATGGCCGCGGAACCGCCGCGTAAGCCAGGGTGGGGCCGCGGTTCCGCGGCGCTTTAGTCGAGTTGTGGTCACGTGCTGCACAGTAACTCTTACAAAACCCTGCTGAATTTTTTGACAATTTTTAATTAGGAAAAATCCACTGTTACAGAAAATGTACAGAGAGGGGTTGCGATTAGGGTTTCGGGGTTCGATCGGGTTTCTAACTTCGTCTACACTTCGCCTAAAGCTCTAGCTAGGCTCTGATACCACTGTAGGGTTACTAGGAACACTCAAGAGGTTCCATAAGGCATCTATCATGCCAAATTCAAATTTTTAGGTGCCGAGAAACTCTAACCGAGATCGTTAACTAGAGGTTAGGCGAAACTATAAGCTAGCAAACTACTTTGCAACAAAGTGAAAGGGACTACAACCTTTGTAGATCCGGTCCTCCACTTCTTTAGCTCCGTGATGACGTCCCTCCGCTGCGATCAACCGGATCCCGGACTCTAGCGTTGGTTTCATTGGAGAAATGATCGGGCTAGGTCGTTGACTTCGATGCCGAAGATGATCTACGTCGAGGCGACTCAAACTCAAGCTCCATCTTCACTTGGTCATTGACCTTGTGAAGAAAACACCCTATACAACATGGCAAGTGGTAGAGGATGAAGAAATAGGAAGTGGGTTCACTTTGGATTTGGATTTCTCACTTGATTTCAACACTTGAAATTTTTCAAGAAAGCTTTCTTCACTTCATGAAGAAGATGAAGAAGAAGCAAAAGAAAAGAATTCTCAAAAAATGAATAATCAAGTGAAGACTTATCATAATGCAACCATGGATGAGTAAACTCATGCAGAGAATAAACTAGGGTTTAGGTTGATGGTTAGGTTAAAGCATAAAACAAAATGGTTAGACTTTTCAAAGATGCTTGAAATGCTTCATGAAGCTTCAAGAATAAAAACAAAGAAAGCCACCATTTTATTTTTGCTAAAAATAAATAAATAAAATAAATAAATAAGTTAAAACCCTAACCATTAACCTAAACATGGTTTAAAGTATACACACACCCAAGTTTGCATGTATCATCAAGCATGATACAAACTAGTGCACAAAAATATATCACATATACAACTTGTGCACATCAAGTGAGAAAATCAATCTTAAGTGAACAAATACTAGTTAATGTAAAGTAATATATCAAATATATAATTATACATTAAATCATTAAATCAACACTTGATTTAATGATCCGGTCATATCGCATATAACCGACTAATATCAAGTGTATCAATATATCGAATCAACATTTGATTCGGTAACCCGGCTATATCTCATATAACCGTCCGATGATACAAATCGCGAGAATGGAATTCAGTATCACATACTGGTATTATTCTCGGTCCCGCACATATCTCATATGCGCTCCTATTTCGTTTCGCTTGAGCCAGGAAACCTCTGTGTAGGACTCTAAAGACTCGTCAATACGCCGGCAGCAGGTGATGATCATATCAAACACCCACAAGCCGCAAGCGGTCTTCTAAACGTAACGGCCACCCGGGTATTGAGAGATCAGAAGAACAACGAGCAAGCCCGCTCACACTTCTGTGAATCCAACCAGTAACACTTACCGTACAGTCCGGTCTGTTCGTCTGATATGTCGCATATCTCGTCTAGGGGTGGTAAACGTCAGACCCCAATAACTCGATAAGCCGTGTCGATATGAGGCTCATAACGGGTCGAGAAACTACTGGTAACACTTACCAGTAAATCCCTAAAGCAGCCTTGGCCAAGGACTTCCTGTTATAGTGAATCGAGCACGGCGCAACATCAACTCCCTATACCGGGAGAGAAGAAACCCCTCCTATCGCTCATTGCCTCCATGTGACTCGGGACTGTATCCAAAAACCACCGTTTTGCACGCCCTCTTGGACGTGGTAAGGTGGAAATCAAAGCACAGTGGGAATCACACAAGACTCTATGACGATCTCGGGTCTACAGACTAACCTGCACCAATGTCACCAGAGAACTGCCATCTGACGTAAGGTATAATACCATCTGGGAGTTCTCGGCGAGTCCGTCCAGTGTACCCAGTCTCCACTGAGCACCCATATATCATCTCTGATGTCAAACACCAATGGATATGGGATCATCCATCGCCCATCTATATGGGTCGAGAAGCTACACGCTAGTCTACCCTGGTATATCGATGCCCCGTCTCGATACACCCACGAATAGGGACTTTGAAGGATGTACTTATGGACTACCATGTCCCCACTCGTATGATCCGCATCATAGTCCAGGTAGTCAAGTACACATTCTAAGGGCTTTACCAACATGTAACAGAGAGACAATCAGTGTACACGTTAAGGTAAAGAGTAACCAGATAGCATACTATCATATCGAGCAAGAAATGTAGGGTTCCTAGGCACTCTTGTGAAGGTTCATAAGGCATCAAACATGCCCGGATAAAATTTTAGACGTGCCGAACAACCCAAAGCCGGGATCTTTGCTAGATTATTAGGGTTAAGCATGCAAGATAACAACTTTTTATCTAAGTGTGAGGGATTACAACCTTTGTAGTCCGCTCCTTCGCTTCACAAGCTCCGAGTAGAAGTCCCTTTGCCGCGATCCACGATCTCCCGGACTCAAGAGAGGCTCCACGACTCGAGCGATCCATGCTATCTTGAAGTGTTCCAAATCTCCGATGATCTACGTCGAAGTTTCAATAACTCAAGCTTTCTCACTCTAAAGAGATGAACACACTAATCTCATGGGCTAGATGAGATAAGGATGAGAGAGTAGTATTTATGCTTTCTTTTTAAATCATTTTCTCATAATTTAACATCACAAAATGAATTTCTAGTGAGCTCAAAATCAAGAGAGAAGAAGATGATCATGGAAATGATAATTCCTTTTGTGATGAATAGAAAGAAAATTATATGATTGATATATCAACCATGGCCAAGGATGAGAGGCTAAGAGTTTGTAGAGAATAAACTAGAGTTAGGGTTTGGTTAGGTTAAGTTATGAGCATGTAAAAATATCAACCATAATATCTTAAGCATGACAAAAACAAAGCTTCTAGAAGGTGCAAGAAGAAGCTAACCCTAATCAAACCCTAATCCCATTTAATCATCCTTAAACATGTTTAATAATAAATCATATCATGTCACAATAATATATATCACATATATATTATATATTTGCAACAAAAGAAAATAATACAATTAACATATATCGCATATATATCAATGTATCATCCAGTGAGAAAATGAAATAATAAAGCGAGCCAATATTAGATAATGTAATAAAATATATCATATATATTATTATACATTAAATCATCGAATCAACACTTGATTCGATGATCTGGCTATATCGAATATTACCGACTAATATATCATGTACCGATTCATCGAATCAACACTTGATCCGATGTCCCGGTTCATATCTAAATATCGTGAGAATATAATACGGTATCTCATATCGCATTATCCTCGGTCCTGCACATATCACATATGTGCCTCTACTCCGTTTCGCCTGAGCCAAGAAACCTCTGTGTAGGACTCTAAAGAATCGTCAATACGCCGGTAGCAGGTGATGATCATATCAAACACCCACAAGCTGCAAGCGGTCAGCTAAACGTAACAGCTACCCAGGTATTGAGCGATCAGAAGATCAACAAGCTAGCCTGTGCGTTCTCCTGTGAATCCAATCAGTAACACTCCCGTACAGTCCGGTCTGTTCGTCTGATATGTCGCATATCAAGTCTAGGGGTGGTAAACGTCAGACCCCAATAACCAATAAGTCGTGTCGATGTGTGGCTCATAACGGGTCGAGAAACTACTAGTAACACTTACCAGTAAATCTCTATATCAGCCCTGGCCAGGGACTTCCAGTTATAGCCAATCGAACACAGCACAACATCAACTCCCTATACCGGAAGAGACGAATCCCCTCCTATCGCTCATTGCCTCCATGTGATTCGGGACTGTACCTAAAAGCCACCGTTTTGCAAGCCCTATTGGACGTGGTAAGGTGGAAATCAAAGCACAGTGGGAATCACACAAGACTCTATGACATCTCGGGTCTACAGACTACCCTGTACCAGTGTCACCGGAGAACTGCCATCTGACGTGTGGTATATCACCATCTGGGAGTTCTCGGCGAGTCCGTCCAGTGTACCCAGTCTCTACTGAGCACCCGTACACCATCTCTGATGTCAAACACCGATGGATATGGGATCATCCATCGCCCATCATATGGGTCAAGATGCGTATACGCTAGTCTACTCAGGTGTATCGATGCCCTGTCTCGATGTACCCTCGACTAGGAACAGTTATAGGATGTACTCATCGACTACCATGGCCCCACTAGTATGATCTCATCATAGTCCCAGTAGTCGAGTACAGATCCTAAGGGCTTTATCAACATGTGAGAGAAAAACAGTAAACCAATACAAGTCAACATGTTAAGATAAAGTGAAACCAAATAGCATACTATCATGACGAGCAAGAAAGTCGTCTCTATATATATCCAAGCATCCATTATAATATACATCATATGTACAACAATGGCATCTAGGGCATATACATAACTAACAATCTCCCACTTGCACTAAGGCCAGCTGCTGTAGTATCTCATACCTAGCATCCTGAATAATTTCTCAAACTGTATCTGGGGAATAGCCTTCATGAATGGATCCGCAGTGTTGTCCTTCGTATCTACTCTCCTGACCTCGATCTCCCGGCGATCAACTATCTCCCTGATTAGGTGATACCGCCTCAGAATATGTCTGGACTTCTGATGGGATCTGGGTTCCTTGGCCAAAGCCACAGCTCCATTGTTATCGCAATACAGAGGTATTGGATGCTCAATGGATGGAACCACACAAAGTTCACTAATGAACTTCTTGATCCAGACAGCCTCTTTGGCAGCATCGTTGGCAGCGATTTATTCAGCCTCCATCGTCGAGTCTGCAACGGTATCCTGTTTGGAACTCTTCCAACATACCGCCCCTCCATTGTGGGTAAAGATAAATCCCGAGTGCGACTTAGAGTCGTCGTTATCACTTTGGAAGCTGGAATCGGTAAAGGACTCCACCTGGAGTTCTCCGTTACCATACACCAAGAACATCTCCTTAGTCCTTCGCAAGTACTTGAGAATGTTCTTCACAGCTGTCCAGTGACTCTCTCCAGGATCTGCTTGATACCGACTCACTACACTTAGTGAGTATGCTACATCGGGTCTGGTACATAGCATCGCATATATGATAGAGCCTACTGCCGAAGCATAGGGTATCCCTTGCATGCGAGCTCTCTCCAAATCAGTCTTGGGAGACATCTCTTTGGAGAGAGTGAGTCCAGAGATCGTGGGTTGGTTCCCACGCTTGGATTCTTCCATACTAAACCTCTTTAGTATGGTGTCAATGTACCTGGATTGGGACAATCCCAGTATCCGTTTAGATCTATCTCTATAGATCATGATTCCCAATATGTAGGAGGCACCACCTAGATCTTTCATTGAGAATCTCTGTGATAAGAAGAGCTTGACTGATTGCAGCATAGGAATATCATTTCCTATCAAGAGTATGTCATCCACGTACAATACGAGGAAGACAACCTTACCCTCTGCTACATTCTTATAGATACAAGGTTCATCTATATTTTTGATGAAGTCAAACTCTTTGACTACAACATCAAAATAGATGTTCCAACTCCGCGATGCTTGCTTTAACCCATAAATGGATTTAAGCAGCTTGCACACCTTTCCGCTGCTCCCACTATCTACGAAGCCCTCTGGCTGAGTCATATACACGCTCTCTTCTAAATCACTGTTTAGAAAGGCGGTCTTAACATCCATTTGCCAGATTTCGTAGTCATGCTATGCAGCAATGGCAAGTAAGATCCGGATGGACTTAAGCATAGCCACTGGAGAAAAGGTTTCGTCATAATCCACACCTGGTCGTTGACGAAAACCCTTTGCTACGAGCCTAGCTTTGAAAGTCTCAACTTTTCCATCTACACCAAATTTCTTTTTAAAAATCCACTTGCTCCCAATGGGTTTTACCCCTTCAGGAGCATTTTCCAAAATCCATACTTTATTGGTGTACATGGATTCCATCTCAGATCGCATTGCATCCAGCCATTTCACAGAGTCACTACTTGTGATGGCCTGCTCGAAAATAGTCGGGTCATCATCTGATATGATGCAATCCTCGCTTCCTCCATCAACGAGAAAACCGTAGTATCTCTCAGGTGGACGAGAAACCCTACTAGATCGGCGGAGAAGCTGGGGTTCGTCGGGTACTACTGAATCCTCTGGTTCCACTAAATCATCTGTTGTAGTTTGTTCTGCTGGAACTTCTTCCAGTTCTACCTCAGAGCCACTAATCTCTCTTGTAAGAAATTCCTTTTCTAAAAAGGTGGCATGTTGAGCAACAAACACCTTTTGTTGTTCACTGTGGTAGAATAGATATCCATACGAATTGCTTGGATATCCTACAAACTTACAAAGAACTGATCGTGCCTCGAGTTTGTCCGGATTTTGCTTTTTAACATAAGCCGGACAACCCCATATCTTAACTCTTTTAAGAGATGGTCTCTTCCCATTCCATATCTCATATGGAGTGGTAGGCACATATTTAGTTGGAACTCTATTCAATAGGTATATGGCTGTCTCCAGCGCATACCCCCAGAAGGAAATAGGTAACTCAGCTGTACTCATCATAGAGCGCACCATATCTAATAGGGTGCGATTCCTCCGCTCCGATACACCGTTGTGCTGTGGTGTATAAGGAGGAGTGAGCTGAGAGAGAATCCCATTCTCTTTTAGATAATCTAGGAACTCACTGCTTAAGTATTCACCTCCTCGATCAGATCGAAGAATCTTAATACTTTTGCCCGTTTGGTTCTCTACTTCGTGCTTATATTCTCTGAATTTCTCAAAAGCTTCAGACTTGTGTTTCATCAGAAACACATGTCCGTATCTAGAGAGATCGTCAGTGAATATAATGAAGTAGGAAGAACCGTTCCTGGCATGCGTAGACATGGGACCACATACATCACTATGTATCAGTCCTAAGAGTTCTGTAACTCTTTCTCCGTGTCCACTAAACGGAGCTTTGGTCATTTTTCCTTTGAGACATGAATGGCAAGTATCATAAGATGATAATTCGAACGGATTCAAATAACCATCCTTATGTAACTTAGCCAGTCGTGTCGCATTGATATGACCAAGTCTACAATGCCACAAGTAGGATTCGTTCATATCTGAACTTTTCCTCTTGTGTGTGTTTTGTATATTCAGGACTGTATTTTGATTCAGAATGAATATGCCATTATGTAACGAGCCTGATGCAATCAACTTTTGATCTAGGAATATGTTCATAACATTATCCTTTATACAAAATTATATCCTTCTTTACTTAATAAAGAAACTGATATAATATTGCACATCATGTTCGGTATATAATAGCACTCATTTAGAATCAGTGTATTACGACTTGGTAATACAAGGTGATATTCGCCAACTACTTTGGCTACAATACTTGCACCGTTCCCTACTTGAACGGAATGATCACCTTTTCCCAGTTCTCTACCTTTTCGTAGCCCATGTAACAATTTACATATATGGGATCCTGATCCGGTATCCAATACCCAGGACGTAGGGTGAACTGAGAAACAGTTCTCAATAACTAACACACCTGAAGAAGATGCATCAATATGCATGTTCTTTTGGGCGGTGTGAGAATCCAGATATTCTCCTGTTTCCTGTTCAGTCTTATAACTCTTATAAGAAAGAACGGGTCCAACGTTCCCTTGCTCAGTACAATAATCGGGTTCAGTCAATACATCCATATTATTATCTTGATTATGGCCTGACATGGTCGCTACCTGGAGAGAGAGAGAAGAAAACACTTTAGCGTATGCTCTTGCAAGATTAGATTGGTTATTTTCTTATCTAATCAGGATGTCTCTCACTGTTTTTATCAAATCTACCTTCAAACTCTAAAAGGTAAGATTAGCCGGGATTAATTACACCCTACAATTTCGTCAATCTTTCAGCCAGATCAGTGTCGGTACTTTGAGGGAGGTTCCCCGTGCTTTCGCACGGACCTAATTAAAGTAAACCTCGTTTTCCCAGAGGCGTAACCCCGTTAACACTTTTCTAGACACCTACTTGATCGGCTAATTATCCTGTGTAAAACTCTCCCAGGAGTAACTCTTACTCGCAGTGGGTATCGGGATCCAACTATTTCATAGGAGGTATGCAATCTCATTGCAAATTTCAACACTTGAAATTCCTGATAATATTTTTTTTTACCCCTAGCAACTTATGACCTTGGCTAAGGTCAACAAATCATAAGTGCTAGTCAAGTTCAACCTGTCATTTCCTGATTGAATTAAACCCACCCGTACGACCCTTGGCTAAGGTCAACAAAGTCGTACGACTACCCTAACTCAATCACATCTCATGTTTTAGCAGATAAATACTAATTAGCTACCGTACACCACGCCTTGGCTAAGGTCAACAAACGCTGCACGAATACTAACTAGTCTCTATCTGAAATGACGGAGGGCTACGCAGGTTTTTCAGAAAACCCTGAGCGTAATGAACTTGATATCGTCGTAGAATCGAGTGATTTTGAAAATGAGTGTTTTTGAGGCTTCTAGTTTCGCTAAAGAGGTCACTCCCGGTGAAGGGATCTCGGCTCTTTCCCCATCGAATAAGGTACAGGATATATCATATATATCGCTTTGCAAAGCAAGAACTATATAAGCTGTCAAAAACTAAACCGCGAGTTTGTAGCATCTGTCAGTTTCGCTAAAGAGGTCACTCCCGGTGAAGGGATCTCGGCTCTTTCCTCATCGAATAAGGTGCATGGCATATCATATATACCGCTGTGCAAAGCAAAACTGTAGCTACCCTTTTTATAAAGTTTTGATTCTACAACATCTTTAGATTTCTTTTCTTTTTATTAATCTCATTAATAAAATCCCATCAGCTTATGCTTCCTAAGCATCACAGAAGAAACGAAAGCAGTAATATTTATATATCAGCATATATATATATATATATATATATAGTATAAGCATTCGTCTCAGACAGTAATATGATCTCATCACAGAACATTGCAGCAGAAGAACATATATGAAATATTGGATATACTAGGATGTCCGTGTTTTCAATACGAGCCTGTATAAAACACGGATTCCACGGTCGCGACGAATAGCCAAACCCACATCCCAAGACCCCTACGAGAGCGGCAAGTAACACTGCCAATTCTAGGGTTAGGAGACCCGGTCTCGACTCCTCGAGATGGCCTCCCACTGGACCCTAGAACCCGGTTACTTGTGCTCCCTTCCTTGGGTCTACCTAATGCGGAAAAGTAAATAATGTACACTGGTGACATCAACCTCAACCTGGAAGTGCCCCAAATAAAAGAATATTACATTACAAATGAATTTTACATGAATGAAAATAAAAACCATCATCTCACATAAAACCCCCGGCTATTCAGAACGCGACGATCCAATATAACATATCACAGCAACACATAATATCACATATCATCAACGTAAGTAAATATGCGCATCCCAATTGTCGTTGATATATAGCAACGAAACCGGCGATATCACATATTACACTTACAGTCACAGAAAAGAAAGTGTAAAACTACAACATTTGGAATCCACAATCACTTTAGACATCGTAAATCCGAAATATCACATACTTCGCATTTCATGCCTAACTCTATGAATTCCACATATTGTATCACATTCCAGATAAATAGACAGTATTAAAATTTTCGAACAGATAATCAAATACCCAAAATTTCCTAAATTTCTCAACTCTTGAGCGGAGTTCAAATAATCCCAGAATATGTCACAGTACCAGTGATCCAGCCGTAGAAGGGTCAAGCCAACGCCTCACATGTGGCACGCCGTACTGCCCCAAACCCGAAGGTTCAAAAGGCAGTTCAAGACGGTCACATAATCGTGTTAAGGTTTGTTGTCTTCTAGAGGGTCCACCGCTTAACTTGTACAATTTTTCCGAAAGATTTAAACCCGATAAAAATTCAACACTTGAAAGTTTGCCGTGCCAGGAAAAAGTGAGTTAATGATATCCGTTCAAATAGTTTAACAGTTTCTAAATATCCGGAAATAATAACGAATTTAAATTTTCCGATCGAATCTACGATTACAAAATAAACCCCAGATTAAACAACACTTGAATCACTTTTAAAAATACCCAGAAGCATCAATAAGCACCTATGGATATTACCATGAAAACCACGTGTCACAATTCCAAAATTCCGCCGCGGAACCGCCGCGGAAAGCAGGTTTCCGCCGCGGTTCCGCCGCGGTTTAGTGGAGTTGTGGGCCCGTGTTTCATGGTAATTCTTAGAATTCCCTGCTGATTTTTTTAGGTATTTTTAATTCAGAAAAATCCCAGATTTTGAAAAATTTCCAGAGAGGGGGTTATTTTCGTCGGTTCGGGTTCGATCGGAGTTTTATCTGCGTAAACACATCACCTAATGCTCTAGCTAGGCTCTGATACCACTGTAGGGTTCCTAGGCACTCTTGTGAAGGTTCATAAGGCATCAAACATGCCCGGATAAAATTTTAGACGTGCCGAACAACCCAAAGCCAGGATCTTTGCTAGATTATTAGGGTTAAGCATGCAAGATAACAACTTTTTATCTAAGTGTGAGGGATTACTGTTGGAGATAATGCCCTCAGAGTCAATTATTGGATCACAGGTACGTGATTGCAATGATTGATGGAGGACCTATCCCGGTAGGACAGTCTTACTCGAGATGATAGTATGCTATCTGGTTTACCTTTATCATCGTGTACTGTTTTAGGTGACCTGACACGTCGCCATTACACGTTGATAGAGCCCCTAGGATTCTTGCTTGACCACCAGCAGTATGAGGGCGATCATATAAGTGGGAGCTGGGGTCTATAAGCATATCCTGAAATGGTCCCTAGTCGTGTGAGTTTCGAGACAGGGCATCGATACTCCATAGTAGACTAGTGTATACAGTCGAGACCCCGACGAGGGGCGGTGGCCGGTCTCACAAGCCACTGGTGTCAGTTGGATCACCTAAGATGTATACAGGTGCTCATTGGGTTATGAGTACACCGGACAGGACTCGCCGGGAACATGCCAGTTGGTCATATACCAGACGTCAGATGGCAGTTCCCTGGTGACATGTGTGCAGGTTAGTTCATCGACCAGGGGATCGTCATTTGTCTTGTGTGAGTTCCCACTGTACTTTGATTACTACCCTACCACGGCTCAAAGGAGTCGTGCAAACAGGTTTTAGTTGGGTACAGTCCCGAGCCACATGGAGGCAGTGAGCGCATCTTCAGGGGTTCGTCTCTCCCGGTATTGGGGGTGAGGTCGTGCTGTGTCTAGGAGAGCCATTACACGAAGCCCTCAGTCGAGGCAAGGAGATTTACTGGTAGGTATTCCAGTAGTATCTCAGGGTGTTCTGGGCTACACTCCGACACGACTTGTACCGCTTTTGGGGGTCTGACTTTTAGGCCCGCCATGCGATGCTCATAGACGAACGGACCGGACTGTACGGATATTGTCACTGACAGGCTCAGTAGGGTTGTCGGGCTGAGTTCGCTCACAGACGTCCCTTTTAGTCAGTACCTGGTAGCCCGTTACGTATTGGCTTATACCTCTGACGTGCTAGTGGTTAAATCCACAACCAAGGTGTTGACGAGTCTTTAGAGTCCCCCACATTCAGTTACTCAGCTTTCGGGCGAAAGGTTGTAGAGGCCGTATGGAGATATGGCAAGGTCCGATCAGATACGTGCGGTATTGCACGGATCAGGATCGGACAGTTTGTACTATAGGCCGTATGGTTATATGGCAGGGTTCGATCAGATACGTGCGGTATTGCACGGATCAGGATCGAACAGATATTACTAGCCGGTTTTGGTATAAGCCGGATTCTAGTATAGTACAGTGGAGATTTTGTCTCATTGCATTTGTATTTCGGTCGGAATACAGATGCGGGTGTGTATGCACAGTATCGGGGTTTTCCTGTAATTTATTACGGGACCAGTTTTATGGAGTTGCCAGTTTGCTTTCCATTTCGGCCGATTTCCATTGTTCCGTTCATTAGCCGAAGATTGGTGGAGGAGGGCTTATTTGCATTGTTGCAAATAAGTGGTTGTGGAGGGGGTCTTTGCACTTTGTGACATCATGATTATTGCACCATACCTTGACTTTCTTTAGTTGATCATGGCTTGACTTTTGCTATCATGGTTGTTGATTAAGTGTTGGAATTGTTGTAATCATTTGATTTTTCCTCATCATTTCTTGCTTTCCATCCACCCCCTTGTCTTTGTTCTTTCTCTCTCCAATCACACATGGAAAGGGGGTGGGCCGGCCATTCTTTGAAGGATGAGGGAAATGCTTCTTTTTGAGTGGGGAGAAAAATGACACTCTCATTCTTTGGTTATCACATTTTTCCTTCACCTCTCTCCAAGTTCCTTTTCCTCCACCACAAAAGGCAATTCCATGAACCCCAAAAATGAGACTTCTTCTCTAGATATTCTACAGCATATCTTGGGCACGTCGAGTAGCCGGCTTCATGCCCGAGTTGCCTCGGCATTGAGGTGGGAGCCCGTAAACGATGTAGGCGATGTGGTGCACTTCCGGCGACGAGGAGGAGACGGGACATTCCGCAGGAGATCGGGACGATGACGAGAAGACCGGAGGACTCGGATCTGTCGGTATACTTCTCTTCCCTATCTTATTTGTAGCTTAGACTTGTTAATGGTTACGATCCGGATGTTTAGTGCGCGGGGGTGCCGGATTGCTAAGTCCGCAAAATTAAAGTTTATCACCGCTTCCGCATTCCGGCGTCGGATTGACGGCCGGGGCGCCGCCGTGCACTTACAGTGGTATCAGAGCCTCGCCATTAACTTAGTCTTGCTTTGTGTAATGTGTTTGCATTTCCGATCGATCAAAAAGTTCCAAAACCCGTATTTTGTTAGCATCAGTTTTCTGTTGGAAATTTTTAGTGTCGAAAATTTTTTCAGGTTGTAAAATATTGATGTACTGGAAAATCTAAGAGCTCTGTAAAAATTCGATGAAGTAACTCCACAGTGGGAGCGCGGAACCGCCGCGAAAACCCCATTCCCGCCGCCCTTCCGCCGTACACTGTGGAGTTCACTTCACCAATTTTTTACAGAGGCTTTCTGGGGTGAAAAGTGGGGTTTTGGAATAATAACATTGGGCCCAGAATTTCTTTATCTGCTACAGTAATACTTGGGGGCCCACTTGTTAAAGTTTGATTGATCGAATATTTTAAACACATTTTTCACTGTATTTACATTATATCTGCGACCGTGAATGTCACTCGATCGGTAAATCCGGTCTAACTGCTATAGCCCGTTTAGACGGATTTGCGAACGTGACTTTCACGTTGATGTTCTGTTTTTGCTGTGATGTTGCGGATCGGTTGTGGGGGATAGCCTGGATGCAATGCTAGTACAGTTGTGCTTGTATTATGTACATTTGATATTGCGGGGCGAGCGTCCGACATGTGGACTGCCGTCACTGCTTGATTGTATTATTATTTTGGGGCACGACCAGGTTGCGGTCGATGCACCCGTTGTATGTATATTTTACTTTCTGTACTAGGATTACCCCGCGGCGGGGTGCACAGATAGCTGGGTTCCAGAGGGCAACAAGCCCGCATCTCATGGCATTGAGACGGAGGGGGCTTCACTCTAGGATTGGCGGGCTATTCGCCGCACTCGTAGGGGGTACAGGTTGACCCAGGAGGGGAGCCCAAGTTGCCGGATTCCGTGAAGTGCTGGGTGGTCCATTCACGGTACTGAAGGGGGCTGCCTCGCTTCAGGTTTTGGCGGGTGACTTGCCGCGCCCGTAGGGGTCTAGGATTTCATTGCACAGGCTATCCACACGACCAGGGGAACGTCGGGTTTCAGCAGTGGCTCTGTGAAACCCGGGGATCCCAGATATCTGTATTGTTTCTGTGATGCTGTACATTTTCTGTGATGTTGCATTTCTTTTCACGCCTTGAGCGAAATATAATATATTGGTATATATATTAATAGATGTTGTATATGTTTTACATCCGCGCTAGTCCAGTCCCCGCTCTGTCGTTAGTTAGCTAACCTAATGGGTAATGACGGGACCCAGTGGCGAATGCGGATGGCATATACGTACATCAGTATATTTTCGTTCTTTTTGGTGTGATCAATTGATGGGACTGCATTGATTCGGATCAATGCAAGTTAAAAACAAACCTAATCTGATGTTGTTGGAACACTTTTTCAAAAAGCTGTTATTGCAAGGACGTTCAATTTTGTTTTGCATCGTGATATTCAGTTGGAATATCCTGCTCCTCAGTCGACGAGGCAAGGGCCGAGATCCCTTCACCGGGAGTGACCCCTTGGACAAAAGGTTTGCGTCAGGGCATTAAATTCACTATAGCCGATTACTTTTGCTTTGCACCGTGGTATTCAGTTGGAATATCCTGCACCCCATTCTACGGGAAAAGAGCCGAGATCCCTTCACCGGGAGTGACCTCTTTAGCAACGGTTTTCGTTACTATATTTTCAAAAGGCTATTCGTTCCTTCAACGATATCAAGTTCATTACGTTAAAGGTTTTCGCCAGAAACCATTCGTAGCCCTCCGTCGTTTCATATGGGTAGTCAATAGTATTCAAGCTGTGTTTGTTGGCCTTAGTCAAGGCACAGTGTTTGGTAGCTGTTGGGTGTTCATATGCTGCATAGATAGATGCGTTGGTTTGGGACAGTCGTATAGCCTTGTTGGCCCTAGTCAAGGGCTTGTACGGGTGGGTTCAAATCAACCTGGATAATGACGGGTAGAACTTGACATGTGACTTATGATTTGTTGGCCTTAGTCAAGGTCATAAGAGCATGGGGCAGAAATCACATCGGGAGTTTCAAAAGAACTGAAACTTGCCAGATATGCGCATACCTTCTGGAGTGTGATACCGTGAGCGGATTCCGTTACGTTATCATGCGATGATAGTTGGATCCCGATTCCCATTGATGAGTTGGTATACTCCTCGGGTGACCCCGACTAATTCTTCTTTCAGGTTTGGAGGAGAATTTGAGGTACAGTGGGAGGTTTCCAGATTAGATAAATTGGTAACCATTCTGATCTAGGTTAGAGTGCACGCTGAGTGTTTCTTTTCTCTCTCTCTTTGGCAGCGACCATTGACCCGACCCTAAGACTATGACTCAGTGACCAAGTTGACCGAACCTTCTTAACACTGGCTTTTGGATTGTCAGAGTTGCAAACCTCATTGCCACTCCTACTTTTACCCTTTTCTCCAGGACACCCCGTATTGCTACGAACGTCCACTTCCATTGGACAAAACCATCGTATGGTTAGATACGAACTCGAAAGAATTTATTCGAGGATGGTTTCAGGTTCTGGAGAAAACGGATAGGATTATTCAGTTGTCTTTTCCTTTTACCCTCTCTCAGGTTACGAGTACTCCTTGGTTTAGGGGTAGTACACCTATTACGCAAATTGGATTGTCTTCTTCCAAACCTTAGGCTGGTGCCGACCGGTAGGGAATGAAGAAAACCAATCAGCATAACGATGGTGTGCAGAAGGTATTAAGTTAAGACAAAGCAAGGGATTAGTAAGAGAGCAAAGTAAATTGCAACAGATATTCATGACCAAACCAGGTATTTCTTCGCCAATCCTAAAATCACCTTTGAATTTCTCCAGGACACTCCGTATCACTACGATGATCCACAGTTTATTGGATACTCCATCGTATGGTTATATACGAACTCGAAAGGAACTTGTTCCAGTTCGGGGATGGATTCTGGTTCAGGAGAAATAGGAATAAGATTTATTCAGGTGTCTTTTATCTTCACCTTCTCTCGCATTGCGAGTGCTCCTAGGACTAGGACAGTACACCCATTATGCTTATTGGATAGTCTTCTTCCAAACCATAGGCTGGTGCCGAACGGTAGGGAAGGAAGAAAACCATTTGGCCTAAGGGGTGTGCAGAAGGTAATGACTAAAGACATATAAAGGGATTTGGAGAGGTGGCAAAGAAACACACGGTTATAGTTGTGAATCTGGATAATGGAAGAGGCATTACTAGGAATACCGGGATACCCCATCGAAACATTTCAATGTTTCAGTTCAACTGTGTAATGTTAAAAGAAAACTGATTTCCCGATTAGATACTTACTCCAGGGTATGTATTTACCAGGTATGATTCTCACATCTGTATGGTTTTACAGATGATGAGTGGGAGTAAGTCATTGGGAATTGGGTGATCATCCTCATTATATCGGGATTCGTTGTAATCAGTGATATTTGAGGAGATCACCTGGGCTGTTTGCCGGTCGGCAAATATTTGGTTTTGAATATCCGCTGTTGTGCACCAATTTCAAATTGATATATCTGTACGTCTATTTTCATAGAGTGAGATATACCTTTTGATATTATGTCGATGACATTTACCTAAATCAGTGGATGGTTAGGTAAGGAGCATTAAACAGCGGTGTAATTCTTCTTAACCATAAGTACAGTTTTTCAACCTACGACACACAGTGAGAGAGTTGTTAGACTCAGCGGACTTATACAGAGTATTGTATGTTGTCCAGTATCCATAAGGACAGAGGGGTTGGTCCTCATACTATATTCGGTTTACTTATGACTTCTCTGGTTTTTAGACAGGTGTTTCGTGGAAACACAGGGTCCGAATTTTAAGAAGTTATGGGTATTTGAATAGAGTGGAGAACCAGGTGTAACAAGTATCGGGATTCTTCAAAGCGATCGAAGATGCAGACACTTGTGCATGGTATTCAGTTGATAGTAATGATAAAGAGAACTTGCTTCTCTTTCAGGTTACTCATAATTGGAAGCATTCCTAAGTTGAGTAACGCTGATCGGCCTCCTTCCATTTAATTGACATGCACTGGAGACAGCCGGATGATTTGAATCTGGTTCAATTAAATCAGTGCCTCTGGTTCTATATTGGATATAGAACAGTTCATATCTTAACGGTGTTAAGGTACGGGGAGTTGTCCGGCTTATGATTAAAACCAGACACTGGACAACTCAAGGCACGTTTCTGTAATGGCTGTTTGTGGGTTGACCCAGGCTATGACGAGGGTTGACTTTCTACCATCTGGATGAACAATAGCAATATTGTTCTAGACTCGCCACAGTTTTAAATTAAAAATGGATTTTTTCAGAAAACAGTAGTGGGAGTATGGTAGAATTGGAAGTGATTCCAGAACCACAAACGATTACTGAAGATTTGATAAGGAACCTAAAGATTCAATCTGGATTGACATTCCATTGGCCACTCCGCAGATAAGGTGGGTAACTTCAGGCACCCGAGAGGTACTACGGTAGCCTCAAGGACGGTGACAGGGAAGTTCTTGTTTACCCACAATTGCCATTGCTGTTGTTCCAGGTTACGAGACCCGGCAGGAGGATGAGTATAGCGTTGTTCTGAACTCGCTTCAGAAGTGTACGTGTATATGACTCTGCCAGAGGGTTGTCGTAGTCAGTGGGAGCAGCGGAAGCATTGGTGGACAGGTGGCTTATGTCTATTTATAGACTAAAGCAGATGTAGCGGAGATAAATCATCTATTTCTGACGTGACAGTCATGGGTTTGACTTCATCAGAATAGGAGATGGATCTGTTGAGAAGGTAGTAGGGTGTGATATCCTGGTATTTGGATGACATACACAGAGTAGGAAGTGAAACTCCTACACTACAATCGGTTATCCTTTGGTCGTCACACAGTATTTTCTCCATATGGGATTTGGACATTATGTCAGACATACTGGTTACTAGATCTATGGCTTTAGATCTGGATTTGGGTGGTTTCCCAATCAGGGTACTTGACAGCATTCTAAGAGTATTTAGAATGGACGACTCCTGGCACGGTAGTGTACCTGCAGGTAATGGAGTCACCCTCTCCAAAGGTGTCTTACAGACTGAAGAGGAGAGGGATGTGCATGATTGGCAGATCACTTGCTCAGGCAATTGAGTCAATCATGAGATGTCAAGTACCACACCAGATGTTGTTCTTGCACTAGATGCAATAAGTTGATATTGATCCAATCCTGGAGAAACAGTCGGAGGCAGTTTTAGAACATAAGTGAATGTTCTAAGGATATGATAACGACAGCCTCATTCGGGGGACAGTTATCATTCCAGGCTTCCAAGGTGACTTGGACGACAAGGAGGTTGTCAGAGTTATAGTTTTCCCTCTGACGAGGGGCAGTATTTTGGACAGGTGGTCCAAGGCAATACTGAGGGTGGCATGGCGCAGGATACTGATTAAGTTCAGTTGACGATACAGTCTAAGAAGTTTGGATTTGGAGTTCATTTATGAGCTATGTCCCATCAGACATCCAGACACATTCTAAGACAGGTATTGCTCATTTCGGGAGATGGGTTTCTCCGCGAACTTGAGATATAGAGAGACATAGAAAGAGACATCAAGGCGGATCCACTCACTGAGGCTATTCCTCGAACGCAATAGTTTCGCAAATGAGCTTTGTGAGACTGACTAGTAGAGGAGTTGGGTGTTCGGTATCACACGGGCTGTGAGTATGCGACATCGCAATAATTAGCCTTGAGTGCAAGTGGGAGATTGTTGGAGATAATGCCCTCAGAGTCAATTATTGGATCACAGGTACGTGATTGCAATGATTGATGGTGGACCTATCCCGGTAGGACAGTCTTACTCGAGATGATAGTATGCTATCTGGTTTACCTTTATCATCGTGTACTGTTTTAGGTGACCTGACACGTCGCCATTACACGTTGATAGAGCCCCTAGGATTCTTGCTTGACCACCAGCAGTATGAGGGCGATCATATAAGTGGGAGCTGGGGTCTATAAGCATATCCTGAAATGGTCCCTAGTCGTGTGAGTTTCGAGACAGGGCATCGATACTCCATAGTAGACTAGTGTATACAGTCGAGACCCCGACGAGGGGCGGTGGCCGGTCTCACAAGCCACTGGTGTCAGTTGGATCACCTAAGATGTATACAGGTGCTCATTGGGTTATGAGTACACCGGACAGGACTCGCCGGGAACATGCCAGTTGGTCATATACCAGACGTCAGATGGCAGTTCCCTGGTGACATGTGTGCAGGTTAGTTCATCGACCTGGGGATCGTCATTTGTCTTGTGTGAGTTCCCACTATACTTTGATTACTACCCTACCACGGCTCAAAGGAGTCGTGCAAACAGGTTTTAGTTGGGTACAGTCCCGAGCTACATGGAGGCAGTGAGCGCATCTTCAGGGGTTCATCTCTCTCGGTATTGGGGGTGAGGTCGTGCTGTGTCTAGGAGAGCCATTACATGAAGCCCTCGGCCGAGGCAAGGAGATTTACTGGTAGGTATTCCAGTAGTATCTCAGGGTGTTCTGGGCTACACTCCGACACGACTTGTACCGCTTTTGGGGGTCTGACTTTTACCAACCCCCTAGGCCCGCCATGCGATGCTCATAGACGAACGGACCGGACTGTACGGATATTGTCACTGACAGGCTCAGTAGGGTTGTCGGGCTGAGTTCGCTCACAGACGTCCCTTTTAGTCAGTACCTGGTAGCCCGTTACGTATTGGCTTATACCTCTGACGTGCTAGTGGTTAAATCCACAACCAAGGTGTTGACGAGTCTTTAGAGTCCCCCACATTCAGTTACTCAGCTTTCGGGCGAAAGGTTGTAGAGGCCGTATGGAGATATGGCAAGGTCCGATCAGATACGTGCGGTATTGCACGGATCAGGATCGGACAGTTTGTACTATAGGCCGTATGGTTATATGGCAGGGTTCGATCAGATACGTACGGTATTGCACGGATCAGGATCGAACAGATATTACTAGCCGGTTTTGGTATAAGCCGGATTCTAGTATAGTACAGTGGAGATTTTGTCTCATTGCATTTGTATTTCGGTCGGAATACAGATGCGGGTGTGTATGCACAGTATCGGGGTTTTCCTGTAATTTATTACGGGACCAGTTTTATGGAGTTGCCAGTTTGCTTTCCGTTTCGGCCGATTTCCATTGTTCCGTTCATTAGCCGAAGATTGGTGGAGGAGGGCTTATTTGCATTGTTGCAAATAAGTGGTTGTGGAGGGGGTCTTTGCACTTTGTGACATCATGATTATTGCACCATACCTTGACTTTCTTTAGTTGATCATGGCTTGACTTTTGCTATCATGGTTGTTGATTAAGTGTTGGAATTGTTGTAATCATTTGATTTTTCCTCATCATTTCTTGCTTTCCACCCACCCCCTTGTCTTTGTTCTTTCTCTCTCCAATCACACATGGAAAGGGGGTGGGCCGGCCATTCTTTGAAGGATGAGGGAAATGCTTCTTTTTGAGTGGGGAGAAAAATGACACTCTCATTCTTTGGTTATCACATTTTTCCTTCACCTCTCTCCAAGTTCCTTTTCCTCCACCACAAAAGGCAATTCCATGAACCCCAAAAATGAGACTTCTTCTCTAGATATTCTACAGCATATCTTGGGCACGTCGAGTAGCCGGCTTCGTGCCCGAGTTGCCTCGGCATTGAGGTGAGAGCCCGTAAACGATGTAGGCGATGTGGTGCACTTCCGGCGACGAGGAGGAGACGGGACATTCCGCAGGAGATCGGGACGATGACGAGAAGACCGGAGGACTCGGATCTGTCGGTATACTTCTCTTCCCTATCTTATTTGTAGCTTAGACTTGTTAATGGTTACGATCCGGATGTTTAGTGCGCGGGGGTGCCGGTTTGCTAAGTCCGCAAAATTAAAGTTTATCACCGCTTCCGCATTCCGGCGTCGGATTGACGGCCGGGGCGCCGCCGTGCACTTACAATTACAACCTTTGTAGTCCGCTCCTTCGCTTCATAAGCTCCGAGTAGAAGTCCCTTTGCCGTGATCCACGATCTCCCGGACTCAAGAGAGGCTCCACGACTCGAACGATCCATGCTATCTTGAAGTGTTCCAAATCTCCGATGATCTACGTCGAAGTTTCAATAACTCAAGCTTTCTCACTCTAAAGAGATGAACACACTAATCTCATGGGCTAGATGAGATGAGGATGAGAGAGTAGTATTTATGCTTTCTTTTTAAATCATTTTCTCATAATTTATCATCACAAAATGAATTTCCAGTGAGCTCAAAATCAACAGAGAAGAAGATGATCATGGAAATGATAATTCTTTTTGTGATGAATAGAAAGAAAATTATATGATTGATATATCAACCATGGTCAAGGATGAGAGGCTAAGAGTTTGTAGAGAATAAACTAGAGTTAGGGTTTGGTTAGGTTAAGTTATGAGTCATGTAAAAATATCAACCATAATATCTTAAGCATGACAAAAACAAAACTTCTAGAAGGTGCAAGAAGAAGCTAACCCTAAACAAACCCTAATCCCATTTAATCATCCTTAAACATGTTTAATAATAAATCATATCATGTCACAATAATATATATCACATATATATTATATATTTGCAACAAAAGAAAATAATACAATTAACATATATCGCATATATATCAATGTATCATCCAGTGAGAAAATGAAATAATAAAGCGAGCCAATATTAGATAATGTAATACAATATATCATAAATATTATTATACATTAAATCATCGAATCAAGACTTGATTCGATGATCCGGCTATATCGAATATTACTGACTAATATATCATGTACCGATTCATCGAATCAACACTTGATCCGATGTCCCGGTTCATATCTAAATATCGTTAGAATATAATACGGTATCTCATATCGCATTATCCTCGGTCCTGCACATATCACATATGTGCCTCTACTCCGTTTCGCCTGAGCCAAGAAACCTCTGTGTAGGACTCTAAAGAATCGTCAATACGCCGGTAGCAGGTGATGATCATATCAAACACCCACAAGCTGCAAGCGGTCAGCTAAACGTAACAGCCACCCAGGTATTGAGCGATCAGAAGATCAACAAGCTAGCCTGTGCGTTCTCCTGTGAATCCAATCAGTAACACTCCCGTACAGTCCGGTCTGTTCGTCTGATATGTCGCATATCAAGTCTAGGGGTGGTAAACGTCAGACCCCAATAACCGATAAGTCGTGTCGATGTGTGGCTCATAACGGGTCGAGAAACTACTGGTAATACTTACCAGTAAATCTCTATATCAGCCCTGGCCAGGGACTTCCAGTTATAGCCAATCGAACACAGCACAACATCAACTCCCTATACCGGAAGAGACGAATCCCCTCCTATCGCTCATTGCCTCCATGTGATTCAGGACTGTACCCAAAAGCCACGGTTTTGTACGCCCTCTTGGACGTGGTAAGGTGGAAATCAAAGCACAGTGGGAATCACACAAGACTCTATGACGATCTCGGATCTACAGACTACCCTGTACCAGTGTCACCGGAGAACTGCCATCTGACGTGTGGTATATCACCATCTGGGAGTTCTCGGCGAGTCCGTCCAGTGTACCCAGTCTCTACTGAGCACCCGTACACCATCTCTGATGTCAAACACCGATGGATATGGGATCATCCATCGCCCATCATATGGGTCAAGATGCGTATACGCTAGTCTACTCAGGCGTATCGATGCCCTGTCTCGATATACCCTCGACTAGGAACAGTTATAGGATGTACTCATCGACTACCATGGCCCCACTAGTATGATCTCATCATAGTCCCAGTAGTCGAGTACAGATCCTAAGGGCTTTATCAACATGTGAGAGAAAAACAGTAAACCAATACAAGTCAACATGTTAAGATAAAGTGAAACCAAATAGCATACTATCATGACGAGCAAGAAAGTCATCTCTATATATATCCAAGCATCCATTATAATATACATCATATGTACAACAATGGCCTCTAGGGCATATACATAACTGACAAGAAAGTCATCCCTATATATGTAAGTGTATATGCCCTAGAGGCCATTACTGTATCATACTAGTTTGTATATTACTTGATGGAAGCTTGGGATATTCACAGTTGTATATACAATCTTGCTCGAAATGGTAGTATGCTACTTGGTTTGTCTCTGCTTTAATATGTGCATGTGTTTCTTTTAGCATATTGCTGATATACATATTAGTAGAGCCCTTAGGATCTTTGCTTGATTACCAGCGTGGTGATGGCGCTCACACTCGTGGGAGCTGGGTGATCTATAAGCACATCCTTATACAGGTCCCTAGTCGTTGGACTATCGAGACAGGGCATCGATACTCCGGAGTAGACTAGCGTATGCGCTTCTCATCCCAGTGTGGGAGACGGTCTGTCCCACAGCCGTCAGTACGTCGTACTTGGGATAGTATACGGGTGCTCGTTAGGTTACGAGTACACTGGACAGGACTCGTCGGGGACTGTTGGTTGGTATTATACCTATCGTCAGTTATCAGTTCCCAGGTGACATGAGTACAGCTTAGTCCGCTGACTTGACACTGTCACTTCGCCTCGAGTGTGTTCCCACTGCACTTTGATTACTACCCTACCACGGCTCAAAGGAGTCGTGCAAACAGGTAGTTTTTGGGTGCAGTCCCGAAGCACTTGGAGGCAGTGACGGTTAGACAGGATTCGTCTCTCCCGGTATTGGGGGTTGACATCGCGCTGTGTCCAGGAGAGCCATTACACGAGTAGTCCCTGGCCAGGGCAAGCGAGATATACTGGTAGGTTTCCAGTGTTATCTCAGGGTGTTCTGGGCTACACTCCGACACGACTTGTACCGCTATTAGGGGACTGACGTTCACCGCCCCCTAGGCCCGCCATGCGATGTATCAGACGAACAGACCGGACTGTACGGAGATTGTCACATACAGGCTCAGTAGGAGTTCAGATGGGGTTCACCTCGTCAGTCTTCTTATCGACATCTACCTGGGGACCGTTACGTACAGCTAGTGCCGCTTGCGGTCTGTGGTTAAACCCACTGCCAGCGTAGTGTCGAGTCTTTAGAGTCCCACACAGAGAGCTATTCGTCTTTAGGCAAAATGAGTAGAGGTCGC
Source organism: Agapanthus africanus (assembly GCA_030015575.1). Taxonomy (NCBI): domain Eukaryota; kingdom Viridiplantae; phylum Streptophyta; class Magnoliopsida; order Asparagales; family Amaryllidaceae; genus Agapanthus; species Agapanthus africanus. The sequence goes on from JASDDO010000008.1 coordinate 215,076,276, forward strand.
ATGGTTTTGCGACAGGGTTCGTTCACATCCGCGCACTTGTGGATGTTTGCTGTCCGGACAGTTTATACTAGCGGGCTTTGGTTTAAGCCGGATCCTAGTATATGATTTAGGATTGGTTTTTTCTCATTGTATTCGTGTTCCTCGGATCACGAATGCGGGTGCGTATGCACAGTTGCTTGAGACAGAGAGAGAGGACTTTGATTAGGGTTAATGGCTATTGTCATTTTATTAACCCTAATGCTTATGTGTGTATTATTGTTAATTGATATTAGTTTTATAATTGTGCATGGTTATGGTTGTTGACCATTTGACCTCCTTGAGTTGTTGACCATTTGACCTCCTTGACTTGTTGACTATGGTTGACACTTTGACCATCATCATTTCTTTTGGAAGATGCTTTTTGATCCTTGCAAATTGAAATGATAATGGTCATGTCATGATTAACCATGACAATTATCTAATTAAAATAATACACATATATTTGTGAGAATGGTTTATTCTATTCTCATTCTATCATTTCATTTCTCTCTCTTGTTCTTCCTCTCCCTCAAGCTCTTCCCTCTCATGTGTTGAGAAACACTTGAGCTTGAGAAAAACCCTCTCTTGGTCATCTCTACTCTCATCTAGGGTTCAAGGACTAGCATCTCTTGCACCCTAGTTACTTCTAGCTTGGAGTTGAAGCCAAAGGTTGAGGCTTTCGGGTGGATCTTTCTTCGACGTGAGAAGACGACCAAGGTGGCCTCCTTCCACCACTCCAAGGAGCAAGGAGAGAAGGACATAAAGCCCAAGGTATAACCTTTCTAGCACTTAGCTAGTTTCAAGTTAGCTTTAGCAAGTTTTTGTTTAGCAAAGATCCTTCAAAGCATAGTCCATGTTGCCTAAGCTCATAAAAATCCGATTTTTATTCCGTTTTCCGCCTCCCCGCAAGCACCGGGGTGGGCAACGTGGACTTACAATATATATGTCCAAGCATCCACTACAATATACATCCTATGTATAGTAATGGCATCTAGGGCATACATATAACTAACATTAAACTCCTAGGATGTTTTGAAGCTGATGAAGGGGGCTTCTCCCCTTGAGCCCTGGATCTTCCCCAAAGTGGGGTTTCTGGAGATGGGTCTCCTTCTTCTTCCTTTGTTGGCCGGATCTTGAAGATCAAGAAATATGAGATTTTAAAAATCTCTCCTTTCTGAGATCTGATGGAAGATCTGAGTTCCCCTTTGTGGTTTTGTGGTGAAAAACTATTTAGTTTTGGAAAAGGAAGAGTTAAACTCTTGATTTAATTCCTAAAGAAAAATAAGGTTTAGAACCTTGAGGAAGGAGAAGGAGCCAAAAAAACCCTAATCTTTTTGTGAGGAATGAAATAGTCTTTTTTTTATTCATCATCATGTTGCCTTATATAGGCTTACATATTTACATATAGCCCATTGGGCTTTACAAAATGTCATTTTACCCATCCCATGGTTCATGTGCCATTTCTTTTTTGCACATAAGCCTTGGGCTTTACAAAAATTAGGCTTGATGCCCATTTTGCTTACATTCATGTACAAAAAATTACATCAAAATTATTTGTTACATGATTTCTATGTTTTCTATGTTGGCATGAATAGGCTGGCTGCGGGCTCGACTTAGGCATGGGCCCGCTTGACCTGGGCTTGGGCCTATCTGGCTTGTGGTTGACCTCGACTTTGACTTGGTCAACCGGGGTGCAAATTTTGACCCCAACAAACGACACTTGCGACCATACAATGCTTCGAATGGAGCCATCTGAATAGTTGCCTGAAAACTGTTGTTGTATAAAAACTCCACCAAGTGTAAATGATCTTCCTATGAACCCTTGAAGCCTAACATGCAAGATCTCAACATGTCTTCAAGAGTTTGGATCGTTTTCTCCAACTGGCCATCTGTCTGAGGATGATAAGCTGTGCTAAACTTCAATCGCGTCCCCAAACTTTCCTGTAAACTCCTCCAGAAGTGTGATAAGAATCGGGTGTCACAATCGGAAACGATGCTCATAGGTACTCCATGCAATCTCACAATCTCCTGCATGGACCGTTCTGCTAACGCTTCCGTTGACTGACCAACTCGAAATGGTATGAAATGAGCTGCCTTGGTCAATCGATCAACAATCACCCAAACTGCATTGTTGCCCTTTGGACTCCGCCGTAAAGCTGTCACGAAATCCATGGTTATATGTTCCCACTTCCATTGAGGAATCGGAAGTGGTTGCAATAAACCAGCAACCCTTTGATGTTCAACCTTAACTTGCTGACACACTAAGCACTTTGCTACAAAACGAGCAATTTCCCTTTTCATGCCTTCCCACCAGAAATGCTGTCTTAGATCGCGGTACATCTTTGTACCTCCTGGATGTACGGAATATGCGGAACTGTGCGCCACCTGTATGTCTACGGTAGCGCCCCGGCCGTCCGTCCGAAGCCAAAATACGGAAACGAAAACTTTTTCAAAACTTGAAACCGGCGCTATCGCAGACTTTAATCCCGGATCGAACCATTAACCTACAACTAGCAACTAGAGAAGGTTTAGAAAAGCTATACCGATCGATCCGTGTCCTTCGGTCTTTGGCCACCAACCCAAGCTCCTCGCGGCATCTCCGATCTCTGTTCTCCTCGTCGGAAAGGGCACAACATCTTCGAGTCTTTTTACGGGCCCCCGCTTCATCCGAAGCAACTCGGACACGAAGTTTGGTAGCCGACGTGTCCAAGGTGATGTAGAGAATGTGTGTGATCACTTCGTCTCTTGCATCCATTGATTCTCAACGCATGAGAGTGTATGGATGGAGGTTGAAGATGAAGCCATTGATGGAAATGGTGAGCTAGAGGAGGAAGAAGAAGATGAGCCTTTTCTTTTTCTTATGTTGTATGATCAAATGAGAGTGAGATATTATCAATAATACAAGAGCAAACCTCACTATGGCTGCCCTTCTCTCTCTTCCTCTCATTTCAACTCATAAATCAATCAAATAATGTGACACATGCACAAAGAAAGAGACCATGAGTCACCACTTGTTCATGTGTCACAATTAATGCTCCTAATCATGACTTTTAGCTCATTATTTCCATTTATAAACATTAATCCAAATGTTTACAACAACAAAAAGATACGGCAACATCTAAAGTAAACTCATGACGGATCACAAGGATACCCCTCACCTGTATATATATACCTGCATCTGCATTCCGACCGAATGCGAATGCGATGAGACTAAAGTAATCCAACAACTCTAATACTAGGATCCGGCTTAAACCAAAGCCCACTAATATGATCCGTCCGATCATGATCCGTGCACGACTGCACATATATGATCGAACCCTGCCATATATCATACGGCTTCTATAACGTTTCGCCCGAAACTTGAGAAACTGTCTATGGGGGACTCTAAAGACTCATCAATACTTTGGCTGTGGATTTAACCACTAGCACGTCGGTGGTACTAGCCATACGTAACGGGCTACCAGGTATTGACCAAAAGGGAGGTCGATGAGCGAACTCATCCTGACACCCTACTGAGCCTGTCAGTGACAATATTCGTACAGTCCGGTCCGTTCGTCTATGAGCATCGCATGTCAGGTCTAGGGGGTTGGTAAAAGTCAGACCCCCAAAAGCGGTACAAGTCATGTCGGAGTGTAGCCCATAACACCCTGAGATACTACTGGAATACCTACCAGTAAATCTCCTGCCTTGGCTAAGGACTTCGTGTAATGGCTCTCCTAGATACAGCGCGATCTCACCACCAATACCGGGAGAGGCGAAACCCCTGCCGATCAGCTCACTGCCTCCATATGGCTCAGGACTGTACCCAACTAAAACCTGTTTGCACGACTCCTTTGAGCCGTGGTAGGGTAGTAATCAAAGCACAGTGGGAACTCACACGAGACAAATGATGATCTCAGGTCGATGAACTAACCTATACACATGTCACCAGGGAACTGTTATCTGACGTCAGGTATAATACCAACTAGCATGTGTTAGTTATATGTATGCCCTAGAGGCCATTACTGTACATAGAATGTATATTGTAGTGGATGCTGGAACATATATAGGTAGGACTTTCTTGCTCGACATGATAGTACGCTATCTGGTTGCTCTTTATCTTAACATGTATACTTTCTGTCTCTCTGTTATATGTTGATAAAGCCCTTAGGATGTGTACTCGACTTGTAGGACTGTGATGCAGATCATACTAGTGGGGCCTAGGTAGTCCATGAGTACATCCATAATGTTCCTAGTCGTGGGGATATCGAGACGGGGCATCGATATTCCAGAGTAGACTAGCGTATATCTTCTCGACCCATGTGATGGGCGATGGATGATCCCATATCCATTGGTGTTTGACATCAGAGATGGTATCCGGGTGCTCAGTGGTGACTGGGTACACTGAACGGACTCGCCGAGAACTTCCAGATGGTATTATACCTTACGTCAGATGGCAGTTCTCAGGTGACACTGGTACAGCTTAGTCTGTTGACCCGAGATCGTCATAGAGTCTTGTGTGTCTCCCACTGTGCATTGATTTCCACCCTACCACGGCTTTACTGAGTCGTGCAAACAGGTGGTTTTTGGGTACAGTCCCGATTCACATGGAGGCAATGAGCGATAGAAGGGGATTCGTCTCTCCCGGTATTGGGGGTTGATGTTGCGCTATGCTCGACTGGCCATAACTGGAAATCCCTGGCCAGGGTTGCACTGATTTACTGGTAAGTGTTATCAGTAGTTTCACGCTTGTTATGGACCTTATATCGGCATGACTTATCAAGCTACCGGGGTCTGACGTTTACCACCCCTAGACGAGATATGCGACATATCAGACGAACAGACCGGACTGTACGGTAAGTGTTGCTGGTTGGATTCACAGGAGTGTGAGCGGGCTTGCTCGTTGATCTTCTGATCGCTCAATACCCGGGTGGCCATTACGTTTAGCAGACCGCTTGCGGCTTGTGGGTGTTTGATATGATCATCACCTGCTGCCGGCGTATTGACGAGTCTTTAGAGTCCTACACAGAGGTTTCCTGGCTCAAGCGAAACGAAATAGGAGCGCATATGAGATATGTGCGGGACCGAGAATAATACCAGTATGTGATACTGTATTCTATTCTCGCGATTTGTATCATTGGACGGTTATATAAGATAAAGCCGGGTTACCGAATCAAGTGTTGATTCAATAGATTGATACACTTAATATTAGTCGGTTATATGCAGTATGACCGGATCATTAAATCAAGTGTTGATTTAATGATTTAATGTATAATTATATATTTGATATATTACTTTACATTAACTAGTATTTGTTCACTTAAGATGGATTTTCTCACTTGATTTGCACAAGTTGTATATATGATATATGTTTGTGCACTATTTTGTATCATGTTTGATGATACATGCAAACTTGGGTGTATGTTTGCTTTAAACCATGTTTAGGTTAATGGTTAGGTTTTATTTGTTTTATTTATTTTCTTTATTTATTTTTGGCAAGAAATAAAATGGTGGCTTGTTTTGTTTTACTCTTGAAGCTTCATGAAGCTTTGAAAGTCTTTACCATTTTGTTTCTTTCCTTAACCTAACCATTTACCTAAACCCAAGTTTATTCTCTACAAAGGTTAATCTCACCCATGGTTGCTAAATGATAGACTTCACTTGAATTTTCTTTTTGGAGATAATTCATTATTCATTTTCTTTTCTTCTTCTTCTTCTTCTTCATGAAGAGAAGAAAGCTCTCTTGAAAATTCCAAGTGATGAATCCAAGTGAGAAATCCAAATACAAAGTGAACCCACTTCCTATTTCTTCATCCTCTACCACTTTCCATGTAGTAGAGTGTGTTATCTTCACAAGTTTCATGACTGAAGATGGAGCTTGAGTTTGAGTCGCCTCGACGTAGATCATCTTCGGCATCGAAGTCAACGACCTAGCCCGCCCATTTCTCCGATGAAACCGACGCTAGAGTCCGGGATTCCGATGATCGCAGCGGAGGGACGTCAACACGGAGCTAGAGAAGTAGAGGACCGGATCTACAAAGGTTGTAGTCTCTTTCACTTAGTAGCAAAGTAGTTTGCTTGCATGTTTCGCTTTACCTCTAGTTAACGATCTAGTATAGGGTTCTTTGTCACATGGAAATTTATGATTATGGCATGGTTGATCAGTTGTAGAACCTCATGGGTGTGCCTAGGAACCCTTCAGTGGTATCAGAGCCTAGCTAGAGCTTTAGGCGAGTGTAGACGATGTTAGAAGTCCGATCGAATTCGAAACCCTAATTGAAAACCCTTCTCTGTACATTTTTCAAAACAGTGGATTTTTCCAAATTAAAAATATCCAAAAAATACAGCAGGGTTTTCTAGGAGTTACTGTGAAGCACGTGCACCCAACTCGACTAAAGCGCCGCGGAACCGCGGCCCCACCCTGGCATGTGCGGCGGTTCCGCGGCCATATAGGAGCATCTTGTCACGTGCTTTGCACAGTAATACCCGTCTGCAATGCCTGTGTTTTCTGGGAATTTTTAAAGTTTACTCAAGAGTTGAGTTTTCTGGGTTGTATTGGGAGTTCGTAGATTCGATCGGATTGTCTAATTTTGTCTATGTGTTTCTCCGGATAATTTAAAATTTGTTAAAAAGTTCGACCGGATATAAATACCCAATTTTTCCCCTGCCGGAAAATTTCCAAGTGTTGGATTTTTCTGTGGTTTAAGAATGTTCTAAGTAGTGCAAGTAATGCGATGGACCCTCTAGAAGACAACAAACCTTAACTCGATTATGTGACCGTCTTGAACTGCCCTTTGAACCTTAGGGTTTGGGGCAGTACGGCGTGCCACATGTGAGGCGTTGGCTTGACCCTTCTACGGTTGGACCGTTGGTACTGTGGCATGAAGTGAATGTTCTTAAACTTATTTCATGTGTTGAGCAGTTTCGGGAAAACTTGGGTGTTTGATTGTTCGATCGGAAAGTTTAACATTTTCTATTTATCTGGAATGTGATACAATATTTGGAATCCATAAGTAGTTATGAGATAACTGATTTGGATGTTATAAATCTAGCACTTTAGTCTAACTTGATCGGTTGCCACGGAATTTTGATGCGATCGAAAGTCCGTCGCAATCACGTAGCGTACGTGGATACTCGCCGGATAAACTTAATAGACAGCTACACCCCTTAGCCCCGACCAAGTGACTGTAGGAGAACCCCGTCGCCGAAAGCATCCGTTCGGGTGCTCGCGGCAGCGGTGTTCCGCCTTAGTGCACTTCGTCGACGGTATCGGGGGTGCGGCCGTCTACTAAAGTTTGCGACGAGCATTCGATCAGAATGTCGGGAATCTTGTTGAATTGCCCGACTTGATATTGAAAAGAGTTTTCGATAATGAGACTAAAATGCGGGGGTTTATAATTGGTTAGGCATGCGATGTCTAAAGAGTTTGCGGATTCCAACTGTTGTAGTTTTATACTTTCTTTTCCGCGACCGTAAGTGTTATATGTGATATCGCCGGTTTCGTTGCTATATGTCAACGACAATTGGGATAGGCATATTTACTTACGTTGATGACATGTGATGTTATGTGTTGCTGGATATGTTATATTGGATCGTCGTGTTTGAATAGCCGGGTTTTTTTTTATGTGAGACGAGTGTTTTTCATTTTCATTCATGTATAAACTTGTATGTAATATTCTTTTATTGGGGCACTTCCAGGTTGCGGAAGATGTCACCGTTGATGTATATTATTTACTTTTCCATATTAGGATAGAACCAAGGAGGGGAGCACAAGTAACCGGGTTCTAAGGTCCAGTGGGAGACCATCTCGAGGAGTCGAGTCCGGGTCTCCTAACCCTAGAATTGGTAGGGTTGCTTTCCGCTCTCGTAGGGGTCTAGGGGTGTGGGTTTGGCTATTCATCGCGACCGTGGAATCCGTGTTTTATACTAGCTCGTATTAAAAACACGGACGTCCTGGTATATCCAATATTTCATATGATATTTTCTGCTGCGTTATCTGTGATGTGATCATGTGATTTGTTCAGATAGATATTGTAAATAGTATATATGATATATTATATAGACGTTGCTTATGTTTTACACCCGCGCTAGCCCTGTCTCGTTCTGGCGTTAGTTACCTAACCTAACGGTGCAGACGGGACATCGAGGTGAATGCGGATGGCATAAGAGTAAGTTATATTTATCTGTGATGTTTAGGTGGACTTAAATGATGGGACTTCATTAATGAGATTAATGAAAGAAAATAAACCTAAAAGATGTTGTGGAATCGAATTTCAAAAATAAAACAGGTAGCTACAGTTCTTGCTTTGCATCGTGGTGTTCCTTGTAGAACATCCTGCATCTTATTCGATGAGGAAAGGGCCGAGATCCCTTCACTGGGAGTGACCCCTTTAGCAATAACTGGCAGATGCTACAACCCTCGGTTTTTCTTTTGATTGCTTCTATAGTTTTCTCTTTGCACAGCGGTATATATGATGTATCCTGCACCTTATTCGATGAGGAAAGGGCCGACGATCCCTTCACCGGGAGTGACCCCTTTAGCAAAACTAGAAAAGCCTAAAAAACACTCCATTTAAAAACCATTTGATTCCGCAACGAGATCAAGTTCAAAGCGTTAAAGGTTTTCTTAAAAACCATCCGCAACCCTCCGTCATTTTAGAAAGTAGAGTACTTAGTATTCGTGCTGTGTTTGTTGACCATAGTCAAAGCACAGTGTACGGTAGCTAAATGATGTCTTCCTACACCGCATATGATGCGATTAGTTAGGACAGTCGCGTGACTTTGTTGACCTTAGTTAATGGTCATGTGGGTGGGTCTAATTAATCACGAAATGACGGGTAGAACTTGACTAGTACTTATGATTTGTTGACCATAGTTAAGGTCATAGGTGCTAGGGGTAAAAACCACTATCGGGAGTTTCAAGTGTTGAAATTTGCAATGAGATTGCATACCTTCTATATGATAGTTGGATCCTGATACCCACTGCGAGTAATTGTTACTCCTGGGAGAGTTTTGCACTTTACAATTAGCCGATCAAGTAGGTGTCTAGAAAGGTGTCAACGGGGTTACGCCCCTGGGAAAACAAAGTTTACTGTAATTAGGTCCGTGCGAAAGCACGGGGAACCTCCCTCAAAGTACCGACACTGGCCTGGCTGAAAGATTGGCGAACTTGTAGAGTGTAATTAATCCCGGCTAGTCTTTCCTTTTAAGGTTTGAAGGAAGATTTGATAAAAACAGTGGGAGCCATCCTGATTAGATAAAATATATAACCAATCTAATCTTGCAAGAGCGCACGCAGAGTGTTTTCTTCTCTCTCTCTCTCTCTCCAGGTAGCGACCATATCACGCCTTAATCAAGATAATGATATGGATGTATTGACTGAACCCGCTTGTTATACTGAGATGGGGAACGTTGGTCCCGCTCCAACTTATAATTGTTATAAGACCGAGCAGGAAATAGGGGAATACCAAGATTCCCATGCCGCCCAAACGAAGAAAGTGCATGAGATGCATCTCCTTCGGGTGTGTTCATTATAAAGAACTGTTTCTCAGTATCCTCTACATCCTGGGTATTTGATACCGGATCAGGATTCCGCATATGTAATTTGTTACATGGGCTACAGAAAGATAGAGAACTGAAAATGGGTGATAAGTTTCATGAGACAGAAAACGGTGCAAGTGTTGCAGCCAAATCTGTTGGTCACTGTCACCCTGTATTACCAATACATTGATTCTGAACAAATGCTATTAGATACCGAACCTGATATACAAAATCATATCAATCTCTTTATTTATTAAAGAAGGATATAATTTTGTATTGTTGAACATTGTTTTGTACATTTCAAAAGTTGATCGGTTCAGGCACGTTATCTAAAAGCATTGACATTCTAAATCAAACTACAGTTCCTAGTATACAGAACACACACAAGAGGAAGAGTTCAGAAATGAACGAATCCTTCTTAAGGGATTGTAGACTAGGTCATATCAATTTGACCCGACTAGCTTAAGTTACATTTTAGATGCATATTTAAATCAGTTTGAATTTACATCTTGTGAAACTTGCCAGTCATGTCACAAAGATTAGATGACCATAGCTCTGTTTATTGGAAACAGAGAAAGAGTTAGTGAACTTTTGGGACTGATACATAGTGATGTATAAAGGTCCCCAGTCTACATATGCCACGACTGGTTCTTTGTACTTCCTTATATTCACTGATGATCTCTCAAGATTCGGACACATGTTCCTGTTGAAACACATGTCTGAAGCTTTTGAGAAATTCAATGAATATAATTTAGAAGTAGAGAACCAAAATCCGGGTATAAGTATTATGTCCTATGATGAGATCAGGGAGGAGAATACTTGTGCATGGAATTCTTGGACTATTCTAAAGGAGAATGAGATTCTCTCTCAGCATTACTCCTCCGTATACACCATAGCACAACGGTGTATCGGGGCAGAGCAATCGCACCATATTAGATATGGTGTGCTCTATGATGAGTACTACTGAGTTACCTATTTCCTTTTGGGGTTGTGCACTTGAGAATGTGCATACCTATTGAATTGGATTCGAATCAAATCAGTGCGTACCAATCCATATAAGATATGGTATGAGCCTATCTCTTAAGTAAGTTAAGATTTGGGATTGTCCGGCCTATGTCAAAAGCAAAATCCGGACAAGATCGAGACAAGGTCAGTTCTGTAGAACTGGAAAAGTTCCAGCTATACAAACTACAGCTAATGATTTGACAGAACCAAAGGATTCAATAGTCCCCGACGAACCTCAGCCTCTCCGCCGATCTGGTAGGGTTCCTCATCCGCCTGAGAGATACTTCGGTTTCTCGATGACAGTGGGAGCGAGGAATGCATCATGAGATGATGAACTAACTAGTTTCGAGCAGGCCATCGAGAGTAGGGACTCTGTAAGAATGGCTGGATGCTTGGAGATCTGAGATGGAATCCATGAACACCAACAAAGTATGGACTTTAGTTGCTGTACCTGAAGGGTTAAATCCCCATCAGGAGCAAGTATATCTTGAGAAGATTACTTGGTGTAGATGGAAAAGTTGAGACTTTCAAAGCTGGACTTGTTAAAGGTTTTCGTCATCGACCAGGCGTGGAAAATGATGAAACCTATTCCGGTAGCTATGCTTAAGTCCATCCGGATCCTACTTGTCATTGCTACATACCATGACTACGATATCTGGTGGTTGGGTGCCATGAATGCTTTTCTAAATAATGATTTAGAAGAGAACGTCTATAAGAACACAGCCAGAAGGCTTCGTAAACAGTGGGAGCAGCGGAAACGTGTACAAGTTGCTTTACAGAATAAAGCAGGCATCGCGGAGTTGGAACATCTGTTTTGATGTGGTAGTCAAAAAGTTTGACTTCATCAAAATGGTAGATGAACCTTGTATATACAAAACGGTAGTAGAGAGTATGGTGGTGATCCTCGTAGAGTACGTGGATAACATACTCGAAATAGGAAAAGAGTTTCCTATGCTACGCTCGGTCTATCTCCTCTTATCACAAGGATTCTCCATATAGGATCAAAGTAATACCTCCTAAATCCTGGGTTTTGGATCTATGAGATAGATCTATATGGATATTAGGATTCTCACTAGGTGTAGTGAGATAGTATCAATCGATCCCGGGGAGAATAACTGGAAAGGTTCCAGGGTGATAAGGACGACTGAATGTCAGTCGCAGGCAATATCTTTACCCTCAGTGGAGGGACGGTATGTTGGAAGAGTTCCAAGTTAGATACCGTGGCAAACTAGACGATAAAGGCTGGTAACATCGCTATTAAAGATACTACCAAAGAGGCGTGTATATTGGTTCATGAAATGAACTAGGTTCCTACCATTGTGTAACAATGGAAGTGTGGCTTTGGCCCGGGAACCGTGGTCCCATCAGTGACCCAGACATATTCTGAGGCAGCATCACCAGATCATGCAGATAGTTGATCTCCAGAGTGATCGAGGTTAGGAGAGTAGACTCAGAGGACAACACGGCGGATCCACTCACAAAGGCCTTTTCCCAAAGAGAGACTTTTATGGGATGGTTGAGTATTAGATACTGCAACCACTGCTACAGATGGCCCTAGTGCAAGTGGGAGATTGTTAGTTATATGTATGCCATAGAGGCCATTACTGTCCATAGAATGTATATTGTAGTGGATGCTGGGACATATATAGGTAGGACTTTCTTGCTCGACATGATAGTACGCTATCTGGTTGCTCTTTATCTTAACATGTATACTTTCTGTCTCTCTGTTACATGTTGATAAAGCCCTTAGGATGTGTACTCGACTTGCAGGACTATGATGCAGATCATACTAGTGGGGCCTGGGTAGTCCATGAGTACATCCTTCAATGTTCCTAGTCGTGGGGATATCGAGATGGGGCATCGATATTCCAGAGTAGACTAGCGTATATCTTCTCGACCCATGTGATGGGCGATGGATGACCCCATATCCATTGGTGTTTGACATCAGAGATGGTATGCGGGTGCTCAGTGGTGACTTGGTACACTGAACGGACTCGCCGAGAACTCCCAGATGGTATTATACCTTACGTCAGATGGCAGTTCTCAGGTGACACTGGTACAGCTTAGTCTGTTGACCCGAGATCGTCATAGAGTCTTGTGTGTCTCCCACTGTGCTTTGATTTCCACCCTACCACGGCTTTACTGAGTCGTGCAAACAGGTGGTTTTTGGGTACAGTCCCGATTCATATGGAGGCAATGAGCGATAGGAGGGGATTCGTCTCTCCCGGTATTGGGGGTTGATGTTGCGCTATGCTCGACTGGCCATAACTGGAAATCCCTGGCCAGGGTTGCACAGATTTACTGGTAAGTGTTATCAGTAGTTTCACGCTTGTTATGGAGCTTATATCGGCATGACTTATCAAGCTACCGGGGTCTGACGTTTACCACCCCTAGGCGAGATATGCGACATATCAGACGAACAGACCGGACTGTACGGTAAGTGTTGCTGGTTGGATTCACAGGAGTGTGAGCGGGCTTGCTCGTTGATCTTCTGATAGCTCAATACCCGGGTGGCCATTACGTTTAGCAGACCGCTTGCGGCTTGTGGGTGTTTGATATGATCATCACCTGCTGCCGGCGTATTGACGAGTCTTTAGAGTCCTACACAGAGGTTTCCTGGCTCAAGCGAAACGAAATAGGAGCGCATATGAGATATGTGCGGGACCGAGAATAATACCAGTATGTGATACTGTATTCTATTCTCGCGATTTGTATCATTGGACTGTTATATAAGATAAAGCCGGGTTACCGAATCAAGTGTTGATTCAATAGATTGATACACTTAATATTAGTCGGTTATATGCAGTATGACCGGATCATTAAATCAAGTGTTGATTTAATGATTTAATGTATAATTATATATTTGATATATTACTTTACATTAACTAGTATTTGTTCACTTAAGATGGATTTTCTCACTTGATTTGCACAAGTTGTATATATGATATATGTTTGTGCACTAGTTTGTATCATGTTTGATGATACATGCAAACTTAGGTGTATGTTTGCTTTAAACCATGTTTAGGTTAATGGTTAGGTTTTATTTGTTTTATTTATTTTCTTTATTTATTTTTGGCAAGAAATAAAATGGTGGCTTGTTTTGTTTTACTCTTGAAGCTTCATGAAGCTTTGAAAGTCTTTACCATTTTGTTTCTTTCCTTAACCTAACCATTTACCTAAACCCAAGTTTATTCTCTACAAAGGTTAATCTCACCCATGGTTTCTAAATGATAGACTTCACTTGAATTTTCTTTTTGGAGATGATTCATTATTCATTTTCTTTTCTTCTTCTTCTTCTTCTTCATGAAGAGAAGAAAGCTCTCTTGAAAATTCCAAGTGATGAATCCAAGTGAGAAATCCAAATCCAAAGTGAACCCACTACCTATTTCTTCATCCTCTACCACTTTCCATGTAGTAGAGTGTGTTATCTTCACAAGTTTCATGACCTAGTGAAGATGGAGCTTGAGTTTGAGTCGCCTCGACGTAGATCATCTTCGGCATCGAAGTCAACGACCTAGCCCGCCCATTTTTCCGATGAAACCGACGCTAGAGTCCGGGATTCCGATGATCGCAGTGGAGAGACGTCAACACGGAGCTAGAGAAGTGGAGGACCGGATCTACAAAGGTTGTCGTCTCTTTCACTTAGTAGCAAAGTTGTTTTCTTGCATGTTTCTCCTTACCTCTAGTTAACGATCTAGTATAGGGTTCTTTGGCACATGGAAATTTTTGATTTTGGCATGGTTGATCAGTTGTAGAACCTCATGGGTGTGCCTAGGAACCCTACAGCATGTTCCCGGCGAGTCCTGTCCAGTGTACTCATAACCCAATGAGCACCTGTATGCATCTTAGGTGATCCAACTGACACCAATGGCTTGTGAGACCAGCCACCGCCCCTCGTCGGGGTCTCGACTGTATACACTAGTCTACTAATGGAGTATCGATGCCCAGTCTCGAAACTCCCACGACTAGGGACCACTTTAAGGATGTGCTTATAGACTACCCAACTCTCACATATTTGATCGCCATCATACTGCTGGTAGTCAAGCAAGAATCCTAAGGGCTCTATCAATGTGTAATAGTGACCCGTAATGTCACCTAAAGCTGTACACGATGATAAAGATATACCAGATAGCATACAATCATCTTGAGTAAGACTGTCCTACCGGCATAGCTCCTCCCTCAATCATTGCAATCACGTTCCTGTGATCCAATAATTGACTTTGAGGGCACTATATCCAACAATCTCCCACTTGCACTCAAGGTTAATTATTGCGATGTCGCATACTCACAGCCCGTGTGATATCGAACACCCAACTCCTCTACTAATCAGTTTCACAAAACCCGTTTGCAAAACTATTGCATTCGAGGAATAGCCTCAGTGAGTGGATCCGCCCTAATGTTTCTTTCTGTGTCTTTATTTGTCTTAAGTTCGTGGAGAAAGCCATCTCCCGAATGTAGGGTTGCTAGGCACACACACAAGGGTCTTTGAGGCATCAACCATGCCTAATTTAGAATTTAGCCGTGCCGAACAACCCAAAGCCGGATCTTTAAACTATAGATTAGGTGAAAACAAGCATGTTAAACTCTTTAACACTAAGTGAGAGGGATTACAACCTTTGTAGATCCGGTCCTTCACTTCTTAAGCTCCGTGTTGTGGTCCCTTCGCTGCGATCATCGTGTTCCGGACTCTCGAGAGGCTCCACGAAGAGAAAGATGCAGTCTTGCTTCCGATCTTCGATAACATAGATGATCTACCTTGAAGTTTCATTAACACAAGCTAACACTCACTAAATGAAGTGAACACACTCATCTAAATGGCAAGGATAGATGAGGATGATGAAGTAGGATTTTTGCTCTCTTTTATTTTCTTATTCTCACTCATTTTCATCACTTGGAAAAAAGCTAGAAAGCTTTTTCCATGAAGAGAAGAAGGAAGAAGAAGAAGAATAATCCATTAGAATCCTTTTGTGATGAATAATGATAGTTATGATAAGGTTAGAAATGCAACCATGGTTCAAGTAACCATTGTAGAGAATTAACTAGGGTTAGGGTTTGGGTTGAGTTAAAGATGCGTCACTTGAAAATATCAAGCATAATATCTTTTCCATGACAAAAGAAAAGCTTCTAGAAGCTATTAGAAGTCTTAACCCTAATCCAAACCCTAACCATATTTAAACTCCACTAAACATGTTGCATTAGTAATCATATCATGTTACAATATTATATATCACATATACAATATTTATTGTAACAAAATAAAATAATACAATTAACATATATCGCATATATATCAATGTATTACCCGAGTGAGAAAAAGAATCTTTTAGTGTGCTAATATTAGTTAATGTAATTTAATATATCATATATATTATTATACATTAAATTATCGAATCAACACTTGATCCGACAATCCGGCTATATCGTATATAACCGACTAATACGATGACCCGGCTATATCACATATACCCGCCCGATATCTCATATCGCGAGAATCCATTACGGTATCGCATACCGCATTATCCTCGGTCCTGCACATATCATATATGTGCTCCTACTCCATTTTTCCTGAACCAAGAAACCTCTGTGTAGGACTCTAAAGAATCGTCAATACGTCGGCAGTAGGTGATGATCATATCAAACACCCACAAGCTGCAAGCGGTCAGCTAAACGTAACAGCCACCAAGGTATTGAGCGCTCAGAAGATCAACAAGCAAGCCTGTACATTCTCCTGTGAATCCAATCAGTAACACTCCCGTACAGTCCGGTCTCGTCGTTTGATATGTGGCATATCTCTCCTAGGGGTGGTAAACGACAGACCCCGGTAGCTCGATAAGTCGTGTCGATATGAGGTCTATAACAGTTTGAGAAACTACTGATAACACTTACCAGTAAATCTCAGCAACCCTGGCCAGGGATTTCCAGTCATAGCCAATCGAACACAGCGCAACATCAACTCCCTATACCGGGAGAGACGAATCCCCTCCTATCGCTTATTGTCTCTATGTGATTCGGGACTGTACCCAAAAGCCACCTTTTTGCACGCCCTCTTGGACGTGGTATGATGGAAATCAAAGCACAGTGGGAATCACACAAGACTCTATGACGATCTCGGGTCAAGAGACTACTCTGTACCAGTGTCACCGGAGAACTGCCATCTGACGTGATGTATAATACCATATGGGAGTTCTCGGCGAGTCCGTCCAGTGTACCCAACCACAACTGAGCACCCGTACACCATCCTTGATGTCAAACACCGATGGATATGGGATCATCCATCGCCCATCATATGGGACAAGATGCGTATACGCTAGTCTACTCTGGTGCATCGATGCCCTGTCTCGATACACCCTCGATTAGGAACAGTTATAGGATGTACTAGTCGACTACCGTGGCCCCACTAGTATGATCTCATCATAGTCCCAGTAGTCGAGTATGTTAGTGTATATGCCCTAGGGGCCATTATTGTATCATACTAGTTTGTATATTACTTAATGGAAGCTTGGGATATTCACATGAATATAACAGTCTTGCTAAACATGGTAGTATGCTACTTGGTTTTTCTATCTTAATATGTGAGTATATGTATTGATAGAGCTCTTAGGATCTTGCTTGACTACCAGCGTTGTGATGGCAATCACACTAGTGGGGGCTGGGTAGTCTACAAGCACATCCTTATTCAGGTCCCTAGTCGTTGGATTATCGAGAAAAGGCATCGATACTCCGGAGTAGACTAGTGTGTACACTTCTCATCCCAGTTGGGGAGATGGTCTGTCCCACAGCCATCAGTACGTCGTACTGAAGATAGTATGCAGGTGCTCGTTAGGTTACGGGTACACCGGATAGGACTCACAGGGAACTGTTGGTTGGTTTTATACCAGTCGTCAGTGAACAGTTCCCAGGTGACATGAGTACAGCATAGTCCGCAGACTTGACACTGCTACTTTTCCTCGAGTGTGTCCCACTGTTCTTAGATTGCTACCCTACCACGACTCAAAGGAGTCGTGCAAACAGGTAGCAGTTGGGTGCAGTCCCGAGCACTTGGAGGCAGTGGCGGTTAGACAGGATTCGTCTCTCCCGGTATTGGGGGTTGATATCGTGCTGTGTCAGAGAGCCATTACGCAAAGTCCCTGGCCAGGGCAAGCGAGATTTGCTGGTAGGTTCCAGTAGTTTCTCAGGGTGTAATGGGCTTCGCTCCGACACGACTTATACCGCTATTAGGGGACTGACGCTTGCCGCCCCCTAGGCCCGATATGCGATAGTCTTAGACGAACAGACCGGACTGTACGGAGATTGTCACATCAGACTCGGTAGGAGTTCGGATGGGTTTCCTCATCGGCCTTCTTATCGACATCTACCTGGGGACCGTTACGTACAGCTAGTGCCGCTTGCGGTCTGTGGTTAAACCCACTGCCAGCATAGTAGTCGAGTCTCTAGAGTCCCACGCAGAGAGTTTCCCTACTCCAGGCGAAACGATATAGAGGTCGTATGGTTTTGCGACAAGGGTTCGGACGCATACGTGTGTTTACGCACGTACGACTTTCGGACAGTTTTTACTAGTCGGCTTTGGTTTAAGCCAGTTACTAGTATCCGGTTATTGTATTTATACAGTCTAATGTTTTTCCGTGTTTTCATGGATAGGAGGGGCGTTCTCGTAATTGCGCGAGAAGCTTATAGAAGATGGTGACTAAGGAGGTTTAGGTGGCATATACATTGAATGAGATTAGTGAGTCATATGGATGATTCATCCATGTCATTAATGCTTCATAATTGCTTAATGACTCATGGAGATGAATCACCATTAGATATTTATCAAGCATGGTTGTAAATCATTTTCTTTTCTTGATAAAATAAAATGCTTGATATATATTATGATAACTCATTTTCTCTTCTCATTATTATGTTCATCTTCTCTCTCCTCAAGCTCTCTCTCTTCAAACCCTAATCCTCCCCTCTCATGTGTTGAGTACAAGGATTAGTTAGACTACTTAATCCATAACCATACTCTATTTCATCTAGGTACTTTGATTAGCACTTAAAGATACCTAGTTGCCTCAAGTTTAGAGGCATATCTTGGAGTTTAGCTCTCGTGGTGGATCGTCTACTACTTGGAGAAGGCCGAGTAGGAGGTGGAGTTCGTAAAGACGAAGGACACGGTTCTTTAGGTATAATCCCTTAACATAGTAGTTGTTAACTTCTATGTTTGAGGTTAGTTATCGTTTAGCTTCGATTCATGCGGTTAGTCGATGTTTAGCATAAAAACAAGATCGTTTTTGCATATTTCCGCCTCCCCGCAAGTCGTGGGGTGTTGTACATCGACTTACAGTGGTATCAGAGCCTCGCTAAATAATAAATAACTCACTTGCAAAATTGTATGAATTTCGAACGGAAAAAACAAAACCGGAAAACCCCGATATCATGAGTTTCTGTCGATTTTTAAATGAGGTCCAAAAATTTTTCAGGGACCTTCAGAAAGCCCTAAATGATAGTATTAGAACACCCAAGAAAACTGGGCTCATGAATCGGCTAAAGCGCCGCGGAACCGAGGCGAATACCCCCGATCCGCCGTGATTCCGCCGCCGAGTTGCCGATTCATCTGCCCAATTTTCCTGTGTTGGTTCTCTGTGATAGTTGGAATTTTCTGGAAGTTTTTAATTTTTGCTCAGGTTTCAGATTTACAGAGAAGTATTGGAGCAAAATTAAATGTGTTTAATCGATCGAAATTATATGGTATTTGCTTGTTGGATTATATCTGTGTTTGTGTAATGTGTTCGTAAACCTCCCCTAACTGCTAGTATGTCGGTTGGCATGGGGTTGCATATTTCTGTAATGGATTTTATCTGTTTGTGTATATGAACTGTGTTGGACTGTTGTGATGTTTAGCCGGGGTTATAATGATGGGTTATTTTTTAATTCATTTGATGTAAATGTAATTTGTTGTAATATTATTTTGCGGGGCACATCCAGGTTGCGGTTGTAGCCACCGTTGTATTATTTCATTTTACTGTTTATGCTCCTAGGACAGACCCAAGGTGGGGTGCACAAACTGCCGGGCGGGTAGTTTGCCGTACCCGTTGGGGTCTTGGGTGGGGTAATGGCTATTCATCACAACTGTGTAATCCGTCTTTTGTTGCAGGCTCAAAACAAACACGGATTGCTTGTAAATCCAATAAAGTTCATCTGTGATCTGGAATGCCTATTATTGCGTCTGACGAATGTACAATATCTATATATGATAGCTATTTAGACGTCATTTATGTTTTACACCCGCGCTAGCCCAGCCCCCGCTCTGTCGTTAGTTAAGTAACCTAACGGGTGATGACGGGACCCCGTGGCGAATGCGGATGGCATAAGAGGACGTTGTATTTTCGTTGTTTTCTGCAATGATAGGTTAATGATGGGACGCATTATTTATAATGCAAAGAAAATAAACCAAAAGTTTAATCGTTGGAACAATTTAAAAGAAACCACTCGGTTAATTTTAAAAACAGATATTTTTAAATGCGGAGCTTTAACCACTCTTTTTAAAAGCTATCAGGTTCCTTCGGTTATATCAAGTTCACTACGTTCACGGTTTCGCCAAAACCATTCGTAGCCCTCCATCATTTCATCTGGGTATTCAGTAGTATTCAAGCTATGTATTTTGACCAACTCCAAGGCATAGTGTTTGGTAGCTGCTGGGTATTCATTTGTTGCATAGATAGATGAGTTAGTTTGGGACAGTCGTATGATCATTTTGGACAACGTCAAGGA
The DNA here is from genome assembly GCA_030015575.1 of Agapanthus africanus. Lineage (NCBI taxonomy): Eukaryota > Viridiplantae > Streptophyta > Magnoliopsida > Asparagales > Amaryllidaceae > Agapanthus > Agapanthus africanus. Next base: position 215,096,568 of record JASDDO010000008.1, read on the forward strand.
TATGTACGGATGGGTTCAAATTAACAAGATAATGATGGGTAGAACTTGACATGTGACTTATGATATTTTGACCAACACCAAGTTCATAAGAGCATGGGGCAAAAAAAAAAATATATCGGGAATTTCTAAAGAAACTGAAATTTGCAAAGAGATGCATACCATTTGGAGTTTGCTGAATGTTGGTAGGATTCCTTCAACATTATCATACGATGATATTTGGATCCCGATCCTACTGTGAGTATATGCTACTTATCAGGATATTCGTCACTTAACGATCAATGCTATAAACCAAGTAGGTGTCAAGAAAAGTGTCAGCGGGGTTACGCCCCCAGAGAAAAGAGGTTCTTTAATTAAGGAACTTCGCGAAAGCGTTGGAAAACCTCCCTCGAAGTATCGACACTAGCCTGGATGAACGGTTAAGCAAGAATTGTACAGTGAGAATAGTCCTGGCTAATTCTTCTTTTATGGTTTGAGGAAGGATTCGAGAAACAGTGGGAGCCATCCAGTTTAGATAAACTAAAAACCACTCTAAACTTGCAAGAGCATCATGCTAAAGAGTTTTCTTCTCTCTCTCCTAATTGCAGCGACCCTGAAAATGACTGGACTTAAGTTACTTTTAGAGAAAAATATACTGACAGGGCCAAACTATAAAGATTGGCTGCGGAATGTCAAAATGGCTTTGACCTATGACAAATTGGGGTACGTCCTCACCGTTACGGCACCTGCTGTCCCTGGTCCCAAATCCAGTAATGCGGATAAGGAAATCCGCAAAACCTGGGATTTCGATTGCGCGAAAGCCAAATGCATCGTGCTTGCCTCGATGAATAATGAACATCAGAGGAGGCACGAGGATATGGAACTAGATGCCATATTTCTCCATACAAAGGAACTTTATGGAGAGCAATCTCGTATAGCAAGATACGAGACCTCTAAGAACTTGTTTCGAGCGAGGTTGGCTGTCGGGTCATCAGTAGGAGAACATGTCCTAAAGATGATCGGCTATATAGAAGAGCTCGCAGACCTTGGGACGACTTTGGATAATGAGCTCTATACAGACCTTATTCTCCAGTCCCTTCCTTCCACCTACGCCCAGTTTATCCTGAACTTCAACATTCAAAGAAAAGAAGTTGAACTTCCGGAACTCCTGAACATGTTAAGGAGTGCAGAGGGCACCTTGCAGAAAGCAAGGGAAACACTCGCTATGTTTGTTAGCGGTGCATCTTCTTCCGGGTCCAAGGTTAGGGCCAAAGGAAGGAAGAAGAAGGCCGCCACCAAACCTAGAGGAGGTGTTAGTAAGGTGGGAGGGAAGGGAAAGAAAAAGTTTGCGGTACCGGTAGTGGGCCAGGATGAGTGCTTCCATTGTCACAGGAAAGGGCACTGGAAGAAAGATTGCAAGGCGTGGAACGCCAAGAACCAGGAACCGAAGCAAGCTGTGGCTTCGACTTCAGGTGTGTTTGTAATTGAGAATTGTCTGTCAATTAACTCTACTTCCTGGGTATTGGATACCGGATCAGGATCTCATATTTGCAATTCATTGCAGGCACTGAGAAACCGTAGAGTGCTGAAGAAAGGTGATATGACCCTAAAGGTTGCTAACGGAGCTAGCGTGGGAGCTGCGTCCGTCGGGGATTATCACCTAGGATTGACGAGTGGACACATTTTGGTTTTACATAACTGTTTTTTTGTACCAAGCTTAACGTGTAATATCATATCAGTTTCCTTGTTATCAAATAAAGGTTATGATTTCACGTTTGTAAGAGATGTTGTTAACATCCACCTTAATCATGGTTTGATTGGGCCCGGTACACTAAATAGCGGTATATATATTTTAAACCAACTCCAAATTTTCAATGTCCAGAACACACTAAAACGAAAGTCTCCAGATTTAAATAAAGCTTTCTTATGGCATTGCAGACTGGGTCACATCAATGAGAGAAGGTTGACTAAGTTGCATAGAGAAGGATATTTGGACTCGTTCGAATATCAAACTTATGACACTTGTCAATATTGTCTCAAAGGAAAGGTGACAAAGACTCCATTTACTGGACATGAAGTAAGAGCGAGCGAGCTCTTATGACTCATACACAGCGATGTATGTGGTCCAATGTCTACGCATGCAAGAGGTGGTTTTTCCTATTTCATTACTTTCACGGATGATTACTCAAGATACGGATTCATTTATCTGATGAAACATAAATCCGAGGCTTTTGAGAAATTCCAAGAGTATAAGAATGAAGTAGAAAACAAAACCGGCAAAAGTATCAAGACACTAAGATCTGATCGATGTGGTGAATACTTGAGTGCCGAGTTCCTAGGTTACCTAAAAGAGAAAGGAATTCTCTCTCAGGTTACTCCTCCATACACTCCACAGCATAACGGTGTATCGGAGAGACGGAATCGAACCCTATTGGATATGGTACGATCCATGATGAGTAATGCTGAGTTACCGCGATCTTTCTGGGGTTATGCGCTAGAATCAGCGGCATATCTTTTGAACATGGTTCCTACCAAGACTGTGCCTACCAAACCATATCAGATGTGGAGTGGGAAGAAACCCTATCTTCAGTATCTGAAAATATGGGGATGTCCATCTTTTGTTAAAAAGCAGCATGTGGACAAGCTCGAGGCACGATCAGTAAAGTGTAAGTTTGTGGGATATCCAAAGAACTCCAAGGGGTATCTATTCTATTACGCAGAGGAACAAAAGGTGTTTGTTTCTCGTAATGCCCATTTTCTAGAATATCAGTTTTTAGAAAAGGAAATAAGTGGGAGCGAAATAGAACTGGAAGAAATTCCAGAACCACAAACTTCTACTGAAAGTCTGGTAGAACCGGTAGTTCAAGAAGAACAGGACATTCCCGCACCCCTCCGCGGGAGTAGTAGGCCGTCTCATCCGCCTGAGAGATACTACGGTTTTCTCATAGATGGGGATAGAGAGGATTGCATCATAGATGATGATGAACCTACTGACTTCCAGCAGGCCATCCAGAGCGGTGACTCAGTACGATGGCTAGATGCAATGCGGACCGAAATGGAGTCCATGTACACCAACACAGTATGGACTTTGGACTTTGCTCCAGATAGGGTAAAACCCATAGGATGCAAATGGATCTTCAAGAAAAAGATTGGTGTAGATGGACAGGTGGAAACCTATAAGGCTAGACTTGTTGCAAAGGGTTTTCGTCAAAGACCTGGTTTGGACTATGACGAAACTTTTTCTCCAGTGGCTATGCAAAAATCCATTCGGGTCCTTCTTGCTATTGCTGCCTTCCATGATTATGAAATCTGGCAGATGGACGTAAAGACGGCTTTTCTAAATGGAAATTTAGAAGAGTGCGTCTATATGGATCAGCCAGAGGGTTTCAATCAGAGTGGGAGCAACGGGAAAGTATGCAAGCTGCTTAAGTCCATTTATGGATTAAAGCAAGCATCGCGGAGTTGGAACATCTGTTTTGATGAAACAGTCAAAGAATATGACTTTATCAAAAATCCAGATGAACCGTGCATATATAGTAAAGTTGTAACCAGAAGTGTCGTATTCCTCGTCTTGTACGTGGATGACATTCTATTAATAGGAAATGACATTCCTATGCTACAATCTGTCAAAGGATTCTTGTCACACAGGTTCTCCATGAAAGACCTGGGTGATGCCTCTTACATTCTGGGGATCCGGATCTATCGTGATAGATCCAAGAGGATGTAGGGACTTTCGCAGTCCAGGTATATCGACACTGTACTGAAAAGATTCAGTATGGAAGATTCTAAGCGCGGTAATCTACCGGCTTGTCACGGAATCATCCTCTCCAAAGAGATGTCTCCCAAGACTGATTTGGAAAGGGAGCGCATGTCTATTATACCCTACGCTTCTGCGGTAGGCTCTATAATGTATGCGATATTGTGCACCAGACCAGATGTAGCTTACGCACTAAGCGTGGTAAGCCGGTATCAGTCAGACCCAGGGGAGAAGCACTGGATAGAAGTAAAGAACATTCTCAAGTACCTGAGAAGGACTAAGGAGATGTTCTTGGTTTACGGCGGAAAAGACCTCAGGTTGGAGGCCTTTGCTGATTCCGACTTCCAGAGTGATAAGGACGATTCCAAGTCCATGTCGGGTTATGTCTTTACCCTCAATGGAGGGGCGGTGTGCTGGAAGAGCTCCAAGCAGGACACCGTTGCTGACTCAACGATGGAAGCGGAGTATATAGCTGGTTGCGATGCCGCAAGAGAAGCAGTCTGGATGAAGAAGTTTCTAACAGAACTTCAGGTGGTTCCTACCATAGTTGATCCAATACCTCTGTATTGCGACAACAACAGAGCTATAGCTTTAGCGAAGGAACCAAGGTCCCATCAAAATTCCAGACACATCTTAAGGCGGTATCACCTGATCAGGGAGATTATTGATCGTCGGGAGATCGAGGTTCGGAGAGTTGCTTCTGAAGAGAACATTGCTGATCCATTCACGAAGGCCCTACCTCAGATTCAGTTCGAGAGGCTACTCAAGATCATCGGTCTTCGATATGCCAGCACATGGCCCTAGTGCAAGTGGGAGTATGTTAGTGTATATGCCCTAGGGGCCATTATTGTATCATACTAGTTTGTATATTACTTAATGGAAGCTTGGGATATTCACATGAATATAACAGTCTTGCTAAACATGGTAGTATGCTACATGGTTTTTCTATCTTAATATGTGAGTATACGTATTGATAGAGCTCTTAGGATCTTGCTTGACTACCTGCGTTGTGATGGCAGTCACACTAGTAGGGGCTGGGTAGTCTACAAGCACATCCTTATTCAGGTCCCTAGTCGTTGGATTATCGAGACAGGGCATCGATACTCCGGAGTAGACTAGTGTGTACGCTTCTCATCCCAGTTGGGGAGATGGTCTGTCCCACAGCCATCAGTACGTCGTACTGAAGATAATATGCAGGTGCTCGTTAGGTTACGGGTACACCGGACAGGACTCACAGGGAATTGTTGGTTGGTTTTATACCAGTCGTCAGTGAACAGTTCCCAGATGACATGAGTACAGCATAGTCCGCAGACTTGACACTGCTAATTCGCCTCGAGTGTGTCCCACTGTTCTTAGATTGCTACCCTACCACGACTCAAAGGAGTCGTGCAAACAGGTAGCAGTTGGGTGCAGTCCCGAGCACTTGGAGGCAGTGGCAGTTAGACAGGATTCGTCTCTCCCGGTATTGGGGGTTGATATCGCGCTGTGTCAGAGAGCCATTACGCAAAGTCCCTGTCCAGGGCAAGCGAGATTTGCTGGTAGGTTCCAGTAATTTCTCAGGGTGTAATGGGCTTCGCTCCGACACGACTAATACCGCTATTAGGGGACTGACGCTTGCCGCCCCCTAGGCCCGATATGCAATAGTCTTAGACGAACAGACCGGACTGTACGGAGATTGTCACATCAGACTCAGTAGGAGTTCGGATGGGTTTCCTCATCGTCCTTCTTATCGACATCTACCTGGGGACCGTTACGTACAGCTAGTGCCGCTTACGGTCTGTGGTTAAACCCACTGCCAGCGTAGTAGTCGAGTCTCTAGAGTCCCACGCAGAGAGTTTCCCTACTCCAGGCGAAACGATATAGAGGTCGTATGGTTTTACGACAAGGGTTCGGACGCATACATGTGTTTACGCACGTACGACTTTCGGACAGTTTTTACTAGTCGGCTTTGGTTTAAGCCAGTTACTAGTATCCGGTTATTGGATTTATACAGTCTAAAGTTTTTCCGTGTTTTCATGGATAGGAGGGGCGTTCTCGTAATTGCGCGAGAAGCTTATAGAAGATGGTGACTAAGGAGGTTTAGGTGGCATATACATTGAATGAGATTAGTGAGTCATATTTATGATTCATCCATGTCATTAATGCTTCATAATTGCTTAATGACTCATGGAGATGAATCACCATTAGATATTTATCAAGCATGGTTGTAAATCATTTTCTTTTCTTGATAAAATAAAATGCTTGATATATATTATGATAACTCATTTTCTCTTCTCATTATTATGTTCATCTTCTCTCTCCTCAAGCTCTCTCTCTTCAAACCCTAATCCTCCCCTCTCATGTGTTGAGTACAAGGATTAGTTAGACTACTTAATCCATAACCATACTCTATTTCATCTAGGTACTTTGATTAGCACTTAAAGATACCTAGTTGCCTCAAGTTTAGAGGCATAGCTTGGAGTTTAGCTCTCGTGGTGGATCGTCTACTACTTGGAGAAGGCCGAGGAGGAGGTGGAGTTCGTAAAGATGAAGGACACAGTTCTTTAGGTATAATCCCTTAACATAGTAGTTGTTAACTTCTATGTTTGATGTTAGTTATCGTTTAGCTTCGATTCATGCGGTTAGTCGATATTTAGCATAAAAACAAGATCGTTTTTCATATTTCCGCCTCCCCGCAAGTCGTGGGGTGTTGTACATCGACTTACAGAGTACATATCCTAAGGGCTTTATCAACATGTAACATAGAGACAATCAGAGTACATGTTTAGATAAAGTACAATCAGATAGCATACTATCATGTCGAGAAAGAAAGACCTCCCTATATATGTCCAAGCATCCATTACAATATACATCGTATGTACAGTAATGTCCTCTACGACATACATATTACTAACAATCTCCCACTTGCACTAGGGCCATCTGTTGTGGTTTCACATACCCAACAATTAGTTGCGTTTGAAGTATCTCATACTCAACCATCCCATAAAAGTCTCTACTGGGAAAAAGGCCTTTGTGAGTGGATCCGCGCTGTTGTCCTCTATGTCTATTCTCCTAACCTCGATCTCCCTGGAGATCAACCATCTCCATGATCAGGTGATACTGCCTAAGAATTATATCTGGATTTTTGATGGGACGGTAGTTCCTTGGCTTAAGCCATAACTCCATTGTCACACAATGGTACGAACGAAGTTCATCTCATGAACTTATATATCCAGACTGCCTCTTTGGTAGCATCTTTGGTAACGATGTATCTTGCCTTTAATCGTCTAGTAAGTCACGGTATCTAGCTTGGAACTCTTCCAACATACCGTCCCTCCACTGAGGATAAAGACAATGTCTGCAATTGACATTTAGTCGTCCTTATCACCTTGGAACTTTTCCAGTGATTCTCCCAGGATCGATTGATACCATCTCACTACAATTAGTGAGTATCCTAACATCCAATTAGATCTATCTCATAGATATAAAACCTAGGATTTAGGAGGTATCACCTTGATCCTATACGGAGAATCCTTGTGATAAGCGGAGATTGACCGAGCGTAGCATAGGAAACTCCTTCCCTATCAAGAGTATGTCATCCACGTACTCTACGAGGATCACCACCATACTTCCTACTACCTTTTTGTATATACAAGGTTCATCTACCATTTTGATGAAGTCGAACTCTTTGACTACCACATCAAAACAGATGTTCCAACTCCGCGATGCTTGTTTTATAACATAAAACATCTTCCACACGTTTCCGCTGCTCCCACTGTCTACGAAGCCCTCTGGCTGTGTACTTATAGACGCTCTCTTCCAAATCATCATTTGGAAAAGCAGTCATGACACCCAACCGCCAGATATCATAGTCATGGTATGTAGCCGTGGCAAGTAGGATCTGGATGGACTTAAGCATAACTTTGAAAGTCTCAACTATTCCATGTACACCAAGTAAACTTCTCAAGATATACTTGCTCCTGATGGGGATTTAACCCTTCAGATAAAGCAACCAAAGTTCATAGTTTGTTGGTGTATAAGGATTCCATTTCAGATCACTAAGCATCCAGCCATTCTTACAGAGTCCCACTCCTGATGGCCAGCTTGAAATTAGTTAGGTCATCATCTCATGATACAATCCTCGCTCCCACTGTCATAGAGAAACCGAAGTATCTCTTAGGTGGGTGAGGAACCCTACTAGACCGGCGAAGAGGCTGAGGTTCGTTGGAAACTATTGAATCCTTTGGTTCTACCAAATCATCTGCTGTAGTTTGTATAGCTGGAACTCCTTCCAGCTCTACCTCATGACCACTAATTTCTTCATAAGAAATTCCCTTTCACAAAGGTGGCATGCTGAGAAACAAAACATCTTTTGTTCCTCGGTAAGGTAGAAGATATTCCCTTGTGTATGCGTGGGTTATCCAACAAACTTCCACAGATCTGACTTTGCCTCGAGTTTGTCCGGATTTTTCTTTTCAGACATAGGACGGACAACCCCAAATCTTAACAAACTTAAGATATGAGCTCTTCCCATTCCATATCACATATGAAGTGGTAAGCAACTGATTTGATTTGAACCCTATTCAATAGGTATGCAGCTTCTCAAGTGCATAACTCCCAAAAGGAAATAGGAAACTCAGTAGTACTCATCATAGAGCACACCATATCACATAGGGTGCTATTGCTCCGCCCCGATATACCATCGTGCTATGGTGTATTCGGAGGAGTAATGCTGAGAGAGAATCTCATTCTCCTTTAGAATAGTCCAGGAATCTCCGTGCTTAAGTATTCTCCTCCCTGATCACATCAAGGGACATAATACTTATACCCGTTTTTGGTTCTCTACTTCTAACTTATATTCTGTGAATATTTCAAAAGGTTTGGACTTGTGTTTCAACAGGAATATATGTCTGAATCTTGAGAGATCATCAGAGAATGTAATGAAGTACAAAGAACCGGTCTTGGCATGTGTAGACAGGGGACTTTCATACATTAACATGTATAACCCCAAGAGTTCACTAACTCTTTCTCTGTTTCCAATAAACAGGGCTGTGGTCATCGTATCTTTGTGACATGACCGGCAAGTTTCACAAGATGTAAATTCAAACTAATTTAAATATGCATCTATATGTAACTTCAGCTAGTCGGGTCGCATTGATATGACCTAGTCTACAATGCCTCAAGAAGGATTCGTTCATTTCTGAACTCTTCCTCTCGTGTGTGTTCTGTATACTAAGAACTGTAGTTTGATTTAGAACGTCTATGCTTTTAGATAACGTACCTGAACCGATCAACTCTTGATATAGAAAATGTTCAAAACATTATCCAACAATACAAAATTATATCCTTTCTTTACCAATAAAGAGACTGATATGATGTTGTATATCAGGTTCGGTATCTAATAACATTCATTCAGAATCAATGTATTCTGGTAATACAGGGTGATAGTGACCAACAGACTTGGCTGCAACACTTGCACCGTTTTCTGTCTCATGAAACTTATCACTCGTTCTCAGTTCTCTACCTTTCTGTAGCCCATGTAACAAATTACATATGTGGGATCCTGATCCGGTATCAAATACCCAGGACGTAAAGGATACTGAGAAACAGTTCTCTGTAATGAACACACCCGAAGATGATGCATCAGTTTTCACTTTCTTTGTTTGGGCGGCACGGGAATTCTGGTAATCCCCAATTTCCTGCTCTGTCTTATAACATTTATAAGTTGGAGCGGGACCAACGTTCCCCAGCTCAGTATAACAAGCGGGTTCGGTCAATACATCCGTATTATTATCTTGATTAAGGCATGATATGGTCGCTACCTGGAGAGACAGAGAAGAAAACACTCAGCGTATGCTCTTGCAAGATTAGATTGGTTATCTAATATATCTAATCAGGATGCCTCCCACTGTTTTAGTCAAATCTTCCTTCAAACCCTAAAAGGAAAGACTAGCCGGAATTAATTACATGCTACAAGTTCGCCAATCTTTCAGCCAGGCTAGTGTCGGTACTTTGAGGGAGGTTCCCCGTGCTTTCTTACGAACCTAATTAATGTAAACCTCGTTTTCCCGGGGCGTAAACCCGTTAACACCATTCTAGACACCTACTTGATCGGCTAATTGTAATGTGTAAAACTCTCCCAGGAGTAACTCTTACTCGCAGCAGGTATCGGGATCCAACTATCTCATAGAAGGTATGCAATCTCATTGCAAATTTCAACACTTGAAATACTCGATAATATTTTACCCCTAGCGTCCTATGACCTTGACGAATGCCAACAAACCATAGGCTACTAGTCAAGTTCAACCCGTCATTTCCTGATTGAATTAAACCCACCCGCACGGCCCTTGACGAATGCCAACAAAGTCGCACGACTACCCTAACTCAATCGCATCATATGCTTATGCAGATAAGCATAAATAGCTACCACACACTACGCCTTGACGAAAGCCAACAAACGCAGCACGAATACTATGAAGTACTTATCTGAAATGACGGAGGGTTACGACAGGTTTTTAAGAAAACCCTTTGCGTAATGAACTTGATATCGTTGTATAATCGAGTGATTTTGAATGGAATGTTTTTGAGGCATTTTCTAGTTTTGCTAAAGAGGTCACTCCCGGTGAAGGGATCGTCGGCTCTTTCCTCATCGAATAAGGTGTGGGATATTTCGCAAATACCACTATGTAAAGAAAAAAATTATAGAAGCAATCAAAAGACAAACCGGGTTTGTAGCATCTGCCAGTTTCGCTAAAGAGGTCACTCCTGGTGAAGGGATCTCGGCTCTTTCCTTATCGAATAAGGTGCTGGATGTTCTACAAGGAACACCGCTATGCAAAGCAAGAACTAGAGCTACCAGTTTTTAAACAAGTTTCTACAACATCTTAGGTTTCTTTTATTTCATTAATCTCATTAATGAAGTCCCATTTTATTATGCTTCACAAGCATCTCATTTGAAACGAAATCTGCAATATAACATATATCTCATATATATAATATAAACATTCGTCTCAGGCAGTAATATGATCTCATCACAGAACATTGCAGCAGAAGAACATATATGAAATATTGGATATACTAGGACGTCCGTGTTTTAATACGAGCCTGTATAAAACACGGATTCCACGGTCGTGATGAATAGCCAAACCCACATCCCTAGACCCCTACGAGAACGGCAAGCAACACTGCCAATTCTAGGGTTAGGAGACCCGGTCTCGACTCCTCGAGATGGTCTCCCACTGGACCCTAGAACCCGGTTACTTATGCTCCCCGACTTGGGTCTACCTAATGCGGAAAGTAAATAATATACAATGGTGACATCATCATCAGCCCGGAAGTGCCCCAATAAAAGAATATTACATACAAAAGAATTTTACATGAATGAAAAAGAAAAACTCTCATCTCACATAAAACCCCGGCTATTCAAAATGCGGCGATCCAATATAACATATTACAGCAACACATAATATCACATATCATCAACGTAAGTAAATATGCGTATCCCAATTGTCGTTGATGTATAGCAACGAAACCGGCGATACACCACATATTACACTTACGGTCACAGAAAAGAAAGTGTAAAACTACAACAGTTGGAATCCGCAACCTTCTTAGACACCGCATGCCTAACCAAATGAATTCCTTGGACATCGCATGCCTAACTATTATAAACCCCGCATTTTAGTCTCATTATCGAAAACTCTTTTCAATATCAAGTCGGGCAATTCAACAAGATTCCCGACATCCTGATCGAATGCTCGTCGCAAACTTTAGCAGACGGCCGTACCCCCGGATGCCGTCGACGAAGTGCACTAAGGCGGAACACCGCTACCGCGAGCACCCGAACGGATGCTTTTGGCGACGGGGTTCTCCTACAGTCACTTGGTCGGGGCTATGGGGCGTCGCTGTCTATTAAGTTTACCCGGCGAGTATCCGCGTACGCTACGTGATTGCGACGGACTTTTGATCGCATCAAAATTCCGTGGCAACCGATCATCTGAGACTGAACTGCTAGATTTATAACATTCAAATTAGTTATCTCATAACTACCTGTGGATTCCAAATATTGTATCACATTCCAGATAAATAGACAATGTTAAACTTTCCGATCGAATAATCAAACACCCAAGATTTCCCCAATATATCTCAACACTTGAAATCAGTTTAAAAAAACATCCATCACATGCCACAGTACCAATGGTCCAGCCGTAGAAGGGTCAAGCCAACGCCTCACATGTGGCAACGCCGTACTGCCCCAAATCCTAAGGTTCGGAGGCAGTTCAAGACGGTCACATAATCGAGTTAAGGTTTGTTGTCTTCTAGAGGGTCCACCGCATTACTTGTACGACTTAGAACGTTCTTAAACTCAAGAAAAAATCCAACTGTTGAAAAATTTTCCGACAGGGGAAAAAGTGAGTTATTGATATCCGTTCGAACTTTTTAACAGTTTCTAAAATTACCCGGACAAACTAAATGAAGTTATATTATCCGATCGAATCAACGAGTCTCCAATACAACCCTAGAAAACTCAACACTTGAGTGGAATTAAAAAATTCCCAGAAAAAAATGACAAGAAAGGACCTAAGAATAAATATATGAAGTTCCAGGGACTAATTCAAAATTTTAGCCGCGGAGCCGCCGCCAAACCCTTGGTTTAGCCGCGGTTCCGCAGTCATATAAGAGCATTAGTGGGCCGTGCTTCACAGTAATTCTTAGTTTTTCCTGCTTAATTTTATGAGCATTTTTAATTCATAAAAAAACACATTTATGAAAAATATCCAGAGAAGGGTTCGTATCAGGGTTTCCAGGTTCGATCGGATTTTAAACTTCGCTCAGACTTCGCCTAAAGCTCTAGCTTGGCTCTGATACCACTGTAGGGTTGCTAGGCGCACACACAAGGGTCTACGAGGCATCAACCATGCCCGATTTAAAATTTAGTCGTGCCGAACAACCCAAAGCCAGATCTTTAAACTAGAGATTAGGTGAAAACAAGCATGTTAAATTCTTTAACACTAAGTGAGAGGGATTACAACCTTTGTAGATCCTGTCCTTCACTTCTTAAGCTCCGTGTTGTGGTCCCTTCGCTGCGATCATCGTGTTCCGGACTCTCAAGAGGCTCCACGAAGAGAAAGATGCAGTCTTGCTTCCGATCTTCGATAACATAGATGATCTACCTTGAAGTTTCATTAACACAAGCTAACACTCACTAAATGAAGTGAACACCCTCATCTAAATGGCAAGGATAGATGAGGATGATGAAGTAGGATTTTCTCTCTCTTTTATTTTCTTATTCTCACTCTTTTTCATCACTTGGAAAAAAGCTAGAAAGCTTTTTCCATGAAGAGAAGAAGGAAGAAGAAGAAGAATAATCCATTAGAATCCTTTTGTGATGAATAATGATAGTTATGATAAGGTTAGAAATGCAACCATGGTTCAAGTAACCATTGTAGAGAATTAACTAGGGTTAGGGTTTGGGTTGAGTTAAAGATGAGTCACTTGAAAATATCAAGCATAATATCTTTTCCATGACAAAAGAAAAGCTTCTAGAAGCTACTAGAAGTCTTAACCCTAATCCAAACACTAATCATGTTTAAACTCCACTAAACATGTTGCATTAGTAATCATATCATGTTACAATATTATATATCACATATACAATATTTATTGTAACAAAATAAAATAATACAATTAACATATATCGCATATATATCAATGTATTACCCGAGGGAGAAAAAGAATCTTTTAGTGAGCTAATATTAGTTAATGTAATTTAATATATCATATATATTATTATACATTAAATTATCAAATCAACACTTGATCCGACAATCCGGCTATATCGCATATAACCGACTAATACGATGACCCAGCTATATTACATATACCTGGCCGATATCTCATATCGCGAGAATCCAATACGGTATCACATACCGCATTATCCTCGGTCCTGCACATATCATATATATGCTCCTACTCCGTTTTGCCTGAACCAAGAAACCTCTGTGTAGGACTCTAAAGAATCGTCAATACGCCGGCAGTAGGTGATGATCATATCAAACACCCACAAGCTGCAAGCGGTCAGCTAAACGTAACAGCCACCCAGGTATTGAGCGCTCAGAAGATCAACAAGCAAGCCTGTACATTCTCCTGAGAATCCAATCAGTAACACTCCCATACAGTCCGGTCTCGTCGTCTGATATGTTGCATATCTCGCCTAGGGGTGGTAAACGTCAGACCCCAGTAGCTTGATAAGTCGTGTCGATTTGAGGTCTGTAACAGTTCGAGAAACTACTGATAATACTTACCAGTAAATCTCAGCAACCCTGGCTAGGGATTTCCAGTTATAGCCAATCGAACACAGCACAACATCAACTCCCTATACCGGGAGAGACGAATCCCCTCCTATCACTCATTGCCTTCATATGATTCAGGACTGTATCCAAAAGCCACCTTTTTGCACGCCCTCTTGGACGTGGTATGATGGAAATCAAAGCACAGTGGGAATCACACAAGACACTATGACGATCTGGGGCCAACGGACTACTCTGTACCAGTGTCACCGGAGAACTGCCATCTGACGTGAGGTATAACACCATCTGGGAGTTCTCGGCGAGTCCGTCCAGTGTACCCAGTCTCTACTGAGCACCCGTACACCATCCTTGATGTCAAACACTGATAGATATGGGATCATCCATCGCTCATCATATGGGTCAAGATGTGTATACACTAGTCTACTCTGGTGCATCGATGCCCTGTCTCGATACACCCTCGACTAGGAACAGTTATAGGATGTACTCGTCGACTACCGTGGCCCCACTAGTATGATCTCATCATAGTCCCAGTAGTCGAGTACATATCCTAAGGGCATTATCAACATGTAACATAGAGACAATCAGAGTACATGTTTAGATAAAGTACAACCAGATAGCATACTATCATGTCGAGCAAGAAAGTCCTCCCTATATATGTCCAAGCATCCATTACAATATACATCGTATGTACAGTAATGGCCTCTAGGGCATACATATAACTAACACCGAAATGAGCAATACCTGTCTTAGAATATGTCTGGATATCTGATGAGACCTAGTTCATAAATGAACTCCAAATCCAAACTTCTTAGACTGTATCGTCAACTGAACTTAATCAGTATCCTGCGCCATGCCTCCCTCAGTATCCGCTTGGACCACCTGTCCAAAATACTGCCCCTCGTCAGAGGGAAAACTATAACTCTGACAGTCACTCTGTCATCCAGGTCACCTTGGAAGCCTGGAATGATAACCGTCTCCTAAAAGAGGCTGTCGTTATCATATCCCTAGAACATCTACTTATGTTCTAAAACTGCTTCCGAACGTTTCTCCAGGATAGGATTAATATCAACCTTTTGCATCTAGTGCAAAAACAACGTCTGGTGTGGTACTTGACATCTCATGATTGACTCAATTGCCTAAGCAAGTGATCTGCCAATCATGCACATCTCTCTTCCCTTTAGTCTGTAAGACAGCTTTAGAGAGGGTGACTCCATCATCTGCAGGTACACTACCGTGCCAGGAGTCGTCCATTCTAAAACACCTTTAGAATGTTGTCTTAGTACCCAGATTGGGAAACTACCCAAATCTAGATTTAAAACCATAGGTCTAGTAACCAGAATACCTGATATAATATCTAAATCCTTTGTGGAGAAACCACTGTGTGACAACCAAAGTATAACCGATTGTAGTATAGGAATTTCACTTCCTACTCTGTGTATGTCATCCAAATACCAGGACATCACACCCTACTACCTTCTTAACAGATCCATCCCCTATTCTGATGAAGTCAAACCTATGACTGTCACATCAGAAATAAATGATCTATCTCCGCTATATCTGCTTTAGTCCATAAATAGACATAAGCTACTTGTCCACTATGCTTCCGCTGCTCCCACTAACTACGACAACTCTCTGGCAGAGTCATATACACGTACACTTCTAAAGCTAGTTTAGAACGACGCTATACTCATCCTCTTGCCGGGTCTCATAGTCTGGAACAATAGTAATGACAAGTCTGGGTAAACAAGAATCTCCCTGTCACCGTCCTTGAGGATACCGAAGTACCTCTCGAGTGCCTGAGGTT
Source organism: Agapanthus africanus (assembly GCA_030015575.1). Lineage (NCBI taxonomy): Eukaryota > Viridiplantae > Streptophyta > Magnoliopsida > Asparagales > Amaryllidaceae > Agapanthus > Agapanthus africanus. The sequence goes on from JASDDO010000008.1 coordinate 215,112,394, forward strand.
ACCCACCATATCTGCGGAGTGGCCAATGGAATGTCAAACCAAATTGAATCTTTAGGTCCTATTAAATTTTCAGTAATCCTTTGCGGTTCTGGAATCACTTCCAGTTCTACCATACTCCCACTACTGTTTTCTGAAAAACTCCATTTTACTAAAACTGTGGCGAGTCAAGAACAATATCACTATTGATCTTCTAGATGGTAGAAAGTCAACCCTCGTCATAGCCCGGGTCAACCCACAAACAGCCATTACAAAAACGTGCCTGGAGTTATCCAGAGTCTGGTTTTAAGCATAAGCCGGACAACTCCCCGTACCTTAACAATGTTAAGATATGAACTATTCTATATACAATATAGAAACAGAGGCACTGATTTAATTGGAACCAGATTCAAATCATGCAGCTGTCTCCAGTGCATGTCAACTAAATGGAGAGAGGCCGATCAGCATTACTCAACTTAGGAATATATCCAGATATGAGTAACCTGAAAGAGAAGCAAGTTCTCATAATTATTACTATCAACTGAATACCATACACAAGTATCTATATTTTCGATCACCTTGAAGAATCCTGATACTTGCAGCACCTGATTCTCTACTTTATTCTTATACCTATAACTTCTCAAAACTTAGACCTTGCATTTCTACGAAACACATGTCTAAGAACTAGAGAAGTCACAAGTAAACAGAATATAGTACGAGTACCAACCCCTCTGTCGAAATGGACAATGGACAACATACAATACTCTGTATAAGTCCCCTGAGTCTAATAACTCATTCCCTGTGTGTCGTAGGTTGAAAACTGTACTTATGGTTAAGAAGAATTACACCGCTGTTTAATGCTCCTTACCTAACCATCCACTGATATAGGTAAATGTCATAGACATAATTTCAAAAAGTTATATCTCATTTTATAAAAATAAACGTACTGATATATCAATTTGAAATTGGTGCATAACAACGGATATTCAAAACCTAATATTTGCCGTCCGGCAAACAACCCAGGCGATTTCCTCAAATATCACCAATTACAACGAATCCCGATATAATGAGGATGATCACCCAATTCCCAATAACTTACTCCCACTCATCATCTGTAAAACCATACAGATGTGAGAATCAAACCTGGTAAATACATACCCTGGAGCAAGGGCTAATTGGGAAATCAGTTTTCTTTTAACAATACACAGTGAAACTGATACATGTAAATGTTTCGAAGGGGTATCCGGGTATTCCTAGTAATGCCTCTTCCATTATCAGATTCACAACTGTAACCGTATATTTCTTTGCCATCTCTCCAAATCCCTTTATATGTCTTTAGTCATTACCTTCTGTACACCTCCTTAAGGACAAATGGTTTTCTTCCTTCCCTACCGTTCGTCACCAGCCTATGGTTTGGAAGAAGACTATCCAATAAGAGTAATAGGTGTACTGTCCTAATACTAGGAGCACTCGCAACCCGAGAGAAGGTAAAGATAAAAGACAACTGAATAAACCTTATTCCTATTTCTCCTGAACCAGAATCCATCCCCGAACTGGAACAAGTTCCTTCGAGTCCTATAACCATACGATGGAGTATCCAATAAACTGTGGATCTTCATAGTGATACGGGGTGTTCCGGAGAAATACAAAGGTGAAGTAGGAGTGGCGATGAAATACTTGGTTTGGTCGTGAATAGCAGTCGCAATTTACTTTGCCCTCTTACTAATCCCTTTATTTGTCTTTACTTAATACCTTCTGTACACTTTCGTTAGGCTAATTGGTTTTCTTCATTCCCCACCGTTCGGCACCTGCCTATGGTTTGGAAGAAGACTATCCAATTAGCGTAATAGGTGCACTGTCCTAATCATAGGAGCACTCGCAACCTGAGAGAAGGTAAAAGGAAATGACAACTGAATAGTCCTATTCATTTTCTCCAGAACCAGAAACCATCCTCGAATCTGAAACAAGTTCCTTCGAGTTTGTATATAACCATATGATGGTTTTATCCAATGGAAGTGGATGTTCGTAGTAATACGGGGTGTTCTGGAGAAAATGGTAAAAGTAGGAGTGGCAATGAGGTATGCAACTCTGACAATCCAAAAGCCAGTGTTTTAAGAAGGTTTGGTTAACTTGGTCACTGAGTCATAGTCAAGGGTCGGGTCATGGTCGCTGCCAAAGAGAGAGAGAAAAGAAACACTCAACGTGCACTCTAACCTAGATCAGAATGGTTATCAATTTATCTAATCAGGAAACCTCCCACTGTAACCTCAAATTCTCCTCCAAACCTGAAAGAAGAATTAGTCGGGATGACCCGAGGAGTAAACCAACTCATCAGTGGGAATCGGGATCCAACTATCATCGCATGATAACGTGATGGAATCCACTCACGTTATCACACTGCAGAAGGTATGCGCATATCTGGCAAGTTTCAGTTTCTTTAGAAACTCCCGATGTGATTTTTACCCCATGCTCTTATGACCTTGACGAAGGCCAACAAATCATAAGTCACATGTCAAGTTCTACCCGTCATTGTCTAGGTTAATTTGAACCCACCCGTACAAGCCCTTGACTAGGGCCAACAAGGCTGTACGACTGTCCTAAACCAACGTATCTATCTATGCAACAGAAAAGTAACAAATAGCTACCATACACTATGCCTTGACGAAGGCCAACAAACACAGCATGAATACTAAGTGCTAACCGTCTGAAATGACGGAGGGCTACGAATGGTTTTTGGCGAAAAACCTTTAACGTAATGAACTTGATATCGTTGAAGGAACCGGATAGCTTTTTATAAAAATATAGTGGCGAAAACCTTTGCTAAAGAGGTCACTCCCGGTGAAGGGATCTCGACTCTTTCCCCGTAGAATGAGGTGCAGGATATTCCAACTGAATACCACGATGCAAAGCAAAAAGCAATCGACTATAGTGAAGTTATTACCCTGACGCAAAATTCTGCCCAAGGGGTCACTCCCGGTGAAGGGATCTCGGCCCTTGCCTCGTCGACTGAGGTGCTGGATATTCATAACCGAATACCACTGTGCAAAGAAAAAGAGAACGTCCTTGCAATAACATCTTTTTGAAAAATGTTCCAATAACATCAAAATAGGTTTGTTTAGCTTGCATTGATCCGAATCAATACAGTCCCATCAATTAATCACACCACAAAAGAACGAAAATATGATGTATGTATATGCCATCCGTATTCGCCACTGGGTCCCGTCATCACCCGTTAGGTTACTTAACTAACGACAGAGCGGGGACTGGACTAGTGCGGGTGTAAAACATGTACAACATCTACTAGTATATATATCAATATATAATATTCGCTCAAGGCGTGATAAAATGCAACATCACAGAAAAGTAATAAGCATCACAGAACAATACAGATAATCTGGGATCCCCGGGTTTCATAGAGCCGCTACTGAAACCCGACGTTCCCCTGGTCGTGTGGATAGCCTGTGCAATGAAATCCTAGACCCCTACGGGTGCGGCAAGTTACCCGCCAAAACCTGAAGCAAGGTAGCCCCCTTCAACAAAGTGAATGGACCACCCAGCACTTCAAGGAATCCGGTAACTTGTGCACCCCTTCTTGGGTCAACCTATACCCCTTACGAGTGCGGCGAATAGCCCGCCAATTCTAGAGTAAAGCCCCCTCCGTCTCAAAGACATGAGATGCGGGCCCGTTGCCCTCTAGAACCCGGCTATCCGTGCACCCCACCGCGGGGTAATCCTAGTACAGAAAGGAAAATATATACAACGGGTACATCGACCTCAGCCCGGTCGTGCCCCAAAAGAATAATATACAAACAGGCAGTGACGGCAGTCCACATGTCGGACGCTCGCCCCGCAATATCAAATGTACAAATACAATCAAACTGTACTACCATTGCATCCAGGCTATCCACCACGACAAATCCGCAACATCACAGCACAACACAGAACATCAACGTGAATGTCACGTTCGCAAATCCGTCTAAAAGAGCTATAGCAATTAGACAAGATTTACCGATCAAATGACATTCACGGTCGCAGATATAATGTAAGTACTATAAACTAAAATATTTAAATTTTTCGATCGACAAAATTTCCCGAAGTGGGCCCCAAGCACAAATCCAGCACTCAAAATAATCTGGGCCAAAACTAAAAATTCCAGAAACCCCAATTCCATGTCAGAGACCACTGTAGAAAATTTGGTGAAGTGAAGCTACAGTACTGCGGGGGAACCGCGGCCAAAACGTGGGTACGGCCGCGGTTCCGCAGACAAAATTTCCCGAAGTGGGCCCCAAGCACAAATCCAGCACTCAAAATAATCTGGGCCAAAACTAAAAATATCAGAAACCCCAATTCCAAGTCAGAGACGATTGTAGAAAATTTGGTGAAGTGAAGCTACAGTACTGCGGCGGAACCGCAGCCAAAACGTGGGTACGGCCACGGTTCCACAGGGATACAGTGAGATCTTCCTACAAAATTTCTGCAGTGTTCTTAGAAAAGCCTGCCTGATTTTTTGACATACCCAAAAAAATTTTTAGACCACAAAAAAAATTCGACAGAAACTGCAAAATTGGAATCGCGGTTTTGGAAATTTCGTTCGATCGATATTTTAAACACGTTAGAGCAAGCTAGTAAAGGTTAGTGGCGTGGCTCTGATACCATGTAAGTCTACGGAAGCGCCCCGGCCGTCCGTCCTAGGCCAAAATGCGGAAACGAAAACTTTTTCAAAACTTGAAACCGGCGCTATCGCAGACTTTAATCCCGGATCGAACCATTAACCTACAACTAGCAACTAGAGAAGGGTTAGAAAAGCTATACTGATCGATCCGTGTCCTTTGGTCTTTGGCCACCAACCTAAACTCCTCGCGGCATCTCCGATCTCCGGTCTCCCCGTCGGAAAGGGCACTACATCTTCGAGTCTTTTTACAGGCTCTCGCTTCGTCCGAAGCAACTCGGACACCAAGTTTGCTAGCCGACGTGTCCAAGGTGATGTAGAGAATATGTGTGATCACTTTGTCTCTTGCATCCATTTATTCTCAATGCATGAGAGTGTATGGATGGAGGTTGAAGATGAAGCCATTAATGGAAATGGTGAGCTAGAGGAGGAAGAAGAAGAGGAGCCTTTTCTTTTTTCTATGTTGTATGATCAAATGAGAGTGAGATATTATCAATAATACAAGAGCAAACCTCACTATGGCTGCCCTTCTCTCTCTTCCTCTCATTTCAACTCACAAATCAATCAAATAATGTGACACATGTGATTGTAATAATTTCTGTGATTGTAATAAATCGAATCAAATAGTCCCCGGCAACGGCGCCATTTGATTGAAAAGAATTCTCGATGTGTAGTATGAAATTGTAAAGAAATCACAACCAAAAATTATTTGACCGCAATCAACTACGGTGTCGGATTGTAGTTAGTATGTGAGTGCGGATCGTCCACAGGGAAAGTGTAATCGTTCGTCTTTTGAATTAGATGAGTTGAATCTTTAAAGAAAGGAAAACAAACAATTCAAGATTTATATTTGAAGTTCAAGAATGAGAAAAAACTAGATCTAAGAAAGCATTAAAAGATACAATCAAGAATTGATCGTTTGATGATTTTTCCAAACCAAATCTCAAGAATCGAAATGAGGCTCGTAGGAATCGATCGGATCTATAGATGTGATGTAAAATTAGAATTACGTATTCTTATCCTTCGATGAACTGATACTAGATCGATGATGATCGATCGAGAATTAGGGATTTCTTGTGAAACTAGGGTTTCATCTTATCCCTTGTTCTTTCGTCGATATCATTCACATTCTAGCCTCTAGTAAATTCAAGAAACGATCGTAGATACCTAATTTCGAGCGATCGCAATCAAGAAAGCATCGCTACGAAACTAGGTCATCGATTCTTGAACTTGCTAGGGTTTACAAACTCGTAGGACTTAAAAATAGTATTAAGATTTGTTACATCATCATTCTACAATCGTCTCGACTCCTTTACGAGCGGAGTTTTACTCAAACGTCACAATAAGAACAACAATTACAAATTGAGATCTAATCATGATGCAAGAATTAAAAGAAAGCAAGATTAAAGAAATTCACCTTTTATTTATATCAACAATTTAGTTACATTCGCTCAAGAACTACAAGAGGAAGAACTTGATCGTCGACTTGGCTTCGCTCGTCTCCGTGGATCGCGGATCGGCTTGGATCACTTGCCCGATTGAAGATCGGCTCGGCTTCTAAAAGGTTGAAGGCTTCTCACTTGATTTGGTACTCAAGATCTTGGATTTGGAGTGGAATTAGGGTTAGGGTTTCGCACAAGCCTTGTCACTAGACTTGTGGAAGAAGATGAAGAAAGAGGATGATGAGAGAAAACTAACTAATGATTAATTGAACCTAATGATGAACTAATGGTGAACAACCTCCACCCTTAGATCTAGGCTCTATTTATAGATAACTAACCCTAGATCTAGGATTTCAAATTCTAAGTTTCCCTCCTAAAGTTTGTTGAAGAAATTCAAATTTCCCTCCAAAAGTTAGTTAGGGGAGAAGCTTCTAGATGAGATTAGTTAGGAGGAGCTTCTAGAAGAGGATTAATTAGGGGCTTAATTAGGATTAGCCTTCCTTAATTTTCTTTGCTGATCTGGCAGTAGGTTCGAGAGAATTATGGAATTTGGAGTGCATTTATGGAATGTGGGCCCTGACAGAAGCATTATGCCCAAAACTTGACGACTGACATGGCAGAATCGCCGCGGTTCCGCGGCCTAAGAAGGCATATGCCGCGGATCCGCGGCTCTATATGGGCTTCAGGCTTTGGTCTTTCTGGGTTGAACTTGGGCTGTTGTATGGGCCTTCTTCTGATGTATTGAATTATCTAATTTCTTCTGCATTGATACCAGATCTGAAATGATTGAATTGGCTTATTGTTTGATCAGCTTCTTTTGATTTTCTTCCGTATTTCCTGCATAGACTCAAGACAAGTGTTGCGCAAATACAGAAATGATACGATGCCATGAAATGCGGTTAATTTCCCTTAAAGTGTCGGTTTAAAAGTCTAATACATGTAATCTCATATTTTGTGACAGATTTGCTAATATGTAGAATATGAATGCCGAACACTTCTAAATGTATGTGAAAGATGGGGAAATTGCCGGCTAAAATATACAATATTTTCGACTGATCAAATACCCCCAAACTTAATTTCGATCGTCTCGAGCGAATGTTTTATTAAAAAGAGAAGGAGAAAATAAAGAAAGAGAAAAACTAACTAGCACACTTTCGTAGGCAACACGATTGCACTGAGCACGTGCAACAAGCCTTTAAATCTCTAGGTGTCCCTAGTAGGAGGAGTGTTGTCTCCTGAGGGTTTTCAGCGGATTGCACCCACAAAATCCAATAATAAAAGAAAGATCATGAATATTACATTTAAAGAAAAGAATTGTAAAAGAAAAGCCTTGAAAATTAGGGTTTCCAACTAAGCTAGCTTTTCGGTTGTCATGAGCCCTATCTTAATGGTCATGAAAAGATGTCAGAAATCACGTCCTCCCTCAATAAAACATCGTCTTATTCTTCATTCCTATCTTTCTTCCAAACATCGATCATATAACCCTGCGTGTGTGTAAAGACATCCCTACACCCGGAGAATTCAATTCAAGCTATCATACTCTTGCCCATCAACCTCAGTACTTTTGACAAACGAGATTGCTCACACTTTCATGCGACCGTTAATACTTCTTGAGGTACTAACCGACCGATTACTAATGTGCTTGCTAACTTGGTGTATTTTCCTAGTCTTGCACCACCTCAGGCATAGCAGTGACTCCCAGACCAGTTGGTCTTAGGGCACTAGGTGAAGAAGCACCCTTTTGCTATATATTTTTTATTACCCTTGGTGATAACAAAACCAGTGTCTATTTTTCTCACCATTTTCAAAATACTTTTTTTTTCATACTTTTGGCTTTAAGACGAGCATTTCAAGGTATCCTCTACTATCCCAGGCTTTAAGATGTGTGTAAGTGCGAATAGCAGGGTAGCAACGTTCAAAATGTTTGGCTTCCAGAATAGAAACTATTTTTCAGACTTATTTTTATCCTCAGATTAGTGACGTCTTTCATCTTACTAACCCTTGGGACAACGGCTCATAACTACCTATTACTAGTTTGTATAAGAAAACTTCTAATTTTCTTAGTTTTCTTAAATTTTTCTAATCTTATGGATGTAATTTTTCACTATCTAAACTTTTATTATCTTATTTATGTACAAAAAATATTTTTATAGTTTTGAAAATTTTTAAATTTTTATGGTTTTTCAAAAAAAATGTTTTGTGCTTATGCAAATGATATGCAAATGATGCGAAAATAAGCACAAACCTCCCCCAGACTTGTTTTCAACAGTGTCCTCACTGTTGCCTTCTGCTAAATCTCGAAAAACCTGTAAGCTTGGGAGGAATTTATTAGTGGGGGAAAAATATTTAAGTGAAGAACCTCCCCCAAACTTATTTTTGGCTCAAAATTTTGTAAAAATTATTTTTTAGGAGCCAGAAAAACATACCCCCCCAAACTTGAGTTATGCAATGTTAATCTTTTAAAATCATATGAGGGGGTCAAAAATCAGTGGTCGATGCCAAGCTTTGCAAAGACCAAATGTTAACACCAACCATTCAAACATTTTATCAATGCAGTGCTCGGGTTGGTGGAAGAAAAAGTGGGGAAAAGGTAAGTGGTGGAATAGAATGTGTGTGCGTCTCATATTGGAGAGACGATGCAGTGTATGTGATGGATTACTCGCATTCTTTTTACAATTCAAAAGAAGGGGTGGAGGTTCAATTTCATTGATTGGGAGATGATCCATCTCAACACCCGTGTCATTCAAAAATGCGAGTTCATCAGCGAAGATCTCCTCAAAAGTTCCATCAATACCCCGGTGAATAATGTCATCACAAAGTGCGGGGTGATCTTCAGACTCTAAAAGCAGTTTATAATCGGTGTTAATTGTTGACCCGGACAACTTGGTGGAAGAGTCCATATGTGTATGATACATAGTTGGGTCAAACAATAACGTATGAAAAGCGTCAAGATCGATATCAGGAGGATCATCAAATTCGCTGCTGTCGACATCCATTAAGTCGACAGAACATACCTGAGAAATAGGTTCGGAGGGTACACTTCCCAACTTGTAAATGTTCAGCTCTATTGACCTATTCCCGAAGGATAGGGTCATAGAACCGTTACGACAGTTGATAATAGCATTGGAAGTGGCCAAAAAGGGGCGACCTAAAATTACCGGAATTTGGTTCCGTGGGTTCGCTACAGGCTGTGTATCAATTACAATAAAATCTACCGGGAATATAAATTCTCCGATTTTTATTAACACATCCTCCAGTTCACCCCTAGGTTTGGTGATTGATCGGTCAGCCATCTGGAGAGTGCAATTGGTTGGCTTCAACTCTCCGATCCCTAATTGCTCATAGACTGAGTATGGAAGCAAGTTAACACTAGCGCCAAGATCTAATAGAGCACGGTTAATGTGTTTTTCCCCAATAGAAACGGAAATAGTAGGATATCCTGGATCCTTACGTTTTCTCGGTAATTGTTGGGGGAAAGCCGTGTCTATTGTCTTTTCCATGAAAATCTTCTTGGGCACTGGATTCTTCCTCTTCCTAGTGCACAAGTTCTTAAGAGTTTTCGCATAAGACGGAACTTGTTGGATGGCATCTAGGAGAGGGATGTTGGTGTTTACTTGCTTAAAAATGTTCATAATCTTCTCCATATGTGGACTCGGTGTATTAGCCCTTAACCGATTAGGATAAGGTGCTTTAGCAATAAGTGCTGGGTCCATCATAGGAGAAGGAAGTGGGTGTGGAACCGATCCCGGAATAGAAGTGGGGATCGTCCGTGGAGGGGTAAAAGAGGTGGGCTGTAGTGGCGAGCCTTTTGGGAAATGAAGAATAGGCTCGGAAGAAAATGGTGGGGTAGAAGAACTGGGGTTAGAAGTGTGTGTGTGAGGAAAGGTCTCAGCCGGGGTTCTATTGATTGTTTTATCAGTATCATCAAACTCTTCCCCAACGTGAGTGTCAAGCACTCTTCCAGATCTCAACGTGATTGCATCCACATCATGTGAATAGCCAGAATTAGGTAAAGGTTGAGCTGGAAGTTTCCCTTTCTCTCGTGCACTCATTTCGGCTTTTAGTTGTGCAATTTGTTCTTCCATCGATTTGATGTTCTCATTTTGAGAGATAATGATCTTCATTACATTCTCGACGGAAGATTGCAAACTTGTCGTCCCTTGGATGGATTGTTTCATGAAAGTATCCAAGGTTTGTGCTAGTGCAGAGGTATTATCTGTACCGGTCAATTGCAAAAAGTTTTCATGTGGTGAAAAAGTGTTGGCCGGATTTTGGAAATTTTGTGCTTGGAAGGGGTGCTGACTCAATTGAAGTGGTGGCTGCTGTTGTGGTGGAGGGACCCCTTGGAAATTGTTTTGGGTTGGAACCGTGTTTTGAAATTGGGATTGGTTCCAATCAAAGTTAGGGTGATTCCTCCAACCCTGATCATATGTGGAGGAAGATGGATCGTTTCTAGGTCTTTGAAATGAGGAATTGGTATGCTCATGACCTTGAAACGGACATTCTTCCGTCAAGTGAGATGGATCAGAACAACATCCATATACAGTTTTGGAGAGTGATATTTGACTTAGGGCGGCAGCTAAAAATTTATTTTCCATATTCTCGAGTTTCTTATTGATAGCTGCAATGTCAGCTCTAACTTCTATGGAAATATCATTTCCATCCCTAGACGATTGACTCACACCCTCCCACTGTAAAGATTTTTCAGCGAAATCTTCTAGAAAGTTCCAGGCTTCCCAATCATCTTTGGTCATAAAGTTGCCTTGACACATAGATTCAAGGGACTGTCTTGTGTAAGGAGTAATGCCCTCATAAATGATTCGGCACAATTCCCATCTCGGGATGCCGTGATGTGGACATTGGACTAACAGATCCTTGAAGCGGTCAAGACATTTTGAAAATGTTTCATTTGGAAGCTGGGTGAATTGATAGATTTCGCTACGGACTCGAGCTGTCTTTTGATGTGGGTAAAATTTCTTAAGGAATGCTTTGACGAATTCGTCCCAATTTGAAATGGAATGTGCGGTAGTGTTATATAGCCACTTCTCGGCTAAATCGCACAAGGTGAATGGGAGAAGACGAAGACGGAAAGCATCCACAGACAACTGTGAGGTACCCATCATTGCGCATACATTTTCAAATTTCGTGATAAACACGTATGCGTCCTCAGACTCGAGACCGTGAAATTTTGGTAGAAGGTTGATGTATTGGGGTTTTATTTGAAAATTTTCCCCGTTGGCTGGTGGTGTGGAAAGACAGGTGGAAAGCGGGCTTCGTGTTGGATAACATCTCTCTTGAAGAGAGATGCGAGGTGGATTCTGCGCACCAACGGACGGCGGCAGAGTAGTGGAAAAGAAGTTCGATGGAGGTGTATCCATCGATGTGGGTGTGGTGGTGGGTAAAAGAAAAGGTAAATGTAGAAATACCGACTTTTGGGTCGATGAGAGAAACGCGGACTAACGGGCACTAGACACCCGTGTCCAGCCTATCTTGCACTAAAAAGGGTTAGCACAAGTGGCAGCGTGAATTTATAATTAGGGGAAATGATGTATGCGGTGTTTGTTTTGAAAAATGATACGGATTCTTGAAAAAATGATGCAACAAAACAAATGCAACAAGCAAAACCCTAAAATCTAGGGGTCACCTAGGTCAAACTCTAGACCGCTCCTAACTGCCAAAAGACAAGTCGCAGGATAAATCCTCCACTGCCTCTTTGTCTCCCTGTGGCCGGATAAGTGCCAGGTAAGTGGGAAGGTACTCCACTACATAAGTAGTGGGCCTAATTAAAAACCACTAGCCTTAGACACACTCGCCTTAGGCACCACAAGAAAACTCGGATAAGCAATGAATTACCCACGGCCTTCTCTTGTCCTAATTGAGCGCGACGGTCCTTAGAGTCATCTCTAGATTTCTTTTAATTAATGAGGGTAAATGCGGATGCAAGTTTTGTGGTTTTTGGGGCCTAGGAAGGGTAATGAAATCCCCACCTAATTTGGATTTTGGTCGTGCCCCTTAAATTTCCGTATTAATATGCAACAACCACAAGAATCAAAAACACGCACAAATTTATTTTGCTTTGCGGCGCTGCGATTTATTTGCAAAGAAACCTGCACAAAATTATTATTGGAGCAGATGAGGTAAGAGATAAGAAAGTTAGAGAGTTACTGAGAAAAATTGGTGCAGTGAATAGTCAACAGAGCCGCGCTTCCGCCGCGAAATGAAGGATAATGCCGCGGATCCGCGCTTTGGTGGTGAGATCACTGCACAAGATTTTTACAGAGAGCTTCTGTTCATCTCCTGAGTCCTCTGGAATTTTCAGAAATTTTTTTCTCCAGCTCCAATGATTCCAGATTTTCTCGCAACAAATCACAACACACGTATTAGTGTTTGCACGAATTTTGATCTAAAAATTATTATGGAATAAATTGTTCAACTCAAATTTCAAAATACGAACTATTAGCGCACTATCCCCGGCAACGACGCCATTTGATTGTAATAATTTCTGTGATTGTAATAAATCGAATCAAATAGTCCCCGGCAATTTTGGTAGAAGGTTGATGTATTGGTGGTGTGGAAAGACAGGTGGAAAGCGGGCTTCGTATTGGATAACATCTCTCTTGAAGAGAGATGCGAGGTGGATTCTGCGCACCAACGGACGGCGGCAGAGTAGTGGAAAAGAAGTTCGATGGAGGTGTATCCATCGATGTGGGTGTGGTGGTGGGTAAAAGAAAAGGTAAATGTAGAAATACCGACTTTTGGGTCGATGAGAGAAACGCGGACTAACGGGCACTAGACACCCGTGTCCAGCCTATCTTGCACTAAAAAGGGTTAGCACAAGTGGCAGCGTGAATTTATAATTAGGGGAAATGATGTATGCGGTGTTTGTTTTGAAAAATGATACGGATTCTTGAAAAAATGATGCAACAAAACAAATGCAACAAGCAAAACCCTAAAATCTAGGGGTCACCTAGGTCAAACTCTAGACCGCTCCTAACTGCCAAAAGACAAGTCGCAGGATAAATCCTCCACTGCCTCTTTGTCTCCCTGTGGCCGGATAAGTGCCAGGTAAGTGGGAAGGTACTCCACTACATAAGTAGTGGGCCTAATTAAAAACCACTAGCCTTAGACACACTCGCCTTAGGCACCACAAGAAAACTCGGATAAGCAATGAATTACCCACGGCCTTCTCTTGTCCTAATTGAGCGCGACGGTCCTTAGAGTCATCTCTAGATTTCTTTTAATTAATGAGGGTAAATGCGGATGCAAGTTTTGTGGTTTTGGGGGCCTAGGAAGGGTAATGAAATCCCCACCTAATTTGGATTTTGGTCGTGCCCCTTAAATTTCCGTATTAATATGCAACAACCACAAGAATCAAAAACACGCACAAATTTATTTTGCTTTGCGGCGCTGCGATTTATTTGCAAAGAAACCTGCACAAAATTATTATTGGAGCAGATGAGGTAAGAGATAAGAAAGTTAGAGAGTTACTGAGAAAAATTGGTGCAGTGAATAGTCAACAGAGCCGCGCTTCCGCCGCGAAATGAAGGATAATGCCGCGGATCCGCGCTTTGGTGGTGAGATCACTGCACAAGATTTTTACAGAGAGCTTCTGTTCATCTCCTGAGTCCTCTGGAATTTTCAGAAAATTTTTTCTCCAGCTCCAATGATTCCAGATTTTCTCGCAACAAATCACAACACACGTATTAGTGTTTGCACGAATTTTGATCTAAAAATTATTATGGAATAAATTGTTCAACTCAAATTTCAAAATACGAACTATTAGCGCACTATCCCCGGCAACGACGCCATTTGATTGTAATAATTTCTGTGATTGTAATAAATCGAATCAAATAGTCCCCGGCAATTTTGGTAGAAGGTTGATGTATTGGTGGTGTGGAAAGACAGGTGGAAAGCGGGCTTCGTGTTGGATAACATCTCTCTTGAAGAGAGATGCGAGGTGGATTCTGCGCACCAACGGACGGCGGCAGAGTAGTGGAAAAGAAGTTCGATGGAGGTGTATCCATCGATGTGGGTGTGGTGGTGGGTAAAAGAAAAGGTAAATGTAGAAATACCGACTTTTGGGTCGATGAGAGAAACGCGGACTAACGGGCACTAGACACCCGTGTCCAGCCTATCTTGCACTAAAAAGGGTTAGCACAAGTGGCAGCGTGAATTTATAATTAGGGGAAATGATGTATGCGGTGTTTGTTTTGAAAAATGATACGGATTCTTGAAAAAATGATGCAACAAAACAAATGCAACAAGCAAAACCCTAAAATCTAGGGGTCACCTAGGTCAAACTCTAGACCGCTCCTAACTGCCAAAAGACAAGTCGCAGGATAAATCCTCCACTGCCTCTTTGTCTCCCTGTGGCCGGATAAGTGCCAGGTAAGTGGGAAGGTACTCCACTACATAAGTAGTGGGCCTAATTAAAAACCACTAGCCTTAGACACACTCGCCTTAGGCACCACAAGAAAACTCGGATAAGCAATGAATTACCCACGGCCTTCTCTTGTCCTAATTGAGCGCGACGGTCCTTAGAGTCATCTCTAGATTTCTTTTAATTAATGAGGGTAAATGCGGATGCAAGTTTTGTGGTTTTTGGGGCCTAGGAAGGGTAATGAAATCCCCACCTAATTTGGATTTTGGTCGTGCCCCTTAAATTTCCGTATTAATATGCAACAACCACAAGAATCAAAAACACGCACAAATTTATTTTGCTTTGCGGCGCTGCGATTTATTTGCAAAGAAACCTGCACAAAATTATTATTGGAGCAGATGAGGTAAGAGATAAGAAAGTTAGAGAGTTACTGAGAAAAATTGGTGCAGTGAATAGTCAACAGAGCCGCGCTTCCGCCGCGAAATGAAGGATAACGCCGCGGATCCGCGCTTTGGTGGTGAGATCACTGCACAAGATTTTTACAGAGAGCTTCTGTTCATCTCCTGAGTCCTCTGGAATTTTCAGAAAATTTTTTCTCCAGCTCCAATGATTCCAGATTTTCTCGCAACAAATCACAACACACGTATTAGTGTTTGCACGAATTTTGATCTAAAAATTATTATGGAATAAATTGTTCAACTCAAATTTCAAAATACGAACTATTAGCGCACTATCCCCGGCAACGGCGCCATTTGATTGTAATAATTTCTGTGATTGTAATAAATCGAATCAAATAGTCCCCGGCAACGGCGCCATTTGATTGAAAAGAATTCTCGATGTGTAGTATGAAATTGTAAAGAAATCACAACCAAAAATTATTTGACCGCAATCAACTACGGTGTCGGATTGTAGTTAGTATGTGAGTGCGGATCGTCCACAGGGAAAGTTTAATCGTTCGTCTTTTGAATTAGATGAGTTGAATCTTTAAAGAAAGGAAAACAAACAATTCAAGATTTATATTTGAAGTTCAAGAATGAGAAAAAACTAGATCTAAGAAAGCATTAAAAGATAGAATCAAGAATTGATCGTTTGATGATTTTTCCAAACCAAATCTCATGAATCGAAATGAGGCTCGTAGGAATCGATCGGATCTATAGATGTGATGTAATCTTAGAATTACGTATTCTTATCCTTCGATGAATTGATACTAGATCGATGATGATCGATCGAGAATTAGGGATTTCTTGTGAAACTAGGGTTTCATCTTATCCCTTGTTCTTTCGTCGATATCATTCACATTCTAGCCTCTAGTAAATTCAAGAAACGATCGTAGATCCCAAATTTCGAGCGATTGCAATCAAGAAAGCATCGCTACGAAACTAGGTCATCGATTCTTGAACTTGCTAGGGTTTACAAACTCGTAGGACTTAAAAATAGTATTAAGATTTGTTACATCATCATTCTACAATCGTCTCGACTCCTTTACGAGCGGAGTTTTACTCAAACGTCACAATAAGAACAACAATTATAAATTGAGATCTAATCATGATGCAAGAATTAAAAGAAAGCAAGATTAAAGAAATTCACCTTTTATTTATATCAACAATTTAGTTACATTCGCTCAAGAACTACAAGAGGAAGAACTTGATCGTCGACTTGGCTTCGCTCGTCTCCGTGGATCGCGGATCGGCTTGGATCACTTGCCCGATTGAAGATCGGCTCGGCTCCTAAAAGGTTGAAGGCTTCTCACTTGATTTGGTACTCAAGATCTTGGATTTGGAGTGGAATTAGGATTAGGGTTTCGCACAAGCCTTGTCACTAGACTTGTGGAAGAAGATGAAGAAAGAGGATGATGAGAGAAAACTAACTAATGATTAATTGAACCTAATGATGAACTAATGGTGAACAACCTCCACCCTTAGATCTAGGCTCTATTTATAGATAACTAACCCTAGATCTAGGATTTCAAATTCTAAGTTTCCCTCCTAAAGTTTGTTGAAGAAATTCAAATTTCCCTCCAAAAGTTAGTTAGGGGAGACGCTTCTAGATGAGATTAGTTAGGAGGAGCTTCTAGAAGAGGATTAATTAGGGGCTTAATTAGGATTAGCCTTCCTTAATTTTCTTTGCTGATCTGGCAGTAGGTTCGAGAGAATTATGGAATTTGGAGTGCATTTATGGAATGTGGGCCCTGACAGAAGCATTATGCCCAAAACTTGACGGCTGACGTGGCAGAATCGCCGCGGTTCCGCTGCCCAAGAAGGCATATGCCGCGGATCCGCGGCTCTATATGGGCTTCAGGCTTTGGTCTTTCTGGGTTGAACTTGGGCTGTTGTATGGGCCTTCTTCTGATGTATTGAATTATCTAATTTCTTCTGCATTGATACCAGATCTGAAATGATTGAATTGGCTTATTGTTTGATCAGCTTCTTTTGATTTTCTTCCGTATTTCCTGCATAGACTCAAGACAAGTGTTGCGCAAATACAGAAATGATACGATGCCATGAAATGCGGTTAATTTCCCTTAAAGTGCCGGTTTAAAAGTCTAATACATGTAATCTCATATTTTGTGACAGATTTGCTAATATGTAGAATATGAATGCCGAACACTTCTAAATGTATGTGAAAGATGGGGAAATTGTCGGCTAAAATATACAATATTTTCGACTGATCAACATGCACAAAGAAAGAGACCATGAGTCACCACTTGTGCATGTGTCACAATTAATGCTCCTAATCATGACTTTTAGCTCATTATTTCCATTTGTAAATATTAATCCAAATGTTTACAACAACAAAAGATACGGCAACATCTAAAGTAAACTCGTGACGGATCACAAGGATACCCCTCACCTGTATATACATACCTGCATCCGCATTCCGACCGAATGCGAATGCGATGAGACTAAAGTAATCCAACAAATCTAATACTAGGATCCGGCTTAAACCAAAGCCCACTAGTATGATCCGTCCGATCATGATCCATGCACGACTGCACGTATATGATCGAACCCTGCCATATATCATACGGCCTCTACAACGTTTCGCCCGAAACTTGAGAAACTGTCTGTGGGGGACTCTAAAGACTCGTCAATACTTTGGCTGTGGATTTAACCACTAGCACGTCAGTGGTACTAGCCGTACGTAACGGGCTACCAGGTATTGACCAAAAGGGAGGTCGATGAGAGAACTCATCCTGACACCCTACTGAGCCTGTCAGTGACAATATCCATACAGTCCGGTCTGTTCGTCTGTGAGCATCGCATGTCGGGCCTAGGGGTTGGTAAAAGTCAGACCCCCAAAAGCGGTACAAGTCGTGTCGGAGTGTAGCCCAGAACACCCTGAGATACTACTGGAATACCTACCAGTAAATCTCTTGCCTTGGCCAAGGACTTCGTGTAATGGCTCTCCTAGACACAGCGCAATCTCACCCCCAAAACCGGGAGAGACGAAACCCCTGCCAATCCGCTCATTGCCTCCATGTGGCTCGGGACTGTACCCAACTAAAACTTGTTTGCACGACTCCTTTGAGCCGTGGTAGGGTAGTAATCAAAGCACAGTAGGAACTCACACGAGACAAATGACGATCTCAGGTCGATGAACTAACCTGTACACATGTCACCAGGGAACTGTTATCTGACGTCAGGTATAATACCAACTAGCATGTTCCCGGCGAGTCCTGTCCGGTGTACTCATAACCAAATGAGCACCTGTATACATCTTAGGTGATCCAACTGACACCAATGGCTTGTAAGACCAGCCACCGCCCCTCGTCGGGGTCTCGACTGTATACACTAGTCTACTAATAGAGTATCGATGCCCAGTCTCGAAACTCCCATGACTAGGGACCACTTTAAGGATGTGCTTATAGACTACCCAACTCTCACATATATGATCGCCATTATACTGCTGGTAGTCAAGCAAGAATCCTAAGGGCTCTATCAATGTGTAATAGTGACCCGTAATGTCACCTAAAGCTGTACACGATGATAAAGATAAACCAGATAGCATACAATCATCTTGAGTAAGACTGTCCTACCGGCATAGGTCCTCCCTCAATCATTGCAATCACGTGCCTGTGATCCAATAATTGACTTTGAGGGCACTATATCCAACACCTCCTTCATAACTTCTTCGCGAATGTTTCCTTTTGGCACACACAAACGGCTACTATATCGCAACGAACCATCTTCATGAATTAACAAGTCCGTTCGAAGTCCAGCTTCAACTTGTTCTCGAAACTTCTGCAATCTTGGGTCATGTGACTGCGTTGCTTTGATATTATCAATCAACGATGACTGTACTTGCAGCTGCATCAATCGTCTCGAAGAATGCGGTAGTACGATCTCCAGCTCGAATCTCCGAAAGTCTTCGATAAGCTCCTTCTTTGCAGTCAACGTCCGAATTGCTGGCAACCGACTAAGCGCATCCGGTACTATATTAACTTTCCCCGGATGGTATTTGAAATCAAGATCAAAGTCAGCCATCAGCTCCAACTATCTACGCTGCCTCAAATTAAGCTCTTTCAGTATGAACACGTACTTTAGGCTTTTGTGATCGGTGAATATTTCGACCCTTTCGCCCAATAAGTAGTGTCTCCAAATCTTCAAAGCAAAAATCACAGCTGCTAGCTCCAAATCATGAGTTGGGTAATTCTTCTCATGGATCTTCAACTGTCTCGATGCGTAAGCTATAACTTTCCCATGTTACATCAAAACACATCCCAAACCTTTCCCAGAAGCGTCGCTGTGAATCACCAATCCTCCGGAACTGTCTGGTACGGTCAAAATAGGAGCGGTTATCAATCTTTGCTTCCATGCCTCAAAAGCTGACGCACACTTATCCGTCCATACGAACGGTACTTCCTTATGAGTAAGCTTGGTCAAAGGCTTAGCCAAACGAGCAAAATTCTCCATGAACCTTCTGTAATATCCGGCAAGTCTAAGAAAACTTCTGATCTCTGCTACGTTCTTCGGAATCGGCCAATCTCGAACTGTTGCAATCTTCTCAGGATCAACGACGATTCCATCTCCGGACACGACATGCCCTAAAAACTTCACTTCTTCAAGCCAAAACTCGCACTTGCTCATCTTCGCATATAACCTCTCTTGCCTCAATGTCTGCAGTGCGATCTTCAAGTATTCCGCATGCTCTTCAATGCTCCTTGAATAGACCAGAATATCATCGATGAACACCACTATAAACTGGTCCAAGAAAGGTGAAAAGATTCGGTTCATCAAGTCCATAAATATCGCCGGTGCATTCGTGACTCCGAATGGCATCACTAAATACTCGTAATGTCCATACCGAGTTCGGAACGCAGTCTTGCAAATATCATCTGGTTTAACTCGGACCTGATGATATCCGGATCGCAAATCCAGCTTTGAGAATACCCTTGCGCCACTAAGCTGCTCGAATAATTCGCCAATGCGAGGGATCGGGTACTTGTTCTTAATAGTCACCCGGTTTAATTCTCGATAATCGATGCACATCCTCCTTGTGCCATCTTTCTTCTTGACTAGAAGAACTGGAGCTCCCCAAGGTGAATTACTGCTGCGAATCCAACCCTTCTCAAGCAATTCGGTAACCTACTTCTTGACTTCTTCCAACTCCACTGGTGCCATCAGATAGTATGCCTTTGAGATTGGTGCTGCACCAGGAACAAGATTGATAGCGAACTCCACATCTCGTTTTGGTGGTAAACCCGAGATGTCCTCGAACACATCCATGAATTCTCGAACTACAGCTGGCGCTTCCTCCTTATCTGTAAGTGCACGGCGGCGCCCCGGCCGTCAATCCGACGCCGGAATGCGGAAGCGGTGATAAACTTTAATTTTGCGAACTTAGCAAACCGGCACCACCGCGCACTAAATACCCGGATCGAACCATTAACTAGTCCTAGCAAACTACAAGATGGGGAAGAGAGATATACTGACTGATCCGAGTCCTCCGGTCTCCTCGTCGTCGTCCCGATCTTCTGCGGAAACTCCGGTCGTCGCCTCCTTGCCGGAAGGGCACCACATCGTCTGCATCTTTTACGGGCTCCCACCTCAATACCGAGGCAACTCGGGCACGAAGCTGGCTAGTCGACGTGACCAAAGTTTGCTGTAGAATGTGTAGTGCTCATGTCTCACTTTGGGGTTCATGGAGGTTGCCTTTTGGTGGAGGGATGAACTTTGGAGTTGAACTTGGGAATCTTGGTGAAGCAAAAATGATATGAGATGAACCAAAAACCCACACCAAATTGGACAACCCCTTCTTCTCTTTTGGCCGGCCAAAAAACTAGAGAGAGTGAGAGAGAGAGTGGTGTGTGTGTATCAAAAGGAATGAGTGAGCCAACCAATCAAGAGAGAGAGAGAAAGGGTGATGATAACAAACAATGAACACAACCATAACCACACTCAACCACAACCATTATCAAAACCATGATGACTTCAAAAAGTCAAGTAATCATGAAGAAGTCAAGAAGTCGAGGGATGGTTCATTATCATGATACAAGGAAATATGCAAAGACCCCCTCCACAAATACTTATTTGCACAAATGCAAATAAGCCCTCCTCCACCAATCTTCGGCCAATGAACGATACAAAGGAAATTGGCCGAAACGGAAAGCAAACTGGCAACTCCAGAAAAACTGGTCCCGTAATAAATTACAGGAAAACCCCGATACTGTGCATACACACCCGCATTTGTATTCCGACCGAAATACAAATGCAATGAGACAAAATCTACACTATACTATACTAGGATCCGACTTAAACCAAAGCCGGCTAGTAATGTCCGTTCGATCCTGATCCGTACAATACCGCACGTATCTGATCGGACCCTGCCATATCTCCATACGACCTCTACAGCGTTTCGCCCGAAAGCGGAGTAACTGAATGTGGGGGACTCTAAAGACTCGTCAATACCTTGGTTGTGGATTTAACCACTAGCACGTCAGAGGTATAAGCCAATACGTAACGGGCTACCAGGTATTGACCAAAAGGGACGTCGATGAGCGAACTCATCCTGACACCCCACTGAGCCTGTCAGTGACAATATACGTACAGTCCGGTCCGTTCGTCTATGAGCATCGCATGGCGGGCCTAGGGGGTTGGTAAAAGTCAGACCCCCAAAAGCGGTACAAGTCGTGTCGGAGTGTAGCCCAGAACACCCTGAGATACTACTGGAATACCTACCAGTAAATCTCCTTGCTTCGACCGAGGGCTTCGTGTAATGGCTCTCCTAGACACAGCGCGACCTCACCCCCAATACCGGGAGAGACGAACCCCTGAAGATGCGCTCACTGCCTCCATGTGGCTCGGGACTGTACCCAACTAAAACCTGTTTGCACGACTCCTTTGAGCCGTGGTAGGGTAGTAATCAAAGTACAGTGGGAACTCACACGAGACAAATGACGATCCCCAGGTCGATGAACTAACCTGTACACATGTCACCAGGGAACTTCCATCTGATGTCTGGTATATGACCAACTAGCATGTTCCCGGCGAGTCATGTCCGGTGTACTCATAACCCAATGAGCACCTTTATACATCTTAGGTGAACCAACTGACACCAGTGGCTTGTGAGACCGGCCACCGCCCCTCGTCGGGGTCTCAACTGTATACACTAGTCTACTCTGGAGAATCGATGCCCTGTCTCGAAACTCCTACGACTAGGGACCTTTTAAGGATATGCTAATAGACTGCCAGCTCCCACGTATATGATCGCCCTCATACTGCTGGTGGTCAAGCAAGAATCCTAGGGGCTCTATCAACGTGCAATAGCGACATGTCAGGTCACTTAAAGCAGTACACGATGATAAAGATAAACCAGATAGCATACTATCATCTCGAGTAAGACTGTCCTACCTGGATAGGTCCTCCCTCAATCATTACAATCACGTGCCTGTGATCAAATAATTGACTCTGAGGGCACTATCTCCAACAATCTCCCACTTGCACTCAAGGCTAATTATTGCGATGTCGCATACTCACAGCCCATGTGATACCGAACACCCAACTCCTCTACTAGTCAGTCTCACAAAACCCGTTTGCGAAACTATTGCGTTCGAGGAATAGTCTCAGTGAGTGGATCCGCTTTGTTGTTTCTTTCCATGTCTCTCTATATCTCAAGTTCGCGGAGAAACCCATCTCCCGAAATGAGCAATACCTGTCTTAGAATGTGTCTGGATGTCTGATGGGACCTAGCTCATAAATGAACTCCAAATCCAAATTTCTTAGACTGTATCGTCAACTGAACTTAATCAGTATCCTGCGCCATGCCTCCCTCAGTATTGCCTTGGACCACCTGTCCAAAATACTGCCCATCGTCAGAAGGAAAACTATAACTCTGACAACCTCCTTGTCGTCCATGTCACCTTGGAAGCCTGGAATGATAACTGTCTCCCACTTGAGGCTGTCGTTATCATATCCCTAGAACATCCACTTATGTTTTAAAACTGCTTCCGACTGTTTCTCCTGGATTGGATTAATGTCAACTTATTGCATCTAGTGCAAGAACAACATCTGGTGTGGTACTTGACATCACATGATTGACTCAATAGCCTAAGCAAGTGATCTGCCAATCATGCACACCCCTCTCTACTTTAGTCTATAAGACACCTTTAGAGAGGGCGACTCCATTACCTGTAGGTACACTACCGTGGCAGGAGTCGTTCATTCTAAATACTCTTAGAATGCTGTCTAAGTACCCTGATTGGGAAACTACCCAAATCCAGATCTAAAACCATAGATCCAGTAACCAGTATGTCTGATATAATGTCCAAGTCCCATGTGGAGAAACCACTGTGTGACGACCAAAGTATAACCGATCGTAGTATAGGAATTTCTTTTCCTATTCTGTATATGTCATCCAAATACCATGACATCACACCCTACTACCTTTTCAACAGATCCATCTCTTATTCTGATGAAGTCAAACCTATGACTGTCACATCAGAAATTGATGATCTATCTCCGCTATACCTGCTTTAGTCTATAAATAGACATAAGCCAACTGTCCACCAATGCTTCCGCTGCTCCCACTGACTACGACAACCCTCTGCCAGAGTCATATACACGTACACTTCTAAAACTAGTTTAGAACGACGCTATAATCATCCTCCCGCCGGGTCTCGCAACCTGGAACAACAGCAATGGCAAGTGTGGGTAAACAAGAACTTCCCTGCCACCGTCCTTGAGGCTACCGGAGTACCTCTCGGGTGCCTGAAGTTACCCACCTTATTTGCGGAGTGGCCATTGGAATGTCAAACCAGATTGAATCTTTAGGTTCCTATCAAATCTTCAGTAATCGTTTGTGGTTCTGGAATCACTTCCAGTTCTACCATACTCCCACTACTGATTTCTGAAAAAATCCATTTTTTAATAAAACTGTGGCGAGTCTAGAACAATATCGCTATTGATCTTCCAGATGGTAGAAAGTCAACCCTCGTCATAGCCTGGGTCAACCCACAAACAGCCATTACAGAAACGTGCCTTGAGTTATCCAGAGTCTGGTTTTAATCATAAGCTGGATAACTCCCCGTACCTTAACAACGTTAAGATATGAACTGTTCTATATCCAATATAGAACCAGAGGCACTGATTTAATTGAACCAGATTCAAATCATGCAGCTGTCTCCAGTGCATGTCAACTAAATGGAAAGAGGCCGATCAGCGTTACTCAACTTAGGAATGCTTCCAATTATGAATAACCTGAAAGAGAAGCAAGATCTCTTAATCATTACTATCATCTGAATACCATACTCAAGTATCTACATCTTCGATCACTTTGAAGAATCCCGATACTTGCAATACCTGGTTCTCTACTTTATTCAAATACCTATAACTTCTCAAAATTCGGACCCTGTGTTTCCACGAAACACTTGTCTAAAAACTAGAGAAGTCATAAGTAAACTGAATATAGTACGAGGACCATCCCCTCTGTCTTGATGGACCCTGGACAACATACAATACTCTGTATAAGTCCCTTGAGTCTGATAACTCATTAATTGTGTGTCGTAGGTTGAAAACTGTACCTTTGGTTATGAAGAATTACACCGCTGTTCAATGCTCCTTACCTAACCATCCACTGATATAGGTAAATGTCGTAGACATAATTTCAAAAGGGTATATCTCACTCTATGAAAATAGACGTACAGATATATCGATTTGAAATTGGTGCATAACAACGGATATTCAAAACCAAATATTTGCCGACCGGCAAACAGCCCATGTGATTTCCTCAAATATCACCGATTACAACGAATCCCGATATAATGAGGATGATCACCTAATTCCCAATAACTTACTCCCACTCATCATCTGTAAAACTATACAGATGTGAGAATCATACTTGGTAAATACATACCCTGGAGCAAGTGTCTAACTGGGAAATCAGTTTTCCTTTAACAGTACACAGTGAAACTGAAACATTGAAATGTTTCGTATGGGGTATCCCGGTATTCTTAGTAATGCCTCTTCCAGATTCACGACTGTAACCGTATAATTTTTTATTTTTTTTTGCCACCTCTCCAAATCCCTTTATATGTCTTTAGTCATTACCTTCTGCACACCCCTTAGGCCAAATGGTTTTCTTCCTTCCCTACCGTTCGGCACCAGCCTATGGTTTGGAAGAAGACTATCCAATAAGCATAATGGGTGTACTGTCCCAATCCTAGGAACACTCGCAATGCGAGAGAAGGTGAAGATAAAAGACACCTGAATAAATCTTATTCCTATTTCCCTTGAACCAGAATCCATCCCCGAATTGGAACAAGTTCCTTTTGAGTTCGTATATAACCATACGATGGAGTATCCAATAAACTGTGGATCTTCGTAGTGATACGGAGTGTCCTGGAGAAATACAAAGGTGATTTATGATTGGCGAAGGAATACTTGGTTTGGTCGTGAATAGCAGTCGCAGTTTACTTTGCCCTCTTACTAATCCCTTGCTTTGTCTTAACTTAATACCTTCTGCACACCATCGTTATGCTAATTGGTTTTCTTCATTCCCCACCGGTCGGCACCAGCCTAAGGTTTGGAAGAAGACTATCCAATTTGCGTAATAGGTGTACTACTCCTAAACCAAGGAGTACTCGCAATCTGAGAGAAGGTAAAAGGAAAAGACAACTGAATAGTCCTATACGTTTTCTCCAGAACCGGAAACCATCCTCGAATAAATCCCTTCGAGTTCGTATCTAACCATACGATGGTTTTGTCCAATGGAAGTGGGCGTTCGTAGCAATACGGGGTGTCCTAGAGAAAAGGATAAAAGTAGGAGTGGCAATGAGGTTCGCAACTCTGACAATCCAAAAGCCAGTGTTAAGAAGGTTCGGTCAACTTGGTCTCTGAGTCATAGTCTTAGGGTCGGGTCAATGGTCGCTGCCAAAGAGAGAGAGAAAAGAAACACTCAGCGTGCATTCTAAGCTAGATCAGAATGGTTACCAATTTATCTAATCTGGAAACCTCCCACTGTTCCGTCAAATTCTCCTCCAAACCTGAAAGAAGAACTAGTCGGGGTCACCCGAGGAGTAAACTAACTCATCAGTGGGAATCGGGATCCAACTATCATCGCATGATAACGTGACGGAATCCGCTCACGTCATCACACTCCAGAAGGTATGCGCATATCTGGCAAGTTTCAGTTCTTTTGAAACTCCCGATGTGATTTCTGCCCCATGCTCTTATGACCTTGACGAAGGCCAACAAATCATAAGTCACATGTCAAGTTCTACCCGTCATTGTCCAGGTTAATTTGAACCCACCCGTACAAGCCCTTGACGAAGGCCAACAAGGCTATACGACTTTCCCAAACCAACGCATCTATCTATGCAGCAGAAAGGTAACAAGCAGCTACCATACACTATGCCTTGACGAAGGCCAACAAACATAGCATGAATACTACGTGCTACCCGTCTGAAACGACGGAGGGCTACGAATGGTTTCTGGCGAAAACCTTTAACGTAGTGAACTTGATATCGTTGAAGGAACGGATAGCTTTTAAAATATAGTGACGAAAAACCTTTGCTAAAGAGGTCACTCCCGGTGAAGGGATCTCGGCTCTTTCCCCGTAGAATGAGGTGCAGGATATTCCAACTGAATACCATGGTGCAAAGCAAAAGTAATCGGCTATAGTGAATTCATTGCCCTGACGCAAACTTTTTGTCCAAGGGGTCACTCCCGGTGAAGGGATCTCGGCCCTTGCTTCGTCGACTGAGGTGCAGGATATTCCAACTGAATACCACGGTGCAAAGCAAAGGTAATCGGCTATAGTGAAGTCATTGCCCTGAAGCAAACTTTTTGTCCAAGGGGTCACTCCCGGTGAAGGGATCTCGGCCCTTGCCTCGTCGACTGAGGAGCAGGATATTCCAACTGAATACCACGATGCAAAACAAAAGTGAACGTCCTTGCAATAACAGCTTTTTGAAAAGTGTTCCAACAACATCAGAATAGGTTTGTTTTTAACTTGCATTGATCCGAATCAACGCAGTCCCATCAATTGATCACACCACAAAGAACGAAAATATACTGATGTACGTATATGCCATCCGCATTCGCCACTGGGTCCCGTCATTACCCGTTAGGTTAGCTAACTAACGACAGAGCGGGGACTGGACTAGCGCGGATGTAAAACATATATACAGCATCACAGAACAATACAGATATCTGGGATCCCCGGGTTTCACAGAGCCACTACTGAAACCCGACGTTCCCCTGGTCGTGTGGATAGCCTGTGCAATGAAATCCTAGACCCCTACGGGCGCGGCAAGTCACCCGCCAAAACCTGAAGCGAGGCAGCCCCCTTCAGTACCGTGAATGGACCACCCAGCACTTCACGGAATCCGGTAACTTGGGCTCCCCTCCTGGGTCAACCTGTACCCCCTACGAGTGCGGCGAATAGCCCGCCAATTCCAGAGTGAAGCCCCCTCCGTCTCAATGCCATGAGATGCGGGCTTGTCGCCCTCTAGAACCCGGCTATCCGTGCACCCCTCCTGGGGTAAACCTGTACCCCCTGCGAGTGCGGCGAATAACCCGCCAATTCCAGAGTGAAGCCCCCTCCGTCTCAATGCCATGAGATGCGGGCTTGTCGCCCTCTAGAACCCGGCTATCCGTGCACCCCTCCTGGGGTAATCCTAGTACAGAAAGTAAAATATACATACAACGGGTTCATCGACCGCAACCTGGTCGTGCCCCAAAATAATAATACAATCAGGCAGTGACGGCAGTCCACATGTCGGACGCTCGCCCCGCAATATCAAATGTACATAATACAACCACAACTGTACTAGCATTGCATCCAGGCTATCCCCACGACCGATCCGCAACATCACAGCATAACACAGAACATCAACGTGAAAGTCACGTTCGCAATTCCGTCTAACCGGGCTATAGCAGTTAGACTGGATTTACCGATCAAGTGACATTCACGGTCGCAGATATAATGTAAATACTGTGAACTAATGTGTTTAAAATACCCGATCGATCAAATTTTAACAAGTGGGCCCCAAAGCAATACTGTAGCACTCATAGAAATTCTGGGCCCAATGTTATTATTCGAAAACCCTTATTTTTAGCCCAAAAAGATACTGCAGAAATTTGATGCAGCGACCCCAAAATAGTGCGGCGGAACCGCGGCCCAAAGGGGTGTTTGGCCGCGGTTCCGCGCTCCTATAGTGGAGTTAGTGCATCGAATTTTCACAGAACTCTTATTTCTTCTAGCACATCACTTTTCTACAACCTGAAAAATTTTTGGACTTCAAAAAATTTCAACAGAAAACTGATGTGAACAAAAATGCGGATTTTGGAATTTTGGTCGATCGGAAATGTAAACACATTAAACAAAGCTAGACTAAGTTAATGGTGAGGCTCTGATACCACTGTAAGTGCACGGCGGCGCCCTGACCGTCAATCCGACGCCGGAATGCGGAAGCAGTGATAAACTTTAATTTTGCGAACTTAGCAAACCGGCACCACCGCGCACTAAACACCCGGATCGAACCATTAACTAGTCCTAGCAAACTACAAGATGGGGAAGAGAGATATACCGACTGATCCGAGTCCTCCGGTCTTCTCGTCGTCGTCCCGATCTC
Source organism: Agapanthus africanus (assembly GCA_030015575.1). Classification (NCBI taxonomy): domain Eukaryota; kingdom Viridiplantae; phylum Streptophyta; class Magnoliopsida; order Asparagales; family Amaryllidaceae; genus Agapanthus; species Agapanthus africanus. Next base: position 215,140,932 of record JASDDO010000008.1, read on the forward strand.
CTGCGGAAACTCCGGTCGTCGCCTCCTTGCCGGAAGGGCACCACATCGTCTGCATCTTTTACGGGCTCCCACCTCAATACCGAGGCAACTCGGGCACGAAGCTGGCTAGTCGACGTGCCCAAGGTTTTCTGTAGAATGTGTAGTGCTCATGTCTCACTTTGGGGTTCATGGAGGTTGCCTTTTGGTGGAGGGATGAACTTTGGAGTTGAACTTGGGAATCTTGGTGAAGCAAAAATGATATGAGATGAACCAAAAACCCACACCAAATTGGACAGCCCCTTCTTCTCTTTTGGCCGGCAAAAAAACTAGAGAGAGTGAGAGAGAGTGGTGTGTGTGTATCAAAAGGAATGAGTGAGCCAACCAATCGATCAAGAGAAAGAAAGGGTGATGATAACAAACAATGAACACAACCATAACCACACTCAACCACAACCATTATCAAAACCATGATGACTTCAAAAAGTCAAGTAATCATGAAGAAGTCAAGAAGTCGAGGGATGGTTCATTATCATGATACAAGGAAATATGCAAAGACCCCCTCCACAAATACTTATTTGCACAAATGCAAATAAGCCCTCCTCCACCAATCTTCGGCCAATGAACGATACAAAGGAAATTGGCCGAAACGGAAAGCAAACTGGCAACTCCAGAAAAACTGGTCCCGTAATAAATTACAGGAAAACCCCGATACTGTGCATACACACCCGCATTTGTATTCCGACCGAAATACAAATGCAATAAGACAAAATCTACACTATACTATACTAGGATCCGACTTAAACCAAAGCTGGCTAGTAATATCCGTTCGATCCTGATCCGTACAATACCGCACGTATCTGATCGGACCCTGCCATATCTCCATACGGCCTCTACAGCGTTTCGCCCGAAAGCGGAGTAACTGAATGTGGGGGACTCTAAAGACTCGTCAATACCTTGGTTGTGGATTTAACCACTAACACGTCAGAGGTATAAGCCAATACGTAACGGGCTACCAGGTATTGACCAAAAGGGACGTCGATGAGCGAACTCATCCTGACACCCCACTGAGCCTGTCAGTGACAATATACGTACAGTCCGGTCCGTTCGTCTATGAGCATCGCATGGCGGGCCTAGGGGGTTGGTAAAAGTCAGACCCCCAAAAGCGGTACAAGTCGTGTCGGAGTGTATCCCAGAACACCCTGAGATACTACTGGAATACCTACCAGTAAATCTCCTTGCCTCGGCCGAGGGCTTCGTGTAATGGCTCTCCTAGACACAGCGCGACCTCACCCCCAATACCGGGAGAGACGAACCCCTGAAGATGCGCTCACTGCCTCCATGTGGCTCGGGACTATACCCAACTAAAACCTGTTTGCACGACTCCTTTGAGCCGTGGTAGGGTAGTAATCAAAGTACAGTGGGAACTCACACGAGACAAATGACGATCCCCAGGTCGATGAACTAACCTGTACACATGTCACCAGGGAACTGCCATCTGACGTCTGGTATATGACCAACTAGCATGTTCCCGGCGAGTCCTGTCCGGTGTACTCATAACCCAATGAGCACCTGTATACATCTTAGGTGAACCAACTGACACCAGTGGCTTGTGAGACCGGCCACCGCCCCTCGTCGGGGTCTCGACTGTATACACTAGTCTACTCTGGAGAATCGATGCCCTGTCTCGAAACTCCTACGACTAGGGACCTTTTAAGGATATGCTTATAGACTGCCAGCTCCCACGTATATGATCGCCCTCATACTGCTGGTGGTCAAGCAAGAATCCTAGGGGCTCTATCAACGTGCAATAGCGACATGTCAGGTCACTTAAAGCAGTACACGATGATAAAGATAAACCAGATAGCATACTATCATCTCGAGTAAGACTGTCCTACCTGGATAGGTCCTCCCTCAATCATTACAATCACGTGCCTGTGATCAAATAATTGACTCTGAGGGCACTATCTCCAACAATATCAACTTCCATCGACAAAAGAACATTGTTTGTCGGCCTAACCCTAAACTCGACTGGCCCGACAGAACTGCTTCTTCCAGCAAAAACAAACTCCGGAAATCTGGAAAATCACTTTCTTTGCCCTACAATCAATGTGAGCGTGGAAAGTGCCGAGAAAATCCATTCCCAAGACAACATCATAGCTGCTGGTATCGATCACCGAGAAATCTGCAAAACATGAGCTGGTAAGCAATGGCACTGAGAGAACCAAGGTAATAAAAAGACCATGGAACAAGGAAATGAATCAAGACCAGGACCCCAAGTTACTTAAATAGAGTACCACATTGTAACCATGCTGCAGTTCATGGGTACAATCACATAACTCCGTTCAAGTCGCCCAAATCCTAGTGTCAGAATCAAAGGAATAGGAAGGGAGAAATAATAAGGAACAAAAGGATTTCAAGCCGAGATGCAAAGTCATCCATCTCGTCAAGATAAAGGGTCAAGAGAAAGATAAGATTCAAGAATCATGACAACAATATGGCAGGACATGTTCCTAATTACGGGTTTTCTGATTTGTGTATTGGGTCCAATACCCAACTACAAAACAATCAAACCCGATTATCCTAAATCCTATGGCTCTGATACCAAACAAACCCTGTCACGCCCCTCTTCCCAGAGTGCGCTAAGATCGGCACGTGACAGAGCCAACCATGCTACCCGTGGCTAGGAAACATCCCTCCACAGTCACATTACGGATGTCTAGAGATATCAAGAACAGTAGAAATAAAATAAACTATCTAGTACATGTGCATGAGCCAGAATAAACGAGTCAAGAAATAATATGCGAAAGCAATAAATCCAAATAACAATAACAATCTGGAAGGTACGGAAATAACTAAACTAACAGGATACTAACAGGATCCTCACTGCTCGGCTTAACGGCGGAAATACTCCTGATCAGCCTGCGACAAAGGTAGAGGATCTGGGCCATGCAAAACCCAGACATCAGTGCGTCATAATTTCAATAATAATATAATCAGGGGGTAACAAGTCATGCAGGCACGAGTATGAGCAGTAATAAAAGTATAACAGTAACACGAATAAGGAACAATGAAGGGTAAAAGCATATGTGATGTTGTAACAACCCTAAAATTTCCTATACAAATTTTTAATATATATTTTTTCAAAATCTATAAAAGGGTATTTTAGCCTGAGCACAAGATATAAGTAATTATTTTGTTTTTAATTACAAGTTACAAGAATGTAATAACTCCATTTTTAGTGTACAAGAAATTACTTTAAATTTAATGTATACTTGGAGTATTTATTCTTGCTGCTATCATTTTAAGTAATTAAATAACACCATAATTACAAGAAGGAGCTTGTAGCTCATTGGTAATACCTTGCACTGCTGAACCAAGCCACCAGAGTTCAAATCCCATGCCCCACATTATTTTTAATATTGTTTCGTTTTAAATTTTATAGAAGCCCAACAGTCCAACATCCATAACTCCAGAATTTCCCACTACACCCACAAAGTTAGATGTTCTAGTGCCTACCCCCGGCGACCCCCCATCTCCCGCCACCTTGACTCGGCTGGACCGCCGAGTCATCAACTTGAAAAAGTTGGCTTTTCACCTACCCTACCCCCCTACACACTTTAATTTCTCAGATCGTTTCCAGAGAGCACAATAACTCTCATTCAATCCATTTTTAATACATTTTTCCTAATATTTTTTACATTTTTATTTAAAAATCCTACATCTACCCAACCCTAGCCTAACCCTATAAATACACCCTTACCTCCTACCCTTCCATCGCAAAATTCTGAGCCCACTCTCTCAAAATCTCAAGAAAACTTTGTGTACTTTGGAAACGAGCGAAAGGCGAAGCCCTGACGAAATCGACGGCGAACTTCCGGTGATCGTGCTAGGAACTCTCGGCGACGAATCGACGCACCGGTAAACCCTCTACTTCCCTCTCACTCTCTAGTGTTGTCCAAACCCGTAAGTCCCCATTCTATCTTTCTTTTCTTTTAGAAAAATACGAATTTACAAAACCCGACGGAATCGGAACAAAACCGATTTCCGATTCGGTTTTCTTATAAATTTCACTTATCACCAATTCAATCATGCTTAAACATCTTATTGTTGACTATTAAACACTTAACAAATAATTTGAACAAGTTTCCTCACATGAAATGATAGCCTTTCCAATTTATCGTATTTTTCACTTAAATACCACAATGTTTCGATTTCACATTTAACCCCCTTAACCTTGCTATAACTATAAGTAGAGCACGAGGTAATGACCTACCTCCTCACACACTCCCATCTAAACATAGTACTATAATCTTAGAAATTTAGGATACGAGAAAACAAATCTTTTCATTAAAATACCCTTTACATAATAAAACTTTTAGTATTGATACATTTTTACAAATACATAACTTTTGAAATAATAAAATATATCTAGACTCATTCAATTAAGGACTATCACATTCATTAGGAAAAGTCGTGAACTTTCAGTCGTTTATTTAAACCTGACATTGTGGTGTCTAGGCTAGACAAGTGAGAAAAGTAACTTTAAAAGGCCCGTCTCACGGTGATTCATGAGCGGATCCCTCCTTTCTTCACTTGTACTTACCTGGCCACAATTGGCGGTGAAGAGGCGATTTGAACTTGTCACTAGAACATAAAATACGAGAAAACGACATCTTTACAAATAAATACCATTTACTTAATAAAACCGTATTATGAAGGATTAGTATTTATAAAATCTTTGCAAAGCGCCGCTACAACCCATTTTGGGGAACCCGTTCAGGATGGTGTGGATTATCGTACATCCTCGGGTTTAGTAGTGCGAGATTCAGACCTCCGCAAGGAGCATTCGGTCTCGAAAGATTTAAAATACATCTTAAGAAAAAGAGATTTTTAGAACATAAAATATTTATAAAAATTATTTATGTATATTTATCATTAAAATATCTATTTTGTTATGATATGAATGTTCAACCTTTTTCTAAAAATGTCACAAGAATCGGTTTACACTAAAATACCATAAATTCAATATAATCACCATTTACACATAAATACCTTTATTTATGGAATTAGGATATTTTCACTAGAAATATCACAAAATATAATTACACTCATCACAACTATAAAGACGAATAATAAATACTTGGGGTGTATCTTGAAAATTATATAAAAGTATTTTACATAAACCCCCCTCAAGTTTTATAAATTACCCTAAGGACCCTAGTAAATATAAGACTTCGATTTACATCTCTACTGTCTGACTCGGATTTGAGTCTGATTATAATCCGAGTTGAATATGATTCAAGTACCATATAAATCTACAATATTACAATTCGACATGAACACACGAATCCATGAATCCAGTTATCAATCTATTCAACTTGACTGAACCAAACCATGGATATACTTTCCATTTACATGATTCCAGTTTACATCCATTACATCCGTTACTGATATCATGGTTTCGGTCTGTCATCCAACTATACAACTTATACAATACAATATAACAATACAATCAAAACACTACGGGGTTTAAGGGGTAGATTTGTACGGAAGGTGTTAAAAGTGGCACGAGACAGTAAGATTAAGACAACTAACATGAATCCTATTGCTGTTGTACCGTGGAATAACGGTTCCTTGTACTTTCAGTTTTCCCTGGTCTCTAGTGTAAGTCCACGTTACCCACCCCGGTGCTTACGGGGCGGCGGAATAGGTAAAAAAAAATTCTAACACAAGGTAACATGGACTAATAACTTGAGGATCTTTGCCAAACCATTTCTAACATACTATAAGTACTACAAGAGGTTCTATCTACTATACTCAAGAGATTATACCTCACGAACCAAGTCCTTCGGGTCTTCTCTCCTCCTCGTCCATGCAAGCTCCAAGGATCGATCCGGATCTTGCTCACCTCCGCGGCCTCCTTGAGTCGAAGACGATCCACCCGAGAGTTTGTATTCCGAGCTCCACCTCAAGCCGAGGTAACTAGGGCAACAAGTGTGCTACTCTTGATGTCCTAGGTGATGTAGAATATGATGGTGGATTTATTTTTCTATTTAAATCCTAATTATCTCAACACATGAGAACTATAGGATTTCTTAGTGAGGAGGAAGAAGAAGAACAAAGCATGAGAGCTCTAAAATGAAGAGAGAGAATGGCAAAAGAATAATGCACCATGGAAAAATAAAAACCAATCTTTTATCATAATTATGATGGATAAGATTGATTTGACCACTATCATGTCTTGATAAAGCAAAAAGCAAAAGAAGAGTCTAGTGCTCTCATGAAAGATCCAAGTCAACAATGGTCAAAATGTCAACATGGTCAAGCATGGTCAAAAGGTCAAAGCAATTAGCCATAACATAATTATCATTAAAAAGATTAGTAAATATTTTCCTCACCTCATAATGGTTTTGACCGAACCAACGGTCAAAACCCTAATGAGGCACCTCTCCTTCTTCGCTCCTCACAACCGTACATACACTCCCGCATCCGCATTCTGTAGAATGCAAATGCACAGAAGACAAAACTAATCCATCCATACAATACTAGGATCCGGCTTAAACCAAAGCACACTAGCATTGTCTGCCCGAACAGCATACGCGCACAAGTGCACGTAAGTGATCGTAGCCCTGCCGTAAAACCATACGACCTCTACACCTTTCGCCCAGTGTAGGGAAACTCTCTGTGTGGGACTCTAAAGACTCGACACTACGCTGGCAGTAGGTTTAACCACAGACCGCAAGAGGCACTAGCTGTACGTAACGGTCTCCAGGTAGATGTCGATAAGAAGGCCGATGTGGTAAACCCATCCGAACTCCTACTGAGCCTGAACGTAACAATCTTCATACAGTCCGGTCTGTTCGTATGAGAATATCACATGGCGGGCCTAGGGGGCGGTAAACGCCAGTCCCCTAATAGCGGTACAAGTGGTGTCAGAGTGTAGCCCAGAACACCCTGAGATAACACTGGAAACGCTACCAGTATATCTCGCTTGCCCTGTCCACGGACTTTTTGTAATGGCTCTCCTAGACACAGCGCGATATCAACCCCCAATACCGGGAGAGGCGAATCCTATCTAACCGTCACTGCCTCCAAGTGCTTCGGGACTGCACCCAACTACTACCTGTTTGCACGACTCCTTTGAGCCGTGGTAGGGTTATGAACAGTGAGAACACACTCGAGGAGAAGTGACCGTGTCAAGTCAACGGACTAAGCTGTGCTCATGTCACCTGGGAACTGATAACTGATGATAGGCATAGTACCAACCAACAGTTCCCGACGAGTCCTGTCCAGTGTACTCGTAACCTAATGAGCACCCGCATACTATCTCAAGTATGACGTACTAATGGCTGTGGGACTGACCATCTCCCCTGCTGGGATGAGAAGCGCATACGCTAGTCTACTCCGGAGTATCGATGCCCCGTCTCGGACCTGTATAAGGATGTGCTTGTAGATTACCCAGCCCCCACTAGTGTGACTGCCATCACAACGCTGGTAATCCAGCAAAGATCCTAAGGGCTCTACTAATGTGTATAGGCGATATGCTAAAAAAAACACATGCACACATTAAAGTAGAAACAAACCAAGTAGCATACTACCATTTTGAGCAAGATTGTCTATACAACTGTGAATATCCCAAGCTTCCATTAAGTAATATACAAACTAATATGATACAGTAATGGCCTCTAGGGCATATACACTAACATCTAGCATATAGAGACCCCTCTCGTATACACTGGGATCCTTCTGTACCAAGCTACAAACAACAGCGTTAACACAATATTCTACAATATTATACAACTTTAAAAGATACATTCTTATTCTATCTTTTCTATTTCTCCCTTAACTTTGGGACTTACCGAGCGACCTATTCGCTGACGACATTCTATTTCTTTCTTCTTTGAATGTCGTCAGGTGATCTGGACACAGCAGAGATCGAGCCCACCAGTGAAGACTTGGATCAGTTCCTCGAAGACCCCGAGCTCTAGACATTGTACATTTCCATTCAGTACAGTTAATTTCCTGTTATGCCATTGTTTAGGCATCGTTTTTACTTCAGTTGTATTTCCTTTTCATGCATTGTACAAAAGAATGTTAATAAATAAAGTTGCTGTTATTTTTATATCTCTTGTCTCTTGTGAATACTTTTATATTGCTTAGATACATTTAGCGTATGTACTTCTGAGTATACACGCAGCGGACCTCGTCACGTCCCCTTCGCCGTACACTGGGAAGCGGGGCGTGACAGGTTTTGTTGGTGGCCCATGCAGGTCTGATCTGTATGGAACCCTAAGCAATATAAAACACAAGAACCAGCAACTAAAACATTCTTTACAATCATGTTCCTTGAATCTTATCTTTCATATTCTTTGAATCATATACCTTGAATCTGTTCTAACCCAAAATTCCCTTACCTCTTTTACAATCTTACCAAAACCTTCGCATTCTTTCATTCCTTCATACATTCTTCACATTTTTAAAACCCTTGTACCACCTTGTTATTTTTCATACACTGTTAGTACTTTAGTCACCAAACTTTCTTGAGTTTGTTACACTTTTCTTTTACAAATTTCGAGGACGAAATTTTTATATGGAGGGTAGAATGTAACAACCCTAAATTTCCTATACAAATTTTTAAAATATTTTTTTTTCAAAATCTATAAAAGGGTATTTTAGCCTGAGCACAAGATATAAGTAATTATTTTGTTTTTAATTACAAGTTACAAGAATGTAATAACTCCATTTTTAGTGTACAAGAAATTACTTTAAATTTAATGTATACTTGGAGTATTTATTCTTGCTGCTATCATTTTAAGTAATTAAATAACACCATAATTACAAGAAGGAGCTTGTAGCTCATTAGTAATACCTTGCACTGCTGAACCAAGCCACCAGAGTTCAAATCCCATGCCCCACATTATTTTTAATATTGTTTTGTTTTAAATTTTACAGAAGCCTAACAGTCCAACAACCATAACTCCAGAATTTCCCACTACACCTACAAAGTTAGATGTTCCAGTGCCTACCCCCGGCGACCCCCCATCTCCCGCCACCTCGACTCGGCCGGGATCGGCAGAGTCGGCCAGCGGATCGGCCGGACTCGGCCGGACCGCCGAGTCATCAACTTGAAAAAGTTGGCTTTTCACCTACCCTACCCCCCTACACACTTTAATTTCTCAGATTGTTTCCAAAGAGCACAATAACTCTCATTCAATCCATTTTAATACATTTTTCCTAATTTTTTTACATTTTTATTTAAAAAAACCTACACCTACCCTAATCCTAGCCTAACCCTATAAATACACCCCTACCTCCTACCCTCTCATCGCAAAATTCTGAGCCCACTCTCTCAAAATCTCAAGAAAACTTTGTGTACTTTGGAAACGAGCGAAAGGCGAAGCCCTGACGAAATCGACGGCGAACTTCCGATGATCGTGCTAAGAACTCTCGGCGACGAATCGACGCACCGGCAAACTCTCTACTTCCCTCTCACTCTCTAGTGTTGTCCAAACCTGTAAGTCCTCATTCTATATTTCTTTTCTTTTAGAAAAATACGAATTTACAAAACCCGACGGAATCGAAACAAAACCGATTTCTGATTCGGTTTTCTTATAAATTTCACTTATCACCAATTCAATCATGCTTAAACATCTTATTGTTGACTATTAAACACTTAAAAAATAATTTGAACAAATTTCCTCACATGAAATGATAGCCTTTCCAATTTATCATATTTTTCACTTAAATACCACAATGTTTCGATTTCACATTTAACCCCCTTAACCTTGCTATAACTATAAGTAGAGCACGAGGTAATGACCTACCTCCTCACACACTCCCATCTAAATATAGTACTATAATCTTGGAAATTTAGGATACGACAAAACAAACCTTTTCATTAAAATACCCTTTACTTAATAAAACTTTTAGTATTGATACATTTTTACAAATACATAACTTTTGAAATAATAAAATATATCTAGACTCATTCAATTAAGGACTGTCACATTCATTAGGAAAAGTCATGAACTTTCAGTCGTTTATCTAAACCTGACTTCGTGGTGTTTAGGCTAGAAAAGTGAAAAAGGTAACTTTAAAAGGCCCGTCTCACGGTGATTCGTGAGCGGATCCCTCCTTTCTTCACTTGTACTTACCTGGCCACAATTGGCGGTGAAGAGGCGATTTCAACTTGTAACTAGAACATAAAATACGAGAAAATGACATCTTTACAAATAAATACCATTACTTAATAAAACCGTATTCTAAAGGATTAGTATTTATAAAATATTTGCAAAGCGCCACTACAACCCATTTTGGGGAACCCATTCGGGATGGTGCGGATTATCGCACATCCTCGGACTTAGTAGTGCGAGATTCAGACCTCCGCAAGGAGCATTCGGTCTCGAAAGATTTAAAATACGACATCTTAAGAAAATAAGATTTTTAGAACATAAAATATTTATAAAAATTATTTATGTATATTTATCATTAAAATATCTATTTTGTTATGATATGAATGTTCAACCTTTTTCTAAAAATGTCACAAGAATCGGTTTACACTAAAATACCATGAATTCAATATAATCACCATTTACACATAAATACCTTTATTTATGGAATTAGGATATTTTCACTAGAAATATCACAAAATATAATTACACTCATCACAACTATAAAGACGAATAATAAATACTTGGGGTGTATCTTGAAAATTATATAAAAGTATTTTACAGAAAACCCCCTCAAGTTTTATAAATTACCCTAAGGACCCTATTAAATATAAGACTTCAATTTACATCTCTACTGTCTGACTCGGGTTTGAGTTAATATGATTCAAGTACCATATAAATCTACAATATTACAATTCAACATGAACACACGAATCCATGAATCCAGTTATCAATATATTCAACTTGACTGAACCAAACCATGGATATACTTTCCATTTACATGATTCCAGTTTACATCCATTACATCCGTTACTGATATCATGGTTTCGGTCAGTCATCCAACTATACAACTTATACAATACAATATAACAATACAATCAAAATACTAAGGGGTTTAAGGGGTAGATTGGTACGGAAGGTGTTAAAAATGGCACGAGACAGTAAGATTAAGACACCTAACTTGAATCCTGTTGCTATTGTACCGTGGCATAACGGTTCCTTGAACTTTCAGTTTGCCATGGTCTCTAGCATATAGAGACCCCTCTCGTATACACTGGGATCCTTCTGTACCAAGCTACAAACAACAGCGTTAACACAATATTCTACAATATTAAACAATTTTAAAAGATACATTCTTATTCTATCTTTTCTATTTCTCCCTTAACTTTGGGACTTACCGAGCGACCTGTTCGCTGACGACATTCTATTTCTTTCTTCTTTGAATGTCGTCAGGTGATCTGGACACAGCAGAGATCGAGCCCACTAGTGAAGACTTGGATCAGTTCCTCGAAGACCCCGAGCTCTAGACTTTGTACATTTCCATTCAGTACCTTTAATTTCCTGTTATGCCATTGTTTAGGCTTCGTTTTTACTTCAGTTGTATTTCCTTTTCATGCATTGTACAAAAAAATGTTAATAAATAAAGTTGCTATTATTTTTATATCTCTTGTCTCTTGTGACTACTTTTATATTGCTTAGATACGCTTAGCGTATGTACTTCTGAGTATATACGTAGCGGACCTCATCGCGTCCCTTTCACCGTAGACTGGGAAGTGGGGCGTGACATATGTGCAATGAGTAATCTGAACTAAGCTACTGGGTTAATTACTCTCAAGTCTTTGAAATCAATTTAATGAATCGTCAATGTAAATCAATAGTATCCCGTGCATGTCCGGGACCACAGTCCAGATTCTCGGGCTGAAACCGAGACATGCCACTAGGCACTAAACAGGAAACATGTACAGATGAATGATGTCAGCAGCAGCATCCCAGGGCTGGCCTAGCCCCTAAAACTGATCGGTATAAGTATCGAACTGTTGAGTTACAAGTCAGGTTTCATCATTGATTTCCCTATACCCCCCAGTTATGTGTTCGAATCAGGTATTGATAAATCTGAGACTAATGCCAACACAGGATCAAGCAGAAACAGGTTTGTCTATACAGACAACAGGATATGTCCATCGGGACAACATGTCAGGATTGTCGGCATTAGAAACAGGATCAGGTAACATGTCAAGTAATGATATATCAGGTCATGTCAGGTAGTGTATATGTTCAAGTCATGTCAAGTAGTGGTGTATCAGGTCATGCCAAGTAGTGCACAGGTATCAAGCGGGTGCTCATAATCAAACTGTAGCAAGTATTGAATCAGAGTGAAAGTACGGATGTACAATAAAAGTATGGATGCACAAATATCGATCAGGGGTTACGTCATGACTAAGTAGGATGCACAATATCAAGCATGAGGTACTAATGTATTAATAATATGAGTTAATGTAATATGGGGTGCAACTAGTTATGTAGAATTAATGGTATGGATACACAAATAAACATGGACGCATAAATAACTATCAGGGGTTACAACTATAGTTTCATGACTATGTAGGATGCACATTATCTAGCATGGGGTGTTAATGTTGCAGTAATATGAAATAACGTGATTTGGAATGAAAATAGATATATAATTAATAGTATGGATGCACAATTATCGATTAGGGTTATATTTACAGTTCCAAGACTATGTGGGATGCACATTATTAAGCATGGGGTGTTACTACAATAATAACATGAATTAATATGATCTATAGATGCAGTTATATATATTTTAAATGATATGGATGCAAACGGGTATCCGAAAACGGTAAAACTTTAATATGGATGTATAATGTGATAAACAGATAATATTTTACTCATATGGATGCATAATACTATACCTAGCATGTAGCAAGATATTTAGCATGCGACTAGACATGTAAATAATGATACGGATGCACACGGACGTCATATAACAGTAAAATGATAAACTGGTAAATGCAGGATGTACAACTAAACAATATGAGATGTAAATATTCCATTTGGTGCAGTATATTGTAATATAGTATGTAACAAGATAGGTTAGCATGCACTAGATGTGAAATAACTTGTACGGATGCATACGGATGTCGTAAAACTGTAATACTAAACATGGGATGCATGATTTAAAATACAAGTATTATATTTATTCAAATAGATGTAAATACAGTAACATAGCATATAGTAAGATAAACTTGCCTCGATGGATCACGATACGGATACGCACGGCACGTCCGATGTCGGTAAATCGTCGCAACGCACACACGACACGCGGGACGAGGGCAGAGGCGAGGCGTGGGTGATCACACAGGCAAGGTACGTTCACTGGATCACTCGGATCATCAGCGATGAGCACGGCTCCGGCGGTGATCACCGGAATCAAGAAACAAGATCAAGAAAAAGAAAGAAGAAAGAAGAAGAAGAAGTAAGAAGAAGAGACTTTGTGTTAAATAAGGAAAGAAAATAAATAAATAAAATATATATAATATCTTTTATTAGTTAACAAGAACGGATGGGGTTGTTAGTTTGTTAGGAAATTAGTTTAGATTTAAATTTAAAAAAATCTTTTATTAGTTAACTAAATTTTAATTTGTATCAGTTTATAAAATTAATATTATATAAATAAAATTTGATATTCTGGTAAATACAAACATAGTCCAAAACACGCCTAGGTTGGGTCTAAAAAATTCAGTTTTAAAATACGAAAAATATATATATCGATCAAAACTAAAATTAGATATACGGGTAACGAAAATGCATACCCCCAAGAACGGATGCACGTACGTGCGCGTAGCCATCCAAACAACTCCGTTTCACCGAACGGGACGAGAATAAGATGCGCGGATGCTACCACAGGGTCAGGGGTATCATGCAGGCCATGCAATGTATTTTTGAAATATTTTATATGACTTAAAATGTTATATTGTAAAATTTAAATGCCAGATAAAATACCAGTATGCAGTATACATGAAAGTGCACGGATCCACATAACGGGCCGGGATAAATCATAAACAGGAATCAAGATGGGTTTCAAGCATGTGGGTCGGGTCGGATGCAAATACAGATGTCAAATACACTATTCGCACCCAAAACACAATAAATCAGGAAAATACCATAAATAAAAAAATACTCGAATTAGAACTGGTATAAATGAACTAGGGTGTTACATCTCGGGTGGATCATCTTCGGCGAAGGAGGACTGGCTTGTAAACGAGACACGAAACTCTTGAGAGCATGCTAGAGTCCAACCCAATTGAAGAAAATGAAGACGCTATAAAGGTTGTGATTTCTATCTTGTTGTTAGTTCTAGTTTAGGTGTTTGGTTCTTGGGTTTAAGTTTCTAGTGCCAAGAAAATTTTTGTTTTTGAATTCCGCATTGGCCGTAGGTTAGCGGCGAGGGCACTAGGAACTTTCAATGGAATCAGAGCCACCTAAACACCCTAAACTAAATAGATACGGCTTCCGAATCCCGCCGGTTTTTTTCCCCGCAAAAACTGAAACAAAACCAATAAGTTTTTTCTTGCTATCTTGATTTTTTGACTCCCCGCGGACTCTTGGTTGTAGGGTTCCTAGGCACACTAATGAAGTCTCACAAGGCATCAAACATGGCTAATTCAAATTTTACGGGTACCTACAAACCCTAATACGGATCGTTAACTAGATATATAGGCTATGCGATGCAAGTAAACGAATTTTAACTAAAGGAAAGTGACTACAACTTTTGTAGATCCGGTCCACCACTTGCTAAGCTCCGCGATGATCTCCCTCCGCTGTCCAAATCGAATCCCGAACTCTAGCATCGGCTTCATCGAAGAAATGGGCGGTCTTGATCGTCGGTTCGATGCCGAAGATGATCTACGTCGAGGCATCACAAGAACAAGCTCCAACTTCACCAAGCCTTGAAAACTTGTGAAGGAAACACCCTATACAACTTGGCAAGAGGTAGAGGATGAAGAAATAGGAAGTGGGTAGACTTTAGATTTGGATTTCTCACACTTTTTCATCAATCACCATTGATGGTCAAGCTTTTTATTTCTTGCTCAAGATGAAGAAGAAGAAGAAAAGATATATGATAAGTTATTTTAAAAAGAAAATAAAATGAATACTTATCATGTATTCAACCATGGTTTAGTGTAGAGATTTAACTAAGGTTAGATGAATGGTTAGGGTTAGAGAAGAGACAAGAATGGTGGACTTGTTCAAAGCTTCAAGAAGCTTCAAATAAAAACAAAACCAGCAACCATTCTTTTCTCTTTATCTTTTCTAAATGAAATAAATAAAATAAATAAATAGATAAATGAATAAGTAAAAGAAATGAAACCCTAACCACTAACTAACCATGGTTTAATTCTTTACACAAAACCAAGCAAGAATGTATCATCAAACATGATACAATCATGTGCACAAAAAAATATATCACATATACAATGTGCACAATTCAAGTGAGAAAATCCATTTAAAGTGAACCAATACTAGTTAATGCAAAGTAATATATCAAATATATAATTATATATTAAATCATTAAATCAACACTTGATTCAATGATCCGGTCATTTCGCATATAACCGGCTAGTATCCAATGTATCGGCTTATCGAATCAATCCTTGATTCGATAACTAGGTTATATCGCATACGACCATTCGACACATTCATCGCGAGAATGAAATACGGTATCACATACACGCATTATTCTCGGTCCCGCACATATCTCATATGCGCTCCTATTTCGTTTCGCTTGAGCCAGGAAACCTCTGTGTAGGACTCTAAAGACTCGTCAATACGCCGGCAGCAGATGATGATCATATCAAACACCCACAAGCCGCAAGCGGTCTGCTAAACGTAACGGCCACCCGGGTATTGAGCGATCAGAAGATCGACGAGCAAGCCCGCTCACACTCCTGTGAATCCAACCAGTAACACTTACCGTACAGTCCGGTCTGTCCGTCTGATATGTCGTATATCTCGCCTAGGGGTGGTAAACGTCAGACCCCAGTAGCTTGATAAGTCATGCCGACGTGAGGTCCATAACATTCATAAAACTACTGATAACTCTTACCAGTATATCACTGCAACCCTGGCCAGGGATTTCCTGTTATGGCCAGTCGTGCATAGCGCAACATCAACCCCCAATACCGGGAGAGACGAATCCCCTCCTATCGCTCATTGCCTCCATGTGAATCGGGACTGTATCCAAAAACCACCTGTTTGCACAACTCAGTAGAGCCGTGGTAGGGTGGAAATCAAAGCACAGTGGGATACACACAAGACTCTATGACGATCTCGGGTCAACAGACTAAGCTGTACCAGTGTCACCAGAGAACTGCCATCTGATGTGAGGTATAATACCATCTGGGAGTTCTTGGCGAGTCCGTTCAGTGTACCCAGTCTACACTGAGCACCCGCATACCATCTCTGATGTCAAACACCAATGGATATGGGATCATCCATCGTCCATCGCATGGGTCGAGAAGATATACGCTAGTCTACTCTGGAATATGGATGCCCCGTCTCGATATTCCCTCGACTAGGAACATTTCAAGGATGTACTCATGGACTATCCAGGCCCCACTAGTATGATCTGCATCACAGTCCTGGAAGTCGAGTACACATCCTAAGGGCTTTATCAACATGTAACAGAGAGACAGAAAATATACACGTTAAGATAAAGAGCAACCAGATAGCGTACTATCATGTCGAGCAAGAAAGTCCTACCTATATATGTCCCAGCATCCACTACAATATACATCCAACGTACAGTAATGGCCTCTAGGGCATACATATAACTAACAATCTCCCACTTGCACTAGGGCCATCTGTAGCAGTGGTTGCAGTATCACATACTCAACCATCCCCTAAAAGTCTCTCTTTGGGAAAAGACCTTCGTGAGTGGATCCGCCGTGTTATCCTCTGAGTCTACTCTCCTAACCTCGATCAACCTGGAGATCAACTATCTCCATGATCAGGTGATGCTGCCTCAGAATTTGTCTGGGTCACTGATGGGACCAGGGTTCCAGGGCCGAAGCCACACTTTCATTGTCATACAATGGCAGGAACCTGGTTCATCTTATGAACCAATATACACCCAAACTTCCTCTTTGGTAGTATCTTCAATAGCGATGTTACCAGCCTTTATCGTCTAGTTTGCCACGGTATCTAGCTTGGAACTCTTCCAACATACCGTCCCTCTACTGAGGGTAAAGACAGTGCCTGTGACTGACATTCAGTCGTCTTTATCACCCTGGAACTCTTCCAGTGATTCTCCCCAGGATCGATTGATACCATCTCACTACATCTAGTAAGAATCCTAGCATCCAATTACATCTATCTCATAGATGAAAACTCAGGATTTAGAAGGTATCACTTTGATCCTATTTGGAGAATCCTTGTGATAATAGGAGATTGACCGATCGTAGCATAGGAAACTATTTTCCTATCAAGAGTATGTTGTCCACGTACTCTACGAGGATCATTACCATACTCCATACTACCCTTTTTGTACATACAAGGTTCATCTACCATTTTGATGAAGTCAAACTCTTTGACTACCACATCAAAACAGATGTTCTAACTCCGCGATGCCTGCTTTATCCTGTAAAGCAACTTGCACACGTTTCCGCTGCTCCCACTGTTTACGAAGCCCTCTGGCGGTGTTCTTGTAGACGTTCTCTTCTAAATCAGTATTTAGAAAATCAGTCAGGGCACCTAACCACCAGATATCGTCGTCATGGTATGTAGCAATGTTAAGTATGATCCGGATGGACTTAAGCATAGTCACTTGGAAAAGGTTTCATCATTATCCATGCCTGGTTGATGACTAAAACCTTTAATAAGCCTAGCTTTGAAAGTCTCAACTTTTCCATCTACAACAAGTAATCTTCTCAAGATATACTTGCTCCTGATGGGGATTTAACCCTTCAGATATAGCAACCAAAGTCCATACTTTGCTGGTGTACATGGATTCCATCTCAGATCGCTAAGCATCCATCCATTCTTACAGAGTCCCTACTCTTGATGGCCTGCTCGAAACTAGTTGGGTCATCATCTCATGATGCATTCCTCGCTCCCACTGTCATCGAGAAACCGAGGTATCTCTCAGGCGGATGAGGAACCCTACTAGATCGGCGGAGAGGCTGAGGTTCGTCGGGAACTATAGAATCCTTTGGTTCTGTCAAATCATCAACTGCAGTTTTGTATAGCTGGAACCTTTCCAGTTCTACAGAACTGATCCTGCCTCGATCTTGTCCGGATTTTGCTTTAAACATAGGCCGGACAACCCCAAATCTTAACTCGCTTAAGAGATGGGTTCTTCCCATACCATATCTCATATGGAATGGTAGGCACTGATTTGATTCAAACCCTATTCAATAGGTATGCAACTTCATAAGTGCATAACTCCCAAAAGGAAATAGGTAACTCAGTAATACTCATCATAAAGCACACCATATCTAATATTGTGCTATTGCTCCGCCCTGATACACCGTTGTTCTGTGGTGTATTCAGAGGAGTAAATACGGAGAGAGAATCTCATTCTCCTTTAGAATAGTCCAGGAATTCTATGCATAGGTATTCTCCTCCCTGATCTCATCATAGGACATAATACTTATACCCGGTTATTGGTTCTCTACTTCTGACTTATATTCTGTGAATACCTCAAAAGCTTCGGACTTATGTTTCAACAGAAACATATGACTGAATCTTGAGAGATTATCAGAGAATATAATGAAGTATAAAGATCCAGTCCTGGCATGTGTAGACAGGAGACCTTACATACATCATCATGTATCAGTCCCAAGAGTTTACTAACTCTTTCTCTGTTTACAGTAAACGGAGCTATGGTCATCTAATCTTTGTGACATGACCGGCAAGTTTCACAAGATATAAATTCAAACTGATTTAAATATGCATCTAAAATGTAACTTCAGCCAGTCGGGTCGCATTGATATGACCTAGTCTACAATGCCTCAAGAAGGATTCGTTCATTTCTGAACTCTTCTTCTTGTGTGTGTTCTGTATACTAGGAACTGTAGTTTGATTTAGAACGTCAATGCTTTTAGATAACGTGCCTGAACCGATCAACTTTTGATATAGGAAATGTTCAAAACATTATCCAACAATACAAAATTATATCCTTCTTTACTAATAAAGAGACTGATATGATTTTGTATATCAGGTTCGGTATCTAATAGCATTTGTTCAGAATCAATGTATTGGTAATACAGGGTGACAGTAACCAACAGACTTGGCTGCAACACTTGCCCCGTTTTCTGTCTCATGAAACTTATCACTCGTTCTCAGTTTTCTACCTTTCGGTAGCCCTATGTAACAGATTACATATCTGGGATCCTGATCCGGTATCAAATACTCAGGATGCAGAGAATACTGAGAAACAGTTCTTTATAATGAACATGCCCGAAGGAGATGCATCATATGCACTTTCTTCGTTTGGGCGGCATAGGAAATCTGGTATTCCCCTATTTCCTGCTTTGTCTTATAACAATTATAAGTTGGAGCGGGACCAACGTTCCCCAGCTCAGTATAACAAGCGGGTTCGGTCAATACATCCATATTATTGTCTTGATTAAGGCGTGATATGGTCGCTACCTGGAGAGAGAGAGAAGAAAACACTCAGCGTGCGCTCTTGCAAGATCAGATTGGTTATTTATTTTATCTAATCAGGATGGCTCCCACTGTTTTTATCAAATCTTCCTTCAAACCCTAAAAGGAAAGACTAGCCGGGATTAATTACACTCTACAAGTTCGCCAATCTTTCAGCCAGGCCAGTGTCGGTACTTTGAGGGAGGTTCCCCGTGCTTTCGCACGGACCTAATTACAGTAAACCTCGTTTTCCCAAAGGCGTAACCCCGTTGACACCTTTCTAGACACCTACTTGATCGGCTAATTGCAAAGTGCAAAACTCTCCCAGGAGTAACAATTAGTCGCAGTGGGTATCGGGATCCAACTATCATATAGAAGGTATGCAATCTCATTGCAAGTTTCAACACTTGAAACTCACGATAAAGGTTTTTACCCCTAGCACCTATGACCTTAACTATGGTCAACAAATCATAAGTACTAGTCAAGTTCTACCCGTCATTTCGTGATTAATCAGACCCACCCACATGACCCTTAACTAAGGTCAACAAAGTCACGCGACTGTCCTAACTAATCGCATCATATGCGGGGTAGGAAGACATCACTTAGCTACCGTACACTGTGCCTTGACTATGGTCAACAAACACAGCACGAATACTAAGTACTCTACTTCCTAAAATGACGGAGGGTTGCGAATGGTTTTTGTGAAAACCTTTAACGCTTTGAACTTGATCTCGTTGCGGAATCAAATGTTTTTTAAATGGAATGTTTTTGAGGCTTTTCTAGTTTTGCTAAAGGGGTCACTCCCGGTGAAGGGATCGTCGGCCCTTTCCTCGTCGGATGAGGTGCGGGATATATCATATATATCACTGTGCAAAGCGGAAACTATAGAAGCTATCAAAAGACAAACCGAGTGATGTAGCATCTGCCAGTTATTGCTAAAGGAGTCACTCCCGGTGAAGGGATCTCGGTCCTTTCCCTATCGAATAAGGTGCAGGATGTTCTACAAGGAACCCCGCGATGCAAAGCAAGAATTGTAGCTAACTATTTTTATTTTGAAATTCGATTCCTCAACATCAATTAGGTTTATTTTCTTTCATTAATCTCATTAATGAATGTCCCATCATTTAAATTACCTAAACATCACAGATAAATATGACGTACACTTATGCCATCAGCATTCGCCTCGATGTCCCCTCGTGCACCGTTAGGTTAGGTAACTAACGGCAGAGCGGGGCAGGGCTAGCGCGGGTGTAAAACATAAGTAACGTCTATATAATATATCATATATACTATATACTATATCTATCACAGAACATCACATGATCACATCACAGATAACGCAGCAGAAAGTATCATATGAAATATTGGATATACTAGGACGTCCGTATTTTCAATACGAGCCAGTATAAAACATGGATTCCACGGTCGTGATGAATAACCAATCCCACACCCCTAGACCCCTACGAGAGCGGCAAGCAACCCTACCAATTCTAGGGTTAGGAGACCCGGACTCGACTCCTCGAGTTGGTCTCCCACTGGACCCCAGAACCCGGTTACTTGTGCTCCCCTCCTTAGGTCTATCCTAATGCGGAAAAGTAAATAATATACAATGGGTGACATCTTCCGCAACCTGGAAGTGCCCCAATAAAAGAATATTATATACAAGTTTTTACATGAATGTAAAAGAAAAAACACTCATCTCACATAAAAACCCCCCGGCTATTCGAACACGACGATCCAATATAACATATCCAGCAACACATAACATCACATGTCATCAACGTAAGTAAATATGCGCATCTCAATTGTCGTTGACATATAGCAACGAAACCGGCGACATCACATATTACACTTACGGTCACAGAAAAGAAAGTGTAAAACTACAACAGTTGGAATCCGCAACCTTCTTTAGACATCGCATGCCTAATCAAATGAATTACTTAGACATCGCATGCCTAATAATTATAAACCCCGCATTTCAGTCTCATTTATCGAAAACTCTTTTCAATATCGAGTCGGGCAATTCAACAAGATTCCCGAAAAACTGATCGAATGCTCGTCGCAAACTTTAGTAGGCGGCCGCACCCCTGATGCCGTCGACGAAGTGCACCAAGGCGGAACACCGCTACCGCGAGCACCCAAATGGATGCTTTCGGCGATGGGGTTCTCCTACAGTCACTTGGTCGGGGCTATGGGGTGAGGCTGTCTATTAAGTTTACTCGGTGAGTATCCGCGTACGCTACGTGATTGCAACGAACTTTTGATCACATCAAAATTCTGTGGCAACCGATCAAGTGAGACTAAACTGCTATGTTTATAACATTCATCCAGTCATCTCATAACTATTTGCGAATTCCAATTATTGTATCACATTCCAGATAAATAGAAAATATTAAACTTTCCGATCGAACAATCGAACACCCAAGTTTTCCCGATACTGTCCAACACATGAAATAAGTCTAAAACATTCAGTTCGTGCCTCAGTACCAACGGTCCAGCCGTAGAAGGGTCAAGCCAACGCCTCACATGTGGCACGCCGTACTACCCCAAACCCTAAGGTTCAAAGGGCAGTTCAAGACGGTCACATAATCGAGTTAAGGTTTGTTGTCTTCTAGAGGGTCCATCGCGTTACTTGCACTACTTAGAACGTCGTTAAACTACGGAAAAATCCAACAATTGGAAATTTCCCGGCAGGGGAAAAAGTGGGTATTTATATCCGGTCGAACTTTTTAACATATTCTAAAAATACCCGGAAAAACACACTGACAAAATTAGACAATCCGATCGATACACCGAGTCCCCAATACAACCCAAAAAATACAATTCTGGAATAAATATTAAAATATTCCCAGGAAAACCAGCAATGAAAATTATTAATTACTGTGCAAAATTCGATGAACAATAAGACATTGAGACCGCGGAACCGCCGCATAAGCCAGCTTATGCGGCGGATCCGCAGCGGTTTGATGGATACAGGAGCTCGAATTTCACAGTAACTCTTAGATATTCCTGCTGATTTTTCTGCATATTTTTAATCTGGAAAAAACCACGATTTTCAAAATTGTCCAGAGAGCATGTTTCGGGCTAGGGTTTCGGTCCGATCGGATTTCTAACTCCGTCTACGCATCGCCTAAGGCTCTAGCTAGGCTCTGATACCACTGTAGGGTTCCTAGGCACACTAATGAAGTCTCACAAGGCATCAAACATGGCTAATTCAAATTTTACGGGTGCCTACAAACCCTAATACGGATCGTTAACTAGATATATAGGCTATGTGATGCAAGTAAACGAATTTTAACTAAAGGAAAGTGACTACAACCTTTGTAGATCCGGTCCACCACTTCCTAAGCTCCGCGATGATCTCCCTCCGCTGTCCAAATCGAATCCCGAACTCTAGCATCGGCTTCATCGAAGAAATGGGCGGTCTTGATCGTCGGTTCGATGCCGAAGATGATCTACGTCGAGGCATCACAAGAACAAGCTCCAACTTCACCAAGCCTTGAAAACTTGTGAAGGAAACACCCTATACAACTTGGCAAGAGGTAAAGGATGAAGAAATAGGAAGTGGGTAGACTTTAGATTTGGATTTCTCACACTTTTTCATCAATCACCATTGATGGTCAAGCTTTTTATTTCTTGCTCAAGATGAAGAAGAAGAAGAAAAGATATATGATAAGTTATTTTAAAAATAAAATAAAATGAATACTTATCATGTATTCAACCATGGTTTAGTGTAGAGATTTAACTAAGGTTAGATGAATGGTTAGGGTTAGAGAAGAGACAAGAATGGTGGACTTGTTCAAAGCTTCAAGAAGCTTCAAATAAAAAAAAAACTAGCAACCATTCTTTTCTCTTTATCTTTTCTAAATGAAATAAATAAAATAAATAAATAGATAAATGAATAAGTAAAAGAAATGAAACCCTAACCACTAACTAACCATGGTTTAATTCTTTACACAAAACCAAGCAAGAATGTATCATCAAACATGATACAATCATGTGCACAAAAAAATATATCACATATACAATGTGCACAATTCAAGTGAGAAAATCCATTTAAAGTGAACCAATACTAGTTAATGCAAAGTAATATATCAAATATATAATTATACATTAAATCATTAAATCAACACTTGATTCAAAGATCCGGTCATTTCGCATATAACCGGCTAGTATCCAATGTATCGGCTTATCGAATCAATCCTTGATTCGATAACTAGGTTATATCGCATACGACCATTCGACACATTCATCGCGAGAATGAAATACGGTATCACATACACGCATTATTCTCGGTCCCGCACATATCTCATATGCGCTCCTATTTCGTTTCGCTTGAGCCAGGAAACCTCTGTGTAGGACTCTAAAGACTCGTCAATACGCCGGCAGCAGATGATGATCATATCAAGCACCCACAAGCCGCAAGCGGTCTGCTAAACGTAACGGCCACCCGGGTATTGAGCGATCAGAAGATCGACGAGCAAGCCCGCTCACACTCCTGTGAATCCAACCAGTAACACTTACCGTACAGTCCGGTCTGTCCGTCTGATATGTCGCATATCTCGCCTAGGGGTGGTAAACGTCAGACCCCAGTAGCTTGATAAGTCATGCCGACGTGAGGTCCATAACATTCGTGAAACTACTGATAACTCTTACCAGTATATTACTGTAACCCTGGCCAGGGATTTCCTGTTATGGCCAGTCGTGCATAGCGCAACATCAACCCCCAATACCGGGAGAGACGAATCCCCTCCTATCGCTCATTGCCTCCATGTGAATCGGGACTGTATCCAAAAACCACCTGTTTGCACAACTCAGTAGAGCAGTGGTAGGGTGGAAATCAAAGCACAGTGCGATACACACAAGACTCTATGATGATCTCGGGTCAACAGACTAAGCTGTACCAGTGTCACCAGAGAACTGCCATCTGACGTGAGGTATAATACCATCTGGGAGTTCTCGGCGAGTCCGTTTAGTGTACCCAGTCTAAACTGAGCACCCGCATACCATCTCTGATGTCAAACACCAATGGATATGGGATCATCCATCGCCCATCGCATGGGTTGAGAAGATATACGCTAGTCTACTCTGGAATATCGATGCCCCGTCTCGATATTCCCTCGACTAGGAACATTTCAAGGATGTACTCATGGACTATCCAGGCCCCACTAGTATGATCTGCATCACAGTCCTGGAAGTCGAGTACACATCCTAAGGGCTTTATCAACATGTAACAGAGAGACAGAAAATATACACGTTAAGATAAAGAGCAACCAGATAGCGTACTATCATGTCGAGCAAGAAAGTCCTACCTATATATGTCCCAGCATCCACTACAATATACATCCAATGTACAGTAATGGCCTCTAGGGCATACATATAACTAACATTGGTTTGGACCGAGAAGCCGTAGGGAGGTCCGTGGGGACCCCGTGGACATCCTGAGGGAACCTATGGAGGGCCCACATCCCCGAGACCACCCAAAGGTGGCCTTGCGGGGTGGGGACCCGAGAACTGCCTCACAAGGCAGTTTCGGGTCTGCCCACCCCTGGCCACCTTAGGGTGGCCTAAAGCGGTGGGTATCTTCCTTAGGTGCCATCGGGTCGACTCTAATTTTGTGCTGGGTCCCTCCTCGAAGTTTCGGATCAATCCGATCTCATTTCGGCCTCCCGGAATGGTTTTTAGTATGGAATTTTTGTCGGTTTTTAGCACACTTGATTTTCGTTGTTTTGGAAAATTGAAGCGATGTCTATTAGTGTGCGGTATTGGATTGTAGTAGGCTTAGTAATGGTTCCGTGTATCATACCGTTTGGTAAAATATCGTCTAATTTCTATACGTATCAATTAGACGGGGTTACGGAATTGTTACCCGTAAGTTTGCATGTTCTGTGATGGATATTGCTTGTTGATTATTGTTGTGCTGGATTTGTCATGATGGATAGCCCGGTGTATGTATTATTAGATGTTATTCTCAGTGATGTAATGTATATTCATATTGCATGGAGAGCGTCCGACATATAGACTGCCATCATCGCGGCTTGTATTATTCTTTCGGGTGCGTCCTGGTTGCGGGCATAGTCACCATTGTATATTCAGATTTTCATTACATGCACTAGGATTACCCTGTGGTGGAGTGCTTGAATAGCCGGGTTCTAGAGAGCAACGGGCCTCCATATCATGCCGTTGAGACCGGGGGTGCCTTATTCTAGAATTGGCGGGCTATTCGCCGCACTCGTAGGGTGTATAGGATTGACCTATGGAGGGGTGCTCAAGTCACCGGATTCTGGAAGTGCTGGGTGGCCCACTCAGTTCATCGATTGGGATTGACTCGCTTTTTGGTGGGTGGTTTTCCACACTCTTAGGGGTCTAGGATCCGATACTACGGGCTATTAATATGACGTGGAAAATTACATTTCATATTTGGCTCTATTGAAATGTACTTTTCTGTAACATTTCAGAAAATAGAAAATATTATTTTGGAATTTAAATAATAAAATAATAAATTTCACAGATATTATACGAATATAGATTTGAGTTTTCGTAGATTGGTATAATTATATACCTATATTTTTGGAAAATAATTTATTTTGGAATTTTAAAATGAATTATTAATTATCTAGGCATTTATTTTGATTTGGGCTTTGCAAGGATCAATATATAATTATATTCATATAAATTTGATGTTAAAATTTAATTAGTATTTTACTAATTACTACACTAAACCATGTTTCATTTTGTTAACCATGCTTGTGTGCATGACATGTTAACATTACATTTGTGTTGTGCCATGGTTTTGCATTTGTTTTCTATGCATGGTTTTATATTTTAAAAAAAAGAAGAAAAGAAAAAAAAGGAATGAGACATGAGGGGACAAGGAGGTATGGCTGAGTGAGGAGGAGAGAGAGGGCTTGGCTACAACCATGCATTTTCCTCACCTCATTTGTTTCTTCATCTTCTTCATCTCCCTCCTTCATCTTCACCTCCACCTTCCACTACCACAATACAACACCTCCAAAACCTCACCAAAACATCACAAACACTTCACAAAAAATGTTTTTAACCTCATCATAAACCTTATGGCATGATCAAGTTTGGGTTTTGAGCTCTTTTGGCCATCTTGGAATTTTCTTGAGTTGCTTTTTGAGATAATAATTCCACCTTTAGATAAGTTTTCAAGTGTTCTTGCCTTCACAACTAGTTTAGACCTTAAATGTGAATGTTTTCTAGACTTAGAATTTCTAAAGTGAGATTTGCAGGGTTACTAGGCACTCTAATAAGGTTCTACAATGCATCAACCATGCCCGTTTAAAATTTTAGCCGTGCCGAATAACCCTAAACAAGATCGTTGCTAGAAAATTAGGGTTTCACATGCAAGTTAATAGCATATACAACTAAGTGAATACGAAATACAACCTTTGTAGATCGGTCATGCACTTCTTTAGCTCCTTGTTGAAGTCCCTTCGCTGCGATCGTGGTTCTCCCGGACTCTTGCATGGCTTCACGAGGAAAAAGGAGCGTCCATGCTTGAAGTCTTCGAGGCCGAACATGATCTACGTCGAGGGGATGCCAACTCAAGCTTCTACTTCACTAACTAGAGAATTAGTGAAGAAAACACCCTAAACTAAAGTGCTAGTCTAGTAGAGCATGGAGAAATAGGAAGTGGGTTCACTTTAGAATTTAGTTTCTCACAATGTTTCTCACTTTGGATCAAACCCTAGAGAGCTTTTTAGCTTAAGAAAGAAGATGAAGAAAATAATATGAGAAGAGATAATGATCAAGTGAGAAAGCTAACCATGGTGAGTGAGTATCATATACTAACTCATGTAGAGACATAACCATGGCTAATCCTTATGGTTGGGTTAACAAAATATCCATAGTAAAAACAAACTTAGTGGACTTAGTCAATGCATCCACAAGCTTCCACAACTTCATGCATTTTGCTAATCCTCCACTAATTTTGTAATTACTTTAAATATTAAAACCCAACATAAATAAATAGCATGGTGTAAGTCTCATACACCCAAGTCATGTGTATCATCAACCATGATACAAAAAGAAAACACAATTTTAATATATATCACATATATATTAAAGTTGTGCACTTGTGAGAAAAATCCTTATGTGAACAAGTGTTAGTTAATGTAAACAAGTATATCTAATATACAACTATACACTAAATTATTAAATCAACACTTGACTTAATAATCCGGTCATATCTCATACAACCGACTAACATCCATTGTATCGACTTATCGAATCAACACTTGATTCGATAACCCGGCTATATTATATATAACCGACCGATACAAAAAGTCGCGAGAATAGAATACGGTATCACATACACGCATTATTCTCGGTCCCGCACATATCACATACGTGCTCCTATTTCGTTTTGCCTAAGCCAGTAAAACCTCTATGTAGGACTCTAAAGACTCGTCAATACGCCGGCAGTAGGTGATGATCACATCAAGCACCAACAAGCCGTCAGCGGTACTAGCTCGACGTAACGGCTACCCGGGTATTGAGCGATCAGAAGATCATCAAGAAAGCCCGCTCCAACTCCTATAAAAGCCTGCCGGTAACACTTCCCGTACAGTTCGGTCTCCTCGTCTGATATGTCGCATATCAAGTCTAGGGGTGGTAAACGTCAGACCCCAATAACCGATAAGTCGTGCCGATATGAGGCTCATAACAGTTCGAGAAACTACTGGTAACACTTACCAGTAAATCTCTAAATCATCCCTGGCCAGGGACTTCCCTGTTACGGCCAATCGAGCACAGCGCAACATCAACCCCCAATACCGGGAGAGACGAAACCCCTCCTATCGCTCATTGCCTCCATGTGACTCGGGACTGTACCCAAAAACCACCGTTTTGCATGCCCTCTTGGACGTGGTAAGGTGGAAATCAAAGCACAGTGGGAATCACACAAGACTCTATGACGATCTCGGTTCTACAGACTAACCTGCACAAGTGTCACCAGAGAACTGCCATCTGACGTGAGGTATAATACCATCTGGGAGTTCTCGGCGAGTCCGTCCAGTGTACCCAGTCTCCACTGAGCACCCGTATACCATCTCTGATGTCAAACACCAATGGATATAGGATCATCCATCGCCCATCTTATGGGTCGAGAAGCGTATACGCTAGTCTACTCTGGTATATCGATGCCCTGTCTCGATACACCTACGACTAGGAACATTAAAGGATGTACTTATGGACTACCATGGCCCCACTAGTATGATCTGCATCATAGTCCAGGTAGTCAAGTACACATCCTAAGGGTTTTACCAACATGTAACTATAAGACAGTATCAAGAGATAAGTATACATGTTAAGATAAAGAGCAACCAGATAGAATACTATCATATCGAGCAAGAAAGTCCTCTCTATATATGTCCAAGCATCCAATATAATATACATCATCTGTACAATACTGGCCTCTAGGGCATACATACAACTAACAATCTCCCACTTGCACTAGGGCCAGCTGCTGTAGTATCGCATACCAAGCATCCCGAAGAGTCTCTCAAACTGTATCTGGGGAATGGCCTTCGTGAGTGGATCCGCTGTGTTGTTCTTCATGTCAACCCTCCTGACCTCGATCTCCCGGCGATCAACTATCTCCCGGATCAGGTGATACCGGCTCAGAATATGCCTGGATCGCTGATGGGACCTGGGTTCCTTGGCCAAAGCCACCGCTCCATTGTTATCATAATACAAAGGTATTGGATGCTCAATGGATGGAACCACTCCAAGTTCAGTAATGAACTTCTTGATCCAGACAGCCTCTTTGGCAACATCGTTGGCAGCGATGTATTCAGCCTCCATCGTCGAGTCTGCCACGGTTTCCTGCTTGGAACTCTTCCAGCTAACCGCCCCTCTGTAAAGGGTAAAGATAAATCCCGAGTGCGACTTAGAGTCGTCCTTATCACTATGGAAGCTCTAATCGGTAAAGGACTCCACTTAGAGTTCTCCATTACCATACACCAAGAGCATCTCTTTAGACCTTCGCAAGTACTTGAGAATGCTCTTCACAGCTGTCCAGTGACTCTCTCCAGGATCAGCTTGATACCTACTCACTACATTTAGTGAGTATGCTACATCGGGTCTGGTACATTGCATCGCGTACATGATAGAGCCTACATCCGAAGCAAAGGGTATCCCTTGCATGCGAGCTCTCTCCAAATCAGTCTTGGGAGACATCTCTTTGGAGAGAGTGAGTCCAGAGATCGTGGGTAAGTTCCCACGCTTGGATTCTTCCATACTAAACCTCTTTAGTATGGTGTCAATGTACCTGGATTGGGACAATCCCGGTATCCATTTGGATCTATCTCTATAGATCATAATCCCCAGTATGCAGGAGGCTTCACCTAGATCTTTCATTGAGAATCTTTGTGATAAGAAGAGCTTGACCGATTGCAGCATAGGAATGTCATTTCCTATCAAGAGTATGTCGTCCACATACAATACGAGGAAGACAACCTTACTCTCTGCCACCTTCTTGTAGATACAAGGTTCATCTACGTTTTTGACGAAATCAAACTCTTTGATAACGACGTCAAAGCAGATGTTCCAACTCCGCGATGCTTGCTTTAATCCATAAATGGATTTAAGCAGTTTGCACACCTTCCCACTGCTCCCACTATCTACGAAGCCCTCTGGCTGAGTCATGTACACACACTCTTCTAAATCACCGTTTAGAAAAGCGGTCTTAACATCCATTTGCCAGATTTCGTAGTCATGATATGCAGCGATGGCAAGCATGATCCGGATGGATTTAAGCATAGCCACTGGAGAAAAGGTTTCGTCATAGTCCACACCTAGTCTTTGACAAAAACCCTTTGCAACAAGTCTAGCTTTGAAAGTCTCCACTTTCCCATCTACACCAAGTTTTTTCTTGAAGATCCACTTGCTCCCAATGGGTTTTACCCCTTCAGGAGCATCTTCCAAAGTCCATACTTTGTTGGTGTACATGGATTCCATCTCGGACCGCATTGCATCCAGCCATGTCACTGAGTCCCCACTCGTGATGGCCTGCTCGAAGCTAGTTGGGTCATCATCTACCATGATGCAATCCTCGCTCCCACCATCCATGAGAAAACCGTAGTATCTCTTAGGTGGGTGAGGAACCCTACTAGATCGGCGGAGTGGCTGGGGTTCATCGGGAACTACGGAATCCTTCGTTTCCACCAGATCTTCTGTTGCATCTTTTGTAGCTTGAACCTCTTCCAGTTCTACCTCATGACCACTAATCTCTTTTGCAAGAAATTCCTTTTCTAAAAAGGTGGCATGCCGAGAAACAAACACCCTTTGTTCCTCAGTGTGGTAGAAGATATACCCTTGTGAATTCTTGGGATATCCTACAAATTTGCATAGAACAGACCGTGCCTCGAGTTTGTCCGGATTTTGTCGTTTGACATAGGCTGGACAACCCCATATCTTTACATAGTTAAGACATGGTCTCTTCCCTTTCCATATCTCATATGGAGTGGTAGGCACAGATTTGGTGGGGGCCATATTCAATAGATGTATGGCTGTTTCTAGCGCATACCCCCAAAAGGAAATAGGTAACTCAGCTGTGCTCATCATAGAGCGCACCATATCTAATAGGGTGCGGTTCCTCCGTTCTGATACACCGTTGTGCTGTGGTGTATATGGAGGAGTCAGCTGAGAGAGAATCCCATTCTCTTTTAGGAAGTCCAGGAATTCATTGCTCAAGTATTCACCTCCTCGATCAGATCGAAGGATTTTAATACTTTTCCCGGTTTGGTTCTCGACTTCTTGTTTATATTCTCTAAATTTCTCAAAAGCTTCAGACTTGTGTCTTATTAAGAACATATGTCCGTATCTTGAGAGATCGTCAGTGAATGTAATGAAGTACGAAGAACCATCCTTGGCATGTGTAGACATGGGACCGCATACATCACTATGTATCAGTCCCAAGAGTTCGGTAACACTTTCTCCGTGTCCCGTAAACGGAGTTTTGGTCATCTTGCCTTTGAGACATGACTGGCAAGTGTCATAAGATGAAAATTCGAACGGTTTCAAATATCCATCCTTATGCAACTTAGCTAGTCGTGTCGCATTTATATGACCAAGTCTACAATTCCACAAGAAGGATTCGTTCATTTTTGAACTCTTCCTCTTGTGTGTGTTTGTTATACTCAGAACTGTTGAATGATTTAGAACATAAATGCCATTGCACAACGTGCCTGATCCAACCAACTTTTGGTTTAGGAAAATGTTCATAAGATTATCATGTAATACAAAATTATATCCCCTTTTACTTAACAAAGAAACCGATATAATGTTGCATATCAGGTTCGGCATGTAATAGCATTCGTTCAGAATCAATGTATTACCAGTTGGCAATACAAGGTGATATTCCCCGACGGTTTTAGCTGCAACAATTGCACCATTTCCAACCCTTATGTCTTTATCACCTTCTCTAAGTTCTCTACCTTTTCTAAGCCCATGTAACTGATTACATATATAGGATCCTGACCCGGTATCTAATACCCAGGACGTAGAGCAAATGGAGAAACAGTTCTCTGTAACGAACACAACCGAAGAAAATGCATCAACATGTACTTTCTTTATTCGGGTGGCATGGGAATCCTGGTATTCCCCTATATCCTGTTCAGTCTTATAACTTTTATAAGAAAGAACGGAACCAACGTTCCCCAGCACAATATAACATGCGGGTTCGGTCAATACATCTATATTATTATCTTTGTTAAGGCATGATATGGTCGTTACCTGGAGAGAGAGAAGAAAACACTTTAGCGTATGCTCTTGCAAGATCATATTGGTTTATTATTTTATCTAATCAGGATGGCTCCCACTGTTTTTATCAAATCTTCCTTCAAACCCTAAAAGGAAAGACTAACCGGGATTAATTACACCCTACAACTTCGCCAATCTTTCAGCCAGGCCAGTGTCGGTATTTTGAGGGAGGTTCCCCATGCTTTCGCACGGACCTAATTAAAGTAAACCTCGTTTTCCCAGAGGCGTAACCCCGTTGACACCTTTCTAGACACCTACTCGATCGGCTAATTGTCCTGTGTAAAACTCTCCCAGGAGTAACAATTACTCGCAGTGGGTATCGGGATCCAACTATCTCATAGAAGGTATGAAATCTCATTGGAAATTTCAACACTTGAAATTCCCGATAATATTTTGCCCCTAACATGCTATGACCTTGATGAAAGCCAACAAACTATAACCCGCTAGTCAAGTTCAACCCGTACATTTATTGACTGAATTAAACCCACCCGCACGACCCTTGACGAAAGCCAACAAAGCCGTACGACTACCCTAATCCAGTCGCATCATATGCAGCAGATAAGCAGCATATAGTTACCGCACACTACACCTTGACGAAAGCCAGCAAATGCAGCACGAATACTATATACAACTTATCTGAAATGACGGAGGGCTACGACAGTTTTTTCTGAAAACCTATTGCGTAATGAACTTGATATCGTCGTAGAATCATGTGAATTTTGAAACGGAGTGATTTTGAGGCTTTTATTAGTTTTGCTAAAGAGGTCACTCCCGGTGAAGGGATCTCGGCTCTTTCCTTATGGAATAAGGTGCAAGATATATCATATATATCACTATGCAAAGCAAAACTCCAAAAGCAATCAAAATCAAACCGAGTGTTGTAGCATCTGCCAGTTTTGCTAAAGAGGTCACTCCCGGTGAAGGGATCTCGGCTCTTTCCTCATCGAATAAGGTGCGGGATATATCATATATATCGCTATGCAAAGCAAAAACTGTAGCTACCCTTTTTGAAAATTTGATTCTACAACATCTTTTAGGTTTCTTTTCTTTCATTAATCATATTAATGAAGTCCCATCATTTAAGTCACCTAAACATCACAGATAAATACGACGTACACTTATGCCATCCGCATTCGCCTCGATGTCCCCTCGTGCACCGTTAGGTTAGGTAACTAACGGCAGAGCGGGGCAGGGCTAGCGCGGGTGTAAAACATAAGTAACATCTATATAATATATCATATATACTATATACAGTATTTATCACAATATATCAAATGATCACATCACAGATATCGCAGCAGAAGAAAACATATGAAACATTGGATATATTAAGACGTCCGTGTTTTATTTTGAGCCTCTATAAAACATGGATTCCACGGTCGTGATGAATAGCCAAACCCACACCCCTAGACCCCTACGAGAGCGGCAAGCAACCCTTCCAATTCTTGAGTTATGAGACCCGAACTCGACTCCTCGAGTTGGTCTCCCACTGGACTCTAGAACCCGGTTACTTGTGCTCTCCTCCTTGGGTCTATCCTAGTGCGAAAAAGTAAATAATATACAAATGGTGACATCAACCTCATCCCGGAAGTGCCCCAATAAAAGAATATTACATACATTTAATTTTATATGAATGAAAATAAAAACCCTCATCTGACATAAAAACCCCCGGCTATTCAGAAACGCGACGATCCAATATAACATATCCAGCAACACATAACATCACATGTCATCAGCGTAAGTAAATGTGCGCATCCCAATTGTCGTTGACATATAGCAACGAAACCGGCGATATCACATATTACACTTACGGTCGTAGAAAAGAAAGTGTAAAACTACAACATTTGGAATCCACAATCTCTTTAGACATCGTAAATCCGAAATATCACATACTTCACATTTCATGCCTAATTATATGAATTCCACATATTGTATCACATTCCAGATAAATAGACAGTATTAAACTTTCCGATCGAATAATCAAATATCCAAGATTTCCTTAATAGCTCAACACTTGAGCGAAGTTCAAAAATTCCAGAATACGTCACAGTGCCAACGGTCCAGCCGTAGAAGGGTCAAGCCAACGCCTCACATGTGGCACGCCGTACTTCCCCAAACCCTAAGGTTCAAAAGGCAGTTCAAGACGGTCACATAATCGAGTTAAGGTTTGTTGTATTCTAGAGGGTCCATCGCGTTACATGCATGATTTTCCGAAAGATTTAAACTCAAGGAAAAAATTCAACACTTGAAAGTTTTTCGTGCCGGGAAATAATGAGTTAATGATATCCGTTCGAACATTTTAACAGTTTCTAAATATCCGGAAAACATAACGAAATTAAATATTCCGATCGAATCAACGATTACAAAATAAACCCCAGAACACTCAATACTTGAGTCAGATTAAAAATACCCAGAAAATTGTAACAACAGATACAAGTATTACTGTGCAAACACGTGTCAATAATACCAAAGTACGGCTGCGGAACAGCCGCGGGAAGCAGGTTCCTGCCGCGGTTCCGCGGCGACTTGATGGTATCATGAGTTCTTATTTCATGGTAATTCTTAGAATCCCCTGCTGATCTTTTTAGGTATTTTTAATTCAGAAAAATCACAGTTTTTAGAAATTGTCCAGAGAGGGGGTTAAATTTGCGTTTCGGGTTTCGATCGGGGTTTTAAGTCCGTATACAAGTCGCCTAATGCTATAGCTAGGCTATGATACCACTGCAGGGTTACTAAGCACTCTAATAAGGTTCTACAATGCATCAACCATGCCCGTTTAAAATTTTAGCCGTGCCGAATAACCCTAAACAAGATCGTTGCTAGAAAATTAGGGTTTCACATGCATGTTAATAGCATCTACAACTAAGTGAATACGAAATACAACCTTTGTAGATCGGTCCTTCGCTTCTTTAGCTCCTTGTTGAAGTCCTTTCGCTGCGATCGTGGTTCTCCTAGACTCTTGCATGGCTTCACAAGGAAAAAGGAACGTCCTTGCTTGAAGTCTTCGAGGCCGAAGATGAACTACGTCGAGGGGATGCCAACTCAAGCTTCTACTTCACTAACTAGAGAATTAGTGAAGAAAACACCCTAAACTAAAGTGCTAGTCTAGTAGAGGATGGAGAAATAGGAAGTGGGTTCACTTTAGAATTTAGTTTCTCACAATGTTTCTCACTTTGGATCAAATCCTAGAAAGCTTTTTAGCTCAAGGAAGAAGATGAAGAAAATAATATGAGAAGAGATAATGATCAAGTGAGAAAGCTAACCATGGTGAGTGAGTATCATATACTAACTCATGTAGAGACATAACCATGGCTAATCCTTATGGTTGGGTTAACAAAATATCCATAGTAAAAACAAACTTAGTGGACTTAGTCAATGCATCCACAGGCTTCCACAAGCTTCATGCATTTTGCTAATCCTCCTCTAATTTTGTAATTACTTTAAATATTAAAACCCAACATAAATAAATAGCATGGTGTAAGTCTCATACACCCAAGTCATGTGTATCATCAACCATGATACAAAAAGAAAACACAATTTTAATATATATCACATATATATTAAAGTTGTGCACTTGTGAGAAAAATCCTTATGTGAACAAGTGTTAGTTAATGTAAACTAGTATATCTAATATACAATTATACAGTAAATTATTAAATCAACACTTGACTTAATAATCCGGTCATATCTCATATAACCGACTAACATCCATTGTATCGACTTATCGAATCAACACTTGATTCGATAACCCGGCTATATCATATATAACCGACCGATACAAAAAGTCGTGAGAATATAATACGGTATAATATACACGCATTATTCTCGGTCCCGCACATATCACATACGTGCTCCTATTTCGTTTTGCCTGAGACAGTAAAACCTCTATGTAGGACTCTAAAGACTCGTCAATACGCCGACAGTAGGTGATGATCACATCAAGCACCCACAAGCCATCAGCGGTACTAGCTGGACATAACGGCTACCCGGGTATTGAGCGATCAGAAGATCAGCAAGAAAGCCCGCTCCAACTCCTGTAAAAGCCTGCCGGTAACACTTCCCGTACAGTCTGGTCTCCTCGTCTGATATGTCGCATATCAAGTCTAAGGGTGGTAAACGTCAGACCCCAATAACCGATAAGTCGTGCCGATATGAGGCTCATAACGGGTCAAGAAACTACTGGTAACACTTACCAGTAAATCTCTAAATCATCCCTGGCCAGGGACTTCCCTGTTACGGCCAATCGAGCACAGCGCAACATTAACCCCCAATACCGGGAGAGACGAAACCCCTCCTATCGCTCATTGCCTCCATGTGACTCGGGACTGTACCCAAAAACCACCGTTTTGCACGTCCTCTTGGACGTGGTAAGGTGGAAATCAAAGCACAATGGGAATCACACAAGACTCTATGACGATCTCGGGTCTACAGACTAACCTGCACAAGTGTCACCAGAGAACTGCCATCTGACGTGAGGTATAATACCATCTGGGAGTTCTCGGCGAGTCCTTCCAGTGTACCCAGTCTCCACTGAGCACCCGTATACCATCTCTGATGTCAAACACCAATCGATATGGGATCATCCATCGCCCATCTCGTGGGTCGAGAAGCGTATACGCTAGTCTACTCTGGTATATCGATGCCCTATCTCGATACACCTACGACTAGGAACATTAAAGGATGTACTTATGGACTACCATGGCCCCACTAGTATGATCTGCATCATCGTCCACGTAGTCAAGTACACATCCTAAGGGCTTTACCAACATGTAACTATAAGACAGTATCAAGAGACAAGTATACATGTTAAGATAAAGAGCAACCAGATAGCATACTATCATATCGAGCAAGAAAGTCATCTCTATATATGTCCAAGCATCCAATATAATTTACATCATCTGTACAATACTGGCCTCTAGGGCATACATACAACTAACAAGATTTAGTGAGTAGAATTTGTAGTAAAGGTTTAGTGGAGAATTAGTAAGTGTTTTCTACCCTATTAGTGATAGAATTCTTGACCTAGATGAGCTTAAAAGTTTCAAAGATGAGTTTAGAATTTTTCGATATCGGTTTTTCATGGACTTTTGATGATCAAATGGAATATGATATTATTTGGGAACTCTGAAAATTAAATAGAGGATACAAAGATGTATAGACCATTAGAAAGCCACCGTAGAAGCTCGAGCCCCTAACTCTTTTCTTGGCCGACGTTTTATTCATTTTGACCGCAATTTGCGGTCAATTTTGGAATTATGCTTTGAAATTTGTTCTGTAGCTCACTCATTAGATAACTAAGACTGTCCTATACGCTAAAAAGTCGTAGATCACCTTAAGAAAAATCTAGAGTCGTTTTATTTGATTTCTGTCAATATTTTCTGATATTTAAAACTCGGTTTTTGGATTTTCATGATATGACTTGGTCGTTTGACGTTCGTACGTCGACGCCGGGGAGTATTTTGTTGTTTTAGCACGCTTTGACTATAGGTTCTAATCTATGTGTACTTCGCTCGTGATTTCAAATTCGATTCAGGTTTTTATTGGGTTTTGGATATGGATTCTATTGTAGGTAAATTTGCGTGGACTTTCAAGACGGCGAAGGAAAGCAAAGCGTTCGTCGACATCGACTATAACTAGAATATTAGGTGGGTAGATGTATATCTACAAGGGAAGTCAGGTGTCTTGGAGATAGTGCCCTCAGAGTCAATTATTGGATCACAGGTACGTGATTGCAATGATTGAGGGAGGACCTATCCCGGTAGGACAGTCTTACTCGAGATGATAGTATGCTATCTGGTTTATCTTTATCATCATGTACTGCTTTAGGTGACCTGACAGGTCACTATTGCACGTGGATAGAGCCCCTAGGATTCTTGCTTGACTGCCAGCAGTATGAGGGCGATCATATACGTGGGAGCTGGTAGTCTATAAGCACATCCTTAAAAGGTCCCTAGTCGTGGGAGTTTCGAGACAGGGCATCGATACTCCAGAGTAGACTAGTGTATACAGTCGAGACCCCGACGAGGGGCGGTGGCCGGTCTCACAAGCCACTGGTGTCAGTTGGTTCACCTAAGATGTACACAGGTGCTCATTGGGTTATGAGTACACCGGACAGGACTCGCCGGGAACATGCTAGTTGGTCTTATACCTGACGTCAGATAGCAGTTCCCTGGTGACATGTGTACAGGTTAGTTCATCGACCTGGGGATCGTCATTTGTCTCGTGTGAGTTCCCACTGTACTTTGATTACTACCCTACCATGCTCAAAGGAGACGTGCAAACAGGTTTTAGTTGGGTACAGTCCCGAGCTACATGGAGGCAGTGAGCGGGTCTTCGGGGGTTCGTCTCTCCCGGTATTGGGGGTGAGGTCGCGCTGTGTCTAGGAGAGCCAGAATATGAAAAGTCCTTGGCCAAGGCAGGAGATTTACTGGTAGGTATTCCAGTAGTATCTCAGGGTGTTCTGAGCTGCTCTCTGACACGACTTGTACCGCTTTTGGGGGTCTGACTTTTACCAACCCCCTAGGCCCGCCATGCGATGCTCATAGACGAACGAACCGGACTATACGGATATTGTCACTGACGGGCTCAGTAGGGTGTCAGGATGAGTTCGCTCATCGACGTCCCTTTTGGTCAATAGCTGGTGGCCCGTCAGGTATGGCTAATACCTCTGACGTGCTTGTGGTTAAATCCACAGCCATAGTATTGACGAGTCTTTAGAGTCCACCACACTTAGTTACTCAAGTTTCGGGCGAAACGCTGTAGAGGCCGTATGGAGATATGGCAAAGTTCGATCAGATACGTGCGATATTGCATGGATCAGGATCGGACGGTTAGTACTTGAGGCCGTATGTATATATGGCAGGGTTCGATCAGATACGTGCGGTATTGCAAGGATCAGGATCGGACGGATAATACTAGCCGGTTTTGGTTTAAGCCGGATCCTAGTATAGTACAGTGTAGTTTTGTCTCATTGCATTTGTATCCGGTCGGAATACAGATGCGGGTGTGTATGCACAGTATCGTGGGTTTTCCTGTAATTTATTACGGGATCAGTTTTCTGAAGTTGCCAGTTTGCATTCCGTTCCGGCCGGTTTTCCTTTGATCCTTCCCGGCCGGACTTTTCCGATGGAGGGGGTTATTTGCAAGTTTGCAAATAACTTATTGAGGAGGGGTTTTATGCATTTGTGGCTTCATGATATGATTATCATCATGAGATGCTTTATCCATCTTTTCCTTTGTATTAATTGAGATTAGAGTTGGATTTGACTTGGTGTGACTTTGTTATCATTGCCTTTTGGATGTGGTCACCCTCAACCTTTTACTACGATCACCTCCCTTCATGGTTGATGTTTTTATCCTCCACCATTTTTGATTAGGATAGGATGAGAGAGTTGTTTTTCTAGTGGTGGGATTTTATTCATCTCATTTTTCCTTCATGCTTGCAAAATGATACACCTTCATCCTCTCCAAAATTCTTTCTCTCCTCCATCATCTTTACGGCAACTTCATAAGCCCAAAAGAGACATAGCCTACTACACTTGCCTACAGCAAATCTTGGACGCGTCGGCTAGCCAACTTCGCGCTCGAGTTGCCTCGGTATAGAGGTGGGAGCCCGTAAAAGATGCAGGCGATGTGGTGCACTTCCGGCGACGAGGTGGAGACAGGACTTTCCGCGGGAGATCGGGACGACGAGGAGAAGACCGGAGGACACGGATCGGTCGGTATATCTCTAACCCGTCTTGTAGTTTGCTAGGACTAGTTTAATGGCCCGATCCGGGTGTTTAGTGCGCGGTGGTGCCGGTTTGCTAGTTTGCAAAATTAAAGTTTTTCACTTCCGCATTTGGCCTCGGGATGGAGGCCGGGGCGCCGCCGTGCACTTACACTGGTATCAGAGCCTCGCCATTAACATAGTCTAGCTTTGTCTAATGTGTTTTACATTTCCGATCGAACAATTTTCCAAAAACCGTATTTTTCTTCACATCAGTTTCTGTCGAAATTTGTTGAAGTCCAAAAATTTTTCAGGTTGTTTCAGAATGATGTGTAGGACAATCTAAGAGTTCTGGGAAAATTTGGTCTCGTGAACAGTCTAAACGACCGCGGAACCGCGGCCAAACCCATGCTTGGGCCGCGGTTCCGCCGCGACTTGAACTTATCAGTGTACCAAAATTTTCCAGAAAGCTCCTGGGTTGAAAATATGGGTTTTGGAATATTAATTTTGGGCCCAGAATTTCTTGATGTGCTACAGTAGTACTTGGGGTCCACTTGTTATAATCTTGATCGATCGGATATATTTTAAACACATTAGTTCACAATATTTACATTATATCTGCGACCGTGAATGTCACTTGATCGGTAAATCCTGTCTAACTGCTATAACCCGGTTAAACGGATTTGCGAACGTGACTTTCACGTTGATGTTCTGTGTATTGCTGTGATGTTGCGGATCGGTCGTGAGGGATAGCCTGGATGCAATGCTAGTACAATTTTTGTTGTATTATGTACATTTGATATTGCGGGGCGAGCGTCCGACATGTGGACTGCCGTCACTGCCTGTTTGTATTATTATTTTGGGGCACGACCAGGTTGCGGTCGATGTACCCGTTGTATGTATATTTTACTTTCTGTACTAGGATTACCCCGCGGTGGGGTGCACGGATAGCCGGGTTCTAGAGGGCAACAAGCCCGCATCTCATGGCATTGAGACGGAAGGGGTTTACTCTAGAATTGGCGGGCTGTTCACCGCACTCGTAGGGGGTACAGGTTGACCCAGGAGGGGTGCCCAAGTTACCGGATTCCGTGAAGTGCTGGGTGGTCCATTCACGTTGCTGAAGGGGGCTGCCTCGCTTCAGGTTTTGGCGGGTAACTTGCCGCGCCCGTAGGGGTCTAGGATTTCATTGCACATGCTATCCACACGACCAGGGGAACGTCGGGTTTCAGTAGTGGCTCTATGAAACCCGGGGATCCCAGATATCTGTATTGTTCTATGATGCTGTACATTTCTGTGATGTTGCATTTTATCACGCCTTGAGCGAAATATTATATATTGGTAAATATATTAGTAGATGTTGTATATGTTTTACATCCGCGCTAGTCCAGTCCCCGCTCTGTCGTTAGTTAGCTAACCTAACGGGTAATGACGGGACCTAGTGGCGAATGCGGATGGCATATACGTACATCAGTATATTTTCGTTCTTTGTGGTGTGATCAATTGATGGGACTGCGTTGATTCGGATCAATGCAAGTTAAAAACAAACCTAATCTGATGTTGTTGGAACACTTTTCAAAAAGCTGTTATTGCAAGGACGTTCTCTTTTGTTTTGCATCGTGGTATTCAGTTGGAATATCCTGCTCCTCAGTCGACGAGGCAAGGGCCGAGATCCCTTCACCGGGAGTGACCCCTTGGACAGAAGTTTGCGTCAGGGCAATAACTTCACTATAGCCGATTACTTTTTGCTTTGCATCGTGGTATTCAGTTGGAATATCCTGCACCTCATTCTACGGGGAAAGAGCCGAGATCCCTTCACCGGGAGTGACCTCTTTAGCAACGGTTTTCGTCACTATATTTTTCTAAAAAGCTATCCGTTCCTTCAACGATATCAAGTTCATTACGTTAAAGGTTTTCGCCAGAAACCATTCGTAGCCCTCCGTCGTTTCATATGGGTAGTCAATAGTATTCAAGCTGTGTTTGTTGGCCAAAGTCAAGGCACAGTGTTTGGTAGCTGTTGGTTATTCATATGCAGCATAGATAGATGCGTTGGTTTGGAACAGTCGTATTGCCTTGTTGGCCAAAGTCAAGGATAGGTACGGGTGGATTCAAATCAACCTGGAGAATGACGGGTAGAACTTGACATGTGACTTATGATTTGTTGGCCAAAGTCAAGGTCATAAGAGCATGGGGTAGAAATCACATCGGGAGTTTCTAAAGAAACTGAAACTTGCCAGATATGCGCATACCTTCTGGAGTGCGATGACGTGAGCAGATTCCGTCACGTTATCATGCGATGATAGTTGGATCCCGATTCCCATTGATGAGTTGGTTTACTCCTCGGGTGATCCCGACTAGTTCTTCTTTTAGGTTTGGAGGAGAATTTGATGGTACAGTGGGAGGTTTCCAGATTAGATAAATTGGTAACCATTCTGATCTAGGTTAGAGTGCACGCTGAGTGTTTCTTTTCTCTCTCTCTTTGGCAGCGACCATTGACCCG
Organism: Agapanthus africanus; assembly: GCA_030015575.1. Taxonomy (NCBI): domain Eukaryota; kingdom Viridiplantae; phylum Streptophyta; class Magnoliopsida; order Asparagales; family Amaryllidaceae; genus Agapanthus; species Agapanthus africanus. The sequence goes on from JASDDO010000008.1 coordinate 215,183,521, forward strand.
ACCCTGAGACTATGACTCAGTGACCAAGTTGACCGAACCTTCTTAAACACTGGCTTTTGGATTGTCAGAGTTGCAAACCTCATTGCCACTCCTACTTTTACCCTTTTCTCCAAGACACCCCGTATTACTACGAACGTCCACTTCCATTGGACAAAACCATCGTATGGTTATATACGAACTCGAAGGAATTTATTCGAGGATGGTTTCCGGTTCTGGAGGAAACGGATAGGACTATTCAGTTGTCTTTTCCTTTTACCTTCTCTCAGGTTGCGAGTACTCCTTGGTTTAGGAGATAGTACACCTATTACGCAAATTGGATAGTCTTCGTCCAAACCATAGGCTGGTGCCGAACGGTAGGGAATGAAGAAAACCAATTAGCCTGACGATGGTGTACAGAAGGTATTAAGTTAAGACAAAGCAAGGGATTAGTAAGAGGGCAAAGTAAATTGCGACTGCTATTCACGACCAAACCAAGTATTTCATCGCCAATCCTAAATCACCTTTGTATTTCTCCAGAACACTCCGTATCACTACGAAGATCCACAGTTTATTGGATACTCCATCGTATGGTTATATACGAACTCGAAAAGAACTTGTTCCAGCTCGGGGATGGATTCTGGTTCAGGAGAAATAGGAATAAGGTTTATTCGGTTGTCTTTTATCTTCACCTTCTCTCGCATTACGAGTGTTCCTAGGATTAGGACAGTACACCCATTATGCTTATTGGATAGTCTTCTTCCAAACCATAGGCTGGTGCCGAACGGTAGGGAAGGAAGAAAACCATTTGGCCTAAAGGGGTGTAAAGAAGGTAATGACTAAAGACATAGAAAGGGGTTTGGAAAGAAGGAAAAGAATTACACGGTTACGGTTGCGAATCTATATAATGGAAGAGGCATTACTAAGAATACCGGGATACCCCATCGAAACATTTCAATGTTTCAGTTTCACTGTGTACTGTTAATAGAAAACTGATTTCCCAATTAGACACTTGCTCCAGGGTATGTATTTACCAAGTTTGAGTCTCACATCTGTATGGTTTTACAGATGATGAGTGGGAGTAAGTTATTGGGAATTGGGTGATCATCCTCGTTATATCGGGATTCGTTGTAATCGGTGATATTTGAGGAAGTCACGTGGGTTGTTTGCCGGACGGCAAATATTTGGTTTTGAATATCCGTTGTTATGCACCAATTTCAAATTGATATATCTGTACGTCTATTTTCATAGAGTAAGATATACCTTTTTGAAATTATGTCTATGATATTTACCTATATCAGTGGATGGTTTGGTAAGGAGCATTGAACAACGGTGTAATTCTTCATAACCATAAGTACAGTTTTCAACCCACGACACACAGGGATTGAGTTATCAGACTCAAGGGACTTGTACAGAGTATTGTATGTTGTCCAGCGTCCATTAGGACAGAGGGGTTGGTCCTCGTACTATATTCAGTTTACTTATGACTTCTCTATTTTTCAGACAGGTGTTTCGTGGAAACACAGGGTCCGAATTTTGAGAATTTATAGGTATATGAATAGAATAGAGAACCAGGTGTTGCAAGTATCGGGATTCTTCAAGGTGATCGAAGATGTAGATACTTGTGTATGGTATTCAGTTGATAGTAATGGTTAAGAGAACTTGCTTCTCTTTCAAGTTACTTATAATTGGAAGCATTCCTAAGTTGAGTAACGCTGATCGGCCTCCTTCCATTTAGTTGACATGCACTGGAGACAGCTGCATGATTTGAATCCGGTTCAATTAAATCAGTGCCTCTGGTTCTATATTGGATATAGAACAGTTCATATCTTAACGATGTTAAGGTACGGGGAGTTGTCCGGCTTATGATTAAAACCAGACACTGGACAACTCAAGGCACGTTTCTGTAATTGCTGTTTGTGGGTTGACCCAGGCTATGACGAGGGTTGACTTTCTACCATCTGGAAGATCAATAGTGATATTGTTCTAGACTCGCCACAGTTTTAATAAAAATGGATTTTTTCAGAAAACAGTAGTGGGAGTATGGTAGAACTGGAAGTGATTCCAGAACCACAAACGATTACTGAAGATTTGATAGGAACCTAAAGATTCAATCTGATTTGATATTCCATTGGCCACTCCGCAGATAAGATGGGTAACCTCAGGCACCCGAGGGGTACTCCGGTAGCCTCAAGGACGGTGACAGGGAGGTTCTTGTTTACCCAGACTTGCCATTGCTGTTGTTCCAGACTGTGAGACCCGGCGGTAGGATGAGTATAGCGTCGTTCTAAACTTTCTTTAGAAGTGTACGTTTATATGACTCTGCCAGAGGGTTGTCGTAGACAGTGGGAGCAGCGGAAGCATTGGTGGACAGGTGGCTTATGTCTATTTATAGACTAAAGCAGATATAGCGAAGAAAGATCATCTATTTCTGATGTGACAGTCATAGGTTTGACTTCATCAGAATAGGGGATGGATCTGTTAAGAAGGTTGCAGGGTGTGATGTCCTCGTATTTGGAAGACATACACAGAGTAGGAAGTGATATTCCTATACTACGATCGGTTATACTTTGGTCGTCACACAGTGGTTTCTCCACATGGGACTTGGACATTATATCAAACATACTGGTTACTAGATCTATGGTTTTAGATCTAGATTTGGGTGGTTTCCCAATCAGGGTACTTAGACAGCATTCTAAGAGTATTTAGAATGGACGACTCCTGGCACGGTAGTGTACCTGCAGGTGATGGAGTCACCCTCTCTAAAGGTGTCTTACAGACTAAAGGGGAGAGGGATGCGCATGATTGATAGATCACTTGCTTAGGCAATTGAGTCAATCATGAGATGTCAAAGTACCACACCAGATGTTATTCTTCCACTAGATGCAATAAGTTGACATTGATCCAATCCTGGAGAAACAGTCGGAAGCAGTTTTAGAACATAAGTGGATGTTCTAGGGATATGATAACGACAGCCTCATTCGAGAGACAGTTATCATTCCAGGCTTCCAAGGTGACCTGGAAGACAAGGAGGTTGTCAGAGTTATAGTTTTCCTTCTGACGAGGGGCAGTGTTTTGGACAGGTGGTCCAAGGCAATACTGAGGGAGGCATGGCGCAGGATACTGATTAAGTTCAGTTGACGATACAGTCTAAGAAGTTTGGATTTGGAGTTCATTTATTAGCTAGGTCCCATAAGACATCCAGACACATTCTAAGACAGGTATTGCTCATTTCGGGAGATGGGTTTCTCCGCGAACTTGAGATATAGAGAGACATAGAAAGAAACATCAAAGCGGATCCACTCACTAAGGCTATTCCTCGAACACAATAGTTTCGCAAACGAGCTTTGTGAGACTGACTGGTAGAGGATTTGGGTGTTCGGTATCACACGGGCTGTGAGTATGCGACATCGCAATAATTAGCCTTGAGTGCAAGTGGGAGATTGTTGGAGATAGTGCCCTCAGAGTCAATTATTGGATCACAGGTACGTGATTGCAATGATTGAGGGAGGACCTATCCCGGTAGGACAGTCTTACTCGAGATGATAGTATGCTATCTGGTTTATCTTTATCATCATGTACTGCTTTAGGTGACCTGACAGGTCACTATTGCACGTTGATAGAGCCCCTAGGATTCTTGCTTGACTGCCAGCAGTATGAGGGCGATCATATACGTGGGAGCTGGTAGTCTATAAGCACATCCTTAAAAGGTCCCTAGTCGTGGGAGTTTCGAGATAGGGCATCGATACTCCAGAGTAGACTAGTGTATACATTCGAGACCCCGACGAGGGGCGGTGGCCGGTCTCACAAGCCACTGGTGTCAGTTGGTTCACCTAAGATGTATACAGGTGCTCATTGGGTTATGAGTACAACGGACAAGACTCGCCGGGAACATGCTAGTTGGTCTTATACCTGACGTCAGGTAGCAGTTCCCTGGTGACATGTGTACAGGTTAGTTCATCGACCTGGGGATCGTATTTTGTCTCATGTGAGTTCCCACTGTACTTTGATTACTACCCTACCACGCTCAAAGGAGACATGCAAACAGGTTTTAGTTGGGTACAGTCCCGAGCCACATGGAGGCAGTGAGCGGATCTTCGGGGGTTCGTCTCTCCCGGTATTGGGGGTGAGGTCGCGCTGTGTCTAGGAGAGCCAGAATATGAAAAGTCCTTGGCCAAGGCAGGAGATTTACTGGTAGGTATTCCAGTAGTATCTCAGGGTGTTCTGGGCTGCTCTCTGACACGACTTGTACCGCTTTTGGGGGTCTGACTTTTACCAACCCCCTAGGCCCGCCATGCGATGCTCATAGACGAACGAACCGGACTATACGGATATTGTCACTGACAGGCTCAGTAGGGTGTCAGGATGAGTTCGCTCATCGACGTCCCTTTTGGTCAATAGCTGGTGGCCCGTCACGTATGGCTAATACTTCTGACGTGCTTGTGGTTAAATCCACAGCCATAGTATTGACGAGTCTTTAGAGTCCACCACACTCAGTTACTCAAGTTTCGGGCGAAACGCTGTAGAGGCCGTATGGAGATATGGAAAAGTTCGATCAGATACGTGCGGTATTGCATGGATCAGGATCGGACGGTTAGTACTAGAGGCCGTATGGATATATGGCAGGGTTCGATCAGATACGTGCGGTATTGCACGGATCAGGATCGGACGGATAATACTAGCCGGCTTTGGTTTAAGCCGGATCCTAGTATAGTACAGTGTAGTTTTGTCTCATTGCATTTGTATCCGGTCGGAATACAGATGCGGATGTGTATGCACAGTATCGGGGGTTTTCCTGTAATTTATTACGGGATCAGTTTTCTGAAGTTGCCAGTTTGCATTCCGTTCCGGCCGGTTTTCCTTTGATCCTTCCCGGCCGGACTTTTCCGATGGAAGGGGTTATTTGCAAGTTTGCAAATAACTTATTGAGAAGGGGTTTTATGCATTTGTGGCTTCATGATATGATTATCATCATGAGATGCTTTATCCATCTTTTCCTTTGTATTAATTGAGATTAGAGTTGGATTTGACTTGGTGTGACTTTGTTATCATTGCCTTTTGGATGTGGTCACCCTCTACCTTTTACTACGATCACCTCCCTTCATGGTTGATGTTTTTATCCTCCACCATTTTTGATTAGGAGAGGATGAGAGAGTTGTTTTTCTAGTGGTGGGATTTTATTCATCTCATTTTTCCTTCATGCTTGCAAAATGATACACCTTCATCCTCTCCAAAATTCTTTCTCTCCTCCATCATCTTTACGGCAACTTCATAAGCCCAAAAGAGACATAGCCTACTACACTTGCCTACAGCAAATCTTGGACGCGTCGGCTAGCCAACTTCGCGCTCGAGTTGCTTCGGTATAGAGGTGGGAGCTCGTAAAAGATGCAGGCGATGTGGTGCACTTCCGGCGACGAGGTGGAGACAGGACTTTCCGCGGGAGATCGGGACGACGAGGAGAAGACCGGAGGACACGGATCAGTCGGTATATCTCTAACCCGTCTTGTAGTTTGCTAGGACTAGTTTAATGGCCCGATCCGGGTGTTTAGTGCGCGGTGGTGCCGGTTTGCTAGTTTGCAAAATTAAAGTTTTTCGCTTCCGCATTTGGCCTCGGGATAGAGGCCGGGGCGCCGCCGTGCACTTACACTGGTATCAGAGCCTCGCCATTAACATAGTCTAGCTTTGTCTAATGTGTTTTACATTTCCGATCGAACAATTTTCCAAAAACCGTATTTTTCTTCACATCAGTTTCTGTCGAAATTTGTTGAAGTCCAAAAATTTTTCAGGTTGTTTCAGAATGATGTGTAGGACAATCTAAGAGTTCTTGGAAAATTTGGTCTCGTGAACAGTCTAAACGACCGTGGAACCGTGGCCAAACCTATGCTTGGGCCGCGGTTCCGCCGCGACTTGAACTTATCAGTGTACCAAAATTTTCCAGAAAGCTCCTGGGTTGAAAATATGGCTTTTGGAATATTAATTTTGGGCCCAGAATTTCTTGATGTGCTACAGTAGTACTTGGGGCCCACTTGTTATAATCTTGATCGATCGGATATATTTTAAACACATTAGTTCATAGTATTTACATTATATCTGCGACCGTGAATGTCACTTGATCGGTAAATCCTGTCTAACTGCTATAGCCCGGTTAAACGGATTTGCGAACGTGACTTTCACGTTGATGTTCTGTGTATTGCTGTGATGTTGCGGATCGGTCGTGGGGGATAGCCTGGATGCAATGCTAGTACAATTTTTGTTGTATTATGTACATTTGATATTGCGGGGCGAGCGTCCGACATGTGGACTGCCGTCACTGCCTGTTTGTATTATTATTTTGGGGCACGACCAGGTTGCGGTCGATGTACCCGTTGTATGTATATTTTACTTTCTGTACTAGGATTACCCCGCGGTGGGGTGCACGGATAGCCGGGTTCTAGAGGGCAACAAGCCCGCATCTCATGGCATTGAGACGGAAGGGGTTTACTCTAGAATTGGCGGGCTGTTCGCCGTACTCGTAAGGGGTACAGGTTGACCCAGGAGGGGTGCCCAAGTTACCGGATTCCGTGAAGTGCTGGGTGGTCCATTCACGTTGATGAAGGGGGCTGCCTCGCTTCAGGTTTTAGCGGGTAACTTGCCGCGCCCGTAGGGGTCTAGGATTTCATTGCACAGGCTATCCACACGACCAGGGGAACGTCGGGTTTCAGTAGTGGCTCTATGAAACCCGGGGATCCCAGATATCTGTATTGTTCTGCGATGCTGTATATTTCTGTGATGTTGCATTTTATCACGCCTTGAGCGAAATATTATATATTGGTATATATATTAGTAGATGTTGTATATGTTTTACATCCGCGCTAGTCCAGTCCCCGCTCTGTCGTTAGTTAGCTAACCTAACGGGTTATGACAGGACCCAGTGGCGAATGCAGATGGCATATACGTACATCAGTATATTTTCGTTCTTTGTGGTGTGATCAATTGATGGGACTGCGTTGATTCGGATCAATGCAAGTTAAAAACAAACCTAATCTGATGTTGTTGGGACACTTTTCAAAAAGCTGTTATTGCAAGGACGTTCTCTTTTGTTTTGCATCGTGGTATTCAGTTGGAATATCCTGCTCCTCAGTCGACGAGTCAAGGGCCGAGATCCCTTCACCGGGAGTGACCCCTTGGACAGAAGTTTGCGTCAGGGCAATAACTTCACTATAGCCGATTACTTTTTGCTTTGCATCGTGGTATTCAGTTGGAATATCCTGCACCTCATTCTACGGGGAAAGAGCCGAGATCCCTTCACCGGGAGTGACCTCTTTAGCAACGGTTTTCGTCACTATATTTTTCTAAAAAGCTATCCGTTCCTTCAACGATATCAAGTTCATTACGTTAAAGGTTTTCGCCAGAAACCATTCGTAGCCCTCCGTCGTTTCATATGGGTAGTCAATAGTATTCAAGCTGTGTTTGTTGGCCAAAGTCAAGGCACAGTGTTTGGTAGCTGTTGGTTATTCATATGCAGCATAGATAGATGCGTTGGTTTGGAACAGTCGTACTGCCTTGTTGGCCAAAGTCAAGGGTAGGTACGGGTGGATTCAAATCAACCTGGAGAATGACGTGTAGAACTTGATATGTGACTTATGATTTGTTGGGCAAAGTCAAGGTCATAAGTGCATAGGGTAGAAATCACATCGGGAGTTTCTAAAGAAACTGAAACTTGCCAGATATGCGCATACCTTCTAGAGTGTGATGACGTGAGCGGATTCCGTCACGTTATCATGCGATGATAGTTGGATCCCGATTCCCACTGATGAGTTGGTTTACTCCTCGGGTGATCCCGACTAGTTCTTCTTTTAGGTTTGGAGGAGAATTTGACGGTACAGTGGGAGGTTTCCAGATTAGATAAATTGGTAACCATTCTGATCTAGGTTAGAGTGCACGCTGAGTGTTTCTTTTCTCTCTCTCTTTGGCAGCGACCATTGACCCGACCCTGAGACTATGACTCAGTGACCAAGTTGACCGAACCTTCTTAAACACTGGCTTTTGGATTGTCAGAGTTGCAAACCTCATTGCCACTCCTACTTTTACCCTTTTCTCCAGGACACCCCGTATTACTACGAACGTCCACTTCCATTGGACAAAACCATCGTATGGTTATATACGAACTCGAAGGAATTTATTCGAGGATGGTTTCCGGTTCTGGAGGAAACGGATAGGACTATTCAGTTGTCTTTTCCTTTTACCTTCTCTCAGGTTGCGAGTACTCCTTGGTTTAGGAGATAGTACACCTATTACGCAAATTGGATAGTCTTCTTCCAAACCATAGGCTGGTGCCGAACGGTAGGGAATGAAGAAAACCAATTAGCCTGACGATGGTGTACAGAAGGTATTAAGTTAAGACAAAGCAAGAGATTAGTAAGAGGGCAAAGTAAATTGCGACTGCTATTCACGACCAAACCAAGTATTTCATCGCCAATCCTAAATCACCTTTGTATTTCTCCAGAACACTCCGTATCACTACGAAGATCCGCAGTTTATTGGATACTCCATCGTATGGTTATATACGAACTCGAAAAGAACTTGTTCCAGCTCGGGGATGGATTCTGGTTCAGGAGAAATAGGAATAAGGTTTATTCGGTTGTCTTTTATCTTCACCTTCTCTCTTATTACGAGTGTTCCTAGGATTAAGACAGTACACCCATTATGCTTATTGGATAGTCTTCTTCCAAACCATAGGCTGGTGCCGAACAGTAGGGAAGGAAGAAAACCATTTGGCCTAAAGGGGTATACAGAAGGTAATGACTAAAGACATAGAAAGGGGTTTGGAAAGATGGAAAAGAATTACACGGTTATGGTTGTGAATCTAGATAATGGAAGAGGCATTACTAAGAATACCGGGATACCCCATCGAAACATTTTAATGTTTCAGTTTCACTGTGTACTGTTAATAGAAAACTGATTTCCCAATTAGACACTTGCTCCAGGGTATGTATTTACCCGGTTTGAGTCTCACATCTGTATGGTTTTACAGATGATGAGTGGGAGTAAGTTATTGGGAATTGGGTGATCATCCTCGTTATATCGGGATTCGTTGTAATCGGTGATATTTGAGGAAGTCACCTGGGTTGTTTGCCGGACGGCAAATATTTGGTTTTGAATATCCGTTGTTATGCACCAATTTCAAATTGATATATCTGTACGTCTATTTTCATAGAGTGAGATATACCTTTTTGAAATTATGTCTATGATATTTACCTATATCAGTGGATGGTTAGGTAAGGAGCATTGAACAGCGGTGTAATTCTTCATAACCATAAGTACAGTTTTCAACCCACGACACACAGGGATTGAGTTATCAGACTCAAGGGACTTGTACAGAGTATTGTATGTTGTCCAGCGTCCATTAGGACAGAGGGGTTGGTCCTCGTACTATATTCGGTTTACTTATGACTTCTCTATTTTTCAGACAGGTGTTTCGTGGAAACACAGGGTCCGAATTTTGAGAAGTTATAGGTATATGAATAGAGTAGAGAACCAGGTGTTGCAAGTATCGGGATTCTTCAAGGTGATCGAAGATGTAGATACTTGTGTATGGTATTCAGTTGATAGTAATGGTTAAGAGAACTTGCTTCTCTTTCAAGTTACTCATAATTGGAAGCATTCCTAAGTTGAGTAACGCTGATCGGCCTCCTTCCATTTAGTTGACATGCACTGGAGACAGCTGCATGATTTGAATCCGGTTCAATTAAATCAGTGCCTCTGGTTCTATATTGGATATAGAACAGTTCATATCTTAACGATGTTAAGGTACGGGGAGTTGTCCGGCTTATGATTAAAACAAGACACTGGACAACTCATGGCACGTTTCTGTAATGGCTGTTTGTGGGTTGACCCAGGCTATGACGAGGGTTGACTTTCTACCATCTGGGAGATCAATAGTGATACTGTTCTAGACTCGCCACAGTTTTAATAAAAATGGATTTTTTCAGAAAACAGTAGTGGGAGTATGGTAGAACTGGAAGTGATTCCAGAACCACAAACGATTACTGAAGATTTGATAGGAACCTAAAGATTCAATCTGATTTGACATTCCATTGGCCACTCCGCAGATAAGATGGGTAACCTCAGGCACCCGAGGGGTACTCCGGTAGCCTCAAGGACGGTGACAGGGAGGTTCTTGTTTACCCAGACTTGCCATTGCTGTTGTTCCAGACTGTGAGACCCGGCGGTAGGATGAGTATAGCGTCGTTCTAAACTTGCTTTAGAAGTGTACGTTTATATGACTCTGCCAGAGGGTTGTCGTAGACAGTGGGAGCAGCGGAAGCATTGGTGGACAGGTGGCTTATATCTATTTATAGACTAAAGCAGATATAGCGAAGAAAGATCATCTATTTCTGATGTGACAGTCATAGGTTTGACTTCATCAGAATAGGGGATGGATCTGTTAAGAAGGTAGTAGGGTGTGATGTCCTGGTATTTGGAAGACATACACAGAGTAGGAAGTGATATTCCTATACTACGATCGGTTATACTTTGGTCGTCACACAGTGGTTTCTCCACATGGGACTTGGACATTATATCAGACATACTGGTTACTAGATCTATGGTTTTAGATCTAGATTTGGGTGGTTTCCCAATCAGGGTACTTAGACAGCATTCTAAGAGTATTTAGAATGGACGACTCCTGGCACGGTAGTGTACCTGCAGGTGATGGAGTCACCCTCTCTAAAGGTGTCTTACAGACTAAAGGGGAGAGGGATGCGCATGATTGACAGATCACTTGCTTAGGCAATTGAGTCAATCATGAGATGTCAAAGTACCACACCAGATATTGTTCTTGCACTAGATGCAATAAGTTGACATTGATCCAATCCTGGAGAAACAGTCGGAAGCAGTTTTAGAACATAAGTGGATGTTCTAGGGATATGATAATGACAGACTCATTCGAGAGACAGTTATCATTCCAGGCTTCCAAGGTGACCTGGACGACAAGGAGGTTGTCAGAGTTATAGTTTTCCTTCTGACGAGGGGCGGTGTTTTGGACAGGTGGTCCAAGGCAATACTGAGGGAGGCATGGCGCAGGATACTGATTAAGTTCAGTTGACGATACAGTCTAAGAAGTTTGGATTTGGAGTTCAATTATGAGCTAGGTCCCATAAGACATCCAGACACATTCTAAGACAGGTATTGCTCATTTCGGGAGATGGGTTTCTCCGCGAACTTGAGATATAGAGAGACATAGAAAGAAACATCAAAGCGGATCCACTCACTAAGGCTATTCCTCGAACACAATAGTTTCGCAAACGAGCTTTGTGAGACTGACTGGTGGAGGAGTTGGGTGTTCGGTATCACACGGGCTGTGAGTATGCGATATCGCAATAATTAGCCTTGAGTGCAAGTGGGAGATTGTTGGAGATAGTGCCCTCAGAGTCAATTATTGGATCACAGGTACGTGATTGCAATGATTGAGGGAGGACCTATCCCGGTAGGACAGTCTTACTCGAGATGATAGTATGCTATCTGGTTTATCTTTATCATCATGTACTGCTTTAGGTGACCTGACAGGTCACTATTGCACGTTGATAGAGCCCCTAGGATTCTTGCTTGACTGCCAGCAGTATGAGGGCGATCATATACGTGGGAGCTGGTAGTCTATAAGCACATCCTTAAAAGGTCCCTAGTCGTGGGAGTTTCGAGACAGGGCATCGATACCCCAGAGTAGACTAGTGTATACAGTCGAGACCCCGACGAGGGGCGGTGGCCGGTCTCACAAGCCACTGGTGTCAGTTGGTCCACCTAAGATGTATACAGGTGCTCATTGGGTTATGAGTACACCGGACAGGACTCGCCGGGAACATGCTAGTTGGTCTTATACCTGACGTCAGATAGCAGTTCCCTGGTGACATGTGTACAGGTTAGTTCATCGACCTGGGGATCGTCATTTGTCTCGTGTGAGTTCCTACTGTACTTTGATTACTATCCTACCACGCTCAAAGGAGACGTGCAAACAGGTTTTAGTTGGGTACAGTCCCGAGCCACATGGAGGCAGTGAGCGGATCTTCGGGGGTTCGTCTCTCCCGGTATTGGGGGTGAGGTCGCGCTGTGTCTAGGAGAGCCAGAACATGAAAAGTCCTTGGCCAAGGCAGGAGATTTACTGGTAGGTATTCCAGTAGTATCTCAGGGTGTTCTGGGCTGCTCTCTGACACGACTTGTACCGCTTTTGGGGGTCTGACTTTTACCAACCCCCTAGGCCTGCCATGCGATGCTCATAGACGAACGAACCGGACTATACGGATATTGTCACTGACAGGCTCAGTAGGGTGTCAGGATGAGTTCGCTCATCGACGTCCCTTTTGGTCAATAGCTGGTGGCCCGTCACGTATGGCTAATACCTCTGACGTGCTTGTGGCTAAATCCACAGCCATAGTATTGACGAGTCTTTAGAGTCCACCACACTCAGTTACTCAAGTTTCGGGCGAAACGCTGTAGAGGCCGTATGGAGATATGGCAAAGTTCGATCAGATACGTGCGGTATTGCATGGATCAGGATCGGACGGTTAGTACTAGAGGCCGTATGGATATATGGCAGGGTTCGATCAGATACGTGCGGTATTGCACGGATCAGGATCGGACGGATAATACTAGCCGGCTTTGGTTTAAGCCGGATCCTAGTATAGTACAGTGTAGTTTTGTCTCATTGCATTTGTATCCGGTCGGAATACAGATGCGGGTGTGTATGCACAGAATCAGGGGTTTTCCTGTAATTTATTACGGGATCAGTTTTCTGAAGTTGCCAGTTTGCATTCCGTTCCGGCCGGTTTTCCTTTGATCCTTCCCGGCCGGACTTTTCCGATGGAGGGGCTTATTTGCAAGTTTGCAAATAACTTATTGAGGAGGGGTTTTATGCATTTGTGGCTTCATGATATGATTATCATCATGAGATGCTTTATCCATCTTTTCCTTTGTATTAATTGAGATTAGAGTTGGATTTGACTTGGTGTGACTTTGTTATCATTGCCTTTTGGATGTGGTCACCCTCTACCTTTTACTACGATCACCTCCCTTCATGGTTGATGTTTTTATCCTCCACCATTTTTGATTAGGAGAGGATGAGAGAGTTGTTTTTCTAGTGGTGGGATTTTATTCATCTCATTTTTCCTTCATGCTTGCAAAATGATACACCTTCATCCTCTCCAAAATTCTTTCTCTCCTCCATCATCTTTACGGCAACTTCATAAGCCCAAAAGAGACATAGTCTACTACACTTGCCTACAACAAATCTTGGACGCGTCGGCTAGCCAACTTCGCGCCCGAGTTGCCTCGGTATAGAGGTGGGAGCCCGTAAAAGATGCAGGCGATGTGGTGCACTTCCGGCGACGAGGTGGAGACAGGACTTTCCGCGGGAGATCGGGACGACGAGGAGAAGACCGGAGGACACGGATCAGTCGGTATATCTCTAACCCGTCTTGTGGTTTGCTAGGACTAGTTTAATGGCCCGATCCGGGTGTTTAGTGCGCGGTGGTGCCGGTTTGCTAGTTTGCAAAATTAAAGTTTTTCGCTTCCGCATTTGGCCTCGGGATGGAGGCCGGGGCGCCGCCGTGCACTTACAAGGTGGATGGCATATAGTACCCCCGCAACCGTAGAATTATGATATATGTATGCGTGTGAGTACACGCGCGCGCGCACACACACACACACGATATGTATACTTAGCAAATAAGGTTTTTAGAATACCATAACATAGCAGTATACTTGTAGAAGGATAAATCCCTAATTCTATTTTCTTAGCCGTTGAGCTACATATACACATATATACATATATAAGGATATGATTTGATTATGATGATATGAGTCGATACGATACGATGATGATATGATTCGATATGATGGTAGGAGACGATATATATGATATGATACGAGATGACATGGCATGATACCATGTGACATGAGATGATTTGATGAGATGAGATGATGTACGTGACTATAGATCTATACTATTGATTTGATGATATCGTACAATGGATTATTCCGTACGTGATATGATGAGAATGAATCGCCGATATTATTTCAACTCGAGAAATATTATTTTAAAATCACTTAAATAGATATTATGATATGTTTAAAGCCATACCTACTTTCAAAACTAACGAATTGTTTCGCACTTTTAAATGATAGCTTCAAGGGGATGCTATGACTTTTCAAATGGTATCTTTTTCAAAAACATTGTAGGCCCCAATCTTCTAAAACAACGATTCATATTATTTAAAACTATAACTGTATAGCTCATACATAGTTGCGTACTTTTATACTGTTCGCGATTACGATTTCTTATTTCTACATACGCTCGCATTTCTTTCATTTTACGATATATATATTTTGCGTTTCATACCCTTATCTTTACATGACTACGTCTGCTAGAATACACGCACCATTACCGATGATGCACACGTTGCACGTACACCTACTCGCATGCTCACACATATTATCGGTAATTGCCATGCCACGTACACAGATAGAACTCGTTATGTTACTGTATCACCTTATAATCTGTTAGCATTTTAGTTACTGTTTAGTACCCTGCACCATATATTATTTCAGATATTGCACTTTCTTTACCTTGCTACACAACACGCTCATATGAACACACTTGCTAGGCATTACAGTATTGTTCTATGCCTGTACACATTATTTCATTATTGTCATATTCTTATGAGATTCTGTTTTCATGAGATTTCTGGATTTGAGAAACCGCATATATTATTTAAAAACTTATGAATGTTTCAAAAACGCGGTTCTCTCTTGATATGGTATTTCGGCGTCCACCATAAGATTTCTCAATTCTGAGCAATGATGATTATCTGAATCAAAGCAGGGGGAGAGAGACCGATTGCGGATACATGGTGGACCTGGTACGGTACCCCAGGGCAAGAAGATCGTATAAAAAGGCATTGAGCCTGACAAGGGAACACTGCCTACCGGTGACAGTATTGGACTCGGAGAATATCCAGAAGATACCGACCGGAGTGATATGAGACAGATGGATAAGAGAACCGATCTGATGAGACGGTGCCTGAGATATGAGGGCCAATCCGATGAGACGGCGCCTGAGATATGATGGTTTATGTGTCGATACTGGCCATGAGATTTATGATAATTTTGAGTGTCGATACTGGGCACTCAGGATTTTATGATGATTTCGAGATGGACACTCATCGGATGATACATATATATACATGTTGGATGACATGTTACCATACATTGATACATGCACGATGTTATATTGATATATATACATATATATACGTTCATTTCGATACCATGGTATGATATTATTATTATTATTACAATATGACCTAAGTGTTGGGATTCCTAGCATCCTAGCCACCTACCGCGGCCGTTGCGGAATGAAAAACTTTCAATTTTAAAAACTTTGGCACTATAAAACACATTCTAGAATCTAAACAAACATCGAAACTAGAAAACCAAAAAGATCTAGCTACTGTGATAATAGGTTATACCTAACGATACGTGTCCTTCGGGTTTTCACTCCTCCTCTTAAGCTCCTTGAGGTCTCCTGGATCAACCTTGACGGCCGGCCTCCTCGGTCCTAGACGATCCACCTGAAGGTTCTTGATTCAAGCTCATACTTTAAAAAGAAACTAACTAAGCAAACTAGTTTGCTAATCTAGTTTACTTAGATGATGTGGTGGCAATTAGTAGTAGTTTTCTATCTCAAATTCTTTGGTTCTCAACACATGAGAGTGATAAGGATTTAGAACAAGAGAATGAACTCAAGAAGATGAAAGAGAAGAGTAAGTGAAGAAAATGAATGTCATGTGAGAAGAAGAATGGCTATCAAGAAAAACTATGTGAAGAATGGCTCACTCTTTTTCTATAAAGCATTTTTCTTTTCCTTTTAAAAATACAACAATACTCCAATAGTGTTTTCAATAAATATCCATACCTCCCTTTTCCACCCCATTTTCTATTTTTAAGAAAATAGAAAAAATGCATGATGAGGTGTCATCTTCTAGAAGGTATTTTGTATAAATACAAAATACTTTCTACCGTATATACATACCCGTATTCGTACCAAAATACGAATACCCAAGAGATAGAATAATACTACCAACATAATACTAGCATTAAATCAATATCTGATTTAACAAACCGGCTTAATCCTAAACCAGCTAGTATTATCAACCGTCCGATCGAAAACCTGGATAACACTAGAATATACATATCGAAATATGTATATGTAAATTATTAAATCAATACCTGATTTAATAATCCGGCTTAATCCTAAACCGGCTAGTATTATCATTCGATCGGAACCCTTCTCGATCGAAAACCTGGATGATATTAGAATATACATATCAAAATATGTATATTATTAAATCAATACCTGATTTAATAATCCGGCTTAATCTAAAGCCGGCTAGTATTATCATTCGATCGAAACCCTGTACGTATAAACATACAGCCACCACATCGTTTCGCCTGAATCAGAGAAACCCTCTATGTGGGACCCTAAAGACTCGACAGTACGCTGGCGGTGGGTTTAACCATAAGCACGTCAGTGGCACTAGTTGTACGTAACGGCTACCCAGGTACCTGTCGAAAAGAAGGCCGACGAGCAAGCTCATCCGGACCCCTACTGAGCCTATCCGTGACAATGTCTGTACAGTCCAATCTTTTCGTCTAAGAGTATCGCATACCTGGTCTAGGGGTGGTAAATGTCAGATCCCTACTGACCAGATAAGTCGTGTCGATTTGGCTCAGGACCAATCCGAGAAACTACCGATCTAACCATTAGTAAGTCTTAACTGCCTTGGCCAAGGTCTTATGGTTCTAGCCAACCGAACACAATGCAATATCGACTCCCAATACCGGGAGAGACGAATCCCTGACAATCACTCACTGCCTTCATGTGGTTCAGGACTGTATCCAACCAAAACCTATTTGCACGACTCAGTAGAGCCGTGGTAAGGTAGCGATCAAAGCACGGTGAGAACTCACACGAGACAAATGATGATCTCAGGTCTAAAGACTAACTTGTACTCATGTCATCTTAGATCCGCTATCTGACGATAGGTATAATATCATCTAAAGCTTCTCGGCAAGTCCGTCCAATGTACTCACCCCCAACGAGCACCTGTATACAATCTTAGGTGATCACACCAATGGCTGTGGGACTAACCACCGTCCCTCGTCAGGGTCTAGAAACGTATACACAAGTCTACTATGGATTATCGATGCCCGGTCTCGATACTCCTGCGACTTGGGACATTTAAGGATGTGCTTATATACTACCCAGATCCCATAAGTATGATAGCCATCACAACGCTGGTAGTCAAGCAAAATCCTATGGGCTTTATCAACATGTATCCGCCATATGTAATATCGAGTATAACATATGCACATGTTAAGATAAAGTCAAACCATAATAGTATACTACTATATCGAGTATTTATCAATATGTATAAGCAATATAAAGCAATAAAAGAAAGAAATACACATATTAAGACAAAGACTGCCCAAATAATATATTATATACAACTGAGCAAGATTGTCCTGTACATACATATCCCTATCATCCTATACAATATAGGCCTCTAGGGCATACATATCCAACACTAGGTAGATCGTTATACATTTGATTTCTACTTGATGATGTTTTCTACTCACGAGTTGGCAACTTACCCCCGTTGTGCCATAATTTTCTTGCAGGATCGACCGCTCGGATCAGTAGCGGCTTGCTAGCACATTACTCCTTTTGGGTGATTTTCTTGGTAGGTGGGTAACACTTAGGATCGTGACCACCGCTTTTATATTATTTATTCAGTTGTAATCTAGTTATAAGCTCCATCAACCAGACTATGTATATTGTGGACTTAGAGACCAGTTGTATATTCTTTCAGACTTAGTGTCGAGACTTGTATTATTTTTTATATTGAGTTCGATGATGTTTTGGTTTTCTTTACTTTCTTTTCTGTGATTAATCTTCACGTTGGGAGTCGTATATTCTTATTGTGTGGTTGTATTTCCACCGATTGGAGAAGAGCTAGCTCTCGCTTTAATCTTCACGTTGGGAGTCATATATTCTTATTGTGTGGTTGTGTTTCCACCGATTGGCGAAGAGCTAGCTCCCGCTTGGGGATGCCTATATTATATATTTATTTACTGTTTTGATCAAAATTTACAAAGGAGGTGCTGCCCAAATTTCAAATGATGAAAACATTTTCAAAACTTTAGTATACTACATACTTGCATTTCTATGAATCTTATGAAGGGTTTACCTAGCACCCTATGAGAGGTTTGGAAGCATCACATGTCATAAAGATCAAGTTTTTATGGTGCTAAGTAAACATATAAAGGATCTATCCTAGAAAAATTAGGGTTTCTAAAACTTGCATATCAGCTCATGAAAGAAAGGCTAGGGTTTTGAGAGTACAACCTTTGCAGCTCCCTACGCTAGACTCCTTGGCTACTTGGGGTTTGAAAAAGCTCCGCTTGAACTCCTCTAGGTCACCGATGATCCACGCGGAGTCCGCTTTATCCAAGCTTGCAACTTCACCCGATCAAGAGAATGAAATGAAGCTAACACTCCAAACAAGTGGGCTAGACTTGTGTAGAATGGTGTTGTGGTGGCTTTTCTCACTTCAAAATCCTATCTTGATGAATATTTTGCTCACTTGAAAATTCTAGAGAGCAAGAGCTCAAGGTTGAAGAAGATGATGGATATTTTTGAAGAAGAGAAGAATAACTCCAAAAAGAAAAAGAAAAACATAAGAATATATATTTTTCTTTCTTCATCTCAAAGCATGGTTATCTCTTTATGGATATTTAATTTTACTTTAGTTAAAACACAAGAGAAAGATTAAACCATGGTCAAAAGGTAGGTGCTAATGGTTAGGTCAAAAGAAGAGTGTAGAAACTTTTGACCATGATTCAATCTTATCTCTTTTCTTTTGTCTTAGCAAAAATAGAAATAAATATCCATAATATAAACCATGGTGTGAGTCTTATATATCCACCATTTTCTATGTATAAACAACCATGATAGATGATGTATGTATGTATGTGTGCATGCACATCCATATGTGCATGAATCAATAAGGAATGCATACATGAATCCATACATCCAAAGATACAAGAAAAGATTTCTAGTGAGAATCTAATGGTTAAATGATAAATCAATACTTGATTTATCAATCCGGCCATATCACATACGACCCTAACCAAAAGCAAGCCGCCCGATCAATATACGGTATCCTATACGCGCATTTTAATCGGGTCCATGCGCATATCGCATACGCGCACCACAACGTTTCGCCCAGACTAGGTAACTACATTGTGGAACTCTAAGACTCGTCAATACGCCGGCAGTGGGTGATGATCATATCAAGCACCCCAAGCCGCAAGCGGTCAGCTAAACGTAACGGCCACCCGGGTATTGAGCGATCAGAAGAGAACAAGCGAACCTGCTATAACTCCCGTCGAGCCAACCGGCAACACCACCCGTGCAGTCCGGTCTCCTCGTCTGATATGTCGCATATCAAGTCTAGGGGTGGTAAACGTCAGACCCTAATAACCGATAAGTCGTGCCGATGTGAGGCTCATAACGGGTCGAGAAACTACTGGTAACACTTACCAGCAAATCTCTGAATCAGCTCTGGCCAGGGACTTCCCTGTTACGGCCAATCGAGCACAGCGCAACATCAACCCCCAATACCGGGAGAGACGAAACCCCTCCTATCGCTCATTGCCTCCATGTGACCCGGGACTATACCCAAAAACCACCGTTTTGCACGCCCTCATGGACGTGGTAAGGTGGAAATCAAAGCACAGTGGGAATCACACAAGACTTTATGACGATCTCGGGTCTACAGACTAACCTGCACAAGTGTCATCTGAGAACTGCCATCTGACGTGAGGTATAATACCATCTGGCAGTTCTCGGCGAGTCTGTCCAGTGTATCCAGTCTCCACTGAGCACCCGTATACCATCTCTGATGTCAAACACCAATGGATATAGGATCATCCATCGCCCATCTCATGGGTCGAGAAGCGTATACGCTAGTCTACACTGGTATATCGATGCCCCGTTTCGATACACCCATGACTAGGGACCTTGAAGGATGTACTTATGGACTACCATTTCCCCACTAGTATGATCCTCATCAGAGTCCAGGTAGTCAAGTACACATCCTAAGGGCTTTACCAACATGTAACTATAAGACAATATAAAGAGACTAGTATACATGTTAAGATAAAGAGCAACCAGATAGCATACTATCATATCGAGCAAGAAAGTCATCTCTATATATGTCCAAGCATCCAATATAATATACATCATCTGTACAATACTGGCCTCTAGGGCATACATACAACTAACAATCTCCCACTTGCACTAGGGCCAGCTGCTGTAGTATCGCATACCGAGCATCCCGAAGAGTCTCTCAATCTGTATCTGGGGAATGGCCTTCGTGAGTGGATCCGCTGTGTTATTCTTCGTGTCAACCCTCCTGACCTCGATCTCCCGGCGATCAACTATCTCCCGGATCAGGTGATACCGCCTCAGAATATGCCTGGATCGCTGATGGGACCTGGGTTCCTTGGCCAAAGCCACCGCTCCATTGTTATCGCAATACAAAGGTATTGGATGCTCAATGGATGGAACCACTCCAAGTTCAGTAATGAACTTCTTGATCCAGATAGCCTCTTTGGCAGCATCGTGGGCTGCGATGTATTCAGCCTCCATCGTCGAGTCTGCCACGGTTTCCTGCTTGGAACTCTTCCAGCTAACCTCCCCTCCGTAAAGGGTAAAGACAAATCCCGACTGCGACTTAGAGTCGTCCTTATCACTCTGGAAGCTCGAATCGGTAAAGGACTCCACTTGGAGTTCTCCGTTACCATACACCAAGAGCATCTCTTTAGTCCTTCGCAAGTATTTGAGAATGCTCTTCACAGCTGTCCATTGACTCTCTCCTGGATCAGCTTGATACCTGCTCACTACACTTAGTGAGTATGCTACATCGGGTCTGGTACATAGCATCGCTTACATGATAGAGCCTACAGCCGAAGCATAGGGTATCCCTTGCATGCGAACTCTCTCCAAATCAGTCTTGGGAGACATCTCTTTGGAGAGAGTGACTCCAGAGATGTCACGACCCGCAATTCGGCCCGTAACCGACACTTAAACTACGTAACGTCTACAGGCGTACGCAACTTAAGTAAGCTGAAAACCCAGAAATCTAAACCACCCAAAACTGGATCAACGGAGAAAACATAGTTTAAAACATTTAGAAATCACAATTTAAAATCTCTAACTCTAGTTTTCTTTCTTGAAAATTTCGGCAGCACCTCCTTTGTAAAAACTAGCCCCGAAAACGGGTACAACACAGATAATATATAAACATCCCAAGTGGGAGAAAAATCACGCCCACCGGCGGAGACAAACACCACAACAAGTATACGACGCCAAAGCGAAGAAATATCAAAGAAACGACTATAAAAGAAGTAACTTTTCCAACATAACCGGCTTCTACGAGCACGGCACCCAAAATCACTAATATAATACAACACTGAATCTCACAAGTCGTCTCTAAGTCATATACAACAGAGGTAGATGGAGAATACTAGATCCAACAAAAGATAAACAATGTACAAACGGGTAACCGCAAACCCACCTAAAAGCAACGGCCTCACTGCCTATAGTAGCGGTATCCGCAAAAGTAGTGATGATAAGCTGCCCTGCCGCGACTACTCAGAGGGTAAGTCCTGCAAAACAATGTGGTCTCCAGCTATGAAAATCCGACCACCTGCTTTCCTTTGTTCGCAGCGTCTGAAGTCCCCGCTTGCGACGCTAACAAGTTTGCTTACAAGCTCCTAGCTTTCCCTAGCTCCAAGTGATCAAAGAAGCAAGAAATCCAAAGCTTATGGTATTTTGTGATATGTTTAGGATTTTGGAGAATTTTTTGAGTTTAGATTGATATAAAATGAGAAAGAATTGAGCAAAGGCAGTAGAGGATGGAGGAATTTCGGCCAAGTGATGATGTGGGTGATTTGTGAGGAATTTCCAAGCAATTTCCCATCATAAATGCATTCACACACAACACACACACATGCATGCACCTTCATTATCTCTTTTCTTTTATTTTCTTTTAAAAACCTAACTTAAATCCTAGTCCACACATAAATCCCTAGGTGAAGTGAGAAGGATTGTTTAACTCAATTATTTTAAAGAAAATATCGCTTAGAGAAATTTTCCCAAAATTTAAATACCGCATTAAAATAATATTAAAATTGGGAAAAATTCAAATTGAACCAAAACGTCCCATATACTCCCAAAGCTTGCGCACTCGCTTTATTTTAGCTAATCTAGGTGCTGGCTAGTCTATATGGTCGTTTGTTCACAGTCGGGTTAAAACGGAAAATACCGACAAATTAACCCTAAAACGGACAAATTCGCATAACGATTTCTAAAACGTTACAAGAGATCGTGGGTAAGTTCCCACGCTTGGATTCTTCCATACTAAACCTCTTTAGTATGGTGTCAATGTAGCTGGATTGGGACAATCCCAATATCCGTTTGGATCTATCTCTATAGATCCTAATTCCCAATATGCAAGAGGCATCACCAAGATCTTTCATTTAGAATCTTTGTGATAAGAAGAGCTTGACCGATTGGAGCATAGGAATGTCATTTCCTATCAAGAGTATGTCGTCCACGTACAATACGAGGAAGACAACCTTACTCTCTGCCACCTTCTTGTAGATACAAGGTTCATCTACGTTGTTGACGAAATCAAACTCTTTGATAACGACGTCAAAGCAGATGTTCCAACTCCGCGATGCTTGCTTTAATCCATAAATGGATTTAAGCAGCTTGCACACCTTCCCGCTGCTCCCACTATCTACGAAGCCCTCTGGCTGAGTCATGTACACGCACTCTTCTAAATCACCGTTTAGAAAGGCGGTCTTAACATCCATTTGCCAGATTTCGTAGTCATGATATGCAGCGATGGCAAGCATGATCCGGATGGATTTAAGCATAGCCACTGGAGAAAAGGTTTCGTCATAGTCCACACCTGGTCTTTGACGAAAACCCTTTGCAACAAGTCTAGCTTTGAAAGTCTCCACTTTCCCATCTGCACCAAGTTTTTTCTTGAAGATCTACTTGCTCCCAATGGGTTTTACCCCTTCAGGAGCAACTTCCAAAGTCCATACTTTGTTGGTGTACATGGATTCCATCTCGGACCGCATAGCATCCAGCCATTTCACTGAGTCCCCACTCATGATGGCCTGCTCGAAGCTAGTTGGGTCATCATCCTCCATGATACAATCCTCGCTCCCACCATCCATGAGAAAACCGTAGTATCTCTCTGGTTGGCGAGGAACCCTACTAGATCGGTGGAGTGGCTGGGGTTCATTAGGAACTGCTGAATCCTCTGGTTCCACTAAATCTTCTGTTGTGGTTTGTTCAGCTGGAACCTCTTCCAGTTCTACCTCAAGGCCACTAATCTCTTTTGCAAGAAATTCCTTTTCTAAAAAGGTGGCATGTTGAGCAACAAATACTCTTTGTTCCTCACTGTGGTAGAAGATATACCCTCGCGAATGCTTAGGATATCCAACAAATTTACACAAAATAGACCTTGCCTCGAGTTTGTCCGGTTTTTGTCTTTTGACATAGGCCGGGCAACCCCATAACTTTATAAAATTAAGATATGGTCTCTTCCCCTCCCATATCTCATATGGGGTGGTAGGCACAGATTTGGTAGGAACCCTATTCAGTAGATATGCTGCTGTTTCCAGTGCATATCCCCAGAAGGAAATAGGTAACTCAGCTACACTCATCATAGAGCGCACCATATCTAATAGGGTGCGGTTCCTCCGTTCTGATACACCGTTGTGCTGTGGTGTATATGGAGGAGTCAGCTGAGAGAGAATCCCATTCACTTTTAGGAAGTCCAGGAATTCAATGCTCAAGTATTCACCTCCTCGATCAGATCGTAGGATTTTAAAACTTTTTCCGGTTTGGTTCTCGACTTCTTATTTATATTCTCTAAATTTCTCAAAAGCTTCTGATTTGTGTTTCATCAGGAATACATAACCGAACCTAGAGAGATCGTCAGTGAATGTAATGAAGTACGAAGAACCATCCCTGGCATGTGTAGACATGGGACCACATACATCACTATGTATCGGTCCCAAGAGTTCAGTAACTCTTTCTCCGTGTCCCGTAAACGGAGTTTTGGTCATCTTGCCTTTGAGACATGACTGGCAAGTGTCATAAGATGAAAATTCAAACGGATTCAAATATCCATCCTTATACAACTTAGCTAGTCGTGTCGCATTGATGTGACCCAGTCTACAATGCCACAAGAAGGATTTGTTCAGTTCTGAACTCTTCCTTTTGTGTGTGTTTGTTATACTCAGAACTGTTGATTGATTTAGAACATAAATGCCATTGCACAACGTGCCTGATCCAACCAACTTTTGGTTACGGAAAATGTTCATAACATTATCTAGTAATGCAAAATTATATCCCTCTTTACTCAACAAAGAAACCGATATAATGTTGCAAATCAGGTTCGGCATGTAATAGCATTCGTTCAGAATCAATGTATTACCAGTTGGTAATGCAAGGTGATATTCCCCGACAGCCTTAGCTGCAACAATTTCACCATTTCCAACTCTTATGTCTTTATCACCTTCTCTAAGTTCTCTACCTTTCCTAAGCCCATGTAACTGATTACATATATGGGATCCTGACCCGGTATCTAATACTCAGGACATAGGGCAAATGGAGAAACAGTTCTCTGTAACGAACACATCCGAAGAAAATGCATCAACATGTACTTTCTTCATTCGGGTAGCATGGGAATCCTGGTATTCCCCTATGTCCTGTTCAGTCCTATAACTCTTATAAGAAAGAACAGAACCAACGTTCCCCAGAACAGTATAACTTACGGGTTCGGTCAATACATCCATATTATTATCTTGATTAAGGCATGACATGGTCGCTACCTGGAGAGAGAGAGAGAAGAAAACACTTTAGCGTATGCTCTTGCAAGATCAGATTGGTTATTATCTTATCTAATCAGGATGGCTCCCACTGTTTTTATCAAATCTTCCTTCAAACCCTAAAAGGAAAGACTAGCCGGGATTAATTACACCCTACAACTTCATCGATCTTTCAGCCAGGCCAGTGTCGGTACTTTGAGGGAGGTTCCCCGTGCTTTCGCACGGACCTAATTAAAGTAAACCTCGTTTTCCCAGAGGCGTAACCCCGTTGACACCTTTCTAGACACCTACTTGATCGGCTAATTGTCCTGTGTAAAACTCTCCCAGGAGTAACAATTACTCGCAGTGGGTATCGGGATCCAACTATCTCATAGAAGGTATGCAATCTTATTGCAAATTTCAACACTTGAAATTCCCGATAATATTTTGCCCCAAGCATCCTATGACCTTGACGGAGGTCAACAAACCACAGGGTGCAAGTCAAGTTCAACCCGTCATTTCTTGATTGAATCAAACCCACCCGCACGACCCTTGACGGAGGTCAACAAGGTCGTACGACTACCCTAATCCAATCTGCATCACAAGCATAGGCAGATAAATACTAGTTAGCTACCGCACACTACGTCTTGACGGAGGTCAACAAACGTAGCACGAATACTAAGTAGGATTTATCTGAAATGACGGAGGGCTACGACAGGTTTTTCTGAAAACCTATTGCGTAATGAACTTGATATCGTTGTAGAATCAAGTGAAGTTTTGAAATGGAGTGATTTTGAGGCTTTTATTAGTTTTGCTAAAGAGGTCACTCCCGGTGAAGGGATCTCGGCTCTTTCCTCATCGAATAAGGTGCAGGACATATCATATATATCATTATGTAGAGAAAAACTCCAAAAGCAGTCAAAAGTCAAACCGAGTGTTGTAGCATCTGCCAGTTTTGCTAAAGAGGTCACTCCCGGTGAAGGGATCTCGACTCTTTCCCCATCGAATAAGGTGCAGGGTATATCATATATACAGCTATGCAAAGCAAAACTGTAGCTACCCTTTTATTTGAAAATTTGATTCTACAACATCTTTTAGGTTTCTTTTCTTTCATTAATCACATTAATGAAGTCCCATCATTTAAGTCACCTAAACATCACAGATAAATACGACGTACACTTATGTCATCCGCATTTGCCTCGATGTCCCCTCGTGCACCGTTAGGTTAGGTAACTAACGGCAGAGCAGGGCAGGGCTAGCGCGGGTGTAAAACATAAGTAACGCCTATATAATATATCATATATACTATATAGTGTATCCATCACAGAACATATCAAATGATCATATCACAGATATCGCAGCAGAAACATAGATATAATGTGGGATATACTAGGACGTCCGTATTTAGTATTTAGCCAATAATAGAAAATACGGATTCCACAGTCGCGATGAATAGCCAAGCCCACACCCTGGACCCCTACGAGAGTGGCAAGCGACCCTACCAATTCTGGAGTTTAGGAGACCCGGTCTCGACTCCTCGAGATGGCTTCCCACTGAACCCCAGAACCCGGTCACCTGTGCTCCCCTCCTTGGGTCCATCCTAATGCGGAAAAATAAATAATATACAACACTAGTGGCATCGACCTCAACCCGGAAGTGCCCCAAATAAAAGAATATTACATTACATTTAAATTTACATGAATGAAAATATAAAACTCTCATCTCACATAAAACCCCCCGGCTATTCAATCGCGACAATCCTGCACATCATATCTCAGCAACACATAATATCTCATATCATCAACGTAAGTAAGTATGCGTACCCCGATTGTCGTTGATGTATAGCAACAAAACCGGCGATATCGACATACTACACTTACGGTCACAGAAAAGAAAGTGTAAAACTACAATATCTGGAATCCACATTCTCTTTAGACATCGTAAATGCGAAATATCACATACTTCGTATTTCATGTTTAGTAATACGAATTCCACACATTGCATCACATTCCAGATAATTAGACAGTATTAAAGTTTTTCGAACGAATGATCAAATACCCAAGATTCGCTAAAGCTCAACTCTTGAGCGGAGTTCAAAAGCCCGGAGTGTGACACAATAGCAGCGGTCCAGCCGTAGAAGTCAAGCCAACGCCTCACATGTGGCACGCCGTACTGCCCCAAACCCTAAGGTTCAAAGGGCAGTTCAAGACGGTCATATAATCGAGTTAAGGTTTGTTGTCTTCTAGAGGGTCCACCATAAAACTTGCACGTATCTCCAAAATATTTAAAACCTCGTGAAAAGTGAGCAAATGACACTCGTTCGAACAATTCAATACTTTCTAATTATCCGGAAAGAAACATAACAAAATTAAATTCTCCGATCGAATCGATGGTAACAAAATGAACCCCTAAATTCTCAACACTTGAGACAGATTAAAAATACCCATAAAATAATACATTCAGATAAAAGAATTACTGTGCAAAGAAACTGCCAAAGTCTCACTGTACGGCCGCGGTTCCGCGGCACAAGCAGGGTATTGCCACGGAACCACGGCGTTCCGTACAGATCACTTCATCATTTTTGCGCCGTAATTCTTAGAAATCCCTGCTGTATTTTTTAAGCATTTTTAATTCCCAAAAATCCCAGATTTTAAAAATTGTCCAGAGAGGGGTTGATTTTGTCAATATCAGGTTCGATCGGGGTTTTAACTTCGTTAAAGTGTCGCCTAATGTTCTAGGTCGGCTCTGATATCAATGAAGGGTTTACCTAGCACCTTATGAGAGGTTTGGAAGCATCACATGTCACAAAGATCAAGTTTTTATGGTACTAAGTAAACATACAAAGGATACATCCTAGAAAAATTAGGGTTTCTAAAACTTGCATATCAGCTCATGAAAGAAAGGCTAGGGTTTTGAGAGTACAACCTTTGTAGCTCCCTACGCTAGACTCCTTGGCTACTTGGGGTTTGAAAAAGCTCCGCTTGAACTCCTCTAGGTCACCGATGATCCACCCGGAGTCCGCTTTATCCAAGCTTGCAACTTCACCCGATCAAGAGAATGAAATGAAGCTAACACTCCAAACAAGTGGGCTAGACTTGTGTAGAATGGTGTTGTGGTGGCTTTTCTCGCTTCAAAATCCTATCTTGATGAATATTTTGCTCACTTGAAAATTCTAGAGAGCAAGAGCTCAAGGTTGAAGAAGATGATGGATATTTTTGAAGAAGAGAAGAATAACTCCAAAAAGAAAAAGAAAAACATAAGAATATATATTTTTCTTTCTTCATCTCAAAGCATGGTTATCTCTTTATGGATATTTAATTTTACTTTAGTTAAAACACAAGAGAATGATTAAACCATGGTCAAAAGGTAGGTGCTAATGGTTAGGTCAAAAGAAGAGTGTAGAAACTTTTGACCATGATTCAATCTTATCTCTTTTCTTTTGTCTTAGCAAAAATAGAAATAAATATCCATAATATAAACCATGGTGTGAGTCTTATATATCCACCATTTTCTATGTATAAACAACCATGATAGATGATGTATGTATGTATCTGTGCATACACATCCATATGTGCATGAATCAATAAGGAATGCATACATGCATCCATACATCCAAAGATACAAGAAAAGATTTCTAGTGAGAATCTAATGGTTAAATGATAAATCAACACTTGATTTATCAATCCGTCCATATCACATACGACCCTAACCAAAAGCAAGCCGCCCGATCAATATACGGTATCCTATATGCGCATTTTAATCGGGTCCATGCGCATATCGCATACGCGCACCGCAACATTTCGCCCGGACTAGGTAACTCCATTGTGGGACTCTAAGACTCGTCAATACGCCGGCAGTGGGTGATGATCATATCAAGCACCCCCAAGCCGCAAGCGGTCAGCTAAACGTAACGGCCACCCGGGTATTGAGCGATCAGAAGAGAACAAGCGAACCTGCTACAACTCCCGTCGAGCCAACCGGCAACACCACCCGTGCTGTCCGGTCTCCTCGTTTGATATGTCACATATTAAGTCTAGGGGTGGTAAACGTCAGACCCCAATAACCGATAAGTCGTGCCGATGTGAGGCTCATAACGGGTCGAGAAACTACTGGTAACACTTACCAGCAAATCTCTGAATCAGCCCTGGCCAGGGACTTCCCTGTTACGGCCAATCGAGCACAGCGCAACATCAACCCCCAATACCGGGAGAGACGAAACCCCTCCTATCGCTCATTGCCTCCATATGACCCGGGACTGTACCTAAAAACCACCGTTTTGCACGCCCTCATGGACGTGGTAAGGTGGAATCAAAGCACAGTGGGAATCACACAAGACTCTATGACGATCTCGGGTCTACAGACTAACCTGTTCAAGTGTCACCTGAGAACTGCCATCTGACGTGAGGTATAATACCATCTGGGAGTTCTCGGCGAGTCCGTCCAGTGTACCCAGTCTCCACTGAGCACCCGTATACCATCTATGATGTCAAACACCAATGGATATGGGATCATCCATCGCCCATCTCATGGGTCGAGAAGCGTATACGCTAGTCTACACTGGTATATCGATGCCCCGTCTCGATACACCCACGACTAGGGACCTTGAAGGATGTACTTATGGACTACCATGTCCCCACTAGTATGATCCTCATCATAGTCCAGGTAGTCAAGTACACATCCTAAGGGCTTTACCAACATGTAACTATAAGACAGTATAAAGAGACTAGTATACATGTTAAGATAAAGAGCAACCAGATAGCATACTATCATATCGAGCAAGAAAGTCATCTCTATATATGTCCAAGCATCCAATATAATATACATCAACTGTACAATACTGGCCTCTAGGGCATACATACAACTAACATCTTATTTATAATTTAAAAAGAGAACTTGATTTCATTATATCCCCTTTTCAAAACTTCATCTCCACTATTTTCCTAAAAAGTTTTAGATTCCTGGTTTTCGGCTTACTTGGGTTACGGTGGGGTCTTATAGACTTCACGTGATTCAAGTTCCAGTTACGTGTCATTTCCGGGTCGTGACATTTTCTTAGATTTTCCGCATTGCCATACTATGTTTGCTTCTGTGCTTTTGCTGTGATACTTCTGTGATGTTACTTGATATCATGCATGAGACAAATGTTGGTATATGTGTATATTATATATTTAGTAGACGCTATATATTTTTTGCATCCACGCTAATCCTGTCCCCGTCCTGCCGTAAGTTAAGTAACCTTACGGTGAAGACCCGGGACCCTGTGGCGAATGCAGATGGCATATATGTGCGTGCCTATTTTCGTTTCTTTCTGGCGTGATATGATTAATTGTTGTGGCTGCATTAATTCTGATTAATATAAGGAAAACAAATCTAAATGATGTTGTTGGAACCAAATTTTGAAAACTATAGGCGTTTCCTTTTGCTTTACGTTGAGATATTCGGTTAGGAATATCCCGCACCTCATTCGATGAGGAAAGAGCCTAGATCCCTTCACAGGGAGTGGCCTCTTTGGCAAAAGTTTACGCATTTATAAACTACTCGGTTTTCTTAAAAACCATTGGATTTCTACAAAACCACTCGTTTTAAAAATGCGGTGCCTAAACCAGTCCTTTTCAAAACTGCTAGGATTCCTTCAACGATATCAAGTTCATTATATAAAGGTTTTTCACCAAAAACCAGCTGTAGCCCCACGTCATTTCAGATAAGTAGCACACAGTAGTCATGCGGTGTTTGTTGGCCAAAGTCAAGGCATCGTGAATGGTAGTTGTGTGTTACTTATCCACAACATATATAGATGCATAAGTTTAGGACAGTCGTACCACCTTGTTAGCCAAAATTAAGGGTGTGTATGGATGGGTCTAAATTAATCTGGAAAATAACGGGTAGAACTTGACTTGCGTGTTATGATTTGTTGGCCAAAATCAAGGTCATAAGCGCATAGGGCAAAAACCATATCGGGAGTTTCAAATATATAGGAAACTTTCCAAGTTTACGCATACCTTCTGGAGTGTGGTAATTTTGGTGGGATTCCATCAAAGTTATCACACAATGATAGTTGGGTCCCGATTCCCACTGATGAGTAGGTATTACTCCTCGGGAGATTTTCACTTCATTACTAGCTGTCACGACCCGAAGGTACGGAACATGACTGACACTTAAATTACGAAACGTCTAGAGGCATAACGTAACCTAAGTAAGCCAAAGCCCAGAAATCTAAACCATTTTTAAAAAAAGAGTGAAGGAATACTTATTCAAAAGTTAATATATAAATTCACTTTGAAAGTCGTAGTAAGCATTTTTAAAAGCATCATGTTTTCCTAAAAATTTCGGCAGAGTTTCCTTTGTAAAAACTGGCCCCAAATGGGTACAAACATGCATATACATAAGTAATGAATAAAGGCATCCCCAAGTGGGAGCTAGCTCTTCGCCAATTGGCGGAAACAACCACGCAAGCCATACAAATATACAATGCCGAAGGCGAGGATCAAAACTCAGAAAGAAACCCAACATCCTCAAGAAAACCAGAGAAGAATCATAATAATACAAGCGCGCGACTCTAAGGTCGAAAGAATAAACAATTGGTTTTCTAAGTATATCAAATAATACAAGTCTGGTTGATGGAGTTTACTAGATACAACTGAAATAAATAAAAGTACAACGGTGGTCACGATGCAAGTGAACCCACCTACCCAAGCAATCACCCGGAAGAAAGTAGTGTGCCAACGAAGATGCCATGGAACCTGTACGACTAAACCTATAAGAAACTGTAGCACAACGGGGGTGAGTTGCCAACTCGTGAGTAGAAAACATCACCGAGAAGAAATCGCATGTATGACTCTCTCCTAGGTCATACAATGAAAATACTCAATACTATAATAAGGGTAACGGTATATCATAAGTGTGATATCAAAATACTCGTGTCTGTGTCAAGAATAATAATATATCGATGCGTGACATGTACTAATGCACCATCCTACATGTGTCCAGCAACGACACACAAATCATGATAAAACCCGAGTGCACAGCATCGACACTCAAAACATCACGAAGTTCGTGTCCGACAGCGACACATAATACTCAAATCTCGGGCTCCGTCAGTCCGGATCGGCTCATAGGCTCCGTCAGTCCGGATCGGCCCATATATCCATCTCTCTCATAACTCCGAACGGTATCCTATGGATATCCGTCGAGTTTCCATACAATCACTGGTAGGTAGTGCTCCCCTGCCAAGCTCATCCTCATCCCCACAAAATCACTCTCGCCCCGGGGTACCTCACCGAGTCCACCATGTACCCGCAGACGGTTCCTCCTCTCCTCGAATCGGGTCTTGAAAACCAACTCAGAACCGAGAAAACATCATGGTGGACTCTACTCATCATATCAAGGAAAAGCGCATCTTTCTCTTTTACAATAATCATAAGTTTATAAAATTCACATGCGGTTTCCCAAATCCTGAAATCTCATGAAAGATTCGAAATCTCAAAATCATGAGTCAGTGAACAGTGAATATCGGCATAAATCCCCAGAACAGTACATAACCGAATGAATATATGAATGCATCGGTATCTAAGTAAAGAATGCAATATCTAAACTAGCATATGAAAGCAAGCGTACTGGTACTATGTTGAAACTACCCGCTAGCAAATTATACCAATGAAGTAATGTTTTCTAATGTGTACGTGACATGGAAATTACCAATGATGATGTGTGTGAGCCGGCAAGCAAGTGTATGTGGAGCGTACGTATCATCGGTAATAGTGCCGGTGTCCTGACAACAGGGGTTCATAATAACTAAAGAAAACACATTTATAAGCATGCAATGTCATGAGAACATCATGAATTTATGGAAAATGATGTAGTAACCGCAACATTGAAGAATATACCTTTCTATATACGAGTCATACGGTTTTTTTTTGTGTTTGAAATAGCACGAATCGTGGTTTTAGAAAAATAGGGGCTATGGGGTCTTTGAAAAAAGATACGTCTTTTGAAAAATCCGTAGTATCCCTCGGCCAGTCTTTAAAATACTCATGATTCATTAATTTTGAAAATAAGTATGACTCGAGCACAGTCGAAAGGGTAAAGAATCCACCTAAAGTCCGAGTCTATATATCTAGTAGTCGACGATCCCGCCTCAATAGCATCACGTACGGTAAAATACATAGCATGACATTCTCGAGTCAAGAGTGCAGATAAATCATTATATCTATACCTCGTACGATAAAATCCATCATACGGCATCCCAAAATCGGGGTACGGGTCAAATATCACATATACCTCACTATTCATATGATATCATTATCATAATATCCTGAATTAGGGGTACCGTTCTAAAGTCTAGTACATTCCAATATCATCAAACATATATCCTCGCGTGTATGAAAACACATTGCCCAACGATCCACTATAATATCATGTCGTATATCATATCACGACCCAATCACATATCACAATCTTACGGCATCATGCCCGATAATATCGGCTCATCGCCAAGTATCATATACCGGGATCATCCACCATGTATATGTATATGTATATATATATACCAACGCATCCACATATATATATATACACATATAAACATATACACCCAAACATATCACGTGTGTGCATGTGTGTGTGTGTCAATCTTTACTCTAGGGTTTCGCGACTAAGAAACTAAACTACAAGCACTTTCTTCTAATTACACTAAATCTAACCCATGGTCTCCTAAAGCCTTTCTTGCTAAGTTTTCACATCTCACAATAATACATATGTATATATATCATAAACGCATCATACCCTACGAAATTGCGGGGGTGCTGTTCGCCATCTACCCGACTTCCCCCGTAGATATACATCTACTCACCTTGATCCTTACTTGCCAAAGTCGATGCCGCCATACTCTTCCCCTGTCTTACGACGTCCACATGGGTACCTATAGTTTCAAAAATGTTATATCGTAAAACAAGAATCAAAATACAAGACAACCCAATACGGCACACGAGACACATGTAGGGTTCCTAGGCACACTAATGAGGTCTTACAAGGCATCAACCATGCCAATTTCAAATTTTACAAGTGCCGAGAAACCCTAGACTAGATCGTTAACTAGAATTTTAGGCGAAACAAGAACTAGTAAACTAATTTACTATAGGGTAAACGGAAATACAACCTTTGTAGATCCGGTTCTCCACCTCCATGGCTCCGCGATGAAGTCTCCTCGCTGCGATCATCGGATCCCGGGCTCTAGCGTCGGCTTCATCGGAGAAATGGGCGGGCTAGGTCGTCGGCTTCGATGCCGAAGATGATCTACGTCGAGGCATCTCAAACTCGAGCTCCGCCTTCACCAAGTCAAGAAACTTGTGAAGACAACACACTCTACTACATGGCAAGTAGTAGAGGATGAAGAAATAGGAAGTGGGTTGGCTTTAGATTTGGATTTCTCACTCTTTTGATCATTTCACCATTGGAGGTAGCAAGGTTTCTTCTTCTTGATGAAGAAGAAGAAGAAGAAGAAGAAGAATATGATGA
This sequence comes from Agapanthus africanus, assembly GCA_030015575.1. Classification (NCBI taxonomy): domain Eukaryota; kingdom Viridiplantae; phylum Streptophyta; class Magnoliopsida; order Asparagales; family Amaryllidaceae; genus Agapanthus; species Agapanthus africanus. Next base: position 215,218,000 of record JASDDO010000008.1, read on the forward strand.
GAATGGTGATATCAATAATAAAATCAATTGACCTTATCATAATGCAACCTTGGGTTAGATTTAACTCTTGTAGAGAGCAAACCCTAGTTTAGCTAATGGTTAGGTTTAAATATAAAACAAAATGGTTACTAATTCAAAGCTTCATGAAGCTTCTACAAAAGACAAAATTAGCAACCATTTCATTTTAGCCAAAAGGAATTAAGAAAATAAACAAAATGAATAAATGAATAATTTAAAACCATAACCATTAACCTAAACATGGTTCAAATCAAACATACACCCAAGTTTGCATGTATCATCAAACATGATACAAACTAGTGCACAAAACAATATCATATATATACAATGTGCACATCAAGTGAGAAAATCCATCTTAAGTGAACCAATACTAGTTAATGTAAAGTAATATATCAAATATATAATTATACATTAAATCATTAAATCAACACTTGATTTAACGATCCGGTCATATCGCATATAACCGACTAATTTCAATAATAACAAATTATCGAATCAACACTTGATCCGATAACCCGGCTATATCGCATATAACCGATCAATGTTACAAATCGCGAGAATCGAATCCAGTATCTCATACTGGCATTATTCTCGGTCTCTCACATATCTCATATGTTCTCCTATTTCGTTTTGCTTGAGCCAGGAAACCTCTGTGTAGGACTCTAAAGACTCGTCAATACGCCGGCAGCAGGTGATGATCATATCAAACACCCACAAGCCGCAAGCGGTCTGCTAAACGTAACGGCCACCCGGGTATTGAGCGATCAGAAGATCGACGAGCAAGCCCGCTCACACTCCTGTGAATCCAACCAGTAACACTTACCGTACAGTCCGGTCTGATCGTCTGATATGTCGCATATCTCGCCTAGGGGTGGTAAACGTCAGACCCCAATAGCTCGATAAGTCATGTCGATATGAGGTCTATAACAGTTCGAGATACTACTGATAACACTTACCAGTAAATCTCAGCAACCCTGGCCAGGGATTTCCGGTTATAGACAATCGAACACAGTGCAACATCAACTCCCTATACCGGGAGAGACGAATCCCCTCCTATCGCTCATTGCCTCCATGTGATTCGGGGCTGTACCCAAAAGCCACCGTTTTGCACGCCCTCTTGGACGTGGTAAGGTAGAAATCAAAGCACAGTGGGAATCACACAAGACTCTATGACGATCTCGGGTCTACAGACTAACCTGTACTAGTGTCACCAGAGAACTGCCATCTGACGTGAGGTATAATACCATCTGGGAGTTCTCGGCGAGTCCGTCCAGTGTACCCAGTCTCCACTGAGCACCCGTATATCATCTCTGATGTCAAACACCAATGGATATGGGATCATCCATCGCCCATCTGTATGGGTCGAGAAGGTACACGCTAGTCTACACTGGTATATCGATGCCCCGTCTCGATACACCCACGACTAGGGACCTTGAAGGATGTACTTATGGACTACCCTGTCCCCACTAGTATGATCCGCATCATAGTCCAGGTAGTCAAGTACACATCCTAAGGGCTTTACCAACATGTAACAGAGAGACAAACAGTATACACGTTAAGGTAAAGAGTAACCAGATAGCATACTATCATGTCGAGCAAGAAAGTCCTCCCTATATATGTCCCAGCATCCACTACAATATACATCCTATGTACAGTAATGGCCTCTAGGGCATACATATAACTAACAACACATAAGTTAGAACCTACGGCCTACGTATGCAAGAAGAACCAATAACCCTCGACATCGACGTACAAACGCCAATCGATCGAGATAAAACACCAATATCAGAACATAAGTCATTAAACCCACAAAATATAAAACAACAACTTAGAAAACCGGTCCCAGATTTTGCTTCAGGTAGTATGAGTCTAAACAAGCAATACAAAGGGTTAGTCTAAGAGATAAATGAGCTACTGAACCAACCTTAGCACCAATAACCACAGATGACCCGGCCAGATTCCTAAAAAATTCGATCTTGCCGGCCCCTATGATGACTGGGGACCTACATACATCAACACATAACATCAACATGTATCATCCCAAGAGTTCATCAACTCTTTCTCTGTTTCCAGTAAACGGAGCTATGGTCATCTTATCTTTGTGACATGACTGGCAAGTTTCATACGATGTAAATTCAAACTGATTTAAATATGCATCTAAATGTAACTTTAGCTAGTCGGGTCACATTGATCTGACCTAGTCTACAATACCTCAAGAAGGATCTGTTCATTTCTGAACTATTCTTCTTGTGTGTGTTCCGTGTACTAAGAACTGTAGTTTGATTTAGAACATCAATGCTTTTAGATAACGTGCCTGAACCGATCAACTTTTGATATAGAAAATGTTCGAAACATTATCCAACAATACGAAATTTTATCGTTTCTTTACTAATAAAGAGACAGATATGATTTTGTATATCAGGTTCGGTATCTAATAACATTTGTTCAGAATCAATGTATTAAGGTAATACAGGGTGACAGTGACCAACAGACCTGGCTGCAACACTTGCACCGTTTTCTGCCTCATGAAACTTATCACCCGTTCTCAGTTCTCCACCTTTCTGTAGCCCTATGTAACATATTACATATGCGGGATCCTGATCCGGTATCATATACCCAGGACGTAAAGGACACTGAGAAACAGTTCTATGTAACGAACACACCCGAAGAAGATGCATCATATGCACTTTCTTCGTTTGGGCGGCATGGGAAATTTGGTATTCCCCAATTTCCTGCTCTGTCTTATAACAATTGTAAGTTGGAGCGGGACCAACGTTCCCCAGCTCAGTATAACAAGCGGGTTTGGTCAATATTCCGTATTATTATCTTGATTAAGGCGTGATATGGTCGCTACCTGGAGAGAGAGAGAAGAAAACACTCAGCGTGCGCTCTTGCAAGAATAGATTGGTTATTATTTTATCTAATCAGGATGGCTCCCACTGCTTTTTATCAAATCTTCCTTCAAACCCTAAAAGGAAAGACTATCCGGGATTAATTACACGCTACAAGTTCGCCAATCTTTCAGCCAGGCCAGTGTCGGTACTTTGAGGAAGGTGCCCCGTGCTTTCGCACGGACCTAATTACAGTAAACCTCGTTTTTCCAGAGGCGTAACCTCGTTAATACCTTTCTAGACACCTACTTGATCGGCTAATTGTAATGTGTAAAACTCTCCTAGGAGTAACAATTACTCGCAGCGGGTATCAGGATCCAACTATCTCATAGAAGGTATGCAATCTCATTGCAAATTTCAACACTTGAAATTCCCGATAATATTTTGCCCCTAACGTGCTATGACCTTGACGAAAGCCAACAAACCATAGCCCACTAGTCAAGTTCAACCCGTCATTTCCTGATTGAATTAAACCCACCGGCACGACCCTTGACGAAAGCCAACAAAGCCGCACAACTACCCTAATCCAATCACATCGTATGCTGCAGATAAGCAGCATATAGCTACCGCACACCGCACCTTGACGAAAGCCAACAAATGCAGCACGAATACTATATACAACTTATCTGAAATGACGGAGGGCTACGACAGGTTTTTCTGAAAACCTATTGCGTAATGAACTTGATATCGTTGTAGGATCGAATGAATTTTGAAATGGAGTGTTTTTGAGGCTTTTCTAGTTTTGCTAAAGGAGTCACTCCCGGTGAAGGGATCGTCAGTCCTTTCCTCGTCGAATGAGGTGCGGGATATATCATATATATCACTGTGCAAAGAAGAAACTATAGAAGCAATCAAAAACCAAACCGAGGGGTGTAGCATCTGCCAGTTATTGCTAAAGGAGTCACTCCCGGTGAAGGGATCTCGGTCCTTTCCTTATCGAATAAGGTGCAGGATGTTCTACAAGGAAAACCGCGATGCAAAGCAAGAACTGTAGCTACCTGTTTTATTTAGAAATTCGATTCCACAACATCTTAGGTTTCTTTTATTTCATTAATCTCATTAATGAAGTCCCGTCATTTAAATACCTAAACATCACAGATAAATACGACGTACACTTTTGCCATCCGCATTCGCCTCGATGTCCCCTCATGCACCGTTAGGTTAGGTAACTAACGGCAGAGCAGGGCAGGGCTAGCGCGGGTGTAAAACATAAGCAACGCCTTTACAATATATCATATATACTATATACTGTATCTATCACAGAACATCACATGATCACATCACAGATATCGCAGCAGAAGAATCATATGAAATATTGGATATACTAGGACGTCCGTGTTTTCAATACGAGCCAGTATAAAACACGGATTCCACGGTCGCGATGAATAGCCAAACCCACACCCCTAGACCCCTACGAGAGCGGCAAGCAACCCTACCAATTCTAGAGTTAGGAGACCCGGACTCGACTCCTCGAGTTGGTCTCCCACTGAACTCCAGAACCCGGTTACTTGTGCCCTCCTCCTTGGGTCTATCCTAGTGCGGAAAAGTAAATAATATACAAAGGGTGACATCTTCCGCAACCTGGAAGTACCCCAATAAAAGAATATTACATACAAGTTTTTACATGAATGAAAATGAAAAACACTCATCTCACATAAAAAAAAAACCCGGCTATTCAAACGTGACGATCCAATATAACATATCCAGCAACACATAACATCACATGTCATCAACGTAAGTAAATATGCGCATCCCAATTGTCGTTGACATAAAGCAACGAAACCGGCGATATCACATATTACACTTACGGTCACAGAAAAGAAAGTGTAAAACTACAACAGTTGGAATCCGCAACCTGCATAGACATCGCATGCCTAATCAAATGAATTCCTTAGACATCACATGCCTAACAATTATAAACCCCGCATTTTAGTCTCATTATCGAAAACACTTTTCAATATCTAATCGGGCAATTCAACAAGATTCCCGACATTCTGATCGAATGCTCGTCGCAAACTTTAGTAGACGGCCGCACCCCCGATGCCGTCGACGAAGTGCACCAAGGCGGAACACCGCTGCCGCGAGCACCCGAACGGATGCTTTCGGCGACGGGGTTCTCCTACAGTCACTTGGTCGGGGCTATGGGGTGTAGCTGTCTATTAAGTTTACCCGGCGAGTATCCGCGTACGCTACGTGATTGCGACGGACTTTTGATCACATCAAAATTCCGTGGCAACCGATCAAGTGAGACTAAAGTGCTATGTTTATAACATCCATTCAGTTATCTCATAACTACTTGTGAATTCCAATTATTGTATCACATTCCGGATAAACAGAAAATGTTAAACTTTCCGATCGAACATTCGAACACCTAAGTTTTCCCGATACAGCTCAACACATGAAATAAGTCTAAAAACATTCAGTTCATGCCTCAGTACCAACGGTCCAGCCGTAGAAGGGTCAAGCCAACGCCTCACATGTGGCACGCCGTACTGCCCCAAACCCTAAGGTTCAAAGGGCAGTTCAAGACGGTCACATAATCGAGTTAAGGTTTGTTGTCTTCTAGAGGGACCATCGTGTTACTTGCACTACTTAGAACGTTATTAAACCACGGAAAGATCCAACACTTGGAAATTTCCCGACAGGGGAAAAGATGGGTATTTATATCCGGTCGAACTTTTTAACATATTCTAAAAATATCCGGAAAGCCACATGGACAAAGTTTGAAATTTCCGATCGAATCATAGAGGCCCCAAAACATCCCAGAAAACTCAACTCTTGAGTGCAAATTAAAAATTCCCAGAAAACTCAGCACCAGAAAATAGGAATTACTGTGCAAAACTCAATGCAATAGGAGACCGTACGACCGCGGAACCGCCGCACATGCCAAGCTCGTGCCGCGGTTCCGCGGTGGCTTAATTGAATTAGGCCCCCGTATTTCACAGTAATTCATATAAGACCCTGCTTAATTTTCTGCATATTTTTAATATGGACAAATGCACAGTTTTGAAAAAAGTACAGAGAAGGCTATTGTATTAGGGTTTCGGGTTCGTACGGACTTCAAACTTCGTCTACCCATCGCCTAAGGCTCTAGCTAGGCTCTAATACCACTGTAGGGTTCCTAGGCACAGTAATGAGGTCTTACAAGGCATCAACCATGCCAATTTCAAATTTTACAAGTGCCGAGAAACCCTAGACTAGATCGTTAACTAGAATTTTAGGCGAAACAAGAACTAGTAAACTACTTTACTATAGGGTAAACGGAAATACAACCTTTGTAGATCCGGTTCTCCACCTCCATGGCTCCGCGATGAAGTCTCCTCACTGCGATCATCGGATCCCGGGCTCTAGCGTCGGCTTCATCGGAGAAATGGGCGGGCTAGGTCGTCGGCTTCGATACCGAAGATGATCTACGTCGAGGCATCTCAAACTCGAGCTCCGCCTTCACCAAGTCAAGAAACTTGTGAAGACAACACACTCTACTACATGGCAAGTAGTAGAGGATGAAGAAATAGGAAGTGGGTTGGCTTTAGATTTGGATTTCTCACTCTTTTGATCATTTCACCATTGGAGGTAGCAAGGTTTCTTCTTCTTGATGAAGATGAAGAAGAAGAAGAAGAATATGATGAGAATGGTGATATCAATAATAAAATCAATTGACCTTATCATAATGCAACCTTGGGTTAGATTTAACTCTTGTAGATAGCAAACCCTAGTTTAGCTAATGGTTAGGTTTAAATATAAAACAAAATGGTTACTAATTCAAAGCTTCATGAAGCTTCTACAAAAGACAAAATTAGCAACCATTTCATTTTAGCCAAAAGGAATTAAGAAAATAAACAAAATGAATAAATGAATAATTTAAAACCATAACCATTAACCTAAACATGGTTCAAATCAAACATACACCCAAGTTTGCATGTATCATCAAACATGATACAAACTAGTGCACAAAACAATATCATATATATACAATGTGCACATCAAGTGAGAAAATCCATCTTAAGTGAACCAATACTAGTTAATGTAAAATAATATATCAAATATATAATTATACATTAAATCATTAAATCAATACTTGATTTAACGATCCGGTCATATCGCATATAACCGACTAATTTCAATAGTAACAAATTATCGAATCAACACTTGATCCGATAACCCGGCTATATCGCATATAACCGATCAATGTTACAAATCGCGAGAATCGAATCCAGTATCTCATACTGGCATTATTCTCGGTCTCGCACATATCTCATATGCGCTCCTATTTCGTTTTGCTTGAGCCAGGAAACCTCTGTGTAGGACTCTAAAGACTCGTCAATACGCCGGCAGCAGGTGATGATCATATCAAACACCCACAAGCCGCAAGCGGTCTGCTAAACGTAACGGCCACCCGGGTATTGAGCGATCAGAAGATCGACGAGCAAGCCCGCTCACACTCCTGTGAATCCAACCAGTAACACTTACCGTACAGTCCGGTCTGATCGTCTGATATGTTGTATATCTCGCCTAGGGGTGGTAAACGTCAGACCCCAATAGCTCGATAAGTCGTGTCGATATGAGGTCTATAACAGTTCGAGATACTACTGATAACACTTACCAGTAAATCTCAGCAACCCTGGCCAGGGATTTCCGGTTATAGCCAATTGAAAACAGTGCAACATCAACTCCCTATACCGGGAGAGACGAATCCCCTCCTATCGCTCATTGCCTCCATGTGATTCGGGACTGTACCCAAAAGCCACCGTTTTGCACGCCCTCTTGGACATGGTAAGGTGGAAATCAAAGCACAGTGGGAATCACACAAGACTCTATGACGATCTCGGGTCTACAGACTAACCTGTACTAGTGTCACCAGAGAACTGCGATCTGACGTGAGGTATAATACCATCTGGGAGTTCTCGGCGAGTCCGTCCAGTGTACCCAGTCTCCACTGAGCACCCGTATATCATCTCTGATGTCAAACACCAATGGATATGGGATCATCCATCGCCCATCTGTATGGGTCGAGAAGGTACACACTAGTCTACACTGGTATATCGATGCCCCGTCTCGATACACCCACGACTAGGGACCTTGAAGGATGTACTTATGGACTACCCTGTCCCTACTAGTATGATCCGCATCATAGTCCACGTAGTCAAGTACACATCCTAAGGGCTTTACCAACATGTAACAGAGAGACAAACAGTATACACGTTAAGGTAAAGAGTAACCAGATAGCATACTATCATGTCGAGCAAGAAAGTCCTCCCTATATATGTCCCAGCATCCACTACAATATACATCCTATGTACAGTAATGGCCTCTAGGGCATACATATAACTAACAACACATAAGTTAGAACCTACGGCCTACGTATGCAAGAAGAACCAATAACCCTCGACATCGACGTACAAACGCCAATCGATCGAGATAAAACACCAATATCAGAACATAAGTCATTAAACCCACAAAATATAAAACAGCAACTTAGAAAACCGGTCCCAGATTTTGCTTCAGGTAGTATGAGTCTAAACAAGCAATACAAAGGGTTAGTCTAAGAGATAAATGAGCTACTGAACCAACCTTAGCACCAATAACCACAGATGACCCAGCCAGATTCCTAAAAAATCCGATCTTGCCGGCCCCTATGATGAATTTTGGGTTCGTCTTCTCAGGGTGGTCTTCTAGTGTTCAATCTAGGTCAATAGAGTTTCTTGTTTTTCCTGTAAAAGTCTCGGGTCACTCCAGATTTCCTGTAGTCCACAAAATATTCACAAAACCGACATTTGAAATATCTAACTCAAGTTTTAGGGTTTATTCACTGGTTTGATCTAGGTTTTTAACACTAAAGGGGGTTGTAGTCACCAATTACACCTCAATTGCACCATCATAACTCAAGAATCCCCTAAACATCATCTTGGAATTTTCCAAGATCACTAAACCTTACTTAATCAATTCTAAACTAAAATAGAAGCTAAAGGAAATCAATTACTACACTAATGGTGAAAGAAATACCTCATTTGGCAACTCAAGAATTTTCTTGAGTTGCCTCAAGTGCTCAAAATCTCAACTTTCATAGTCCACCATGCTTGTAGTGAGCTTGTGCATAAATTTTGTGAAGAGGATATAAGGTTTTGATGTGTATTTGAGGGTGTTGTGAAGAGGTAGAGGAGGTGGAGGGAGAGGGCGGCCATGGAGGAGAGAAGGAGAAAAAGAATTGAAGAAAATGAAGTGAAGAAAAAGGAGCCATGGTTAAAAGAGACCCTTCACCCTCTCTCTCCTAAGCCAATACCTCATGGTATCAAAATATCTCCAATTTCTTTTCTTTTCTTTTAATTTCAAACCAAAAACAAAAAAAAGCCAAGTAATAAAAGAAATGAAGCATGGGTTTCAAACAATAAAAGAAATGTAACGAGTATTATGCAACACATCATGTTGCATGTCATGCCCATATCCTACTCAATGAAAAATTAGTAAACACTAATCGAATTTAGTAATAACCCATACATAATTAATTGTTTAACTTCCTAAAAATAATATTTTATTTTTCTGAAATGTTACAGTCTTCCCCCCTTAAATAAATTCGTTCCCCGAATTTAAATTGAAACTCCCCCAAATGCTAAAACATTTCAGCAAAACACTCAAGTCGTAGGGGCTCCGACATCATAAATACTTAAAACACATCTTAGCGCAATACATGCGGATGAAAACGAGTATATAACTCAAAATCAAAACTCTGTCAAGCATCACGCAATCATCAGAGTTATAGTGAAGATACCAATGTCAAAGTCCAATACGAAAACCAACATGATATACATCAAAACTATAACATGTACATAATACGCATCGTTGTAAACTCGTCAAAACATCTGAAAAGAAATGCATACCAACCCTTTTTCAAGTCGTTGTGCGATGCGCGCATCACGGCACAAGTAGCGGATGTTTATTGTAAGAAAAATTACTATATATATATATATATATATATATCCTTTGTTTAACATACAGGTCCCGCCATTTTAAAAATAATTTAGAAGGGTTTCCTTTGTAAAATTTTTCGTGCCATCTCGGACACACAGGAAAAATATTGAGACTGTAGCTCCTTTTTTGGAAATCCCTTCGGTAACTATCGATGCATGCAAAAACACCTAGGTACTGTTCTCAGAACAGTCCTGCTCGGTTACTAAACCAAATAGTAAATATCATAAAAACGTACCGCTCAAAGGAAATCACACTCAATAGTATATGTAATAATACCATGTGCGTCTGGTGCGCACAGAAATTGAAATCAATGAATGTGCCATACATGCGCACAGAAACAAAATCTAAGTGCAACGGGTGTGCATGAAAACACCTGTCAAGGACAACGGGTGTGCCTGACAACAATATCAGGTGCATCTGATATGCATGAAGAATCCCGATTTAGTGCATCTGGTGTGCACCAAAATCGCATCAAGCGCGCCAAGTATGCGCAAGAATCCAAATCAAGTGTACAAGGTGCACGAAAACAAATATCGAATATCACAATCAAAATCGACGATATACAACATACCTCAATCTAAATCAGGTATAGCATGGTATATAATCTCACATCCACGTGCATCAGCGTGCACAAAATCAAATCAAAATACTAAAAGTGCATGAAAACTACACCGAAGGCACAAGTCAAATCACATACATACCGTAGGCATGAAATCAAAATCAAACATCTCGAACGACATCAAATCGAAGTCAAGTGCAACTGTGGTGCACAAAATCTCAATCATGCAAATAAATCGCCCCAAATACCGAAATCCAAAATGACGGACACGTGATATTCGAATCACCAAATCGCAAATCGTAAACACTGTCGTTGATATGTCCTTCTTTTAAAGTCGAGAAGGTGTCGGTGCATCCAAAGCTAGTAGACCAAGATATCTACTTGTCTCCTGTTCATGGTCTGGCACCTTATGCCCTTAGGCTCTCGTCTCTCACTGTGGATTGCCAGTTACATAACTCCTCGACTCAACGGCCCAATATGGAATGATGACAGAAACAGTTCCGCTCTGGCACATCCTCTAAAGATCTCTGACCAACTATCATGGTCACTCATAACATGTCTCGTCGATGATGCCGAACTCTGGACTACTGGGTGTGCATGATACGACCGTTCCTGGGTCCAAATCTTCTCGTGTAGTATTCCAGAAAGATTCTGTCGGGGTCTCCCCCAAATCTCGTTTCTGCCGAACTGCCCGGAAGTTATCACCCTTTACTAAATTCATTTCTTGTTCAGGAATAGCTGCATACTCATCACAACTTCTTCTAAAAGATATATCCATATTCAACACCTCTGCATGCGTATCACATCTCTGATGTCAATGGAGTGGAACGCCACCTCGTCAAAATCTCGTACGAACTTCTTACTCCACTTTTCTCTAACGTGGACTGATTCGGACTCGTCTCTTCGTAACTGTATGGACTGCACTACAAACGGTTATACTCATATCTAGAGTCTCCCTTCCGAAACTATGAACTCGACTGCTCAATATCTTGTGGTAGGTATCTGGGTAACTACGCCCTCGGAAATTCTTCCAAATCGTCGGAGGAATACTCTTCATTCGTCCGCTTCCTATCAACTCTCAACGTGCCTGTCTGAAGTATTCTCTAGCTGAAATCAATCAATCTGATGACCTCGCATTGGGGTATGCAAACGAACCACATGTCCTAGTCATTCATCCATGGGTGACTAGCGATCTTCTATCATATCCCTAAGTACAAACTCGTGCTGCAATAGCTTCAAACATCTGGGGCGATATCTTGTTAGTCGCAGCAACAACTAGCTCATTCGTCCGCACGCTAAATAATGCCTCAATCCTCAAGAATAGATGATACATTAACGGTCATCACATTCTAGCTGGCCTCTAGCAGTGGCCTAATCCTCTAGTGCTGATCTGAATGTTCGAGAAATCTTAGTAAAAGCAATCCATCAAGACGCTCATGTCACGAAGAACACAATAAAATGACATATCTATTCAATCGTATGTCACCGGAATTACACCCTGGTTAGTCCTCATCCAAGACGAGCTCATGCTGACCGCAACTCTAGCCGCAGCTCTCTCTGCCCGTGCAAATGTGGTAACAAAAACCACCATCCGACATCGATGAGGATAGATCAAAGGAACGAATAGAATACGGTGCATAGAAATGTACATCCTAAGGCTTCTTAAGCGGAGTAGCGTATCGTAAGTATGCCGCGGAATATACACACGGTACGTCACTCTACTTAAGTCACCTACTCCATCAACCAAAGTCACATATGCGACAAAAGTTCGGGTCTAATACCCCATCGACCAAGTCTAAGTTCCGTAAGGTCAAGCGTAGGTTCCGAATATATATATACGCCCTAGACTCCGCATAGTCAAACCTAGACTCGAACCAAGCTTAAACCTAGCAATCTGATACCAACTTTGTCACGACCCGAAGGTACGGAACATGACTGTCACTTAAATTACGAAACATCTAGAGGCGTAACGTAACCTAAGTAAGCCAAAGCCCAGAAATATAAACCATTTAAAAAAGAGAGTGAAGGAATACTTATTCAAAAGTTAACATATAAATTCACTTTGAAAGTCGTAGTAAGCATTTTTAAAAACATCAAGTTTTCCCCAAAAACGGCAGAGTTTCCTTTGTAAAAACAGGCCCCAAACGGGTACAAACATGCATATACATAAGTAATGAATAAAGGCATCCCCAAGCGGGAGCTAGATTTTCGCCAATTGACGGAAACAACCACGCAAGCCATATAAATATACAACGCCGAAGGTAAGGATCAAAACTCAGAAAGAAACCCAACATCCTCAAGAAAACTAGAGAAGAATCATAATAATAAAAGCGCGTGACTCTAAGGTCGAAAGAATAAACAACTGGTTTTCTAAGTTTATCAAATAATACAAGTCTGGTTGATGGAGTTTACTAGATACAACTGAAATAAATAAAAGTACAATGGTGGTCACGATGCAAGTGAACTCACCTACCCAAGCAATCACCCGGAAGGAAGTAGTATGCCAACGAAGCCACCATGGAACTTGTACGGCTAAACCTGCAAGAAACTGTGGCACAACCGGGGTGAGTTGCCAACTCGTGAGTAGAAAACATCACCGAGAAGTAATCGCATGTATGACTCTTTCCTAGGTCATACAATGAAAATACTCAATACTACAACAAGGGTAACAGTATATGATAAGTGTGATATCAAAATACTCGTGTCTGTGTCAAGAAAAATAATATATCGATGGTGACATGTACTAATGCACCATCCAACGTGTGTCCAGCAACGACACACAAATCATGATAAAACCCGAGTGCCCAGCATCGACACTCAAAACATCACGAAGTCCGTGTCCGACAGCGACACATAATACTCAAATCTCGGGCTCCGTCAGTCCGGATCGGCCCATGGGCTCCGTCAGTCCGGATCGACCCATATATCCATCTCTCTCATAACTCCGAACGGTATCCACTGGATATCCGTCGAGTTTCCATACAATCACCGATAGGTAGTGCTCCCCTTCCAGGCTCATCGTCATCCCTACAAAATCACTCTCGCCCCGGGATACCTCACCGGGTCCATCATGTACCCGCAGACGGTTCTTTCACTCATCGAATCGGGTCTCGAAAACCAACTCAGAACCGAGAAAACATCATGGTGGATTCTACTCATCATATCAAGGAAAACCGCATCTTTCTCTTTTACAATAATCATAAGTTTATAAAATTCACATGCGGTTTCCCAAATCCAGAAATCTCATGAAAAATCCGAAATCTCAAAATCACGAGTCAGCGAACAGTGAATATCGGCATAAAGTCCCAGAACAGTACATAACCGAATGAATATATGAATTCATCGGTATCTAAGTAAGGAATGCAATAACTAAACTAGCATATGAAAGAAAGCGTACTGGTACTATGTTGAAACTACCCGCTAGCAAATTATACCAATGAAGTAATGTTTTCTAATGTGTATGTGACATGGAAATTAACGATGATAATGTGTGTGAGCCGGCAAGCAAGTGTACGTGGAATATACGCATCATTGGTAATGGTGCTGGTGTCCTGAAAACAGGGGTTCATAATTACTGAAGAAAACACATTTATAAGCATGCAATGCGATGAGAACAGCATGAATATACGGAAAATGATGTAGTAACCGCAACATTGAAGAATATACCTTTCTATATACGAGTCACAGTTTTTTTTGGTGTTTGAAATAGCACGAATCGTGGTTTTAGAAAAATAGGAGCTACGGGGTCTTTGAGAAAAGATACGTCTTTTGAAAAATACGTAGTATCCGTCGGCCCGTCTTTAAAATACTCATGATTCGTTATTTTTGAAAATAAGTATGACTCGAGCATAGTCGAAAGGGTAAGGAATCCAGCTAAAGTCCGAGTCGATATATCTAGTAGTCGGTGATCCCGCCTCAATAGCGTCACGTATGGTAAAATACATAGTACGACATCCTCGGGTCAAGAGTGCGGATCAATCATTATATCTATATCTCGTACGGTAAAATCCATCGTACGACATCCCAAAATCGGGGTACGGGTCAAATATCACATATACCTCATTATTCATATGGTATCATTATCATAATATTCTAAATTAGGGGTACCGTTCTAAAGTCTAGTACATTCCAATATCATCAAAGATATATCCTCGCGTGTATGAAAACACATCGCCCAACGATCCACTATACTATCATGTCGTATATCATATCACGACCCGATCACATATCACAATCTTACGGCATCATGCCCGATTATATCGGCTCATCTCTAAGTATTATATACTAGTCTCATCCACTGTGTATACGTATATGTATATGTATATATGTATGTATGTATACACACACACACACACCCCAACGCATCCACACACACACACACACACATATATACATATAAACATATGCAGCCAAACATATCACGTGTGTGCATGTGTGTGCGTGTCAATCTTTACTCTAGGGTTTCGCGACTAAGAAACTAAACTACAATCACTTTCTTCCAATTACACTAAATCCAACCAATGGTCTCCTAAAGCCTTTCTTGCTAAGTATTCACATCTCACAATAACACATATGCATATATATCATAAACGCATCATACCCTACGAAATTGCGGGGGTGCTATTCGCCATCCACCCGACTTCCCCCGTAGATATACATCTACTCACCTTGATCCTTGCTTTCCAAAGTCGATGCCTCCATGCTCTTTCCCTGTCGTATGACGTCCACATGGGTACCTATTGTTTCAAATACATTATATCGTAAAACAAGAATCAAAATACAAGAAAACCAATACGGCACACGAGACACACACAGGTTAGAACCTACTGCCTACGTATGCAAGAAGTACCAATAACCCTCGACATCGACGTACAAATGCCAATCGATCGAGATACAACACCAATATCAGAACTTAAGTCATTAAAACCTACAAAATATAAAACAACAACTTAGAAAACTAATCCCAGATTTTGCTTCAGGTAGTATGAGTCTAAACAAGCAATACAGAGGGTTAGTCTAAAAGATAAGTGAGCTACAGAACCAACCTTAGCACTAATAACCACAGATGACCCGGCCAGATTCCCAAAAAATCTGATCTCGCCGGCCCCTATGATGAATTTCAGGTTCGTCTTCTCAGGGTGGTCTTCTAGTGTTCAATCTAGGTCAATAGAGTTGCTAGTTTTTCCTGTAAAAGTCTCGGGTCACTCCAGATTTCCTATAGTCCACAAAATATTCACAAAACCGACATTTGAAATATCTAACTCAAGTTTTAGGGTTTAGTCACTGGTTTGATCTAGGTTTCTAACACTAAAGGGGTTGTAGTCACCAATTACACCTCAATTGCACCATCACAACTCAAGAATCCCCTAAACATCATCTTGGAATTTTCCAAGATCCATAAATCTCACTTAATCAATTCTAAACTAAAATAGAAGCTAAAGGAAATCTATTACTACACTAATGGTGAAAGAAATACCTCATTTGGCAACTCAAGAATTTTCTTGAGTTGGCCCAAGTGCTCAAAATCTCAACTTGCATAGTCCACCATGCTTGTAGTGAGCTTGTGCATAAATTTTGTGAAGAGGATATAAGGTTTTTGTCACGACCCGAAAATTTAGCTCGTGACCGGCACTTAAATCACGCAACGTCTAAAGGCGTAACGTAATTCAAGTAAGCCGAAACCCAGAAATCTAAACCTTTTTAAGAAAATAAAAGAGGTGAAGTTTTGAAATAAAGGTATGATGAAATCAAATGTTTTCTTAAATGCATAGATAATGGAACATGAAAAATGCAAGTGGATTTTATTAGTTGAAAAACATGTTTAGTCTTTTAAAAATTTGGGCAGCACCTCCCTTGTATATTTTGATCCAAAACCACATATACATGATAATAAAAAAGGCATCCCCAAACGGGAGCTAGCTCTTCGCAAATCGGCGGAATCACAACCACGCAAGTCAGAATATATGTATACGACGCCCAACAACGAATATCAACACAAAAGAATAATGTAAAGAAGCAAGACATCAAATCCCCCAAGCGAACATATAACCCATCGCTCTAAGTCTCGCAACCACAAGTCTGTCTAAGTCTTACTAATTATAAAAATACTAGTTTCTGATTGATGGAGTTGACTAGATACAACAGGAATAATAAATACAAGAGTGGGCACGATCCAATGTGTCCTACCTACCATAGAAAATCACCTGAAAGCAAGCTATGTGCGAGCGATATCGCTACTGATCCATGCGGTCAAACCTGCAAGAACTGTGGCACAACGGGGGTGAGTTGCCAACTCGTGAGTAAAAAACATCAGTAGGTAGAAATCGAATAAAACAACGATTCCTAGGTCAACTATATCATAAAGGTAATACTATGATATCAAGGGTGACCGTATCTGCATATATACCAACAATATAATCACTGCATGTATGCAATAAACATCTGAATCACATGCCTATATGTAGGTGGATATCGTCCATGTGTCTGTCAATGACACAACAACATCATGGAACCTAAGTGTCCAACATCGACACTCGAAACATCATGAAAGAATATGCATGTATATAGGAGGATAACAACCAACGTGTGTCCATCAACGACACATCAAAATCATGGAACCTGAGTGTCTAACAACGACACTCCAAACATCATGAAACCCGTGTCCAACATCAACACGTAAATCCACATATCTCGGGCTCCAGCAGTCCGAATCGGCCCACGGGCTCCATCAGTTCGGATCGGCCCAAATCATCACACGACTCCAATCGGTATCCTCCGGATAACCACCAAGTCCAAATACTATCACCTGTAGGTAGTGCTCCCCTGCCAAGCTCACCGCTTAACTATACGAGTCTTCTTGTCCCGGGGTACCTCACCGGGTCCACCATGTACCCGCAGACGGTGCCTACCGCTCCTCGAATCGGATTTCACATACCAATCTCAGAACCGAGAAAACTCATGGTGGACGTCTCGAAATATTATATCAAGAGAAACCGGGTTTTTAAAACAATACATACTTTCTTTTGAAATATAACCGCGGTTCTCAAATCCAGAATCTCATGAAAACAACATCTCAATGCATATAATCGTAAAGCATGATGTATGCAACATAGAACAGAAATGTGAGCATATCAAGTATATCATGCAACATAATTTAGTGATGTGAGCATAGCAAGTATATTATGCAACATAGTATAGTGATGTGAGCATAGCAAGTATATCATGGAACATAGCATAATGATGTGAGCATAACAAGTATATCATGCAACATAGCATAATGATGTGAGCGTTTCGTGTAAGTGACATAGTAATTATCGATGATGAAGGTGTGTGAGCCGGCAATCTGTGTAAGTGTAACATACGCATAATCGATAATTGTGTAGGTGTACTGGCACATGTATATGTAATGCAATGAGAATATCGTAAACGTACCATAAAGTACATCGTAGCGAAATGCTATAAGGTATACATATGTATAACATATCCGAGTCGATGAATCTATCAATCGGCAATCCAGCCTCATAACATCACGTACGGTAATATATCGTATGGCGGCATCAAACAATCAGGGATTCCATCAACCTATATGACAATGAAGGTACGGATCTAGCGTCTCGTACGGTATATCACTTATTATTCTCATAAATATATATATATATATATAGAGAGAGAGAGTAAAATGGAGCTGTGTCTTGACACAGTTTATTGCCTGTGTTTTCCTTCCCTTTACTCACGTGGGCCACAACATTCTTTCTCTTTCTCTTTCTCTAAAAAAGGGGAAAGGAAAAAACAGCAGCATTCTTTCTCTTTCTCTGAACAAGGGGAAAACCCTAGAAGCGAGATCCTCTACTCTGCTCTCTCCATCTCGATTCATGGCTTGATAGCGAGAAATCTTTCTCAATTTCGGACTCAACGTCTTGCCCTCGGCTCCCTCGCTCCTTTCATGCGACTCGCCTAGAGTTTTTCCATTGCTTCCCCCAACATCGTTCGCGACTCTCTCGCCTCAATTTGGGTTGGATTAATTTCGGTCTCAATCATTTTGTATCGCAACCCAGAGTCTCTTAGGCTTGGTGAGAATTAATTGTGTCAACTTATTTTTTCCAGCAATTGGGTTTGAAAATTGGGAATTTTCATAATTTTTCTTCAAAGTTGAAGGATTTAGTTTTGATTTGTTCAAGCAGAAAATGTTGGGTTGTCTTTAATTTTTTTTCATATATGGCAATTAGAAATTTTATAATTCTATGTAGAAAGATGTTGGTTTGGCTTCACTTTGTGGGAATTTTTGGTTTTTGATTTTGGGATTAGTTGTAAGGTAATCATTTTAAACAAAATCTAGTTTAGTCGAAATTATGGATCTTCTTTTTTCTTTTTGATGAGTAAGAAATTATTG
The DNA here is from genome assembly GCA_030015575.1 of Agapanthus africanus. Lineage (NCBI taxonomy): Eukaryota > Viridiplantae > Streptophyta > Magnoliopsida > Asparagales > Amaryllidaceae > Agapanthus > Agapanthus africanus. The sequence goes on from JASDDO010000008.1 coordinate 215,236,823, forward strand.
TGAATTCATGAGGAACTATTCGTTTTTTTGGTAATGATGATAAGTAGCATATATAGATTACATTGTTTGAGCTTCAAACTTGGTATTTGGAGACCGGTGTAAATTGAATAAATGGAGGGTCATTACTTTATATAAGCAAATTTGAGCAATGTATTTTATGCTTGTATCTTTTCTGTCCAGGAATTTATTCAATAGATATGTTTAAGCCACTATTGAAGGAAAAATCAGTGTCACGACCCAAGTTTGGATGTGACAGGCACTCAGATTATATCATATCTAAAGATATGCACAATCCAAGTAAGCCAAAAACCAAGATCAAAATACCTTATTTCGGAATTATTTAGGAAAATTTAGTTTTTAAGTAAAAATCTCAAGTTATGAAGTTAATTCATTTAAACAGTAATAAGGTTAAGTTTAGTTGCATTCCGAGTTGGAATAAACAATGTTAACAATAAACATAAATATAAACATATAGGACATCACTGAATCTCATAAATAAAGAAGCTATGAAACTGATCAACCGATCTCAACTGTACATATACATACCATCTCTCATTTCTAAGTCAAAATACAAGTCTGATAGAGTCTTTCTAGATACAAAAGTACAAAATGGAAGGTTACTACACATGTAACCTACCTAGCAAAAGAGGAAATACAACTGCAAAAGTGATCCTGCCCCGCAGCTACCCGTCCACTCTATCCCTGCAAGGAACTGTGGCACAACGGGGATGAGTTGCGAACTCAGTGAATACGACTAATATATAACGGCGAATAAAGTAAATATGACAATCATGCTACTGAATATGGATCAATATGATATATGAGTATATGTGAAATCCAATCAATAAATCTCATTATACTTCTGAAATCACAACTCAAGTAAATCATTTCTCGGTGTCCATCAACGACACAAAATCTTCATTTCTTATAGGCATCATTCCCCGAATGATCCTATACTCATAATATCGGTCGTTATCCTCTAGATACACGCCGTATTTCTATAACCAACTCCGGTATCGAGTAACCTCGCTAGGCTCCCCCGTCTCAATACGGCTATCCTGCCCCTCGGTCTCGACCGGGTCCACCCTGTATCCAACTGTATAGCTCCCCCACTCAGTATGGATAACGTAAATCCGCGACCGTATATCTCCCCCACTCGGTCCGGAATAAAACCAAAGACAGAAATCAACTCAGGGTGGACATGTCACATCAATCATGAAAAACTGGATTTATGTAGTAGTATTCAAAAACTCAAAATCATAAATCCTCAATTCTGCATCTATCTCATATCCAATATGGAAGTACGCATAAAGCAACAGGATGTAAATAATGAATTCTACCAATATACTTGACATATGAAATACAATATAATCCATGTTAATAAGTATGATAATTAAGTGTATGTGACATGGCAATATCGACGAGGTGTGTGTAACATATAAAATGTGCACGTGGCATGACTCGTCGATACTTGTGAAGTGTTCTAACAACTAAGCAATATACACATATTTTAACGAATGAAATTCTAATAATTAAACATGATGCTATGAATATCACATTAAGTAAAACCACGGGCGAAACACGCTATCTTTACTAAATTCCCCGGTAGATGTTTAGTCTACTCACCGGAAAGTCGAATCTACTCCGGAATCGCTAATCCTTTCCCTTTCCTCGCGGCTTCCGTACTTTTCGTATTAGAGTCTAATCATGCAAAATAACTTATATAAGCAAATGGCTATTCCGATATAACGGAAATAGAAACACGTTATCATACTTACTAGTTATCTACTATTTGATTATATTAAGTTATAAAACTCTTACTCTTGCTGGATTTTAGCCTAAATCTGTACTGTTGCAGAATTTAGAACGTTACGTAATTTAGTCGTGTCGTTTTTAACGTTTTACGATTCCTTTTCTGATATATCAACCCAGATTTAAACTACAGTGAAACTAAGTTAAATCAATAGTACCAAAATGACCTAAATTGTATACTGAACACACCCCAACAGAGCAAACCCCAAAATTTCCCAACAGGGCCGGCGACGCCGGCCAAAACTCTTCTGTCGCCGGCCCAAAACCGGCCCCCCATTTTCGTTTTCTTGTGGTGTGTTCTAATTGCTTTCTATATCATTTTAGCTCTGTTGAATTTATTTAGTTATGTTCCAGATTACAGCAGATTTCTAACAGACTCTAATTTTACCTAGAATACAATATTTTGTGACATGCTAAATTATAATTAACTAACTACAGAGCTTAATCTACCTACTGAGATTAAGAATTTACCCTCCTAATTTGCTGTAGGAATAACCCTCCAAGGATCTACAAGTCCCTCCTAGCTTGATGATGAGCCATCTCCATGATCAAGCTCCCTTTTCTTCTTCTTCCTCTTGTTCTTCTTGTTCTTTCTTTTCTCTCTTTATTTTTCCTTTCTTTTGAATTTCCTTTCATTTTTAAATCTGATTTCTGAACTGAAATTTAGTTATATATGTGAGAGGAGGAAGGGATAAGGTAAGGTGGTGGTGTCAAGTGAAGAAGTGTGCATGATTCATGCAAGGAGGAGGTGTAGGTTGAAGGTTACATGAAGCATGAGGTGTTTTGATTTATCTTTTATTTTCTTTTGATTATTTTGAATTTATTTTCAGAACTGAAATGATTCCCTTTAGTCACTTAAGCCCTTGACAATACCCTATTTACATACAATCTAAACTTTACAATTTGTCCCCTCACAACTTAACTTATTATATAACACCCTTATTAGTAAAATGAAGCTAAAATTTTCATTAAAACCCTTATAACTTATTTAATTTACATTCCAAAATTCTAATTTAATTTGTATTACATATAACTTATGAAGATTGACATATTTGATTTTAACCATTTTGTGATTTATTACCTTATTCTTAATCTAATTAATTTTGTTTATTTCTAACTGTTTCCTAATTGTTACAATCAGACTCTTGAAGGAATTGCGCTTGAATCTATCTATTTATTTTCTTACAAAGGATGCACATGATCGAACGATTGTCGATGTCAATTTTGTCGAAGGATTCTATTCTCTTGCACCCATCCAAATGTTGACGAAGCGCAAGAAATTTGTAATGGGTTTAGATTATTTCGATGTATTGAAAGATGTAAAGCTTATATGAAGTTTGTACGTATGTAAGTATTGCTAGATAAATGTTATTTGTATGAAATGAATATGCTTTGTAATCATGAGTGAGCTTGATAAGTAAATCAATTTATTATGCTTGTTGGCTCATATTGTACATTACATTTTGATTCTCTCTCGTATTTATAATCCCACTTTCCATGATTGCCTGAACTTGAAATCTGAACCTGAAACTTGGCCTAATCCTCATACTTTGCCTTACCCATAAACTGAATTTGAAGCTGAAGCAAGACCTAAACCTAAACCTTATCCTTAATCTAAGCATGGAGCTGAGCCAAAAAACCACTAGAATTTGATACCAAACTCATGCAACAACATCCCAAAATTGGCAAGAGAATTAATTCATCCCTAATTCATAAGTTGACTGTGACGTCATATATATGTTGTTAAAATAGATAACACAGTGCTTCATAAAAACCCAAAAATATGTGGGATAAAATTGATGCTTTACAAATACTTGATTTGCAATAGAAATTAAATTTATATACTTAATTTGCAATAGAAATTGAAGCTGATAAACAAAGAAACAAACTAACTAAGCCGAAATGAGAACTTGAATTTAAATAACATCTAAGAAATTTCATGTTTTATAACAACAGGCATTCATTCGAAGTTTAACAAAGTCAAACACTTCTAATACAAAATTTGAGCTTATGCTTTCAGCAGCGGCTTATAACAAAAATATTTAAACAATTTCAAGAGTACTCCAATGATTAAACTTCTTTTCAGCTATGTTTCAATTCTCGATTCATTCCCTCTTTAAGCAACTGATAGCTGATCCTGAAACATGCAACAATAAAAATATTAAAAGACGTTAAAAATTAGAGCAGAGCTGATTTCTGCATTCAACAAAAATACAAATACCTTCTTAGCAAACACAAAACAATAATCCCAAAGATATTTACTCTGTAACACCTGAAATAGAATTATCCTACAATAAAAATAGGCATGTTAATAAACTTAGGATTAAATTAATATAGATATAACTTTCTTACTGAAAGTAAACTATTACCATGTTCTTTGAACAAGTTCTCATGTCATGAACCTTTTCATGACATGTGCTACAAGTTCTTATGTCATGAACCTTAAAACATAGAAGACAATGCTTCATAAAAACCCAAAAATATGCAGGGTAAAATTGATGCTTTAAATTAAAAAATACTTGATTTGCAATAGAAATTAAATTTATAGTCAATATGTTATTAGAAAAAAAGCACAACAGACCAAAACAAAGACTTAAACTTAAAATGTATGTATAATAAAAATAGGCATGTGACACGAATGAAGAGTTACAAACTGCTATATATTTGTAGCTGATAAACAATGGAACAAACTAACTTAGCCGAAATTAGAACTTCAATTTAAATATAAACTTCTTGTTTTATAACACCAAACATTCATTCCAAATTTAACAAAATCAACACTTCTAATACAAAATTTCAGCATATGCTTTCAGCAGCATTTTATAACAAAAACATTTAAACAATTTCAAGAGTACTCCAACGATTAAGCTTATTTTCTACTATGTTTTAATCTCGATTCATTCCATCTTTAAGCGACTAATAGCAGCTCCAGAAACATGCAACAAGAAAGAAACTAAAAGGTGTTAAATATCAGAGTTGAACTGATTTTTGCATTCAACAAAAACTCAAATACCTCCTTAGTAAAAACAAAACGATAATCCTAAAGATATTTACTCTGTAACACTTGAAGTAGAATTATCATACAATAAAATTAGGCGTGTTAACAAACTTAGGATTAAATTAATATAAATATGACTTTCTCACTGAAATTAAACTATTACCTTATTCTTCGCACAAGTTCTCATGTCGTGTCCCTTTTCATGACATGCGCTACAAGTCCGGCTTGTTGATTGTGCTCGTGCTTGTGACGCGTGAATGCCAGAAGGAATCCTCGATGCTTTTGGTGGACGCCCTCTACGAGACACTTTCTTAGGGTCTTTAATAGTTATATGAGCCGATATAGCATCGCTAGAGCCCACTTGGCTGGATGGTGCATTAACTGGATTTGTATTTGTTGTACTAATTTTGTCACATTCTTTCCAGAAATTATCTACCAATTTAATAGCAATGTTATAAAATCTTCGATCTTGTGATACCTTCTCAATAAATTTGTTTACAAGCGCATGAAAACACCAAGTTTCAAGTGGAGTAATATCAAATCCACCATTTCCATCATTCCTTATGTCTCTTGAACTACTTATACCATGTGTTGTGCTATGTCTACCCTTAAGTGTCCATCTTGAAAGAATATAGCATTCCGGAATCTTTTCCATATCATACTTTTGCATCATGATATGCAATATATGCTTACAAATCAATCCTTCCGTCTCGAACTTTGCGCAAGAACATAAGAAAGTATGATCTTCCATATTACACTTCACATAACGAGTACTCGTCTTTCCTTTAATTTTAAAAGTCACATTATAAGATATGATTGGCCTTTCTATAAGCTCATTAGCATGACGACAAAACAATACACTTTTGAACTCTTCTTGAAAGATTCGAAATATATTTCTTGTGTATACCTCAGCCGCATGCGCTTCCAATTCATGCATATGTTTATTATCCGGCACTGTTCGTAAGTGCCAAGTGTCTTCTTGTTCTTCCTTTACTCGACGAGATGCTAAAGCATTATTGTACTGTCCAACAAACTGATATAAAGGAGTCATGGAATTGACAAAGCCATCGAAAAATGCATTTATACTCTCACTCCTTTGGCTAGATAGCATGCCTGCAAAGAAGGTGTTCTGTAAATATGCTTCGACCCAATGATGTCGTTGGTCATACATGCTTTGCAACCACTTCCACGCTTTCAACTCACTTTCTTTTTTCTCGGGCATCAAATCTTCTTTCTCGAACGTTAAATCTTGAAAATTCCTTTTATATTTATTATTTAAAATCAACCAACAATTTTCAGCTTCTTCAATTGTTTGCCTTCTTCTAGACCAATTAGTGTAGTCCTCATTAAAATCGGTACCATATGAATATCGTAAAGACCGTAGATGTTCATCCCCATGCAACCCGATATGCCAAATGCAATATCGATGATGGGTATTTGGGAACACTTTTTTAATTGCATTACGAATTGTCGGGTCTTGATGTTAGTGTATATGCCCTAGAGGCCATTACTGTATCATACTAGTTTGTATATTACTTGATGGAAGCTTGGGATATTCACAGTTGTATATACAATCTTGCTCGAAATGGTAGTATGCTACTTGGTTTGTCTCTGCTTTAATATGTGCATGTGTTTCTTTTAGCATATTGCTGTTACACATATTAGTAGAGCCCTTAGGATCTTTGCTTGATTATCAGCGTTGTGATGGCGCTCACACTCGTGGGAGCTGGGTGATCTATAAGCACATCCTTATACAGGTCCCTAGTCGTTGGACTATCGAGATAGGGCATCGATACTCCGGAGTAGACTAGCGTATGCGCTTCTCATCCCAGTGTGCGAGACGGTCTGTCCCACAGCCGTCAGTACGTCGTACTTGAGATAGTATACGGGTGCTCGTTGGGTTACGAGTACACTGGACAGGACTCGTCGGGGACTGTTGGTTGGTATTATACCTATCGTCAGTTATCAGTTCCCAGGTGACATGAGTACAGCTTAGACCGCTGACTTGACACTGTCACTTCGCCTCGAGTGTGTTCCCACTGCACTTTGATTTGTTAGGTCCACGTTACCTCTCCCGGTACTTTCAGGGTTGCGGAAACGGTAAATCAAAATTTTTCTAAACTTTGTAACATGGACCGTAAAAGCCGGATCTTTGCTAAACAATACACTAGCATCCTAACATGAGAAGTATCTACTCGGTTAGGGGTTATACCTCAACTTGAACTCCTTCTCTTCTTGTTGCTCTTCTCTTCTTGTTGTTCTTCTCTTTGCATGCTCGATGGTTGATCAGGACTTTGGCCACCTCCGCGGCCTCCTTGAGTCGAAGACGATCCACCCGAGAGATGTACACCGAGCTCCACCTCAAGCCGAGGTAACTAGGGCAAGGAGATTGCTAATCTAGAAGCCCTAGGATGTGTAGAGAAGATGTATGGATGTGTTTGTCAAGTGGAATCCTTTTTCTCTCAACACATGAGATCAAAGGAAAAATCAAGAGGAGGAAGAAGGAGAAGCAACCATGGAAATGTTTCTCATTTTCTTTTCTATGAGAGAGAATGAGAATGAGCAAATGAAAAGGTTAACCAAGAGAAAACCTAACCATGGTTGCAATAATGCAAAAAACATTATCATTACTAATCCCATCAAGATAAAGGTGATGGCTACAAATGACATGACCATTATCATAACAAAATAAAAAGAAAACCAAAGAATACTTTAGATCTTTCAAGAAGATCCAAGTCAACTTTGGTCAAATAGTCAAGATGGTCAAATGGTCAATGTAATTAGCCATAACATAATTATCAATGAAAGGATTAGTAAATAATGTCCCCGGCTCATAATGGTTTTGACCAAACGAAATGTCAAAACCCTAATGAGTCCGCCTCAAAATGGTTTTGGCCGAATCAACTGTCAAAACCCTAATGAGCTTGCCACATAACGGTTTTGGCCGAACCAACTGCCAAAACCCTAATGAGGCACCTCCTCCTTCATCGCTCCGGAAAACTGTGCATACACACCTGCATCCGTATTCCGTAGAATGCGGATGCACAGAAGACAAAACAAATCCATCCGTGCAATACTAGGATCTGGCTTAAACCAAAGCCCACTAGTATTGCCTGCCCGAACACCACACGCACACGAGTGTACGTAAGTGATCGCAGCCCTGCCGTAAAACCATACGGCCTCTACATGTTTCGCTCAGTGCAGGGAAACTCTCTGTGTGGGACTCTAAAGACTCGACACTACGCTGGCAGTGGGTTTAACCACAGACCGTAAGCGGCACTAGCTGTACGTAACGGTCTCCAGGTAGATGTCGATAAGAAGGCCGATGAGGTAAACCCATCCGAACTCCTACTGAGTCTGTATGTGACAATCTCCGTACAGTCCGGTCTGTTCGTCTGATACATCGCATGTCGGGCCTAGGGGGCGGTAAACGTCAGTCCCCTAATAGCGGTACAAGTCGTGTCGGAGTGAAGCCCAATACACCCTGAGATAACACTGGAAACCTACCAGTATATCTCGCTTGCCCTGGCCAGGGACTACTCGTGTAATGGCTCTCCTAGACACAGCGCGATGTCAACCCCCAATACCGGGAGAGACGAATCCTGTCTAACCGTCACTGCCTCCAAGTGCTTCGGGACTGCTCCCAACTACTACCTGTTTGCACGACCCAGTAGAGCCGTGGTAGGGTAGTAATCAAAGAACAGTGGGAACACACTCGAGGCGAAGTGACAGTGTCAAGTCAGCGGACTAAGCTGTACTCATGTCACCTGGGAACTGATAACTGACGATAGGTATAATACCAACCATCAGTTCCCGACGAGTCCTGTCCAGTGTACTCGTAACCTAACGAGCACCCGCATACTATCTCAAGTACGACGTACTGACGGCTGTGGGACAGACCGTCTCCCGTGCTGGGATGAGAAGCGCATACGCTAGTCTATTCTGGAGTATCGATGCCCTATCTCAATACTCCCACGACTAGGGACGTGTATAAGGATGTGCTTGTAGATTACCTAGCCCCCACGAGTGTGATCGCCATCACAACGCCGGTAATCAAGCAAAGATCCTAAGGGCTCTACTAATGCGTATATGTGATATAATAAATAAACACACATGTACACATTTAAAGCAGAGACAAACCAAGTAGCATACTACTATATTGAGCAAGATTGTCTGTACAACTGTGAATATCCCAAGCTTCCATCAAGTAATATACATACTAGTTTGATACAGTAATGGCCTCTAGGGCATACACACTAACAATCTCCCACTTGCACTAAGGCCATGTACTGGCGTATCGAAGACCTATCATCTCGATCAGCCGCTCGAACTGAGTCTGGGGTAAAGCCTTCGTGAATGGGTCCGCAGTGTTGTCCTTTGTGTCCACTCTCCGCACCTCGATCTCCTGGCGATCAATGATCTCCCTGATCAGGTGATACCGCCTTAAGATGTGCCTGGATTTCTGATGGGACCTTGGTTCCTTCGCTAAAGCTATATCCCCATTGTTATCGCAATACAAAGGTATTGGGTCAACAATGGACGGAACCACCTGAAGTTCACTAATGAACTTCTTCATCCAGACCGCCTCTTTTGCGGCATCGCTTGCAGCAATGTATTCAGCCTCCATCGCCGAGTCTGCGACGGTATCCTGCTTGGAACTCCTCCAACATACCGCCCCTCCGTTGAGGGTAAACACAAAACCCGAGACGGACTTGCTGTCATCTTTGTCACTCTGGAAGCTTGAATCGGTAAAGGACTCGACCCTGAGGTCTCCATTACCGTAAACCAGGAACATCTCCTTAGTCCTTCTTAGGTACTTGAGAATGTTCTTCACTGCTGTCCAGTAGTCCTCCCCTGGGTCTGACTGATACCGGCTTACCGCGCTCAACGCGTAAGCTACATCTGGTCTTGTACATAGCATCGCATACATTATAGATCCTACCGCCGAAGCGTAGGGTATAGTGCTCATGCGAACCCTCTCCTCGTCAGTCTTAGGAGACATCTTCTTGGAGAGGGTAATTCCGTGCAATGCGGGTATGCTACCGCGCTTGGAACCCTCCATACTAAATCTCTTTAGTACGGTCTCTATGTACCTGGACTGCGAAAGTCCCAATAGTCTCTTGGATCTATCTCTAAAGATCTTGATCCCCAGAATGTACGAGGCATCACCCAGGTCCTTCATGGAGAACCTTTGTGACAAAAATAGCTTGACCGATTGTAGCATAGGAATGTCATTTCCTATCAAAAGAATGTCGTCCACGTACAAGACTAGGAATACGACAGTTCGTCCTACAATCTTCTTATATACACAGGGTTCATCTTCGTTCTTGATGAAATCAAATTCCTTGATTGCCTCATCAAAACAGATGTTCCAGCTCCGCGATGCCTGCTTTAATCCATAAATGGATTTAAGCAACTTGCACACCCTTCCGCTGCTCCCACTGTCTACGAAACCTTCTGGTTGATCCATGTAAACGCACTCTTCCAAACAACCGTTTAGGAAAGCCGTCTTAACATCCATCTGCCAGATTTCATAGTCATGGAAGGCAGCAATGGCAAGTAAGATCCGAATGGATTTGAGCATAGCCACCGGAGAAAAAGTCTCGTCATAGTCCAAACCAGGTCTTTGACGAAAACCTTTTGCAACGAGTCTAGCTTTATAGGTTTCCACCTGCCCATCTACACCAAGTTTCCTTTTGTAGATCCATTTGCATCCAACGGGTTTTACCCCAGGTGGAGCAATATCCAAGGTCCACACTTTATTGGCGTACATGGACTCCATTTCGGATTGCATTGCTTCCTGCCACTTATCAGAGTCCCTACTGATAATGGCCTACCTGAAACTGGTAGGGTCATCTTCTTCCAAGATGCAATCCTCTCGATCCCCGTCAATGAGAAAACCGTAGTATCTCTCGGGCGGATGAGAAATCCTACCAGATCTGCGGAGTGGCTGAGGTTCGTCTGGGGTTATTGAATCCTGAGGTTCTGTCAAATTTTCAGTTTCAGTTTGTGGTCGCTGAATTTCTTCCAATTCTACCGTGCTCCCACTAATTTCTTTTGCAAGAAACTCCGTTTCTAAGAAAACGGCATGCTGAGCAACAAACACCTTCTGTTCCTCGGTGTGGTAGAATAGATATCCATAACCATTCTTTGGATATCCCACAAACTTACATAAAACTGACCGTGCCTCTAGTTTATCCGGTTTATGCGTTTTAACATAAGCCGGACAACCCCATATCTTAGATCTTTTAAGATATGGCCTCTTTCCATTCCATATCTCGAACAGAGTCTTAGGCACTGATTTAGACGGAACATCATTCAATAGGTATGCTGCTGTTAATAGCGCATGTCCCCAAAATGAAAGAGGCAACTCGGCATTACTCATCATGGAGCGAACCATATCCAGTAGGGTACGATTCCTCCGCTCCGAAACACCGTTGTGCTGTGGTGTATAAGGAGGAGTAAGCTGAGAGAGAATACCATTCTCTTTTAAGTAATCTAGGAATTCCGTGCTTAAGTACTCCCCTCCCCTGTCAGACCGGAGGATCTTGATACTTTTGCCTGTCTGGTTCTCTACTTCGTTTCTGAATTCCTTGAATTTCTCAAAAGCTTCAGATTTGTGTTTCATCAGATACACATATCCGAACCTAGAGAGATCGTCAGTGAATGTGATGAAGTACGAGAACCCACCCCTTGCATGTATAGACATCGGACCTCATACATCACTATGTACGAGTCCTAAGAGCTCGGTTGCTCTTTCTCCATGTCCGGTGAACGGAGATTTGGTCATCTTCCCTTTGAGACAAGACTGACAAGTTCCATAAGATGAAAACTCGAACGCATTCAAGAGTCCATCTTTATGCAACTTACTCAGTCTTTTCTCTCCGATATGACCAAGTCTACAATGCCACAAGTAGGATTCATTCTTATCTGAATTCTTCCTCTTGCGTGTGTTTTGTATATTGAGAACTGTATTCTGATTTAGAACGTAGATACCATTACACAGTGTACCCTCTGCAACCAGTACCTTATGAAGGTAAATGTTCATGATATTCTTTTCAAGAACAAAGTTATATCCATCTTTATCGAGTAAAGAAACTGATATGATGTTGCAAACCATGGAGGGTACATAGTAGCAATCGTTCAAAATCATAGTCTTGCCATTTGGCAATACTAGGTGATATTCACCGACGGCTGCCGCATTAACTTGTCCTCCGTTCGCTACTCTGAGCGACATATCACCCGGTGCAACTTTCCTACTTTTTCTCAGTCCCTGCAATAAATTACAGATATGAGATCCTGATCCGGTATCAAGTACCCAGGAGGTAGGGCTGACCGTAAAACAGTTCTCAATTACAAGAACACCTGAAGTAGATGCAAAACCATGCTTCTTCTTCGACTGGGTATCCTGGAAATCCATACAATCCCCTTTCCCATTCTCATATTCATGACTGTTGTCACAAGTTAGAGCTGAACCAACTTTCCCCAGTCCCGAATAAGAATTCGGATCGGTCAAGCGATACATTTTATTATCTTGATTAGGGCGTGAAAAGGTTGCTGCCTGGAGAGAGAAAAGAAACACTCAGCGTATGCTCTTGCAAGATTAGATTGGTTTATTAATTTATCTAACCAGGATGTCTCCCACTGTTTACTCAAATTCTTCTTAAAACCTTTTTAAAAGAAGAACTAGCCGGGTTTTAATTCACGTCACAATACTTGCTTAACCTTTCAGCCAGGCTAGTGTCGGTACTTCGAGGGAGGTTTTCCAACGCTTTCGCGAAGTTCCTTAATTCAAGAACCTCTTTTCCCTGGGGGCGTAGCCCCGCTGACACCTTTCTAGACACCTACTAGGTTTATAGCATTGATCGTTAAGTGAAATAATCTCCCGAGAGTAATCCAACTCATCAGTGGGATCGGGATCCAACTGTCATTGTGTGATAACCTAGACGGAATCCACTCTAGTCACCACACTCCAGAAGGTATGCTAAATCTGCAAGTTTCAGTTCTTTTGAAACTCCCGATGTGGTTTGTGCCCCTAACTGTTCATGACCTTGACTAGGTCAACAAACCACAAACTGTTAGACAAGTTCTACCCGTCATAATCCTGATTGCATTAGACCGACCCGTACGTGCCCTTGACTAGGTCAACAAGGCCGCACGACTGTCCTAACCAATCACATTTGCAATCCACAGAAAAATATTATTTAGCTACCGTTCACTACGCCTTGACTAGGTCAACAAACGCAGTACGAATACTGAATAATATTAATCCAAAACGACGGAGGGCTACGGCTGGGTTTTTGGCGAAAAACCCGTTAACGTAATGAACTTGATATCGTTGAAGGAACCTGATTGCATCTTTTTGAAAATACAGTGGCGAAAACTTTTACTAAAGAGGTCACTCCCTGTGAAGGGATCTCGGCTCTTTCCTCGTCGAATGAGGTGCAGGATATTCCAAACTGAATACCTCGATGCAAAGCAAGAATAATCGACTATAGTGAAGTTATTACCCTGACGCAAACTTTTGTCCAAGGGGTCACTCCCGATGAAGGGATCTCGGCCCTTGCCTCGTCGACTGAGGTGCTGGGCATTCACAACCGAATACCGCGATGCAAAACAAAAATGAACGTCCTTGCAATAACAGCTTTTTGAAAAATTGTTCCAACAACGTCTTTTAGGTTTGTTTTCTTGCATTAGTTCTTTTAATGCGTCCCATCATATAAATCCTACCATTGCAGAAAACAACCAAAATATGACGTACGCTTATGCCATTCGCATTCTCCACTGGGCCCCGTCATCACCCGTTAGGTTACTTAACTAACGACAGAGCGGGGGCTGGGCTAGCACGGCTGTAAAACATAAGCAACGCCTAAATAGTTATTATATATATATATACTGCAACGATAGCCAATCCAGATCACAGATGAACACTTTGGATATACTAGGAACCCGCGATTCGTTCAAGCCTGCAACGAAAAGCGGATTACACGGTCGCGATGAATAGCCAAAACCCCACCCAAGACCCCTACGGGTGCGGCAAACTGCCCGCCAAGTACCCGAAGCGAAGCAACCTCCCTCAATGCCATGAGTAGGCCACTCGGCACTTCGAGATACCCGGTAGTTTGTGCACCCCCTCCATGGGTCTATCCTAGGACCAAAAACAGTAAAAAGAATTATACAATGACGGCTACAACCCCGACCCGGTTGTGCGGCCATACAAATAATATTACATCAATTTACAAATTTATTACATGAATGAAAGAAAAAGAAACTCTCATCTCACATCCACCCCGGCTATTCATCCGCGACAATCCAACGAGTTCATATACACAAACTATCAACAACAATCACAGATCACAGATATGTATAACCCCGACTAATCGACATATAGCGATTAGCCGACGTTCAATACATAAGAACATCACAGATATAACCTTTATAGTCAAAGTATATTGAAGTTCGGAAAAATACGGATTTATAAGCCCCCAAAAACAAATTTCTATTCTGGCAAATCTGGGCACATTTAAACCATCTTAAAAATCCTAAAACCAAGTCAGAAACACTCTGCACCAAAAACGACCCAGTGACTCACCAAGATGGCCGCAGTTCTGCGGCAATAGCTTGCTATTGCCGCGGAAACGCGGCGCTTTGGTCGAGTTGCTGGCTCGTTTTTGGTGGCTTTCTTCTAAAAACCCTGAGATGATTTTTGGAGTATAACAAATTTTGTTTTGACCAGAAAAAATTTTAACAGAAACTCAGGTTTTTATAACTCGGTTTTTTCGATTTTTCCGTTTCGAACTTCGATACACTTCACTACCAAGCTAGTTTATGTTTAGTTAGGCTCTGATACCACTGTTAGGTCCACGTTACCTCTCCCGGTACTTTCGGGGTTGCGGAAACGGTAAATCAAAATTTTTCTAAACTTTGTAACATGGACCGTAAAAGCCGGATCTTTGGTAAACAATACACTAGCATCCTAACATGAGAAGTATCTACTCGGTTAGGGGTTATACCTCAACTTGAACTCCTTCTCTTCTTGTTCCTCTTCTCTTCTTGTTGCTCTTCTCTTCTTGTTGTTCTTCTCTTTGCATGCTCGATGGTTGATCCGGACTTTGGCCACCACCGCGGCCTCCTTGAGTCGAAGACGATCCACCCGAGAGATGTACACCGAGCTCCACCTCAAGCCGAGGTAACTAGGGCAAGGAGATTGCTAATCTAGAAGCCCTAGGATGTGTAGAGAAGATGTATGGATGTGTTTGTCAAGTGGAATCCTTTTTCTCTCAACACATGAGATCAAAGGAAAAATCAAGAGGAGGAAGAAGGAGAAGCAACCATGGAAATGTTTCTCATTTTCTTTTCTATGAGAGAGAATGAGAATGAGCAAATGAAAAGGTTAACCAAGAGAAAACCTAACCATGGTTGCAATAATGCAAAAAACATTATCATTACTAATCCCATCAAGATAAAGGTGATGGCTACAAATGACA
The DNA here is from genome assembly GCA_030015575.1 of Agapanthus africanus. Lineage (NCBI taxonomy): Eukaryota > Viridiplantae > Streptophyta > Magnoliopsida > Asparagales > Amaryllidaceae > Agapanthus > Agapanthus africanus. The sequence continues at coordinate 215,252,120 of JASDDO010000008.1, forward strand.
TGACCATTATCATAACAAAATAAAAAGAAAACCAAAGAATACTTTAGATCTTTCAAGAAGATCCAAGTCAACTTTGGTCAAATAGTCAACATAGTCAAGATGGTCAAATGGTCAATGTAATTAGCCATAACATAATTATCAATGAAAGGATTAGTAAATAATGTCCCCGGCTCATAATGGTTTTGACCAAACGAAATGTCAAAACCCTAATGAGTCCGCCTCAAAATGGTTTTGACCGAATCAACTGTCAAAACCCTAACGAGCTTGCCACATAACGGTTTTGGCCGAACAAACTGCCAAAACCCTAATGAGGCACCTCCTCCTTCATCGCTCCGGAAAACTGTGCATACACACCTGCATCCGTATTCCGTAGAATGCGGATGCACAGAAGACAAAACAAATCCATCCGTGCAATACTAGGATCTGGCTTAAACCAAAGCCCACTAGTATTGCCTTCCCGAACACCACACGCACACGAGTGTACGTAAGTGATCGCAGCCCTGCCGTAAAACCATACGGCCTCTACACGTTTCGCTCAGTGCAGGAAAACTCTCTGTATGGGACTCTAAAGACTCGACACTACGCTGGCAGTGGGTTTAACCACAGACTGCAAGCGGCACTAGCTGTACGTAACGGTCCCCAGGTAGATGTCGATAAGAAGGCCGATGAGGTAAACCCATCCGAACTCCTACTGAGTCTGTATGTGACAATCTCCGTACAGTCCGGTCTGTTCGTCTGATACATCGCATGTCGGGCCTAGGCGGCGGTAAACGTCAGTCCCCTAATAGCGGTACAAGTCGTGTCAGAGTGAAGCCCAATACACCCTGAGATAACACTAGAAACCTACCAGTATATCTCGCTTGCCCTGGCCAGGGACTACTCGTGTAATGGCTCTCCTAGACACAGCGCGATGTCAACCCCCAATACCGGGAGAGACGAATCCTGTCTAACCGTCACTGCCTCCAAGTGCTTTGGGACTGCTCCCAACTACTACCTGTTTGCACGACTTAGTAGAGCCGTGGTAGGGTAGTAATCAAAGAACAGTGGGAACACACTCGAGGCGAAGTGACAGTGTCAACTCAGCGGACTAAGCTGTACTCATGTCACCTGGGAACTGATAACTGACGATAGGTATAATACCAACCATCAGTTCCCGACGAGTCCTGTCTAGTGTACTCGTAACCTAATGAGCACCCGCATACTATCTCAAGTACGACGTACTGACGGCTGTGGGACAGACCGTCTCCCGTGCTGGGATGAGAAGCGCATACGCTAGTCTACTCTGGAGTATCGATGCCCTATCTCGATACTCCCACGACTAGGGACGTGTATAAGGATGTGCTTGTAGATTACCCAGCCCCCACGAGTGTGATCGCCATCACAACGCCGGTAATCAAGCAAAGATCCTAAGGGCTCTACTAATGCGTATAGGTGATATAATAAATAAACACACATGTATACATTTAAAGCAGAGACAAACCAAGTAGCATACTACTATATTGAGCAAGATTGTCTGTACAACTGTGAATATCCCAAGCTTCCATCAAGTAATATACATACTAGTATGATACAGTAATGGCCTCTAGGGCATACACACTAACATGATTACTACCCTACCACGTCTCAAAGGAGTCGTGCAAACAGGTAGTTTTTGGGTGCAGTCCCGAAGCACTTGGAGGCAGAGACGGTTAGACAGGATTCGTCTCTCCCGGTATTGGGGGTTGATATCGCGCTGTGTCCAGGAGAGCCATTACACGAGTAGTCCCTGGCCAGGGCAAGCGAGATATACTGGTAGGTTTCCAGTGTTATCTCAGGGTGTTCTGGGCTTCACTCCGGCACGACTTGTACCGCTATTAGGGGACTGACGTTCACCGCCCCCCTAGGCCCGCCATGCGATGTATCAGACGAACAGACCGGACTGTACGGAGATTGTCACATACAGGCTCAGTAGGAGTTCAGATGGGGTTCACCTCGTCAGTCTTCTTATCGACATCTACCTAGGGACCGTTACGTACAGCTAGTGCCACTTGCGGTCTGTGGTTAAACCCACTGCCAGCGTAGTGTCGAGTCTTTAGAGTCCCACACAGAGAGCTATTCGCCTTTAGGCAAAATGAGTAGAGGTCGCATGGTTTTGCGACAGGGTTCGTTCACATTCGCGCACTTATGCACGTTTGCTGTCCGAACAGTTTATACTAGCGGGCTTTGGTTTAAACCGGATCCTAGTATATGATTTGAGATTGGTTTTTCTCATTGTGTTCGTGTTCCTCGGATCACGAATGCGGGTGCGTATGCACAGTTGCTTGAGATTGAGGGAGATGACCTTGATTAGGGTTAATGGCTATTGTCATTTTATTAACCCTAATATTTATGTGTGTATTATTGTTAATTAATAATTAGTTTAATAATTGTTCATGGTTATGGTTGTTGACCATTTGACTTCTTTGACTTGTTGACCTAGGTTGACACTTTGACCATCATCATTTCTTTTGGAAGATGCTTTTTGATCCTCACAAATTGAAATGATAATGGTCATATCATGATTAACCATGACAATTATCTAGTTAATTATTTAATTAAAATAATACACATATACTTGTGAGAATGGTTCAATTATTCTCATTCTATCATTTCATTTCTCTCTCTTGTTCTTCCTCTCCCTCAAGCTCTCTCCCTCTCATGTGTTGAGAAACACTTGAGCTTGAGAAAAACCCTCTCCTGATCTTCTCTACTCTCATCTAGGGTTCATGTATTAGCACTTCTTGCACCCTAGTTACTCCTAGCTTGGAGTTGAAGCCAAAGGTTGAGGCTTTCGGGTGGATCTTTCTTTGACGAGAGAAGACGACAAGGTGACCTCCTTCCACTACTTCTAGGAGCAAGGAGAGAAGGACTAAAGACCAAAGGTATAACCTTTCTACCACTTAGCTATTTTCAAGTTAGCTTTAGCAAGTTTTTGTTTAGTAAAGATCCTTAAAGCATAGTCCATGTTGCCTATAGTTGATAAAAATCCGATTTTTATTATGTTTTCCGCCTTCCCGTAAGCACCGGGGTGGGCAACGTGGACTTACAGTGGTATCAGAGCCTAACTAAACGTAAACTTGCTAGGTAGTAAAGTGTGTCGAAGTTCGAAACAAATCGAAAAACCAAACTTTTCAAAAGCCTAGTTTCTGTTAAAATTTTTTCTGGTCAAAACAAAATTTGTTATACTGCTAAAATCGTCTCAGGGTTTTTTAAAGATAACCACCAAAAAAGAGCCAGAGATCTGACCAAAGAACCGCGGTTCCGCGGCAATAGCAAGCTATTGCCGCGCTAGCAAGCTATTGCCGCGCAACCGCGGCCGTCTTGTCTCCTCTCTGCCTCGATTTTGGTGCAGTGAATCTCTGGATTGGTTTTAGGATTTTTGAGATATATTATATGTGCCCAGATTTTCCAGAATAGAAATTTATTTTTGGGGGCCTATAATTCCGTATTTTTTTCGAACTTCAATACACTTTGACTATGAAGGTTATATCTGTGATGTTTGCATGTATTGAACGTCGTCTAATCGCTATATGTCGATTAGTCGGGGTTATACATCTCTGTGATCTGTGATTGATATTGGTATGTGTATATGAATGGGTTGGACTGTCGCGGGTGAATAGCCGGGATGGATGTGAGATGAGTGTTGCTTTTCTTTCATTCATTTGTAATATGTAAATTGATGTAATATTATTATTTGTTTGGCCGCACAACCGGGTCGGGGTTGTAGCCGCCATTGTATAATTCTTTTTACTGTTTATGCTCCTAGGATAGACCCATGGAGGGGGTGCACAAACTACCGGGTAGCTCGAAGTGCCGAGTGGCCTACCCAAGGTGGTGAGGGAGGTTGCTTCGCTTCGGGTACTTGGCGGGTAGTTTGCCGCACCCGTAGGGGTCTTGGGTGGGGTATTTTGCTATTCCCCGCGATCGTGTAATCCGCTTTTCGTTGCAGGCTCGAACGGATTGCGGATTCCTAGTATATCCAATGTATTCATCTGTGATCTGTAATGTCTATCATTGCTATATATTTATATATGATAACTATTTAGGCGTTGCTTATGTTTTACAGCCACGCTAGCCCAGCCCCTGCTCTGTCGTTAGTTAAGTAACCTAACGGGTGATGACGGGGCCCCGTGGCGAATGCGAATGGCATAAGCGTACGTCATATTTTGGTTGTTTTCTGCAATGGTAGGATTAAATGATGGGATGCATTAAAAGAACTAATGCAAGAAAATAAACCAAGTAAAAGTCGATTGGAACACTTTGAAAACCACTCGGTTCTTTTCAAAACTAAACTTTTAAATGCGGAGCTTGAACCACTCCTTTTAAAAGCTATCTCGTTCCATCGATTAGATCAAGTTCACTACGTTCACGGTTTCGCCAAAACCATCCGTAGCCCTCCGTCATTCCACATGAATGGTCAAAAAGTATTCAAGCTATGTATTTTGGCCAAAGTCAAGGCATAGTGATTGGTAGCTATTGGGTATTCATGTGCAGCATAGATAGATGCGTTGGTTTGGGACAGTCGTGCTGCCATTTTGGCCAAAGTCAAGGGTAGGTACGGGTGGGTCCAAATTAACCAGGAGAATGACGGGTAGAACTTGACATGTGACTTATGATATTTTGGCCAAAGTCAAGGTCATAAGAGCATGGGGCAAAAATCCACATCGGGAGTTTCATAAGTACTGAAACTTGCTAGCTTTGCATACCATTTGGAGTGTGATGATTCTGGTAGGATTCCTTCGGTTTTATCACGCGATGATATTTGGATCCCGATCCTACTGTGAGTATATGCTACTCCTCGGGAAAACTCTCACTTAACGATCAATGCTATAAACTTAGTAGGTGTCTAGAAAGGTGTTAGCGGGGCTACGCCCACAGGGAAAAGAGGTTACTTAATTAAGGAACTTCGCGAAAGCGTTGGAAAACCTCCCTCGAAGTACCGACACTGGCCTGGCTGAACGGTTAAGCAAGTATTGTACGGTGAGAGTGATCCTGACTAATCCTTTCTTTACGGTTTGAGAATGGATTCGAGAGACAGTGGGAGCCATCCAGTTTAGACAAATTAAAAACCACTCTAAACTTGCAAGAGCATCATTCTAAAGTGTTTCTTTTCTCTCTCCTAATTGCAGCGACCATTCATGATGACCGGACTTAAGTTATTATTAGATAAAAACATATTGACAGGGCCAAACTACAAAGATTGGCTCAGGAATGTCAAGATGGCGATCACTTATGACAAGTTGGGGTATGTCCTTACCACAAAAGCTCCCCCTGTCCCAGGTCCCACCTCCACCGTCGCGGATAAGGAAATCCGTAAGACATGGGAGATAGATTGCGCGTAGGCCAAATGCCTCGTATTAGCCTCGATGGACAATGAACATCAGAGGAGGCACGAGAATATGGACCTTGAGTCCATATTTCTTCATACAAAAGAACTGTATGGGGAGCAGTCTCGTATCGCAAGATACGAAGTGTCGAAGAAGCTATTTTCGGCAAGGTTGGCCATCGGATCATCGGTAGCGGAACACGTGCTTAAGATGATTGGCTACATTGAGGAGCTCGCGGACCTTGGGACCACGTTGGAGAATGAACTCTATACTGATTTGATTCTCCAGTCCCTTCCTTCCACTTACGCCCAGTTTATTCTTAACTTCAACATGCAAGGAAAGGAGGTTGAACTTTCCGAACTTCTGAACATGTTGAGGAGTGCTGAGGGCACCCTAAAGAAAGGTAGGGAGACATCCACTTTGTTTGTAGGAGGATCTTCCTCTTCTAAATCCAAGGCGAAAGCCAAGGGTAAGAAGAAGAAAGCCCCCGCCAAACCAAGAGGAGGTGTCGGTAAAGTGGATACGAAGGGAAAAGGTAAAGCAACAAAGATAGCGGGGAAGCTAGTGGGGAAGGAAGAATGCTTCTATTATCACAAAAGTGGTCACTCGAAACAGGATTGCAAGGTTTGGAAATCCAGAACACAGGATTTGAAGCGAGTTGCAGCTTCAGCTTCAGGTGTGTATGTTATTGAAAACTGTCTATCAATAAACTCTACTTCCTGGGTATTGGATACCGGATCAGGATCTCATATCTGTAATTCTTTGCAGGCGTTGAGAAAGCATAGAGTTTTGAAGGCAGGTGACATGACCCTCAGAGTTGCGAACGGTGCTAGCATGGATGTTGAGACCGTGGGGGACTATCACCTGGGATTGTCAGATGGACATTTTTTGGTTTTGCGTAGTTGTTATTATGTACCAAATGCAACCTGTAATATCATTTCTGTATCTTTATTATCTAAAGAAGGTTATGAATTTGCATTTGTACGTAATGTAGTGAACATTCACCTTAATCAAGCTTTGATTGGGTCAGGTACATTGAACAACGGTATATACGTATTAAACCAACCACAGATTTTCAATGTCCAGAATACACACAAAAGAAAGTCTCTAGAAATCAATAAAACTTTCTTATGGCATTGTAGACTGGGTCACATCAATGAGAGAAGGTTGACTAAGTTACACACAGAAGGATATTTGGATTCGTTCGAATATCAATCGTATGCAACTTGTCAATCCTGTCTCAAGGGAAAGATGACAAAGACTCCGTTCACTGGACACGGAGAAAGAGCGAGCGAGCTCTTGGGACTCGTACACAGCGACGTGTGCGGTCCAATGTCTACACATGCGCGAAGCGGTTATTCTTACTTCATTACTTTTACGGATGACTTTTCAAGGTACGGTTATGTCTTCTTAATGAAACATAAATCCGAGGCTTTTGAAAAATTCCAGGAATATAAGAATGAAGTAGAAAAACAAACATGCAAAAGTATAAAGACACTGAGATCTGATCGAGGTGGTGAATACTTGGGTGCCGAGTTCCTGGGTTACTTAAAAGAGAATGGAATTCTTTCTCAGCTTACTCCTCCTTACCCTCCGCAACATAACGGTGTATCGGAGTTGCCGCGATCGTTTTGGGGATATGCGCTAGAATCAGCTGCATACCTTTTGAACCGGGTTCCAACTAAGACTGTGCCTACTACACCATATCAGATGTGGTGTGGGAAGAGACCCTATCTTAATCACATTAAGACATGGGGATGTCCAGCTTTTGTAAAAAAGCAGCATGCGGACAAGCACGAGGCACGCTCAGTACAGTGCAAGTTTGTGGGATATCCAAAGAACTCCAAGGGATATTACTTCTATTGCGAAGAGGAACAAAAAGTCCTTGTTTCTCGCCATGCCCACTTTCTAGAACACCAGTTCATAGAAAAAGAATTAAGTGGGAGCATAATAGAACTGGAAGAAATTCCAGAACCACGAGCTATTACTGAAAGCTTGGTTGAACCAGAGGGTTCGAAAGATCAGGACATTCCCACGCCACTCCGCAGGAGTAGTAGGCAGTCTCATCCGCCCGAGTGATACTACGGTTTTCTCATTGACGGGGATAGAGAGGATTGCATCATAGATTGTGATGAGCCTACTAGCTTCCAGCAAGCCATTCAGAGCGTCGACTCGGTAAAATGGCTGGATGCAATGCGGACCGAGATGGAGTCCATGTACACCAACAAAGTATGGACGTTGGACATTGCTCCAGATGGGGTAAAACCCGTAGGATGCAAGTGGATCTTCAAAAGGAAGATTGGTGTAGATGGACAGGTTGAGACCTATAAAGCTAGACTGGTAGCAAAGGGTTTTCGTCAGCGACCTGGTTTGGACTATGACGAAACCTTTTCTCCAGTAGCTATGCTGAAATCCATTCGGATCCTTCTTGCCATTACTGCCTTCTACGATTATGAGATTTGGCAGATGGACGTAAAGACAGCTTTTCTAAATGGTCATTTAGAGGAGTGTGTCTATATGGATCAGCCAGAGGGTTTCATTCAGAGTGGGAGCAGGGGAAAGGTGTGCAAGTTGCTTTAGTCCATTTATGGACTAAAGCAGGCATCGCGGAGTTGGAACATCTGTTTTGATGAGACGGTCAAGGAATTTGGCTTTATCAAAAATCCAGATGAACCATGCATCTATTGTAGATTTGTAGCGAGAACTGTAGTATTCCTCGTTTTATACGTGGATTACATTCTCTTAATAGGAAATAACATTCCTATGCTACAATCTGTCAAGGGGTTCTTGTCACACAGGTTCTCCATGAAAGACCTGGGTGATACCTCTTACATTCTGGGTATCCGGATCTACCGTGACAGATCCAAGAGGATATTAGGACTTTCGCAGTCCAGGTACATCGACGCCATACTGAAGAGATTCAGTATGGAAGATTCCAAGCGCGGTAATTTACCGGCTTGTCACAGGATCACCTCTCCAAAGAGATGTCTCTCAAGAATGATTTGGAGAGGGATCGCATGTCTATTATACCCTACGCATTTGCGGTAGGCTCTATAATGTATGCGATGTTATGTACCAAACCGGATGTGGCTTATGCACTGAGTGTGGTAAGCAGGTATCAGTCAAACCCAGGAGAGAAACATTGGATAGCAGTTAAGAACATTCTCAAGTACCTGAGAAGGACTAAGGAGATGTTCTTGGTGTATGGCGGAAAAGACCTGCAGATTGAGGCCTTTGCTGACTCCAGCTTCCAGAGTGACAAGGATGATTCCAAGTCCATGTCGGGTTTTGTCTTCACCCTCAATAGAGGGGCGGTGTGTTGGAAGAGCTCCAAACAGGAAACCGTTGCAGACTCGATGATGGAAGCGGAATACATCGCTGCATCTGATGCCGCAAAAGAAGCTGTCTGGATGAGGAAGTTCTTGAGAGAACTTCAGGTGGTTCCGTCCATTGTTGACCCAATACCTCTGTATTGCGACAACAACGGGGCTATAGCTTTAGCGAAGGAACCCAGATCCCATCAGAAATCCAGACACATCTTAAGGCGGTATCACCTGATCAGGGAGATCATGGATCGCCAGGAGATCGAGGTCCGAAGAGTTGCATCAGAGGATAACACTGCAGATCCATTCACCAAGGCCTTGCCCCAGACTCAGTTCGAGCGGCTGATCGAGATGATAGGTCTTCGATACGCCAGTACATGGCCTTAGTGCAAGTGGGAGATTGTTAGTGTATATGCCCTAGAGGCCATTACTGTATCATACTAGTTTGTATATTACTTGATGGAAGCTTGGGATATTCAAAGTTGTATATACAATCTTGCTCGAAATGGTAGTATGCTACTTGGTTTGTCTTTGCTTTAATATGTGCATGTGTTTCTTTTAGCATATTGCTGTTATACATATTAGTAGAGCCCTTAGGATCTTTGCTTGATTACCAGCGTTGTGATGGCGCTCACACTCGTAGGAGCTGGGTGATCTATAAGCACATCCTTATACAGGTCCCTAGTCGTTGGACTATCGAGACAGGGCATCGATACTCCGGAGTAGACTAGCGTATGCGCTTCTCATCCCAGTGTGGGAGACGGTCTGTCCCACAGCCGTCAGTACGTCGTACTTGAGATAGTATACGGGTGCTCGTTGGGTTACGAGTACAATGGACAGGACTCGTCGGGGACTGTTGGTTGGTATTATACCTATCGTCAGTTATCAGTTCCCAGGTGACATGAGTACAGCTTAGTCCGCTGACTTGACACTGTCACTTCGACTCGAGTGTATTCCCACTGCACTTTGATTACTACCCTACCACGGCTTAAAGGAGTCGTGCAAACAGGTAGTTTTTGGGTGCAGTCCCGAAGCACTTGGAGGCAGTGACGGTTAGACAGGATTCGTCTCTCCCGGTATTGGAGGTTGACATCGCGCTGTATCCAGGAGAGCCATTACACGAGTAGTCCCTGGCCAGGGCAAGCGAGATATACTGGTAGGTTTCCAGTGTTATCTCAGGGTGTTCTGGGCTTCACTCCGGCACGACTTGTACCGCTATTAGGGGACTGACGTTCACCGCCCCCCTAGGCCCACCATGCGATGTATCAGACGAACAGACCGGACTGTACGGAGATTGTCACATACAGGCTCAGTTGGAGTTCAGATGGGGTTCACCTCGTCAGTCTTCTTATCGACATCTACCTAGGGACCGTTACGTACAGCTAGTGCCGTTTGCGGTCTGTGGTTAAACCCACTACCAGCGTAGTGTCGAGTCTTTAGAGTCCCACACAGAGAGCTATTCGCCTTTAGGCAAAATGAGTAGAGGTCGCATGGTTTTGCGACAGGGTTCGTTCACATTCGCGCACTTATGCACGTTTGCTGTCCGAACAGTTTATACTAGCGGGCTTTGGTTTAAGCCGGATCCTAGTATATGATTTGAGATTGGTTTTTCTCATTGTGTTCGTGTTCCTCGGATCACGAATGCGGGTGCGTATGCACAGTTGCTTGAGATTGAGGGAGAGGACCTTGATTAGGGTTAATGGCTATTGTCATTTTATTAACCCTAATGTTTATGTGTGTATTATTGTTAATTAATAATTAGTTTAATAATTGTTCATGGTTATGGTTGTTGACCATTTGACTTCTTTGACTTGTTGACCTAGGTTGACACTTTGACCATCATCATTTCTTTTGGAAGATGCTTTTTGATCCTCACAAATTGAAATGATAATGGTCATATCATGATTAACCATGACAATTATCTAGCTAATTATTTAATTAAAATAATACACATATACTTGTGAGAATGGTTCAATTATTCTCATTCTATCATTTCATTTCTCTTTCTTGTTCTTCCTCTCCCTCAAGCTCTCTCCCTCTCATGTGTTGAGAAACACTTGAGCTTGAGAAAAACCCTCTCTTGATCTTCTCTACTCTCATCTAGGGTTCAAGTATTAGCACTTCTTGCACCTTAGTTACTCCTAGCTTGGAGTTGAAGCCAAAGGTTGAGGCTTTCGGGTGGATCTTTCTTTGACGAGAGAAGACGACAAGGTGACCTCCTTCCACTACTTCTAGGAGCAAGGAGAGAAGGACTAAAGACCAAAGGTATAACCTTTCTACCACTTAGCTATTTTCAAGTTAGCTTTAGCAAGTTTTTGTTTAGTAAATATCGTTAAAGCATAGTCCATGTTGCCTATAGTTGATAAAAATCCGATTTTTATTATATTTTCAGCCTCCCCGTAAGCACCTGGGTGGGCAACGTGGACTTACACTTGATCGGTGATGATTGCATTTGGAGCTTTTCCCCACATACATTTTAACCAATTTTGAAACAACCATTCAAAGGTTTCCTCCTCATCGGCCAAAAGAGTGCATCCAAAAAGAGTGGATTGTCTATGATGGTTAACGCTTGTAAAAGGAGCAAATGGAAACATAAACTTATTGGTCTTGTATGTGACATCAAAGACTAGCACATCACTAAATTGCAAATAAGATGTTCGCGCCCTCCCGTCAGCCCAAAAAATGCTCCTACAAATGTTTTCCTCATCCACCTCTACGGCATAATAAAATTGATAATCTGCAGCTTGACTTTGAACAAATTGTTGAATCATAGACATGCATTCATGGCCTATATTGCTCTTTCTTTTAATTCTTAAGAGATCAATGATTTGTTGCCCTGTGATATTTGTAAGATTACTCCCTCCTATATTATTTAATATCTTTGAAATCCCCGATGGTCCACAACCAGAATTATGGATCTGCTCCACCAAAGCGAGATTTGGCTTTTCACGATGAGATCGCATATTTGCAATCTTAGAGGGTGTAGAAATCAATGTGTGGTTGTGTTCATCACTAAAGGATTTAACGATATAACCACCCTCATCGCATATGTTGATTTTCATTTTTGCCTCGCAACCTCCTCTTTGACATCTACGACGTTTCACATATCTTCCAATTTGTCTTTTATCATTCAAGCTCTTGTGTCCTTCTTGACTGCAAACATATAGCCTCTTTATGGTTTCACCATCATTTCCCTTAATAACAGTTGATTTGCGAACAGAAAATCCCCTACTTTTTGCAAATGCATTATAAAATGAATATGCTTTATCTTCAGCTGCAAACAACATACCAATATATGGAATTCCTTTCACCGTATCATGTATTCGCTCCGGTTCCTCCATATTTTCAAGGTCGTCATTCTTATTATGTTCCGGTAAGTTAATATTGTCGAAATCATCTATTAATCCAACATTAATTTGTGATTGCGCATCATAAGAAAAGTCAAGATCGCTTTCCATTCCTATGACATAATTAAGAAAAATATTAGGTTCATTCAAGCAATTAACATGACTGAAAAATGTATGATAAGCAAAAATCTCTAAATCATGTAAAAGATATATCAATAAAATTTATACCTTGACAGAAAGTACCTCGATTGATTTCTAATTGCAGAAACCCAAATACCCAATTGTCGAAGAATGGAGAGAAGCGAAGGAGCCGAGGGCAAGTGGTTGAGTCCGAGAATTGAGAGAGATTTCTTGCTATCAAACCATGGATCGAGACGGGGAGAGCAGCAGTAGCAAATCTTGTTGCGCCACGGCAGCGCCCCGGCCGTCTATCCGAGGCCAAATGCGGAATCAAAAATTTTATTATCTTTTAAACTGGCGCTACCGCGGACAATAAACCCGGATCGTAACCATTAACCGATACTAGCTAACTAGAGATGGGGTGAGAGATATACCGAGCGATCCGTGTCCTTCTGTCTTCTCGTCGTCGTCCCTATCTCCCGCGGAATCACCATTCGTCGTCTTCTCGTCGGAAAGGGCACCACGTAGCCGGATTCTTTTACGGGCTCCCACCTCTGGACCGAGGCAACTTGGGCGCGAAGTTGGCTAGCCGACGCGTCCAAGAAGTGTTGTAGGCTTGTGTAGAATCTATTGTCTCTTTTGGGATTTATGTTGCCATTGGTGATGGAGGAATGAGGTTAAGAAAAAAATGGTGCTTTCATTTTTTCCAAAACAAGAAGAAGAAGGAGATGAAGAAATTTGTGCCACCATCATAATAATGAAACTCTCCCTCTCATTCTCTTGAACAAATAGTGGAGGAAAAATCTCAAAAACAAGAAGGAAGGTGAGTGTAGGAAAAGCAAGAGGTGACCACATCCAAAGTAAACCTCACATCAACTCCTAATCAACTCCAATCCATTCTAATCACCATTAATGCAAAAGAAATGATGATAGAAAAGAATGGTATCAAAAGATGCTATCATAATCAATCTATATGCAAGAAACCCCTCCACAATATGTTATTTGCAAACTTGCAAATAACCCCCTCCATCGGAAAAGTCCGGCCGGGAAAGAACAAAGGAAAACCGGCCGGAACGGAATGCAAACTGGCAACTCCAGAAAACTGGTCCTGTAATAAATTACAAGAAAACCCCGATACTGTGCATACACACCCGCATCTGTATTCCGACCGGATACAAATGCAAAGAGACAAAATCTACACTGTACTATACTAGGATCCGGCTTAAACCAAAGCCGGCTAGTAATATCCGTCCGATCCTGATCCGTGCAATACCGCACGTATCTGATCGAACCCTGCCATATATCCATACGGCCACTAGTACAAACCGTCCGATCCTGATCCGTGCAATACCGCACGTATCTGATCGGACCCTGCCATATCTCCATACGGCCTCTACAGCGTTTCGCCCGAAACTTGAGTAACTGTAAGTGTGGTGGACTCTAAAGACTCGTCAATACTATGGCTGTGGATTTAACCACTAGCACGTCAGAGGTATAAGCCAATACGTGACGGGCCACCAGCTATTAACCAAAAGGGACGTCGATGAGCGAACTCATCCTGACACCCTACTGAGCCTGTCAGTGACAATATCCGTACAGTCCGGTCCGTTCGTCTATGAGCATCGCATGGCGGGCCTAGGGGGTTGGTAAAAGTCAGACCCCCAAAAGCGGTACAAGTCATGTCGGAGCGCAGCCCAGAACACCCTGAGATACTACTGGAATACCTACCAGTAAATCTCCTGCCTCGGCCGAGGGCTTTATGTAATGGCTCTCCTAGACACAGCGCGACCTCACCCCCAATACCGGGAGAGACGAACCCCTGCAGATCCTCTCACTGCCTCCATGTGGCTCGGGACTGTACCCAACTAAAACCTGTTTGCACGACTCCTTTGAGCCGTGGTAGGGTAGTAATCAAAGCACAGTGGGAACTCACACGAGACAAATGACGATCTCAGGTCGATGAACTAACCTGTACACATGTCACCAGGGAACTGCTATCTGACGTCAGGTATAAGACCAACTAGCATGTTCCCGGCGAGTCCTGTCCGGTGTACTCATAACCCAATGAGCACCTGTATACATCTTAGGTGAACCAACTGACACCAGTGGCTTGTGAGACCGGCCACCGCCCCTCGTCGGGGTCTCGACTGTATACACTAGTCTACTAATGGAGTATCGATGCCCTGTCTCGAAACTCCTACGACTAGGGACCTTTTAAGGATGTGCTTATAGACTACCAGCTCCCACGTATATGATCGCCCTCATACTGCTGGCAGTCAAGCAAGAATCCTAGGGGCTCTATCAACGTGTAATAGCGACCTGTCAGGTCACCTAAAGCAGTACACGATGATAAAGATAAACCAGATAGCGTTTTGGCCGCGGTTCCGCGGCCTTTTTTACTATTCATTGGACCAAATTTTTGCAGTGAGCTCCTGGGTTGAAAATGGGGTTTTTGGAATATTCTTCTTGGGGCCCACTTCGATAAATTTGATCGATCGAAAGGTTTAAACACATTAGTTCACAGTATTTACATTATATCTGCGACCGTGAATGTCACTTGATCGGTAAATCATGTCTATCTGCTATAGCCCTTTTAGACGGATTTGCGAACGTGACATTCACGTTGATGTTCTATGTATTGCTGTGATGTTGCGGATCGGTCGTGGGGATAGCCTGGATACAATGCTAGTACAGTTCTGTTTTATATGTACATTTGATATTGCGGGGCGAGCGTCCGACATGTGGACTGCCGTCACTGCCTGTTTGTATTATTCTTTTGGGGCACGACCTGGTTGCGGTCGATGTACCCGTTGTATGTATATTTTACTTTCTGTACTAGGATTACCCCACGGAGGGGTGCACGGATAGCCGGGTTCTAGAGGGAAACGGGCCCGCATCTCATGGCATTAAGACGGAGGGGGCTTCACTCTAGGATTGGCGGGCTATTGGCCGCACTCGTAGGGGGTACAGGTTGACCCAGGAGGGGTGCCAAAGTTACCGGATTCCGTGAAGTGCTGGGTGGTCCATTCACGGTGCTGGAGGGGACTGCCTCGCTTCAGGTCTTGGCGGGTGACTTGCCGCGCCCGTAGGGGTCTAGGATTTCATTGCACAGGCTATCCACACGACCAGGGGAACGTCGAGTTTCAGCAGCGGCTCTGTGAAACCCGGGGATCCCGGATATCTGTATTGTTCTGTGATGCTGTACATTTCTGTGATGTTGCATTCTTATCACGCCTTGAGCGAATATAATATATTGGTATATATATTAGTAGATGTTGTATATGTTTTGCATCCGCGCTAGTCCAGTCCCCGCTCTGTCGTTAGTTAGCTAACCTAACGAGTAATGACGGGACCCAGTGGCGAATGCGGATGGCATATACGTACATCATATTATTTTCGTTCTTTGTGGTGTGATTAATTGATGGGACTGCGTTGATTCGGATCAACGCAAGTTATAAACAAACCTATTCTGATGTTGTTGGAACACTTTTTCAAAAAGCTGTTAATGCAAAGGCGTTCTCTTTTGTTTTGCACAGTGGTATTCGGTTATGAATATCCAGCTCCTCAGTCGACGAGGTAAGGGCCGAGATGCCTTCACCGGGAGTGACCCCTTGGACAGAAGTTTGCGTCAGGGCAATAACTTCACTATAACCGATTACTTTTTGCTTTGCATCATGGTATTCAGTTGGAATATCCTGCACCTCATTCTACGGGGAAAGAGCCGAGATCCCTTCACCGGGAGTGACCTCTTTAGCAAGGTTTTCGTCACTATAATTTTATAAAAAGATATCCAGTTCCTTCAACGATATCAAGTTCATTACGGTAAAAGGTTTTTCGCCAAAAACCATCCGTAGCCCTCTGTCATTTCAGATTAGTATTGCTTAGTATTCGTGCTACGTATGTCGTGCATTGCCGAGGCGTAGTGTTTGGTAGCTGTGTAATACTTTTCTGTCGCATGGATAAGTGGATTGGTTAGGACAGTCGTACGGTTATGTTGGCATTGTCAAGGACTCGTACGGGTGGGTTTAACGCAATCAAGATAATGACGGGTTGAACTTGACTAGGACTCTTTGATATGTTGGCATTGTCAAGGTCACTTGGGTCCTAGGGGTAAAAATCACATTGGGAGTTTCAAAAGAACCGAAACTTGCCAGGCATGCGCATACCTTCTGGAGTGTGGTGACGTGAGTGGATTCCGTCACGTTGTCATGCGATGATAGTTGGGTCCCGATTCCCACTGATGAGTTGGTTTACTCCTCGGATGATCCCGGCTAATTCTTCTTTCAGGTTTGGGGAAGAATTTGACGTTACAGTGGGAGGTTTCCAGATTTGACAAAGTGATAACCATTCTGATCTAGGTTAGAGTGAACGCTGAGTGTTTCTTTTCTCTCTCTCTTTGGCAGCGACCATTGACCCGACCCTAGACTATGACTCAGTGACCAAGTTGACCGAACCTTCTTAACACTGGCTTTTGGATTGTCAGAGTTGCAAACCTCTTTGCCACTCCTGCTTTTACCCTTTTCTCCGGGACACCTCATATTATTACGAACGTCCACTTCCATTAGACAAAACCATCGTATGGTTATATACGAACTCGAAGGACTTCGAGGATGGTTTCTGGTTCTGGAGAAAACGGATAGGACTATTCAGTTGTCTTTTCTTTTCACCTTCTCTCAGGTTGCGAGTACTCCTTGGTTTAGGAGTAGTACACCTATTACGCAAATTGGATAGTCTTCTTCCAAACCATAGGCTGGTGCCGACCGGTAGGGAATGAAGAAAACCAGTTAGCCTAAACGTTGTACAGAAGGTATTAAGTTAAGACAAAGCAAGGGATTAGTAAGAGGGCAAAGTAAAGTGCGACTACTATTCACGAACAAACCAAGTATTTCTTCGCCAATCCTAAATCACCTTTGTATTTCTCCGGGACACTCCGTATCACTACGAAGATCCCAAGTTTATTGGATAATCCATCGTATGGTTATATACGAACTCGAAAGGAACTTGTTCCAGTTCGGGGATGGATTCTGGTTCAGGAGAAATAGGAATAAGGTTTATTCGGTTGTCTTTTATCTTCACCTTCTCTCGTGTTGCGAGTGCTCCTAGGATTAGGACAGTACACCCATTATGCTTATTGGATAGTCTTCTTCCAAGCCATAGGCTGGTGCTGAACGGTAGGGAAGGAAGAAAACCATTTGGCCTAAAGGGGTGTACAGAAGGTAATGACTAAAGACATATAAAGGGATTTGGAGAAATGGCAAAGAATTATACGGTTACAGTTGTGAATCTGGATAATGGAAGAGGCATTACTAGGAATACCAGGATACCCCATCGAAACATTTTTATGTTTCAGTTTCACTGTGTACTGTTAAAAGAAAACTGATTTCCCAATTAGACACTTGCTCCAGGGTATGTATTTACCAGGTTTGATTCTCACATCTGTGTGGTTTTACAGATGATGAGTGGGAGTAAGTTATTGGGAATTAGGTGATCATCCTCATTATATCGGAATTCGATGTAATTGGTGATATTTGAGGAAGTCACCTGGGTTGTTGCCGGACGGCAAATATTTGGTTTTGAATATCCGTTGTTATGCACCAATTTCTAATTGATATATCTGTACGTCTATTTTTATAGAGTGAGATATACCTTTTGAAGTTATGTCGATGACATTTACCTATATCAGTGGATGGTTAGGTAAGGAGCATTAAACAGCGGTGTAATTCTTCTTAACCATAAGTACAGTTTTCAGCCTACGACACACAGTGAATGAGTCATCAGACTCAAGGGACTTATACAGAGTATTGTTTGTTGTCCAGCGTCCATCAGGACAGAGGGGTTGGTCCTCGTACTATATTCAGTTTACTTATGACTTCTCTAGTTTTTAGACAGGTGTTTCGTGGAAACACAGGGTCTGAATTTTGAGAAGTTATAGGTATTTGAATAAAGTAGAGAACCAGGTATTGCAAGTATCGGGATTCTTTAAAGTGATCGAAGATGTAGATACTTGTGAAGGGTATTCAGTTGATAGTAATGATTAAGAGAACTTGCTTCTCTTTCAGGTTACTCATAATTGGAAGCATTCCTAAGTTGAGTAACGCTGATCGGCAACCTTCCATTTAGTTGACATGCACTGGAGACAGCTGCATGATTTGAATCTGGTTCAATTAAATCAGTGCCTCTGGTTCTATATTGGATATAGAACAGTTCATATCTTAACAATGTTAAGGTACGGGGAGTTGTCCGGCTTATGATTAAAACCAGACACTGGACAACTCAAGGCACGTTTCTGTAATGGCTGTTTGTGGGTTGACCCAGGCTATGACAAGGGTTGACTTTCTACCATCTGGAAGATCAATAGTGATATTGTTCTTGACTCGCCACAGTTTTAGTAAAAATGGATTTTTTCAGAAAACAGTAGTGGGAGTATGGTAGAACTGGAAGTAATTCCAGAACCACAAACGATTACTGAAGATTTGATAAAGAACCTAAAGATTCAATCTGGATTGACATTCCATTAGCCACTCCGCAGATATGGTGGGTAACCTCAGGCACTCGAGAGGTACTTCGGTATGCTCAAGGACGGTGGCAGGGAGGTTCTTGTTTACCCAGACTTGCCATTACTGTTGTTCCAGACTGTAAGACCCGGCAGGAGGATGAGTATAGCGTCGTTCTAAACTAGCTTTAGAAGTTTACGTGTATATGACTCTGCCAGAGGGTTATCGTAGTCAGTGGGAGCAGCGGAAGCATTGGTGGACATGTGGCTTATGTCTATTTATAGACTAAAGCACATGTAGCGGAGAAAGATCATCTATTTCTGACGTGACAGTCATAGGTTTGACTTCATCAGAATAGGGGATGGATCTGTTGAGAAGATAGTAGGGTGTGATGTCCTGGTATTTGGATGACATACACAGAGTAGGAAGTGATATTCCTATACTACGATCGGTTACGCTTTGGTCGTCACACTGTGGTTTCTCCACATGGGACTTGGACATTATATCAAACATACTGGTTACTAGATCTATGGTTTTAGATCTAGATTTGGGTGGTTTCCCAATCAGGGTACTTAGACAGCATTCTAAGAGTATTTAGAGTGGACGACTCCTGGCACGGTAGTGTACCTGCAGGTGATGGAGTCACCCTCTCTAAAGGTGTCTTACAGACTAAAGAGGAGAGGGATGTGCATGATTGGCAGATCACTTGCTCAGGCAATTGAGTCAATCATGAGATGTCAAGTACCACACCAGATGTTGTTTTTGCACTAGATGCAATAAGTTGATATTGATCCAATCCTGGAGAAGCAATCGGAAGCAGTTTTAGAACATAAGTATATGTTCTAGAGAATTGATAACGACAGCCTCATTAAGGGAGACAGTTATCATTCCAGGCTTCCAAGGTGACCTGGACGACAGGGAGGTTGTCAGAGTTATAGTTTTTCCTTCTGTCGAGGGGCAGTATTTTGGACAGATGGTCCAAGGCAATACTGAGGGAGGCATGGCGCAGGATACTGATTAAGTTCAGTTGATGATACAGTCTAAGAAGTTTGGATTTGGAGTTCATTTATGAGCTAGGTCCCATCAGACATCCAGACACATTCTAAGACAGGTATTGCTCATTTCGGGAGATGGCTTTCTCCACGAACTTGAGATATAGAGAGACATAGAAAGAAACATCCTAGCGGATCCACTCACTGAGGCTATTCCTCGAACACAATAGTTTCACAAACGGGTTTTGTGAGATTGACTAGTAGAGGAGTTGGGTGTTCGGTATCACACGGGCTGTGAGTATGCGACATCGCAATAATTAGCCTTGAGTGCAAGTGGGAGATTGTTGGAGATAGTGCCCTCAGAGTCAATTATTGGATCACAGGCACGTGATTGCAATGATTGAGGGAGGACCTATCCCAGGAGGACAGTCTTACTCGAGATGATAGTATGCTATCTTCTCGAGTAAGACTGTCCTCCTGGGATAGGTCCTCCCTCAATCATTGCAATCACGTGCCTGTGATCCAATAATTGACTCTGAGGGCACTATCTCCAACAAATCTCGCTTCTAGGATTTTCCCATCATTAGGAGAATGAGAGAATGCTTTACCATCATTTAAATGAAAAATGCTGTTGTTTTTTTCATTTTCCCCCCTTAGGCGACGGAACCGAGGGAAAGACGTTGAGTCCGAAATTGAGAGAGATTTCTCGCTATCAAGCCATGAATCGAGATGGAGAGAGCAGAGTAGAGGATCTCGCTTCTAGGGTTTTCCGCTCGTTTAGAGAAAGAGAAAGAATGCTGCTGTTTTTTCCTTTCCCCTTTTTTAGAGAAAGAGAAAGAGAAAGAATGTTGTAGCCCACGTGAGTAAAGGGAAGGAAAACACAGGCAATAAACTGTGTCAAGACACAGATCCATTTTACTCATATATATATATATATCAAGTCTTGTCTTGGAAAAAGTATCTATATTCTCATATCGTCTTGCATCCGTATATCAACATATCAAGCCAAGTCATCTTATTTCGTCACATTCTCTTTTCATCACATCAATATCTCACATCAAGTGATCTTATATATATATATATATATATATATATATATCTTGTTTTACCGATCTCATAACACATCTATCTCAATCTTATCATATTCATCTGTTAGTTATATGTATGCCCTAGAGGCCATTACTGTACATGCGATGTATATTGTAGTGGATGCTTGGACATATATAGGGAGGACTTTCTTGCTCGACATGATAGTATGCTATCTAGTTGCTCTTTATTTTAACATGTACACTTATTGTCTCTCTATTACATGTTGATAAAGCCCTTAGAATGAGTACTTGACTACCACGATTATGATGCAGATCATACTAGTGGGGCAATGGTATTCGGTAAGTACATCCTTCAATAGTTCCTAGTCATGGGAGTATCGAGACAGGGCATCGATACTCCAGAGTAGACTAGCGTATGCGCTTCTTGACCCATATGATAGGCAATGGATGATCCCACATCCATTGGTGTTTGACATCAGAGAAGGTATACGGGTGCTCAGTGGAGACTGGGTACACTGGACAGACTCATCGAGAACTCCTAGATGGTATTATACCTATCGTCAGATAGCAGTTCTCTGGTGACAATGGTACAGGTTAGTCTGTCGACCCGAGATCGTCATAGAGTCTTGTGTGATTCCCACTGTGCTTTGATTTCCACCATACCACGTTCAAGAGATCGTGCAAAAACGTGGTTTTTTGGTACAGTCCCGAGGCACATGGAGGCAATGAGCGATAGGAGGGGATTCGTCTCTCTCGGTATTGGGAGTTGATGTTGCGCTATGCTCGATTGTCCATAACAGGAAATCCCTGGCCAGAGCTGCTGAGATTTACTGGTAAGTGTTATCGGTAGTTTCTTGAACCGTTATGGACCTTGCATCGGCATGACTTATCAGGCTATCGGGGTCTGACGTTTTACCACCCCCAGGCTGAGATATGCGACATATCTGACGAAGAGACTGGACTGTACGGTAGTGTTACTAATTGGATTCACGGGAGTATGAGCAGGCTTGCTTGTTGATCTTCTGATCGCTCAATACCCGGGTGGCCGTTACATTTAGCAGACCGTTGATTCCCCCAATCAGAGCAAATCTCTGTTCAAATTTTAAAATTTGAAATGAAGCGGCGCTTCATAAAGGCGCTCGCGCTAGCAGTGCCAGCGCTAAGCGTCAAAGGCTCTGATGCAGCGCTCACGTGCAAAGCACGAGAGTGCCAGTGCTAGCAGCGCTAGCGCTAAGAGTCAAAGACTCTGATACAGCGCTCACGTGCCAAACATGAGAGCGCTAGCGCGAAGCGCGCTAGCACCAAGAGTCAAAGACTCTGATGAAGCGCTTACATGCAAAGTACGAGAGCGCTAGCGCTGGAACTAAATGTTCCCTACCTTTTGATCAAAGATCCACTAAAGATGACTAAAAATCATCAAATTACCTCTGAAAATTAGAGCACCGTTGGATCAAAGATCCAATGGTGATTAAAAATCACCAAGATACAGAATAAGTTCTGTATGGGAAAATATTTTCCCAATCTTGTTAAAAACAAGAAGATTGCCTTCTGTAAAACAGAAGCCCTTGGATCAAAGATCCAACGGTGGAAAACATCCCCAAATCAATCAGAGGAAAGATTTCCTTAACTAATTCAACAAATCAGCCTCCCCTATATAAAGGACGGAAGACTTTAAGTCTTGCACAGAGGAACCCCCCTCCCCCCCCCACACACAAACTTTGAGAAATTTCAAAGAGAAGAACAAGCTCTCGGAAGAATAATTTCTTCAAGGTAAATAAAACAGAGAGATTAAAGCATCTCATCAAAAGAAGAAGAACTTACTTCTTTTTCTAGATCATAAATCTATAAGACAGAGATCTTTCACAAAAAGAGATCATAATATCTCATCATAAAAAGGAGGGGAGAAGAACTTAGTTCTTTTTAGATCACAGATCTATAAGACAAAGTCTTTCACAAAAAACACAAGAGATTGTAACATCTCCTATAAAGATAAGAACCTTGTTCTTAGATCCACGAGATAAATTCTCTTATAAACGAGAACTTAATTCTCAGAGCACAGAATTGATAAAGAGCGCTCTGCGCCTAAATCTGGCGCTCAGCGCCAAGCGCGCCACACGCTCCTCACGTGTGCGCTACTTCATAAGAAGCTCCTTAGCACTCCAAATCTGGCGATCATCGCCAAGCACGCCACGCGCTCCTCACGTGTGCTCTACTTCATAAGAAGCGTCTTAGCGTTCCAAATATGATGATCAGCGCCAGCGCGTCACATGCTCCTCATGTGTGCGCTATTTTATAAGAAGCACATCAGCGCTACAAGTATGGCGCTCAGCGCCAAACGCGCCATGTGCTCCTCACATGAGCGCTATTTCGCAAGAAGTGCATTAGTGCACCAAGTCTGGCGCTCAACGCCAAGCGCACCACGTGCTCCTCACGTGTGCGCCATTTCATAAGAAGCGCATTAGCGCTCCAAGTGTGGCGTTCAACGCCAAGCGCTGTTAGTTATATGTATGCCTTAGAGACCATTACTATACATACGATATATATTGTAGTGGATGCTTGGACATATATAGGGAGGACTTTCTTGCTCGACATGATAGTACGCTATCTGGTTACCCTTTATCTTAACATATACTCTGATTGTCTCTATGTTACATGTTGATAAAGCCCTTAGGATATGTACTCGACTACTGGGACTATGATGAGATCATACTAGTGGGGCCACGGTAGTCAACAAGTACATCCTATAACTGTTCCTAGTCGAGGGTGTATCGAGACAGGGCATCGATGCACCAGAGTAGACTAGCGTATACGCATCTTGACCCATATGATGGGCGATGGATGATCCCATATCCATCGGTGTTTGACATCAAGGATGTTGTACGGGTGCTCAGTAGAGACTGGGTACACTGGACGGACTCGCCGAGAACTCCCAGATGGTATTATACCTCACGTCAGATGGCAGTTCTCCGGTGACACTGGTACAGAGTAGTCTCTTGACCCAAGATCGTCATAGAGTCTTGTGTGATTCCCACTGTGCTTTGATTTCCATCATACCACGTCCAAGAGGGCGTGCAAAAAGGTATCTTTTGGGTACAGTCCCGAATCACATGGAGGCAATGAGCGATAGGAGGGGATTCGTCTCTCCCGGTATAGGGAGTTGATGTTGCGCTGTGTTCGATTGGCTATGACTAGAAATCCCTGGCCAGGGTTGCTGAGATTTACTGGTAAGTGTTATCAGTAGTTTCTCGAACTGTTATAGACCTCATATCGACACGACTTATCGAGCTACTGGGGTCTGAAGTTTACCACCCCTAGGCGAGATATGCGACATATCAGACGACGAGACCAGACTGTACGGGAGTGTTACTGATTGGATTCACAGGAGAATGTACAGGCTTGCTTGTTGATCTTCTGAGCGCTCAATACCTGGCTGGCTTTTACGTTTAGCTGACCGCTTGCATCTTGTGGGTGTTTGATATGATCATCACCTACTGCCGGCGTATTGACGATTCTTGAGAGTACTACACAGAGGTTTCTTGACTCAGGCAAAACGGAGTAGGAGCACATATGTGATATGTGCGGGATCGAGGATAATGCAGTATGTGATACCGTATTGGATTCTCACGATATGAGATATCGGCCGGGTATATGTGATATAGCCGGGTCATCGTATTAGTCCGTTATATGCGATATAGCCGGATTGTCGGATCAAGTGTTGATTCGATAATTTAATGTATAATAATATATATGATATATTAAATTACATTAACTAATATTGGCTCACTAAAAGATTCATTTTCTCACGGGATAATACATTGATATATATGCGATATATATTAATTGTATTATTTTCTATTGTTACAAAATATATTGTATATGTGATATATAATATTGTAACATGTTAGGGTTACAAATTTAACAATGGTTTAGGGTTTAAACTTGGTTAGGGTTTGGATTAGGGTTAGGTTTTGCATGAAGCTTCCATGAAGCTTTGACTTTGTGTTTTGCTTGATATTTTGTGAAGATATTATGTTAACCCAATCCAAACCATTAACTCTAGTTAATTCTCTACAAGGGTTAACTCCTTCATGCTTAACCCTTGGTTAGATTTGTAACCACTACAACAATTCATTGTTCATCACAAAAGGATTATGATATTCTTCTTCTTCTTCCTTCTTCTTTCTTTCATGGAAAAAGCTTTCTAGCTTTTTTCCAAGTGATGAATGAATGTGAGAAAAAGGTAATAAAAGAGATTAAAAATCCTACTTCATCATCCTCATCTATCCTTGCCATTTAGATGAGGGTGTTCAATTCATTTTGTGAGTGTTAGCTTGTGTTAATGAAACTTCAAGATAGATCATCTTTGTATCGAAGATCGGAAGCAAGCTTGCATCTTTCTCTTCGTGGAACTTCTCGAGAGTCCGGAACACGATGATCGCAGCGAAGGGACCTCAACACGGAGCTTAAGAAGTGAAGGACCGGATCTACAAAGGTTGTAATCCCTCTCACTCAGTGTTAAAGTGTTTAACACGCTTGTTTTCGCATAAAATCTAGTTTAAAGATCCGGCTTTGGGTTGTTCGGCACGACTAAAATTTTAATCGGGCATGGTTGATGCCTCGTAGACCCTTGTATGTGTGCCTAGCAACCCTACAGTGGTATCAGAGCCAAGCTAGAGCTTTAGGCGAAGTCTAGACGAAGTTTAAATTCCGATCGAATTCCGACACACCCGAGTATACCCCTCTCTGGACATTTTCTAAAAATGTGATTTTTTATGGATTAAAAATACTCAGAAAATAGAGCAGGAAAAACTAAGAATTACTGTGAAGTACGGACCATTAATGCGACCAAATGACCGCGGAACCGCGGCCAAACCAAGGGTTTGGCGGCGGTTCCGCGTCCAAAATTATGATTTGGTCCCTCGTATTTCATATATTTATTCTTAGGTCCTTTCTTGCTATTTTTTTCTGGGAATTTTTTTAATTCCACTCAAGTGTTGAGTTTTCTAAGGTTGTATTGGGGACTCGTTGATTCGATCAGATAATTTACCTTTGTTTAGTTTGTCCGGGTAATTTTTAGAACGTGTTAAAAAGTTCAAACGGATATCAATAACTCACTTTTTCCCCAGTCGGAAATTTTTTCAAAAGTTGGATTTTTTCTCGAGTTTGAAACTTTCTAAGTCGTGCAAGTAACGCGGTGGACCCTCTAGATGACAAAAAACCTTAACTCGATTATGTGACCGTCTTGAACTGCCTCTGAACATTAGGGTTTGTGGCAGTACGGCGTGCCACATATGAGGCGTTGGCTTGACCCTTCTACGGCTGGACCATTGGTACTGTGGCATGTGATGGATATTTTTAAACTGATTTCAAGTGTTGAGATATATTGGGGAAATCTTGTGTGTTTGATTATTCGATCGGAAAGTTTAACATTGTCTATTTATCTGGAATGTGATACAATATTTGGAATCCACATGTAGTTATGAGATAACTAATTTGAATGTTATAAATCTAGCAGTTCAGTCTCAGATGATCGGTTGCCACGAGATTTTGATGCGATCAAAATTCCGTCGCAATCACGTAGCGTACGCGGATACTCGCCGGGTAAACTTAACAGACAGCCACGCCCCATAGCCCCGACCAAGTGACTGTAGGAGAACCCCGTCGCCAAAAGCATCCGTTTGGGTGCTCGCGGCAACGGTGTTCCGCCTTAGTGCACTTCGTCGACGGCATCGGGGGTGCGGCCGTCTACTAAAGTTTGCGACGAGCATTCGATCATATATGTCGGGAATCTTGTTGAATTGCCCGACTTAATATTGAAAAGTGTTTTCGATAATGAGACTAAAATGCGGGGTTTATAATTGTTAGGCATGCGATGTCTAAGGAATTCATTTGGTTAGGCATGCGATGTCTAAAGAGGTTGCGGATTCCAACTGTTGTAGTTTTACACTTTCTTTTTTGTGACCGTAAGCGTAGTATGTGGTGTATCGCCGGCTTCGTTGCTATACATCAACGACAATCGGGATACGCATACTTGCTTACGTTGATGATATGAGATATTATGTGTTGCTGTGATATGTTATATTGGATCGTCGCGTTCTGAATGGCCGGGGGTTTTATGTGAGATGAGAGTTTTTCTTTTTCATTCATGTAAAATTCATTTCTATGTAATAATCTTTTATTGGGGCACTTCCGGGCTGAGGATGATATCACCATTGTATATTATTTACTTTTCCGCATTAGGTAGACCCAAGGCGGGGAGCACAAGTAACCGGGTTCTAGGGTCCAGTGGGAGACCATCTCGAGGAGTCGAGACCGGGTCTCCTAACCCTAGAATTGGCAGTGTTGCTTGCCGCTCTCGTAGGGGTCTAGGGATGTGGGTTTGGCTATTCATCACGACCGTGGAATCCGTGTTTTATACAGGCTCGTATTAAAACACGGACGTCCTAGTATATCCAATATTTCATATGTGTTCTTCTGCTGCAATGTTATGTGATGAGATCATATTACTGCCTGAGACGAATGTTTATATTATATATTTGAGATATATGTTATATTGCAGATTTCGTTTCAAATGAGATGCTTGTGAAGCATAATAAAATGGGACTTCATAAATGAGATTAATGAAACTAAAAGAAACCTAAAGATGTTGTAGAAACCTGTTTAAAAACTGGTAGCTCTAGTTCTTGCTTTGCATAGCGGCGTTCCTTGTAGAACATCCAGCAACTTATTCGATAAGGAAAGAGCCGAGATCCCTTCACTGGGAGTGACCTCTTTAGTGAAACTAGCAGATGCTACAAACTCGGTTTGTCTTTTGATTGCTTCTATAGTTCTTGCTTTGCACAGCGGTATATGTGATATACCCTGCACCTTATTCGATGAGGAAAGAGCCGACGATCCCTTCACCGGGAGTGACCTCTTTAGCGAAACTAGAAAATCCTCAAAAACACTCCATTTAAAATCACTTGATTCTACAACGATATCAAGTTCATTACGAAAAGGGTTTTCTTAAAAACCTGTCGTAGCCCTCCGTCATTTCAGATAAGTACTTCATAGTATTCGTGCTACGTTTGTTTGCTTTCGTCAAGGAGTAGTGTGCGGTAGCTATTTATGCTTATCTTCTTATGCATATGATGCAGATTGAGTTAGGGTAGTCGTGCGACTTTGTTGGCTTTCGTCAAGGGCCGTGCGGATGGGTTTAATTCAATCGAGAAATGACGGATTGGACTTGACTAGTAGCCTATGGTTTGTTGGCTTTCGTCAAGGTCATAGCATGCTACGGGTAAAATATTATTGGGAATTTCAAGTGTTGAAATTTGCAATGAGATTGCATACCTTCTATGAGATAGTTGGATCCCGATACCCGCTGCGAGTAAGAGTTACTCCTGGGAGATTTTTTACACATTACAATTAGCCGATCAAGTAGGTGTCTAGAAAGTTGTTAACGGGGTTACGCCCCTGGGAAAACGAGGTTTACTTTAATTAGGTCCGTGCGAAAGCACAGGGAACCTCCCTCAAAGTACCGACACTGGCCTGGCTGAAAGATTGGCGAACTTGTAGAGTGTAATTAATCCCGGCTAGTCTTTCCTTTTAGGGTTTGAAGGAAGATTTGACTAAAACAGTGGGAGACATCCTGATTAGATATATTAGATAACCAATCTAATCTTGCAAGAGCATACAGTGAGTGTTTTCTTCTCTCTCTCTTCAGGTAGCGACCATATCACGCCTTAATCAAGATAATAATACGGATGTATTGACCGAACCAGCTTGTTATACTGAGCTGGGGAACGTTGGTCCCGCTCCAACTTATAATTGTTATAAGACAGAGCAGGAAATTGGGGAATACCAGATTTCCCGTGCCGCCGAAACGAAGAAAGTGCATGCTGATGCATCTTCTTCGGGTGTGTTCATTACAAAGAACTGTTTCTCAGTATCCTTTACGTCCTGGGTATGAGATACCGGATCAGTATCCCGCATATGTAATCAAGTTACATGGGCTACAGAAAGGTAGAGAACTGAGAACGGATGATAAGTTTCATGAGACAGAAAACGGTGCAAGTGTTGAAGCCAAGTCTGTTGGTCACTATCACCCTGTATTACCAGAATACATTGATTCTGAACGAAAGTTATTAGATACCGAACCTGATATACAACATCATATCAGTCTCTTTATTAGTAAAGAAAGGATATAATTTTGTATTGTTGGATAATGTTTTGAACATTTCCTATATGAAGAGTTGATCGGTTCAGGTACGTTATCTAAAAGCATAGACGTTCTAAATCAAACTACAGTTCTTAGTATAAAGAACACACACAAGAGGAAGAGTTCAGAAATGAACAGATCCTTCTTGAGGCATTGTAGACTAGGTCATATCAATGCGACCCGACTAGCTAAGTTGCATTTAGATGCATATTTAAATTTGTTTGAATTTACATCTTGTGAAACTTGCCGGTCATGTCACAAAGATAAGATGACCATAGCTCTGTTTATTGGAAACAGAGAAAGAGTTAGTGAACTCTTGGGATTGATACATGCTGATGTATGAAAGTCCCCTGTCTACACATGCCAAGACCGGTTCTTTATACTTCATTACATTCACTGTTTATCTCTCAAGATTCGGACATATGTTCCCGTTGAAACACAAGTCTGAACCTTTTGAGATATTCACAGAATATAACTTAGAAGTAGAGAACCAAAATACGGGTAAAAGTATTATGTCCTTTGATGAGATCAAGGAGGAGAATACTTGAGCACGGGATTCCTGGACTATTCTAAAGGAGAATGAGATTCTCTCTAAGCATTACTCCTCTGAATACACCATAACACGATGGTATATCGGGACGGAGCAATAGCACCCTATGTGATATGGTGTGCTCTATGATGAGTACTACTGAGTTTCCTATTTCCTTTTGGGAGTTATGCACTTGAGAAGCTGCATACCTATTGAATAGGGTTCAAATCAAATCAGATGCCTACAACTTCATATGTGATATGGAAAGGGAAGAGCCCATATCTTAAGTTCGTTAAGATTTGGGGTTGTCCGGCCTATGTCTAAAAGCATAATCCGGACAAGCACGAGGCAAAGTCAGATATGTGGAAGTTTGTTTGATATCCCAGGCATACGCAAGGGAATATCATCTACCTAACCGAGGAACAAAAGATGTTTTGTTTCTCAGCATGCCACCTTTGTGAAAGGGAATTTCTTGTGAAGAAATTAGTGGTCATGAGGTAGAACTGGAAGGAGTTCCAGCTATACAAACTACAGCAGATGATTTGGTAGAACCAAAGGATTCAATAGTTTCCAACGAACCTCAGTCTCTCCGTCGATCTAGTAGGGTTCCTCATCCACCTGAGAGATACTTCGTTTTCTCTATGACAGTGGGAGCGAGGATTGCATCATAAGATGATGACCCAACTAAGTTTCGAGCAGGCCATCAGGAGTGGGACTCTGTAAGAATGGCTGGATGCTTAGTGATCTGAGATGGAATCCTTATACACCAACAAAGTATGGACTTTGGTTTCTTTATCTGAAGAATTAAATCCCCATCAGGAGCAAGTATATCTTGAGAAGATTACTTGGTGTACATGGAAAAGTTGAGACTTTCAAAGCTATGCTTAAGTCCATCCAGATCCTACTTGCCACGGCTACATACCATGACTACGATATCTGGTGGTTGGGTGTCATGTCTGCTTTTCTAAATGATGTTTTAGAAGAGAACGTCTATAAGTACACAGCCAGAGGGCTTCGTAGATAGTGGGAGCAGCGGAAACGTGTGCAAGATGTTTTATGTGATAAAACAGGCATCGCGGAGTTGGAACATCTGTTTTGATGTGGTAGTCAAAGAGTTTGACTTCATCAAAATGGTAGATGAACCTTGTATATACAAAAAGGTAGTAGGGAGTATGGTGGTGATCCTCGTAGAGTACGTGGATGACATACTCTTGATAGGGAAGGAGTTTCCAATGCTACGATCGGTCAATCTCCGCTTATCACTAGGATTCTCCATATAGGATCAAAGTGATACCTCCTATATCCTGGGTTTTTGATCTATGAGATAGATCTAATTGGATGTTAGGATACTCACTAGTTGTAGTGAGATGGTATCAATCGATCCTGGGGAGAATCACTGGAAAGGTTCCGGGGTGATAAGGACGCCTGAATGTCAATTGCAGGCATTGTCTTTACCCTCAGTGGAGGGACGGTATGTTGGAAGAGTTCCAAGCTAGATACCGTGACATACTAGACGATTAAAGGCTAGATACATCGTTACCAAGGATGCTACCAAAGAGGCAGTCTGGATATATATTAGTTCATGAGATGAACTTCGTTCCTACCATTGTGTGACAATGGAGTTGTGGCTTTTGCCAAGGAACCCCACGTCCCATCAGAAATCCAGATATAATTCTTAGGTAGTATCACCTGATCATGGAGATGGTTGATCTCCAGGGAGATCGAGGTTAGGAGAGTAGACACAGAGGACAACAACACGGATCCACTCACAAAGGCCTTTTTCCCAGTAGAGATTTTTATGGGATGGTTGAGTATGAGATACTTCAACCACAACTAATTGTTGGGTATGTGATACCACAACAGATGGCCCTAGTGCAAGTGGGAGATTGCTAGTTATTTGTATGCCCTAGAGACCATTACTGTACATACGATGTATATTGTAGTGGATGCTTGTACATATATAGGGAGGACTTTCTTGCTCGACATGATAGTACGCTATCTGGTTACCCTTTATCTTAACATGTACTCTGATTGTCTCTATGTTACATGTTGATAAAGCCCTTAGGATATGTACTCGACTACTGGGACTATGATGAGATCATACTAGTGGGGCCATGGTAGTCGACGAGTACATCCTATAACTGTTCCTAGTCGAGGGGGTATCGAGACAGGGCATCGATGCACCAGAGTAGACTAGCATATACGCATCTTGACCCATATGATGGGCGATGGATGATCCCATATCCATCGGTGTTTGACATCAAGGATTGTGTATGGGTGCTCAGTAGAGACTGGGTACACTGGACGGACTCGCCGAGAACTCCCAGATGGTATTATACCTCACGTCAGATGGCAGTTCTCCGGTGACACTGGTACAGAGTAGTCTCTTGACCCGAGATCGTCATAGAGTCTTATGTGATTCCCACTGTGCTTTGATTTCCATCATACCACGTCCAAGAGGGCGTGCAAAAAGGTGGCTTTTGGGTACAGTCCCGAATCACATGGAGGAAATAAGCGATAGGAGGGGATTCGTCTCTCCCGGTATAGGGAGTCGATGTTGCGCTGTGTTCGATTGGCTATGACTGGAAATCCCTGGCCAGGGTTGCTGAGATTTACTGGTAAGTGTTATCATTAGTTTCTCGAACTGTTATAGACCTCATATCGACACGACTTATCGAGCTACTGGGGTCTGACGTTTACCACCCC
Source organism: Agapanthus africanus (assembly GCA_030015575.1). NCBI lineage: Eukaryota > Viridiplantae > Streptophyta > Magnoliopsida > Asparagales > Amaryllidaceae > Agapanthus > Agapanthus africanus. Next base: position 215,284,225 of record JASDDO010000008.1, read on the forward strand.
TAGGCGAGATATGCGATATATCAGACGACGAGACCGGACTGTACGGGAGTGTTACTGATTGGATTCATAGGAGAATGTATAGGCTTGCTTGTTGATCTTCTGAGCGCTCAATACTTGGGTGGCTGTTACGTTTAGCTGACTGCTTGCAGCTTGTGGGTGTTTGATATGATCATCACCTACTGCCGGCGTATTGACGATTCTTAAGAGTCATACACAGAGGTTTCTTGACTCAGGCAAAACGGAGTAGGAGCACATATGTGATATGTGCGGGACCGAGGATAATGCAGTATGTGATACCGTATTGGATTCTCGCGATATGAGATATCGGCCGGGTATATGTGATATAGCCGGGTCATCGTATTAGTCGGTTATATGCGATATAGCCGGATTGTCGGATCAAGTGTTGATTCGATAATTTAATGTATAATAATATATATGAAATATTAAATTACATTAACTAATATTAGCTCACTAAAAGATTCATTTTCTCACGGGATAATACATTGATATATATGCGATATATGTTAATTGTATTATTTTCTATTGTTACAAAATATATTGTATATATGATATATAATATTGTTGTTAGTGTATGTTGCATGCTCCCACAACTCTTGTGGCGCGGCGGAAGCCGTGAATGAATATTTTCTTGGTATACAACACGCACTTAACCGAAGATCTTGTCTAAACCACAACTAGAAAAACCTAACTAGAGATCTTATCTACTATGTTAGGGATTATACCTCAATGATACGGTCCTTCGGGTCTTCTCTTTGATGAACTCCTTAGCTCCTTTAGATGTTGCCGATGTCTTCGATCTCCGGCCACCCAAGACCTAGATGATCCACCCGAGAGTTATGGTGCGAGCTAGAAACTTTTCACAAGAGTTTAACCTAGAGACCAATTTTGCCAGAATAGGTCACTAGGGTTATGTAGAGATGAGTGTATTGGATTAACTTGAAATCTTTAGCATTTCTTTCTCTTAACCTTCTCTTGATTCACTTAACATTCACATCTCATGTGAAGCTATTTATAAGAAGAAGGAGAAGGAGGAGATGAGAAGGAGTAAGTGTTTGTCATGATTTAAAGAGTTCAAGTATGATGAAAAAGGGTATAGCACTAAATGAAATAATTGAAGCATGCATTATATAAATTAGCACCATGCTTCAATAGTATCTCCAAAACTATATAAGAAATAAAACCCATCATTTCAACCATGCTTGTATCTTTTTAATTTCCACCTCATTTATTTATTTTCATAAAATAAATGATGTCATTATGATATCATTATGAGGTGGCACCTTCTAGAAGGTATTCTTGCAACAATTACAAAAATACCCCTCCTCCGTATACCGTATAGCCGTATCCTAAAAATACGAATACAATTAATCCAATAATATAATACCGGTATCTGGCTTAAACCAAAGTCTGCCAGTATTATCTTTTCGATTATTATTCCTGTAACAATTACAGGAACATAATCGAAACCCTGCCGTAACAGCTTACGGCCGCCATAACAACTTACAGCCTCTACATATTTCTCCTGAACGAGGGAACTCTCTTGTGTGGGACTCTAAAGACTCGACAGTACGCTGGCAGTGGGTTTAACCACAAGCACGTCAGCGGCACTAGCTGTGCGTAACGGCTACCCAGGTACATGACGAAAAGGTGGCCAACGAGCGAACTCATCACAACCCTTACGAGCCTGCAAGCAACACTTACCGTACAGTCCGGTCTCTTCGTCTGATACGTCACATATGAAGTCTAGGGGTGGTAAATGTCAGACTCCAGTAACTTTATAAGTCATGCTGATTTATGGCTCATAACAGTTCGAGAAACTACTGATAACACTTATCAGTAAACCTCGAGAACCCTGGCCAGGGATTTAGGTGTTATAGCCGATCAAACATAGCGCGACATCAACTCCCTATACCGGGAGAGACGAAACCCTTCCTATAGCTCACTGTCTCCATATGATTCGGGACTGTACCCAAAATCCACCTGTTTGCACGACTCAATAGAGCCGTGGGAGGGAGGAAATTAAAGTACAGTGGGAATCACACAAGACTCTATGACGATCTCGGGTCTACAGACTAACTTGTACAAGTGTCGCTAGAGAACTGCTATCTGACAATAGGTATATATACCATCTAGGAGTTCTCAGCGAGTCCTGTTCGGTGTACACATTCTCCAATGAGCACCTGTGTACAATCTTTGATGTCAAACATCAATGGTTGTGGAATCAACCATCGCCCCCAGGGTCAAGAAACGTATACACTAGTTTAATCTGGTAATACCGATGCCCTGTCTCGATATACCCTCGACTAGGAACTATTGAAGAATATGCTTGTAGACTGCCCAGGTCCCACCAGTATGATCTCATCATAATCCTGGTAGTCAAGCATAGTCCTAAGGGCTTCATCAACACATCACATGTTATGATAAAGATAAACCAGATAGCATACTGTCATTTCGAGCAAAGATTGTTTCTGTACATATACATGCCTAGTATCCTATACAATACAGGCCTCTAGGGCATACATATCCAACAATCTCCCACTTGCACTAAGGCCTGTAATTAATGCAATTAGTACCAGCTAGAACCAGTTTCCGGCGTACCGCATGCCCAACAGCTCAAACAGTTTCTCAAACTGTACTTAAGGGATAGCCTTAGTGAATGGATCTGCTGTGTTGCCTTTCGTGTCTACTCTCCGTACCTCGATGTCCTGGTGATCCACTATCTCCCTGATGAGGTGATACCGCCTCAAGATATGTCTGGATTTCTGATGGGACCTCGGTTCCTTTTCCAAAGCCATGGCTCCATTGTTATCGCAATACAGAGGTATTGGATTAGCAATGGATGAAACCACTTGAAGTTCTGAAATGAACTTCCTCATCCAGACCGCTTCTTTTGCGGCATCATTAGCAGCAATATACTCAGCTTCCATCGTGGAGTCAGCGACGGTATCTTGTTTGGAACTCTTCCAACATACCGCCCCTCCATTTAGAGTAAATACAAACCCTGAGATGGACTTACTATCATCCTTGTCGCTCTGGAAGCTGGAGTCGGTAAATCCCTCCATTTGGAGATTTCCGTTACCATACACCAAGAACATTTCTTTAGTTCTTCTCAAGTACTTTAGAATGTTCTTCACAGCAGTCCAGTGTTTCTCCCCTGGGTTGGATTGATACCTGCTTACTGCACTTAGTGCATAAGCTACTGTTGGAGATAGTGCCCTCAGAGTCAATTATTGGATCACAGGTACGTGATTGCAATGATTGAGGGAGGACCTGTCCCAGTTGGACAGTCTTACTCGAGATGATAGTATGCTATCTGGTTTATCTCTATCATCGTGTACTGCTTTAGGTGACCTGACAGGTCACTATTGCACGTTGATAGAGCCCCTAGGATTCATGCTTGACTGCCAGCAGTATGAGGGCGATCATATAAGTGGGAGCTGGGGTCTATAAGCACATCCTTAAATGGTCCCTAGTCGTGGGAGTTTCGAGACAGGGCATCGATACTCCAGAGTAGACTAGTGTATACAGTCGAGACCCCGATGAGGGGCGGTGGCCGGTCTCACAAGCCACTGGTGTCAGTTGGTTCACCTAAAATGTATACAGGTGCTCATTGGGTTATGAGTACACCGGACAGGACTCGCCGGGAACATGCTAGTTGGTCTTATACCAGACGTCAGATAGCAGTTCCCTGGTGACATGTGTACAGGTTAGTTCATCGACCTGGGGATCGTCATTTGTCTCGTGTGAGTTCCCAATGTACTTTGATTACTACCCTAGCACGGCTCAAAGGAGTCGTGCAAACAGTTTTTAGTTGGGTACAGTCCCGAGCCACATGGAGGCAGTGAGCGGATCTTCAGGGGTTCGTCTCTCCCGGTATTGGGGGTGAGGTCGTGCTGTGTCTAGGAGAGCCATTACACGAAGTCCTTGGCCAAGGCAGGAGATTTACTGGTAGGTATTCCAGAAGTATCTCAGGCTGTTCTGGGCTACACTCCGATACGACTTGTACCGCTTTTGGGGGTCTGACTTTTACCAACCCCCTAGGCCCGCCAGGCGATGCTCATAGATGAACGGACCGGACTGTACGGATATTGTCACTGACAGGCTCAGTAGGGTGTCAGGATGAGTTCACTCATCGACGTCCCTTTTGGTCAATACCTGGTAGCCCGTTACGTATTGGCTTATACCTCTGACGTGCTAGTGGTTAAATCCACAACCAAGGTGTTGACGAGTCTTTAGAGTCCCCCACATTCAGTTACTCAAGCTTTCGGGCGAAAAGCTGTAGAGGCCATATGGAGATATGGCAGGGTCCGATCAGATACGTGCGGTATTGCACGAATCAGGATTGGACAGTTTGTACTACTGGCCGTATGGTTATATGGCAGGGTTCGATCAGATACGTGCGGTATTGCACGGATCAGGATCGAACGGATTTTACTAGCCGGCTTTGGCATAAGCCGGATCCTAGTATAGTACAGTGTAGATTTTGTCTCATTGCATTTGTATTTCGGTCGGAATACAGATGCGGGTGTGTATACACAGTATCGGGGTTTTCCTGTAATTTATTACAGGACCAGTTTTCTGGAGTTGCCAGTTTGCTTTCCGTTTCGGCCATTTTCATTTGTATCTTTCAATGGCCGAAGATTGGTGGAGGAGGGCTTATTTGCATTTGTGCAAATAAGCAATTTGGAAGGGGGTCTTTGCATATTGGTTGGATCATGATGGCTCACCATCACTTGACTTTCTTTGTGTCATGATGGTTTGACCATTTGATGTCATCATGCTTGAGATGATGGTTGTGGTGGAGTGTTGGTTTATTAGCTATCATGGTTGTTGGTTGAATATTGGAATTGTTGTGATGATGATTCTTTGCATGATAGCCTTCTCTCTCTCTCCCTTGGATTATTGGATGGCTCTATCATTTTCTTTTGGTCACTCTCTCATTCTCACTCTCCTCTCATACTCTCTCCCACCATTCATGCATGGCCGGCCACTTTAGAAGTGGGCTGTCCAAATTTTTGAGTGTGGGTATTTGGTTCATTTCATGCTCCCAAATATCCCCAAGTTCCTCCACATAATTCTTGTATTATCCCTCCACCAAAATGGCACCTCCATGAACCCCAAATGAGACACAAGTCTCTACACTACATTCTACAGTAAATCTTGGGCATGTCGACTAGCCAGCTTCGTGCCTGAGTTGCCTCGGCATTGAGGTGGGAGCCTATAAAAGATGTAGGCGATGTGGTGCACTTCCGGCGACGAGGTGAAGACAGGACATTCCGCGAGAGATCGGGACGATGACGAGAAAACCGGAGGACTAGGATCAGTCGGTATATCTCTATTCCCTATCTTGTAGTTAGCTAGGACTAGTTAATGGTTCGATCCGGGTTTTAGTGCGCGGTGGTGCCAGTTTGCTATGTTAGCAAAATTAAAGTTTATCACCGCTTCCGCATTTTGGCCTCGGGATGGAGGCCGGGGCGCCGCCGTGCACTTACAGTGGTATCAGAGACTCACCATTAACTTAGTCTAGCTTTGTTTAATGTGTTTACATTTCTGATCGACCAAAATTCCAAAAATCCGCATTTTGTTTGCATCAGTTTTCTGTTGAAATTTTTTGGAGTCGAAATTTTTTTCAGGTTACAGAAAAGTGATGTACTGGAAAATATAAGGCTACTGTAGAAATTCGACAGAGTAATTCCATAGTGGGAGCGCGGAACCGCGGCCAAACCCCCTTTTGGGCCGCGGTTCCGCCGCACTATGATTGATCGCACGCTTTTGGCGTGTCGGATGTTCAAAGAATTAAAGTGTAACCGCGATCAGGACGGTGTCGCTTTGCAGCTAGCCGGTTGAGCACGGGTCGGTCCACAGGGAGATGGTTGTATCTTACCTTCTTGTCTTAGACGAGTTAATAAAGAATCTGTATGTTGTTTGATCTAACCTATGTGTTTATTTGCAAGTATAAAGTTGTTAAGAAGAAAATACGAGATTGTAAGCTAAAGAAATCCGTACTCAAAACCTTTGAGCCGAGTCTTGACCAATTGAAGCTCGAGCAATAGGCAACAACGTGGATTAGGGGATTTAAGCGCGGTATTCGTGGAATCCGGCTTATTTACCCTTGTCCTTCCGTTCTTGTCTCTTTCTTTCGCCTCCGGCCAAACCGAACGCAACCGGTCGTGGTTAAGAATCACCGTTACCTTGTCAGGGTAGGGTGCCTAACGGAGCGCTTGCGTATGGTTTGGTCGAAGTTCAAATGGAAAATAACGGGAAAAGGAATTGGCAAAGAAACGTTAACTTACAATATCATATGGATTCTTAACAACAATAATAATTACAACATTCACAAAATGAACAAAAGAGAACAAAAAGAAAAGAACAAATAAAAGAAAAGATTACAAGAAGGAAAGTGCATGAATTAAATTGCAAATAATTAAAGACAAGGTAATAAAAAGCAAGTAATAAAAAGCGATAAAAAGAATACGAAACTAGGACTCAAGACAAGCATGTGATCAATAGCCAACCCTTAAACTTGCAAGCTCAATGAAGAGGTTGCAAGATCAAGGGAAGGGTAGAGAACGCGTGTGAAATGAAGTGCTAGTCCCGTGAGAAAATACGACCCTTGAGATCAATAACTAACCCTTAACCATTCAAGCTCAATGAAGAGGTTGAATGAGCAAGAGAAAGCAAGAATCTCAAGGGGGAGCAAACTAACAAGAAAGATAAAAATCCCTCATCTTCATTAACATCCACTCAAAAGCTCTCATTACAATTTCATGGAGGAAGAATGAAGAAGAAGAAGAAAGAAGAAGAAAACTACACAAAAAAGAGGCTAAAGAAAAGCTCCCTTGGTTAAGCTCAGTTCTGCTGTATTTATAGGCAGGAGAATGGAGTTCTAGGGCAACCACCAGACCACATGGGAAATACCCAAACAGCCCCCCAAAAGTCTGCATGTACGGCGCCAGTACGGCCGCGGATCCGCGGCCTGGACCCCACTTTGGCCGCGGATCCGCGGCTCTACTGTAGAGTTAGGGTGTCGTTTTTTCTGTGCTCCTCCGGTCTTCTGTGCTCTGTTCTCTGGTTCATGTATTTTCTGAAAATACATTCACATTTCTTCCAGAATTACTGTTGAGGAAAGGTGGACTTTTGTGGATGCATTTGTCATGATTGCCTCGAGCTCCGCGCAGATTTCTTGGAACTTATTGTTGCCATTGAGCCTTGTGCATGAAGGTGACATTGATTTGACATTTTGTCTTCCTAACTGGTATCTGGCAACATACGGATGACGAGCGGAGACCGTGTTTTCTCAGTGGTTGGCAGGAACCCGGATTTTGTCGTGTTTTCCATGAATTTCACCGTTTTAGAACCGAGAACCTGTATCCAGCAAATATGTAACAAACACGGATTAAAAGCACCTACCTATAAACACACGAGCATAAGAATGGGCGGTATAAAATGCAGTATTCTGTTATGAACAAATACCCCCAAACTTAACTTTTGCTCGTCCCGAGCAAAACCAATTATTCACAAAAAAATAAAATCCTAACCGCACTTTCGCAGGGAACGCGATTACACTGAGCACGTGCAACAAGCCGTTAAACCCCTAGGTGTCCCTAGTAGGAGGAGTGTTGTCTCCTGAGGGTTTTCAGCGGATTACACCCACAAAATCCCGTCAAGCTAGTGTCATAAAATAACTAAGATTCAAACCCTAAAGTTTTGTTTCAGAAAATAACAATTCTATAATCCTAAGTCTAGACTATCGAACCTTTAGTTTTCACACCTCGCTTCATATTTATCTACAGATTTTATATGTCTTTACGTGTAGTGCAAATAGTGCCGTTAAGTTCCAGAAAGGTCGATTAAAGTCCTCACGTCGCACAATAAAGCCCAGATAACAATTTTAAAAGGATCACATAAGTTTTATAAAGAGTTAAGCATTTTTCAAGTTTCGTTTTCCAGTAAGGTTTCAACTTCAGAATTTCTATCTTCCCTCACAGGAAACTAGGTCTTATTCTTCACTCCACCTTTTTCTTGTTTTCATTTCATACACACCTCTGTGAACGTGCAATAGTCTTTATCAAAGAGTAAAACCTTCATATCTCCGTTTAAATTTTTTTTTAAGCCTGTCTTTTATCAAGATTATTCTCACACAAAGAACCGTTAGGAATTTTAACTCGGAGAGAACACTTGCTTGACTTTGTTTTAAACTGGACTTTCTAGGCTTCTTAGCGAGCTTTGGCCAATGCACCCAAACCAGTTGGTTTTAGGGCATTAGGTGCAGAAACACCCCAACGGACTTAATTACTAAAGTTACCTAGGTCCAAAAACAAAAGACAGATTGACGTGAAAATCAGATGATTTAATATGAACGGAGATATAACCGGCAGTTCAATTATTTTTTTGGATAAAAGACGTGTTTAGTGAGTTTGGTGTGTAATCATTCCAATCAAGTTTCCGATGGGTTATTTTTCAGACTTAGCTCCAATTACGGCATCAATAACATTCCTTCATATTCGCTTTACTTCATAAACTATTCTTGACATTACTTATTTCAGAACAAACCTATTTGATCCTCAGAAAATCATTTATCTGTTTAAAAGTTTAAACATGAAAGACTTGTCATCTAATTCCCAAAATTCACGACACGTGTAGTGTGATGTAAAGACGTATATCAGCCATAGTTAACTTCAAAGGAGAGTTATCTTTCAGGTTTTCAAAATCTAAACATAAGATTTAGTTATTCCTATTTTTTCAAACAAAAACCGTCGAATGTTGACTCAGAGTTCGTCCACAAGCTAACTTGACAAAAAAGTTTTTATATTTTAAGAAAATTTTCAGATTTTTATGGATTTTATGGTTTTAATATGCAGATGCAAAATATACATATGAATGCGAAGGAAGAAAGCTTACCGAGCACACCCCCAAACTTAAACTTGACAGTGCCCTCACTGTCAGGCTATACCAAGAGGGTTAAAATTGCCGGCGCTTCCTAGAAACAAATTATATACAAAACAAAAAGGAAAACAACAATATATACAAAAAAGTGTCCCCCCCAAACTTAAGTAAAACAGTGTTTCTACTGGTAAGCGTTGAAATTCAGGATTTAGGGGGGAAAGAACAGTATCAATCTATACAAGGCCTTACACAGGCCAAAAGTTAACACCAACCATTCAAAAATTTTATCTCTATAATGTGCCGGTTGGTGAAAGAAGGCGTAGAGAAAAAAGATGGAGAATACGCGAGACCGTATGCGAAGAGAAGCGGGATACGGTCTCGGTATATGAGAGGAAGAAGAATGGCGGAAGGGAAAAAGAAGTGGAATACGAACTTGAGGGTGCAAATGGAGTAAATAGATTAGCACAATTTGTGATGAGCGATGTGTAAAAAGCGATTGTGCTAATCTATTAACTCGTCGAGAGATGGGGTCAAATCCCTCAAAATTCGTAAGAAGCCATGGGTACGCCGAACTTGGTAAACCAGACATAGTAAATGAAAGTGAGATGGGTTCTTGCAAGGTCGGAACGATGGAAAGGATGGAGGGAAATGGCTGAGGAAGGGTATCGGTTAAGGGTTCTGGAGGGTGTACACAGTCAGTGAAAGGAACAGGATGAATTGGAAAATCCGACTCATCATCTAGAACTGGTTCATCCTCAAGACTATCCTTAAAATTTTCCTCAAAATTTAGCACATCCATGCACTTCTCTTCAAAATCCAGACGCATATGGGGTTCGGGAAAAACATTTAAGGACTCGGGATGATGATTTGAAGAGAAAAACTCAGCCAAATCTATGGGTTCATCATCCAAAATATTCCCAGCGTCAATATCCTTAATCAAGTGAAAATCAATATTCTCAGACACCTCATCAAAAGCATGGATTTCAATCAATTCAGGTTCTAAGATGGAGGTGTAGAGGTCAAAAGGATTGGGTGTAGTTTCACTTGGCAAGGTCCCTTCACAATCTGGCAAATCAAACACTACAAAGTCGCACAACTCATTAAACATTCTATCTTCAACTGATAATTCATTTGGGACACTTGATAGAGTTTCAACATAGGAGTTGTGGGATTCAATTTGAGACGGGTAGGTTTGATCTGGAAGGGTATACAACTCACTCTCTCCACTCAAATTCACAACCTGTCCTACCGCCTCATCATACATTGGAAAATTTGGAGCTAGCTGGAAACTAGCTACCGGGTCACTAGGTTGTATGAGGGCGGCCATGGACGCATTCAAATCCATCATCTGTTGTCTTGAAGCTACCCTAAAGTCTTCCAAGGATTGTTCTAGACTAGACATTGGTTGTGAAGGGGTTTCAGTAAAAGATTCAAAGTTGTTTGGATACTGAAAACTCCCAAATGGCGGTTCTGATGCAATGTCTAGGGAAGGTGCAAAAGTAGGGTAGGATTGGTAGGAATTGAATGGCTGGACAGGAGCAGGATCAACATTTGGATAGGAAGGTGAATGGAATTGTTGATCCCAAGAATTTGAAGTGGTGAAAGGAGTGAAAGATCGGCTACGGGATTGTTCAATTCGTTCAGCGATGGACAAAGGACGGCTTGCAGAAGGGGTATCAACATAAGCGGGTGCGGGAGGTTGAAAAGGTTGATACAAAGTGGAATGAGGAGTGCAAGTGTTTGTCCTAGACGCTGCTATGCGATCTTTCAGTGAAACTTTGGGCATGGAGGGGTCGTTCGATGTTCGGCCAAAGCAAGAACCGTAAGAAGTAATGTCTGGTTGTGGGTACCAAAGTTCGGCAAGAGTTTTGCGAGGTGGAGTACCCATGATGTGAGGAGAAAAGGAAAGAAAGGAAGAGAAAAGGAGGGAAAAAGAATGTGATTTTTTTTTATATGTATTTTTTTTTATAGAAATATATTAACAAAAGAATGAAATATACACACAAAAGAATATTGACAAAAACAATCACGACACGAAAATACCACACACCTAATCGTTCTAAGGTTCACCTAGGTCAACTAGACCTGCTCCAGAACTTGATTGTCGAAGTAAAACTATGTCGAGAAACAGGCTCAAGATACACTGATCACGAGGCCAGGTAAGTGCAGAGATAAGGGGAGGTTTTCCAACGCTCTCGCGAAGTTCCTTAATTAAATAACCCTTTCTCTTTTGGCGGTTTCGCCGTTAACACTTTCCTAGACACCCCGTAAACAATATACCGTTAAGCAAGGTTCTAAACACAGTTAACTTCTCCTAGTGAGCGCGAAGTCCTTAAGGCTTAAAGTCTAGTTTCTTTTAAAATTTGTGCGGGTAAACGTTATGCTCAAGTTCGTGATTTGTGGGCCACGGAAAAGGTGATAAAATCCTTTACCGTATGTTGTGGGGTTCGCTTGCCCTTAAGTCCGTATTAATTGATGCAATGCGCAATTCAAAAAATTCTTATAAAGAATCAAACAATCGTTTTTTAGTTTAAGCGCGGCGCTGCAACAAATACGGGTTAGTCAATTTTTAGCGTTTGCTAGCGAACTTGCAAAGAATCCTGCAAAGAATAGTATATTGGATGCGTCGGATTTGAGAAGAAGGTGTTAGTAAAGTACGTACCGTTAAGTTTTGGGTTAGGAAACCCCCATTGAATCAAATCCGGTAAGCTTGAAAGGTTCGCTTGCGCGGGTCAAACTACCCGGATCTTTGGCACTGTACTTCGTAAGCACCTTAACTTTGAATGTGCACTTTGCTCCCCACAATTACAGTTTGCAAATACGCAAAAATCTGCACACTTGCCCACAAAAATTATCACAAAAAAAAGATTTTTATTTTTTTTAAATTTTTTTTATATATACCAAAAGAATATTAACCCGAATAACAAGAAAGAAAATACGCTACCGTCTCCCCGGCAACGGCGCCATTTGATCGCACGCTTTTGGCGTGTCGGATGTTCAAAGAATTAAAGTGTAACCGCGATCAGGACGGTGTCGCTTTGCAGCTAGCCGGTTGAGCACGGGTCGGTCCACAGGGAGATGGTTGTATCTTACCTTCTTGTCTTAGACGAGTTAATAAAGAATCTGTATGTTGTTTGATCTAACCTATGTGTTTATTTGCAAGTATAAAGTTGTTAAGAAGAAAATACGAGATTGTAAGCTAAAGAAATCCGTACTCAAAACCTTTGAGCCGAGTCTTGACCAATTGAAGCTCGAGCAATCGGCAACAACGTGGATTAGGGGATTTAAGCGCGGTATTCGTGGAATCCGGCTTATTTACCCTTGTCCTTCCGTTCTTGTCTCTTGCTTTCGCCTCCGGCCAAACCGAACGCAACCGGTCGTAGTTAGGAATCACCGTTACCTTGTCAGGGTAGGGTGCCTAACGGAGCGCTTGCGTATGGTTTGGGCGAAGTTCAAATGGAAAATAACGGGAAAAGGAATTGGCAAAGAAACGTTAACTTACAATATCATATGGATTCTTAACAACAATAATAATTACAACATTCACAAAATGAACAAAAGAGAACAAAAAGAAAAGAACAAATAAAAGAAAAGATTACAAGAAGGAAAGTGCATGAATTAAATTGCAAATAATTAAAGACAAGGTAATAAAAAGCAAGTAATAAAAAGCGATAAAAAGAATACGAAACTAGGACTCAAGACAAGCATGTGATCAATAGCCAACCCTTAAACTTGCAAGCTCAATGAAGAGGTTGCAAGATCAAGGGAAGGGTAGAGAACGCATGTGAAATGAAGTGCTAGTCCCGTGAGAAAATACGACCCTTGAGATCAATAACTAACCCTTAACCATTCAAGCTCAATGAAGAGGTTGAATGAGCAAGAGAAAGCAAGAATCTCAAGGGGGAGCAAACTAACAAGAAAGATAAAAATCCCTCATCTTCATTAACATCCACTCAAAAGCTCTCACTACAATTTCATGGAGGAAGAATGAAGAAGAAGAAGAAAGAAGAAGAAAACTACACAAAAAAGAGGCTAAAGAAAAGCTCCCTTGGTTAAGCTCAGTTCTGCTGTATTTATAGGCAGGAGAATGGAGTTCTAGGGCAACCACCAGACCATATGGGAAATACCCAAACAGCCCCCCAAAAGTATGCATGTACGGCGCCAGTACGGCCGCGGATCCGTGGCCTGGACCCCACTTTGGCCGCGGATCCGCGGCTCTACTGTAGAGTTGGGGTGTCGTTTTTTCTGTGCTCCCCTGGTCTTCTGTGCTCTGTTCTCTGGTTCATGTATTTTCTGAAAATACATTCACATTTCTTCCAGAATTACTGTTGAGGAAAGGTGGACTTTTGTGGATGCATTTGTCATGATTGCCTCGAGCTCCGCGTAGATTTCTTGGAACTTGTTGTTGCCATTGAGCCTTGTGCATGAAGGTGACATTGATTTGACATTTTGTCTTCCTAACTGGTATCTGGCAACATACGGATGACGAGCGGAGACCGTGTTTTCTCAGTGGTTGGCAGGAACCCGGATTTTGTCGTGTTTTCCATGAATTTCACCGTTTTAGAACCGAGAACCTGTATCCAGCAAATATGTAACAAACACGGATTAAAAGCACCTACCTATAAACACACGAGCATAAGAATGGGCGGTATAAAATGCAGTATTCTGTTATGAACAATGATCAGATCACTGTATCATTTTTCTTCAGTTGCTTTCTGGGTTGATTTTCCGGTTTTTGGAATATTAATTTTGGGCCCAGAATTTCTTGATGTGCTACAGTAGTACTTGGGACCCACTTGTTAAATTTTGATCGATCGGATATTTTAAATACATTACTTCACAGTATTTACATTATATCTGCGACCGTGAATGTCACTTGATCGGTAAATCCTGTCTAACTGCTATAGCCCGGTTAGACGGATTTGCGAACGTGACTTTCACGTTGATGTTCTGTGTTATGCTGTGATGTTGCAGATCGGTCGTGGGGGATAGCCTGGATGCAATACTAGTACAAATTTGGTTGTATTATGTACATTTGATATTGCGGGGCGAGCGTCCGACATGTGGACTGCCGTCACTGCCTGATTGTATTATTATTTTGGGGCACGACCAGGTTGCGGTCGATGTACCCGTTGTATGTATATTTTACTTTCTGTACTAGGATTACCCCAAGAAAGGTGCACGGATAGCCGGGTTCTAGAGGGCAACAAGCCCGCATCTCATGGCATTGAGACGGAGGGGGCTTCACTCTAGGATTGGCGGGCTATTCGCCGCACCCGTAAGGGGTACAGGTTGACCCAGGAGGGGTGCCCAAGTTACCGGATTCCGTGAAGTGCTGGGTGGTCCATTCACGGTACTGAAGGGGGCTGCCTCGCTTCAGGTTTTGGCGGGTGACTTGCCGCGCCCGTAGGGGTCTAGGATTTCATTGCACAGGCTATCCACACGACCAGGGGAACGTCGGGTTTCAGTAGTGGCTCTGTGAAACCCGGGGATCCCAGATATCTGTATTGTTCTGTGATGCTGTACATTTCAGTGATGTTGCATTTCTTATCACACCTTGAGCGAAATATAATATATTGGTATATATATTAGTAGATGTTGTATATGTTTTACATCCGCGCTAGTCCAGTCCCCGCTCTGTCGTTAGTTAGCTAACCTAACGGGTAATGACGGGACCCAGTGGCGAATGCGGATGGCATATACGTACATCATATTATTTTCGTTCTTTGTGGTGTGATCAATTGATGGGACTGCGTTGATTCAGATCAATGCAAGTTAAAAACAAACCTAATCTGATGTTGTTGGAACACTTTTTAAAAAGCTGTTATTGCAAGGGCGTTCTCTTTTGTTTTGCACAGTGATATTCGGTTATGAATATCCAGCACCTCAGTCGACGAGGAAAGGGCCGAGATCCCTTCACCGGGAGTGACCCCTTGGACAGAAGTTTGCGTCAGAGCATTAACTTCACTATAGCCGATTACTTTTTGCTTTGCATCGTGGTATTCATTTGGAATATTCTGCACCCCATTCTACGGGGAAAGAGCCGAGATCCCTTCACCGGGAGTGACCTCTTTAGCAATGGTTTTCGTCACTATATTTTAAAAGCTATCCGTTCCTTCAACGATATCAAGTTCTTTACGTTAAAGGTTTTCGCCAGAAACCATTCGTAGCCCTCCGTCATTTCATATGGATAGTCAATAGTATTCAAGCTGTGTTTGTTGGCCATAGTCAAGGCACAGTGTTTGGTAGCTATTGGGTGTTCATATGCTGCATAGATAGATGCGTTGGTTTGGGACAGTCGTATAGCCTTGTTGGCCCTAGTCAAGGGCTTGTACGGGTGGGTTCAAATCAACCTGGATAATGACGGGTAGAACTTGACATGTGACTTATGATTTGTTGGCCTTAGTCAAGGTCATAAGAGCATGGGGTAAAAATCCACATCGGGAGTTTCAAAAGAACTGAAACTTGCCAGATATGCGCATACCTTCTGGAGTGTGACACCGTGAGCGGATTCCGTCAGGTTATCATGCGATGATAGTTGGATCCCGATTCCCACTGATGAGTTAGTTTACTCCTCGGGTGACCCCGACTAGTTCTTCTTTCAGGTTTGGAGGAGAATTTGACGGAACAGTGGGAGGTTTCCAGATTAGATAAATTGGTAACCATTCTGATCTAGGTTAGAGTGCACGCTGAGTGTTTCTTTTCACTCTCTCTTTGGCAGCGACCATTGACCCGACCCTAAGACTATGACTCAGTGACCAAAATTGACCGAACCTTCTTAACACTGGCTTTTGGATTGTCAGAGTTGCGAACCTCATTGCCACTCCTACTTTTACCCTTTTCTCCAGGACACCCCGTACTACTACGAACGTCCACTTCCATTGGACAAAACCATCGTATGGTTAGATACGAACTCGAAGGGATTTATTCGAGGATGGTTTCCGATTCTGGAGAAAACGGATAGGGCTATTCAGTTGTCTTTTCCTTTTACCTTCTCTCAAGTTGCGAGTACTCCTTGGTTTAGGAGAAAGTACACCTATTACGCAAATTGGATAGTCTTCTTCCAAACCTTAGGCTGGTGCCGAACGGTGGGGAATGAAGAAAACTAATTAGCATAACGATGGTGTGCAGAAGGTATTAAGTTAAGACAAAGCAAGGGATTAGTAAGAGGGCAAAGTAAACTGCGACTGCTATTCACGACCAAACCAAATATTCCTTCGCCAATCCTAAATCACCTTTGTATTTCTCCAGGACACTCCGTATCACTACGAAGATCCACGGTTTATTGGATACTCCATCGTATGGTTATATACGAACTCGAAAGGAACTTGTTCCAGTTCGGGGATGGATTCTGGTTCAGGAGGAATAGGAATAAGGTTTATTCGGTTATCTTTTATCTTCACCTTCTCTCGCATTGCGAGTGCTCCTAGGATCAGGACAGCACACCCATTATGCTTATTGGACAGTCTTCTTCCAAACCATAGGCTGGTGCCGAACGGTAGGGAAGGAAGAAAACCATTTGGCCTAAAGGGGTGTGCAGAAGGTAATGACTAAAGATATATAAAGGGATTTGGAGAGGTGGCAAAGAATTATACGGTTACAGTTGTGAATCTGAATAATGGAAGAGGCATTACTAGGAATACCAGGATACCCCATCGAAACATTTCAGTGTTTCAGTTTCGCTGTGTACTTTTAAAGGAAGACTGATTTCCCGATTAGATTCTTACTCAAGGGTATGTATTTACCAGGTATGATTCTCACATCTGTATGGTTTTACAGATGATGAGTGGGAGTAAGTTATTGGGAATTAGGTGATCGTCCTCATTATATCGGGATTCGTTGTAATCGGTGATATTTGAGGAAATCACCTGGGCTGTTTGCCAGTCGGCGAATATTTGGTTTTGAATATCCGCTGTTATGCACCAATTTCAAATCGATATATCTGTACGTCTATTTTCATAGAGTGAGATATACCTTTTGAAATTATGTCAGTGACATTTACCTATATCAGTGGATGGTTAGGTAAGGAGCATTAAACAGCGGTGTAATTCTTCTTAACCATAAGTACAGTTTTCAACCTACGACACACAGTGAATGAGTTATCAGACTCAAGGGACTTATACAGAGTATTGTATGTTGTCCAGGGTCCATCAGGACAGAGGGCTTGGTCCTCGTACTATATTCGGTTTACTTATGACTTCTCAAGTTTTTAGACAGGTGTTTCGTACAAACACAGGGTCCGAATTTTGAGAAGTTATAGGTATTTGAATAAAGTAGAAAACCAGGAATTGCAAGTATCGGGATTCTTCAAAGTGATCGAAGATGTAGATACTTGTGTATGGTATTCAGTTGATAGTAATGATTAAGAGATCTTGCTTCTCTTTCAGGTTATTCATAATTGGAAGCATTCCTAAGTTGAGTAACGCTGATCGGCCTCTTTCCATTTAGTTGACATGCACTGGAGACAGCTGCATGATTTGAATCTGGTTCAATTAAATCAGTGCCTCTGGTTCTGTAAGTCCATGCTACCTCTCCCGGTACTTTCGGGAATGCGGAATTTGGTAAAAAACGATTTTTACGGAGGTGGTAACATGGACCTATAACCCGGATCTTGGTTAAACATCTATCTAACATCCTAACTACGAGTTTCTAGCTACTCGGTTAGGGGGTTATACCTTGCTTGTCTTGAACTCCTTCGTCTTCAAGCTCCGATGGTGGTCCGGATTGGCTTCTTCTCGTCGTCTCCGTACGCCGAAGATAGATCCACCTGAAAGCTCCAACCTTTAGCTCCTTCTTCGTTCTTTGAAGAAACTAGTTCACTTGGTTTGCTAAACCTAGTGAACTAGAATGAGTAGAGAAGAAATAGAATGGGATTTTATCTATGGTTCTTGATTCTCAACTCATGAGAGATATGAACCATAGATTCAAGAGAGGGAGCAAGAGCAAAAAGGGTGAGAGCAAAAGGAGAGCTCAAGAACAAGAGAGAGAATGAGCAAGAAAGAATGAGCAAGTATTTTGTCTCTCACCGTCTCATAATCCAAAGTAATGATAACTCATCATATCAAAAAAAAGTCTTATGTGATGGTTGAAGCAACCATAACCATATCATATCATGCACTCATTTTACACAAATGAGCAAGCAAGTAAAAGTCTTTTCAATGAAATGATGGCTATGGTTATCATGATGGTCAACTAGTCAAGCCTAGTCAACCGGTCAACAAAGTCAACAAGTCAACAAAAGTCAACAAGTCAACAAAGTCAACAAAAGTCAACAACCATGTCACCATAATACTTAATTAATATAATAGTTAATCACATATCATATTCTCATTAGGGTTGAGCAAAAAGTCAAATAGTCAACTGTCAACAACCCTAATGAGAATCCGCTGCCTCTGCCTCCCTGTCAACTGTGCATACACACCCGCATCCGCGTTCCGAGGAACACGAATGCAAACTGGATAAATCCAATCCCAAAAGGTACACTAGGATCTGGCTTAAACCAAAGCCCGCTAGTGTAAACTGTCCGGACACTGTACGTGCACAAGTGCACGGATGTGACCGAACCCTGTCGCAAAACCATGCGACCTGTCGCAATACCATGCGACCTCTACTCTTTTGCCTAAAGGCGAAAAGCTTTCTGTGTGGGACTCTAAAGACTCGACACTACGCTGGCAGTGGGTTTAACCACAGACCGCAAGTGGCACTAGCTGTGCGTAACGGTCCCCAGGTGATGCCGATAAGAAGACCGACGAGGCGAAACCCATCAGAACTCCTACTGAGCCTGAGTGTGACATTCTCCGTACAGTCCGGTCTGTTCGTCTGATACATCGCATGGCGGGCCTAGGGGGCGGTAAACGTCAGTCCCCCAATAGCGGTACAAGTCATGCCGGAGCGAAGCCCAAAACACCCTGAGATAACACTGGAAGCCTACCAGTATATCTCGTTTTCCCTGGCCAGGGACTACTCGTGTAATGGCTCTCCTAGACACAGCCCGATGTCAACCCCCAATACCGGGAGAGACGAATCCTGTCTAACCGTCACTGCCTCCAAGTGCTTCTGGACTGCACCCAACCACTACCTGTTTGCACGACTCCTTTGAGCCGTGGTAGGGTAGTGATCAAAGTACAGTGGGAATACACTCGAGGCGAAGTGACAGTGTCAAGTCAGCGGACTAAGCTGTACTCATGTCACCTGGGAACTGATAACTGACAATAGGCATAATACCAACTAGTCAGTTCCCGACGAGTCCTGTCCAGTGTACCCGTAACCTAACGAGCACCCGCATACTATCTCAAGTACGACGTACTGACGGCTGTGGGACAGACCGTTTCCCATACTGGGATGAGAAGCGCATGCGCTGGTCTACTCTGGAGTATCGATGCCCTGTCTCGATAGTCCTGCGACCAGGGACCTGCATAAGGATGTGCTTATAGATTACCCAGCCCCACTAGTGTGACGGCCATCACATCGCTGGTAATCAAGCAAAGATCCTAAGGGCTCCACTAATGTGTATAGGCGATATACAAAAATAAACACATGTACACATTGAAGTAGAAACAAACCAAGTAGCATACTACTATTTTGAGCAAGATTGTATATACAAGATGAATATCCCAAGCTTCCATTAAGTAATATACAAACTAGTATGATACAGTAATGGCCTCTAGGGCATATACACTAACAATCTCTCACTTGCACTAAGGCCATGTACTGGCGTATCGAAGACCTATCATCTCGATCAGCCGCTCGAACTGAGTCTGGGGCAGGGCCTTGGTGAATGGATCTGCAGTGTTATCTTCTGAAGCGACTCTCCGAACCTCGATCTCCTGGCGATCCACGATCTCCCTGATCAGGTGATACCGCCTCAAGATGTGCCTGGATCTCTGATGGGACCTGGGTTCCTTCGCTAAAGCTATAGCCCCGTTGTTGTCGCAATACAGAGGTATTGGATCAACAATGGACGGAACCACCTGAAGTTCTTTCAAGAACTTCCTCATCCAGACAGCTTCTTTTGCGGCATCAGATGCAGCGATGTATTCCGCTTCCATCGTCGAGTCTGCAACGGTTCCTGTTTGGAGCTCTTCCAACACACCGCCCCTCCATTGAGGGTAAAGACAAAACCCGACATGGACTTGGAATCATCCTTGTCACTCTGGAAGCTGGAGTCAGCAAAGGCCTCGATCTGGAGGTCTTTTCCGCCATACACCAAGAACATCTCCTTAGTCCTTCTCAGATACTTGAGAATGTTCTTTACCACTATCCAGTGTTTCTCCCCAGGGTTTGACTGATACCGGCTTACCACACTCAGTGCATAAGCTACATCCGGTCTTGTACACAACATCGCATACATTATAGAGCCTACCGCAGAAGCGTAGGGTATAATAGATATGCGATCCCTCTCCAAATCAGTCTTGGGAGACATCTCTTTGGAGAGGGTGATCCCGTGACAAGCCGGTAGGTTACCGCGCTTGGAATCTTCCATACTGAATATTTTCAGTACGGTGTCGATGTACCTGGACTGTGAAAGTCCTAATATACTCTTGGATCTGTTACGGTAGATCCGGATACCCAGAATGTATGAGGCATCACCCAGGTCTTTCATGGAGAACCTGTGTGACAAGAACCCCTTGACAGATTGTAGCATAGGAATGTCATTTCCTATTAAGAGAATGTCATCTACGTATAAAACGAGGAATACTACAGTTCTCGCTACAAATCTACTATAGATGCATGGTTCATCTGGATTTTTGATAAAGCCAAATTCTTTGACCGTCTCATCAAAGCAGATGTTCCAACTCCGCGATGCCTGCTTTAGTCCATAGATGGACTTAAGCAACTTGCACACCTTTCCGCTGCTCCCACTCTGAATGAAACCCTCTGGCTGGTCCATATAGACACACTCCTCTAAATTTCCATTTAGAAAAGCTGTCTTTACGTCCATTTGCCAAATCTCATGATCGTGGAAGGCAGCAATGGCAAGAAGGATCCGAATGGATTTCAGCATGGCTACTGGAGAGAAGGTTTCGTCATAGTCCAAGCCAGGTCTTTGACGAAAACCCTTTGCTACCAGCCTAGCTTTATAGGTCTCAACCTGTCCATCTACACCAATCTTCCTTTTGAAGATCCACTTGCATCCTACGGGTTTTACCCCGTCTGGAGCAATGTCCAACGTCCATACCTTGTTGGTGTACATGGACCCCATCTCGGTCCGCATTGCATCCAGCCATTTCACTGAGTCAATGCTCTGAACGGCCTGCTGGAAGCTAGTAGGCTCATCATAGTCTATGATGCAATCCTCTCTATCCCCGTCTATGAGAAAACCGTAGTATCTCTCGGGCGGATGAGTCTGCCTACTACTTCTGCGGAGTGGCGTAGGAATGTCCTGTTCTGTTGAACCCTCTGGTTCCACTAAGCTTTCAGTAACAGTCTGTGGTTCTGGAACTTCTTCCAGTTCTACCACGCTCCCACTTATTTCTTTTTCCAAGAACTGGTGTTCTAGAAAGTGGGCATTACGAGAAACAAGGACTTTTTGTTCCTCTGCGTAATAGAAAAGATACCCCCTGGTGTTCTTTGGGTATCCCACAAACTTGCACAGTACTGAGCGTGCCTCGAGCTTGTCCGCATGCTGCTTTTTAACAAAAGCCGGACATCCCCAGATCTTCAGATATTGAAGATAGGGTTTCTTCCCACTCCACATTCCATTTGGTGTGGAAGGCACAGTCTTAGTCGGAACTCGGTTCAAAAGGTACGCAGCTGATTCTAGCGCATACCCCCAGAATGATCGCGGTAACTCAGCGTTACCCATCATGGACCGCACCATATCCAATAGGGTGCGGTTCCGTCTTTCCGATACACCGTTATGTTGCGGGGTGTATGGAGGAGTAAGCTGAGAGAGA
This sequence comes from Agapanthus africanus, assembly GCA_030015575.1. Classification (NCBI taxonomy): domain Eukaryota; kingdom Viridiplantae; phylum Streptophyta; class Magnoliopsida; order Asparagales; family Amaryllidaceae; genus Agapanthus; species Agapanthus africanus. Next base: position 215,306,028 of record JASDDO010000008.1, read on the forward strand.
ATTCCGTTCTCTTTTAAATAGTCCAGGAACTCGGCACTTAAGTATTCTCCACCTCGATCCGATCTTAGAATCTTAATACTTTTGCCGGTCTGTTTCTCTACTTCATTCTTATACTCCTGGAATTTTCCAAAGGCTTCGGACTTATGTTTCATTAAGAAGACATAACCGTACCTTGAGAAGTCATCCGTAAAAGTAATGAAGTAAGAATATCCGCTTCGCGCATGTGTAGACATTGGACCGCACACGTCACTGTGTACGAGTCCCAAGAGCTCGCTCGCTCTTACTCCATTTCCAGTAAACGGAGTCTTTGTCATCTTTCCTTTGAGACAGGATTGACAAGTGGCATACGATTGATATTCGAACGCATTCAAATACCCTTCTGTATGTAACTTCGTCAACCTTCTCTCATTGATGTGACCCAGTCTACAATGCCACAAGAAAGTCTGATTTATTTCCGGAGACTTTCTTTTGTGTGTATTCTGGACATTAAAAATCTGTGGTTGGTTTAACACGTATATACCATTACTCAATGTACCTGACCCAATCAGAACTTGATTAAGGTGAATGTTTACAACATTACTTACAAACGCAAATTCATAACCTTCTTTAGAAACTAAAGATACAGAAATGATATTACAAGTTGCGTTGGGTATAAAAAAGCAATTACGCAAAACCAAAACATGTCCATCTGACATTCCCAGGTGATCGTCCCCCACGGCTTTAGCATCCATGCTAGCTCCGTTCGCAACTCTGAGGGTCATGTCACCTGCCTTCAAAACCCTACGGTTTCTCAACGCCTGCAAAGAATTACAGATATGAGATCCTGATCCGGTATCCAATACCCAGGAAGTAGAGTTTATTGAAAGACAGTTTTCAATAACATACACACCTGAAGCTGAAGCTGCAACTTGCTTCAATTCCTGTGTTCTGGCCTTCCAGGCCCTGCAATCATTCTTCCAGTGTCCTTTCTTATGACAATAGAAGCATTCTTCCTTATTCACAAGCTTCCCCGCTATCTTTGTTGCTTTAGCTTTTCCCTTCGTATCCACTTTACTAACACCGCCCCTTGGTTTGGCGGGGGCTTTCTTCTTCTTTCCCTTGGCTTTCGCCTTGGACCTAGAAGAAGATGATCCTCCTACAAACAAAGTGGATGTTTCCCTACCTTTCTGTAGGGTGCCCTCTGCGCTCCTCAGCATGTTGAGGAGCTCTAAAAGTTCAACCTCTTTTTCTTGTAAGTTGAAGTTCAGTATGAACTGGGAGTAAGTGGAAGGAAGGGACTGGAGAACTATATCCGTATAGAGTTCACCCTTCAATGTGGTCCCTAGGTCCGCGAGCTCCTCAATGTAGCCAATCATCTTTAGCACGTGCTCGGCTACCGATGATCCGACGGCCATCTTTGCCGAAAACAACTTTTTCGACGCTTCGTATCTTGCGATACGTGATTGCTCTCCATACAGTTCTTTTGTATGGAGAAATATGGATTCAAGGTCCATATTCTCGTGCCTCCTCTGATGTTCGTTGTCCATCGAGGCAAGTACGAGGCACTTGGCCTTCGCGCTATCAATCTCCCAAGTCTTGCGGATTTCCTTATCCACGACGCTGGAAGTGGGACCAGGGACAGGGGGAGCTTTGATGGTAAGAAGATACCCCAGCTTGTCGTAAGTGATTGCTATCTTGACATTCCTGAGCCAATCTTTGTAGTTTGGCCCTGTCAGTTTGTTTTTATCTAGGAGTAACTTAAGTCCAGTCATGTTGATTGGTCGCTGCAATTAGGAGAGAGAAGAAGAAACACTCAGCATGATGCTCTTGCAAGTTTAGAGTGGTTTTTAGTTTGTCTAAACAGGATGGCTCCCACTGTTTCTCGAATCCCTCCTCAAACCATAAAGGAAGAATTAGTCAGGATCAATCCCACCGTACAATACTTGCTTAACCGTTCAGCCAGGCCGGTGTCGGTACTTCGAGGGAGGTTTTCCAACGCTTTTGCGAAGTTCCTTAATTATAGAACCTCTTTTCCCTGGGGGCGTAGCCCCGCTAACACCTTTCTAGGCACATACTAGGTTTATAGCATTGATCGTTAAGTGATAAATTTCCCGAGGAGTAGCATATACTCACAGTAGGATCGGGATCCAAATATCATCGCGTGACGAAACTGAAGGAATCCTACCAGAATCATCACACTCCAAATGGTATGCAAATCTAGCAAGTTTCAGTACTTATGAAACTCCCGATGTGGATTTTTGCCCCATGCTCTTATGACCTTGGCGTGAGGTCAAAATGTCATAAGTCACATGTCAAGTTCATCCCATCATTATCCAGGTTAATTTGAACCCACCCGTACATACCCTTGACGTAGGCCAAAATGGCAGTACGACTGTCTCAAACCAACGCATTCTATCTATGCAACAGATAAATATCCGCCAGCTACCAGTCACTATGCCTTGGCGTGAGGTCAAAATACATAGCTTGAATACTACCGAATATTTAACTGAAATGATGGAGGGCTACCGATGGTTTTGGCAAAACCGTGAACGTAGATAACTTGATTTAGTCGATGGAACGAGATAGCTTTTAAATGGAGTGGCTCAAACTCCGTATTTTAAAAGTTTGTTTTGAAAAGAACCGAGTGGTTTTTCGAAAGTGTTCCAATGACTTTAACTTGGTTTATTATCTTGCATTAGTTCTTTTAATTCGTGATATTCTTGCATTAGTTCTTTTAATGCGTCCCATCATTTAATCCTACCATTGCAGAAAACAACCAAAATATGACGTACGCTTATGCCATTCGCATTCGCCACTGGGCCCCGTCATTACCCGTTAGGTTACTTAACTAACGACAGAGCGGGGGCTGGGCTAGCGCGTCTGTAAAACATAAGCAACGCCTAAATAATATCATATATAGATATACTGCAATGATAAACATTTCAGATCACAGATGAATACATTGGATATACTAGGAATCTGTAATTCGTACGAGCCTGTAACGAAAGACAGATTACACGGTCGCGGTGAATAGCCAATACCCCACCCAAGACCCCTACGGGTGCGGCAAACTACCCACCAAGTACCCGAAGCGTAGCAACCTCCCTCATCTCCATGAGTAGGCCACTCGACACTTCGGCATACCCGGTAGTTTGTGCACCCCCTCCATGGGTCTATCCTAGGAGCAAAAACAGTAAAAAGAAATTATACAATGACGGCTACAACCCCGACCCGGTTGTGCGGCCATACAAATAATTATTACATCAATTTACAAATTTACATGAATTGAAAGAAAAGAAAACTCTCGTCTCACAACCCCCGGCTATTCACCCGCGACAATCCAACATATTCATATACACATTCCAGCAACATTACAGATCACAGATTTGTATAACCCCCACTAATCGACATATAGCGATTAGTAGACGTTCAATACAAATATCACATTACAGAAAACCCGTTAGCTTAATTCTTTTAGAAGTTCGATCAAAAATACGGATTTTCGGGACCCCAAAATAAAATTTTCGTTCTGGAAAATCTGGGTTGAAAATACATGTACCAAAATTCCCAAAATACCTCCAGATGCACACTGTAGCAAAGAAACACCAGAGAGGCGCCAAGGAGGTCGCGGAACCGTGGAAATAGCAAGCTATTACCGCGTTTCCGCGGTCGTTTAGGGGAATCACTTGATGATTTTTCTACAGTAGCAATAAAAAACCCTGAGCCGATTTTAGGTGTTAAAATAATCAACTTTTGAACAGTAAAAAAATCGACAGAAACTCGAATTTTTGGGGTTCGTTTTCGGGACATTTTTCTTGATCGTTCTTCTAGTTACTTGCTAACATGTTAGATAGAGTTTAACTAGGCTCTGATACCACTGTAAGTCCATGCTACCTCTCCCGGTACTTTCGGGAATGCGGAATTTGGTAAAAAACGATTTTTACGGAGGTGGTAACATGGACCTATAACCCGGATCTTGGTTAAACATCTATCTAACATCCTAACTACGAGTTTCTAGCTACTCGGTTAGGGGGTTATACCTTGCTTGTCTTGAACTCCTTCGTCTTCAAGCTCCGATGGTGGTCCGGATTGGCTTCTTCTCGTCTTCTCCGTACGCCGAAGATAGATCCACCTGAAAGCTCCAACCTTTAGCTCCTTCTTCGTTCTTTGAAGAAACTAGTTCACTTGGTTTGCTAAACCTAGTGAACTAGAATGAGTAGAGAAGAAATAGAATGGGATTTTATCTATGGTTCTTGATTCTCAACTCATGAGAGATATGAACCATAGATTCAAGAGAGGGAGCAAGAGCAAAAAGGGTGAGAGCAAAAGGAGAGCTCAAGAACAAGAGAGAGAATGAGCAAGAAAGAATGAGCAAGTATTTTGTCTCTCACCCTCTCATAATCCAAAGTAATGATAACTCATCATATCAAAAAAAGTCTTATGTGATGGTTGAAGCAACCATAACCATATCATATCATGCACTCATTTTACACAAATGAGCAAGCAAGTAAAAGTCTTTGCCATGAAATGATGGCTATGGTTATCATGATGGTCAACTAGTCAAGCCTAGTCAACCGGTCAACAAAGTCAACAAGTCAACAAAAGTCAACAAGTCAACAAAGTCAACAAAAGTCAACAACCATGTCACCATAATACTTAATTAATATAATAGTTAATCACATATCATATTCTCATTAGGGTTGAGCAAAAAGTCAAATAGTCAACGGTCAACTGTCAACAACCCTAATGAGAATCCGCTGCCTCTGCCTCCCTGTCAACTGTGCATACACACCCGCATCCGCGTTCCGAGGAACACGAATGCAAACTGGATAAATCCAATCCCAAAAGGTACACTAGGATCTGGCTTAAACCAAAGCCCGCTAGTGTAAACTGTCCGGACACTGTACGTGCACAAGTGCACGGATGTGACCGAACCCTGTCGCAAAACCATGCGACCTCTACTCTTTTGCCTAAAGGCGAAAAGCTTTCTGTGTGGGACTCTAAAGACTCGACACTAAGCTGGCAGTGGGTTTAACCACAGACCGCAAGCGGCACTAGCTATGCGTAACGGTCCCCAGGTGATGCCGATAAGAAGACCGACGAGGCGAAACCCATCAGAACTCCTACTGAGCCTGAGTGTGACATTCTCCGTACAGTCCGGTCTGTTCGTCTGATACATCGCATGGCGGGCCTAGGGGGCGGTAAACGTCAGTCCCCCAATAGCGGTACAAGTCGTGCCGGAGCGAAGCCCAAAACACCCTCAGATAACACTGGAAGCCTACCAGTATATCTCGTTTGCCCTGGCCAGGGACTACTCATGTAATGGCTCTCCTAGACACAGCGCAATGTCAACCCCCAATACCGGGAGAGACGAATCCTGTCTAACCGTCACTGCCTCCAAGTGCTTCGGGACTGCACCCAACCACTACCTGTTTGCACGACTTCTTTGAGCCGTGGTAGGGTAGTGATCAAAGTACAGTGGGAACACACTCGAGGCGAAGTGACAGTGTCAAGTCAGCGGACTAAGCTGTATTCATGTCACCTGGGAAGATCAATAGTGATATTGTTCTTATCTTAACGTTGTTAAGGTACGGGGAGTTGTCCGGCTTATGATTAAAACCAGACTCTGGATAACTCAAGGCACGTTTCTGTAATGGCTGTTTGTGGGTTGACCCAGGCTATGACGAGGGTTGACTTTCTACCATCTGGAAGATCAATAGTGATATTGTTCTTGACTCGCCACAGTTTTATTAAAAATGGATTTTTTTCAGAAAAACAGCAGTGGGAGTATGGTAGAACTGGAAGTGATTCCAGAACCGCAAACGATTACTGAAGATTTGATAGGGAACCTAAAGATTCAATCTGGATTGACATTCCATTGGCCACTTCACAGATAAGGTGGGTAACTTCAGGCACCCGAGAGGTACTCCGGTAGCCTTAAGGACGGTGGCAGGGAAGTTCTTGTTTACCCACACTTGCCAATGCTGTTGTTCCAGGTTGCGAGACCCGGCGGGAGGATGATTATAGCGTCGTTCTAAACTAGTTTTAGAAGTGTACGTGTATATGACTCTGGCAGAGGGTTGTCGTAGTCAGTGGGAGCAGCGGAAGCATTGGTGGACAGTTGGCTTATGTCTATTTATAGACTAAAGCAGGTATAGCGGAGATAGATCATCAATTTCTGATGTGACAGTCATAGGTTTGACTTCATCAGAATAAGGGATGGATCTGTTGAGAAGGTAGTAGGGTGTGATGTCATGGTATTTGGATGACGTACACAGAATAGGAAAAGAAACTCCTATACTACGATCGGTTATACTTTGGTCGTCACACAGTGGTTTCTCCACATGGGACTTGGACATTATATCAAACATACTGGTTACTAGATCTATGGTTTTAGATCTAGATTTGGGTGGTTTCCCAATCTGGGTACTTAGACATCATTCTAAGAGTATTTAGAATGGACGACTCCTGGCACGGTAGTGTACCTGCAGGTGATGGAGTCACCCTCTTTAAAGGTGTCTTACAGACTAAAGGAGAGGGATGTGCATGATTGGCAGATCACTTGCTCAGGCAATTGAGTCAATCATGAGATGTCAAGTACCACACCAGATGTTGTTCTTGCACTAGATGCAATAAGTTGACATTGATCCAATCCTGGAGAAACAGTCGGAAGCAGTTTTTAGAACATAAGTGGATGTTCTAGGGATATGATAATGACAGCCTCATTCGGGAGACAGTTATCATTCCAGGCTTCCAAGATGACATGGACAACAAGGAGGTTGTCGGGGTTTTAGTTTTCCTTCTGACGAGGGGCAGTATTTTAGACAGGTGGTCTAAGGCAATACTGAGGGAGGCATGGCGCAGGATACTGATTAAGTTCAGTTGACGATACAGTCTAAGAAGTTTGGATTTGGAGTTCATTTATGAGCTTGGTCCCATCAGACATCCAGACACATTCTAAGACAGGTATTGCTCATTTCAGGAGATGGGTTTCTCCGCGAACTTGAGATATAGATAGACACAGAAAGAGACTTCAAGGCGGATCCACTTACTAAGGTTATTCCTCGAACGCAATAGTTTCGCAAGCGAGCTTTGTGAGACTAACTAGTAGAGGAGTTGGGTGTTCGGTATCACACGGGCTGTGAGTATGCGACATCTCAATAATTAGCCTTGAGTGCAAGTGGGAGATTGTTGGAGATAGTGCCCTCAGAGTCAATTATTGGATCACAGGTACGTGATTGCAATGATTGAGGGAGGACCTGTCCCAGTAGGACAGTCTTACTCGAGATGATAGTATGCTATCTGGTTTATCTCTATCATCGTGTGCTGCTTTAGGTGACCTGACAGGTCACTATTGCACGTTTATAGAGCCCCTAGGATTCATGCTTGACTGCCAGCAGTATGAGGGCGATCATATAAGTGGGAGCTGGGGTCTATAAGCACATCCTTAAATGGTCCCTAGTCGTGGGAGTTTCGAGACAGGGCATCGATACTCCAGAGTAGACTAGTGTATACAGTCGAGACCCCGACGAGGGGCGGTGGCCGGTCTCACAAGCCATTGGTGTCAGTTGGTTCACCTAAGATGTATACAGGTGCCCATTGGGTTATGAGTACACCGGACAGGACTCGCCGGGAACATGCTAGTTGGTCTTATACCAGACGTCAGATAGCAGTTCCCTGGTGACATGTGTACAGGTTAGTTCATCGACCTGGGGATCGTCATTTGTCTCGTGTGAGTTCCCACTGTACTTTGATTACTACCCTACCACGGCTCAAAGGAGTCGTGCAAACAGGTTTTAGTTGGGTACAGTCCCGAGCCACATGGAGGCAGTGAGCGGATCTTCAGGGGTTCGTCTCTCCCGGTATTGGGGGTGAGGTCGTGTTGTGTCTAGGAGAGCCATTACACGAAGTCCTTGGCCAAGGCAGGAGATTTACTGGTAGGTATTCCAGTATTATCTCAGGGTGTTCTGGGCTACACTCCGACACGACTTGTACCGCTTTTGGGGGTCTGACTTTTACCAACCCCCTAGGCCCGCCATGCGACGCTCATAGACGAACGGACCGGACTGTACGGATATTGTCACTGACAGGCTCAGTAGGGTGTCAGGATGAGTTCACTCATCGACGTCCCTTTTGGTCAATACCTGGTAGCCCGTTACGTATTGGCTTATACCTCTGACGTGCTAGTGGTTAAATCCACAACCAAGGTGTTGACGAGTCATTAGAGTCCCCCACATTCAGTTACTCAAGCTTTCGGGCGAAAAGCTGTAGAGGCCGTATGGAGATATGGCAGGGTCCGATCAGATACGTGCGGTTTTGCACGGATCAAGATCGGACAGTTTGTACTACTGGCCGTATGGTTATATGGCAGGGTTCGATCAGATACGTGCGGTATTGCACGGATCAGGATCGAACGGATTTTACTAGCCGGCTTTGGTATAAGCCGGATCCTAGTATAGTACAATGTAGATTTTGTCTCATTGCATTTGTATTTCGGTCGGAATACAGATGCGGGTGTGTATACACAGTATCGGGGTTTTCCTGTAATTTATTACAGGACCAGTTTTCTGGAGTTGCCAGTTTGCTTTCCGTTTCGGCCATTTTCATTTGTATCTTTCAATGGCCGAAGATTGGTGGAGGAGGGCTTATTTGCATTTGTACAAATAAGCAATTTGGAAGGGGGTCTTTGCATATTGGTTGGATCATGATGGCTCACCATCACTTGACTTTCTTTGTGTCATGATGGTTTGACCATTTGATGTCATCATGCTTGAGATGATGGTTGTGGTGGAGTGTTGGTTTATTAGCTATCATGGTTGTTGGTTGAGTATTGGAATTGTTGTACTGATGATTCTTTGCATGATAGCCTTCTCTCTCTCTCCCTTGGATTATTGGATAGCTCTATCATTTTCTTTTGGTCACTCTCTTATTCTCACTCTCCTCTCATACTCTCTCCCACCATTCATGCATGGCCGGCCACTTTAGAAGTGGGCTGTCCATATTTTTGAGTGTGGGTATTTGGTTCATTTCATGCTCCCAAATATCCCCAAGTTCCTCCACATAATTCTTGTATTATCCCTCCACCAAAATGGCACCTCCATGAACCCCAAATGAGACACAAGTCTCTACACTACATTCTACAGTAAATCTTGGGCACGTCGACTAGCCAGCTTCGTGCCTGAGTTGCCTCGGCATTGAGGTGGGAGCCCGTAAAAGATGTAGGCGATGTGGTGCACTTCCGACGACGAGGTGGAGACAGGACATTCCGCGAGAGATCGGGACGATGACGAGAAGACCGGAGGACTCGGATCAGTCGGTATATCTCTATTCCCTATCTTGTAGTTAGCTAGGACTAGTTAATGGTTCGATCCGGGTTTTAGTGCGCGGTGGTGCCGGTTTGCTAAGTTCGCAAAATTAAAGTTTATCACCGCTTCCGCATTTTGGCCTCGGGATGGAGGCCGGGGAGCCGCCGTGCACTTACAGCTACATCTGGGCGAGTACATAACATCGCATACATTATAGATCCTACTGCCGAAGCATAGGGTATAATGCTCATGCGAGCCCTTTCCTCATCAGTCTTTGGAGACATCTCTTTGGAGAGGGTGATCCCATGACAAGCGGGTAAATTACCCCTCTTGGAATCTTCCATACTAAACCTCTTTAGTATGGTGTCAATGTATCTCGATTGGGACAATCCCAATAATTTCTTAGATCTATCTCTATAGATCTTAATCCCCAGAATGTATGAGGCATCACCCAGGTCTTTCATGGAGAACCTCTGCGATAAGAATAGTTTGACCGATTGTAGCATAGGAATATCATTTCCTATCAAGAGAATGTCGTCCACGTACAATACGAGGAATGTAACAGTACTCTCTACAATCCTTTTATAAATACACGGTTCATCCACATTTTTGATAAAACTAAACTCTTTGATTGTATCATCAAAGCAGATGTTCCAACTCCGTGATGCCTGTTTTAATCCATAGATGGATTTAAGCAGGCTGCATGCTTTTCCGCTGCTCCCACTATCAATGAAGCCCTCTGGCTGATCCATAAAAACGCATTCTTCTAAATCACCATTTAGAAATGCCGTTTTAACATCCATCTGCCAGATCTCATAATCATAGTAAGCAGCTATAGCAAGCAAGATCCGAATGGATTTGAGCATCGCGACTGGTGAAAAAGTTTCATCATAGTCCAAGCCCGGTCTTTGACGAAATCCTTTTGCTACCAGCCTAGCTTTATAGGTCTCCACCTGACCATCCACACCAATCTTTCTTTTAAAGATCCATTTGCACCCTATGGGTTTTACTCCAGAAGGTGCAGCCTCCAAAGTCCATACTTTGTTGGTGTGCATGGATTCCATTTCGGATCTCATGGCATCCAACCATTTCACTGAGTCACCACTCGTGATAGCTTGTTGAAAACTAGTAGGGTCATCATCATCCATGATGCAATCTTCTCTGTCGCCGTCAATTAGAAAACCGTAGTATCTATCAGGTGGGCGAGAAGTCCTACTAGATCTACGGAGTGGCTGAGGTATGTCAGGTTCTATTGAAACCTCAGGTTCAATCAAATCATCGGTAATGGTTTGTGCATCTGGAACTTCTTCCAGTTCTACCGCATTGCCAACAGTATCATTTGTAAAAAATTCATTTTCTAAAAATGTGGCATACTGAGAAACAAACACCCTTTGTTCCCCCTTGTGGTAGAATAGATATCCATACGAGCGTTTTGGATATCCTACAAATTTACACAAAACCGATCGTGTCTCAAGTTTGTCTGGATTCTGCTTTTTCACATAAGCCGGACAACCCCATACCTTAACTCTTTTAAGAGATGGTCTCTTCCCATACCATATCTCATATGGAGTGGTAGACATGGTTTTGGTCGGAACCCTATTCAATAGATAAATCGCAGTCTCCAATGCGTGCCCCCAAAATGATATTGGTAACTCAGCATCACTCATCATAGATCGTACCATATTTAATAATGTGCGATTCCTCCTTTCCGATACACCGTTGTGCTGTGGTGTATACGGAGGAGTGAGCTGAGAGAGAATCCCATTCTCTTTTAGGAAATCTAGAATCTCTGAGCTTAGATACTCACCTCCACGATCCGATCGAAGTTTCTTGATACTTAAGCCTGTTTGTTTTTCTACTTCAGATTTATACTCCTTGAACTTTTCAAAGGCTTCGGACTTATGTTTCAACAAGAACACGTGCCCGAATCTCGATAAATCATCAGTGATGGTTATGAAGTATGAAAAACCACCTCCAGCATGTGTAGACATTGGTTCACGTACATCACTATGTATGAGGCCTAAGAGTTCAGTAGCTCTCTTTCCGTGTCCAGTAAACGGAGTTTTGGTCATTTTACCTTTGATGCAAGACTGGCAAGTCGCATAAGATTTATATTCAAACGAGTTTAAATATCCATCTTTATGTAGCTTGGTTAGTCTTGTTTCATTAATATGACCAAGTCTACAATGCCAAATGAAAGCTTCATTTATGTCTGAAACCTTTCTTTTGTTTCCGTGTTGTATATAAAAAACTGTATGCTGATTTAGGATGTATATCCCGTTATTTAATGTTCCATACCCAATCAACTCTTGATTAAGGTTAATGTTCATAACATTAGATTGCAATACAAAATTATATCCAGCATTTTCCAACAACGATACAGATATAATATTACATAACATCGAAGGTACAAAATAACATGGGTTCAAAACCAATATAGAACCCGACAGCAAACCAAGATGATACTCTCCCACTGCAGTAGCATGTACTGAGGAACCATTCCCAACCCGGAGAGTGTGATCACCTTTCTTCAACAACCTGCTATTTCTCAGCCACTGCAGACAATTGCAGATGTGAGATCCTGATCCAGTATCTAATACCCAGGAAGCAGAGTTAATTGAAAAACAGTTTTCTGTTACAAACACACCTGAAGTGGAAGCATCACCATGCTTCTTCTTCTGGAGGTCGGCCAAGTATTTAACACAGTTTCTCTTCCAGTGCCCAGTCTGGTGGCAGTGGAAACATTCCCCACGACCTGTCGCAGCAGCCCCTTTCTTGTCCCTTCCCGATGCCTTTTTCACTCCGCCTCTCTGCTTGATGGGATTCTTCTTCTTCTTCTTTCCCTTGGCCTTGGCTTTCGGGATGGAGGAAGAAGATGGCCCAGCAATAAGAGCGGGAGTTTTCGCTACCTTTAGCGTGCTCTCTGCACTCCTCAACATATTGAGGAGTTCTGGTAAAGACTTCTCCATTTTGTGCATGTTGAAGTTTACAATGAATTGAGCAAAGGCAGGGGAAAGGGACTGTAGAACAATATCAACATACTGTTCGTTCTCCATGGTCCAACCCAGGTCCTCAAGTTCTTCGATAAGTCCAATCATCTTCAATACATGGTCACCTACAGACGTGCCAGCAGCCATCCGCATCTGAAACAACTTTCGAGATGCCTCGTATCGGAGAGTACGAGATTGCTCTCCATACAACTCCTCTGTATGGAGAAAGATGGATTGGACATCCATCTTCTCGTGCTGCTTCTGATGTTCATTGTTCATAGAAGCTAGCGCGAGGCACTTGGCTGTTGCGCAGTCTGTATCCCATTTCTTGCGGATTTCTTTATCCGCAACTGAAGAATCAGGGCCTGGGCTAGGAGGGGCTGGAGTAGTCAGGACGTATCCGACCTTATCATATGTCAGGGCAATATTCACGTTCCTTAGCCAATCTTTGTAATTCGGTCCAGTGAGTTTGTTTTTGTCTAATAAAAGTTTAAGTCCCGACATCGGCATCTGCTATTAGGAGATAGAAAAGAAGTCATTCAGCGATTGCTCTTGCATAATTAGATTGGTTATTAATCTTCTCTAATTGTTGTCTCCCACTGCTTTTTATCAAATTTTCCTTCAAACCTAAAAAGAAAACTAGCCAGGATAAATTGCAATCTACAAGTTCGCTAACCGAAAAGTGCAAAATTTTCCCGGGAGTAACTTTTACTCACAGTGGGATCGGGATCCAACTATCATATAGAAGGTATGCAATCTCATTGCAAATTTCAACTCTTGAAATTCCCGATATGATTTTTACCTAGTGACTTATGACCTTAACTATGGTCAACAAATCATAAGTACTAATCAAGTTCAACCCGCCATTTCGTGATTGATTTAGACCCACCCACATGACCCTTAACTATGGTCAACAAAGTCATGAGAATGCCCTAATCGATCGCATCAAATACTTTGTAAGAATTCACCACTTAGCTACCGTACACCACGCCTTAACTATGGTCAACAAATGTGGCAAGAATACTAAGTACTCTGCTTCCTAAAATGGCTGAGGGCAACGGATGGTTTTTATGAAAACCTTTAACGTTTTGAACTTGATATCGTTGTAGAATCAAGTAGGAAGGAGTGGTTTAAGCTCCAGTTTTAAAAATCGAATGGTTTTGTAGTATCTTTCTAATTTTTCTAAAGAGGTCACTCCCGGTGAAGGGATCTCGGCTCTTTCCTTATCGAATAAGGTGCTGGATATGAAAATACCACGATGCAAAGCAAAGTTAGATCAACTATAAAATCAAATCGAGTTCTTTGTAACATTTTCCAGTTTTGCTAAAAGGGTCACTCCCGGTGAAGGGATCTCGGCCCTTTCCTCATCGAATGAGGTGCAGAATATTCAAGAATACCGCTATGCAAAACAAAAGCTAGAGTTACCCTTTTTCTTAAAAAATTTGATTCTACAACATCTTTAGGTTTCTTTCTCTTATCATTAATCATATTAATGTAGTCCCATCATTTACGTTTCATAAACATCACAGAAAAGAAACGGAAAAATAGAACGTACGCTTATGCCATCCGCATTCGTCACTGGGTCCCGTCATGCACCGTTAGGTTACTTCACTAACGGCAGAGCGGAGGCTGGACTAGTGCGGGTGCAAAACATAAGCAACGTTTATTATATATCTCATATATAAATATAACCATTTCAGATCACAGATGAATGCATTGGATATACTAGGAATTCCGTATTTCATCCAAGCCCTTAATGAAAAACGGATTCCACGGTTGTGATGAATAGCCAAACCCCCCCCCTTTAGACCCCTACGGGTGCGGCAAACTACCCGCCAAATTCCCGAAGTCTAGCAACCTTCCTCAACAATTGAGTAGGCCAATCGGCACTTCGAAAACCCGATAGTTTGTGCACCCCACCTTGGGTCTATCCTAGGAGCAAAAACGGTAAAAAGAAATTATACAACGGTTGCTACAACCTCATCCCGGATGTACCCCGTAAAACAATATTACATGGCTTTTTACAAATTACATGGAATGAAAGAAAAGGAAAAACGCTCTTCTCACACACCCCGGCCATTCATCACGACGATCCAACACATTCGTATACACATACCATCTCATGATATCCATATGTGCAACCCCCACTAATCGTCATATAGCAATTAGCGGACGTTTCAAACACATATAACAAAAATGAAAACCCGATTAGCCAAACACTATTAGAATTTCGATCGATAATTTTAAACCATGCCAACACTTGACATGTCCCTGTACAAACACCTTTGTAAAATTCTACATATCCCCAAAACCCTAATTCTTCAATATAAGATCACTGTAGAAAACTGAGTCGACGCGGCCTCAACTCGGCGGCGGATCCGCGGCCAAACCATGGGTTTGGCGGCGGATCCGCGGCTCTTTAGTTGAGTTAGGACTCCGAAATTCTACAGTGTTCTTAGAAAACCCTGCTTGTATTTTTAAGACATGTCAAATTAATTTTGGAACACTTTCAAATACTGACAGCAGCAAGGGCAGAATACGAGTTTTCGAGAGAAAAAACTGTCGATCGAGCTTCTAAATTTTGGCTAACATCTAATTGTGGTTTAGTTAGGCTCTGATACCATGTTAGTGTATGTTGCATGCTCCCACAACTCTTGTGGCGCGGCGGAAGCGGTGAACGAAAATTTTCTTGGCATACAACACGCACTTAACCAAAGATCTTGTCTAAACCACAACTAGAAAAACCTAACTAGAGATCTTATCTACTATGTTAGGGATTATACCTCAATGATACGGTCCTTCGGGTCTTCTCTTTGATGAACTCCTTAGCTCCTTTAGATGTTGCCGATGTCTTCGATCTCCGGCCACCCAAGACCTAGATGATCCACCCGAGAGTTATCGTGCGAGCTAGAAACTCTTCACAAGAGTTTAACCTAGAGACCAATTTTGCCAGAATAGGTCACTAGGATTATGTAGAGATGAGTGTATTGGATTAACTTGAAATCTTTAGCATTTCTTTCTCTTAACCTTCTCTTGATTCACTTAACATTCACATCTCATGTGAAGCTATTTATAAGAAGAAGGAGAAGGAGGAGATGAGAAGGAGTAAGTGTTTGTCATGATTTAAAGAGTTCAAGCATGATGAAAAAGGGTATAGCACTAAATGAAATAATTGAAGCATGCATTATATAAATAAGCACCATGCTTCAATAGTAACTCCAAAACTATATAAGAAATAAAACCCATCATTTCAACCATGCTTGTATCTTTTTAATTTCCACCTCATTTATTTATTTTCATAAAATAAATGTTGTCATTATGATATCATTATGAGGTGGCACCTTCTAGAAGGTATTCTTGCAACAATTACAAAAATACCCCTCCTCCGTATACCGTATAGCCGTATCCGAAAAATACGAATACAATTAATCCAATAATATAATACCGGTATCTGGCTTAAACCAAAGTCTGCCAGTATTATCCTTTCGATTATTATTCCTGTAACAATTACAGGAACATAATCAAAACCCTGCCGTAACAGCTTACGGCCGCCATAACAACTTACAGCCTCTACATATTTCGCCTGAACGAGGGAACTCTCTTGTGTGGGACTCTAAAGACTCGACAGTACGCTGGCAGTGGGTTTAACCACAAGCACGTCAGCGGCACTAGCTGTGCGTAACGGCTACCCAGGTACATGACGAAAAGGTGGCCAACGAGCGAACTCATCACAACCCTTACGAGCCTGCAAGCAACACTTACCGTACAGTCCGGTCTCTTCATCTGATACGTCGCATATGAAGTCTAGGGGTGGTAAATGTCAGACCCCAGTAACTTTATAAGTCATGCTGATTTATGGCTCATAACAGTTCGAGAAACTACTGATAACACTTATCAGTAAACCTCGAGAACCCTGTCCAGGGATTTAGGTGTTATAGCCGATCAAACATAACGCGACATCAACTCCCTATACCGGGAGAGACGAAACCCCTCATATCGCTCACTGTCTCCATATGATTCGGGACTGTACCCAAAATCCACCTGTTTGCACGACTCAATAGAGCCGTGGTAGGGAGGAAATTAAAGTACAGTGGGAATCACACAAGACTCTATGACGATCTCGGGTCTACAGACTAACCTGTACAAGTGTCGCTAGAGAACTGCTATCTGACAATAGGTATATATACCATCTAGGAGTTCTCAGCGAGTCCTGTTCGGTGTACCCATTCTCCAATGAGCACCTGTGTACAATCTTTGATGTCAAACATCAATGGTTGTGGAATCAACCATCGCCCCTAGGGTCAAGAAACATATACACTAGTCTAGTCTGGTAATACCGATGCCCTGTCTCGATATACCCTCGACTAGGAACTATTGAAGAATATGCTTGTAGACTGCCCAGGTCCCACTAGTATGATCTCATCATAATCCTGGTAGTCAAGCATAGTCCTAAGGGCTTCATCAACACATCACATGTTATGATAAAGATAAACCTGATAGCATACTGTCATTTAGAGCAAAGATTATTTCTGTACATATACATGCCTAGTATCCTATACAATACAGGCCTCTAGGGCATACATATCCAACAATTATAACATGTTAGGGTTACAAATTTAACAATGGTTTAGTGTTTAAACTTGGTTAGGGTTTGGATTAGGGTTAGCTTTTGCATGAAGCTTCCATGAAGCTTCATGAAGCTTTGACTTTGTGTTTTGCTTGATATTTTGTGAAGA
Organism: Agapanthus africanus; assembly: GCA_030015575.1. Classification (NCBI taxonomy): domain Eukaryota; kingdom Viridiplantae; phylum Streptophyta; class Magnoliopsida; order Asparagales; family Amaryllidaceae; genus Agapanthus; species Agapanthus africanus. The sequence goes on from JASDDO010000008.1 coordinate 215,323,038, forward strand.
TATTATGTTAACCCAATCCAAACCATTAACTCTAGTTAATTCTCTACAAGGGTTAACTCCTTCATGCTTAACCCTTGGTTAGATTTGTAACCACTACAACAATTCATTGTTCATCATAAAAGGATTATGATATTCTTCTTCTTCTTCCTTCTTCTTTCTTTCATGGAAAAAGCTTTCTAGCTTTTTTCCAAGTGATGAATGAGTGTGAGAAAAGGGTAATAAAAGAGAGCAAAAATCCTACTTCATCATCCTCATCTATCCTTGCCATTTAGATGAGGGTGTTCACTTCATTTTGTGAGTGTTAGCTTGTGTTAATGAAACTTCAAGGTAGATCATCTTTGTATCGAAGATCGGAAGCAAGCTTGCATCTTTCTCTTTGTGGAACTTCTCGAGAGTCCGGAACACGATGATCGCAGCGAAGGGACCTCAACACGGAGCTTAAGAAGTGAAGGACCGGATCTACAAAGGTTGCAATCCCTCTCACGTAGTGTTAAAGTGTTTAACATGCTTGTTTTTGCATAAACTCTAGTTCAAAGATCCGGCTTTGGGTTGTTCGGCACGACTAAAATTTTAATCGGGCATGGTTGATGCCTCGTAGACCCTTGTATGCATGCCTAGCAACCCTACAAGCGCACTACGTGCTCCTCACGTGAGCGCTGAGGGAACATAAAGTGTTCTTTAAATAAAGCCCCAGAGCCATAAGGAGTGCTCAACGCTCAAATTAATGCTCAACATTTTTGAACAAAAGAGGCTAAGTCCAAACAAACGTTCAACACCAAATAAATGTTCAACATTTTAATTGAGTGGGCCGAGCCCAAGTTGGCCATATATCCCTTATTCAGATTAATTGAGCCCATATGCTCATAAATATTTTTAACTGATCTTAGTCTCAAACTTGACTACAGATCTCCCAACCAACATTGGTTCAAGGGTACATCTCTTCATACCTCTTATATATGTCGTTGTAATTCTTTAACGTCTTCAGAGAGATGGAGGGTCCTAATAACCAATAACTTTTGGCGCATCCCCAAACGGTTGAACCAAAACCACCTAGACTATGACGTCTTTAAACTGGACTACGATGTCCTTAAACTTTACGGACTATGAGGTCCCTAAACTCATGGACTATGATGTATTTAAACTACGGACCGCAACGTCCTTAAACTAAACTCTATAGACTATGACGTCTTTAAACTATGAACTATGATGTCCTTAAACTTATGGACCGCAATGTCCCTAAACTAAAACAATAGAGCCCAAATGCTCTTTTGTTGGATCTAAATGATCCTGTTAAGTAGATCTTAGTCTAAAATTAGACTAACGTATCCTTAACAAACGTTTAAGTTGATCTTAGTCTCAAATGAGATTAACGATCCTTAAACCCAACCCAATCCCAAATCTAAGAAAATACGGATTTGGACTAATCCACGCCTTACGGGCGACAACATAAATTAGTCTCCGTATAGAATCCACGGGCAACCAAAAACAAAAAAAAACACACACGACATGAAGTGACCATCTGGAGAAGGAGAAAGTGGTTACCGCAATGCGGTAGCGTAATTAACTACAGGGGCTTGCGCCTGCCAGGAACAGCGTCCCCACAATCAAAAAACCCTCAATAAGGGGGAATCTGACGAAGTCTGCTATATCGGCCGCATCCGTTTATACCTTCGATACATGGTGTCATAAATCAACTTGGCATCTTCGGAGAGGTGGACGGATAAAACCAAATAGCATCTGCCCCTAAATTCAGGCAAGACGTTTGTCTTCCCGGTTTTCGGCGGCGAACAAATTCTGGCACGCCCGGTGGGACCTTTTCCTCTTTCCACTCCACACTTCGTGTGTCGTGTTTCATGAACGAATCACGGTTTAATATGGTTGCCCCTAGATTCGAGGTACAAAGATTTGGTGTTTTGCTTCCATGCAGAGAAAATGGCTTCCAACTGCACCAGCTGCAACAATAACTCCAACTCCTTCCTCGCCGGAGGAGTGACCTATGGGCCCCAAGTGGACTCCATCTTCGCCATGCCAGTGGAACAGGTGACTCAGGCCACTACTGGACTGTTCTTCGGGACCATGCTCCCACCGATAAGCTTCAACTCCTCAATGCCACCACCAGAGGTTCTAAAGAAGTCGGTCTTCGATCGGCTTACAACTACCGCGGCCCCTCTCAACGGGTCATCTAAGTCCAACGACTCGATCTTTAATAGACTAGGCCAAAGCTTAAGTGGGCCCGTGAAGAAGCCTGTGATACCCGAAGGAGTTATCCCGAAGCGGATAGCTATGCCAGCTCCGATAAACGAAGTCATCAAAGGGGCTTCTCCTACTAAGGGATCGGTTTTCACAAGGCTATCCGTTCCAACTCCCATCTTAGGCGAAGTCACCAAGGCTGCCTCCCCTGCCAAAAGGTCAATCTTTGACAGATTGGACATTTCTTCTCAGCGGACGTCAGTCTTCAATAGGTTAGCACCAACAACAACCTTTCACCAGAACATGGGGCATGATGAGTCCACCCCCATAACTGAGCCAGTACCATCTGCAAGACATGCTCGACGTCGCCACTGGCGCCGAGTAAGGAAAGCTGGGGCAGTTCCCCTTCTGGATTGACTCCACCAGCTCCGATAATGGAAATTGATGCCGCTGTTCCAACTTGGAACAGCTTTGAACCACTCAGGAGGGTGCGCAAGAATTCTCTGACCGCCGTACTAAAAAGAACTCCTCCACCTGTGGAGAATGCTACAAAGGCAAAGCCGGAGCAGCCCCCTCAGCGGCTGTCCTCCAAAATTCATAAGGTTTGGCGGAGAGTCCAAGACTCAGTAATCGACAAGGAGTACTCCCGTCGATCCAAGAAAATGAAAGTTCAACAAGAAGGGGACCATCCCGCCGCCACGCTACGAAATGTATCGTCTGCCCGGGTGCCTATTGTAGCTACCCCCTCAGCTTCAACTGCCCATAAAAAGAGGAGTCCTGAGAAGAATCCTATGCCTACGACAAACCTCAAAGGTGCTGAATCCAAACGCCCCAAGTCTGGGGGTATGGTAGTGCATACTGTTTATATGGCTTCCGGAAAATAGGAAAGCCGTACTTCTATGGGTCATCGACCGCTCACACGATCAGTGATAAAGGCTCAAGAGCAACAACCGCAAAAGCTCCAGGAGATGCTGACAACTATGGCTGCACTCACCGGGCCAAAAGCAAGCCCGGAGACATCGTCGGTGCAGCGCCAAGAACAGAAAACTGATGCCGAATTCCTCCGAAGAATGCTCGAGAGGAAAGACAAAGAGGCTGCGGAACAAGCGGCAAACATAAAACAAATGGCGCTTTTATTCCAAGATATGGTCGGGATGATGATACAGTCGGATCCTCCAGCTGAAGATCCCTTGATTATCCTTGAAGGCGACAGAGGGAAGACATCGAACCCTCTTCCGACTCTATTAGCAGCCAAAGAGGAGACCATCTCCAAAGCCGTCCTGGATGACTATATCGCTCAATAGATACGAGCTCATCAGGCGAGTGAAGCGGCCAGCCAAATTTTTCAGATTTGACGACCCTATCCGGGTTGGTACGACCAAATAAATGTAGGGTTCCTAGGCACACTCAAGAGGTTCCACAAGGCATCAACCATGCCAAATTAAAAAAATTTCGGTGCCGAGAAACCCTAATGCGATCGTTAACTAGAGATTAGGTGAATGTACAAGCAAGTAAACAACTTTATTGCTAAGTGAATGGAAATACAACCTTTGTAGATCCGGTCCTCCACTTCCTCGGCTCCGTGATGACGTCCCTCCGCTGCAACCATCGGAATCCTGGACTCTCGCGGTAGTTTCATCGGAGAAAAGATCGGGCTAGGTCGTTGACTTCGATGCCGAAGATGATCTACGTCGAGGCAACTCTAACTCGAGCTCCATCTTCACCAAGTCATGAAACTTGTGAAGAAAACACCCTATACTACATGGCAAGTGGTAGAGGATAAAGAAATAGGAAGTAGGTTCACTTTGGATTTGGATTTCTCACTTGATAATTTCTAGCAAGAGTTTTCTTTCTTCTTCAAGAAGAAGAAGAAGAAAGAAATGGAAAAATGAATTAACTAAAATAGAAAATCAAGTGACCCTTATCATATTGCAACCATGGGTGGGTTAACAAGTGTAGAGAATAAACCAGGGTTAGGTATAATGGTTAGGTTATGGAACAAAACAAAAATGGCATGACTTTTTCAAAGATGCCTTGAAGCTTCATGAAGCTTCAAGCCAAAATAACAAAAAGCCACCATTTAGTTTTGTCAAAAATAAATAAATAAATAAAATAAGACCTTAACCATTAACCTAAACCATGGTTTAAAACATACACACCCAAGTTTGCATGTATCATCAAACATGATACAAACTAGTGCACAAAACTATATCATATATACAATGTGCACATCAAGTGAGAAAAATAATCTTAAGTGAACCAATACTAGTTAATGTAAAGTAATGTATCAAATATATAATTTTACATCAAATCATTAAATCAACACTTGATTTAACGATCCGGTCATATCGCATATGACCGACTAATATCCAATGTATCGACTTATCGAATCAATCCTCGATTCGATAACTAGGTTATATCGCATACAACCAATCGATACATTCATCGCGAGAATAGAATACGGTATCACATACACGCATTATTCTCGGTCCCGCACATATCTCATATGCGCTCCTATTTCATTTCGCTTGAGTCAGGAAACCTCTGTGTAGGACTCTAAAGACTCGTCAATACGCCGGCAGTAGGTGATGATCATATCAAACATCCACAAGCCGCAAGCGGTCTGCTAAACGTAACGGCCACCCGGGTATTGAGCGATCAGAAGATCAACGAGCAAGCCCGCTCACACTCCTGTGAATCCAACCAGTAACACTTACCGTACAGTCCGGTCTGTTCATCTGATATGTCGCATATCTCGCCTAGGGGTGGTAAACGTCAGACCCCAGTAGCTCGATATGAGGTCTATAACAGTTCGAGATACTACTGATAACACTTACCAGTAAATCTCAGCAACCCTGGCCAGGGATTTCCGGTTATAGCCAATCGAACACAGCGCAACATCAACTCCCTATACCGGGAGAGACGAATCCTCTCCTATTGCTCATTGCCTCCATGTGATTTGGGACTGTACCCAAAAGCCACCGTTTTGCATGCCCTCTTGGACGTGGTAAGGTGGAAATCAAAGCACAGTGGGAATCACACAAGACTCTTTGACGATCTCGGGTCTACAGACTAACCTGTACCAGTGTCACCAGAGAACTGCCATATGACGTAAGGTATAATACCATCTGGGAGTTCTCGGCGAGTCCGTCCAGTGTACCCAGTCTCCACTGAGCACCCGTATATAATCTCTGATGTCAAACACCAATGGATATGGGATCATCCATCGCCCATCTGTATGGGTCGAGAAGGTATACGCTAGTCTATTCTGGTATATCGATGCCCCGTCTCGATACACCCTAGACTAGGGACCTTGAAGGATGTACTTATGGACTACCATGTCCCTACTAGTATGATCCGCATCATAGTCCAGGTAATCAAGTACACATCCTAAGGGCTTTACCAACGTGTAACAGAGAGACAATCAGTGTACACGTTAAGGTAAAGAGCAATCAGATAGCATACTATCATGTAGACCAAGAAAGTCCTCCCTATATATGTCCAAGCATCCACTACAATATACATCCTATGTATAGTAATGGCCTATAGGGCATACATATAACTAACAATCTCCCACTTGCACTAGGGCCATCTGATAGCAGTGGTTGTAGTATCTCATACTCAACCATCCCATAAAAGTCTCTCTCTGGGAAAAGGCCTTTGTGAGTGGATCCGTCGTGTTGTCCTCTGAGTCTACTCTCCTAACCTCGATTTTCTTGGAGATCAACCATCTCCATGATCAGGTGATACTGCCTTAGAATATGTCTGGATCAGTGATGGGACCGGGGTTCCTGGGCCTAAGCCACAACTCCATTGTCATACAATGGGAGGAACCTAGTTCATCTCATGAACCAACATACACCCAAACTTCCTCTTTGGTAGTATCTTGGATAACGATGTATCTTGCCTTTAATCGTCTAGTATGTCACGGTATATAGCTTGGAACTCTTCCAACATACCGTCCTTTTACCAAAGGTAAAGACAATGCCTGTGACTGACATTCAGTCGTCCTTATCACCCTGGAACCTTTCCAGTGATTCTCCCCAGGATCGATTGATACCTTCTCACTACTACTAGTGAGAATCCTAACATCCAATTACATCTATCTCATAGATGAAAACTCAGGATTTAGGAGGTATCACTTTGATCCTATATGGAGAATCCTTGTGATAAGCGGAGATTGACCGAGCGTAGCATAGGAAACTCCTTCCCTATCAAGAGTATGTCATCCACGTGCTCTACGAGGATCACTACCATACTCCCTACTACCTTTTTGTATATACAAGGTTCATCTACCATTTTGATGATGTCAAACTATTTGACTATCTCATCAAAACAGATGTTCCAACTCCGCGATGCCTGCTTCATCACATAAAAAATCTTGCACACGTTTCCGCTGCTCCCACTGTCTACGAAGCCTTCTGACTGTGTACTTATAGACTTTCTTTTCTAAAACATCATTTAGAAAAGCAGTCATGACATCCAACCACCAGATATCGTAGTCATGGTATGTAGCCGTGGCAAGTAGGATCTGGATGGACTTAAGCATAGATCCTTAGAAAAGGTTTCAACATAATCCATACCTGGTCAATGATGCAAACCTTTAACAAGTCTAGCTTTGCAAGTCTCAACTTTTCCATGTACACCAAGTAATCTTCTCAAGATATACTTGCTCCTGATGGGGATTTAACCCTTCAGATATAGCAACCAGAAGTCCATACTTTGTTGGTGTATAACGATTCCATCTCAGATCGCTAAGCATCCAGCCATTCTTATAGAGTCTCACTCCTGATGGCCAGCTCGAAAATAGTTGGGTCATCATCTCATGATGCAATCCTCGCTCCCACTGTCATAGAGAAACAGAAGTATCTCTCAGGTGGGTGAGAAACCCTACTAGATCGGCGGAGAGGCTGAGGTTCGTTGGTAGCTATTGAATCCTTTGGTTCTTCCAAATCATCAGCTGGAGTTTGTATAGCTGGAACATTTCCAGTTCTACATAACAGATCTTGCCTTGAGCTTGTCCGGATTTTTCTTTTTAGACATAGGCTGGACAACCCCAAATCTTAACAAACTTAAGATATGGGCTCTTCCCTTTCCATATCACATATGAAGCGGTAGGCAACTGTTTTGATTTGAACCCTATTCAATAGGTATGCAGCTTCTCAAGTGCATAACTCCCAAAAGGAAAAAGGAAACTCAGTAGTACTCATCATAGAGCACACCATATCACATAGGGTGCTATTTCTCCGCCCCGATATACCATCGTGCTATGGTGTATATGGAGGAGTAATGCTGAGAGAGAATCTCATTCTCCTTTAGAATAGTCCAGGATTTCCGTGCACAAGTATTCTCCTCCCTGATCTTATCATAGGACATAATACTTATACCCGGTTTTTGGTTCTCTACTTCTAACTTATATTCTGTGAATATCTCAAAAGGTTCGGACTTGTGTTTCAACAGGAACATATGTCTGAATCTTGAGAGATCATCAGAGAATGTAATGAAGTACAAAGAACCGGTCTTGGCATGTGTAGACAGGGGACCTACATACATCATCATGTATCAGTCCCAAGAGTTAACCAACTCTTTCTCTGTTTCCAGAGCTATGGTCATCTAATCTTTGTGACATGACTGGAAAGTTTCACAAGATGTAAATTCAAACTGATTTAAATATGCATCTACAATGTAACTTAAGCTAGTCGGGTCACATTGATATGACCCAGTCTAGAATACCTCAAGAAGGAATCGTTCATTTCTGAACTCTTCCTCTTGTGTGTGTTTCGTATACTAAGAACTGTAGTTTGATTTAGAATATTAATGCTTTTAGATAACGTGCCTGAACCGATCAACTTTTGATATAGGAAATGTTCAAAACATTATCCAACAATACAAAATTTTATCATTTCTTTACTAATAAAGAGACTGATATGATTTTGTATATCAGGTTCGGTATCTAATAACATTTGTTCAGAATCAATGTACCTATAATACATGGTGACAGTGACCAACAGACTTGGCTGCAACACTTGCACCGTTTTCTGTCTCATGAAACTTATCACCCGATCTCAGTTCTCTACCTATTGTAGCCCTATGTAACAGATTACATATCTGGGATCCTGATCCGGTATCAAATACCCAGGACGTAGAGGATACAGAGAAACAGTTCTTTGTAATGAACACACCCGAAGATGATGCATCAACATGCACTTTCTTCGTTTGGACGGCACGGGAAATCTGGTATTCCCCAATTTCCTGCTCTGTCTTATAACACTTATAAGTTGGAGCGGGACCAACGTTCCCCAGCTCAGTATAACAAGCGGGTTCGGTCAATATATCTGTTTTATTATCTTGATTAAGGCGTGATATGGTCGCTACCTGGAGAGAGAGAGAAGAAAACACTCTGCGTGCGCTCTTACAAGATCAGATTGGTTATTATTTTATCTAATCAGGATGGCTCCCACTGTTTTTATCAAATCTTCCTTCAAACCCTAAAAGGAAAGACTAGCCGGGATTAATTACACACTACAAGTTCGCCAATCTTTCAGCCAGGCCAGTGTCGGTACTTTGAGGGAGGTCCCCCGTGCTTTCGCACGAACCTAATTAATGTAAACCTCGTTTTCCCAGAGGCGTAACCTCGTTAACACCTTTCTAGACACCTACTTGATCGGCTAATTGTAATGTGTAAAACTCTCCCAGGAGTAACTCTTACTCGCAGCGGGTATCGGGATCCAACTATCTCATAGAAGGTATGCAATCTCATTGCAAATTTCAACACTTGAAATTCCCGATAATATTTTGCCCCCAGCGTCCTATGACCTTGACGGAGGCCAAACTACCCATAGTCCGCTAGTCAAGTTCAACCTGTCATTTCCTGATTGAATTAAACCCACCCGCACGACCCTTGACGGAGGCCAAACAACGCCGTACGAATACCCTAATCCAATCGCATCATATGCTAGCAGATAAGCACTAGTTAGCTACCGTACACTACGCCTTGACGGAGGCCAAACTACCGCAGCACGAATACTAACTAGTACTTATCTGAAATGACGGAGGGCTACGACAGGTTTTTCTAAAAACCTATTGCGTAATAAACTTGATATCGTTGTAGAATCAAATTATTTTTTTGAAATGGAGTGTTTTTGAGGCTTTTCTAGTTTTCCTAAAGGGGTCACTCCCGGTGAAGGGATCGTCGGCCCTTTCCTCGTCGAATGAGGTGCGGGATATATCATATATATCACTGTGCAAAGCAGAAACTATAAAAGCTATCAAAAGACAAACCGAGAGTTGTAGCATCTGCCAGTTATTGCTAAAGGGGTCACTCCCGGTGAAGGGATCGTCGGCCCTTTCCTCATCGAATAAGGTGCAGGATATATCATATATACCGCTGTGCAAAGCAAGAACTGTATCTACCTGTTTTATTTTTGAAATTCGATTACACAACATCTTTAGGTTTCTTTTCTTCCATTAATCACATTAATGAAGTCCCATCATTTAAATCACCTAAACATCACAGATAAATACGACGTACACTTATGCCATCCGCATTCGCCTCGATCTCCCCTCGTTCACCGTTAGGTTAGGTAACTAACGGCAGAGCGGGGAAAGGCTAGCGCGGGTGTAAAACATAAGCAACGTCTATATAATATATCATATATACTATATACAATATCTATCTGAACATATCACATGATCACATCACAGATAACGCACCAGAAGAAACATATATGAAATATTGGATATACTAGGACGTCCGTGTTTTCAATACGAGCCAGTATAAAACACGGATTCCACGGTCGCGATGAATAGCCAAACCCACACCCCTAGACCCCTACGAGAGCGGCAAGCAACCCTACCAATTCTAGAGTTAGGAGACCCGGACTCGACTCCTCGAGTTGGTCTCCCACTGGACTCCAGAACCCGGTTACTTGTGCCCTCCTCCTTGGGTCTATCCTAGTGCGGAAAAGTAAATAATATACAACAACGGTGACATCTTCCGCAACCTGGAAGTGCCCCAATAAAAGAATATTACATACAAGTTTTTACATGAATGAAAATGAAAAACACTCATCTCACATAAAAAACCCCCGGCTATTCGAACACAATGATCCAATATAACATATCCAGCATCACATAACATCACATGTCATCAACGTAAGTAAATATGCGCATCCCAATTGTCGTTGACATATAGTAACGAAACCGGCGATATCACATATTACACTTACGGTCACAGAAAAAGAAAGTGTAAATCTACAACAGTTGGAATCCGCAAACTCTTTAGACATCGCATGCTTAATCAAATGAATTACTTAGACATCGCATGCCTAACAATTATAAACCCTGTATTTTAGTCTCATTATCGAAAACTCTTTTCAATATCAAGTCGGGCAATTCAACAGGATTCCCGACATTCTGATCGAATGCTCGTCGCAAACTTTAGTAGGCGGCCGCACCCCCGATACCGTCGACGAAGTGCACCAAGGCTGAACACCGCTACCGCGAGCACCCGAACGTATGCTTTCGGCGACGGGGTTCTCCTACAGTTACTTGGTCGGGGCTATGGGGTGTAGCTGTCTATTAAGTTTATCCGGCGAGTATCCGCGTACGCTACGTGATTGCGACGGACTTTTGATCACATCAAAATCCCGTGGCAACCGATCAATTGAGACTAAAGTGCTATGTTTATAACATTCATATTAGTTATCTCATAACTAGTTGTGAATTCTAAATATTGTATCACATTCCAGATAAATAGAAAATGTGAAACTTTCCAATCGAACATTCAAACACTCACGTTTTCCCGAAACAGCTCAACACTTGAAATAAGTTTAAATTCATGCCACAGTACCAACGGTCCAGCCGTAGAAGGGTCAAGCTAACGCCTCATATGTGGCATGCCGTACTGCCCCAAACCCTAAGATTCAAAGGGCAGTTCAAGACGGTCAGATAATCGAGTTAAGGTTTGTTGTCTTCTAGAGGGTCCATCGCGTTACTTGCACTACTTAGAACGTCATTAAACTACGAAAAAATCCAACACTTGGAAATTTTCCGGCAGGGGAAAAAGTGGGTATTTATATCCGGTCGAACTTTTTAACATATTCTAAAATTACCCGGAAAAACACATAGACGAAATTAGACTTCCCGATCGAAACACCGAGTCCCCAATACAACCCAGAAAACTCAACTCTTGAGTGCAGATTAAAAATTCCCAGAGAACAGAGGAAACAGAAACGGGCATTACTGTATAAAAATGAATCCCTAATCATTACATACGGCCACGGAACCGCCGCCAATAGCAGGGTAAGGCCGCGGTTCCGCGGCGATCTAGTGGAGTTAGGGGTTCGTTTTCTGCAGTAACTCTTAGAATTTCCTGCTCTATTTTCTGAGCATTTTTAATTCACAAAAATCCACAGTTTTGAAAATTGTCCAGAGAAGGGTGAAATGTAAGGTTTCGGGGTTCGATCGGGTTTCTAACTTCGTCTACTCATCGCCTAAGGCTCTAGCTAGGCTCTGATACCACTGTAGGGTTCCTAGGCACACTCACGAGGTTCCACAAGTGTTCATATGTGAGAAAAACCCTAAAGTGAATAAGTGTTAGCAAGTGTAAATTAGTATATCTAATATACAATTATACACTTAATTATTAAATCAACACTTGACTTAATAATCCGGTCATATCTCATATAACCGGCTAACATCCATTGTATCGACTTATCGAATCAACACTCGATTCGATAACCCGGCTATAATCATATATAACCGACCGATACAAAAAGTCGCGAGAATAGAATATGGTATCACATACACGCATTATTCTCGGTCCCGCACATATCTCATATGCGCTCCAATTTCGTTTTGCTTGAGCCAGGAAACCTCTGTGTAGGACTCTAAAGACTCGTCAATACGCCGGCAGTAGGTGATGATCATATCAAACACCCACAAGCCGCAAGCGGTCTTCTAAACGTAACGGCCACCCGGGTATTGAGCGGTCAGAAGATCAACGAGCAAGCGGTCACACTCCTGTGAATCCAACCAGTAACACTTACCGTACAGTCCAGTCTGTTCGTCTGATATGTCGCATATCTCGCCTAGGGGTGGTAAACGTCAGACCCCAGTAGCTCGATAAATCGTGTCGATATGAGGTCTATAACAGTTCGAGATACTACTGATAACACTTACCAGTAAATCTCAGCAACCCTAGCCAGGGATTTCCGGTTATACACAATCGAACACAGCGCAACATCAACTCCCTATACCGGGAGAGTCGAATCCCTTCCTATTGCTCATTGCCTCCATGTGATTCGGGACTGTACCCAAAAGCCACCGTTTTGCACGCCCTCTTGGACGTGGTAAGGTGGAAATCAAAGCACAGTGGGAATCACACAAGACTCCATGATGATCTCGGGTCTACAGATTAACCTGCACCAGTGTCACCAGAGAACTGCCATCTGACGTAAGGTATAATACCATCTGGGAGTTCTCGGCGAGTCCGTCCAGTATACCCAGTCTCCACTGAGCACCCGTATATAATCTCTGATGTCAAACACCAATGGATATGGGATCATCCATCGCCCATCTGTATGGGTCGAGAAGGTATACGCTAGTCTACTCTGGTATATCGATGCCCTGTCTCGATACACCCTCGACTAGGGACCTTGAAGGATGTACTTATGGACTACCATGTCCCTACTAGTATGATCCGCATCATAGTCCAGGTAATCAAGTACACATCCTAAGGGCTTTACCAACATGTAACAGAAAGACAATCAGTGTATACGTTAAGGTAAAGAGCAACCAGATAGCATACTATCATGTCGAGCAAGAAAGTCCTCCCTATATATGTCCAAGCATCCACTACAATATACATCCTATGTATAGTAATGGCCTCTAGGGCATACATATAACTAACAATAAAGTACCTGCCGGGGTATACGATCCCTAAATTCCATATATATAAGGGGACGGGGAATCCATACCAGCACGTTGCTCAATTCAGGGCTCTGTGCGGCAACACCGGAGGTGGCGATAAGCCACTGCTTCGCCAATTCAGTGGCAGCTTTTCGGAGACAGTATTCGAGTGGTATTTCGAACTCCCGAATGACTCTGTCAAGATATTTGCAGAAATGGAGCTGCTGTTTACACAGAGATTCACAAGTGCTAGCGAGCACACCCCGATCACCGCACTAATTAACGCCAGGGTGGAGCCAGGCGAAACATGGGTTCAGCACGCGATACGGTGGCAGAATCTATGGTCGAAGTGCGAACAACACATAGAAGAGGCTCCTGCAGTAGACATGTTTGTGGGTACCCTCGATCCGCAGGCGACCATATCCCATTTCATGATGTTTTTCAAGCCGACTACCTTCTAGGACTTGATTGACAAACTGGCCCAAATGGATCAAATGGGCCATAGACCGTCTTCCTCGAAAATGGAGTCTTGAAACGAAAAGGGGAAGGGGAAAGCGACCTTCGTCGCCAATGCTCAACAGCAGCCTAGTGGTCCAAAACCAGTTGATCGCCAAAGTGATAGACAACGACTCTTCAACGAGAGGCTAAAACGCCCTTATTCGTTTCCTCGGGATAAAACGAGAAGACTGTTGGAGTTGGCGGTGCGCAACAGGCTCATCACCCTACCGGATCCGAAATGCCCACTGCAGCCCGGTGACGTCAACAGTCCCAACTACTGCCCTACCATCGAATAATAGGCCATCCAATCGAAGATTGCTTTGTCTTCAAAAACTGGATTAAGGACCAGTACCAGCAAGGCAAATTCGCGTTGTCTGAAAACTGGAGGGTAAACCCCCCACAACCACACGCTCCGAAAAAGATGGACACGCCGGGGGCATCATGCTCATTCATAGAGGAAGCTCCATAGGAAGTTGTTCTTTCAATTAAAAATAAAAGAATGTTGAAAGATATCCAAGCATGTCCGGCGATTAGGTGGAAGAGCCCGCTGGAGCCCGAGATTATTGAGTGGATGCCGAAGCTGCGACCAACGCCGAAAGTTGGTGAAGGTGGACAACACATTCAGTCCAAGCCTCCAAAGACTTTAAAGAAAAAGAAGAAGGCCAAGAAGCCCGTTCAACTCGAAGACAGCCATACATGTCTGCAGAAATACATAGATGCACAGGCAGAATATAACCATAAGGCACGGACTCTAATCACGTTGGATGAATTCTTTAAGCATGTTCTCGAGAATGAACCCGATGACGCTGACGAAGAAGACTCGTTGGATGAACCTGAGAACTATGTGGCGAGCTGCCACATGATCTATCACTCATCAATAGATGGTGAAGAAGTTCCTGATGTAGAGAAACTGGGGGCAGATCCCGAACAGTGACTCCTGGAGCCATCGGACGAATTGATTGACAGACTGCTGAGCGAAGCTCTTCAGAAAAGCAAATCTGACCGAGGGCGTGAAACGACCATATATGAAAAGGCCAAGCGTCGGTGTCACGTTGAAGAAGCTCTGGTATTGAGAAGCCATAGAGTACCCCAACCGGATAGAAGCACTTCTGCCGCCAGCTAAAGCAAGTTTAAGACAAGGAAGCAGTTCGTTAAAGCCCTATCGATGGGATTGAAGTTGCCACCTTTCAAAGAAGATACTTCAGAAAATATGTTCCCGGACGAACTAGATGCACATCCAATCTACTGCTTATACCATCGGAGGATCACACACCCTACCGAGGAGTGCATGGACTTTAAAAGTTGGTGGCAGGGATACGTTGCTCATCGGCAACATTTCAAGCGGATGAAGCGCAAAACTCATCGAGAGCAGAGGAGCATGAGAGATGAACACAAAAGAACTGCCGGCGACTGTCATATGGTTGATTTCGGGGGATCGCAAGTTCTCACCTTTGGGAGCGATTCTGATGAAGAAATAGCCATCGGCCCTCTCTTCAAGAAATCCATCTCCGAAACAGAAGAGATGAAGACCTGCGAGAACATTCAGCTGCGCAATCGCACGTTACCCGAAAAGAATCTCGGACCCACAAACAAGGGATCGAACAAAAAAGATAAGGGGAAAGGAAAAGTCCCTGAAGATATCTCCCTCGATGATCGAGTGGTCGAAGAGCTGGCAGCCAAGGACCCGCCAAAGAAAAACAAGGTGGATTACAGCGTTTTGGCACACCTGAGGAAGATACCCTCACAGCTAAGCATTCTCGATGCCCATATGCTATCTAAAGAGGCGAGAGATTCTTTGATCAAGGCACAATATGAGCCTGAGCAGTTACAAGCTTTCCTTGCCGAAGAAAAGATGAAGGACGAGCTGGAAGAAGTGCATACCGCTGACATCACCTTCGGCGATGAAGATATCCTTTTCGGAACATGAGAGCACAACCGTCCCTTGTATGTCACCGGATACTGCCATGACATCAAGATAAGAAAGATCTTAGTTGACAATGGGTCCTCTGTCAACCTCCTAAATGTAAGGGTGCTATAAAAAATCTGCATGAGCGTTCAACACCTCGCTCGGGATAAAATCACTATGTCCGGGTTCGACTCCCAGTCATCCCGGACGCTTGGGTCTATGATACTGACGATACGCTTTGGGCTGCTCGTCACTGATATCAAGTTCCACATCATTGACGCCAAGACTTGCTACAACGCCTTGCTCGATAGGCCTTGGTTACACGAGTACCACATCATCCCTTCTACACAACATCAGTTTATGAAGTACTTCAAAGATAGTCTCGAGTAAACCGTGACAGGGGAGCTGAACCCATTCTCTATGAATGAAGTCCGAAAGTACGAAGATGCAAAGTATTTCTTACCGGACTTTGAAGACACGGAAAGATGCCATAAGCCGGAGAATAAGCAGAAAGCTATCACCATTATTCCAGTCTTCGAGAGCGATACCGAGGAGGAAGAAGAGATAGTCTATTCGGGGCTGCTCCAATACAATAAGCCCGGACCGCCTACCCCTATATTGATCTTCGGCAGTGACTCTGAAGATAGGCCAATGCAGTATTTTCTGTTTGGAAATCAATACAAGCCTTCACTGGCAATGAACGGAGTTTGCAAATCTCCATGGTTCCGCAAAAGCATTACAAAATAATTGACGCATTTGATACCTATAGTGTGCAAGAACTGCAGACGTTCTACGTCCCTCCTAGGCGAAAAGAAGAAAAGGCGATCCTCTTTTATCGATCCGCGGAAACCAAAGTGGAGAAAGAAATCTGGCATGGTGTCGATTGTACGCTTGACAGGCTCCAGCCCATCCGTTTGCCTAGATACTACACAGAAGGATTAAAAAGGCTGTTGAGGCGCTAAGGTGTACCCTTCAAACAGACTGCTCGACAAGCTCAGTTCTACAATAGGATCTGGAACGTCCCGGGAACTCAGCGAAAATTGCCCAATGGCAGAATGGAAACGATTTGGCTTGGATATATTCAATCCAAGAAACGGGAGCGATTCCATGGCTGCTACGTTATACATGACTTCGATGAAGAAGGAGATGCTCTGTCAGAAGACACTGCAATTGAACCAAAACGAGATCCTGCCGTAAAAATGCCAAGTCCTTCATTTGAAGAATAGATGAACAAGCTAGTACGGGAAGTGAGTCAAAAGGTTCGGACAGACCACAGCCGTGAAATGTCCATTTGCGAGAAAGCTAGGACGCAACGCCTCCTTCAGCAGGCTACGGAGAATGACGATGTCCTTCGTCGCCAGCCCGTCATACGGAAGACCCAACGCGGAGGGAAAAACAAACTAAAGAACGGAAAAAACGTTCGACAGCGGCAAAGTGGGTCCAAGAAGCCACGCGATCGAGAATTGAGCAGTCGAGATCCGTCTCTTATAAAGAAGATGGGTCGAGCATATTCTTTCCCCCAAGACAAGACAAGAAAGATATTCGATCTTATCATGAAATATCAAATGATTATGCTCCCAGAGTCCAAACACCCTGAACAAGCCGGCGAGGTCTCTCACCCGGATTATTGCTCCTATCACCGAGCGATAGGACATCCTCTCGAAGACTGTTGCACCTTCAAAAACTGGGTAGAAGACCAGTATCAGCAATGCATGTTTGCTCTATCCAACAGCTGGAAGGTAACCCTACCACAGAAGCATGAACCGAAAACCACGTATGCAGTGAGAGTAGAACCGGATCAACATCGGTCTTGGAAGAGATCCCGTACCTGTTACGCGATAACACTGTAAGAAGAAGGAGTACGCGATGATATGGATGACCTCTCCTGGTGCTTCGAAAATGAGGATGAAGATGAGTTGATCTCAGAGTTCCACCGGCCGCCAAAAGAGTTGGAAGATGGAAAACATACTACCGTGGACAACCTAAGGAAAATTGACTTGGGGACGCCAAACGACCCGCGGCCTACGTTCGTCAGTGAGCTGCTGTCTAAAGAACAGGTGGCTATGCTAAAAGACGTGCTCATGCAGTATAAAGACTGCTTCGCATGGAACTATTCCGAGATGCCGGGGTTAGATCCAGAGATAGCTGTGCATAAACTGGCGATATCGCCGGATATCAAGCCAGTCAAACAAGCGTCGAGAAGAATGCATCTCGAACTTGAAATGAGCTTCAACGCCGAGGTCAAGAAGCTAATCGACTCTTGCTTCATCCAAGAGGTTCAGTACCCTGACTGGATCGCCAACATCATCCCAGTGATGAAGAAAAATGTGACGGTGCACATTTGCGTAGACTTTCGGGACCTCAACAAAGCATGTCCGAAGGATGACTTTCCCTGTAACGTTTTAGAAATCGTTATGTGAATGTTTCCGTTTTTGGGTAAAATTGTCGGTATTTTCTGTTTTTAACCGACTATGATCAAACGACCATATAGATTTGCCAGCACCTAGTTTAGCAAAAATAAAGCTAGTGCGCAAGCTTTGGGGGTATATGGGACGTTTTGGTTCAATTAGATTTTTTCCCCAATTTTAATATTATTTTAATGCGGTATTCGCATTTTGGGAAATTTCTTCTAAGTGAACTTTTCTTCAATTGAGTTTGTGTAATAAAACCCTTCCAACTTTATCTAGATATTTGTTTGTGCATATGGATTTAGTTTTAAAGAAAAAGAAATAGAAAAGAGGTGCATGCATGTGTGCAAGTGTGTGTGTGAATGCATTTATGAGCATTAATCATGGGAAATTTCTAGATAATTCCTCACAAAACCCTCACCTCTTCACTTGGCCGAATATCTCTCTCTCTCTCTACTGCTCTTACTCATTTCCTTTCATTTCTTGCATCATTCCAAGCAAATAAATCCCCAAAATCCCATATTTTATCACAAAAATCACATCTTTGATCACTTTTGCCTCTTGGAGCTAGAAAAGCTTGGATCTTTGTGTTCTTAAGGATAGGTAATGATCCTTATCTGTTCTTTTTATAGTTTTTGTGGTATGTAGTTAGTTAGTTTCAGTTTTAAGTGTTTAAAGTTTAGTTTGATGCGTAATATCGTATTTTAGTGCCTTTATGTGACATCTGTGATCTGCTGTGACCCGGAGATTTTGCTAGAAAACCAAACAATGCTGTTGTGTAGTACGTAGGACCCTGAGCCTTCACCTCAAGAACGACCACCCCTTCTCGGACCATGGCCGGCGACACAGAGGGAATTTCCGGCGACCCCGGTTTTTGGGTTGAGTGGGTGTGTGGGTTTTTGAGGGTAGCTCTATGCTTTGGTTTGGGTTTGTTTGGTCTTGTCTAGTTGTTAAGTTTTCTCTGTATACGAAATCTGGGATCACTTAGGTAGGTTGTATTGTTTTGTGTTCGCGCGATACGTTATACGACACGGATCGTGCACTTTGTGTGGTTTTGCTCTTAAGGTGTTTTCGTCGTGTCGCTACGCACGTTAGCCACAATACGAACACTTAAGAGGATGTTTGTGTTGTTGTGTCGGTTAAATGTAGTGTGTGCGTGATTTGAGTCTATTATTAATATATGCTTGCTTTATTGCCTTAATGTTGTAGGTTCGCAGGCGGGGACTACGGACACAGCTACAAAGGAAAAACAGGTGGTTGGTTACACTTAGCCAGGAGTGTTGGTGAGTAGATTTAACATCTACTGGGGAATCGCCCGCATGTCGTTAAGCGTCTGGGCTAGAAATGTTATTTCTGTCGCATATTCTATGTCATATTTAGAATTGCGCATTTACCTTACTGCTTAGCTAGTGTTGTGCTTGGACTAGTACCCTTAGGACACTGCACATATTATTGACGACTCATGTTGCACGAGCACTGATTGTATGCTACACACACCGTCAATAATTGCCATGTCATGCACAACCCACTGATAGATATGATATTGCTTGGTTAGGGACATTAAGACATTGATTCATATTTCTTATCGCATATGACATTTAGCATACCTGTATATCCATATGCTTACACATATGCCTTCACATACTTGTATGTTAGATACCTGCATACCTATAGAGTATTGTACCATTAGTGATAGGTACATACACACTTTAAGACATAGCTATAGGTATACCTTGCTTACATACTTCACTTATACCCAGGGGGTATACTACATCATTACTTATAGGTAGATACATATACCTTGCTATACCCTTATGTTCACACATATATCTGGATATAGGTACATGTTTACCTTTGCTTGATGTTATTTAGACTTGGATAAAATAGGAACCGCATGATATTTTATATTAACCTGTTGCGGTTAATTAGCGGCTATTCCTTTATATGCTTACATTTCAGTTTATGTTGCATATATTATATTCATGGATTTTCGCATTGTGATATGGATTTTTTCATGATGTTTTCTGGATTTGGGGACCGTGGGAGTTCATGAAATTATGCATTATTTGAAATACCCAGTTTCCCTTGATATGATATTACAGCATCCACCATGATATTTATCGGTTCTGATTATATACCCGATTCGAGGAGCGGGAGGCACCGTCTGTGGGTACATAGTGTAGGGTTCCTAGGCACACACATGAGGTTCCACAACAGATCAAACATGCCAAAATCAAATTTTTCTATGTGCCAAAGAACCCTAATGCAAGATCGTTACTAGAAGTAAAGGCGAAACAAGCAAGTAAACAACTTTATTGCTAAATGAAAGAGACTACAACCTTTGTAGATCCGGTCCTCCACTTCTCTAGCTCTGTGTTGACGTCCCTCCGCTGCGATCATCGGAATCTCGGACCCTAGCGTCGGTTTCATCGGAGAAATGGGCGGGCTAGGTCGTTGACTTCGATGCCGAAGATGATCTACGTCGAGGCAACTCAAACTCAAGCTCCACCTTCACTAGGTCATGAAACTTGTGAAGATAACACACTCTACTACATGGAAAGTGGTAGAGGATGAAGAAATAGGAAGTGGGTTCACTTTGGATTTGGATTTCTCACTCTTTTTCTCATGGCACCATTGTTGGTAGCAAGGTTCTTTCTTCTTGAAAAAGAAAAAGAAGAAGAAAGAATATGATAAGAATGATAAAATCAATTGATTAATAATAATAAATCAAGTGATCTTATCATATAGCAACCATGGGTTAGTGTAACTAGTGTAGAGACTAAACTAGGGTTTAGGTGAATGGTTAGGTTTAGGAAAAAACAAAATGGTAGATAAAGCTAAGAAGCTTCATGAAGCTTAAGCAAGAAACAAAGTTAGCCACCATTTCATTTTTGCCAAAAAGAATAAAGAAAATAAATAAAATGAATAAGTGAATAATTTAAAACCCTAACCATTAACCTAAACATGGTGTATAGCATACACTAACCCAAGTTTGCATGTATCATCAAACATGATACAAACTAGTGCACAAAACTATATCATATATACAATGTGCATATCAAGTGAGAAAATCCATCTTAAGTGAACTAATACTGGTTAATGTAAAGTAATATATCAAATATATAATTAAACATTAAATCATTAAATCAACACTTGATTTAATGATCCGGTCATACTGCATATAACCGACTAATATCAAGTGTATCAATGTATCGAATCAACATTTGATTCGGTAACCCGGCTATATCCTATATAACCGTCCGATGATACAAATCGCGAGAATAGAATTCAGTATCACAAACAGGTATTATTCTCGGTCCCACACATATCTCATATGCGCTCCTATTTCGTTTCGTTTGAGCCAGGAAACCTCTGTGTAGGACTCTAAAGACTCGTCAATACGCCGACAGCAGGTGATGATCATATCAAACACCCACAAGCCGCAAGCGGTCTGCTAAACGTAACGGCCACCCGGGTATTGAGCGATCAGAAGATCAACGAGCAAGCCCGCTCACACTCCTGTGAATCCAACCAGCAACACTTACCGTACAGTCCGGTCTGTTCGTCTGATATGTCGCATATCTCGCCTAGGGGTGGTAAACGTCAGACCCCAGTAGCTTGATAAGTCATGCCGATATAAGGTCTATAACAAGCGTGAAACTACTGATAACTCTTACCAGTATATCACAGCAACCCTGACCAGGGATTTCCAGTTATGGCCAGTCGTGCATAGCGCAACATCAACCCCCAATACCGGGAGAGACGAATCCCCTCCTATCGCTCATTGCCTCCATGTGAATCGGGACTGTACCCAAAAACCACATGTTTTCACAACTCAGTAGAGCCGTGGTAGGGTGGAAATCAAAGCACAGTGGGAGACACACAAGACTCTATGACGATCTCGGGTCAACAGACTAAGCTGTACCAGTGTCACCAGAGAACTGCCATCTGACGTGAGGTATAATACCATCAGGGAGTTCTCGGCGAGTCCGTTCAGTGTACCCAGTCATCACTGAGCACCCGTATACCATCTCTGATGTCAAACACCAATGGATATGGGATCATCCATCGCCCATCACATGGGTCGAGAAGATATACGCTAGTCTACTCTGGAATATCGATGCCCCGTCTCGATATTCCCACGACTAGGAACATTGAAGGATGTACTCATGGACTACCTAGGCCCCACTAATATGATCCACATCATAGTCCTGGAAGTCGAGCACACATCCTAAGGGATTTATCAACATGTAATAGAGAGACTGCAAGTATACATATTAAGATAAAGAGAAACCAGATAGCGTACTATCTTATTGAGCAAGAAAGTCCTACATATATATGTCCCAGCATCCACTACAATATACATCCAATGTACAGTAATGGCCTCTAGGGCATACATATAACTAACAATCTCCCACTTGCACTAGGGCCATCTATAGCAGTGGTTGCAGTATCACATACTCAACCATCCCATAAAAGTCTCTCTTTGGGAAAAAGCCTTTGTGAGTAGATCCGCCGTGTTGTCCTCTAAGTCTACTCTCCTAACCTCGATCACCCTGAAGATCAACTATCTCCATGATCAGGTGATGCTGCCTAAGAATATGTCTGGGTCACTGATGGGACCGGGGTTCCTGGGCCAAAGCCACACTTCCATTGTCACACAATGGTAGGAACCAAGTTCATCTTATGAACCTATATATACCCAAACTGCCTCTTTGGTAGTATCTTTTATAGCGATGTTACCAGCCTTTATCGTCTAGTATGCCACGGTATCTCGCTTGGAACTCTTCCAACATACTGTCCCTTCACTGAGGGTAAAGACAATGCCTGCGACTGACATTCAGTCGTCCTTATCACCCTGGAACCTTTCCAGTGATTCTCCCCAAGGATCAACTGATACCATCTCACTAAACCCTAGTGAAAAGCCTAACATCCATTTAGATCTATCTCATAGATCCAAATCCCAGGATTTAGGAGGTATCACCTTTATCCTATTTGGAGAACCCTTGTGATAAGAGGAGATTGACCGTTCGTAGCGTAAGAAACTCTTTTCCTATCAAGAGTATGTTATCTACATACAATACGAGGATAACTTCCTTACTCTCTACTACCGTTTTGTATATACAAGGTTCATCTACCATTTTGATGAAGTCAAACTTTTTGACTACTAAATCAAAACAGATGTTCTAACTCCGCGATGCCTGCTTTAATCTACAAAGCAACTTGCACATGTTTCCGCTGCTCCCACTGTTTATGAAGCCCTCTGGCTGTGTACTTATAGACGTTCTCTTCTAAATTATTATTTAGAAAAGCAGTCATGGCACCCAACCACCAGATATCGTAGTCATGGTATGCAGCAATGTTAAGTAGGATCCGGATGGACTTAAGTATAGGCACTGGAAAAGGTTTCATCATTATCCACGCCTGGTCAATGACGAAAACCTTTAACAAGTCTAGCTTTGAAAGTCTCAACTTTTCCATCTACACCAAGTAATCTTCTCAAGATATACTTGCTCCTAATGGGGATTTAACCCTTCAGATATAGCAACCAAAGTCCATACTTTGTTGGTGTACATGGATTCCATCTCAGATCGCTAAGCATCCAGCAATTCTTACAGAGTCCCTACTCTTGATGGCCTGCTCGAAACTAGTTGGGTCATCATCTCATGATGCATTCCTCGCTCCCACTGTCATCGAGAAACCGAAGTATCTCTCAGGCAGGTGAGGAACCCTGCTAGATCGGCGGAGAGGCTGAGGTTCGTTGGGGACTATTGAATCCTTTGGTCCTGTCAAATCAGCTACAGTTTTGTATAGTTGGAACCTTTCCAGTTCTACAGAACTGATCTTGCCTCGATCTTGTCCGGATTTTTCTTTTGACATAGGCCGGACAATCCCAAATCTTAACTTACTTAAGAGATAGGTTCTTCCCATACCATATCTTATATGGAGTGGTAGGCACTGATTTGATTCGAACCCAGTTCAATAGGTATGCAACTTCTCAAGTGCATAACCCCCTAAAAGGAAATAGGTAACTCAGTAGTACTCATCATAGAGCACAGCATATCATATAGGGTGCAATTGCTCCGCCCTGATACACCATTGTGCTGTGGTGTATACAGAGGAGTAACACCGAGAGAGAATCTCATTCTCCTTTAGAATAGTCCAAGAATTCCATGCACAAGTATTCTCCTCCCTGATCTTATCATAGGACATAATACTTATACCCGGTTTTTGGTTCTCTACTTTTAACTTATATTCTGTGAATATCTCAAAAGCTTCAGACTTATGTTTCAACAGGAACATATGGCTGAATCTTGAGAGATTATCAGAGAATGTAATGAAGTACAAAGAACCGGACCTGGCATGTGTAGACAGGGGACCTTACATACATCATCATGTATCAGTCCCAAGAGTTCACTAACTCTTTCTCTGTTTCCAATAAACAGAGCTATGGTCATCTAATTCTTGTGACATGACTGGCAAGTTCCACAAGATGTAAATTCAAACTGATTTAAATATGCATCTAAATGTAACTTTAGCCAGTCGGGTCGCATTGATATGACCTAGTCTACAATGCCTCTAGAAGGATTCGTTCATTTCTGAACTCTTCCTCTTGTGTGTGTTCCGTATATTAGGAACTGTAGTTTGATTTAGAACGTCAATGCTTTTAGATAACGTGCCTGAACCGATCAACTTTTGAAATAGGAAATGTTCAAAACATTATCCAACAACACAAAATTTTATCATTTCTTTACTAATAAAGAGACTGATATGATTTTGTATATCAGGTTCGGTATCTAATAACATTCGTTCAGAATCAATGTATTTGGAATACAGGGTGATACTGACCAACAGACTTGGCTGCAACACTTGCACCGTTTTCTGTCTCATGAAACCTATCATCCGTTCTCAGTTCTCTACCTATCTGTAGCCCTATGTAACAGATTACATATCTGGGATCCTGATCCGGTATCAAATACCCAGGACGTAGAGGATACAGAGAAACAGTTTTTTGTAATGAACACACCTGAAGGAGATGCATCATATGCATTTTCCTCGTTTGGGCGGCATAGGAATTCTGGTATTCGTCTATTTCCTGCTCTGTCTTATAACAATTATAAGTTGGAGCGGGGCCAACGTTTCCCAGCTCAGTATAACAAGCGGGTTCGGTCAATACATCCATATTATTATCTTGATTAAGGCGTGATATGGTCGCTACCTGGAGAGAGAGAGAAGAAAACACTCTGCGTGCGCTCTTGCAAGATTAGAATGGTTATATATTTTATCTAATCAGGATGGCTCCCACTGTTTTTATCAAATCTTCCTTCAAACCCTAAAAGGAAAAACTAGCCGGGATTAATTACACTCTACAAGTTCGCCAATCTTTCAGCCAGGCCAGTGTCGGTACTTTGAGGGAGGTTCCCCGTGCTTTCGCACAGACCTAATTAAAGTAAACCTCGTTTTCCCGAAGGCGTAACCCCGTTGACACCTTTCTAGACACCTACTTGATCGGCTAATTGTAAAGTGTAAAACTCTCCCAGGAGTAACAATTACTCGCAGTGGGTATCAAGATCCAACTATCATATAGAAGGTATGCAATCTCATTGCAAATTTCAACACTTGAAACTCCCGATAAAGGTTTTTACCCCTAGCACTTATGACCTTAACTATGGTCAACAAATCATAAGCACTAGTCAAGTTCTACCCATCATTTCATGATTAATTAGACCCACCCACATGACCCTTAACTAAGGTCAACAAAGTCACGCGACTGTCCTAACTAATCGCATCATATGCGGTGTAGGAAGATATCACTTAGCTGCCGTACACTGTGCCTTGACTATGGTCAACAAACACAGCACGAATACTAAGTACTCTACTTCCTAAAATGACGGAGGGTTGCGAATGGTTTTTAATAAGACCTTTACCGCTTTGAACTTGATCTCGTTGCGGAATCAAATGGTTTTTAAATGGAGTGCTTTTGAGGCTTTTCTAGTTTTGCTAAAGGGGTCACTCCCGGTGAAGGGATCGTCGGCCCTTTCCTCATCGAATAAGGTGCAGGATATATCATATATACCGCTGTGCAAAGAAAAAACTATAGAAGCAATCAAAAGACAAACCGAGGGTTGTAGCATCTGCCAGTTATTGCTAAAGGAGTCACTCCCGGTGAAGGGATCTCGGTCCTTTCCTTATCGAATAAGGTGCAGGATGTTTTACAAGGAACACCGCGATGCAAAGCAAGAACTGTAGCTACCTGTTTTTATTTTTTGAAATTCGATTCCACAACATCTTTTAGGTTTATTTTCTTTCATTAATCTCATTAATGAATGTCCCATCATTTAAGTCCACCTAAACATCACAGATAAATATAACGTACGCTTATGCCATCCGCATTCGCCTCGATGTCCCGTCTGCACCGTTAGGTTAGGTAACTAATGCCAGAATGAGGCAGGGCTAGCGCGGGTGTAAAACATAAGCAACGTCTATATAATATATCATATATACTATATACTATATCTATCTGAACAAATCACATGATCACATCACAGATAACGCAACAGAAAATATCATATGAAATATTGGATATTCTAGGACGTCCGTGTTTTTAATACGAGCCAGTATAAAACACGGATTTCACGGTCGTGATGAATATCCAATCCCACACCCCTAGACCCCTACGAGAGAGGAAAGCAACCCTACCAATTCTAGGGTTAGGAGACCCGAACTCGACTCTTCGAGATGGTCTCCCACTGGACCCTAGAACCCGGTTACTTGTGCTCCCCTCCTTGGGTCTATCTTAATGCGGAAAAGTAAATAATATACATCAACGGAGACATCTTCCACAACCTGGAAGTGCCCCAATAAAAGAATATTACAAACAAGTTTTTACATGAATGAAAATGAAAAACACTCGTCTCACATAAAACCCCCCGGCTATTCAAACACGACGATCCAATATAACATATCCAGCAACACATAACATCACACGTCATCAACGTAAGTAAATATGCGCATCCCAATTGTCGTTGACATATAGCAACGAAACCGGCGATATCACATATTACACTTACGGTCGCAGAAAAGAAAGTGTAAAAGTACAACAGTTGGAATCCGCAAACTCTTTAGACATCGCATGCCTAAACAAATGAATTCCTTAGACATCGCATGCCTAACAATTATAAACCCCGCATTTTAGTCTCAATATCGAAAATACTTTTCAATATAAAGTCGGGTAATTCAACAAGATTCCCGACATCCAGAACGAATGCTCGTCGCAAACTTTAGTGGACGGCCGCACCCCCGATACCGTCGACGAAGTGCACTAAGGCGGAACACCGCTGCCGCGAGCACCCGAACGGATGCTTTTTGGCGACGGGGTTTTCCTACAGTCACTTGGTCGGGGCTATGGGGTGTAGCTGTCTATTAAGTTTACCGGCGAGTATTCGTGTACGCAACGTGATTGCGACGGACTTTCGATCACATCAAAATCCCGTGGCAACCGTTCAAGTGAGACTAAAGTGCTATGTTTATAACATTCATTCAGTTATCTCATAACTACTTGTGGATTTCAAATATTGTATCACATTCCAGATAAATAGAAAATGTTAAACTTTTCGATCGAACAATCAAACACCCAAGTTTTCCCGAAACAGCTCAACACTTGAAATAAGTTTAAAAACATTCACTTCATGCCACAGTACCAACGGTCCAGCCGTAGAAAGGTCAAGCCAACGCCTCACATGTGGCACGCCGTACTGCCCCAAACCCTAAGGTTCAAAGGGCAGTTCAAGACGGTCACATAATCGAGTTAAGGTTTGTTGTCTTCTAGAGGGTCCATCGCGTTACTTGCACTACTTAGAACGTCTTTAAACCACTGAAAAATCCAACACTTGGAAATTTTCCGGCAGGGAAAAAATTGGGTATTTATATCCGGTCGAACTTTTTAACATATTCTAAATTATCCGGAAAAACACATAGGCAAAATCAGACAATCCGATCGAATCTACGAACTCCCAATACAACCCAGAAAACTCAACTCTTGAGTGCAATTTAAAAATTCCCAAAAAACTCATCAACTAAAGAAAGAAATTATTGTGCAAAATTTACAACACAATGGTACTGTATGGCCGCGGAACCGCCGCACGAGCCATGCTCGTGCAGCGTTTCCGCGGCGCATTAGTGGACACAGGCGCACGTGCTTCACAGTTTTTCTTAGAAAACCCTGCTGAATTTTCTGCATATTTTTAATTCACAAAAATCCCCGATTTCAAAAAATGTACAGAGAATGGTTTTGAATTAGGGTTTCGGGTTCGATCGGGTTTCTAACTTCGTCTACTCGTCGTCTTAGGCTCTAACTAGGCTCTGATACCACTGTAGGGTTCCTAGGCACACACATGAGGTTCCACAACAGATCAAACATGCCAAAATCAAATTTTTCTATGTGCCAAAGAACCCTAATGCTAGATCGTTACTAGAGGTAAAGGCGAAACAAGCAAGTAAACAACTTTATTGCTAAATGAAAGAGACTACAACCTTTGTAGATCCGGTCCTCCACTTCTCTAGCTCCGTGTTGACGTCCCTCCGCTGCGATCATCGGAATCCCGGACCCTAGCGTCGGTTTCATCGGAGAAATGGGCGGGCTAGGTCGTTGACTTCGATGCCGAAGATGATCTACGTCGAGGCAACTCAAACTCAAGCTCCACCTTCACTAGGTCATGAAACTTGTGAAGATAACACACTCTACTACATGGCAAGTGGTAGAGGATGAAGAAATAGGAAGTGGGTTCACTTTGGATTTGGATTTCTCACTCTTTTTCTCATGGCACCATTGTTGGTAGCAAGGTTCTTTCTTCTTGAAAAACAAGAATAAGAAGAAAGAATATGATAAGAATGATAAAATCAATTGATTAATAATAATAAATCAAGTGATCTTATCATATAGCAACCATGTTAGTTATATGTATGCCCTAGAGGCCATTACTGTACATTGGATGTATATTGTAGTGGATGCTGGGACGTATATAGGGAGGACTTTCTTGCTCGACATGATAGTATGCTATCTGGTTGATCTTTACCTTAACGTGTATACTGATTGTCTCTCTGTTACATGTTGGTAAAGCCCTTAGGATGTGTGCTTGACTACCTGGACTATGATGCGGATCGTACTAGTGGGGACATGGTAGTCTATAAGTACATCCTTCAAAGTTCCTAGTCGTGGGTGTATCGAGACGGGGCATCGATATACCAGAGTAGACTAGCGTGTATCTTCTCGACCCATACAGATGGGCGATGGATGATCCCATATCCATTGGTGTTTGACATCAGAGATGATATACGGGTGCTCAGTAGAGAATGGGTACACTGGACGGACTCGCCGAGAACTCCCAGATGGTATTATACCTCACGTCAGATGGCAGTTCTCTGGTGACACTGGTACAGAGTAGTCTGTTGACCCGAGATCGTCATAGAGTCTTGTGTGGTTCCCACTGTGCTTTGATTTCCATCTTACCACGTCCAAGAGGGCGTGCAAAACGGTGGTTTTTGGGTACAGTCCCGAGTCACATGGAGGCAATGAGCGATAGGAGGGGATTCGTCTCTCCCGGTATAGGGAGTTGATGTTGCGCTGTGTTCGATTGGCTATAACAGGAAATCCCTGGCCAGGGTTGCTGAGATTTACTGGTAAGTGTTACCAGTAGTTTCTCGAAGTGTTATAGACCTCATATCGACACGACTTATCGAGCTATTGGGGTCTGACGTTTACCACCCCTAGGCGAGAATGCGACATATCAGACGATCAGACCGGACTGTACGGTAGTGTTACTGGTCGGATTCACTGGAGTGTGAGCGGGCTTGCTCGTCGATCTTCAGATCGCTCAATACCCGGGTGGCCGTTACGTTTAGCAGACCGCTTGCGGCTTGTGGGTGCTTGATATGATCATCACCTGCTGCCGGCGTATTGACGAGTCTTTAGAGTCCTACACAGAGGTTTCCTGGCTCAATCGAAACGAAATAGGAGCGCATATGAGATATGTGCGGGACCGAGAATGATACGAGTATGTGATACTGTATTCGATTCTCGCAATGTGACATTGATCGGTTATATGCGATATAGCCGGGTTATCGGATCAAGTGTTGATTCGATAAGTTGTTACTAATGATACCAGTCGGTTGTGTGCGACATGACCGGATCATTGAATCAAGTGTTGATTTAATGATTTAATGCATTATTATATATTTGATATATTACTTTGCATTAACTTGTATCGGTTCACTTTAAAATGGATTTTCTCACTCGGGTGTGCGCATTGCATATGCGATATGATTTTGTGCACTTCTTTGTATCATGTTTGATGATACATGAATTTTGGTTAAGTGTAAAGAATTAAACAATGGTTAAGTGGATAATTAGGGTTTTTCTTTTCTTATTTATTTATATATACATTTATTCTTTTTGGAAAACATTTAGCATGAGAAGAAATGGAGGCTTTATTTGTTGTTTTCATGAAGCTTCATGAATGTTTGACTTTGCAACCATTTTTGTCTCATGCTTAACCTAACCATCCACTAAACCATGATTTGCTCTCTACACATAACCATAGTTATGTTATGATAAGGTTGATTTTATTTATTCTTTTAAAAAAGGGATTATCATATCATAACATTATCTTCTTCTTCCTCATCTTCTTCACTTGAAGAAAGAAAAGCTCATCAATGGTGATTGATGTTTTTGAGTGAGAAATCCATTTCCAAAGTTTACCCACATCCTATTTCTTCATTCTCTACCTCTTGCCAAGAAGTAGAGTGTGTTTCCTTCACAAGATTTTAGGGTTTGGTGAAGGTGGAGCTTGATTTAGCGATCCCTCGACGTAGATCATCTTCGGCATGGACATCGACGACCTAGCTTGCCCATTCTCCGACGAAGCCGACGCTAGAGCCCGGGACTTCTTATGGACAGCGAGAGGACGTCGTTGCGGAGCTATGGAGGTGGAGCAAACGGATCTACAAAGGTTGTATTTCCGTATTCTCATTAGCTAAGTTGTTAGCTAGTTTACTTTTCGCCTAAATATCTAGCAAACGATCCGTACATTAGGGTTTGTAGGCACCGTTAATTTTTGAAATTGGCATGTTCGATGCCTTGTGAGACCTCACTAGGGTGCCTAGGAACCCAACAGTGGTATCAGAGCCTAGCTAGAGCCTTAGGCGAAGTCCAGACGGAAATTGAAGTCCGAACGAACCCGAAATCCCAAACCTTACATGCTCTCTGTCCAGATTTTAAAATTGTGGATTTTTCAAGATTAAAAATGTCCAGAAAATCAAGCAGGGTTTTATAAGAATTATTGTAAAATTCGTGGACCTGATTCCACTTTTCCACCGCCCTTCCGCGGCACGAGCATGGCTCGTGCGGCGGAAGCGCGGCCATTTTGTCTTTTCTGGCGTCCAAATTTGTACAGTAATTCACAATATTCTGTTCTGGTTTTCCTGGGATATTTTAATATTTATTATACAGTTGAATTTTTCAGAGGTGGTTTTGGGGTTTCGGAGTTTCGATCGGAATATCAAATTTTGTCTGTGTGGCTTTCCGGATAAATTTTAGAATATGTTAAAAAGTTCGACCGGATATAAATACCCAATTTTTCCCCTGTCGGGAAATTTCCAAGTGTTGGATGTTTCCGTAGTTTAACGACGTTCTAAGTAGTGCAAGTAACGCAATGGACCCTCTAGAAGACAACAAACCTTAACTCGATTATGTGACCGTCTTGAACTGCCCTTTGAACCTTCGGGTTTGGGGCAGTACGGCGTGCCACATGTGAGGCGTTGGCTTGACCCTTCTACGGCTGGACCGTTGGTACTGAGGCACGAACAGAATGTTGTTAGACTTGTTTCATGTGTTGATCTGTATCGGGAAAACTTGGGTGTTCGACTGTTCGATCGAAAAGTTTAACATTTTCTGTTTATCTGGAATGGGATACAATAATTGGAATTCACAAAAGTTATGTGATAACTGAATGAATGTTATAAACATAGCACTTTAGTCTCACTTGATCGGTTGCCACGGAATTTTGATGTGATCAAAAGTCCGTCGCAATCACGTAGCGTACGCGGATACTCGCCGGGTAAACTTAATAGACAGCCTCACTCCATAGCCCCGACCAAGTGACTGTAGGAGAACCCCGTCGCCGAAAGCATCCGTTCGGGTGCTCGCGGTAGCGGTGTTCCGCCTTGGTGCACTTCGTCGACGGTATCGGGGGTGCGGCCGCCTACTGAAGTTTGCGACGAGTATTCGATCAGGATGTCGGGGATCCTGTTGAATTGCCCGACTTGATATTGAAAAGAGTTTTTGATAATGAGACTAAAATGCGGGGTTTATAATTGTTAGGCATGCGATGTCTAAGGTATTCATTTGGTCAGGCATGCGATGTCTGAGGTGGTTGCGGATTCCAACTGTTGTAGTTTTACACTTTCTTTTCTGTGACCGTAAGTGTAATATGTGATATCGCCGGTTTCGTTGCTATATGTCAACGACAATTGGGATGGACATATTTACTTACGTTGATGACATGTGATGTTATGTGTTGCTGGATATGTTATATTGGATCGTCGTGTTTGAATAGCCGGGGGTTTTTATGTGAGATGAGTGTTTTTCATTTTCATTCATGTAAAAACTTGTATGTAATATTCTTTTATTGGGGCGCTTCCAGGTTGCGGAAGTAGTCACCTGTTGTATATTATTTACTTTTCCGCACTAGGATAGACCCAAGGAGGGGAGCACAAGTAACCGGGTTCTGGAGTCCAGTGGGAGACCAACTCGAGGAGTCGAGTCCGGGTCTCCTAACTCTAGAATTGGTAGGGTTGCTTGCCGCTCTCGTAGGGGTCTAGGGGTGTGGGTTTGGCTATTCATCACGACCGTGGAATCCGTGTTTTATACTGGCTCGTATTGAAAACACGGACGTCCTAGTATATCCAATATTTCATATGACTCTTCTGCTGCGATATCTGTGATGCGATCATGTGATGTTCTATGATAGATACTAGATATAGTATATATGATATATTATATAGACGTTACTTATGTTTTACACCCGCGCTAGCCCTGCCCCGCTCTGTCGTTAGTTACCTAACCTAACGGTGCATGAGGGGACATCGAGGCGAATGCGGATGGCATAAGTGTACGTCATATCTAGCTGTGATGTTTAGGTACTTAAATGATGGGACTTCATTAATGTGATTAATGAAATAAAAGAAACCTAAGATGTTGTAGAATCGAATTTCAAAATAAAACAGGTAGCTACAGTTCTTGCTTTGCACAGCGGTATATGTGATATATCCTGCACCTTATTCGATAAGGAAAGGACCGAGATCCCTTCACCGGGAGTGACTCCTTTAGCAATAACTGGCAGATGCTACACACTCGGTTTGTCTTTTGATTGCTTTTAAGTGTTTTTGCTTTGCACAGTGATATATATGATATATCCCGCACCTCATTCGACGAGGAAAGGACCGACGATCCCTTCACCGGGAGTGACTCCTTTAGCAAAACTAGTAAAGCCTCAAAAGCACTCCATTTTAAAAATCATTTGATTCTACAACGATATCAAGTTCATTACGCAATAGGTTTTCAGAAAAACCTGTCGTAGCCCTCCGTCATTTCAGATATGTACTGGTTAGTATTCGTGCTACGTTTGTTGACCTCTGTCAAGGCGTAGTGTGCGGTAGCTGATTAGCGCTTATCTGCATAAGCATATGATGTGATTGATTTAGGGTAGTCGTGCGACCTTGTTGGCCTCTGTCAAGGGTCGTGCGGGTGGGTTTACTTCAATCAAGAAATGACGGGTTGAACTTGACTAGCAGCCTATGGTTTGTTGACCTCTGTCAAGATCATAGGACGCTAGGGGCAAAATATTATCGGGAATTTCAAGTGTTGAAATTTGCAATGAGATTGCATACCTTCTATGAGATAGTTGGATCCCGATACCCGCTGCGAGTAAGAGTTACTCCTGGGAGAGTTTTATACATTACAATTAGCCGATCAAGTAGGTGTCTAGAAAGGTATCAACGGGGTTACGCCTCTGGGAAAACGAGGTTTACATTAATTAGGTTCGTACGAAAGCACGGGGGACCTCCCTCAAAGTACCGACACTGGCCTGGCTGAAAGATTGGCGAACCTGTAGTGTGTAATTAATCCCGGCTAGTCTTTCCTTTTAGGGTTTGAAGGAAGATTTGATAAAAAGCAGTGGGAGCCATCCTGATTAGATAAAATAATAACCAATCTATTCTTGCAAGAGCGCACGTTGAGTGTTTTCTTCTCTCTCTCTCCTGGTAGCGACCATATCACGCCTTAATCAAGATAATAATACGGATTATTGACCGAACCCGCTTGTTATACTGAGCTGGGGAACGTTGGTCCCGCTCCAACTTATAAATGTTATATGACAGAGCAGGAAATTGGGGAATACCAGATTTCCCGTGCCGCCCAAACGAAGAGAGTGCATGCTGATGCATCATCTTCGGGTATGTTCATTATACAGAACTGTTTCTCTGTATCCTCCGCATCCTTGGTATATGATACCGGATCAGGATCCCAGATATGTAAGATGTTACATAGGGCTACAAAAGGGTAGAAAAACTGAGAACGGGTGATAAGTTTCATGAGGCAGAAAACGGGGCAAGAGTTGCAGCCAAGTCTGTTGGTCACTGTCACCCTGTATTGTAATACATTGATTCTGAATGAATGTTATTAGATACCGAACCTGATATACAAAATCATATCAGTCTCTTTATTAGTAAAGAAATGATAAAATTTTGTATTGTTGGATAATGTTTTGAACATTTCCTATATCAAAAGTTGATCGGTTCAGGCACGTTATCTAAAAGCATTAATGTTCTAAATCAAACTACAGTTCTTAGTATATGGAACACACACAAGAGGAAGAGTTCAGAAATGAACAGATTCTTCTTGAGGTAGTGTAGACTAGGTCATATCAATGCGACCCGACTAGCTAGAGTTACATATAGATGCATATTTAAATTAGTTTGAATTTACATCTTATGAAACTCGCCAGTCATGTCACAAAGATAAGATGACCATAGCTCCGTTTACTTGAAACAGAGAAAGAGTTAGTGAACTCTTGGGATGATACATGTTGATGTATGTAGGTCCCCTGTCTACACATACCAAGACCGGTTCTTTATACTTCATTACATTCTCTGATGATCTTTCGAGTTTCAGACCTATGTTCCTGTTGAAACACAAGTCCGAACCTTTTGAGATATTCACAGAATATAAGATAGAAGTAGAGAACCACAATAAGGGTATAAGTATTATGTCCTTTGATGTGATCAAGGAGGAGAATACTTGTGCACGGAAATCCTGGACTATTCTAAAGGAGAATGTGATTCTCTCTCAGCATTACTCCTCCGTATACACCATTGCACGATGGTATATCGGGGCGGAGCAGATACACCCTATTTGATATGGTGTGCTCTATGATGAGTACTACTGAGTTACCTTTTTCCTATTGGGTGTTATGCACTTGTGAAGTTGCATACCTATTGAATAGGGTTTGAATCAAATCAGTGCCTACCACTTCATATGAGATATGGAAAGAGAAGAGCCCATATCTTAAGTTAGTTAAGATTTGGGGTTGTCCGGCCTATGTCTAAAAGCAAAATCCGGACAAGCTCGAGGCAAGGTCTGTTTAGTACAACTGGAAAGGTTCCAGCTATACAAATGACAACAGCTGATTTAGTAGAACCGAAGGATTCAGTAGATTCCAACGAACCTCAACCTTTCCGCCGATCTAGTAGGGTTCCTCACCCACCTGAGAGATACTTTGGTTTCTCTATGACAGTGGGAGCGAGGATTGCATCATGAGATGATGACCCAACTAGCTTCGAGCTGGCCATCAGGAGTAAGACTCTGTAAGAATGGCTGGATGCTTAGTGATCTGAGATGGAATCCTTATACACCAACAAAGTATGGACTTTAGTTGCTATATCTGAAGGGTTAAATCCCCATCAGGAGCAAGTAAATCTTGAGAAGATTACTTGGTGTACATGGAAAAGTTGAGACTTTCAAAGCTAGACTTGTTAAAGGTTTGCATCATTGACCAGGTATGGATTATGTTGAAACTTTTTCTAAGGATCTATGCTTAAGTCCATCCAGATCCTACTTGCCACGGCTACATACCATGACTACGATATCTGGTGGTTGGGTGTCATGACAGCTCTTCTAAAATGATGTTTTGGAAGAGAGTGTCTATAAGTACACAGCCAGAGGGCCTCGTAGACAGTGGGAGCAGCGAAAACGTGTGCAAGATGCTTTATAGGATAAAGCAGGCATCGCGGAGTTGGAACATCTGTTTTGATGAAATAGTCAAAGAGTTTGACATCATCAAAATGGTAGATGAACCTTGTATAAACAAAAAGGTAGTAGGGAGTAAGGTGGTGATCCTCGTAGAGTACGTGGATGACATACTCTTGATAAGAAAGGAGTTTCTTATGCTACGCTCGATCAATCTCCGCTTATCACAATGATTCTCCATAGAGGATCAAAGTGATACCTCCTTAATCCTGGGTTTTGGATCTATGAGATAGATTTAATTGGATGTTAGGATTCTCACTAGTTGTAGTGAGATGGTATCAAGCGATCCTAGGGAGAATCACTGGAAGTGTTCCAGGGTGATAAAGACGACTGAATGTCAGTCGCAGGCATTGTCTTTACCCTCAGTAAAGGGACGGTATGTTGGAAGAGTTCCAAGCTAGATACCGTGACATACTAGACGATAAAGGCTGGATACATCGCTACTTATGATGCTACTAAAGAGGATGTTTGGATGTTTAATGGTTCATGAGATGAACTATGTTCCTACCATTGTGAGACAATGGAGTTGTGGCTTATGCCAAGGAACGCCGGTCCCATCAGTGATCCAGACTTATTCTAAGGCAGTATCACCTGATCGTGGAGATGGTTGATCTCCAGAGTGATCGAGGCAAGGAGAGCAGACTTAGAGGATAACGCAGCGGATCCACTCACGAAGGCCTATTCCCAGAGAGAGACTTTTATGGGATGGTTGAGTATGAGATACTACAACCACTGCTACAGATGGCCCTAGTGCAAGTGGGAGATTGTTAGTTATATGTATGCCCTAGAGGCCATTACTGTACATTGGATGTATATTATAGTGGATGCTGGGACGTATATAGGGAGGACTTTCTTGCTCGACATGATAGTATGCTATCTGGTTGATCTTTACCTTAACGTGTATACTGATTGTCTCTCTGTTACATGTTGGTAAAGCCCTTAGGATGTGTGCTTGACTACCTGGACTATGATGCGGATCGTACTAGTAGGGACATGGTAGTCTATAAGTACATTCTTCAAAGTCCCTAGTCGTGGGTGTATCGAGACGGGGCATCGATATACCAGAGTAGACTAGCGTGTATCTTCTCGACCCATACAGATGGGCGATGGATGATCCCATATCCATTGGTGTTTGACATCAGAGATGATATACGGGTGCTCAGTAGAGACTGGGTACACTGGACGGACTCGCCGAGAACTCCCAGATGGTATTATACCTCACATCAGATGGCAGTTCTCTGGTGACACTGGTACAGAGTAGTCTGTTGACCCGAGATCGTCATAGAGTCTTGTGTGGTTCCCACTGTGCTTTGATTTCCATCTTACCACGTCCAAGAGGGCGTGCAAAACGGTGGTTTTTGGGTACAGTCCCGAGTCACATGGAGGCAATGAGCGATAGGAGGGGATTCGTCTCTCCCGGTATAGGGAGTTGATGTTGCGCTGTGTTCGATTGGCTATAACAGGAAATCCCTGGCCAGGGTTGCTGAGATTTACTGGTAAGTGTTACCGGTAGTTTCTCGAAGTGTTATAGACCTCATATCGACACGACTTATCGAGCTATTGGGGTCTGACGTTTACCACCCCTAGGCGAGATATGCGACATATCAGACGATCAGACCGGACTGTACGTTAGTGTTACTGGTCGGATTCACTGGAGTGTGAGCGGGCTTGCTCGTCGATCTTCAGATCGCTCAATACCCGGGTGGCCGTTACGTTTAGCAGACCGCTTGCGGCTTGTGGGTGCTTGATATGATCATCACCTGCTGCCGGCGTATTGACGAGTCTTTAGAGTCCTACACAGAGGTTTCCTGGCTCAAGCGAAACGAAATAGGAGCGCATATGAGATATGTGCGGGACCGAGAATGATACGAGTATGTGATACTGTATTCGATTCTCGCGATGTGACATTGATCGGTTATATGCGATATAGCCGGGTTATCGGATCAAGTGTTGATTCGATAAGTTGTTACTAATGATACCAGTCGGTTGTGTGCGACATGCCCGGATCATTGAATCAAGTGTTGATTTAATGATTTAATGCATTATTATATATTTGATATATTACTTTGCATTAACTTGTATCGGTTCACTTTAAAATGGATTTTCTCACTCGGGTGTGCGCATTGCATATGCGATATGATTTTGTGCACTTCTTTGTATCATGTTTGATGATACATGAATTTTGGTTAAGTGTAAAGAATTAAACAATGGTTAAGTGGATAATTAGGGTTTTTCTTTTCTTATTTATTTATATATACATTTATTCTTTTTGGAAAACATTTAGCATGAGAAGAAA
This sequence comes from Agapanthus africanus, assembly GCA_030015575.1. Taxonomy (NCBI): domain Eukaryota; kingdom Viridiplantae; phylum Streptophyta; class Magnoliopsida; order Asparagales; family Amaryllidaceae; genus Agapanthus; species Agapanthus africanus. The sequence continues at coordinate 215,361,608 of JASDDO010000008.1, forward strand.
TGGAGGCTTTATTTGTTGTTTTCATGAAGCTTCATGAATGTTTGACTTTGCAACCATTTTTGTCTCATGCTTAACCTAACCATCCACTAAACCATGATTTGCTCTCTACACATAACCATAGTTATGTTATGATAAGGTTGATTTTATTTATTCTTTTAAAAAAGGGATTATCATATCATAACATTATCTTCTTCTTCCTCATCTTCTTCACTTGAAGAAAGAAAAGCTCATCAATGGTGATTGATGTTTTTGAGTGAGAAATCCATTTCCAAAGTTTACCCACATCCTATTTCTTCATTCTCTACCTCTTGCCAAGAAGTAGAGTGTGTTTCCTTCACAAGATTTTAGGGTTTGGTGAAGGTGGAGCTTGATTTAGCGATCCCTCGACGTAGATCATCTTCGGCATGGACATCGACGACCTAGCTTGCCCATTCTCCGACGAAGCCGACGCTAGAGCCCGGGACTTCTTATGGACAGCGAGAGGACGTCATTGCGGAGCTATGGAGGTGGAGCAAACGGATCTACAAAGGTTGTATTTCCGTATTCTCATTAGCTAAGTTGTTAGCTAGTTTACTTTTCGCCAAAATATCTAGCAAACGATCCGTACATTAGGGTTTGTAGGCACCGTTAATTTTTGAAATTGGCATGTTCGATGCCTTGTGAGACCTCACTAGGGTGCCTAGGAACCCTACAAACCATGGGTTAGTGTAACTAGTGTAGAGACTAAACTAGGGTTTAGGTGAATGGTTAGGTTTAGGAAAAAACAAAATGGTAGATAAAGCTAAGAAGCTTCATGAAGCTTAAGCAAGAAACAAAGTTAGCCACCATTTCATTTTTGCCGAAAGGAATAAAGAAAATAAATAAAATGAATAAGTGAATAATTTAAAACCCTAACCATTAACCTAAACATGGTGTATAGCATACACTAACCCAAGTTTGCATGTATCATCAAACATGATACAAACTAGTGCACAAAACTATATCATATATACAATATGCATATCAAGTGAGAAAATCCATCTTAAGTGAACTAATACTGGTTAATGTAAAGCAATATATCAAATATATAATTATACATTAAATCATTAAATCAACACTTGATTTAATGATCCGGTCATACTGCATATAACCGACTAATATCAAGTGTATCAATGTATCGAATCAACATTTGATTCGGTAACCCGGCTATATCTTATATAACCGTCCGATGATACAAATCGCGAGAATAGAATTCAGTATCACAAACTGGTATTATTCTCGGTCCCGCACATATCTCATATGCGCTCCTATTTCGTTTCGCTTGAGCCAGGAAACCTATGTGTAGGACTCTAAAGACTCGTCAATACGCCGGCAGCAGGTGATGATCATATCAAACATCCACAAGCCGCAAGCGGTCTGCTAAACGTAACGGCCACCCGGGTATTGAGCGATCAGAAGATCAACGAGCAAGCCCGCTCACACTCCTGTGAATCCAACCAGCAACACTTACCGTACAGTCCGGTCTGTTCGTCTAATATGTCGCATATCTCGCCTAGGGGTGGTAAACGTCAGACCCCAGTAGCTTGATAAGTCATGCCGATATAAGGTCCATAACAAGCGTGAAACTACTGATAACTCTTACCAGTATATCACAGCAACCCTGACCAGGGATTTCCAGTTATGGCCAGTCGTGCATAGCGCAACATCAACCCCCAATACCGGGAGAGACGAATCCCCTCCTATCGCTCATTGCCTCCATGTGAATCGGGACTGTACCCAAAATCCACCTGTTTGCACAACTCAGTAGAGCCGTGGTAGGGTGGAAATCAAAGCACAGTGGGAGACACACAAGACTCTATGACGATCTCGGGTCAACAGACTAAGCTGTATCAGTGTCACCAGAGAACTGCCATTTGACGTGAGGTATAATACCATCTGGGAGTTCTCGGCGAGTCCGTTCTTTGTACCCAGTCATCACTGCGCACCCGTATACCATCTCTGATGTCAAACACCAATGGATATGGGATCATCCATCGCCCATCACATGGGTCGAGAAGATATACGCTAGTCTACTCTGGAATATCGATGCCCCGTCTCGATATTCCCACGACTAGGAACATTGAACGATGTACTCATGGACTACCCAGGCCCCATTAATATGATCCACATCATCGTCCTGGAAGTCGAGCACACATCCTAAGGGCTTTATCTACATGTAATAGAGAGACTGCAAGTATACATGTTAAAATATAGAGCAACCAGATAGCGTACTATCATGTCGAACAAGAAAGTCCTACCTATATATGTCCCAGCATCCACTACAATATACATCCAATGTACAGTAATAGCCTCTAGGGCATACATATAACTAACACATGGTGGGGACCGGGAGGTACCTCAGGGCAAGAATCGTGGAGTAGACGATGAGTTAGTGGGGGAACCATACCATCCGGTGACATTACCAATGACTCGGCGGTTATCATGGGGATACCGACGGGAGTCATGTACATGTTGATACGTCGAGAGGCGAGGGTCAGAGCTAGCCACTCGTGCTTTCGGGATAGCGTATGATACGTACCTATCAGGGTGCCAGTCTTAGAGATAGCACCTGATAGATCAGCCTTTCTGTGTCGATGCTTGACACATTGTTTTCTTGATATTTTATTCTTTTGTATATATTACAGTGGAGTAGGACGCTGTTATATATGCCCTTACACCAATATTAGTGAAATGGGACGCTAATATATGTGTATTGACATCATCATATTTATTCATGAAAACACACTAGATATGTGAGATATACTTGATATTGTATATACGGGATATATGAGATCTACTTGATGTTGTACATTCGGGATATACGAGATATACTTGATATTGTACATACGGGATATGTGAGATCTACTTGATTTTGAACATTCGGGATATGTGAGATATACTTGATATTGTACATACAGGATATGTGGGATCTACTTGATGTTGTACATTCGGGATATACGAGATATACTTGATATTTTACATACGGGATATGTGATATCTACTTGATGTTGTACATTCGGGATATGTGAGATATACTTGATATTGTACATACGGGATATGTGAGATCTACTTGATGTTGTACATTCGGGATATACGAGATATACTTGATATTGTACATACGGGATATGTGAGATCTACTTGATGTTGTACATTCGAGATATGTGAGATATACTTGATATTGTACATACGGGATATGTGAGATCTACTTGATGTTGTACATTCGGGAGATACGAGATAGACTTGATATTGTACATTCAGGATATATGAGATTTACATGATATGAGAGCCAATATGGGGGCTGATTTGTGGTAATTGGGAATTGGACTGTTTTGTTGGATTTTGGTCCTACCACGAGGTTAGGATTTCCGTGGAAATGACATGTTGTATTCAATACTCCACATTTACTGTTTATGCACTGCTTCATGCATTAGTGTACCTGTTAGAGTACCTTCCATGACTGTTGCATTTACATACCTTTATTCATATCGTTTCTTATGTATTAGTAGTATCTGATAAAGTATCTTACATGATTATTGCATACAGATTGTCATATTATTACTTCATGTGTTAGTAGTACCTGCTAGTGTACTTTTCATGATTATTGCATTACATATGACTATTCATTGATATTAAATGCTTATGTTAGATTTGCGCTGTACGTATATACTCGCGATTACCTGCATATGTTATTTACTATTCACGAGTTGGAAACTCACCCCCGTTGTGCCACAGTGTTTGCAGGTGTTCCTCAGGATAGTCAGAGGCAGGCTATTTTCATCCTTCGTATCATCTTTTGGCTGCGGATACCACTTCGCCTGACAGTGTGCACTTTTGCCCAAGTGGGTTTTGTTGTTATCCGATATTGTATTGTATATTCGTTGTATCCATGTACTCTCCATCTACCAGTATTATGTATGACTTAGTAACTTGGTGTGAGTACGATAATGTATATTATTTTGTGACTTGGAGGTTTTTATGCAGTATTATTTATATCGTCTCTTTCTTCGCTACGGCGTCATATATCTGTTGTGGTGATTGTTTTCCGCCGTTGGGGGTGGATTTTGCTCCTGTTTGGGATGCTTTTACTTATATATTATGTTGTACCCATTTTGGGGCTGGTTTTTACAAAGGAGGTACTGCCAAAATTTTAAGGAATAAAAGTGAGACTTTAAAGAATTTGGGTTGTGATTTCAAAGGTTTTGAAAATACTATTATTACTTTCTTGCTACTTTTGATGGTTTAGATTGCTGGGTTTTGGCTTTCTTTTACTACGTTACGCCTGTAGACGTTGCGTAGTATTAAGGCCGTCACGTGCCAATTTCGGGTCGTGACAAAGTTGGAACCGATTACTGAGCTGATGATAGATAACACGTCCACTTACGAAGTCTTCTCCTTCATGTACAGCTTATCAGGATACAATCAAATAAAGATGCATCCCTAGGACCAGAAGCATACGGCTTTTCGGACTCCTCTGGGCATATTCTGCTATAAAGTGATGCCTTTCGGTCTGAAGAACGCTGGCGCCACCTATCAGAGGGCCATGACGAAAATTTTTGATGACCTTATACATGAAATCGTCGAATGCTATATCGACGACCTCGTGGTGAAAAGAAAATCGTACGAGGAACATTGGAAGCATCTGAAAATCGTGTTTTAACACCCTCGGAAATACAACTTGAAGATGAACCCTTTCAAATGCGCGTTCGGAGTCTCCTCGGGCAAATTCCTAGAATTCATCATATGACACCGGGGCATCGAGATAGACCCGTCGAAGATCAATGCAGTAGCTCTCACTGAAACTATCTACGAAAAAGGTAAGGTCGTCTTTCTTTCCGGTGGGTTCGACCGAAAGGATGGAAATGCCTCCTCCAAGAACTCTCAAGCAACTGCGGTCTCCCCAAGGAAAGCTCACATATATCTGACGGTTCATAGCTAACCTCTCCGGAAAATGCCGTCCCTATAGTCATCTAATGAAAAAGAGGACTCCGTTCGTCTGGGATCGCAAATGCCAAAGCGCACTGGACGAAATCAAGCAATACCTGCAGAATCCGCCAGTACTGACCGCACCAGTCAAGGGAAAGCCTCTCATCCTGTACACAACCGCCCTTGAAGATTCTTTAGGCACGCTATGGGTACAGGAGAACGACCAAGAGAAACAGAGAGCCCTCTACTATTTGATTCGAGTTCTCCTGGGGGCAGAAAACAACTACTCCTCTATCGAAAAGCACTGCCTAGCGTTAATCTTCGCGATAACGAAGCTCCGGCATTATGCTTTGGTGCATGAGGTCCACCTCATATCAAAAGTGGATCCTCTCAAATATTTGATGTCAAGAGCCATACTAACAGGACGGCTCGCTAAATGGGCCCTACTCTTAATGGAATTCTCGATAAACATATCGACCGCTCAAGGCAGTGAAAGGCCAGGCCTCGCTGAGCATCCGATAACTGTCGATTCACCCTTAAATTGCGAACTACTGGACAAGCACGCGTTTGACACGATCGATAAGGAGAGAGGAGGGAGTGATACCCGATGGGAACTCTACTTCGACGGAGCATCTTCCGTGAAGAAGCGAAAGCATAGCTCCCCTATGGGTAGGCCATATCTTCGTGACTCCACAAGGAGGGATACTGCGCTTTGCCTTTTCCTTAACAGAGCTAAGGACAAACAATGAAGCAGAATATGAAGCTTTGATAGCAGGTCTTAAGACCGCTGTCGACATGGGAATCGAAAACCTCCTCATATACGGAGACTCCCATCTGGTCATTAGTCAAGTAAACGACGACTATCAAACGTACAAAGCAGAGTCGGTGAAGTACGGTGAGAGACAACAACAATTGCTGACTCAAATTCCTTCCTATGTTCTGGAAAGCATACCACGTACGGAAAATAGCAAAGCAGATGCGTTAGCCAAACTCGCTAAAGAACTGGCTGACGAAAACTTCGATGACGTGAGGATCGTTGTGCAAAGCCGTCAGGTTCTTGCAGCGGCAGAAATATCTCCGGAGTCGTCCGAAGAAAAGAGAGTGACCAAGCAAACGGCCCTACAAATAAAAGACCAGGAAAAGGCTAAGGATTGGAGAGAAGTCTTTATAGATTACTTCAAATCCCATCGAACACCAGAAGATGCGTCCTCAAGACATCAGCTCATTAAACGAGCTCTGTCTTTCGCCTTCGTCAACGATACTCTGTATAAGAGATCGTTCGTGTTAGTTATATGTATTCCCTAGAGTCCATTACTGTACATATGATGTATATTGTAATGGATGCTTAGACATATATAGGGAGGAATTTCTTGCTAGACATGATAGTATGCTATCTGGTTATACTTTATCTTAACATGTACTCTGATTGTCTCTATGTTATATGTTGATAAAGCCCTTAGGATATGTACTCGACTACTGGGACTATGATGAGATCATACTAGTGGGGCCACGGTAGTCGACGAGTACATCCTATAACTGTTCCTAGTCGAGGGTGTATCGAGATAGGGCATCGATACACCAGAGTAGACTAGCATATACACATCTTGACCCATATGATGAGCGATGGATGATCCCATATCCATCGGTGTTTGACATCAAGGATTATGTATGGGTGCTCAGTAGAGACTGAGTACACTGAACGGACGCGCCGAGAACTCCCAGATGGTATTATACCTCACGTTAGATGGCAGTTCTCCGGTGACACTAGTACAGGTTAGTCTGTAGACCCGAGATCGTCATAGAGTCTTGTGTGAAAGCTACTGTGCTTTGATTTCCATCATACCACGTCTAAGAGGGCGTGCAAAAAGGTGGATTTTGGGTACAGTCCCGAATCACATGGAGGCAATGAGTGATAGGAGGGGATTCGTCTCTCCCGGTATAGGGAGTTGATGTTGTGCTGTGTTTGATTGGCTATAACTGGAAATCACTGGCCAGGGTTGAAGAGATTTACTGGTAAGTGTTATCAGTAGTTTCTCGAACTGTTATAGACCTCATATCGACACGACTTATCAAGCTACTGGGGTCTGACGTTTACCACCCTTAGGCGAGATATGCGACATATCAGACGAAGAGACCGGACTGTACGGGAGTGTTACTGATTGGATTCACGGGAGAATGTACAGGCTTGTTTGTTGATCTTCTGATTGCTCAATACCTGGGTGGCTGTTACGTTTAGCTGACTGCTTGCAGCTTGTGGGTGTTTGATATGATCATTACCTACTGCCGGCGTATTGACGATTCTTTAGAGTCCTACACAGAGGTTTCTTGGCTCAGGCAAAACGGAGTAGGAGCACATATGTGATATGTGCATGACCGAGGATAATGCGATATGTGATACCGTATTAGATTCTCGCGATATGAGATATCGGCTGGGTATATGTGATATAGCCGGGTAATCGGATCAAGTGTTGATTTGATGAACTGATTATATTAGTCGGTTATTTGGGAAATAGCCGGATTATCGGATCAAGTGTTGATTCCATAATTTAATGTATAATTATATATTTGATATATTAAATTGCATTAACTAATATAAGCTCACTAGAAGATTCTAGAAGCTTTTATTTTTGTTTCTTGCAAAATATTTAAACTAAATATCTTTGTAAGATATTTACTTAACCCAACCCACACCCTTTACTATGGTTAGATCTCTACAATGGTTAAGTCTTTCTTGACTTAACCATGGTTGCATTTGTAATGATATTATCATAATTCATTATTCATCACAAAAGCAATTCATCTTCTTCTTCCTCCTTGCAAGCTTTCTAGCTTTTTGCTTTGTGATGATTTTGAGTGAGATTAAGAAAACAAATGAGAGCTAAAATCCTACTTCATCATCCTAATCTATCCTAACCATTTAGATTAGGGTGTTCACTTCATTTATAAGTGAGAGCTTGTGTTAATGAAACTTCAAGGTAGATCATCTTTGTTATCGAAGATCGGAAGCAAGCATGTATCTTTCTCTTCGTTGAACCTCTCTAGAGTCCGGGAAATCGATGATCGCAGCGAAGGGACCTCAACACAGAGCTTATGAAGCGAAGGATCGGACTACAAAGGTTGTAATCCCTAACTCTTAGATGTAAAGTTGTTTACATGCTTTGTTTTGCCTAATCTCTAGTTTAAAGATCTTGGTTAGGGTTGTTCGGCACGTCTAAATTTTAAATCGGGCGTGGTTGATGCCTAATAGACCCTTGTAAGAGTGCCTAGTAACCCTACATTGGTATCAGAGACAAGCTAGAGCTTTAGGCGAAGTCTAGACGAAATTTAAAGTCCGATCGAACTCCGAATACCCGTAAAACCCTAGTTTCTGGAAATTTTTCAAAAAGTTTATTTTTTTCATATTAAAAATGCTCAGAAAATTCAGCAAGGAAATACAAGAGTTACTGTGAAACGCGTGCCTATAATACCATTAAAGCGACGCGGAACCGCGGCCGTACCATGGCTTGCGCGGCGGTTCCGCGGCCAAACTGTAGCATTAGGGTTTGTTTTTGGCACAGTAATATCCGTATGTATTTCCTGATTGTTCTGGGAATTTTTAATTCGACTCAAGTGTTGAGTTTTCTGGGATGTATTTGATTCGATTGGATAATTTAAGTTTGTTTAATTTTTTTCGGGTAATTTTAGAACGTGTTAAAAAGTTCGAACGGATATCAATAACTCACTTTTTCCCATGTCGGAAATTTTTTCAAAAGTTGGATTTTTTCTCGAGTTTGAAACTTCTGGAAAATCATGCAAGTAACGCGGTGGACCCTCTAGAAGAACTCAAACCTTAACTCGATTATGTGACCGTCTGAACCGCCTCTGAACCTTAGGGTTTGAGGCAGTACGGCGTTGCTACATGTGAGGCGTTGGCTTGACCCTTCTACGGCTGGATCATTGGTACTGTGGCATGTGATGGATACTTTTTGAACTCCGCTCAAGTGTTGAGCTATTTGGGAAATCTTGGGTGTTTGTTTATTCGATCGGAAAGTTTAACATTGTCTATTTATCTGGAATGTGATGCAATATTTGGAATCCACAAGTAGTTATGAGATAACTAATTTGATTGTTATAAATTTAGCAGTTTAGTCTCATTTGATCGGTTGCCACGGGATTTTGATGTGATCAAAAGTCCGTTGCAATCACGTAGCGTACGGGGATACTCACCGGGTAAACTTAATAGACAGCCACGCCCCATAGCCCCGACCAAGTGACTGTAGGAGAACCCCGTCGCCAAAAGCATCCATTCGGGTGCTCGCGGCAGCGGTGTTCCGCCTTAGTGCACTTCGTTGACGGCATCCGGGGGTGCGGCCGTCTACTAAAGTTTGCGACGAGCATTCGATCAGAATGTCGGGAATCTTGTTGAATTGCCCGACTTGATATTGAAAAGAGTTTTCGATAATGAGACTAAAATGCGGGGTTTATAATTGTTAGGCATGCGATGTCTAAAGAATTCATTTGGTTAGGCATGCGATGTCTAAGGAGGTTGCGGATTCCAACTGTTGTAGTTTTACACTTTCTTTTCTGTGACCGTAAGCGTAGTATGTGGTGTATCGCCGGCTTCGTTGCTATACATCAACGACAATCAGGATACGCATACTTGCTTACGTTGATGATATGAAATATTATGTGTTGCTGTGATATGTTATATTGGATCGTCGCGTTCTGAATAGCCGGGGTTTTTATGTGAGATGAGAGTTTTTTCTTTTTCATTCATGTAAAATTCATATGTATGTAATATTCTTTTATTGGGGCACTTCCGGGCTGAGGATGATGTCACCATTGTATATTATTTACTTTTCCGCATTAGGTAGACCCAAGGCGGGGAGCACAAGTAACCGGGTTCTAGGGTCCAGTGGGAGACCATCTCGAGGAGTCGAGACCGGGTCTCCTATCCCTAGAATTGGCAGTGTTGCTTGCCGCTCTCGTAGGGGTCTAGGGATGTGGGTTTGGCTATTCATCGCGACCGTGGAATCCGTGTTTTATACATGCTCATACTAAAACACAGACCTCCTAGTATATCCAATATTTCATATATATTTTTTCTGCTGCAATGTTCTGTGATGAGATCATATTACTGCGTGAGACGAATGTTTATATTATATATATGAGATATATGTTATACTGCAGATTTCGTTTCAAATGTGATGCTTGTGAAGCATAATTAAAATGGGACTTCATTGAGATTAATGAAATAAAAGAAACCTAAAGATGTTGTAGAAACTTGTTTAAAAACTGGTAGCTCTAGTTCTTGCTTTGCATAGCGGTGTTCCTAGAAGAACATCCAGCACCTTATTCGATAAGGAAAGAGCCGAGATCCCTTCACCGGGAGTGACCTCTTTAGCGAAACTAGCAGATGCTACAAACTCGTTTTGTCTTTTGATTGTTTCTATAGTTTTTGCTTTGCATAGTGATATTTGTGAAATATCCTGCACCTTATTCGATGAGGAAAGAGCCGACGATCCCTTCACCGGGAGTGACCTCTTTAGCAAGACTAGAAAAGGCCTAAAAAACACTCCATTTAAAATTACTCGATTCTACAACGATATCAAGTTCATTACGCTCATGGTTTTCTTAAAAACCTGCGTAGCCCTTCGTCATTTCAGATAAGTACTACTTAGTATTCGTGCTTGTAACATTTCAAAAAAATAAAATATTATTTTTGGGAATTTTTATAATTTAATATTATTTTAATGAATATTGTAATATTTCGGTATAATTAAATACAGATAAATGGGAAAACAATTATGGAAAATTCTCAAATAGGGTATTTTATGGAATTATGCCATTTAAAAGTTTTTATAATTAATTATATGCTAATTTAGTGCTAATCGCGATTAAAAATCGCTAATCGGTTTTTTAGCATTTTTGTGCAAAACATGCACATATCATTTTGTTTTACACTTGTGCATTTCTACCATGTTACTTTGGGTTTACTATTGGTGTGAGAAGGATTTGGGTTAATGAAATTGGAAAGGAAAAGAAAAGAAAGGGAAAAAGGATATTATATTGAGGTATGGGTGAGAAAGAGTATGTGAGGGTGTTGACTTGGCCATTTCCCTTCATTCCTTCACTCATTTCTCTCCATCTTCCTTCATTGCTGCTGCTGCTCCTGCTCTTCACCTCCTTCCCCTCTTCAACACCTCTAAACCCTATCCCCACTTCACAAAAATTGTTCCCAAGCTCACTAGCTACACATTGGACCAAGAAAGTCTTCATTTTGGCGCTGTTGAGGATTCATGAGGGTCTTATGAGGTAATTTCTTCACAATTAGAGTGTTATTGCTTGTGCTCAAGGTTCAATTCAAGTTTCATATCGATATCGTGTAATTTGGTATATTTTGGACCAACTTAGAGAGGGTTAGGGTAAAGTTGAGATGTTGCTTTGCAATTGGACTTAAATGGTGACCTTAGACCCTATATTGACCAAAACACTGGCCTAGCACAACCTGAAACCCAAAAATACGGAATTACGGAACTTTTCATGTCGGTTTGTGTGATCTGTGAAGGTGTTCTGGAATCTGGAGCAACTCGGGGGCACCAAAAATAAAATTGAGCTAACAGTGAGTCGTGCAGGCACCTAGGAAGCTACCACCAAGACCCGAGCCCCTAACTCAAACCTACGGCCGCAGATTTAATTATTCTAGCCGCAATTTGCGGCCGGAGTAGAAGAGAATCGGTCCATTTTTGTTCCAGGGCTCATTTTGCACTAAATTAGACCCCTCCTATATGCAGTTTTGGCTAATTGTCATTTGGGGAAAATTTGGGAGCATTTTGGTGTGTTTTAGGCGATGTTTTCCGTATTTTTAAATGCACTTTCTTGATATTTGGATTTGTATTTGGTTGTCGGGTGTTCGTACATCGACAACAGGGGTTGTTTGTTGGATTTGGATGTTTGGGCCATAGGTTCCAACCTATGAGCACACTGTGCGCTGTATCGGTTTTCTTCCTTGATTTTCATACGCATTGCTATGGTTGATCATTGTAGGTACCTTCACGTGGATTCCGAGGCGACGGAGCATGGCGTTATCGACACCGACACGCAGGATACAGGTGAGTAGATTTATATCTACGTGGAGAAGTGGGGTGGATGGCGTATAGCACCCCCGCAGTCCGTAGTGTAGCTCATATATATATGTTTATATAGGTGTTTTATGATACGAGAATGTTTATTCATGTTATGATTATGTGTTCATGGATTATCTTTGGGTTAGTTGCGAAACCCTAGAGTAGTTGTTATACCCACATACGCACACACAGACTTGCATACATTACTTTCTTGTGCGCCGATTGGGATGTGTATATATGTATATATGCGTGGGAATGGGACTATGCATATGTACATTCATATACACATGCATGGATAATAAGGATAGTACTTGGGATTTAAGATGAGTCGATGAGATTTGATTTGAGGCCGTGAGATCGGTGATATAGCAGGGTTCGTATTTGAGATACGACATGACGTTGTAACGGGTCTTGACATAGTGTTTCACATACGTGCATGCATACTTAGGCGGTATCAGTATTGTACTAGACGTAGATCAGTATCCCGATCATGATATTTGATAAAGAGGATACCAGGTGAATAGTATGATGAATGTGATATTGACCCGTACCCAGATTTGGGATGCCGTACGACGGATTTACGTACGAGCTATATTGATGATTGATCCGCACTCTTGACTTGGGATGCCTGCTTATAGATATGGTATCGGATATGATATTATTGAGGCGGGATCACCGACTGTATATATACGGGTATGTATATGTTTCGACTCAGATGATAGGCGGTTTCCTTACCTGTAGTTCAGCTTGTTAGTTCAGCCGTATAGTTTAGTGTAGTTGTTAGACTAGATTAGACTCCTACCTATTTCAAAACAAGCGGATCGTGGGTATTTTAAAAGACAGGTCAAGGGATCTACGGATATTTCAAAAGACGTATCCTTTCTTAAAAACCACCGTAGCCCCTATTTTCAAAACCCTGCGATTCGTGTTATTTCAAATGGCACCATTGTTTAATATTTAGCTCCCGCTCATTTTGGTTACTCGCTCCGCATCGCATATTTACATTGTTATTTCATATTGCATTGTTGACATTATGCTGTTAGGACACCAGCACCATTACCGATGATGCGTATGTACCACATACACTTACTTGCCGGCTCACACACATCTTCATCGGTAATTGCCATGTCACGTACACCTTAGAAAATATTATTGCTTAACTTATCTTGATAGCCAGTAATTTGACATAATATTAGTGTACGTACCTTATATGCCAGGTTTGATATTGTAGTTATTACTTGTCACTTCATGCATACTGTTATTCATTCTCATGCTTATATTCATGGTTTTACTTGCTATTGATGATTCGGATTTCAATGATATTTTCTGGATTTGGAGAAAAACCGCAAAACATATATAAACTGCTTTCTCTCTTTTAAACAAAAATGTGGTTTTCCCATGATGTATGAGTCGTCCACCATGAGTTTGCTGATGGATTTCGAGACCCGATTCGAGGAGTTGGATGAACGTTTCGGGTACATAGTGGGCCCGGTGCGGTACCCCGGGGCGAGAAGGTCGTGTTGTTGACGTTGAGCCTGGCAGGGGAGCACTACCGACCGGTGATATTACCCGACGCGTCGGATATCCGGAGGATACCGTCGTGGTCTTGAGATGGATGGTAGGGGCCGGTCTGGACTGACGACGCCCTAGATATTGAGACATTGAGATTTCGAGATATTGAGGTACTGAGATTTGATGATACAGGCCAGTCCGGATAGCCGGAGCCTGAGATTTCGAGACATTGAGATTTATGTTTTGTGTCGATGTTAGACACTGGTGATGCTGATTTCATTTATGATACTTCATTTTAAAAATACAAAGGAAATCTCACTAAATTATGAAAACAGTTTCTTCTTTTACATGTATTCTGTTTTCATGCATTCATACCTCATTCATATGATATATTGCTACTTGAGGCACTGACACGGGCTCATGAGATTACACTCGGGTTAGATATTACCCTAGCCATTGTTATAGGCTGCATGTTATACATATATTAGAGGATATATTATGATCATTGACCTAGGATTGCGTTATTTATGCGATTTCTGTGCGTAGATGTTTTTCTACTCACGAGTTGGCAACTCACCCCCGTTGTGCCACAGTTCTTGCAGGTTTCGCCGTACAGGTTTCTTTACGGCTTTGCTGGCACTATTTCCATCTCCGGGTGACTTGCTAGTAGGTGGGTTTATTTATATCGTACCCATCATTATATCTTGTATATTATGATTCTGTTTTATCTAGAAGTTTCATCAACCAAAAATGTGTTTATTTCAGAGATAGAGACCAGTGTTGTTTATTCTATCGACCTTAGAGTCGCGCTTTGTATTTTTACGGATTTCATGCTGTTTTAAGTTTCCTTTCTATTGTGATCCTCGCCTTTCGGCGTTGTATATTATATTGCTTGCGTGGTTGTGACCGTCGATTGACGAAGAGCTAGCTCCCGCTTGGGGATGCATTTTTTTCCATTATATATGTTTTATCAGGTCTTGTACCCGTTTGGGGTCAGTTTTTATAAAGGAAACTCTTCCGAAATTTTTAGAAAAGACTTGGGATTTTTAATGCATACTTCGGCATATGTTGCAAACTGTTTGATTAAAAATGGTTTTCCTACACTCTATTACTTTTATTGGTTTGGATTTCTGGGTTTTCGGCTTACTTAGAATACGTACGCCTTGAGACGTTCGTAGTTTAAGTGCCGGTCATATTCCGTACTTTCGGTACGTGACAAAGTTGGTATCAAAGCGTTAGGTTTTACCTTCGGAGCGTAGGATGACCCTTGATTGATGGAATAGGTGACTAAAGTAGAGTGACGTACCGTTGGTATGTTCCGCGGCATACTTACGATACGCTACTCCACTTAAGGAGCCATAGGATATACATTTCTTTGCTCAGTATCATATTCATTCCTGATCTAGCCTCATCAGTACCAGTTATGGTTTTGCTGCCACGATTATGGGCAGGGAGAGCTACGGCTAGAGTTGCGGTCAGCACGAGTTCGTCCCGAACGAGGACTGACCAGGGCGAAATTCCGGCGACACACGATTGCGGAGATGTGTCTTTTTACTGTGTTTTCGTGCCACGAGCGTTTGGCGGATCGCCTTTATGAGATTTCTCGGACGTGCCGATCAGTATCAGAGGATTAGGCCACTGACAGAGGCCAGCCAGATTTTGATGACCGTTGGTGTACTGCTTATTCATGATGGTCGAGGCACTGTTCAGCGTGCAGACGAGCGAGCCAGTTATTGCTGCGAACGACGAGATATTGCCCCAGATGCTGGAGCTATTGCAGTATGAGTTGTACTAAGAGATGATAGAAGGTCGCTAGTCATAGAGGATGAATGACTAGGACATGTGGATCGTTCGCCTACCCTGATGCGAGGTCATCAGATAGATTGATTCCAGCTAGAGACGACTTCACACGGAGACGTTGAGAGTCGACAGAGACGATCGAATGTCAGAAACCTATTATTCCAAGTTTAAAGTAGTCGGAAAGACATGCAGGCAATTCTATGGTCCCTCTAGAAGAATGAAACCCTTACTCGACTTAATGACCGTGTGAAAGCCTTTGAACCTTAGGGTTTGCGGCAGTTCTGCAGTGCCATTAGTGAGGCTTGGGTTTGCCCTTCTACGGCTGGACCTCCGATGCTGTGGTATGTACTCGATACTATTATACTGTACCCAAGATGTTGAGCTCTTGGGGGATTATGAGGTTTTGACAATCGATTGGATGGTTCGACTTAATTCGGATGCTAGGTAGTGAGATGCATTTCTTGGGAGACTCCCGATACGAGGATAGCCGTTGGAGCTCAGTCCATGCAGCCACGACGAGACGAGTCCGAAGCGGTCGACATTAGAGAAAAATGGAGTAAGATGTTCGTACAAGATCTGGATATGATGACGTTCCCCTCCGCCGACATCAGAGATGCGATGCGCATGCCGAGGCAGAGTACTGGATATACCTTCCAGAAGGAGTCGCGATGGGTATGCAACCGTTCCATAGCAAGATGCAGATATAGGAAAGGACGATGACTTCCGGACAGTTGGCAGAGACGAGACATGGAAGAGACCGTGAGCAGGATTCCTTCCAGGACACTGCTGCAATGATACTTGCACCCAGGATCAGATGTGTCACGTACATTCAGAGAGCCAGAGGCCGACGCCAGTGATATGCTGTATTACGAGTGGTCGCGATGATTGACCAGGAGATGACAAGAGACGTGCCAGAACGGGATCATCCCCGTTAGCACACCTGACAGGGCCGATGAGCCGATGGACCGAGAGATTGGTAATTCACAGTGAAGACCTTGACCCAGGAGTTGTCATTGTTACGCACACCAGCAGGCCAGAGTTCATGATCATCGACGAGACGTCCCACTAGTGACCGTGACAGTTGGCCCAAGATTCTTAGAGGATGCGCTTGAGCGGTACTATTCCGCCATTATTGATTTCGATGTTTTGGGTGATTTATTCGCCTGATTTGATTTTGATGATTGAGGATTTACGATCTTTGCACAGTGTTGCACTTGATATCGTTTTCGTGCTTGGGTTTCACATGTTTGTGATTTTATGGTTTTAGACATTTGAGTTGATTTTGTGCGTATGCACGCACACGATTTGGTTCCTGCACTCTGTATAGTTTATATATGCTTGCAGTGCAGTGATACGCCTTTTGTGCACTTAGATGCACTGGACTTTGATTTCGATTGTAATACTCGATATTTGTTTTGTGCACCTGATTTGATTTTGCGCGTATTCGGCGCTTGATATTGGATTTCATGATTTCGTGCACGATGGATGCACCTGAGTTGGATTTTCGCGCATGTTGAGCGCATGTCTTGAGATGCGATTTTGGTGCACACCAGATGCACTAAATCGATATTTTTTCGTGCATGTCAGATGCACCTGATTTTGCTGTCAGGCACACACGTTGCCTACGACAGATGCTTTGTGCACACCTGATGCACTTAGATCTTGTTCTTGTGCACTTGTATGGCACGTATATGGATTTTGATTGTCGTGCACACCAGACGCACGTAGTATTCATACGCGTATTTTGGGATTGATTTCTTATAGAGCGGTACGTTTTTATGATGATTGCTATATGTTTTTATACTGAGCAGGACTAGTCAGAGGACAGTACCTGAGTATATTTTGCATGCATTGATAGTTATCGAAGGGATTTCCAAAAGCGAGCTATAGTCTCAGTATTTACCTACGCGTCTGATAAGACACGAAACGTTTAAAACAAGGAAACCCTTCTAAATTGTTTTCAAAACGGCGGAACGTGCATATTAAACAAAAGGTATATACGTATATGGTTATTTTCTTATAAGAGACGTCCGCCACTGTGCAGTGTTATGCGCATTGCACAACGACTTTAAAAGATTTGGCATGCATTTCCTTTAGAAACTTACATGTATAGATTTGATATCTACATGTATAGTTCTGATTTATATCATATTGGTTTTGCTTTGGATTTGGCATTCGTGTCTTTACCATGACTCCGATGATTGCGGGATGCTTGATGGAGTTTCGATTTTCAGTTATCTACTCATTTCTCATGCGCAAGCATTGCGCTATGACGCGTTTTATGTATTGATGATTTCGGAGCCCCGACGACTTGGACATTCTATTGAAATGTTTTAGAATTTGGGGGTTTAACCTTAAATTCGGGGACCGAATTTCTTTAAGGGGGGACGATTGTAACATTTCAAAAAAATAAAATATTATTTTTGGGAATTTTTATAATTTAATATTATTTTAATGAATATTGTAATATTTCGGTATAATTAAATACAGATAAATGGGAAAAAAATTATGGAAAATTCTCAAATAGGGTATTTTATGGAATTATGCCATTTTAAAGTTTTTATAATTAATTATATGCTAATTTAGTGCTAATCGCGATTAAAAATCGCTAATCGGTTTTTTAGCATTTTTGTGCAAAACATGCACATATCATTTTGTTTTACACTTGTGCATTTCTACCATGTTACTTTGGGTTTACTATTGGTGTGAGAAGGATTTGGGTTAATGAAATTGGAAAGGAAAAGAAAAGAAAGGAAAAAGGATATTATATTGAGGTATGGGTGAGAAAGAGTAGGTGAGGGTGTTGACTTGGCCATTTCCCTTCATTCCTTCACTCATTTCTCTCCCTCTTCCTTCATTGCTGCTGCTGCTCCTGCTCTTCACCTCCTTCCCCTCTTCAACTCCTCAAAACACATCCAAAAACACCTCAAAACCCTATCCCCACTTCACAAAAATTGTTCCCAAGCTCACTAGCTACACATTGGACCAAGAAAGTCTTCATTTTGGCGCTGTTGAGGATTCATGAGGGTCTTATGAGGTAATTTCTTCACAATTAGAGTGTTATTGCTTGTGCTCAAGCTTCAATTCGAGTTTCATATCGATATCGTGTAATTTGGTGTATTTTGGACCAACTTGGAGAGGGTTAGGGTAAAGTTGAGATGTTGCTTTTCAATTGGACATAAATGGTGACCTTAGACCCTATATTGACCAAAACACTGGCCTAGCACAACCTGAAACCCAAAAATATGTAATTACGGAACTTTTCATGTCGGTATGTGTGATCTGTGAAGGTGTTCTGGAATCTGGAGCAACCCGGGGGCACCAAAAATAAAATTGAGCTGACAGTGAGTCGTGCAGGCACCTAGGAAGCTACCACCAAGACCCGAGCCCCTAACTCAAACCTACGGCAGCAGATTTAATCATTCTAGCCGCAATTTGCGGCCAGAGTAGAAGAGAATCGGTCCATTTTTGTTCCAGGGCTCATTTTGCACTAAATTAGACCCCTCCTATATGCAGTTTTGGCTAATTGTCATCTGGGGAAAATTTGGGAGCATTTTGGTGTGTTTTAGGCGATGTTTTCCGTATTTTTAAATGCACTTTCTTGATATTTGGATTTGTATTTGGTTGTCGGGTGTTCGTACATCGACAACAGAGGTTGTTTGTTGGATTTGGATGTTTGGGCCATAGGTTCCAACCTATGAGCACACTGTGCGCTGTATCGGTTTTCTTCCTTGATTTTCATACGCATTGCTATGGTTGATCATTGTAGGTACCTTCACGTGGATTCCGAGGCGACGAAGCATGGCGTTATCGACACCGACACGCAGGATACAGGTGAGTAGATTTATATCTACGGGGAGAAGTCGGGTGGATGGCGTATAGCACCCCCGCAGTCCGTAGTGTAGCTCATATATATATGTTTATATAGGTGTTTTATGATACGAGAATGTTTATTCATGTTATGATTATGTGTTCATGGATTATCTTTGGGTTAGTTGCGAAACCCTAGAGTAGTTGTTATACCCACATACGCATACACATACTTGCATACATTACTTTCTTGTGCGCCGATTGGGATGTGTATATATGTATATATGCGTGGGCATGGGACTATGCATATGTACATTCATATACACATGCATGGATAATAAGGATAGTACTTGGGATTTAAGATGAGTCGATGAGATTTGATTTGAGGCCGTGAGATCGGTGATATAGCAGGGTTCGTATTTGAGATACGACATGACGTTGTAACGGGTCTTGACGTAGTGTTTCACATACGTCCATGCATACTTAGGCGGTATCAGTATTGTACTAGACGTAGATCAGTACCCCGATCAAGATATTTGATAAAGAGGATACCAGGTGAATAGTATGATGAATGTGATATTGACCCGTACCCAGATTTGGGATGCCGTACGACGGATTTACGTACGAGCTATATTGATGATTGATCCGCACTCTTGACTTGGGATGCCTGCTTATAGATATGGTATCGGATATGATATTATTGAGGCGGGATCACCGACTGTATATATACGGGTATGTATATGTTTCGACTCAGATGATAGGCGGTTTCCTTACCTGTAGTTCAGCTTGTTAGTTCAGCCGTATAGTTTAGTGTAGTTGTTAGACTAGATTAGACTCCTACCTATTTCAAAACTAGCGGATCGTGGGTATTTTAAAAGACAGGTCAAGGGATCTACGGATATTTCAAAAGACGTATCCTTTCTTAAAAACCACCGTAGCCCCTATTTTCAAAACCCCGCGATTCGTGTTATCTCAAATGGCACCATTGTTTAATATTTAGCTCCCGCTCATTTTGGTTGCTCGCTCCGCATCGCATATTTACATTGTTATTTCATATTGCATTGTTGACATTATGCTGTTAGGACACCAGCACCATTACCGATGATGCGTATGTACCACATACACTTACTTGCCGGCTCACACACATCTTCATCGGTAATTGCCATGTCACGTACACCTTAGAAAATATTATTGCTTAACTTATCTTGATAGCCAGTAATTTGACATAATATTAGTGTACATACCTTATATACCAGCTTAGATATTGAAGTTATTACTTGTCGCTTCATGCATACTGTTATTCATTCTCATGCTTATATTCATGGTTTTACATGCTATTGATGATTCGGATTTCCATGATATTTTCTGGATTTGGAGAAAAACCGCAAAACATATATAAACTGCTTTCTCTCTTTTAAACAAAAATGCGGTTTTCCCATGATGTATGAGTCGTCCACCATGAGTTTGCTGATGGATTTCGAGACCCGATTCGAGGAGTTGGATGAACCGTTTCGGGTACATGGTGGGCCCGGTGCGGTACCCCGGGGCGAGAAGGCCGTGTTGTTGACGTTGAGCCTGGCAGGGGAGCACTACCGACCGGTGATATTACCCGAAGCGTCGGATATCCGGAGGATACCGTCGTGGTCTTGAGATGGATGGTAGGGGTCGGTCTGGACTGACGGCGCCCTAGATATTGAGACATTGAGATTTCGAGATATTGAGGTACTGAGATTTGATGATACAGGCCAGTCCGGATAGCCGGAGCCTGAGATTTCGAGACATTGAGATTTATGTTTTGTGTCGATGTTAGACACTGTTGATGCTGATTTCATTTATGATACCTCATTTTAAAAATACAAAGGAAATCTCACTAAATTATGAAAACAGTTTCTTCATTTACATGTATTCTGTTTTCATGCATTCATACCTCATTCATATGATATATTGCTACCTGAGGCACTGACACGGGCTCATGAGATTACACTCGGGTTAGATATTACCCTAGCCATTGTTATAGGCTGCATGTTATACATATATTTGAGGATATATTATGATCATTGACCTAGGATTGCGTTATTTATACGATTTCTGTGCGTAGATGTTTTTCTACTCACGATTTGGCAACTCACCCCCGTTGTGCCACAGTTCTTGCAGGTTTCGCCGTACAGGTTTCTTTACGGCTTTGCTGGCACTATTTCCATCTCCGGGTGACTTGCTAGTAGGTGGGTTTATTTATATCGTACCCATCATTATATCTTGTATATTATGATTCTGTTGTATCTAGAAGTTCCATCAACCAAACATGTGTTTATTTCAGAGATAGAGACCAGTGTTGTTTATTCATCGACCTTAGAGTCGCGCTTTGTATTTTTACGGATTTCATGCTGTTTTAAGTTTCCTTTCTGTTGTGATCCTCGCCTTTCGGCGTTGTATATTATATTGCTTGCGTGGTTGTGATCGTCGATTGACGAAGAGCTAGCTCCCGCTTGGGGATGCATTTTTTTCCATTATATATGATTTATCAGGTTTTGTACCCGTTTGGGGTCAGTTTTTATAAAGGAAACTCTTCCGAAATTTTTAGAAAAGACTTGGGATTTTTAATGCATACTTCGGCATATGTTGCAAACTGTTTGATTAAAAATGGTTTTCCTACACTCTATTACTTTTATTGGTTTGGATTTCTGGGTTTTCGGCTTACTTAGAATACGTACGCCTTGAGACGTTTGTAGTTTAAGTGTCGGTCATATTCCGTACTTTCGGGACGTGACAGTGTTGCGGTAGTTTGGCATGCGTGAATGCATAGTGTAGGGTAGCTAACTAGTGCTTATCTGCTAGCATACGATGCGATTGGATTAGGGTATTCATACAGAGTTGTTTGGCATGCGTCAAGGGTCGTACGGGTGGGTTTAATTCAATCAGGAAATGCACGGGTTGAACTTGACTAGCGGATTATGGGTTGTTTGGCATGCGTCAAGGTCATAGCACACTAGGGGTAAAAGTACTATTGGGAATTTCAAGTGTTGAAATTTGCAATGAGATTGCATACCTTCTATAAGATAGTTGGATCCCGATACCCACTGCGAGTAAGAGTTACTCTTGGGAGAGTTTTACACATTACAATTAGTCGATCAAGTAGGTGTCTAGAAAGGTGTCAACGGGGTTATGCCCCTGGGAAAACGAGGTTTACTTTAATTAGGTCCGTGCGAAAGCGTGGGGAACCTCCCTCAAAGTACCGGCACTGGCCTGACTGAAAGATTGGCGAACTTGTAGAGTGTAATTAATCCCGGCTAGTCTTTCCTTTTAGGGTTTGAAGGAAGATTTGACAAAAACAGTGGGAGACATCCTGGTTAGATAAATTGATAACCAATCTAATCTTGTAAAAGCGCACGCTGAGTGTTTTCTTCTCTCTCTCTCTCCTGGTTGCGACTATGTCACGCCTTAATCAAGATAATAATACGGATGTATTGACAGAACCCGCTTGTTATACTGCGCTAAGGAACGTTGGTCCCGCTCCAACTTATAATTGTTATAAGACAGAGCAGGAAATAGGGGATTACCAGAATTCCCGTGCCACCCAAACGAAGAAAGTGCATGCTGATACATCATCTTCGGGTGTGTTCATTACCGAGAACTGTTTCTTAGTATCCTTTACGTCCTGGGTATGAGATACCGGATCAGGATCCCACATATGTAATTTGTTACATGGGCAACAGATAGGTAGAGAACTGAGAACGGGTGATAAATTTCATGAGATAGAAACGGTTCAAGTGTTGCAGCAAAGTCTGTTGGTAGTTATCACCCTGTATTACCAGAATACATTGATTCTTAACGAATGTTATTAGATACCAAACCTGATATACAACATCATATCAGTCTCTTTATTAGTAAAGAAGGATATAATTTTGTATTCTTGGATAATGTTTTGAACATTTCCTATATCAAGAGTTGATCGGTTCAGGCACGTTATCTAAAAGCATAGAAGTTCTAAATCAAACCACAGTTCTTAACGTACAGAATACACACAAGAGGAAGAGTTCAGAAATGAACGAATCCTTCTTGAGGTATTGTAGACTAGGTCATATCAATGCGACCCGACTAGCTGAAGTTACATTGAGATGCATATTTAAATTAGTTTGAATTTACATCTTGTGAAACTTGCCGGTCATGTCATAAAGATAAGATGACCATAGCTCTGTTTATTGGAAACAGAGAAAGAGTTAGTGAACTCTTGGGATTGATACATGCTGATGTATGAGGTCCCCTGTCTACACATGCCAAGACCGGTTCTTTGTACTTCATTACATTCTCTGATGATCTCTCAAGATTCAGACATATGTTCCTGTTGAAACACAAGTCCGAACATTTTGAGATATTCACAGAATATAAGTTAGAAGTAGAGCACCAAAACGGGTATAAGTATTATGTCCTTTGATGAGATCAAGGAGGAGAATACCTGAGCACGGGATGTTAGTGTTTATGCCCTAGAAGGCCATTACTGTATCATACTAGTTTGTATATTACTTAATGGAAGCTTAGGGATATTCACATGTATATAACAGTCTTGCTAAACATGGTAGTATGCTACTTGGTTTTTCTATCTTAATATGTGAGTATACGTATTGATAGAGCTCTTAGGATCTTGCTTGACTACCAGCGTTGTGATGGCAGTCACACTAGTGGGGGCTGGGTAGTCTACAAGCACATCCTTATTCAGGTCCCTAGTCGTTGGATTATCGAGACAGGGCATCGATACTCCGGAGTAGACTAGTGTGTACGCTTCTCATCCCAGTTAGGGAAATAGTCTGTCCCACAGCCGTCAGTACGTCGTACTGGAGATAGTATGCAGGTGCTCGTTAGGTTACGGGTACACCGGACAGGACTCACAGGGAACTGTTGGTTGGTTTTATACCAGTCGTCAGTGAACAGTTCCCAGGTGACATGAGTACAGCATAGTCCGCAGACTTGACACTGCTACTTCGCCTCGAGTGTGTCCCACTGTTCTTAGATTGCTACCCTACCACGGCTCAAAGCAGTCGTGCAAACAGGTGGCAGTTGGGTGCAGTCCCGAGCACTTGGAGGCAGTGGCGGTTAGACAGGATTCATCTCTCCCGGTATTGGGGGTTGATATCGCGCTGTGTCAGAGAGCCATTACGCAAAGTCCCTGGCCAGGGCAAGCGAGATTTGCTGGTAGGTTCTAGTAGTTTCTCAGGGTGTAATGGGCTTCCCTCCGACACGACTTATACCGCTATTAGGGGACTGACGCTTGCCGCCCCCTAGGCCCGATATGCGATAGTCTTGAACGAATGGACCGGACTGTATGGAGATTGTCACAGCAGGCTCAGTAGGAGTTCGGATGGGTTTCCTCATCGGCCTTCTTATCGACATCTACCTGGGGACCGTTACGTACAGCTAGTGCCGCTTGCGGTCTGTGGTTAAACCCACTGCCAGCGTAGTAGTCGAGTCTCTAGAGTCCCACACAGAGGGTTTCCCTACTCCGGGCGAAACGATATAGAGACGCATACGTGCGTTTACGCGCGTACGACTTTTGGACAGTTTTTACCAGTCGGCTTTGGTTTAAGCCAGTTACTGGTATCCGGTTATTGGATTTATACAGTCTAAAGTTTTTCCGTATTTTTGCAGAAAGGAGGGGCGTTCTCGTAATTGCGCGAGAAGCTTCTAGAAGATGGTGACTAAGGAGGTTTAGGTGGCATATACAATGAATGTGATTAGTGAGTCATATGGATGATTCATCCATGTCATTAATGCATGATAAATGCTTAATGACTCATGGAGTGAATCATCACTAGATATTATCAAGCATGGTTGTTAAATTCATTTATATTCTTTTCTTGATAAAAAGAAATGCTTGATATATATTATCATAACTCATTATTCTCACTTCATTATTATTCTCACATTCTCTCTCCTCAAGCTCTCCCTCTTCAAACCCTAATCCTCCCCTCTCATGTGTTAAGTACAAGGATTAGTTAGACTAATTAAACCATAACCCTCACTCTATATCACCTAGCTTCTTTGATTAGCACTTAGAGAAGGTTAGTTGCCTCAAGTTTAGAGGCTAAGCTTGGAGTAAAGCTCTCGGGTGGATCGTCTACTACTTCGAGAAGGCCGAGGAGGAGGTGGAGTTCGCAAAGACGAAGGACACGTTTCGTTAGGTATAATCCCTAAGCATAGTAGTATAGAACTTCTATGTTTCATGTTAGTTATCGTTTAGCTTCGATTCATGCGGTTAGTCGATGTTTAAGCATAGAACAAGATCGTTTTTCAAATTTCCGCCTCCCCGCAAGTCGTGGGGTGTTGTACATCGACTTACAGTGGTATCGGAGCCTTGCTAAACAATAAATAACTTACTTGCAAATTTGTATGAATTTCGAACGGAAAAAACGAAACCGGAAAAGCCCGAAATCACAAGTTTCTGTCGATTTTTAAATGAAGTCCAAAAATTTTTCAGGGAGGTTCAGAAAGCTTAAAATGACAGTAGAAGAACACCCAAGAAATTTGGGCCCCTGAATCGTCTAAAGCGCCGCGGAACCGCGGCGGATCCCACCGATCCGCCGCGCGTCCGCCGCCGAGTTGGCGATTCAGGAACCCAATTTTCCTGTGCTGGTTCTATGCGATATTTGGTATTTTCTGGAATTTTTTATTTTTGCTCAGGTTTCAGATTTACAGAGAAGTATTGGAGCAAAATTAAAAGTGTTTAATCGATCGAAATTATACAGTATTTGCTTGTTGGATTATATCTGTGTTTGTATAATGTGTTCGTAAACCTCCCCTAACTGCTAGTATGTCGGTTGGCAGGGGGTTGCACATTTCTGTAATGGATTTTATCTGTTTGTGCATATGAACTGTGTTGGACTGTTGTGATGTATAGCCGGGGTTATGTGATGGGTTATTATTTAATTCATTTGATGTAAATGTAATTTGTTGTAATATTATTTTACGGGGCACATCCAGGTTGCGGTTGTAGCCACCGTTATATTATTTCATTTTACTGTTTTTTGCTCCTATGACAGACCCAAGGTGGGGTGCACAAACTGCCGGGCGGGTAGTTTGCCGCACCTGTAGGGGTCTTGGGTGGGGTAATGGCTATTCATCACAACTGTGTAATCCGTCTTTTGTTGCAGGCTCAAAACAAACACGGATTGCTTGCAAATCCAATTAAGTTCATCTGTGATCTTGAATGAATATCATTGCGTCAGACGAATGTAAAATATCTATATTTATGATAGCTATTTTAGACGTCACTTATGTTTTACACCCGCGCTAGACCAGTCCCCGCTCTGTCGTTAGTTAAGTAACCTAACGAGTAATGACGGGACCCAGTGGCGAATGCGGATGGCATAAGAGGACGTCATATTTTCGTTGTTCTCTGCAATGATAGGTTAATGATGGGACGCATTATCTATAATGCAAAGAAAATAAACCAAAAGTTTAATCGTTGGAACAATTTAAAAGAAACCACTCGGTTAATTTTAAAAACAGATATTTTTAAATGCGGAGCTTTAACCACTCCTTTTAAAAGCTATCAGGTTCCTTCGGTTATATCAAGTTCACTACGTTTAAGGTTTCGCCAAAACCATTCGTAGCCCTCCGTCATTTCATCTGGGTGTTCAGTAGTATTCAAGCTATGTATTTTGACCTAACGCCAAGGCATAGTGTTTGGTAGCTACTGGATATTCATTTGTTGCATAGATAGATGAGTTAGTTTGGGACAGTCGTATTATCATTTTGGTCGAACGTCAAGGATATATACGGATGGGTTCAAATTGACAAGATAATGATGGGTAGAACTTGACATGTGACTTATGACATTTTGACCTAACGCCAAGGTCATAAGAGCATGGGGCAAAAAGAAATATCGGGAATTTCTAAAGAAACTGAAATTTGCAAAGAGTTGCATACCATTTGGAGTTTGATGAATGTTGGTAGGATTCCTTCAACATTATCATACGATGATATTTGGATCCCGATCCTACTGTGAGTATATGCTACTCATCAGGATATTCGTCACTTAACGATCAATGCTATAAACCAAGTAGGTGTCAAGAAAGGTGTCAGCGGGGTTACGCCCCCAGAGAAAAGAGGTTATTTAATTAAGGAACTTCGCGAAAGCGTTGGAAAACGTCCCTCGAAGTACCGACACCAGCCTGGCTGAACGGTTAAGCAAGTATTGTACAGTGAGAATAGTCCTGGCTAATTCTTCTTTTATGGTTTGAGGAAGGATTCGAGAAACAGTGGGAGCCATCCAGTTTAGATAAACTAAAAACCACTCTAAACTTGCAAGAGCATCATGCTAAAGAGTTTTCTTCTCTCTCTCCTAATTACAGCGACCCTGAAAATGACTGGACTTAAGTTACTTTTAGAGAAAAATATACTGACAGGGCCAAACTATAAAGATTGGCTGCGGAATGTCAAAATGGCTTTGACCTATGACAAATTGGGGTACGTCCTCACCGCTACGGCACCTGCTGTCCCTGGTCCCAAATCCAGCAATGCGGATAAGGAAATCCGCAAAACCTGGGATTTAGATTGCGCGAAAGCCAAGTGCATCGTGCTTGCCTCGATGAACAATGAACATCAGAGGAGGCACGAGGATATGGAACTAGACGCCATATTTCTCCATACAAAGGAACTTTATGGAGAGCAATCTCGTATAGCAAGATACGAGACCTCAAAGAACTTGTTTCGAGCGAGGTTGGCTGTCGGGTCATCGGTAGGAGAACATGTCCTAAAGATGATCGGCTATATAGAAGAGCTCGCAGACCTTGGGACGACTTTGGATAATGAGCTCTATACAGACCTTATTCTCCAGTCCCTTCCTTCCACCTACGCCCAGTTTATCCTGAACTTCAACATTCAAAGAAAAGAAGTTGAACTTCCAGAACTCCTGAACATGTTAAGGAGTGCAGAGGGCACCTTGCAGAAGGCAAGGGAAACACCCGCTATGTTTGTAGGCGGTGCATCTTCTTCCGGGTCCAAGGCTAGGGCCAAAGGAAGGAAGAAGAAGGCCGTCCCCAGACCTAGAAGAGGTGTAAGTAAGGTGGGAGGGAAGGGAAAGAAAAAGTTTGCGGTACCGATAGTTGGCCAGGATGTGTGCTTCCATTGTCACAGGAAAGGGCACTGGAAGAAGGATTGCAAGGCGTGGAACGCCAAGAACCAGGAACCGAAGCAAGCTGTGGCTTCGACTTCAGGTGTGTTTGTAATTGAGAATTGTCTGTCGATCAACTCTACTTCCTGGGTATTGGATACAGGATCAGGATCTCATATTTGCAATTCATTGCAGGCACTGAGAAACCGTAGAGTGCTGAAGGAAGGTGATATGACCCTAAAGGTTGCTAACAGAGCTAGCGTGGGAGCTGCGTCCGTCGGGGATTATCACCTAGGATTGACGAGTGGACACATTTTGGTTTTACATAACTGTTTTTTTGTACCAAGCTTAACGTGTAATATCATATCAGTTTCCTTGTTATCAAATAAAGGTTATGATTTCACGTTTGTAAGAGATGTTGTTAACATCCACCTTAATCATGGTTTGATTGGGTCAGGTACACTAAATAACGGTATATATGTTTTAAACCAACTCCAAATTTTCAATGTCCAGAACACACTAAAAAGAAAGTCTCCAGATTTAAATAAAGATTTCTTATGGCATTGTAGACTGGGTCACATCAATGAGAGAAGGTTGACTAAGTTGCATAGAGAAGGATATTTGGACTCGTTCGAATATCAAACCTATGACACTTGTCAATCTTGTCTCAAAGGAAAGATGACAAAGACTCTATTTACTGGACAAGGAGTAAGAGCGAGCGAGCTCTTAGGACTCATACACAGCGATGTATGCGGTCCAATGTCTACACATGCAAGAGGTGGTTTTTCCTATTTCATTACTTTCACGGATGATTACTCAAGATACGGATTGATTTATCTGATGAAACATAAATCCGAGGCTTTTGAGAAATTCCAAGAGTATAAGAATGAAGTAGAAAACCAAACCGGCAAAAGTATCAAGACACCTAGATCTGATCGAGGTGGTGAATACTTGAGTGCCGAGTTCCCAGGTTACCTAAAAGAGAAAGGAATTCTCTCTCAGCTTACTCCTCCATACACTCCACAGCATAACGGTGTATCGGAGAGACGGAATCGAACCCTATTGGATATGGTACGATCCATGATGAGTAATGATGAGTTACCGCGATCTTTCTGGGGTTATGCGCTAGAATCAGCGGCATATCTTTTGAACATGGTACCTACCAAAACTGTGTCTACCACTCCATATCAGATGTGGAGCGGGAAGAAACCCCATCTACAGTATATAAAGATTTGGGGATGTCCAGCTTTTGTTAAAAAGCAGCATGTGGACAAGCTCGAGGCACGATCAGTAAAATGTAAGTTTGTGGGATATCCAAAGAACTCCAGGGGATATCTATTCTATTACGCAGAGGAACAAAAGGTATTTGTTTCTCGTAATGCCCATTTTCTAGAACATCAGTTTTTAGAAAAGGAATCAAGTGGGAGAGAAATAGAACTGGAAGAAATTCCAGAACCACAAACAAATACTGAAAGTTTGGTAGAACCGGAAGTTCAAGAAGAACAGAACATTCCCGCACCCCTCCGCAGGAGTAGTAGGCCGTCTCATCCGCCTGAGAGATACTACGGTTTTCTCATAGATGGGGATAGAGAGGATTGCATCATAGATGATGATGAACCTACTGACTTCCAGCAGGCCATCCAGAGAGGCGACTTGGTACGATGGCTAGATGCAATGCGGACCAAAATGGTGTCCATGTACACCAACAAAGTATGGATTTTGGACTTTGCTCCAGATGGGGTAAAACCCATAGGATGCAAATGGATCTTCAAGAAAAAGATTGGTGTAGATGGACAGGTGTAAACCTATAAGGCTAGACTTGTTGCAAAGGGTTTTCGTCAAAGACCTGGTTTGGACTATGACGAAACTTTTTCTCCAGTGGCTATGCTCAAATCCATTCGGGTCCTTCTTGCTATTGCTGCCTTCCATGATTATGAAATCTGGCAGATGGACGTAAAGAAGGCTTTTTTGAATGGAAATTTAGAAGAGTGCGTCTATATGGATCAGCCAGAGGGTTTCAATCAGAGTGGGAGCAGCGGGAAAGTATGCAAGCTGCTTAAGTCCATTTATGGACTAAAGCTGGCATCGCGGAGTTGGAACATCTGTTTTGATGAGACAGTCAAAGAATATGACTTTATTAAAAATCCAGATGAACCGTGCATATATAGTAAAGTTGTAGCCAGAAGTGTTGTATTCCTCGTCTTGTAAGTGGATGACATTCTATTAATAGGAAATGACATTCCTATGCTACAATCTGTCAAAGGATTCTTGTCACACAGGTTCTCTATGAAAGACCTGGGTGATGCCTCTTACATTCTGGGGATCTGGATCTATCGTGATAGATCCAAGAGGATGTTGGGACTTTCGCAGTCCAGGTATATCGACACTGTACTGAAAAGATTCAGTATGGAAGATTCTAAGCGCGGTAATCTACCGGCTTGTCACGGAATCACCCTCTCCAAAGAGATGTCTCCCAAGACTGATTTGGAAAGGGAACGCATGTCTATTATACCCTACGCTTCTGCGGTAGGCTCTATAATGTATGCGATGTTGTGCACCAGACCAGATGTAGCTTACGCACTGAGCGTGGTAAGCCGGTATCAGTCAGACCCAGGGGAGAAGCACTGGATAGCAGTAAAGAACATTCTCAAGTACCTAAGAAGGACTAAGGAGATGTTCTTAGTTTATGGCGGAAAAGACCTCAGGTTGGAGGCCTTTGCTGATTCCGGCTTCCAGAGTGATAAGGACGATTCCAAGTCCATGTCGGGTTATGTCTTTACCCTCAATGGAGGGGCGGTGTGCTGGAAGAGCTCCAAGCAGGACACCGTTGCTGACTCGACGATGGAAGCGGAGTATATAGCTGCTTGCGATGCCGCAAAAGAAGCAGTCTGGATGAAGAAGTTCCTAACAGAACTTCAGGTGGTTCCTACCATAGTTGATCCAATACCTCTGTATTGAGACAACAACGGAGCTATAGCTTTAGCGAAGGAACCAAGGTCCCATCAGAAGTCCAGACACATCTTAAGGCGGTATCACCTGATCAGGGAGATCATTGATCATCAGGAGATCGAGGTTCGGAGAGTTGCTTCTGAAGAGAACATTGCTGATCCATTCACGAAGGCCCTACCTCAGATTCAGTTCGAGAGGCTACTCGAGATCATCGGTCTTCAATACGCCAGTACATGGCCCTAGTGCAAGTGGGAGATTGTTAGTGTTTATGCCCTAGAAGGCCATTACTGTATCATACTAGTTTGTATATTACTTAATGGAAGCTTGGGATATTCACATGTATATAACAGTCTTGCTAAACATGGTAGTATGCTACTTGGTTTTTCTATCTTAATATGTGAGTATACGTATTGATAGAGCTCTTAGGATCTTGCTTGACTACCAGCGTTGTGATGGCAGTCACACTAGTGGGGGCTGGGTAGTCTACAAGCATATCCTTATTCAGGTCCCTAGTCGTAGGATTATCGAGACAGAGCATCGATACTCCAGAGTAGACTAGTGTGTACGCTTCTCATCCCAGTTGGGGAAATGGTCTGTCCCACAGCCATCAGTACGTCGTACTGGAGATAGTATGCAGGTTCTCGTTAGGTTACGGGTACACCGGACAGGACTCACAGGGAACTGTTGGTTGGTTTTATACCAGTCGTCAGTGAACAGTTCCCAGGTGACATGAGTACAGCATAGTCCGCAAACTTGACACTGCTAATTCACCTCGAGTGTGTCCCACTGTTCTTAGATTGCTACCATACCACGGCTCAAAGGAGTCGTGCAAACAGGTGGCAGTTGGGTGCAGTCCCGAGCACTTGGAGGCAGTGGCGGTTAGACAGGATTCGTCTCTCGCGGTATTGGGGGTTGATATCGCGCTGTGTCAGAGAGCCATTACGCAAAGTCCCTGGCCAGGGCAAGCGAGATTTGCTGGTAGGTTCCAGTAGTTTCTCAGGGTGTAATAGGCTTCCCTCCGACACGACTTATACCGCTATTAGGGGACTGATGCTTGCCGCCCCCTAGGCCCGATATGCGATAGTCTTGGACGAACGGACCGGACTGTATGGAGATTGTCACAGCAGGCTCAGTAGGAGTTCGGATGGGTTTCCTCATCGGCCTTCTTATCGACATCTATCTGGGGACCGTTACGTACAGCTAGTGCCGCTTGCGGTCTGTGGTTAAACCCACTGCCAGCGTATTAGTCGAGTCTCTAGAGTCCCACACAGAGAGTTTCCCTACTCCGGGCGAAACGATATAGAGGTCGTATGGTTTTACGACAAGGGTTCGAACGCATACGTGCGTTTACGCGCGTACGACTTTCGGACAGTTTTTACCAGTCGGCTTTGGTTTAAGCCAGTTACTGGTATCCGGTTATTGGATTTATACAGTCTAAAGTTTTTCCGTATTTTTGCGGAAAGGAGGGGCGTTCTCGTAATTGCGCGAGAAGCTTCTAGAAGGTGGTGACTAAGGAGGTTTAGGTGGCATATACAATGAGTGATTAGTGAGTCATATGGATGATTCATCCATGTCATTAATGCATGATAAATGCTTAATGACTCATGGAGTGAATCATCACTAGATATTATCAAGCATGGTTGTTAAATTCATTTATATTCTTTTCTTGATAAAAAGAAATGCTTGATATATATTATCATAACTCATTATTCTCACTTCATTATTATTCTCACATTCTCTCTCCTTAAGCTCTCCCTCTTCAAACCCTGATCCTCCCCTCTCATGTGTTGAGTACAAGGATTAGTTAGACTAATTAAACCATAACCCTCACTCTATATCACCTAGCTTCTTTGATTAGCACTTAGAGAAGGTTAGTTGCCTCAAGTTTAGAGGCTAAGCTTGGAGTAAAGCTCTCGGGTGGATCGTCTACTACTTCGAGAAGGCCGAGGAGGAGGTGGAGTTCGCAAAGACGAAGGACACGTTTCGTTAGGTATAATCCCTAAGCATAGTAGTATATAACTTCTATGTTTCATGTTAGTTATCGTTTAGCTTCGATTCATGCGGTTAGTCGATGTTTAAGAATAGAACAAGATCGTTTTTCAAATTTCCGCCTCCCCGCAAGTCGTGGGGTGTTGTACATCGACTTACACGGGATTCCTGGACTTTTTTAAAGAAGAATGAGATTCTCTCTCAGCATTACTCCTCCGTATACACCACAACACGTCGGTGTATCGGGGCGGAGCAATCGCACCATATGTGATATGGTGTGCTCTATGATGAGTATTACTGAGTTGCCTATTTTCTTTTGGGGTTATGCACTTGAGAAGTTGCACACCTATTGAATATGGTTCCAATCAAATCAGTTGCCAACCACTTCATTTGTGATATGGAATGGGAAGAGCCCATATCTTAAGTAAGTTAAGATTTAGGGTTGTCCAGCCTATGCCTAAAAGCAAAATCCGGACAAGCTCGAGGCAAAGTCAGTTCTGTGGAAATTTGTTGGATATCCCAAGCATTCGTAAGGGAATATCTTCTACCAAACCGAGGAACAAAGGAAGTTTTGTTTCTCAGCATGCCACCTTTGTGAAAGGGAATTTCTTGTGAAGAAATTATTAGTCATGAGGTAGAACTAGAAAGAGTTCCAGCTATACAAACTGCAGCTGATGATTTGGTAGAACCAAAGGATTCAATAGTTTCCAACGAACCTCAGCCTCTCCGTCGATCTAGTAGGGTTCCTCACCCACCTGAGAGATACTTCGGTTTTCTCTATGACAGTGGGAGCGAGGATTGCATCATGAGATGATGACCCAACTAGTTTCGAGCTGGCCATCAGGAGTGAGGACTCTGTGAGAATGGCTGGATGTTTATCGATCTGAGATAGAATCCTTATACACCAACAAAGTATGGACTTTGATTGCTTTATCTGAAGGGTTAAATCCCCATCAGGAGCAAGTATATCTTGAGAAGATTACTTGGTGTACATGGAAAAGTTAAGATTTTAAAAGCTATGCTTAAGTCCATCCAGATCCTATTTGCCACTGCTACATACCATGACTACGATATTTGGTGGTTGGGTGTCATGACTGCTTTTCTAAATGATGTTTTAGAAGAGAGTGTCTATAAGAACATAGCCAGATGGTTTCGTAGACAGTGGGAGCAGCGGAAATGTGAGCAAGATGTTTTATGTGATAAATCAGGCATCGCGGAGTTGGAACATCTGTTTTGATGTGGTAGTCAAAGAGTTTGACTTCATAAAAATAGTAGATGAACCTTGTATATACAAAAAGGTAGTAGAGAGTACGGTGGTGATCCTCATAGAGTACGTGGATGACATACTCTTGATAGGGAAGGAGTTTCCTATGCTACGCTCGGTCAATCTCCGCTTATCACAAGGATTCTCCATATAGGATCAAGGTGATACCTCCTAAATCCTGGGTTATGGATCTATGAGATAGATCTATTTGGATGTTAGGATTCTCACTAGTTGTAGGGAGATGGTATCAATCGATCCTGGGGAGAATCACTGGAAAAGTTCCAGTATGATAAGGACGACTGAATGTCAGTCGCAGGCATTATCTTTACCCTCAGTGGAGGGATGGTATGTTGGAAGAGTTCCAAGCTAGATACCGTGACTTACTAGACGATTAAAGGAAAGATACATCGTTACCAAGGATGCTACCAAAGAGGCAGTCTGGATATAGATAAAAGTTCATGAGATGAACTTCGTTCCTACCATTGTGTGACAATGGAGTTGTGGCTTTTGCCAAGGAACCCCCCGTCCCATCAGAAATCCAGATATAATTCTTAGGCAGTATCACCTGATCATGGAGATGGTTGATCTCCAGGGAGATCGAGGTTATCTTAGTGTATATGCCCTAGAGGCCATTACTGTATCATACTAGTATGTATATTACTTGATGGAAGCTTGGGATATTCACAGTTGTATATACAATCTTGCTCGAAATGGTAGTATGCTACTTGGTTTGTCTCTACTTCAATATGTGCATGTGTTTCTTTTAGCATATCGCTTATATACATATTAGTAGAGCCCTTAGGATCTTTGCTTGATTACCAGCGTTGTGATGGCGCTCACACTCGTGGGGGCTGGGTAATCCATAAGCACATCCTTATACAGGTCCCTAGTCATTGGACTATCGAGACAGGGCATCGATTCTCCGGAGTAGACTAGCGTATGCGCTTCTCATCCCAGCGTGGGAGACGGTCTGTCCCACAGCCGTCAGTACGTCGTACTTGAGATAGTATGCGGGTGCTCGTTAGGTTACGAGTACACTGGACAGGACTCGTCGGGAACTGTTGGTTGGTATTATACCTATCGTCAGTTATCAGTTCCCAGGTGACATGAGTACAGCTTAGTCCGCTGACTTGACACTGTCACTTCGCCTCGAGTGTGTTCCCACTGCACTTTGATTACTACCCTACCACGGCTCAAAGGAGTCGTGCAAACAGGTAGTAGTTGGGTGCAGTCCCGAAGCACTTGGAGGCAGTGACAGTTAGACAGGATTCGTCTCTCCCGGTATTGGGGGTTGACATCGCGCTGTGTCTAGGAGAGCCATTACACAAGTAGTCCCTGACCAGGGCAAGCGAGATATACTGGTAGGTTTCCGGTGTTATCTCAGGGTGTTCTGGGCTACACTCCGACACGACTTGTACCGCTATTAGGGGACTGACGTTCACCGCCCCCTAGGCCCGCCATGCGATGTATCAGACGAACAGACCGGACTGTACGGAGACTGTCACATACAGGCTTAGTAGGAGTTCAGATGGGGTCACCTCGTCAGTCTTCTTATCGGCATCTACCTGGGGACCGTTACGTACAGCTAGTGCCGCTTGCGGTCTGTGGTTAAACCCACTGCCAGCGTAGTATCGAGTCTTTAGAGTCCCACACAGAGAGTTATTCGCCTTTAGGCAAAATGAGTAGAGGTCGCATGGTTTTGCGACATGGTTCGTTCACATCCGCGCACTTGTGCACGTTTGCTGTCCGGACAGCTTATACTAGCGGGCTTTGGTTTAAGCCAAATCCTAGTATATGTTTTGGTATTGGTTTTATCTCATTGTATTTGTGTTCCTCGGATTACGAATACGGGTGCGTATGCACAGTTGATTGAGACGGAGGAAGAGGTTTTTCATTAGGGTTTTGGAACGGGTGTGTATACACAGTTGACAGTCGTCTTTTTCCAAACCCTAACGATATTGTGATTTATCAAATTAATAATATTAATTAAGTGAAATTGTGTAATGGTTGGGCTTGTTGACTTGTTGACCAAGGTAGACTAGTTGACTTGGTTTGAAACATTGACCATCATCATTACCTTTTTAGATGCTCTTTGATCTTTGCAAAATCATTTATGGTGATATGATAATGGTCCCTTCAAACTAACCATCACCTTTTTCATTTTTGATTAATATTATTTTTGATAAATCACTTATATTTTGTTATGGTTGTAAAACCATTTCATTCTATCATATTCATTCTCTCTCCTCTTCTTCCTCTTCCTCAAGCTCTCCCCTCTCATGTGTTGAGAAACACTTGAGCTTGATAAAAACCACTCCAAAACAATCTCTACTCTCTTCTAAGGTTCTAGGATTAGCACTTCTAGCATCTTAGTTACTTCTAGCTTGAAGTTGAAGCCAAAGGTTGAGGTTCTCGGGTGGATCCTTCTTCGACGAGAGAAGACGACAAGGAGATCACTTCCGTTCACTACAAGGAGCAAGGAGAGAAGGACATAAAGCCCTAGGTATAAGCTCTTTTCCGAGTAGCTAACTCTCTTTAGCTTGGTAGCTAGTTTTGTTTAGAAAAGATCCCGACTTTTGTTAGTCCATGTTGCCTAGTGTGCTAAAAATTCGATTTTTATACCGTTTCCGCCTTCCCGCAAGCACCGGGGTGGGCAACGTGGACTTACAGAGGTATCAGAGCCTAACTAAACATAAACTAGCTAGTTAGTAAAGTGTATAGAAGTTCGATCGGTAAAAATCGCAAAACTAAAAACACAAAACCCTAACTTTCTGTTGAATTTTTTTCTGCTCAAAAAATAAAAAATCATACTTTAAAAATCGTCTCAGGGTTTTGTGAAGAAGCCCACCAAAAACGGTCAAGTGAACCCTTCAAAGCGCGGCGGTTCCGCGGCAAAAGCATGCCTATTGCCGCGGAACCGCGGCCGTTTTGACTCAGTTCATGACCGAGTTTGGTGCAGTGTTCTTATGTTGTGATTTTGGGATTTTTAAGATGGTTTATTTGTGCCCAGATTTTCCAGAAAAGAAATTTGTATTTAGGGGCCTATAAATCCGTATTTTTTGATCGAACTTCACTATACTTTAACTAAAAGGTTATATCTGTGATGTTTATATGTATTGAACGTCTGCTAATCGCTATAAGTCGATTAGTGGGGGTTATACATATCTGTGATCTGTGTTTGTTGATGATATGTGTATATGAATGCGTTGGATTGTCGCGAGTGAATAGTCGGGTTGGACGTGAGATGAGTGTTTCTTTTTCTTTCATTCATGTAATATGTAAATTGATGTATTATTATTTGTTTGGCCGAACAACCGGGTCGGGGTTGTAGCCGTCATTGTATAATTCTTTTTACTATTTTTGCTCCTAGGATAGACCCATGGAGGGGGGGCACAAACTACCGGGTATCTCGAAGTGCCGAGTGGCCTACTCACGGTGTTGAGGGAGGTTGCTTCGCTTCGGGTACTTGGCGGGTAGTTTGCTGCACCCGTAGGGGTCTTGGGTGGGGTATTGGCTATTCACCGCGACCGTGTAATCCGCTTTTCGTTGCAGGCTCGAACGTATTGCGGATTCCTAGTATATCCAATGTATTCATCTATGATCTGTAATGTCTATCATTGCTATATATCTATATACTATAACTATTTAGGCGTTGCTTATGTTTTACAGCCGCGCTAGCCCAGCCCCCGCTCTGTCGTTAGTTAAGTAACCTAACGGGTGATGACGGGGCCCCGTGTCGAATGCGAATGGCATAAGCGTACGTCATATTTTGGTTGTTTTCTGCAATGGTAGGATTAAATGATGGGACGCATTAAAAGAACTAATGCAAGAAAATAAACCATGTAAAAGTCGATTGGAACACTTTGAAAACCACTCGGTTCTTTTCAAAACTAAACTTTTAAACGCGGAGCTTGAACCACTCCTTTTAAAAGCTATCTCGTTCCATCGATTATATCAAGTTCACTACGTTCACGGTTTCACCAAAACCATTCGTAGCCCTCCATCATTTCAGTTAAATGTTCGGTAGTATTCAAGCTATGTATTTTGACCTCACGCCAAGGCATAGTGATTGGTAGCTGCCGGATATTTATCTGTTGCATAGATAGAAAGCGTTGGTTTGAGACAGTCGTACTGCCATTTTGACCTACGTCACGGGTAGGTACGGGTAGGTTCAAATTAACCGGGATAATGATGGGAAGAACTTGACATGTGACTTATGACATTTTGACCTCACGCCAAGGTCATAAGAGCATGGGGCAAAAATCTACATCGGGAGTTTCATAAGCACTGAAACTTGCTAGCGCTGCATACCATTTGGAGTGTGATGATTCTGGTAGAATTCCTTCGGTTTTATCACGCGATGATATTTGGATCCCGATCCTACTGTGAGTATATGCTACTCCTCGGGAAAACTCTCACTTAACGGTCAATGCTATAAACCTAGTAGGTGTCTAGAAAGGTGTTAGCGGGGCTACGCCCATAGAGAAAAGAGGTTACTTAATTAAGGAACTTCGCGAAAGCGTTGGAAAACCTCCCTCGAAGTACCGACACTGGCCTAGCTGAACGGTTAAGCAAGTATTGTACGGTGAGATTGATCCCGACTAATCCTTTCTTTACGGTTTGAGAAGGGATTCGAGAGACAGTGGGAGCCATCCAGTTTAGACAAACTAAAAACCACTCTAAACTTGCAAGAGCATCATGCTAAAGTGTTTCTTTTCTCTCTCCTAATTGCAGCGACCATTCAACATGACCGGACTTAAGTTATTACTAGATAAAAACATACTAACAGGGCCAAACTACAAAGATTGGATCAGGAATGTCAAGATGGCAATCACTTACGACAAGTTGGGGTATGTCCTTACCACCAAAGCTCCCCCAGTCCCAGGTCCCACCTCCAGCGTCGCGGATAAAGAAATCCGTAAGACATGGGAGATCGATTGCGCGAAGGCCAAATGCCTCGTGCTTGCCTCGATGGACAACGAACATCAGAGGAGGCATGAGAATATGGACCTAGAGTACATATTTCTCCATACAAAATAACTGTATGGAAAGCAGTCTCGTATCGCAAGATACGAAGTGTCGAAGAAGCTATTTTCGGCAAGATTGGCCGTCGGATCATCGGTAGCGGAACACGTGCTTAAGATGATTGGCTATATAGAGGAGCTCGCGGACCTTGGGACCACGTTGGAGAATGAACTCTACACTGATTTGATTCTCCAGTCCCTTCCTTCCACTTACGCCCAGTTTATCCTTAACTTCAACATGCAAGGAAAGGAGGTTGAACTTTCCGAACTTCTGAACATGTTGAGGAGTGCTGAGGGCACCCTACAGAAAGGTAGGGAGACATCCACTTTGTTTGTAGGAGGATCTTCCTCTTCTAGGTCCAGGGCGAAAGCCAAGGGCAAGAAGAAGAAAGCCCCCGCCAAACTATGAGGCAGTGTCAGTAAAGTGGATACGAAGGGAAAAGGAAAGGCAACAAAGGTAGCGGGAAAGCTGGTGCGGAAGGAAGAATGCTTCTACTGTCACAAAAGTGGACACTGGAAACAAGATTGCAAGGCTTGGAAGGCCAGAACCCAGGATCTGAAGCGAGTTGCGGCTTCAGCTTCAGGTGTGTATGTTATTGAAAACTGTCTATCAATAAACTGTACATCCTGGGTATTGGATACCGGATCAAGATCTCATATCTGTAGTTCTTTGCAGGCGTTGAGAAAGCGTAGAGTTTTGAAGGCAGGTGACATGACCCTCAGAGTTGCAAATGGAGCTAGCATGGATGCTGAGGCCGTGGGGGACTATCACCGGGGATTGTCAGATGGACACTTTTTGGTTTTGCGTAGTTGTTATTTTGTACCAAATGCAACCTGTAATATCATTTCTGTATCTTTATTATCTAAAGAAGGTTATGAATTTGCATTTGTAAGTAATGTTGTGAACATTCACCTTAATCATGTTTTGATTGGGTCAGGTACATTAAACAACGGTATATACGTACTAAACCAACCACAGATTTTCAATGTCCAGAATACACACGAAAGAAAGTCTCCAGAAATCAATAAAACTTTCTTATGGCATTGTAGACTGGGTCACATCAATGAGAGAAGGTTGACTAAGTTACATGCAGAAGGATATTTGGATCCGTTCGAATATCAATCGTATACAACTTGTCAATCCTGTCTCAAAGGAAAGATGACAAAGACTCCGTTCACTGGACACGGAGTAAGAGCGAGCGAGCTCTTGGGACTCGTACACAACGACGTGTGCGGTCCAATGTCTACACATGCACGAAGCGGTTATTCTTACTTCATTACTTTTACGGATGATTTTTCAAGGTTCGGACATGTCTTCTTAATGAAGCATAAATCCGAAGCTTTTGAGAAATTCCAGGAATACAAGAATGAAGTAGAAAACAAACAGGCAAAAGTATCAAGACACTAAGATCTGATCGAGGTGGAGAATACTTGAGTGCCGAGTTCCTGGGTTACTTAAAAGAGAATGGAATTCTCTCTCAGTTTACTCCTCCATACACTCCGCAACATAACGGTGTATTGGAAAGACGGAACCGAACCCTATTGGATATGGTACGGTCCATGATGAGTAACGCTGAGTTACCGCGATCGTTCTGGGGATATACGCTAGAATCAGCTGCATACCTTTTGACCCGAGTTCCCACCAAGACTGTGCCTACCACACCATATGAGTTATGGAGTGGGAAAAAACCCTATCTTCAATACCTGAAGATTTGGGGATGTCCAGCTTATGTCAAAAAGCAGCATACGGTCAAACTAGAGGCATGCTCAGTACTGTGCAAGTTTGTGGGATACCCAAAGAACTCCAGGGGGTATCTTTTCTATTACGCAGAGGAACAAAAAGTCCTTATTTCTTGTAATGCCCATTTTCTGGAACATCGGTTCTTAGAAAATGAAATAAGTGGGAGCGCAATAGAACTGGAAGAAATTCCAGAACCACAAGCTATTACTGAAAGCTTAGTAGAACCAGAGGGTTCGAAAGATCAGGACATTCCCACGCCACTCCGCAGGAGTAGTAGGCAGTCTCATCCGCCCAAGAGATACTACTGTTTTCTCATTGACGGGGATAGAGAGGATTGCATCATAGATTGTGATGAGCCTACTAGCTTCCAGCAAGACATTCTGAGTGCCGACTCGGTAAAATGGCTGGATGCAATGCGGACCGAAATGGAGTCCATGTATACCAACAAAGTATGGACGTTGGACATTGCTCCAGATGGGGTAAAACCCGTAGGATGCAAGTGGATCTTCAAAAGGAAGATTGGTGTAGATGGACAGGTTGAGACCTATAAAGCTAGACTGGTTGCAAAGGGTTTTCGTCAGCGACCTGGTTTGGACTATGATGAAACCTTTTCTCCGGTAGCTATGCTGAAATCCATTCGGATCCTTCTTGCCATTGCTGCCTTCCACGATTATGAAATTTGGAAGATGGACGTAAAGACCGTTTTTCTAAATGGACATTTAGAGGAGAGTGTCTATATGGACCAGCCAGAGGGTTTCATTCAGAGTGAGAGCAGCGGAAAGGTGTGCAAGTTGCTTAAGTCCATTTATGGACTAAAGCAGGCATCGCGGAGTTGGAACATCTGTTTTGATGAGACGGTCAAGGAATTTGGCTTTATCAAAAATCCAGATGAACCATGCATCTATTGTAGATTTGTAGTGAGAACTGTAGTATTCCTCATTTTATACGTTGATGACATTCTCTTAATAGGAAATGACATTCCTATGCTACAATCTGTCAAGGGGTTCTTGTCACACAGGGTCTCCATGAAAGACCTGGGTGATGCCTCATACATTCTGGGGATCCGGATCTACCGTGACAGATCCAAGAGGATTTTAGGACTATCACAGTCCAGGTACATCGACACCATACTGAAAAGATTCAGTATGGAAGATTCCAAGCGCGGTAATCTACCGGCTTGTCACGGGATCACCCTCTCCAAAGAGATGTCTCCCAAGACTGATTTGGAGAGGGATCGCATGTCTATTATACCCAACGCTTCTGCGGTAGGCTCTATAATGTATGCGATGTTGTGTACCAGACCAGATGTGGCTTATGCACTGAGT
Organism: Agapanthus africanus; assembly: GCA_030015575.1. NCBI lineage: Eukaryota > Viridiplantae > Streptophyta > Magnoliopsida > Asparagales > Amaryllidaceae > Agapanthus > Agapanthus africanus. The sequence goes on from JASDDO010000008.1 coordinate 215,404,175, forward strand.
GTGGTAAGCAGTATCAGTCAAACCCTGGGGAGAAACATTGGATAGCGGTAAAGAACATTCTCAAGTTCCTGAGAAGGACTAAGGAGATGTTCTTGGTGTATGGCGGAAAAAACCTCCAGATTGAGGCCTTTGCTGACTCCAGCTTCCAGAGTGACAAGGATGATTTCAAGTCCATGTCGGGTTTTGTCATTACCCTCGATGGGGGGCGGTGTGTTGGAAGAGCTTCAAACAGGAAACCGTTGCTGACTCGACTGTGGAAGCGGAATACATCGCTGCATCTGATGCCGCAAAAGAAGTTGTCTGGATGAGGAGGTTCCTGAAAGAACTTCAGGTGGTTCCGTCCATTGTTGACCCAATACCTCTGTATTGCGACAACAACGGGGCTATAGCTTTAGCGAAGGAACCCAGGTCCCATCAGAAATCCAGACACATCTTGAGGCGGTATCACCTGATCAGGGAGATCGTGGATCGCCAAGAGATCGAGGTTCGGAGGGTTGCTTCAGAAGATAACACTGCAGATCCATTCACGAAGGCCTTACCCCAGACTCAGTTCGAGCGGCTGATCGAGATGATAGGTCTTCGATACGCCAGTACATGGCCTTAGTGCAAGTGGGAGATTGTTAGTGTATATGCCCTAGAGGCCATTACTATCTCATACTAGTATGTATATTACTTGATGGAAGCTTGGGATATTCACAGTTGTATATACAATCTTGCTCGAAATGGTAGCATGCTACTTGGTTTGTCTCTACTTCAATATGTGCATGTGTTTCTTTTAGCATATCGCTTATATACATATTAGTAGAGCCCTTAGGATCTTTGCTTGAATAACAGCGTTGTGATGGCGCTCACACTCATGGGGGCTGGGTAATCCATAAGCAAATCCTTATACAGGACCCTAGTCGTTGGACTATCGAGACAGGGCATCGATACTCCGGAGTAGACTAGCGTATGCGCTTCTCATCCCAGCGTGGGAGACGGTCTGTCCCACAGCCGTCAGTACGTCGTACTTGAGATAGTATGCGGGTGCTCGTTAGGTTACGAGTACACTGGACAGGACTCGTTGGGAACTGTTGGTTGGTATTATACCTATCGTCAGTTATCAGTTCCCAGGTGACATGAGTACAGCTTAGTCCGCTGACTTGACACTGTCACTTCGCATCGAGTGTGTTCCCACTGCACTTTGATTACTACCCTACCACGGCTCAAAGGAGTCGTGCAAACAGGTAGTAGTTGGGTGCAGTCCCGAAGCACTTGGAGGCAGTGACGGTTAGACAGGATTCGTCTCTCCCGGTATTGGGGGTTGACATCGCGCTGTGTCCAGGAGAGCCATTACACAAGTAGTCCCTGGCCAGGGCAAGCGAGATATACTGATAGGTTTCCAGTGTTATCTCAGGGTGTTCTGGGCTATACTCCGAGACGACTTGTACCGCTATTAGGGGACTGACGTTCACCGCCCCACTAGGCCCGCCATGCGATGTATCAGATGAACAGACCGGACTGTACGGAGACTGTCACATATAGGCTCAGTAGGAGTTCAGATGGGTCACCTCGTCAGTCTTCTTATCAGCATCTACCTGGGGACCGTTACGTAAAGCTAGTGCCGCTTGCGGTCTGTGGTTAAACCCATTGCCAGCGTAGTGTCGTGTCTTTAGAGTCCCACACAGAGAGTTATTCGCCTTTAGGAAAAATGAGTAGAGGTCGCATGGTTTTGCGACAGGGTTCGTTCACATCTGCGCACTTGTGCACGTTTGCTGTCCGGACAGCTTATACTAGCGGGCTTTGGTTTAAGCCGGATCCTAGTATATGTTTTGGGATTGGTTTTATCTCATTGTATTCGTGTTCCTCGGATCACGAATACGGGTGCGTATGCACAGTTGATTGAGGCGGAGGAAGAGGTTTTTTATTAGGGTTTTGGAATGGGTGTGTATACACAGTTGACAGTCGTCTTTTTCCAAACCCTAATGATATTGTGATTTATCAAATTAATAATATTAATTATGTGAAATTGTGTCATGGTTGGGCTTGTTGACTTGTTGACCAAGGTAGACTAGTTGACTAGGTTTGAAACATTGACCATCATCATTACCTTTTTAAATGCTCTTTGATCTTTGCAAAATCATTTATGGTGATATGTAATGGTCCCTTCAAACTAACCAACACCTTTTTCATTTTTGATTAATATTATTTTTGATAAATCACTTATATTTTGTTATGGTTGTAAAACCATTTCATTCTATCATATTCATTCTCTCTCCTCTTCTTCCTCTTCCTCAAGCTCTCCCCTCTCATGTGTTGAGAAACACTTGAGCTTGATAAAAACCACTCCAAAACAATCTCTACTCTCTTCTAAGGTTCTAGGATTAGCACTTCTAGCATCTTAGTTACTTCTAGCTTGAAGTTGAAGCCAAAGGTTGAGGCTCTCGGGTGGATCCTTCTTCGACGAGAGAAGACGACAAGGAGATCACTTCCGTTCACTACAACGAGCAAGGAGAGAAGGACATAAAGCCCTAGGTATAACCTCTTTTCCGAGTAGCTAACTCTCTTTAGCTTGGTAGCTAGTTTTGTTTAGAAAAGATCCCGACTTTTGTTAGTCCATGTTGCCTAGTGTGCTAAAAATTCAATTTTTATTCCGTTTTCGCCTCCCCGCAAGCACCGGGGTGGGCAACGTGGACTTACAGGTTAGGAGAGTAGACACAGAGGACAAAAACGCGGATCCACCCACAAAGGCCTTTTCCCAGTAGAGACTTTTATGGGATGGTTGAGTATGAGATACTCCAACCATAGCTAATTGTTGGGTATGTGATACCACAACAGATGGCCCTAGTGCAAGTGGGAGATTGTTAGTTATATATATGCCGTAGAGGCCATTACTGTACATATGATGTATATTGTAATGGATGCTTGGACATATATAGGGAGGACTTTCTTGCTCGACATGATAGTATGCTATCTGGTTGTACTTTATCTTAACATGTACTCTGATTGTCTCTAAGTTACATGTTGATAGGATATGTACTCGACTACTGGGACTATGATGAGATCATACTAGTGGGGCCACGGTAGTCGACGAGTACATCCTATAACTGTTCCTAGTCGAGGGTGTATCGAGATAGGGCATCGATACACCATAGTAGATTAGCGTATACGCATCTTGACCCATATGATGGGCGATGGATGATCCCATATCCATCGGTGTTTGACATCAAGGATGGTGTACGGGTGCTCAGTAGAGACTGGGTACACTGTGTTAGGTCCACGTTACCTCTCCCGGTACTTTCGGGGTTGCGGAAACGGTAAAACAAAATTTTTCTAAACTTTGTAACATGGACCGTAAAAGCCGGATCTTTTCTAAACAATACACTAGCATCCTAACATGAGATGTATCTACTCGGTTAGGGGTTATACCTCAACTTGAACTCCTTCTCCTCTTGTTGTTCTTCTTCTTTGTTGTTCTTCTCTTCTTGTTGTTCTTCTCTTCTTATAGTTCTTCTCTTTGCTTGCTCAATGGTTGATCCGGACTTTGGTCACCTCCGCGGCCTCCTTGAGTCGAAGACGATCCACCCGAGAGATGTACACCGAGCTCCACCTCAAGCCGAGGTAACTAGGGCAAGGAGATTGCTAATCTAGAAGCCCTAGGATGTGTAGAGGAGATGTATGGATGTGTTTGTCAAGTGGAATCCTTTTTCTCTCAACACATGAGATCAAAGGAGAAAATCAAGAGGAGGAAGAAGAAGGAGGAAGGTTAGCAACCATGGAGCTTCTCATTTTAAGAGAGAGAATGAGAATAAAAAGATTGTGATCAAAAGAAAAACAACCATGGTTGCAAATAATGCAAAACAACATCATTACTAATCCCATCAAGATAAAGTTGATGGCTACTTTTAAATGACCATTATCATAATCCAAAAGAAAAAGGAAAAGAAAAGAAGAGTGTGGAACCCTCTTGAAAGTCAATGGTCAACCCGGTCAACCGGTCAACAAAGTCAAGAGAGGTCAACGGGGTCAAATGGTCAATGCAATTAGCCATCATAAGATTATCACTAATAGGATTAGTAAATGATGTTCGCGGCTCATAATGGTTTTGACCAAACGAACTGTCAAAACCCTAATGAGTCCGCCTCAAAATGGTTTTGACCGAATCGACTGTCAAAACCCTAATGAGACTGCCACATAACGGTTTTGGCCGAACCAACTGCCAAAACCCTAATGAGGCACCTCCTCCTTCATCACTCCGAAAAACTGTGCATACACACTTGCATCCGTATTCCGTAGAATGCGGATGCACAGAAGACAAAACAAATCCATCCGTGCAATACTAGGATCCGGCTTAAACCAAAGCCTACTAGTACTGCCTGCCCGAACACCATACGCACACAAGTGTACGTAAGTGATCGCAGCCCTGCCGTAAAACCATACGGCCTCTACACGTTTCGCTCAGTGCAGGGAAACTCTCTGTATGGGACTCTAAAGACTCGACACTACGCTGGCAGTGGGTTTAACCACAGACCGCAAGCGGCACTAGCTGTACGTAACGGTCCCCAGGAAGATGTCGATAAGAAGGCCGATGAGGTAAACCCATCCGAACTCCTACTGAGTCTGTATGTGACAATCTCCGTACAGTCCGGTCTGTTCGTCTGATACATTGCATGTCGGGCCTAGGGGGGCGGCAAGCGTCAGACCCCTAATAGCGGTACAAGTCGTGTCGGAGTGAAGCTCAGAACACCCTGAGATAACACTGGAACCCACCAGTACATCTCGCTTGCCCTGGCCAGGGACTACTTGTGTAATGGCTCTTCTAGACACAGCGTGATGTCAACCCCTAATACCGGGAGAGACGAATCCTGTCTAACCGTCACTGCCTCCAAGTGCTTCGGGACTGCTCCCAACTACTACCTGTTTGCATGACTCAGTAGAGCCGTGGTAGGGTAGCAATCAAAGAACAGTGGGAACACACTCGAGGCGAAGTGACAGTGTCAAGTCAGCGGACTAAGCTGTACTCATGTCACCTGGGAACTGATAACTGACGATAGGTATAATACCAACCATCAGTTCCCGACGAGTCCTGTCCAGTGTACTCGTAACCCAACGAGCACCCGCATACTATCTCAAGTACGACGTACCGACGGCTGTGGGACAGACCGTCTCCCGTGCTGGGATGAGAAGCGCATACGCTAGTCTACTCCGGAGTATCGATGCCCTATTTCGATACTCCCATGACTAGGGACGTGTATAAGGATGTGCTTGTAGATTACCCAGCCCCCACGAGTGTGATCGCCATCACAACGCCGGTAATCAAGCAAAGATCCTAAGGGCTCTACTAATACGTATAGGTGATATAATAAATAAACACACATGTACACATTAAAGCAGAGACAAACCAAGTAGCATACTACTATATTGAGCAAGATTGTCTGTACAACTGTGAATATCCCAAGCTTCCATCAAGTAATATACATACTAGTATGATACAGTAATGTCCTCTAGGGCATATACACTAACAATCTCCCATTTGCACTAAGGCCATGTGTTGGCGTATCGAAGACCTATCATCTCGATAAGCCGCTCGAACTGAGTCTGGGGTAAAGCCTTCGTGAATGGGTCCGCAGTGTTGTCCTTTGTGTCCACTCTCCGCACCTCGATCTCCTGTCGATCAATGATCTCCCTGATCAGGTGATACCGCCTTAAGATGTGCCTGGATTTCTGATGGGACCTTGGTTCCTTCGCTAAAGCTATAGCCCCCTTGTTATCGCAATACAAAGGTATTGGGTCAACAATGGACGGAACCACCTGAAGTTCACTAATGAACTTCTTTATCCAGACCGCCTCTTTTGCGGCATCGCTTGTAGCAATGTATTCAGCCTCCATCGTCGAGTCTGCGACGGTATCCTGCTTGGAACTCCTCCAACATACCGCCCCTCCGTTGAGGGTAAACACAAAACCCGAGACAGACTTGCTGTCATCTTTGTCACTCTGGAAGCTTGAATCGGTAAAGGACTCGACCCTGAGGTCTCCATTACCGTAAACCAGGAACATCTCCTTAGTCCTTCTTAGGTACTTGAGAATGTTCTTCACTGCTGTCCAGTGGTCCTCCCCTGGGTCTGACTGATACCGGCTTACCGCGCTCAACACGTAAGCTACATCTGGTCTTGTACATAGCATCGCATACATTATAGATCCTACCGCCGAAGCGTAGGGTATAGTGCTCATGCGAACCCTCTCCTCGTCAGTCTTAGGAGACATCTTCTTGGAGAGGGTAATTCCGTGCAATGCGGGTATGTTACCGCGCTTGGAACCCTCCATACTAAATCTCTTTAGTACGGTCTCTATGTACCTGGACTGCGAAAGTCCCAATAGTCTCTTGGATCTATCTCTATAGATCTTGATCCCCAGAATGTACGAGGCATCACCCAGGTCCTTCATGGAGAACCTTTGTGACAAAAATAGCTTGACCGATTGTAGCATAGGAACATCATTTCCTATCAAAAGAATGTCGTCCACGTACAAGACTAGGAATACGACAGTTCGTCCTACAATCTTCTTATAAACACAGGGTTCATCTTCGTTCTTGATGAAATCAAATTCCTTGATTGACTCATCAAAACAGATGTTCCAGCTCCGCGATGCCTGCTTTAATCCATAAATGGATTTAAGCAACTTGCACACCTTTCCACTGCTCCCACTCTCTACGAAACCTTCTGGTTGATCCATGTAAACGCACTCTTCCAAACAATCGTTTAGGAAAGCCGTTTTAACATCCATCTGCCAGATTTCATAGTCATGGAAGGCAGCAATGGCAAGTAGGATCCGAATGGATTTGAGTATAGCCACCGGAGAAAAAGTTTCATCATAGTCCAAACCAGGTCTTTGACGAAAACCTTTTGCAACGAGTCTAGCTTTATAGGTTTCTACCTGCCCATCTACACCAAGTTTCCTTTTGTAGATCCATTTGCATCCAACGGGTTTTACCCCAGGTGGTGCAATATCCAAGGTCCACACTTTATTGGAGTACATGGACTCCATTTCGGATTGCATTGCTTCCTGCCACTTATCAGAGTCCCTACTAATAATGGCCTGCCTGAAACTGGTAGGGTCATCTTCTTCCAAGATGCAATCCTCTCGATCCCCGTCTATGAGAAAACCGTAGTATCTCTCGGGCGGATGAGAAATCCTACCAGATCTGCGGAGTGGCTGAGGTTCGTCTGGGGTTATAGAATCTAGCGGTTCCTCCAAATTTTCAGTTACATTTTGTGGTCGCTGAATTTCTTCCAGTTCTACCGAACTCCCACTAGTTTCTTTTGCAAGAAACTCCCTTTCTAAGAAGGTGGCGTGGCGAGATACAAACACCTTCTGTTCCTCAGTGTGGTAGAACAGATATCCCAGTGAGTTTTTAGGATATCCCACAAATTTACACAGAACTGATCGTGCCTCTAGCTTGTCCGGTTTCTGTGTTTTCACATAGGCCGGACAACCCCATATCTTAATAAACTTCAGACATGGTTTCTTACTGCTCCATATTTCATACGGAGTTTTAGGCACAGATTTGGACGGAACTTGATTCAAAAGGTATGCCGCTGTCTGAAGCGCATGTCCCCAGAATGAAAGAGGTAACTCAGCACTACTCATCATGGAGCGAACCATATCCAATAGGGTACGATTCCTCCGCTCCGATACACCGTTGTGCTGTGGTGTATAAGGAGGAGTAAGCTGAGAGAGAATACCATTCTCTTTTAAGTAATCTAGGAATTCCGTGCTTAAGTACTCCCCTCCCCTGTCAGACCGGAGGATCTTGATACTTTTGCCTGTCTGGTTCTCTACTTCGTTTCTGAATTCCTTGAATTTCTCAAAAGCTTCAGATTTGTGTTTCATCAGATACACATATCCGAACCTAGAGAGATCGTCAGTGAATGTGATGAAGTACGAGAACCCACCCCTTGCATGTATAGACATCGGACCACATACATCACTATGTACGAGTCCCAAGAGCTCTGCTGCTCTTTCTCCATGTCCGGTGAACGGAGATTTGGTCATCTTTCCTTTGAGACAAGACTGACAAGTTTCATAAGATGAAAACTCGAACGTATCCAAGAATCTATCTTTATGCAACTTACTCAGTCTTTTCTCTCCGATATGACCAAGTCTACAATGCCACAAGTAGGATTCATTCGTATCTGAATTCTTCCTCTTGCGTGTGTTTTGTATATTGAGAACTGTATTCTGATTTAGAACGTAGATTCCATTACACAGTGTACCCTCTGCAACCAGTACCTTATGAAGGTAAATGTTCATGATATTCTTTTCAAGAACAAAGTTATATCCATCTTTATCGAGTAAAGAAACTGATATGATGTTGCAAACCATGGAGGGTACATAGTAGCAATCGTTCAAAATCATAGTCTTGCCATTTGGCAATACTAGGTGATATTCACCGACGGCTGCCGCATTAACTTGTGCTCCGTTCGCTACTCTGAGCGACATATCACCCGGTGCAACTTTCCTACTTTTTCTCAGTCCCTGTAATAAATTACAGATATGAGATCCTGATCCGGTATCAAGTACCCAGGAGGTAGGGCTGACCGTAAAACAGTTCTCAATTACAAGAACACCTGAAGTAGATGCAAAACCATGCTTCTTCTTCGACTGGGTATCCTGGAAATCTATACAATCCCCTTTCCCATTCTCATACTCATGACTGTTGTCACAAGTTAGAGCTGAACCAACTTTCCTCAGTCCCGAATAAGAATTCGGATCGGTCAAGCGATACATTTTATTATCTTGATTAGGGCGTGAAAATGTTGCTTCCTGGAGAGAGAGAAAAGAAACACTCAGCGTATGCTCTTGCAAGATTAGATTGGTTTATTAATTTATCTAACCAGGATGTCTCCGACTATTTACTCAAATTCTTCTTAAAACCTTTTAAAAGAAGAACTAGTCAGGATTTTAATTCACGTCACAATACTTGCTTAACCTTTCAGCCAGGCTAGTGTCGGTACTTCGAGGGAGGTTTTCCAACGCTTTCGCGAAGTTCCTTAATTCAAGAACCTCTTTTCCCTGGGGGCGTAGCCCCGCTAACACATTTCTAGACACCTACTAGGTTTATAGCATTGATCTTTTAGTGAAATAATCTCCCAAGAGTAATCCAACTCATCAGTGGGATCGGGATCCAACTATCATCGTGCGATGACCTAGATGGAATCCACTCTAGTCACCACACTCCAGAAGGTATGCTAAATCTGCAAGTTTCAGTACTTTTGAAACTCCCGATGTTGTTTTTGCCCCTAGGACCCAAGTGACCTTGACGAATAATCAACAAATCAAAAGGTCCTAGTCAAGTTCAACCCGTCGTTTTCCAGGATTGCATTAGACCCGCCCGCATGATCCTTGACGAATAATCAACAAAATCATGCTACCGTCCTAACCAATCGCAACTATCAGTGCAACATAGAATTATTACTCAGCTACCGTTCACTGTGTCTTGACGAATAATCAACAAACGCAACACGGATACTAAGTATTAATTATCCGAAACGACGGAGGGCTACGGCTGGGTTTTTGGCGAAAAACCCGTCAACGTAATGAACTTGATATCGTTGAAGGAACCTGGTAATCTTTTTGAAAATATAGTGGCGAAAACTTTTGCTAAAGAGGTCACTCCCTGTGAAGGGATCTCGGCTCTTTCCTCGTCGAATGAGGTGCAGGATATTCCAAACTGAATACCTCGATGCAAAGCAAGAATAATCGACTAAAATGAAGTTATTACCCTGACGCAAACTTTTGTCCAAGGGGTCACTCCCGATGAAGGGATCTCGGCCCTTGCCTCGTCGACTGAGGTGCTGGGTATTCACAACCGAATACCGCGATGCAAAACAAAAATGAACGTCCTTGCAATAACAGCTTTTTGAAAAATTGTTCCAACAACGTCTTTTAGGTTTATTTTCTTGCATTAGTTCTTTTAATGCGTCCCATCATTTAAATCCTACCATTGCAGAAAACAACCAAAATATGACGTACGCTTATGCCATTCGCATTCGCTACTGGGCCCCGTCATTACCCGTTAGGTTACTTAACTAACGACAGAGCGGGGGCTGGGCTAGCGCGTCTGTAAAACATAAGCAACGCCTAAATAGTTATTATATATAGATATACTGCAATGATAGCCAATCCAGATCACAGATGAACACTTTGGATATACTAGGAACCCGCGATTCGTTCAAGCCTGCAACGAAAAGCGGATTACACGGTCGCGATGAATAGCCAATATCCCATCCAAGACCCCTACGGGTGCGGCAAACTACCCGCCAAGTACCCGAAGCGAAGCAACCTCCCTCAACGCCATGAGTAGGCCACTCGGCACTTCGAGATACCCGGTAGTTTGTGCACCCCCTCCATGGGTCTATCCTAGGAGCAAAAACAGTAAAAAGAATTATACAATGACGGCTACAACCCCGACCCGGTTGTGCGGCCATACAAATAATATTACATCAATTTACAAATTTATTACATGAATGAAAGAAAAAGAAACTCTCATCTCACATCCACCCCGGCTATTCATCCGCGACAATCCAACGAGTCCATATACACAAACCATCAACAACAATCACAGATCACAGATATGTATAACCCCGACTAATCGACATATAGCGATTAGCCGACGTTCAATACATAAGAACATCACAGATATAACCTTTATAGTCAAAGTATATTGATGTTCGGAAAAATACGGTTTTATAGGCCCCCAAAAACAAATTTCTATTCTGGAAAATATGGGCACATTTAAACCATCTTAAAAATCCTAAAACCAAGTCAGAAACACACTGCACCAAAATCGACCCAGCAACTCACCAGGATGGCCGCGGTTCCGCGGCAATAGCTTGCTATTGCCACGGAAACGCGGCGCTTTGGTCGAGTCGCTGTCTCGTTTTTGGTGGCTTTCTTATAAAAACCCTGATATGATTTTTGGAGTATGACAAATTTTGTTTTGACCAGAAAAAAATTTAACAGAAACTCAGGTTTTCGTAACATGGTTTTTTCGATTTTTCCATTTCGAACTTCGATACACTTCACTACCAAGCTAGTTTATGTTTAGTTAGGCTCTGATACCACTGTTAGGTCCACGTTACCTCTCCCGGTACTTTCGGGGTTGCGGAAACGGTAAAACAAAATTTTTCTAAACTTTGTAACACGGACCGTAAAAGCCGGATCTTTGCTAAACAATACACTAGCATCCTAACATGAGATGTATCTACTCGGTTAGGGGTTATACCTCAATTTGAACTCCTTCTCTTCTTGTTGTTCTTCTTCTTTGTTGTTCTTCTCTTCTTGTTGTTCTTCTCTTCTTATAGTTCTTCTCTTTGCTTGCTCAATGGTTGATCCGGACTTTGGTCACCTCCGCGGCCTCCTTGAGTCGAAGACGATCCACCCGAGAGATGTACACCGAGTTCCACCTCAAGCCGAGGTAACTAGGGCAAGGAGATTGCTAATCTAGAAGCCCTAGGATGTGTAGAGGAGATGTATGGATGTGTTTGTCAAGTGGAATCCTTTTTCTCTCAACACATGAGATCAAAGGAGAAAATCAAGAGGAGGAAGAAGAAGGAGGAAGGTTAGCAACCATGGAGCTTCTCATTTTAAGAGAGAGAATGAGAATAAAAAAATTGTGATCAAAAGAAAAACAACCATGGTTGCAAATAATGCAAAACAACATCATTACTAATCCCATCAAGATAAAGTTGATGGCTACTTTGAAATGACCATTATCATAATCCAAAAGAAAAAGGAAAAGAAAAGAAGAGTGTGGAACCCTCTTGAAAGTCAATGGTCAACCCGGTCAACCGGTCAACAAAGTCAAGAGAGGTCAACGGGGTCAAATGGTCAATGCAATTAGCCATCATAAGATTATCACTAATAGGATTAGTAAATGATGTTCGCGGCTCATAATAGTTTTGACCAAACAAACTGTCAAAACCCTAATGAGTCCGCCTCAAAATGGTTTTGACCGAATCGACTGTCAAAACCCTAATGAGACCGCCACATAACGGTTTTGGCCGAACCAACTGCCAAAACCCTAATGAGGCACCTCCTCCTTCATCACTCCGAAAAACTGTGCATACACACCTGCATCCGTATTCCGTAGAATGCGGATGCACAGAAGACAAAACAAATCCATCCGTACAATACTAGGATCCGGCTTAAACCAAAGCCTACTAGTACTGCCTGCCCGAACACCATACGCACACAAGTGTACGTAAGTGATCGCAGCCCTGCCGTAAAACCATACGGCCTCTACACGTTTCGCTCAGTGCAGGGAAACTCTCTGTGTGGGACTCTAAAGACTCGACACTACGCTGGCAGTGGGTTTAACCACTGACCGCAAGCGGCACTAGCTGTACGTAACGGTCCCCAAGTAGATGTCGATAAGAAGGCCGATGAGGTAAACCCATCCGAACTCCTACTGAGTCTGTATGTGACAATCTCCGTACAGTCCGGTCTGTTCGTCCGATACATCACATGTCGGGCCTAGGGGGGCGGCAAGCGTCAGACCCCTAATAGCGGTACAAGTCGTGTCGGAGTGAAGCCCAGAACACTCTGAGATAACACTGGAACCTACCAGTACATCTCGCTTGCCCTGGCCAGGGACTACTTGTGTAATGGCTCTCCTAGACACAGCGCGATGTCAACCCCCAATACCGGGAGAGACGAATCCTGTCTAACCGTCACTGCCTCCAAGTGCTTCGGGACTGCTCCCAACTACTACCTGTTTGCACGACTCAGTAGAGCCGTGGTAGGGTAGCAATCAAAGAACAGTGGGAACACACTCGAGGCGAAGTGACAGTGTCAAGTCAGCGGACTAAGTTGTACTCATGTCACCTGGGAACTGATAACTGACGATAGGTATAATACCAACCATCAGTTCCCGACGAGTCCTGTCCAGTGTACTCGTAACCCAACGAGCACCCGCATACTATCTCAAGTACGACGTACCGACGGCTGTGGGACAGACCGTCTCCCGTGCTGGGATGAGAAGCGCATACGCTAGTCTACTCCGGAGTATCGATGCCCTATCTCGATACTCCCACGACTAGGGACGTGTATAAGGATGTGCTTGTAGATTACCCAGCCCCCATGAGTGTGATCGCCATCACAACGCCGGTAATCAAGCAAAGATCCTAAGGGCTCTACTAATGCGTATAGGTGATATAATAAATAAACACACATGTACACATTAAAGCAGAGACAAACCAAGTAGCATACTACTATATTGAGCAAGATTGTCTGTACAACTGTGAATATCCCAAGCTTCCATCAAGTAATATACATACTAGTATGATACAGTAATGGCCTCTAGGGCATATACACTAACACACTGGACGGACTCGTCGAGAACTCCCAGATAGTAATATACCTCACGTCAGATGGCAGTTCTCCGGTGACACTGGTACAGGTTAGTCTGTAGACCCGAGATCGTCATAGAGTCTTATGTAATTCCCACTGTGCTTTGATTTCCATCATACTACGTCCAAGAGGGCATGCAAAAAGGTGGCTTTTGGGTACAGTCCCGAATCACATGGAGGCAATGAGCGATAGGAGGGGATTCGTCTCACCCGGTATAGGGAGTTAATGTTGTGCTGTGTTCGATTGGCTATAACTGGAAATCCCTGGCCAGGGTTGCAGAGATTTACTGGTAAGTGTTATCAGTAGTTTCTCGAACTGTTATAGACCTCATATCGACACGACTTATCAAGTTACTGGGGTCTGACGTTTACCACCCCTAGGCGAGATATGCGACATATCAGACGAAGAGACCGGACTGTACGGGAGTGTTACTGATTGGATTCGCAGGAGAATGTACAGGCTTGCTTGTTGATCTTCTGATCGCTCAATACCTGGGTGGCTGTTACGTTTAGCTAACCGCTTGCAGCTTGTGGGTGTTTGATATGATCATCACCTACTGCCGGCGTATTGACGATTCTTTAGAGTCCTACACAGATGTTTCTTGGCTCAGGCAAAATGGAGTAGGAGCACATATGTGATATGTGCATGACCGAGGATAATGCGATATGTGATACCATATTAGATTCACGCGATATGAGATATCGGCCGGGTATATGTGATATAGCCGGGTCATCGGATCAAGTGTTGATTCGATGAACTGATTATATTAGTCGGTTATTTGTGAAATAGCCGGATTATCGGATCAAGTGTTGATTCAATAATTTAATGTATAATTATATATTTGATATATTAAATTGCATTAACTAATATAAGCTCACTAGAAGATTCTAGAAGCTTTTATTTTTGTTTCTTGCAAAGATATTTAGTTTAGATATTTTGCAAGAAATTTACTTAACCTAACCCACACCCATTACTATGGTTAGATCTCTACAATGGTTAAGTCTTTCTTGACTTAACCATGGTTGCATTTGTAATGATATCATCACAATTCATTATTCATCACAAAAGCAATTCATTTTCTTCTTCCTCCTTGCAAGCTTTCTAGCTTTTTGCTTAGTGATGATTTTGAGTGAGATTAAGAAAACAAATGAGAGATAAAATCCTACTTCATCATCCTAATCTATCCTATCTATTTAGATTAGGGTGTTCACTTCATTTATAAGTGAGAGCTCGTGTTAATGAAACTTCAAGGTAGATCATCTTTGTTATCGAAGATCGGAAGCAAGCATGCATCTTTCTCTTCGTAGAACCTCTCTAGAGTCCGGGAAATCGATGATCGCAGCGAAGGGACCTCAACACGGAGCTTATGAAGCGAAGGACCGGACTATAAAGGTTGTAATCCCTAACTCTTAGATGTAAAGTTGTTTACATGCTTTGTTTCGCCTAATCTCTAGTTTAAAGATCTTGGTTAGGGTTGTTCGGCATGTCTAAATTTTAAATCGGGCATGGTTGATGCCTAATAGACCATTGTGAGAGTGCCAAGTAACCCTATAGTTCGACTCTCTATGGTTAAGATGCCTAGGACCGGAAGAAGCAAGGAGAGTCGTCCAAGAAACTCACGACGGACTCTGTGGTTCTCACCAAGCTGGGCCAAAGAAGAAGCTGAAGATCAAAAGGATGGGTTACTATTGGCCCAACGGTGGCTAGTTGGTCGTTCGAAATGTGGGGAACTGACATAATCGGGCCCATCGAACCAGCATCGTCCAGAGGACATCGGTTCATATTGGCGACAACCGATTACTTCTCTAAGTGGGCAGAAGCCATACCGCTAAGAAAAATGAAGACGGAGAATATTCTCCATTTCTTCAAGACACACGTTATCTATCGGTTCAGAACTCCACGATAGATTATCTCCGATAACGGGCCAGCCTACAGAAGCGACATAATCAGCCGCTTCGCACAGCAGCATAGTATAGACTGTAGATACTCTTCGGTCTATAATCCCTGAGCTAATGGTCTAGCTGAGGCTTTCAATAAGACCTTGATGAAGATCATAAAGAAGACGGTGTCCAGAAATAAAATGGACTAGCACGAGAGACTGCATGAAGCTCTCTGGGCGTATCGGACCACGTTCAAAACGGCCACCAACACAACGCCATATGCGTTGATGTTCGGCACAAAAGCAGTACTTCGCTTGGAGATAGAGTTACCCTCTCTGCGAGTGGCAGTTCATTATGAGCTAACAGACGAAGAGAATGCTCATCTTCGACTTGAAGAGCTCGACGCCCTTGATGAAACTCGTCTCACGGCGCAGCAAAACCGAGAAGCTTATAAAGCAAGGATGACGTGCTCATACGAGAGATTGACTAGGCCGGGAACATTCCGCCAAAGCAAACCTGTAAGTCGACGTTAGACACCCCATATGATGCGGGGATGCGGAATAGGTAAAACAATCATTTTGTTTAAGTTAACATCGACTAACTTTACGGATCTTTGCTAAACCCTAACTAACATCTATCTAGAAGTGATTAACTACTATGATAAAAGATTATACCTAAAGATTCAAGTCCTTCTTGTTCTTGTAGTTCACCTCCTCGTCGGCCTCCTCGATGTGATAGAAGATCCACCCGAGAGTTCCTTCTCCAAGCTTTAACATCTCACTAGAGGTAACTAAGTGGCTATAATTGCTAATCAAGGTAACCTAGAGGATATAGAGATGGATTAGGGATCTATTAGTCTTGCTAACCCTTGGATCTCAACACATGAGAGGATTAGGGTTAGGTCTTTGAAGAGAGAGAGCTTGATGAGAGAGAATGTGAAAGTGAGAATGAAATGAATTCTCACTCATTTGTGAATATATGAAGCAGGATAATTATCTAAATGAATAACATATAATAATATCAACCATGCTTCATTAATTCATTTTGGATGAATCATCTCATGAGTCATTAAGCAATAAATGCTTCATTAACTCATTTGGATGAATCACTCCATGAGTCACTAATCCATTTAATGCAAATTCCACCTAAGCTCTCCACCTCATCTTTCTTCTAGAAGCTTCTCGACTAATTACGAGAATGCCCCTCACATCCGTAAAAACACGGAAATACTGAGACTGTATAAATCCAATAATCCAATACTAGAATCTGTCTTAAGCTTAAGCCCGCTAGTAAAAACTGTCTGAACATCATACGTGCATAAATACACGTATGTGTCCGAAACCTGTCGTAAAACCATACGACCTCTATTTCGTTTCGCCTGAAGCAGGGAAACTCTCTGTGTGGGACTCTAAAGACTCGACACTACGTTGGCAGTGGGTTTAACCACAGGCCGCAAGCGGTACTAGCTGTACGTAACGGTCCCCAGGTAGATGTCGATAAGAAGGCCGATGAGGAAACCCATCCGAACTCCTACTGAGCCTGATGTGACAATCTCCGTACAGTCCGGTCTGTTCGTCTAAGACTATCGCATATCGGGCCTAGGGGGCGGTAAGCGTCAGTCCCCTAAAAACTGTATAAGTCGTGTCGGAGTGAAGCCCTTCACACCTTGAGAAGCTACTGGAAAACCTACAAGTAAATCCCGTTTGCCCTAGCCAGGGACTTTGCGTAATGGCTCTCCAAACACAGCGCGATATCAACTCCCAATACCGGGAGAGACGAATCCTATCTAACCGCCACTGCCTCCAAGTGCTTCGGGACTGCACCCAACGGCTACCTGTTTGCACGACTTCTTTGAGCCGTGGTAGGGTAGCAATCTAAGAACAGTGGGAACACACTCGAGAAGAAGCAGCAGTGTCAAGTCTGCGGACTATGTTGTACTCATGTCACCTGGGAACTGTTAACTGACGACGGGTATAATACCAACCAACAGTTCCCTGCAGGTCCTGTCCGGTGTACCCATAACCCAACGAGCACCTGTATACTATCTCCAGTACAGCATACTAATGGCTGTGGGACAGACCATTTCCCCTGCTGGGATGAGAAGCGTACACACTAGTCTACTCTGGAGTATCGATGCCCTGTCTCGATAATCCTACGACTAGGGACCTGAAAAAGGATGTGCTTGTAGACTACCCAGCCCCCACTAGTGTGACTGCCATCACAACGCTGGTATTCAAGCAAGATCCTAAGGGCTCTATCAATATTTATTCGCGATATACTAATATATACACATATTAAGATAGATATAAACTATGTAGCATACTACTTTGTTGAGCGAGACTGTTAATATAACTGTGAATATCCCAAGCTTCCATTAAGTAATATACAAACTAGTATGATACAATAATGGCTCCTAGGGCATATACACTAACAATCTCCCACTTGCACTAGGGCCATATACTGGCATATCGAAGACCTATCATCTCGAATAGCCTCTCGAACTGTGTCTGAGGTAAGGCCTTTGTGAATGGATCTGCATTGTTCTCCTCTGTAGCAACTCTCCAGACCTCGATCTACCGGCGATCTATGATCTTCCTGATCAGGTGATACCGCCTTAAGATGTGTCTGGACTTCTGATGGGACCTGGGTTCCTTTGCTAAAGCTATATCCCCATTGTTGTCACAATACAGAGGTATTGGATCAACAATGGATGGAACCACCTGAAGTTCTGTGAGGAACTTCTTCATCCAGACTGCTTCTTTTACGGCATCGCAAGCAGCGATATATTCCGCTTCTATCGTCGTGTCAGCAACGGTGTCCTGCTTGGAACTCTTCCAGCACACCGCCCCTCCATTGAGGGTAAAGACATAACCTGACATGGACTTGGAGTCATCCTTGTCACTCTGGAAGCTGGAGTCAGCAAAAGCCTCGATCTGGAGGTCTTTTCCGCCGTAAACCAAGAACATATCCTTAGTCCTTCTCAGGTACTTGAGAATGTTCTTTACTGCTATCCAGTGCTTCTTCCCTGGGTCTGACTGATACCGGCTTACCACGCTCAGTGCGTAAGCTACATCTGGTCTGGTGCACAACATCGCATACATTATAAAACCTACCGCCGAAGCGTAGGGTATAATCGACATGCGATCCCTTTCCAAATCAGTCTTGGGAGACATGTCTTTGGAGAGGGTGATTCCATGACAAGCCGGTAAATTACCGCGCTTAAAATCTTCCATACTGAATCTTTTCAGTATAGTGTTGATATACCTGGACTGCGAAAGTCCCAACATCCTCTTAGATCTATCACGATAGATCCGGATCCCCAGAATGTAAGAGGCATCACCCAGGTCTTTCATGGAGAACTTGTGTGACAAGAATCCTTTGACAGATTGTAGCATAAGAATGTCGTTTCCTATCAAGAGAATGTCATCCACGTACAAGACGAGGAATACGAAAGTTCGTGCTACAATTTTACTATATATACATGGTGCATCTGGATTTTTGATAAAGTCATATTCTTTGACCGTTTCATCAAAACAGATGTTCTAACTCCGTGATGCCTGCTTTAGTCCATAAATGGACTTAAGCAACTTGCACACTTTCCCGCTGCTCCCACTCTGATTGAAACCTTCTGGCTGATCCATATAGACTTATTCTTCTAAATTACCATTTAGAAAAGCCGTCTTTACGTCCATCTGCCAGATCTCATAATCATGGAAGGCGGCAATGGCAAGAAGGATCCAAATGGATTTGAGCATAGCCACTGGAGAAAAAGTTTCGTCATAGTCCAAACCAGGACTTTGACGAAAACCCTTTGCAACAAGTCTAGCCTTATAGGTTTCTACCTGTCTATCTACACCAATCTTTTTCTTGAAGATCCACTTGCATCCTATGGGTTTTACCCCATCTGGAGCAAAGTCCAAAGTCCATACTTTGTTGGTGTACATAGACTCCATCTCGGTTTGTATTGCATCCAGCCATCTTACTGAGTCACCGCTCTGGATGGCCTGCTGGAAGCTAGTAGGTTCATCATTATAAATGACGCAATCCTCTCTATCCCCGTCTATGAGAAAACCGTAGTATCTCTCAGGCGGATGAGACGGCCTACTACTCCTGCGGAGGGGTGTGGGAATGTCCTGTTCTTCTTGAACTTCTGGTTCTACCAAACTTTCAGTAGAAGTTTGTGGTTCTGGAATTTTTTCCAGTTCTATTTCGCTCCCACTTGTTTCCTTTTCTAAACACCGCTGTTCTAGAAAATGGGCATTACGAGAAACAAAAACCTTTTGTTCCTCAGCGTAATAGAAAAAATACCCCTTGAAGTTCTTTGGATATCCCACAAACTTACACTGTGCTGAGCGTGCCTCGAGTTTGTCCGGATGCTGCTTTTTAACAAAAGATGGACATCCCCATATCTTCAGATACTGAAGATAGGGTTTCTTCCCACTCCACATCTGATATGGCATAGTAGGCACAGTCTTGGTAGGAGCCATGTTCAAAAGATATGCAGCTGATTCTAGTGCATAACCCCAGAAAGATCGCGGTAACTCAGCATCGCTCATCATGGAACGTACCATATCCAATAGGGTTCGGTTCCGTCTTTCCGATACACCGTTATGCTTTGGAGTGTATGGAGGAGTAAGCTGAGAGATCTTTTAGGTAATCCAGGAACTCGACACTTAAGTATTCACCTCCTCGATCAGATCTCAGTGTCTTGATACCTTTGCCGGTTTGGTTTTTCTACTTCATTCTTATATTCTTGGAATTTCTCAAAGGCCTCGGATTTATGTTTTATTAAGAAAATGAATCCATACCTAGAGTAATCATCCGTAAAAGTAATGAAATATGAAAAACCGCCTCTTACATGTGTAGACATTGGACCACATATATCGTTGTGTCTGAGTCCTAAGAGCTCGCTCGCTCTTACTCCATGTCCAGTGAATGGAGTCTTTGTCATCTTTCCTTTGAGACATGATTGACAAGTGGCATAAGATTGATATTCGAACGGATCCAAATATCCTTCTCTATGTAACTTGGTTAACCTTGTCTCATTGATGTGACCTAGTCTACAATGCCATAAGAAAGCCTGATTTATATCTGGAGACTTTTTTTTTAGTGTGTTCTGGACATTGAAAATTTGTAATTGGTTTAACACGTATATACCGTTATCTAGTGTACCGGACCCAATCAAACCATGATTAAGGGGGATGTTAACAACATCGCTTACAAACGTGAAATCATAATCTTCTTTTGATAACAACGATACTGATATGATATTACACGTTAAACTGGGTACACAAAAACAGTTGCGCAAAACCAAAATATGTCCACTCGTCAATCCAAGGTAATAATCCTCTACGGACACAGCATTCACGCTAGCTCCGTTAGAAACCTGGAGGGTCATATCACCAACCTTCAGCACTCTACAGTTTCTCAGTGCCTGCAATGAATTGCATATATGAGATCCTGATCCGGTATCCAATACCTAGAAAGTAGAGTTGATTGACAGACAATTTTCAATTACAAACACACCTGAAGTCGAAGCTACAGCTTTCTTCGGGTCCTGGTTTGTAAGTCCATGTCACGCACCCCACGAACTTGCGGGGAGGCGGAATAGATGAAAAACGATTATCAAAGCTTTGTAACACGGACTTGAGCGCATGAATCGTGTCTAAACCGTTACTAGCAAACTACGAAAGGTTTAACTACTCTGATTCGAAAGTTATACCTCACGTTACTTGTCCTTCGGGTCTTCATCACTGTCCTCCACTTCATGTAGGCTCTTTGGAACGTCGACACGTCAACGGCTTCCTCGAGCCAAAGACGATCCACCCGAGAGCTCCTACTCCAAGCTTAACCTCTAACTTGAGGTAACTAGGTTACTCAAAGTGCTAATCTAAGCAACCTAGATGATATAGAGTTGGATTATGGAAGTATTAGTCTAGCTAACCCTTGATCTCAACACATGAGAGGTTAGGGTTAGGGTTTGAAGAGAAAGCGCTTGAGGAGAGAGAAGGTGAGAATGAGCATTCTTTTGGATGAATAGATCATATGTGTATATATGAAACATATCATATATATTAAATGAATAACAAATAATGATATATCATCATGTTTCATTAATACACTAAGTGATTCATCACATGAGTCATATAAATCATAATTGATTCATTAATTCCATGTATGAATCACACCATGACTCATTTATCCAATTAATGCAAATGCCACCTTAACCCCCAAGTCACCATGCTTTAAGAAGCTTCCCGACAAATTACGAGAATGCCCCTCCTATCCGTAAAAACACAGAAAAACTTTAGACTGTATAAATCCAATAATCCGATACTAGAATCTGGCTTAAACTAAAGCCGACTAGTAAAAACTGTCCGAACATCGTACGTGCGTAAAAACACGTATGCGCCCGAACCCTGTCGTAAAACCATACGACCTCTATATCGTTTCGCCCGAAACAGGGAAACTCTCTGTGTGGGACTCTAAAGACTCGACACTACGCTGGCAGTGGGTTTAACCACAGACCGCAATTGGCACTAGCTGTACGTAACGGTCCCCAGGTAGATGTCGATAAGAAGGCCGATGAGTAAACCCATCCGAACTCCTACTGAGCCTGCTGTGACAATCTCCATACAGTCCGGTCTGTTCGTCTAAGACTATCGCATATCGGGCCTAGGGGCGGCAAGCGTTAGTCCCCTAAAAGCGGTATAAGTCGTGTCAGAGCGTAGCCCATTACACCTTGAGAAACTACTGGAAAACCTACCAGTGAATCTCGCTTGCCCTGGCCAGGGACTTTGCGTAATGGCTCTCTGACACAGCGCGATATCAACTCCCAATACCGGGAGAGACGAATCCTGTCTAACCGCTACTGCCTCCAAGTGCTCGGGACTGCACCCAACTGCTACCTGTTTGCACGACTCCTTTGAGCCTGTTAGTGTATATGCCCTAGAGGCCATTACTGTATCATACTAGTTTGTATATTACTTAATGGAAGCTTAGGATATTCACCTTGTATAAACAATCTTGCTCAATATAGTAGTATGCTACTTGGTTTGTTTCTACTTCAATGTGTACATGTGTTTATTTTAGTATATCACCTATACACATTAGTGGAGCCCTTAGGATCTTTGCTTGATTACCAGCGTTGTGATGGCAGTCACACTAGTGGGGGATGGGTAATCTATAAGCACATCCTTATACAGGTCCCTAGTCGCAGGACTATCGAGACAGGGCATCGATACTCCGGAGTAGACTAGCGTATGCGCTTCTCATCCCAGTGTGGGAGATGGTCTGTCCCACAGCCATCAGTACGTCGTACTGGAGATAGTATACGGGTGCTCGTTAGGTTATGAGTACACTGGACAGGACTCGTTGGGAACTGACCGGTTGGTATTATACCTATCGTCAGTTATTAGTTCCCAGGTGACATGAGTACAGCTTAGTCCGTTGACTTGACACTGTCACTTCGCCTCGAGTGTGTTCCCACTGTACTTTGATTACTACCCTACCACGGCTCAAAGAAGTCGTGCAAACAGGTAGTGGTTGGGTACAGTCCCGAAGCACTTAGAGGCGGTGACGGTTAGACAGGATTCGTCTCTCCCGGTATTAGGGGATGACATCGCGCTGTGTCTAGGAGAGCCATTACACGAGTAGTCCCTAGCCAGGGCAATCGAGATATACTGGTAGGCTTCCAGTGTTATCTCAGGGTGTTTTGGGCTTCACTCCGACACGACTTGTACCGCTATTAGGGGACTGACGTTCACCGCCTCCCTAGGCCTGCCATGCGATGTATCAGACGAACAGACCGGACTGTACGGAGAATGTTACATTCAGGCTCAGTAGGAGTTCAGATGGGTTTCACCTCGTCAGTCTTCTTGTCGGCATCTACGTGGGGACCGTTACGCACAGCTAGTGCCGCTTGCGGTCTGTGGTTAAACCCACTGCAAGCGTAGTGTCGAGTCTTTAGAGTCCCACACAGAAAGCTATTCGCCTTTAGGCAAAAGAGTAGAGGTCGCATGGTTTTGCGACAGGTCGCATGGTTTTGCGGCAGGGTTCGGTCACATCCGTGCACTTATGCACGTACAGTGTCCGGACAGTTTACACTAGCGGGCTTTGGTTTAAGCCAGATCGTAGTGTACGTATTGGGATTGGATTTATCCAGTATGTATTCGTGTTCCTCGGAACACGGATGCGGGTGTGTATACACAGTTGACGGAGAGACAGAGGTAGAGGATTCTCATTAGGGTTGTTGACCGTTGACTATTGACTTTTTGCTCAACCCTAATGAGAATATGATATATGATTAACAATAATATTAATTAAGTATTGTGGTGACATGGTTGTTGAAGGGTTGAGTTTGTTGACTTGTTGACTTTGTTGACTAGGTTGGACTAGTTGACCATCATGATGACAATGGCTATCATTTCATGGCAAAGACTTTTTACTTGCTTGTTTCTCTTGTGAGAAATGAGTGCATGAAATGATATGGCTATTGTAGCTTAAACCATTTACACAATACTTGATTACTATTTTGTGATGATGGTTTTGGATTATGAGAGCCAAGAGAGAAAAGTCTTTCTCATTCTATCATTCTCATTCTCTCTCTTGTTCTTGAGCTATCATCTCCTTCCTCATGCTCTCCCTCTCTTAGTCTATGGTTCACTTGCTCCAGGATCGTTTCTACCCCACCCGTTCTGCACTTCCCACCTGCCTTTCTCTTCCACCGGTCAATGGGGACAACTTTGAAATTAAGCCCCACTTCATCAACATGCTTCCACGATTTCATGGGCTTGAATCTGAAGATGCCTATATCTTCATCAATAAATTTCAAAACGTCTGTGCCATGATGAAAACCACCCAACTGTCGGACGATGCTATACGTCTACAGGTCATTCCGTTCACTTTATGCGATCTTGCTGAAAAATGGCTGTATAGCACCGCTTCCCATTCCATAACCAGTTGGGACGAGTTTGTTAAAGCGTTTCTAAAAAAATTCTATCCGAATCATAAAACCGCAAGGATTCGCAATGAAATCAACCAATTCTCCCAGCTTCCTTCTGAACCCTTCTGGATGTGCTTTGACCGGTACAAAGACCTTCTTGTTCAGTGTCCTCACCACGGTATAGAGAAATGACAACTTTGCCAAACCTTATACGAGGGCCTGAACCCAGCAATGAAGCAGTTGTTGGAAACCATCTGTCAGGGCCACATCCTATCGAAATCTGACGAGGAAGCGTGGCAGTTTTTTGACGACCTTGCGGAGCAAACGCTACAATGGGAGAGCCCCAGACCGACTTCTTCTTCTTTTACCTCCACTTCTACCGGTCAGTCTAGGGTAGGAATTCACCAACTTGATGTCTCTATTGCGATGAAAGCAGAAATGGATGCAATAACAAGAAAGCTTGAAGCGATAGAGAGAAAATTTTCTTCTCCTGCTCCTGCCCCTGTTCTCCCCCTTCGTACCATCTGCGCTTGTTGTTCCGATCCTTCTCACTTGACCGAAGAGTGTCCTTACAATCCACCCTCGCAAGGACAGGATCAGGTTAATGCTGCATTTCAGCAAAGACCGAGGAATGATCCATACTCTTCCACCTACAATCCCGGTTGGAGGAACCACCCCAATTTCGCCTGGAATCAGAATCAGAATCAATTCCAAGGCAACAATTTCCAAAGGGCCTCTCCGCCGCAACAACAAGCGCAACAACAAACTCAGTTTCAGCAGCCCTTCCAACCCCAACCTTTCCAAAATCCGACGAACAACTTTGCACCCAACAATTCTTATCCACCAAACAACTTTGTTCCGTCAAACAACGATAAGGTTTCCTCGCTCGAACGAAGTCTGGAGGCGTTCGTTAAACAATCGACTCAGTCCACCGCCAACATCCAGTCTTCCATTCAGTCCTTAGTGCAACACACTGCCGCTCACGGGCAAAGCATCAAGACCATCGAGGCCCAGATTGCACAGCTGAATGCGGCCTTAAGCGAGCGAGAGAAGGGGAAGCTCCCGTCCCAACCACTCCCAAATCCCGGTCACCCACATAATGTACATGTTGCTCTTGAACAACAAAATCATAATGTGAGTGCCGTGACCACATTGAGATCGGGAAGGATGCTTGTCACGACCCGAAAGAGCACGTGACTGGCCCTTGAAACATATGAAGCCTATAGGACTCCATCTGATCCAAGTAAGCCAAAAGCCCAGAAATCTAAAACCATTTTTGAAGAATAAGTAAAGAAAACTGGTTTAAAGAAGTGAAGAAAAACATGTTTGAAATCAAGGTTTTTAAATAACTAAGCCGAATGTGCATTTGAAAACAGTAAGTCTTTTCTAAAAATTTCGGCAGAGTTTCTTTTGTAAAACGGGCCCCGAATGGGGTACAACATGGATACAATATAAATGCAATGATAAAGGCATCCCCAAGCGGGAGCTAGCTCTTCGTCAATCGACGGTCACAACCACACAATGATATAATAATATACAACGCCAAGTGGCGAGGATCAAATCCAAAAGAAAGCTCAAAAGCAACAAGGAAACCGCAATACTTCTAAGCGCGACTCTAAGGTCGAAATAATACAACACTGTCTCTAAGTCTGAAAGAATATACAAGTTTTGGTTGATGGACAATTTCTAGATACAATGAAATAAATAAATACAAAGGTGATTCCTGATACGAAAGAATCCACCTACCAAAGCAAATCACCCGCAAGAAGGTAGTGTGCCAGAAATGCCGCAATAGGACCTGTACGGCAGAACCTGCAAGAACTGTGGCACAACGGGGGTGAGTTGCCAACTCGTGAATAGAAACATCTACAAGCAGAAACCGAATGCAAGACATAAACCTAAGTCAACGATCAGTAATATAATCCACAAGAGTACATCTGAGTGTAACAAGGTGGCAAGGTAACATCTAATCATGTATGTAGTGCCAGGTACTCGGTAATAACATATCATCAATATAAGGTATGTCTGCATGAAGTAAATATGGTGAAATATCCAAGATATCAATACACATATATTAGCGTCCCATACCACTAATATTGGTGTAAGATAAGTGTAAATCCATTCTGTATATGATCCATATCTGTATATCTGTGGAACCCATCCACCTGTCACCCACTGACAGCAAGCATCATGTATGCAATGTGAGGATATAACCAAAATCATGGAAAACTCATCATGAAACCCGTGCCAAGCATCGACACGTAAATCCTCATCCATATGGGGCTCCGTCTGCGGTATCGGCCCTCGGCCCCCGGCAGTACGAGTCAACCCATGTCTATCTCTGGGCTCCGTCTACGGTATCGGCCCGTCGGCCCCCGGCAGTACGCCCATCTCTCAGCTCCAGGCGGTATCCCCCGGATATCCGCCGAGCTCAAATACAATCACCGGTAGGTACTCGCCCGCCTCCAGGCTCAATCGGCATAACCCATCAATCATCTCGCCGAGGGGAACCATACCGGGCCCACCACGAACCCGCAAACGGTACATCACCTCCTCGAATCGGGTTTCAAGCACACGTCTCAGCACCGAGAAAACGCGTGGTGGACGCACCGAAATATCATATCACGAGGTACCGGGTTTTCATAAAAGTGCCTCTTTTATTAAATAATCCCACGGTCCTCAAAACCAGAAATCACAAGTCATATCCCACATATGAATCGTGTCAAATCACCGATCTCAGGGCACCAAGCCCACATCATCGACTCATCTCCAAAGTCATCACATATCGTCAATCACAGTGCAAGTACAAGTGATAAGCAAGGGTGTGTGTATAGGTGTAATTCTATCCTAGGGTTCGCGACTATGAACTACACTAGTCACTTCTAACCCTATAATATCCACAATACACCTATATCACAATAAACTGCAAAGTAATCTATCTACGGACTGCGGGGGTGCTATACGCCATCCACCCGACTTCCCCCTGTAGATATAATCTACTCACCTGAATCCTGCGTGTCGGTGTCGATGTCTCCGTCATCTTCCGCATCGTCCCGGATCGTCGCGGTGTACCTACACACATCACACGTATCGCATCGCATCAAAACCAATTCAATACTTGAAACGACACACAACACACCAATACGATACGCTAAAACCGACACGATACGCAAAAAGGCCTATAGGTTAGAACCTACGGTTAGCCTTCGCAAAACAACTCCAAATCACTCGATATAGACGTACAAACGTCACACAATCGAGATAACACACGAATATCAAAATCTGGAATTCAAAATATGCAAAACCAAATCCAAATTCAAAGCTGCAACTTGAGAAAATGATCCCAGATTTCACCTCAGGCCAAACTAGATCAAATCAACAACTCCAGGGTGCTATGCAGGGTAAATATGAGGTACAGAAGCAAAATGGGGGGATTTCATCATAGGGGGGCCGGCCACATCCACTGTTTGGCCGGCCTGGCCGGCCCCACTAGGGAGTTAGGTGCTCGTCTCCCTAGGGTGGTCTCCTGGGTCACTAACTAGGCTCCTGGTATCACTACTTTTCTCTAGAATTGTTCCAGTATACTCCAGATTTTCCTGCACACTCAAACCGACATAAAGTCCCGAAATTCCGTATTCTTGGTTTCCAATGGGATTGGGCTGGGTCTCTAGCTCTAGGGTGCTCATGCGATCTCCATTGATCTCAAATTACCCATCACAACTCACAATTCCCTCAAACCCTAACTAGTTTTCACCAAGTCCACAATTCACCCGATATCGATTCAAAATTTGCATAGGGGTATATGTAAAGATAAAACTAAGACAATGGTTTAGAAATTACCTCAATTGGCAACTCAAGAATTTTCTTGAGTTGCCCCAAGTGGTCACAATCCAAGCTTTCTAGGTCCATCTTGTAGATCTCGAGCTTGCGCATCTTTTTAATGAAACCGACATGGGATTTTTGTGATGTTTTAGAGATGAAGAGAGGGCTTGAAGGTGGAGGAAGGGAGAGGGAGCAGCAGCTGCAGGAGGAGGAAGATGAGGGATGAAAATGATGGGAGGAATGGCTAGGTCTCATGGTCAATGGCCCATACCCCTCTCTCTCACCTACCCCATTCTCATTTCCTTTTCTTTTTCTTTTTATTCTTTAAACCAAAACCTTCTCATGAGAATAGTAACCCCAAAAGAAATCCATGGCAACAAAATACACAAGTGTAGGAAAAAGTGATATGTGCCAGTTTTGCACAAAATTACCGAAAAACCCGATTAGCGATTTTAATCGCGATTAGCACTAAATTAGTGTCAAAATGATCACAACAACTTAAAAATTTCATAATTCACTAATTTACCCTATTTTAGAATTTTCCATAATTTTTCATAATTTTTCTAACATTTTTCCTAATTAATTGCATTTAATATTAAAATAATCAATAAAATAATATTAAATTATAAAAATTCCAAAAATTAATATTTTGTATTTTTGAAAATGTTACAATCTACCCCCCTTAAAGAAATTCGGTCCCCGAATTTAAATTTAAAACCCCACTACTAAAACAATCTCAGTAATAAACCAAAGTCGTCGGGGCTCCGAAATCATCAACACATAGAACGTCACAGCGCAATGCATGCGCAAGGGTACTGAGCAGATAACTCGAAAACAAAACTCCGTCAAGCATCCCGCAATCATCGGAGTCAATGTAAAAACACAATGTCAAATCCAATACAAAACCGATATGATATGGATCGAAACTACACATGTAGACATCCAATCTAAACATAACACAATCCTGTGCGTCTGGTGCGCACTGAAATCAAAAATCCATATATGTGCTAAACAGGTGCACAAAGCAACATCTAAGTGCAACGGGTGTGCACGAAGCATCTGTCATGGGCAACGTATGTGCCTGACAGCCAAGGTCCGGTGCATCTAACATGCACGAAGAAATCTCGATTTAGTGCATCGGGTGCGCACCAAAATCGCATCTAAAAACATGCGCCCAACATGCGCGAAAATCCAAATCGGTGCATCCATCGTGCACGAATGAAAATCTAAACCTTGCGCACTCATCATGCACGGAATCACGAAATCCAATAGCAAACACCGAACAGGCGTAAAGCATATCACCAGCACGGAGTGCAAAAATCCACCATCAAAATCCGGGTCAAAATCAACGATATAATGCGGCTCAAACCAAAATCAGGTGTACCGCAAAGGAGAATCTCACAACCGTGTGCATCAGCGTGCACGACTCAAAGCATAACACTAAAATGCATGAAAACTCTGCGTAAAATATATAAATGTCCAGTGGGTGCATGAAATCAATATCAAGAAACTCGGTCATCAAAACTAAATCATGCAACAGAACGCCCAAAATACCGAAATCCAAAATGACGGATACGTGATAATCGAATCACAAAATCACAAATCATAAATACCGTCTTCGGTAGTCCCTCCTTCAAGATCGAGAAGGAGTCGGTGCAATCCACAGCTAGCAGCGCAGGATATCTACCTGCCTCTTGCTCACGGTCTGGCGTCCTCTGTCTCTGGATTCTTATCTTCTCTGCGGATTACCTATCACGCGGTCAATCGGCTCATCGGCCCTGTCAGGGGTGCTAACGGGGACGATTCCGTTCTGGCACTTCTCTGGTCACCTCTCGGTCAAACCTCACGACCACTCGTAAGGCAGCAAATCACTGACCTCAGCCTCTGGCTCTCTGAATGCACGTCACACATCTGATCCTGGGTGCAAACATCGTTGTAGCAATGTCCTGGAAGGAATCCTGCTCAAGGTCTCTTCCAATCATGCCTATGCCGATCTGTACGGAGGCTGGCTCTCCTGCACAACCTCTTCTCGCTCAAAAGACACCTGTGTCCTCAGAACAACATTTCTCAGAAACTGGTCGCATCCCAACGTCTCTGTAAGCAAATCAGGTCTCTAGTCTCGACGGGAAGCAATGACAGCTCGTCAGTGTCTCACACGAACCTCTTGTTCAAATTGTCTCCATCGTTGTCCACTATGACGTCATGCCAAGCTACTATGCACTGCACTGTTCTCGGCCACGATCAATCTGAAGTCTCTCACACGGACTCGAATCACGTATTCTGTAGCTTCATCATTCTGTAGCAGATGTCAGGCCGAACTGGTCCTCGGGAACACGTCCCAACCATCGGAAGAAAACTCATCACTCGTCCGTCCTTGATCAATTCGCAACGCATCTGGGTAAGTTCCTTTATCCGAACTTGGTCAACTACCTTGTCGACAATGCCGAACTCTGGCCTGCTGGGTGTGCGCAAAATGACCACTCCTGGGTCCAGGTCTTTTCGTAACATACTCCAGAAAGGTCCTGTCGAGGTTCCTTTCTCAAATCTCAATCCTGCCGAATTGCCCGGAAGTCATCATCCAATGCTGAAGCTGAAGCTTTTTTTTTTTTCCGGAACGGCCGCATACTTGTCGCGCTTCTTTCTGGAAGATATATCCATATACCACGCCTCTGGGGTGCGTATCACATCTCTGATGTCAACGGAGTGGGACATCATCTCGTCGAAATATCTCGCGAACTCTTTTCTTCACTCTGCGTCAATGTCGACTGATTCGGACTCGTCTCATCATGGCTGCATGAGCTGCGCTCCGACGGCTACGCTCGTATCTGGAGTCTCCCAAGCAGTGTCCCATCACGATATCCGAAAGATGTCGAACCATCCGATCGACTCGTCCGATCCTCATAATCCCCCAAGAACTCACATCTCGGGTACAGTTTAATAGTATCGAGTACATGCCACAGCGTCGGTGGTCCAGCCGTAGAAGGGCAAACCCAAGCCTCACTAATGGCACCGCGGAACCGCCGTAAACCTTAAGGTTCAAAGGCTGTCACACGGTCATTAAGTCGAGTTAGGGTTTCATTCTTCTAGAGGGTCCATAGAATCACCTGCATGTCTTTCCGTATACTTTAAACTTGGAAAATAGGCTCCTGACATTCGATCGTCTCAATCGACTCTCAACGAACCTGCGTGAAGTCGTCTCTATCTGGAATCAATCCACCTGATGATCTCGCATCGGGGTAAGCGAACTCACCACACGTCCTAGTCATCCATCCTCGGTGACTAGCAACTCGCTAACATCTCTCTAAGAACATGCTCATGCTGCAGTAGCTCCAATCATCTGGGCGATATCTCATCATTTGCAGCAGCCGCTGGCTCATATGCATATACGCCGAACAACGCCTCAATCCTCCAGGAAAGGCAACACATAAGCGGTCATCTCTGAGTCGATCTGCTCTAGATCTGAGTAAGACTCTCCACACTGGAAATCTTCAACTCAACTGGGCCCACTCTGGCGCAAAATCGGACGAATCACCTTCGTCTCTCAAATCGGGTAGACTAGCTATCATCTGTCGCAAATCTGCCTGCAAGCTCCGGCGATCTCAGCTCGTAAGCTCCGAAAGCAACCTCCTATCAATCTCAGCAACAGCTGGTCCATCTG
This sequence comes from Agapanthus africanus, assembly GCA_030015575.1. Classification (NCBI taxonomy): domain Eukaryota; kingdom Viridiplantae; phylum Streptophyta; class Magnoliopsida; order Asparagales; family Amaryllidaceae; genus Agapanthus; species Agapanthus africanus. The sequence continues at coordinate 215,435,868 of JASDDO010000008.1, forward strand.
TCTGCACGGTAGGCGACATCACAATCTCTGAGGTATGTTGTACATCAACAGTCCTCTCTCGACTGGCAGCTCAAATAATGGCCCGATCATCCGGTGCAAGGCCAAGCACTCGCCTCCACTAGAGGTCACAATCACCAACACTAACTCGAGACGTTCCCATGTCACCAGAAAACACAAGGGTCGGCTCTCGTACCAAACGAGCTCACACCGGCCGTAACCCTAGCAGCAGCCCAAACTGCGCTCAAACACGGTGACAGGAATCTCAATCGAGTATCAAAGAGAGCACATCAATGGCAAGAAAGGAAACAACAGATCCAAAGTGGATGCATGATCATAGGAAGGAACAGTATCAATGAAGGTATGATCATGAAACTAGTAGAAGCGGGAATCTCAAATGGATGTATAATCCAGGATATGAAGAGAATCACTGATCTCGAAAAACATGCACATCCTAAGGTTCCTTAAGCGGAGTGGCGTGTCGTAAGTATGCTGCGGAACATACCAACGGTACGTCACTCTACTTTAGTCGCCTAATCCATCAACCAAGGGTCATTCTAAAACGACGAAAGTTCGGGTTTACACCCCCTCGACCAATTCTAAGTTCCGTAAGGTCAAGCCTAAGTTCCGTATGTAAACAAGTCCCTAGGCTCCACATAGTCAAACTTAAACTCGAACCAAGGTCAACCTAGCGCTCTGATACCAACTTTGTCACGACCCGAAAGAGCACGTGACTGGCCCTTGAAACATATGAAGCCTATAGGACTCCATCTGATCCAAGTAAGCCAAAAGCCCAGAAATCTAAAACCATTTTTGAAGAATAAGTAAAGAAAACTGGTTTAAAGAAGTGAAGAAAAACATGTTTGAAATCAAGGTTTTTAAATAACTAAGCCGAATGTGCATTTGAAAACAGTACAGTCTTTTCTAAAAATTTCGGCAGAGTTTCTTTTGTAAAACGGGCCCCGAATGGGGTACAACATGGATACAATATAAATGCAATGATAAAGGCATCCCCAAGCGGGAGCTAGCTCTTCGTCAATCGACGGTCACAACCACACAATGATATAATAATATACAACGCCAAGTGGCGAGGATCAAATCCAAAAGAAAGCTCAAAAGCAACAAGGAAACCGCAATACTTCTAAGCGCGACTCTAAGGTCGAAATAATACAACACTGTCTCTAAGTCTGAAAGAATATACAAGTTTTGGTTGATGGACAATTTCTAGATACAATGAAATAAATAAATACAAAGGTGATTCCTGATACGAAAGAATCCACCTACCAAAGCAAATCACCCGCAAGAAGGTAGTGTGCCAGAAATGCCGCAATAGGACCTGTACGGCAGAACCTGCAAGAACTGTGGCACAACGGGGGTGAGTTGCCAACTCGTGAATAGAAACATCTACAAGCAGAAACCGAATGCAAGACATAAACCTAAGTCAACGATCAGTAATATAATCCACAAGAGTACATCTGAGTGTAACAAGGTGGCAAGGTAACATCTAATCATGTATGTAGTGCCAGGTACTCGGTAATAACATGTCATCAATATAAGGTATGTCTGCATGAAGTAAATATGGTGAAATATCCAAGATATCAATACACATATATTAGCGTCCCATACCACTAATATTGGTGTAAGATAAGTGTAAATCCAGTCTGTATATGATCCTTATCTGTATATCTGTGGAACCCGTCCACCTGTCACCCACTGACAGCAAGCATCATGTATGCAATGTGAGGATATAACCAAAATCATGGAAAACTCATCATGAAACCCGTGCCAAGCATCGACACGTAAATCCTCATCCATATGGGGCTCCGTCTGCGGTATCGGCCCTCGGCCCCCGGCAGTACGAGTCAACCCATGTCTATCTCTGGGCTCCGTCTGCGGTATCGGCCCGTCGGCCCCCGGCAGTACGCCCATCTCTCAGCTCCAGGCGGTATCCCCCGGATATCCGCCGAGCTCAAATACAATCACCGGTAGGTACTCGCCCGCCTCCAGGCTCAATCGGCATAACCCATCGATCATCTCGCCGAGGGGAACCATACCGGGCCCACCACGAACCCGCAAACGGTACATCACCTCCTCGAATCGGGTTTCAAGCACACGTCTCAGCACCGAGAAAACGCATGGTGGACGCACCGAAATATCATATCACGAGGTACCGGGTTTTCATAAAAGTGCCTCTTTTATTAAATAATCCTACGGTCCTCAAAACCAGAAATCACATGAAAATCCACATCGAGAAGTAAATCCAATGCAACGTGCTATATAATCAATCCATGATGTATGCGACAAGTAAAGAGAGGTAATCATATCGGAAATCATGTAACATGGAATATCTTGCAGTCCTCAATCTCAATCAAGTATGAATCATCTATGTTTGTGTACAGGTACATGTGTACAATATGCCAAGCAGTAATCATATCATGAATGCAACAGTACTACAGTGTAGTGGCATGGCAATTATCGATGATGAAGTGTGTGAGCCGGCAAATAGTGTACGTGAAACATACGCATCATCGATAATGGTGCTGGTGTCCTAACAACATGATAATAGCATAATAATGAACGTATGCCAGCAATGCGAATAGTAGGAAAATGCAGATATCTAGTAGTCAACACCACAGTGAAGTATCTACTATGCAAACTACATCTAAGTATCCGGCCGATCAGGAGGGGTAGGTGTAGAAACCACCTAAATCTGAGTCAATGTATATATATATATAGATATGTAGTCGGTGATCTCGCCTCAATGTCATATCGTAAGATATCCTCGAGTTATGAGTGCGGATCTATCATCAATATTGGCTCGTACGGTAAATCATCGTACGGCATCCCCGATTGCTGGGTAGGGGTCAACATCTCACTGTCTCATCACATAACAGATATCACCATCATCAGATCATATAGTCTGGGGTACTACTCTATGTCTAGTACAAAACGATAACATCAGTAAGTATGCATGCGGGGGTAAACACATATCCCAAGCCCGCAAGAAATCACAAGTCATATCCCACATATGAATCGTGTCAAATCACCGATCTCAGGGCACCAAGCCCACATCATCGACTCATCTCCAAAGTCATCACATATCGTCAATCACAGTGCAAGTACAAGTGATAAGCAAGGGTGTGTGTATAGGTGTAATTCTATCCTAGGGTTCGCGACTATGAACTACACTAGTCACTTCTAACCCTATACTATCCACAATACACCTATATCACAATAAACTGCAAAGTAATCTATCTACGGACAGCGGGGGTGCTATACGCCATCCACCCGACTTCCCCCTGTAGATATAATCTACTCACCTGAATCCTGCGTGTCGGTGTCGATGTCTCCGTCATCTTCCGCATCGTCCCGGATCGTCGCGGTGTACCTACACACATCACACGTATCGCATCGCATCAAAACCAATTCAATACTTGAAACGACACACAACACACCAATACGATACGCTAAAACCGACACGATACGCAAAAAGGCCTATAGGTTAGAACCTACGGTTAGCCTTCGCAAAACAACTCCAAATCACTCGATATAGACGTACAAACGTCACACAATCGAGATAACACACGAATATCAAAATCTGGAATTCAAAATACGCAAAACCAAATCCAAATTCAAAGCTGCAACTTGAGAAAATGATCCCAGATTTCACCTCAGGCCAAACTAGATCAAATCAACAACTCCAGGGTGCTATGCAGGGTAAATATGAGGTACAGAAGCAAAATGGGGGGATTTCATCATAGGGGGGCCGGCCACATCCACTGTTTGGCCGGCCTGGCCGGCCGCACTAGGGAGTTAGGTGCTCGTCTCCCTAGGGTGGTCTCCTGGGTCACTAACTAGGCTCCTGGTATCACTACTTTTCTCTAGAATTGTTCCAGTATACTCCAGATTTTCCTGCACACTCAAACCGACATAAAGTCCCGAAATTCCGTATTCTTGGTTTCCAATGGGATTGGGCTGTTTCTCTAGCTCTAGGGTGCTCATACGATCTCCATTGATCTCAAATTACCCATCACAACTCACAATTCCCTCAAACCCTAACTAGTTTTCACCAAGTCCACAATTCACCCGATATCGATTCAAAACTTGCATAGGGGTATATGTAAAGATAAAACTAAGACAATGGTTCAGAAATTACCTCAATTGGCAACTCAAGAATTTTCTTGAGTTGCCCCAAGTGGTCACAATCCAAGCTTTCTAGGTCCATCTTGTAGATCTCGAGCTTGCGCATCTTTTTAATGAAACCGACATGGGATTTTTGTGATGTTTTAGAGATGAAGAGAGGGCTTGAAGGTGGAGGAAGGGAGAGGGAGCAGCAGCTGCAGGAGGAGGAAGATGAGGGATGAAAATGATGGGAGGAATGGCTAGGTCTCATGGTCAATGGCCCATACCCCTCTCTCTCACCTACCCCATTCTCATTTCCTTTTCTTTTTCTTTTTATTCTTTAAACCAAAACCTTCTCATGAGAATAGTAACCCCAAAAGAAATCCATGGCAACAAAATACACAAGTGTAGGAAAAAGTGATATGTGCCAGTTTTGCACAAAATTACCGAAAAACCCGATTAGCGATTTTAATCGCGATTAGCACTAAATTAGTGTCAAAATGATCACAACAACTTAAAAATGTCATAATTCACTAATTTACCCTATTTTAGAATTTTCCATAATTTTTCATAATTTTTCTAACATTTTTCCTAATTAATTGCATTTAATATTAAAATAATCAATAAAATAATATTAAATTATAAAAATTCCCAAAATTAATATTTTGTATTTTTGAAAATGTTACAATGCTGCAAAACAACATCGGCACACGTATCTACGAAGACACCCCGGCCGCTTCTTCTTCTTCTTCTTCAGCTTCTTCGTCTTCTGAGCCTATTCTCCATTCTTCAAAAGGCTCTCCTTCTTCTTCTTCTTCTCTGAATGGACCCACTTCTCACTCCATGAAAACACCTGTTCTGGGATCCGTTCCAACTCCACAATCTCCTCCTCCAGCATTTGACTCAACCAATTTTAAAAATGTTCCATTTCCAAACCGGTTGAGGTCTAATAAACAAAATCCTCAAATGGAGAAGATTCTGGAGTTATTTAAGCAGGTTAACATTAACATTCCTCTTTTAGATGTTGTCCAACAAGTCCCGTCCTACGCGAAAATCTTAAAGGACTTGTGCACGAAAAAGAGGAAGTCTCAGGTACCCAAGAAAGTTTTCTTGGCTAGTGCTGTGAGTGATGCCCTTACCCAATCTTTACCACAAAAATGGAAGGACCCTGGCTGTCCTACGATTTCTATTACTATTGGGGATAAGAACATCAACCGCACACTATTAGATCTTGGTGCCAGTGTTAACCTGCTTCCGTACTCAGTATACGAGCAATTAGGCGTCGGAGAGCTGAAACCCACACACTGCACTCTCCAAATGGCCGACCGATCGATCACCCACCCTAGGGGTGAGCTAGAGGATGTGTTAATCAAAGTCGGGGACTTCATATTCCCCGTTGACTTCATTGTATTAGACACACAGCCTGTAGCTAACCCCCGGAATCAAATTCCGGTGATACTCGATGGCCCATTTCTTGCAACCTCAAATGCTGTGATCAATTGTCGCAATGGTTCGATGAACCTCTCTTTTGGAAACATGACGATTGAACTCAACATTTTTAGGTTGGGGAATCAGCCCGCCGAACCTAATGCTCATATACTGGACGTCTGCTCGATCCAGGAGATCACCCCAGAAGAATGTGAATTCGAGGAGTTTCTGTTTGATCACGATAATCTTAACGCCACTAGTGCGTTCCTCCTCGAACCTGCTGCTTTTTCTGCGCCCGACAACGACTACGAGTGTTTTACGTTCTCGAACGATCTTAACCGCGCACAACCCGAGTTTGAATCTTTCGAATTTTCGGATGAGTTACCTGAACCATCCGACTCGGTCGCCTACACTCGCTTTGAACCTTTGCTGGAGTCCTTTGAGTTCGAGACCTCTGCACCAATCTTGCCTTCAATCGTTTCACCTCCATCGCTCGAACTCAAGAGTTTGCCGTCTCACCTTAAGTACGCTTACTTAGGTGAGAACGAGACCCTCCCTGTCATCATTTCGGCTTCTCTAGCTCCAGAGCAAGAGAAAGCCCTTCTCGCGGTCTTGCACAGCAACAGGCATGCTTTTGGCTGGTCCATGGAGGACATCAAGGGGATTAGTCCCCTTATCGTTGAGCATCACATTCATCTGATGGATGATGCCAAACCAGCCCGGGATCCACAGAGACGTCTCAATCCAGTCATGAAAGAGACTGTGAAGAAGGAGATCGTAAAATGTCTAGATAGTGGTATCATTTACCCTATCTCTAATAGCCAGTGGGTTAGCCCCATCCACGTTGTCCCCAAGAAATCAGGTATCACGGTCATAACCAATGAGGCGAACGAGTTAATCCCTACTCGCACCCAAACTGGGTGGCGAGTATGCATTGATTACAGAAAACTCGACGCCGCAACGCGGAATGACCACTTTCCGCTACCTTTCATTGACCAGATGCTTGAACGATTGGCCGGACACGAGTACTACTGCTTTCTTGATGGCTACTCCGGCTACAATCAGATTCCCATCGCCGAATAAGACCAGGACAAGACCACATTCACTTGTCCTTTCGGCACGTTTGCATATCGTCGCATGCCCTTTGGGTTATGCAATGCGCCCGCTACCTTCCAGCGGTGTATGATGGGAATCTTCTCAGACATGGTGGAAAAATTTCTGGAGATTTTCATGGAAGATTTCTCCATCTTCGGCGATTCCTTCAACGAGTGTTTGCTGCATCTTGACGCTGTCCTTACCCGATGTAAGGACAAGAATCTCACTTTGAATTGGGAGAAGTGCCACTTCATGGTGCGCGAAGGTATTGTCTTAGGACATATCATCTCGCAAAATGGCATAGAGGTTGACAAAGCAAAGATTGAAGTCATTTCCAATCTGCCTCATCCCCGATGCCTCAGAGATATCCGAGCCTTCCTTGGCCATGCCGGTTTCTATAGACGGTTTATCAAGGACTTTAGCAAGATTGTTAGGCCCTTAACTCTTTTGCTGGCCAGGGACACACCATTTGACTTCAACTCGAGCTGTGTGACTGCATTCGAGTCATTGAAACGCTCACTCACTTCTGCTCCCGTTCTTTCTTCACCTGACTGGACGCACCCATTTGAGATTATGTGCGATGCATCCGACTTTGCCATTGGTGCTGTCCTTGGACAACACATCAACAAGATGCCGCACGTAATCTATTATGCGAGCCGAACCCTGAACGACGCACAACTCAATTATACAACAACCGAGAAGGAATTCTTAGCTGTTGTATTTGCTTTAGAAAAGTTCAGGCCCTACCTCATCGGCTCTCCAGTCATTGTCTATACTGATCATTCTGCTCTGCGCCATCTTTTTGCGAAGAAAGATGCAAAATCTCGGTTAATCCGTTGGATCCTCTTGCTTCAGGAGTTTGACCTTGTCATTAAGGACAAACGAGGATGTGAAAACGTAGTTGCCGACCATCTCTCACGACTTCCTTCTTCGTCTTCGCTTCAAATTCCGATCAACGACGTGTTCCCGGATGAACAGCTCTTGACAGTATCTTGCGAACCCTGGTTCGCGGATATTGTGAACTATTTGGCCACGGGATTACTACCGACTGAATGGTCAAGTCAGGACAGACTTCGCTTCTTATCCCAAGTAAAACACTTTTACTGGGACGAACCCTATCTGTTCAAGTACTGTCCCGACCAGATTATTCGTCGGTGTGTCCCTGACGAGGAATTCAAGAGTGTGCTGTCGTTTTGCCACGATCAAGCGTGTGGCGGGCATTTTGGCCCCAGAAAGACAGCTGAGAAGATCTTGCAATGTGGTTTCTACTGGCCACAACTCTTCAAAGACGCTCATGACTATTGCAAGACTTGCTCCCGGTACCAACACATGGGCCGGATATCCCGGAGGAACGAGATGCCGCTCCAACCGATCTTGGTTGTGGAGATTTTCGATGTTTGGGGGATAGATTTCATGGGGCCGTTTCCCAGCTCTTTCGGGAACTTGTACATCCTTCTAGCTGTTGATTACGTCTCTAAATGGGTCGAGGTTGTGCCCAGCCGGACTAACGACAACAAGGTTGTCGTTAGGTTCCTTAAAGAAAATATTTTCTCTTGTTTTGGGCACCCCCGAGCGATCATTAGCGACAATGGAAGTCATTTCTGCAACAAAACTTTCGAAGCCTTGATGCGGAAATACTCCATTAATCATAAGCTCTCTACGCCCTACCACCCCCAAACCTGCGGGCAGGCCGAAGTTTCAAATCGGCAAATCAAGCAGATACTGGAGAAGACGGTTTCCAAGAACCGTAAGGATTGGTCGTTGAAACTCACTGATGCCCTTTGGGCATTTCGAACCGCTTATAAGACCGACCTTGGCATGTCTCCCTATCGGCTTGTGTACGGAAAAGCCTGCCACCTACCTGTCGAAATAGAGCATCGCGCATTTTAGGCGATAAAAGAATTGAATCTGTCTCTCGAAGATGCGGGCAGCCATCGGAAGCTGCAGTTGAACGAACTGAGCGAGCTTATGGATGAGGCTTACGATAACGCGGTTGTCATTAAGAATCGAACGAAGGTGTTTCACGATAAACACCTTTTGCGCAAAACCTTCGTACCTGGTCAGCAGGTACTGCTTTACGACACCTGACTTCACTTCCATCCAGGAAAGCTCAGATCTCGCTGGAAAGGGCCGTATTTTGTGCGGAATGTGTATCCGCAGGGCTCTGTGGATTTGGAGAATCCAAAGGACGGTTCATTTTTCAAAGTAAACGGACACCGATGCAAACCGTACCTTAGCGCCGAACCAACAGAGGAGCTCCTGTTCTTACAGGAGCCGGTTTACCCTGCATGATCTTCCTCTGCCTACCTCCAAACTTCGGTTATCCAGCCAAGAACAGTGGACACTGTTCCAAATAAGTTTGGGGGTAGGTATAAACCATTTTGTATATATTTGTGGATATTCTTTTTCTTTTCTTTAAAAACAAAAAAAAATAAAAATTGTGTATCGCTAACCGACAATTTTGACCCTTCAAATGATCTCTTCATGCAATGACAGTGAGGACACTGTCCAGTTTAAGTTTGGGGGTACGCTCGGTACGCATTTCTTACCTTCGCATTGATATGTATATTTTGCATCTGCATATTAAAACCCATAAAATCTGAAAATTTTCTAAAAACATAAAAACTTTTCTGTCAAGTTAGCTAGTGGGAGGACTCTGATTCAACATTTCGACGGTTTTGTTTGATAAAATAAGAATAACTAAATCTTATGTTTAGATTTTGAAAACCTGAAAGATAACTCTCCTTTGAAGTTAACTATAGCTGATATACGTCTTTACATCACACTACACGTGTCGTGAGTTTTTGGGAATTAGATGACAAGTCTTTTATGTTTAAAAACTTTTAAAACAGATAAATGATTTTCTGAGGATCAAATAGGTTTGTTCTGAAATAAGTAATGTCAAGAATAGTTTATGAAGTAAAGCGAAGATGAAGGAATGTTATTGACGCCTTAATTGGAACTAAGTCTGAAAAATAACCCATCTGGAACTTGATTGGAATGATTACACACCAAACCCACTAAACACGTCTTTTATCCAAAAAAAAATAATGGAACTACCGGTTATATCTCCGTTCGTATTAAATCATCTGATTTTCACGCCAACTGTCTTTTGTTTTTGGACCTGGGTAACTTGAGTAATTAAGTCCGCCGGGGTGTTTCTACACCTAATGCCCTAAAACCAACTGGTTTGGGTGCATTGGCCCAAAGCTCGCTAAGAAGCCTAGAAAGTCAAGATTAAAACAAAATCAAGCAAGTGTTCTCTCCGAGTTAAAATTCCTAACGGTTCTTTGTGTGAGAATAATCTTGATAAAAGACAGGCTTTTATAAAAAAAATTAGCGGAGATATGAAGGTTTTATTCTATGATAAAGACTATTGCACGTTCACAGAGGTGTGTATGAAATGAAAACAAGAAAAAGGTGGAGTGAAAAATAAGACCTAGTTTCCTGTTAAGGAAAATAGAAATTCTGAAGTTGAAACCTTACTGGAAAACGAAACTTGAAAAATGCTTAACTCTTTATAAAACTTATGTGATCCTTTTAAAATTATTATCCGGGCCTTATTGTGCGACATGATGACTTTAATCGATCCTTCTGGAACTTAACGACACTATTTGCACTGCACGTAAAGACATATAAAATCTGTAGTTAAATAAGAAGCGAGGTGTGAAAAATAAAGGTCCGATAGTCTAGACTTAGGATAATAGAATTGTTATTTTCTGAAACAAAACTTTAGGGTTTGAATCTTAGTTATTTTACAAAACTAGCTTGACCGGATTTTGTGGGTAGTATCCGCTGAAAACCCTCAGGAGACAACACTCCTCCTACTAGGGACACCTAGAGGTTTAACGGCTTGTTGCACATGCTCAGTGCAATCGCGTTCCCTGCGAAAGTGAGGTTAGGAAATTTTTTGTGAATAAATTGGCTTTGCTCGGGACGAGCAAATGATAAGTTTGGGGGTATTTGTTCATATCAGATTTTTGCATTTTTATACCGCCCAATTTTTATCACATTGCATATCGGTAGGTACTCTTGAGCCGTGTTTGCTAGTCAATTGCAGGATACAGGTTCTCGGCTCTAAACGGTGAAATCCATGGAAAAATACGACAAAATCCGAGTTCCTGCCAACCACAGATAAAACACGGGTCTCCACTCTTTATCCGTCTGTTGCCACACACCAGTTTAGGAGACAAAATGACAAATCAATTGTCACATTCATGCACAAAGCACAATGGCAACACCAAGACCAAGAAATCTACGCGAAGCTCAAGAAAATCCATGTCCAAAATCACCTTTTGATCCACTAGAATTCTGGAAGAAATGTGGAATGATTATCAGAAAATACATATACCAGACAAAAGGGGACAGCAGACCAGGGAAGTACCAAGAACCCCATGCCCTGACTCCACTAGAGTGCGGCGGATCCGCGGCATAAGGAGGCTTAGGCCGCGGATCCGCGGCCATACCGGCGAGTCAGAGGGTCGTATTTCAGGGGTAGTTTGGACTTTTTGTATAGAGCCAGGATTTTGCCCTAGATTTCCATTCTCCAGCCTATAAATAGCCCAGAACTTTGTGAAGGAAAGGGGTCCATAATCTTGTATTTTATTTTCTAGGTTTAGTTGTGTTTTTCTTCCTCTTCTCATCTCTTCTCCATTAAAACTTGTAGTGAGCTTTTGAGTGAAGAATGATGAATAAAGAAGAACCGTTTATTATCATGCTTGTCTTGTTCTCTTGTTAATTATTGTAATTTTAATTTGTTAACTTAGTTGTTGTTATTTCTTGTTGTTTCTTTCTTCTCTCTTTTTCTTTATCCTTAAAACAACCATGATGCTTACGCTTGATCCTTGCCAAGGTGAGGTCGCAAATAGCTAGTTGTTATCTTCTAATCTCTTTCTTTCTATCTTACTCTTTTGTTTTGTTTTCTTTTCATTATGATGTGTGAGTAGTTTAATACTTGTTAGGGTAGGATAAGGGAAGTTTGAGAGAAGGAAATCTCTCTCACTCTTTCCTTGCCCAACAACTTAATTCGACTCCCGTTAATTTAACCACAATCCGCTCCTCACGGCACCCTATCCTACATGATAGCGGTGATTCCGTAGTGAGACCGGTTGTGGTTGAATTAACCGGAGGTTATGGCTAAGAGCCAAGAACGGACGGACAAGCACCAAAAGGAAGAACTTATGCGTTGGAAAGCCTAGCTTATACTCGCAAGTTCCTTCCTAGTCGTGCTAATCCCCGTTGTTGCCGATTACCGTAACACCGATATTAAGAGGGGCAACGAAAGATGTGGGAGACTCCTAACTCAAACTAACCTAATCCTAACCCTAACAAGCTCTCTTTACATATCACTTTAACACTTAGATAATCACAAACAAAATCTGGACTTCCGGACTTAACTCGTTAAAACACATAGAAAAAGATTCCCATCTCCCTGCGGACGACCCGTACTCAACCGGCTAGCTACAAGCGAAACCGTCTTGATTGCGGTAATTAACTAAACTTAAACACGCAGAATCCCTAACAATCAATAGGCGCTGGTATGTCCTTTTCTTCTGAAACTTCTTGTTCTACCAAACTTTCAGTAACAGATTGTGGTTCTGGAATTTCTTCCAGTTCTACTGCGCTCCCACTTTTCTGATTTTCTAAAAATTCAGTTTCTAAGAAGCGGGCATGACGAGAAACAAAAACTTTTTGTTCCTCTGCGTAATAGAAGCAATATCCCATGGAGTTCTTTGGATATCCCACAAACTTACACTCTACTGAGCGTGCCTCGAGCTTGTCCGGATGCTGCTTTTTTACAAAAGCTGGACATCCCCATGTCTTCAGGTACTGAAGATAGGGTTTCTTCCTACTCCACATCTGATATGGCGTGGTAGGCACAGTTTTGGTTGGAACCTTGTTCAAAAGATATGGAGCTGATTCTAGTGCATAACCCCAAAATGATCGCGGTAACTCAGCCTTACTCATCATGGAACGAACCATATCCAATAGGGTTCGATTCCTCCTTTCCGATACACCATTGTGTTGTGGTGTGTATGGAGGAGTAAGCTGAGAGAGAATTCCATTCTCTTTTAAGTAACCCAGGAACTCGGCACTTAAGTATTTACCACCTCGATCAGATCTCAGTGTCTTAATACTTTTGCCTGTTTGGTTTTCCACTCCATTCTTGTATTCCTGGAATTTCTCAAAGGCCTCGGATTTATGCTTCATTAAGAAGATATGTCCATACCTAGAGAAATCATCTGTAAAAGTAATGAAGTAGGAATAACCACCTCTCGCATGTGTAGACATTGGACCGCACACGTCACTGTGTACGAGTCCTAAGAGCTCGCTCGCTCTTACTCCGTGTCCAGTAAACGGAGTATTTGTCATCTTTCCCATGAGACAAGATTCACAAGTGGCATAAGATTGATATTCGAACGGATTCATATATCCTTCTCTATGTAACTTCGTTAATCGTATTTCATTGATGTGACCTAGTCTACAATGCCATAAGAAAGCCTGATTCATTTCTTGAGACTTTCTTGTAAGTGTGTTCTGGACATTGAAAACCTGAGCTTAACTCAATACGTATATACCGTCATCTAATGTACCGGACCCAATCAAAACTTTATTTAGGTGGATGTGAACTACATCGCTTACGAATGTAAAATCATATCCCTCTTTTGAAAGTAAGGACACTGATATGATATTACAAGTCAAACTAGGTACATACAAACAGTTACGTAGAATCAATATCTGCCCACTTGTCAAACCTAGGCGATATTCTCCCATGGATTCAACGTCCACGCTCATTCCGTTTGCAACTCTGAGAGACATATCACCTACCCTTATAACTCTATGGTTTCTCAAAGCATGTAATGAATTATAGATATGAGATCCTGCTCCGGTATCTAGTACCCAGGAAGTATAGTTAATTGACAAACAGTTCTCAATTACAAACACACTTGAGGCTGAAGCCACAACATGCTTCGTATCCTGGCTACAGGCTTCCAAAGCCCTGAAATCCTTCTGCCAATGCCCGTTCCCATAACAACAGGAACATTCCTCTTTAGCTACTCCAAGTCTCGAAACTTTTGCTCCTCCCTTTCCTCCTACTTTATTGACACCGTATATCGGCTTTGTAGAGGTCTTCTTCTTTTCACCCTTTGCTTTCTCCCTGGATGTAGAAGAAGAAGGTCCCCCATTAAGCAGAGCTTGTGTCTCCCTGGTTTCTTTCACGGTGTAAGTAGAGGGTAGGGACTGTGGAAATAATTCAGCGTATGACATGTTTCCCAACGTGGTCTCCAGGTCCTTGAGCTCATCAATATAGCTAGTCATTGTAAGGACGTTGTCCCCTACAGATGACCCGACAGCCAACCTCGCTTGAATTAAATCGTTCGAGGTCTCATATCTTGCGATATGAGATTGCTCTCCATATAAATCTTTGTTATGGAGAAAGATGGAAACTAAGTCCATCTTCTCGTGTTGCTTCTGGTATACACCATCAACTGAAGCCAACACGAGGCACTTAGCTTTCGTTTTATCCTTTTCCCTTGTCTGACGGATATCCATATCCGCGACGGTGGAAACTGGACCTGGGACGGCGGGATCTTGAGTAGTAATAGGGTGGTCCAGCTTGTCATAGGCAATGGACATCTGGACAGACCTTTGCCAGTCATATAAGTTAGATTCAGTCAACTTGTTATCTAGATATAACCTAGTCATGGTCGCAAGGTCGCTGCAATGAGAGAGAGAGAAGAAAACAATTTAGCATGATGCTCTTGCAAGTTTATATTGGTTTTTAATTTATCTAAACTGGATGGCTCCCACTGTTTCTCGAATCCTTCCTCAAACCATAAAAGAAGAATTAGCCAGGACTATTCTCACTGTACAATACTTGCTTAACCGTTCAGCCAGGCTAGTGTCGGTACTTCGAGGGAGGTTTTCCAACGCTTTCGCGAAGTTCCTTAATTAAGTAACCTCTTTTCTCTGGGGGCGTAGCCCCGCTGACACCTTTCTCGACACCTACTTGGTTTATAGCATTGATCGTTAAGTGACGAATCTCCTAATAAGTAGCATATACTCACAGTAGGATCGGGATCCAAATATCATTGTATGATAATGTTGAAGGAATCCTACCAACATTCATCAAACTCCAAATGGTATGCAACACTAGCAAGTTTCAGTTTCTTTAGAAACTCCCGATATGGATTTTTCCCCATGTTCTTATGACCTTGACGAAAGCCAACAAATCATAAGTCACATGTCAAGTTCTGCCCATCATTATCTTGTTAATTTGAACCCACCCGTACATACCCTTGACGAAAGCCAACAAGGTAATACGACTGTCCCAAACCAACTCATCTATTTATGCAACAAATGAATACCCCAGCAGCTACCAAACACTATGTCTTGACGAAAGCCAACAAACATAGCTTGAATACTACTGACCATCCATAAGAAATGACGTAGGGCTACGACTGATTTTGATGAAACTGTGAACGTAGTGAACTTGATATAATCGAAGGAACCTGATAGCCTTTTTTAAAAGGAGTGGTTAAAGCTCCGCAATTAAAAATTCTGCTCTTTTAAAATAACCGAGTGGTTTCTTTTAAATTTGTTCCAACGATTCAACTTTGGTTTATTTTCTTTGCATTAAAATAATGCGTCCTATCATTTAACCTATCATTGCAGAAAACAACGAAAATACAACGTCCTCTTATGCCATCCGCATTCGCCACTAGGTCCCGTCATCACCCGTTAGGTTACTTAACTAACGACAGAGCGAGGGCTGGGCTAGCGCGGGTGTAAAAATAAGTGACGTCTAAATAGCTATCATATATAGATATTGTACATTCGTCAGACGCAATAATAGGCATTCCAGATCTCAGATGAACATTATTGGATATACAAGCAATCCGCTTTTGCTTTGAGCCTGAAACAAAAGACGGATTACACAGTTGTGATGAATTAGCCTTTACCCCACCCTAGACCCCTACGGGTACGGCAAACTACCCGCCAAGTACCTGAAGTGAAGCGGTCTCCCTCAACAACGTGAGTAGGCCACTAAACACTTCGACGTACCCGGTAGTTTGTGTACCCCACCTTTGGGTCTATCCTAGGAGCAAAAAACAGTAAATGAAATAATACAATGGTGGCTACAACCGCAACCTGGACGTGCCCCGCAAAAGAATATTACATCATATTATAATTTACATCGAATGAATGAATATAAAACCCATCTCAAACCCCGGCTAATCATCACAACGATCCAATCAAGTTCATATGCACAAACAGTAAACATTACAGAAATGTGCAACCCCCTGCCAACCGACATACTAGCAGTTAGGGGAGCTTTACGAACATATTAATCATTATAGATAAAAACCCGATTAGCAAATAACTTAGAATATCGATCGACAACCTTTTTCCGTGTCTACCCCAATAGCAAACCAGCACTGAAGTAACCTGGGTAGAAATAGAACATACAGGAAACCAAAACACCAAAAATAATGAATAACAGAGCAAATCCGAGTCAACTCGGCGTTGACTCGGCGGTGGATCCGCGGCCAAAAGCACCTTCTTGCCGCGGATCCGTGGCCGTCTTGCCGAGTTGGGAGCTCATATTTTCCCAGTATTCTTATAATACCCTGCTGTGAATTTTAAGGCATATCAAATAATTTTTCTGACACTTTTAAAATCAACAGAAACTGATAGGGTGTTAGGGTTTTGTTTTCGTGTTTCCCGTCGATCGAACTTCTAATTAGTTGCTAACAAGCTAGTAATGGTTTAGTAGGCTCTGATACCACTGTAATTCCATGTCACGCACCCCACGAACTTGCGGGGAGGCGGAATATATGAAAAACGATTATCAAAGCTTCGTAACACGGACTTGAGCGCATGAATCTTGTCTAAACCGTTACTAGCAAACTACGAAAGGTTTAACTACTCTGATTCGAAGTTATACCTCACGTTACTTGTCCTTCGGGTCTTCATCACTGTCCTCCACTCCATGTAGGCTCTTTGGAACGTCGACACCTCAACGGCCTCCTCGAGTCAAAGACGATCCACCCGAGACTCCAAGCTTAACCTCTAACTTGAGGTAACTAGGTTACTCAAAATGCTAATCTAAGCAACCTAGGTGATATAGAGATGGAAGTATTAGTCTAGCTAACCCTTAATCTCAACACATGAGAGGTTAGGGTTAGGGTTTGAAGAGAGAGAGCTTGAGGAGAGAGAAGGTGATAATGAGCATTCTTTTGGATGAATAGATCATATGTGTATATATGAAACATATCATATATATTAAATGAATAACAAATAATGATATATCATCATATTTCATTAATACACTAAGTGATTCATCACATGAGTCATATAAATCATAATTGATTCATTAACTCTATGTATGAATCACACCATGACTCATTTATCCAATTAATGCAAATGCCACCTTAACCCCCAAGTCACCATGCTTCAAGAAGCTTCCCGACAAATTACGAGAATGCCCTTCCTATCCGTAAAAACACGGAAAAACTTTAGACTGTATAAATCCAATAATCCGATACTAGAATCTGGCTTAAACCAAAGCCGACTAGTAAAAACTGTCCGAACATCGTACGTGCGTAAAAACACGTATGCGTCCGAACCCTGTCGTAAAACCATACGACCTCTATATTGTTTCGCCCGAAACAGGGAAACTCTCTGTGTGGGACTCTAAAGACTCGACACTACGCTGGCAGTGGGTTTAACCACAGACCGCAAGCAGCACTAGCTGTACGTAATGGTCCCCAGGTAGATGTCGATAAGAAGGCTGATGAGTAAACCCATCCGAACTCCTACTGAGCCTGCTGTGACAATCTCCGTACAGTCCGGTCTGTTCATCTAAGATTATCGCATATCGGGCCTACGGGCGGCAAGCGTCAGTCACCTAAAAGCGGTATAAGTCGTGTCGGAGCGTAGCCCATTACACCTTGAGAAACTACTGGAAAACCTACCAGTAAATCTCGCTTGCCCTGGCCAGGGACTTTGCGTAATGGCTCTCTGACATAGCGCGATATCAACTCCCAATACCGGGAGAGACGAATCCTGTCTAACCGCTACTGCCTCCAAGTGCTCGGGACTGCACCCAACTGCTACCTGTTTGTTAGTGTATATGCCCTAGGGGCCATTATTGTATCATACTAGTTAGTATATTACTTAATGGAAGCTTGGGATATTCACATGTATATAATAGTCTTGCTAAACATGGTAGTATGCTACTTGGTTTTTTCTATCTCAATATGTGAGTATACGTATTGATAGAGCTCTTAGAATCTTGCTTGACTACCAGCGTTGTGATGGCAGTCACACTAGTGGGGGCTGGGTAGTCTACAAGCACATCCTTATTCAGGTCCCTAGTCGTAGGATTATCGAGACAGGGCATCGATACTCCGGAGTAGACTAGTGTGTACGCTTCTCATCCGAGTTGGGGAGATGGTCTGTCCCACAGCCGTCAGTACGTCGTACTGGAGATAGTATGCAGGTGCTCGTTAGGTTACGGGTACACCGGACAGGACTCACGGGGAACTGTTAGTTGGTATTATACCCATCGTCAGTTAACAGTTCCCAGGTGACATGAGTACAGCATAGTCCGCAGACTTGACACTGCTACTTCGCCTCGAGTGTGTCCCACTGTTCTTAGATTGCTACCTTACCACGGCTCAAAGGAGTTGTGCAAACAGGTTGCAGTTGGGTGCAGTCCCGAGCACTTGGAGGCAGTGGCGGTTAGACATGATTCGTCTCTCCCGGTATTGGGAGTTGATATCGCGCTGTGTCAGAGAGCCATTACGCAAAGTCCCTGGCCAGGGCAAGGAGATTTACTAGTAGGTTCCAGTTGTTTTCTCAGGGTGTAATGGGCTACGCTCCGACACGACTTATACCGCTATTTGGGGACTGACGCTTGCCGCCCCCTAGGCCCGATATGCGATAGTCTTAGACGAACAGACCGGACTGTACGGAGATTATCACATCAGACTCAGTAGGAGTTCGGATGGGTTTCCTCATCGGCCTTCTTATCGACATCTACCTGGGGACCGTTACGTACAGCTAGTGCCGCTTGCGGTCTGTGGTTAAACCCACTGCCAGCGTAGTAGTCAAGTCTCTAGAGTCCCACACAGAGAGTTTCCCTACTCCAGGCGAAACGATATAGAGGTCGTATGGTTTTACGACAAGGGTTCGGACGCATACGTGTGTTTACGCACGTACGACATCTGGACAGTTTTTACAAGCCGGCTTTGGTTTAAGCCAGTTTCTAGTATCCGGTTATTGGATTTATACAGTCTAAAGTTTTTCCGTGTTTTCACGGATAGGAGGGGCGTTCTCGTAATTTCGTGAGAAGCTTCTTGAAGATGGTGACTTGAGGGTTAAGGTGGCTTATGTATAAAATGAGATTAGTGACTCATTTGTGTGATTCATCCATGTCATTAATGCATCATAAATGCTTAATGACTCATGGAGATGAATCACCCATTTGTATTTATGAAGCATGGTTGTTAAATCCTTTATTTTCTTTTATGGATAAATAATAATGCTTCATATATATTATGATAGATCATTATCTCATTCCATTCTCTTGCTCACTTTCTCTCTCCTCAAGCTCTCTCTCTTCAAACCATAATCCTCCCCTCTCATGTGTTGAGACCAAGGATTAGATTAGACTACTTAATCCTTAACCATTCTCTGTATCACCTAGGTTACTTAGATTAGCGATTTAAGAAATCTAGTTACCTCAAGTTAGAGGTGAAGCTTGAAGTAAAGCTCTCGGGTGGATCATCTACTACATAGAGAAGGCCGGAGAGGACGTGGAGAACGAAAAGACGAAGGACATGGTTCATTAGGTATAATCACTTTTCATAGTAGTTGTTAACTTCTATGATTCTTGTTAGTTATAGTTTAGCAAAGATTCTCGGTTAGTCGATGTTTACGCCTAAAACAAGATCGTTTTTCATTATTCCGCCTCCCCGCAAGTCGTGGGGTGTTGTACATCGACTTACAGTGGTATCAAAGCCTCGCTAAACAATAATTAACTCGTTAGCAAAGTCGTAAGAATTTCGAACGCAAAAAGAACCGAAAAAATCATTGATTTAACACAGTTTCTGTCGATTTTAAAACAGGCCCTAAAAATTTTTCAGGGACCTGCAGAATAACAAGCAGGGAATAATAGGGCTACTGTAGAAATTTGGACTTGTGACTCGGCTAACTCACCGCGGAACCGTGGCGGATCCATGCGATCCGCCGTGGATCCGCGGCCGAGTTGGGGCCGAGTCAGCCCAAATTTCTTCAGTAACTCTTATGTGTTAACAGTGATGTTTCTGGGATATTTTATTTTTTGCTAAGATCTCAAGTGCACAGAGAAGTTTTGGAGTAGAATCTAAAGTGTTTTGCTCGATCGAAATTTTACGATGTTTGCTAATATGATTATATCTGTGATTGTATAATGTGTTCGTAAACCTCCCCTAACTGCTAGTATATCAGTTGGCAGGGGGTTGCACATTTCTGTAATGGTTTTTACTGTTTGTGGTTGTGAACTGTATTGGACTGTTGTGATGATTAGCCGGGGTTTGAGATGGGTTGTTATATTCATTCATTCAATGTAATTGTAATATGTTGTAATATTATTTTGCGGGGCACATCCAGGTTGCGGTTGTAGTCACCGTTGTATTATTTCATTTTACTGTTTTTGCTCCTGGGATAGACCCAAGGTGGGGTGCACAAACTACCGGGTACTTTGAAGTGTTTAGTGGCCTACTCACTTTGTTGAGGGAGACCGCTTCACGTCGGGTATTTGGCGGGTAGTTTGCCGTACCCGTAGGGGTCTAGGATGGGGTAATGGCTAGTCATCACAACTGTGTAATCCGTCTTTTGTTGCAGGCTCTAAACAAACGTGGATTGCTTGCAAATCGAATAAAGTCCATATGAGATCTGGAATGCCTATTATTGCGTCTAAGGAATGTACAATATCTATATATGATAGCTATTTAGACGTCACTTATGTTTTACACCCGCGCTAGCCCAGCCCCCGCTCTGCCGTTAGTTAAGTAACCTAACGGGTGATGACAGGACCCAGTGGCGAATGCGGATGGCATAAGAGGACATTGTATTTTCGTTGTTTTCTGCAATGATAGGTTAATGATGGGACGCATTATTTATAATGCAAAGAAAATAAACCAAAAGATGAATCGTTGGAACAATTTAAAAGAAACCACTCGGTTATTTTAAAACAGATGATATTTTTAAATTGCGGAGTTTAACCACTCCTTTTAAAAAGCTATCAGGTTCCTTCGGTCATATCAAGTTCACTACGTTCACGGTTTCGCCAAAACCATTCGTAGCCCTCCGTCATTTCATTTGGGTATTCAGTAGTATTCAAGCTATGTATTTTGACCTAAAGCCAAGGCATAGTGTTTGGTAGCTGCTGGGTATTCATTTGTCGTATAGATAGATGAGTTAGTTTGGGACAGTCGTATTGTCATTTTGGCCGAATGTCAAGGATATGTACGGATGGGTTCAATTTAACAAGATAATGATGGGTAGAACTTGACATGTGACTTATGACATTTTGACCTAACGCCAATGTCATAAGAGCATGGGGCAAAAATATATATCGGGAATTTCTAAAGAAACTGAAATTTGCAAAGAGATGCATACCATTTGGAGTTTGATGAATGTTGGTAAGATTCCTTCAACATTATCATACGATGATATTTGGATCCCGATCCTACTGTGAGTATATGCTACTCATCAGGAGATTCGTCACTTAACGATCAATGCTATAAACCAAGTAGGCGTCAAGAAATGGGTCAGAGGGGTTACGCCCCCAGAGAAAAGAGGTTATTTTATTAAGGAACTTCGCGAAAGCGTTGGAAAACCTCCCTCGAAGTACCGACACCAGCCTGGCTGAACGGTTAAGCAAGTATTGTACAGTGAGAATAGTCCTGGCTAATTCTTCTTTTATGGTTTGAGGAAGGATTCGAGAAACAGTGGGAGCCATCCAGTTTAGATAAATTAAAAACCACTCTAAACTTGCAAGAGCATCATGCTAAAGAGTTTTCTTCTCTCTCTCCTAATTGCAGCGACCCTGAAAATGACTGGACTTAAGTTACTTTTAGAGAAAAATATACTAACAGGGCCAAACTATAAAGATTGGCTGCGGAATGTCAGAATGGCTTTGACCTATGACAAATTGGGGTACGTCTTCACCGCTAAGGCACCTGCTGTCCCTGGTCCCAAATACAGTAATGCGGATAAGGAAATCCGCAAAACCTGGGAGTATGATTGCGCAAAGGCCAAGTGCATCGTGCTTGCCTCGATGAACAATGAACATCAGAGGAGGCACGAGGATATGGATCTTGATGCCATATTTCTCCATACAAAAGAACTTTATGGAGAGCAATCTCGTATAGCAAGATACGAGACCTCTAAGAACTTGTTTCGAGCGAGGTTGGCCGTCGGATCATCGGTAGGAGAACATGTCCTAAAGATGATCGGCTATATAGAAGAGCTCGCAGACCTTGGGATGACTTTGGATAATGAGCTCTATACAGACCTTATTCTCCAGTCCCTTCCTTCCACCTATGCCCAGTTTATTCTGAACTTCAACATTCAAAGAAAAGAAGTTGAACTTCCGGAACTCCTTAACATGTTGAGAAGTGCAGAGGGCACCTTGCAGAAGGCAAGGGAAACACCCGCTATGTTTGTTAGCGGTGCTTCTTCTTCCGGGTCCAAGGCTAGGGCCAAAGGAAGGAAAAAGAAGGCCGCCACCAAACCTAGAGGAGGTGTAAGTAAGGTGGGAGGGAAGGGAAAGAAAAAGTTTGCAGTACCGGTAGTGGCCCAGGATGAGTGTTTCCATTGTCATAGGAAAGGGCACTGGAAGAAAGATTACAAGGTGTGGAACGCCAAGAACCAGGAACCGAAGTAAGCTGTGGCTTCGACTTCAGGTGTGTTTGTAATTGAGAATTGTCTGTCAATCAACTCTACTTCCTGGGTATTGGATACCGGATCAGGATCTCATATTTGCAATTCATTGCAGGCACTGAGAAACCGTAGAGTGCTGAAGGATGGTGATATGACCCTGATGGTTGCTAACGGAGCTAGCGTGGGAGCTGTGTCCGTAGGGGATTATCACCTGGGATTGACGAGTGGACACATTTTGGTTTTACATAACTGTTTTTGTGTACCCAGCTTAACGTGTAATATCATATCTATTTCCTTGTTATCAAATAAAGGTTATGATTTCACGTTTGTAAGTGATGTTGTTAACATCCACCTTAATCATTGTTTGATTGGGTCCGGTACACTGGATAACGGTATATATGTGTTAAACCAACTCCAAATTTTCAATGTCCAGAACACACTAAAAAGAAAGTCTCTAGATTTAAATAAAGTTTTCTTATGGCATTGTAGACTGGGTCACATCAATGAGAGAAGATTGACTAAGGTACATAGAGAAGGATATTCGGACTCATTCGAATATCAAACTTATGCCACTTGTCAATCTTGTCTCAAAGGAAAGATGACAAAGACTCCATTTACTGGACATGGAGTAAGAGCGAGCGAGCTCTTAGGACTCATACACAGCGATGTATGTGGTCCAATGTCTACACATGCAAGAGATGGTTTTTCCTATTTCATTACTTTCACGGATGATTACTCAAGGTACGGATTCATTTATCTGATGAAACATAAATCCGAGGCTTTTGAGAAATTCCAAGAGTTTAAGAATGAAGTAGAAAACCAAACCGGCAAAAGTATCAAGACACTAAGATCTGATCGAGGTGGTGAATACTTAAGTGCCGAGTTCCTAGGTTACCTAAAAGAGAAAGGAATTCTCTCTCAGCTTACTCCTCCATACACTCCACAGCATAACGGTGTATCGGAGAGACGGAATCGAACGCTATTGGATATGGTACGTTCCATAATGAGTAATGCTGAGTTACCGCAATCTTTCTGGGGTTATGCGCTAGAATCAGCGGCATATCTTTTGAACATAGTTCCTACCAAGACTGTGCCTACCACACCATATCAGATGTGGAGTGGGAAGAAACCCCATCTTCAGTATATAAAGATTTGGGGATGTCCAGCTTTTGTTAAAAAGCAGCATGTGGACAAGCTCGAGGCACGATCAGTAAAGTGTATGTTTGTGGGATATCCAAAGAACTCCAGGGGATATCTATTCTATTACGCAGAGGAACAAAAGGTATTTGTTTCTCGTAATGCCCATTTTCTAGAACATCAGTTTTTAGAAAAGGAAACAAGTGGGAGCGAAATAGAACTGGAAGAAATTCCAGAACCACAATCTAATACTGAAAGTTTGGTAGAATAAGTAGTTCAAGAAGAACAGGGCATTCCCTCACCCCTCCGCAGGAGTAGTAAGTCGTCTCATCCGCCTGAGAGATACTACGGTTTTTTCATAGATAGGGATAGAGAGGATTGCATCATAGATGATGATGAACCTACTAGCTTTCAGCAGGCCATCTAGAGCGGCGACTCGGTACGATGGCTAGATGCAATGCGGACCGAAATGGAGTCCATGTACACCAACAAAGTATGGACTTTGGACTTTGCTCCAGATGGGGTAAAACCCATAGGATGCAAATGGATCTTCAAGAAAAAGATTGGTGTAGATGGACAGGTGGAAACCTATAAGGCTAGACTTGTTGTAAAGGGTTTTCGTCAAAGACCTGGTTTGGACTATGACGAAACTTTTTCTCCAGTGGCTATGCTCAAATCCATTCGGGTCCTTCTTGCTATTGCTGCCTTCCATGATTATGAAATCTGGCAGATGGACGTAAAGACGGATTTTCTGAATGGAAATTTAGAAGAGTGCGTCTATATGGATCAGCCAGAAGGTTTCAATCAGAGTGGGAGCAGCGGGAAAGTATGCAAGTTGCTTAAATCCATTTATGGATTAAAGCAAGCATCGCGGAGTTAGAACATTTGTTTTGATGAAACAGTCAAAGAATATGACTTTATCAAAAATCCAGATGAACCATGCATATATAGTAAAGTTGTAGCAAGAACTGTCGTATTCCTCGTCTTGTACGTGGATGACATTCTATTGATAGGAAATGACATTCCTATGCTACAATCTGTCAAAGGATTCTTGTCACACAGGTTCTCCATGAAAGAGCTGGGTGATGCCTCTTACATTCTGGGGATCCGGATCTATCGTGATAGATCCAAGAGGATGTTGGGACTTTCGCAGTCCAGGTATATCGACACTGTACTGAAAAGATTCAGTATGGAAGATTCTAAGCACGGTAATCTGTGGCTTGTCACGGAATCACCCTATCCAAAGAGATGTCTCCCAGGACTGATTTGGAAAGGGAACGCATGTCTATTATACCCTACGCTTCTGCGGTAGGCTCTATAATGTATGCGATGTTGTGCACCAGACCAGATGTAGATTACGCACTGAGCGTGGTAAGCCGGTATCAGTCAGACCCAGGGGAGAATCACTGGATAGCAGTAAAGAACATTCTCAAGTACCTGAAGAGGACTAAGGAGAGGTTCTTGGTTTACGGCGGAAAAGACCTCAGGATGGAGGCCTTTGCTGATTCCGGCTTCCAGAGTGATAAGGATGATTCCAAGTCCATGTCAGGTTATGTCTTTACCCTCAATGGAGGGGCGGTGTGCTGGAGGAGATCCAAGCAGGACACCGTTGCTGACTCGACGATGGAAGCGGAGTATATTGCTGCTTGCGATGCCGCAAAAGAAGCGGTCTGGATGAAGAAGTTCCTAACAAATCTTCAGGTGGTTCCTACCATTGTTGATCCAATACCTCTGTATTGCGACAACAACGGAGCTATAGCTTTAGCGAAGGAACCAAGGTCCCATCAGAAGCCCAGACACATCTTAAGGCGGTATCACCTGATCAGGCAGATCATTGATCATCGGGAGATCGAGGTTCGGAGAGTTCCTACCGAAGAGAACATTGCTGATCCATTCCCGAAGGCCCTACCTCAGATTCAGTTCGAGAGGCTACTCGAGATCATCGGTCTTCGATATGCCAGTACATGGCCCTAGTGCAAATAGGAGATGGTTAGTGTATATGCCCTAGGGGCCATTATTGTCTCATACTAGTTTGTATATTACTTAAAGGAAGCTTGGGATATTCACATGTATATAATAGTCTTGCTAAACATGGTAGTATGCTACTTGGTTTTTTCTATCTTAATATGTGAGTATACGTATTGATAGAGCTCTTAGGATCTTGCTTGACTACCAGCATTGTGATGGCAGTCACACTAGTGTGGGCTGGATAGTCTACAAGCACATCCTTATTCAGGTCCTTAGTCGTAGGATTATCGAGACAGGGCATCGATACTCCGGAGTTGACTAGTGTGTACGCTTCTCATCCCAGTTGGGGAGATGGTCTTTTCCACAGCCGTCAGTACGTCATACTGGAGATAGTATGCAGGTGCTCGTTAGGTTACGGGTACACCGGACAGGTCTCACGGGGAACTGTTAGTTGGTATTATACCCATCGTCAGTTAACAGTTCCCAGGTGACATGAGTACAGCATAGTCCGCAGACTTGACACTGCTACTTCGCCTCGAGTGTGTCCCACTGTTCTTAGATTGCTACCCTACCACGGCTCAAAGGAGTCGTGCAAACAGGTTGCAGTTGGGTGCAGTCCCGAGCACTTGGAGGCAGTGGCGGTTAGACAGAATTCGTCTCCCTCGGTATTGGGAGTTGATATCGCGCTGTGTCAGAGAGCCATTACGCAAAGTCCCTGGCCAGGGCAAGCGAGATTTACTGGTAGGTTCCAGTTGTTTTCTCAGGGTGTAATGGGCTACGCTCCGACACGACTTATACCGCTATTTGGGGACTGACGCTTGCCGCCCCTCTAGGCCAGATATGCGATAGTCTTAGACGAACAGACCGGACTGTACGGAGATTGTCACATCAAACTCAGTAGGAGTTCGGATGGGTTTCCTCATTGGCCTTCTTATCGACATCTACCTGGGGACCGTTACGTACAGCTAGTGCCGCTTGCGGTCTTTGGTTAAACCCACTGTCAGCATAGTAGTCGAGTCTCTAGAGTCCCACACAGAGAGTTTCCCTACTCCAGGCGAAATGATATAGAGGTCGTATGGTTTTACGACAAGGGTTCGGACGCATACGTATGTTTACGCACGTACGACATCCGGACAGTTTTTACTAGCCGGCTTTGGTTTAAGCCAGTTTCTAGTATCCGGTTATTGGATTTATACAGTCTAAAGTTTTTCCGTGTTTTCGCGGATAGGAGGGGCGTTCTCGTAATTTCGTGAGAAGCTTCTTGAAGATGGTGACTTGAGGGTTAAGGTGGCATATGCATTAAATGAGATTAGTGACTCATTTGTATGATTCATCCATGTCATTAATGCATTATAAATGCTTAATGACTCATGGAGATGAATCACCCATTTGTATTTATGAAGCATGGTTGTTAAATCCTTTATTTTCTTTTATGGATAAATAATAATGCTTCATATATATTATGATAGATCATTATCTCATTCCATTCTCTTGCTCACTTTCTCTCTCCTCAAGCTCTCTCTCTTCAAACCCTAATCCTCCCCTCTCATGTGTTGAGACCAAGGATTAGATTAGACTACTTAATCCTTAACCATTCTCTGTATCACCTAGGTTACTTAGATTAGCGATTTAAGAAACCTAGTTACCTCAAGTTAGAGGTGAAGCTTGAAGTAAAGCTCTCGGGTGGATCATCTACTACATAGAGAAGGCCGGAGAGGACGTGGAGAACGAAAAGACGAAGGACACGGTTCATTAGGTATAATCACTTTTCATAGTAGTTGTTAACTTCTATGATTCTTGTTAGTTATAGTTTAGCAAAGATTCTCGGTTAGTCGATGTTTACGCCTAAAACAAGATCGTTTTTCATTATTCCGCCTCCCCGTAAGCCGTGGGGTGTTGTACATCAAATTACACTATTTGCACGACTTCTTTGAGCCGTGGTAGGGTAGCAGTCTAAGAACAGTAGGACATACTCGAGGAGAAGTAGCAGTGTTAAGTCTGCGGGCTATGCTGTACTCATGTCACCTGGGAACTGTTAACTGACGACGGGTATAATCCCAACCAACAGTTCCCTGTGAGTCCTGTCCGGTGTACCCGTAACCTAACGAGTACCTGTATACTATCTCCAGTACGACGTACTGATGGCTGTGGGACAGACCATCTCCCCAACTGGGATGAGAAGCGTACACACCAGTCTACTCCGGAGTATCGATGCCATGTCTCAATAATCGTACGACTAGGGACCTGTATAAGATGTTGCTTATAGACTACCCAGCCCCCACTAGTGTGACTGCCATCACAACGCTGGTAATCAAGCAAAGATCCTAAGGGCTCTACTAATATGTATAAGCGATACATTACAAGAAACATATGCACATATTAAAGTAGACTCAGACCAAGTAGCATACTACCATTTTTAGCAAGACTGTCAATACAACTGTGAATATCCCAAGCTTCCATTAAGTAATATACAAACTAGTATGATACAGTAATGGCCATCTAGGGCATAAACACTAACATGGTTCTTGGCAATCCAAACTTTGCAATCTTTCTTCCAATGGCCTTTCCTACGACAGTGGAAGCACTCGTCCTTTGCCACTACTGGCACCACAACCTTTGCCTTTCCCTTGACTCTCACCTTACCAACACCACCTCTTGGTTTGGTAGCGGCCTTCTTCTTCCGTCCTATGGCCCTTGCCTTAGACCTGGAAGAGGAAGAACCACGAACAAACATAGTGGGTGTTTCCCTTGCCTTCTGCAAGGTTCCCTCTTCACTCCTCAACATGTTAAGGAGTTCTGAAAGTTCAACTTCTTTACCTTGAATGTTGAAATTCAAGATAAACTGGGCGTAGGTGGAAGGAAGGGACTGGAGAATCAAGTCTGTATACAGCTCGTTCTCTAATGTTGTCCCAAGGTCTGCGAGCTCTTCAATATAGCCAATCATCTTAAGGACATGTTCCCCTACAGATGATCCGACGGCCATCCTCGACTGAAACAAGTTCTTCGAGGTCTCGTATCTAGCTATACGAGATTTCTCTCCATACAGTTTCTTGGTATGGAGAAATATGGATTCTAGATCCATATTCTCCTACCTCCTCTGATGTTCATTATTCATAGAGGCAAGCACGATGCACTTGGCCTTCGCGCAGTCTAACTCCCAGGTCTTGAGGATTTCCTTATCCGCGACTCTGGATTCAGGACCTGGGACGGCAAGGGCCTTTGTAGCAAGGACATACCCTAATTTGTCATAGGTAATAACCATCTTAACATTCTGGAACCAATCTTTATAGTTTGGCCCTGTCAAAATATTTTTATCTAATAATAACTTAAGGCCTGTCATGTTCTGGGTCGCTGCAATGAGAGAGAGAGGGATCACTTTAGCATGATGCTCTTGCATGTTTAGAGTGGTTTTTAGTTTATCTAAACAGGATGGCTCCCACTGTTTCTCGAATCCCTCCTCAAACCAAAAAGGAAGAAATAGTCAGGATTATTCTCACCATACAATACTTGCTTAACCGTTCAGCCAGGCCGGTGTCAGTACTTCGAGGGAGATTTTACGACGCTTTCGCGAAGTTCCTTAATTAAATAACCTCTTTTCTCTGGGGGCGTAGCCCCGCTGACACCTTTCTCGACACCTACTTGGTTTATAGCATTGATCGTTAAGTGACGAATCTCCTGATGAGTAGCGGATACTCACAGTAGGATCGGGATCCAAATATCATCGTGTAATAAAGCTGAAGGAATCCTACCAAAATTATCACACTCCAAATGGTATGCAACTCTTAGCAAATTTCAGTTTCTTTAGAAATTCCCGATGTGGATTTTTGCCCCATGCTCTTATGACCTTGGTCAAAATGTCATAAGTCACATGTCAAGTTCTACCCATCATTATCTTATTAATTTGAACCCACCCGTACATACCCCTGACATTGGCCAAATGATAGTATGACTGTCCCAAACCAACTCATCTATCTATGCAACAAATGAATACCCAGCAGCTACCAAACACTATGCCTTGGCATTGGTCAAAATACATAGCTTGAATACTATTGAATACCCAAATGAAATGACGGAGGGCTACGAATGGTTTTGGCGAAACTGTGAATTTAGTGAACTTGATATGATTGAAGGAACCTGATAGTTTTTAAAAGGAGTGGTTTAAGCTCCGCAATTAAAAAATATCTTCTGTTTTTAAAATAACCGAGTGGTTTCTTTTTAACTGTTCCAAAGATTCAACTTTGGTTTATTTTCTTTGCATTAATATAATGCGTCCCATCATTTAACCTATCATTGCAGAAAACAACGAAAATACAACGTCCTCTTATGCCATCCGCATGCGCCACTGGGCCCCTTCATTCACCCGTTAGGTTACTTAACTAACGACAGAGCGGGGGCTGGGCTAGCGCGGATGCAAAACATAAGTGACGCCTACTAAATATCATATATAGATATTGTACATTCGTCAGACGCAATAATAGGCATTCCAGATCACAGATGAACATATTGGATTTTCTACGAATCCGCATTCCTTTTGAGCCTGCAAAGAAAGAAGGATTACACAGTCGCGATGAATAGCCAAAACCCCACCCTAGACCCCTACGGGTACGGCAAACTACTCGCCTAGTACCCGAAGTGAAGCGGCCTCCCTCAACGACGTGAGTAGGCCACTAAACACTTCAAAGTACCCGGTAGTTTGTGCACCCCAGCTTGGGTCTATCCTAGAAGCAGAAAATAGTAAATGAAATAATACAACGGTGGCTACAAGCTCAACCCGGATGTGCCCTGCAAAAAAATATTACAACGAATTACAATTTACATTTGAATGAAAGAAACACTCCTCTCACATCCCCGGCTATCCATTCACGACAATCTAACAAGTTCACAATCACAAACCAGTAAAAACCATTACAGAAATGTGCAACCCCCTGCTAACCGACATAGTAGCAGTTAGGGAAGGTTTACGAACACATTAAACACAACACAGATATAATCAAGTTATCCAAACATCTTAGAATTTCGATCAAGCAACACAAATGAATCTACTCCAAACAATTCTCTGTGCACATAAAATCTGAGCAGAAACAGAACATCCCAGAAAACACAACATCAACACAGAAGAATAACTGAGAAAATTTAGGTAGACTCGGAGTCAACTCGGTCGCGGATCCGCGGCGGATCGCTTGGATCGGCGGCGGTTCCGCGGTGGTATGGCCAATTCACAGTCCCAAATTTGTTCACAATTCTTAAAATTCCCTGCTTGTAGTTTTAAGGGTCCCTGAAAAATTTTTAGACCCCGTTTTAAAATCGGCAGAAGCATGGTGAAAACGTCGTATTTTCGGGTTCGTTTTGCGATCAAATTTCTAACGACTTTGCTAACATGTTAGTTATGGTTTAGCTAGGCTCTGATACCACTGTAAGTCGATGTTAGACATCCCATATGATGCGGGGAGGCGGAATAAGTAAAACAATCATTTTGTTTAAGTTAACATCGACTAACTTTACGGATCTTTGCTAAACCCTACCTAACAACTATCTAGAAGTGATTAACTACTATGATAAATGATTATACCTAAAGGTTCAAGTTCTTCTTGTTCTTGTAGTTCACCTCCTCGTCGGCCTCCTCGATGTGATAGAAGATCCACCCGAGAGTTCCTTCTCCAAGCTTTAACCTCTCACTTGAGGTAACTAGGTGGCTATGATTGCTAATCAAGGTAACCTAGAGGATATAAAGATGGATTAGGGATCTATTAGTCTTGCTAACCCTTGGATCTCAACACATGAGAGGATTAGGGTTAGGCCTTTGAAGAGAGAGAGCTTGAGGAGAGAGAATGTGAAAGTGAGAATGAAATGAATTCTCACTCATTTGTGAATATATGAAGCATGATAATTATCTAAATGAATAACATATAATAATATCAACCATGCTTCATTAATTCACTTTGGATGAATCATCTCATGAGTCATTAAGCAATAAATGCTTCATTAACTCATTTTGATGAATCACTCCATGAGTCACTAATCCATTTAATGCAAATTCCACCTAAGCTCTCCACCTCATCTTTCTTCTAGAAGCTTCTCGACTAATTACGAGAATGCCCCTTACATCCGTAAAAACACAGAAATACTGAGACTGTATAAATCCAATAATCCAATACTAGAATCTGGCTTAAACAAAAGCCCGCTAGTAAAAACTGTCCGAACATCGTACGTGCATAAATACACGTATGTGTCCGAACCCTGTCGTAAAACCATACGACCTCTATATCGTTTCCCCTGAAGCAAGGAAACTCTCTGTGTTGGACTCTAAATACTCGACACTACGCTGGCAGTGGGTTTAACCACAGGCCGCAAGCGGTACTAGCTATACGTAACAGTCCCCAGGTAAATGTCGATAAGAAGGCCGATGAAGAAACCCATCCGAACTCCTACTGAGCCTGATATGACAATCTCTGTACAGTCCGTTCTGTTCGTCTAAGACTATCGCATATCGGGCCTAGGGGACGGTAAGCGTCAGTCCCCTAAAAGCTGTATAAGTCATATCGGAGTGAAGCCCATCACACCTTGAGAAGCAACCGGAAAACCTACCAGTAAATCTCGTTTGCCCTGGCCAAGGACTTTGCGTAATGGCTCTCCAAACACAGCGCGATATCATCTCCCAATACCGGGAGAGACGAATCCTATCTAACCGCCACTGCCTCCAAGTGCTTCGGGACTGCACCCAACTGCTACCTGTTTGCACGACTTCTTTGAGCCGTGGTAGGGTAGCAATCTAAGAACAGTGGGAACACACTCGAGACGAAGCAGCAGTGTCAAGTCTGCGGACTATGTTGTACTCATGTCACCTGGTAACTGTTAACTGACGACGGGTATAATACCAACCAACAGTTCCCTGTGAGTCCTGTTCGGTGTACCTGTAACCCAACGAGCACCTATATACTATCTCCAGTACAACGTACTAATGGCTGTGGGACAGACCATTTCCCCTGCTAGGATGAGAAGCGTACACACTAGTCTACTTGGAGTATCGATGCCCTGTCTTGATAATCCTATGACTAGGGACCTGAAAAGGATGTGCTTGTAGACTATCCAGCCCCCACCAGTGTGGCTGCCATCACAACGCTGGTAGTCAAGCAAGATCCTAAGGGCTCTATCAATATGTATTCGCGATATGCTAACATATACACATATTAAGATAGATATAAACCAAGTAGCATACTACTATGTTGAGCGAGACTATTAATATAACTGTGAATAACCCAAGCTTCCATTAAGTAATATACAAACTAGTATGATACAATAATGGCTCCTAGGGTATATACACTGACAAAACTCATACTAGTGGTCAAGAGACCTATGATCCTGAATCGTGCCAAACGAGGGAAATTCGAGCCGAACTATGAGGACCCATACATCATAGAAAAAGTCTACCAAGGTGGGGCTTACTTGCTCATGGATATGTATGGCGAAAGACCCTTCAGGCCAATAAATGGCTGGTTCCTGAAAAAATACTATGCTTGACGAGTCACGAACCAAGTCAATGATAGATGACGACGCCTATGTCCGCTCGCTATCTTCCTGAGTCCAAACTCTATAAGTAGTGCCCAGCGAAACCTCGCCTCCAAAGCTTCGGACCGAGAAGTCCTAAAACTAACAACGGACCGAGATGTCCTAAAACTAACAACGGACCGAGATATCCTAAAACTAACAACGGACCGAGATGTCCTAAAACTAACGACTGACCAAAAACGTCTCTAAACTACTACAAACCGCAGCATCCTAGGGCTGACACAAAAAAAATCGGTACGTCCATAAGCGAAATGGGTACGGATGAAAACCGGAAAGGGCTCCGTGAGTAAAAACAGCAGGGCGACCGGCGAGTTTGTGAAAACCTGAAAGGGCGCATACTCGTAAAAGAAATTCATGCACACTTGCAAGGTCCTCTCGACCTTGTAAGGAGAAAATACTTGCGTGAGATCCTTACGACTCATAAGAGAGCAACATACTTAGGATCCCTGTGATTCCTAAGGAGAAATTACACTTACGAGATTCTCACTACTTGTAAGGAGAATTCCCCCTATGAGACCCTCATGGCTCATAGGATTCAAAAGCCTTAAGCTACAGGGACCGGAACATGTTCTTAAGCCATCACATTTCCCAAACTGCCCTACAAGTGGTTCGATGTTGACCCTTTGATACAATCCACGGACACAAATAAATGTATCCCCCACCAAGTTCCATCAATGGCGTGAAGTCCCCCTATTTGGTGAACATACACTTGTAAGTCCTCTCGACTTATAAGGAGAAAATACTCTTATGAGTTCCTTACGACACATAAGAGAGAACGCCACTTAGAATTCCTCACGACTTCTAAGGAGAACATACACCTATGAGATCCTCATGACTCGTAGGGAGAAACACCTTTATGAGACCCTTACGGCTTATGAAGTCAAAAGCATTAGTCGACAGGATCCTAACCCTGTTTGCTATGCCACCTTTGTTCGAATCGCCAAGGGCAGATGATGATTCGCTCCTTGCAATATCCTAGTTGTAGCGATGCTGATGCCTAAATCGGTAACAAATTCCAAGTCCTTTCACGGCAAATGATGATTCGATCCTGACAATATTCCAGTCGCATCGGTGCTGATGCTAAGATTGGTATCAGATCCCAAGTTCCATACTCACGGCGAAAAGTCAGCAAGCCATAAATGCATATGAAATAGTCGAAATGATAGGGTAACTTGCAACAAAATCAGCAAGTAAAAAATATGCATACAAAAATAGCCGAAATGATTGGGCAACTAGTAATAAAAAGCAGCGAGTAAAAGGAAAAATAGCCGAAATGATTGGGCATCGCGAAAAAATAGCCGAAATGATTGGGCAATCGCGACTTTCACGATATAAAAGCTGAAATGATAGAGCATCGCGGAAAGAAATAAAAAAAACAAAAGAATGAAACTTTTGCCTTACAGGTGAGTCCATACTAACCCTTGTATACAATCCATGAGCATAAACAAAAAGGGGACCACATTTCCCTACCAGACCTTGTCAAAGGAAGAGTCGGATCTCGATGGCAACATCTGCATCTCAGAAGATCAACACGGCGTTCCTTCTCAACTCCAGAAGCATGCAGACGTAACGTCAACAACCGACCTCAGGGTCGCAACAAAGCGGATCCATGGCAAAGTCCCTAGTTCCAAATCTCGACGGCCACTCTACATCCTAGAGACCAACAACGGCGTTCCTCCTTATTCCAGCAGAATACGGACGCGACACCACCAATAGGAGCCACGGCAAAATCCCCAGTTCCAAGACTCTACGGTTTACAGACAACCTGGAGTCAGCAAATGACCCCGTCACGGAAATGCGTCAGCATATGACCCCGTCACGGAAATACGTCAGCAAATGACCCCGTCGGGGAAATACGTCAGCAAATGACCCCGTCACGGAAATACGTCATCCAATGACCCCGTCGCGGAAACACGTCAGCAAATGACCCCGTCTCGGAAATACGTTATCCAATGACCCCGTCGCGGAAATACGTCATTCAATGACCCCGTCGCGGAAATACGTCATCCAAATGACCCCATTGCGGAAATACGTCAGCAAATGACCCCGTCTCGGAAATACGTCATCCAATGACCCCGTCTCGGAAACACATCATCCAATGACCCCGTCTAGGAAACACGTGAGCAAATGACCCCGTCTTGGAAATACGTCAGCAAATGACCCCATCGCGGAAATACGTCAGCAAATGACCCCATCGTGGAAATACATCATCCAAATGACCCCGTCGCGGAAATACGTCAGCAAATGACCCCATCTCGGAAATACGGCATCCAATGACCCCGTCGCGAAAATACGTCATCCAATGACCTCGTCGTGGAAATACGTTAGCAAAGGACCCCATCTCGAAAATACGTCATCTAATAACCCCGTCGCGGAAATACGTCATCAATGACCCCGTCGTGGAAATACGTCATCCAAATGACCCCGTCGCGGAAATACGTCAGTAAATGACCCATCGCGGAAATACGTCAGTAAATGACCCCGTCTCGGAAATACGTCATCCAATGACCCCGTCGCGGAAATACGTCATCCAATGACCCCGTCGCGGAAACACATCATCCAAATGACCCCGTCGCGGAAATACATCATCCAATGACCCCGTCGCGGAAATACGCCATCCAATGACCCCTTCGTGGAAACACATCAGCAAATGACCCGTCTCGGAAATACGTCATCCAATGACCCTGTCTCGGAAATACATCATCCAATGACCCCGTCTCGGAAACACGTCAGCAAATGACCCCGTCTCGGAAACACGTCAGCAAATGACCTCGTCGCGGAAATACGTCAGCAAAATGACCCCGTCGTGGAAATACATCAGCAAATGACCCCGTCTTGGAAATACGTCATCCAATGACCCCGTCGCGGAAATACGTCATCCAATGACCCTGTCGTGGAAATATGTCATCAAATGACCCCGTCGCGGAAATACGTCAGCAAATGACCCCGTCACGGAAATACGTCATCTAATGACCCCGTCGCGGAAACACGTCATCCAATAACCCCGTCTCGGAAGTACATCATCTAATGACCCCGTCTCGGAACTACGTCATCCAATGACCCCGACACTGCAGAAAGTGGAGTACGTCTACCCCGACACCGCAGAAAGCGGAGTACGTCAACCCCGACACCGCAGAAAGCGGAGTACGTCAACCCTGACACCTTAAAAAGCGGAGCACGTTAATCCTGACACCGCAGAAAGCGGAGTACATCAACCCTGACACCACAGAAAGCGGAGCACGTCAACCCTGACACCGCAGAAAGTGGAGTACGTCAACCATGACATCGCAGAAAGCGGAGTACGTCAAACCTGACACCGCAGAAAGCGGAGCACGTCAACCCTGACACCGCAGAAAGCGGAGCATATCAACCCTGACACCACAGAAAGCGGAGTACATCAACCGCCACACCGCAGAAAGCGGAGTAAGTCAACCAATAATCCCTCGGTTCGTCTCGACTTGTAGGGGAAAGCCTTAGGCAACGGGGATAGGACCTGTTTCTTAAGCATTGGGACCCTGCAAGTCGGCCCGAGATGGACCATTGTATACTATTCACGGGTCACACTCTCTAAAGTCGAATCTCGACAAGGAGGGAAACAACCATTTACGAGTTCTCTCGACTTGTGAAAGCGAAAAATTCTCTTGTGAGATCCTTACGACTCTTGAAAGAAAACGCACTTAGGAATCCTCACAACTCCTAAGGAGAAAATACACCTACGAGATCCTCTCGACTCATAGGAAGAAAATTCTTTATGAGACCCTCACGGCTCATAAAGGTGAAAAGTCTCAGACGACAGACCTGAACCTGTTTCCTAAGCCATCGCTGCCCTACAAGGAGGTCAATGTGGACTATCTACGGGCCACATTTGCCAAAGCCACATTCGCTAATGAAATAAAGAAGCTACTTATGGGTCCTCACGATTCGTAAGGAAAATATCCGAGTGAGATCCTTATGACTCACGGAGGCGATGAACACTTAGAAATCCTCACGATTTTCTAGGGAGAATTTGCACCTACGAGATCCTCTCGACTTGTAAGGGGAAAAAACCTTCTTGAGACCTTTACGGGTCATGAAGATGGAAAAAGTCTTAGGCTACAAGAACCTAAACTTGTCTCCTAAGCCATCAATTCTACGGTCACACATTACTTTGCACTACTTCAACCACGTACATGCTTACGTGGGCAAAGTAGTGGGGGCATTTGTTACTGCCAAAATTTTCGGCCAAGAGCTACTTGTTCCCTTATAAAAAGTGGGGAGAGTCCTCAAAATTTGGCCTCACGTGTTAAACACATGGCCGCTCATATGCAAAGCATATGGGCGCTGAAAATAAAACAATTAATGGCCAAATAGGCCTCACGTGTAAAACACGTGAGCGTTCATATGCAAAGCATATAAGCGCTAAACATAAATCACCAATTGCCAAACAGGCCTCACGTGTAAAACACGTGAGCGCTCATATATGCAAAGCATATGAGCGCCGAACATAAACAGGCTAAAACCCATACTAGGGGTCACGTGTTAAACACGAGAGTGCTTTTGCCAATCACATGCAAAGCATGTGAGCACCCTAATTTAAAATGTTCCTATCAAATTCTAGAATTAAATTCTATTTGGAAAATATTTTCTTGATCTTCCTTAAACTAGAAAGATCTTCTCTGTTAAACAGAGGACCTTTGGATCAAAAATCCAATGGTGATCATTTGATAGAATAAAAATCTATCATAGGAAAATATTTTCCTAATCTTATAACAAGAATAAAATTCTATGTTAACAAGATATCCATATTAAGAAAATATCTTTCTGATCTTGTTAAACTTAAACAATTTGATAGAGTAAAATTCTAATCTTGTTAAAATTAACAAGATATTCATAGTCTTGTTAAACAAACAAGAAATCTTCTCTGTTAAACAGAGAGGCTTTGGATTAAAAATCCAACGGTGAATAAAATTCACCGATTGATCTAAAAGATCCTGAAATCAATCATGATCTCTCAATAAGGGATTCCCTTAAGAAATTGATTCTTTTCTTTTCATATAAATAGGAGCAAGAAGAGGAGGAAAATGACACACAGAGGGAGAGGGGAAGAAAAATAGAGAGAGAATTTAATTCTCTAAAGAAGAGGAACCCCTCCCAAAAGCTCCCACAAAAAAGAGAATTTAATTCTCAAACCAAGAGTTTAACTCTTCTCAAAGAACTTAGTTCTTCCTCTGGTTAAGATCTGCAGAAGCAGGTCTCTCCACAAGTTGAGAATTTAATTCTCATCGGAGAGATTCTGTGATGTAGATTCAAAACCTAGGGGAAGGAACTGAATCCAAAAGAGTTTAACTCTTACAAAACATATGGGAATTTAATTCCTATGAAACTAGGGTTTAACCCTTCAAAAAGAATTTAATCCCTGCAAAGAACAAAAGGAGAACTTGATTCCTCAGAACCATAGAAGAACTGCCTGATGATTCATTAGCATTCAAACGCTATGGAACAGATCACGTGTTCCCACATGAGCACCCCTGAGGAACAAAAAGGAACAACTGACACCAAGTCACATGATCCTACGTGACCCCCTAATAATGCTTAGCACTTTCAAAAGGAAAATGGGAATAGATCAAAGACAGTTCCCATTATGGGTCACCTCACGTGATCCCACGTGACCCCTTAATAGTGCTTATTACTTTCAAAAGAGAAAAGGGAATAAACCCTATTTTTGGGGCGCCTCACGTGATCCCACGTGACCCCCTAACAGTGCTTAGAACTTATAAAAGAATAAGAGAATAAAAGAGGCAGCGCCCAACTCTAAGCGCCTCACGTGCCACACGTAAGCGCCCCAACTTTCAGTGTTTAACACTGCTATGGTGCCTTACGTGCCACATGTGAGCATCCTAAATTCCAGTGTTTAACACTGCTTTAAAGCCGCACGTGGGAGAACGTGAGCGCTGAGCTTATACTAGTGTTTAACACTATAAGAGGCCAACATTAGGCAACCCTGGACCAAATCTTCCGAGGCTAATCAATTGAGCCCCTCACACTTTGGGTCCCCCAAACCGATCTCAGTCCCAAAGATAGACAATGAGCTCCTAACAGATGGCATCTAAAATGATGTTTAGCTTATCCTCCCCCTCAGTTGGGACTTTGGTTCAAGGATACATCTCTTCACACCTCTGATACATATCGTTGTAATTCTTTAACGTCTTCAGAGAGGTGGAGGGTCCCAATAACCAATAACTCATGGCGCACCCCCAAACCGATGAGCCAAAACTCTATGGACTATGATATCCTTAAACATGGACTATGATGTTCTTAAACCCAATGGACCGCAACGTCCCTAAACTAAACTCTACGGACTATGATGTCCTTAAACAACAGACTATGATGTCTTTAATGTTGGATATGTATGCCCTAGAGGCCTGTATTGTATAGGATACTAGGCATGTATATGTACAGAAACAATCTTTGCCCGAAATGATAGTATGCTATCTGGTTTATCTTTATCATAACATGTGATGTGTTGATGAAGCCCTTAGGACTATGCTTGACTACCAGGATTATGATGAGATCATACTGGTGGGGGACCTGGGCAGTCTACAAGCATATCCTTCAATAGTTCCTAGTCGAGGGTATATCGAGACAGGGCATCGGTATTACCAGATTAGACTAGTGTGTACGTTTCTTGACCCTGGGGGCGATGGTTGATTCCACTACCATTGATGTTTGACATCAAAGATTGTACACAGGTGCTCATTGGAGAATGGATACACCGAACAGGACTCGCTGAGAACTCCTAGATGGTATATATACCTATTGTCAGATAGCAGTTCTCTAGCGACACTTGTACAGGTTAGTCTGTAGACCCGAGATCATCATAGAGTCTTGTGTGATTCCCACTGTACTTTAATTTCCTCCCTACCACGGCTCTATTGAGTCGTGCAAACAGGTGGATTTTGGGTACAGTCCTGAATCATATGGAGACAGTGAGCGATAGGAGGGGTTTCGTCTCTCCCGGTATAGGGAGTTGATGTCGCGCTATGTTTGATCGGCTATAACACCTAAATCCCTGGCCAGGGTTCTCGAGGTTTACTGATAAGTGTTATCAGTAGTTTCTCGAACTGTTATGAGCCATAAATCAGCATGACTTATAAAGTTACTGGGGTCTGACATTTACCACCCTTAGACTTCATATGCGGCGTATCAGACGAAAAGACCGGACTATACGGTAAGTGTTGCTTGCAGGCTCGTAAGGGTTGTGATGAGTTCGCTCGTTGGCCACCTTTTCGTCATGTACCTGGGTAGCCGTTACGCATAGCTAGTGCCGCTGACGTGCTTGTGGTTAAACCCACTGCCAGCGTACTGTCGAGTCTTTAGAGTCCCACACAGAGAGTTCCCTCGTTCAGGCGAAATATGTAGAGGCTGTAAGTTGTTATGGCAGCCGTAAGCTGTTACGGCAGGATTTCGATTATGTTCCTGTAATTGTTACAAGAATAATAATCGAAAGGATAATACTGGTAAACTTTGGTTTAAGTCAGATACCGGTATTATATTATTGGATTAATTGTATTCGTATTTTTCGGATACGGGTATACGGTATACGGAGGAGGGGTATTTTTGTAATTGTTGCAAGAATACCTTCTAGAAGGTGCCACCTCATGATGATATCATAATGACATCATTTATTTTATGAAAATAAATAAATGAGGTGGAAATTAAAAAGATACAAGCATGGTTGAAATGATGGGTTTTATTTCTTATATAGTTTTGGAGTTACTATTGAAGCATGGTGCTAATTTATATAATGCATGCTTCAATTATTTCATTTAGTGTTATACCCTTTTTTATCATGCTTGAACTCTTTAAATCATGACAAACACTTACTCCTTCTCATCTCCTCCTTCTCCTTCTTCTTATAAATAGCTTCACATGAGATGTGAATGTTAAATGAATCAAGAGAAGGTTAAGAGAAAGAAATGCTAAAGATTTCAAGTTAATCCAATACACTCATCTCTACATAATCCTAGTAACCTATTCTAGCAAAATTGGTCTCTAGGTTAAACTCTTGTGAAGAGTTTCTAGCTCGCACGATAACTCTCGGGTGGATCATCTAGGTCTTAGGTGGCCGGAGATCGAAGACATCGGCAACATCTAAAGGAGCTAAGGAGTTCATCAAAGAGAAAACCCGAAGGACCGTATCATTGAGGTATAATCCCTAACATAGTAGATAAGATCTCTAGTTAGGTTTTTCTAGTTGTGGTTTAGCCAAGATCTTCGGTTAAGTGCGTGTTGTATGCCAAGAAAATTTTCGTTCACCGCTTCCGCCGCGCCACAAGAGTTGTGGGAGCATGCAACATAAACTAACATGGTATCAGAGCCTAACTAAACCACAATTAGATGTTAGCCAAAAGTTAGAAGCTCGATCGACAGTTTTTTCTCCCGAAAACTCGTATTCTGCCCTTGCTGCTGTCAGTTTTTGAAAGTGTTCCAAAATTAATTTGACATGTCTTAAAAATACAAGCAGGGTTTTCTAAGAACACTGTAGAAATCCGGAGTTCTAACTCGACTAAAGAGCCGCGGATCCGCGGCCAAACCCATGGTTTTGCCGCGGATCCGCCGCCGAGTTGGGGCCGCGTCGACTCATTTTTCTACAGTGCTCATATATTGAAGAATTAGGGTTTCTGGGATATAAATAATTTTACAAAGGTGTTTGTACAGGAACATGTCAAGTGTTGGTATGGTTTAAAATTATCGATCGAAATTCTAATAGTGTTTGGCTAATCGGGTTTTTCGTTTTTTTTTGGGATATGTGTTTGAAACGTCCGCTAATTGCTATTGACGATTAGTGGGGGTTGCACATATGGATATCATGGGACGGTATGTGTATATGAATGTGTTGAATCGTCGTGATGAATGGCCGGGGGGTGTGAGAAGAGCGTTTTTTTCTTTTCTTTCATTCCATGTAATTTGTAAAAAGCCATGTAATATTGTTTTACGGGGTACATCCGGGATGAGGTTGTAGCCACCATTGTATAATTTCTTTTTACTGTTTTTGCTCCTAAGATAGACCCAAGGTGGGGTGCACAAACTATCAGGTTTTCGAAGTGCAGAGTGGCCTACTCAATTGTTGAGGAAGGTTGCTACACTTCGGGAATTTGGCGGGTAGTTTGCCGCACCCGTAGGGGTCTAAAGGGGGGGGTTTGGCTATTCATCACGACCGTGGAATCCGTTTTTCATTAAGGGCTTGAATGAAATACGGAATTCCTAGTATATCCAATGCATTCATCTGTGATCTGAAATGGTTATATTTATATATGAGATATATAATAAATGTTGCTTATGTTTTGCACCCGCACTAGTCCAGCCCCAGCTCTGCCGTTAGTTAAGTAACCTGACGGTGCATGACGGGACCCAGTGACGAATGCGGATGGCATAAGCGTACGTTCTATTTTTCCGTTTCTTTTCTGTGATGTTTAGGAAACGTCAATGATGGGACTACATTAATGTGATTAATGATAAGAGAAAGAAACCTAAAAATGTTGTAGAATCAATTTTTTTTAAAAAAGGGTAACTCTAGCTTTTGTTTTGCATAGCGGTATTCTTGAATATCCTGCACCTCATTCGATGAGGAAAGGGCCGAGATCCCTTCACCGGGAGTGACCCCTTTAGCGAAACTGGAAAATGTTACAAAGAACTCGATTTGATTTTATAGTTGATCTAACTTTGCTTTGCATCGTGGTATTTTCATATCCAGCACCTTATTCGATAAGGAAACAGCCGAGATCCCTTCACCGGGAGTGACCTCTTTAGAAAAATTAGAAAGATACTACAAAACCATTCGATTTTTAAAACTGGAGCTTAAACCACTCCTTCCCACTCGATTCTACAACGATATCAAGTTCAAAACGTTAAA
Source organism: Agapanthus africanus (assembly GCA_030015575.1). Classification (NCBI taxonomy): domain Eukaryota; kingdom Viridiplantae; phylum Streptophyta; class Magnoliopsida; order Asparagales; family Amaryllidaceae; genus Agapanthus; species Agapanthus africanus. Next base: position 215,479,009 of record JASDDO010000008.1, read on the forward strand.
GGTTTTCATAAAAACCATCCGTTGCCCTCCGCCATTTTAGGAAGCAGAGTACTTAGTATTCGTGCCACGTTTGTTGACCATAGTTAAGGCGTGGTGTACGGTAGCTAAGTGGTGAATTCTTACAAAGCATTTGATACGATCGATTAGGGCATTCTCATGACTTTGTTGACCATAGTTAAGGGTCATGTGGGTGGGTCTAAATCAATCACAAAATGGCGGGTTGAACTTGACTAGTACTTATGATTTGTTGACCATAGTTAAGGTCATAAGTCACTAGGGGTAAAAATCATATCGGGAATTTCAAGAGTTGAGATTTGCAATGAGATTGCATACCTTCTATATGATAGTTGGATCCCGATCCCACTGTGAGTAAAAGTTACTCCCGGGAGAATTTTGCACTTTTTGGTTAGCGAACTTGTAGATTGTAATTTATCCTGGCTAGTTTTCTTTTTAGGTTTGAAGGAAAATTTGATAAAAAGCAGTGGGAGAAAACAATTAGATAAGATTAATAACCAATCTAATTATGCAAGAGCAATCGCTGAATGACTTCTTTTCTATCTCCTAATAGCAGATACCGATGTCGGGACTTAAACTTTTATTAGACAAAAACAAACTCACTGGACCGAATTACAAAGATTGGCTAAGGAACGTGAATATTGCCCTGACATATGATAAGGTCGGATACGTCCTGACTACTCCAGCCCCTCCTAGCCCAGGTCCTGATTCTTCAGTTGCGGATAAAGAAATCCGTAAGAAATGGGATACAGACTGCGCAACAGCCAAGTGCCTCGCGCTAGCTTCTATGAACAATGAACATCAGAAGCAGCACGAGAAGATGGATGTCCAATCCATTTTTCTCCATACAGAGGAGTTATATGGAGAGCAATCTCGTACTCTCCGATACGAGGCATCTCGAAAGCTGTTTCAGATGCGGATGGCTGCTGGCACGTCTGTAGGTGACCATGTATTGAAGATGATTGGACTTATCGAAGAACATGAGGACCTGGGTTGGACCATGGAGAATGAGCAGTATGTTGATATTGTTCTACAGTCCCTTTCCCCTGCCTTTGCTCAATTCATTGTAAACTTCAACATGCACAAAATGGAGAAGTCTTTACCAGAACTCCTCAATATGTTGAGGAGTGCAAAGAGCACGCTAAAGGTAGCGAAAACTCCCGCTCTTATTGCTGGGCCATCTTCTTCCTCCATCCCGAAAGCCAAGGCCAAGGGAAAGAAGAAGAAGAAGAATCCCGTCAAGCAGAGAGGCGGAGTGAAAAAGGCATCGGGAAGGGACAAGAAAAGGGCTGCTGCGACAGGTCGTGGGGAATGTTTCCACTGCCACCAGACTGGGCACTGGAAGAGAAACTGTGTTAAATACTTGGCCGACCTCCAGAAGAAGAAGCATGGTGATGCTTCCACTTCAGGTGTGTTTGTAACAGAAAACTGTTTTTCAGTTAACTCTGTTTCCTGGGTATTAGATACTGGGTCAGGATCTCACATCTGCAATTGTATGCAGGGGTTGAGAAATAGCAGGTTGTTGAAGAAAGGTGATCACACTCTCCGGGTTGGGAATGGTTCCTCAGTACATGCTACTGTAGTGGGAGAGTATCATCTTGGTTTGCTGTCGGGTTCTATATTGGTTTTGAACCCATGTTATTGTGTACCTTCGATGTTATGTAATATTATATCTGTATCGTTGTTGGACAATGCTGGATATAATTTTGTATTGCAATCTAATGTTATGAACATTAACCTTAATCAAGAGTTGATTGGGTATGGAACATTAAATAACGGGATATACATCCTAAATCAGCATACAGTTTTTTATATACAACACGGAAGCAAAAGAAAGGTTTCAGACATAAATGAAGCTTTCATTTGGCATTGTAGACTTGGTCATATTAATGAAACAAGACTAACCAAGCTACATAAAGATGGATATTTAAACTCGTTTGAATATAAATCTTATGCGACTTGCCAGTCTTGCATCAAAGGTAAAATGACCAAAACTCCGTTTACTGGACACGGAGAGAGAGCTACTGAACTCTTAGGCCTCATACATAGTGATGTATGTGGACCAATGTCTACACATGCAGGAGGTGGTTTTTCATACTTCATAACCTTCACTGATGATTTATCGAGATTCGGGCACGTGTTCTTGTTGAAACATAAGTCCGAAGCCTTTGAAAAGTTCAAGGAGTATAAATCTGAAGTAGAAAAACAAACAGGCTTAAGTATCAAGAAACTTCGATCGGATCGTGGAGGTGAGTATCTAAGCTCAGAGTTTCTAGATTTCCTAAAAGAGAATGGGATTCTCTCTCAGCTCACTCCTACGTATACACCACAGCACAACGGTGTATCGGAAAGGAGGAATCGCACATTATTAGATATGGTACGATCTATGATGAGTGATGCTGAGTTACCAATATCATTTTGGGGGCACGCATTGGAGACTGCGATTTATCTATTGAATAGGGTTCCGACCAAAACCGTGTCTACCACTCCATATGAGATATGGTATGGGAAGAGACCATCTCTTAAAAGAGTTAAGGTATGGGGTTGTCCGGCTTATGTGAAAAAGCAGAATCCAGACAAACTTGAGACACGATCGGTTTTGTGTAAATTTGTGGGATATCCAAAACACTCGTATGGATATCTATTCTACCACAAGGAGGAACAAAGGGTGATTGTTTCTCAGTATGCCACATTTTTAGAAAATGATTTTTTTATAAATGATACTGTTGGCAATGCGGTAGAACTGGAAGAAGTTCCAGATGCACAAACCATTACCGATGAACCTGAGGTTTCAATAGAACCTGACATACCTCAGCCACTCCGTAGATCTAGTAGGACTTCTCGCCCACCTAATAGATACTACGGTTTTCTAATTGACGGAGATAGAGAAGATTGCATCATGGATGATGATGACCCTACTAGTTTTCAGCAAGCTATCACGAGTGGTGACTCAGTGAAATGGTTGGATGCCATGAGATCCGAAATGGAATCCATGCACACCAATAAAGTATGGACTTTGGAGGCTGCACCTTCTGGAGTAAAACCCATAGGGTGCAAATGGATCTTTAAAAGAAAGATTGGTGTGGATGGTCAGGTGTAGACCTATAAAGCTAGGCTGGTAGCAAAAGGATTTCGTCAAAGACCGGGCTTGGACTATGATGAAACTTTTTCACCAGTCGCGATGCTCAAATCCATTCGGATCTTGCTTGCTATAGCTGCTTACTATGATTATGAGATCTGGCAGATGGATGTTAAAACGGCATTTCTAAATGGTGATTTAGAAGAATGCGTTTTTTATGGATCAGCCAGAGGGCTTCATTGATAGTGGAAGCAGCGGAAAAGCATGCAGGCTTCTTAAATCCATCTATGGATTAAAGCAGGCATCACGGAGTTGGAACATCTGCTTTGATGATACAATCAAAGAGTTTGGTTTTATCAAAAATGTGGATGAACCATGTATTTATAAAAGGATTGTAGAGAGTACTGTTACATTCCTCGTATTGTACGTGGACGACATTCTCTTGATAGGAAATGATATTCCTATGCTACAATCGGTCAAACTATTCTTATCGCAGAGGTTCTCCATGAAAGACCTGGGCGATGCCTCGTACATTCTGGGGATAAAGATCTATAGAGATAGATCTAAGAAATTATTGGGATTGTCCCAATCGAGATACATTGACACCATACTAAAGAGGTTTAATATGGAAGATTCCAAGAGGGGTAATTTACCTGCTTGTCATGGGATCACCCTCTCCAAAGAGATGTCTCCAAAGACTGATGAGGAGAGGGCTCGCATGAGCATTATACCCTATGCTTCGGCAGTAGGATCTATAATGTATGCGATGTTATGTACTCGCCCAGATGTAGCTTATGCACTAAGTGCAGTAAGCAGGTATCAATCCAACCCAGGGAAGAAACACTGGACTGCTGTGAAGAACATTCTAAAGTACTTGAGAAGAACTAAAGAAATGTTCTTGGTGTATGGTAACGGAAATCTCCAAATGGAGGGCTTTACCGACTCCAGCTTCCAGAGCGACAAGGATGATAGTAAGTCCATCTCAGGGTTTGTATTTACTCTAAATGGAGGGGCGGTATGTTGGAAGAGTTCCAAACAAGATACCGTCGCTGACTCTACGATGGAAGCTGAGTATATTGCTGCTAATGATGCCGCAAAAGAAGCGGTCTGGATGAGGAAGTTCATTTCAGAACTTCAAGCGGTTCCATCCATTGCTAATCCAATACCTCTGTATTGCGATAACAATGGATCCATGGCTTTGGCAAAGGAACCGAGGTCCCATCAAAAATCCAGACATATCTTGAGGCGGTATCACCTCATCAGGGAGATAGTGGATCGCCAGGACATCGAGGTACGGAGAGTAGACACGAAAGACAACACAGCAGATCCATTCACTAAGGCTATCCCTCAAGTACAGTTTGAGAAACTGTTTGAGCTGTTGGGCATGCGGTACGCCGGAAACTGGTTCTAGCCGGTACTTATTGCATTAATTACAGGCCTTAGTGCAAGTGGGAGATTATTGGATATGTATGCCCTAGAGGCCTATATTGTATAGGATACTAGGCATGTATATGTACAGAAACAATCTTTACTCGAAATGATAGTATGCTATCTGGTTTATCTTTATCATAACATGTGATGTGTTGATGAAGACCTTAGGACTATGCTTGACTACCAGGATTATGATGAGATCATACTGGTGGGGGACCTGGGCAGTCTACAAGCATATCCTTCAATAGTTCCTAGTCGAGGGTATATCGAGACAGGGCATCGGTATTACCATATTAGACTAATGTGTACGTTTCTTGACCCTGGGGGCGATGGTTGATTCCACAACCATTGATGTTTGACATCAAAGATTGTACACAGGTGCTCATTGGAGAATGGGTACACCGAACAGGACTCGCTGAGAACTCCTAGATGGTATATATACCTATTGTCAGATAGCAGTTCTCTAGCGACACTTGTACAGGTTAGTTTGTAGACCCGAGATCGTCATAGAGTCTTGTGTGATTCCCACTGTACTTTAATTTCCTCCCTACCACGGCTCTATTGAGTCGTGCAAACAGGTGGATTTTGGGTACAGTCCCGAATCATATGGAGACAGTGAGTGATAGGAGGGGTTTCGTCTCTCCCGATATAGGGAGTTGATGTCGCGCTATGTTTGATCGGCTATAACACCTAAATCCCTGGCCAGGGTTCTCGAGGTTTACTGATAAGTGTTATCAGTAGTTTCTCGAACTGTTATGAGCCATAAATCAGCATGACTTATAAATTTACTGGGGTCTGACATTTACCACCCCTAGACTTCATATGCGACGTATCAGACGAAGAGACCGGACTGTACGGTAAGTGTTGCTTGCAGGCTCGTAAGGGTTGTGATGAGTTCGCTCGTTGGCCACCTTTTCGTCATGTACCTGGGTAGCCGTTACGCAAAGCTAGTGCCGCTGACGTGCTTGTGGTTAAACCCACTGCCAGCGTACTGTCGAGTCTTTAGAGTCCCACATAGAGAGTTCCCTCGTTCAGGCGAATTATGTAGAGGCTGTAAGTTGTTATGGCAGCCGTAAGCTGTTACGGCAGGATTTCGATTATGTTCCTGTAATTGTTACAAGAATAATAATCGAAAGGATAATACTGGTAAACTTTGGTTTAAGCCAGATACCGGTATTATATTATTGGATTAATTGTATTCGTATTTTTCGGATACGGGTATACGGTATACGGAGGAGGGGTATTTTTGTAATTGTTGCAAGAATACCTTCTAGATGGTGCCACCTCATGATGATATCATAATGACATCATTTATTTTATGAAAATAAATAAATGAGGTGGAAATAAAAATGATACAAGCATGGTTGAAATGATGGGTTTTATTTCTTGTATAGTTTTGGAGTTACTATTGAAGCATGGTGCTAATTTATATAATGCATGCTTCAATTATTTCATTTAGTGTTATACCCTTTTTTATCATGCTTAAACTTTTTAACAAACACTTACTCCTTCTCATCTCCTCCTTCTCCTTCTTCTTATAAATAGCTTCACATGAGATGTGAATGATAAGTGAATCAAGAGAAGGTTAAGAGAAAGAAATGCTAAAGATTTCAAGTTAATCCAATACACTCATCTCTACATAATCCTAGTGACCTATTCTAGCAAAATTGGTCTCTAGGTTAAACTCTTGTGAAGAGTTTCTAGCTCGCACGATAACTCTCGGGTGGATCATCTAGGTCTTGGGTGGCCGGAGATCGAAGACATCGGCAACATCTAAAGGAGCTAAGGAGTTCATCAAAGAGAAAACCCGAAGGACCGTATCATTGAGGTACAATCCCTAACATAGTAGATAAGATCTCTAGTTAGGTTTTTCTAGTTGTGGTTTAGACAAGATCTTCGGTTAAGTGCGTGTTGTATGCCAAGAAAATTTTCGTTCACCGCTTCCGCCGCGCCACAAGAGTTGTGGGAGCATGCAACATAAACTAACATTTAAACCATACAGACTACGATGTCTTTAAACCTTACGGACTATGAGGTCCTTAAACTCATGGACTACGATGTCCTTAAACTCGATGGACCGCAACGTCCCTAAACTAAGACGATAGAGCCCAAATACTCTTTCGTTGGATCTAAATGACCCCAAAACCCCGTTGAGTAGATCTTAGTCTAAAATTAGACTAACGTATCCTCAACAAACATTTAAGTTGATCTTAACTTCAAAGAGGTTAACGATCCTTAAAATCAAACCAAACCCAAATCTAAGAAAATACGGATTTGGACTAATCCCCGCCCTACGGGCGACAACATAAATTAGTCTCCGTATACAATCCACGGGCAACCACAAATAAAACAAACACACACGAGACGAAGTGACCTCCTCGAGCAGAAGAAAGTGGTTACCGCGATGCGGTAACTTAATTAACTGCAGGGGCTTGCGCCTGCAAGGAAAAGCGTCCCCACAATCAAAAACCCCTCATAAATGAGGGGAATCTAACAAAGTCTGCTACAACGGCCGCATCTGTCCAAACCTCCGATGCATGGTGCCATAAATTAACTTGGCATCTTCGGAGAGGTGGACCGATAAAACCTAAATAGCATCTGCCCCCAAATTCAGGCCAGACGTCCCAACGTCCCGGTCACGTCTTTCGGCGGTGAACAACCGCTTGCGGCTTGTGGGTGTTTGATATGATCATCACCTACTGCCGGCGTATTTGTCACATCCCGAAAGTACGGAACATGACCGGCACCTAGACTACGAATGTCTCGAGGCGTACGTACTCTAAGTATGCCGAGCCCAGAAATCCAAACCAAGAAAATAAGTAGAGTATAGGAAGAACCATATCAATCAACCAGTATGCAACATAAAATACAACGCCTACAGGCGAGGATCACAACAGAAAAGGAAACTCCAACAGCATGAAGTCCACAGAAATAAAACGCGCGACTCTAAGGTCGAAAGAATAAACATCACTGGTCTCTACCTCAAATAAGTACATGTTTGGTTGATGGAGCTTCTAGATACAACTGAATATAATATACAATGTATAATGATGGGTATGATACAAATAACCCACCTACTAGCAAGTCACCTGAAAGAAGCAGTGCCCGCAAGCCGTAATGAAACCCGTACGGCAACACCTGCAAGAAACTGGGACACAACGGGGGTGAGTTGCCAACTCGTGAATAGAAAAACATCTACGAACAGAAAATCGCAAGTATGACGCAATCCTAGGTCATACGATCATAATATAAAATCCTCAAATAAATGAGTGTGAAGCATGCTAAGGTGGCAATGTAACATCTATACAGGTATGTAGTGCCAAGTACTCAGGTAATAACATGTCATAAATGTAAGGTATGCCTGCATGAAGTAACATGATGAAGTATCAAATGAATATCAATACACATATATTAGCGTCCCATTCCACTAATATTGGTGTAAGGGTATATATAACAGCGCCCTCATACCCTGTTATATATACAAATGAAGTATGATCAATGTAATCAAGGTCTGTATGTGATCAATGTCTGTATATATGTGGATCCCGTCCACCTGTCACCCAATGACAATAAGCATCATGCATGTAAATATCGTAAAGCATATGCATGGAAATAGGAGGATATAATCAAATCATGGAGCCTGAGTGCCTAGCATCGACACTCGAAAATATCATGAAACCTGTGCCTAGCATCGGCACATAAATCCTCGTCTATCAGGCGCTGTCACCAAGACTGGCCCTGATAGGTACGTATCATACGCTATCTCGAAAACCCGAGTGCCCAGTTTCGACCCTCGAGTTCTGACGTATCCATACGTACATACTCCGGTCGGTATCCCCATAATAACCGCCGAGTCCAAATACTATCACCGGTAGGTAGTACTCCCCTGCCGGGCTCACCATCTAGCATATACGAGTCTTCTTGCCCCGGGGTACCTCACCGGGTCCACCATATACCCGCAATCGGTGCCTACCACTCCTCGAATCGGGTATACCCACACAAGCTCTCTGGAACCGAGAAAACTCATGGTGGACGCACTGAAATATCATATCAAGGGTAACCGGGTTTTTAAAACAATGACATATTTTCTTTTGAAATATCCACGGTCCCCAAATCCAGAAATATCATGGAAACAACATATCTCAATGCTTATAATCAAAACATGATGTATGCGACATGTAAAGAGAGGTAAGCATATCAGTAAGTCATGCAACATGGGATAGTAATGTGCATATATCGAGGGAAACCGCTCTTTTTAAATGAATCAGTTTTAAAGAGTTTCTTGCGGTTCCCAAATCTCTAATCAAGCCAGAATCATCTATGTATGTGTACAGGTATAAGTGTACAATATGCCATGCAAGAATCACATCATTAATGCAACAGTACTACAGTGTAGTGGCATGGCAATTATCGATGATGAAGTGTGTGAGCCGGCAAATAGTGAACGTGGAACATACGCATCATCGATAATGGTGCTGGTGTCCTAACAGCATGATGGTAATATCTCAAAAAGCACAAGTAATGCGATGCAAATAATATGAATATGCGGAATCAAATAATCAACGCAATAGTGAAGAATCTACATCAATATGTAAGTCTCATGCAGTTTTGCCTTTTTGAAATAAGACGAATCGGGGTTTTTAGTAAAATAAGGGCTACGGTGTTTTTAAGAAAAGATGCCCCTTTTGAAATTATCCATAGAATCCCTTTTTGCCTGTCTTTAAAAATACTCCTGATTCGTTAGTTTTGAAATAGGTATGACTCGGGTCTAGTCTAACATCTACTATACTAACTATCAAGTTAATATGGAAGGGTATGGAAACCACTTAACTCTGAGTCGATATATATAAATATAAAGATAGTAGTCGGTGATCTCGCCTCAATAGTATCACATACGATATCGTATATCATCTGTCATCCTCAAGTCATGAGTGCGGATCAATCATCAATGTAAAGCTCGTACGGTAAATCTTCGTACGGCATCCCAATAGCTGGGTGCGGGTCAATATCACAATCATCACATCAATTATCTGGTATCCTTATCATCATCTCACATAATCTGGGGTACTGATCTAAGTCTAGTACGAATCGATACCATCTATAGAAGTATGAATGCGTGTGCGAAAGACACATCCAAAGGCCCGCTAAATTCACATATCGTATCCCAAATACGAGTCACATCACATCACCGATATCATGGCACCATGCCCAATCTCATCGACTCATCTCCAATGTCCTCCAATATCCTCATCATCACAGTATAAACATAGCAAATATGCTCGTGTATGCGTATGGGTGTAAACCTATTCTAGGGTTCGCGACTAGGAACTACACTAGTTACTTCTAACCCTAATCTATGCATAGTACACCTAACACATCCTAAACAACAAAGTCACACATAAGCTATCAAATATATAAGTATAGTATATACGGTATACTAGACATCGGACTGCGGGGGTGCTATACGCCATCCACCCGACTTCTCCCCGTAGATATAAATCTACTCACCTTTCTTTATGCGTGCCGGTACCGATGTCGCCATTTGCATCTCCAATGCTTCGACGCCACGTGGGGTACCTACAAGGATATCACACGCTAAAACACATCAAAACCATGTCGGAAACCAAAATGGTGCACGCTACGCCCATAGGTAAAAACCTGTGGCCTCGCGTGCAAATACAGTCAAGGCTCACTGGTCGTTGGCGTTCAAATGCCACCCGACGGAAACGAATCACCAAATACCCAAAATCCATACAAAAATAAGTCGTAAATCATGCGCCAACTCAAGTAAATCCACCCAGATTTCACCCAAACTGAAACTAGTCAAAACTAGACATACCTAGGGTCAAGTTTACATGAAATAGGGCTGTGCACGCAAAATGAGGGGATTCCCTACTGCTCTGGCCGCAAATTGCGGCCAGAGGGAATATATCTGCGGCCAGGAATTTGAGGTGGGGGCTAGGGTTTTATGGGATGGTTCAAGGGTGCCTGCACAACTTACTGCCAAGTCAATTTTATTTTAGGAGGTCTCGGTTTGAAGCAGATACCAGAAAGGTCACAAAATCGACAAAATTGCTAAAATACGCCAAGTTGAAACATTCAGGTAACTTACTGGAAATCTGGGGTAATCTTGGTTACAATGGTCTCAAATACACCAAACAAGGTTACCCTAACGATCAAAACCATCACTTGGCCACATCTCACTCAATTTTTATCTAAACTAGCATTAATCTACTTAATAACACTAAGTTTCAGCCAATTATCCATAACTTAACAAGATATGAGTTGGGTTGCAAGATTATACCTCAAGAGGGTCCTAGGATGAAGGAGAAGGGAAGGAGGAGGAAGGAGGAAGGGTTGCTGCTGCTGTGGAGCTGCTCCTTGTGCTCCAGATGATGCTGCAGTAGCTGATACTGATGCTGTTTCCTGGGCTAAAACTGTTTCTGTTGTTTTATTTTTGTGTAGTGTTGTGGCAATGGTTGTGGTGGTGTGGTGGTGTTGTTTTGTGTTGCTAAGGCTGATGAGTTGAGGGTTGATGAGGGTGTGGTGTTGTAGTATGTGGTGTTGTTGCTGTTGTTTGGGCTACAGCTGCTGCTTGCAACTTCTCTTTTTTGTTTCCTCTGTTGCTGTTGCAGCAGCTCTTTGCTGTGGCTTATTTTGTGGGGATGGTTGTGGTGAAGTTGAAGTATTTGCTGGAGTTAGGGGTTGTTGTAGCAGCTGTTGCTGCTGGTTTGGTGCAGAAATGATGGTATATGGCTGAGGTTTGGGGCTGATGTGCTGCTGCTGATGTAATGGGCTGTTGAAGGTGTTGATGTTGTGATATTGGGGCTAATTTGTTACATCAGCTGCTGTTGCAGCAGATTTGGTGGCTGATGTAGGGGAAGTGTTGATATTGGGGGCTGATGTAGCTGCTGATGTGAGTGTGTAGGTATTGGGCTAAGGTGTTAGGGGCTGGTGTGTGTGCTGATGTCAATTGGGTGGCTGATGTATTGGCTGATGTCTTCACTTGGAGGCATTATCATTTGAGAGGGAGTGAAAGAACACAAGGAATAATGAAATGGGATGGATCATGGCACACCCTAGCCACCTCTCTCTCTCTCTCTCTTTTAAAATATGTTAGCACCCACAAGCCATCATGGCTCACTCTCTCCCTATAACACAAGTCAACCCACCCTAATCAAACCCCATTAACCTAACCAAAACACTAATTAACCCAATTAACTTAATCAAATGGTTCAACCCACCATTTTCATCTACATGGTTCAACCTTAGGCTTAACATGGGTCCAAAACATGAGACAAGTGTAACAAGTATAGAAAATGTCATGTGCACATTTTTGCACAAAAAGCCAAAAATCCAATTAGCGATTTTTGATCGCGATTAACACTAAAGTCGCATATAATTCATCATAAAAACTGTAAAATGGCATATTTCCACAAAATAACCTATTTTAGAATTTCCATAATTTTCTCCAGAATTTTCCCCATTTATCGGTATTTAATTATACCGAATATTAAAATATTCATTAAAAATTAATATTAAATTATGAAAATTCCTAAAATAATACTTTATTTTTTTGAAATGTTACAGTCTTCCCCCCTTAAGGAAATTCAGTCCCCGAATTTAAATTTAAACCCCCAAATTCTAAAACATTTCAATAAAATGTCCAAGTTAACGGGGCTCCGAAATCATCAATACATAAAAGGCATCATAGCGCAATACATGCGCATGAGTAACGAGCAGATAACTCGAAATAAAAACTCCGTCAAGCATTCCGCAATCATCGGAGTCAAGGTGAAAACACGAATGCCAAATCCAAGGCAAAACCGATATGCTATAAATCGGAACTATGCATGTAAATACCAAATCCGTACATGTAAATATCTGAAGGGAATGCATGCCAAATTTCTTTAAAGTCGATGTACAATGCGCATAACACTGCACAGTGGCGGACGTCTTTGTAAGAAAATAGCCATATACGTATATATCTTTTGTTTAGTATGCACGATCCGCCGTTTTGAAAACAATTTAGAAGGGTTCCCTGTTTTAAACGTTTCGTGTCATATCAGACACGTATGTAAATAATGAGACTATAGCTCGCTTTTGGAAATCCCTTTGAAATCTATCAGTGCATGCAAAATATATTCAGGCACTGTCATCTGACCAGTCCTGCTCAGTACGAAAACAAATCACATCAACACAAAAATGTACTGCTCCATAAGAAATCGGTCCCAAAAATGCATATGAAAGCCCTGTGCGTCCGGTGCGTACGGAAATCAAAATTCATACATGTGCCAAGCAGGTGCACAAAACAACATCAAGATGCAACGGTTGTGCACGAAACATTTGTCATAGGCAACGTGTGTGCCAGACCGCAAAATCAGGTGCATCTTAACATGCACGAAAAATCTCGATTTAGTGCATCTGGTGTGCACCAAATCGCATCTCATAACAGGTGCCCAACATGCACTAAAAATACAAATCCGGTGTATCCATCATGCACGAAATCATGAAATCTAATATCAAGCATCGAACACGCGCAAAATCCAATCAGGTGCATAAAGTGCACAAACAAATATCGAACATCACCATCGAAATCGAAGTCCAGTGCAACTAAGTGCACAAAATGCTAATCTCTGCACTGCAAGCATATGTGAACTATACCGATTGCAAAAACCAAATCGTGTGCGTGCATACGCACAAAATCAACTCAAATGTCTAAACCCCATAAAATCACAAACATGTGAAACCAAGAGACGAAAATGATATCAAGTGCAACAACCGTGCAAAAATCGTAAATACTCAGTAAGTACAACCATGGCGCATGAAAACACATATCATGAAACCCAATCATCAAAACAAAATCATGCGAATAAATCGCCCAAAATACCGAAACAAGTATGGCGGAATAGTCCCGCTCAAGTGCATCCTCCAAGAATCTCTGGCCAACCGTCGTGATCACTCATAGCATATCTCGTCGACGATCCTGAACTCCGGCCTGCTGGTGTGCGTAACATGACCACTCCTGGGTCCAAGTCTTCTCTGTGTATTACCAATCTCACGATCCATCGGCTCCTCGGCCCTGTCAGGTGTGCTAATGGGGACGATTCCGTTTTGGCACTTCTTTAGTCGTCTCTCGGTCAATCATCGCGACCACTCGTAAAGCAGCGTGTCACTGGCGTCGGCCTCCGGTTCTCTGAATGCATGCGGTACATCTGATCTTGGGTGCAAGTACCATTGCAGCAGTATCCTGGAAGGAATCCTGCTCAAGATTTCTTCCAAGTCTCATTTCTGCCAACTGTCCGGGAGTCATCGTCCTTTACTACATCTACTTCTTGTTCCTGGAGCGGCTGCATACTCATCGCGCCTCCTTCTGGAAGGTATATCCAGTACTATGCCTCGGCATGCGTATCGCATCTCTGATGTCGGCGGAGTGGAATGTCATCTTATCCAGGTCTTGCACGAACCTCTTACTCCACTTTTCTTAAATGTCGACTTCTTCGGACTCGTCTCATCGTGGCTGCATGGACTGAACTCCAATGGTTATCCTCGTATCTGGAGTCTCTCAAAAAATGCATCTCACCACCTAACATCCGAATTAAGTCGAGCCATCCGATCGAGTCGTCAAAACCTCAAAACCCCCCAAGAGCTCAACATCTTGGGTACAGTATAATAGTATCGAGTACATACCACAGCATCGGTGGTCCAGCCGTAGAAGGGCAAACCCAAGCCTCACTAATGGTGCCGCAGAACTGCCGCAAACCCTAAGGTTCAAAGGCTTTCACACGGTCATTAAGTCGAGTTAGGGTTTCATTCTTCTAGAGGGACCATAGAATTGCCTGCATGTCTTCTCGACTACTTTAAACTTGGAACAATAGGTTTCTAACATTCGATCATCTCTGTCGACTCTCAACGCCTCCACGTGAAGTCGTCTCAGCTGGAATCAATCTATCTGATGACCTCGCATCGAGGTAGCGAACAAATCACATGTCCTAGTCATTCATCTTTGATGACTAGCGACCTTCTATCATCTCTTAGTACAATCTCGTACTGCAATAGCTCCAACATCTAGGCGATGTTCGCAGCAATAGCTGGCTCACTCACCTGCACGCTGAACGGTGCTTCAATCATCATGAATGAGCCGCACATCAATGGTCATCAAAATCTGGCCGGCCTCTGTCAGTGGCTCAATCCTCTGGTGCTGATCTGCACGTCCGAGTAATCTCATACAGCGATCCATCCAACGCTCGTGGCGCAAAACCCAATCAAAAGACACATCTCTGCAATCGTGTGTCGCCGGAATCACGCCCTGGTCAGTCCTCGTTCGTGACAATCTCATGCTGACCACAACTCTAGCCGTAGCTCTCCCTGCCCGTAATTGTGGCAGCAAAACCATACTGGTACCGATGAGGCTAGATCAGGAATGAATATGATACTGAGCAAAGAAATGTACATCCTAAGTCTTCTTAAGTGGAGTGGCGTGTTGTAAATATGCTGCGGAACATACCCACGGTACGTCACTCTACTTTAGTCACCTATTCCATCAACCAAGGGTCATCCTACGCTCCGAAGGTAAAACCTAATGCTTTGATACCAACTTTGTCACGTCCCGAAAGTACGGAACATGACCGGCACCTAGACTACGAACGTCTCGAGGCGTACGTACTCTAAGTAAGCCGAGCCCAGAAATCCAAACCAAGAAAAGAAGTAGAGTATAGGAAGAACCATATCAATCAACCAGCATGCAACATAAAATACAACGCCTACAGGAGAGGATCACAACAGAAAAGGAAACTCCAACAGCATGAAGTCTACAGAAATAAAACGCGCGACTCTAAGGTCGAAAGAATAAACATCACTGGTCTCTACCTCAAATAAGTACATGTTTGGTTGATGGAACTTCTAGATACAACTGAATATAATATACAATGTATAATGATGGGTATGATACAAATAACCCACCTACTAGCAAGTCACCTGAAAGAAGTAGTGCCCGCAAGCCGAAATGAAACCCGTACGGCAGCACCTGCAAGAAACTGGGGCACAACGGGGGTGAGTTGCCAACTCGTGAATAGAAAAACATCTACGAACAGAAAATCGCAAGTATGACGCAATCCTAGGTCATACGATCCTAATAAAAAATCCTCAAATAAATGAGTGTGAAGCATGCTAAGGTGGCAATGTAACATCTATACAGGTATGTAGTGCCAAGTACTCAGGTAATAACATGTCATAAATGTAAGGTATGCCTGCATGAAGTAACATGATGAAGTATTAAATGAATATCAATACACATATATTAGCATCCCATTCCACTAATATTGGTGTAAGGGTATATATAACAGCGCTCTCATACCCTGTTATATATACAAATGAAGTATGATCAATGTAATCAAGGTCTGTATGTGATCAATGTCTGTATATATGTGGATCCCGTCCACCTGTCACCCAATGACAATAAGCATCATGCATGTAAATATCGTAAAGCATATGCATGGAAATAGGAGGATATAATCAAATCATGGAGCCTGAGTGCCTAGCATCGACACTCGAAAATATCATGAAACCTGTGCCTAGCATCGGCACATAAATCCTCGTCTATCAGGCGCTGTCACCAAGACTGGCCCTGATAGGTACGTATCATACGCTATCTCGAAAACCCGAGTGCCCAGCTTCGACCCTCGAGTTCCGACGTATCCATACGTACATACTCCGGTCGGTATCCCCATGATAACCGCCGAGTCCAAATACTATCACCGATAGGTAGTACTCCCCTGCCGGGCTCACCATCTAGCATATACGAGTCTTCTTGTCCCGGGGTACCTCACCGGGTCCACCATGTACCCGCAATCGGTGCCTACCACTCCTCGAATCGGGTATACCCACACAAGCTCTCTGGAACCGAGAAAACTCATGGTGGACGCACTGAAATATCATATCAAGGGTAACCGGGTTTTAAAAAAAAGATGCCCCTTTTGAAATTATCCGTAGAATCCCTTTTTGCCTGTCTTTAAAAATACTCCTGATTCGTTAGTTTTGAAATAGGTATGACTCGGGTCTAGTCTAACATCTACTATACTAACTATCAAGTCAATATGGAAGGGTATGGAAACCACCTAACTCTGAGTCGATATATATAAATATAAAGATAGTAGTCGGTGATCCCGCCTCAATAATATCGCATACAATACCGTATATCATCTGTCATCCTCAAGTCATGAGTGCGGATCAATCATCAATGTAAAGCTCGTACGGTAAATCGTCGTACGGCATCCCAATAGCTAGGTGCGGGTCAATATCACAATCATCACATCAATTATCTGGTATCCTTATCATTATCTCACATAATCTGGGGTACTGATCTAAGTCTAGTACGAATCGATACCATCTATAGAAGTATGAATGCGTGTGCGAAAGACACATCCAAAGGCCCGCTAAATTCACATATCGTATCCCAAATACGAGTCACATCACATCACCGATATCATGGCACCATGCCCAATCTCATCGACTCATCTCTAATGTCCTCCAATATCATCATCATCACAGTATAAACATAGCAAATATGGCCGTGTATGCGTATGGGTGTAAACCTATTCTAGGGTTCGCGACTAGGAACTACACTAGTTACTTCTAACCCTAATCTATGCATAGTACACCTAACACTTCCTAATCAACCAAGTCACACATAAGCTATCAAATATATAAGTATAGTATATATGGTATACTAGACATCGGACTGCGGGGGTGCTATACGCCATCCACCCGACTTCTCCCCGTAGATATAAATTTACTCACCTTTCTTTATGCGTGCCGGTACCGATGTCGCCATTTGCATCTCCAACGCTTCGACGCCATGTGGGTACCTACAAGGATATCACACGTTAAAACACATGAAAACCATGTCGGAAACCAAAATGGTGCACGCTACGCCCATAGGTAAAAACCTGTGGCCTCGCGTGCAAACACAGTCAAGGCTCACTGGTCGTTGGCGTTCAAACGCCACCCGACGGAAACGAATCACCAAATACCCAAAATCCATACGAAAACAAGTCATAAATAATGCGCCAACTCAAGTAAATCAACCCAGATTTCACCCTAACTGAAACTAGTCAAAACTAGACATACCCAGGGTCAAGTTTACATGAAATAGGGCTGTGCACGCAAAATGAGGGGATTCCCTACTGCTCTGGCCGCAAATTGCGGCCAGAGGGAATATATCTGCGGCCAGGAATTTGAGGTGGGGGCTAGGGTTTTATGGGATGGTTCCAGGGTGCCTACACAGCTTACTGCCAAGTCAATTTTATTTTAGGAGGTCTCGGGTTGAAGCAGATACCAGAAAGGTCACAAAATCGACAAAATCGCTAAAATACGCCAAGTTGAAACATTCAGGTAACTTACTGGAAATCTGGGGTAATCTTGGTTACAATAGTCTCAAATACACCTAACAAGGTTACTCTAACGATCAAAACCATCACTTGGTCACATCTTACTCAATTTTTATCTAAACTAGCACTAATCTACTTAATAACACTAAGTTTCAGCCAATTATCCATAACTTAACAAGATATGAGTTGGGTTGCAAGATTATACCTCAAGAGGGTCCTAGGATGAAGGAGAAGGGAAGGAGGAGGAAGGAGGAAGGGTTGCTGCTGCTGTGGAGCTGCTCCTTGTGCTCCAGATGTTGCTGCAGTAGCTGATACTGATGCTGTTTCCTGGGCTAAAACTGTTTCTGTTGTTTTATTTTTGTGTAGTGTTGTGGCAATGGTTGTGGTGGTGTGGTGGTGTTGTTTTGTGTTGCTAAGGCTGCTGAGTTGAGGGTTGATGAGGGTGTGGTGTTGTAGTATGTGGTGTTGCTGCTGTTGTTTGGGCTACAGCTGCTGCTGCTTACAACTTCTCTTTTTTGTTTCCTCTGTTGCTGTTGCAGCAGCTCTTTGCTGTGGCTTATGTTGTGGGGATGGTTGTGGTGAGGTTGAAGTATTTGCTGGAGTTAGGGGTTATTGTAGCAGCTGCTGCTGCTGGTTTGGTGCAGAAATGATGGTATATGGCTGAGGTTTGGGGCTGATGTGCTGCTGCTGATGTAATGGGCAGCTGAAGGTGTTGATGTTGTGATATTGGGGCTGATTTGTTACATCAGCTGCTGTTGCAGCAGATTTGGTGGCTGATGTAGGGGAAGTGTTGATATTGGGGGCTGATGTAGCTGCTGATGTGAGTGTGTAGGTATTGGGCTAAGGTGTTAGGGGCTGGTGTGTGTGCTGATGTCAATTGGGTGGCTGATGTATTGGCTGATGTCTTCACTTAGAGGCATTATCATTTGAGTGGGAGTGAAAGAACACAAGGAATAATGAAATAGGATGGATCATGGCACACCCTAGCCACCTTTCTCTCTCTTTTAAAACATGTTAGCACCCACAAGCCATCATGGCTCACTCTCTCCCTATAACACAAGTCAACCCACCCTAATCAAACCCCCATTAACCTAACAAAAACACTAATTAACCCAATTAACTTAATCAAATGGTTCAACCCACCATGGTCATCTACATGGTTCAACCCTAGGCTTAACATGGGTCCAAAACATGAGACAAGTGTAACAAGTGTAGAAAATGTCATGTGCACATTTTTGCACAAAAAGCCAAAAATCCAATTAGCGATTTTTGATCGCGATTAACACTACAGTCGCATATAATTCATCATAAAAATTGTAAAATGGCATATTTCCACAAAATAACCTATTTTAGAATTTCCAGAATTTTCTCCAGAATTTTCCCCATTTATCGGTATTTAATTATACCGAATATTAAAACAATCATTAAAAATTAATATTAAATTATGAAAATTCCCAAAATAATACTTTATTTTTTTGAAATGTTACAGTATTGATGAGTCTTTAGAGTCCTACACAGAGGTTTCCTGGTTCATACGAAACGAAGTAGGAGCACGTATGTGATATGTGCGGGACCAAGATTAATGCGCGTATGTGATACCGCATTCTATTATCGCGATATGTGATATCGGTCGGTTATATGTGATATAGCCGGATTATCGGATCAAGTGTTGATTCGATAAGATGATATATATGATATTAGTTAGTTGTATGTGATATAGCCGGATTATTAAATCAAGTGTTGATTTAATAATTTAATGTATAATTATATATGTGATATATTAATTTACATTAACTAATATTAGCTCACTTAAACATTTCTTTTCTCACTTGTGTACACTTAGTATATATGTGATATATATTAATGTACATTATTTTGTGTCATACTAGATGCCACATGCTACATGGGTGTATAAGACTCACACCATGCTTATAATAATGTGAGGTTTTATTTATTTAAAGTAATTCAATATTAGTTGGAAATTGTCATGCTTGGAAGCTAGGAGAAGCTTGTAGCATTTTTGACTTAGTCCACTAGTTTTGTTTTACTTGTAGATATTTATTAACCTAACCATTATTGTTAGCCATGGTTTATTCTCTACATGAGTTAGTGTATGACACTAACTCACCCATGTTTGCTATTCTCACCTCATGAGTTTGCATTCTCATCTTTACTTCATCTTCTTCTTCCTATGGAAAAGATTTCTAGCTTTTCTCAAAGTGAAGAAATATTGTGAGAAAAATAAATCTAAAGTGAGCCCAATTCCTACTTCATCATCCTCTACTATATTAGCCATTTAGTTTAGGGTGTTTGCTTCACTAATCTATCATTGGTGAAGAGGTAGCATGAGCTTGAGTCTCCTCGATATAGATCATTTTCGGCCTCGAAGACTTCGAGTAAGTTTGTTCATTTCTTCATGTAAACCCTTACTAGAGTTCGAATGTTTACTATTTGGAGCAAAGGGACTACTACACGGAGCTTTAGAAGTGAAGGACCGGTCTACAAAGCTTGTATTTCTCATTCACTTTAGATGTAAAGTTGTTTGCATTGTTGTTTCATCTAAATCTCTAGTTAAGATTCTAGGGTTTGGGTTCTTTAGTACGGCAAAAATTTGAAAACGGCATGGACGATGCCTCCCGAAACCTTGCCACCGCCCTAGATAACCCTACATCATCGATCTCATGCCATATCTTATATCATGCTACTATAAATCTCATATATCAATTCGATACATCTTTATCAATCATATCATTTCATACTAAAACCTTTAATCACATCCATAGGTTTCTAGTATAGGTTTCTCCAACTATATATATATATATATATATATATATATATATATATATATATATATATATTGGTTTCCATTTATAATTTGCGGGGTTGTTATACGCCATCCACCCGACTACCCCCGTAGATATAAATCTACTCACCTACGGAAATTCTTGTTCAGCCGTAGTCGATGTGCTTCGTCGTCTCGGAATCCACGCGAAGGTACCTACAATCAATACACAATCACAATTGCTATTAAAATCAATTATGAAATCCGATATGGCACATGAATTGCCTATAGATTAGAACCTATAGTCTACGCATGCAAAAACAACCAAACAACTCTCGTCGTTGACGTACAAACATCCAACGACCAAATACAATATCAAATATCAAAACCAAGAATTCCAATATCAGGAAAATTTAACCAAAACCAACCCAATATGCTCCCAGATTTTAGCTCAGGTTAAAAAGGACTAAACAAGCACGTACAGGGAATAGGTTATAGGGTAATTAAGCTACAGGCAAAAGATCAACACCAAACACCTACAGAAATCCGGCGACAATGCCAGAATTGCCGAGCTCGCCGGCCTAGGTAGGGAATTGGCATCTCGTGTTTAGGTGGTGGTCTTCTAGGGGTTAATCTAGGTCAGTGATATTGCTAGTTTCCCTCGTAACCATCCCAGGTTGCTCCAGATTCCCTGCAGGCCAACCAAACACCATAAAACCGACACGGAACAAATCCTAAGTTTGTGTAACGGGTTAAAATCTCTGGACCAGGTCAGGAAAATCAACTCTAAGGTCCTATAAACACTCATTACACCTCAATCTACCACTCACTTGTCCAAACATCTACTAAACTTCAAACTAGAAAATTCTAAGATCACTAATCTACACTAAATCGAACTCTAAACTAAACTAGAAAGTAAAGAAACTAGTTACAAGGTGGGAAGCGAGAATTATATCTCATTTGGCAACTCAAAATTTTTCTTGAGTTGCTCAAATTCTTCAAAATCCAACTTTGAAAGGTCCAATGGGTTTGTAGAGAGGTTGTGATCATTTTTAGAGAAGGGAATATAGGGTTTTAGTGAAGGAATTGAGATGATGTATGAGGGTAGAAGTGGGGGAGCTTGAAGATGAAGAAGATGAAGAAGACAAAGGGAGAAATGTGAAGGGGGCAGCCCACTCTCTCTCTCTCTCTCTTTCTTATCCTCACTCTCTCTAATCTCACCCTCTCAATCATTCATGCCATGTCACACTCTTTCTCCAATAACTCTCTTTTTCTTTTCTCACAATAACCACATAATACCACTAAACAATCACAAAGGAAACAACATGTAACAAAATGTAACATGTTATGGTGCACTAGCCATGATTAATTAAAAATATGGATTTGGCCTAATCGCGATTAGTAGTGCACTAATCAATTTTTATTTAAACTGCATATAATTAATTATAAAAATGCCAAATCCAATAAATATCTTTTTAATAAATAAATAATTTTATTCTCCTATTATTTTCCAAATATTGGTATATAATTATACCATTTTACGAAAATCCCCATTTCGCAAATCGACTAGTTTTCGCGAAATATATTATTTTAATATTAAATTTCAAAAATAATATTTTATATTTTCTGAAATGTTACAATCTTCCCCTCTTAAATAAATTCGGTCCCCGGATTTAAATTTAAACGCTCAAATGCTAAAACATTTCAATAATCAGCTCAAATCAACGGGGCTTCGAAATCACGGAAGATATAGAAATATTACAGCGCATCGTGTGCGCCTGAAAACGAGTACGAAACTCAAAATCAAACTCTGTCAAGCGTCACGCAATCATCGGAGTTACAATGGAGATACAGATCTCGAAATCCACTACTGAAATCCAATATACACTAGTAGAGTACTATAATACGTATATAGTACGCATCATTGGAAAAATCCCCTAAAACTGAATAAAACACATGCAAAATATTTTTTGAACCGCCGTGTGATGCGTAACTCACGGAACAAGTGATGGACGCTCATTTATAAAGTAATAAATATACGTTCATATATGTTTTGGTCAAATATACGTTCCGCCCTTTTGAAATATCCCAAAAGGTTTTTCCTTTATAAACGTTCGTGTCACTCGCGGACACGTAGGAAATAGCAAGACTATAGCTCCTTTTTTTTGAAAACCTCTTATTAAAATTTTTATGCATGCAGAGTACTCAGCTACTGTCCTCAGATCAGTCCTGTTCGGCTACTATATAATATAGTGCTTATCATGAAAACAAAGTCCTCAAGAGCAAAATCAGCCTCGAGAGGCGCAACAATCACGTGCGTCTGGTGCGCACGGAAATCAAAGCCAAATACAAGTGCTACGAATGTGCACAAAACCAAAATAAGTGCAACGGGTGTGCACGAAAGTATCTGTGCAGTGCAACGGATGTGCACGTCAATAATATCAAGTGCATCTATAGTGCACGAAAATCCCAACCCAGTGCAACTAACCTGCACGAATGAAAATCCCAATCGAGTGCATCCGGTGTGCACAAAATCACATCTCATATCATGCGCCCAACATGCGCGAAAATCCAAATCAAGTGCATCCGTCATGCACGAATAAAATCTCAATCAGATGCACCTGTCATGCACGAATGAAATATAAATCAAGTGCATCCAATACCAAGCGCCTAATATGTGCAAAAATCCAACCCAAGCGCATCAGGTCCATATAAAGCATCTAGTGCAGTAGCATGCACGAAAACGAACGTCAAGTGCAAACGTGCACAAAAACATAAATCTGGTGAAACAAATGCACTAAATATAAATCTAGTGCAACAAATGCACAAAATACAAATCGGGTGCAACAAGTAAATGGAAATTCATCAATAACTCAAATGCGTATAAAAACAACACCGAGTGTACCAAGGTGTATAAAATCATAAGCGTGTGCAACTATGTGCGCACAATCCGTCCCAATGCACTGCAAGCACATATAAGCTATACCGAGTGCATACGTAAAGGCAAGTGCATACAACATGCACGAAATCAAATCAACCTTATGAAATCCACGAAATCATAACCACATGCAGCCAAGGCACAAAATCAATACCAAGTGTAATAGATATGCACAAATCATAAACCGATGTAGCGGTGTATAAATATAAATCAAGTACAATAACTATGCACAAAAGAAAACATCCAATAGGTGCACCCATGGTGCACGAACACATAAATCACGAAAATCAATCGTCAAAACTCAAATCCCAGTGATATCAACAGGATACTCTGATAACAAAACAAAAATCGCAATAAATGACATTGAGGTACACCTCCTTCAATGTCGAAAATATGTTAGTGCGCCCAAAACTGGCAAAGCAAGAACATCCGCCTGCCTCCTGCTCACGGTCTGGCGTCCTCTGTCTCTGGGTCCTCATTTTCTCTATGGATTACCAATCTCGCAATCCATCGGCTCGTCGGCCCGGTCAGGTGTACTAACGGAAACGATTCCGCTCTGACACTCCTCTGGTCATCCCTCGGCCAATTACTATGACCACTCGTAAAACAACATGTCACTGGCATCGATCTCTGGCCCTCTGAATACACGTGACACAACTGATCCTCGGTGCAAATCTTATCGCAGCAGCGTCCTGGAAGGAACCTGCTCAAGGTCTCTTCCGATCTCGCCTATGACGAACTATACGGAGGCTCGTACTCTTACATAATCCTTTCTCATTTTCTGGACATTTGCGTTCTTAGCACAGCATTTCCTCGGGAACTAGACGTATCCCAACGCCTCTATATACATATCCTAATCTCAACGGGGAGTAACAACAGCTCGTTAACATCTCGCACGAACCTCTTGTTCCACTCGTCTTATTATCGTCCACTTCTACGACACGTCATGCTATCTGCGTAGTGCAATTGTTCTCGGCTACCGTCAATCTGGAATCTCTCACACGGCTCGAAATTACGAACTCGGTACCTTCATCACTCTGTAGAAGATATCTAGCCGAACACGTCCTCGGGAACTCGTCCCAATGTTAGTTATGTATATACCCTAGAGGCCATTGTTGTACATATGATGTATATTATAATGGATACTTGGATATATATAGAGAGGACTTTCTTGCTCGTCATGATAGTATGCTATTTGGTTTCTATTTATCTTAACATGTTGACTTATATTAGTTTACAGTCTTACTCTCACATGTTGATAAAGCCCTTAGGATATGTACTCGACTGCTGGGACTATGATGAGATCATGCTAGTGGGGCCAGAGTAGTCGATCAGTACATCGTATAACTGTTCCTAGTCGAGGGTGTGTCGAGACAGGGCATCGATAAACCACAGTAGACTAGCGTATGCGCATCTTGACCCATATGATGAGCGATGGATGATCCCATATCCATCGATATTTGACATCAAGGATGGTGTACGGGTGCTCAGTGGAGACTGGGTACACTGGACGGACTCTCCGAGAACTCCGAGATGGTATTATACCTCACGTCAGATGGCAGTTCTCCGGTGACACAGGTACATGGTAGTCTGTAGTCCCGAGATCGTCATAGAGTCTTGTGTGATTCACATTGTGCTTTGATTTCCACCTTACCACGTCTAAGAGGGCATGCAAAACGGTGGCTTTTGGGTACAGTCCCGAATCACATAGAGGCAATGAGCGATAGGAGGGGATTCGTCTCTCCCGGTATAGGGAGTTGATGTTGTGCTGTGTTCGATTGGCTATAACTGGAAGTCCCTGGCCAGGGCTGATATAGAGATTTACTGGTAAGTGTTACCAGTAGTTTCTCGACCCGTTATGAGCCTCACATCGACACGACTTATCGGTTACTGGGATCTGACGTGTACCACCCCTAGACTAGATATGCGACATATCAGACGAAGAGACCGGACTGTACGGGGGTATTACTGATTGGATTCATAGGAGAATGTATAGGCTTGCTTGTTGATCTTCTGATCGCTCAATACCTGGGTGGCTGTTACGTTTAGCTGACCGCTTGCAGCTTGTGGGTGTTTGATATGATCATCACCTGCTACCGGCGTATTGACGATTCTTTAGAGTCCTACACAGCAGTTTCTTGACTCAGGCAAAACGGAGTAGGAGCACATATGTGATATGTGCAGGACCGAGGATAATACGTTATGAGATACCGTATTATATTCTCGCGATATTTGATATCAGCCGGTTCATCGGATCAAGTGTTGATTCGATGTATCGGTACATGATAAATTAGTCGGTTATATATGATATAGCCGGATTGTCGGATCAAGTGTTGATTCGATAATTTAATGTATAATTATATATGTGATATATTACATTACATTATCTAATATTGGCTCGGTTTATTGATTCATTTTCTCACCGGATAATACATTGATATATATGCGATATATGTTAATTGTATTATTTTCCTTTGTTACAAATATATATTATATATGTGATATATAATATTGTAACATGATATGATTACTAATGCAACATGTTTAGTGGAGATTAAACAAGATTAGGGTTTGATTTGGGTTAGTTCTTTCTTGATGCTTCTAGAAGGTTTTACTTTGTTTCTAGCAAAGATATTATGTTTGATATTTTTGCTAGATATTTCTAACCCAACCCAAACCCTTCACCCTAGGTTAAGTCTCTACAATGGTTAGCCTCTTCATATTCAACCATGGTTGCATTATTAATCATTATGATAATTTTCATTATTCATCACAAAAGGAATTTCCTTCTTCTTCTTCTTGCTTGAGCTTTGAAAAAGCTTTCTTGGTTTTCTTTAGGTGATGAATTAAAGTGAGAATTTGATAATCAAAGAGAGCATAAATCCTACTTCACCATCCTCATCTAATCTAGCCAATTAGATTAGGGTGTTCACCTCATTAGTGAGAAAGAGCTTGAGTTAAAGAAACTTCGAGGTAGATCATCAGAGAAAAGGAAGACTACAAGCTAGCATGGATCATTCGGGTTGTGAGCTTCTCTTGAGTCCGGGAGATCGTGGATCGCGGCGAAGGGACTTCTACTCGGAGCTTATGAAGCGAAGTAGCGGACTACAAAGGTTGTAATCCCTCACTCTTAGTTGTAAAGATGTTTAATTGCATGTTAAACCCTAATAATCTAGCAAAGATCCCGTCTTTGGGTTGTTCGACACGTCTAAATTCTGAATCGGGCATGTTTGATGCCTTATAGACCCTTGTAAGAGTGCCTAGGAACCCTACAGTGGTATCAGAGCCTAGCTAGAGCATTAGGCCACGTGTATACGAAGTTAAAACTCCGATCGAACCCCGAAACATTGAACATGACCCCCTCTCTGGAAATTTTGTAAAAATATGATTTTTCTGCATTAAAAATACTCAAAAAATCAGCAGGGAATTTTAAGGGTAACCATGAAATACGAGCCCCCAAGGCTCTCACAGAGCCGCGGAACCGCGGCAAGAACCTACTTGTCGCGGCGGTTCCACGGGCAGAACAGTGAATTGGGGACAGGTATTTGCACAGTAATATCCGTAGCTGTTCCTGCATATTTCTGGGTATTTTTAATCTTACTCATGTGTTGAGTGTTCTGGGGATTATTTTGAATTCTTTGATTCGATCGGAAAGTTTAACTTCGTTCTATTTTCCGGATAATTTAGAAAGTATTAAAATGTTCGAACGGTTATCATTAACTCATTTTTTCCCGACACGAAAAACTTTCAAGTATTGAATTTTTCTTGAGTTTAAATTTTTCGGAAAAACGTGCAAGTAACGCGGTGGACCCTCTAGAAGAACACAAACCTTAAATCGTTTATGTGACCGTCTGAACTGCGTCTAAACCTTAGGGTTTGGGGCAGTACTGCGTTTCCACATATGAGGCATTGGCTTGACCCTTCTACGGCTGGACCATTGGTACTGTGGCATATGATGGATGCTTTTAAACTCCGCTCATGTGTTGAGCTATTTAGAAAATCTTGGGTATTTGATTATTCGATCGGAAAGTTTAATATTGTCTATTTATCTGGAATGTGATACAATATGTGGAATTCATATAGTTAGGCTTGAAATGCGAAGTATGTGATATTTCGGATTTACGATGTCTAAAGAGATTGTGGATTTCAAATGTTGTAGTTTTACACTTTCTTTTCTGTGACCGTAAGTGTAGTATGTAGTTGTATTGCTGGTTTTCGTTGCTATACATCAACAACGATCGGTGTATGCATACTTACTTACGTTGATGATATGAGATATTATGTGTTGCTGTGATATGTTATATTGGATCGTCGTGTTCTGAATAGCCGGGGGTTTTATGTGAGATAAGAGTTTTTATTTTCATTCATGTAAAATTCATTTGTATATAATATTCTTTTATTGGGGCACTTCCGGGATGAGGTTGATGTCGCCAGTGTATATTATTTACTTTTCCGCATTAGGTAGACCCAAGGAAGGGAGCACAAGTAACCGGGTTCTAGGGTCCAGTAGGAGGCCATCTCGAGGAGTCGAGACCGGGTCTCCTAACCCTAGAATTGGCAGTGTTGCTTGCCGCTCTCGTAGGGGTCTAGGAATGTGGGTTTGGCTATTCATCGCGACCGTGGAATCCGTGTTTTATACCGGCTCGTATTAAAACACGGACATTCTAGTATATCCAATATTTCATATATGTTCTTCTGCTGCAATGTTCTGTGATGAGATCATATTACTGCCTGAGACGAATGCTTATACTATATATGCGCTGATATATAAATATTACTGCTTTTGTTTCTTCTGTGATGCTTAGGAAGCATAAGCTGATGGGATATATTAATGAGATTAATAAAAGAAAAGAAACCTAAAAGATGTTGTAGAATCAAAACTTTATAAAAAGGGTAGCTACAGGTTTGCTTTGCATAGCGGTATATATGATATACCCTGCACCTTATTCGATGGGGAAAGAGCCGAGATCCCTTCACCGGGAGTGACCTCTTTAGCGAAACTGGCAGATGCTACAAACTCATGGTTTAGTTTTTGACAGCTTATATAGTTCTTGCTTTGCACAGCGGTATATATGATATACCCTGCACCTTATTCAATGGGGAAAGAGCCGAGATCCCTTCACCGGGAGTGACCTCTCTAGCGAAACTAGAAAAGCCTCAAAAACACTCCTTTTCAAAATCACTTGTTTCTACAACGTTATCAAGTTCATTACGCTCATGGTTTTTCTGAAAAAACCTGCGTAGCCCTCTGATATTTCAGATAGGTAATACTTAGTATTCGTGCTGCGTTTGTTGGCTTTCGTCAAGGCGTAGTGTGTGGTAGCTAACTATTGCTTATCTGTAATATATGATGAGATTGGGTTAGGGTAGTCGTGCGGCTTTGTTGTCTTTCGTCAAGGGACGTACGGCTGGGTTTAATTCAATCAAGAAATGTACGGGTTGAACTTGACTAGCGGACTATGGTTTGTTGGTATTCGTCATGCTCATAGCACGTTAGGGGCAAAATATTATCGGGAATTTCAAGTGTTGAAATTTGCAAAGAGATTGCATACCTCCTATGAGATAGTTGGATCCCGATACCCACTGCGAGTAAGAGTTACTCCTGAGAGAATTTTACACAGGACAATTAACCGATCAAGTAAGTGTCTAGAAAGGTGTTAACAGGGTCATGCCTCTGGAAAAACGAGGTTTATTTTAATTAGGTCCGTACGAAAGCACGGGGAACCTCCCTCAAGTACCGACACTGATCTGGCTGAAAGATTGACGAAATTGTAGAGTGTGATTAATCTCGACTAATCTTACCTTTTAGAGTTTGAAGGAAGATTTGATAAAAACAGTGGGAGACATCCTGATTAGATAAAATAATAACCAATCTAATCTTGCAAGAGCATACGCTAAAGTTTTTTCTTCTCTCTCTCTCTTCAGGTAGCGACCATGTCAGGCCATAATCAAGATAATAATATGGATGTATTGACTGAACCCACTTATTATACTGAGCAGGAGATCGTTGGTCCTGTTCTTTCTTATAAGAGTTATAAGACTGAACAGGAAACAGGAGAATATCTGGATTCTCATGCCGCCCAAACAAAGAACATGCATGCTGATGCATCTTCTTCGGGTGTGTTAGTCATTGAGAACTGTTTCTCAGTTCACCCAACGTCCTGGGTATTAGATACCGGATCGGGATCCCGCATATGTAAATTGTTACGTGGGCTACGTAAAGGTAGAGAACTGGGAAAAGGTGATCATTCCATACAAGTAGGGAATGGTGCAAGCATTGCAGCCAAAGCAGTTGGCGAATATCACCTTGTATTACCAAGTAGTAATACACTGATTCTGAATGAATGCTATTATATACCGAACATGATGTGCAATATTATATCAGTTTCTTTATTAAGTAAAGAAGGATATAATTTTGTAGTACAGGATAATGTTATGAACATCTTTCTATATCAAAAGTTGATTGGATCAGGCTCGTTACATAATGGCATATTCATTCTCAATCAAAATACAGTCCTTAATATACAAAACACACACAAGAGGAAGAGTTCAGAAATGAACAAATCCTTCTTATGGCATTGTAGACTTGGTCATATCAATGTGACACGGCTAGCTAAGTTACATAAGGATGGATATTTGAATTCGTTCGAATTATCATCTTATGATACTTGCCATTCATGTCTCAAAGGAAAAATGACCAAAACTCCGTTTAGTGGACACGGAGAAAGAGTTACGGAACTCTTAGGACTGGTACATAGTGATGTATGCGGTCCCATGTCTACACACGCCAGGAACGGTTCTTCCTATTTCATTACATTCACTGACGATCTCTCTAGATATGGACATGTGTTCCTGATGAAACACAAGTCTGAAGCTTTTGACAAATTCAAAGAATATAAGCACGAAGTAGAGAACCAAACGGGCAAAAGTATTAAAATCCTTCGATCTGATCGAGGAGGAGAATACTTGAGCAATGATTTTCTGGATTATCTAAAAGAAAATGTGATTCTCTCTCAGCTTACTCCTCCTTATACACCACAGCACAACGGTGTATCGGAGCGGAGGAATCGCACCCTATTAGATATGGTGCGCTCTATGATGAGCGATGCTGAGTTGCCTATTTCCTTCTGGGGGTATGCGCTTGAGACAGCCATACACCTATTGAATATGGTTCCTACCAAATCAGTGCCTACCACTCTATATGAGATATGGAAAGGGAAAAGACCATCTCTTAAGTATGTTAAGATATGGGGTTGTCCGGCCTATGTCAAAAGGCTAAATCCGGACAAACTTGAGGCAAGGTCTGTCCTATGCAAGTTTGTAGGATATCCCAAGAACTCACAAGGGTATATCTTCTACCACACTAAGGAACAAAAGGTGTTTGTTTCTCGACATGCCACCGTTTTAGAAAAGGAATTTCTTGCAAAAGAAATTTGTGGCGAGGAGGTAGAACTGGAAGAGGTTCCAGCAACACAAACTACGACAGATGATTTGATTGAACCAGAGGATTCAGTAGTTCCCGACGAACCCCAGCCTCTCCGTCGATCTAGTAGGTTTTCTCATCCACCTGAGAGATACTACGGTTTTCTCATTGATGGTGGGAACGAGGATTGCATCATGGAAGATGATGACCCGACTAGTTTCGAGCAGGCCATCACGAGTGGTGACTCTGTGAAATGGCTGGATGCAATGCGATCTGAGATGGAATCCATGTACACCAACAAAGTATGGACTTTGGAAAATGCTCCTGAAGGGGTAAAACCCATTG
Source organism: Agapanthus africanus (assembly GCA_030015575.1). Taxonomy (NCBI): domain Eukaryota; kingdom Viridiplantae; phylum Streptophyta; class Magnoliopsida; order Asparagales; family Amaryllidaceae; genus Agapanthus; species Agapanthus africanus. The sequence continues at coordinate 215,510,410 of JASDDO010000008.1, forward strand.
GGAGTAAGTGGATCTTTAAAAAGAAAATTGGTGTAGATGGAAAAGTTGAGACTTTCAAAGCTAGACTTGCTGCAAAGGGTTTTCGTCAACGACCAGGTGTAGATTATGACGAAACCTTTTCTTCAGTGGCTATGCTTAAGTCCATCCGGATCTTACTTGCCATTGCTGCATAGCATGACTATGAAATTTGGAAAATGGATGTTAAGACCGCCTTTCTAAACGGTGATTTAGAAGAGTGCGTGTACATGACTCAGCCAGAGGGCTTCATAGATAATGGGAGCAGCGGAAAGGTGTGCAAACTGCTTAAATCCATCTATGGGTTAAAGCAAGCATCGCGGAGTTGGAACATCTGCTTTGATGTTGTATTCAAAGAGTTTGACTTCATCAAAAACGTAGATGAACCTTGTATATATAAAAAGGTTGCAGAGAGTAAGGTTGTCTTCCTCGTATTGTACGTCGATGACATACTCTTGATAGGAAATAATGTTCCTATGATGCAATCAGTCAAGCTCTTCTTATCACAAAGATTCTCAATGAAAGATCTAGGTGATGCCTCCTGCATACTGGGTATTATGATCTATAGGATAGATCTAAACGGATACTAGGATTGTCCCAATCCAGGTACATTGACACCATACTAAAGAGGTTTAGTATGGAAGAATCCAAGCGTAGGAACCAACCCACGATCTCTGGACTCACTCTCTCCAAAGAGATGTCTCCCAAGACTGATTTGGAGAGAGCTCGCATGCAAGGGATATCATATGCAGTAGGCTCTATCATGTATGCGATGCTATGTACCAGACCTGATGTAGCATACTCACTAAGTGTAGTGAGTCGGTATCAAGCAGATCCTGGAGAGAGTCACTGGACAGCTGTGAAGAACATTCTCAAGTACTTACGAAGGACTAAGGAGATGTTCTTGGTGTATGGTAACGGAGAACTCCAGGTGGAGTCCTTTACCGATTCCAGCTTCCAGAGTGATAAGGACGACTCTAAGTCACACTCGGGATTTGTCTTTACCCTCAATGGAAGGGCGGTATGTTGGAAGAGTTCCAAACAGGATACCGTTGCAGACTCGACGATGGAGGCTGAATACATCGCTGCCAACGATGCTGCCAAAGAGGCTGTCTGGATAAAGAAGTTCATTAGTGAACTTAGTGTGGTTCCATCCATTGAGCATCCAATACCTCTGTATTGTGATAATAATGGAGCTGTGGATTTGGCCAAGAAACCCAGGTCTCATCAGAAGTCCAGACATATTCTGAGACGGCATCACCTGATCTGGGAGATAGTTGATCGCCGGGAGATCGAGGTCAGGAGAGTAGATACGAAGGACAACACTGCGGATCCACTCACGAAGGCCATTCCTCAGATACAGTTTGAGAGATTATTCGGGATGCTAGGTATAAGATACTACAACAGCTGGCCTTGGTGCAAGTGGGAGATTGTTAGTTATGTATATACCCTAGAGGCCATTGTTGTACATATGATGTATATTATAATGGATGCTTGGATATATATAGAGAGGACTTTCTTGCTCGTTATGATAGTATGCTATTTGGTTTTCCTTTATCTTAACATGTTGACTTATATTAGTTTACTGTCTTACTCTCACATATTGATAAAGCCCTTAGGATATGTACTCGACTGCTGGGACTATGATAAGATCATACTAGTGGGGCCAGAGTAGTCGATGAGTATATCCTATAACTGTTCCCAGTCGAGGGTGTGTCGAGACAGGGTGTCGATACACTACAGTAGACTAGCGTATACGCATCTTGACCCATATGATGGGCGATGGATGATCCCATATCCATCGGTGTTTGACATCAAGGATGGTGTACGGGTGCTCAGTGGAGACTGGGTACACTGGACGAACTCGGCGAGAACTCCCAGATGGTATTATACCTCACGTCAGATGGAAGTTCTCCGGTGACACAGGTACAGGGTAGTCTGTAGACCCGAGATCGTCATAGAGTCTTGTGTGATTCCCACTGTGCTTTGATTTCCACCTTACCATGTCCAAGAGGGCATGCAAAACGGTGGCTTTTGGGTACAGTCCCGAATCACATGGAGGCAATGACCGATAGGAGGGGATTCGTCACTCCCGGTATAGGGAGTTAATGTTGTGCTGTGTTCGATTGGCTATAACTGGAAGTCCCTGGCCAGGGCTGATATAGAGATTTACTGGTAAGTGTTACCAGTAGTTTCTCGACCCATTATGAACCTCACATCGACACGACTTATCGGTTACTGGGGTCTGACGTGTACCACCCCTAGACTAGATATGCGACATATCAGACGAAGAGACCGGACTGTACGGGAGTGTTACTGATTGGATTCACAGGAGAATGTACAGGCTTGCTTGTTGATCTTCTGGTCGCTCAATACCTGGGTGGATATTACGTTTAGCTGACCGCTTGCAGCTTGTTGGTGTTTGATATGATCATCACCTGCTACCGGCGTATTGACGATTCTTTAGAGTCCTACACAGAGGTTTCTTGACTCAGGCAAAACAGAGTAGGAGCACATATGTGATATGTGCAGGACCGAAGATAATACGAAATGAGATACCGTATTATATTGTCGCGATATTTGATATCAGCCGGGTCATCGGATCAAGTGTTGATTCGATGTATCGGTACATGATATATTAGTCGGTTATATACGATATAGCCGGATTGTCGGATCAAGTGTTGATTCAATAATTTAATGTATAATTATATATGTGATATATTACATTACATTATCTAATATTGGCTCGCTTTATTGATTCATTTTCTCACCGGATAATATATTGATATATATGCGATATATGTTAATTGTATTATTTTCCTTTGTTACAAATATATATTATATATGTGATATATAATATTGTAACATGATATGATTACTAATGCAACATGTTTAGTGGAGATTAAACAAGATTAGGGTTTGATTTGGGTTAGTTCTTTCTTGATGCTTCTAAAAGGTTTTACTTTGTTTCTAGCAAAGATATTATGTTTGATATTTTTGCTAGATATTTCTAACCCAACCCAAACCCTTCACCCTAGGTTAAGTCTCTACAATGGTTAGCCTCTTCATATTCAACCATGGTTGCATTATTAATCGTTATGATAATTTTCATTATTCATCACAAAAGGAATTTCCTTCTTCTTCTTCTTGCTTGAGCTTTGAAAAAGCTTTCTAGGTTTTCTTTAGGTGATAAATTAAAGTGAGAATTTGATAATAAAAGAGAGCATAAATCCTACTTCATCATCCTCATCTAATCTAGCCAATTAGATTAGGGTGTTCACCTCATTAGTGAGAAAGAGCTTGAGTTAAAGAAACTTCGAGGTAGATCATCGGAGAAAAGGAAGACTACAAGCTAGCATGGATCATTCGGGTTATGAAGCTTCTCTTGAGTCCGGGAGATCGTGGATCGCGGCGCAGGGACTTCTACTCGGAGCTTATGAAGCGAAGTAGCGGACTACAAAGGTTGTAATCTCTCACACTTAGTTGTAAAGATGTTTACTTGCATGTTAAACCCTAATAATCTAGCAAAGATCCCGGCTTTGGGTTGTTCGGCACGTCTAAATTTTGAATCGGGCATGTTTGATGCCTTATAAACCCTTGTAAGAGTGCCTTGGAACCCTACACCCAACCATCGGAGGAATACTCTATATTCGTCCGCTCTCGATCAACTCACAACGCATCTGAGTGAGGTCCTCTATCCGATGCTGGTCAACTTACTGATCTCCTATCGGAGCATCCAACGAACAACGTCATCTCTGGATCTATCTACTCTAAATCTTAATAAGATTCTCCACACTGGAAATCTTCAACTCAACTAGGCCTGCATCGGCGCATCAAATCAGACGAATCGTCTCAGTCACTCAACTCAACTCAAGATAGACTAGCTATCTTCTGTCACATCTCTGTCTCAAAGCTTAAGCGATCTCAGCTCGTAAGCTCTGGAAGCGACATCCCATCAATCTCAGCAACAGCTGGGTCATCTGTCTGCAAGGTAAACGACATCACAAACTCTGAGGTACGCTATACATCAATAGTCCTCTCACAACAAGCAGTCTCTATCAGTGGCTCGATCATCCGGTGCAAAACTGAACACTCGCCTCAAACGAGAGGTCACAATATAAACACTAAATCGAGACGTTCCCATGTCACCAGAAAACACGATGGTCAATCCTCGTCCATGACGAGCTCGCCCTGACCGCATCACTAGCAACAGCTCAATCTGCGCTCAAACCATGGTGACAGGAACCTCAATCATGTATCGATGAAGACAGATCAAAGGGATGAAAAGAATCAACAGATCTCAAAATGGATACATGATCATAAGGAGCAACGGAATCAATGAGAGTATGATCATTGGAACGAATGAAAACATGGATCTCAAGAATATACATCCTAAGATCACTTAAGCTTAAGCAGAGTATCGTATCGTAAGTATGCCGTGGAATATACGCACGGTACGTCACTCTACTTGAATTACCTACTCCATCAATCAGGGTCAACCTATGTAACAAAAGTTCGGGTCTAATACCCCCCATGTTCAAGTCTAAGTTCCATAAGGTCAAGCCTAGATTCCGAAATAGATTACACCCCAGACTCCGCATAATCAAACCCAGACTTGAACAAAGGTTAAACCTAACGCTCTGATACCAACTTTTTCACGACCCGAAAATTTAGCTCGTGACCGGCACTTAAATCACGCAACATCTAAAGGCATAATGTAATTCAAGTAAGCCAAAGCCCAGAAATCTAAACCTTTTTAAGAAAATAAAAGAGGTGGAGTTTTGAAATAAAAGTATGATGAAATCAAATGTTTTCTTAAATGCATAGATAATGGAACATGAAAAATGCAAGTGGATTTTACTAGTTGAAAAACATGTTTCGTCTTTTAAAATTTGGGCAGCATCTCCCTTGTATATTTTGATCCAAAACCACATATACATGATAATATAAAAGGCATCCCCAAGCGGGAGATAGCTCTTCGCCAATCGGTGGAATCACAACCACGTAAGTCAGAATATATGTATACGACGCCCAACGGAAAAGATCAACACAAAAGAATAATGTAAAGAAGCAAGACATCAAATCCTCAAAGCGAACATATAACCCATCGCTCTAAGTCTCGCAACCATAAGTCTGTCTAAGTCTTACTAATTATACAAATACTAGTTTCTGATTGATGGAGTTGACTAGATACAACAGGAATAATAAATACAAGAGTGGGCATGATCCAATGTGTCCCACCTACAATAGAAAATCACCCGAAAGCAAGCTGTGTGCCAGCGATACCGCTACTGATCTATGCGGTCAAACTTGCAAGAACTGTGGCACAACGGGGTGAGTTGCCAACTCGTGAGTAGAAAACATCAGCAGGTAGAAATCGAATAAAACAACGATTCCTAAGTCAACTATATCATATAGGTAATACTATGATATCTAGGGTGACCATATCCGCATATATGCCAACAATATAATCAATGCCTGTATGCAATAAACATCTGAATCACATGCCTATATGCAGGTGGATATCGTCCACGTGTCCATCAATGACGCAACAATATCATGGAACCTGAGTGTCCAACATCGACACTCGAAACATCATGAAAACATATGCATGTATATATGAGGATAACAACCAACGTGTGTCCATCAACGACACATCAAAATCATGGGATTTGAGTGTCCAACAACGACACTTGAAACATCATGAAACCCGTGTCCAACATCGACACGTAAATCCTTATATCTCGGGCTCCGGCAGTCCGGATCAGCCCACGGGCTCCGTCGGTCCGGATCGGCCCAAATCATCTCACGACTCCGGTCGGTATCCTCCGGATAACCGCCGAGTCCAAATACTATCACCGGTAGGTAGTGCTCCCCTGCCATGCTCACTGCCTAACTATACGAGTCTTCTTGCCCTGGGGTACCTCACCGGGTCCACCATGTACCCGCAGATAGTTCCTACCGCTCCTCGAATCGGGTTTCACATACCAATCTCAGAACCGAGAAAACTCATGGTGGACGTCTCGAAATATCATATTAAGAGAAACCGGGTTTTTAAAACAATACATACTTTCTTTTGAAATATAACCACGGTTCTCAAATCCAGAATCTCATGAAAACAACATCTCAATGCATATAATCGTAAAGCATGATGTATGCAACATAGAACAGAATTGTGAGCATATCAAGTATATCATGTAACATAGTATAGTGATGTGAGTATAGCAAGTATATCATGTAACATAGCATAATGATGTGAGCATAGCAAGTATATCATGCAACATAGCATAATGATGTGAGCATTTCTACTGTGTAAGTGACATAGCAATTATCGATGATAAAGGTGTGTGAGCCGGCAATCTGTGTAAGTGTAACATACACATCATCGATAATTGTGTAGGTGTACTGGCACATGTATATGTAATGCAATGAGAATATCATGAACGTACCATAAAGTACATCGTAAGCGAAATGATATAAGGTATACATATCTATAATATATCCTAGTCGATTAATTTATCAATCGGTAATCCAGCCTCATAACATCACGTACGGTAATACATCGTACGACGGCATCAAACAATCAGGGATTCCATCAACCTATATGACAATGAGGGTACGGACCTAGAGTCCTGTACGTTATATCACTCATTATTCTCTCTCTCTCACACACACACACACACACACACACACATATATATATCATAAGTCGTTGTTGGATATAGTGCCCTCAAAGTCAATTATTGGATCGCAGGTACGTGATTGCAATGATTGAGAGATGACCTATACCGGTAGGACAGTCTTGCTCGAGATGATAGTATACTATCTGGTTTGTCTTTATCATCGTGTACATGCTTTAGTTCACTATTGCATGTTGATAGAGCCCATAGGATTCTTGCTTGACTGCCAGCAGTATGATAGCGATCATATACGTGGGAGCTGGGGTCTATAAACACATCCTTAAAGTGTACCTAGTCGTGAGAGTTTCAAGACAGGGCATCGATACTCCATAGTAGACTAGTGTATACAGTCGAGACCCCGACGAGGGGCGGTGGCCGGTATCACAAGCCATTGGTGTCAGTTGGTTCACCTAAGATGTATACAGGTGCTCATTGGGTTATGAGTACACCAGACAGGACTCGCCGGGAACATGCTAGTTGGTGTTATACCTGTCGTCAGATAGCAGTTCCCAGGTGACATGTGTACAGGTTAGTCTGTCGACCTGAGATCGTCATTTGTCTCGTGTGAGTTCCCACTGTGCTTTGATTACTACCCTACCACGGCTCAAAAGAGTCGTGCGAACAGGTTTTAGTTGGGTACAGTCCCGAGCCACATAGAGGCAGTGAGCGGATCGTCGGGGATTCGTCTCTCCCGGTATTGGGGGTGAGATCGCGCTGTGTTTAGGAGAACCATTACACGAAATCCCTGGCCAGGGTAATCGATATTTACTTGTAGGTATTCCAGTAGTATCTCAAGGTGTTCTGGGCTACTCTCCGACACGACTTATACTGCTATTGGGGGTCTGACGTTTACCAGCCCCTAGGCCCTATATGCGATACTCATAGACGAACGGACCGGACTGTACGGATATTGTCACTGTCAGGCTCAGTAGGGTTTCTGGATGAGTTCGCTCGTCAGCTTCCCTTTCGATCAATATATGGGCAACCGTTACGTACAGGTAGTACCACTGACGTGCTTGTAGTTAAACCCAGTGCCAGTGTATTGATGAGTCATTAGAATCCCCCAAAGAAAATTTCCCAAGTTCGCACGAAACATTGTAGAGGCCATATGGTTTTATGGCAGGGTTCGAACATACGCGTGCACTTGTGCACGTGTCATGGTTCGAACAGATAATACTAGTGGGCTTTGGTTTAAGCTGGATCCTAATATTATATTGTAGGAATATTTTTGTCTCATTGTATTTGTATTCGGTCGGAATACAAATACGGGTATGTATTTATAGTTGAGGGGTAATCTCGTAATTCTTTACGGGATTACTTTCGGAGTTGCCAGTTTTCTTTTCCGTCTTAAACATCTTGATCCATGTTTATTTATTGTGAGCAATTTGACTTTGACCTTATTTGCCAATTCTTGCACTGGGGAGGGCTGCCCATTTCGAGCACTATTTGTGGTGATGTAGCATGAGGTGTCACTTGGGCATGGGCTATTTTCGAATGTCAATTGGCAGCATGGGTTTTGATGTGTTCATTTAATGTTTTTGTTTTGCTTAGATCTTTTGTGAGTGGCTGTTCTTGGCAGTGGGGCTTTTGTGAAGCTTGATTGATTATTTCATGCTTGCATGTTTAATTATATATTCACTACACTCACCTCACCAAAAAGGGATTTTTTCCCCAGAGAGCACCAAAAAAAAAATGAAAATCCCCAGAGAAGTTTTCCTTCACTGGCCGAGCAACACCTTGGAGAGCCCCACTAGTAAATTTATTTTTCCTTTGCTAAAAATCCTATGCTCACAATTCTCAAATTGGAAACTTCAATTTACCTCCACCCAATCGTTTGGGTACCTTGAGACAAAATATTCTACACTCTCTCTACTTTATTCTTGGACATGTCGGCTAGCAAACTTCATGTCTGAGTTGCTTCGGTTTGAAACGGGAGCCCGTATAAAGATTCATCGACGTGGTGCTACTTCGACGTGCGAGATCGGGGAGCGAACTTCGTCGGCGCAGCAGCAGGATTTTTGTGTGGAGATTAAAGACCGAAGGACACGAATCGATCCGTATAATCTTTCCAAACTCTTGTACAGGTTTCTAGTTTACGGTTAATGGAACGATCCGGGTATTTGGTTGCGGTAGCGCCAGTTTTGTAAAAAGTTTTTTGTTCCGCATTTGGCCTCGTTTAGACGGCCGGGGCGCTGCTGTGGCCCAACATAATATCGGAGCCAACCCATTAACCGCATACTAGTTGTTTGGATGATGTTAAATTTATCGAAACCGAAACAACCCCGAAACAATACCAATGATTTTTTAATTTTTTTTGGTGATGAGGAAAAATTTGGTGGCCTCTGATTTTTGTGTGCAGGCCTAAAATTAGTGGTGTGCAGGCCAAAAATCGTGGCCTTTTTAGTGTGGCTGGAAATTTTTGTTTAAATTTTTTTTTGGGCTTTAGAACACTACTTCTCACATCTCCACTCTAAAGAAAATCAACAGCCATCATTTTTTTCCTCACAAGGAATTTCTTTTACTTCACATTTTCTTCACCCAAATGTGTGTTTTGCTTTTGAGTGGAGTTGTGAGATTTTTGGATCAGTGGTATTGCAAGTTTAGCCCAGTTTTGATATGGATTTATCTAGTTGTTTGGGGCTATTCGGGGGTTATTTCGAAGTCGATATTTTCTAACATTGTTTAAAATTTGCAGTGCATTACATTTCTATCTATGACCGTGAATGTCATTTGATCGGTAAATCTTGTCTAATCGCTATAGTCCTTTTAGACGGGTTTGCGAACGTGACATTCACGTTGATGTTCTATGTTGTGCTGTGTTGTTGCGGATTTGTCGTGGTGGATAGCTTGGTGCAATATTAGTGCAGTTTAGTTTTATTTGTACATTTGTTATTGCGGGGTGAGCGTCCGACATGTGGACTGCCGTCACTGCCTCTTTGTATATTATTCTTTTAGGGCACGACCGGGTTGAGGTCAATGTACCCGTTGTATATATTTTCTTTTCTGTACTAGGATTACCCCGCAGTGGGGTACACGGATAGCCAGGTTCTAGAGGGAAACGGGCCCGCATCTCATGGTTTTAAGACGGAGGGGGCTTCACTCTAGAATTGGCGGGCTATTCGAGCACTCGTAAGGGGTACAGGTTGACCCAAGGAGGAGTGCTCAAGTTACCGGATTCCGTGAAGTGTTGGATGGTCCATTCACTTTGCTGAAGGGGGATGCCCCGCTTCTGGTTTTAGCGGGTAACTTGCCGCGCTCGTAGGGGTCTAGGTTTTCATTGCACAGGCTATCCACACGACCAGGGAAACGTCGGGTTTCACTTGCGGCTCAAAGGAAACCCGGGGATCCCAGATTATCTGTATTGTTCTGTGATGCTTATTACTTTTCTGTGATATTGCAGTTATCATACCTGGAGCGATTATTATATATTGATATATATACTAGTAGATGTTGTATATGTTTTGCACCCACGCTAGCCCAATCCCCGCTCTGTTGTTAGTTAAGTAACCTAACGAGTGATGACGGGACCCAGTGGCGAATGCGGGTGGCATATACGTACATTTTATTTTCGTTCTTTTCTGGTGTGATTAATTGATGGGACTGCGTTGATTTTGATCAATGCAAGGATAAAACAAAGCTATATATGATGTTGTTGGAACCAAGTTTTTAAAAACTGATAATACAGACATACGCTTTTGCTTTGCACAGTGGTATTCGGTTATGAATATCCAGCACCTCATTCGACGAGGCAAGGGCCGAGATCCCTTCATTGGGAGTGACCCCTCGGGCAGAAGTTTGCGTCAACGTAATAACTTCACTATAGTCGATCACTTTTTGCCTTGCATCGTGGTATTTAGTTTGGAATATCCTGCACCTCATTCGACGAGGAAAGAGTCGAGATCCCTTCACCGGGAATGACCTCTTTAGCAAAAGTTTTCGCCACTATATATTTTTATAAAACCACTTGGATTCCTTCAACGATATCAAGTTCATTACGCTAAAGGTTTTTCGCCAAAAACCAACCGTAGCCCTCCGTCATTTCTGAAAAGCAGCGCCTCGTATTCGTGCTATGTTTGTTGGCTTCCGTCAAGGCATAGTGTGCGGTAGCTATGTGTTACTTTTCTATAGCATGGATATGCATTAATCTAGGACAGTCGTGCAGTCTTGTTGGCATCCGTCAAGGGCGAGTACGAGTGGGTCTAAATTAATTAGGACAATGACGGGTAGAACTTGACTTGCAACTTATGATTTGTTGGCATCCGTCAAGGTCATAAGTATTAGTGTATATGCCATAGGGGTCATTATTGTATCATACTAGCTTGTATATTACTTAATGGAAGCTTGAGATATTCACAATTGTATTAACAGTCTTGCTCAACATAGTAGTATACTACTTGGTTTATATCTATCTTAATATGTGTATATGCTTCTTTTAGCATATCACGAATACATATTGATAGAGCCCTTAGGATCTTGCTTGACTACCAGCGTTGCGATGGCAGTCACACTAGTGGGGGCTGGGTAGTCTACAAGCACATCATTTTTCAAGTCCCTAGTCATAGGATTATCAAGACAGGGCATCGATACTCCAGAATAGACTAGTGTATACGCTTCTTGTTAGTGTATATGCCCTAGGGGCCATTATTGTATCATACTTGCATGTATATTACTTAATGGAAGCTTGGGATATCCACAGTTGTATTGACAGTCTTGCTAAATATGGTAGTATGCTACTTGGTTTGTGTCTACTTTAATTTGTGAATTTGTTTCTTGTAACGTATTACTTATACATATTAGTAGAGCACATAGGATCTTTGCTTGGTTACCAGCGTTGTGATGGCAGTCACACTAGTGGGGGCTGGGTAATCTGTAAGCAACATCCTATACAGGTCCCTGGTCGTTGGATTATCGAGATAGGGTATCGATATTCCGAAGTAGACTAAGTGTGTACGCTTCTCATCCCAGTTGGGGAGATGGTCTGTCCCACAGCCATCACTACTGTTGGGGTAAAAATTTACACCCCGGTTGACCAAGTCAAAATCAAAGTCAACCCCAAGCCATGTGGGCCCAAGCCCAGGTCAAGCAGGCCCATGCCCAAGTCGAGCCCGCAGCCAGCCTCCCCATGCCAGAAACAAAATCATGTAATAAATAATTTTTATGTAATTGTTTATGCATGAATGTAAACAAAATGGGCATAAAGCCAATATTTTGTAAGCCCAAGGCTTATGTGCAAAAATGAAATGGCACATGAGCCATGGGATGGGCAAAACGCCATTTTTGTAAAGCAAAAAGGGGTTACATGTAAATATGTAAGCCTATATAAGGCAAAATGATGATGAATAAAAAAATACACTTTTCATTCCCCCAAAACTAGGGTTCTTTGTGCCTCCTGCTCCTTCTCCAAGGTTCTAAACCTTCTCATTTCTTTTGAATTAAATCAAAAGTTTTACTCTTTCTTTTCCAAAACAAAGTAGTTTTCCACCACAAAACCCACAAAGGGGAACTCGGATCTCCCATTAGATCTCAAAAATGAGTGATTTTTAAAATCTCCTTCTTCTTGATCTTCAAGTTCCGGCCAAACAATAGAAGGAAGAAGAAGAACCCCCTACATCAGCTTCAAAACATCCCAGGAGTTTAACTCCATACATATATACATAATAAATATTTCCTTTCTGAAGCATAGCTTCTGTTTCTTAGGCAAAAAGCCACTTTTTCTCGCCGGCGCTCAAGCGCAGAGCGCCCACGTGCCGACACGTGGCGCGCTTGCGCTCAAGCGCAAGCGCCCGAGCGCAAGTCGTGTAAGTCGATGTAGTACACCCCAGTACTTGTGGGGAGGCGGAATTTACAAAAACGATCATGTTTAAGGAACGAACATCGACTAACCGCTTAAATCGAAGCTAAACTATAAATAACCGGACACAAAGAGTTTCTTATCAATTGTGTTTAGGGATTATACCAAAATAAACCGGTCCTTCGTCTTTGTGTCCTCCTTTGTTCTCCTCGACCTTCTCTAGGTAGTAGACGATCCACCCGAGAGCAAAACACCAAGCTACACCTCTAACTTGAGGTAACTAATCTACTTTGATTGCCAATCAAAGAAGAAATGATGATATAGAGTGAAGGTAATGGATGTTTAAGTCTAACTAATCCTTTGATCTCAACACATGAGGATTAAGGATTAGTCTCTTGAAGATGAGAGCTTGAGGAGAGAGAATATGATAATGATAATGAGATGAGAAAGTGAGTGTATCATAATATATTATGAAGCATTCTTATTTTAGAATAATGAAATAATAGAAATGAATAAGCATGCTTCATAAATGAAAAGAGGTGATTCATTAAGCATGTGTCATTATCATTTATGGTGCAATAATGATAATGATGAATCACTCTCATGACTCACAATCTTATCCAAAGTAACCTCCTTAGTCACATCTTCTAGAAGCTTCTCGTACAATTACGAGAACGCCCCTCCAATCCGCAAAAATACGGAAAAACTTTAGACTGTAAAAATCCAATAACCGGATACCAGTAACTGGTTTAAACCAAAGCCGACTGGTAAAAACTGTCCGAAAGTCGTACGCGCGTAAACGCACGTATGCGTCCGAACCCTTTGTCGCAAAACCATGCAACCTCTATATCGTTTCGCCTGGAATAGGAAACTCTCTGTGTGGGACTCTAGAGACTCGACTACTACGCTGGCAGTGGGTTTAACCACAGACCGCAAGCGGCACTAGCTGTACGTAACGGTCCCCATGTAGTTGTCGATAAGAAGGCCGATGAGAAAACCCATCCGAACTCCTACTGAGTCTGATGTGACAATCTCCATACAGTCCGGTCCGTTCGTCCAAGACTATCGCATATCGGGCCTAGGGGGCGGCAAGCGTCAGTCCCCTAATAGCGGTATAAGTCGTGTCGGAGGGAAGCCCATTACACCCTGAGAAACTACTGGAACCTACCAGCAAATCTCGCTTGCCCTGGCCAGGGACTTTGCGTAATGGCTCTCTGACACAGCACGATATCTACTCCCAATACCGGGAGGGACGAATCCTGTCTAACCGCCACTGCCTCCAAGTGCTCGGGACTGCACCCAACTGCTACCTGTTTGCACGACTCCTTTGAGCCGTAGTAGGGTAGCAATCTAAGAACAGTGGGACACACTCAAGGCGAAGTAGCAGTGTCAAGTCTGCGGACTACGCTGTACTCATGTCACCTGGGAACTGTTCACTGACGACTGGTATCAAACCAACCAACAGTTCCCTGTGAGTCCTGTCCGGTGTACCCATAACCAAACGAGCACCTGCATACTATCTCCAGTACGACGTACTGACGACTGTGGGACAGACCATCTCCCCAACTGGGATGAGAAGCGTACACACTAGTCTACTCCGGAGTATCGATGCTCTGTCTCGATAATCCAATGACCAGGGACCTGAATAAGGATGTGCTTGTAGACTACCCAGCCCCCACTAGTGTGACTGCCATCACAACGCTGGTAGACAAGCAAGATCCTAAGAGCTCTATCAATACGTACACTCACATATTAAGATAGAAAAACCCTGTAGCATACTACCATGTTTAGCAAGACTGTTATATACATGTGAATATCCCAAGCTTCCATTAAGTAATATACAAACTAGTATGATACAGTAATGGCCTTCTAGGGCATAAACACTAACAATCTCCCACTTGCACTAGGGCCATGTACTGGCATATCGTAGACCAATGATCTCGAGTAGCCTCTCGAACTGAATCTGAGGAAGGGCCTTCGTGAATGGATCAGCAATGTTCTCTTCTGAAGCAACTCTCCGAACCTCGATCTCCTGACGATCAATGATCTCCCTGATCAGGTGATACCGCCTCAAGATGTGTCTGGACTTCTGATGGGACCTTGGTTTCTTCGCTAAAGCTATAGCTCCGTTGTTGTCGCAATACAGAGGTATTGGATCAACTATGGTAGGAACCACCTGAAGTTCTGTTAGGAACTTCTTCATCCAGACTGCTTCTTTTGCGGCATCGCAAGCAGCTATATACTCCGCTTCCATCGTCGAGTCAGCAACAGTGTCCTGCTTGGAGCTCTTCCAGCACACCGCCCCTCCATTGAGGGTAAAGACATAACCCGACATGGACTTGGAATCGTCCTTATCACTCTGGAAGCCGGAATCAGCAAAGGCCTCCAACCTGAGGTCTTTTCCGCCGTAAACCAAGAACATCTCCTTAGTCCTCCTCAGGTACTTGAGAATGTTCTTTACTGCTATCCAGTGTTTCTCCCCTGGGTCTGACTGATACCGGCTTACCACGCTCAGTGCGTAAGCTACATCTGGTCTGGTACACAACATCGCATACATTATAGAGCCTACCGCAGAAGCGTAGGGTATAATAGACATGCGTTCCCTTTCCAAATCAGTCTTGGGAGACATCTCTTTGGAGAGGTTGATTCCGTGACAAGCCGGCAGATTACCGCGCTTAGAATCTTCCATACTGAATCTTTTCAGTACAGTGTCGATATACCTGGACTGCGAAAGTCCCAACATCCTCTTGGATCTATCACGATAGATCCGGATCCCCAGAATGTAAGAGGCATTACCCAGGTCTTTCATGGAGAACCTGTGTGACAAGAATCCTTTGACAGATTGTAGCATAGGAATGTCATTTCCTATCAATAGAATGTCATCCACGTACAAGACGAGGAATACGACACTTCTGGCCACAACTTTACTATATATGCACGGTTCATCTGGATTTTTGATAAAGTCATATTCTTTGACTGTCTCATCAAAACAGATGTTCCAACTCCGCGATGCCTGCTTTAGTCCATAAATGGACTTAAGCAGCTTGCATACTTTCCCGCTGCTCCCACTCTGATTGAAACCCTCTGGCTGATCCATATAGACGCACTCTTCTAAATTTCCATTCAGAAAAGCCGTCTTTACTTCCATCTGCCAGATTTCATAATCATGGAAGGCAGCAATAGCAAGAAGGACCCGAATGGATTTGAGCATAGCCACTGGAGAAAAAGTTTCGTCATAGTCCAAACCAGGTCTTTGACGAAAACCCTTTGCAACAAGTCTAGCCTTATAGGTTTCCACCTGTCCATCTACACCAATCTTTTTCTTGATGATCCATTTGCATCCTATGGGTTTTACCCCATCTGGAGCAAAGTCCAAAGTCCATACTTTGTTGGTGTACATGGATTCCATTTCGGTCCGCATTGCATCTAGCCATCGTACCGAGTCGCCGCTCTGGATGGCCTGCTGGAAGTCAGTAGGTTCATCATCTTCTATGATGCAATCCTCTCTATCCCCGTCTATGAGAAAACCGTAGTATCTCTCAGGCGGATGAGACGGCCTACTACTCCGGCGGAGGGGTGCGGGAATGTTCTGTTCTTCTTGAACCTCTGGTTCTACCATACTTTCAGTAGCAGTTTGTGGTTCTGGAATTTCTTCCAGTTCTATTTCGCTCCCACTTATTTCCTTTTCTAAAAACTGATTTTCCAGAAAATGGGCATTACGAGAAACAAAAACCTTTTGTTCCTCTGCGTAATAGAAATAATATCCCTTGGAGTTCTTTGGATATCCCACAAACATACATTTTACTGATCGTGCCTCGAGCTTGTCCATAAACTGCTTCTTAACAAAAGCTGGACATCCCCAAATCTTCATATGCTGAAGATGGGGTTTCTTCCCAGTCCACATCTGATATGGAGTGGTAGGCACAGTCTTGGTAGGAGCCCTGTTCAGAAGATATGCCGCTGATTCTAGCGCATAACCCCAGAAAGATCGCGGTAACTCAGTATTACTCATCATGGATCGTACCATATCCAATAGGGTTCGATTCCGTCTCTCCGATACACCGTTATGCTGTGGAGTGTATGGAGGAGTAAGCTGAGAGAATTCCTTTCTCATTTAGGTAACCTAGGAACTCGGCACTTAAGTATTCTCCACCTCGATCAGATCTTAGTGTCTTAATACTTTTGCCTGTTTGGTTTTCTACTTCATTCTTATACTCTTGGAATTTCTCAAAAGCCTCGGATTTATGTTTCATCAGATAAATGAATCCGTATCTTGAGTAATCATCCGTGAAAGTAATGAAGTAGGAATAACCACCTCTCGCATGTGTAGACATTGGACCGCATACATCGCTGTGTATGAGTCCTAAGAGCTCGCTCGCTCTTACTCCTTGTCCAGTGAATGGAGTCTTTGTCATCTTTCCTTTGAGACAAGATTGACAAGTGTCATAAGATTGATATTCGAACAAGTCCAAATATCCTTCTCTATGCAACTTAGTCAACCTTCTCTCATTGATGTGACCCAGTCTACAATGCCATAAGAAAGCTTTATTTAAATCTGGAGACTTTCTTTTTAGTGTGTTCTGGACATTGAAAATTTGGAGTTGGTTTAAAACATATATGCCGTTATTTAGAGTACCGGACCCAATCAAACCATGATTAAGGTGGATGTTGACAACATCTCTTACAAACGTGAAATCATAACCTTTATTTGATAACAAGGAAACTGATATGATATTACACGTTAAGCTGGGTACAAAATAACAGTTATGTAAAACCAAAATGTGTCCACTCGTCAATCCTAGGTGATAATCCCCGACAGACGCAGCTCCCACGCTAGCTCCGTTAGCAACCCTGAGGATCATATCACCTTCCTTCAGCACTCTACGGTTTCTCAGTGCCTGCAATGAATTGCAAATATGAGATCCTGATCCGGTATCCAATACCCAGGAAGTAGAGTTGATCGACAGACAATTCTCAATTACAAACACACCTGAAGTCGAAGCCACAGCTTGCTTCGGTTCCTGGTTCTTGGCGTTCCACGCCTTGCAATCCTTCTTCCAGTGCCCTTTCCTGTGACAATGGAAGCACTCATCCTGGCCAACTATCGGTACTGCAGTCTTTTTCTTTCCCTTCCCTCCCACCTTACTAACACCTCCTCTAGGTCTGGGTGCGGCCTTCTTCTTCCTTCCTTTGGCCCTAGCCTTGGACCCGGAAGAAGATGTACCGCCAACAAACATAGCGGGTGTTTCCCTTGAATTCTTCAAGGTGCCCTCTGCACTCCTTAACATGTTCAGGAGTTCCGGAAGTTCAACTTCTTTTCTTTGAAGGTTGAAGTTTAGGATAAACTGGGCGTAGGTGTGAGGAAGGGACTGGAGAATAAGGTCTGTATAAAGCTCATTATCCAAAGTCGTCCCAAGGTCTGCGAGCTCTTCTATGTAGCCGATCATCTTTAGGACATGTTCTCTTACCGATGACACGACAGCCAACCTCGCTCGAAACAAGTTCTTTGAGGTCTCGTATCTTGCTATACGAGATTGCTCTCCATAAAGTTCCTTTGTATGGAGAAATATGCCATCAAGGTCCATATCCTCGTGCCTCCTCTGATGTTCATTGTTCATCGAGGCAAGCACGATGCACTTGGCTTTCGCGCAATCTAAATCCCAGGTTTTGCGGATTTTCTTATCCGCATTACCAGATTTGGGACCAGGGACAGCAGGTGCCGTAGCGGTGAGGACGTACCCCAGTTTGTCATAGGTCAAAGCCATTTTGACATTCCGTAGCCAATCTTTATAGTTTGGCCCCGTCAGTATATTTTTCTCTAAAAGTAACTTAAGTCCAGTCATTTTCAGGGTCGCTGCAATTAGGAGAGAGAGAAGAAAACTCTTTAGCATGATGCTCTTGCAAGTTTAGAGTGGTTTTTAGTTTATCTAAACTGGATGGCTCCCACTGTTTCTCGAATCCTTCCTCAAACCATAAAAGAAGAATTAGTCAAGACTATTCTCACCGTACAATACTTGCTTAACCGTTCAGCCAGGCCGGTGTCGATACTTCGAGGGAGGTTTTCCAACGCTTTCGCGAAGTTCCTTAATTAAATAACCTTTTTTCTCTGGGGGCGTAACCCCGCTGACAGTTTTCTGGACACCTACTAGGTTTATAGCATTGATCGTTAAGTGACGAATATCCTGATAAGTAGCATATACTCACAGTAGGATCTGGATCCAAATATCATCGTCTGATAATGTTGTAGGAATGCTACCAACATTCATCAAACTCAAAATGGTATGCATCTCTTTGCAAATTTCAGTTTCTTTAGAAATTCCCGATATAAGTTTTTGCCCCATGCTCTTATGACCTTGGCTTTGGTCAAAATGTCATAAGTCACATGTCAAGTTCTACCCGTCATTATCTTGTCAATTTGAACCCATCCGTATATACCCTTGACTTTGGTCAAATGGTAATACGACTGTCCCAAAACAACTCATCTATCTTATGCAACAAATGAAAACCCAGCAGCTACCAAACACTATGCCTTGACTTTGGCCAAAATGCATAGCTTGAATACTACTGAATACCCAAATGAAATGACGGAGGGCTACGACTGGTTTTGGCGAAACCGTGAACGTAGTGAACTTGATATAACCGAAGGAACCTGATAGCTTTTAAAAGGAGTGGTTAAAGCTCCGCGTTTAAAAATATCTGTTTTAAAAATAACCGAGTGGTTTCTTTTAAATTGTTCCAACGATTAAAACTTTGGTTTATTTTCTTTGCATTATAGATAATGCGTCCCATCATTAACCTATCATTGCAGAACACAACGAAAATACAACGTCCTCTTATGCCATCCGCATTCGCCACGGGGTCCCGTCATTACCCGTTAGGTTACTTAACTAACGACAGAGCGGGGGCTGGGCTAGCGCGGGTGTAAAACATAAGTGACGTCTAAATAGCTACAATATATATAGATATTTTACATTCGTCTGACACAATGATATTCATTCCAGAACACAGATAAACAATATTGGATTTGCAAGCAATCTGTATTTCTTTTGAGCCTGCAAGAAAAGACAGATTACACAGTTGTGATGAATAGCCGTTACCCCACCCTCGACCCCTACGGGTACGGCAAACTACCCGCCCGGCAGTTTGTGTACCCCACCTTGGGTCAGTCCTAGGAGCAAAAACAGTAAAATGAAATAATACAACGGTGGCTACAACCGCAACCTGGATGTGCCCCGCAAAATAATATTACAACAAATTACATTTACAACAAATGAATTAAACAATACCCCATTGCTAAACCCCGTCTAAACACCACAACAGTCCAATACAGTTTATATGCACAAACAGATATAACCATTTCAGAAATGTGCAACCCCCTGCCAACCGACATACTAGCAGTTAGGGGAGGTTTACGAACACATTAAACAATCACAGATATAATCCAATATGCAAATACTGTACAATTTCGATCGATTAAACATCTTTAATATTGCTCCAAAATCTGCTCTGTATACTGGAAACCTGAGCAAAATTAAAATATTCCAGAAAACCCCAAATACCAGAGAGGACCCACACATGAAAGATGAGTCCATGACTCGGCAACTCGGCCGCGGAACCGCGGCGGATCGGTGGGATCCGCCGCCCTTCCGCGGCGCTTTAGCCGAGTCATGGGCTCGAATTTCATGGGTGTTCTCCTGGACTCTTTTCTAGCTTT
Source organism: Agapanthus africanus (assembly GCA_030015575.1). Lineage (NCBI taxonomy): Eukaryota > Viridiplantae > Streptophyta > Magnoliopsida > Asparagales > Amaryllidaceae > Agapanthus > Agapanthus africanus. The sequence goes on from JASDDO010000008.1 coordinate 215,530,610, forward strand.
CTGAGCAACCCTGAACAATTTTAGGACATCATTTTAAACTCGACAGAAACTGAAATATTTTAGGGTTTTCCAGCTTCGTTTTTCCGTTCGAAATTCGTACAAATTTGCAATCAAGTTATTTATTGTTTAGCGAGGCTCTGATACCACAGTAAGTCGATGTAGTACACCCCAGTACTTGTGGGGAGGCGGAATTTACAAAAACGATCATGTTTAAGGAACGAACATCGACTAACCGCTTAAATCGAAGCTAAACTATAAATAACCGTACACAAAGAGTTTCTTATCAATTGTGTTTAGGGATTATACCAAAAGAAACCGGTCCTTCGTCTTTGTGTCCTCCTTTGTTCTCCTCGACCTTCTCTAAGTAGTAGACGATCCACCCGAGAGCAAAACACCAAGCTACACCTCTAACTTGAGGTAACTAATCTACTTTGATTGCCAATCAAAGAAGAAAGGATGATATAGAGTGAAGGTAATGGATGTTTAAGTCTAACTAATCCTTTGATCTCAACACATGAGGATTAAGGATTAGTCTCTTGAAGATGAGAGCTTGAGGAGAGAGAATATGATAATGATAATGAGATGAGAAAGTGAGTGTATCATAATATATTATGAAGCATTCTTATTTTAGAATAATGAAATAATAGAAATGAATAAGCATGCTTCATAAATGAAAAGAGGTGATTCATTAATCATGTGTCATTATCATTTATGGTGCAATAATGATAATGATGAATCACTCTCATGACTCACAATCTTATCTAAAGTAACCTCCTTAGTCACATCTTCTAGAAGCTTCTCGTACAATTACGAGAACGCCCCTCCAATCCGCAAAAATACGGAAAAACTTTAGACTGTAAAAATCCAATAACCGGATACCAGTAACTGGCTTAAACCAAAGCCGACTGGTAAAAACTGTCCGAAAGTCGTACGCGCGTAAACGCACGTATGCGTCCGAACCCTTTGTCGCAAAACCATGCAACATCTATATCGTTTCGCCTGGAATAGGAAACTCTCTGTGTGGGACTCTAGAGACTCGACTACTACGCTGGCAGTGGGTTTAACCACAGACCGCAAGCGGCACTAGCTGTACGTAACGGTCCCCAGGTAGTTGTCGATAAGAAGGCCGATGAGAAAACCCATCCGAACTCCTACTGAGTCTGATGTGACAATCTCCATACAGTCCGGTCCGTTCGTCCAAGACTATCGCATATCGGGCCTAGGGGGCGGCAAGCGTCAGTCCCCTAATAGCGGTATAAGTCGTGTCGGAGGGAAGCCCATTACACCCTGAGAAACTACTGGAACCTACCAGCAAATCTCGCTTGCTCTGGCCAGGGACTTTGCGTAATGGCTCTCTGACACAGCACGATATCTACTCCCAATACCGGGAGGGACGAATCCTGTCTAACCGCCACTGCCTCCAAGTGCTCGGGACTGCACCCAACTGCTACCTGTTTGCACGACTCCTTTGAGCCGTGGTACGGTAGCAATCTAAGAACAGTGGGACACACTCGAGGCGAAGTAGCAGTGTCAAGTCTGCGGACTACGCTGTACTCATGTCACCTGGGAACTGTTCACTGACGACTGGTATCAAACCAACCAACAGTTCCCTGTGAGTCCTGTCCGGTGTACCCGTAACCTAACGAGCACCTGCATACTATCTCCAGTACGACGTACTGACGGCTGTGGGACAGACCATCTCCCCAACTGGGATGAGAAGCGTACACACTAGTCTACTCCGGAGTATCGATGCTCTGTCTCGATAATCCAACGACCAGGGACCTGAATAAGGATGTGCTTGTAGACTACCCAGCCCCCACTAGTGTGACTGCCATCACAACGCTGGTAGACAAGCAAGATCTTAAGAGCTCTATCAATACGTACACTCACATATTAAGATAGAAAAACCAAGTAGCATACTACCATGTTTAGCAAGACTGTTATATACATGTGAATATCCCAAGCTTCCATTAAGTAATATACAAACTAGTATGATACAGTAATGGCCTTCTAGGGCATAAACACTAAAAAGTCGCCCACGTGCCGACACGTGGCGCGCTTGCGCCCAAGCGCAAGCGCCCGAGCGCAAGTACCCCCGTGCCGACACGTGGCGTGCTTGCTCCCGAGCGCAAGTCCCCCCCGTGCCGACACGTGGCGCGCTTGCGCCCGAGCGCAAGCGCCCGAGCGCAAGTCGCCTACGTGCCGACACGTGGCGCGCTTGCGCCCGAGCGCAAGCGCCCGAGCGTAAGTCGCCCACGTGCCGACACGTGGCGCGCTTGCGCCCGAGCGCAAGCGCCCGAGCGCAAGTCGCCCCCGTGTCGACACGTGGCGAGCTTGCGCCAGAGAGCAAGCGCTCGAGCGCAAGTCTCCCTCGTGCCGACACGTGGCGCGCTTGCGCCCAAGAGCAAGCGCTCGAGCACAAGTCTCCCCCGTGCCGACACGTGGTGCGCTTGCGCTCAAGCGCCCAGCGCTCAAGCGCAGAGCGCCCACGTGCCGACACGTGGCACTCTAGCGCCTGAGCGCACAGCACCTAGGCGCACAGCGCCCAAGGTGCTGCCCCCACACATCCTTTGGATGCCTTTTCCCTTTCTTTGTTTTATATATATACATATATACATATATATATACATATGTATACATACTCGCACACACACGTGCTCCACGACACTGTCCCTGTTAGAAAAAAATTTCTAACGGGGCGCTGTCCCGCACCCCGCAAGGGGGTTGCTAGCCCCCTTGACCCCCAGCCCGCTATCCGGGTAGCGGGACCCCCGTAAAAACTCTGCGTGGCTCCCGACATACCCAAAAACCCCTTTTCAAAACACAACACACGTACACTGCACATTGAGTTCTCATGACCAGTTTAACCCGTCAATCGGAGGTTCCCTCGCCCCAAAGGCGAGGAGTAATTAAAGGCAGCTTAGTCCGCGGCTGCCGGAGATTCGGATCCCCACAGTCATTAAACCCCGGCCTACCCTAGGCAGGGGGAATCTGTAGTACGCCTGATAAGCGCGCGCATATTCCCATCTCAATGGGGTGACGAAAAACACCCTATAAGTACGTCGTACTGGAGATAGTATACAGGTGCTCGTTAGGTTACGGGTACACCGGACAGGAATCGCAAGGGGACTATTGGTTGGTATTATACCCGTCGTCAGTTAACAGTTCCCAGGTGACATGAGTACAGCATAGTCTGCAGACTTGACACTGCTACTTCGCCTCGAGTGTATCCCACTGTTCTTAGATTGCTACCCTACCACGGCTCAAAGAAGTCGTGCAAACAGGTAGCAGTTGGGTGCAGTCCCGAGCACTTGGAAGCAGTGGCGGTTAGAAAGGATCCGTCTCTTCAGGTATTAGGAGTTGATATCGCGCTGTGTCAGAGAGCCATTACGCAAAGTCCCTGGCCAGGGCAAGCGAGATTTACTGGTAGGTTCCAGTAGTTTCTCAGGGTGTAATGGGCTACGCTCCGACATGACTTATACCGCTATTAGGGGACTGACGCTTGCCGCCCCCTTGGCTAGATATGCGATAGTCTTAGACGAACAGACCGGACTGTACGGAGATTGTCACATCAGGCTCAGTAGGATTTCGGATGGATTTCCTCATCGGCCTTCTTATCGACATCTACCTGGGGACCGTTACGTACAGCTAGTGCCGCTTGCGGTCTGTGGTTAAACCCACTGCCAGCGTAGTGTCGAGTCTTTAGAGTCCCACACAGAGGGTTTCCCTACTCCAGGAGAAACGATATAGAGGTCATATGGTTTTACGACAAGGGTTCGGACGCATACGTGTTTAAACGCACGTACGACGTTCGGACAGTTTTTACTAGCCGGCTTTGGTTTAAGCCAGATTCTAGTATCAGGTTATTGGATTTATACAGTCTAAAGTTTTTCCGTGTTTTTACGAATTGGAGGGGCGTTCTCGTAATTTTCCGGGAAGCTTCTAGAAGCATGGTGACTTGGGGGTAAGGTGTCATTAGCATTAAATGATATATTGTGACTCATTATGTGTGATTCATCATGTCATTAATGCATTATTAAATGCTTAATGACTCACATAGTGAATCACTCATAATGCATTTATGTAGCATGATGAATAATCTCATTTTATTCATTTATTCATTATGCTTCATATATCAAGTGAGAAACAATATCATATTTCATTCTTATCATGACCTTCTCTCTCCTCAAGCTCTCTCATTCTTGAAACCCTAACCCTAACCTCTCATGTGTTGAGATCAAGGGTTAGCTAGACTAATACATCCATAACCACACTCTATATCCCCTAGGTAGCTTAGATTAGCACTTTGAGCAACCTAGTTATCTCAAGTTAGAGATCAAGCTTGGCGTTGGAGCTCTCGGGTGGATCGTCTTTGACTCGAGGAGGCCGTTGAGGTGCCGATGTTCCAAGGAGCCTACGAGGAGTGGAGGACAGCGATGAAGACACGAAGGACAAGTAACGTGAGGTATAACTTCGAATCCGAGTAGTTAAACCTCTCATAGTTTGCCAGTAACGGTTTAGATACGATTCATGCGCTCAAGTCCGTGTTACGAAGCTTTGATAATTGTTTTTCATATATTCCGCTTCCCCGCAAGTTCGTGGGGTGCGTGACATGGACTTATAGTGGTATCAGAGCCAACTAAACCATTACTAGCTTGTTAGCAACTAATTAGAAATTCGATCGTCGGAAAACACGAAAACGAAACCCCTAAGTTTCTGTTAATTTTAAACATGTCTAAAAAATTATAAGATATGCCTTAAAATTCACAGCATGGAAATATAAGAATACTGGGAAAATACGAGCCACTAACTCGGCAAGACGGCCGCGGATCCACGGCAAGATGGTGCTTTTGGCCGCGGATCCGCCGCCGAGGCAACCGCGAGTTGACTCGGATTTGCACAGTAATTCATATTTTCTGGAGTTTTGTTTTCCTGTATATTCTGTTTCTGCCCAGGTTACTTCTGTGCTGGCTTGCAATTGGGGTAGACACGGAAAATGGTTGTCGATCGATGTTCTAAGATATTTGCTAATTGGGTTTTTATCTGTAATGTTTAATGTGTTCGTAAACCTCCCCTAACTGCTAGTATGTCGATTGGCAGGGGTTGCACATTTCTGTAATGTTTACTGTTTGTGTATATGGACTTGATTGGAGTGTTGTGATGATTAGCCGGGGTTTGAGATGGGTTTAATATTCATTCATTCGATGTAAATGTAATATGATGTAATATTCTTTTGCGGGGCACATCCAGGTTGCGGTTGTAGCCACCGTTGTATTATTTCTTTTTTACTGTTTTTTGCTCCTAGGATAGACCCAAGGTGGGGTGCACAAACTACCGGGTATTTTGAAGTGTTTAGTGGCCTACTCATTTTGTTGAGGGAGACCACTTCACTTCGGATACTTGGCGGGTAGTTTTCCGTACCCGTAGGGGTCTAGGGTGGGGTAATGGCTATTCATCACAACTGTGTAATCTGTCTTTTATTGCAGGCTCAAAGCAAATGCGGATTGCTAGTATATCCAATAAAGTTCATCAGTGATCTGGAATGCTTATTATTGCATCTAACGTATGTACAATATCTATATATGATAGCTATTAGACGTCACTTATGTTTTACACCCGCGCTAGCCCAGCCCCCGCTCTGTCGTTAGTTAAGTAACCTAACGGGTGATGACGGGATCCAGTGGCGAATGCGGATGGAATAAGAGGACGTGGTATTTTCGTTATTTTCTGCAATGATAGGATAACTGATGGGACGCATTATTATAATGTAAAGAAAATAAACCAAAGTTAAATCGTTGGAATAAATTTAAAAGAAACCACTCGGTTATTTTAAAAGATCAGAATTTTTAATTGCAGAGCTTTAACCACTCCTTTTAAAAAGTATCAGGTTCCTTCGATTATATCAAGTTCACTACGTTCACGGTTTTGCCAAAACCATTCGTAGCCCTCCATCATTTCATTTGGGTATTCAGTAGTCATTCAAGCTATGCATTTGACCAACGCCAGGGCATAGTGTTTGGTAGCTGCTGGGTATTTCATTTTTTGCATAGATAGATGTGTTAGTTTGGGACAGTCCGATTATCATTTGGCCAAGTCAGGGATATGTACGGATGGGTTCAAATTAACAAGGACAATGATGGGTAGAACTTGACATGTGACTTATGACATTTTGACCAACGCCAAGGTCATAAGAGCATGGGGCAAAAAATTTATATCGGGAATTTCTAAAGAAACTGAAATTTGCAGAGAGATGCATACCATTTTGGAGTTTGATGAATGTTGGTAGGATTCCTTCAATATTATCATACGATGATATTTTGGATCCCGATCCTACTGTGAGTATATACTACTTATCAGGAGATTCGTCACTTAACAATCAATGCTATAAACCATGTAGGTGTCGAGAAATGTGTCAGCGGGGCTACGCCCCCAGAGAAAAGAGGTTATTTAATTAAGGAACTTCGCGAAAGCGTTGGAAAACCTCCCTCGAAGTATCGACACTAACCTGGCTGAACGGTTAAGCAAGAATTGTACGGTGAGAATAATCCTGGCTAATTCTTCTTTTATGGTTTGAGGAGGGATTCGAGAAACAGTGGGAGCCATCCTGTTTATATAAATTAAAAACCACTCTAAACTTACAAGAGCATCATGCTAAAAGTGTTTTTTCTTCTCTCTTAATTGCAGCGACCATGTGACCACGACTAGGTTACATCTAGATAACAAGTTGACTGATTCTGACTTATATGACTGGCAAAGGTCTGTCCAGATGTCCATTGCCTATGACAAGCTGGACCACCCTATTACTACTCAAGATCCCGCCGTCCCAGGTCCAGTTTCCACCGTCATGGATATGGATATCCGCCAGACAAGGGAAAAGGATAAAGCGAAAGCCAAATGCCTCGTGTTAGCTTCAGTTGATGGTGTATACCAGAAGCAGCACGAGAAGATGGACTCAGTTTCCATCTTTCTCCATAACAAAGATTTATATGGAGAGCAATCTCATATCTCAAGATATGAGACCTCGAACGAATTAATTCAAGCGAGGTTGACTTTCGGGTCATCTGTAGGGGACAACGTCCTTACAATGACTAGCTGTAAGCTCCAGGACCTGGAGACCACGTTGGGAAACGGGTCAGATACTGACTTGATTCTACAGTTTCTGCCTTCTACCCTGAAGGAAACCAGGGAAGAAGAAAGAAAGAGAAGGGCAAAAGTTTCGGGGCTGAATGTAGTAAAAGAGGAACGTTCCTATTGTTATGGGACTGGGCATTGGCAGAAAGATTGCAGGGCTTTAGAAGCCAGTAGCCAGGATACGAAGCATGTTGTGGCCTCAGCCTCAAGTGTATTTGTTATTGAAAACTGTTTGTCAATTAACTCTACTTCCTGGGTACTAGATACCGGAGCAGGATCTCATATCTGTAATTCAATACATGCTTTGAGAAACCGTAGAGTTATAAAGGCAGGTGATTGGTCTCTCAGAGTTGCAAACGGAATGAGCGTGGACGCTGAATCCGTGGGAGAATATCGCCTAGGTTTAACAAGTGGGCATATATTGATTCTACGTAACTGTTTGTATGTACCTAGTATGACTTGTAATATCATATCAGTGTCCTCACTTTCGAGAGAGGGATATGATTTTACATTCGTAAGCGATGTAGTTAACATCCACCTAAATCAAGTTTTGATTGGGTCCGGTACATTAGATAACGGTATATATGTATTAAGTCAAGCTCAGGTTTTCAATGTTCAGAACACACTTAAAAGAAAGTCTCCAGAAATAAATCAGGCTTTCTTATGGCATTTAGACTAGGTCACATCAATGAGAGAAGGTTGACTAAGTTACATAGAGAAGGATATTTGAATCCGTTTGAATATCAATCTTATGCTACTTGTGAATCTTGTCTCAAAGGAAAGATGTCAAAGACTCCGTTCATTGGACACGGAGTAAGAGAAAGTGTGCTCTTGGGAGTCGTACACAATGATGTGTACGGTCTAATGTCTACACATGCGCGAGATGGTTATTCCTACTTCATTACTTTTACGGATGATTTCTCTAGGTATGGATATGTCTTCTTAATGAAGCATAAATCCGAGGCTTTTGAGAAATTCCAAGAATACAAGAATGAAGTGGAAAAACAAACAGGCAAGAGTATAAAGACACTGAGATCTGATTGAGGTGGTGAATACTTAAGTGCCGAGTTCCTGGGTTACTTAAAAGAGAAAGGAATTCTCTCTCAGCTTACTCCTCCATACACGCCACAACATAACGGTGTATCAGAAAGGAGGAATCGAACCCTATTGGATATGGTTCGTTCCATGATGAGTAACGCTGAGTTACCGCGATCATTCTGGGGATATGCGCTATAATCAGTGGCATATCTTCTGAACAGGGTTCCTACCAAAACAGTGCCTACCACCCCATATCAGATATGGAGTGGGAAAAAACCCTATCTTCAGTATCTGAAGATTTGGGGATGTCCGGTTTTTGTCAAAAAGCAGCATGCGGACAAGCTCGAGGCACGATCAGTACAGTGTAAGTTTGTGGGATATCCAAAGAACCCCAAAGGATATCTATTCTATTACGCAGAGGAACAAAAGGTTTTTGTTTCTCATAATGCCCATTTTTTAGAACAGCAAGTTTTAGAAAAGGATACTAGTGGGAGCGAAATAGAACTGGAAGAAATTCCAGAACCACAAACTACAACTGAAAGTTTGGTAGAACCAGTAGTTCAAGAAGAATAGGACATTCCCGCACCCCTCCGCAGGAGTAATAGGCCGTCTCATCCTCCTGAGAGATACTACGGTTTTCTCATAGATGGGGATAGAGAGGATTGTGGCATTGATGAAGATGACCCTACTAGCTTCCAACAAGCCATTCAGAGCGGTGACTCAGTAAAATGGCTGGATGAAATGCGGACCGAAATGGAGTCCTTGTACACTAACAAAGTATGGACTTTGGACATTGCTCCAGATGGAGTAAAACCCGTAGGATGCAAATGGATCTTCAGAAAGAAGATTGGTGTAGATGGACAGGTTGAAACCTTTAAGGCTAGACTTGTTGCAAAAGGTTTCCGTCAAAGACCTGGTTTGGACTATGACGAAACCTTTACTCTAGTGGCTATGCTTAAATCCATTCGGGTCCTTCTTGCTATTGTTGCCTTCCACGATTATGAAATCTGGCAGATGGACGTAAAGACGGCCTTTCTAAATGGAAATTTGGAAGAGAGCGTGTATATGGATCAGCCAGAGGGATTCATTCAGAGTAGAAGCAGCGGTAAAATATGCAAGCTGCTTAAGTCCATTTATGGACTAAAGCAGGCATCGCGGAGTTGGAACATCTGTTTTGATGATGTTGTCAAAGAATTTGACTTTATCAAAAATCCAGATGAACCATGCATATACAGTAAGATTGTAGGGAGAGCTGTAGTATTCCTCGTCTTGTACGTGGATGACATTCTCCTAATGGGAAATGATATTCCTATGTTACAGTTAGTCAAAAGATTCTTATCACAGAAATTCTCCATGAAAGACCTGGGTGATGCCACCTACATTCTGGGGATCCGGATCTATCGTGATAGATCAAAATGGATGTTGGGACTTTCGCAGTCCAGGTACATAGACACCATAGTGAAGAGATTCAGTATGGATGATTCTAAGCGCGGTAACCTACCAGCTTGTCACAGAATCACACTCTCCAGAGAGATGTCTCCCAAGACTGATTTGGAAAGGGATCGCATGTCAATTATACCCTACGCTTCTGCGGTAGGCTCTATAATGTATGCGATGTTATGTACCAGACCAGATGTAGCATACGTATTAAGCGTTGTAAGCTGGTATCAGGCAAACCCAGGGGAGAAGCACTGGATAGCAGTAAAGAACATTCTCAAGTATCTGAGGAGGACTAAGGAGATGTTCTTGGTGTATGGCATAAAAGACCTCCAGATGGAGGCCTTTGCCGACTCCGGCTTCTGGAGTGACAAGGATGACTCCAAGTCCATGCCGGGTTATGTCTTTACCTTCAATGGAGGGGCGGTCTGTTGGAAGAGTTCTAAGAAGGAGACCGTTGCTGACTCAACAATGGAAGCGGAGTGCATAGCTGCTTGCGATCCCGCAAAAGAAGCTGTCTGGATGAAGAAGTTCCTCATAGAACTTCAAGTGGTTCCTACCAGTGTTGATCCAATACCTCTGTATTGTGACAACAACGGCGCTATAGCTTTAGCGAAGGAACCCAGGACCCATCAAAAATCCAGACACATCTTAAGGCGGTATCACCTGATCAGGGATATCGTAGATCGCCGGGAGATCGAGGTGAAAAGAGTAGAGACGGAGAATAACATTGCTGATCCATTCACAAAGGCCATTCCTCAGACGCAGTTCGAGAGGCTATTCGAGATGATAGGTCTACGATATGCCAGCACATGGACCTAGTGCAAGTGGGAGATTGTTAGTGTATATGCCCTAGGGGCCATTATTGTATCATACTTGCATGTATATTACTTAATGGAAGCTTGGGATATTCACAGTTGTATTGACAGTCTTGCTAAATATGGTAGTATGCTACTTGGTTTGTGTCTACTTTAATATGTGAATATGTTTCTTATAACGTATCACTTATACATATTAGTAGAGCCCATAGGATCTTTGCTTGATTACCTGCGTTGTGATGGCAGTCACACTAGTGGGGGCTGGGTAGTCTGTAAGCAACATCCTATACAGGTCCCTGGTCGTTGGATTATCGAGATAGGGCATCGATATTCTGGAGTAGACTAAATGTGTACGCTTCTCATCCCAGTTGGGGAGATGGTCTGTCCCACAGCCATCAGTACGTCGTACTGGAGATAGTATTCAGGTGCTCGTTAGGTTACGGGTACACCGGAAAGGACTCGCAAGGGGACTGTTGGTTGGTATTACACCCGTCGTCAGTTAACAGTTCCCTGGTGACATGAGTACAGCATAGTCCGCAGACTTGACACTGCTACTTCGCCTCGAGTGTGTCCTATTGTTCTTAGATTGCTACCCTACCACGGCTCAAAGGAGTCGTGCAAACAGGTAGCAGTTGGGTGTAGTCCCGAGCACTTGGAGGCAGTGGCGGTTAGAAAGGATTCGACTCTCCCGGTATTGGGAGTTGATATCGCGCTGTGTCAGAGAGCCATTACGCAAAGTTCCTGGCCAGGGCAAGCGAGATTTACTGGTATGTTCCAGTAGTTTCTCAGGGTGTAATGGGCTATGCTCCGACATGACTTATACCGCTATTAGGGGACTGACGCTTGCCGCCCCCTAGGCTAGATATGCGATAGTATTAGACGAACAGACCGGACTGTACGGAGATTGTCACATCAGGCTCAGTAGGAGTTCGGATGGGTTTCCTCATTGGCCTTCTTATCGACATCTACCTGGGGACCGTTACGTACAGCTAGTGCCGCTTGCGGTCTGTATTTAAACCCACTCCCAGCATAGTGTCGAGTCTTTAGAGTCCCACACAGAGGGTTTCCCTGCTCCAGGCGAAACGATATAGAGGTCGTATGGTTTTACGACAAGGGTTCGGACGCATACGTGTTTAAACGCACGTACAACGTTCGGACATTTTTTACTACCCGGCTTTGGTTTAAGCCAGATTCTAGTATCAGGTTATTGGATTTATACAGTCTAAAGTTTTTCCGTGTTTTTACGGATTGGAGGGGCGTTCTCGTAATTTTCCGGGAAGCTTCTAGAAGCATGGTGACTTGGGGGTAAGGTGTCGTTAGTATTAAATGATATTGTGACTCATTATGTGTGATTCATTATGTCATTAATACATTATTAAATGCTTAATGACTCACATAGTGAATCACTCATAATGCATTTATGTAGCATGATGAATAATCTCATTTTATTCATTTTGTAGGGTTACTACGCACACTAACAAGGCTCTAAAAGGCATCGACCATGCCAAAATTAAATTTTTATGTACCGAACAACCCTAAGCAAGATCGTATACTGGAGTTTAGGTGAAACTAATAGTAAGTAAACAACTTTACTTCTAAGGGAACACGAAATACAACCTTTGTAGATCGGTCCTTCACTTCATTTGCTCCTTGTTGAAGTCCCTTCGCTGTGATCAAGGTTCTCCCGGGCTCTTGCATGGCTTCACGAGGCGAAAGATGCGACATTGCTTGAAGTCTCCGAGGCCGAAGATGATCTACGTCGAGAGAATTCCGACTCAAGCTACTACTTCACTAATTTGAGAATTAATGAAGCAAACACCCTATACTAAAGTGCTAGTCTAGTAGAAGATGGAGAAATAGGAAGTGGGTTCTCTTTAGATTTTTATTTCTCACTTTAGTTCTCACTTTGGATCAAACCCTAGCAAGCTTTTCTTTTGAACAATGAAGAAGATGAACAAAAGAAAAGAGAAGAGGATAATGATCAAGTGTGTGTTCTAATCATGGTGAGTGAGTATCATATACTAACTCTTGTAGAGACTTAACCCTAGGCTAATTGTTATGGTTGGGTTAATAAATATCCATAGTAAAATACAAACTCAAGTTGAATTAGTCAATGCATCCACAAGCTTCCACAAGCTTCATGCATTTTCTAATCCTCCACTTGATTTTGTATTTACTTTAAATATTAAAAACCCAAACTAAAAATTAGCATAGTGTAAGTCTCATACACCCATGGATGATGTATCATCAACCATGATACAAAAAGATAACACATTTTAATATATATCATATATATAGTAAAGATATGTACATGTGAGAGAAAAAACCCTAAGTGAACATGTGTTAGTTAATGTAAACTAGTATATCAAATATACAATTATACAATAAATTACTAAATCAACACCTGAATTAATAATCCGGTCATATCACATATAACCGACTAACTTCCAATGTATCGACTTATCGAATCAACATTTGATTTGATAACCCGGCTATATCATATATATAACCGACCAATACATAAAGTCGCGAGAATAGAATACGGTATCACTGTTGGGGTAAAAATTTACACCCCTGTTGACCGAGTCAAAGTCAAGGTCAACCCCCAAGCTAGGTGGGCCCAAGCCCAGGTCAAGTGGGCCCATGCCCCGGTCGAGTCCGAACATGAAGCGGCCGGCCCTCCCCCATGCCAAAATGAAGTCATGTAATAAATAATTTTTATGTAATTTTTTATGCATGAATGTAAACAAAATGGGTATAAAGCCAAATTTTTGTAAGCCCATGGTTTATGTGCAAAAAGAAATGGCACATGAACCATAGGATGGGCAAAATGCCATTTTGTAAAGCCCAAGGGGGCTATATGTAAATGTGTAAGCCTATATAAGGCAACATGATGATGAATAAAGATAGACTTTTTCATTCCCTCAAAAAAACTAGGGTTTGTGCCTCCACTCTCTCTTCTTCAAGTTCTTCCTCTTCCTTTTTATTTTCCAAATAAATCAAGAGCTCAGCTATCTTTTTTTTTAAAAAAAAAACTAAATAAAGTTTTACCATAAACCCATCTCCCAAAACTCCATCAAGAGAAGAAAAATGGTCTCTTTTTTTATCATCCAAGATCTAGATCTTGGAGTTTCAAGAGAACCCATTTTGGGTTTCTTCTCAAAGGAGAAAGGAGAAAATCTTTTGGAGTTCAACTCCACCACCAGGAAAATTATTTTGGAGTTTAACTCCACTACAAAAATTCTTTTGGAGTTTAACTCCACAGTAAAAATCTTTTGGAGTTCAACTCCACAAATAAAATTCCTTTGGAGTTCAACTCCACAAATAAAATTCTTTTGGAGTTTAACTCCACTACAGAAATTCTTTTGGAGTTTAACTCCACCAAAAAAACTTTTTTGGGGGGAGTCTAACTCCACATTATATTTTTGTAACCATATAAAATTCTTTTGGAGTTGAACTCCACGTTTAAAAATAGAAAAAAAAACAAAAAAAAAAGAAAAAGTTTGGGCATCACATGCTGTCACATGCACCCGTCACATGCTAAACATGTGACGTGGGTCGCATGCTAAGCATGTGATGGACGTCGCATGCTAAGCATGTGATGGACGTCACATGCAAAACATGTGACGGCCCCCTCACATGCTAAGCATGTAATGGGTCACATGCTAAACATGTGATGGCCTTCTCACATGCTAGCATGTGACCCCCCCTCACATGAGGGGTCACATGCTAACATGTGACCCTCCATGTCACATGCTAGCATGTGACCCCCCTCATATGAGGGGTCTTTTTAAAAAAAAAAAAAACAAAATTCTCTTTTCTTCTTTTCTTCTTTCTTCCTTCTTTTTTTAAAAATAAAAATAAATAAATATTAAATAAATAAAAATAATATTTAAAAATTAAAATAAAAACATAATTATTTTCTTTTCTTCTTTTCTTTATTTAATCCCCTTTTTTATTAAAAAAATATATAAAATAAATATTAAATAAATTAAATTAAATTATAAATAATATTTTAAAAATAAAAAAAATAATAAATTAAAAAAAAATTCTCCAAATATTTATTTACTTATTTTTTTTTTATATATATAGAAAATATATATATATGTATATATATCTTTTTTTTACAAGTAGAACAAAACCAAAAAAATATACACACCAACGCACTGCATATTGAGTTCGCATGACCAGTTTAAACCGTCAATCGGAGGTTTCTTCACTCCAAATGCGAGGGGTAATTAACGGCAGCTTAGTCCGCGGCTGCCGGAGATTCGGATCCCCGCAATCAATAAACCCCGGCCTACCCTAGGCAGGGGGAATCTGTAATGCGCCTGACAAGCGCGAGCGTATTCCCATCTCAATGGGGTGACGAAAAACACCCTACAGATTCTGGCACGCCCGGTGGGACTATCTCTCCTCCCATATTTCGAGTTAAATGTTCATGCAAACTCAATCAATATACATATCGATTGCCTATACTGAAATAATGTTTCTATTTGCAGGTTAACAATTTCCAATTGCCATATTCGATGCAAGTCGGTATTTGAACGATTTTTCTTGGCCCCAGCTGGGGGCAAGGCCATCAACACTGACAAAGTAATAAGGCATCTCGGGCAAACTCCAGCGGTGCCCCTTACAGATACTCAATCAAGTATCTTCTCTGAGCTCCTCGTCATATGACCTCCACGTCGTTAAACTGGAGACAGATGACCACCAAGTCGTTAAACGGGAAACAGATGACCTCCACGTCGTTAAACTGGAAACAGATGACCTCCACGTCGTTAAACTGGAAACAGCAGACCTCCAAGTCGTTAAACTGGAAACAGATGACCTCCAAGTCGTTAAACTGGAAACAGATGACCTCTACGTCGTTAAACTGGAAACAGATGACCTCCAAGTCTTTAAACTGGAAACAGATGACCTCCAAGTCGTTAAACTGGAAACAGATGACCTCCAAGTCTCTACACTGGAAACAGATGACCTCTAAGTCGTTAAACTGGGAATGTATAAAATATATATATGTGTGTAAATAAACAAAAAATGTGTAAATAAAAGAAAAATAACGAAAAGCCGAAATGATAGGGCAACTCGCAATAAAAATCAGCGAGTAAAAATAAAAATGAAAATAAAGCCGAAATGATTGGGCAACCGCGAATAAATAGCCGAAATGATAGGGCAATCGCGACCTTCGCGATAAGAAATTATAGAGCAATCGCGGTAAAACAAAAACAAAAAGAAACAACAAAACAAAGCAATGGCGAATGATGTGTCGCTCCTGGTACCATATTCTAGTGTAGCGATACTGACGCCAACAAAAATTCAAATTTCCAAAATTCTCCCGGCCCTACGGCTAGTCCCCAAATTGACTACCGTATACAATCTAAGGGCTCAAAAAAATTCTCATCATACCCATATCCCACTGCAATCACCAGTCCAGCGGTTGGTCTCCGCCCTCGGAATTATGCTCCATTGGAAAGACCCACTCATGTGTCCTTACGATGCATGAGGAGAACAAACCTTCGTGGGATCCTTACGACTCACGAAGGAAAAACACACTTGGGAGTTCTCATGACTCCTAAGGAGAAAATACACCTGCGAGATCCTTACGACTCGTAGGGAGAAAATGCTTTTATGGGACCCTCACGGCCCATAAAATTGAAAAGCCTTAGGTGATAGGGATCTAAACCTGTCTCCTAAGCCATCACTCCCATACCCCAACGGCGAATGATGAGTCGCTCCTGGTACTACATTCCAGTGCAGTGATGCAGACGCCAACCAAATTCGCTCCCCAATCCCCAAGCGGCGAATGATGAGTCGCTCCTGGTACTACATTCCAGTGCAGCGATGCAGACGCCAACCAAATTCGCTCTCCAATCCCCAAGCGGCGAATGATGAGTCGCTCCTGGTACTACATTCCAGTGCAGCGATGCAGACGCCAACCAAATTCGCTCCCCAATCCCCAAGTAGCGAATGATGAGTCGCTCCTGGTACCATATTCCAGTGCAGCGATGCAGACGCCAACCAAATTCCAAATCCCAATCCCCAACGGCGAATGATGAGTCTCTCCTGGTACCATATTCCAGTGCAGCGATGCAGACGCCAACCAAATTCCAAATCTCATACCAACGACGAATGATGACTCGCTCCTGGTACCATATTCCAGTGCAGCGATGCAGACGCCAACCAAATTACAAATCCCATACCCCAACGGCGAATGATGAGTCGCTCCTGGTACCATATTCCAGTGCAGCGATGCAGACGCCAACAAAGTCCTGAAATGTTTCTGGCCCTACGGTCTGGATCATACATCCTGCAAAACCGTATACAATCTACGGGCGTAAAACAATCCCGATCTCTCCAAAAAAAAAGCAAAAAAAAGAACGGTATGTCCACAAGCAAAACGGGCACGGATGAAAACCCGAAAGGGCTCCGTGAGTAAAAACAGCAGGACTGCCGGCGAGTTTGTGAAAACCCGAAAGGGCGCAAACTCGTAGAAAAAAAAAGAGAAAATGCACTCGCAAAGTCCTCTCGACTTTGTGAGGAGAAAATTCCCGTGTGAGATCCTTACGACTCACAAAGGAGCAACACACTTGGGAGTCCCCACGACTCCCAAAGAGAAAATGCACTTACGGGATCCTTACGATCCATAGGGAGAAAATTACTTGTGAGACCCTTACGGCTCACAAAATTGAAAAGTCTTAGGTGATAGGGACCTAAAACCTGTCTCCTAAGCCATCGCTTCCTGATAACCAAGCGCAAATGATGATTCGCTCCTAGTACCATATTCCAGTGTAGCGATACTGATGCCAAACAAAAACCAATTTCCAAATCCTTCCGGGGCAAATGATGAGTTGCTCCTGGCATTATTCCAGTGCAGCAATGCAGATGCCGACCAAAACCAAAATCCCAAACCCTCTCATGACAAATGATGATTCGCTCCTGGTACCATATTCCAGTGTAGCGATGCTGATGTCAACCCAAATCAAATCAAACCAACAACCTCTACGGCGGAATCATGCTCTGTCCCAGAATTTACCCCGTGCCGAAATCATGCTTCGCCTCGGGATATCTACCTTCCTTGCCGGAATTATGCTCCGCCTCGGAATCAAATCAACCAGCAAGCTCTGCGTCGGAATTATTCTTCGTCTCAGAATGCACCCCGTGTCGAAATGATGCTTCGCCTCGGTGTACCTGCCTTCCTTGTCGAAATTATGCTTCGTCTCGGAAAAAAGTCAACCCGACACTCCGCGCCGGGGAAAAGTCGATCAGCGACACTCCGTGCAGGGGAAAAGTCGACCAGCGACACTCCGTGCCGGGGAAAAGTCAACCCGACACTCCGCGCCGGGGAAAAGTCGATCAGCGACACTCCGCGCCGGGGAAAAGTCGACCAGCGACACTCCGCGCCGGGGAAAAGTCAACCCGACACTCCGTGCCGGGGAAAAGTCGATCAGCGACACTCCGTGCCGGGGAAAAGTCGACCAGCGACACTCCGCGCCGGGGAAAATTCCACCAGCGACACTCCGCGCCGGGGAAAATTCGACCCGCGACACTCCGCGCCGGGGAAAAGTCGACCCGCGACACTCCGCGCCGGGGAAAATTCGACCAGCGACACTCCGCGCCGGGGAAAAGTCAACCCGACACTCCGCGCCGGGGAAAAGTCGACACCCGACACTCCGTGCCGGGGAAAAGTCGACCAGCGACACTCCGCGCCGGGGAAAAGTCCATCAGCGACACTCCGTGCCGGGGACACGTCAACCAGCGACACTCTGTATCGGGGAAACGTCCAACACAGACACTCCGCATCAAGGAAACGTCAACCAGCCGATACTCCGCCTCGAGGAGACGTCAAGCAGACACTCCGTGCCGGGGGCACATCGACAACAGACACTCCGCCTCGGGGAAACGTCGACCAGCGACACTCCGTGCCGGGGACGCGTCTACCAAATCGCTTCGGATCAGAGCGTCGACCGTCCATATCGTAAAAAGGGCAGTGCATCCCAAAAAGTGAGAACCAAAGCAAGTCGCCTCCACGTGAAAGAAGATCCATCAATTTCATGCACACGACCCACATTTGCTGTGTGCATTTATTGATGGGGGGCAATTTGTTGGGGTAAAAATTTACACCCCTGTTGACCGAGTCAAAGTCAAGGTCAACCCCCAAGCTAAGTGGGCCCAAGCCCAGGTCAAGTGGGCCCATGCCCCGGTCGAGTCCGAACATGAAGCGGCCGGCCCTCCCCCATGCCAAAATGAAGTCATGTAATAAATAATTTTTATGTAATTTTTTATGCATGAATGTAAACAAAATGGGTATAAAACCAAATTTTTGTAAGCTCATGGTTTATGTGCAAAAAGAAATGGCACATGAACCATAGGATGGGCAAAATGCCATTTTGTAAAGCCCAAGGGGGCTATATGTAAATGTGTAAGCCTATATAAGGCAACATGATGATGAATAAAGATAGACTTTTTCATTCCCTCAAAAAAACTAGGGTTTGTGCCTCCACTCTCTCTTCTTCAAGTTCTTCCTCTTCCTTTTTATTTTCCAAATAAATCAAGAGCTTAGCTCTCTTTTAAAAAAAAAAAAAACTAAATAAAGTTTTACCATAAACTCATCTCCCAAAACTCCATCAAGAGAAGAAAAAGGGTCTCTTTTTTAATCATCCAAGATCTAGATCTTGGAGTTTCATGAGAACCCATTTTGGGTTTCTTCTCAAAGGAGAAAGGAGAAAATCTTTTGGAGTTCAACTCCACCACCAGGAAAATTATTTTGGAGTTTAACTCCACTACAAAAATTCTTTTGGAGTTTAACTCCACAGTAAAAATCATTTGGAGTTCAACTCCACAAATAAAATTCCTTTGGAGTTCAACTCCACAAATAAAATTCTTTTGGAGTTTAACTCCACTACAGAAATTCTTTTGGAGTTTAACTCCACCAAATAATACTTTTTTTGGGGTGTCTAACTCTACATTATATTTTTTAGCCATATAAAATTCTTTTGGAGTTGAACTCCACGTTTAAGAAAAGAAAAAAAAAAAAAGAAAAAGTTTGGGCGTCACAGGGCGTCACATGCAAAGCATGTGACCCGTCACATGCTAAGCATGTGACGGCCCCCTCACATGCTAAGCATGTCACGGGTCACATGCTAAACATTTGATGGCCTTCTCACATGCTAGCATGTGACCCCCTCACATGAAGGGTAACATGTGACCCTCCATGTCATATGCTAGCATGTGACACCCCTCATATAAGGGGTCACATGCTAACATGTGACCCCACTTTAAAAAAAAAAAAGAGAAACAAAATTCTCTTTTCTTCTTTTCTTCTTTCTTCCTCCTTTTTTTTAAAATAAAAATAAATAAATATTAAATAAATAAAAATAAATTATAAATAATATTTAAAAATTAAAATAAAAATATAATTATTTTCTTTTCTTCTTTTCTTTATTTAATCCCCTTTTTTATTAAAAAAAATATAAAATAAATAAAATTAAATTATAAATAATATTTTAAAAATAAAAAAAATAATAAATTAAAAATAAAAATTCTCCAAATATTTATTTACTTATTTATTTTTGTTTTTATATATAGAAAATATATATATGTATATATATCTTTTTTTTTTTTACAAGTAAAACAAAACCAAAAAAATACACACACCAACGCACTGCATATTGAGTTCACATGACCAGTTTAACCCGTCAATCGGAGGTTCCTTCGCTCCAAATACAAGGGGTAATTAACGGCAGCTTAGTCCGCGGCTGCCGGAGATTCGGATCCCCACAATCAATAAACCCCGGCCTATCCTAAGCAGGGGGAATCTGTAATGCGCCTGACAAGCGCGAGCGTATTCCCATCTCAATGGGGTGACGAAAAACACCCTACAATCACATACACGCATTATTCTCGGTCCCGCACATATCACATATGCGCCCGTATTTCGTTTTGCCTGAGCCAGTAAAACCTCTATGTAGGACTCTAAAGACTCGTCAATACGCCGGTAGTAGGTGATGATCACATCACGCACCCACAAGTCGTCAGCGGTACTAGGATTGAGCGATCAGAAGATCAGCAAGCAAGCCCGCTCCAACTCCTGTAAAAGCCTGCCGCTAACACTTCCCGTACAGTCCGGTCTCCTCGTCAGATATGTCACATATCAAGTCTAGGGGTGGTTAACGTCAGACCCCAATAACCGATAAGTCGTGCCGATGTGAGGCTCATAACGGGTCAAGAAACTACTGGTGACACTTACCGGTAAATCTCTAAATCAGCCCTGGCCAGGGACTTCCCTGTTACGGTCAATCGAGCACAGCGCAACATCAACCCCCAATACCGGGCGAGACGAAGCCCCTCCTATCGCTCATTGCCTCCATGTGACTCGGGACTGTACCCAAAAACAATCGTTTTGCACGCCCTCATGGACGTGGTAAGGTGGCACTGTGGGAATCACACAAGACTCTATGACGATCTCGGGTCTACAGACTAACCTGCACAAGTGTCACCAGAGAACTGCCATCTAACGTGAGGTATAATATCATTTGGGAGTTCTCGGCGAGTCCGTCCAGTGTACCTAGTCTCCCCTGAGCACCCGTATACCATCTCTGATGTCAAACACCAATGGATATAGGATCATCCATCGCCCATCTCATGGGTCGAAAAGCATATACGCTAGTCTACTCTGGTATATCGATGCCCCGTCTCGATACACCCACGACTAGGGACCTTGAAGGATGTACTTATGGACTACCATGTCCCCACTAGTATGATCCGCATCATAGTCCAGGTAGTCAAGTACACATCCTAAGGGCTTTACCAACATGTAACTAAAAGACAGTATAAAGATACAAGTATACATGTTAAAGTAAAGTGCAACCAGATAGCATACTATCATATCGAGCAAGAAAGTTCTCTCTATATATGTCCAAGCATCCAATATAATATACATCATCTGTACAATACTGGCCTCTAGGGCATACATACAACTAACACATTTATTCATTTATTCATTATGCTTCATATATCAAGTGAGAAACAATATCATATTTCATTCTTATCATGACCTTCTCTCTCCTCAAGCTCTCTCATTCTTGAAACCCTAACCCTAACCTCTCATGTGTTGAGATCAAGGGTTAGCTAGACTAATACATCCATAACCCCACTCTATATCCCCTAGGTAGCTTAGATTAGCACTTTGAGCAACCTAGTTATCTCATGTTAGAGATCAAGCTTGGCGTAGGAGCTCTCGGGTGGATCGTCTTTGACTCGAGGAGGCCATTGAGGTGCCGATGTTCCAAGGAGCCTACGAGGAGTGGAGGACAGCGATGAAGACCCGAAGGACAAGTAACATGATGTATAACTTCGAATCCGAGTAGTTAAACCTCTCGTAGTTTGCCAGTAACGGTTTAGATACGATTCATGCGCTCAAGTCCGTGTTACGAAGCTTTGATAATCGTTTTTCATATATTCCGCCTCCCCGGAAGTTCGTGGGGTGCGTGACATGGACTTACACTTCTCATCCCAGCAGGGGAGATGGTATGTCCTACTGCCATCAATACGTTGTACTGGAGATAGTATGCAGGTGCTTGTTGGGTTACGGGTACACCGGACAGGACTCGCAGGGAACTGTTGGTTGGTTTTATACCCGTCGTCAGTTAACAGTTCCCAGGTGACATGAGTACAACAGAGTCCATTGACTTGACACTGCTGCTTCATCTCGAGTGTGTTCCCACTGTTCTTAGATTGCTACCCTACTATGGCTCAAAGGAGTCGTGCAAACAGGTAGCAATTGGGTGCAGTCCCGAAGCACATGGAGGCAGTGGCAGTTAGACAGGATTCGCCTCTCCCGGTATTGGGAGTTGATATCGCACTGTGTTTAGAGATCCATTACGCAAAGTCCCTGTCCAGGGCAAACGAGATTTACCGGTAGGATTTCCAGTAGCTTCTCAAAGTGTAATGGGCTTCACTCCGACACGACTTATACCGCTTTTTGGGGACTGACGCTTACCGCCCCCCTAGGCTCGATATGCGATAGTCTTAGACGAACAGAACGGACTGTACGGAGATTGTCACATCAGGTTCAGTAGGAGTTCGGATGGGTTTCCTCATCGGCCTTCTTATCGACATCTACCTGGGGACCGTTACGTACAGCTAGTACCGCTTGCGACCTGTGGTTAAACCACACTGCCAGCGTAGTGTTGGGTCTTTAGAGTCCCACACAGAGAGTTTCCCTTCTTCAGGCGAAACGATATAGAGGTCGTATGGTTTTACGACAGGGTTCGGACATATACGTGTACTTGTGCACGTTTGATGTTCGGATAGATTATACTAGCGGGCTTTAGTTTAAGCCAGATTCTAGTATTGGATTATTGGATTTATGCAGTCTCAGTATATCCGTGTTTTTCGTAAATACGGATGGGAGGGGCATTCTCGTAATTACTCGAGAAGCTTCTAGAAGAAAGGTGACTCATTTAGATTTAATTCATTTATGAATTAAACTAAATGAGGTGGAGAGCTTATGTGTTATTTGCATTAAATGAATTAGTGACTCATGAGATGATTCATCCAAGTGAGTTAATGAAGCATTAATTGTTTTGATGACTCATGAGATGATTCATTCATTTGTATTAAATGAAGCACGGTTGTAATTATCTCATATGATTTATTTGATAATTATTATGCTTCATAATATATAGAAATGAGTTATATTTTCATTTCTTTCTCACATACACACTCTCTCTCCTCAAGCTCTTCTCTTATTCAACCTAACCCTAATCCTCTCATGTGTTGAGATTCCAAGGGTTAAAAAGACTAATAGATCCTTAATCCACTTCTATATCTTCTAGGTCACTTGGATTAGCAATCCGAACCACTTAGTTACCTCAAGTGAGAGGTTAAAGCTTGGAGAAGGAACTCTAGGGTGGATCTTCTATCACATCGTGGAGGCCGACGAGGAGGTGAACAACAAGAACAAGAAGGACTGGTATCTTGAGGTATAATCATCTATCATAGTAGTTTAGCACATCTAGATAGTTTGTTAGTTAGAGTTTAGCAAAGATCCGTAAAGTTAGTCGATGTTACCTTAAACAAAATGATTGTTTTACCTATTCCACCTCCCCGCATCTTGTGGGGTGTGTAACGTCGACTTACAGTGGTATCAGAGCCTAGCTAAACCATAACTAATATATTAGCAAAGTCTTTAGAAATTCGATCGCAAAATAATCCCGAAAAAACGATGTTTTCACTAAGTTTCTGCCGATTTTTAAACGGGGTCTAAAAATTTTTCAGGGACCCTTAAAAATACAAGCAGGATTTTTTAAGAATTGTGAAAATTTGGTATCGTGACTCGTCCAAACAACCGTGGAACCGCCGCCGATCCAAGCGATCCGCCGCGGATCCGCGGCCGAGTTGACACCGAGTAAACCCAAATTTGCTCAGTTATTCTTCTATGTTGATGTTGTGTTTTCTGGGATATTTTGTTTCTGCTCAGGTTTTATGTGCACAGAGAATTGTTTGGAGTAAATTCATATGTGTTGCTTGATCGAAATTCTAAGAACTTTGGCTAACTGTATTATATCTGTGTTTTGTTTAATGTATTCGTAAACCTCCCCTAACTGCTAGTATGTCGGTTAGCAGGGGGTTGCACATTTTTGTAATGGTTTTTACTGGTTTGTGAATATGAACTTATTGAATTGTCGTGAATGGATGGCCGGGGATGTGAGACGAGTGTTTCTTTCATTCAAATGTAAATTGTAATTTGTTGTAATATTCTTTTGCGGGGCACATCCGGGTTGAGGTTGTAGCCACCGTTGTATTATTTCATTTACTGTTTTCTGCTCCTAGGATAGACCCAAGGTGGGGTGCACAAACTACCGGGTACTTTGAAGTGTTTAGTGGCCTACTCACATTGTTGAGGGAGACTGCTTCACTTCGGGTACTTGACGGGTAGTTTGTCGTACCCGTAGGGGTCTAGGGTGGGGTTGGCTAGTTATCACGACTGTGTAATCCATATTTCATTGCAGGCTCAAAGGGAATGCGGATTTCTAGAATATCCAATATGTTCATCTGTGATCTGGAATGCCTATTATTGCGTCTGACGAATGTACAATATCTATATATGATATCTAGCAGGCGTTAGTTGTGTTTTGCACCCGCGCTAGCCCAGCCCCCGTTCTGTCATTAGTTAAGTAACCTAACGGGTGAATGATGGGGCCCAGTGGTAAATGCGGATGGCATAAGAGGACGTTGTATTTTCGTTGTTTTCTGCAATGATAGGTTAATTGATGGGACGCATTATATTAATGCAAAGAAAATAAACCAAAGTTGAATCGTTGGAACAGTTTAAAAGAAACCACTCGGTTATTTTAAAACAGAAGATTTTTTTTAATTGCGGAGCTTAAACCACTTCTTTTAAAAGCTATCAGGTTCCTTCGATCATATCAAGTTCACTACGTTCACGGTTTCGCCAAAACCATTTGTAGCCCTCCGTCATTTCATTTGGGTATTCAGTAGTATTCAAGCTATGTATTTTGACCAACGCCAAGGCATAGTGTTTGGTAGCTGCTGGGTATTCATCTGTTGCATAGATAGATGAGTTGGTTTGGGACAGTCGTACTGCCATTTGGCCAAAGTCAGGGGTATGTACGGGTGGGTTCAAATTAACAAGATAATGATGGGTAGAACTTGACACGTGACTTATGACATTTTGACCAACGCCAAGGTCATAAGAGCATGAGGCATAAATCCATATCGGGAGTTTCTAAAGAAACTGAAACTTGCTAGAGATGCATACCATTTGGAGTGTGATAATTTTAGTAGGATTCCTTCAGCATTATCACACGATGATATTTGTATCCCGATCCTACTTTGAGTATATGCTACTCATCGGGAGATTCTTTCACTTAAACGATCAATGCTATAAACCAAGTAGGTGTCGAGAAAGGTGTCAGCAGGGATCGCCCCCAGGGAAAAGAGGTTATTTAATTAAGGAACTTCACGAAAGTGTTGTAAAACCTCCCTCGAAATACCGACACTTGCCTGGCTGAACGGTTAAGCAAGTATTGTACAGTAAGAATAGTCCTGACTAGTTCTTCCTTTTTGGTTTGAGGAGGGATTCGAGAAACAGTGGGAGCCATCCTGTTTAGATAAACTAAAAACCACACTAAACTTGCAAGAGTATCATGCTAAAATGTTTCCTCTCTCTCTCTCTCCTAATTACAGCGACCCAGAACATGACAGGCCTTAAGTTATTATTGGATAAAAATATTTTGACAGGGCCAAACTATAAAGATTGGTTCCGGAATGTCAAGATGGCAATTACCTATGACAAATTGGGGTATGTCCTTACTACTAAGGCCCTTGCCGTCCCAGGTCCTGAATACAGTGTCGCGGATAAGGAAATTCACAAGACCTAGGAGTTAGACTGCGTGAATGCCAAATACATCGTGCTAGCCTCTATGAATAATGAACATCAGAGGAGGCACGGGAATATGGATCTTGAATCAATATTTCTCAAAACCAAGGAACTGTATGGAGAGCAATCTCGTATAGCTAGATACGAGACCTCGAAGAACTTGTTTCAGTTGAGGCTGGTCGTCGGATCATCTGTAAGGGAACATGTCCTTAAGATGATTGGCTATATTGAAGAGCTCGCGGACCTCAGGACAACATTAGAGAACGAGCTGTATATAGACTTGGTTCTTCTGTCCCTTCCTTCCACCTACGCCCAGTTTATCTTGAATTTCAACATTCAAGGTAAAGAAGTTGAACTTCCAGAACTCCTTAACATGTTGAGGAGTGCAGAGGGCACCTTGCAGAAGGCAAGAGAAACACCTACTATGTTTGTTCGTGGTACTTCCTCTTCCAGGTCCAAGGCAAGGGCCAAAGGAAGGAAGAAGAAGGCCACTACCAAACCGAGAGGTGGTGTTGGTAAGGTGGGAGTCATGGGAAAGGCAAAGGTTGTGGTGCCAATAGTGGAAAAGGACAAGTGCTTCCACTGTCGTAGGAAAGGTCATTGGAAGAAGGATTGCAAAGCTTGGATTACCAAGAACCAGGAACCGAGGCAAGTTGTAGCTTCGGCTTCAGGTGTGTTTGTAATTGAAAATTGTCTGTCAATCAACTCTACTTCCTGGGTATTGGATACCGTATCAGGATCTCATATATGCAATTCATTGCAGACACTGAGAAACCGTAGAGTGCTGAAGGTTGGTGATATGACCCTTAAGGTTGCTAACGGAGCTAGCGTGAATACTGTGTCCATAGGGAATTATCACCTTGGATTGACGAGTGGACATATTTTGGTTTTGCGCAACTGTTTTTGTGTACCTACTTTAACGTGTAATATCATATCCGTATCGTTGTTATGAATAGAAGGTTATGATTTCACGTTTGTAAGCGATGTTGTTAACATCCACCTTAATCATGGTTTGATTGGGTCCGGTACACTAGATAACGGAATATACGTGTTAAACCAATTACAGATTTTCAATGTCCAGAACACACTAAAAAGAAAGTCTCCAGATATAAATCAGGCTTTCTTATGGCATTGTAAACTGGGTCATATCAATGAGACAAGGTTAACTAAGTTACATAGAGAAGGATATTTGGATCCGTTCGAATATCAATCTTATGCCACTTGTCAATCATGTCTCAAAGGAAAGATGACAAAGACTCCATTCACTGGACATGGAGTAAGAGCGAGCGAGCTCTTAGGACTCATACACAGCGATGTATGTGGTCCAATGTCTACACATGCAAGAGGCGGTTTTTCATATTTCATTACTTTTACGGATGATTACTCTAGGTATGGATTCATTTTCTTGATGAAACATAAATCCGAGGCCTTTGAGAAATTCCGAGAATATAAGAATGAAGTAGAAAACCAAACCGGCAAAAGTATCAAGACACTGAGATCTGATCAAGGTGGTGAATACTTAAGTGCCGAGTTCCTGGGTTACCTAAAAAAGAATGGAATTCTCTCTCAGCTTACTCCTCCATACACTCCACAACATAACGGTGTATCGGAAAGACGGAACCGAACCCTATTAGATATGGTATGTTCTATGATGAGTAATGCTGAGTTATCGCGATCTTTCTGGGGTTATGCACTAGAATCGGCTGCATATTTTTTGAACAGGGTTCCTACCAAGACTGTGCCTATCACACCATATCAGATGTGGAGTGGGAAGAAACCCTATCTTCGGTATCTGAAGATATGGGTATGTCCATCTTTTGTTAAAAGCTGTATGCGGACAAACTCGAGGCACGCTCAGTACGGTGTAAGTTTGTGGGATATCCAAAGAACTCCAAGGGGTATTTTTTCTATTACGTAGAGGAACAAAAGGTTTTTGTTTCTCGTAATACCCATTTTCTAGAACAGCAGTTTTTAGAAAAGGAAACAAGTGAGAGCACAATAGAACTGGAAGAAATTCCAAAACCACAAACTACTACTGAAAGTTTGGAAGAACCAGAAGTTCCAGAAGAATAGGACATTCTAGCACCCCTCCACAGGAGTAGTAGGCCGTCTCATCCTCCTAAGAGATACTACGGTTTTCTCATAGACGGGGATAGAGAGGATTGCGTCATTGATAATGATGAACCTACTAGCTTCCAATAGGCCATCCAGAGCGGCGACTCAGTAAGATGGATGGATGCAATGCGGACCGAGATGGAGTCCATGTACACCAACAAAGTATGGACTTTGGACTTTGCTCCAGATGGGATAAAACCCTTAGGATGCAAGTGGATCTTCAGGAAGAAGATTGGTGTAGATGGACAGGTGGAAACCTATAAAGCCAGACTTGTTGCAAAGGGTTTTCGTCAAAGACCTGGTTTGGACTATGAAGAAACTTTTTCTCCAGTGGCTATGCTCAAATCCATTTGGATCCTTCTTGCCATTGCTGCCTTCCATGATTATGAGATCTGGCAGATGGACGTAAAGACGGCTTTTCTAAATGGTAATTTAGAAGAGTGCGTCTATATGGATCAGCCAGAAGGTTTCAATCAGAGTGGGAGCAGCGGGAAAGTGTGCAAGTTTCTTAAGTCCATTTATGGACTAAAGCAGGCATCACGGAGTTGGAACATCTGTTTTGATGAAACGGTCAAAGAATATGACTTTATCAAAAATCCAGATGAACCATGTATATATAGTAAAATTGTAGAACGAACTGTCGTATTCTCGTCTTGTACGTGGATGACATTCTCTTGATAGGAAATGACATTCATATGCTACAATCTGTCAAAGGATTCTTGTCACACAGGTTCTCCATGAAAGACCTGGGTGATGCCTCTTACATTCTGGGGATCCAGATCTATCGTGATAGATCTAAGAGGATGTTGGGACTTTCGCAGTCCAGTTATATCAACACTATACTGAAAAGATTCAGTATGGAAAATTCTAAGCGCGGTAATTTACCGGCTTGTCACGGAATCACCCTATCTAAAGAGATGTCTCCTAAGACTGATTTGGAAAAGGAACGCATGTCAGTTATACCCTACGCTTCTGCGGTAGGCACTATAATGTATGCGATGTTGTGCACCAGACCAGATGTAGCTTACGCACTGAGCGTGGTAAGCCAGTATCAGTCAGACCCAGGGGAAAAGCACTGGATAGCAGTAAAGAACATTCTCAAGTACCTGAGAAGGACTAAGGATATGTTCTTAGTTTATGGCGGAAAAGACCTCCAGATCGAGGCTTTTGCTGACTCCAGCTTCCAGAGAGACAAGGATGACTCCAAGTCCATGTCAGGTTATGTCTTTACCCTTAATAGAGGGGCGGTGTGCTGGAAGAGTTCCAAGTAGGACACCGTTGCTGTTGGAGATAGTGCCCTCAGAGTCAATTATTGGATCACAGGCACGTGATTGCAATGATTGAGGGAGGACCTATCCCGGGACGACAGTCTTACTCGAGATGATAGTTTGCTATCTGGTTTACCTTTATCATCGTGTACTGCTTTAGGTGACCTGACAGGTCGCTATTGCACGCTGATAGAGCCCCTAGGATTCTTGCTTGACCACCAGCAGTATGAGGGCGATCATATAAGTGGGAGCTGGGGGTCTACAAGCACATCCTTAAAAGGTCCCTAGTCGTAGGAGTTTCGAGACAGGGCATCGATACTCCAGAGTAGACTAGTGTATACAGTCGAGACCCCGACGAGGGGCGGTGGCCGGTCTCACAAGCCACTGGTGTCAGTTGGTTCACCTAAGATGTATACAGGTGCTCATTGGGTTATGAGTACACCGGACAGGACTCGCCGGGAACATGCTAGTTGGTCTTATACCTGACGTCAGATAGCAGTTCCCTGGTGACATGTGTACAGGTTAGTTCATCGACCTGGGGATCGTCATTTGTCTCGTGTGAGTTCCCACTGTGCTTTGATTACTACCCTACCACGGCTCAAAGGAGTCGTGCAAACAGGTTTTAGTTGGGTACAGTCCCGAGCCACATGGAGGCAGTGAGCGGATCTTCGGGGGTTCGTCTCTCCCGGTATTGGGGGTGAGGTCGCGCTGTGTCTAGGAGAGCCATTACACGAAGACCTTGGCCAAGGCAGGAGATTTACTGGTAGGTATTCCAGTAGTATCTCAGGGTGTTCTGGGCTACACTCCGACACGACTTGTACCGCTTTTGGGGGTCTGACTTTTACCAACCCCCTAGGCCCGCCATGCGATGCTCATAGACGAACGGACCGGACTGTACGGATATTGTCACTGACAGGCTCAGTTGGGTGTCGGGGTGAGCTTCCTCATCGACGTCCCTTTTGGTCAATAGCTGGTGGCCCGTCACGTATTGGCTTATACCTCTGACGTGCTAGTGGTTAAATCCACAGCCATAGTATTGACGAGTCTTTAGAGTCCACCACACTTTCAGTTACTCAAGCTTTCGGGCGAAACGCTGTAGAGGCCGTATGGAGATATGGCAGGGTCCGATCAGATACGTGCGGTATTGCACGGATCAGGATCGGACAACTTTGTACTAGTGGCCGTATGGATATATGGCAGCGTTCGATCAGATACGTGCCGTATTGCACGGATCAGGATCGGACGGATTTTACTAGCCGGCTTTGGTTTAAGCCGGTCCTAGTTTAGTACAGTGTAGATTCTGTCTCTTTGCATTTGTATCCGGACGGAATACAAATGCAGGTGTGTATGCACAGTATCGGGGTTATCCTGTAATTTATTACGGGACCAGTTTTCTGGAGTTGCCAGTTTGCTTTCCGTTCCGGCCGGTTTTTCTTTGTTCTTTCCCGGCCGGACTTTTCTGATGGAGGGGGTAATTTGCAGTTTTGCAAATTACTTTTGTGGAGGGGTTTCATGCATTATGATAGCATCTTTTCTTTTTCCTTCATAATGGTTAGCATCTTTGCTTTATGAGATTTGAAATGGATTTGATGTTGATTTGAGATTTAGTGATGATTATGTTCTTGGATGTGGTCACCTCTTTTCTTTTCCTACACTCACCTCCCTCTTGATATGATATTGTTCTTCCTCCACCATATTCTACACTTAAGGTAAGAAGGTATTCATGGTTGAAAAAAGAAAGAGAAGAAGAAAAGAAAAGAGAGAAAGAAAAAGATGAGAGCTTCACCATGAGAGTTTCATTCTTGATCTTCTTTCCATGCTAGAAAAATGCAAGCACCATTTTTCTAGTCTTGATTCCTCCATCATCTTCAATGGCAACCAACCCCAATGTGAGACATACATTCTACATTACATTCCCTACAGTATATCTTGAGCATGTCGAGTAGCCGGCTTCATGCGCGAGTTGCCTCGGTATTGAGGTGGGAGCCCGTAAAAGTACCCGGCTTCGTGGTGCCCTTTCCGACGAGGAGGAGACGGACGGAGATCCCGCGAGGAGATCGGAGTGGAGATGAAGACCGGAGGACTCGGATCAGTCGGTACATCTCTAACCTATCTTGTTAGTTAGCTAGACTAGTTTAATGGTCACGATCCGGGGTTTAGTGCGCGGTGGTGCCGGTTTGCAAAGTCCGCAAAATTTAAGTTTACCACCGTTTCCGCGTTTGGCCATCGGATTGACGGCCGGGGCGCCGCCGTGCACTTACAGTGGTATCAGAGCCTCGCCATTAACATAGTCTAGCTTGGTGTAATGTGTTTTTCTGTTTCGATCGATCGAATGTTCCAAAACTGCATTTTAGTTCGAATCAGTTTCTGTTGAAAATTTTTGGTCTCGGAAAATTTTTCAGGTTGTAAAATATTGATGTACTGGAAAATCTAAGAGTTCTGTAAAAATTTGACGATGTAAATCCACAATTGGAGCGCGGAAGCGCCGCGAAACCCCACCTCGTGCGGCCCTTCCGCCGCGCACTATTCACATCACATCACCAAATTTTTCCAGAGGCCTTCTGGGCTTAAAATATGGGTTTTGGAATATTAAAATTGGGCCCAGGATTTCTGTGAGTGCTACAGTTTTTGTTTGGGGGCCCACTTGTTAATTTTTGATCGATCGGATATTTTAAACACATTTTTCACAGTATTTACATTATATCTGCGACCGTGAATGTCACTCGATCGGTAAATCCTGTCTAACTGCTATAGCCCGGTTAGACGGATTTGCGAACGTGACTTTCACGTTGATGTTCTATGTTTATGCTGTGATGTTACGGATCGGTCGTGGGGATAGCCTGGTTGCAATGCTAGTACAGTTGTGGTGGTATTATGTATATTTGATATTGCGGGGCGAGCGTCCGACATGTGGACTGCCGTCACTGCCTGTTTGTATTATTATTTTGGGACACGACCTGGTTGCGGTCGTTGTACCCGGTGTATGTATATTTTACTTTCTGTACTAGGATTACCCCGCGGTGGGGTGCACGGATAGCCGGGTTCTAGAGGGCAACAAGCCCGCATCTCATGGCATTGAGGCGGAGGGGGCTTCACTCTGGGATTGGCAGGCTATTCGCCGCACTCGTAGGGGGTACAGGTTGACCCAGGAGGGGTGCCCAAGTCGCCGGATTCCGTGGAGT
This sequence comes from Agapanthus africanus, assembly GCA_030015575.1. NCBI lineage: Eukaryota > Viridiplantae > Streptophyta > Magnoliopsida > Asparagales > Amaryllidaceae > Agapanthus > Agapanthus africanus. Next base: position 215,563,005 of record JASDDO010000008.1, read on the forward strand.
GCTGGGTGGTCCATTCACGGAGCTGAAAGGGGCTGCCTCGCTTCAGGTTTTGGCGGGTGACTTGCCGCGCCCGTAGGGGTCTAGGATTTCATTGCACAGGCTATCCACACGACCAGGGGAACGTCGGGTTTCAGTAGTGGCTCTGTGAAACCCGGGGATCCCAGATATCTGTATTGTTCTGTGATGCTATACATTTCTGTGATGTTGCATTTCTTTCACGCCTTGAGCGAAATATAATATATTGGTATATATATTAGTAGATGTTGTATATGTTTTACATCCGTGCTAGTCCAGTCCCCGCTCTGTCGTTAGTTAGCTAACCTAACGGGTAATGACGGGACCCAGTGGCGAATGCGGATGGCATATACGTACGTCAGTATATTTTCGTTCTTTGTGGTGTGATCAATTGATGGGACTGCGTTGATTCGGATCAATGCAAGTTAAACAAACCTAATCTGATGTTGTTGGAACACTTTTTCAAAAAGCTGTTATTGCAAGGACGTTCACTTTTGTTTTGCATCGTGATATTCAGTTGGAATATCCTGCTCCTCAGTCGACGAGGCAAGGGCCGAGATCCCTTCACCGGGAGTGACCCCTTGGACAGAAGTTTGCATCAGGGCATTAACTTCACTATAGCCGATTACTTTTGCTTTGCATCGCGGTATTCATTTGGAATATCCTGCACCCCATTCTACGGGGAAAGAGCCGAGATCCCTTCACCGGGAGTGACCTCTTTAGTAAAGGTTTTCGTCACTATATTTTATAAAAAGCTATCCGTTCCTTCAACGATATCAAGTTCATTACGTTAAAGGTTTTCGCCAGAAACCATTCGTAGCCCTCCGTCATTTCAGTTAAATATTCGGTAGTATTCAAGCTATGTATTTTGACCTCACGCCAAGGCATAGTGATTGGTAGCTGCCGGGTATTTATCTGTTGCATAGATAGATGCGTTGGTTTGGGACAGTCGTACTACTATTTTGGCCTACGTCAAGGGTATGTACGGGTGGATTCAAATTAACCAGGATAATGACGGGTAGAACTTGACATGTGACTTATGATATTTTGACCTCACGCCAAGGTCATAAGAGCATGGGGCAGAAATCCACATCGGGAGTTTCAAAAGTACTGAAACTTGCCAGATATGCGCATACCTTCTGGAGTGTGGTACCGTGAGCGAATTCCGTCACGTTATCATGCGATGAGAGTTGGATCCCGATTCCCACTGATGAGTTGGTATACTCCTCGGGTGACCCCGACTAATTCTTCTTTCAGGTTTGGAGGAGAATTTGAGGTACAGTGGGAGGATTCCAGATTAGATAAATTGGTAACCATTCTGATCTTGGTTAGAGTGCACGCTGAGTGTTTCTTTTCTCTCTCTCTTTGGCAGCGACCATTGACCCGACCCTAAGACTTTAACTCAGTGACCAAGTTGACCGAACCTTCTTAAACACTGGCTTTTGGATTGTCAGAGTTGCAAACCTCATTGCCACTCCTACTTTTACCCTTTTCTCCGGGACACCCCGTATTACTGCAAACGTCCACTTCCATTGGACAAAACCATCGTATGGTTAGATACGAACTCGAAGGAATTCGAGGATGGTTTCCGGTTCTGGAGAAAACGAATAGGATTATTCAGTTGTCTTTTCTTTTCACCCTCTCTCATGTTGCGAGTACTCCTTGGTTTAGGAGTAGTACACCTATTATGCAAATTGGATAGTCTTCTTCCAAACCATAGGCTGGTGCCGACCGGTAGGGAATGAAGAAAACCAGTTAGCCTAAACGGTGTACAGAAGGTATTAAGATTAAGACAAAGCAAGGGATTAGTAAGAGGGCAAAGTAAATTGCGACTGATATTCACGACCAAACCAAGTATTTCTTCGCCAATCTTAAATCACCTTTGTATTTCTCCAGGACACTCCGTATTACTACGAAGATCCCAGTTTATTGGATAATCCATCGTATGGTTATATACGAACTCGAAAGGAACCTGTTCCAGTTCGGGGATGGATCCTGGTTCAGGAGAAATAGGAATAAAGTACATTCAGGTGTCTTTTATCTTCACCTTCTCTCGCATTGCGAGTGCTCCTAGGATTAGGACAGTACACCCTTTATGCTTTTTGGATAGTCTTCTTCCAAACCATAGGCTGGTGCCGAACGGTAGGGAAGGAAGAAAACCATTTGGCTTAAAGGGGTGTACAGAAGGTAATGACTAAAGACATATGAAGGGATTTGGAGAGGTGGCAAAGAATTATACGGTTACAGTTGTGAATCTGGATTATGGATGAGGCATTGCTAGGAATGCCAGGATACCCCAACGAAACATTTCAATGTTTCAGTTTCACTGTGTAATGTTAAAAGAGAACTGATTTCCCGATTAGATACTTACTCCACGGTATGTATTTACCAGGTTTGATTCTCACATCTGTATGGTTTTACAGATGATGAGTGGGAGTAAGTTATTGGGAATTGGGTGATCATCCTCATTATATCGGGATTCGTTGTAATCGGTGATATTTGAGGAAATCACATGGGTTGTTTGCCGGTCGGCAAATATTTGGTTTTGAATATCCGCTTTTATGCACCAATTTCAAATTGATATATCTGTACGTCTATTTTCATAGAGTGAGATATACCTTTCTGAAATTATGTCTACGACATTTACCTATATCAGTGGATGGTTAGGTAAGGAGCATTAAACAGCGGTGTAATTCTTCGTAACCATAAGTACAGTTTTCAACCTACGACACACAGTGAAAGAGTTGTTAGACTCAGGGGACTCATACAGAGTATTGTATGTTGTCCAGGGTCCATCAGGACAGAGGGGTTGGTCCTCGTACTCTATTCTGTTTACTTATGACTTCTCTAGTTCTTAGACAGGTGTTTCGTAGAAACACAGGGTCTAAGTTTTGAGGAGTTATAGGTATTTGAATAGAGTAGAGAACCAGGTGTAGCAAGTATCGGGATTCTTCAAAGTGATCGAAGATGTAGATATTTGTGTATGGTATTCAGTTGATAGTAATGATGAAGAGAAATAGCTTCTTTTTCAGGTTACTCATAATTGGAAGTATTCCTAAGTTGAGTAACGCTGATCGGCCTCTCTCCATTTAGTTGACATGCACTGGAGACAGCTGCATGATTTGAATCTGGTTCAATTAAATCAGTGCCTCTGGTTCTATATTGGATATAGAACAGTTCATATCTTAACGTTGTTAAGGTACGGGGAGTTGTCTGGCTTATGATTAAAACCAGACTCTGGATAACTCAAGGCACGTTTCTGTAATGGCTGTTTGTGGGTTGACCCAGGCTATGACGAGGGTTGATTTTCTACCATCTGGAAGATCAATAGTGATATTGTTCTTCACTCGCCACAGTTTTATTAAAAATGGATTTTTTCAAAAACAGCAGTGGGAGTATGGTAGAACTGGAAGTGATTCCAGAACCGCAAACGATTACTGAAGATTTGATAAGGAACCTAAAGATTCAATCTGAATTGACATTCCATTGGCCACTCCGCAGATAAGGTGGGTAACTTCAGGCACCCGAGAGGTACTTCGGTAGCCTCAAGGACGGTGACAGGGAAGTTCTTGTTTACCCACACTTGCCATTGTTGTTGTTCCAGGCTGCGAGACCCGGCAGGAGGATGAGTATAGCGTCGTTCTAAACTTGCTTTAGAAGTGCACGTCTATATGACTCTGCCAGAGGGTTGTCGTAGTCGGTGGGAGCAGCGGAAGCATTGGTGGACATCAGGCTTATGTCTATTTATAGACTAAAGCAGATATAGCGGAGATAGATCATCTATTTCTGATGTGACAATCATAGGTTTGACGTCATCAGAATAGGGGATGGATCTGTTGAGAAGGTAGTAGGAAGTGATATTCCTATACTACGATCGGTTATACTTTGGTCGTCACACAGTAGTTTCTCCACAAAGGACTTGGACTTTATGTCTGACATACTGGTTACTAGATCTATGGTTTTAGATCTAGATTTGGGTGGTTTCCCAATCAGGGTACTTAGACAGCATTCTAAGGGTATTTAGAATGGACGACTCCTGGCACGGTAGTGTACCTGCAAGTAATGGAGTCACCCTCTCTAAAGGTGTCTTATAGACTAAAATAGAGAGGGATGTGCATAATTGGCAGATCACTTGCTTAGGCAATTGAGTCAATCATGAGATGTCAAGTACCACACCAGATGTTGTTCTTGCACCAGATGCAATAAGTTGACATTGATCCAATCCTGGAGAAACAGTCGGAAGCAGTTTTAGAACATAAGTGGCTGTTCTAGGGATATGATAACGAAAGCCCCATTCGGGAAATAGTTATCATTCCAGGCTTCCAAGGTGACCTGGACGACAAGGAGGTTGTCAGAGTTATAGTTTTCCTTCTGACGAGGGGCAGTATTTTGGACAGGTGATCCGAGGCAATACTGGGGGTGGCATGGCGCAGGATACTGATTAAGTTCAGTTGATGATACCGTCTAAGAAGTTTGGATTTGGAGTTCATTTATGAGCTAGGTCCCATCAGACATCCAGACATTCTAAGGCAGGTATTGCTCTTTTCGGGAGATGGCTTTCTCCGCGAACTTGAGATATAGAGAGACATAGAAAGAAACTTCTAGGCGGATCCACTCACTGAGGCTATTCCTCGACCGCAATAGTTTCACAAACGGGATTTGTGAGACTGACTAGTAGAGGAGTTGGGTGTTCGGTATCACACGGGCTGTGAGTATGCGACATCGCAATAATTAGCCTTGAGTGCAAGTGGGAGATTGTTGGAGATAGTGCCCTCAGAGTCAATTATTGGATCACAGGCACGTGATTGCAATGATTGAGGGAGGACCTATCCCGGGACGACAGTCTTACTCGAGATGATAGTTTGCTATCTGGTTTACCTTTATCATCGTGTACTGCTTTAGGTGACCTGACAGGTCGCTATTGCACGCTGATAGAGCCCCTAGGATTCTTGCTTGACCACCAGCAGTATGAGGGCGATCATATAAGTGGGAGCTGGGGGTCTACAAGCACATCCTTAAAAGGTCCCTAGTCGTAGGAGTTTCGAGACAGGGCATCGATACTCCAGAGTAGACTAGTGTATACAGTCGAGACCCCGACGAGGGGCGGTGGCCGGTCTCACAAGCCACTGGTGTCAGTTGGTTCACCTAAGATGTATACAGGTGCTCATTGGGTTATGAGTACACCGGACAGGACTCGCCGGGAACATGCTAGTTGGTCTTATACCTGACGTCAGATAGCAGTTTCCTGGTGACATGTGTACAGGTTAGTTCATCGACCTGGGGATCGTCATTTGTCTCGTGTGAGTTCCCACTGTACTTTGATTACTACCCTACCACGGCTCAAAGGAGTCGTGCAAACAGGTTTTAGTTGGGTACAGTCCCGAGCCACATGGAGGCAGTGAGCGGATCTTCGGGGGTTCGTCTCTCCCGGTATTGGGGGTGAGGTCGCGCTGTGTCTAGGAGAGCCATTACACGAAGACCTTGGCCAAGGCAGGAGATTTACTGGTAGGTATTCCAGTAGTATCTCAGGGTGTTCTGGGCTACACTCCGACACGACTTGTACCGCTTTTGGGGGTCTGACTTTTACCAACCCCCTAGGCCCGCCATGCGATGCTCATAGACGAACGGACCGGACTGTACGGATATTGTCACTGACAGGCTCAGTTGGGTGTCGGGGTGAGCTTCCTCATCGACGTCCCTTTTGGTCAATAGCTGGTGGCCCGTCACGTATTGGCTTATACCTCTGACGTGCTAGTGGTTAAATCCACAGCCATAGTATTGACGAGTCTTTAGAGTCCACCACACTTTCAGTTACTCAAGCTTTCGGGCGAAACGCTGTAGAGGCCGTATGGAGATATGGCAGGGTCCGATCAGATACGTGCGGTATTGCACGGATCAGGATCGGACAGCTTTGTACTAGTGGCCGTATGGATATATGGCAGCGTTCGATCAGATACGTGCCGTATTGCACGGATCAGGATCGGACGGATTTTACTAGCCGGCTTTGGTTTAAGCCGGTCCTAGTTTAGTACAGTGTAGATTCTGTCTCTTTGCATTTGTATCCGGACGGAATACAAATGCAGGTGTGTATGCACAGTATCGGGGTTATCCTGTAATTTATTACGGGACCAGTTTTCTGGAGTTGCCAGTTTGCTTTCCGTTCCGGCCGGTTTTTCTTTGTTCTTTCCCGGCCGGACTTTTCTGATGGAGGGGGTAATTTGCAGTTTTGCAAATTACTTTTGTGGAGGGGTTTCATGCATTATGATAGCATCTTTTCTTTTTCCTTCATAATGGTTAGCATCTTTGCTTTATGAGATTTGAAATGGATTTGAGGTTGATTTGAGATTTAGTGATGATTATGTTCTTGGATGTGGTCACCTCTTTTCTTTTCCTACACTCACCTCCCTCTTGATATGATATTGTTCTTCCTCCACCATATTCTACACTTAAGGTAAGAAGGTATTCATGGTTGAAAAAAGAAAGAGAAGAAGAAAAGAAAAGAGAGAAAGAAAAAGATGAGAGCTTCACCATGAGAGTTTCATTCTTGATCTTCTTTCCATGCTAGAAAAATGCAAGCACCATTTTTCTAGTCTTGATTCCTCCATCATCTTCAATGGCAACCAACCCCAATGTGAGACATACATTCTACATTACATTCCCTACAGTATATCTTGAGCATGTCGAGTAGCCGGCTTCATGCGCGAGTTGCCTCGGTATTGAGGTGGGAGCCCGTAAAAGTACCCGGCTTCGTGGTGCCCTTTCCGACGAGGAGGAGACGGACGGAGATCCCGCGAGGAGATCGGAGTGGAGATGAAGACCGGAGGACTCGGATCAGTCGGTACATCTCTAACCTATCTTGTTAGTTAGCTAGACTAGTTTAATGGTCACGATCCGGGGTTTAGTGCGCGGTGGTGCCGGTTTGCAAAGTCCGCAAAATTTAAGTTTACCACCGTTTCCGCGTTTGGCCTTCGGATTGACGGCCGGGGCGCCGCCGGGCACTTACAGTTGCTGACTCGACGATGGAAGTGGAGTATATCGCTGCTTGCGATGCCGCAAAAGAAGCAGTCTGGATGAAGAAGTTCCTCACAGAACTTAAGGTAGTTCCATCCATTGTTGATCCAATACCTCTGCATTGTGATAACAACGGGGCTATAAAATTTAGCGAAGGAACCCAGGTCCCATCAGAAGTCCAGACACATCTTAAGGCGGTATCACCTGATCAGAGAGATCATAGATCGCCGGGAGATCAAGGTCCGGAGAGTTGCTACAGAGGAGAACACTGCAGAACCATTCACAAAGGCCTTACCTCAGACAAAGTTCGAGAGACTATTCGAGATGATAGGTCTTCGATACGCTAGTACATGGCCCTAGTGCAAGTGGGAGATTGTTAGTGTATATGCCCTATGGGCCATTATTGTATCATACTAGCTTGTATATTACTTAATGGAAGCTTGGGATATTCACAGTTGTATTAATAGTCTTGCTCAACATAGTTGTATGCTACTTAGTTTATATCTATCTTAATATGTGTATATGCTTCTTTTAGCATATCACGAATACATATTGATAGAGCCCTTACAATCTTGCTTGACAACCAGCGTTGTGATGGCAGTCACACTAGTGGGGGCTGGGTAGTCTACAAGCACATCCTTTTTCAGGTCCCTAGTCGTAGGATTATCGAGACAGGGCATCGATACTCTAGAATAGACTAGTGTATACGCTTCTCATCCCAGCAGGGGAGAAGGTATGTCCCACAGCCATCAGTACGTTGTACTGGAGATAGTATGCAGGTGCTCGTTGGGTTACGGGTACACCGGACAGGACTCGCAGGGAACTGTTGGTTGGTTTTATACCCGTCGTCAGTTAACAGTTCTCAGGTGACATGAGTACAGCATAGTCCGCAGACTTGACACTGCTGCTTCGTCTCGAGTGTGTTCCCACTGTTCTTAGATTGCTACCCTACCACGGCTCAAAGGAGTCGTGCAAACAGGTAGCAGTTGGGTGCAGTCCCGAAGCATTTGGAGGCAGTGGCGGTTAGGAAGGATTCGTCTCTCCCGGTATTGGGAGTTGATATCGCAATGTGTTTGGAGAGCCATTACGCAAAGTCCCTAGCCAGGGCAAATGAGATTTACTGGTAGGATTTCCAGTAGCTTCTTAAGGTGTAATGGGCTTCACTCCGACACGACTTATACCGTTTTTAGGGGACTGACGCTTTCCGCCCCCTAGGCCCGATATGCGATAGTCTTAGACGAACAGACCGGACTGTACGGAGATTGTTACATCAGGCTCAGTAGGAGTTCGGATGGGTTTCCCCATCGGCCTTCTTATCGACATCTACCTGGGGACCGTTACGTACAACTTGTACCGATTGCGGCCTGTGGTTAAACCACACTGCCAGTGCAATGTCGAGTCTTTAGAGTCCCACACAGAGAGTTTCCCTGCTTCAGGCGAAACGATATAGAGGTCGTATAGTTTTACGACGGGGTTCGGACATATACGTGTACTTGTGCACGTATGATGTTCGGACAGATTATACTAGCGGGCTTTAGTTTAAGCCAGATTCTAGTATTGGATTATTGGATTTATGCAGTCTCAGTATATACGTGTTTTTCGTAAATAAGGATGGGAGGGGCATTCTCGTAATTAGTCGAGAAGCTTCTAGAAGAAAGGTGACTCATTTAGATTTAATTCATTTATGAATTAAACTAAATGAGGTGGAGAGCTTATGTGTTATTTGCATTAAATGAATTAGTGACTCATGAGATGATTCATCCAAGTGAGTTAATGAAGCATTAATTGTTTTGATGACTCATGAGATGATTCATTCATTTGTATTAAATGAAGCATGGTTGTAATTATCTCATATGATTTATTTGATAATTATTATGCTTAATAATATATAGAAATGAGTTATATTTTCATTTCATTCTCACATACACACTCTCTCTCCTCAAGCTCTCATCTTCTTCAACCTAACCCTAATCCTCTCATGTGTTGAGATCTCATGGGTTAGAAAGACTAATAGATCCTTAATCCACTTCTATATCTTCTAGGTCACTTGGATTAGCAATCCTAACTACTTAGTTAACTCAAGTGAGAGGTTAAAGCTTAGAGAAGGAACTCTCGGGTGGATCTTCTATCACATCGAGAAGGCCGACGAGGAGGTGAACAACAAGAACAAGAAGGACTGGTATCTTGAGGTATAATCATCTATCATAGTAGTTTAGCACTTATAGATAGTTTGTTAGTTAGAGTTTAGCAAAGATCCGTAAAGTTAGTCGATGTTACTTTAAACAAAATGATTGTTTTACCTATTCCGCCTCCCCGCATCTTGTGGGGTGTGTAACGTCGACTTACAATAAGCTGCTTGGGGTAAAAATCATATCGGGGGTTTCAAACATACAGGAAACTTGCCAGGCATGCGCATACCTTCTGGAGTGTGATAACGTGACACTACTACAATAGGGGGTTGCCCCTACGGATATTGAAATGCGTAGGGGTAGATTTATGTTGGCCCTACGGATTAAGCCGTAGGGCTAGAAGGTTGCCCCTACGGTCCAAGACGTTCAAGAATAAAAATATTAATTCTTAATTTGGCAACAATACTTGCACCATTCCCTACTTGAACGGAATGATCATCTTTTCCCAGTTCTCTACCTTTCCGTAGCCCATGTAACAATTTACATATGTGGGATCCTGATCCGGTATCTAATACCCAGGACGTAGGGTGAACTGAGAAACAGTTCTCAATAACTAACACACCCGAAGAAGATGCATCAGCATGCATGTTCTTAGTTTGGGCGGTGTGAGAATCCAGATATTCTCCCGTTTCTTGTTCAGTCTTATAACTCTTATAAGAAAGAACGGGACCAACGATCCCCTGCTCAGTATAATAAGCGGGTTCAGTCAATATATCCATATTATTATCTTGATTAAGTCCTGACACGGTCGCTACCTAGAGAGAGAGAGAAGGAAACACTTTAGCGTATGCTCTTGCAAGATTAGATTGGTTATTATCTTATCTAATCAGGATATCTCCCACCGTTTTTATCAAATCTTTCTTTAAACCCTAAAAGGTAAGATTAGCCGGGATTAATTACACCCTACAATTTCGTCAATCTTTCAGCCAGATCAGTGTCGGTACTTGAGGGAGGTTCCCCGTGCTTTCGCACGGACCTAATTAAAATAAACCTCGTCTTCCAGAGGCATAACCCCGTTAACACCTTTCTAGACACCTACTTGATCGGCTAATTGTCCTGTGTAAAATTCTCCCAGGAGTAACTTTTACTCCCAGTGGGTATCGGGATCCAACTATCTCATAGGAGGTATGCAATCTCATTGCAAATTTCAACACTTGAAATTCCTGATAATGCTTTTGCCCCTAACGTGCTATGACCTTGACGAATGCCAAACAACCCGTAGTCCGCTAGTCAAGTTCAACCCGTAGATTTCTTGATTGAATTAAGCCCACCCGCACGACCCTTGACGAATGCCAAACAACTTCGTACGAATACCCTAATCCAATCGCATCATATGCTACAGATAAGTAGTAAATAACTACCGTACACTACGCTCTCATGGTTCGTCCAACTTTTCCAGATTAAGTGCCTAAATGGATGGAGCAACAAGTCATTCACAATGCTTCTTTCGTTCTTGAAAGATTCTATACCCCAGGGAAATAACGTGCACGACAGCTGGTACGGAGCCCAGAAGATGATGTCTGATTTGGGTCTAAAGTGTGAGAAGATTCAAGCATGTCCTAAAAATTGCGTGTTGTACCAGAAAGAGAATCAGATTTGAAAGAGTGTCCAACATGCGGAGAGGCCAGGTATAAGCCGAAAGATTCTGATAAGAAGCCTGATATACCTGTGAAGATAGCACGATACTTTCCCATAACACAGAGACTACAGAGGCTATTCAGGTGCAAGAAAACAGCCGAGGCAATGATTTAGCATCACCGTGCTCCTCCAAGTGAAGATGGAAAAATGAGCCATCCAAGAGATTCACCGGCATGGAAGGATTTCGATAGGAGGCACGCAATATTCAGTAGCGATCCTCGCAATTTCTGGCTCGGACTGGCTACTGATGGCTTCTGCCCTTTCAACTATATGGCTGGAAGTCACAGCACATGGCCCGTTGTAATGATAATTTATAATCTGTCGCCTTGGTTGGCTATGGACCAATCATACTTTATGATGCCTCTTCTTATCGACGGACCAAACTCACCGGGGAACAATATCGACGTCTATCTCCGACCTCTGATCGAGGAGTTGAAATCTTTGTTCATTGATGGTGTAGAGACATATGATGCAAACACAAATACAACCTTCATACTGCGTGCGGCTTTAATGTGGATAATTAATGACTTTCCTGTGTATGGAATACTATCAGGTTGGTCCGTACATGGTCACAAAGCATGTCCTCATTGCCATGAACACACAACATCGAAATTCTTGAATTTTAGCAGGAAGGTTTGTTATTGCGGCCATCGACGTTTCCTGCCTCCAGACCACCCCTATAGGTTAGACACGGTTCACTTTGATGGTCATCAGGAGCTTCTTGGACCTCCATCCCCATTGTCCGGAGAGGACGTGACTGCTAAATGGGATGGTTACAATAATGTGACCTTCGGGATGGATCCGACGAAACAGGTCAAACCACCATATTGGAACAAGTTAAGTATTTTCTTCGAGCTTCCATACTGGTTTACAAATTCAGTGCGTCATTGTCTGGACGTCATGCATATAGAGAAGGGAGTATCAGAGCACATACTTAACTTGCTTCTTTGTAAAGACGGGAAATCGAAAGACAACATGAATGCTCGGATGGATCTATAAGAGTGGGGAATAAGAAGTGAATTGCACCTAGACCGGTAGCGGGTAAACCAAGCAAGTTTGTACTTCCCAATGTCGCTTATCATATGTCACAACCGGAGAAGAAAAGATTCCTGCAGGTGTTGCATGATTTGAAAGTCCCCACAGGTTTCTCAGGATCATTCAGCAAGAAAATAAAAATTGTGAAGGGCAAGATCGATGGGCTGAAAAGTCATGATCACCATGTTATCGTGGAGCACCTTCTTCCATTAGCCCTCAGGACTTCTCTCCCCGACTTGGTTGGTCTAGTAATCAACGACCTATGTTGTTTTTTCAGGAAGTTGTGTGCTAAAACACTGGAGGTTGTGACGCTGGATAAACTAGAAAATTCTATTGCGTTGATACTTTGCAAGTTCGAGCGTATTTTCCCACCGTCATTCTTCAATATCATAATACACTTGACGGTTCATCTTGCAACTGAGGCGAAGTTAGCCGGACCGGTACAATATCGATGGATGTATCCCGTCGAGAGGTACGTGTAATTTTTCGTTTCGCGCAATTTATAAATTTATTGTTGTCCTGTATGCCCGTATTTATTTATTCAACATATTTTCATTAAGTACCTCTACACTCTTAAGAAGTATATACGCAATAAAAATCGACCAGAGGGTTCTATCATGCAAGGTTATCTTCTTGATGAAGCAACCACATTTTGTTCCCGCTATCTGGACGAGAACATTGAGACAAAGCTTAACCGACCACGAAGAATTCAAGACGGACCATATGGTAAAGCCGAGTATAAGAGGGTAGACACTATATTTATCAACAAGATATACCGGTTTATCTTGCTTAATTGCGTATGTCTTGAACAAATTAGAGAGTAAGTTTTTTTGGATTAATTGTTATATCTGTGTTTGTGTGTGTATGAAATGATATAATATTAATGTCATAATTATTTGTCGAAAACAGAATTCATTTTAACGAGGTACGTGAGGGGCATCCTGATTGGAACGAAGAACGTTTGGAAAAATATCATCAGATAATTTTTGTGATTGGGTCACAGATCATGTAAGTTATTCGAATAACATTTTATTGCTATCAGTTTTAATCTAAACTTGTATCGTTATGTATTTGTCGTAAAATTTGTTTTGTTAGATCAACGATCCGAACTTGTCTGCATTATTTGAGAGTGATTCAAGATGTTTAGCTCAATTTCCTAGTATGGAGGTTGCATATTACAAAGGATTTGGTGTCCTTGGATACAAATTCGAAGTTAAGGACATAGAAACATCTAGAACCACTCAGAATAGTGGGATTGCGACGGTAGGATCGGACGGTGTGATTTATTATGGGTACTTAAATTGTATACTCGGCATCCACTATCCCGGACGATCAGAACCCTTTTATATATTCCAGTGTACTTGGTACGATACGCGAACCGATACGGACAGGTAGAGAAGCAATCTTAGGACTTGGAAAGATGAATATGGATTGACCAGTGTGAACACACTTCGATTTTACGGTCAGGAAGACCCGTTTATCTTTCCGAACCAAGCGTTCCAAGTATACTACTCACAGTGTTTGAAGCATCCGGGATGGAGTGTTGTATGCCAATGGAAACCCAGAGATGTCTACGATGTCCCAGAATTCGAGGACAGCGATGAGGACGAAGAAGAGAGAAGGCTTAAAGTGCTCCGACCGTCTGTTTCGAAGGACGGGTTATCTTCGACCGATCATGAAGTTATGTGGGTTAGAAATGACATCGACGATGAAATCCAAGTAGATATGTATAATGCGCCCACGAAACGAAAAAGGTTATCAGTAATGTTATATTATTACTTCACATTTTACGCTCTATACATATATAGTCAATACTTTTAATGATTGTCTAATGCGTCCACGAACCGTTTATCTAGATTTGATGACGATGTCGGGAGCAGCGAGGGGCGGCAGGAGCTCCAGCCATGGCAGAGGCAGAGGCAGAGGCAGAGGCAGAGGCAGAGGCAGAGCGGTTCTGCCGCCCGGAGAGCTCCGTAAGGAGCTTCAGAGGGCCGGTCTTGCACCCAGATCAGAGACCCCTTCGGATGCCTCCTTCCGTGTGTATTTTGCCACACCTTCAGGTATACTGCACGCATATCCATTTTGAATGTAATATTACAGATATTCATGCCTGTTTATGTCAAAATTACTTATATTGTCAATGTTTGATTGTCTAGTTGTTGGTGATGCGTCCACATCTGGGACAGAGGCCACTCCCGCTCCTCCAGGTATGTTTATATATCATATAGTGCATGTATATTGATTTAGAATGCTATATCATAAATTCACACATTCCTTTTGCTCTTACTTAGCAATTTTTATTATTGTCTAGCTGTAGGTGGTGACACCACCGCACCTGCGGGTATGTTTATATATCCTATAGTGCATGCATATTGATTTAGAACGTTATATTATTGATCTACACATTCTTTTTGCAATTACTTATATAATCTATTTTTAATTGTCTAATTATAGGTGGTGCGTCCACATCTTCCGCAGGGACCACTCCTGCCGCTTCCATACCCTCCGCATCGTCTGTATGTTAGTATGAATAAATATAAAATATTTATTCATTTTACATATGCTCTATAGAATAAATATGAACTTCATGGAAATTTAGCATCAATGTTTATTTTCTAGTTGTAGGGGATGCGTCCGCATCCGGGACCCCGGTTGTTCCTCACCGGAGGAACTATCGTCCCTCTCGTGCTGCTGCCCGGGCCCAGGCTCGTGCGATAGTCACCGGAGGTATATATCACACTTAAATTTTCGTTTAACCTTGATTTCTTAATACAACTTTGTCTTAATATTGATTGTCTTGATATTTCGTGCAGACGCAGGGCCTCCCCATCCCCAGAGGGGGACTCGAGGCCCGAATCAGTCCCATAGGCTGAGGCCTGACAGAGCTAAGGGGGAGGCAGCATTCCCCCTCTGTTTTACCCTTGACTATCGCTATACCGGTCCTCATGCCGAGAGGTTCGGCCGGTATATAGGGGATGAGAGCCGGCTCGTGAAGAACTTTCCACTTCATGTTGAGTGGGGCGAGCAGCACCAGCGCTCATTCGCCCTCTTCTTTGATCAGGCACGGGTACGTATTAATATATATTTTCATTTGATCTATCCAATATATTTATTATTAACACTTGCAATCTAATAACAATGTTTTTTTTTGTATTTTCTGTTGGATTACGATTTTCAGCCTGTAGCCGACCCTGATCACCCGGGGAGGGTGCTCGACCTTCATGCTCAGTACAATGGCCTGATGAAGAACATGCAGGCCAAGGTCTGATACAACAGGAATGAGCTGAAGGCCGACTGCTACTCCCTGTGGATGGCGACCCCCGAGGCAGAGAGAGCGGCCCTCCTATCTACTCCGGCGTTTGCTAGAGTCGACGTAGAGACATGGCCTCTATTGTGCGAATATTTCGACTCCCAACGCAAATATGTATGTATTTTAAATGTAATTCATTGTTTATGATATAATTTATTTTCTTGTGTTCCTTAATTAAAAAACTAAATGTTAATGCGTTGTACAGAAACAGGCCGCTCAGAATACAGAGAACAGGAAGTCGGCGAAGAGGGGTCGCCCTACTTACATAGGTGGCTCGAGGAATATTACTCGAGCCATGGAGTTATCGGTAAATTACAATAGACCGACCTTTGTGATATTCTGCAATATTAAGAGTTATTTTCTAATATTTCTAATATTAAGAGTTATTTTCTAATATTGCAGACAGCTCGGACCGTGGCGTCAGGTGGTACACCGAGCGTGCTGTCCGCATATCTTGCCGTCCACGGCACCTCGACAGATTCCTCCACGGGCGAGCTTCGATATCCCGACGTCGCTACCCAGGAGTATTGCGTAAGTGTTAATATTTATTCTACCCATATTTGAAATTTTAGTTTTGGAAGGTTCAAGTTTAAATTTTATACTTATACTTTACTGCTTAATGTGGCTGTAGGAGCGGGTGGTTGAGCAGGCCGAGGCCTCGGGGATCGATTTTACCGGACAGAGCGATCCGAGGCTGCTGACCCCAGTTCTTGACGCCGCACACGGAGGGCACCACGGAGGTTGGGAGAGAGGCCGGGGACTGGGCCCTAGCAGGGCCCATATGAGGTTGGACTCCACCCCGGCGGTTACTTCCTCCGTCTCCAGTGAGCGACGTGTCCAGCAGGAACTGGAGAGCTTGAGGGCCACAGTTCAGGAGTTGAAGGAGATGCTGGTATGTATACTACTTTATAATAAAATATCATGTCATATTATAGATATCAACATATCCATAATTAGTATGTAGCTTGAGCTTATTTGGTTTTAGACTTAGGTTTGATTAATCATACATACATATGTAATTAAAATAAACAACGATTTTCCAAACTAGATATCCAAATGGGGTTTCGAAATAACTTGATAACGATACGAATTCGAATAATACACAGTTCTTACACGCTTCTTACACACGTTAGGTCCAGACGCGACAGGGTACATCGGCCGAGCCTCCACATGCATCTCCTTCGGCTGCGGCTCCGCAAGCCACTACATCGGCCGCGGTTCCGCAGACAGCTCTTATAGCTCCACCGCCCGCTCAGACTCCCGCAGCCGCGGCTCCGCAAGCGACTACCTCGACGGCGGCTGCGCAGACCACATCGCCAGCTCCACAGGCCGCTCAGACTCCCGCACGCGCCGAATTGCATGGTTTATTGACCGAGGAGCAGGCGCGCTTGATTCTATCGTTTATCAGAGGTGAAGCTAGACCGAGCTAGGGTTGCTTTTTGATTCATATTTTTTGAAACATGTATTTATTTATATCATACATATTGTACTACATTTTGAAATGATATTGATAATTGATATTGGTTTATATTTATATCATATTCAGTTTTTGGGTTTCTTTTGTATATTATATGCGTGAGATGTGATTATGAATACTGCGATATATGTTTTGTGATGATTAATTTTATATTTTATTGATATATATATTATTGTGCACAGGGCAGGAAAAAATCAGGCAGCCCTTTTTTTAAAAAAAATATAGATAATGTGTACCTACGGATTAATCCGTAGGTACACATGTTGCCCCTACGGATTAAACCGTAGGGGCAAAATATCAGCAGTAACTGATATTTCCCCCCTAATCTCAGTACTAGGGGGTTGGGAGTGCCCCTACGGATATGTCCGTAGGGGCAAACAAAGGCCCCTACGGAGTTATCCGTAGGGGCAAAATATCAAAAATCCTGATATTTTGCCCCTACGGATAAGTACCTACGCAGATATCCATAGCGGATAGTACTTGGCCCTACGGATATCTCCGTAGGTACAGTTAATATATTTAAAAAAACCGTAAATAAAATAACTTTTTTTACCCTACGGCCTACTCCGTAGGTGAAACCGGCTCTACACAGAACTCCGTAGGGGCAAGATTTTGCCTGTAGGGACAAGTTCAGGGCTTCAACTTGCACCTACGGCGTTTGCACCTACAGGTTATTTTTTCGCCTCTACGGAAGTATCCGTACGGGCGGTGGTTTGCCCCTACGGATAAATCCGTAGGGGCAACCCTTATTTGTAGTAGTGTGAGTGGATTCCATCACGTTATCATGTGATGATAGTTGGATCCCGATTCCCACTGATTAGTTGGACTACTCCTCGGGTGATCCCGACTAATTCATCTTTCAGGTTTGGAGGATAATTTGAGGATACAGTGGGAGGTTTCCTGATTGGATAAAGTGATTAACCATTCTGATTAAGGTTAGAGTGCACGCAGAGTATTTCCTTTCTCTCCCTCTTTGACTGCGACCATGACCCAACCCTAGACTATGACTCAGTGACCAAGTTAACCGAACTTTCTTAAAACACTGGCTTTTGGATTGTCTGAGTTGCATACATCATTGCCACTCCTTCTTTTACCCTTTGAGTTTCTCCAGAACACCCCGTATTATTATGAACATCCACTTCCATTAGATAAATCCATCGTATGGTTATATACGAACTCGGACGAACTTCTTCGAGGATGGATTCTGGTTCTGGAGAGATTGAATAGAATTATTCAGTTGTCTTTTCCTTTAACCTTCTCTCAGGTTGTGAGGCCTCCTAGGATTAGGAGAGAGTACACCTATTACGCTTATTGGATAGTCTTCTTCCAAACCATAAGCAGGTGCCGAAAGGTAGGGAATGAAGAAAACCAATTAGCCTAAGTTGGGTGTACAGAAGGTAATAAGTAAAGACAAATAAAGGGATCAGAAAGAGGGCAAAGTAAATTGCGACTGTTAACATTCACGACCAAACCACGTATCTCATCGTCACTCCTAATTCACCTTTGTATTTCTTCAGAACACCTCGTATCACTACGAACATCCAATTCCATTGGATAAATCCATCGTATGGTTATATATGAACTCGAAGGAACTTTTTCGAAGATGGATTCTGGTTCAGGAGAAATAGGAATAAGGTTTATTCAGTTGTCTTTAATCTTCACCTTCTCTCAGGTTGCGAGTGCTCCTAGGATTAGGAGAGTACACCTATTATGCTTATTGGATAGTTTTCTTACAAACCATAGGCTGGTGCCGAACGGTAGGAAAGGAAGAAAACCACTTAGCCTAACGATGGTGTACAGAAGGTAATGAGTAAAGACAAATAAAGGAAATTGTAGAGATGGCAAGGAAATATACGGTTACAGTCATGAATCTGATAATGGAATAGGCATTTCTAGGAATACACGGATGCCCCTTCGAAACATATTCATGTTTCAGTTTCACTGTGTATTGTTAATAGAAAACTAATTTCCCAATTAGACCCTTACTCCAGGGTGTGTATTTACCAGGTATGATTTTCACATCTGTATGGTTTTACAGATGATGAGTGGAAGTAAGTTATTGGGAATTAGGTGATCATCCTCATTATATCGGAATTCGTTGTAATTGGTGATATTTGAGGAAATCGCCTGGGTACAGTTTTCAACCTACGACGCACAGAGTTTGAGTTATTCAACTCTGGGGACTTATACAAAGTATTGTATATTGTCCAATGTCCATTAGGACAAAGGGGTTGGTCCTCGTACTGTATTCTGTTTACTTGTGACTTCTCAAGTTTTAGACAAGTGTTTCGTAGAAATACAAAGTCCAAGTTTGAGAAGTTATAGGTAAAAGAATAAAGTAGAGAACCAGGTGTCGCAAGTATCGGGATTCTTCAAGGTGATCGAAGATGTAGATACTTGTGTATGGTATCCAGTTGATAGTAATGGTTTTGAGAAACTTGTTTCTCTTTCAGTTTACTCATAATTGGATCCACTCCTAAGTCGAGTAATGATGATCGGCCTCTCTCCATTTAGTTGACATGCACTGGAGACAGCTTTATGATTTGAATCTGGTTCCAATTAAATCAGTGCCTCTGTTTCTATATGGTATATAGAATGGTTCATATCTTAACGTTGTTAAGGTACGGGGAGTTGTCCGGCTTATGCTTAAAACCAGATTCTGGATAACTCAAGGCACGTTTCTGTAATGGCTGTTTGTGGGTTAACCCGGGCTATGACGAGGGTTAACTTTCTACCATCTGGAAGATCAATAGTGATATTGTTCTTGACTCGCCACAATAGTAAAATGAATTTTTCAGAAAAAAGAAGTGGGAGTGTGGTAGAACTGGAAGTAATTCCAGAACCGCAAACGATTACTGAAAATTTAATAGGATCTAAACATTCAATCAGGTTTGACATTCCATTAGCCACTCCGCAGATATGGTGGGTAACCTCAGGCACCCAAGAGGTACTTCGGTATCCTCAGGGACGGTGATAGGGAGGTTCTTGTTTACCCAGACTTGCCATTACTACTGTTCCAGACTATGAGATCCGGCAGGAGGATGAGTATAGCATCGTTCAAAACTAGCTTTAGAAGTGCACGTGTATATAATTCTGCCAGAGGGTTGTTGTATTCAGTAGGAGCAACGGAAGGATAGTGGATAAGTAGCTTATGTCTATTTATAGACTAAAGCAGATATAGCGGAAATAGATCATCTATTTCTGATGTGACAGTCATGGGCTTTGACTTCATCAGAATGGGGGATGGATCTATTAAGAAGGTAGTAGGGTGTAAAGTCCTGGTATTTGGATGACATACATATTGTAAGAAGTGAAATTCCTATACTGCGATTGGTCATACTGTGGTTGTCACACAATAGTTTCCCCACATAGGATATGGATATAATATCAGGCATTCTGGTTACTGGATCTATGATTTTAGATCTAGATTTGGGTAGTTTCCCAATCTGGATACTTTGACAGCATTCTGAAGGTATTTTAGAATTAACGACTCCTGGCATGGTGGTGTACCTGCAGGTGATGGAGTCACCCTCTCTAAAGGTGTCTTACAGACTAAAGGGGAGAGGGATGTGCATGATTGGCAGATCACTTGCTTAGGCAATTGAGTTGATCACGAGATATCAAGTACCACACCAGATGTTGTTTTTACACTAGATGCAATAAGTTAATATTAATCCAATCTTGGAGAAATGTTCAGAAGCAGTTTTAGAACATAAATGGTTGTTCTAGGGATTTGATAACGACAGCCTCCTTCGGGAGACAGTTATCATTCCAGGCTTCCAAGGTGACCCGGATGACAGAGTGACTGTCAGAGTTATAGTTTTCCCTCTGACGAGGGGCAGTAGTTTGGACAGGTGGTCCAAGCGGATACTGAGCGAGGCATGGTGCAAGATACTGATTAAATTCAGTTGACGATACAGTCTAAGAAGTTTGATGGATTTGGAGTTCATTTATGAACTGGGTCCTATCAGATATCCATACATATTCTAAGACAGGTATTGCTCATTTCGGGAGATGGCTTTCTCAGCAAACTTGAGAAAAAGAGAGACATAGAAAGAAATATCAGGGCGGATCCACTCAGGCTGTTTCTCGAACACAATAGTTTTACAAACGAGCTTTGTGAAACTGATTAGTAAAGGAGTTGGATGTTCGGTATCACACGAGCTGTGAGTACGCGACATCGCAATAATTAGCCTTAAGTTCAAGTGGGATATTGTTGGATATAATGCTCTCAAAGTCAATTAATGGATCGCAGGTACGTGATTGCAATGATTGAGGGAGGACCTATACCGGTAGGACAGTCTTGCTCGAGATGATAGTATGCTATCTGGTTTGTCTTTATCATCGTGTATGTTCATATCAAAAAATTGCATTCTAATACCGCTCATTCATTATCTAATTGTTGTATTTATCGGTATTATTGACCAGTGTCTACTCAGTATTACAGATTACATGTATCCATGACAAAATACTGGAAATGCATCCAACAACACAGATATATCACTTGAGGGAAGACACTGCGACCAGAAACGCTAACCGACCGATACTTCAGGAGTTCCTTTACGCAACAAGTTGTGTACATATTTTTTTTATCTAAATGGTCCAACACAACAAGTGTGTATACAAGACTTTTAAGCACATGTGGATATGATATTATATGCATTCAAGACTAAAAAGCATGTGTTCAAATCAAAGGCAATCAAACAAATCAGCATGAGCCATAATGGGGCAGCCATGAATCAAGCTATATGTGGGAATGAAGTAATGAGCATTTAATGGTGAAGATCATGTGTTGAATTACATATTCAAAATTCCCTCCAAACACTGGGTGCAAATCAGGTCGAAACAGAGGAAATAAACTAGACCAAAGAGATACTGGGGACAACATAAGACACTGCACCAAATTCTGCACCAAACTACCTTCTTTAGACCGACCAAAAACTGGCCTGGCCGGCCTCATTAGCTCCAGTGGGGCCCATCTTCTCACACACCCTCTCTCTCTGCCAGTTGGTCTCGATTTTGTTGTTTATTTGATTTCTTTCTGAGCCTATAAATACAGACCAGAGGCAAGAGGAAAGGGGTAGCTTTTCCTTTAGTTTTATCTTAGAATTCTTGTAATTTTTCTTTTCATTCTTGAGCTCTTGCCCCTTTGTCTTGACCTTGCAACTTATCATTTAGAACTTGCAAGCTTAAGGCTTAGGTTCTTGACTTCAAGATCTCTTGTAACAAGTTTGTTCTTCAATAAAAGTTCTTATTTTTATTACATGTCTTGTTCCATTTTACATTATTTCAATTGTGAAATTCTTGATTTTCTTTGATCTTGCAACCTCTTAAGTGAGCTTGCAACCTTAAAGCTTGGTATTTGGATTTCACACGTTGCCGGGGATCGAACACTTGGAGATAACACGCTTGAACTCATCGGTTCTCTTTTCATCTTTATTTTATTGCATTTTTTTTATGTATCTTCTCTTTTCTTTCTTTTTAATTTGTAAATATGTGTGAGTAATCTTTCCACTTGTTAAGGGTGTAATATGTTAGATCGTATTCGAATATTTTCTTTGTCCAAACTTTAAAACCTAAAACTTGCCTATTGAAACTCCGTGCAAATCACCCGCAACTCCGCTCACTAGGCATCCTATCCTACCACGATAGTGATGATTCCTAATCATGACCGGATTGCTCGTGGTTTGCCGAAGGCTAAAATCAAGAAATAACAACGGAAGGACAAGGGACAAGGAAAACGGATTTAGCGAAATGCCACAAATACCGTATTTCAAGTTCTCTAATCCGCGTTGTTACCTATTACTTTAGTGTCAATACCAAGTTGAGGCTATAAGGAATTGGCATACATCACCTTCATACAATCTAACTTATTACTACCCTTAACAAGTCCTTTTTATTCGTATCTTTGTTACAAAAATTAGTTAACCAACAAATCAAAACACGGTATTAACTCGTTAAAACAAGCTATAAAAAAACTTACCATCTCCCTGCGGACGACCCGTATTCATCGCGGCTCGCTATAAGCGGTACCGTTTTGATTGCGGTAATTTCAAGACTCTTTTTAAACGCGACACGGTTAGAACGTGACAATCAAATGGCGCCGTTGCCGGGGAGACGGTAACGCTTTTATACTTGTAGTCTCGGGTTAAATTTGTGCATATTTTGTATAAAACTAATTTTCTAACACATTCAAACAAATAACCATTCTTTTTGAAACCAACCACAAACACAAATAAAATTCTTCTTTTTTTTTTCTTCTCTAGATTTGAATTCTGCTAACACTCTGAGGTTAAAGAAATAAATCAAGTTATAAAATTGGAATGGCATTACTTCACTGAGACAGCACACAAAATTTGAGCCCATTTCCCCACACAAAAACCGGCGACATACCCTGAAAAACCGAGCTCGCCGGCCTTGGTGTGGCCTTTTCACTTTTGTTTTTGTGTGTTGCTTCCAGTGTTTTGATATAAATTCCATTTTTATTATTTGATTTTCTTAATTATTTGTGTTCAGAATTGTGGTTATTAATATTGCTTTTTGGCTCAAATATCCGTATTTTTCCAACATATGCAGATTTGACGGATTCTGAGCAGCGATCGTACGGAACAAGGGAGCATTTTCAAGTGCAAGGGGGTGAACACTCAGTGCCAAAGATCCGGGTAGTTGGACCCGCGCAAGCGTATCATTCGACCACTCGGAGGCAATATCGACACGAGTTTCTGAAACTCGATACTTTTTGGTACGTATTTTTCTAAACTTCCCCTCTCAAAGCCGACACTCCAATATTCTTGTCTTTGCAGGATTCTTAGAAAAAATCGCCGCAAAAAAGCCAAAGAAAAGACTAACCGTATTTGTTGCAGCGCCGCATTAAAAGTAAAAAAACGATAATTGATTGCTTGAAAACAAAACTTTGTTGAATTTTGCGCATTGCATCATTTAATACGGACTTAAGGGGCTCTAACACCAATCCAGATTGGGTGGGGATTTCAACACCCTTCCTAAGACCCCGGAAATCACTAATTGCATAAGTGTCACCTCAAGTTTAATAAAAAAATATCTAGACTCAGCCCACTAAGGACTTGTCGCGCTCAATAGGACAAAGGAAGATTGTGGGCATTCAATTGTTTATCTAAACATGACTCTTGTGGTGCCTAGGCTAGACAAGTGAGGAGGTAACTTTAAAAGGCTCGTCTCACGGTGATTCGTGAGCGGATCCCTCCATACCTCACTTGTGCTTACCTGGCCACAACTGGCTGTGAAGAGGCGATCTGAGGGTTATCTCACAATTTGTCGCTTTGGAACAGTTAGGAGCAGGTCTAGTAGACTTAGAGGTCTCTAGTCTAGGTATTGATTGTTCATTTGTGATTGTGTTTGTTGAACAGTCGTTTCATTTTTCCCATTCTTTTGAAACAAACACAAAACTGCCATTTTTACCACCATCACCCAATTTTCTCCACTTTCATTTTCTTACCCTCACATTCTATGCTTTGACTACACTAAACTCATTTAGTGTATGTCCGCTTGGACTAGGGACCCTAGGTCCCGTTTAGTCCGCGTTTCGTTAGTCCCTGCGGACTACGCGATCGACTCCAACATCGAAAATCCCTCCACCCCTTTATCACCTTTACCTTTGTCGGTCAACTCCGACGTTGACCGAGATTCTGTTCATACATCTTCACATTCTCTATCACCAAATTCTTCTTCTGAGATGTCAGGATTTAATCCTAACATTCCTCCACCAGCCCAGGGACTGATTCCGCCTAATCTGGGTGCGAATAACCCGCAACCTGTTGCAGCGCCACAGCGAATCGCGCTCCAGGATCGTTTCTACCCTACCCGCTCTGCACTTCCAACCTGTCTTTCACTTCCGCCGGCCAATGGGGATAATTTCGAAATTAAGCCTCACTTCATCAATATGTTGCCCAAATTTCACGGGCTGGAATTCGAAGATGCTTACATCTTCATCAACAAATTCCAGAACGTATGTGCAATGATGAAGACAACCTAACTGTCTGACGATGCTATACGGCTACGAGTTATTCCGTTCACTTTGTGCGATCTTGCTGAAAAGTGGCTGTATAGCACCGCATCGCACTCCATAACCAGTTGGGACGAGTTTGTTAAAGCGTTTCTTAAAAAGTTCTACCCGAACCACAAGACCGCTAGAATCCGAAATGAAATCAACCAATTTTCCCAGCTTCCTGCCGAACCTTTTTGGAAGTGCTTTGACCGATACAAAGACCTTCTTGTTCAGTGCCCTCATCACGGTATTGAGAAATGGCAACTTTGCTAAACTTTATACGAGGGCTTGAATCCAGCAACCAAACAGTTGCTGGAAACCATTTGTCAAGGCCACTTCCTATCCAAATCTGACGAGTAAGCATGGCAATTCTTCGACGATCTTGCGGAACAAACGCTTCAATGGGAGAGCACCAGACCAAGAAATTATTCTTCTTCTATTTCTACTGGTCAATCTAAGGCAGGCATTCACCAACTTGATGTCTCTATTGCGATGAAAGCTGAGATGGCGGCAATAACGAAAAAACTTGAAGCAACAGAGAGCAAATTTTCATCTCCCGCTCCTGCCCCCGTTCTTCCCCTTCGTACCATTTGCGATTGTTGTTCCGATCCATCTCACCTAACCAAAGAGTGTCCTTATAATCCACCTTCCCAAGGACAGGATCAGGTCAATGCTGTATTTCAGCAAAGACCAAGAAACAATCCATACTCTTCCACGTACAACCCTGGAAGGAGAAACCACCCTAACTTCGCTTGGAACCAGAATCAAAATCAGTTCCAAGGGCAGAACAACTTTCAAAGGGGGCCTCCTCAACAACAAGCACAACAACAATTTCAGCGGCCCTTCCAACCCCAACCTTTTCAAAATCCGACGAACAATTTTGCACCCAACAATTCTTTCCCTCAAAACAACTTTGTTCCGTCAAACAACGATAAGGTTTCCTCGCGAGAACGAAGTCTGGAGGCGTTCGTAAAACAATCAACTCAATCTGTAGGGTTACTAGGCACACTAACAAGGCTCTACAAGGCATCGACCATGCCAAAATTAAATTTTTATGTGCCGAATAACACTAAGAAAGATCGTATACTAGAGTTTAGGTGAAACTATTAGCAAGTAAACAACTTTACTCTAAAGGGAATACGAAATACAACCTTTGTAGATCGGTCCTTCACTTCTAAATCTCCTTGATGAAGTCCCTTCGCTGCGATCAAGGTTCTCCTGGGCTCTTGCATGGCTTCACGACGCGATGGATGCAACCTTGCTTGAAGTCTCCGAGGCCGAAGATGATCTACGTCGAGGGAATTCCGACTCAAGCTCCTACTTCACTAACTTGAGAATTAGTGAAGCAAACACCCTATACTAAAGGGCTATTCTAGTAGAGGATGGAGAAATAGGAAGTGGGTTCTCTTTAGAATTTTGTTTCTCACAAGGATTCTCACTTTGGATCAAACCCTAGCTTGCTTTTTCTTTTTGTTCAAATGAAGAAGATGATGAACAAAAGAAAGTGAAGAGGATAATGATCAAGTGAGAAGGCTAACCATGGTGAGTGAGTATCATATACTAACTCATGGTGAGACATAACCATGGCTAAGTGTAAATGGTTAGGTCAATAAAAATCTAAAGTAAAACAAAACTTGTGGACTTTTTCAAAGCATCCACAAGCTTCTACAAGCTTTATGCTTGTGAAAAAATTCCACTAATTTGTAATTACTTTAGATAAATATAAACCACCATTTAAAAATAGAATGGTGTAAGTCTTACACATCCATGTCTAGAGTATCAACAACCATGATACAAATATATAACACATTTTAATATATATATCATATATATATATAGTAAAGATGTGTGAAAGTGAGAAAAACCCTAAAGTGAACAAGTGTTAGTAAATGTAAATTAGTATATCTAATATACAATTATACACTTAATTATTAAATCAACACTTGACTTAATAATCCGGTCATATCTCATATAACCGGCTAACAATCATTGTATCGACTTATCGAATCAACACTTGATTCGATAACCCGGCTATATCATATATAACCGACCGATACAAAAAAGTCGCGAGAATAGAATACGGTATCACATTCACGCATTTATTCTCGGTTTCGCACATATCACATACGTGCTCCTATTTCGTTTCGCCTGAGCCAGTAAAACCTCTGTGTAGGACTCTAAAGACTCGTCAATACGCCGACAGTAGGTGATGATCACATCACGCACCCACAAGCCGTCAGCGGTACTAGCTGGACGTAACGGATACCTGGGTATTGAGCGATCAGAAGATCAGCAAGCAAGCCCGCTCCAACTCCTGTAAAAGCCTGCCGGTAACACTTCCCGTACAGTCCGGTCTCCTCGTCTGATATGTCGCATATCAAGTCTAGGGGTGGTAAACGTCAGACCCCAATAACCGATAAGTCATGCCGATGTGAGGCTCATAACGGGTCGAGAAACTACTGGTAACACTTACCAGTAAATCTCCAATCAGCCCTGGCCAGGGACTTCCCTGTTACGGCCAATCGAGAACAGCGCAACATCAACCCCCAATACCAGGAGAGACGAAACCTCTCCTATCGCTCATTGCCTCCATGTGACTCGGGACTAAACCCAAAAAACACCGTTTTGCACGCCCTCATGGACGTGGTAAGGTGTAAATCAAAGCACAGTGGGAATCACACAAGACTCTATGACGATCTCGGGTCTACAGACTAACCTGCACAAGTGTCACCAGAGAACTGCCATCTGACGTGAGGTATAATACCATCTGAGAGTTCTCGGCGAGTCCGTCCAGTGTACCCAGTTTCCACTGAGCACCCGTATACCATCTCTGATGTCAAACACCAATGGATATGGGATCATCCATCGCCCATCTCATGGGTCGAGAAGCATATACGCTAGTCTACTCTGGTATATCGATGCCCCGTCTCGATATACCCACGACTAGGGACCTTGAAGGATGTACTTATGGACTACCATGTCCCAACTAGTATGATCCGCATCATAGTCCAGGTAGTCAAGTACACATCCTAAGGGCTTTACCAACATGTAACTCCAAGACAGTATAAAGAGACAAGTATACATGTTAAAGTAAAGAGCAACCAGATAGCATACTATCATATCGAGCAAGAAAGTCCTCTCTATATATGTCCAAGCATCCAATATAATATACATCGTCTGTACAATACTGGCCTCTAGGGCATACATACAACTAACAATCTCCCATTTGCACTAGGGCCAGCTGATGTAGTATCGCATACCGAGCATCCCGAAGAGTCTCTCAAACTGTATCTGGGGAATGGCCTTCGTGCGTGGATCCGCTGTGTTGTTCTTCGTGTCAACCCTCTAGACCTCGATCTCCCGGCGATCAACTATCTCCCGGATCAGGTGATACCGATTTAGAATATGCCTGGATCGCTGATAGGACCTGGGTTCCTTGGCCAAAGCCATCGCTCCATTGTTATCGCAATAAAAAGGTATTGGATGCTCAATGGATGGAACCACTCCAAGTTTAGTGATGAACTTCTTGATCCAGACAGCCTCTTTGGCAGCATCGTTGGCAGCGATGTATTCAGCCTCCATCGTCGAGTCTGCCACGGTTTCCTTCTTGGAACTCTTCCAGCTAACCGCCCCTCCGTAAAGGGTAAAGACAAATCCCGACTGCGACTTAGTGTCGTCCTTATCACTCTGGAAGCTCGAATCGGTAAAGGACTCCACTTGGAGTTCTCCGTTACCATACACCAAGAGGATCTCTTTATTCCTTCGTAAGTACTTGAGAATGCTCTTCACAGTTGTCCAGTGACTCTCTCCAGTATCAGCTTGATACCTACTCACTACACTTAGTGAGTATGCTACATCGGGTCTGGTACATAGCATCGCGTACATGATAGAGCCTACAGCCAAAGCATAGGGTATCCCTTGCATGCGAGCTCTCTCTAAATCAGTCTTGGGAGACATCTCTTTGGAAAGAGTGAGCCCTGAGATCGTGGGTAAAAACCCACGTTTGGACTCTTCCATACTAAACCTCTTTAGTATGGTGTCAATGTACCTAGATTGGGACAATCCCAATATCCGTTTAGATCTATCTCTATAGATCCTTATTCCTAATATGCAGGAGGCATCACCTAGATCTTTCATTGAGAATCTTTGTGATAAGAAGAGCTTGACCGATTGCAGCATAGGAATGTCGTTTACTATCAAGAGTATGTCTTCCACGTACAATACGAGGAAGACAACCTTACTCTCTGCCACCTTCTTGTAGATACAAGGTTCATCTACGTTTTTGACGAAATCAAACTCTTTGATAACGACGTCAAAGTAGATGTTCCAGCTCCACGATGCTTGCTTTAATCCATAAATGGATTTAATCAGCTTGCACACCTTCCCGCTGCTCCTTCTATCTACGAAGCCCTCTGGCTGAGTCATGTACACGCACTCTTCTAAATCACCGTTTAGAAAGGCGGTCTTAACATCCATTTTCTAGATTTCATAGTCATGATATGCAGCGATGGCAAGCATGACCTGGATGGATTTAAGCATAGCCACTGGAGAAAAGGTTTCGTCATAGTCCACACCTGGTCTTTGACGAAAACCCTTTGAAACAAGTCTAGCTTTGAAAATCTCCACTTTCCCATCTACACCAAGTTTTTTCTTGAAGATCCACTTGCTCCCAATGGGTTTTACCCCTTCAGGAGTAACTTCCAAAGTCCATACTTTGTTGGTGTACATGGATTCCATCTCGGACCGTATAGCATCCAGCCATTTCACTGAGTCTCCACTCATGATGGCCTGCTCAAAGCTAGTTGGGTCATCATCAACCATGATGCAATCCTCGCTCCCACCATCAATGAGAAAACCGTAGTATCTCTCAGGTGGGTGAGGAACCCTACTAGATCGGCGGAGTGGCTGGGGCTCATCGGGAACTACCGAATCCTCTGGTTCTACCAAGTCTTCTGTTGTGGTTTGTGTCGCTGGAACCTCTTCCAGTTCTACCTCAATGCCACTAATCTGTTTCATAAGAAAACATTTTTCTAAGAAAGTGGCATGTCGAGAAACAAACACCTTTTGTTCCTCAGGATGGTAGAAGATATACCCTTGTGAATTCTTGGGATATCCTACAAACTTACATAAGACTGATCTTGCCTCGAGTTTGTCCGGATTTTGTCTTTTGACATAGGCCGGACAACCCCATATCTTAATGTAATTAAGATGTGGTCTCTTCCCTTTCCATATCTCATATGGAGCGGTAGGCACAAATTTGGTAGGAACTCTATTCAATAGGTCTATGGCTGTTTCAAGCGCATATCCCCAGAAGGAAATAGGTAACTCAGCTGTACTCATCATTGAGCGCACCATATCTAATAGGGTGCGGTTCCTCCGTTCCGATACACCGTTGTGCTGTGGTGTATATGGAGGAGTTAGCTGAGAGAGAATCCCATTCTCTTTTAGGAAGTCCAGGAATTCATTGCTCAAGTATTCACCTCCTCGATCAGATCGAAGGATTTTAATACTTTTCCCG
The DNA here is from genome assembly GCA_030015575.1 of Agapanthus africanus. Classification (NCBI taxonomy): domain Eukaryota; kingdom Viridiplantae; phylum Streptophyta; class Magnoliopsida; order Asparagales; family Amaryllidaceae; genus Agapanthus; species Agapanthus africanus. Next base: position 215,593,221 of record JASDDO010000008.1, read on the forward strand.
GTTTGGTTCTCGGCTTCTTGTTTATATTCTCTAAATTTCTCAAAAGCTTCTGATTTGTGTTTCATCAGGAACACATATCCGAATCTAAAGAGATCGTCAGTGAATGTAATGAAGTACGAAGAACCATCCCTGGCATGTGTAGACATGGGACCGCATACATCACTATGTACCAGTCCCAAGAGTTCGGTAACTCTTTCTCCGTGTCCCGTAAACGGAGTTTTGGTCATCTTGCCTTTGAGACATGACTGGCAAGTGTCATAAGATGAAAATTCAAACGGATTTAAATATCCATCCTTATGCAACTTAGCTAGTCGTGTCGCATTGATGTGACCCAGTCTACAATGCCACAAGAAGGATTCGTTCAGTTCTGAACTCTTCCTCTTATGTGTGTTTGTTATGCTCAGAACTGTTGATTGATTTAGAACATAAATGCCATTGCACAACGTGCCTGATCCAACCAACTTTTGGTTACGGAAAATGTTCATAACATTATCCTGTAGTACAAAATTATATCCCTCTTTACTCAGTAAAGAAACCGATATAATATTGCATATCAGGTTCGGCATGTAATAGCATTCATTCAGAACCAATGTATTACCAGTTGGCAATACAAGGTGATATTCCCCGACGGTTTTAGCTGCAACAATTGCACCATTTCCAACCCTTATGTCTTTATCACCTTCTCCAAGTTCTCTACCTTTTCTAAGCCCATGTAACTGATTACATATATGGGATCCTGACCCGGTATCCAATACCCAGGACGTAGAGCAAATGGAGAAACAGTTCTCTGTAACGAACACACCCGAAGAAAATGCATCAATATGTACTTTCTTCATTCGGGTGGCATGGGAATCCTGGTATTCCCCTATATCCTGTTCAGTCCTATAACTCTTATAAGAAAGAACGGAACCATCGTTCCCCAGCACAGTATAATATGCGGGTTCGGTCAATACATCTATATTATTATCTTGATTAAGGCATGATATGGTCGCTACCTGGAGAGAGAGAGAGAGAAGAAAACACTATAGCGTATGCTTTTACAAGATCAGATTGGTTATTATTTTATCTAATCAGGATGGCCCCTACTGTTTTTATCAAATCTTCCTTCAAACCCTAAAAGGAAAGACTAGCCGGGATTAATTACACCCTACAACTTCGCCGATCTTTCAGCCAGGCCAGTAACGGTACTTTGAGGGAGGTTCCCCGTGCTTTCGCACAGACCTAATTAAAGTAAACCTCGTTTTCCCAGAGGCGTAACCCCGTTGACACCTTTCTAGACACCTACTTGATCGGCTAATTGTCCTGTGTAAAACTCTCCCAGGAGTAACAATTACTCGCAGTGGGTATCGGGATCCAACTATCTCATAGAAGGTATGCAATCTCATTGCAAATCTCAACACTTGAAATTCCCGATAATATTTTGCCCCTAGCGTGCTATGACCTTGACGCATGCCAAACAACCCATAGTCCGCTAGTCAAGTTCAACCCGTACAATTCGTGATTGAATTAAACCCACCCGTACGACCCTTGACGCATGCCAAACAACGTCGTACGAATACCCTAATCCAATCGCATCTCATGCTACAGATAAGTAATAATCAGCTCCCGTACACTACGCCTTGACGCATGCCAAACTACCGCAGCACGAATACTAAATATCACTTATCTGAATTGTCGGAGGGCTACGCGGGTTTTTCAGAAAACCATGAGTGTAAAGAACTTGATATCGTCGTAGAATCGCATGAATTTTGAAATGGAGTGATTTTGAGGCTTTCATTAGTTTTGCTAAAGAGGTCACTCCCGGTGAAGGGATCTCGGCTCTTTCCTCATCGAATAAGGTGCAGGACATATCATATACATCACTATGCAAAGCAAAACTCCAAAAGCACTCAAAAGTCAAACCAAGCGTTGTAGCATCTGCCAGTTTTGCTAAAGAGGTCACTTCCGGTGAAGGGATCTCGGCTCTTTCCCCATCGAATAAGGTGCAGATTATATCATATATACCGCTATGCAAAGCAAAACTATAGCTACCCTTTTTATTTGAAAATTTGATTCTACAACATCTTTTAGTTTTCTTTTCTTTCATTAATCACATTAATGAAGTCCCATCATTTAAGTCACCTAAACATCACAGATAAATACGACGTACACTTATGCCATCCGTATTCGCCTCAATGTCCCCTCGTGCACCATTAGGTTAGGTAACTAACGGCAGGGCAGGGCAGGGCTCGCGCGGGTGTAAAACATAAGTAACGCCTATATAATATATCATATATACTATATACAGTATTTATCAGAGAACATCAAATGATCACATCACAGATATCGCAGCAGAAGAAACATATGAAACATTGGATATACTAGGACGTCCGTGTTTTATTTTGAGCCTCTATAAAACACGGATTCCACGGTCGCGACGAATAGCGAAACCCACACCCCTAGACCCCTATGAGAGTGGCAAGCAACCCTACCAATTCTAGAGTTAGGAGACCCAGACTCGACACCACGAGTTGGTCTCCCACTGGACTCCAGAACCCGGTTACTTGTGCTCTCCTCCTTGGGTCTATCCTAGTGCGGAAAAGTAAATAATATACAAAAGGTGACATCAACCTCATCCCGGAAGTGACCCAATAAAAGAATATTACATACATTTAAATTTTACATGAATGAAAATAAAGAATCTCATCTCACATAAAAAAAACCCGGCTATTCAGAACGCGACGATCCAATATAACATATCCAGCAACACAGAACATCCCATGTCATCAACGTAAGTAAATATGCGCATCCCAATTGTCGTTGACATATAGCAACGAAACCGGCGATATCATATATTACACTTACGGTCACAGAAAAGAAAGTGTAAAACTACAACATTTGGAATCCACAATCTCTTTAGACATCGTAAATCCGAAATATCACATATTTTGCATTTCATGCCTAACCTGTATGAATTCCACATATTGTATCACATTCCAGATAAATAGACAGTATTAAACTTTCCGATCGAATAATCAAATACCCGAGATTTCCTAAATAGCTCAACACTTGAGCGGAGTTCAAAAATTTCAGAATACGTCACAGTAGCAACGGTCCAGCCGTAGAAGGGTCAAGCCAACGCCTCACATATGGCACGCCGTACTGCCCCAAACCCTATGGTTCAAAGGGCTGTTCAAGACGGTCACATAATCGAGTTAAGCTTTGTTTTCTTCTAGAGGGTCCATCGCATCACATGCACGTTTTTCCGAAATATTTAAACCCGAGAAAAATTCAACACTTGAATGTTTTTCGTGCCGGGAAAAATTGAGTTAATGATATCCGTTCGAACATTTTAATACTTTCTAAATTATCCGGAACAACCGAACAAAATTAAATTCTCCGATCGAATCGACGATTTCAAAATAAACCCCAAAAATACCCAACACTTGAGTCAGATAAAACAATACCCATAAAAATCAGTAAATAAATAGGAACTTTACTGTGCAAAACGACAAGGGTGACGTCACCATATGGCCGCGGAACCGCCGTACGAGCCATGCTCGTGCCGCGGTTCCGCGGCGCTTTGGGCGCCACTCTTTGTCATTTTGCACAGTATTCCTTATATTTTCCTGCTGATTTTTTTAAGCATTTTTAATTTGGAAAAATCCCAGATTTTAAAAATTGTACAGAGAGGGTTTGATTTTGACGTGTTCGGGTTCGTTCGGAGTTTTAACTTCGTTAACTCATCGCCTAATGCTCTAGCTAGGCTCTGATACCACTGTAGGGTTACTAGGCACACTAACAAGGCTCTACATGGTATCGACCATGCCAAAATTAAATTTTAATGTGCCGAATAACACTAAGCAAGATCGTATACTAGAGTTTAGGCGAAACTATTAGCAAGTAAACAACTTTACTCTAAAGGGAATACGAAATACAACCTTTGTAGATCGGTCCTTCACTTTTAAAGCTCCTTGATGAAGTCCCTTCGCTGCGATCAAGATTCTCCCGGGCTCTTGCATGGCTTCACGACACGAGGGATGCGACCTTGCTTGAAGTCTCCGAGGCCGAAGATGATCTACGTCGAGGGAATTCCGACTCAAGCTCCTACTTCACTAACTTGAGAATTAGTGAAGCAAACGCCCTATACTAAAGGGCTAGTCTAGTAGAGGATGGAGAAATAGGAAGTGGGTTCTCTTTAGAATTTTGTTTCTCACAAGGATTCTCACTTTGGATCAAACCCTAGCTTGTTTTTTCTTTTTGTTCAAATGAAGAAGATGATGAACAAAAGAAAGTGAAGAGGATAATGATCAAGTGAGAAGGCTAACCATGGTGAGTGGGTATCATATACTAACTCATGGTGAGTCATAACCATGGCTAAGTGTAAATGGTTTGGTCAATAAAAATCTAAAGTAAAACAAAACTTGTGGACTTTTTCAAAGCATCCACAAGCTTCTACAAGCTTTATGCTTGTGAAAAAATTCCACTAATTTGTAATTACTTTAGATAAATATAAACCACCATTTAAAAATAGAATGGTGTAAGTCTTACACATCCATGCCTAGTGTATCAACAACCATGATACAAATATATAACACATTTTAATATACATATCATATATATATAGTAAAGATGTGTGAAAGTGAAAAAAACCCTAAAGTGAACAAGTGTTAGTAAATGTAAATTAGTATATCTAATATACAATTATACACTTAATTATTAAATCAACACTTGACTTAATAATCCGGTCATATCTCATATAACCGGCTAACAATCATTGTATCGACTTATCGAATCAACACTTGATTCGATAACCCGGCTATATCATATATAACCGACCGATACAAAAAAGTCGTGAGAATAGAATACGGTATCACATACACGCATTTATTCTCGGTTTCGCACATATCACATACGTGCTCCTATTTCGTTTCTCCTGAGCCAGTAAAACCTCTGTGTAGGACTCTAAAGACTCATCAATACGCCGGCAGTAGGTGATGATCACATCACGCACCCACAAGCCGTCAGCGGTACTAGCTGGACGTAACGGCTACCCGGGTATTGAGCGATCAGAAGATCAGCAAGCAAGCCCGCTCCAACTCCTATAAAAGCCTGCCGGTAACACTTCCCGTACAGTCCGATCTCCCCGTCTGATATGTCGCATATCAAGTCTAGGGGTGGTAAACGTCGGACCCCAATAACCGATAAGTCGTGCCGATGTGAGGCTTATAACGGGTCGAGAAACTACTGGTAACACTTACCAGTAAATCTCTAATCATCCCTGGCCAGGGACTTCCCTGTTACGGCCAATCGAGCACAGCGCAACATCAACCCCCAATACCGGGAGAGACGAAACCCCTCCTATCGCTCATTGCCTCCATGTGACTTGGGACTGTACCCAAAAACCACCGTTTTGCATGCCCTCATGGACGTGGCAAGGTGGAAATCAAAGCACAGTGGGAATCACAGAAGACTCTATGACGATCTCGGGTCTACAGACTAACCTGCACAAGTGTCACCAGAGAACTGCCATCTGACGTGAGGTATAATACCATCTAGGAGTTCTCGGCGAGTCCGTCCAGTGTACCCAATTTCCACTGAGCACCCGTATACCATCTCTGATGTCAAACACCAATGGATATAGGATCATCCATCGCCCATCTCATGGGTCGAGATGCATATACGCTAGTCTACTCTGGTATATCGATGCCCCATCTCAATACACCCACGACTAGGGACCTTGAAGGATGTACTTATGGACTACCATGTCCCCACTAGTATGATCCGCATCATAGTCCAGGTAGTCAAGTACACATCCTAAGGGCTTTACCAACATGTAACTTCAAGACAGTATAAAGAGACAAGTATACATGTTAAAGTAAAGAGCAACCAGATAGCATACTATCATATCGAGCAAGAAAGTCCTCTCTATATATGTCCAAGCATCCAATATAATATACATCATCTGTACAATACTGGCCTCTAGGGCATACATACAACTAACACAATCTACTGCCAACATCCATTCTTCTATTCAGTCTCTGGTGCAACACACCGCTGCTCATGGGCAAAGCATTAAGACCATCGAAGCCCAGATTGCACAGCTGAATGCGGCTCTAAGCGAGCGAGAGAAAGGGAAGCTTCCATCTCAACCACTCGCAAATCCTGACCACCCACATAATGTACATGTTGCTCTTGAACAACAAAACTATAATGTGAGTGTCGTGACTACATTGAGATCTGGAAGGATGCTGCACAACAACACCGGCACGCGGATAGCTGATGACACCCCTGCTTCTTCCTCTGCTTCTTCTTCTTCTTCTTCGTCTTCCGAGCTTATTCTCCATTCTCCAAAAGGATCCTCTCCTTCTTCTACTCCGAACGGACTGACATCTTACTCCACGAAAACTCCAGCTTTGGGATCCGTTCCAACTCCACAATCTCCTCTACAAGCATTGGACTCAACCAATTTCAAAAACGTTCCATTTCCAAACCGGTTGAGGTCCAATAAACAAAATCCACAAATGGAGAAGATTCTGGAGTTGTTTAAACAGGTTAACATCAACATTCCCCTCTTAGACGCAGTCCAACAAGTCCCATCATATGCAAAAATCTTAAAGGACTTGTGTACTAAGAAGAGGAAGTCTCAGGTACCCAAGAAAGTTTTCTTAGCTAGTACCGTGAGTGATGCTCTTACCCAATCCTTACCTCAAAAATGAAAGGACCGTGGTTGTCCTACGATTTCAATAACCATTGGGGATAAGAACATCAACCGTGCACTTTTGGATCTTGGTGCCAGTGTTAACCTACTTCCTTACTCTGTACATGAGCAACTAGGTGTAGGAGAGCTAAAACCCACACATTGTACTCTCCAAATGGCCGACCGATCTATCACCCATCCTAGGGGTGAGCTAGAGGATGTGTTAATAAAGGTTGGGGACTTCATATTCCCCGTTGACTTCATTGTTTTAGACACACAACCTGTAGCTAACCCCCGGAATCAAATTCCGGTGATACTCGGCCGTCCATTCCTTGCTACCTCAAATGCTGTGATCAACTGTCGAAATGGTTCAATGAACCTATCGTTTGGAAACATGACAATTGAACTCAACATTTTTAGGTTAGGGAATCAACCCTCTGAACCTAATGCTCATATACTAGACGTTTGTTCGATCCAGGAGATCACTTCTGAGGACTGTGAATTCGAGGAGTTTTTGTTCGATCACAGCAATCTTGACGCCACTAGTGCGTTCCATTTCGAACCTGCTGCTGCTTCTGCTCCCGACAGTGACTACGAGTGTTTCACTTTCTCGAACGATCTTGACCAATCACCACCCGAGTTTGAATCTTTTGAATTTCCGGATGAGTTAGCTGAACCATCCAACTCGGTTGCTTACACTCGTTTTGAACCTCTGCTGGAATCCTTTGAGTTCGAGACCTTTTCACCAATCTTGCCTTCAATCGTTTCACCTCCAACGCTTGAACTCAAGCCATTGCCATCTCGCCTTAAGTACGCTTACTTGGGTGAAAACGAGACCCTCCCAGTTATCATCTCGGCCACTCTATCTCCAGAGCAGGAGAAAGCCCTTCTTACGGTCTTGCACAACAATCGGCAAGCATTTGGCTGGTCAATGGCGGACATCAAGGGGATTAGTCCTCTGATTGTTGAACATCATATTCATATGATGGATGATGCCAAACCAGCCAGGGATCCACAAAGGCGACTAAACCCAGTCATGAAGGAGGCTGTAAAAAAGGAGATCGTCAAGTGTCTAGATAGTGGTATCATTTACCCTATCTCTGATAGCCAGTGGGTTAGCCCTATTCACGTTGTCCCCAAGAAGTCGGGCATAACGGTCATCACCAATGAGGCAAACGAGTTAATCCCTACTCGCACCCAGACTGGGTGGCGAGTATGTATCGATTATAGAAAACTCAATGCCGCAACGCGGAAAGACCACTTTCCGCTACCTTTCATTGACCAAATGCTTGAACGATTGGCTGGAAACGAGTACTAATGCTTTCTTGATGGCTACTCCGGCTATAATCAGATTCCCATCACTGAAAAAGACCAGGACAAGACCACATTCACCTGTCCTTTCGGCATGTTTGCATATCGCCGCATGCCCTTTGGGCTATGCAATGCACCCGCTACCTTCCAGCGGTGTATGATGGGAATCTTCTCGGACATGGTGGAAAAATTCTTGGAGATCTTCATGGATTATTTCTCCATTTTCGGCGATTCCTTTAAAGAGTGTTTGTTGCATCTCGACGCTGTCCTTACCCGTTGTAAGGATAAGAACCTCACTTTGAACTGGGAGAAGTGTCACTTCATGGTACGCGAAGGTATTGTCCTAGGACATATCATTTCGAAAAAACGCATTGAGGTAGATAAAGCGAAGATTGAAGTCATTTCCAATCTCCCTCCTCCCAAATGCGTCAGAGACATCCGAGCCTTCCTTAGCCATGCTGGTTTCTATAGACGGTTCATCAAGGACTTTAGCAAGATTGCTAGGCCCTTGACTCTTTTGCTGGCCAAGGACACGACATTTGACTTCAACTCGAACTGTTTGACTGCGTTCGAGTCATTGAAAAGATCACCCACTTCTTCCCCCATCCTTTCCTCTCCTGACTGGACGCATCCATTTGAGATTATGTGTGATGCATCTGACTTTGCCATCGGTGCGGTCCTTGGACAACACATCGATAAGATGCCACACGTAATCTATTATGCTAGCCGAATCCTGAACGATGCCCAAATGAACTACACAACAACCGAGAAGGAATTCTTGGCTGTTGTGTTTGCCTTAGAAAATTTCAGGCCTTACTTGATCGGCTCTCCAGTCATAGTCTATACGGATCATTCAGCCCTTCGCCATCTTTTTGCGAAGAAGGATGCAAAATCTCGGCTGATACGTTGGATCCTCTTGCTTCAAGAGTTTGACCTTGTCATCAAGGAGAAAGGAGGATGTGAAAACGTGGTCGCCGACCATCTCTCACGACTTCCTTCTTCGCCGTCGCTTCAAATTCCGATCAACGATGTTTTTCAGGATGAAGTACTCTTGACGGTATCTTGCGAACCTTGGTTCGCAGATATTGTGAACTATTTGGCCACAGGATTACTACCGACTGAATGGTCAAGTCAGGACAGACTTCGATTCTTTTCCCAAGTGAAACACTTTTACTGGGACGAACCCTATCTGTTTAAGTACTGTCCCAACCAAATTATTCGTCGCTGCGTCCCTGTAAATGAAGTTAAGAGTGTGCTGTCGTTTTGCCACGATCAAGCATGTGGCGGGCATTTTGGCCCAAGAAAGACAGCTGAGAAGATTTTGCAGTACGGCTTCTACTGGCCACAACTCTTCAAAGACGCTCATGACTACTGCAAGACTTGCTCCCGGTGCCAACACTTGGGCCGGATATCCAGAAGAAACGAGATGCCGCTCCAACCAATCTTGGTTGTTGAGATTTTCGATGTTTGGGGTATTGACTTCATGGGGCCATTTCCCAGCTCCTTTGGGAACCTGTATATTCTTCTTGCTGTTGACTACGTCTCTAAATGGGTCGAGGCCGTGCCCAGCCGGACTAATGATAACAAGGTTGTCGTTAGATTCCTTAAGGAAAACATCTTTTCCCAGTTTGGAGACCCCCGTGCGATCATTAGTGACAATGGAACACATTTCTGTAATAGGACTTTCGAGGCCTTAATGCGGAAATATTCCATAAATCATATGCTATCTACGCCTTATCACCCCCAAACGTGTGGGCAAGCCGAAGTGTCTAATCGGCAAATCAAACATATTTTGGAGAAGACGGTTTCCAAGAACCGTAAGGATTGGTCTTTGAAAATCACTGATGCCCTTTGGGCATTTCGAACTACTTATAAGACCGATCTTGGCATGTCTCCTTATCGGCTTGTTTACGGAAAGGCTTGCCACCTTCCTGTCGAAATAGAGCATCGCGCATTTTGGGCGATTAAGGAGCTGAATCTATCTCTCAAAGATGCGGGCAGCTATCGAAAGCTGCAGCTGAACGAATTGAACTAGCTTCAGGATGAAGCTTACGACAACGCGGTTATTGTAAAGAACCGAACAAAGTTGTTTCATGATAAACACCTTACGCGCAAAATTTCACACCTGGAAAGCAGGTGCTTCTTTACGACACCCGACTACATTTTCATCCCGGTAAGCTCAGATCTCGCTTGAAGGGACCATTTGTTGTGCGGATTGTATATCCGCACGGCGCGGTGGATTTGGAAAATCCAAAGGACGGTTCGCTTTTAAAAGTAAATGGACACAGACTGAAACCGTACCTTAGCGCTAAACCATCAGAGGAGCTCCTGCTTTTGCAGGAGCCGGTTTACCTTGCATAATCTTCCTCTGCCTACCACCAAACTTCGGTTATCCAGCCAAAACAGTGGACACTATTTCAAATAAGTTTGGGGGTATGTATATACGATTTTCCTTTGTATATATATGTTAAAAATAATAATAATAATAATAATAATAATAATAATAATAATAATAATAAATTTGTATATCTAACCTTCAATATTTTTTCCCTTTTAATATACAATGACAGTGAGGGCACTGTCAAGTTTATGTTTGGGGGTGTTAGTGTATATGCCCTAGAGGCCATTACTGTATCATATTAGTATGTATATTACTTGATGGATGCTTGGGATATTCACAGTTGTACAGACAATCTTGCTCAATATAGTAGTATGCTACTTGGTTTGTCTCTGCTTTAATGTGTACTTGTGTGTTTATTTATTATATCACCTATACGCATTAGTAGAGCCCTTAGGATCTTTGCTTGATTACCGGCGTTGTGATGGCGATCACACTCATGGGGGCTGGGTAATCTACAAGCACATCCTTATACACGTCCCTAGTCATGGGAGTATCGAGATAGGGCATCGATGCTCCGAAGTAGACTAGCGTATGCGCTTCTCATCCCAGCACGGGAGACGGTCTGTCCCACAGCCGTCGGTACGTCGTACTTGAGATAGTATGCGGGTGCTCGTTAGGTTACGAGTACACTGGACAGGACTCGTCGGGAACTGATGGTTGGTATTATACCTATCGTCAGTTATCAGTTCCCAGGTGACATGAGTACAGCTTAGTCTGCTGACTTGACACTGTCACTTCGCCTCGAGTGTGTTCCCACTGTTCTTTGATTGCTACCCTACCACGGCTCTACTGAGTCGTGCAAACAGGTAGTAGTTGGGAGCAGTCCCGAAGCACTTGGAGGCAGTGACGGTTAGTCAGGATTCGTCTCTCCCGGTATTGGGGGTTGACATCGCGCTGTGTCTAGGAGAGCCATTACACAAGTAGTCCCTGGCCAGGGCAAGCGAGATGTACTGGTAGGTTCCAGTGTTATCTCAGGGTGTTCTGGGCTTCACTCCGACACGACTTGTACCGCTATTAGGGGTCTGACGCTTGCCGACCCCTAGGCCCGACATGCGATGTATCAGACGAACAGACCGGACTGTACGGAGATTGTCACATACAGACTCAGTAGGAGTTCGGATGGGTTTACCTCATCGGCCTTCTTATCGACATCTACCTGGGGACCGTTACGTACGGCTAGTGCCGCTTGCGGTCTGTGGTTAAACCCACTGCCAGCGTAGTGTCGAGTCTTTCGAGTCCCACACAGAGAGTTTCCCTGCATTGAGCGAAACGTATAGAGGCCGTATGGTTTTGCGGCAGGGCTGCAATCACTTACGTACACTTGTGTGCGTGTGGTGTTCGGGCAGGCAATACTAGTGGGCTTTGGTTTAAGCCGGATCCTAGTATTGCATGGATGGATTTGTTTTGTCTTCTGCGCATCCGCATTCTACGGAATACGGATGCAGGTGTGTATGCACAGTTTTCCGGAGCGATGAAGGAAGAGGTACCTCATTAGGGTTTTGGCAGTTGGTTCGGCCAAAACCGCTATGTGGCAGGCTCATTAGGGTTTTGACAGTTGATTCGGTCAAAACCATTTTGAGGCGGACTCATTAGGGTTTCGACAGTTCATTTGGTCAAAACCATTATGAGCCGGGGACATTATTTACTAATCCTTTCATTGATAATTTTGTTATGGCTAATTACATTGACCATTTGACCATCTTGACTTTGTTGACCATTTGACCAAAGTTGACTTGGATCTTCTTAGAAGATCTAAAGTATTCTTTGGTTTTCTTTTTCTTTTGTTATGATAATGGTCATGTCATTTGTAGCCATCACCTTTATCCTGATGGGATTAGTAATCATAATGTTTGTGCATTATTGCAACCATGGTTAGTTTTTCTCTTGGTAAGGATTTTCATTTGCTCATTCTCATTCTCTCTCTTGAAATGAGAAGCTCCATGGTTGCTAGAAAAACTCCTCCTTCTTCCTCCTCTTGATTTTTCCTTTGATCTCATGTGTTGAGAGAAAAAGGATTCTACTTGACAAACACATCCATACATCTTCTCTACACAACCTAGGGCTTCTGGATTAGCAATCTCATTGCCCTAGTTACCTCGGCTCGAGGTGGAGCTCGGTGCACATCTCTCGGGTGGATCGTCTTCGACTCAAGGAGGCCGCGGAGGTGACCAAAGTCCGGATCAACCGTCGAACATGCAAAGAGAAGAACAACAAGGAGAGAAGAATAACAAGAAGAGAAGAACAACAAGAAGAGAAGGAGTTCAAGTTGAGGTATAACTCCTAACCGAGTAGATAACATCTCATGTTAGGTAGCTAGTGTATTGTTTAGCAAAGATCCGGCTTTTATGGTCCATGTTGCCAAGTCCAGAAAATTTTTTGTTTTACCGTTTCCGCAACCCCGAAAGTACCGGGAGAGGTAACATGGACCTAACAGTGGTATCAGAGCCAGGTTAAACATAAACTAGCTTGGTAGTAAAGTGTATCGATGTTCGAAACGGAAAAATCGAAAAAACCCAAGTTATAAAAACCTGAGTTTCTGTTAAAATTTTTTCTGGTCAAAACAAAATTTGTTATACTCCAAAAATCATCTCAGGGTTTTTAGAAGAAAGCCACCAAAAACGAGACAGCGACTCGACCAAAGCGCCGCGTTTCCGCAGCAATAGCAAGCTATTGCCACGGAACCGCGGCCAACTTGGTGAGTTGCTGCGTCGATTTTGGTGCAGTGTGTTTCTGACTTCGTTTTAGGATTTTTAAGATGGTTTAAATGTGCCCAGATTTTCCAGAATAGAAATTTGTTTTTGGGGGCCTATAAATCCGTATTTTTTTTGAACTTCAATGTACTTTGACTATAAAGGTTATATCTGTGATGTTCTTATGTATTGAACGTCGGCTAATCGCTATATGTCGATTAGTCGGGGTTATACATATCTGTGATCTGTGATTGTTGTTGATGGTTTGTGTATATGAACTCGTTGGATTGTCGCGGAGGAATAGCCGGGGTGGATGTGAGATGAGAGTTTCTTTTTCTTTCATTCATGTAATAAATTTGTAAATTGATGTAATATTATTTGTTTGGCCGCACAACCGGGTCGGGGTTGTAGCCGTCATTGTATAATTCTTTTTACTGTTTTTGCTCCTAGGATAGACCCATGGAGGGGGTGCACAAACTACCGGGTATCTCGAAATGCCAAGTGGCCTACTCATGGCATTGAGGGAGGTTGCTTCGCTTCGGGTACTTGGCGGGTAGTTTGCCGCACCCGTAGGGGTCTTGGGTGGGGTATTGGCTATTCATCGCGACCGTGTAATCCGCTTTTCGTTGCAGGCTCGAACGAATCGCGGGTTCCTAGTATATCCAAAGTGTTCATCTGTGATCTGGATTGGTTATCATTGCAGTATATCTATATATAATAACTATTTAGGCGTTGCTTATGTTTTACAGCCGCGCTAGCCCATCCCCCGCTCTGTCGTTGGTTAAGTAACCTAACGGGTGATGACGGGGCCCCGTGGCGAATGCGAATGGCATAAGCGTACGTCATATTTTGGTTGTTTTCTGCAATGGTAGGATTTAAATGATGGGACACATTAAAAGAACTAATGCAAGAAAATAAACCTAAAAGACGTTGTTGGAACAAGTTTTTCAAAAAGTTGTTATTGCAAGGACGTTCATTTTTGTTTTGCATAGCGGTATTCGGTTGTGAATGCCCAGCACCTCAGTCGACGAGGCAAGGGCCGAGATCCCTTCATCGGGAGTGACCCCTTGGACAAAAGTTTGCGTCAGGGTAATAACTTCATTATAGTCGATTATGCTTGCTTTGCATCGAGGTATTCAGTTTGGAATATCCTGCACCTCATTCGACGAGGAAAGAGCCGAGATCCCTTCAAAGGGAGTGACCTCTTTAGCAAAAGTTTTTGCCACTATATTTTCAAATAGACTACCAGGTTCCTTCAACGATATCAAGTTCATTACGTTAACGGGTTTTTCGCCAAAAACCCAGCCGTAGCCCTCCGTCATTTCTTACAAGTAACACTTAGTATTCGTGCTGCGTTTGTTGACTCCGTCAAGGCGTAGTATACGGTAGCTAAGTGCTGCTTGTTTGTATCGGTATATGGGATTGATTAGGACAGTCGTATAACCTTGTTGACTCCGTCAAGGGTTATGCGGGTGGGTTTAATGCAATCCAGATAATGACAGGTTGAACTTGACTAGGACTCTTTGATTTGTTGACTCCGTCAAGATCACTTGGGTCCTAGGGGCAAAAACCACATCGGGAGTTTCAAAAGAACTGAAACTTGCAGATTTAGCATACCTTCTGGAGTGTGGTGACTAGAGTGGATTCCATCTAGGTTATCACAAAATGACAGTTGGATCCCGATCCCACTGATGAGTTGGTTTACTCTCGGGAGATTATTTCACTTAACAATCAATGCTATAAACCTAGTAGGTGTCTAGAAAGGTGTTAGCGGGGCTACGCCCTCAGGGAAAAGAGGTTCTTTAATTAAGGAACTTCGCGAAAGCGTTGGAAAACCTCCCTCGAAGTACCGACACTAGCCTGGCTGAAAGGTTAAGCAAGTATTGTAACGTGAATTAAAACCCGGCTAGTTCTTCTTTTAAAAAGGTTTTAAGAAGAATTTGAGGAAACAGTGGGAGACATCCTGGTTAGATAAATTAATAAATCAATCTAATCTTGCAAGAGCATACGCTGAGTGTTTCTTTTCTCTCTCTCCAGGCAGCAACCTTTTCACGCCCTAATCAAGATAATAAAATGTATCGCTTGACCGATCCGAATTCTTATTCGGGACTGGGGAAAGTTGGTTCTGCTCTAACTTATGACAACAGTCATGAGTATGAGAATGGGAAAGGGGATTGTATGGATTTCCAGGATACCCAGTTGAAGAAGAAGCATGGTTTTGCATCTACTTCAGGTGTTCTTGTAATTGAGAACTGTTTTACGGTCAGCCTTACCTCCTGGGTACTTGATACCGGATCAGGATCTCATATCTGTAATTTATTGCAGGGACTGAGAAAAAGTAGGAGAGTTGCACCGGGTGATATGTCGCTCAGAGTAGCGAACGGAGCACAAGTTAATGCGGCAGCCGTCGGTGAATATCACCTAGTATTGCCAAATGGCAAGACTATGATTTTGAACGATTGCTACTATGTACCCTCTATGGTTTGCAACATCATATCAGTTTCTTTACTCGATAAAGATGGATATAACTTTGTTCTTGAAAAGAATATCATGAACATTTACCTTGATAAGGTGCTGGTTGCAGAGGGTACACTGTGTAATGGTATCTACGTTCTAAATCAGAATACAGTTCTTAATATACAAAACACACGCAAGAGGAAGAATTCAGATACGAATGAATCCTACTTGTGGCATTGTAGACTTGGTCATATCGGAGAGAAAAGACTGAGTAAGTTGCATAAAGATGGACTCTTGAATGCGTTCGAGCTTTCATCTTATGAAACTTGTCAGTCTTGTCTCAAAGGGAAGATGACCAAATCTCCGTTCACCGGACATGGAGAAAGAGCAAGAGAGCTCTTGGGACTCATACACAGTGATGTGTGTGGTCCGATGTCTATACATGCAAGGGGTGGGTTCTCATACTTCATCACATTCACTGACGATCTCTCTAGGTTCGGATATGTGTATCTGATGAAACACAAATCTGAAGCTTTTGAGAAATTCAAGGAATTCAGAAAGGAAGTAGAGAACCAGATTGGCAAAAGTATCAAGATCTTCCGGTCTGACAGGGGAGGGGAGTACTTAAGCACGGAATTCCTAGATTACTTAAAAGAGAATGGTATTCTCTCTCAGCTTAGTCCTCCTTATACACCACAGCACAACGGTGTTTCGGAGCGGAGAAATTGTACCCTATTGGATATGGTTCGCTCCATGATGAGTAGTGCTGAGTTGCCTCTTTCATTTTGGGGACATGCGCTTCAGACAGCGGCGTACCTATTGAACTATGTTCCATCCAAATCAGTGCCTAAGACTCCATATGAAATATGGAATGGAAGTAATCCGTATCTTAAGCGATTTAAGATATGGGGTTGTCCGGCCTATGTGAAAACACAGAAACCGGACAAGTTAGAGGCACAGTCTGTTCTCTGTAAATTTGTGGGATATCCTAAAGACTCACTAGGATATCTGTTCTACCACACTGAGGAACAGAAGGTGTTTGTATCTCGCCACGCTACCTTCTTAGAAAGGGAGTTTCTTGCAAAAGAAGCTAGTGGGAGTTCGGTAGAACTGGAAGAAATTCAGCGACCACAAAATGTAACTGAAAATTTGGAGGAACCGCTAGATTCAATGACCCCAAACGAACCTCAGCCACTCCGCAGATCTGGTAGGATTTCTCATCCGCCCGAGAGATACTACGGTTTTCTCATAGATGGGGATCGAGAGGATTGCATCTTGGAAGAAGATGACCCTACCAGTTTCAGGCAGGCCATTATCAGTAGGGACTCTGATAAGTGGCAGGAAGCAATGCAATCCGAAATGGAGTCCATGTACGCCAATAAAGTGTGGACCTTGGATATTGCTCCACCTGGGGTAAAACCCGTTGGATGCAAATGGATCTACAAAAGGAAACTTGGTGTAGATGGGCAGGTGGAAACCTATAAAGCTAGACTCGTTGCAAAAGCTTTTCGTCAAAGACCTGGTTTGGACTATGATGAAACTTTTTCTCCGGTGGCTATGCTCAAATCCATTCGGATCCTACTTGCCATTGCTGCCTTCCATGACTATGAAATCTGGCAGATGGATGTTAAAACGGCTTTCCTAAACGGTTGTTTGGAAGAGTACGTTTACATGGATCAACCAGAAGGTTTCGTAGACAGTGGGAGCAGCGGAAAGGTGTGCAAGTTGCTTAAATCCATTTATGGATTAAAGCAGGCATCGCGGAGCTGGAACATCTGTTTTGATAAGGCAATCAAGGAATTTGATTTCATCAAGAACGAAGATGAACCCTGTGTTTATAAGAAGATTATAGGACGAACTGTCGTATTCCTAGTCTTGTACGTGGACGACATTCTTTTGATAGGAAATGATGTTCCTATGCTACAATCGGTCAAGCTATTTTTGTCACAAAGGTTCTCCATGAAGGACCTGGGTGATGCCTCGTACATTCTGGGGATCAAAATCCATAGAGATAGATCCAAGAGACTATTGGGACTTTCGCAGTCCAGGTACATAGAGACCGTACTAAAGAGATTTAGTATGGAGGGTTCCAAGCGCGGTAATATACCCGCATTGCACGGAATTACCCTCTCCAAGAAGATGTCTCCTAAGACTGACGAGGAGAGTGTTCGCATGAGCACTATACCCTACGCTTCGGCGGTAGGATCTATAATGTATGTGATGCTATGTACAAGACCAGATGTAGCTTACGCGTTGAGCGCGGTAAGCCGGTATCAGTCAGACCCAGGGGAGGACCACTGGACAGCAGTGAAGAACATTCTCAAGTACCTGAGAAGGACTAAGGAGATGTTCCTGGTTTACGGTAATGGAGACCTCAGGGTCGAGTCCTTTACCGATTCAAGCTTCCAGAGTGACAAAGATGACAGCAAGTCCGTCTCGGGTTTTGTGTTTACCCTGAACGGAGGGGCGGTATGTTGGAGGAGTTCCAAGCAGGATACCGTCGCAGACTCGACGATGGAGGCTGAATACATTGCTGCAAGCGATGCCGCAAAAGAGGCGGTCTGGATGAAGAAGTTCATTAGTGAACTTCAGGTGGTTCCGTCCATTGTTGACCCAATACCTCTGTATTGCGATAACAATGGGGCTATAGCTTTAGCGAAGGAACCAAGGTCCCATCAGAAGTCCAGGCACATCTTAAGGCGGTATCACCTGATCAGGGAGATCATTGATCGACAGGAGATCGAGGTGCGGAGAGTGGACACAAAGGACAACACTGCGGACCCATTCACGAAGGCTTTACCCCAGACTCAGTTCGAGCGGCTGATCGAGATGATAGGTCTTCGATACGCCAGTACATGGCCTTAGTGCAAGTGGGAGATTGTTAGTGTATATGCCCTAGAGGCCATTACTGTATCATACTAGTATGTATATTACTTGATGGAAGCTTGGGATATTCACAGTTGTACAGACAATCTTGCTCAATATAGTAGTATGCTACTTGGTTTGTCTCTGCTTTAATGTGTACTTGTGTGTTTATTTATTATATCACCTATACGCATTAGTAGAGCCCTTAGGATCTTTGCTTGATTACCGGCGTTGTGATGGCGATCACACTCGTGGGGGCTGGGTAATCTACAAGCACATCCTTATACACGTCCCTAGTCGTGGGAGTATCGAGATAGGGCATCGATGCTCCGGAGTAGAATAGCGTATGCGCTTCTCATCCCAACACGGGAGACGGTCTGTCCCACAGCCGTCGGTACGTCGTACTTGAGATAGTATGCGGGTGCTCGTTAGGTTACGAGTACACTGGACAGGACTCGTCGGGAACTGATGGTTGGTATTATACCTATCGTCAGTTATCAGTTCCCAGGTGACATGAGTACAGCTTAGTCCACTGACTTGACACTGTCACTTCTCCTCGAGTGTGTTCCCACTGTTCTTTGATTGCTACCCTACCACGGCTCTACTGAGTCGTGCAAACAGGTAGTAGTTGGGAGCAGTCCCGAAGCACTTGGAGGCAGTGACGGTTAGACAGGATTCGTCTCTCCCGGTATTGGTGGTTGACATCGCGCTGTGTCTAGGAGAGCCATTACACAAATAGTCCCTGGCCAGGGCAAGCGAGATGTACTGGTAGGTTCCAGTGTTATCTCAGGGTGTTCTGGGCTTCACTCCGACACGACTTGTACCGCTATTAGGGGTCTGACGCTTGCCGCCCCCTAGGCCCGACATGCGATGTATCAGACGAACAGACCGGACTGTACGGAGATTGTCACATACAGACTCAGTAGGAGTTCGGATGGGTTTACCTCATCGGCCTTCTTATCGACATCTACCTGGGGACCGTTACGTACAGCTAGTGCCGCTTGCGGTCTGTGGTTAAACCCACTGCCAGCGTAGTGTCGAGTCTTTAGAGTCCCACACAGAGAGTTTCCCTGCATTGAGCGAAACGTGTAGAGGCCGTATGGTTTTGCGGCAGGGCTGCGATCACTTACGTACACTTGTGTGCGTGTGGTGTTCGGGCAGGCAATACTAGTGGGCTTTGGTTTAAGCCGGATCCTAGTATTGCATGGATGGATTTGTTTTGTCTTCTGCGCATCCGCATTCTACGGAATACGGATGCAGGTGTGTACGCACAGTTTTCCGGAGCGATGAAGGAGGAGGTACCTCATTAGGGTTTTGGCAGTTGGTTCGGCCAAAACCGCTATGTGGCAGGCTCATTAGGGTTTTGACAGTTGATTCGGTCAAAACCATTTTGAGGCGGACTCATTAGGGTTTCGACAGTTCGTTTGGTCAAAACCATTATGAGCCGGGGACATTATTTACTAATCCTTTCATTGATAATTTTGTTATGGCTAATTACATTGACCATTTGACCATCTTGACTTTGTTGAACATTTGACCAAAGTTGACTTGGATCTTCTTAGAAGATCTAAAGTATTCTTTGGTTTTCTTTTTCTTTTGTTATGATAATGGTTATGTCATTTGTAGCCATCACCTTTATCTTGATGGGATTAGTAATCATAATGTTTGTGCATTATTGCAACCATGGTTAGTTTTTCTCTTGGTAAGGATTTTCATTTGCTCATTCTCATTCTCTCTCTTGAAATGAGAAGCTCCATGGTTGCTAGAAAAACTCCTCCTTCTTCCTCCTCTTGATTTTTCCTTTGATCTCATGTGTTGAGAGAAAAAGGATTCTACCTGACAAACACATCCATACATCTTCTCTACACAACCTAGGGCTTCTAGATTAGCAATCTCCTTGCCCTAGTTACCTCGGCTCGAGGTGGAGCTCGGTGCACATCTCTCGGGTGGATCGTCTTCGACTCAAGGAGGCCGCGGAGGTGACCAAAGTCCGGATCAACCGTCGAGCATGCAAAGAGAAGAACAACAAGGAGAGAAGAATAACAAGAAGAGAAGAACAACAAGAAGAGAAGGAGTTCAAGTTAAGGTATAACCCCTAACCGAGTAGATAACATCTCATGTTAGGTAGCTAGTGTATTGTTTAGCAAAGATCCGGCTTTTACGGTCCATGTTGCCAAGTCCAGAAAAAATTTTGTTTTACCGTTTCCGCAACCCCGAAAGTACCGGGAGAGGTAACGTGGACCTAACAGGGGGTACGCTCGGTACGCATTTCTAACCTTCGCATTCGTTTGTATATTCTGCATTTTCATACTTATTTAAAAAAAAACCATAAAAATCAGAAAATTTTCTAAGAACATAAAAACTTTGTTGCCAAGTTACCCAGTGAAAGAACTTAGATTCAATATTTCAACGGTTTTGTTTAATAAGATAGGAACAATTAAATCCTATTTTTAGATTTTGAAAACCTGAAAAATAACTCTCCTTTGAAGTTAACTATTGCTGATATATGTCTTTATATCACAGTACACGTGTCGTGAGTTTTGAGAATTAGATGACAAGTCTATTATGTCTGAATTTTTTTTTGATAAACTATTTTTTGAGGATTAAATAAGTTTGTTCTGAAATAAGTAATATCAAGACTAGTTTATAAAGAGAGGTGGATATGAAGGGATATTATTGACGCCTTAATTGGAACTAATTCTGAAGAATAACCCATCTGAATCTTGATTGGAATGATTACACACCTAACCCACTAAACACGTCTTATATCCAAAAAAATAATTGAACTACTGGTTATATCTCCATTCGCATTAAATCATCATTGCCTTTTGTTTTTGGGCCTAGGTGACTTGAGTAATTAAGTCCGCTAGGGTGTCTCTACACCTAATGCCCTAAAACCAACTGGTTTGGGAGCATTGGCCCAAAGCTCGCTAAGAAGCCTAGAAAGTCCACGTTAAAACAAAGTCAAGCAAGTGTTCTCTCCGAGTTAAAATTCTTAACGGTTCTTTGTGTGAGAATAATCTTGACAAAAGGCAGGTTTTTATAAAAAGTATTTCTAGCGGAGATATGGAGGTTTTATTCTATGATAAAGACTATTGCATGTTCATAAAGGTGTGTATGAAATGAAAACAAGAAAAGGTGGAGTAAAAATTAAGACCTAGTTTCCTGTTAAGGAAGATTGAAATTCAGAATTTGAAATCTAACTGGAAAACGAAACTTGAGAAACACTTAACTCTTTATAAAACTTATGAGATCCTTTTTAAGTTTTTATCTGGGCTTTATTTTGTGACATGACGACTTTAATCGATCCGTTTGAAACTTAACGACACTATTTGCACAGCATGTAAAGACATATAAAATCTTAAGTTAAATGAGAAGCGAGGTGTGAAAATAAAGGTTCGGTAGTTCTAAATTTAGGATAATAGAATTGTTATCTTTAAAACAAAACCTTAGGGTTTGAATCATAGTTATTTCGCAAAACTAGCTTGACGGGATTTTGTGGGTAGTATCCGCTGAAAATCCTCAGGAGACAACACTCCTCCTACTAGGGACACCTAGAGGTTTAACGGCTTGTTGCACACGCTCAGTGCAATCGCGATCCCTGTGAAAGTGCGGTTAGGATTTTCTTTTATGAATAAATGGTTTTGCTCGGGACGAGCAATAGATAAGTTTGGGGGTATTTGTTCATATCAGAAAATTGCTTTCTAATACCGCTCATTCATTATCTATTTTTTGTATTTATCGGTATTATTGACCAGTGTCTGCACAGTATTACAGATTACAGGTATCCATGACAAAATACTGAAAATGCATCCAACAGCACGGATATATCACTTGAGGGAAGACACTGCGACCAGAAACGCTAACCGACCGATACTTCAGGAGTTCCTTTACGCAACAAGTTGTGTACACATTTTTTTATCTAAATGGTCCAACACAACAAGTGTGTACACAAGACTTTTAAGCACATATGGATATGATATTATATGCATTCAAGACTAAAAAGCATGTGTTCAAATCAAAGGCAATCAAACAAATCAGCATGAGCCATAATGGGGCAGCCATGTCAAGCCATATGTGGGAATGAAGTAATGAGCATTTAATGGTGAAGATCATGTGTTGAATTACATATTCAAAATTCCCTCCAAACACTGGGAGCAAATCAGGTCGAAACAGAGGAAATAAACTAGACCAAAGAGATACCAGGGACAACATAAGACACTTTGTAAGTCCACGTTACCCGTCCCCAGTTCTTTGGGGTTTCGGAAATGGTGAAAAAATATTTTTTTGGAGGGTAACATGGACTCAAAATACGGATCTTTGTTAAACAACTATCTAACAACCTAACTAGGAGTTTTACCTACTCGGTTAGGGGGTTATACCTTAACTTGAACTCCTTCTCTTCGACTCCTTGTGGTGGTCGGATGGTTCTCTCCTCGTCGTCTTCTTGTGCCGAAGATGGATCCACCTGAAAGCTTCTACCTTTGGCTCCAATCTCAATCTAGAGGAAACTAGAACACTTGGTTTGCTAGACCTTGTATACTAGGATGAGTAGAGAAGTGTTTTGAGTTTTATCTCTAAGAAAATGGTTCTCAACTCATGAGAGGGAGTTTCCTTGAGCTAGAGAGAGAGAGCAAGAGGAAGAGGGAGAGC
This sequence comes from Agapanthus africanus, assembly GCA_030015575.1. Taxonomy (NCBI): domain Eukaryota; kingdom Viridiplantae; phylum Streptophyta; class Magnoliopsida; order Asparagales; family Amaryllidaceae; genus Agapanthus; species Agapanthus africanus. Next base: position 215,616,277 of record JASDDO010000008.1, read on the forward strand.
TTGAGGATGAGAGAGAATGAGAATGATAGAATGAAGAAGACTTTTTCCCACCATCCTCTCATAACAAAAAAATAATCATAACAATAATAGTAATTGAGTATTATGTGATGGTTCATATCATATAAAATGGCAATATCATTTCATGCACTCATTTTGTAAAGTATAACAAGCAAGAAAAAGTCTTTGCCATGAAATGATAGCCATTGTAATGATGATGGTCAACAAGTCCAACCTAGTCAACCGGTCAACAAAGTCAACAAAGTCAAACTTTGAACCCAACCATGGCACAATAATACTTAATTAATATTATCATTAATCATATTTCTAATTCTCATTAGGGTTTAGCAAAAGTCAACAGTCAACAACCCTAATGAGAATCCTCTGCCTCTGTCTCTGTCAACCGTGCATATACACCCGCACCCGCGTTCCGAGGAACACGAATACAAACGAGATAAAACCAATCCCAAAACGTATACTAGGATCTGGCTTAAACCAAAGCCCGCTAGTAATAACTGCCCGGACACTAAACGTGCACAAATGCACGGATGTGACCGAACCCTGTCGCAAAACCATGCGATCTCTACTCTTTTGCCTAAAGGCGAATAGCTCTCTGTGTGGCACTCTAAAGACTCGACACTACGCTGGCAGTGGGTTTAACCATAGACTGCAAGCGGCACTAGCTGTGCGTAACGGCCCCCAGGTAGATGCCGATAAGAAGACGGACGAGGTGAAACCCATCTGAACTCCTACTGAGCCTGAATGTGACAGTCTCCTTACAGTCCGGTCTGTTCCTCTGAGAATATCGCATGGCGGGCCTAGGGGGCGGTAAACGTCAGTCCCCTAATAGCGGTACAAGTCGTGTCGGAGTGTAGCCCAGAACACCCTGAGATAACACTGGAAACCTACCAGTATATCTCGCTTGCCCTGGCCAGGGACTTTGTGTAATGGCTCTCCTAGACACAGCGCGATATCAACCCCCAATACCGGGAGCGACGAATCCTGTCTAACCGTCACTGCCTCCAAGTGCTTCGGGACTGCACCCAACTACTACCTGTTTGCACGACTCCTTTGAGCCGTGGTAGGGTAGTAATCAAAGTACAGTAGGAACACACTCGATGCGAAGTGACAGTGTCAAGTCAGCGGACTAAGCTGTACTCATGTCACCTGGGAACTGATAACGGACGATAGGTATAGTACCAACCAACAGTTCCCGACGAGTCCTGTCCTGTGTACTCGTAACCTAACGAACACCCGCATACTATCTCAAGTACGATGTACTGACGGTTGTGGGACAGACCGTCTCCCATGCTGGGATGAGAAGCGCATACGCTAGTCTACTCCGGAGTATCGATGCCCTGTCTCGATAGTCCTACGACTAGGGACCTGTATAAGGATGTGCTTGTGGATTACCCAGCCCCCACGAGTGTGACTGCCATCACAACGCTGGTAATCAAGCAAACATCCTAAGGGCTCCACTAATGTGTATAAGTGATATACTAAAAGAAACACATGTACACATTAAAGTAGAAACAAACCAAGTAGCATACTACTATTATGAGCAAGATTGTCTATACAACTGTGAATATCCCAAGCTTCCATTAAGTAATATACAAACTAGTATGATACAGTAATGGACTCTAGGGCATATACACTAACAATCTCCCACTTGCACTAAGGCCATGTACTGGCGTATCGAAGACCTATCATCTCGATCAGCCGCTCGAACTGAGTCTGGGGTAAGGCCTTCGTGAATGGATCAGCAGTGTTATCTTCCGTAGCAACTCTCCGAATCTCGATCTCCTGGCGACCCACGATCTCCCTGATCAGGTGATACCCCCTCAAGATGTGTCTGGACTTCTGATGGGACCTGGGTTCCTTCGCTAAAGCTATAGCCCCATTGTTGTCGCAATATAGAGGTATTGGATCAACAATGGACGGAACCACCAGAAGTTCTGTCAAGAACTTCCTTATCCAGACGGCTTCTTTTGCGGCATCTGCAGCAGCGATATATTCTGCTTCCATCATCGAGTCAGCAACGGTTTCCTGTTTGGAACTCTTCCAACACACCGCCCCTCCATTGAGGGTAAAGACATAACCCGACATAGACTTGGAATCATCCTTGTCACTCTGGAAGATGGAGTCAGCAAAGGCCTCGCTCTAGAGGTCTTTTCTGCCATACACCAAGAACATCTCCTTAGTCCTTCTCAGGTACTTGAGAATGTTCTTTACCGTTATCCAGTGCTTCTCCCCAGGGTTTGACTGATACCGGCTTACCACACTTAGTGCATAAGCTACATCTGGTCTGGTACACAACATCGCATACATTATAGAGCCTACCGCAGAAGCGTAGGGTATAATAGACATGCGATCCCTTTCCAAATCAGTCTTGGGAGACATCTCTTTGGAGAGGGTGATCCCGTGATAAGCCGGTAGATTACCGCGCTTGGAATCTTCCATACTGAATCTTTTCAGTATGGTGTTGATGTACCTGGACTGTGAAAGTCCTAATATCCTCTTGGATCTGTCACGATGTCACGACCAAAAGTTTGGCTCATGACCGGCACTTAACCACGTAACGTATACAGGCATAACGCGACTAAGTGAACCGAAAACCCAGAAATCAAATCAGTAAAAGTATAGAGTATTTTAAGTTTAAAATGGAAGCATTTATTAAATGTTATGAGCTCCAAGTATACAATTACCAAGATAGCAATATACGATGCCGTAGAGAAGATCAAGAGCAACAAGTGGGAACATCACAGATAGAATAAACTGCAAAGTACAGTCGGCTCACAACGAGCTCGACACCAGAATACAAATAATATACATCATCTTCCTCATACTGTCTGTAAGTCAAATACATATATGGTAGATGGATAATACTAGATACAACAATGTACATAACTGAAAGATAAACAGATACCGCACAAAACCCACCTATCCGCAAAAGAGCTAGTACACCAACTGTGGGGGTATCTGTGTCAAAAGATGCAAGAACGCAGCCTGCCACTACTACTCCGAGGGCAACGTGCAATACTGTTGCACAACGGGGGTGAGTTGCCAACTCGTGAATAGAAATAACATATAAAGGTAATCGTGAGCATGCACGTACTGCGCTACTTTAAACATATGCCAGCAGGTGATATCAATGCGGGATAAGCAGTATGTGCAATAATCATGCAAGTGCTCTATCAGGTAATATAATTATAGGATGAGATACAATAATGAATGCTGAGCATGGGAACATAACAACTACACGGAATGTCAACGTGGAATATATAATCGGTGTCCATCAATGCACCCAGATCCCCCAAATAGCTCAGGCGCCGGCACTCTCATCGGCCCTCCAATCCTGTAAATCTCTGAGAATCACGAGTGCCCAACATCGACACCCAAATATCATAAATACTCGTGTCCAACATCGACACGCAAATCTTCCTATATCGGGCATCCGTCAGTCCGGGTCAACCCCCTCTCTCTCATATATCGGGCATCCGTCAGTCCGGGTCAGCCCTCTCTCTCTCATATATCGGGCATTCGTCAGTCCGGGTCAGCCCTCTCTCTCTCTCATATATCAGGCTCTAGCACCGAGAAAACATATGGTGGACGCAATGAAATATCATATCAAGGGAAACCGGGTTTTTAAACAATTACTTATTCTCTTTTGAAATATCCACGGTTCCTAAATCCAGAAATAACATGGAAACAATATATCTCAATGCGTAATCTATGCAAGTATGAGGATATCCATATATACATGGCACATGTATGAATATGTGATGTAGATGTGTCCAGGTATGAATATAACGTCTGCTAATATGCGGCAAATCATGGCAACATCAAATAATGCGGAAACAATCTGACGTATGATGTGTAGCAATCCTATAGTGTGAGTGTCATGGCAATCACTAATGGTGTGAGTGTAGCATATAAATCGTGCTCGTGCAACTTGAACCGTTAGTAATAGTGCGGTGTTCTATCAATTCTAGTTTATATACACATAGCAGGGAATGCAGTATGCACTAAATAGTAGCCATGCATAGTCAATGTATGTAAATGAAAAATGCTGCTACAAGATCCAATCAGCCCTGACGCATAACGCCATGCGGGCGATATCCCCGTAGATGTTAAATCTACTCACCGTAGTCTCTCGCTAGGTATAGCCGATGACTTGTTTCCCTTTCTTCGCGGCGTCCATCGCACTCGCCTGCGAACCTAGAATTTCACAATATATCACACATAAGCTCAAAACCATACAAACACGACATTTAAAGTCAACTAGAAACCCGTGTCGCAAACCAAGCGCGCGTGTGCGCGATACGCTAAAACGTGTGATTACGCACCTGAAGTCACTCCAACGCGTCGCGATACGCAGAAACCCCAAACCCACACACACGTATCACGCGTGTCGCGAAAGATTAAAAATACGGGAAATAGGGTATTCAACTCTAGATTTTGATACACAACAGATATTATAAAAATAGATATACCAAAATACTCCACATAGCAGCAGACTCCAGTGGACCAAACCCTAACTCACCCATCTGGCCGCAAATTGCGGCCAGAATGAATATTCCGGCGGCATGTCTGGGGAATTGGGCTCCCAGGTTGTGTATGTGCACTCTATACCCCCTATACATGCTACAGTAAATCCAATTTCATTCTGAAACACCCCGGGTAGAAGCAGATCCTACAGAACCCTATTTCTAGTTAAAAATCACACTTTTACACTAAAATGAAACTTTTGGGTATTTCTGTGCAAACTGAAACTTAAACCTGGGTTAAATAGATCTAATAGGACCTAAAAGAGTTAACCAAGTCAACAAAATCCCAATTTAACATATGCATCACAAATATCCTTTAATATCACAAAAAAGCACATAAAAACATGATTTTTTGCTAAGAATACTACAAGTTTATGGAAAATGAGTGCTAACATGATTTAATACCTTCAAAAGACCTTATGAAACACCAAAAATCCCAGTTCTAGCATCAAGTGTGCAGATTTGCCTCCAAACACCTCAAAAAGCTCACTTTTCCATGGTTTTGTGATGAAAATGTGTTGATTGTGTAGGGTTTTTGTGTAGGGATAAAAGAGAAGTGAAAAGGAGAGGAAAAGATGAAGGAAAGCTAGGGTTTTTCTGCGGGAAATTCTGCAGAATTCAGAAATGAGGAGGAAGAGAGAGAAGAGAGAAGAAAAGGGTCAAAAAATCAAAGTTCTTTACCTAACACCATGCCTCATATTTCTATTGGATTTGAATTATTGAATGGGGTTTTGTTTTTGATAAAAGGGTGGAAAAAAAATAACCATGAACCAAAAGAAATGGTTAACATGCTACACTAAAAGACCTAAGTCACAAAATTGACTAAGTGTGCAAGTGTACATTACAAAGGAAAATTTTCCAATTAGGGTAAACCCGACTAAAATAACTAATAATCCTATGTACACATATATAATAACACGGACAATTTCTAATTAACACGAAAAACATTAAAACGAAATTTCAAAGTGTTACAATCTACCCCCCCTTAAAGAAATTCGGTCCCCGAATTTCAAAATCTAACTACACGTACCTTCAAAAAGGTGGGGATACCTCTTCCTCATCTCGCTCTCGGTCACCCAAGTGACCTCCTCTCTACTCGGACCACGCCAAAGTACCTTGACGGACGGTATCTCTTTTGACCTCAATTTCTTCACTTATCGATCCAAGATCATCATCGGCTGCTCTGCATAGGAAAGGTCACGCTCAAGCTGGATCGTCGGGTGCTGAATCGCATGCGAAGGATCATAAAGATATCTGCGGAGCATCGAAACGTGAAATACGGGGTGCACGTCTGGAAAACTGGGCGGAAGGGCTAACCGATACGCAACTGCACCAACACGCTCGAGGATCTCGAAGGGGCCCACAAATCTGGGACTAAGCTTCCCCTTCTTCCCAAATCTCATCATACCTTTCATTGGGGAGACCCTCAAGAAAACATGATCACCAACAGAAAACTCAAGTTTGTGCCGCCGACGGTCCGCATAAGATCTCTGCCTACTCTGGGCTGCTCTCATCCTATCTCGAATCAACTGGATCTTCGCGGTCGTCTCCTCCACAATCTATGGCCCTAAGATACTGCTCTCACTGAGCTCTGTCCAACAGGTGGGCGATCTGCATCTCCTCCAATAAAGAGCCTCAAACGGTGCCATCTGAATGGTCTCCTGGTAGCTGTTATTGTAGGAGAACTCTACTAAGGGTAAATGATGATCCCAGCTACCTCCAAAGTCTAAGACGCACGCTCTGAGCATGTCCTCGAGAGTCTGAATAGTCTGCTCTGACTGTCCATCGGTCTGCGGATGAAATGCTGTGCTGAAACTCAAGCGAGTGCCCAAAGCCTCCTGAAGTCTCTGCTATAGCCGGCTGGTAAACTGGGTGCCTCTGTCGGACACGATACATGTTGGAACTCCGTGCAGTCGTACAATCTCGTCGATGTAAATCTGGGCATACTGAGCAAATCCGAAAGTCGTCTTCATTGGTATGAAGTGAGCCGCTTTCGTCAAACGATCCACGATCACCCAGATGGAGTCATACACTCGACTAGTCCTGGGTAGACCCACAATGAAGTCCATAGAAATCTGCTCCCATTTCCACTCCGGAATGGGTAACGGCTGTAGCTCTCCCGCAGGCCTCTGGTGCTCAGCCTTGACTTCCTGACAAGTCAGGCATCTCGACACAAAATCTGCGATGTCTCTCTTCATTCCGTCCCACCAGTAAACACCTCTCATGTCTGTTGGGTTTACCTAGCACCCTATGAAAGGTTTGGAAGCATCACATGTACCAAAGATGAGATTTTTATGGTGCTAAGTAAGCATACAAAGGATCTATCCTAGAAAAATTAGGTTTTCAAAACAATACATGTAGCAAAGGCTAGGGTTTTGAGAGTACAACCTTTGTAGCTCCCTATTCTTGACTCCTTGGCCACCTGAGGGTTGGAGAACGGTTAGCTTGAAGTCTTCTAGTGTCCACGACGATCCACCCGAAGCTCCTTTGTCCAAGCTAGCAACTTCACTTTAACAAGAGAAAGGAATGAAGCTAACACTCTAAACAAGTGGGCAAGACTTGTGTAGAATGGTGTTGTGGTTCTCTTTCTCACTTCAAAATCCTATCTTTTTGAGTATTTTGCTCACTTGAAAATTCTAGAGAGCAAAAGATCAAGGTTGAAGAAGATGATGGCCTTTTTGTGAGAAGAAGAGAAGATAAACTCTAATGAGAAAATGAAAAATATAAGTATATATATTTTCCACTTCTCATCTCAAACCATGGTTAATTATAAAGATATTATTGTATTTGAGTTTAAAACACCAAAGAAAAATTAACCAAGGGTTAATAAGTAGGTGAGCATGGAAAGATGAAGAAGAGTGTAGAAACAATCCATGAATTAACCCTTTTTCTTTTCCTTTTTGTTTTAACACAAATGTAATAATAATCCATATAAAACCCCATGGTGTGAGTCTTATATTGCCACCCTTTTCAATGTATATGCAACCATGATAGAATGATGTATGTATGCATGTGTGCATGCACATCCATATGTTCATGAACAAGAATGAATGCGTACATGCATGCATACATCCAAAAGAAACAAGATAGGATTTCTAGTGAGAAGCTAATGGTTAAATGATAAATCAACACTTGATTTATCAACCCGGTCATATCATATACTACCCGACCAAAAGCAAGCCGCTCAATTAATATACGGTATCTCATACGCGCATTTTAACCGGGCCCATACGCATATCGCATACGCGCACCACAACGTTTCGCCTGGACTAGGAAACTCCCTTGTGGGACTCTAAGACTCGTCAATACGCCGGCAGTGGGTGATGATCATATCAAGCACCCCCAAGCCGCAAGCGGTCAGCCAAACGTAACGGCCACCCGGGTATTGAGCGATCAGAAGAAAACAAGCGAACCTGTTACAACTCCCGTCGAGCCAACCGGCAACACTACCGTACAGTCCGGTCTCTTCGTCAAATATGCTGCATATCGAGCCTAGGGATGGTAACGTCGACCCCAATAACTCAATAAGTCATGCTGGTGAATGGTCTATAACAGATCGAGAAACTACTAATAACACTTATCAGTAAATCTCAGCAGCCCTGGCCAGGGACTTACTGATATAACCAGTCGAGCAAAGCACAGCATCAACTCCCAATACCGGGAGAGACGAAACCCCTCCTATCGCTCATCGCCTTCGTGTGTCTCGGGACTGTACCCAACGGCCACCTGTTTGCACGACTCAGTAGAGCCGTGGTAGGGTGGTAATCAAAGTACAGTGGGAGAGCACACAAGACTCTATGACGATCTCGGGTCTACAGACTAACCTGTACCAGTGTCACCTGAGAACTGCTATCCGACGATAGATATAATTCCATATAGGAGTTCTCGGTGAGTCCGTCCAGTGTACCCAGTCATCACTGAGCACCCGTATATGATCTTGATGTCAAACATCGATGGATGTGGGAACATCCATCGCCCATCACATGGGTCTAGTATCATATACGCTAGTCTACTCTGGTATATCGATGCCCCGTCTCGATACACCTACGACTAGGGACATTTCAGGATATGCTTATAAACTACAGATGTCCCACTAGTATGATCTCTATCATAATCACTGTAGTCAAGCCGATATCCTCAGGGCTTTATCAGCATGTATGAATGAATAAAAGCATGATCAAATCAACATGTCAGATAAAGAATAACCAGATAGCGTACTATCATGTCGAGCAAGAATATACACTGAATATATATATATACATGTAGAGATACATCCACTATCATATAATGGCCTCTGGGGCATACATATATCCAACAATCTCCCACTTGCACTAAGGCCAGTTATTGGCGTATCTCATACCCAACATCTTAAAAAGTCACTCATGTTGTGGCTGAGGGAGGGTCTTGGTGAGTGGATCCGCGGCGTTATTCTTTGTGTCTACTCTCTTAATCTCGATCTCGCGGCGATCTACAATCTCCCGGATCAAATGAAAGCGCCTCAGGATGTGTCTGGACCGCTGATGGGACCTGGGCTCCTTGGCTAACGCCATAGCCCCATTATTATCACAATACAATGGTATTGGCTCAATAATGGTTGGAACTACTCCTAGCTCCGAGACGAACTTCTTCATCCAGACGGCTTCCTTGGCGGCATCATTTGCAGCAATGTACTCAGCCTCCATCGTAGAGTCTGCAACGGTATCCTGTTTGGAACTCTTCCAACTTACCGCCCCTCCATTGAGGGTAAATACAAACCCTGAGATAGATTTGCTGTCGTCCTTATCACTCTGGAAGCTCGAATCGGTAAAGGCCTCCATTTGGAGATCTCTATTACCATACACCAAGAACAATTCTTTAGTCCTTCGTAAGTACTTAAGAATGTTCTTCACAGCTGTCCAGTGGTTTTCCCCTGGGTTGGATTGATACCTGCTTACAACACTAAGTGCATAAGCTACATCTGGGCCTGTACATAACATCGCATACATTATAGATCCTACTGCCAAAGCATAGGGTATAATGCTCATGCGAGCTCTCTCTTGATCGGTCTTTGGGCAAGAGTCCTTGGAGAGAGTGGCCCCATGGCAAGTAGGTAAGGCACCCCGCTTGGAGTCTTCCATACTAAATCTTTTTAGGATGGTGTTGATGTACCTGGTTTGGGACAATCCCAATAACTTTTTGGATCTATCCCTATAGATCCGTATGCCCAGGATGTATGTGGCATCACCCAGGTCCTTCATGGAGAACCTCAGTGATAAGAAAGATTTGACCGACTGTAGCATAAGAATATCATTTTCTATCAGAAGAATGTCATCCACGTACAATACGAGGAATTTGACAGCTCTTCCTACAGCCTTCTTATAAACACAAGGTTCATCTGGATTTTTGATGAAATCAAACTCTTTGATAACATCATCGAAACAGATGTTCCAACTCCGAGATGCCTGCTTTAACCCATATATGGATTTAAGCAATCTACATGCTTTCCCGCTGCTCCCACTGTCAATGAAGCCCTCTGGCTGATCCATATAAACGCATTCTTCTAAATCTCCATTTAGAAATGCTGTTTTAACGTCCATCTGCCAGATTTCATAGTCGTAGTGAGCAGCAATAGCAAGTAGGATCCGAAAGGATTTAAGCATGGCTACGGGCGAAAAAGTTTCGTCATAGTCCAAACCTGGTCTTTGACGAAAACCTTTCGCCACAAGTCTTGCCTTATAGGTCTCTACCTGTCCATCTACACCAATCTTTCTTTTAAAGATCCATTTGCATCCCACAAGTTTTACCCCAGGGGGTACAATGCCCAAAGTCCATACTTTGTTGGTGTACATAGACTCCACAGAGTCTCCACTCGTGATAGCTTGCTGAAAACTGGTAGGATCATCATCATCCATGATGCAGTCTTCTCCGTCACCATCAATGAGGAAATCGTAGTACCTCTCCGGTGGGCGAGAAGTCCTACCAGACCTTCGGAGTGGCCGAGGTTTCTCAGTTTCTATTGTAACAGCCGGTTCAACCAAATCGTCATTTGTAGTTTGTGTCTCTAGAACCTCTTCTCGATCCACCACTTTGCCATCATCTTTATCTATGAAAAACTCTTTTTCCAAGAATGTGGCATACTGAGAAACAAACACCTTTTGTTCCTCTTTGTGGTAGAATAGATATCCATAAGAATTCTTTAGATACCCCACAAAATTACACATGACTGACCGTGTCTCGAGTTTGTCCGGATTCTGCTTTTTAACATAGGCAGGGCAACCCCAAATCTTAATCCACTTAAGAGATGGTCTCTTCCCATGCCATATCTCATATAGCGTGGTAGACACGGTTTTGGTTGGAACCCTGTTCAGTAGAAACGCTGCAGTCTCCAATGCATGCCCCCAAAATGAGACGGGTAACTCAGCATCACTCATCATGGATCAGACCATATCTAATAGGGTCCTATTCCGTCGTTCAGACACACCGTTGTGCTGTGGTGTGTAAGGAGGAGTGAGCTGAGAGAGAATCCCATTCTCTTTTAGGAAGTTAGCAAATTCCGTGCTGAGATACTCTCCACCTCGATCTGATCGAAGTATCTTGATACTCGAGCCGGTTTGTTTTTCTACTTCTTGTTTATATTCAATGAATTTCTTGAAAGCTTCGGACTTGTGCTTTAATAAAAATACATGACCGAATCTTGAGAAATCGTCAGTGAAAGTAATGAAGTAAGAAAAACCGCCTCTAGCCTGTGTAGACATTGGACCACATACATCACTATGTATGAGTCCTAGGAGCTCGGTAGCTCTTTCTCCATGTCCGGTAAACGGAGTTTTGGTCATTTTACCCTTGATACAAGACTGGTAAGTCGCATAAGATTTATATTCAAAAAGGGTTTAAATATCCATCTTTATGTAACTTGTTTAGTCTTGTTTCGTTAATATGACCAAGTCTACAGTGCCAAAGAAAAGCTTCATTTAATTCTGAAAGTTTTCTTTTCTTAGTATGTTGTATACTGAAAACTGTGTGTTGATTTAGGACGTATATCCCGTTATTAAGTGTACCATACCCAACCAACATTTGATTTAGGTGAATGTTCATAACATTGTTCTGCAATACAAAATTATATCCTTCATTGTCTAACAAAGAAACAGATATTATATTACATAGCATACTTGGTACAAAATAACATGGGTTCAAAACCAATATACACCCAGATGGCAACCCCAAGTGATACTCTCCCACTACGACTGTATGTACATTGGAACCATTTCCAACGCGGAGAGTATGGTCACCTGTCTTCAAAACTTTGCTATTTCTCAGCCCCTGCATAGAATTGCAAATGTGAGAACTTGAACTGGTATCTAATACCCAGGAAGCAGAGTTTATTGAAAAACAGTTTTCTGTCACAAACACACCTAAAGCGGAAGCATCCCCATGCTTCTTCTTGAGGTTCAAGTACTCCGTACAGTTGCGCTTCCAATGTCCTGTCTTATGGCAATGAAAACATTCACCTTTTCCCGAGTCTCCAGCTTTGGACTTTTCCTTTCCCTTCACCTTTTTAACTCCACCCTTAGGATTGGTGGGCTTCTTCTTTTTCTTTCCTTTGGCCTTAGCTTTTGGACGAGAAGAAGAAGATTGCCCAATAGTCATAACGGGAGTTTTCATTGATTTCATAGTGCTCTCTGCAGTCCTTAACATATTAAGGAGTTCAGATAGCTCCTTCTCCATGCCGTGCATATTGAAGTTAACTATGAACTGAGCAAAGGTGGAGGGGAGGGGCTGCAGAATAATATCCGTATATTGTTCATTGTCCATTGTCCATCCTAGGTCCTCAAGCTCTTCTATAAGAGCTATCATCTTCAGAACATGGTATCCTACCGGTGTGCCAGGGGCCATTCGCATCTGAAACAATTTCTTTGATGCTTCGTATCGTAATACGCGGGATTGCTCTCCATACAACTCCTTTGTATGGAGGAATATGGTTTGAATGTCCATATTCTCGTGCTTCTTTTGATGTGTATTGTCCATCGATGCAAGCGCGAGGCATTTAGCCGTGGCACAGTCAGCGCCCCATGTCTTGCGGACTTCAATGTCCGCAACTGAGGATTTTGGACCTGGGGTGGGCGGGGCTGAAGCCGTGAGGACATATGATACTTTATCATAAGTCAAGGCTATTTTAAGATTCCTCAGCCAGTCTTTATAATTGGTCCCATTCAGTTTGTTTTTATCTAGTAGAAGCTTGAGTCCAGTCATTGGTATCTGCCATTAAGAGAGAGAAAAGAATACACTCAGCGAAAGCTCTTGCATAGATCAGATTGGTTATTATCTTGTCTAATCGATGTCTCCTACTGCTTTAATCAAGTTTTTCTTTCAAACCTTAAAAAGAAAACTAGCCAGGATTAATTACAGTCTACAACTTCGCTAACCATTCAGCCAGGCCAGTGTCGGTACTTGAGGGAGGTTCCCCATGCTTTCGCACGGACCTAATTAAAGTAAACCTCGTTTTCCCAGAGGCGTAGCCCCGTTAACATCTAGACACCTAATGAGTTAGCTAATTGTAAACTGCAAAACTCTCCTAGGAGCAACTATTGCCCACAGTGGGATCGGGATCCAACCATCATATGGAAGGTATGCAATCTCATTGTAAATCTCAACACTTGAAATTCCCGATGTGATTTTTACCCCTAGTACTTATGACTTTAACTATGGTCAACAAATCATAAGTACCAGTCAAGTTCTACCCGTCATTTCTTGATCAATTAGACCCACCCATATGACCCTTAACTATGGTCAACAAAGTCGTATGGATGTCCTAATTAATCTGCATCATATGCAGTGTAGGAAGACATCACTTAGCTACCGTACACTACGCCTTAACTAAAGTCAACAAACGTAGCACGAATACTAAGTACTCTACTTCCTAAAATGATGGAGGGTTGCGGATGATTTTTAAGAAAATCTTTAACGCTTTGAACTTGATATCGTCATAGAATCAAATGGTTTTGAAAAGGAGTGGCTTGTGCTCCGCAGTTTTTGAAATACAGCTTTTTCATAAAGAGCCGAGTGGTTTTCAAATCCGATTCTACAACATCTTTTTAGGTTTATTTTCTTTACATTAATCATATTAATGTAATCCCATCATTTAAGTCCTTAAGCCAATCACAGAAAAGAAACGAAAATAACACGTACGCTTATGCCATCCGCATTCGCCGCAATGTTTCGTTATGCACCGTTAGGTTACTTAACTAACGGCATACCGGGACGGGACTAGCGCGGGTGTAAAACATATGCAATGTCTACTATATATCTCATATATAATATATCATTCGTCTCAGATATCACAGAACACAGGCAGCAGAAACATGTATATAATGTGGGATATACTAGGACGTCCGTATTTAGTATTTAGCCAATAATAGAAAATACGGATTCCACAGTCGCGATGAATAGACAAGCCCACACCCCTAGACCTCTACGAGAGCGGCAAGCGACCCTACCAATCCTGGAGTTTAGGAGACCCGGTCTCGACTCCTCGAGATGGCCTCCCACTGAACCCCAGAACCCGGTCACTTATGCTCCCCTCCTTGGGTCTATCTTAATGCGGAAAAGTAAATAATATACAACACTGGTGACATCAACCTCAACCCGGAAGTGCCCCAAATAAAAGAATATTACATTACATTTGAATTTACATGAATGAAAATATAAAACTCTCATCTCACATAAAAAAAAACCCGGCTATTCGATCGCGACAATCCTGCACATCATATCTCAGCAACATATAATATCATATATCATCAACGTAAGTAAGTATGCGTACCCCGATTGTCGTTGATGTATAGCAACGAAACCGGCGATATCGAATATACTACAGTTACGGTCACAGAAAAGAAAGTGTAAAACTACAATATTTGGAATCCACATTCTCTTTAGACATCATAAATGCGAAATATCACATACTTCGTATTTCATGCCTAAACTATATGAATTCCACATATTGTATCACATTCCAGATAAATAGACAGTATTAAAGTTTTCGACCGAATGTTCAAATACCCAAAATTCCCTAAAGCTCAACACTTGAGCGGAGTTCAAAAAATCCGGAGTGTGTCACAGTAGTAGCGGTCTAGCCGTAGAAGGGTCAAGCCAACGCCACACATGTGGCACGTCGCACTGCCCGAAACCCTAAGCTTCAAAGGGCAGTTCAAGACGGTCACATAATCGAGTTAAGGTTTGTTGTCTTCTAGAGGGTCCACCACAAAACTTGCACATATATCCGAAAGATTTAAACCCCGTGAAAAGTGAGCAAACGACACTCGTTCGAACAATTCAATACTTTCTAGTTATCCGGAAAGACAAGAAGTTAAAATTCCGATCGAATCATTGAACTCAAAACCACCCCCAGAACATTCAACAGTAGATTCAGATTAAACATACTCAAAATATATAAAAGCAGGTAGGGAAAAACACTGTACAAAAAATAGGGAATGGGCCATCTGTACGGCCGCGGAGCCGCGGCCTAAGCAAGCTTGGGCCGCGGTTCCGCGGTCAAGTATACTGTTCATGGCTACGAATTTTACTGTTTGTCTTATATTTACCCACTGTATTTTTTAAGTATATTTAATTCTGAAAAACAACAGATTTTAAAAAATGTGCAGAGAGTGTCCCAAAATACCGTATTTCGGTTCGATCGAAGTTTATACTTCGCTAATGTATCGCCTAATGTTCTAGGTCGGCTTTGATACCAATGTTGGGTTTACCTAGCACTCTATGAAAGGTTTGGAAGCATCACATGTACCAAAGATGAGATTTTTATGGTGCTAAGTAAGCATACAAAGGATCTATCCTAGAAAAATTAGGTTTTCAAAACAATACATGTAACAAAGGCTAGGGTTTTGAGAGTACAACCTTTGTAGCTCCCTATTCTTGACTCCTTGGCCACTTGAGGGTTGGAGAACGGTTAGCTTGAAGTCTTCTAGTGTCCACGACGATCCACCCGAAGCTCCTTTGTCCAAGCTAGCAACTTCACTTTAACAAGAGAAAGGAATGAAGCTAACACTCTAAACAAGTGGGCAAGACTTGTGTAGAATGGTGTTGTGGTTCTCTTTCTCACTTTAAAATCTTATCTTTTTGAGTATTTTGCTCACTTGAAAATTCTAGAGAGCAAAAGATCAAGGTTGAAGAAGATGATGGCCTTTTTGTGAGAAGAAGAGAAGATAAACTCTAATGAGAAAATGAAAAATATAAGTATATATATTTTCCACTTCTCATCTCAAACCATGGTTAATTATAAAGATATTATTGTATTTGAGTTTAAAACACCAAAGAAAAATTAACCAAGGGTTAATAAGTACGTGAGCATGGAAAGATGAAGAAGAGTGTAGAAACAATCCATGAATTAACTCTTTTTCTTTTCCTTTTTGTTTTAACACAAATGTAATAATAATCCATATAAAACCCCATGGTGTGAGTCTTATATTGCCACCATTTTCAATGTATATGCAACCATGATAGAATGATGTATGTATGCATGTGTGCATGCACATCCATATGTGCATGAACAAGAATGAATGCATACATGCATGCATACATCCAAAAGAAACAAGATAGGATTTCTAGTGAGAAGCTAATGGTTAAATGATAAATCAACACTTGATTTATCAACCCGGTCATATCATATACTACCCGACCAAAAGCAAGCCGCTCAATTAATATACGGTATCTCATACGCGCATTTTAACCGGGCCCATGCGCATATCGCATACGCGCACCACAACGTTTCGCCTGGACTAGGAAACTCCCTTGTGGAACTCTAAGACTCGTCAATACGCCGGCAGTGGGTGATGATCATATCAAGCACCCCCAAGCCGCAAGCGGTCAGCTAAACGTAACGGCCACCCGGGTATTGAGCGATCAGAAGAAAACAAGCGAACCTGTTACAACTCCCGTCGAGCCAACTGGCAAAACTACCGTACAGTCCGGTCTCTTCGTCAGATATGCTTCATATCGAGCCTAGGGATGGTAACGTCGACCCCAATACCTCAATAAGTCGTGCCGGTGAATGGTCTATAACAGATCAAGAAACTACTGATAACACTTATCAGTAAATCTCAGCAGCCCTGGCCAGAGACTTACTGATATAACCAGTCGAGCACAGCATCAACTCCCAATACCGGGAGAGACGAAACCCCTCCTATCGCTCATCGCCTTCGTGTGTCTCGGGATTGTACCCAACGGCCACCTGTTTGCACGACTCAGTAGAGCCGTGGTAGGGTGGTAATCAAAGTACAGTGGGAGAGCACACAAGGCTCTATGACGATCTCGGGTCTACAGACTAACCTGTACCAGTGTCACCTGAGAACTGCTATCCGACGATAGATATAATTCCATATAGGATTTCTCGGTGAGTCCGTCCAGTATACCCAGTCATCACTGAGCACCCGTATATGATCTTGATGTCAAACATCGATGGATGTGGGAACATCCATTGCCCATCACATGGGTCTAGTATCATATACGCTAGTCTACTCTGGTATATCGATGCCCCATCTCGATACACCTACGGCTAGGGACATTTCAGGATATGCTTATAAACTACAGATGTCCCACTAGTATGAGCTCTATCATAATCACTGTAGTCAAGCCGATATCCTCAGGGCTTTATCAGCGTGTATGAATGAATAAAAGCATGATCAAATCAACATGTCAGATAAAGAATAACCAGATAGCATACTATCATGTCGAGCAAGAATGTACACTGAATATATATATATACATGTAGAGATACATCCACTATCATATAATGGCCTCTAGGGCATACATATATCCAACAATGTCATGGTATATCTTGGTGGAACCGGGATGAACACTGTATACCGATCGATATGCCTCCTTAAGAATCTCGCGTCGCAATCCCTCAGTATCTGGTACGCACAGTCTAGCCCCAAATCATAGTATCCCCTGATCATCGATCACGAACTCGAAAAATCTGCCTTGTCCCATCTGTGTCCTGATCTCTGAACATCGGTCATCACTGTGTTGTGCCTCATGTATACGGTCAAGAAACTGTGGGCGTGCATGAACATGCGCAATCTTTCCTCCGATCGGCGTAAACTTGAACTATACCCGGCTATCGCATAAAATCTGCCAATCTGCCGTCGACTGCCTCTGTACTGCGCTCAAACAAGATAGACTACCCCCGGGCCTCCTGCTCAAAGCATCCGCCACCACATTAGCCCTGCCCGGGTGATACAAGATCCCACACTCGTAGTCCTTCACTAACTCCATCCATCGGCGCTGTCTAAGGTTCAGGTCTCGCTGCTGAAATATATACTTTAAGCTCTTGTGATCAGTGAATATCTGGCACGACTCGCCGTATAGGTAATGTCGCCAGATCTTAAGTGCAAAGACCACTGCAGCCATCTCCAAATCGTGAGTAGGGTAGTTCTGTTCATGTTTCTTTAATTGCCGCGAAGCATACGAGATCACCATGTCATGCTGCATCAATACGCACCCTAGTCCTACTCGTGAAGCGTCATAATAGACCACAAATCCGCCTGATCCTGAAGGCAAAGATAGCACTGGTGTCATAGTCAGTAGAGCCCGTAGCTGCTGAAAACTGTGCTCGCACTCCTCCGTCCAATCGAAACGAACTCCCTTCCGGGTCAACCCGGTCAAAGGTGTAGCAATGCGAGAGAAGTCCTGCACGAATCGCCTGTAGTAGCCTGCCAGCCCTAGAAAGCTGCGAACCTCAGTAACTTACGTGGGTCTAGGCCAACTCCGAACGGCCTTAATATTCCTCGGGTCTACACATATACCATCTCGTGTGATCACGTGCCCCAAGAAGTCTACGCTGTCCAGCCAGAAAGCACACTTTAAGAATTTGGCGAAAAGCTGATGCTCCCTCAAGGTCTGCAGTGTAATTCGCAGGTGCTGCTCGTGCTCCTCTCTACTCTGAGAGTACATCAAGATATCGTCAATGAATACTTTGATGAACAGATTAAGATACGGCCGGAAAATATGGTTCATCATGTCCATGAATGCTGCTGGCGCGTTGGTGAGTCCGAACGACATCACCAAAAACTCATTATGGCCGTAGCGCGTGCGGAAAGCTGTCCTAGGAATGTCCTCCCGTCGAACCCGCAGCTGATGGTAGCCTGATCGCAAATCGATCCTCGAAAAGTATCCTGCCCCCCTGAAGCTGGTCGAACAAATCGTCGATGCGTGGCAAAAGATACCTGTTCCGCACTGTCACCCTGTTCAGCTGACGGTAGTCGATACACAAACGCATACTGCCGTCCTTCTTCTTGACAAACAGGACTGGAGCACCCCAAAGAGAAATACTGGGTCGAATAAGTCCTTTATCCAGCAAATCTTGCAACTGACCCTTCAATTATCTAAGTTCCGCCAGGGCCATCCGATAAGGCGATACAGAAATAAGCCCCGTGCCAGGAACCAAATCAATACAGAAAGAAATATCACGCTCGGGCGGTAGCCTAGGAAGCTCGTCAGGGAACTCGCTAACAACCGGAATCTGATCCAACGGAACCTCTGTAGCTCTAGTATCGCAAACATAGGCGAGAAATCCTTGACATCCCTTCCTCAAAAGCTGTCCAGCGCGAAAAGAAGAAATCACTCTGTGAGGGGTGGCACCACGGTCCCCCAACACAACAAAAACCGACTCGCCGGGAAAACAAAATCTAACTGTCTTCTCGCAGCAGTCAACAGAAGCATAGCACGTGGCTAACCAATCCATGCCCAAAAGAACGTCGAAGTCCAACATCTCAAGAAGGATCAAATCGACCGAAAACTCTCTCTCGCCAATACGGACGATACAGGATCGGAACACGTGCCTAGCAACAAACGACTCTCCCACTGGAGGAGTCACAACAAGCGGCTGATCAAGCAAACCGGACTCTCTACCCAAACTCGGCGCAAAGTGTGTGGATACGTACGAGTGCGTGGATCCGGGATCGAATAACACGTGTGCATCAACAGAACATACTGGAAGGATACCTGAGACTACCGCATTGGACGCCTGCGCGTCCTGATGCGTCAAAGCAAAAACTCGCGCCTGTCCTCCACCTGCGACTGACTGTCCTCTGCCGGCCGCTGGCTGTCCTCTGCCTCGATCACCTCGTCCTCTATGAACAAATCCTCCGCGACCATGACCTCTCTGTGCATGAGTCTGACGCGGAGTAACAGTAGGTACAATAGGCAACGCTGTCTGGGGTGGTGAAGGTGGTAGTGAGACGTGCGGTGGTGCTGCCTCCCTCCGGGGTATCTCAGGACAATCTCGTACACGATGATAAGAACTCCCGCAACGGAAACATCCCGATGATGGTCGCTGACCCTCCTGGGGATAGGAGCTAAACAACCTGCCTCGCCCCGAATCTCTGCTACCTGCAAGACGTCTATCACGGCGCCGAAAAGGCTGTCTCTGCGCTGATGTATCCGCACGAACTCTCTTCGGCTCTGGAACTACCGAAGTCTCAGCAAGGCTCTCCTCGACTAATAGGGCTGCGTCTACAGCTGCTGCATATGTCTCGTAATACTGTGCACTGATCGCTAGAAACAGTGGTGTAAGCAAGCCTCGGACAAATCTCTTGACTCGCAATTCCTCAGTAGCCACTAGGTACGAAGCATAAACTGATAGCTCGATGAACAGGACATCATACTCTGCCACTGACATCTCCGGAGTCTGATGTAAGGACTCGAACTTGCGTGCTCTAGCATCTCTGATGCTTAGTGGAAGAAAACGGGCAAGGAATATCGCCACGAACTCTGTCCAGGTCATAAGAGGAAGACCTGCTGCTCTACCCTTCTCGACTGATTCACACCATTTCTGCGCGAGACCTTCCAGGCGAAAGCTCGCGAACTCAACCCATCTCGCATCTGCGCATCTAAGTGAACGACATATCCGCGCCATCGTATCAATGAAAGACTGTGGGTCCTCGGCCACATCGGTGCCTGTGAAGACCGGAGGCTTCAGCCTCATAAACTCTGACAGCGATACTGAGATGACCTCTGTAGCGGTAGGGACAACTGCCTGTACTGTCGGTACCACCGCGGTCTCTGCAAAGGGTGGAACTACCTCTGGTCACTGCGCTCGAAGTGTCTCAACTAGAGATCCCATCATCTGGCGCATCTCCTGCATACTGGATCCCATCGTCTGGCGCATCTCCTACACACCAGCCCCTAACATGGCAATCTGATCTGTCACGGCAGGAACAGCCTGTTCGGGCACAACCGGTATACTATCCGGATCAGTCCTCGTCTCGGACGAGTCAACTCGAATCTCGGCCCTCGCGGCCGCTCTCTGCGCCCTCGTAGTCTTTGGCGGCATAATGGCTGAAAGGAAAAGTAGGATTCGATAAGGATACGGAAATCGAATCGCAAGAATGTATGTACTCAAGAAGGAATTTAAATCAACAAGTCCTAAGGTCGCTTAGGCGGAGTACCGTGTCGTGAGTATGCCACGGAACAAACGCACGCTACGCCACTCTGCTTCAGCTACCTACTCCATCATACCAGGGTCATCCTAGGAACAATCCGAAAGGTAAAACCTACGCTCTGATACCAACTTTGTCACGACCCAAAGTTTGGCCCATGACCGGCACTTAACCACGTAACGTCTACAGGCGTAACGCGACTAAGTGAACCGAAAACCCAGAAATCAAACCAGTAAAAGTATAGAGTGTTTTAAGTTTAAAATGGAAGCATTTATTAAATGTTAAGAGCTCCAAGTAAACAATCACCAAGATAGAAATATACGACGCTGTAGCGAAGATCAAGAGCAACAAGTGGGAATATCACAGATAGAATAAACTGCAAAGTACAGTCGGCTCACAACGAGCTCGACACCAGAATACAAATAATATACATCATTGTCCTCACACTGTCTCTAAGTCAAATACATATATGGTAGATGGAGAATACTAGATACAGCAATGTACATAACTGAAAGATAAACAAATACCGCACAAAACCCACCTATCCGCAAAAGAGCTAGTACACCAACTGTGGGGGTATCTGTGTTAAAAGATGCAAGAACGAAGCCTGCCGCGACTACTCCAAGGGCAACCTGTAATACTGTGGCACAACGGGGGTGAGTTGCTAACTCATGAATAGAAATAACATATAAAGGTAATTGCGAGCATGCACGTACTGCGCTACTCTAAACATATGCTAGCAGGTGATATCAATGCGGGATAAGCAGTATGTGCAATAATCATGCAAGTGCTCTATCAGGTAATATAAATACAGGATGAGATACAATAATGAATGCTGAGCATGGGAACATAACATCTACACGGAATGTCAACGTGGAATATATAATCGTTGTCCATTAATTCACCCAGATATCCCAAATAGCTCAGGCGCCGGCATTCTCATCGGCCCTCCAATCCTGTAAATCTCTGAGAATCACGAGTGCCCAACATCGGCACCCAAATATCATAAATACTCGTGTCCAGCATCGACACGCAAATCTTCCTATATCGGGCATCCGTCAGTCCGGGTCAGCCCCCTCTCTCTCATATATCAGGCATCCGTCAATCCGGGTCAGCCCCCTCTCTCTCATATATCGGGCATCCGTCAGTTCGGGTCAGCCCTCTCTCTCTCATATATCGGGCATCCGTGTCAGCCCCCTCTCTCTCATATATCGGGCATCCGTCAGTCCGGGTCAGCCCTCTCTCTCTCATATATCGGGCATCCGTCAGTCTGGATCAGCCCTCTCTCTCTCATATATCGGGCATCCGTCAGTCCGGATCAGCCCTCTCTTTCTCATATATCGGGCATCCGTCAGTCCGGGTCAGCCCTCTCTCTCTCTCATATATCGGGCATCCGTCAGTCCGGGTCAGCCCCCCCTCTCTCATATATCGGGCTCTAGCACCGAGAAAACATATGGTGGACGCAATGAAATATCATATCAAGGGAAACCGGGTTTTTAAACAATTACTTATTCTCTTTTGAAATATTCACGGTTCCCAAATCTAGAAATAACATAGAAACAACATATCTCAATGCGTAATCTATGCAAGTATGAGGATATCCATATATACATGGCACATGTATGAATATGTGATGTAGATGTGTCCAGGTATGAATATAACGTCTGCTGATATGCGGCAAATCATGGAAACATCAAATAATGCGGAAACAATCTGACGTATGATGTGTAGCAATCCTATAGTGTGAGTGTCATGGCAATCACTAACGGTGTGAGTGTAGCATATAAATCGTGCTCGTGAAACTTGAACCGTTAGTAATAGTGTGGTGTTCTATCAATTCTAGTTTATATACATATAGCAGGGAATGCAGTATGCACTAAATAGTAGCCATGCACAGTCAATGTATGTAAATGAAAAATGCTGCTACAAGATCCTATCAGCCCTGACGCATAACGCCATGCGGGCGATATCCCCGTAGATGTTAAATCTACTCACCGTAGTCTCTCGCAAGGTATAACCGATGACTTGTTTCCCCTTCTTCGCGGCATCCGTCGCACTCGCCTACGAACCTAGAATTTCACAATATATCACACATAAGCTCAAAACCATACAAACACGACATTTAAAGTCAACTAGAAACCCGTGTCGCAAACCAAGCGCGCGTGTGCGCGATACGCTAAAACGTGTGATTACGCGCCTGAAGTCACTCCGACGCGTCGCGATACGCAGAAACCCTAAACCCACACACACGTATCACGCGTGTCGCAAAAGATTAAAAATACGGGAAATAGGGTATTCAACTCCAGATTTTGATACAGAACAGATATTATAAAAATAGATATACCAAAATACTCCACATAGCAGCAGACTCCAGTGGACCAAACCCCAAACCCCAACTCACCCATCTGGCCGCAAATTGCGGCCAGAATGAATATTCCGGCGGCCTGTCTGGGGAATTGGGCTCCCAGGTTGTGTGTGCACTCTATACCCCCTATACATGCTACAGTAAATCCAATTTCATTCTGAAACACCCCGGGTAGAAGCAGATCCCACAGAACCCTATTTCTAGTTAAAAATCACACTTTTACACTAAAATGAAACTTTAGGGTATTTCTGTGCAAACTGAAACTTAAACCTGGGTTAAATAGCTCTAATAGCACCTAAAAGAGTTAACCAAGTCAACAAAATCCCAATTTAACATATGCATCAAAAATATCCTTTAATATCACTAAAAAGCACATAAAAACATGATTTTTTTCTAAGAATACTACAAGTTTATGGAAAAGGAATGCTAACATGAGTTAATACCTTCAAAAGACCTTATGAAACACCAAAAATCCCAGCTCTAGTATCAAGTGTGCAGATTTGCCTCTAAACACCTCAAAAAGCTCACTTTTTCATGGTTTTGTGATGAAAATGTGTTGATTGTGTAGGGTTTTTGTGTAGGGATCAAAGAGAAGTGAAAAGGAGAGGAAAAGATGAAGGAAAACTAGGGTTTTTCTGCTGGAAATTCTGCAGAATTCAGAAATGAGGAGGAAGAGAGAGAAGAGAGAAGAAAAGGGTCAAAAAGTCAAAGTTCTTTACCTAACACCATGCCTCATTTTTCTATTGGATTTGAATTATTGAATGGGGTTTTGTTTTTGATAAAAGGGTGGAAAAAAATAACCATGAACCAAAAGAAATGGTTAACATGTTACACTAAAAGACCTAAGTCACAAAATTGACTAAGTGTGCAAGTGTACACTATAAAGGAAAATTTTCCAATTAGGGTAAACCCGACTAAAATAACTAATAATCCTATTTACACATATATAATAACACGCACAATTTCTAATTAACACGAAAAACATTAAAACGAAATTTCAAAGTGTTACACACGATAGATCCGGATCCCCAGAATGTAAGAGGCATCACCCAGGTCTTTCATGGAGAACCTGTGTGACAAGAACCCTTTGACAGATTGTAGCATAGGAATGTCATTATCTATCAAAAGAATGCCATCCACGTATAAAACGAGGAATACGACAGTTCGTGCTACAAATCTACTATAGATGCATGGTTCATCTGGCTTTTTGATAAAGCCAAATTCTTTGACCGTCTTATCAAAACAGATGTTCCAACTCCGCGATGCCTGCTTTAGTCCATAAATGGACTTAAGCAACTTGCACACCTTTCCGCTGCTCCCACTCTGAATGAAACCCTCTGGCTGGTCCATATAGACACACTCCTCTAAATTTCCATTTAGAAAAGCGGTCTTTACGTCCATCTGCCAAATCTCATAATCGTGGAAGGCAGCATTGGCAAGAATGATCCGAATGGATTTTAGCATAGCCACTGGAGAAAAGGTTTCGTCATAGTCCAAACCAGGTCTTTGACGAAAACCCTTTGCAACAAGTCTAGCCTTATAGGTCTCAACCTGTCCATCTACACCAATCTTCCTCTTGAAGATCCATTTGCATCCTACGGGTTTTACCCCATCTGGAGCAACGTCCAAAGTCCATACTTTTTTAGTGTACATGGACTTCATTTCGGTCCGCATTGCATCCAGCCATTTTACCGAGTCAACGCTCTGAATGGCCTGCTGGAAGCTAGTTGGCTCATCATAATCAATGATGCAATCCTCTCTATCCCCGTCTATGAGAAAACCGTAGTATCTCTCGGGCGGATGAGACTGCCTACTACTCCTGCGGAGTGGCGTAGGAATGTCCTGTTCTTTTGAACCCTCTGGTTCTACTAAGCTTTCAGTAATAGTCCATGGTTCTGGAATTTCTTCCAGTTCTATTGCGCTCCCACTTGTTTCCTTTTCTAAGAACTGGTGTTCCAAAAAGTGGGCATTACGAGAAACAAAGACCTTTTGTTCCTCTGCGTAATAGAAAAGATACCTCCTGGAGTTCTTTGGGTATCCCACAAACTTGCACAGTACTGAGCGTGCCTCGAGTTTGTCTGCATGCTGCTTTTTGACAAAAGCTGGACATCCCCAGATCTTCAGATATTGAAAATAGGGTTTCTTCCCACTCCATATCTCATATGGTGTGGTAGGCACAGTCTTAGTTGGAACTCGGTTCAAAAGGTATGCAGCTGATTCTAGCGCATATCCCCAGAATGATCGTGGCAACTTAGCGTTACTCATCATGGACCGTACCATATCCAATAGGGTTCGGTTCCGTCTCTCCGATACACCGTTATGTTGCGGAGTGTACGGAGAAGTAAGCTGAGAGAGAATTCCATTCTCTTTTAAGTAATCCAGGAACTCGGCACTTAAGTATTCACCACCTCGATCAGATCTCAGTGTCTTGATACTTTTGCCTGTTTGTTTTTCTACTTCATTCTTATATTCCTGGAATTTTCCAAAGGCTTCGGATTTATGTTTCATTACGAAGACATATCCGTACCTTGAAAAGTCATTCGTAAAAGTAATGAAGTAAGAATAACCGCTCCGTGCATGCGTAGACATTGGACCGCACACGTCGCTGTGTACGAGTCCCAAGAGCTCGCTCGCTCTTACTCCGTGTCCAGTGAACGGAGTCTTTGTCATCTTTCCTTTGAGACGTGATTGACAAGTTGCATATGATTGATATTCGAACGGATCCAAATATCCTTCTGTATGTAACTTCGTCAACCTTCTCTCATTGATGTGACCCAGTCTACAATGCTATAAGAAAGCCTGATTTATTTCCGGAGACTTTCTTTTGTGTGTATTCTGGACATTGAAAATTTGTGGTTGGTTTAATACGTATATACCATTGTTTAATGTACCCGACCCAATCAAAACTTGATTAAGGTGAATGTTCACAACATTACTTACAAATGCAAATTCATAACCTTCTTTAGATAATAAAGATACAGATATGAAATTACAGGTTGCATTGGGTACAAAATAAAAATCACGCAAAACCAAAACGTGTCCATCTGACAATCCCAGGTGATAGTCCCCCACGGACTCAGCATCCATGCTAGCTCCGTTTGCAACTCTGAGGGTCATATCACCTGCCTTCAAAACCCAACGCTTTCTCAGTGCCTGGAAAGAATTACAGATATGAGATCCTGATCCGGTATCCAATACCCAGGAAGTAGAGTTTATTGATAGACACTTTTCAATAACATACACACCTGAAGCCGAAGCCGCAACTTGCTTCGGGTCCTGGTTTCTGGCCTTCCAAGCCCTGCAATCCTTTTTCCAGTGTCCACTTTTGTGACAGTAAAAGAACTCTTCCTTCCCCACAAGCTTTCCCGCTACCTTTGTTGCCTTTGCCTTTCCCTTCGTATCCACTTTACTAACACCGCCCCTTTGTTTGGTGGGGGTTTTCTTCTTCTTTCCCTTGGCTTTCGCCTTAAACCTAGAAGAGGAAGATCCTCCTACAAACAAAGTGGATGTTTCCCTACCTTTCTGTAGGGTGCCCTCTGCACTCCTCAGCATGTTGAGGAGTTCTGAAAGTTCATCTTCTTTTTCTTGCAAGTTGAAGTTCAGGATAAAATGGGCGTAAGTGGAAGGAAGGGACTGGAGAATCAAGTCCGTGTAGAGCTCGTTCTCTAACGTGGTCCCAAGGTCCGCGGGCTCCTCAATGAAGCCAATCATCTTAAGCACGTGTTCCGCTACCGATGATCCGATGGCCAATCTCGCTGAAAACAGTTTTTTTGAGACTTCGTATCTGGCGATACAGGATTGCTCTCCATACAGTTCTTTTGAATGGAGAAATATGGATTCAAGGTCCATATTCTCGTGCCTCCTCTGATGTTCATTGTCCATAGAGGCAAGCATGAGGCACTTGGCCTTCGCGCAGTCGATTTCCTAGGTCTTACGGATTTCCTTATCCGCGACGCTGGTTTTGGGACCTGGGACAGGGGAGCTTTGTGTAGGGTTGCTAGGCACTGCCACAAGGTTCTACGAGGCATCAACCATGCCCGATTTAAAAATTAGCCGTGCCGAACAACCCGAAGCCGGATCTTTAAACTAGAGATTAGGCGAAAACAAGCATGTTAAACACTTTAACACTAAGTGAGAGGGATTACAACCTTTGTAGATCCGGTCCTTCACTTCTAAAGCTCCGTGTTGAAGTCCCTTCGTTGCGATCATCGTGTTCCGGACTCTCGAGAGGTTCCACGAAGAGAAAGATGCAGTCTTGCTTCCGATCTTCGATACAAAGATGATCTACCTTGAAGTTTTGTTAACACAAGCTAACACTCATAATATGAAGTGAACACCCTCATCTAAATGGAAAGGATAGATGAGGATGATGAAGTAGGATTTTTTCCCTCTTTTATTATCTTTTTCTCACTCATTCATCACTTGGAAAAATCTAGTAAGTTTTTCATGAAAGAAGGAAGAAGGAAGAAGAAGATGAATAATCATAAAAATGAATAATCCTTTTGTGATGAATAATGCAAAGATGATAATGATGAATAATGCAACCATGGTTAACTTAACCTTTGTAGAGATTTAACTAGGGCTAGGGTTTGGGTTTTGTTAAAGATGAGTCACTTGAAAATATCTTTTTCATGACAAAATAAAAACCTTCTAGAAACTTCTAGTAAACATTAACCCAAATCAAACCCTAATCTTGTTTAATCTCCACTAATCATGTTGCATTATTTATCATATCATGTTACAATATTATATATCACATATATAATATTTATTGTAACAAAATAAAATAATACATTTAACATATATCGCATATATATCAATGTATTACCCGAGTGAGAAAAAGAATCTTTTAGCGAGCTAATATTAGTTAATATAATTTAATATATCATATATATATTATTATACATTAAATTATCGAATCAACACTTGATCTGACAATCCGGCTATATCGCATATAACCGACTAATATTTATCCGTACCGATTCATCGAATCAACACTTGATCCGATGACCCGGCTGATATCAAATATCGCGAGAATAGAATACGGTATCTCATATCGCATTATCCTCGGTCCTGCACATATCACATATGTGCCCCTACTCCGTTTTGCCTGAGCCAAGAAACCTTTGTGTAGGACTCTAAAGAATCGTCAATACGCCGGCAGTAGGTGATGATCATATCAAACACCCACAAGCTGCAAGCGGTCAGCTAAACGTAACAGCCACCCAGGTATTGAGCGCCCAGAAGATCAACAAGCAAGCCTGTACATTCTCCTGTGAATCCAAACAGTAACACTTCCGTACAGTCCGGTCTCGTCGTCTGATATGTTGCATATCTCGCCTAGGGGTGGTAAACGTCAGACCCCGGTAGCTCGATAAGTCGTGTCGATTTGAGGTTTATAACAGTTCGAGAAACTACTGATAACACTTACCAGTAAATCTCAGCAACCCTGGCCAGGGATTTCCGGTTATAGCCAATCGAACACAGCACAACATCAACTCCCTATACCGGGAAAGACGAATCCCCTCCTATCACTCATTGCCTCCATATGATTCGGGACTGTACCCAAAAGCCACCTTTTTGCATGCCCTCTTGGACGTGGTATGATGGAAATCAAAGCACAGTGGGAATCACACAAGACTCTTTGACGATCTCGGGTCAACAGACTACTCTGTACCAGTGTCACCGGAGAACTGCCATCTGACGTGAGGTATAATACCATCTGGGAGTTCTCGGCGAGTCCATCCAGTGTACCCAGTCTTTACTGAGCACTCATACACCATCCTTGATGTCAAACACCGATGGATATGGGATCATCCATCGCCCATCATATGGGTCAAGATGCGAATACGCTAGTCTACACCGGTGCATCGATGCCCTATCTCGATACACCCTCAACTAGGAACAGTTATAGGATGTACTCGTCGACTACCATGGCCCCACTAGTATGATCTCATCATAGTCCCAGTAGTCGAGTACATATCCTAAGGGCTTTATCAACATGTAACATAGAGACAATCAGAGCACATGTTAAGATAAAGTGCAACCAGATAGCATACTATCATGTCAAGCAAGAAAGTCCTCCCTATATATGTCCAAGCATCCATTACAATATACATCGTATGTACAATAATGGCCTCTAGGGCATACATATAACTAACACTTTGGTGGTAAGGAGATACCCCAACTTGTCATAAGTGATTGCCATTTTGACATCCCTGAGCCAATCTTTGTAGTTTGGCCCTGTCAGTATGTTTTTATCTAGTAGTAACTTAAGTCCAGTCATGATGTTTGGTCGTTGCAATTAGGAGAGAGAGAAGAAACACTTTAGCATGATGCTCTTGCAAGTTTAGAGTGGTTTTTAGTTTGTCTAAACAGGATGGCTCCCACTGTCTCTCGAATCCCTCCTCAAACCAAAAAGGAAGAATTAGTCGGGATCAATCTCACCATACAATACTTGCTTAACCGTTCAGCCAGGCCAGTGTTGGTACTTCGAGGGAGATTTTCCAACGCTTTCGCGAAGTTCCTTAATTAAATAACCTCTTTTCCCTGTGGGCGTAGCCCCGCTAACACCTTTCTAGACACCTACTTGGTTTATAGCATTGATCGTTAAGTGAGAAAGTTCCGGAGGAGTAGCATATACTCACAGTAGGATCGGGATCCAAATATCATCGCGTGACAAAACTGAAGGAATCCTACCAGAATCATCACACTCCAAATGGTATGCAGCGCTAGCAAGTTTCAGTTTCTTTTGAAACTCCCTATGTGGATTTTTGCCCCATGCTCTTATGACTTTGGCGTGAGGTCAAAATGTCATAAGTCACATGTTAAGTTCTACCCATCATTATCCAGGTTAATTTGAACCCACCCGTACCTACCCTTGACGTAGGCCAAAATGGCAGTACGACTGTCTCAAACCAACGCATTCTATCTATGCAATAGATAAATATCCGGCAGCTACCAATCACTATGCCTTGGCGTGAGGTCAAAATACATAGCTTGAGTACTACCGAATATTTAACTGAAATGATGGAGGGCTACGAATGGTTTTGGCAAAACCGTGAACGTAGTGAACTTTATATAATCGATGGAACGAGATAGCTTTTAAAAGGAGTGGTTCAAGCTCCGCATTTAAAAGTTGGTTTTTGAAAAGAAACCGAGTGGTTTTGAAAGTGTTCCAACGACTCTACTTTGGTTTATTTTCTTGCATTAATTTAATGTGTCCCGTCATTTAATCCTACCATTGCAGAAAACAACGAAAATATGACGTACTCTTATGCCATCCGCATTCGCCACGGGGCCCCGTCATTACCCGTTAGGTTACTTAACTAACGACAGAGCGGGGGCTGGACTAGCGCGGATGCAAAACATAAGCAACGCCTAAATAGATATCATATATAGATATATACATTCATCACATGCAATGATAGCCATTCTAGATCACAGATGAACACATTGGATATACTAGGAATCCGCATTCCGTACGAGCCTGTAACGAAGAGCGGATTACACGGTCGCGATGAATAGCCAAGACCCCACCCTAGACCCCTACGGGTGCGGAAAACTACCCGCCAAATACCCGAAGTGAAGCAACCTCCCTCAACAACGTGAGTAGGACACTTGGCACTTCGAGGTACCCGGTAGTTTGTGCACCCCCTCTATGGGTCTATCTTAGGAGAAAAAACAGTAAAAAGAAATTATACAATGACGGCTACAACCTCATCCCGGATGTACGGCCATACAAATAATATTACATCAATTTACATATTACATGAATTGAAAGATAAAGAAAACTCTCATCTCACAACCCCCCGGCTATTCATCCGCGACAATCCAATGAATTCATATACACATACCATCAACATTACAGATCACAGATATGTATAACCCACACTAATCGACATATAGCGATTAGCAGATGTTCAATACATATATCACATCACAGATATAAACCCGTTAGCTAAAGTCTTTAGAAGTTCGATCAAAATACGGATTTTTAAACCCTAAAAACAAATTTTGCTTTCTGGAAAATCTGGGCAGAAAAATTATATTCCAAAAATCCCAAAATACCCCTATAAGAACACTGCAGGAAAATGGACCTACAACCGAGTTTACTCGGCCGCGGATTTCCGCGGCAGCAGCAAGCTCTTGCCGCGGTTCCGCGGCGCGTTGACCGAGTTAGTGGACCAATTTTCTCCAGTGTTCTTTAAAAAGCCTGAGCCGATTTTTAGTGTAAGATTAATTAATTTTTGAACAGGAAAAAAAAATCGGCAGAAAGCTTACATTTCGGGCGTGTTTTGTGATTTTTTCTCCGATCGAACTTCTAGTTACTTTGCTAACATATTAGATAATGTTTAACTAGGCTCTGATACCACTGTAAGTCCACGTTACCCGTCCCCGGTTCTTTGGGATTGCGGAAACGGTGAAAAACAATTTTTTGGGGGGGCAACATGGACTCAAAATACGGATCTTTGTTAAACAACTATCTAACAACCTAACTAGGAGTTTTACCTACTCGGTTAGGGGGTTATACCTTAACTTGAACTCCTTCTCTTCGACTCCTTGTGGTGGTCGGATGGTTCTCTCCTCGTCGTCTCCTTGTGCCGAAGATGGATCCACCTGAAAGCTTCTACCTTTGGCTCCAACCTCAATCTAGAGGAAACTAGAACACTTGGTTTGCTAGACCTTGTATACTAGGATGAGTAGAGAAGTGTTTTGGGTATTATCTCTAAGGAAATGGTTCTCAACTCATGAGAGGGAGTTTCCTTGAGCTAGAGAGAGCAAGAGGAAGAGGGAGAGCTTGAGGATGAGAGAGAATGAGAATGATAGAATGAAGAAGACTTTATCCCACCATCCTCTCATAACAAAAAAATAATCATAACAATAATAGTAATTGAGTATTATGTGATGGTTCATATCATATAAAATGGCAATATCATTTCATGCACTCATTTTGTAAAGTATAACAAGCAAGCAAAAGTCTTTGCCATGAAATGATAGCCATTGTAATGATGATAGTCAACAAGTCCAACCTAGTCAACCGGTCAACAAAGTCAACAAGTCAACAAAGTCAAACTTTCAACCCAACCATGGCACAATAATACTTAATTAATATTATCATTAATCATATTTCTAATTCTCATTAGGGTTTAGTAAAAGTCAACAGTCAACAACCCTAATGAGAATCCTCTGCCTCTGTCTCTGTCAACCGTGCATACACACCCGCATCCGCGTTCAGAGGAACACGAATACAAACGAGATAAAACCAATCATAAAACGTATACTAGGATCTGGCTTAAACCAAAGCCCGCTAGTAATAACTGCCCGGACACTAAACGTGCACAAATGCACGGATGTGACCGAGCCATGTCGCAAAACCATGCGACCTCTACTCTTTTGCCTAAAGGCGAATAGCTCTTTGTGTGGGACTCTAAAGACTCGACACTACGCTGGCAGTAGGTTTAACCACAGACCGCAAGCGACACTAGCTGTGCGTAACGGCCCCCAGGTAGATGCCGATAAGAAGACGGACGAGGTGAAACCCATCTGAACTCCTACTGTGCCTGAATGTGATAGTCTCCTTACAGTCCGGTCTGTTCGTCTGAGAATATCGCATGGCAGGCTTAGGGGGAGGTAAACGTCAGTCCCCTAATAGCGGTACAAGTCGTGTCGGAGTGTAGCCCAGAACACCCTGAGATAACACTGGAAACCTACCAGTATATCTCGCTTGCCCTGGCCAGGGACTTTGTGTAATGGCTCTCCTAGACACAGCGCGATATCAACCCCCAATACCGGGAGAGACGAATCCTGTCTAACCGTCACTGTCTCCAAGTGCTTCGGGACTGCACCCAACTACTACCTGTTTGCACGACTCCTTTGAGCCGTGGTAGGATAGTAATCAAAGTACAATGGGAACACACTCGAGGCGAAGTGACAGTGTCAAGTCAGCGGACTAAGCTGTACTCATGTCACCTGGGAACTGATAACTGACGATAGGTATAGTACCAACCAACAGTTCCCGATGAGTCCTGTCCAGTGTACTCGTAACCTAACGAGCACCCGCATACTATCTCAAGTATGACGTACTGACGGCTGTGGGATAGATCGTCTCCCATGCTGGGATGAGAAGCGCATACGCTAGTTTACTCCGGAGTATCGATGCCTTGTCTCGATAGTCCTACGACTAGGGACCTGTATAAGGATGTGCTTGTGGATTACCTAGCCCCCACGAGTGTGACTGCCATCACAACGCTGGTAATCAAGCAAACATCCTAAGGGCTCCACTAATGTGTATAGGTGATATACTGAAAGAAACACATGTACACATTAAAGTAGAAACAGACCAAGTAGCATACTACTATTTTGAGCAAGATTGTCTATACAACTATGAATATCCCAAGCTTCCATTAAGTAATATACAAACTAGTATGATACAGTAATGGCCTCTAGGGCATATACACCAACACACTGCACCAAATTCTGCACCAAACTACCTTCTTTGGACCGGCCAAAAACCGGCCTGGCCAGACTCATTAGCTCCAGTGGGGTCCTTCTTCTCACACACCCTCTCTCTCTGCCAGTTGGTCTCTATTTTGTTGTTTATTTGATTTCTTTCTGAGCCTATAAATACAGACCAGAGGCAAGAGGAAAGGGGTAGCTTTTTCTTTAGTTTTATCTTAGAATTCTTGTAATTTTTCTTTTCATTCATGAGCTCTTACCCCTTTGTCTTGACCTTGCAACTTCTCATTTAGAACATGCAAGCTTAAGGCTTAGGTTCTTGACTTCAAGATCTCTTGTAACAAGTTTGTTCTTCAATAAAAGTTCTTATTTTTATTACATGTCTTGTTCCATTTTACATGATTTCAATTGTGAAATTCTTGCTTTGCTTTGATCTTGAAACCTCTTAAGTGAGCTTGCAACCTTAAAGCTTGGAATTTGGATTTCACACGTTGCCGTAGATCGAACACTTGGAGATAACACGCTTGAACTCATCGGTTTTCTTTTCATCTTTATTTCATTACAATTTTTTTATGTATCTTCTCTTTTCTTTCTTTTTAATTTGTAAATATGTGTGAGTAATCTTTCCACTTGTTAAGGGTGTAATATGTTAGATCATATTCGAAGATTTTCTTTGTCCAAACTTTAAAACCTAAAACTTGCCTTTTGAAACTCCGTGCAAATCACCCGCAACTCCGCTCACTAGGCATCCTATCCTACCACGATAGTGATGATTCCTAATCATGACCGGATTGCCCGTGGTTTGCCGAAGGCTAAAATCAAGAGATAACAACGGAAGGACAAGGGACAAGGAAAACGGATTTAGCGAAATACCGCAAATACTGTATTTCAAGTTCTCTAATCCGCATTGTTACCTATTGCTTTAGTGTCAATACCAAGTTGAGGCTATAAGGAATTGGCATACATCACCTTCATACAATCTAACTTATTACTACCCTTAACAAGTCATTTTTATTCGTATCTTTGTTACAACAATTAGTTAACCAACAAATCAAAACACGGTATTAACTCGTTAAAACAAGCTATAAAAAACTTACCATCTCCCTGCGGACGACCCGTATTTATCGCGACTCGCTACAAGCGACACCGTTTTGATTGCGGTAATTTCAAGACTTTTTTTAAACACAACATGGTTAGAACGTGACAATCAGTGTACATGCTTTAGTTCACTATTGCATGTTGATAGTGTAGGGTTACTAGGCACTCTAATAAGGTTCTACAATGCATCAACCATGCCCGTTTAAAATTTTAGCCGTGCCGAATAACCCTAAACAAGATCGTTGTTAGAAAATTAGGGTTTCACATGCAAGTTATTAGCATCTACAACTAAGTGAATACGAAATACAACCTTTGTAGATCGGTCCTTCACTTCTTCAGCTCCTTGTTGAAGTCCCTTCGTTGCGATCGTGGTTCTCCCGGACTCTTTCATGGCTTCACGAGGCTAAAAGAGTGTCATTGCTTGAAGTCTTCGAGGCCGAAGATGATCTACGTCGAGGGGATGCCAACTCAAGCTTCTACTTCACTAACTTGAGAATTAGTGAAGCAAACACCCTAAACTAAAGTGCTAGTCTAGTAGAGGATGGAGAAATAGGAAGTGGGTTAACTTTAGAATTTAGTTTCTCACAATGTTTCTCACTTTGGATCAAACCCTAGAGAGCTTTTTAGCTCAAGGAAGAAGATGAAGAAAATAATATGAGAAGAGATAATGATCAAGTGAGAAAGCTAACCATGGTGAGTGTGTATCATATACTAACTCATGTAGAGACATAACCATGGCTAATCCTTATGGTTGGGTTAATAAATATCCATAGTAAAAACAAACTTAGTGGACTTAGTCAATGCATCCACAAGCTTCCACAAGCTTCATGCATTTTGCTAATCCTCCACTAATTTTGTAATTACTTTAAATATTAAAACCCAACATAAATAAATAGCATGGTGTAAGTCTCATACAACTAATTCATGTATATCATCAACCATAATACAAAAATAAAACACAATTTTAATATATATCACATATATATTAAAGTTGTGCACTTGTGAGAAAAATCCTTATGTGAACAAGTGTTAGTTAATGTAAACTAGTATATCTAATATACAATTATACACTAAATTATTAAATCAACACTTGACTTAATAATCCGGTCATATCTCATATAACCGACTAACATCCATTGTATTGACTTATCAAATCAACACTTGATTCGATAACCCGGCTATATCATATATAACAGACCGATACAAAAAGTCGCGAGAATAGAATACGGTATCACATGCACGCATTATTCTCGGTCCCTCACATATCACATATGTGCTCCTATTTCGTTTTGCCTGAGCCAGTAAAACCTCTATGTAGGACTCTAAAGACTCGTCAATACGCCGGCAGTAGGTGATGATCACATCAAGCACCCACAAGCCGTCAGCGGTACTAGCTGGACGTAACGGCTACCCGGGTATTGAGCGATCAGAAGATCAGGAAGCAAGCCTGCTCCAACTCCTGTAAAAGCCTGGCGTTAACACTTCCCGTACAGTCCGGTCTCCTCGTCTGATATGTCACATATCAAGTCTAGGGGTGGTAAACGTCAGACCCCAATAACTGATAAGTCGTGCCGATATAAGGCTCATAACGGGTCGAGAAACTACTGGTAACACTTACCAGTAAATCTCTAAATCAGCCCTGGCCAGGGACATCCCTGTTACGGCCAATCGAGCACAGCGCAACATCAACCCCCAATACCGGGAGAGACGAAACCCCTCCTATCGCTCATCGTCTCCATGTGACTCGGGACTGTACCCAAAAACCACCGTTTTGCACGCCCTTTTGGGCGTGGTAAGGTGGAAATCAAAGCACAGTGGGAATCACACAAGACTCTATGACGATCTCGGGTCTACAAACTAACCTGCACAAGTGTCACCAGAGAACTACCATCTGACATGAGGTATAATACCATCTGGGAGTTCTCGGCGAGTCCGTCCAGTGTACCCAGTCTCCACTGAGCACCCGTATATCATGTCTGATGTCAAACACCAATGGATATGGGATCATCCATTACCCATCTATATGAGTCGAGAAGGTATACGCTAGTCTACTCTGGTATATCGATGCCCCGTCTCGATACACCCACGACTAGGGACCTTGAAGGATGTACTTATGGACTACCATGTCCCCACTAATATGATCCGCATCATAGTACAGGTAGTCAAGTACACATCCTAAGGGCTTTACCAACATGTAACTATAAGACAGTATCAAGAAACAAGTATACATGTTAAGATAAAGAGCAACCATATAGCATACTATCATATCGAGCAAGAAAGTCCTCTCTATATATGTCCAAGCATCCAATATAATATACATCATCTGTACAATACTGGCCTCTAAGGCATACATACAACTAACAGATAGAGCCCATAGGATTCTTTCTTAACTGCCAGCAGTATGATGGCGATCATATACGTGGGAGCTAGGGTCTATAAGCACATCCTTAAAGTGTCCATAGTCGTGGGAGTTTCGAGACAGGGCATCGGTACTCCAGAGT
The DNA here is from genome assembly GCA_030015575.1 of Agapanthus africanus. Classification (NCBI taxonomy): domain Eukaryota; kingdom Viridiplantae; phylum Streptophyta; class Magnoliopsida; order Asparagales; family Amaryllidaceae; genus Agapanthus; species Agapanthus africanus. Next base: position 215,653,670 of record JASDDO010000008.1, read on the forward strand.
AGACTAGTGTATACAGTCGAGACCCCGACGAGGGGCAGTAGCCGGTCTCACAAGCCATTGGTGTTAGTTGGTTCACCTAAGATGTATACAGGTGCTCAATTGGTTATGAGTACACTGGACAGGATCGCCGGGAACATGCTAGTTGGTGTTATACCTGTCGTCAGATAGCAGTTCCCAGGTGACATGTGTACAGGTTAGTCTGTCGACCTGAGATCGTCATTTGTCTCGTGTGAGTTCCCACTATGCTTTGATTACTACCCTACCACGGCTCAAAGGAGTCGTGCAAACATGTTTTAGTTGGGTACAGTCCCGAGCCACATGGAGGCAGTGAGCGGATCGTCAGGGATTCGTCTCTCCCGGTATTGGGGGTGAGATCGCGCTGTGTTTAGGAGAGCCATTACACGAAATCCCAGGCCAGGGTAATCGAGATTTACTGGTAAGTATTCTAGTAGTATCTCAGGGTGTTCTGGGCTACTCTCCGACACGACTTATACCGCTATTGGGGGTCTGACGTTTACCAGCCCCCTAGGCCCTATATGCGATACTCATAAACGAACGGACCGGACTGTACGGATATTGTCGCTATCAAGCTCAGTAGGGTTTTTAGATGAGTTCGCTCGTCAGCTTCCTTTCCGATCAATACATGGGCAACCGTTACGTACAGCTAGTACCACTAATGTGCTTGTGGTTAAACCCAGTGCCAGTGTATTGATGAGTCATTAGAGTCACCCACAGAAAGTTTCCCAAGTTCGGGTGAAACGTTGTAAAGGCCGTATGGTTTTATGGCAGGGTTCGAACATACACATGCACTTGTGCACGTGTCATGCTTCGGACAGATAATACTAGTGGGCTTTGGTTTAAGCCGGATCCTAATATTATATTGTAGGAATATTTTTGTCTCATTGCATTTGTATTCGGTCGGAATACAAATGCGGGTATGTATTTACAGTTGAGGGGTAATCTCGTAATTCGTTACGGGATTACTTTCGGAGTTTCCAGTTTCCTTTTCCGTCTTAAACATCTTGATCCATGTTTATTTATTGTGAGCAATTTGACTTTGACCTTATTTGCCAATTCTTGCACTGGGGAGGGCTGCCCATTTCGAGCACTATTTATGGTGATGTGGCATGAGGTGTCACTTGGGCATGGGCTATTTTCGAATGTCAATTGGCAGCATGGGTTTTGATGTGTTCATTTAATGTTTTTGTTTTGCTTAGATCTTTTGTGAGTGGCTGTTCTTTTTGGCAGTGGGGCTTTTGTGAAGCTTGATTGATTAATTCATGCTTGCATGATTAATTATATATTCACTACACTCACCTCACCAAAAAAGGATTTTTTCCCCAGAGAGCACCAAAAAAAAATGAAAATCCCCAGAGAAGTTTTCCTTCACTGGCCGAGCAACACCTTGGAGAGCCCCACTTGTAAATTGATTTTTCCTTCGCTAAAAATCCTATGCTCACAATTCTCAAAATGGAAACTTCAATTTACCTCCACCCAATCGCTTGGGTACCTTGAGACAAAATATTCTACACTCTTTCTACTTCATTCTTGGACATGTCGGCTAGCAAACTTCATGTCCGAGTTGCTTTGGTTTAAAGCGGGAGCCCGTATAAAGATTTATCGACGTAGTGCCACTTCGACATGCGAGATCGGGAGGCAAACTTCGTCGGCGCAGCAGCGGGATTTTGGTGCGGAGATTAAAGACCGAAGAACACGGATCGATCGGTATAATCTTTCCAAACTCTTTTACAGTTTTCCAGTTACGGTTAATGGAACAATCTGGGTATTTGGTTGCGGTAGCGCCAGTTTTGTAAAAAGTTTTTTGTTCCGCATTTGGCCTCGTTTAGATGGCCGGGGCGTTGCCGTGGCCCAACAGTCGTGTCTTGGTAAAAGTATCTATATTCTCATATTGCCTCGCATCCGTATATCAACATATCAAGCCAAGTCATCTTATTTCGTCACATTCTCTTTTCATCACATCAATATCTCACATCAAATGATCTTATATATATATATATATATATATATATCTTATTTTACCGATCTCATAACACATCTATCTCAATCTTATCATATTCATCGATCTCATGTCATATCTTATATCATGCTACTATAAATCTAATATATCAATTCGAGACATCCTTATCAATCATATCATTTCATACTAAAACATTTAATCACATCCATAGGTTCCTAGTATAGTTTATCCAACCATATCCTAAATATATTGGTTTCCATTTATAATTTGCGGGGGTGCTATACGCCATCCACCCGACTTCCCCCGTAGATATAAATCTACTTACCTGCAGAACTCCTTGTTCAGCCGTAGTCGATGTGCTTCATCGTCTCGGAATCCACGCGAAGGTACCTACAATCAATACACAATTGCAATTTCTATTAAAATCAATTCCAAAATCCGATACGGCACACGAATTGCCTATAGGTTAGAACCTATAGCTTACGCATGCAAAAACAACCAAACAACTCTCGTCGTTGACGTATAAATATCCAACGACCAAATACAATATCAAATATCAAAACCAAGAATTACAATATCGGGAAAACTTAACCAAAACCAACCCAATATGCTCCCAGATTTTAGCTCAGGTTAAAAAGGACTAAACAAGTAAGTACAGGGGATAGGTTATAGGGTAATTAAGCTACAAGCAAAAGATCAACACGAAACACCTACAGAAATCCGGCGAGCGACAATGCCAGAATTGCCGAGCTCGCCGGCCTAGGTAGGGAATTGGCATCTCGTGTTTTGGTGGTGGTCTTCTAGGGGTTAATCTAGGTCAGTGATATTGCTAGTTTCCCTCGTAACCATCCCAGGTTGCTCTAGATTCATGTAGGCCAACCAAACACCACAAAAGCGACACGGAACAAATCCTAAGTTCGTGTAACGGGTTAAAATCTCTGGCCCAGGTCAGGAAAATCAACTTTAAGGTCCTAAAAACACTCACTACACCTCAATCTACCACTCACTTGTCCAAACATCCACTAAACTTCAAACTAGAAATTTCTAAGATCACTAATCTACACTAAATCGAACTCTAAACTAAACTAGAAAGTAAAGAAACTAGTTACAAGGTGGGAAATGAGAATTATACCTCATTTGGCAACTCAAGAATTTTCTTGAGTTGCTCAAAATCTTCAAAATACAACTTTGAAAGGTCCAATGGATTTGTAGAGAGGTTGTGATCATTTTTAGTGAAGAGAGTACAGGGTTTTAGTGAAGGAATTGAGATGATGTATGAGGGTAGAAGTGGGGGAGCTTGAAGATGAAGAAGACAGAGGGAGAAATGTGAAGGGGGGCAACCCACTATCTCTCTCTCTTATCCTCACTCTCTCTAATCTCACCCTCTCAATCATTCATGCCATGTCACACTCTCTTTCCAATAATTCACTTTTTCTTCTCACAATAACCACATAATACCACTAAACAAACACAAAGGAAACAACATGTAACAAAATGTAACATGTCATGGTGCACTAGCCATGATTAATTAAAAAGACGGATTTGGCCTAATCGCGATTAGTAGTGCACTAATCAATTTTTATTTAAACTGCATATAATTAATTATAAAAATGCTAAATCCAATAAATATCTTTTTAATAAATAAATAATTTTAATCTCCCATTATTTTCCAAATATTGGTATATAATTATACCATTTTACGAAAATCCCCATTTCGGAAATCGATTAGTTTTCGCGAAATATATTATTTTAATATTAAATTCCAAAAATAATATTTTATATTTTCTGAAATGTTACAGTTTTGATGTATATTTGAGGGTGTTGTGAGGAGGTGGAGGAGGTGGAGGGAGAGGGCAACCATGGAGGGGAGAAGGAGAAAAAGAATTGAAGAAAATGAATTGAAGAAAAAGGAGCCATGGTCAAAAAAGACCCCTCACCCTCTCTCTCTCCTAGGCCCATACCTCATGGTCTCAAAATATCTCCAATTTCCTTTCTTTTCTTTTAATTTCAAACCAAAAACAAAAAAGCCAAGTAATAAAAGAAATGAAGCATGGTTTTCAAACAATAAAAGAAATGTAACAAGTATTATACAACATATCATGTTGCATGTCATGCACATATCCTACTCAATGAAAAATTAGTAAACACTAATCGAGTTTAGTAATAACCCATACACAATTAATTGTTTAACTTCCCAAAAATAATATTTTATTTTTCTGAAATGTTACACTAGCCAACCTATTAGGTGTATAAAAGTGTTAACTAGATTACACCTCTGCGGAAACAAGATTATTTAATTAGGTCCGTACGAAAGCACGGGGGACCTCCCTCAGAGTACCAACATTGGCCTGGCTGAATGGTTAGCGAACTTGTACGGTGTATATGATCCTGACTAGTTCTCCTTTTAGAGTTTGAAGGAGAATTCGAGAAAACAGTGGAAGGCATCCTGATTAGATAAAGTGATTAACCAATATAATCTTTAATAGAGTGCATGCTGAGTGTTTCTTTTCTATCTCTTTAGTTTGCGACCATGACTTATCTTCAATTAAAACTCATGAACCAACTTAACCGAACCTTCTTACACACTTTGGCTTTTGGATTGTCATGATTCACGACAAAGTCGCATATATCCCTTCCACTTTTACTTTCCTTTTGTATTTCTCCAGAACACTTCATATCACTACAAAGATCTATATTACTTGGGTATGCAATTGTATAATTACATACGAACTCGAAGAAACATGTTTTAGTTTAAGAATGGATTCCGGTTCTGAGGAAATTGAATAGGATTATTCGGTTTTCTTTTCTCTTTACCTTCTCTCAGGTTTCGAGAGCTCCTTATATTAGGAGAGTACACCAGTTACGCTTATTGGATAGTTTTCTTCCAAACCTTAGGCAGGTGTCGAAAGGTAGGGAAGAAGAAAACCAATTAGCCTAAGTATACTGTACAGAAGGTAAGAAGTAAAAACATATAAAGGGATTGGAGTGAGGGCAAGGAAAATTGCGACTACTGTCATGAATCTGGATAGTGGAAGAGGCATTACTAGGAATACCCGGGCACCTGCTCAAAACATTTTCATGTTTCGGTTTTACTATGCGCTATTAATTGAAAACTGCTTTCCCAATTAGATTCTGACTCCAGGGTATATATTTACCAGACTTGATTCTCACATCTATATGGCGTTACAGATACTGGGTGGGAGTAGAATATTGGGAATTGGGTGATTATATTCTCAATATCAGAATTCTTTGTAGCTGGTGATATTTGAGGAAGTCACCAGGGTTTTGCCTAACGGCAAATATTTGGTTTTGAAAATCCGTTGTTATGCACCAATTTCAAACCGATATATCTGTACATTTATTTTTTAAAGTGAAATATAACTTTTTGAAATTATGTTTATGAAATTTACCTTTATCGGTTGATGATTAAGTAAGGTGAATTCAATAACGGTGTAATTCTTCTTAACCATAATACAATTTTCAACCTAAGAAGCACAGGGTTTAAGTTATTAAACTCAAAGGACTTATACAAAGAATTGTATGTTGTCCGATATCCATTAGGACAAGGGGTTGGTACTCGTACTATATTCCGTTTACTTATGACTTCTCTGATTTTAGACACGTATTTCGTTGAAATACAATGTCCAAATTTTGAGAAGTTATAGGTACAAGAATAAAGTAGAGAACCATGCGTTGGAAGTATCAGGATTCTTCGAGGTGATCGAAAATATAAATACTTATGCTAGGTATTCTGTCTTAAGTAGTATATTTGAGAACTTACTTCTCTCTCGGGTTACTCATCCGTGGGTGGTCTCCTTGATGAGTAATGTTGCATGGCCTTCTTCCATTTTGTCGATATGCACTGGAAACAGCTGCATGATTTTTGAATCTGGTTTCAATTAAATTAGTGATTTTGTTCTATATTGGATATAGAATGGATTCATATCTTAACAATGTTAAGGTATATGGAGTTGTCCGGCTTATGCTTAAAACCGGAATCCGGATAAACTCAAGGCACGTTTCTGTAATGGAAGTTTGTGAAAGTCTACCCTAGCACCAGCAAGGGGTACGAGAGGCGTCAAGCATGCCAAATTCAAATTTTTATGGCGCTAAGCTAGACTATCCAAGATCATTAGCTAGGTGATTAGGGTTATGGTTTGATATCAACTAAAATTAAAGAAGCGAAAGATGTCTATACCCTCATAGATCGAGTACTTCACTTCACATGCTCCGTGTAGTAGTCCTGCGACTCCACTAAGCTCCACTTGAGGGTTTGGACGAGTTTCCTCCGATGACCTTCGCGCCGAAGATGATCCACGCGAAGTCCCTCCAACTCAAGCCACTTCTACACTAAACTCTTTAGCGTAGGAAACACACTACACTCGATCACTAGTCAAGTGTAGGATGGTGAAGTAGGGGATGTTAAAAACTCACATGTTTATGTTCAAGCTTCATGGTTCACATCACATGTGAGGGTTGAAGCTTAAACCATGGGATTGAGGAAGAAGAAGAAGCTAGAGAGAAACCATGAGAGCAACACAAGAAAATGGCTAAGTGTTAAGAATAAGCTTAGAAATGAATGGCAACTCTTGATCCCCTCACTCATTCAAGCATGGAATTAGCAATATAAAATTGCAACCATACTTGAATAGTGAGTCAAGATGAATAAAATAACATAAAGCCCATACTTGAATTTGGTTATATTACATTATCAAATCAACACTTGATTCGACAATCTGGTTATATCACATATAACCCAACCGATAACAGATAACTGCCAGATTACAATATGGTATCATATATACGTATTTAATCAGGCCCACACACATATCACATATGTGTCATACTTCGTTTCGCTTGAACCAGAGAACTTCTGTGTGGGACTCTAAAGACTCGTCAATACGCCAGCAGTAGGTGATGATCACATCAATCACCTACAAGCCGTCAGCGGTACTAGCTGGACGTAACGTCTACCCGGGTATTGAGCGATATGAAGATCAACATGCAAGCCTGTCCATACTCTCCATGAAGCCTATCAGTAATATTACCGTATAGTCCGGTCTCTTCGTCTGATATGTCGCATATCATGTCTGGGGGTGGTAAACGTCAGTCCCCGGTAACGTGATAAGTCATGTCGATGTCTGGCCTATAACGGTTTGAGAAACTACCGATAACACTTATCAGTAAATCTCGGCAGCAGCCCTGGCCAGGGACTTCCAGTTATAGCCAATCGAGCATAGCACAACATCAACCCCTAATACCGGGAGAGACGAAACCCCTCCTATCGCTCATTGCATCCATGCGACTCGGGACTGTACCCAAAATCCACCTGTTTGCACGTCTCCTTTGAGCGTGGTAGGGAGGAAATCAAAGAACAGTGGGAGCCGCACAAGACTCTATGACGATATCGGGTTTACAGACTAACATGTACCAGTGTCACCAGAGGACTGCTATCTGACGATAGGTATACTACCACATAGGAGTCCTCGACGAGTCCGTTGGGTGTACCCATTCTACAATGAGCACCTGTGTACAATCTTTGATGTCACACACCAATGGTTGTAGGATCAACCATCGCCCACGAAGGGACAAGAAACGTACACACTAGTTTACTCTGGAATATCGATGCCCTAGTCTCGATATTCCCTCGAATAGGAACTGATTAAAGGATGTACTTTTGGACCACCCTGGCCCTACTAGTATGATCTCATCATAGTCCTGGTAGTCAAGTACATATCCTAACGGCTTTATCAACATGTAAGAGACAAACAGTATAAATACCAGTCTACATGTTAAGATAAAGGTAACCTGATAGCATACTATCATGTCGAGTAAGAAAGTCCTCTATATATATGTCCAAGCATCCACTATATCATCAATAATGGCCTCTAAGGCATACATATTCCTAACAGTTTGTGGGTTATCCCAAGCTTTGACGAGGGTTAACATTTTACCATTTGAAGGATCAATAATTATAATGTTCTTGACTCGCCACCCGTTTTAGTAAAATAAATTCTTTTCAGAAAACATTAGTGAGAGCATGGTAGAACTGGAAGTGATTCCAGAACAACAAACGATTACTGAAAATTTGGTAGAAACTAAGAATTCAATTGGATTCGACAATCCATTAGCCACTCCGCAGATTTGGCGAGTAACCTCAGCCACCCGAGAGGTACTTCGATTTCCTCCAAGATGGTGATAGGGAGTTTTTGATAACCCAAGCTTGCCAGTATTGCTTTCCTAAACAATGATATCTGGCAGGTGGATGAATATACGTCATTATAAATTTGCTTTAGAAGTGCACGAGTATATGACTCTGCCAAAGGGTTCTTGTAGTCAGTGGGAGCAGCGGAAGCGTGGTGAACCAGTAGCTTATGTATATTTATAGACTAAAGCAAGTATAGTGGAGATAAATCATCTATTTCTGGTGTGACGGTGATAGAGTTTGACTTCATCAGAACAACAGATGGACCTGGTAAGAAGGTAGTAGGGAGTGATGTCCTGGTATTTGGATGACATACTCCTGATAGGAAGTGATGTTCCTATACTACGATCGGTTATACTGTGGCTGTCACAAGGTGTTTTCTCCATATAGGATCTGAACAAAATATCAGGGATTCTAGTGACTAAATCTATGGTTTTAGATCAAGATTTGGGAAGTGTCCCAATTCAGGTACTTCGACACTATTCTAAAGTGTTTTAAAATGGACGACTCTTGGCGTGGTGGTGTACCCACAGGTGATGGAGTCACCCTTGTAGGGTGTTTTTCGTCACCCCATTGAGATGGGAATACGCGCGCGCTTGTCAGGCGCATTACAGATTCCCCCTGCCTAGGGTAGTGATCGCACGCTTTTGGCGTGTCGGATGTTCAAAGTTCTAAAGATATAACCCCGATCAGGACGGTGTCGCTTCGCAGCTAGCCGGTTGAGCATGGGTCGATCCACAGGGAGATAGTTGTATGTCCGTTCAAGTTTTAGACGAGTCAATAAAGAATGTGTATATGTATTTTCAGTTCTATCCTAAGTGTTCGTATTTATGTTCAAGTAAGCTTGTTAAGGTTAAGGTCGGTTAGTAGAGTTAGGATTAGTCTTGTGCATGTCTGTTGCCATCCTTAAGACGATGTTGGGATAATCGAAAGTAGCGGGGATTAGGAGGACATAGAAATGGGATTTGCGAGTTTAAGCAAGCTTTCCAACGCTAAATTCATTCCTAGTGCCCCTTGTCCGTCCGCTAAATACACTTATTTCCAACCCTCGGCCAAACACCCGCAACCATGTATCCAAATAAGTCACAACTACATGTCACGTTGTAGCACGCTTAAAGGACTTCTCAACTTAGGTCGCGGCTACATGTCACGTATAGCGCGCCTAAGTGAGGGAGTTGCGCTTGTTTGGTCGGGGTTCATTCAAGATGTTTGGCGAAAAGAAGCACAAGGGATTTCTCTGTCCCTCATACCACCTTCCTTAGCCTTAACAAGAGGGAAATTATTCACACATTATAAAAGAAAAGAAAACAAAACAAGAAGGAAGAAAAGAAAGGAAAAATACGGTTTTACAAGTGAAGCAAGCTAACTCTTGGGTCCTCACCTTAGCAAGGAACTCCGTCAAGTATCATCGCTTGAAAATACGGATAAAAGAAGAAAAGAAAAGAGAACAAAAAAAGAAATAACAACAACTAGTTAACAACAAATAATAAAGTTACACTAGAAATTAAATTACAATGCAATGAAATAAAAATACTAGATAAGAAAAATAACCCTCATCTTCATTTCATCATCCACACAATGCTCTCACTACATTTTAATGGAGGAAGACATGAAGAAGAAGAAGAAGAAGCTAAACTAAATCCTAACAAAAAGAGATGGGAAAAGAACACATGAAGAAGACCCTTGGCTTGGCAAAAAACTGGGCTATTTATAGGCTGCGTGCTGAAACCCAAGGGCAACATTCTGGCCCTAATGCAAAGACCAAACTACCCCCAAAATTTGGTCAGATGATGACACTAAACAGCGGCGGATCCGCCGCGAAAACCCAAATTTGGCGCCTGTTCCGCCGCGGTTTTGTGGAATTGGGGTCTCGTATTTTCTGGGTATCCTTGTGTTGCAATCTTATGTTGTTCTACATGTCCCAAATTGCAAAATGCCTTCTGTCACGACCCGAAAGTACGGAACGTGACTGGCACTTAGATTACGCGACGTCTAAAGGCGTACCGTAACCTAAGTCAGCCAAAGCCCAGAAATCTAACCTAAAATCAAAAGAGAGTGAAGGAAAACCTTTAATGAAAACTATTTTCAAATCAATTAAGTTGCAAAGAATCCCTTTTTAAAAACATCAAAAATTCCCAAAAATTTCGGCAGAGTCTCCCCTGTATTTTCTATCCCCCAAAATGGGTACAACAAGATAATACATATGAAATCATAAAAATGGCATCCCCAAGCGGGAGCTAGCTCTTCGCCCAAGGCGGATCACAACCACATGCAATATATAAGCAATACCAAGAAAAGAGCATAGAAGAAACCCAAAATATCAGAAAACGCAACGCCGGCTCAAGTGAGCTCGACCCAAAAGAAACCACAAATATACAAATCTCTCAGTCTCATCACTAGGTCGCATATACAATACAAGTGGTAGATGGAGAATACTAGATACAAAGATAAAGCAAAAAGAAATAAAGTATACTCGCAACCCACCTACGGGCGATGTCGCGAGTCTGAGCAAAATGAGCTGATGATAAGATAGCCCGCCGCTACAAAGATGACGGGTCCGACCTGCAAGACACTGTGGCACAACGGGGGTGAGTTGCCAGCTCGTGAGTAAATATAACATCTACTAAGGCAATCGTAAGAATGCACGCAATGCGGAACAACATGTATGTCCATATGTGATATAATAACTCTAGTATGCATGCACATGTATGCAATATCTTTTCTAACTCTTTAAGTGATTTAAATGTTAATGTTACTGCATTCTTAACTTTTAGAAAATGAATGTCTGCATAATAGCTAAATATCATCAAGAAATCCTCTGAAAACCCGTGTCAAGCATCGACACCAAATAGGAATCATATCTGTCTCAATATCGGGCTCCGTCAGTCCGGATCGGCCCATATCACAAATCTCACGACAACGGTCGGTATCCTCCGGATATCCGCCGCGCCAGACATCACCGGTAGGTAGTCTTCCCCTGCCAGGCTCATCGTCTACAACTCGATCTTCTTGCCCCGGGGTACCATACCGGGCCCACCATGTACCCGAGACGGTTCCTCCACTCCTCGAATCGGGTCTCGAAATCCAACAGAAAACATGAAAACTCATGGTGGACGACACATACATCACGAGAAAACCGCAACTTTGTTTTGAAAAAGATAAATATAAGGTTTTGTTAAATTCTTGCGGTTTTTCCCCAAAATCCAGAAATCGCAGCAAACTGAAATCCTCAAGAAATCATAATGTCCACATGTTATGTATGATAAGTGTCTATGATATCAATGTATATGATGTGAGAGTTTGGCTAGAAATCTATGTAAATATGATAGTAATGCGAGGTATATGCGTACGATACAATCTCAAATATCATGCATGAATGCAATGGCGTTACTAGCTAAACAGGTTTTTATAGTGCACGTGGCATGGAAAATACCAAAGGCGTGTGTGTCACATGAATAGTGCGCGTGCAATAGATGCCAATGGTAAGGTGTTCGTGTCCTACGAAATGATATCGCATATGTATATATGAATGTCATATGAATGTCCATGCAATCTAGTATAGGGTTAGCTGTAAGGGTATGCAATGTGCGTAAATGGATAAGCTAGCTAACAATATAATTATTGCATAAAGTAGAGTAATCCTAACTAGGGAGGGGGCGCCTCGCGCCATCCAGACGATTCCCCCGTAGATGAATATATCTACTCACCAGAAATCCCCGCTAATCTGATCCGGCCACCGCTTTGCCTTTTCGCGCCGTATCCGAAGTTTCCCCGACCGATCCTAGAATTGCATAACACAAAATATAAGGTTACAGATTTCTGAAATGATGCAACTCACACTATGAAAAGATCGACGCTCTCGAATTAATCACAACGTGCACTCGGTACGCGGAAAATACACGAAAATCGCTAAAACCTTAACTAAAATCGCCGTATCGGGGAAATCGATTAAACTACAACCCGACTAGACGAAACCCCGCGTTCGCGCATTCTAATAATCCTATACGAAGCTAATAATATTGCTAACCTAACGCAAATTGATCGCCTTCTATTTCTACAAAAAATCTAGCAAGCGATTTCTTTACCGATTTGTTACAAACATCGAAATTTATCGATTTAGTAAGCATACCAATACACAATTAACCACTCCAATCACCTAGATAACCATCCCTAACATAATCCAAGCATTATGCTACCAACCCTAATTTCTAAAATCAAAACCTTCACTTGATTTTTCCAAATCAAACATTTACTACAAAACTAATATTTAGAATTGAAATTCTAGCACAATTAAACCTCAAGTAAGCAACTAGTTTAGGATTTTCACCTCTCAATCTTAAACCCTAACTTGATCAAGTCTCCAAGAAGCCTCCTTTCATCATTTTTTGAACTAATATGGGTTGAAGAGAGAATGGATTAGGTTTTTGGTTTGAATGGAGATGGAAATTTGTTGATTTTTATGAATTTTTGCTATGAATTTGAAGCAAGAATGAAGTGAAGAAAGGGGGAGAGCTGCTGTTGAGGCTCGGCCAGCAGTAGGAGGAGGGGGTTTGTGGATTTTTGGAGAAGTTTCTAGGTCCAAAACACCCCCATGTTATCATTTAATGCATTTCTTTTCAACATTTTACAAAAAAACCCCTTATTTTACCTCATTTTTCATTAAATTTCCTTCCTTAAAACTAAAAGTTTGCAAGCCATGATATAATTTTATTAACACCATATTTTAGCTTATAAAGACTCCTAATTAAGAAATTTACCTAATTAAATTTGTATTTATCCCTAATTAAATGTATTTAAAAAGGCTTAAAATAATAAAAAAATAATTAATTACGAAATTTTTTTTATTTAACTAGAAAATTATAAATGACATTTTAGTGAAAAAATTATAGTAATATCTTGTCTAAATTTTGTATAATTAGGTCTACAATGAAAATATCAATTTTGACTTTTAACGGAAAAAGCCGAAAAATTTGCCGATTACCGAAAAACTGCCTAAACGATTTTCGAAGGGTTACAATCTTCCCTCCTTAAAGAAATTCGGTCCCCGAATTTAGAATTTAACTACGCGTACCTTCAAAAAGATGGGGATATCTCTTCCTCATCTCGACCTCGGTCTCCCAGGTGACCTCCTCGCTGTTCGGGCCACGCCAAAGAACCTTGACAGACGGTATGACCTTCGACCTCAATTTCTTCACCTGCCGATCCAAAATGACAACCGGCTGCTCGGTGAAAGAAAGATCACGCTCTAACTGGATCGTCTGGTGCTGAATCGCCTGGGAAGGATCATGAAGGTACTTGCGGAGCATCGAGACATGGAATACGGGGTGAACATCGGGGAAGCTGGGCGGAAGAGCTAACCGATAAGCGACTGGACCAACACGCTCTAGGATCTCGAAAGGACCAACATATCTAGGACTCAGTTTTCCTTTCCGCCCAAATCTCATCACACCCTTCATCGGAGAGACCTTCAGGAAAACATGATCGCCAATAGCGAACTCGAGTCGGCGACGACGCTTGTCAGCTTAAGATTTCTGCCTGCTCTGTGCCGCTCTCATCCTGTCCCGAATCAGCTGTATTTTCTCGGTCGTCTCCTGCACGATCTGCGGCCCCAAAATACTGCTCTCCCTGAGCTCTGTCCAACATACTGGCGATCGACATCTCCTCCCATATAAAGCCTCGAAAGGTGCCATCTGAATCGTCTCCTGGAAGCTATTATTGTAGGAAAACTCGATCAAAGGCAAATGACGATCCCAGCTACCACCGAAATCTAAAACACAAGCTCTGAGCATGTCCTCAAGAGTCTGAATCGTACGCTTCGACTGACCGTCAGTCTGAGGATGGAAGGCTGTGCTAAAACTCAATCGGGTGCCCAAAGCTTCCTGTAGTTTCTGCCACAATCGGCTGGTAAACTGGGTGCCACGGTCGGACACGATGCAAGTCGGAACGCCATGCAGTCGCACTATCTCATCAATATAAACCTGGGCGTACTGAGAAAATCCAAAAGTGGTCTTCACTGGCAGAAAGTGAGCCGCTTTCGTCAGTCGATCTACAATCACCCAAATAGAGTCATACCCTCGACTGGTCCTGGGTAGACCCACAACGAAGTCCATGGAGACCTGCTCCCACTTCCACTCAGGGATGGGCAAAGGCTGTAACTCGCCGGCTGGCCTCTGGTGCTCGGCCTTGACTTGCTGACAAGTCAGGCATCTCGACACAAAGTCTGTAATATCCTTCTTCATCCCGTCCCACCAGTAAACCTCTCTCAAATCACGATACATCTTGGTGGAACCTGGGTGAACACTGTATACTGATCTATGTGCCTCCTCGAGTATATCACGCCTCAGTCCCTCTGAATCTGGCACACACAGTCGAGTCCCAAATCGAAGTATCCCCTGATCATCAATCACGAACTCAGAAACTCTGCCCTGCCGAATCTGCTCAATAATCTCTAAGATACGGGCATCGCCGGACTGTGCCTCGCGAATACGGTCAAGTAACTGTGGACGTGCTCTGAAATGGGCCAGCTGTCCCCCCGAAGAAGTAAACTCGAACTGCACTCTGCTGTCACATAACACCTGCCAATCCGCCGTCGACTGCATCTGTACTGCGCTCAAACAAGATAGGCTACCTCCAGGCCTCCTACTCAAAGCATCTGCCACCACATTCGCCTTGCCCGGATGGTATAGAATCTCGCAGTCATAATCTTTCACCAACTCCATCCAACGGCGCTGTCTCAGGTTCAGGTCTCGCTGCTGGAAGATATACTTCAAACTCTTGTGATCAGTGAATATTTGGCACGACTCACCGTATAGGTAATGTCTCCAGATCTTAAGTGCAAACACTACTGCAGCCATCTCTAAATCATGGGTTGGGTAGTTCTGTTCGTGCTTCCTCAGCTGCCGAGAAGCATACGCGATAACTCTGTCGTGCTGCATCAATACACATCCCAGCCCCACTCTAGAAGCATCACAATACACCACGAACCCGCCTAATCCTGAAGGCAATGCTAACACTGGAGCAGTAGTCAGACGAGTCTTCAACTGCTGGAAGCTATCCTCGCATGCCTGGGTCCAATCAAAAGGAACCCCCTTCCGGGTCAACCCGGTCAACGGTGCAGCAATGCGGGAGAAATCCTGGACGAAACGTCGATAATAGCCGGCCAGACCTAGAAAGCTGCGAACCTCTGTAACTGATACTGGTCTAGGCCAACGCTGAACTGCCTCGATCTTCTTCGGGTCCACGCAAATACCATCTCTCGTCACCACATGACCCAAGAAGTCGACACTGTCTAGCCAGAATGCGCACTTGGAGAATTTGGCGAACAGCTGATGCTCCCTCAAAGTCTGCAATGTGATACGTAAGTGCTGCTCATGCTCCTCCCGGCTCCGAGAATAAACCAAGATGTCGTCAATGAACACAATGATGAACTGATCGAGATACGGCCTGAATACGCGGTTCATCAAATCCATAAAAGCTGCCGGGGCATTGGTGAGCCCGAACGACATCACCAAGAACTCATAATGACCATAACGAGTACGGAAGGCGGTCTTCGGAATATCCTCCTTCCGAACCCGCAACTGGTGATAACCTGACCGTAAATCAACCTTCGAGAAAAACCCTGCACCCTGGAGCTGATCAAATAAGTCATCAATGCGGGGTAGGGGATATCTGTTCCGCACAGTAACCCGGTTCAGCTGACGATAATCAATGCATAAACGCATACTTCCGTCCTTCTTCTTAACAAACAGGATGGGAGCACCCCAAGGTGACACACTCGATCGGATAAGCCCTTTGTCCAGCAAGTCCTGTAACTGATCCTTTAGCTCTCTCAGCTCTGCGGGGGCCATCCGATAAGGAGGTATAGAAATAGGCCCCGTGCCAGGGATCAAGTCAATACAGAACTCAATCTCGCGCTCTGGTGGCAGACCAGGAAGCTCGTCAGGGAATACATCAGGAAACTCTCTCACAACAGGGACCTGGTCCAACGGAACCTCTGTGGAGCTAGTATCACAAACATAAGCTAAGAATCCTTGACACCCTTTCCTTAAGAGCTGACCAGCGCGAAGAGAAGAAATTAAGCTGGGAAAGGTAGCACTACGATCTCCCTGAATAATAAGAACCGGCTTACCAGGAAAACTGAATCTGACTGCTTTTTCACGGCAGTCCACGGATGCATAACAGGTGGCTAGCCAGTCCATACCAAGAAGAACGTCAAAGTCGAGCATATCGAGGAGAATCAAATCTACTGAAGAATCTCTCTCCCCGATACGAACGGAACAAGATCGGTACACAAAACGGGCAACAAAAGACTCGCCTACCGGGGTAATAACGACAAGCGGCTGATCTAACGGAGAAGACTCTCGGCCCAACCTCGGTGCAAAATACGTGGAAACATAGGAGTGTGTGGAGCCTGGATCAAATAATACCCGTGCATCAAAAGAACATACTGGCAGAGTACCTGTCACGACGGCATTGGATGCCTGTGCATCCTGAGGAGTCAATGCGAATACTCGGGCCTGTCCACCACTGATAGCTGGCTGTCCTCTGCCTCTACCTCGGCCTCTGCCTCTGCCTCTGTCGCCTCGTCCTCTCTGAACTGGACCGCCACGCCCACGGCCTCTGGAAGCATCTGGCTGGCGTGAAGCATCATCAGGAGTAGGAAGTAAAGCTCTCTGCGAAGGTGGTGAGGGTGGTAAAGTCACATGCGGGACTGTCGCTGCGCCCGGACGTCCCATGGTACAGTCTCTGATACGGTGGTACTGACTCCCACACCGAAAACATCCTGGAGACGACTGCTGGGTCTGTGGATATGAGCCAAATAACTGACCTCGTCTCAATCCTCTGCCTCCGCCATCTCCCGGAAATAATCTATCGCGGTGTCTGCCCATCTGCCGCTGAGCTGGCGTATCAGTACGGATCCTCTTCGGCCCAGAAACGACCGGAGTCTCAGCAACACGCTCCTCCAATAGTAAGGCTGCATCCATCGCGGCTGCGTATGTGTCAAAATGCTGGGTGCCGATGGCAAGGAATAGCTGTGTATCAAGCCCTCGCACAAACCTCTTTATTCTCTTCTCTTCTGTGTCGACTAGGTACGGTGCATATCGAGACAACTGGGTAAACTGTATATCATACTCCGACACTGTCATCCCAGGAGTCTTGCGCAAAGACTCAAAACTACGGGCTCGAGCATCTCGGACACTCTCCGGAAGGAAACGGGCAAGAAATGCAGATGTAAACTCATCCCAGGTCATAGAAGGCAGACCTGCAGCTCGGCCTCTCTCTACTGAGTCGTACCATGTCTGGGCAAGACCCTCCAGACGAAAACTCGCAAACTCCACCAATCTATCCTCAGAACACCTCAACGAACGGCCAATCCGTGCCATCCTATCGAGAAATGTCTGCGGGTCCTCTGTCGCATCTGTACCGGTAAAAGCTGGAGGTCTCAATCTCATGAACTCCTGTAGTGAAACAGGGATAGTCTCCGTAGTAGCAGCAGGAGTGACCATCTGTGCAGTAGGTACGATCGTGGTCTGTGGGGTGGAAGGAACGTCCTCGGATCTCTGTGCCCGGCTGGACTCAACTAAAGATCCCATCATCTGCCGCAACTCTTGCATGCCGGCCTCTAATCTGGCAATACGGTCAGGATAAGGCGGATCAGTAGGACCCTGAGGGGTAGGCGTATCCTCCCGCTCGATCCTCGCCTCAGACGGGCCCGCCCGAATCTCATCCCTAGCGGCAGCCCGCTGAGCTCTCGTAGTCTTTGGCGGCATCGAAGCTAGAATAAGAAAAAGGACTGATAAGATCATTGCAATTGAATCAAGGAATGCAAGGAATCAAGAAAGGAAATACAAGCAATTATGTCCTAAGGTCACTTAGGCGGAGTACCGTATCGTAAGTATGCCGCGGACCATACCCACGCTACGCCACTCTGCTTAAGTCACCTACTCCATCTACCAAGGTCGTCCTACACTCAGAAAGGTAAAACCTAAGCTCTGATACCAACTTTGTCACGACCCGAAAGTACGGAACGTGACTGGCACTTAGATTACGCGACGTCTAAAGGCGTACCGTAACCTAAGTCAGCCAAAGCCCAGAAATCTAACCTAAAATCAAAAGAGAGTGAAGGAAAACCTTTAATGAAAACTATTTTCAAATCAATTAAGTTGCAAAGAATCCCTTTTTAAAAACATCAAAAATTCCCAAAAATTTCGGCAGAGTCTCCCCTGTATTTTCTATCCCCCAAAATGGGTACAACAAGATAATACATATGAAATCATAAAAATGGCATCCCCAAGCGGGAGCTAGCTCTTCGCCCAAGGCGGATCACAACCACATGCAATATATAAGCAATACCAAGAAAAGAGCATAGAAGAAACCCAAAATATCAGAAAACGCAACGCCGGCTCAAGTGAGCTCGACCCAAAAGAAACCACAAATATACAAATCTCTCAGTCTCATCACTAGGTCGCATATACAATACAAGTGGTAGATGGAGAATACTAGATACAAAGATAAAGCAAAAAGAAATAAAGTATACTCGCAACCCACCTACGGGCGATGTCGCGAGTCTGAGCAAAATGAGCTGATGATAAGATAGCCCGCCGCTACAAAGATGACGGGTCCGACCTGCAAGACACTGTGGCACAACGGGGGTGAGTTGCCAGCTCGTGAGTAAATATAACATCTACTAAGGCAATCGTAAGAATGCACGCAATGCGGAACAACATGTATGTCCATATGTGATATAATAACTCTAGTATGCATGCACATGTATGCAATATCTTTTCTAACTCTTTAAGTGATTTAAATGTTAATGTTACTGCATTCTTAACTTTTAGAAAATGAATGTCTGCATAATAGCTAAATATCATCAAGAAATCCTCTGAAAACCCGTGTCAAGCATCGACACCAAATAGGAATCATATCTGTCTCAATATCGGGCTCCGTCAGTCCGGATCGGCCCATATCACAAATCTCACGACAACGGTCGGTATCCTCCGGATATCCGCCGCGCCAGACATCACCGGTAGGTAGTCTTCCCCTGCCAGGCTCATCGTCTACAACTCGATCTTCTTGCCCCGGGGTACCATACCGGGCCCACCATGTACCCGAGACGGTTCCTCCACTCCTCGAATCGGGTCTCGAAATCCAACAGAAAACATGAAAACTCATGGTGGACGACACATACATCACGAGAAAACCGCAACTTTGTTTTGAAAAAGATAAATATAAGGTTTTGTTAAATTCTTGCGGTTTTTCCCCAAAATCCAGAAATCGCAGCAAACTGAAATCCTCAAGAAATCATAATGTCCACATGTTATGTATGATAAGTGTCTATGATATCAATGTATATGATGTGAGAGTTTGGCTAGAAATCTATGTAAATATGATAGTAATGCGAGGTATATGCGTACGATACAATCTCAAATATCATGCATGAATGCAATGGCGTTACTAGCTAAACAGGTTTTTATAGTGCACGTGGCATGGAAAATACCAAAGGCGTGTGTGTCACATGAATAGTGCGCGTGCAATAGATGCCAATGGTAAGGTGTTCGTGTCCTACGAAATGATATCGCATATGTATATATGAATGTCATATGAATGTCCATGCAATCTAGTATAGGGTTAGCTGTAAGGGTATGCAATGTGCGTAAATGGATAAGCTAGCTAACAATATAATTATTGCATAAAGTAGAGTAATCCTAACTAGGGAGGGGGCGCCTCGCGCCATCCAGACGATTCCCCCGTAGATGAATATATCTACTCACCAGAAATCCCCGCTAATCTGATCCGGCCACCGCTTTGCCTTTTCGCGCCGTATCCGAAGTTTCCCCGACCGATCCTAGAATTGCATAACACAAAATATAAGGTTACAGATTTCTGAAATGATGCAACTCACACTATGAAAAGATCGACGCTCTCGAATTAATCACAACGTGCACTCGGTACGCGGAAAATACACGAAAATCGCTAAAACCTTAACTAAAATCGCCGTATCGGGGAAATCGATTAAACTACAACCCGACTAGACGAAACCCCGTGTTCGCGCATTCTAATAATCCTATACGAAGCTAATAATATTGCTAACCTAACGCAAATTGATCGCCTTCTATTTCTACAAAAAATCTAGCAAGCGATTTCTTTACCGATTTGTTACAAACATCGAAATTTATCGATTTAGTAAGCATACCAATACACAATTAACCACTCCAATCACCTAGATAACCATCCCTAACATAATCCAAGCATTATGCTACCAACCCTAATTTCTAAAATCAAAACCTTCACTTGATTTTTCCAAATCAAACATTTACTACAAAACTAATATTTAGAATTGAAATTCTAGCACAATTAAACCTCAAGTAAGCAACTAGTTTAGGATTTTCACCTCTCAATCTTAAACCCTAACTTGATCAAGTCTCCAAGAAGCCTCCTTTCATCATTTTTTGAACTAATATGGGTTGAAGAGAGAATGGATTAGGTTTTTGGTTTGAATGGAGATGGAAATTTGTTGATTTTTATGAATTTTTGCTATGAATTTGAAGCAAGAATGAAGTGAAGAAATGGGGAGAGCTGCTGTTGAGGCTCGGCCAGCAGTAGGAGGAGGGGGTTTGTGGATTTTTGGAGAAGTTTCTAGGTCCAAAACACCCCCATGTTATCATTTAATGCATTTCTTTTCAACATTTTACAAAAAAACCCTTATTTTACCTCATTTTTCATTAAATTTCCTTCCTTAAAACTAAAAGTTTGCAAGCCATGATATAATTTTATTAACACCATATTTTAGCTTATAAAGACTCCTAATTAAGAAATTTACCTAATTAAATTTGTATTTATCCCTAATTAAATGTATTTAAAAAGGCTTAAAATAATAAAAAAATAATTAATTACGAAAATTTTTTCATTTAACTAGAAAATTATAAATGACATTTTAGTGACAAAATTATAGTAATATCTTGTCTAAATTTTGTATAATTAGGTCTACAATGAAAATATCAATTTTGACTTTTAACGGAAAAAGCCGAAAAATTTGCCGATTACCGAAAAACTGCCTAAACGATTTTCGAAGGGTTACACCTTCACAATTTCTTCAGATCTGCACAGTCTAAACATAGCTTCACTTTTGATTGATTTGACCTTTCTCCCTCGAGCTCCGCGCACCCATTGATTCTTGTGCTGCCTCTCTCGTGCTTTGTGCTTGTCCGAGACACGAATGACCACCGTCATTTGTCTTGTCTCTGGAACTGGTACGCTGCACTGGACGGATACGGATGATCGGAACCCGGCTTTTATCTGCTGGCAACGGATGTTTTGGATTTTGGCGTAACAGTGGAGATTTTGTATCATTTGCGTTATTTTGGACTAGAAACCTGTAGCCTGTAAATATGTAGCAGACACGGATTAAAAGCACCTACCTATAAATAAACGAGCATAAGAATGGGCGGTATAAAATGCAGTTTTATATGATGAACAAATACCCCCAAACTTAACTTTTGCTCGTCCTGAGCAAAACCAATTATTCACAAAAAAAAGTCCTAACCGCACTTTCGCAGGGAACGCGATTGCACTGAGCGTGTGCAACAAGCCGTTAAACCTCTGGGTGTCCCTAGTAGGAGGAGTGTTGTCTCCTGAGGGTTTTCAGCGGATTACACCCACAAAATCCCGTCAAGCTAGTGTCATAAGTTAACATCGATTCTACTCCTATAGTTCAGTATTTACGTTAGAAATTCTATCATCCTAAATTAGAAACATCCAACCCTTATGTTTCACGCCTCCTATCTACTTAACTTCAGATCCTATACGTTCCAAAAAAGTTTAGAAAGATGTTGGTTTCTCCTGAGTTTTCCTTCTAAAGTGCGGTCTTAAATCAGGGATTTTTATCAACTTTACAGAAAATATAAGTCTTATTCTTCATTTTTATCTTCTATCCAAACATCGATTGTATACCCCTACGTGTGTGTAAATTTGCACCCCTACACTCGAGAATTCAATTCAAGCTATAGTACCCTTACCCTAATACCTAATACTGCTTCTTTTCATTTAATGATGGACGGTGTTGCTCACACACCTTTCATGCGACTATTAATATTTCTTGAGGCACTAACGGCCGATTACTGAATGTGTGAACTTAAAGCGTAATTAGCAGTTTCCAGGTCTTAACTTTATTTATTTTTCTTTTTCTTTTTCTTTTTCAAGACCGGATATATTTTTCAATATGCTCTTTTGGTGTTTCGCTTTAAATACCGTTTTTTTCTTTCATACTAAGCTTTCAGGCAAGAGTATTTCTAGGTATCCTCTACTATCCCAAGTTTCAAGGTGCGTGTAAGTGCAGTTGTAGGGTATATACTTTCTGAATTTGAACTCAAGAATAGAAACTATTTTTCATACTTATCCTCCAGTAAAGCTTCAATACTTTCCCTTCATCTTGACTTAACTCAAGAACTGAACTCAAGATTACCTATTTCTCAAAAAAAACTGTAAGGATGTATACTTACCAAAGTTAGACAGAATGAGGGTTATTTTTAGGGTTTTCAATTCCTAAGCCTAGAATTTGTTATTTCTAACATATCAACTAAACTTTCAGAATAAAAATCTAAGTTACCCTATTAGCTAACTTGACGACAAAGTTTTTATATTTTGGAAAATTTTCGATTTTTTATGGGTTTTTTTTAAATAAGGTATGCAAATGCAGAATATACAAATGAATACGAAGGAAGAAAGCTTACCGAGCATACCCCCAAACTTAAACTTGACAGTGCCCTCACTGTCAGGCTACACCAAGAGGGTCAAAATTGTCGGCGCTCTCCAAAAGAAAATTTTATACAAAATAAAATAAAAAAGAAAACCAAAAATATATACACAAAAAGGTTCCCCCCCAAACTTAAGTGAAACAGTGTTTCCACTGTTTAGCGTTGAAGTTCACGATCGGGGGGGAAATGAACAGTATCAAGCTATACAAGGCCTTACACAGGCCAAAAGTGAGCACCAACCATTCAAAGATTTTATCTCTATAATGTGCTGGTTAGTGAAAGAATGCGGAGAGGTAAGAAATGGAGAATACACGAGACCGTATGGAGATAGAAGCGAGATACGGTCTCGGTATATGAGAAGAAGAATGGCGGAAGGGAGAAAGAAGTGGAATACGAACTTGAGGGTGGAAATGGATTGAATAAATTAGTACAATCTGTAATGATCGATGTGAAAAGATGGATTGTACTAATCTATCAATATGGCGAGAAATTGGGTCAAATCCCTCAAGATTCGTGAGAAACCATGGGTACGCCGAACTTGGTAAACCAGACACAGGAAGTGAAAATGATACGGTTTCTTGCAATGTCGGAACGATGGAAAGGATGGGGGGAAGTGATTGAGGAAGGGTGTCGGTTAAGGGTTCTGGAGGGTGTACACAGTCAATGACAGGGACAGGATGAATTGGAAAATCCGACTCATCAAGCAAAACTGGTTCATCCTAAAAAATATCCTCAAAATTCAGCACATCCATGCATTTATCCTCAAAATCCAGATGCATATGGGGTTCGGGAAAAACATTTAATGACTCGGATGATGAATTGGAGAGAAAAACTCAGCCAAATCTATGGGTTCATCATCCAAAATATTTCCAGCGTCAATATCCTCAATCAAGTGAAAATCAATTTTCTCAGACACCTCATCAAAAGCATGGATTTCAATCAATTTTAGTTCTAAGATGGAGGTGTAGAGGTCAAAAGGGTTGGGTGCGGTTTCACTCGAAAGAGACCCTTCACAATCGGGCAAATCAAACACTACAAAGTCACACAACTCATTATCCGTTCTATCTTTAATCAATGAATCGTTTGGAACACTAGATAAACATTCAAAATCGGAGTTGTGGGTTTCAATTTGCAATGGGTAGGTTTGATTTGGAAGGGTGTGTATCTCACTCTCTCCACTCAAATTAGCAGCCTGTTCTACCGCCTCATCATACATTGGAAAATGTGGAGCTAGTTGGAAACAAGCTACCGGTTCACTGGTTGTATGAGGGCAGCCATGGACGCATTCAAATCCATCATCTGTTGATACGACGCTACCCTAAAGTCTTCCAACGACTGTTCAAGACTAGACATGGGTTGTGAAGGGGCTTCAGTAAAAGATTCGAAGTTATTTGGATACTGGAAACTCCCAAAAGATGGTTCATTAGCAATGTCGAAGGTGCAAAAGTCGGGTAGGACTGGTAGGAATTGAATGGCTGGACAGGAGCAGGATCAACATTTGGATATGAAGGTGAATGGAATTGTTGATCCCAAGAATTTGTAGTGGTGAAAGGAGTGAAAGATCGGCTACGGGATTGTTCAATATGTTCAGCGATGGTCATGGGTCTTGGAGTTGCAACAGGACTCGAAAAATGAGTATCAACGTAAGAAGGGGTGAATGTTTGAAACGGTTGATACGAAGTGGATTGCGGAGTCAAATTGTTCGTCCTAGACGCGTCTATCCAATCTTTCAAAGAGATTTTGGGCATGGGGGGGTCGTTCGAAGTTCGGCCAAAACAAGAACCGTAGGAAGTTATGTCTGGTTGTGGGTACCAAAGTTCGGCAAGAGTTTTTCTAGGTGGAGTACCCATGATATGAAGAGAAGAAGAAGAAAATGAGGGGAAAAAGAATATGGATATTTTTTTTATATATATATATATTTTTTATTTTTATACTTTTTATTTTTTTTAAAAAATGTTTGTTTTTGGAGTTTTGAAATTGTTTGTTGTTTGAAAGAATACGGAATTATGGAACTAAACTTTATACAAGCACAATCACAATCACAATATGCACAAACACACCTAGAGCTAGGGTCTTCAAAGTCCAACTAGACCGCTCCTAGACTTCCAAGCGACAAGTTGCAGGATAACCCTCGAATCGCCTCTTCACTGCCAATTGTGGCCAGGTAAGCACAAGTGAGGTAAGGAGGGTTCCGCTCACGAATCACCGTGAGACGGGCCTTTTAAAATCACCTCCTTACTTGTCTAGCCTTGGCACCACAAAGTCAAGTTTAGATAAACGACCGATTCCCCTCAACCTTCACTTGTCCTAAATGAGCGCAACAAGTCCTTATGGGTTTGGTATAGATATTTTTTATTAGCTCAAGGTAATGCGTATGCAATTAGTGATTTGTGGGGTCTTGGGAAGGGTGATGAAATCCCCACCCAATCTGAATTGGTGTTATAGCCCCTTAATGTCCGTATTATTATATGCAAAGCGGTAAACAAACAAAAATCTAAAACAACAAAAAATTATTTTGCGGCGGAGCAATTCTGTGCAAAGATACCTGCAGAAAATACAGTATAGTGGAATTCAGAGAGGGGACTAAAGGAAAGAGAAGAGGTGTAAAAAAAATTGGGCTCAGAAGCCACAATAGGACCGCGGAACCGCCGCCGAATCCCCTCTTTGACCGCGGTTCCGCGGTCAAACAGTGGTATTGCGGCCTGAAACTTTGGTCAATACACGTGCCCTTCTCTGTACACCCTAATAAAAACCTCTGTTTCTTGATTGGATTACTGTACTTGCTCCAGATTAGCCTGCACACTTGCACACAAAAATTATCAAAAATAACAAAAAGATTTTATTTTATATAAATACAAAAAGAATATTAACCCGATTAACAAGAAAGAAAATACGTTACCGTCTCCCCGGCAACGGCGCTATTTGATCGCACGCTTTTGGCGTGTCGGATGTTCAAAGTTCTAAAGTTATAACCGCGATCAGGACGGTGTCACTTCGCAGCTAGCCGGTTGAGCACGGGTCGATCCACAGGGAGATGGTTGTATGTCCGTTCGAGTTTTAAACGAGTCAATAAAGAATGTGTATATGTATGTTCAGTTCTATCCTAAGTGTTCGTATTTATGTTCAAGTAAGCTTGTTAAGGTTAAGGTCGGTTAGTAGAGTTAGGATTAGTCTTGTGCATGTCTTTTCCCATCTTTAAGACGATGTTGGGATAATCGAAAGTAGCGGGGATTAGGAGGACATAGGAATGGGATTTGCGAGTTTAAGCAAGCTTTCCAACGCTAAATCCATTCCTAGTGTCCCTTGTCCGTCCGCTAAATACACTTATTTCCAACCATCGGCCAAACACCCGCAACCATGTATCCAAATAAGTCACAACTACAAGTCACGTTGTAGCGCGCTTAAAGGACTTCTCAACTTAGGTCGCAGCTACATGTCACGTATAGCGCGCCTAAGTGAG
The DNA here is from genome assembly GCA_030015575.1 of Agapanthus africanus. NCBI lineage: Eukaryota > Viridiplantae > Streptophyta > Magnoliopsida > Asparagales > Amaryllidaceae > Agapanthus > Agapanthus africanus. Next base: position 215,680,066 of record JASDDO010000008.1, read on the forward strand.
AGAGTTGCGTTTGTTTGGTCGGGGTTCGTTCAAGATGTTTGGCGAAAAGAAGCACAAGGGATTTCTCCGTTCCTCATACCACCTTCCTTAGCCTTAACAAGAGGGAAATTATTCACACATTATAAAAGAAAAGAAAATAAAACAAGAAGAAAGAAAAGAAAGGAAAAATACGGTTTTACAAGTGAAGCAAGCTAACTCTTGGGTCCTCACCTTAGCAAGGAACTCCGTCAAATATCATCGCTTGAAAATACGGATAAAAGAAGAAAAGAAAAGAGAACAAAAAAAGAAATAATAACAACTAGTTAACAACAAATAATAAAGTTACACTAGAAATTAAATTACAATGCAATGAAATAAAAATACAAGATAAGAAAAATAACCCTCATCTTCATTTCATCATCCACTCAATGCTCTCACTACATTTTAATGGAGGAAGACATGAAGAAGAAGAAGAAGCTAAACAAATCCTAACAAAAAGAGATGGGAAAAGAACACATGAAGAAGACCCTTGGCTTGGCAAAAAACTGGGATATTTATAGGCTGCGTGCTGAAACCCTAGGGCAACATTCTGGCCCTAAATGCAAAGACCAAACTACCCCAAAAATTTGGTCAGATGATGACACTAAACCGCGGCGGATCCACCGCGAAAACCCACATTTGGCGGCGGTTCCGCCGCGGTTTTGTGGAATTGGGGTCTCGTATTTTCTGGGTTTCCTTGTGTTGCTATCTTATGTTGTTCTACATGTCCCAAATTGCAAAATGCCTTCACAATTTCTTCAGATCTGCACAGTCCAAACATAGCTTCACTTTTGATTGATTTGACCTTTCTACCTCGAGCTCCGCGCACCCATTAATTCTTGTGATGCCTCTCTCGTGCTTTGTGCTTGTCCGAGACACGAATGACCACCGTCATTTGTCTTGTCTCTGGAACTGGTACGCGGCACTGGATGGATACGGATGATCGGAACCCGGCTTTTATCTGCTGGCAACAGATGTTCTGGATTTTGGCGTAACAGTGGAGATTTTGTATCATTTGTGTTATTTTGGACTAGGAACCTGTAGCCTGTAAATATGTAGCAAACACGGATCAAAAGCACCTACCTATAAACAAACAAGCATAAGTATGGGCGGTATAAAATGCAGTTTTCTGCGATGAACAGGTAGGCTGGGGTTTATTGATCGTGGGGATCCGAATCTCCGGCAACCGCGGACTAAGCTGTCGTTAATTACCCCTCGCCTTTGGAGCGAGGGAACCTCCGATTGACGGGTTAAACTGGTCATGCGAACTCAACGTGCACGGGTCGATCCATAGGGAGATGGTTGTATGTCCGTTCGAGTTTTAAACGAGTCAATAAAGAATGTGTATATGTATGTTCAGTTCTATCCTAAGTGTTCGTATTTATGTTCAAGTAAGCTTGTTAAGGTTAAGGTCGGTTAGTAGAGTTAGGATTAGTCTTGTGCATGTCTTTTCCCATCTTTAAGACGATGTTGGGATAATCGAAAGTAGCGGGGATTAGGAGGACATAGGAATAGGATTTGCGAGTTTAAGCAAGCTTTCCAACGCTAAATCCATTCCTAGTGTCCCTTGTCCGTCCGCTAAATACACTTATTTCCAACCATCGGCCAAACACCCGCAACCATGTATCCAAATAAGTCACAACTACAAGTCACGTTGTAGCGCGCCTAAAGGACTTCTCAACTTAGGTCGCAGCTACATGTCACGTATAGAGCGCCTAAGTGAGAGAGTTGCGTTTGTTTGGTCGGGGTTCGTTCAAGATGTTTGGCGAAAAGAAGCACAAGGGATTTCTCTGTTCCTCATACCACCTTCCTTAGCCTTAACAAGAGGGAAATTATTCACACATTATAAAAGAAAAGAAAATAAAACAAGAAGAAAGAAAAGAAAGGAAAAATACGGTTTTACAAGTGAAGCAAGCTAACTCTTGGGTCCTCACCTTAGCAAGGAACTCCGTCAAATATCATCGCTTGAAAATACGGATAAAAGAAGAAAAGAAAAGAGAACAAAAAAAGAAATAATAACAACTAGTTAACAACAAATAATAAAGTTACACTAGAAATTAAATTACAATGCAATGAAATAAAAATACAAGATAAGAAAAATAACCCTCATCTTCATTTCATCATCCACTCAATGCTCTCACTACATTTTAATGGAGGAAGACATGAAGAAGAAGAAGAAGAAGCTAAACAAATCCTAACAAAAAGAAATAGGAAAAGAACACATGAAGAAGACCCTTGGCTTGGCAAAAAACTGGGATATTTATAGGTTGCGTGCTGAAACCCTAGGGCAACATTCTGGCCCTAAATGCAAAGACCAAACTACCCCAAAAATTTGGTCAGATGATGACACTAAACCGCGGCGGATCCACCGCGAAAACCCACATTTGGCGGCGGTTCCGCCGCGGTTTTGTGGAATTGGGGTCTCGTATTTTCTGGGTTTCCTTGTGTTGCTATCTTATGTTGTTCTACATGTCCCAAATTGCAAAATGCCTTCACAATTTCTTCAGATCTGCACAGTCCAAACATAGCTTCACTTTTGATTGATTTGACCTTTCTACCTCGAGCTCCGCGCACCAATTGATTCTTGTGATGCCTCTCTCGTGCTTTGTGCTTGTCCGAGACACGAATGACCACCGTCATTTGTCTTGTCTCTGGAACTGGTACGCGGCACTGGATGGATACGGATGATCGGAACCCGGCTTTTATCTGCTGGCAACAGATGTTCTGGATTTTGGCGTAATAGTGGAGATTTTGTATCATTTGTGTTATTTTGGACTAGGAACCTGTAGCCTGTAAATATGTAGCAAACACGGATCAAAAGCACCTACCTATATACAAACGAGCATAAGTATGGGCGGTATAAAATGCAGTTTTCTGTGATGAACAGGTAGGCTGGGGTTTATTGATCGTGGGGATCCGAATCTCCGGCAGCCGCGGACTAAGCTGCCGTTAATTACCCCTCGCCTTTGGAGCGAGGGAACCTCCGATTGACGGGTTAAACTGGTCATGCGAACCCAACGTGCAGTGTACGTGTGTTTTTGTTTTAGGGGGGCATGGATATATCGGGAGCCATGCAGAGTTTTTACGGGGGTCCCGCTACCCGGTTAGCGGGCTGGGGGTCAAGGGGGCTAGCTACCCCCTTACGGGATGCGGGGCAGCGCCCCGGCCTAAAAATTTTCTTGGGAAGGACAGTGTTATAGAGTATGTGTATGTGCGTGTGTATATACATATATGTAAAAAAATAAAGGGAAAGAGCATCCAGAGGATGCGTGGGGAAAAGCGCCAGCGCTTTGGATGCTCGCGCTCCACGTGTCAGCATGTGGAGGCTCGGGCGCTAGCGCTTTGGACGCTAGCGCTTTGAGCGCTAGCACTCTGAGCGCAAGAGCGCTAGCGCTCCACGTGTCAGCACGTGGGCGCTCGGGCGCTAGCGCTCTGAGCGCAAGCGCTCTGAGCTCTAGCGCTCCACGTGTCAGCACATGGGCGCTAGCGCTTTGTCGCAAGCGCCCTGAGCGCAAGAGCGCTAGCGCTCCACGTGTCAGCACGTGGGCGCTCGGGCGCAAAAAGGGACTTGGTCCCTGCAATGGGAGTTGTACTCCTAGAAAGGAGCACTTATTATTATTATTTTTTTTTTGTGTGTGTGTATGAGGAGTTAAACTCCAAGGATGTTTTGAAGGTGATGAAGGGGCTTCTCCCCTTGAGCCCTAGTTCTTCCCCAAAGTGGGGTTTCTGGAGATGGGTCTCCTTCTTCTTCCTGTCGTTTGGCCGGATCATGAAGATCAAGAGATGTGAGATTTCAAAAATTTCTTCTTTTTGAGATCTAATGACAGATCCAAGTTCCCCTTTGTGGGTTTTGTGGTGAAAAACTATTTAGTTTTGGAAAAGGAAGAGTAAAACTCTTGATTTAATTCAAAAGAAAGAAGAAGGTTTGGAACCTTCAGAAAGAGGAAAAAGGCACAAACCCTAGGTTTTTGAGAGAATGAAAAGTGTATTGCTTTATTCATCATCGTGTTGCCTTATATAGACTTACATATTTGCATATAGCCCCTTGGGATTTACAAAATGGCATTTCGCCCATCCCATGTCTCATGTGCTATTTATTTTTGCACATAAGCCATGGGCTTACAAAAATTTGGCTTTATGCCCATTTTGTTTACATTCATGCATAAAAAATTACATAAAAATTATTTATTACATGATTTCATTTTGGCATGGGGGAGGGCCGGCCGCTTCATGTTCGGACTCGACCTGGGCATGGGCCCACTTGGCTTGGGGTTGACTTTGACTTTGACTTGGTCAACCGGGGTGCAATTTCGACTTCAACAAAGTGCCCCCATCAATAAATACACACCACATATGTGAGTCGTGTGCATGAAATTGATGGATCTTCTTTCACGTGGAGGCGACTTGCCTTGGTTCCCACTTTATGGGATGCACTGCTCTTTTTACGACGTGGACGGTCAACGCTTGATGCGTCTCCGAGACGGAGTGTCCGTGGTAGACGTTTCCCTTGCCCGGAATGATCTGATTCCTGCTTTGTAGGAAGCCTGCACTGCCCTTTTTGCGACATGGACGGTCGACGCTTGACGCGTGTAACACCCGAGTTCATTTGTACCAATTCCAGTTTCAGTATTTTACTTATCCATGGCCTATTCCTAATTTAGCGTGTTGGTGCGAATAGTATTTTACATGTTTTTGGGCATTCGACCCGACCCGCTTGCTTGAACCTGGTTGACTCTTATTATGGATTGCCTTGACATGTCGTATGGACCGGTGCACCTCATAATTTTGTATACCGGTATTTTATCCTATATCGCATCTATTGCATATAAAGGTTTAAATCATGTAAAATAAATTAAAATTGCTTTTCATGGCCTGCTTGATACCCCTAACCTTGTGCTAGCGTCCTTGCATCGTGCTCTCGCCCCGTTCAGTGAAACGGACGTGTTTGGATGGCTACGCGCACGTACGTGCGTCCGTTCTTGGGGGTATGCTTTTTAATTACAGAATCCTTCATTTCAAATTTTGGAACTTGCTGATAATTTTCATATTTCAAATCCAAATTTTGGACCCGATCCGGGCGCAATTCGGAATTATTTTGCTTTCCGCCAAATTCTAATTATTTAAATATTTAAATTCATTTAGCGTTCTCCAGCAAAAGATTTTGGTAAGATTAAACAGAAGAAAATATTTTACAATGGAAAATCTTTCCTTGTCACTGTAATCACTCTTTAGATTATTAAAAATCTTTATACATGTTTCCTGAGCCAATCAGAGCTCTTTATTTGCTTTGGGTCCCACCGTCGAATCTCTCCCTCTCTTCTATCTTTTCTTCTATCCCTTTTTTTAAAAAATCAGAAGTTCCCCCTCAAACCAAAGGGCCCCACGTCTCTCTCTCTCTCTTTCTTTCTCCTTCTCCTTCTCTCTCCTCCGCAGCTCTCTCTTTCTCCCCTTATCTTTCTCTCTCCTCTCGCACCCACTCTCTCTCCTCTCGCGATCACTATTCCCTTCTCGAGTCCCGTCACCGCGAGGAGATCCCGTCACCTCCCTTCTCTCGTTCTTCTTCTCCCTCGTTCAAAACCCGACCACGAGAAACCCAAAAGCTCATCGAACCCTAACCCTAAACTCCTCTGCCTATATATTCTCTACCTCACCATCTCCACCTCGTCTTCACCTCCCCTTCTTCTCTTCTCCTTTCCTCGCCACGTGAACACTGCAACCAACCCTAGACCGCAGAACCCATCGCCTCACCTGCACCCATCACCGACGACCTCCTCTACTCGTTGACACCTCACCCACCCCACTCCTTCTCCCCTCATCTCCATCATCTCCATCTTCTTCCTCTTCCACTGCACCCTGCACACCGCAAAACCCACAGAATCCATCACCACCACCTTGTACCGCCTCGTCGGTGATCATCTATCGCCGTCGCCATCTCACTCTGTCTCTCCTCCTCTCCCTCTCCTCGGTGCTTCTTCCTCATCATTATACCTGCGCACCAGGAAACCCAGACAATAAACCGAGCCTTAACCTTAACACACCCGAACCCTAGACTCGCCGGGAAACCCTCACGCCGGCAACCCTCGTCGTCTCCACCCCTTGCCGACTCCCCCCCGCAACCACAGAACGCAGCTATGGTAAGCCCTCTCTAATATTTTTCCCTCTTCCATTTTTCTCTCCATTCTTTTCTCCTGCTTATGTTTATTCTCATGTTCACTGTTGGTTCTCTTTTGCCGGGATCCGACGTGCCGACGACGATCCCGACGACCCAGCAAGGATACCTGACCCGTCTGATCACATCGTGCGTTGTTTGGACTCATTCCGTGTACCGTGCGCGCGTCGCGACTTTTCCGCCGACGCACAACGTTCCGTTTACCGTATCGTGATCCGATCAAGGCAAGTTAATCTTGCTACATGCTATTTAAATCATTATATACCTATTCTAATATATATCATACCTGTAGTTTAAATATAGTACCCCATGCATCATTTTATAACATTTCGATGTTCTGTTTGCATCTGTTCATATCATTTCAGATCTAGAACTTGAAACCTAACTGTTGCATTTAGTTTACTAAACCTAAATAACCACATTTATATGTTAGATCTCATAATCATAATCGTTTGCATAGCCATAATACCCTTTTGTAGTTTATACCCTATCGGACGACCGGTTGCATACATCTAGTCTAATTCATATTCAATTTCACATCTAGATTGTTTTGGTACATATTAATATGATTTTATTATCCACATTTGGTATACTGCCTTCATGAAATGTTAAAACTATCCCTTAAACTCAAACTGATAAACGTGCATCCAAGTAGTTTAATCTGTACCTATTTGCATATCATATTACGTGTGCCATTTTATTATTCGGATAATACCCATGCTGGTTTATCGATAACCACGTTTATATTAGTTGATTTGTGAGCACCCACATATTATTTGTGCTTCCTGACATGACATGTTGCACTTCCTATCTGATATGACATGGTACCGTACACTCCTAACATAACATGACACCTAAATACATTACTTGACCTGTCCTGATGTACCATGGTTTGACCTGTTACCTGATCTTTTGTCTAATGCCAACAAACCTGACATGTAGTCCTTACGGACCGTTCCTGTTGTCTATCCAGACAAACCTGCACCTACTTGATCCTGAGTTGGCATTAGTTCTTGATTACTGAATACCTGACTTGACATACATAACTTGGGGGTATGGGGAAATCAATGATGAAACCTGACTTGTAACTCGACAGTGTGCTACCTTTACCGACTAGTTTTAGAGGCTGGGCCAGCCTTGGGATGCTGCTGCTGACATCATCCATCGTTATCCATTTCCTTTCAGAGGCTAGGCCAGCCTTGGGATGATGCCATGGACATCATTCATCTTTACCCTTTTCCTTTAGTGCCTAGCGGCATGTCTCGGTTCAGCCCGAGAATCTGAGACCGTAGTCCCGGGCATGCACGGGATACTATTGAGTTACATCAATGATACATCAAATTGATTTCAAAGACTTGAGAGTAGATAACCCAATAGAACAGTTTAGTTTACTCACTGCACACTACCCTTCACTGCCCTGATTTACATTACTGTTACATGTGCTTTTCATTCATGATTATATTTGCATTGCCTGTTACCCTGTTTATATTTTATTGCTTGATGACATGACGCGCTGACGTCTGGGTTTTGCATGGCCCAAATTCTTCTACCTTGTGGCGGACTGATCAGGAGTATTGCCGATGTTAGACGAGCGGTGAAGTTCCTGTCGGTATGTAGTTTCACTTCCAGGTGTTTCATTTATTGTATCTTTTGGCTTCCGCATATTGTTATTTCTTGACTCTTTTACTCTGGCTTATGGACATGTACTAGATAGTTAGTTTACTTTCCTGTTCTTGATATCTCTACGGCCGTAATGTGACTGTGGAAGGATTTTTCCTATCCACGGGTAGCATGGTTGTCTATGTCACGTGCCCATCTTAGCGTACTCTGGGAAGCGGGGCGTGACATGGTTCTTTTGGTATCAGAGCCATAGGATATAGGTTAATTAGGTTGATTCTTTGTAGTTGGGTATTGGACCCAATACACGAATCAGAATACTCGTGATTAGGAACATGTCCTGCCACCTTGATTATCGTGATTGTTGAATCATATCCTTCTCTTGATCCTTTGTTTGGGCGATATGCAAACCACTTTGCATTTCGACCTGAAACCTTTTGGTTCTCTATTGTTTCTCCCTGTTTCTTGATTCTGATACTAGGATTTGGGCGACTTGGGTGGTGTTATGTAATTGTGCCCATGAACTGCAGCATGGTTACAATGCGGTACTCTATCTAAGTAACTTGGAGTCCTGGTCTTGATTCACTTCCATGTTCCATGATCGTTGTACTACCTTGTCCCTCTCGGTTTCATTGCTTACCAGTTATTGTTTCATCGCCATCTTGAATCATGTTTACCGTGGTTAACCCTCTTCAGTATCTTGACTTCGGATGAAGTTATCTTGGTATCTTACCCGTTCTAGTTTTTCCCCGCGTTAGGATTATTCAATCCTGGTGCATTTCTTTGTTTGTTGTTGTCTTGGGAATGGGATTTCGCGGCACTTTTCACGCTCATATTGATTGTAAGGAAGGGAAGGTGATTCTCCAGTTTCCCGGACATTCGGAAGTTGTTTTGCTGAAGGAAGCAGTTCTGTCGGGCCAGTCGAGTTAGGGCTAAGCCGACAAACAAGGTTCTTTCGTCAATGGCAGTGGATAAGGAAGAAGCGCCGGCTATATTTGAGAGTTTCATGGAAGTGTGAAAACATATCAGGTTTACCGCCGAGGCGAGACGTGGAGTTTGCGATTAAACTTGTTCCTGGTGCAGCGCCAATCTCAAGGGCATATTACCCGATGGCACCAGTGGAGTTGAAAGAAGTCAGGAAGTAGGTTGCTGAATTATTTGAGAAGGGTTGGTTCGCCGCAACAACTTAACTGGGGAAGCTCTAGATCTTCTAGTAAAGAAGAAGGAAGACACAGGGAAGGCGTGCATTGATTATCGAGAATTAAACCGAGTGATTATTATGAACTAGTACCCGGTCCCTCGCATTGGCGAAGTGTTTGAGCAGCTTAGTGGCGCGAGGGTATTCTCGAAGCTGGATTTACGGTTCGGATATCATCAGGTCCGAGTTAAATCAGAAGATATTTGCAAGACTGCGTTCCGAACTCAGTATGGACATTACGAGTATTAGTGATGCCCTTCGGAGTAACGAATACACCGGCAATATTTATGGACTTGATGAACCGAATATTTTCGCCATTCTTGGACCAGTTGATGGTGGTGTTCATTAAAGATATTCTGGTCTACTCAGGGAGTATTGAAGAGCATGCGGCACACTTAAAGATCGCACTGCAGACTTTGCGGCAAGAAAGATTATATGCAGAGCTGAGCAAGTGCAAGTTTTGGCTTAAAGAAGTAAAGTTTTGGGACATATCGTAGCTGGAGATGGAGTCGCCATTTACCCAGGGAAGATTGCAGCAGTTCAAGACCGGCCAATTCCGAAAAACGTTGCAAAGATCAGAAGTTTCGTGGACTTGCAGGAGACTATAGAAGGTTCATGAAGAGTTTTGCTCGTTTGGCAGAGCCTCTGACCAAGCTTACACGCAAGGAAGTACCATTTGTGTGGACAAATATGTGTGCGTCAGTTGTTAACCACTCTTGTTTTAACCGTGCCAGACAATTCCAGAGGATTGGTGATCCACAGCGACGCATCTGGGAAAGGTTTGGGATGTGTTTTGATATAGCATGAGAAGGTTGTAGCTTACGCGTTGAGACAGTTGAAGACCCATGAGAAGAATTACCCAACTCATGACTTGGAGTTAGCAGCTGGGATTTTCACTTTGAAGATTTGGAGACACTACTTACTGGACGAAAGGGGTCGAAATATTCACCGATCACAAAAGCCTAAAGTACGTGCTGGCTCAGAAGGAGCTAATTATGAAACAGCGAAGATGGTTGAAGCTGATGGCTGACTACGACCTTGATCTTGGGTACCACCCGGGAAAGTTAATGTTGTGCCGGAAGCGCTTAGTCGGTTGCCAGAAATTCTGATGTTGACTACTTAGAAGGAACTTAGTGAAGACTTTCGGAGATTCGAGTTGGAGATCGTGCTACCGCGTTCTTTGGGATAGATGATGCAACTGCAAGTACAGTCATCGTTGATCGAGGATATTAAAGCAGTGCAATTGCAGGACCCATGATTGCAGAAGTTTCGAGAATAGGTTGAAGTTGGACTTCGAACGGGCTTGGTGATTCTTGAAGATGGTTCGTTGTGATAGTTGTTTGTGTGTGCCAATGGAGGTAGTCGCGAAGAAGTTATGAAGGAGGTGCACAGTTACATGTATCCCGTACATCCAGGAAGCATGAAGATGTACCGAGATATACGACAACGTTTTGGTAGGAAGGCATGAAACAGGAGATTTCCTGTTTGTAGCAAAGTGCTTGGTGTGTCAGCAAGTTAAGGTTAAGCATCGAAGGATTTCCGGTTTATTGCAACCACTTCTGATTCATCAGTAGAAGTGAGAACATATAACCATGGATTAGTGAAGACTTTACCGCGGAGTCCAAAGGGCAATAGTGCAGTTGGGTGATTGATGATTGTTGGTTAATCAACGGAAGCGTTAGCAGAGCAGTCCAAACAGGAGATTGTAAGATTGCATAGAGTACCGGTGAGCATCGTGCCCGACCGTGACGCTCGTTTCTTATCACACTTTTGGGAGGAGCTTACAGGGAAGTTTGGGGACTCGATTGAGAATAGTACAGCTTACCATCCTCAAACAGATGTCTGGGCTGGGAGAACGATTGAAACTCTTGAAGGTATGCTAAGAGCTTGCAAGTTGGACTTCAGGGTTCATATGAGGATCATCTACATTTAGTGGAGTTTCTTACAACAACAACTTCCAGGAGACTATACAGATGGCTCTATTCAAAGCTTTATATGGTCGTAAGTGTCGACCTGTTGTTGGGACGATGTCGGTAGACGAAGATCGTTGGGACCAGATTTGGTTGTGCAGACAGTTGAGAAGGTTTATACTATCCGGAAACATGTGAAAGCAGGACAAGACCGACAAAAGAGTTGGGCAGTTACATCGAGAAGACCTCTAGAGTTCGCCGTTGGTGTTTTAGTATTCTTGAAGATGTCACCGACTCGAGGGGTGATCCGTTACGGAAGTCGAGGAAAGTTTAGTCCTCGATTCGTTGGACCTTTAAAGATTTTGGGGCGTATTGGAGAAGTGGCGCATCGTTTGGTGTTACCAAAATCTTTGGAGAACGTTCTTGACAAGTTTCTTGTATCTCAACCCCGTAGGTATGCTCGAGATGAAATATTTGTATTGGATCTTTCGGAGATGACTGTACGAGAAGATTTAACCTTTGAGGAGCAACCAATGTCAATTGTGGATCGAAGGGAAGAGGTTCTTAAGAACGAGGTTATCACTGTTGTACTTGTTTTCTTGAAGTAATCGCTCACATGGAGAATCAACTTGGGAACGAGAAGATGAAGTCCGACAGAAGATTTCTCACCTATCCTTATAGTTTCTTGATTGATTATCCTTTCTTATTCTGGGAATTTCGAGGACGAAATTCTTTTGTAGTTGGGTATAATGTAACACCCGAGTTCATTTATACCAATTCCAGTTTCAGTATTTTACTTATCCATGGTCTAGTCCTAATTTAGCTTGTTGGTGCGAATAGTATTTTACATATTTTTGGGCATTCGACCCGACCCGCTTGCTTGAACCTGGTTGACTCTTATTATGGATTGCCTTGACTTGTCGCATGGACCGGTGCACCTCATAATTTTGTATACTGATATTTTATCCTATATCGCATCTTTTGCATATAACGGTTTAAATCATGTAAAATAAATTAAAATTGCTTTTCATGGCCTGCTTGATACCCCTAACCTTGTGCTAGCGTCCTTGTATAGTGCTCTCGCCCCGTTCAGTGAAACGGATGTGTTTGGACGGCTACGCGCACGTACATGCGTCCGTTCTTGGGGGTAAGCTTTTTTATTACAGAATCCTTCATTTCAAATTTTGGAACTTGCTGATAATTTTCATATTTCAAATCCAAATTTTGGACCCGATGCGGGCGCAATTCTGAATTATTTTGCTTTCCGCCAAATTCAATTATTTAAATATTTAAATTCATTTAGCATTCTCCAGCAAAAGATTTTGGTAAGATTAAACAGAAGAAAATATTTTACACTGGAAAATCTTTCCTTGTCACTGGAATCACTCTTTAGATTATTAAAAATCTTTATACATGTTTCCGGAGCCAATCAGAGCTCTTTATTTGCTTTGGGCCCCACCGTCGAATCTCTCCCTCTCTTCTATCTTTTCTTCTATCCCTTTTTTTAACCAATCAGAAGTTCCCCCTCAAACCAAAGGGCCCCACGTCTCTCTCTCTCTCTTTCTTTCTCCTTCTCCTTCTCTCTCCTCCGCAGCTCTCTCTCTCTCCCCTTCTCTTTCTCTCTCCTCTCGCACCCACTCTCTCTCCTCTCGCGATCACTATTCCCTTCTCGAGTCCCGTCACCGCGAGGAGATCCCGTCACCTCCCTTCTCTCGTTCTTCTTCTCCCTCATTCAAAACCCGACCATAAGAAACCCAAAAGCTCATCGAACCCTGACCCTAAACTCCTCTGCCTATATATTCTCTACCTCACCATCTCCACCTCGTCTTCACCTCCCCTTCTTTTCTTCTCCTTTCCTCGCCACGTGAACACTGCAACCAACCCTAGACCGCAGAACCCATCGCCTCACCTGCACCCATCACCGACGACCTCCTCTACTCGTTGACACCTCACCCCACTCCTTCTCCCCTCATCTCCATCATCTCCATCTTCTTCCTCTTCCACTGCACCCTGCACACCGCAAAACCCACAGAATCCATCACCACCACCTTGTACCGCCTCGTCGCCGATCATCTATCGCCGTCGCCATCTCACTCCGTCTCTCCTCCTCTCCCTCTCCTCGGTGCTTCTTCCTTACCATTATACCTGCGCACCAGGAAACCCAGACAGCAAACCGAGCCTTAACCTTAACACACCCGAACCCTAGCCTCGCCGGGAAACCCTCACGCCGGCAACCCTCGTCGTCGCCACCCCTTGCCGACTCCCCCCCGCAACCACAGAACGCAGCTATGGTAAGCCCTCTCTAATATTTTTCCCTCTTCCATTCTTCTCTCCATTCTTTTCTCCTGCTTATGTTTATTCTCATGTTCACTGTTAGTTCTCTTTTGCCGGGATCCGACGTGCCGACGACGATCCCGACGACCCAGCAAGGATACCTGACCCGTGTGATCACATCGTGCGTTATTTGGACTCATTCCGTGTACCGTGCACGCGTCGCGACTTTTCCGCCGACACGCAACGTTCCGTTTACCGTATCGTGATCCGATCAAGGCAAGTTAATCTTGCTACATGCTATTTAAATCATTATATACCTATTCTAATATATATCATACCTGTAGTTTAAATATAGTACCCCATGCATCATTTTATAACATTTCGATGTTCCGTTTGCATCTGTTCATATCATTTCAGATCTAGAACTTGAAACCTAACTGTTGCATTTAGTTTACTAAACCTAAATAACCACATTTATATGTTAGATCTCATAATCATAATCGTTTGCATAGCCATAATACCCTTTTGTAGTTTATACCCTATCGTACGACCGGTTGCATACATCTAGTCTAAATCATATTCAATTTCACATCTAGATTGTTTTGGTACATATTAATATGATTTTATTATCCACATTTGGTATACTTCCTTCATGAAATTTTAAAACTATCCTTAAACTGATAAACGTGCATCCAAGTAGTTTAATCTGTACCTATTTGCATATCATATTACGTGTGCCATTTTATTATTCGGATAATACCCATGCTGGTTTATCGATAACCACGTTTATATTAGTTGATTTGTGAGCACCCACATATTATTTGTGCTTCCTGACATGACCTGTTGCACTTCCTATCTGATATGACATGGTACCGTACACTCCTAACATGACATGACACCTAAATACATTACTTGACCTGACCTGATGTACCATGGTTTAACCTGTTACCTTATCTTGTGTCTAATGCCAACAAACCTGACATGTAGTCCTTACGGACCGTTCCTGTTGTCTATCCAGACAAACCTACACCTACTTGATCCTGAGTTGGCATTAGTTCTTGATTACTGAATACCTGACTTGACATACATAATTTGGGGGTATGGGGAAATCAATAATGAAACCTGACTTGTAACTCGACAGTGTACTACCTTTACCGACTAGTTTTAGAGGCTGGGCCAGCCTTGGGATGATGCTGCTGACATCATCCATCGTTATCCATTTCCTTTCAGAGGCTAGGCCAGCCTTGGGATGATGCCATGGACATCATTCATCTTTACCCTTTTCCTTTAGTGCCTAGCGGCATGTCTCGGTTCAGCCCGAGAATCTGAGACCTTGGTCCCGGGCATGCACGGGATACTATTGACTTACATCGATGATACATCAAATTGATTTCAAAGACTTGAGTGTAGATAACCTAATAGAACAGTTTAGTTTACTCACTGCACACTACCCTTCACTGCCCAGATTTACATTACTGTTACATCTGCTTTTCATTCATGATTATATTTGCATTGCCTGTTACCCTGTTTATATTTTATTGCTTGATGACGTGACGCGCTGACGTCTGGGTTTTGCAAGGCCCAAATTCTTCTACCTTGTGGCAGACTAATCAGGAGTATTGCCGCTGTTAGACGAGAGGTGAAGTTCCTGTCGGTATGTAGTTTCACTTCCAGGTGTTTCATTTATTGTATCTTTTGGCTTCCGCATATTGTTATTTCTTGACTCTTTTACTCTGGCTTATGGACATGTACTAGATAGTTAGTTTACTTTCCTGTTCTTGATATCTCTACAGCCGTAATGTGACTGTGGAAGGATTTTTCCTATCCACAGGTAGCATGGTTGGCTATGTCACGTGCCCATCTTAACGTACTCTGGGAAGCGGGGCGTGACATGCGTCTCCGAGACGGAGTGTCTGTGGTAGACTTTTCCCTGGCTCGGAGTGATCTGGTTCCTGCTTTGTAGGAAGCCTGCACTGCCCTTTTTGTGACATGGACAGTCGACGCTTGACGCGTCTCCGAGACGGAGTGTCCGTGATAGACTTTTCCCTGGCTCGGAGTGATCTGGTTCCTTCTTTGTAGGAAGCCTGCACTACCCTTTTTACGACATGGACGGTCGACGCTCTGATTTGGAGCGATTTGGTTCCCAATTTGTGGGAAGCCTGCACTGCCCGTTTTGCGACATGGACGGTCGACGCTCTGATCTGGAGCGATTTTGTTCCCGATTTGTGGGATGCCCTCACTGCCCGTTTCACGACATGGACGGTCGACGCTTTGATCCGGAGCGATTTGGTTCCCGATTTATGGGAAGCCTACACTGCCCGTTTGCGACATGGACGGTCGACGCTCTGATCCGGAGCGATTTGGTTCCCGATTTGTGGGAAGCCTGCACTGCCCGTTTTGCGACATGGATGGTCGACGCTCTGATCCGGAGCGATTTGGTTCCCGATTTGTGGGAAGCCTGCACTGCCCGTTTTGCGACATGGATGGTCGACGCTCTGATCCGGAGCGATTTGGTTCCCGATTTGTGGGAAGCCTGCACTGCCCGTTTTGCGACATGGACGGTCGACGCTCTGACCCGGAGCGATTTGGTTCCCGATTTGTGGGAAGCCTGCACTGCCCGTTTTGCGACATGGACGGTCGACGCTCTGATCCGGAGCGATTTGGTTCCCGATTTGTGGGAAGCCTGCACTGCCCGTTTTGCGACATGGATGGTCGACGCTCTGATCCGGAGTGATTTGGTTACCGATTTGTGGGAAGCCTGCACTGCCCGTTTTCCGACATGGACGGTCGACGCTCTGATCCGGAGCGATTTGGTTCCCGATTTGTGGGAAGCCAGCACTGCCCGTTTTGCGACATGGACGGTGGACGCTCTGATCCGGAGCGATTTGGTTCCCGATTTGTGGGAAGCCTTCACTGCCCGTTTTGCAACATGGATGGTCGACGCTCTGATCCGGAGCGATTTGGTTCCCGATTTGTGGGAAGCCTGCACTGCCCGTTTTGCGACATGGACGGTCGACGCTCTTATCCGGAGCGATTTGGTTCCCGATTTGTGGGAAGCCTGCACTGCCCGTTTTGCGACATGGACGGTCGACGCTCTGATCCGGAGCGATTTGGTTCCCAATTTGTGGGAAGCCTGCACTGCCCGTTTTGCGACATGGACGGTCGACGCTCTATTTAACTTGCTCTGCTTCCTGCAGTGTCAGGGGTGAACTTGACTTGCTCCACTTCTTGCGGTGTCAAGATTGGATTCTGACTTGCTCCGCTTTCTGCGGTGTCGGAGTTGAAGTTGACTTGTTGATTGTGATTTGGGTTGACATCAGCATCGCTATACTGGAATATGATACCAGGAGCGAATCATCATTTTCCATGAGAGGATTTGGGGATTTTTTTTGTCCGCATCTGCATTGCTGCACTGGAATAATACCAGGAGCAACTCACCGTTTGCCCTGGGAGGATTTGGGAATTGGTTTTTTCTTGGCATCAGTATCGCTACACTGGATTATGGTACCAGGAGCGAATCATCATTTGCGCTTGCTTATCAAGAAGCGGTGGCTTAGGAGACAGGTTTTAGGTCCCTATCACTTAAGACTTTTCAATTTTGTGAGTCGTAAGGGTCTCACAAACCATTTTCTCCCTACGGGTCGTAAGGATCCCGTAGGTGTATTTTCTCCTTAGGAGTCGTGAGGACCCCCAAGTGTGTTACTCCTTTGTGAGTCATAAGGATCTCATGCGGGAATTTTCTCCTCACAAAGTCGAGAGGACTACGCAAGTGCATTTCATATCTTTTTTTTACGAGTTTGCGCCCTTTCGGGTTTTCACAAACTCGCCGGCAGTCCTGCTGTTTTTACTCACGGAGCCCTTTCGGGTTTTCATCCGTGCCTATTTTGCTTGTGGACATACCATTATTTATTTTTTTTTATTTTTTTTATTTTTGGTGGGACTTTGAATGTGGTCTCACCAGTAAGACTTGGGTGAGATTGGGATTGTTTTACACCCATGGATTATATACGGTTTTGCAGGATGTATGATCCAGACCGTAGGGCCGTAAAAATTTCGGGACTTTGTTGGCGTCTGCATCGCTGCACTGGAATATGGTACCAGGAGCGACTCATCATTCGCCGTTGGGGTATGGGATTTGAAATTTGGTTGGCGTCTGCATCGCTGCACTGGAATATGGTACCAGGAGTGACTCATCATTCGCCATTTAGGGATTGGAATTTGGAATTTAGTTAGCGTCTGCATCGCTGCTCTGGAATATGGTACCAGGAGCGACTCATCATTCGCCGCTTGGGGATTGGGGAGCGATGGCTTAGGAGACAGGTTTAGATCCCTATCGCCTAAGGCTTTTCAATTTTATAGGTCGTGAGGGTCCCATAAAAGCATTTTCTCCCTACGAGTCGTAAGGATCCCGCAGGTGTATTTTCTCCTTAGGAGTCGTGGGGACTTCTAAGTGTGTTTTTCCTTCGTGAGTCGTAAGGATCCCACGAAGGTTTGTTCTCCTCATGCATCGTGAGGACACATGAGTGGGTCTTCCCAATGGAGTATAATTCCGAGGGGACCAGCCGCGTAACTCGTGATTACAGTGGGGCATGGGTATGATGAGAATTATTTGAGCCTGTGGATTGTATACGGTAGTCAATTTGGGGATTGGCCGTAGGGCTGGAAGAATTTTGGGAAATTGGATTTTGGTTGGCGTCTGCATCGCTGCACTGGAACATGGTACCAGGAGCGACTCATCATTCGCCGTTTTTTTCTTTTCGTTTTTGCATTTATTTTTTTGTTTTACCGCGATTGCTCTATCATTTCAGCTTTTCTTATCGCGAAGGTCGTGATTGCCCTATCATTTTGGCTTTTTATCCGCGGTTGCCCCATCATTTCGGCTTTATTTCCATCTTTATTTTTACTCGCTGATTTTTATTGCGAGTTGCCCCATCATTTCGGCTTTATTTTCATCTTTATTTTTACTCGCTGATTTTTATTGCGAGTTGCCCCATCATTTCGGCTTTTATTTACACATTTTTTTGTTTATTTACATATATTATTTTTTTTACATTCACAGTTTAACGACTTAGAGGTCGACTGTTCCCAGTTTAATGACATGGTGGTCAGCTGCTTCCAGTTTAACGACTTAGTGGTCAATTGTTCCCAGTTTAACGACGTGGTGGTCATCTTTGCTTATCCCAGCTCCTTGAATTTTGATCTTGACGGAGCTGTATTGATGACCGCAGCTCTGTGGCTTGCCGATACATCCGAGGACTGCGAGGTTTTTCCAAGCTTGTATTGGTCCTCTGCCCAATCTTTAAAAACACAGCAGTCTTTAATGGCATGACTTATCACCCTGTGATAGGGGCAGTATACGGGATTGCCGGTCATGTTCATTTCATGTGGCCTCTTCGGAATAGGCAATTGCAGACCGTTGTTCAAGGCTTCCTCGAATATATTGCGGACCTCATCCCTCCTGAAGGAGTACACCTTTTTCTTTCTTTCCATTAGAGTAGGTGCCCTCACTGATGCTGGTCTTTGAGGCCGATCAGTCTTTGGTTCGCCCTTTTCAGATAATGGCACATGTCTGGGCGGATTAGGTTCCCGAAAGGCTTCGGTCTCCATTTGTGTGAAATCGGCGGTCGTAGCTTGAGTGTTTGCTAACACGCCTTTAGACAGTTCTATCTCTCCTGCCTTGTATTGCTTTTCGACCCAATCTTTAAAGACAAAGCAGTCCTCAATGGCATGACATATCACTCTGTGATAGGGGCAGTATTTGGGGTCGTCGGTCCTGTTCGCTTCCTGCGGTCTTTTTGACTCTGGCAGTTGTAGACCGTTTCTCAGGGCGTCTTTGAATATTTTGTGGACTTTTTCCCTTTTGAAGGAATAGGCTTTTTCCAGTTTCTCTTTCAGAGGCAATTCCCCCCCCCCGGTGTATGTATCAGAGGGACTGGAGGCTGATTGCGGCCGTTTTTCGCGAAGGTGCTCCGCTCTTAGGTTGAAGGGGGTATCAGTTGGCTGCCTCTGGGTATCAATCCCTGGCTCATAAACCAAAATTTGATTCTGCTGTAATTGCAATCGGGCGACTTGGGTCGCGAGATCTGCCGCGACGTTTGCCAATTCGTCGACCTTGGACTGTACCTTGGCTAACTTCTCGTCCCTGTCCTGAAACTGCCTCTGAAGCCATCGGAATAATGCTTGTTCTGTAGTTCCGGCTATGACAACCGGGTCATCTTTATTGCCTGAGCTCAATTCCGCAGGAACCACGGGCTCCTCTGGCTTATCAACCTGAGCGGGCTCTTCATCACTTAGATCGAGCCGATGCTGGGTAACGTCAATCATATCATCACCATGGCTGTAAAGAAGAGGGGGATTCGTTTCTTCATGTCCGACCATGTAGACAGTGCGAACCGCATACCCAGCCATCTCTTTATCTTTGGCGGCGGATTTCACGGAGCGGTCCGGGCTTTGGAAATTCATAAATTTTAACATGGCCAGAGCCCTAGCCCTTTTGTTGGCTCTGTATCTGAGCCGCTTCTGCCTCAGCTTCTCTGCCTTGAGCGCTTGGCAGGCTTCTGCTCTTCGGAATGCCGCCATAGGCGGAGGGATGGGGAGGCTTGAGAAGACACCCAATCGAGCAGTTGTCAAAGGCGCCGCTGGAGCTTTCCCGAGATGCCTTGGTATTTTGTTGGTGTTGAAGGCCTTGCCCCCAGCTGGGGCCAAGGAAAGTCTTTCAAACACTGACTTGCGTTTGTGTTGGGGCACCCTCGCGACCATGACATTCGGCCTTTTCCCCTTTGAGACCGGTGTGTCTGCCAATGGGGCTTGAGGAGCTGGAATGGCGTTAGCTGGTACGAACAGAATAGAGCCAAATGGTAGTGGCGGCTCTTCCCATTGTCGCCCAATACTGGCCGGGAGGACCGTCCTGGCGTCCATCTTCATCGTGTAGGAGATGGGAGCTGTGTCGAGAGCCGAGCTTGTCCTTGGAGACATTTTCGCTGCGACCGGAGATTGCAATTTAAAATTTGTTAACCTGTACAGAGAAGCATAATTTCAGTACAGGAAGTCGATATGTATATGGATTGAGTTCGCATGAACGTTTAACCCGAAACATGGGAGGAGAGATAGGTCCCACCGGGCATGCCAAAATCTGTAGGGTGTTTTTCGTCACCCCATTGAGATGGGAATACGCGCGCGTTTATCAGGCGCATTACAAATTCCCCCTGCCTAGGGTAGGCTGGGGTTTATTGATCATGGGGATCCGAATCTCCGGCAGCCGCGGACTAAGCTGCCGTTAATTACCCCTCGTCTTTGGAGCAAGAGAACCTCCGATTGACGGGTTAAACTGGTCATGCGAACTCAACGTGCAGTGTACGTGTGTTTTTGTTTTAGGGGGGCATGGATATATCGGGAGCCACACAGAGTTTTTACGGGGGTCCCGCTACCCGGTTAGCGGGCTGGGGGTCAAGGGGGCTAACAGCCCCCTTGCGGGGTGCGGGACAGCACCCCGGCCCAAAAATTTTCTTGGGAAGGACAGTGTTGTA
This sequence comes from Agapanthus africanus, assembly GCA_030015575.1. NCBI lineage: Eukaryota > Viridiplantae > Streptophyta > Magnoliopsida > Asparagales > Amaryllidaceae > Agapanthus > Agapanthus africanus. The sequence goes on from JASDDO010000008.1 coordinate 215,700,778, forward strand.
GAGTATGTGTATGTGCGTGTGTATATACATATATGTAAAAAATTAAAGGGAAAGGGCATCCAGAGGATGCGTGGGGAAAAGCGCCAGCGCTTTGGGTGCTAGCGCTCCACGTGTTAGCATGTGGAGGCTCGGGCGCTAGCGCTCTGAGCGCAAGAGCGCTAGCGCTAGCGCTCCACATGTCAGTACGTGGGCGCTCGGGCGCTAGTGCACTGAGCGCAAGAGCTCCAGCGCTCCACGTGTCAGCACGTGGGCGCTAGCACTTTGTCGCTAGCGCCATGAGCGCAAGAGCGCTAGCGCTCCACGTGTCAGCACGTGGGCGCTCGGACGCAAAAAGGGACTTGGTCTCTGCAATGGGAGTTGTACTCCCAGAAAGGAGCACTTATTATTTTGTGTGTGTGTGTATATGAGGAGTTAAACTCCAAGGATGTTTTGAAGCTGATGAAGGGGCTTCTCCCCTTGAGCCCTAGTTCTTCCCCAAAGTGGGGTTTCTAGAGATGGGTCTCCTTCTTCTTCCTGTCGTTTGGCCGGATCTTGAAGATCAAGAGATGTGAGATTTTAAAAATCTCTTCTTTTTGAGATCTAATGACAGATCCAAGTTCCCCTTTGTGAGTTTTGTGGTGAAAAACAATTTAGTTTTGGAAAAGGAAGAGTAAAACTCTTGATTTAATTCAAAAGAAAGAAGAAGGTTTGGAACCTTCAGAAAGAGGAAAGAGGCACAAACCCTAGGTTTTTGAGAGAATGAAAAGTGTATTGCTTTATTCATCATCATGTTGCCTTATATAGGCTTACATATTTGCATATAGCCTCTTGGGCTTTACAAAATGGCATTTCGCCCATCCCATGTCTCATGTGCTATTTATTTTTGCACATAAGCCATGGGCTTACAAAAATTTGGCTTTATGCCCATTTTGTTTACATTCATGCATAAAAAATTACATAAAAATTATTTATTACATGATTTCATTTTGGCATGGGAGAAGGCCGGCCGCTTCATGTTCGGACTCGACCTGGGCATGGGCCCACTTGGCTTGGGGTTGACTTTGACTTTGACTTGGTCAACCGGGGTGCAATTTTCGACTTCAACAACCCTCTCTAAAGAAATGTCTTCTAGACTGATGAGGTGAGGGATTTGCATGATCGGCATATCATTTTCTTAGGCAATTGAGTCAATCTTGAGATGTCAAGTACCACACCAGATATTGCTTTTGCACTAGCTGCAATAAGCAGATATTAATCCAATCCTGAAGAAACATTGGGAAGCAGTTATAAACATAAGAGGATATTCTTGGTATATGGTAACGACAGCCTCCTTCATAGAGGCGGTTATTATTTTAGGCTTCCAAAGTGACCTGAATGACAGAATGACTGTCAGAGTTAAAGTTTACCCTCTTCTGAGGGGCGGTATGTTGGACAGGGGGTCAAAGAGGATACTGAGGAAGGCATGGCGTAGGATACTGATTAAAATCAGTAGAAAATACATTCTAAGAAGCTTTGTTTGATTTGGAGTTCATTTATGAACTTGGTCCAATCAGATATCCAAACAAATTCTAAGACAGGTATCGCTCATTTTGGGAGATAGTCTTTCTCCACGAAGTTGAGATATAGAGAGATAAAGATAGAAATATTAGAGCGGATCCACTCACCGAGGCTATTTCTCGAATGCGATTGTCTCGTAAACAAGATTTGTGAAACAGATTAGTAGAATAGTTGGGTGTTCGGTAACACACGGGCTGTGAGAATGCGACACCGCAATAATTAGTCTTAAGTGCAAGTGGGAGGTTATTGGATATAGTGCCATCAAGTCAATTATTGTAATCGCAAGCAAGCAATTATGATGATTGAGGGATGACCTATACAGGTAGAACAGTCTTACTCGAGATGATAGTATGCTATCTGGTTTGATTTTATCATCATGTACATGCATTATGTGGTATTACAGATCACTATTACATGTTGATAGAGCCCATAGGATTCTTGCTTGACTACCACCATTATGATGGCGATCATATACGTGGGAGCTGGGTGGCCATAAGCACATTCTTAAATGTCCCTAGTCGAGAGAGTATCGAGACCGGCCATCGATACTCCGGAGTAGACTAGTGTATCCTTTTCGAAACCCCGACGAGGGGCATTGGCTAATCTCACAAGCCATTGGTGTCAGTTGGTCACCTAAGATAGTATACATGTGCTCACTGGAGGTGAGTACACATGACAGACTCGCCGGGAACAAGTTAGATGGTATCATACCTATTGTCAGATAGCAGTTCTTGTTAGGAATATGTATGCCCTGGAGGACATTATTGTATGATATAATGGATGCTTGGACATATATAGAGATGACTTTCTTGCTCGACATGATAGTATGCTATCTATTTGCTTTTTATCATAACATGTACACTTATATTATTATACCGTCTCTCTGATACATGTTGATAAAGCCCTTAGGATATTTGCTTGACTACCAGGACTATGACGCGGATCATACTACTAGGACTTGTGTAGTCTTCAAGCACATCCTTTAACTGTTCCTAGTCGAGGGAGTATTGAGACAGGGCATCGATATTCCAGAGTAGATTAGTGTGCACGTTTCATGACCCTGTAGGGGGAGATGGTTGATCTCATAACCATTGGTGTTTGACATCAAAGATTGTACACAAGTGCTCATTAGAGAATAGGTACACCGAACAGGACTCGCCGAGAACTCTTAGATGGTACCATACCTATCGTCAGATAGCAGTTCTCTGGTGATACTGTTACAGGCTAGGATGTAGACCCGAGATTATCATAGTGTCTTGTGTGGTTCCCACCGTGCTTTGATTTCCTCTCTACCACAGCTTAAAGTAATCGTGCAAACAGGTGGATTTTGGGTACAGACTCGAGTCGCATGGAGGCAATGAGCGATAGGAGGGGTTTCATCTCTCTCGGTATAGGGAGTTGATGTTGCGCTATGCTCGATTGGCTATAACAGTAAGTCCCTGGCAAGGGCTGATGAGATTTACTGGTAAGTGTTATCGGTAGTTTCTCGAACCGTTATGAGCCATACATCGGCATGACTTATCATGTTACTGGGGTCTGACGATTCCGCCCCTAAACTTGATATGTGACATATCAGATGAAGAGATCGGACTGTACGGTAAATGTTACTTATAGGCTTCATGGGAGTTTGGACAAGCTTGCTTGTTGATCTTCTATTCGTTCAATACCTGGGTAGCCATTACGTCCAGCTAGTACCGTTGACGGCTTGTGGGTAATTGATGTGATCATTACTTACTGCTGGCGTATTGACGAGTCTTTAGAGTCCCACACAAAGGTTTCCTAGTTCAAGCGAAACGAAGTAGGGCACATATGTTGATATGTGCAGGGGCCTGATTAAATACGAGTATGTGATACCGTATTCTAATCTGGCAGTTATTTAATATCAGTTAGGTTATATGTGATATAATCGGATTATTGAATCATGTATTGATTTGATAATGTGATATACAGATAAATGATATTAGTCGGTTATATGTGATATAACCGGATTATTAAATCAAGTGTTAATTTAATAATTTGATATATATTTATATTTGATATAATTATATATTAACTAATATTAAGCACACTAATTATTTTGTTTTCTTAATATATATATATATCTGTGTGTGTGTGTGTGTCTATATATATATATATATATATATATATATATATATATATATATATATATATATATATATATGATGTATGTATGTGTGTGTGTGTATTATGAAGCATGGTTGAATTTCTATTTTGAGAAAATAGAAATGAGGTGGGAAATAAGGAGATATTTTGGGCATGGGTGTGAAGCATGGCACATATTATTGTTTATTGGTTTGCTTGCACTATTGAAATATGGTTGATATTTTATTATTGGATAATATTCATACTTCAATAATGCAAGAGATATGAGAGCCATTCTAGACTTGGAGATTTTTTTCTTGAGTTCATTTTGCTTCACTCTCTCTAGCTCTCACTATCTTCTTCTTCCTCCACCTCAAAGCCATAAACCCTCACATGTGATGTGAACCATATGGCTTTAGATCAATCCTAAGTGAGCTTAGAACCCTTACTTCACCATCTTACACTTGATTAGCACATGAGTTTAGGGTGTTTCCTTCACTAAAGAGAGTTTAGTGAAGAAGTAGCTTGGATTAGAGGAGCTTCGGGTGGATCATTTTCGGCACGAAGGTCATCGCAAGGAAGCTCGTTCATTCTTCAAGTGGAGCCTAGAGGAGTCGTATGGACTATTACTCGGAGCTTTAGAAGAGAAGGACACGGTCTACAAAGGTTGTAGTTTCTTTCTCTTAGTGCAAAACTGTTTTATATCATGCCCTAATCATCTAGTTTGATCCTTAGTTAGTGTAGCTTAGTGATTAGTGCGTGCTTTTCACGCGCCGTGTTTAGTTCTAAAGTTAACCGCAAGCAAGACGGCGTCACGTGTAGCTAGCCGTGATGAGTACGGGTCGTCCGCAGGGAGATGGTGCGTTTCACGTTCTTTTTATGACGAGTTAATGCAAGGGTCAGAATTGTTCGATTCTAACCTATGTGTTTGTATATGCAAAGTAAAAGTTGTTAGGAATAGATAGGTTAGTGTAAGTTAGGGAAATCCGTACTCTATTCTTTGTGCCTATCTTGACCATTGAAGCTAGAGCAATCGGCAACAATGTGGATTAGGGTGCTTAAGCATGGTATTAGTGAAATCCGGCTTATTGACCCTTGTCTGTCCGTTCTTGTCTCTTGACTTTCGCTTCCGGCCAAACCGAACGCAACCGGTCACTATTAGGGATCACCGATACCTTGATAGGGTAGGGTGCCTAACGGAGTGCTTGCGTAAGGTTTGGGCGGAGTTCAATTGGAAAATATCGGGCAAAAGAAATGAGAAAAGAAAACCTTAACATACAATACCATTCTTTTTCCTAACAACACCATTATTCAAAAACCATCAAAACAACAAAAGAAAAAGCAAATGAAATAAAATAAAAGGAATAACACAACATTGCAAGTAAGTAAATGGCAAGAAATAAAATTGCAAGTAAGTAAAAGAGATAGGAAAGGAACACTAAGAACCCAAGTGCAAAAATGAAAGATTTATTAAGTCCAAGTGATGATACAAAGTATGAGTTCAATAACCAAAACTTAAACTTGCAATCTCAATGAAAAGGTTGCAAGATCAAGAGAAAGTAAAGAACTCAAGGTGAACTAGCTATGTACAAGAACTAAAACAAAATGAAAAATGAACAAAAAGTGTATCCAAGTCTTCAATGTATATCCCCTTCCCTTGCTCACTGATCTGGTACTTATAGGCTCAAAATAAGATTAAACAAATAATATAATAAGGATGATGTGACAACAAGGGAAGGACAGAAGAAAAATGAGGCTCATTGGACTTGATAAAACCGGCGGCGCCGGACTTTAGGGGGATCTCGCCGGTTTTCTTGATGAGTTCGGGGCTCGTGTTGGTTCTGTGATGATGTGTTCTCTCGACAATTCCACTGGTGCTGTTTGATTTGTCTATATGAATCTGGTCTGTATTCAAGGATTTGGAGGGAAACATGTAGATTTACATCACATCACAACTTTTTAGATTTATCATTCATGTCCCCCCATATGTGCCCACTTGCACCATGGCAGCCACCACCTAGGTCCAAGTCATCAAAGAGCTAGTGCACACTTGCTATGTGTTGGACCAAAATTGTGTATGCTTTATTTGTTGCAAAAGAACTCTTTGGATATCGATCGGTTTTCTGTTCCGGTTGCAGTGTCGGCTCACAAATGTTATATCCGTGAATTTGAGTATATTTCCAGTGTTTTGTCACGAATACCTGTAATCTGTATTTATTGAGCAGACACGGGTTAATATTACCGATACTGTTGGATATAGTGCCCTCAGAGTCAATTATTGGATCGCAGGCACGTGATTGCAATGATTGAGGGAGGACCTGTACCGGTAGGACAGTCTTACTCGAGAGGTTTGTATACTATCTGGTTTGCCTTTATCATCGTGTACATGCTTTAGGTGATATTGTAGTTCACTATTATACGTTGATAGAGAATAGTATGCTACCATGGTTTATCTTTATCATCGTGTACAGCTTTAGGTGACCTTACAGGTCACTATTGCACGTTGGTAGAGCCCTTAGGATTCTTGCTTAACGGCCAACAGTATGATGGCGATCATATACGTGGGAGCTAGGGTCTATAAGCACATCCTTAAAAGGTCCCTAGTCGTGGGAGTTTCGAGAGTAGGCATCGATACTCCATTAGTAGACTAGTGTATACAGTCGAGACCCCGACGAGGGGCAGTGGCCGGTCTCACAAGCCATTGGTGTCAGTTGGTTCACCTAAGATGTATACAGGTGCTCATTGGGTTATGAGTACACCGGACAGGACTCGTCGGGAACATGCTAGTTGGTATTATACCTGACGTCAGATAGCAGTTCCCTGGTGACATGTGTATAAGTTAGTTCATCGACCTTAGATCTTCATTTGTCTTATGTGAGTTCCCACTATGCTTTGATTACTACCCTACCACGGCTCAAAGGAGTCGTGCAAACAGGTTTTAGTTGGGTACAGTCCCGAGCCATATGGAGGCAGTGAGCGGATCGGTAGGGGTTTCGTCTTTCCCAGTATTGGGGGTGAGATCGCGTTGTGTCTAGGAGAGCCATTACACGAAGTTCTTGGCCAAGGCAGGAGATTTACAGGTAGGTATTCCAGTAGTATCTCAGGATGTTCTGGGCTACACTCCGACACGACTTGTACCGCTTTTGGGGGTCTGACTTTTACCAACCCCTAGGCCCATCATGCGATGCTCATAGATGAACGGACCGGACTGTACGGATATTGTCACTGACAGGCTCAGTAGGGTGTCAAAATGAGTTCGCTCATCGACCTTCCCTTTTGGTCAATACCTGGTAGCCCGTTACGTACAGCTAGTACCACTGACGTGCTAGTGGTTAAATCCACAGCCAATGTATTGACGAGTCTTTAGAGTCCATCACAGACAGTTTCTCAAGTTTCGGGCGAAACGTTGTAGAGGCCGTATGTATTTATGGGAGGGTTCGAACATTCACGTGCACTTGTGCATGTGTTATGGTTCGGACGGATAATACTAGCGGGCTTTGGTTTAAGCCGGATCCTAGTATTATACTGTGTAGATTTTGTCTCATTGTATTTGTATTCGATCGGAATACAAATGTGGGTATGTATATACAGTCGTGGGGTTTTCTTGTAATTTATTACGGGATCGCTTTTTGAAGTTGCCAGTTTGCTTTCTTGATTTGGCCAAATTCCTCTTCTTTTGTTCTTGGCTGAATTTTCCTTCAAGGGGGGTCTTTTTTTGCAAAGTGGAGATTTTCTAAAGGGAGGGGGGGTTGTGGTCACCGGGGCTCCAGACTTTTCAGCAACTTCTTGATGCTTGGCTTCTTTTTTTTGTGCATCATTTCTTGCATTAATTGTGAAGAGATTTGTGAAAGACTTTGGTGTGACTTATTTTCTTGTTATCATCCATTTTCTTTTTTCTTTTTGCCCTCACCTCCCCCTCTCTTGACATGGCCGGCCACTACTTAAGGGGCTGTCCAATTTTTGGTGTGTGGATTAATCTCATTTCCTTGCATCAAAATCCTTTGCTCATCTCCAAAAATTCATTCCTCCATCTTCACCAAAATGGCAACTTCCATTAACCATCATCCATGAACTTGGATGACTTGAGACAAAGAGTTCTACACTACTCTACTTCAACCTTGGATATGTCGACTAGCATACTTCGTGCCCGAGTTGCTTCGGATGAAGCGGGAGCCCGTAAAAAGACTCGTAGATGTGGTGCCCTTTCTGACGAGGAGATCGAGACCGGAGTTGCCGCGGGGAGCTTGGGATGGTGGCCAAAGACCGAAGGACACGGATCGATCGGTATAGCCTTTCTATCCCTTCTCTAGATAGCTAGTTGTAGCTTAATGGTTCGATCCGGGAAAAAGTATACGATAGCGCCAGTTTCAAGTTTATGAAAAAGTTTTCGTTTCCGCATTTTGACCTCGGACAGACAGCCGGGGCACTACCGTAGACTTACATGGTATTAGAGCCACGCCATTAACCTTTACTAGCTTGCTCTAACGTATTTAAAGTCAAAAAAAAAATTTGGGCATATCAGAAAATCAGGCAGGGTTTTTTAAGAGAACTGAGAAAATTTGGTGAGCTGAACCCACTGTAGCGCCGCGGAACCACGGCCGTACCCACGCGTTGGCCGCGGTTCCGCCGCAGTCCTGTAGCCACAGTGCACCAAATTTTCTGAGGTGGTCTCTGACTTGGAAATAGGGTTTCTGGTAATTTTATTTTGGGCCCGAATTTATTTGAGTATTGGGTATTGTGCTTGGGGCCCACTTCGGGAAATTTTGTCGATCGAAAATTTTAAGCATGTTAGTTCACAGTATTTACATTATATCTGTGACCGTGAATGTCATTTGATCGGTAAATCCTGTCTAATTGCTATAGCCCTTTTAGATGGATTTGCAAACGTGACATTCACTTAGATGTTCTGTGTTGTGCTGTGATGTTGCGGATTTGTCGTGGTGGATAGCCTGGATGCAATGATAGTACAGTTTGATTCTATTTGTACATTTGATATTGCGGGGCGAGCGTCCGACATGTGGAATGCCGTCACTGCCTGTTTGTATATTATTCTTTTGGGGCACGACTGGGCTGAGGTTGATGTACCCGTTGTATATATTATACTTTCTGTACTAGGATTGCCCCGCGGAGGGGTGCATGGATAGCCGGGTTCTAGAGGGCAACGGGCCCGCATCTCAAGGCTTTGAGATGGAGGGGGCTTCACTCTAGAATTGACGGGCTATTCGCTGCACTCGTAGGGGGTACAGGTTGACCCAAGGAGGGGTGCTCAAGTTACCGGATTCCGTGAAGTGCTGGGTGGTCCATTCACTTTGTTGAAGGGGGCTGTCTCGCTTCAGGTTTTGGCGGGTAACTTGCCGCGCCCGTAGGGGTCTAAGATTTCATTGCACAAGATATCCACACGACCAGGGGAACGTCGGGTTTCAGTAGCGGCTCTATGAAACCCGGGGATCCCAGATTATCTGTATTGTTCTGTGATGCTTATTACATTTATGTGATGTTGCATTTTATCACGCCATGAGCGAATATTATATATTGATATATATACTAGTAGATGTTGTAGATGTTGTAGATGTTATACACCCGCGCTAGTCCAGTCCCCGCTCTGTCGTTAGTTAAGTAACCTAACGGATGATGACGGGACCCAGTGGCGAATGCGGATGGCATATACGTACATCATATTTTCGTTCTTTTGTGGTGTGATTAATTGATGGGACTGCATTGATTCGGATCAATGCAAGCTAAATAAACCTATTCTGATGTTGTTGGAACATTTTTCGAAAAAACCTGTTATTGCAAGGATGTTTTCTTTTGTTTTGCACAGTGGTATTCGGTTATGAATATCCAGCACCTTAGTCGACGAGGCAAGGGCCGAGATCCCTTCACTGGGAGTGACCCCTTGGACAGAAGTTTGCGTCAGGGTAATAACTTCACTATAGCCGATTGCCTTCTGCTTTGCATAGTGGTATTCAGTTGGAATATCCTGCACCTCATTCTACGGGGAAAGAGCCGAGATCCCTTCACCGGGAGTGACCTCTTTAGCAAAGGTTTTCGTCACTATATTTTTATAAAAAGCTATCCGGTTCCTTCAACGATATCAAGTTCATTACGTTAAAGATTTTTCGCCAAAAACCATTCGTAGCCGTCCGTCATTTCAGAAAGGTAGCACTTAGTATTCATACTATGTATGTTGGCCTACGTCAAGGCATAGTGTATGGTAGCTATTTGTTACTTTTCTGTTGTTTAGATAGATGCGTTAGTTTGAGACAGTCGTACTACTATTTTGGCCTTCGTCAAGGGTATGTACGGGTGGGTTCAAATTAACCTGGATAATGACGGGTAAAACTTGACATGTGACTTATGATATGTTGGCCTACGTCAAGGTCATAAGAGCATGGGGTAAAAATCACATCGGGAGTTTCTAAAGAAACTGAAACTTGCCTGATATGCGCATACCTTCTGGAGTGTGATAACGTGAGTGGATTCCATCACGTTATCATGCGATGATAGTTGGATCCTGATTCCCACTGATGAGTTGGTTTACTCCTCGGGTGATCCCGACTAATTCTTCTTTCAGGTTTGGAGGAGAATTTGAGGTTACAGTGGGAGGTTTCCTGATTAGATAAACTGATAACCATTCTGATCTAGGTTAGAGTGCACGCAGAGTGTTTCTTTTCTCTCTCTTTGGCAGCGACCATGACCCGACCCTTGACTATGACTCAGTGACCAAGTTGACCGAACTTTCTTAAAACACTGGCTTTTGGATTGTCAGAGTTGCATACCTCATTGCCACTCCTACTTTTATCCTTTTCTCCAGAACACCCCGTATTACTACGAACATCCACTTCCATTGGATAAAACCATCGTATGGTTATATACGAACTCGAAGGAACTTGTTCCAGATTCGAGGATGGTTTCCGGTTCTGGAGAAAATGAATAGGGCTATTCAGTTGTCTTTTCCTTTTACCTTCTCTCGGATTGTGAGTGCTCCTTGGATTAGGACAGTACACATATTACGCTAATTGGATAGTCTTCTTACAAACCATAGGCAGGTGCCGAATGGTGGGGAATGAAGAAAACCAATTAGCCTAACGAAGGTGTACAGAAGGTATTAAGTAAAGACAAATAAAGGGATTAGTGGGAGGGCAAAGTAAATTGCGACTGCTATTCACGACCAAACCAAGTATTTCATCGCCACTCCTACTTCACCTTTGTATTTCTTCAGGGCACTCCGTATCACTACGAAGATCCACAGTTATTTGGATACTCCATCGTATGGTTATATACGAACTCGAAGGAACTTGTTCCAGTTCGGGGATGGATTCTGGTTCAGGAGAAATAGGAATAAGGTTTATTAAGTTGTCTTTTATCTTTACCTTCTCTCGCATTGCGAGTGCTCTTAGGATTAGGAAAGTACACCTATTACGCTTATTGGATAGTCTTCTTCCAAACCATAAGCTGGTGTCGAACGGTAGGGAAGGAAGAAAACCATTTAGCCTAAAGGCGTGTACAGAAGGTAATGACTAAAGACATATAAAATGATTTGGAGAGATGGCAAAGAAATATACGGTTACAGTCATGAATCTGGATAATGGAAGAGACATTACTAGGAATACCCGGATACCCCTTCGATACATTTACATGTTTCAGTTTCATTGTGTACTGTTAAAAGAAAACTGATTTCCCAATTAGACACTTGCTCCAGGGTATGTATTTACCAGGTTTGATTCTCACATCTGTATGGTTTTACAGATGATGAGTGGGAGTAAGTTATTGGGAATTAGGTGATCATCCTCATTATATCGAGATTCGTTGTAATTGGTGATATTTGAGGAAATCGCCTAGGTTGTTTGCCGGACGGCAAACATTTGGTTTTGAATATCCGTTGTTGTGCACCAATTTCAAATTGATATATCTGTACGTTTATTTTTATAAAGTGAGATATAACTTTTTGAAATTATGTCCATGACATTTAGCTATATCAGTGGATGGTTAGGTAAGGAGCATTAAACAGCGGTCTAATTCTTCTTAACCATAAGTACAGTTTTCAACCTACGACGCACAGGGTTTGAGTTATTCAACTCAGGGGACTTATACAGAGTATTGTATGTTTTCCAGTGTCCATGAGGACAGAGGGGTTGGTACTCGTACTATATTCTGTTTACTTGTGACTTCTCTGGTTCTTAGACAAGTGTTTCGTAGAAACACAAGGTCCGAGTTTTGAGAAGTTATAGGTATATGAATAAAGTAGAGAACCAGGTGTTGCAAGTATCAGGATTCTTCAAGGTGATCGAAGATGTAGATACTTGTGTATGGTATTCAGTTGATAGTAATGGTTTTGAGAAACTTGTTTCTCTTTCAGGTTACTCATAATTGGAAGTACTCCTAAGTTGAGTAATGCTGATCGGCCTCTCTCCATTTAGTTGACATGCACTGGAAAGAACTGCATGATTTGAATCTGGTTCCAATTTAATCAGTGCCTCTGTTTCTATATTGGATATAGAATAGTTCGTATCTTAACGATGTTAAGGTACGGGGAGTTGTCCGGCTTATTCTTAAAACCAGACTCTGGATAACTCAAGGCACGTTTCTGTAATGGCTGTTTGTGGGTTGACCCGGGCTATGACGAGGGTTGACTTTCTACCATCTGGAAGATCAGTAGTGATATTGTTCTTGACTCACCACAGTTTTAGTAAAATGGATTTTTTCAGAAAACAGTAGTGGGAGTATAGTAGAACTGGAAGTGATTTCAGAACCGCAAACGATTACTGAAAATTTGATAAGAACCTAAAGATTCAATCTGGTTTTACATTCCATTGGCCACTCCGCAGATATGGTGGGTAACCTCAGGCACGCGAGAGGTACTCCGGTAGCCTCAAGGAAGGTGACAGGGAGGTTCTTGTTTACCCAGACTTGTCATTGCTGTTGTTCCAGACTGTGAAATTTGGCAGGAGGATGAGTATAGCGTCGTTCTAAACTAGCTTTAGAAGTGTACGTGTATATGACTCTGCCAGAGGGTTGTCGTAGTCAGTGGGAGCAGCGGAAGCATTGGTGGACAAGTAGCTTATGTCTATTTATGGACTGAAGCAGATATAGCGGAGATAGATCATCAATTTCTGATGTGACAGCCATAGGTTTGACTTCATCAGAATAGGGGATGGATCAGTTAAGAAGGTAGTAGGGTGTGATGTCCTGGTATTTGGGTGACATATGTTAGTTATATGTATGCCCTAGAGGCCATTACTGTACATACGATGTATATTGTAATGGATGCTTGGACATATATAGGGAGGACTTTTTTGCTCGACATGATAGTATGCTATCTGGTTGTACTTTATCTTAACATGTACTCTGACTGTCTCTATGTTGCATGTTGATAAAGCCCTTAGGATATGTACTTGACTACTGGGACTATGATGAGATCATACTAGTGGGGCCACGGTAGTCGACGAGTACATCCTATAACTGTTCCTAGTCGAGGGTGTATCGAGACAGGTCATCGATGCACCAGAGTATACTAGCGTATACACATCTTGACCCATATGATGGGCGATGGATGATCCCATATCCATCGGTGTTTGACATCAAGGATGGTGTACGGGTGCTCAGTAGAGACTGGGTACACTGGACGGACTCGCCGAGAACTCCCAGATGGTATTATACCTCACGTCAGATGGCAATTCTCCGGTGACACTGGTACAGAGTAGTCTGTTGACCCGAGATCGTCATAGAGTTTTGTGTGATTCCCACTGTGCTTTGATTTCCATCATACCACGTCCAAGAGGGCATGCAAAAAGGTGTCTTTTGGGTACAGTCCCGAATCACAAGGAGGCAATGAGCGATAGGAGGGGATTCGTCTCTTCCGGTATAGGGAGTTGATGTTGTGCTGTGTTCGATTGGCTATAACTGGAAATCCCTGGCGAAGGTTGCTGATATTTACTGGTAAGTGTTTTCAGTAGTTTCTCAAACTGTTATAGACCACAAATCGACACGACTTATCGAGCTACTGGGGTTTGACGTTTACCACCCCTATGCGAGATATGCGACATATCAGACGACGAGACCGGACTGTACGGAAGTGTTACTGTTTGGATTCACAGGAGAATGTACAGGCTTGCTTGTTGATCTTCTGAGTGCTCAATACCTGGTTGGCTGTTACGTTTAGCTGTCCGCTTGCAGCTTGTAGGTGTTTGATATGATCATCACCTACTGCCGGCGTATTGACGATTCTTTAGAGTCCTACACAGAGGTTTCTTGACTCAGGCAAAATGGAGTAGGATCACATATATGATATGTTCATGACCGAGGATAATGCGATATGTGATAACGTATTCTATTCTCGCGATATTTGATATCAGCCGGGTCATCGAATCAAGTGTTGATTCGATGAATCGGTAAATGATATATTAGTCGGTTATATGCGATATAGCCGGATTGTCGGATCAAGTGTTGATTCGATGATTTAATGTATAATAATATATATGATATATTAAATTACATTAACTAATATTAGCTCACTAAAAGATTCTTTTTCTCACTCGGGTAATACATTGATATATATGCGATATATGTTAATTGTATTATTTTTTTTGTTACAATAAATATTATATATGTGATATATAATATTGTAACATGATATGGTTAATAATGCAACATGTTTAGTGGAGATTAAACGAGGTTAGGGTTTGATTTGGGTTAATCTCTTCTAGAAATTTCTAGAAGCTTTTTTTTTTGGAAAAGATATTTACAAACGACTCATCTTTAACCTAACCCAAACCCTACACCATTGGTTAATTCTCTACAAAGGTTTAGCAACCATGGTTGCATTATTGATCATTATCTTCTTTCATTGTTCATCACAAAAGGATTCTATCATCTTCTTCCTTGAGTTCCTTCTTGGAAAAAGCTTTCTAGCTTTTTTCCAAGTGATGAAAATGAGTGAGAATAAGAAAATAAAAGAGAGAAAAAATCCTACTTCATCATTCTCATCTATCCTTGCACTTTAGAAGAGAGTGTTCACTTCATTTAGTGAGTGTTAGCTTGTGTTAATGAAATTTCAAGGTAGATCATCTTTGTTATCGAAGATCGGAAGCAAGACTGCATCTTTCTCTTCGTGAAGCCTCTCGAGAGTTCGGAACATGATGATCGCAGCGAAGGGACTTCAACACGGAGCTTAAGAAGTGAAGGACCGGATCTACAAAGGTTATAATCCCTCTCACTTAGTGTTAAAGTGTTTAACATGCTTGTTTTCGCCTAAACTCTAGTTTAAAGATCCGGCTTTGGGTTGTTCGGCACGGCTAAATTTTTAATCGGGCATGGTAGATGTTGGAGATAGTGCCCTCAGAGTCAATTATTGGATCACAGGCACGTGATTAAAATGATTGAGGGAGGACCTGTCCCAGTAGGACGGTCTTACTCAAGATGATAGTATGCTATCTGGTTTATCTTTATCATCGTGTACTGCTTTAGGTGACCTTACGAGTCGCTATTACACGTTGATAGAGCCCCTAGGATTCTTGCTTGGCTACCAGCAGTATGAGGGCGATCATATACGTGGGAGCTGGGGTCTATAAGCACATCCTTAAAAGGTCCTTAGTCGTGGGAGTTTCGAGACAGGGCATCGATTCTCCAGAGTAGACTAGTGTATACAGTCGAGACCCCGACGAGGGGCGGTGGCCGGTCTCACAAGCCACTGGTGTCAGTTGGTTCACCTAAGATGTATACAGGTGCTCATTGGGTTATGAGTACACCGGACAGGACTCGCCGGGAACCTGCTAGTTGGTATTATACCTGACGTCAGATAGCAGTTCCCTGGTGACATGTGTACAGGTTAGTTCATCGACCTGAGATCGTCATTTGTCTCGTGTGAGTTCCCACTGTGCTTTGATTACTACCCTACAACGGCTCAAAGGAGTCGTACAAACAGGTTTTAGTTGGGTACAGTCCCGAGCCACATGGAGGCAGTGAGCGGATCTGCAGGGTTTCGTCTCTCCCGGTATTGGGGGTGAGGTCGCGCTGTGTCTAGGAGAGCCAGTACATGAAAAGTCCTTGGCCAAGGCAGGAGATTTACTGGTAGGTATTCCAGTAGTATCTCAGGGTGTTCTGGGCTACACTCCGACACGACTTGTACCGCTTTTGGGGGTCTGACTTTTACCAACCCCCTAGGCCCGCCATCCGATGCTCATAGACGAACGGACCGGACTGTACGGATATTGTTACTAACAGGATCAGTAGGGTGTCAGGATGAGTTCGCTCATCGACGTCCCTTTTGGTCAATAGCTGGTGCCCGTCATGTATGGCTAATACCTCTGACGTGCTAGTGGTTAAATACACAGCCATAGTATTAACGAGTCTTTATAGTCCACCACACACAGTTACTCAGGTTTCGGGCGAAACGCTGTAGAGGCCGTATGGAGATATGGCAGGGTTCGATCAGATAGTGCGGTATTGCACGGATCGTGATCGGACGGATTTTACTAGCAGGCTTTGGTTTAAGCCGGATCCTAGTATTAGACAGTGTAGTTTTGTCTCTTTGCATTTGTATTCAGTGGGAATACAAATGCTGGCATGTATTTGCAGTCGCGGGGTTTTTCTGTAATTTATTACGGGATCAGTTTTCTGAAGTTGCTAGTTTGCATTCCGTTCCGGCCGATTTTCCTTTGTTCTTTCGCGGCCGGACTTTTCCGATGGAGGGGGTTATTTGCAAGTGTGCAAATAACATTTGTGGAGGGGTTTTTCTTGCATATGTGGGATTATGATTTGATTAGCATCTTTGCTTTTTCATAATGGCTTGCAATTAATTGAGATTAGAATGGATTTGATATTGATATGATATTGTTATCATTGCTTTTGGATGTGGTCACATTTCTACTTTTACTACACTCACCTCCCTTCATGTTTTAGTCTTATTCCCTCCACCATTCTCTATCATGAGGGGCCGGCCATTTTTGGGAGGGGGGAGTTCATTATGTGTGGAAAATTATCATTCTCATTTTGCTTACACAAAATTCCCAAGCTCTATTTAAAAGTTCTTCATTCCTCCATCACAAAAGGCAACTACATAAACCCCATCGAGACAAAGTGCATTCTACACTACACCTACAGTACTCTTGGACACGTCGATTTGCCAACTTCGCGCCCGAGTTACCTCGGTCCAGAGGTGGGAGCCCGTAAAAGAATCCGGCGACGTGGTGCCCTTTCCGACGAGAAGGCGACGATCGGAGATTCCGCGAGGAGATCAGAGTGGAGACGAAGACCGAAGGACATGGATCGCTTGGCATAGTCTCTCTACCCATCTTTTAGTTTGCTAGTAGTTAGGTTAATGGCCCGATCCGGGTTAAAAGTGTGCGGTGGTGCCGGTTTGCAAGTTTCGCAAAGTTTTTCGTTTCCGCGTTTCCGGCATCGGATTGACGGCCAGGGCGCCGCCGTGCACTTACATTGGTATCAGAGCCAAGCCATTAACCTTGCCTAGCTTGCTCTAATATGTTTAAAGACTCGATCGAACAAAAATCCCAAAAACCGTATTTCGTGTGCATCAGGTTTCTGTCGAATTTTTTTTGGCTCCAAAAATTTTTCAGGTTGTTAAAGAAACACATGCAGGCAAATATAAGCATTCTGCAAAAATTTGGTTGAGTGATGCTTTAGTACGGCCGCGGTTGAATAAAGTCAACGCAACACCAAATTTTTCCAGTGGGCTTTTGGGTTGGAAATAGGGGTTTTGGGATATTCTTTTTGGGCCCAGATTTTCTGTGAGTGCTAAAGTAGTGCTTGGGGCCCACTTCGGTATATTTGATCGATCGAGAATTTTAAACATGTTAGTTCACAATATTTACATTATATCTGCGACCGTGAATGTCATTTGATTGGTAAATCTTGTCTATCTGCTATAGCCCTTTTAGACGGATTTACGAACGTGACATTCACGTTGATGTTCTGTGTTGTGTTGTGATGTTGCGGATTGGTCGTGGGGGATAGCCTGGATGCAATGTTGGTACTGTTTTGTTTTATATGTATATTTGATATTGTGGGGCGAGCGTCCGACATGTGGACTGTCGTCACTGCCTGTTTGTAAATTATTCTTTTGGGGCACGACCGGGTCGAGGTCGATGTACCCGTTGTATGTATATGTTACTTTCTGTACTAGGATTACCCCGCGGAGGGGTGCACGGATAGCCGGGTTCTAGAAGGCAACGGGCCTGCATCTCATGGCATTGAGACAGAGGGGGCTTCACTCTAGAATTGGCGGGCTATTCGCCGCACTCGTAGGGGGTATAGGTTGACCCAGGAAGGGTGCCCAAGTTACCGGATTCCGTGAAGTGCTGGGTGGTCCATTCACGTTGCTGAAGGGGGCTGCTTCGCTTCAGGTTTTGGCAGGTAACTTGCCGCGCCCGTAGGGGTCTAGGATTTCATTGCACAGGCTATCCACACGACCAGGGGAACGTCGGGTTTCAGTAGCGGCTCTATGAAACCCGGGGATCCCAGATATCTGTATTGTTCTGTGATGCTTATTACATTTCTGTGATGTTGCATTTTATCACGCCTTGAGCGAAATATTATATATTGATATATATACTAGTAGATGTTGTATATGTTTTGCATCCGCGCTAGTCCAGTCCCCGCTCTGTCGTTAGTTAAGTAACCTAACGGGTGATGACGGGACCCAGTGGCGAATGCGGATGGCATATACGTACATCATTATTTTCGTTCTTTTGTGGTGTGATCAATTGATGGGACTGCGTTGATTCGGATCAATGCAAGTTAAACAAACCTATTCTGATGTTGTTGGAACATTTTTCAAAAAGCTGTTATTGCAAGGGCGTTCTCTTTTGTTTTGCACAGTGGTATTCAGTTGGAATATCCTGCTCCTCAGTCGACGAGGCAAGGGCCGAGATCCCTTCACCGGGAGTGACCCCTTGGACAGAAGTTTGCATCAGGGAAATAACTTCACTATAGCCGATTACTTTTGCTTTGCATTGTGGTATTCAGTTGGAATATCCTGCACCTCATTCTACGGGGAAAGAGCCGAGATCCCTTCACCGGGAGTGACCTCTTTAGCAAAGATTTTCGTCACTATATTTTTACAAAGCTATCTGGTTCCTTCAACGATATCAAGTTCATTACGTTAAAGGTTTTCGCCAGAAACCATTCGTAGCCCTCCATCATTTCAATTAAATATTCGGTAGTATTCAAGCTATGTATTTTGACCTCACGCCAAGGCATAGTGATTGGTAGCTGCCGGATATTTATCTGTTGCATAGATAGATACGTTGGTTTGGGACAGTCGTACTACTATTTTGGCCTTCGTCAAGGGTATGTACGGGTGGGTTCAAATTAACCTGGACAATGATGGGTAGAACTTGACATGTGACTTATGATATTTTGACCTCACGCCAAGGTCATAAGAGCATGGGGCAAAAATCACATCGGGAGTTTCAAAAGAAACTTAAACTTGCCAGATATGTGCATACCTTCTGGAGTGTGATAACGTGAGTGGATTCCATCACGTTATCATGCGATGATAGTTGGATCCCGATTCCCACTGATGAGTTGGTTTACTCCTCGGGTGATCCCGACTAATTCTTCTTCGGGTTTGGAGAAGAATTTGAGGTTACAGTGGGAGGTTTCCAGATTAGATAAAGTGATAACCATTCTGATCTAAGTTAGAGTGCACGCTGAGTGTTTCTTTTCTCTCTCTCTTTGGCAGCGACCATTGACTCGACCCTAGACTATGACTCAGTGACCAAGTTGACCGAACCTTCTTAACACTGGCTTTTGGATTGTCAGAGTTGCAAACCTCATTGCCACTCCTACTTTTACCCTTTTCTCCAGGACACCCCGTATTACTACGAACGTCCACTTCCATTGGACAAAACCATCGTATGGTTATATACGAACTCGAAGGAATTTATTCGAGGATGGTTTCCGGTTCTGGAGAAAACGAATTGGACTATTCAGTTGTCTTTTCCTTTTACCTTCTCTCAGGTTGCGAGTACTCCTTGGTTTAGGAGATAGTACACCTATTACGCAAATTGGATAGTCTTCTTCCAAACCTTAGGCTGGTGCCGAACGGTGGGGAATGAAGAAAACCAATTACTATAACGATGGTGTACAGAAGGTATTATGTGAAGATAAAGAAAGGGATTAGTAAGAGGGAAAAGTAAATTGCGACTGCTATTCACGACCAAACCAAATATTTCTTCGCCAATCCTAAATCACCTTTGTATTTCTCCAGGACACTCCGTATCACTACAAAGATCCACAGTTTATTTGGATACTCCATCGTATGGTTATATACGAACTCGAAAGGAACTTGTTCCAGTTCGGGGATGGATTCTGGTTCAGGAGAAATAGGAATAAGGTTTATTCGGTTGTCTTTTATCTTCACCTTCTCTCATTGCGAGTGCTCCTAGGATTAGGACAGTATACCTATTAGGCTTATTGGATAGTCTTCTTCCAAACCATAGGCTGGTGCCGAAAGGTAGGAAAGGAAGAAAACCATTTGGCCTAAAGGGATGTACAGAAGGTAATGACTAAAGACATATAAAGGGATTTGGAGAGATGGCAAAGAATTGTACGGTTACAATTGTGAATATGGATAATGGAAGAGGCATTACTAGGAATACCAGGATACCCTTACGAAACATTTCAATGTTTCGGTTTCACTGTGTACTGTTAAAAGAAAACTGATTTCCCAATTAGACACTTGCTCCAGGGTATGTATTTACCAGGTATGATTCTCACATCTGTATGGTTTTACAGATGATGAGTGGGAGTAAGTTATTGGGAATTAGGTGATCATCCTCATTATATCGGGATTCGTTGTAATTGGTGATATTTGAGGAAGTCACCTGGGTTGTTTGCCGGACGGCAAATATTTGGTTTTGAATATCCGTTGTTATGCACCAATTTAAAATTGATATATCTGTACGTCTATTTTTATAAAGTGAGATATACCTTTTTGAAATTATGTCTATGACATTTACCTATACCAGTGGATGGTTAGGTAAGGAGCATTGAAAAGTGGTGTAATTCTTCTTAACCATAAGTACAGTTTTCAACCTACGACACACAGTGAATGAGTTATTAGACTCAGGGGACTTGTACAGAGTATTGTATATTGTCAAGTGTCCATTAGGACAGAGGGGTTGGTCCTCGTACTATATTCTGTTTACCTGTGAATTCTCTGGTTCTTAGACATGTGTTTCGTAGAAACACAGGGTCCAAGTTTTGAGAAGTTATAGGTATGTGGATAAAGTAGAGAACCAGATATTGCAAGTATCAGGATTCTTCAAGGTGATCGAAGATGTAGATACTTGTGTATGGTATTCAGTTGATAGTAATGATTAAGAGAACTTGCTTCTCTTTCAGGTTACTCATAATTGGAAGCATTCCTAAGTTGAGTAACGCTGATCGACCTCTCTCCATTTAGTTGACATGCACTGGAGACAGCTGCATGATTTGAATCTGGTTCAATTAAATCAGTTCCTCTGTTTCTATATTGGATATAGAACAGTTCATATCTTGACATTGTTAAGATATGGGGAGTTGTCCGGCTTATGCTTAAAACCAGACTCCGGATAACTCAAGGCACGTTTCTGTAATGGCTGTTTGTGGGTTGACCCGGGCTATGACGAGGGTTGATTTTCTACCATCTGGAAGATCAATAGTGATATTGTTCTTGACTCGCCACAGTTTTAATAAAAATGGATTTTTTTTCAGAAAACAGTAGTGGGGGTATGGTAGAACTGGAAGTGATTCCAAAACCGCAAACGATTACTGAATATTTGATAAGAACCTAAAGATTCAATCTGGCTTGACATTCCATTGGCCACTCCGCAGATAAAGTGGGTAACCTCAGGCACCCGAGAGGTACTTCGATATACTCAAGGACTGTGGCAGGGAGGTTCTTGTTTACCCAGACTTGCCATTGCTGTTGTTCCAGACTGTGAGACCTGGCAGGAGGATGAGTATAGCGTCGTTCTAAACTTGCTTTAGAAGTGCACGTCTATATGACTCTGCCAGAGGGTTGTCGTAGTCAGTGGGAGCAGCGGAAGCATTGGTGGATATCAGGCTTATGTCTATTTATAGACTAAAGCAGATATAGCGGAGATAGATCATCTATTTCGAATGTGACAGTCATAGGTTTGACTTCATCAGAATAGGGGATGGATCTGTTAAGAAGGTAGTAGGGTGTGATGTCCTGGTATTTGGATGACATACACAGAGTAGGAAGTGATATTCCTATACTACGATCGGTTATACTTTTGTCGTCACGCAGTGGTTTCTCCACACCGGACTTGGAATTATATCAGACATTCTGGTTACTAGATCTATGGTTTTAGATCTAGATTTGGGTAGTTTCCCAATCTGGGTACTTAGACAGCATTCTATGAGTATTTAGAATAGACGACTCCTGGCACGGTAGTATACCTGCAGGTGATGGAGTCACCCTCTCTAAAAGTGTCTTACAGACTAAAGGGGAGAGGGATGTGCATGATTGGAAGATCACTTTCTTAGGCAATTGAGTCAATCATGAGATGTCAAGTACCACACCAGATGTTGTTTTTGTAGTAGGTGAAATAAGTTGATATTAATCCAATTCTGGAGAAATGATCGGAAGCAGTTTTAGAACATAAGGGGATGTTCTAGGGATATGATAACAGCATTCTCCTTCGGGAGATAGTTATCATTCCAGGCTTCCAAGGTGACCTGGATGACAGAGAGCTTGTCAGAGTTATAGTTTTCCCTCTGATGAGGGGCAGTATTTTGGACAGGTGGTCCAGGTGGATACTGAAGGAAGGATGGCGCAGGATACTGATTAAGTTCAGTTGACGATACAGTCTAAGAAGTTTGGATTTGGAGTTCATTTATGAGCTAGGTCCCATTAGACATCCAGACATATTCTAAGACAGGTATTACTCATTTCGGGAGATGGCTTTCTCCGCGAACTTGAGATAAAGAGAGACATAGAAAGAAACATCATAGCGGATCCACTCACTGAGGGTATTCCTCGAACGCGATAGTTTCGCAAACGAGCTTTGTGAGACTGACTAGTAGAGGAGTTGGGTGTTCGGTATCACACGGGATGTGAGTATGCGACATCGCAATAATTAGCCTTGAGTGCAAGTGGGAGATTGTTGGAGATAGTGCCCTCAGAGTCAATTATTGGATCACAGGCACGTGATTGCAATGATTGAGGGGGGACCTGTCCCAGTAGGACAGTCTTACTCAAGATGATAGTATGCTATCTGGTTTATATTTATCATCGTGTACTACTTTAGGTGACCTTACGAGTCGCTATTACACGTTGATAGAGCCCCTAGGATTCTTGTTTGACTACCAGCAGTATGAAGGCGATCATATACGTGGGAGCTGGGGTCTATAAGCACATCCTTAAAAGGTCCCTAGTCGTGGGAGTTTCGAGACAGGGCATCGATTCTCCAGAGTAGACTAGTGTATACAGTCGAGACCCCGACAAGGGGCGGTGGCCGGTCTCGCAAGCCACTGGTGTCAGTTGGTTCACCTAAGATGTATACAGGTGCTCATTGGGTTATGAGTACACCGAACAGGACTCGCCGAGAACCTGCTAGTTAGTATTATACCTGACGTCAGATAGCAGTTCCTTGGTGACATGTGTACAGGTTAGTTCATCGACCTGAGATCGTCATTTGTCTCGAGTGAGTTCCCACTGAATTTTGATTACTACCCTACCACGGCTCAAAGGAGTCGTGCAAACAGGTTTTAGTTGGGTACAGTCCCGAGCCACATGGAGGCAGTGAGCGGATCTGCAGGGGTTTGTCTCTCCCGGTATTGGGGGTGAGGTCGCGTTGTGTCTAGGAGAGCCAGTACATGAAAAGTCCTTGGCCAACGCAGGAGATTTACTGGTAGGTATTCCAGTAGTATCTCAGGGTGTTCTGGGCTACACTTCGACATGACTTGTACCGTTTTTAGGGGTCTGACTTTTACCAACCCCCTAGGCCCGCCATGCGATGCTCATAGACGAACGGACCGGATTGTATGGATATTGTCACTGACAGGCTCAGTAGGGTGTCAGGATGAGTTCGCTCATCGACGTCCCTTTTGGTCAATAGCTGGTGGCCCGTCACGTATGGCTAATACCTCTGACTTACTAGTGGTTAAATCCACAGCCATAGTATTGACGAGTCTTTAGAGTCCACCACACACAGTTACTCAGGTTTCGGGCGAAACGCTGTAGAGGCCTTATGGAGATATGGCAGGGTTCGATCAGATAGTGCGGTATTGCACGGATCGTGATCGGACGGATTTTACTAGCAGGCTTTGGTTTAAGCCGGATCCTAGTATTAGATAGTGTAGTTTTGTCTCTTTGCATTTGTATTCAGTAGGAATACAAATGCAGGCATGTATTTGCAGTCGCGGGGTTTTCCTGTAATTTATTATGGGATCAGTTTTCTGAAGTTGCCAGTTTGCATTCCGTTCCTGCCGATTTTCCTTTGTTCCTTCGCGGCCGGACTTTTCCGATGGAGGGGGTTATTTGCAAGTGTGCAAATAACATTTGTGGAGGGGTTTTTCTTGCATATGTGGGATTATGATTTGATTAGCATCTTTGCTTTTTCATGATGGCTTGAAATTAATTGAGATTAGAATGGATTTAATATTGATATGATATTGTTATCATTGCTTTTGGATGTGGTCACCTTTCTACTTTTACTACACTCACCTCCCTTCATGTTTTAGTCTTATTCCCTCCACCATTCTCTATCATGAGGGGCCGTCCATTTTTGGGAGGGGGGGGGGAGTTCATTATGTGTGGAAAATTATCATTCTGATTTTGCTTACACAAAATTCCCAAGCTCCATTTAAAAGTTCTTCATTCCTCCATCACAAAAGGCAACTACATAAACCCCATCGAGACAGTGCATTCTACACTACACCTACAGTACCCTTGGACGCGTCGACTTGCCAACTTCGCGTTCGAGTTGCCTCGGTCCATAGGTGGGAGCCCGTAAAAGAATCCGGCGACGTGGTGCCCTTTCCGACGAGGAGGCGACGACCGGAGATTCCGCGAGGAGATCGGAGTGGAGACGAAGACCGAAGGACAAGGATCGCTTGGTATAGTCTCTCTACCCATCTTTTAGTTTGCTAGTAGTTAGGTTAATGGCCCGATCCGGGTTAAAAGTGCGCGGTGGTGCCGGTTTGCAAGTTTCGCAAAGTTTTTCGTTTCCGCGTTTCCGGCGTCGGATTGACGGCCGGGGAGCCGCCGTGCACTTACAGTAGATGACTCGTAGAACCTTGTGATCGTGCCTAGCAACCCTACAGTGGAATCAGATCCAAGCTAGAGCTTTAAGCGATGTCTAGACGAAGTTTAAAGTCCGATCGAACTCCGACACACCCGAGTATACCCCTCTCTGGACATTTTCTAAAAATGTGATATTTTCTGCATTAAAAATACTCAGAAAAACAAGCTGGAAAAACTAAGAATTACTGTGAAGTACGGCCCACTAATTCGCTCATTCGGCCGCGGAACCGCCGCCAAACCCTTGGTTTGGCCGAGGTTCCGCGGCCAAAATTTTGAATTAGTCCCTGGAACTTCATATATTTATTCTTAGGTCCTTTCTTGTCTTTTTTTTTCTGGTAATATTTTAATTCCACTCAAGTGTTGAGTTTTCTAGGGTTGTATTGGGGACTCGTTGATTCGATCGGATAATTTGACTTTGTTTAGCTTGTCCGAATAATTTTTAGAACGTGTTAAAACGTTCGAACGGATATCAATAACTCACTTTTTCCCCTGCCGGAAAATTTCCAAGCGTTGGATTTTTCCGTAGTTTAAGAACGTTCTAAGTCAGGCAAGTAACGCAGTGGATCCTCTAGAAGACAACAAACCTTAACTGTATTATGCGACCGTCTTGATCTGCCTCTAAACCTCAGGGTTTGGGGCAGTACGGCGTGCCACATGTGAGGCGTTGGCTTGACCCTTCTACGGCTGGACCATTGGTACTGTGTCATGCGATGAATGTTTTTAAACTAATTTCAAGTGTTGAGAACTATTTGGGAAAACTTAGATGTTTGATTATTCGATCGGAAAGTTTAACATTGTCTATTTATCTAGAATGTGATACAATATTTGGAATCCACAAGTAGTTATGAGATAACTAATTTAAATGTTATAAATCTAGCAGTTCAGTCTCAGATGATCGGTTGCCATGGAATTTTGATGTGATCAAAAGTCCGTCGCAATCACGTAGCGTACGCGGATACTCGCCGGGTAAACTTAATAGACAGCCATGCCCCATAGCCTCGACCAAGTGACTGTAGGAGAACCCCGTCGCCAAAAGCATCCGTTCGGGTGCTCGCGGCAGCGGTGTTCCGCCTTAGTACACTTCGTCGACGGCATCGAGGGTGCGGCCGTCTACTAAAGTTTGCGACGAGCATTCGATCAGGATATCGGGAATCTTGTTGAATTGCCCGACTTGATATTGAAAAGAGTTTTCGATAATGAGACTAAAATGCGGGGTTTATAATTGTTAGGCATGCGATGTCTAAAGAATTCATTTGGTTAGGCATGCGATGTCTAAGGAGGTTGCGGATTACAACTGTTGTAGTTTTACACTTTCTTTTCTGTGACCGTAAGCGTAGTATGTGGTGTATCGCCGGCTTCGTTGCTATACATCAACGACAATCGGGATACGCATACTTGCTTACGTTGATGATATGAGATATTATGTGTTGCTGTGATATGTTATATTGGATCGTCGTGTTTTGAATAGCCGGGGGTTTTATGTGAGATGAGGGTTTTTATTTTCATTCATGTAAAATTCATTTGTATGTAATATTCTTTTATTGGGGCACTTCCGGGTTGAGGATGATGTCACCATTGTATATTATTTACTTTTCCGCATTAGGTAGACCCAAGGCGGGGAGCACAAGTAACTGGGTTCCAGGGTCTAGTGGGAGACCATCTCGAGGAGTCGAGACCGGGTCTCCTAACCCTAGAATTGGCAGAGTTTCTTGCCGCTCTCGTAGGGGTCTAGGGATGTGGGTTAGGCTATTCATTGCGACCGTAGAATCCGTGTTTTATACAGGCTCGTATTAAAACACGAACGTCCTAGTATATCCAATATTTCATATATGTTCTTCTGCTGCAATGTTCTGTGATGAGATCATATTACTGCCTAAGACGAATGTTTATATTATATATATGAGATATATGTTATATTGCAGATTTCGTTTCAACTGTGATGCTTGTGAAGCATAATAAAATGGGACTTCATTAATGATATTAATGAAACTAAAAGAAACCTAAAGATGTTGTAGAAACTTGTTTAAAAACTGGTAGCTCTAGTTCTTGCTTTGCATAGCGGTGTTCCTTGTAGAACATCCCGCACCTTATTCGATAAGGAAAGAGCCGAGATCCCTTCACCGGGAGTGGCCTCTTTAGTGAAACTAGCAGATGCTACAAACTCGGTTTGTCTTTTGATTGTTCCTATAGTTTTTGCTTTGCACAGTGATATTTGTGAAATATCCTGCACCTTATTCGATGAGGAAAGAGCCGACGATCCCTTCACCGGGAGTGACCTCTTTAGCTAAACTAGAAAATCCTCAAAAACACTCCAATTAAAATCACTCGATTCTACAATGATATCAAGTTCATTACGCAAAGGGTTTTCTTAAAAAAACCTTTCGTAGCCCTCCGTCATTTTAGGAAGTAGAGTACTTAGTATTCGTGCTGCGTATGTCGACTTTAGTTGAGGCGTAGTATACGGTAGTTAAGTGATGTCTTCCTACATAGCATATAATGCGATTAGTTAGGACATTCATGTGATTATGTCGACCATAGTTGAGGGTCATATAGGGTGGGTCTGATTAATCATGAAATGACGGGTAGAACTTGACTAGAGCTTATCATATGTTGACCTTAGTTAAGGTCATAAGTGCTAGGGGTAAAGTATTATCGGAAATTTCAATTGTTGAAATTTGCAATGAGATTGCATACCTTCTATGAGATAGTTGGATCCCGATACACCCTGCGAGTAAAGAGTTACTTCTGGGAGAGTTTTACACATTATAATTAGCCGATCAAGTAGGTGTCTAGAAAGGTGTCAATGGAGTTACGCCCCTGGGAAAACGAGATTTACTTTAATTAGGTCCGTGCAAAAGCACGGGGAACCTCCCTCAAAGTACCGACACTGGCCTGGCTGAAAGATTGGAGAACTTGTAGAGTGTAATTAATCCCGGCTAGTCTTTCCTTTTAGGGTTTGAAGGAAGATTTGACTAAAACAGTGGGAGACATCCTGATTAGATAAATTAATAACCAATCTAAATCTTGTAAAAGCGCACGCTGAGTGTTTTCTTCTCTCTCTCTCCAGATAGCGACCATATCACGCCTTAATCAAGATAATAATACGGATGTATTAACCGAACCAGCTTGTTATACTGAGATGGGGAACGTTGGTCCCGCTCCAACTTATAATTGTTATAAGACAGAGCAGGAAATTGGGGAATACCAGATTTCCCGTGCCGCCCAAACGAAGAAAGTGCATGTTGATGCATCATCTTTGGGTGTGTTCATTACAGAGAACTGTTTCTCAGTATCCTTTACGTCCTGGGTATGTGATACCGGATCAGGATCCCGCATATGTAATCTGTTACATGGGCTACAGATAGGTAGAGAACTGAGAACGGGTGATAAGTTTCATGAGATAGAAAATGGTGCAAGTGTTGCAGCCAAGTCTGTTGGTCACTATCACCCTGTGTTACCAGAATACATTGATTCTAAACGAATGTTATTAGATACCAAACCTGATATACAACATCATATCAGTCTCTTTATTAGTAAAGAAATGATATAATTTTGTATTGTTGGATAATGTTTTGAACATTTCCTAGATCAAGAGTTGATCGGTTCAGGTACGTTATCTAAAAGCATAGACGTTCTAAATCAAACTACAGTTCTTAGTATACAGAACACAAACAAGAGGAAGAGTTCAGAAATGAACGAATCCTTCTTGAGGCATTGTAGACTAGGTCATATCAATGCGACCCGACTAGCTGAAGTTACATATAGATGCATATTTAAAATTAGTTTGAATTTACATCTTGTGAAACTTGCCGGTCATGTCACAAAGATACGATGACCATAGCTCTGTTTATTGCAAACAGAGAAAGAGTTAGTGAACTCTTGGGATTGATACATGATGATGTATGACGGTCCCCTGTCTACACATGCCAAGACTAGTTCTTTGTACTTCATTACATTCTCTGATGATCTCTCAAGATTCAGACATATGTTCCTGTTGAAAAACAAGTCTGGACCTTTTGAGATATTCACAGAATATAAGTAAGAAGTAGAGAACCAAAAAACGGGTATAAGTATTATGTCCTTTGATGAGATCAAGGAGGAGAATACTTGAGCACGGAATTCCTGGACTATTCTAAAGGAGAATGAGATTCTCTTTCAGCATTACTCCTCCGTATACACCATAGCATGATGGTATATCGGGGCGGAGCAATAGCACCCTATGTGATATGGTGTGCTCTATGATGAGTACTACCGAGTTTCCTATTTCCTTTTAGGAGTTATGCATTTGAGAAGCTGTATACCTATTGAATATGGTTCAAATCAAATCAGTTGCCTACCACTTCATATGTGATATGGAAAGGGAAGAGCCCATATCTTAAGTTTGTTAAGATTTGGGTTGTCCGGCCTATGTCTTAAAAGAAAAATCCGGACAAGCTCGAGGCAAAGTAAGTTCTGTGGAAGTTTGTTGGATATCCCAAGCATTCGCAAGGGAATATCTTCTACCAAACAGAGGAACAAAAGATGTTTTGTTTCTCAGCATGCCACCTTTGTGAAAGGGAATTTCTTGTGAGGAAATTAGTGGTCATGAGGTAGAACTGAAAAGAGTTCCAGCTATACAAACTACAACAGATGATTTGGTAGAACCAAAGGATTCAATGGTTTCTAACGAACCTCAGCCTCTCCGCCGATCTAGTAGGGTTCCTCACCCACCTGAGAGATACTTTGGTTTTCTCTATGACAGTGGGAGTGAGGATTGCATCATGAGATGATGACCCAACTAGTTTCGAGCTGGCCATCAGGAGTCAGACTCTGTAAGAATGGCTGGATGCTTATCGATCCGAGATGGAATCCTTATACACCAACAAAGTATGGACTTTGGTTTCTTTATCTGAAGGGTTAAATCCCCATCAGGAGTGAGTATATCTTGAGAAGATTACTTGGTGTACATGGAAAAGTTGAGACTTTCAAAGCTATGTTTAAGTCCATCCAGATCCTACTTGCCACGGCTACATACCATGACTACGATATCTGGCGGTTGGGTGTCATGACTGCTTTTCTAAATGATGATTTGGAAGAGAGCGTCTATAAGTACACAGCCAGAGGGCTTCGTAGACAGTGGGAGCAGCGGAAACGTGTGGAAGATGTTTTATGTGATAAAACAGGCATCGCGGAGTTGGAACATCTGTTTTGATATGGTAGTCAAAGAGTTTGACTTCATCAAAATGGTTGATGAACCTTGTATATACAAAAAAGTAGTAGGGAGCATGGTGGTGATCCTTGTAGAGTACGTGGATGACATACTCTTGATAGGGAAGGAGTTTCCTATGCAACGCTCGGTCAATCTCCGCTTATCACAAGGATTCTCCGTATAGGATCAAGGTGATACCTCCTAAATCCTTGGTTTTATATCTATGAGATAGATCTAATTGGATGTTAGGATACTCACTAGTTGTAGTGAGATGGTATCAATCGATCCTGGGGAGAATCACTGGAAAAGTTCCAAGGTGATAAGGACGACTGAATGTCAGTCGCAGGCATTGTCTTTACCCTCAGTGGAGGGACGGTATGTTGGAAGAGTTCCAAGCTAGATACCGTGACTTACTAGACGATTAAAGGCAAGATACATCGTTAACAAGGATGCTACCAAAGAAGCAATCTGGATATATAAGTTCATGAGATGAACTTCGTTCCTACCATTGTGTGACAATGGAGTTGTGGCTTTTTCCTAGGAACTACTGTCCCATCAGTAATCCAGATATAATTCTTAGGCAGTATCACCTGATCATAGAGATGGTTGATCTCCAGGGAGATCGAGGTTAGGAGAGTAGACACAGAGGACAACAGCGCGGATCCACTCACGAAGGCCTTTTTCCCAGTAGAGACTTTTATGGGATGGTTGAGTATGAGATACTTCAACCACAGCTAATTGTTGGGTATGCGATACCACAACAGATGGCCCTAGTGCAAGTGGGAGATTGTTAGTTATATGTATGCCCTAGAAGCCATTACAGTACATACGATGTATATTGTAATGGATGCTTGGACATATATAGGGAGGACTTTCTTGCTCGACATGATAGTATGCTATCTGGTTGTACTTTATCTTAACATGTACTCTGACTGTCTCTATGTTGCATGTTGATAAAGCCTTTAGGATATGTACTCGACTACTGGGACTATGATGAGATCATACTAGTGGCGCCACGGTAGTCGACGAGTGCATCCTATAACTGTTCCTAGTCGAGGGTGTATCGAGACAGGGCATCGATGCACCAGAGTAGACTAGCGTATACACATCTTGATCCATATGATGAGCGATGGATGATCCCATATCCATCGGTGTTTGACATCAAGGATGGTGTACGGGTGCTCAGTAGAGACTGGGTACACTGGACGGACTCGCCGAGAACTCCCAGATGGTATTATACCTCACGTCAGATGGCAGTTCTCCGGTGACACTGGTACAGAGTAGTCTGTTGACCCGAGATTGTCATAGAGTCTTGTGTGATTCCCACTGTGCTTTGATTTCCATCATACCACGTCCAAGAGGGCGTGCAAAAAGGTGGCTTTTGGGTACAGTCCCGAATCACATGAAGACAATGTGCAATAGGAGGGGATTCGTCTCTCCCGGTATAGGGAGTTGATGTTGTGCTGTGTTCGATTGGCTATAACTGGAAATCCCTGGCCAGGGTTGCTGAGATTTACTGGTAAGTGTTATCAGTAGTTTCTTGAACTGTTATAGACCTCAAATCGACACGACTTATCGAGCTACTGGGGTTTGACGTTTACCACCCTTAGGCGAGATATGCGACATATCAGACGACGAGACCGGACTGTACGGAAGTGTTACTGTTTGGATTCACAGGAGAATGTATAGGCTTGCTTGTTGATCTTCTGAGCGCTCAATACCTAGGTGGCTGTTACGTTTAGCTGACCGCTTGCAGCTTGTGGGTGTTTGATATGATCATCACCTACTGCCGGCGTATTGACGATTCTTTAGAGTCCTACACAGAGATTTCTTGACTCAAGCAAAACGGAGTAGGAGCACATATGTGATATGTGCATGACCGAGGATAATGCGATATGTGATACCGTATTCTATTCTCGCGATATTTGATATCAGCTGGGTCATCGAATCAAATGTTGATTCGATGAATCGGTAAATGATATATTAGTCGGTTATATGCGATATAGCCGGATTGTCGGATCAAGTGTTGATTCGATGATTTAATGTATAATAATATATATGATATATTAAATTACATTAACTAATATTAGCTCACTAAAAGATTCTTTTTCTTACTCGGGTAATACATTGATATATATGCGATATATGTTAATTGTATTATTTTTTGTTATAATAAATATTATATATGTGATATATAATATTGTAACATGATATGGTTATTAATGCAACATGTTTAGTGGAGATTAAACAAGGTTAGGGTTTGATTTGGGTTAATCTCTTCTAGAAGTTTCTAGAAGCTTTTTTTTTTGGAAAAGATATTTACAAATGACTCATCTTTAACCTAACCCAAACCCTACACCCTTGGTTAATTCTCTACAAAGGTTTAGCAACCATGGTTGCATTATTGATCATTATCTTCCATTGTTCATCACAAAAGGATTCTATCATCTTCTTCCTTGAGTTCCTTCTTGGAAAAAGCTTTCTAGCTTTTTTCCAAGTGATGAAAATGAGTGAGAATAAGAAAATAAAAGAGAGCAAAAATCCTACTTCATCATTCTCATCTATCCTTGCCCTTTAGATGAGAGTGTTCACTTCATTTAGTGAGTGTTAGCTTATGTTAATGAAACTTCAAGGTAGATCATCTTTGTTATCGAAGATCGGAAGCAAGACTGCATCTTTCTCTTCGTGAAGCCTCTCGAGAGTTCGGAACACGATGATCGCAGCGAAGGGACTTTAACACGGAGCTTAAGAAGTGAAGGACTGGATCTAAAAAGGTTGTAATCCCTCTCACTTAGTGTTAAAGTGTTTAACATGCTTGTTTTCGCCTAAACTCTAGTTTAAAGATCCGGCTTTGGGTTGTTCGGCACGGCTAAATTTTTAATCGGGCATGGTAGATGCCTCGTAGAACCTTGTGAGCATGCCTAGCAAACCTACAACATACACAGAGTGTGAATTGAAATTCCTATACTACGGTCGGTTATACTTTGGTTGTCACACAGTGGTTTCTCCACAAAGGATATAGATATAATATCAGACATTCTGGTTACTAGATCTATCGTTTTAGATCTAGATTTGGGTAGTTTCCCAATCTGGGTACTTAGACAGCATTCTAAAGGTGTTTTAGAATGGATGACTCCTGGCACGGTAGTGTACCTGCAGGTGATGGAGTCACCCTCTCTAAAGGTGTCTTACAGACTAAAGGGGAGAGGGATGTGCATGATTGGCAGATCACTTACTTAGGCAATTGAGTCAATCATGAGATGTCAAGTACCACACCAGATGTTTTTGCATGAGATACAATAAGTTGATATTAATCCTATCCTGGAGAAACGTTCGGAAGCAGTTTTAGAACATAAGTGGATGCTCTAGGGATATGATAACGTCAGCCTACTTCAGGAGACGGTTATCATTCCAGGCTTCCAAGGTGACCTGGATGACAGAGTGACTGTCAGAGTTATAGTTTTCCCTCTGACGAGGGGCAGTATTTTGGACAGGTGGTCCAAGTGGATACTGAGGGAGGTATGGCGCAGGATACTGATTAATTTCAGTTGACGATACAGTCTAAGAAGTTTGGATTTAGAGTTCATTTATGAACTAGGTCCCATCAGATATCCAGACATATTCTAAGACAGGTATTGCTCATTTCGGGAGATGGCTTTCTCCGCGAACTTTAGATAAAGAGAGACATAGAAAGAAACATCAGGGCAGATCCACTAGCTGAGGTTATTTCTCGAACGCAATAGTTTCGCAAACGAGCTTTGTGAAACTGATTAGTAGAGGAGTTGGGTGTTCGATATCACACGAGCTGTGAGTATGCGACATCGCAATAATTATCCTTGAGTGCAAGTGGGAGATTATTGGATATAGTGCCCTCAGAGTCAATTATTGGATCGCAGGCACGTGATTGTAATGATTGAGGGAGGACCTGTACCGGTAGGACAATCTTACTCAAGAGGTTTGTATACTATCCGGTTTGCCTTTATCATCATGTACATGCTTTAGGTGACATTGTAGTTCAGTATTACACGTTGATAGAGAATAGTATGCTACCATGGTTTATCTTTATCATCGTGTACAGCTTTAGGTGACCTTACAGGTCACTATTGCACGTTGGTAGAGCCAATAGGATTCTTGCTTGACGTCCAGCAGTATGATGGCGATCATATACGTAAGAGCTGGGGTTTATAAGCACATCCTTAAAAGATCTCTAGTCGTGGGAGTTTCGAGACTGGGCATCGATACTCCATTAGTAGACTAGTGTATACAGTCGAGACCCCGACGAGGGGCGGTGGCCGGTCTTACAAGCCATTGGTGTCAGTTGGTTCACCTAAGATGTATACAGGTGCTCATTGGGTTATGAGTACACCGAACAGGACTCGCCGGGAACATGCTAGTTAGTATTATACCTGACGTCAGATAACAGTTCCCTGGTGACATGTGTACAGGTTAGTTCATCGACCTGAGATCGTCATTTGTCTCGTGTGAGTTCCCACTGTGCTTTGATTACTACCCTACCACGACTCAAAGGAGTCGTGCAAACAGGTTTTAGTTGGGTACAGTCCCGAGCCGCATGGAGGCAGTGAGCGGATCGGCAGGGGTTTTGTCTCTCCCGGTATTGGGGGTGAGATCGCGCTGTGTCTAGGAGAGCCATTACACGAAGTCCTTGGCCAAAGCAGGAGATTTACTGGTAGGTATTCCAGTAGTATCTCACGGTGTTCTAGGCTACACTCCGACACGACTTGTACCGCTTTTGGGGGTTTGACTTTTACCAACCCCTAGGCCCGACATGCGATGCTCATAGATGAACGGACCGGACTGAACGGATATTGTCACCGGCAGGCTCAGTAGGGTGTCAGGATGAGTTCGCTCATCGACCTTCCCTTTTGGTCAATACCTGGTAGCCCGTTACGTACAGCTAGTACCACTGACATGCTAGTGGTTAAATCCACAGCCAATGTATTGACGAGTCATTAGAGTCCCCCACAGACAGTTTCTCAAGTTTCGGGCGAAACGTTGTTGTCAAGCCCCGAAAGTACGGAACATGACCGGCACTTAAACTACGAACGTCTCGAGGCGTACGTAATCTAAGTGAGCCGAAAACCCAGAAATCCAAACCAAGAAAATTTGCAGAGTGAAGGAAAACCAATTTAAATCAAGTAGTTTTAATAGCATAAGCCGAATTATGCGGATTTAAAAACGTCAAATATTTCCCGAAAATTTCGGCAGAGTCTCCTTTGTAAATACTGGCCCCCAAACGGGATACAACATAAATAGTATACGAAATCAATAAAAAGGCATCCCCAAGCGGGAGCTAGCTCTTCGTCAATCGACGGTCACAACCACACAAGTAATATCATATACAACGCCAAGGGCGAGGATCAAAACTCAAAAGGAAACGCAAAACAACACGAAATCTACAGAAATACAACGCGCGACTCTAAGGTCGAAAGAATAACATCACTGGTCTCTATCTCAAAAACAAATACATGTTTGGGTGATGGAACTTCTAAATACAACAGAATAATGATATACAAGATATATAATGGGGGTACGATACAAGTAAACCCACCTACTAGCAAGTCACCCGGAAAATGGGAAGCGGTGCTAGCAAAGCCGTAATGAAACCTGTACGGCAAAACCTGCAAGAAACTGGGGCACAACGGGGGTGATTTACCAACTCGTGAATAGAAAAACATCTACGAACAGAAACCACATGAACAACGCAATCCTAGGTCAACGATCATAATATCCTCAAATATATATAACATGCAGCCTAACAATGATTAGGGTAAATATCTAACCCGAGTGTAATCCCATGTGCCCGTGTCAGTGCCTCAGGTAGCGATATATCATATGGATGATGTATGAATGCATGAAACAGGATGCATGTACTGAATAAAGCTACTTTCATACATCAGTGAGTTTTCTGTATTTTAAATAAGAGGTACCATAAATGAAATCAGCATAAAACAGTGCCCAGCATCGACACAAAACAAGTATCCAAATATCTCGATATCTCTGTGTCACAATCTCTGTACCTCAATATCTCAAAATCTCAATGTTTCAATCACAATATCTAAGGCGCCGTCAGTCCACACCGGCCCCTACCATCCATCTCAAGACCACGACGTTATCCTCCGGATATCCGACGCGTCGGGAAAAATCACCGGTCGGTAGTGCTCCCCTTCCAGAATCAACGTCAACAACACGATCCTCTTGCCCCGGGGTACCGCACCGGGCCCACCATGTACCCGAAACGGTTCCTCCACTCCTCGAATCGGGTCTCGAAATCCATCAGCAAACTCATGGTGGACGACTCATACATCATGGGAAAACCACACTTTTTAATTTAAAAGAGAGAAAAGGTTTATTTATGTTTTTGCGGTTTTCCTCCAAATCCAAGAAATCTCATGAAATCCGAATCCAAGTCATCAATAGCATGTAAACAGTGAATATAGGCATGAGAATCCATGAATGCGACACAACATTGAATAATAACATGCATGAAGTAGTAGGCAATAACTACAATGTCTAACTAGCATATAAGGCAAGTACACTAATATCATGTCTAAACTATTAGCTAACAACTTATGTCAAATGAAATAGTATTTTCTAAAGTGTTCGTGACATGGCAATTACCGATGAAGATGTGTGTGAGCCGGCAAGTAAGTGTACGTGGTACATACGCGTCATCGGTAATGGTGCTGGTGTCCTGACAACATGATATTAATAATAGGATATGAATCATAATATAAGCATGCGATGCGGAGCGAACAACAATAATGAGCGGGAGCTAAATACTAAACAATGGTGCCCTTTGAAATAACACGAATCGTGGGGTTTTGAAAATAAGGACTACGGTGGTTTTAATAAAGGATACGTCTTTTGAAATATCCGTAGATCCCTTGACCTGTCTTTTAAAATACCCACGATCCGTTAGTTTTGAAATAGGTAGAAATCTAATCTAGTTTGACAACTACACTAAACTATACGGCTGAACTAAAGGTAAGGAAACCGCCTAGCATCTGAGTCGATACATATATGAATATATATTAGTCGGTGATCCCGCCTCGATACTATCAATCCGATACCATATCTATAATCAGATATTCCCAAGTCAAGAGTGCGGATCAATCATCAATATAAAGCTCGTACGTAAATCCGTCGTACGGCATCCCAAATCTGGGTACGGGTCAATATCACATTCATCATAATATTCACCTGGTATCCTCTTTATCAAATATCATGATCGGGGTACTGATCTACGTCTAGTACAATACTGATACCGCCTAAGTATGCATGGACGTGTGTGAAACACTACGTCAAGGACCCGCTACAACGTCATGTCATATCTCAAATACGAACCCTGCTATATCACCGATCTCACGGCCTCAAATCAATTCTCATCGACTCATCTTAAATCCCAAGTACTATCCTCATTATCCATGCATGCGTATATGAATGTACATATGCATAGTCCCATACCCACGCATATATACATATATACACATCCCAATCTGCGCACAAGAAAGTAAAGTATGCAAGTCTGTGTGTGCGTATGTGGGTATAACAACTACTCTAGGGTTTCACAACTAACCCAAAGGTACTCCATGAACACATAAACATAACATGAATAAACATTCTCGTATCATAAAACACCTATATAAACATATATATATGAGCTACACTACGGACTGCGGGGGTGCTATACGCCATCCACCCGACTTCTCCCCGTAGATATAAATCTACTCACCTGGTCCTCGCTAGCCGGTGCCGACGTCGCCACGTGCTTGCTTGTCGTCTCGAAGTCCAGATGGGGTACCTACATATCATAACGCATCGTATCGCATTAAAACTAAATTCTAAATCGAAACGGCACACGAAAATCAAATCGGCATGCGTATCATGCATAGGGCAAAACCTATCGCCTACGCATGCAAGAATAGCCAACCTACCCTCGATGTAGATGTACAAACATCAAACCATCGAGAAAAATCCAATCACACTCATTTGCACATTCACGAACACTAATTATAATATAAAATAGGTTAAAACTCACGAAAACCCCAATTTCACTTAAAAAGTCATTTTTCCAAAAATCTAGCAAGCAAAATTAACCGTTTTAGTACGAAACTCGATGTATAAACGAATCTAGCGGCTACAATATTCACTAAATATCTTAAATAAGTCATAAAAACAATTCCCATAATTTAATCTCATTAAATTCCATAAACCCCAAAATTCTAGTTTACAAAATACCCAAATTTTAACAATTTTATAGCAAAAATGCACAAACTACAATCTAGCTTGGATTTTCATGAACTAAAGTATTAAACTACACTTTAAAATGTTAATAATGCCATGAATACCCTAATTAGATTTTTATCTCCATTATTTAATCAAATTTCAAAAACCTAGTTTGCTTAAAAAAACTTGATTTGGACAATTTAAATGCAACAATTTACATAATAGCAACTAGATTAGGTTTTCCATGCCCTCACATGCCAAAATACACTTTGTAAACTTAAACAAGTGACAATAACCATATTTGAATTCAAACCCTAACTCATAAATTTTCCAAACTAGCAATTAAACCTAATTAAACACCTAATTAAGCTAACTTAAAGCAATTAACAACAATTTAACAAAAAGGTTAGAATTATACCCAAATAAATTTGAAGATCCCACAAGCACACTTAGCCTCCCAAATTGAAATCTTAATCCCTAGATCCATGCTATAGTAGCCAAGGAAAAATGGGTAGGAGGTGGATTTTGATTTGGATTTTTGCTTGATTTTTTGTGGATTTTCAAGCATTTTTGATGAATTTTTCTTTAAGAGAAAGAGATGAAGAATGAAGGGGCTGAAATGGAGGGGGGGCTCGGCCATTGCAGGTTGGGGAGAGGAGAGAGGGAGTGTGGTGTGAGGTATGGGTAAAGGAAAAGTCCAAGTCAACATTCAACTAACACTTTCTTCTTCTCATTATTCTTTTCTTTTCCTTTCTTCTTAACTTTGAAATTCACGTGGAGAAAATTGATGGGGCTGCTGAATTCAGCCAAGGGAGGAAATAAATGAGGGTGTGTGAGTGTGGGTATGGGTGTGGGGTGATGAAAAATGATAAATACAATACCCCAAACATCCATTTACACTAAAAAAAAGCCTTTTTTCTTCAATAATTTCTAAACCGTTTTGGCAAAAGATTTCGTTTCAAAAACCACATGATAAAATTTTGTTTAATGTTTTATGATGCACAAAAAAAATTTCAACTCATTCCAATTTGTAATTTTCCCTAATTAAATATATTAGTGACGGCTTAAAATAATATTAAAATAATTAATTTCGGAAAAATTTTCAGAAAATTTGAAATTTCACCAGTGGGTCAATAAACACCAAATACTAGAAATTACATAGCTAGAATATGTATATTTAATTTTTATAATAAGATATTTGTATTTTGACTTTTTACAGAAAACCCCCTTATTTTACCGTTTTTCGAAATTTCACCGAAACGATTTTTCAAAACGTTACAATCTTCCCCCCTTAAAGAAATTCGGTCCCCGAATTTAAATTAAAACTCCCCCCAAATACTAAAACATCTAAGCAAAACCATCAAGTCGTCGGGGCTCCGAAATCGTAAATACATAAAAAAAAATCGTAGCGCAACGCATGCGCATGAAAAATGAGCATAAAACTCAAAATCAAAACTCCGTCAAGCATCCCGCAATCATCGGAGTCATGGGGAAGACATCAATGTCAAATCTCAAGCAAGACCGATATGCTATAAATCGGAACTATACATGCAAATATCAGGAGGAAATGCATGCCAAATCCTTTAAGTTGTTGTGTAATGCACATAACATTGCACAGTGGCGGACGTCTATCATAAGAAAATAACTATATACATATATACCTTTGTTTGAAATGTACGTTCCGCCGTTTTGGGAAACAATTTAGAAGGGTTTTCCTTGTTTTAAACGTTTCGCGTCATATCAGATACGTAGGTAAATACTGAGACTATACCTCGCTTTTTGGAATTCCCTTCAATAGCTATCAATGCATGCAAAATATATTCAGGTACTGTCCTCTGCTAGTCCTGCTCAGTACAAAAACTCATAGCAATCATCATAAAAACGTACTGCTCCATAAGAAATCAATCCCAAAATATGCATATGAATACTACGTGCGTCTGGTGCGCACGACAATCAAAATCCATATACATGCCATACAAGTGCACAGAAACAAGATCTAAGTGCATCGAGTGTGCACAAAGCATCTGTCGTAGGCAACGTGTGTGCCTGACAGCAAAATCAGGTGCATCTGACATGCACGAAAAAAATCTCGATTTAGTGCATCTGGTGTGCACCAAAATCGCATCTCAAGACATGTGCTCAACATGCGCGAAAACCCAAAACCAGGGGCATCCATCATGCACGAAATCATGAAATCCAATATCAAGCGCCGAACATGCGCAAAATCAAATCAGGTGCACAAAGTGCACAAAACAAATATCGAGTATCACAATCGAAATCGAAGTCCAGTGCATCTAAGTGCACAAAAGGCGTATCACTGCACTGCAAGCATATATAAACTATACAGAGTGCAGGAACCAAATCGTGTGCATGCATACGCACAAAATCAACTCAAATGTTTAAAACCGTAAAATCACAAACATGTGAAACCAAAGCACGAAAACGATATCAAGTGCAACACTGTGCAAAGATCGTAAATCCTCAATCATCAAAATCAAATCATGCGAATAAATCACCCAAAACATCGAAATCAATAATGGCGGAATAGTACCGCTCAAGCGCATCCTCTAAGAATCTCGGGCCAACTGTCGCGGTCACTAGTGGGACGTCTCGTCGATGATCATGAACTATGTCCTGCTGGTGTGCATAACAATGACCGCTCCTGGGTCAAGGTCTTCACTGTGAATTACCAATCTCTCGGTCCATCGGCTCATCGGCCCTGTCAGGTGTGCTAACGGGGATGATCCCGTTCTGGCACTTCTCTGGTCATCTCTCGGTCAATCATCGCGACCACTCGTAAGACAGCATATCACTGGCGTCGGCCTCTGGCTCTCTGAATGTACGTGACACATCTGATCCTGGGTGCAAGTATCATTGCAGCAGTGTCCTGGAAGGAATCCTGCTCACGGTCTCTTCCATGTCTCGTCTCTGCCAACTGTCCGGAAGTCATCGTCCTTTTCTATATCTGCATCTTGCTCTGGAACGACTGCATACTCATCGCGACTCCTTCTGGAAGGTAAATCCAAGTACCATGCCTCGGCATGCGCATCGCATCTCTGATGTCGGCGGAGTGGAACGTCATCTCATCTAGATCTGGTACGAACCTCTTACTTCACTTTTCTCTAATGTCGTCTGCTTGGACTCGTCTCGTCGAGGCTGCATGGACTGAGCTCCAATGGCTATCCTCGTATCGGGAGTCTCCCAAGAAATGCATCTCACCACCTAACATCCGAATTAAGTCGAGCCATCCGATCGAGTCGTCAAAACCTCATAATCCCCCAAGAGCTCAACATCTTGGGCACAGTTTAATAGTATCGAGTACATACCACAGCATCGGTGGTCCAGCCGTAGAAGGGCAAACCCAAGCCTCACTAATGGCCCGCGGAACTACCGCAAACCCTAAGGTTCAAAGGCTTTCACACGGTCATTAAGTCGAGTTAGGGTTTCATTCTTCTAGAGGGTCCATAGAATTGCCTGCATGTCTTTCCGAATACTTTAAACTTGGAATAATAGGTTGCTGACCTTCGATCGTCTCTGTCGACTCTCAACGTCTCCGCGTGAAGTCGTCTCTAGCTGGAATCAATTTATCTGATGACCTCGCATCGGGGTAGCGAACGAACCACATGTCCTAGTCATTCATCCTTAGTGACTAGCGACCTTCTATCATCTCTTAGTACAACTCGTACTGCAATAGCTCCAACATATGGGGCGATATCTCGTCGCTCGCAGCAGCAACTTGCTCACTCGTCTGCACGCTGAATAGTGCCTCAATCATCATGAGTAAGCAATACACCAACGGTCATCAAAATCTGGCTGGCCTCTATCATTGGCTCAATCCTCTAGTGTCGATCAGCACATCCGAGTAACCTCATAAAGGCGATCCACCAAACGCTCGTGGCGCGGAAACACAGTAAAAAGACACATCTCCGCAATCGTGTGTCGCCGGAATTTCACCCTGGTCAGTCCTCGTTC
This sequence comes from Agapanthus africanus, assembly GCA_030015575.1. NCBI lineage: Eukaryota > Viridiplantae > Streptophyta > Magnoliopsida > Asparagales > Amaryllidaceae > Agapanthus > Agapanthus africanus. The sequence continues at coordinate 215,743,098 of JASDDO010000008.1, forward strand.
GTGACGAGCTCGTGCTGACCGCAACTCTAGCTGTAGCTCTCCCTGCCCGTAATCGTGGCAGCAAAACCATAACTGGTACTGATGAGGCTAGATCGGAATGAATATAATACTGAGCAAAGAAATGTACATCCTAAGGCTTCTTAAGTGGAGTAGCGTATCGTAAATATGCCGCGGAACATGCCTACGGTACGTCACTCTACATTAGTCACCAATTCCATCAACCAAGGGTCATCCTACGCTCCGAAGGTAAAACCTAACGCTTTGATACCAACTTTGTCAAGCCCCGAAAGTACGGAACATGACCGGCACTTAAACTACGAATGTCTCGAGCCGTACGTAATCTAAGTGAGCCGAAAACCCGGAAATCCAAACCAAGAAAATTAGCAGAGTGAAGGAAAACCAATTTAAATCAAGTAGTTTTAATAGCATAAGCCGAATTATGCGGTTTTAAAAACATCAAATATTTCCTGAAATTTTCGGCAGAGTCTCCTTTGTAAATATTGGCCCCCAAACGGGATACAACATGAATAGTATACGAAATCAATAAAAAGGCATCCCTAAGCGGGAGCTAGCTCTTCGTCAATCGATGGTCACAACCACACAAGTAATATCATATACAACGCCAAGGGCGAGGATCAAAACTCAAAAGGAAACGCAAAACAACAAGAAATCTACAGAAATACAACGCGCGACTCTAAGGTCGAAAGAATAACATCACTGGTCTCTATCTCAAAAATAAATACATGTTTGGGTGATGGAACTTCTAGATACAACAGAATAATGATATACAAGATATATAATGGGGGTACGATACAAGTAAACCCACCTACTAGCAAGTCACCCGGAAAATGGGAAGCGGTGCCAGCAAAGCCGTAATGAAACCTGTACGGCAAAACCTGCAAGAAACTGGGGCACAACGGGGGTGAGTTGCCAACTCGTGAATAGAAAAACATTTACGAACAGAAACCACATGAACAACGCAATCCTAGGTCAACGATCATAATATCCTCAAATATATATAACATGCAGCCTAACAATGATTAGGGTAAATATCTAACCCGAGTGTAATCCCATGTGCCCGTGTCAGTGCCTCAGGTAGTGATATATCATATGGATGATGTATGAATGCATGAAACAGGATGCATGTACTGAATAAAGCTACTTTCATACATCAGTGAGATTTCTGTATTTTAAATAGGAGGTACCATAAATGAAATCAGCATAAAACAGTGCCCAGCATCGACACAAAACAAGTATCCAAATATCTCGATATCTCTGTGTCACAATTTCTGTAGCTCAATATCTCAAAATCTCAATGTTTCAATCACAATATCTAAGGCGCCGTCAGTCGAGACCGGCCCCTACCATCCATCTCAAGACCACGACGGTATCCTCCGGATATCCGACACGTCGGGAAAAATCACCGGTCGGTAGTGCTCCCCTTCCAGAATCAACGTCAACAACACGATCCTCTTGCCCCTGGGTACCGCACCGGGCCCACCATGTACCCGAAACGGTTCCTCCACTCCTCGAATCGGGTCTCGAAATCCATCAGCAAACTCATGGTGGACGACTCATACATCATGGGAAAACCACACTTTTTATTTTAAAAGAGAGAAAAGGTTTATTTATGTTTTTGCGGTTTTCCTCCAAATCCAAGAAATCTCATGAAATCCGAATCCAAGTCATCAATAGCATGTAAACAGTGAATATAGGCATGAGAATCCATGAATGCGACACAACAGTGAATAATAACATGCATGAAGTAGTAGGCAATAACTATAATGTCTAACTAGCATATAAGGCAAGTAAACTAATATCATGTCTAAACTATTAGCTAACAACCTATGTCAAATGAAATAGTATTTTCTAAAGTGTTCGTGACATGGCAATTACCGATGAAGATGTGTGTGAGCCGGCAAGTAAGTGTACGTGGTACATACGCGTCATCGGTAATGGTGCTGGTGTCCTAACAGCATGATATTAATAATAGGATATGAATCATAATATAAGCATGCGATGCGGAGCGAACAACAATAATGAGCGGGAGCTAAATACTAAACAATGGTGCCCTTTGAAATAACACGAATCGTGGGGTTTTGAAAATAAGGGCTACGGTAGTTTTAATAAAGGATACGTCTTTTGAAATATCCGTAGATCCCTTGACCTGTCTTTTAAAATACCCATGATCCGTTAGTTTTGAAATAGGTAGAAATCTAATCTAGTCTGACAACTACACTAAACTATACGGCTGAACTAAAGGTAAGGAAACCGCCTAGCATCTGAGTCGATACATATATGAATATATATTAGTCGGTGATCCCGCCTCGATACTATCAATCCGATACCATATCTAAAATCAGATATTCCTAATTCAAGAGTGCGGATCAATCATCAATATATAGCTCGTACGTAAATCCGTCGTACGGCATCCCAAATCTGGGTATGGGTCAATATCACATTCATCATACTATTCACCTGGTATTCTCTTTATCAAATATCATGATCGGGGTACTGATCTACATCTAGTACAATACTGATACCGCCTAAGTATGCATGGACGTGTGTGAAACACTACGTCAAGGACCCGCTACAACGTCATGTCGTATCTCAAATACGAACCCTGCTATATCACCGATCTCACGGCCTCAAATCAATTCTCATCGACTCATCTTAAATCCCAAGTACTATCCTCATTATCCATGCATGCGTATATGAATGTACATATGCATAGTCTCATACCCACGCATATATACATATATACACATCCCAATCTGCGCACAAGAAAGTAAAGTATGCAAGTCTGTGTGTGCGTATGTGGGTATAACAACTACTCTAGGGTTTCGCAACTAACCCAAAGGTACTCCATGAACACATAAACATAACATGAATAAACATTCTCGTATCATAAAACACCTATATAAACATATATATATGAGCAACACTACGGACTGCGGGGGTGCTATACGCCATCCACCCGACTTCTCCCCGTAGATATAAATCTACTCACCTGGTCCTCGCTAGCCGGTGCCGACGTCGCCACGTGCTTGCTTGTCGTCTCGAAATCCACATGGGGTACCTACATATCATAACGCATCGTATCGCATTAAAACCAAATTCTAAATCGAAACGGCACACGAAAATCAAATCGGCATGCGTATCATGCATAGGTCAAAACCTATCGCCTACGCATGCAAGAATAGCCAACCTACCCTCGATGTAGATGTAAAAATATCAAACCATCGAGAAAAATCCAATCACACTCATTTGCACATTCACGAACACTAATTATAATATAAAATAGGTTAAAACTCACGAAAACCCCAATTTCACTTAAAAAGTCATTTTTCCGAAAATCTAGCAAGCAAAATTAACCGTTTTAGTACGAAACTCGATGTATAAACGAATCTAGAGGCCACAATATTCACTAAATATCTTAAATAAGTCATAAAAACAATTCCCATAATTTAATCTCATTAAATTCCATAAACCCCAAAATTCTAGTTTACAAAATACCCAAATTTTAACAATTTTATAGCAAAAATGCACAAACTACAATCTAGCTTGGATTTTCATGAACTAAAGTATTAAACTACACATTAAAATGTTAATAATGCCATGAATACCCTAATTAGATTTTTATCTCCATTATTTAATCAAATTTCAAAAACCTAGTTTGCTTAAAAAAAACTTGATTTGGACAATTTAAATGCAACAATTTACATAATAGCAACTAGATTAGGTTTTCCATGCCCTCACATGCCAAAATACACTTTGTAAACTTAAACAAGTGACAATAACCATATTTGAATTCAAACCCTAACTCATAAATTTTCCAAACTAGCAATTAAACCTAATTAAACACCTAATTAAGCTAACTTAAAGCAATTAAGACCAATTTAACAAAAAGGTTAGAATTATACCCAAATAAATTTGAAGATCCCACAAGCACACTTAGCCTCCCAAATTGAAATCTTAATCCCTAGATCCATGCTATGGTAGCCAAGGAAAAATGGGTAGGAGGTGGATTTTGATTTGGATTTTTGCTTGATTTTTTGTGGATTTTCAAGCATTTTTGATGAATTTTTCTTTAAGAGAAAGAGATGAAGAATGAAGGGGCTGAAATGGAGGGGGGGCTCGGCCATTGCAGGTGGGGGAGAGGAGAGAGGGAGTGTGGTGTGAGGTATGGGTAAAGGAAAAGTCCAAGTCAACATTCAACTAACACTTTCTTCTTCTCATTATTCTTTTCTTTTCCTTTCTTCTTAACTTTGAAATTCAAGTGGGGAAAATTGATGGGGCTGCTGAATTCAGCTAAGGGAGGAAATAAATGGGGGTGTGTGAGTGTGGGTATGGGTGTGGGGTGATGAAAAATGATAAATACAATACCTTAAACATCCATTTACACTAAAAAAAGACTTTTTTCTTCAATAATTTCTAAACCGTTTTGGCAAACGATTTCGTTTCAAAAATCACATGATAAAATTTTGTTTAATGTTTTATGATGCACAAAATTTGTTTCAACTCATTCCAATTTGTAATTTTCCCTAATTAAATATATTAGTGACGGCTTAAAATAATATTAAAATAATTAATTTCGGAAAATTTTTCAGAAAATTTGAAATTTCACCTGTGGGTCAATAAACAACAAATACTAGAAATTACATACCTAGAATATGTATATTTAATTCTTATAATAAGATATTTGTATTTTGACTTTTTACAGAAAACCCCCTTATTTTACCGTTTTTTCGAAATTTCACCGAAACGATTTTTCAATACGTTACAGTTGTAGAGGCCGTATGGATTTATGGCAGGGTTCGAATATTCGCGTGCACTTGTGCACGTGTCATGGTTCGGACGGATAATACTAGAGGGCTTTGGTTTAAGCCGGATCCTAGTATTATACTGTGTAGATTTTGTCTCGTTGCATTTGTATTCGGTCGGAATACAAATGCGGGTATGTATATACAGTCGCGTGGTTTTCCTGTAATTTATTACGGGATCGCTTTTTGAAGTTGCCAGTTTGCTTTCTTGATTTGGCCAAATTCCTCTTCTTTTGTTCTTGGCTGAATTTTCCTTCAAGGGGGGTCTTTTTTTGCAAAGTGGAGATTTTCTAAATGGGGGGGTTTTTGTGGTCACCGGGGCCCCAGACTTTCCAGCAACTTCTTGATGCTTGGCTTCTTTTTTTGTGCATCATTTCTTGCATTAATTGTGAAGGGATTTGTGAAAGACTTTGGTGTGACTTATTTTCCTGTTATCATCCATTTTCTTTTTGCTTTTTGCCCTCACCTCCCCCCTCTCATGACATGGCCGGCCACTACTTGAGGGGCTGTCCAATTTTTGGTGTGTGGATTAATATCATTTCCTTGCATCAAAATCCTTTGCTCATCTCCAAAAATTCATTCCTCCATCTTCACCAAAATGGCAACTTCCATTAACCATCATCCATGAGCTTGGATGACTTGAGACAAAGAGTTCTACACTACTCTACTTCAACCTTGGACACGTCGACTAGCACACTTCGTGCCCGAGTTGCTTCGAATGAAGCGGGAGCCCGTAAAAAGACTCATAGATGTGGTGCCCTTTCCGACGAGGAGATCGAGACCGGAGTTGCCGCGGGGAGCTTGGGATGGTGGCCAAAGACCGAAGGACACGGATCGATCGGTATAGCCTTTCTATCCCTTCTCTAGATAGCTAGTTGTAGGTTAATGGTTCGATCCGGGAAAAAGTATACGATAGCGCCAGTTTCAAGTTTATGAAAAAGTTTTCGTTTCCGCATTTTGGCCTCGAACAGACGGTCGGGGCGCTACCGTAGACTTACAGATACTACACAAATTTGATAATTAGTGAGCGGTATTGAAATGCAGTTTTCTGTGATGAACAAATACTCCTAAACTTATCTTTTGCTCATTCCGAGCAAAACAAAATCCTAATCTCACTTTCGCAGGGAATGCGATTGCACTGAGCTTGTGCAACAAGCCGTTAAACCTCTAGGTGTCCCTAGTAGGAGTAGTGTTGTCTCTTGAGGGTTTTCAGCGGATACTACCAAAAAAATTCCGTCAAGCTAGTTTCATAAGTTAACGTCGATTCTACTCCTACAGTTTAGTATCTAGGTTAGAAATTTTATCATCCTAAGTTAGAAATATTCAACCCTTATGTTTCACGCCTCCTATTTATTTAACCTCGGATCCTATACGTTTTTACAGTTTAGAAAGATCTCGGTTTTCTTGAGTTTTCCTTCTAAAGTGCGGTCTCCAATCAGGGATTTTTATCATCTTTACGGAAAACATAAGTCTTATTCTTTATTCCTATCTTTCCTCCAAACATCGATTATATACCCCTACGTGTGTGTAAAATTTCATCCTTACACTTAAGAATTCAATTCAAGCTATAGTACCCTTGCCCTAATGCCTAATACTACTTCTTTTCGTTAATGATGGACGGTTTTGCTCACACACCTTTCATGTGACTATTAATGCTTCTTGAGACACTAACAGCCGATTACTGAATGCATGAGCTTAAAGCGTAAATAGCAGTTTCTAGGTCTTGACTTTATTTATTTTTTCTTTTCTTTTTTTTGTTTTATTTTCCTTTTTCAAGACCGGATATATTTTTCAATGATACTCTTTTGGTGGTTAGCTTTAAATACCGTTTTTTCTTTCATACTAGGTTTTCGGGCAAGAGTATTTCTAGGTATCCTCTACTATCCCAAGTTTCAAGGTGTGTATATGTGCAGTGTATAGGGTATATACTTTCTAAATTTGGACTCAAGAATAGAAACTATTTTTTAGACTTATCCTTCCGTAAAGCTTTCAATACTTTCCGTTCATCTCGACTTAACTCAAGAACTGAACTCAAGATTACCTACTTCTAAAAAAAACTGTAAGGGCGTATAATTACCAAGGTTAAACAGAAGGAGGGTTATTTTTAGGGTTTTCAATTCCTAAGCCTAGGATTTAGTTATTTCTAATGTATTAACTAAACTTTCAGAATAAAAATCTAAGTTACCCTATTAGCTAACTTGACGACAAAGTTTTTTATATTTTTGTAAAATTTTCGATTTTTATGGGTTTTTAAATAAGTATGCAAATGAAAAATATACACATGAATGCGAAGGTAGAAAGCTTACCGAGCACACCCTCAAACTTAAACTTGACAGTGCCCTCACTGTCGGGCTACACCAAGAGGGTCAAAATGGTCGGCGCTCCCCTATTTGTTTGTTTTTTTATTTTATTTACAAAACAAAAAGCAAACCAAAAATATATGCACAAAAAAATCCCCCCAAACTTAAGTGAAACAGTGTTGCCACTGTTTAAGCGTCAATGTTCAGAGTTATGGGGGAGAGATCCGTATTAATCTATACAAGGCTATACACAGGCCAAAAGTTAGCACCAACTATTCAAAAAATTTATCGCTATAATGTGCAGGTTGGTGAAAGAATGCGGAGAGGAAAGAAACGGAGAATACGCGAGACCGTATGGGGATAGAAGTGGTATATGGTCCCGGTATATGAGGAGAAGAATGGCGGAGGGGAAAAAGAAATGGAATACGAACTTGAGGGTGGAAATGGAGTGAATAAATTAGTAAAATTTGTAATGACCGATGTGTAAAAAGCGATTGTACTAATCTATTAACCTGTCGAGAAATGGGGTCAAATCTCTCTAGATTCGTTAGAAAACATGGGTAGACCGAACTTGGTAAATCAAACACAGGAAATGAAAGTGATACGGTATCTTGTGAAGTAGGAACGATGGAAAGGATGGAGGGAAGTGATCGAGGAATGGGATCGATTAAACGTTCAGGAGGGTGTACACAGTCAATAAAGGGGATAGGATGAATTGGAAAATCCGACTCATTAAGTAAAACTGGTTCATCCTCAAAAATTTCCTCAATATTCTCCTCAAAAATTAACTCATCCATGCATTTATCATCAATATCTAGACGCATATGAAGTTCGGGAAAAACAGTTAATGACTCAGGATGATGTACACACGGAAGTGAAAGGACATGATGAATTAGTGAGACAAACTCATCCAAAGCTGTGGGTTCATCATCCAAAATATTCCCAGCGTCGATATCATCAATCAAGTGAAAATCAAATTTCTAAGACACCTCATCCAAAGCATGGATTTTAATCAATTGTGGTTCTAGGATGGAGGTGTAGAGGTCAAAGGGTTTGGGAGTGGTTTCACTTGACAAGGTCCCTTCACAATCCGGTAAATCAAACACTACAAAGTCACACAACTCATTGAACGTTCTATCTGCAATTGGTGAATCATTAGGGACACTCGATAGACTTTCAAAACCGGAGTTATGGAATTCAATTTGCAATGGGTAGGTTTGATTTGGAAGGGTGTATCGCTCACTCTCACGACTCAAATCCTCAATCTGTCATATCCGCCTCATGTTGGAGATAGTGCCCTCAGAGTCAATTATTGGATCACAGGCACGTGATTGCAATGATTGAGGGAGGACTTATCCCGGTAGGACAGTCTTACTCAAGATGATAGTATGCTATCTGGTTTACCTTTATCATCGTGTACTGCTTTAGGAGACCTGACATGTCGCTATTACACGTTGATAGAGCCCCTAGGATTCTAGCTTGACTGCCAGCAGTATGAGGGCGATCATATACGTGAGAGCTGGCGGTCTATAAGCACATCCTTAAAAGGTCCCTAGTCGTGGGAGTTTCGAAACAAGGCATCGATACTCCAGAGTAGACTAGTGTATACAGTCGAGACCCCGACGAGGGGCGGTGGCCGGTCTCACAAGCCACTGGTGTTAGATGGTTCACCTAAGATGTATACAGGTGCTCATTGGGTTATGAGTACACCGGACAAGACTCGCCGGGAACATGCTAGTTCGTCTTATACCTGACGTCAGATAGCAGTTCCCTGGTGACATGTGTACAGGTTAGTTCATCGACCTGGGGATCGTCATTTGTCTCGTGTGAGTTCCCACTGTACTTTGATTACTACCCTACCACTCTCAAAGGAGACGTGCAAACAAGTTTTGGTTGGGTACAGTCCCGAGCCACATGGAGGCAGTGAGCGTATCTTCGGGGGTTCGTCTCTCCCGGTATTGGGGGTGAGGTCGCGCTGTGTCTAGGAGAGCCATTACACGAAGCCCTCGGCCGAGGCAGGAGATTTACTGGCAGGTATTCCAGTAGTATCTCAGGGTGTTCTGGGCTACACTCCGACACGACTTGTACCGCTTTTGGGGGTCTGACTTTTACCAACCCCCTAGGCCCGCCATGCGATGCTCATAGACGAACGGACCGGACTATACGGATATTGTCACTGACAGGCTCAGTAGGGTGTCAGGATGAGTTCGCTCATCGACGTCCCTTTTGGTCAATAGCTGGTGGCCCGTCACGTATGGCTAATACCTCTGACGTGCTAGTGGTTAAATCCACAGCCATAGTATTGACGAGTCTTTAGAGTCCACCACACATTCTGTTACTCAAGCTTTCGGGCGAAAAGCTGTAGAGGCCGTATGGAGATATGGCAAGGTCCGATCAGATACGTGCGGTATTGCACGGATCAGGATCGGACAGTTTGTACTACAGGCCGTATGGATATATATGGCAGAGTTCGATCAGATACGTGCGGTATTGCACGGATCAGGATCGAACGGATTTTACTAGCCGGCTTTGGTTTAAGCCGGATCCTAGTATAGTACAGTGTAGATTTTGTCTCATTGCATTTGTATTTCGGTCGGAATACAAATGCGGGTGTGTATACACAGTATCGGAGTTTTCCTGTAATTTATTACGGGACCAGTTTTCTGGAGTTGCCAGTTTGCTTTCCGTTTCGGCCAATTTCATTTGTATCTTTCATTGGCCGAAGATTGGTGGAGGAGGGCTTATTTGCATTTGTGCAAATAAGCAATTTGGAAGGGGGTCTTTGCATATTATTGTATCATGATACTTGCACCATCATTGCTTGACTTTCTTTAGTCATCATGGCTAGTCTTGTAGTATCATGATGGCATGACTTTTTGGTGATGGGAGTTGATTTGTTTTGGAGTGTGGTTTTGGTTTTGTGATCATTTCCCTTCATGATATCTTTTGATTCTCATCTTGCATTATTGATCCATACACTCCGTTATTCACCCTCTCTCTCCATTTTTTGATGCATGGGCCGGCCACTATCTAGGTGGGGGGGATTTTCTCTCTTGGTGGGGATAAAAATGTTAATCTCATTCTTTGCATGTTACATTTTTCCTCACCTCTCTTCATGTTCATTTTCCTCCACCACAAAGGCAACATCCTAAACCCCAAATGAGACATGAGCACTACACATTCTACAGCAAATCTTGGGCACGTCGACTCGCCAGCTTCGTGCCCGAGTTGCCTCGGTATAGAGGTGGGAGCCCGTAAAAGATGCAGGCGACGTGGTGCCCTTCCGGCGAGGAGGTGGAGACCGGACATTCCGCGGGAGATCGGGACGACGGCGAGGAGACCGGAGGACTCGGATCACTCGGTATATCTCTTTTCCCCATCTTGTAGTTAGCTAGGACTAGTTAATGGCACGATCCGGGTTTTAGTGCGCGGTGGTGCCGGTTCAAGAAAATTAAAGTTAGCCATCGCTTCCGCATTTGGCCTCGGGATGGAGGCCGGGGCGCCGCCGTGCACTTACAGTAGTATCAGAGCCTCGCCATTAACATAGTCTAGCTTTATCTAATGTGTTTTGCACTTCCGATCGAACAAATGTTCCGAAAACCCAATAACACATGCATCAGTTTTCTGTCGAATTTTTCCTGGCTCGAAATTTTTTTCAGGTTGTAGAAAAATGATGTACTGAAAGTCCTAAGAATTCTGGAGAAATTCGACACATTGATCTTTTAAGGGGAGCGCGGAACCACGGCCAAACCCTACTTGGGGCCGCGGTTCCGCCGCAGTATGGAGAGATCAATGCGTCAAATTTTTCCAGTGGGCTTCTGGGTTGAAAATAGGGTTTTTGGAATATTAAATTTGGGCCCAGAATTTCTTGATGTGCTATAGTACTACTTGGGGCCCACTTGTTATAATTTGATCGATCGGATATTTTAAACACATTGGTTCACAGTATTTACATTATATCTGCGACCGTGAATGTCACTTGATCGGTAAATCCAGTCTAACTGCTATAGCCCGGTTAGACGGAATTGCGAACGTGACTTTCACGTTGATGTTCTGTGTTATGCTGTGATGTTGCGGATCGGTCGTGGGGGATAGCCTGGATGCAATGCTAGTACAGTTTTGTTGTATTATGTACATTTGATATTGCGGGGCGAGCGTCCGACATGTGGACTGCCGTCACTGCCTGATTGTATTATTTTGGGGCACGGCCAGGTTGCGGTCGATGTACCCGTTGTATGTATATTTTACTTTCTGTACTAGGATTACCCCAAGGAGGGGTGCACGGATAGCCGGGTTCTAGAGGGCAACAAGCCCGCATCTCATGGCATTGAGACGGAGGGGGCTTCACTCTAGAATTGGCAGGCTATTCGCCGCACTTGTAGGGGGTACAGGTTGACCCAGGAGGGGTGCCCAAGTTACCGGATTCCGTGAAGTGCCGGGTGGTCCATTCACGTTGCTGAAGGGGGCTGCCTCGCTTCAGGTCTTGGCGGGTGACTTGCTGCGCCCGTAGGGGTCTAGGATTTCATTGCACAGGCTATCCACACGACCAGGGGAACGTCGGGTTTCAGTAGTGGCTCTGTGAAACCCGGGGATCCCAGATATCTGTATTGTTCTGTGATGCTGTACATTTCTGTGATGTTGCATTTTATCACGCCTTGAGCGAAATATAATATATTGGTATATATATTAGTAGATGTTGTATATGTTTTACATCCGCGCTAGTCCAGTCTCCGCTCTGTCGTTAGTTAGCTAACCTAACGGGTAATGACGGGACCCAGTGGAGAATGCGGATGGCATATACGTACATCAGTATATTTTCGTTCTTTATGGTGTGATCAATTGATGGGACTGCGTTGATTCGGATCAATGCAAGTTAAAAAACAAACCTAATCTGACGTTGTTGGAACACTTTTCAAAAAGCTGTTATTGCAAGGACATTCTCTTTTGTTTTGCATCGTGGTATTCAGTTGGAATATCCTGCTCCTCAGTCGACGTGGCAAGGGCCGAGATCCCTTCACCGGGAGTGACCCCTTGGACAAAAAGTTTGCGTCAGGGCAATAACTTCATTATAGCCGATTACTTTTGCTTTGCACCGTGGTATTCTGTTGGAATATCCTGCACCTCATTCTACGGGGAAAGAGCCGAGATCCCTTCACCGGGAGTGACCTCTTTAGCAACGGTTTTCGTCACTATATTTTTAAAAGCTATCCGTTCCTTCAACGATATCAAGTTCTTTACGTTAAAGGTTTTCGCCAGAAACCATTCGTAGCCCTCCGTCGTTTCATATGGGTGGTCAATAGTATTCAAGCTGTGTATGTTGGCCAAAGTCAAGGCACAGTGATTGGTAGCTATTGGGGTATTCATATGCAGCATAGATAGATGCGTTGGTTTGGGGCAGTCGTACTACTATTTTGGCCAAAGTCAAGGGTATGTACGGGTGGGCTCAAATTAACCTGGAGAATGACGGGTAGAACTTGACATGTGACTTATGATATGTTGGCCAAAGTGAAGGTCATAAGAGCATGGGACAGAAATCACATCGGGAGTTTCAAAAGAACTGAAACTTGCCAGTATGCGCATACCTTCTGGAGTATGACACCGTGAGCGGATTCCGTCACGTTATCATGCGATGATAGTTGGATCCCGATTCCCACTGATGAGTTGGTTTACTCCTCGGGTGACCCCGACTAATTCTTCTTTCAGGTTTGGAGGAGAGTTTGAGGTTACAGTGGGAGGTTTCCAAATTAGATAAATTGGTAACCATTCTGATCTAGGATAGAGTGCACGCTGAGTGTTTCTTTTCTCTCTCTCTTCGGCAGCGACCACTGACCCGACCCTAAGACTATGACTCAGTGACCAAAATTAACCGAACCTTCTTAACACTTGCTTTTGGATTGTCAGAGTTGCAAACCTCATTGCCACTCCTACTTTTACCCTTTTCTCCAGGACACCCTGTATTACTACGAACGTCCACTTCTATTGGACAAAACCATCGTATGGTTAGATACGAACTCGAAGGAATTTATTCGAGGATGGTTTCCGGTTCTGGAGGAAACGGATAGGACTATTCAGTTGTCTTTTCCTTTTACCTTCTCTCAGGTTGCGAGTACTCCTTGGTTTAGGAGATAGTACACCTATTACGCAAATTGGATAGTCTTCTTCTAAACCATAGGCAGGTGCCGACCGGTGGGGAATGAAGAAAACCAATTAGCATAACGATGGTGTGCAGAAGGTATTAAGTTAAGACAAAGCAAGGGATTAGTAAGAGGGTAAAGTAAACTGCGACTGCTATTCACGACCAAACCAAGTATTTCTTCGCCAATCCTAAAATCACCTTTGTATTTCTCCAGGACACTCCGTATCACTACGAAGATCCACAGTTTATTGGATACTCCATCGTATGGTTATATACGAACTCGAAAGGAACTTGTTCCAGTTCGGGGATGGATTCTGGTTCAGGAGAAGTAGGAATAAGGTTTATTCGGTTGTCTTTTATCTTCACCTTCTCTCGCGTTGCGAGTGTTCCTAGGATTAGGATAGTACACCCATTATGCTTATTGGATAGTCTTCTTCCAAACCATAGGCTGGTACCGAACGACAGGGAAGGAAGAAAACCATTTGGCCTAAAGGGGTGTGCAGAAGGTAATGACTAAAGACAAAAAAAGGGATTTGGAGAGGTGGCAAAGAATTACACGGTTATAGTTGTGAATCTGAATAATGGAAGAGGCATTACTAGGAATACCGGGATACCCCATCGAAACATTTCAATGTTTCAGTTTCACTGTGTACTGTTAATGGAAAACTGATTTCCCGATTAGATACTTACTCCAGTGTATGTATTTACCAGGTATAATTCTCACATCTGTATGGTTTTACAGATGATGAGTGGGAGTAAGTTATTGGGAATTAGGTGATCATCCACATTATATTCGTTGTAATCGGTGATATTTGAGGAAGTCACCTGGGTTGTTTGCCGGACGGCAATTATTTGGTTTTTGAATATCCGCTATTATGCACCAATTTCAAATTGATATATCTGTACATCTATTTTTATAGAGTGAGATATACCTTTTTGAAATTATGTCTACGACATTTACCTATATCAGTGGATGGTTAGGTAAGGAGCATTAAACAGCAGTGTAATTCTTCTTAACCATAAATACAGTTTTCAACCTACGACACAGAGTGAATGAGTTATCAGACTCAAGGGACTTATACAGAGTATTGTATGTTGTCCAGGGTCCATCAGGATAAAGGGGTTGGTTCTCGTTGTTAGTTATGTATATGCCCTAGAGGCCATTGTTGTACATATGATGTATATTATAATGGATGCTTGGTTATATATAGAGAAGACTTTCTTGCTCGTCATGATAGTATGCTATTTGGTTTCACTTTATCTTAACATGTTGACTTGTATTGGTTTACTGTTTTACTCTCACATGTTGATAAAGCCCTTAGGATCTGTACTCGACTACTAGGACTATGATGAGATCATACTAGTGGGGCCGCGGTAGTCAATGAGTACATCCTATAATTGTTCCTAGTCGAGGGTATATCGAGACAGGGCATCGATACACCAGAGTAGACTAGCGTATACGCATCTTGACCCATATGATGGGCGATGGATGATCCCATATCCATCGGTGTTTGACATCAGAGATGGTGTACGGGTGCTCAGTGGAGACTGGGTACACTGGACGGACTCGCCGAGAACTCCCAGATGGTGATATACCACACGTCAGATGGCAGTTCTCCGGTGACACAGGTACAGGGTAGTCTGAAGACCCGAGATCGTCATAGAGTCTTGTGTGATTCCCACTGTGCTTTGATTTCCACCTTACCACGTCCAAGAGGGCGTGCAAAACGGTGGCTTTTGGGTACAGTCCCGAATCACATGGAGGCAATGAGCGATAGGAGGGGATTCGTCTCTCCCGGTATAGGGAGTTGATGTTGTGCTGTGTTCGATTGGCTATAACTGGAAGTCCCTGACCAGGGCTGATATAGAGATTTACTGGTAAGTGTTACTAGTAGTTTCTCGACCCGTTATGAGCCACACATCGACACGACTTATCGGTTACTGGGGTCTGACGTATACCACCCCTAGACTTGATATGCGACATATCAGACGAACAGACCGGACTGTACGGGAGTGTTACTGGTTGGATTCACAGGAGAACGCACAGGCTAGCTTGTTGATCTTCTGATCGCTCAATACCTGGGTGGCTGTTACGTTTAGCTGACCGCTTGCAGCTTGTGGGTGTTTGATATGATCATCACCTGCTACCGGCGTATTGACGATTCTTTAGAGTCCTACACAGAGGTTTCTTGGCTCAGGCGAAACAGAGTAGTGGCACATATGTGATATGCGCAGGAGCGAGAATAATGCGATATGGGATACCGTATTATATTCTCGCGATTTATGGATATGAATCGGGTCATCGGATCAAGTGTTGATTCGATGAATCGGTACATGATATATTAGCCGGTTATATTCGATATAGCCGGATCGTCGGATCAAGTGTTGATTCGATGATTTAATATATAATAATATATATGATATATTATTATATTAACTAATATTGGCTTACTTTATTATTTCGTTTTCTCAGTGGATGATACATTGATATATATGCGATATATGTTAATTGTATTATTTTCTTTTGTTGCAAATATATAATATATATGTGATATATATTATTGAGACATGATATGATTAATTGGTAAACATGTTTAAGGATGATTAATTGAGGTTAGGGTTTGATTGGGTTTAGTTGCTTCAAGTTCTTTCTAGAAGCAATTTTCTTTTGTCATTTGTAAAGATATTTTGGATGACACATTTTTTAACTTAACCAAACCCTAACCCTAGTTGTTTCTCTACACATTCTCATCCATTCATCCTTGACCATGGTTATATATCAATCATATGATTTATATTTCTATTCATCACAAAAGGAAAAGATAATTCATTATCTTTTTGATTATCCATTATCTTCTTCTTCTCTCTTGAAGAAGCTCTCTCTTGAAAATCCTTAAGTGATGAAATAAAATGAGAAAATGATATTAAAAGAAAGCAAAATCACTACTCTCTCATCCTCATCTCATCTAGCCCTTGGGATTAGGGTGTTCTTCTCTTTTGAGTGAGAAAGCTTGAGTCGAAGCAACTTCAAGGTAGATCATCGGAGATTTGGATTACGACAAGCTAGAATGGATCGTTCGAGTCGTGGAGCCTCTCATGAGTCCGGGAGATCGTGGATCGCGGCAAAGCGACTTCTACTCGGAGCTTGTGAAGTGAAGGAGCGGACTACAAAGGTTGTAATCCTCACACTTAGATAAAAGTTATCATCTTGCATATAAAACCCTAATAATCTAGCAAAGATCCCGGCTTTGGGTTGTTCGGCACGTCTAAAATTTAATCCGGACATGTTTGATGCCTTAAGAACCTTCACAAGAGTGCCTAGGAACCCTACAGTGGTATCAGAGCCTAGCTAGAGCATTAGGCGTTGTGTTTACGAAGTTAAAACTCCGATCGAACCCGAAACGACGGAAAAAAACCCCCTCTCTGGAAATTTTTTAAAAATTGGGATTTTTCTGAATTAAAAATATGTAAAAAAATCAGCAGGCAATTATAAGAATTACCATAAAATCCGAGCCCCTAATTCCACCAAACTGCGGCGGAAGAACGGCGCAAGCATGGCTTGCGCGGCGCTTCCGCGGCGTAACTATGAGATCTTGACACGTGGCTTTGATGGTAATTCCCGTAGGTACTTGCTGACCATTCTGGATATTTTTATTCTGTTCCAGGTGTTTAAAATTCTGGGGTTTGTTTTGTAATAGTAGACTCGATCGGAAATTTTAAATTCGTATTTCTTTCCGGATATTTAGAAACTGTTAAACTGGTTGAACGGATATCATTAACCCACTTTATTCCGGCACGGCAAACTTTCAAGCGTTGAATTTTTATTGGGTTTAAATCTTTCGGAAAATTGTACAAATTAAGCGGTGGACCCTCTAGAAGACAACAAACCTTAACTCGATTATGTGACCGTCTTGAACTGCCTTTTGAACCTTCGGGTTTGGGGCAGTACGGCGTGCCACATGTGAGGCGTTGGCTTGGCCCTTCTACGGCTGGATCACTGGTACTGTGACATATTCTGGGATTATTTGAACTCCGCTCAAGAGTTGAGCACTTCGGGAAATTTTGGGTGTTTGATTATCTGTTCAAATAGTTTAATACCGTATATTTATCTGGAATGTGATACAATATGTGGAATTCATAGAGTTAGGCATGAAATGCGGAATATGTGATATTTCGGATTTACGATGTCTAAAGTGATTGTGGATTCCAAATATTGTAGTTTTACACTTTCTTTTCTGTGACCGTAAGCGTAGTATGTGGTGTATCGCCGGCTTCGTTGCTATACATCAACGACAATCGGGATACGCATACTTGCTTACGTTGATGATATGAGATATTATGTGTTGCTGTGATATGTTATATTGGATCGTCGCGATCAGAATAGCTGGGGGTTTTATGTGAGATGAGGGTTTTTATTTTCATTCATGTAAAATTCATTTGTAATATAATATTCTTTTATTTGGGGCACTTCCAGGTTGCGGTTGCTGTCACCAGTGTATATTATTTACTTTTCCGCATTAGGTAGACCCAAGGAGGGGAGCACAAGTAACCGGGTTCTAGGGTCCAGTGGGAGGCCATCTCGAGGAGTCGAGACCGGGTCTCCTAACCCTAGAATTGGCAGTGTTACTTGCCGCTCTCGTAGGGGTCTTGGGATGTGGGTTTGGCTATTCGTCGCGACCGTGGAATCCGTGTTTTATACAGGCTCGTATTAAAAACACGGACGTCCTAGTATATCCAATATTTCATATATGTTCTTCTGCTGCTATGTTCTGTGATGAGATCATATTACTGCCTGAGACGAATGCTTATACTATATATATATGATGATATATAAATATTACTTCTTTCGTTTCTTCTGTGATGCTTAGAAAGCATAAGCTGATGGGATTTTTATTAATGAGATTAATAAAAGAAAAGAAACCTAAAGATGTTATAGAATCAAAAAACTTAATAAAAAGGGTAGCTATTGTTTTGCTTTGCACAGTGATATATACGATATATCCTGCACCTTATTCGATGAGGAAAGGACCGAGATCCCTTCACCGGGAGTGACTCCTTTAGCGAAACTGGCAGATGCTACAAAACGCGGTTTGTCTTTTGATTGCTTTAAGTGTTTTGCTTTGCACAGCGGTATATATGATATATCCTGCACCTTATTCGATGAGGAAAGGGCCGACGATCCCTTCACCGGGAGTGACCCCTTTAGCGAAACTAAGAAAAGCCTCAAAAACACTCCTTTTCAAAAACATATGATTCTACGACGATATCAAGTTCTTTACGCTCAGGGTTTTCTGAAAAACCTGCGTAGCCCTCCGTCATTTCAGATAAGTACTACTTAGTATTCGTGCTACGGTAGTTTGGCATTCGTCAAGGCGTAGTGTACGGTAGCTAACTAGTATTTATCTGCTTATGCATATGATGCAGATTGGATTAGGGTATTCGTACGGCGTAGTTTGGCATTCGTCAAGGGTCGTACGGGTGGGTTTAATTCAATCAAGAAATGTACGGGTAGAACTTGACTAGTGGACTATGGGTTGTTTGGCATTCGTCAAGGTCATAGAACACTAGGGGTAAAAGCATTATCGGGAATTTCAAGTGTTGAAATTTGCAATGAGATTGCATACCTCCTATGAGATAGTTGGATCCCGATACCCACTGCGAGTAAGAGTTACTCCTGGGAGAGTTTTACACAGGACAATTAGTCATTCAAGTAGGTGTCTAGAAAAGTGTTAACGAGGTTACGCCTCTGGGAAAACGAGGTTTACTAATTAGGTCCGTGCGAAAGCACGGGGAACCTCCCTCAAAGTACCGACACTGATCTGGCTGAAAGATTGACGAAATTGTAGGGTGTAATTAATCCCGGCTAATCCTACCTTTTAGGGTTTTAAGGTAGATTTGATAAAAACAGTGGGAGACATCCTGATTAGATAAGATAATAACCAATCTAATCTTGCAAGAGCATACGCTAAAGTGTTTTCTTCTCTCTCTCTCCAGGTAGCGACCATTTCAGGCCATAATCAAGATAATAATATGGATGTATTGACTAAACCTGATTATTGTACTGAGCAAGGGAACGTTGGACCCGTTCTTTCTTATAAGAGTTATAAGACTGAACAGGAAACAGGAGAATATCTAGATTCTCACGCCGCCCAAAAGAACATGCATGTTGATGCATCTTCTTCGGGTGTGTTAGTTATTGAGAACTGTTTCTCAGTTTACCCTACGTCCTGGGTATTAGATACCGGATCAGGATCCCACATATGTAAACAGTTACATGGGCTATGTAAAGGTAGAGAACTGGGAAAAGGTGATCATTCCGTTCAAGTAGGGAACGGTGCAAGTATTGTAGCCAAAGCAGTTGGCGAATATCACCTTGTATTACCAAGCCGTAATACACTGATTCTAAATGAGTGCTATTATATACCGAACATGATGTGCAACATTATATCAGTTTCTTTATTGAGTAAAGAGGGATATAATTTTGTAGTACAGGATAATGTTATGAACATATTCCTAGATCAAAAGTTGATTGCATCAGGCTCGTTACATAATGGCATATTCATTCTAAATCAGAATACAGTTCTAAATATACAAAACACACACAAGAGGAAAAGTTCAGATATGAACGAATCCTTCTTGTGGCATTGTAGACTTGGTCATATCAATGCGACACGACTGGCTAAGTTACATAGAGATGGTTATTTGAATCCGTTCGAATTATCATCTTATGATACTTGGCATTCATGTCTCAAAGGAAAAATGACCAAAGCTCCGTTTAGTGGAAACGGAGAAAGAGTTACCGAACTCTTAGGACTGGTACATAGTGATGTATGCAGTCCTATGTCTACGCATGCCAGGAACGGTTCTTCCTACTTCATTACGTTCACTGACGATCTCTCTAGATTCGGACATGTATTCCTGATGAAACACAAGTCTGAAGCTCTTGAGAAATTTAGAGAATATAAACACGAAGTAGAGAACCAAACGGGCAAAAGTATTAAGATTCTTCGATCTGATCGAGGAGGTGAATACTTAAGCGGTGAATTCCTTGATTATCTAAAAGAGAATGGGATTCTCTCTCAGCGTACTCCTCCTTATACACCACAGCACAACGGTGTATCTGAGCGGAGGAATCGCACCCTATTAGATATGGTGCGCTCGATGATGAGTACAGCTGAGTTACCTATTTCCTTCTGGGGGTATGCGCTTGAGACAGCCATAGACCTATTGAATAGAGTTCCTACCAAATCTGTGCCTACCACTCCATATAAGATATGGAAAGGGAAGAGACCACATCTTAATTATATTAAGATATGGGGTTGTCCAGCCTATGTCAAAAGACAAAATCCGGACAAACTCGAGGCAAGATCAGTCTTATGTAAGTTTGTAGGATGTCCCAGAAATTCACAAGGGTATATCTTCTACCACCCCGAGGAACAAAAGGTGTTTGTTTCTCGACATGCTACTTTCTTAGAAAAAGGTTTTCTTATGAAACAGAATAGTAGTATTAAGGTAGAACTGGAAGAGGTTCCAGCAACACAAACTATAACAGAAGACTTGGTTGAACCAGAGGATTCAGTAGTACCCGACGAACCCCAGCCTCTCCGCCGATCTAGTAGGGTTTCTCATCCACCTGAGAGATACTACGGTTTTCTCATTGATGGTGGAAGCGAGGATTGCATCATGGATGATGGTGAACCGACTAGTTTCGAGCAGGCCATCACGAGTGGTGACTCTGTGAAATGGCTGGATGCAATGCGATCTGAGATGGAATCCATGTACACCAATAAAGTATGGATTTTAGAAAATGCTCCTGAAGGGGTAAAACCCATTGGGAGCAAGTGGATTTTTAAAAAGAAATTTGGTGTAGATGGAAAAGTTGAGACTTTCAAAGCTAGACTGGTAGCAAAGGGATTTCGTCAACGACCAGGTGTGGACTATGACGAAACCTTTTCTCCAGTAGCTATGCTTAAGTCCATCCGGATCTTACTTGCCATTGCTGCATATCATGACTACGAAATCTGGCAAATGGATGTTAAGACCGCCTTTCTAAACGGTGATTTAGAAGAGTGCGTGTACATGACTCAACCAGAGGGCTTCGTAGATAGTGGGAGCAGCGGAAAGGTGTGCAAACTGCTTAAATCCATTTATGGGTTGAAGCAAGCATCGCGGAGTTGGAACATCTGTTTTGATGTTGTAGTCAAAGAGTTTGACTTCATCAAAAATATAGATGAACCTTGTATCTATAAGAAGGTGGCAGAGGGTAAGGTAGTCTTCCTCGTATTGTACGTGGATGACATACTCTTGATAGGAAATGATATTCCTATGCTGCAATCAGTCAAGCTCTTCTTATCACAAAGATTCTCAATGAAAGATCTAGGTGATGCCTCCTGCATATTGGGAATCATGATCTATAGAGATAGATCTAAACGGATACTGGGATTGTCCCAATCCAGGTACATTGACACCATACTAAAGAGGTTTAGTATGGAAGAATCCAAGCGTGGGAATCAGCCCACGATCTCTGGACTCACTCTCTCCAAAGAGATGTCTCCCAAGACTGATTTGGAGAGAGCTCGCATGCAAGGGATACCCTATGCTTCGGCAGTAGGCTCTATCATGTATGCGATGCTATGTACCAGACCCGATGTAGCATACTCACTAAGTGTAGTGAGTCGGTATCAAGCAGATCCTGGAGAGAGTCATTGGACAGCAGTGAAGAACATTCTCAAGTACTTACGAAGGACTAAGGAGATGTTCTTGGTGTATGGTAATGGAGAACTCCAGGTGGAGTCCTTTACCGATTCCAGCTTCCAAAGTGATAAGGACGACTCTAAGTCGCATTCGGGTTTTGTCTTCACCCTCAATGCAGGGGCGGTATGTTGGAAGAGTTCCAAACAGGATACCGTTGCAGACTCAACGATGGAGGCTGAATACATCGCTGCCAACGATGCTGCCAAAGAGGCTGTCTGGATCAAGAAGTTCATTAGTGAACTTGGTGTGGTTCCATCCATTGAGCATCCAATACCTCTGTATTGCGATAACAATGGAGCTGTGGCTTTGGCCAAGGAACCCAGGTCCCATCAGAAGTCCAGACACATTCTGAGGCGGTATCACCTGATCAGGGAGATAGTTGATCGCCGGGAGATCGAGGTCAGGAGAGTAGATACGAAGGACAACACTGCGGATCCATTCACGAAGGCTATTCCCCAGATACAGTTTGAGAGATTATTCGGGATGCTAGGTATGAGATACTACAGCAGCTGGCCTTAGTGCAAGTGGGAGATTGTTAGTTATGTATATGCCCTAGAGGCCATTGTTGTACATATGATGTATATTATAATGGATGCTTGGTTATATATAGAGAAGACTTTCTTGCTCGTCATGATAGTATGCTATTTGGTTTCACTTTATCTTAACATGTTGACTTGTATTGGTTTACTGTTTTACTCTCACATGTTGATAAAGCCCTTAGGATCTGTACTCGACTACTAGGACTATGATGAGATCATACTAGTGGGGCCGCGGTAGTCAATGAGTACATCCTATAATTGTTCCTAGTCGAGGGTATATCGAGACAGGGCATCGATACACCAGAGTAGACTAGCGTATACGCATCTTGACCCATATGATGGGCGATGGATGATCCCATATCCATCAGTGTTTGACATTAGAGATGGTGTACGGGTGCTCAGTGGAGACTGGGTACACTGGACAGACTCGCCGAGAACTCCCAGATGGTGATATACCACACGTCAGATGGCAGTTCTCCGGTGACACAGGTACAGGGTAGTCTGAAGACCCGAGATCGTCATAGAGTCTTGTGTGATTCCCACTGTGCTTTGATTTCCACCTTACCACGTCCAAGAGGGCGTGCAAAACGGTGGCTTTTGGGTACAGTCCCGAATCACATGGAGGCAATGAGCGATAGGAGGGGATTCGTCTCTCCCGGTATAGGGAGTTGATGTTGTGCTGTGTTCGATTGGCTATAACTGGAAGTCCCTGGCCAGGGCTGATATAGAGATTTACTGGTAAGTGTTACTAGTAGTTTCTCGACCCGTTATAAGCCACACATCGACACGACTTATCGGTTACTGGGGTCTGACGTATACCACCCCTAGACTTGATATGCGACATATCAGACGAACAGACCGGACTGTACGGGAGTGTTACTGGTTGGATTCACAGGAGAACGCACAGGCTAGCTTGTTGATCTTCTGATCGCTCAATACCTGGGTGGCTGTTACGTTTAGCTGACCGCTTGCAGCTTGTGGGTGTTTGATATGATCATCACCTGCTACCGGCGTATTGACGATTCTTTAGAGTCCTACACAGAGGTTTCTTGGCTCAGGCGAAACAGAGTAGTGGCACATATGTGATATGCGCAGGAGCGAGAATAATGCGATATGGGATACCGTATTATATTCTCGCGATTTATGGATATGAATCGGGTCATCGGATCAAGTGTTGATTCGATGAATCGGTACATGATATATTAGCCGGTTATATTCGATATAGCCGGATCGTCGGATCAAGTGTTGATTCGATGATTTAATATATAATAATATATATGATATATTATTATATTAACTAATATTGGCTTACTTTATTATTTCGTTTTCTCAGTGGATGATACATTGATATATATGCGATATATGTTAATTGTATTATTTTATTTTGTTGCAAATATATAATATATATGTGATATATATTATTGTGACATGATATGATTAATTGTTAAACATGTTTAAGGATGATTAATTGAGGTTAGGGTTTGATTGGGTTTAGTTGCTTCAAGTTCTTTCTAGAAGCAATTTTCTTTTGTCATTTGTAAAGATATTTTGGATGACACATTTTTTAACTTAACCAAACCCTAACCCTAGTTGTTTCTCTACACATTCTCATCCATTCATCCTTGACCATGGTTATATATCAATCATATGATTTATATTTCTATTCATCACAAAAGGAAAAGATAATTCATTATCTTTTTGATTATCCATTATCTTCTTCTTCTCTCTTGAAGAAGCTCTCTCTTGAAAATCCTTAAGTGATGAAATAAAATGAGAAAATGATATTAAAAAAAAGCAAAATCACTACTCTCTCATCCTCATCTCATCTAGCCCTTGGGATTAGGGTGTTCTTCTCTTTTGAGTGACAAAGCTTGAGTCGAAGCAACTTCAAGGTAGATCATCGGAGATTTGGATTACGACAAGCTAGAATGGATCGTTCGAGTCGTGGAGCCTCTCATGAGTCCGGGAGATCGTGGATCGCGGCAAAGGGACTTCTACTCGGAGCTTGTGAAGTGAAGGAGCGGACTACAAAGGTTGTAATCCCTCACACTTAGATAAAAGTTATCATCTTGCATATAAAACCCTAATAATCTAGCAAAGATCCCGGCTTTGGGTTGTTCGGCACGTCTAAAATTTAATCCGGGCATGTTTGATGCCTTAAGAACCTTCACAAGAGTGCCTAGGAACCCTACACTCGTACTATATTCGGTTTACTTATGACTTCTCTAGTTTTTAGACAAGTATTTCGTGGAAACACAGGGTCCGAATTTTGAGAAGTTATAGATATTTGAATAAAGTAGAGAACCAGGTATTGCAAGTATCGGGATTCTTCAAAGTGATCGAAGATGTAGATACTTGTGTATGGTGTTCAGTTGATAGTAATGATTAAGAGAATTTGCTTCTCTTTCAGGTTACTCATAATTGGAAGCATTCCTAAGTTGAGTAACGCTGATCGGCCTCCTTCCATTTAGTTGACATGCACTGGAGACAGCTGCATGATTTGAATCTGGTTTAATTAAATCAGTGCCTCTGGTTCTATATTGGATATAGAACAGTTTATATCTTAACGATGTTAAGGTACGGGGAGTTGTCCGGCTTTTGCTTAAAACCAGACTCTGGATAACTCAAGGCATGTTTCTGTAATGGCTGTTTGTGGGTTGACCCAGGCTATGGCGAGGGTTGGCTTTCTACCATCTAGAAGATCAATAGTGATATTGTTCTAGACTCGCCACAGTTTTAATAAAAATGGATTTTTTCAGAAAACAGTAGTGGGAGTATGGTAGAATTGGAAGTGATTCCAGAACCACAAACGATTGCTGAAGATTTCATAGGAACCTAAAGATTCAATCTGGTTTGACATTCCATTGGCCACTCCGCAGATAAGGTGGGTAACTTCAGGCACCCGAGAGGTACTCCGGTAGCCTCAAGGACGGTGACAGGGAAGTTCTTGTTTACCCACACTTGCCATTGCTGTTGTTCCAGGCTACGAGACCCGGCAGGAGGATGAGTATAGCGTCGTTCTGAACTGGCTTCAGAAGTGTACGTGAATATGACTCTGCCAGAGGGTTGTCGTGGTCAGTGGGAGCAGCGGAAGCATTGGTGGACAGGCAGCTTATGTCTATTTATAGACTAAAGCAGATATAGCGGAGATAGATCATCAATTTCTGATGTGACAGTCATAGGTTTGACTTCATCAGAATAGGGGATGGATCTGTTGAGAAGGCAGTAGGGTGTGATGTCATGGTATTTGGATGACATACACAGAGTAGGAAAAGAAACTCCTATACTACGATCGGTTATACTTTGGTCGTCACACAGTAGTTTATCCACATGGGACTTGGACATCATATCAGACATACTGGTTACTAGATCTATGGTTTTAGATCTAGATTTGGGTGGTTTCCCAATCAGGGTACTTAGACAGCATTCTAAGAGTATTTAGAATGGACGACTCCTGGCACGGTAGTGTACCTGCAGGTGATGGAGTCACCCTCTCTAAAGGTGTCTTACAGACTAAAGGGGAGAGGGATGTGCATGATTGGCAGATCACTTGCTCAGGCAATTGAGTCAATCATGAGATGTCAAGTACCACACCAGATGTTGTTCTTGCACTAGATGCAATAAGTTGACATTGATCCAATCCTGGAGAAACAGTCGGAAGCAGTTTTAGAACATAAGTGCATGTTCTAGGGATATGATAACGACAGCCTCATTCGGGAGACAGTTATCATTCCAGGCTTCCAAGGTGACATGGACGACAAGGAGGTTGTCAGAGCTATAGTTTTTCCTTCTGACGAGGGGTAGTATTTTGGACAGGTGGTCCAAGGCAATACTGAGGGAGACATGGCGCAGGATACTGATTAAGTTCAGTTGACGATACAGTCTAAGAAGTTTGGATTTGGAGTTCATTTATGAGCTAGGTCCCATCAGATATCCAGACACATTCTAAGACAGGTGTTGCTCATTTCGGGAGATGGGTTTCTCCATGAACATGAGATATAGAGAGACATAGAAAGAAACATCAAAGCGGATCAATTCACTGAGGCTATTCCTCGAACGCAATAGTTTCGCAAAAGGGATTTGTGAGACTGACTAGTAGAGGAGTTGGGTGTTCAGTATCACACGGGCTGTGAGTATGCGACATCGCAATAATTAGCCTTGAGTGCAAGTGGGAGATTGTTGGAGATAGTGCCCTCAGAGTCAATTATTGGATCACAGACACGTGATTGCAATGATTGAGGGAGGACCTATCCCGGTAGGACAGTCTTACTCAAGATGATAGTATGCTATCTGGTTTACCTTTATCATCGTGTACTGCTTTAGGTGACCTGACATGTCGCTATTACACGTTGATAGAGCCCCTAGGATTCTAGCTTGACTGCCAGCAGTATGAGGGCGATCATATACGTGAGAGCTGGCGGTCTATAAGCACATCCTTAAAAGGTCCCTAGTCGTGGGAGTTTCGAGACAAGGCATCGATACTCCAGAGTAGACTAGTGTATACAGTCGAGACCCCGACGAGGGGCGGTGGCCGGTCTCACAAGCCACTGGTGTTAGATGGTTCACCTAAGATGTATACAGGTGCTCATTGGGTTATGAGTACACCGGATAAGACTCGCCGGGAACATGCTAGTTCGTCTTATACCTGACGTCAGATAGCAGTTCCCTGGTGACATGTGTACAGGTTAGTTCATCGACCTGGGGATCGTCATTTGTCTCGTGTGAGTTCCCACTGTACTTTGATTACTACCCTACCGCACTCAAAGGAGACGTGCAAACAGGTTTTAGTTGGGTACAGTCCCGAGCCACATGGAGGCAGTGAGCGTATCTTCGGGGGTTCGTCTCTCCCGGTATTGGGGGTGAGGTCGCGCTGTGTCTAGGAGAGCCATTACACGAAGCCCTCGGCCGAGGCAGGAGATTTACTGGTAGGTATTCCAGTAGTATCTCAGGGTGTTCTGGGCTACACTCCGACACGACTTGTACCGCTTTTGGGGGTCTGACTTTTACCAACCCCCTAGGCCCGCCATGCGATGCTCATAGACGAACGGACCGGACTGTACGGATATTGTCACTGACAGGCTCAGTAGGGTGTCAGGATGAGTTCGCTCATCGACGTCCCTTTTGGTCAATAGCTGGTGGCCCATCACGTATGGCTAATACCTCTGACGTGCTAGTGGTTAAATCCACAGCCATAGTATTGACGAGTCTTTAGAGTCCACCACACATTCTGTTACTCAAGCTTTCGGGCGAAAAGCTGTAGAGGCCGTATGGAGATATGGCAAGGTCCGATCAGATACGTGCGGTATTGCACGGATCAGGATCGGACAGTTTGTACTACAGGCCGTATGGATATATATGGCAGGGTTCGATCAGATACGTGCGGTATTGCACGGATCAGGATCGAACGGATTTTACTAGCCGGCTTTGGTTTAAGCCGGATCCTAGTATAGTACAGTGTAGATTTTGTCTCATTGCATTTGTATTTCGGTCGGAATACAAATGCGGGTGTGTATACACAGTATCGGGGTTTTCCTGTAATTTATTACGGGACCAGTTTTCTGGAGTTGCCAGTTTGCTTTCCGTTTCAGCCAATTTCATTTGTATCTTTCATTGGCCGAAGATTGGTGGAGGAGGGCTTATTTGCATTTGTGCAAATAAGCAATTTGGAAGGGGGTCTTTGCATATTATTGTATCATGATACTTGCACCATCATTGCTTGACTTTCTTTAGTCATCATGGCTAGTCTTGTAGTATCATGATGGCATGACTTTTTGGTGATGGGAGTTGATTTATTTTGGAGTGTGGTTTTGGTTTTGTGATCATTTCCCTTCATGATATCTTTTGATTCTCATCTTGCATTATTGATCCATACACTCCATTATTCTCCCTCTCTCTCCATTTTTTGATGCATGGGCCGGCCACTATCTAGGTGGGGGGGGATTTTCTCTCTTGGTGGGGAGAAAAATGTTAATCTCATTCTTTGCATGTTACATTTTTCCTCACCTCTCTTCATGTTCATTTTCCTCCACCACAAAGGCAACATCCTAAACCCCAAATGAGACATGAGCACTACACATTCTACAGCAAATCTTGGGCACGTCGACTCGCCAGCTTCGTGCCTGAGTTGCCTCGGTATAGAGGTGGGAGCCCGTAAAAGATGCAGGCGACGTGGTGCCCTTCCGGCGAGGAGGTGGAGACCGGACATTCCGCGGGAGATCGGGACGACGGCGAGAAGACCGGAGGACTCGGATCACTCGGTATATCTCTCTTCCCCATCTTGTAGTTAGCTAGGACTAGTTAATGGCACGATCCGGGTTTTAGTGCGCGGTGGTGCCGGTTCAAGAAAATTAAAGTTAGCCATCGCTTTCGCATTTGGCCTCGGGATGGAGGCCGGGGCGCCGCCGTGCACTTACACCTCATCATACATTGGAGAATTTGGAGCTAGTTGGAAACTAGTTGCCGGTTCGTTAGGTTATATGAGGACGGCCATGGACGCATTCAAATCCATCATCTGTTGGCATGAAGCTACCCGAAACTCTTCTAACGACTGTTCAAGACTAGACAAGTGTGGTGAAGGGGTTTCAGTAAAACATTCAAAGTTTTCTGGATACGTGAAACTCCCAAATGGCTGTTCAGAAGAGATGTCTAGTGAGGGTGTAAAAGTCGGGTAGGATTGGTAAGAATCGAATGGTTGGACAGGATTAAGATCAACGTTATGATAAGGAGGTGATTGGAATTGTTGATCAAAAGAATTGGACGTGGTGAAAGGAGAGAAAGATCGGCTACGAGATTGTTCAATTCTATCGGCAATGGACATGGGTCTTAGAGTCGGAACAAGACTCTCAAAAGGGGTATCAACGTAAGAGGGTGGGGGAGTTTGAAATGGTTGATACAAAGTGGATTGCGGAGTTCACTTGTTTGTCATAGATGGGTCTATTCGATCTTTCAAAGAAATTTTGGGCATGGAGGGATCTTTCGAAGTTCAACCAAAGCAAGAACCGTAGGAAGTAATGTCTGGTTGTGGGTACCATAGTTCGGAAAAAGTTGGTCTATGTGGGGTACCCATGATATAAAGAGAAGAAAAAGGAGAAAAGGAGAGGGGGAAATGTGAGTTTTTTTATTTTTATTTTTTTTAAAGTTAGTTATCAACAAAAGTATGAAATATCCACACAAAAGATAAAGAAGAAAATAATCACAACACAATACCACACACCTAATCGGTCTAGGGTTCACCTAGGTCAACTAGACCTATGTAAATCAACGTTACACACCCCACAAGATGCGGGAAGGCGGAATAGGTAAAACAATCATTTTGTTCAAAGTAACATCGACTATCAAACGGATCTTTGCTAAACCCTAACTAACAAACTATCTAGAAGTAGTTAACTACTATGATAGATGATTATACCTCAAGATACTAGTCCTTCTTGTTCTTGTTGTTCACCTCCTCGTCGGCCTCCTCGATGTAATAGAAGATCCACCCGAGAGTTCCTTCTTCAAGCTTTAACCTCTAACTTGAGGTAACTAAGTGGCTAGGATTGCCAATCCAAGTGACCTAGAGGATATAGAGATTGATTAAGGATATATTAGTCCTGCTAACCCTATGGTTCTCAACTCATGAGAGGATTAGGGTTTGGATGAAGAAGATGAGAGCTTGAGGAGAGAGAATGCATTTGTGATAATGAATTGAACTTGAGTTATTTGGATAATATCATGAAGCATGAAAATATCTAAGCAATAATATATAAAATTATCAACCATGCTTCATTAATTACCTTGAGATGAATCTCCTCATGACTCATGGTGCAATTAATGAAAATAACACATCATCTCTCCACCTCATTAAGTTTAATTCATAAATAAATTAAAACTAAATGAGTCACCTTTCTTCTAGAAGCTTCCCGACTAATTACGAGAATGCTCATCCCATCCGTATTCACGAAAAACACGGATATACTGAGACTGCATAAATCCAATAATCCAATACTATAATCTGGCTTAAAACAAAGCATGCTAGTATAATATGTCCGAACATCATACATGCACTAGTACACGTATATGTCCGAACCCTGTCGTAAAACCATACGACCTCTATATCGTTTCGCCTGAAGCAGGGAAACCCTCTGTGTGGGACTCTAAAGACTCGACACTACGCTGGCAATGGGTTTAACCACAGGCCGCAAGCGGTACTAGCTGTATGTAACGGTCCCTAGGTAGATGTCGACAAGAAGGTCGATGAGGAAACCCATCCGAACTCCTACTGAGCCTAATGTGACAATCTTTGTACAGTCCGGTCTGTTCTTCTAGGACTATCGCATATCGGTCCAAGGGGCGACAAGCGTCAGTCTCCTAATAGCGGTATAAGTCGTGTCGGAGTGAAGCCCATTAAACCTTGAGAAACTACTGGAACACCTACCAGTAAATCTCGCTTGCCCTGCCCAGGGACCTTGCGTAATGGCTCTCCAAACACAACGCGATATCAACTCCCAATACCGGGAAAGGCGAATCCTATCTAACCGCCACTGCCTCCAAGTACTTCGAGACTGCACCCAACTGCTACCTGTTTGCACGACTCAGTCGAGCCGTGGTAGGGTAGCAATCTAAGAACAGTGGGAACACACTCAAGGCGAAGCAGCAGTGTCAAGTCTACGGACTATGCTATACTCATGTCACTTGGGAACTGTTAACTGACGACGGGTATAATACCAACCAACAGTTCCCTGTGAGTCATGTCCGGTGTCCCGTAACCCAACGAGCACCTGCATACTATCTCTAGTACAACGCACTAATGGCTGTGGGACAGACCATCTCCCCTGCTGGGACGAGAAGCGTATACACTAGTCTACTCCGGAGTATCGATACCCTGTCTCGATAATCCTACGACTAGGGACCTGAAAAAGGATGTGCTTGTAGACTACCCAGCCTCCACTAGTGTGACGGCCATCACAACGCTAGTAGTCAAGCAAGATCCTAAGGGTTCTGTCAATATGTATTCGCGATATGCTAAAAGAAACATATACAGATATTAAGATAGATACAAACCAAGTAGCATACTACTATGTTGAGCAAGACTGTTATAAACCTGGGTATATATCCTAAGCTTCCAAAATGTAATATACAACCCAGTACGATACAATAATGGCCTCTAGGGCATATAACACTAACAACCTTCTCAAGAACTTGATTGTGAAGTAAAACTGTGTCGAGAAACGGGCTCAAGATATACTGATTACGAGGCCAGGTAAGTGCAGAGATAAGAGAAGGTTTTCTAATGCTTTCGCAAAGTTCCTTAATTAGATACCCTTTTTCTTTTGGTGGTTCGCCGTGAACACTTTTCTAGACACCCCGTGAACGATATACCATTAAGCGGGATTCTAAACACAGTCAACTTCTCCTAATGAGCGAAGTCCTTAAAGGTTTAAAGTTTAGTTTCTTTTAAAATTTGTGCGGGTAAACGTTATGCTCAATTTCATGATTTGTGGGCCACGGAAAAGGTGGTGAAATCCTTTACCGTATGTTGTGAGGTTCGCTTGTCCTTAAGTCCGTACTAATGGATGCAATGCGCAAATCAATGAAAAAGTTATTCAAAGTATCAAACTGCCGTTTTTTTATGTTTAGGCACGGCACTGCAACAAGTAGAAATGTGTTGTTCTCAATTTAAATTTATAATATCTCTAAGCTAGGTTCAAATTGAGTTAATCATACTATGGTAATATGTTGTTCTCAATTTAAAACGGTTGTTCTCGACCAAGGCATCAGATTCATCAATTTAAAACAGTTGTTTTCGACACCAACTATCGCCAAACTTCAACAAAGCTTCTGCTAACCTACAAAAATCTCAAAATCGGCGTTAATAAATTTTAGAGGAAAAATAAATAAATAACTTATGGCATTGTTAATCCACATTCTATGCTTTAGAAATCAAATCGACATATAATGGAAATGTGAATTTATGTGCATATAGATGTGTGATTATGGAAATTGCAACTTTAAAATTTATATGAGAGGAGGGGTAGACTGCAAAATATCATCCTCAATTTTGCTCATATAATACGTTACCGACCTACCACCCTCTATTTATCAAGAACCACACATTGCTCAATACTTTGAACGGATGCGTTTTATTTGATTCAGCAAAAACCGTTCATTATTAAGGGTACTTCAGAGTAATTTGTCCTTCCTATTTATGATATAGTGAAGCATCACCTTGAGTTCCTTCATGGGAAGCTACTAAACCACAAAATGTGCATTTGGTTTTCTTTAGATAGGCATTGCACAATTGATGTCCACAGCCTCATAACATTCTTTACAACCTGTAATCAAGTTCGTTTGGTATAGTCCGTATCATGGTAGCACCTTCAAATATATTCTTCTCGCTCTTAACTGGCTCACTCAAACCAAGATAAACAAATAATTATTAAGAAAAACAAACATGTTGAATCTTTCACATCTTGTTTAATTTTATCTCTTATGCCATTGTTTTATTGTAGTTAAATTTAGAGAGATTGTTATATATATTTCAATTCAAATATTTGAAAATAAAATGAATAAATCTTGCAGGGTGGAGATGTTATTAAAGTCGTAAGTCAAGGATGTGAAAGATGGCGAATTGCTGATCCTCGTATTATCGGGCAGCTTCGCACAGCTGGTTTTTATGAAGATTCATTACTGCGTTACATCCAACTCGACTATAGCCTCATTACCTCTCTTGTTGAACGTTGGAGAAGACTCACACTTTTCATCTTAGATGGAGTGAGACCACTATCACACTCCAGGATGTTGCTATCTTTCTTGGTTTACGGGTGATGGAGTTGGATTGGTTGGAGGCAAGATTGTGGGTCCGGGAACTGAGCACCTAGGTTGGAATACATATGTAGAGTCTGTTCTCGAACATGTATACTTTTTATTTTCTTTAAATTAAAAGTCGAAGTATATTACAGTCATATTAATTAACGATAATTGCAAAATTCAGATACCCGGAGGGTTTAGTAAGGTGAATAAGGTCAGTTTAGCCTGGCTCGGAGATACCTTTTTTAATATCCCTGATGAAGCAACTGATGATGTCTTTGATAGACATGCATGTGTCTACATCCTATACATGATCGGTTCTTAGTTGATGCTGAACCAGTCGGCAACGCATGTTCATCCGATATATCTTGGGTTTCTTAGAGACCTCAATGAGTGTAGGCAATATGCTTAGAAAGCAGGAGTCCTGACATATCTTTATAAGGAACTATATAAGGCATATGCTACGACGAAAAATAATATTTGTGGTTGCATTACATTACTTTAGGTACATATTGTTTATGAATTAATTATTTAAAAAAATCATATTGTTGGTTCTTTCTAATATGTATGACATTTTATATATAGATTTGGTCATGAGAGCACATGTATATTGGTAGACCGGATGTGATTCATATTGCTGGTGAGGATGCTCTAGAAGGCCTCTCTATTGTAGGTGGAATGATAAGAAATCATATAAAGCTTCTCGTCGAGTGCTTAAGTTCTATAGAGATGAATTGGACCGAATGAAGGCAACTCGGCTAATCCTTAATTAGGTAATTAATTTATTTGAAAATTTTAATTAACATTATTTCATATTGGTGTACTATACTTTTGTAGTTCATGTGGGAATCTTATACAGAAAATCGTCGGAAAGGTTTATCCGGCATCTGTATCGAAGGAGATGCAGTTTGGCGAGCTCGATGCCCAATATTATGCATTAACATCGTGGTGATGCACTTACCGGACCGGGTGTTGCGACAGTTTGATAGATCGCAATATATTCCTGATCCGCCGCCTGTGTAACGATCCTAAAATTCCTACACACTTT
Organism: Agapanthus africanus; assembly: GCA_030015575.1. NCBI lineage: Eukaryota > Viridiplantae > Streptophyta > Magnoliopsida > Asparagales > Amaryllidaceae > Agapanthus > Agapanthus africanus. The sequence continues at coordinate 215,777,486 of JASDDO010000008.1, forward strand.
TATTAATCCAATATTAATAAAACAGTGTAGTTCTGTTCTGATTTCGAGTTATAAGTTATTATTGATAACTTATGTATAAGAAACAACTTGTAGCTCACTGGTAAGGCTCTTCACTACTGTCCCATAGCCTACGTGTTCGAATCCCATCAGCCCCAACTATTTTTAATATTTTTCTTTTCGACGTTTTGGAAGCCCAAGAGTTTGCACGAGCATTACATGGGTTTAAGAAAAGTCACAACTGAAAAGAGGTATTAAAATAGGAACCTAATCTTGACGCAAACCCAGAACCAGAGCCCCGAGCCCAAAGCTCGAGACTTGGCCGAGCTTTAGACGCAAGTGGCGGCCTGGGTGTGCCTAATTGGATCCGCCTCGGATCCAGGTGATCTTTGGTCTCCCCTCTACCCCCTTTTAATACACTAAAACCCCTGCAATTAACACTCTGTAGTCTCTTCCCCTACCCCTTTAATCTCTTTTAATCTACTTTAAATCTTTTTTGAAGTCACCATATACCTATATTTCTCTCCCTATAAATACCTAGCTCATTTCCTAGTTCTCCCATCCAAATTATTCTGAAAATTCCTCTCAAATATCGTAGCAAAAAAATCTTCCCAAGCTAATACGTCGAACCTCTCTCAAGTTCAAGTCTCTACTCTAAAAGTCAGCGAAAGGAAGGCGGAAGATCAAGCTTCCCGTATCGTTGCGTTCACGGTCTTGGTTCTTCAAACCGAGGCATTTACTCTTCATTTCGCGCTCGTATGCGTACGAGCGGAATTCATAAGTTCCCTCCCATTCTTCTTCTTTTTGAACCTCCTCTATTGCCATATCGTAGAATTGTTCTCATGTGCTTGTAGATAAGTCCCCCTTGACTTCTATCTTTTGTTCTCCTCTCACCATCGCCACAAATACGATATTATAAGCTAATTTTAACTTGAAAATATATATTCATTGCAAACTTGATATGTTCGTTATAATGACACGATACCAAGAAAACATGAATTACCATCCTATCATCTTGCAATCCATATCTCATATAATTTTATATGTATTTAAAATAAAATTGCTATGTTAAATAATATTTAGAATGCAAATAACGAATAAATACCATGAATTTACACATACCCTTTCATCTTTGTCATAACCTATACCTATAGAAATTCATGGGATAATGACCTACCCCACTCTAATACACTATGGTTTTATAACACGATATTTTAGTTACATATTTTATCTAAAAAAACAATTTTCGTTAATATACCATCGCTTTATAAACATGCGTTTTTAATCGCTATTTTTAACACCTTTGCAATTACGCCTCTACAACCCTCGTTAGGGGACCCATTTGTAGATGGTACAGATTATCGCACGTTCTTGAGACAGTAGAGTGAGATATGGAACTCCTCACGGAGAATTCGGTCTCGAAAGGAATAAAAATACGATTTTAAAGAATACGACTTTTAAAACAAACTAAATCATTGAAAATTTATATAAGTCATGAATCTGTAATTTCAATTAAAACAAATTATGAAAATTATATTTTTAAATGAAAGAATTAAGTTTTAATAAAATAACATCAAGTTTCCAAAAGTAGTATTTTTCATTAAAATACCATAAACTTTAAAAGTTAATTTTTACACTGAAATACCACAAAATATAAAATATGTTTTCATACAAAAAGCTTGACTTTTAAACAATATATTTTTATCAAATGATAATCGTCTTTGAAAAAGACACAAATCCTGTCGTCCATGTGCAGCGGTTATCGATATTTTTCAAACTCAAGAATTTCACACGTTAAATCTATTAATAAGATATTTCTAGAATCTGAATACAAACTTGAACTTGATTTGAACCCGAACCCGAACGCAATCTTGAAACTTGCACACTTGAACTTGAACTTAAATATTCAAACATGACTTGACTTGACTGAAACATAAATATAACTTGACATGAACTTGACATGAATACACGAATCCAACATGAATATCTTAACCCAATATTTAGTCTTGAACCGACTTGACTCGAACCATGAATACAACTTGAAATGAATACATGAACACTTGACACGAATACTTGATCTTAACATGAACTCAATCTTACAACTTAATGTATTCATGGATTTGAGCAAAACCGGTAACTTTAACTGTAATATAAAATACGCGGGATGTTGGGGTAGTTTATGTATGAATCCGACGGAATCTCATGAGTCCCATACTTACATCACGAATTTACAAATGAGGGCCCGTGGTTCCTTACCCCTGGATTACAGCCTGCTGGGTTCGAGAACACTCCTGAGATACGTTGGCACTCACACTTAAATTCACGTTAGTTAGATTACCTTTTAGTGACCTCTGTAGGACACATTGACAGTACACTTCATGTTCACGATACCTTCAGTATACGACCATGCTATACTTGTTTTCTATGCTCGTGTTACATTTACATGCTTACATAGTTTCCTTTAACATCGCCATGTTATAATTGTTTCGTTCCATCCATACTATATCACATTACACCTTGCATTTCATTTATATACATCACCCATCCTTTTGGGGAACTTATCGAGCGAAAGTTCGCCGATGAGCATTCCACCCATCTTTCTTTGTTTCTTAAAATGTTCGTCAGATAATCTAGAGACTAAGGAGGTGGAACCGACTTCAGAGTACTACTCACAGTTTGAGCACAGGCCGACTACTAGTCCTTCAGCAGTTATTTCTTTTCATTCCAGTATGCCACCGTTTAGTTACCTTCATTGTACTTTTCTTTTAAGCGATCTTGTATCAATGTAAACTTTGTAAAGTTGGAAATGTAAATATATAAAGTGTTGGATTTTATTATCACTTGTATATTCTTGTCAAATATTATACTGCTTACTTTACGCTTAGCGTATTTTTTGCGAGAAAAGACCTTCTCGGAATAAATATGTCGCGGGCCTCGTCACGTTTCCTTCTCCTGTCTTTTGGGAAGCGGAGCATGACAGCCTGTTCTTGTGATAGTAGAGACTTGCGAGAAAAGGTGGAGATCGATTGAAGGGAGTATCATCATGAAGATTTGTTGAGATGGGAAACCAAACTTGGTAATATTGCCTTACAGCAAATAGGTGACCTAACCCAGACCAGAGCTATTGAAATATACCTACAATGATATAAGCGTGTCACCGTAAGATATATTTCTGCTCCTCCTACTGACTTCCCGAATATCCAACAGTACGAACCTAGAGTCCACGTCGAACGAAAAATGGTAAGTTAAATTATTTTTTTTAAATTAAATTAGTTTTTAACTAATCTTTTTATATCTATAATTATATTTTTTTTATATAACGACAGGTTCAAGAGTTGCATCATATATAAGCATTGATACAAGAGACGTATCCTGCTGATACTCGTTTTTATTGATGCACTCTTTGACAATTACAAGGAATGAAAATTGAGAAAATTACAAGGATTGTGGTGCCTAAGCTAGACAAGTGGGAAAGGTAATTTTAAAAGGCCCTTCTCACGGTGATTCGTGAGCGAATCCCTCCTTTCTTTACTTGTGCTTACCTGGCCACAATTAGCGGTGAAGAGGCGATTTGAGAATCTCACAACTTGCCCTTTGGAACAGTTAGGAGCAGTCTAGTTGACTTAGGAGACCCTAGCTCTAGGCTTGATTGTGGATATTGTGATTGCTTGAAAGTGTGTCTAAGCTCCTTATAAAAATCTTTTGCAAAAACTCCATAAGAAACAAAACAAAATTTTTACAAAAAACTTGCCAATTTGTCGCTAGAAATCCATTGCACCCCACTTTCTCTCATTGACGTTTTCTTACCCCCACCTTCTATTTTTTTTGGGTTTGATTAGGATTAAAACCTTGCTAGGGTTAGGATTAGGTTAGTTTAGAAAGTTAATTCTTCTCACCGTTTTTTTTTGCCCTAATTAAGAACTTTAGGTGTTAAGGTAATAGTTAACAAAGGGGATTAGCACGACCGGGAAGAAACTAGGTTTCTTCCCTTTGGTCCTTGTCCGTCCGTTCTTAACTCTTATCCCTAACCTCTGTGGAAATCAAACACAACCGGTCTTAACTATGGAATCACCGCTACCTCGTGGGATAGGGTGCCGTAATGAGCGGTGTGTGTATGTTTGCATAGAGTCCTACTTTAAAATATTGAACGGGCAAGAAAGGGGTGAGAGATTTTCATCTCTCAAACCTTCCCCAAACCTAACCCTAACAAGTGAGGAACTACTCACTCATTACGGAATTAATAAAGGAATTTATTTTTATGGTTTTTAATTAATAGCCTAATTAACTTGCGGAAAATAACTACGGCAGAGAAATAAAATTGCTAGATAAAAAATTCAAGATAAAAAAAACTTACTTTTTTATTGATGCACTCTTTGATAATTACAAGGAATGAAAATTTTAAACTAGAGAAATAAAAAGAGGCATGCCCCAAAAAGAGCTGTAGGCTTCCTATTTATAGATAATAGAAACCCTAGGGTTTACATCTGATCCATATCTAGAATTACAAAAATACCCTAAGAAAACCGGGTCAATGCACCGACTCCACCGACACGCACCGACACGTACACAGCACGGCCGCGGATCCGCGGCCATATGCCTTGTTTGGCCGCGGATCTGCGGCCATCTTGGGGGCTCTCTGTCTCAATTTTCCAGGGTTGCTTTCTGTTGCTTTTTCCTTCTATTTGCTTTACTTGGTTCTTCAGAATTTTTTCTAGTTTCTTCTAGATTTCCACAGTGCAGAATATTGTGGACTTTTACCGTTCGCTTCGTGTTGAAGTCTTGAATCTTGTGTTGCCTTCGTACCTTGTGCAATTGAACTGTTCATTGATCTTCACTTGTTCCTTAAACTGTAGGCGGCATCATAAAGATTCTTCTATTTGTTGGTCGTAGTCTCACTTTTGTAGCGTTTTTTTTATCATTTTCACTGTATTATTCCGAGAACCTATAACCTGCAACTATTTAACAGACATGGATCAAAAGCACCTATTTATTTGCAATATGATTAAGAATGGGGAATATAATAATGCAAAATTCTGATATGAACAAATACCCCCAAACTTATCTTTTGCTCGTCCCGAGCAAAACTAGTTTTATTCTCGAAAAAGCCTAACCTCACCTTCGCAGGGAAACGCGATTGCACTGAGCTCGTGCAACAAGCCGTTAAATCTCTAGGTGTCCCTAGTAGGAGGAGTGTTGTCTCCTGAGGGTTTTCAGCGGATACTACCCACAAAATCCTATCAATTTAGCCTATTGACTTTCATTCTTCAATTCGGTGTTCTAGCAAGAAATTCTATTATCTTTAACTCAGAAATTATCAACCCATATTTTTCACACTTCCTTATCATTTAATTTAAGATTGTATATATTCTGTAAATTTACTTAGCTTTTAGCATCTTTTGAATTTTCCTTCTAAGGTTCCATCTCAACTTAGGAATTTTTATCATTTTTACTGAAGGTATAAGCCCTATCTTTCATTCCTATCTCTCATCCAAACCCCAATCATATACCCCTACGTGTGTGTATGTATCACCCCTACACTTGAAAATTCAATTCAAGCTATTATACTCTTGTCCATTCTCCAAAGTACTTTTAGTTGGTGAATTTTAGATGAAATTGCTCACACATTCTTCATACGACCGTTAATACTTCTTGAGGTACTAACGACCGATTACAAAATGTGTTTGCGCATTAAGGCGTAATTCCTCGTCTTGTAAAACCTAAGGCTTAAGCAGTGACTCCCAAACCAGTTGGTCTAAGGCACTAGGTGATAAAGCCCCATCGCTATATAATTTTTTTATTTATGCAGTCTTAAATAATTACAAAACCAGTGTTCATTTTTTTATATCTCTTTATTCACACTTGTACTTTTATTTTATTTTCCTTCATACTAAGGATTTTAGACAAGAGCATTTCAAGGTATCCTCTACTATTCCAAGTTTCAAGGTGCGTGTTTGTGCAAGTTGTAAGGTATATATTTTCAGAATTTAGACAAAAGGTTCAGAATTATTTTTCAGACTTACACTTCAAATAAAAATTCAATACTCTTCCCTTATTTTGACTTAGCCCAAGAACTGAACTCAAAATTTGCCTATTTCTAAGTAAACTACAACGATATATATTTTCTACCATTAAATTCTAAGATAGGTTATTTTTAGGGTTTTTAATTTACTAAATTTTGGGATCTAGTTTTTCCTAGCTAGTTAACCGTCTTGTCGAACTTAAGTCAATTATGGCCAAAAAAGAATTTTTTAATTTTTAAAATTTTTCTGTTTTTTATTTGATTTTTTTCTTTTTATATTTTTTTTTATTTTCATTTTTTCAATTTTTATAATTTTTTTTATAAAGATGCAATAAAGAATTAAACATGCAAAAGAAAAAGAAAAAGAATATATACAAAAATTTAAACAAATATGCAATGCAATGATAACTATTTACAACCACCTCCTCCCCCAAACTTACCAAAAGCAGTGCCCTCACTGCTCGGACCCACGCCGCCCCCTTGAGCGTGAACGGGAACGCTCCTCCCTAGCCAGCAGGGTTCTGACCCTTGCTCTACTTCTATCAAACGCCGATCATGTTCCCTCATCATCCCCCTCAATTCGTCAATCCCTCTAATGGCTCTTCTTATTAAACTTGCATGTTCTAAGGGGGTGAGCTCCTCTTCGCTCGCGGTCGAGCTGGAGCTATGTGTTCTGGCGAGCACGTGTTCCGCCGGTTCTGTTCGTGACCGAACATCTGTCAAGCGTGTATAGGACGTAGATACGCCCTCAATGAGAGGCCTGATGGGAATACCTCCATGCATGTAGAATTCAAATTCCTCCATAGGGAGGAAATAGCGACACAGTTGTGTCACTAACATGGGACATGGGTAGTTCGCGGCCCTTTTGCCCACACCAATTGAGTTAAGCAGAACCGTGCACATGTCGAATCTAGGGTTTCTAGTCATTAGTGTGTGCACGATATGAAGTGACGGGGTGAAAAATGTGGTGTTATGGGAACTCCCAAAAATATTGTTTTGTGCCCACCGGCACACGGTTAAAACATTAACGAAAAAGGTTCTCGCTTGTATTCCTTTCCTCGGTTCCCTCGAGCAATCATTACCCATTAAGGGCATGTAATCTTCAAACTGAAGAGGTTGATCGTGAACAGGTAGCCTAGGGATCAAAGTGACTTCATGGATGAAGTCTCTATCAATAATTATCTCCCTATCACCCCACAATAACTTGATAAAACCATATTGTGCAAAGAACCCTTCTTCCATGCACTTGTAAAAACGAGTGACTAGATCTGGAAGGGCGTAAGCATTTGGGTGATTATAGATTAAAAAAATTCCAGCCCCTCCGTACGATTTCATCAGCAAAATAACTCCCATACATCGTGTGTGAAAAAAATTGTGAGAAATCACGCTCTAACTGCATATTTGGTGCCATCACAGAGAATCTACAGATCTAAAAAAATTAACAGAGAAGAGTTTAGAGATCGAACCACTTCTGAAATTTTCATAGGGAGAAGGCACAGGGTCGCGGCGGATGCGCGGCGGATGGTGGGTACTTGCGGCGGATCAGCGGCAGCTTGGAGGGCTCTCTCTGCAGAATTCGAGGCGGGGGCTAGGGTTTTCCAGAGAGGTGAAAAATTAGGGTTAAGAAACAGAGAAGGTCGGGGTCTTATTTATAGGGGGGAGTGTTTTGGTCATTTGCAAAAAACCCCTCTTAAAAAGTGGAAATTATTTGCAAATAAAATTTTTATTTTTATTTTTTTAAATCTGGAAATTTACAAAAATACCAAAAACAAAATTCATTTTTTTTTATTTTTTATGTTATTTTGTTTTTATATAATTACAAATGATACATACCCCCAAACTTGTTTGAAACAGTGTTTTTGGCTAGATAAGCGAAAATTTAGGGGTAGATGGAGGAAGATTAGTCAGTGTAGATCGGTTCCTGCAAAAACAGGAGCTCTTCCGAAAGGTCCGCGGTGAGGAACGACTTAAGTCGATATCCGTTTACTTTAAACAGTGTACCGTCCTCCGGATTTTCTAGATCTACCGTACCGTGCGGAAATACGGTGCGTACCAAAAATGGCCCTTTCCATCGAGATTTGAGCTTGCCGGGATGGAAATGTAACCGAGTATCGTAAAGCAAAACCTATTGACCAGGTTTGAAAGTCTTGCGCATAAAGTGTTTGTCGTGGACCCTTCGTTCGGTTTTTAACGACTACTGCGTTCTCATAGGCCTCATCCAGCAGCTCGTCCAATTCATTCATCTGCGGCTTTCTATTGCTGCCCGCATCTCCCAAAGATAGGTTCAACTCTTTAATTGCCCAAAATGCCTTGTGCTCTATTTCAAAAGGAAGGTGGCAAGCCTTTCCATAAACAAGCCTGTATGGAGACATGCCAAGATCGGTCTTGTAGGCAGTACGGAATGCCCAAAGTGCATCAATCAGTTTTGATGACCAATCTTTACGGTTTTTGGAAACCGTTTTCTCCAATATCTGTTTAATCTGCCGATTCGAAATCTCGGCTTGCCCACAAGTTTGGGGATGATATGGCGTTGACAGTTTGTGAGTAATGGAGTATTTGCGCATTAAGGACACAAAAGTCCTATTATAAAAGTGAGATCTATTATCACTGATAATTGCGCGAGGATGTCCAAACCGTGAAAAAATGTTCTCTTTGAGAAATCTAACGACAACCTTGTTGTCATTAGTTTGGCTGGGCACAGCCTCGACCCATTTTGAAACATAGTCAACAGCAAGTAGAATATACATGTTCCCAAAAGAGTTGGGAAATGGTCCCATGAAGTCTATTCCCCAAACATCAAAAATTTCAACAACCAAAATTGGTTGGAACGGCATTTCATTTCTCCGAGATATCCGGCCCAAGTGTTGGCACCGGGAGCATGTCTTGCAGTATTCGTATGCATCTTTAAAAAGTCGTGGCCAGTAGAAGCCACACTGCAAGATTTTTTCTACTGTCTTTTTGGGGCCAAAATGCCCGCCACACGCTTGATCGTGGTAGAATGACAGCACACTCTTAAACTCGTTGTCGGGGACATACCGACGAATGATTTGGTCGGAACAGTATTTAAAGAGATACGGTTCATCCCAGTAAAAATGTTTTACTTGGGACAGGAATCGGAGTCTGTCCTGATTCGACCAATCGTATGGTATCAGTCTGGTGGCCAAATAATTTACGATATCAGCGAACCAAGGTTCGCATGACATGGTTAAGAGCTACTCATCGGGAAAAACATCTTTAATAGGAATTTCAAGTGTAGACGAAGAAGGGAGTCGTGAAAGGTGGTCGGCGACTACGTTTTCACATCCTCTCTTGTCTCTTATGACAAGGTCAAACTCTTGTAGCAAGAGGATCCAACGTATTAGCCGAGATTTATCATCCTTCTTCGCAAAAAGATGGCGAAGAGCTGAGTGGTTCGTGTAAACGATGACTGGAGAGCCAATCAAATAGGGCCTGAATTTTTCTAGTGCAAACACAACGGCTAAGAATTCTTTTTTAGTTGTTGTGTAATTTAATTGGGCCTCATTTAATGTTCGGCTAGCGTAATAAATTATGTGTGGCATCTTATTTATGTGTTGTCCAAGGACACCACCAATGGCGAAATCAGATGCATCGCACATAATTTCAAATGGATGCGTCTGAAAGGTTCCTAGGCACTCTAGTAAGGTCTCACAAGGCATCGGACATGCCAATTTTAAAATTTATGTGCCGAGAAACCCTAGACTACGGATCGTTGCTAGAATTTTAGGCGAAAAGAAAAGCTAGTTAACACTTAACTATAAGTATACGGAAATTACAACCTTTGAAGATCCGGATATCCACCTCCACGGCACCGCAACAAAGTCTCCTCGCTGTCTATCTTGAACCTTGGACTCTCGTGAAGGCTTCATCGGAGAAACGTGCGGAATAGGTCGTCGGCTTCGTGTCAAAGACGATCTACGTCGAGGTTGCACAAGCTCAAGCTCCGACTTCACAAAGTAGTGAAACTTGTGAAGAAAACACCCAAAACCACTTGGCAAGAGGTAGAGGATGAAGAAATAGGAGGTGGGTTCACTTTAGATTTGGATTTCTCTCACTAGATCTCAAGTTGCTATTAAAGTAGCAAGCTTGAAGAAGAAGAAGATGAAGATGGTTATGATAAGTTCTATTAAAAAAGAAATAGAAAAACAATACTTATCATAACTTAAACTAGGGTTAAGTGTAGAGAATAAACCATGGTCATTTGAGTGGGTTAGGGTTAAGCATGAAGACAAGAATGGTTAGCAAAGTCAAAGCTTCATGAAGCTTCAACATAAAACAAATAAAGCCACCATTCTTATCTTAATCCATTTCAAATAAATAAATAAACAAATAAATAAATGAATGAATATGCAAAACCCTAATTATCAAATTAACCATGGATTAATTCTATACACTTAACTAAATGATCAAGTATCATCAAACATGATACAAAAAGTGCACAAAAGTATATCACATATACAATGTGCAATCCAAGTGAGAAAAATCCGTTTAAAGTGAACCAATACTAGTTAATGCAAAGTAATATATCAAATATATAATTATACATTAAATCATTAAATCAACATTTGATTCAATGATCCGGTCATGTCGCACATAACCGACTAGTATGCAATGTATCGATTTATCGAATCAATGATTCGATAACTAGGTCATATCGAATATAACCAATCGAAACATTTATCGCGAGAATGAAATGCGGTATCACATACACGCATTATTCTCGGTCCTGCACATATCTCATATGCGCTCCTATTTCGTTTCGCTTGAGCCAGGAAACCTCTGTGTAGGACTCTAAAGACTCGTCAATACGCCGGTAGCAGATGATGATCATATCAAGCATCCACAAGCCGCAAGCGGTCTGCTAAACGTAACGGCCACCCGGGTATTGAGCGATCAGAAGATCGACGAGCTAGCCCGCTCACACTCCTGCGAATCCGACCAGTAACACTTACCGTACAGTCCGGTCTCTTCGTCTGATATGTCGCATATCAAGTCTAGGGGTGGTAAACGTCAGACCCCAATAACCCGATAAGTCGTGCCGATGTGAGGCTCGTAACGGGTCGAGGAACTACTGGTAACACTTACCAGCAAATCTCTGATCAGCCCTGGCCAGGGACTTCCCTGTTACGGCCAATCGAGCACAGCGCAACATCAACCCCCAATACCGGGAGAGACGAAACCCCTCCTATCGCTCATTGCCTCCATGTGACTCGGGACTGTACCCAAAGACCACCGTTTTGCACGCCCTCATGGACGTGGTAAGGTGGAGATCAAAGCACAGTGGGAATCACACAAGACTCTATGACGATCTCGGGTCTACAGACTAACCTGTACAAGTGTCACCTGAGAACTGCCATCTGACGTGAGGTATAATACCATCTGGGAGTTCTCGGCGAGTCCGTCCAGTGTACCCAGTCTCCACTGAGCACCCGTATACCATCTCTGATGTCAAACACCAATGGATATGGGATCATCCATCGCCCATCACATGGGTCGAGAAGCGCATACGCTAGTCTACTCTGGTGTATCGATGCCCCGTCTCGATACACCCACGACTAGGGACTTTGAAGGATGTACTTATAGACTACCATGTCCCCACTAGTATGATCTGCATCATAGTCCAGGTAGTCAAGTACACATCCTAAGGGCTTTACCAACATGTAACTACAAGACAGTATAAAGAGACTAGTGTACATGTTAAGATAAAGAGTAACCAGATAGCATACTATCATATCGAGCAAGAAAGTCATCTCTATATATGTCCAAGCATCCAATATAATATACAACATCTGTACAATACTGGCCTCTAGGGCATACATACAACTAACACGTCGTACGTGCGTAAACACACGTACGTGTCCGAACCCTTGTCGTAAAACCATACGTCCTCTATATCGTTTCTCCTGGAGCAGGGAAACTCTCTGTGTGGGACTCTAAAGACTCGACACTGCGCTGGCAGTGGGTTTAACCACAGACCACAAGCGGCACTAGCTTTACGTAACGGTCCCCAGGTAGATGTCGATAAGAAGGCCGATGAGGAAACCCATCCGAACTCCTACTGAGCCTGATATGACAATCTCCGTACAGTCCGGTCTGTTCGTCTAAGACTATCGCATATCGAGCCTAGGGGCGGCAAGCGTCAGTCCCCTAATAGCGGTATAAGTCGTGTCGGAGCGTAGCCCATTACACCCTAAGAAACTACTGGAACCTAACAGTAAATCTCGCTTGCCCTGGCCAGAGACTTTGCGTAATGGCTCTCTGACATAGCACGGTACCAACTCCCAATACCGGGAGAGACGAATCCTGTCTAACCGCCACTGCCTCCAAGTGCTCGGGACTGCACCCAACTGCTACCTGATTGTACGACTCCTTTGAGCCGTGGTAGGGTAGCAATCTAAGAACAGTGGGACACACTCGAGGCGAAGTAGCAGTGTCAAGTCTGCGGACTATGCTGTACTCATGTCACCTGGGAACTGTTAACTGACGATGGGTATAATACCAACCAACAGTTCCCCTGCGAGTCATATCCGGTGTGCCCGTAACCCAACGATCACCTGTATACTATCTCCAGTACGACGTACTGATGGCTGTGGGACAGACCATCTCCCCAACTGGGATGAGAAGCGTACACACTAGTCTACTCTGGAATATCGATACCCTGTCTCGATAATCCAACGACCAGGGACCTGTATAGGATGTTGCTTATAGACTACCCAGCCCCACTAGTGCGACTGCCATCACAACGTTGGTAATCAAGCAAAGATCCTAAGGGCTCTACTAATATGTATAAGTGATACGTTACAAGAAACATATGCTCATATTAAAGTAGACAAAACCAAGTAGCATACTACTATGTTTAGCAAGACTGTCAATACAAGTGTGAATATCCCAAGCTTCCATTAAGTAATATACAATCTAGTATGATACAATAATGGCCCCTAGGGCATATACACTAACAATCTCCCACTTGCACTAGGGCCATGAGCTGGCATATCGCAGACCTATGATCTCGAATAGCCTCTCGAACTGCGTCTGAGGAATGGCCTTTGTGAATGGATCAGCAATGTTATTCTCCGTCTCTACTCTCTTTATCTCGATCTCCCAGCGATCTACGATCTCCCTGATTAGGTGATACCGCCTTAAGATGTGTCTGGACTTCTGATGGGACCCGGGTTCCTTCGCTAAAGCTATAGCGCCATTGTTGTCGCAATACAGAGGTATTGGACCAACACTGGTAGGAACCACCTGAAGTTCTATGAGGAACTTCATCCAGACAGCTTCTTTTGCGGCGTCGCAAGAAGCTATGTACTCCGCTTCCATCGTTGAGTCAGCAACGGTCTCCTGCTTGGAACTCTTCCAACAGACCGCCCCTCCATTGAGGGTAAGGACATAACCCGACATGGACTTGGAGTCATCCTTGTCACTCTGGAAGCCGGAGTCGGCAAAGGCCTCGATCTGGAGGTCTTTTCCGCCATACACCAAGAACATCTCCTTAGTCCTCCTCAGGTACTTGAGAATGTTCTTTACTGCTATCCAGTGTTTCTCTCCTGGGTTTGCTTGATACCGGCTTACTACGCTCAATGCGTATGCTACATCTGGTCTGGTAAATAACATCGCATACATTATAGAGCCTACTGTTGAAGCGTAGGGTATAATGGACATGCGATCCCTTTCCAAATCAGTCTTGGGAGACATCTCTTTGGAGAGGGTGATTCCGTGACAAGCCGGTAAGTTACCACACTTAGAATCATCCATACTGAATCTCTTCAATATGGTGTCTATGTACCTGGACTGTGAAAGTCCCAACATCCTTTTTGATCTATCACGATAGATCCGGATCCCCAGAATGTAGGTGGCATCACCCAAGTCTTTCATGGAGAATTTCTGTGATAAGAATCTTTTGACTGACTGTAATATAGGAATATCATTTCCTATTAGGAGAATGTCATCCACATACAAGACGAGGAATACTACAACTCTCCCTACAATCTTACTGTATATGTATGGTTCATCTGGATTTTTGATAAAGTCGAATTCTTTGACAGCATCATCAAAACAGATGTTCCAACTCCGCGATGCCTGCTTTAGTCCATAAATGGACTTAAGCAACTTGCATACTTTACCGCTGCTCCCACTCTGAATGAATCCCTCTGGCTGATCCATATAGACACACTCTTCTAAATTACCATTTAGAAAGGCCGTCTTTACGTCCATCTGCCATATCTCATAATCGTGGAAGGCAGCAATAGCAAGAAGGACCCGAATGGATTTGAGCATAGCTACTGGAGAAAAGGTTTCGTCATAGTCCAAACCAGATCTTTGACGGAAACCCTTTGCAACAAGTCTAGCCTTATAGGTTTCAACCTGTCTATCTATACCAATCTTCTTTTTGAAGATCCATTTGCATCCTACGGGTTTTACCCCATCTGGAGCAATGTCTAAAGTCCATACTTTGTTAGTGTACATGGACTCCATTTCGGTCCGCATTGCATCCAGCCATTTTACCGAGTCGGCGCTCTGAATGGCTTGCTGGAAGCTAGTAGGGTCATCATCATCAATGACGCAATCCTCTCTATCCCCATCTATGAGAAAACCGTAGTATCTCTCAGGCGGATGAGACGGCCTACTACTCCTGCGGAGGGGTGCGGGAATGTCCTGTTCTTCTTGAACTTCTGGTTCTACCAAACTTTCAGTAGTAGTTTGTGGTTCTGGAATTTCTTCCAGCTCTATTTCGCTCCCACTTGTTTCCTTTTCTAAAAACTGATATTCTAGAAAATGGGTATTACGAGAAACAAAAACCTTTTGTTCCTCTGCGTAATAGAATAGATACCCCCTGGAGTTCTTTGGATATCCCACAAACTTACATAGTACTGATCGTGCTTCGAGTTTGTCCGCATGCTGCTTTTTAACAAAAGCCGGACATCCCCAAATCTTCAGATATTGAAGACAAGGTTTCTTCCCACTCCACATCTGATATGGTGTGGTAGGCACAATCTTGGTAGGAACCTGGTTCAAAAGATATGCAGCTGATTCTAGTGCATATCCTCAAAATGATCGCGGTAACTCAGGGTTACTCATCATGGAACGAACCATATCTAATAGGGTTCGATTCCTCCTTTCCGATACACCATTATGTTGTGGTGTGTATGGAGGAGTAAGCTGAGAGAGAATTCCATTCTCTTTTAAGTAACCCAGGAACTCGACACTTAAGTATTCACTACCTCGATCAGATCTCAGTGTCTTTATACTCTTGCCTGTTTTTTTTTCCACTTCATTCTTGTATTCTTGGAATTTCTCAAAGGCCCCGGATTTATGCTTCATTAAGAAGACATATCCATACCTAGAGAAATCATCCGTAAAAGTAATGAAGTAGGTATAACCACCTCGCGCATGTGTAGACATTGGACCGCACACGTCACTGTGTACGAGTCCCAAGAGCTCGCTAGCTCTTACTCCGTGTCCAGTGAACGGAGTCTTTGTCATCTTTCCTTTGAGACAAGATTCGCAAGTAGCATAAGATTGATATTCGAACGGATTCAAATATCCTTCTCTATGTAACTTAGTCAATCTTCTCTCATTGATGTGACCTAGTCTACAATGCCATAAGAAACCCTGATTTATTTCTGGAGACTTTCTTTTAAGTGTGTTCGGGACATTGAAAACCTGAGCTTGACTCAATACGTATATACCATTATTTAATGCACCTGACCCAATCAGAACTTGATTTAGGTGGATGTGAACTACATCGCCTATGAATGTAAAATTATATCCCTCTCTTGAAAGTGAGGATACTGATATGATATTACAAGTCATACTTGGTACATACAGACAGTTACGTAGAATCAATATCTGCCCACTTGTCAAACCTAGGCGATATTCTCCCACGGATTCAGCGTCCACGCTCATTCCGTTTGCAACTCTGAGGGACAAATCACCTACCTTTATAACTCTACGGTTTCTCAAAGCATGTAATGAATTACAGATATGAGATCCTGCTCCGGTATCTAGTATCCAGGAGGTAGAGTTAATTGACAAACAGTTCTCAATTACAAACACACTTGAGGCCGAAGCCAAAATATGCTTCATATCCTGGCTACTGGCTTCCAAAGCCCTACAATCTTTCTGCCAATGCTCAATCCCATAACAATAGGAATGTCCCTCTTTTACTATATTCAGTCCCGAAACTTTTGCCCTTCTCTTTCCTTCTACTTCCTTGGTTTCCTTCAGGGTAGAAGGTAGAGACTGTAGAATCAAGTCAGTATCTGACCCGTTTCCCAACGTGGTCTCTAGGTCCTGGAGCTCATCAATATAGCTAGTCATTATAAGGACGTTGTCCCCTACAGATGACCCGACGGCCAACCTCGCTTGAATTAATTCGGTCAAGGTCTCATATCTTGTGATATGAGATTGCTCTCCATATAAATCTTTGTTATGGAGAAAGATGGAAACTGAGTCCATCTTCTCGTGCTGCTTCTGGTATACACCATCAACTGAAGCTAACACGAGGCACTTGGCTATCGCTTTATCCTTTTCCCTTGTCTGACGGATATCTATATCCGCGACGGTGGAAACTGGACCTGGGACGGCGGGATCTTGAGTAGTAATAGGGTGTTCCAGCTTGTCATAGGCAATGGACATCTGGACAGACCTTTGCCAGTCATATAAGTCAGATTCAGTCAATTTGTTATCTAGATGTAACCTAGTCGTGGTCACAAGGTCGCTGCAATGAGAGAAAGAGAAGAAAATATTTTAGCATGATGCTCTTGCAACTTTATATTGGTTTTTAGTTTATCTAAACTGGATGGCTCCCACTGTTTCTCGAATCCTTCCTCAAACCATAAAAGAAGAATTAGTCAGGACAATTCTCACCGTACAATACTTGCTTAACCGTTCAGCTAGGCCAGTGTCGATACTTCGAGGGAGGTTTTCCAACGCTTTCGCGAAGTTCCTTAATTAAATAACCTCTTTTCTCTGGGGGCGTAGCCCTGCTGACACCTTTCTCGACACCTACTTGGTTTATAGCATTGATCGTTAAGTGACGAATCTCCTGATAAGTAGCATGTACTCACAGTAGGATCGGGATCCAAATATCATCGTATGATAATGTTGAAGGAATCCTACCAACATTCATCAAACTCCAAATGGTATGCAACACTAGCAAATTTCAGTTTCTTTAGAAACTCCCGATATGGATTTTTGCCCCATGCTCTTATGACTTTGACTAAGGGCCAAAAATGTCATAAGTCACATGTCAAGTTCTACCCGTCATTATCCAGGTTAATTTGAACCCACCCGTATATACTCTTGACTAAGGGCCAAGAAAAGTAATACGACTGTCCCAAACCAACGCATCTATCTATGCAACAAATGAATACTCCAGCAGCTACCAAACACTATGTCTTGACTAAGGGCCAAAACTACATAGCTTGAATACTACTGAATACTCAAATGAAATGACGGAGGGCTATGAATGGTTTTGGCAAAACCGTGAACGTAGTGAACTTGATATAATCGAAGGAACCTGATACTTTTTAAAAGGAGTGGTTAAAGCTCCGTAATTAAAAATTCTGCTCTTTTAAAATAACCGAGTAGTTTCTTTTAAATTTGTTCCAACGATTGAACTTTGGTTTATTTTCTTTGCATTATAATAATGCGTCCCATCATTTATCCTATCATTGCAGAAAACAACGAAAATACCACGTCCTCTTATGCCATCCGTATTCGCCACTGGGTCCCGTCATCACCCGTTAGGTTACTTAACTAACGACAGAGCGGGGGCTGGGCTAGCGCGGGTGTAAAACATAAGTGACGTCTAATAGCTATCATATATAGATATTGTACATTCATCAGACGCAATAATAAGCATTCCAGATCACTGATGAACTTTATTGGATATGCAAGCAATCCCCGTTTGCTTTGAGCCTACAACAAAAGACGGATTACACAGTTGTGATGAATAGCCATTACCCCACCCTAGACCCCTATGGGTACGGCAAACTACCCGCCAAGTACCCGAATTGAAGCGGTCTCCCTCAACAACGTGAGTAGGCCACTAAACACTTCGACGTACCCGGTAGTTTGTGTACCCCACCTTGGGTCTATCCTAGGAGCAAAAACAGTAAAAATGAAATAATACAACGGTGGCTACAACCGTAACCTGGATGTGCCCCGCAAAATAATATTACAACATATTACAATTACATCGAATGAATGAATATAATAACCCATCTCAAACCCCGGCTAATCATCACAACAGTCCAATACAGTTCATATACACAAACAATAGTATCATTACAGAAATGTGCAACCCCCTGCCAACCGACATACTAGCAGTTAGGTGAGTTTTACGAACACATTAAACATTACAGATAAAAACCCAATTAGAAAATAAGTTAGAACATCGATCGACAACTTCTTTCCGTGTCTACCCCAAAAGCAAGCCAGCACAGAAGTAACCTGGGTAGAAACAGAATATACAGGAAACCAAAACACCAAAAAATATGAATTACTGAGCAAATCCGAGTCAACTCGGAGTTGACTCGGCGGCGGATCCGCGGCCAAAAGCACTATCTTGCCGCGGATCCGCGGCCATCTAACCGAGTTGCAATCTCGTATTTTCCCAGAATTCTTATATTCCCCTGCTGTGAATTTTAAGGCATATCAAATATTTTTTTCGACACGTTTAAAATTAACAGAAACTGATAGGGGGTTCGGGGTGTTGTTTTTGCGTTTTCCGACGATCGAACTTCTAATTAGTTGCTAACAAGCTAGTAATGGTTTAGTTGGCTCTGATACCACTGTAAGTCCATATCACGCACCCCACGAACTTGCGGGGAGGCGGAATATATGAAAAACGATTATCAAAGCTTCGTAACACGGACTTGAGCGCATGAATCGTGTCTAAACCGTTACTAGCTAACTACGAGAGGTTTAACTATTTGGATTCGAAGTTATACCTCACGTTACCTGTCCTTCGGGTCTTCATCGCTATCCTCCACTCCTCGTAGGCTCCTTGGAACATCGGCACCTTAACGGCCTCCTCGAGTCAAAGACGATCCACCCGAGAGCTCCTACTCCAAGCTTGATCTCTAACTTGAGATAACTAGGTTGCTCAAAGTGCTAATCTAAGCTACCTAGAGGATAAAGAGTGAGGTTATGGATGTATTAGTCTAGCTAACCCTTGATCTCAACACATAAGAGGTTAGGGTTAGGGTTTCAAGAATGAGAGAGTTTGAGGAGAGAGAAGGTGATGATGAGAATGAATATGAATAATGAGCTCATTTGAATATAACAACCATAATAATTTATCAAATAAATAATTCAAATGATTAATCATCATGGTTGATGCATTCACCTTGTGTGATTCATCTGATGAGTCATTAGCTCAATAAATGAAGCATTAACTCTAAGGATGAATTACACAAATGAGTCATTAAGCAATAAATGCTTATGCCACCTTAACCCCCAAGTCACCATGCTTCTAGAAGCTTCCCGAAAAATTATGAGAACGCCCCTCCAATCCGTGAAAATACGGAAAAACTTTAGACTGTATAAATCTAATAACCTGATACTAGAATCTGGCTTAAACCAAAGCCGGCAAGTAAAAACTGTCCGAACGTCGTACGTGCGTAAACACACGTACGCGTCCGAACCCTTGTTGTAAAACCATACGACCTCTATATCGTTTCGCCTGGAGCAGGGAAACTCTCTGTGTGGGACTCTAAAGACTCGACACTACGCTGGCAGTGGGTTTAACCACAGACCGCAAGCGGCACTAGCTGTACGTAACGGTCCCCAGGTATATGTCGATAAGAAGGCCGATGAGGAAACCCATCCGAACTCCTACTGAGCCTGATGTGACAATCTCCGTACAATCCGGTATGTTCGTCTAAGACTATCGCATATCGAGCCTAGGGGCGGCAAGCGTCAGTCCCTTAATAGCGGTATAAGTCGTGTCGGAGCGTAGCCCATTACACCCTGAGAAACTACTGGAACCTACCAGTAAATCTCGCTTGCCCTGGCCAGGGACTTTGCGTAATGGCTCTCTGACACAGCGCGATACCAACTCCCAATACCGGGAGAGACAAATCCTGTCTAACCGTCACTGCCTCCAAGTGCTCGGGACTGCACCCAACTGCTACCTGTTTGCACGACTCCTTTGAGCCGTGGTAGGGTAGCAATCTAAGAACAGCGGGACACACTTGAGGCGAAGTAGCAGTGTCAAGTCTGCGGACTATGCTGTACTCATGTCACCTGAGAACTGTTAACAGACGACGGGTATAATACCAACCAACAGTTCCCCTGCGAGTCATGTCCGGTGTACCCGTAACCCAACGAGCACCTGTATACTATCTCCAGTACGACGTACTGATGGCTGTGGGACAGACCATCTCCCCAACTGGGATGAGAAGCGTACACACTAGTCTACTCCGGAATATCGATGCCCTGTCTCGATAATCCAACAACCAGGGACCTGTATAGGATGTTGCTTATAGACTATCCAGCCCCACTAGTGCGACTGCCATCACAACGCTGGTAATCAAGCAAAGATCCTAAGGGCTCTACTAATATGTATAAGTGATACGTTACACGAAACATATGCTCATATTAAAGTAGACAAAACCAAGTAGCATACTACTATGTTTAGCAAGACTGTCAATACAAGTGTGAATATCCCAAGCTTCCATTAAGTAATATACAATCTAGTATGATACAATAATGGCCCCTAGGGCATATACACTAACAGTTGTCAGGCACACCGTTGCACTTGATAGAGGTTTTCATGCATACATGTTTCACTTAGTTTTGTTTCTATGCACATTCGTAGCACCTGTATTTGATTTTGATTTCCGTGCGCACCAGACGCACGTGGCATTCCTTGTATACATTTTGGGACTGACTTCTTTCGAGTCGCATATTTTTATGATATATACTATATGGTTTAATAACTGAGCAGGAATGGTCTGAGAACAGTACCTGAATATTTGCATGCACAGATATTTGCGAGGGGATTTCAATAGAGGTATAGTCTTCATATTTTCCTATGTGTCCATGATGACACAAAATTTTATAAAGAAAACTCTTCTAAACATTTTTCAAAAGGCGGGACGTATATGTTAAACAAAGGATATGTATATGTATATATATATAACTATTTTCTTTATAATGAACGTCCGCTACTTATGCCATGGTTTGCGCATCGCACGACGATTTGAAAGGGATTTTGCATACACTTTTATTCAGTTGCTTTGACGATTTCACAACGATGCGTACTATATATATGTTATAGTCTTAATTATATAATATTTGATTTTCGTAATTGATTTTAACATTTGTATTTCTTCATAACTCTGATGATTGCGTGGCGCTCGATGGAGTTTTGATTTCGAGTTTTACCCTCGTTTTCATGCGCATGCATTGCGCTATGATATGTTTTATGTATTTATGATTTCGGAGCCCCGATGACTTGATGGTTTTGCTGAAATGTTTTAAGTAATTGAGGGGTTTAAATTTAAATTCGGGGACCGAATTTTATTTAAGGGGGCAAGATTGTAACATTTCAGAAAAATAAAATATTATTTTTGGAATTTAAATAAATAAATAATAAATTTCATGAATATTATAAAGATATAGAAATTGGTTTCAATGAAGTAATATGACTATATACGTATAGTTTGAAGAATAATTGGAAAAGTTATATGAATTATTGATTTTGAAAGAATTTATGTGATTTGGATATTTTATAAATTATTATATAATTAATTTTATGCAAGTTAATGCTAAACTTGATTAATATGTCGCTAATTATGCATTGATCTTGTTTATGTCCATGGCATGCAACAAAACATGTTGCAAAACACTTGTTACATATTTTGAACCATTCTTCATATAGAAAAGAAAAAGAAAAGAAAAAGAAAAGATATTTGTGAGTGGGGACATGAGAGCATGGTGAGAGGGGGAGAGAGAGAGAGTGAGAAGGTTCTAGCACTTTGAACCATTCCCTTATCTTTTTCCTCACCTCCTCATTTCTCTTCTTCATTCTTCTTTTCCCTTCCTCCATTTCCTCCACCTCCTCTTCCACCATCAAACATCCCCAAAACCACCACTAAACGCCATGCCACCTTCACAAAAAGTACTCCTTACCTCACTACAAATCCCATGGTAGGATCAAGTTGAGGCTTTGAACACTTTGGATCATCTAGGGTTTTTCTTAAGTTGCTCCATGAGGTAAATCCTACACTTTTAGCTATGTTATTAGCTTTCCTATCCTACTATAGTGCATTAGAGTTTAACTTGTGTAGATTAGTGATGTTAGAATTTTCCAAGATGAGGTTAGGGGATATTTTGTATTGCAAAGGCGTATTAAGGTGTAATTAGTGACCACAACCCTGTAGTGTTAGTATTATGGACAAAACCAGACACTAAACCCCAAGACTTGAACTTTAGATTTGCCGATATCGGATTTTATGGGATTTATGATGATATTTAGGGATCTGCTATGACCCGGAGGACCTGAAAAATATATAGCGATTACAGTGAGACATGCAGGTGACATAGACGCTACCCTCGAGACCCGAGACCCTAACCCTAACCCTTGGCCACAGATTTAACCCAATTGGCCACAATTTGCGGCTTGGGTATGGTCAATTTGGTTCGTGCTTGGTCCATAGCTCCTATATCCTGTAATTAGACCCTCCACATATGAAAAATGTCCCAATTTCACCCAAGGCAAAATCTGGAGATGTTTTTCAAAGTTTCTATTTTCGTTTTACGACTTTTAATGACTCGAGTTTTGGTGTTTAGGTTTTTACTCGGTCGTTTGACGTTTGTATGTTGACGTCGAGAGTTGTTGTTATTCTTGAATGCGTAGACCATAGGTTCTAACCTATGTGTGTTTCGTGTGTCGCTTTGGTTTTCGTATTCGATTCGTGTTTACGATACGACGTGTTTAAACTTTCGGATATGTATTCCCTAGAGAACTTCATTGTATAGGATGCTAGGGATATGTATGTACAGGACAATCTTGCTCGATATGATAGTATGCTATTTGGTTTATCTTTATCTTAACATATGATGTGTTTTGCTTTGTATTTCATATCTTATATGCATGTTGATAAAGACCGTAGGATATTTTCCTGACTACCAGCGTTGTGATGGCAATCATACTCGTGGGAGCTGGGTAGTCGATAGGCACATCCTTAAAATGTCCCTAGTCGACGGAGTATCGAGACTGGGCATCGATACTCTAGAGTAGACTAGTGTATACATATCTAGACCCTGACGAGGGGCGATGGGTTGGTCCCGCAACCATTGGTGAGGTGCACCTAAGATTGTATACAGATGCTCACTGGGTGTGAGTTCACCGGACAGGACTCACCGAGGATTGACTAGATGGTATTATACGTAGCGTCATATAACAGTTCTCTGGTGACATGTGTGCAGATAGTCTGTCGACCTGAGGTCGTCATTTGTCTCGTGTGAGTTTCCACTGTGCTTTGATGACTACCCTACCACGGCTCTACTGAGTCATGAAAACAGGTTTTAGTCAGGTACAGTCCCGAGCCACATGGAGGCAGTGAGCGACTGTTAGGGATTCGTCACTCCCGGTATGGGGATTCGATGTCGCGCTGTGATCGGTTGGTCATCACCATAAGTCCCTGGCCATGGCGGATTGAGAATTACTGGTGGGCGGACCAGTAGATTCTCAGATAGTCTAGAGCCACACTGATATGACTTGTTTGGTTGTTAGGGGTCTGACATTTTCTACCCCCTAGAACTTACATGCGATACTCTCAGACGAACAGACCAGACTGCATGGATATTGTCATATACATGCTCAGTAGGGGTTCGGATGAGTTCGCTCGTCGGCCCTCCTTTTCGACAGATATCTGGGTAGCCGTTACGTGCAGCTAGTACCACTGACGTGCTTGTGGTTAAACCCACTGCCATCGTACTGTCGAGTCTTTAGATTCCCACATAGAGGGTTTCTCTGCTTCGAGCGAAACGATGTAGAGGCTGTATGGTTTTTACGGCAGGGTTTCGGTCATATACGTGTACTTGTGCACGGATCATGATTCGGACGGATAATACTAGTGTGCTTTGGTTTAAGCCGGATCCTAGTATTAGATTATCGGATTATTTTGTCTCTTTGTATTCGTATTGTTCGGAATACAGATATAGGTATGTATATACGGTGAGGGGTATTCTTGCAATTTTGTCAAGAGTGCTTCTAGAAGAAGACACCTCATTAGTTTAATAACTATTTATTTTAAATGGTTAATGAGGTGGAGGGTGAGGTATTTGTTTATAATTAATGAAGCATGGCTACTTGGTGACTCATATAGCGAGTCATGGATTACTATTGAGGCAAAGGAAAATATCTAGATATTTTGTAGAAAATATCTCGATATTTTGTGGAAAGCATCTTTGCTTAATAGTTATCACAATGGGCCATTCTTTATTCATTCTATCATAAACACTCTCTCTCCTCCAAGCTGTTTCTTCTTCTTCCTCTAACCTTAACTTGTCTCATGAGTTGAGAATCCTAAGGTTCAAGAGACTAAACAAATCCTAATCACTCTATACATCACCTAAGCTGCCTAGATTAGCGCACTAGGTTCTTTAGTTACCTCATATTAGAGGTAGGAGCTCAAACTAGTCACTCTCGGGTGGATCATCTTTGACCCAAGGAGGTTAACGATCAAGCGATCCGTACACTCTCTTCTAGGAGCTTAAGAAGAGGAGGAGGACAGCGAAAGACAAAGGATTTGGTTCACGAAGGTATAATCTTCTTTCATAGTAGTTAGAACCTCAAAGTTCATATGTTAGTTAAGGTTTATATAAAGATCCTGTTGATTCAAGTCGTTGTTGCGAAGTTCTAAAATCGTTTTCTGAAAATTCCGCCTCCCTGCGGACACGTGGGGTGCGCGACGTCGACTTACATAAACTTTAGGTACCTTCACGTGGACTTCAGGACGACAAGGGAGAGCAAGACGTCATCGATTTCGGCAAGCGAGGATCGAATGTGAGTAGATGTATATTTACGGGGGAAGTCGGTTGGATGGCGTATAGCACCCCCGCAACCGTAGAGTAAGATATATATATATATATATATATATATATATATATATATATATATATACGAGACTTGGATACCTAGCAAATAGGGTTTCTAGGAGACTATAGGTTAGATTAAGCGTACTTGTAGGATAGTTTACTCTTAATTTAGTTCCTTAGTCGTGAGTCGTCGGTTTGCTTTGTCGCACGCACACACACACTTGAAATGATATGTGGGTATATGTATATATGTGAGTGTGTATATATATGGATGTGTTGATATATATATATATATATATATATATATATAGTATACATATACGTGTAAGATGAGGATATGATATGTTATATGGTTTTGAGTCGATACGATCGAACATGATATCAAGAGATGATGATATATGATTTGAGATGAGACATCGTACATGATGCGACATATTAAAGGATCGTTGGGCGTTACGTACATAACATGCGATAACATGTGATTCGATGAGATAATAGATTGTACGTGACCTTAGATCCATACCCGTGAGTATGATATTGTACGACGAATGATACCGTATGAATTGTGATCTATATATGATCTATACATGATATTTGACTCGTATCCTCGATTTTGAGGATGCTGTACAACGGATTATACCGTATGAGATATATATCTGATGATTGATCCGCACTCTTGACTCGAGGATGTTGTATGATGGATATTACCGTACGTGATGCTATGAGGCAGGATAGCCGACTACTAGATATATCGACTCATATATGCTTTCGATTTCTATTTACTTTCGACTCGGTTCTTAGTTTAGTCTTTTAGTTGCTTAGATAGATGTTAGATTAGGCTCGAGTCAAACCTATTTCCAAAACTAACGAATCGTATGTATTTCAAAAGACAATCCGAGGGATGCTACGGATTTTCAAAATGATATCTCTTTTCTCAAAACACCGTAGCTCCTACTTTTCCAAAACAACGATTCACGCTATTTCCAATACTATAACTGTATGGCTCGTATATAGATATATATCTTATAATGTTGCATTTACTGTTTATTTCCTATCATGTTCATTTTGTATATACATGTATTTTCATTAGCTGTTATGATCTCGCCCGCTAGGACACATGCACATTACCGATGATGCGTATGTTGCACGTACACTTACTGGATGGCTCACACACATCATCATCGGTATTTGCCATGTCACGTACATATTAGAAACCGTTATCTCACTCGTATAACTTGATAGCTGGTAGTTTAATTATATTGTTAGTATTCTTGCTCTCACATGCTAGTTTAGATATTGCATTTCTTGCATAGAGGCCACATGCATTCGTATACCTACATTCTGGTTATGTACTGCAGTTGGGCTCTATGCCGATATTCGCTGTTCATTATCACCTCATGATTATGGGATTCCAATTTTTATGAGATTTCTGTATTTGGGAAACCACATGTAAAATTGAAAACTTATGCTCCTTTTAAAAAAAATGCGGTTTTCCTTGATATGACGTGTGACGTTCACCATGAGATTTCTCGATTCTGGAGCATATATGATATATGATTACCCGATTCGAGAAGCGAGGAGACACCATCTGCGGGTCCATGGTGGACCCGGTGCGGTACCCTGGGGCAAGAAGGCGGTATAGAGAGACGTTGAGTCCGATAGGGGAGAACTACCGACCGGTGATAGTTGGCGCGGCGGATATCCGGAGGATACCTACCGTAGTCATGAGATCAGATGATATGGGCCGATACGGACTGACGGAGCTCGAGATATATGAGGATGATGTGTCGCTGATGGACACGGTTTTCATGATGTTTTCGAGTGTCGATGCTGGGCACTCAGGTTTTATCATGATTTTGTGTGTCGATGCTGGAAACACCCATTTGATGATGCATTCATACATAATATACATGACATATAATTACTTTGTGACACGGACATGAGTACTTGACATTGCTCATATGCTTATATTATTACCCTTGCTACTACTCAATGTTATCGTGTTATTATTACTATTGATCGTACTGTATGACCTAGGAGATAGTCATACATTCGGTTCCTACTCAGTGATGTCTTTTACTCACGAGTTGGAAACTCACCCCCTTGTGCTACAATTTTCTTGCAGGTTTGACCGCACAGGTTCCGTTGCGGCTTGCTGGCACACCGCTTTCTTCTGGGTGATTGCATTGTTTTAGGTGGGATACACTTGCATCGTGACCACCATTGTACTTGTACTTTTATTTCAGTTGTATCTAGTTAAAAGCTCCATCAACCATACTATGTATATTTGTAGACTTAGAAAACGCTGTTGTATATTCTTTCGGCCTTAGAATCACACTCTTGTATTTATTATTGTATTTGTTTTCTTGATGATACTTAGTTTTCTTTACTTTACTTCTGTGTTTGATCCTCGCCTTCGGCATTGTATATTTATATCTTTGCGTAGTTGTTTCCGCCAATTGGCGAATAGCTAGCTCCCGCTTAGGGATGCCAATTATTATTATTGTTGTATTGTTTTCGGGTTAAAAATTACAAAGGAGGTGCTGCCCAAATTTCAAACAACGAAAAATATTTTCAACATAGATATAAAGTATTGCATTTTCATAGACTATAACTTATGTTTAAAAGAAAAATCTTGATTTCATTATGCCGTTATTTCAAAACTTCACCTCCACTATTTTCCCTAAAAAGGTTTAGATTTTTGGGCTTTTGTTTTACTTGAATTAGGTGGGGTCCTATAGACTTCATATGATTCAAGTGTCAGTCGCGTACCTTTTCTGGGTCGTGACATAAACTTGTTAAAATGAGTGTTTAGATTTTTTTTCTTTATAATACCAAAATACTAATACATTTTATATATTAAATGCAGATTTTTCAAACCCTTGTTGTAATGGCATGCACACATGAAAAACAACAAGGATTACCAACCACAACATTCCCTCGTGAAACAAACAATGCATTTCAAGGGTAAATTTGTTAAAATTGGCGATTATATTTATTTTCTTCATAATACAAAAATGCTAATAAATTTTATATACTAAATGCAAATTTTCCCAAACCCCTGGATTCCAAGCTTTTCTGTCCGCATCATTCCAACACGGTTCAAGTAACGCATTCCAAGCTTGTCCATCCACATCATTCTGCTCTTTTCAATATGACCCATCCACAATATACCGACTCAAACCATCGATTATTGCATCAGAGCTTTATGTTGATACTGATAATGTTTATGGTGATGATATATGTGACAGTGATAAGGATGAAGCTGATGAAGATCATCAAGGTCAAGATAGTGTGGCTTATGCTTCTGGATTGAACTACGTACATAATATTTGTTGGATATGTATACCCTAAAGGCCATTATTGTATTGGATGCTTGGGATATATATGTATATGATATTCTTGCTCAAAAAGATAGTATGCTATATGGTTTTCCTTTATCTTAAAATGTGCGTATGTTTTACTAGATATTACGTATAGCTTATACATGTTTGATCCGTAAGATTGCTGCTTGACTACCAGCGTTGTGATGGTGATCATACTTGTGGGGGCTGGGTAGTCTATAAGCACATCCTTAAATGTCCCTAGTCATGGGGATATCGAGACAAAGCATCGAGTAGACTAGTGTATACGTTTCTAGACCCTGACAAGGGGCGGTGTTTGGTCCCACAGCCATTGATATGGTTCACCTAAGATTGTATACAGGTGCTCACTTGGGGTGAGTACACTGGACGGACTCGTCGAGAATTGGCTAAATGGTATTATACCCATCGTCAGATAGCAGTTCTTTGGTGACATGAGTACAGATAGTCTGTCAACCTGAGATCGTCATTTGTCTCGTGTGAGTTCTCACTGTGTTTTGATTACTACCATACCACGGCTCTACTGAGTTGTGTAAACATGTTTTAGTTGGGTACAGTCCCGAGCAACATGGAGGCGGTTAGTGATTCTTAAGGATTCGTCTCTCCCGGTATAGGGAGTCGATTTCGCGCTATGTTCGGTTGGTCAACACCATAAGCCCCTGACCATGGCAGTTAGTAATTACTGATAGTTAGATCGGTAGTTTCTTGGATAGTCTTGGAACACATCAGCACGACTTATCGAGTTAGTAGGGGTCTGACGTTAACCACCCCTAGACCCGGTATGCGATGCTCTCAGAAGAACAGACCAGACTATACGGATATTGTCACGGATAGGCTCGGTAGGGGTGTAGATGAGTTTGATTGTCGACCTTCTTTTCGACAGATACCTGGGTATCCGTTATGTACAGCTAGTGCTGCTGACGCGCTTGTGGTTAAACCCACTGCCAGTGTACTGTCGAGTTTTTAGAGTCCCATACAAAGGGTTTCCCTGAATCAGGAGAAACTATGTAGAGGCCGTATGTTTATACGTGCAGGGTTCCGATTAAATACGTTTACCAGTTGCGCGGAATTTAATCAGACGGGTTGTAATACTAGCGGGCTTACGATTAAGCCGGATTATTAAATCAAATATTGATTTAATCTAGTATTATATTAGTAGTATTATTCTATCTCCAGGGTATTCGTATTTTAGTACGAATACGGGTATGTATATACGTTAAAAAGTATTTTATATTTATACAAAATATATTCTAGAAGGAGGACACCTCATTCTTGCATTTTCCATTTATTCATTTATTTGGAAAAGATGTGGAGGGTTATGTGGCAAATGAGAATGGTGTAAGGTATGACCAAATGAATTTCCAATTCATTTGGTATTACTATTCAAGTATGGTAACCGTTTTTAATTGTGAAATTCTTTTCACAAAACTAAAATGGTTATGATATTTTTTCACAACCTTGCTCTCATTTTCACTAGCTTCTTCTCTCCTTTCTTCTTCCTCAACCATAATCCTTCTCATGTGTTGAGAACCATATGGTTTAGAGATAGATAAATACTGTCAACAATCTTTACATCTCCTAAATGAGCTAGACTAGCAAACTAGTTTGTTTAGTTACTTCATTTGTGAATTGCGGGATTGAACCATATTCCTTCGGGTGGATCATCTAGGATTGAGAAGGCTTCCAAGCAAGTTTGATCTAGGACCTCAAGGAGCATAAGAAGGAAGAGTTTTGAAGATCGGAGGACACAAATCTATTGGTATAATCCTCTTCATATTGGATTAAAACCTTTGTTGTCTTTCATAGGGTAGATTTTGGGTAGCTAGTTGATATTTCTTGCTAAAAATTTGATTTTTGTGCATTCCGCCTCTCCACAAACACGGTAAAATGAGAAACATTGACTTACAATATTTCATTGATTGATGACATGGCTGCGAATAATAATTTTGTTAAACTAGAAGATCTCGACATCGATCTGTCGGAAGATGATAATTGAGTAGATCTAGCTGTGGCAGAAGTAAATGCTGAAGCGATTGTAGTAAGGGAAGATTGCATAACTGTTGGAGATACGTTTCTGGAAAAGGAAGATCTCATTTTTAAATTGAAGTCGTAGGCTATTGCAAAAAATGTTTCGTTTAAAACCGAAGAATCAAATAAGACGCACTATACCGTGATATGCATGAAAGCTCTTGAATGTCAGTGGTGATTGTATGCATGTTTATCCAAAAGACCCAAAGCTTGGAAAGTCATGAAATACAACCTGAAACACACTTGCTTCAATCCCATTCTAGAACAAGATCATAGGAATTGCACCTCATCATACATTTGCTCACTTATTATGCCACTTATCCGTACAGATGTGGCGATGACTCCTCGATAGATACGGCTCTATGTTAATGGACAGTGTAGTGCATGGGATATTCGTAGAAAAGTTTTATGCAAGATATATGGAGACCGGGAAAGCTCATACAACTCGCTAGTCCATTTTATGGAAGCCATGAAAGCTTCAAACCCGGGGTCCGTATACAAATTAAGAACCATAGAGATAGAGACCGAAAGGTGTGTCAAGTTTCAAAGAATTTTCTGGTGTTTTTCTCCTTGCACGACTGGTTTCACACATTGTCGGACGTTATTGTGCGTGGATGGAACATATCTTTATTGCAAGTACAGAGGTTGTATGTTGATTGCTACAGGTGTTGATGCTAATAACTATATATTTTCGTTGGCGTTTTCTATTGTTGAGAGTAAATATACTTCGTCTTGGACATGGTTTTTTCGTCAGATCAAAAGTATCCCATCGGTTAATGCTAGAATAGATTTATGCATCATTTTCGATAGACATCTTAGAATACTAGCTGCAGTGAGAGCTGTATTTATGACGACATCCTATAGGTTTTGCTTGAGATGCTTCAAACAGAATTTTAATGGGAAATTTAAAAATCCAGATCTACATGAACTTATGTACAAAGTCGGTCTAGCTTCAGAGCCTAATGTTCATGACATGCACATGGATACTATTGGTAAGATGATTCAACCGGCGAGAGCATGGTTATATAAGTATCCAGTATACATGTGGACGCAAGCACACGATAGGAGATGCAGGTATCTCCTAATGACCACTAATATGTCTGAAAGCTTCAACGGTGTGCTTAAGTGTGTTAGAGGCTTACCGATACATGCATTGATTATTCAAACCTTTTTCTAAGTGAATACTTACTTTGTGCAAAAAAGGAAAAAGTTTTTAGCGATGGAAACTACATGCACCCCGTTCTATGAAGATATATTTCGGAAAAGAGAGCGGAAATCAAAATTTTATAGATCTGAAAGGTTTGAAGTAACCGAGTTTCAAGTTATAGGTCATAATGGGAACCAATATACAGTTAATTTTAGAGATGAAGAACTCTCGACTTGCACTTGTGGTATTTTCCAGCAACAACATTTACCGTGTGCCCACGCAATTGTTGTTGTGAGCAGTTTGCATATTTCACATAATGATTATTCCTCACGTTACTATACGGTTGGTAGTTATCAAGGTGCATATGATCCCAAATTTCATCCTATACCATCATTATACTGGGAATAGAGAAATACCAACGATATTACCATATGACAAAAACATAGGACCAGGAAAACCAAAGGTGCGTCGAAATCGAATGACAATGGATGCTGATCATCAGCAAAGGCACAACAGATGTGACTTATGCAAATAACAAGGTCATTATAGGACGAGATGTCCGGGATTGTCAGTAGGACCGAGGCCTTAGAGATCGTGAAGAAGCAAGGGAATGAAAATTAGTGATTATTTGTTAGCTACTGAAGTTTTTGTTAACTTGTATAATTTTAATTTAATATGATTTTGTTTGTAAGGAGACTTGTTAGCTTTGTTTTGATATTTATGGAAAAGGAATTTCTCTCTCTTTTCATCACACCACCCTTAATTTAGATACTTGAAGATTTTCTTACTAGCACATGTATTAAACTGTTTGCTGGAGATAATTGATAGCTTATGGATTTTCATTATCCATTCTCGTCTTGTTTTGATGATAGCTTAAACATGAATGGTTGTTTAGTGTTACTCGCTTATCTTGCTTTACATTATCGACACTAAACTCTTATACACTTGATGTTTAGCTTGCATATCATATATTTTGTGTATATCGAAAAATATATCAATATCGACATACTTTACTTGTGTTATATTCTTTGATATCGATATATTACTCACATTCGTTGTTTGATTGTTAGTGATATATGCCCTAGAGGCCATTATTGTACAGTACTGGTTTGTATATTACATTTTGGAAGCTTGGGATATACACAGATATAATAACAGTCTTGCTCAAAATGGTAGTATGCTACTTGGTTTGATTCTACCTCAATATGTGTATATGTTTCTTTTAGCATATCGCTAATACATATTGGTAGAGCCTTTAGGATCATTGCTTGACTACCGGCGTTGTGATGGCAGTCACACTAGTGGGGGCTAGGTAGTCTATAAGCACATCCTTATACAGGTCCCTAGTTATAGGATTATCAAGATAGGGCATCGATACTTCAGAGTAGACTAGTGTATACGCTTCTCATCGCAGCAAGAGAGATGGTCTGTCCCACAGCCATTGGTATGTTGTACCGGAGATAGTATACAGGTGCTCATTGGGTTATGAGTTACACTGGACGGACTCGTTGGGAACTACTGGTTGGTATTATACCTATCATCAGGTAGCAGTTCCCGGGTGGCATGAGTACATGTTAGTCCGTTGACTTGACTTCACTATTCGTCTCGAGTGTGTTCCCACTGTACTTAGATTGCTACCCTACCACGGCTCAAAGGAGTCATGCAAACAGGTAGTAGTTGGGTGCAATCCCGAAGCACTTGGAGGCAGTAGCGGTTAGATATGATTCGTCTCTCCTGGTATTGGGGGTTGATATCGTGCTGTGTTCGGAAAGCCATTACATAAAGTCCCTGGCCAGGAAAAGCGAGATTTAGTGGTAGGTACTCCAGTAGTTTCTCAGAGTGTATTGGGCTCTACCCCGGCATAACTTATTGCGCTATTAAGGGTCTGACGGTTACCATCCCCCTAGGCCCGATATATGAGTATCTTAGATAAACAGAACGGACTGTACGGAGATTGTCACAGATAGGCTCAATAGGAGTTCGGATGAGTTTACCCATCAGCCTTATTATCGACAGATACCTGGGTAGTGTAAGTCCGCGGCGGCGCCCCGGCCGTCGATCCGACGCCGGAAACGCGGAAACGAAAAACTTTGCAAACTAGCAAACTAGCACCACCGCGCACTTTTACCCCGGATCGGGCCATTAACCTAGCTACTAGCAAAATACAAGATGGGTAGAGAAGTCTATACCAAGCGATCCGTGTCCTTCAGTCTTCGCCTCCACTCCGATCTCCTCACGGAATCTCCGGTCGTCGCCTCCTCGTCGAAACGGGCACCACATAGCCGGGTTCTTTTACGGACTCCCACCTCTGGACCGAGGTAACTCGGGCGCGAAGTTGGCTAGTCGACGCGTCCAAGGAGTGCTGTAGGTGTAGTGTAGAACTTGTCTCTTTGGGGTTTAGTGTAGTTTCCATGATGAAGGAATCAATATGAACTTTGGAGAGGTGAGAAGGATTTTGTGAGCAAGCCAAAATGAGATAATGAAATTTCCCTCATACAAAATGAAACCTCTCTCTTCCTCTCTCAATGTGTGGCCGGCCCCTCCTCTATAGAAATGGTGGAGAGAATCAAATTAAAATAAGAAGGGAGGTGATGGTAGGAAAAGTAGAGGGTGACCACATCCAAAAAGGTAATGATAACATTATCAAATCAAAATCAAATCCTTTCTAATCTCATGATACTAGTCTAATCATGATGCCATCATATGTAAGAAAACCCTCCATAAATAAGTTATTTGCACTCTTGCAAATAACCCCCCTCCATCAGAAAGTCCGGCCGTGAAGGAACAAAGGAAAACCGGCCGGAACGGAATGCAAACTGGCAACTTCAGAAAACTGATCCCGTAATAAATTACAGGAATACCCCGCGACTGCATATACATGCCCGCATTTGTATTCCCACTGAACACAAATGTAAAGAGACAAAATCTACACTGTCTAATACTAGGATCCGGCTTAAACCAAAGTCGGCTAGTAAAATCCGTCCGATCACGATCCGTGCAATACCGCACGTATCTGATCGAACCCTGCTATATCTCCATACGGCCTATACAGCGTTTCGCCCGAAACTTGAGTAACTGTGTGTGTGGTGAACTCTAAAGACTCGTCAATACTATGGCTGTGGATTTAACCACTAGCACGTCAGAGGTATTAGCCATACGTGACGGGCCACCAGCTATTGACCAAAAGGGACGTCGATGAGCGAACCCATCCTGACACCCTACTGAGCCTGTCAGTGACAATATCTGTACAGTCCGGTCCGTTCGTCTATGAGCATCGCATGGCGGGCCTAGGGGGTACGTAAAAGTCAGACCCCCAATAGCGGTACAAGTCGTGTCGGAGTGTAGCCCAGAACACCCTGAGATACTACTGGAATACCTACCAGCAAATCTCCTGCCTTGGCCAAGAACTTTTCATGTTCTGGCTCTCCTAGACACAGCGCGACCTCACCCCCAATACCGGGAGAGACGAACCCCTGCAGATCCGCTCACTGCCTCTATGTGGCTCGGGACTGTACCCAACTAAAACCTGTTTGCACGTCTCCTTTGAGCGTGGTAGGGTAGTAATCAAAGCACAGTGGGAACTCATACGAGACAAATGACGATCTCAGGTCGATGAACTAACCTATACACATGTCACCAGGGAACTGCTATCTGACATCAGGTATAATCCCAACTAGTAGGTTCCCGGCGAGTCCTGTCCGGTGTATTCATAACCCAATGATCACCTGTATATATCTTAGGTGAACCAACTGACACCAGTGGCTTGTGAGACCGGCCACCGCCCCTCGTCAGGGTCTCGACTGTATACACTAGTCTACTCTGGAGAATCGATGCCCTGTCTCGAAACTCCCACGACTAGGGACCTTTTAAGGATGTGCTTATAGACTCCAGCTCTCACGTATATGATCGCCCTCATACTGCTGGTAGTCAAGCAAGGATCTTAGGGGCTCTATCAACGTGCAATAGCGACTCGTAAGGTCACCTAAAGCAGTACACGATGATAAAGATAAACCAGATAGCATACTATCATCTCGAGTAAGACTGTCCTACTGGGATAGGTCCTCCCCTCAATCATTGCAATCACGTGCCTGTGATCCAATAATTGACTCTGAGGGCACTATCTCCAACAATCTCCCACTTGCACTTAAGGCTAATTATTGTGATGTCGTATACTCACAGCCCGTGTGATACCGAACACCCTACTCCTCTACTTGTCAGTCTCACGAAGCTCGTTTGCGAAACTATTGCGTTCGAGGAATAGCCTCAGTGAGTGGATCCGCTCTGGTGTTTCTTTCTATGTCTCTCTATATCTCAAGTTCGCGGAGAAAGCCATCTCCCGAAATGAGCAATACATGTCTTAGAATGTGTCTGGATGTCTGATGGGACCTAGCTCACAAGTGAACTCCAAATCCAAACTTCTTAGACTGTATCGTCAACTGAACTTAATCAGTATCCACCTTGACCACCTGTCCAAAATACTGCCCCTCGTCAGAGGGAAAACTATAACTCTGACAGCCACTCTGCCATCCAGGTCACCTTGGAAGCCTGGAATGATAATCGTCTCCTAAAGGAGGCTGCCGTTATCAATTCCCTAGAACATCAACTTATGTTCTAAAACTGCTTCCGATTGTTTCTCCAGGATTGGATGAACATCAACTTATTGCATCTACTGCAAGAACAACATCTTGTCTGGTACTTGACATCTCATGATTGACTCAATTGCCTAAGCAAGTGATCTGCCAATCATGCACATCCCTCTCCCCTTTAGTCTGTAAGACACCTTTAGAGAGGGAGACTCCATCACCTGCAGGTACACCACCATGCCAGGAGTCGACCATTCTAAATACTCTTAGAATGCTATCTAAGTACCCTGATTGGGAAACCACCCAAATCTAGATCTAAAACCATAGATTTAGTAACCAGAATGTCTGATATAATATCCAAGTCCTATGTGGAGAAACCACTGTGTGACGACCAACGTATAACCGATCGCAGTATAGAAATATCACTTCCTACTCTGTGTATGTCATCAAATACCAGGACATCACACCATACTACCTTCTCAACAGATCCATCCCCTATTCTGATGAAGTCAAACCTATGACCGTCACATCAGAAATAGATGATCTATCTCCTCTATATCTGCTTTAGTCTATAAATAGACATAAGCCACTTGTCCACCATGCTTCCGCTGCACCCACTAACCATGACAACCTTCTGGCAGAGTCATATACACGTACACTTCTAAAGCTAGTTTAGAACGACGCTATATTCATCCTCCTGCCAGGTCTCACAGCCTGGAACAACAGCAATGGTAAGTCTGGGTAAACAAGAACCTCCCTGCCACCGTCCTTGAGCATACCGAAGTACCTCTCGGGTGCCTGAGGTTACCCACCATATCTGCGGAGTGGCCAATGGAATGTCAAACTAGATTGAATCTTTAGGTTCTTATCAAATCTTCAGTAATCGTTTGCGGTTCTGGAATCATTTCCAGTTCTACCATACTCCCACTACTGTTTTCTGAAAAAATCCATTTTTGTTAAAACTGTGGCGAGTCAAGAACAATATCACTATTGATCTTCCAGATGGTAGAAAGTCAACCCTCGTCATAGCCCGGGTCAACCCACAAACAGCCATTACAGAAACGTGCCTTGAGTTATCCGGAGTCTGGTTTTAAGCATAAGCCGGACAACTCCCCGTATCTTAACAATGTCAAGATATGAACCGTTCTATATCCAATATAGAAACAGAGGCACTGATTTAATTGAACCAGATTCAAATCATACAGCTGTCTCCAGTGCATGTCAACTAAATGGAAGGAGACCGTTCAGCGTTACTCAACTTAGGAATGCTTCCAATTATGAGTAACCTGAAAGAGAAGCAAGTTCTCTTAACCATTACTATCAACTGAATACCATATACAAGTATCTACATCTTCGATCACCTTGAAGAATCCCGATACTTGCAACACCTGGTTCTCTACTTTATCCACATACCTATAACTTCTCAAAACTTGGACCCTGTGTTTCTACGAAACACATGTCTAAGAACTAGAGAAGTCATAAGTAAACAGAATATAGTACGAGGACCTACCCCTCTGTCCTAATGGACACTGGACGATATACAATACTTTGTATAAGTCCCTTGAGTCTAATAACTCATTCACTGTGTGTCGTAGGTTGAAAACTTGACTATGGTTATGAAGAATTACACCGCTGTTCAATGCTCCTTACCTAACCATCCATTGATATAGGTAAATGTCATAGACATAATTTCGAAAAGGTATATCTCACTCTATGAAAAATAGACGTACAGATATATCAATTTGAAATTGGTGCATAACAACGGATATTCAAAACCAAATATTTGCCGACCGGCAAACAACCCAGGTGACTTCCTCAAATATCACCAATTACAACTAATCCCGATATAATGAGGATGGTCACCTAATTCCCAATAACTTACTCCCACTCATCATCTGTAAAACCATACAGATGTGAGAATTATACCTGGTAAATACATACCCTGGAGCAAGTGTCTAATCGGGAAATCAGTTTTCTTTTAACAGTACACAGTGAACCTGAAACATTGAAATGTTTCGATGGGGTATCCGGGTATTCCTAGTAATGCCTCTTCCATTATCCAGATTCACAACTGTAACCATATAATTCTTTGCCATCTCTCCAAATCCCTTTATATGTCTTTAGTCATTACCTTCTGTACACCCCTTTAGGCCAAATGGTTTTCTTCCTTCCCTACCGTTCGGCACCAGCCTATGGTTTGGAAGAAATCTATCCAATAAGCATAATGGGTGTACTGTCCTAATCCTAGGAGCACTCGTAAAGCGAGAGAATGTGAAGATAAAAGACAACCGAATGAACTTTATTCATATTTCTCCTGAACCAGGATCCATCCCCGAACTGGAACAAGTTCCTTTCGAGTTCGTATATAACCATACGATGGATTATACAATAAACTGGGATCTTCATAGTGATACGGAGTGTCCTGGAGAAATACAAAGGTGATTTAGGATAGGCAAAGAAATATTTGGTTTGGTCGTGAATAGCAGTCACAATTTACTTTGCCGTCTTACTAATCCCTTGCTTTGTCTTAACTTAATACCTTCTGTACACTGTTTAGGCTAATTGGCTTTCTTCATTCCCTACCGGTCGGCACCAGCCTAAGGTCTGGAAGAAGACTATCCAATTTGCGTAATGGGTGTACTATCTCCTAAACCAAGGAGTACTCGCAACCTGAGAGAAGGTAAAAGGAAAAGACAACTGAATAGTCCTATTCGTTTTCTCCAGAACCGGAAACCATCCTTGAATTCCTTCGAGTTCGTATATAACCATACGATGGTTTTGTCCAATGGAAGTGGACGTTCGTAGTAATACGGGGTGTCTTGGAGAAAAGGGTAAAAGTAGGAGTGGCAATGAGGTTTGCAACTCTGACAATCCAAAAGCCAGTGTTAAGAAGGTTCGGTCAACTTGGTCACTGAGTCATAGTCTAGGGTCGGGTCAATGGTCGCTGCCAAAGAGAGAGAGAAAAGAAACACTCAGCGTGCACTCTAACCCAGATCAGAATGGTTATCACTTTATCTAATCTGGAAACCTCCCACTGTAACGTTAAATTCTTCCCCAAACCTGAAAGAAGAATTAGCCGGGATCACCCGAGGAGTAAACCAACTCATCAGTGGGAATCGGGATCCAACTATCATCGTATGATAACGTGACGGAATCCGCTCACGTCACCACACTCCAGAAGGTATGCGCATATCCGGCAAGTTTCAGTTCTTTTGAAACTCCCGATGTGGATTTTTGCCCCATGATCTTATGACCTTGACTAAGGCCAACAAATCATAAGTCACATGTCAAGTCCTACCCGCCATTATCCAGGTTGATTTGAACCCACTCGTACAAGCCCTTGACTAGGGCCAACAAGGCTATACGACTGTCCCAAACCAACGCATCTATCTATGCAGCAGAAAGGTAACAAGCAGCTACCATACACTGTGCCTTGACGAAGGCCAACAAACATAGCATGAATACTACGTGCTACCCGTCTGAAATGACGGAGGGCTACGAATGGTTTCTGGCGAAAACCTTTAACGTAATGAACTTGATATCGTTGAAGGAACTGATAGCTTTTTAGAAAAATATAGTGACGAAAACCTTTGCTAAAGAGGTCACTCCCGGTGAAGGGATCTCGGCTCTTTCCCCGTGGAATGAGGTGCAGGATATTCCAACTGAATACCACGATGCAAAGCAAATGTAATCGGCTATAGTGAAGTTATTGCCCTGACGCAAACTTCTGTCCAAGGGGTCACTCCCGGTGAAGGGATCTCGGCCCTTGCCTCGTCGACTGAGGAGCTGGATATACATAACCGAATACCACTGTGCAACACAAAAGAGAACGCCCTTGCAATAACAGCTTTTTGAAAAATGTTCCAACAACATCAGAATAGGTTTGTTTATCTTGCATTGATCCGAGCCAACGCAGTCCCATCAATTGATCACACCACAAAAGAACGAAAATAATGACGTACGTATATGCCATCCGCATTCGCCACTGGGTCCCGTCATCACCCGTTAGGTTAGCTAACTAACGACAGAGCGGGGACTGGACTAGCGCGGATGCAAAACATATACAACATCTACTAGTATATATATAATATATAATTTTCGCTCAAGGCGTGATAAAATGCAACATCACAGAAATGTACAGCATCACAGAATAATACAGATATCTGGGATCCCCGGGTTTCATAGAGCCGCTACTGAAACCCGACGTTCCCCTGGTCGTGTGGATAGCATGTGCAATGAAATCCTAAACCCCTACGGGCGTGGCAAGTTACCCGCCAAAACCTGAAGCGAGGTAGCCCCCTTCAGCAACGTGAATGGACCACCCAGCACTTCACGGAATCCGGTAACTTGGACACCCCTCCTGGGTCAACCTATACCCCCTATGAGCGCGGCGAATAGCCCGCCAATTTTAGAGTAAAGCCCCCTCCGTCTCAACGCCATGAGATGCGGGCTCGTTGCCCTCTAGAACCCGGCTATCCGTGCACCCCTCCGCGGGGTAATCCTAGTACAGAAAGTAAAATATACATACAACGGGTACATCGACCGCAACCTGGTCGTGCCCCAAAAGAATAATACAAACAGGCAGTGACGGCAGTCCACATGTCGATGCTCGCCCCGCAAAATCAAATGTACATAATACAACCAAAACTGTACTACTATTGCATCCAGGCTATCCCCACGACCGATCCGCAACATCACAGCACAACCACAGAACATCAACGTGAATGTCACGTTCGCAAATCCGTCTAACCGGGCTATAGCAGTTAGACAGGATTTACCGATCAAGTGACATTCACGGTCGCAGATATAATGTAAATACTGTGAACCAGCATGTTTAAAATATCCGATCGAACAAATTTATCGAAGTGGGCCCCAAGTATCACTGTAGCACTTACAGAAAATCGGGGCCCAAAAAGAATGTCCCAAAACCCCCATTTTCAACTCAGAAGCCTACTGTGAAAATTTGGTACAATGAACAGTCAAAAGCGTGGCGGAACCGCGGCCCAAGCATGGGTTTGGCAGCGGTTCCGCGGCGGTATGGAGAGATCTCGCGACCAAATTTTCACAGATTTCTTAGATTTTCATGCACAGTATTCTGAAATAACCTGAAAAATTTTTGGAGCAAAAAAATTTCGACAGAAACACGATGCATTGGAAAATACGGTTTTTGGGGATTTTTGTTCGATCGAGTTCTAAACATACTAGAGCAAGCTAGGCATGGTTAATGGCGTAGCTCTGATACCAATGTAAGTCCGCGGCGGCGCCCCGGCCGTCGATCCGACGCCGGAAACGCGGAAACGAAAAACTTTGCAAACTAGAAAACCGGCACCACCGCGCACTTTTACCCCGGATCGGGCCATTAACCTAGCTACCAGCAAAATACAAGATGGGTAGAGAAGTCTATACCAAGCGATTCGTGTCCTTCAGTCTTCGCCTCCACTCCGATCTCCTCGCGGAATCTCCGGTCGTCGCCTCCTCGTCGAAACGGGCACCACATAGCCGGGTTCTTTTACGAGCTCCCACCTCTGGACCGAGGCAACTCGGGCGCGAAGTTGGCTAGTCGACGCGTCCAAGGAGTGCTGTAGGTGTAGTGTAGAACTTGTCTCTTTGGGGTTTAGTGTAGTTTCCATGATGGAGGAATCAATATGAACTTTGGAGAGGTGAGAAGGATTTTGTGAGCAAGCCAATATGAGATAATGAAATTTCCCTCATACAAAATGAAACCTCTCTCTTCCTCTCTCAATGTGTGGCCGGCCCCTCCTCTATAGAAATGGTGGAGAGAATCAAATTAAAACAAGAAGGGAGGTGATGGTAGGAAAAGTAGAGGGTGACCACATCCAAAAAGGTAATGATAACATTATCAAATCAAAATCAAATCCTTTCTAATCTCATGATACTAGTCTAATCATGATGCCATCATATGCAAGAAAACCCTCCATAAATAAGTTATTTGCACTCTTGCAAATAACCCCCCTCCATCAGAAAGTCCGGCCGTGAAGGAACAAAGGAAAACCGGCCGGAACGGAATGCAAACTGGCAACTTCAGAAAACTGATCCCGTAATAAATTACAGGAATACCCCGCGACTGCATATACATGCCCGCATTTGTATTCCCACTGAACACAAATGCAAAGAGACAAAATCTACACTGTCTAATACTAGGATCCGGCTTAAACCAAAGTCGGCTAGTAAAATCCGTCCGATCACGATCCGTGCAATACCGCACGTATCTGATCGAACCCTGCCATATCTCCATACGGCCTCTACAGCGTTTCGCCCGAAACTTGAGTAACTGTGTGTGTGGTGGACTCTAAAGACTCGTCAATACTATGGCTGTGGATTTAACCACTAGCACGTCAGAGGTATTAGCCATACGTGACGGGCCACCAGCTATTGACCAAAAGGGACATCGATGAGCGAACTCATCCTGACACCCTACTGAGCCTGTCAGTGACAATATCCGTACAGTCCGGTCCGTTCGTCTATGAGCATCGCATGGCGGGCCTAGGGGGTTGGTAGAAGTCAGACCCCCAATAGCGGTACAAGTCGTGTCGGAGTGTAGCCCAGAACACCCTGAGATACTACTGGAATACCTACCAGCAAATCTCCTGCCTTGGCCAAGGACTTTTCATGTTCTGGCTCTCCTAGACACAGCGCGACCTCACCCCCAATACCGAGAGAGACGAACCCCTGCAGATCCGCTCACTGCCTCCATGTGGCTCGGGACTGTACCCAACTAAAACCTGTTTGCACGTCTCCTTTGAGCGTGGTAGGGTAGTAATCAAAGCACAGTGGGAATTCACACGAGACAAATGACGATCTCAGGTCGATGAACTAACCTGTACACATGTCACCAGGGAACTGCTATCTGACATCAGGTATAATCCCAACTAGCAGGTTCCCGGCGAGTCCTGTCCGGTGTACTCATAACCCAATGAGCACCTGTATACATCTTAGGTGAACCAACTGACACCAGTGGCTTATGAGACCGGCCACCGCCCCTCGTCGGGGTCTCGACTGTATACACTAGTCTACTCTGGAGAATCGATGCCCTGTCTCGAAACTCCCACGACTAGGGACCTTTTAAGGATGTGCTTATAGACTCCAGCTCTCACGTATATGATCGCCCTCATACTGCTGGTAGTCAAGCAAGGATCTTAGGGGCTCTATCAACGTGCAATAGCGACTCGTAAGGTCACCTAAAGCAGTACACGATGATAAAGATAAACCAGATAGCATACTATCATCTCGAGTAAGACTGTCCTACTGGGATAGGTCCTCCCCTCAATCATTGCAATTACGTGCCTGTGATCCAATAATTGACTCTGAGGGCACTATCTCCAACAGGTAGCTGTTACGTGCAGCTAGTACCGCTGACGGACATATGGTTAAAACCACTGCCAGCGTACTGTCGAGTATTTAGAGTCCCACACAGAGGGTTTCCCTAATTCGGGTGAAACGATGTAGAGGCCGTATGGTTTTATGGTAGAGTTCCGATCATATACGTGTACTGGCTACACGGATGTTGTTTGGACGGATAATACTAGTATGTTTTGGTTTAAACCGGATCCTAGTATTATATTATTGGATTATTATTATTATCTCATTGTATTCATATTTTTCGGAATACGAATACGAGTATGTATATACGGTGAGGGCATTCTTGTAATTTCATAAGAGATGCTTCTAGAAGGGACACCTCATTATTTGGATTTATCTATTTTGCAAATAGATTAATGAGGTGGAAAATGGTGATATTTGTGGAGTGAAGCATGGCTCATGGTTTATTTTATTGTTATGGACTCACTATTCAAGCATGGTTGATATTTTCAATTAGAAAATATTGCATGCTTGAGTGAGATGAGTGTAGGAGTCATTCTTCACTTGCCTTTACCCTAGCTCATTTGTAGTTCAATTTCTCTCTCCATTTTCTCTCTCCTTCTTCCTCAAGACCTAAAATCTTCATATGTGTTGTGAATCATTAGGTCCTTTG
Source organism: Agapanthus africanus (assembly GCA_030015575.1). NCBI lineage: Eukaryota > Viridiplantae > Streptophyta > Magnoliopsida > Asparagales > Amaryllidaceae > Agapanthus > Agapanthus africanus. Next base: position 215,821,689 of record JASDDO010000008.1, read on the forward strand.
AGATTAAATACTCCATTAAACACTCTACATCTTCTAAGCTACCTAGCTTAGCAAACTAGGTACCTTAGTTACCTCGATTTAGAGGTTGGAGCTTGAGGTATAGACTCTCGGGTGGATCATCTTTGATACGAGGTCGACGATCAAGCGCGATCCGGATCTTCGAGAAGCTCAAGGAGAGGAGGAGAAGAAGACCCAAAGAACTAGAGTCAAGGAGGTATAAACACTTATCATAGTAGTTAGAACCTCCTAATAGAATAGCTAGTTAAAGTTTCTGTTAAGATCCTGGAGTTTAGTCGGTGTTGCATAGTATGAAAAAATTGTTTTATGTAAACTCTGCCTCCCCACAAGTGCGTGGGGTGTGCGACATCGACTTACAGTGGTATCAGAGCTTACTAAACCTTAACTAGATTGTTAGCAAGTGATTAGAATTTCGATCGACGAAAAAAATACCCGAAATTAAATTTCCGAGATATGCTTGCTGTCAATTTTTTAAAAACCGTTTAAAAATTATTTTAGTGACCTTAAAAATACATTTAGGCATTTCTAAGACCTAGAAAAAAATTTGATCACCTAACTCATCAACTTTGCGGCGGAACCGCCGCCAAATAGGTCATTTGGCGGCGGAACCGCCGCCGAGTTGCTCCCAATTTTTTTTGTGGTTTTAGTTCTTGGAATTATGGTTTTTGGTATATTTGGTTTTTATCCAGATTATTTGTGTACTGGTTTGTGCATGGGGTAAACACCGATAAGTATCATCGATCGAAATTCTAAGTTCTTGGTTAATCGGTGTTTCTGTGTTTATATATTTGTTACTAAACGTCTGCTAATCGCTATATGTCGATTAGTAGGAGTTGCACATATCTGTATTGTGATGGTTTGTGTATATAAAGTATTGGATCGTTGTGGATGAATAGCCGGGGGATCTGAGAAGAGTGTTTTCTTTTCTTTCATTCATGTAAATTTATAAATTGATGTAATACTATTTTAGCGTGGCACATATGGGTTAAGGTTGTAGCCACCGTTGTATTATTTCATTTAATTTTTCTTGCACCTAGGATAGACCCAAAATGGGGTGCATAAACTACCGGGTTCTTGAAGTGCCGAGTGGCCTACTCATTTTATTGAGGTAGGTTGCTTCACTTCAGGAATTTAGCGGGTAGTTTGCCACACCCGTAGGTATCTAGGGTGGGGTTTGGCTATTCATCACGACCGTGGAATCCGTCTTTCGTTCTAGGCTAAAACAAAACACGGAATTCCTAGTATATCCAATATATTCATCTGTGATTTGTGATCTGGAATGCCTATTATTTCTTGAGACGAATGGCTATATATATATATATATATTATATATATATATATATAATAAACGTTGCTTATGTTATGCACCCGCGCTAGTCTAGCCACCGCTCTGCCGCTACTTAAGTAACCTAATGGTGCATGATAGGGCTCCGTGGCGAATGCGGATGTTATAAACGTACGTTCTATTTTCGTTTCTTTTCTACAATGATAGGGTTAAATGATGTGACCGCATTAATATTGATTAATGCAAGGAAAACAGACCAAAGTTTAAATCGTTGGAACAATTTCAAAACACTCGGTTTTCTTGAAAAATAATTTTTAAATGCGAGCCTAAACCACTCCTTTTAAAAGCTATCATGGTTCTTTCGACTATATCAAGTTCATTATGTTCACGGTTTTACCAAAACCATCCGTAGCCCTCCGTCATTTCAGATGGGTATTCAGTAGTATTCAAGCTATGTATTTGACCTTCGCCAAGGTATAGTGATTGGTAGCTGCATGGTATTCATCTGTAGCATAGATAGATGCGTGGATTTGGGACAGTCGTACAACTATTTTGGCCTTTGTCAAGGGTTTGTACGGATGGGTTCAAATTAACCTGGATAATGATGGGTAGAACTTGACTTGCGTCTTATGATATGTTGGCCTTCGTCAAGGTCATATGCGTCTGGGGCAAAAATCCACATTGGGAGTTTCAAAGGAAAATGAAACTTGCTAGTGTTGCATACCATTTGGAGTGTGATGATTTTGGTAGGATTCCTTCAAGGTTGTCACACTATGATATTTGGATCCCGATCCTACTGTGAGTATCCGCTACTCTTCGGGAGTTTTTTTCACCAAACAATCAATACTATAAACCAAGTAGGTGCCTAGAACGGTGTTAGCGGGGCTACGCCTCCAGAGAAAAGAGGTTATGTAATTAAGGAATTTCGCGAAAGCATTGGAAAACTCCTTTGAAGTACCAATACTAGCCTGGCCGAAATGTTAAGCAAGAATTGTAGGGTGAGATTAATCTTGACTAATTCTTCTTTTATGGTTTGAAGGAGGATTCGAGGAACAGTGGGAGCCATCCTGTTTAGATAAACTAATAATCAATTTAAACTTGCAAGAGCATCATGCTGAGTGTTTCTTCTCTCTCTCCTAATTGCAGCGACCAAAATAACCGGGCTTAAGTTACTGCTAGATAATAATAAATTGACTGAGCCAAACTATAAAGATTGGCTAAGGAATGTCCAGATGCCCATTACCTATGACAAGCTGGGCTACCTCCTTACTACTAAAGCTCTCGCCGTCTCAGTTCCAGATTCCACCGTCGCGGATGTTGAAATCCGTAAGATATGGGAAATAGACAGTGCTAGAGCCAAGTGCCTCGTGTTGGCCTCAATGGATAATGAATACCATACGTGGCACGAGAAGATGGAATTAGCTTCCATCGTCCTCCATACCAAAGATTTATATGGAAAGCAATCTCGTATCGCAAGATATGAGACCTCGAAGAAATTGTTTCAGGCGAGGTTGGCTGTCGGGTCATCTGTAGGGGACCACGTACTTAAGATGATTAGCTATGTTGAAGATCTCACGGACCTTGGGACCACTGAAGGGTTACGCTAGCGCCTCGGCCAACTTCCATGGCCAAATGTGGAACAAAATTTTTACTACGATTAGAAACTTGGTGCTAGAATAACACAAAACCCGGATCTTAACCATAAACCTAACTAGCATGTAAGGGTTATATCTACTATGTACCTAAAGAAACCAAGTCCTTCGGGTCTTCGATCCTCTCCTTAAGCTCCTCGATGGAAGTATGGATCGTGCTTGAACTTCGGCCTCCTTGTATCAACGATGATCCACCCAAGGGTGCCAACTAAGAGCTCCTACCTCCTAATTGAGGTAACTAGAATACTTAGCTTGCTAATCTAAGTAGACTAGAATCAGTAGAGTGTGATTTAGAGTAGCTAAGTCTTATTAACCCTTGATTATCAACACATGATACACTAGGGTTTGAGAGGAAGAAGGAGAGAGCAAGCTTGAGGAAAGAGAAAGTATTTGTGATAATGATAATTAAAAAATAGAATGGCTAACTTTTATATGACCATAAACATGGCATGGAAAATATCTCACCAAAATATCTAGAGTCAAAAATATCTCACAAAAATATCTAAGGTCAACAAGTCAAGCCAAGTCAAAAGGTCAACCCAAGTAGCCATGCCATATAATTATCATTTACCAAAAAATAACAAATTCTTTTCTCCACCTTATTTTTGTTTTGACCAAGTCAATGGTCAAAACCCTAATGAGGTGTCTCCTTCTATACCTCCTCTCATCCGTCTATACATACCCACATCCATGTTCCGAGAAACACGAATACTATGAGACGAAGCTAATCCAATAATCATATACTAGGATCCGGCTTAAACCAAAGCCCACTAGTATTGTCCACTCGAACACTACACGCGTACAAGTACACGTATGTGATCGAACCCTGTCGTAAAACCATACGACCTCTACTCGTTTCGCCCGAAGCTGGGAAACCCTCTGTGTGGGACTTTAATGACTCGACAGTACTCTGGCAGCGGGTTTAACTACAAGCATGTCAGCGGCACTAGATGTGCGTAAAGACTACCCAGGTATCTGTCGATAAGAAGGTCGACGAGCAAGCTCATCCAAACTCCTACTGAGCCTGTCTGTGACAATCTTCGTACAGTCCGGTCTGTTCGTCTAAAAGTATCGCATATCGGGCCTAAAGGGCGGTAAACGTCAGAACCCTAATAGCGGTATTAGTTATGTCGGAGTACAGTCCAAAACACCCTGAGAAACTACTGGAGTACCTACCAGTAAATCTCGCTTGCCCAGGCCAAAAACTTTGTGTAATGGAATTCTGAACACAGCGCGACATCAACCCCCAATACCGGGAGAGACGAATCCTATCTAACCGCCACTGCCTCCAAGTGCTTCGGGACTGCACTCAACTACTACCTGTTTGCACGACTCAATAGAGCCGTGGTAGGGTAGCAATCTAAGAACAGTGGGAACACACTTGAGGCGAAGTAGCAGTGTCAAGTCAACGGACTAAGCTGTACTCATGTCACTTTAGAACTGCTACCTGACGATAGGTATAGTACCAACCAGCAGTTCCCCATGAGTCCGTCCAGTACGACGTACTGATGGTTGTGGGACAGACCATCTCCCCTGCTGGGATGAGAAGCGTATGCACTAGTCTACTCTGGAGTATCGATGCCCTGTCTCGATAATCCTACGACTAGGGACCTGTATAAGGATGTGCTTGTAGACTACCCAGCCACCACTAGTGTGACTGCCATCACAACGCTGGTAGTCAAGCAAAAATCCTAAGGGCTCTATCAATATGTATTAGCGATATGTTAAAAAAACATATACACATATTAAGATAGATACAAACCAAGTAGCATACTACTATATCGAGCAAGACTGTCATAAATCCGTGTATATATCCTAAGCTTCCAAAATGTAATATACAAACTAGTACTGTACAATAATGGCCTCTAGGGCATACATATCCAACAATCTCCCACTTGCACTAAAGGCCAGTATTCGGTGTACCGCATACCCAACGTTTGCACTAAGGCCAGCTGCTGGTGTACCGCATACCCAATAGCTCAAAAAGTCGCTCGAACTGTGCTTGAGGGAAGGCCTTTGTAAATGGATCCGCCGTGTTCTCTTTAGTGTCCACTCTCCTTACCTCGAACTCCTGGCGATCAATGATCTCCCTGATCAGGTGATACCGCCTTAAGATGTGTCTGGATTTCTGATGGGACCGTAGTTCCTTTGCTAAAGTAATAGCCCCATTGTTATCGCAATACAAAGGTATTGGATCAACAATGGATAGAACCACCTAAAGTTCAGTAATGAACTTCTTCATCCAGACGACTTCTTTTGCGGCATCGCTGGCAGCAATCTATTCGGCCTCCATCGTCGAGTCTGCGACGGTGTTCTGTTTGGAACTCCTCCAAGACACCGCCCCTCCGTTGAGGGTAAACACAAAACCCGAGACAGACTTTATGTCGTCCTTGTCATTCTGGAAGCTTGAATCGGTAAAGGACTCGACCCTGAGGTCCATTACCGTAAACCAGGAACATCTCCTTAGTCCTTCTCAGGTACTTAAGAATGTTCTTCACTGCTGTCCAGTGGTTCTCACCTGGGACTTACTGATACCGGCTCACCACGCTTAGCGCATAAGCTACATATGGTCTTGTACATAGCATCGCATACATTATAGATCCTACCACCGAAGCGTAGGATATAGTGCTCATGCGAACCCTCTCCTCGTCAGTCTTGGGAGACATCTTCTTGTAGAGGGTGATTCCGTGCAATGTGGGTATATTACCACGCTTGGAATCTTCCATACTAAATCTCTTTAGTACGGTCTCTATGTACCTGGACTGCGAGAGTCCCAGTAATCTCTTAGATCTATCTCTGTAGATCTTGATCCCCAGAATGCATGAGGCATCACCCAGGTCTTTCATGGAGAACCGTTGTGACAAGAATAGCTTGACCGATTGCAGTATAGGAATGTCATTTCCTATCAAAAGAATGTCGTCCACGTACAAGACTAGGAATACGACAGTTCGTCCTAGAATCTTCTTATAAATACAAGGCTTATCCTCGTTCTTGATGAAGTCAAATTCCTTGACTGTTTAATCAAAATAGATGTTCCAGCTCCGCGATGCCTGCTTTAATCCATAAATATATTTAAGCAACTTACACACCTTCCCGCTGCTCCCACTGTCTACAAAACCTTCTGGCTGATCCATATAAACGCACTCTTCCAAACTGCCGTTTAGAAAAGCCGTTTTTACGTCCATTTGCCAGATCTCATAGTCATGGAAGGCAGAAATGGCAAGTAGGATCCGAATGGATTTGAGCATAGCCACTGGAGAACAAGTTTCGTCATAGTCCACACCAGGTCTTTGACGAAAACTTTTTGCAACGAGTCCAGCCTTATAGGTTTCCACCTGCCCATCTACACCAAGTTTCCTTTTGTAGATCCATTTGCATCCAACGGGTTTTACCCCAGGTGGACAATATCCAAGGTCCACACTTTATTGGTGTACATGGACTCCATTTCGGATCGCATAGCATCCATCCACTTATCAGAGTCCCTACTGGTAATGGCATGTCTGAAATCGGTAGGATTATCTTCTTCCAAGATGCAATCCTCTCGATCCCCGTCTATGAGAAAACCGTAGTATCTCTCGGGCGGATGAGAAATCCTACCAGATCTGCGGAGTGGCTGAGGTTCGTCTGGTACTATTGAACTTTCTGGTTCTACTAAATCCTCAGTTTGAGTTTTTGGTTCTGATATTTCATCCAGTTCTACCGTGCTCCCACTTATTTCTTTTGTAAGAAATTGCTACTCCAAAAAGGTGGCGCGACGAGCAACGAACACCTTCTGTTCCTCAGTGTGGTAGAACATATATCCTAGAGAATTTCTAGGATATCCCATAAACTTGCACAAAACTGATCGTGCCTGTAGCTTTTCCGGATTTTGTACCTTTACATAGGCCGGACAACCCCATATCTTAATACGTTCAAGATATGGTTTTTTACCACTCCATATTTCATATGGAGTCTTAGGCACAGATTTAGATGGAACCTGATTCAACAAGCACGCTGCTGTTTCAAGCGCAAATCCCCAGAATGAAAGAGGTAACTCGGCATTACTCATCATGGAGTGAACCATGTCTAGTAGAGTACGGTTCCTCCGCTCCGATACACTATTGTGCTGTGGTGTATACGAAGGAGTATGCTGAGAGAGAATGCCATTCTCTTTTAGAATGTCCCTGAATTCAGTGCTCAAGTACTCCCCTTCTCTATCAGATCGGAGGATCTTGATACTTTTGCCAGTCTGGTTCTCTACTTCGTTTATGAATTCTTTGAATTTCTCAAAAGTTTTAAATTTGTGTTTCATAAGATATACATATCCGAACCAAGAGAGATCGTCAGTGAATGTGATGAAGTAGGAGAACCCACCCCGTGCATGTATAGACATTGGACCACATACATCGCTGTGTATGAGTCCCAAGAGCTCTCCTGCTCTTTCTCCGTGTCCGGTGAACCGGGATTTGTCATCTTTCCCTTGAGACAAGACTGACAAGTTTCATAAGATGAAAATTCGAACGTATTCAAAAGTCTAACTTTATGTAACTTACTTAGTCATTTCTCTCCGATATGACCAAGTCTACAATGCCACAAGTAGGATTCGTTCGTATCTGAACTCTTCCTCTTGCGTGTGTTTTGTACATTGAGAACTGTATTCTGATTTAGAACATAGATACCATTATACAATGTACCTTCTGCAACCAATACCTTATCAAGGTAAATATTCATGATATTTCTATCAAGAACAAAGTTATATCCATCTTTATCCAGAAAAGAAACTGATATTATGTTGCAAACCATGGAAGGTACATAGTACCAATTGTTCAAAATCATAGTATTGCCATTTGACAACACTAGGTGATATTCAGCGACGGCTGCAGCATCAACTTGTGCTTTGTTCCCTACTCTCAGGGACATATCACCAGGTCCAACTATCCTACTTTTTCTCAGTCCCTGCAATAAATTACAGATATGAGATCCTGATCTGGTATCTAGTACCCAGGAGGTAGAACTGACCGAAAAGCAGTTCTCAATTACAAGAACACCTGAAGTAGATGCATTAGTATGCTTCTTCTTCATTGGGGTCTCCTTGGAATCCAAACTATCCTCTTTCCTCTGCTCATACTTACGATCGCCATCATAAGTTAGAGCCAAACCGGCGTTCCCCCAGCACCGAATAAGAATTCAGATCGGTCAAGCGATACATTTTATTATCTTGATTAGGGCGTGAAATGGTTGCTACCTGGAGAGAGAGAAAAGAAACACTTAGCGTGCGCTCTTGCAAGATTAGATTGGTTATTAATTTATCTAATCAGGATGTCTCCTACTGTTTCCTCGAATTCTTCTTCAAACCTTAAAAGAAAAACTAGTCAGGATTAATCGCACGTTACAATACTTGCTTAACCTTTCAACCAGGCTAGTGTTGGTACTTCGATGGAGGTTTTCCAACGCTTTCGCGAAGTTCCTTAATTATGTAACCTCTTTTCCCTGGAGGAGTAGCCCGGCTAACACTGTTTTAGACACCTACTTGGTTTATAGTATTGATTGTTAAGTGAAATAATCTCCTGAGAGTAATCCAACTCATCAGTGGGATCAGGATCCAACTATCATTATGTGATGACCTAGATGGAATCCGCTCTAGTCACTACACTCCAGAAGGTATGCTAAATCTTCAAGTTTCCTATATATTTGAAACTCCCGATGTGGTTTTTGCCCCTAACGTCTTTATGACCTTGACAATGCCAATATATTATAAGCCGCTAGTCAAGTTCGGCCCGTCATTATCTTGATTAACTTAGACCCACCCATATAACCCTTGACAATGCCAACATAGCTATGCGACTGTCCTAAATAATCGGAAACAAAACTGCAAACAAGCAATACTCAGCTACCGATCACTACGTCTTGACAATACCAAAATAGTAGCTCGAATACTAAGCAGTACTTGTAGGAAATGACGGAGGGCTACGGCTAGGTTTTTGGCGAAAAACCCGTTAACGTAATGAACTTGATATCGTTGAAGGAACCTGAGCAATTTTGAAAAAAGGAGTGGTTTAAGCTCCGCCTTTTTGAAAATTTCCGGTTTTGAAGAAAAACCGAGTAATCTATAGTATAGACTTTAGCTCAAGAGGCCACTCCCCGCGAAGGGATCTCAGCTCCTGCCTCGTAGAATGAGGTGCTGGATATTCATGACCGAATACCACTATGCAAAGCGAAAGAATATAATTGTAGTTTTTCGAAATTTGTTCCAACAACATCTTTTAGGTTTATTTTCTTGCATTAATCAAAATTAATGCGGTCCTATCAATTAACCTATCACACCAGAAAAGAACGAAAATATGATGTACGTATATGCCATCCGCATTTGCCACTGGGCCCCATCATCCCCCGTTAGGTTACTTAACTAACGACAGAGCGGGGGCTGAACTAGCGCGGGTGCAAAACATATACGATATCTACTAGTATATATATAAGTATATACAACATTCGTCCCAGGCATGATAATAATCAACATCACAGAATGGTGGATAATCTTTGATCCCCGAGTTTCATTTTGAGCCGCAAATAAAACCGACGTTCCCGGTCGTGTGGATAGCCCGTGCAATGAAAACCTGGACCCCTACGAGCGCGGCAAGTTTCCTGCCAATCCCAGAAGTGAGGCAGCCCCCTTCAACAAAGTGAATGGGCCACCCAGCACTTCACGAAATCCGGTAACTTGGGCGCCCCTCCGTGGGTCACTTCACGAAATCCGGTAACTTGGGCGCCCCTCCGTGGGTCATCCTATACCCCCTACGAGTGCGGCGAATAGCCCGCCAATTCTAGAATGAAGCCCCCTCCGTCTCAACGCCATGAGATGCGGGCTTGTTGCCTTCTAGAACCCGGCTATTCGTATACTCCATCTTGGGGTAATCCTAGTACAGAAAAAGAAAATAATATGTACAAATGGTGACATCGACCTCAACCCGGTCGTGCCCCAAAATAATATACAACCCGACTAAGATGGCAGTTCACATGTCAGACGCTCGTACCGCAATAACAAATGTACAGATGAATATAAACTGTACCACTAACATTGCACCACATGCTATACACCATGACTATCCAACCACAATCACAGTACAAGCACAAAACATCAACACGAATGTCACGTTCGCAAACCCGACTAAAAGAACATATAGCAGATAGACGGGTTTACCGATCAAATGACATTCACGGTCGCAGATAAAAGTGAATGTACTGTAAACTATTAAACAATGTCAAATACAACAACTTCGAAACACTCCAAATTGTCCCGAACAGAAAAACAATAGAAAATCAAATTTGGGCAAAAACTAGCAACACCTGAAACTCAAACTCCACTGGATAAGAACACAGACCAAAATACGACGCGATTCACCATGGGAAAACGGAGGAGGCCGATTTTTTGAGGGATGTGGCCGGCCTAGACATGGTGGAATTGACTCGTTTTTGTTCAGTGTTCATCTCTCTGTCAGAAGATCACTCTGCACTTGTCTAAAATTTTTTTTGAAGCCTTTAAAAATTTGACAGAAACTGTAGTTTGGTTTCAATGTTACGGAGTTGTTTTGGTTTCGTTGTTTTAACATTGTTTAAACTTGCTAGTCAAGGGTTTATGGGCTGGCTCTGATACCATGAAGGGTTATGCTAGCACCCCGGCCAACTTCCGTGGCCAAATGCGGAAATTTTTTTTTACTACGATTAGAAACTTGGCGCTAGAATAACACAAAACCCGGATCTTAACCATAAACCTAACTAGCATGTAAGGGTTATATCTACTATGATAGAAAGTATACCTAAAGAAACCAAGTCCTTCGGGTCTTCGATCCACTCCTTAAGCTCCTCGATGGAAGTATGGATCGTGCTTGAACTTCGGCCTCTTTATATCAACGATGATCCACCCGAGGGTGCCAACTAAGAGCTCCTACCTCCTAATTGAGGTAACTAGAATACTTACCTTGCTAATCTAAGTAGACTAGAGTGATTAGACTGTGATTTAGAGTATCTAAGTCTCATTAACCCTTGATTATCAACACATGATACACTAGGGTTTGAGAGGAAGAAAGAGAGAGCAAGCTTGAGGAAAGAGAAAGTATTTGTGATAATGATAATTAAAAAATAGAATGGCTAACTTTTATATGACCATAAGCATGGCATGGAAAATATCTCACCAAAATATCTAGAGTCAAAAATATCTCACAAAAATATCTAAGGTCAACAAGTCAAGCCAAGTCAAAAGGTCAACCCAAGTAGCCATACCATATAATTATCATTTACCAAAAAATAACAAATTCTTTTCTCCACCTTATTTTTGTTTTGACCAAGCCAATGGTTAAAACCCTAATGAGGTGTCTCCTTCTATACCTTCTCTCATCCGTCTATACATACCCGCATCCGTATTCCGAGAAACACGAATACTATGAGACGAAGATAATCCAATAATCAAATACTAGAATCCGGCTTAAACTAAAGCCTACTAGTATTGTCCGCTCGAACACCACACGCGCACAAGTACATGTATGTGATCGAACCCTATCGTAAAACCATACGACCTCTACTCGTTTCGCCCGAAGCTGGGAAACCCTCTGTGTGGGACTCTAAAGACTCGACAGTACTCTGGCAGTGGGTTTAACCACAAGAACGTCAGCAACACTAGCTGTGCATAACGGCTACCCAGGTATCTGTCGATAAGAAGGTCGACGAGCAAGCTCATCCAAACTCCTACTGAGCCTGTCTGTGACAATCTCCGTACAGTCCGGTCTGTTCGTCTAAGAGTATCGCATATCGGGCCTAGGGGCGATAAACGTCAGACCCCTAATAGCGGTATAAGTCGTGTCGGAGTACAGTCCAAAACACCCTGAGAAACTACTGGAGTACCTACCAGTAAATCTCGCTTGCCCTGGCCAAGGACTTTGTGTAATGGCGTTCCAAACACAGCGCGAAATCAACCCCCAATACCGGGAGAGACGAATCCTATCTAACCGCCACTGCCTCCAAGTGCTTCGGGACTGCACCCAACTACTACCTGTTTGCATGACTCAATAGAGCCGTGGTAGGGTAGCAATCTAAGAATAGTGGGAACACACTTGAGGCGAAGTAGCAGTGTCAAGTCAACGGACTAAGCTGTACTCATGTCACCTGGAAACTGCTACCTGACGATAAGTATAGTACCAACCAGCAGTTCTCCATGAGTCCGTCCAGTGTAACTCATAACCCAATGAGCACTTGCATACTATCTCCAGTACGACGTACTGATGGCTGTGGGACAGACCATCTCCCCTGCTGGGATGAGAAGCGTATACACTAGTCTACTCTGGAGTATTGATACCCTGTCTCGATAATCCTACGACTAGGGACCTGTATAAGGATGTGCTTGTAGACTACCCAGACCCTACTAATGTGACTGCCATCACAACGCTGGTAGTCAAGCAAAGATCCTAAGGGCTCTATCAATATGTATTAGCGATATGTTAAAAGAAACATATACACATATTAAGATAGATACAAACCAAGTAGCATACTACTATATCGAACAAGACTGTCATAAATCCGTGCATATATCCCACGGTTCCAAAATGTAATATACAAACTAGTACTGTACAATAATGGCCTCTAGGGCATACATATCCAACAACCACGTTAGAGAACCAGTTATATACTGACTTAATTCTACAGTCCCTTCCTTCTACCTACGCCCAGTTTATCTTGAATTTCAACATTCAAGAGAAGCAAGTTTTACTTCCAGAACTTCTCAACATGTTGAGGTGTGCTGAGGGCACCCTACAGAAATCCAGGAAGACACCCGCTCTGCTTATTGGGGAATCTTGCTCTTCTAAATTCATGGCGAAATCTAAGGGGAAGAAGAAGAAAGCCTCCACCAAGCCGAAAGGCGGTGTTAGTATGGTAGAGGGAAAGGGCAGGGCAAAAGTTTCGGGGCTGATAGTAGAGAAGGAGGAATGTTTCTATTATCACGAGAAAGGGCATTCGAAGAAGGACTGCAGGGCTTGGAAAGCCAGATACCAGGATTCGAAGAACGTTGTGGTTTCGGCTTCAGGTGTGTTTTTGATTGAAAACTGTCTGTCAATTAACTTTACTTTCTGGGTACTAGATACCGGATCAGGATCTCATATTTGTAATTCATTGCAGACTCTGAGAAACCGTAGAGTTATCAAGGCAGGTGATATGACTCTCAGGGTTGCTAACGGAATGAGCGTGGATACTGTATCCGTAGGGGAATATCACCTAGGATTGACAAGTGGGCAGATTTTGATTTTGCGTAACTGTTTGTGTGTACCTAGTTTGGAATGTAATATCATCTCTGTATCTTTACTATCTAAAGAAGGTAAGCGATGTCGTCCACATCCACCTTAATCATGCTTTGATTGGGTCAGGTACACTAGATAACGGTATATACATATTAAATCAAGCTCAGGTTTTCAATGTCCAGAAAACACTTAAAAGAAAGTCTCCAGAATTAAATCAAGCTTTCTTATAGCATTGTAGACTGGGTCACATCAATGAAACACGGCTGACGAAGTTACATAAAGAGGGATATTTGGATCCGTTTGAATATCTGTCTTATGCAACTTGTCAATCATGTCTCAAAGGAAAGATGACAAAGACTCCGTTCCCTGGACACTGAGTAAGAGCCAGCGAGCTCTTGGGACTCATACACAGCGACGTGTGTGGTCCAATGTCTATACATGCAAGAAGTGGTTATTCCTACTTCATTACTTTTACGGATGATTTCTCAAGGTACGCACATGTATTCTTGATGAAACATAAATCCGAGGCCTTTAAGAAATTTCAGGAATACAAGAATGAAGTGGAAAAACAAACCGGCAAAAGTATCAAGACACTTAGATCTGATCGAGGTGGTGAATACTTAAGAGCCGAGTACTTGGATTACTTAAAAGAGAATGGAATTATCTCTCAGCTTACTCCTCCATACACATCTCAACACAACAGCATATCGGAAAGGCGGAATCGAACTTTATTGGATATGGTGTGTTCCATGATGAGTAACGCCGAGTTACTGCGATCCATCTAGGGTTATGCACTAGAATCAGCTGCATATCTTTGAACAAGGTTCCTACTAAGTCAGTGCCTACTGATTGATCGGGCAAAAGCTATGCGTTCTGCCTTGTCCTATTTGTTCTACTTACCGCAATCAAGACAGTGTCGCTTTGCAGCTAGCAGGTTGAGCATGGATCGTCCGCATGGAGATGGTAGTATGTCCGTTCGTGTTTTAGACGAGTCAATTAAGAATGTATATGTGTATGTTCAAATCTATCCTAAGTGATCGCATTTATGTTCAAGTAAGCTTGTTAGGGTTAAGGTTGGTTAGTAGAGTTAGAATTAGTCTTGTGTTTTTCTTTTGCCTTTCTTAAAACAATGTTGGGATAATCGAACGTAGCGGGAATTAGGAGGACTTAGGAATGGGATTTGCGAGTTTAAGTAAGCTTTCCAGCGTTAAATCCATTCTTAGTGCCTCTTGTCCTTCCGCTACGTGCGTTTATTTCCAACCCTAGGCCAAACATCCACAATTATGTATCCAATTAAGTCACAACTACATGTCACGTTGTAGTGCGCCCAAAGGACTTCTCGACTTAGGTCGCGGCTATATGTCACTAAGTGAGGGGGTTGTGTTTGTTTGGTTTAGGTTCATTTCAAGGTGTTTGGCGAAGAGAAGCACAAGGGAATTTTCCGCCCCTCATACTAACCTTCCTTAGCCCCTAACAAGTGTGGAATTATTCACACATGTAAATGGAAAAAAAAAACAAAATAAGAAGGAAGCAAAGAATGAAAGGAAAATACGGTTTTACAAAATGGTAGCAAGATAACTACTTTGGCCCTCACCTTAGCAAAAGACTCCATCGAGTATCATGGCTTGAAAATACGAATAAGAAGAGAAAAAAAAGAACAAGAAATAATAACAACTACTTAACAACAAGAAATAAAAGTTAAACTAGGAATTAAAATTACAGGACAAGAAATGAAATTACAATACAAGAAAATTAAAGACACACAAGATAATAAAAACCCTCATCTTCATTGATTTTTCACTCAAGAGCTCTCACTACACATTCATGGAGAATAGATGATGAAGAAGAAAAAGATACAAACTAAACTACACTAATTCTAACTAAAAAGAAGCATTTTCACTTAGGCACAAAACTGGAGTATTTATAGGCAGATATCTGAAACCCTAGACACATATTCTGATCTATAATACAATGACCAAAATAACCCCAAAATATAATCTGAAGCCGAGTCAACTCGGCCGCGGAACCGCCGTGTAAATGCCACATTGGCCGCGGTTCCGCGGTGGGTTTGAGGGATTGGTTTGTCGTTTTTTGTGAGGTTTCTTGTGTTGCTTTCTTCTGTTGTTCTACATGTCCCAAATTGCAAATTGCTTCCAAAATTTCTTCAGATTTGCAACAGTCCAAAATGGCTTCACTTTTAATTCATTTGACCTTTATCTCTCTCGAGCTCCGCGCACCCATTGAATCTTGTGCTGCCTCTCTCGTGCTTCGTGCTTGTCCGAGACACGAATTACCACTGTTATTTATCTTGTCTCTTGAATTGGTAAGCGGCACTGGACGGATACGGATGACCAGAACCCGGTTTTTATCGGTATGTGACAGATGTTCTGGATTTTGGCGTAACTGTGGAGATTTTGTATGATTTGCGTTATTTTGGACTAGAAACCTGTAATCTGTAAATATGTAGCAAAAACGGATTAAGAGCACCTGCCTATAAACAAACGAGCAGAAAAATGAGCAGTATTAAATGCAATATTCTGGTATGAACAATTACCCCCAAACTTAACTTTTTCTCGTCCCGAGCAAAACCAATTCTTCACAAAAAGTCCTAACCTCACTTTCGTAAGGAATGCGATTGCACTGAGCTCGTGCAACAAGCCGTTAGACCTCTAGGTGTTCCTAGTAGGAGGAGTGTTGTCTCCTGAGGGTTTTCAGCGGATACTACTCACAAAATCCCGTCAAGCTAGTTTCATAAGTTAACGTCGATTCTACTCATACGGTTTAGCATCTAAGTTAGAAACTCTATCATCCTAAGTTAGAAATATTCAACCCTTATGTTTCACGCCTCCTATTTATTCAACCTCAGATCCTATACGTTTTGACAGTTTAGAAAGATCTCGGTATCTCCTGAGTTTTCCTTCTAAAGTGCAGTCTCTAATCCGGTATTTTTATCATCTTTACAGAAAGCATAAGTTTTATTCTTCATCCTTATCTTTCCTCCAAACATCGATCGTATGCCCCCACGTGTGTGTAAATTTTCACCCCTACACTCAAGAATTCAATTCAAGCTATAGAACCCTTGCCTTAATACCTAATACTACTTCTTTTCATTAATGATGGACGGTTTTGCTCACACACCTTTCATATGACTATTATGCTTATTGAGGCACTAACAACCGATTACTGTATGTGTGAGCTTAAAACGTAAATAGCAGTTTCCAGGTCTTGACTTTATTTATTTATTATTTTTTTCTTTATTTTTCTTTTTCAATACCGGATATATTTTTCAATAATGCTCTTTTGGTGGTTAGCTTTAAATACCGTTTTTTCTTTCATACTAGGTTTTCAGGCAAGAGTATTTCTAGGTATCTTCTACTATCCCAAGTTTTATGGTGCGTGTAAGTGCGATTTGTAGGGTATATACTTTCTGAATTTGGACTCAAGAATATAAACTATTTTTCAGACTTATCCTTTAATAAAGCTTTCAATACTTTCCCTTCATCTCGACTTAACTCAAGAACTGAACTCAAGATTACCTATTTCTAAAAAAAACTGCAAGGATGTATATTTACCAAGGTTAAACAGAAGGAGGGTTATTTTTAGGGTACTCAATTTCTAAGCCTAGGATTTAGTTATTCCTAACATATCAACTAAATTTTCGTAATAAAAATCTAAGTTACCCTACTAGCTAACTTGACAACAAAGTTTTTATATTTTGGGAATTTTTTTCGATTTTTGTGGGTTTTTAATAAGTATGCAAATGCAAAATATACACATGAATGCGAAGGTAGAAAACTTACCGAGCACACCCCCAAACTTAAACTTGACAGTGCCCTCACTGTCAGGCTACACCAAGAGGGTCAAAATTGTCGGTGCTCTTTTATTTCTTTACAAAACAAAAGAAAACCAAAAATATATACACATAAAAAGCCCCGCCTCCCCCCAAATTTAAGTGGAACAGTGTTGCCACTGTTTAAGCATTAATGTTCAGAGTTAGGGGGGGAGAACAATATCAATCTATACAAGGCCTTACACAGGCCAAAAGTTAGCACCAACCATTCAAAATTTTTATCGTGATAATGCAACGGTTGGTGAAAGAATGTGGAGAAGAAAGAAATGGAGAATACAAGAGACCGTATGGGGATGGAAGCGGCGTACAGTCTCGGTAGAGGAAAAGAATGGTGGAAGGGAGAAAGAAATGGAATACGAACTTGAGGATGAAAATGGAGTGAATAAATTAGTACAATTTGTAATGACCGATGTGTAAAAAGAGATTGTACTAATCTATCAACCCGTTGAGAAATGGGGTTAAACCTTTCAAGATTCGTGAGAAAACATGGGTCGACTGAACTTGGTAAACCAGACACAGGAAATGAAAGTGATACGATGTCTTACAAAGTGGGAACGATGGAAAGGATGGAGGGAAGTGATTAAGGAATGGTATCGGTTAAATATTCAGGAAGGTGTACACAGTCAATGAAAGGGACATGATGAATTGGAAAATCCGACTCATCAAGTAAAACTGTTTCATCCTCAATACTATCCTCAAAATTCTCCTCAAAATTTAGCTCATCCATGCATTCATCATCAACAATTTCCAGACGCATATTGAGTTCGGGAAAAACAATTAATGGTTCGGGATGATGCCCACACGGAAGTGAAAGGACATGATGAATTTGTGAGAAAAACTCATCCAAAACTGCGGGTTCATCATCCAAAATATTCCCAACGTCGATATCCTCGATCAAGTGAAAATCAAATTTCTCAGACACCTCATCAAAAGCATGGATTTCAATCAATTGTAGTTCTAGGATGGAGGTGTAGAGGTCAAAGGGATTGGGTGTGGTTTCACTTGACAAGGTCCTTTCACAATCCGGTAAATCAAACACTACAAATTCGCACAACTCATCAAACATTCTATCTTCAATTTGTAATTCATTTAGGGTACTCGATAGACTTTTGAAACCGGAGTTGTGAAATTCAATTTGCAACGGGTAGGTTTGATCTGGAAGGGTGTACTGCTCACTCTCACTATTCAAATTCTTAAACTGTTCAATCGCCTCATCATACATTGCAAAACTCTGAGCTAGTTGGAAACTAGCTGCCGGTTCGTTAGGTTGTATGGAGGCGGCTATGGACGCATTCAAATCCATCATCTGTTGGCATGACGCTACCCGAAATTCTTCCAACGACTGTTCAAGACTAGACATGGGCTGTGAGGGGGTTTCAGTATATGATTCAAACTCGTTTGGATATGTGAAACTCCCAAATGGCTGTTCAGAAACAATATCTAGGGAAGGTGTAAAAGTCGGGCATGATTGATAGGAATGGAATGGTTGGACAGGATTAGGATCAACGTTATGATAAGAAGGTGATTGGAATCGTTGATCAAAAGAATTCGAAGTGGTGAAAGGAGTGAAAGATTGGCTACGAGATTGTTCGATTCTGTCGGCAATGGACATGTGTCTTGGAATCGGAACATGACTCTCAAATGGGGTATCAACGTAAGAAGGAGGGGGGGTTGAAACGGTTGATACGAAGGGGATTGCGGAGTCCAATTGTTTATTCTAGACGCGTCTATCCGATTTCTCAAAGAAAGTTTGGGCAAGGATTGATCGTTCGGAGTTTGGCCAAAGCAAGAACCGTATGAAGAAATGTCTAGTTGTGGGTACCAAAGTTCAGCAAGAGTTGGTCGTTTTGGGGTACCCATGTTATGAAAAGAGTGGAGGGTGGAAAGTAGATGAATTTTTATAAGTTTAAATTTTTTTTTGAGTTTTTGAAATTGTTTGTTTGTCTTTTGAAAAAATACGGAATTATGGGACTCAACTTTACATAAGCACAAACATAATCACAATCACAATATGCACAAACAACACCTAGAGCTAGGGTCTTCAAAGTCCAACTAGACCGCTCCTAGACTTCTAAGCGACAAGTTGCAGGATAACCCTCGAATCACCTCTTCACTACCAATTGTAGCCAGGTAATCACAAGTGAAGTAAGGAGGGTTCCGCTCACGAATCACCGTGAGACGGGCCTTTTAAAATTACATCCTCACTTGTCTAGCCTAGGCACCACAAAGTCAAGTTTAGATAAACGACCGATTCCCCGCAAACTTCACTTGTCCTAAATGAGCGTGACAAGTCTTTATAGGTTTAGTCTAAATATTTTTTATTAACTCGAGATAATGCGTATGCTTTTTGTGATTTTTGGGGTCTTAGGAAGGGTGATGAAATCCCCACCCAATCTTAATTGGTGTTCAAGCCCCTTAATGTCCGTATTATTATATGCAAAGCGTATAAACAAACAAAATCTAAAACAACAAATAAATTTATTTGCAGGCGGCGCAATATGTGCAAATAAACCTGCAGAAAATACAGTTAAATGGGGTTCACAGAGGAGATAAAAGGAAAGAGAAAGGGTGAAAAAAATTGGGGCTCAGAAGCCTTAATACAACCGCGGAACCGCCGTGAAATCCAAGATTTGACCGCGGTTCCGCGGCCAAACTATGGAGTTGGGGCTTCGTCTTTGGTCACTGCACTCCCTTGATTCTCTAATCCAAAATAAAATGCTTTGATTTCTTAAATGATTACAGTATTTGTTCCAGATAGCCTGCACACTTGCACACAAAAAATATCAAAAATAACAAAAAGGGTTTTTGTTATATTTATTTATTTATTTATATTTTTTTATATATATACAAAAAGAATATTAACCCGAACAACAAGAAAGAAAATACGTTACCATCTCCCCGGCAACGACATCATTTGATTGATCGGGCAGAAACTATGTATTCTGCCTTATCTTATTTGTTCTACTTACCGCAATCAAGACGGTGTCGCTTTGCAGCTAGCCGGTTGAGCATGGGTCGTATGTAGGGAGATGGCAGTATGTCCGTTCGTGTTTTAGACAAGTCAATTAAGAATGTATATGTGTATGTTCAAATCTATCCTAAGTGATCGTATTTATGTTCAAGTAAGCTTGTTAGGGTTAAGATTGGTTAGTAGAGTTAGGATTAGTCTTGTGCTTTTCTTTTGCCTTTCTTAAAACGATGTTGGGATAATCAAACGTAGCGGGGATTAGGAGAACATAGGAATGGGATTTGCGAGTTTAAGCAAGCTTTCCAACGCTAAATCCATTCCTAGTGCCCCTTGTCTTTCCGCTACGTGCGCTTATTTCCAACCATAGGCCAAACACCCACAACCATGTATCCAATTAAGTCACAACTACATGTCACGTTGTAGTGCGCCCAAAGGACTTCTCGACTTAGGTCGCGGTTATATGTCACGTATAGCGTGCCTAAGTGAGGGGGTTGTGTTTGTTTGGTCTAGGTTCGTTTCAAGGTGTTTGGCGAAGAGAAGCATAAGGGATTTTTCCGTCCCTAATACTAACCTTCCTTAGCCCCTAACAAGTGTGGAATTATTCACACATGTAAATGAAAAACAAAAAAAAATAAGAAGGAAGCAAAGAAAGAAAGGAAAATACGGTTTTACAAAATGGTAGCAAGATAACTACTTGGGCCCTCCTTAGTAGGGGACTCCGTCGAGTATCATGGCTTGAATATTGGATAAGAAGAGAAAAAAGAATAAGAAATAATAACTACTTAACAACAAGAAATAAAAATTAAACTAGGAATTAAAATTACAAGACAAGAAATAAAATTACAATACAAGGAAATTAAAAATACAAGATAATAAAAACCCTCATCTTCATTGATTTTCCACTTAAGAGCTCTCACTATACTTTCATGGAGAATAGATGATGAAGAAGAAGAAGATACAAACTAAACTACACTAATTCTAACTAAAAAGAAGCATTTTCACTTGGGCACAAAACTGGAGTATTTATAGGCAGATATCTGAAACCCTAGACACATATTCTGATCCATAATACAATGACCAAAATAACCCCAAAATATAATCTGACGCCGAGTCAACTCGGCCGCGGAACCGCCGTGTAAATGCCACATTGGCCGCGGTTCCACGGTGGGTTTGAGGGATTGGTTTGTCGTTTTTTGTGAGGTTTTTTATGTTGCTTTCTTCTGTTGTTCTACATGTCCCAAATTGCAAATTGCTTTCAAAATTTCTTCAGATTTGCAACAGTCCAAAATGGCTACACTTTTAATTCATTTGACCTTTATCTCTCTCGAGCTCCACGCACCCATTGAATCTTGTGCTGCCCCTATCGGGCTTCATACTTGTCCGAGACACGAATGACCACTGTTATTTGTCTGTTCTCTTGAACTGGTAAGCGGCACTAGACGGCTACGGATGACCGGAACTCGACTTTTATCTGTTTGTGAAGATGTTCTGGATTTTAGCGTAACTGTGGAGATTTTGTATGATTTTCTTTATTTTGGACTAGAAACCTGTAACCTGTAAATATGTAGCAAATACGGATTAAGAGCACCTGCCTATAAACAAACGAGCAGAAGAATGGGCAGTATTAAATGCAATATTCTGGTATGAACACCTACCACACCATATGAAATGTAGAGTGGGAAGAAACTCTATCTTAAGTATCTAAAAATATGGGGATGTCTAGCTTTTGTTAAAAAAAGCAGCATGCGGACAAGCTCGAGGCACACTCAGTACTATGTAAGTTTGTCGGATACCCAAAGAACTCCAGGGGTTATCTTTTCTATTACGCGGGGGAACAAAAGGTCTTTGTTTCTCGGCATGCCCACTTTTTGGAAACTCAATTTCTTGAAAAAGAAATAAGTGGGAGCGCAATAGAACTGGAAGAAATTCCAGAACCATAATCTATTATTGAAAGCATGGTGGAACCAGAAGTTTCGAAAGAACCGGACATCCCCCCGCCACTTCGCAGGACTAGTAGGCAGTCTCATTCGTCCGAGAGATACTACGGTTTTCTCATAGACGGGGATAGAGAGGATTGCATCATCGACAATGATGAGCCAACTAGTTTCCAGCAAGCCATTAGGAGCAGAGACTAGGTAAAATGGCTGGATGCAATGCGGACCGAAATGGAGTCCATGTACACCAACAAAGTATGGACTTTGGATATTGCTCCAGAAAGGGTAAAACCCGTAGGTTGCAAATGGATCTTCAGAAAGAAGATTGGTGTAGATGGACAGGTTGAAACCTATAAGGCTAGACTTGTTGCAAAAGGTTTTCGTCAAAGACCTGGTTTGGACTATGATGAAACCTTTTCTCCAGTGGCTATGCTCAAATCCATTCGGATCCTTCTTGCCATTGCTGCCTTCTACGATTATGAAATTTGGCAGATGGGCGTAAAGACCGCTTTTCTGAGTGGAAATTTGGAAGAGTATTTATATAGATCAGCCAGAGGGTTTCATAGAGAGTGGGAGCAGCGGAAGAGTGCAAGTTGCTTAAATCCATTTATGAATTAAAGCAGGCATCATGGAGTTGGAACATCTGTTTTGATGAGACGGTCAAGGAATTCGACTTTATCAAAAATCCACATGAACCGTGCATTTATAGTAAAATTGTTGCGAGAACTGTGGTATTCCTCGTCTTGTACGTGGATGACATTCTCCTGATAGGAAATGACATTCCTATGCTACAATCAGTCAAAGGATTCTTATCACAAAGGTTTTCCATGAAGGACTTGGGTGATGCCTTCTACATTCTGGGGATCCAGATTTATCGTGATAGATCTAAAAGGATATTGGGACTTTTAGAGTCAAGATACATCGACACCATACTGAAAAGATTTAGTATGGAAGATTCAAAGCGAGGTAATCTACCGGCTTGTCACGGAATCACCCTCTCCAAAGAGATGTCTCCCAAGACTGATTTGGAAAGGGATCGCATGACTATTATACTCTATGCTTGTCACGACCCGAAAGTACGGAACATGACCGGCACTTAAACTACGAACGTCTCGAGGCGTACGTAATCTAAGTAAACCGAAAACCCAGAAATCCAAACCAAGAAAAGATGTAGAGTGCAGGAAAAACCAACTTAAAGCAAGTAGTTTCAATAGCATAAGCCGAATTATGCGGTTTTTTAAAAACATCAAAAATTTCCTGAAAATTTCGGCAGAGTCTCCTTTGTAAATACTTGCTCCCAAACGGGATACAACATGAATAGTATACGAAATCAATAAAAGGCATCCCCAAGCGGGAGCTAGCTCTTCGTCAATCGACGGTCACAACCACACAAGCAATATAATATGCAACGCCAACGGCGAGGATCAAAAACTCAAAAGGAAACTCAAAACCACAAGAAATCCGCAGAAATATACACGCGACTCTAAGGTCGAAAGAATAACATCACTGGTCTCTATCTCAAAAATAAATACATGTTTGGTTGATGGAACTTCTAGATACAACAGAATAATAATATACAAGATATATAATGGGGGTACGATACAAGTAAACCCACCTACCAGCAAATCACCCGAAGGAAACTATGCCCGCAAGCCGTAAAGAAACCTGTACGGCAAACCTGCAAGAAACTGGGGCACAACGGGGGTGAGTTGCCAACTCGTGAATAGAAAAACATCTACGCACAGAAATCGCATAAATAACGCAACCTAGGTCAATGATCATAATATATCCTCAAATATATGAATAACATGCAGCCTATAACAATGGCTAGGGTAATATCTAACCCGAGTGTGATCTCATGTGCCCGTGTCAGTCCCTCAGGTAGCAATATATCATATGAATGAGGTATGAATGCATGAAAACAGAATACATGTAAATGAAGAACTGTTTTCATAAATTAGTGAGATTTCCTTTGTATTTTTAAAATGAGGTATCATAAATGAAATCAGCATCAACAGTGTCTAGCATCGACACAAAACATAAATCTCAATGTCTCAAAGCCTCAGGCTCCGGCTATCCGGACTGGCCTGTATCATCAAATCTCAGTACCTCAATATCTCGA
The DNA here is from genome assembly GCA_030015575.1 of Agapanthus africanus. NCBI lineage: Eukaryota > Viridiplantae > Streptophyta > Magnoliopsida > Asparagales > Amaryllidaceae > Agapanthus > Agapanthus africanus. The sequence goes on from JASDDO010000008.1 coordinate 215,845,780, forward strand.
AATCTCAATGTCTCAATCTCAATCTCTAGGGCGCCGTCAGTCCAGACCGGCCCCTACCATCCATCTCAAGACCACGACGGTATCCTCCGGATATCCGACGCGTCGGGTAAAATCACCGGTAGGTAGTCTCCCCCTGCCAGGCTCATCGTCATCACCACGAGCTTCTTGCCCCGGGGTACCTTACCGGGTCCACCATGTACCCGAAACGGTTCATCCAACTCCTCGAATCGGGTCTCGAAATCCATCAGCAAACTCATGGTGGACGACTCATACATCATGGGAAAAAACCGCGCTTTTCATTTAAAAAGGAAAGAAGAAGTTTGTATATGTTTTGCGGTTTTCCCCAAATCCAGAAAATCTCATGGAAATCCGAATCCAAAACCTCAATAGCACGTAAAAAGTGAATATATGCATGAGAATCCATGAATGCGGTATAACAATGAATAACAGTATGCATGAAGTAGCAGGTAATAACTACAATGTCTAAACTAACATATAAGGCAAGTACACTAATATCATATCTAAACTATTAGCTAACAGGCTATGTCAAGCAATAATATTTTCTGTCACGCCCCGCTTCCCAGAGTGCGCAAGATTTGGGCACGTGACATAGCCAACCATGCTACCTGTGGGTAGGGAGTATCCATCCACAGTCACATTACGGTTGTAAAGATATCAAGAACAGTAAAATAGACTAAACTAATACATGTCCAAATCCATAATAACAAGAATCAATAAACAATAAATGCGGAAGCTAATGATCCAATACAATGAATAAACAGTATGTCCCATAATGCGGGCTCACATCTGGAAATGAAATGACATAAATAAACTAAACTCTCAAGAACTCACAGTTCAGCCTGCTGGCTGAAGTACTCCTGCTCGGTCGACGTCGAGGGCACGGAATCTGGGCCATGCAAAACCCAGACGTCAGCGCGTCATGATATCAAGTATATAGCATAAATGTGGTATTAAACAGTGCAAGCATGAACATGAATAAAGCAGCAATAAGGAGTAATAAACAGGGTAATGTGCAGTAGTGACTAAACTGTCCTATCAGGTTTTCTACTCTATAGTCTTTGAAACCAATTGATGAATCGTCGATGTAACTCAATAGTATCCCGTGCGTGCCCGGGACCACGGTCATAATTCTCGGGGCTGAATCCGAGACGTGCCGCTAAGCAGTAAAAGGTAGTAGGATAGATGAGTGATGTCAGCATCATCACTCCCGGACCGGCCAAGCCCGTAAGACTGATCAGAACAATGTATCGAACTGTTGAGTTACAAGTCGGTTTCACCTTTGATTTCCCCATACCCCCAAACTATGTATGTCAAGTCAGGTATTCAGTAGTCAAGGATTTATGCCGACGCAAGGTCAAGTAACAGTAGGTCTGTCTGGATCGACAGCAGGAATGCTTAGGTTTGTCGGCATTAGGCATAAGATCAGGTAACAGGTCAGGTTACTTTCAACAGGTAGGGTCGATATGTACAGGGTGTTGTGTCCGGTGTATCAGTACATGTGTCGGGTGTATCAAGATCGGTCAATATATAATGCAATCAGGTATATGATGATAACAGGTATAGTAACCAGTAATGAACAGTAGCATGAAACAGTAAGTAACAATTATGATTCTATGTGAACATAGTGATGTCTGTATTTTCATATTAATCCGGTTCACGCACCTTTGAGGTGCAAAAGCCACAAGACGAGCAATATCGATAATATGCGTAATGGAGTTACAGTATTTGAACTAAGTATAATAATTGCCTCATGAGGGGCTCTAACAAATGAAGTGAGGATGATTTAGCAATTTAGGCAAGGATGTGCCAAATGGTTAACTTGTTAAAGTGTGAAATTGATAGCATACCGATTAACTACAAGTAACCACTATAATGATTTATCGTTACGGATGATTATAATTATCATCACGTCGTGCGATTATAACAGGTAACATGATTATTAAGTTTGTAGCATGTTAAGCAAGTATTCGGATACTTGCCTCGGCGGTTCCGTAAACCGAAACACGGATGCGATGTCGGCAGAAACTGCGTTCTGTAAGCACGGGCCACGGATCGAGTCCCAACAGGGGTCACTGGAAACACACGGACCAGGGGGCCTCGCTGGAGCGTCGGGTTCGTCAAACGGCACGGTCGGGTTCCGGCAACAACCGAAAAACAAAGTTAGCAACAAGGATACGATACGCCAAAACGACCAGCGGGGGTTGTACCAAAACGAAAAGAGAAGGAAACTTACAGGGATACACCAAGGGTGCGACCACGGCGGGTTCGACGGCACTGGAACGCCGGCGAGGCCGCGACGGTGGCTGCAGCAAAGGGAAGTGGCCTCGGGTGAGCAGGGTAGGGTGCTGCGGCGAGTTGGAGAGGGGTGTGGTCGGCTAGGGTGGTCGAGGGGGAAAGGAGGTGGCGCGGGAGACGTCGACGATGGTCGTCGGTGCGGTTTCCGGCGACCTGGGATGGTGCAGACGCTGGGTGAGGGTCGGGTTCACTGTTCCGGCGAGGGAGGAGGGGGTGACGGCAAGGTCTCGACGAGGAGGGTGCAAGGGAGTCGCGGGAGGCCTCGGCGGTCGGAGTCGACGTCGACGGCGAGGTTGCGAGGGATGGAGAGGAGGTCGGGAATGGGTTGCAGTGCGGGAAGGAGCGGGAGTCGTCGGGAAACGGAAGGAGGCAAGTGCGGCGGTCTCGTGGTGGCGAGGGCGGCGACGGCGAGGTCGCGAGGCGGCCGGCGGTGAGATCTGCGTGAGCTAGGGTTAGGGTTTGCGTGGGGGTTCCTCGTGGCGGCGTCGGGAACGAAGACGGCTGCATGGGGATATATATAGGGAGATAGAGAGAGAGTGTTGAGATCGAGAGAGAGAGAGAGAGATTCGTGAGAGAGAGAGAGACTGAGGGAAAGAGAGAGATTGAGATAGATTGAGGAAGAGAGAGAAAGAGATAGGGAATGAAGAGGCGGGGCCCACGAGCAACAATCAGCCCTCGTGATTGGCTGATCACGAGGTGGGGAAAAATTTGAGAAGGATTTTAGAAACTAATCAGTTGGGAGAATATAACGCAGGTATAATTTTAGTTATGAAATTAAATTGAAACGGGCCCTTTTTGGCGCGAAATGAAACATTTCCAAATCGCGCCCGGGTTGCGCCCAAATGCTCCAAATTCAAATTATAGGATTTTAAGCGGGTTCTAAATTTTGAGAATAGGTGTTTAGTGATTAAAATGCATGCCCCCAAGTCGGACACTTGCACGCGCGCGTAGTCGCCCAAACTTGCCCGTTTAGCCAAACGGAACGGAATCTCGACACGCGGACGCTACCACGCGACTAGTGGCGACGAGTAGGCCAACATGGACATCTTAAATTTCATTTTCGGAGTTAAAATTTGTTATGTGCCAAAATGACTTAACCGGGTAAAATTTAGCAATAAAAACCAGAAAATCAGGAAAATTGGAAATGAGCAAACCACAACCCTCAACTAGTAATATACATAGTATTATTGGGCTCGGGTGTTACATCATACCCAACTACAAAAGAATTTCGTCCTCGAAATTCCAAGAACGCAAGATAGCTAACTACTGGAAAGGATGAGGGAATTTCTGCCGGATCTCGTCTTCCCGCTCCCAAGTAGATTCTCCATTCGATCGGTTACCCCAAGAAACTAGCACAAGAGGGATAACCTTGTTCTTAAGAACCCTTTCTCTTCGATCCTTGATCTCGACTGGTCGCTCCTCAAAAGTCAGGTCTTCCCGAACGGTCAACTCCGAGTGATCCAAAACATGGGTCTCATCACGAACATACCTCCGTAGTTGAGACACATGAAACACATCATGAACTCCCGCTAATGACGATGGTAACGCCAACCGGTACGATACCTCTCCGACACGCTCCAATATCTCGAAAGGTCCAACGAATCGGGGACTAAGCTTTCCCCGACTTCCAAAGCGAATCACCCCTCTAGTCGGTGATATCTTCAGGAATACCAAATCGCCCACGGCGAACTCTAGAGGTCTTCTTGACGTGTCGGCCCAACTCTTTTGTCTGTCTTGAGCTGCCTTCATGTGCTTTCTGATTGTATTCACCTTCTCAACTGTCTGTACCACTAAATCTGGCCCTAGCAACCTTCGTTCACCCACATCATCCCAACATACAGGTGAACGGCACTTACGACCATACAATGCTTCGAACGGGGCCATCTGAATTGTCGCTTGGAAGCTATTGTTGTACGAAAACTCCACCAGGTGTAGATGATCTTCCCAAGAACCTTTGAAGTCTAACATGCAAGCCCTCAACATATCTTCAAGGGTCTGGATCGTTCTCTCTGATTGTCCATCAGTCTGGGGATGATAAGCTGTGCTGAACTTCAATCGAGTCCCCAAACTTTCTTGTAAACTCCTCCAAAAGTGTGACAATAACCGAGTGTCCCGGTCGGACACGATGCTTACCGGTACTCCATGCAATCTGACAATCTCCTGCATGTACCGCTCTGCCAAAGTCTCTGTCGATTGACCAACCCGAAACGGAATAAAGTGAGCTGCCTTGGTCAACCGATCAACAATCACCCATACTGCATTGTTGCCCTTTGGACTCCGCGGTAAAGCCGTCACGAAATCCATGGTTATATGTTCCCACTTCCATTGAGGAATCGGAAGTGGTTGCAACAAACCAGCAACCCTTTGGTGTTCAGCCTTGACTTGCTGACACACCAAGCATCTAGCCACGAAACGGGCAATTTCCCGTTTCATACCTTCCCACCAGAAATGCTGTCGAATATCTCGGTACATCTTGGTCCCTCCTGGATGTACAGAGTAAGCTGAACTGTGTGCCTCCTTCATAAGCTCTTCACGCACATCTCCTTTTGGCACACAAAGACGGCTACCATATCTCAACGAACCATCCTCATGGATCAGTAGATCGGTTCGTAGTCCGGCTCCAACCTGCTCTCGAAACTTTTGCAGTCTAGGATCCTGCGATTGCGCCGCTTTAATCTTCTCAACTAAGGACGATTGTACTTGTAACTGCATCAACTGTCCTGTAGCACGCGGTAGCACAACCTCCAAGTCAAATCTCCGAAACTCCTCAATGATCTCTCTCTGTGCGGTCAATAACTGAATTGCTGGTAACCGACTTAGCGCATCTGGCACGACGTTAACTTTTCCCGGATGGTACTTAAGATCAAGGTCGTAGTCGGCCATCAGCTCCAACCATCTGCGTTGCCTCATGTTCAACTCCTTCTGAGTGAACACATATTTCAAACTCTTGTGATCCGTAAAGACTTCAACTCTCTCGCCCAGAAGGTAGTGTCTCCAAATCTTCAGGGCGAAGATCACGGCTGCAAGCTCCAAGTCGTGAGTCGGATAGTTCTGCTCATGAGTCTTCAGCTGTCTCGATGCGTAAGCGACGACCTTCCCATTCTGCATCAAAACACATCCCAATCCCTTTCCAGATGCGTCGCTGTGAATCACCAGTCCTCCTGAATCATCCTGTACGGTTAGGATAGGGGCGGTTATCAACTTCTGCTTCAACGTCTCGAAGGCCAATGCACATCCATCTGTCCAAACAAACGGTACCTCCTTACGCGTAAGCTTGGTTAACGGCTCAGCTACACGAGCGAAGTTCTCCACCAATCTTCTGTAGTAACCGGCGAGTCCAAGGAAACTTCTTATCTCTGCAACATTCTTTGGAACAGGCCAATCTCGAACTGCTGCAATCTTCTCTGGATCAACGGCGATTCCATCGCCCGACACGATATGCCCCAGAAACTTCACTTCTTCCAACCAGAATTCGCACTTACTCGTCTTCGCGAATAATTTCTCTTGTCCCAGCGTCGGCAGTGCGACCCTTCTTCTTCACTAAGAGAACCGGAGTTCCCCACAGTGAGTTGCTGCTTCGAAGCCATCCCTTCTCGAGTACTTCACTCACTTGTTTCTTAACTCCCTCCAATTCTACTGGTGCCATAGGATAGTCAGCTTTTGATGCTGGCGTTGCACCAGGAGTAAGGTCAAACGTAAACTCCACATCTCGCTTCGGTGGTAAGCCCGAAATGTCTTTAAACGCATCCATAATGTCGCGGACGACTGCCGGCTCTTCATCACTCTCCACTACCATAGCCGCAAGAACACTGTTCGTCGGCCTAGCCCTAAACTCGACTGGCCCGACAGAATTTCTTTCTCCAATGAAAGTAACCTCATGATGTCCGGGAATCTGGAATTACCTTTCTTGCCCTACAGCCAGCGTGGGCGTGAAAGTGCCAAGAAAATCCATCCCCAAGACATCCTCGTAACTGCTCGTATCTATCACCAAGAAGTCTGCAAAAGCTCCTGTCCGCAAACAACAACTGTACGATCTCTACTACTCTTACTAGCTATGATTTTCCCATTCCCAGTATGTATGTCCCATAAACTAGACAGGGTCGTGCAGTTGATCGAGTGTGTAGTTATAAATTTGGATGACATAAACAATGGAATGCTCCGAAATTAAGTAATGCCAAGCGGGAAAACCATGAACGAGTAAATTACCTGAAACTACTTCTCCCGATGCCTTAGCTTCTTCAGCTGTCAACGTGAACGCTCGAGCCTGCTGTAGTCCTTGAGTAAGCGGTTCCTGTCCTTGGAACGGTCCTTGCGGAGGCTTCTGTGTATCATCCTTCGTGCGAGGCTTCGACGGACAAGCCTCAACGGTGTGATCTGCCGCTCCACATTTAAAACAAAGTCCCAGCCTCAAACGACACTCCCTTCGCACGTGTCCGGATTTGTGGCAGTAGCTACAGATCACGCTTCCCTTCCGATCACCCATACTGGTTCTCTTCATTGGTGCTACGTTGCGCCTGTTCACTGGAATACGTCTACGTACGGACGTGGGGCCCACTGTAAATGCTGGTTCCAGCTCGAGTTGTTCCTTTAGTTTCTCCATCAATCCCCTTATCACTCTTTGCCTGGCGGCTAAGACTGCATGCGCTGGGTCCATCTCCAAATTCTGATCGGCCATATCCCTGGAAATCAAAGTACCCACATTAGCATGATGATAGTTTTCGAGTATAGATCAAGGCTAGAACTCCAAGATACTTAAATAGAGTGCTGCATTGTAGCTATGCCGCGGTATCATAGCCGCAATTACTTAACTCTACCCAAGTCGCCTAAGTCCTAGAGATAACAAGAAGTTAGGTTTTCGAATTAACAATGCAAAGTAAGTTTGCATGTCGACATAATCTGGAAGAATGATTCAAGAACGGTAAAACTGTCGAGGTGGCAGGACATGTTTCCTAATCACGGGTATTCTGATTCGTGTATCGGGTGCAATACCCAACTACAAAGAGTCAACCCAACTAACCTATGGCTCTGATACCATAAAACCATGTCACGCCCCGCTTCCCAGAGTGCGCAAGATTTGGGCACGTGACATAGCCAACCATGCTACCTGTGGGTAGGGAGTATCCATCCACAGTCACATTACGGTTGTAAAGATATCAAGAACAGTAAAATAGACTAAACTAATACATGTCCAAATCCATAATAACAAGAATCAATAAACAATAAATGCGGAAGCTAATGATCCAATACAATGAATAAACAGTATGTCCCATAATGCGGGCTCACATCTGGAAATGAAATGACATAAATAAACTAAACTCTCAAGAACTCACAGTTCAGCCTGCTGGCTGAAGTACTCCTGCTCGGTCGACGTCGAGGGCACGGAATCTGGGCCATGCAAAACCCAGACGTCAGCGCGTCATGATATCAAGTATATAGCATAAATGTGGTATTAAACAGTGCAAGCATGAACATGAATAAAGCAGCAATAAGGAGTAATAAACAGGGTAATGTGCAGTAGTGACTAAACTGTCCTATCAGGTTTTCTACTCTATAGTCTTTGAAACCAATTGATGAATCGTCGATGTAACTCAATAGTATCCCGTGCGTGCCCGGGACCACGGTCATAATTCTCGGGGCTGAATCCGAGACGTGCCGCTAAGCAGTAAAAGGTAGTAGGATAGATGAGTGATGTCAGCATCATCACTCCCGGACCGGCCAAGCCCGTAAGACTGATCAGAACAATGTATCGAACTGTTGAGTTACAAGTCGGTTTCACCTTTGATTTCCCCATACCCCCAAACTATGTATGTCAAGTCAGGTATTCAGTAGTCAAGGATTTATGCCGACGCAAGGTCAAGTAACAGTAGGTCTGTCTGGATCGACAGCAGGAATGCTTAGGTTTGTCGGCATTAGGCATAAGATCAGGTAACAGGTCAGGTTACTTTCAACAGGTAGGGTCGATATGTACAGGGTGTTGTGTCCGGTGTATCAGTACATGTGTCGGGTGTATCAAGATCGGTCAATATATAATGCAATCAGGTATATGATGATAACAGGTATAGTAACCAGTAATGAACAGTAGCATGAAACAGTAAGTAACAATTATGATTCTATGTGAACATAGTGATGTCTGTATTTTCATATTAATCCGGTTCACGCACCTTTGAGGTGCAAAAGCCACAAGACGAGCAATATCGATAATATGCGTAATGGAGTTACAGTATTTGAACTAAGTATAATAATTGCCTCATGAGGGGCTCTAACAAATGAAGTGAGGATGATTTAGCAATTTAGGCAAGGATGTGCCAAATGGTTAACTTGTTAAAGTGTGAAATTGATAGCATACCGATTAACTACAAGTAACCACTATAATGATTTATCGTTACGGATGATTATAATTATCATCACGTCGTGCGATTATAACAGGTAACATGATTATTAAGTTTGTAGCATGTTAAGCAAGTATTCGGATACTTGCCTCGGCGGTTCCGTAAACCGAAACACGGATGCGATGTCGGCAGAAACTGCGTTCTGTAAGCACGGGCCACGGATCGAGTCCCAACAGGGGTCACTGGAAACACACGGACCAGGGGGCCTCGCTGGAGCGTCGGGTTCGTCAAACGGCACGGTCGGGTTCCGGCAACAACCGAAAAACAAAGTTAGCAACAAGGATACGATACGCCAAAACGACCAGCGGGGGTTGTACCAAAACGAAAAGAGAAGGAAACTTACAGGGATACACCAAGGGTGCGACCACGGCGGGTTCGACGGCACTGGAACGCCGGCGAGGCCGCGACGGTGGCTGCAGCAAAGGGAAGTGGCCTCGGGTGAGCAGGGTAGGGTGCTGCGGCGAGTTGGAGAGGGGTGTGGTCGGCTAGGGTGGTCGAGGGGGAAAGGAGGTGGCGCGGGAGACGTCGACGATGGTCGTCGGTGCGGTTTCCGGCGACCTGGGATGGTGCAGACGCTGGGTGAGGGTCGGGTTCACTGTTCCGGCGAGGGAGGAGGGGGTGACGGCAAGGTCTCGACGAGGAGGGTGCAAGGGAGTCGCGGGAGGCCTCGGCGGTCGGAGTCGACGTCGACGGCGAGGTTGCGAGGGATGGAGAGGAGGTCGGGAATGGGTTGCAGTGCGGGAAGGAGCGGGAGTCGTCGGGAAACGGAAGGAGGCAAGTGCGGCGGTCTCGTGGTGGCGAGGGCGGCGACGGCGAGGTCGCGAGGCGGCCGGCGGTGAGATCTGCGTGAGCTAGGGTTAGGGTTTGCGTGGGGGTTCCTCGTGGCGGCGTCGGGAACGAAGACGGCTGCATGGGGATATATATAGGGAGATAGAGAGAGAGTGTTGAGATCGAGAGAGAGAGAGAGAGATTCGTGAGAGAGAGAGAGACTGAGGGAAAGAGAGAGATTGAGATAGATTGAGGAAGAGAGAGAAAGAGATAGGGAATGAAGAGGCGGGGCCCACGAGCAACAATCAGCCCTCGTGATTGGCTGATCACGAGGTGGGGAAAAATTTGAGAAGGATTTTAGAAACTAATCAGTTGGGAGAATATAACGCAGGTATAATTTTAGTTATGAAATTAAATTGAAACGGGCCCTTTTTGGCGCGAAATGAAACATTTCCAAATCGCGCCCGGGTTGCGCCCAAATGCTCCAAATTCAAATTATAGGATTTTAAGCGGGTTCTAAATTTTGAGAATAGGTGTTTAGTGATTAAAATGCATGCCCCCAAGTCGGACACTTGCACGCGCGCGTAGTCGCCCAAACTTGCCCGTTTAGCCAAACGGAACGGAATCTCGACACGCGGACGCTACCACGCGACTAGTGGCGACGAGTAGGCCAACATGGACATCTTAAATTTCATTTTCGGAGTTAAAATTTGTTATGTGCCAAAATGACTTAACCGGGTAAAATTTAGCAATAAAAACCAGAAAATCAGGAAAATTGGAAATGAGCAAACCACAACCCTCAACTAGTAATATACATAGTATTATTGGGCTCGGGTGTTACATTTTCTAAGGTGTACGTGACATGGCAATTACCGATGAAGATGTGTGTGAGCCGGTAAGTAAGTGTACGTGGTACATACGCATCATCGGTAATGGTGCTGGTGTCCTAACCACAAGATATCAACAGTAGAATATGAAGCATAATATAAGCATGTGATGCGGAGCGATCAACAATAATGAGCGGGAGCTGAATACTAGACGCAACGATAACTAATCTGCAGTAACCTAATATAAGTCCTACAATGGTGCCTTTTGAAATAACACGAATCGTGGGGTTTTGAAAATAGGGGCTACGGTGTTTGTAAGAAAAGATACGTTTTTTGAAATATCCGTAGAATCCCTTAACCTGTCTTTTAAAATACGCACGATTCGTAAGCTTTGAAATAGGTAGGAACCGAATCTAATCTAACAACTAACTAAACTAAAGGGCTAATCTACAAGCTAGACTACAGGTAAGGAAACCGCCTAACATCTGAGTCGATACATATACATACCTGTATATATATTAGTCGGTGATCCCGCCTCAATAATATCATATCCGATACCATATCTATAATTAGACATCCCAAGTCAAGGGTGCGGATCAATCATCAAGATATAGCTCGTACGTAAATCCGTCGTACGGCATCCCCAAATCTGGGTACGGGTCAATATCATATTCCTCACACTATTCCTCTGGTATCCTCTTTATCCAAGATCATAGTCTAGGGTACTGACCTATGTCTAGTACAATACTAATATCCTCAATATACTCATGATCTGACTACTGATCGACAATCTCGTACAAACCGATATCGTCAGCACATATCATCATCAAGGGGTATACATCGCCCGATACGACCTAATATCAAAATCCTAGCATATCATGCCTCATATCACGATCACATGTCGACCATTTTATTTATAACACTATTCACCCGTATCGCCGCCCCAAGATCCGCTATAACACCAGGACGTACCTCAAGTACGAATCCTGCCATATCACCGATATCACAACCACAAAACAAATCTTATCGACTCAGCTCAATCCCAAGTATCATCCTCAAATCCGTATGTGAACACATAGTCCCATACCCATGTGAACACATAACTATAAAGAATCCCATGAGCACATATAAATAGGAATGTATGCAAGTATGTATGTGTGTGTAGTGCAACACTACCCTAGGGTTCGCAACACTAAAATAAACCAACACACCAATATCCATCCCAACATCGTTATTAATCCCAAATAACATATAATAATTGTTGGTGTGTATACGCATCCGTATACACCACCACGGACTGCGGGGGTGCTATACGCCATCCACCCGACTTCTCCCCGTAGATATAAATCTACTCACCTGGTCCTCGCTCGCCGGTGCCGACGTCGCCACGCGCTTGCATGTCGTCTCGAAGTCTACATGGGGTACCTACATATCATAATGCACCGTATCACATTAAAATCCGACTTATGACCAAAACGACACACGAATCCCACATAGGTCAAAACCTATGGTTGCTTTCACAAATCAACCCCAAAACCCTCGACATCGGCGTACAAACGTCGATTGATCAAGAAAAACACCAAACATACCAATCATGGTTTCAAAACTCGCTAACTGTATAAGAAATATGGTTAAATTCATCAAAACCATAAATTTAAAGAAATCGTTTTATTTTCCAAAAACCTAGTTAGCGGTCGCTAACCGTTTTAATACAAATCTTGATGTTTTAGCAAAAACAGTGGTTACAATATTCACTAATTAGCTTAAATAGGCCATATAAACATTTACTAGATTTTTATCTTGCTAAATTATATTAAACCAAAAACCTAGTTTACATAAAAGCTTAATTTGGACATTTTACAATTAACGATTTGTAATTAACAACTAGATTAGCTTTCAACAAGTCTTAAGATGCTAATCCACACCACATAACCATGCACAATTGATCACAACCCCATTTCCAAAACAAAACCCTAACTTGAATTTCTTAACCATGTAATTTGAACTCCTATAAAACCCAATTAACACTTAACTAAGCTAACATAAGCATTAATCAACAATTTAACTACAAGGTTAACATTATACCTCCACAATTTGTAAATCTCATTTAAAATCTAGCCATCCAAAATGCTCTCTTGTCACCCCAATCCATGCATGTTAGGGTAAGCTAAAATGGGTAGGAGTTGGATTTGGATTTAGTTTTGAATTTCTTGTGGATTTTGAAGCATTTTTGGGTGAATTTTTGAAGGGAAAAGAGAAGGAAAGGAGAGGGGCTGTTGCTGATTTTTCCAGGTGAGGGGCTCGGCCAGCAGGGATGGGGGGGTTTGTGGTGCGTGTGGGGGTGTGGGAAGAAGTCAAAGTCAAGATAAAACACCCCCAAGTCAACACACAACTTCTTCTCTCATTAACCTTTTCATTTTCTTTTCTTTTCAATTTCTTTTCACTCTAATCTTTAAGTGGGGAAGAGTGGAAGTGAGGGCTGCTGATTTGGAGAGGGGAGAGAGGGTGTGTGTGAGTGTGGGTGAGGGAAAATGACAAATACAATACCCCAAACATCCATTTACACTAAAAAAAAGCATTTTTTCTTCGATATTTTCTAAACCGTTTTGGCAAACGATTTCGTTTCAAAAACCACATGATAAAATTTTATTTAAAGTTTTATGATGCACAAAATTTGTTTCAACTCATTCCAATTTGTAATTTTCCCTAATTAAATGTATTAGTGACGGCTTAAAATAATAATAAAATAATTTTTTTTCAGAAAATTTGAAATTTCACCAGTGGCTCAATAAATACCAAATACTAGCAATTACATAGCTAGAATATGTATATTTAATTTTTATAATAAGATATTTGTATTTTGACTTTTTACAGAAAACCCCCTTATTTTACCGTTTTTTTTCGAAATTTCACCGAAACGATTTTCAAAACGTTACAATGCTTCTGCGGTAGGCTCTATAATGTATGCAATGTTATGTACCAGACCAGATGTAGCTTATGCACTGAGCATTGTAAGCAGGTATCAGTCAAACCCAGGGGAGAAGTACTGGACAACAATTAAGAACATTCTCAAGTACCTGAGAAGGACTAAGGAGATGTTCTTGTTGTACGACAGTGAAAACCTCCAGATCGAGGCCTTCGCCTACTCCATCTTCCAGAGTGACAAGGATGACTCCAGGTCCATATCGGGTTATGTCTTTACCCTCAATGGAGGGGCGGTCCGTTGGAAGAGCTCCAAGCAGGACACCATTGCTGACTCGACGATGGAAGCGGAGTATATCGCTGCATGTGACGCCGCGAAGAAAGCAGTCTGGATGAAGAAGTTTATTACAGAACTTCAGGTGGTTCCGTCAATTGCTGATCCAATACCTCTGTATTATGACAACAACGGGGCTATAGCTTTAGCGAAGGAACCAAGATCCCATCAGAAGTCTAGACATATCTTGAGGCGGTACCACCTGATTAGGGAGATCGTTGATCACCGGGAGATTGAGGTGCGGAGAGTAGATACAGAGAACAACACTGCAGATCCACTCACAAAGGCCATCCCTCAGACACAGTTCGAGAGGCTAATTGAGATGATAGGTCTGCGATATGCCAATACATGGCCCTAGTTCAAGTGGGAGATTGTTAGTGATATATGCCTTAGAGGCCATTATTGTATAGTACTGGTTTGTATATTACATTTTGGAAGCTTGGGATATACACATATATAATAACAGTCTTGCTCAAAAAGGTAGTATGCTACTTGGTTTGATTCTACTTCAATATGTGTATATGTTTCTTTTAGCATATCGCTAATACATATTGGTAGAACCCTTAGGATCTTTGCTTGACTACCAGCGTTGTGATGGCAGTCACACTAGTGGGGGCTGGGTAATCTATAAGCACATCCTTATACTGGTCCCTAGTCGTAGAATTATCGAGACGAGACATCGATACTCCAGAGTAGAGTAGTGTATACACTTCTCATCCCAGCAGGGGAGATGGTCTATCCCACAGCCATTGGTATGTTGTACCGGAGATAGTATACAGGTGCTCATTGGGTTATGAGTTATACTAGACGGACTCGTTGGGAACTGCTGGTTGGTATTATACCAATCATCAGGTAGCAGTTCCCGGGTGGCATGAGTACAGGTGAGTACGTTGACTTGACATCACCATTCGTCTAGATTACTACCTTACCATGGCTTAAAGGAGTCATGCAAACAAGTAATAGTTAGGTGCAGTCCCGAAGCACTTGGAGGCAGTAGAGGTTAGATAGGATTCGTCTCTCCCGGTATTGGGGGTTGATATCGCGCCGTGTTCGGAAGCCATTACACAAAGTCTCTGGCCAGGGCAAGTGAGATTTACCGGTAGGTACTCCAGTAGTTTCTCAGGGTGTATTGGGCTCTACCCCGGCACGACTTATTGCGCTATTAGGGGTCTGACGGTTACCATCCCTCTAGGCCCGATATGCGAGTATCTTAGACAAACAAACCAGACTGTACGGAGATTGTCACAGATAGGCTCGGTAGGAGTTCGGATGAGTTTTCTTATCGGCCTTTTTATCGACAGATACCTGGGTAGCTGTTACGTGCAGCTAGTACCGCTGACGGACTTGTGGTTAAACTCACTGCCAGCGTACTGTCGAGTCTTTAGAGTCCCATACAGAGATTTTTCCTGCTTCGGGCAAAACAATATAGAGGTCGTATGGTTTTACGACAGGGTTCCGATCACATACGTGTACTGGCTACATGGATGTTGTTCGGGCGGATAATACTAGTAAGTTTTGGTTTAAGCCGGATCATAGTATTATATTATTGGATTATTATTATCTCATTGTATTCGTATTTTTCGGAATACAAATACGGGTATGTATATACGGTGATGGCATTCTTGTAATTTCACAAGAGATGGGGACACCTCATTATTTGGATTTATCTATTTTGCAAATAGATTAATGAGGTGGAAAATGGAGATATTTGTGGCATGGAGTGAAGTATGACTCATGGTTATTTTATTGTTATGGACTCACTATTCAAGCTTGGTTGATATTTTCAATTAGAAAATATTGCATATTTGAGTGAGATGGGTGTAGGAGCCATTCTTCACTTTCCTTTAGCCTAGCTCATTTGTAGTTTCACTTTCTCTCTCCATTTTTTCTATCCTTCTTTCTCAAGACCTAAAACCTTCACATGTATTGTGAATCATTAGGTCCTTTGAGATTAAATACTCCATTAGACATTCTATATCTTCTAACCTATCTAGCTTAGCAAACTAGGTATCTTAGTTATCTCGGTTTAGACGTTGGAGCTTGAGGTATAGATTCTCGGGTGGATCATCTTCGACACGAGGAGGCCGACAATCAAGCGTGATTCAGATCTTCGAGGAGCTCAAGGAGAGAAAGAGAAGAAGACCCGAAGGACTAGAGTCAAGGAGGTATAAACACTTATCATAGTAGTTAGAACCTCCTAGTAGAATAGCTAGTTAAGGTTTCTGTTAAGATCCTAGAGTTTAGTCGGTGTTGCATAGTATGAAAAAATCGTTTTCTGTAAATTCCGCCTCCCCACAAGTGCGTGGGGTGTGCGGCATCGACTTACAGTTTTGATATTCATAATATGAATATGTATATACATGTGTCCTATATATCATGTATATACTATTCATAGCTTGTGATATCAAAACAATGAATGTTTCACATACTTGTTTTTATTCATAACTTGTTTACTTCATAACACCGTATATGATGAGCTTGGTCTATGAGATTGCTTTTTAGGATATGGAATATCTCGAGACGAAGCTCTATGAAAGGAGGATGGAGGAAAATTAAGCTTAAACGGATATATCTAATGGAGATTGGAGGATACGGATGAGAGCTTCTCAAAATTTCCAATTCAAGTTATGAATAGCTATAGAAGTCGAAGTCCGAGATTAAGTGTCAAAAGTTGAAGTTCAAGATTTGTAGATCAAATATTGACTTCAAGACGCAAGTGAGTGGATTGGCGTGTTCAAATTTGAAGTGTCAAGTGTCGAAACCAATTTGAAGATCAATCGACCAATGCAAGTTCAAGCGAAGCGCCAAAGTTTCAAGAGCTCGAGTCGAGACGACGAAGATTCAAGATTTCGAAGAAATGTGATACCGACATAGGAATCTTTGTAAATACTCGATCGATTATGGTTTATATCAATTAGAGCTCTTAAACACTCATACATGATAGCACAAAAGTTTTACAAATATCGGGTTTTCGAGTATAAAGTTTTCGTTTTCTTATAACCTCAAATATCTGCCTTTTGTGCTTGACCAGTCGTCTTCCTATATGAGGTTCAGACGTCTGTCTACTGTTCATTTTCAAATATCAGATCTTATGTCAGATTTTGTATTATGGCCAGACATTTGCAGTTCTATTGGGCAGACTTCCGATGATGAGTTTTCAAAACTGGTTTTTAACCTTCAGACGTTTGTTTTCGCTCTGGCCTTTTTCCTTAAATAGCCTACAACTCTTGTTCCAAACGTCTGATGCTTTGTTTTAGCCAAAATATTTCTCCTTCAAACGTCTGCCCTCTTTGAACTTCAGATGTATGCTTTTAAGGAATTTTGAAAAAATATATGGTCGTTTATAGCCGTTGGAGACTTTTTTCTTTGAGGATAGACGTCTGCCACTTGAACTTCAGACGTCTGTTTTCACTCTGGCATTTTGCCCCAAATAGCCAGACGTCTGCAGCTCTTGTTCCAAACGTCTGATGCTTTGTTTGAGCCAAAATATTTCTTCTTCAGGTGTTTGCCTTCTTTGAACTTCAGACGTCTGGTTTTAAGGAATTTTGAAAAAAATATAGCCGTTTATAACCGTCAGGGACTTAATTGAATCAAATAGTGAGGAAGTTACTTGAATTTCCTTTAAATGAGATTACAATAACTAAAACATTGGACATCACCTCCTTTGTAAATTTTGAATAAAAATATGTAAAATGATATAATATAAAAACATCCCTAATCGGGAGCTTGTTCAATGCCCACACGGCGGTGTCATAACCTTACAGTTAATATACGACGCTCGAGGCGAAGAATAACATAGGCAATTATCAATACCGATCTATAAAAGATCATCGAATCGATCCCAAACGAGTTCAACATCCAAAAAAATATTCAAATGTCTAAATATCCCATAAAAGTGGCATCCAATTGTCATCATATATACATCGCTTCAAACAACAAGTTTGGCCACAATATTACATCAAAATACCACTTCAAACAACAAGTTTGGCCACAATATTACATCAAAATACCACTTCAAACAACGAATTTTGAATAAAAACCGCTGCTGCTCTTGCCGCTGCTGCTCCTGCATGTATGGTGCCATAAATCGTAAGCTCGGTTGCAATTTTCATTTAAAATTATATAAGTTTACATAAATGCTGCATTCCAACCGAGAAAAATGCCTTTCCATGCAAAGTGTATATTATCCTAAGACATTTGTTGCAAGACATGGCATCAAAAAAAGAAGGAAAAAACACATGCATGCACACAAAAGAAAATGAAAATAGGACCTGATGGTTCATTGCCATTCAGTAGAACTATCTATTATAACTTGTCGGTTTAAATTTCTCGACCAAAATAAAATTGTTGCCTTAAGCTCGTATGCTCATTTCAATCGACAACTTCTCTTTCAAAAAAAAAAAGGGAATATACACGCGCGCGCACGCACGATGAAGAGATGAGACGCAGGGATTGCCAATACCAAACTGAATAACATCGATCTTTGAAACACAACTATATGGAATTACATTTCCATCGAGATGGCAAAACAAAGAGCCTTATATGTAACTAGCATCCAACTATAGTATTCCTCGGAGAAAAGAGCCCTATATGTAGCCAACATCCAACTATATGGAATTACATTTACATCGGGATGGCAAAACAAAGAGCCAGGTCTGCAGTTCTTGCTCATATACAGATTAACATCATAACATATATACGGCAGGTAGTCGTGCACAATTTTTTGTTATTTAACATCATAAAAGTCTGCAAACAAATTATATTTCTATTAAAGAAAGCAGGAAATATCACATTTCAAAGTTTATGTGGAATCAGGGAATATTTGACTATAATTGTGGTTTTGTGAATTTTTTAATCCTTTTTCTTTTTCAAGTTAAAGAAAGCAGGCCTTGTCTATTTTTAACCAAATTCTTTACTAAACATGGATATACATATAAAAATAGCATGACATAGACCGTTGTTGTGAGCTATTATATGATGTCAGAATAGAGCGAATGGTAAATGGATACCTCACCTAATGCCTCCCATGTCCGAGAATGCTATCCAAAAGCCTATGCCTCCTGGGTTTGCTCGAAGACCCCCTTCCTCCTGTGTATGTTGTGATGATGTGGGCAAAATGAGGGTCTGCAGTGGTGTTGTGGGCAGAACGTCTTGCGAAGATCCTCCGCGACAAAAAATGTGTGATCTTTGTGGTTTTTTTGGGCCGCAGCTCTTGCTCTTCTGCTTGCTCTTGCTCTTCTGCTTCGCCTTGGACAGGCTCTATCTCTAGCTGGGGCTCCGGATATGTGTGGCCTTCTAACAACTGTGAGAAGGATGCAAAACATGTCTCCCAAGTCGCAAGTTACTGCTACTGTTGCGCCTCTACGTTGACTGTGTTGAAAGGGTTCATGTTGTTGTTGTACCCATTCCGGGCAGTATCACACTTGTTGTTGCTCTTGTTCAACTTGACCATACAGTTGTAGATACCACTGATTATGCAAGGACTGCCGCTGACCATACGGTGTTTCGAACCACTGATCAAATGAGGACTCGTGTGCTTGCTTCGGTTTCGGCTCATGGTGTGGCTCCGGCTCCTGCTCCGGCTCTGGTTCAGGCTCATGCTGCGGCTTTGGCGATGGCAACAAATGTGGGGGTATACGATATGAACTGTATAGCCAGCCGATATGTAAGCCTATAGTAGAAAATAAAGCCAGAATGTCTGGACCAGTTGTTCATATCAGAATTTTGCATTATTATATCCCCATTCTTAATCATATTGCAAATAAATAGGAGCTTTTGATCCATATCTGTTAAATAGTTGCAGGTTACAGGTTCTCGGAACAATACAGTGAAAATGATAAAACAAACGCTACAAAAGTGAGAATACGACCAACAAATACAAGAATCTTTATGATGCCTCCTACAGTTTAAGGAACAAGTGAAAATCAATAAACAGTTCAATTGCACAAGGTACGAAGGCAGCACAAAATTCAAGACTTTAACACGAAGCGAACGGTAAAAGTCCACAACATTCTGCACTGTGGAAATCTGGAAGAAACTAGAAAAGATTCTGAAAAACCAAGTAAAGAAAATAGAAGGAAAAAGCAACAGAAACCAACCCAGGAAAATTGAGACAGAGAGCCCCCAAGATGGCTGCGGATCCGCGGCCAAACAAGGCATATGGCCACTGATCCGCGGCCAAACAAGGCATATGGCCGCGGATCCGCTTCCGTGCTGTGCACGTGTCAGCGCGTGTCGGTGCGTGTCGGTGGTGTCGGTGCATTGACCCGGTTTTCTTAGGGTATTTTTGTAATTCTAGATATGGATCAGATGTAGACCCTAGGGTTTCTATTATTTATAAATAGGAAACCTACAGCTTTTTTTGGGGCATGCCTCTTTTTATTTCTCTAGTTTAAAATTTTTATTCCTTGTAATTATCAAAGAGTGCATCAATAAAGAAGTAAGTTTTTTTTATCTTGAATTTTTTATCTAGCAATTTTATTTCTCTGCCGTAGTTATTTTCCGCAAGTTAATTAGGCTATTAATTAAAAACCATAAAAATGAATTCCTTTATTAATTCCCTAATGAGTGAGTAGTTCCTCACTTGTTAGGGTTAGGTTTGGGGAAGGTTTGAGAGATGAAAATCTCTCACCACTTTCTTGCCAGTTCAATATTTTAAAGTAGGACTCTATGCAAACATACACACACCGCTCACTATGACACTCTATCCCATGAGGTAGCGGTGATTCCATAGTTAAGACCGGTTGTGTTTGATTTACACAGAGGTTAGGGATAAGAGTTAAGAAAGGACGGACAAGTACCAAAGGGAAAAAACCTAGTTTCTTCCCGGTCGTGCTAATCCCCTTTGTTAACTATTACCTTAACACCTAAAGTTCTTAATTAGGGCAAAGAAAGTGGTAAGAAGAATTAACTTTCAAAACTAATCTAATCCTAACCCTAGCAAGATTTTAATCCTAATCAAACCCAACTTCAGTTTTTATTGAAAATCAAAACCTACCACAAATAGGAATTGACTCTTTAGAATAACTAGAAAATACACGTTTTCCCTGTGGACCGACCCGTATTCAACCGGCTAGCTACCAAGCGACACCGTTCTTGATTGCGGTTAATTGTTTGATTTCAAAACGCATACGCAAAAGCTTCACTCAATCAAATGGTGTCGTTGCCGGGGATAACGGTAGTTATTTTCTTTTTGTAATTTCGGGTTAGTTAAAATTTTAAAAAATCATAAAAACTGAAAAATAAAAAAAATAAAAATAATTATCATCTTGTTATTTTTTGAAGGGTTTTCCTTCGAATTGTGCAAGATCGGAAAGACGAACAGATTCAGATCTGGAAAAATCCAGTGAACAAAACAGCAAGCGGCAGATCTGAACAAACAGAGGAGAACCAAAACATATAACAAAAGAATTTTGGAGGATTGAAGCATCTTGTTGACCGCGGAACCGCCGTAGATTGCTGCTTTTGACCGCGGAACAGCCACGTGTTGGTGAGTCAGCAAGTGGAATCTTCTCTGTAAGCATTCTTTTCCTCTCTTCTGTCCCCTGTGCTCCTCTGAAAAATTTTCCTGCATGGTTCTTTGCGCAAAATTTCTCCCCTTCTCCAATAACTTGATCTTGTGTAGGATTCTTTGCGCCGCAAATAAAAAAAAATTTTGGCAAGCGTTTTGGATTTTTGTGTGCTTATTGCTTTGCATTTTTAAAACGGACTTTTAAGGGGCTATAACACCAATCCAGATTGGATGGGGATTTCATTACCCTTCCTAGGACCCTAAAAATCACAAAAAGCATTTTGCATCAAGCTTCGAGTTAATTAAAAAATATTAGACTCAGCCAATAAGGACCGTCGTGCTCGTTAGGACAAAGGAAAAGTTGTAGGCATTGGTCGATTATCTAAACTAGATTTTGTGGTGCCTAGACTTGACAAGTGGGAAAGGTAATTTTAAAAGGCCCGTCTCATGGTGATTCGTGAGCGGATCCCTCCTTTCTTTACTTGTGCTTACCTGACCATAATTGGCGGTGAAGAGGCGATTTAAGAATCTCACAACTTGCCCTTTGAAACAGTTAGGAGCAGTCTAGCTGACTTAGGAGACCCTAGCTCTAGGCTTGATTGTGCATATTGTGATTGCTTGAAAGTGTGTCTAAACTCATTATAAAAATCTTTTGCAAAAACTCCATAAAAAAAACCACAAAACAATTTTTTACAAAAACTTGCCAATTTGTCGCTAGAAATCCACTGCACCCCACTTTCTCTCATTGGCGTTTTCTTACCCCCACCTTCTATTTTTACTTTTTGACTACACTACCCATCGTTAGTGTATGTCCAGTTGGACTAGGACACTAGCGCCCGTTTAGTCTGTGTCTCGTTAGTGCCGACTGACGACGCTTTCGACTCCGAAGTCGAAATTCCATCCACTTTTTTACCTTCATCTTCAAATTCATCGTCTTCTAAGGAGATGTCGGGATTCAATCCTAACAACCCCTTACCTACGGGACTGATTCCACCTCCACTGGGTGCGAATAACCCACCACACCCTCCTGTCGAAGCGCCCCAACGAATCGCACTCCAGGATCTTTTCTATCCCTTCCGCACCGCACTTCCCACTTGTCTTTCACTTCCACCGGCTAATGGGGATAACTTTGAAATTAAACCCCACTTCATCAATATGTTGCCCAAATTTCACGGGCTGGAATCCGAAAATGCCTACATCTTCATTAACAAATTCCAGAATATTTGCGCAATGATGAAGACCACACAACTTTCCGATGATGCTATAAGGCTACGTGTCATTCCATTCACTTTATGTGACCTAACCGAAAAATGGTTATATAGCACAGCATCACACTCCATAAAAAATTGGGAAGAGTTTGTTAAGGCTTTTCTAAAAAAGTTTTACCCACACCACAAGACCGAGAGAATTCACAACGAAATTATTCAATTTTCCCAGCTTCCTTCCGAACCTTTTTAGAAGTGTTTTGAAAGATTTAAGGACCTTCTTGTTCAGTGCTCCACCACGGTATCGAAAATTGGCAACTTTGCCAAACTTTATACGAAGGACTGAACCTAGCAACTAAGCAGTTGCTGGAAACCATTTGTCAAGGTCACTTTCTTACAAAATCAAGCGAGGAAGCTTGGCAATTTCTCGACGATCTTGCTGAACAAACACTTCAGTGGGAAAGCACTAAGACCACTTCATCTACTTCATCAGGTCAGTCTAGGGCAGGCATACATCAACTTGATATGTCGATTGCAATAAAAGCCGAAATGGCCGCACTCACGAAAAAACTTGAAGCAATTGAGAGCAAATTCTCATCGCCTTCTCCTGCCTCTGCTTTACCCCCACGCACTGTTTGTGCTTGTTGTTCGGATCCATCCCATCTAGCCGAAGAGTGTCCTTACAACCCACCTGTTCAAGGACAAGATCAAGTCAATGCTGCCTTTCAGCAAAGACAAAGAAATGATCCATACTCTTCAACTTACAATCCTGGTTGGAGGAGCCACCCAAATTTTGCTTGGAATCAAAATCAACAACAATTCCAAGGCAATAACAACTTTCAGAGGCCTCCTCCATAACAACAAGCCCCTCAACAAACTCAATATCAGCAACCTTTCCAACCCCAACCTTACCAAAACCAAACGAACAATTTTGTACCAAACAACTCTTATAACAACCTAGTTCATTTATACCTATTCCAGTTCTCGTATTTCCTTAATTGCGGTATTTTCCTGATTTATCGTGTTTTGGGTGCGAATAGTATTTTACATTTTACATTGCATTCGACCCGACCCGCTTGCTTGAACTTGTTTGATTCATGTGTATGGTTTATCCCGACTTGTTACATAGACTGGTGCACATTCATGAGTACTGCATACTGGCATTTTATATGGCATTGCATCTTTTACCATATAACATTTTAAGTCACGTAAAATATTTTAAAAATACATTGCGTGGCCTGCTTGATACCTCTAACTCTGTCTTAGCATCCGCGCATCTTGTTCTTGTCCCGTTCAGTGAAACAGACTTGTTTGGATGGCTGCGCGCATGTACGTGCATCCGTTCTTGGGGTTATGTTTTTTCGTTACCCGAGCTTTCATTTTTAAATTTGGTCGTCGCATATATTTTTCATATTTTAAAACTGAATTTTTAGACCCGACCCGGGTGTGTTTTGGAATATTTTTGTATCCCGCCAAAATTCAAATTTTAATTAATATAATATTTATTTTATATTCAACAATTTAAATTTATAAAACTAACAAATCTTTTAAAATTAAAATCTAAACCTATCTAACTAAACCGGCCCCACTACCTCTCTCTCCTCTTTCTTTTTCTCCTTCTCTCTCTTCCTTTTCTCTCTCTCTTTCTCTCTCCCCTCGCTCGAGTCTCTCTCTCTCTCTTCACTAACCGACAATATTCTTTCTCCTCATTGTTCCTTCTCTCTCCTCTCGATCTCTCTCCTCTCTCTGTCTCTCCTCTCTACGCACTCTCTCTGTCTCTTTCCTCTTTTCCTTTCTTTCTCTCCCACGTTCTTTTTCCTTTTTTTCTCCTTCATTTTCATTTTCTGTTTCCGCCTTCGCTGCTTCTTCGCGCCCGCGCCCGTTTCTCGCCTCCACCATCGCCGACCCCACCTCCGTCCACATCAACGCCCTCGCCTCTACTTCCTCACCCTCATCCACCTCCTCTTCTCCTCCTTCATCCCAGACTGAGCCTGCACCCATACCCGAACCTAACCTATCAACTCCCCTCGTCGTCGCCACCACAACGCCCTCTTCTCCACCCTCGCCTTCGTCGTCACCATCTCCTTTCTCCTCCCTCTCCTTCCTCCTTCACCCTATACCCGACCCCATAACTGCACACCCCCGATACCAAGAAACTGCACCCCTGCAACCTCCTCTTCGCCCACGTCGCCGTTGCCGGCACCATCACCGCCGACCAGCCTCATCGACTTCCCCTTGTCACCTTCTCCAACCCCGAGCCAACTCCAGATCAAAACCTCACATCCCGACCTCTTTCTTTTCCTTTACCTGAAACCTTAGCACCCACTGCCCTTGGCCGGAACTATCGCCTGAACCTTGCCGTCGACGGCCCGTCATCGTCGTCATGTTCTCTGCCTCGCCTCACTTCCCTTCTAAACCCAGAACACCAAACCCTAGTTTCCTCTTCTTCTTCTTCTCATTCTTCTTTTCTCTTCTTTTCTCTTTCTTGATCTTTTCCGGTGATCGCCGGAGACCCGTTGCCGACGTCACCCCATCACCTAGACCTCCTCTGACCCAGAGCACCACACCCTAGAGACCACCTTCTCCTTCTTCTTCTCCTTTCTTCTTCTTCCTTTCTTTTCTTCTCTTTACTTCTTGATTTCTTGTTTTCCGGTCACCCGCCGGAGCCATGCCGTTGCCGACGGTCCGAACAACCCAGTGGACGTTCCCTACCTACACGGTTATATTCTTGCATTGCCTGGTTCTGTTCTGTACGTGTGTGCGTGCGTTGCGACGTTTTACCGACGTCGGACGTGCCGTGCTTATCCGTATCACGATTCATCGAGGCTAGTTAATCTTGCTACATTCTATATAACTCATTATATACCTATTTAAACAAATATCACACCTGTATTTTAAATCAAGCACCCCATGTTTCATATTACAGATTTTCGACGTTCCGTTTACATCTGTATAGTGCATTTCAGATCTAGGGCATGCAAACCAATCTTAAATACATGCTACATTACTTTAGATGCATCTATTTTAATAAATAAAATAATTGAATTTCAAATCGAGCATCCAAAGTACTTGTTTCACAATTTTACAATGACCGTATGCATCCATTCATATCATTTCAGATCTAGGTCATGAAAACTTATCTTGTCACATACTATATTACAATATACTGCACCCAATGGAATATTTATATCACATATTGCTTAGTTGTACATCCCACATTACCATTTTACAGTTTTACTGATTTCGGATACCCTTTTGCATCCATCTCATTTAAAATATATATAACTGCATCCATAGATCACATTAATACATAACACTGTGATATTAACACCCCATGTTTAATAAAGTGCATCCTAATTAGTATTGGAACTATAAATGTAACCCTAATCGATAATTGTGCATCCATATCTTTGAATTTATATCTATTTGCATACCATATCACATTATTCCATTTTATTGTTATATTAGTACTCCATACTTGTTTTTGTGTACCCACACTTATTACAGTTTGATTATGAGCACCCACTTGATACTTGTGCACTACCTGACATGACCTGATACACTACTACTTAATAAGACTAGATACATGTTCACTACTTGACATGATTTGATTCCATGTACACTACCTGACATGACCTGAGCCTGACTTGATACCGATCTTGTTACTAATGCCGACAACCTTGACCTATTGTCCCTACGGACATTTCCTGTTGTCTATTCAGACAAACGTGTACCTGCTTTATCCTGTGTTGGCATTAGCTCCAGATTTATCAATACCTGACTTGAACACATAACTTGGGGGTATGGGGAAATCAATGATGAAACCTGACTTGTAACTCGACAGTTTGATTCCTTTACTGATTAGTCTTACGGGCTAGGCCAGCCCCGAAATGATACTGCTGACATCATTCGTCTTTACATACTACTTTTACTGCCTAGCGGCACGTCTCGGATTCAGCCCGAGAGTCTTGACCGTGGTCCCGGGCACGCACGGGATTCTATTGAGTTACATCGACGATTCATCAAATTGATTTCACAGACTTGAGAGTAGTTAATCCAGTAGCACAGTTTAGATTACTCACCGCACGTCACCTATGCCTTTACCCTTCACTGTCCTTATTTATGTTACTGTTATGCTCACTTATTACATTCATGTACCCTTTTATAATTCATGTCCGCATGTCTTGTTACCTCCTGTTCATTTATTGTTTGATATTATGACGCACTGACGTCTGGGTTTTGCATGGCCCAGATCCTCTACCTTGTCGCAGGCTGATCAGGAGTACTTCCGCCGTTAGGCCGAGCAGTGAGGATCCAGTTAGTATCTAGTTTAGTTATGTTTTACTTTCCAGATTATTATTGTTTATTGGATCTATTGCTTCCGCATATTATTTCTTGACTCGTTTATTCTGGCATATGGACATGTACTAGATAGTTTATTTTATTTTTACTGTTCTTGATAGCTCTAGTCATCCGTAATGTGACTGTGGAGGGATGTTTCCTATCCACAGGTAGCATGGTTGGCTATGTCACGTGCCTATCTTAGCGCACTCTGGGAAGCGGGGCGTGACAGGGTTTGTTTGATATCAGACACATAGGATTTAGGTTTATCGGGTTTGATTCTTTTTGTAGTTGGGTATTGGACCCAATACACGAATCAGAAAACCCATAATTAGGAACATGTTCTGCCACATTGTTCTCATGATTCTTGAATATTATCTTTCTCTTGACCCTCTTCTTGATGATATGCTAACAACTTTGCATCTCGAGTTGAAATTCATTTGGCTCCCTATTGTTTCTTCCGTCCTATTCCTTTGATTCTGATACTAGGATTTAGGCGACTTAAACGGAGTTATGTCATTGTAACTATGAACTGCAGTATGGTTACAATGCGGTACTCTATTTAAGTAACTTGGAGTCCTGGTCTTGTTTCATTTCCTTGTTTCATGGTCGTTTTATTACCTTGGTTCTCTCAGTTTCATTGCTTATCAGTTCATATTTTGCAGATTTCTTGGTTACTGATACTGACAGTTATGAAGTTATCTTGGGAATGGATTTTCTCAGCACTTTCCACGCTCACATTGATTGTAGGGCAAAGAAAGTGATTTTCCAGATTCCCGGACATCCGAAGTTTGTTTTACTAGAGGAAGCAGTTCTGTCGGGTCAGTCGAGTTTAGGGCTAGGCCGACAAACAATGTTCTTTCATCGATGGAAGTTGATAAGGAAGAAGTGCCAGTTGTAGTTTGAGAGTTCATGGACGTGTTCGAGTACATCTCGGGTTTACCGCCAAACGAGATGTGGAGTTCGCGATCGATCTTGTTCCTGGTGCAGCGCCAATCTCAAAGGCGTACTACCCAATGACACCAGTGGAGTTGGAAGAAGTCAAGAAGCAGGTTACTGAATTACTTGAAAAGGGTTGGATTCGCAGCAGCAATTCACCTTGGGGAGCTCCAGTTCTTCTAGTAAAGAAGAAAGATGGCACAAGGAGGATGTGCATCGACTATCGAGAATTAAACCGGATGACTATTAAGAACAAGTACCCGATCTCTCGCATTGGCGAATTATTCGAGCAACTCAGTGGCGCGAGGGTATTCTCGAAGATGGATTTGCGATCCGGATATCATCAGGTCTGAGTTAAACCAGAGGATATTTGCAATACCGCGTTCCGAACTCGATATGGACATTACGAGTATTTAGTGATGCCATTCGGAGTCACGAATGCACCCGCGATATTTATGGACTTGATGAACCGAATCTTTTCACCGTTCTTGGACCAGTTTATAGTGATGTTTATCTATGATATTCTGGTCTATTCGAGAAGCCTAGAAGAGCATGCAGAATACTTGAAGATCGCACTGCAGACATTGAGGCAAGAAATATTATATGCGAAGATGAGCAAGTGCGAGTTTTGGCTTGAAAAAGTAAAGTATTTGGGGCATTTCGTATCTGGAGATGGAATCTCTGTTGATCCCGAGAAGATTGCAGCAGTTCGAGATTGGCCGATTCCAAAGAACGTAGCAGAGATCAGAAGCTTTCTTGGACTTGCCGGGTATTACAGAAGGTTCGTGGAGAATTTTGCCCGTTTGGATGAGCCTTTGACCAAGCTTACGCAAAAGGAAGTACCGTTCGTATGGACGGATAGTTGTGCGTCAGCTTTTGAGGCGTTGAAGCAAAGATTGATAACCACTCCTATTTGGACTGTACCAGACGGTTCGGAAGGATTGGTGATTCACAACGACACATCTGGGAAAGGTTTGTGATGTGTTTTGATGCAGCATGGGAAAGTTATAGCTTACGCATCAAGATGGTTGAAGATCCATGAGAAAAATTACCCAACCCATGATTTGGAGCTTGCAGCAGTGATTTTCGCTTTGAAGATTTAGAGACACTACTTATTGGGCGAAAGGGTCGAAGTATTCACCGATCACAAAAGCCTAAAGTACGTGTTCACACAGAAAGAGCTTAACATGAGACAATGTAGATGGTTAGAGCTGATGGCTGACTATTATCTTGATCTTAAGTACCATTCGGGGGAAAGTTAATGTGGTGCCGGATGCGCTTAGTCGGTTGCCAGCAATTCGGATGTTGACTGCACAGAAGGAGTTTATCGAAGACTTTCGGAAATTCGAGTTGGAGATTGTGCTACCGCATTCTTCGGGACAATTGATGCAGCTGCAAGTACAGTCGTCATTGATCGATAATATTAAAGCAGCGCAGTCGCACGACCCAAGATTGCAGAAGTTTCGAGAACAGGTTGAAGCTGGACTTTGAACGGACTTGTTGATTCATGAAGATGGTTCGTTGCGATATGGTAGCCGTTTGTGTGTGCCAAAGGGAGATATTCGCGTAGAAGTTATGAAGGAGGCACACAGTTCCGCGTATTCTGTACATCCAGGAGGCATGGAGATGTACCACGATCTACGACAACATTTCTGGTGGGAAGGCATGAAAGGAAGATTGCTCGCTTTGTAGCGAAGTGCTTGGTGTGTCAGCAAGTTAAGGCTGAACATCAAAGGGATGCTGGTTTATTGCAACCACTTCCGATTCCTCAATGGAAGTGGGATCATATAACCATGGATTTCGTGAAAGCTTTACCGCAGAGTCCGAAGGGTAACAATGCAGTTTGGCTGATTGTTGATCGATTGACCAAGGCAGCTCATTTCATACCATTTCGAGTTGGTCAGTCAACGGAGGCGTTGGCGGAACGGTACATGCAGGAGATTGTGATATTGCATGGGGTACCCGTGAGCATCGTGTCCGACCGTGACACCCGTTTCCTATCACACTTCTGGGGGAGCTTACATGTGTTAGTTATATGTATGCCCTAGAGGCCATTACTGTACATAGGATGTATATTGTAGTGGATGCTGGGACATATATACGGAGGACTTTCTTGCTCGACATGATAGTATGCTATCTGGTTACTCTTTACCTTAACATGTACACTGATTGTCTCTCTGTTACATGTTGGTAAAGCCCTTAGGATGTGTACTTGACTACCTGGACTATGATGCGGATCATACTAGTGGGGACATGGTAGTCCATAAGTACATCCTTCAAGGTCCCTAGTCGTGGGTGTATCGAGATGGGGCATCGATATACCAGAGTAGACTAGCGTATACCTTCTCGACCCATACAGATGGGCGATGGATGATCACATATCCATTGGTGTTTGACATCAGAGATTATATACGGGTGCTCAGTGGAGATTGGGTACGCTGGACGGACTCGCCGAGAACTCCCAGATGGTATTATACCTTACGTCAGATGGCAGTTCTCTGGTGACACTGGTACAGAGTAGTCTGTTGACTCGAGATCGTCATAGAGTCTTGTGTGATTCCCACTGTGCTTTGATTTCCACCTTACCACGTCCAAGAGGGCGTGCAAAACGGTGGTTTTTGGGTACAGTCCCGAATCACATGGAGGCAATGAGCGATAGGAAGGGATTCGTCTCTCCTGGTATAGGGAGTTGATGTTGCGCTGCGTTCGATTGGCTATAACCGGAAATCCCTGGCCAGGGTTGCTGAGATTTACTGGTAAGTGTTACCAGTAGTTTCTCGAACTATTATAGACCTCATATCGACACGACTTATCGAGCTACTGGGGTCTGACGTTTACCACCCTAGGTGGGATATGCGATATATCAGACGAACAGACCGGACTGTACGGTAAGTGTTACTGGTTGGATTCACAGGAGTGTGAGCGGGCTTGCTCGTTGATCTTCTGATCGCTCAATACCCGGGTGGCCGTTACGTTTAGCAGACCGCTTGCGGCTTGTGGGTGTTTGATATGATCATCACCTGCTGCCGGCGTATTGACGAGTCTTTAGAGTCCTACACAGAGGTTTCCTGGCTCAAGCGAAACGAAATAGGAGCGCATATGAGATATATGCGGGACCGAGAATAATGCGTGTATGTGATACCGTATTCTATTCTCGCGATGAATGTATCGATTGGTTGTATGCGATATAACCTAGTTATCGAATCGAGGATTGATTCGATAAATCGATACATTGGATATTAGTCGGTCATATGCGATGTGACCGGATCGTTAAATCAAGTGTTGATTTAATGATTTAATGTATAATTATATATTTGATAAATTACTTTACATTAACTAATATTGGTTCACTTAAGATGTTTTTCTCATTTGTTTGTGCACATTGTATATGTGATATATTTTTGTGCACAAGTTTGTATCATGTTTGATGATACATGCAAACTTGGGTGTGTATGATTAAACCATGATTAAGTTTATGGTTAGGGTTTGATTTACTTATTTATTTATTTCTTTTCATTTATTTTGGAAAAGAAATGAAATGGTTGCTTCTTTTGTTTTTTGTTGAAGCTTCGAAAGCTTGACCATTTTGTTTCTTTCCTTAACCCTAACCATTTACTTAACCCTAGTTGATTCTCTACACTTAACCATGGTTGCAAAATGATAGTTATCACTTGATTTTATTTTAATTTATTATTCTTTTTCATTCTTCTTCATCTTCTTCTTCAAGTGAAGAAAGAAAAGCTTTCTACAAAAATGTCAAGTGATGATTCCAAGTGAGAAATCCAAATCCAAAGTGAACCCACTTCCTATTTCTTCATTCTCTACCACTTGCCATGTAGTATATG
The DNA here is from genome assembly GCA_030015575.1 of Agapanthus africanus. NCBI lineage: Eukaryota > Viridiplantae > Streptophyta > Magnoliopsida > Asparagales > Amaryllidaceae > Agapanthus > Agapanthus africanus. Next base: position 215,877,176 of record JASDDO010000008.1, read on the forward strand.
GTGTTTTCTTCACAAGTTTCATGACTTGGTGAAGTTGGAGCTCGAGTTAGAGTCGCCTCGACGTAGATCATCTTCGGCATCGAAGTCATCGACCTAGCCCGATCATTTCTTCGATGAAACCACCGCGAGAGTCTAGGATCCGATGATCGCAGCGGAGGGACATCATCACAGAGCCAAAGAAGTGGAGGACCAGATCTACAAAGGTTGTATTTCCATTCACTTTAGAGTAAAGTTGTTTACTTGCATCGTTTTCGCGTTTACCTCTAGTCAACGATCGCATTAGGGTTTCTCGGCACAAGAAATTTTTTGATTTTGCCATGGTTGATCTGTTGTGAGACCTCATTAGTGTGCCTAGGAACCCTACAGTGGTATCAAAGTCTAGCTAGAGCCTTAGGCGATGCGTAGACGAAGTTAGAAACCCGATCGAACCCGAAACCCTAATTCATACCCCTCTCTGTCCAATTTTTGAAAATGTGGATTTTTCCTGATTAAAAATATGCAAAAAAATCAGCAGGGTTTTCTAGGAGTTACTGTGCAAAACGAGCTTCTAAATCGACCTAGTCGCCGCGGAACCGCGGTAAAAGCATGGCTATTGCGGCGGTTCCGCGGCCGTACGGTCGCCTCTGTCATCCAATTTTGCACAGTAATGTCCATTATAGTTTCCTGACTTTTCTGGGAATTTTTAATGTTTACTCAAGAGTTGAGTTTTATGGGTTGTATTGGGGACTCGGTGTTTCGATCGGGATGTCTAATTTTGTCTATGTGTTTTCCGGATAATTTTTGAATATGTTGAAAAGTTCGACCAGATATAAATACCCAATTTTTTCCCTGTTGGGAAATTTCCAAGTGTTGGATCTTTCTGTAGTTTAATGACGTTCTAAGTAGTGCAAGTAACGCGATGGTCCCTTTAGAAGACAACAAACCTTAACTCGATTATGTGACCGTCTTGAACTGCCCTTTGAACCTTAGGGTTTGGGGCAGTACGGCGTGCCACATGTGAGGCGTTGGCTTGACCCTTCTACGGCTGGACCGTTGGTACTGAGGCATGAACTGGATGTTTTTAAACTTGTTTCATGTGTTGAGCTGTTTCGGGAAAACTTGGGTGTTCGAATGTTCGATCGGAAAGTTTTTTCTATTTATCTGGAATGGGATACAATACTTGGAATCCACAAGGAGTTATGAGATAACTGATATGAATATTATAAACATAGCACTTTAGTCTCGCTTGATCGGTTGCCACGGAGTTTTGATGCGATCAAAAGTCCGTAGCAATCGCGTAGCGTACGCGGATACTCGCCGGATAAACTTAATAGACAGCTAGACCCCATAGCCCCGACCAAGTGACTGTAGGAGAACCCCGTCGCCGAAAGCATCCGTTCGGGTGCTCGCGGCAGCGGTGTTCCGCCTTGGTGCACTTCGTCGAAGATATCGGGGGTGCGACTGCCTACTAAAGTTTGCGACGAGTATTTGATCAGGATGCCGGGAATCTTGTTGAATTGCCCGACTTGATATTGAAAAGTGTTTTCGATAATGAGACTAAAATGCGGGGTTTATAATAGTTAGGCATGCGATGTCTAAGGAATTCAGATGGTTAGGCATGTGATGTCTAAGTAGGTTGCGGATTCCAACTGTTGTAGTTTTACACTTTCTTTTCTGTGACCGTAAGTGTAATATGTGATGTCGCCGGTTTCGTTGCTATATGTCAACGACAATTGGGATGCGCATATTTACTTACGTTGATGACATGTGATGTTATGTGTTGCTGGATATGTTATATTGGATCGTCGTGTTTGAATAGCCGGGTTTTTTTTTATGTGAGATGAGTGTTTTTCATTTTCATTCATGTAAAAACTTGTATGTAATATTCTTTTATTGGGGCACTTCCAGGTTGCGGAAGTTGTCACCGTTGTTGTATATTATTTACTTTTCCGCACTAGGATGGACCCAAGGAGGAGGGCACAAGTAACCGGGTTCTGGAGTCTAGTGGGAGACCAACTCGAGGAGTCGAGTCCGGGTTTCCTAACTCTAGAATTGGTAGGGTTGCTTGACGCTCTCGTAGGGGTCTAGGGGTGTGAGTTTGGCTATTCATCACGACCATGGAATCCGTGTTTTTATACTGGCTCGTATTGAAAACACGGACGTCCTAGTATATCCAATATTTCATATGATATTTTCTGCTGCGTTATCTGTGATGTGATCTTGTGATATGTTCTGATGGATACTGTATATAGTATATATGATATATTATATAGATGTTACTTATGTTTTACACCCGCGCTAGCCCTGCCCTGCTCTGCCGTTAGTTACCTAACCTAACGGTGCACGAGGGGACATCGAGGCGAATGCGGATGGCATAAGTGTACGTCGTATTTATCTGTGATGTTTAGGTGACTTAAATGATGGGACTTCATTAATGAGATTAATGAAATAAAAGAAACCTAAAGATGTTGTGGAATCGAATTTTCAAAAACAGGTAGCTTTGCATCGGGTGTTCCTTGTTGAACATCCTGCACCTTATTCGATAAGGAAAGGACCGAGATCCCTTCACCGGGAGTGACTCCTTTAGCAATAACTGGCAGATGCTACAACCCTCGGTTTGTCTTTTGATTGCTTCTATAATTTTTGCTTTGCACAACAGTATATATGATATATCCTGCACCTTATTCGATGAGGAAAGGGCCGACGATCCCTTCACCGGGAGTGACCCCTTTAGCAAAACTAGAAAAGCCTCAAAAGCACTCCATATTAAAATCATTTGATTCTACAACGATATCAATTTCATTACACAATAGGTTTTCAGGAAAACCTGTCGTAGCCCTCCGTCATTTCAGATAAGTAGTAGTTAGTATTCGTGCTGCGTTTGTTGGCCTTTGTCAAGGCGTAGTGTGCGGTAGCTAACTGGTGCTTATCTGCTTATGCATATGATGCAGATTGGTTTAGGGTAGTCGTGCGACCTTGTTGGCCTTTGTCAAGGGTCGTACGGGTGGGTTTAATTCAATCAGGAAATGACGGGTTGAACTTGACTAGCATCCTATGGTTTGTTGGCCTTTATCAAGGTCATAGGAGGTTAGGGGCAAAATTATCGGGAATTTCAAGTGTTGAAATTTGCAATGAGATTGCATACCTTCTATGAGATAGTTGGATCCCGATACCCGCTGCGAGTAATTATTACTCCTGAGAGAGTTTTACACATTACAATTAGCTGATCAAGTAGGTGTCTAGAAAGGTGTCAACGGGGTTACGCCTCTGGGAAAACGAGGTTTACTGTAATTAGGTCCGTGCGAAAGCACGGGGAACCTCCCTCAAAGTACCGACACTAGCCTGGCTGAAAGATTGACGAACTTGTAGCGTGTAATTAATCCCGGCTAGTCTTTTCTTTTAGGGTTTGAAGGAAGATTTGATAAAAACAGTGGGAGCCATCCTGATTAGATAAAATAATAACCAATCTGATCTTGCAAGAGCGCACGCAGAGTGTTTTCTTCTCTCTCTCTCTCCCCTGGTAGCGGCCATGTCACGCCTTAATCAAGATAATAATACGGATGAATTGACCGAACCCGCTTGTTATACTGAGCTGGGAAAGTTGGTCCCGCTCCAACTTATAATTGTTATAAGACAGAGCAGGAAATAGGGGAATACCAGAATTCCCGTGCCGCCCAAACGAAGAGAGTGCATGCTGATGCATCATCTTCGGGTGTGTTCATTACAAAGAACTGTTTCTCTGTATCCTCTACGTCCTGGGTATTTGATACCGGATCAGGATCCCAGATATGTAATCTGTTACATAGAGCTACAGAAAGGTAGAGAACTGAGAACGGGTGATAAGTTTCATGAGACAGAAAACGGGGCAAGTGTTGCAGCCAAGTCTGTTGGTCACTGTCACCCTGTATTACCAATACATTGATTCTGAACAAATGCTATTAGATACCGAACCTGATATACAAAATCATATCAGTCTCTTTATTAGTAAAGAAATGATAAAATTTTGTATTGTTGGATAATGTTTTGAACATTTCCTATATCAAAAGTTGATCGGTTCAGGCACGTTATCTAAAAGCATTGATGTTCTAAATCAAACTACAGTTCTTAGTGTACGGAACACACACAAGAGGAAGCGTTCAGAAATGAACGAATCCTTCTTGAGGTATTGTAGACTAGGGCATATCAATGCGCCCCGACTAGCTGAAGTTACATTAAGATGCATATTTAAATTATTTTGAATTTATATCTTGTGAAACTTGCCAGTCATGTCACAGAGATAAGATGACCATAACTCTATTTATTGGAAGCAGAGAAAGAGTTAGTTGAACTCTTGGGATGATACATGTTGATGTATGAAGGTCCCCTGTCTACACATACCAAGACCGGTTCTTTTTACTTCATTACATTCTCTGATGATCTCTCAAGATTCAGACATATGTTCCTATTGAAACATAAGTCCGAACATTTTGAGATATTCACAGAATATAAGTTAGTAGTAGAGAACCAAAATACGGGTATAAGTATTATGTCCTATGATGAGATCAGGGAGGAGAATACTTGTGCATGGAATTCTTGGACTATTCTAAAGGAGAATGAGATTCTCTCTCAGTGCTACTCCTCTGAATACACCATAGCACAACGTTGTATCGGGGCAGAGCAATCACACCCTATATGATATGGTGCGCTCTATGATGAGTACTACTGAGTTTCCTATTTCCTTTTGGGAGTTATGCACTTATGAAGTTGCATACCTATTGAATAGGGTTCAAATCAAATCAGATGCCTACCACTTCATATGTGATATGGTAAGGGAAGAGCCCATTTATTAATTCAGTTAAGATTTGGGGTTGTCCAGCCTATGTCTAAAAGCAAAATTCGGACAGCTCGAGGCAAGGTCTGTTATGTAGAACTGGAAATGTTCCAGCTATACAAATTGCAGCTGATGATTTGGTAGAACCGAAGGATTCAATAGTAACCAATGAACCTCAGCCTCTCCGCCGATCTAGTAGGGTTCCTCACCCACCTGAGAGTTACTTCGGTTTCTCTATGACAGTGGGAGCGAGGATTGCATCATGAGATAATGACCCAACTAGTTTCAAGCTGGCCATCAGGAGTAAGACTCTATAAGAATGACTGGATGCTTAGTGATCTGAGATGGAATCCTTATACACCAACAAGTATGGACTTTGGTTGCTTTATCTGAAGGGTTAAATCCCCATCAGGAGCAAGTATATCTTGAGAAGATTACTTGGTGTACATGGAAAAGTCGAGACTTTCAAAGCTAGACTTGTTAAAGGTTTGCATCATTGACCAGCTATGGATTGTGATGAATCCTTTTCTAAGTAGCTATGCTTAAGTCCATCCAGATCCTACTTGCCACGACTACATACCATGACTATGATATCTGGCGGTTGGGTGTCATGACTGCTTTTCTAAATGATGTTTTAGAAGAGAGAGTCTGTAAGTACACAGTCAGAGGGCTTCGTAGACAGTGGGAGCAGCGGAAACGTGTGCAATATATTTTATGTGATAAAGCAGGCATCGCGGAGTTGGAACATCTATTTTGATGTGGTAGTCAAAGAGTTTGACTTCATCAAAATGGTAGATGAACCTTGTATATACAAAAAGATAGTAGGAAGTATGGTGGTGATCCTCGTAGAGTACGTGGATGACATACTCTTGATAGGGAAGGAGTTTCCTATGCTACGCTCGGTCAATCTCCGCTTATCACAAGGATTCTCCATATAGGATCAAAGTGATACCTACTAAATCCTGGGTTTTGGATCTATGAGATAAATCTAATTGGATGTTAGGATACTCACTAGATGTAGTGAGTTGGTATCAATCGATCCTGGGGAGAATTACTGGAAAGGTTCCAGGGTGATAAGGATGACCGAATGTCAGTCGCAGGCATTGCCTTTACCCTCAGTGAAGGGACGGTATGTTGGAAGAGTTCCAAGCTAGATACCGTGGCATATTAAAGATAAAGGCTGGATACATCGCTACTTAAGATGCTACCAAAGAGGCAGTCTGGTTGTATATTAGTTCATGAGATGAACTTCGTTCCTCCCATTGTGTGACAATGGAGTTGTGGCTTATGCCAAGGAACGTCCATCCCATCAGTGATCCAGACATATTCTAAGGCAGTATCACCTGATCATGGAGATGGTTGATCTCCAAAGAGATCGAGGTTAGGAGAGCAGACTCAGAGGATAACACGGCGGATCCACTCACGAAGGCCTATACCCAGAGAGAGACTTTTATGGGATGGTTGAGTATGAGATACTACAACCACTGCTACAGATGGCCCTAGTGCAAGTGGGAGATTGTTAGTTATATGTATGCCCTAGAGGCCATTACTGTACATAGGATGTATATTGTAGTGGATGCTGAGACATATATAGGGAGGACTTTCTTGCTCGACATGATAGTATGCTATCTGGTTACTCTTTACCTTAACATGTACACTGATTGTCTTTCTGTTACATGTTGGTAAAGCCCTTAGGATGTGTACTTGACTACCTGGACTATGATGAGGATCATATTAGTGGGGACATGGTAGTCCATAAGTACATCCTTCAAGGTCCCTAGTCGTGGGTGTATCGAGACGGGGCATCGATATACCAGAGTAGACTAGCGTATACCTTCTCGACCCATACAGATGGGCGATGGATGATCCCATATCCATTGGTGTTTGACATCAGAGATTATATACGGGTGCTCAGTGGAGACTGGGAACTGGACGGACTCGCCGAGAACTCCCAGATGGTATTATACCTTACGTCAGATGGCAGTTCTCTTGTGACACTGGTACAGAGTAGTCTGTTGACCCGAGATCGTCATAGAGTCTTGTGTGATTCCCACTGTGCTTTGATTTCCACCTTACCACGTCCAAGAGGGCGTGCAAAACGGTGGTTTTTGGGTACAGTCCCGAATCACATGGAGGCAATGAGCGATAGGAAAGGATTCGTCTCTCCTGGTATAGGGAGTTGATGTTGCGCTGCGTTCGATTGGCTATAACCGGAAATCCCTGGCCAGGGTTGCTGAGATTTACTGGTAAGTGTTACCAGTAGTTTCTCGAACTGTTATAGACCTCATATCGACACGACTTATCGAGCTACTGGGGTCTGACGTTTACCACCCTAGGTGGGATATGCGACATATCAGACGAACAGACCGGACTGTACGGTAAGTGTTACTGGTTGGATTCACAGGAGTGTGAGCGGGCTTGCTCGTTGATCTTCTGATCGCTCAATACCCGGGTGGCCGTTACATTTAGCAGACCGCTTGCGGCTTGTGGGTGTTTGATATGATCATCACCTGCTGCCGGCGTATTGACGAGTCTTTAGAGTCCTACACAGAGGTTTCCTGGCTCAAGTGAAACGAAATAGGAGCGCATATGAGATATGTGCGGGACCGAGAATAATGCGTGTATGTGATACCGTATTATATTCTTGCGATGAATGTATCGATTGGTTGTATGCGATATAACCTAGTTATCGAATCGAGGATTGATTCGATAAGTCGATACATTGGATATTAGTCGGTCATATGCGATGTGACCGGATCGTTAAATCAAGTGTTGATTTAATGATTTAATGTATAATTATATATTTGATATATTACTTTACATTAACTAATATTGGTTCACTTAAGATGTTTTTCTCACTTGTTTGTGCACATTGTATATGTGATATATTTTTGTGCACAAGTTTGTATCATGTTTGATGATACATGCAAACTTGGGTGTGTATGATTAAACCATGATTAAGTTTATGGTTAGGGTTTTATTTACTTATTTATTTATTTCTTTTCATTTATTTTGGACAAGAAATGAAATGGTTGCTTCTTTTGTTTTTTGTTGAAGCTTCATGAAGCTTTGAAAGCTTGACCATTTTGTTTCTTTCCTTAACCCTAACCATTTACTTAACCCTAGTTGATTCTCTACACTTAACCATGGTTGAAAAATGATAGTTATCACTTGATTTTATTTTAATTTATTATTCTTTTTCATTCTTCTTCATCTTCTTCTTCAAGTGAAGAAAGAAAAGCTTTCTACAAAAATTTCAAGTGATGATTCCAAGTGAGAAATCCAAATCCAAAGTGAACCCACTTCTTATTTCTTCATTCTCTACCACTTGCCATGTAGTATATGGTGTTTTCTTCACAAGTTTCATGACTTGGTGAAGTTGGAGCTCGAGTTAGAGTCGCCTCGACGTAGATCATCTTCGGCATCGAAGTCATCGACCTAGCCCGATCATTTCTTCGATGAAACCACCGCGAGAGTCCGGGATCCGATGATCGCAGCGGAGGGACATCATCATGGAGCCAAAGAAGTGGAGGACCGGATCTACAAAGGTTGTATTTCCATTCACTTTAGAGTAAAGTTGTTTACTTGCATAGTTTTCGCCTTTACCTCTAGTCAACAATCGCATTAGGGTTTCTCGGCACAAGAAAATTTTTGATTTTGCCATGGTTGATCTGTTGTGAGACCTCATTAGTGTGCCTAGGAACCCTACAATAGGAAAGTTTGGGGACTCGATTGAAGTTTAGCACAGCTTATCATTCTCAAACAGATGGCCAGTCGGAGAGAACGATCCAAACTCTTGAAGACATGTTGAGAGCTTGCATGTTAGACTTCAATGGTTCATGGGAGGATCATCTACACTTGGTGGAGTTTTCTTACAATAACAGTTTTCAGGCGACTATTCAGATGGATCCATTCGAAGCATTATATGGTCGCAAGTGTCGTTCACCTGTTTGTTGGGACGATGTTGGAGAACGAAGATTGTTGGGACCGGATTTGATCGTGAAAACAGTGGAGAAAGTTAATAATATCCGGAATCATATGAAGGCAGCACAAGATCGGCAGAAGAGTTGGGCCGATACATCGAGAAGACCTCTAGAGTTCGCTGTTGGTGATCTGGTATTCTTGAAGATATCACCGACTAGAGGAGTGATTCGTTTTGGGAGTCGAGGTAAGCTTAGTCCTTGATTCGTTGGGCCTTTCGAGATTTTGGAGCGTGTTGGAGAAGTGGCGTATCGATTGACTTTACCGCAATTTTGGCGAATGTTCATGACGTGTTTCATGTATCTCAACCCCGAAAGTATGTTCGAGACAAAACACACGTGCTGGATCATTCGGAGCTGACTGTAAGAGAGGATTTGACCTTTCAGGAACGACCGACGTCGATCGTTGATCGAAGAGAAAATGTCCTTAATAACAAGGTTATCCCTCTCGTACTTGTTTCTTTGGGAAATCGCTCGCATGGAGAATCGACTTGGGAACGAGAAGACGAAATCCGATAGAAATTTCCACACCTATTCTTGTAGTTTCTTGATTGTTTATTCTTTCTTGTTCTTGGAATTTCGAGGACGAAATTCTTTTTGTAGTTGGGTATAATGTAACAACCTAGTTCATTTATACCAATTCCAGTTCTCGTATTTCCTTAATTGTGGTATTTTCTTGATTTATCGTGTTTTGGGTGTGAATAGTATTTTACATTTTACATTGCATTCGACCCGCTTGCTTGAACTTGTTTGATTCATGTCTATGGTTTATCCTGACTTGTTACGTAGACTGGTGCACATTCATGAGTACTGCATACTGGCATTTTATCTGGCATTGCATCTTTTACCATATAACATTTTAAGTCATGTAAAATATTTTAAAAATACATTGCATAGCCTGCTTGATGCCCCTAACCCTGTCGTAGCATCCGCGCATCTTGTTCTTGTCCCGTTCAGTGAAACGGAGTTGTTTGGATGGCTATGCGCACGTACGTGCATCCGTTCTTGGGGGTATGTATTTTCGTTACCCGAGCTTTCATTTTTAAATTTGGTCGTCGCATATATTTTTCATATTTTAAAACTGAATTTTTAGACCCGACCCGGGCGTGTTTTGGAATATTTTTGTATCCCGCCAAAATTCAAATTTTAATTAATATAATATTTATTTTATATTCAACTGTTTAAATTTATAAACTAACAAATCTTTTAAAAATTAAAATCTAAACCTATCTAACTAAACCGGCCCCACCCCCTCTCTCTCCTCTTTCATTTTCTCCTTCTCTCTCTTCCCTTTCTCTCTCTCTCTCTCTCCCCTCGCTCGAGTCTCTCTCTCTCTTCACTAACCGACGATATTCTTTCTCCTCACAGTTCCTTCTCTATCCTCTCGATCTGGCACTCTCTATCTCTCTCCTCTCGATCTCTCTCTCTCTCTCTCTTTACGCACTCTCTCTGTCTCTCTCCTCTCTTCCTTTCTCTCTCTCCCACGTTCTTTTTCCTTTTCTTCTCCTTCATCTTCATTTTCTGTTTCCGACTTCGCTGCCTCCTCGCGTTCGCGCCCGTCGCTCGCCTCCACCGTCGCCGACGCCACCTCCGTCCACATCAATGCCCTCGCCTCCACTTCCTCACCCTCATCCACCTCCTCTTCTCCTCCTTCATCCCAGACTGAGCCTGCACCCATACCCGAACCTAACCTATCAACTCCCCTCGCCGTCGCCGCCTCAACCCCCTCGTTTCCACCCTCGCCTTCGTCGTCACCATCTCCTTTCTCCTCCCTCTCCTTCCTCCTTCATCCTATACCCGACCCCATAACTGCACACCCCCGACACCAAGAAACTGCACCCCTGCAACCTCCTCCTCGCCCACGTTGCCTTTGCCGGCACCATCACCGACGACCATCCTCGTCGACGTCCCCTTGTCGCCTTCTCCAACCCCGAGCCAACTCCAGATCAGAACCCTACATCCCGATCTCTTTCTTTTCCTTTACCTGAAACCTTAGCACCCACTGCCCTTGGCCGGAACCATCGCCTGAACCTTGCCGTCGACGGCCCGTCGTCGTCGTCATGTTCCCTGCCTCACCTCACCTCCCTTCTAAACCCAGAACACCAAACCCTAGTTTCCTCTTTCCTCCTCTTCTTCTTCTTCTTTTCTCTTCTTTTCTCTTTCTTGATCTTTTCCGGTGATCGCCGGAGACCCGTTGCCGACATCACCTCATCACCTAGACCTCCTCTGACCCAGAGCACCACACCCTAGAGACCACCTTCTCCTTCTTCTTCTCCTTTCTTCTTCTTCTTCCTTTCTTTTCTTCTCTTTACTTCTTGATTTCTTGTTTTCCGGTCACCCGCCGGAGCCGTGCCATTGCCGACGGTCCGAACAACCCAGTGGACGTTTCCTACCTACGCGGTTACATTCTTGCATTGCCTGGTTCTTTTCTGTATGTGTGTGTGTGTGTTGCGACGTTTTACCGACGTTGGACGTGCCGTGCGTATCCGTACCGCGATTCATCGAGGCAAGTTAATCTTGCTACATGCCATATAACTCATTATAAACCTATTTAAATAAATATCACACCTGTATTTTAAATCAAGCACCCCATGTTTCATATTACAGCTTTTTGATGTTCCGTTTACATCTGTATAGTGCATTTCAAATCTAGGGCATGCAAACCAATCTTAAATACATGCTACATTACTTTAGATGCATCTATTTTAACAAATATAATAATTGAATTTCAAATCGAGCATCCAAAGTACTCGTTTCACAATTTTACAATGACCGTATGCATCCATTCATATCATTTCAGATCTAGGTCATGAAAACTTATCTTGTCACATACTATATTACAATATACTGCACCCAATGGAATATTTACATCACATATTTCTTAGTTGTACATCCCACATTACCATTTTACAGTTTTACTGATTTCGGATACCCGTTTGCATCCATCTCATTTAAAATACATATAACTGCATCCATAGATCACATTAATAACACTGTGATGTTAACATCCCATGTTTAATAAAGTGCATCCTAATTAGTATTGGAACTATAAATGTAACCCTAATCGATAATTGTGCATCCATATCTTTGAATTTATATCTATTTGCATACCATATCACATTATTCCATTTTATTGTTATATTAGTACTCCATACTTGTTTTTGTGTACCCATACTTATTACAGTTTGATTATGAGCATCCACTTGATACTTGTGCACTACCTGACATGAACTGATACACTACTACTTAACACGACTTAATACATGTGCACTACTTGACATGATTTGATTCCATGTACACTACCTGACATGACCTGATGTATCACAGCCTGACTTGATACCGATCTTGTTACTAATGCCGACAACCTTGACCTGTTATCCCTACGGACATTTCCTGTTGTCTATTCAGACAAACCTGTACCTGCTTTATCCTGTGTTGGCATTAGCTCCAGATTTATCAATACCTGACTTGAACCCATAACTTGGGGGTATGGGGAAATCAATGATGAAACCTGACTTGTAACTCGACAGTTCGATGCCTTTACTGATCAGTCTTACGGGCTAGGCCAGCCCCGGAATGATGCTGCTGACATCATTCTGTATGTCCACGGTAGCGCCCCGGCCGTCTAACAGACGCCAAATGCGGAACAAAAATGTTTTACAACTGGCGCTATCGCGTACTATAACCCGGATCTGCCATTAAAGCTAAACTAACAAACTACAAAGTGGGTTGAAATGTTATACCGAACGATCCGAGTCCTTCGGTCTTCAACCATCATCCCACGCTTTGTTGCGGCTGCTCCGATCTCCTGAATCTCCAATCTTCTCGTCCAGGTGGCACCACGTCGACGGATCTTTAAACGGGCTCCCGCCTCTGAACCGAGGCAACTCGATCATCAAGTTTGCTAAAAGAGATGACCAAGATTAATGTAGAGAATGAGTAGAACATTTTGTCTCGTCACGTCCAAAGCTATGGACGAACGGTTAGTGAAGTTGCCTTTTGGATCGGGTGGAAATGTGAAATGAGTATCAATCAAATTTCAATATACTAAAACTATCATCTTTTCTCAAATGAACAACCATATTGCCTCCATCATAATGGCCGGCCAATATATAGAGAGGAGAAAGTGAGTGTAGGAGCAAGGAGTGGTAACCATAAGATAAAGAAAGAATGAGTCACAATAACACCTTGTATGAACACATTCAATGCAAATGATGAATCATTAACCCTAGTCATCAAACATCATTAAATGCACTAATGAGTCACAAAGATGCATGAACCTAGTCACTACCTTCTAGAAGCCTCTAGAAACTTCCACACTCATCTCAAGAAAAGATAAATCCGTATTTAACCGAATGTTAAATACGGCCGATAGAAAACTGGAAACTGGCAACTTCCAAAAGTAATCCTGAAACGAATTTCAGGATAATCCCAAAACAGTATAAACATACCCGCATTTGTATTACGACCGAATACAAATGCAACTGAGACAAAGATATTATATCTACACAGTATAATACTGGGATCCGGCTTAAACCAAAGCCTACCAGTATTATCTGCCCGAAAAACGACACGTGCGAAAACGCACGTGCATTTTCCAAACCCAGCCATGAAACCATACGGCCTCTACAACGTTTCTCCCGAACTTGGGAAAGTGTCTGCGGGGGACTCTAATGACTCATCAACACACTGGCACTGGGTATAACCACTAGCACGTCAGAGGTACTGGCTGTACGTAACGGTTGCCTATGTATTGATTGGAAGGGAAGCTGACGAGCGAACTCATCTATAAACCCTACTGAGCCTAACAGTGACAATATACATACAGTCCGGTCCGTTCGTCTATGAGTATCGCATATCGTCCTAGGGGCTGGTAACGTCAGACCCCTAATAGCAGTATAAGTCATGTCGGAGTGTAGCCCAGAACACCCTGAGATACTACTGGAGTACCTACCAGTAAATCTCCTGCCTCGGCTGAGGGCTATGTGTAATGGCTCTCCTAGACATAGCGCAATCTCACCCCCAATACCGGGAGAGACGAATCCCCTACCAATCCGCTCACTAGCCTCCATGTGGCTCGGGACTGTACCCAAAAAAGACCTGTTTGCACGACTCCTTTGAGCCGTGGTAGGGTAGAAATCAAAGCACAGTGGGAACTCACACGAGACAAATGACGACCTCAGGTCGATGAACTAACCTGTACACATGTCACCAGGGAACTGCTATCTGACGATATGTATAATACCAACTAGCATGTTCCCGGCGAGTCCTGTCCGGTGTACTCATAACCTAATGAGCACCTATATACATCTTAGGTGATCCTACTGACACCAATAGCTTGTGAGACCGGCCATCGCCCCTCGTCGGGGTATCGACTGTATACACTAGTCTACTCTGGAGTATCGATGCCCTGTCTCGAAACTCCCGCGACTAGGGACACTTTAAGGATGTGCTTACAGACCCTAGCTCCCACGTATATGATCGCCATCATACTGCTGGTAGTCAAGCAAGAATCCTATGGGCTCTATCATCATGCAATAGTGAACTAAAGCATGTATACGATGATAAAGTCAAACCAGATAGCATACTATCATCTCGAGTAAGACTGTCATATCGGTATAGGTCCTGCCTCAACCATTGCAATCACGTACCTGCGATCCAATAATTGACTTTGAGAGCACTATCTCCAACACATTCGTCTTTACATACTACCTTTTACTGCCTAGCGGCACGTCTCGGATTCAGCCCGTGAGTCTTGACCGTGGTCCCGGGCACGCACGGGATACTATTGAGTTACACCGACGATTCATCAAATTGATTTCACAGACTTGAGAGTAGTTAACCCAGTAGCACAGTTTAGATTACTTTCTGCACGTCACCTGTGCCGTTACCCTTCACTGTCTTTATTTATGTTACTGTTATGCTCACTTATTACATTTATGTACCCTTTTATAATTCATGTCCGCATGTCTTGTTACCTCCTGTTCATTTATTGTTTGATATTATGACGCACTGACGTCTGGGTTTTGTAAGTCGACGTTAGACACCCCACACGATTCGGGGAGGCGGAATAGGTAAAACAATCATTTTGTTTAAAACAAATATCGACTAACTTACGGATCTTTGCCAAACCTTAACTAACAACATCATAGGAGGGATTAGCTACTATGATAGAAGATTATACCTAATGAACCAAGTCCTTCTTGTTCCCGTTGACCACCTCCTCGTCGGCCTCCTCATTGTAATAGAAGATCCATCCGAGAGCTACTTCTCCAAGCTTGACCTATAGCTTGAGGTAACTAGGTTACTAAAAGTGCTAATCAAAGCAACCTAGAGGATATAAAGTAGGATTAGGGATCAAATAGTCTTGCTAACCCTTGATCTCAACACATGAGAGGTTAGGGTTAGGGTTTAAAGAGAGAGAGCTTGAGGAGAGAGAAGGTGAGAATGAGAATTCTTTTGGAATAATGAATCATTGTGAATATATATGAAGCATAAGATATTTATTAAATGAATAACAAATAACAATTATCATCATGCTTCATTAATTCACCTAGTGATTCATCTCATGAGTCATTTAAACAATAAATGCATCATTAACTCTATGGATGAATCACACCATGAGTCATTAAACCAATAAATGCAAATGCCACATAAGCCCTCCACCTCATCAACCTTCTAGAAGCTTCTCGAAAATTTACGAGAACGCCCCTCCTATCCGTGAAAACACGGAAATACTAAAACTGTATAAATCCAATAATCCGATACTAGAATCTGGCTTAAACCAAAGCCCGCTAGTAAAAACTGTCCAAACATCGTACGTGCGATAAAACACGTATGTGTCCGAACCCTGTCGTAAAACCATACGACCTTTATATCGTTTCGCCCGAAGCAGGGAAACTCTCTGTGTGGGACTCTAAAGACTCGACTACTACGCTGGCAGTGGGTTTAACCATAGACCGCAAGCGGCACTAGCTGTACGTAACGGTCCCCAGGTAGATGTCGATAAGAAGGCCGATGAGGAAACCCATCCGAACTCCTACTGAGCCTAATGTGACAATCTTCGTACAGTCCGGTCTGTTCGTCTAGAACTTTCGCATATCGGGCCTAGGGGGCAGCAAGCGTCAGTCCCCTAAAAGCGGTATAAGTCGTGTCGGAGCGAAGCCCATTACACCGTGAGAAACTACTGAAAAACCTACCAGTAAATCTCGCTTGCCCTGGCCAGGGACTTTGCGTAATGGCTCTCCAGACACAGCGCGATATCAACTCCCAATACCGGGAGAGACGAATCCTGTCTAACCGCCACTGCCTCCAAGTTCTTCGGGACTGCACCCAACTGCTACCTGTTTGCACGACTCCTTTGAGCCATGGTAGGGTAGCAATCTAAGAACAGTGGGAACACACTCGAGGCGAAGCAGTAGTGTCAAGTCTGCGGACTATGCTATACTCATGTCACCTGGGAACTGTTAACCGACGACGCGTATAATACCAACCAACAGTTCCCTGTGAGTCCTGTCCGGTGTACCCGTAACCCAACGAGCACCTGTATACTATCTTCAGTACGACGTACTAATGGCTGTGGGACAGACCATCTCCCCAACTGGGATGAGAAGCGTACACACTAGTCTACTCCGGAGTATCGATGCCCTGTCTCGATAATCCTACAACTAGGGACCTGAAAAAGGATGTGCTTGTAGACTACCCAGCCCCCACTAGTGTGACTGCCATCATAACGCTGGTAGGCAAGCAAGATCCTAAGGGCTCTATCAATACGTACACATATATTAAGATAGATAGAAACCAAGTAGCATACTACCATGTTTAGCAAGACTGTTAATATAACTGTGAATATCCCAAGCTTCCATTAAGTAATATACAATTTAGTATGATACAATAATGGCCCCTAGGGCATATACACTAACAATCTCCCACTTGCACTAGGGCAATATACTGGCGTATCGAAGACCGATCATCTCGAGTAGCCTCTCGAACTGAATCTGAGGTAGGGCCTTTATGAATGGATCAACGGTGTTCTCCTCTGTAGCAACTCTCCGGACCTCGATCTCCTGGCGATCTATGATCTCCTTGATCAGGTGATACCGCCTTAAAATGTGTTTGGACTTCTGATGGGACCTGGGTTCCTTTGCTAAAGCTATAGCTCCGTTGTTGTCACAATACAACGGTATTGGATCAACAATGGTAGGAACCACCTAAAGTTCTGTTAGGAACTTCTTCATCCAGATCGCTTCTTTTGTGGCATCGCAAGAAGCAATATACTCTGCTTCCATCGTCGAGTCAGCAACGGTGTCCTGCTTGGAACTCTTCCAGCACACCGCCCCTCCATTGAGGGTAAAGACATAACCTGACATGGACTTGGAGTCATCCTTATTACTCTGGAAGCTGGAATCTGTAGGGTTACTAGGCACTGCCACAAGGGTCTATAAGGCATCAACCATGCCCGATTTAAAATTTAGTCGTGCCGAACAACCCCAAACCAAAATCTTAGACTAGAGATTAGGCGAAAACAAGCATGTTAAACACTTTAACACTAAGTGAGAGGGATTATAACCTTTGTAGATCCGATCCTTCACTTCTTAAGCTCCGTGTTGAGGTCCCTTCACTGCGATCATCGTGCATCCGGACTCTAGAGGGGCTCCACGAAGAGAAAGATGCATGCTTGCTTCCGATCTTCGATAACAAAGATTATCTACCTTGAAGTTTCTTTAACACATGCTCTCACTCACAAAATGATGTGAACACCCTCATCTAAATGGCAAGGGTAGATGAGGATGATGAAGTAGGATTTTTTCTCTCATTTGTTTTCTTATTCTCACTCACTTTCATCACAAAAATCAAAGCAAGAAAGCTTTGCAAAGAGGAAGAAGAAGATGAAGAATCATGAATCCTTTTGTGATGAACAATGAAAGTCAAGTATCAGGTTAGAAATGCAACCATGGTCAATATAACCTTTGTAGAGATTTAACTAGGGCTAGGGTTTTGGTTTGGTTAAAGAATGAGTCACTTAAAATATCAACACAAATATCTTTGCACAAAACAAAACAAAACCTTCTAGAAACATCTAGAAAAGCTTAACCCAAATCAAACCCTAACCATGTTTAATCTCCACTAATCATGTTGCATTAATAACCACATCATGTTACAATATTATATATCACATATATAATATTTATTGTAACAAAATAAAGTTATACAATTAACATATGTCGCATATATATTAGAATCAGCAAAGGCCTCGATCTTGAGGTCTTTTCCGCCGTAAACCAAGAACATCTCCTTAGTCCTTCTCTGGTACTTGAGAATGTTCTTTACTGCTATCCAGTTCTTCTCCCCTGGGTCTGACTGATACCTGCTTACCACGCTCAGTGCGTAAGCTACATCTGGTCTGGTGCACAACATCGCATACATTATAGAGCCTACCGCAGAAGCGTAGGGTATAATAGACATGCGATCCCTTTCCAAATCAGTATTGGGAGACATCTCTTTGGAGAGGGTGATTCCGTGACAAGCCGGTAAATTACCGCGCTTAGAATCTTCCATACTGAATCTTTTCAGTATAGTGTTGATATACCTGGACTGCGAAAGTCCCAACATCCTCTTGGATCTATTACGATAGATCCGGATCCCCAGAATATAAGAGGCATCACCCAGGTCTTTCATGGAGAACCTGTGTGACAAGAATCCTTTGACAGATTGTAGCATATGAATGTCATTTCCTATCAATAGAATGTCATCCACGTACAAGACGAGAAATACGACAGTTCGTGCTACAATTTTACTATATATACATGGCTCATCTGGATTTTTGATAAAGTCATATTCTTTGACCGTTTCATCAAAACAGATGTTCCAACTCCGCGATGCCTGCTTTAGTCCATAAATGAACTTAAGCAACTTGCACACTTTCCCGCTGCTCCCACTTTTATTGAAACCTTCTGGCTGATCCATATAGACGCACTCTTCTAAATTACCATTCAGAAAAGTCGTCTTTACGTCCATCTGCCAGATTTCATAATCATGGAAGGCAGCAATGGTAAGAAGGATCCGAATGGATTTGAGCATAGCCACTGGAGAAAAAGTTTCGTCATAGTCCAAACCAGGTCTTTGACGAAAACCCTTTGCAACAAGTCTAGCCTTATAGGTTTCCACCTGTCCATCTACACCAATCTTTTTCTTGAAGATCCATTTTCAACCTATAGGTTTTACCCTATCTAGAGCAAAGTCTAAAGTCCATACTTTGTTGGTGTACATGGACTCCATTTCGGTCCGCATTGCATACAGCCATCGTACCGAGTCGCCGCTCTGGATGGCCTGCTGGAAGCTAGTAGGTTCATCATCATCAATGATGCAATCCTCTCTATCCCCATCTATGAGAAAACCGTAGTATCTCTCAGGCGGATGAGACGGCCTACTACTCCTGCGGAAGGGTGCGTGAATGTCCTGTTCTTCTTGAACTACTGGTTCTACCAAACTTTCAGTAGTAGTTTGTGGTTCTGGAATTTCTTCCAGTTCTATTTCGCTCCCACTTGTTTCCTTTTCTAAAAACCACTGTTCTAGAAAATGGACATGACGAGAAACAAAAACCTTTTGTTCCTCTGCGTAATAGAAGAAATACCCCTTAGAGTTCTTTGGATATCCCACAAACTTACACTGTACCGATCGTGCCTCGAGTTTGTCTGCATGTTGTTTTTTAACAAAAGCTGGACATCCCCATATCTTCAGATGCTAAGGATAGGGTTTCTTCCCACTCCACATCTGATATGGCGTGGTAGGCACAGTCTTGGTAGGAGCCCTGTTCAAAAGATATGCCGCTGATTCTAGCGCATAACCCCAGAAAGATCGCGGTAACTCAGCATTACTCATCATGGAACGTACCATATCCAATAGGGTTCGATTCCGTCTCTCCGATACACCGTTGTGCTGTGGAGTGTATGGAGGAGTAAGCTGAGAGAGAATTCCTTTCTCTTTTAGGTAACCTAGGAACTCGGCACTTAAGTATTCACCACCTCGATCAGATCTCAGTGTCTTGATACTTTTGCCGGTTTGGTTTTCTACTTCATTCTTATACTTTTGGAATTTCTCAAAAGCCTCGGATTTATGTTTCATCAAGAAAATGAATCCGTACCTAGAGTAATCATCCATAAAAGTAATGAAATATGAAAAACCACTTCTTGCATGTGCAGACATTGGACCACATACATCGCTGTGTATGAGTCCTAAGAGCTCGCTCGCTCTTACTCCATGTCCAGTGAATGAAGTCTTTGTCATCTTTCCTTTGAGACATGATTGACAAGTGGCATAAGATTGATATTCGAACGGATCCAAATATCCTTCTCTATGTAACTTAGTTAACCTTGTTTCATTGATGTGACCTAGTCTACAATGCCATAAGAAAGCTTTATTTATATCTGGAGACTTTCTTTTTAGTGTGTTCTGGACATTGAAAATCTGTAATTGGTTTAAGACATATATACCGTTATCTAGTGTACCGGACCCAATCAAACCATGATTAAGATGGATGTTAACAACATCGCTTACAAACGTGAAATCATAACCTTCTTTTGATAACAACGAAACCGATATGATATTACACGTTAAACTGGGTACAAAAAAACAGTTATGCAAAACCAAAATATGTCCACTCGTCAATCCAAGGTGATAATCCCCTACGGACACAGCACCCACGCTAGCTCCGTTAGCAACCTGGAGGGTCATATCACCAACCTTCAGCACTCTTGGTTTCTCAGTGCCTGCAATGAATTGCATATATGAGATCCTGATCTGGTATCCAATACCCAGGAAGTAGAGTTGATTGACAGACAAATTTCAATTACAAACACACCTGAAGTCGAAGCCACAGCTTGCTTCGGTTCCTGGTTCTTAGCATTCCAAGCTTTGCAATCTTTCTTCCAGTGCCCTTTCCTACGATAGTGGAAGCACTCGTCCTTTGCCACTACTGGCACTGCAATCTTTTTCTTTCCCTTGACTCCCACCTTACTAACACCTCCTCTAGGTTTGGTAGCGGCTTTATTCTTCCTTGCTTTGGGCCTAGTCTTGGACCCGGAAGAAGAAGCACCGCGAAAAAACATAGCGGGTGTTTCCCTTGCCTTCTGCAAGGTGCCCTCTGCACTCCTCAACATGTTAAGGAGTTCTGGAAGTTCAACTTCTTTTCTTCGAATGTTGAAATTCAGAATAAACTGGGCGTAGGTGGAAGGAAGGGACTGAAGAATCAAGTCTGTATAGAGCTCGTTCTCCAAAGTCGTCCCGAGGTCCGCGAGCTCTTCTATATAGCCAATCATCTTTAGGACATGTTCTCCTACAGATGATCCGACGGCCAGCCTCGACTGAAACAAGTTCTTCGAGGTCTCGTATCTTGCTATACGAGATTGCTCTCCATACAGATCTTTTGTATGGAGAAATAAGGATTCAAGATCCATATCCTCGTGCCTCTTCTGATGTTCATTATTCATAGAGGCAAGCACGATGCATTTGGCCTTCGCGCAATCTAACTCCCAGGTCTTGTGGATTTCCTTATCCGCAAGACTGGATTTTGAACCAGGGACAACAGGTGCCTTAGCAGTAAGGACATACCCCAATTTGTCATAAGTTAAAGCCATTTTGACATTCCGTAGCCAATTTTTATAGTTTGGCCCTGTCAGTATATTTTTCTCTAATAGTAACTTAAGGCCTGTCATGTTTTGGGTCGCTGCAATGAGTGAGAGAGAGAGAGAGAGAGAGAGAGAGAGAGAGAACACTTTAGCATGATGCTCTTGCAAGTTTAGAGTGGTTTTTAGTTTATCTAAACTGGATGGCTCCCACTTTTTCTTGAATCCTTCCTCAAACCAAAAAGGAAGAACTAGCCAGGACTATTCTCACCGTACAATACTTACTTAACCGTTCAGCCAGGCCGGTGTCGGTACTTCGAGGGAGGTTTTCCAACGCTTTCGCGAAGTTCCTTAATTAAATAACCTCTTTTCTCTGGGGGTGTAGCCCCGCTGACACCTTTCTCGGCACCTACTTGGTTTATAGCATTGATCGTTAAGTGACGAATCTCCTGATGAGTAGCGGATACTCACAGTAGAATCGGGATCCAAATATCATCGTGTGATAATGCTGAAGGAATCCTACCAACATTCTGTAAGTCTACGGTAGCGCCCCGGCCTTCTACAGACGCCAAATGCGGAACAAAAAACTTTTAACTGGCGCTATCGTATACTTTAACCCGGATCTGCCATTATTGCTAAACTAACAAACTGTAAAGAGTGTAGAAAGGTTATACCGAACGATCCGAGTCCTTCGTTCTTTAACCATCATCCCACGCTCCGTTGCGGCTGCTCGGATTTCTTCGATCTCCGATCTGCTCGTCCAGGTGGCACCACGTCACTGATTCTTTAAACGGGCTCCCGCCTCTGACTCGAGGCAACTCGGTCGTCAAGTTTGCTAAAAGAGACGACCAAGAATGATGTAGAGAATGAGTAGATGACTTTGTCTCACTTCGTCCAAGTCCGTGGACGATCGGTAAATGAAGTTGCCGAGGGAATCGGGTGATGGAATGAAATGAGCTGTGAAATTCCATACACCGAAAACTATCATAATCTTTTACAAATGAAACATCAAGTGTGTTATGAGAGAGAGGAGGGGCCGACCATATATATATGGATGGGGGGGTGAGTGTAGGAGAGGGGGAGGTGACAACAAGAACAAATATCTAGATCAAATATCTTAAGCATTACAAGAAACATTAATGCTAAAGGATGAGTCATAATAACACATCATCTAACCATTAATGCAACAATTAATACCAAGATGAGTCACTAAGCCACCTCACCATCTAGAAGCTTCTAGAAGCACGACTCAACCTTATCCAAGAAAAGATAAATCCGTCTTTAACCGAATGTTAAAAGACGGCTGATAGAAAACTGGAAACTGGCAACTTCCAAAAGTGATCCTGAAACAACTTTCAGGATAACCCCGTAACTGTATAAATATACCCGCATTTGTATTACGACCGAATACAAATGCAACTGAGACAAAGATATTATACCTACTCAATATAATACTCGGATCCGGCTTAAACCAAAGCCGACCAGTATCATCTGCCCGAAAAATAACACGTGCGTAAACGCACGTGCATTTTCCGAACCCTGCCATAAAACCATACGGCCTCTACAACATTTCGCCCGAACTTGGGAAACTGTCTGTGGGGGACTCTAATGACTCGTCAGTACCCTGGCAGTGGGTTTAACCACAAACCGTCAGCGGCACTATCAATGCGTAACGGCTGCCCATGGACTGACCTCAAGGGAGGCCGATGAGCGAACTCATCCGGAAACCCTACTGAGCCTAACAGTGACAATGTATATACAGCCCGGTCCGTTCGTCTATGAGTATCGCATATCTGCCTAGGGGGCTAGTAACGTCAGACCCCCAATAGCAGTATAAGTCGTGTCGGAGTGTAGCCCAATAACACCCTGAGATACTACTGGAGTACCTATCAGTAAATCTCCTGCCATGGCCATGGACTTTGTGTAATGGCTCTCCTAGACACAGCACGACCTCTTCCCCAATACCGGGAGAGACGAATCCCCTGCCGATCCGCTCACGTGCCTCCATATGGCTCGGGACTGTACCCAAAAACTACCTGTTTGCACGACTCCTTTGAGCCGTGGTAGGGTAGAAATCAAATCACAGTGGGAACTCACACGAGACAAATGACGACCTCAGGTCGATGAACTAACCTGTACACATGTCACCAGGGAACTGCTATCTGACGATAGATATAGTACTAACTAGCAGATTCCCGGCGAGTCTTGTCCGGTGTACTCATAACCCAATGAGCACCTGTATACATCTTAGGTGATCCAACTGACACCAGTGGCTTGTGAGATCGGCCACCGCCCCTCGTCGGGGTCTTGACTGTACACACTAGTCTACTCCGGAGTATCGATGCCCTGTCTCGAAACTCCCACGACTAGGGACCACAATTAAGGATATGCATATAAACTACCCAACTCTCACGTATATGATCGCCATCATACTGTTGGTAGTAAAGCAAGATCCTAAGGGCTCTATCAAAGTGTAACATGTAATCAGTCACCTGAACATGTACACGACTGATAAAGGCAAACCAGATAGCATACTATCATCTCGAGTAAGACTGTCCGACCGGTATAGGTCCTCCGCAATCATTGCAATCACGTACCTGCGATCCAATAATTGACTCTGAGGGCACTATCTCCAACAATCTCCCACTTGCACTCAAGGTTAATTATTGCGATGTCGACTACTCACAGCCCGTGTGAAACCGAACATCCAACTCCTCTACTAATCAGTTTCACAAAGCCCGTTTGTAAAACTATTGTGTTCAAGAAATAGCCTCAGTGAGTGGATCCGCCTAGATGTTTTTTTTTCTCTGTCTCTCTAAATCTCAAGTTCGCGGAGAAAGCCATCTCCCGAATTGAGTAATACCTGTCTTAGAATATGTCTGGATATCTGATGGGACCTAGTTCATAAATGAACTTCAAATCCAAACTTCTTAGACTGTATCGATCACTGAACCTAATCAGTATCTGGCACCATGCCACCCACAGTATCCTCTTGGACCACCTGTCCATAATATTGTTCCTCATCAGAGGGAAAACTATAACTCTGACAATCACTCTGTCAACCATGTCACCTTTGAAGCCTGGAATGATAATCGTCTCCCAAAGGATGCTGCCGTTATCAAATCCGTAGAACATATACTTATGTTCTATAACTGCTTCCTTATGTTTCTCCAGGATTGGATTAATACAAACTTATTGCATCTAGTGCAAAAACAACATCTGGTGTGGTACTTGACATCTCATGATTGACTCAATTGCCTAAGCAAGTGATATGCCAATCATGCAGATCCCTCTCCACTTTAGTCTGTAAGACACCTTTAGAGAGGGTGACTCCATCACCTGCAGGTACACCACCATGATAGGAGTCATCTATTCTAAAAACCATTAGAATACTGTCAAAGTACCCACATTGGGAAACAACCCAAATCCAGATCTAAAAAACCATAGATCTAGAAACCAGAATGTCAAATATTATATCCATATCCTGTCTGGAGAAACAACTGTGTGATGACCACAGTACAACCTATCGTAGTATAGGAATTTTACTTCTTACTCTGTGTATGTCATCCAGATACCATGACATCACACCCTACTACCTTCTTAACAGATCCATCCCCTATTCTGATTGAAGTCAAACCCATGACTGTCACATCAAAAATAGATGATCTTTCTCCGCTATAACTGCTCAGGTCTATAAATAGACATAAGCTACTTGCCCACTAAACTTCCGCTGCTCCCACTGACTACGACAACCCTCCTACCGGGTCTCATATCCTGGAACAACAGTAGTGTCAAGTCTGGGTAGATAATAACCTCCTTGTCACCGTCCTTGAGGCTACCGGAGTACCTCTCGTGTGTCTGAGGTTACCCACCATATCTGCGGAGTGGCTATTGGAATGTCAAACCTGATTGAATATATAGGTCCTATTAAATTTTCTGTAATCGTTCGCGGTTCTGGAATCACTTCCAGTTCTACCATACTCCCACTACTGTTTTCTGAAAAAGATCCATTTTACTAAAACTGTGGCGAGTCAAGAATAATATCACTATTGATCTTCCAAATGGTAGAATATCAACCCTCGTCATAGCCAGGGTCAACCCACAAACAGCCATTACAGAAACGTGCCCTGAGTTATCCAGAGTCTGGTTTTAAGCATAAGCTGGACAACTCCCCGTACCTTAATATCTTTTAAGGTACGAACTATTCTATATCCAATATAGAAACTTTGGCACTAATTTAATTGGAACCAGATTCAAATCATGCAACTATCTCCAGTGCATATCAACTTAATGGAAAGAGGCTAATCAGCATTACTCAACTTAGGAATCCATCTAATTATGAGCAACCTGAAAGAGAAAACACGTTTCTCAAAACCATCACTATCATCTGAATACCAATCACAAGAATCTACATCTTCGATCTCTTGGAAGAATCCCGATACTTGTGACACCTGGTTCTCTACTTTATTCTTATACCCACAACTTCTCAAAACTTAGACCTTGTATTTCTACGAAACACTTGTCTAAATATTAGAGAAGTTATAAGTAAACAGAACATAGTACGAGGACCTACCCCTTTGTCCTGATGGACACTTGGACAACATACAATACTCTGTATAAGTCCGCTGAGTTTAAACAACTCAAAACCTGTGCGTCGTAGGTTGAAAACTGTACCCTGGCTATTTCCTCAAATATCACCAATTACAACGAATTCCGATATAATGAGGATATTTACCTAATTCCCAATAACTTACTCCCACTCATCATCTGTAAAACCATACAGATATGAGAATGAAACCTGGTAAATACATACCCTTGGAGTAAGTATCTAATTGGGAAAGCAGTTTTCTTTTAACAATGCACTGAAACATGAAAATGTTTCGTAGGGGTACCCTGGTATTCATAGCAATGCCTCTTCCATAATCCAATTCATGACTTTAACCGTATATTTCACTGCCATCTCTCCAAGTCCCTTTATTTGTCTTTAGTCGTTATCTCCTTTACACCATCGTTAGGCTAAATGGTTTTCTTCCTTTCCTACCGTTCGGCACCAGCCTATGGTTTGGAAGAAGAAAATCCAGTAAGCATAATAGGTGTACCCTCCTAAACCAAGGAGTACTCGCATCTTGAGAGAAGGTGATGATAAAAGACAACTGAATAATACCTTATTCTTTTAAAGGTGAAATAGGAGTGGCGATGAAGTACGCGGTTTGGTCGTGAATGATAACAGTCGCAATTTACTTTGCCCTCTTTCTAATCCCTTTATTTTGTCTTTACATATTACCTTCTGCACACCCTACTTAGGCTAATTGGTTTTCTTCATTCCCTACCTTTCGGCACCAGCCTATGGTTTGGAATAAGACTATCCAATAAGCGTAATAGGTGTACTCTCCTAAACCAAGAAGCTCTCGCAACCTGAGAGAAGGTGATAATAAAAGACAACTGAATAAACCAATTCTATTTCTCCTGAACCTGGATCCATCCTCGAAGAAGTCCCTTTGAGTTCGTATATAACCATACGATGGATCTATCTAATGGAAGTGGATATCCGTAGTAATACGGGTGTTCTGAGAAATTCAAAGGGTAAAAGAAGGAGTGGCAATGACTTATGCAACTCAGACAATCCAAAAGCCAGTATTTTAAGAAGGTTCGGTCAACCTGGTCACTGAGTCATAGTCTAGGGTCGGTCAAAGGTCGCTGCCAAAGAGAGAGAGAAAAGAAACACTCTGCGTGCACTCTAACCTAGATCAGAATGGTTATCACTTTATCTAATCCGGAAACCTCCCACTGTCCTGTCAAATTCTCCTCCAAACCAGAAAGAAGAATCAATCGGGATCACCCGAAGAGTAAACCGACTCATCAGTGGGAATAAGGATCCAACTCTCTGTTGGAGATAATGCCCTCAGAGTCAATTATTGGATCACAGGCACGTGATTGCGATGATTGAGGGAGGACCTATCCCGGTAAGACAGTCTTACTCGAGATGATAGTATGCTATCTGGTTTACCTTTATCATCGTGTACTGCTTTAGGTGACATGACAGGTCGCTATTGCACGTTGATAGAGCCCCTAGGATTCTTGCTTGACTACCGGCAGTATGAGGGCGATCATATACGTGGGAGCTGGTAGTCTATAAGCACATCCTTAAAAGGTCCCTAGTCGTGGGAGTTTCGAGATAGGGCATCGATACTCCAGAGTAGACTAGTGTATACAGTCGAGACCCCGACGAGGGGCGGTAGCTGGTCTCATAAGCCACTGGTGTCAGTTGGATCACCTTAGATGTATACAGGTGCTCATTGGGTTATGAGTACACCGGACAGGACTCGCCGGGAACATGCTAGTTGGTCTTATACCTGACGTCAGATAGCAGTTCCCTGGTGACATGTGTACAGGTTAGTTCATCGACCTGAGGATCATCATTTGTCCCGTGTGAGTTCCCACTGTGCTTTGATTACTACCCTACCACGGCTCAAAGGAGTCGTGCAAACAGGTTTTAGTTGGGTACAGTCCCGAGCCACATGGAGGCAGTGAGCGGATCTTCAGGGGTTCGTCTCTCCCGGTATTGGGGGTGAGGTCGCGCTGTGTCTAGGAGAGCCATTACACGAAGACCTTGGCCAAGGCAGGAGATTTACTGGTAGGTATTCCAGTAGTATCTCAGGGTGTTCTGGGCTACACTCCGACATGACTTTTACCGCTTTTGGGGGTCTGACTTTTACCAACCCCCTAGGCCCGCCATGCGATGCTCATAGACGAACGGACCGGACTGTACGGATATTGTCACTGACAGGCTCAGTAGGGTGTCAGGATGAGTTCGCTCATCGACGTCCCTTTTAGTCAATAGCTGGTGGCCCGTCACGTATTGGCTTATACCTCTGACGTGCTAGTGGTTAAATCCACAGCCATAGTATTGACGAGTCTTTAGAGTCCACCACACTTTCAGTTACTCAAGCTTTCGGGCGAAACGCTGTAGAGGCCGTATGGAGATATGGCAGGGTCCGATCAGATACGTGCGGTATTGCACGGATCAGGATCGGACGGTTTGTACTAGAGGCCGTATAGATATATGGCAGGGTTCGATCAGATACGTGCGGTATTGCACGGATCAGGATCGGACGGATATTACTAGTCGTCTTTGGTTTAAGCCGGATCCTAGTATAGTACAGTGTAGATTTTGTCTCATTGCATTTGTATCCGGTCGGGATACAGATGCGGGTGTGTAGGCATAGTATGGGGGTTTTCCTGTAATTTATTACGGGACCAGTTTTCTGGAGTTGCCAGTTTGCTTTCCGTTCCGGCCGGTTTTCCTTTGTTCTTTCCCGGCCGAACTTTTCCGATGGAGGGGGTTATTTGCAATTGTGCAAATAACATTTGTGGAGGGGGTTTCTTGCAAATATATTCATTATGATATGTTTAGCATCTTTCATCCATGATGGTGCATTAAAAGAGATTTGAAAGGGTATGGAGTGATAAGCATGGTTGATGTTTCTTTGCTTTATGATGTGGTCACCATTTCTATCTCCTACACTCACCTCCCTCTTGTGATATACTTTGTCTCCACCATTCTCAATTGTGCATGGCCGGCCACAACTATGAGGAGAGGGAAAATGAGAGAGGTTCATTTCATTTGGTGTGGGAAATTAATCATCCATCTCATTTTCATTGCTACCAAAAATCCCCAAGTTCATATCTTGTTGATTCCTCCATCAAGGCAACTACAAACCCCAAATGAGACTAGCTTGATCTACACCACATTCTATAGCACATCTTGGGCATGTCGACTTGCCAGCTTCATGCCCGAGTTGCCTCGGTATAGAGGCGGGAGCCCGTAAAAGATACAGGCGATGTGGTGCCCTTCCGGCTAGGAGGCGACGACCGGAGTTTCCGCAGAAGATCGGGACGATGAGGAGAAGACCGGAGGACTCGGATCATTCGGTATATCTCTTCCCCTTCTTGTAGTTAGCTTAGACTTGTTAATGGTTCGATCCGGGTGTTTAGTGCGCGGTGGTGCCGGTTTGCTAAGTCCGCAAAATTAAAGTTTATCACCGCTTCCGCATATTGGCGTCAGATTGACCGCCGGGGCACCGCCGTGCACTTACACTCTCATCGCATGATAACGTGATGGAATGCATCCACGTTACTCATACTCCAGAAGGTATGCGCATACTTGGCAAGTTTTAGTTTCTTTAGAAACTCCCGATATGATTTTTGCCCCATGCTCTTATAACCTTGGCTTTGGTCAAAATGTCATAAGTCACATGCCAAGTTCTACCCGTCACTATCTTGTCAATTTGAACCCACCCGCATATGCCCCTGACTTTGGCCAATCGGCAGAACGACTGTCCCAAACTAACTCATCTATCTATGCAACAAATGAATACCCAGCAGCTACCAAACACTATGCCTTAACTTTGGCTAAAATGCATAGCTTGAATACTACTGAATACCCAAAAGAAGTGACGGAGGGCTACGGCTGTTTTTTGGCGAAAAACCTTTAACGTAGTGAACTTGATATCGCTGAAGGAACCTGATAGCTTTTTAAAATATAGTGGCGAAAATCTTTTGCTAAAGAGGTCACTCCCAGTAAAGGGATCTCGGCTCTTTCCTCGTGGAATGAGGTGCAGGATATTCCACTGAATACCGCTATGCAAAGCAACTTGTAATCGACTATAGTGAAGTTATTACCCTGACGCAAACTTCTGCCCAAGGGGTCAGTCCTGGTGAAGGGATATCGGCCCTTGCCCCGTCGAATGAGGTGCAGGATATTCCACTGAATACCGCTATGCATAACAAAAGGAAACGTCTTTGCAATAACACTTTTTAAATTTGTTCCAACAACAGTAAACAGGTTTGCTTTACTTTGCATTGATCAGAATCAACGCAGTCCCATCAATCGATCACACCAGAAAAGAACGAAAATAAAATGTACGTATATGCCATCCGCATTCGTCACTGGCTCCCGTCATCACCCGTTAGGTTACTTAACTAACGACAGAGCGGGGACTGGACTAGCGCGGGTGTAAAACATATACAACATCTAATAGTATATAAACCAATATACAATAATCGCTCCAGGCGTGATAATATGCAACATTACAGAAAAGTAATAAGCATCACAGAACAATACAGATAATCTGGGATCCCCGGGTTTTACAGAGCCGCTGCTGAAACCCGACGTTCCCCTGTCGTGTGGATAGCCTGTGCAATGAAACCTAGACCCCTACGGGTGCGGCAAGTTACCCGCCAAAACCTGAAGCGAGGCAGCCCCCTACAGCATAGTGAATGGACCACCCAGCACTTCACGGAATCCGGTAATCTTGGGCACCCCTCCTTGGGTCAACCTGTACCCCCTACGAGTGCGGCGAATAGTCTGCCAATTCTAGAGTGGGGCCCCTCTGCCTCTCAAAGCCATGAGATGCGGACCCGTTGCCCCTCCAGAACCCGGCTATCCGTGCACTCCGTCGCGGGGCAAAACCTAGTACAGTAATGAAAAATAGTACAACAGGTACATCGACCGCAACCTGGTTGTGCCCCAAAAGAATATTATACAACTGCCAGTGACGGCAGTCCACAAGTTGGACGCTCGCCCCGCAATATCAAATGTACAAATAAACTCAAACTGTACTACCATTGCACACTGCTATCCACCACGACAAATCCGCAACATCACAGCACAACACAGAACATCAACGCGAATGTCACGTTCGCAAACCCGTCTAAAAGAACTATAGCAATCAGACGCGGTTTACCGATCAAATGACATTCCCGGTCGGAGATATAATATAAGCACTGCAATCTAACATGTTTAAATTTCGATCGACTAAATATCAAGAAGTGGGCCCCACGAACAACTGTTGAACAGTAACAAAATCTGGGCCCAAAATATATATACCAAAAACCCCAAATTCCAACAGAGAAGACACAGACAAAATTTGGTGCACTGATCCCATAGAATGGCCGCGGATGTGCGGTCAAACCATGGGTTTGGCCGCGACTCCACGGCGCTTTGGTGGGATCACGTGCTCAAATTTGGTCGGTGTACTTCTGAAACCCTGCACAACTTTCTGTGATATGTGGAATATTTTTAGGACATCATTTAAAATCGACAGAAACTGTGAAATTGTAAAAATGCGGATTTTGATTTCCGGTTCGATCAATGTTTTAAACACGTTAGCACAAGTTAGTAAAGAAAAATGGTGAGGCTCTGATACCACTGTAAGTCTACGGTAGCGCCCCGGCCGTCTACAGACGCCAAATGCGGAATAAAAAAACTTTTAACTGGCGCTATCGTATACTTTAACCCGGATTTGCCATTATTGCTAAACTAAGAAACTATAAAGAGTGTAGAAAGGTTATACCGAACGATCCGAGTCCTTCGTTCTTTAACCATCATCCCACGCTCCGTTGCGGTTGCTCCGATCTCTTCGATCTCCGATCTGCTCGTCCAGGTGGCACCACGTCACTGATTCTTTAAACGGGCTCCCGCCTCTGACTCGAGGCAACTCGGTCGTCAAGTTTGCTAAAAGAGACGACCAAGAATGATGTAGAGAATGAGTAGATGACTTTGTCTCACTTCGTCCAAGTCCGTGGACGATCGGTAAATGAAGTTGCCGAGGGAATCGGGTGATGGAATGAAATGAGCTGTGAAATTCCATACACCGAAAACTATCATAATCTTTTACAAATGAAACATCAAGTGTGTTATGAGAGAGAGGAGGGGCCGGCCATATATATATGGATGGGGGGTGAGTGTAGGAGAGGGGGAGGTGACAACAAGAACAAATATCTAGATCAAATATCTTAAGCATTACAAGAAACATTAATGCTAAAGGATGAGTCATAATAACACATCATCTAACCATTAATGCAACAATTAATACCAAGATGAGTCACTAAGCCACCTCACCATCTAGAAGCTTCTAGAAGCACGACTCAACCTTATCCAAGAAAAGATAAATCCGTCTTTAACCGAATGTTAAAAGACGGCTGATAGAAAACTGGAAACTGGCAACTTCCAAAAGTGATCCTGAAACAACTTTCAGGATAACCCCGTAACTGTATAAATATACCCGCATTTGTATTACGAACGAATACAAATGCAACTGAGACAAAGATATTATACCTACTCAATATAATACTCGGATCCGGCTTAAACCAAAGCCGACCAGTATCATCTGCCCGAAAAATAACACGTGCGTAAACGCACGTGCATTTTCCGAACCCTGCCATAAAACCATACGGCCTCTACAACGTTTCGCCCGAACTTGGGAAACTGTCTGTGGGGGACTCTAATGACTCGTCAGTACCCTGGCAGTGGGTTTAACCACAAACCGTCAGCGGCACTAGCAATGCGTAACGGCTGCCCATGGACTGACCTCAAGGGAGGCCGATGAGCGAACTCATCCGGAAACCCTACTGAGCCTAACAGTGACAATGTATATACAGTCCGGTCCGTTCGTCTATGAGTATCGCATATCTGCCTAGGGGGCTAGTAACGTCAGACCCCCAATAGCAGTATAAGTCGTGTCGGAGTGTAGCCAAATAACACCCTGAGATACTACTGGAGTACCTACCAGTAAATCTTCTGCCATGGCCATGGACTTTGTGTAATGGCTCTCCTAGACAGAGCACGACCTCTCCCCCAATACCGGGAGAGACGAATCCCCTGCCGATGCGCTCACGTGCCTCCATATGGCTCGGGACTGTACCCAAAAACTACCTGTTTGCACGACTCCTTTGAGCCGTGGTAGGGTAGAAATCAAAGCACAGTGGGAACTCACACGAGACAAATGACGACCTCAGGTCGATGAACTAACCTGTACACATGTCACCAGGGAACTGCTATCTGACGATAGATATAGTACTAACTAGCAGATTCCCGGCGAGTCCTGTCCGGTGTACTCATAACCCAATGAGCACCTGTATACATCTTAGGTGATCCAACTGACACCAGTGGTTTGTGAGACCGGCCACCGCCCCTCGTCGGGGTCTCGACTGTACACACTAGTCTACTCCGGAGTATCGATGCCCTGTCTCGAAACTCCCACGACTAGGGACCACAATTAAGGATATGCATATAAACTACCCAACTCTCACGTATATGATCGCCATCATACTGTTGGTAGTAAAGCAAGATCCTAAGGGCTCTATCAAAGTGTAACATGTAATCAGTCACCTGAATATGCACACGACTGATAAAGGCAAACCAGATAGCATACTATCATCTAGAGTAAGACTGTCCTACCGGTATAGGTCCTCCGCAATCATTACAATCACGTAACTGCGATCCAATAATTGACTCTGAGGGCACTATCTCCAACACATTCATCAAACTCCAAATGGTATGCATCTCTTTGCAAATTTCAGTTTCTTTAGAAATTCCCGATATAAATTTTTGCCCCATGCTCTTATGACCTTAGCTTTGGTCAAAATGTCATAAGTCACATGTCAAGTTCTACCCATCATTATTTTGTTAATTTGAACCCATCCGTACATACCCCTGACTTTGGTCAAATGATAATACGACTGTCCCAAACTAACTCATCTATCTATGCAACAAATGAATACCCAGCAGCTACCAAACACTATGCCTTGGCTTTGGCCAAAATACATAGCTTGAATACTACTGAATACCCAAATGAAATGACGAAGGGCTACGAATGGTTTTGGCGAAACCGTGAACGTAGTGAACTTGATATGACCGAAGGAACCTGATAGCTTTTAAAAGGAGTGGTTAAAGCTCCGCAATTAAAAAATATCTTCTGTTTTAAAAATAACCGAGTGGTTTCTTTTAAACTGTTCCAACGATTCAACTTTGGTTTATTTTCTTTGCATTATTATAATGCGTCCCATTAATTAATCTATCATTGCAGAAAACAAAGAAAATACAACGTCCTCTTATGCCATCTGCATTCATCACTGGGTCCCGTCATTCACCCGTTAGGTTACTTAACTAACGACAGAGCGGGGGCTGGGCTAGCGCGGGTGCAAAACATAAGCGACGTCTAATAGCTATCATATATAGATATTGTACATTCGTCAGACGCAATAATAGGCATTCCAGATCACAGATGAACATATTGGATTTTCTACGAATCCGCATTCCTTTTGAGCCTGCAATGAAAGACGGATTACACAGTCGTGATGAATAGCCAAAACCCCACCCTAGACCCCTACGGGTATGACAAACTACCCGCCAAGTACCCGAAGTGAAGCGGTCTCCCTCAACAACGTGAGTAGGCCACTAAACACTTCAAAGTACCCGGTAGTTTGTACACCCCACCTTGGGTCTATCCTAGGAGCAAAAATCAGTAAATGAAATAATACAACGGTGGCTACAACCGCAACCTGGATGTGCCCCGCAAAAGAATATTACAACAATTTACAAATTACATTTGAATGAAAGAAACGCTCGTCTCACATCCCCGGCTATCCATTCACGACAATCCAACAAGTCTACAAACACAAACAGTAAAAACATTACAGAAATGTGCAACCCCCTGCCAACCGACATACTAGCAGTTGGGGGAGGTTTACGAACACATTATATAAATCACAGATATAATCTAATTAGCCAAACATCGTAGAATTGCGATTGAGCAAACGCAAATGATTCTACTCTAAAAACTTCTCTGTGCACCTGAGACTTGAGCAGAAACAAAATATCCCAGAAATACCAAAATTAACATAGAAGAGTTACTGGGGAATTTTGGGGTGACTCGGCTTCAACTCGGCCGCGGATCCGCGGCGGATCGCTTGGATCGGCCGCGGTTCCACGGCTGTTTGGCCGAGTAAGGAACCCAAATTTCTCCAGTATTCTTATAATTTCCTGCTTGTAATTTTAAGGGTCCCTGAAAAATTTTTAGATCCCGTTTTAAAATCGACAGAAACTATGTGAAAATGATGTTTTTTCGGGTCGTTTTGCGATCGAATTTCTAACGACTTTGCTAACAAGTTAGTTATTGTTTAGCGAGGCTCTGATACCACTGTAAGTCGACGTTAGACACCCCACACGATGCGGGGAGGTGGAATAGGTAAAACAATCATTTTGTTTAAAACAAACATCGACTAACTTACAGATCTTTGCCAAACATTAACTAACAACATCATATGAGGGATTAGCTACTATGAAAGAAGATTATACCTAATGAACCAAGTCCTTCTTGTCCCCGTTGACCACCTCCTCGTCGGCCTCCTCGTTGTAATAGAAGATCTACCCGAGAGCTACTTCTCCAAGCTTGACCTCTAGCTTGAGGTAACTAGGTTACTAAAAGTGCTAATCAAAACAATCTAGAGGATATAGAGTAGGATTAGGGATTAAATAGTCTTGCTAACCCTTGATCTCAACACATGAAAGGTTAGGGTTAGGATTTGAAGAGAGAGAGAGCTTGAGGAGATAGAAGGTGAGAATGAGAATTCTTTTGGAATAATGAATCATTGTGAATATATATGAAGCACAAGATATTTATTAAATGAATAACAAATAACAGTTATCATAATGCTTCATTAATTCACCTAGTGATTCATCTCATGAGTCATTTAAACAATAAATGCATCATTAACTCTATGGATGAATCACACCATGAGTCATTAAACCAATAAATGCAAATGCCACATAAGCCCTCCACCTCATCAACCTTCTAGAAGCTTCTCGACAATTTACGAGAACGCCCTTCCTATCCGTGAAAACACGGAAATACTGAGACTGTATAAATCCAATAATCCGATACTAGAATCTGGCTTAAACCAAAGCCCGCTAGTAAAAACTGTCCGAACATCGTACGTGCGATAAAACACGTATGTGTCCGAACCCTGTCGTAAAACCATACGACCTCTATATCGTTTCGCCCGAAGCAGGGAAACTCTCTGAGTGGGACTCTAAAGACTCGACTACTACGCTGGCAGTGGGTTTAACCACAGACCGCAAGCGGCATTAGCTGTACGTAACGGTCCCCAGGTAGATGTCGATAAGAAGGCCGATTAGGAAACCCATCCGAACTCCTACTGAGCCTGATGTGACAATCTTCGTACAGTCCGGTCTGTTCGTCTAGGACTATCGCATATCGGGCCTAGGGGCAGCAAGCGTCAGTCCCTTAAAAGCGGTATAAGTCGTATCGGAGCGAAGCCCATTACACCTTGAGAAACTACTGGAAAACCTACCAGTAAATCTCGCTTGCCCTGGCCAGGGACTTTGCGTAATGGCTCTCCAGACACAGCGCAATATCAACTCCCAATACCGGGAGAGACGAATCTTGTCTAACCGCCACTGCCTCTAAGTGCTACGGGACTGCACCCAACTGCTACCTGTTTGCACGACTCCTTTGAGCCGTGGTAGGGTAGCAAGCTAAGAACAGTGGGAACACACTCGAGGCGAAGTAGCAGTGTCAAGTCTGCGGACTGTGCTGTACTCATGTCACCTGGGAATTGTTAACTGACGACGGGTATAATACCAACCAACAGTTCCCTGCGAGTCCTGTCCGGTGTACCCGTAACCCAACGGGCACCTGTATACTATCTTCAGTACGACGTACTGATGGCTGTAGGACAGACCATCTCCCCAACTGGGATGAGAAGCGTACACACTAGTCTACTCCGGAGTATCGATGCCCTGTCTCGATAATCCTACGACTAGGGACCTGAAAAAGGATGTGCTTGTAGACTACCCAGCCCCCACTAGTGTGACTGCCATCACAACACTGGTAGTCAAGCAAGATCCTAAGGGCTCTATCAATACGTACACACATATTAAGATAGATATAAACCAAGCAGCATACTACCATGTTTAGCAAGACTGTTAATATAACTGTGAATGTCCCAAGCTTCCATTAAGTAATATACAAGCTAGTATGGCCCCTAGGGCATATACACTAACAGGTTTTGCATGGCCTAGATCCTCTACCTTGTCGCAGGCTGATCAGGAGTACTTCCGCCGTTTGGCTGAGCAGTGAGGATCCAGTTAGTATCTAGTTTAGTTATGTTTTACTTTCCAGATTATTATTGTTTATTGGATCTATTGCTTCCGCATATTATTTCTTGACTCGTTTATTCTGGCATATGGACATGTACTAGATAGTTTATTTTATTTTTACTGTTCTTGATATCTCTAGTCAGCCATAATGTGACTGTGGAGGGATGTTTCCTATCCACAAGTAGCATGGTTGGCTCTGTCACGTGCCTATCTTATCGCACTTTGGGAAGCGGGGCGTGACAACTCTTATCCTCAAAACAATTTTGTTCAGCCGAATAACGATAAGGTTTCCTCGTTAGAACGAAGTCTGGATGCGTTTTTAAAACAATCTACGCAATCTTCAGCCAACATCCAATCGTCCATTCAGTCTTTGGTGCAATACACTGCTTCACATGATCAGAGCATCAAAACAATTGAAGCCCAAATTGCACAACTAAATGCTGCGTTAAGCGAGCGAGAAAAGGGTAAACTTCCATCTCAACCATTGCCAAATCCCGGTCACACACAAAATACTTATGTTGCTCATGAACAACAAAATCATAATGTGAGTGCCGTGACTACATTGAGATCTGGAAAGGTATTGCACAACAATGTTGGCAATAATGACACCCCGTCCGCCGCTTCTTCTTCTTCTTCTTCTTCATCTTCTTCAGAGCATTTTCTTTATTCTTCACAAGGCTCTATTTCTTCTAATTCGAACGGACCTACATCTCACTTCACGAAAACACCAACACTGGGATCCATTCCAACTCCGCAATCTACTCCATAACCATTGGACTCAACAAATTTTCAAAATGTTCCATTTCCAAACAGGTTGAGATCCAATAAACCTACTCCACAAATGGAGAAGATTGTGGAATTATTCAAACAGGTTAGCATTAACATACCTCTCTTGGATGCAATCCAACAAGTCCCTTCTTATGCTAAAATCTTAAAGGACTTATGCACCAAGAAGAGGAAATCGCAGGTACCTAAGAAAGTTTTCTTGGCTAGTGCGGTAAGTGATGCTTGTTGGAGATAGTGCCCTCATAGTCAATTATTGGATCGCAGGTACGTGATTGCAATGATTGCGGAGGACCTATCCCGGAAGGACAGTCTTACTCGAGATGATAGTATGCTATCTAGTTTGCCTTTATCAGTCGTGTACATGTTCAGGTGACTGATTGCATGTTACACTTTGATAGAGCCCTTTGGATCTTGCTTTACTACCAACAGTATGATGGCGATCATATACGTGAGAGTTGGGTAGTTTATATGCATATCCTTAATTGTGGTCCCTAGTCGTGGGAGTTTCGAGACAGGGCATCGATACTCCGGAGTAGACTAGTGTGTACAGTCGAGACCCCGACGAGGGGCGGTGGCCGGTCTCACAAGCCACTGGTGTCAGTTGGATCACCTAAGATGTATACAGGTGCTCATTGGGTTATGAGTACACCGGACAAGACTCGCCGGGAATCTGCTAGTTAGTACTATACCTATCGTCAGATAGCAGTTCCCTGGTGACATGTGTACAGGTTAGTTCATCGACCTGAGGTCGTCATTTGTCTCGTGTGAGTTCCCACTGTGCTTTGATTTCTACCCTACCACGGCTCAAAGGAGTCGTGCAAACAGGTAGCTTTTGGGTACAGTCCCGAGCCATATGGAGGCACATGAGCGGATCGGCAGGGGTTTCGTCTCTCCCGGTATTGGGGGCGAGATCGTGCTGTGTCTAGGAGAGCCATTACGCAAAGCCCTCGGCCGAGGCAGGAGATTTACTGGTAGGTATTCCAGTAGTATCTCAGGGCGTTCCGGGCTACACTCCGACACGACTTATACTGCTAATGGGGGTCTGACGTTACTAGCCCCCTAGGCGGATATGCGATACTCATTGACGAACGGACCGGACTGTATATACATTGTCACTGTTAGGCTCAGTAGGGTTTTCGGAGGAGTTCGCTCATCGGTCTCCCTTGAGTTCGCTCCTCGGCCACCCTTGAGGTCAGTCCATGGGCAGCCGTTACGCATAGCTAGTGCCGCTGACGGTTTGTGGTTAAACCCACTGCCAGGGTGCTGACGAGTCATTAGAGTCCCCCACAGACAGTTTCCCAAGTTCGGGCGAAATGTTGTAGAGGCCGTATGGTTTTATGGCAGGGTTCGGAAAATGCACGTGCGTTTACGCACGTGTCGATTTTCGGACAGTTGATACTGGTCGGCTTTGGTTTAAGCCGGATCCGAGTATTATATTGAGTAGGTATAATATCTTTGTCTCAGTTGCATTTGTATTCGGTCGTAATACAAATGCGGGTATATTTATACAGTTTCGGGGTTATCCTGAAATTCGTTTCAGGATCACTTTTGGAAGTTGCCAGTTTCCAGTTTTCTATCAGCCGTCTTTTAACATTCGGTTAAAGACGGATTTGTCTTTTCTTGAGATGAGTGTGGATTCTTCTAGAAGGTTCTAGATGAGGTGACTAGGATTAAATGGTGTTAAGTTTTCATTGGTTGCATTTAATGGTTCATTAATGCTTGATGAGGTGTTATTAGTGATTCATGCTTTGTTATTAATGGTTTTGGATTGCTTAAGATATTTTTGAAGTGAGAAGCATTCTCTTGTGGTCACCCCCTTCTCCTACGGTCACCTCCCTCTTGCTATATATGGCTTGCCCTCTCTCTCTCCTCATGCTCACTCTCACTTGTTGATTTCATTTTAGAGAGAAAAGATTATGAAAGGTTTTATCGGTGTATGGAATTTCACAGTCCATTTCATTCCATCACCCGATTTCCACGGCAACTTCATTAACCGATCGTCCACGGATTTGGACGAAGTGAGACAAAGTCATCTACTCATTCTCTACATCAATCTTGGTCGTCTCTTTTAGCAAACTTGACGATCGAGTTGCCTCGAGTCAGAGGCGGGAGCCCGTTTAAAGAACCGATCATGTGGTGCCACTTCGACGAGGACATCGGAGATCGACGAGATCGGAGCAGCCGCAACGGAGCGTGGGATGATGGTTGAAGAACGAAGGACTCGGATCGTTCGGTATAACATTCCTACACTCTTTACAGTTTGTTAGTTTAGCAATAATGGCAGATCCGGGTTAAAGTATACGATAGCGCCAGTTTAAAAGTTTTTGTTCCGCATTTGGCGTCTGTAGACGGCCGGGGCGCTAGCGTAGACTAACAGTGGTATCAGAGCCTCACCATTTTGCTATACTAACTTGTGCTAACGCGTTTAAAACATCGATCCGACCGGAAAACTAAAAACTGCAAAATCCATGCCCGACAGTTTCTGTTAATTTTAAACGGTCTCAAAATTTATTTCTGGATGTCTTAAAAATATGTTCAGGGAATTATAAGAGCCACGACAAAATTTGGGGTCGTGATACCTCCAAGCTGCCGCGGAAGGGCGGCCAAACCTATGGTTTGGCCGCGCAACCGCGGCCACGTGGGGAGCACGTGCTCCCAAATTTTGTCAGTTGGTTCTCTGTGGGATTTTGGGGTTTTTGGTATATAAAGTTTTGGCCCAGGTTTTGTTACTGTTCACCAGTAAGCAGTGGGGCCCACTTTTTGATATTTGGTCTTTGGTCGATCGAAATTTAAACACGTTAGTTTACAGTGCTTACATTATATCTCCGACCGGGAATGTCATTTGATCGGTAAACAGCGTCTGATTGCTATAGTTCTTTTAGACGGGTTTGCGAACATGACATTCGCGTTGATGTTCTGTGTTGTGCTGTGATGTTGCGGATTTGTCGTGGTGGATAGCAGTGTGCAATGGTAGTACAGTTTGAGTTTATATGTACATTTGATATTGCGGGGCGAGCGTCCAACTTGTGGATTGCCGTCACTGCCTGTTGTATAATATTCTTTTGGGGCACGACCAGGTTGCGGTCGATGTACCTATTGTACTATTTTTCATTACTGTACTAGGTTTTACCCCGCGACGGAGTGCACGGATAGCCGGGTTCGGGAAAGCAACGGGTCCGCATCTCATGGCTTTGAGAGGCAGAGGGGCCCCACTTCAGAATTGGCAGACTATTCGCCGCACTCGTAGGGGGTACAGGTTGACCCAAGGAGGGGTGCCCAAGCTTACCGGATTCCGTGGAGTGCTGGGTGGTCCATTCACTATGCTGTAGGGGGCTGCCTCGCTTCAGGTCTTGGCGGGTAACTTGCCGCACCCGTAGGGGTCTAGGTTTCATTGCACAGGCTATCCACACGACAGGGGAACGTCGAGTTTCAGCAGCGGCTCTGTGAAACTCGGGGATCCCAGATATCTGTATTGTTCTGTGATGCTTATTACTTTTCTGTAATGTTGCATATTATCACGCCTGGAGCGATTATTGTATATTGGTTTATATACTATTAGATGTTGTATATGTTTTACACCCGCGCTAGTCCAGTCCCCGCTCTATCGTTAGTTAAGTAACCTAACGGGTGATGACGGGACCCAGTGACGAATGCGGATGGCATATACGTACATTTTATTTTCGTTCTTTTCTGGTGTGATTGATTGATGGGACTGCGTTGATTCTGATCAATGCAAAGTATAACAAACCTGTTTGAGTTGTTGGAACCAATTTAAAAAGTGTTATTGCAAAGACGTTTCCTTTTGTTATGCATAGCGGTATTCGGTGTGAATATCCAGCACCTCATTCGACGAGGCAAGGGCTGATATCCCTTCACCGGGAAAGACCCCTTGGACAGAAGTTTGCGTCAGGGTAATAACTTTACTATAGTCGATTACATGTTGCTTTGCATAGCGGTATTCAGTGGAATATCCTGCACCTCATTCCACGAGGAAAGAGCCGAGATCCCTTTACCGGGAGTGACCTCTTTAGCAAAAGGTTTTCGCCACTATATTTTAAAAAAAGCTATCAGGTTCCTTCAGCGATATCAAGTTCACTATGCTAAAGGTTTTTCGCCAAAAACCAGCCGTAGCCCTCCGTCACTTCTTTTGGGTATTCAGTAGTATTCAAGCTACGTATTTTGACCAACGCCAAGGCATAGTGTTTGGTAGCTGCTGGGTATTCAATTGTTGCATAGATAAATGAGTTAGTTTGGGACAGTCGTTCTGCCATTTTGGCCAACGTCAAGGGCATGTGCGGGTGGGTTCAAATTGACAAGATAGTGACGGGTAGAACTTGGCATGTGACTTATGACATTTTGACCAACGCCAAGGTTATAAGAGCATGGGGCAAAAACGATATCAGGAGTTTCTAAAGAAACTGAAACTTGCCGAGTATGCGCATACCTTCTGGAGTATGAGTAACGTGGATGCATTCCATCACGTTATCATGCGATGAGAGTTGGATCCTGATTCCCACTGATGAGTTGGTTTACTCTTCGGGTGATCCCGATTGATTCTTCTTTAGGTTTGGAGGAGAATTTGACAGGACAGTGGGAGGTTTCCGGATTAGATAAAATGATCACCATTCTGATCTAGGTTAGAGTGCACGCAGTGTATTTCTTTTTCTCTCTCTCTCTTTGGCAGCGACCTTTGACCGACCCTAGACTATGACTCAGTGACCAGGTTGACCGAACCTTCTTGAAATACTGGCTTTTGGATTGTCTGAGTTGCATAAGTCATTGCCACTCCTTCTTTTACCCTTTGAATTTCTCAGAACACCCGTATTACTACGGATATCCACTTCCATTGGATAGATCCATCGTATGGTTATATACGAACTCGAAGGGACTTCTTCGGGGATGGATCCAGGTTCAGGAGAAATAGAATTGGTTTATTCAGTTGTCTTTTATTATCACCTTCTCTCAGGTTGCGAGAGCTCCTTGGTTTAGGAGAGTACACCTATTACGCCTATTGGATAGTCTTATTCCAAACCATAGGCTGGTGCCGAAAGGTAGGGAATGAAGAAAACCAATTAGCCTAAGAAGGGTGTGCAGAAGGCAATATGTAAAGACAAAATAAAGGGATTAGAAAGAGGGCAAAGTAAATTGCGACTGATATCATCACGACCAAAACCGCGTACTTCATCGCCGCTCCTATTTCACCTTTAAGAAGAATAAGGTATTATTCAGTTGTCATTTATCGTCACCTTCTCTCAGTTGCGAGTACTCCTTGGTTTAGGAGGGTACACCTATTATGCTTACTGGATAGTCTTCTTCCAAACCATAGGCTGGTGCCGAACGGTAGGGAAGGAAGAAAACCAGTTAGCCTAACGATGGTGTACAGAAGGTAACGACTAAAGACAAATAAAGGGATTTGGAGAGATGGCAATAAAATATACGGTTGAAGTCATGAATTGGATTATGGAAGAGGCATTGCTATGAATACCAGGATACCCCTACGAAACATTTTCATGTTTCAGTGCATTGTTAAAGAAAAACTGTTTTCCCGATTAGACACTTACTCCAAGGGTATGTATTTACCAGGTTTCATTCTCATATCTGTATGGTTTTATAGATGATGAGTGGGAGTAAGATATTGGGAATTAGGTGATCATCCTCATTATATCGGAATTCGTTGCAATTGGTGATATTTGAGGAAATCGCCAGGGTACAGTTTTCTACCTACGACGCACAGGTTTTGAGTTGTTTAACTCAGCGGACTTATACAGAGATTGTATGTTGTCCAAGTGTCCATCAGGACAAAGGGGTAGGTCCTCGTACTATGTTCTGTTTACTTATAACTTCTCTAGTATTTAGACAAGTGTTTCGTTGAAATACAAGGTCTAAGTTTTGAGAAGTTATGGGTATAAGAATAAAGTAGAGAACCAGGTATCACAAGTATCGGGATTCTT
The DNA here is from genome assembly GCA_030015575.1 of Agapanthus africanus. Lineage (NCBI taxonomy): Eukaryota > Viridiplantae > Streptophyta > Magnoliopsida > Asparagales > Amaryllidaceae > Agapanthus > Agapanthus africanus. The sequence continues at coordinate 215,921,269 of JASDDO010000008.1, forward strand.
CAAAGAGATCGAAGATGTAGATTCTTGTGAATGGTATTCAAATGATAGTGATGGTTTTGAGAAACGTATTTCTCTTACAGGTTACTCATAATTGGATGGATTCCTAAGTTGAGTAATGCTGATTAGCCTCTTTCCATTAAGTTGATATGCGCTGGAGACAGATGCATGGATTTGAATATGGTTCCAAATTAAATTAGTGCCAAAGTTTCTATATTGGATATAGAATAGTTCGTATCTTAAAAGAAATTAAGGTACGGGGAGTTGTCCAGCTTATGATTAAAACCAGACACTGGATAACTCAGGGCACGTTTCTGTAATGGCTGTTTGTGGGTTGACCCTGGCTATGACGAGGGTTGATATTCTACCATTTAGAAGATCAATAGTGATATTGTTCTTGACTCGCCACAGTTTTAGTAAAAATGAATCTTTTTCAGAAAACAGTAGTGGGAGTATGGTAGAACTGGAAGTGATTCCAGAACCGCAAACGATTACGGAAAAATTTAATAGGACCTATACATTCAATCAGGTTTGACATTCCAATAGCCACTCCGCAGGTATGGTAGGTAACCTCAGACACCCGAGAGGTACTTCGGTAACCTCAGAGACGGTGACATGGAGGTTCTTATCTACCCAGACTTGACACTACTGTTGTTCCAGGATATGAGACCCGGTAGGAGGGTTTTCGTAGTCAGTGGGAGCAACGGAAGCATAGTGTGCAAGTAGCTTATATCTATTTATAGACTTGAGCAGTTATAGCGGAGATAGATCATCTAATTTTGATGTGACAGTCATGGTTTTGACTTCAATCAGAATAGGGGATGGATCTGTTAAGAAGGTAGTAGGGTGTGATGTCATGGTATCTGGATGACATACACAGAGTAGGAAGTAAAATTCCTATACTACGATCGGTTGTACTATGGTCGTCACACAGTTGTTTCTCCAGACAGGATATGGATATAATATTTGACATTCTGGTTTCTGGATCTATGGTTTTAGATCTGGATTTGGGTAGTTTCCCAATGTGGGTACTTTGACAAGATATTCTAATGGTTTTTGGAATAGTTGACTCCTAGCATGGTGGTGTACCTGCAGGTGATGGAGTCACCCTCTCTAAAGGTGTCTTACAGACTAAAGGGGAGAGGGATGTGCATGATTGGCAGATCACTTGCTTAGGCAATTGAGTCAATCATGTGATGTCAAGTACCACACCAAATGTTGGTTTTGCACTAGATGCAATAAGTTTGTATTAATCCAATCCTGGAGAAACATAAGGAAGCAGTTTTAGAACATAAGTACATGTTCTGCGGATTTGATAACGGCAGCCTTTTTCGGGAGACGGTTATCATTCCAGGCTTCAAAGGTGACATGGATGACAGAGTGTTTGTCAGAGTTTTAGTTTTCCCTCTGACGAGGGACAGTATTATGGACATGTGGTTCCAGAGGATACTGTGGGTGGCATGGTGCCGGATACTGATTAGGTTCAGTGATCCATACAGTCTAAGAAGTTTGGATATGGAGTTCATTTATGAACTAAGGTCCCATCAGATATCCAGACATATTCTAAGACAGGTACTACTCAATTCGGGAGATGGCTTTCTCCGCGAACTTGAGATTAAGAGAGATACAGAAAGAAACTTCTAGGCGGATCCACTCACCGAGGCTATTTCTCGAACACAATAGTTTTACAAACGGGCTTTGTGAAACTGATTAGTAGAGGAGTTGGATGTTCGGTTTCACACGGGCTGTGAGTAGTCGACATCGCAATATTAGCCTTGAGTGCAAGTGGGAGATTGTTGGAGATAGTGCCCTCATAGTCAATTATTGGATCGCAGGTACGTGATTACAATGATTGCGGAGGACCTATCCCGGAAGGACAGTCTTACTCGAAATGATAGTATGCTATCTGGTTTGCCTTTATCAGTCGTGTACATGTTCAGGTGACTGATTGCATGTTACACTTTGATAGAGCACTTAGGATCTTGCTTTACTACCAACAGTATGATGGCGATCATATACGTGAGAGTTGGGTAGTTTATATGCATATCCTTAATTGTGGTCCCTAGTCGTGGGAGTTTCGAGACAGGGCATCGATACTCCGGAGTAGACTAGTGTGTACAGTCGAGACCCCGACGAGGGGCGGTGGCCGGTCTCACAAGCCACTGGTGTCAGTTGGATCACCTAAGATGTATACAGGTGCTCATTGGGTTATGAGTACACCGGACAGGACTCGCCGGGAATCTGCTAGTTAGTACTATACCTATCGTCAGATAGCAGTTCCCTGGTGACATGTGTACAGGTTAGTTCATCGACCTGAGGTCGTCATTTGTCTCGTGTGAGTTCCCACTGTGCTTTGATTTCTACCCTACCACGGCTCAAAGGAGTCGTGCAAACAGGTAGCTTTTGGGTACAGTCCCGAGCCATATGGAGGCACATGAGCGGATCGGCAGGGGTTTCGTCTCTCCCGGTATTGGGGGCGAGATCGTGCTGTGTCTAGGAGAGCCATTACGCAAAGCCCTCGGCCGAGGCAGGAGATTTACTGGTAGGTATTCCAGTAGTATCTCAGGGCGTTCTGGGCTACACTCCGACACGACTTATACTGCTAATGGGGGTCTGACGTTACTAGCCCCCTAGGCGGATATGCGATACTCATTGACGAACGGACCGGACTGTATATACATTGTCACTGTTAGGCTCAGTAGGGTTTTCGGAGGAGTTCGCTCATCGGTCTCCCTTGAGTTCGCTCCTCGGCCACCCTTGAGGTCAGTCCATGGGCAGCCGTTACGCATAGCTAGTGCCGCTGACGGTTTGTGGTTAAACCCACTGCCAGGGTGCTGACGAGTCATTAGAGTCCCCCACAGACAGTTTCCCAAGTTCGGGCGAAACGTTGTAGAGGCCGTATGGTTTTATGGCAGGGTTCGGAAAATGCACGTGCGTTTACGCACGTGTCGATTTTCGGACAGTTGATACTGGTCGGCTTTGGTTTAAGCCGGATCCGAGTATTATATTGAGTAGGTATAATATCTTTGTCTCAGTTGCATTTGTATTCGGTCGTAATACAAATGCGGGTATATTTATACAGTTTCGGGGTTATCCTGAAATTCGTTTCAGGATCACTTTTGGAAGTTGCCAGTTTCCAGTTTTCTATCAGCCGTCTTTTAACATTCGGTTAAAGACGGATTTGTCTTTTCTTGAGATGAGTGTGGATTCTTCTAGAAGGTTCTAGATGAGGTGACTAGGATTAAATGGTGTTAAGTTTTCATTGGTTGCATTTAATGGTTCATTAATGCTTGATGAGGTGTTATTAGTGAATCATGCTTTGTTATTAATGGTTTTGGATTACTTAAGATATTTTTGAAGTGAGAAGCATTCTCTTGTGGTCACCCCCTTCTCCTACGGTCACCTCCCTCTTGCTATATATGGCTTGCCCTCTCTCTCTCCTCATGCTCACTCTCACTTGTTGATTTCATTTTAGAGAGAAAAGATTATGAAAGGTTTTATCGGTGTATGGAATTTCACAGTCCATTTCATTCCATCACCCGATTTCCACGGCAACTTCATTAACCGATCGTCCACGGATTTGGACGAAGTGAGACAAAGTCATCTACTCATTCTCTACATCAATCTTGGTCGTCTCTTTTAGCAAACTTGACGATCGAGTTGCCTCGAGTCAGAGGCGGGAGCCCGTTTAAAGAACCGATCATGTGGTGCCACTTCGACGAGGACATCGGAGATCGACGAGATCGGAGCACCCGCAACGGAGCGTGGGATGATGGTTGAAGAACGAAGGACTCGGATCGTTCGGTATAACATTCCTACACTCTTTACAGTTTGTTAGTTTAGCAATAATGGCAGATCCGGGTTAAAGTATACGATAGCGCCAGTTTAAAAGTTTTTGTTCCGCATTTGGCGTCTGTAGACGGCCGGGGCGCTAGCGTAGACTAACAATGCTCTTACCCAACCTTTACCCCAAAAACATAAGGACCCTGGCTGTCCTACAATTTCAATAACAATTGGGGATAAGAACATCAATCGGGCACTCTTAGATCTTGGTGCCAGTGTTAATTTGCTTCCCTACTCAGTATATGAACAATTAGGCGTTGGAGAGCTGAAAGCTACACGTTGTACTCTCCAAATGGCCGACCGATCCATCACCCATCCTAGGGGTGAGTTAGAGGATGTGTTGATCAAAGTAGGGGACTTCATTTTCCCCATTGATTTCATTGTTATGGACACACAGCCTGTAGCTAACCTCCGGAGCCAAATTCCGGTGATACTCGGTCGACCATTCCTTGCGACTTCTAATGTGGTGATCAATTGTCGAAATGGTTCGATGAACCTATCTTTTGGAAATATGACAATTGAGCTCAATATTTTTAAGTTGGGGAATTAGCCCTCCTAGCCTAATGCTAATATACTTGATGTTTGCTCGATCCAAGAGATCACGCAGGAGGACTGTGAGCTCGAAAAATTTCTGTTCGATCACAGCAGTTTTGACGCCACTAGTGCGTTCCTCCTTGATTCTGACACAGCTTTTACACCCGATAACGATTACGAGTGTTTCACTTTTTTGGACGATTTTGAAAACTCACCACCCGAGTTTGAGTCCTTTGAATTTTCGGATGGGTTAGCTGAACCATTCGACTCGGCTGCTTACACTCGTTTCGAACCATTGTTGGAATCCTTCGAGTTCGAAACAGTTTCACCAATTGTTTCGCCTCCAAAACTCGAACTCAAGCTGTTGCCGTCTCACCTTAAATACGCTTACTTAGGTGAGAATGAAACCCTTCCTGTTATCATTTCGGCATCTCTAGCTCTCGAGCAAGAGAAAGCCCTTTTAATGGTCTTACAAAATAACCGGCAAGCTTTTGGCTGGACTATGGCGGACATCAAGAGGATTAGTCCCCTCATAGTTGAACATCATATACATATGATGGATGATGCCAAGCCAGTAAGGGAGCCACAGAGACGCCTCAACCCCATAATGAAGGAAGCTGTTAAAAAGGAGATTGTAAAATGTCTAGATAGTGGTATCATTTACCCTATCTCAGATATCCAATGGGTTAGTCCCATTCACGTTGTCCCAAAGAAATCGGGTATAACGGTCATAACTAATGAGGCGAATGAGTTAATACCTACTCGCATCCAAACTGGGTGGCAAGTTTGCATCGATTATAGAAAACTCAACGCCGCGACACGGAAAGTCCACTTTCCGTTACCTTTTATTGACCAAATGCTAGAACGATTGGCTGGGTATCAATTTTACTGCTTTTTGGATGGCTACTCCGGCTATAATCAAGTTCCCATCGCCGAAAAGGACTAAGACAAGACCACATTTACTTGTCCCTTCGGTACATTCGCTTACCGTCGCATGCCCTTTGGGTTATGCAATGCACCCGCTACTTTCCAGTAGTGTATGATGGGTATCTTTTCACACATGGTGGAAAAAAATTTGGAGATTTTTATGGATGATTTTTCCATTTTCGGCGACTCCTTTGATGAGTGTTTGCTACACTTAGACACAGTTCTTACCCGTTGTAGGGATAAGAACCTCACTTTAAATTGGGAGAAATGTCACTTTATGGTACGAGAGGGTATTGTCTTAGGACATATCATCTCGCAAAACGACATTGAGGTTGATAAAACTAAGATTGAAGTCATTTCCAATCTTCCTCCTCCCAAGTGCGTCAAAGACATCCGAGCCTTCCTTGGCCATGCCGGTTTCTATAGACGGTTCATCAATGATTTTAGCAAGATAGCTAGACCCTTGACTCTTTTGTTAGCCAAGGACACATCTTTTGATTTTGACTCAAGATGCATGAAGGCATTCGAGTCATTGAAACACTCACTTATTTCTGCGCCCATTCTTTCATCTCCCGACTGGACGCTGTTAGTTGTATGTATGCCCTAGAGGCCAGTATTGTACAGATGTTGTATATTATATTGGATGCTTGGACATATATAGAGATGACTTTCTTGCTCGATATGATAGTATGCTATCTGGTTACTCTTTATCTTAACATGTACACTAGTCTCTTTATACTGTCTTGTAGTTACATGTTGGTAAAGCCCTTAGGATGTGTACTTGACTACCTGGACTATGATGCAGATCATACTAGTGGGGACATGGTAGTCTATAAGTACATCCTTCAAAGTCCCTAGTCGTGGGTGTATCGAGACGGGGCATCGATACACCAGAGTAGACTAGCGTATGCGCTTCTCGACCCATGTGATGGGCGATGGATGATCCCATATCCATTGGTGTTTGACATCAGAGATGGTATACGGGTGCTCAGTGGAGACTGGGTACACTGGACGGACTCGCCGAGAACTCCCAGATGGTATTATACCTCACGTCAGATGGCAGTTCTCAGGTGACACTTGTACAGGTTAGTCTGTAGACCCGAGATCGTCATAGAGTCTTGTGTGATTCCCATTGTGCTTTGATCTCCACCTTACCACGTCCATGAGGGCGTGCAAAACGGTGGTCTTTGGGTACAGTCCCGAGTCACATGGAGGCAATGAGCGATAGGAGGGGTTTCGTCTCTCCCGGTATTGGGGGTTGATGTTGCGCTGTGCTCGATTGGCCGTAACAGGGAAGTCCCTGGCCAGGGCTGATCAGAGATTTGCTGGTAAGTGTTACCAGTAGTTTCTCGACCCGTTACGAGCCTCACATCGGCACGACTTATCGGGTTATTGGGGTCTGACGTTTACCACCCCTAGACTTGATATGCGACATATCAGACGAAGAGACCGGACTGTACAGTAAGTGTTACTGGTCGGATTCGCAGGAGTATGAGCGGTCTAGCTCGTCGATCTTCTGATCGCTCAATACCCGGGTGGCCGTTACGTTTAGCAGACCGCTTGCGGCTTGTGGATGCTTGATATGATCATCATCTGCTACCGGCGTATTGACGAGTCTTTAGAGTCCTACACAGAGGTTTCCTGGCTCAAGCGAAACGAAATAGGAGCGCATATGAGATATGTGCAGGACCGAGAATAATGCGTGTATGTGATACCGCATTTCATTCTCACGATAAATGTTTCGATTGGTTATATTCGATATGACCTAGTTATCGAATCATTGATTCGATAAATCGATACATTGCATACTAGTCGGTTATGTGCGACATGACCGGATCATTGAATCAAATGTTGATTTAATGATTTAATGTATAATTATATATTTGATATATTACTTTGCATTAACTAGTATTGGTTCACTTTAAACGGATTTTTCTCACTTGGATTGCACATTGTATATGTGATATACTTTTGTGCACTTTTTGTATCATGTTTGATGATACTTGATCATTTAGTTAAGTGTATAGAATTAATCCATGGTTAATTTGATAATTAGGGTTTTGCATATTCATTTATTTATTTATTTATTTGAAATGGATTAAGATAAGAATGGTGGCTTTATTTGTTTTATGTTGAAGCTTCATGAAGCTTTGACTTTGCTAACCATTCTTGTCTTCATGCTTAACCCTAACCCACTCAAATGACCATGGTTTATTCTCTACACTTAACCCTAGTTTAAGTTATGATAAGTATTGTTTTTCTATTTCTTTTTTAATAGAACTTATCATAACCATCTTCATCTTCTTCTTCTTCAAGCTTGCTACTTTAATGGCAACTTGAGATCTAGTGAGAGAAATCCAAATCTAAAGTGAACCCACCTCCTATTTCTTCATCCTCTACCTCTTGCCAAGTGGTTTTGGGTGTTTTCTTCACAAGTTTCACTACTTTGTGAAGTCGGAGCTTGAGCTTGTGCAACCTCGACGTAGATCGTCTTTGACACGAAGCCGACGATCTATTCCGCACGTTTCTCCGATGAAGCCTTCACGAGAGTCCAAGGTTCAAGATGGACAGCGAGGAGACTTCGTTGCGGAGCCGTGGAGGTGGATATCCGGATCTTCAAAGGTTGTAATTTCCGTATACTTATAGTTAAGTGTTAACTAGCTTTTCTTTTCGCCTAAAATTCTAGCAACGATCCGTAGTCTAGGGTTTCTCGGCACAAAAATTTTAAAATTGGCATGTCCGATGCCTTGTGAGACCTTACTAGAGTGCCTAGGAACCTTTCACTGGTATCAGAGCCTAGCTAGAGCCTTAGGCGAAGTCCCGACGGAGTTTGAAGTCCGAACGAACCCGAAACTTTAATTCCAAGGTGCTCTCTGGAAAATTTCTGAAATTTTGGATTTTTGTCAATTAAAAACGTCCAGAAAATCATGCAGGGTCTTATATGAAATACTGTGAAATTCGAGGGCCTGATTCAACTTTTCCACCGCGGAACCGCGGCACGAGCTATGCATGCGCGGCGGTTCCGCGGCCGTACTGTCCCATTGTCAGGTGATTTTTCCACAGTAATTCATGTTTTCAGATATTATATTTTCTGGGTATTTTTGTTGTGACTCTGCAGAAGAGTATTTTGGGGTTGCTTTGGGGATTCAATTATTCGTTCGGGTTATCAAATTTCGTCTTTGTGTATTTCCGGATAATTTTTAGAATATGTTAAAAAGTTCGACCGGATATAAATACCCAATATTTCCCCTGTCGGGAAAATTCCAAGTGATGGATTTCTCCGTAGTTTAACGACGTTCTAAGTAGTGCAAGTAACGCGATGGACCCTCTAGAAGACAACAAACCTTAACTCGATTATGTGACCGTCTTGAACTGCCTTTTGAACCTTCGGGTTTGGGGCAGTACGGCGTGCCACATGTGAGGCGTTGGCTTGACCCTTCTACGGCTGGACCGTCGGTACTGAGGCATGAACTGAATGTTGTTAGACTTATTTCATGTGTTGGACTGTATCGGGAAAACTTGGGTATTCGACTGTTCGATCGGAAAGTTTAACATTATCTGTTTATCTGGAATGTGATACAATAATTGGAATTCACAAACAGTTATGAGATAACTGAATGAATGTTATAAATTTAGCAGTTTAGTCCCATATGATATTGAAAAAAGTTTTCGATAATGAGACTAAAATGCGGGATTTATATCTGTTAGGCATGTGATGTCTAAAGAAGTTGCGGATTCCAATTGTTGTAGTTTTACACTTTCTTTTCTGTGACCGTAAGTGTAGTATGTTCATATCGCCGGTTTCGTTGCTATATGTCAACGACAATTGGGGTATGCATACTTACTTACGTTGATGACATGTGATGTTATGTGTTGCTGGATATGTTATATTGGATCGTCGTATTCGAATAGCCGGGGGTTTTTATGTGAGATGAGTGTTTTTCATTTTCATTCATGTAAAAACTTGTATGTAATATTCTTTTATTTGGGGCACTTCCAGGTAGCGGAAGATGTCACCCTTTGTATATTATTTACTTTTCCGCATTAGGATAGACCCAAGGAGGGGAGCACAAGTAACCGGGTTCTGGGGTCCAGTGGGAGACCAACTCGAGGAGTCGAGTCCGGTTCTCCTAACCCTAGAATTGGCAGGGTTGCTTGCCGCTCTCGTAGGGGTCTAGGGGTGTGGGATTGGCTATTCATCACGACCGTGGAATCCGTGTTTTATACTGGCTCGTATTGAAAACACGGACGTCCTAGTATATCCAATATTTCATATGTTTATTCTGCTGCGATATCTGTGATGCGATTCTGTGATGGATTTAGTATATGATATATATGATATATTATATAGACGTTACTTATGTTTTACACCTGCGCTAGCCCTGCCCTGCTCTGTCGTTAGTTACCTAACCTAACGGTGCACGAGGGGACATCGAGGCGAATGCGGATGGCATAAGTGTACGTCATATCTATCTGTGATGTTTAGGTATTTAAATGATGGGACTTCATTAATGTGATTAATGAAAGATAAGAAACCTAAGATGTTGTAGAATCAGATTTTAAATAAAACAGGTAGCTACAGTTCTTGCTTTGCATAGCGGTATATATGATATGTTGGAGATAATGCCCTCAGAGTCAATTATTGGATCACAGGCACGTGATTGCGGTGATTGAGGGAGGACCTATCCCGATAGGACAGTCTTACTCGAGATGATAGTATGCTATCTGGTTTACCTTTATCATTGTGTACTGCTTTAAGTGACCTGACAAGTCGCTATTACACGTTGATAGAGCCCCTAGGATTCTTGCTTGACCACCAGCAGTATGAGGGCGATCATATAAGTGGGAGCTGGGGTCTATAAGCATATCCTTAAATGGTCCCTAGTCGTGTGAGTTTCGAGACAGGGCATCGATACTCCATAGTAGACTAGTGTATACAGTCGAGACCCCGACGAGGGGCGGTGGCCGGTCTCACAAGCCACTGGTGTCAGTTGGATCACCTAAGATGTATACAGGTGCTCATTGGGTTATGAGTACACCGGACAGGACTCGCCGGGAACATGCTAGTTGGTCATATACCAGACGTCAGATGGCAGTTCCCTGGTGACATGTGTGCAGGTTAGTTCATCGACCTGGGGATCGTCATTTGTCTCGTGTGAGTTCCCACTGTACTTTGATTACTACCCTACCACGGCTCAAAGGAGTCGTGCAAACAGGTTTTAGTTGGGTACAGTCCCGAGCCACATAGAGGCAGTGAGCGTATCTTCAGGGGTTCGTCTCTCCCGGTATTGGGGGTGAGGTCGTGCTGTGTCTAGGAGAGCCATTACACGAAGTCCTTGGCCAAGGCAAGGAGATTTACTGGTAGGTATTCCAGTAGTATCTCAGGGTGTTCTGGGCTACACTCCGACACGACTTGTACCGCTTTTGGGGGTCTGACTTTTACCAACCCCCTAGGCCCGCCATGCGATGCTCATAGACGAACGGACCGGACTGCACGGATATTGTCACTGACAGGCTCAGTAGGGTTGTCAGGATGAGTTCGCTCATCGACGTCCCTTTTAGTCAATACCTGGTAGCCCGTTACGTATTGGCTTATACCTCTGACGTGCTAGTGGTTAAATCCACAACCAAGGTGTTGACGAGTCTTTAGAGTCCCCCACATTCAGTTACTCAGCTTTCGGGCGAAAGGTTGTAGAGGCCGTATGGAGATATGGCAAGGTCCGATCAGATACGTGCGGTATTGCACGGATCAGGATCGGACAGTTTGTACTATAGGCCGTATGGTTATATGGCAGGGTTCGATCAGATACGTGCGGTATTGCACGGATCAGGATCGAACAGATATTACTAGCCGGCTTTGGTTTAAGCCGGATCCTAGTATAGTACACTGTAGACTTTGTCTCATTGCATTTGTATTTCGGTCGAAATACAGATGCGGGTGTGTATGCACAGTATCGGGGTTTTCCTGTAATTTATTACGGGACCAGTTTTTTGGAGTTGCCAGTTTGCTTTTAGTTTCGGCCGATATCCTTTGTATCGTTCATTGGCCGAAGATTGGTGGAGGAGGGCTTATTTGCATTGTTGCAAATAAGCATTTGTGGAGGGGGTCTTTGCATATTATCATGTCATGATAATTGTCCCATCATTTGACTTCATATGTTCTTGATGGCTTGACTTTTAGTAACCATCATGGTTGTTGATTACTTGTTTTGGAGTGTGGGTTATGGTTGTGATCATTGGATTATTTCATCATCTCTTTTCATCATTACTTCCACCCACCCCCTTGACCTTGCTCTCTCTTTCTCTCTCCAATCACACAAGGGGGGGTGGGCCGGCCATTCCAAGGGGAATGGAAGGGGATTCATTTTGTATGAGAGAAGAAAATATGATACATTCATTCTTATGTATGCTACATTTTTCCTACCTCTCTCAAAAAAGTTCTTTTTCCTCCACCACAAAAGGCAATTCCATGAACCCCAAAAATGAGACTTCTTCTCTAGATTTTCTACAGCATATCTTGGGCACGTCGAGTAGCCGGCTTCGTGCCCGAGTTGCCTCGGCATTGAGGTGGGAGCCCGTAAACGATGTAGGCGATGTGGTGCACTTCCGGCGACGAGGAGGAGACGGGACATTCCGCAGGAGATCGGGACGATGACGAGAAGACCGGAGGACTCGGATCTGTCGGTATACTTCTCTTCCCTATCTTGTTTGTAGCTTAGACTTGTTAATGGTTACGATCCGGATGTTTAGTGCGCGGTGGTGCCGGTTTGCTAAGTCCGCAAAATTAAAGTTTTTCACCGCTTCCGCATTCCGGCGTCGGATTGACGGCCGGGACGCCGCCGTGCACTTACAGTGGTATCAGAGCCTCGCCATTAACTTCGTCTAGCTTCGTTTGATGTGTTTTGCATTTCCGATCGACCAAAATTCCAAAACTTGCATTTTTTGTTCACATCAGTTTCTGTTGAAATATTTTGATCTCGAAAATTTTTTCAGGTTGTAAAATATTGATGTACTGGAAAATCTAAGAACTCTGTAAAATTTCGATGAAGTGAATCCACAGTTTGAGCGCGGAACCGCCGCACATACCCCCATTCCGCCGCCCTTCCGCCGCACACTGTGGAGATCACTGCACCAATTTTTTACAGAGGCTTTCTGGGCTTAAAATATGGGTTTTTGAATATTAAATTTGGGCCCAGGTTTTCTGTGAGTGCTACAGTTTTGATTGGGGGCCCACTTGTTAATTTTTGATCGATCGGATATTTTTAAACACATTTTTCACAGTATTTACATTATATCTGCGACCGTGAATGTCACTCGATCGGTAAATCCCGTCTAACTGCAATAGCCCGGTTAGACGGATTTGCGAACGTGACTTTCACGTTGATGTTCTATGTTTATGCTGTGATGTTGCGGATCGGTCGTGGGGGATAGCCTGGATGCAATGCTAGTACAGTGCTGTTGTATTATGTACATTTGATATTGCGGGGCGAGCGTCCGACATGTGGACTGCCGTCACTGCCTGATTGTATTATTCTTTTGGGGCACGACCTGGTTGCGGTCGATGTACCCGTTATATGTATATTTTACTTTCTGTACTAGGATTACCCCGCGGAGGGGTGCACGGATAGCCGGATTCTAGAAGGCAACAAGCCCGCATCTCATGGCATTGAGACGGAGGGGGCTTCATTCTAGGATTGGCGGGCTATTCGCCGCACTCGTAGGGGGTACAGGTTGACCCAGGAGGGGTGCCCAAGTTGCCGGATTCCGTGAAGTGCTGGGTGGTCCATTCACGGCGCTGAAGGGGGCTACCTCGCTTCAGGTTTTGGCGGGTGACTTGCCGCGCCCGTAGGGGTCTAGGATTTCATTGCGCAGGCTATCCACCCGACCAGGGGAATGTCGGGTTTCAGCGGCTCTGTGAAACCCGGGGATCCCAGATATCTGTATTGTTCTGTGATGCTGTACATTTCTGTGATGTTGCATTTCTTTCACGCCTTGAGCGAAATATAATATATTGGTATATATATTAGTAGATGTTGTATATGTTTTACATCCGCGCTAGTCCAGTCCCCGCTCTGTCGTTAGTTAGCTAACCTAACGGGTAATGACGGGACCCAGTGGCGAATGCGGATGGCATATACGTACATCAGTATATTTTCGTTCTTTTTGGTGTGATCAATTGATGGGACTGCATTGATTCGGATCAATGCAAGTTAAAAACAAACCTAATCTGATGTTGTTGGAACACTTTTCAAAAAGCTGTTATTGCAAGGACGTTCACTTTTGTTTTGCATCGTGGTATTCAGTTGGAATATCCTGCTCCTCTGTCAATGAGGCAAGGGCCGAGATCCCTTCACCGGGAGTGACCCCTTGGACAAAAGTTTGCGTCAGGGCAATGACTTCACTATAGCCGATTACTTTTGCTTTGCATCGCGGTATTCATTTGGAATATCCTGCACCCCATTCTACGGGGAAAAAGCCGAGATCCCTTCACCGGGAGTGACCTCTTTAGCAACGGTTTTCGTCACTGTATTTTTAAAAAGCTATCCGTTCCTTCGACGATATCAAGTTCTTTACGTTAAAGGTTTTCGCCAGAAACCATTCGTAGCCCTCCATCATTTCAGTTAAATATTCGGTAGTATTCAAGCTATGTATTTTGACCTCACGCCAAGGCATAGTGATTGGTAGCTGCCGGGTATTTATCTGTTGCATAGATAGATGCGTTGGTTTGGGACAGTCGTACTACTATTTTGGCCTATGTCAAGGGTATGTACGGGTGGATTCAAATTAACATGGATAATGATGGGTAGAACTTGACATGTGACTTATGATATTTTGACCTCACGCCAAGGTCATAAGAGCATGGGGCAGAAATCACATCGGGGGTTTCAAAAGAACTGAAACCTGCCAGATATGCGCATACCTTCTGGAGTGTGACACCGTGAGCGGATTCCGTCACGTTGTCATGCGATGATAGTTGGATCCCGATTCCCACTGATGAGTTAGTTTACTCCTCGGGTAACCCCGACTAATTCTTCTTTCAGGTTTGGAGGAGAATTTGAGGTACAGTGGGAGGATTCCAGATTAGATAAATTGGTAACCATTCTGATCTAGGTTAGAGTGCACGCTGAGTGTTTCTTTTCTCTCTCTCTTTGGCAGCGACCATTGACCCGACCCTAAGATTTTGACTCAGAGACCAAGTTGACCGAACCTTCTTAAACACTGGCTTTTGGATTGTCAGAGTTGCAAACCTCATTGCCACTCCTACTTTTACCCTTTTCTCCAGGACACCCCGTTTTACCACGAACGTCCACTTCCATTGGACAAAACCATCGTATGGTTAGATACGAACTCGAAGGGATTTATTCGAGGATGGTTTCCGGTTCTGGAGAAAACGGATAGGACTATTCAGTTGTCTTTTCTTTTCACCCTCTCTCAGGTTGCGAGTACTCCTTGGTTTAGGAGTAGTACACCTATTACGCAAATTGGATAGTCTTCTTCCAAACCATAGGCTGGTGCCGACCGGTAGGGAAGGAAGAAAGCCAATTAGCCTAAACGGTGTACAGAAGGTATTAAGTTAAGACAAAGCAAGGGATTAGTGAGAGGGCAAAGTAAATTGCAACAGATATTCACGACCAAACCAAGTATTCCCTCGCCAATCCTAAATCACCTTTGTATTTCTCCAGAACACTCCGTATCACTACGAAGATCCACAGTTTATTGGATACTCCATCGTATGGTTATATACGAACTCGAAAGGAACTTGTTCCAGTTCGGGGATGGATTCTGGTTCAGGAGAAATAGGAATAAGATTTATTCAGGTGACTTTTATCTTCACCTTCTCTCGCATTGCGAGTGTTCCTAGGATTAGGACAGTACACCCATTATGCTTATTGGATAGTCTTCTTCCAAACCATAGGCTGGTGCCGAACGGTAGGGAAGGAAGAAAACCATTTGGCCTAAGGGGTGTGCAGAAGGTAAAGACTAAAGACATATGAAGGGATTTGGAGAGGTGGCAAGGAATTACACGGTTACAGTTGTGAATCTGGATAATGGTAGAGGCATTACTAGGAATACCGGGATACCCCATCGAAACATTTCAATGTTTCAGTTTCACTGTGTACTGTTAATGGAAAACTGATTTCCCGATTAGATACTTACTCCAGGGTATGTATTTACCAGGTACGATTCTCACATCTGTATGGTTTTACAGATGATGAGTGGGAGTAAGTTATTGGGAATTGGGTGATCATTCTCATTATATCGGGATTCGTTGGAATCGGTGATATTCGAGGAAATCACCTGGGTTGTTTGCCGGTCGGCAAATATTTGGTTTTGAATATCCGCTTTTATGCACCAATTTCAAATTGATATATCTGTACGTCTATTTTCATAGAGTGAGATATACCTTTCTGAAATTATGTCTACGACATTTACCTATATCAGTGGATGGTTAGGTAAGGAGCATTAAACAGCGGTGTAATTCTTCTTGACCATAAGTACAGTTTTCAACCTACGACACACAGTGAATGAGTTATTCAGACTCAAGGGACTTATACAGAGTATTGTATGTTGTCCAGGGTCCATCAGGACAGAGGGGTTGGTCCTCGTACTATATTCGGTTTACTTATGACTTCTCTAGTTTTTAGACAAGTGTTTCGCGGAAACACAGGGTCCGAACTTTGAGAAGTTATAGGTATTTGAATAGAGTAGAGAACCAGGTGTAGCAAGTATTGGGATTCTTCAAAGAGATCGAAGATGTAGATACTTGTGTATGGTATTCAGTTGATAGTAATGATAAAGAGATTTTCCTTCTCTTTCAGGTTACTCATAATTGGAAGTGTTCCTAAGTTGAGTAACGCTGATCCGCCTCCTTCCATTTAGTTGACATGCGCTGGAGACAGCTGCATGATTTGAATCTGGTTCAATTAAATCAGTGCCTCTGTTTCTATATTGGATATAGTACAGTTCATATCTTAACATTGTTAAGGTACGGGGAGTTGTCCGGCTTATGATTAAAACCAGACACTGGACAACTCAAGGCACGTTTCTGTAATGGCTGTTTGTGGGTTGACCCAGGCTATGACGAGGGTTGACTTTCTACCATCTGGATGAACAATAGCAGTATTGTTCTAGACTCGCCACAGTTTTATTAAAAATGGATTTTTTCAGAAAACAGTAGTGGGAGTATGGTAGAACTGGAAGTGATTCCAGAACCACGAACGATTACTGAAGATTTGATAAGGAACCTAAAGATTCAATCTGGATTGACATTCCATTGGCCACTCCGCAGATTTAGTGGGTAACTTCAGGCACCCGAGAGGTACTACGGTAGCCTCAAGGACGGTGACAGGGAAGTTCTTGTTTACCCACGATTACCATTGCTGTTGTTCCAGGCTGCGAGACCCGGCGGGAGGATGAGTATAGCGTCGTTCTAAACTAGTTTTAGAAGTGTACGTCTATATGACTCTGCCAGAGGGTTGTCGTAGTCAGTGGGAGCAGCGGAAGCATTGGTGGACAGGTAGCTTATGTCTATTTATAGACTAAAGCAGATATAGCGGAGATAGATCATCTATTTCTGACGTGACAGTAATGGGTTTGACTTCATCAGAATAGGGGATAGATCTGTTGAGAAGGTAGTAGGGTGTGATGTCATAGTATTTGGATGACATACACAGAGTAGGAAAGGAAACTCCTATACTACGATCGGTCATACTTTGGTCGTCACACAGTGTTTTCTTCATATGGGAAATGGATTTTGTATCAAACATACTGGTTACTAGATCTATGGTTTTAGATCTAGATTTGGGTGGTTTCCTAATCAGGGTACTTAGACAGCATTCTAAGAGTATTTAGAATGGACGACTCCTGGCACGGTAGTATACCCGCAGGTGATGGAGTCACCCTCTCTAAAGGTGTCTTACAGACTAAAGGGGAGAGGGATGTGCATGATTGACAGATCACTTGCTTAGGCAATTGAGTCAATCGTGAGATGTCAAGTACCACACCAGATATTGTTCTTGCACTAGATGCAATAAGTTGACATTTGATCCAATCCTGGAGAAACAGTCGGAAGCAGTTTTGGAACATAAGTGGATGTTCTAGGGATACGATGACGACAGCCTCATTCGGGAGACAGTTATCATTCCAGGCTTCCAAGGTGACATGGACGACAAGGAGGTTGTCAGAGTTATAGTTTTCCCTCTGACGAGGGGCAGTATTTTGGACAGGTGATCCAAGGCAATACTGAGGGAGGCATGGCGCAGGATACTGATTAAGTTCAGTTGACGATACAGTCTAAGAAGTTTGGATTTGGAGTTCATTTATGAGCTATGTCCCATCAGACATCCAGACACATTCTAAGACAAGTATTGCTCATTTCGGGAGATGGGTTTCTCCGCGAACTTGAGATATAGAGAGACATAGAAAGAGACATCAAGGCGGATCCACTCACTGAGGCTATTCCTCGAACGCAATAGTTTCGCAAACGAGCTTTGTGAGACTGACTAGTAGAGGAGTTGGGTGTTCGGTATCACACGGGCTGTGAGTATGCGACATCGCAATAATTAGCCTTGAGTGCAAGTGGGAGATTGTTGGAGATAATGCCCTCAGAGTCAATTATTGGATCACAGGCACGTGATTGCGGTGATTGAGGGAGGACCTATCCCGATAGGACAGTCTTACTCGAGATGATAGTATGCTATCTGGTTTACCTTTATCATTGTGTACTGCTTTAAGTGACCTGACAAGTCGCTATTACACGTTGATAGAGCCCCTAGGATTCTTGCTTGACCATCAGCAGTATGAGGGCGATCATATAAGTGGGAGCTGGGGTCATAAGCATATCCTTAAATGGTCCCTAGTCGTGTGAGTTTCGAGACAGGGCATCGATACTCCATAGTAGACTAGTGTATACAGTCGAGACCCCGACGAGGGGCGGTGGCCGGTCTCACAAGCCACTGGTGTCAGTTGGATCACCTAAGATGTATACATGTGCTCATTGGGTTATGAGTACACCGGACAGGACTCGCCGGGAACATGCTAGTTGGTCATATACCAGACGTCAGATGGCAGTTCCCTGGTGACATGTGTGCAGGTTAGTTCATCGACCTGGGGATCGTCATTTGTCTTGTGTGAGTTCCCACTGTACTTTGATTACTACCCTACCACGGCTCAAAGGAGTCGTGCAAACAGGTTTTAGTTGGGTACAGTCCCGAGCCACATGGAGGCAGTGAGCGTATCTTCAGGGGTTCGTCTCTCCCGGTATTGGGGGTGAGGTCGTGCTGTGTCTAGGAGAGCCATTACACGAAGTCCTTGGCCAAGGCAAGGAGATTTACTGGTAGGTATTCCAGTAGTATCTCAGGGTGTTCTGGGCTACACTCCGACACGACTTGTACCGCTTTTGGGGGTCTGACTTTTACCAACCCCCTAGGCCCGCCATGCGATGCTCATATACGAACGGACCGGACTGCACGGATATTGTCACTGACAGGCTCAGTAGGGTTGTCAGGATGAGTTCGCTCATCGACGTCCCTTTTAGTCAATACCTGGTAGCCCGTTACGTATTGGCTTATACCTCTGACGTGCTAGTGGTTAAATCCACAACCAAGGTGTTGACGAGTCTTTAGAGTCCCCCACATTCAGTTACTCAGCTTTCGGGCGAAAGGTTGTAGAGGCCGTATGGAGATATGGCAAGGTCCGATCAGATACGTGCGGTATTGCACGGATCAGGATCGGACAGTTTGTACTATAGGCCGTATGGTTATATGGCAAGGTTCGATCAGATACGTGCGGTATTACACGGATCAGGATCGAACAGATATTACTAGCCGGCTTTGGTTTAAGCCGGATCCTAGTATAGTACACTGTAGACTTTGTCTCATTGCATTTGTATTTCGGTCGAAATACAGATGCGGGTGTGTATGCACAGTATCGTGGTTTTCCTGTAATTTATTACGGGACCAGTTTTTTGGAGTTGCCGGTTTGCTTTTAGTTTCGGCCGATTTCCTTTGTATCGTTCATTGGCCGAAGATTGGTGGAGGAGGGCTTATTTGCATTGTTGCAAATAAGCATTTGTGGAGGGGGTCTTTGCATATTATCATGTCATGATAATTGTCCCATCATTTGACTTCATATGTTCTTGATGGCTTGACTTTTAGTAACCATCATGGTTGTTGATTACTTGTTTTGGAGTGTGGGTTATGGTTGTGATCATTGGATTCTTTCATCATCTCTTTTCATCATTACTTCCACCCACCCCCTTGACCTTGCTCTCTCTTTCTCTCTCCAATCACACAAGGGGGGTGGGCCGGCCATTCCAAGGGGAATGGAAGGGGATTCATTTTGTATGAGAGAAGAAAATATGATACATTCATTCTTATGTATGCTACATTTTTCCTACCTCTCTCAAAAAAGTTCTTTTTCCTCCACCACAAAAGGCAATTCCATGAACCCCAAAAATGAGACTTCTTCTCTAGATTTTCTACAGCATATCTTTGGCACGTCGAGTAGCCGGCTTCGTGCCCGAGTTGCCTCGGCATTGAGGTGGGAGCCCGTAAACGATGTAGGCGATGTGGTGCACTTCCGGCGACGAGGAGGAGACGGGACATTCCGCAGGAGATCGGGACGATGACGAGAAGACCGGAGGACTCGGATCTGTCGGTATACTTCTCTTCCCTATCTTGTTTGTAGCTTAGACTTGTTAATGGTTACGATCCGGATGTTTAGTGCGCGGTGGTGCCGGTTTGCTAAGTCCGCAAAATTAAAGTTTTTCACCGCTTCCGCATTCCGGCGTCGGATTGACGGCCGGGGCGCCGCCGCGCACTTACATGATATACCCTGCACCTTATTCGATGAGGAAAGGACCGAGATCCCTTCACCGGGAGTGACTCCTTTAGCAATAAACTGGCAGATGCTACACACTCGGTTTGCTTTTGACTGCTTTTGGGTTTTTGCTTTGCACAGCGATATATATGATATATCCCGCACCTCATTCGACGAGGAAAGGACCGAGATCCCTTCGCCGGGAGTGACTCCTTTAGCAAAACTAGAAAAGCCTCAAAATCACTCCATTTCAAAACTTCATTTGATTCTACAACGATATCACGTTCATTACGCTCATGGTTTTCAGAAAAACCTGGCGTAGCCCTCCGTCATTTCAGATGAGTAGTAGTTAGTATTCGTGCTACGTTTGTTGGCCTGCGTCAAGGCGTAGTGTGCGGTAGCTAACTAGTATTTATCTGTTTATGCATATGATGCAGATTGGATTAGGGTAGTCGTGCGACTTTGTTGGCCTGCGTCAAGGGTCGTGCGGGTGGGTTTAATTCAATCAGGAAATGACGGGTTGAACTTGACTAGCGCACTATGGTTTGTTGGCCTGCGTCAAGGTCATAGCACGCTAGGGGCAAAATATTATCGGGAATTTCAAGTGTTGAAATTTGCAATGAGATTGCATACCTTCTATGAGATAGTTGGATCCCGATACCCACTGCGAGTAAGAGTTACTCCTGGGAGAGTTTTACACATTGCAATTAGCTGATCAAGTAGGTGTCTAGAAAGGTGTCAACGGGGTTACTCCACTGGAAAAACGAGGTTTACATTAATTAGGTTCGTGCGAAAGCACGGGGGACCTCCCTCAAAGTACCGACACTGGCCTGGCTGAAAGATTAGCGAACTTGTAGTGTGTAATTAATCCCGGCTAGTCTTTCCTTTTAGGGTTTGGAGGAAGATTTGATAAAAAGCAGTGAGAGCCATCCTGATTAGATAAGATAATAACCAATCTGATCTTGCACGAGCATACGCTAAAGTGTTTTCTTCTCTCTCTCTCCAGGTAGCGACCAGTTCATGCCTTAATCAAGATAACAATATGGATGTATTGACCGAACCCGCATGTTATACTGTGCTGGGGAACGTTGGTTCCGTTCTTTCTTATAAGAGTTATAGGAATGAACAGGATATAGGGGAATACCAGGATTCCCATGCCACCCGATTGAAGAAAGTACATGTTGATGCATTTTCTTCGGGTGTGTTCGTTACTGAGAATTGTTTCTCTATTTGCTCTACGTCCTGGGTATTAGATACCGGGTCAGGATCCCATATATGTAATCAGTTACATGGGCTTAGGAAAGGTAGAGAACTTGGAGAAGGTGATAAAGACATTAGAGTTGGAAATGGTGCAATTGTTGCAGCTAAGACTGTCAGGGAATATCACCTTGTATTACCAACTGGTAATACATTGGTCCTGAACGAATGCTATTACATGCCGAACCTGATATGCAACATTATATCGGTTTCTTTATTAAGTAAAGAGGGATATAATTTTGTATTACAGGACAATGTTATGAACATTTTCCGTAACCAAAAGTTGGTTGGATCAGGCACGTTATGCAATGGCATTTATGTTCTAAATCAATCAACAGTTCTGAGCATAACAAACACACACAAGAGGAAGAGTTCTGAACTCAACGAATCCTTCTTGTGGCATTGTAGACTGGGTCACATCAATACGACACGACTAGCTAAGTTGCATAAAGATGGATATTTAAATCCGTTTGAATTTTCATCTTATGACATTTGCCAGTCATGTCTCAAAGGCAAGATGACCTAGACTCCATTTACGGGACACGGAGAAAGAGTTACTGAACTCCTGGGACTTATACATAGTGATGTATGCGGTCCCATGTCTACACATTCCAGGGATGGTTCTTCATACTTCATTACATTCACTGACGATCTCTCTAGGTTCGGGTATGTGTTCTTGATGAAACACAAATCAGAAGCTTTTGAGAAATTTAGGGAATATAAACAAGAAGTTGAGAACCAAACCGGAAAAAGTATTAAAATCCTACGATCTGATCGAGGAGGAGAATACTTATGCAATGAATTCCTGGACTTCCTAAAAGAGAATGGGATTCTCTCTCAGCTGACTCCTCCATATACACCACAGCACAACGGTGTATCAGAACGGAGGAACCGCACCCTATTAGATAAAGTGCGCTCTATGATGAGCACAGCTGAGTTACCTATTTCCTTCTGGGGATATGCACTGGAAACAGCTGCAGACCTATTGAATATGGTTCCCACCAAAACCGTGCCGACCACTCCATATGAGATATGGAAAGGAAAGAGACCATATCTTAATTATGTTAAGATATGGGGTTGTCCGGCCTATGTAAAAACGCAAAATCCGGACAAACTCGCGGCAAGGTCCATTCTGTGTAAGTTTATTGGATATCCCAAACATTCGCGAGGGTATATCTTCTACCACCCTGAGGAACAAAGAGTGTTTGTTTCTCGGCATGCCACCTTTTTAGAAAAGGAATTTCTTGAAAAAGAGATTAGTGGTCATGAGGTAGAACTGGAAGAAGTTCCAGCTGCACAAGCTACAACAGAAGATCTGGTGGAACCAGAGGATTCCGTAGTTCCCGATGAACCCCAGCCACTCCGCCGATCTAGTAGGGTTCCTCGCCAACCTGAGAGATACTACGGTTTTCTCATAGATGGTGGAAGCGAGGATTGCATCAGGAGGATGATGACCCAACTAGCTTCGAGCAGGCCATCACGAGTGGAGACTCAGTGAAATGGTTGGATGCTATGCGGTCTGAGATGGATTCCATGTACACCAACAAAGTATGGACTTTGGAAGTTGCTCCTGAAGGGGTAAAACCCATTGGGAGCAAGTGGATCTTCAAGAAGAAACTTGGTGTAGATGGGAAAGTGGAGACTTTCAAAGCTAGACTTGTAGCAAAGGGTTTTCGTCAAAGACCAGGTGTGGACTATGACGAGACCTTTTCTCCAGTGGCTATGCTTAAATCCATCCGGATCATGCTTGCCATCGCTGCATATCATGATTACGAAATCTGGCAAATGGATGTTAAGACCGCCTTTCTAAACGGTGATTTAGAAGAGTGCGTGTACATGACTCAGCCAGAGGGCTTCGTAGACAGTGGGAGCAGCGGGAAGGTGTGCAAGCTGCTTAAATCCATTTATGGATTAAAGCAAGCATCGCGGAGTTGGAACATCTGCTTTGACGTCGTTATCAAAGAGTTTGATTTCGTCAAAAATCCAGATGAACCTTGTATTTACAAGAAGGTGGCAGAGAGTAAGGTTGTCTTCCTCGTATTGTACGTGGACGACATACTCTTGATAGGAAATGATATTCCTATGCTGCAATCGGTCAAGCTCTTCTTATCACAAAGATTCTCAATGAAAGATCTTGGTGATGCCTCCTGCATATTGGGGATCAGGATCTATAGAGATAGATCCAAACGGATTTTGGGATTGTCCCAATCCAGGTACATTGACACCATACTAAAGAGGTTTAGTATGGAAGAGTCCAAACGTGGGAACTTACCCACGATCTCTGGAGTCACTCTCTCCAAAGAGATGTCTCCCAAGACTGATTTGGAGAGAGCTCGCATGCAAGGGATACCCTATGCTTCGGCAGTAGGCTCTATCATGTATGCGATGCTATGTACCAGACCCGATGTTGCATACTCACTAAGTATAGTTAGCAGGTATCAAGCTGATCCTGGAGAGAGTCACTGGACAGCTGTGAAGAGCATTCTCAAGTACTTGCGAAGGACTAGAGATATGTTCTTGGTGTATGGTAACGGAGAACTCCAAGTGGAGTCCTTTACCGATTCGAGCTTCCAGAGTGATAAGGACGACTCTAAGTCGCAGTCGGGCTTTGTCTTTACCCTTTACGGAGGGGCGGTTTGCTGGAAGAGTTCCAAGCAGGAAACCGTGGCAGACTCGACGATGGAGGCTGAATACATCGCTGCCAACGATGCTGCTAAAGAAGCTGTCTGGATCAAGAAGTTCATTACTGAACTTGGAGTGGTTCCATCCATTGAGCATCCAATACCTTTGTATTGCGATAACAATGGAGCGGTGGCTTTAGCCAAGGAACCCAAGTCCCATCAGCGGTCCAGGCATATTCTGAGGCGGTATCACCTGATCCGGGAGATAGTTGATCGCCGGGAGATCGAGGTCAGGAGAGTTGACACGAAGAACAACACGGCGGATCCACTCACGAAGGCCATTCCCCAGACACAGTTTGAGAGACTCTTCGGGATGCTCGGTATGCGATACTACAGCAGCTGGCCCTAGTGCAAGTGGGAGATTGTTAGTTGTATGTATGCCCTAGAGGCCAGTATTGTACAGATGTTGTATATTATATTGGATGCTTGGACATATATAGAGATGACTTTCTTGCTCGATATGATAGTATGCTATCTGGTTACTCTTTATCTTAACATGTACACTAGTCTCTTTATACTGTCTTGTAGTTACATGTTGGTAAAGCCCTTAGGATGTGTACTTGACTACCTGGACTATGATGCAGATCATACTAGTGGGGACATGGTAGTCTATAAGTACATCCTTCAAAGTCCCTAGTCGTGGGTGTATCGAGACGGGGCATCGATACACCAGAGTAGACTAGCGTATGCGCTTCTCGACCCATGTGATGGGCGATGGATGATCCCATATCCATTGGTGTTTGACATCAGAGATGGTATACGGGTGCTCAGTGGAGACTGGGTACACTGGACGGACTCGCCGAGAACTCCCAGATGGTATTATACCTCACGTCAGATGGCAGTTCTCAGGTGACACTTGTACAGGTTAGTCTGTAGACCCGAGATCGTCATAGAGTCTTGTGTGATTCCCACTGTGCTTTGATCTCCACCTTACCACGTCCATGAGGGCGTGCAAAACGGTGGTCTTTGGGTACAGTCCCGTGTCACATGGAGGCAATGAGCGATAGGAGGGGTTTCGTCTCTCCCGGTATTGGGGGTTGATGTTGCGCTGTGCTCGATTGGCCGTAACAGGGAAGTCCCTGTCCAGGGCTGATCAGAGATTTGCTGGTAAGTGTTACCAGTAGTTTCTCGACCCGTTACGAGCCTCACATCGGCACGACTTATCGGGTTATTGGGGTCTGACGTTTACCACCCCTAGACTTGATATGCGACATATCAGACGAAGAGACCGGACTGTACGGTAAGTGTTACTGGTCGGATTCGCAGGAGTGTGAGCGGGCTAGCTCGTCGATCTTCTGATCGCTCAATACCCGGGTGGCCGTTACGTTTAGCAGACCGCTTGCGGCTTGTGGATGCTTGATATGATCATCATCTGCTACCGGCGTATTGACGAGTCTTTAGAGTCCTACACAGAGGTTTCCTGGCTCAAGCGAAACGAAATAGGAGCGCATATGAGATATGTGCAGGACCAAGAATAATGCGTGTATGTGATGCCGCATTTCATTCTCGCGATAAATGTTTCGATTGGTTATATTCGATATGACCTAGTTATCGAATCATTGATTCGATAAATCGATACATTGCATACTAGTCGGTTATGTGCGACATGACCGGATCATTGAATCAAATGTTGATTTAATGATTTAATGTATAATTATATATTTGATATATTACTTTGCATTAACTAGTATTGGTTCACTTTAAACGGATTTTTCTCACTTGGATTGCACATTGTATATGTGATATACTTTTGTGCACTTTTTGTATCATGTTTGATGATACCTGATCATTTAGTTAAGTGTATAGAATTAATCCATGGTTAATTTGATAATTAGGGTTTTGCATATTCATTTATTTATTTGTTTGTTTATTTATTTATTTGAAATGGATTAAGATAAGAATGGTGGCTTTATTTGTTTTATGTTGAAGCTTCATGAAGCTTTGACTTTGCTAACCATTCTTGTCTTCATGCTTAACCCTAACCCACTCAAATGACCATGGTTTATTCTCTACACTTAACCCTAGTTTAAGTTATGATAAGTATTGTTTTTCTATTTCTTTTTTAATAGAACTTATCATAACCATCTTCATCTTCTTCTTCTTCAAGCTTGCTACTTTAATGGCAACTTGAGATCTAGTGAGAGAAATCCAAATCTAAAGTGAACCCACCTCCTATTTCTTCATCCTCTACCTCTTGCCAAGTGGTTTTGGGTGTTTTCTTCACAAGTTTCACTACTTTGTGAAGTCGGAGCTTGAGCTTGTGCAACCTCGACATAGATCGTCTTTGACACGAAGCCGACGACCTATTCCGCACGTTTCTCCGATGAAGCCTTCACGAGAGTCCAAGGTTCAAGATGGACAGCGAGGAGACTTCGTTGCGGAGCCGTGGAGGTGGATATCCGGATCTTCAAAGGTTGTAATTTCCGTATACTTATAGTTAAGTGTTAACTAGCTTTTCTTTTCGCCTAAAATTCTAGCAACGATCCGTAGTCTAGGGTTTCTCGGCACAAAAATTTTAAAATTGGCATGTCCGATGCCTTGTGAGACCTTACTAGAGTGCCTAGGAACCTTTCACGACGTTCGGACAGTTTTTACTAGCCGGCTTTGGTTTAAGCCAGATTCTAGTATCAGGTTATTAGATTTATACAGTCTAAAGTTTTCCGTATTTTCACGGATTGGAGGGGCGTTCTCGTAATTTTTCGGGAAGCTTCTAGAAGCATGGTGACTTGGGGGTTAAGGTGGCATAAGCATTTATTGCTTAATGACTCATTTGTGTAATTCATCCTTAGAGTTAATGCTTCATTTATTGAGCTAATGACTCATCAGATGAATCACACAAGGTGAATGCATCAACCATGATGATTAATCATTTGAATTATTTATTTGATAAATTGTTATGGTTGTTATATTCAAATGAGCTCATTATTCATATTCATTCTCATCATCACCTTCTCTCTCCTCAAACTCTCTCATTCTTGAAACCCTAACCCTAACCTCTCATGTGTTGAGATCAAGGGTTAGCTAGACTAATACATCCATAACCTCACTCTATATCCTCTAGGTAGCTTAGATTAGCACTTTGAGCAACCTAGTTATCTCAAGTTAGAGATCAAGCTTGGAGTAGGAGCTCTCGGGTGGATCGTCTTTGACACGAGGAGGCTGTTAAGGTGCCGATGTTCCAAGGAGCCTACGAGGAGTGGAGGATAGCGATGAAGACCCGAAGGACAGGTAACGTGAGGTATAACTTCGAATCCAAGTAGTTAAACCTCTCGTAGTTAGCTAGTAACGGTTTAGACACGATTCATACGCTCAAGTCCGTGTTACGAAGCTTTGATAATCGTTTTTCATATATTCCGCCTCCCCGCAAGTTCGTGGGGTGCGTGACATGGACTTACAACAACAATATCAGGTGCATCTGATATGCACGAAGAATCTCGATTTTAGCGCATCTGGTATGCACAAAATCACATCTAGTGCGCCAAGTGTGCGCAAGAATATCACTCAGTGCACAGGGTACACAAAAACATAAATCCAATGCACTATGGTGCATGAAAATGAATATCGAGTATCAAAATCAAAATCAACGGTATACGACACACACCAAATCAAAATCATGTATACCGCGGTATATAAACTCATAAACATGTCATCTGCGCTCACAAAACCATATCAAGTACTGAAAGTGCTCGTAAACTATACCGAATGCATAAGTCAAAATCATGTGCATACTATATGTACGAAATCAAATCAAATATCTCGGAGTGCATAAAATAAAATCGAGTGCAA
Source organism: Agapanthus africanus (assembly GCA_030015575.1). Lineage (NCBI taxonomy): Eukaryota > Viridiplantae > Streptophyta > Magnoliopsida > Asparagales > Amaryllidaceae > Agapanthus > Agapanthus africanus. Next base: position 215,949,114 of record JASDDO010000008.1, read on the forward strand.
ATGGGTATGCGCAAACGAAAATCAGTACAACTAATACATAAAGATGCGAATCAAGTGCAACTGTGGTGCACAAAAATCCCAATCAAGAAACTAAATCATCAGAATACCGGAATAAAATGATGAAAATGTGATATCAGAATCACCCAGGCGCAATTCACAATAACTGCAGTCGAGGTGCCCTTCCTTAAATGTCGAAAGGTGCCGGTGCATCCAAGGCTGGCAGAGCAAGAATATCTACTTGCCTCCTGCCTACGGTCTGATGTCCTCTGCTCTTAGATCCTCATTTCTTTTGTGGATTACCAGTTACATGACTCCTCAGCACGACAACCTGATTCAGAGTAATGACGGAAACAATCCCGCTTTGGCACTTCTCTGAAGATCTTCTAGCCAATTTACATGGCCACTCGTAACGTATCACGTCCATGATGGCAGCCTCTGGCCCACTGAGTGTGCGCGATGCAATTGATCCTGGTTCAAGCCTTTATCATGAAGTACTCCCGAAAGATCCTGTCAGGGTCTCTTTCCAATCCTATCTCTGTCGGACTGCCCGGAAGTTGGCATTCTTTACTCGAACCGTTTCTTGTTCCGGGACAGCTGCATCCTTATCACGACTTTCCTCTAGAAATTTGGCCGTATTATACGCCTCTGCATATGTATCAAGTCTCTGACATCAACGGGAAGGAATGTCAACTCGTGAAAATCTCGCACGAACTTCTTACTTCGCTTCCCTTCAATATGGACCAATTCGGAATCATCTCTTCGTAGCTGTGTGGACTGCGCTCCAATTGGCTGTACGCATATCTAGAGTCTCTTTCGAAGCTACGAACTCGGCATCTCTAATACCCTATAGAAGGCATTTGGTCAATTACATCCTCAGGAACTCGTCCAAATCATTGGAGTGATGCGCTTTCGCTCGTCCTGTCTCGATCGACTCACAATACGTCTGTGTGAGATCTCCTTCTAACTGAAGCTAGGCAATTGATGACTTCGCATCAGAGCATCCAAACGAACAAAATGTTCTAGTCACTTATCCAAGGGTGACTAGCGATCTTCTATCACATCTCCGTGTATAACTCATGCTGCATTAGCTTCTGAAATCTGGGGGCGATATCTTATCAAACTCAGCAATAGCTGGCTCATCTGTCTACACGGTAGACAACGCCTCAATCATCTGTAGTAGAGTTCATCAACAGTCTTCACAATCTGGCTGGCCTCTAGCAATGGCCCGATCATCTGGTGCAGATCTCGAACGTTCGCATCAACGAGAAAACATAGTAAAACAAGAAATCAACGAGTTCGTGTGTCACCGGAATACATCCTGGTCAGTCCTCGTTCCTGACGAGCTCACTCTGACCGCATCTCTAGCACAACTCTCTCTGCTTGTGTAGCCATGGTAACGGAAACCACAATCCGATATCGATGAGGATAGATCATAGGAACAAATAGAAAGACAGTGCATAAGAAATGTACTGTTAGTTATATATATGCCCTAGAGGCCATTGTTGTACATATGATGTATATTATAATGGATGCTTGGATATATATAGAGAGGACTTTCTTGCTCGTCATGATAGTATGCTATTTGGTTTCTCTTTATCTTAACATGTTGACTTATATTAGTTTATTGTCTTACTCTCACATATTGATAAAGCCCCTAGGACATGTACTCGACTACTGGGACTATGATGAGATCATACTAGTGGGGCCAGAGTAGTCGATGAGTACATCCTATAACTGTTCCTAGTCGAGGGTGTATCGAGACAGGGCATCGATACACCAGAGTAGACTAGCATATACGCATCTTGACCCATATGATGGGCGATGGATGATCCTATATCTATCGGTGTTTGACATCAAGGATGGTGTACGGGTGCTCAGTGGAGACTGGGTACACTGGACGGACTTGCCGAGAACTCCCAGATGGTATTATACCTCACGTCAGATGGCAGTTCTCCGGTAACACTGGTATAGGGTAGTCTGTAGACCTGAGATCGTCATAGAGTCTTGTGTGATTCCCACTGTGCTTTGATTTCCACCTTACCACGTCCAAGAGGGCGTGCAAAACGGTGGCTTTTGGGTACAGTCCCGAATCACATGGAGGCAATGAGCGATAGGAGGGGATTCGTCTCTCCCGGTATAGGGAGTTGATGTTGTGCTCTGTTCGATTGGCTATAACTGGAAGTCCCTGGCCAGGGCGGATATTGAGTACTACTGGTAAGTGTTATCAGTAGGTTCTCGACCTGTTATGAGCCTCACATCAACATGACTTATCGATTACTGGGGTCTGACGTATAACACCCCTAGACTAGATATCCGACATATCAGACGAAAAGACCGGACTGTACGGGAGTGTTACTGATTGGATTCACAGGAGAATGTACAGCCTTGCTTGTTGATCTTCTGATCGCTCAATACCTGGGTGGCTGTTACGTTTAGCTGACCGCTTGCAGCTTGTGGGTGTTTGATATGATCATCACCTGCTACCGGCGTATTGACGATTCTTTAGAGTCATACACAGAGGTTTCTTGACTCAGGAAAAACGGAGTAGGAGCACATATGTGATATGTGCAGGACCGAGGATAATACGATATGAGATACCATATTATATTCTCGAGATATTTTTATATGAGCCGGGTCATCGGATCAAGTGTTGATTTGATGAATCGGTACATGATATATTACTCGGTTATATTCGATATAGACGGATTGTCGGATCAAGTGTTGATTCGATAATTTAATGTATAATTATATATGTGATATATTACATTACATTATCTAATATTGGCTCGCTTTATTATTTCATTTTCTCGCCGGATAATACATTGATATATATGCGAAATATGTTAATTGTATTATTTTCTTTTGTTACAAAATATATTATATGTGTGATATATAATATTGTAACATGTTATAATTACTAATGAAACATGATTAGTGGAGATTAAACATGGTTAGGGTTTGGATTGGGTTAACTTATTCATGAAGCTTCTAGAAGTTTTTCTTTTGTTCCTTGAAAAGATATTATGATGGATATTTTGTGAGATTTTTTCCTTACCCAAACCACACCCTTAACCCTAGTTAACTCTCTACAATGGTTTGCCTTGTCATCTTTGATCATGGTTGCATTTGTAATCATATATCTTTTACATTATTCATCACAAAAGGATTTATTCATTCTTCTTCTTCTTCTTCCTCCTTGCAAAGCTTTCTAACTTTGAGATTTATGATGAATTAGTGTGAGATTTTGATAATAAAAGAGAGCATAAATCCTACTTCATCATCCTCATCTAATCTAGCCAATTAGATTAGGATGTTCACCTCATTAGTAAGAAAGAGCTTGAGTTAAAGGAACTTCAAGGTAGATCATCTTTGAAAAGGAAGACTACAAGCAACCATGGATCATTCGGGTTGTGGAGCCTCTCTTGAGTCCGGAAGATCATGGATCGCGGCGAAGGGACGACTAATCGGAGCTTATGAAGCGAAGGAGCGGACTACAAAGGTTGCAATCCCTCACTCTTAGTTGTAAAGATGTTTACTTGCATGTGTAATCCTAATTATCTAGCAAAGATCCTCGCTTTGGGTTGTTCGGCACGTCTAAATTTTAAATCGGGCATGGTTGATACCTTATAGACCCTTGCAAGAGTGCCTAGGAACCCTACAGTGGTATCAGAGCCTAGCTAGAGCATTAGGCGACATGTATACGAAGTTAAAACTTCGATCGAACCCCGAAATATCGAACTTGACCCCCTCTCTGGAAATTTTGTAAAAATGTGATTTTTTTCTGCATTAAAAATACTCAAAAAATCAGCAGGGAATTCTAAGAGTTACTGTGAAAAAAGATACCAAAATTCCACTAAAGCGCCGCGGAACCGCGGCAATACCATGCCTTGAGCGGCGGTTCCGCGGCAGCACAGTAGAATTAGGGTTAGCTTTTTGGCACAGTACATCCGTAGGTACTTGTATATGATTCTGGGTATTTTTAATCTTACTCAAGTGTTGAGTGTTCTGGGGATTTTTTATGTATTCGTTGATTCGATCGGAAAGTTTAACTTCGTTCTGTTTTCGGGATAATTTAGAAAGTATTAAAATATTCGAACGGATATCATTAACTCACTTTTTCCCGACACGAAAAACTTTCAAGTGTTGAATTTTTCTTGAGTTTAAATCTTTCGGAAAAACGTGCAAGTAACGCGGTGGACCCTCTAGAAGAACATAAACCATAACTCGATTATGTGACAGTCTGAACCGCCTCTAAACCTTAGGGTTTGGGGCAGTACGGCGTTGCCACATGTGAGGCGTTGGTTTGACCCTTCTACGGCTGGACCATTGCTACTGTGACATATTCTGGGATTTTTGGAACTCCGCTCAAGTGTTGAGCTATTTAGGAAATCTTGGGTATTTGATTATTCGATCGGAAAGTTTAATATTGTCTATTTATCTGGAATGTGATACAATATGTCGAATTCATATAGTTAGGTATGAAATGCGAAGTATGTGATATTTCGGATTTACGATGTCTAAAGAGATTGTGAATTCCAAATGTTGTAGTTTTACACTTTCTTTTCTGTGACCGTAAGCGTAGTATGTGGAGTATCGCCGGCTTCGTTGCTATACATCAACGACAATCGGGATATGCATACTTGCTTACGTTGATGATATGAGATATTATGTATTGATGTAATATGTTGTATTGGATCGTCGTGTTCTGAATAGCCGGGGGTTTATGTGAGATGAGGGTTTTTATTTTCATTCATGTAAAATTCATTTGTATGTAATATTCTTTTATTGGGGCACTTTCGGGATGAGGATGATGTCACCATTGTATATTATTTACTTTTCCACATTAGGTAGACCCAAGGAGGGGAGCACAAGTAACCGGGTTCTAGGGTCCAGTGGGAGGCCATCTCGAGGAGTCGAGACCGGGTCTTCTAACCCTAGAATTGGCAGTGTTGCTTGCTTCTCTCGTAGGGGTCTAGGGATGTGGGTTTGGCTATTCATCGCGACCGTGGAATCCGCGTTTTATACAGGCTCGATATAAAACATGGACGTCCTAGTATATCCAATATTTCATATGTTATCTTCTGCTGCAATGTTCTGTGATGAGATCATATTACTGCCTGAGACGAATGCTTATACTATATATATGTTGATATATAAATATTACTGCTTTTGTTTCTTCTGTGATGCTTAGGAAGCATAATTGATGGGATTTTATTAATGAGATTAATAAAAGAAAAGAAACCTAAAAGATGTTGTAGAATCAAAACTTTATAAAAAGGGTAGCTACAGTTTTGCTTTGCACAGCGGTATATATGATATACCCTGCACCTTATTCGATGGGGAAAGAGCCGAGATCCCTTCACCGGGAGTGACCTCTTTAGTAAAACTGGCAGATGCTACAAACTCACGGTTTAGTTTTTGACAGCTTAAATAGTTCTTGCTTTGCACCGCGGTATATATGATATACCCTGCACCTTATTCGATGGGGACAGAGCCGAGATCCCTTCACCGGGAGTGACCTCTTTAGCGAAACTAGAAAAGCCTCAAAAACACTCCTTTTCAAAATCACTCGATTCTATGACGATATCAAGTTCATTATGCTCATGGTTTTCTGAAAAACCTGCGTAGCCCTTCGTCATTTCAGATAGATATTACTTAGTATTCGTGCTACGTTTGTTGGCCTGCGTCAACACGTAGTGTGCGATAGCTAACTAGTACTTATCTGCAAACATGAGATGTGATTGGATTAGGGTACTCGTACGACTTTGTTGGCCTGCGTCAAGGGTCGTGCGGGTAGGTTTAATTCAATCAAGAAATGTACGGGTTGAACTTGACTAGCGGACTGTGGTTTGTTGGCCTGCTTCAAGGTCATAGGACACTAGGGGTAAAAGTATTATCGGAAATTTCAAGTGTTGAAATTTGTAATGAGATTGCATACCTACTATGAGATAGTTGGATCCCGATACCCACTGCGAGTAAGAGTTACTCCTGGGAGAATTTTACACAGGACAATTAGCCGATCAAGTGGGTGTCTAGAAAGGTGTTAATGGGGTTAAGCCTCTGGGAAGACGAGGTTTATTTTAATTAGGTCCGTGCGAAAGCACGGGAAACCTCCCTCAAGTACCAATACTGATCTGGCTGAAAGATTGACGAAATTGTAGGGTGTGATTAATCCCGGCTAATCTTACCTTTTAGGGTTTGAAGGAAGATTTGATAAAAACAGTGGGAGACATCCTGATTAGATAAGATAATAACCAATCTAATCTTGCAAGAACATACGCTAAAGTGTTTCCTTCTCTCTCTCTCCAGGTAGCGACCATGTCAGGACTTAATCAAGATAATAATATGGATGTATTGACTGAACCCGCTTATTATACTGAGCAGGGGATCGTTGGTCTCGTTCTTTCTTATAAGAGTTATAAGACTGAACAGGAAACAAGAGAATATCTGGATTCTCATGCCTCCCAATCGAAGAACAAGCATGCTGATGCATCTTCTTCGGGTGTGTTAGTTATTGAGAACTGTTTCTCAGTTCACCCTACGTCCTGGGTATTAGATACTGGACCAGGATCCTACATATGTAAATTGTTACGTGGGCTACGTAAAGGTAGAGAACTGGAAAAGGGTGATCATTCCGTATAAGTAGGGAATGGTGCAAGTATTGCAGCCAAAGCAGTTGGCGAATATCACCTTGTATTACCAAGTAGTAATACATTGATTTTGAACGAGTGCTATTATATACCGAACATGATCTGCAACATTATATCAGTTTCTTTATTAAGTAAAGAAGGATATAATTTTGTAGTACAGGATAATGTTATGAACATATTCCTAGATCAAAAGTTGATTGGATCAGACTCGTTACATAATGGCATATTCATTCTCAATCAAAATACAGTCCTTAATATACAAAACACACACAAGAGGAAGAGTTCAGAAATGAACGAATCCTTTTTGTGGCATTGTAGACTTGGTCATATCAATGCGACACAGCTAGCTAAGTTACATAAAGATGGATATTTGAATCCGTTCGAATTATCATCTTATGATACTTGTCATTCATGTCTCAAAGAAAAAATGACCAAAACTCCGTTTAGTGGACACGGAGCAAGAGTTGAGGAACTCTTAGGGCTGATACATAGTGATGTATGTGGACCCATGTCTACACATGCCAGGAACGGTTCTTCCTACTTCATTACATTCACTGACGATCTCTCAAGATACGGACATGTGTTCCTAATGAAACACAAGTTTGAAGCTTTTGAGAATTTCAGAGAATATAAGCACGAAGTAGAGAACCAAACGGGCAAAAGTATTAAGATCCTTCGATCTGATCGAGGAGGAGAATACATGAGCAATGAGTTCCTAGATTATCTAAAAGAGAATGTGATTCTCTCTCAGCTTACTCCTCCTTATACACCACAGCACAACGGTGTATCGGAACGGAGGAATCGCACCCTATTAGATATGGTGCGCTATATGATGAGCACAGCTGAGTTGCCTATTTCCTTCTGGGGATATGCACTGGAGACAGCTGCAGACCTATTGAATATGGTTCCCACCAAATATGTGCCAACCACTCCATATGAGATATGGAAAGGAAAGAGACCATATCTTAATTATGTTAGGATATGGGGTTGTCCGGCATATGTGAAAACACAAAATCTGGACAAGCTCGGGGCAAGGTCTATTCTGTGTAAGTTTATTGGATATCCCAAACATTCGCGCGGGTATATCTTGTACCACATCGAGGAACAAAAGGTGTTTGTTTCTCGGCACGCACCTTTTTAGAAAAGGAATTTCTTGTAAAAGAGATTAGTGGCTCTGAGGTAGAACTGGAAGAAGTTCCAGCAACACAAACTACGACAGATGATTTGATGGAACCAGAGGATTCAGTAGTTCCCGACGAACCCCAGCCTCTCCGCCGATCTAGCAGGGTTTCTCATCCACCTGAGAGATACTACGGTTATCTCATTGATGGTGGGAGCGAGGATTGCATCATGGAAGATGATGACCCGACTAGTTTCGAGCAGACCATCACGAGTAGTGACTCTGTGAAATGGCTGGCTGCAATGCGATCTGAGATGGAATCCATGTACACCAACAAAGTATGGACTTTGGAAATTGCTCCTGAAGGGGTAAAACCCATTGGGAGCAAATGGATCTTTAAGAAGAAAATTGGTGTAGATGGAAAAGTTGAGACTTTCAAAGCTAGACTTGTTGCAAAAGGTTTTCGTCAACGACCAGGTGTGGATTATGACGAAACCTTTTCTCCAGTAGCTATACTTAAGTCCATCCGGATCTTACTTGCCATTGCTGCATACCATGACTACGAAATCTGGCAGATGGATGTTAAGACCACCTTTCTAAATGGTGATTTAGAAGAGTGCGTGTACATGACTCGGCCAGAGGGCTTCGTAGATAGTGGGAGCAGCGGAAAGGTGTGCAAGCTGCTTAAATCCATCTATGGGTTAAAGCAAGCATGGCGGAGTTGGAACATCTGCTTTGATGTTGTAGTCAAAGAGTTTGACTTTATCAAAAACGTAGATGAACCTTGTATTTATAAGAAAGTTGCAGAGAGTAAGGTTCTCTTCCTAGTATTGTACGTCGATGACATACTCTTGATAGGAAATGATGTTCCTATGCTGCAATCAGTCAAGCTCTTCTTATCACAAAGATTCTCAATGAAAGATCTAGGTGATGCCTCCTGCATATTGGGAATTATGATCTATAGAGATAGATCTAAACGGATACTGGGATTGTCCCAATCCAGGTACATTGACACCATACTAAAGAGGTTTAGTATGGAAGAATCCAAGCGTGGGAACCAACCCACAATCTCTGGACTCACTCTCTCCAAAGAGATGTCTCCCAAGACTAATTTGGAGAGAGCTCGCATGCAAGGGATACCCTATGTTTCGGCAGTAGGCTCTATCATGTATGTGATGCTATGTACCAAACCCGATATAGCATACTCACTAAGTGTAGTGAGTCGGTATCAAGCAGATCCTGGAGAGAGTCACTGGACAGCTGTGAAGAACATTCTCAAGTACTTGCGAAGGACTAAAGAGATGTTCTTGGTGTATGGTAACGGAGAACTCCAGGTGGAGTCCTTTACTGATTCGAGCTTCCAAAGTGATAAGGACGACTCTAAGTCGCACTCGGGATTTGTCTTTACCCTCAATGGAGGGGCGGTGTGTTGGAAGAGTTCCAAACAGGATACCGTTGTAGACTCGACGATGGAGTCTGAATACATCGCTGCCAACGATGCTGCCAAAGAGGCTGTCTGGATAAAGAAGTTCATTAGTAAACTTGGTGTGGTTCCGTCCATTGAGCATCCAATACCTCTGTATTGTGATAGCAATGGAGCTGTGTCTTTGGCCAAAGAACCCAGGTCCCATCAGAAGTCCAGACATATTCTAAGGCGGTATCACCTGATCAGGGAGATAGTTGATCGCCGGGAGATCGAGGTCAGGAGAGTAGATACGAAGGACAACATTGAGGATCTACTCACGAAGGCCATTCCCCAGATACAGTTTGAGAGATTATTCGGGATGCTAGGTATGAGATACTACAACAGCTGGCCTTAGTGCAAGTGGGAAATTGTTAGTTATATATATGCCCTAGAGGCCATTGTTGTACATATGATGTATATTATAATGGATGCTTGGATATATATAGAGAGGACTTTCTTGCTCGTCATGATAGTATGCTATTTGGTTTCTCTTTATCTTAACATATTGACTTATATTAGTTTATTGTCTTACTCTCACATGTTAATAAAGCCCCTAGGACATGTACTCGACTACTGGGACTATGATGAGATCATACTAGTGGGGCCAGAGTAGTCGATGAGTACATCTTATAACTGTTCCTAGTCAAGGGTGTATCGAGACAGGGCATCGATACACCAGAGTAGACTAGCGTATACGCATCTTGACCCATATGATGGGCGATGGATGATCCCATATCCATCGGTGTTTGACATCAAGGATGGTGTACGGGTGCTCAGTGGAGACTGGGTACACTGGAAGGACTCGCCGAGAACTCCCAGATGGTATTATACTGTAAGTCCACGTTGCCCACCCCGGTGCTTGCGGGGAGGCGGAAACGGGAATAAAAATCGGATTTTTATGAGCTTAGGCAACATGGACTATGCTTAGAAGGATCTTTGCTAAACAAAAACTTGCTAAAGCTAACTAATAACTAGCTAAGAGCTAGAAAGGTTATACCTTTGGTCTTTTTGTCCTTCTCTCCTTGCTCCTAGAAGTAGTGGAAGGAGGTCACCTTGTCGTCTTCTCCCGTCAAAGAAAGATCCACCCGAAAGCCTCAACCTTTGGCTTCAACTCCAAGCTAGGAGTAACTAGGGTGCAAGAAGTGCTAATACTTGAACCCTAGATGAGAGTAGAGAAGATCAAGAGAGGGTTTTTCTCAAGCTCAAGTGTTTCTCAACACATGAGAGGGGAGAGCTTGAGGAAGAGGAAAAACAAGAGAGAGAAATGAAATGAGAGAATGAGAATAATATCAAGCCTTCTCACTAATATGTGTATATTATTCTAATTAAATAATTAGCTAGATAATTGTCATGGTTAATCATGACATGACCATTATCATTTCAATTTGCAAGGATCAAAAAGTATCTTCCAAAAGAAATGATGATGGTCAAAGTGTCAACCTAGGTCAACAAGTCAAGGAAGTCAAATAGTCAACATCCATAACCATGCACAATTATTAAACTAATTATCAATTAACAATAATACACACATAAACATTAGGGTTAATAAAATGACAATAGCCATTAACCCTAATCAAGGTCCTCTCACTCAGTCTCAAGCAACTGTGCATACGCACCCGCATCCGTGATCCGAGAAACACGAATACAATGAGAAAAACCAATCCCAAATCATATACTAGGATCCGGCTTAAACCAAAGCCCGCTAGTATATACTGTCCGGACAGCAAACGTGCACAAGTGCGCGGATGTGAACGAACCCTGTCGCAAAACCATGCGACCTCTACTCATTTTGCCTAAAGGCGAATAGCTCTCTGTGTGGGACTCTAAAGACTCGACACTACGCTGGCAGTGGGTTTAACCACAGACCGCAAGTGGCACTAGCTGTACGTAACGGTCCCCAGGTAGATGTCGATAAGAAGACTGACGAGGTGAACCCCATCTGAACTCCTACTGAGCCTGTATGTGACAATCTCCGTACAGTCCGGTCTGTTCGTCTGATACATCGCATGGAGGGCCTAGGGGGCGGTGAACGTCAGTCCCCTAATAGCGGTACAAGTCGTGCCGGAGTGAAGCCCAGAACACCCTGAGATAACACTGGAAACCTACCAGTATATCTCGCTTGCCCTGGCCAGGGACTACTCGTGTAATGGCTCTCCTGGACACAGCGCGATGTCAACCCCCAATACCGGGAGAGACAAATCCTGTCTAACCGTCATTGCCTCCAAGTGCTTCGGGACTGCACCCAAAAACTACCTGTTTGCACGACTCCTTTGAGCCGTGGTAGGGTAGTAATCAAAGTGCAGTGGGAACACACTCGAGGCGAAGTGACAGTGTCAAGTCAACGGACTAAGCTGTACTCATGTCACCTGGGAACTGATAACTGACGATAGGTATAATACCAACCAACAGTTCCCGACGAGTCATGTCCAGTGTACTCGTAACCTAACGAGCACCCGCATACTATCTCAAGTACGACGTACTGACGGCTGTGGGACAGACCGTCTCCCACACTGGGATGAGAAGCGCATACGCTAGTCTACTCCGGAGTATCGATGCCCTGTCTCGATAGTCCAACGACTAGGGACCTGTATAAGGATGTGCTTATAGATCACCCAGCTCCCACGAGTGTGAGCGCCATCACCACGCTGGTAATCAAGCAAAGATCCTAAAGGCTCTACTAATATGTATATCAGCAATATGCTAAAAGAAACATATGCACATATTAAAGCAGAGACAAACCAAGTAGCATACTACCATTTCGAGCAAGATTGTATATACAACTGTGAATATCCCAAGCTTCCATCAAGTAATATACAAACTAGTATGATACAGTAATGGCCTCTAGGGCATATACACTAACAATCTCCCACTTGCACTAAGGCCATGTACTGGCGTATCGAAGACCTATCATCTCGATCAGCCGCTCGAACTGAGTCTGGGGCAAGGCCTTGGTGAATGGATCTGCAGTGTTATCCTCTGATGCAACTCTCCGGACCTCGATCTCCTGGCGATCCACGATCTCCCTGATCAGGTGATACCGCCTTAAGATGTGTCTGGATTTCTGATGGGATCTGGGTTCCTTCGCTAAAGCTATAGCCCCGTTGTTGTCGCAATACAGAGGTATTGGGTCAACAATGGACGGAACCACCTGAAGTTCTTTCAAGAACTTCCTCATCCAGACAGCTTCTTTTGCGACATCAGATGCAGCGATGTATTCCGCTTCCATAGTCGAGTCTGCAACGGTTTCCTGTTTGGAACTCTTCCAACACACCGCCCCTCCATTGAGGGTGAAGACAAAACCCGACATGGACTTGGAATCATCCTTGTCACTCTGGAAGCTGGAGTCAGCAAAGGCCTCAATCTGCAGGTCTTTTCCGCCATACACCAAGAACATCTCCTTAGTCCTTCTCAGGTACTTGAGAATGTTCTTTACTGCAATCCAATGTTTCTCCCCTGGATTTGACTGATACCTGCTTACCACACTCAGTGCATAAGCCACATCCGGTCTGGTACACAACATCACATACATTATAGAGCCTACCGCAGAAGCGTAGGGTATAATAGACATGCGATCCCTCTCCAAATCAGTCTTGGGAGACATCTCTTTAGAGAGGGTGATCCCGTGACAAACCGGTAGATTACCGCGCTTGGAATCTTCCATACTGAATCTCTTCAGTATGGCGTCGATGTACCTAGACTGGGAAAGTCCTAATATCCTCTTGGATCTGTCACGGTAGATCCGGATACCCAGAATGTATGAGGCATCACCCAGGTCTTTCATGGAGAACCTGTGTGACAAGAACCCCTTGACAGATTGTAGCATAGGAATGTCATTTCCTATTAAGAGAATGTCATCCACGTATAAAACGAGGAATACTACAGTTCTCGCTACAAATCTACAATAGATGCATGGTTCATCTGGATTTTTGATAAAGCCAAATTCCTTGACCGTCTCATCAAAACAGATGTTCCAACTCCGCGATGCCTGCTTTAGTCCATAAATGGAATTAAGCAACTTGCACACCTTTCCGCTGCTCCCACTCTGAATGAAACCCTATGGCTGATCCATATAGACACACTCCTCTAAATGTCCATTTAGAAAAGCTGTCTTTACGTCCATCTGCCAAATCTCATAATCGTGGAAGGCAGCAATGGCAAGAAGGATCCGAATGGATTTCAGCATAGCTACTGGAGAAAAGGTTTCGTCGTAGTCCAAACCAGGTCGCTGACGAAAACCCTTTGCAACCAGTCTAGCTTTATAGGTCTCAACCTGTCCATCTACACCAATCTTCCTTTTGAAGATCCACTTGCATCCTACGGGTTTTACCCCATCTGGAGCAATGTCCAACGTCCATACTTTGTTGGTGTACATGGACTCCATCTCGGTCCGCATTGCATCCATCCATTTTACCGAGTCGACGCTCTGAATGGCTTGCTGGAAGCTAGTAGGCTCATCACAGTCTATGATGCAATCCTCTCTATCCCCGTCAATGAGAAAACCGTAGTATCTCTCGGGCGGATGAGACTGCCTACTACTCCTGCGGAGTGGCGTGGGAATGTCCTGATCTTTCGAACCCTCTGGTTCAACCAAGCTTTCAGTAATAGCTCGTGGTTCTGGAATTTCTTCCAGTTCTATTGTGCTCCCACTTAATTCTTTTTCTATGAACTGGTGTTCTAGAAAGTGGGCATGGCGAGAAACAAGGACTTTTTGTTCCTCTTCGCAATAGAAGTAATATCCCTTGGAGTTCTTTGGATATCCCACAAACTTGCACTGTACTGAGCATGCCTCGAGCTTGTCCGCATGCTACTTTTTTACAAAAGCTGGACATCCCCATGTCTTAATGTGATTAAGATAGGGTCTCTTCCCACACCACATCTGATATGGTGTAGTAGGCACAGTCTTAGTTGGAACCCGGTTCAAAAGGTATGCAGCTGATTCTAGTGCATATCCCCAAAACGATCGCGGCAACTCAGCGTTACTCATCATGGACCGTACCATATCCAATAGGGTTCGGTTCCGTCTCTCCGATACACCATTATGTTGCGGAGTGTATGGAGGAGTAAGCTGAGAGAGAATTCCATTCTCTTTTAAGTAACCCAGGAACTCGGCACTCAAGTATTCACCACCTCGATCAGATCTCAGTGTCTTTATACTTTTGCCTGTTTGTTTTTCTACTTCATTCTTATATTCCTGGAATTTTTCAAAAGCCTCGGATTTATGTTTCATTAAGAAGACATAACCGTACCTTGAAAAGTCATCCGTAAAAGTAATGAAGTAAGAATAACCGCTTCGCGCATGTGTAGACATTAGACCGCACACGTCGCTGTGTACGAGTCCCAAGAGCTCGCTCGCTCTTTCTCCGTGTCCAGTAAACGGAGTCTTTGTCATCTTTCCCTTGAGACAGGATTGACAAGTTGCATACGATTGATATTCGAACGAATCCAAATATCCTTCTGTGTGTAACTTAGTCAACCTTCTCTCATTGATGTGACCCAGTCTACAATGCCATAAGAAAGTTTTATTGATTTCTGGAGACTTTCTTTTGTGTGTATTCTGGACATTGAAAATCTGTGGTTGGTTTAATACGTATATATCGTTGTTCAATGTACCTGACCCAATCAAAGCTTGATTAAGGTGAATGTTCACTACATTACTTACAAATGCAAATTCATAACCTTCTTTAGATAATAAAGATACAGAAATGATATTACAGGTTGCATTTGGTACATAATAACAACTACGTAAAACCAAAAAATGTCCATCCGACAATCCCAGGTGATAGTCCCCCGCGGCCTCAGCATCCATGCTAGCACCGTTTGCAACTCTGAGGGTCATGTCACCTGCCTTCAAAACTCTACGCTTTCTCAACGCCTGCAAAGAATTACAGATATGAGATCCTGATCCGGTATCCAATACCCAGGAAGTAGAGTTTATTAATAGACAGTTTTCAATAACATACACACCTGAAGCTGAAGCTGCAACTCGCTTCAAATCCTGTGTTCTGGCTTTCCAAGACTTGCAATCCTGTTTCCAGTGACCACTTTTGTGACAATAGAAGCATTCTTCCTTCCCCACTAGCTTCCCCGCTATCTTTGTTGCTTTACCTTTTCCCTTCGTATCCACTTTACCGACACCGCCTCTTGGTTTGGCGGGGGCTTTCTTCTTCTTACCCTTGGCTTTCGCCCTGGATCTAGAAGAGGAAGATCCTCCTACAAACAAAGTGGATGTCTCCCTACCTTTCTGTAGGGTGCCCTCAGCACTCCTCAACATGTTCAGAAGTTCGGAAAGTTCTACCTCCTTTCCTTGCATGTTGAAGTTCAGAATAAACTGGGCGTAAGTGGAAGGAAGGGACTGGAGAATTAAATCAGTATAGAGTTTATTCTCCAACGTGGTCCCAAGGTCCACGAGCTCCTCAATGTAGCCAATCATCTTAAGAACGTGTTCCGCTACCGATGATCCGACGGCCAACCTTGCCGAAAATAGCTTCTTCGACACTTCGTATCTTGCGATACGAGACTGCTCCCCATACAGTTCTTTTGTATGAAGAAATATGGACTCTAGGTCCATATTCTCGTGCCTCCTCTGATGTTCATTGTCCATCGAGGCTAATACGAGGCATTTGGCCTTCGCGCAATCTATCTCCCATGTCTTACGGATTTCCTTATCCGCGACACTGGAGGTGGGACCTAGGACAGGGGGAGCTTTAGTGGTAAGGACATACCCCAACTTGTCGTAAGTGATTGCCATCTTGACATTCCTAAGCCAATCTTTGTAGTTTGGCCCTGTCAATATGTTTTTATCTAGTAATAACTTAAGTCCGGTCATCTTGAATAGTCGCTGCAATTAGGAGAGAGAAAAGAAACACTTTAGCATGATGCTCTTGCAAGTTTAGAGTGGTTTTTAATTTGTCTAAACTGGATGGCTCCCACTGTCTCTCGAATCCATTCTCAAACCGTAAAGAAAGGATTAGTCAGGATCACTCTCACCGTACAATACTTGCTTAACCGTTCAGCCAGGCCAGTGTCGGTACTTCGAGGGAGGTTTTCCAACGCTTTCGCGAAGTTCCTTAATTAAGTAACCTCTTTTCCCTGTGGGTGTAGCCCCGCTAACACCTTTCTAGACACCTACTAGGTTTATAGCATTGATCGTTAAGTGAGAGTTTTCCCGAGGAGTAGCATATACTCACAGTAGGATCGGGATCCAAATATCATCGCGTGATAAAACCGAAGGAATCCTACCAGAATCATCACACTCCAAATGGTATGCAAAGCTAGCAAGTTTCAGTACTTATGAAACTCCCGATGTGGATTTTTGCCCCATGCTCTTATGACCTTGACTTTGGCCAAAATATCATAAGTCACATGTCAAGTTCTACCCGTCATTCTCCTGGTTAATTTGGACCCACCCGTACCTACCCTTGACTTTGGCCAAAATGGCAGCACGACTGTCCCAAACCAACGCATCTATCTATGCTGCACATGAATACCCAATAGCTACCAATCACTATGCCTTGACTTTGGCCAAAATACATAGCTTGAATACTTTTTGACCATTCATGTGGAATGACGGAGGGCTACGGATGGTTTTGGCGAAACCGTGAACGTAGTGAACTTGATCTAATCGATGGAACGAGATAGCTTTTAAAAGGAGTGGTTCAAGCTCCGCGTTTAAAAGTTTAGTTTTGAAAAGAACCGAGTGGTTTTCAAAGTGTTCCAATCGACTTTTACTTGGTTTATTTTCTTGCATTAGTTCTTTTAATGCATCCCATCATTTAATCCTACCATTGCAGAAAACAACCAAAATATGACGTACACTTATGCCATTCGCATTCGCCACGGGGCCCCGTCATCACCCGTTAGGTTACTTAACTAACGACAGAGCGGGGGCTGGGCTAGCGCGACTGTAAAACATAAGCAACGCTTAAATAGTTATCATATATAAATATATAGCAATGATAGACATTACAGATCACAGATGAATACATTGGATATACTAGGAATCCGCAATCCGTTCGAGCCTGCAACGAAAAGCGGATTACACGGTCGCAGTGAATAGCCAAATACCCCACCCAAGGCCCCTACGGGTGCGGCAAACTACCCGCCAAGTACCCAAAGCGAAGCAACCTCCCTCACCACCGTGAGTAGGCCACTCGGCACTTCGAGATACCCGGTAGTTTGTGCACCCCCTCCATGGGTCTATCCTAGGAGCAAAAACAGTAAAAAGAATTATACAATGACGGCAACAACCCCGACCCGGTTGTGCGGCCAAACAAATAATAATATTACATCAATTTACATATAACAAATGAATGAAAGAAAAGCAACACTCATCTCACATCCATCCTGGCTATTCACCCGCGACAATCCAACCCATTCATATACACAAACCAGTATCAAACACAGATCACAGAGATGTATAACCCCGACTAATTGACATATAGCGATTAGCCGACGTTCAATACATGCAAACATCACAGATATAACCTTTGTAGTCAAAGTGTATTGAAGTTCGAAAAAAAATACGGATTTATAGGCCCCCAAAAGTAAATTTCTATTCTGGAAAATCTGGGCACAAATAAACCATCTGAAAAATCCTAAAACCAAGCCATAAATACTCTGCACCAAACTCGACCAAGTGAAGAGCCAAGACGGCCGCGGTTGCGCGGCAATAGCTTGCTATTGCCGCGGAACCGCGGCATTATGGTCAATTCACTTGCTCGTTTTTGGTGGTTATCTTTAAAAAACCCTGAGACGATTTTAGCAGTATAACAAATTTTGTTTTGACCAGAAATTTTTTTTACAGAAACTAAGGTTTTTAAAACTTTGGTTTTTCGATTTTTCGGTTTCGAACTTCGACACACTTCACTACTTAGCTAGTTTATGTTTAGTTAGGCTCTGATACCACTGTAAGTCCACGTTGCCCACCCCGGTGCTTGCGGGGAGGCGGAAAACGGAATAAAAATCGGATTTTTATGAGCTTAGGCAACATGGACTATGCTTAGAAGGATCTTTGCTAAACAAAAACTTGCTAAAGCTAACTAATAACTAGCTAAGAGCTAGAAAGGTTATACCTTTGGTCTTTTTGTCCTTCTCTCCTTGCTCCTAGAAGTAGTGGAAGGAGGTCGTCTTCTCCCGTCTTCTCCCGTCAAAGAAAGATCCACCCGAAAGCCTCAACCTTTGGCTTCAACTCCAAGCTAGGAGTAACTAGGGTGCAAGAAGTGCTAATACTTGAACCCTAGATGAGAGCAGAGAAGATCAAGAGAGGGTTTTTCTCAAGCTCAAGTGTTTCTCAACACATGAGAGGGGAGAGCTTGAGGGAGAGGAAAAACAAGAGAGAGAAATGAAATGAGAGAATGAGAATAATATCAAGCCTTCTCACTAATATGTGTATATTATTCTAATTAAATAATTAGCTAGATAATTGTCATGGTTAATCATGACATGACCATTATCATTTCAATTTGCAAGGATCAAAAAGCATCTTCCAAAAGAAATGATGATGGTCAAAGTGTCAACCTAGGTCAACAAGTCAAGGAAGTCAAATAGTCAACATCCATAACCATGCACAATTATTAAACCAATTATCAATTAACAATAATACACACATAAACATTAGGGTTAATAAAATGACAATAGCCATTAACCCTAATCAAGGTCCTCTCCCTCTGTCTCAAGCAACTGTGCATACGCACCCGCATCCGTAATCCGAGGAACACGAATACAATGAGAAAAACCAATCCCAAATCATATACTAGGATCCGGCTTAAACCAAAGCCCGCTAGTATAAACTGTCCGGACAGCAAACGTGCACCTGTCGCAAAACCATGCGACCTCTACTCATTTTGCCTAAAGGCGAATAGCTCTCTGTGTGGGACTCTAAAGACTCGACACTACGCTGGAAGTGGGTTTAACCACAGACCGCAAGCGGCACTAGCTGTACGTAACGGTCCTCAGGTAGATGTCGATAAGAAGACTGACGAGGTGAACCCCATCTGAACTCCTACTGAGCCTGTATGTGACAATCTCCGTACAGTCCGGTCTGTTCGTCTGATACATCGCATGGCGGGCCTAGGGGGGCGGTGAACGTCAGTCCCCTAATAGCGGTACAAGTCGTGCCGGAGTGAAGTCCAGAACACCCTGAGATAACACTGGAAACCTACCAGTATATCTCGCTTGCCCTGGCCAGGGACTACTCGTGTAATGGCTCTCCTGGACACAGCGCGATGTCAACCCCCAATACCGGGAGAGACGAATCCTGTCTAACCGTCACTGCCTCCAAGTGCTTCGGGACTGCACCCAAAAACTACCTGTTTGCACTACTCCTTTGAGCCGTGGTAGGGTAGTAATCAAAGTGCAGTGGGAACACACTCGAGGCGAAGTGACAGTGTCAAGTCAACGGATTAAGCTGTACTCATGTCACCTGGGAATTGATAACTGACGATAGGTATAATACCAACCAACAGTTCCCGACGAGTCATGTCCAGTGTACTCGTAACCTAACGAGCACCCGCATACTATCTCAAGTACGACGTACTGACGGCTGTGGGACAGACCGTCTCCCACACTGGGATGAGAAGCGCATACGCTAGTCTACTCCGGAGTATCGATGCCCTGTCTCGATAGTCCAACGACTAGGAACCTGTATAAGGATGTGCTTATAGATCACCCAGCTCCCACGAGTGTGAGCGCCATCACCACGCTGGTAATCAAGCAAAGATCCTAAGGGCTCTACTAATATGTATATCAGCAATATGCTAAAAGAAACACATGCACATATTAAAGAAGAGACAAACCAAGTAGCATACTACCATTTCGAGCAAGATTGTATATACAACTGTGAATATCCCAAGCTTCCATCAAGTAATATACAAACTAGTATGATACAGTAATGGCCTCTAGGGCATATACACTAACATATACTTCACGTCAGATGGCAGTTCTCCGGTGACACTGGTACAGGGTAGTCTGTAGACCCGAGATCGTCATAGAGTCTTGTGCGATTCCCACTGTACTTTGATTTCCACCTTAGCACGTCCAAGAGGGCGTGCAAAACGGTGGCTTTTGGGTACAGTCCCGAATCACATGGAGGCAATGAGCGATAGGAGGGGATTCGTCTCTCCCGGTATAGGGAGTTGATGTTGTGCTGTGTTCGATTGGCTATAACTGGAAGTCGCTGGCCAGGGCGGATATTGAGTACTACTGGTAAGTGTTATCAGTAGGTTCTCGACCTGTTATGAGCCTCACATCGACACGACTTATCGGTTACTGGGGTCTGATGTATACCACCCCTAGACTAGATATGCGACATATCAGACGAAGAGACTGGACCGTACGGGAGTGTTACTGATTGGATTCACAGGAGAATGTACAGGCTTGCTTGTTGATCTTCTGATCGCTCAATTCCTGGGTGGCTGTTACGTTTAGCTGACCGCTTGCAGCTTGTGGGTGTTTGATATGATCATCACCTGCTACCGGCGTATTGACGATTCTTTAGAGTCCTACACAAAGGTTTCTTGACTAGGGAAAAACGGAGTAGGAGCACATATGTGATATGTGCAGGACCGAGGATAATACGATATGAGATACCGTATTATATTCTCGTGATATTTTGATATGAGCCGGGTCATCGGATCAAGTGTTGATTCAATGAATCGGTACAAGATATATTACTCGGTTATATAGCCGGATTGTCGGATCAAGTGTTGATTCGATAATTTAATATATAATTATATATGTGATATATTACATTACATTATCTAATATTGGCTCGCTTTATTATTTCGTTTTCTCACCGGATAATACATTGATATATATGCGATATATATTAATTGTATTATTTTCTTTTGTTACAAAATATATTATATATGTGATATATAATATTGTAACATGTTATAATTACTAATGCAACATGATTAGTGGAGATTAAACATGGTTAGGGTTTGATTTGGGTTAGCTTATTCATGAAGCTTCTAGAAGCTTTTCTTTTGTTTCTTGCAAAGTTATTATGATGGATATTTTGTGAGATTTTTTCCTTACCCAAACCACATCCTTAACCCTAGTTAACTCTCTACAATGGTTTGCCTTGTCATCTTTGACCATGGTTGCATTTGTAATCATATATCTTTTACATTATTCATCACAAAAGGATTTATTCATTCATCTTCTTCTTCTTCCTCCTTGCAAAGCTTTCTAGCTTTGAGATTTGTGATGAATTAGTGTGAGATTTTGATAATAAAAGAGAGCATAAATCCTACTTCATCATCCTCATCTAATCTAGCCAATTAGATTAGGATGTTCACCTCATTAGTAAGAAAGAGCTTGAGTTAAAGGAACTTCAAGGTAGATCATCTTTGAAAAGGAAGACTACAAGCAAGCAAGGATCATTCGGGATGTGGAGCCTCTCTTGAGTCCGGGAGATCATGGATCGCGGCGAAGGGACGACTCCTCAGAGCTTATGAAGCGAAGGAGCGGACTACAAAGGTTGTAATCCCCCACTCTTAGTTGTAAAGATATTTACTTGCACGTGTAACCCTAATTATCTAGCAAAGATCCTCGCTTTGGGTTGTTCGGCACGTCTAAATTTTAAATCGGGCATGGTTGATGCCTTATAGACCCTTGTAAGAGTGTCTAGGCACCCTACATGTACATCCTAAGGCTATTTAAGCGAAGTAGCGTATCGTAAGTATGCCGTGGAATATACACACGGTACGTCACTCAACTTAAGTCACCTACTCCATCAACCAAGGTGAACTTACGTGGTGAAAGTTCGAGTCTAATACCCCACCGGCCAAGTCTAAGTTCCGTAAGGTCAAGCCTAGGTTCCGAAATATATATACGCCCTAGACTCCGCATAGTTAAACCTAGACTCAAACCAAGGTTAAACTTAATGCTTTGATACCAACTTTGTCACGACCCGGAAAAGGTACGCGACTGGCACTTGAATCATGTGAAGTCTATAGGACCTGTAACATTTCAAAAAAATAAAATATTATTTTTAGAATTTAAATATTAAAATAATTTATTTCACGAAAACTGTTTGATTTGCGAATTGGGGTTTTCGTAAAATGGTATAATTAAATACCAATATTTGGAAAATATTTGGAGATTTATATTGTATTATTTAATAAAACGGTATTTATTGGATTTGGGCATTTTATAATTAATTATGTGCAAGTTTAAATTAAACATGATTAGTGCACTACTAATCAATATTAAGCAAAATCCGTATTTTTAATTAGCAATGGCTAGTGCACCATGACATGTTGCATTTTTTACATGTTGGTTTCATTTGTATTTGTGTTTGGTTTTATATGAGAGAAAAAGAAAATAGAAAAGAAAAAGAGAGCATGATGATTGAGGAGAGAGAGTGGGGGACAACATGATGAGGCATGGGCATGTGAGAGTATGAGAGAGAGAAAGGGGGTAAGGCTCCTACACTTGACTTCTTCTTCATTTCATTTCCCACTTCATTCTTCAAATCCTTCTCCTCCTCCTTCACCCTTCTCTACCTCCATAAACCATCTCCAAAACCTTACCAAAACACCACTCCACTTTCATAAAAAAATGCACACAACTTCACTCTACTCCCCATGGTTGAATCAAATTTAGATTTTGAGCACTTGGAGCATCTAGGGTTTTTCTTGAGTTGCTTCCAAGAGGTATAATCTTCTTTTCTCATCTTGTTAATTGTTTCCTAACCTTCTAGTTTAGTGTAGAACTCGTTTTAGTGTAGATTGTGATCTTAGAAATTTCTAAGTTGATGTTTAGTGGAAGTTTGGACTTGTGGAGTTGTAATTGAGGTGTAGTGGGTGTTTACATGACCTTAGTGATGTTTGACTGGACAATACCAGAGACTAGAACCCAAAACACGAAGTTAGAATTTCCCGACATCGGATTTTTGACAGATTGTGGTGATCTTTGGAATCTGGGATGACCCGAGAGACCCATGTTGGGGTCAAAATTTTCACCCCGGTTGACAAGTCAAAGTCAAGGTCAACCCCAAGTAAGCGGGCCTTCGCCCAAGCAAGTGGGCCCATGCCCAAGTCGAGCCCCGCGGCTGGCCTCCCGCATGCCGAAATAAAAAATCATGTAAATAATTTTGATGTAATTTTTTATGCATAAATGTAAGCAAAATCGGCATAAAACCAAATTTTTGTAAAGCCCATGGCTTATGTGCAAAAGAAATGAGCACATGAGACATGGGATAGGCAAAATGCCATTTTGTAAAGCCCAAGGGGCTATATGTAAATGTGTAAGCCAATATAAGGCAACATAATGATGAATAAAGCATACACTTTTCATTCCTCTCAAAAAGGTTAGGGTTTTTGTGCCTCCTTCTCCTTCGTCAAGGTTCTAAACCTTCTTCTTTTTTTGAATTAAATCAAGAGTTTAACTCTTCTTTTTCTAAAACTAAATAGTTTTTCACCACAAAACCCACAAAGGGGAACTCAGATCTCCCATCAGATCTTAGAAAGGAAAGATTTTTAAAATCTCATACTTCTTGTGTTAGTTATATGTATGCCCTAAAGACCATTACTGTACATACGATGTATATTGTAGTGGATGTTTGGACATATATAGAGAGGACTTTCTTGCTCGGCATGATAGTATGCTATCTGGTTGCTCTTTATCTTAACATGTACACTGATTGTCTCTATGTTACATGTTGATAAAGCCCTTAGGATGAGTACTTGACTACTAGGACTATGATGCAGATCATACTAGTGGGGACAGAGTAGTCGCTAAGTACATCCTTCAAATGTTCCTAGTCGTGGGTGTATCGAGACAGGGCATCGATATACCAGAGTAGACTAGCTTATAGCTTCTCGACCCATGTAGATGGGCAATGGATGATCCCATATCCATTGGTGTTTGACATCAGAGACAGTATACGGGTGCTCAGTGGAGACTGGGTACACTGGACGGACTCACCGAGAACTCCTAGATGGTATTATACCTCACGTCAGATGGCAGTTCTCTGGTGACACTGGTACAGGTTAGTCTGTAGATCCAAGATCGTCATAGAGTCTTGTGTGATTCCCACCGTGCTTTGATTTCCACCTTACCACGTTCAAGAGAACGTGCAAAACGGTGGCTTTTGGGTACAGTCCCGAGTCACATGGAGGCAATGAGCGATAGGAGGGGTTTCGTCTCTCCTGGAATAGGGAGTTGATGTTGCGCTGTGCTTGATTGGCTATAACAGGAAGTCCTTGGCCAAGGCTGCTTCAGAGATATACTGGTAAGTGTTATCAGTAGTTTCTCGACCCGTTATGAGCCTCATATCGACATGACTTATCGAGTTACTGGGGTCTGACGTTTACCACCCCTAGTCGAGATATGCGACATATCAGACGAAGAGACCGGACTGTACGGTAATGTTACTGATTGGATTCACAGGAGTGTGAGAAGCCTTGCTTGTTGATCTTCTGATCGCTCAATACCTGGGTGGCCGTTACGTTTAGCAGACCGCTTGCGGCTTATGGGTGTTTGATATGATCATCACCTACTGCCGGCGTATTGACGAGTCTTTAGAGTCCAACATAGGGGTTTCCTGGCTGAAGCGAAACGCAGTAGGAGCAGATATGTGATATGTGCCGGACCGAGATTGATACGATATGAGATACCGTATTCTATTCTCACAAAATGTGACATTGGTCGGGTATATACGATATAGCCGGGTTATCGGATCAAGTGTTGATTCGATAAGTTGTTACACAAGATATTAGTCGGTTATAGCCGGATTATTAAATCAAGAGTTGATTTGATAATTTAATGTATAATTATACATTTGATATGTTATCTTAACATGTGCATATTGTATATATGTGATATGTATGTTTGTGTACATGGATTGTGTCATGCTTGATGATACATGCAAGATGGGTGTTTGAGACTTATACCATGCTAGGGTTAAATTAAGGTTTTGATTATTTCTTAAGTTATTGCAAAAGAGCAAAAGACTTGGTCAAAGTTTTCAAGCTTGGAGAAGCTTGTAGAACTTTGTCAAGGTCAACTCTTTTGTCATTCCTTAAGATATTTTTCCTTGACCCAACCTTTAACCATAGCCTTGGGCTTATTCTCTACATAAGTTAAGCATGATGGCTTTAACTCACCCATGGTTGCAATAATTCATTTGGATGAATTATTCATTGAGATATTATTATTATTATTATTCTTCAACAAAAGCTTTCTAGCTTCAATGGAGTTTGAGAAAAAGTGTGAGAAAATGAAATCTAAAGTGAGCCCACTTCCTACTTCATCATCCTCTACTACTTGCCATTTAGTAGAGTGTGTTTGCTTCACTAATTCCATAGTAAGTGAAGAGATAGCTTGGGTTAGTGTCTCCTCGACGTAGATCATCTTCGGTCTCGAAGTCATCGAAGCAAGCATGCTCGTTTCTTCATGGGAGCCTCTCTAGCGTCCGGAGTTTACGATCGCAGCGAAGGGGACTACTACATGGAGCTATTGAAGTGAAGGACCGGTCTACAAAGGTTTTATTTCTCGCTCTCTTTACTTATTGCAAAGTGTTTGCATTTGATCCCGTATATTTCTAGTTTACGATTCAAGTTAGGGTTAGCTAAAACGGAAAATTTTTGAATTTGGCATGGACGATACCTCCCAAAACCTTGTTGCCGTCTTGGGTAATCCTGTAGTGGTATCAGAGCCATGCTAGAAATTTATACGGATTTTATTAAGATTACGAAACCGAAATACTGCGAAACTTGCAACGCCTAAACCTGCTCTCTGTCGTTTTTAAATAGTTGTCAAAAAAGTACAAAGTGATGTATGGGATATATCATGAACACACACAAAATTTCAGGGCATTCCATGAAAATTTGGCCGAGCACCACCTACCCAATCTCGGCCAAAATCCGAGCTCCCCCCCTTGTTTTTTTGCCTGTGTTCAAGTAACTGGGTTTTGGTGTTTCAGGTGTTGTTTGTTTTTGCTAATTTTGCATGTGATGTAATCTTACACTATAAATAATTCGGAGTGTTTCGTATTCGTAATTTTAACATTGTTTCGGGTTATTCACATATTGTCTAGGCGAAGTTAAAAGGTTCGATCGAATGTCAAAAACCCATTTTTCCAAGTTTAACGTATTCGGAAAAACATGCAAGTGATTCCGTGGACCCTCTAGAAGAACGAAACCTTAACTCGATTATATGGCCGTCAAAACCGCCACTTGAACCCTAGAGTTTGTGGTAGTTTAGCGTTGTCACATGTGAGGCATTGGTTTGACCCTTCTACGGCTGGTTTATAGGTACTGTGGCATCTTCTGGGTATTACTAAAACTGTGCTCAAGTGTTGAGCTGTCGGGAAATTATGGGACTTTGATGAATCGGTCGAAAAGTTAAACATCATCCGGATATCATGTGATGGGATACAATATTTGGAATCCACAAGTAGTTATGAGATAACTAAATTGAATGTTATAAATCGAGCAATTTGGTCTCATTTGATCGGTTGCCACGGGATTTTGATGAGATCAAAAGTCCGTCGCAATCACGTAGTGTATGCGGATACTCGCCGGGTAAGCTTAATAGATAGCCACGCCCTATAGCCCCGACAAAGTGACTGTAGGAGAACCCCGTCGCCAAAAGCATCCGTTCGGGTGCTCGCGGAAGCGGTGTTCCGCCTTAGTGCACTTCGTCGACGGCATCGGGGGGTGCGGCCGTCTACTAAAGTTTCCGAAGAGTATTCAATCAGGATGTCGGGAATCCTGTTGAATTGCCCGACTTGATATTAAAAGGTGTTTTGAATATCAAGACTAAAATGCGGGGTTTATAATTTTTAGGCATGTGATGTCTAAGGAATTCATTTGGTTAGGCATGTGATGTCTAAGGTGGTTGCGGATTCCAATTGTTGTAGTTTTTCACTTTCTTTTCTGTGACCGTAAGTGTAATATGTGGTGTATCGCCGGTTTCATTGCTATATGTCAACGACAATTGGGATGCGTATATTTACTCACGTTGATGACATATGATGTTATATGTTGTTGTGATATGTTATATTGGATCGTCGTGTTTGAATAGCCGGGGGTTTTATGTGAGATGAGAGTTTTTCTTTTTCATTCATGTAAAATTCATTGTATGTAATATTCTTTTATTGGGGCACTTCCGAGTTGAGGATGGTGTCACCATTGTATATTATTTACTTTTCCGCATTAGGATAGACCCAAGGCGGGGAGCACAAGTAACCGGGTTCTAGGGTCCAATGGGAGACCATCTCGAGAAGTCGAGACCGGGTCTCCTAACTCTAGAATTGGCAGGGTTACTTGCCGCTCTCGTAGGGGTCTAGGGGTGTGGGATTGGCTATTCATCACGACCGTGGAATCCGTGTTTTATACAGGCTTAATTTAAAACACGAAAATTCTAGTATATCCAATATTTCATATGTTATATTTTGCTGCGATATTCTGTGATGTGATCATTGATTATATTCTTAGACGAATGCATATATTATATATATGAGATATAATTAATATTGCTGCTTTCGTTTCATATCTGTTGCTTGGGAAGCATAATTAATGGGACTTCATTAATGAGATTAATGAAATAAAAGAAACCTAAAGATTGTAGAAACTTGTCTCGAAAACTGGTAGCTCTAGTTCTTGCTTTGCATAGCGGTATTTCTTGCAGAATATCCAGCACCTTATTCGATAAGGAAAGAGCCGAGATCCCTTCACCGGGAGTGACCTCTTTAACGAAACTAGCAGATGCTACAAACTCGGTTTGTCTTTTGATTGTTTTTTAGTTCTTGTTTTGCATAGTGGTATTTATGAAATATCCTGCACCTTATTCGATAAGGAAAGAGCCGAGATCCCTTCACCGGGAATGACCTCTTTAGTAAAACTAGTAAAAGCTTCAAAAACACTCCTTTTCAAAATCACTCGATTCTACGACGATATCAAGTTCATTACGCAAAAGGTTTTCTTAAAAATCTGTCGTAGCCCTCCGTCATTTTAGATAAGTACTACTTAGTATTCGTGCTACGTTTGTTGACTATGTTAAGGCGTAGTGTGCGGTAGCTAATTAGTGCTTATCTGTTAAAACTTGAGATGTGATTGGATTAGGGTAGTCGTACGACTTTGTTGACTATGTTAAGGGTCGTGCGGGTGGGTTTAATTCAATCGGGAAATGACGGGTTGAACTTGCTAGCACTTATGATTTGTTGACTATGTTAAGGGCATACAGCTGCTAAGGGCAAAACATTATCGGGAATTTCAAGTGTTGAAATTTGCAATGAGATTGCATACCTCCTATGAAATAGTTGGATCCCGATACCCACTGCGAGTAAGAGTTACTCCTGGAAGAGTTTTACACATTACAATTAGTTGATCATGTAGGTGTCTAGAAAGGTGTCAACGGGGTTACGCCTCTGGGAAAACGAGGTTTATTTTAATTAGGTCTGTGCGAAAGCACGGGGAACCTTCCTCAAAATACCGGCACTGCCCTGGCTGAAAGATTGGCGAACTTGTAGGGTGCAATTAATCCCGGCTAGTCTTTCCTTTTAGGGTTTGAAGGAAGATTTGACTAAAACAGTGGGAGCCATCCTGATTAGATAAATTAATAACCAATCTAATCTTACAAGAGCATACGCTGAGTGTTTTCTTCTCTCTCTCTCCAGGTAGCGACCATGTCACGTCTTAATCAAGATAATAATACGGATGTATTGACCGAACCCGCTTGTTATACTGAGTTAGGGGAATGTTGGTCCCGTTCCAACTTATAATTTTTATAAGACCGAGCAGGAAATAGAGGATTACCAGAATTCCCGTGCCGCCCAAACAAAGAAAGTGTATGTTGATGCATCTTCTTCGGGTGTGTTCATTACCGAGAACTGTTTCTCAGTATCCTTTACATCCTGGATATGAGATACCGGATCAGGATCCCGCATATGTAATATGTTACATGGGCTACAGATAGGTAGAGAACTGGGAACGGGTGATAAGTTTCAAGAGTTGGAAATGGTGCAAGTGTTGCAGCCAAATATGTTGGCAGTTATCACCCTGTATTATCAAATACATTGATTCTGAACGAATGTTATTAGATACCGAACCTGATATACAACATCATATCAGTCTCTTTATTTAGTAAAGAAGGATATAATTTTGTATTGTTGGATAATGTTTTGAACATTTCCTATATCAAGAGTTGATCGGTTCAGGCACGTTATCTAAAAGCATATACGTTCTAAATCAAACCACAGTTCTCAACGTACCGAACACACACAAGAGAAAGAGTTCAGAAATGAACGAATTCTTCTTAAGGCATTGTAGACTAGGTCATATCAATGCGACCCGACTAGCTAAGTTACATTAAGATGCATATTTAAATCAGTTTGAACTTACATCTTGTGAAACTTGCCAGTCATGTCACAAAGATAAAATGACCATAGCTCTGTTTATTGGAAACAGAGAAAGAGTTAGTAAACTCTTGGGATTGATACATGATGATGTATGTACGTCCCCTGTCTACACATGCCAGGACTGATTCTTTGTACTTCATTACATTCACTGATGACCTCTCAAGATTCGGACATATGTTCCTGTTGAAACACAAGTCCGAAACTTTTGAGAAATTCATAGAATATAAGTTAGAAGTAGAGAACCAAAAACGGGTATAAGTATTATGTCCTTTGATGAGATCAATGAGGAGAATACTTGAGCACGGAGATCCTGGACTATTCTAAAGGAGAATGAGATTCTCTCTCGGCATTACTCCTCCGCATACACCACAGCACGTTGGTATATCGGGGCGGAGCAATCGCACCCTATGTGATATGGTGTGCTTTATGATGAGTATTACTTTGTTGCCTATTTCCTTTTTGGGGTTATGCACTTATGAAGCTGCATTCCTATTGAATAGGGTTCCAATCAAATCAGGTGCCTACCACTCCATATGTGATATGGTATGGGAAGAGCCCATCTCTTATGGATGTTAAGATTTGGGGTTGTCCGGCCTATGTCTAAAAGCAAAATCCGGAAAAGCTCGAGGCAAGGTCAGTTCTGTGGAAGTTTGTTGGATATCCCAATCATTCGCAAGGGAATATCTTCTACCACACCGAGGAACAAAAGGTATTTTATTTCTCGACATGCCACCTTTTTAGAAAGGGAATTTCTTGTGAAGAAATTAGTGGTCATGAGGTAGAACTGGAAAGAGTTCCAGCTATAACTACAGCTGATGATTTGGTAGAACCGAAGGATTCAATAGTTCCCAACGAACCTCAGCCTCTCCGCCGATCTAGTAGGGTTACTCACCCACCTGAGAGATACTTCGGTTTTCTCTATGGCGGTGGGAGCGAGAATTGCATCATGAGATGATGACCCAACTAGTTTTGAGCAGGCCATCAAGAGTGGGGACTCTGTGAGAATGGCTGGATGCTAAGCGATCTGAAATGGAATCTATGTACACCAACAAAGTATGGACTTTGGTTGCTTTATCTGAAGGGTTAAATACCCATCAGGAGCAAGTATATCTTGAGAAGATTACTTGGTGTACATGGAAAAGTTGAGACTTTCAAAGTTAAGACTAGTTGCAAAAGGTTCTCGTCATCGACCAGGTGTGGATAATGATGAAACCTTTTCTAGTGCCTATGCTTAAGTCCATCCGGATCCTACTTGCCATTAATACATACCATGACTACGCTATCTAGCGATTGGGTGTCATGACTGCTTTTCTTAATGATGATTTAGAAGAGAGCGTCTATAAGTACACAGCCAGAGGGCTTCGTAGACAATGGGAGCAGCGGAAACGTGTGCAAGTTGCTTTATGAGTTAAAGTAGGCATCGCGGAGTTGGAACATCTATTTTGATGTGATAGTCAAAGCGTTTGACTTCATCAAAATGGTAGATGAACCTTGTATATACAAAAAGGGTAGTAGGGAGTATGGTGGTGATCCTCGTATTGCACGTGGATGACATACTCTTGATAGGAAAGGAGTTTCCTATGCTACACTCGGTCAATCTCCTCTTATCACAAGGATTCTCCATATAGAATCAAGATGATACCTCCTAAATCCTGGATTTTGGATCTATGAGATAGATCTAAATGGATGTTAGGATTCTCACTAGGTGTAGTGAGATGGTATCAATCGATCCTAGGGAAAATCACTGGATAGCTTTCAGGGTGGTAAGGTCGACTGAATGTCAGTCGCAGGCAGTGTCTTTACCCTCAGTGGAGGGACGGTATGTTGAAAGAGTTCCAAGCTAGATACCGTGGTAAACTAGAAGATAAAGGCAGGATACATCGCTACCTACGAGGCTACCAAAGAGGCAGTCTGGATGTATATTAGTTCATGAGATGAACTTCGTTCCTACCATTGCGTGACAATGGAGTTGTGGCTTATGCCTAGGAACCCCCGTCCTATTAGTTATCCAGACATATTCTTAGGCAGTATCACCTGATCATGGAGATGGATGATCTCCAGGGAGATCGAGGTTAAGGAGAGTAGACACAGAGGAGAACAGGGCGGATCCACTCACAAAGGACTATTCCCAGGAGAGACTTTTATGGGATGGTTGAGTATGAGATACTTCAACCACTGCTAACTGTTGGGTATGAGATACAATAATAGATGGCCCTAGTGCAAGTGGGAGATTGTTAGTTATATATATGCCCTAGAGGCCATTACTGTACATACGATGTATATTGTAGTGGATGCTTGGACATATATAAGGAGGACTTTCTTGCTCGACATGATAGTATGCTATCAGGTTGCTCTTTATCTTAACATGTACACTGATTGTCTCTATGTTACATGTTAATAAAGCCCTTAGGATGAGTACTTGACTACCAGGACTATGATGCAGATCATACTAGTGGGGATAGAGTAGTCACTAAGTACATCCTTCAAATGTTCCTAGTCATGGGTGTATCGAGACAGGGCATCGATATACCAGAGTAGACTAGCTTATAGCTTCTCGACCCATGTCGATGGGCGATGGATGATCCCATATCCATTGGTGTTTGACATCAGAGATAGTATACGGGTGCTCAGTGGAGACTGGGTACACTGGACGGACTCGCCGAGAACTCCTAGATGGTATTATACCTCACGTCAGATGGCAGTTCTCTGGTGACACTGGTACAGGTTAGTCTGTAGACCCGAGATCGTCATAGAGTCTTGTGTGATTCCCACTGTGCTTTGATTTCTACCTTACCATGTTTAAGAGAACGTGCAAAATGGTGGCTTTGGGGTACAGTCCCGAGTCACATGGAGGCAATGAGCGATAGGAGGGGTTTCTTCTCTCCCGGTATAAGGAATTGATGTTGCATTGTGCTCGATTGGCTATAACAGGAAGTCCTTGGCCAAGGATGCTTCAGAGATATACTGGTAAGTGTTATCAGTAGTTTCTCGACCCGTTATGAGCCTCATATCGACACGACTTATCGAGTTATTGGGGTCTGACGTTTACTACCCCTAGACGAGATATGCGACATATCAGACGAAGAGACCGGACTGTACGGTAGTGGTACTGATTGGATTCACAGGAGTGTGAGCAGGCTTGCTTGTTGATCATCTGATCTCTCAATACCCGGGTGGCCGTTACGTTTAGAAGATCGCTTGCGGCTTGTGGGTGTTTGATATGATCATCACCTACTGCCGGCGTATTGACGAGTCTTTAGAGTCCTACACAGGGGTTTCCTGGCTCAAGCGAAATGGAGTAGGAGCACATATGTGATATGTGCGGGACCGAGATTGATACGATATGAGATACTGTATTCTATTCTCGCGAAATATGACATTGGTCGGGTATATGCGATATAGCCGGGTTATCGGATCAAGTGTTGATTTGATAAGTTGTTACACAAGATATTAGTCGGTTATAGCCGGATTATTAAATCAAGAGTTGATTTGATAATTTAATGTATAATTATATATTTGATATATTATATTACATTAACTAATATTAAGCTCACTAACGATTTCTTTTCTCACTTGATGTGCATATTGTATATATGGGATATGTATGTTTGTGTACATGGATTGTGTCATGCTTGATGATACATGCAAGATGGGTGTTTGAGACTTATACCATGCTAGGGTTAAATTAGGGTTTTGATTATTTCTTAACTTATTACAAAAGAGCAAAAGATTTGGTCAAAGTTTTCAAGCTTGGAGAAACTTGTAGAACTTTGTCAAGATCAACACTTTTGTCATTCCTTAGGATATTTTTCCTTAACCCACCATAGCCTTGGGTTTATTCTCTACATGAGTTAAGAATGATGGTTTTAACTCACCCATGGTTGCAATAATTCATTTGGATGAATTATTCATGTGAGATATTCTTCTTCTTCTTCAACAAAAGCTTTCTAGCTTCAATGGAGTTTGAGAAAAAGTGTGAGAACATGAAATCTAAAGTGAGCCCACTTCCGACTTCATCATCCTCTACTACTTGCCATTTAGTAGAGTGTGTTTGCTTCACTAATTCCATAGTAACTGAAGAGATAGCTTGGGTCAGTGTCTCCTCGACGTAGATCATCTTCGGCCTCGAAGTCATCGAAGCAAGCATGTTCGTTTCTTCATGGGAGCCTCTCTTACGATCGCAGCGAAGGGGACTACTACACGGAGCTATTGAAGTGAAGGACCGGTCTACAAAGGTTGTATTCCTCGCTCTCTTTACTTATTACAAAGTGTTTGCATTTGATTTCGTATATTTCTAGTTTACGATTCAAGTTAGGGTTAGCTAAAACGGCAAATTTTTGAATTTGGCATGGACGATGCCTCCCGAAACCTTGCTGCCATCTTGGGTAACCCTGCATCTTGTTCTTCAAGATCCGGCCAACATAGGAGGAAGAAGGAGACCCACTTCCAAGAACCCCACTTTGGGGAAGATCCAGGGCTCAAGGGAGAAGCCCCTTTCATTAGCTCCAAAATATCTTAGGAGTTCAACTCCTCAAATACACACACACACACACACACACACACGAAATAATAAATATTTCCTTTCGGGAGCACAGCTCCCAGTGCGGGGACCAAGTCCTCTGGCGCCCAGCGCCCGCGTACCCAGCACGTGAGGCGATGGCACTCTGGCGCACAGCGCGCATTCTAACGGGGCGTTGCCCCGCACCCCGCAAGGGGGCTGCTAGCCCTCTTGACCCCCAGCCCGCTATTCGGGTAGCGGGACCCCCATAAAAACTCTGCGGGCCCCCGATATATCTAAAACCCCTTCAAAATACAACACTGCACATTGAGTTCGCATGACCTGTTTGACCCGTCAATCGGAGGTTCCCTCGCTCCAAAGGCAAGGGGTAATTAACAACAGCTTAGTCTGCGGCTGCCGGAGATTCGGATCCCCACAATCAATAAACCCCAGTCTACCCTAGGCAGGGGGAATCTGTAATGCGCCTGACAAGCGCGCGCACATTCCCATCTCAATGTGGTGACGAAAAAACACCCTACAGATTCTGGCACGTCCGGTGGGACCAGTCTCTCCTCCCATAGTTCGGGTTAAACGTTCATGCGAACTCAATCAATATACATATCTATATTTATACTAAAATAATGCTCTTTCATGCCGGTTTTCAAGCAATCACTTTTCAACAATGTCTCCAAAAATGAACTCAGCTCTCAGCACGGCTCCCATCTCCTACACGATGAAGATGGACGCCAGGACGGTCCTTCCGGCCAGTCTCGGGCGACAGTGGGAGGAGCCGCCGCTACCATTTGGTCTTATACTGTTTGTGCTAGCTAATGTCGTCCCTTCTCTTCAAGCCCCAGTGATGAATAAACCAGCCTCAAAGGGGAAAAGGCCGAATGTCATGGTCGCGAGGGCGCCCCAACCCAAACGCAAGTCGGTGTTTGAACGACTTTCCTTGGCCCCAGCTGGGGGCTAGGCCATCAACACCAACAAAGCAACAAGGCATCTCGGGCAAGCTCCAGCGGCGCCCCTGACAACTGCTCGATTGGGTATCTTCTCTAAGCTCCCCATCACTCGGCCTGTGGCGGCTTCCCGAAGAGCAGAAGCCTGCCAAGCGCTCAAGGCAGAGAAGCTGAGGCAGAAGCGGCTCAGATACAGAGCCAACAAAAGGGCTAAGGCTCCGGCCATGTTAAAATTTATGAATTTTCAAAGCCCGGACCGCTACGCGAAATCAGCTGCCAGTGATGAAAGGATGGCTGAATGTGTTATCCACACAGTCTACATGGTAGGCGCGCGTCCAAGCGACAACCTTCGTAGCAAGGATGGGGCCACCACATCTCAAATCCAATCTGGTGTGAATGTGGCTGTCACTTCCAAGACCAGCATCCTCCTGAAGGTAATGAAAATGCTCCAAATGAAGCTGATAAGTAGAGAGATCCCTCAGTTCATGAGGAGTCGGGCTCGGAAAGAGAAGATGATCCAACTTTCCATCCTAAGACTGCAGAGCAGCAACTTCTCCAGGAGCTCCGAAAGCAGCTCAGAAACAAAGACAAGGAGATGGCCAAGCTCTACTAAAAAATTGACGACTTGACAAACGTCGTCTTACAGCTCATGGCACAACTTGCCTCTCAGCCGCTCAATCAAGCGCATGGTTCTACTCATGAACCGGGAAACGGTGTCCTGAGATAGCCGACGCCTATTCCATCAAATTCAAAGGTGGGCGGACCGTATGAAAGTCAGTCGCATCCTATCTCGGGAAATGTCTTGGCTACCGATGACAACAACCCGCTAACTCAAGATCAAATCATGGATTTGGTTTCCAACAAAGTCAAAACATTGGTAGCCGAAGCCGGAGAGCAAAAAGGTGTCAGCAGTAGAGGGAGACCATATCCTACTCGGTACGATCTTGTGGAGTTTACCACTGGCTATGTCGTCCTTAAATTTGAAAGGTTCGATGGGACGAGAAATGCGAACCGACACATTGCCCAATTTAAAGCATCATGCGCGAATACTGGGGGCAATAATGCGCTCCTTCTCTGCCAGTTTGTCAATAGCTTGACCGATGTTTCTTTCGATTGGTATGCAAGCATACCGGATGACTCGATCACGACGTTCGCTCAAATAGAATCCATGTTCAAGCAAAGGTTCATGAGTGTCAGCGATAAAATCACCATTGCCGACCTCGTAAGGACCGAGCCAAAGAACAACGAAAGCAACATGGATTTTATAGTCCGATGGCGCAATCTCTCTGTCAAATGTGAACTGCCATTGGAGCAAGACTAATCCGTCAGTCTTCTTATTGAAAATCTGAAGGACTGGATGAAACCTTTCCTGTGCACCACAGGCCTTAAAACATTCCAAGAGCTGACCAAGAAGGTCCAAATGTTGGAACGCTCAAAGCCCGAGTCCACTCAGGATCTTCAGTTCACAAATAGACCGAAAACATGGAGGGACGGCAACCGAAAAGGCGAAAGTTCCAACAACACCGATTCTCTTATTAGGCAGAGAGCAGGCGGAGCGAAGGCTAACAAACCCCGAGAGCCAACTTTGGAAGAAAGGAGAAATAAGGTCTACTCTTTCAGAAGAGACAAGGTCCACAAAATATTCAAAGATGCTCTGAAGAATGGCCTGCGGCTACCAGAACCAAAAAGGTTAAGTGAAGCGAACATGACTGATCATCCCAACTTTTGCCCATACCACCGAATGCTGGGACACACTATTGAAGACTGTTGCATCTTCAAGGATTGGGTCGAGAAACAATACAAGGCAGGAGAAATATCATTGTCCCCTGGCGTGTTAACAAACAATCAAGCTGCGACCGCCAATTTCATAGAAAAGGAGACCGAAGTCCTTCGGGAACCTGATTCTCTCAGACATCTGCCTTTCTCTGAGAAGAGCGGACTAAGGCAACAAGCTAAGAGCCAGAAGAGCAACATTGCCAATGAAGAACAATAGATGGGTACACAACCCATACGGTCTACATGATGGAGCTCAGAGGAGCAAGTCCTCCTACGCCTTATAGCCATGACAATGACGTGGCTGTTGCCATCCAACAACGGCTCGATCCAAATGATGAAGAGCCCGCTCAGGCCATTGAGCCAAAGGAACCCATGGTTCTTGTTGAATCAAGCTCAGGCGGTAAGGATGATCCCGTTGTCGTACCCGGGACTATAGAACAAGCATTATTCCAATGGCTTCAAAAGCAGCTTCAGAACAGAGACAAGAAGATGGCCAAGGTCCATTGAAAAGTCGACGAGCTGGAAAACGTCGTGGCAGATCTCACGACCCAAGTCGCCTGATTGCAATTACAGCAAAATCAAATTTTGGTTCGTGAGCTAGGGATTGATATCCGGAAGCAGCCAATCGATACTCCCTCCGGCCCAAAAGCGGAACACCTTTGCAAAAAACGGTCGCGGTCAACCTCCAGTCCCTCTGATACATACACTGAACGTGGTAAGCGGACAGTAGGCGAACCAAAGACTGATCGTCCTTAGGGTCCAACATCAGTAAGGGAACCTACTCTAATGGAGAGAAAGAAGAAAGTATACTCCTTCACGAGGGATGAAGTCCGCAAAATATTCGAGGACGCCTTGAACAACGGTCTTCAACTGCCTATTCCAAAGAGGCCACATGAGATGAACATGACCGGCAATCCCATATACTGCCCATATCATAGAATGGTGAGTCATACCATTGAAGACTGCTATGTTTTCAATGATTGGATGGAGAACCAATACAAACTTGGGAAAGCCTCACAGTCGTCAGATGTACCGACAAGCCACAGAGCTACGGTCATCAACACAGCTCCGCCAGGATCAAAGTTCGAGGAGCTAGGATAAGCAAACAATAGACCGCCAAGTCTTTAAACTGGGAATAAACGACCACCACGTCATTAAACTGGGAACAATCGACCTCTAAGTCGTTAAACTGGGAATGTAAATAAATAAATAAATAAATAAATAAAGCCGAAATGATGGGGCAACTCAAAATAAAAATCAGCGAGTAAAATAAATAAGAAAATAAAGCGGAAATGATGGTACAACCGCGAATAAAAAGCCGAAATGATAGGGCAATTGCGACCTTCGCGATAAGAAAAGCTGAAATGATAGAGCAATCGCGGTAAAAAAAAATAAAACAAAAAACAAAAAAAAGTGGCGAATGATGAGTCGCTCCTGATACCATATTCTAGTGCAGTGATGCAGACGCCAACCAAATTCTGAATGTCCCAACGGCGAATGATGAGTCGCTCCTGGTACCATGTTCCAGCGCAGCGATGCAGACGCCAACAAAAATTCAAATTCCCAAAATTCTCCCAGCCCTACAGGTGGTCCCTAAATTGACTACCGTATACAATCCACAGGCTCAAATAATTCTTCTCACACCCATGCCCCACCGCAGTCACCAGTCCAGCGGCCGGTCTCCGCCCTTAGAATTATGCTCCATTTGGGAAGACTCACTCATGTGTCATCACGATACATGAGGAGAACAAACTTACGAGATCCTCTCGACTCGTAAGAAAATGCCTTTGT
Source organism: Agapanthus africanus (assembly GCA_030015575.1). Classification (NCBI taxonomy): domain Eukaryota; kingdom Viridiplantae; phylum Streptophyta; class Magnoliopsida; order Asparagales; family Amaryllidaceae; genus Agapanthus; species Agapanthus africanus. The sequence continues at coordinate 215,987,741 of JASDDO010000008.1, forward strand.
GGGATCCTTACGACTCACAAAGGAAAAACACACTTGGGAGTCCCCACGACTCCTAAGGAGAATACACTTACGGGATCCTTTCGACTCGTAGGGAGAATACTTTTATGGGACCCTTACGGCTCATAAAATTGAAAAGTCTTGGGTGATAGGGACCTAAACCTGTCTTCTAAGCCATCGCTCCTCAACAGGGAAAGGCAAATGATGAATTGCTCCTGGCACCTGTGCTTCAGTGTTAGCAACGCTGATGCCGACCCCTACCCCAAAATTCCAAACTTCCGATCCAATAGACCCCTAAGTCTTTAAACTGGGAATAGATGACCTCTAAGTCGTTAAGCTAGGAACAGATGACCTCTAAGTCGTTAAACTGGAAACAGATGACCTCTAAGTCGTTAAACTGGGCGCAATAGACCCCTAAGTCTTTAAACTGGGAACAGATGACCTCTAAGTCATTAAACTAGAAACAAATGACCTCTAAGTCGTTAAACTGGAAACAGATGACCGCTAAGTCGTTAAACTGGGAACAATAGACCCTTAAGTCTTTAAAATGGGAACAGATGACCTCTAAATCGTTAAACTGGAAACAGATGACCCCTAAGTTATTAAACTGGGAACGAGGGAAATCCACTCATGTGTCCTCACGATGCATGAGGAGAATAAAACTTGCGAGATCCTTACGACTCGTAAGAAAACGCCTTCGTGGGATCCTTACGACTCACAAAAGAAAGACACACTTGGGAGTACTCACGACTCCTAAGGAGAAAATGCACCTACGGGATCCTTACGACCCGTAGGGAGAAAATGCTTTTATGGGACCCTTACGGCCCATAAAATTGAAAAGCCTTAGGTGATAGGGATCTAAACTTGTCCCCTAAGCCATCGCTTCCCAATATGCAAAGGCAAATGATGATTCGCTCCTGGTACCATATTCCAGTGTAGCGGTGCTGATGCCGACCCAAAAACCAATTCCTAAATTCTCCCAGGGCAAATGATGAGTTGCTCCTGGCATTATTCCAGTGCAGCTATGCAGATGCCGACCAAAACCAAAATCCCCAAATCCTCTCGTGGCAAATGATGATTCGCTCCTGGTACCATATTCCAGTATAGCGATGCTAATGTCAACCCAAATCAAATCAAACCAACAACCTCTGCGGCGGAATCATGCTTCGTCTCAGAGTGTACCCCGCGTCGAAATCATGCTTCGCCTAGGAGTATCCACCTTCCCTGTCAGAATTATACTTCTCCTGGGAATCATCCTCTATGTCAAAACTAGTGACACTCCATGCCGGGGAAACGTCGACCACAGACACTCCATGCCGGGGACAAGTCAACAAGCAACCTCCTCGTCGGAATTATGCTCCATCCTGGAATCAAGTCAACCAACGACCTCCCTGTCGAAATTATGCTTTGACTCGGAATCAAGTCAACCAACGACTTCCCCGTCGGAATCAAGCTCCGCCTCGGAATCAAGTCGACTAACAAGCTCTGCATCGAAATCATGCTTCGTCTCAGAATGTACCCCGTGTCGAAATCATGCTTCGCCTCGGAGTATCTGCTTTCCCTGTTGGAATTATGCTTCGCCTGGGAATCAACCTCTGCATCGAAATTATGCTTCGGTCAGAATGTCTGCCGCTCGTCGGAATTATGCTTCGACCCCTTGGAATCATGCTCCGCTCTTCGGAATTATGCCCCGATCCCTGGAATCATGCTCCGCTCTTCGGAATTATTCTCCGATCCCTGGAATCATTCTCCGCTCTTCGGAATTATGGTCTGATCCCTAGAATCATGCTCCGCCCTTCAGGAATGATGCTCCGATCCCGGAATTATGCTCCAATCCTCGGAATTATGCTCCGATCCCCGGAATTATGCTCTCGGGATGATGCTCCGCCCCTGGAATGATGTTCCACCTCGAAGTCCAACTTCAAGATCCATCAATTTCATGCACATAACTCATATACGTGGTGTGCATTCATTGATGGGGGCACTTTGTTGGGGTCAAAATTTGCACCCCAGTTGACCAAGTCAAAGTCAAGGTCAACCCCAAATAAGCGGGCCCAAGCCTAAGCAAGTGGGCCCATGCCCAAGTCGAGCCCCGCGGCTGGCCTCTCCCATGCCGAAATAAAAAAATCATGTAAATAATTTTGATGTAATTTTTTATGCATGAATGTAAGAAATATGGGCATAAAGCCAAATTTTTGTAAAGCTCATGGCTTATGTGCAAAAGAAATGAGCACATGACGCATGGGATGCGCAAAATGCCATTTTGTAAAGCTCAAGGGGCTATATGTAAATGTGTAAGCCTATATAAGGCAACATAATGATGAATAAAACATACACTTTTCATTCCTCTAAAAAAGGTTAGGGTTTTTGTGCCGCCTTCTCCTTCCACGAGGTTCTAAACCTTTTTTTTTTAATTAAATTAAGAGTTTAACTCTTCCTTTTCTAAAAATAAATAGTTTTTCACCACAAAACCCACAAAGGGGAACTCAGATCTCCCATCAAATCTCAGAAAGGAAAGATTTTTAAAATCTCTTATTTCTTGTTCTTCAAGATCCGGCCAACAGAGGAGGAAGAAGGAGACCCACTTCCAAGAACCCCACTTTGTGGAAGATCCAAGGCTCAAAGGAGAAGCCCCTTTCATCAGCTCCAAAATATCTTAGGAGTTCAACACCTCAAATATATATATATATATATATATACGAAATAATAAATATTTCCTTTCGGGAACACAGCTCCCAGTGCGGGGACCAAGTCCTCTAGTGCCCGGTGCCCGCGTGCCCGGCACGTGGGGCGCTGGGCTCTAGCGCCCAGCGCCCGCATGCCCGGCACGAGGGGCGCTGGCGCTCTGGCGCACAGCACCCGCGTGTGCCCGCGTGCCAAGCATGTGAGGCGCCAACGCCCAGCGCCTGCGTGCTAGGCACGCGAGGCGCTGGCACCCACGCATCCTTTGGACACTATTTTTCTCTTTTTTTATACACACATACATTCTAACGGGGCGCTGCCCCGCACCCCGCAAGGGGGCTGCTAGCCCCCTTGACCCCCAGCCCGTTATCCGGGTAGCAGGACCCCCGTAAAAACTCTGCGGGGCCCCCGATATATCCAAAACCCCTTCAAAACACAACACTATACATTGAGTTCGTATGACTTATTTGACCCGTCAATCGGAGGTTCCCTCGCTCCAAATGCGAGGAGTAATTAACGGCAGCTTAGTCCGCGGCTGCCGGAGATTCGGATTCCCACAATCAATAAACCCCAACCTACCTTAGGCAGGGGGAATCTGTAATGCGCCTGACAAGCGCGCGCATGTTCCCATCTCAATAGGGTGATGAAAAAATACCCTACAACCTATAAAATAAATTCCCATGACAAAAAGACGAGCAGGCAACCTTGATGCAACCCCTGAAACCCGAGACCCAAACCCTTTGCATGGCTGCAGATTTATTCCTTGTGGCCGCAATTTGCAGCCACATTGGGGAGTCGGTGTTGATTCTTGGTCCATGATTTTGTTATCTAATATCTAGACCAATCCTATATGCAGAATGTCTTGATTTGGCCTAGGGTAGAATCTGGGAGTGATTTCCTTTGTCGCTGATTTCATGTTTTCCGATTTTTGAACATGGATTTTGGTATTTGATATTGTATTTCATCGTTGGAAATTTGTACGTCAACGATGAGGGTTATTTGGTTGTTTTTGCATGCGTAGGCTATAGGTTCTAACCTATGAGCACTTCGTGTGCCGTATCGGTTTTTCGGACTTGATTTTAATAGCATCACGATGTATTTTGATTGTAGGTACCTTCGCGTGGACTTCCGAGATGACGAAGCACATCGAATTCGACTAAGCGAGGAGTTTAGCAGGTGAGTAGATTTATATCTATGGAGGAAGTCGGGTGGATGGCGTATAGCACCCCCGCAACTTGATGAATGACCGATATATAAGTTATAGTTTAGAGAAACCTATGAATGAATTTACGAATTTGATCAAAAGAGTGAGTATGAGACGATATGATTAATGCAAGATGACGTGAATTGAGATATCAATATGATGGTAGAAGATGATATGAGCAGATACGATGGATATGAGGATGTGAGGCGGTATAGATGCACAAATACACGTGCCAAGTTATATAATGAGATTAATATAGCGATGACATGAGATTGATGATATATATATATATATAAATGGATGAGAATCAAAGATGATATGTTGTACAAGACCTTAGATCTGTACCCTTGTTGATGAATATGACGATAGGATCCCTATTCTGTTTGATGGCACCATATGATGGATTACCGTACGCGATAAGTTATACCAGTTGATTGATCCGCGCTCGTGATTTGAGGATGATATTCGAGGATATTGCCACATCTGATGCTATGAGGCTGGATCGCCGACGTAAAGATTTCACCTGAACCATACTTATTTCCAAAACTGACGAATCGTATGCACTTTTAAATGGAAACCTCAAGGGATGTTACGGATTTTCCAAATGGTGTCCTTTTCTCAAAAACACCGTAACCCCACTTTCAAACTACGATTCGTATCATTTTAACTTAAACATGGGGTGCATGATTTTAAATACAGGTATTCCATTTGTTAAAATAGATGCGTCTAAAGTAATGTAGCATGTAATTAAGATTGGTTTGCATGCCCTAGATCTTAAATGCACTATACAAATGTAAACGGAACGTCGAAAGGCTGTAATATGAAACATGGAATGCTTGATTTAAAATACAGGTGTGGTATTTATTTAAATAGGTATATAATGAGTTATATAGCATGTAGCAAGATTAACTTGCCTAGACGGAATAAGAACGGATGTGTACGGAACGTCCTTCGTCGGCGAAATGTCGCGACGCGCGCACGGTGTAAGTGCACGGCGGCGCCCCGGCCGTCAATCCGACGCCGGAATGCGGAAACGGTGATAAACTTAAATTTTGCGGACTTAGCAAACCGGCACCACCGCGCACTAAACATCCGGATCGTAACCATTAACAAGTCTAAGCTACTAACAAGATAGGGAAGAGAAGTATACCGACAGATCCGAGTCCTCCGGTCTTCTCGTCATCGTCCCGATCTCCTGCGGAATGTCCCGTCTCCTCCTCGTCGCCGGAAGTGCACCACATCGCCTACATCGTTTACGGGCTCCCACCTCAATGCCGAGGCAACTCGGGCATGAAGCCGGCTACTCGACGTGCCCAAGATATGCTGTAGAATATCTAGTAGAACTTGTGTCTCATTTGGGGTTCATGGAGGTGCCATTTTAGTGGAGGGATGATACAAGAATTATGTGGAGGAACTTGGGGATTTTTCTATCAACTAGAGAGCAAAAATCCCCACTACAAAATGGGCGATCCCTCCTCCATGCTTGGCCGGCCATAACTAGAGGAGGAGAGAATGAGAGGGGTGTGAGAGAGTGGAGTGTATGTATCAAAAGATAATCAATCTCATAATGCAAGAGAGAGAGGGAAAAAGACTATCATGCATAAGCATGATAACAAGCTAAAACCAACACTCCACCTCTACCATCATCAAGCATGATGACTTCAAAAAGTCAAGCCATCATGAAGAAGTCAAGTCAAAAGGTATGGTGCAACCATGATGAAGTCAAAAAAGTCAAGTGATCATGACATGGCAATAAGCAAAAGACCCCCTCCACAAATGCTTATTTGCAACAATGCAAATAAGCCCTCCTCCACCAATCTTCGGCCAATGAACGGAACAATGGAAATCGGCCGAAACGGAAAGCAAACTGGCAACTCCATAAAACTGGTCCCGTAATAAATTACAGGAAAACCCCGATACTGTGCATACACACCCGCATTTGTATTTCGACTGAAATACAAATGCAATGAGACAATTCTCCACTGTACTATACTAGGATCCGGCTTATACCAAAGCCGGCTAGTAATATCCGTTCGATCCTGACCCGTGCAATACCGCACGTATCTGATCGAACCCTGCCATATATCCATACGGCCTATAGTACAAACTGTCCGATCCTGATCCGTGCAATACCGCACGTATCTGATCGGACCTTGCCATATCTCCATACGGCCTCTACAACCTTTCGCCCGAAAGCTGAGTAACTGAATGTGGGGGACTCTAAAGACTCGTCAATACTATGGCTGTGGATTTAACCACCAGCACGTCAGAGGTATAAGCCAATACGTGACGGGCTACCAGCTATTGACCAAAAGGGACGTCGATGAGCGAACTCATCCTGACATCCTACTGAGCCTGTCAGTGACAATATCCGTGCAGTCCGGTCCGTTCGTCTATGAGCATCGCATGGCGGGCCTAGGGGGTTGGTAAAAGTCAGACCCCCAAAAGCGGTACAAGTCGTGTCGGAGTGTAGCCCAGAACACCCTGAGATACTACTGGAATGCCTACCAGTAAATCTCCTTGCCTTGGCCAAGGACTTCGTGTAATGGCTCTCCTAGACACAGCACGACCTCACCCCCAATACCGGGAGAGACGAACCCCTGAAGATGCGCTCACTGCCTCCATGTGGCTCGGGACTGTACCCAACTAAAACCTGTTTGCACGACTCCTTTGAGCCGTGGTAGGGTAGTAATCAAAGTACAGTGGGAACTCACACGAGACAAATGACGATCCCCAGGTCGATGAACTAACCTGCACACATGTCACCAGGGAACTGCCATCTGACGTCTGGTATATGACCAACTAGCATGTTCCCGGCGAGTCCTGTCCGGTGTACTCATAACCCAATGAGCACCTTTATACATCTTAGGTGATCCAACTGACACCAGTGGCTTGTGAGACCGGCCACCGCCCCTTGTCGGGGTCTCGACTGTATACACTAGTCTACTATGGAGTATCGATGCCCTATCTCGAAACTCACACGACTAGGGACCATTTAAGGATATGCTTATAGACCCCAGCTCCCACTTATATGATCGCCCTCATACTGCTGGTGGTCAAGCAAGAATCCTAGGGGCTCTATCAACGTGTAATAGCGACTTGTCAGGTCACCTAAAACAGTACACGATGATAAAGGTAAACCAGATAGCATACTATCATCTCGAGTAAGACTGTCCTACCGGGATAGGTCCTCCCTCAATCATTGCAATCACGTGCCTGTGATCCAATAATTGACTCTGAGGGCACTATCTCCAACAATCTCCCACTTGCACTCAAGGCTAATTATTGCGATGTCGCATACTCACAGCCCGTGTGATATCGAACACCCAACTCCTCTACTAGTCAGTCTCACAAATCCTGTTTGCGAAACTATTGCGTTCGAGGAATAGCCTCAGTGAGTGGATCCGCCTTGATGTCTCTTTCTATGTCTCTCTATATCTCAAGTTCGCGGAGAAACCCATCTCCCGAAAAGAGCAATACCTGTCTTAGAATGTGTCTGGATGTCTGATGGGACATAGCTCATAAATGAACTCCAAATCCAAACTTCTTAGACTGTATCGTCAACTGAACTTAATCAGTATCCTGCGCCATGCCACCCTCAGTATTGCCTTGGATCACCTGTCCAAAATACTGCCCCTCGTCAGAGGGAAAACTATAGCTCTGACAACCTCCTTGTCGTCCATGTCACCTTGGAAGCCTGGAATGATAACTGTCTCCCACATGAGGCTATTGTTATCATATCCCTAGAACATCCACTTATGTTCTAAAACTGCTTCCGACCGTTTCTCCAGGATTGGATTAATGTCAACTTATTGGATCTAGTGCAAGAACAATATCTGGTGTGGTACTTGACATCTCATGATTGACTCAATTGCCTGAGCAAGTGATCTGCCAATCATGCACGTCCCTCTCCCCTTTAGTCTGTAAGACACCTTTGGAGAGGGTGACTCCATCACCTGCAGGTACACTACCATGCCAGGAGTCGTCCATTCTAAATACTCTTAGAATGCTGTCAAAGTACCCTGATTGGGAGACCACCCAAATCTAGATCTAAAACCATAGATCTAGTAACCAGTATGTCTGATATAATATCCAATTCCTTTGTGGAGAAAACACTGTGTGACAACCAAAGTATAACCGATCGTAGTATAGGAGTTTCCTTTCCTATTCTGTGTATGTCATCCAAATACCATGACATCACACCCTACTACCTTCTCAACAGATCCATCCCCTATTCTGATGAAGTCAAACCCATGACTGTCACATCAGAAATAGATGATCTATCTCCGCTACATCTGCTTTAGTCTATAAATAGACATAAGCTACTTGTCCACCAATGCTTCCGCTGCTCCCACTGACTACGACAACCCTCTGGCAGAGTCATATAGACGCACACTTCTAAAACTAGTTTAGAACGACGCTATACTCATCCTCCCGCCGGGTCTCGCAGCCTGGAACAACAGCAATGGCAATTGTGGGTAAACAAGAACTTCCCTGTCACCGTCCTTGAGGCTACCGTAGTACCTCTCGGGTGCCTGAAGTTACCCACCTTATCTGCGGAGTGGCCAATGGAATGTCAATCCAAATTGAATCTTTAGGTTCCTATCAAATCTTCAGTAATTGTTTGTGGTTCTGGAATCACTTCCAGTTCTACCATACTCCCACTTCTGTTTTCTGAAAAAATCCATTTTAATAAAACTGTGGCGAGTCTAGAACAATATCGCTATTGTTCATCCAGATGGTAGAACGTTAACCCTCGTCATAGCCTGGGTCAACCCACAAACAGCCATTACAAAAACGTGCCTTGAGTTGTCCAATGTCTGGTTTTAAGCATAAACCGGACAACTCACCGTACCTTAACATCGTTAAGATACGAACTGTTCTATATCCCATATAGGAACAGAGGCACTGATTTAATTGAACCAGATTCAAATCATGCAGCTATATCTAGTGCATGTCATCTAAATGGAAGGAGGCCGATCAGCATTACTCAACTTAGGAATGCTTCCAATTATGAGTAACCTGAAAGAGAAGCAAGATCTCTTTATCATCACTATCAACTGAATACCATTGACAAGTATCTACATCTTCGATCACTTTGAAGAATCCCGATACTTGCTACACCTGGTTCTCTACTCTATTCAAATACCCATAACTTCTCAAAATTCGGACCCTGTGTTTCCACGAAACACTTGTCTAAAAACCAGAGAAGTCATAAGTAAACCGAATATAGTACGAGGACCAACCCCTCTGTCCTGATGGACCCTGGACATCATACAATACTCTGTATAAGTCCCTTGAGTCTGATAACTCATTCACTGTGTGTCGTAGGTTGAAAACTGTGCTTATGGTTAAGAAGAATTACACCGCTGTTCAATGCTCCTTACCCAACCATCCACTGATATAGGTAAATGTCGTAGACATAATTTCAGAAAGGTATATCTCACTCCATGAAAATAGACGTACAGATATATCAATTTGAAATTGGTGCATAACTGCGGATATTCAAAACCAAATATTTGCCGACCGGCAAACAGCCCAGGTGATTTCCTCAAATATCACCGATTACAACGAATCCCGATATAATGAGGATGATCACCCAATTCCCAATAACTTACTCCCACTCATCATCTGTAAAACCATACAGATGTGAGAATCATACCTGGTAAATACATACCCTGGAGTAAGTATCTAATCGGGAAATCAGTTTTCTTTTAACATTACACAGTGAAACTGAAACATTGAAATGTCTCGATGGGGTATCCTGGTATTCCTAGTAATGCCTCTTCCATATTCACGACTGTAACCGTATAATTCTTTGCCACCTTTCCAAATCCCTTCATATGTCTTTAGTCATTACCTTCTGCACACCCCTTTAGGCCAAATGGTTTTCTTCCTTCCCTACCGTTCGGCACCAGCCTATGGTTTGGAAGAAGACTATCCAATAAGCATAATGGGTGTACTGTCCTAATCCTAGGAACACTCGTAATGCGAGAGAAGGTGAAGATAAAAGACAACCGAATGAACTTAATTCCTATTTCTCCTGAACAAGAATCCATCCCCGAACTGGAACAAGTTCCTTTCGAGTTCATATATAACCATACGATGGAGTATCCAATAAACTGTGGATCTTCGTAGTGATACGGAGTGTCCTGGAGAAATACAAAGGTGATTTTAGGATTGGCGAATAAATACCTGGTTTGGTCGTGAATATCTGTTGCTATTTACTTTGCCCTCTTACTAATCCCTTTCTTTGTCTTAACTCAATACCTTCTGTACACCATCGTTAGGCTAATTGGTTTTCTTCATTCCCTACCGGTCGGCACCAGCCTAAGGTTTGGAAGAAGACAATCCAATTTGCGTAATAGGTGTACTACCCCTAAACCAAGGAGTACTCGTAACCTGAGAGAGGGTAAAAGGAAAAGACAACTGAATAATCCTATCCGTTTTCTCCAGAACCTGAAACCATCCTCGAATAAATTCTTTCGAGTTCGTATCTAACCATACGATGGTTTTGTCCAATGGAAGTGGACGTTCGTAGTAATACGGGGTGTCCTGGAGAAAAGGGTAAAAGTAGGAGCGGCAATGAGGTTTGCAACTCTGACAATCCAAAAACCAGTGTTTAAGAAGGTTCGGTCAACTTGGTCTCTGAGTCAAAGTCTTAGGGTCGGGTCAATGGTCGCTGCCAAATAGAGAGAGAAAAGAAACACTCAGCGTGCACTCTAACCTAGATCAGAATGGTTACCAATTTATCTAATCTGGAAACCTCCCACTGTACCTCAAATTCTCCTCCAAACCTGAAAGAAGAATTAGTCGGGGTTACCCGAGGAGTAAACTAACTCATCAGTGGGAATCGGGATCCAACTATCATCGCATGATAACGTGACGGAATCCGCTCACGGTATCACACTCCAGAAGGTATGCGCATATCTCGCAAGTTTCAGTTCTTTTGAAACTCCCGATGTGATTTCTGCCCCATGCTCTTATGACCTTGACTAAGGCCAACAAATCATAAGTCACATGTCAAGTTCTACCCGTCATTATCCAGGTTGATTTGAACCCACTCGTACAAGCCCTTGACTAGGGCCAACAAGGCTATACGACTGTCCCAAACCAACGCATCTATCTATGCAGCATATGAACACCCAACAGCTACCAAACACTGTGCCTTGACTAAGGCCAACAAACACAGCTTGAATACTATTGACTACCCATATGAAACGATGGAGGGCTACGAATGGTTTCTGGCGAAAACCTTTAACGTAATGAACTTGATATTGTTGAAGGAACGAATAGCTTTTTGAAAATATAGTGACGAAAACCGTTGCTAAAGAGGTCACTCCCGGTGAAGGGATCTCGGCTCTTTCCCCGTAGAATGGGGTGCAGGATATTCCAACTGAATACCACGGTGCAAAGCAAAAGTAATCGGCTATAGTGAAGTTAATGCCCTGACGCAAACCTTTTGTCCAAGGGGTCACTCCCGGTGAAGGGATCTCGGCCCTTGCCTCGTCGACTGAGGAGCAGGATATTCCAACTGAATATCACGATGCAAAACAAAAGTGAACGTCCTTGCAATAACAGCTTTTTGAAAAAGTGTTCCAACAACATCAGATTAGGTTTGTTTTTAACTTGCATTGATCCGAATCAATGCAGTCCCATCAATTGATCACACCAAAAAGAACGAAAATATACTGATGTACGTATATGCCATCCGCATTCGCCACTGGGTCCCGTCATTACCCGTTAGGTTAGCTAACTAACGACAGAGCGGGGACTGGACTAGCGCGGATGTAAAACATATACAACATCTACTAATATATATACCAATATATTATATTTCGCTCAAGGCGTGAAAAGAAATGCAACATCACAGAGAATGAACAGCATCACAGAAACAATACAGATATCTGGGATCCTCGGGTTTCACAGAGCCACTACTGAAACCCGACGTTCCCCTGGTCGTGTGGATAGCCTGTGCAATGAAATCCTAGACCCCTACGGGCGCGGCAAGTTACCCGCCAAAACCTGAAGCGAGGCAGCCCCCTTCAGTACCGTGAATGGACCACCCTGCACTTCACGGAATCCGGCAACTTGGGCACCCCTCCTGGGTCAACCTGTACCCCCTACGAGTGCGGCGAATAGCCCGCCAATCCTAGAGTGAAGCCCCTTCCGTCTCAATGCCATGAGATGCGGGCTTGTTGCCCTCTGGAACCCGGCTATCCGTGCACCCCCTCCGCGGGGTAATCCTAGTACAGAAAGTAAAATATACATACACCGGGTACAACGACCGAAACCTGGCCGTGCCCCAAAATAATAATACAAACAGGCAGTGACGGCAGTCCACATGTCGGACGCTCGCCCCGCAATATCAAATGTACATAATACAACCACAACTGTACTAGCATTGCATCCAGGCTATCCCCCACGACCAATCCGCAACATCACAGCAAAAACAAAACATCAACGTGAAAGTCACGTTCGCAAATCCGTCTAACCGGGCTATAGCAGTTAGACCGGATTTACCGATCGAGTGACATTCACGGTCGCAGATATAATGTAAATACTGTGAAAAATGTGTTTAAAATATCCGATCAATCAAACTTTAACAAGTGGGCCCCCAAGTACAACTGTAGCAGATCAAGAAATTCTGGGCCCAATGTTATTATTCCAAAACCCCACTTTTCACCCCAGAAAGCCTCTGTAAAAAATTGGTGCAGTGATCCCCACAGTGTGCGGCGGAAGGGCGGTGGGAAGGGGGTTTTCGCGGCGGTTCCACGCTCCCACTGTGGAGTCACCTCATCGAATTTTTACAGAGCTCTTAGATTTTCCAGTACATCAATATTTTACAACCTGAAAAATTTTTCGAGACTAAAAATTTCCAACAGAAAACTGATGTGATCAAAATACGGGTTTTGGAACTTTTTGATCGATCGGAAATGCAAACACATTACACAAAGCTAGACTAAGTTAATGGCGAGTCTCTGATACCACTGTAAGTGCACGGCGGCGCCCCGGCCGTCAATCCGACGCCGGAATGCGGAAACGGTGATAAACTTAAATTTTGCGGACTTAGCAAACCGGCACCACCGCGCACTAAACATCCGGATCGTAACCATTAACAAGTCTAAGCTACTAACAAGATAGGGAAGAGAAGTATACCGACAGATCCGAGTCCTCCGGTCTTCTCGTCATCGTCCCGATCTCCTGCGGAATGTCCCGTCTCCTCCTCGTCGCCGGAAGTGCACCACATCGCCTACATCGTTTACGGGCTCCCACCTCAATGCCGAGGCAACTCAGGCACGAAGCCGGCTACTCGACGTGCCCAAGATATGCAGTAGAATATCTAGTAGAACTTGTGTCTCATTTAGGGTTCATGGAGGTGCCATTTTAGTGGAGGGATGATACAAGAATTATGTGGAGGAACTTGGGGATTTTTCTATCAACTAGAGAGCAAAAATCCCCACTACAAAATGGGCGATCCCTCCTCCATGCTTGGCCGGCCATAACTAGAGGAGGAGAGAATGAGAGGGGTGTGAGAGAGTGGAGTTTATGTATCAAAAGATAATCAATCTCATAATGCAAGAGAGAGAGGGAAAAAGACTATCATGCATAAGCATGATAACAAGCTAAAACCAACACTCCACCTCTACCATCATCAAGCATGATGACTTCAAAAAGTCAAGCCATCATGAAGAAGTCAAGTCAAAAGGTATGGTGCAACCATGATGAAGTCAAAAAAGTCAAGTGATCATGACATGGCAATAAGCAAAAGACCCCCTCCACAAATGCTTATTTGCAACAATGCAAATAAGCCCTCCTCCACCAATCTTCGGCCAATGAACGGAACAATGGAAATCGGCCGAAACGGAAAGCAAACTGGCAACTCCATAAAACTGGACCCGTAATAAATTACAGGAAAACCCCGATACTGTGCATACACACCCGCATTTGTATTTCGACTGAAATACAAATGCAATGAGACAATTCTCCACTGTACTATACTAGGATCCGGCTTATACCAAAGCCGGCTAGTAATATCCGTTCGATCCTGACCCGTGCAATACCGCACGTATCTGATCGAACCCTGCCATATATCCATACGGCCTATAGTACAAACTGTCCGATCCTGATCCGTGCAATACCGCACGTATCTGATCGGACCTTGCCATATCTCCATACGGCCTCTACAACCTTTCGCCCGAAAGCTGAGTAACTGAATGTGGGGGACTCTAAAGACTCGTCAATACTATGGCTGTGGATTTAACCACCAGCACGTCAGAGGTATAAGCCAATACGTGACGGGCCACCAGCTATTGACCAAAAGGGACGTCGATGAGCGAACTCATCCTGACATCCTACTGAGCCTGTCAGTGACAATATCCGTGCAGTCCGGTCCGTTCGTCTATGAGCATCGCATGGCGGGCCTAGGGGGTTGGTAAAAGTCAGACCCCCAAAAGCGGTACAAGTCGTGTCGGAGTGTAGCCCAGAACACCCTGAGATACTACTGGAATGCCTACCAGTAAATCTCCTTGCCTTGGCCAAGGACTTCGTGTAATGGCTCTCCTAGACACAGCACGACCTCACCCCCAATACCGGGAGAGACGAACCCCTGAAGATGCGCTCACTGCCTCCATGTGGCTCGGGACTGTACCCAACTAAAACCTGTTTGCACGACTCCTTTGAGCCGTGGTAGGGTAGTAATCAAAGTACAGTGGGAACTCACACGAGACAAATGACGATCCCCAGGTCGATGAACTAACCTGCACACATGTCACCAGGGAACTGCCATCTGACGTCTGGTATATGACCAACTAGCATGTTCCCGGCGAGTCCTGTCCGGTGTACTCATAACCCAATGAGCACCTGTATACATCTTAGGTGATCCAACTGACACCAGTGGCTTGTGAGACCGGCCACCGCCCCTCGTCGGGGTCTCGACTGTATACACTAGTCTACTATGGAGTATCGATGCCCTGTCTCGAAACTCACACGACTAGGGACCATTTAAGGATATGCTTATAGACCCCAGCTCCCACTTATATGATCGCCCTCATACTGCTGGTGGTCAAGCAAGAATCCTAGGGGCTCTATCAACGTGTAATAGCGACTTGTCAGGTCACCTAAAACAGTACACGATGATAAAGGTAAACCAGATAGCATACTATCATCTCGAGTAAGACTGTCCTACCGGGATAGGTCCTCCCTCAATCATTGCAATCACGTGCCTGTGATCCAATAATTGACTCTGAGGGCACTATCTCCAACACACGGTACACGGAACGGTTCCAAACAACGCACGAGGGTGATCACGCAAGTCAGGTATGTTCACTGGATCACTCGGATCATCAGCGACGAGCACGGCTCCGGCGGTGATCACCGGAATCAAGAAACAAGATCAAGAAAAGAAAGAAGAAAGAAGAAGACGTAAGAAGAAGAGGCTGTATATTAAATAAGGAAATAAATAAATAAATAAAATATATATAAATATATATATGCAGAGGAGAGAGAGAGAGAAAGTGGTTGTTAGTTTGTTAGGAAATTAGTTTAGATTTAAATTTATAAAATCTTTTATTAGTTAACTAAATTTTAATTTGTATCAATTTATAAAATTAATATTATATAAATAAAATTTGATATTCTGGTAAATACAAACATAGTCCAAAACATGCCCGGGTCGGGTCTAAAATTCAGTTTTAAAATACGAAAAATATACATGTCGACCAAAATAAAAAAAATGAATGTCCGGATAACGAAAAATGCATACCCCCAAGAATGGATGAACGCACGTGCGCGTAGCCATCCAAAAAAATCGGTTTCACTGAACGGGACGAGAACAAGATGTGCGGATGCTACCACGGGGCTAGGGGTATCATGCAGGCCATGCAATGTATTTTTAAAATATTTTATGTGACTTAAAATGTTATATTAAAATGCAGATGCTAGATAAAATGCGAGTATGCAATGTACAAATAAATGAAAGTGTACGAGTCCATGTAACAGGTCAGGATAAATCATAAACATGAATTAAGACTGGTTTCAAGCATGCGGGTCGGGTCGGATGCAAATACAAATGTCAAATACACTATTCGCACCCAAAACACAATAAATCAGGAAAATACCATAAATAAAGAAATACTTGACTAGAACTGGTATAAATGAACTAGGGTGTTACATTATACCCAACTACAAAAAGAATTTCGTCCTCGAAATTCCCAAGACAAGAAAAGGTAAACAACATGAATCTACAGGAATAGGTGTCGAAAGTTCTGTCGAATTTCTTCTTCTCGTTCCCAAGTCGATTCTCCGTGCGAGCGATTCTCCCAAGAAACAAGTACGAGAGGGATAACCTTGTTCTTAAGGACCTTTTCTCTTCGATCAACAATCGACATCGGTCGTTCCTCAAAGGTCAAATCCTCTCTTATAGTCAGCTCCGAAAGATCTAGCACGTGTGCTTCATCTCGAACATACTTACGGAGTTGAGATACATGAAACGCGTCATGAACATTCGCCAAAGATTGTGGTAAAGCCAATCGATAAGCCACTTCTCCAATACGCTCCAAAATCTCGAAAGGCCCCACGAATCGAGGACTAAGCTTGCCTCGACTCCCAAAACGAATCACTCCTCTAGTAGGTGATATCTTCAAGAATACCAGATCACCAACAGCAAACTCTAGAGGTCTTCTCGATGTGTCGGCCTAACTCTTCTGCCGATCTTGTGCTGCCTTCATATAATTCCGGATAGTATTAACTTTCTCCACGGTTTGCACGATCAAATCTAGTCCCAACAATCTTCGTCTCCAACATCATCCCAACAAACATGTGAGCGACACTTGCGACCATACAATACTTCGAATGGAGCCATCTGAATAGTCGCCTGAAAGCTGTTGTTGTACGAAAACTCCACCGAGTGTAGATGATCCTCCCACGAACCCTTGAAGTCCAACATGCAAGCTCTCATCATATCTTCAAGAGTTTGGATTGTTCTCTCCGACTGGCCATCTGTCTGAGGATGATAAGCTGTGCTAAACTTCAATCGCGTCCCCAAACTTTCATGTAAATTCCTCCAGAAGTGCGATAAGAATCGGGTGTCACGGTCGGACACGATGCTCACAGGTACTCCATGCAATCTCATAATCTCCTACATATACCGTTCTGCTAACGCTTCCGTTGACTGACCAACTCGAAACGGTATGAAGTGAGCTGCCTTGGTCATCAACAATCACCCAAACTGCATTGTTGCCCTTTGGACTCCGCGGTAAAACCGTCATGAAATCCATGGTTATATGTTCCCACTTCCATTGAGGAATCGGAAGTGGTAGCAATAAACCAGCAACCCTTTGATGTTCGGCCTTAACTTGCTGACACACCAAGCACTTTGCTACAAAGCGAGCAATCTCCCTTTTCATGCCTTCTCACTAGAAATGTTATCTTAGATCACGGTACATCTTCGTGCCTCCAGGATGTACGGAATACGCGGAACCGTGTGCCTCCTTCATAACTTCTTCCCGAATGTCTCCTTTTGGCACATACAAACGGCTACCATACCACAACGAACCATCTTCATAAATCAACAAGTCCGCTTCAACTTATTCTCGAAACTTCTGCAATCTTGGGTCCTGTAACTGCGCTGCTTTAATATTCATGATCAACGACGACTGTACTTGCAGCTGCATCAAAACACATCCCAATCCTTCCCCAGATGCATTGTTGTGAATCACCAATCCTCCGGAACCGTCTGGTACAGTCAAACTAGGAGCGGTTATCAATCTCTTCTACAATGTCTCAAAACTGACACACATTTATCCGCGTGCCGTCCTTTTACTAGAAGAACTGGAGCTCCCCAAGATGAATTGTTGCTGCAAATCCAGCCCTTCTCAAGTAATTGACTTCTTCCAACTCCATTGGTGCCATTGGATAATACGCCTTTGAGGTTGGCGCTGTACCAGGAACAAGGGCGATCGCGAACTCTACATCTCGTTTCGGCGGTAAACCCGAGATGTCCTCGAACATGTCTATGAAATCTCGAACTACAGCTGGCCCCTCAACTTCCATTGACGAAAGAACATTGTTTATCGGCCTAGCGCTAAACTCGACTGGTCCGACAGAACAGCTTCTTCCAGCAAAACAAACTCCGAATGTCCGGGAATCTGGAAAATCACTTTCTTTGCCCTACAATCAATGTGAGCGTGGAAAGTGAGACCATCAATTTCCAAGACAACTTCATAACTTCCGGTTATCAAACACCAAGAAATCTGCGAATAACGCCCGTCCGCAAGTAACTACAGAACAATCCTTATATTCTCTACTAGCTATGATCTTCCCATTCCCAGTGTGTATGTCACAACAACTAGACAGGGTCGTGCAAGTAATCGAGTGTGTAGCAGTACTCTTGGACGACACAAAACAATGGGATGCACTAGAATCGAATAATGCTAATGCGGGAAAAATCATGAACAAGTAGGATACCTGAAACAATTTCATCTGAATCCTTGGCCTCTTCAGCCGTCAGGGTAAGGCTCGAGCTTGATTGGATCCCTGAGTTAACTGCTCCTGCTCCCGAAACTGCTTCTGCGGTGGCCTCTGAACATCATCTTTCATACGAAGCTTCGATGGATAAGTATCAGTGGTATGATCAGCTGATCCTCAAATAAGACAAAGTCTAAGTCTCCTTCGACAATCTCTCTAGAAATGACCCGATCGTTGGCAGTAATCGCACAACACCCTTCCTTTTTGCTTGGGCAAAACTGGCTTCTTCATTGGTATAACGCCATGCCTGTCCATCGGAATACCTCTGTGTATAGGCGCTCGATTCAGCGTAAACGCCAGCTTCCGTACCGCAACTGTCGGCTGCTGCGTATTTCCAGTCTTCATTGATAGGCTCTGCTGCTCTCGAGCCGCTTTAAGTACTTGTGAGAAAGTAGTCAAACCCAGAGATATAATTTGCCTCTAGATGTCCATGTCCAAACTGCGCATGAACCTCCTTGCCCTATCAGCATCGTTGGCAACCAAAGGTCCAGCGAATCTACTGAGACGGGTCCACTCAGCCGCATGTACATCCACGGGTACGCCGCTCTACTTCAAACTGATAAACTTTTCTTCCATTTCCTCCCGTGCAGTCTGCGGGAAGAACTTCTCCAAAAAACTCTTCGAAAAATCTGCCCAACTGATCGGCTTGGGCAAGCGGGTCTCATCCACAAGCCACCATTCATGGGCATAGTCTACCAATTGGATGCGTACTACATCCACTCTCTTATCCTCTGTAATCTGTGCTGCAACGAGAAAATTCTCTGTATCGACTAGCCACTGCTCTGCTGGCAACGGCTCCTCCAGACCAGTGAAAACGGACGGACCAAGTCTCCTAAAATCCGCCACGGTACCCACACGCTCTATTGATTTGGCCACAACATTGTTTACAGACTGCTGGACGGTCCGCAAACCTTCCTGAAAAGCTTCGGCTTGCCGCTGGTTCAGCTCAGTCTGCCGTTTCTGGTTCTCTAGCAAGCCACGAATTACTCCAAGTAAGGCGGCGTCATCCACACGCTTCTGGTACGTATTCAAACTTCTGTCCGTCATGATTCTGCAACCAATACACCAAAAAGGATAAGTATGATGAACAAGATTCAAAATTTGCGATGAATGATGACCATGAATCAAGGATATGAATCAAGACTAGAACTCCAAATTACTTAAACAGAGTACCGCATTGTAACCATACCGCGGTACATAGTTACAATCACATAACTCCACTCAAGTCGCCCAAATCCTAGACATAAATAATAGGGAACCAAAAGTTTCAAGTCGAGATGCAAAGAGGTTTGCATATCGTCAAGGTAAGGATTAGGAGGAAGTTAAGATTCAAGAATGGCAAGATGGTAAAGTGGCAGGACATGTTCCTAATCACGAGTATTCAGATTCGTGTATTGGGTCCAATACCCAACTACAAAAGAATCAAACCCGATTAACCTAGATCCTATGGCTATGATACCAAACAAACCCTGTCACGCCCCGCTTTCCAGAGTGCGCTAAGATAGGCACGTGACAGAGCCAACCATGCTACCTGTGGATAGGAAATATCCCTCCACAGTCACATTACGGCTGTAGAGATATCAAGAACAGTAAAAATAATAAACAACTATCTACTACATGTCCATGAGCCAGAATAACGAGTCAAGAATAAAAATAATGCGGAAGCAAAAAGATCCAATACAATAATAAACTGGAATGTACGTCCCATAATGCGGGCTCACATCAGGAATGAAAATACTGAAAGGAAACTAAACTAAACTTATAACAGGTCCTCACTGCTCAGCCTGTTGATCAAAATACTTCTGGACAGCCTGCGATAAAGATAAGGGATCTGGGCCATGCAAAACCCAGACGTCAGTGCGTCAAAATATCAATAATTCTAAGCAAGCAGGATGTGATGAAATATGCAGGCATGAAGTATGAACAGTAACAAGTCATCAATAGCAAGTAAACCGTAACATGAATATAGATCAGTGAACAGGATATAAACAGGTGAAGTGCAGTGAGTAGTCTAAACTGTGCTATAGGGTTATCTACTCTAAAGTTATTCGAAATCAATTAATGTAATCCTCATCGTAACCCATCGGTCTATGCCCCGTTCATTCCCCATGGGACCACGGTAAAATGATGTAATAGACTGTGAGTCTATATCCCGTTCATTCCCCACGGGACCACGGTAAAATGATAATAGCCCTTTGAGTTACGTTCAGCTACATTCTTGATTTCCCCATACCCCCAAGTTATGTGTGTAAGTCAGGTATTTATAAATCTGAGACTAATGCCAACACAGGATCAAGCAGGAACAGATTTGTCTGTATAGATAACAGGAAATGTCCGTAGGGACAACAGGTCAAGATTGTCGGCATTAGTAACAAGATCAGGTAAGATGTCAAGTAGTGATATATCAAGTCATGTCAGGTAGTGTACATGTATCAAGTCATGTCAAGCAGTGGTGTATCAGGTATCAAGTCAAGCAGTAGCATATCAGGTCATGACAGGTAGTGCACATGTGTCAAGCGGATGCTCATACTAAAACTGTAGCAAGTACGGATGCACGGTAAAGCATGGATGCACAAATATCTATCAGGGGTTACATCATGACTATTTAGGATGCACATTATCAAGCATGGTGCACTAATACAACAGTAACATGAAATAATATGGTCTCGGCGTGCAACTAGATATGTAATAAACCGTACGGATACAGACGGATACTATAAAACTGTAAATCGGTAAAATTTGCTAAATATTAAAACACAAGCACTATTATTTATTAAATAGATATTGATATAATAATATTAACATGGATAACATATTCAAACCGATTAATAACTATAAAAGTGGTATTGATTAACCATGCACAAGAAAGTTCCGATCAGAAATTCAGCGTCACCCTGATTTGTAAAATAGCTAAAAATAACAAACGTTCTCCAAAAGAGACGTGTCTTATACCAAAACAAAGATAATTCAATAAGGTTTTAATTTTTATAATTATAAGCATCTCAGGTTGTCCCTACAAAAAGCTATGAACATTCGAAGTTGAAAGTTTGCTGCTGGAATTTCCCTGGACAGCAGTTTAGAGATATTTTAATTTGCATTTTACGTTATTTAAACAATTTATTTTGCAAGTAAATATTTCATAGAGTTATAGTATTCTGAGTTAGCTTGGTAACGAACTAAATAACGTATACTAATAATTTTTCTATGATTTATAATGAATTTTATAAGGTAAGGTGTACAGTAAATTTCAGATTTGTCGTATCCGCTTTTCAACGACGTTTCATGTGTAAACTATAATATTTTCAAATGTATAACATTATAAAATGCAGATTATAAACTAATTAAAGATGATAATAAGAAATATTACGACGATATATATTTTGAATGATATGGATGCAAACGGGTATCACATAATCGTAAAATGATAAACTAACAAGTGCGGAACATATAACTAAGCAATATGAAATGTAACTATTCAATTTAATACAGTATATGATAGTATAGTATATAACAAGATAAGTTTTCATGACCTAGATCTGAAATGATATGAATGGATGCAAACGGAACATCGAAAAATTATAAAATTAAACATGGGGTGCATGATTTTAAATACAGGTATTCCATTTGTTAAAATAGATGCGTCTAAAGTAATGTAGCATGTAATTAAGATTGGTTTGCATGCCCTAGATCTTAAATGCACTATACAAATGTAAACGGAACGTCGAAAGGCTGTAATATGAAACATGGAATGCTTAATTTAAAATACAGGTGTGGTATTTATTTAAATATGTATATAATGAGTTATATAGCATGTAGCAAGATTAACTTGCCTAGACGGAATAAGAATGGATGTGTACGGAACGTCCTTCGTCGGCGAAATGTCGCGACGCGCGCACGGTACACGGAACGGTTCCAAACAACGCACGAGAGTGATCATGCAAGTCAGGTACGTTCACTGGATCACTCGGATCGTCAGCGACGAGCACGGCTCCGGCGGTGATCACCGGAATCAAGAAACAAGATCAAGAAAAGAAAGAGGAAAGAAGAAGGCGTAAGAAGAAGAGGCTGTGTATTAAATAAGGAAATAAATAAATAAATAAATAAAATATATATAAATATACATATGCAGAGGAGAGAGAGAGAAAGTGGTTGTTAGTTTGTTAGGAAATTAGTTTAGATTTAAATTTATAAAATCTTTTATTAGTTAACTAAATTTTAATTTGTATCAATTTATAAAATTAATATTATATAAATAAAATTTGATATTCTGGTAAATACAAATATAGTCCAAAACATGCCCGGGTCGGGTCTAAAATTCAGTTTTAAAATACGAAAAATATACATGTCGACCAAAATAAAAAAAATGAATGTCCGGATAACGAAAAATGCATACCCTAAGAACGGATGCACGCACGTGCGCGTAGCCATCCAAACAAATCTGTTTCACTGAACGGGACGAGAACAGGATGTGTGGATGCTACCACGGGGCTAGGGGGATCATGCAGGCCATGCAATGTATTTTTAAAATATTTTATGTGACTTAAAATGTTATATTAAAATGCAGATGCTAGATAAAATGCGAGTATGCAATGTACAAATAAATGAAAGTGTACGAGTCCATGTAACAGGTCAGGATAAATCATAAACATGAATCAAGACTGGTTTCAAGCATGCGGGTCGGGTCGGATGCAAATACAAATGTCAAATACACTATTCGCACCCAAAACACAATAAATCAGGAAAATACCATAAATAAAAAAATACTTGACTAGAACTGGTATAAATGAACTAGGGTGTTACAATGTCACCGTACGATGGATTACCGTACGCGATAAGTTATACCGGATGATTGATCCGCGCTCGTGATTTGAGAATGATATTCGAGAATATTGCCACATCTGATGCTATGAGGCTGGATCGCCGACATAAAGATTTCACCTAAACAATACTTATTTCCAAAACCGACGAATCGTATGCACTTTTAAATGGAAACCTCAAGGGATGTTACGAATTTTCCAAATGGTGTCCTTTTCTCAAAAACACTGTAACCCCACTTTCAAAAATACGATTCGTATCATTTTAACTTACCGTATAGTTCATGCGTAATTATGTACCTAGTTGTCGTTTATGTCTATGTTGGATTATCCCTCATAAGATACGTGTTATGTTTCCAGTCTTTACCGTTGTATGATATCATCTGCTAGTACACATGCACTATTACCGATGATGCGCATGTTACACTTACACAGATTTGACGATTCACACATTCATCATCGGTAATTTCTATGCCACCTGCACAGTAGAATTGCTATATCACGATATTATTCTTAACTGTAAAGTACATTCATTGTTCAGCACTATCATAGGACATGCTTGCATAATGTACTTGACATGCTCATATTACTGTTCTATGTTGTATACATCATACTTTATGGTTACATGTATTGAGATGTTGTTTTCATGAGATCTCTGGATTTTGTAACCATGGTTATATTTCAAAGGAAATTGTATATTGTTTTAAAAACGCAGTTTTCCCTTGATATGATAATTGTGTCCACCATGAGTTTTCTCGATTCTGATCTTTTTCGAGTACCCGATTTGAGGAGGTGGACGAACCGTCTGCGGGTACATGGTGGACCCGGTAAGGTACCCCGGGGCAAGAAGATCATGGGGATGACGATGAGCCTAGCAGGAGGGAGCACTACCTACCGGTGATAGTTTGGACCCGGCGGATTATCCGGAGGATACTGGCCGGAGTTGTGAGATTGATATGAGGGCCGATCTAAGGATGCGGCGCCTGGATATATGAGGATTTACATGTCGATACTGGACACGGGTTTCATGATGTTTTCAAGTGTCGATGTTGGATACTCAGGTTTCCATGATATTGATGTGTCGTTGATAGACATACGTGGACGATATCCACATGCATGCGGGCATATATTATTTCAGATGTTTGTTTTTACATGCCATTGGTATTGACTCTTTTGTTGATATATATGCATACATGGTCATCCTAGATATCATAGTATTACCTTCATGATATAGTATGACCTAGGAATCGTTGTTTTATTCGATTTCTACCTGCTGATGTTTTCTACTCACGAGTTGGCAACTCACCCCCGTTGTGCCACAGTTTTCTTACAGGTTCGACCGCCTGGATCAGTAGCGGTATCGTTGGCACACAGTTCCTTCAGGATGTTTGCTTCGGTAGGTGGGGCACACATTGGATCGTGACCACCCTTGTACTTTTATATTCTATTGTATCTAGATAAACTCCAACAAATCAGAAACTATATTTTTGTGTATTGGTAGACCTAGACAGACTTGCTTTGCGAGACTTAGAGCGATGGGTGTATGTTCGCTTCTTTTGAGGTTTTTGATATCTTGCTTTATTTATTGTTCTTTCTGTGTTTGATCTTCGCTATAGTGCGTCGTATATTTTCTATTTATTTTGTGGTTGTGATTCCGCTAATTGGCGAAGAGTTAGCTCCCGCTTGAGGATGCCTATATATTGAATGTATGTGGTTTTGGATCAAAATATACAAGGGAGGTGCTTCCTAAATTTTTAAAGGACGAAAAATGTTTTCAATTTTAGTATTAATTCACTTGCATTTTTCATATATCATTATCTATGCATTTAAAGAAAACTTAATTTCATTATATCTTTATTTCAAAACTGCACCTCCACTATTTTCCGCAAAAACGTTTAGATTTCTGGGTTTTGGCTTACTTGAATTATGTTACGCCTTTAGACATTGCGTGATTCTCGTGCCGGTCACGTACCATATTTCCGGTTCGTGACAAAGTTGGTATCAGAGCGTTAGGTTTAACCTTGGTTCAAGTTTAGGCTTGACCTTACGGAACTTAGACTTGACTGAGGGGGTATTTGACCTGAACTTTTGTCGTGTAGGTTGACCTTGGTTGATGGAGTAAGTAGCTTGAGTAGAGTGATGTACCGTGTGAATGTTCCGCGGCATACTTACGACACGCTGCTCCGCTTAAGTGACCTTAAGATGTACATTTCTTGAGATCCGTGATTTTATTTGTTCCTATGATCATACTCCTATTGATTTCATTCTTTCTTATGGTCATATATCCATTTCGGACCAGTCGATTCCTTTCGTCTCTTAATCTATCTTCATCGATACCTGCTTGAGGTTCCTATCACCAGGGTGTTGAGCGCAGAGAGAGCTACTGCTAGAATTGCGTTCAGAGCAAGCTCTTCATGGACGAGGGCTGACCATGATGTTTTCTGGTGACATAGGGACGTATCGGTATAGTGTTTGTATTGAGATCTCTCGTTTGAGGCGAGTGTTCGGATTTGCACCGGATGATCGGGCTATTGATAGAGGCCGCCTGATTGAGAGGACTATTGATGTACAGCCTACCCCAGAGGTCGCGATGTTGTCTACCGTGCAAACAGATGACCCAGATGTTGCTGAGATTGATGGGATGTCGCCTCCAGAGTTTATGAGCTGAAACTGCTGGAGCTTTCAGATATAGATGTGACAGAAGATAACTGGTCCATCTTGAATAGAGCGACTTAGATGATTCGTCTGATCTGATGCGCCGACACAGGCTCAGTTAAGTTGAAGAATTCTAGTTTGGAGGATTTTACTCAGATCTAGAGTAAATCGATCAAGAGAGGATATTGTTCATTGGATGCTCCGATGTAAGATCAGTAAGTTGACCAGTTTCGGATAGAGGACCTCACCCAGATGCGTTGTGAGTTGATCGAGAACGGACGAATGAAGCGTATTCCTCCGATAATTTTGACGAGTTCCCGAGGACGTAATCGACTAAATATCTTCCACATAATGGTGAAGATACCCGAGTTCGAATTTCGAGTCCATGTGAGAGACTCCGGATTGAATGTAGCCGAGAACGAATTATCGTACGCAGACAGCAAGACGTGATTTTGATGTAGACAATAATGAAGACATGTGGAACAAGAGATTCGTGCGAGATATTAATGGCTCTGGTCTGGAGTATTTATAGGCTTTGAAGTGAAGCCCTAGGGTCTTTTTCTGAGCCATTATAAAATACCAAAAGGAACCCTGAAGAATTGGCACGAGTCACCACGTGTTGGCCGCGGAACCGCAGAGAAAATGGGCTATTAGCCTCGGAACAGCGGCGATTTTGGGTGATTGATTTGTCGTTTTCTCTGGAGTGTTTTGTGTTTCTATATTGCTCTGTTTAGCACACTTGGTTTTGCAAAATCATTCCATTTTTCTCCCAGATTTTCAACAGTCTAAAAGATGAAAGAGTGTGGACTTTTTGCCTTGATTTTCTCGAGCTCTGCGTTATCAACTTGATTCTCGTGCTGCCTCTCTTGTGCTTTGTGCATGACTGACCATTGCTTGACTTTTGTCTCTCGAACTGGTAGGTGGCACCTGACGGATGGTGAGCGGAATCCGTATTTTATCCGTTGTTGGCAGTCGTCCAGAATTTGTCGTGGCTTTTCATGATTTTCATTGTTTTGGGCTGAGAACCTGTAACCTGCAATAATGTAGCAAACACGGATCAAAAGTACCTACCTAGATGCAATGCGATCAAGAATGGGCGGTATAAAAGTGCAAAATTCTGATATGAACAAATACCCCCTAACTTATCTTTTGCTCATCCCGAGCCAAGCCATTTTATTCCCAAAAACCCACTTTCATAGGTATCACGGTTGCACTTAGCGTGTGCAACAAGCCATTGAACCCCTAGGTTTCCCTAGAGGAAGAGTTTTGTCTCCTGAGGGTTTTCAACGGATACTACCCACAAAATCCCGTCAAGTTGGCCATTGACTCTAATCCTACAGTTCAGCATTCTAGCTAGAAACTCTATCATCCTAAGTTAGAAATGTCCATCCCTTATTCTTCACACCTCCTATTCATTTAACTTAAGATCCTATACGTTTTGTTAGTTTATAAAGTTATCAGTATCTCTTGAGTTTTTCTTCTAAAGCGCAGTCTCCAATCCGAAATTTTTATCATCTCTACGGAAGATATAAGCCCTATTCTTCATTCCTATCTCTCCTCCAAACTTCGATCATATACCCATACGTGTATGTAATACCACCCTTACACTTAGGAATTCAATTCAAACTATAGTACCCTTACCTTAATACCTAGTACTACTTCTTTTCATTAATGATGGACGGATTCGCTCACACATCTTTCATGCGAGTATTACAGCTTCCTGAGGCATTAATCGGCCGATTACTGAATATGTGAGCTTAGCGTAAATAACAGTTTCCAGGTCTTGTACTTTTCTTTTCTTTTTCTTTTTTTTATTTTCCTTTCAAGACCGGATATATTTTTCAATGATTCTCTTTTGGTGGTTACCTTTAAATACCGTTTTTTCTTTCATACTAGGTTTTCAGGCAAGAGTATTTCTAGGTATCCTCTACTATCCCAAATTTCAAGGTGCATGTATGTGCGATTTGTAGGGTATATACTTTCTAAATTTGGACTCGAGAATCGAAACTATTTTTCAGACTTATTCTTCAAATAAAGCTTTCAATACTTTTCTTTCATTTCAACTTAGCTCAAGAACTGAACTTAAAATTGCTTACTTCTAAACAAACTGCAAGGACGTATATTTACTACAGTTATACTTCAAGAAAGGTTATTTTTAGGGTTTTCAATTACTAAACATAGGATTTAGTTATTTCTAACTAGTCAACCTTCATGTCAAACTCGAGTCTAAACAGCCAACTTTGACCAAAAAAAAATTCTTTTTTCTCTTTTTTTTATTTAATTTTTTTAATTTAATTTTTTTGGGGATAACAATGCAATGCATAAATATAAACAGGATGCAATGTGGAATTTATACATGCAAATAAAAAAAACTAATATCTACAAAAAAAACGTGCAAATGCAGAATGCATGGATAGCTATTTACAACAAATCCCGCCCCCAAACTCACTCACAGCAGTGGCTTCACTGCTGCCTACCGCATCTCCTAGAACCAGACGCAATACCACTCATGCCAGCACTACTCGTACCAGCTCCTCCGGTGTCAGCACCACGACCTCTCGATCTCTCTCTCTCACCCCATGCCAATAGGGTAGACATCCCATGCTCAAGACTCGTAATACGCTAATCAAAAGTCGTCGTCGTCCCTAACACACTCTCTCTCTACCCCCCCTATGAGTACACCGCAGCAAGCGTGCTTGCTCGGCGGGGGTCAGCTCTTCATCGCTCGCTGTGGAACTTGAGCTGGGGGTCTCTGCTATCACATCCTCGGCTGGCTCGGTACGCAACCATAACCCATGAAGTCTAATGTATGACATGGACACACCCTCAAGCAGGAGTCGAATGGGAACCCCAATATGCATAAAAGCATCGAACTCCTCAACAGGAAGGAAATAGCGACACAATTGTGTCACTAACATTGGGCACGGATAATTGGCTGCCCTTTTACGGCCCCAGTCGAGTATAAAAGTACGGTGCACATGTCATAACTTGAGTTTTTTATCATTATGTGTGCACAAAGTGCAGGGATGGAGTGAAAAAATTGATGTTATGCGAACTACCAAAGATATTATTTTGTGCCCAATGGCACACGGTTAACACATTCGCATACAGCGTACGTCCCGAAATTCCTTTTCTGGGTTACCTAGAACAACTATCGCCCATCAACGGCATGTAATCCTCAAATCGGAGGGGTTGGTCGTGAGCGGGGATACGGGTTATCAAAGTGTAACACCTTAGATTGTGATTAGTGTTAATTAAGCGATAATGCGGGTTTTTAGTAAAAAGTTTACCAAAATGGTTTTCACATATTTTATAAAAATTAATTAATATTTTATTATTATTTATTTCTTGCTTGCACACACTTGTGCATGTTAACCTAGGGTTAATTAGGGTTAACCATGCTTAAGTAGTCATGGCACCTTAACCCCTTCCATTAAGTTGTAATATGTATTTATTTAATTTATTTAGTTTTAGAAAAATAAGGTTTGAATTTGCTTGACTTAAGAGAGAGGGGGGGTTGACATGGGAATGATGTGCATGGGGCGAGCATGGCTTGCATTTAATGAGAAGAGAGAAGAGGGGGGCATGGCTCATACTAAACTCACACCCTCATTTCCCTCATCCCTCACTCACACATACACCCTCATTCTCACCTCACTCCCTCATTCACAATATATTTTCTTCATCTCTTTTCCCTCACACCCTCAAACTGAAACCCTACCCAAAACCATCACTAAACCCAAGCAAATCCCCACAAAATCTTCACTAAACCCCACTAAAACCCTTCACAAGCCAAGAGTAAGCCACTAAGATGACTTGGAGCAAGGAAAGCGAGGGTTTTTGAGCGAGTGTGGATAGGTAATAACCTCTAACTATAAATTAGGTTGTTATTATGTTGTGTTGCTTAGTAGTTATCGTTTAGAACACTAAAGATGTAGTTTGGAGCACATATCGTATTTTTAGTGTCATTTTAGGGTCACTGTGATCTGCTATGACCACGAATTTTCACTATTAAATCTAGCAATGTAGTAGTGTTGTACTAGTTGCCCTGAGTATTCATCTGAAACCCTGACCCAATCCGACCTAGAAAAACCGGCGACACAAGGAGAAATTCCGGTGAGCTCGGCCTTCCTGGGGACTGGGGGGTTGTGGTTTTGTGGGTAGATATCTGTGTTCTATCCTGGGTGCTTGGTACTGCTATATTTTTATATTTTGACAGTAGGTGAAATCTGGGATCAAATTGCTAGTTTTTAGTATTTCGACTATGCGCGTTACGATATCCGACACGGTTTGTGTTGTTTGTGTAGCTGCTGCACTTAGACCCGATTTAGAATATCGCTATACACGTTAGCCACTAAGCGAATACTTGAGAGTTGATTGGAGTCGGTGCGTCGGTCAAAACGTCATTTGTATGTACTATTGGTCGATTTCTAAGTTGCACTTGCTATGTTTTGTGTGATTTAGGGGCGAGTGCGAGGACTTCGGACGCTACGAAGAAAGGGAAGCAGGTGGTTGGATTTACCTAGCTCGAGATCATCGGTGAGTAGATTTAACATCTATGGGGAAATCGCCTGTATGGCGTTAAGCGTCAGGGCTAGATATGATATTATAGCCGCATGTTTATATGAATATATGTTGATTGTGCATGAGTATCATTGCATACCATTACTTGTTGTGCCTTGACTTAGTACCTAGTGGACACTGCACCATTACTGACGGTTCATGTTGTACGAGCACTAAATTGAATGCTACACCCACACTGTCGGTAATTGCCATGACACGCACAACCTATACACATATGTGGTATTATATTCGTTATTGACATTGAGACGTTGATTCTTGTTCTATTGCGCATATGAAATGTATCGTGCATACATAGCTACATGTACACCTTTATATGATGTTGCATTTGACTTAAGAGAAATTGGGAACC
Organism: Agapanthus africanus; assembly: GCA_030015575.1. Taxonomy (NCBI): domain Eukaryota; kingdom Viridiplantae; phylum Streptophyta; class Magnoliopsida; order Asparagales; family Amaryllidaceae; genus Agapanthus; species Agapanthus africanus. Next base: position 216,018,552 of record JASDDO010000008.1, read on the forward strand.
GCATGATATATTTAAAAACTGGATTTATTTAAAGAACGGTTTTCCCTTGATATGTGCATATTACTGTTCTATGTTGCATACATCATATTTCATGGATTTACGCTTTGAGATATGGATTTCATGTGATTTATGGATTTGAGAACCGTGGGGATATTTTAAGAAAGTATGCATTGTTTTGAAAACCCGGTTTCTCTTGATATGATATTTTGGTGTGTCCACTATGAGTTTTCTCGGTTCTGAGACTTGTATTAGAAACCCGATTCGAGGAGCGGTAGGCATCGTCTGCGGGTACATGGTGGACCCGGTGAGATACCCCGGGGCAAGAAGACTCGTATAGTTATACGGTGAGCCTGGTAGGGGAGTACTACCTACCGGTGATTGGTTAGACCCAGCAGTTATCCGGAGGATACCGACCGGGGTCGTGAGATGGATATAGGCCGATCCGGACCGACGGAGCCCAAGTTATATAGATTTACGTGTCGATGTTGGACACGAGTATTTCATGATGTTTCGAGTGTCGATGTTGGGCACTCAGGTTCCATGAGATTTTCATATATGATGGCCGATCAGAGTGGCAGCGCCTGAGGTATTGGGATTTGGGGTGTCGTTGATGGACACCGGGTTTTTCCATGATGATGATTCATTGATGATGATATGTGTTATCTCATACTCAGTAGTTATTTGATATGCATTGTTTCATGTAGTTGTAGTACCCTGATGGTGTACCTTGATCATGATTGTTGCATATCCATATTACCATATTTATGCTACCAGATTGCATATGATAGATTATCGATGTTCGTGCATACCTGCGATTATCTGTATGATGTTACTTACTATTCACGAGTTGGCAACTCATCCCCGTTGTGCCACGGTGTTTTGCAGGCTTGACCCTCAGAGTAGTCGCGACAGGGCTTCTTATTACTTCTTTTTCAGCGGATACCGCTACGGTTGGCTGTGAGCCTTTTTGTTGTAGGTGGGTTGCGGTTATTCGATTATATCCATTGTATCTCTTATTGTATCTAGTAATATCCATCTACCACTTTCATGTATTGACTCAGAGATGGGTTGTGAGGATGATATTGTATACTTTGTGACTCTGGTGTCGTGCTCGTGTGAGCCGGCCTTTATTATGTTGCTTTATCTCTTTTTATGTTGTTTTCATTATATTGTCTATTTCTTAGCTACGGCGTCGTATATATGCTTGTTGTGGTTGTTTCCGCCTTCGGGTGTGATTTGCTCCCGTTTGGGGATGCTTTACTTATATCTTATGTTTGCACCCGTTTCGGGGCTAGTTTTTACAAAGGAGGTGCTGCCGAAATTTTTAAGAAAATAAACTTAAGTTTAAAGATTTTTACTTGAGATTTCCAAATGTTTTTAACAATGTTTTTATCACTTACTTTATTGATGGTTTAGATTTTTGGGTTTTCGGCTTACTTAAATTGCGTTACGCCTGTTGACGTCACGTGGTTTAAGTGCCGGTCACGTGCCTAAATTTGGGTCGTGACACAAAGTGACTTCATGAATGAAGTTTATATCTATTACAATTTCCCGATCACCCCAAAACAAACGAATAAACCCATAATTTGCCAAACATCCCTCCTCCATGCTCTCAAAGAAACGATCAACGAGATCCGGAAGCGCGAATGCGTTCGGATGGTTATACAATAGGTAATTCCATCTGCGCTTCAGGATTTCGTCGCCAAAATAACCACCATACACGTTGTGGGCGAACAATTCAGAGAAAACCCTCTCAAATTGAAAACTATGAGCCATCGAACAGAAATTAAAATTTTTACAGTTCTACAGAGAGGAGATCAAGGAAGCAAACCTCCTCTGAAAATTTCAGAGGGAGAAGAGTTGAATCGGCAGCGGTTCCGTGGCGGAAGACGCGTTCTGCGGCAGTTCCGCGGCGACGTTAGGGGATCTCTGGTGGATCTTGGGTTCGCAGCTAGGGTTTTGGGTGTGGAGGGTGGTTGAAGTCTCGGTGTTGGAAAAAAATGAGAAGAGGGTTTTTTAAAAGGGAAGTCAAGTCTTGGTCAAAATGGGACCTCTTTTTGCACAAAAACCCTTCTAGAAATATTTTTTCTCCTTTTCTTTTACATATTATTGAATATTTACAAAATGATCCCCCCCCCCTTTGTTGTTTTTTGTTTTTTATTTATTTATTTATTTATTTATTTATTATTTTTTAATTTTTTTTTACAAAAGGGAATTTCAACAGGCAAGAAATATCCCGACACACAAAATTGAGCATTTATAAGACAGAAATGCTCGTCAGAAGAACACAACAAAATGGATATACACCGGACAAGAATATCTATTATATATATACAAGATAGTATATACATGCCTCCAAACATATTTGAAACAGTGTTTCCACTGTTTATGGCTGGATAACCGAAATTTGGTGGTAACGGAGGAAAATTAGTCTATGTAAACCGACTCCTGCAACATCAGGAGCTCCTCCGATGGTTCTGCAGTGAGGAACGGTTTTACTCTGTGTCCGTTCATTTTAAATAGTGAACCGTCCTCTGGATTCTCCAAATCCACCGCGTCGTACGGGTATACACACCGCACAAGAAAGGGTCCCTTCCAGCGAGATCGAAGCTTACCGGGATGGAATGGAGTCTGGTGTCGTAAAGAAGTACATGTTGTCCAGGCGTGAAAGTTTTGCGCATAAGCTATTTATCATGAAACACCTCGGTTCTTTATAACAACCGCGTTCTCGTAAGCTTCATCCAGAAGCTCGTTCAATTCGTTAAGTTGCAGCTTCTGATAGCTGCCCGCATCTTCAAGGTTAAAATTCAGCTCTTTGATCGCCAAAAATGCTCGATGTTCGATTTCCACAGGGAGGTGGCAAGACTTTCCGTACACAAGCCGATAGGGAGACATGCCAAGATCAGTCTTGTATGCAGTTCGAAACGCCCAAAGGGCATCGATTAGTTTCAAAGACCAATCTTTACAGTTTCTAGAAACCGTTTTCTCAAAAATTTGCTTGATTTGTTGATTTGAAATTGTGAGTCTACAGTAGCGCCCCGGCCATCTACAAACGCCAAATGCGGAACAAAAACTTTTTAACTAGCGCTATCGTATACTTTAACCCGATCTGCCATTATTGCTAAACTAACAAAATGTAAAGAGAGTAGAAAGGTTATACCGAACGATCCGAGTCCTTCGTTCTTTAACCATCATCCCACGCTCCGTTGCGGCTGCTCCGATCTCTTCGATCTCCGATCTGCTCGTCCAGGTGGCACCACGTCAACGATTCTTTAAACGGGCTCCCGCCTCTGACTCGAGGCAACTCGGTCGTCAAGTTTGCTAAAAGAGACAACCAAAATTGATGTAAAGAATGAGTAGAAGACTTTGTCTCGTTCCATCCAAAGCTATGGACAAACGGTTAATGAAGTTGCCAACTGATTCGGGTGATGGAATGAAATGAGCAATAAAATTTCCATACACCCCAAAACTATCATAATCTTTTCTTCAACAACTATTTTCATCAAGTGAGAGTGAGAGAGAGGGGGAAGGGGCCGGCCATATATATAAGTGAGGAGGGAGGTGAGTGTAGGAACAAGAGAGTAACCATAAGGAAATATCTAGTGTGAACACAAGAAAATATCTAGTGTGAACACAAGAAAATATCTAGTGTGAACACAAAGTGTGAACACAATAAATGCACCATAAATGAACAAGTGAGTCACAAGCCTTGTCACCACCTTCTAGAACCTTCTAGAAGCATGACTCACCCTCATCCAAGAAAAGATAAATCCGTCTTTAACCGAATGTTAAAAGACGGCTGATAAAAAACTGGAAACTGGCAACTTCCAAAAGCGATCCCGAAACGAATTTCAGGATAACCCCGTAACTGTATAAATATACCCGCATTTGTATTACGACCGAATACAAATGCAACTGAGAAAAAGATATTATATCTACTCAATATAATACTCGAATCCGGCTTAAACCAAAGCACACCAGTATTATCTGCCCGAAATCTGACGCGTGCATAAACGCACGTGCATTTTCCGAACCCTGCCATAAAACCATACGGCCTCTACAACGTTTCGCCCGAACTTGGGAAACTGTCTGTGGGGGACTCTAATGACTCGTCAGTACCCTGGCAGTGGGTTTAACCACAAACCGTCAGCGGCACTAGCTATGCGTAACGGCTGCCCATGGACTGACCTCAAGGGAGGCCCGGAAACCCTACTGAGCCTAACAGTGACAATGTATATATAGTCCGGTCCGTTCGTCTATGAGTATCGCATATCTTCCTAGGGGGCTAGTAACGTCAGATCCCCAATAGCAGTATAAGTCGTGTCGGAGTGTAGCCCAATAACACCCTGAGATACTACTGGAATACCTACCAGTAAATCTCCTGCCACGACCGTGGGCTTTGTGTAATGGCTCTCCTAGACACAGCACGATCTCGCCCCCAATACCGGGAGAGACGAATCCCCTGCCGATCCGCTCACGTGCCTCCATATAGCTCGGGACTGTACCCAAAAACTACCTGTTTGCACGACTCCTTTGAGCCGTGGTAGGGTAGAAATCAAAGCACAGTGGGAACTCACACGAGACAAATGACGACCTCAGGTCAATGAACTAACCTGTACACATGTCATCAGGGAACTGCTATCTGACGATAGGTATAGTACCAACTAGCAGATTCTCGGCGAGTCCTGTCCGGTGTACTCATAACCCAATGAGCACCTGTATACATCTTAGGTGATCCAACTGACACCAGTGGCTTATGAGACCGGCCACCGCCCCTCGACGGGGTCTCGACTGTATACACTAGTCTACTCCGGAGTATCGATGCCCTGTCTCGAAACTCCCACGACTAGGGACCATAATTAAGGATATGCGTATAAACTACCCAACTCTCACGTATATGATCGCCATCATACTGTTGGTAGTAAAGCAAGATCCTAAGGGCTCTATCAAAGTGTAACATGTAATCAGTCACCTGAACATGTACACGACTGATAAAGGCAAACCAGATAGCATACTATCATCTCGAGTAAGACTGTCCTACCGGTATAGGTCCTCCGCAATCATTGCAATCACGTACCTGCGATCCAATAATTGACTCTGAGGGCACTATCTCCAACAATCTGCCACTTGCACTCAAGGCTAATTATTGCGATGTCGACTACTCACAGCCCGTGTGAAACCGAACATCCAACTCCTCTACTAATCAGTTTCATAAAGCCCGTTTGTAAAACTATTGTGTTCGAGAAATAGCCTCAGTGAGTGGATCCGCCTAGATGTTTCTTTCTATATCTCTCTTAATCTCAAGTTCGCAGAGAAAACCATCTCCCGAATCGAGTAATACATGTCTTAGAATATGTCTGGATATCTGATGGGACCTAGTTCATAAATGAACTCCAAATCCAAACTTCTTAGACTGTATCGATCACTGAACCTAATCAGTATCCTGCACCAAGCCTCCCACAGTATCCTCTTGGACCACCTGTCCAAAATACTGTCCCTCATCAGAGGGAAAACTATAACTCTGACAATCACTCTGTCATCCATGTCACCTTTGAAGCCTGGAATGATAACCGTCTCCCGAAGGAGGCTGCCGTCATCAAATCCGTAGAACATGTACTTATGTTCTAAAACTGCTTCCTTATGTTTCTCCAGGATTGGATTAATACAAACTTATTGCATCTAGTGCAAAAACAACATTAGGTGTGGTACTTAACATCTCATGATTGATTCAATTGCCTAAGCAAGTGATCTTCCAATCATGCACATCCCTCTCCCCTTTAGTCTGTAAGACACCTTTAGAGAGGGTGACTCCATCACCTGCAGGTACACCACCATGCCAGGAGTCATGTATTCCAAAAATCATTAGAATACTGTCAAAGTACCCACACTGGGAAACTACCCAAATCCAGATCTAAAACCATAGATCTAGAAACCAGAATGTCAAATATTATATCCATATCCTGTCTGGAGAAACAACTGTGTGACGACCACAGTACAACCGATCGTAGTATAGGAATTTTACTTCCTACTCTGTGTATGTCATCCATGTACCATGACATCACACCCTACTACCTTCTTAACAGATCCATCCCCTATTCTGATTGAAGTCAAACCCATGACTGTCACATCAAAATTAGATGATCTATCTCCGCTGTAACTGCTCAAGTCTATAAATAGATATAAGCATCTTGCCCACTATGCTTCCGATGCTCCCACTGACTACGAAAACCCTCCTACCTGGTCTCATAGCCTGGAACAACAGTAGTGTTAAGTCTGGGTAGATAAGAACCTCCCTGTCACCGTCCTTGAGGCTACCTGAGTACCTCTTGGGTGTCTGAGGTTACCCACCATATCTGCGGAGTGGCTAATGGAATGTCAAACCTGATTGAATATATAGGTCCTATTAAATTTTCCGTAATCGTTTGCGGTTCTGGAATCACTTCCAGTTCTACCATACTCCCACTACTGTTTTCTGAAAAAGATCCATTTTACTAAAACTGTGGCGAGTCAAGAACAATATCACTATTGATCTTCCAAATGGTAGAATATCAACCCTCGTCATAGCCAGGGTCAACCCACAAACAGCCATTACAGAAACGTGCCCTGAGTTATCCAGAGTCTGGTTTTAAGCATAAGCTGGACAACTCCCCGTACCTTAACATCGTTAAGGTATGAACCATTCTATATCCAATATAGAAACTTTGGCACTTATTTAATTGGAACCATATTCTAATCATGCAACTGTCTCCAGTGCATATCAACTTAATGGAAAGAGGCTAATCAGCATTACTCAACTTAGGAATCCATCCAATTATGAGCAACCTGAAAGAGAAATAAGTTTCTCAAAAACCATTACTATCATCTGAATACCAATCACAAGAATCTACATCTTCGATCTCTTTGAAGAATCCCGATACTTGTGATACCTGGTTCTCTACTTTATTCTTATACCCACAACTTCTCAAAACTTAGACCTTGTATTTCTACGAAACACTTGTCTAAAAACTAGAGAAGTCATAAGTAAACAGAACATAGTACGAGGACCTACCCCTTTGTCCTGATGGACACTTGGACAACATACAATACTCTGTATAAGTCCGCTGAGTTAAACAACTCAAAACCTGTGGGTCGTAGGTTGAAAACTGTACCCTGGCGATTTCCTCAAATATCACCAATTACAACGAATTCCGGTATAATGAGGATAATCACCTAATTCCCAATAACTTACTCCCACTCATCATCTGTAAAACCATACAGATACGAGAATGAAACCTGGTAAATACATACCCTTGGAGTAAGTATCTAATCGGGAAAACAGTTTTCATTTAACAATGCACTGAAACATGAAAATGTTTCGTAGGGGTATCCTGGTATTCATAGCAATGCCTCTTCCATAATCCAATTCATGACTATAACCGTATATTTCTTTGCCATCTCTCCAAATCCCTTTGTTTGTCTTTAGTCATTACCTTCTGTACACTATCGTTAGGCTAAATGGTTTTCTTCCTTCCCTACCGTTCGGCACCAGCCTATGGTTTGGAAGAAGACTATCCAGTAAGCATAATAGGTGTACCCTCCTAAACCAAGGAGTACTCGCAACTTGAGAGAAGGTGATGATAAAAGACATCTGAATAATACCTTATTCTTTTAAAGGTGAAATAGGAGTGGCGATGAAGTACGCAGTTTGGTCGTGAATGATAACAGTCGCAACTTACTTTGCCCTCTTTCTAATCCCTTTATTTTGTCTTTACATATTACCTTCTGCACACCCTACTTAGGGTAATTGGTTTTCTTCATTCCCTACCTTTCGGCACCTGCCTATGGTTTGGAATAAGACTATCCAATAAGCGTAATAGGTGTACTCTCCTAAACCAAGGAGTACTCGCAACCTGAGAGAAGGTGATAATAAAAGACAACTGAATAAACCAATTCTATTTCTCCTGAACCTGGATCCATCCTCGAAGAAGTCCCTTCCAGTTCGTATATAACCATACGATGGATCTATCCAATGGAAGTGGATGTCCGTAGTAATACGGGGTGTTATGAGAAAAGCAAAGGGTAAAAGAAGGAGTGGCCAATGACTTATGCAACTCGGACAATCCAAAAGCCAGTATTTTAAGAAGGTTCGGTCAACCTGGTCACTGAGTCATAGTCTAGGGTCGGTCAAAGGTCGCTGCCAAAGAGAGAGAGAAAAGAAACACTCTGCGTGCACTCTAACCTAGATCAGAATGGTTATCACTTTATCTAATTCGGAAACCTCCCACTGTACTGTCAAATTCTCCTCCAAATCTAAAAGAAGAATCAATCGGGATCACCCGAAGAGTAAACCAACTCATCAGTGGGAATTGGGATCCAACTCTCATCGCATGATAACGTGATGGAATGCATCTACGTTACTCATACTCCAGAAGGTATGCACATACTTGGCAAGTTTCAGTTTCTTTAGAAACTCCCGATATGATTTTTTCCCCTTGCTCTTATGACCTTGGCGTTAGGTCAAAATGTCATAAGTCACATGCCAAGTTCTACCCATCACTATCTTGTTAATTTGAACCCACCCGCACATGCCCTTGGCGTTAGGTCAAAATGGCAGAACGGCTGTCCCAAACCAACTCATCTATCTATGCAATAAATGAATACCCAGCAGCTACCAAACACTATGCCTTGGCGTTAGGTCAAAATATATAGCTTGAATATTACTGAATACCCAAAAGAAATGACGGAGGGCTACGGCTGGTTTTTGGCGAAAAACCTTTAACGTAACGAACTTGATATCGCTGAAGGAACCTGATAGCTTTTTAAAATATAGTGGCGAAAACCTTTTGCTAAAGAGGTCACTCCCGGTGAAGGGATCTCGGCTCTTTCCTCGTGGAATGAGGTGCAGGATATTCCACTGAATACTGCTATGCAAAGCAACTTGTAATCGACTATAGTGAAGTTATTACCCTGACGCAAACTTCTGCCCAAGGGGTCAGTCCCGGTGAAGGGATATCGGCCCTTGCCCCGTCGAATGAGGTGCAGGATATTCCACTGAATACCGCTATGCAAAGCAAAAGGAAACGTTCTTTGCAATAACACTTTTTTAAATTTGTTCCAACAACTGCAAACAGGTTTGTTTTACTTTGCATTGATCAGAATCAACGCAGTCCCATCAATTAATCACACCAGAAAAGAACGAAAATAAAATGTACGTATATGCCATCCGCATTCGTCACTGGGTCCCATCATCACCCGTTAGGTTACTTAACTAACGACAGAGCGGGGACTGGACTAGAGCGGGTGTAAAACATATACAACATCTAATAGTATATATACCAATATACAATAATCGCTCCAGGCGTGATAATATGCAACATTACAGAAAAGTAATAAGCATCACAGAACAATACAGATAATCTGGGATCCCCGGGTTTCACAGAGCCGCTGCTGAAACCCAAGGTTCCCCTGGTCGTGTGGATAGCCTGTGCAATGAAACCTAGACCCCTACGGGTGCGGCAAGTTACCCGCCAAAACCTGAAGCGAGGCAGCCCCCTACAGCAAAGTGAATGGACCATCCTGCACTTCACGGAATCCGGTAGCTTGAGCACCCCTCCTTGGGTCAACCTGTACCCCCTACGAGTGCGGCGAATAGTCTGCCAATTTTAGAGTGAGGCCCCTCTGCCTCTCAAAGCCATGACATGCGGACCCGTTGCCCTCCAGAACCCGGCTATCTGTGCACTCCGTCGCGGGGTAAAACCTAGTACAGAAATGAAAAATATGTACAATGGGTACATCGACCTCGACCCAGTCGTGCCCCAAAAGAATATTATACAACAGGCAGTGACGGCAGTCCACATGTTGGACGCTCGCCCCGTAATATCAAATGTACAAATAAATCCAAACTGCCCTACCACTGCACTTTGCTATCCACCACGACAAATCCGCAACATCACAGCACAACACAGAACATCAACGCGAATGTCACGTTCGCAAACCCGTCTAAAAGAACTATAGCTATCAGACGCGGTTTACCGATCAAATGACATTCCCGGTCAGAGATATAATGTAAGCACTGTACACTAACATGTTTAAATTTCGATCGACTAAATATCACGAAGTGGGCCCCACGAACATCTGTTGAACAATAACAAAATCTGGGCCCAAAAGATATATACCAAAACCCACAATTTCAAGTCAAGAAGCCACTGTGCAAATTTGGGGCCATGATCTCACAGAATGGCCGCGGATGCGCGGTCAAACCATAGGTTTGACCGCGATTCCGCGGCGTTCTTGTTGAATCACGTGCCCAAATTTGTACGGTGTGCTTATAAAACCTGCACAGATTTCTGTGATATGTAAAATAATTTTAGGACTTGATTTAAAATCGACAGAAACTGTGAATGTAAATTTTGCAGTTTTTGATATTCGGTCCGATCGATATTTTAAACGTGTTAGCACAAGTTAGTAAAGAAAAATGGTGAGGCTCTGATACCACTGTGAGTCTACGGTAGCGCCCCGGCCATCTACAGACGCCAAATGCGGAACAAAAACTTTTTAACTGGCGCTATCGTATACTTTAACCCGGATCTGCCATTATTGCTAAACTAACAAACTGTAAAGAGAGTAGAAAGGTTATACCGAACGATCCGAGTCCTTCGTTCTTTAACCATCATCCCACGCTCCGTTGCGGCTGCTCCGATCTCCGATCTGCTCGTCCAGGTGGCACCACGTCAACGATTCTTTAAACGGGCTCCCGCCTCTGACTCGAGGCAACTCGGTCGTCAAGTTTGCTAAAAGAGACGACCAAGATTGATGTAGAGAATGAGTAGAAGACTTTGTCTCGTTCCATCCAAAGCTATGGACGAACGGTTAATGAAGTTGCCAACTGATTCGGGTGATGGAATGAAATGAGCAATAAAATTTCCATACACCCCAAAACTATCATAATCTTTTCTTCAACAACTATTTTCATCAAGTGAGAGTGAGAGAGGGGGAAAGGGCCGGCCATATATATAAGTGAGGAGGGAGGTGAGTGTAGGAACAAGAGAGTAACCATAAGGAAATATCTAGTGTGAACACAAGAAAATATCTAGTGTGAACACAAGAAAATATCTAGTGTGAACACAATAAATGCACCATAAATGAACAAGTGAGTCACAAGCCTTGTCACCACCTTCTAGAACCTTCTAGAAGCATGACTCACCCTCATCCAAGAAAAGATAAATCCGTCTTTAACCGAATGTTAAAAGACGGCTGATAGAAAACTGGAAACTGGCAACTTCCAAAAGCGATCCCGAAACGAATTTCAGGATAACACCGTAACTGTATAAATATACCCGCATTTGTATTATGACCGAATACAAATGCAACTGAGACAAAGACATTATATCTACTCAATATAATACTCGGATCCGGCTTAGACCAAAGCCCACCAGTATTATCTGCCCGAAATCTGACACGTGCATAAACGCACGTGCATTTTCCGAACCCTGCCATAAAACCATACGGCGTCTACAACGTTTCGCCCGAACTTGGGAAACTGTCTGTGGGGGACTCTAATGACTCGTCAGTACCCTGGCAGTGGGTTTAACCACAAACCGTCAGCGGCACTAGCTGTGCGTAACGGCTGCCCATGGACTGACCTCAAGGGAGGCCGATGAGCGAACTCATCCGGAAACCCTACTGAGCCTAACAGTGACAATGTATATACAGTCCGGTCCGTTCGTCTATGAGTATCGCATATCTGCCTAGGGGGCTAGTAACGTCAGACCCCCAATAGCAGTATAAGTCGTGTCGGAGTGTAGCCCAATAACACCATGAGATACTACTGGAGTACCTACCAGTAAATCTCCTGCCACGGCCGTGGGCTTTGTGTAATGGCTCTCCTAGACACAGCACGATCTCGCCCCCAATACCGGGAGAGACGAATCCCCTGCCGATCCGCTCACGTGCCTCCATATGGCTCGGGACTGTACCCAAAAACTACCTGTTTGCACGACTCCTTTGAGCCGTGGTAGGGTAGAAATCAAAGCACAGTGGGAACTCACACGAGACAAATGACGATCTCAGGTCGATGAACTAACCTGTACACATGTCACCAGGGAACTGCTATCTGACGATAGGTATAGTACCAACTAGCAGATTCCCGGCGAGTCCTGTCCGGTGTACTCATAACCCAATGAGCACCTGTATACATCTTAGGTGATCCAACTGACACCAGTGGCTTGTGAGACCGGCCACCACCCCTCGACGGGGTCTCGACTGTATACACTAGTCTACTCCGGAGTATCGATGCCCTGTCTCGAAACTCCCACGACTAGGGACCACAATTAAGGATATGCGTATAAACTACCCAACTCTCACGTATATGATCGCCATCATACTGTTGGTAGTAAAGCAAGATCCTAAGGGCTCTATCAAAGTGTAACATGTAATCAGTCACCTGAACATGTACACGACTGATAAAGGCAAACCAGATAGCATACTATCATCTCGAGTAAGACTGTCCTACCGGTATAGGTCCTCCGCAATCATTGCAATCACGTACCTGCGATCCAATAATTGACTCTGAGGGCACTATCTCCAACAGAAATTTCGGCTTGCCCACATGTTTGGGGGTGGTAGGGCGTGGATAGCTTGTGATTAATTGAATATTTCCGCAACAAGGCCTTGAAAGACATATTGCAGAAATATGTCACATTGTCGCTAATGATAGCACGAGGGTACCCGAACCGGGAAAAGATGTTTTCTTTTAGGAATCTAACGACAACCTTGTTGTCGTTCGTTCGACTGGGCACTGCCTTGACCCATTTGGAGACATAATCAACAGCTAAGAGAATGTATAGGTTCCCAAAAGAGTTGGGAAACGGGCCCATGAAATCTATCCCCCATACATCGAACATCGCAACAACCAGAATTGGTTGGAGCGGCATCTCGTTTCTCTTGGAAATCCGGCCCAACTGTTGGCGTCGGGAGCAAGTCTTGCTGTAATCATAGGCATCTTTGAAAAGTTGTGGCCAGTAAAAGCCACAATGCAAGACTTTCTCGGCTGTCTTTCTTGGGCCAAAATGCCTCGGAGCGGAATGATCGGTGTAGACAACGACTGGGGAGCCAATGAGGTATGGCCTGAATTTCTCCAAAGCGAATACAACCGCCAAGAACTCTTTCTCAGCTGTTGTATAGTTCATTTGTGAGTCATTCAGGGTTCGGCTCGCGTAGTAGATTACGTGCGGCATCTTATCGATGTGATGTTCTAGACTGCACCGATAGCAAAGTCGGATGCATCGCATATAATCTCGAAAGGATGCGTCCAGTCGGGTGAAGAAAGAACGGGAGCAGTGGTCAGTGAGCTTCTCAGTGATTCAGAAGCAGTCAAACAGCTTGAGTCAAAATTGAACGTGGTATCCTTAGCCAGAAGAAGAGTCAAGTGTCTAGCAATCTTGCTAAAGTCCTTGAACCGTCTGTAGAAACCGGCATGGCCAAGGAAAGCTTGGATATCTCTGACGCATTTGGGAGGAGGGAGGTTAGAAATCACATCAATCTTTGTTTTATCAACCTCGATGCCATTTCGCGAAATGATATGTCCTAAGACAATTCCTTTGCTCACCATGAAATGGCATTTTCCCCAATTTAAAGTGAGATTTTTATCCTTACATCGGATAAGGACAGCGTCAAGATGTTGCAGACACTCGTCAAAGGAATCGCCAAAGATGGAGAAATCATCCATAAATATCTCCAGAAATTTCTCAACCATATCAGAGAATATTCCCATCATACACCGCTGAAAAGTAGCGGGAGCATTGCATAGCCCAAAAAGCATGTGGCGATAAGCGAACGTGCCAAAAGGACAAGTGAAAGTGACTTTTTCCTGGTCTTTCTCAGATATGGGAATCTAGTTGTAGCCTGAGTAACCGTCCAGAAAATAATAGAACTCATGTCCAGCTAATCTTTCGAGCATTTGGTCAATGAATGGTAGCGGAAATTGATCCTTTCGTGTTGCGGCGTTGAGTTTTCGATAATCAATGCATACTCGCCACCTGGTTTGGGTGCGAGTAGGGATTAACTCGTTCACCTCATTTGTGATGACTGTAATACCTGATTTTTTAGGGACAACGTGGATAGGACTGACCCATTGGCTGTCTGAAATAGGGTAAATGATACCGCTATCCACACATTTGACAATCCCCTTTTTCACAGCCTCCTTCAAGACTGGATTCAATCGTCTTTGTAGATCCCTGGCTGGTTTGGCATCATTCATCATATGAATGTGATATTCAACGATTAAGGGACCAATCCCCTTGATGTCTGCCATCGTCCAGCCAAATGCTTGCCGATTGGATTGCAAGACCGTGAGAAGGGCTTCTCTTGCTCTAGAGCTAGAGAAGAAGAAATGATGATTGGGAGGGTCTCGTTTTCACCTAAGTAAGCATACTTGAGGTGAGACGGCAGAGGCTTGAGTTCGAGCGTCGGAGGAGAAACGACTGAAGGCAAGATCGAAGAAAATGTCTCGAACTTAAAGGATTCCAACAGGGGCTCAAAGCGAGTGTATGCAACCAAGTCGGATGGTTCAACTAATGCATCCGAAAATTCAAAAGATTCAAACTCGGGTGGTGACAAACCAAGATCGTTTAGAAACGTGAAACACTCGTATTAGTTGTCAAAAGCGGAAGCAGTAGATTCAAAGAGGAACACACTAGTGGCGTCAAGATCACTATGATCAAACAAGGATTCTTCATATTCACAGTCCTCGGGGGCGATCTCCTGAATGGAACAGACATCCAGTATATGAGTGTTCGGTTCCGATGGCTGATTCCCTAACCTAAAAATGTTGAGTTCGATTGTCAGGTTGCCAAAAGATAGGTTCATGGAACCATTTTGACAATTGATCACCGCATTTGAGGTTGCAAGGAATGGGCGACCGAGAATCACCGGAATTTGATTCCGGGGGTTGGCTACAGGTTGTGTATCTAAAACAATGAAATCTACGAGGAATATGAAGTCCCCAACCTTGATCAACACATCCTCTAGCTCACCCCTAGGATGGGTGATAGATCGATCAGCCATTTGAAGAGTAAAATGTGTAGGTTTCAGTTCTCATACATTAAGTTGCTCATATACTGAATAAGGAAGAAGGTTAACACTAGCACCAAGATCCAAAAGAGAGCGATTGATGTTCTTATCCCAAATGGTTATTGAAATCGTAGGACAGCCATGGTCCTTCCGTTTTTATGGTAAATCTTGGGTAAGAGCATTACTCACGTTACTAGCCAAGAAAACTTTCTTTGGTACCTGAGATCTCCTCTTCTTAGTGCATAAGTATTTCAAGATTTTTGCGTAAGACGGGACTTGCTGAATTGCATCTAAGATGGGAATGTTGATGTTAACATGTTTGAACAACTCCATAATCTTCTCCATTTGTGGATTTTGTTTATTGGATCTTAACCGGTTTGGAAATGGAACATTTTTGAAATAGGTTGAGTCCAATACTTGTGGAGGAGATTGTGGAGATGGAAAGGAACCCAAAACTGGAGTTTGAATGGAGTGAGATGTGGATCCGTTCGAAGCAGCAGTTGAAGAAGAAGAGCATTTTCAAGAATGGAGAATAGACTCAAAAGAAGAAGAAGGAGAGGAAGAAATGGCCGGAGTGTCATCATCATAAATTCGTGCGCCAGTGTTGTTGTTCAGCATTCTTCCAGATCTCAACGTAGTCACGGCACTCACATTATGGTTCTGTTGTTCAAGAGCAACATGTACATTATGTGGGTGACCAGGATTTAAGAGTGGTTGAGATGGAAGTTTTCCTTTATCTCGCTCTCTCAAGGTCGCGCTCAACTGTGCAATCTGGGCTTCGATGGTCTTGATGCTTTTCCCGTGTATAGCAGTGTGTTGCACCAAAGACTGAATGGAAGACTGGATGTTGGCGGTGGATTGAATCAATTACTTTACAAAAGCCTCTAGACTCCGTTCTAGCGAGGAAACCTTATTGTTATTTGATGGAACAAAGTTGTTGTTTTGAGGAAAAGAATTGTTTTAAGGTGCAACGTTGTTTGTCAGATTCTGAAAAGTTTGGGGTTGGAAAGGCTGCTGAAATTGTTGTTGAGCTTGTTGTTGAGGAGGAGGAGGCCTCTGAAAGTTGTTTTGGCCTTGGAATTGATACTAGTTCTGATTCCAGGCGAAATTAGGGTGGTTCCTCCAACCGAAATTGTATGTGGAAGAGTATGGTTCGTTTCTTGGTCTTTGCTGAAATGCAGCATTAATCTGATCATGTCCTTGAGATAGTGAATTGTAAGGACACTCTTCGGTCAAATGAGATGGATCCGAACAACAAGCGCAAATGGTAGAAGGGGAAGAACAGGGGCAGGAGAAGAAGATGAGAATTTGCTCTCAATTGCTTCCAGTTTCTGCGTGATTGCAGCCATCTCGGCCTTCATTGCAATTGAGATATCGAGTTAGTGAATTCTTGTCCTAGAGAGACCTGAAGAAGTTGAAGCATTCGGTAGGGTGCTCTCCTACTGTAACGTTTGTTCCACAAGATCGTCAAAGAATTGCCAAGCCTCCTCGTCAGATTTGGATAAGAAGTGTCCTTAACAGATGGTCTCCATCAACTGTCTAGTTGCTGGATTCAAGCCCTCGTACAGAGTTTGGAAAAGTAGTCATTTCTCTATACCGTGATGAGGGCACTGAATAAGGAGGTCCTTGTACTGGTCAAAGCACTTCCAAAAAGGTTCGGTTGGAAGCTGGATGAATTGATTTATCTCATTTCGGATCAGTGCGGTCTTATGATTCGGGTAGAATTTCTTCAGAAACACTTTTACAAACCCGTCCCAACTGGTTATCGAATGAGATGCGGTGCTATACAACCATTTTTTAGCAAGATTACACAGAGTGAAAGGAAAAACTCGTAGTCGTATAGCGTCATCAGATGGTTGGGTTGTCTTCATCATCGCACACACGTTTCAGAATTTATTGATGAAGATGTAGGCATCTTAAAATTCAAGCCCGTGAAATTTGGGCCGCATGTTGATGAAATGGGACTTAATTTCGAAATTATCCCCATTGGCCAGTGGGAGAGAAAGACAAGTGGGGAGTGCAGCGCGGGTAGGATAGAAACGATACTGGAGCGCAATTCGATGCAGTGCTGTTAGACGTGGTTGCGGGTTATTCGCACCAAGTGGAGGTGGAATTAAGCCCGGGGGAAGTAAAGTGATGTTAAGAGGAATTCCCGACATCTCGGAAGAAGAATTTCGTGAAGATGAAGGTGAAGATGTATGAACAGAATCACGGTCAATGTCAGAGTTGGCCAGTAAAGGTAAAGGTGAAAGAGGCGTGGAAGGAGTTTCGACTGTTAGGTCCACGTTACCTCTCCCGGTACTTTCGGGGTTGCGGAAACGGTAAAACAAATTTTTTTTCTTGACTTGGTAACATAGACCGTAAAAGCCGGATCTTTGCTAAACTTGTAAGTCGATGTAGTACACCCCAGTACTTATGGGGAGGCGGAATTTTCAAAAACGATCAAGTTTAAACAACGAACATCGACTAACCGCTTGAATCGAAGCTAAACAAATAATAACCAAACACATAGCTAAACTAAACTATAGTGTTAAGGGATTATACCGATCGAAACTAGCCCTTCGTCTTTGTGTCCTCCTTTGTTCTCCTCGACCTTCTCTAGGTAGTAGACGATCCACCCGAGAGCGAAACTCCAAGCTAAACCTCTAACTTGAGGTAACTAATCAACTTTGATTGCTAATCAAAGATGAAAGGATGATGTAAAGTGAAGGTTATGGATTGTTTAGTCTAACTAATCCTTTGATCTCAACACATGAGGATTAAGGATTAGGGTTTGAAGATGAGAGCTTGAGGAGAGAGAATGTAAGATGAGATAATGATAGAAGAGAGAGAGTGTATCATAATATTATGAAGCATTCTTATTTTTCAATAATGAATAAAAAGAAATGAATAAGCATGCTTCATAAAATATCTAGTGGTGATTCATTAGCATGAGTCATTAAGCAATAAATGTGCATTAATGAAATGAATGAATCACCACCATGACTCACTTTCTTTCCAAAAGAAACCTCCTTAGTCACATCTTCTAGAAGCTTCTCGTACAATTACGAGAACGCCCCTCCAATCCGCAAAAATACGGAAAAACTTTAGACTGTAGAAATCCAATAACCGGATACCAGTAACTGGCTTAAACCAAAGCCGACTGGTAAAAACTGTCCGAAAGTCGTACGCGCGTAAACGCACGTATGCGTCCGAACCCTTTGTCGCAAAACCATGCAACCTCTACATCGTTTTGCCTGGAGTAGGAAACTCTCTGTGTGGGACTCTAGAGACTCGACTACTACGCTGGCAGTGGGTTTAACCACAGACCGCAAGCGGCACTAGCTGTACGTAACGGTCCCCAGGTAGTTGTCGATAAGAAGGCCGATGAGTAAACCCATCCGAACTCCTACTGAGTCTGATGTGACAATCTCCATACAGTCCGGTCCGTTCGTCCAAGACTATCGCATATCGGGCCTAGGGGGGCGGCAAGCGTCAGTCCCCTAATAGCGGTATAAGTCGTGTCGGAGGGAAGCCCATTACACCCTGAGAAACTACTGGAACCTACCAGCAAATCTCGCTTGCCCTGGCCAGGGACTTTGCGTAATGGCTCTCTGACACAGCACGATATCTACTCCCAATACCGGGAGGGACGAATCCTGTCTAACCGCCACTGCCTCCAAGTGCTCGGGACTGCACCCAACTGCTACCTGTTTGCACGACTCCTTTGAGCCGTGGTAGGGTAGCAATCTAAGAACAGTGGGACACACTCGAGGCGAAGTAGCAGTGTCAAGTCTGCGGACTACGCTGTACTCATGTCACCTGGGAACTGTTCACTGACGACTGGTATTAAACCAACCAACAGTTCCCTGTGAGTCCTGTCCGGTGTACCCGTAACCTAACGAGCACCTGTATACTATCTCCAGTACGACGTACTGACGGCTGTGGGACAGACCATCTCCCCAACTGGGATGAGAAGCGTACACACTAGTCTACTCCGGAGTATCGATGCTCTGTCTCGATAATCCAACGACCAGGGACCTGAATGAGGATGTGCTTGTAGACTACCCAGCCCCCACTAGTGTGACTGCCATCACAACGCTGGTAGACAAGCAAGATCCTAAGAGCTCTATCAATACGTACACTCACATATTAAGATAGAAAAAACCAAGTAGCATACTACCATGTTTAGCAAGACTGTTATATACATGTGAATATCCCAAGCTTCCATTAAGTAATATACAAGCTAGTATGATACAGTAATGGCCTTCTAGGGCATAAACACTAACAATCTCCCACTTGCACTAGGGCCATGTACTGGCATATCGTAGACCAATGATCTCGAGCAGCCTCTCGAACTGAATCTGAGGAAGGGCCTTCGTGAATGGATCAGCAATGTTCTCTTCTGAAGCAACTCTCCGAACCTCGATCTCCTGACGATCAATGATCTCCCTGATCAGGTGATACCGCCTCAAGATGTGTCTGGACTTCTGATGGGACCTTGGTTCCTTCGCTAAAGCTATAGCTCCGTTGTTGTCGCAATACAGAGGTATTGGATCAACTATGGTAGGAACCACCTGAAGTTCTGTTAGGAACTTCTTCATCCAGACTGCTTCTTTTGCGGCATCGCAAGCAGCTATATACTCCGCTTCCATCGTCGAGTCAGCAACGGTGTCCTGCTTGGAGCTCTTCCAGCACACCGCCCCTCCATTGAGGGTAAAGACATAACCCGACATGGACTTGGAATCGTCCTTATCACTCTGGAAGCCGGAATCAGCAAAGGCCTCCAACCTGAGGTCTTTTCCGCCGTAAACCAAGAACATCTCCTTAGTCCTCCTCAGGTACTTGAGAATGTTCTTTACTGCTCTCCAGTGGTTCTCCCCTGGGTCTGACTGATACCGGCTTACCACGCTCAGTGCGTAAGCTACATCTGGTCTGGTACACAACATTGCATACATTATAGAGCCTACCGCAGAAGCGTAGGGTATAATAGACATGCGTTCCCTTTCCAAATCAGTCTTGGGAGACATCTCTTTGGAGAGGGTGATTCCGTGACAAGCCGGTAGATTACCGCGCTTGGAATCTTCCATACTGAATCTTTTCAGTACAGTGTCGATATACCTGGACTGCGAAAGTCCCAACATCCTCTTGGATCTATCACGATAGATCCGGATCCCCAGAATGTAAGAGGCATCACCCAGGTCTTTCATGGAGAACCTGTGTGACAAGAATCCTTTGACAGATTGTAGCATAGGAATGTCATTTCCTATCAATAGAATGTCATCCACGTACAAGACGAGGAATACGACACTTCTGGCCACAACTTTACTATATATGCACGGTTCATCTGGATTTTTGATAAAGTCATATTCTTTGACTGTCTCATCAAAACAGATGTTCCAACTCCGCGATGCCAGCTTTAGTCCATAAATAGACTTAAGCAGCTTGCATACTTTCCCGCTGCTCCCACTCTGATTGAAACCCTTTGGCTGATCCATATAGACGCTCTCTTCTAAATTTCCATTCAGAAAAGCCGTCTTTACGTCCATCTGCCAGATTTCATAATCATGGAAGGCAGCAATAGCAAGAAGGACCCGAATGGATTTGAGCATAGCCACTGGAAAAAAAGTTTCGTCATAGTCCAAACCAGGTCTTTGACGAAAACCCTTTGCAACAAGTCTAGCCTTATAGGTTTCCACCTGTCCATCTACACCAATCTTTTTCTTGAAGATCCATTTGCATCCTATGGGTTTTACCCAATCTGGAGCAAAGTCCAAAGTCCATACTTTGTTGGTGTACATGGACTCCATTTCGGTCCGCATTGCATCTAGCCATCGTACCGAGTCGCCGCTCTGGATGGCCTGCTGGAAGTCAGTAGGTTCATCATCTTCTATGATGCAATCCTCTCTATCCCCGTCAATGAGAAAACCGTAGTATCTCTCAGGCGGATGAGACGGCCTACTACTTCTGCGGAGGGGTGCGGGAATGTCCTGTTCTTCTTGAACCTCTGGTTCTACCAAACTTTCAGTAGCAGTTTGTGATTCTGGAATTTCTTCCAGTTCTATTTCGCTCCCACTTATTTCCTTTTCTAAAAACTGATATTCTAGAAAATGGGCATTACGAGAAACAAACACCTTTTGTTCCTCTGCGTAATAGAATAGATATCCCTTGGAGTTCTTTGGATATCCCACAAACTGACACTTTACTGATCGTGCCTCGAGCATGTCCACATGCTGCTTCTTAACAAAAGCTGGACATCCCCAAATCTTTAGATACTGAAGATAGGGTTTCTTCCCACTCCACATCTGATATGGTGTGGTAGGCACAGTCTTGGTAGGAACCATGTTCAAAAGATATGCCGCTGATTCTAGCGCATAACCCCAGAAAGATCGCGGTAACTCAGCATTACTCATCATGGATCGTACCATATCCAATAGGGTTCGATTCCGTCTCTCCGATACACCGTTGTGCTGTGGAGTGTATGGAGGAGTAAGCTGAGAGAGAATTCCTTTCTCTTTTAGGTAACCTAGGAACTCGGCACTTAAGTATTCACCACCTCGATCAGATCTAAGTGTCTTGATACTTTTGCCGGTTTGGTTTTCTACTTCATTCTTATACTCCTGGAATTTCTCAAAAGCCTCGGATTTATGTTTCATCAGATAAATGAATCCGTATCTTGAGTAATCATCCGTGAAAGTAATGAAATAGGAAAAACCACCTCTCGCATGTGTAGACATTGGACCACATACATCACTGTGTATGAGTCCTAAGAGCTCGCTTGCTCTTACTCCTTGTCCAGTAAATGGAGTCTTTGTCATCTTTCCTTTGAGACAGGATTGACAAGTGTCATAAGATTGATATTCGAACGTGTCTAAATATCCTTCTCTATGCAACTTAGTCAACCTTCTCTCATTGATGTGACCCAGTCTACAATGCCATAAGAAAGCTTTATTTAAATCTGGAGACTTTCTTTTTAGTGTGTTCTGGACATTGAAAATTTGGAGTTGGTTTAAAACATATATTCCGTTATTTAATGTACCGGACCCAATCAAACCATGATTAAGGTGGATATTGACAACATCTCTTACAAACGTGAAATCATAACCTTTATTTGATAACAAGGAAACTGATATGATATTACACGTTAAGCTGGGTACAAAATAACAGTTATGTAAAACCAAAATGTGTCCACTCGTCAATCCTAGGTGATAATCCCCGACGGACGCAGCTCCCACGCTAGCTCCGTTAGCAACCCTGAGGATCATATCACCTTCCTTCAGCACTCTACGGTTTCTCAGTGCCTGCAATGAATTGCAAATATGAGATCCTGATCCGGTATCCAATACCCAGGAAGTAGAGTTGATCGACAGACAATTCTCAATTACAAACACACCTGAAGTCGAAGCCACAGCTTGCTTCGGTTCCTGGTTCTTGGCGTTCCACGCCTTGCAATCTTTCTTCCAGTGCCTTTTCCTGTGACAATGGAAGCACTCATCCTGACCAACTATCGGTACTGCTTTCTTTTTCTTTCCCTTCCCTCCCACCTTACTAACACCTCCTCTAGGTCTGGGTGCGGCCTTCTTCTTCCTTCCTTTGGCCCTAGCCTTGGACCCGGAAGAAGATGAACCGCCAACAAACATAGCGGGTGTTTCCCTTGCCTTCTGCAAGGTGCCCTCCGCACTCCTTAACATGTTCAGGAGTTCCGCAAGTTCAACTTCTTTTCCTTGAAGATTGAAGTTGAGGATAAACTGGGCGTAGGTAGGAGGAAGGGACTGGAGAACAAGGTCTGTATAGAGCTCATTATCCAAAGTCGTCCCAAGGTCTGCGAGCTCTTCTATATAGCCAATCATCTGTAGGACATGTTCACCTACCGATGACCCGACAGCCAACCTCGCTCGAAACAATTTCTTTGAGGTCTCGTATCTTGCTATACGAGATTGCTCTCCATAAAGTTCCTTTGTATGGAGAAATATGCCATCTAAGGACATATCCTCGTGCCTCCTCTGATGTTCATTATTCATCGAGGCAAGCACGATGCACTTGGCTCTCGCGCAATCTAAATCCCAGGTTTTGCGGATTTCCTTATCCGCATCACTGGATTTGGGACCAGGGACAGCAGGTGCCGTAGCGGTGAGGACGTACCCCAGTTTGTCATAGGTCAAAGCCATTTTGACATTCCGCAGCCAATCTTTATAGTTTGGCCCTGTCAGTATATTTTTCTCTAAAAGTAACTTAAGTCCAGTCATTTTCAGGGTCGCTGCAATTAGGAGAGAGAGAAGAAAACTCTTTAGCATGATGCTCTTGCAAGTTTAGAGTGGTTTTTAGTTTATCTAAACTGGATGGCTCCAACTGTTTCTCGAATCCTTCCTCAAACCATAAAAGAAGAATTAGCCAAGACTATTCTCACCGTACAATACTTGCTTAACCGTTCAGCCAGGCCGGTGTCGATACTTCGAGGGAGGTTTTCCAACGCTTTCGCGAAGTTCCTTAATTAAATAACCTCTTTTCTCTGGGGGCGTAACCCCGCTGACACTTTTCTGGACACCTACTAGGTTTATAGCATTGATCGTTAAGTGACGAATATCCTGATAAGTATCAAGTACTCACAGTAGGATCGGGATCTAAAAATCATCGTCTGATAATGTTGTAGGAATGCTACCAACATTCATCAAGCTCAAAATGGTATGCATCTCTTTGCAAATTTCAGTTTCTTTAGAAATTCCCGATATTGATTTTTGCCCCATGCTCTTATGACCTTGGCGTTGGTCAAAATATCATAAGTCACATGTCAAGTTCTACCCATCATTATCTTGTTAATTTGAACCCATCCGTACATATCCTTGACGTTGGCCAAAATGATCATACGACTGTCCCAAACTAACTCATCTATCTATGCAACAAATGAATACCCAGTAGCTACCAAACACTATGCCTTGGCGTTGGTCAAAATACATAGCTTGAATACTACTGAATACCCAGATGAAATGACGGAGGGCTACGACTGGTTTTGGCGAAACCGTGAACGTAGTGAACTTGATATAACCGAAGGAACCTGATAGCTTTTTAAAAGGAGTGGTTAAAGCTCCGCATTTAAAATTATCTGTTTTTTTAAAAAATAACCGAGTGGTTTCTTTTAAATTGTTCCAACGATTTAAACTTTGGTTTGTTTTACTTTGCATTATAGATAATGCGTCCCATCATTAACCTATCATTGCAGAAAACAACGAAAATACAACGTCCTCTTATGCCATCCGCATTCGCCACGGGGTCCCGTCATCACTCGTTAGGTTACTTAACTAACGACAGTGCGGGGGCTGGGCTAGCGCGGGTGTAAAACATAAGTGACGTCTAAATAGCTATCATAATATAGATATTTTACATTCGTCTGACGCAATGATATTCATTCCAGAACACAGATAAACAATATTGGATTTGCAAGCAATCTGTATTTCTTTTGAGCCTGCAAGAAAAGACAGATTACACAGTTGTGATGAATAGCCGTTACCCCACCCTCGACCCCTACGGGTACGGCAAACTACCCACCCGGCAGTCTGTGTACCCCACCTTGGGTCAGTCCTAGGAGCAAAAACAGTAAAATGAAATAATACAACGGTGGCTACAACCGCAACCTGGAAGTGCCCCGCAAAAAATAATATTACAACAAATTACATTTACAACAAATGAATTAATCAATAACCCATTGCCAACCCCGGCTATACACCACAACAGTCCAATACAGTTTATATGCACAAACAGATATAACCATTTCAGAAATGTGCAACCCCCTGCCAACCGACATACTAGCAGTTGGGGGAGGTTTACGAACACATTAAACAATCACAGATATAATCCAATACACAAATACTGTACAATTCGATCGAATAAACAACTTCAATATTGCTCCAAAATCTGCTCTGTTAAACAGTAACCTGAGCAATAATTAAATATTCCAGAAAACCCCAAACACCAGAGAGGACCCACCCATGAAAGATGAGCCCATGACTCGGCAACTCGGCCGCGGAAGCGCGGCGAATCGGTGCGATCCGCCGCCCTTCCGCGGCGCTTTAGTCGAATCATGTGCTCGAATTTCTTGGGTGTTCTCCTGTGGTCATGTCAAGCTCTCTGAACACACCTGAAAAATTTTCTGACTTGATTTTAACTTCGACAGAAACTTGACAGAATTAGGGTTTTGCGGCTTTGTTTTTCCGTTCGAAATTCGTACAAATTTGCGATTAAGTTATTTATTGTTTAGCGAGGCTCTGATACCACTGTAAGTCGATGTAGTACACCCCAGTACTTATGGGGAGGCGGAATTTTCAAAAACGATCAAGTTTAAACAACGAACATCGACTAACCGCTTGAATCGAAGCTAAACAAATAATAACCAAACACATAGCTAAACTAAACTATAGTGTTAAGGGATTATACCGATCGAAACTAGTCCTTCGTCTTTGTGTCCTCCTTTGTTCTCCTCGACCTTCTCTAGGTAGTAGACGATCCACCCGAGAGCGAAACTCCAAGCTAAACCTCTAACTTGAGGTAACTAATCAACTTTGATTGCTAATCAAAGATGAAAGGATGATGTAAAGTGAAGGTTATGGATTGTTTAGTCTAACTAATCCTTTGATCTCAACACATGAGGATTAAGGATTAGGGTTTGAAGATGAGAGCTTGAGGAGAGAGAATGTAAGATGAGATAATGATAGAAGAGAGAGAGTGTATCATAATATTATGAAGCATTCTTATTTTTCAATAATGAATAAAAAGAAATGAATAAGCATGCTTCATAAAATATCTAGTGGTGATTCATTAGCATGAGTCATTAAGCAATAAATGTGCATTAATGAAATGAATGAATCACCACCATGACTCACTTTCTTTCCAAAAGAAACCTCCTTAGTCACATCTTCTAGAAGCTTCTCGTACAATTACGAGAACGCCCCTCCAATCCGCAAAAATACGGAAAAACTTTAGACTGTAGAAATCCAATAACCGGATACCAGTAACTGGCTTAAACCAAAGCCGACTGGTAAAAACTGTCCGAAAGTCGTACGCGCGTAAACGCACGTATGCGTCCGAACCCTTTGTCGCAAAACCATGCAACCTCTACATCGTTTTGCCTGGAGTAGGAAACTCTCTGTGTGGGACTCTAGAGACTCGACTACTACGCTGGCAGTGGGTTTAACCACAGACCGCAAGTGGCACTAGCTGTACGTAACGGTCCCCAGGTAGTTGTCGATAAGAAGGCCGATGAGTAAACCCATCCGAACTCCTACTGAGTCTGATGTGACAATCTCCATACAGTCCGGTCCGTTCGTCCAAGACTATCGCATATCGGGCCTAGGGGGGCGGCAAGCGTCAGTCCCCTAATAGCGGTATAAGTCGTGTCGGAGGGAAGCCCATTACACCCTGAGAAACTACTGGAACCTACCAGCAAATCTTGCTTGCCCTGGCCAGGGACTTTGCGTAATGGCTCTCTGACACAGCACGATATCTACTCCCAATACCGGGAGGGACGAATCCTGTCTAACCGCCACTGCCTCCAAGTGCTCGGGACTGCACCCAACTGCTACCTGTTTGCACGACTCCTTTGAGCCGTGGTAGGGTAGCAATCTAAGAACAGTGGGACACACTCGAGGCGAAGTAGCAGTGTCAAGTCTGCGGACTACGCTGTACTCATGTCACCTGGGAACTGTTCACTGACGACTGGTATTAAACCAACCAACAGTTCCCTGTGAGTCCTGTCCGGTGTACCCGTAACCTAACGAGCACCTGTATACTATCTCCAGTACGACGTACTGACGGCTGTGGGACAGACCATCTCCCCAACTGGGATGAGAAGCGTACACACTAGTCTACTCCGGAGTATCGATGCTCTGTCTCGATAATCCAACGACCAGGGACCTGAATGAGGATGTGCTTGTAGACTACCCAGCCCCCACTAGTGTGACTGCCATCACAACGCTGGTAGACAAGCAAGATCCTAAGAGCTCTATCAATACGTACACTCACATATTAAGATAGAAAAAACCAAGTAGCATACTACCATGTTTAGCAAGACTGTTATATACATGTGAATATCCCAAGCTTCCATTAAGTAATATACAAGCTAGTATGATACAGTAATGGCCTTCTAGGGCATAAACACTAACAATCTCCCACTTGCACTAGGGCCATGTACTGGCATATCGTAGACCAATGATCTCGAGCAGCCTCTCGAACTGAATCTGAGGAAGGGCCTTCGTGAATGGATCAGCAATGTTCTCTTCTGAAGCAACTCTCCGAACCTCGATCTCCTGACGATCAATGATCTCCCTGATCAGGTGATACCGCCTCAAGATGTGTCTGGACTTCTGATGGGACCTTGGTTCCTTCGCTAAAGCTATAGCTCCGTTGTTGTCGCAATACAGAGGTATTGGATCAACTATGGTAGGAACCACCTGAAGTTCTGTTAGGAACTTCTTCATCCAGACTGCTTCTTTTGCGGCATCGCAAGCAGCTATATACTCCGCTTCCATCGTCGAGTCAGCAACGGTGTCCTGCTTGGAGCTCTTCCAGCACACCGCCCCTCCATTGAGGGTAAAGACATAACCCGACATGGACTTGGAATCGTCCTTATCACTCTGGAAGCCGGAATCAGCAAAGGCCTCCAACCTGAGGTCTTTTCCGCCGTAAACCAAGAACATCTCCTTAGTCCTCCTCAGGTACTTGAGAATGTTCTTTACTGCTCTCCAGTGGTTCTCCCCTGGGTCTGACTGATACCGGCTTACCACGCTCAGTGCGTAAGCTACATCTGGTCTGGTACACAACATTGCATACATTATAGAGCCTACCGCAGAAGCGTAGGGTATAATAGACATGCGTTCCCTTTCCAAATCAGTCTTGGGAGACATCTCTTTGGAGAGGGTGATTCCGTGACAAGCCGGTAGATTACCGCGCTTGGAATCTTCCATACTGAATCTTTTCAGTACAGTGTCGATATACCTGGACTGCGAAAGTCCCAACATCCTCTTGGATCTATCACGATAGATCCGGATCCCCAGAATGTAAGAGGCATCACCCAGGTCTTTCATGGAGAACCTGTGTGACAAGAATCCTTTGACAGATTGTAGCATAGGAATGTCATTTCCTATCAATAGAATGTCATCCACGTACAAGACGAGGAATACGACACTTCTGGCCACAACTTTACTATATATGCACGGTTCATCTGGATTTTTGATAAAGTCATATTCTTTGACTGTCTCATCAAAACAGATGTTCCAACTCCGTGATGCCTGCTTTAGTCCATAAATAGACTTAAGCAGCTTGCATACTTTCCCGCTGCTCCCACTCTGATTGAAACCCTCTGGCTGATCCATATAGACGCTCTCTTCTAAATTTCCATTCAGAAAAGCCGTCTTTACGTCCATCTGCCAGATTTCATAATCATGGAAGGCAGCAATAGCAAGAAGGACCCGAATGGCAGTGGGTTTAACCACAGACCGCAAGCGGCACTAGCTGTACGTAACGGTCCCCAGGTAGATGTCTGTTGGAGATAGTGCCCTCAGAGTCAATTATTGGATCACAGGCACGTGATTGCAATGATTGAGGGAGGACCTATCCCGGTAGGACAGTCTTACTCAAGATGATAGTGTGCTATCTGGTTTATCTTTATCATCGTGTACTGCTTTAGGTGACCTGACATGTCACTATTGCACGTTGATAGAGCCCCTAGGATTCTTGCTTGACCACCAGCAGTATGAGGGCGATCATATACGTGGGAGCTGGTAGTCTATAAGCACATCCTTAAAAGGTCCCTAGTCGTGGGAGTTTCGAGACAGGGCATCGATACTCCAGAGTAGACTAGTGTATACAGTCGAGACCCCGACGAGGGGCGGTGGCCGGTCTCACAAGCCACTGGTGTCAGTTGGTTCACCTAAGATGTATACAGGTGCTCATTGGGTTATGAGTACACCGGACAGGACTCGCCGGGAACATGCTAGTTGGTCTTATACCTGACGTCAGATAGTAGTTCCCTGGTGACATGTGTACAGGTTAGTTCATCGACCTGGGGATCGTCATTTGTCTCGTGTGAGTTCCCACTGTACTTTGATTACTACCCTACCACGCTCAAAGGAGACGTGCAAACAGGTTTTAGTTGGGTACAGTCCCGAACCACATGGAGGCAGTGAGCGGATCTTCAGGGGTTCGTCTCTCCCGGTATTGGGGGTGAGGTCGCGCTGTGTCTAGGAGAGCCATTACACGAAGCCCTCGGCCGAGGCAGGAGATTTACTGGTAGGTATTCCAGTAGTATCTCAGGGTGTTCTGGGCTACACTCCGACACGACTTGAACCGCTTTTGGGGGTCTGACTTTTACCAACCCCCTAGGCCCGCCATGCGATGCTCATAGACGAACGGACCGGACTGTACGGATATTGTCACTGACAGGCTCAGTAGGGTGTCAGGATGAGTTCGCTCATCGACGTCCCTTTTGGTCAATAGCTGGTGGCCCGTCACGTATGGCTAATACCTCTGACGTGCTAGTGGTTAAATCCACAGCCATAGTATTGACGAGTCTTTAGAGTCCACCACACATTCAGTTACTCAAGCTTTCGGGCGAAAAGCTGTAGACGCCGTATGGAGATATGGCAAGGTCCGATCAGATACGTGCGGTATTGCACGGATCAGGATCGGACAGTTTGTACTGCAGGCCGTATGGATATATGGCAGGGTTCGATCAGATACGTGCGGTATTGCACGGATCAGGATCGAACGGATATTACTAGCCGACTTTGGTTTAAGCCGGATCCTAGTATAGTACAGTGTAGATTTTGTCTCATTGCATTTGTATTTCGGTCGGAATACAAATGCGGGTGTGTATACACATTATCGGGGTTTTCCTGTGATTTATTACGGGACCAGTTTTCTGGAGTTGCCAGTTTGCTTTCCGTTTCGGCCATTTTCATTTGTATCTTTCAATGGCCGAAGATTGGTGGAGGAGGGCTTATTTGCAATTGTGCAAATAAGCATTTGTGGAGGGAGGTGATTGCATATTGTTGTATCATGATAGCTCTTCTTTGACTTCTTGACTTCTTCATGATGGCTTGACTTTTTGAAGTCATCATGCTTGATGATGATGGCTTGACCATTTGGAGTCATCATGCTTGAGATGATGGTTGTGTTGGAGTGTTGGTTTAGGCTAGTGATCATTACTTTGCATGATAGCCTTTTCTCTCTCTCCTTTGGATAAAAGAATGATACTCTCCCCCATTTTGACCACCACTCACTCATTCTCTCCTCTCCAAGATTATGGCCGGCCTTGCTCTTTGATGGGGCTGTCCAAAATTCTAGTGGGGGGATTTTTGCTCTTTTGGCTTGGTAAAATCCCACAAGCTCCTCCTCCAAAAAGCTTGTATCATTCCTCCACTCAAAAGGCAACATCCACAACCCCAAAATGAGACATGGTTCTACACGTATTCTACAGCAACTCTTGGGCACGTCGACTCGCCAGCTTCGTGCCCGAGTTGCCTCGGTATAGAGGTGGGAGCCCGTAAAAGAAGCCGGCGACGTGGTGCCTTTCCGGCGAGGAGGTGGAGACCGGACATTCCGCGGGAGATCGGGACGACGGCGAGAAGACCGGAGGACTCGGATCTCTCGGTATATCTCTCTTCCCCATCTTGTAGTTAGCTAGGACTAGTTAATGGCACGATCCAGGTTTTAGTGCGCGGTGGTGCCGGTTCAAGAAAATTAAAGTTAGCCATCGCTTCCGCATTTGGCCTCGGGATGGAGGCCGGGGCGCCGCCGTGCACTTACATTGGTATCAGAGTCTCGCCATTAACATAGTCTAGCTTTGTCTAATGTGTTTTACATTTCCGATCAAACAATTTTCCAAAAACCGTATTTTTCTTCACATCAGTTTCTGTCGAAATTTTTTGAAGTCCAAAAATTTTTCAGGTTGTTTCAGAATGATGTGTAGGACAATCTAAGAGTTCTGGGAAAATTTGATCTCGTGAACAGTCTAAACGACCGCGGAACCGCGGCCAAACCCATGCTTGGGCCGCGATTCCGCCGCGACTTGAACTGATCAGTGTACCAAAATTTTCCAGAAAGCTCCTGGGTTGAAAATATGGGTTTTGGAATATTAATTTTGGGCCCAGAATTTCTTGATGTGCTACAGTAGTACTTGGGGCCCACTTGTTATAATTTAGATCGATCGGATATTATAAACACATTTTTCACAGTATTTACATTATATCTGCGACCGTGAATGTCACTTGATCGGTAAATCTTGTCTGACTGCTATAGCCCGGTTAGACGGATTTGCGAACGTGACTTTCACGTTGATGTTCTGTGTATTGCTATGATGTTGCGGATCGGTCGTGGGGGATAGCTTGGATGCAATGCTAGTACAGTTGTGGTTGTATTATGTACATTTGATATTGCGGGGCGAGCGTCCGACATGTGGACTGCCGTCACTGCCTGATTGTATTATTATTTTGGGGCACGACCAGGTTGCGGTCGATGTACCCGTTGTAAGTATATTTTACTTTCTGTACTAGGATTACCCCAAGGTGGGGTGCACGGATAGCCGGGTTCTAGAAGGCAACGGGCCCGCATCTCATGGCATCGAGACGGAGAGGGCTTCACTCTAGGATTGGCGGGCTATTCGCCGCACTCGTAGGGGGTACAGGTTGACCCAAGAGGGGTGCCCAAGTTACCGGATTCCGTGAAGTGCTGGGTGGTCCATTCACGGTGCTGAAAGGGGCTGCCTCGCTTCAGGTTTTGGCGGGTAACTTGCCGCGCCCGTAGGGGTCTAGGATTTCATTGCACAGGCTATCCACACGACCAGGGGAACGTCGGGTTTCAGTAGTGGCTCTGTGAAACCCGGGGATCCCAGATATCTGTATTATTCTGTGATGCTGTACATTTCTGTGATGTTGCATTTTTAATCACGCCTTGAGCGAATATAATATATTGGTATATATATTAGTAGATGTTGTATATGTTTTGCATCCGCGCTATTCCAGTCCCCGCTCTGTCGTTAGTTAGCTAACCTAACGGGTAATGACGGGACCCAGTGGCGAATGCGGATGGCATATACGTACATCAGTATATTTTCGTTCTTTGTGGTGTGATCAATTGATGGGACTGCGTTGATTCGGATCAATGCAAGTTAAAAACAAACCTAATCTGATGTTGTTGGAACACTTTTCAAAAAGCTGTTATTGCAAGGACGTTCACTTTTGTTTTGCATCGTGGTATTCAGTTGGAATATCCTGCTCCTCAGTCGACGAGGCAAGGGCCGAGATCCCTTCACCGGGAGTGACCCCTTGGACAAAAAGTTTGCGTCAGGGCAATGACTTCACTATAGCCGATTACTTTTGCTTTGCACCGTGGTATTCAGTTAGAATATCCTGCACCTCATTCTACGGGGAAAGAGCCGAGATCCCTTCACCGGGAGTGACCTCTTTAGCAAAGGTTTTGGTTACTATATTTTTAAAAGCTATCCGTTCCTTCAACGATATCAAGTTCATTACGTTAAAAGTTTTCGCCAGAAACCATTCGTAGCCCTCCGTCGTTTCATATGGGTGGTCAATAGTATTCAAGCTGTGTATGTTGGCCAAAGTCAAGGCACGGTGATTAGTAGCTATTGGGGTATTCATATGCAGCATAGATAGATGCGTTGGTTTGGGACAGTCGTACTGCCATTTTGGCCAAAGTCAAGGGTAGGTACGGGTGGGTTCAAATTAACCTGGAGAATGACGGGTAGAACTTGACATGTGACTTATGATATGTTGGCCAAAGTCAAGGTCATAAGAGCATGGGGTAGAAATCTCATCGGGAGTTTCTAAAGAAACTGAAACTTGCCAGATATGCGCATACCTTCTGGAGTGTGATGACGTGAGCAGATTCCGTCACGTTATCATGCGATGATAGTTGGATCCCGATTCCCACTGATGAGTTAGTTTACTCCTCGGTTGACCCCGACTAATTCTTCTTTTAGGTTTGGAGGAGAATTTGAGGTAACAGTGGGAGGTTTCCAGATTAGATAAATTGGTAACCATTCTGATCTAGGTTAGAGTGCACGCTGAGTGTTTCTTTTCTCTCTCTCTCTTTGGCAGCGACCATTGACCCGACCCTAAGACTATGACTCAGTGAACAAGTTGACCGAACCTTCTTAAACACTGGCTTTTGGATTGTCAGAGTTGCAAACCTCATTGCCACTCCTACTTTTACCCTTTTCTCCAGGACACCCCGTATTACTACGAACGTCCACTTCCATTGGACAAAACCATCGTATGGTTACATATGAACTCGAAGGAATTTATTCGAGGATGGTTTCCGGTTCTGGAGAAAACGGATAGGATTATTCAGTTGTCTTTTCCTTTTACCTTCTCTCAGTCTGCGAGTGCTCCTTGGTTTAGGAGACAGTACACCTATTACGCAAATTGGATAGTCTTCTTCGAAACCATAGGCAGGTGCCGACCGGTAGGGAATGAAGAAAACCAATTAGCCTAATGATGGTGTACAGAAGGTATTATGTAAAGACAAAGAAAGGGATTAGAAGGAGGGCAAAGTAAATTGCGACTGCTATTCACGACCAAACCAAGTATTTCATTACCACTCCCATTTCACCTTTGTATTTCTCCAGGACACTCCGTATCACTACGAAGATCCACAGTTTATTGGATACTCCATCGTATGGTTATATACGAACTCGAAAGGAACTTGTTCCAGTTCGGGGATGGATTCTGGTTCAGGAGAAATAGGAATAAGGTTTATTCGGTTGTCTTTTATCTTCACCTTCTCTCGCTTTGCGAGTGTTCCTAGGATTAGGACAGTACACCCATTATGCTTATTGGATAGTCTTCTTCCAAACCATAGGCTGGTGCCGAACGGTAGGGAAGGAAGAAAACCATTTGGCCTAAAGGGGTGTGCAGAAGGTAATGACTAAAGACATATAAAGGGATTTGGAGAGGTGGCAAAGAATTATACGGTTACAGTCGTGAATCTGGAAGAGGCATTACTAGGAATACCGGGATACCCCATCGAAACATTTCAATGTTTCAGTTTCACTGTGTACTGTTAAAGTATAACTGATTTCCCAATTAGACACTTGCTCTAGGGTATGTATTTACTAGGTATGATTCTCACATCTGTATGGTTTTACGGATGATGAGTGGGAGTAAGCTATTGGGAATTGGGTGATCATCCTCATTATATCGGGATTCGTTGTAATCGGTGATATTTGAGGAAGTCACCAGGGTTGGTTGCCGGACGGCAAATATTTGGTTTTAAATATCCGCTGTTATGCACCAATTTCAAATTGATACATCTGTACGTCTATTTTTATAGAGTGGGATATATCTTTTTGAAATTATGCCTGTGACATTTACCTATATCAGTGGATGGTTAGGTAAGGAGCATTAAACAGCGGTGTAATTCTTCTTAACCATAAGTACAGTTTTCAACCTACGACACACAGTGAATGAGTTATCAGACTCAAGAGACTTATACAGAGTATTGTATGTTGTCCAGGGTCCATCAGGACAGAGGGGTTGGTCCTCGTACTATATTCGGTTTACTTATGACTTCTCTAGTTTTTAGACAGGTGTTTCGTGGAAACACAGGGTCTGAATTTTGAGAAGTTGTAGGTATTTGAATAAAGTAGAGAACCAGATATTGCAAGTATCGGGATTCTTCAAAGTGATCGAAGATGTAGATACTTGAGTATGGTATTCAGATGATAGTAATGATTAAGAGATCTTGCTTCTCTTTCAGGTTATTCATAATTGGAAGCAATCCTAAGTTGAGTAACGCTGATCGGCCTTTTTCCATTTAGTTGACATGCACTGGAGACAGCTGCATGATTTGAATCTGGTTCAATTAAATCAGTGCCTTTGGTTCTATATTGGATATAGTACAGTTCATATCTTAACATTGTTAAGGTACGGGGATTTGTCCGGCTTATGATTAAAACCAGACACTGAACAACTCAAGGCACGTTTCTGTAATGGCTGTTTGTGGGTTGACCCAGGCTATGACGAGGGTTGACTTTCTACCATCTGGAAGATCAATAGTGATATTGTTCTAGACTCGCCACAGTTTTAAATAAAATGGATTTTTTCAGAAAACAGTAGTAGGAGTATGGTAGAACTGGAAGTGATTCCAGAACCACAAACGATTACTGAAGTTTTCATAGGAACCTAAAGATTCAATCTGGTTTGACATTCCATTGGCCACTCCGCAGATTTGGTGGGTAACTTCAGGCACCCGAGAGGTACTCCGGTAGCCTCAAGGACGGTGACAGGGAAGTTCTTGTTTACCCACACTTGCCATTGCTGTTGTTCCAGGCTGCGAGACCCGGCAGGAGGATGAGTATAGCGTCGTTCTGAACTGGCTTCAGAAGTGTACGTGTATATGACTCTGCCAGAGGGTTGTCGTAGTCAGTGGGAGCAGCGGAAGCATTGGTGGACAGGTAGCTTATGTCTATTTATAGACTAAAGCAGATATAGCGGAGATAGATCATCAATTTCTGATGTGACAGTCATAGGTTTGACTTCATCAGAATAGGGGATGGATCTGTTGAGAAGGTAGTAGGGTGTGTTGTCATGGTATTTGGATGACATACACAGAGTAGGAAGTGATATTCCTATACTACGATCGGTTATACTTTGGTCGTCACACAGTGTTTCTCCACATGGGACTTGGACATTATATAAGACATTCTGGTTACTAGATCTATGGTTTTAGATCTAGATTTGGGTGGTTTCCCAATCAGGGTACTTAGACAGCATTCTAAGAGTATTTAGAATGGACGACTCCTGGCACGGTAGTGTACCTGCAGGTGATGGAGTCACCCTCTCTAAAGGTGTCTTACAGACTAAAGAGGAGAGGGATGTGCATGATTGGCAGATCACTTGCTTAGGCAATTGAGTCAATCATGAGATGTCAAGTACCACACCAGATATTGTTCTTGCACTAGATGCAATAAGTTGACATTGATCCAATCCTGGAGAAACAGTCGGAAGCAGTTTTAGAACATAAGTGGATGTTCTGGGGATATGATAACGACAGCCTCATTCGGGAGACAGTTATCATTCCAGGCTTCCAAGGTGACCTGGACGACAAGGAGGTTGTCAGAGTTATAGTTTTTCCTTCCGACGAGGGGCAGTATTTTGGACAGGTGATCCAAGGTAATACTGAGGGAGGCATGGCGTAGGATACTGATTAAGTTCAGTTGACGATACAGTCTAAGAAGTTTGGATTTGGCGTTCATTTATGAGCTAGGTCCCATCAGACATCCAGACACATTCTAAGACAGGTGTTGCTCATTTTGTGAGATGGGTTTCTCCGCGAACTTGAGATATAGAGAGACATAGAAAGAGACATCAAGGCGGATCCAGTCACTAAGGCTATTCCTCGAACGCAATAGTTTCGCAAGCGAGCTTTGTGAGACTGGCCAGTAGAGGAGTTGGGTGTTCGGTATCACACGGGCTGTGAGTATGCGACATCGCAATAATTAGCCTTGAGTGCAAGTGGGAGATTGTTGGAGATAGTGCCCTCAGAGTCAATTATTGGATCACAGGCACGTGATTGCAATGATTGAGGGAGGACCTATCCCGGTAGGACAGTCTTACTCAAGATGATAGTGTGCTATCTGGTTTATCTTTATCATCGTGTACTGCTTTAGGTGACCTGACATGTCACTATTGCACGTTGATAGAGCCCCTAGGATTCTTGCTTGACCACCAGCAGTATGAGGGTGATCATATACGTGGGAGCTGGTAGTCTATAAGCACATCCTTAAAAGGTCCCTAGTCGTGGGAGTTTCGAGACAGGGCATCGATACTCCAGAGTAGACTAGTGTATACAGTCGAGACCCCGACGAGGGGCGGTGGCCGGTCTCATAAGCCACTGGTGTCAGTTGGTTCACCTAAGATGTATACAGGTGCTCATTGGGTTATGAGTACACCGGACAGGACTCGCCGGGAACATGCTAGTTGGTCTTATACCTGACGTCAGATAGCAGTTCCCTGGTGACATGTGTACAGGTTAGTTCATCGACCTGGGGATCGTCATTTGTCTCGTGTGAGTTCCCACTGTACTTTGATTACTACCCTACCACGCTCAAAGGAGACGTGCAAACAGGTTTTAGTTGGGTACAGTCCCGAGCCACATGGAGGCAGTGAGCGGATCTTCAGGGGTTCGTCTCTCCCGGTATTGGGGGTGAGGTCGCGCTGTGTCTAGGAGAGCCATTACACGAAGCCCTCGGCCGAGGCAGGAGATTTACTGGTAGGTATTCCAGTAGTATCTCAGGGTGTTCTGGGCTACACTCCGACACGACTTGAACCGCTTTTGGGGGTCTGACTTTTACCAACCCCCTAGGCCCGCCATGCGATGCTCATAGACGAACGGACCGGACTGTACGGATATTGTCACTGACAGGCTCAGTAGGGTGTCAGGATGAGTTCGCTCATCGACGTCCCTTTTGGTCAATAGCTGGTGGCCCGTCACGTATGGCTAATACCTCTGACGTGCTAGTGGTTAAATCCACAGCCATAGTATTGACGAGTCTTTAGAGTCCACCACACATTCAGTTACTCAAGCTTTCGGGCGAAAAGCTGTAGACGCCGTATGGAGATATGGCAAGGTCCGATCAGATACGTGCGGTATTGCACGGATCAGGATCGGACAGTTTGTACTGCAGGCCGTATGGATATATGGCAGGGTTCGATCAGATACGTGCGGTATTGCACGGATCAGGATCGAACGGATATTACTAGCCGACTTTGGTTTAAGCCGGATCCTAGTATAGTACAGTGTAGATTTTGTCTCATTGCATTTGTATTTCGGTCGGAATACAAATGCGGGTGTGTATACACATTATCGGGGTTTTCCTGTGATTTATTACGGGACCAGTTTTCTGGAGTTGCCAGTTTGCTTTCCGTTTCGGCCATTTTCATTTGTATCTTTCAATGGCCGAAGATTGGTGGAGGAGGGCTTATTTGCAATTGTGCAAATAAGCATTTGTGGAGGGAGGTGATTGCATATTGTTGTATCATGATAGCTCTTCTTTGACTTCTTGACTTCTTCATGATGGCTTGACTTTTTGAAGTCATCATGCTTGATGATGATGGCTTGACCATTTGGAGTCATCATGCTTGAGATGATGGTTGTGTTGGAGTGTTGGTTTAGGCTAGTGATCATTACTTTGCATGATAGCCTTTTCTCTCTCTCCTTTGGATAAAAGAATGATACTCTCCCCCATTTTGACCACCACTCACTCATTCTCTCGTCTCCAAGATTATGGCCGGCCTTGCTCTTTGATGGGGCTGTCCAAAATTCTAGTAGGGGGATTTTTGCTCTTTTGGCTTGGTAAAATCCCACAAGCTCCTCCTCCAAAACGCTTGTATCATTCCTCCACTCAAAAGGCAACATCCACAACCCCAAAATGAGACATGGTTCTACACGTATTCTACAGCAACTCTTGGGCACGTCGACTCGCCAGCTTCGTGCCCGAGTTGCCTCGGTATAGAGGTGGGAGCCCGTAAAAGAAGCCGGCGACGTGGTGCCTTTCCGGCGAGGAGGTGGAGACCGGACATTCCGCGGGAGATCGGGACGACGGCGAGAAGACCGGAGGACTCGGATCTCTCGGTATATCTCTCTTCCCCATCTTGTAGTTAGCTAGGACTAGTTAATGGCACGATCCAGGTTTTAGTGCGCGGTGGTGCCGGTTCAAGAAAATTAAAGTTAGCCATTGCTTCCGCATATGGCCTCGGGATGGAGGCCGAGGCGCCGCCGTGCACTTACAATGTCGATAAGAAGGCCGATGAGGTAAACCCATCCGAACTCCTACTGAGCCTGTATGTGACAATCTCCGTACAGTCCGGTCTGTTCGTCTGATACATCGCATGGCGGGCCTAGGGGGTGGCGAATGTCAGTCCCCTAATAGCGGTACAAGTCGTGTCGGAGTGTAGCCCAGAACACCCTGAGACATCACTAGAAACCTACCAGTATATCTCGCTAGCCCTGGACAGCGACTTTGTGTAATGGCTCTCCTAGACACAGCGCGATATCAACCCCCAATACCGGGAGAGAAGAATCCTGTCTAACCGTCACTGCCTCCAAGTGCTTCGGGACTACACCCAACTACTATCTGTTTGCACGACTCAGTAGAGCCGTGGTAGGGTAGTAATCAAAGTGCAGTGGGAACACACTCGAGGCGAAGTGACAGTGTCAAGTCAGCGGACTAAGCTGTACTCATGTCACCTGGGAACTGTTAACTGATGATAGGTATAATACCAACCAACAGTTCCCGACGAGTCCTGTCCAGTGTACTCGTAACCTAACGAGCACCCGCATACTATCTCAAGTACGACGTACTGACGGCTGTGGGACAGACCATCTCCCGCACTGGGATGAGAAGCGCATACGCTAGTCTACTCCGGAGTATCGATGCCCTGTCTCGATAATCCCACGACTAGGGACGTGCATAAGGATGTGCTTGTGGATTACCCAGCCCCCATGAGTGTGATCGCCATCACAACGCCGGTAATCAAGCAAAGATCCTAAGGGCTCCACTAATGCATATAGGTGATATAATAAAGAAACACATGTGCATATTAAAGCAGAGACAAACCAAGTAGCATACTACTATTTCGAGCAAGATTGTCTATACAACTGTGAATATCCCAAGCTTCCATCAAGTAATATACATACTAGTATGATACAGTAATGGCCTCTAGGGCATATACACTAACAATCTCCCACTTGCACTAAGGCCATGTACTGGCGTATCGAAGACCAATCATCTCGATCAGCCGCTTGAACTGAGTCTGAGGCAAGGCCTTCGTGAATGGATCCGCCGTGTTGTCTTTTGTGTCCACTCTCCGTACCTCGATCTCCTGGCGATCAATGATCTCCCTGATCAGGTGATACCGCCTTAAGATGTGTTTGGATTTCTGATGGGACCTTGGTTCCTTCGCTAAAGCTATAGCCCCATTGTTATCGCAATACAAAGGTATTGGGTCAACAATGGACGGAACCACATGAAGTTCACTAATGAACTTCTTCATCCAGACCGCCTCTTTTGCGGCATCGCTTGCAGCAATGTATTCAGCCTCCATCGTCGAGTCTGCGACGGTATCCTGTTTGGAACTCCCCCAACATCCCACCCCTCCGTTGAGGGTAAACACAAATCCCGAGACAGACTTGCTGTCATCTTTGTCACTCTGGAAGCTTGAATCGGTAAAGGACTCGACCCTGAGGTCTCCATTACCGTAAACCAGGAACATCTCCTTAGTCCTTCTCAAGTACTTGAGAATGTTCTTCACT
This sequence comes from Agapanthus africanus, assembly GCA_030015575.1. NCBI lineage: Eukaryota > Viridiplantae > Streptophyta > Magnoliopsida > Asparagales > Amaryllidaceae > Agapanthus > Agapanthus africanus. The sequence goes on from JASDDO010000008.1 coordinate 216,058,899, forward strand.
GCCGTCCAGTGGTCTTCACCTGGGTCTGACTGATACCGGCTTACCACGCTCAGCGCGTAAGCTACATCTGGTCTTGTACATAGCGTCACATACATTATAGATCCAACCGCCGAAGTGTAGGGTATAGTGCTCATGCGAACCCTCTCCTCGTCAGTCTCAGGAGACATCTTCTTGGAGAGGGTAATTCCGTGCAATACGGGTATGTTACCACGCTTGGAATTCTCCATACTAAATCTCTTTAGTACGGTCTCTATGTACCTGGACTGCGAAAGTCCCAATAGTCTCTTGGATCTATCTCTGTAGATCTTGATCCCCAGAATGTACGAGGCATCACTCAGGTCCTTCATGGAGAACCGTTGTGACAAAAATAGCTTGACCGATTGTAGCATAGGAATGTCATTTCCTATCAAAAGAATGTCGTCCACATACAAGACTAGGAACACGACAGTTCGTCCTACAATCTTCTTATAGACACAAGGTTCATCTTCGTTCTTGATGAAATCAAATTCCTTGATTGCCTCATCAAAACAGATGTTCCAGCTCCGCGATGCCTGCTTTAATCCATAAATGGATTTAAGCAACTTGCACACCTTCCCGCTGCTCCCACTGTCTACGAAACCTTCTGGCTGATCCATGTAAACGCACTCTTCCAAACAGCCGTTTAGAAAAGTCGTTTTAACGTCCATCTGCCAGATTTCATAGTCATGGAAGGCAGTGTTCATAACATAATATTGCATTTTGTATGCCCCATTCTTATGCATTTTACAATGAAAACAGGTGCTTTTGACCCATGTCTGCTACATGTTACAGGTTACAGGTTCTTGGCGCGAAAACAGTAAAAAACACAAAAGACGACACAAAAGAAGGATTTTTGACCAACAATTAGGAAGATCTTAGTAAAGCCTAGCAGAAGAACGGTTCACCATCAACAAGGCAACGCAAGATCCAAATTTGCAAGAAAAACGGTTAAAAGATCCATTGCAAAGTGTTCACTGAAGATCTGGAATTAATACAGAAGCCAAATTGATAAAAAGAATAAAGAACCAGGAAGCCCAAAAGATACCAAGGCAGCCCAGAGAAAATGATGAGATGAACTCACCAACGGGCCGCGGAACCGCGGCCCAAGCGCTCCCATGCCGCGGTTCCGCGGCCGTTTGAAGCCCTAATGCGCAGGAAATTTTACCACAATTCTTTGGCGGCTGTGGAAAGATTTTCTAGGGGTATATTTGTAATTGTAGACATGCGGTGCAATTGTAAACCTAGGGTTTCTATGTCCTATAAATAGAACCCAAAGCCTTGTATTTTCTTATGCCTCTACTCATGAATAAAATTCTGTTTTCTTGAAGTTAGAGCGCATCAAAAGTAAGTAGGTTATTTTCCTTGCAGTAGTTGTAGTTTTTCATATCTGCCCTAGGTAAAATTATTTTCTCGCCTTATTCTAATTTAGTTTAGCTTTTATTAACTTGCAATCGATGTTTTCTCTCTTTAATAAAATCATGTCTTTCATCCCCTCAATGAGCGAGTAGTTTCCTCGCTTGTTAGGGTTAGGAATAGGGAAGGATTTGAGAGATGAAGGTCTCTCATCTCTTTTCGTTGCCAAACTTTTATGAACATTAGAACTCCATGCATACCTTCTTATTCCGCTCCCTACGGCACTTTTACCCTCAAGGTAGCGGTGATTCCTTAGACTAAAGGCCCGGATTTTAAGGTTTTCCATGGAGGTTAGGGTAAAGATTAAGAAAGGAAGGACAAGGATCTAGAGGGAGAATCAATCTTCCCAATCATCCTAATCCCCTTTATTAAGATTTACCATAACACTAATATGAAATCTTTAATTAAAGGCAATGGAAAGAGATGTAGATCTTTGTTTACCAAATTTTCCCTAAACCTAATCCTAGCAAGTTTCTAATCCTAGTATCATATAACTTCAATTTTTAGGCTTAATTATAAATCCAAACACCATTTGGTATTAACTCGTAAGAAATTAAAGGAGATTTACACATCCCTGTGGACCGACCCGTATTCACCGGCTAGCTTCATGTGACGCCGTTCTTGATTGCGGTAAATATTTTTGATCGACAAAACCTCTCTTAATCAAATGGCGCCGTTGCCGGGGATGGCGTAAAATTTTCTTTTTGTAATTTCGGGTTAATATAAAATCAAAAAAAATCATAAAAATCTGAAAAATTCCAAAAATATAAAAAATTTATCATCTTTTATTGTTTGAAGGGTTTCTTTGTGGATCTTTGCAGGATTGACGGATCTGGAACAACACAGAAGGGGAAACAGAAAAAGATACATCAAAACAGAGAGGGATTGAGATTACAGAACATCAGAAATTTTTTGGCAACCTGAAGCTTCTAACCGACCGCGATTCCGCGGCATATACCCACCCAAGACCGCGATTCCGCGGCTTCCTGTGGAGATCGCTGCGCAATTTTGCACTGTTTGTTTTCTCATTCTCCCCTCTGCATCCCCCATATATCTTTTGTCAAATCTTCTGCAGGATTCTTTGCGCTAAAAATCTTCTTCCCCCTTCCAATAATTGATTTTCTGCAGGATTCTTTGCGCCGCGCTAAAAAGAAAATTGATTGCAAGTGATTTACTGCTTTGCATACTTTAATCTGACTTTAAGGGGCTATTGACCAATTCAGATTGTGTGGGGATTTCATCACCCTTCTCAGGACCCCAAAAATCACTTAAAGCATTTGCATTGACCACTTTTAATTTAAAAAATATTAGACTCGGCCATAAGGACGTCGAGCTCAATAGGAAAAGGACTAGTGTAACACCCGAGCCCAATGCTACTATTTTCTGTTATTGGTTGAGTATTAGATATTACTCATTTCATTTATCTTGCTTATTTGGGTCTTACTGTAAAATTTTATCTATTCTGCATATAACAAATTTTAGCATCTAAAATAAAATTAAAAAAATATTCATCTTGGCCTACTTGACATCCTTAGCCTCGTGGTAGCGTCCGTGCAGTGTGTTCTCGTCCCGTTCAGTGAAACGGGCGAGTTTGGATGGCTACGTGCACGTGCGTGTGTCCGTTTTGAGAGTATGCTTTTTAATCATAAAGCATTTCATTTTAAAATTTGGAACCCGCTTAAAATCCTATTATTTGAATTTCGAATTTTTGGACCCAACCCGGGCGCAATTTGGAAATGTTTCATTTGGCGCCAAAATCCTAAATTTTAATATTATTAAAACCTTCGCATATATTTTTCTAACTAACCTGATATCTTACTGTTCATTACCTATCTTTTAAATCTTTAAGTTAACCATATAATATTTTTACAATCTTTTATATCCTTCTTAATTTATTCTCTCAGCCAATCACAACCTCCCCTTTAACCCCGCGGGCCCCACTTTCTCTCTCTCTCTCTCCACTTTTTCCTCTCTCTCCCTCTCCCTCATATATTCTCTCGTACTTCTCTTTATCATTTTTCTCTTCTTGCTTCATGTCTCGTTTCTCATTTCTTTTAACTGTTCTTTTGTTGCCGGAATTCCGTCGTGCCGGTGACGTTTCTCGACGTTCCAGCGAGATACCCCGACCCGTGTGGTTCCTTTGTTCGTCGTTTGGGTTCATTCCGTGAACCGTGCGCCGTCGCGAGTTTTCCCCGCCGACGGTTAACGTTCCGTTTTCCCGATTCGCGACCCATCGAGGCAAGTTAATCTTGCTACATGCTATATACTTTTATAATCTTCATTTTATAATGTTATACATTTGAAAATCTTATAGTTTACATATGAAATGTCGTTGAAAAATCGGATATGACCAATCTGAAATTTACTGTACACCTTATCTTATAAAATTCATTATAAATCATAGAAAAATCATTAGTATACGTTCTTTAGTTCGTTACGAAGCTAATTCAGAATACTATAACTCTATGAAATATTTACTTGCAAAATAAATTGTTTAATTAACGTAAAATGCAAATGAACACGTCTCTAAACTGCTGTCCAGGGAAATTCCAGCAGCAAACTTTCAACTTTGAATATTCATAACTTTTTGTAGGGATAACCTGAGATGCTTATACTTATAAAACTGAAAACCTTATTGAATTATCTTTGTTTTGGTATAAGATACGTCTCTTTTGGAGAACGTTTGTTATTTTTAAGCTATTTTACAAATTAGGGTGACGCTGAATTTCTGAACGGAACCTTCTTGTGCATGGTTAATCAGTACATCTTTTATAGTTACTAATCGCTTCGAATATGCTATCCATATTAATATTATTATATCAATATTTATATCACATATTGTTTAGTTGTACATCCCACATTACCATTTTACAGTTTTATAACTTTTCGGGTACCCGTTTGCATCTATCGCATTTAAGATACATATAATTGCAAGCATAGATCACACTATTACATAATAATGTGATATTAACACTCCATGTTTAATAAATTGCATCCTAATTAATATTGGAACTATAAATGTAACCCTAATCGATAACTGTGCATCCATATCCTTGAAATTATGTTTATTTACATATCATATTACATGTTCCAGTTTATTGTTCTGATAGTACTCATGCTTGTTTATTTATACATATACTTATGATAGTTTGATTATGAGCACCCACATGACATCTTGTGCTTCCTGACATGACCTGTTACACTTCCTACTTGACATGACATGGTACCGTACACTCTTGACATGACATGACACCCTATACATATCGACTCAACCTGTTAAAACGTGACCTGACCGGTTACCTGATTTCATGCCTAATGCCGACAAACCTAACCATTCCTGCTGTCGATCCAGACAGACCTACTTTTACTTGACTTTGTTGGCATTAGTCCTTGACTACTGAATACCTGACCTGACATACATAGTTTGGGGGTATGGGGAAATCAAAGGTGAAACCGACTTGTAACTCAACAGTTCGATACATTGTTCTGATCAGTCTTACGGGCTTGGCCAGTCCGGGAGTGATGATGCTGACATCACTCGTCCATCCTACTACCTTTTACTGCTTAGCGGCACGTCTCGGACTCAGCCCCGAGGATCATGACCGTGGTCCCGGGCACGCACGGGATACTATTGAGTTACATCGACGATTCATCAATTGGTTTCGAAGACTATAGAGTAGAAAACCTGATAGGACAGTTTGTCACCATTGCACATCACCCTGCTTGTTACTTCTTATTACTGCTTTATTCATGTTCATGCTTGCACTATGTATTACCATGTTTATACTGTATACTTGATATCATGACGCGCTGACGTCTGGGTTTTGCATGGCCCAGATTCCGTACCTTTGTCGTCGACCGAGCAGGAGTACTTCAGCCAGCAGGCTGAACTGTGAATTCCTTAAAGTTTAGTTTATTTATGTCATTTCATTTCCAGATGTGAGCCCGCATTATGGGACGTACTGTTTATTCATTGTATTGGATCATTAGCTTCCGCACTTATTGTTTATTGATTCTTGTTATTATGGATTTGGACATGTATTAGTTTAGTTTATTTTACTGTTCTTGATATCCTTACAACCGTAATGTGACTGTGGATGGATACTTCCTACCCACAGGTAGCATGGTTGGCTATGCCACGTGCCCAATCTTGCGCACTCTGGGAAGCGGGGCGTGACATGGTTTTATGGTATCAGAGACATAGGTTAGTCGGGTTGATTCTTTTGTAGTTGGGTATTGTACCCAATACACGAATCAGAATGCCCGTGTTTAGGAAACATGTCCAGCCACATTGACCGTTTTACCATTCTTGAATCACATTCTTCCTGATTATATCTTTTACGGCGTGCAAACTTACTTTGCGTGTCGACTCGGAAACCTGATTTCTTGTTATCCCTAGGACTTGGGCGACTTGGGTGGAGTTAAGTAATTGCGGCTATGATACCGCGGCATAGCTACAATGCAGCACTCTATTTAAGTATCTTGGAGTTCTAGCCTTGATCCACATTCAGAATCTATCATCATGCTAATGTTGGGTGTTTTGAGTTCAGGATTATGACAGGTAAGAAGTTGAAGACGTACCAGAGGCGTGTGAACGAAGCCGCCATGCTTGGAGTGATAAGAGGAATGCTGGAAATCAAAGAAACAGCCCGAGCTGATCCAGCAGCAAGCGGACTCGTTTCAGGAAGGTTTGCAGATCGTTCAGCAGTATGTGAACAAGATTGGAACTAGACCAGTTGACCGAGGAGGGACCGTGGCAGAGTTCAGACGTGTGGGTCCTACTACTTTCACTGGTTTGGAGGAGCCGTGCCAGCCGAGCAGTGGCTAGTCAGCACGGAGAATTTGCTGATTGCGGCACAGATTCCAGAGGACAAAGGAGTTGATGTGGTGCGCATTCAACTAATGGATTACGCCGAGAGTGGTGGCTTGTGGAGGAGAACCGTTTGCCCAAGCCAAGCAGTTGGGCGGATTTCTCTAAGAGTTTTCTGGAGAAGTTCTTTCCGCGGACTGCACGGGAGGAAATGGAAGAGAAATTTATTGGGCTGAGGCAGAATGGAGCAACCGTGGACGTGCATGCAGCAGAATGGACGAGACTCAGTAGTCTTGCTGGACCTTTCGTGGCCAACAATGTAGACAGCGGTTGCGGTAAGGAAGCAGTTCTGTCGGGCCAGTCGAGTTTAGGGCTAGGCCGACAAACAGTGTTCTTGCAGCTATGGAAGTTGATAGTAATGAAGAGCCGGCAGTTGTTTGCGATTTTATGGACGTATTTGAAAATATATCGGGCTTACCGCCGAAGCGAGATGTGGAGTTCGCGATTGACCTTATTCCTGGTGCAGCGCCAGTATCAAAATCTTATTATCCGATGGCACCGGTGGAATTGGAAGAAGTTAAGAAACAAGTGGGTGAATTACTCGAGAAGGGATGGGTTCGAAGCAGCAACTCACCGTGGGGAGCTCCAGTTCTTTTAGTAAAGAAGAAGGATGGCACGAGAAGGATGTGCATTGATTATCGAGAATTGAACCGGGTGACTATTAAGAACAAGTACCCGATCCCTCGCATTGGAGAACTTTTGAGCAGCTCAATGGCGCGAGGGTATTCTCGAAACTGGATTTGCGATCAGGATATCATCAGGTACGAGTAAAAGCAGAAGACATTTGCAAGACGGCGTTTCGAACTCGATATGGACATTTCGAGTATCTAGTGATGCCCTTCGGAGTGACTAATGCGCCAGCAATATTTATGGATTTGATGAACAGGATCTTTTCACCGTTCTTGGACCAGTTTATTGTGGTATTCATTGACGACATTCTGGTGTACTCGAAGAGTCCGGAGGAGCATGCTGAGCATTTAAGGATCGCACTGCAGACGCTGAGACAAGAGAAGTTATCTGCGAAAATGAGTAAGTGTGAATTCTGGCTGGAAGAAGTGAAGTTTCTGGGGCATGTCGTGTCGGGCGATGGAATCGCCGTCGATCCCGAAAGGATTTCAGCAGTTCGAGATTGGCCTATTCCAAAGAATGTTGCGGAGATAAGAAGTTTCCTTGGACTCGCCGGTTACTACAGAAGATTTGTGGAGAACTTCGCGCGTTTAGCTGAGCCGTTAACCAAGCTTACGCGTAAGGAGGTACCGTTTGTTTGGACGGATGGATGTGCTTTAGCCTTCGAGATGTTGAAGCAGAAGTTGATAACCGCCCCGATCCTGACCGTACCGGATGATTCAGGAGGACTGGTGATTCACAGCGACGAATCTGGAAAAGGATTGGGATGTGTTTTAATGCAGAATGGGAAAGTCGTCGCTTACGCATCGAGACAACTGAAGACTCATGAGAAGAATTATCCGACTCATGACTTAGAGCTTGCAGCCGTGATCTTCGCCCTGAAGATTTGGAGACACTATCTTTTGGGCGAGAGAGTCGAAGTCTTTACGGATCACAAGAGTTTGAAATATGTGTTCACTCAGAAGGAGTTGAACATGAGGCAACGTAGATGGGTGGAGCTGATGGCCGACTACGACCTTGATCTTAAGTACCATCCGGGAAAAGTTAACGTCGTGCCAGATGCGCTAAGTCGGTTACCAGCAATTCAGATATTGACTGCACAGAGAGAGATCATTGCGGATTTTCGGAGATTTGACTTGGAGGTTGTGCTACCACATGCTACAGGACAGTTGATGCAGTTGCAAGTACAGTCGTCCTTAGTTGAGAAGATTAAAGCGACACAATCGCAGGATCCTAGACTGCAAAGGTTTCGAGAGCAGGTTGAAGCCGGACTACGAACCGATTTACTGATCCACGAAGACGGTTCGTTGAGATATGGTAGTCGTGTGTGTGTGCCAAAAGGAGATGTGCGTGAAGAGCTCATGAAGGAGGCACACAGTTCAGCTTACTCTGTACATCCAGGAGGGACAAAGATGTACCGAGATTTTCGACAGCACTTCTGGTGGGAAGGTATGAAACGGGAAATTGCTCGCTTCGTGGCTAAGTGCTTGGTGTGTCAGCAAGTCAAGGCTGAACACCAACGGGTTGCTGGTTTGTTGCAACCACTTCCGATTCCTCAGTGGAAGTAGGAACTTATAACCATGGATTTCGTGACGGCTTTACCGCGGAGTCCAAAGGGCAACAATGCTGTATGGGTGATTGTCGATCGGTTGACCAAGGCAGCTCACTTTATTCCTTTTCGGGTTGGTCAATCGACAGAGACTTTGGCAGAGCGATACATGCAGGAGATTGTCAGATTGCATGGAGTGCCGGTAAGCATCGTGTCCGATCGGGACACTCGATTCTTGTCGCACTTTTGGAGGAGTTTACAAGAAAGTTTGGGGACTCGATTGAAGTTCAGCACGGCTTATCATCCTCAGACTGATGGACAATCGGAGAGAACGACCCAGACCCTTGAAGATATGTTGAGGGCTTGCATGTTGGACTTCAAAGGTTCTTGGGAAGATCATCTACATCTGGTGGAGTTTTCGTACAACAATAGCTTCCAAGCAACTTTTCAGATGGCTCCGTTTGAAGCACTGTATGGTCGTAAGTGCCGTTCACCTGTTTGTTGGGATGATGTTGGTGAACGAAGGTTACTAGGACCAGATTTGGTGGTACAGACAGTCGAGAAGGTGAATACAATCAGGAAGCATATGAAGGCAGCTCAAGGCAGACAGAAAAGTTGGGCCGACACGTCAAGAAGACCTCTAGAGTTCGCCGTGGGTGATTTGGTATTCCTGAAGATATCACCGACTAGAGGGGTGATTCGCTTTGGGAGTCGGGGAAAGCTTAGCCCTCGATTCGTTGGACCTTTCGAGATATTAGAGCGTGTTGGAGAGGTAGCGTACCATTTGGCGTTACCACAGTCCTTGGCAGGAGTGCACGATGTGTTTCATGTATCTCAACTACGGAGGTATGTTCGAGATGAAACCCAAGTATTGGATCATTCGGAGTTGACTGTACGGGAGGACCTAACTTCTGAAGAGCGACCAGTTGAAATCAAGGATCGGAGAGAAAAGGGTCTTAAGAACAAGGTTATCCCCCTTGTGCTCGTTTCTTGGGGTAATCGATCGCATGGAGAGTCCATGTGGGAGCGAGAAGACGAGATGCGACAGAAGTATCCTCACCTTTTCCTGTAGTCTTCTATCTTGTATTCTTGGAATTTCGAGGACGAAATTCTTTTGTAGTTGGGTATAATGTAACACCCGAGCCCAATGCTACTATTTTCTGTTATTGGTTGAGCATTAGATATTACTCATTTCATTTATCTTGCTTATTTGGGTCTTACTGTAAAATTTTATCTATTCTGCATATAACAAATTTTAGCATCTAAAATAAAATTAAAAAAATATTCATCTTGGCCTACTTGACATCCTTAGCCTCGTGGTAGCGTCCGTGCAGTGTGTTCTCGTCCCGTTCAGTGAAACGGGCGAGTTTGGATGGCTACGTGCACGTGCGTGTGTCCGTTTTGAGAGTATGCTTTTTAATCATAAAGCATTTCATTTTAAAATTTGGAACCCGCTTAAAATCCTATTATTTGAATTTCGAATTTTTGGACCCAACCCGGGCGCAATTTGGAAATGTTTCATTTGGCGCCAAAATCCTAAATTTTAATATTATTAAAACCTTCGCATATATTTTTCTAACTAACCTGATATCTTACTGTTCATTACCTATCTTTTAAATCTTTAAGTTAACCATATAATATTTTTACAATCTTTTATATCCTTCTTAATTTATTCTCTCAGCCAATCACAACCTCCCCTTTAACCCCGCGGGCCCCACTTTCTCTCTCTCTCTCTCCACTTTTTCCTCTCTCTCCCTCTCCCTCATATATTCTCTCGTACTTCTCTTTATCATTTTTCTCTTCTTGCTTCATGTCTCGTTTCTCATTTCTTTTAACTGTTCTTTTGTTGCCGGAATTCCGTCGTGCCGGTGACGTTTCTCGACGTTCCAGCGAGATACCCCGACCCGTGTGGTTCCTTTGTTCGTCGTTTGGGTTCATTCCGTGAACCGTGCGCCGTCGCGAGTTTTCCCCGCCGACGGTTAACGTTCCGTTTTCCCGATTCGCGACCCATCGAGGCAAGTTAATCTTGCTACATGCTATATACTTTTATAATCTTCATTTTATAATGTTATACATTTGAAAATCTTATAGTTTACATATGAAATGTCGTTGAAAAATCGGATATGACCAATCTGAAATTTACTGTACACCTTATCTTATAAAATTCATTATAAATCATAGAAAAATCATTAGTATACGTTCTTTAGTTCGTTACGAAGCTAATTCGGAATACTATAACTCTATGAAATATTTACTTGCAAAATAAATTGTTTAATTAACGTAAAATGCAAATGAACACGTCTCTAAACTGCTGTCCAGGGAAATTCCAGCAGCAAACTTTCAACTTTGAATATTCATAACTTTTTGTAGGGATAACCTGAGATGCTTATACTTATAAAACTGAAAACCTTATTGAATTATCTTTGTTTTGGTATAAGATACGTCTCTTTTGGAGAACGTTTGTTATTTTTAAGCTATTTTACAAATTAGGGTGACGCTGAATTTCTGAACGGAACCTTCTTGTGCATGGTTAATCAGTACATCTTTTATAGTTACTAATCGCTTCGAATATGCTATCCATATTAATATTATTATATCAATATTTATATCACATATTGTTTAGTTGTACATCCCACATTACCATTTTACAGTTTTATAACTTTTCGGGTACCCGTTTGCATCTATCGCATTTAAGATACATATAATTGCAAGCATAGATCACACTATTACATAATAATGTGATATTAACACTCCATGTTTAATAAATTGCATCCTAATTAATATTGGAACTATAAATGTAACCCTAATCGATAACTGTGCATCCATATCCTTGAAATTATGTTTATTTACATATCATATTACATGTTCCAGTTTATTGTTCTGATAGTACTCATGCTTGTTTATTTATACATATACTTATGATAGTTTGATTATGAGCACCCACATGACATCTTGTGCTTCCTGACATGACCTGTTACACTTCCTACTTGACATGACATGGTACCGTACACTCTTGACATGACATGACACCCTATACATATCGACTCAACCTGTTAAAACGTGACCTGACCGGTTACCTGATTTCATGCCTAATGCCGACAAACCTAACCATTCCTGCTGTCGATCCAGACAGACCTACTTTTACTTGACTTTGTTGGCATTAGTCCTTGACTACTGAATACCTGACCTGACATACATAGTTTGGGGGTATGGGGAAATCAAAGGTGAAACCGACTTGTAACTCAACAGTTCGATACATTGTTCTGATCAGTCTTACGGGCTTGGCCAGTCCGGGAGTGATGATGCTGACATCACTCGTCCATCCTACTACCTTTTACTGCTTAGCGGCACGTCTCGGACTCAGCCCCGAGGATCATGACCGTGGTCCCGGGCACGCACGGGATACTATTGAGTTACATCGACGATTCATCAATTGGTTTCGAAGACTATAGATTAGAAAACCTGATAGGACAGTTTGTCACCATTGCACATCACCCTGCTTGTTACTTCTTATTACTGCTTTATTCATGTTCATGCTTGCACTATGTATTACCATGTTTATACTGTATACTTGATATCATGACGCGCTGACGTCTGGGTTTTGCATGGCCCAGATTCCGTACCTTTGTCGTCGACCGAGCAGGAGTACTTCAGCCAGCAGGCTGAACTGTGAGTTCCTTAAAGTTTAGTTTATTTATGTCATTTCATTTCCAGATGTGAGCCCGCATTATGGGACGTACTGTTTATTCATTGTATTGGATCATTAGCTTCCGCACTTATTGTTTATTGATTCTTGTTATTATGGATTTGGACATGTATTAGTTTAGTTTATTTTACTGTTCTTGATATCCTTACAACCGTAATGTGACTGTGGATGGATACTTCCTACCCACAGGTAGCATGGTTGGCTATGCCACGTGCCCAATCTTGCGCACTCTGGGAAGCGGGGCGTGACAACTAGTATCGGCATCGACCGTTTATTCTAACTGATTTTGCGGTGTCTAGGCTAGTGGTTTTTAATTAGGCCCACTGTCGTGGTGGTTCCTTCCCACTTACCTGGCCGTACTTGTCGGTGAAGAGACGGTTTGAGGTCCTATCTCTAGCCCTTTGGAACAGTTAGGAGCTGTCTAGCTGACCTAGGTGACCCTAGACTTAGGCCTGATTGTGCATGTGTGGTTAATTGCATTTGTGTCACAAGTCTCTTTTCAAAAATCTTTTTGCAAAAACTCACATAAAAAAAAAAGAAAAAAAATCTTTTCAAAACTTGCAACTTGTCGCTAAAGAATCTTTGCACTCACTTCTTCTCATTTTTCGACTACACTAACCCTTTTAGTGTATGTCCGGTTGGACTAGGGACCCTAGCGCCCGGTTAGTCCGTCTTTCGTTGGTACCGACCGACGAGCCTTTCGACTCCGAAGTCGAAATCTTGTCCACTTCTTCACTTTCACCATCACATTCTTCCGAAGGTATGTCGGGATACGATCCTAACAACACCTTACCAACGGGAAGGATTCCACCTCCGTTAGGTGCGAATAACCCGAATCTTCCGCCTGTTGAAGTGCCCGCACGAGTCGCGCTCCAGGATCTTTTCTACCCCATCCGCACCGCCCTTCCTACTTGTCTTTCCCTCCCACCGGCTAATGGGGACAATTTTGAGATCAAACCCCACTTCATCAATATGCTGCCTAAGTTTCATGGTTTGGAATCCGAAGATGCATATATCTTTATCAACAAATTCCAAAACGTTTGCGCCATGATGAAAACTACCCAATTAAGTGATGACGCTATAAGGCTAAGGGTCATTCCTTTCACCTTATGTGACCTAGCCGAGAAGTGGCTATACAGCACCGCATCACACTCAATTAGAAATTGGGACGAGTTTGTGAAAGCTTTTCTTAAAAAGTTCTATCCTCATCACAAAACTGCTAAAATCCGTAATGAGATTATACAATTTTCACAGCTTCCTGCCGAACCATTTTGGAAATGTTTTGAAAGATTCAAAGACCTACTCATTCAATGCCCTCACCATGGGATCGAAAGATGGCAACTTTGCCAAACATTATACGAGGGATTGAACCCGGCAACGAAGCAGTTGCTAGAAACCATTAGTCAAGGTCACTTTCTGTCCAAATCTAGTGAGGAAGCGTGGCAGTTTCTTGAGGATCTTAGTGAACAAACAATTCAGTGGGAGAGCACCAAGACCACATCATCATCTTCTTCTATTGGTCAATCTAGGGCAGGCATACATCAAGTAGAGATGTCAATTGCTATGAAGGCCGAGATGGCCGCTCTTACGAAAAAGCTAGAAGCGCTTGAGACCAAAATCTCAGCACCTTCTCCTGCCCCTGTTGTGCCCCCACGAACTGTTTGTGCTTGTTGTTCGGATCCATCACATCTCACTGAAGAGTGTCCTTACACTGCATCTACTCAAGGACAAGATCAAGTCAATGCTGCCTTTCAGCAACGACAAAGAAATGATCCATACTCTTCGACATACAATCCGGGTTGGAAGAGCCACCCTAATTTCGCTTGGAACCCAAATCAACAATCCCAAGGAAACAACAATTTTCAAAGGGCTCCTCCTCCACAACAACAAGCACCTCCACAAACTCAATTTCAGCAACCTCTCCAACAGCAACCTTACCCTAATCAGATGAACAATTTTGTGCCCAACAATTTTGTCCCCCCTCAAAATGCTGTTAGCTCGCTCGAAAGAAGTCTAGAAGCATTCCTAAAGCAATCTGCACAGTCCACAGCTAGGATAGAGACTTCTGTTCAATCTTTGGTGCAAAACAGTGCCTCACTTGATCAAAGCATCAAAGCTATTGAGGCATAAATTGCACAACTCAACGCAGCATTGAAAGAGCGAGAGAAAGGAAAGCTTCCGTCTCAACCACTCCCAAATCCTGGTTACACACATGTTGCACATGAACAGCAGAATCATAACGCGAATGCTGCGACCACGTTGAGATCCGGAAAAGTGCTGAAAAACAATGTGGGTATTAACCATGACACCTCGTCCGGTGGATCTTCATCTTCTTCATCTTCCTCTTCTTCTTCGTTAGAGCCTATTCTCCATCCTTCACATGGCTCTACTTCTTCTAGCTCGAACGGACCCTCTTCTCACAACACGAACACATCTACACGGGGTTCCATTCCAACTCAACAATCTGATCCGCAAAAATTGGACTCAACAACTTTTCAAAATGTTCCTTTTCCAAATCGGTTGAGATCCAATAAACCAACTCCACAGATGGAGAAGATTGTAGAGTTGTTCAAACAGGTTAGCATAAATATCCCTCTTTTGGATGCAATCCAACAAGTTCCTTCATATGCAAAAATCTTAAAGGACTTATGCACCAAAAAGAGGAAGTCACAAGTACCAAAGAAAGTTTTCGTGGCTAGTGCTATTAGTGATGCTCTTGTCAATTCTTTGCCCCCAAAGCACAAGGACCCCGGTTGTCCTACTATTTCGATCGCAATTGGGAACAAGACCATCAATAGAGCACTATTAGATCTTGGTGCTAGTGTCAATTTGCTACCTTATTCGGTGTACGAACAATTAGGCGTTGGAGAGCTTAAGCCCACTCATTGCACTCTCCAAATGGCCGACCGATCAATCACCCATCCTAGGGGAGAGTTGGAGGATGTGTTAATTAGAGTAGGGGATTTCATTTTCCCCGTTGACTTAATTGTTATGGATACACAGCCTGTCGCTAACCCCCGTAATCAAATTCCGGTGATACTTGGTCGACCATTCCTCACGACTTCTAACGCGGTAATCAACTGTCGTAATGGTTTAATGAATCTATCTTTTGGCAAGATGACAGTTGAACTCAACATTTTCAAGTTAGGAAGTCAGCCTTGCGAGCCTAATTCTAGCGTACTTGATGTGTGCTCGATCGATGAGATCGCGGAGGAGGACTGTGAGTTCGAGAATTTCATGTTTGATCACAGCAATATTGACGCCACTAGTGCGTTCCTCCCAGAATCCGACACAGCTTTCACGACGGACCAAGATTATGAGTGTTTCACCTTTGTTGATGATCTTGAAGACTCTCCACTCGAGTTTGAGTCTTTTGCCTTTTCGGATGAGTTAGTTGAACTATCCGACTCGGTAGCGTACACTCAATTTGAACCTTTGATGGAATCCTTCGAGTTTGAAACAGTTACTCCATTGTTACCATCCATTGTTTCACCACCTAAACTCGAACTAAAGCTTTTGCCGTCACACCTAAAATATGCTTATCTAGGTGAAAATGAGACCTTACCCGTTATCATATCGGCCTCTCTAGCTCTTGCGCAAAAGAAGGCTCTTTTAACGGTCTTATACAATAATCGGCAAGCTTTCGGCTGGTCTATGGCGGACATCAAGAGGATTAGTCCCCTCATAGTCGAACATCATATACACTTGATGGATGATGCCAAGCCAGCAAGGGATCCACAAAGACGCCTCAACCCCATTATGAAAGAGGCGGTCAAGAAGGAGATTGTTAAGTGTCTTGATAGCGGTATCATTTACCCTATCTCGGATAGCCAATGGGTTAGCCCCATTCATGTCGTGCCAAAGAAATCGGGCATCACGGTCATCACCAATGAGGCAAATGAGTTAATTCCCACTCGCACCCAAACTGGGTGGTGAGTTTGCATCGACTACCAAAAACTCAATGCCGCGACAAGGAAGGACCACTTTCCTTTACCATTCATTGACCAAATGCTAGAACGATTGGCGGGGCACGAATTCTACTGCTTTTTAGATGGCTATTCCGGTTATAATCAAGTCCCCATAGCCAAAGAGGATCAAGACAAGACTACATTTACTTGTCCCTTTGGCACTTTTGCTTATCGTCGCATGCCCTTTGGGTTATGCAATGCACCCGCTACATTTCAGCGGTGTATGATGGGGATCTTTTCGGACATGGTGGAGAAGTTTTTGGAAATCTTTATGGATGATTTCTCCATTTTTGGTGACTCCTTCGATGAGTGTTTACGACATCTTGACGCAGTTCTCACCCGCTGTAGGGAAAAGAACCTAACTTTGAATTGGGAGAAGTGCCACTTTATGGTACGAGAAGGCATTGTTTTAGGACATGTCATCTCGCAAAACGGCATAGAGGTTGATAGAGCTAAAATCGAAGTCATTTCTAATCTTCCTCCTCCTAAATGCGTCAAAGATATCCGAGCTTTACTTGGCCATGCCGGTTTTTATAGACGGTTCATCAAGGACTTTAGCAAGATTGCTAGACCCTTGACTCTCTTGTTGGCCAAGGACACTACTTTTGTTTTCGACTCAACTTGCATGGAAGCGTTCGAGTCTTTGAAACACTCACTCATTTCTGCGCCCATCCTTTCATCTCCAGACTGGATAAAACCCTTTTGAAATTATGTGCGACGCATCAGATTTTGCCATTGGTGTTGTTCTTGGACAGCACATTAACAAGATGCCGCATGTAATTTACTACGCTAGCCGAGCATTAAATGAGGCCCAATTAAACTGCACAACAACAGAAAAAGAGTTTTTAGCGGTTGTGTTTGCCCTTGAAAAATTTCGGCCTTATTTAATCGGCTCTCCAGTTATAGTGTACACGGATCACTCAGCTCTTCGCCACCTTTTTGCGAAAAAGGATGCTAAGTCTAGGCTAATACGTTGGATCCTTTTGCTGCAAGAATTTGACCTTGTTATAAGGGACAAAAAGGGATGTGAAAACGTAGTGGCCGATCACCTTTCACGACTTCCTTCTTCGCCTACACTTGAACTTCCTATCACTGATGATTTTCCCGATGAGCAACTCTTGACCGTTTCTTGTGAACCATGGTTCGCCGATATTGTAAACTACTTAGCCACCGGCTTGATACCTAAAGATTGGTCGAAACAAGACAAACTACGATTTTTGTCCCAAGTAAAGCATTTTTACTGGGATGAACCGTATCTTTTTAAATATTGTTCCGACCAAATCATTCGTCGGTGTGTGCCAGAAAATGAGGTTAAGAGTGTGCTGTCTTTTTGCCACGATCAAGCTTGTGGCGGGCACTTTGGCCCAAAGAAGACAGCCGAGAAAGTTTTGCAATGTGGTTTTTATTGGCCACGACTCTTCAAGGATGCATTCGAACACTGCAAAACTTGCTCCCGGTGCCAACACTTGGGCCGGATATCGCGGAGAAATGAAATGCCGCTCCAACCCATTTTGGTTGTAGATATTTTTGATGTTTGGGGTATAGATTTTATGGGACCATTTCCTAACTCTTTTGGAAATGTGTATATTCTTTTGGCTGTTGACTATGTTTCAAAGTGGGTCGAGGCTGTACCAAGTCGAACGAAAGACAACAAGGTTGTCGTTCGATTTCTAAAAGAACACATCTTTTCTCGATTTGGGCACCCTCGTGCGATAATAAGTGATAATGGTTCTCACTTTTGCAATAGGACTTTTGAGTCTCTAATGCGCAAATACTCTATCACCCATAAGCTGTCAACGCCATACCACCCCCAAACATGTGGGCAAGCCGAGGTCTCGAATCGGCAAATTAAGCAAATCTTGGAGGAAACGGTTTCTAAAAACCGTAAAGATTGGTCACTCAAATTAATCGACGCGCTATGGGCTTTCCGTACTGCATACAAGACCGATCTTGGCATGTCTCCATACCGGCTTGTTTACGGGAAGGCTTGCCACCTTCCAGTAGAAATTGAGCACAAGGCATTTTGGGCCATTAAGGAGCTGAATCTATCTTTAGGAGATGCGGGCAGCAACCGAAAGCTGCAGTTAAATGAACTAGAAGAGCTGCGGGATGAGGCATATGATAATGCCGTAATTGCTAAGAACCGAGTTAAGGTATTTCATGATAAAAACCTTTTGCGAAAGACATTTAAACCAGGTCAACGGGTTTTATTATATGATACTCGGTTACATTTTCATCCCGGCAAGCTCCGTTCTAGATGGAAAGGACCTTTTGTAGTCCGCACCGTTTATCCGCACGGTGCGGTTGATCTGGAAAACCCGGAGGACGGTACGCTTTTCAAAGTAAATGGGCATCGTTTGAAACCGTTCCTCACAGCGGACCCTTCGGAGGAGCTCCTGTTCTTGCAGGAGCCGATCTACACTGAGTAATTTTCCTCCGCGTTCACCCCCAGATTTCTTTTCTTCCGAAACATTATTTCAAATAAGTTTGGGGGTGTGTATATAATTTGTAAACATATATTCCCAAAATACCATAAAAAAATAAAAAATAAGAAAATAAAACAAATATATAATTTTTTTTTTGGACCTAATTGCAAATTTTCAGAATCAAGAGCTGAATTTTCAATTTACAAATAAAATCCTCATTTTTGAGGGTGTTTTCTTCAAATAACCCTTTTTCCCCCTCTATTTAAAGAGACCGAGCCCTCCTGTCCTCATAACCCTAATATTTCATCTTCATAAAACCCTAGCCGCCACCTCCTGTCCCCTCCAGAAAAATTTCGCAGCGCCGCCACCAGAGTGCCGCGTTTCCGCCGTGCTATCCGTCTTCTGCAGCTGAACCGCAGCCGTCTGCAAGCTTCACCCCCTGAAACTTCAGGGGAGGTACTCTCTGTTGAAATCCTATCTGTTTATTGCATATTTTTCTCTGTACAATCTAGATGGCACTTAAAATGCAATTTGAGAGAGATTTTACCCCGGTTTTCACACACGAAGTTTATGGTAGATATTTTGCACATGAAATCGCGCAGAGGGGCTGGAATTTCCTGCTCTATAATCACCCCTCTGCGTTTGCCCTACCCGAACTCGTTGCCCTATTTTATGAATCTATGGTGGTTAATAGTCTAGACAACTTAGGTTACATTAAACTAAATTGGGGAAATCGTGAAATTCACATCGATAGGGACATGATACACGAGTTTACACTCATACCACGTGTACCTGCACATGAACACCCATTGCACTTTGAGGATTATATTCCCTTGATAGGGAATGACTGCGCACGAGAGCCGCGTAAGGGTATCCAAGCACGGACCCTTTTCGCGAACGTTTTAACTGTGTGCCGGTGGGCACAAAACAATATCTTTGGTAGTTCCCACAACACAACTTTTTTCACCCCTTCATTACATGTCGTACACACACTGATGATAAAAAATCCAAGGTTCGACATGTGCACTGTTTTGCTCCAATCTATAGGTACGGTGAAACGAGGTACTGTATACCCCTGCCCCATGCTTGTTACCCAACTCTGCCGTTATTTCCTCCCCGCCGAGGAATTTGACTCATACATGATAGACGGTGTTCCGATTCGACCACTCGTAGAGGGTGTCACGTCATCCTACTCTAGACTCACTGATATTTGGACACGAACGGAACCGGCAGAAAATATTCCAGCACACACCCCTAGCTCGAGCTCGACATCGAGCGGGGAAGAACTAACCCCTCAGGAGCATGCGCGATTGATGCGGAGAACAGTAAGACGAATTGACTCTTTGAGGGATGAGTTTCGGGCGACGGCACGAGATCACGACCGTCGGTTGACGGAAATTGAGAGGGGTATTCAAACCCTTTTGGCTAGAGGGGAACGATCACGATCACGGTCACGCTCACGAGCGCGACGTGGGGCCGGGCAGTGAGGGCACTGCTTTGCTCAAGTTTGGGGGAGAGGGTAGTGTATATAGTTATCCTTTGCATTGCATATTGTATATATTTCTTTTCCTTTTGCATATTTAATTTCTGCACTGCATCTTTATATAAAAAAATAATAAAAATTTGAAAATTTGAAAGGAAAAAAAATTAGAAAACAGAAAAAACCAATAAAAATTGAAAAAAAATCAAAAATTATAAAAATTAATGTATTCAATTCTGGTTAATTGACTTGAGTTTGATAAATAGGTTAACTGGCTAGGAAAAACTAAATCTTAGACTTAGCAAATTAAAAACCCTAAAAATAACCTTCCTTAGAGTTTAACGGTGGAAAGTATATGTCTTTGTAGGTTATTTAGAAATAGGCAAATTTTGGGTTCACTTCTTGGGCTAAGTCAAAATGAGGGAAGAGTATTGATGTTCTTATTAGAGAATAAGTTTGAAAAATAGTTCCTAACTTAAGTCAGGATTCTGAAAACATATACCCTACAAAATGCACAAACACGCACCTTGAAACTTGGATTAGTAGAAGAGACCTTGAAATACTCTTGTCTAAAGTCCTTAGCACAATGAAAATTAAAAAAAAAGTGAATAAAGAAAAAAAAAATGGACACTGGTTTTTGTGATTACTTAAGGCTGTAAAAATAGAAAAATATTTAGCGAGGGTGCTTCATTACCTAGTGCCTTAGACCAACTGGTTTGGGAGCCACTGCTAAAAGCCTTGGGTGTTGCAAAACTAGGAAGTACGCCTTAAAATGCTAACGCATCTTGTAATCGGTTGTTGGTACCTCAAGAAGTATTAACAGTCGCATGAAGGATGTGAAAGCGAAAATTCACCAATTAATAAGTGCTTTGGACAATGGACGAGAGTACGATTGCTTGATTTGAATTTCCAAGTGTAGGGGTGATATTTACACACACATGGGGATATGTGATTAGAGTTTAGATAAGAGAAAGGAATAAAGAATAAAACTTGTATCTTTAATAGAGTTGAGAGAAATTCCTAAGTGGAGATGGAACCCTAGAAGGAAAACTTAAGAAATGCCGAAAGCTAGGTAATTCTACAGGATATATATAATCTTAAGTTAGATGATAAGAAAGTGTGAAGAATATGGGTGGATAATTTGCGGGTCGACGGTAATAGATTTCCTTGTTAGAAAACCTAGTTAGAAAACAAAAGTCGAAAAACCAAATTGATAGGATTTTGTGGGTAGTATCCGCTGAAAACCCTCAGGAGACAACACTCCTCCTACTAGGGACACCTAGAGGTTTAACGGCTTGTTGCACGTGCTCAGTGCAATCGCGTTTCCCAGCGAAAGTGTGGCTAGGTTAGATTTTTATCGAAAATAAATGAAAGTTTGCTCGAGGGCGAGCAAATGATAAGTTTGGGGGTATTTGTTCATAACATAATATTGCATTTTGTATGCCCCATTCTTATGCATTTTACAATGAAAACAGGTGCTTTTGACCCATGTCTGCTACATGTTACAGGTTACAGGTTCTTGGCGCGAAAACAGTAAAAAACACAAAAGACGACACAAAAGAAGGATTTTTGACCAACAATTAGGAAGATCTTAGTAAAGCCTAGCAGAAGAACGGTTCACCATCAACAAGGCAACGCAAGATCCAAATTTGCAAGAAAAACGGTTAAAAGATCCATTACAAAGTGTTCACTGAAGATCTGGAATTAATACAGAAGCCAAATTGATAAAAAGAATAAAGAACCAGGAAGCCCAAAAGATACCAAGGCAGCCCAGAGAAAATGATGAGATGAACTCACCAACGGGCCGCGGAACCGCGGCCCAAGTGCTCCCATGCCGCGGTTCCGCGGCCGTTTGAAGCCCTAATGCGCAGGAAATTTTACCATAATTCTTTGGCGGCTGTGGAAAGATTTTCTATGGGTATATTTGTAATTGTAGACATGCGGTGCAATTGTAAACCTAAGGTTTCTATGTCCTATAAATAGAACCCAAAGCCTTGTATTTTCTTATGCCTCTACTCATGAATAAAATTCTGTTTTCTTGAAGTTAGAGCGCATCAAAAGTAAGTAGGTTATTTTCCTTGCAGTAGTTGTAGTTTTTCATATCTGCCCTAGGTAAAATTATTTTCTCGCCTTATTCTAATTTAGTTTAGCTTTTATTAACTTGCAATCGATGTTTTCTCTCTTTAATAAAATCATGTCTTTCATCCCCTCAATGAGCGAGTAGTTTCCTCGTTTGTTAGGGTTAGGAATAGGGAAGGATTTGAGAGATGAAGGTCCCTCATCTCTTTTCGTTGGCAAACTTTTATGAACATTAGAACTCCATGCATACCTTCTTATTCCGCTCCCTACGGCACTTTTACCCTCAAGGTAGCGGTGATTCCTTAGACTAAAGGCCCGGATTTTAAGATTTTCAATGGAGGTTAGGGTAAAGATTAAGAAAGGAAGGACAAGGATCTAGAGGGAGAATCAATCTTCCCAATCATCCTAATCCCCTTTGTTAAGATTTACCATAACACTAATATGAAATCTTTAATTAAAGGCAATGGAAAGAGATGTAGATCTTTGTTTACCAAATTTTCCCTAAACCTAATCCTAGCAAGTTTCTAATCCTAGTATCATACAACTTCAATTTTTAGGCTTAATTATAAATCCAAACACCATTTGGAATTAACTCGTAAGAATTTAAAGGAGATTTACACATCCCTGTGGACCGACCCGTATTCACCGGCTAGCTTCATGCGACGCCGTTCTTGATTGCGGTAAATATTTTTGATCGACAAAACCTCTCTTAATCAGGCAGCAATGGCAAGTAGGATCCGAATGGATTTCAGCATAGCCACTGGAGAAAAGGTTCGTCATAGTCCAAACCAGGTCTTTGACGAAAACCTTTTGCAACGAGTCTATCCTTATAGGTCTCCACCTGCCCATCCACACCAAGTTTCCTTTTGTAGATCCATTTGCATCCAACGGGTTTGACCCCAGGTGGAGCAATATCCAAGGTCCACACTTTATTGGTGTACATGGACTCCATTTCGTATTGCATTGCTTCCTGCCACTTATCAGAGTCCCTACTGATAATGGCCTGCCTGAAACTGGTAGGGTCATCTTCTTCCAAGATGCAATCCTCTCGATCCCCGTCTATGAGAAAACCGTAGTATCTCTCGGGCGGATGAGAAATCCTACCAAATCTGCAGAGTGGCTGAGGTTCGTCTGGGGTTATTGAATCATGAGGTTCTGTCAAATCTTCAGTTTCAGTTTGTGGTCGCTGAATTTCTTCCAATTCTACCGTGCTCCCACTAATTTCTTTTGCAAGAAACTCCGTTTCTAAGAAAACGGTATGCTGAGCAACAAACACCTTCTGTTCCTCGGTGTAGTAGAATAGATATCCATAACCATTCTTTGGATATCCCACAAACTTACATAAAACTGACAGTGCCTCTAGTTTATCTGGTTTATGCGTTTTAACATAAGCCGGACAACCCCATATCTTAAATCTTTTAAGATATGGCATTTTTCCATTCCATATCTCGAACGAAGTCTTAGGCACAGATTTAGACGGAACATCATTCAATAGATATGTTGCTGTCAATAGCGCTTGTCCCCAAAATGAAAGAGGCAACTCGGCATTACTCATCATGGAGCGAACCATATCCAGTAGGGTACGATTCCTCCGCTCCGATACACCGTTCTGCTGTGGTGTATAAGGGGAGTAAGCTGAGAGAGAATACCATTCTCTTTTAAGTAATCTAGGAATTCCGTGCTTAAGTACTCCCCTCCTCTATCAGACCGGAGGATCTTGATACTTTTGCCAGTCTGGTTCTCTACTTCGTTTTTGAATTCCTTGAATTTCTCAAAAGTTTCAGATTTGTATTTCTTAAGATACACATATCCGAATCTAGAGAGATCGTCAGTGAATGTGATGAAGTACGAGAACCCACCCCTTGCATGTATAGACATCGGACCACATACATCACTGTGTATGAGTCCCAAGAGCTCTGTTGCTCTTTCTCCATGTCCGGTGAACGGAGATTTGGTCATCTTCCCTTTGAGACAAGACTGACAAGTTCCATAAGATGAAAACTCGAACGCATTCAAGAGTCCATCTTTATGCAACTTACTTAGTCTTTTCTCTCCGATATGACCAAGTCTACAATGCCACAAGTAGGATTCATTCGTATCTGAATTCTTCCTCTTGCGTGTGTTTTACACATTGAGAACTGTATTCTGATTTAGAACGTAGATACCATTACACAGTGTACCTTCTGCAACCAGTACCTTATGAAGGTAAATGTTCATGATATTTCTATCAAGAACAAAGTTATATCCATCTTTATCGAGTAAAGAAACTGATATGATGTTGCAAACCATGGAAGGTACATAGTAGCAATCGTTCAAAATCATAGTCTTGCCATTTGGCAATACTAGGTGATATTCACCAACGGCTGCAGCATTTACTTGTGCTCCGTTCGCTACTCTGAGCGACATATCACCAAGTGCAACTTTCCTACTTTTTCTCAGTCCCTGTAATAAATTACAGATATGAGATCCTGATCCGGTATCAAGTACCCAGGAGGTAGGGCTGACCGTAAAGCAGTTCTCAATTACAAGAACACCTGAAGTAGATGCAAAACCATGTTTCTTCTTCAACTGGGTATCCTTGGAATCCATACAATCCTCTTTCCCTTGCTCATACTTATGACTGTTGTCATAAGTTAGAGCCGAACCATCGTTCCCCAGCCCCGAATAAGAATTCGGATCGGTCAAGCGATACATTTTATTATCTTGATTAGGGCGTGAAATGGTTGCTACCTGGAGAGAGAGAAAAGAAACACTCAGCGTGCGCTCTTGCAAGATTAGATTGGTTTATTAGTTTATCTAACCAGGATGGCTCCCACTGTTTCCTCAAATTCTTCCTAAAACCTTAAAAGAAGAACTAGTCGGGACTAATCGCACGTCACAATACTTGCTTAACCTTTCAGCCAGGCTGGTGTTGGTACTTCGAGGGAGGTTTTCCAACGCTTTCGCGAAGTTCCTTAATTAAATAACCTCTTTTCCCTGGGGGCGTAACCCCGCTAACACCGTTCTAGACACCTACTTGGTTTATAGCATTGATCGTTAAGTGAAATAATCTCCCGAGAGTAATCCAACTCATCAGTGGGATCGGGATCCAACTATCATTGTGTGATGACCTAGATGGAATCCACTCTAGTCACCACACTCCAGAAGGTATGCTAAATCTGCAAGTTTCAGTTTCTTTAGAAACTCCCGATGTGGTTTTTGCCCCTAACGGTTTATGATCTTGACTAGGTCAACAAACTATAAACCGTTAGTCAAGTTCTACCCGTCATTATCCTGATTGCATTAGACCCACCCGTACGTCCCCTTAACTAGGTCAACAAGGCCGCACGACTGTCCTAACCAATCACATTTGTAATCCACAGAAAAATATCATCTAGCTACCGTTCACTACGCCTTGACTAGGTCAACAAACGCAGCACGAATACTAAATAATATCAATCCGAAACGACGGAGGGCTACGGCTGGGTTTTTGGCGAAAAACCCGTTAATGTAATGAACTTGATATCGTTGAAGGAACATGATTGCCCTTTTTGAAAATATAGTGGCGAAAACTTTTGCTAAAGAGATCACTCCCTGTGAAAGGATCTCGGCTCTTTCCTCGTCGAGTGAGGTGCTGGGCATTCATAAGATGAATACCTCGATGCAAAGCAAGAATAATCGACTATAGTGAAGTTATCACCCTGACGCAAAATTTTTGTCCAAGGGGTCACTCCCGATGAGGGGATCTCGGCCCTTGCCTCGTCGAATGAGGTGCTGGGCATTCATAACCGAATACCTCGATGCAAAACAAAAAGTGAACGTCCTTGCAATAACAGCTTTTTGAAAAATTGTTCCAACAACGTCTTTTAGGTTTATTTTCTTACATTAATTTAATGCGTCCCATCAATTAATCCTACCATTGCAGAAAACAACCAAAATATGGCGTACGCTTATGCCATCCGCATTCGCCACGGTGCCCCGTCATCACCCGATAGGTTACTTAACTAACGACAGAGCGGGGGCTGGACTAGCGCGGATGCAAAACATAAGCAACACCTAAATAGATATCATATATAGATATATAGCAATGATAGCCAATCCAGATCACAGATGAACACTTTGGATATACTAGGAACCCGCGATTCGTTCAAGCCTGCAACGAAAAGCGGATTACACGATCGCGATGAATAGCCAAAACCCCACCCTAGACCCCTACGGGTGCGGCAAACTACCCGCCAAGTACCCGAAGCGAAGCAACCTCCCTCAACGACGTGAGTAGGCCACTCGGCACTTCGAGATACCCGGTAGTTTGTGCACCCTACCTTGGGTCTATCCTAGGAGCAAAAACAGTAAAAAGAAATTATACAATGACGGCTACAACCTCGACCCGGTTGTGCGGCCATACTAATAATATTACATCAATTTACAAATTTTACTATGAATGAAAGAAAAAGAAACTCTCATCTCACATCCACCCCGGCTATTCATCCGCGACAATCCAACGAGTTCATATACACAAACCATCAGCATTACAGATCACAGATATGTATAACCCCCACTAATCGACGTATATCGATTAGTAGACGTTCAATACATATATCACATCACAGAAAATATCCATTAGCTAAAGTCTACGGAATATCGATCAAAAAATACGGATTTGTAACCACCCGAAAAATCAATTTGCTCTCTGGAAAATCTGGGCAGAAACAACATGTACTAAAAATCCCAAAACAGCCCAAATAGAACACTGCAGCAAAACGGAGCTGCGGCCGAGCCAACTCGGCCGCAGTTCCGCGGTGAGTTGGCCGAGTCAGCAGCTCATTTTTGCTGTGTGTTTTATAAAAACCCTGAGACAATTTTTCATGTATGTTAAATTATTTTTTGAACATTATAAAAAATCGACAGAAACTTGGGTTTTCTCGGGCGTGTTTTGCGACTTTTTTCCGATCGATATTCTAAACACTTTGCTAACTTGCTAGTTTATGTTTAGCTAGGCTCTGATACCACTGTTAGGTCCACGTTACCTCTCCCGGTACTTTCGGGGTTGCGGAAACGGTAAAAAAAATTTTTTTTCTTGACTTGGTAACATGGACCGTAAAAGCCGGATCTTTGCTAAACTAGAAACTAGCAAACTATAAGAGGTGTTAACTACTATGCCGTAGAAATTATACCTCACGATACCGGTCCTTCGGGTCTTCATTCCGCTGTCCCGCTCGTCGATCCATGCTCCGAGGGTTGATCCGGACTTTGTTCACCTCCGTGGCCTTCTTGAGTTGAAGACGATCCACCCGAGAGTTATACACCGAGCTCCACCTCGAGCCGAGGCAACTAGGACAACAAAATCGCTAGTCTTGATACCCTAGGTTGTGTAGAAGAGAAAGATGGAGGTATTTGTCTATGTGGATTCTTTTTCTCTCAACACATGAGATCAAAAGAATTATGAAGAGGAGGAAGATGAAGGAGGTCAAGCAACCATGGAGCTCTTTCTTTCTTCTCACTTCCAAGAGAGAGAATGAGAAAAGAGAAATGAAAAGGTTAACCAAAGAAAATGAACCATGGTTGCAAAATAATACTAAACACCATCATTACAAATCCTATCATGATAAAGTTGATGCTACATTGATTTGACCATTTTCATAATCCAATGACCTTTTTCATAATCCAAAATGAAAAAGAAAACCAAAGAAGAGTGTAGACCTCTCATGAAGGTCAATGGTCAACTTTGGTCAACGGATCAACAAAGTCAAGAGTGGTCAAGGTGGTCAAATGGTCAAAGCAATTAGCCATCACATAATTATCACTAAAAGGATTAGTAAATAATATCTCCGGCTCATAATGGTTTTGACCGAACGAATTGCCAAAACCCTAATGAGTCCACCTCAAAATGGTTTTGACCGAATCAACTGTCAAAACCCTAATGAGCCTGCCACATAACGGTTTTGGCCGAACCAACTGCCAAAACCCTAATGAGGCACCTCCTCCTTCATCGCTCCTCAAAACTGTGCATACACACCTGCACCCGCATTCCGTAGAATGCGAATGCACAGAAGACAAAACAAATCCATCCGTGCAATACTAGGATCCGGCTTAAACCAAAGCCCACTAGTATTGCCTGCCCGAACAGCATACGCACACAAGTGCACGTAAGTGATTGCAGCCCTGCCGTAAAAACATACGGCCTCTACACGTTTCGCTCAATGCAGGGAAACTCTCTATGTGGGATCCAAAGACTCGACACTACGCTGGCAGTGGGTTTAACCACAGACCGCAAGCGGCACTAGCTGTACGTAACGGTCCCCAGGTAGATGTCGATAAGAAGGCCGATGAGGTAAACCATCCGAACTCCTACTGAGCCTGTATGTGACAATCTCCGTACAGTCCGGTCTGTTCGTCTGATACATCGCATGGCAGGCCTAGGGGGTGGCAAACGTCAGTCCCCTAATAGCGGTACAAGTCGTGTCGGAGTGTAGCCCAGAACACCCTGAGACATCACTGGAAACCTACCAGTATATCTCGCTAGCCCTGGACAGGGACTTTGTGTAATGGCTCTCCTAGACACAGCGCGATATCAACCCCCAATACCGGGAGAGACGAATCCTGTCTAACCGTCACTGCCTCCAAGTGCTTCGGGACTGCACCCAACTACTATCTGTTTGCACGACTCAGTAGAGTCGTGGTAGGGTAGTAATCAAAGTGCAGTGGGAACACACTCGAGGCGAAGTGACAGTGTCAAGTCAGCGGACTAAGCTGTACTCATGTCACCTGGGAACTGTTAACTGACGATAGGTATAATACCAACCAACAGTTCCCGACGAGTCCTGTCCAGTGTACCCGTAACCTAACGAGCACCCGCATACTATCTCAAGTACGACGTACTGACGGCTGTGGGACAGACCGTCTCCCGCACTAGGATGAGAAGCGCATACGCTAGTCTACTCCGGAGTATCGATGCCCTGTCTCGATAATCCCACGACTAGGGACGTGCATAAGGATGTGCTTGTGGATTACCCAGCCCCCACGAGTGTGATCGCCATCACAACGCCGGTAATCAAGCAAAGATCCTAAGGGCTCCACTAATGCGTATAGGTGATATAATAAAGAAACACATGTGCACATTAAAGCAGAGACAAACCAAGTAGCATACTACTATTTCGAGCAAGATTGTCTATACAACTGTGAATATCCCAAGCTTCCATCAAGTAATATACATACTAGTATGATACAGTAATGGCCTCTAGGGCATATACACTAACATCGACGTCGGAGTCGATCGCGTAGTCGGTAGTGACTAACGTAACGCGGACTAGACGGGCACTAGTGTCCCGAGCCTAAACGGACATACACTAAACGAGTTTAGTGTAATCAAAGCGTAGAATGTGAGGGTAAGAAAATGTCAATAAAGAAAAGTTGGTGAAAGGTCGGTGGAATGGAAATTTGGCGACAAATGGAAAGTTTTTATAAAAGTTTTGGGGTATTTTTTACAGAGTTTTGCAAAATATATACGGATTTATGGACACAACTTCAAACAATCAAAATCACAATATGCACAATCACACCTAGAGCTATGGTCTTCAAAGTCCAGTAGACTGTTCCTAACTGTTCCAAAGTGATAAGTTGTGAGATAACCCTCAAATCGCCTCTTCACTGCCAATTGTGGCCAAGTAAGCACAAGTGAGGTAAGGAAGGTTCCACTCACGAATCACCGTGAGACGGGCCTTTTAAAATTACCTCCTCACTTGTCTAGCCTAGGCACCATAAAGTCAAGTTTAGATAAACGATCGAATGCCCACAACCTTCCTCTGTCCTATTGAGTACGACAAGTCCTTAGTTGGCTGAGTCTGGATATTTTTTAATTAAGCTCAAGGGTAATGCGTATGCTTTTAGTGATTTTTGGGGTCTTAGGAAGGGTGATGAAATCCCCATCCAACCAGAATTGGTGTTATAGCCCCTTAAAGTCCGTATTATTTATGCAAAACGATAACAAACAAAAATCTAAAACACTTGCAGAAATTTTATTTGGCGGCGGCGCAAAGAATCCTGCACAAAAACAGTTTTATAGGAGAGGGGGAGAGAGTTTGCGCAAAGAATACTGCAGAAAAATTAGTTCAGTGGAGTTTAGAAGGAGTAGAATGAAGAATTGAATGCTTACAAAAGTTTTTAGGGTCTGAAGTGACAGGTTGACCGCGGTTCCGTGGTCAAACCTACTATAACGCCGCGGTTCCGTAGTGGATTAGATGATTTAGAACTTCAAATTTCTTCCCTTGTGCTAAAGTTGATCTCCTCTTCTGTTTCAGAGCCTCTGAGTCTTGAATTAGTCACTTAATTTGCTCCAGAATTTGTATGGTTAGCCGCGGTTTCGTCATGATCTGCCGCGGTGTAGCCGCGAGATGTGGGTCTAACTCCCCACGACTTTGGTATTGAACTTGATCTTCTCTCTATTCTGCACGCTTGCACAAAAAGAATAAAAAATAATAAGATGATTTTTACAGTTTTGTTTGTTCGTTTTTATATATTTATATTCACAAATTAACCCGAAACAACACAAAGAAATAAACTACCGTCTCCCCGGCAACGGCAGCATTTGATTGTTAGGCTTTTAGTGTGCTATTTAAATTACCGCAATGAAGACGGTTTCGCTTGGTAGCTAGCCGGTTGAGTACGGGTCGATCCACGGAGAGATGGGAATCTTTTTCTTAGTATTTTAACGAGTTAAGTCTAATGTGTCCGAGTTTGTTCAAAGTTAACTATGTGCTTAGATATGTATGATAATAGAGCTTGTTAGGGTTGGGATTAGGTTAGTTTGAGTTAGGAGTTCGCTCACTTCTTTCGTTTGCCACGCTTGATATATTGTTACGGTAATCGGCAACAACGGGGATTAGCACAACTAGGAAGGAAACTTGCGAGTATAAGCTAGGCTTTTTAACGCTTAGTTCCTTCATTTTGGTCCTTGTCCGTCCATTATTGGCTCTTAGCCATAACCTCCGGTCAATTCAACCACAACCGGTCTCACTAGGGTGTCACCGCTATCATATAGGATAGGGTGCCGTAGGGAGCGGATTGTGGTTACCTTGACGGGAGTTCGAATCAAGATGTTGGGCAAAAAAAAAGAATGAGAGAGATTTCCTTCTCTCTAAGTTTCCTTATCCTACCCTAACAAGTGAGAAACTACTCACTCATTATAAAAGAAAAAGAAAAGAAAACTAATAAAGTAGATAGAAAGAAATAAGGTAGAAAATTACAATTAGTTATTTGGGACCTCACCTAGGCAAGGATCACTCTTAAGCATCATGGTTGCAAGGATAAAAGAGAAGAAGAA
The DNA here is from genome assembly GCA_030015575.1 of Agapanthus africanus. Classification (NCBI taxonomy): domain Eukaryota; kingdom Viridiplantae; phylum Streptophyta; class Magnoliopsida; order Asparagales; family Amaryllidaceae; genus Agapanthus; species Agapanthus africanus. The sequence goes on from JASDDO010000008.1 coordinate 216,090,333, forward strand.
AAAGAACAAACAAAAAAAACAACAACAACTACTTATCAAAGAAAATTACAAGCAGCAGATGTAAAAACTAAATTACAAGACATGCATAAAAAAGGAACTCTTCTTCATTTATCATTCACTCAAAGCTTTCACTACAATGATAATGGAGGAAAGATGAAGAAGAAAAAGAAATTACACAAAATTCTAACACAAAACTAGTGAAAAATCTATATCCCTCCTATGGCTCTGGTCTGGAGTATTTATAGGCAGTGAAATGAAGCCCTAAGGTCTTTTTCTGAGCCATTATAAAATACCAAAAGTAACCCTGAAGAATTGGTGCGAGTCGCCACGTGTTGGCCGCGGAACCGCCGCGAAAATGGGCTATTAGCCGCGGAACAATGGCGCTTTTGGGTGATTGATTTGTCGTTTTCTCTGGAGTGTCTTGTGTTGCTATATTGCTTTGTTTAGTACACTTGGTTTTGCAAAATCATTCCATTTTTCTCCCAGATTTTCAACAGTCCAAAAGATGAAAGAGCGTGGACTTTTTGCCTTGATTTTCTTGAGCTCCACGTTATCAACTTGATTCTCGTGCTGCCTCTCTTTTGCTTTGTGCATGAATGACCCTTGCTTGACTTTTGTCTCTCGAACTAGTAGGCGGCACCTGACGGATGGTGAGCGGAACCCGCATTTTTATCTGTTGTTGGCAGTTGTCCTGAATTTGTCGTGACTTTTCATGATTTTCATTGTTTTGGATTGAGAACCTGTAACCTACAATTATGTAGAAAACACGGATCAAAAGTACCTACCTATATGCAATGCGATCAAGAATGAGCGGTATAAAAGTGCAAAATTCTGATATGAACATGCACACATTGGATCATGACCACCCTTGTACTTTTATATTCTATTGTATCTAGATAAACTCCATCAAATCAGAAACTAGATTTTTGTATATTGGTATACCTAAACAGACTTGTGTTGCGAGACTTCGAACGATGGGTGCATGTTCGCTTCTTTTGAGGTTTTTGATGTCTTGCTTTATTTATTGTTCTTTCTGTGTTTGATCTTCGCTGTAGCGCGTCGAATATTTTCTGCTTATTTCGTGGTTGTGATTCCGCCAATTGGCAAAGAGCTAGCTCCCGGTTGGGGATGTCTATATATTGCATGTATGTGGTTTTGGATCAAAATATACAAGGGAGGTGCTGCCTAAATTTTTAAAGGACAAAAAATGTTTTCAACTTTAGTATTAATTCACTTGCATTTTTCATATATCATTATCTATGCATTTAAAGAAAACTTAATTTCATTATACCTTTATTTCAATACTGCACATCCACTATTTTCCGCAAAAAGGTTTAGATTTTTAGGTTTCGGCTTACTTGAATTACGTTACACCTTTAGACGTTGCGTGATTCTCGTGCAGGTCACGTGCCAAATTTCCGGGTCGTGACAGGACCCCGGCTAATTCAAGTAAGCCAAAAGCCCAGAAATCTAAATCTTTTTAGGGAAAATAGTGGAGGTGAAGTTTTGAAATAACGGCATAATGAAATCAAGATCTTTCTTTTAAACATAAGTTATAGTCTATGAAAATGCAATACTTTATATCTATCTTGAAAACATTTTTCGTCGTTTGAAATTTAGGCAGTATCTCCTTTGTAACTTTTAACCCGAAAACAATACAACAACAATAATAATAGGCATCCCCAAGCGGGAACTAGTTGTTTGCCAATTGGCTGAAACAACCACGCAAATATATAAATATACAACGCCGAAGGCGAGGATCAAACACAGAAGTAAAGTAAAGAAAACTAAGCATCATCAAGAAAACAAATACAATAATAAATCAAGAGCGTTACTCTAAGGCCGAAAGAATATACAACAGCGCTTTCTAAGTCTACAAATATACATAGTCTAGTTGATGGAGCTTTTAACTAGATACAACTGAAATAAAAGTACAAGTACAATGGTGGTCACGATGCAAGTGTAGCCCACTTAAAACAATGCGATCACCCGGAAGAAAGCGGTATGCCAGCAAGCCGCAACGGAACCAGTGCGGTCAAACCTGTAAGAAAACTGTGGCACGACAGGGGTGAGTTGCCAACTCGTGAGTAAAAGACATCACCGAGTAGAAATCGAATGTATGACTATCTCCTAAGTCATACAGTACGATACAATAGTAATTGTAACACCCGAGCCCAATAATACTATGTATATTACTAGTTGAGGGTTATTTATTGCTCTTTCCAATTTTCCTGATTTTCTGGTGTTTATTGCTAAATTTTACCCGGTTAAGTCATTTTGGCACATAACAAATTTTAACTCCGAAAATGAAATTTAAGATGTCCATGTTAGCCTACTCGTCGCCACTAGTCGCGTGGTAGCGTCCGCGTGTCGAGATTCCGTTCCGTTTGGCTAAACGGGCAAGTTTGGGCGACTACGCGCGCGTGCAAGTGTCCGACTTGGGGGCATGCTTTTTAATCATTAAACACCTATTTTCAAAATTTGGAACCCGCTTAAAATCATATAATTTGAATTTGGAACCTTTGGGCGCAATCCGGGCGCGATTTGGAAATGTTTCATTTCGCGCCAAAACGGCCCATTTCAAGTTAATATCTTAAACAAATTTTATACGTATATATATATATATGTTACCTAACTAAAATCACTCAAATCCTCAGAATCTTTTCTCCTAACTGTTCTCTACCTCCTGCAACCAATCGCGAGGGGGGATTGCCTAATCGTGGGCCCCGCTCTCTTTCCCTCAGTCTCTCTCTCTCATCCTCACAAATCTCTCTGCCTCTCTCCTCTTTCTCTCTCTCTCTCTATCTCAACACCTCTCTCTCTCTTTCCATATATATTTCCATGCAACAGCCGCCTCCTCCCCTTAACCCACCACGAGCGAACCCACGCGAAACCCTAACCCCAGCTCACGCAGTCTCACCGCCGGCCTCCTCGAGACCTCGCCGTCGCCGCCCTCACCACCTCGACCTCCACCGTACCCACCTACCCTCTTCCTCCTGCTCTCCCGACAACACCCGCGCCTGCACCCAACTCCGAACTCGCCTCCACCCTCGCAGACGTCGCCGTCGACGTCGCCTCCGACCGTCGACGCCTTCCACGACCCCCTCTCACACCCCTCGTCGAGACCTCGTCGTCGTTCCCTCCTCCCCTCGCCGGAACAGTGAACCCTAGCCTTCATCCTTCGCCTACCCCGCTGTTCGCCGGAGAAACGTGCCGGCGACCCCGTCGACACCACCTCCGACCACCTCCCTCTCTCCCACGACCACCAGAGCCGACCCCTCTCCTCCAGCTCGCCGCAACACCCCTTTCCAGCGATCCCCGAGCCTTCCAGCCGTTCCAGCACCCTCGCCGCACCTCTTGTTCGCCGCCGGTGGGTCCATCGCCGTCGGGCTCATCATAGTTACCCCTGTCCCTCCTCTGTAAGCATTCCTTTACTTTCTTTGGTGCAAACCCCGCTGATCTTGTATGTTATCTTATTGCTAACTTGTTGCCGTTAACCGTTGCCGGAATCCGACCGTGCCGTCTGACGAACCCGACGCTCCAGCGAAGTCCCCTGGTCCGTGTGATCCCGTTGACCTCTGTCGGGACTCGATCCGTGGCCCGTGCTTCCATATCGCTGTTTCTGCCGACATCGCATCCGTGTTTCGGTTTGCGGAACCGCCGAGGCAAGTATCCGAATACTTGCTTAACATGCTACAACTTAATCATCATATTATAACTACACAACTAATATAACATCGATACCTTTTATAACCTGGAATTACTAGCCACGATTATCCGTAACCTTAAATCAATGAAATCGTTGCTCGCTTTAACCGGTCTGCTTTTAAGTCATAATTAACTAATCAAACCAAGTAGACCATCCCCTATTCATTTGTTAGAATCACTCATGAGACAATTATTATGCTTAGTTTAAATTCATGCAACTCCATTACGTAGGTTATCTATATCGCTTCACCTTGTGGCTTTTGCACCCCAAAGGTGCGTGAACCGGATTAATATGAAAATACAAACATCACTGTGTTCACATAGAATGATAACTGTTATTTACTGTTTCCTGCTACTGTTCATTATTTGTTACTATACCTGTCATCATCATATACCTGATTGCATTACATATTGACCGATCTTGATACACCTGACACATGTACTGATACACCGGACACAACACCCTGTACATATCGACTCTACCTGTTGAAAGTAACCTGACCTGTTACCTGATCTCATGCCTAATGCCGACGAACCTAACCATTCCTGCTGTCGATCCAGACAGACCTACCTTTACTTGACTTGTGTTGGCATTAGTTCTTGACTACTGAATACCTGACTGACATACATAGTTTGGGGGTATGGGGAAATCAAAGGTGAAACCGACTTGTAACTCAACAGTTCGATATATTGTTCTGATCAGTCTTACGGGCTTGGCCAGCTCCGGAGTGTTGATGCTGACATCACTCATCTATCCTACTACCTTTTACTGCTTAGCGGCACGTCTCGGATTCAGCCCCGAGAATTATGACCGTGGTCCCGGGCACGCACGGGATACTATTGAGTTACATCGACGATTCATCAATTGGTTTCAAAGACTATAGAGTAGAAAACCTGATAGGACAGTTTAGTCACTACTGCACATTACCCTGTTTATTACTTCTTATTACTGCTTTATTCATGTTCATGCTTGCATTGTTTATTACCATGTTTATGCTACATTACTTGATATCATGACGCTCTGACGTCTGGGTTTTGCATGGCCCAGATTCCGTGCCCTTGACGTCGACCGAGCAGGAGTACTTCAGCCAGCAGGCTGAACTGTGAGTTCTTGAGAGTTTAGTTTATTTATGTCATTTCATTTCCAGATGTGAGCCCGCATTATGGGACATACTGTTTATTCATTGTATTGGATCTTTAGCTTCCGCACTTATTGTTTATTGATTCCTGTTATTATGGATTTGGACATGTATTAGTTTAGTTTATTTTTTACTGTTCTTGATATCTTTACAACCGTAATGTGACTGTGGATGGATACTTCCTACCCATAGGTAGCATGGTTGGCTATGTCACGTGCCCAAATCTTGCGTACTTTGGGAAGCGGGGCGTGACATGGTTTTATGGTATCAGAGACATAGGTTAATTGGGTTGATTCTCGTAGTTGGGTATTGCAACCAATACACGAATCAGAATACCCGTGATTAGGAAACATGTCCTGCCACTTTGACCATTTTACTATCCTTGAATCCTTCTTCCGGATCATGTCGGCATGCAAACTTACGTTGCATAGTCAAACTTGAAAACCTAACTTCTTGTTATCTCTAGGACTTAGGCGACTTGGGTGGAGTTAAGTAATTGCGGCTATGATACCGCGGCATAGCTACAATGCAGCACTCTATTTAAGTATCTTGGAGTTCTAGCCTTGATTTATATATATTGAATCTATCATCATGCTAATGTTGTTTGTTTTGATTTCAGGACCATGGCAGATAAGAATTTCAAGACGTATCAGAGGCGTGTGGATGAAGCCGCCATGTTAGGAGTGATACGAGGGATGTTGGAAAATCAGAAGAGGCAAACTGAACTGATCCAGCAGCAAGCCGATTCATTTCAGGAGGGTTTGCAGGCTATGCAGCAGTCTGTAAACACCGCTGTAGCGAAGCCAGTCGACCGAGTAGGGACCGTGGCAGATTTCAGACGGTTGGGTCCTACTACTTTCACTGGCTTGGAGGAGCCGCTGCCAGCCGAGCAGTGGCTTGTGGACACAGAGAATTTATTGATTGCGGCGCAGATCCCAGAAGACAAGAGAGTTGACGTGGTGCGCATTCAGTTGGTGGATTACGCCCGAGAGTGGTGGCTTGTGGAGGAGACCCGCCTGTCTAAGCCAATCAGTTGGGCGGATTTCTCCAAAAGTTTCTTGGAAAAGTTCTTCCCGCGGACTGCACGGGAGGAAATGGAGGAGAGATTTATTAGGCTGAAACAAAATGGAGCAGATGTGGATGTGCATGCAGCGGAGTAGACGAGACTTAGCCGTTTCGCTGGACCCTTAGTCGCCAAGGAGGCAGACAGGGCGCGAAGGTTCTTGCGCAGTTTGGATGTGGACATCCAGAGGCAGATTGTCTCCCTGGGTTTGACCACTTTCTCGCAGGTTCTTACGGCAGCCAGAGAGCAACAGAGTCTATCAGGATCGAAAGGGAACCTTCACCAGACAGCAGTTGCGGCCAGGAAGCCTGCATTTGTACCTAACCGAGATCATGGGCGCAGAGGTATTCCAGTGGACCGTCGAGGTGTAGCGCCAATGAAGAAGCCTGTGATCGTTGATCGAAGGAAGAGCGTGATTTGTGATTACTGCCGATTACCTGGGCACGTGCAGAAGGATTGTCGAAGGAGACTAGGACTTTGTCTGGTTTGTGGGGCAGACGATCACGCAGTTGGTACTTGTCCGTCGAAGCTTCGCACGAGAGATGATATACGGAAGCCTCCGCAGAGACCATTCCAAGGGCAGAAGCAACTGACACAAGGACCTAACCAGGGTCGAGCTTTCACTTTGACAGCTGAGGAAGCCAAGGCATCAGGAGAAGTGGTTTCAGGTACTGTACTCGTTCGTGGTTTTCCTGCTTTGGCATTATTTGATTCCGGAGCATCCCACTGTTTTATGTCAGCAAATTTTATAACTACACACTCGATCACCTGCACGACCCTGTCTAGTTTTTGGGACATACACACTGGGAATGGGAAAATCATAGCTAGTAAGGAATGTAGAGATAGTACTGTTGTTGTTTGTGGACGGGAGCTTTTTGCGGATTTCTTGGTGATTGATACAGGCAGTTATGAAGTAGTCTTGGGAATGGATTTTCTTGGCACTTTCCACGCACACATTGATTGTAGGGCAAGGAAAGTAATTTTCCAGATTCCCGGACACCCTGAGTTTACTTTCGTCGGAGGAAGCAGTTCTGTCGGGCCAGTCGAGTTTAGGGCTAGGCCGACGAACAATGTTCTTGCGGCTATGGTTGCGGATAGAAATGAAGAACCGGCAGTTGTCCGCGACTTTATGGATGTGTTTGAAGATATTTCAGGCCTACCGCCGAAGCGAGATGTGGAGTTTGCGATTGACCTCATTCCTGGTGCAGCGCTAGTATCAAAATCTTATTATCCAATGGCACCGGTGGAATTGGAAGAAGTTAAGAAACAAGTGGGTGAATTACTCGAGAAGGGATGGATTCGAAGCAGCAACTCACCTTGGGGAGCTCCAGTCCTTTTAGTGAAGAAGAAGGATGGCACGAGAAGAATGTGCATCGATTACCGAGAATTAAACCGGGTGACTATTAAGAACAAGTACCCGATCCCTCGCATTGGAGAACTTTTTGAGCAGCTTAGTGGCGCGAGGGTATTCTCGAAACTGGACTTACGATCAGGATATCATCAGGTCCGAGTGAAGGCAGAAGACATTTGCAAGACGGCGTTTCGAACTCGGTATGGGCATTTCGAATATTTAGTGATGCCCTTCGGAGTGACTAATGCGCCGGCAATATTTATGGACTTGATGAACAGGATCTTTTCACCGTTTTTGGACCAGTTTATTGTGGTATTCATTGACGATATTCTGGTGTACTCGAAGAGTCCGGAGGAGCATGCTGAACACTTAAGGATCGCACTGCAAACGCTGAGACAGGAGAAATTATTTGCGAAGATGAGTAAGTGCGAATTCTGGTTGGAAGAAGTGAAGTTTCTGGGGCATGTCGTGTCGGGCGATGGAATCGCCGTTGATCCCGAGAAGATTGCAGCAGTTCGAGATTGGCCTGTTCCAAAGAATGTTGCAGAGATAAGAAGTTTCCTTGGACTCGCCGGTTACTACAGAAGATTTGTGGAAAACTTCGCTCGTGTAGCTGAGCCGTTAACCAAGCTTACGCGTAAGGAGGTACCGTTTGTTTGGACAGATGGATGTGCATTGGCCTTCGAGACGTTGAAGCAGAAGTTGATAACCGCCCCTATCCTAACCGTACCGGATGATTCAGGAGGACTGGTGATTCACAGCGACGCATCTGGAAAGGGTTTGGGATGTGTTTTGATGCAGAATGGGAAAGTCGTCGCTTACGCATCGAGGCAGCTGAAGACTCATGAGCAGAATTATCCGACTCACGACTTGGAGCTTGCAGCCGTGATCTTCGCCCTGAAGATTTGGAGACACTACCTTCTGGGCGAGAGAGTTGAAGTCTTTACGGATCACAAGAGTTTGAAATATGTGTTCACTCAGAAGGAGTTGAACATGAGGCAACGCAGATGGTTGGAGCTGATGGCCGACTACGACCTTGATCTTAAGTATTATCCGGGAAAAGTCAATGTCATGCCGGATGCACTAAGTCGGTTACCAGCAATTCAGATATTGACTGCACAGAGAGAGATCATTGAGGAGTTTCGGAGATTTGACTTGGAGGTTGTGCTACCCCGTGCTACAGGACAGTTGATGCAGTTGCAAGTACAATCGTCTTTAGTTGAGAAGATTAAAGCGGCGCAATCGCAGGATCCTAGACTGCAAAAGTTTCGAGAGCAGGTTGGAGCCGGACTACGAACCGATCTACTGATCCATGAAGATGGTTCGTTGAGATATGGTAGCCGTATGTGTGTGCCAAAAGGAGATGTGCGTGAAGAGCTTATGAAGGAGGCACACAGTTCAGCTTACTCTGTACATCCAGGAGGGACAAAGATGTACCGAGATATTCGACAGCATTTCTGGTGGGAAGGTATGAAACGGGAAATCGCTCGCTTTGTGGCTAAGTGCTTAGTGTGTCAGCAAGTCAAGGCTGAACACCAAAGGGTTGCTGGTTTGTTGCAACCACTTCCGATTCCTCAATGGAAGTGGGAACATATAACCATGGATTTTGTGACGGCTTTACCGCGGAGTCCAAAGGGCAACAATGCTGTATGGGTGATTGTCGATCGGTTGACCAAGGCAGCTCACTTTATTCCTTTTCGGGTTGGTCAATCGACAGAGACCTTGGCAGAGCGGTACATGCAGGAGATTGTCAGATTGCATGGAGTACCGGTAAGCATCGTGTCCGATCGGGACACTCGGTTCTTGTCACACTTTTGGAGGAGTTTACAAGAAAGTTTGGGGACTCGATTGAAGTTCAGCACAGCTTATCATCCCCAGACTGATGGACAATCAGAGAGAACGATCCAGACCCTTGAAGATATGTTGAGGGCTTGCATGTTAGACTTCAAAGGTTCTTGGGAGGATCATCTACACCTGGTGGAGTTTTCGTACAACAATAGCTTCCAAGCGACAATTCAGATGGCCCCGTTCGAAGCATTGTATGGTCGTAAGTGCCGCTCACCTGTATGTTGGGATGATGTGGGTGAACGAAGGTTGCTAGGGCCAGATTTGGTGGTACAGACAGTTGAGAAGGTGAATACAATCAGGAAGCATATGAAGGCAGCTCAAGACAGACAGAAGAGTTGGGCCGACACGTCAAGAAGACCTCTAGAGTTCGCCGTGGGCGATTTGGTATTCCTGAAGATATCACCGACTAGAGGGGTGATTCGCTTTGGAAGTCGGGGAAAGCTTAGTCCCCGATTCGTTGGACCCTTCGAGATATTGGAGCGTGTCGGAGAGGTATCGTACCGGTTGGCATTACCACCATCATTAGCAGGAGTTCATGATGTATTTCATGTGTCTCAACTACGGAGGTATGTTCGTGATGAGACCTATGTTTTGGATCACTCGGAGTTGACCGTTCGGGAAGACCTGACTTTTGAGGAGCGACCAGTCGAGATCAAGGATCGAAGAGAAAAGGTTCTAAAGAACAAGGTTATCCCTCTTGTGCTAGTTTCTTGGGGTAACCGATCGCATGGAGAATCTACTTGGGAGCGAGAAGACGAGATCCGGCAGAAATTCCCTCATCTTTTCCAGTAGTTAGTTATCTTGTACTCTTGGAATTTCGAGGACGAAATTCTTTTGTAGTTGGGTATGATGTAACACCCGAGCCCAATAATACTATGTATATTACTAGTTGAGGGTTATTTATTGCTCTTTCCAATTTTCCTGATTTTCTGGTGTTTATTGCTAAATTTTACCCGGTTAAGTCATTTTGGCACATAACAAATTTTAACTCCGAAAATGAAATTTAAGATGTCCATGTTAGCCTACTCGTCGCCACTAGTCGCGTAGTAGCGTCCGCGTGTCGAGATTCCGTTCCGTTTGGCTAAACGGGCAAGTTTGGACGACTACGCGCGCGTGCAAGTGTCCGACTTGGGGGCATGCTTTTTAATCATTAAACACCTATTTTCAAAATTTGGAACCCGCTTAAAATCATATAATTTGAATTTGGAACCTTTGGGCGCAATCCGGGCGCGATTTGGAAATGTTTCATTTCGCGCCAAAACGGCCCATTTCAAGTTAATATCTTAAACAAATTTTATACGTATATATATATATGTTACCTAACTAAAATCACTCAAATCCTCAGAATCTTTTCTCCTAACTGTTCTCTACCTCCTGCAACCAATCGCGAGGGGGGATTGCCTAATCGTGGGCCCCGCTCTCTTTCCCTCAGTCTCTCTCTCTCATCCTCACAAATCTCTCTGCCTCTCTCCTCTTTCTCTCTCTCTCTCTATCTCAACACCTCTCTCTCTCTTTCCATATATATTTCCATGCAACAGCCGCCTCCTCCCCTTAACCCACCACGAGCGAACCCACGCGAAACCCTAACCCCAGCTCACGCAGTCTCACCGCCGGCCTCCTCGAGACCTCGCCGTCGCCGCCCTCACCACCTCGACCTCCACCGTACCCACCTACCCTCTTCCTCCTGCTCTCCCGACAACACCCGCGCCTGCACCCAACTCCGAACTCGCCTCCACCCTCGCAGACGTCGCCGTCGACGTCGCCTCCGACCGTCGACGCCTTCCACGACCCCCTCTCACACCCCTCGTCGAGACCTCGTCGTCGTTCCCTCCTCCCCTCGCCGGAACAGTGAACCCTAGCCTTCATCCTTCGCCTACCCCGCTGTTCGCCGGAGAAACGTGCCGGCGACCCCGTCGACACCACCTCCAACCACCTCCCTCTCTCCCACGACCACCAGAGCCGACCCCTCTCCTCCAGCTCGCCGCAACACCCCTTTCCAGCGATCCCCGAGCCTTCCAGCCGTTCCAGCACCCTCGCCGCACCTCTTGTTCGCCGCCGGTGGGTCCATCGCCGTCGGGCTCATCATAGTTACCCCTGTCCCTCCTCTGTAAGCATTCCTTTACTTTCTTTGGTGCAAACCCCGCTGATCTTGTATGTTATCTTATTGCTAACTTGTTGCCGTTAACCGTTGCCAGAATCCGACCGTGCCGTCTGACGAACCCGACGCTCCAGCGAAGTCCCCTGGTCCGTGTGATCCCGTTGACCTCTGTCGGGACTCGATCCGTGGCCCGTGCTTCCATATCGCTGTTTCTGCCGACATCGCATCCGTGTTTCGGTTTGCGGAACCGCCGAGGCAAGTATCCGAATACTTGCTTAACATGCTACAACTTAATCATCATATTATAACTACACAACTAATATAACATCGATACCTTTTATAACCTGGAATTACTAGCCACGATTATCCGTAACCTTAAATCAATGAAATCGTTGCTCGCTTTAACCGGTCTGCTTTTAAGTCATAATTAACTAATCAAACCAAGTAGACCATCCCCTATTCATTTGTTAGAATCACTCATGAGACAATTATTATGCTTAGTTTAAATTCATGCAACTCCATTACGTAGGTTATCTATATCGCTTCACCTTGTGGCTTTTGCACCCCAAAGGTGCGTGAACCGGATTAATATGAAAATACAAACATCACTGTGTTCACATAGAATGATAACTGTTATTTACTGTTTCCTGCTACTGTTCATTATTTGTTACTATACCTGTCATCATCATATACCTGATTGCATTACATATTGACCGATCTTGATACACCTGACACATGTACTGATACACCGGACACAACACCCTGTACATATCGACTCTACCTGTTGAAAGTAACCTGACCTGTTACCTGATCTCATGCCTAATGCCGACGAACCTAACCATTCCTGCTGTCGATCCAGACAGACCTACCTTTACTTGACTTGTGTTGGCATTAGTTCTTGACTACTGAATACCTGACTGACATACATAGTTTGGGGGTATGGGGAAATCAAAGGTGAAACCGACTTGTAACTCAACAGTTCGATACATTGTTCTGATCAGTCTTACGGGCTTGGCCAGCTCCGGAGTGTTGATGCTGACATCACTCATCTATCCTACTACCTTTTACTGCTTAGCGGCACGTCTCGGATTCAGCCCCGAGAATTATGACCGTGGTCCCGGGCACGCACGGGATACTATTGAGTTACATCGACGATTCATCAATTGGTTTCAAAGACTATAGAGTAGAAAACCTGATAGGACAGTTTAGTCACTACTGCACATTACCCTGTTTATTACTTCTTATTACTGCTTTATTCATGTTCATGCTTGTATTGTTTATTACCATGTTTATGCTACATTACTTGATATCATGACGCGCTGACGTCTGGGTTTTGCATGGCCCAGATTCCGTGCCCTTGACGTCGACCGAGCAGGAGTACTTCAGCCAGCAGGCTGAACTGTGAGTTCTTGAGAGTTTAGTTTATTTATGTCATTTCATTTCCAGATGTGAGCCCGCATTATGGGACATACTGTTTATTCATTGTATTGGATCTTTAGCTTCCGCACTTATTGTTTATTGATTCCTGTTATTATGGATTTGGACATGTATTAGTTTAGTTTATTTTTTACTGTTCTTGATATCTTTACAACCGTAATGTGACTGCGGATGGATACTTCCTACCCATAGGTAGCATGGTTGGCTATGTCACGTGCCCAAATCTTGCGTACTCTGGGAAGCGGGGCGTGACATGGTTATAAAACCATGTCACGCCCCGCTTCCCAGAGTACGCAAGATTTGGGCACGTGACATAGCCAACCATGCTACCTATGGGTAGGAAGTATCCATAGGTAGCATGGTTGGCTATGTCACGTGCCCAAATCTTGCGTACTCTAGGAAGCGGGGCGTGACAGTAATAATAACACGATAATATCGAGTTGTAGCAAGGGTAATAATATAAGCATATGAGCAATGTCAAGTACTCATGTCCATGTCACAAAGTAATTATATGTCATGTATATTATGTATGAATGCATCATCAAATGGGTGTGTCCTGCATAGACACACAAAATCATGATAAAACCTGAGTGCCCAGTATCAACACTCGAAAACATCATGAAACCGTGTCCATCAGCGACACATCATCCTCATATATCTCGGGCTCCATGAGTCCGGATCAGCCCATATCATCTGATCTCATGACTATGGTCGGTATTCTCCGGATATCCATCGCGCCAACTATCACCGGTCGGCAGTGCTCCCCTGCCGGGCTCAACGTCTTTCTATACGGCCTTCTTGCCCCGGGGTACCGCACCAGGTCCACCATGCACCCGCAGACAGTGTCTCCTCGCTCCTCACATCGGGTAATCATATATCATATATGCTCCAGAACCGAGAAATCTCATGGTGGACGTCACACATCATATTAAGGAAAACCGCATTTTTCTTTTAAAAGGAGCATAAGTTTTCAATTTCACATGCGGTTTCCTAAATCCAGAAATCTCATGAAAATCGGAATCTCATAATCATGAGTTGATAATGAACAACGAATATAGGCATAGAACCTAACTACAGTACATAACCGGAATGTAGGTATACGAATGTATGTGGCCTCTAAGTAAGAAATGCAATATCTAAATTAGCATGTGAGAGCAAGAATACTAACAATATAATTAAACTACCAGCTATCAGGTTATACGAGTAAGATAACAGTTTCTAATGTGTATGTGACATGGCAATTACCGATGATGATGTGTGTGAGCCGTCTAGTAAGTGTACGTGCAACATACGCATCATCGGTAATGGTGCATGTGTCCTAGCGGGCAAGATCATAACAGCTAATGAAAATACATGTATACAAAATGAACATGACAGGAAATAAACAGTAAATGCAATATTATAAGATATATATCTATATACGAGCCATACAGTTATAGTATTAGAAATAGCGTGAATCGTTGTTTTGGAAAAGTAGGAGCTACGGTGTTTTGAGAAAAGAGATATCATTTTGAAAATCCGTAGCGTCCCTCGGATTGTCTTTTGAAATACATACGATTCTTTAGTTTTGGAAATAGGTATGACTCGAGCCTAATCTAACATCTATCTGAGCAATTAAAAAACTAAACTAAGAACCGCGTCGAAAGTAAATAGAAATCGAAAGCATATCCGAGTCGATATATCTAGTAGTCGGCGATCCAGCCTTATAGCATCACGTACGGTAATATCCATCCTACGGCATCCTCAAGTCAAGAGTGCGGATCAATCATCATATATATATATATATATCGTACGGTATAGTCCGGCATACGGTATCCTCAAAATTGAGGGTATGGGTCAAATATCATGTATAGATCACAGTCCGTACGGTATCATTCATCGTACAATATCATACTCAGGGGTAGGGTCTAAGGTCACGTACAATCTATTATCTCATCGAATCACATGTTATCGCATGTTATGTATGTAACGCCCAACGATCCTTTAATATATCGCATCATGTACGATGTCTCATATCAAATCATATATCATCTCTTGACATCTTGTTCGATCATATCGACTCAAAACCATATAACATATCATATCCTCATCTTACACGTGTATGTGTATATATATATATATATATATATATATATATATATATATATATATCAATACATCCACACACACACACACATATACATAAACCCACATATCATTTCAAGTGTGTGTGTGCACGTGACAAAGCAAACCGACGACTCATGACTAAGGGACTAAACTATGAGTAAACTATCCTACAAGTACGCTTAATCTAACATATAGTCTCTTAGAAACCCTATTTGCTAGGTATCCAAGTCTCGCATAAACATATATATATATATATATATATATATATATATAGATAGATATAATATATATATATAGAGAGAGAGAGAGAGGTAGATAGATAGATTTCCTACTCTACGGTTGCGGGGGTGCTATACGCCATCCACCCGACTTCCCCTGTAGATATATATCTACTCACCTTCGATCCTCGCTTACTGAAGTCAATGATGCATTGCTCTCCCTTGTCGTCCCGAAGTCCACACGAAAGTACCTACAGTTTAAACACGTGGTATCGTAAACACGAATCGAATACGAAAACCAAAGCGGTACACGAAACACACATAGGTTAGAACCTATGGTCTACGCATGCAAGAATAACAACAACTCTCGACGTCGACGTACAAACGTCAAACGACCGAGTCAAAACCCAAACACCAAAACTCTATTCAGTAAAAGTCGTAAAACGAAAACAGAAACTTTGAAAAACATCTCCAGATTTTGCCTCAGGTGAAATTGGGACATTTTGCATATGTGGAGGGTCTAATTACAGGATATAGGAGCTATGGACCAAGCACAAACCAAATTGACCATACCCAGGCCTCAAATTACGGCCAATTGGGTTAAATCTGCGGCCAAGGGTTAGGGTTAGTGTCTCGGGTCTCGGGGGTAGCTTCTGTGTCACTTGCATGCTCGCTGTAATCGCTATATATTTTTCAGGTCCTCCGGGTCATAGCAGATCCCTAAATATCATTATAAATCCCACAAAATCCGATATCGACAGATCTAAAGTTCAAGTCTTGGGGTTTAGTCTCTGGTTTTGTCCACAGTATTAACACTACAGAGGTTGTGGTTACTAATTACACCTCAATACATCTTTGCAATACAAAATATCCCTAACCTCATCTTGGAAAATTCTAACATCACTAATCTACACAAGTTCAACTCTAATGTACTATAGTAGGGTAGGATAGCTAATAACTTAGCTAAAAGTATAAGATTTATCTCATGGAGCAACTTAAGAAAAACCCTAGATGCTCCAAAGTGTTCAAAGCCTCAACTTGATCTTACCATGGGGTTTGTAGTGAGGTAAGGAATACTTTTTGTGAAGGTGTGATGGAGCTCCTTTTCAGTCCTCCGTCAGATATTGTCTTCCGTTGATCTCGCGGTGGACTTAGTTGATTATCCTCCGTTACGTGTGAGTCTCAATGGGTTTTTGGAGGAAGAGGTGAAGTGAGGGAGTTGATGCCGAGTACCTGCAAAGAAGTCCCGGGGTGGTTTGGTACCACCAAGGACCCTCCGACGCTCAAGTTAGTGATGAGATCCGAGAAGAGTAACGGCTTAAAGAGTAAAAAATGGCTTACTTGACCCCTATGTGATGGGGTTTTTTATAATGGCGGCAGCACGCAGTAGAAGGCACGAGAATCTCGCCGTCGGTTACGCTCCCGACGTCACGCCCGCGTAAAGAGCGGATCACCCATTAATGGGGATCGAGTTGGCGTGGAACGTGAGATATTGCTGGCGGAGAATCTGTGCATGGCGAGATTTGTGGAGCGGCGGTTACGCCTGTGAGTGGTGGAGTTGGTCGGTCGGAGGGACCGAGGAAGATGGTCTCTGCGGGAGAGCTCGGGAACGAGCGAGGGGGCCGAGGTATCTTGGTCCTGCGGTAGCTCGGAGGCGAGCTGAGAGGCCGAGGAGGCTAATTTGCAGGGGGCCCTGAGGTGAGCCAGCTTTGTGCTTGTAGGTCGGGTACAGGGGTGGCCTGATCGGCCCCTGTGGGCCCTCTCTTCTGAGTTCTGGGACACGTCACCTGCCACGTGTACCGATCTGGAAGGTCGCCAATATAGAGCATCATCATTAGCCCCCCACTCTTGTCCCGACCAGCTGGCGGGTCGGGCCAAGAGTGGACTGCCGGGCCGCCCGGGGAGAGCTCCCTCCTAAGATTTCGTCAGGACACGTCCCCGGGCTGTCAGCTGCCTTTTCTGCCAGCGAATCAGGGCGAAATCTCCGCATTTAAGGAAGGTGCGATGGTTTGTGCATCCTGTCACTGAAGCGACTGTCTGCGTGTCAAGCGTCGGTTGGCCGACGCGACGTGTGCAGACCTGCGGCGTCTGATGGGATGCAGCCCGTTGCGGGAACGACAAGCGGAGCGATCGGTCGCCGAGTTGATTTCGATCACTTGCCAAGTGTGCCAAGCGCTTCCGAGAAGGAGGCATCTCCATGGCCCCGAAGTCGAGGGGTGATTACTCGAACTTGGATACACCTGATGTCTCTTGTTGGGTAGGAAGCTACCCGCTGGGGATGCGCCGAACAGGAAGAAACTCGGCGGCCTCGCGATGAGGGCTTCAGATCCTCAGCGTCTGATGGGCAGGAGGATGCCCGCTGGGGATGCGCCGAGTAGGAAAGAACTCGGCGGCCTCGCGATGAGGGCTTGAGATCCTCAGCATCTGATGGGCAGGAGGATGCCCGCTGAGGATGCGCCGAGCAAGAAGGAACTTGGCGGCCTCACGACGAGGGCTTCAGATCCTCAGCATCTGATGGGCAGGAGGACGCCCGCTGGGGATGCGCCGAGCAGGAAGAAACTCGGCGGCCTCGCGATGAGGGCTTCAGACCATCAGCGTCTGACGGGCAGGAGGATGCCCGCTGAGGATGCACCGAGCAGGAAGGAACTCGGTGGCCTCGCGATGAGGGCTTCAGACCATCGGCGTCTGATGGACAGGAGGATGCCCGCTGAGGATGCGCCGAGCAAGAAGGAACTCGGCGGCCTCGCGACGAGGGCTTCAGACCATCAGCGTCTGATGGGCAGGAGGATGCCCGCTGGGGATGCACCGAGCAGGAAGGAACTCGGCGGCCTCGTGATGAGGGCCTCAGACCATCAGCGTCTGACGGGCAGGAGGATGCCCACTGAGGATGCGCCGAGCAAGAAGGAACTCGGCGGCCTCACGACGAGGGCTTCAGACCATCAGCGTCTGATGGGCAGGAGGATGCGCGCTGGGGATGCACCGAGCAGGAAGGAACTCGGCGGCCTCACGATGAGGGCTTCAGACCATCAGCGTCTGACGGGCAGGAGGATGCCCGCTGAGGATGCGCTGAGCAAGAAGGAACTTGGCGGCCTCGCGACGAGGGCTTCAGACCATCAGCGTCTGATAGGCAGGAGGATGCCCGCTGGGGATGCACTGAGCAGGAAGGAACTCGGCGGCCTCACGATGAGGGCTTCAGACCATCAGCGTCTGACGGGCAGGAGGATGCCCGCTGAGGATGCACCGAGTAGGAAGGAACTCGGCGGCCTCGCGATGAGGGCTTCAGACCATCAGTGTCTGACGGGCAGGAGGATGCCCGCTGAGGATGCGTCGAGCAAGAAGGAACTCGACGGCTTCGCGACGAGGGCTTCAGACCATCAGCGTCTGACGGACAGGAGGATGCCCGCTGAGGATGCGCCGAGCAAGAAGGAACTCGGCGGCCTCACGACGAGGGCTTCAGACCATCAGCGTCTGATGGGCAGGAGGATGCCCGCTGGGGATGCACCGAGCAGGAAGGAACTCGGCGGCCTCGCAATGAAGGCTTCAGACCATCAGCGTCTGACGGGCAGGAGGATACCCGCTGAGGATGTGCCGAGCAAGAAGGAACTCGACGGCCTCGCGACGAGGGATTTAGACCAACAGCGTCTGATGGGCAGGAGGATGCCCGCTGGGGATGCACCGAGCAGGAAGGAACTCGGCGGCCTCGCGATGAGGGCTTCAGACCATCAGCGTCTGACGGGCAGGAGGATGCCCGCTGAGGATGCACCGAGCAAGAAGGAACTCGGCGGCTTCGCGACGAGGGCTTCAGACCATCAGCGTCTGATGGGCAGGAGGATGCCCGCTGGGGATGCACCGAGCAGGAAGGAACTCGGCGGCCTCGCGATGAGGGCTTCAGACCATCAGCGTCTGACGGGCAGGAGGATGCCCGCTGAGGATGCGCCGAGCAAGAAGGAACTCGGCGGCCTCGCGACGAGGGCTTCAGACCATCAGCGTCTGATGGGCAGGAGGATGTCCGTTGGGGATGCACCGAGCAGGGTAGCTGCTCGGTGCCTCTTGGCGAGGGCTTTGATCCTTGACGCTAGAGGGGCCACGAGAGGCCTGCGAAGGATGGCCGAGCAGGGTAGCTTCTCGGTGCCTCCTGGCAAGGGCTTTGATCCTTAACGCTGGAGGGGCCGTGAGAGGCCTGCGAAGGATGGCCGAGCAGGGCAGCTGCTCGGCGCCTCTTGGCGAGGGCTTTCTGATCCCTGGCGTTGCGGTAGGGAAGCTACCCGTCAGGGATAGCTGAGCGAGGGATCCTCGGGCTCGACTGCCTCTGGGAGGACTTTTGATCCTTCAGGACGGGGACCGAGCAGGGTTACTGCCCAGTGCCTCTTGGCGAGGACTTTGATCCCTGTCGGTTGTGGTAGAAAGCTACCAGCCAGGGATAGCCGAGCAAGGACTCGACTGCCTCTGGGAGGACTTTGGTCCTTAGCGCGGGAGGGGCTGTAAGAAGCCTACCAAGGACCCTTGGCCGGGCAGGGTTACTGTCTGGTGCCTCTTGGCGAGGGCTTTTGTCCTGAAGGATAGCCGAGCGAGGGATCCTCAGGCTCGACTGCCTCTGGGAGGGCTTTCTGATCCCTGGCTTTGCGGTAGGGAAGCTACCCGCCAGGGATAGCCGAGCGAGGGATCCTCAGGCTCGACTGCCTCTGGGAGGGCTTTCTGATCCCTAGCGTTGCGGTAGGGAAGCTACCCGCCAGGGATAGCCGAGCGGGGGATCCTCGGGCTCAACTGCCTATTGGAGGACTTTATGATCCCTGGCGTTGCGGTAGGGATACTACCCGCCAGGGATAGCCGAGCGAGGGATCCTCAGGCTCGACTGCCTCTAGGAGGACTTTCTGATCCCTGGCGTTACGGTAGGGAAGCTACCCGCCAGGGATAGCCGAGCGAGGGATCCTCGGGCTCGACTGCCTCTGGGAGGACTTTCTGATCCCTGGCGTTGCGGTAGGGAAGCTACCCGCCAGGGATAACCGAGCAGGGTAGCTGCTGGGTTGCCTCTTGGCGAGGGCTTTGATCCCTGGTGTTGCGAGTAGGGAAGCTACCGGCCAGGGATAACCGAGCAGGGTAGCTGCTCGGCTGATTCTTCATGAGGTTTCCCCCGACCATCCAGTTGCAGGTATGGGGAACAGGAACGGCCGTGGGGAACGTGCGCGTAGCACGTGTTGGAGATAGTGCCCTCAGAGTCAATTATTAGATCACAAGCACGTGATTGCAATGATTGAGGGAGGACCTATCCCGGTAAGGACAGTCTTACTCGAGATGATAGTATGCTATCTGGTTTACCTTTATCATCGTGTACTGCTTTAGGTGACCTGACATGTCGCTATTGCACGTTGATAGAGCCCCTAGGATTCTTGCTTGACTGCCAGCAGTATGAGGGCGATCATATAAGTGAGAGCTGGAGTCTATAAGCACATCCTTAAAAGGTCCCTAGTCATAGGAGTTTCGAGACAGGGCATCGATTCTCCAGAGTAGACTAGTGTATACAGTCGAGACCCCGACGAGGGGCGGTGGCCGGTCTCACAAGCCATTGGTGTCAGTTGGATCACCTAAGATGTATACAGGTGCTCATTGGGTTATGAGTACACCGGACAGGACTCGCCGGGAACATGCTAGTTGGTCTTATACCTGACGTCAGATAGCAGTTCCCAGGTGACATGTGTACAGGTTAGTTCATCGACCTGGGGATCGTCATTTGTCTCGTGTGAGTTCCCACTGTACTTTGATTACTACCCTACCACGGCTCAAAGGAGTCGTGCAAACAGGTTTTAGTTGGGTACAGTCCCGAGCCACATGGAGGCAGTGAGCGGATCTTCGGGGGTTTCGTCTCTCCCGGTATTGGGGGTGAGGTCGCGCTGTGTCTAGGAGAGCCATTACACAAAGACCTTGGCCAAGGCAGGTGATTTACTGGTAGGTATTCCAGTAGTATCTCAGGGTGTTCTGGGCTACACTCCGATACGACTTGTACCGCTTTTGGGGGTCTGACTTTTACCAACCCCCTAGGCCCGACATGCGATGCTCATAGACGAACGGACCGGACTGTACGGATATTGTCACTGACAGGCTCAGTAGGGTGTCAGGATGAGTTCGCTCATCGACGTCCCTTTTAGTCAATAGTTGGTGGCCCGTCACGTATTGGCTTATACCTCTGACGTGCTGGTGGTTAAATCCACAGCCATAGTATTGACGAGTTTTTAGAGTCCACCACACTTTCAGTTACTCAAGCTTTCGGGCGAAACGCTGTAGAGGCCGTATGGAGATATGGCGGGGTCCGATCAGATACGTGCGGTATTGCACGGATCAGGATCGGACAGTTTTGTACTAGTGGCCGTATGGTTATATGGCAACGTTCGATCAGATACGTGCGGTATTGCACGGATCAGGATCGGACGGATATTACTAGCCGGCTTTGGTTTAAGCCGGATCCTAGTATAGTACAGTGTAGATTTTGTCTCATTGCATTTGTATCCGGACGGAATACAGATGCGGGTGTGTATGCACAGTATGGGGTTTTCCTGTAATTTATTACGGGACCAGTTTTCTGGAGTTGCCAGTTTGCATTCCGTTCCGGCCGGTTTTCCTTTGTTCTTTCCCGGCCGGACTTTTCCGATGGAGGTGGTTATTTGCAATTGTGCAAATAACTTTAGTGGAGGGGTTTTATTGCATAAGTTTTGATATGATAGCATCTTTTCTTTTGTTGCACCATTCTTGCGATAATGAGATTGGAAAGGGTATGGTTTTGATGGAAAGAAAAGCATGGTTGATGTTTCTTTGTCTAGGATGTGGTCACCTCTTCTCATCTCCTACACTCACTCTCCTTCATGGTTGATGTATGGATGATTCATTTTTCCTCCACCATTCTTTTCATTAGTGGCCGGCCATATTTTTGAGAGGTGAAAGAGTGGTTCATTTTGTGAGTAGAGATATATGTTCATATCATTATTCATGCAAAGATTGAGAGCTTCATTTCCCTCCAAAGCTCAATCTTCATTCCTCCATCCAAAGGCAACAAACCCCAAAGAGACAAAGCACTACACTTCCTACAGCACATCTTGAGCATGTCGAGTTGCCGGCTTCATGCCCGAGTTGCCTCGGTATAGAGGCGGGAGCCCGTAAAAGATGCAGGCGACGTGGTGCCCTTCCGGCGAGGAGGCGACGACCGGAGATCCCGCGAGGAGATCGGAGTGGAGATGAAGACCGGAGGACTCGGATCAGTCGGTATATCTCTAACTCATTCTCTTGTTAGCCTAGACTAGTTTAATGGCATGATCCGGGGTTTAGTGCGCGGTGGTGCCGGTTTGCCAAGTCCGCAAAAATTAAAGTTTATCACCGTTTCCGCGTTTGGCCGTCGGATTGACGGCCGGGGCGCCGCCGTGCACTTACAGTGGTATCAGAGCCTCGCCATTAACTTCGTCTAGCTTTGTTTAATGTGTTTTACGTTTCCGATCGAACAAAATCCCGAAAACGCGTATTTCAAGCACATCAGTTTCTGTTGAAAATTTTTGGTCTCGAAAAATTTTTCAGGTTGTAAAATATTGATGTACTGGAAAATCTAAGAGCTCTGTAAAAATTCGACGAAGTAACTCCACAGTGGGAGCGCGGAACCGCCGCAAAAACCCCCTTCCCGCCGCCCTTCCGCCGCACACTGTGGAGATCACTTCACCAATTTTTTACAGAGGCCTTCTGGGCTTAAAATATGGGTTTTGGAATATTAAAATTGGGCCCAGGTTTTCTGTGAGTGCTACAGTTTTGATTGGGGGCCTACTTGTTAATTTTTGATCGATCGGATATTTTAAACACATTTTTCACAGTATTTACATTATATCTGCGACCGTGAATGTCACTCGATCGGTAAATCCTGTCTAACTGCTATAGCCCGGTTAGACGGATTTGCGAACGTGACTTTCACGTTGATGTTCTATGTTTATGCTGTGATGTTGCGGATCGGTCGTGGGGATAGCCTGGTTGCAATGCTAGTACAGTTGTGGTGGTATTATGTACATTTGATATTGCGGGGCGAGCGTCCGACTTGTGGACTGCCGTCACTGCCTGTTTGTATTATTCTTTTGGGGCACGACCTGGTTGCGGTCGATGTACCCGGTGTATGTATATTTTACTTTCTGTACTAGGATTACCCCGCGGTGGGGTGCACGGATAGCCGGGTTCTGGAGGGCAACGAGCCCGCATCTCATGGCATTGAGACGGAGGGGGCTTCACTCTAGGATTGGCGGGCTATTCGCCGCACTCGTAGGGGGTACAGGTTGACCCAGGAGGGGTGCCCAAGTTGCCGGATTTCGTGGAGTGCTGGGTGGTCCATTCACGGAGCTGAAGGGGGCTGCCTCGCTTCAGGTTTTGGCGGGTGACTTGCCGCGCCCGTAGGGGTCTAGGATTTCATTGCACAGGCTATCCACACGACCAGGGGAACGTCGGGTTTCAGTAGTGGCTCTGTGAAACCCGGGGATCTCAGATATCTGTATTGTTCTGTGATGCTGTACATTTCTGTGATGTTGCATTTTATCACGCCTTGAGCGAATATAATATATTGGTATATATATTAGTAGATGTTGTATATGTTTTTCATCCGCGCTAGTCCAGTCCCCGCTCTGCCGTTAGTAAGCTAACCTAACGGGTGATGACGGGACCCAGTGGCGAATGCGGATGGCATATACGTACGTCAGTATATTTTCGTTCTTTATTGGTGTGATCAATTGATGGGACTGCATTGATTCGGATCAATGCAAGTTAAACAAACCTATTCTGATGTTGTTGGAACACTTTTCAAAAAGCTGTTATTGCAAGGACGTTCACTTTTGTTTTGCATCGTGGTATTCATTTGGAATATCCTGCTCCTCAGTCGACGAGGCAAGGGCCGAGATCCCTTTACCGGGAGTGACCCCTTGGACAGAAGTTTGCGTCAGGGCATTAACTTCACTATAGCCGATTACTTTTGCTTTGCACCGTGGTATTCAGTTGGAATATCTTGCACCCCATTCTACGGGGAAAGAGCCGAGATCCCTTCACCGGGAGTGACCTCTTTAGTAAAGGTTTTCGTCACTATATTTTCTAAAAAGCTATCCGTTCCTTCAACGAGATCAAGTTCATTACGTTAAAGGTTTTCGCCAGAAACCATTCGTAGCCCTCCGTCGTTTCAGATGGGTAGCACGTAGTATTCATGCTATATTTGTTGACCTTCGTCAAGGCATAGTGCATGGTAGCTGCTTGTTGCTTTTCTGCTACATAGATAGATGTGTTGGTTTGGGACAGTCGTATAGCCTTGTTGACCTTTGTCAAGGGCTTGTACGGGTGGGTTCAAATTAACCTGGACAATGACGGGTGGAACTTGACATGTGACTTATGATTTGTTGACCTTCGTCAAGGTCATAAGAGCATGGGGCAGAAATCACATCGGGAGTTTCAAAAGAACTGAAACTTGCCAGATATGCGCATACCTTCTGGAGTGTGATACCGTGAGCGGATTCCGTCACGTTATCATGCGATGAGAGTTGGATCCCGATTCCCACTGATGAGTTGGTTTACTCCTCGGGTGACCCCGACTAATTCTTCTTTCAGGTTTGGAGGAGAATTTGAGATACAGTGGGAGGTTTCCAGATTAGATTAAGTGATAACCATTCTGATCTAGGTTAGAGTGCACGCTGAGTGTTTCTTTTCTCTCTCTCTTGGCAGCGACCAATGACCCGACCCTAGACTATGACTCAGTAACCAAGTTGATCGAACCTACTTAACACTGGCTTTTGGATTGTCATAGTTGCAGACCTCATTGCCACTCCTACTTTTACCCTTTTCTCCAGGACACCCCGTATTACTACGAACGTCCACTTCCATTGGACAAAACCATCGTATGGTTATATACGAACTCGAAGGAATTTATTCGAGGATGGTTTCCGGTTCTGGAGAAAACAGGATAGGATTATTCAGTTGTCTTTTCTTTTCACCTTCTCTCAGGCAGCGAGTACTCCTTGGTTTAGGAGTAGTACACCTATTACGCAAATTGGATAGTCTTCTTCCAAACCATAGGCTGGTGCCGACCGGTAGGGAATGAAGAAAACCAGTTAGCTTAAACGGTGTACAGAAGGTATTAAGTTCAGACAAAGCAAGGGATTAGTAAGAGGGCAAAGTAAGTTGCGACTGCTATTCACGACCAAACCAAGTATTTCTTCGCCAAATCCTAAATCACCTTTGTATTTCTCCAGGACACTCCGTATCACTACGAAGATCCCATTTTATTGGATAATCCATCGTATGGTTATATACGAACTCGAAAGGAACTTGTTCCAGTTCGGGGATGGATCCTGGTTCAGGAGAAATAGGAATAAAGTACATTCAGGCGTCTTTTACCTTCACCTTCTCTCGCGTTGCGAGTGCTCCTAGGATTAGGACAGTACACCCTTTATGCTTTTTGGATAGTCTTCTTCCAAACCATAGGCTGGTGCCGAACGGTAGGGAAGGAAGAAAACCATTTGGCCTAAAGGGGTGTACAGAAGGTAATGACTAAAGACATATGAAGGGATTTGGAGGGGTGGCAAAGAATTATACGGTTACAGTTGTGAATCTGGATGAGGCATTACTAGGAATACCAGGAAACCCCAACGAAACATTTCAATGTTTCAGTTTCACTGTGTACTGTTAATGGAAAAACTGATTTCCCGATTGGGCACTTGCTCCAGGGTATGTATTTACCAGGTTTGATTCTCACATCTGTATGGTTTTACAGATGATGAGTGGGAGTAAGTTATTGGGAGTTGGGTGATCATCCTCATTATATCGGAATTCGTTGTAATTGGCGATATTTGAGGATGCCACCTGGGTTGTTTGCCGGTCGGCAAATATTTGGTTTTGAATATCCGCTGTTGTGCACCAATTTCAAATTGATATATCTGTACGTCTATTTTTATAGAGTGAGATATACCTTTTGATATTATGTCGATGACATTTACCTATATCAGTGGATGGTTAGGTAAGGAGCATTGAACAGCGGTGTAATTCTTCTTAACCAAAAGTACAGTTTTCAACCTACGACACACAGTGAATGAGTTATCAGACTCAAGGGACTTATGCAGAGTATTGTATGTTGTCCAGGGTCCATCAGGACAGAGGGGTTGGTCCTCGTACTGTATTCTGTTTACTTATGACTTCTCTAGTTCTTAGACAGGTGTTTCGTAGAAACACAGGGTCGAAGTTTTGAGAAGTTATAGGTATAAGAATAAAGTAGAGAACCAGGTGTAGCAAGTATCGGGATTCTTCAAAGTGATCGAAGATGTAGATACTTGTGTATGGTATTCAGTTGATAGTAATGATAAAGAGAAATTGCTTCTCTTTCAGGTTACTCATAATTGGAAGCATTCCTAAGTTGAGTAACGCTGATCGGCCTCTCTCCATTTAGTTGACATGCACTGGAGACAGCTGCATGATTTGAATATGGTTAAATTAAATCAGTGCATCTGGTTCTATATTGGATGTAGAACAGTTCATATCTTAATGTAGTTAAGGTACGGGGAGTTGTCCGGCTTATGATTAAAACCAGACACTGGACAACTCAAGGCACGTTTCTGTAATGGCTGTTTGTGGGTTGACCCAGGCTATGACGAGGGTTGACTTTCTACCATTTGGAAGATCAATAGTGATATTGTTCTTCACTCGCCACAATTTTAAAAGAAATGGATTTTTTTTCAGAAAACAGTAGTGGGAGTATGGTAGAACTGGAAGTCATTCCAGAACCGCAGACGATTACTGAAGATTTGATAAGGAACCTCAAGATTCAATCTGTTTTGACATTCCATTGGCCACTCCGCAGATAAGGTGGGTAACTTTAGGCACTCGAGAGGTACTCCGGTAGCCTCAAGGACGGTGACAGGGAAGTTCTTGTTTACCCACACTCACCATTGTTGCTGTTCCAGGCTGCGAGACCCGGCGGGAAGATGAGTATAGCGTCGTTCTAAACTTGCTTTAGAAGTGCACGTCTGTATGACTCTGGCAGAGGGTTGTCGTAGTCAGTGGGAGCAGCGGAAGCATTGGTGGACATCAGACTTATGTCTATTTATAGACTAAAGCAGATGTAGCGGAGATAGATCATCTATTTCTGATGTGACAGTCATGGGTTTGACGTCATCAGAATAAGGGATGGATCTGTTGAAAAGGTAGTAGGAAGTGATATTCCTATACTACGATCGGTTATACTTTGGTCGTCACACAGTGTTTTCTCCACAAAAGGAATTGGACATTATATCAGACATACTGGTTACTGGATCTATGGTTTTAGATCTAGATTTGGGTGGTTTTCCAATCAGGGTACTTTGACAGCATTCTAAGAGTATTTAGAATGGACGACTCCTGGCACGGTAGTATACCTGCAGGTAATGGAGTCACCCTCTCTAAAGGTGTCTTATAGACTAAAGTAGAGAGGGATGTGCATGATTGGCAGATCACTTGCTTAGGCAATTGAGTCAATCATGAGATGTCAAGTACCACACCAGATGTTGTTCTTGCACTAGATGCAATAAGTTGATATTGATCCAATCCTGGGGAAACAGTCGGAAGCAGTTTTAGAACATAAGTGAATGTTCTAAGGATATGATAACGGCTGCCTCTTTTAGGAGACGGTTATCATTCCAGGCTTCCAAGGTGACGTGGACGACAAGGAGGTTGTCAGAGTTATATTTTTCCTTCTGACGAGGGGCAGTATTTTGGACAGGTGGTCCGAGGCAATACTGAGGGTGGCGTGGCGCAGGATACTGATTAAGTTCAGTTGACGATACAGTCTAAGAAGTTTGGATTTGGAGTTCATTTATGAGCTAGGTCACATCAGACATCCAGACATTCTAAGACAGGTATTGCTCATTTCGGGAGATGGTTTTCTCCGCGAACTTGAGATATAGAGAGACATAGAAAGAAACACCACAGGCGGATCCACTCACTGAGGCTATTCCTCGAACGCAATAGTTTCGCAAACGGATTTTGTGAGACTGACTAGTAGGGGAGTTGGGTGTTCGGTATCACACAGGCTGTGAGTATGCGACATCGCAATAATTAGCCTTGAGTGCAAGTGGGAGATTGTTGGAGATAGTGCCCTCAGAGTCAATTATTGGATCACAAGCACGTGATTGCAATGATTGAGGGAGGACCTATCCCGGTAAGGACAGTCTTACTCGAGATGATAGTATGCTATCTGGTTTACCTTTATCATCGTGTACTGCTTTAGGTGACCTGACATATCGCTATTGCACGTTGATAGAGCCCCTAGGATTCTTGCTTGACTGCCAGCAGTATGAGGGCGATCATATAAGTGAGAGCTGGAGTCTATAAGCACATCCTTAAAAGGTCCCTAGTCGTAGGAGTTTCGAGACAGGGCATCGATTCTCCAGAGTAGACTAGTGTATACAGTCGAGACCCCGACGAGGGTCGGTGGCCGGTCTCACAAGCCATTGGTGTCAGTTGGATCACCTAAGATGTATACAGGTGCTCATTGGGTTATGAGTACACCGGACAGGACTCGCCGGGAACATGCTAGTTGGTCTTATACCTGACGTCAGATAGCAGTTCCCAGGTGACATGTGTACAGGTTAGTTCATCGACCTGGGGATCGTCATTTGTCTCGTGTGAGTTCCCACTGTACTTTGATTACTACCCTACCACGGCTCAAAGGAGTCGTGCAAACAGGTTTTAGTTGGGTACAGTCCCGAGCCACATGGAGGCAGTGAGCGGATCTTCGGGGGTTTCGTCTCTCCCGGTATTGGGGGTGAGGTCGCGCTGTGTCTAGGAGAGCCATTACACAAAGACCTTGGCCAAGGCAGGTGATTTACTGGTAGGTATTCCAGTAGTATCTCAGGGTGTTCTGGGCTACACTCCGACACGACTTGTACCGCTTTTGGGGGTCTGACTTTTACCAACCCCCTAGGCCCGACATGCGATGCTCATAGACGAACGGACCGGACTGTACGGATATTGTCACTGACAGGCTCAGTAGGGTGTCAGGATGAGTTCGCTCATCGACGTCCCTTTTAGTCAATAGCTGGTGGCCCGTCACGTATTGGCTTATACCTCTGACGTGCTGGTGGTTAAATCCACAGCCATAGTATTGACGAGTTTTTAGAGTCCACCATACTTTCAGTTACTCAAGCTTTCGGGCGAAACGCTGTAGAGGCCGTATGGAGATATGGCGGGGTCCGATCAGATACGTGCGGTATTGCACGGATCAGGATCGGACAGTTTTGTACTAGTGGCCGTATGGTTATATGGCAACGTTCGATCAGATACGTGCGGTATTGCACGGATCAGGATCGGACGGATATTACTAGCCGGCTTTGGTTTAAGCCGGATCCTAGTATAGTACAGTGTAGATTTTGTCTCATTGCATTTGTATCCGGACGGAATACAGATGCGGGTGTGTATGCACAGTATGGGGTTTTCCTGTAATTTATTACGGGACCAGTTTTCTGGAGTTGCCAGTTTGCATTCCGTTCCGGCCGGTTTTCCTTTGTTCTTTCCCGGCCGGACTTTTCCGATGGAGGTGGTTATTTGCAATTGTGCAAATAATTTTAGTGGAGGGGTTTTATTGCATAAGTTTTGATATGATAGCATCTTTTCTTTTGTTGCACCATTCTTGCGATAATGAGATTGGAAAGGGTATGGTTTTGATGGAAAGAAAAGCATGGTTGATGTTTCTTTGTCTAGGATGTGGTCACCTCTTCTCATCTCCTACACTCACTCTCCTTCATGGTTGATGTATGGATGATTCATTTTTCCTCCACCATTCTTTTCATTAGTGGCCGGCCATATTTTTGAGAGGTGAAAGAGTGGTTCATTTTGTGAGTAGAGATATATGTTCATATCATTATTCATGCAAAGATTGAGAGCTTCATTTCCCTCCAAAGCTCAATCTTCATTCCTCCATCCAAAGGCAACAAACCCCAAAGAGACAAAGCACTACACTTCCTACAGCACATCTTGAGCATGTCGAGTTGCCGGCTTCATGCCCGAGTTGCCTCGGTATAGAGGCGGGAGCCCGTAAAAGATGCAGGCGACGTGGTGCCCTTCCGGCGAGGAGGCGACGACCGGAGATCCCGCGAGGAGATCGGAGTGGAGATGAAGACCGGAGGACTCGGATCAGTCGGTATATCTCTAACTCATTCTCTTGTTAGCCTAGACTAGTTTAATGGCATGATCCGGGGTTTAGTGCGCGGTGGTGCCGGTTTGCCAAGTCCGCAAAAATTAAAGTTTATCACCGTTTCCGCGTTTGGCCGTCGGATTGACGGCCGGGGCGCCGCCGTGCACTTACAGCACGCACATCGATTGTGCGGGGAGGCGAAGCGCCAGAGTCGTGTCGTTTCGATTCCGCCAGAGGAGGCCCAATGATCGCCCAGCGGACGAGTATCGGCCTGTGAGATCTGTGGCCATGGGGCGTAGCCTGTCGGTGGTCGGCCGTGCCGACGAGGGCAAAGTCTTCTGGAGGCAGAGGAGCGGCGATCGGAGGCCCTGGCCTGGCCGTTTGGACTTTAGTCGGTCTATTCGGCCGACGAGGGCGTTGATGACGGTCGCCGGAGGAGGTCCATCCGCACCTCCGATGAGGGGGAGGCGGCGGATGGTACCTGGGTCTTCAGGGTGATCGCACGCCATGTGGATGGAGATCAGAAGGCCAACTTTGTTCTTGTGGAGTTTTAGTCTCCCGCATACGGCACCAACTGATGGAGCTCCTTTTCAGGCCTCCGTCAGATGTTGTCTTCCGTTGATCTCGCGATGGACTTAGTTGATTATCCTTCGTTACGTGTGGGTCTCAATGGGTTTTTGGAGGAAGAGGTGAAGTGAAGGAGTTGGTGCTGAGTACCTGCAAAGAAGTCCCGGGATGGTTTGGTACCACCAAGGACCCTCCGACGCTCAAGTTAGTGATGAGATCTGAGCAGAGTAAAGGCTTAAAGAGTAAAAAATGGCTTACTTGACCCCTCTGTGATGGGGTTTTTATAGTGGCGGCAGCACGCAGTAGAAGGCACGAGAATCTCGCCGTCGGTTACACTCCCGACGTCACGCTCGCATAAAGAGCGGATCGCCCATTAATGGGGATCGAGTTGGCGTGGAACGTGGGATGTTGCTGGCGGAGAATCTGCGCATGGCGAGATTTGTGGAGCGGCGGTTACACCTGTGAGTGGTGGAGTTGGTCGGTCGGAGGGACCGAGGAAGATGGTCTCGGCGGGAGAGCTCGGGAACGAGCGAGGGGACCGAGGTATCTTGGTCCTGCGGTAGCTCGGAGGCGAGCTGAGAGGCCGAGGAGGCCAATTTGCAGAGGGCCCTAAGGTGAGCCAACTTTGTG
Source organism: Agapanthus africanus (assembly GCA_030015575.1). NCBI lineage: Eukaryota > Viridiplantae > Streptophyta > Magnoliopsida > Asparagales > Amaryllidaceae > Agapanthus > Agapanthus africanus. The sequence continues at coordinate 216,121,652 of JASDDO010000008.1, forward strand.
CTTGTAGGTCGGGTACTGGGGTGGCCTGATCGGCCCCTGTGAGCCCTCTCTTCTGAGTTCTGGGACACGTCACCTGCCACGTGTCCTGATCTGGAAGGTCACCAATATAGAGCATCATCAAGGTGGTATGGTGTTTAGTGGTGGTTTTGGGGGTGTTTTGAGGGTGGTGGAGGAAGTGGAGGAGAAGAATGAAGAAGAGGAATGAGAAGGTGAGGAAAAAGATAAGGGAATGGTTCAAAGTGCTAGAACCTTCTCACACACACTCTCTCTCTCCCTCTCTCTCACCATGCTGTCATGTCCCAACTCACAATTATCTTTTCTTTTTCTTTTCTATTAAAACCCAAAACCATATATAAGTGCAAACGAAGAATGGTTCAAAAATATGTAACAAGTGTTTTGCAACATGTTTTGTTGCATGCCATGCACATAAATAAGATCAATGCATAATTAGCGACATATTAATCAAGTTTAACATTAACTTGCATAAAATTAATTGTATAATAATTTATAAAATATCCAAATCACATAAATTCTTTCGAAATTAATAATTCATATAAATTTTCCAATTATTCTTCAAACTATAAGTATAAGTCATATTACTTCATTGAAACCAATTTCTATATCTTTATAATATTCATGAAATTTATTATTTATTTATTTAAATTCCAAAAACAATATTTTATTTTTCTGAAATGTTACAGTTTACCCTTGAGTGAAGGTGTGCATAATCATGTATGTAGTCGTATCCACCGAGATTGAAAGTATCATCGTTAACCATGCGACTGTATCCCCGGAAACTATCTCCAGTATTACTATCAAAATAGTTCGTTGGATCTACATCCGATACTTACAACCGCTCCTTCTCAACTAAAAGTTCAAAAGAATGCCCATTGTTTGTTAAACTGAATTCTATCATCATAGATGTTGTTTAATCGTCTATAATATCCACCAATGCATTTCCACTAAATTGAAACCATATACAAGTTAACTTAACCTTACTTTTTCGCGGATCGTATTTCGTCATTTTAAACATTTTATTCTCAAGTTCAGTGTAAGTACTTGATATTCCTAATTGCATTGGTCTTGCACACCCGCCTACATACTCGGGACCTTATGCACTCGTCACAATCTTCCCATCGTACTTACATAGAACGATTAAACTTGAACTTGATATTATCTACATCAAGCAATTGAGTATAATTTGCATATTTATGATAATATTCACCGAAACTTAAATAAACTATAAATAAAAAATAAATTACCTTTGTTAATCAGGAACCTTGGTAGATCCAGTGTTAGCGAGATTGGGTTTCTTCAAGGAGTTGCTGATGCAAGAGCTTCTGAGGTAGAATGGGAGAGAAAGGGGTCGACTGACTTTTGGGGTTGTGGAAAAGTGGATTCGTAGAATCTGTTTTACCAAGTTTTATATAAATGCGGATTTCAAGAATCCGTCTTAATACAATTAAAGTAAAAACGGATTTCAGGAACCCGCCTTTCCAATATTTTTGGAAAGGCCTAAAAAATATTGGGAAGGCGGATGGTTGGAACCTTGTTTTTCTTATGTATCATGCCCGGAAAACTGAGTTCACGTCTACATGGCCCTAAATCCGTCCTTTTCTTCTAAATATAAATTTAACTACCCCGTTTTAATAAATTTAATATTAAATTAACCTATTTCCCAAGAAAACACCAATACCCACTGCCACTATTCCTTGAAGAAAGTAGAACATGAATTCATCCACCGCTGACGACGATAACGGGAACGCTTTTGCCGATCTCCTCAAATTCTGCAGCCGAGGACAAACCTTAATCGCCCAACTCCTCCTTCTTTCCGAACGCCTCCCCGCCCACTTCCGCGACCCCCGATTCGATCCCGTCCTCTTCGATCTCAGGTCCCGATCCCAAAACCCTAATTTCTCCAATCTTTTCGTTTGATGTTCCTATTTTGATTGGTTTTGTTTTGTTTAGGTACTTCGATTCTCCGAACGAGTTTGAGGCGAAGATCGAAGGGAATGCGGAGCTGGAAGAGATCGAGGATGAGCTTCGAGAATGTTGTGGGGAGTATATGGAGAGATTCTTCGTTTTTGTGAATGCTGCTGCTGTCTACTACTTGGAGTTACGCCAGTTCCTGAGTGATCTCAAGGTAAGCTGCGGTTAAGCTTATAGGTCTGAAAATATATTGATTTGTGCAGAAGGGCTAACTATAGATGGATGACCAATTTGTTAATAGTTTTGAGCGAATTGGCTAAATCACAGAAAGCTACCCTGAATTTTCAAGCATTTGCAAAAGGGTAAATTGGAGAGAGACCTATAGTCTTTGCCGTTACCACCATTATTATCAACACCCATGTTAGTATAACTTTTAAAACGCACCATCTTTTTTCCCCCTTCCCACGTAAAAAATAGCGAGACAATGACTATAATTAAATGGCTCATCTAATAGTTGTATGAGTTTGCATGTATGCATGTGTGCGTGCACGCATGTGTGTGTTTGCCCGCGTGGGTGCAGGCGCACTTGAGTTCAACAAGGGAGGCGATGATATCAGTAGTAGAGAGAGTTTGAGTTTCATCAGCACCTATGCAGTAGTTCGATTTAGATATGCTCGTGAATTGTGATTGGAAGATGCTAGATGAAATTCCATAACAATATTAAGATTATGTGATTCCAACTAAATCTCCAAATCACTTGTTCAAAGTTGAATTTCATAAATTATCATCATTAGTAACTAACAGTTCTCTATAATCGAGTTTAACTTGTTATATATTGTTATCATTAATTTCCACGCCAATTTCCTAAATTTTCAAAGAAACGAAAATGTTTAAGGAGCCAATATACTGAAAAATACTACTTTCACACCCGTGGCACACAAATTGAACTTTCTAGGAATTTTAGTTGTTTTTCTTTTGCTTGTTGGAAACATATGGAACATAGACACAAAAAATAATAAATTTGTAACAGGTAGAACACAAGGAAACTTACGTATATGTATGTATGTACGCATGTATATGTATGTATGTATATATGTATGCATGTATGTATGTTAAGGGGTCTGTGGATGGCCCTGCGAGTCCCCCTAGAAATCAGGAGTCAACAGGGTCGGGTCTTGATGTGTGTGGGACCCGCCTTGTCAGTCCCTATTCACAGGGGTTTTATAGGAGCTGATTTGTAGGCCTATTTATCTATAATTGTGCGCGCGCGCGGACATATATCTATATATGGGAAACATGCTCAATACCATTTGATTGAATTGTTGCTTGAACTCCTTGTTGATTGAAGAAACCTTTCCCTTCAATTGGTCATTTTTCACCAAAGACAGACATGAGGTAACAAATAAAGTATTTCCCTAAGATTTCGAATAGCCGAACCGAATTCAAGTTAATTATTTCACTTCGAAGAAAGACGATCAAACCATTCCTAATCATGGTCCTTGCAGATTTGATCATCCGTATAGGATAGAAAAAAAACTCCAGCTGTCTTTCTCTTTGAATGAGATCTCACTTTCAGCTACGTTTACAATAGCTATCTTTAACAAAAATCCCTTTTTTCAAATTCGGTCCTCCACTATTGCGGCCTGGTTTAATTCAAGCATGATACACTTTTTATTTATCAGGGGAACCCAAGTACTCTCTTGCAGATCCATGAATAGCTCTCAGGATTCTTTTTTCCCTTTTGGAATATACAGGAGTGAAACAATTAACCTATTGATATTGGAAGAGAAAAGATCGATGCCTCATTTCTGGGTTCCGGGTGATGATAAGTGATTCAATTGTTGATGAAGAAAGAATCCTTGGTTCTGTTCTACATTTTTACGATAGTAAAAAGGATCGATCAAATTCTATTGAGTTTGACTTTTAGTGATAGTTAGTTATCAAATGATTGAACTACTAGGATCAATTTACTTATGATACTTAGTTGACGTTCAGAATAGTATCTAATTAATTATGAGTTCAATAGATCTTGTTTAGCAGAACACGGATGTTCTTTGCACATTATCAAACAATCACTTATTCAGAAACCTCGTGTAGGGATAATAGTTCTCATTTCCAATCTCATAGAAAATCCTTATTCACAATCTCGTGTAGGGATAATAGTTCTCATTTCCAATTTCATAGAAAATCCTGATTCACAATCCTTAAATACCTAGCTGCAAACTCTTATTTTCCTTTCATTGTGGTATTTTTGAGCATGTTCCTGGATGGCAAGCCTAAAAATGATCTTAGTGATTGAAAAGAATCAAGAAGAAATATTTTATCGGCTTAATTAAACATGAGTTCCTACATACATATATATACGGAGGGTCAAAAACCACTTCTCCTATTATAGCTGCTGATGTAGGACTGAAGCTAATTACTAAATTATATTCATAACACTCCCTCGCACGTTGGAGCAAAGATGCCAATCATGCCAAGCTTGGACAGAAGACGAGTGAAGACCAGTCGAGAAAGAGGTTTGGTAAGGATATCTGCCAGTTGAGCCGAAGAGGAAACATGTTAGAGTGCAACCACCTTGTCTGTCACTTTATCACGAATGAAGTGGTAATCTATCTCGATATGTTTGGTTTTCTCATGAAAAACTGGGTTTTCAAGTATGTGGATCGCCGCTTTGTTATCATAGAAAAGTGTAGTCGGAAGAGAAGATGAAACCTTAAGATCTGTCAGGAGGGAGGTAAGCCATACCAACTCAATAACTGTTTGTGCCATTAATCTATACGCAGCCTCAGCAGAAGAACAAGCCATTACATTCTGCACAAGCCATTACATTCTGCTTCTTACTCTCCACGTAACCAAGTTTTCTCCCAAAAAACACAGTAGCCATTAGTGGAACGACAATCATCAATGGATCCTGCAAAGTCAGCATCTGCAAAGGCTGTGAGTGACAAAGTAGATGATAGTTTGTAGAGAACATCCTGTTCTGGAGAACCTTTGATATATATGAGAATATACTCAACTGCCTTAAAATGAGAGGTGTAAGGATTCTGCATATACTGACTCACTTTGCTAATGACAAAAGAATGTCAGGACGAGTGATAATGAGGTAAATAAGCTTTCCAACCAGACGTCGATATCGTTCTGGATCAGGTAGTGGAGGATCCGAGGGAGGGCTCAATCGAGATAGCTTGACTGTGGAATTCATAGGAGTGTCTCCTGGTCTATATTCCAGAAATCCTGTCTCAGATTGAAAATCGAGTGTATATGGTGACACTTCAATTCCAAGGAAGTATCTAAGTGACCCAAGATCCCTGGTATTGAAGTGTGAAGCCAAATGTTTTTTCATCTTGGAGATGCCAGCAGAATCATCTCCAGTAATGATAATATTGTCAACATACACCAGCACAATCACCCTGCCCTGAGGACGGCTGTGTAAAGAGAGATGTGTCGGCATGACTGTGTTTGAATCCAATCTGTCGTAGGACCGTACTAAACTTTTCAAACCAAGCACGCGGTAACCGCTTTAATCCGTATAACGTTTTATGTAGGGGATAAATCATAGACTTCCCCGGTCGCTCAAAACCAGGAGGCTGTTGCAGGTAAATAGTCTTCGAAAGATCGTCATTAAGAAATGTATTCTTCATATCCAGCTGATGAAGTGGCCATGCCTTAGAAACATCCAAGAATATAAGAACATGAACAGATGTCAATTTGGCAGCTGGCGAAAAAGTCTTAACATAATCTAAACCATACTGCCGAGTAAAGCCTTTGGCCATCAATCGAGCTTTGAGACGGTCAATTGTCCCATCGTGATTATGCTTGACAGCAAAAACCCATCGACAGCCGACAGTAGCAAATACCCTTCTTATTTGAAGACGGATGTACCAATTTCCAAGTCTGATTAGAGTGTAGTGCGGCGATCTCCCTTAACATAATTGCATACCAACCTGGGTGTTGAAGAGCTTCCTGAAAGAGTAAGGAAGAGTGATGGCAGACAAGGAAGAAACAAACTGATTAGCAGATGTCAGTCTATGATAGGAAACATAATTAGAAATCGGATGTGCTGTAGTACAGAAACGCTTACCCTCGCGTAAAGCAATAGGAAGAGAGATCTTCTTCTGAAGGCAGTGGTGGTGGAGCAGGACCAGTGGATTGTATCGGAGTACCTACAGAAGAATCGTTAGGAATAGAAATGGTGAGAGGAGGTGGGACTTTTGGGTCATGATGGTGATACACTTGTAGATAAGGGGACACAGGCGTAAAACTAGGGGCACAGGTCGAACAGATGAATCAAGCTCCGAGGAAGGTAGGTGAGGAACATGGACAAGAGAAGTGGGGTCCTTGACAGGTGATAGAAAATATCTGTTCTTCTAAGAAGGTCATATCACATGAAGTACAAACTTTAGAAGTGGTGGGGTCAAAGCAAACATATCCTTTCTGGGATCGTGGGTAAGCTATAAATACCATACGGGTAGCACGAGGATCAAGTTTGTCTATCTGATGACCTAAAATATGAGAATAGTATAGGCAACCAAATACATTAGGAGGAACAGGAAAGGGATTGCCCTATGGAAACAAAACAGAGAAAGGAGACTGGTTGCTTAGAATCGAAGAAAGCACGTGATTGATATAAAAACAGGCAGCTAAGACTGTAAAATTTCACAATCGTTTAGGGTTGCATATACAAAAGAAGAGAATGAGCTACCTCGAGCAAATGCTTGTTCTTTCGTTCAACAATTCCATTTTGTCGAGGAGTATAAGAACATAAAGTTTGATGCAATATGCCATGTGTTTGACAAAATGCATCAAAGTCTGCACTAATATACCCCTTAGCATTATTTGAATGAAGAACCTTTACAGAAACACCAAATTGATTAGTAACCCCAGCTACGAAGATTTTAAAGGTAGAAAAAAGTTCAGACCTATTACACAGAGGATACAACCAAGTCATGTGTGAATGATCATCGATAAATGTCACAAAATATTTATAACCATACACACCAGGAAATTTAAAAGGACCCTAAATATTGGAGTGAACTAAAGCAAAACGTAAGTCATGTCTTTTATTAACTGAAGGAAAAGAGGAGCGATGGTGTTTATCAATAATATATGATTCACAACTGAATTCTGATAAAATAAGAGAAGGCAACATAGTACGTAAAAAAGAAAGGAGGGTGACCAAGTCGCCGATGCCACTAGATGTAGAAACAGCTGCAGACATACCGGGAAGGTGATCAACATAGTACAGTGCAATATGTTCATGCCCTCCACCAATCCGCTCTTCGTCAGAAGGTCCTGTATTACAAAAGGAGATGGATAAAATGTTACGGAGCATTTAAAATTATTTGTAAGCTGACGAATAGAAAGCAAGTTTGGTTTTAAAGATGGCACAATTAAAGCAATTTTTCAGGTGTAAAGAAGTAAGCGATAAATCAGCAGAGCTAGAGACAGATGTGATATTACCATCAGCCATGAAAATAGACTTGTGAGGACTAGAAACACGATCAGACGGTCCATCACGAGACATGTGATGTGAGGCCCTGGAATCAGCGACCTATGAATTGGAATGAGAAACGAACGATATATACAACGGAGTAGAAAGATTGACAAGAGCTACAGAAAAAGTAGACGATGCAACTGTCCCCACTCAGCACTGGATAAAGATAAATGGCCTGTAGAAGAGGAAGGTCGGTTAGTACCAACTGGTGTGAATGTCTTGCGAGCTGTAGGTGTATCATCAGGACAGCCATGCTTCTCCCAACACCAGCCTTCGCGATAATTGCCACCGCCGCAATAAGTACAATAAAAGCCGGCACGACCACGTCCACGGGAACCACGACCACGAGTAGTAATAAGGGGACAACCACGAGCAGTAATTGAGACCGAACCAGAATCCATGATGAATGGCGCAGAGGTAAATCACGAAAGAGCGAAAATAAGGGTGTCTAACATCCAAGCAAGTACAAACGTGAAGAAGTCAGAATAGGACGATTGAATAGATCATCGTTATTGACCGAGAGGAGCGGAGACGACCATGCGGTTGTTGGTGAGGGCTATGACTAGGGTTTGAGAGGGCTGCGATAGGCATAGAGGAGGCGACATCATTGGAGGAGGAGGCTGTCTACAAGCAGAGGGCAGTAGCTATGGAGGCTCCGATGCGGGTGCAGGAGGCGTGGTGCTGGTGCGTGGTGCGGATGCGGCGTGATGCGGGTGCAACATGGTGCAGGTTCGACGTGGCACTGCGTAGGCGGGTGCAGGAGGCAGCGTGGTGCACGGTTGTGTAGGGTGTAGCGTGGTGCAGGGTGCTGCGAGAGCGGGTGCTTGTTGTGACGTGGTGAGGGCCGAGGAGGGGAGGTGGCGGCTAAAGCATGAGGAGAGGCGGCTAGTGGGGGGCTGAGGAAAGGGAATGAGGCGACCAGGGCATGAGGAGAGGCGGCTAGGGCATGAGGATTATGGTTAGGGATTGAGAAAGAGGATTATTGTTCGGTTTGTGGGAAATTAGGGTTTCCTCTCAATTCTTTTCAAAACTCTGGTGCCATGAAAAGAATCAAGAAAAATTATTTTACTGGCTTAATTAAACATGAGTACCTACATACATATATACAGGAAGGGTCATAGACCATCTCTCCTATTATAACCGATGTGGGACTAAAGCTAATTGCTAATTATATTCAGAACAGTGATATTGATATTGATGACAACGACGATATAAAAATTGATGCTATGGGTGATATTTATGATGACCTTGATATGGAGCTGCTAACTATGACAGATGTGCTAACGATGTATGCGACGCCAAAAATAGACCGATTTGAAATCACCCGTCAATTTGAATTAGCAAAAGCAATGCCTCCTTGCATAATATGGATTCCAAACATTCATGATCTGCATGTGAAAGAGTACAATTACTTATCCTTTAGTCTAATAGAGTCATGTCTCTTCAGGGATTGTGAAAAATGTTTCACTAGAAATATTTTTTCATTGCTTCGATTTATATTTCCCAAAAAGCATATCCCACTCTAATAGCTCCGAATTAATTAAATACATGCATTAAGATACGAGGGTTTCTTATTCCACAATGAAATCACTCTTTCATTCTTTCATATGGTAGGAGATTTCACTTGGAAAAGAAAATATTCCATACTAACGGATTATGGTCTATAACCATGGGTCTCAATGTATGTACTTACAATGAGTTCATATCAATTAGTATCACATAGAAGGAATCAATCAAAGAAACTATTACAATTATATCGACTTTTCATTGACAAACTTAGGATTTGCAAATCCTAGGTAAGATCAGTTCAGGATCATGAGGTCCTTTTCTATTAGATAGGAAAGACTGCAGCAGCACAAAATGCCCTTTTAAGTTCTAAGTATTTGTTCTCTCTCTATGTGTGTGTGAAGAAGAAATCACGTAAGGAAGAAAGATTCTTATTTTTACAAATCGTACTACGAACTTGGAACGAGCATGAAGAAATTAACGATGTTTTATCTTCTGAATTGATTTGTCAAATCATTCGCTCAAGATTTTTGATCTTCACTTGATTCGGTGAGAAACTTGGACCACTACTTGTGAATTCGTCAAGAATGATTCTGATCTAGGTCATGGCCTATTAGGCCCTTTTGGGAATGAAGTCAAGTTTTTTAAACTATAGTTTCATTAAGTTAGCAAAACCAAACTCCAAAATCTCAACTGTCTTGTTTGGGGATCATTTTGAAGTTGAGATAACTGCAGTTATCTCAGCCCAAATGTTGAGATAACTGCAGTTATCTCAACTCCAATCTGATCCAAGTTATCTAAACTCCATTTTTGGAGTTTTAGGGCTTGGAAATTACAGTTTGCATACCTCCTACCTCCATTTAAAGTAAACTACAGTTAGCCTAACTCTATGTAGGAGGCGCACTGGTGGGATCCTCATGGACATAAAAAGATTGCAATGATTATGATAATAATCGAGCGACATTAATTTTTCGATCCAAATCAAGAAATATGTTATATATGATGCAATATAGATCTATTTCTATCGTTGATTAAAGGTATTTTCTATGAAAATACGAATTAGAGTTTGAAAAAAGGGAAGAGGCCCTCAGCCCGAATAGACAGAGAAAGATTTCTTCAGTCATATAGTTTGGGTTTCTAGAATATGGAACCGTTGTAGGAGTTTAGTAGATTATACTGAATTGGGATTCCCCAATTCGGCTGTGTCATTTAGGCCAAGCATGTCATTTATCATAAAGAGGATGAGCTTCAAGAGAATGATTCGAATTTTGTATATATGTTATATTAATTTATATATGTATATAGAGTAATGATATGGTGAGATGGTTAAGGTTAATGTGAGATGACGAATTTTGACCGTCGGATTTAATCCAACAGCGTAGATCCCAATTTAATTAATTCCTTTTCTTCGAGGCTTTATCGCCTCAAGCCGGGCACAAATTTCCCCCCTCTTCTTCATCATCAAGGTTCCTACCTTTTAACGGCTGCCGTTACATACCTTTCTAGAGTTGATCATCAACACTAACAAAGAAATTGAAGGTTTTAACTCTTTTTGAAATCGGAACTGATGCATGTCTTAGGGTTTGAAGATTTAAATTTTAAAGAATTAGGGATTCGGAGTTGGTCCTAATCAGAATCCTATTGAACAACAAAATATTCAATTATTAGACAAAAAATTCTTGTTTAGAGTATTTAAAATTGATTTCTCTCATCTTTTCATTAAAATAGCTGATGGGTTTGGGAGGAATTATCTAGAACTCCTGGCATGAAACCCTGAACATTAGAGATAAAAACACCATTTTGGAAGAAAAGAATGCTTGGACCTGTGAAGCTTTAGGGAAGTGAGAGAAAGAAAATTATGAGAGAGAAAGTGATTAAGGGAATGTAAAATGGATAGATTGGGATTAGCCCATATTTCTTTTTATATAGGCATTGCCATTTAACAATTACACCCCTGCTTAGTACCTATGCATTGCCATTTAACAATTACATAAGACGGGTCTTCTAGAATACGTTAGAAGCCCGTATGCAATGCATATATTCTAACACCTCCTCTCAAGCTGGAGCATATATATCATACATGTCCATCTTGTTATGGATAAAACACACTCTATTCCTTTCCAAAGGCTTTATGAATAAATCTGCAAACTGATGAGCATATTAAACATAATAAGTATCAATGATCTCATCTTCAACCTTTTCTCGCACAAAGTGGTAATCAACTTCGATGTATTTTGTATGCTCGTGGAATACAGAATTCGAAACGATATAAATCGCGGCCTTATTATCACAGTATAGTCGCATAGAAGAAGTGAGCCCAAAATGAAGCTCTCCAAGCAGAAAACTGATCCATACAAGGTCACATGTAGTGTTCTCCATAGCTCGATACTTTGTTTCTGCACTGGAATGAGATCCTACACTCTGTTTCTTATTCTTCCAGAAGACCAAGTTATCTCCTATAAATACACAATATATAGTGGTGGACCTGTGATCAGATGGGGACTCGTCCAAATCTGCATCTGTGAATCCTGCAATCCGAGATGCCCATGATCTAAATACAGTAGACCTTTCTTTGGAGCATTCCTAAAGTATCGACGTATCCGAATCACCGCATCCCAATGGGCAACTTGAGGATTAGCCATGAATTGGCTCACGGACGCTGACAGGATATGCAATATCAGGTCAATCGTCGGTGAGGTAATTAAGCTTACCAACAAATCGTCGGTATCTTCCGGGATCCGCAATATTGTGGACACCAGACTATATTGATCTTTGAATCTTTTTAAATGGAATTGCAAGGAAAAGGAATGGCAAAAGCAAGCAATGGAAGAAGATAGCATATAGAAAAACCTAGGACATAAGGCGCGCAGTTGCTGAGAGAGAAACCCAAAATGAAGAGGTGTTGGGCTGGAGTGTTGCATTGTTTTAGTGTTGGGACCACAATTTTCTATGGAAGTTAATCTTAGCCATTGAAAATTAAATCAATGGCTAGGATCCTAGTAATGGATCCTCCAGTGCCACCTAGGCACGGGAGGAGATTTGATTCCTTGTGAGTGGGTCTGTCCTTGATTGAAAAGACTCTTCTTTTCCCCTATGCATTGTAAAGAGTTGTATTGAACATGCATTTAATGTATGCACTGCACTGTGCCTTCTCTTTTTCTTTAATTTTCATCTCCTCCTTTATTCCTTTCTCTTGTGCCCCTCCATCTCTTTTTTTTTTTGGAAATCAGAAGCAAGTATCACCATGAAGACTGTCACAACATCAACCAAGACTTTCGGTTAAGTCAATTACCCAATTTCCTCCTTATTTTCTTATTGTTGGGAATTCTTGGGTCAGTATCGTTGATGTTTCATTGGTAGCGTTTGGGTTTGCATCGGCTGATTAATAGTTCATAGCTGCTGATATGCACTTACTTTTTGATATCGAAAGAGGTATAATAGTTTCGGACCAGTTCCTGCCGAGAAAACGCCTGAAACTTCTATGCTTCGACCTAAAGCTGTATTTAATGGTACAACAAGGGGTAGTGATAAACCTAAATGAACATATATAGAGTCTATTACTTAAAAGGGAAATGCTAGTGGTCAATTTAACCAAGAAGATGGTCTTTAACAGAGCAGAATAGAAGAAAAAGAGTAATATAACTGATCCCAATAGTTTGGGATAAAAGCTTGTTGTTGTTGTTACTCCAAGGAGGGGATGTACACAGTTGGTACATTGACATTCTGCAATGTGATAGGTCATGTCTTATGTAAATTTAATCATTTGCAGTATCCAATACCGGAAACATTTTTTGCATCTACCTGCATACTATGATCGTGATTGGCTTGTTCAACTATTGTTAATCATGCATCTACCAATCTACCGTACTGAATCTAGCTACTGTTTCCCCCCTGAAACTCTGAAAAACCTTTTACTAAATATTTTACTTTAGGTCTTCACTTTTTGTTTCTTATAATCTCAGTGCTATCTGTTGTATATAACTTTTGTTGTACAGGAAGGTGCTTATATGCAATGCACACTTGATAGAGCATCGGAAAATGGAAGTGGGCTGAAACTAATGGCAGAATCCATGACATTCTTTGGTTGTCTGTTACTTTTGATGGAGCATCTCTTGGGCGGTTTTGTTCGGGAGAAGCTTCTTGTGGCACACATACGCCATGATCGCTGCTTTAAAACTCCAAATCTTGATATTATAATCTTGCTTTGCCGTGCTCATTTGGCAGCCGCTGGCTCAGTTCGTCAAGACAGTTTACCATGTCTTAACCCTGCTATGGTTTCCATACAAAAGCCAGGGGATCTCTTAGGGAGATTTCCATTTCCCAAACTTGTCGTGGATGCTGTTATATCTCGTCTCTGTGATGGTGATATTTACAATAAAACTCGCTACTATTCTGATCCCCAACACCTCACTGTGGCATTATCATTACAGGCTGGATGCTTGTATGTGCTGTTATTTTATTCTCCAGAGTTCCTCAGTAATTGTTCTATTATGCGGGATATTGTTGAGCGGTTCTTCAAAGATTGTTGGGTTCTTCCCATATTCTTATATTTTTCTGTAGATCTATTTGTTTCGTGGAATGCATATAAAGAAGCAAAATCATCATTATCCTCTTTTCATTCTTCATCTTTAGTGAGAGATCGCAGCCAATCTTTCTGCATTCAGGTTAGTATATACACATTTAAGCTGTTGATACTATCTAGTTCTATCTTGTTGCAGTCTCTGATGGGAACTTGAGGACATTCATACAATTTCCCCCCCTCTAATGACTTCTTCCTATTTTGGCCAACTGTTTATACTTTCCAACCTCCTCGGCAGTAGAGAATTTTATACATATTCACTATCCATGCCATGTTTAATATGCAAATAAGCGAACAAAAGACATGTTGGCACCTTCTGTTATTTTAAATATTTTCTCCACTTTTCAAATTGCAAACCTACGGTCTCCATTTTCATCTACACAGTCTAGAAAGTTTGGAATAAAACCTTGGTGCTTTTTGAGGTTCTTTGCATATTTGTTTTGGGCTTTCAACATGTTGGATTCATTTGATATCTAATTTGCCATAATTTTGGTTGACATGCACTTGGTCCAGATGTGGGGCCTCTTTGATCATCTACTTCTTAAGCAATTATGTAGGGAAAGTTGACGTGGGAGAAACCGTCAGCCATGAATTGTACATGGTCCGTTTATGGGTTAAACAATTCTAGTAAAAAGATGGGGGCAGTGGTTTTGCTTGTAGTTATTATTCTCATTTCCATTTGGACTTCTAGTTTTTGTTTTTGTTTTTGTTTTTACATGCTGCTGAACCAAGTCAAGTGAACGACATAATTAGCATCTGGTGGAGTTTAGAAGCTTCGATATCAAATTAGTAGCCCTAGCGGTTCTTTATCGACAATGGACCAGCGACTTCGCGTTAAATCTGCAGTTGTCTTGTTCCACCAGATCCACCAAAATTCTAGGTTTTATGTAGAAACCTTGGCTACAGTTGTCTTACACTGTAATTTGGCGTCATGGAACCTTTTTTTGGATGCCAACCTTAAGCTTTAGTGTCCTTTTTAACTTAAATGGGTCACGCGTTGTTGCTAAGTTGATGCAGCATGTCATGCTAGATGCTATGGTATGTTTATTTGCACCTAACTCATGAAACATGCATGAAAATAGAGGCTTCATCCCTCCCCTAATATGTGTGTATGTTTTTCAAACTTTTCATATGAAGAATTAAAATACAGTGGCCATTTTTATTCTTTAAGTGAAGTATGCAAATGGAATAATTTCATCACTAGCTCTATGAGACTATGACTAATCATGCTACTTAACTAATGGTTTGCAGATAATCATATTTTCGTATGATTACAAGACCATTAGTCATTTAACTTTAACATTAACTTGCTGAATGATATATGTTTATTAGAATAGTAGTGTACACGGATTTATTATATGTAATTAGATGCTTAATAGGAGTGTAATAGCAAAATGACTTTGCGTATATAGAGGATTGGGCTTAGGCAAATCGATCCATTTTTCATTGCTATAATCTTTTTTCTATCTCTATTCACATGGTATCAGAGCCCTCTAATCTGAACCACTCACTCCTAAAGATCTAATCCTAACCACTCATTTCATCATCATCACCAAACTAACCAAAAATCTAACCCTAACCCTACCAGCCGCCGCAGCCACCATTCTCGCTGGACCTCCAGCCGCCTCGATGACCATCGAATGACCTCGCCGGACCTCCAGCTCGCCGGATCGACACCGATCAAGCGCTGGAAACCTAGATCGAGCCCCTTTTCCATCGATTTTTTTAATCTAGATCTAAAATCGGTGAGGTTTGGGGGCTTGAATTGATCAATTTGGGTTCGACTTGAGTCGTTCTACGCTGTTTTGATGCCCTAGATATTTCTCTTGGTCGATTTGTGTTCGTTCTCCCCTGGATGGCGATCTGAGTTTGAGTTTTCTGTCGATTTAGGGTTGAATCTGCTGATTTGTGTTCGAATCTCTCAATTCTCTAGCTTAAGATCTTTTAGTTTTTGGTCTCTACTTGGCCGATTTGGGAATTTCTTGGCTAATTTGAGAGAGCTTGTTGCTGATTTGGAGATTTCTTAGAGTGTTATATTTCTCATTTGCTTGATTGTTATGTTAATGGTGTTAAAGGGTTTGCACTCTCGAAGATTGTAGTCCGATTGAGTTTGGCGATTGTATGATTTGTGGTTGTTTAGTTGTCGTTTGATTGGTTGGGAGATTGACGGTGGTTCTTTGTTGAGGAGAATTAGAGATGGACAGTAAAATTGAAGGGAAGTCGATCTCTTCTATGGATGTTTTAGCCACCAAGATGGTGGATTTCAAGTTTGATAATCAGAATTTTCATAGTTGGAAGCTCATGGTGGAGCGTTATGTCAAGCGGAGGAGGAAAGGCGATAATTTGGTGAAGCCTTCTCTTGATCCACTTACCACCGAGTGGTAGACAAATGACGCACAACTAAGTCATCTCATGCTTAGCTCGATAGAGCGACGGATAATGGATGTGCTTGTGCACTTGAGATCCGTAAAGGCGATTTAGGATTAGCTCCACGAGTTCTATTCATCGCAGCAGAGCCTCTCGAAAGCTTATGATTTGGTGCATCAGCTGTACAAGATTCAACAAGAAACTCGCTCACTGCACCGGTATTACTCCGAGTTTCATCGCATCGCTTAGGTGGTCTCGAAGTTGTTCCCGATCACTAGTGATGTTGTGGAAATGAGGAGGCGACATGAGGCTATCCTTGTGATCATTTTCCTTGGTGGGTTACGGCCTAAATATCAGTCAGCTCGTCTGGCCTTGCTTGGGAAGTCGGATATTATTCCTGCGACCACTTATCATACATTTCACCAAATTTTTCAGTCGGAGATCACTGATGAGCAGACTGTATCTGGTGAGCACGGTGCTCTCATTAGGCCGTAGAGTTCTCCCATATCTTACTTTCCATGAGGGAAAGAGGGAGCATGTCGTGGAGGAGGTAGTGCCGGAGGCAGAGGACGAGGAGATCCTCATTTTTATGATTACTGCCATCAAGAGGGACACATTCGCAGTACCCGCTGGAAGCTGAATGGGAGGTCTTCTTGTCCTGTTGCCCGTGCATATGTTGGGATATCTTCAGCACCCTCTACCACTTCGACGGATTCAACATCGTCCGAGAGTTCTGTCAAGTCTATGGCGGAGGAGATTGCTTGATTGCGACTTTTTGTGATCTCGTCTACTTCTAGTAGCCAGGCTGGATCGGCTACACCTCGGGTTTCAGCTGTGACCATTTTGGGTCTTACGAGAGGTAACAACAACAATCGAGCCTTTTATCCCAAGCATATGGGGTAGGCTACATGAACCAACATGAGAATCACGCCGGGTCCAGCACATGAATCCTCCGCCTCCACTCACTCCTATCGAACAATATACTTTCATTGAGGCCTTTGGCAACCATGTCTTTTCGCATCACCTCCATCCATATTTTCTTTGGTCTTCCTTTCGCCCTTTTGACATTGCCCATATCGAGAGTATTCATTCGTCAAACCGGTGCTTGCATAGGTCTGCGTCGCACATGACCAAACCATTTTAGCCGGTTTTTCCGCATCTTCTCCTCCACAGGCGCTACACCAACTTTTGCACGAATATCCTCATTTCGCACCTTATCTTTTCTAGTGTTACCGCACATCCAACGAAGCATGCACATCTCTGCTATGTGCATCTTCTGTGTATGATGTTTCTTAGGAGCCTAGCATTCTGTACCATATAATAAGGCATCCCGAATAGCGTTTCGATAAAACTTCCCTTTCAATTTTAACGGAAAGTTACGATCACACAAAATCCCTGTTGCACTTCTCCATTTCAAACAACCAGCTTGGATCCTTTGATTAATATCACTATCGATCTCCCCATCCTTTTGGATGATGGAATCTAGATATCTAAACTGATCGCTCGATGATATCTCTTGCCCATTCAATGTTATATCAATATGGTTTTGACTTCTCTGTTTACTAAATTTGCAATACATATATGCTGTCTTGGACCTGCTCAATCTGAACCCTCGAGATTCCAACGTTTGCCTCCATAATTCCAATTTGGTATTAACCCCTGTTTTCGTCTCATTTAGCAGAACAATATCATCAGCAAATAGCATACACCAAGGTACCCCATCTTGGATAGTTCTAGTAACCATACCGCATTTATTATTTCGACCTCTGTACATCGTCCATGTGTAATTGATACGGGTGCGACGGATCATATGATAGGAGAGCCATATTGTTCTCATATAGGCTAAGGTCTGGGTGTACCCCAGTGACCTTAGCGAACGACACCACCTCTGCTATAGAGAGAGTGAGTCTGTTCATGTCACATCACAATTACCTTTCTTTACTGTCTTATATTTGCATGGGTTTTCTTTCAACTTACTTTTCATTAGTCTGCTGACTCGAGATTTGAACTGTGATGCAACTTTCTTTTCCGGTGGATGTATTTTTCAGGAGCTTGGAACGAGGCAGACGATTGGCACAAGGACTGAGGTTGACGAGTTGTACCATCTCGATGAGCATCCACGCCTTATAGCCTGCCCAACAACATCCATATCTGGTTTTGATGCCCATTGTCGGTTTGGTCACCTTTCTTTACAGACCTTGAAGAGGATTGTTCCCTCTCTCGGTACTTTATCCAATTTAGAGTATGAGTCTTGTGAGTTGGGTAAGCATCATCGCTTTACCTACCCATTTCGTGTCAATAAGAGAGCTGATATACCTTTTGCTTTAGTACATCATGATGTTTGGGGGCTATGCCCTGTTGCCCAAGGAGGCTTTCGCTATTTTGTGACCTTTATTGATATTTTTCTCGAGTCTCATGGTTCTATTTGATGAAGCCTAGAAATGAAGTGTTTTCTCATTTCCAGATATTTTGTTCTGAAGTTTAGACTCAATTTGGAGTCACTGATAGTACCTTGAGAAGTAATAATGACAATAAGTATTTTAGTCCGTCATTTAGGGAGTATATGAAGAAGCTTGGCATTGTTCATGAATCTTTTTGTTCTTATACCCCAAACAAAATGGGGTGGCAGAAAGGAATCAACATTTGTTGAAGGTTATTCATACCTTTTTGTTTCATATACGAGTGCCTAAATCTTTTTGGGGATGCAGTCCTTACTGCCAATTACTTGATCAATCACATGCCTTTCTCTGTTCTAGATGGACAGGTTCCTCACTCTACTTTGTTCCCCTCGATGACATCTTTTCCTGTTCCTCCGTGGGTCTTTGGGTGTGTTTATTTATCCATGATCTCCAATTTTGGGTTCTAAACTGGACCCCAAGGCCATGAAGTGCGTTTTTTTTGGTACTCTCGGACTCAAAAGGGATATCGTTGCTATAGTCATGGATTACGTCGTCGGTTTATATCGGCTGACTTGACTTTTCATGAGTCTACCCCATACTTTTTTACATCTCACTCCTGTAGACATGGACTGTGACTTTCTTTTAAATATCTCATATCTTTTGTCATAAGACTGATGGAATCGGCGCTAAGGTCGCAACACTTGCGGACTCGGCGGATGCGTGAGCATGTCCGATCGCCTATCGGTAGACCCTAGCTAGATCTGTGAGCTCCCGGATAAGCGTGGTGGCCGACCGCCTTGCTGTACATGCTCTGCGGTGTAAGGAACCCGTCCAAAGCTCCAATCCCATCAACAATTGGAGCAACTAGCTGTATGGACTTGCTGGGTTATAGAGGTAAGAGATGTGAATAAAAACTCTTTCTAACTTTTCCTCTCTAAAACTCCATCTCAAAAATCAAAGAGAAGATGAACAGTAAGAAGAAGAGAACGGGAGCGCTCTCTCATTTTTATTTATAAAAGAATAATCTAGAGAGTAGAAAATGATAGCTTCTCTTATGCCATCCCCCTCTCTTATGAGATGTATGTGTTTAGAGAGGGTGGCCCCACCTCTTCACATGCTTCTCGCTTTTGTCATCTAATGACTTAGAGAGGTATATATATGTAATACACACACATCACAAGCATTATATACTTAACTAGGGAGAGCGAAATAATATGTATCATATACATAATAAGAGAGCAAGAGAGTATCAAATACATAATACTAGAAACCATCACACATATTATTATTGAGTCAACACTTGACTTAATATTCTTATAAATAAACCGGCCAATATATCATCCGTCTGATTAAATCGCGTGTATCATATACACGTATTTGATCGAACATCTGTAAGTATTGCATACGCACGCCAGATCATTATTTCGCCCGGGCAAGCACTTTCGTTGCCCGGGGAGGCACTATCTTTCATTTCTATTTCTAAAAGAAACACTATCAGATTCAATCCCCTCATGGATAAACCCACAAGCTCGTCAGCGGTACTAGCTGCACGTAACAACTATCCACGTATCATCAAGATAAAGGCAGGTTGACGAGTAAACTCATCCAGACCCAACAAAGTCTATAAGCGACGAATGCCATACGATCCGATCTCTTCGTCAAAGAGTATCACATACCGGATCTGGACAGTGGAAACCGTCATACCCCCAATAACCTGATAAGTCACGCAGACATCGAACTTATAACCATTAAAGATACAACTGATAACACTTATCAGTTTATCTCATCCACCACGACCGTGAGCTTCTGGTTATAGTCATGTCCTGCACAGCGCGATATCGCTCCTTATACCGGGAGAGACGAATCCCCTCGACCGCTCTGCCTTCATATGCTTCGGGACTGTACCTAACTAAAATCTGTTTGCATGACTTTAAAACCATGGTAGGGCAGTAATAAAGTACAGTGGGAACACACACAAGACACTGACAATCTCAGGTCAAGGGATTACTATCGTCACCAGAGAACTGCTATCTGACAATAGGTATAATACCATCTAGGTGTTCTCGGTGAGTCCGTCCAGTGCAATTCATATTCTAATGAGCAACCGTATACAATCTTTGGTGGGAAATACCAATGGCTATGGGATCAACCATCGTCCCGATCGGGGTCAAGAAACGTATACACTAGTCTAAACTGAAGTATCGATTGCCCAGTCTTGATACTCCTACGACTACGGACATTTAAGGATGTGCTTATGGACTACCCAGATCTCACTAGTATGATCCCTATCATAATCCTGGTAGTTAAGCAAAAATCCCGTGTTTTATCAATATGTATTAGCGATACGTAATAACAAGTAAAATATATACACATGATAAATACAAACCAGATAGCATACTATCATTTCGAGAAAAATTGTTCTATCCGTATATGCCCTCCTTCCATTACAATAATTGCCTTCCTACAATTACAATAATTGCCTTGAGGGCATTATATCCAACAATCTCCCACTTGCACTTAAAACCAATTATTGCGGTATCGCATACCTCCATCTTATGTGCTATCACATACCCAGTTTCTCTACTAACAGTTTCGCAAACCGTGTTCGAGAAAAGGTCTTAGTGACTGGATCCACTACAATGTTTCTAATTTTATCTCTCTATATCTCAATCTCGCGGAGATCAATTTTCTCCCGAATCAAGAGATGCATGCCTTAGAATTTATTTGGATAGATGACGAGACCAAGTTTATAAATGAACAATTTTATCCAACTTCTTAGGTTGTATCCTCTGCTGAGTCATAATCAGCGTTCAGCGCCATGTCTACCTCAGTATCCCGTTTGGAACCTTTTCCAATATACTGCTACTCAGAAGAGAGTAAACTTATAACGCGTGACAGACAATCTGTCATCCATGTCAACCTGGAAGCCGAATCGGTAACTGCCTCCAGTTGGAGGCTGCCATTACCATACACCAAGAATATCCTCATATATTCTTCACTGCTTTCCTTTGTTTATCCATGATTAGACTAATATCTACTTACTACAACAAGTGTATAAGCAACATCTGGTCTGGTACATGACATCGCTTGATTGACCTTATTGCCGAAGTAAGTGGAATGTTATTCATGCGAGTTCTTCTCTAAATTAGTCGGGAATACATCTCTTTAGAGAGGGTGACTCCTTATCTTGCGGGTACACTACCGCGCTAAGAGTCGTCCATTCTAAACACCTTTGGAATTGTGTTAGAGTATCCGGATTGAGACAATCCCAAAATCCATCTAGATCTATCTCTATAGATCTAGTCCTCAGATTAATTGATATATTGCCCATATCCTATATGGAGAAACTAATGCGACATCTATAATTTTACTGAATCATAGCATAGTATCATTTTCTATCAGAAGGATGTCATCCACATACAATATGAGGAATATGACAATACTCTCTACTTCCTTACAAATACTAGGTTCATCTACAATTTTGATGAAGTCAAACAGTTTGACTGTCACATCAAAACAGATGATCCATCTCCGCTATGCCTGCTTTAGTCTATAAATAGACTTAAGCAACTTGCACACGTTCCGCTGCTCCCACTGACTACGATAACCCTCTGGCAGAGTCATATACACGTACACTTCTAAATTTCCATTTAGAAAGATATTATAGTCATTCACCTGTCAGATCTCATAGTCATGAAAAACAACAGTGGCAAGTTATATCCGTATGGACTTCAGCACAGACACCGAAATAACAATTTCTTCACAATCCACACTGGGTATTTAATAAAAACCTTTTACTACAAGTCTAGCCTTATTAGGTAACTACTTTTTCATCTGCACTGATTTTCATTTGGAAGATCTACTTGTTCCTAATGGATTTTACCTCTTCAGGAGCACTAAACAAAGTCCTCACTTTGTTGCAGTGCATGGAGTCCAACTTGGATAACTCGGTATCCAGCCATCAGTCGGAAGTCAGTACAACTTATGGCCTGCTGATAGCTAGTAGGTTCATCGTCACATGATGCAAACCACATTGTCACTGTCTACAAGGAAATCGTAGTATCTTTCAGGCGACCGAGGTCACCTACTAAATCTGCGGAGTGGCTAAGGTTTGTCGGGATAATTGAATCCTTAGGTTTTATTAAATTTTCAGTAATCGTTTGTGGTTCTGGAATCTCTTGTAGTTCTACCATACTCCCACTAATTTTTTTTGCAAGAAATTCCTTTTCTAAAAAGACGGCGTGTTAAGAACAAAACAACTTTTTATCCTGAAAATGGTAGAAGTTAAACACTTGCGGAAGCTTAGGATAACCCACAAACTGCACATTACCGAAATGTGCCTCGAGTTTGTTTGAATTCTGGTTTTTTAAGTATAAGCCGGATAACTCCATATCTTACCAACTTTAAGATATGTACTCATTCTATATCACATATAGAATCTCATGCACTAATTTAAATGGAACCATATTCAATTTGTATGCAGCTGTTTCCAGTGCATATCCCTTAAATGAAAAAGGCCACTCAGCATTACTCATCATGGCGCACACCCCGGAGAAGTAATATGAGAGAATCAAATTCTCAATGCAGAATACCGAGCATACGTATTCACATCTTCGATCACTTCGAAAAATCTTGATACTTCCAACGTTTGGTTCTCTATTTTATTCTTATACCCTATGAAGTTTTCAAAATCTTTGGACTTTGCATTTCAACAAGAATGCCTGTCGAAAACCCGTGAATTCATAGGTAAACAGAATGAAGTATGAGTACCATCCCCTTGTCCGTGTGGACATCGGACAGCATATATTACTATGTATAAGTCCTATAAGTTCACCAACTTATACTCCGTGTGCTGGAAGTTGAAAACTGTATTTTGGTTAAGAATGTTTATACCGTTAATTTTATGCACCTTACCCAATCATCATTTGATATAGGTAAATATTCAGAACATATTTTTCAAATATTATATTCCACTTTATTAAATAAAGAGACAGATATATCGGTTTTAAAAATTTGGTGCATAACGGCTATTCAAAACCAAAAGTTTGCCAATAGGCAAAACCAGGTGATTTTCCTCAATAGCAATATTTGCTCCGAATACCGAGTTTGAGGATCAAATCACCCATTTTCCAATACTCTTCTCCTTCTCAATATCTGCAACAACTTACAGATGTGGGATTCTGATCCGGTATTGCATACTTAGAAATGAGGGTTAATTGAGAAACAGTTTCAATTACAAACACATGGAGAATGAAACATCAAATGCTTCAAGGGGGTGGTCGGGTATTCCCAGTAATGCCTCTTCCATTACCCAGGCTCATGACAGTAGTTGCAATTTCCTTTCCTTCAATTCAACCCCTTTTGATGTCTTTCCGTCTTACCTGTATACCGAACTTAGGCTAGTTGGTTTTCTTCTTATCCTTCCTTTCAGTTCCAGCCTCGGGATTGGAAGAAAGCTATTCAACAAGCGTAACTTGTATATTCTCCTTATTTAAGGAGCTTTCGAACTTGAGATAAGGTGTAGCGGAGAGACAAATGAATGCTATTCACTTTCTCCGGAACCAGTGGTCATTCTCGGACCGAAACAATTTCTTTGAGTTCGTACCTAATTATACGAGATGACCTTTCCAAGCAATATGGATCCCTGTATGTGATACAGAGGGTTCTGGAAAAATAAAGTGGAAGTAGAAGGGGCAAGGACATGCAACTTTGTTGTGAATTAGGGCAATCATGACATTCCAAAGTTAATGATTGTAAAATAGGTTCGGTTAACTTTGTTTACGAGTTATAGTTTAAGGTCAGTCATGGTCGCTACCAGAGAGAAAAGAAACACTTAGCGTGCGCTCTTGCAAAATTAGATTGGTTTAGTAATTTATCTAATCAGGATGGCTCCTACTGTTTTGTCGAATCCTCCTTCAAATCTTAAAAAGAGAACTAGCCGGGATCATGTACATCCACAAGTTCGCTAACCGGTCAGCCAGGCCAGTGCAAGTACTCCGAGAGAGGTCCCCGTGTTTTCGCACGGACCTAATTTAATAACCCCGTTTCCCAAGAGACAACCTCATAAACACCTTTCTAGTCACATAACGTGTTAGCTAATTGTGAAATGAAAATTTCCCGAAAGTAAATATTACTCACAGTGGGAATCGGAACCCAAACTATCACATAGAATGGTAAGCAATCACATTGCAAATTTCAATACTTGAAACTCCCGATAAGATTTTTACCACTAACGGCTATGACTTTGACGGAGTCAACAAAATATAAGTCGCTAGTCAAGTTCAACCCGTCATTTCGTGATTAATTTAGATCCAACCGCACAAATCTTGATGGAGTCAACAAGGTCGTACGACTGTCCTAATCAATCGTATCACATGCTGGCAGGAAGCATCACTTAGCTACCGTACACTACGTCTTGACAGAGTCAACAAACATAACACAAATACTAAGTACTCTATTTTCTGAAATGACAGAGGGCTACGATTGGTTCTTAAGAAAACTTTTAACGTAATGAACTTGATATCATTGAAGAAACCGAATGGTTTTGCAAGTTTATAGTTGTTGAAAGTAAAAAAAAACAAAATGATGGGATTTTAAAGATAGTCCCATATTGGAAACAACAAAAGAAACAAATAGGTATAAAATATAAAATGGGTCACAGCTCAACAAGGCTTGAGTTTTATTGTTGGAACCCACTTATCATTAAAAGCTTATGTGTAAAATCCCATCACTCCAACTTTTCTCTAACTTTAAACTCTACTCTATTTTAAAAATAACTTTAACAATAGCAACATAAACTTTTGCTCAAGAGTGAATTCTCTATGAAGGGATCAAACCAAAAGAATACTAGTATATTTTCTTTTGAAAAATTTGGTTTCTGCAACGTATTTTAGGTTTGTTTTCCTTTTCATTAATCCAATTAACGCAATCCTATCATTTAGATAATAACACATTATCTAGCATTTTCTCACACCAAAAAAACATGATATGAAAAAAAATTAGAATGCATTTATACCATCTGTATTCGCTACGGGGTATCGGGTCTTCACCGTAAGGTTACTTAACTTTCGGTAGGGAGGACGCAGGGCTAGCGCGGATGCAAAACATATAGAATCATTTATTTATATATCATATATATTAGCGCGCGCGCGCACACATATACACACACACACATAGACACACACACACATCATCACAGTCATGTAATCACATTACATGTATGCGGTAAACATAACAAAAATGGAATAGTCGGATTTCCTAAGAATCCCGCATTTCGTTTGAGCCGCAAACTAAATGCGACATTCTCCGGTCGCATGAATAGCCCGTACAAAGCCAAACCAAGACCACTACGAGCGCGGCGAGCCACCTGCTAATCCTAGAAACTAGACAACCCGGCCTCAACGTCATGAGGGGGCCACCCGACACTTTCTTGAATCCGGCAGCTCGAGCATTCCTCCGCGTGTCAATCCTATACCTTACGAGCGCAGCGAGCAACTTGCCAATTCTAGAACGAGGCGGTCCGTTCTTAACTCCTTGAGATGACCACCTACCGTATTCTAGAACCCGGCGGCTCGAGCGCTTTCCGTTGGGTAAAACCTGTATTATATTAATACAACGGTAACAACAGTCTCAACCCGACCGTGTCCCGAAAAATAATAATACATACACCGGCAACGACGGTCACAATCCGACCGTTCGTCCCGAAAAGAATATACATTTGGCATATATAGGAATTGAAATACAACACAAGTATTACAAACATTCATACGCGGGGCTATTCATTGCGACAATCCGAACCAAATCAAACACACCAACATAGCAGACTCACTATGTGCAACTTGTTGAATTGATCAAACATCAATTCGTCGACGTTAATCAACACATATCAACATATGCAAATAAAAAAATGATGCAATAATTTCAAACTGATTTCCCATCGATGTTTAAAACCTTCCAGATTTTACAATACAAAATCTGGAAAACTTTGATATGCCAAAATGGCTTAGTTTTCATCTTTACAAGTCACTGGCCAAAACGCACACTCTAATTCTACAGTGTGGTCGCCTGAAGCATTAAGATGGCCGACTTGGGCGGGTTGGACTGAGGAAAAATGTCCTTGGGTTTTGGGGTTTTCAAAGATGTGTTCTCATTAGCTAATTTTTTTTTAAAAATAATTTTTAGAGATCAGAAAAATTTCAACAGAAACTTGTAATTAGAAAATCGTATGGAAACATCGGTTTTGAAACTATCTAATCATCCAATGCAATTACTTAGTAAATGATTGGCTCCGATACCACTGATGGAATCGACGCTAGGGTCGCAACGCTTGCGGACCCGGCGGAAGTGAACAATATTTT
Organism: Agapanthus africanus; assembly: GCA_030015575.1. Taxonomy (NCBI): domain Eukaryota; kingdom Viridiplantae; phylum Streptophyta; class Magnoliopsida; order Asparagales; family Amaryllidaceae; genus Agapanthus; species Agapanthus africanus. The sequence continues at coordinate 216,148,286 of JASDDO010000008.1, forward strand.
TTTCGAGCAATAGCTACTGATTCCCACCAAGATCACCATTTACTAACTAATTGCAACACAAAGAAAAACAATGAGGGGTTAAGGGGCTACAACCTTTGTAGCGTGTCCGATCGCCTATCAGAAGTTCCTAACACCCGTATGCTCCCGGTTGAGCGTGGTGGCCGATCGCCTCGCCGTAGATGATCCGCGGTGAAAAGAACCCACCAAAAGCTCCAACTCCATCAACAAGTGGAGCATGAAGAGGAAGAAGAGAATAGAAACTCTCTTTCTAACTTTCCCTCTCTAAAATAGAACCCGCCAAAAGCTCCAACATCTCATACCTCTATGAACTTGCTAGGCTATAGAGGTATGGGATGTGGTGAATAAAAACTCTCTTTCTAACTTTCCCTCTCTAAAATTCCATCCCCAAAAATCAAAGAGAAGATGAAGAGGAAGAAGAGAATAGGAGCTCTCTCTCATTTCTATTTGTAATTCTAAAAGAATAATCTAGAGAGTAGAAAATGAGAGAGCCTCTCTTATGCCATCCCCTTTCTTATGGGATGCCATGTGTTTAGAGAGTGGCCCCATCTCTTCACATGCTTATCTCTTTTGTCATCTGATGACTAAGAGGTATATATATGTAATATACACACATCACATGTATCATATACTTAATTAAAGAGAGAATGAAATAATATGTATCATATACATAATAAAAGAGCAAGAGAGTGTATCAAATACACAATACTAGAAACCATATCACACATACAGTTATTAACTTAACACTTGACTTAATATTCCGGTTTATAAATAAACCGGCTAGTATATCATCCGTCCGATTAAATCGCGTGTATCGCATAAAAGTATTTAATCGAACATTTGTACGTTTCGCATACGCACGCAATATCATCATTTCGCCTGGGGTGGAACTTTCGTTGCGGGACTAAAGACTCGTCAATACGTTGGCAGTAGGTTAAACAAGATCATATCTTTTCAGATTCAATCCCCTCACGGGTTAATCCATAAGCTCGTCAGCGGTACTAGCTGCACGTACGACTACCAAGGTATGATCAAGATAAAGGCAGGTCGGCGAGCAAACTCATCCGGACCCGACAAAGTCTATAAGCGACGAATACCATACAGTTCGGTCTCTTCGTGAAAAAGTATCACATATTGAGTCTGGGGAGTGGAAACTGTCAGACCCTTAATAACCCGATAAGTCACGCAGACATCGAACTCATAATCATTAGAGATACAACTGATAACATTTATCAGTTTATTTTATCTATCACGGTCATGGGTTTTTGGTTATAGTCATGTCCTGCACAACGCGATATCGACTCCCTATACCAGGAGAGATGAATCCTCTCGACCGCTTAATGCTTCCATGTGCTTCGGGACTGTATCCAACTAAAACTTGTTTGCATGACTCTTTAAAGCAATGATAGGGTAGTAATCAAAGTACAGTGGGAATACATACAAGGCACTATGGCGATCGTAGGTCAATGGACTATCCTGTACTATCGTCACCAGAGAATTGCTATCTGACAATAGGTATAATACCATCTAGAAGCTCTCGGTGAGTCCGTCCAGTGTAACTCATACTTCAATGAGCACCTGTATACAATCTTTGGTGTCAAACACCAATAACCATGGGATCAACCATCCCCCGGTCGGGGTCAAGAAACGTATACACTAGTCTAAACTAGAGTACCGATGCCCAATCTCGATACTCCTACGACTAGTGACATTTAAGGATGTGCTTTTGGACTACCCAAGCCCCACTAGTATGATCCTTATCATAATCCTGATAATCAAGCAAAAATTCTATGGGCTTTATCAACATGTATTAGCGATACGTAATATCAAGTAAAATATATATACATGATAAATACAAATCAGATAGTATACTATCATCTCGAGCAAGATTGTTCTATCCGTATGGGCCCTTCTTCAATTACAATAATTCCCTTCATGCAATTACAATAATTGCCTTGAGAGCACTATATCTAACAAAGACAGCGCCCCTTCTGAGTCGGTTGATTCTTCACCCCCGTGTTGGAGGTCATTCGCATTGTTTCTACTGACCCATCTTCCACCCCTGATTTCCATTGTTGGGCCCCACACCACCGGTTACAAGGGTGTATGTTCGTCGTGTCTGTACGACTCCTGAACCTCAGCCTCCTCCTGCTGATCTCCCAGAGTCTCAAGCTCCGCCGGATGCTGACATTGATCTTCCTATTGCCTTACGGAAAGGCACCCGCAGCTGTATTTCTCATCCTATTGCTCATCATTTGGCCACTTCCCATTTATCTCTAGTACATCAGGCGTTTCTCTCATCCCTCGACTCTCATGCTTTACCCAAGTTCCTCTATGATGCTTTGTCTCATAAAATGTGGATCGACGCGATGATTGATGAGATGCTCGTTCTTGAACAGAATCCGACTTGGGATTTGGTTCCTCTTTCGACTGGAAAAAAGGCAGTAGGGTGCCGTTGGGTATACACTGTGAAGTTTCATCCTGATAGGATCTTTTCCCGCTTGAAAGCATGTATTGTTGCTAAAGGGTATTTGCAGACTTACGACATTGATTATGAAGAGATCTTTTCTCCTGTGGCCAAGATGATCTCTGTTCGTCAGCTTATATCTCTTGTGGCTGCCCATCATTGGCCACTGCATCAGCTTTATGTGAAGAACACGTTTCTTCATTGTTCTTTGGTCGGGAGATCTATATGGAGCAACCACCTTGGTTTGCTGCTCAGGAGGAGTCTGGTCTAGTTTGTCGATTGAAAAAATCATTGTATGGCTTGAAACAGTCTTCTCGAGCGTAGTTTGGGAAATTTACTGTGGTGGTTACTTCGTTTGGCCTCAGACACTGCACACATGACCATTCGATGTTCTACCGTAATAACACCAATGGCCTTATTCTTTTGATGGTATATGTCGATGACGTAGTGATTACTGGCAATGATGTGGCTGGTATTGCACAGCTTAAGCCCTTCAAACGAAGTTCCAGACTAAGGACCTTAAGAGCCTTAAATACTTTTTGGGTATCGAGATTACTCGATCGAAGGATGGCATCTACATCTCACAGCGGAAGTATGTGTTTGATATGCTAACTGAAGCGGGGATGTTGGTGCAAACCCGTAGAGGTTCCAATGGATCTTAATACTAAGCTGTTTCCGGGACAAGATGACTCGGTTGAAGATCTCGAAAGATACCGACGGTTAGTCGGTAAGCTGAATTGCCTCACCGTCACTCGACCTGATATCCCATACCTAGTTAGTGTTGTGAGCCAATTCATGGTCGATGTTCGAGTGGCTCATTGGGATGTGGTGCTTTGAATACTTTGCTATTTAAAGAGTGCTCCAGGGAAGGGTCTGCTGTACTCGGATCATGGACATTCTCAAGTAGCAGGCTTCACTGATGCAGATTGGGCCGGGTCTTCATCCGATCACATATCTACTACAGGATATTGCGTGTTTGTAGAAGGTAACTTGGTCTTTTGGAAAGGTAAGAAGGGTGTCCCGCTCCAGCGCCGAGTTAGAGTATCGGGCTATGGCGAATACCACTTGTGAGTTTGTATGGATTCGATTTTTGCCGGGAGAGCTTGGCTTTGTGCCCACTTCTTCTATGCGTCTATATTGTGATAATAAGGCTGCAATCTATATTGCCTCTAATCCTGTGTTCCACGAGCGAACGAAGCACATTGAGGGGGATTGCCACTTCGTGAGGGAATAGGTCGAAGATGGGATCTTCGATACTTAATACGTTCAATCTGCGCATCAATTATTTGATTTATTCACAAAACCCTTGGGAAGGAATAGAGTGCCATTTATTTGTAACAAGCTGGACATGTATGATATGTATGTTCCAGCTTGAGGGGGAGTGTTAGAATACCCGTAGTGTACACGGGTTTATCATATGTAATTAGACGCTTAATAGGGGTGTAATAGTAAAATGGTTTTGTTTATATAAAGAGATGGATTAGGCTTAGGTTAATCCATCCATTTTACATTGCCTTAATCTTTTCTCTCTCTTCTCTATTCACAATGTTAAAGTGATCTTATACATGAATTGACAACTTAAAGGGAACATATAAGTTTCGAATTTAACTAGTCACTTCATTTTCGCCCTTTCACATCTTGTTCTGATGGTTAATTATAATCTATGTAAAGATGATTGATGTCTAGTTTGTGTAGAATCATGATGCTTCCTTGATGTAAAACAATATTTCATTTAGTTTTTCATCAAGATAGCTTTTTTGTGCTTATTGTGGTGTTGGAACTGATCATATTTGCATTGCAGGTCACCAATCTCCTGTCTGAGTTGACCCTGCTACTTGAAAAAGGTGTCTTGACTAAAGATTATGTTCTAGAAAACTCCCCACATCTATTATTCTTGGTCAGAAACTGCAACATTACCTTGCGCTGGCTATTGCTTCACAGAACTGTGAGCTATTATAATTAGATATGTTGACATGCATTATTCTTGCCTTTTGTATTCAGCACGACATACTCACCGTAAGTCCAGATTTCAGCCTAAAATTGTTGAAGGGCTTCATACGCATGGTCTTCTTCCATGCATGTATTTTCAAATTATTATTGAGCTGCTTGTAATGGTACTTGATAGTATTATTTTTACCTTCCTTGCTTATGTTATGCACATATCAATTTGCAGAGCAATGACAAAAGGTTGAGGGACACTGTTTTTTCTGCAGAGTTATTGCATCAAGTTAATGAAGAGACTCTGTTTCTCTTACTACTGAAGGCCTCCCAAGTATGCTTACTTTATTATTCACTTTTCTGTGGGATATGCTGGATCAATATTTTTTTAGTCCAAAATGTTCCTTTTAAGAATTAGGCTTAAATAATATTAGTTTTCTAATTACAGCTTGAGTTCGAGGTGAAACAGCTCTATACAAAGCTTTTAAAAAGCAGACAAGTTATGTGGCAGGAGAAAAAGCAGCGTGTATATGACTGTATGAAAGAATTAACGGGGCATTGTAATGGAAATTGGGTAAGAATTACCATATATTTTTGGATGTGTATTCATGCACACCATTTTATTCGACCCCTTGACAAAGAAAAGAAGGAAAACGAACTTTTATCTCTTCTATGGTTGTTATTTCGCTTTCCTATTGGATACCTAAAACAGCTTTTATCCTAATCTTTGAAATGGGGGAGCTACTGTACATTTCCTAAATTAGAAGAATTAAATGCACAGCAGCAAATTGCCCCACCCCTTGGCCCTACCTGACACCAACCCCTCACCCTTCCATACGCCATCAGATGTTTAACTAGAATATTAGTTTTGAATTTGAATGAGTTGTAATGAAAATTTCAAGGCAATCAGAGAAACATCATACGATGATTACCCTATGTATGGACTGCAGGGAGGCTATGGATGTAGGCTGAAACTTGAAAGATGAAATCCATAGTTAGAGGGTATCGACTGCCGGGTTAGCATAAGTAACTTTTGGGACTGCCAGTAAAATTTTTGGTGGATTTCGGGGCGTGACATTTGGGTCCATTGTGCTGTGCTTAGGCTTTTTTTTCCTGTGGTCCTTTAAATTCACTGGTTCGTTCTTAGGTTCAAGGCCTTTATTATTTACATGCAAGTTATATTCACTTACATTGTCAGTCTAAAGTGTTAATATGTAGTTAGATAAGCAGGAGAGCTAATTGGATAGACCAGTCTTAATCATTTAGTAGGGAAACAGAAAGGTAAAAGATGTTTATAAAGGAATGTAATTATTTCCTTAGCTTTGCATTTTGTTGAGCTTGGGTCTTGATGAAGTTTCATATCCAGTGTGTGCATCTGGTCGGCTTCAGGTGGGTCAAGAATGTTTGTCATATATTTTATGTAGCTTTGCTTCATAGCCGCCCCATTTTTATGGAAAAAGGAAAAGAAGATGATGATGATGAGATGACATATACACATTAAAACTATTTGTGTGCATGAAATATCTAGACGATGCCAGATATGAACATCTTATATCGTCTCATATCCTCAGTTTATCGTCTAATATATGATATCGAGAAACCCCATCCCTCTCCTTCCTTTTTGCAGAAAAGGCCTTTGTCAATTACTTGAAACTGAATCTTATACAAGCAAAAACCCAAGCTGGTACAAATTTGATATCCAATATTTAGACCTTGACCATCATTTACTCCTATTACTTTACATAAATAAGGATGGAGTAATGTAAACTTTTCAATCTATGATAACCGTTGAAAGTAAAAAAAACAAATGATGGGACTTTAAAGATAGTCCTACATTGGAAACAACAAAAAACACGTGTATAAAATATAAAATGGGTCACATCCCAACAAGGCTTTAGTTTTATTGTTGGAACCCATTTATCATTAAAAGCCCATGTGTAAAAGTCCATCACTCCAACTCTTCTCTAACTTTAAACTCTACTCTACTTTAAAATAACTTTGACATGGTATCAGAGCCAGTGGCTCGATCCAAACTCGACTCGACAATACTACCAAGTGTTGTACTTTCCACATGAGAACCAGTCCCACATTAGAAACAACAAAAGAAACACATTGGTATAAAATATAAAACGGCTCACACCTCAATAAGTCTTGAGTCTTATTATTGGAACCCACTTATCATTAAAATCTCATGTGTAAAAGCCCATCACTCCTCCAACTCTTCTTTAACTTTAAACTCTATTTTACTTTAAAATAACTTTGACAATAACTAACTATAAAATGAATAATTTACTAACAAACCAATCTAAATAATGTAATGTTCGTTTGGGTACCATATTACGGAACAAAGAGTGCTGTGCTTGTTTTGCACAGGAGAGGTCAACTGCATTTTTCAGTTTATCGAGAGAAAGGTATTTAATAAACCTTCAATTCTTTTCATGTGTAATCTTGGTAGGAAAGATTGATATATTTCCCTGTTTTATTTTACCTGTATTTTAAACCTTGCAATTGATGATTAACTTGTTTCTACAATTAGGCGCTCTCATACAAAATCAAGAATGAGAGTCTGAAGGATTTGCTTGGAAAGTGGTCACTGGAGGTTAGTGGTTTCCTTATATATATATGTGTATGTGTGTGTGTGTGTGTGTGTGTGTGTATAGTTTTGTAAAATTACAGTTTTGATAATTTTTGGTTTGATTATAGGGGCCAATAATATACACACAACATATCCTGAAATACATGAAACTCACAACAAAAGATATATGATGACAAGATGTCCTTGTTAGGCTCAAGCAAAGTAGCCTTTGGCAAAAAAAAGAGAAGTAATTTATTTTTGAATGCTTCTAAGATAACATCTGTACTTTTTAGAGAGTTCATGAAGTGGGTCTTAATATTTTGAGAATTGCTTCATGCTACCTGAGAGGACAACACACGAAAAATTAGTAAAATCTTTTTGTTTTTTTAAATATATTGCCTAAAATATGTTATTTTGATGAACTCCCATTATTCTCCCTCACACTCTGAAGAAGTTTAGGTTTTCTACTACTCTCCAAACAACAATTTTGATATATATATATAGGGAGTGCTCCATTGCAAACCGGTCCGTGTTTTTTAAAAACGGGAACTCTTTGTCTACAACATATTTTGACGATCCGATCTGTTCAAGTTGATCATCCCACCCTCAAATATATGTGTATGAAAAATCAAAGAATTTGAAGACCTCTAATCTATGCATCGATGGGTGCAAAAATGAACGTCTTTCGATTATGCAACATAAACTACATCCGATGCATAGGTTAGAGGTCTTCAAATCCCTTGAATTTTCATGCACATACATTTGAGGGTGTGGTGATCAACGTGAACGGATCGGATCGTCAAAATATGTCGTAGTCCGAGAGTTCCCGTTTTTAAAAAACGCGGACCGAGAGTTCCCGTTTTTAAAACACGCGGACTGGTTTGCAATGGAGCACTCCCCTACTACGACATATTTTGACGATCCGATCCGTTTAAGTTGATCATCACACCCTCAAATGTATGTGCATGAATATTCAAGGGATTTGAAGACTTCTAACTTATGCATCGGATGTAGTTTATGTTGCATAATCGAAAGACGTTCATTTTTGCATCCATCGATGCATAGGTTAGAGATCTTCAAATCCTTTGATTTTTCATGCACATATATTTGAGGGTAGGATGATCAACTTGAGCGGATCGGATCGTCAAAATATGTCGTTTTTAAAAAAATGCGAACCGGTTTGCAATGGAGCACTCCCCTATACATACACACACCGTTGGATTTTCTTTGGGATGTGTGCAAACAATTATGAAGAAAAATTCTCATTTATTCAAACATTGTCATAATATATTTAGAAATATATTTATTAATTACCAATTATGTTCTTATGTTATTTTTTTTGTCATGCCAGCTACTGCATTCTTCTACCTTCTCTTTTAATTCTTTTTGCCCTCTAATCTTCAATTCCTCACTTCCATTCTTGTCCCCTTTCTGATTGTAATTCTCTTATCTTATCTTCAATCCTCCAACCATATGTAGCGCAGATTTGGATAGGGATACGGGATACGATACAAATACCCGGATTCACAATTTTCGAAACACCTAGGATACGAGAAGCATTTTTATCGAGTTTATATATACATACATATATATATATATACATACACACACACACACACACACACACATATATATATATATAGAGAGAGAGAGAGAGAGAGAGAGAGAATAATGGAGGAAAGAGGCCATAGGAGGGGATTTCCTCCTATGGCGTCGAAAAAATACAACCTCCACCATTTTTTCCGACCATCGGCATCCATCATCATCATGGTTATCATCTAAGATGTGCATACACCAAATTTCATGTGATTCCACCACTTTTTCACCGTTGAATTAGCAATGTAAAAAGTTATATTGTCGGTAAACCATTAATTTTGCACCAACTAAATCAACGGTGAAAAACGGTATAATCACATGAAATTTGGTGTATCCACATCTTAGATGATAAAGATGGAGGTGATGTATGCCGATCGTCGAAAAAAATCATGGAGGGTGCATTTTTCCGACGCCATAGGAGGAAATTCCCTCCTATGGCACCTTTCCAACATTAACCTCGTGTGTGTGTGTGTAGGCCCGTGCTTAAACTAAGAAATTCATGCATCACTCCAAAATCGAAATTTTTTGGGTTAGGATCAAAATCGGCCATCTAAGCAATACTCCAATACCGAGATTTTAAACCTTCATCTAAACCAACATAAATTCCTTGTTAACTGGATAACTTTATCGCTTTTCTACAGAGGATTTTTGACTTCCAATCTAATCGGTATATAAAATTGATGTAATATTCACATTGCCATGGAGAAAGTCATCAATTAATTGCTGGCTGCAAAATTTTCTAGATCTTACCAAGTCTTAATCGGAAATGTTTGGCTTGTAACAATGACCAATCTCTGTTCTGCTTCAACCAATAGCTTCTATTCTAAGGTATTTCTCTCGCGGAGGGCACATTTTCCAAGATTCATTCTTCCCCACAAAGGAAAATAACAGACTTGTGTAGGTTTTATTTTTCTGTTTTCATTCTTCTATCTATCTTCTTTTCTTGAGCTGGATTCATGATTTCAGGCATGTGCTCTTCAGTAATTCTCAAGGTTCAAGAACTCGGTTTCGGTCTCTCATAATTTTATTAGTTTCGATGGGTTTCGGCTAGTTTCGCTAATCTCGGTTCGGGTTTCAGTTTCGACGGTAAAACAACATACATAAGTGTAGATATATTAAATATTTAAATTTATGGTTCTATATTACAAGACAATGATCGTAGTGTTTAAAAATCCAGGCATGATGCAAAATATATTGAAAAGTGTATTTAGATAAGTATTAATATAGGGTTTGGGTTCACTTTTTTGCGGTTTTCTAACAACGAAGGTCTATAATGATCATAACGACAGTAAAAATGGTATTAAAAAAATTAAGTTTTTAAAGGTTTCATCCGAAACGATATTGTATGGGTGGTTTTGTATTGGTTTTGGGTTTCATATCGGTCTCCACTGAAACCGATATGAAACCACCACGTATCGGTGGTTTCGGCTGAAACCTCGAACCTTGGTAATTCTTAACTTTGTTCTCTTTTCTTTAGTAAGATTTTTGTCAACATAAAATGGTATCCATATATAACAAATGCCTTTTGCGAAGCTTTTCTCATGGGCATTTCTCACAGATTAGTATCTTACTTTGCAGATTCAGGCCCTAATCTGTACAAAAACCGGAAGTTCAGGCAGGATAATCAATCACATAATATCTGCATTGAAAGATGTCGAGCAATTTCATCAGGTGGGAGCTTTCTTCCTCTCTTAACAATTAAATCTAAATCATGCAGTGTATCATTATAACTTTCATGATTCATAATTATCTTTTTATTTTATGTTTACCTGACTACGGTAAGAGATTGTAATAATTAGTATCCTGACATGTACAGTTACATGCTTGCATTCAGCAGTTGGTTAGGCCCAATAGTTTGATCTGTTTTCCTCTTTTCCCCTTCCATTTTATAACACACACACAGAGGGAGGGAGGGGTGGAGGGAGGGAGGGATCTGTTTTCCACTTTTCCCCTTCCATTTTATATAACACACACACACACACACACTCACACTCACACATGCATTAACACCCTACGGGCTTTAAAACCCTGGAAGGTTTCTAGGTCTGAAACTAAGCATGCATATTTGTAGGCTTCTTGATCGTAAGTTGATGTGATTCTCTGTACTAATCAATCAGCTTTCCCTTCTTACAGACTAATGCTTATTTTAGGATAATTTTGGTGTTAGCTTGTTGGATGCATGAGCATAAACCACACGACTGATGATAAGGTCGAATTGATTTACGACGAGTTCCTCTCTTCCCCGTAGACTAATGATATTGGAGGTGAACAATGCGGATTAGATAACTACTTGTCGTCGTTGGCCATGAGACACTGGGCTAATCTATGTCTTCTGATGTTCATCCAACTGGAACCTTCATTGTACAGAAATACTATTGTATTTTTTGTCACATATCTCGAGAATTAATCTTGGAGCAGAATTAAATGACTTTGATATGAGCTGCTTACTAGCGATAGCTGCATCAGACATGGCATGCTACAGTGTCTGATGTACACCATGTTGGTACAAAGCTGAATATTCCTATTTTGCTCCTAATTTGGAGCCTTCAGTGTCAAATATACCGTTCCTTAATATGGTAATGTTATTGATTATATAAGAAACAATGTTTCCATATTTAAATATGCACCCTAACCATTGTTACTTTGATTTCAAACTCATTAGTTTTTTGCATTTTCTATAAAGCTTTGGTGGATAATCTTATTAATACTTCTTGTCCCATCATATATGCATTTATTAGAACTAATTTGTTTGTGTACAATTCATTATTTCTGCTGTAACTTTTTGACATGATTCAGATAGAAGAAAGCATACAAATCAAGCAGCAAGCTGCTGAAATTCAAAAGTCCCTGGAGTATATGATTAAAGTTCTCAATTTAGATGATGACGTCATGTCCACTTTCTGCATTGTAATCCACGATCCTTCTCTCATGGCATTCTATTATCATAGTATTTTATGCACAAGGAATGTAAATATCACATACTTAGAGTTTCGTTCTTTTCAACATGATTACATTGCCATATATTCCATTGATTATCAGTTAAGTGTTATATGGCACTATACTTTGGATTCTAAGACGGAAAATAACCTGCAGAAATCAAAGAAATTATGTAAATAATCCTATCCTATGAAAGTATGGGCAGAACAGCTTATTATAAAACTACACCCTCAATACAAACCCTAATTGGTGTATTTATGTAGCCTTTAAGTATTAGCTAATCAAACCATAAAATAGATTGTAACAATTCAAAGATATGATGATAACATTTGAAAGATCTATGTTCTTTTTATCACTACTATATGTTTTCTGCTTTAATACAGTCGGTGGCAAGTAATAGATCATTTTTTCCCCAAAAATTTTATGGTCATCTTTTTTTGCAGGTTGGTGATACTGTCTATGCTTGGGGATATATTGCTAGATTTTGTGAACTGTTCCGCAATAAAATTAAGCAAGATCTACCGGTGCTGCTAATCCTGCATACCTTCTTCCTGAAATTTCAAAAACTGTTGAATGCACCACTAATGCGAATCAAACAAAACCAGAGGTTTTCCTCTTCAAATAAATAAATAAAATCCCTCTCTTTTTTAGTTTTGGTATTTATACAATGTACCCTAGTACCCTACTGTAAAGAGGGTATATCGATCTAGCTAATTCCATTAAAAAATGCGTGCGCGCAAACACACACACACAGAACCACTTTGTGTATAAGATTTTTGAAAGAGTCGATCATTTTTTTTATCAGTGAGACATGCTTTATTTATTAACATGTCCCACTTAGTGCGTTTAATGCAAGTGGGATAAATCTGCTTGGGAAAGTTAGCAATAAGTTGAACGTATCTTTCCCATGATAAACTTTGCTTCCTACAATGAGAGTTCACCTGTATATAGGAGGAGATTCAGAAAAAGTGTTGGCACCCATATTCTAATTAGAAATAATTATATATATAATTTCTCCATGGTTTCCCTTAAGTTTCTGAAGTCCTTTCTAATCTTTCTTCTGCACTTGGGGATATGCTTAGATGCAGATTAAACAGAATTTCCTTGCAGGATATTATCTTGTTGGTGCTTTCACCTGAAGAATTTGAGTTGCAAGTGTCCTGAATATTAAGTCTGTAATATCCAGATACGCCTTCTTCAATAGTTTTACGTTAACTAATTTGATATACATATTAGAGTAATATGTAATGTAACAATAATGTCTAATGATACCTTCAGAACACTTTTATTTTATATTGGTTATGTTATTTCCTATATAAACTCAATTCCCTCCGTTTTTTTGTCTTCATTTCTTTATTCCTATGTCTATAGTTTTCTTATCATGGGTTTCTACTGTTATTTTACCATTCCAGCCCGGATCTTTTCTGTGTATCTCAGTACTATTCCTCAGATTATGAAGCTCGAATATGTGGAATCATGGAGATTGTACCTGTAAGTATCATTTTATTATTATGTTTGGTGATGGTGTTATGTCTTTATTCCTATGCCTCGTGAGATTATCCAACTACTCCCCACTTTGTTGCGAACAAAGCTCTTGCAGAAGACATTCACATGGTTTCCGTCGTTTGACATTATACTTCTGACATAATTTATTAACGTCCAATGTCATGGCTCCCTAACATTGAGTTTAACAGGATTGATAACTTGTGATTCTCAGTGCTGAAAGTTGTATATAATTCAGTATATAAGAATTACGAAATTATAATAATATAGAAAACTGTTTTTGCTTACATTAAAAGGCCATGCAGTATGATTCGTACTTTATTTGTTTTAAACTCAAGCTTGTGTGGGCTCTTTTGTTTCATATTAACAACAATGGTTTTAAGTGTTTGAAATTGCTTTTCATCTGAGGTCAATTGATCAAGGCATGCTGTTTTCAGCCATTTATCCCTCTTAATCATGGTGCATATTCTATGATTTTTTGCATCTTTAATGCTATTTTCATGATAACACCATGAGGGATGATATCCTTGGAGGCCACCCATCATACTACTCGCCGTAGCCCAATTACTTCAGACTCTTTTTTTTTCTCTTTTATTAACCATTGTTTCTCTCATAGAGATTCAAGCTATCTTTGACAATTTTTTAGTTCTAGGCATCGATATGTGCTAGATAATTTTCTAGCAAACGCCCGAAAGCCCTCCTCATTACCTTTGTTTAGTTTCTGGCGTACCCACTAAATGAACAGTGATGGCATGCGTTATATTACTTCCTCCATGGATTCAAGATGTGCCCCACCCATTCCCATTTTTAAATGGCAATTTTTCTCTATCTAACACTTGACTCTGCAAACTTCCTATAGTTGGCTCTGACACTATTGAAAACTCCATCAAGACAGGACTTCCTAAGGGGAAACTTGCAAGGGGCTACCCATCCTAGTACTTTGCTGATTGAACACTGCTTGATTATGGAGCTTTAGTTACAATTAATTCTTTAAGTATTTGGAACTATTACTTAATCATACTGATACATGATACATCTTTCTTCAGAAAAGTCCAATTTTTCAATTTGGGGTCATGACACTGTCAAGGAAAATCCCGGAACTTTGATCACTTGAAATCCTTTCATTAATATTTACTCTTCTGACAAATGTGGGAGTCAGTTTTGATGATTGTATAATACCCTTTTCATGATCTTGCGGGTACCCATTTTTGGTATCCCTCCTGCTTTTCTAGACGGGTGATTTTCATGTTTTCTTACCCCGGACAAAATTTAGAATTTAGCACTAACTAGGGATTTGGACACCCTTTTAAACTATTTAGGAATTTAGCACATTTGGATCACATCAGTGCCACGTAGGTGCCATGTAGGATGACAGTTTGAACCTGGGGGCGAGTTTTACCCAAGTCTTGATCCGTACTTTGCAAGTGCGGATTAGACTTGGGTCTCTACTAGAGACCCAAGTTCACCAAGTTTTAAACCAGAGACCCAAGACTTGGGTCCCTCATTCCCAACTAGAGATTAGGCGCCCAACCAGAGAGCCAAGTCTCGGGTCAATGGTTGGGGGCCAAGTCTTATTCCACACTTGCAAAGTGCGGAATAGACTGGCACAAACTCCTTTCAGCAAACCTGAAAGCCTTCTTCTTCTCCTTAGTTACAACGTCCACTTTGTAAATTTTTGTAGCAACTCCTTAGTTCCAGCAAACCTGAAAGCCTCAATTTTTGCAACTCCAAAAACCCACCGTCTAAAAGTTCAAATAAAAAACGGACAACACCCTTTTTGTAAATTTTGACTAAATTCATGTACAATATCAATAAAATAAATGCTACCCAACACGGGAGCTAACTAGACGCCAAACACGGTGGAGACACAATCCATGCAAAATATACGATGCCTAAACGTGAAGAACAACAAGCGGAACACAATAAATAGTATATATAAATAAAGCGTAGCCGACTCCATATGAGTTCGGCACCCAAATATATACATCTCATGAATTCGATAAAAACAAGTACAAAAGAGCGTCACATCAAGCACGACAAAGCCCGTGGAATCCTAGATCAGCCGCGACGGCGCTGAGATGGACCGGGTATATCCGCCGGTTGTGTGGCTGGCTGTGAGGGTCCAGATTGGTCCGTAGTTTTTGAAGGACCAGCTTCGCCTTTTATGCCGGCGACGTTGACGTTGATAAGTCACGTTCACTTGTGCTCGATGGGAGGAGGATCCGGACGTCGTATTGGACTCCGTTGGAAAAAACGACTGACCGATCTTCATATGGCCTCGATCCCACTAGCTGATGTTGTATGACCGTCTATTACGCTGTCCGCCACATCATGGATCTGAAACAAGACGTGATGTCGGCCTGTAACACAGATAAGTAAATATCTCAAATATATAATATTAAGAAATTGCATAATAAAAAATAGAAAGCGACAACAAAGTGTTTACCATCTCATGCTCAAAGGGTGCTTGTGGCTCATATGTCACCCATAAAGGACACGCCGTCTGAATGTACTGCTGTGTTATCCTCGAGTACCATCTCTGGTAATCTTCTACTAGTAAAGGCGGATCTCTCTGGCGTTCGTGAAGGACCTAAGGCTCTCTACTAGGATTTTACAACATGCACACAAGGATTTTAAAAATCAAGAGAGCTCCAAGTCTACAAACATAGGATATTAGCTAAAGAATTGAACTAGTAAGCACAAGTTAGAGATTACAACCTTTGTAGCAATTTTCAAGAGCTCCATTTTGTATTGGACTCCATGCAAAACTCCATTAGGTGAAGGGAACAAGCTTGGTGAAGACTTCCTTCATCAAAGATGATCGATCTTGAAGGTCCCTTGCTTTGGCTCTACACTTCTATCTTGAAGTGAACTAGTGCTCCTAGTTTGCTAATCTAGGAGGCTTACGATGTAGTTTAGCGCACTAATTATTTTACTCATTAATTATTTTCTTTTTTCACTAACTAAAGAGGAGGAAAAAGAAGAGGGCTTAAAGCTTTGAAGAAGAAGAGCTATGAACATATCTTTTAACCATTTAGAAAAAAAATGGTTGCTGATATATTTCATTCTTTACAAAATCCTAGCCCTCGGATCTAATCAATCATCCAAGTGTCCATCCATCTTTTCCCTCCACTTGTCACAAGAGTGGCTAATGATATGTCCACCCATCTCTTCCTTCCACTTGTCATCACAAAGAGAGTGGCTAATGATATGTTCTTCCCTTGGAACAACATAAGCTAAAGTGAACCCAAAAGAAATAAAGAAAAGAAAGTATTAAAATACTTAACATAATTTTTCTTTATTCTTTATACATAAGTGAGATAAATATAAAGTGATATAATAGTAGCAAATACATATAATAAATGAGAATAATGGAGGAAAGATGCCATAGGAGGGAATTTCCTCCTATGGCGTCGAAAAAATACGCCCTCCATCGTGTTTTCCGACGATCGGAATCCATCATCTTCATCGTTATCATCTAAGATGTGGGTATGCCAAATTTCATGTGATTCTACAACTTTTCACTGTTGAATTAGTGGGTTCAAAATTAACGGTAAACCGACAATAGAATTTTTTACATTTCTAAATCAACGGTGAAAAAGTTGTAGAATCACATGAAATTTGGTGTACCCACATCTTATGATAACGATGAAGATGATGGATTCCGATCGTCGGAAGACACGATGGATGGCGTATTTTTTCGACGCCATATGAGGAAATTCCCTCCTATGGCATCTTTCCTCCGTTATTCTCATAATAAATACGTATTAGTATATTAAATCAACACTAGATTTAATATCCATCTTTCTAAAAAGACCGATTAGTATTACTGTCACGACCCGAAAGAGCACGTGACTGGCCCTTGAACCATATGAAGTCTATAGGACCCCATCTGATCCAAGTAAGCCAAAAGCCCAGCAATCTAAAACCATTTAAAGAGTAAATAAGGAAAACTGTTTTTGAAAAGTAAGGAAATCATGTTTGGAAATCAAAGTTTTTAAATAACTAAGCTGAATATGCATTTTTTTAAAATGTGTAACCTTTCCTGAAAATTTCGGCAGAGTTTCCTTTGTAAAAACTGGCCCCGAACGGGGTACAACAAGAATAATATATATGAAATGATAAAAGGCATCCCCAAGCGGGAGCTAGCTCTTCGTCCATCGACGGTCACAACCACACAAGCAATATAATATACAACGCCAAGGGCGAGGATCAAAATTCAAAAGGAAACTCAAAAACCACAAGGAAACCACAGAAATACAACGCGCGACTCTAAGGTCGAAAGAATAAACATCACTGGTCTCTATCTCAAATAAATACATGTTTGGTTGATGGAACTTCTAGATACAACAGAATAATAAAATACAAGATATAAAATGGGGGTACGATACAAGTAAACCCACCTACTAACAAATCACCCGAAGGAAACTATGCCCGCAAGCCGTAAAGAAACCTGTACGGCAAACCTGCAAGAAACTGGGGCACAACGGGGGTGAGTTACCAACTCGTGAATAGAAAAATATTTACAAGCAGAGATCGAATGCATGACCCATCCTAGGTCAATACGATCAGATATAAATAAACCTCAATATGAATAAAGCTGAAGCATGCTAAACTGGCAATGTAATCTCTACATGAGTGTAATGCCAAGTGCTCGTGCTAGTGCCTCAGGTAATAGCATGTCATGAATATGAGGTATGATCAATGTAATCAAATCTGCACACACGTGGATCCCGTCCACTCGTCACCCAATGACAATAACCATCATGCAAGTAAATATCATGAAACCTGTGCATGGAAATATGAGGATATAACCCACCCGTGTCCCTCGCGACACGTCAAAATCATGGAACCGGAGTGCCCAGCATCGGCACTCGAAAACATCATGAAAACTGTGCCCAGCATCGGCACATAAATCCTCATATATCGGGCTCCGTCAGTCCGGATCGGCCCGCGGGGCTCTGTCTGCGGTATCGGCCCTCGGCCCCGGCAGGATGCCCAAATCTATCCATCGACTCTGGTCAGTATCCTCCGGATAACCGCCAGGTCCAACCAATCACCGGTAGGTACTCGTCCGCCTCCAGGCTCAATCGGCAAAGCTCATCGATCATCTTGCCGAGGGGAACCATACCGGGTCCACCATGTACCCGCAATCGGCTCATCCACTCCTCGATTCGGGTTTCACATGTCGCTCTCAGCACCGAGAAAACACATGGTGGACGCACTGAAATATCATATCAAGGGTAACCGGGTTTTTAAAGCAATGACATTCTCTTTTGAAACACTCTCGGTTCCCAAATCCAGAAATATCATAGAAACAACATATCTCAATGCGTATAATCAAAAGCATGAAGTATGCGACATGTAAAGGAAGGTATGCATATCATCATGTCATGCAAGGATCATATACTGAATACAATAGTACTACAGTGTAGTGACATGGCAATTATCGATGATGAGTGTGTGAGCCGGCAACAAGTGTACGTGGAACATATGCATCATCGATAATGGTGCTGGTGTCCTAGCAGCATGACTGAAATATAACCACAGTACAAGCGATGCAATGCAAATAGCATGAATATGCGGAATTGAATAATCAACGCAAAAGTAAAGAATCTACACCAATCTGTACAAGTCATGCAGGGGTGCCATTTGAAATAAGACGAATCAGGGCTTTTGGAAAAAACAAGGGCTATGGTGTTTTAAGAAAAGATACATCATTTGAAAATATCCGTATGACCCTTCTGCCTATCTTTAAAATATCCCCGATTCGTTAGTTTGAAATAGGTATGACTCGGTCCAGTCTAATGTCTACTAAGTAATCTAGACAGGAGGGGTAAGAAACCACCTAATCTGAGTCAATATATATAGATATGATAGTCGGTGATCCCGCCTCAATAACATATCGTAAGATATCCTCGAGTCATGAGTGCGGATCTATCATCAATATCGGCTCGTACGGTAGATCGTCGTACGGCATCCCAATAGCTGGGTAGGGGTCAATATCACAGTACCTCATCACATATCAGGTATCACTATCATCAGATCGCATAATCTGGGGTACTACTCTAAGTCTAGTACAAATCGATACCATCTATAAAAATATGAATGCGGGTAAAGCACATGTCCAAAGGCCCGCTAAAACTATCATATTGCACCTCGAAGACAAGCTATGTCACATCGCCGATCTCACGGCCTCACATCAAGTATCATTTCAAACCACGTATCATCCTCAAATCCCGTATATAAACACATAGTCCCATACCCATGTGTAGATATACGCACCATCATATGCACTTTAATAAATGAAAGAATGAATGCAAGTATGTGTGTAAACGTATGTGTGAGTGCAACCACTACTCTAGGGTTCGCACTATACTAAACCAATATATTCTTATCATCAAAATATCATTATTACCATCAATAACCCTAAACAACTCATAATAAATATTCGTGTGTATACGTCTTCGTATACATCACCACGGACTGCGGGGGTGCTATACGCCATCCACCCGACTTCTCCCCGTAGATATAAATCTACTCACATTGCTTCTTGTGTGCCAAAGCCGATGTCGCTATCTTCACCTCCTTTGCCTCAACACCACGCGGGGTACCTACAAGTATATCATAATGCTAAAGCACATGAAAATCACATCGGAAACCAAAATAGCACACGCTACCCGCATAGGTAAAAACCTATCGACTCGCATGTAAACACAATCAAAATCCACTTGTCGTTGACGTCCAAACGCCACCCGACAGGAATGAATCACCAAATACCAAAATCCATGCTAAAACAAGTCCCAAATTATACACCAACATAGGAAAATCAACCCAGATTTCACCCTAGATGGAATCAGTCAAAACTAGACATACTCAGGGTCAAAACTAGAGGAAATGGGGGCATGCACAGAAAACGAGGCAATTCCTTAAAATACCTTATTTTAGAATTTTCCATAATTTTTCCCCATTTATCTGTATTTAATTATACCAGAATATTAAAATATTCATTAAAATAATATTAAATTATAAAATTTCCTAAAAATCATATTTTATTATTTTGAAGACGTTACAATTACAAATGTCCGATTACTGTCAGTGTATAAAACACACCAGTTTTAATCGGACTCTAGCGTGTACCAATATACCGCAACCACATCGTCTTGCTAAAGCCGGCAAACTCTCGGTGTGGGATTCTAAAAACTCGACAATACGCTGGCAGTGGATTTAACCACAAGCACGACACTAACTGTACGTAATGGCTATATAGGTATTGAACGAAAGGAAGGTCGACAAGCAAGCCCGTCCAAACCCCAAATGAGCCTATAAGAGAGTCTCCGTACAGTCCGATCTGTTCGTCTAAGAGTATCGTAAATCGGGTCCAGGGGTGGATAAAATCAGACCCTAATAACGCGATAAGTCGTGTTGGTGTGAATCCCATCGAGAAATTACTGATTTGTAATCAGCAATTCTCACACGTTAGCCAAGGATTTCTGGTGATGGCCAGCCGTGTACAGCTCGACATCTAGCCCTAATACCGGGAGAGATGAATCCCCGACGATTCGCTCACTGCTTTCATGTGGCTCGGGACTGTACCCAACTAAAACCTGTTTGCACGACTCTGTAGGGCCGTGGTAGGGTAGTAATCAAAGCACAGTAGGAACTCACACGAGACAAATGACGATCTCAGTTCGACAGACTAACCTGTACTCATGTCAGCAGAGAACTGCTATCTGAAAATAGGTATAATACCATCTAGCATATTTCCGGCGAGTTTGTCCAGCACCTGTATACAATCTATGGCGACTCATTAACACCAATGGCTGTGAGACCGGCCATCGTCCCTCGTCGGGGGCACGAAACGTATACACTAGTCTACTCTAGAATATCGATGCTCAGTTTCGATATTCCCATGACTAGGGACATTTAAGGATTTGTTTATAGACTACCCGACCTCACTTGTATGATTGCCATCATAATACTAATAGTCAAGCAAGAATCCTATGAGCTCTATCAACATGTAATAGTGATCCGTAATACCACATAATGTATGCATATGAGGATTAAGTCAAACCAGATATTATATTATCATCTCAAGTAAGACCGTTCTACCTGTATAGGCCCTTTCTCAATCATCATAATCATCTGCCTGGGATTACAATAATTGTCTTGACGGCATTATAGTCAACAGTTTAATAAGCAGAGCTCGTGCATTCAATCGAAAGATGTAGATATGTTGAAAAGCCCTTCAATCTACGACTTTACCTCTTCATATGACCCGATCAATCTGCTCTATCGGATCCGAGATGTGCTGTACAAGCCCGAACTATCATAATACACAGTCAGAGACATGATATGCGACGATGCCGAAACAAATAATAGGTGTCCGGGCACGCCATATATTTGGAAACTGTAAACACATCTGGTAGAGCCCGATAGATATCCAGTGTATATGGCATCCAGAGTACAGCTCGGTCCGGGAGCATATCTAATTCATTTCGTTTAAACTCGAGAGACCTGGTGGGTGTCCTATTCCATGTCCGACCGACATTAAACCTGTAGCACAACAAAAAAAATATTGTAATTCAGGAGTCACTTACGATTCATAATCTCAAATTTCGTAAAAGTTGATTTTAATTAGATAACTTATAGTTTTACCTGCACCCTAATGGCTGATCTCCATCTAGCTGCATCTCTTGGATAAATGTAGGAAAACCGGTGGATAGTCGGGTACAGCACCGCATCTGCATTTATCATACTTTATTAGATACCGATATATTTAAAATGATAACAAAATCTATTAAACATTTCAAATTTTTACCTGAAAAAGATAAAGACAACCATCTATAATATTTGCACTCCTGCAGAGCGACAAAGGCCAACTCCTCATACAGGTAAGCCAATACGGCAATCCCAAACGACAGTGTGCCACATACTTATAGATCAGCTAATAATGGTAGCCACATGAGGTGTACCATTTTCTTCGATGTGTCGGGAAATAAGGACGTCCCGAGCTGAAGAAGAATATAAGCTCGTACGTACTGCTCGATCTCCGCCTGACCTGCAATGCTTCGCGAAGCCATGTAAGCTTGATAGCACCTCCTTTCATTTGTGCGGGAGCCCGACCAAGATGCTCAATGCAAAGCTCTTGCCAGTCATGACCCGTATCCTCGTCACCGGTGGACTGTGGATGCGCAAGCCAAGTAGTACAACAACATCCTAAAGAGTGATCGTCATCTCCTCCATAGGAAAATGAAATGTGAAGGTCTCTGACCTCCATCGCTCGGCCAACGCTGTAATGAGAGGACGGTCGAGACGAATGTAGTCAATTCTCGAGTAGTGATAAAATCCTGCACGTGCTAACCCAGCCTACACGTGCATCTCTAATCGCCCATGACCTAACCTGCTGTAAGTGAGCAGTGCATGTCAAAACGACGTTCTTCTGGACATTAAACAAACTCGTTAGAAATATACAATTAGAAGCAAGTACAAGTATTATAGTGAATTGAATTAATTTCTTACCGTCACACATGTCGCTCGATGTCGGTCCAACAGGTATAAAACAGACGGATATCCATGTCCTGGGTCCATCGATACAATATCCGCCAAAAGTAGTAATTCAAAGATGAGTGTCAATTATACATCAACGAATGCAATACGTAACTGTAGATAAAATACAATATATCGAACGAACACAATACGTAACTGGCGATAAATGATGCAATATATCAGGCGACACAATACAATACTCTCAATAAGATACAATACATCACCGAACACGATACATCAAGCGACACAATACATAACGGTTCTTACAGATATAAGACATTAACGAACAAAATACATAACTGAATAAAAATCTACAATACATCATTGCGGTTGATTCTGAAGTTGATGTGGAAGGTTAGGTCATCACGATTTTTTATGACAATAGGTTTTGCAATTGTTGCACCTGTTATATCCTTTCACCCCTTTGCGCCTTTCATCCTTAACACTTTTGATACGATAGCTTGGAGGCCTGCCTTTCTTTCTCGTGTTGCTGGATGGGAATATACATGGCCCATGATATTCCTCCGAGTGTCGTTGATCTAGAACATGGCTAAATAAAGGGCCATACGACTCTCGATAGTATTGTGCGTAATACTCTCCACGGTATAACATCTCGTATGATATGTTTGCTCCCCCTGAAGCTCGTGAACAAGCTGCCATCACATGTTTGCATAGAAATATTTATAGTAAAGGTATATTACAACTACAACGACATCCATTATCGTGTATACCGACGTCATACGCAATTCCATCTTTATCTACCACTTCCCAACGATACTTAGAGAATCGACGAAGTTGGCAATGTCTCGCATCCGCATTTCTTTTAGCCAATTTACTCTCATTTTTCAGAGTGAACAGTGTCCCATTTAGCCGTTGCTTCACGACGAGTGACGAAGTACGTGTTGAGACGGTAGAAGGTTCAAGCAATCAATGCCTCTATCGGTAATGCACGAGCTCCTTTAAGAACACCATTAAAACTCTCGGAGCAATTCGTAGTCATAATACGATACCTTACACCGCCGTTCATACATAACGCCCAACGATCTTCGTACCCCCTAAACTTTTGTTAATCCCAGAATCTGCCTCCGGATTTAATTCTCTAATACGAGCTCTTTTTCGAGCATAAATTAGAGGATCCGAAACATTGTCGGCTTCATACAACCAAAGCTGTAATGATTCGTCTTTGATTTTTTCCGAGAAATTAGCTTTGATATGCCTCAAACAGTAGCGATGATAATGGGGCGTACGCTATCCTTGAGCTAGTGTCCTTGGAAGTCCATTCACCTAATTAGACAACCATGTAATTTGGCGACGACTTAAATTGAGGATATACACACAAATACATGTGAAGATCCATTTCCAATTTGCTTCAGTTTCACTCCCGACAACCGCAAACGCCAAAGGATAAAACTCTCCATCTGCATCCACCCCGGTAGCAACAAGCAAAGCCCCCTTATATTTACCATATAAGTGTGCCATTAATGCTCAGAATTGGACGACAATATTCAAATCCCTTAATTGATGGTCTAAATATCCAGAACACGCCGGTAAATTGGACTGCTGTTGGAATCAGGTTTTCGTAGGTGATTTTGTAGACCGTGTCGGGATTGCTCTTCGTGTTTGCCTTCAGGTATCACGGCAAAGTTTGGCATGATTTCTCCCAATCCCCAAATATCGTGCATAAAGCCTTCCTTCTCGTCTCTAACATTTTGAAATAAGAAATATTAATTCGATATGCCCCTTCCATTTGATCTTGAATGGCAGCCGGTGTCATATCAAGCCGTCTCTTCAGCAAAGCTAAGATGCATTGGCATATAAATGTTGATGGGGCTTGTTTGTGCCCCACATCCCCTACAGTATTTCGGTACCGATACTCCGGATTATATTCCTTTATAGTGAAGCGTGTCGAAAGCGCCTACCCTTTCGAAATTATTGCATGAAGTTTCCAAGGGTATTGTCCAGGGCCAGTACCTGGATTGTTAGCACACACCACAGTATATTTTGTTTTAGTACTCCTGGCCGTTTTGAATGACACGCCTCTTAATGGACCATGCACCGATTTCGATCAATTTTTCCTTCGTCACAAACGTCATTCCGGCTTGAAATCCGACATTATCGTCCGTTCGTATCGCCCAACGAGTATCATCGATGATCATATCCTCAGTAGCATATGCTTCTGCCATGGCATCATCAATCGTCTCGTCAGGATGCTGATCTTCGAACTCAATATATTCGTTGTTAGCATATGCTTGATGCATCCATTGATCGTTTATTTCATCTTGGTCGGCGTACTGCATACTATCTTCTTGCATGCCATCATCTCCTTCACGATTAGTATCTACGTCATCACTGCAGGATATATGTATGCCTTAGAGGCCATTATATATATGTGTGTACATAATAATCTTGCTCGAAATGATAGTATGCTATCTGGTTTGCCTTTATCTTAACATGTGCGTATGTTTTACTAGTTATTACGTATTGCTTATATATGTTGATAAAATCCGTAGGATGTGTTTGACTACCAGCGTTGTGATGGCGATCGTACTTGTAGGGGCTGGGTAGTCTATAAGCACATCCTTAAAGTGTTCCTAGTCGTAGAAATATCGAGACAGGGCATTGATATTCCAGAGTAGACCGGTGTATACGTTTCTAGACCCCGACGAGGGACGATAGTTAGTCCCACAGCCATTGGCGTGTTTCACCTAAGATTGTATACAAGTGCTCATTGTCGGTGGATATACTGGACGGACTCGCCGAGAACTGCTGGATGGTATTATACCAAGCATCAGATGGCAATTCTCATGTGGCATGCATACAGGTAGTCTGTAGACTTGAGATCATCATTTGTCTCGTGTGAGCTCCCATTGTGCTTTGATTACTACCCTACCACGGCTCAAATGAGTCATGCAAACATGTTTTAGTTAGATACAGTCCTGAGCCACATGGAGGCAGTGGGTGATTGTTAGGGATTCGTTTCTTCCTGTATAGGAAGTCGATATCACATTGTGTTTGATTGGTCAACACCATAAGCCCCTGGTCAGGGCAGTTGAGAATTACTGATAGTTAGATCAATAGTTTCTTAGATGGTCTTGAGCTATACCAACACGACTTATCAGGTTAGTAGGGGTCTGACGTTAACCACCTTGTAGATCCGGTATGTGATACTCTCAGACGAACAGACCGGACTGTACGGATATTGTCACGATTAGGCTCAGTAGGGGTTTAGATGGGTTTGCTCGTTGGCCTGCTTTTCGACAGGTATTATTAGGGTTCTTAGCGCCATGGCCGATTGCCGAACAAAAACTGACGTTTAAAAAACTTGGCGCTAGAAACAACTACCTAGAATCGAATTCAAATATGAAACTAGCAATTTAAAAGGAGTCTAACTACTGTGATAGAGTGTTATACCGAACGAACCATGCCCATCGGTCTTCCACCATCTCCCTTAGCTCCTTGAGGTCCTTTGGATCGCGCTTGGCCGCCGGTCTTCCTCCGTCGAAGATGATTCACCAGAGGGATGTAGCTCATGGTTATAGCTCCACATAATGACACAAGTGAAGCAACTAGGGATTCTAGATGGCTAGTCTAGAATGCTTAGGATGTAGTGGAGTGCTCTAAGTGTATCTCTACCTCACCCCCTCTTTTGATTCTCAACACATGAGATTGTAGAGAGGAGGTTGAAGGTGAAGTTCGAGGAACTCAAGAATCTAGAGAGGGAAGTGAAGCATGATGGTGAGGGAAAGAACTCATCAAGTGGAAAAATGAACCATCAAGTTTTCATCAAGTCATCAAAAGAAAACGAAGCCATGTTTTATAAAAACCATTTTCCCAACTTTAAATTCACACCATGCTTGAATAGTTTGCACAAATGAATAAACAATTCATTTGTGCAACTATAGTAGCATGGTTCTCACCATACTCCCCTCTCTTTACACATCATTTACCATTTAATAATAAATGGATAATCTAAAATGAGGTGTCCACCTTCTAGAATGTTTTCCGGATAAATACAGATTACATTCTACTGTATTTACATACATATATTCGTACCGAAATACGAATTCCCAAAGAGATAGAATAACACAAAGAATATAATACTAGAATATACATATCGAAATACATATACGTAAATTATTAAATCAATACCTGATTTAATAATCCGGCTCAAACTCGAGCCGACTAGTTTTTTCAACTGTCCGATCGAATGTCCGGATACATAGTACAATCAATCGATCGGAACCCTGCACGTATCCAATATGGCTACTACATCGTTTCGCCAGAACCAGGGAAACCCTCTATGTGGGACTCTAAAGACTCGTCAATACGCTAGCAGTGGATTTAACCACAAGCACGTTAGCGGGACTAGCTGTACGTAACGGCTACCCATGTATTGAGCGAAAGGAAGTCCGACGAGCAAACTCATTCGAACCCTTACTGAGCCTGTCCGTGACAATCTTTGTACAGTCCGGTCTGTTCGTCTAAGAGTATCGCATATCGAGTCTAGGGGGTGGATAAAGTCAGACCTCCTAATAACGCGATATTTCGTGTTGGTATGAAGCTCATCATCCACTGAGAAACTACTGATCCAAATCAGTAATTCTCGTCTGCCTTGGTCAAGGATTTCTGGTGATGGCCACCCGTGCACCGCGCGACATCAACCCCTAATATCGGGAGAGACGAATCCCCGACGATCCTCTTACTGCCTTCTTGTGGCTCGGGACCGGTACCCAACTAAAACCTGTTTGCACGACTCATTTAAGCCGTGGTAGGGTAGTAATCAAAGCACAGTGGGAACTCACACGAGACAAATGACGATGTCAGGTCGACAGACTAACCTGTACTCATGTCACCTGGGAACTGTTATCTGACAATAGGTATAATACCAACTAGCATGTTCTCGGCGAGTCCATCCAGTATAATCATAATCCAATGAGCACCTGTATACTATCTTAGGTGACTAACTGACACCAATGGCTTATGAGACCGGCCACCGCCCCTCGTCGGGGTCTCGATAAGTATATACTAGTTTTCTCCGGAGTATCGATGCCCAGTCTCGATACTCTCTCGACTAGGGACATTTAAGGATGTGCTTATAGACCACCCAGCTTCCACGTATATGATTGCCATCATAATACTGGTAGTCAAGTAAGAATCCTATGGGCTCTATCAACATGTAATAGTGATCTGTAATACCACATAATGTATGTACATGATAATAAAGACAAACCAGATAGCATACTATTATCTCGAGTAGGACTGTTTTACCCGTATAGGTCCTCCCCTGCGATTATAATAATTGACTTGAGGGCACTATAGCCAACAATCTCCCACTTGCACTTAAGGCTAATTATTGCGGTGTAGCACTCACAGCCCGTGTGATACCGAACATCCAACTTCTCTACTAATCAGTCTCACAAAACCCGTTTGTGAAACTATTGCGTTCGAGAAATAGCCTCAGTGAGTGGATCTGCTCCAATGTTTTTATCGTTATCTCTCTATTTCTCAACTTCGCGGAGAAAGGCCATCTCCCGAAATGAGCGTTACCTGTCTTAGAATTTGTTTGGATATCTGATGGGACCCAGTTCACAAATGAACTCCAAAACCAACAAACTTCTTAGACTGTATTTTCCACTGAATTTAATCAGTATCCTGCGCCATGTCTTCCTCAATATCCGCTTGGACCACCCGTTCCTACATACTGCCCCTCAAAAAAAGGGAAAACTATAACTCTGACAGTCACTCTGTCATCCAAGTCACCTTGGAAGCCTGAAATGATAACCGCCTCCATAAGGATGCTGCCGTTACCGTATACCAAGAACATCCACTTTTGTTCATAACTGCTTCCCAACGTTTCTCCAGGATTGGATTAATATATATGTATTGCATCCAGTGCAAAAGCAATATTTGGTGTGGTACTTGACATTTCATAACTGACTTAATTGCCTAAGCAAGAGATATGTCAATCATGCAAATCTCTCTCCTCGTCAGTCTAAAAGACATCTCTTTAGAGAGGGTGACTCCATCACCTGCGGGTACACCACCACGCCAGGAGTC
Organism: Agapanthus africanus; assembly: GCA_030015575.1. NCBI lineage: Eukaryota > Viridiplantae > Streptophyta > Magnoliopsida > Asparagales > Amaryllidaceae > Agapanthus > Agapanthus africanus. Next base: position 216,176,926 of record JASDDO010000008.1, read on the forward strand.
GTCTATTCTAAAACATTTTAGAATATTTTCAAAATACCCAAATTGGGACACTTCCCAAATCTAGATCTAAAACCATAGATCTAGTGACCAGAATCCCTGATATTTTATCCAGATCCTATGTGGAGAAACAGCTTGTGACAACCATAGTATAACCGATCGTAGTATAGAAATATCACTTCCTATCAAGAGCATGCCATCCAAAATAACAGGACATCACTCCCTATTACCTTCTTACCAGATCCATCTGTTATTCTGACGAAGTCAAACTCTATGACTGTCACATCAAAAATAGATGATCTATCTTCGCTATATCTGCTTTAGTCTATAAATAGACATAAGCTACTTGCCTACTTTGTTTCCACTGCTCCCACTGACTACAACATCCCTCTAGCCGAGTCATATACATGTGCACTTCTAAAGCTAATTTAGAACGACGTTATACTCATCCTCCTGCCAGATCTCATAGTCTAGAACAACAGTAGTGGCAAGTTTGGATAATCAAAAACCTCCATGTCATCATCTTTGAGGAGACAGAAGTACTTCTTGGGTGGCTGAGGTTACCCACCAAATCTGCGGAGTGGCTAATCGATTGTCGAATCCAATTGAACGTTTAGGTTCTACTAAATTTTCAGTAATCGTTTGTGGTTCTAGAATCACTTCCAGTTCTACCATATTCTTATTAATGTTTTCTGAAAAGAATCCATTTTACTAAAACTGGTAGCGAGTCAAGAACAATATAACTATTGATCTTCCAAATGGTAGAATGTTAACCCTCTTCAAAGTCCGGGATAACCCACAAATTGCCATTACTGAAACATGCCTTGAGTTTATCCAGATTCTGGTTTTAAGCATAAGCCGAACAACTGCATATACCTTAATATCGTTAAGATATGAATCCATTCTATATCCAATATAGAAACAAATGCACTAATTTAATTGGAACCAGATTCAAAATACATGCAGCCGTTCTAAGTGCAAATCAACTAAATGGAAGAAGGCCAAGTAGCATTACTCATCAAGGAATGCACCCACGTATGAGTAACCTAAAAGATAAGCAAGTTCTCAAAACTTATTACTTACAACGGAATACCTAGCACAAGTATCTACATCTTCGATTACCTTGAAGAATCCTGATACCTGTAATATATGGTTCTCTATTTTATTCTTGTACCTATAACTTCTCAAAATTTGAACCTTGTATTTCAACGAAATACGTGTCTAAAACCAAAGAAGTCATAAGTAAACGGAATATAGTATGAGTACCAACCCCTTTGTCCTAATGGACATCGGACACCATACAATACTTTGTATAAGTCGTCTGAGTTCAATAACTCAGACCCTGTGCATCGTAGGTTGAAAACTGTGCTATGGTTAAGAAGAATTACACCGCTGTTGAATGCACCTTACCTAATCATCAACTGATACAGGTAAATGTTATAGACATAATTTCAAAAAGTTATATCTCACTTTATGAATAAACGTACATATATATCAGTTTGAAAATGGTGCATAACAACGGATATTCAAAACCAAATATTTGCCGTTAGGCAAAAACCAGGCGATTTCCTCAAATATCACCAATTGCAAAGAATTCCGATATATTGAGGATATAATCACCCAATTCTCAATATCTTACTCCCACTCAACATCTGTAATGCCATACAGATGTGAGAATCAAATCTGGTAAACACATACCTTAGAGTCGGAATCTAATTGGGAAAACAGTTTTCAATTAACCCCGCACAGTAAAACTGAAACATGAAAATGTTTCGAAGGGGTGACTGGGTATTTCTAGTAATGCCTCTTCCACTATCTAGATTCATGACAGTAACCGTATATTTCCTTGTCCTCACTCCAATCCCTTTATATGTCTTTATTTCTTACCTTCTGTACACCATACTTAGGCTAAATGGTTTTCTTCATTCCCGACCTTTCGGCCCTTGCCTAAGGTTTGGAAGAAGACTATCTAATAAGCGTAATAGGTATACTCTCCTAATACTAGCAGCCTCCGTAACCCGGGAGAAGGTAAAGAGTAAAGACAACTGAATAAACTTATTCAATTTCTCCAGAACCGGAAACCATTCTCGAACTGAAACAAGTTTCTTCGAGTTCGTATGTAACTATACGATGTCATATCCAATAAGCGTGGATCTTCGTAGTGATACGGAGTGTTCCGGAGAAGATGCAAATGGGAGGTAGGAGTGGCAGAGATATACGCGGCTTCGTCGTGAATGATAGCAGTCGCAATTTCTTTTGCCCTCATTCTAATCCATGTCTTTACTTATTACCTTCTGTACACCACACTTAGGCTAATCGGTTTTCTTCCTTCTTTACCTTTCGGCATCTGCCTATGGTTTGGAAGAAGACTATCCAATAAGCGCAATAAGTGTACTCTTCTAATACTAGGAGCTCTCGCAACATGGGAGAATGTAAAGAGAAAAGTCAACTGATTAATCCTATTCAATTTCTCCACAACCGGAAACCATTCTCGAACTGAAATAAGTTTTTTCGAGTTCGTATGTAACTATACGATGACATATCCAATAAATGTGGTCTTCGTAGTGATACAGAATGTTCCGAAGAAATGCAAAGGAAAAGTAGGAGCGGCAGGGGTATATGCAACTAGGACAATACAAAAGCCAAAATGTTTAAGAAGATTCGGTTAATTTGGTTCATGAGTATTAGTTTAGAGTCAGGTCATGGTCGCTGCCAAAGAGAGAGAAAAGAAACACTCAGCGTGCACTCTAACCTAGATTAGATTAGTTAATCACTTTATCTAATCAGGATGGCTCCCACTATTTCCTCCAATTCTCCTTCAAACCCTAAAAGGAGAATTAGTCGGGATCATATGAAAATCATCCGAGGAGCAACACCTACTCATCAGCGAGAATCGGGATCCAACTATCATCGCATGATAACTTGATGGAAGCCACTCAAGTTACCACACTCCAGAAGGTATGCGCATGCCTGGCAAGTTTCCTGTATATTTGAAACTCCTGATGTGGTTTTTACCCCTAGGACTCAAATGACCTTGACATAATCAACAAATCAAAGAGTCATAGTCAAGTTCAACCCGTCATCATCTTGATTGCATTAAACCCACCCGCACGAGCCCTTGACACTGTAAAAAAAACCGAACGACTGTCTTAACTAATCGCATTGCATGCTACAAACAAGCACTATTTAGCTACCGCACACTACGCCTTGACACAATCAACAAATGCATCACGAATACTAAGTAGTACTTGTATGAAATGACGGAGCGCTACGGCTGGTTTTGGCGAAAAACGTTTAACGTAATGAACTTGATATCGTTGAAGGAACCCGAGTTGTTTTACAAATATATATAGTGGCGTAAATTTTTGCTAAAGAGGTCACTCCCTGTGAAGGGATCTCGGCTTTCCTCATCGAATGAGGTGCAGGATATTCCTAACTGAATACCACGATACAAAAAAAAAGAATCGACTATATTGAACTTATTACGATGACGCAAACTTTTGCCCAAGAGGTCACTCCCGATGAAAGGATCTCGGTTCTTACCTCGTCGAATGAGGTGCTGGATATTCATAACCGAATATCGCTATGCAAAGCAAAAGGAAACGTCTGTAATGTCAGTTTTCAAAATTTGGTTCCAACAACATTATTTAGGTTTATTTTTCCTTGTATTAATCAAAATTAATGTAGTCCCATCAATTAATCCATATCACACCAGAAAAGAACGAAAATAAAATGTACGTATATGCCATCCGCATTCACCATGGGCCCCGTCATGCACCGTTAGGTTACTTAACTAACGACAGAGCGGGGGATGGACTAACGCGGATGCAAAACATATACATCTACTAGTATATATAAATATATATAACATTTGTCCCAGGCATGATATAATTAACATCACAGAAATATCACAGAATAATGGTTAATCTAGGAGCCACGGGTTTCCTTTGAGCCGCAAGTGAAACCCGACGTTCCCTGGTCGTGTGGATAGCCTGTGCAATGAAAAACCTGGACCCCTACGAGTGCGGCAAGTTACCCGCCAATCCCAGAAGTGAGTCAACCCCAATCAACAAAGTGAATGGTCCACCCAACACTTCACGGAATTCGGTAATTTGAGCACCCCTCCATGGGTAATCCTATACCCTCTGCGAGTGCGGCGAATAGCCCGCCAATTCTAGAGTAAGGCCCCCTCCGTCTCAACGCCATGAGATGTGGGCCTGTTGCTCTCTAGAACCCGGCTATTCGAGCACTCCACCGCGGGGTAATTCTAGTACAGAAAAGAAAAGAATATATACAATGGCGACATCGGCCTCAACCCGGTCCCAATAAAAGAATATACAACCTGCCGGAAATGGCAGTCCACGTGCCGAACGCTCGTCCCGCAATAACGAATATACAAATGAATCTAAACTGTACAACTACCATTACACAAGTGGCTATCCTACACGACAATCCGAATAAAGCCATCACAGATATCAACATCACAGCAGTATAAGCAAGTATGTGCAACCCCGTCTAAACGACATATAGCAAATAGACAACGTTTGAAAAACATATACACCACATAACAGATATCAATGATGCAAAATTTCAAGTTTTGAAACTTTCCAAGTTCCCCCCAAAGCAAAGACAGCACTTAGTGAAATCTGGGGAAATCAAACAAGACCAAAAACACCAATTTACAAAACCACATACACTTGATGAAAATGAGGCCCTGAAGTGAATAGTAAAAAGGTGAAGCTGGTTTTTTTGGCAATGTGGCCTGCCAAACTTACATCAAATTGCTTCGTTTTCATTCTGTGTCATGCTCATGTCTAAACTAAGACACTGCACTTGTTTAAAAAATTTTCAGAGATCAAAAAATTTTCAGAACAGAGAGCGGGTTTTGAAATCGCAGTTTTTCGGTTTTGTAATTAATGCATCGTCTACTACTATTTTCTAATTTTTGGATGGATCTGATACCATGTTGGGGTTCCTAGCGCCCTGACCATCTACCGTGGCCGATCGCGGAACAAAAATTTTGGCGTTTAAAAAACTTGTCGCTAGAAAAAACCACCTAGAATCGAATCTAAACATGAAACTAGCAATCTAAAAGGAGTCTAACTATTGTGATAGAGTGTTATACCGAACGAACCATGCCCTTTAATTTTCCACCATCTCCCTTAGCTCCTTGAGGTTCTTTGGATCGAGCTTGGCCGCCGGTCTTCCTCCGTCGAAGATGATCCACCCGAGAGATGTAGCTCATGGCTCTAGCTCCACATAATGACACAAGTGAAGCAACTAGGGTTCTAGATGGCTAGTCTAGAATGCCTAGGATGTAGTGGAGTGTACTAAGTGTATCTCTACCTTACTTCCTCTCTTGATTCTCAACACATGAGATTGCATAGAGGAGGTTGAAGGTCAAGGTGGAGGAACTCAAGAATCTTTAGAGTGAAGTGAAGCATGATGGCGAGGGAAAGAACTCATCAAGTGGAAAAATGAACCATCAAGTTTTCATCAAGTCATCAAAAGAAAACGAAGCCATATTTTATAAAAACCATTTTCCCAATTTTAAATTCACACCATGCTTGAATAGTTTGTACAAATGAATAAACAATTCATTTGTGCAACTATAGGAGCATGGTTCTCACCATGCTCCCCTCTCTCTTAATTTACATCTCATTTACCATTTAATAATAAATGGATAATCTAAAATGAGATGTCCACCTTCTAGAATGTTTTCCGGATAAATACGGATCACATTCTACTGTATATACATGTATTCGTACCGAAATACGAATACCCAACGAGATAGAATAACACAAAGAACATAATACTAGAATATACATATCGAAATACATATACATAAATTATTAAATCAATACCTGATTTAATAATCCGGCTCAAACCCGAGCCGACTAGTATTATCAACTATCCGATCGAAAGTTCGGGTACATAGTACAATCAATCGATCGGAACCCTGCACATATCCAATATGGCTACTACATCGTTTCGCCAGAACCAGGAAAACCCTCTGTGTGGGACTCTAAAAACTCGTCAATACGCTAGCAGTGGGTTTAACCACAAGCACATCAGCGGCACTAGCTGTACGTAACGGCTATCCAGGTATTGAGCGAAAGGAAGGCCGACTGGCACACTTATCCGAATCCTTACTTAGCCTGTTCGTGACAATCTCCGTACAGTCCAGACTGTTCGTCTAAGAGTATCGCATATCGAGTCTAGGGGGTGGATAAAGTCAGACCCCCTAATAACGCGATATTTCGTGTCGGTATGAAGCTCATCACCCATTGAGAAACTACTGATCCAAATCAGTAATTCTCGTCTGCATCGGTCAAGGATTTCTGGTGATGGCCATCCGTGCACCGCGCAACATCAACCCCCAATACCGGGAAAGACGAGTCCCCGACGATCCGCCCACTGCCTTCATGTGGCTCGGGACTGGTACCAAACTAAAATCTGTTTGCACGACTCTTTTGAGCCGTGTTAGGGTAGTAATCAAAGCACAGTGAGAACTCACACGAGACAAATGACGATCTCAGATCGACAGACTAACCTGTACTCATGTCATATGGAAACTGCTATCTGTTAATAGGGATAATACCAACTAGCATGTTCCCGGTGAGTCCGTCCAGTGTACTCATATCCCAATGAGCATCTGTATACTATCTTAGGTGACTAACTGACACCAATGGCTTGTGAGACCAGCCACCGACCCTCGTCGGGGTCTCGATAAGTATACACTAGTCTACTCCGGAATATCGATGCCCAGTCTCGGTACTCTCTCGACTAGGGACATTTAAGAATGTGCTTATAGACCACTCAGTTCCTACGTATATGATTGCCATCATAATACTGGTAGTCAAGAAAGAATTCTATGAGCTTTATCAACATGTAATAGTGATCTGTAATACCACATAATGCATGTACATGATGATAAAGACAAACCAGATAGCATATTATCATCTCGAGTAAGACTGTTTTACCCGTATAACTCATCTCTCAATCATCACAATCGCGTGCCTGCAATTACAATAATTGACTTGAGGGCATTATAGCCAACATGTACTTAGGTAGCCGTTACGTACAACTAGTGCCGCTGACGTGCCTGTGGTTAAACCCACTATCAGCGTACTGTCGAGTCTTTAGAGTCCTACACAGAGGGTTTCCCTGGTTCAGGCGAACGATGTGGAGGCTGTATGTTTATACGTGCAGGGTTCCGGTTAATTATGCGTTCTAGTTGCGCGGAATTTAATCGGACGAATTATAATAATAGCGGGCTTAAGATTAAGCCGGTTCGTTAAATCGGATATTGATTTAATTCTAGTATTATATTAGTAGTATTATTCCATCTCTTGAGTATTCTTATTTTGACATGAATACGGGTATGTATATACGGTAGAAAATATTTTTTATTTATACAAAATATCTTCTAGAAGAGAACACGTCATTTATGTATTATTAACCATTTATTTTGATATTTGGAAATGAGGTGGAGGGTTATGTGGCAAATAAGCATGGTGTGAGGCATTGCCTAATTCATTTGGTTTTACTATTGAAGTATGGTGCCCATTTTTAATTGTGAAAAAGATTTCACAAAACTAAAATGGTCATGAGTTTTTCACACAACCTCACTTCATTTTCTTTTGCTCATTCTCTCTCTTTTTTTTCTCATCCCTTATCATTCTCATGTGTTGAGAGCCAAAAGATTTTGAGATACAAAAATTACTACTAAACATCTCTACATCATCTAAGCAAACTAGATTAGTAAACTAGTTTGCTTAGTTGCTTCTTTTAGAAGTGGGAGCTTGGATCAAGAACTTTCAGGTGTATCATCTAGGATCGAGGAGGCCGACGGCCAAGCTAGATTTAGGATCGAAAGGAGCTTAAGAAGAGGATCAAGAAGACCCGAAGGATACGAATCTTATAGGTATAAAATTTTATCATAGTAGAATAATTATCTATGTGGTTTTGTTGCTGGGGCTTATGGTAGTTCTTTGGTTATAGTCTTTGTTGCATACTTCAATTTTTTTTTTGAAAATTCCGCCTTTCTACATACCCCATAGAGCGTGCATCATAGACTTACAATCACTATCTTCTTCGTTTTCGGGTTGATCTCTTTCTTCAACATGATGTGATGAAGATGGTTCCGTATAAGGTGTTCTAACTCCTAAAGATGCACCGGCACCAAACTCTTCTTGCATTGAACTTTGTGTTCGCATATGCTCCGGTACAAAAAATGAAGACCTACACGACATATAAATTCAAATATCAATTATCAATTAACCATGATTTGATATACGATGAGTATTGTCAGTTTTATTTAATATAGTATGTTACTTATTCACTCCGGCCATTCCCATTGTGCAATCCGTATTGTACGGATTTGACATTGTCTGACCATACAAATTCCAATCACAGTTATACATATCCGTGCTAACCTGCATGCCATGGAATGGAGCTTGCATGGAATTGAATGCATCATCATACACGTTCGGCTCTCCGGGACTGCACATAACCGTATTGAGCATGCGTGTAAATTCCCCTTGTGGTTCATAAGCTTGATGTGATTGTACTGCTTCTTAATGTGATTGTACAGCTTTTTGATGCGATTGTACAAGTTCTTTCACTACCAACACCTGTATTGATGGATTTTCAGGATACAAGCTAAGCATCATGCTTATATCCTCTTTATCGGCTACTTCAACATTTGTGTAGTCCTGATTTGTGATTGGAATCTTGTATACCAATTCGATCTTATAATTCCTCGGATTTATCCGCGTGGTTGCATAAATCTTTCGCTTCAATCATTGTATGAGCATGATTTATTAACTCTCATTATTTTACTTTTTCCACCAACGTTGTTCGGCTTTCTACCCGCTTCAATGTTTAAGGTGCTAATATAATGACAAATCAACACAACATTCTCATTTTTCATCGCACCTAATATTAATAATAATTGTGAAATTTTCGAAAACTCAAGAAACAAACTTATACACTCTACAACATTCACAACAATATTCAAATCCATAACACTAACACCCTAACCCCAAAAATACCACAACTCTAAACCCCAAAATAGCTCAACACTAGAATACACTAACACCCTAAACCCAAAAATATCCTAAATCTAACCCTAAAAATACACTAACCCCAACCCTCCAAAATACCCTATCCTTAACCCCAAAATACACCAAATTACCTTATTCCTAACCCCAAAACACTAAAATACCCTGACCCTAACCCCAAATTATACTAAATTACCATAACCCTAACCCCCAAATTACGTTAACCTTAACAATAAAATACCATAACCCAAACAAATCAATTTATAAACTAAAATAGCAATAATTTCAAACAAATAATTTTAAATGAAAACTCACTGTTCAGGAACAGGGGGGCTTGGCCTTGACGAGGGGATCTGCAACAGTATGAGGGCTTCGAAGGAGGAGGGGGCTGGAGATCGACCTTGAAAGGGTGCTGGAGATCGACTCTATGGAGAGGCTTTGAAGGAGGCGGAGGGAGAGAGGGGGATCTGAGAGGGAGGTGCGAGAGGGGAGAGAGGGAGGTGCGAGAGGAGAGAGACTGATATATTAGAAGGGAAAAAGGGATGGGTCCGACAACAAAATATAGTGCAAGTTTTATTCCGCACTTTGCAAGTGCGGAATACAACTTGCCTTAAGTGTAGCAACTTGGCTTCCTGGGCCAAGACTAATTCCGCACTTGCAAAGTGCGGAATAGGACTCGCCCCCAGTCATATATGGCGCTTACGAGGTATTGATATGACCCGAACGTGCTATTTCCTTAAATAGGTATAAAACAAGTCTAAATCCCTATTTAGTTTCTAATTAGTGCTAAATCACAAATTTTGTCATTACTCCAGTTTCTCTTGTCTAGTTTCTTGCATGCATATCTGTATTTTCTTAAATCTTCACATTGTTAGATGCAATATGATTGCTGAAAACAATACTCATCCTAAGTTGAATGTATTTTAATCTCCATTTTCATCGTTTGACATAATGATTTCTGTGTTTTCAGCTTGTATATTTCTGAACTCTGTAATTTGCCTTCTGTTTCAAGTTACGCTTTTGTTGCATTTTGTAGTACTGCAAAAATTACCTAAAAGAAGGTGGTGCTTCTTTACTTCTGTTCACTTTCGTATAGATAACTTCAAGGTTATGGAATGCTGTACGCACCACCATGCGGTTGACCGACGCATACCGCATATAATGCATATGCACTTTATATGAGACTGCATTTACGGTGTGGCTTTTTTGGAAGAGAAAAGGAGGGAAGAATAAAAAGAAGAGTGCAAATATAAAATTAATACAATGACGAGAAAAACTTAAAATGATAGTGTCTGCTAACGAAACTTGAGCTATCTTGATAAAGCATGCATTCCTAAGAAAGGAAGTGAACCTTAGAAGAGGTGAGCAAAAAGAAAGAGGAGAAGAGTTATAAAAAATTGAGGGTTCATTCAAGTTTAATTGGTTTCATCGCGGTCCAATATAGTACTTGACCAAATACAAACCAATTCTCAGCCTTGATCACATAAAACAATGCCCTATAGATTTTTTTAGTTTTGAAAATGATTTTCATCCGCATAATGAACCATGCGGCTCAATTATATGCGACATACGGGTGCATAAGCATTGCATAAAATGCATTTTTTTGACAGTGGATAACTTATTCTGTCTTTATTTCATACTGAATGTAGGTAATGATTCTCAGAATCTTCAGCGAGGGTGGGTTCCAAACTAGCGAACGCTATCAACGCATTGACAGTGACAACTTTCACAATTTCATGCAGGTGTTGCTTCTTGACAATTTCTTTGTGTTTTAATTTACTGCTGCTAAGATAGATTCTGTTTGAGAATGTGTTTTAATTTGGCTCTGTGGCGTATGACACACATAAGAGTAGATAAGAGTAGCAAATCACCTTGTAGCAAATCGTTCCATCGTCTTCCTTCTTAATGGCTCCTCTTGTAACCTTGGAGAAATTTGGCTGCCGTTGGGTGCATAACCTAAAACTGCATAACCAAAAGAATGGAACATAGTTTTCTACCACCAACTGGTCTACCTGATCTTATGGCCAGCCCTCTCAAATCTATTGTTTCCTTGGCTAGGATTTAGCGCCATTACAGAAGGTTATGTCAGGTTGCCAGCTGCTCATTAAATTTTTTGAATCTTCCAAGCAGCGTTTTGTTTTTATTATTCTAGCTGTTTTCCATGTTAGACAACGCTATGATGGGATGTTTAGTGTCACGCCCCAAAACCATGTGTGTGTGTATTAGAAATTCCGAGCATGACATGCCGCAATTTCTAATTTATATAGATAATATATGGTTTTGGGGCGTGACACTTAGGATACATGTTTTCTTATTATTACCGTTGCAAGTTTTCTGACTTCTCATCAGCAATGATATGTTTTGATTACCTCTTACTTCTCCCATTAGAAATAAGAGCTTGCTCATTGATGTAGAACATACTTGAATCTTCCAATCAGTCTTTTTGATATTCTAGCTGTTCTCTACCTATGATGGTGAATGGAATAAACAAACATGATGTCTAGAATGCTTATGACATGTTTTCTTGCTGTCACTGTTGGCAATATTTCCGACTTCTCTGCAATGATAATTTTGTTTAGTTCTCACCACTCCCATCTTTCATCTTTAATCTTTAATCCTATACAAAACTGAGTTCAAAAAGGAATATTCGGACCAAAGCAAAGTCACTAGAAGTCAAAAGCAAGATTTTTAGTGCTGTCTGATTTGCCCTTAGCTTTGAAGGATGGTTTGGCTAAAGGTGCAGGGCATATTAGGAATTTACCATATATGGGTATTTGTAATTGATGCACACAACAGGGTGTCAGTTGTTTTCAGATGGAGTACAACACTTGGGTCCTTTTTATGGGGCCCATTAGCATAGATTACTATAAATTGGGTAAAATCTTGGGTGGCGATGGCTTGGTTTGTGTGCCCGTTAGCATAGGTTACTCAAAGTTTCCTTTTCATCTTTGCAACTCTCTCTCTCTCTCTCTCATTTTTTGGACTATAAAAAGGAGATCTCTTTCGGTAAGAAGAGATGAGGGAAGACCAGAAGAATGAAGAATGGATGTTGGTTAAATTATGGGTTAGAATAACTAAGGTTGTATAGCCATGTGACCATTTAGTGAAATTCCACCATTTTAATAATAAAGTCTAAATTACCAATAAAAAAATTTAACATGAAAAGGAAATTTGTTCCAAAGTTTGATCATTTCCAGTTTGGAATTCTAAAATATACAATCAGGCAATACAGTGTTAATTTCACTGTAAAATGCCTTCCAACTGTTTGAGTTATTTTCATATGATTTTTAGGATTTCCTTTTATTTATTTATTTTTTAATATATGACAATTGGATTTTGAAATCATGGATTTGTTAAGGTAGGAGTTCAAGAAAGTCATCTTGGCATATGTGATAATACAATAATCAGTTAACTTCAGTACATTTCATATTGGATGAATTTCAGGTTATCCAATTCGATCATTTTGTTGAATATATTAGACGGTTGGAGAATGCCCTTTAGACTAACGGCCATGTTTAGGAAAACTGGAGTTAATTTTTAATAGGAAGTAAAGTGTACGTTGACTCTATTTTATAAGGTCCTACCTTTATTTTAAAAACATAATTTGATGGGTGTTTGGCTTTTGAGTTATCTAAACTCTTCTTCATTGATTTTAGAGACTTTGTTGGATTGAAGTTTTGTAAACTCCAATTGTCTCAGGTTTGGAGTTTAGATAATGTGAGTTTTCTAAACATCATAATCATGCCAAATGTAGAATAATTAAAAGTTTGGCATTAAGCTTAGAAACTTTATGAAACTCCAGTTATCCAAACTTAACTCCATCCCAAACATGGCCCGAGTTTCTCGAGACTTATAACTACCTCGAAAGATATAGCATAAACATAAAGTTTTGTAGAAATTATACTTTCTTTCTATATACATACATGCACACGTACATCGTGAATCAAAATTTCACGTTTTAAAATTTTGCGGACTTGTTTTGTTATTGAGCATTCCCCTATATGTGTGTGCACGCTCTCTCTCTTGCCTTGCTACTTCTTAGAAATTGCAAGAATTTTATTTTGACGTGGAATACCACCATTTAAAAAAAATGAAATTACTAAAACTTTCTTATTTGTTATTTAGTTAAAGTAATATCTTTATTTTTGATAAGGTAATTAAACGTATTTAGTTTTTTCGAGTTACAATTCATGCAAAAATATATTGAATTAGCTTTGATCCCAACGCGTTATGCGTGGGGTCCATGCTAGTTAGTAATAAGAGATTCCTCATCTGATGTAAAATGCTGACATAACATTTTTACTAAATATAAACAAACATCTAATGGACCGTGAAACATCTCTAATTATTTAGACGAAAGTTCTTTGTCCGACTTTAATGCTTCTGCTATCAGCTCATGGCCCAAATTATTGGATAACTAACATAAATCCTACAAATTAGTGTAGCTGAAATGAGAATATTGAAATGAATGAATGCGATGCTCTAAGAGATAGAGCAAGAATGAGAATGTTGAGATGAATGAATGGCAATACTCTAAGAGATGAAGTAGACTGCTTGCACCGTCAGAAGTCGAGGAAACTCCAGTAAAGGCCGAAACAAGAGAGAACCCAAGCTGAGATGGTTTGGGCATGTGCAAAGGAGATGGATAAGTTCATTACTAGTGGTAGTCACAGAGTAGCCACTCAAAAAATTTAGGACAAAGGATTTTTGTTTTCTCTTGAACTAAGTAGAGTGGATTTATATATGCTTGACCATTGGACTGTTTATAGTTTTTTGACACAACTGCACTAATGGAATATCTTAAACAATCTACAACTATAATATTGGTTCATGCAAGTATAAAACATATTGGGATATAAAATGTACTTTCACTTTCCAAAAAAACATTATTTCAATCTTGCATGTCAAAAGGTTCTTAGTACTCCCTCCCCCTCCTTTAACGCAAAAACACTAAGAAAATTATAATAAGTCTAGGAACTTTATAAATTAGAGTGGAGTAACTTGGAAAACCAATTTTTAGAATAGGATTAATGCCGAATTTATTTGGTAGATAAGATTTGTAACGTCATCTAATAACCATAAAAGTCATGCTATCTGTTCATTCAACATGTTATATCTTAAGTAGATATCCACTTTATTTCTCTTAAAACACAGACATCGCCACATCATTATTGATCTTACAGAGAAAATGATTTCTTATTTTTTTTAATGCTCTGGCATGTTTGTTGGTAATATTTTTGTTGCACAAACCAATGTTATACAAGGACAACATTATAAATAACAAAATTAATTAAAATTTAGCCAAAAGGGGCTTGGCCAGGCCACTGTGGGCCCCAAGGGTTTTACTTGCAAAAAAACAAAACCTTTGGTAAGGTCCCTGCAAGTCCCGCAAACTCTTATAATTTCTTAAACCAATATGAATAACAAAATTATAATATCACTAACATAACCAACTCCATCTAACATAAAATGCTATGCTTTTGAAAATAATATTTTTATGCAATGAAAGATTAGGTTTGATTACAGCCAAGTACGGTCGATGCTTGTAGCTTGGTTGACATAAGCAAAACACCACTATTAATAACCTGTGGTAAAGTGAGCCGACAATGACCGGCGGTGATGATGGCATCTGGTGCTTGCAATAGTCCCAACAGGACTCCACTACTAGCCTATGGTGTAACGCATATAATTTTCTATATTATATTGGTATTGAACTATAAAATGCATGCAAGGCATGCGCCTGAAGATAAAACTTAGGCAACCACAACATGCCAATATAATAACTACTGCTATCTCACCTATGTGATAGAGATAAAACCAACATTAAAATCATGGTACACGTATGCATCTCTCTTAATATATGTAAAACACAATTGCTTTATTAATAAGCTTACTACATAACTTACATACAACATCACATCAGGAAATGATATTTCATTCATAATAAGCATCATAATATACTTTCCATCAAATCTTTACATTACATTTACAAATATATGAATAAAAAACATTCAAATATCCTTATATATAACAATGTTATATACACACATCATGGATCACATGGATAATCACAATATTTTCAAAGCACAAATACCGAATATGAAAAATATTAAAATAAGCGTTTAACGTGTATTCCCACTTACAATACTTGCGAAAGTCCATGAGTTTATATGGCTTTAAGTCCTCGTCTCAAATTTTAATCGATTTCTCTTAGCCCATGAAGATTTGGCTTTGCCAACCAGAATTGGAACAACAAAATTATCATTCGGTCCAAATAGATTGGTACGACGCAATACACAAGTTGAGAGCTTATCTCTACGATAAGCGTTTAAGACCAACAACTCTATTGATGCAAATCACTTAATAAATCCACAAACTTATTAGGATATGACAATGATTCATCTCCACCACCAACATCCTTTGCTCCATCAAACACTACACCCGCGCTTTTCAGATAAATCAGTCTGTCAACCCCGTACTCTGCAAACCCTAACCACATTCTTTGTTCCCTTAACAAGTGTCTTGTAATTCCCTTAGAAATCCATCGTAGCGGCGACGCGATGCCGATGGTGGGGTCCATGTAGAACATGGTGGAGGACTCTTTGATCACGGATCGGTGTTGGGAGATGTTGAATCAGGTGGGGATGTAGTAGATCCGGCCCGATTGGGGTTGGCTCAAGGGTTTGATTCGTGTGAATGATGAGGGCAGAGGCAGAGTTGAGAATGGAGGCGATGAGGGAGCGAGCGAGGGATGAATTAGTTGCCGGCAATGATGGTGACGGTCTTGGGTGTAATATCCCAAATTTTGGTTTAGTAAAAATGTAAATAGAAAAGGTTTGAGGGGTTTTATGTAAATATGTATTAATATATAATTTCTTTACCCTACTATTCCTTGCACGCTAACCCTAGCCATTCTCTTTCCCCTTGCTGGTTTCTTTCTCTCCTCTCGGTCTCACTCTTCTTTCTCTTTCTCATGATTTTCTCCGTCTTTCTCTCCCTCTCCGACCTCCCCTATCTCTCATCCCCTCTCATCGATTCAAACCGCCGCCACCATTGCCAGAAGCCTTTCCTTAACACCGCCTCCCGTTCACCTTTCGCAGCTCCAACCCCAATCCCAAGAGTGGCGGATCCACTTCATCTCCACTAGATTCAACGACCTCTCCCAACTCTAATCCGCGATCAAAGAGTCCTCCACATTGTTCCATGTAGACCCCGTCCTCGGTGCCGCATCGTCGCCAGCGACGAAATTTTATAGGAATTACAAGGCGCGGGTTGGGCCGATTTATACAGGGAGAGTGGAGGTGATGTTTGGAGCGAGGGATATTGTTAATGGAGATGAATCGATGTGCCATATCGTGATACATTTGTGGATGTATTGAATAATTCGAGTCCTAACAAAGTTGTAGGTCTTGAATGCTAATGGTAGAGACGAGTTCTCAACCGATGTGTTTCATGCTAGCAATCCATTTGGACCGGGTGATGATTATTTTGTACCATTTTTTGTTGGCAAAGCAAAATCCGCATGGAGAAGAGCTGTCAATTAGAATTTGAGACGAGCACTTGGAGCTGCATGAGCTCGTGGACTTCTGCGTACCGTAAATGGGAATACATTGTTTAACAATCTTTTAGTATTTTAATATCTAAAGCTTGCCTTTCACAAATACTGTAATTGGTTGATGTTTTGTGTGCGATGCTTATATATATATATGTATATTTGTGTATGTGTGTACATATAATATAGTTTTATGTATTGATTTTGTTGATGCCATGAGGTAACAAGTTTTATAAAGTTATTTGGAGTATATATGAGTAATGACTCTTATGCATGTAACAACCTTTTTGATGTGAAGTTTATATGAAGTTATGAGATAAGCTTATTATATAGAGATCATATTTTTCATATAGTTAATGAGATGCATACATACGTGTCCAGATTTATATATTGGTTTTGTGCATATGGCACGGTTGTTACCGTATTGGTTGAAACATCATGCATGTGGTTGTCGTTGGTTATAATAAGTTTTAATTATATTTAAGGCACACAAGTTGCATGCATTTCATAGATCAATACCGGTATGATTATGGAAAGATACGTGGGTTACAACATATGCTAGTAGTAGAGTCTCATTAGGCCTATTGCGTAGGCCGCATGACATTTTCACCGCGGGACAATATCGGTTTTCTCTACCACGGGCGATTAATAGTGGTGTTTTGCTTATGTCAACCGAGCTATAGGTATTGACCGTACTTAGCCGTAATCCACCTAATCTTCCTATGCATGAAAATGTCATTTTTCAAAAAGAATTGCATATCCTTTTGGATAAGTTCAGTTATATTAGTAAGATTATCGTTTATTATTTCTATAGTATTAAGAGATTATTATTATAATCTGGCATATCTATAAAACACATTTATTTTCATAATGAGCTTATCGTAGAAGACATGTATGTAAATTGACGATCATGATATGGGTTTTCGTCTTTATTTATATTTCTTTGAAAATAACTTGGCATTAGTAATTAGGATGATTTATAAGAATTTTTGATCATAATATTGGATGTCGGAGATTAGCTGTTATGATAGTTACGCCTTGCAGTCTTCTTGAAGAGGAGATTGTGGCATGTCATGCATAATTGGTCTTATTGTTTATATATGGTTTTGGGGCGTGACATTAGGGTTTGGACTCATAGTTGATTCTATTTGAACCAATGAGATAGACGCGAGAGAGATTTACTATGAGGAACGAGAGGGAGAGATACGTGAGAAAAACAAACGCTAAAAGAGAAAAATTTGGATTTGAGAGAATAAAATGTACGAGATATTAAATAGGTCCACATTAGCACAAACCCCCCTAAAGTTTTTATAATGACATGTGAGAAGACAAAAATTTGGGTTATTAAATCGGTTATCAGATCGGTGTGGTGAGCCAGTTAATGGCAAACTTTAGGGCCACTCATTGGAATGCAACAGTTCAAATTCTGTGATACTTGAAGATATCTCCCAGCAAAGAGCTATTATACTTAGATAATAGACACTCTCAAATAGCATGATTCACCGACGCTGATTGGAAAATATCTCCTTTTGATCATAGATCTACCACATGATATTGCATATTCGTCGGTGATAACTTGGTATCCTTAAAGAGGAAAAAGCCTTCAAGAATTTAAGAGAATATAAACATCAAGAATCACATGCAACATGAAGGCACAAAGACAAGATGGAATTGGAAACCTTCAAAAAACAGTCAGCAATAAACAAATCTATATTAGAAGAAAATTGAAAACGATATCAATATATTAAAAGGGTAAAGAGAACATTCCAACTAATGGATGTCGACCCAGTCAAAATTTAATGGACTTAGAGCAACTACATGACGATCATGGATTAGTCGAAAAGTTAAAAAAAAAAGATATTGAAGTGAACGAGAGAAAATTAATGATGAACTCATCCTACATCTTAGCCTAGTAACTACAAAACAAACCATTATTATCAAATCTAACATCCTACTCTAAAAAAAGAACATACAGCAACAACAACCGAGCCTCTTATCCCAAGCATATGGGGTAAAAAAAAGGGAACATAATATTAAAAAAAATTAACCTTCGTCTCATTGCTCCACCGTAAAGAAACCTAAAAGGATCATTGAAGAAACCTCAAAGTATTAAAATCTTGCTAAGATCAAAGGAGTAGAAGATTAATTCCCCTACAAGATCAGAAATCCACGCATATCTTGTTTTTCCATGGAGCAAAGTAAACTGCCAATTCTGTTTGCCCTTTAGTTCAGAGGGGAGCTAGGGAATAGATGGAGAAGTAAACATGGAAGTATAAAGACAATAGTGACCAAGGCTTATGTTGATGGAAGAGAGCTTGAAAAGGGAAACCAAGCATCTTGATGGTCAAGGATAAAAGAAAGCACCTCTCTCTTCATGTCTAATCATGCTTTATATCTTGACATATTAGTCCAATCACCTTGGAGTGCGGAAAAAAACATTGTTCTACACACCTACTACGTTCACCTATATAAACAACAATGCCCCCTACCCCCAATCTCTAGTAAATGAGATCAAATAATATAGTTATTGATACCAAATTCCCTTTACTCACAAAGGCCATCACTTCATTCCTTGATAAGAACATGAATAAGAGTATAAAATCTGCATTCTTTTGTCATCTAGTACCCACCTTTATATAACTATATAAATGGGCTTATGTAGCCTATACATGATTAAAATACGAGTCTTAAGATACCATAACTGATTCCTAATAAGAACATGTCGTGGAGCAGTGTATCTGAATTAAACATGCCTATTTAATAAATTGCTATAATTGCCCACTCTGATAAAGACCATTGTAGAAATTTAACTCCGTAGCAGGTGACATGCTTACTAACATTTAAGCCTGGGCTCTGATGCATACTGTAACAACATAAGAAATCAATTCTTGAGCCATGAGAGGGTTAAGCTACCAGGACGCTCTCAATTCTCCATCCTTACTAAGGTTCGGGAGATCTGGCCGCGGTTCAATATTCGCCATGTAAAGGGTTACTTAGATCAGGTTGCAATTAGCTTGCAAATATGAAGTGGGTTTAACAAATCATGAAGGTGATCTAGCAAATCATAATGGTAACAAATCATGAAGGGAGTCCTACAAATCAAATCCTGTTTTCAAGTATCAGCACCAATGGATCCACCAGATCAGACACTGAATTTACCCTCTAAACATTATGTTTGAATATTACATAACCCTTTCTTTTGGGTTATTTAAAACATAATTTCTATTCATATACACTTAGTATGTAATTTATAGAAGTCATCTTCAAGTTTTGCTAACTAATCCGTCAATTGCGATGCATGACTTATCCCTTCATTCTCACAACTACCCCCTCAGACACAACTTTTCCCTTTCACACAGTTGCGTACAACTTTTCCCTTAGAATCTCTTTCCCAATGACTAGGACTAGGTGTATAGGATAAAGCATTTCTGCACCATACATTTATTTGTAAATGTGAAAAATATTCGACCATGAAGAAATTTAAAATCAGTTTGGTTAACCATAATTTCTTTTCCAATGCAAAATTCTCCCTCTCCCCTCTCTCTCTCCCTCACACACAGCACACCTTGTTTTTGTCTATATTTGATCACCAATCCGAATTACCTACATTGCAGTTCACTTTCACAGGTATATATTGGGACTGAGCCATGGGAGTTGGGGGCCAAGTGCCCCACCATAACATACATGGATTGCTCAATAAAAGTGTATTCATTATATGTTTATGAAACTCTGAGCTAGCAATATCTATCTGCTGCAGGAGGAACTACAACGTAATCTAGCAAAGGAAGCAAATCAGATATCTATTTTGTCGGAGGTAAAAAAGCTTACCTGTAGCTCGGCATCCTTTTGAGAATGGCACATGCACATTCATTGATGCATTTACTTTTGACATTGAAATGCAGATACACCGCTTTAGGATAGATAACACAAACTAGTCACATTGCCATATCTTTATTTTATGCAATTTTTGGTCATAGGTTCTTTTAAACGCTTGTTTACTTTAACAATTCTAGTTCTAGTTTTCAGACATCAACTTATATATAAGAAAATAATGAATCAAGCTATTAGTAATTTAGCATTAACATGTCTTTTGTCCAGGAACCAACTTTCATGTTTTTTAAAGGTGAAGTTTACTGTGCTTATTGTGTAGCTTGATTTTAAAAAATGTATAGCATAACACATTGCTTGAATTATGTGAAAACACCTTGTTTTTGCTTATTCTTTGTTTCATATCTCATCTTCATAAAAGAGCACACATTTGCTTATGTCATACTGATTTCACAATAGGCTCTGCATGACTTTGAATTTGTTTCAACAAGTAGATATTCGTCAATGAAGAAATTGTGCTAACTGTAAATTTATATAGTTTAGTTAGTATAATTTACACCTTGCTTTTTAACCCTTTTTTACTTAGAAGATAATTGCTGTCATTTGTATGGAATTGTTGGCTATAATGCCCTCAAGTCAATTATTGTGATCGCAGGCATGCGATTATGATAATTGAGAGAGGACCTATACGGATAGAACAGTCTTACTCGAGATGATAGTATGCTATCTGGTTTGTCTCTATTATTATGCACATGCTTTATGTGGTATTACAGATCACTATTATATGTTGATAGAGCCCATAGGATTCTTATTTGACTACCAACATTATGGTGGCAATCATATACGTAAGAGCTGGAGCACATCCTTAAATGTCCCTAGTCGAGGAAGTATCGAGATTGAACATCGATACTCCAGAGTAGACTAGTGTATACTTTTTGAGATCCCGACGAGGGGCGGCGACCGGTCTCACAAGTCATTGGTGCCAGTCAGTCACCTAAGATAGTATACATGTGCTCATTGGGTTATGAGTACACTGGACGGACTCGCCGGGAACATGCTAGTTGGTATTATACCTATTGTCAGATAGCAGTTCACATGTGACATGTGTACAGATTAGTCTGTCGACCTGAGATCGTCATTTGTCTCGTGTGAGTTCTCACTGCCCTTTGATTACTACCCTATCACGGCTCAAAGGAGTCGTGCAAACAGGTTTTAGTTGGGTCCAGTCCCGAGCCACATGGAGGCAGTGAGCGGATCGTCGGAGATTCGTCTCTCCCGGTATTAGGGGTGGTTGTCGCGCGGTGCACGGATGGCCATCACCAGAAATTCTTGGCCAAGATAGTCGAGAATTACTGATTTGGATCAGTAGTTTCTCAGTGGGTGATGAGCTTCATACCGACATGAAATATCGCGTTATTAGGGGTCCGACTTTATCCACCCTCCTAGACCAGATATGCGATATTCTTAGACGAACAGATAAGACTATACAGAAATTGTCACGGACAGACTCAGTAGGGGTTCGGATGCCTTCCTTTCGCAAAATACCTGGGTAGCCGTTACGTACAGCTAGTGCCGCTGACGTGCTTGTGGTTAAACCCACTGCCAGCGTATTGACGAGTCTTTAGAGTCCTACGCAGAGGGTTTTCCTGGTTCTGGCAAAACGATGTAGTAGCCGTATTGCATACGTGCAGAGTTCTGATCGATTGATTGTACTATATATCAGGACTTTCGATCGGACAGTTGATAATACTAGCTGGCTCGAGTTTGAGCCGGATTATTAAATCAGGTATTGATTTAATAATTTACGTATATGTATTTCGATCTGTATATTCTAGTATTATGTTCTTTTTTTTATTCTATCTCTTCGAGTATTCGTATTTCGGTACGAATACATGTATGTATATACAGTAGAATGTAGTCTGTATTTATCCGGAAAATATTCTAGAAGGTGGACATCTCATTTTGGATTTGACCATTTAATTTAAATGGATAATGAGGTGGATTATTGAGAAAGGGGAGTATGGTGAGAATCATGCTTGCATAGTGTGCACAAATGAATTTTTAATTCATTTGTGTAAACTATTCAAGCATGGGCATGATTTTAAAATGAAAGAAATGTTTTTACAAAACCTTGCACCATCATTTTCTCTCTCTATGGATGGTTCATTTTTCTTTGAGTTGGTTTTCTCACCATCATGCTTCAGCCCCTCTCTTGTGTTTTCTAGAGTTCCTCTACCTTAAAGCTTAACTTTCTCTCTACAATCTCATGAGTTGAGAATCAAGAGAGGAGGTGAGATGGATAAACACTTAGAACACTCACTACATCCTAGACATTCTAGATTGGCAACCTAGAATTCCTAGTTGCTTCACTTGTTTTTGATGTGGAGCTAGAGCCATGAGCTACATCCCTCGGGTGGATCATCTTCGACGAAGGAAGACCGGCGGCCAAGTTCAATCGAGTACGTCTCAAGGAGCTAAGGAAGATGATGAAAGACCGAAAGACTTGGTTCGTTTGGTATAACACTTCTATCACCATAGTTTAGCTCTTTGTTAGTTTGCTAGTAAATGTTTATGGTTCGATTCTAGCGGGTTTCGTTAGCGCCAAGTTGTTAAACGCCAGTTTTTGTTCTGCACCGGCCACGGCTGATGGCCAGGGCGCTATCGTAACCCAACAGGAATGTCCTCTTACGTTTGAAAATCTATGGTGCTACTGCTGTATGTTTTTAACGATACATGAATTCACTGCGGGCAGCTTTCTGCACAGGGACATTTCTGAATTTGGAATTTATTACTGAAACGATTTTTTCTTTTTCAAAATTTTGCTGTTGAGTTCTAGTTGTTTTATATTACAATGATCAGACTTCTTGGCATGACTTGCTAAGTTCTACTTCGTGAATTTGTCATGCAGGGAATTGCTGTTATGTCTAGGAATTTTCGGGGGATTATCAATCTAGTAAGTAAATCTCTTGATTCACAGTTAAATAATATGCATATTCTATTTAATTAATGGATAGTTTCTCAAGTACTGAAACACAATTTCAATTTAGAGATTTAATGTCACAATCTAGGCATGTTGAGCACCCTTTTATATCTTTTATGGATTTGACCGGCTTGTACTTCTTAAAAAATCTAGTAGGCTGGTCAGTACTGCATTTTTTTGCTACTTATACATAAGACCTAGAGATGTCATGTTGAGATGGCGGATCCATATGAATCTATGATTTAGTTGCTCACTTGTTGATTTTCCATAGGCCTTGAATTCCATGATTGTGTTCAAATTTCTTTTAAAATAAAGCAACTATTTGCATGTATCACGGGGTATCATTTTGGTATGAGTTTTGCTTACAGACGAGGAGTGGGGAGAGAACTGTTGGAACATGACTATGTAAATGGTAGATGGAAGGACAGAACTACTGGGATAAACCTGAACATGGAAATTTCCCTTAGTAGGACTATTATGCTTCAGACTTTTTCTGAAAGAACACTTCTAGAACTAGATGACAAGTTGGAGAACGTTTTCTTGTAGGAAGGGAGAACAACAGAGCAAACCTGTCTGCAAACTTGCAAACAAAAGTAGGAACCATGTCTGAAGAATAATCAGTAAATGGTGCTAAATTTGGCAAGGGTTTGTGCTATAGGGTTTGCAATTAGCTAGGTATAGTGGCCGTCAAACTTCCCAAACTTCAAAACTAGTTGAGGACTCGGAGAATACATATGATCTGAAGGTGGGATGGATCAAAGATCAGTCTCGTATTCAAGTTGCAGTTGAATATTAAGTTATATCTGAATCCCCTGCTTTGCTGCTATCTTCCCAATCCACAACTGATTGCATAGCCAAGGGCTTAATTTTAGCGAATTATCCACCAGGTATTCCGTCAAGCCAGCCATTCCCACCACAGCATCAGCCGAATTGATGAAGATCAGGGATTGACTGTGAGCAATCACAGAGGTAGAAATACAAGCGAAAGAAATTCAGCATTTTGGAAGTGTAACACGAAAGCTAAAGACCACAATTTAGATTCATTCAACTTTGGATTACAAAGATGGCTTGATCTTATACACAAGGAAAGGAAATACTTGAATTTCTCAAAATTGACAAAAGAAAAAAAAGTCTTTCTTCTGATATGGATATCTGACTCGGTGACATTTAATTGAATTCGAAGATCTTATTTCGACAACTATTTTGGAGATAAAGATTCCGTCCCTTGTCTGAGAAAACTGCCATCTGTAGTATGAAACCTAACCTGGTGTTTTGGGACCCTAAACAATTTATTTTGTCCGTTTCAAAAGATCACGTGATAGCGGTTTTGGTGCATGGGATTTTCGATTTGAAGAGATTTTGGGACGACTGGTCGCACACAATAATCTGAAATTATATGAAGAACCCATGACCATTTTCCCATGTATCTTCTCATGCACAAAGTGCGAGAGATCTTGAGTCGCCCAGTCTCTTTAAATGTACCAGTTCTGCATCACCAGTGATGAACAGATCCCAGTAACACCAAGGTAGGTCCATGCTTTTCCTAGTTGATTTCAGTCATCTGGCTTCATCCAGCCCTGCCTTGCATCAGCCATCAGGTTTCCATATGTCTCTGCACCGTAAATTTACAAGCGGTCAGTTTTCTCACCTGTCCGCACACCGACACAGCCCACAGCCTTGTATGCAGCTGAACCAGACTGAGATATAGATTCATTTTGAAGCCGAGTCCGTTGCATATTTCATCCACATTAAATTAATTTCCGGCCAAATATTGTGATATTAGTTACCAGTCAAGTCTGCTCACAAACAGCCATCACTGCATTATGAAGTTTTGGTCGTTGATTATCTGTAAGTTAAGTCTGAATTATTTGATAGAAAGTTCAGATCTTGGGTGTTAGTTTTCACATTCTTGCAATGATCCGAATTTGACACTGAAGATCATTTGATTGACATGCTCATGTATAAATTCTCCATTCATACGGTAAGCACATATATTTCGCGAAAGGGGTTATACGTTTTCATTGAAATGCGTTGATGTGTGATTGAATCAGCATTTGATTTTGCCTTTTGCGAATTGTTTGCATCATCTATTACCTACTTGATCTCATATGAACTTGGACTAGGAGTCATCTATAAGGTTTTAAATCATAGCTCTATAGCAGCAGTTAAGTTCCATTTTTCAACATTGGTATCATTAATCATTTGCCATATTCTTCCCTATAGTTTACACTGCACCAGTCAGTATTCTTGCATAGATCTGATCAATTGTAGGTATCTGGCCTTTGATTGAGGCTTGCCTGCCACAATAATAGAGAATTTTTATGCGGCCTTAGGAAAGATTCTCCTAAGTTGCGGAGCTTGGAAGCCAGAAAATGTCAAGTGGCCAGAGAAGGACGGCGTGCTTTATGAAAACTTGCAGCTGGTGGTCAGAACATTGGACAGCAACCAATCTCGAGGGTATGGGTGAAGAAAGAGAAACAGAGACGTGCCTTCTTTGTTTCCAAGAAACCAATTGTATCTCATCAAGATAAATCATATTTTAAAACTTAACTATGTTATGTCAATCCCGTTAAGTTTGTTGGCGCTTATTCTTGTTAGGTCTACCTTTGTCACATACTCTAAACTGTAGTGGTTGATAAGAGTGGATAATGATATGGAGGGCCATTACAAGCTGAGGAGGCTGAGGCCATTTGGTTTTTCGGGGAAGCAATGATGAAGGGCACCGATGTATGATTTCAGGTAAAATGGCATGCACCACCAAGCAGCAGTATGCAATGGCACGGGCAATAGTGAAAGGGACGTCTTTTATAATACTTCAGGTTTCTACGAGAAGAGATTGGTAAATTCTTATGATTTTCAAGGTATATAACCCCATTATGGGCACAATATAGTAAGGTGTTGTCTCCACTAGATGGGAATTGTAGGATGGCGTTCTTACTATATTATCATATCATGTTCTTTGTAAGGTGACCTAGTGTGATAGGCTGCAAAGGTTCTCTCAAATAATTAGTTGGATCTACAAACTGGAGACTGTTTGGTTTGCTTAGTTGAACCTTAATTCCATACACCATTCACATGCTTCAAACTTTTTTCCTCTGTTTCTTGATCACACCTATTATTTTAGGCAAATAATTTCTACAATGTTGAGTATTTCTTCGCTTTGTTTATATTGTTTATCTGATAGGACTTATTATTTTTTTGTTGTTGCTATTTCAGGACTTTAAACACTTGTTTAAAATGCAAATACGGAAGGAACTATTGAAACAGATAGAGAACATATTAAACTCTTCTCTCTCATCTGCCAATGGTTTGTACCTTCGTGTTTGTACTTATGTTCTCAGATATAATGTAATTGAGATAATGAGTATTTTATTATCATATCATGTTAATTAATACCAGATACTGTAAAACACTCAAAAGAAAAAAAATAAAAACATTACAAGATATTATTAAAATTCTGCAAATCTGTTAGTCTCCAATGACAAGGGAAAAAAATTAACATCAATACACGATATTATTAAAATTCTGCAAATCTTTGGGTCTCCAATTATCTTGTGACTTACAGCATAGCATATTAGCAATCAAACTTGAGTTCTGTATATCTTTTCCATTGTGCTGTAGAAGAGATTTGTAGTGCCCAAAAACTATAGTATTATTGATTTGGAGACGGCATGAAACAAACCATATTGTTCACTGTAATTCTTGGGAATGATATTGGCCTTTAATTGTCTATGGGGGTCAACTGAATTGTTGTGCTTGTATGCTGTGCTAATAGTTGTAATTACTTATCAAAAATCAGTATGTGCTGCTTGTTGTGCTGGATTTAGAGGGCAGTGGACGAGTAATGATGTCCTGTATGATCTTTAGGCTTTCATACATTAGAAAACATTTACAAGGTATAAGAAGAACATGAGAAAATGTCAATTATTGCAGTAATAATGCCTTGCAAAGATAAATTATTCATGTAGATTTTACTGAAAAGGGTTGAAGAGTAATTAAACTAAGACAAATGCGATATCTTATGAGAATAATGAAGGAAAGAGGCCATAGGAGGGAATTTCCTCCTATGGCGTCGAAAAAATACAACTTCCACTATTTTTTCGGACGGCACCCATCACCTCCATCTTTATCGTCTAAGATATGGATACATCAAATTTCATGTGATCCTACAACTTTTTCACCGTTGAATTAGCAATGTAAAAAGTTCTATTGTCGGTAAGCCGTTAATTTTGCACCCACTAAATCAACGGTGAAAGAGTGGTAGGATCACATGAAATTTGGTGCATCTTAGATGATAAAGATGATGGGTGCCGATCGTCGAAAAAAATCATGGAGGTATATTTTTTCGATGCCATAGGAGGAAATTCCCTCCCATGGCTCCTTTCCTCAATTATTCTCATATGATAGGTGTGTAATCATGAGGAAGGATCTGAAGATGCATGAGGAGGTACTTTAATTGGATAACTTGGAGGAATAATTGGTTCTACTTTTATATATTGAATGTTAATAAAAGCAATTTGGGCAGTGGCTAAATACTAAAACATTATAAGGACATGCGCAACCTGACAAGCTGTATGTTCCTTTCCATTCTAAGTTGCCTTTGATGGTCACACAGCATTATCCTAGCGAGGAAGTTAAATAACTTCATTTCACTTCTGATTTACCTTTAACATGCATTGCACACCTATTGCTAGCGATTAGGGATGTATGGCATCTAGAAGAATATACTCAAGGGAAGCAGTAAGGATTTAGATGTGGGCAGTACAAAACAGTCTCAAATCAACATATGCCTACCTGGCTTAGTAATTTGGAATGTGCACATAAAGTCGACGTGTTCCAACTTGAGAATTTGACATGTGACAAGCAAAATTGCCAAGTATCTAGCTTCTAAGCCAATCAATAGCTCGTGCATTGTCAGATTTAATCTAATGTGCTTCTTATGGATGCTAATCACTAGTGTCAGAGCCCACATAGGTGGTATCTGAAACTAAGGTATTGAATTATCTTATAGACCTCCTTCTAGTTTTGACTAATTAATTAGTTATAAAATTACCATTAACTTCCATTGACCGCTTTTCAAAAAAAATCTAGTTATCTATTTATAGTAAAAAAATGGCTACATTAGGCAGCCTGATTGCTCTACGCTTAAAATTATCCTTCAGCAAGGCCCAATATGTACAATATCATGAAGATGATATGAATCCTTAATATTGAATCCAAATAAATCGAACCATATATGCTTAACCTCACCCTTCTTAATGTTCACTTTATATTATTAATCAGTAAATTGGAATTTAAATTGTATAGGTGAAAATGTCCGTCACTTTAGTTTGGATAACATCTTGTAAGGTGATATTTGATATTTTTAGTGATTAATGTTTCATTTCACAGCTGATGCGGAAAGGTTAGAAGAAAATTTGAAGACATTATCAAATTTTATCCTTTCACGGTCGCATATGATGGAACCAGTTCAGGTGGTTTATTTCTAACCAGCTTTTAAAAATTCTATGCTGTGGTTTACTAGACATTTCAAGTTGCACCGTATGATGATGATGATAAAAGATCTGACAAATTTTTATGACCTGCAACTTGATGTCTACCTTGTCTTAAAACCAGTGTATGCTCGATTGTTTGAAGATATTCTTATGGGTGTCAGTACCTTCCATGTTAAGGAATGACTCCAAGTTACCTATTTTGTGAGCGAGAAAATCCAACTTTAGCTAGTGTTGGAAAACCAGAGTTCTAAAAGATTGGTGTGCTTCGAACTGTAGAAGTGGCAATGTATTGCATAGCCTAGGAAGTTAATCTCAAGGCATGAATTGTGTTCTGTATTTAGTGAAGATGCGATATTTGGTTAGAGATTTACGCTTTTCACTTTGGGCATCGAAGAAGTGCAAGTCAGCCTAAAGTCTTCCCCTCCTGGTTTTGTTTCTTTTGTCGACCTTTTTTTCTTGAAATATACTCTTGTATCCGTACCACCAGTGGGAAACATCTCAATGATTATATTAGAAATTTGCTTTCTTCGCCTTGTTTCTGTAATGGTACATAGTGAAGCATCTGCCACCTCCAATTTCTCCATCCATAAGATGAGCATAGAACTAAATTCTCTAGCAAAAACCGCCATTTTTCCTCTTCATTTGTATCATGTAGATTATATACACATTGGATCATGTATAAAATCCTATCTTGATCTTATTGTACACATGTGCCCATGTGCATCACAGAGAGGTTTGGCTCCTTCGGTAAGGGTTTGGAAATCCAATGATAACCCATTCTGTTGCATTCAACTTTTCCTTAAAAATAAAAATAATATAATATTTTAAATTTATTAAGTATGCATCTAGTAGTCCTAATCTTAACTAGAAAGTGGTTTAGATCAAGTATCATAGATGTTCCAATCCCACAAAAATAGGTATACATGGATCTCAAGTGTCCAGATCAAGATAGAATGTTTAGATTCTTGAATAATATTAACCGAGTTTTATATCTTGAGATTTGATATGTTCGACCAGTGTTTTGCTGAATAGCCACATAGGTATGTGAATTCGATATAATACAATCGTTGGTTATTAAGCGCTGCCTATGTTAAAGAGAAATTTGAACAGAATAGATTGCATTTATTCTGTCGCTCATTTTGTCATAGTCCTAAATGATTCGTTGATATCCTCTAAATTCTCATAGACTATGGAAAGTTTAAAAGAAGGGTAAATATATATTTGTTGTATGGAGTTATTTTCAACTTTAAGACACAAATATAGCTAAGAGCGAAATAAAACATAAATCCAATGACAAATAATTCAAATTTATGTACCATCATTCAGGTTGATCTAGATCATTTGGAATGACTAAACATTGAATCAAATTTATTTTCTTTCTGTGAATCAATGGTACTAAATGAACACTGCAATTAGCCTTGAATATGTGGTTTGGGGAATTTTCTTTCTGTGAATCAATGGCACTAAATGAACTCTGCAATTAGCCTTGGATATATGGTTTGGGGAACTCTGCAATCAGATTTTGATCTCCCTATTGCACTTTGCAAAGGTAGACGAGCTTGTATATCACATCTGACTTCCATCTTCATCTCATACGACAATATCTCTTCTTTATGATGTTTTTTATTACTTCTTTGGATTCCATTTCTATACCCAAGTCATGTTTGAAGCACTATTAAATTCTTGATGGAAGGCGGCTATGGATGAAGAAATGATTGCGTTACACCAAGCTGATATGTGGGAGTTAGTTTCTCTTTCACCTGACAAGTCTTTCGTTGGTTGTCGAGTATATATAGTTAAGATACACCCAGAAAGCTCGCTTGATAAATTGAAGGCACAATTAGTTGCCAAAGGTTACAATCAAGTTTATGGTCTTGATTATCTCGAGACGTTCTCTCCATTTACCAATTTTTTTTGTTCTTCTCATATCAATAACTGCTACATTTAATTGGAATCCGTTGAGAATGTGGTTAACATTTAGCCCCACATTGGAAAAACTATGGAATGCACATCGGTATAACATATAAGATGAGATAAACCTCCATAAGGCTTGAGTCTTTTGATGGAGTCCCACTATATTAAATGCCTATGTGCATCCATGTGAGCCTACGTGTTGTGGGTCCAAATCGAGTTTTACATAATATCAGAGCTTAGTTAGAGATAATAATAAAAAAATCTTTTTCTTAGAACCCTCCTCCAGACCGCCGCCGCCTCCTCCAGACCGCCGCCGCCACCTCTGGTTGTTGCTGTCGCCTCTGGAAACCCTAGATCTGGTTTCCTCGCGTCTCTAAACCTCATCTCAAGTTTAGCCCTCGCGATCGTCTCCCGCTAACTCCAAATCCTGTGATGAATAAATCTTGAGATGTCGGTAATTGATCTATCCCTTTTCCTATTTCTTGTATCGTTCGATCCCGCAAGAAGAGGATCCTTTATTTAGTGATTGTTGGGTGTTTGTCGTGTGTGGTAATTCGTTATTTGGAATAAGTTGGATGATAAAGATACCAAAACTCATGTTTCTGTGGAAATCCATCATGGGAAAATCACGGAGTGGAAATTAAATGGCAACAATTATCTTGAATAGCGTGATATGGTGATGTATTTGATCTCTCGTCGGAAAGACAAGCACCTGTCCTCGAAGTGACCAGGTCCAATGATTGATGACTGGAAGACCGACGATGTTAAGATTTTTCATCAGATGCTCATGAGTTTCAGTTTATTTTTTGGTATGGCATGAACGTACTGTGTGGGTGTACTTGAAGGCATTATTTTCTGGTAAGAATCAGTTGACCCGCGCATTTGATCTGACACATCTCATATATACGGAGCAATGAGGCTCCAAATCCATTCAACAGTTCTTTGGGGAGTTCATGAGTTGATGGGAGGAACTCAGAGGTGTTTCCGATCACCACCGATATTAGAGAGATTAGTGGGGATTCTGCCCTTTCTTCATGCCTTTGTTACGACCCAAAATTTGGCCCGTAACCGGCACTTAAACTACGTAACGTCAACAGGCGTACGCAACTTAAGTAAGCCGAAACCCAGAAATCTAAACCACCAAAAACTGGATCAACGGAGAAAAACATAGTTTTAAGTATTCGGAAAATCACAAGTAAAATCTCCAACTCTAATTTTCTTTTTCGAAAATTTCGGCAGCATCTCCTTTGTAAAAACTAGCTCCGAAACGGGTACAATATAGATAATATATAAAGCATCCCAAACGGGAGCAAATCACGCCCAACGGCGGAGACAACCACCACAAACATATATAAGACGCCGAAGCGAAGAAATATAAAAGAAAACTGCATAAGTAAACTTTTCCCAAAACCGGCTTCCACGAGCACGGCATCCAAAGTCATCAAAATAATAATACAACATCGAATCCTCGCAACTCGTCTCTAAGTCAAATACAAGAAGTGGTAGATGGAGAATACTAGATCTAACAAAAAGATATACACTGTACAAACGGATAACCGCAAACCCACCTAAAAGCAAAGGTCTCACAGCCAAACGTAGCGGTATCCGCAAAAGTAGAGATAATAAGAAGCCCTGCCGTGACTAAACTGAGGGTGAGTCCTGCAAGTGGCACAACGGGGGTGAGTTGCCAACTCGTGAATAGTAAATAACATCATACTGAAATCGCAAGTATGCACT
The DNA here is from genome assembly GCA_030015575.1 of Agapanthus africanus. Classification (NCBI taxonomy): domain Eukaryota; kingdom Viridiplantae; phylum Streptophyta; class Magnoliopsida; order Asparagales; family Amaryllidaceae; genus Agapanthus; species Agapanthus africanus. The sequence continues at coordinate 216,209,494 of JASDDO010000008.1, forward strand.
AACAGCAGTGATCACTAGCATGTAAGCTGGTAGCATAAGTATGACAATATGAATATGCAACTATAATGATCAAGGTGCACCACCGGGGTACTATATCTACATGAATCAAATGCATATCAAATGAATACTGAGTGCGGGATAATAATAATCTCATGCACAAATCATAAGCATGGAAAAACCCGGTGTAAATCAACAACACTCCAAATCCCAAAATACTCAGGTCGGCCCTCAAATCCTGTTAGTCTCATGGAACCTGAGTGTCAAATATCGACACTCTAAAACATCATGAAGATGAGTTCCTAACATCGATACGTAAATACTCGTATCCATACGTTCCTCGAAACCCAAGTATCCCACTTCGACACTTGTGTTTCACGTATCGGTCTTTCTGATATCCATACGTTCCTCGAAACCCAAGTATCCCATCTCGACACTTGTGTTCCACGTATCGGTCTCCAAAATCCATATATCTCTCGAAATATAAGTGCCTAATATCGACACTTGAAATTCCCATATCACATGAAAACATATCTCAAATGCGTAACTCCATGTAAAATAACATATGCAACATAAAACATCAATATGAGCATATCACGGGAAAAGTCCGCTATTTAAATGCATCAAGTTATTAAATATATCTCGCGGTTCCCAAAATCCAAATCCAAAATACATATATATACAACGTCCTATTCCACCGATATATATGTTATAAAAAGCTGATCATGTAACAATAGCAAAGTATATGTGCGAGCATGTAGGTATAGTATGACATATGTATAAGTATATAGGTATATAGGTATGCTATATGTCATATGCGCTATCATACAAGAATAACTATCTCTATGTCGCTAACCACTAGTAAGGTATATCAATGAATATTTGTGTTGTGCGCATCATGACAATTACCGACAGTGTGTGTAGCATATCATTGGTGCTCGTGCAACATGGACTGTCAATAATAGTACAGTGTACAAAGAATACAGGTTCAGGTACAATAAGTAGCTATATGCAATGAAATGCATGCATCATCTCTATATGAACATATAAACCTGCGGCTAATATCATATCATATCTAGCCCTGACGTTTAACACCATACGGACGATTTCCCCGTAGATGTTAAATCTACTTACCGATGGTCTCGAGCTATGAAAATCTGACCACCTGCTTCCCCTTGTTCACAGCGTCCGAAGTTCTCGCTTGCGATGCTATAATTTCACAAACACATAAACGGTGCAAATATCAGAAATTGACCAATATAACGTAAAACTACATTTTAAACGACGCACCAACTCCAAACTAACTCACAAGCGTCCGTCTAGTGGTTAACGTGCGTGGCGACACTACGGAACTAACCCAAGTGCAGCAGCTGTACAAGACCACGATTCGTGTCGGATAACGTAACACGCGGATACAAAATACTAGATTATAGGAAAACGATCTCAGACTTTGCATACTGTAATTACTCAAAAATTAAACAGTACCAAACACCCTTAAATCACAGCAGATAGCTACCCACAAAAAAACCAACACCCAAGTCCCCTAAACAACCGATGTCGCCGGAATTCCTTCATGTGTCGCCGGCCAAAGCCGGTGGGGTGGGTCTCGTGCTTCAGGTGGGATCCTAGGGTCACTAGTACAACGCTACTATTTTGTTTGGTCAATCAGTAAATTTTCCAGGTCGCAGCAGTTCACAGAGTCTCTAAAAAGACACCAAAATACGATATTGGTACGAAACGATACTTTAAGTGTCCTACACCATAACCAACGAGCTATACATCGTAAAAACTCATATTTAACTGTGTAGGGATTATACCTATCAACACTTGCTCACAAGATCCAAGTTTTCCTAACTCCAAGTGATCAAAGAGGCAAAAGCAAGACTCGATGTATTTTTGTGATTTATTTTAGGAATTTTGGAGATTTATTGATTTGGAATTGTTGCAAACGGAAATGAAATGATCAAGGGCAGAAGAAAGAAGAAGAATTCGGCCAAGTGAGGAAGTATGATGAATTGTGTAGGGTTTTCTAGCTCATTCTTGCAATTAATGCACATAAATGCATATACATGCACATGCCACCTCTCCCATTCTATTTTCTATTTCTTTAAAACTTTAATTCCCTTTTTCTCAAAAGATCTAGATATTAGTTAGAAGGTTTGTTTTACTCAAGTTTGATTTATTTGCAATGATACAAATTTTGGAGAGTTTTCCTAAATCCAAAATGTAAATGCCGCATTAAAATAATATTAAAATAGGGAAAAATTCTATCTGAACCAAAACTTCCCAAATACCCGCAAAGCTCGCGCACTAGCTTTATTTTGGCTAAACTAGGTGCTGGAAAGTCTATACGGAAGTTTGATCACAGTCGGGTTAAAACGGAAAATACCGACAATTTTACCCTATAACGGAAAAATCCGCATAACGAGTTTTAAAACGTTACAGCCTTGGGTCCTGAGTATGAAGGGGCACGACCGCAGATCTGAGAAGGGACATCCAGCTTCTCATTAGCCAATACATATCATACACTGTAGAAAATATATTGTAGTTCGTCTACAGGAGATGTTAGAGAGTGATCTGCTCTCCTTACTCAGCCCATAGTTGCTAGTCCAGGGGATACGTGGGCTTGAGGCTGTGGAGGTTTCAGCGATCGAGGAGGAAGTGGAGATCGTGGACTCAGTAGAGGTAGAGGGAACCGGTTTTCACCACATGAGAGACTATTTATGATCATTGTCATCGTCCAGGCCATATGCAGGCCACCTGTTTTCAGTTTTACCCTTATCTAGCAGGTATTGCGGCATCTTCATATCCTTCACCAGTTTCCGACACGGTTCATGACACATCTATATCCTCACATCTGTCGAGTCTTACTCTGAGTGGAGATCAGTGTTGAAAAAACGGTCTACCCGGCCGATTAACCGGCCGTATAATCGTAAACGGTATTTAACCGTATAGGAATTGCATTAATTGCTTCATTAACCGGTCAAAAACAATTAAACACCGTATAATGGGTTTAAAACGGTTAATTAGGCGTTTAATGTCTAAACGGTTGTGAAAAAATATAAACCCTCTTTGGAAAAAAACCGTACACGCTCTTATTAGGCCGGAGAGTACTCCCACTTATTACTCTCCATGAGGGAGGGGAGCAGATCGTGTGAAGGTGGAGCTGGAGTGTAACATTTCAGAAAATATAAAATATTATTTTTGGAATTTAATATTAAAATAATATATTTCGCGAAAACTACCTGATTTGCGAATTTGGGGTTTTCGTAAAATGGTATAATATATACCAATACTTGAGAAATAATTGGAGATTAAAATGATTTATTCATTTAAAAATATATTTATCGGATTTGGGCATTTTTATAATTAATTATATGCAGTTTAAATAAAAATTGATTAGTGCACTACTAATCGTGATTAGGCCAAATCCGTGTTTCTACATTTTTCCATGGTTAGTGCATCATGACATGTTGCATTTGGTTGTATGTTGTCTCATTGGTATTTGTTGATATTTGGCTTTTAAAAAGAAAAAGAGAAAATGTGAGAATGAGACACTTATTGCAGAGAGTTGACATGTGATAATTGAGAGGGTGAGAATAAGAAAGAGAGAGAGAGGGCTGCCTCCTTCATTCCCTTCCCCTTTGTTTCTTCATCTCCATCATCCTCATCCTCCCTCCACTTTTACCTCCATGGATCACCTCAAAAACCTTGCTAAAACCCTATACTCCCTTTATTAAAAATGATCCCCACCTCATCCTACACCTTATGGACCTTCCAAGCTTGGATTTTGAAGACTTTGAGCAACTCAAGAAAATTCTTGAGTTGCCAAATGAGGTATTTCTTTCACCATTAGTGTAGTATTTGATTTCCTTTAGCTTCTATTTTAGTTTAGAATTGAATTAGTGAGGTTTAGTGATCTTGGAAAATTCCAAAAGAGGGTTTGGGTGATTGTGTGAACTTGTGATGAGTAGTGAGTGTTGCAAGACCTGAGAGATGTCTTTGCTGGTTATACGAACTTAGATGTTTCAATGTCGATTTTGTGAACATCTTGAGCCTATAGGAAATCTGGAGTGACCTGAGACCTTTACGAGAAAAACTAGCAACTCCATTGACCTATATTGAGCACTAGAAACCATCCTGAGAAGACGAGACCCAAACTCCATGATAGGACCGAGCAGGCCAGATTTAGGAGGGATGTCGCCGGGTCATTTGTGGGTTTTGGTGTTAGAATTGGTTCTGTAGCTCACATACCCCATATACTACCCCACTGTATTGCTTGTTTAGCCTAATTTTACCTGAGACTAAATCTGAAACCATTTTCTTGAGTTGCTGTTTTGGTTTTGGTTATGTTTTCCGATATTGGAATTCTTGGTTTTGATATTAGATATGAGATTTGGTCGTTGGATGTTCTTACGTCAACGACGATGGTTGTTTGATTAATTTTGCATGCGTAGGCTATAGGTTCCGACCTATGAGCGCACCGTGTGCCGTATCGGATTTGGAATTGATTTTAATAGCATTGCGACTGTGTATTGATTATAGGTACCTTCGCGTGGATTCCGAGACGACGAAGCACATCAACTACGGCATAACAAGGAGTTCCGCAGGTGAGTAGATTTATATCTATGGGGGTGGATGGCGTATAGCACCCCGCAATTAATAAATGGAAACCGATATTTAGAATAGAGTCGGAGAAACCTATACTAGAAACCCACGGATGTGATTACAAGTTTAGTATGAAATGATATGATTGATAAGGATGTTTCGAAGTGATATATAAGGATGAGAAGCGTAAATGTGAATCACGATATATAAATATATGTAGTTGCAAAAGAATGAGTGTGAGATTATAGTGGCATGTTATGAGGTCGAATAATACGACATGAGATTTATAAGATGACTTGATGTGATGAAAAGAGTATATGATGAGATATGATGACTTGGTTTTATATGTCGTTTTACGGATGCGAGTCGATATGAGATAATTGATACCTTTGCCGGTCCTATGATATGAGATTGATACGGATGTGACCTGAAAGATATGTATATATATAATGATGTGAATAATGAGTGATATGCCGTACGAGACGTTAGGTCCGTACCCTCATTGTCATATAGGTTGATAGAATCCCTAATTGTTTAATGCCGCCGTACGATGAATTACCGTATGTGATGAATTTTATCTGATGATTGATTGATACCCTTGACTAGAGGATGCCGTACGATGTATTGTACCGTACGTGATGCTGTGAGGATGGATGTCGATTGATAGATTCACCGACTGGGATATGTTGTAGTTACGTATACCTTATAGCATTGCGCTCACGATTTACTTTCTGCTACGTTCAGGACATTCTCATTGCATTACATATACCTTTGCTACTATACCTACACAATTATCGATGATGCGTATGTTACACTTACACAGATTGCCGGCTCACACTTTCATCATCAATAATTACCATGTCACTTACACAGTAGAATTGCTACATCATGCTATTACTCTTAATTGTTCAGTACTGTCACCTGACTCTTTGGCATGGTATACTTGCTATTCTCACATCACTATTCTATATTGCATGATATACTGATATGCTCACATTTCTGTTATATGTTTGCATACATCATGCTTTACGATTATATGCATTGAGATGCTGTTTTTATGAGATTCTGGATTTGAGAACTGTAGTTATATTTCAAAAGAAATTATGTATTGTTTTAAAAACCCGGTTTCTCTTGATATGATATTTCGAGACGTCTACCATGTGTTTTCTCGGTTATGAGTTATGTGATACCCGATTCGAGGAGTTGGATGAGGCCGTTTGTGGGTACATGGTGGACCCGGTATGGTACCCCGGGGCAAGAAAAGTATGTTGTGCACTAGACGATGAGCCTGGCAGAGAGACTACTACATACCGGTGATCCTATTTGGGCTCGGCGGTTATCCGGAGGATACCGACCGGAGTCGTGAGATGATATGGCCCGATCCGGACTGATGGAGCCCGTGGGCCGATCCGGACTGACGGAGCCCGAGGTATGAGGATTTACGTGTCGATGTTGGACACGTGTTTCATGATGTTTCGAGTGTCGATGTTGGACACTCAGGTTCTATGATTTTGATGTGTCGTTGATGGACACACGCTGGTTGATATCTTCCTATTTACATGTATATACTTTCATGATATTTACATGCATGATGTTGTGTCATTGATGGACACATGGGTGTTATCCACATGCAGATATGCATTGATTATATTGTTGGCATATATGCAGATACGGTCACCCTAGATATTATAGTATTACCTTTATGCTATAGTTGACTTAGGAATTATTGTTTATTTCGATTTCTACCTGCTGATGTTTTCTACTCACGAGTTGGCAACTCACCCCCATTGTGCCACAGTTCTTGCAGGTTCGACCGCATGGATCTGTAGCGGTATTGCTGGCACACAGCTTGCATTCGGGTGATTTGCTTTGGTAGGTGGGACAGATTGGATCGTGCCCACTCTTGTATTATTATTCCTGTTGTATCTAGTTAACTCTATCAATCAGAAACTAGTATTTTAATAAATAGTAAGACTTAGAAAGACTTGTGGTTGCGAGACTTAGAGCAATGTGGTATATGTTCGCTTGGTGGGTTGATATCTTACTTTATTCTTTATCTTTTGTGTCGATCTTCGCTGTTGGGCGTCGTATACATATATTGTTGACTTGCGTGGTTGTGATTCTGCCGATTGGCGAAGAGCTGGCTCCCGCTTGGGGATACCTTTTATATTATCATGTATATGTGGTTTTGGATCAAAATATACACGGGAGGTGCTGCCTAAATTTTTTTAAAAGACCAAACATGTTTTTCAACTAGTAAAATCCACTTACATTTTTCATGTTCCTTTATCTATGCATTTAAGAAAACATTGATTTCATCATACCTTTATTTCAAAACTTCACCTCTTATTTTTTTTAAAAAGGTTTAGATTTCTGGGTTTCGGCTTACTTAAGTTACGTTACGCCTTTAGACTGTCACGACCCGAAATAGCCCGTGACTGGCCTTTGAATAATATGAAGCCTATATGACCCCATCTAATTCAAGTAAACCAAAAGCCCAGAAATCTAAAACCATTTTTAAGTAATAAATGAAGGAAAATTAATTTTAAAGAAGTGACGAAAACATGTTTTAAAAACTAGGTTTTCAAATAAGTGAGCCGAATATGCATTTTTAAAATCTCTAGTCTTTTCTGAAAATTTCGGCAGAGTTTCCTTTATAAATACTGGCCCCGAACGGGGTACAACAAGAATAATATATATATGCACAATAAAAGGCATCCCCAAGCGGGAGCTAGCTCTTCGTCAATCGACGGTCACAACCACGCAAGCAGTATAATATACAACGCCAAAGGGCGAGTATCAAAACTCAAAAAGAAACTCAAAACAGCATGAAAACCGTAATACTACAACGCGCGACTCTAAGGTCGAAATAATACATAACTGGTTTTCTAAGTCTGAAATAATATATAAGTTTTGGTTGATGGAATTACTAGATACAACTGAATAAAATAATACAAGGGGGTCACGATGCAAGTGAACCCACCTATCAATGCAATCATCTAGAAAGGAAGCAGTGTGCCAGAAAAGCCGCAAAGAAACCTGTACGGCAAAATCTGCAAGAACTGTGGCACAACGGGGTGAGTTGCCAACTCGTGAATAGAAAACATCACAGAGCAGAAATCATATGCATGATATAATTCTAGGTCAATACGATCAAATATATGTATAAACCTCAAATGAATAAGCCTGAAGCATGAAAAGGTGGCAAGGGTAAACATCTATACTATGTGTAATACCAAGTACTCGTGTCAGTGCCTCAGGTAGTAACATATCATAAATATGAGGCATGATCAATGTAATCAATGTCAATATATGTATGTGGAAATCGTCCACGTGTCACCCAAAGACAATAAGCATCATGCATGTAAATATCATAAACATATGCATGGAAGTATGAGTATATAAATCAACATGTGTCGCTCGCGACATATCAAAATCATGGAATCTGAGTGTCAAGTATCGACACTCGAAAACATCATGAAACCTGTTCCTAGCATCGGCACGAAAATCCTCATATATCGGGCCCCGGCAGTCCGGATCGGCCCATATCATTTCTCAACTCCGGTCGGTATCCTCCGGATATCCGTCGAGCTAAAAAACAATCACTGGTAGGTAGTAGTCCCTCTGCCAGGCTCACCGTCTGTATACACAGCATCCCTTTCTTGTCCCGGGGTACCATACCGGGCCCACCATGTACCCGCAATCGGCCTCACCGCCTCTTCGAATCGGGTTTCATATGTCGCTCTCAGTACCGAGAAAACACATGGTGGACGCACTGAAATATCATATCAAGGGTAATCGGGTTTTTAAAACAATTACATGCTCTCTTTTGAAATCTCCACGGTTCCCAAATCCAGAAATATCATGGAAACAACATATCTCAATGCGTCTAATCAAAAAGCATGATGTATGCGACATGTAAAAGAAATATAAGCATATCAGCATATCATGCAACATGGAATAGTAATATGCATATATGGAGGGGAACCGCTCTTTCTAAATGAATCAGTTTTAAAGAGTATCTTGCGGTTCCCAAATCTCTAATCAAGCCAGAATCATCTATGTATGTGTAAATATGGGGGCACAATATGTGTGCGCGCAAGTATGTCATGCAAGGAGTCATATTTTGATGCAATAATCCTACTGCGTAGTGACATGGCAATTATCGATGATGAAGTGTGTGAGCCGGCAAGTAGGTGTACGTGGAACATATGCATCATTGATAATGGTGCTGGTGTCCTAACAACATGGGTTTGATATGACAATAAACATGTTTAAACATGCAATGCGATGCGAACAACAAGAATATGCGGCAATAAATAATTAACACAACAGTGCAGAATCTACATCAATGTATCTATGTCGTACTGTTTGCCATTTGAAAGAAGACGAATCGGGGTTTTACTTTTTAGGAAAATAAGGGCTACAATGCTTTTAAGAAAGGATGCGTCTTTTGAAAATATCCGTAGAATCCCTTTGCTTGTCTTTGAAATACTCCCGATTCGTCAGTTTTGAAATAGGTATGACTCGGTCTAGTCTAACGTCTACTAAGCAAACTACATATCTAATCGGGAGGGGTATGGAAACCACCTAAATCTGAGTCGATATATATATATATATATATATATATAATAGTCGGTGATCCCGCCTCAAAGGTACCGCGTACGATACAATATCATATGACATCCTCGAGTCATGAGTGCGGGTCTATCATCAATATAAAGCTCGTACGGTACATCCATCGTACGACATCCCAAAAGCTGGGTACGGGTCAATATCACATTCAGCTCATCAATTTTCTGGTATCCTTATCATCATATCTCATGATCTGGGGTACTAATCTAAGTCTGGTACGAATCAATACCATCTATATAAATATAAATGCGTGTGTGAAACACACGTCTAAAGGCCCGCTAAAATCTCATGTCGTATCCCAAATACAAATCACATCATATCGCCGATCTCACGGCACAATGCCCAATCATATCGACTCATCTCCAAATATCATCCACTATCCTCATCATCCTAGCATAAGTATAGCAAATAAGCATGTGCGTGCGTGTGGGTGTAAAGCTATTCTAGGGTTCGCGACTAAGAAGCTATACTAGTTCACTTCTAAATCCTAACCTAATCATAGTACACCTAATTATATCCTGAATATCCAAATCACACTTAACGCCATCATATATATAGTATATATCTATAGTATACTAAACATCGAACTGCGGGGGTGCTATACGCCATCCATCCGACTTCCCCCGTAGATATAATCTACTCACCTGATCTTGCTTTCCGATGTCGATGTCGCCATCTTCATCTTCAACGTCTCGACATCACGTGGGGTACCTACACATATAACGTATCGTATCGCGTTAAAATCAAGTTCAAAGAAGAAACGGCACACGAAAACCAAAACGATACGTTTAAAAGCCTATAGGTTAGAACCTATGGACTACTCTTTCAAAACCACCAAATAACACTTGATATAGACGTACAAACGTCAAGCGATCAAATACAATACCAAATATCAAAACTTGAATTCATAAACAACACTAAATACAAGGCAGAAACCAAGAAAACATGCCCCAGATTTTAGTTCAGGTCCAAACTAGGTGAACAAACAATACTGTGATGAAGTATAGGGTGTATATGAGCTATGGAAACAACTTGGACACCCTCACCCACCAAGGGGCTGGCCACATCCCTATCAAAACCGGCCGCCTCGGTTTTGGGGAAGAATTGGGGCCTCGAACTTGCAGGGGGGTCTCCTATGGTCTCAAATGGGTCCCTGGGGTTGTTTGTTTATCTCGAATTGGTCCCGGTTCACTCCAGATTTTCCTGCACCCTCAAAGTCATCACAAACCGACATGAAAGTTCCGTAATTCCGTATTTTTGGGTTTCAGGTTATGTATATGTGTTTCGTCTGGGTTTAAAACATTGTAGGGGGTTTAAGGTCACCGAACATACTCAAGTTCACCACACTACTCAATTTAAACCCCAACCCTCTTTAGTAATGTCCAAAGTGCACTAAACTACCTGACATCGATTTCAAACTTGAAATGAGGCTTAAGCACAAGAAATACTACACTAATTGTGAAGGAATTATCTCATTAGACACTTATGAATCCTCAACAGCGCCGAAATGAATACTTTCTTGGTCCAAAGGGTTGCTTGAGGGCTTGTGCACATTTTTTGTGAAGAGGGAGGGGTTTTGAGTTTGTTTTGATGATGAAGTGGGGGGTTTGAAGGTGGTGGAGGAGAGGTGCTGCATTGGGCTGAAGGAGGAAGAAGAAAGACAAGGATGAAGAAGTGGGAGAGATGTGCCATGACTTAGGTTTTACCCTCACCTTTCTCTCTCTTGCCCATGCTCTTTACTTTATTCTTTTCTTTCCTTTTCTTTTATTTCCCTCTCTAATTTCCTTCTCTCCTCAATAGTAAACCCAAACAAACCATGGTAGAAAATGCACAAGTGTAAAAAAAAAGATAGGGTGCATGTTTTGCACAAAACAAGTTTAAACGCGATTAGCGATTTTTAATCGCGATTAGCACTAAATTAGTGTCAAACTAATCATAAAAACTTAAAATTTGCATAATTCACATAAAACACGCTCTTTTAGTAATTTCTATAATTTTCCAAAAATTTTCCCCAATTTATCGGTATTTAATTATACCGAAATATTAAAATATTCATTAAAATTAATATTAAATTATAAAAATTCCCAAAAATAATATTTTATTTTTTCTGAAATGTTACATAGACGTTGCATGATTTATGTGCTGGTCACGAACTAAATTTCGGGTCGTGACATGGAGGTAGAGGTTGTGGAGAGCCTCGTTTTTGTGACTACTGTCATCAGGAGGGACATTTGCAGTACCGGCTGCAAGTTAAATAGGAGGCCTCTTCAGCCTCCTCTTCGCCCTGTTGCCCGGTCACATGTTGGGACTTCTTCTTCGACATCCTCCACTACTTCGACGACAGATTCAGTATCTAAGAGTTCTGTCAAGTTTATGGAGGAGATTGCTCGATTGGGGTTTCTTATGATCTCGTCTGCTTCTAGTAGCCAGGTTAGATCGGCTGCACCTCGGGCTTCAGCTGCGATCACTTTGGGTCTTTCGAGGGGTGACCATACAACTTTTATTACTTCGATTTCTGTATGTCTTCCCTAGGTGATCGATTCAGAAGTGACGGATTATATCACATGATAAAGGCATGTTGTCCTCATATAAGCTAAGGCCCGGTGTACCCTAGTGACCTTAGTGAACACCACCACCTCTGCTATAGAGAGGGTAGGTCTGTTAATGCAATATCACAGTTACCTCGCTCTACTGTCTTATGCTTGCATGGCTTTCCTTTCAACTTACTTTTTATTAACCAGCTGACTCGAGATTTGAATTGCCACGCAACTTTCTTTTCTGGTGGATGTGTTTTTCAGGAGCTTGGAACGAGGCAGACGATTGGCACATGGACTGAGGTTGATGGGTTGTAACACCTCGATGAGCATCCACACCATATAGCATGCTCAACAGCATCCATATCCGCCTTTGATTCCCATTGTCGGTTTGGTCACCTTTATTTGCAGACCTTGAAGAGGATTGTTCCCTTTTTTGGTACTTTGTCTACTTAAGAGTGTGAGTCTTGTGAGTTGGATAAGCATTATCGCTCTATCTACCCATCTCGTATCAATAAGAGAGCTGAAAAACCTTTTGGTTTAGTTCATTATGATGTTTGGGGACCATGCCTTCTTGCCAAAGGAGTCTTTCGCTACTTTGTGACCTTTGTTGATTTTTCTCGAGTCTCATGTCTATAATTGATGAAATTTAGAAATGAAGTGTTTTCTCATTTCCAGATTTTTGTTCTGAAGTTCAGACTCAATTTAGGGTCACTGTTCGTATCTTGAGGAGTGATGATGCCAAGTAGTATTTTAGTACACCCTTTAGGGCATATATGGAGAAACTTAGCATTATTCATGAATCTTCTTGTCCTTATACCCCAACAAAATGGGGTGGCAGAAAGGAAGAATAGACATTTTTTAGACGTCACTCGTACCCTTTTGTTTCATATGTGAGTGCCTAAATCCTTTTATAGAAACATTTATTATTGCTAATTACTTGATCAATTGTATGCCCTCTTCTGTCCTTAGATGGATAGATTCCTCATTCTGTACTGTTCCCTTTGGTGGTCTCTTTCTCTGTTCCTCCACAGGTCTTTGGGTATGTCTGTTTTGGCCATGATCTACAACTTGGGTGATCTAAACTGGTCCCCAAGGCTATTAAGTGTGTTTTTCTTGGGTACTCTCGGACTCAAAAAGGATATCGTTGCTATAGTTCTGGGTTACGTTGTTGATTCATATTAGCTTATGTGACCTTTCACCATACTTTTCTACTTCTCATACTCCTGTAGATATGGACATTGACATTCCTTTAAATAACTCCCATCTTCTGTCACAAGAGAGTACCCTTTCTGAGTCGGTTGATTCTCCACCCCCGTGTTGGAGATCATCTATACCGTTTCCTTTGACCCACCTTCCATCCCTGATTCTCCACTGTTGGGCTTCACACCACCGGTTATGAGGGTGTGTGCTCGTCGAGTTCGTACAGCTCCTGAACCTTAGCCTCCTGCTGCAGATTTCCCAGAGTCTCAAGCTCTGCTGGAGGCTGACATTGATCTTTGCCTTATGGAATGGCATCCGAAGCTGTACTTCTCACCCTATAGCTCATCATACGCGACTTCTCATTTATCTCCGGTATATCGGGGGTTTCTCTCCCTCGACTCTCATGCTTTATCCAAGTCCCTCTCCGATAGTTTATCTCATAAAGAGTGGAGCAATGCTATGATTGATAAGATGCTTGCCCTTGAATAGAATTAGACTTGGGATTTGGTTCCTCTTTCCACGGGAAAGAAGGCGGTCGGATGCCGCTGGGTCTATACTATGAAGTTTCATCCTGATAGGACCCTTTTTCGCTTGAAGGCGCGTTTGGTTGTAATCGGTCTTCACAGACTTATGGTATTGATTATGAGGAGACTTTTTCTCCGTTGGTCAAGATGACCTCCGTTCGTCAAGATGTCCTCCGTTCGTCTACTTGTGTCTCTTGCGGCTACTCATAATTGGCCGTTGCATCAGCTTGATGTGAAGAATGCGTTTCTTCATGGCTCTTTAGTGGAAGAGGTCTATATGGAGCAACCACCTGGTTTTGTTGCTCGGGGGAGTCTAGTCTAATTTATCGCTTGAAGAAGTCATTGTATGTCTTGAAACGGTCTTCTTCAGCATGGTTTGGGAAGTTTACCGAGGTGGTTATTTCGTTTCACCTCAGACGGTGTGCTCATTACCATTCAATGTTTTACCGTAATAACACCAATGGTCTCACATTCTTTTGGTGGTGTATGTTGATGATATAGTGATTACTGGCGATGATGTTGCTGGTATTGCACAGGTTAAGCACCATCTTCAAACAAAGTTTCCGACTAAGGATCTTGGAAACCTTAAATATTTCTTGGGTACTGAGGTTGCTCGATCGAAAGATGGCATCTATATCTCACAGCGAAAGTATGTACTTGATATGCTGACTGAAGCTTGGATATTAGCGTGCAGATCCATAGAGGCTCCAATGGACCCTAATACTAAGTTGCTTCCTGGACAAGGTGATTTATTTGAAGATTTCGGAAGATACCGACGATTGGTCGATAAGCTGAATTACTTCACCGTTACTCAGCCTGATAGCGCATATCTTGTTAGCGTTGTGAGCCAATTCATGTCCGATCCTCGAGTTGTCTATTAGGATGCGATGATTCGGATACTTCGATATTTGAAGAATGCTCCAGCGAAGGGTCTACTGTATTCAGATCATGGACATTCTCGGGTAGCAGGATTCACTGATGCAGATTGGGCCGGGTCTCTATCTGATCGCAGATCTAGTACAAGATATTGCGTGTTTATAGGAGGTAACTTGGTCTCCTGGAAGAGTAAGAAGTAGAGCGTAGTGTCACGTTCCAATGCTGAGTCAGAGTACCGAGCCATGGCGAATACTACTTGTGAGCTTGTATAGATTCGCTTTCTGCTTGGAGAGCTTGGCTTTGGGCCCACTTTCTTTATGCGGCTATATTGTGATAGTAAGGCCGCAATCTATATTGCCTCTAGTCATGTATTCCATAAGCGAACAAAGCACATCGAGGTTGATTGCCACTTTGTGCGGGAGAAGGTTGAAAATGGGATCATCGACACTTACTATGTTTAATCTGCTCATTAGTTAGCAGATTTATTTACAAAACCTTTGGAAATGAATAGAGTGCATTTTATTTGTAATAAGCTGGGCATGTATGATATGTATGTTTCAGCTTGAGGTGGACTGTTAGAATACCCGTATTGTACATAGGGTCCTTATATTGTAATTCGATACTAAGTAGGGGTGTAATAGCAAAATGACATTGCCTATATAAAGAGGATGATTATGATTAGTCCAATCCATCCATTACATTTCCTTAATCATTTCTCTCTCTCGCTCTTTTTCAGTAACATAGTATCATGGAAATGTAGGAAGTAAAGTGTTGCCTTCAGATCGAGTGCAGAAGCAGAATATCGAGCAATGACAACACAACATGTGAGTTACTATAGCTGAAATACCTACTTCAATAACTTGTGGTTCATCATCCGAATCCAATGACGTTACATGTGATAATAAGGTAGCTATCTACATTGCAAATAATCCATTATTTCATGAGAGAACGAAGCATATCGAAATCGACTAATAACTTGTTCTATAGAAAGTGCTTGAAGAAATTATCAAGACTATTTATATAAAATTACAAGGTCAATTGACTGATGTGTTTACAAAACCACTAGGGGTTGCTAGAATGAAATTTATTTGTAACAAGTTAGGAGTACACGGTATATATAAAAGATTATTTTATACTTGGAAATAATTATTTAGGGGATTTTTTGGGACTCAATTGAATTATTCTAAAGATATTCTAAAGATCTTTTGTAATCTTTTTATCTAATGATTTATTATAAACAGAGAGAGGCAGATTTCCACTCTCCTCTCTTTGAGCTGTTTTCTCTAACAACTTGTTCTCGTACAAGTGTCCATCATTGTAAGGGATAAATTCTGGATAACTTATTATTCCATCTAGGCTTTTAGAAACCAAAAACCCATTTGCTACCTATTACATCTTAGTTATTGTCTGGAACCATAAGAAAATCTATTTTAGGCTCATCTGGTTATATGGTCTGGATATGGTTTCCCTGGCTTTCTCTTAGATCGAATATGCTTATAAACTTTGTGTTTGCTGCTAGTATGCCTTTAAGGCATTCAGGGATTCAGAAACACGCTTTCAAAATATTTATCTTTGTTGGCATTTCTTCTCTTTTAAGACTCATATCATTGTCATGCTTGCAGGATTTAATGCATTTAAGTGGATGTCATATTTGGGAAGAAAGTTTCACAGAAGTTTTGAAACAGTGTGCACAAAGAGTATGTTAAGAGTTGCTGCATATTAATTATCTCCTGTAAATTATGTTATATTCCTCTTTCTATGGAATTATTTTTAGCAATTGCCATGCTGATGATTAACTATTTTCCTTTTTCTGCGACAGGAACATTCTGAGTTCATAAAAATAAGGCACAAGTCTTTAACTTCACCTACCTATTCAAAAGAACTTCCCAATGCACAGTCATTCTTGGGTATGGTTTTCTATCTGTGGCAAAGTATGAAAATTGAATACCAAATTAAAATGGAAATTTGGGGCATCTTTCAGAATACTAAGTATTAATTTATATCTGCTTCCAATTGTTTGGTTGGATGAGTGCCTCTGTACAAATTATATCTCTATTGTCTGGGTTTTCAAAGTTTCAGAGTGAAAGTGCTTACGAGCCTGTTTTTATCAAGGTTCGAGGTTTTGGCCGAAACCACCGATACGGGGTGGTTTTGTATCGGTTTCGGTGGAGATTGATACGAAACCAACCAAGACCGATACGAAACCAACTATACAATATCTTTTCGGCTAAAACCTTTAATAACTTATTTTTTATACCATTTTTACTGTCATTGTGATCATTGTAGGCCTTCGTTGTTAGAAAACCGCAAAAAAGTGAACCCAAACCCTATATTAAAACTTATCTAAGTACATTTTTCAATATATTTTATATCATGGCTGGATTTTTAAATATTAGGATCATTGTCTTGTAATATAGAAACATAAATTTAAGTATTTAATATATCTACACTTATGTATGTTGTATTACCATCGAAACCAAAATCCGAACCGAGATTAGCGAAACTAGTCGAAACCCAGCGAAACTAATAAAATTATGAGAGACCGAAACCGATACCGAGTTCTCGAACCTTGGTTTTTATCTCACTGCATTTTCTATGTTCCAGGGCATCTATTGTGCAAAATTCTACAACTTACAGACCCCTCTCGATCAATGTTTATAGAACCTATGTGTGGTTGGTGAGGATCCTCTACATATGCAATCCACTCGATAATATTTGACCATATTTACTTTTGACTGAGACTTGGATGAGATCTCATTCGACTGCAGATATTTATTGAATGAACTTGCCATGTCAGGTT
This sequence comes from Agapanthus africanus, assembly GCA_030015575.1. NCBI lineage: Eukaryota > Viridiplantae > Streptophyta > Magnoliopsida > Asparagales > Amaryllidaceae > Agapanthus > Agapanthus africanus. The sequence continues at coordinate 216,226,671 of JASDDO010000008.1, forward strand.
TGATGCTGAAGGACACGAGTTGCTAGGGTTGCATTTCCTTGATCTACTTTATTCATGGTATGCATTGTATTCATTTTTCATAATCTGAGTGGTCCTTCCTGCATAGAGAACAGGCTTTTATTTCCTTTTCTATTTATTTATATATTAATAGTTGGTTGGGGGTTGTCTTTTTACATTAATTTTGCATCACTTAAATACCCTTTTTGGTAACTTCAAATAAATTTACCCTGAATTCTTATAATGCCATTTCCGTATATTCACATTATGCCTTGTCAAAGTCTAAGCTTGTTCATTCAAGAATGTATGAGATATTTTATTGCAGACTTGTGTGTGTGACAGGTGACAAGGTGAATGTCTATGACAACAGACAATAACGAGCCTTTATACCAAATTTTTAGGGTCGGATATATGAATCCTTTTCTTCCTTTCTGCTCTGTTAAGGGCCATCCCGTCGGTTAAATTTGGGTTGGGTATCTTTGTGTCTTCCTTGGGTTGGGGGTTTGGTTCCGAAAACAATCAAGAGAGAAATTCTTTATTGGCTTAAGAAAAATAGTAGTCCATACAACTCTGTATATAGAGAGTTTTAGATCACCGATCCTATACAAAAATATAATAACTAATTAAACTGATTAACTAAAAATAACAACTAAATAATATCCATAACAATATTCATAACACTCCCCCGCAAGTTGGAGCATAAATGTCAATCATACTAAGCTTGGACAAAAGACGAGCGTAAACTGATCGAGGAAGAATTTTGGAAAGAATACCTGCTAACCGAGTCACATAAGAAATATATTGGAGTGTAACCATCTTGTTTGTAATTTTATCACGAATGAAGTGACAATCTATCCCGATATGTTTGATCCGCTCATGAAAAACTGGATTTTCAGCAATGTGAATTGCGACCTTATCACAGAAGAGTGGTCGGAAGAGAAGAAGAAACCCCAAGATCTGTCAGAAGAGAGGTAAGCCATGCTAACTCAGCAACTGTATGCGCCGTTGATCTATATTCAGCCTCAGCAGATGAACTAGCCACTACATTTTGTTTCTTACTCCACGTAGCTAAGTTTCCTCCCAAGAATACACAGTAGTCACTAGTGGAACGACGACCATCAATAGACCCAGTAAAGTCAGCATCTGCAAAGGCTGTGAGCGACAACGTAGATGATGGTTTGTAGAGAAGGCCCTGTCCTGGAGAACTTTTGATGTATCTACGAATATACTCAACTGCTTTAAGGCGAGAGATCAAAGGATTTTGCATATACCGACTCACTGTGCTAACGGCAAAAGCAATGTCTGGTCGTGTAACAGTGAGGTAAATAAGCTTCCCAACTAGACGTCGATATCCTCCTAGGTCAGATAGTGAAGGATCCAAGGAAGAGCTTAATCGAGATAGCTTGACTGAGGAATCCATTGGTGTGTTTGCTAGTTTATATCTTAGAAATCCTGTTTCAGATAGAAGATTAAGTGTATACTTGCGTTGAGAGAAATGCAATCCACCAGAATTATGTGATACTATTCCAAGGAAATATCTAAGTGCCCTAAGATCCTTGGTATGAAAGTGTGAAGCCAAATGTTCTTTCATCTTGGAGATGCCAGTAGAATCATCTCCAGTAATAATAATGTCATCAACATATACCAACACAATTACCTTGCCCCGAGGATGATAATGGGTAAAAAGAGACGTGTCGGCACAACTACGTTTGAAGTCAATCCGTTGTAAAATCATGCTAAATTTTTTAAATCATGCACGTGGTGACTGTTTCAGTCCATATAATGATTTCTGTAGAAGACAAAATAGACTCTTTCGGTCGCTCAAAGCTAGGGGTTGTTGCATATAAATAGTCTCTGATAGATCGCCATTAAGATAGGCATTCTTTACATCAAGCTGATGAAGATGCCATGTCTTAGAAACAGCTAAGGATATAAGAACACGAACTGTTGTTAATTTAGCAACTGGGGAGAAGGTCCCAATATAGTTCAAACCATACTGCTGAATAAATCTTTTGGCTATCAATCGAGCTTTGAGATGGTCAGTCGTTCCATTTGGATTTTTCTTAACAGTAAAGACCCATCGACAACCAACAACTTTCTTATCTGAAGACGGATATACTAATCTCTAAGTCTGATTGGGGCACAGTGCGTCAATCTTTTCTAACATAGCTGCATGCCAACCTGGATGATTAAGTGTTTCCTGAACAGAGGAAGGAAGAGTGGTGGCAGACAAGGAAGAAACAAATCGATGAGCAGATGTGATCAGTCTATGATAGGAAACAAAATTAGAAATCAGATGTGCAATAGTACATGAATGCTTACCCTTATGTAAGGCAATAGGAAGAGAGATTTTCGGAAGGCAGTGGTGGTAGAGAAGCAAGAACAATAGACTGTATTGGAGTATTTGCAGAAGAATCGTTAGAATAATCATTGATTGGAGATGGCTGGACAACTTTCTTACGACGGTGGTACACCTGTGGATAAATAACTATAAGCTGATCATTAGGGAGCACAGGTTGAATGGATGAATCAAGCTCTGAGGACGGTAGGTATGGATCCGGAATAGTAGAAGTGGGTTCCTTAAAAGGTGGTGGAAAATAAGATTGATCTTCTAAGAAAGTCACATCACATGAAGTACAAACTTTAGATGTGGCAAGGTCAACGCAAACATAATCTTTTTTGGATCGAGAGTAACCTACAAACACCTTTCGTGTAGCTCTAGGATCAAGTTTGTCAATATGAGGACCGAGAACATGGGAATAACATAGGCAACCAAACACCTTAGGAGGAATAGGAAAATACTTGCCTTGTGGAAACAAAATAGTGAAAGAAGATTGGTTTTCTAGGACCAAAGATGGCATGCGATTGATATAAAAACAGGTAGCTAAAACTGCAAAATTCCACAAGCGTTTAGGAACATGCATATGTAAGAGAAGAGAACGAGCTATCTCAAGTAAATGTTGGTTCTTTCGTTCAGCAATCCCATTTTGCTGAGGAGTATAAGAACATGAAATTTGGTGCAATATTTCCCGTGTCTTACAAAATGCAGTAAAGTCCATGCTGATATACTCCTTAGTATTATCTGAACGAAGTACCTTAACCGAAACACCAAATTGATTAGAAATCTTAGCAATAAAGGTTTTAAAACTAGAAAAAAAACTCAGACCTACTATGGAGAAGATACAGCCAAGTCATATGTGAATGATCATCAATAAATGTAACAAAATATTTATAACCAAACACATTGGGAAATTTAAAGGATCCCTAAATATTGGAGTAAACTAAAGCAAAGGGTAAGTTATGTCTCTTATTAATAGGAGAAAAAGAGGAGCGATGATACTTCGCAAGAATATAAGACTCACAACTAAATTTTGATAAACTAATAGAAGATAACATACTAAGTAAAGACGAAAGGAGAGGGTGACTAAGTCTCCGGTGCAACTGGATAGTAGAAACAACTATAGACGTACTGAGAAGGTGATCAATATAATACAATCCATTCTTCTCATGCTCCCCACCAATCCGTTGTTTCGTCAAAAGTTTCTGTGTCACAAAGGAAGATGGATACAAAGTTACATAACAATTAGAATCATTTGTAAGCTGACGAATGATAAGCGGGTTTTGTTTTAAAGATGGTACAATTAAAGGTTTTTTAAGGTGTAAAGATGAAGTGATAAATCAGCAGAAGTAGAAACAGGTGTAGTATTACTATCAACCATAGAAATAAGCATATGAGGAGTAAAAGCAAGATCAGATTGTCCATCATGAGACATGTGATGTGAGGCACCGGAATCGGCTACCCATGAATCAGAATGAGAAAGTAAAGATATACCTGACGGAGTGAAAAGGTTGGCAGGAGTTACAGAAGAAAGGAGACGACACAACTAGCCCTACCCATCACTAGATAAAGGTACTTGTCTGGATGAGGAGGAAGGTTGCTCAGTAACTACGGGTATGGATGTCTGACGAGCGGTAGGTATATCATCATGATAGTCATACTTCTCCCAGCACCAATCGTCCTGATGATTAGTGCCACCGCAATGAGAACAAGAAAGGCCGGCTCGGTCACGACCACGTCCACGGGAACTACGACCACGAGTAGTCAAATAAGGACGACCTCGCGATGCCTTACGGCCACTAGGGAGAGAATCAGAGGGATCACAGCCAGACGGAGTGTAGGTCCCACGTCCACGGTCTCGAGTAACAAGTGCGGTCGAGACATGCTCAGTGGACGGAAAAAAGACCGTAGGCACATGATAAATGCTTGATAGGATGCTTGTCAGTGATGGAGAACCACTCTGAGAAAAAAATAAGGGAGCGGACGTCCTCAAAACTGGGTGGTAATCGAGCCAAGAGACTCGCGTTATTTGCGAGTGACAGAAAGGTCAGTGGAGATAGATCGATAGACGTTATACTGATCAAGAAATCCATTGAAGTGGGTACCAAAATCCTGAATAATTTCTCCTAGATTGGCCGTAGTAAATGTGTGGAAGATGTCGTAGAGCTTCTGCAAGTTATCCTCAGATGAGTATAGGGAACGAAGATGTGTTCAAACTTCATTTGCTGTTTTCAGAGACATAATAGACGTATAGAAGCGGGAATCAATAGAGTTAGACAACCAAACAATTACTTTATTATCATTCTAGAACCAGATATCATAAGTGTGATCTTTGGAGTCTGAGGGAGTATCCGTCAAGTGGAGGCGAAGACCTTTGCTGTTCAAGGCTCGTTCAACCGCACTAGACCATTGTAGGTAGTTCTTTGTGCCGGAGAGAGATCATAGTCAAGCGAAGATCCGTTTTGAAGTCAACGGACAATAGAGAGGTTGAGTTAACTTTATCATTAGAATCCATGGCAAAAGGCGTTGAAAAAGATCCCGAGAGCGAAGAAAGGCTGTCTAACTTACAAAAAATTATAACGAGCAAGATGATCTAAAACATTATGGAGCAGAAAAGGTGATCAATAGTAGAGGAGGCAGGCATGCGAGTTCTGGGGGTGCTGTTGCAAAATAAAAAATAAAAAAAACAAAAAAAAAACTAATGTATCAGAGGGCTCGGACGGTTGCTGGAGGGAAGTCGAGAGGCCAGGAGGTTGTACGAAGGTCACTAGAGGGGCAATCGAAGGCAGATGAGGGTGCTTGAGGGACAGATGAGGGTTGCTGAAGGGGAAACGAAGTCAGGCGAGGGTGCCTGGGGTTCAATCGAAGTCAGTTGAGGGCGTTGGGTGGCAGGCGAGTGGAGGTGAGGACTCGAGGGATGCTGTTGAAGGGCTGGAGGTGTTGCTTGATGATCGGCGAGAGCCTTAGTGGAGGATCAAGGGGCCAGAGGAGTCTCGAGGGTGCTTGGGTTAATCAATGGTGGAGTAGCCGGCGAGGGGTTCTGTGAGGAAAGACGAGGTCGGGGATGGTGCTGGGAGGGAAGTGGAGGGCGTCTTGGGTTTCTGGAGGAGCAGACTCGATTGTTTTCATGGTATAAGAGGAAAGAATTTCTGGGGATGGTGACGACCGGAAGAGGTGACGGCTGTGAGGAAAGAATTTCGTACTTGGCTGTGAGGAAAGAATTTCGTACATGGTATAAGAGGAAAGAATTTATTCCAAAACATGTACGAAATTCTCCCTCACAGCCAAGTAAGTAGTTTTTTTCTCTTAATTATTTTCACTGCTCTATTACCATGAAAACAATCAAGAGAGAAATTCTTTATTGGCTTAAGAAAAATAGCAGTCTATACAATTCTCTATATAGAGAGTTTTAGATCACTTCTCCTAACAAACATATAATAATTAATCAAACCGATTAATTAAAAATAACAACTAAATAATATCCATAATAATATTCATAACAGGTTCAATTTGTTTCTTTTCCATTTTCTGTGTGGGAGGGGTTGAGAGAGAGAGAGAGAGAGGGAGGGAGGGAGAGAATGGGTGGGGTGGGGTGGGGGTATCCAGTTTGGTGTTCCTTTCAGTAGATGATTAATTTAAAGAGAATTTTCTTTGTATGAAGGGGAACCTTATTATTAGACTTATTTTCGTTCATGCCATCCTGATATTTCATATGGTTGGTGGAGATAGACCAATTCCAATTTTAGCTGAGGGTAACTCACCCAACACTTCAAGATGATCAATTTTTACAAAACTTTATGTTCGTCTCTATCTATAAGTCTAACATCAGGAATTAGTTATATCTATCCAAAGTAATTATCTTTTAGATTTGGACAGGAGTTTACATTAATGTTAGAAAAGGATACTAAGTTGTTTGAGCAACTGGATTTCTTCATGATTTGTGCAGATTTATTAAATGGTTAATTGCATTAAATGCATCAGAAACCAAAGATACGGCACAATCTAAAACAAAAAGTACAGGCAATTATTATATTCTATTTCAATATTTAATTTGAAGTGTGCTCAAGTCCCTGGATTTTTTCAATGAATACCCTCTGGAGTGTATGCTTTTGTATCTTTCTACTATTATCTGAGAGTTTATATGATGTGGGGTTTGCTAATCAGCGTTGGACAGGTTGGTTTAGTCAGCTTGGATTCGCTGTTGAGAGTGCTTGTTAAGAAGAATTTAGAGCATGCACTGAGAGTTTCAAAACATCTGGTGAGCTTCAGCAAAATTTATGCATATCATGCATTATATTTTATTTTCCTTCAGAATATCAGTAAAGCCTGGCTGGCCTGAGTTTGAAGATAGCATGGCTTGTGCATGAGAACTTTATACAGTGCATTCATATATTACCTGTCATTTGATCTATTATGAGCCCAATGCTCCATCCTATACTATGCATAAGATATTAAGATGTTCATGACTGCCTAATAAAGCAACTCAATGTATAGCCGACAGTTTCTTCCGATCTTGCTCTTTGGAAAGCTGTGCGTATCAGTATATACTTTACTTCCTAATACATACTTTGTTATTTTCCTTGCTTAGTCCTTTGTACTGTTTTCAGCTATTTTCGGTTTTGGGTTTGGATTTCAGTTGGATGCAGGATGCCTGGAAGAAATTCATATGATGGATGATTTGTTGGGACCTGCAAGATCTCTTCCTTTTGGCTGTTCGTCACATAAGCAGATGGTATGCACAATTTGTTGGCAACTTAGTTTTCATATAGCAGACTATAATGTTAGGTCTTTTTACATAAAACTATAGTATTTTGTGAATCTGAGATTATGCAATCAACTTCCTCCATTTCCAATGGACTCTCTTGTATGTTTGTGTTTGATGCATCCTCTTTTTGCTTTATTTCGTACGTTCTTGTTTTCTTATTTCTTTTCTCTCTCTCTCTCTCTCTCTCTCTCGTCTGTGCGCGCTGTGTCTATTTGGAACACGTCAAGCTGCAAGCGTACATGTTTTGGAATTGAGTATCTGAGGCTTGCAAACGAACATAAAGAAACAAAAGAAACCTTAATTGATAATTCATTTTGGAACTCGTACTACTTGCTTGGCTGCCACCCATTTAAATAACTTACTATCTTTTCTCTTTTTGTGTGCATCTGTTTTGGAATGTCATTCCATAGATTATATTTGCTAGTTAAAGTTGAAAGTTCTAGATAATAAAAATTATGTACCTTTTTCTTTTCCTCATCTGTATAATTTGTCTTATTTGTTGGGCAGATCGATATTGTCAATAAATCATGGGATCCCTGGGTCGAGACTCTGGCTTTTATTGGACAGCTACAGCTGTTGCGCTGCCTGATTTCTCTGAAGCTAAAATCATCATGTAAGGTAAAGCTTTTCTATATCGATCTAACCCAGCAAATTTCCATCATAATGCCTACAACTTCACATCTTACCAGATGTATTCAACTTAATTCTCTTTTATTGATTCTTTATTTGTTGTAGGCCACTAAATCCACCGTGATACACTTTTAATAGTGTAAGAGAAAAATCAAGTTGTTCAAAATGTTCCTACATGTACACCTCTCTCTCTCCCCCTCTCCCCCTCCTCTCTCTGTCCACCTCCCTCCTGTTATGCATCTCTCTCTCTCTCTTTCACACACACACACACACAAGAAATGCTAGTGGATGTAAGCTTTGTTTGATACAAGAGAACATGATGCAAAATGGGAGATGGTTGAGTTTGTCTCCAGCGGCGGAAATGCAATGCAAAATAGTATTCATAAGAAGAATAAAAGTTAAACATGGCATGTTGGGCCTCTCTATGCAATGATGGATCTCTCTCTCTCTAGCTAGCCCCCACCCCACACCCCACACACAAAAATAAAAATAAACACACGCACACACACACACATCCCACATGGAAGCATAAATAGATGTTAGCTTCACCTATTCTATTATGATGCGAAGCGGGAGATAGAGTTTACCTTCGGAGTTGGAATGTTCACTTGTATAGAAAGGGAGTGCAAAATTTATTGTCAACGGTAAATAGAAAGTTGGGAAATGTTATTTTAGGAAGTCTCTCGCTCTCTCTCATGTTGGAATCATAGTAGATGTAAGCTTAATTTGATACAAGTGTGATGCAAAATGGGATGTGTTATGAATATAATTAGATATTAGCTATTAGTTATTAGCTTTAGTCCCACATCGGCTATAATAGGAGAGCTTGTTTATGACCCATCCTATATATTTATATGTAGGAACTCATGATTAAGCCAATAAAATTATTTCTTCTTGATTCTTTTCATGGTATCTGGGCTTTGAAAAGAATTCAGAGGAAACCCTACTTTCTTCTTTCCCAAACCCAAACCCTAATCCTCTAGCCCTAACCCTAGTTGCCTTCTCCCCTTCCTCTTGTCGCCGCCTCGCCTTCTCCCCTCTCTTCTGCCCCCACTGCACCACCAGCACCTCACCTGCACCACCAGGACACCATGCCTCCTCTTCCTGCACCACGCCTGCACCACCATCGCGCCTGCACCCTCCTCGATCTGGATCTGTGTCCAGCCGCCTCGATCGATCTGGATCTGTCTGCACCCGCACCGCCCCATCATACTCCAGTCGCGGCCACTACCCATGCGCCTCTATGCTTTCTAGATCCGATATGATCGCTCTCTAGATTTGATCTGATAGCCTCCCTCCGGCCGCGGCCACCTCCAGCCACCTCCAGCCACCTTCCTAGATCTGATCGTCTCTATGCTCTCTGTCGTGCACAGCCTTCTCGTCTCTATGTGATATGCTCGCCTCCAGCCCTAGATCTGATAGCTTTTATGCTACTGCCGTCCTCGCTCGTTTCCGCTCCTCTCGGTTACCGACGATACTCTTTTAGACCGTCTTGCTACTCTTGTACTCGCTTGTAGGTTAGACAACCTTTATTCTCTTTCGGGATCTATTTTTTTGCGCCGTTTATCATGGATTCTTATTCGGCCTCTGCTCGCTGTGGGGCGTCGCGTGGTCGTCCTCATATTACTGTTCATGGTAGTGGTTCCCGTGCTCGTGGCTGTACCGACTTTTATTGTTCTTATTGCGGCGGCACTAATCATCGTGAAGACAGGTGTTGGGAGAAGTATGGCTATCTTGCTGATACACCTACAGCTCGCCAGACATCCATACCATTTGCTACTGCCTAATCTTCCTCTTCTGTCGGCAATTTACTTTTATCCAGTGAGTGGGGCCAGTTGTGTCTTCTTTCTTCTATAGCTCCTGTCAACCTTTTTACTCCATCAGGTATACCGTTCCTTTCTTATTCTAATTCGTGGGTCGCTAATTCCGGCGCTTCACATCATATGTCTCATGATGGACCGTCTGATTTTGCTTCTAGTTTTCACAAGTTTATTTCCATTGCTGATGGTAATACCACACATGTTTTTGGTTCTGCTGATTTATCACTTCATATTTACACCTAAAAAATGCTTTAATTGTGCCATTTTAAAAACAAAACATGCTTTTTATTCGTCAGCTTAAAAATTATTTTAACTGCTCCATAACATTCTATCCTCACTTTGTGATACAAGATCTTCTGACGAAGCAACGGATTGATGGGGGCATGAGCAGAATGGACTGTACTATGTTAATCATTTTTCCAGTACGTCTGTAGCTGTTTCTATTATCCAGTGGCATCGGAGACTTTGTCACCGTCTTTCTTCTTTACGTACTATGCCGTCTTCTTTTATTTTGTTAGATATAAGTGCCCTCAAGACAATTATTATAATTGAAGGACCAATACAGATAGAGCAATTTTATTCGAAATGATAGTATCCTATATGGTTTGTCTTTATCATTCATGTGTATATGTTTTACTCGTTATCATGTATCGCTAATACATAATGATAAAACCTGTAGGATATTTGCTTGACTACAAGGATTATGATATGGATCATACTAGTGGGCCATAAGTAGTCAAACATCTTTAAATGTCCCTGAAGTCGTGGGAGTATTGAGATTGTGTATCGATATTCTAGAGTAGACTAGTGCATACGTTTCTTGATTCCGACCGGGACGATGGTTGATCCCATAGCCATTGGTGTTTGACACCAAAGATTGTATACATGTACTCATTAGATGAATGAGTTTCATTAGACGGACTCACAGAGAACTCTTAGATGGTATTGTACTTATCGTCAGATACAGTTCTTTTGTGACATGAGTATAGGGTATTCTGTAGACCTAAGATCGTCATAGTGTCTTGTGTGTTCCTTCAGTATTTTGATTACTACCCTACCATGAATTTAAAGAGTCGTGCAAACATGTTTTAGTTGGGTACAGTCTCGAAGCACATGGAGGCAATGGGCGATCGAAGGGATTTGTCTTTCCCGGTATAGGGAGTTGATGTTGCACTGTGCGTGATTGGCTTTTACCATAAGTTCTTGGCTAAGGCAGACGAGATTTACTGATAGGTGTTATCAGTAGTTTCTCAGGTGATTATGAGCTTGATATCGGCATGACTTATCGGGTTATTGGAAGTCTGACGGTTTCCACCTCCTAGACCAGGCATGCGACACTCTTAGATGAAGAGACCGGACTTTACGGTGACCGTCAGTCTGCATGGTTCGGATGAGCTTCCTTGTTGATCTTTCGATCAATAACTTGATAGCCGTTACATGCAGGTAGTACCGCTGACGTACTTACTGGTTATGAATATGATCCTAACCTACTGCCAGCGTATTGTCGAGTCTTCAGAATCTCACATAGAGGTTTTCCATTTTAGGCGAAACGATGTAGAGTGTATGGCGATACGTGCAGGAGTTCGATTAAACACGTGTATTTGATACACGTGTTTTAATCGAATGTTTTCTTAATACTAGCCGACTCTTGTTGAAGCCGGATTATTAAATCAATTATTGATTTAATAATTAAAAACACACACACACACATATATTGATATATATATTTTCTAATATTATTCTCACTATATTTATCTCTCATATGTATATGTATATGATACAAGTACTAGTTAATGTATATGATGCATATATCATATGCATGTGAATATGATACATATGATATTTATTTGTTTGATTCTAGATGCATGACTCATTTCATTTATTTGTGAAATGAATGAGTCATAAAGAGAGGCTTGTGGAATATGAGAGGAGACTCTAGTGTTTTATTTTTGGATAACTATGGTCATCTCTCTCTTTCTTTTTCTAAAAGCTCTCTTGTGATTTTCTCTAGAGAGAAATAGAGTGAAAACTTGAGAGATAAAATAGTGAGCTCTATCCACATCTTTTGCAAAGTTTTCCTAGCAAGTTAACTTTGCAAGTTGCTTCTTGAAGATTTAACTTAGTGGAGCTTGAGTTGGGCTATCACATGGTGGATCATCTTCGACGAAGAGATCATCATGCAAGCTCGATCCTTATCAAGTGGAGACTAGCTTGGATCTTTCCCTAGGCGAGGGAACACGTTACAAAGATTGTAGTCACTAAAACCCTTAGTGTATCTCTTTTCTTGTTTTCAAGTTAGGTCTTTTGGGTAGATATTAGGGTTTTGGTTTCAATTGCTTTCGAGTATTTTAAAATTATACCCCGATGCGCTTTAAATCATCACTAGGCGAGCATGTCATCCAAACCGTGGTATCAGAGCCGCCCCAATAGAAAGGTGTTTGCATGGAGACTTTCCAAAATGCGACCTGAAATTTTTTTGTATGGTGCCATTGTGTTGTAGTATCTTTGAAAATGATACAGGAGAAGCTCGAGGCCAAACAAGTGTACCCTGGCCGACCAAAAATAGCTTTTGGCCGCCTAGGTCGGCCAGGGCAGCAAGTTTTGGCCTCTGCTTCTTTCAGGGGCTTATACAAAAGTAAATAGGATATTTGGCATAATTCTTTTTTCCCAGATTGAAATTTGATTTTGGTTGTGTTTGCGGGAAGTCCGGAAAGCTTTTTGATCGAAACTGTAGCGTCGTATTTGCTAAGAAATTAAAGAAATGTGTTGGTAAACGTCCCAAATCGATGTGATCAGTTTGACGGGGTTACACGTGTTAGTGATATATGCCCTAGAGGCCATTATTGTATCATACTGGATTGTATATTACATATTGGAAGCTTGGGATATTCACAGTTATAATAACAGTCTTGCTCAAAATGGTAGTATGCTACCCGGTTTGATTCTACCTCAATATGTGCATATGTTTCTTTTAGCATATCGCTTATACATATTGGTAGAGCCCTTAGGATCTTTACTTGACTACCAGCGTTGTGATGGAGGTCACACTAGTGAGGACTGGGGTCTATAAGCACATTCTTATACAGGTCCCTAGTCGTGGGATTATCGAGACGGGGCATCGATACTCCAGAGTAGACTAGTGTATATGCTTCTCATCCCAGCAGGGGAGATGGTCTGTCCCACAACCATTAGTATGTCGTACTGGAGATAGTATACATGTGCTCATTGGGTTATGAGTTACACTGGACATGACTCGTTGGGAACTGCTGGTTGGTATTATACCTATCGTCATGTAGCAGTTCCCGGGTGGCATGAGTACATGTTAGTTCGTTGACTTGACATCGCTATTCGTCTCGAGTGTGTTCCCACTACATTTAGATTACTACCTTACCAGGTAGTAGTTGGGTGCAGTCTCGAAACACTTGGAGACAGTAGCGGTTAAATAGGATTCGTCTCTCCCGGTATTGGGGGTTGATATCGCGCTGTGTTCGGAAAGCCATTATACAAAGTCCCAGGCCAAGGCAAGCGAGATTTACTGGTAGGTACTCTAGTAGTTTCGCAGGTGTATTGGGCTCTACTCCGGCATGACTTATTGCGCTATTATGGGTCTGACGTTTACCATCCCCTAGGCCCGATATACGAGTATCTTAGAGGAACAGACCGGTCTGTACGGAGATTCTCACAGATAGGCTCAGTAGGAGTTCGAATGAGTTTGCTCATTGGCCTTCTTATCGACAGATACCTCAGTAGCCGTTACGTGCAGCTAGTACCGCCGACGGACTTGTGGTTAAACCCACTGCAAGCGTACTGTCGAGTGTTTAGAGTTCCACACAAAAGATTTCTCTTCTTTGGGTGAAACGATGTAGATGCCGTATGGTTTTATGGCAGGATTCCGATCACATACGTGTACTGGCTACACGGATGATGTTCGGATGGATAATACTAATGGGCTTTGGTTTAAGCCGGATCCTAGTATTATATTATTGGATTGTCATCATCTCAGTGTATTCGTATTTTTCGGAATACGAATACGGATATGTATATACGGTGAGGGCATTCTTGTAATTTTACATGACATGCTTTTAGAAGGGGACACCTCATTATTTGCTTTATCTATTTTTGACAAATAGATTAATGTGGTGGAAATGGAGATTTTTGTGGCATGGGGTGAAGCATGGCCCTTGGTATTTGTTTATTTGTTTGGATGCACTATTGAAGCATGATTGTAATTTTCTATGTGAAAATAATCCATACTTCAATGAGTGAAGAGCATGAGCCATTCTTCACTTGCCATTACCTTAGTTCATTTGCTACTTCTCATTCTCTCTCCATTTTCCTCTCCTTCTTCCTTAAAGACTCTAACCCTCACATGAGTTGTGAAACATAGAGTCTCATAAGATAAAACACTCCATTAGATACTCTAGATCTTCTAGGCTATCTAGATTAGTGAACTAGGTACCCTAGTTAACTCGGTTTAGAGGTTGGAGCTTGAAACACATACTCTCGGGTGGATCGTCTTTGACGCGAGGAGGCCGACGTTGTAAGCTCGATCCGGATCTTCGAGGAGCTCAAGGAGAGGAGGAGAAGAAGACCCGAAGGACATGGTTCAAGGAGGTATAAATCCTAACCGAGTAGTTAGAACCTCCTAGAATAGCTAGTTAAGGTTTCTGTTAAGATCCTGGAGTTTAGTCGGTGTTGCGTGCTTTGTAAAAATCGTTTTTTATAAATTCCGCCTCCCCACGAACCCGCGGGGTGCGCGATATCGACTTACAGTGGTATCAGAGCCAGCTAAACCTTAATTAGCAGTTTAGACGATGTTTAGAATAATGAAACCGAAATAACTCTTAAACAACGAAACCGAAGTTCTAGTTTCTGTCAATTTTTGCAATGGCTCTAAAAATTATTTAAACAGTTGCAGAGTGCTCTTCTGGTTACCACTAGAACATTGTAGAAAAACGAGGCTTAAACACTATTTTTTGGCTGGCCAAAATGATGTTTTTCCCGGCCTGGTCGGTTATCCTATGGTGTTTGGTCTTGAGTTTTCTTTGGTATTCTGTAAACTTGGACTTTGGGTTTCAGGTGATGTTTGTTTTTGTCCAGATTGTAAGTCTACGTTAGCGCCCCGGCCATCTACAGACGCCAAATGCGGAATAAAAAACTTTTAACTGGCGCTGTCGTATACTTTAACCCGGATCTGCCATTATTGCTAAACTAACAAACTGTAAAGAGTGTAGAAAGGTTATACCGAACGATCCGAGTCCTTCGTTCTTTAACCATCATCCCACGCTCCGTTGCGGCTGCTTCGATCTTGTCGATCTCCGATCTGCTCGTCCAGGTGGCACCACATCACTGATTCTTTAAACGGGCTCCCGTCTCTGACTTGAGGCAACTCGGTCGTCAAGTTTGCTAAAAGAGACGACCAAGAATGATGTAGAGAATGAGTAGATGACTTTGTCTCACTTCGTCCAAGTCCGTGGACGATCGGTTAATGAAGTTGCCGAGGGAATCGGGTGATGGAATGAAATGAGCTGTGAATTCCATACACCCCAAAATCTATCATAATCTTTTCAAGTGAAACATCAAGTGAGAGAGAGGAGGGGCCGGCCATATATAGGGAGGGGGGTGAGTGTAGGAAAGAGGGTGACCATAAGAAAGAAATATCATGTGTGAACACAAGAAAAATATCCTTAAGCAAACAAAACCTCATTAATGCAAATGGTGATTCATTAACCTAGTCACCGTTGCATTAATGACTCCATTATTACACTAATGACTCACCATGCCAAGTCACCCTTTCTAGAACCTTCTAGAAGCATGACTCACCCTCATCCAAGAAAGATAAATCCGTCTTTAACCGAATGTTAAAAGACGGCTGATAGAAAACTGGAAACTGGCAACTTCCAAAAGTGATCCTGAAACGAATTTCAGGACAACCCCGAAACTGTATAAATATACCCGCATTTGTATTACGACCGAATACAAATGCAACTGAGACAAAGATATTATACCTACTCAATATAATACTCGGATCCGGCTTAAACCAAAGCCGACCAGTATCATCAGCCCGAAAAATAACACGTGCGTAAACGCACGTGCATTTTCCGAACCCTGCCATAAAACCAAACGGCCTCTACAACGTTTCGCCCGAACTTGGGAAACTGTCTGTGGGGGACTCTAATGACTCGTCAGTACCCCGGCAGTGGTTTTAACCACAAACCGTCAGCGGCACTAGCAATGCGTAACGGCTGCCCATGGACTGACCTCAAGGAAGGCCGATGAGCGAACTCATCCGGAAACTCTACTGAGCCTAACAGTGACAATGTATATACACTCCGGTCCGTTCGTCTATGAGTATCGCATATCTGCCTAGGGGGCTAGTAACGTCAGACCCCCAAGAGCAGTATAAGTCGTGTCAGAGTGAAGCCCAATAACACCCTGAGATACTATTGGAGTACCTACCAGTAAATCTCCTGCCACGGCCGTGGGCTGTGTAATGGCTCTCCTAGACACAGCACGATCTCGTCCCCAATACCGGGAGAGACGAATCCCCTGCCGATCCGCTCACGTGCCTCCATATGGCTCGGGACTGTACCCAAAAGCTACCTGTTTGCACGACTCCTTTGAGCCGTGGTAGGGTAGAAATCAAAGCACAGTGGGAACTCACACGAGACAAATGACGACCCCAGGTCGATGAACTAACCTGTACACATGTCACCAGGGAACTGCTATCTGACGATAGGTATAGTACTAACTAGCAGATTCCCGGCGAGTCCTGTCCGGTGTACTCATAACCCAATGAGCACCTGTATACATCTTAGGTGATCCAACTGACACCAGTGGCTTGTGAGACCGGCCACCGCCCCTCGTCGGGGTCTTTGACTGTACACACTAGTCTACTTCGGAGTATCGATGCCCTGTCTCGAAACTCCCACGACTAGGGACCACAATTAAGAATATGCATATAAACCACCCAACTCTCACGTATATGATCGCCATCATACTGTTGGTAGTAAAGCAAGATCCTAAGGGCTCTATCAAAGTGTAACATGTAATCAGTCACCTGAACATGTACACGACTGATAAAGGCAAACCAGATAGCATACTATCATTTCGAGTAAGACTGTCCTACTGGTATAGGGCCTCCGTAATCATTGCAATCACGTACCTGCGATCCAATAATTGACTATGAGGGCACTATCTCCAACAATCTCCCACTTGCACTCAAGGCTAATTATTGCGATGTCGACTACTCACAGCCCGTCTGAAACCGAACATCCAACTCCTCTACTAATCAGTTTCACAAAGCCCGTTTGTAAAACTATTGTGTTCGAGAAATAGCCTGAGTGAGTGGATCCGCCTAGATGTTTCTTTCTATGTCTCTCTAAATCTCAAGTTCGCGGAGAAAGCCATCTCCCGAATCGAGTAATACCTGTCTTAGAATATGTCTGGATATCTGATGGGACCTAGTTCATAAATGAACTCCAAATCCAAACTTCTTAGACTGTATCGATCACTGAACCTAATCAGTATCCGGCACCATGCCATCCACAGTATCCTTTTGGACCACCTGTCCATAATACTGTACCTCATCAGAGGGAAACTATAACTCTGACAATCACTCTGTCCACCATGTCACCTTTGAAGCCTTGAATGATAATCGTTTCCCGATGGAGACTGCCGTCATCAAATCCGTAGAACATGTACTTATGTTCTAAAACTGCTTCCTTATGTTTCTCCAGGATTGGATTAATACAAACTTATTGCATCTAGTGCAAAAACTTCTGGTGTGGTACTTGACATCTCACGATTGACTCAATTGCCTAAGCAAGTGATCTGCCAATCATGCATATCCCTCTCCCCTGTAGTCCGTAAGACACTTTTAGAGAGGGTGACTCCATCACCTGCAGGTACACCACCATGCTAGGAGTCATCTTTTCTAAAAACCATTAGAATACTGTCAAAGTACCCACATTGGGAAACTACCCAAATCCAAATCTAAAAAACCATAGATCTAGAAACCAGAATGTCAAATATTATATCCATATCCTGTCTGGAGAAACAACTGTGTGACGACCACAGTACAACCGATCGTAGTATAGGAATTTTACTTCCTACTCTGTGTATGTCATCCAGATACCATGACATCACACCCTACTACCTTCTTAACAGACCCATCCCCTATCCTGATTGAAGTCAAACCCATGACTGTCACATCAAAATTAGATGATCTATCTCCGTTATAACTGCTCAAGTCTATAAATAGATATAAGCATCTTGCCCACTATGCTTCCGCTGCTCCCACTGACTACGACAACCCTCCTACCGGGTCTCATATCCTGGAAAAACAGTAGTGTCAAGTTTGGGTAAACAAGATCCTCCCTGTCACCGTCCTTGAGGCTACCGGAGTACCTCTCGGGTGTCTGAGGTTACCCATCATATCTGCGGAGTGGCTATTGGAATGTCAAACCTGATTGAATATATAGGTCCTATTAAATTTTCCGTAATCGTTCGCGGTTCTGGAATCACTTCCAGTTCTACCATACTCCCACTACTGTTTTCTGTAAAAGATCCATTTTACTAAAACTGTGGCGAGTCAAGAACAATATCACTATTGATCTTCCAAATGGTAGAATATCAACCCTCGTCATAGCCAGGGTCAACCCACAAACAGCCATTACAGAAACGCGCCCTGAGTTATCCAGAGTCTGGTTTTAAGGATAAGCTGGACAACTCCCCGTACTTTAATATCTTTTAAGGTACGAACTATTCTATATCCAATATAGAAACTTTGGCACTTATTTAATTGGAACCATATTCAAACCATGCAGCTGTCTCCAGTGCATATCATCTTAATGGAAAGAGGCTAATCAGCATTACTCAACTTAGGAATCCATCCAATTATGAGTAACCTGAAAGAGAAACACGTTTCTCAAAACCATCACTATCATCTGAATACCAATCACAAGAATCTACATCTTCGATCTCTTTGAAGAATCCCGATACTTGTGACACCTGGTTCTCTACTTTATTCTTATACCCACAACTTCTCAAAACTTAGACCTTGTATTTCTACGAAACACTTGTCTAAATACTAGAGAAGTTATAAGTAAACAGAACATAGTACGAGGACCTACCCCTTTGTCCTGATGGACACTGGACAATATACAATACTCTGTATAAGTCCGCTGAGTTTAAGCAACTCAAAACCTGTGCGTCGTAGGTTGAAAACTGTACCCTGGCGATTTCCTCAAATATCACCAATTATAACGAATTCCGATATAATGAGGATAATCACCTGATTCCCAATAACTTACTCCCACTCATCATCTGTAAAACCATACAGATATGAGAATGAAACATGGTAAATACATACCCTTGGAGTAAGTGTCTAATCGGGAAAATAGTTTTCTTTTAACAATGCACTGAAACATGAAAATGTTTCGTAGGGGTATCCTGGTATTCATAGTAATGCCTCTTCCATAATCCAATTCATGACTTCAACCGTATATCTCTTTGCCATCTCTCTAAATCCCTTTATTTGTCTTAAGTCATTACCTTCTGTACACCATCGTTAGGCTAAATGGTTTTCTTCCTTCCCTACCGTTCGGCACCAGCCTATGGTTTGGAAGAAGACTATCCAGTAAGCATAATAGGTGTACCCTCCTAAACCAAGGAGTACTCGTATCTTGAGAGAAGGTGATGATAAAAGACATCTGAATAATACCTTATTCTTTTAAAGGTGAAATAGGAGTGGCGATGAAGTACGCGGTTTTGGTCGTGAATGATATCAGTCGCAATTTACTTTGCCCTCTTTCTAATCCCTTTATTTTGTCTTTACATATTACCTCCTGCACACCTTACTTAGGCTAATTGGTTTTCTTCATTCCCTACCTTTCGGCACCTGCCTATGGTTTGGAATAAGACTGTCCAATAAGCGTAATAGGTGTACTCTCCTAAACCAAGGAGCCCTCGCAACCTGAGAGAAGGTGATAATAAAAGACAACTGAATAAACCAATTCTATTTCTCCTGAACCTTGATCCATCCTCGAAGAAGTCCCTTCGAGTTCGTATATAACCATACGATGGATCTATCCAATGGAAGTGGATATCCGTAGTAATACGGGTGTTCTGAGAAATTCAAAGGGTAAAAGGAGTGGCAATGACTTATGCAACTCAGACAATCCAAAAGCCAGTATTTTAAGAAGGTTCGGTCAATTTGGTCACCGAGTCAAAGTCTAGGGTCTGTCAAAGGTCGCTGCCAAAGAGAGAGAGAAAAGAAACACTCTGCGTGCACTCTAACCTAGATCAGAATGGTTCACTTTATCTAATCCGGAAACCTCCCACTGTCCTGTCAAATTCTCCTCCAAACCAGAAAGAAGAATCAATTGGGATCACCCGAAGAGTAAACCAACTCATCAGTAGGAATCGGGATCCAACTCTCATCGCATGATAACGTGATGGAATGCATCCACGTTACTCATACTCCAGAAGGTATGCGTATACTTGGCAAGTTTCAGTTTCTTTAGAAACTCCCGATATAATTTTTTGCCCCATGCTCTTATAACCTTGGCTTTGGTCAAAATGTTATAAGTCACATGCCAAGTTCTACCCGTCACTATCTTGTCAATTTGAACCCACCCGCACATGCCCCTGACTTTGGCCAATCGGCAGAACGACTGTCCCAAACTAACTCATCTATCTATGCAACAAATGAATACCCAGCAGCTACCAAACACTATGCCTTAACTTTGGCTAAAATGCATAGCTTGAATACTACTGAATACCCAAAAGAAGTGACGGAGGGCTACGGCTGGTTTTTGGCGAAAAACCTTTAACGTAACGAACTTGATATCGCTGAAGGAACCTGATAGCTTTTTAAAATATAGTGGCGAAAACCTTTTGCTAAAGAGGTCACTCCAGGTAAAGGGATCTCGGCTCATTCCTCGTGGAATGAGGTGCATGATATTCCACTGAATACCGCTATGCAAAGCAACTTGTAATCGACTATAGTGAAGTTATTACCCTGACGCAAACTTCTGCCCAAGGGGTCAGTCCCGGTGAAGGGATATCGGCCCTTGCCCCGTCGAATGAGGTGCAGGATATTCCACTGAATACCGCTATGCATAACAAAAGGAAACGTCTTTGCAATAACACTTTTTAAATTTGTTCCAACAACTGTAAACAGGTTTGCATTACTTTGCATTGATCAGAATCAACGCAGTCCCATCAATCGATCACACCAGAAAAGAACGAAAATAAAATGTACGTATATGCCATCCGCATTCGTCACTGGGTCCCGTCATCACCCGTTAGGTTACTTAACTAACGACAGAGCGGGGACTGGACTAGCGCGGGTGTAAAACATATACAACATCTAATAGTATATAAACCAATATACAATAATCGCTCCAGGCGTGATAATATGCAACATTACAGAAAAGTAATAAGCATCACAGAACAATACAGATAATCTGGGATCCCCGGGTTTCACAGAGCCGCTGCTGAAACCCGACGTTCCCCTGTCGTGTGGATAGCCTGTGCAATGAAACCTAGACCCCTACGGGTGCGGCAAGTTACCCGCCAAAACCTGAAGCGAGGCAGCCCCCTACAACATAGTGAATGGACCACCCAACACTTCACGGAATCCGGTAATCTTGGGCACCCCTCCTTGGGTCAACCTGTACCCCCTACGAGTGCGGCGAATAGTCTGCCAATTCTAGAGTGGGGCCCTTCTGCCTCTCAAAGCCATGAGATGCGGACCCGTTGCCCCTCCAGAACCCGGCTATCTGTGCACTCCGTCGCGGGGCAAAACCTAGTACAGTAATGAAAAATAGTATAACAGGTACATCGACCGCAACCTGGTCGTGCCCCAAAAGAATATTATACAACAGGCAGTGACGGCAGTCCACAAGTTGGACGCTCGCCCCGCAATATCAAATGTACAAATAAACTCAAACTGCACTATCATTGCACACTGCTATCCACCACGACAAATCCGCAACATCACAGCACAACACAGAACATCAACGCGAATGTCACGTTCGCAAACCCGTCTAAAAGAACTATAGCAATCAGACACGGTTTACCGATCAAATGACATTCCCGGTCGGAGATATAATATAAGCACTGTAAACTAACATGTTTAAATTTCGATCGACTAAATATCATGAAGTGGGCCACACGAACATCTGTTGAACAGTAACAAAATCTGGGCCCAAAAGATATATACCAAAACCCCCAAATTCCAACAGAGAAGACACCGACCAAATTTGATGCACTGATCCCATAGAATGGCCGTGGATGCGCGGCCAAACCATGGGTTTGGCCGCGATTCCGCGGCTGTTTAGTGGAATCACATGCTCAAATTTTGTCGGTATGCTTAGAAAACCCTGCACAGATTTCTGAGATGTGTAGAATAATTTTAGGACATCATTTAAAATCGACAGAAACTGTGAACTTGGATTTTTGCAGTTTTTGATTTCCGGTTCGATCGATGTTTTAAACGTGTTAGCACAAGTTAGTAAAGCAAAATGGTGAGGCTCTGATACCACTGTAAGTCTACGTTAGCGCCCCGGCCGTCTACATACGCCAAATGCTGAATAAAAAACTTTTAACTGGCGCTATCGTATACTTTAATCCGGATCTGCCATTATTGCTAAACTAACAAACTGTAAAGAGTGTAGAAAGGTTATACCGAACGATCCGAGTCCTTCGTTCTTTAACCATCATCCCACGCTCCGTTGCGGCTGCTCCGATCTCGTCGATCTCCGATCTGCTCGTCCAGGTGGCACCACGTCACTGATTCTTTAAACGGGCTCCCGCCTCTGACTTGAGGCAACTCGGTCGTCAAGTTTGCTAAAAGAGACGACCAAGAATGATGTAGAGAATGAGTAGATGACTTTGTCTCACTTCGTCCAAGTCCGTGGACGATCGGTTAATGAAGTTGCCGAGGGAATCGGGTGATGGAATGAAATGAGCTGTGAATTCCATGCACCCCAAAATCTATCATAATCTTTTCAAGTGAAACATCAAGTAAGTATGAGAGAGAGGAGGGGCCGTCCATATATAGGGAGGGGGGTGAGTGTAGGAGAGAAAAGGGTGACCATAAGAAAGAAATATCATGTGTGAACACAAGAAAAATATCCTTAAGCAAACAAAACCTCATTAATGCAAATGGTGATTCATTAACCTAGTCACCATTGCATTAATGGCTCCATTATTACACTAATGACTCACCATGCCAAGTCACCCTTTCTAGAACCTTCTAGAAGCATGACTCACCCTCATCCAAGAAAAGATAAATCCGTCTTTAACCGAATGTTAAAAGACGTCTGATAGAAAACTGGAAACTGGAAACTTCCAAAAGTGATCCTGAAACGAATTTCAGGACAACCCCGAAACTGTATAAATATACCCGCATTTGTATTACGACCGAATACAAATGCAACTGAGACAGATATTATACCTACTCAATATAATACTCGGATCCGGCTTAAACCAAAGCCGACCAGTATCATCAGCCCGAAAAATAACACGTGCGTAAACGCACGTGCATTTTCCGAACCCTGCCATAAAACCAAACGGCCTCTACAACGTTTCGCTCGAACTTGGGAAACTGTCTGTGGGGGACTCTAATGACTCGTCAGTACCCCGGCAGTGGTTTTAACCACAAACCGTCAGCGGCACTAGCAATGCGTAACGGCTGCCCATGGACTGACCTCAAGGGAGGCCGATGAGCGAACTCATCCGGAAACCCTACTGAGCCTAACAGTGACAATGTATATACAGTCCGGTCCGTTCGTCGATGAGTATCGCATATCTGCCTAGGGGGCTAGTAACGTCAGACCCCCAAGAGCAGTATAAGTCGTGTTGGAGTGAAGCCCAATAACACCCTGAGATACTATTGGAGTACCTACCAGTAAATCTCCTGCCACGGCCGTGGGCTGTGTAATGGCTCTCCTAGACACAGCACGATCTCGCCCCCAATACCGGGAGAGACGAATCCCCTGCCGATCCGCTCACGTGCCTCCATATGGCTCGGGACTGTACCCAAAAGCTACCTGTTTGCACGAGTCCTTTGAGCCGTGGTAGGATAGAAATCAAAGCACAGTGGGAACACACACGAGACAAATGACGACCTCAGGTCGATGAACTAACCTGTACACATGTCACCAGGGAACTGCTATCTGACGATAGGTATAGTACTAACTAGCAGATTCCCGGCGAGTCCTGTCCGGTGTACTCATAACCCAATGAGCACCTGTATACATCTTAGGTGATCCAACTGACACCAGTGGCTTGTGAGACCGGCCACCGCCCCTCGTCGGGGTCTCGACTGTATACACTAGTCTACTCCGGAGTATCGATGCCCTGTCTCGAAACTCCCACGACTAGGGACCACAATTAAGGATATGCATATAAACCACCCAACTCTCACGTATATGATCGCCATCATACTGTTGGTAGTAAAGCAAGATCCTAAGGGCTCTATCAAAGTGTAACATGTAATCAGTCACCTGAACATGTACACGACTGATAAAGGCAAACCAGATAGCATACTATCATTTCGAGTAAGACTGTCCTACTGGTATAGGGCCTCCGCAATCATTGCTATCACGTACCTGCGATCCAATAATTGACTATGAGGGCACTATCTCCAACACAGATATCATATTATGTTATTTTTATGTTGGGGCAATTCGAAGTATTTCGAAGTCGCAGTTTTAACATCGTTTACAAGTTTCAGTTTGTATATATGATGCTTAACGTCTGCCAATCGCTATACGTCGATTAGTGGGGTTGCACATATCTGTATTGTGATAGTTTGTATATATGGAGTATCAGATCGTCGTGGATGAATAGCCGGGATGCGATTATAGTGTTTTCTTTTCTTTCATTCATGTAATTTGTAAATGTGATGTAATATTATTTTTGCGGGCACATCCGGGTTGAAGTTGTAGCCACCGTTGTATTATTTCATTTACTGTTTCTTGCACCTAGGATAGACCCAAGGTAGGGTGTACAAACTACCGGGTTCTTGAAGTGCCGAGTGGCCTACTTATTTTATTGAGGAATATTGCTTCACTTCGGGAATTTGACGGGTAGTTTGCCGCATCCGTAGGGGTTTAGGGGGGTTTGGCTATTTATCACGACTGTGGAATCCGTCTTTCGTTTTAGGATAAAACGAAACACGGAATTCCTAGTATATCCAATATATTCATCTGTGATCTGGAATGCCTATTATTGTGTGAGACGAATGGCTATATATATTGTATATAATAAACGTTGCTTATGTTTTGCACCCGCGCTAGTCTAGCCCCCGCTCTGCCGTTAGTTAAGTAACATAACGGTGCATGACGGGGCCCCGTGACGAATGCGGAAGGAATAAGCATACGTTCTATTTTCGTTTCTTTTCTGCAATGATAGGGTTAAATGTTGGGACCGCATTAATATTGATTAATGCAAGGAAAGCAAACCAAAGTTTAAATCGTTGGAACAATTTCAAAACCACTCGGTTTTCTTAGAAAAACAACTTTTAAATGCGGAGCTTAAACCATTCCTTTTAAAAGCTATCATGATTTCTTCGACTATATCAAGTTCATTACGTTCACGGTTTCGCCAAAACCATTCGTAACCCTCCGTCATTTCAGATGGGTATTCAGTAGTATTCAAGCCATGTATTTTGACCTTCGCCAAGGCATAGTGATTGTTAGCTGCTGGGTATTCATCTGTAGCATAAATAGATGTGTTGGTTTGGGACAGTCGTACTACTATTTTGGCCTTTGTCAAGGGTATGTACGGGTGGATTCAAATTAACCTGGACAATGACGGGTAGAACTTGACTTGCGACTTATGATATATTAGCCTTCGTCAAGGTCATAAGAGCTTGGGGCAGAAATCCACATCGGGAGTTTCTAAAGAAATTGAAACTTGCTAGTGTTGCATACCATTTAGAGTGATGATTTTGGTAGGATTCCTTCAAGGTTGTCATACGATTATATTTGGATCCCGATTCTACTGTGAGTATTCGCTACTCTTGAGGAGGTTTTTCACTAAACAATCAATGCTACAAACCAAGTAGGTGTATAGAACGGTGTTAGCGGGGCTATGCCTCCAGGAAAAAAGAGGTTATGTAATTAAGGAACTTTGCGAAAGCGTTGGAAAACCTCTCTCGAAGTACCGACACTAGATTGGCCGAAAGGTTAAAGCAAGAATTGTAAGAGTGAGATTAATCTTGACTAATTCTTCTTTTATGGTTTGAGGAAGGATTCGAGGAACAGTGGAAGCAATCCTGTTTAGATGAATTAATAACCAATCTAAACTTGCAAGAGTATCATGATGAGTGTTTCTTCTCTCTTCTGACAGCAGCAACCAAAATGACCGGACTTAAGTTACTGCTAGATAATAATAAATTGAATGGGCCAAACTATAAAGATTGGTTACGGAATGTCCAAATGGCCATTACCTATGACAAGTTGAGCTACCTCCTTGCTACCAAAGCCCCCGCCGTCTCAGGTCCAGATTCCACCGCCGCGAATGTTGAAATCCGTAAGACATGGGAAAAAGACAGTGTAAGAGCCAAGTGCCTCGTGTTAGCCTCAATGGATTATGAACACCATGTAAGTGCACGGCGGCGCCCCGGCCGTCAATCCGACGGCCAAATGCGGAAGCGGTGATAAACTTTAATTTTCTTGAACTGGCAAACCGCCGCGCACTAATACCCGGATCGAACCACTAACTAGTCCTAGCTAACTACAAGATAGGGAAAAGAAGTATACCGACAGATCCGAGTCCTCCGGTCTTCTCGTCGTCGTCCCGATCTCCTGCGGAATGTCCCGTCTCCTCCTCGTCGCCGGATGTGCACCACATCGCCTACATCTTTTACGGGCTCCCACCTCAATGCCGAGGCAACTCGGGCACGAAGCTGGCTAGTCGACGTGCCCAAGATTTGCTGTAGAATATAATGTGGATTACATGTCTCATTTTGGGATTATGGAGTTGCCTTTTTGTGGAGGAAAAAGAACTTGGAATTTTGGAGAGTCTTCTTGTGTGATTTTTTGGAGCATCAAGAGAAGCAAAAATTGCCACACATAAAAATGAAATCCCTCTCTTTCCAATAGTGGCCCCCCCCTTTTGTTTGGTGTGATTGGAGAGAGAAAGCAAGGTCAAGGGGTGGGTGGAATGCAATGATGAAAGCAAGTGATGATGAAAGAATCCAATGATCTCAACCATAACCCACACTCAAAAACAAGTAATCAACAACCATGATTGCTACAAAAAGTCAAGCAATCATGAAGCATGGAAGGTCAAGGGAAAGCTATCATGATACAACAAAATGCAAAGACCCCCTCCACAAATGCCTATTTGCAACAATGCAAATAAGCCCTCCTCCACCAATCTTCGGCCAATGAACGATACAAAGGAAATCGGCCGAAACTAAAAGCAAACTGGCAACTCCAGAAAACTGGTCCCGTAATATATTACAGGAAAACCCCGATACTGTGCATACACACCCGCATTTGTATTCCGACCGAAATATAAAATGCAATGAGACAAAATCTCCACTGTACTATACTAGGATCCGGCTTAAACCAAAGCCGGCTAGTATTATCTGTTCGATCCTGATCCGTGCAATACCGCACGTATCTGATCGAACCCTGCCATATAACCATACGGCCTATAGTACAAACTGTCCGATCCTGATCCGTGCAATACCGCACGTATCTGATCGGACCTTTTCATATCTCCATACGGCCTCTACAACCTTTCGCCCGAAAGCTGAGTAACTGAATGTGGGGGACTCTAAAGACTCGTCAACACCTTGGTTGTGGATTTAACCACTAGCACGTCAGAGGTATAAGCCAATACGTAACGGGCTACCAGGTATTGACTAAAAGGGATGTCTGTGAGTGAACTCAGCCTGACAACCCTACTGAGCCTGTCAGTGACAATATCCGTACAGTCCGGTCCGTTCGTCTATGAGCATCGCATGGCGGGCCTAGGGGGTTGGTAAAAGTCAGACCCCCAAAAGCGGTACAAGTCGTGTCGGAGTGTAGCCCAGAACACCCTGAGATACTACTGGAATACCTACCAGTAAATCTCCTTGCCTCGGCCGAGGGCTTCGTGTAATGGCTCTTCTAGACACAGCGTGACCTCACCCCCCAATACCGGGAGAGACGAACCCCTGAAGATGCGCTCACTGCCTCCATGTGGCTCGGGACTGTACCCAACTAAAATCTGTTTGCACGACTCCTTTGAGCCGTGGTAGGGTAGTAATCAAAGTACAGTGGGAACTCACACGAGACAAATGACGATCCCCAGGTCGATGAACTAACCTGCACACATGTCACCAGGGAACTGCCATCTGACGTCTGGTATATGACCAACTAGCATGTTCCCGGCGAGTCCTGTCCGGTGTACTCATAACCCAATGAGCACCTGTATACATCTTAGGTGATCCAACTGACACCAGTGGCTTGTGAGACCGGCCACCGCCCCTCGTCGGGGTCTCGACTGTATACACTAGTCTACTCTGGAGTATCGATGCCCTGTCTCGAAACTCACACGACTAGGGACCATTTAAGGATATGCTTATAGACCCCAGCTCCCACTTATATGATCGCCCTCATACTGCTGGTGGTCAAGCAAGAATCCTAGGGGCTCTATCAACGTGTAATAGCAACTTGTCAGGTCACCTGAAACAGTACACGATGATAAAGGTAAACCAGATAGCATACTATCATCTCGAGTAAGACTGTCCTACCGGGATATGTCCTCCATCAATCATTGCAATCACGTACCTGTGACCTAATAATTGACTCTGAGGGCACTATCTCCAACAATCTCCCACTTGCACTCAGGGCTAATTATTGCGATGTCGCATACTCACAGCCCGTGTGATACCGAACACCCAACTCCTCTACTAGTCAGTCTCACAAAGCTCGTTTGCGAAACTATTGCGTTCGAAGAATAGCCTTAGTGAGTGGATCCGCTTTGTTGTTTCTTTCTATGTCTCTCTAAATCTCAAGTTCGCGGAGAAAACCCATCTCCCGAAAATAGTAATACCTGTCTTAGAATGTGTCTGGATGTCTGATGGGACATAGCTCATAAATGAACTCCATATCCAAACTTCTTAGACTGTATCGTCAACTGAACTTAATCAGTATCCTGCGCCATGCCTCCCTCAGTATTGCCTTGGACCACCTGTCCAAAATACTGCCCCTCATCAGAAGGAAAACTATAACTCTGACAACCACCTTGTCGTCCATGTCACCTTGGAAGCTTGGAATGATAACTGTCTCCTGAATGAGGCTGTCGTTATCATATCCCTAGAACATCTACTTATGTTCTAAAGCTGCTCCCGACTGTTTCTCCAGGATTGGATCAATGTCAACTTATTGCGTCTACTGCAAAAACATCTGGTGTGGTACTTGACATCTCATGATTGACTCAATTGCCTGAGCAAGTGATCTGCCAATCATGCACATCCCTCTCCCCTTTAGTCTGTAAGACATCTTTAGAGAGGGTGACTCCATTACCTGCAGGTACACTACCGTGCCAGGAGTCGTCCATTCTAAATACTCTTAGAATGCTGTCTAAGTACCCTGATTGGGAAACCATCCAAATCTAGATCTAAAACTATAGATCTAGTAACCAGTATGTCAGATATAAAATTCAAGTCCTATGTGGAGAAACCACTGTGTGACGACCAAAGTATAACCGATCGTAGTATAGGAGTTTCTTTTCCTATGCTGTGTATGTCATCCAAATACCATGACATCACACCCTACTAACTTCTCAACAGATCCATCCCCTATTCTGATGAAGTCAAACCTATGACTGTCATGTCAGAAATAGATGATCTATCTCCGCTATATCTGCTTTAGTCTATAAATAGACATAAGCCAACTGTCCACCAATGCTTCCGCTGCTCCCACTGACTACGACAACCCTCTGCCAGAGTCATATACACGTACACTTCTAAAGCAAGTTTAGAACGACGCTATACTCATCCTCCTGCCGGGTCTAACAGTCTGGAACAACAGCAATGGCAAGTGTGGGTAAACAAGAACCTCCCTATCACCGTCCTTGAGGCTACCGGAGTACCTCTCGGGTGCCTGAGGTTACCCACCAAATCTGTGGAGTGGCCAATGGAATGTCAATCCAGATTGAATCTTTAGGTTCCTTATCAAATCTTCAGTAATCGTTTGCGGTTCTGGAATCACTTCCAGTTCTACCATACTCTCACTGCTGTTTTCTGAAAAATCCATTTTTAATAAAACTGTGGCGAGTCTAGAACAATATCACTATTGATCTTCCAGATGGTAGAAAGTCAACCCTCGTCATAGCCTGGGTCAACCCACAAATAACCATTACAGAAACGTGCCTTGAGTTGTCCAGTGTCTGGTTTTAAGCATAAACCGGACAACTCCCCGTATCTTAACATCGTTAAGATATGAACTGTTCTATATAGAACCAGAGGCACTGATTTAATTGAACCAGATTCAAATCATGCAGCTGTCTCCAGTGCATGTCAACTAAATGGAAGGAGGCCGATCAGCGTTACTCAACTTAGGAATGCTTCCAATTATGAATAACCTGAAAGAGAAGCAAGATCTCTTAATCATTACTATCATCTGAATACCATACTCAAGTATCTACATCTTCAATCACTTTGAAGAATCCCGATACTTGCGATACCTGGTTCTCTGCTTTATTCAAATACCTATAACTTCTCAAAATTTGGACCCTGTGTTTCCACGAAACACCTGTCTAAAAACTAGAGAAGTCATAAGTAAACCGAATATAGTACGAGGACCTACCCCTCTGTCCTGATGGACCCTGGACAACATACAATACTCTGCATAAGTCCCTTGAGTCTGATAACTCATTCACTGTGTGTCGTAGGTTGAAAACTGTACTTATGGTCAAGAAGAATTACACCGCTGTTTAATGCTCCTTACATAACCATCCACTGATATAGGTAAATGTCATAGACATAATTTCAGAAAGGTATATCTCACTCTATGAAAATAGACGTACAGATATATCAATTTGAAATTGGTGCATAAAAGCGGATATTCAAAACCAAATATTTGCCGACCGGCAAACAGCCCAGGTGATTTCCTCAAATATCACCGATTACAACGAATCCCGATATAATGAGGATGATCACCCAATTCCCAATAACCTACTCCCACTCATCATCTATAAAACCATACAGATGTGAGAATCAAACCTGGTAAATACATACCCTGGAGTAAGTGTCTAACTGGGAAATCAGTTTTCGTTTAACAGTACACAGTGAAGCTGAAACATTGAAATGTTTCGATGGGGTATCCTGGTATTCTTAGTAATGCCTCTTCCAGATCCACGACTGTAACCGTATAATTCTTTGCCACCTCTCCAAATCCCTTCATATGTCTTTAGTCATTACCTTCTGCACACCCCTTTAGGCCAAATGGTTTTCTTCCTTCCCTACCGTTCGGTACCAGCCTATGGTTTGGAAGAAGACTATCCAATAAGCATAATGGGTGTACTGTCCTAATCCTAGGAACACTCGCAATGCGAGAGAAGGTGAGGATAAAAGACAACCGAATGAACTTAATTCCTATTTCTCCTGAACCAGAATCCATCCCCGAACTGGAACAAGTTCCTTTCGAGTTCGTATATAACCATACGATGGAGTATCCAATAAACTGTGGATCTTCATAGTGATACGGAGTGTCCTGGAGAAATACAAAGGTGATTTTAGGATTGGCGAAGAAATACTTGGTTTGGTCGTGAATATCTGTTGCAATTTACTTTGCCCTCTTATTAATCCCTTGCTTTGTCTTAACTTAATACCTTCTGCACACCATCGTTATGCTAATTGGTTTTCTTCATTCCCTACCGGTCGGCACCTGCCTATGGTTTGGAAGAAGACTATCCAATTTGCGTAATAGGTGTACTATCTCCTAAACCAAGGAGTACTCGCAACCTGAGAGAAGGTAAAAGGAAAAGACAACTGAATAATCCTATCCGTTTCCTCCAGAACCTGAAACCATCCTCGAATAAATTCTTTCGAGTTCGTATCTAACCATACGATGGTTTTGTCCAATGGAAGTGGACGTTCGTAGTAATACGGGGTGTCCTGAAGAAAAGGGTAAAAGTAGGAGTGGCAATGAGGTTTGCAACTCTGACAATCCAAAAGCCAGTGTTAAGAAGGTTCGGTCAACTTGGTCACTGAGTCATAGTCTTAGGGTCGGGTCAATGGTCGCTGCCAAAGAGAGAGAGAAAAGAAACACTCAGCGTGCACTCTAATCTAGATCAGAATGGTTACCAATTTATCTAATCTGGAAACGTCCCACTGTTCCTCAAATTCTCCTCCAAACCTGAAAGAAGAATTAGTCGGGGTCACCCGAGGAGTAAACCAACTCATCAGTGGGAATCGGGATCCAACTATCATCGCATGATAACGCGACGGAATCCGCTCACGGTATCACACTCCAGAAGGTATGCGCATATCTGGCAAGTTTCAGTTCTTTTGAAACTCCCGATGTGATTTCTGCCCCATGCTCTTATGACCTTGGCGAAGGTCAACAAATCATAAGTCACATGTCAAGTTCTACCCGTCATTATCCAGGTTAATTTGAATCCACCCGTACAAGCCCTTGACGAAGGTCAACAAGGCTATACGACTGTCCCAAACCAACGCATCTATCTATGCAGCAGAAAGGTAACAAGCAGCTACCATACACTATGCCTTGACGAAGGTCAACAAACATAGCATGAATACTACGTGCTACCCGTCTGAAACGACGGAGGGCTACGAATGGTTTCTGGCGAAAACCTTTAACGTAAAGAACTTGATATCGTCGAAGGAACGGATAGCTTTTTTAAAAATATAGTGACGAAAACCGTTGCTAAAGAGGTCACTCCCGGTGAAGGGATCTCGGCTCTTTCCCCGTAGAATGGGGTGCAGGATATTCCAAATGAATACCACGATGCAAAGCAAAAGTAATCGGCTATAGTGAAGTCAATGCCCTGACGCAAACTTTTGTCCAAGGGGTCACTCCCGGTGAAGGGATCTCGGCCCTTGCCTCGTCGACTGAGGAGCAGGATATTCCAACTGAATACCACAATGCAAAACAAAAGTGAACGTCCTTGCAATAACAGCCTTTTGAAAAGTGTTCCAACAACATCAGATTAGGTTTGTTTTTAACTTGCATTGATCCGAATCAACGCAGTCCCATCAATTGATCACACCAAAAAGAACGAAAATATACTGATGTACGTATATGCCATCCGCATTCGCCACTGGGTCCCGTCATTACCCGTTAGGTTAGCTAACTAACGACAGAGCGGGGACTGGACTAGCGCGGATGTAAAACATATACAACATCTACTAATATATATACCAATATATTATATTTCGCTCAAGGCGTGAAAGAAATGCAACATCACAGAGAATGAACAGCATCACAGAAACAATACAGATATCTGGGATCCCCGGGTTTCACAGAGCCACTACTGAAACCCGACGTTCCCCTGGTCGTGTGGATAGCCTGTGCATTGAAATCCTAGACCCCTACGGGCGCGGCAAGTCACCCGCCAAAACCTGAAGCGAGGCAGCCCCCTTCAGCACCGTGAATGGACCACCCAGCACTTCACGGAATCCGGCAACTTGGGCACCCCTCCTGGGTCAACCTGTACCTCCTACGAGTGCGGCGAATAGCCCGCCAATCCTAGAGTGAAGCCCCCTCCGTCTCAATGCCATGAGATGCGGGCTTGTTGCCCTCTAGAACCCGGCTATCCGTGCACCCTACCGCGGGGTAATCCTAGTACAGAAAGTAAAATATACATACAACGGGTACATCGACCGCAACCAGGTCGTGCCCCAAAATAATAATACAAACGGGCAGTGACGGCAGTCCACATGTCGGACGCTCGCCCCGCAATATCAAATGTACATAATACAACCACAACTGTACTAGCATTGCATCCAGGCTATCCCCCACGACCAATCCGCAACATCACAGCAAAAACAGAACATCAACGTGAAAGTCACGTTCGCAAATCCGTCTAACCGGGCTATAGCAGTTAGACCGGATTTACCGATCAAGTGACATTCACGGTCGCAGATATAATGTAAATACTGTGAAAAATGTGTTTAAAATATCCGATCGATCAAATTTTAACAAGTGGGCCCCCAAGCAATACTGTAGCACTCACAGAAATAATTGGCCCAATTTTAATATTCCAAAACCCCTATTTTAAGCCCACAAAGACACTGTAGACATTTGGTGCAGGGATCTGCACAGTGCGCGGCGGAACCGCGGCCCCAAGGGGGTTTTGGCCGCGGTTCCGCGCCTCCACTGTCGACTGACCCTGTCGAATTTCTACAGTATCCTTGTAATCTCCCGTACATCAATTTTATACAACCTGAAAAATTTTTGGAGACCAAAATAATTCAACAGAAAACTGTCGTGAAGGAAAATGTAGATTTTGGAATTCTGGTCGATCGGAAATTCAAAACACATTAAACCAAGCTAGACTAAGTTAATGGCGAGGCTCTGATACCACTGTAAGTGCACGGCGGTGCCCCGGCCGTCAATCCGACGGCCAAATGCGGAAGCGGTGATAAACTTTAATTTTCTTGAACTGGCAAACCGCCGTGCACTAATACCCGGATCGAACCACTAACTAGTCCTAGCTAACTACAAGATAGGGAAGAGAAGTATACCGACAGATCCGAGTCCTCCGGTCTTCTCGTCGTCGTCCCGATCTCCTGCGGAATGCCCCGTCTCCTCCTCGTCGCCGGAAGTGCACCACATCGCCTACATCTTTTACGGGCTCCCACCTCAATGCCGAGGCAACTCGGGCACCAAGCTGGCTAGTCGACGTGCCCAAGATTTGCTGTAGAATATAATGTGGATTACATGTCTCATTTTGGGATTATGGAGTTGCCTTTTTGTGGAGGAAAAAGAACTTGGAATTTTGGAGAGTCTTCTTGTGTGATTTTTGGAGCATCAAGAGAAGCAAAAATTGCCACACATAAAAATGAAATCCCTCTCTTTCCAATAGTGGCCGGCCCCCCCTTTTGTTTGGTGTGATTGGAGAGAGAAAGCAAGGTCAAGGGGTGGGTGGAATGCAATGATGAAAGCAAGTGATGATGAAAGAATCCAATGATCACAACCATAACCCACACTCAAAAACAAGTAATCAACAACCATGATTGCTACAAAAAGTCAAGCAATCATGAAGCATGGAAGGTCAAGGGAAAGCTATCATGATACAACAAAATGCAAAGACCCCCTCCACAAATGCCTATTTGCAACAATGCAAATAAGCCCTCCTCCACCAATCTTCGGCCAATGAACGATACAAAGGAAATCGGCCGAAACTAAAAGCAAACTGGCAACTCCAGAAAACTGGTCCCGTAATAAATTACAGGAAAACCCCGATACTGTGCATACACACCCGCATTTGTATTCCTACCGAAATACAAAATGCAATGAGACAAAATCTCCACTGTACTATACTAGGATCCGGCTTAAACCAAAGCCGGCTAGTATTATCTGTTCGATCCTGATCCGTGCAATACCGCACGTATCTGATCGAACCCTGCCATATAACCATACGGCCTATAGTACAAACTGTCCGATCCTGATCCGTGCAATACCGCACGTATCTGATCGGACCTTTTCATATCTCCATACGGCCTCTACAACCTTTCGTCCGAAAGCTGAGTAACTGAATGTGGGGGACTCTAAAGACTCGTCAACACCTTGGTTGTGAATTTAACCACTAGCACGTCAGAGGTATAAGCCAATACGTAACGGGCTACCAGGTATTGACTAAAAGGGATGTCTGTGAGTGAACTCAGCCTGACAACCCTACTGAGCCTGTCAGTGACAATATCCGTACAGTCCGGTCCGTTCGTCTATGAGCATCGCATGGCGGGCCTAGGGGGTTGGTAAAAGTCAGACCCCCAAAAGCGGTACAAGTCGTGTCGGAGTGTAGCCCAGAACACCCTGAGATACTACTGGAATACCTACCAGTAAATCTCCTTGCCTCGGCCGAGGGCTTCGTGTAATGGCTCTCCTAGACACAGCGCGACCTCACCCCCAATACCGGGAGAGACGAACCCCTGAAGATGCGCTCACTGCCTCCATGTGGCTCGGGACTGTACCCAACTAAAACCTGTTTGCACGACTCCTTTGAGCCGTGGTAGGGTAGTAATCAAAGTACAGTGGGAACTCACACGAGACAAATGACGATCCCCAGGTCGATGAACTAACCTGCACACATGTCACCAGGGAACTGCCATCTGACGTCTGGTATATGACCAACTAGCATGTTCCCGGCGAGTCCTGTCCGGTGTACTCATAACCCAATGAGCACCTGTATACATCTTAGGTGATCCAACTGACACCAGTGGCTTGTGAGACCGGCCACCGCCCCTCGTCGGGGTCTCGACTGTATACACTAGTCTACTCTGGAGTATCGATGCCCTGTCTCGAAACTCACACGACTAGGGACCATTTAAGGATATGCTTATAGACCCCAGCTCCCACTTATATGATCGCCCTCATACTGCTGGTGGTCAAGCAAGAATCCTAGGGGCTCTATCAACGTGTAATAGCAACTTGTCAGGTCACCTGAAACAGTACACGATGATAAAGGTAAACCAGATAGCATACTATCATCTCGAGTAAGACTGTTCTACCGGGATAGGTCCTCCATCAATCATTGCAATCACGTACCTGTGACCTAATAATTGACTCTGAGGGCACTATCTCCAACACACCAGAGACAGCACGAGAAGATAGAATTAGTTTCCATCTTCCTCTATACCAAGGATTTATATGGAGAGCAATCTCGTATCGCAAGATATGAGATCTCGAAGAAATTGATTCAGGTGAGGTTGGCGGTCGGGTCATCTGTAGGGGACCACGTCTTTACGATTATTAGCTATATTGAAGAGCTCACGGACCTTGGGACCACGTTGGAGAACGAGTTTTATACTGACTTGATTCTATAGTCCCTCCCCTCTACTTACGTTCAGTTTCTCTTGAATTTCAACATTCAAGAGAAGGAGGTTCCATTTCCAGAACTTCTCAACATGTTAAGAAGCGCTGAGGGCATCCTGTAGAAATCCAGGGAGACCCGCTCTCCTTATTGGGGAATCTTTCTCTTCTAAATCCAAGACGAAAGCCAAGGGAGAGAAGAAAAAGGCTTCCACCAAGCCGATAGGCGGTGTCAGTAAGGTAGAGGGAAAGGGCAGGGCAAAAGTTTCGAGACTGACAGTAGTGAAGGAGGAATGTTTCTATTGTCATGGGAAAGGGCATTGGCAGAAGGACTGCAGGGCTTGGAAAGCCAGAAACCAGGATTCGAAGCACGTTATGGCTTCGGCTTCAGGTGTGTTTATGATTGAAAACTGTCTGTCAATTAACTCTAATTCCTGGGTACTAGATACCGGATCAGGATCTCATATCTGTAATTCATTACAGGCTCCGAGAAACCGTAGAGTTATCAAGGCAGGTGATATGACTCTCACGGTTGCTAACGGAATGAGCGTGGATGCTGTATCCGTAGGGAAATATCATCTAGGATTGACAAATGGGTATATTTTGATTTTGCGTAACTTTTTCTGTGTACCTAGTCTGGCTTGTAATATCATTTATGTATCTTTACTTTCTAAAGAAGATTATGATTTTACATTTGTAAGCGATGTGGTCCACATCTACCTTAATCAAAGTTTGATTGGGTCAGGTACACTAGATAACGGTATATACGTATTAACTCAAGCTCAGGTTTTCAACGTCCAGAACACACTGAAAAGAAAGTCTTCAGAATTAAATCAGGCTTTCTTATGGTATTGTAGACTGGGTTATATCAATGAAACACGGTTAACGAAGTTACATAAAGAGAGATATTTGGATCCGTTCGAATATCAGTCTTATGCAACTTGTCAATCATGTCTTAAAGGAAAGATGATAAAGACTCCGTTCACTGGACACGGGGTAAGAGCGAGCGAGCTCTTAGGACTCATACACATCGTGTGTGATCCAACGTCTACACATGCAAGAAGTGGTTATTCCTACTTCATTAATTTTACGGATGATTTTTCAAGGTATGGACATGTATTCTTGATGAAACATAAATCCGAGGCCTTTGAGAAATTCCAGGAATACAAGAATGAAGTGGAAAAACAAACCGGCAAAAGT
Organism: Agapanthus africanus; assembly: GCA_030015575.1. Classification (NCBI taxonomy): domain Eukaryota; kingdom Viridiplantae; phylum Streptophyta; class Magnoliopsida; order Asparagales; family Amaryllidaceae; genus Agapanthus; species Agapanthus africanus. The sequence continues at coordinate 216,264,432 of JASDDO010000008.1, forward strand.
ATCAAGCCACTTAGATCTGATCGAGGTGGTGAATACTTAAGTGCCGAGTTCCTGGATTACTTAAAAAGAATGGAATTCTCTCTCAGCTTACTCCTCCATACACATCTCAACACAACGGTGTATCGGAAAGACGGAATAGAACCTTATTGGATATGGTACATTCCATGATGAGTAAAGCTGAGTTGCCGCGATCCTTTTGTGGTTATGCACTAGAATCGGTTGCATATCTTTTGAACAATGTTCCTACTAAGTCAGTTCCTACGACACCATAGCAGATGTGGAGTGGGAAGAAATCCTATCTTAAGTATATGAAAATATGTGGATGCCCAGCTTTTGTAAAAAAGCAGCATGAGGACAAACTCGAGACACACTCAGTACTGTGTAAGTTTGTGGGATACCCAAAGAACTCCACGGGTTATCTTTTCTATTACGTGGAGGATCAAAAGGTCTTTGTTTCTCTGCATGCCCACTTTTTGGAGACTCAATTTCTTGAAAAAAAGAAGTGGGAGCGCAATAGAATTGGGAGAAATTCCAGAACCACAAGCTGAAAGCATGGTAGAACCAGAAATTTCGAAAGAACCGGCCATTCCCGCGCCACTTCGCAGGACTAGTAGGTAGTCTCATCCGCCTGAGAGATACTACGGTTTTCTCATACACGGGGATAGAGAGGATTACATTATCGACGATGATGAGCCAACTAACTTCCAGCAAGCCATTCAGAGCAGAGACTCGTTAAAATGGCTGGATGCAATGCGGACCGAAATGGAGTCCATGTACACCAACAAAGTATGGACTTTGGACATTACTCCAGAAGGGGTAAAACCCGTAGGCTGCAAATGGATCTTCAGAAAGAAGATTGGTGTGGATGGACAGGTTGAAACCTATAAGGCTAGACTTGTTACAAAAGGTTTTCGTCAAAGACCTGGTTTGGACTATGATGAAATCTTTTTCCAGTGGCTATGCTCAAATCTATTCGGATCCTTCTTGCTATTGCTGCCTTCCATGATTATGAAATTTGGCAGATGGACGTAAAGACCGTTTTTCTGAGTGGAAATTTGGAAGAGTATTTATATAGATCAGCCAGAGGGTTTCATAAAGAGTGGGAGCAGCGGAAGAGTACAAGTTGCTTAAATCCATTTATGGATTAAAGCAGGCATCGCGGAGTTAGAATATCTGTTTTGATGAGACAGTCAAGTAATTCGACTTTATCAAAAATCCAGATGAACCATGCATCTATAGTAAAATTGCAGCGAGAGCTGTGGTATTCCTCGTCTTGTACGTGGATAACATTCTCGTGATAGGAAATGACATTCCTATACTACAATTAGTCAAAGGATTCTTGTCACAAAGGTTCTCCATGAAGGACCTGGGTGATGCCTCCTACATTGTGGGAATCCAGATCTATCGTGATAGATCTAAACGGATATTAGGACTTTCACAGTCAAGATACATCGACACCATACTGAAAAGATTCAGTATGGAAGATTCAAAGCGCGGTAATCTACCAGCTTGTTATGGAATCATCCTCTCCAAAGAGATGTGTTCCAAGACTGATTAGGAAAGAGATCGCATGTCTATTATACCCTATGCTTCTGTGGTAGGCTCTATAATGTATGTGATGTATACCGGACCAGATGTAACTTACGCACAAAGTGTTGTAAGCAGGTATCAGTCAAACCCAGGGGAGAAGCGCGGTAATCTACCGGCTTGTCACGGAATCACCCTATCTAAAGAGATGTCTTCCAAGACCGATTTGGAAAGAGATCGCATGTCTATTATACCCTACGCTACTGCGGTAGGCTCTATAATATATGTAAAGAACATTCTCAAGTATCTGAGAAGGACTAAGGAGATGTTCTTGGTGTACTGCAGAGAAGACTTTCAGGTCGAGGCCTTCGCCGACTCCAGCTTCCAAAGTGACAGGGATGACTCCAGGTCCATGTCGGGTTGTCTTTACCTTCAATGGAGGGGCGGTCTGTTGGAAGAGCTCCAAGAAGGACACCGTTGCTGACTTGACGATGGAAGCAGAGTATATCGCTGCATGTGACGCCGCGAAAGAAACAGTCTGGATCAGGAAGTTCGTGACAGAACTTCAGGTGGTTCTGTCCATTGTTGATCCAATACCTCTGTATTGTGACAACAACGGCGCTATAGGTTTAGCGAAGGAACCAAGGTCCCATCAGAAGTCCAGACACATCTTGAGGCGGTTCTACCTGATCAGGGAGATCGTTGATCGCCGGGAGATCGTTGATCGCCGGGAGATCTAGGTGCGGAGAGTAGAAACAGAGAACAACACTGTAGATCCACTCACAAAGGCCATTCCTCAGACACAGTTCTAGAGGCTAATCGAGATGATAGGTCTGCGATATGCCAATACACGGCCTTAGTGCAGGTAGCAAATTGTTAGTGATATATGCCTTAGAGGCCATTATTGTATCATACTGGATTGTATATTACATATTGGAAACTTGGGATATTCACAGTTATAATAACAGTCTTGCTCAAAATGGTAGTTTGCTACCTGGTTTGATTCTACCTCAATATGTGCATACGTTTCTTTTAGCATATCGCTTATACATATTGGCAGAGCCCTTAGGATCTTTGCTCGACTACCAGTGTTGTGATGACAGTCACACTAGTGGGGGCTGGGTAGTCTATAAACACATCCTTATACAGGTCCCTAGTCGTAGGATTATCAAGACAGGGCATCGATACTCCAGAGTAGACTAGTGTATACACTTCTCATCCGAGCAAGGGAGATGGTCTGTCCCACAACCATTAATACATCGTACTGGAGATAGTATACATATGCTCATTGGGTTATGAGTTACACTGGACATGACTCGTTGGGAACTGCTGGTTGGTATTATACCTATCGTCAGGTAGCAGTTCCCGGGTGGCATGAGTACAGGTTAGTCCGTTGACTTGATATCGCTATTTGTCTCGAGTGTGTTCCCACTGCACTTAGATTACTACCCTACTACGACTTAAAGGAGTTGTGCAAACAGGTAGTAGTTGGGTGCAGTCCCGAAGCATTTGGAGGCAGTAGTGGTTAGATATGATTCGTCTCTCCCAGTATTGGGGGTTGATATCGCTCTGTGTTCGGAAAGCCATATACAAAGTCCCAGGCCAGGGCAAGCGAGATTTACCGGTAGGTACTCTAGTAGTTTCTCAGGTGTATTGGGCTCTACTCCGGCAGACTTATTGCGCTATTAGGGGTCTGACGTTTACCATCCCACTAGGCCCGATATGCGAGTATCTTAGACGAACAGACCGGACTGTACGGAGATTCTCACAGATAGGCTCAGTAGGAGTTCAGATGAGTTTGCTCATCGGCCTTCTTATCGACAGATACCTGGGTAGCCGTTACGTGCAGCTAGTACCGCTGACGGACTTGTGGTTAAACCCATTGCCAGTATACTGTCGAGTGTTTAGAGTTCCACACAGAGGGTTTTCCTTCTTCGGGTGAAACGATGTAGAGGCCGTATGGTTTTACGGCAGGGTTCCGATCACATGCGTGTACTGGCTACATGGATGATGTTCGGACGGATAATACTAGTGGGGTTTGGTTTAAGCCGGATCCTAGTATTATATTATTGGATTGTCATCATCTCATTGTAATCGTTTTTTTCGGAATACGAATACGGGTATGTATATACGGTGAGGGCATTCTTGTAATTTTACATGACATGCTTCTAGAAGGGGACACCTCATTATTTGCTTTATTTATTTTTGACAAATAGGTTAATGAGGTGGAAATGGCGATTTTTGTGGCATGGGGTGAAGCATGGCTCTTTGTATTTGTTTATTTGTTTGGATGCACTATTAAAGCATGGTTGTAATTTTCTATGTGAAAATAATCCATGCTTCAATGAGTGAAGAGCATGAGCCATTCTTCACTTGCCATTACCTTAGTTCATTTGCTACTTCTCATTCTCTATCCATTTTCCTCTCCTTCTTCCTCAAAGACTCTAACCCCCACATGAGTTCTGAAATATAGTCTCATGAGATAAAACACTCCATTAGATACTCTACATCTTCTAGGCTACCTAGCTTAGTGAAATAGGTACCCTAGTTACCTCGGTTTAAAGGTTGGAGCTTGAAGCACATACTCTCGGGTGGATCGTCTTTGACGCGAGAAGGCCGACGTTGCAAGCTCGATCCGGATCTTCGAGGAGCTCAAGGAGAGGAGGAGGAGAAGACCCGAATGACATGGTTCAAGGAGGTATAAATCCTAACCGAGTAGTTAGAACCTTCTAGAAGAATAGCTAGTTAAGGTTTATGTTAAGATCCTGGAGTTTAGTCGGTGTTGCAAGCTTTGTAAAAATCGTTTTTGTAAATTCTGCCAACCCGCGAACCCGCGGGGTGCGCGACATCGACTTACAACACATTAGTTAGTTGCGATGTTGTGATATTGTGATATTGCGATTGTTTATCATTGTTATGGTTAAGTCGGATCGTCGCGATGAATATCCCCTCGTGTGAGATGCTTGTATAATTGTTATATATGTAGTTCATTTATTCAGGACGAGCGGCCGAATTGTGGTCGTTGTTGCCATTTGATGCATATTATTTCATTGGGACACTTCCGGGTTGAGATTGATGCCGTCACTTGATCTATATTTTTCGATTCATGTACTAGGATACCTCGCGGTGAAATGCTCGAGTCACTGGATTCTAGGATACAGCCGGTGGCTTTCTTAAGGAGTTGAGACCCGAGTTACCTTATTTTAGGATTGGCGGGTCGTTCGCCGCGTATGTAGGGGTTTAGGTATGACCCACGGAGGAGTGTCCAAGTTACCGGGTTTTAGATAGCGTTGGGTGGTCCACTCATGATATTAAGTGCGGGTTGCCTCACTACTAAGATTGGAGGGTGGCTTGCCGCGCTCGTAGGGGTAGTGGATCGATGATGTACAGGCTATTCACACGACCGTGGAATTTCGTGTTTCGTGATCGGCCCAAACGAAACGCGTTATTCCTGGTATATCCGTTTTTCCATATTCTGAAATGTTTATCACTTGCCTATAATGTGATTATATGCCTGCAATGGTATATATAGTGATATATAAATAAATACTGCTATATGTTTTGCATCCGCGCTAGCTCTGCCTCCTCCCTGCCGTAAGTTAAGTAACCTTACGGTGAAGACCCGAGGCCCCGTGATGAGTGCGGATGGCATATACAACATTGTATTTTCTTTTCATATCATGCTTTTCTGTAATGGTGTGAGAAGATGCTAGATAATATGTGATTATCTAAATGATGGGATTGCATTAATTCGGATTAATGTAAAAGAATACAAACCTAAAATACGTTGTAGGAACTAAATTTTTCTAAAAAGAAATTATAGTTGTATTCTTTTGCTTTGCATCGAGATATTAGGTTAGGAATATGCTGCACCTCATTTGATGAGGTAAGAGCCCCGATTCCTTCACGGGGAGTACGCTTTTAAGTAAAAGTTTATGTTACTATAAACTTTCAAAACCACTTGGTTCCTTCATTGAGATCAAGTTTATTACGTTAAAAGTTTTCTTCAAAACCAGCCGTAGTCTTCTGTCATTTCAGGAAGTAAAGTACTTAGTATTCATGCTGCGTTTGTTGACTTAGTTAAAGCGACGTGTACGGTAGCTAAGTGATGTCTTTCTGCCAAGCATGTGATGCGATTGGTTAGAATAGTCTTATGACTTTGTTGACTCAGTTAAGGGTTGTGCGGGTAGATCTAAATTAATAACGAAATGACGGATTGAACTTGACTAGCGACTTATGATTTGTTGACTCAGTTAAGATCATAAGCCGTTAGGGGTAAAAACCAATATCGGGAGTTTCAAGCGTTGAAATTTGCAATGTGATTGCGTACAAAATTTTATAGTTTGGGTCCCGATTCCCATTGTAAGATTTTTCACTTCACAACTAGCCAACCCATCAGGTGTCTAGAAATGTGTTAACGGGGTTATGCCTCTACGGAAACAGGATTATTTAATTGGGTCCATACGAAAGCAAGGGGGACCTTCCTCGGAGTACCAACACTGGCCTGACTGAACAGTTAGTGAACTTGTGGGTGCACATAATCCCGGCTAGTTCCCCTTTTAGGATTTGAAGATTCGACAGAATAGTGGGAGCCATCCTAATTAGATAAATTAATAAACCAATCTAATCTTGATAGAGTGCACGCTGAGTATTTTTTCTCTCTGTGGCAGCGATCTAAGACTTAAACTAGAACTCGTTAACCATGTTAACCGAAGCTTATTACAAACTTTGGCTTTGGTATGTCACGATTGCCCTAATTCACGATAAAGTCATGTTTTTTCTCTCCTACTTCCACTTTGTTTTTCCAGAATCCTCTGTATCACACACATGGATCCATAATACTTGGAAACGTTATCTTGTATAGTTAGATACGAACTTGAAAAAATTGTTTCAGTCTGAAGATGGCTACTGGATCTAGAAAAATTGAATTGTTCATTTGTCTCTTCCCTTCATCTTATCTCAAGCTCGAGAGCTTCTTAAATAAGGAGTGTATACCAGTTACGCTTGTTGGATAGTCTTTTTCCAAGCCCAAAGCTGGTTCTGAACGGAAGGGTATGAAGAAAACCAACTAGTCTATATGTGGTATACAGAAGATAAGTAGGAGACATCAAAAGGGGTTGAAGTGAGAGAAAGGAAATTGCAACTACTGTCATGAGCCAGGGCATTGGAAGAGGCATTACTGGGAATACTTGGCCACCCCTTGAAACATTTTGATGTTTCAATTTTCCTGTGTCGTTGTAATTGAGAACTGCTTTTCAATTAACTCTGACTCCTGGGTATATGGATACCGGATTAAAATCCCATATCTATAAGTTGTTACAGATGCTGAAAAGGAGCAGAGTATTGAGAAATGGTGATTTGATCCTCAAACACGGAATTCAGAGCAATTGTTGCTATTGAGGAAAATTACCGGGTTTTTGCCAATTGGCAAACTTTTGGTTTTGAATAGCCGTTATGCACCAATTTTTAAAACTGATTTATTTGTCTCTTTATTCGATAAAGTATGATATTATTTTTGAAAAATATGTTCTAAACATTTATCTTTATCATTTGATGATTAGGTAAGGTTCATTGAATAGCGGCAAACATTTTTAACCAAAATACATTTCAACTTGCACCACACGGAATTTGAGTTGAACTCTTGAAACTTTTTCATTAAGAGATGCACCGGAAACAGCTGCATACCAATTGAATATGGTTCCATCTAAATACGTGCCTGCGATTCTATATATGATATAGAATGAGAACATATCTTAAGGTTGTTAAGATATGGAGTTATCCGGTTTATACTTAAAAAATAATCCGGACAAACTCAAGACATGTTTCGGTAATACGCAGTTTGTGGGTTATCCCAAGTTTTGGCAAGGGTTTAACTTCTATCATTTTCAAGATCAAAAGTTTTGTTGCTTACTCGTCACCTTTTTAGAAAAAGAATTTCTTGCAAAAGAAATTAGTGGAAATATGGTAGAACTGAAAGTGATTCCAGAACCACAAACAGTTACTGAAAATTTAGTAGAACCAGGAGACTCAATTGACCATGACAAACCTTAGCTACTCCACAGATTTAGTAGCTGACCTTAGCAACATGAGAGATACTTTGGTTCCCTCGTAGACGATGACAGGGAGGCTTGCATCATGTGATGATGAATTTACTATATTATTAGGCCATAGGAAGTGGTGACTTCCGACTGAGGGCTAGATGCTAAGTTATCAAAATTAGACTCCATGCACTGCAACAAAGTATGAACTTTATTGGGTACTACCGAAGGGTAAAACTCATCAGGAGAAAGTAGATATTTCGAGATCATTACAAATGGAAAGGTAGTGATCTAATAAGTCTAGATTTGTAGTAAAAGGTTTTCATCAAATTCTCGATGTGGATTATGATAAAACTTTTACTTCATTGTCTTTGCTGAAGTCCATACGGATATAACTTGCCGCTGCTGTTCTTCATGACTATGATATATGGCTGATGGATGGATATAACGTCTTTCTAAATAGGGATTTAGAAGTGTACGTGTATATGACTCTTCCAGAGGATTATCATAGTCAGTGGGAGCAGTGGAAGGTGTGCAAGACGCTTAAGTCTATTTATAGACTAAAACAGGCATAAGAGGAAATGGATCATCTGTTTTGATGTTACGGTTAAAGTGTTTGACTTCATCAAAATGATAGATGAATGTCACGACCCGAAGTTTGGCCCGTGACCGGCACTTAACCACGTAACGTCTACAGCCGTAACGCAGCTAAGTGAACCGAAAACCCAGAAATCAAACCAGTAAAAATGTAGAGTGCTTAAGTTTTAAGTGGAAGTATTTATTAAAGTGACAAATTCTTAAGTAGATAATCACCAAGATAGCAATATACGACGCTGTAGCGAAGATCAAAATCCACAAGTGGGAACATCACAGATAGAATAAACTGCAAGTACAGTCGACTCACAACGAGCTCGACACCAGAAATTAAATAATATACATCATCGTCCTCACACTGTCTCTAAGTCAAATACATACATGATAGATGGAGAATACTAGATACAACAATATACATAACTGAAAGATAAACAGATACCGCACAAAACCTACCTATCAGCAAAAGAGCCAGTACACCAACTATGGGGGTATCTGTGTCAAAAGATGCAAAACGCAGCCTGCCGCGACTACTCCGAAGGGCAACCTGCAAACACTGTGGCACAACGAGGGTGAGTTGCCAACTCGTGAATAGAGATAACATATAAAGGTAATCGCGAGCATGCACGTACTGCGCTACTCTATCATATGCCAACAGATGATATCAATGTGTGAAAAGTAGTATGTGCAAAATTCATGCAAGTGCTCTATCAGGTAATATGACTACAGGATGAGATGCAATATTGAATGCTGAGCAGGGGAATATAACATCTACACGAAATGTCAATGTGGAATATATATATATATATATATATATATATATATATATATATATATATATATATGCACCGCAAATCCCAACAACCCAGACGCCGGCACTCCCATCGGCCCTCCAATCCTGTACATCCCTGAGAATCACGAGTGCCCAACATCGGCACCCAAATATCATAAATACTCGTGTCCAGCATCGACACGCAAATCCTCTTATATCGGGCATCCGTCAGTCCGGGTCAGCCCTCTCTCAATATATCGGGCATCCGTCAGTCAGGGTCAGCTCTCTCTCTCATATATGCCACTCTAATACCGAGAAAACACAGGATGGGCGCACCGAAATATCATATCAAGGGAACCGGGTTTTTAAATGATTACATATTTGAAATAGCCACGGTTCCCAAATCCAGAAATCACATGTAATCCAAACCAATATGCAAGTCAAATGTGATATGTGCATCAAGTATGAATATCATGTCAAGTCACGTAAAGATGAGCTACAACATAATGATCCGATGTGATATATGCATCAAGTGTGAATATCATGTCAAGTCACGTAAAGATGAGCTACAACATAATGATCCGATGGAAATTCTACAGTGTGAGTGTCTATGGCAATTACTAACGGTGTGTGTGTAACATGCAGGATAGTGCTCGTGCAACATGAACCGTTAGTAAGGATGCGGTGTTCTATCAATTCTAGTTTATATACATACATCAGGGAATGTGGTATGTACTAAATTGTAGCCATGAACAGTCAATGTATGGAAATGTAGCTATAAGATCCCATCAGCCCTGACGTAGAACGCCATGCGGGTGATATCCCCGTAGATGTTAAATCTACTCACCGTAGTCTCTCGCTAGGTATAGCCGACGACTTGTTCCTCTCCTTCGCGGCGCCCGTCGCACTCGCCTGCGAATCCTAGAATTTCACAATATATCACTCATAAGCTCAAAACCGTACAAACACGACACTTAAAGTCAACTAGAAACCCGTGTCGCAAACCAAACGCGCGTGTGCGCGATACGCTAAAACGTATGATTACGCGCCTGAAACCACTCCGACGCGTCGCGATACGCAGAAACCCCAAACCCACTCACACGTATCACGCGTGTCGCGAAAAATTAAAAATACGGGAAATAGGGTATTCTACTCCAGATTTTGATACAGAACTGATCTTATAAAAATAGATATACCAAAATACTCCACATACCAGCAGACTCCAGTGGCCCAAACCCCAACTCATCCATCTGGCCGCAAATTGCGGCCAGAATGATTATTCCGGCGGCCTCTCTTGGGAATTGGGCTCCCATGTTTGGTGTGTGCACTCAATACCCCTGTGTATGCTACAGTAATTCTAATTTCATTCTGAAATGCCCCGGGTAGCAGCAGATCCAACAGAACCCTATTTTTAGTTAAAAACCCCACTTTTGCACTAAAATGAAACTTTATGGTATTTTTCTGAAATCTGAAACAAACTCAAGCCTAGAACCACACTAATATCACATAACCAAGCTAATCAAACCTTAAAAAGTTAATTTTTAACATAACCTCACTAAAACCCCTCCTATAGCACAAAACATGCATAAAAAGTGATATTTGCTAGAATTTCTACAAGTTACGAGAGAGAGTGTTAAGTGAGAGATAAATACCTTCCCAAAAATCCTATAGAACTTTATTTTTCCATCCTTCTCCCTCAAGCCACTGCTTTGACACCAAGATCCCTCAAATAGCCATTTAACCAAGGGTTTTTGTGAGTAAAAATGGGTTTTTGGTGTAGGGTTTTGTGTAGATCCAAAAGGGAATTGAAAAGAGAAGAAAAGAGGAAGAAAGAGGTGTTGCTGCTGCTGTTATTCTGCAGAATTTCCAGCAATGAGAAAAGAGAGGAGAGAAAGAAAAGGGTCAAAGAAAGTCGAGTGTTCACCTAACCACCATGCCTCATTTGTTTAATTGGATTTGAATTATTGAATGGGGTTTGTTTGGATTAAAGGGTGGGGAAAATAACAAGGAATCATGTAAGGAAAGAATGGCCAACTCTTTACCCTAGGTTACAACATATTACACTAAAAGGCCTAAATCACAACATTGGTTAAGTGTGCAAGTATACACTACAAAGGAAAATTTTCCAATTTAGGATAACCCGACTAAAATAACTAGTAATCCTATGCACACATATATAAAATAACACGCACAACTGCTAAATAACACGAACACATTCTAACAAAATTTCAAAGTGTTACAATCTACCCCCTTAAAGAAATTCGGTCCCCGAATTTAAAAATCTAACTACACGCACCTTCAAAAAGATGGGGATACCTTTTCCTCATCTCGCTCTCTGTCTCCCAAGTGACCTCCTCTCTGCTCGGACCACGCCAAAGTACCTTGACCGACGGTATGTCCTTCGATCTCAATTTTCTTCACTTGTCGATTCAAAATGGTCACCGGCTGCTCTGCATAGGGAAGGTCACGCTCACGCTGGATAGTCGGGTGCTGAATCGCATGCGAAGGATCATGAAGATATCTACGGAGTATCGAAACGTAAAATACAGGGTGCACGTTTGGAAAACTGGGCGGAAGGGCTAACCGATACGCAAACGCACCAACACGCTCGAGGATTTCGAAGGGGCTCACATATCTGGGACTAAGCTTCCCCTTCTTCCCAAACCTCATCACACCTTTCATTGGGAAGACCCTCAAGAAAACATGATCACCAAAAGAAAACTCAAGTCTGCGCCGACGACGGTCCGCATAAGATCTCTGCCTACTCTGGGCTGCCCTCATCCTGTCGCGAATCAACTGGATCTTCGCGGTCGTCTCCTCAACAATCTGCGGCCCTAAGATACTGCTCTCACTGAGCTCTGTCCAACAAGCGGGCGATCCGCATCTCCTCCCATAAAGAGCCTCAAACGGTGCGATCTGAATGGTCTCCTGGTAGCTGTTGTTGTAGGAGAACTCTACTAAGGGTAAATGATGATCCTAGCTACCTCCGAAGTCTAATACGCACGCTCTGAGCATGTCCTCGAGAGTCTGAATAGTCCACTCTGACTGTCCGTCGGTCTGCGGATGAAATGCTGTGTTGAAGCTCAAGCGAGTGCCCAAAGCCTCCTGAAGTCTCTGCCATAGCCGGCTGGTAAACTGGGTGCCTCTGTCGGACACGATACATGTCGGAACTCCGTGCAGTCGTACAATCTCGTCGATGTAAATCTGGGCATACTGAGCAAATCCGAAAGTCGTCTTCACCGGTAGGAAGGTAGCCGCTTTCGTCAACCGATCCACGATCACCCAGACGGAGTCATACCCTCGACTAATCCTGGGTAGACCCACAATGAAGTCTATAGAAATCAGTTCCCATTTCCACTCCGGAATGGGTAACGGCGGTAGCTCTCCCGTGGGCCTTTGATGCTCAGCCTTGACTTGCTGACAAGTCAGGCATCTCGACACAAAATCGGCGATGTCTCTCTTCATTCCGTCCCACCAGTAAACACCTCTCATGTCATGGTACATCTTGGTGGAACCGGGATGAACACTATATATCGATCGATGTGCCTCCTCAAGAATCTCGCGCCGCAATCCCTCAGCATCTGGTACGCACAGTCTAGCCCCGAATCGTAGTATCCCCTGATCATCGATCACGAACTCGGAAAATCTGCCCTGTTCCATCGGTGTCATGATCTCTGAATATCGGTCATCACTGTGATGTGCCTCAAATATACGGTCAAGCAACTGCGGGCGTGCACGAACATGCACAAATCTGTCCTTCGATCGGCGTAAACTCGAACTATACCCGGCTGTCGCATAAAATCTGCCAATCTGCCGACGACCGCCTCTGTACTGCGCTCAAACAAGATAGACTACCACCGGGCCTCCTGCCCAAAGCATCCACCACTACATTCGCCCTGCCCGGGTGATACATGATCTCACAATCGTAGTTCTTCATTAACTCCATCCATCGGCGATGTTTGAGGTTCAGGTCTCGCTGCTGGAATATATACTTTAAGCTCTTGTGATCAGTGAATATCTGGCACGACTCTCCATACAGGTAATGTCGCCAGATCTTAAGTGCAAAGACCATTGCAGCCATCTCCAAATCATGAGTGGGGTAATTCTGTTCATGTTTCTTTAATTGCCGCGAAGTATACGCGATCACCCTGTCATGCTGCATCAAAACGCACCCTAGCCCCACTCGTGAAGCGTCACAGTAGACCACAAATCCGCCTGATCCTGAAGGCAATGATAGCACTGGTGTCGTAGTCAGTAGAGCCTGTAGCTGCTGAAAACTGTGCTCACACTCCTCCGTCCAATCGAAACGAACTCCCTTCCGGGTCAACCCGGTCAAAGGTGTAGCAACGCGAGAGAAGTCCTGCACGAATCGCCTGTAATAGCTTGCCAGCCCTAGAAAGCTGCGAACTTCCGTCACTGACGTGGGTCTAGGCCAACTCCGAACGGCCTCAATCTTCCTCGGGTCTACGCATATACCATCTCGTGTAATCACGTGCCCCAAGAAGTCTACGCTGTCCAGCCACAAAGCACACTTGGAGAATTTTGGCGAAAAGCTGATGCTCCCTCTAGGTCTGCAGTGTAATCCGCAGGTGCTGCTCGTACTCCTCTTTACTCAGAGGGTACACCAAGATATCGTCAATGAATACTATGACGAACAGATCAAAATACGGCCGGAAAATGCGGTTCATCAAGTCCATAAATGTTGCTGGCGTGTTGGTGAGTCCGAACGACATCACCAAAAACTCGTAATGGCCGTAGCGTGTGCGGAAAGCTGTCCTAGGAATGTCCTCCTGTCGAACCCGCAGCTGATGGTAGCCTGATACACAAACGCATACTGCCGTCCTTCTTCTTGACAAACAAGACTGGAGCACCCCAAGAAGAAACACTGGGTCGAATAAGTCCTTTATCCAGCAAATCTTGCAACTGATCCTTTAATTCTCTAAGTTCCGCCGGGGCCATCCGATAAGGCGGTACAGAAAATAGGCCCCGTGCCAGGAACCAAATCGATACAGAAAGAAATATCACGCTCGGGCGGTAGCCCAGGAAGCTCATCAGGGAACACATCAGGGAACTCGCCAACAACCGGAACCTGATCCAACGGAACCACTATAGCTCTAGTATCGCAAACATAGGCGAGAAATCCCTGACATCCCTTCCTCAAAAGCTGTCCCGCGTGAAAAGAAGAAATCACACTGTGAGAGGTGGCACCACGGTCCCCCAACACAATAAAAACCGACTCGCCGGGAAAACAAAATCTAACTGTCTTCTCGCGGCAGTCAACAGAAGCATAGCACGTGGCTAACCAATCCATGCCCAAAATAACGTCGAAGTCCAACATCTCAAGAAGGATCAAATCGACCGGCAACTCTCTCTCGCCAATACGGACGGTACAGGATCGGAACACGTGACTAGCGACAAACGACTCTCCCACGGGAGTAGTCACAACTAGCGGCTGATCAAGCAAACCGGGCTCTCTACCCAAACTCGGCACAAAGTGTGTGGATACGTACGGGTACGTGGAAACATACGAGCACAAGGATCCGGATCAGACAATACGTGTGTAACAAAGGACATACTGAAAGAGTACCTGAAAGCTCTGCGTTGGACGTCCTCGCGTCCCGATGAGCCGAAGCGAAAACTTGTGCCTGTCCTTCATCTGCGACTGACCGAACTCCTCTTCTACTAACCTGACCCCTCTGCGCGAACCCTCCGCGTCCACGACGTCTCAGAATACGACTCTGATGTGGTGTGAAGGAACACTGCCTGATGAGGTGTTGAAGGCTCCCACATCGTAAACATCTACGCGCTGGCTGCCGTCCTCCCTAGGGATGAGAGCCAAACAACTGTCCTCGTCCTAAGCCTCTACTATGGGCTGGTACACCAGTATGATTCCTCAACTGTTCTGGAACTCTCACGGTCTCTGGAAGACGTGTCCCGTAAACTGGGGCTGCCTCCACCGGTGCTATGTAGGGGACGGAATACTGCATGATGATCGCAAGGAACAATTGGGTAACAGGGGTGACAACCACCCGTCGCTGCGCTCGAACGACCTCCACCAACGAGCTCATCGCCTGGCGCAAGCCCTGCATCTCTTCCACTAGTCTAGCGATCCGAGCTGTCGTAGGGGGAACAATCTGTCCTGATACAACAGGAGTACTACTCGGATCAGTCCTCATCTCGGATGAATCAACTCGAACCTCGGCTCTCACGGCCGCTCTCTGCACCCTCGTAGTCCTTGGCGGCATAATGGCTGAAAAGAAGGTAGGATTCGATGAGGATACAGAAATCGAATCGTAAGGATGTATACAATCATGAGGGAATTTCAATCAATAAGTCCTAAGGTCGCTTAGGCGGAGTACCGTGTCGTGAGTATGCCGCGGAACATACACACGCTACGCCACTCTGCTGCAGCTACCTACTCCATCATACCAGGATCATCCTACACTCCGAAGGTAAAACCTACGCTCTGATACCAACTTTGTCACGACCCGAAGTTTGGCCCGTGACCAGCACTTAACCACGTAACGTCTACAGGCGTAACGCAGCTAAGTGAACCGAAAACCCAGAAATCAAACCAGTAAAATTGTAGAGTGCTTAAGTTTTAAGTGGACGTAATTATTAAAGTGACAAAAATTCTTAAGTAGATAATCACCAAGATAGCAATATACGACGCCGTAGCGAAGATCAAAATCCACAAGTGGGAACATCACAGATAGAATAAACTGCAAGTACAGTCGGCTCACAACGAGCTCGACACCAGAAAATAAATAATATACATCATCGTCCTCATACTGTTTCTAAGTCAAATACATACATGATAGATGGAGAATACTAGATACAGCAATATACATAACTGAAAGAAAAACAGATGCCGTACAAAACCTACCTATCAGCAAAAGAGCCAGTACACCAACTATGGGGGTATCTGTGTCAAAAGATGCAAAACGCAGCCTGCCGCGACTACTCCGAAGGCCAACCTGCAAACACTGTGGCACAACGGGGGTGAGTTGCCAACTCGTGAATAGAGATAACATATAAAGGTAATCGCGAGCATGCACGTACTGCGCTACTCTATCATATGCCAACAGATGATATCAATGTGTGAAAAGCAGTATGCGCAAAAATCATGCAAGTGCTCTATCAGGTAATATGACTACAGGATGAGATGCAATATTGAATGCTGAGCAGGGGAATATAACTTCTACACGAAATGTCAATGTGGAATATATATATATATATATATATATATATATATATGCACCGCAAATCCCAACAACCCAGACGCCGGCACTCCCATCGGCCCTCCAATCCTGTACATCCCTGAGAATCACGAGTGCCCAACATCGGCACCCAAATATCATAAATACTCGTGTTTAGCATCGACACGCAAATCCTCCTATATCGGGCATCCGTCAGTCCGGGTCAGCCCTCTCTCAATATATCGGGCATCCGTCAGTCCGGATCAGCCCTCTCTCTCATATATGCTACTCTAGCACCGAGAAAACACAGGGTGAGCGCACCGAAATATCATATCAAGGGAACCGGGTTTTTAAATGATTACATATTTGAAATAGCCACGGTTCCCAAATCCAGAAATCACATGTAATCCAAACCAATATGCAAGTCAATGATCCGATGTGATATGTGCATTAAGTATGAATATCATGTCAAGTCACATAAAGATGAGCTACAACATAATGATCCGATGTGATATATGCATCAAGTGTGAATATCATGTCAAGTCACATAAAGATGAGCTACAACATAATGATCCGATGGAAATTCTACAGTGTGAGTGTCATGGCAATTACTAACGGTGTGTGTGTAACATGCAGGATAGTGCTCGTGTAACATGAACCGTTAGTAAGGACGCGGTATTCTATCAATTCTAGTTTATATACATACATCAGGGAATGTGGTATGCACTAAATAGTAGCCATGAACAGTCAATGTATGGAAATGTAGCTATAAGATCCTATCAGCCCTGACGTAGAACGCCATGCGGGCGATATCCCCGTAGATGTTAAATCTACTCACCGTAGTCTCTCGCTATGTATAGCCGACGACTTGTTCCCCTCCTTCGCGGCGCCCGTCGCACTCACCTGCGAATCCTAGAATTTCACAATATATCACTCATAAGCTCAAAACCGTACAAACACGACACTTAAAGTCAACTAGAAACCCGTGTCGCAAACCAAGCGCGCGTGTGCGCGATACGCTAAAACGTATGATTACGCGCCTGAAACCACTCCGACGCGTCGCGATACGCAGAAACCCCAAACCCACTCACACGTATCACGCGTGTCGCGAAAAATTAAAAATACGGGAAATAGGGTATTCTACTCCAGATTTTGATACAGAACTGATCTTATAAAAATAGATATACCAAAATACTCCACATACCAGCAGACTCCAGTGGCCCAAACCCCAACTCATCCATCTGGCCGCAAATTGCGGCCAGAATGATTATTCCGGCGGCCTCTCTTGGGAATTGGGCTCCCATGTTTGGTGTGTGCACTCAATACCCCTGTGTATGCTACAGTAATTCTAATTTCATTCTGAAATGCCCCGGGTAGCAGCAGATCCAACAGAACCCTATTTTTAGTTAAAAACCCCACTTTTGCACTAAAATGAAACTTTATGGTATTTTTCTGAAATCTGAAACAAACTCAAGCCTAGAACCACACTAATATCACATAACCAAGCTAATCAAACCTTAAAAAGTTAATTTTTAACATAACCTCACTAAAACCCCTCCTATAGCACAAAACATGCATAAAAAGTGATATTTGCTAGAATTTCTACAAGTTACGAGAGAGAGTGTTAAGTGAGAGATAAATACCTTCCCAAAAACCCTATAGAACTTTATTTTTCCATCCTTCTCCCTCAAGCCACTGCTTTGACACCAAGATCCCTCAAATAGCCATTTAACCAAGGGTTTTTGTGAGTAAAAATGGGTTTTTGGTGTAGGGTTTTGTGTAGATCCAAAAGGGAATTGAAAAGAGAAGAAAAGAGGAAGAAAGAGGTGTTGCTGCTACTGTTATTCTGCAGAATTTCCAGCAATGAGAAAAGAGAGAAGAGAGAAAGAAAAGGGTCAAAGAAAGTCAAGTGTTCACCTAACCACCATGCCTCATTTGTTTAATTGGATTTGAATTATTGAATGGGGTTTGTTTGGATTAAAGGGTGGGGAAAATAACAAGGAATCATGTAAGGAAAGAATGGCTAACTCTTTACCCTAGGTTACAACATGTTACACTAAAAGACCTAAATCACAACATTGGCTAAGTGTGCAAGTGTACACTAGAAAGGAAAATTTTCCAATTTAGGCTAACCTGACTAAAATAACTAGTAATCCTATGCACACATATATAAAATAACACGCACAACTGCTAAATAACACGAACACATTCTAACAAAATTTCAAAGTGTTACAATGAACCTGGTATTTTTAAGAAAGATGTAGAAAGCACTGTCATGTTCCCATATTGTATTTGGATGACACTCCTGATATGATGTGAAGTTCCTATACTACAGTTCGGTCAAAATATGGTTGTCATAGATGTTTATCCATATAGCATTTGGATAATATATACATCATTCTGGTGGCTAGGTCTATAGAGACGGATCTAGTAAATTTTGGTATTGTCCCAATTTAGGTAAGATGACACCATTCTAAAGGGGTTTTAGAATGGACGACTCATAACTCGGTTGCGTATCGACATATGGAAGAGTAATCCTCTCTAAAGAGATGTCTTTTGCACTGATGAGGAGAAGGACTCGCATGAATGATTTTCCACTTGCTTTGGTAATTGGATCGATTATGCGATGTCATGTATCCGACCAGATGATGCTTTTACACCTGTTGTAGTACGCATATATTAGTGCAATCCTGTAGAAACAAAAGAAACCAGTGAATAACATATGATAATGTTTTTGGTATATGGTAATAGTTGCCTCCATCAGGAGGTAGTTATCGATTCCGGTTTCCTAAGTGACATGAAAGACATTGTCTGTCACGGGTTATTAGTTTACTATTTAATGCGAGCAGTATATTGGAAAAAGTTCCAAGCGGGATACTGGGGTAGGCATGTTGTTGGGTGCTGATTATGAATCGGCCGTGGATACAGCCCAAGAAGTTGCTAGATAATATTCATTTATGAACTTGGTCCCGTCATCTATTCAGGAAAATTCTAAAGCAAGTATTGCTCAGATCGGGAGATAGTTGATCTCCGCGAAGTTGAGAAATAGAGATAAAAATAGATTCATTGTAGCGAATCCACACTCAGGCTGTTTCACGAACTGTTAGTAGAGAAGTTGGATATGCGATACCGCAATTATTGGCCTTAAGTGCAAATGATAGTTTATTGGATATAGGTGCCCTCAAGGCAATTATTGTAATTGAAGGAGCACCTATATGGAGAGAACATTCTTATTCGAAATGATAGTATGCTATTTGGTTTGTCTTTATCATTCATGTGTATTCGTTTTACTCGTTATCACGCATCGCTAATACATAATGATAAAACCCGTAGGATGTTTGCTTGACTACCTGGATTATGATAGGGATCATACTAGTGGGGCCTAGGCAGTCAATGAGCATATCCTTAAATGTCCCTACAGTCGTAGAAATATCGAGACTGGGTATCGATATTTCAGAGTAGACTAGTGTATACGTTTCTTGACTCCGATCGCGGCGATAGTTGATCCTATAGCCATTGGTGTTTGACACCAAAGATTGTATACATGTGTTCATTAGATGAATGAGTTTCACTGGACGGACTCACAGAGAACTCCTAAATGGTATTGTACCTATCGTCAGATAACAGTTCTTTTGTGACATGAGTACAAGGCAGTCTGTAGACCTGAGATCGTCATAGTGTCTTATGTGTGTTCCCACTGTATTTTGATTACTATCCTACCACGATTTTAAAGAGCCGTGCAAACAGGTTTTAGTTGGGTACAGTCCGAAGCACATGGAGGCAATGAGTGATCGAAGGGATTTGTCTTCCGTCATCGGGAGTTGTTGTCGCACTGTGCGTGATTGGCTATAACCAGAAGTGTAACAGCCCTATTTGAATGCAGTAGTTCAAGATTTTTATCAAGATTCTTTTTCCATAATTTTAGAACCTTTAATTGGCTGCTAATATATTTTATTCTGAATTTTTACTGTAACCAATTTTGATATGGAAAAATATTCAGTTTTTATATTATATTAATAATATTTTTTTAGTGGCAGCAAAATGACATTCTGCGTATCTGTTTACTGTTAATATGAGAACAAGAAAATCTGCACCGAATCTCTAAATACGACCAATTAAAGATATGCATCTATATACATATATTTATAAAAATTTATATATATACACAAAACAAAATCTCTCTCTATCTCTCATACCCGCATCTCTCTCTCTTTCCCCCGCTGCTCATCAAATCCCTCGCCCATGAAAACCCTAACCCTAGTCGTCGTCGCCGCAAACTTCGACTCCCGCTCCTCACTCGTCGACTCTCGCCTTCCTCTCCTTCCCCCTTCGCCGTCGCTTTCGCCCTCGTCCTCATCCCGTCGACGTCGCCTCCATCCCTCGCGCGGCCACAAACCCCGATCTCCTCATCTCGTCCCATCACCATCGCCTTCGTCCCCTCGCACGGCCATCTCCGACTCCATCACAACCTCTAGCGACCTGCACAGAACCCTCAACGTCGCCGCAGTCCTCGTCTTCGCCTCGCCGCTGCTCCCACCACCCAGATCTCCACAGCTCCCTGCAGCAACATCATCCCTGTCCTTCCATCGTCAGATATGAACCCTAGCTTGTTACGATCACCCTCTGTAAGTTTTTCCCCGATCATTGCTTTTTCAGAAAAAAAAAATAAAAAAATATGAATAAAATGCAATGATATGATCAATGAACAACTGAAAGGGAAAATTAGTATCAAAACCCTAAAATTGATGTAATTGTGTTTGGTTGTGTGACAATATTTATGTAGATATTTATGATTTAATCGATGAATTTATCTAGGCGGATCGTATAACTCAGATCCAAAGTCGCACCTTAGCTGAGATCGTGCCCGCATTTTCGTACATCATTTTCCGTGATCGTTATCTTCAGGCAAGTACTCTTGTTCTTTTCATTTTTTTGTCGATGCAACATCGGCGATTATCTAAATTAGTTCTTAACCCGTGCAAGTTTGGATATTAGAGAAAAGAGGTTTCTTTCACAGTTTATCATCTGTCCTTATCGGAACACTTGCTGATATAATTGCTGACTGTAAACTTGCAACTACAAATTTCATTATAAATTAGGTGCAATTTAGTTGTACAAAATCTTGCTAATTATTCCCTCTAAAGTATGAGCGAGTACAGGCACAAAGTTATGAACTTTTTCTAAGGCTAATGGTCACATAAATTTTTCCCTATCGAGCTATACCTGAAAACCATTTCTTTTGCTAATTACCAACTGCTGCTTGCTTTTCTTTATGTAATGCTATGACATGATTAGTATGCACAAGAATCCTTTTACATGCTTTATACACATTCGAGACTCATGTTGATTTATATGTATAGAACACCTTAATTTGACATTCCTATTCACGATCCTTGTTATTTATATTTAAATGAAATCGTTAATTGGAATGCTGAACTACATGCCATGACACCACTATTCACCAGTTTTATTTCCATACAATTACCATACTACAAGTTCCTGTCTGTTCAGCATTCGTAATTTAGTGATTTAATCTTTACCATAGCAGTTATAAATACGTGGGTGTTGGGGTAGTTTGAGTGTGCGTTGTACAACAGGATCTCAGAAGTCCCATGCCGGCAGCTCGTACCGGGCTATATCGGTCTCATGTTTACAGCTCGTACCGGGCTATAGCGGTCTCTTGTTCATTCCACAGTTGGGCCCGTGTTTCCTAGCCTCTGAGGCACCACTCTTGGGTTAGGAATACTCCTGCAGAGGTTGACGCACACACTCGAGCTTACGATAGGGTAGTTTACCTTTTAGGGATCAGTTAGATTATGACCTGATCCCTTACATACATGTTTCATAGTGTTAGTGCATTTAATTATTTATATACATGTTTTTCTTGCGCACCGGGCTTCACTACATTATTATATTCTTGTTATTATACTACACACACCTTATACGTTGAGTACTTGCTGGGATGTTCTGACATCCCTGAGATTTGCCATCTCAGGTTTAGAAACAGATTTGCAGGCTGAGCAGGATCAGAGGTGCTACCAGGACTTTGCCAAAGATCAGTAATCGTAGGTTTATTTTCCTTTCAATTAGCTTTTAGCATGTGCGCCCTTATGGGATATTAGGACTTATGTATCTCTTTCGGATCTTATTTCATTCCGAATCTTTTGTTTTGGATCTTTAATTACATCAATTATCTAGTGGATCCATTTTTAGGATTTCTTGTGGTTTCATTGCAGCATGATTATCAGTATTATTTCTTTTGGTATTGGATTTTATTTTTGACAGATTAATCTAGACAGCCTTATGTGACTATGGAAAGACTTTTCCGGTAGCCCTGCTGGCCTTCGTCGCATTCCGCATTCCATATTTTGGGAAGCGGGGCGTGACAAGGTTTTGTTGGTATCAGAGCCAGGCTAGCGTCAGAGGTTAGTCTGGGTTCTTCCAACCTTTTATGTCAGAATCACATGTCTAGGTTTTCCCCAGTATGTATGTCTAGGTTTTCCCCAGTATGTCATGCTGCAGATTCCGTTGACTCTGACCGTATGATTCAGGCGACTTACATAGAGCTACGATATTGTGCTCATGTACCGCGGCATGGATACAATACGGTATTCTGTATGAGTAATTTAGAGTTCTACACTTAATCCGTATTCTTTGAATTGATTATTACATTATCTCTTTTGCTTCACTCAGTTTTAGTATTTTGAATTTAAACCTCGTTTTCGTTGCTAAACCTCGTCGTTCGTTTTGACTTCAGAATCATGGCCGAAGAAAATTTGCGAGTATATGGGAGACGTGACAACAATAATGCACTACTTGGAGTTATACGTGGCATGCTGGAGAGTCAACAGCAGCAGACCGAATTGCTACAAGGGAGCCTACTTGCATCTCAGCAGACCGCTACTGCGGCCCTGAACAAGGTGGCTGAGGTTCGTGAAGGTAGACGTCTGGGCAGCGTCGCTGATTTCAGGAGACTACAGCCGGCAGTTTTCACTGGCGCGGACGGACCACTGGATGCTGAGCAGTGGATTGTCGACATGGAGAATTTGCTGTCAGCCGTCCGGGTTCCTGAAGAGGACAGAGTGGATATAGTCAATATTCAACTGCAGGATATTGTTAGAATTTGGTGGCTAGCAGAAGAGAACAGGTTGAAGAAACCAATTGCATGGACTGATTTCTCTACGGCTTTCCTTGAGAAATTCTTTCCCAAATCGGCCAGGATCGAGATGGAACATCAATTTATCAGTCTTCGTCAGAGAGATCGCACAGTGGACGAGGTAGCGGCTGAGTTTATCCGACTCAGTCGTTTTGCTCCTTCAATGGTAGCCCAGGAAGAGGATAGGGCTAGAAGATTCTTACAGTGTCCCTCTCTCGAAATACAGGAGAAGTTAGCTTCACATGATCCGGGGACTTATTCAGAGGTATTAAATGCGGCCCGCAGAATTGAGACGGTTATGGATAAGGGGAAGAAACTTCAGAGTGGAAGATTTAAACGGCCCGTGAATCAAATTTCAGGGAGGATTCCAGTTAGACAGCATGGAGGAGTTCAGGTGAAGCGTACCGCAACCCCACCACAACGGGAACCTCTGGTTTGTGGATACTGTCGGATATCGGGACACGTCGAGAGAAATTGCCGCCGCGCTAAGGGTCTATGTCTGATTTGTGGTGCTAGTGACCATCGGATTGGGAGTTGTCCTAGGAGAGCAGAGCGCAACCAACCTCAGAAAGGACTTGTCCCTCAGAAGCAAATTTTTGATCACAGGCGAGGAAACACAGGTCGTGGACAGGGACGGTCCTTTACCCTGGCAGCTGAGCAGGCGGAAGCGTCGGAGGATGTCATTTCAGGTACCATTCTAATTTGTTCTGTTCCTGCTGGAGCACTTTTCGATTCCGGAGCTTTGCATTGTTTTATGTCTTTGGATTTTGCCACAACACATTCTATTACACACAAAACACTGACTAAAGGTTGGGACATTCACACTGGAATGGAGTAGTTACCACCAACCTAGAGTGCAAGCTTTGTCCGGTTGTGATTTGCGGCAGGGAACTTTTCGCAGATTTCCTGTTGATTGAGATCGGTAGTTATGATGTCGTCTTAGGAATGGATTGGTTGGAAACCTTTCACGCACATATTGATTGTCGGGCCAAAACTGTAAACTTTCGAATTCCTAACCATCCAGAGTTCGTGTTCACTGGAGGGAGCAAATCTTTGGGACCCATAAAGTATAGAGCAAAGCCGACGTGCGACATACTAGCGTCAATGGAGGTTGATATGAGTTCGGCACCGGTCGTAGTTCGGGAATTTTTGGATGTCTTTCTTGAGGACTTACCCTGCTTACCCCCGTCTCGTGCTTTGGGGTTTTCGATAGAATTATTGCCAGGAACGACACCAATTTCTAAGTCACCTTATAGGATGGCACCAGTAGAATTGGCAGAATTGAAAAAGCAGATAGAAGACCTCCTCAACAAAGGATTCATTCGCCCGAGTACTTCTCCGTGGGACGCTCCAGTTTTACTAGTAAAGAAGAAGGACGGCTCGTTACGCATGTGCATCGACTACCGAGAGTTGAACCGGGTTACGATTAAAAACAAGTACCATATACCTCGGATCGATGATTTGTTCGATCAATTATGTGGTGCTCGAGTGTTCTTTAAGTTGGATCTTCGGTCGGGGTACCATCAAGTTCGTGTTAAAGCGGAGGATGTATGCAAGACAACCTTCAGAACTCGATACGGTCATTATGAATTCTTGGTAATGCCATTTGGTGTTATTAATGCCCCAGTCGTGTTCATGGATTTAATGAACCGAGTTTTCTCTCAGTACCTTGATCAGTTTGTCATAGTTTTCATCGACGACATTCTTGTGTACTCCAAAAGCAAGGAGGAGCATGCCGAGCATTTGAGGATCGTGTTGCGGATACTGAGACAAGAAAAGTTATACGCCAAGCTTAGTAAATGCGAATTTTGGCTTGATCAAGTTCAATTTTTGGGCCACATCGTTTCTGGAGACGGTATATCAGTAGATCCGGCGAAGATTGAGGCGGTGAAGGATTGGCCGGCACCAAAGTCAGTAGCAGAGATTAGAAGTTTCTTGGGACTCGCAGGCCACTACCGCAGATTTGTTAAAGATTTTGCACGAGCGGCTGAGCCATTGACAAGACTTACCCGAAAGGGGGTACCATTCGTATGGTCAGAATAGTGCAACCGAGCGTTCGAATTATTGAAGGAGAAACTTATAACTGCACCCATATTGACCGTACCAGATAGGATAGGAGGACTGGTGATTCATTGTGACGCTTCCGGCAAGGGGCTAGGCTGTGTCTTGATGCAGCATGGGAGTGTTGTCGCTTATGCCTCGCGTCAACTGAGTACGCACGAGAAGAATTACCCAACTCACGATTTAGAGTTGGCCGCAGTGATCTTTGCTTTGAAGATTTGGAGGCATTATCTTTTGTAAGAACGAGTGGAAATTTTTACGGACCACAAGAGTCTGAAATATGTATTCACGCAAAAGGAGCTAAATATGAGACATCGTATGTGGTTGGAGTTCACGGCTGATTATGATATTGATTTGCAATATCATCCCGGGAAGGTAAATGTGGTACCAGATGTTCTTAGTCGGAGACCAACAACGATGTGGTTGACTGGCCAGAAGGAACTCATTGATGAATTTCGAAGACTCAATTTAGAAGTGGTTGAGCAGGGGATGCAAGGACAGTGTTGGCAACTACAGGTGCAGTCTTCGTTAGTTGATCATATTAAAGCTGCACAGGCTGGGGACCCGCAATTGCAGAAGCTCCGCAGGTTAGTAGGGCAGGATTGAGGACAGACCTATTGATACACGAAGATGGCTCATTAAGATTCGGCAGTCGATTATGCGTGCCAAAGGGCGAGATTCGAGAGGAAGTGTTGAAAGAAGCACACAGTTCAGCTTATTAGGTGCACCCGGGTGGCACCAAGATGTATAGGGATGTTAAACAACACTTTTGGTGGAATGGCATGAAGAGAGAGATTGCCCGCTATGTGTCAAAATGCTTAGTGTGCTAGCAGGTGAAGGCCGAACATCAGCGAGTGGCCGGCCTGTTGCAACCACTTCCCATTTCCCAGTGGAAGTGGGAGCACATCACTATGGACTTCGTGACGGCTTTACCGCGGAGTCCTAAGGGCAATAATGCTATTTGGGTCATCGTCGACCGTCTCACAAAGGCGGCCCATTTTCTACCCTTTCGGGTGGGACAATCGACGGAGACATTGGCAGAGAAATATATGCAAGAGATCGTACGGTTGCATGGGGTGCCTATCACTATAGTATCGGACCGAGACACGAGATTTCTTACACATTTCTGGAGAAGCTTACAAGAGAGTTTAGGCACTCGTCTCCGTTACAACACAGCTTACCATCCCCATACCGACGGACAGTCTGAACGTACGATACAGATATTAGAAGATATGTTGAGAGCCTGTATGCTAGATTTCAAGGGATCATAGGAGGATCATCTTCACTTGGTGGAATTCTCGTATAATAACAGCTATCAGGCGAGTATCCAGATGGCACTGTTCGAGGCACTTTACGGACGTAAATGTCGTTCCCCACTTTGCTGGGATGATGTGGGTGAGCGAAGATTACTAGGACCGGAGCTTGTAACCCAAACAGTTGAGAAAGTCCAGTTGATCAGGGACCGTATCAAGGCAGCACAAGATCGTCAGAAGAGCTGGGCGGATACTAGTCGAAGACCTCTTGAGTTTGGAGTAGGAGATCATGCCTTAAGATTTCGCCAACTCGAGGAGTGATTAGATTCGGTAGTCGTGGGAAACTCAGTCCCCGATTTATCGGACCATTCGAGATTGTGGAACGCGTTGGAGTAGTGGCATACAGATTGGCCTTACCACCTTCTTTGGCTGGTGTGCACGATGTATTCCATGTATCACAGTTGCGTCGGTACGTTCGCGATGACAGTCATGTTCTCGATCATTCTGAATTAACCTTGAGCACTGATCTCTCGTATGAAGAGCAACCTACAGCCATTGTCGGCCGTAAGGAGAAAGTATTGAGAAACAAGATCATCCCTTTTGTTCTTGTATCTTGGGGCGGACGTTCTCGCGGGGAATCCACTTGGGAGCGTGAGGACAAGATTCGTCAAATGTACCCACAGCTGTAACAGCCCTATTTGAATGCAATAGTTCAAGATTTTTATCAAGATTCTTTTTCCATAATTTTAGAACCTTTAATTGGCTGCTAATATATTTTATTCTGAATTTTTACTGTAACCAATTTTGATATGGAAAAATATTCAGTTTTTATATTATATTAATAATATTTTCTTAATGGCAGCAAAATAACATTCTGCGTATCTGTTTACTGTTAATATGAGAACAAGAAAATCTGCACCGAATCTCTAAATACGACCAATTAAAGATATGCATCTATATACATATATTTATAAAAATTTATATATATACACAAAACAAAATCTCTCTCTATCTCTCATACCCGTATCTCTCTCTTCCCCCCCCCCGTTGCTCATCAAATCCCTCGCCCACGAAAACCCTAATCCTAGTCGTCGTCGCCGCAGCCGCCGCCGCCGCAAACTTCGACTCCCGCTACTCACTCATCGACTCTCGCCTTCCTCTCCTTCCCCCTTCGCCGTCGCCTTCGCCCTCGTTCTCATCCCGTCGACGCCGCATCCATCCCTCGCGCGGCCACAAACCCCGATCTGCTCATCTCGTCCCATCACCATCGCCTTCGTCCCCTCGCACGGCTATCTTCGACTCCACCACAACCTCCAGCGACCTGCACAGAACCCTCAACGTCGCCGCAGCCGTCGTCTTCGCCTCGCCGCTGCTCCCATCACCCAGATCTCCACAGCTCCCTGCAGCAACATCATCCTTGTCCTTCCATCGTCAGATATGAACCCTAGCTTGTTACGATCACCCTCTGTAAGTTTTTCCCCGATCCCTGCTTTTTCAGAAAAAAAAAATGAATAAAATGCAATGATATGATCAGTGAACAACTGAAAGGGAAAATTAGTATCAAAACCCTAAAATTGATGTAATTGTGTTTGGTTGTGTGACAATATTTATGTAGATATTTATGATTTAATCGATGAAATTTATCTAGGCGGATCGTGTAACTCAGATCCAAAGTCGCACCTTAGCTGAGATCGTGCCCGCATTTTCGTACATCATTTTCCGTGATCGTTATCCTCATGCAAGTACTCTTGCTCTTTTCATTTTTTTGTCGATGCAACATCGGCGATTATCTAAATTAGTTCTTAACCTGTGCAAGTTTGGATATTAGAGAAAAGAGGTTTCTTTCACAGTTTTATCATCTGTCCTTATCGGAACACTTGCTGATATAATTGCTGACTGTAAACTTGCAACTACAAATTTCATTATAAATTAGGTGCAATTTAGTTGTACAAAATATTGCTAATTATTCCCCCTAAAGTATGAGCGATTACAGGCACAAAGTCATGAACTTTTTCTAAGGATAATGGTCACATAAATTTTTCCCCATCGAGCTATACCTGAAAACCATTTCTTTTGCTAATTACCAACTGCTGCTTGCTTTTCTTTATGTAATGCTATGACATGATTACTATGCACAAGAATCCTTTTACATGCTTTATACACATTCGAGACTCATGTTGATTTATATGTATAGAACACCTTGATTTGACATGCCTATTCATGATCCTTATTATTTATATTTAAATGAAATCGTTAATTGGAATGCTGAACTACATGCCATGACACCACTATTCACCAGTTTTATTTCCATACAATTACCATACTACAAGTTCCTGTCTGTTCAGCATTCGTAATTTAGTGATTTAATCTTTACCATAGCAGTTATAAATACGTGGGTGTTGGGATAGTTTGAGTGTGCGTTGCACAACAGGATCTCAGGAGTCTCATGCCGGC
Source organism: Agapanthus africanus (assembly GCA_030015575.1). Lineage (NCBI taxonomy): Eukaryota > Viridiplantae > Streptophyta > Magnoliopsida > Asparagales > Amaryllidaceae > Agapanthus > Agapanthus africanus. Next base: position 216,293,483 of record JASDDO010000008.1, read on the forward strand.
AGCTCGTACCGGGCTATAGCGGTCTCATGTTTACAGCTCGTACCGGGCTATATCGGTCTCATGTTTACAGCTCGTACCGGGCTATAGCGATCTCTTGTTCATTCCACAGTTGGGCCCGTGTTTCCTAGCCCCTGGGGCACCACTCGGGTTAGGAATACTCCTGCAGAGGTTGACGCACACACTCGAGCTTACTATAGGGTAGTTTACCTTTTAGTGACCAGTTAGGTTATGACCTGATCCCTTACATACATGTTTCATAGTGTTAGTGCATTTAATTATTTATATACATGTTTTTCTTGCGCACCGGGCTTCACTACATTCTTATATTCTTGTTATTATACTACACACACCTTATACGTTTAGTACTTGCTGGGATGTTCTGACATCCCTGAGATTTGCCATCTCAGGTTTAGAGACAGATTTGCATGCTGATCAGGATCAGAGCGGCTACCAGGACTTTGCCAAAGATCAGTAATCGTGGGTTTATTTTCCTTTCAATTAGCTTTTAGCATGTGCGCCCTTATGAGACATTAGGACTTATGTATCTCTTTCGGATCTTTTTTCATTCCGAATCTTTTGTTTTGGATCTTTAATTACATTAATTATCTAGTGGACCCATTTTTAGGATTTCTTGTGGTTTCATTGCAGCATGATTATCAGTATTATTTCTTTTGGTATTGGATTTTATTTTTGACAGGTTAATCTAGACAGCCTTATGTGAATATGGAAGGACTTTTCCTTACCGTAGGTAGCACGGCTGGCCTTCGTCGCTTTCCGCATTCCATATTTTGGGAAGGGGGGCGTGACAAGAAGTCCTCAGCCGAGGCCGATGGGATTCACTGATAAGTGTTATCAGTAGTTTTCAGATGGTTATGAGCTTGACATCGGCACGACTTATCGGGTTATTGGTAGTTTGAAGGTTTCCACCTCTCAGACCAGGTATGCGACACTCTTAGACGAAAAGACTGGTCTGTATGATGACCGTCACTGATAGACTCTGCAAGGTTCGGATGAGCTTCTTTATTGACCTTCTTTCGATCAATACCTGAATAGCCGTTATGTGCAGCTAGTACCGCTGACGTGTTTGTGGGCCATGGATATGATCCTAATCTACTGCCAGCGCATTGTCGAGTTTTTAGAGTCCCACATAGAGATTTCCTATTTCAGGAGAAACGATATAGAGTGCGTATGGCGATACGTGCAGGAGTTCGATTAAACACATGAATTTGATCCACATGGTTTAATCAGATGTTTTTTTAATACTAGCCGACTCTTGTTGAAGTCGGATTATTAAATTAAGCGTTGATTTAATAATTAAACACACACACACATATATATATTCTAGTATTATTCTCACTAGATTTATCTCTCATTTGAATTTGTATATGATACAAGTGCTAGTTAATGTATATGATACATTATATCATGTGTATATGATACAGATGATATTTGTTTGATTCTAGATGCATGACTCATTTCATTTATTTGTGAAATGTATGAATGAGTCATAAAGAGAGAGGTTTGTGGAATATGAGAGGAGATTCTAGTGTTTTATTTTTGGATAACTATGGTTATCTCTTTTTAATATTTCTAGTCTTATTTCTTTTTCTTCAAGCTCTCTCTTGAAATTTTCTCTAGAGAGAAATAAAGTGAAAACTTGAGAGATAAAATAGTGAGCTCTATCTACATCTCTTGCAATGTTTTCCGAGCAAGTTAACGTTGCAAGTTGCTTCATGATGATTTGATTTAGTGGAGCTTGAGCTTGAGTTGGGCTATCACATAGTGGATCATCTTCGACGAGAAGATCACCGTGCAAGCTCGATCCTTATCAAGTGGAGACTAGCTTGGGTCTTTCCCTAGGCGAGAGAACACGCTACAAAGATTGTAGCCACTAAAACCCTTAGAGTAGCACTCTTCTTGTTTTCAAATTAGGTCTTTTAGGTAGATTCTAGGGTTTTGGTTGTTATTTCTCTCTAGTATATTTTAAAATTACACTCCGCTGCGCTTTGAATCGTCACTAGGCGAGCATAGCATCCTATTAGATTTATCAGAGTTCAGTTGTGAGCCCTGTATTCTTGGTAAACACCATCGCTCCTCTTTTCTTCCAGTTAATAAAAGACATGATTTACCTTTTGCGTTGGTTCATTCGGATATTTGGGGTCCCTTTAAATTTCCTAGTGTGTTTGATTATAAATATTTTGTGACATTTATCGATGATCATTCACGTATGTATGACTTGGTTGTATCCTCTGCGTAATAGGTCTGAACTTTTTTCTACCTTTAAAATCTTCGTAGTTGAGATTACTAATCAATATGGTGTTTCGGTAGAGGTTCTTCGTTCAGATTATGTTAAGGAGTATATTAGCATAGAGTTTACTGCATTTTGTTAGACTCATAGTATATTGCATGAAACTTCATGTTATACTTCTCAACAAAATGGGATTGCTGAACGGAAGAACCGATATTTGGTTGAAGTAGCTCGTTCTTTTATTTTGCATTTGCATGTTCCTAAAAGATTTTGGAATTTTGCGGTTTTAGCTGCCTGTTTTTATATCAATCGCATGCCTTCTCCGGTCCTAGGCAACCAGTCATCTTTCTCTATTTTGTTTCCACAAGACAAGCCTTTTCTGTTCCTCCTAAGGTGTTTGATTGTCTATACTATCCTCATATTTTAGGTCCTCAGGTAGACAAACTTGATCCTCGAGCTACCCGTATAGTGTTTGTTGGTTACTCACAGTCCTAAAATGGATATGTTTGCTTTGACCCTGCCACGTCTAAAGTTTGTACTTCATGTGATGTGACTTTAGAAAATCAAGCATATTTTCAACCACCTGTCAAGGACTCCACGTCTACTATCCTTGTTCCTCACCTAGCTTCCTCGGAGCTTGATTTGTCTGTTCGACCTGCGCGTTTTAGTTTTAAGCCCATGTCCTATCCACATGTGTATCACCGTCGTGACCCAAAAGCCCTACCCCCTCCTACCATTTCTATTCATAATGATTCTTCTACAGGTACTCCGATACAGTTCATTGTTCCTGGTTCTCCACTAAAGATGCCTTCAGAAGATCTCTCTTCTTATTGCCTTGGGAGCGTTCCTATATCACAACACATCCGATTTCTAATTTTGTTTCTTATCATAAACTTTGACACCATCTGCTCGTCGGTTTGTTTTTTCCTTGTCTTCCATCACTCTTCCTTCTTCTTTTACGGAAGCATTTCAGCACTCAGGGTGGCATGCAGCTATGTTAGAAGAACTTACCATACTGCACTCTAATCAGACTTAGAAATTGGTACCTCCGTTTTCGGATAAGAAGGTTGTCGGCTGTAGATAGGTCTTTACTGTCAAGCAAAATCTAGATGGGATGATTGACCGTCTTAAAGCTCGATTGGTGGCCAAGAGCTTTACTCAGCAGTATGGTTTGGATTATGTTAAGATTTTTTCGCCAGTTGCCGAATTGACTTCGGTTCGTGTTCTTATATTCTTGGCCGTTTCTAAGGTGTGGCCACTTCATCGGCTTGATTTGAAGAATGCCTTTTTGAGTGACGATTTTTTGGAGACTATTTACATGCAACAGCCTTCTGGCTTTGAGCGACTGGGGGTGTCCATGGTTTGTTTCCTACATAAATCTTTATATGGATTGAGGCTGTCACCGCATGTCTGGTTTGAAAAGTTTAGTACGGTTTTACGACAGATTGGCTTCAAATGCAGTCGCGCCGACACATCTCTTTACATATAACCGTCCTCAAGGCATGGTAATTGTGCTGATGTATGTTGATGATATTATCATTACTAGAGATGATTCTGCCGGTATCTCTAAGGTGAAAGAACATTTGGCTTCACACTTCCATACCAAGCACCTTGGGCCACTTAGATACTTCCTTAGAATTGAAGTGTCATGGAATTCTGGTAGATTACAACTCTCTCAGCGCAAGTATGCACTCGATCTTCTATCTGAAACTTGATTTTTGGGATGTAGACCAGCAAATACTCCTATAGATTCCACGGTCAAGATATCTCGATTGAGCTCTCCTTCAGATCCTCCACTGTCTATGATATCAACGTCTGGTTGGAAAGCTTATTTACATCACTGTCACTCATCCTGATATTGCCTTTGCCGTTAGCAAAGTGAGTTAGTATATGCAGAATCCTTTAACCTCTCATCTTAAGGCAGTTGAGTATATTTTCAGATATATCAAAGGTTTTCTAGAACAGGGCCTTCTCTACAAACCATCTTCTACGTTGTTGCTCACAGCCTTTACTGATGCTGACTTTGCTGGATATATTGATGATCGTCGTTCCATTAGTGGCCATTGTGTATTCTTGGGAAGAAACTTGGTTACATGGAAGAGCAAGAAGCAGAATGTAGTGGCTCGTTCTTCTGCTGAGCCTGAGTATAGATCCATGACGCATACAATTGCTGAGTTGGTATGGCTCATCTCCCTCCTGACAGAGCTTGGAGTTCCCTCTTCTCTTCCGACTACATTTTTCTGTGATAACAAGGCCGCAATCCATATTACTGAGAATCCAGTTTTTCAGGAACGGACCAAGCATATCGAAATAGATTGCTACTTTATTCGTGATAAGGTGACAGATAAGGATATTGCACTCCAACATGTTTCTTCCTCGGCTCAATTGGCAGATATCCTTACCAAACCTCTTCCTCGGCCGATTTCCATTCATTTTCTGTCCAAACTTGGCATGATTGATATCTACGCTCCAACTTGCGAGGGAGTGTTATGAATATAATTAGATATTAGTTATTAGCTTTAGTCCTACATCGGCTATGATAGAAGAGATTGTCTATGACCCTCCCTATATATTTGTATGTTGGAACTCATGATTTAATAAGCCAATAAAATTATTTCTTCTTAATTCTTTTCATGATGGAAGTGGAGTTTGTCTGCACAGTTGGAAAGTTCACTTCTATCATAAGGGAATGCAAAATAGTTTTATGAGAGGGAGAAAACTTAAATATGGCACGTTGGGACAAAGTTAAGACGTTTTGGTACCTGTGATTGTATCACGCCCCGCTTCTCAAAGTATGAAAATTTCGGGACGTAACAAAGCCAGCTATGCTACGGTAAGGAAACATCCTTCCATAGTCACATTAAAGCTGTCAATCAGTAATAAAGAACAATAAAGTACTAAATCTATCTATCACATGTGCAATAGCCACAAAACAATAACTGGAAAAGATAGCGGAAGCAATAAAGATCTAAGTAAAACTAACTGGCATAAGAGCTATATCAATGAGGCAATCCTCACCGATCGACGATCCTGTCGAATACTCATGTGCTAAGTCAAGTAGCTGGGCCATGCAAAACCCAGACGTCAGTGCATCATAAACATCAATAACGATAATAATAACCAGAATAGAAAGATATGATGAAACATGAGTATAAATATTCATAGCAGGTATAAAACAGTGAGCTACAGGTATGTCACATGTATCCTAAAGTCTGTGCTTCTAGATTATCTATTCTACAAGTGTTTGAAACCAATTAATGTAATACTCATCATAACTCAACAGTATGTATCCCGTTCATACCCCCATGGGACCACGACACAATAAATCCCGTTCATACCCCTACGGTACCACGACACAATAAACAATGGTTATTCCGTTCACGTCCGGAATCACGACAAACAATAATAATATTCTCTTGAGTTACGTTTCGATTACATTCTTGATTTTCCCTTTCTCTCAGGTTTTGTATTCAAGTCAGGTATTAATAGAATGTCTACCTAATGCCAACACATGAACAATCGTGTACTGGTTTTGTCTAGCAAGACAATAAGTCAGGTCAATCAGGAGAATAAGTTAAGATTGTTGGTATCGGTAAGTATTACATGCAACATGAATTAACATGATAAAAAAATAGTACCGTTTGGCAGATTATGTTGGATATGTATGCCCTAGAGGCCTTTATTGTATAGGATGCTAGGAATATGTATGTACAGAAACAATCTTGCTCAATATGATAGTATGCTATTTGGTTTATCTTTATCTTAACATGTGATGTGTTCTACATAGTATTTCATATCTTGTATACATGTTGATAAAGCCCTTAGGATGTTTGCCAGGACTATGATGCAGATCATACTAGTGGGGCTTGCGTAGTCTGCAAGCACACCCTTTAACAGTTCCTAGTCGAGAGAATATCGAGACAGGGCATCGATATTCCAGAGTAGCCCAGTGTGTATGTTTCTTGACCCTGTATAGGGGCGATGGTTGATCCCATAACCATTAGTGTTTGATATCAAAGATTGTACACAGATACTTATTAGAGAATGGGTACCCCGAACATGACTCGCTGAGAACTCCTAGATGGTATCAGACTATCGTCAGATAGCAGTTCTCTGATGACACTTGTACAAATTAGTCTGTAGACCCGAGATCGTCATAGTGTCTTGTGTAGTTCCCACTGTGCTTTGATTTCCTCCCTACCACGGCTCATCAGAGTCGTGCAAACAGGTGGATTTTAGGTACAGTCCCGAATCACATGGAGGCGGTGAGTGATAGGAGTGGTTTCGTCTCTCCCGGTATAGGGAGTTGATGTTGCGCTATACTCGCTTAGCTATAACAGCAATTTCCTGGGCAGGGTTGTTGAGATTTACTGATAAGAGTTATCAGTTGTTTTTCGAACCGTTATGAGCCACACATCGGCATAACTTATCAAGTTACTGGGGTCTGGCGTTTACCACCCCTAGACTCGATATGCGACGTATCAGATGAAGAGACAGGACTGTACGGTAAGTGTTACTTATAGGCTCGTTGGGATTGGGATGAGTTCGCTTGTCGGCTACCTTTTCGACATGTACCTGGGTAGCCGTTACGCACAGCTAGTGCCGCTGACGGGCTTGTGGTTAAACCCACTACCAGCATACTGTTGAGCCTTTAAAGTCCCACACGGAGGGTGTTAGTGGATGTTGCACACCACTACAACACTTTAAATTTAAAAAAGCAAAACGAAAATTTGGATAAAGCTAATATTTGACCGAGTAGTTAAGATGAGCCCATGAGTTTTCAAGAAATACCTTAAGAATATAGTATTATTTTCAAAATTGAACAACCTCAAGAATTATTGACATGTTTATAATACCATAAATATATAGGACACATGTAATACCATGTCAAGTGGCACGGTAGGAAATTATTACTAGGTTGTCAATTATATGCAGAATATAAAGTGGCACGGTGTGAATATTATTAGGCTGTTGATTATATGCTGCGTCGACTTTCCTCAAGTGGCTGCTCTAGAAGTCATCCATCCGTCGCTTTTTTTTTGGTCGATCATCACTAACTTAATTGATCTCCATGTCCTAAACTATGGGCACACCAATTTTAATGTCGTTTGGATAATCTTGACCCATTCTTCTCGCGTCATGGAATGTTCTATAGTCATAAAATCATTAATTTTGCAACAATTCGATACAATGTCAAACGATATCGAATCCAGATGAAAATTGATATGCATATATTTAGTTACATATTTAAGAGAATGAAGATCAAGAAGGCTGGTGCCGGTCTTCAAAAAATTGATGAATGATTGACTTTTAAAGTCGTCAGTGTTGAAAATTGTGTATGTGTTTTTGTTTGTGTATGTATGAGATGTGTGTATGAGAAAACATAGTATAGTTTCCTATCACGACGCCTTTCCTATCACGACGCCTCCAAAAGCTAACCATCCATCAATATTTTTGGCGATCGGTTTGGCCATATGTGTGCGTGTGCATATGCTTATGCCTATGCATGTGTGTGCGTGTTTATGTTTATGTATATGTGTACATATATATCAAAGAAATGGCATATACCGTGGCACTATAGGAAATTTCCACATATATATGTAAATGTAGATGCATTTATGTATGTATGCATGCATGTATATATGTGTGTACGTATACTCCATTTCCTCATATATATATATATATATATAATGTATATGTATTTATGTTTGTATATGTATGTGTGTGAATACACTTACATATATGAAAATGATCCATTGAGAACTAATTTTCAAATAATAAAGTAGAACTGTAAAACTATAATATAGTTTGACGATCGACACTGTTCAAGTTGATTTCTCTACCTTCGAACATATGTGAATGAAAAATCAAAATATTTGAAGACCCCTAACCCATGCATCAAGTGAAGCATCAGTTGTATTATCGAAAAAAAAATTCATTTTGCAACCACTTGATATCGGCGTAGGTTAGGAGTTCAGGAAGATCAACTTGAACGGAAATAATTGCAAAATATCTTGTGGATTAAAAGTTTCATTATTTATTTTGAGAACTAGTTCTTGTTAGATCATTACCCTACACAGTATTTTAAAATGATATTGTACTTAAAACATTTTGTTGGCAATACAATATGGCGACTAAAAACTGAATCAAGCAACACAAGACCCAAAATAAAAATTAAAACAAAATAATAAAAAACAGAACGAGGAACTTATCGAGGCACGTCAAATGACACTGTCCTTAGAATATATTTCCACCTTCCGAACGATGCACCGGGATTAATGGCGGTCTATTCTCAAAATACAATGAAACACCCCTCAAGGTTAGTCTTATGTTGTGCACTCGGCGATCCAACCGGTCGATGCGATCACAGCCTTTCCCAGAAAATCGAACTCTGAAAACTTAGATCACCGGATTTTTATAGAGATGAAAAAGCAGAGGAAATTATCTCAGTTATTTCTGTTTTTTCAGCATTCAGTTTCTTCTTTTTGCAAAGCGCGAATTTTATAAAGCTCCAGCACTTTGGAAAAGGGAGCAAGCCACGGAGGATTTTACGTCCATGTACACGTCCGTTACGTATTCCAGATCCATGTTCGCAGGTGATATTTTCTCCACAAAATCTGCGATCATTAAAACAGAATCCTAATGTGCTCGAGACTGAGTCTTCTAAGCATGCTTGTGCTCGAGAAACGAGTTCCGAGGCTCTTGCTACGAGAGCAAGATCGGTCATCTAACCTACTGCCTCCCGTGGCTCATCAAAAACTAAAAAAAAGGAGTCAAAACATCAAGTGGTAAAATAGAGCTCGGGCCTACCCATGAGGCTGATTCGGGGATTTTCACCCCCTGCACGTCACACATGCACGTTAAGGGTTTTTGGATCGGCTCGCTCATTTTTTCCCATCTCTATTTCTAGTCACACACTTGACATGTAAGAGCAGGATTTCATATATACACCAATGAAATCCCAACCCCATTTCCAGTGTGACACTTAAAGAAAGGGATTTTCTTCTCCAAAGGCCAAAACACAAGAAACCAATCAAAGATGCTCAAAACTCCATGAAAGTTTTAAAACTTTGATTCACAATAAAGCTTTAAAACCAACACATTTGACATTAAAATTTTAATAGATATAAATAGAAAAATTAAAAACCACATATAATACAGAAGGTTGGACAACTTAAGAAAAAGTTTGCAAGGCTTTATGCGAGTTTAAATTGTAAAAATACCAAAATTTGTTGTTGAAGTTTCTTAAAAAGTATTGGTTTTAATTTAAAATAGAGACCTTTAAACCTTAAAACTTGACACTAAATGGAACATAGTATTTTAAAAGTTTATAAACTTATCATCAACTTGTGATCGACAATAAATTTTGAAACAAGAAAGCTCTCTATGAATATTTTTTTAAAGGAAACAGAATTGTATGGACTTGCGCTTCCTGAATCTTATAATTTTATATGTTTGAAACAACAATATGAATAATCCGTATGATATTCAACATTGTAAAACACATATTCGTTTTGTTGACTAGCGCATAAACGCGTTATACATAATTGTATTATGCGGTGTGCGACACAAATAGATTTTTAATATATATAACATAGAGAACTGAAAATATAGATGATAATATGATATGTCAACGGGGGAGAAAAAGAAAATGGCAGGCATTTAAAAGGTGAATATTGAATATGTGTATCGTGCTTTGGGTAGCAGATGGGTCTTACACATCTTATATGTATCAGATTAAATGATCATTCACCCACATTTTACGCATTTGGCCAATTGTGAGGTCATTTGACCTTCTAATACTATTCGAAGCAGTTGGTAGTTGAAAACATTTAATAGCCGTTTACTAGGCCTTTAAAACCTTGTAAGCAATGTGAATCACAATTAAGCAAACTTCATTTACTTGCATCTTTCTTCGTCCTTGTTCAGAAATATTTCATTTAATTGCAATTGATTAAAGAATCAAAACTAAGCGAACTTCATCGGCTATAAACAAAAATAAATCATGCTGAACAATGTGGTATAGTTTTTAAAATGTTATTTGTTTTTAAATTTAAAGCTTTGATACCGATATTGAAACTTCTATAGACATTTTGGCTGTGCTTGAATATGTCCCGGTAGACCTTATTCACAATCATACTCGGTGCATGGCTAACAGTGATTAAATATTTGCAGGTAAAAGCTGAGACTATATATTTTGCTGCTGATGGTATGACCACCTCAAATTATTGCCAGAGAGCGATGCTATACAAGGTTCATACATGATCTCTTTTCTTACTAATTACTTTGCCTTGCCGGAATAATCATACATTTGACACTGTTTTTTATACTATAGCATCTGGAATCAAAAGGAGAGGATGATGTAGTGATTAGACGTTATCTCAAAGCTTTAAACAAGCAACAAAACCTTTGTGGTTTTTCCTCCCCTCTTCACACTCTTTTCATTGCTGATGATCCTCCAGCATGTTTGGGCAGATTTGCATCCATTTTCTCAATACAACAGGTTATCCCTTACTGAATAACTACTTGTTTGATGTCAAACTTAGCAATCCTAGTATCTACAGTATTTATCAGTGTCACCTGATTATGCTTGTTGAGATATGTGGATAGCATAGTCCCACGTTAGAAAAACTATGAGATGTATATGGGTATAAGATATAAGATGTGACAACCCACCACAAGGCTTGAGTCTTTTGAATGGAACCCATTTATGTTGAAAGCCCATGTGTGCCCTCATATAAATAAATATATAAACAGTCCCCTCATTCGTGTATTTAAATTTAATATGGTTTCAGAGCTAGGTTGAGCACTTGTGGATTTGAGTACTTAATTGCACCTTTGAGAGAGCCGATTGGCCTCTACGTGTGTGACGTGCGATTGGCCTCTACGTGTGTGACGTGCACCTTTGAGAGAGCCGATTGGCCTCTACGTGTGTGACGTGCACATTTGAGAGAGCCGATTGGCCTTTGCATTTGTGCCGTACATTCCACGTGACAATCACGCAACATGTGAGGGAGAGTGTTGATATATGTGGATAATATAGTCCCACATTGGAAAAACTATGAGAGGTGCATGGGTATAAGATATAAGATGAGATAACCCACCACAAGGCTTGAGTCTTTTGGATGGAACCCATTTATGTTGAAAGCCCGTGTGTATTCTCATATAAATAAATATATAACTGGCCCCCTCGTTCGTGTATTTAAATTTAATAATGCTAAATACATATCTTATCTTTTTCCTGTGACTCGAGAAATAAAAGCATTTAAGAACTTTATTTTAAGAATCAGAAAACATGGTAATGATACTTCAATATTGAAATTTTCCTCGAATTCACTTTTATTTCTGAGAATCGGATTACCACCTTGCACAATGTATTACATCTTTACTAGAAGATAACAATAATTTTGTTCACCACGTAGGATAAGTATAATGTATATAATATGGCATTCTCTCTCAAAATCCTAGCAACTGTCGAGATTACAATTTCTTTTTTGGCATAAAATTAATCCATAATGTTCTTTCTCTTTTTAATCTTCCTTTTCTTGCCTTCTTTGCCTCTTCAGTCTTCAAGACCAAGCAACTTCAGTGCCTAAGAAATACTAATGACTCCCAAGACATTTAGTTTGAAACTACATTTGGAGGTAGAGCTTCAGCTATGTAATCATAATGTCGTCATCAACCGTAATCTTAATGTCATGAACATACACTTTCAACAAAATGCGTAAAACATGGTAGAATCGATAAAGACCGAGTGATCATGAATGCAATGACTAAAGTCAAAAGAAATAACCACCTCTGTGAATCTTCCAAATCATACTCGGAGAGATTGCTTCAAGCCATAGAACGATAATCTTAAGACGACATATTAGGTAAGATTCCCTTTAAGCAACAACTCTTGATATCTTATAGACAGCCGTAATGTGACTGTGGAGGGATATTTCCTAGCCACAGGTAGCATGGTTGGCTCTGTCATGTGCCGATCGTAGCGCACTCTAGGAAGCGGGGCAGTTATTCAGTATGAACCTCCTTGTTTAAGCTCCTATAGAGAAATGCATTCACAACATCTAATTGATATAAAGGCCAATGTTGAGTAGCTGCAAAAGACATAAGCAAGCGAATCAAGATCATCTTAGCAACTCTAGACTATATAATTTATATCCTTTATGGGCACGTGAATATCCACGAAAGATGCACGTAATTGTTGTAAAGTCTAATTTGGATCCATTAGGACGGTGATTATGAACAAAACACACGCAACCGAACATTCGTGCGCGCGGGGGGGGGGGGGGTATGGAAAAGGAGGCCTTAAAGGAAATTAAATAGCATGTGGAGCCTGACCATCTAATACCGAAGAAGGCATGTGATTAATTAGGTGGCATTTAGTAAGAACCGCATCTCCCTAATATGACTTAAAGAACTCACATGTGAGTAAGGTTCGAGTTATTTCTAAAAGAATCCTATTTTGTTAAGTTGTGTATGTACTCCAAGATTTGTAAACAATACCATATTGTACCATATACTTCTTAAAGTGAACTAAAATACTCTATGGCATTATCACTATGCAAACAACAAATATAAACTACAAATTAAATTTTAGTTTAGAAAATACTTCATTACAGGATTTCATTAAGTACATCGACTATTTTAATAATGAGATACAGAAAGCTTGAACGACGATGCTTACTCATCTCACACGACTCATAATCGAATGATGATAAAGAACCAAGAGATGGAACAATCCTCTTCATGGACTACGAAGATGGGTGACCTAGTATGCAATTAGCATCAAAGACAGAAGTAGAAGTAAGGCATGCAATAAGGCATGGATGCTCATCCAGATTATAAAATCCCATTGGACTCGGCTCCGATGCCAATCGTCTTCCTCGTTCTATGTTTCTGCATATGCACACCAAGGAAAAATGAGATTACAATTCAAAGTTTGAGTTAGCTGACTTACATAAAGTAGATTGAATGGAGAACGAGGCAAATAAAATATCGATGATAGAGTCAAGTGGTATGTGGGAGTAACTAAACCAACTCCTACTCTAGAGGTGGATTCATTAGCCAATGTCCCTAGACTACATGCAGGTGTAGAGCGGTAAAAAGAAATAGTACTTACTCCCTGGTCATATGATCTATGGCGCCTAAGTCACTAACCTAAGGGCGTGAAACAGGTGTAGAAGAGAGACAAGCCATATGATTACTTTTACTATAGTAGTATGAAATGCGGATGAGACATTACAGGATTTCACTATACAATCATCTCATGCAAGATAAGCCATCACAAGCTCTATTCACAACCATCTCATGTAGAAGTTTTGCGTTGGATCAAAATCACGAGACATTTTGTTGCCTTGAGTAGAGATCCTCCAAACTATCCCACATCTCCTTTACGATTCTCAGACTGATCACAAGCTCTATGACTAACCTCCCGATAGAGCTCAACATTTCATGATAAAAGTTGAGCATCATCCATCTTCCATGGGAGTTATAAGAGTAGGAGGTGGCTTAATCAAAGGATCACCTTTGCCTCTCTTATCAATATAGACATCTCTGCCATCCTTTTCAGCTATGGTAGTTTCTTCGTTCAATTTGAAATGAACAATTTTAGCGGGAACAACTTCATGGATACAACAGGCTTTGTTATCCATCTTTTCAACCCAACAACATAATTACCGCTACGAAGCTACTGACACATAATGACTGCCGCATCAGTCATCGCTGGCCGTCGTCCATCGTCGTCGTCGTCCATCAGTCATTGCAATGATATCTAATTTCGTCGAAACATTAATTTAATTTTTAAGCGATTTGAGCTGAAAAATGCAGGATATGCATTTGTAGTTTCTGAAATCAATTTTGGGACGGAACCACAATTTGTGTGTGTGTGTGTGTGTGTGTTTGTTTGTTTGGGAGGGGGGGGGGGAGGTCTTGTGATGTGAAGACTACTAGACTGCTTATAGACCTGCACTAGTACCAATCATCAGCAAGGAAAAACTTACTATGAGGGCAGTACATGTACCAAAAGTTCTCCTGGCATATCAATTTTCCCCCTTCCAATTAATGTTGTTTAAATTGGCTGCAGCTGTCACATTATGTGCTCGACATGCACTTGGGGGCATTGACCAGCCGAGCAAAGAAATCCATTACAGACTTTTCCCCTTTGGTAAGTTTTCATGATGACAACATTGATTAACTGACTGTTTATATTGTTTGTCCTGAAACAATGCAGTCTTGTATGTGATGTGCTTTTTATGAAATACTATATATTTCACTTGATTCTGATAAGGAAGTGTATATGCAGTACTTTTAATTTGAAATTCTCTGAAATGAATATGTACCGAGATGGATTATCAAGTTGATCAAAGATTAGTACAGTTTTAGTTGTAATAATGTGAGTGCAAGTATCTATCCATCTAATAGATTAGTACAATTGGTGACAGAGGCTGCATATGCTATTAGGATCTGGGCATGAATCCTACTGATGGGATAGTACATATATTGTGCAATATGAAAGCAAGGTCCAAGATTAGCAAACATGATTTTCTCCATTTAAATTTCCAACAAACACAACAAACCAAAATATTTGGGGTTGTTGTGCGTACCATGTGCTACCCCTGTATACAGTTTTTAATAAAGTAGAGTAGGTCTATAGATCTAGAATATTCTTAACCCACAACATTTTGTTGCAAACTATTTTGGTCAATATCCCACTTGATTCTCTCTATGCAATGTCCATATAGCAGTTTACTCCGAGTGTTCATACTATTTTAATTTTTAAATCGCTAATTGAAGGTGTTGATTATAGGAAAATATCTTGAAGTCATTAATTTTTTTTGTCTATTCAGACATCATACATCATAGAAGAGTTGAATTTTAATTCTGATGTTCCACCAAGTAGCTTTCCACCTATAGGATTCTAGCTCATAGACTAGCTTGTTTAACTCTTCTACACATCTTATTTCTTAAATGTTATGTGCTCGTAAGTTCGGACGTTCTCCTACTTACATACTAGACGTGACTGCAGAAAGAACTATTTTCATTAGAATCTAATCCTTATTTATCTACAATAGCAGTGTAAATTATGTTCTTTGTTTTCTACAGTAACTATATGAATGTCTTTATCAATATGTTCTCCGCCTGCAGCAATACGGACATATGGATCCATGTGAATATATCCTTTTTGAGTAGGTTATTTTAATAGTTTTATACATTAGGATTTATCTTTCATTATGTATGACCTATCTTCTTCTACAGAAAGGATTTTTCTCTTTCTCATTTAAATATTTGGATATGTTTATTTCGATTTGAGTTCATTTAGAAATGAGTCATATTTGGTTGGCATTCTAGTTGATAGGAGCTTTTAATTTGAATTAAACTATATCTTTATTGGTTCTGGAGTTAATTAGGATAGTTATATTTATCTTTTCCTCATCTTTATCATTTTCTTGTTTTCCTATAATTTATTCTTATTAAAATGAATATTATCGATTGATTTTTTATCTAGTATTTCTTTTCCTTCCTCTCAAATTCGTTCTCCTTTCCCGTCCTAATACTTGTTATTAAACATTTTATTGCTACAAGGTTCACATTCTTATGATACTTTCATACACTCTTTATGGGAAAAGACATACATGGGTTGCCAGTTAGAGTTGCCATGGGTATCTCATCTTATATGTGCACACCAAACAACTGAAACAATGATGTAGCCTATGTATTCCTAGTCTAGACTAGAGATGTGATTACCGTGAATGTGACTTCTTAGAGTTTCAGAAAATTTTGCAAATTGAATATGCCAAACGTTTGAACAAAAAGAATTTCAGGAGGTAATTAATATAAGAATTAAAAAACTTTTGAACGAATTTAAGCTTTTGTTTTAGTTAGTTTTGTTTGATAAGCACATTTTTATGCAGACCTCATTTTTAAAATTTTGAAGCATCATTCATATAACATATAATAAAGCTAGGCACAACAATTCTTCAGCCTCTTTTTTGGGGTTTTGTGGGAAAATTAGCCTCAGCCCCCCGGATTCTAAGGTAATTCACATTTGGCCCTTCCAACTTAGAATACACCCGGAAAAATCCCTGCATTTGGCCCTTTCTTCACCTCTAAATTTTGAGGCCCCCTTGGATTCCATGTAAATTTGCATTTGGCACTTCCAACTTAGAATACACCCGGAAAAATCCCTAGAAATTTCGAATCCGCCCCCTGGATTCCATGTAAATTTGCATTTGGCCCTTTCTTTACCGCTCTAAATTCTTAGGAAATTTTGCTTAGACCCTACATTTTCGAAAAAAATTCATTCGCCCCACGCATGTGTGTGAGGCACCTTGCTTGTGACCAAATAAAGCTATTTCTGAGAAGTACCGGTCAATCAAAAGAGAACATGGGTATCATTTGATACTTCTGATAGGCTGAACCTATTTGCAATATTGTTCAGCAAACTCCTCCCCCCCCCCCCAAAAAAAAGGATTAATTTGTTTAGTGCCTAATAAGGCGTGAGTTCTTTATAGTTAGGAAGAGATCAATGATTTATATACTGTCAGCAAAGCATGTTCTTGTTTTAGCAATTATCACATTAGTAGTTACTGTAGTATCTTCAATGCACTTGAAATTACTACCGTGCTTTCAGGTAATAGGGCTGGGGACATTCCTTCACCAATTTCATCCTTCTCACATGTGCCAATATCTTCTGGTACATATATGTTACCGTATGGTTTATTTTGAGAGATGATTTGGTATGTAACGGGTTTTCACATGCAGTGCATGGGTCAGTATGTCCGTATTGCTGCAGCAGGGCCAGTCTACGAACCTCAAAAAGGGTGCACGGACTCATCATCTGAGGTCAGTTTTTATACATAAGCAAGAACACGACTTATAATTCTTGATGCAAATATATCAACAAGTAAAGCATGTGTATAATCTGACCGCGTTGGCATTCTCTTTAATCTTCAAGTGCCTCTATCATGCATAATGGAGTAATGGACCCTCCGAAAAAGATTCGTCAGAGACACTTATAGTTGCATCCATCATTCTCCTAGAATAACACCCAATTTGCCTACATTACATCAGTTCTATATAGGAAAATGTGTTGTCCGATATTTGAATAAACATTTGAAGTTATGCCTTGTTAAATGGGTGGTAAGGATGCATCTCTGTTTAGAGACGATGTCTTAGAGCATAATATCTTGCTTATGTCAGGCATGGTCACACTATCTGAACGGACCACCTGGCCTCGACAAGAAAAGCAAAAGGCATTCAAAATAAAATTATCCAAATATCTTGAGTGACTTTAAAGATATATCTACATTTGAATTAACCTGACTCATCCAATTTTCTCCTCTTTATGTGAGTTTTGATTTCAAACGTCGATTTGAACATGAATATTTTTTTTGGGACTATTTGAACATGAATATTGCGCTGTGCTAATGTACATTGAATGATCCTCATCCCCAAATCACTAGTTGATTAGTATATTGAACTGCTCACATGCTGGAATGACACGATTATCATGGGAAGGCTCTACCACTTGAGCTAATAGCCCTTCATGCGGACATCCAACTATGCATCCCTCTTAACACTTGCAATGTATATATGAACTATTTTTTTAATTTTCATAGACCTATGTATTACTTTGGGGAAATTCACTCAAACTAGATCTTTCACAATGTCAAGTATCTTGTGTTTCTCACCCCTGTTTTCTTGGGCAGTTTGGTCACTGTATTGGGAATTCGAGTTACATCTGATCTGTTGAAAGAAAGAAAGCAAAAACATACTAGGATAATAAGAAAACCACCCTACTAGGATCGAATGATTGAATCTCATTTTGTTTCTTGCTATATTTTTTCAGGTGCAAAAATCGGTTTTCTGGCTTATGTATTTCTGCAAGTATATGGGTGTTCCAAAGGATGTTGTAGACTCGTGCCTACCACCTTCTCTTGTTGCAATTTTCCAAACATAGATGTACTCATACTCCGTAAATGTGGCCCTTCTATAAGCAAGCACATATAGCTCAAGCCAAAGAAATTCTTGGTTGGTAGAAGCAGACACTTGCTTATATCTAAGAGATGTTGCAACTGCTTTCTGTCCTCGATTCCCTCAGATATATCTGCCCTGTGAGATAGATGGCCAGATAAGATTTATCAGTACATGTACCTGTGATTCTTGTATATAAATTGTTCATATTACTACCTAATTGGTAATTGTTATGAATATTGTTATGGACATATATTTAGTTGTTATATTTAGTTAATATTAGTTATTATATGTTTGTTAGGAGAGATGATCTAAAACTCTCTAAATATAGAATTGTATGGATTATTATTTTTCTTGAGCTGATAGAATCTCTTTTTTTTTTATTATGTTCATGGTAACAGATTTTTTAAAAAAAGTCTAGTTCTAATTTTTTTCCCCTATCCACCCATCTAGTCGTCGCTGTAGCCCTCGACCTCCCCAGAGCCCTCGACCACCCTCAACCTCCCCAGAGCCCTCGACGACAACCCAGCAACCCTCGGATCCGCTTGATCTCCCTTAATCCCCCACCCACGACCTCGTCGATCGTCGTCGGCACCTCGACCTCCCCCAAAGACCTCGATCCTAGAGCTACGCGTATGATATTTGTAGGGTACTCTCGATTGCTTGACCTGCCAAATCCAAAGTTTGTACTTCATGTGATATGACCTTAGAAGATCAAGCCTATTTTCCACTACCCTCTTCTCGTATTCTGGATCCACATATGTTTCCTAGAGCTTGAATCATCTGTTCAATCTGTGCCCCCTAGTGATCATTTTGTAGTCGCTTATCCATAGGTGTACCACCGTCGTAAGAAAGTTGTACAGCCATCCTCCCAAATAAATTTTCTAACAATTCTTCTTCATGTACTATAATACAGTTGTTCTCGACCCTCTACCACCGCTGCCTTCTAATGAGGATCTCTCTCTTCCTATTACCTTACGCAAAAGTAAGCGTTATTGTACTACTGCGCATTCGATTTCTAAATTTGTTTCCTATCATAGATTGACCCAATCTGCTCGTCAGTTTGTTTCTTTCGTGTCTGCCATCACTCTTTCTTCATCTGTTTAGGACGCATTTCAACACCCTGGTTGGCATGTAGGTATGTTAGGGGAGATTGCTGCACTACGCTCCAATCAAACTTGGAAATTGGTACCTTCGTGTTTAGCTAAGAAGGCTGTTGATGGGTTTTTATTGTTAAGAAAAATCCAGATGGGACGACTGAACATCTAAAAGCTCGATTAGCAGTCAAAAGATTTACTCAGCAGTACAGTTTGAAATATATTGAGACATTCTCACCAGTTGCCAAACTATCATCGGTTCGTGTTCTTATATTCTTGACTGTTTCTAAAGCATGACCTTTTCATCAGCTTGACGTGAAGAATGTTTTTCTTAATGTCGATCTATCAGAGACTATATACAATAACCTCTTGGTTTTGAGCAACTGCGTAAGTATGGTTTATCTTCTACCTAAATCGTTATATGAACTGAAGCAGTCACCACGTGCATGATTTGAAAAATTTAGCATGATTTTGCGACAGATTCGCTTCAAACGTAGTCACGCCGACACGTCTTTTTTTACACATTATCGTCCTTAGTGCAGGGTTATTGTGTTGGTGTATATTGATGATATTATCGTCACTGGAGATGATTCTGCTAGTTGTTGGGATACCTACAACGACAGCAAAGTTTCGGAAGATATCATCCATGCCAAGTATAAATTTTTGCTATTATAGATAACCCTAACCATGAATCTTAAGCTAAAGAATCAAACAATAACATCAAGTAAACAACTTTACTTCTAAGAGTTAAGAATTACAATTTTTATAGTCCGTTCCTTCGCTTCATAAGCTCCGAGTTGAGATCCCTTCGCTGCGATCATCAAGCTCCGGACTCTCGAGAGGCTCCATGAGGTGAATGAGACATCCTTGCTTGAAGATTTCACAATCCAAGATGATCTATCTTGAGAAATCACAAACCCAAGCTCTCTCTTCACTAATGAGGTATTAGT
Source organism: Agapanthus africanus (assembly GCA_030015575.1). NCBI lineage: Eukaryota > Viridiplantae > Streptophyta > Magnoliopsida > Asparagales > Amaryllidaceae > Agapanthus > Agapanthus africanus. The sequence continues at coordinate 216,313,753 of JASDDO010000008.1, forward strand.
GAAGTGAACACCCTAATCTAAGTGGCTAAAATAGATGAGGATGATAAAGTAGGAATTTTGCTCTCTTTAGTTTTCTATTTCTCACATTCATTCATCACAAAGAAAAATCAAGCAAGCTCTTTTGTTGAGCAAGAAGAAGATGAAGATTAAAGAGTGATGAAAATGAATTATTGTTGAGCTTAGAAATACAACCAAGGGTTAAGCATGTCATGCTTAACCCCTGTAGAGACTTAACCATGAGTTAGGGTTAGGGTTGGGTTAACAAATATCTAGCAAATATCAAAGAGGGTGGACTAAGTCAACACTTCATGAAGCTTCTTCAAAGCTCATCCATGACTTAATCCATACAATTTGAATTACTAAAATAAATATATAATTCCAACCATAAACCCTAATCATGGTTTAATCTCATTACCCTAGTTGCAGGTGTAACCCTAACATGTTACAATATTATATATCATATATATAATATATAATATAACAAAAGAAAATAATACAATTAACATAGATCACATATATATCAATGTATCATCAAGTGAGAAAAAGAATCTATTAAGTGAGCTTATATTAGTTAATGTAATGTAATATATCAAATATATAATTATACATTAAATTATCGAATCAACACTTGATCCGATAATCCGGCTATTTTGCAAATAACCGACTAATATAATATGTATCAGTTCATCGAATCAACACTTGATTCGATGACCCGGCTACATCATATATACCCGGCCGATGTCACATATCGTGAGAATTGAATATAGTATCTCATATCGTATTAATCTCGGTCCCGCATATATCACATATGTGCTCCTACTCCGTTTTGCCTGAGCCAGGAAACCTCTGTGTAGGACTCTAAAGAATCGTTAATACGCCGGCAGTAGGTGATTATCATATCAAATACCCACAAGCTGCAAGCGGTCAGCTAAACGTAACAGCCACCCGGGTATCGAGCGATCAGAACATCAACAAGCAAGCCTGCACACACTCCTGCGAATCCAATCAGTTGTAACGTTTCTGAAATCGTTTTGCGAATTTTTCCGTTTTAGGGCAAAATTGTCTGTATTTTACGTTTTAACCCGATTTCGATCAAACGTCCGTAGAAACTTGCTGGCACCTAGTTTAGCTAAAATAAAACTAGTGCGCGAACTTTGGGGGTATATGGGAGGTTTTGGTTCAGATAGAATTTTTTCCAAATAAAATATTATTTTAGCCCGTAAAATATGCACGTAAATCGGGAAATTTCTTCTAAATGAGAATCATTTGAAATCATCACTACAATTATTTTAGAACTTTATTTTTAAATATCTAGATTTTTTTTGGTCAATAGAATTGAATTTTAAAAAGAAAAGAAAAAGAATGAAATGGTGGCATTTGTTTTTAATGTTGCATTTATTGCATATTGCTAGAACTTTCTTCATTTTTATTACACAAAATACCCCCGTCCTCAATATTGGCCGAGCCCCTCCCCCCTTCCCCCCTTCCCCCCAACTTCAGCCCCAATTTTTTTCCTTGCTCATTTCTTTTTCTTCAAGATTTCTAAATTCAACAAAATCCTAAAATAAATCCACAAAATTCCTAAACAAAAAATTTAAACCATCATCCTTCTTCACCAACTAGTTAGGATCTTCAAGAAAAACTTGGTTTTTGGAGGCTTAGATGATGGATCAAGTTGATCATTTGTGTTCTTGTTAAGGTATAATTTCTTACCTTAATTCTTAATTATTATGTTTAAATCTTAATCTAGCTATTTAATTTATTTTTATAGCTTTAAACTCATGATAAATTCATTATTCATAATTTTTAAGAAATTCAAGTTAGGGTTAAAACTTGTTGATGTGTAAGGTAAATTGAAGTTTAAGAAAACTTATTCTAGTGGTTGAAAATGATAATTATTGTTAATTACTATTTTGTCTAATTAAGGGTTTTTGCTTACTAGCTTTTTGTTAAAACTTAATTAAGCAAGTTTAAAAATATGGAAGTGGCTTGGATAGCTTAGTTAAGCTATTATAAGATGTTTGAAATCGCTAGAAATGTGTTGGCTTGATTCTACTGCGAAATATTGCGATAAGTTGTTTTCTAGGTTTCGGGGTTTTTCCGACGTGGGTTCGATTAGTTGTTTCGAAATTATATCTATTATATTCCTCGTATTTATTATGTTGTCTTGCGCAATCGGGACGATCGGAGTCTAGACTTGGTGTTTCGTAGCTTAGAAACACTAGTTAGTATTTTTGGCCGATGTCGTGCGCGATAGATGCGCTAAGTGCGCAGTGCGTTTTTCAGGGCGTTATCCTTGTGTTTCGTTGTCTTTCCATCGTTTCAGGATATTTAGCTTATGTGATGTGTTTGTGAAATTTTAGGTTCGCAGGCGGGGACTTCGGATGCTGCGACGAAAGGAAAACAGGTGGTAAGCTTCACTTAGCCAGGAGCGTTGGTGAGTAGATTTAACATCTACAGGGGAATCGCCCGCATGACATTATGCGTCTGGGCTAGAAATGACTTGACTTGTCGCATATTCTATTTCATATTTAGAATTGCGTATACACCCTACTGCTTAGTTAATTGTTGTGCTTGGACTAGTATCCTTAGGACACTGCATTATTATTGACGGCTTATGTTGCACGAGCACTGATTGTATGCCACACACACCGTCAATAATTTCCATGACACGCACAACACTTATACATATGTGATATTGGATTGCTTAGGGACATTGAGACATGATCCTTATTTTCATTGTGCATATGACATATAGCATACCTGTATACCTACATGCATACACATATGCCCTGACATGCTTACATGCTTGTTACCCATATACCTATAGGGTAGTATACCATTAGTAATAGGTATATACAGATACGAGACATAGCTACATGTACATATGGTATACATACATATACCTGGAGGGTATTATGGATAGGTATAGAGACATACCTTGCTACAGATACTTTTACATCATACATATTTACATATGGACACACATATCTTGCTATACCGACTGTTGGGGTAAAAATTTGCACCCCGGTTGACCAAGTCAAAGTCAAAGTCAACCCCAAACCAAACGGGCCCATGCCCAGGTCGAGTCCGAGCATGAAGCGGCCGGCCCTCTCCCATGCCAAAATGAAATTATGTAATAAATAATTTTTATGTAATTTTTTATGCATAAATGTAAACAAAATGGGCATAAAGCCAAATTTTTGTAAGCCCATGGCTTATGTGCAAAAAAAATGGCACATGAGCCATGGGATGGGCAAAATGCCATTTTGCAAAGCCCAAGGGGCTATATGTAAATATGTAAGCCTATATAGGGCAACATGATGATGGATAAAGTAATACTTTTTATTTCCCCCAAAAAAAACTAGGGTTCTTTGTGCCTCCTGCTCCTTCTCCAAGGTTCTAAACCTTCTCATTTCTTTCGAATTAAATCAAGAGTTTTACTCTTTCTTTTCCAAAACTAAGTAGTTTTCCACCACAAAACCCACAAAGGGGAACTCAGATCTGCCATCAAATCTCAGAAAGGAGAGATTTTTAGATCTCACATCTCTTGATCTTCAAGATCCGGCCAACAAAGGAAGAAGAAGGAGACCCATCTCCAGAAACCTCACTTTGGGGAAGAACTAGGGCTCAAGGGGAGAAGCCCTTCATCAGCTTCAAAACATCTTAGGAGTTTAACTCCTCATACACGCGCGCGCGCGCGCGCGCGCACACACACACACACACAGAGACACAGAATAATAAGTGCTCCTTTCTGGGAGTACAACTCCCATTGCAGAGACCAAGTCCCTTTTGCTGCTCGAGCGCCCATGTGTTGACACGTGGTGCGCCAACACTCTAGCGTCCAGAGCGCTAGCGCTCGAGCGCCCACTTGCTGACACGTGGCGCACTAGCGCGCTTGCGCTCAGAGCGCTAGCGCCCGAGCACCCACGTGCTGACACGTGGCGCGCTAGCGCTCTTGCGCCCAGAGCGTTAGCGCCCAAAGCGGTAGCGCCCTAGCACCCACGTGCTGACACGTGGCGCGCTAGCACTCAGTGCGCTAGCGCCCGAGCGACCACGAGCTGACACGTGGTGCGCTAGCGCTCAAAGTGCTAGCGCTCTTGCGCTAAAAGCGCTGGCGCTGGTCCCATGCATCCTTTGGATGCCTTTCCCCCCTCTTATATATATACATATATACATACATATGTACACACATACTCCACGACACTGCTCCTATTGGAAAAAAATTTCTAACGGGGCGGTGCCCCGCACCACACAAGGGGCCTGCTAGCCCCCTTGACCCCCAGCCCGCTATCCGGGTAGCGGGACCCCCGTAAAAACTCTGCGTGGCTCCCGATATATCCAAAACCCCCTTTCAAGACACAACACATGTACACTGCACATTGAGTTCGCATGACCAGTTTAACCCGTCAATTGGAGGTTCCCTCGCTCCAAAGGTGAGGGGTAATTAACGACAGCTTAGTCCGCGGTTGCCGGAGATTCGGATCCCCATAATCATTAAACCCCGGCCTACCCTAGGCAGGGGGAATCTGTAGTACGCCTGACAAGCGCGCGCGTATTCCCATCTCAATGGGGTGACGAAAAACACCCTACACCGACATGGTTACGCTTACCTTGTTATAGCTACATGTTCACCTGTATATGATGTTGCATCTGATTTCGGAGAAATCAGGAACCGCATGATATATTTAATAACTAGTTGCAGTTAAATAGTGGTTTTCCTTTATATGCTCATACCACTGTTTCATGTTTGCATATATTACATCCATGGATTTCATATGATGTCCTCTGATAATTTTACTCCTAAGTATACATAACAGTGGAATGGGACGCTGTTATATATGCCTATACACATATATTAGTGGAATGGGACACTAATATATGTGTATTGATTCACGCATTTATACTTATTCATTACATGATGTTTTCTGGATTTGAGGATCGTGGTGGTTTCATGAAATTATGCAAGTGTTCTTATTCTTTATTTGATATTTGGATGCATCCACTCAGAGATTTGTTTTAAACCGATACGTGGATCACGGGTGTCGATACCGGACACTTACGATTCGAGGAACGTATATACCAATACGTGGAACACAAGTGTCGAGGTGAGACACTTGGGTTTCGAGGAACGTATAGATATGAGAAAGACCGATACGTGGATCACGGGTGTCGATACCGGACACTTACGATTCGAGGAACGTATATACCGATACGTGGAACACAAGTGTCGAGGTGAGACACTTGGGTTTCGAGGAACGTATAGATATGAGAAAGACCGATACGTGGATCACGGGTGTCGATACCGGACACTTACGATTCGAGGAATGTATGGATATGAGTATTTTTGTGTCAATGCTAGACACTTGTTTCATTATATTTTTGGGTATCGATATTGGACACTCACTTTATATGAAACTTACTTGATATTGAATTCAGGATATATGAGATTCACTTGATATTGGATACAGGATATATGAGATTTATTTGATATTATATACATTCAGGATTTGTGAGACTTACATGATATGAGAGCCAATTTGGGGGCTGATTTGAGGAAATTGGGATTTGGATTGTCTTGATGGACTTTGGTCCTACCACGATGTCAGGATTCCATGGAAATGACATGTTTCATCCCATACTTCGCATTTATTTTTTATGCACTGCTTCATGTATTAGTTGTATCTGCCAGAGTACCTTTCATGACTGTTGCATATATACATTGTCATATCATCGCTTCATGTATTAGTTGTACCTGATAGAGTACCTTACATGATTGTTGCATACAGATTGTTATATTTCTGCTTCATGTATTAGTGATATCTGCTAGTGTACCTTTCATGACTATTGAACATATATGACTTTTATTGCTATTAGCTTGCATATGTTAGATTCGCGCTGTACGTGCATACTTGCGATTACCTGCATATGTTATTTACTATTCACGAGTTGGCAACTCACCCCCGTTGTGCCACAGTGCTTGCAGGTTGTTCTTTAGAATAGTCGAGACAGGCTATTCATCTATCATATTATCTTTTGCTGCGGATACCGCATCAGCTCACAGTGTGCAGTTTGCTTAGGTGGGTTTTGTGGTTATTCGTTGTTGTATTGTATATTCGTTGTATCCTTGTACTCTCCATCTACTATGTTCATGTTGACTTAGAGACTTGGTGAGGACGATATTGTATATTATTTTGTGACCGGGTTGTCTTTTATACAGTTTCCATTTTATCTTCTTTTATTTCTTCGCTACGGCGTCGTATATCTGTTGTGGTGGTTGTTTTCCGTCTTTTGGCGTGGATTTGCTCCCGTTGGGGATACTTTACTTTATATTTATGTTGAACCCATTTTTGGGGTTGGTTTTTACAAAGGAGGTGCTGCCGAAATTTTCAAGAGAGTAAATTTGACTTAAAGAATTTATACTTGAGATTTTCAAAAGTTTAAACAATGTTTCTTATCTTTTCTTGTCTTTTAATGGTTTAGATTTCTGGGTTTTGGCTTTTTTTTACTGCGTTACGCCTGTAGACATTGCGTAGTATTAGGGCCGTCACGTGCCAATTTCGGGTCGTGACAAAGTTGGTATCAGAGCGCTAGGTTTTACCTTTCGGAGTGTAGGATGACCTTGGTATGATGGAGTAGGTAGGTTAAGCAGAGTAACGTAGTGTGTGTATGTCCGCGGCATACTCACGATGTGGTACTCCGCCTAAAGTGACCTAAGTACAAATTGCTTGAAATTCCTTCCTTGATGACATATCCTTGTGATTCGATTTCCGTGTTCATATCGAATCTTATTTCTATTTATATCCTTTGCCGCCGATGACTATGGGGACTCAGAGTGATGCAGCGAGGGCCGAGGTTAGGATTGACTCGGGTAGGACGAGGACTGACCAGGATGGCACGCTCGTTGCACAGGAGCTGATGGATCCGCCATCGACAGATAGTATCGCTAGGCTTGTGGCAGAGATGCAGGACATGCGCCAGACGATGAGTTCATTGGTTGAGGCCGTTCGAGCGCAGCAACATGAGGTTGTCACTCCTGTTACCCAGTAATTCCTTGCAATCAGCATGCAGCATTCCGTCACCTACATAGCACCAGTGGATGCTGCCCCAGTTGACGAGACACGTATTCCAGAGACTTTGAGAGTTCCGGAACCGTGGAGGACTCGTACCGGTGTACCAGCTCAGAGACAGAGGCCTAGTCATCGAGACAGATTTCGTGACCGTTGCAGGAGTAGCAGAGGTTTAGGACGATGACAGTCGTTCAGCTCTCATCCCCAGGAGGGTCAGCAGTCGTCGCGTGGATGTTTCTGGTGCGGGAGTCTTCAGCACTTCATCAGGGATTGTTCCTTAGCACCGCGTCAGATTCGTACTCGGAGAGGTCGTAGTCGCGAAAGGTTCGCTCAGAGGGGTTTGGTTAACCGAGGAGGATTTCAGCCAGTAGCGGGTAGAGGGCAGACACGAGAGTTTGCTTCTACTCATCGGGACGCGAGGGCGTCCAATGGAGAGTTTTCAGGTATTCTAAATTTGTATGTTCTTTGATGTACTTGTTGTTTTACACACTTTGTGCTATGGTTGGGACGAGAGTCGGTTAGCTAGATCAGCCGTTTGTTGTGTTAACTTCTGTCAGCGATTCTTTTGTTGCGCGACACGTGTTTCAGTCGTGTGCCATTCGGTTAGGAGATAGAGATTCGTTCGTCGTTTTGATCCTTCTAGAGATGTTGGATTTGACGTTCTCCTGGGCACGGACTGGTTACTTACGTGCTATGCGTCTGTGGACTGCCGTAAAAAAACAGACAGGGTTTGTTTTCCCGGCGAGTCAGTTCTTGTTGTGCATGGGAGGGCAGTGGTGCCGCCTCACACAGCTTGAACTCAGCCTTTTTCGCTAGTCGGCTTTTGAGGAGAAGATGTCGAGGATTCTTGGCGTTCATTCGTGATACCGGAGCCACAGTGGTTTGTTGGACCGGCTTTCCTTCGTGCGAGAGTTTTCCGACGTTGTTCCAGATGAGCCGGCGAAGCTTAGGGAGCTTAAGGATTAGCTGCAGAGTTGTTTGTTGGGGGGCTTGTGCGTATGAGTGTTTCGCATTGGGGAGCTCCTATTTCGTTCGTCAAGGAGAAGGACGGCAGTTGAGGTTGTGTATGTTGGATATGTATGCCCTAGAGGCCTGTCTTGTATAGGATACTAGGCATGTATATGTACAGAAACAATCTTTGCTCGAAATGATAGTATGCTATCCGGTTTATCTTTATCATAACATGTGATGTGTTGATGAAGCCCTTAGGACTATGCTTGACTACCAGGATTATGATGAGATCATACTAGTGGGACCTGGGCAGTCTACAAGCATATCCTTCAATAGTTCCTAGTCGAGGGTATATCGAGACAGGGCATCGGTATTACCAGATTAGACTAGTGTGTACGTTTCTTGACCCTGAGGGCGATGGTTGATTCCACAACCATTGATGTTTGACATCAAAGATTGTACACATGTGCTCATTGGAGAATGGGTACACCGAACAGGACTCGCTGAGAACTCCTAGATGGTATATATACCTATTGTCAGATAGCAGTTCTCTAGCGACACTTGTACAGGTTAGTCTGTAGACCCAAGATCGTCATAGAGTCTTGTGTGATTCCCACTGTACTTTAATTTCCTCCCTACTACGGATCTATTGAGTCGTGCAAACAGGTGGATTTTGGGTACAGTCCCGAATCATATGGAGACAGTGAGCGATAGGAGGGGTTTCGTCTCTCCCGGTATAGGGAGTTGATGTCGCGCTATGTTTGATCGGCTATAACACCTAAATCCCTGGCCAGAGTTCTCGAGGTTTACTGATAAGTGTTATCAGTAGTTCCTCGAACTGTTATGAGCCACAAATCAGCATGACTTATAAAGTTACTGGGGTCTGACATTTACCACCCCTAGACTTCATTTGCGACGTATCAGACGAAGAGACCGGACTGTACGGTAAGTGTTGCTTGCAGGCTCGTAAGGGTTGTGATGAGTTCGCTCGTTGGCCACCTTTTCGTCATGTACCTGGGTAGCAGTTACGCACAGCTAGTGCCACTGACGTGCTTGTGGTTAAACCCACTGCCAGCGTACTGTCGAGTCTTTAGAGTCCCACACAGAGAGTTCCCTCGTTCAGGCGAAATATGTAGAGGCTGTAAGTTGTTATGGCGGCCGTAAGCTGTTACGGCAGGGTTTCGATTATGTTCCTGTAATTATTACAGGAATAATAATCGAAAGGATAATACTGGTGGACTTTGGTTTAAGCCAGATACCGGTATTATATTATTGGATTAATTGTATTCGTATTTTTCGGATACGGGTATACAGTATACGGAGGAGGGGTATTTTTGTAATTGTTGCAAGAATACCTTCTAGAAGGTGCCACCTCATAATGATATCATAATGACATCATTTATTTTATGAAAATAAATAAATGAGGTGTAAATTAAAAAGATACAAGCATGGTTGAAATGATGGGTTTTATTTCTTATATAGTTTTGGAGTTACTATTGAAGCATGGTGCTAATTTATATAATGCATGCTTCAATTATTTCATTTAGTGCTATGCCCTTTTTCATCATGCTTGAACTCTTTAAATCATGACAAACACTTACTCCTTCTCATCTCCTCCTTCTCCTTCTTCTTATAAATAGCTTCACATGAGATGTGAATGTTAAGAAAATCAAGAGAAGGTTAAGAGAAAGAAATGCTAAAGATTTCAAGTTAATCCAATACACTCATCTCTACATAATCCTAGTGACCTATTCTAGCAAAATTGGTCTCTAGGTTAAACTCTTGTGAAGAGTTTCTAGCTCGCACGATAACTCTCGGGTGGATCATCTAGGTCTTGGGTGGCCGGAGATCGAAGACATCGGCAACATCTAAAGGAGCTAAGGAGTTCATCAAAGAGAAGACCCGAAGGACCGTATCATTAAGGTATAATCCCTAACATAGTAGATAAGATCTCTAGTTAGGTTTTTCTAGTTGTGGTTTAGACAAGATCTTCGGTTAAGTGCGTGTTGTATGCCAAGAAAATTTTCGTTCACCGCTTCCGCCGCGCCACAAGAGTTGTGGGAGCTGCAACACACACTAACATGGTATCAGAGCCTAACTAAACCACAATTAGATGCTAGCCAAAAGTTAGAAGCTCGATCGACAGTTTTTTCTCTCGAAAACTCGTATTCTGCCCTTGCTGCTGTCAGTTTTTGAAAGTGTTCCAAAATTAATTTGACTTGTTTTAAAAATACAAGCAGGGTTTTCTAAGAACACTGTAGAAATTCGGAGTCCTAACTCGACTAAAGCGCCGTGGATCCGCGGCCAAACCCATGGTTTGGCCGCGGATCCGCCGCCGAGTTGAGGCCGCGTCGACTCAGTTTTCTACAGTGATCTTATATTGAGGAATTAGGGTTTTGGGGATATGTAGAATTTTACAAAGGTGTTTGTACAGGGACATGTCAAGTGTTGGCATGGTTTAAAATTATCGATCGAAATTATTATAGTGTTTGGCTAATCGGGTTTTCATTTTTGTTATATGTGTTTGAAACGTCCGCTAATTGCTATATGACGATTAGTGGGGGTTGCACATATGGATATCATGAGATGGTATGTGTATATGAATGTGTTGGATCGTCGTGATGAATGGCCGGGGGGTGTGAGAAGAGCGTTTTTCCTTTTCTTTCATTCCATGTAATTTGTAAAAAGCCATGTAATATTGTTTTACGGGGTACATCCGGGATGAGGTTGTAACCAACGTTGTATAATTTCTTTTTACTGTTTTTGCTCCTAGGATAGACCCAAGGTGGGGTGCACAAACTATCGGGTTTTCGAAGTGCCGAGTGGCCTACTCAATTGTTGAGGGAGGTTGCTACACTTTGAGAATTTGGCGGGTAGTTTGCCGCACCCGTAGGGGTCTAAGGGGGGTTTTTGGCTATTCATCACGACCGTGGAATCCGTCTTTCATTAAGGGCTTGAATGAAATACGGAATTCCTAGTATATCCAATGTATTCATCCGTGATCTGAAATGGTTATATTTATATATGAGATATATAATAAAAGTTGCTTATGTTTTGCACCCGCACTAGTCCAGCCCCCGCTCTGCCGTTAGTTAAGTAACCTAACGGTGCATGACGGGACCCAGTAACGAATGCGGATGGCATAAGCGTACGTTCTATTTTTTTGTTTCTTTTCTGTGATGTTTAGAAAACGTAAATGATGGGACAACATTAATGTGATTAATGATAAGAGAGAAACCTAAAGATGTTGTAGAATCAAATGTTTTAAAAGGGTAACTCTAGCTTTTGTTTTGCATAATGGTGTTCTTGAATATCCTGCACCTCATTCGATGAGGAAAGGGCCGAGATCCCTTCACCGGGAGTGACCCCTTTAGCGAAACTGGAAAATATTACAAAGAACTCGTTTTGATTTTATAGTTGATCTAACTTTGCTTTGCATCGTGGTATTTACATATCCAGCACCTTATTCGATAAGGAAAGAGCCGAGATCCCTTCACCGGGAGTGACCTCTTTAGCAAAATTAGAAAGATACTACAAAACCATTCGATTTTTAAAACTGGGGCTTAAACCACTCCTTCCCACTCGATTCTACAACGATATCAAGTTCAAAACGTTAAAGGTTTTCATAAAAACCATCCGTTGCCCTCCGCCATTTTAGGAAGCAGAGTACTTAGTATTCGTGCCACGTTTGTTGACCATAGTTAAGGCGTGGTGTACGGTAGCTAACTGGTGAATTCTTACAAAGCATTTGATGCAATCGATTAGGGCATTCTCATGACTTTGTTGACCATAGTTAAGGGTCATGTGGGTGGGTCTAAATTAATCACGAAATGGCGGGTTGAACTTGACTAGTACTTATGATTTGTTGACCATAGTTAAGGTCATAAGTCACTAGGGGTAAAAATCATATCGGAAATTTCAAGAGTTGAAATTTGCAATGAGATTGCATACCTTCTATATGATAGTTGGATCCCGATCCCACTGTAAGTAAAAGTTACTCCCGGGAGAATTTTGCACTTTTCGGTTAACGAACTTGTAGATTGCAATTTATCCTGGCTAGTTTTCTTTTTAGGTTTGAAGGAAAATTTTATAAAAAGCAGTGGGAGACAACAATTAGATAAGATTAATAACCAATCTAATTATGCAAGAGCAATCGCTGAATGACTTCTTTTCTATCTCCTAATAGCAGATACCGATGTCGGGACTTAATCTTTTATTAGACAAAAACAAACTCACTGGACCGAATTACAAAGATTGGCTAAGGAACGTGAATATTGCCCTGACATATGATAAGGTCGGATACGTCCTGACTACTCCAGCCCCTCCTAGCCCAGGCCCTGATTCTTCAGTTGCGGATAAAGAAATCCGCAAGAAATGGGATACAGACTGCGCAACAGCCAAGTGCCTCGCGCTAGCTTCTATGAACAATGAACATCAGAAGCAGCATGAGATGATGGATGTCCAATCCATCTTTCTCCATACAGAGGAGTTGTATGGAGAGCAATCTCGTACTCTCCGATACGAAGCATCTCGAAAGTTGTTTCAGATGCGGATGGCTGCTGGCACGTCTGTAGGTGACCATGTATTGAAGATGATTGGACTTATCGAAGAACTTGAGGACCTGGGTTGGACCATGGAGAACGAGCAGTATGTTGATATTGTTCTACAGTCCCTTTCCCCTGCCTTTGCTCAATTCATTGTAAACTTCAACATGCACAAAATGGAGAAGTCTTTACCAGAACTCCTCAATATGTTGAGGAGTGCAGAGAGCACGCTAAAGGTAGCGAAAACTCCCGCTCTTATTGCTGGGCCATCTTCTTCCTCCATCCCGAAAGCCAAGGCCAAGGGAAAGAAGAAGAAGAAGAATCCCATCAAGCAGAGAGGCGGAGTGAAAAAGGCATCGGGAAGGGACAAGAAAGGGGCTGCTGCGACAGGTCGTGGGGAATGTTTCCACTGCCACCAGACTGGGCACTGGAAGAGAAACTGTGTTAAATACTTGGCCGACCTCCAGAAGAAGAAGCATGGTGATGCTTCCACTTCAGGTGTGTTTGTAACAGAAAACTGTTTTTCAATTAACTCTGCTTCCTAGGTATTAGATACTGGATCAGGATCTCACATCTGTAATTGTCTGCAGGGGCTGAGAAATAGCAGGTTGTTGAAGAAAGGTGATCACACTCTCCGGGTTGGGAATGGTTCCTCAGTACATGCTACTGCAGTGGGAGAGTATCATCTTAGTTTGCTGTCGGGTTCTATATTGGTTTTGAACCCATGTTATTTTGTACCTTCGATGTTATGTAATATTATATCTGTATCGTTGTTGGACAATGCTAGATATAATTTTGTATTGCAATCTAATGTTATGAACATTAACCTTAATCGAGAGTTGATTGGGTATGGAACATTAAATAACGGGATATACATCCTAAATCAGCATACAGTTTTTTATATACAACACGGAAACAAAAGAAAGGTTTCAGACATAAATGAAGCTTTTATTTGGCATTGTAGACTTGGTCATATTAATGAAACAAGACTAACCAAGCTACATAAAGATGGATATTTAAACTCATTTGAATATAAATCCTATGCGACTTGCCAGTCTTGCATCAAAGGTAAAATGACCAAAACTCCATTTACTGGACACGGAGAGAGAGCTACTGAACTCTTAGGCCTCATACATAGTGATGTATGTGGACCAATGTCTACACATGCTGGAGGTGGTTTTTCATACTTCATAACCTTCACTGATGATTTATCGAGATTTGGGCACGTGTTCTTGTTGAAACATAAGTCCGAAGCCTTTGAAAAGTTCAAGGAGTATAAATCTGAAGTAGAAAAACAAACAGGCTTAAGTATCAAGAAACTTCGATCGGATCATGGAGGTGAGTATCTAAGCTCAGAGTTTCTAGATTTCCTAAAAGAGAATGGGATTCTCTCTCAGCTCACTCCTCCGTATACACCACAGCACAGCGGTGTATCGGAAAGGAGGAATCGCACATTATTAGATATAGTACGATCTATGATGAGTGATGCTGAGTTACCAATATCATTTTGGGGGCACGCATTGGAGACTGCGATTTATCTATTGAATAGGGTTCCGACCAAAACCGTGTCTACCACTCCATATGAGATATGGTATGGGAAGAGACCATCTCTTAAAAGAGTTAAGGTATGGGGTTGTCCGGCTTATGTGAAAAAGCAGAATCCAGACAAACTTGAGACACGATCGGTTTTGTGTAAATTTGTGGGATATCTAAAACACTCGTATGGATATCTATTCTACCACAAGGAGGAACAAAGGGTGTTTGTTTCTCAGTATGCCACATTTTTAGAAAATGAATTTTTTACAAATGATACTGTTGGCAATGCGTTAGAACTGGAAGAAGTTCCAGATGCACAAACCATTACCGATGATTTGATTGAACCTAAGGTTTCAATAGAACCTGACATACCTCAGCCACTCCGTAGAACAAATAGGACTTCTCGCCCACCCAATAGATACTACGGTTTTCTAATTGACGGCGATAGAGAAGATTGCATTATGGATGATGATGACCCTACTAGTTTTCAGCAAGCTATCACGAGTGGTGACTCAGTGAAATGGTTGGATGCCATGAGATCCGAAATGGAATCCATGCACACCAACAAAGTATGGACTTTGGAGGCTGCACCTTCTGGAGTAAAACCCATAGGGTGCAAATGGATCTTTAAAAGAAAGATTGGTGTGGATGGTCAGATGGAGACCTATTGTAACACCCGAGCCCAATACTACTATTTTCTATTATTGGTTGAGCATTAAATATTACTCATTTCATTTATCTTGCTTGTTTGGGTCTTACTGTAAAATTTTATCTGGCTAAGTCATTCTGCATATAACAAATTTTGGCACCTAAAATAAAATTGAAAATATTCATCTTGGCCTACTTGACACCCTTAGCCTCGTGGTAGCGTCCGTGCATTGTGTTCTCGTCCCGTTCAGTGAAA
Source organism: Agapanthus africanus (assembly GCA_030015575.1). NCBI lineage: Eukaryota > Viridiplantae > Streptophyta > Magnoliopsida > Asparagales > Amaryllidaceae > Agapanthus > Agapanthus africanus. Next base: position 216,328,758 of record JASDDO010000008.1, read on the forward strand.
CGGGCGAGTTTGGATGGCTACGTGCACATGCGTGTGTCCGTTTTGGGAGTATGCTTTTTTAATGATAAAACATTTCATTTTAAAATTTGGAACCCGCTTAAAATCCTATTATTTGAATTTCGAATTTTTGGACCCAACCCTGGCGCAATTTGGAAATGTTTCATTTGGCGCCAAAATCCTAAATTTTAATATTATTAAAACCTTCGCATATATTTTTTGTAACTAATCTGATATCTTATTATTCATTACCTATCTTTTAAATCTTTAAGTTAACCATATAATATTTTCACAATCTTTTATATCCTTCTCAATTTATGATCTCAGCCAATCGCAACCTCTCCTTTAACCCCGTGGGCCCCACTTTCTCTCTCTCCACTTTTTCCTCTCTCTCTCATATATCCTCTTGTACTTCTCTTTATCATTCTTTCTCTTCTTCATTCATGTCTCGTTTCTCATTTTTTTAACTGTTCTTTTGTTGCCGGAATTCCGTCGTGCCGGTGACGCTTCTCGACGTTCCAGCGAGGTACCCCGACCCGTGTGGTTCTTTTGTTCGTCGTTTGGGTTCATTCCGTGAACCGTGCGCCCGTCGCGTGTTTTCCCCGCCGACGGTTAACGTTCCGTTTTCCCGATTCGCGACCCATCAAGGCAAGTTAATCTTGCTACATGCTATATAATTCATTTTATACCTATTTAAATAAATACCATACCTATAGTTTAAATCTAGTGCCTCATGTTTAATTTTATAACGTTTCGATGTTCCGTTGGCATCCGTTTATATCATATTAAATCTAGATCATGAAAACTTTTCTTGTGACATACTAGATTGCATTATACTGCAACCATATCATTTAAAATATATATCGTCGTAATATTTATTATTATTATCTTTAATTAGTTTATAATTTTCATTTTATAATGTTATACATTTGAAAATCTTATAGTTTACATATGAAACGTCGTTGGAAAATCGGATATGACAAATCTAAAATTTACTGTACACCTTATCTTATAAAATTCATTATAAATCATAGAAAAATCATTAGTATACGTTCTTTAGTTCGTTACGAAGCTAACTCAGAATACTATAAATGTATGAAATATTTACTTGCAAAATAAATTGTTTAAATAACGTAAAATGCAAATGAAAATGTCTCCAAACTGCTGTCCAGGGAAATTCCAGCAGCAAACTTTCAACTTCGAATATTCATAACTTTTTGTAGGGACAACCTGAGATGCTTATACTTATAAAACTGAAAACCTTATTGAATTATCTTCGTTTTGGTATAAGACACGTCTGTTTTGGAGAACGTTTGTTATTTTTAAGCTATTTTACAAATTAGGGTGACGCTGAATTTCTGAACGGAACTTTCTTGTGTTGGTTAATCAATACCACTTTTATAGTTATTAATCGCTTTGAATATGCTATCCATATTATTATTTATATCACATATTGCTTAGTTGTACATCCCACGTTTCCATTTTATAGTTTTATAACTTTTCGGATACCCGTTTGCATCCATCGCATTTAAGATACATATAATTGCATCCATAGATCACATTACTACATAATAATGTGATATTAACACTCCATGTTTAATAAATTGCATCCTAATTAATATTGGAACTATAAATGTAACCCTAATCGATAACTGTGCATCCATATCCTTGAAATTATATCTATTTGCATATCATATTACATGTTCCAGTTTATTGTTCTGATAGTACTCATGCTTGTTTATTTATACACATGTTTATGATAGTTTGATTATGAGCACCCACATGACATCTTATGCATCCTGACATGACCTGTTACACTTCCTACTTGACATGACATGGTACCGTACACTCTTGACATGACATGACACCTTTATACATTACCTGGCTTGACCTGATATACCATGACCCGACCTGTTACCTGATCTCATGCCTGATGCCAACAAACCTGACATGGAGTCCTCATGGACCATTCCTGTTGTCTATACAGACAAACCTGCTTTTACCTGATCCTGTGTTGGCATTAGTTCTTGATTACTGAATACCTGACTCGACATACATAACTTGGGGGTATGGGGAAATCAAAGGTGAAACCGACTTGTAACTCAACAGTTCGATACCTGTTCTGATCAGTCTTACGGGCTAGGCCAGCCCCGGAGTGATGATGCTGACATCACTCACCCATCCTGCTACTTGTTACTGCCTAGCGGCACGTCTCGGATTCAGCCCCGAGAATCTTGACCGTGGTCCCGGGCACGCACGGGATACTATTGAGTTACATCGACGAATCATCAATTGATTTCAAAGACTTTAGAATAGAAAACCTGATAGAACAGTTTCGTTACCCACTGCACACTACCCTGCACTGTTGTTTCATATTATTGTTTTATTCATGTTTATTTCTGCATTGCTTATTACCATGTTCATATTATTGGTTGACATGACGCGCCGACGTCTGGGTTTTGCATGGCCCAGATTCTTTACCACTGTCGCCGACCGAGCAGGAGTACTTCAGCCAGCAGGCTGATTTGTGAGTTCTGTAGTGATTAGTTTATTTATTGCATTTTATTTCCAGATGTGAGCCCGCATTATGGGACATACTTTTCTATTATTGTATTGGATCATTTGCTTCCGCATTCATTTATCATTGACTCTTGTTATTCTGGATTTGGACATGTGTTAGATAGTTTTTATCTTGTTCTTGATATCTCTACAGCCGTAATGTGACTGTGGATGGATACTTCCTACCCACAGGTAGCATGGTTGGCTATGTCACGTGCCCAATCTTGCGTACTCTGGGAAGCGGGGCGTGACATGGTTCTTTTGGTATCAGAGCCATAGGTTAGTCGGGTTGATTCTTTTGTAGTTTGGTATTATACCCAATACACGAATCAGAATACCCGTGTTTAGGAAACATGTCCTGCCACCTTGACCGTTTTACCATTCTTGAATCACATTCTTCCTGATTATATCTTTTACGATGTGCAAACTTCCTTTTCATATCGATTCGAAAACCTGATTCCTTGTTATCTCTAGGACTTAGGCGACTTGGGTAGAGTTATGTAATTGTGGCTATGATACCGCGGCATAGTTACAATGCGGCAATCTATTTAAGTATCTTGGAGTTCTAGCCTTGATTTATATTCAGAATCTATCATCATGCTAATGTTGGGTGTTTTGAGTTCAGGAATATGGCCTGTAAGAATTTGAAGACGTACCAAGGCGTGTGGACGAAGCCGCCATGCTTGGAGTGATAAGGGGAATGCTAGAGAATCAAAAGAAATAGACCGAGCTGATCTAGCAGCAAGCGGACTCGTTTTAGGAAGGTTTGCAGATCGTTCAGCAGTCTGTGGACAATGTTGGAGCTAAGCCAGTTGACCGAGTAGGGACAGTAGTAGATTTTTCAGACGTTTGGGTCCGTATACATTTACTGGATTGGAGGAGCCGTTGCCAACAGAGCAGTGGCTAGTTGACACAGAGAATTTTCTTATTGCGGCATAGATTCCAGATGAGAAAGAGTTGATGTGGTGCACATTCAGCTAGTGGATTACGCCCGAGAGTGGTGGCTTGTGGAGGAGACCCGCTTGCCCAAGCCGATCAGTTGGGCGGAGTTTTCTAAGAGTTTCCTGGAGAAATTCTTCCTGCAGACTGCACGGGAGGAAATGGAAGAGAAGTTCATCGGACTAAAGCAGAAGGGAGCAATCGTAGATGTGCATGCAGCAGAATGGACGAGACTCGGTAGTTTCGCTGGACCTTTAGTTACCAACGATGCAGACAGGGCACGGAGGTTCATGCGCAGCCTGGACGTGGACATCCAGAGGCAGATTGCCTCCCTGGGTTTGACCACTTCCTCACAAGTACTTGCGGCAGCCGAGAGCAGCAGGGTTTATCTGGGATGAAGGGGAGTTTTTCTGTCGGGCCAGTCGAGTTTAGGGCTAGGCCGGCAAATAATATTCTTGAATCAATCGAAGTGATGAAAGTGAAGAGTCGGCTGTTGTTCGCGATTTTATGGACGTATTTGAAGATATACCGGGTTTACCGCCGAAGCGAGACGTGGAGTTCGCAATTGACCTTATTCCTGGTGCAGCGCCAGTATCTAAAGCGTATTATCCAATGGCGCCAGTAGAGTTGGAAGAAGTAAAGAAACAGGTTGCTGAATTGCTTGAAAAGGGTTGGATTCGAAGCAGTAACTCGCCTTGGGGAGCTCCAGTTCTTCTAGTAAAGAAGAAGGATGGCACAAGAAGGATGTGCATCGACTATCGAGAATTAAACCGGGTGGCTATCAAGAACAAGTACCCGATCTCTCACTTTGGAGAACTTTTTGAGCAGCTTAGTGGCGCGAGGGTATTCTCGAAGCTGGATTTACGATCCGGATATCATCAGGTCCGAGTGAAAACAGAAGATATTTGCAAGATGGCGTTCCGAACTCGGTATGGACATTACGAGTACTTAGTGATGCCCTTCGGAGTAACGAATGCGTCGGCAGTATTCATGGACTTGAGGAACCGAATCTATTCACCGTTCTTGGATCAGTTCATTGTGGTATTCATTGACGATATTCTGGTTTACTCGAAGAGTTTTGAAGAGCATGCTGAGCATTTGAAGATCGCACTGCAGACGTTGAGACAAGAGAAATTGTATGCAAAGATGAGTAAGTGCGAGTTTTGGCTGGAGGAAGTAAGGTTTTTGGGGCATGTTGTGTCTGGCGATGGCATTGCCGTTGATCCAGAAAAGATTGCAGCAGTTCGAGATTGGCCTATTCCAAAGAATGTTGCTGAGATAAGAAGTTTCCTTGGATTAGCCGGATACTACAGGAGATTTGTGGAGAACTTTGCTCGTCTGGCAGAGTCGTTGACCAAGCTTACGCGCAAGGAGGTACCTTTTGTATGGGCGGATAAGTGTGCGTTAGCTTTCGAGACGTTGAAACAGAAGTTGATAACCGCCCCTATCCTGACCGTACCAGACAATTCCGAAGGACTGGTGATTCACAGCGACGCATCTGGGAAAGGATTGGGATGTGTTTTGATGCAGCATGGGAAGGTTGTAGCATACGCATCGAGATAGTTGAAGACCCATGAGAAGAATTATCCAACTCATGACTTGGAGCTTGTGGCTGTGATTTTCACTTTGAAGATTTGGAGACACTACCTTTTGGGCGAAAGAGACGAAGTTTTTACAGATCACAAGAGTTTGAAGTATGTGTTCACTCAGAAGGAGTTGAACATGAGGCAACGCAGATGGTTGGAGCTGATGGCCGACTACGACCTTGATCTTAAGTACCATCCGGGAAAAGTTAACGTCGTGCCGGATGCGCTTAGTCGGTTACCAGCGATTCAGGTATTGACTACACAGAGGGAGATCATTGCGGATTTTCGAAGATTTGACTTGGAGGTTGTGCTACCACATTCTACGGGACAGTTGATGCAGTTGCAAGTACAGTCGTCCTTAGTTGAGAAGATTAAAGCGGCACAATCGCAGGATCCTAGACTGCAAAAGTTTCGAGAGCAGGTTGAAGCCGGACTACGAACAGATTTACTGGTCTACGATGATGGTTCGTTGAGGTATGGTAGCCGTGTGTGTGTGCGCCAAAGGGGGATGTGCGTGAAGAGATTAGGAAGGAGGCACACAGTTCAACTTACTCTGTACATCCAGGAGGTACAGAGATGTACCAAGATATTCGACAGCATTTCTGGTGGGAAGGTATGAAACGGGAAATTGCTCGCTTCGTGGCTAAGTGCTTGGTATGTCAGCAAGTCAAGGCTGAACACCAAAGGGTTGCTGGTTTGTTGCAACCACTTCCGATTCCTTAGTGGAAGTGGGAACTGTAAGTGCACGGCGGCGCCCCGGCCGTCAGTCCGACGGCCAAATGCGGAAACGGTGATAAACTTTAAAATTTGCGGACTTAGCAAACCGGCACCACCGCGCACTAAACACCCGGATCGTAACCATTAACAAGTCTAAGCTACTAACTAGATAGGGAAGAGAGATATACCGACAGATCCGAGTCCTCCGGTCTTTTCGTCGTCGTCCCGATCTCCTGCGGAATGTCCCGTCTCCTCCTCGTCGCCGGAAATGCACCACATCGCCTACTTCTTTTACGGGCTCCCACCTCAATGCCGAGGCAACTCGGGCACGAAGCCGGCTACTCGACGTGCCCAAGATCCGTTGTAGAATGTGTAGTACTCAAATCTCACTTTGGGGTTGTAGGAATTGCCTTTTGGTGGAGGGATGAACTATGGAGTTTGGAGATGGAACTTGTGGATATTTGGGAGCATGAAATGGACCAAATACCCACCCCCAAAATTTTGGACAGCCCTCTCTCATGCTTGGGCCGGCCACTACAAGTGAGGGGAGGGTGAGGAAAAATGAGAGAGAGACCAAAAATCATAGGAGCCAAACTCATATCATGTAAGAGAGAGAGAGGAAGCTATCATGCAAATAGAAATGATCACTAGGAAAGCCACACTCCATCAACAAATCATTAACAACCATGATGACTCAAAAAGTCATGCCATCATGAAGATAAAAGTCAAGCAAGGTCAATGGATGGGGCTTCATCATGAAAACCATCATGATACAAACATATGCAAAGACCCCCTCCACAAAATGCTTATTTGCAACAATGCAAATAAACCCTCCTCCACCAATCTTCGGCCAATGAACGGAACAAAGGAAATCGGCCGAAACGGAAAGGAAACTGGCAACTCCAGAAAACTGGTCCCGTAATAAATTACAGGAAAACCCCGATACAGTGCATACACACTCGCATCTGTATTTCGACCGAAATACAAATGCAATGAGACAAAGTCTACGCTGTACTATACTAGGATCCGGCTTATACCAAAACTGGCTAGTAATATCTGTTCGATCCTGATCCGTGCAATACCGCACGTATCTGATCGAACCCTGCCATATAACCATACGGCCTATAGTACATACTGTCCGATCCTGATCCGTGCAATACCGCACGTATCTGATCGGACCTTGCCATATCTCCATACGGCCTCTACAACCTTTCGCCCGAAAGCTGAGTAACTGAATGTGGGGGACTCTAAAGACTCGTCAACACCTTGGTTGTGGATTTAACCACTAGCACGTCAGAGGTATAAGCCAATACGTAACGGGCTACCAGGTATTGACTAAAAGGGATGTCTGTGAGCGAACTCAGCCTGACAACCCTACTGAGCCTGTCAGTGACAATATCCGAACAGTCCGGTCCGTTCGTCTATGAGCATCGCATGGCGGGTCTAGGGGGTTGGTAAAAGTCAGACCCCCAAAAGCGGTACAAGTCGTGTCGGAGTGTAGCCCAGAACACCCTGAGATACTACTGGAATACCTACCAGTAAATCTCCTTGCCTCGGCCGAGGGCTTCGTGTAATGGCTCTCCTAGACACAGCACGACCTCACCCCCAATACCGGGAGAGACGAACCCCTGAAGATACGCTCACTGCCTCCATGTGGCTCGGGACTGTACCCAACTAAAAACTGTTTGCACGACTCCTTTGAGCCGTGGTAGGGTAGTAATTAAAGTACAGTGGGAACTCACACAAGACAAATGACGATCCCCAGGTCGATGAACTAACCTGCACACATGTCACCAGGGAACTGCCATCTGACGTCTGGTATATGACCAACTAGCATGTTCCCGGCGAGTCCTGTCCGGTGTACTCATAACCCAATGAGCACCTGTATACATCTTAGGTGATCCAACTGACACCAGTGGCTTGTGAGACCGGCCACCGCCCCTCGTCGGGGTCTCGACTGTATACACTAGTCTACTATGGAGTATCGATGCCCTGTCTCGAAACTCACACGACTAGGGACCATTTAAGGATATGCTTATAGACCCCAGCTCCCACTTATATGATCGCCCTCATACTGCTGGTGGTCAAGCAAGAATCCTAGGGGCTCTATCAACGTGTAATAGCGACTTGTCAGGTCACCTAAAACAGTACACGATGATAAAGGTAAACCAGATAGCATACTATCATCTCGAGTAAGACTGTCCTACCGGGATAGGTCCTCCATCAATCATTGCAATCACGTACCTGTGATCCAATAATTGACTCTGAGGGCATTATCTCCAACAATCTCCCACTTGCACTCAAGGCTAATTATTGCGATGTCGTATACTCACAGCCCGTGTGATACCGAACACCCAACTCCTCTACTAGTCAGTCTCACAAAGCTCGTTTGCGAAACTATTGCGTTCGAGGAATAGCCTCAGTGAGTGGATCTGCCTTGATGTCTCTTTCTATGTCTCTCTATATCTCAAGTTCGCGGAGAAACCCATCTCCCGAAATGAGCAATACCTGTCTTAGAATGTGTCTGGATGTCTGATGGGACATAGCTCATAAATGAACTCCAAATCCAAACTTCTTAGACTGTATCATCAACTGAACTTAATCAGTATCCTGCGCCATGCCTCCCTCAGTATTGCCTTGGACCACCTGTCTAAAATACTGCCCCTCGTCAGAGGGAAAACTATAACTCTGACAACCTCCTTGTCGTCCATGTCACCTTGGAAGCCTGGAATGATAACTGTCTCATGAATGAGGCTGTCGTTATCATATCCCTAGAACATTCACTTATGTTCTAAAACTGCTTCCGACTGTTTCTCCAGGATTGGATTAATGTCAACTTATTGCACCTACTGCAAGAACAACATCTGGTGTGGTACTTGACATCTCATGATTGACTCAATTGCCTAAGCAAGTGATCTGCCAATCATGCGCATCCCTCTCTACTTTAGTCTGTAAGACACCTTTAGAGAGGGTGACTCCATCACCTGCAGGTACACTACCGTGCCAGGAGTCGTCCATTCTAAATACTCTTAGAATGCTATCTAAGTACCCAGATTGGGAGACTACCCAAATCTAGATCTAAAACCATAGATCTAGTAACCAGTATGTCTGACATAATATCCAAATCCCATATGGAGAAAACACTGTGTGACGACCAAAGGATAACCGATTGTAGTATAGGAGTTTCTTTTCCTATTCTGTGTATGTCATCCAAATACCAGGATATCACACCCTACTACCTTCTCAACAGATCCATCCCCTATTCTGATGAAGTCAAACCCATGACTGTCACGTCAGAAATAGATGATCTATCTCCGCTATATTTGCTTTAGTCTATAAATAGACATAGGCTACCTGTCCACCAATGCTTCCGCTGCTCCCACTGACTACGGCAACCCTCTGGCAGAGTTATATAGACATACACTTCTGAAGCGAGTTCAGAACGACGCTATACTCATCCTCCTGCCGGGTCTCGTAACCTGGAACAACAACAATGGCAATTGTGGGTAAACAAGAACTTCCCTGTCACCGTCCTTGAGGATACCGGAGTACCTCTCGGGCGCCTGAAGTTACCCACCTTATCTGCGGAGTGGCCAATGGAATGTCAATCCAGATTGAATCTTTAGGTTCCTTATCAAATCTTCAGTAATCGTTTGTGGTTCTGGAATCACTTCCAGTTCTACCATACTCCCACTACTGTTTTCTGAAAAAAATCCATTTTTAATAAAACTGTGGCGAGTCTAGAACAATATTGCTATTGTTCATCCAGATGGTAGAAAGTTAACCCACAAACAGCCATTACAGAAACGTTCCTTGAGTTGTCCAGTGTCTGGTTTTAATCATAAGCTGGACAACTCCCCGTACCTTGTCAAGATACGAACTGTTCTATATCCCATATAGGACCAGAGGCACTGATTTAACTGAACCAGATCCAAATCATGCAACTGTCCCCAGTGCATGTCAGCTAAAATGGAAGGAGGCCGATCAGCGTTACTCAACTTAGGAATGCTTCCAATTATGAGTAACCTGAAAGAGAAGCAAGATCTCTTAATCATTACTTTCAACTGAATACCATACACAAGTATCTACATCTTCGATCTCTTTGAAGAATCCCGATACTTGCTACACCTGGTTCTCTACTCTATTCAAATACCTATAATTTCTCAAAATTCAGACCCTGTGTTTTCGCGAAACACCTGTCTAAAAACTAGAGAAGTCATAAGTAAACCGAATATAGTACGAGGACCAACCCCTCTGTCCTGATGGACCCTGGACAACATACAATACTCTGTATAAGTCCCTTGAGTCTGAAAACTCATTCACTGTGTGTCGTAGGTTGAAAACTGTACTTATGGTTTTAAGAAGAATTACACCGCTGTTCAATGCTCCTTACCTAACCATCCACTGATATAGGTAAATGTCACAGACATAATTTCAAAAAGGTATGTCTCACTCTATGAAAATAGACGTACAGATATATCAATTTGAAATTGGTGCATAACAGCGGATATTCAAAACCAAATATTTGCCGACCGGCAAACAACCCAGGTGACTTCCTCAAATATCACCGATTACAACGAATCCCGATATAATGAGGATGATCACCCAATTCCCAATAACCTACTCCCACTCATCATCTGTAAAACCATACAGATGTGGAATCAAACCTGGTAAATACATACCCTGGAGTAAGTGTCTAACTGGGAAATCAGTTTTCCTTTAACAGTACACAGTGAAACTGAAACATTGAAATGTTTCGATGGGGTATCCCGGTATTCCTAGTAATGCCTCTTCCAGATTCACGACTGTAATCGTATAATCCTTTGCCACCTCTCCAAATCCCTTCATATGTCTTTAGTCGTTACCTTCTGCACACCCCTTTAGGCCAAATGGTTTTCTTCCTTCCCTACCGTTCGGCACCAGCCTATGGTTTGGAAGAAGACTATCCAATAAGCATAATGGGTGTACTGTCCTAATCCTAGGAACACTCGCAATGCGAGAGAAGGTGAAGATAAAAGACACCTGAATAAATTTTATTCCTATTTCTCCTGAACCAGGATCCATCCCCGAACTGGAACAAGTTCCTTTCGAGTTTGTATATAACCATACGATGGAGTATCCAATAAACTGTGGATCTTCGTAGTGATACGGAGTGTCCTGGAGAAATTCAAAGGTGATTTTAGGATTGGCGAAGAAATACGTGGTTTGGTCATGAATATCTGTTGCAATTTACTTTGCCCTCTTACTAATCCCTTGCTTTGTCTTAACTTAATACCTTCTGCACACCATCGTTATGCTGATTGGTTTTCTTCATTCCCTACCGGTCGGCACCAGCCTAAGGTTTGGAAGAAGACAATCCAATTTGCGTAATAGGTGTACTACCCCTAAACCAAGGAGTACTCGTAACCTGAGAGAGGGTAAAAGGAAAAGACAACTGAATAATCCTATCCGTTTTCTCCAGAACCGGAAACCATCCTCGAATAAATCCCTTCGAGTTCGTATTTAACCATACGATGGTTTTGTCCAATGGAAGTGGACGTTCGTAGTAATACGGGGTGTCCTAGAGAAAAGGGTAAAAGTAGGAGTGGCAATGAGGTTCGCAACTCTGACAATCCAAAAGCCAGTGTTAAGAAGGTTCGGTCAACTTGGTCACTGAGTCATAGTCATAGGGTCGGGTCAATGGTCGCTGCCAAAGAGAGAGAGAAAAGAAACACTCAGCGTGCACTCTAACCTAGATCAGAATGGTTACCAATTTATCTAATCTGGAATCCTCCCACTGTACCTCAAATTCTCCTCCAAACCTGAAAGAAGAATTAGTCGGGGTCACCCGAGGAGTAAACTAACTCATCAGTGGGAATCGGGATCCAACTATCATCGCATGATAACGTGACGGAATCCGCTCACATCATCACACTCTAGAAGGTATGCGCATATCTGGCAAGTTTCAGTTCTTTTGAAACTCCCGACGTGATTTCTGCCCCATGCTCTTATGACCTTGGCGAAGGTCAACAAATCATAAGTCACATGTCAAGTTCTACCCGTCATTATCCAGGGTAAATCTGAATCCACCCGTACAAGCCCTTGACGAAGGTCAACAAGGCTATACGACTGTCCTAAACCAACGCATCTATCTATGCAGCAGAAAGGTAACAAGCAGCTACCATACACTATGCCTTGACGAAGGTCAATAAACATAGCATGAATACTACGTGCTACCCGTCTGAAACGACGGAGGGCTACGAATGGTTTCTGGCGAAAACCTTTAACGTAATGAACTTGATATCGTTGAAGGAACGGATAGCTTTTTGAAAATATAGTGACGAAAACCGTTGCTAAAGAGGTCACTCCCGGTGAAGGGATCTCGGCTCTTTCCCCGTAGAATGGGGTGCAGGATATTCCAACTGAATACCACGGTGCAAAGCAAAAGTAATCGGCTATAGTGAAGTTAATGCCCTGACGCAAACTTTTTGTCCAAGGGGTCACTCCCGGTGAAGGGATCTCGGCCCTTGCCTCGTCGACTGAGGAGCAGGATATTCCAACTGAATACCACGGTGCAAAACAAAAGTGAACGTCTTTGCAATAACAGCTTTTTGAAAAGTGTTCCAACAACATCAGATTAGGTTTGTTTTTAACTTGCATTGATCCGAATCAATGCAGTCCCATCAATAGATCACACCACAAAGAACGAAAATATACTGACGTACGTATATGCCATCCGCATTCGCCATTGGGTCCCGTCATTACCCGTTAGGTTAGCTAACTAACGACAGAGCGGGGACTGGACTAGCGCGGATGTAAAACATATACAACATCTACTAATATATATACCAATATATTATATTTCGCTCAAGGCGTGAAAAGAAATGCAACATCACAGAAAATGTACAGCATCACAGAAACAATACAGATATCTGGGATCCCCGGGTTTCACAGAGCCACTACTGAAACCCGACGTTCCCCTGGTCGTGTGGATAGCCTGTGCAATGAAATCCTAGACCCCTACGGGCGCGGCAAGTCACCCGCCAAAACCTGAAGCGAGGCAGCCCCCTTCAGTACCGTGAATGGACCACCCAGCACTTCACGGAATCCGGCAACTTGGGCACCCCTCCTGGGTCAACCTGTACCCCCTACGAGTGCGGCGAATAGCCCGCCAATCCTAGAGGGAAGCCCCCTCCGTCTCAATGCCATGAGATGCGGGCTTGTTGCCCTCTAGAACCCGGCTATCCGTGCACCCCTCCTGGGGTAATCCTAGTACAGAATGTAAATATACATACAACGGGTACATCGACCACAACCTGGTCGTGCCCCAAAATAATAATACAATCAGGCAGTGACGGCAGTCCACATGTCGGACGCTCGCCCCGCAATATCAAATGTACATAATACAACAGAACTGTACTAGCATTGCAACCAGGCTATCCCCCATGACCGATCCGCAACATCACAGCAAAAACAGAACATCAACGTGAAAGTCACGTTCGCAAATCCGTCTAACCGGGCTATAGCAGTTAGACCGGATTTACCGATCGAGTGACATTCACGGTCGCAGATATAATGTAAATACTGTGAAAAATGTGTTTAAAATATCCGATCAATCAAATTTTAATAAGTGGGCTCCCAAGCATTACTGTAGCAGATTATGAAATTCTGGGCCCAAATTTAATATTCCAAAACCCATATTTTAAGCCCACAAGCCCACTGGAAAAACCTGGGGAGCTGAACCCAAATACCTGCGGCGGAACCGCGGCCAACAAGGGGTTAAGGCCGCGGTTCCGCGGTCGTACGGAGGGTTCAGGGAACCAAAATTTTCCAGTGGTCTTAGGGTACGCTGTACATCATTCTGCAATCACCTGAAAAATTTTTCGAGACCAAAAATTTTCAACAGAAACTGATGCGAACTAAAATGCAGTTTTGGAACATTCGATCGATCGAAACAGAAAAACACATTAAACCAAGCTAGACTAAGTTAATGGCGAGGCTCTGATACCACTGTAAGTGCACGGCGGCGCCCCGGCCGTCAGTCCGACGGCCAAATGCGGAAACGGTGATAAACTTTAAAATTTGCGGACTTAGCAAACCGGCACCACCGCGCACTAAACACCCGGATCGTAACCATTAACAAGTCTAAGCTACTAACTAGATAGGGAAGAGAGATATACCGACAGATCCGAGTCCTCCGGTCTTCTCGTCGTCGTCCCGATCTCCTGCGGAATGTCCCGTCTCCTCCTCGTCGCCGGAAATGCACCACATCGCCTACTTCTTTTACGGGCTCCCACCTCAATGCCGAGGCAACTCGGGCACGAAGCCGGCTACTCGACGTGCCCAAGATCCGTTGTAGAATGTGTAGTACTCAAATCTCACTTTGGGGTTGTAGGAATTGCCTTTTGGTGGAGGGATGAACTATGGAGTTTGGAGATGGAACTTGTGGATATTTGGGAGCATGAAATGGACCAAATACCCACCCCCAAAATTTTGGACAGCCCCCTCTCATGCTTGGGCCGGCCACTACAAGTGAGGGGAGGGTGAGGAAAAATGAGAGAGAGACCAAAAATCATAGGAGCCAAACTCATATCATGTAAGAGAGAGAGAGAGGAAGCTATCATGCAAATAAAAATGATCACTAGGAAAGCTACACTCCATCAACAAATCATTAACAACCATGATGACTCAAAAAGTCATGCCATCATGAAGATAAAAGTCAAGCAAGGTCAATGGACGGGGCTTCATCATGAAAACCATCATGATACAAACATATGCAAAGACCCCCTCCACAAAATGCTTATTTGCAACAATGCAAATAAACCCTCCTCCACCAATCTTCGGCCAATGAACGGAACAAAGGAAATCGGCCGAAACGGAAAGGAAACTGGCAACTCCAGAAAACTGGTCCCGTAATAAATTACAGGAAAACCCCGATACAGTGCATACACACTCGCATCTGTATTTCGACCGAAATACAAATGCAATGAGACAAAGTCTACGCTGTACTATACTAGGATCCGGCTTATACCAAAACCGGCTAGTAATATCTGTTCGATCCTGATCCGTGCAATACCGCACGTATCTGATCGAACCCTGCCATATAACCATACGGCCTATAGTACATACTGTCCGATCCTGATCCGTGCAATACCGCACGTATCTGATCGGACCTTGCCATATCTCCATACGGCCTCTACAACCTTTCGCCCGAAAGCTGAGTAACTGAATGTGGGGGACTCTAAAGACTCGTCAACACCTTGGTTGTGGATTTAACCACTAGCACGTCAGAGGTATAAGCCAATACGTAACGGGCTACCAGGTATTGACTAAAAGGGACGTCTATGAGCGAACTCATCCTGACAACCCTACTGAGCCTGTCAGTGACAATATCCGTACAGTCCGGTCCGTTCGTCTATGAGCATCGCATGGCGGGCCTAGGGGGTTGGTAAAAGTCAGACCCCTAAAAGCGGTACAAGTCGTGTCGGAGTGTAGCCCAGAACACCCTGAGATACTACTGGAATACCTACCAGTAAATCTCCTTACCTCGGCCGAGGGCTTCGTGTAATGGCTCTCCTAGACACAGCACGACCTCACCCCCAATACCGGGAGAGACGAACCCCTGAAGATACGCTCACTGCCTCCATGTGGCTCGGGACTGTACCCAACTAAAACCTGTTTGCACGACTCCTTTGAGCCGTGGTAGGGTAGTAATTAAAGTACAGTGGGAACTCACACAAGACAAATGACGATCCCCAGGTCGATGAACTAACCTGCACACATGTCACCAGGGAACTGCCATCTGACGTCTGGTATATGACCAACTAGCATGTTCCCGGCGAGTCCTGTCCGGTGTACTCATAACCCAATGAGCACCTGTATACATCTTAGGTGATCCAACTGACACCAGTGGCTTGTGAGACCGGCCACCACCCCTCGTCGGGGTCTCGACTGTATACACTAGTCTACTATGGAGTATCGATGCCCTGTCTCGAAACTCACACGACTAGGGACCATTTAAGGATATGCTTATAGACCCCAGCTCCCACTTATATGATCGCCCTCATACTGCTGGTGGTCAAGCAAGAATCCTAGGGGCTCTATCAACGTGTAATAGCGACTTGTCAGGTCACCTAAAACAGTACACGATGATAAAGGTAAACCAGATAGCATACTATCATCTCGAGTAAGACTGTCCTACCGGGATAGGTCCTCCATCAATCATTGCAATCACGTACCTGTGATCCAATAATTGACTCTGAGGGCATTATCTCCAACAGGAACATATAACCATGGATTTCGTGACAGCCTTACCGCGGAGTCCAAAGGGCAACAATGCAGTATGGGTGATTGTCGATCGGTTGACCCAGGCAGCTCACTTTATTCCTTTTCGGTTGGTCAATCGACGGAGACTTTGGCAGAGCGGTACATGCAGGAGATTGTAAGATTGCATGGAGTACCGGTGAGCATCGTGTCCGATCGGGACACTCGGTTCTTGTCACACTTCTGGAGGAGTTTACAGGAAAGTTTGGGGACTCGATTGAAGTTTAGCACAGCTTATCATCCTCAAACTGATGGGCAGTCGGAGAGAACGATCCAAACTCTTGAAGATATGTTGAGAGCATGCATGTTGGACTTCAAGGGCTCTTGGGAGGATCACCTACACTTGGTGGAGTTTTCGTACAACAATAGCTTCCAAGCGACTATTCAGATGGCTCCGTTTGAAGCTTTATATGGTCGTAAGTGCCGTTCACCTGTTGGTTGGGATGATGTTGGTGAACGAAGATTATTGGGACCAGATTTGGTAGTGCAGACAGTTGAGAAGGTTAACACTATCAGAAGGCATATGAAGGCAGCTCAAGATAGACAGAAGAGTTGGGCTGACACGTCAAGAAGACCTCTAGAGTTCGCCGTGGGTGATTTGGTATTCTTGAAGCTATCACCGACTAGAGGGGTGATTCGTTTTGGGAGTCGAGGAAAGCTTAGTCCTCGCTTCATTGGACCCTTCGAGATATTGGAGCGCACTGGAGAGGTAGCGTACCGTTTGGCGTTACCGCAGTCTTTGGCAGATGTGCACGATGTGTTTCACGTATCTCAACTACGAAGGTATGTTCGAGATGAAATACACGTCTTGGATCATTCGGAGTTAACAGTACGGGAAGACCTGACTTTTGAGGAGCGACCGGTTGAAATCATGGATCGAAGGGAAAAGGTTCTTAAGAACAAGGTTATCCCCCTTGTGCTAGTTTCTTGGGGTAATCGATCGCATGGAGAGTCCACGTAGGAGCGAGAAGACGAGATCCAAAAGAAGTTTCCTCACCTTTTCCTGTAGTTTTCTATCTTGTATTCTTGGAATTTCGAGGACGAAATTCTTTTGTAGTTGGGTATAATGTAACACCCGAGCCCAATACTACTATTTTCTATTATTGGTTGAGCATTAGATATTACTCATTTCATTTATCTTGCTTGTTTGGGTCTTACTGTAAAATTTTATCTGGCTAAGTCATTCTGCATATAACAAATTTTAGCACCTAAAATAAAATTGAAAATATTCATCTTGGCCTACTTGACACCCTTAGCCTCGTGGTAGCGTCCGTGCATTGTGTTCTCGTCCCGTTCAGTGAAACGGGCGAGTTTGGATGGCTACGTGCACATGCGTGTGTCCGTTTTGGGAGTATGCTTTTTTAATCATAAAACATTTCATTTTAAAATTTGGAACCCGCTTAAAATCCTATTATTTGAATTTCGAATTTTTGGACCCAACCCGGGCGCAATTTGGAAATGTTTCATTTGGCGCCAAAATCCTAAATTTTAATATTATTAAAACCTTCGCATATATTTTTTCTAACTAATCTGATATCTTATTGTTCATTACCTATCTTTTAAATCTTTAAGTTAACCATATAATATTTTCACAATCTTTTATATCCTTCTCAAATTATTCTCTCAGCCAATCGCAACCTCTCCTTTAACCCCGTGGGCCCCACTTTCTCTCTCTCCACTTTTTCCTCTCTCTCTCTCATATATCCTCTCATACTTCTCTTTATCATTCTTTCTCTTCTTCACTCATGTCTCGTTTCTCATTTTTTTTAACTGTTCTTTTGTTGCCGGAATTCCGTCGTGCCGGTGACGCTTCTCGACGTTCCAGCGAGGTACCCCGACCCGTGTGGTTCTTTTGTTCGTCGTTTGGGTTCATTCCGTGAACCGTGCGCCCGTCGCGTGTTTTCCCCGCCGACGGTTAACGTTCCGTTTTCCCGATTCGCGACCCATCAAGGCAAGTTAATCTTGCTACATGCTATATAATTCATTTTATACCTATTTAAATAAATACCATACCTATAGTTTAAATCTAGTGCCTCATGTTTAATTTTATAACGTTTCGATGTTCCGTTGGCATCCGTTTATATCATATTAAATCTAGATCATGAAAACTTTTCTTATGACATACTAGATTGCATTATACTGCAACCATATCATTTAAAATATATATCGTCGTAATATTTATTATTATTATCTTTAATTAGTTTATAATCTTCATTTTATAATGTTATACATTTGAAAATCTTATAGTTTACATATGAAACGTCGTTGGAAAATCGGATATGACAAATCTAAAATTTACTGTACACCTTATCTTATAAAATTCATTATAAATCATAGAAAAATCATTAGTATACGTTCTTTAGTTCGTTACGAAGCTAACTCAAAATAATATAAATGTATGAAATATTTACTTGCAAAATAAATTGTTTAAATAACGTAAAATGCAAATGAAAATGTCTCCAAACTGCTGTCCAGGGAAATTCCAGCAGCAAACTTTCAACTTCGAATATTCATAACTTTTTGTAGGGACAACCTGAGATGCTTATACTTATAAAACTGAAAACCTTATTGAATTATCTTCGTTTTGGTATAAGACACGTCTGTTTTGGAGAACGTTTGTTATTTTTAAGCTATTTTACAAATTAGGGTGACGCTGAATTTCTGAACGGAACTTTCTTGTGTTGGTTAATCAATACCACTTTTATAGTTTTTAATCGCTTTGAATATGCTATCCATATTAATATTTATATCACATATTTCTTAGTTGTACATCCCACGTTTCCATTTTATAGTTTTATAACTTTTCGGATACCCGTTTGCATCCATCGCATTTAAGATACATATAATTGCATCCATAGATCACATTACTATATAATAATGTGATATTAACATTCCATGTTTAATAAATTGCATCCTAATTAATATTGGAACTATAAATGTAACCCTAATCGATAACTGTTCATCCATATCCTTGAAATTATATCTATTTGCATATCATATTACATGTTCCAGTTTATTGTTCTGATAGTACTCATGCTTGTTTATTTATACACATGTTTATGATAGTTTGATTATGAGCACCCACATGACATCTTATGCTTCCTGACATGACCTGTTACACTTCCTACTTGACATGACATGGTACCGTACACTCTTGACATGACATGACACCTTTATACATTACCTGGCTTGACCTGATATACCATGACCCGACCTGTTACCTGATCTCATGCCTGATGCCAACAAACCTGACATGGAGTCCTCATGGACCATTCCTGTTGTCTATACAGACAAACCTTCTTTTACCTGATCCTGTGTTGGCATTAGTTCTTGATTACTGAATACCTGACTCGACATACATAACTTGGGGGTATGGGGAAATCAAAGGTGAAACCGACTTGTAACTCAACAGTTCGATACCTGTTCTGATCAGTCTTACGGGCTAGGCCAGCCCCGGAGTGATGATGCTGACATCACTCACCCATCCTGCTACTTGTTACTGCCTAGCGGCACGTCTCGGATTCAGCCCCGAGAATCTTGACCGTGGTCCCGGGCACGCACGGGATACTATTGAGTTACATCGACGAATCATCAATTGATTTCAAAGACTTTAGAATAGAAAACCTGATAGAACAGTTTCGTTACCCACTGCACACTACCCTGCACTGTTGTTTCATATTATTGTTTTATTCATGTTTATTTCTGCATTGCTTATTACCATGTTCATATTATTGGTTGACATGACGCGCCGACGTCTGGGTTTTGCATGGCCCAGATTCTTTACCACTGTCGCCGACCGAGCAGGAGTACTTCAGCCAGCAGGCTGATTTGTGAGTTCTGTAGTGATTAGTTTATTTATTGCATTTTATTTCCAGATGTGAGCCCGCATTATGGGACATACTTTTCTATTATTGTATTGGATCATTTGCTTCCGCATTCATTTATCATTGACTCTTGTTATTCTGGATTTGGACATGTGTTAGATAGTTTTTATCTTGTTCTTGATATCTCTACAGCCGTAATGTGACTGTGGATGGATACTTCCTACCCACAGGTAGCATGGTTGGCTATGTCACGTGCCCAATCTTGCGTACTCTGGGAAGCGGGGCGTGACACCTATAAAGCTAGGTTGGTAGCAAAAGGATTTCGTCAAAGACCGGGCTTGGACTATGATGAAACTTTTTCACCAGTCGCGATGCTCAAATCCATTCGGATCTTGCTTGCTTTAGCTGCTTACTATGATTATGAGATCTGGCAGATGGATGTTAAAACGACATTTCTAAATGGTGATTTAGAAGAATGCGTTTTTATGGATTTGCCAGAGGGCTTCATTGATAGTGGGAGCAGCGGAAAAGCATGCAGGCTGCTTAAATTCATCTATGGATTAAAACAGGCATCACGGAGTTGGAACATCTGCTTTGATGATACAATCAAAGAGTTTGGTTTTATCAAAAATGTGGATGAACCATGTATTTATAAAAGGATTGTAGAGAGTACTGTTACATTCCTCGTATTGTACGTGGACGACATTCTCTTGATAGGAAATGATATTCCTATGCTACAATCGGTCAAACTATTCTTATCGCAGAGGTTCTCTATGAAAGACCTGGGTGATGCCTCGTACATTCTGGGGATTAAGATCTATAGAGATAGATCTAAGAAATTATTGGGATTGTCCCAATCGAGATACATTGACACCATATTAAAGAGGTTTAGTATGGAAGATTCCAAGAGGGGTAATTTACCCGCTTGTCATGGGATCACCCTCTCCAAAGAGATGTCTCCAAAGACCGATGAGGAGAGGGCTCGCATGAGCATTATACCCTATGCTTCGGCAGTAGGATCTATAATGTATGCGATGTTATATACTCGCCCAGATGTAGCTTATGCACTAAGTGCAGTAAGCAGGTATCAATCCAACCCAGGGGAGAAACACTGGATTGCTGTGAAGAACATTCTAAAGTACTTGAGAAGAACTAAAGAAATGTTCTTGGTGTATGGTAACGGAAATCTCCAAATGGAGGGCTTTACCGACTCCAGCTTCCAGAGCGACAAGGATGATAGTAAGTCCATCTCAGGGTTTGTATTTACTCTAAATGGAGGGGCGGTATGTTGGAAGAGTTCCAAACAAGATACCGTCGCTGACTCCACGATGGAAGCTGAGTATATTGTTGCTAATGATGCCGCAAAAGAAGCGGTCTGGATGAGGAAGTTTATTTCAGAACTTCAAGTGGTTCCATCCATTGCTAATCCAATACCTCTGTATTGCGATAACAATGGAGCCATGGCTTTGGCAAAGGAACCGAGGTCCCATCAGAAATCCAGACATATCTTGAGGCGGTATCACCTTATCAGGGAGATAGTGGATCGCCAGGACATCGAGGTACGGAGAGTAGACACGAAAGACAACACAGCAGATCCATTCACTAAGGCTACCCCTCAAGTACAGTTTGAGAAACTGTTTGAGCTGTTGGGCATGCGGTACGCCGGAAACTGGTTCTAGCCGGTACTTATTGCATTAATTACCGGCCTTAGTGCAAGTGGGAGATTGTTGGATATGTATGCCCTAGAGGCCTGTATTGTATAGGATACTAGGCATGTATATGTACAGAAACAATCTTTGCTCGAAATGATAGTATGCTATCCGGTTTATCTTTATCATAACATGTGATGTGTTGATGAAGCCCTTAGGACTATGCTTGACTACCAGGATTATGATGAGATCATACTAGTGGGACCTGGGCAGTCTACAAGCATATCCTTCAATAGTTCCTAGTCGAGGGTATATCGAGACAGGGCATCGGTATTACCAGATTAGACTAGTGTGTACGTTTCTTGACCCTGAGGGCGATGGTTGATTCCACAACCATTGATGTTTGACATCAAAGATTGTACACAGGTGCTCATTGGAGAATGGGTACACCGAACAGGACTCGCTGAGAACTCCTAGATGGTATATATACCTATTGTCAGATAGCAGTTCTCTAGCGACACTTGTACAGGTTAGTCTGTAGACCCAAGATCGTCATAGAGTCTTGTGTGATTCCCACTGTACTTTAATTTCCTCCCTACCACGGCTCTATTGAGTCGTGCAAATAGGTGGATTTTGGGTACAGTCCCGAATCATATGGAGACAGTGAGCGATAGGAGGGGTTTCGTCTCTCCCGGTATAGGGAGTTGATGTCGCGCTATGTTTGATCGGCTATAACACCTAAATCCCTGGCCAGGGTTCTCGAGGTTTACTGATAAGTGTTATTAGTAGTTCCTCGAACTGTTATGAGCCACAAATCAGCATGACTTATAAAGTTACTGGGGTCTGACATTTACCACCCCTAGACTTCATATGCGACGTATCAGACGAAGAGACCGGACTGTACGGTAAGCGTTGCTTGCAGGCTCGTAAGGGTTGTGATGAGTTCGCTCGTTGGCCACCTTTTCGTCATGTACCTAGGTAGCCGTTACGCACAGCTAGTGCCGTTGACGTGCTTGTATTTAAACCCACTGCCAGCGTACTGTCGAGTCTTTAGAGTCCCACACAGAGAGTTCCCTCGTTCAGGCGAAATATGTAGAGGCTGTAAGTTGTTATGGCGGCCGTAAGCTGTTACGGCAGGGTTTCGATTATGTTCCTGTAATTGTTACAGGAATAATAATCGAAAGGATAATACTGGTAGACTTTGGTTTAAGCCAGATACCGATATTATATTATTAGATTAATTGTATTCGTATTTTTCGGATACGGGTATACAGTATACGGAGGAGGGGTATTTTTGTAATTGTTGCAAGAATACCTTCTAGAAGGTGCCACCTCATAATGATATCATAATGACATCATTTATTTTATGAAAATAAATAAATGAGGTGTAAATTAAAAAGATACAAGCATGGTTGAAATGATGGGTTTTTATTTCTTATATAGTTTTGGAGTTACTATTGAAGCATGTTGCTAATTTATATAATGCATGCTTCAATTATTTCATTTAGTGCTATGCTCTTTTTCATCATGCTTGAACTCTTTAAATCATGACAAACACTTACTCCTTCTCATCTCCTCCTTCTACTTCTTCTTATAAATAGCTTCACATGAGATGTGAATATTAAGAAAATCAAGAGAAGGTTAAGAGAAAGAAATGCTAAAGATTTCAAGTTAATCCAATACACTCATCTCTACATAATCCTAGTGACCTATTCTAGCAAAATTGGTCTCTAGGTTAAACTCTTGTGAAGAGTTTCTAGCTCGCACGATAACTCTCGGGTGGATCATCTAGGTCTTGGGTGGCCGGAGATCGAAGACATCGGCAACATCTAAAGGAGCTAAGGAGTTCATCAAAGAGAAGACCCGAAGGATCGTATCATTAAGGTATAATCCCTAACATAGTAGATAAGATCTCTAGTTAGGTTTTTCTAGTTTTGGTTTAGACAAGATCTTCGGTTAAGTGCGTGTTGTATACCAAGAAAATTTTCGTTCACCGCTTCCGCCGCGCCACAAGAGTTGTGGGAGCATGCAACACACACTAACAGTGTATTGATTGATCGTCAATTGAACCGACTTACGATGCGGATAGGTATCTTTTACCACGCATTGACGATTTCTTCGATCAGCTCCAGAGTGCGAGACATTTTTCTAAGTTTGTTCGGGATCAGGTCATCATTATTGCGGGTTCGGAGTGATGACATTCCGAAGTTTGCCTTGTGCGTGCTATGGGCTTTATGTGTTTTGGTGGTGTCATTGGACTCACCAATGCCCTAGCAGCATTCGTAGATGTGATGAACCAGTTTTCTTCGGGCCGTTCCTCGACCAGTTATTGTTGTGTTATTGATGACATTCTGGTCTATTCAATGTGTCGTGAGGAACAGGAGCAGCACTTGAGGATTTGTTTTGCAGATACTGGGAGAGCACCAGCTGTTTGCTAGATTCTCGGAGTGTTCCTATATGCTTGTTGTGTTGACTCCTAGGTCTTGTAGTTACGGGAGACGGTTTTCGTATGGTTACGAGGAAGATCGGGGCCGTACAGCTTTGGCCCAGACTTGTGTACGGACGGAGGTCCGCAGATTTTTGGGCTTAGTAGTTTTTTACCGCCGTTTCGTGCAGTATTACTAGTGTATCGCTGCACCGTTGGCTGGACTGACCGGAAAGGTGGTTTCCTTTCTTTGGACCGAGGCATGCGTGCGGAGTTTTTCAGCAGTTGAAGACCCGGTTAACAACTGCATCAGTTCTTTCTTTGCTTCTGGTTCGGGCGACCTTGTTTTTTAACTGTGATGTTTCGCGAGTGGGGCTCGACTGTGTACTGAGGTGACACTATAGAGTTATCTTTTTTACTTCCCGACAGTTGGAGGAAGTACGAGAAGGATATCCCACTCATGATTTGGAGATGGCCGCGGTGGTTTTGCGTTGGAAATTTAGAAAACACTACTTGTCCGGAGAGTCGTGGCAGATTTTCACGGACCACCAGAGCTTAATGTACATCTTCCTGCAGCGGATTTTGATTGTTGAGATAGTCTTCTGCAGATTTAAAATTCTTGTTCGATCGTTGAGTACAGCTTAAGTTCTCCTCTACTGAGGGGACAGCTTGCTCATGTCCGCGCCCGACCATTTTTCCTTAATCGCTTTCGCGAGGCACTGCCTGCCGATGCTCGTTCGTCAGAGATACTTGAGCATACTTGGCTGGGTAATGATTCGGAGTCCTTGATTTGTGACCAAGGTGTGCTACGTTTAGGGACAAGTTTGTGTACCTGTTGTTGATGGGCAGAGACGCGAAATCCTAGAGCAGGCACATCAGTCAACTTTCGGTGTTCATTCAAGTTCCACCAATTTGTAGCGTGACTTATGAGATAGTTACGGGTGGGCAGGGGTGAAGAGTGAAGTTTCGGATTTCGTTTCAGGGTGTCTGTCTTGTTGCGTGCTAAGGTTGAGCATTTGAGACCGGCTAGAGAGTTGCAACCTTTAACCGTTCTGAAGTGAAAATGGGAGCAGATCTCCACGAATTTCGTTGTGGTGTCTACCCCAGTCTAGACAGGGTGTGACTCCATTCGGTGTTTGTTGTCTGATTATGCTCAGTTTGCTCAGTTTTTCTTTGTTAAGTTATGCGTTGCACGGAGTTCCTTCATGGGTCGTATCCAAATAGGGCACCCTATTCGCTTGTCGTCTTGGGCAGGAGCTTCAGGAAACCTTAGGTACTAGTTGAGCTTTAGCTCCGCCTTTCCATCCGCAGGATGATGGTTTTGTGAGAGAAGGCTATACCGACTCTGGAGGATATGCTTGTGTATGCGTGTTAATTGTTGTCGGCAGTTGGGATCGTCACTTGCCATTGTTAGGGTTCTCCTTCGATAGCAGTTATCAGGAGGCACTCAAATTGGCAACCTTTAAGTTTAGTTGTTAGGTCGCGTCGATCGCCATTCTGTTTTTCTGACTCTGCGTGAGTAGGATTTTTTGGACCCCAGCTAGTCTAGAGACTTCGGAGATGATCCAGTTGGTTCAGGTCAGGATGAGAGTAGCCCAGTGCAGACAGAGGTCTTATGCCGACCGTAGTGGTCGCAGACTTGAGTTCGCAGTGGGAGATCATGTATTCCTACGGGTTTTTTCGATGAATGACGTGTTGAGTTTTGGGAAGCTTATTCTGGGATTGTAGGTCCTTTTGAGATCCTCAAGCGAGTTGTTTCCGTTGCCTATAATTTGGCACTTCCGTCCAGATTTTTGAGTATTCACCCTGTATTCCTTGTGTCGAAACTTCGTAATTACCTTCATGACCTTTTTCACATGATTCAGCATCAGACCTATTAGCTTGGACGTGATCTTTCGTTCACCAGCAGCCGCTAGTTATAGTGGATCGGCAGGTGGAGGAACTTCGGTCAAGGGTCTTGCCGTCTGTGAGGGTTCTTTGGCGTAGCTGTATAGTGAGGTGATCACTTGGCAAGCTGCGAGCGAGATTTGGGAGTTTTGTACTCAGCTTCTTGAAGGTACGCGTAGATGAATTTTAATTCGGGGACCGAATTTCTTGAAGGGGGGAAGATTGTAACGTTTCTGAAATCGTTTTGCGAATTTTTCCGTTTTAGGGCAAAATTGTCTGTATTTTCCGTTTTAACCCGATTTCGATCAAACGTCCGTAGAAACTTGCCGACACCTAGTTTAGCTAAAATAAAGCTAGTGCGCGAACTTTGGGGGTATATGGGAGGTTTTGGTTCAGATAGAATTTTTCCCAAATAAAATATTATTTTAGCCGGTAAAATATGCACGTAAATCGGGAAATTTCTTCTAAATGAGAATCATTTGAAATCAACACTACAATTATTTTAGAATCTTCTTTTTAAATATCTAGATTTTTTTTTGGTCAATGGAATTAAATTTTAAAAAGAAAAGAAAAAGAATGAAATGGTGGCATTTGCTTTTAATGTTGCATTTATTGCATATTGCTAGAACTTTCTTCATTTTTATTACACAAAATACCCCCCATCCTCAATATTGGCCGAGCCCCCTCACTTCAGCCCCAATATTTTTCCTTGCTCATTTCTTTTTCTTCAAGCTTTCTAAATTCAACAAAATCCTAAAATAAATCCACAAAATTCCTAAACAAAAAATTTAAACCATCATCCTTCTTCACTAACTAGCTCGGATCTTCAAGAAAAACTTGGTTTTTGGAGGCTTAGATGATGGATCAAGTTGATCATTTGTGTTCTTGTTAAGGTATAATTTCTTACCTTAATCCTTAATTATTATGTTTAAATCTTAATCTAGCTATTTAATTGATTTTTATAGCTTTAAACTCATGATAAATTCATTATTCATAATTTTTAAGAAATTCAAGTTAGGGTTAAAGCTTGTTGATGTGTTTAAGGTAAATTGAAGTTTAAGAAAACTTATTCTAGTGGTTGAAAATGATAATTATTGTTAATTACTATTTTGTCTAATTAAGGGTTTTTGCTTACTAGCTTTTTGTTAAAACTTAATTAAGCAAGTTTAAAAATATGGAAGTGGCTTGGATAACTTAGTTAAGCTATTATAAGATGTTTGAAATCGCTAGAAATGTGTTAGCTTGATTCTACTGCGAAATATTGCGATAAGTTGTTTTCTAGGTTTCGGGGTTTTTCCGACGTGGGTTCGATTAGTCGTTTCGAGGTTATATCTATTATATTCTTTGTATTTATTATGTTGTGTTGCGCAATCGGGACGATCAGAGTCTAGACTTGGTGTTTCGTAGTTTAGCGACCCTAGTTAGTGTTTTTGGCCGATGTCGTGCGCGATAGATGCGCTAAGTGCGTAGTGCGTTTTTCAGGGCGTTATCCTTGCGTTTCGTTGTCTTTCCGTCGTTTCAGGATATTTAGCTTATGTGATGTGTTTGTGAAATTTTAGGTTCGCAGGCGGGGACTTCGGACGCTGCGACGAAGGGAAAACAGGTGGTAGGCTTCACTTAGCCAGGAGCGTTGGTGAGTAGATTTAATATCTACAGGGGAATCACCCGCATGGCGTTATGCGTCTGGGCTAGAAATGACTTGACTTGTCGCATATTCTATTTCATATTTAGAATTGCGTATACACCCTACTGCTTAGTTAATTGTTGTGCTTGGACTAGCATCCTTAAGACACTGCATTATTATTGACGGCTTATGTTGCACGAGCACTGATTGTATGCCACACACACCGTCAATAATTGCCATGACACGCACAACACTTATACATATGTGATATTGGATTGCTTAGGGACATTGAGACATGATCCTTATTTTCATTGTGCATATGACATATAGCATATCTGTATACCTACATGCTTACACATATGTCCTGACATGCTTACATGCTAGTTACCCATATACCTATAGGGTAGTGTACTATTAGTAATAGGTATATACACATACGAGACATAGCTACATGTACATCTGGTATACATATATATACCTGGAGGGTATTATGGATAGATATAGAGACATACTTTGCTACAGATACTTTTACATAATACATACTTACATATTGACACACATATCTTGCTATACCGACATGGTTACACTTACCTTGTTATAGCTACATGTTCACCTGTATATGATGTTGCATCTGATTTCGGAGAAATCAGGAACCGCATAATATATTTAATAACTAGTTGCAGTTAAATAGCGGTTTTCCTTTATATGCTCATATTACTGTTTCATATTTGCATATATTACATCCATGAATTTCATATGATGTCCTCTGATATTTTTACTCCTAAGTATATATAACAGTGGATTGGGACGCTGTTATATATGCCTATACACATATATTAGTGGAATGGGACGCTAATATATGTGTATTGATTCATACATTTATACTTATTCATTACTTGATGTTTTCTGGATTTGAGGATCGTGGCGGTTTCATGAAATTATGCAAGTGGTCTTATTCTTTACTTGATATTTGGATGCATCTACTCAGAGATTTGTTTTAAACCGATACGTAGATCACGGGTGTCGATACCGGACACTTATGATTCGAGGAACGTATATACCGATACGTGGAACACAAGTGTCGAGGTGAGACACTTGGGTTTCGAGGAACGTATAGATATGAGAAAGAATGATACGTGGATCGCGGGTGTCGATACCGGACACTTACGATTCGAGGAACGTATGGATATGAGTATTTTTGTGTCGATGCTAGACACTTGTTTCATGATATTTTTGGGTGTCGATGTTCGACACTCACTTTATATGAAACTTACTTGATATTGGATTCAGGATATATGAGATTCACTTGATAGTGGATACATGATATATGAGATTTATTTGATATTATACATTCAGGATTTGTGAGACTTACATGATATGAGAGCCAATTTGGGGACTGATTTGAGGAAATTGGGATTTGGATTATCTTGATAGACTTTAGTCCTACCACGATATCAGGATTCCGTGGAAATGACATGTTGGAGATAGTGCCCTCAGAGTCAATTATTGGATCGCAGGCACGTGATTGCAATGATTGCGGAGGACCTATACCGGTAGGACAGTCTTACTCGAGATGATAGTATACTATCTGGTTTGCCTTTATCAGTTGTGTACAGGTTCAGGTGACTGATCATTGTTACACTTTGATAGAGCCCTTAGGATCTTGCTTTACTACCAACAGTATGATGGCGATCATATACGTGAGAGTTGGGTGGTTTATAGGCATATCCTTAATTATGATCCCTAGTCGTGGGAGTTTCGAGACAGGGCATCGATACTCCGGAGTAGACTAGTGTATACAGTCGAGACCCCGTCGAGGGGCGGTGGCCGGTCTCACAAGCCACTGGTGTCAGTTGGATCACCTAAGATGTATACAGGTGCTCATTGGGTTATGAGTACACCGGACAGGACTCGCCGGGAATCTGCTAGTTAGTACTATACCTATCGTCAGATAGCAGTTCCCTGGTGACATGTGTACAGCTTAGTTCATCGACCTGAGGTCGTCATTTGTCTCGTGTGAGTTCCCACTGTGCTTTGATTTCTACCCTACCACGGCTCAAAGGAGTCGTGCAAACAGGTAGTTTTTAGGTACAGTCATGAGCCACATGGAGGCACGTGAGCGGATCGGCAGGGGATTCGTCTCTCCCGGTATTGGGGGTGAGATCGTGCTGTGTCTAGGAGAGCCATTACACAAAGCCCACGGCCGTGGCAGGAGATTTACTGGTAGGTACTCCAGTAGTATCTCAGGGTGTTATTGGGCTACACTCCGACACGATTTATACTGCTATTGGGGGTCTGATATTACTAGCCCCCTAGGTGGATATGCGATACTCATAGACGAACGGACCGGACTATATATACATTGTCACTGTTATGCTCAGTAGGGTTTCCGGACGAGTTCGCTCATCGGCCTCCCTTGAGGTCAGTCCATGGGCAGCCGTTACGCATAGCTAGTGCCGCCGACAGTTTGTGGTTAAACCCACTGCTAGGGTACTGACGAGTCATTAGAGTCCCCCACAGACAGTTTCCCAAGTTCGGGCGAAACGTTGTAGAGGCCGTATGGTTTTATGGCAGGATTCGGAAAATGCACGTGCGTTTACGCACGTGTTTTTTTCCGGGTAGATAATACTGGTGGGCTTTGGTTTAAGACGGATCCGAGTATTATATTGAGTAGATATAATATCTTTGTCTCAGTTGCATTTGTATTCGGTCGTAATACAAATGCGCGTATATTTATACGGTTACGGGGTTATCCTGAAATTCGTTTCGGGATCGCTTTTGGAAGTTGCCAGTTTCCAGTTTTCTATCGGCCGTATTTAACATTCGGTTAAATATGGATTTATCTTTTCTTGGATGAGGGTGAGTCATGCTTCTAGAAGGTTCTAGAAGTGGTGATTAGGCTTATGACTCATATGTTGCATTAATGGTTTTGGTGACAAGGATTAGTGATTCATTAGTTGCATTTATTATGTTCATACTTTGTGTTCACACTAGATATTTCTCTTATTGTCACCTTCTCTCCTCCTACACTCACCCCCACCTTCTTATATATGGCCGGCCCCCTCCTCTCTCTCATACACTTACTTGATTCATTTGGTTAAAAGATTATGATAGTTTTGGGGTGTATGGAAATTTCATAGCTCATTTCATTCCATCACCCGAATTAATTGGCAACTTCATTAACCGATCGTCCACGGCTTTGGACGAAGTGAGACAAAGTATTCTACTCATTCTCTACATCAATCTTGGTCGTCTCTTTTAGCAAACTTGACGACCGAGTTGCCTCGATTCAGAGGCGGGAGCCCGTTTAAAGAATCGTTGACGTGGTGCCACCTGGACGAGCAGATCGGAGATCGACGAGATCGGAGCAGCCGCAACGGAGCGTGGGATGATGGTTAAAGAACGAAGGACTCGGATCGTTCGGTATAGCCTTTCTACTCTCTTTATAGTTTGTTAGTTTAGCAATAATGGCAGATCCGGGTTATAGTATACGATAGCGCCAGTTAAAAAGTTTTTGTTCCGCATTTGGCGTCTGTTAGACGGCCGGGGCGCTACCGTAGACTTACAGTGGTATCAGAGCCTCACCATTTTGCTTTACTAACTTGTGCTAATGCGTTTAAAATATCGATCCGAATATCAAAAACTACAATTTTTCCATTCACAGTTTCTGTCGATTTTAAATCAAGTCCTAAAATTATTTTACATATCACAGAAATCTGTGCAGGGTTTTATAAGCACGTGGTGCAAATTTGAGCACGTGACTCAACAGGAGCGCGCGGAATCGCGGTCAAACCTAGGGTTTGACCGTGCATCCGCGGCCATTATGTTGAATCATTGACCCAAATTTGTACAGTAGCTTCTCTGTTGGAATTTGAGGTTTTTGGTATATATCTTTTGGGCCCAGATTTTGTTACTATGCAGCAGATATTCGTGGGGCCCACTTCGTGATATTTAGTCGATCAAAATTTAAACATGTTAGTTTACAGTGCTTACATTATATCTCCGACCGTGAATATCATTTGATCGGTAAACCGCGTCTGATTGCTATAGTTCTTTTAGACGGGTTTGCGAACGTGACTTTCGCGTTGATGTTCTGTGTTGTGCTGTGTTGTTGCGGATTTGTCGTGGTGGATAGCAGTGTGCAATGATAGTGCAGTTTGGATTTATTTGTACATTTGATATTGCGGGGCGAGCGTCCAACATGTGGACTGCCGTCACTGCCTGTTGTATAATATTCTTTTGGGACACGACCGGATTGAGGTCGATGTACCCGTTGTACATATTTTTTCATTTCTGTACTAGGTTTTACCCCGCGACGGAGTGCACGGATAGCCGGGTTCGGGAGGGCAACGGGTCCGCATCTCATGGCTTTGAGAGGCAGAGGGGCCTCACTCTGAAATTGGCAAACTATTCGCCGCACTCATAGGGGGTACAGGTTGACCTAAGGAGGGGTGCTCAAGCTACCGGATTCTGTGAGCTGCAGGGTGGTCCATTCACTTTGCTGTAGGGGGCTGCCTTGCTTCAGGTTTTGGCGGGTAACTTGCCGCACCCGTAAGGGTCTAGGTTTCATTGCACAGGCTATCCACACGACCAGGAGAACGTCGGGTTTCAGCAGCGGCTCTGTGAAACTCGAGGATCCCAGATTATCTGTTTTGTTCTGTGATGCTTATTACTTTTCTGTAATGTTGCATATTATCGCGTCTGGAGCGATTATTGTATATTAGTATATATACTATTAGATGTTGTATATGTTTTGCACCCGCGCTAGTTCAGTCCCCGCTCTGTCGTTAGTTAAGTAACCTAACGGGTGATGACGGGACCCAGTGACGAATGCGGATGGCATATACGTACATTTTATTTTCGTTCTTTTCTGGTGTGATTGATTGATGGGACTGCATTGATTTTGATCAATGCAAAGGAAAGCAAACCTATTTGGCAGTTGTTGGAACAATTTAAAAAGTGTTATTACAAAGACGTTTCCTTTTGTTTTGCATAGTGATATTCGGTTGGAATATCATGCACCTCATTCGATGGGGCAAGGGCCGATATCCCTTCACCGGGACTGAACCCTTGGGCAGAAGTTTGCGTCAGGGTAATAACTTCACTATAGTCGATTACATGTTGCTTTGCATCGCGGTATTCAGTGGAATATCCTGCACCTCATTCCACGAGGAAAGAGCCGAGATCCCTTCACCGGGAGTGACCTCTTTAGCAAAGGTTTTCGCCACTATATTTTTATAAAAAGCTATCAGGTTCCTTCAGCGATATTAAGTTCGTTACGTTAAAGGTTTTTCGCCAAAAACCAGTCGTAGCCCTCCGTCATTTCTTTTGGGTATTCAGTAGTATTCAAGCTACGCATTTTAGCCAAAGTTAAGGCATAGTGTTTGGTAGCTGCTGGGTATTCATTTGTTGCATAGATAGATGGGTTGGTTTGGGACAGCCGTTCTGCCGATTGGCCAAAGTCAGGGGCATGTGCGGGTGGGTTCAAATTGACAAGATAGTGACGGGTAGAACTTGGCATATGACTTATGACATTTTGACCAAAGCCAAGGTCATAAGCATGGGGCAAAAATCATATCGGGAGTTTCTAAAGAAACCGAAACTTGCCAAGTATGCGCATACCTTCTGGAGTGTGATAATGTGAGTGGATTCCGTCACGTTATCATGCGATGAGAGTTGGATCCTGATTCCCACTGATGAGTTGGTTTACTCTTCGGGTGATCCCGATTGATTCTTCTTTCAGGTTTGGAGGAGAATTTGACAGTACAGTGGGAGGTTTCCTGATTAGATAAAGTGATAACCATTCTGATCTAGGTTAGAGTGCACGCAGAGTGTTTCTTTTCTCTCTCTCTTTGGCAGCGACCTTTGACCGACCCTAGACTATGGCTCAGTGACCAAGTTGACCGAACCTTCTTAAAATACTGGCTTTTTGGATTGTCTGAGTTGCATAAGTCATTGCCACTCCTTCTTTTACCCTTTGCATTTCTCAGAACACCCCGTATTACTACGGACATCCACTTCCATTGGATAGATCCATCGTATGGTTATATACGAACTCAGAGGGATTTCTTCGAGGATGGATCAAGGTTCAGGAGAAATAGAATTGGTTTATTCAGTTGTCTTTTATTATCACCTTCTCTCAGGTTGCGAGGGCTCCTTAGTTTAGGAGAGTACACCTATTACGCTTATTGGATAGTCTTATTCCAAACCATAGGCAGGTGCCGAAAGGTAGGGAATGAAGAAAACCAATTAGCCTAACTAGGGTGTGCAGAAGGTAATATGTAAAGAAAAAATAAAGGGATTAGAAAGAGGGCAAAGTAAATTGCGACTGATATCATTCACGACCAAACCGCGTACTTCATCGCCACTCCTATTTCACCTTTAAAAGAATAAGGTATTATTCAGTTGTCTTTTATCATCACCTTCTCTCAAGTTGCGAGCACTCCTTGGTTTAGGAGGGTACACCTATTATGCTTACTGGATAGTCTTCTTCCAAACCATAGGCTGGTGCCGAACGGTAGGGAAGGAAGAAAACCATTTAGCCTAACGATGGTGTACAGAAGGTAACGACTAAAGACAAATAAAAGGATTTGGAGAGATGGCAATAAAATATACGGTTGAAGTCATGAATTGGATTATGAAAGAGGCATTGCTAGGAATACCAAGATACTCCTATGAAACATTTTCATGTTTCAGTGCATTGTTAAAAGAAAACTGTTTTCCCGATTAGATACTTACTCCAAGGGTATGTATTTACCAGGTTTCATTCTCATATCTGTATGGTTTTACAGATGATGAGTGGGAGTAAGTTATTGGGAATTAGGTAATTATCCTCATTATATCGAAATTCGTTGTAATTGGTGATATTTGAGGAAATCACCAAGGTACAGTTTTCCACCTACGACGCACATGTTTTGAGTTGTTCAACTCAGCGGACTTATACATAGTATTGTATGTTGTCCAAGTGTCCATCAGGACAAAGGGGTAGGTCCTCGTACTATGTTCTGTTTACTTATGACTTCTCTAGTTTTTGGACAAGTGTTTCGTAGAAATACAAGGTCTAAGTTTTGAGAAGTTGTGGGTATAAGAATAAAGTAGAGAACCAGGTGTCACAAGTATCGGGATTCTTCAAAGAGATCGAAGATGTAGATTCTTGTGATTGGTATTCAGATGATAGTAATGGTTTTGAGAAACTTGTTTCTCTTTCAGGTTGCTCATAATTGGATGGATTCCTAAGTTGAGTAATGTTGATTAGCCTCTTTCCATTAAGTTGATATGCACTGGTGACAGCTGCACGATTTGAATCTGGTTCCAATTAAATAAAGTGCCAAAGTTTCTATATTGGATATAGAATGGTTCATACCTTAAAAGATGTTAAGGTACGGGGAGTTGTCCATCTTATGCTTCAAACCAGACTCTGGATAACTCAGGGCACGTTTCTGTAATGGCTGTTTGTGGGTTGACCCTGGCTATGACGAGGGTTGATATTCTACCATTTGGAAGATCAATAGTGATATTGTTCTTGACTCGCCACAGTTTTAGTAAAATGGATTTTTTCAGAAAACAGTAGTGGGAGTATGGTAGAACTGGAAGTGATTCCAGAACCGCAAACGATTACGGAAAATTTTATAGGACCTAAAGATTCAATCAGGTTTGACATTCCATTAGCCACTCCGCAGATATGGTGGGTAACCTCAGACACCCGAGAGGTACTCCGGTAGCCTCAAGGACGGTGACAGGGAGGTTCTTATTTACCCAGACTTGACACTACTATTGTTTCAGGCTATGAGACCCGGTAGGAGGGTTGTCGTAGTCAGTGGGAGCAGCGGAAGCATAGTGGGCAAGCAACTTATGTCTATTTATAGACTGGAGCAGATATAGCGGAGATAGATCATTTAATTTTGATGTGACAGTCATAGGTTTGACTTCATCAGAATAGGGGATGGATCAGTTAAGAAGGTAGTAGGGTGTGATGTCATGGTATCTGGATGACATCACAGAGTAGGAAGTAAAATTCCTATACTACGATCGGTTGTACTGTGGTCGTCACACAGTTGTTTCTCCAGACAGGATATGGATATAATATTTGACATTCTGGTTTCTAGATCTATAGTTTTAGATCTGGATTTGGGTAGTTTCCTAATGTGGGTACTTTGACAGTATTCTAATGGTTTTTAGAATAAATGACTCCTGGCATGGTGGTGTACCTGCAGGTGATGGAGTCACCCTCTCTAAAGGTGTCTTACAGACTAAAGGGGAGAGGGATGGGCATGATTGACAGATCACTTGCTTAGGCAACTGAGTCAATCATGAGATGTCAAGTACCACACCAGATGTTGTTTTTGCACTAGATGCAATAAGTTTGTTTTAATCCAATCCTGGAGAAACATAAGGAAGCAGTTTTAGAACATAAGTACATGTTCTACGGATTTGATGACGGCAGCCTCCTTCGGGAGACGATTATCATTCCAGGCTTCAAAGGTGACATGGATGACAGAGTGATTGTCAGAGTTATAGTTATCCCTCTGATGAGGGACAGTATTATGGACAAGTGGTCCAAGAGGATACTATGGGAGGCATGGTGCTGGACACTAATTAGTTTCAATGATTGATACAGTCTAAGAAGTTTGGATTTGGAGTTCATTTATGAACTAGGTCCCATCAGATATCCAGACATATTCTAAGACAGGTATTACTCAATTCGGGAGATGGCTTTCTCCGCGAACTTGAGATTAAGAGAGATATAGAAAGAAACATCTAGGCGGATCCACTCAATGAGGCTATTTCTCGAACACAATAGTTTTACAAACGGGCTTTGTGAAACTAATTAGTAGAGGAGTTGGATGTTCGGTTTCACACGGGCTGTGAGTAGTCGACATCGCAATAATTAGCCTTAAGTGCAAGTGGAAGATTGTTGGAGATAGTGCCCTCAGAGTCAATTATTGGATCGCAGGCACGTGATTGCAATGATTGCGGAGGACCTATACCGGTAGGACAGTCTTACTCGAGATGATAGTATACTATCTGGTTTGCCTTTATCAGTTGTGTACAGGTTCAGGTGACTGATCACTGTTACACTTTGATAGAGCCCTTAGGATCTTGCTTTAATACCAACAGTATGATGGCGATCATATACGTGAGAGTTGGGTGGTTTATAAGCATATCCTTAATTGTGATCCCTAGTCTTAGGAGTTTCGAGACAGGGCATCGATACTCCGGTGTAGACTAGTGTATACAGTCGAGACCCCGTCGAGGGGCGGTGGCCGGTCTCATAAGCCACTGGTGTCAGTTGGATCACTTAAGATGTATACAGGTGCTCATTGGGTTATGAGTACACCGGACAGGACTCGCCGGGAATCTGTTAGTTAGTACTATACCTATCGTCAGATAGCAGTTCCCTGGTGACATGTGTACAGCTTAGTTCATCGACCTGAGGTCGTCATTTGTCTCGTGTGAGTTCCCACTGTGCTTTGATTTCTACCCTACCACGGCTCAAAGGAGTCGTGCAAACAGGTAGTTTTGGGTACAGTCCCGAGCCACATGGAGGCACGTGAGCGGATCGGCAGGGGATTCGTCTCTCCCGGTATTGGGGGTGTGATCGTGCTGTGTCTAGGAGAGCCATTACACAAAGCCCACAGCCGTGGCAGGAGATTTACTGGTAGGTACTCCAGTAGTATCTCAGGGTGTTATTGGGCTACACTCCGACACGACTTATACTGCTATTGGGGGTCTGACGTTACTAGCCCCCTAGGTGGATATGCGATACTCATAGAAGAACGGACCGGACTGTATATACATTGTCACTGTTAGGCTCAGTAGGGTTTCCGGATGAGTTCGCTCATCGGCCTCCCTTGAGGTCAGTCCATAGGCAGCCGTTACGCATAGCTAGTGCCGCTGACGGTTTGTGGTTAAACCCTCTGCTAGGGTAATGACGAGTCATTAGAGTCCCCCACAGACAGTTTCCCAAGTTCGGGCGAAACGTTGTAGAGGCCGTATGGTTTTATGGCAGGATTCGGAAAATGCACGTGCGTTTACGCACGTGTCATTTTTCGGGCAGATAATACTGGTGGGCTTTGGTTTAAGCCGGATCCGAGTATTATATTAAGTAGATATAATATCTTTGTCTCAGTTGCATTTGTATTCGGTCGTAATACAAATGTGGGTATATTTATACGGTTACGGGGTTATCCTGAAATTCGTTTCGGGATCGCTTTTGGAAGTTGCCAGTTTCCAGTTTTCTATCGGCCGTATTTAACATTCGGTTAAATACGGATTTATCTTTTCTTGGATGAGGGTGAGTCATGCTTCTAGAAGGTTCTAGAAGTGGTGATTAGGCTTATGACTCATATGTTGCATTAATGGTTTTGGTGACAAGGATTAGTGATTCATTAGTTGCATTTATTGTGTTCATACTTTGTGTTCACACTAGATATTTCTCTTATTGTCACCTTCTCTCCTCCTACACTCACCCCCCACCTCCTTATATATGGCCGGCCCCCTCCTCTCTCTCATACACTTACTTGATTCATTTGGTTAAAAGATTATGATAGTTTTGGGGTGTATGGAAATTTCATAGCTCATTTCATTCTATCACCCGAATTAATTGGCAACTTCATTAACCGATCGTCTACGGGTTTGGACGAAGTGAGACAAAGTATTCTACTCATTCTCTACATCAATCTTGGTCGTTTCTTTTAGCAAACTTGACGACCGAGTTGCCTCGAGTTAGAGGCGGGAGCCCGTTTAAAGAATCGTTGACGTGGTGCCACCTGGACGAGCAGATCGGAGATCGACGAGATCGGAGTAGCCGCAACGGAGCGTGGGATGATAGTTAAAGAACGAAGGACTCGGATCGTTCGGTATAACCTTTCTACTCTCTTTATAGTTTGTTAGTTTAGCAATAATGGCAGATCCGGGTTATAGTATACGATAGCGCCAGTTAAAAAGTTTTTGTTCCGCATTTGGCGTCTGTTAGACGGCCGGGGCGCTACCGTAGACTTACATGACATGTTTCATCCTATACTTCGCATTTATTGTTTATGCACTGCTTCATGTATTAGTTGTATCTGCCAGAGTACCTTTCATGACTGTTGCATATATACATTGTCATATCATCGCTTCATGTATTAGTTGTACCTGATAGAGTACCTTACATGATTGTTCCATACAGATTTTCATATTACTGCTTCATGTATTAGTGATACCTGCTAGTGTACCTTTCATGACTATTGCACACATATGACTTTTATTGCTATTAGCTTGCATATGTTAGATTCGCGCTGTACGTGCATACTTGCGATTACTTACATATGTTATTTACTATTCACGAGTTGGCAACTCACCCCCGTTGTGCCACAGTGTTTGCAGGTTATTATTTAGAGTAGTCGAGACAGGCTATTCATCTATCACATCATCTTTTGCTGCGGATACCGCATCGGCTCAGAGTTTGCAGTTTGCTTAGGTGGGTTTTGTGGTTATTCATTGTTGTATTGTATATTCGTTGTATCCTTGTACTCTCTATCTACTATGTTCATGTTGACTTAGAGACTTGGTGAGGTCGATATTGTATATTATTTTGTGACTGGGTTGTCTTTTATACAGTTTTCATTTTATCGTCTTTTATTTCTTCGCTACGGCGTCGTATATCTGTTGTGGTGGTTGTTTTCCGCCTTTTGGCACGGATTTGCTCCCGTTGGGGATGCTTTACTTTATATTTATGTTGAACCCATTTTTGGGGTTGGTTTTTACAAAGGAGTTGCTGCCGAAATTTTCAAGAAAGTAAATTGGATTTAAAGAATTTATACTTGAGATTTTCAAAAGTTTAAACAATGTTTCTTATCTTTTCTTGTCTTTTAATGGTTTAGATTTCTGGGTTTTGGCTTTCTTTTACTGCGTTACGCCTGTAGACGTTGCGTAGTATTACGGCCGTCACGTGCCAATTTCGGGTCGTGACAGTAACACTCCCGTACAGTCCGGTCTCTTCGTCTGATATGTCGCATATCCAGTCTAGGGGTGGTAAACGTCAGACCCCAGTAACCGATAAGTCGTGTCGATGTGAGGCTCATAACGGGTCGAGAAACTACTGATAACACATACCAGTAGGTCTCCATATTAGCCCTGTCCAGGGACTTCCAATTATAGCCAATCGAAAACAGCGCAACATCAACCCCCAATACCGGGAGAGACGAAACCCCTCATATCGGTCATTGCCTCCATGTGATTCAGGACTGTACCCAAAAGCCACTGTTTTGCATGTTCTCGTGAACGTGGTAAGGTGGAAATCAAAGCATAGTGGGAATCACACAAGACTCTATGACGATCTCGGGTCTACAGACTAACCTGTACTAGTGTCACCAGAGAACTGCTATCTGACGATAGGTATAATACCATCTAGGAGTTCTCGGCGAGTCCGTTCAGTGTACCCAGTCTCCACTGAGCACCCGTACACCATCTTTGATGTCAAACACCAATGGATATGCGATCATCTATCGCCCATCATATGGGTCAAGATGCGTATACGCTAGTCTACTCTGGAGTATCGATGACCTGTCTCGATACACCCTCGACTAGGAACAGTTATAGGATGTACTCTTGGACTACCCCGGCCCCACTAGTATGATCTGCATCATAGTCCTAGTAGTCGAGTACATATCCTAAGGGCTTTATCAACATGTGAGAGAAAGACAGTAAACCAATACAAGTCAACATGTTAAGACAAAGTAAAACCAGATAGCATATTATCATATCGAGCAAGAAAGTCCTCTCTCTATATATCTAAGCATCCACTATAATATACATCATATGTACAACAATGGCCTCTAGGGCATATACATAACTAACAATCTCCCACTTGCACTAAGGCCAGCTGTTGTAGTATCTCATACCCAACATCCCCAAGAGTCTCTCAAATTGTATCTGGGGTATGGCCTTCGTGAGTGGATCCACAGTGTTGTCCTTCGTGTTAACTCTCCTGACCTCGATCTCGCGGTGATCAACTATCTCCCGGATCAGGTGATACCGCCTCAGAATATGCCTGGATCTCTGATGGGATCTGGGTTCCTTGGCCAAAGCCACAGCTCCATTGTTATCACAATAAAAAGGTATTGGATGCTCAATGGACGGAACCACTCCAAGTTCAGTTATGAACTTCTTCATCCAGACAACGTCTTTGACAGCATCGTTGGCAGTGATGTATTCAGCCTCCATCGTCGAGTCTGCCACGGTTTCCTGTTTGGAACTCTTCCAACAAACCGCCCCTCCATTTAGGGTAAAGACAAATCCCGATTGCGACTTAGAGTCGTCCTTATCACTTTGGAAACTCGAATCGGTAAAGGACTCCACCTGGAGTTCTCCGTTACCATACACTAAGAACATCTCTTTAGTCCTTCTCAAGTACTTGAGAATGTTCTTCACAGCTGTCCAGTGACTCTCTCCTGGATCTGATTGATACCTACTCACTACACTTAGTGAGTATGTTACATCGGGTCTGGTACATAGCATCGCGTACATAATAGAGCCTACTGCTGAAGCATATGGTATCCCTTGCATGCGAGCTCTCTCCAAATCAGTCTTAGGAGACATCTCTTTGGAGAGAGTGAGTCCAGAGATCGTGGATAAATACCCACGCTTGGATCTTCCATACTAAACCTCTTTAGTATGGTGTCAATGTACCTGAATTGGGACAATCCCAGTATCCGCTTAGATCTATCTCTATAGATCTTAATTCCCAAAATGCAGGAGGCATCACCTAGATCTTTCATTGAGAATCTATGTGATAAGAAGAGCTTGACCGAGTGCAACATAGGAACATCATTTCCTATCAAGAGTATGTCATCCACGTACAATACGAGGAAGACAATCTTACTCTCTGCAACCTTCTTATAAATACAAGGTTCATCTATGTTCTTGATGAAGTCAAACTCTTTGACTATAACACCAAAACAGATGTTCCAACTCCGCGATGCCTGCTTTAACCCGTAGATGGATTTAAGCAGCTTGCACACCTTTCCGCTGCTCCCACTGTCTACGAAGCCCTCTGGCTGAGTCATGTACACGCACTCCTCTAAATCACCATTTAGAAAGGCGGTCTTAACATCCATTTGCCAGATTTCATAGTCATGGTATGCAGCAATGGCAAGTAGGATCCGGATGGACTTAAGCATAGCTACAGGAGAAAAGGTTTCGTCATAATCCACACCTGGACGTTGACGAAAACCCTCTACAACAAGCCTAGCTTTGAAAGTCTCAACTTTTCCATCTACACCAAGTTTCTTCTTAAAGATCCATTTGCTCCCAATGGGTTTTACCCCTTCAGGAGAAACTTCCAAAGTGCATACTTTGTTGGTGTATATGGATTCCATCTCAGATCGTATTGCATCCAGCCATTTCACAGAGTCCCTACTCGTGATGGCCTGCTCGAAGCTAGTCGGGTCATCATCTTCCATGATGCAATCCTCGCTCCCACCATCAATGAGAAAACCGTATTATCTCTCAGGTGGATGAGGAACCCTACTAGATCGGCGGAGAGGCTGGGGTTCGTTGGGAGCTATCGAATCCTCTGGTTCCACTAAATCGTCAGTTGTATCCTGTGCTGCTGGAACTTCTTCCAGTTCTACCTCATTGCCACCATCTTGTTTCATAAGAAAACCCTTTTCTAAGAAGGTGGCATGTCGAGAAACAAACACTTTTTGTTCCTCGGAGTGGTAGAAGATATACTCTTGCGAATGCTTGGGATATCCAATAAACTTCCACAGAACTGACCTTGCCTCGAGCTTGTCCGGATTTTGTGTTTTCACATATGCCGGACAACCCCATATTTTAACATAATTAAGATATGGTCTCTTTCCTTTCCATATGTCATATGGAGTGGTAGGCACAGATTTGGTGGGAACCATATTCAATAGATCTGCAGCTATCTCCAGTGCATATCCCCAAAAGGAAATAAGTAACTCAGCAGTGCTCATCATAGAGCGCACCATATCTAATAGGGTGCGATTCCTCCGTTCCGATACACCGTTGTGCTGTGGTGTATAGGGAGGAGTAAGCTGAGAGAGAATCCCATTCTCTTTTAGATAGTCACGGAACTCATTGCTCAAGTATTCTCCTCCTCGATCTGATCGAAGGATCTTAATACTTTTTCCCGTTTGGTTCTCTACTTCATGCTCATATTCATTGAATTTCTCAAAAGCTTCAGACTTGTGTTTCAACAGGAACACATGTCCGTATCTTGAGAGATCGTCAGTGAATGTAATGAAGTACGAGGAACCATTCCTGGCATGTGTAGACATGGGACCACATACATCACTATGTATCAGTCCCAAGAGTTTAGTAACTCTTTCTCCGTGTCCACTAAACGGAGTTTTGGTCATTTTGCCTTTGAGACATGACTGGAAAGTGTCATAAGATGAAAATTCGAACGGTTTCAAATATCCATCTTTATGTAACTTAGCTAGTTGTGTCACATTGATATGACATAGTTTACAATACCACAAGAAAGATTCGTTCATTTCTGAACTCTTCCTCTTGTGTGTGTTTTGTACATTAAGTACTGTAATTTGATTTAGAATGTATATGCCATTATTTAACGAACCTGATCCAATCAACTTTTGATTCAAGAAGATGTTCATAACATTATTCTGTACTACAAAATTATATCCTTCTTTACTCTATAAAGAAACTGATATAAGATTGCATATCAGGGCCGGAATGTAATAGCATTAGTTCAGAATCAATGTATTACCATTTGGTAATACAAGGTGATATTCGCCAACAGCTTTGACTGCAACATTTGCACCATTCCCTACTCTTACGGAATGATCACCCTCTCCCAGTTCCCTACCTTTCCGTAGCCCATGCAACATATTACATATGTGGGATCCCGATGAGGTATCTAATACCCAGGACGTAGAGTGAACTGAG
This sequence comes from Agapanthus africanus, assembly GCA_030015575.1. NCBI lineage: Eukaryota > Viridiplantae > Streptophyta > Magnoliopsida > Asparagales > Amaryllidaceae > Agapanthus > Agapanthus africanus. The sequence goes on from JASDDO010000008.1 coordinate 216,372,185, forward strand.
AAACAGTTCTCGATAACAAACACACCCTGTCACGCCCTGCTTCCCAGAGTACGCTAAGATGGGCACGTGACATAGCCAACCATGCTACCCGTGGATAGGAAAAATCCCTCCACAGTCACATTACGGCTGTAGAGATATCAAGAACATGAAAGTAAACTAAACTATCTAGTACATGTCCATGAGCCAGAATGAATGAGTCAAGAAATAATGATATGAGGAAGCAAAAGATACAATAATGAAACACCTGGAAAGTAAAACTACATACCGACAGGAACTTCACCGCTCGGTCTAACAGCGGTAATACTCCTGATCAGTCTGCAACAAAGGTAGAAGGATCTGAGCCATGCAAAACCCAGACGTCAGCGCGTCATAACGTTAAGCAACAATATGTAAACAGGGTAGCAAGACATGCAAGTATAATAATAAATAGTAAAGCAGGTGTAAAGCAATCTAAATCAGGGCAGTGAAAGGTAGCGTGCAGTGAGTAAACTAAACTGGTCAGTTGGTTATCTACTCTCAAGTCTTCGAAATCAATTTGATAAATAATCGATGTAACTCAATAGTATCCCGTGCATGCCCGGGACCACGGTCTAAGACTCTCGGGCTGAAACCGAGACGTGCCGCTAGGCACTAACAGGAAAAGGGTACAGACCAACGATGTCGGCATCATCATCACGAGGCGGGCCTAGCCTTCAAAAACTGATCAGTAAAAGCAAGCAACTGTCGAGTTACAAGTCAAGATTTCATCATTGATTTCCCCATACCCCCAAGTTATAAGTGTCTAGTCAGGTATTTTAAGTAATCAAGAACTAATGCCAACTCAGGATCAGGTAGGTGCAGGTTTGTCTGGATAGACAACAGGAACGGTCCGTAAGGACTACATGTTAGGTTTGTTGGCATTAGACACAAGATCAGGTAATAGGTCAAGCCATGGTACATCAGGTCAAGTCAAGTAGTGTATTTAGGTGTCAGGTCATGTCAAGAGTGTACGGTACCATGTCCTATCAGGTAGGAAGTGCAACAGGTCATGTCAGGAAGCATAAAATGTTATGTGGGTGCTCATAATCAACTAGCATAAGCATGGGTATACAAAACAAGCATGGGTACTAATAGCACAATAAAATGAAACATTGTAATGTGATATGCAATCAGGTACAGATTAAGGCATACAGATGCACAGTTATCGATTATGGTTACATTTATAGTTTCAATATTAATTAGGATGCAATTTATTAAACATGAAGTGTTAATATCACAGTATTATGTAGTAATGTGATCTATGGATGCAATTATATGTATCTTAAATGCGATGGATGCAAAAGGGTATCCGAAAAATTATAAAACTATAAAATGGTAATGTGGGATGTACAACTAAGCAATATTTGATATAAATATTGATATAATAATATTAATATGGATAGCATATTCAAAGCGATTAATAACTATAAAAGCGGTATTGATTAACCATGCACAAGAAAGTTCCGTTCAGAAATTCAATGTCACCCTGATTTGTAAAATAGCTTAAAAATAACAAACGTTTTCCAAAAGGGACGTGTCTTATACCAAAACAAAGATAATTCAATAAGGTTTTCATTTTTATAAGTATAAGTATCTCAGGTTGTCCCTACAAAAAGCTATGAACATTCGAAATTGAAAGTTTGCTGCTGGAATTTCCCTGGACAGCAGTTTAGAGACATATTCATTTGCATTTTACGTTATTTAGACAATTTATTTTGTAAGTAAATATTTCATAGAGTTATATTACTCTGAGTTAGCTTCGCAACGAACTAAAGTACGTATACTAATAATTTTTCTATGATTTATAATGAATTTTATAAGGTAAGGTGTACAGTAAATTTCAGATTTGTCGTATCCACTTTGCGATGACGTTTCATGCGTAAACTATAATATTTTCAAATATATAACATTATAAAATGCAGATTATAAACTAATTAAAGATAATAATAAGAAATATTACGACGATATGTATTTTAAATGATATGGATGCAGTATAATGTAAACTAGCATGTCACAAGATAAGTTTTCAAGATCTAGATTTAAAATGATATAAACGGATGCAAACGGAACATCGAAACGTTATAAAATTAAACATGGGGTACTAGATTTAAACTATAGGTATGGTATTTATTTAAATAGGTATAAAATGAATTATATAGCATATAGCAAGATTAACTTTCCTAGACGGAACAAGAACGGATGTGTACGGAACGTCCTTCGTCGGCGAAATGTCGCGACGCGCGCACGGTACACGGAACGGTTCCAAACAACGCACAAGGGTGATCACGCAAGTTAGGTACGTTCAGTGGATCACTCGAATCGTCAGCGACGAGCACGGCTCCGACGGTGATCACCGGAATCAAGAAACAAGATCAAGAAAAAGAAAGAAGAAAGAAGAAGAATAGGCTATGTATTAAATAAGGAAAGAAAAATTAAATAAATAAAATATATATAAATATATATATGCAGAGGAGAGAGAGAGAGAGAGAAAGGAGTTGTTAGTTTGTTAGGAAATTAGATTTAAAATTTTAAAAGATTTTTAGATTTAAAATTTTAGATAAGAGGTTTCAGTTTGTTAAAGAAATCGTATGAAAATATTTAAACTAAATTTTAAAATTAAATAAATTGAATTTTGGCGGGATACCAAAATATTTCAAAACGCGCCCGGGTCGGGTCTAAAACTTCAGATTTAAAATACAAAAAATATATGCGACTTTCAAAATTCAAAATGAATGCTCAGGTAACGAAAATGCATACCCCTAAGAACGGATGCACGTACATGCGCGTAGCCATCCAAACACGTCCGTTTCACTGAACGGGACGAGAACAAGATGCGCGGATGCTACCACGGGGTTAGGGGTATCATGCAGGCTATGAAATGCAATTTTAAATTAATTTACATGACCTAAAGTGTTATATGGTAAAATGCCAGTATGCAGTATACATGAGATGCACATGTCTATGTAACAAGTCAGGGTAATCTATAAATATGAATCAAATAGGTTCAAGCAAGCGGGTCGGGTCGAATGCAATGTAAAATGTAAAATACTATTCGCACCCAAAACACGATAAATCAGGAAAATACCATAATTAAGGAAATACGAGAACTGGAATTGGTATAAATGAACTAGGGTGTTACAGTATACCCAACTACAAAAGGATTTCGTCCTCGAAATTCCAAGAATAAGAAAGGATAAACAATCAACAAACTACAAGAATAGATGTGGAAACTTCTGTCGGATTTCATCTTCTCGTTCCCAAGTGGGTTCTCCAAGCAAGCGATTACTCCAAGAAACAAACACAAGAGGGATAACTTTGTTCATAAGAACATTTTCTCTTCGATCCACAATTTACATCGGTCGCTCCTCAAAGGTTAAATCTTCTCGTACAGTCTGCTCCGAAAGATCCAATACATGTATTTCATCTCGAGCATACCTACGGGGTTGAGATACAAGAAATACGTCATGAACATTCTCCAAAGATTGCGGTAACACCAAACGATACGCCACTTCTCCAATACGCTCCAAAATCTTAAAAGGTCCAACGAATCGAGGACTAAACTTTCCTCGACTTCCGTAACGGATCCCCCTCTAGTCGGTGACATCTTCAAGAATACTAAATCACCCACAGCGAACTCTAGAGGTTCTCTCAACGTATCAGCCCAACTCTTCTGTCGGTCTTGTGCTGCCTTCACATGATTCCGGATAGTGTTAACCTTCTCAACTGTTTGCACGACCAAATCCGGTCCCAACAATCTTCGTTTTCCAACATCGTCCCAACAAACAGGTGAACGACACTTGCGACCATATAATGCTTCGAATGGAGCCATCTGAATAGTCGCCTGAAAGCTGTTGTTGTACGAAACTCCACCAAGTATAGATGATCCTCCCATGAACCCTTAAAGTCTAACATGCAAGCTCTCAACATGTCTTCAAGAGTTTGGATCGTTCTCTCCTACTGGCCATCTATTTGAGGATGATAAGCTGTGCTAAACTTCCATCGAGTCCCCAAACTTTCCTGTAAACTCCTCCAGAAGTGTGATAAGAATCAGGTGTCATGGTCGGACACGATGCTCACAGGTACTCCATGCAATCTCACAATCTCCTGCATGTACCGTTCTGCTGACGCTTCCGTTGACTAACCAACTCGAAACGGTATGAAGTGAGCTGCCCTGGTCAATCGATCAACAATCACCCAAACTGTATTGTTGCCTTTTGGACTCCGCGGTAGAGCTGTCACGAAATCCATGGTCATATGTTCCCACTTCCACTGAGGAATCGGAAGTGGTTGCAATAAACCAGCAACCTTTGATGTTCAGCTTTAACTTGCTGACACACCAAGCACTTTGCCATAAAGCGGGCAATCTCCCGTTTCACGCCTTCCCACCAGAAATGCTGTCGTATATCTCGGTACATCTTCATGCCTCCTGGATGTACGGATTATGCTGAACTGTGCGCCTCCTTCATAAGTTTTTCACGAATATCTCCCTTTGGCACACACAAGCGGCTACCATATCGCAACGAACCATCTTCATGGATCAATAAGTCTGTTCGAAGTCCAGCTTCAACCTTTTCTCGAAACTTTTGCAATCTAGGGTCCTGCAATTGCACTGCTTTAATATTCTCGGTCAACGACGACTGTACTTGCAGCTGCAACAACTGTCCCGAAGAATGCGGTAGCACAACTTCCAAATCGAATCTCCGAAAGTCTTCAATAGGTTTCTTCTGTGCAGTCAACATCTGAATTGCTGGTCACTGACTAAGTGCATCCGGCACAACATTAACTTTCCCCGGATGGTATTCAAGATCAAGGTCATCGTCAGCCATCAGCTCCAATCACCTACGCTGCCTCTTATTAAGCTCCTTCTGTGTGAACACGTACTCCAGGATTTTGTGATCGGTGAATACTTCGACCCTTTTGCCCAGTAAGTAGTGTCTCCAAATCTTCAAAACGAACATCACAGCTGCTAGCTCCAAGTCAGGAGTTGGGTAGCCCTTCTCATGGGTCTTCAACTGTCTCGATGCGTAAGCTATAATCTTCCCATACTGCATCAAAACACATCCCAAACCTTTCTCAGATGCGTTGCTGTGAATCACCAATCCTCCGGAACTGTCTGGCACGGTTAAACAAGAGCGGTTATCAACCTTTGCTTCAACACCTCAAAAGTTGACGCACACTTATCCGTCCGTACAAACGGTATCTCCTTGCGCGTAAGCTTGGTCAAGGCTTCAGCCAAACGAGCAACATTCCCCACGAACCTTCTGTAGTATCCTGCAAGTCCAAGAAACTTTTGATCTTTACAACGTTCTTCGGAATCGGCCAGTCTTGAACTGCTGCAATCTTCCCTGGGTAAACGACGATTCCATCTCCAGCTACGACATGTCCCAAAACTTTACTTCTTCAAGCCAAAACTTGCACTTGCTCATCTTAGCATATAATCTTTCTTGCCTCAGTGTCTGCAGTGCGATCTTCAAGTGTTCTGCATGCTCTTCAATGCTCCTCGAGTAGACCAGAATATCCTCAGCGAACACCACTATAAACTGGTCCAAAAACGGTGAAGGATTCGGTTCATCAAGTCCATAAATATCGCCGGTGCATTCGTGACTCCGAATGGCATCACTAAATACTTGTAATGTCCATACCAAGTTCGGAACGCAGTCTTACAAATATCTTCTGATTTAACTCGGACCTGATGATATCCGGACCGCAAATCCAGCTTCGAGAATACCCTCGCGCCACTAAGCTGCTCGAACAATTCGCCAATGCGAGGGATCGGGTACTTGTTCTTAATAGTCACCCGGTTTAATTGTCGATAATCGATGCACATCCTCCTTATGGCATATTTCTTCTTGACTAGAAGAACTGGAGCTCCCCAAGGTGAATTGCGCGAATTCAACCCTTCTCTAGCAATTCGGTAACCTGCTTCTTTACTTCTTCCAACTCCACTGATGCCATTGGATAATACGCCTTTGAGATTGGCGTTGCACCAGGAACAAGATCAATCGCAAACTCCACATCTCGTTTGCGGTAACCCAAGATGTCCTCGAACACGTCCATAAACTCTCGTAATATAGCCGGCGCTTCTTCCTTAATAACTTCCATCGACGAAAGAACACTGTTTGTCGGCCTAGCCCTAAATTCGATTGGCCCGACCGAACTACTTCCTCCATCAAAACAAACTCTGGATGTCTGGGAATCTGGAAGTTCGCTTTCCTTACTCTACAATCACTGTGAGCGTGGAAGGTGCCAAGAAAAATCCATTCCCAAGACCACAACAAATAAGGAGTGCACCAGAATTGAATAATTCCAATGCGGAAAGATAAGAACAAGTAGGATACCAAGATGACTTCATCCGAAATCAAGATACTGAAGAGGATTAAGCACGGTAAATAGGGTTCAAGCTGGTAATAAAACAATAACTAGTAAGCAATGAGACCGAGAGAAGCAAGGTAGTATAACGATCATGGAATAAGGAAGTGAATCAAGACCAGGACTCTAAGTTACTTAAATAGAGTACCGCATTATAACCATGCTGCAGTTCATGGGTACAATTACATAACTCCACTCAAGTCGCCCAAATCCTAGTATTAGAATCAAGAATAGGGAGAGACAATAGAAAACCAAAAGGGTTTCAAGTCGAGATGCAAAGTGGTTTGCATATCGTCAAGGCGAAGGATAAAAGAAGGATATGATTCAAGAATCACAATAATCAAGATGGCAGGACATGTTCCTAATCACGAGTATTCTGATTCGTGTATTGGGTTCAATACCCAACTACAAAAGAATCAAACCCGATTAACCTATATCCCATTGCTCTGATACCAAAAGAACCATGTCACGCCCTGCTTCCCAGAGTACGCTAAGATGGGCACATGACATAGCCAACCATGCTACCTGTGGATAGGAAAAATCCCTCCACAGTCACATTACGGCTGTAGAGATATCAAGAACAGGAAAGTAAACTAAACTATCTAGTACATGTCCATGAGCCAGAATGAATGAGTCAAGAAATAATGATATGCGGAAGCAAAAGATACAATAATGAAACACCTGGAAAGTAAAACTACATACCGACAGGAACTTCACCGCTCGGTCTAACAGCGGCAATACTCCTGATCAGTCTGCAACAAAGGTAGAAGTATCTGGGCCATGCAAAACCCAGATGTCAGCGCGTCATAACATCAAGCAACAATATATAAACAGGCAAGACATGCAAGTATAATCATAAATAGTAAAGCAGGTGTAAAGCAATCTAAATCAGGGCAGTGAAAGGTAGCGTGCAGTGAGTAAACTAAACCGGTCAGTTGGTTATCTACTCTCAAGTCTTAGAAATCAATTTGAAGAATCATCGATGTAACTCAATAGTATCCCGTGCATGCCCGGGACCACGGTCTAAGACTCTCGGGCTGAAACCGAGACGTGCCGCTAGGCACTAACAGGAAAAGGGTACAGACCAACGATGTCAGCAGCATCGTCATGAGGCGGGCCTAGCCTCTAAAAACTGATCAGTAAAAGAAAGCAACTGTCGAGTTACAAGTCAGGATTTCATCATTAATTTCCCCATACCCCCAAGTTATAAGTGTCTAGTCAGGTATTTTAAGTAATCAAGAACTAATCCCAACTCAGGATCAGGTAGGTGCAGGTTTGTCTGGATAGACAACAGGAACGGTCCGTAAGGACTACATGTTAGGTTTGTTGGCATTAGACACAAGATCAGGCAACAGGTTAAGCCATGGTACATCAGGTCAAGTCAAGTAGTGTATTTAGGTGTCAGGTCATGTCAAGAGTGTACGGTACCATGTCCTATCAGGTAGGAAGTGCAACAGGTCATGTCAGGAAGCATAAAATGTTATGTGGGTGCTCATAATCAACTAGCATAAGCATGGGTATACAAAACAAGCATGGGTACTAATAGCACAATAAAATGGAACATTGTAATGTGATATGCAATCAGGTACAGATTAAGGCATACAGATGCACAGTTATCGATTAGGGCTACATTTATAGTTTCAATATTAATTAGGATGCAATTTATTAAACATGGAGTGTTAATATCATATTATTATGTAGTGATGTGATCTATGGATGCAATTATATGTATCTTAAATGCGATGGATGCAAACGGGTATCCGAAAAATTATAAAACTATAAAATGGTAATGTGGGATGTACAACTAAGCAATATTTGATATAAATATTGATATAATAATATTAATATGGATAGCATATTCAAAGCGATTAATAACTATAAAAGCGGTATTGATTAACCATGCACAAGAAAGTTCCGTTCAGAAATTCAGCGTCACCCAGATTTGTAAAATAGCTTAAAAATAACAAACGTTCTCCAAAAGGGACGTGTATTATACAAAAACAAAGATAATTCAATAAGGTTTTCATTTTTATAAGTATAAGTATCTCAGGTTGTCCCTACAAAAAGCTATGAACATTCGAAATTGAAAGTTTGCTGCTGGAATTTCCCTGGACAGCAGTTTAGAGACATATTTATTTGGATTTTACGTTATTTAAACAATTTATTTTGTAAGTAAATATTTCATAGAGTTATAGTACTTTGAGTTAGCTTCGTAACGAACTAAAGAACGTATACTAATAATTTTTCTATGATTTATAATGAATTTTATAAGGTAAGGTGTGCAGTAAATTTCAGATTTGTCGTATCCGCTTTGCGATGACGTTTCATGCGTAAACTATAATATTTTCAAATGTATAACATTATAAAATGCAGATTATAAACTAATTAAAGATAATAATAAGAAATATTACGACGATATATATTTTAAATGATATGGATGCAGTATAATGTAAACTAGCATGTCACAAGATAAGTTTTCAAGATCTAGATTTAAAATGATATAAACGGATGCAAACGGAACATCGAAACGTTATAAAATTAAACATGGGGTACTAGATTTAAACTATAGGTATGGTATTTATTTAAATATGTATAAAATGAATTATATAGCATATAGCAAGATTAACTTGCCTACACGGAACAAGAACGGATGTGTACGGAACGTCCTTCGTCGGCGAAATGTCGCGACGCGCGCACGGTACACGGAACGGTTCCAAACAACGCACAAGGGTGATCACGCAAGTTAGGTACGTTCAGTGGATCACTCGAATCGTCAGCGACGAGCACGGCTCCGGCGGTGATCACCGGAATCAAGAAACAAGATCAAGAAAAAGAAAGAAGAAAGAAGAAGAAGAGGCTATGTATTAAATAAGGAAAGAAAAATTAAATAAATAAAATATATATAAATATATATATGCAGAGGAGAGAGAGAGAGAGAAAGGAGTTGTTAGTTTGTTAGGAAATTAGATTTAAAATTTTAAAATATTTTTAGATTTAAAATTTTAGATAAGAGGTTTCAGTTTGTTAAAGAAATCGTATGAAATATTTAAACTAAATTTTAAAATTAAATAAATTGAATTTTGGCGGGATACCAAAATATTTCAAAACGCGTCCGGGTCGGGTCTAAAGCTTCAGATTTAAAATACGAAAAATATATGCGACTTTCAAAATTCAAAATGAATGCTCAGGTAACGAAAATGCATACCCCTAAGAACGGATGCACGTACATGCGCGTAGCCATCCAAACACGTCTGTTTCACTGAACGGGACGAGAACAAGATGCGCGGATGCTACCACGGGGTTAGGGGTATCATGCAGGCTATGAAATGCAATTTTAAATTATTTTACATGACCTAAAATGTTATATGGTAAAATTCCAGTATGCAGTATACATGAGATGCACGTGTCTATGTAACAAGTCAGGGTAATGTATAAATATGAATCAAACAGGTTCAAACAAGCGGGCCGGGTCGAATGCAATGTAAAATGTAAAATACTATTCGCACCCAAAACACGATAAATCAGGAAAATACCACAATTAAGGAAATACGAGAACTGGAATTGGTATAAATGAACTAGGGTGTTACACACCCGAAAAAGATGCATCATCATGCTTATTCTTCGTTTGGGCGGCGTGAGAATCCGGATATTCTCCTATTCCCTGCTCGGACATATAACAATTATAAATTGGAGCGTGGCCAACGTTCCCCTGCTCAGTATAACAAGCGGGTTTGGTCAATACATCCATATTATTATCTTGATTATGGCCTGACATGGTCGCTACATGGAGAGAGAGAGAAGAAAACACTTTAGCGTATGCTCTTGCAAGATTAGATTGGTTATTATCTTATCTAATCAGGATGGCTCCCACTGGTTTTATTAAATCTTCCTTAAAACCCTAAAAGGTAAGACTAGCCGGGATTAATTACACCTTACAAGTTCGCCAATCTTTCAGTCATGTCAGTGTTGGTACTTTGAGGGAGGTTCGCCGTGCTTTCGCACGGACCTAATTAAAATAAACCTCGTTTTCCCAGAGGCATAACCCCGTTAACACCTTTCTAGACACCTACTTGATCGGCTAATTGTCATGTATAAAACTCTCCCAGGAGTAACTCTTACTCGCAATGGGTATCAGGATCCAACTATCTCATAGAAGGTATGCAATCTCATTGCAAATTTCAACACTTGAAATTCCCGATAATTCTTTTACCCCTAGCGTGCTATGACTTTGACGCATGCCAAACAACCCATAGTCCGCTAGTTAAGTTCAACCCGTGCATTTCCTGATTGAATTAAACCCACTCGTACGACCCTTGATGCATGCCAAACAACTCCGTCTGAATACCCTAATCCAATCGCATCTCATGCTACAGATAAGTACTAATCAGCTACCGTACACTAACCCTTGACGCATGCCAAACTACCGTAGCACGAATACTAAAATAATACTTATCTGAAATGAAGGAGGGCTATGCAGGTTTTTATGAAAACCATGAGCGTAATGAACTTGATATCGTTGTAGAAACAAGTGATTTTGAAAAGGAGTGTTTTTGAGGCTTTTACTAGTTTTGCTAAAGATGTCACTCCCGGTGAAGGGATATCGGCTCTTTCCTTATCGAATAAGGTGCTGGATATTCTACAAGGAATACCACTATGCAAAGCAAGAACTATAGAAGCAATGAAAAACAAAACTGAGTGAGTTGTAGCATCTTCTAGTTTCGCTAAAAAGGTCACTCCCGGTGAAGGGATCTCGGCTCTTTCCTTATCGAATAAGGTGCTGGATATTCTACAAGGAATACCGCTATGCAAAGCAAAAACTAGAGTTACCCTTTTTTATAAATTTGATTCTAGAACATCTTTTAGGTTTCTTTTCTTTCATTAATCTCATTAATGAATCCCATCATTTATGCTTCCTAAGCATCACAGAAGAAACGAAAATACAACCTACGCTTATGCCATCCGCATTCGCCACAATGTCCCGCTATGCACCGTTAGGTTACTTAACTAACGGCATACCGGGACGGGACTAGCGCGGGTGCAAAACATAAGCAATGTTTATTATATATCATATATATAATAATAAAGCATTCGTCTCACGCATATAAAATGATCACATCACAGTATATCAGCAGCAGAAGAAACATATGAAATATTGGATATACTAAGAGGTCCGTGTTTTATTTTGAGCCTGTATAAAATACGGATTCCACGGTCGCGATGAATAGCCAAACCTACATCCCTAGACCCCTACGAGAGCGACAAGCAACCCTACCAATTCTAGGGTTAGGACGGTCGCGATGAATAGCCAAACCCACATCTCCAGACCCCTACGAGAGAGACAAGCAACCCTACTAATTCTAGGGTTAGGAGACCCGGTCTCGACTCCCCGGGATGGCCTCCTACTGGACCCTAGAACCTGGTTACTTGTGCTCCCCTCCTTGGGTCTATCCTAATGCGGAAAAGTAAATAATATACAATGGTGACATCATCCTCAACCCGGAAGTGCCCCAATAAAAGAATATTACAAACAATGAATTTTACATGAATGAAAATAAAAACCCTCATCTCACATAAAACCCCGGCTATTCAAAACACGACGATCCAATATAATATATCACAGCAACACATAACATCACATGTCATCAACGTAAGTAAATATACGTATCCCAATTTTCGTTGATGTATAGTAACGAAACCGACGATACACCACATATTACACTTACAGTCGCAGAAAAGAAAGTGAAAAACTACAACATTTGGAATCCATAATCTCGTAAACCCGAAATATCACATACTTCGCATTTCATGCGTAACTATATGAATTCCACGTATTGTATCACATTCTAGAAAAAGCTAGACGACGTTTAACATTCCGATCGAATCAACAAACACCCAAAATTTTCCTAAATGCTCAACACTTGAGCGTAGTTTAAAAGCATCCATCACATGCCACAGTACCAATGAACCAACCGTAGAAGGGTCAAACCAACGCCTCACATGTGGCACTGCTGAACTACCACAAACCATATGGTTTAGTGGCGGTTCTGACGGTCACATAATCGAGTTAAGGTTTCGTTCTTCTAGAGGGTCCACCGCGTCACTTGCACGATATTTGAATGTTCTTTAACTATGAAAAAGATCCAACTCTTGAAAAGTTTTCTGGCAAGGGTTAAAGTAGGTATTTGATATCCGATCGAACTTTTTAACACCGTCTAAAATAACCGAAACAAAACTTAGAATTACGAATACGAAACACTCCGAATTGCCTTTGCTAAAAGATAACATCACATGCAAAATTAGCAAAAACAAACAACACCTAAAGTACCATAACCCAGAGCCTTAAACACTGTACAAATTTCAGCCCCAAGGGGTCCGATCTGGCCGGTTTTGAACATGTTGTGGCCGGCCATTTTCCAAGGGTTTGGGATGAATTTTGTACAGTGTTCATTATGTATCTCATACATCATTCTGCAACTGTTTAAAAAAAAAAATTTAAACCTGAAAAATTTCGACAGAAACTAGGGTTTGATATCGGGTGTTACGGAGTTGTTTCAGTTTCGTAATCCTACACTTATCCGTCTAATTCTCTAGCTAGGCTCTGATACCACTGTTGGGATACCTACAACGGCAGCAAGGTTTCGGAAGGCATCATCAAAATCAAGTTTAAATTTTTGCCATTATAGATAACCCTAACCATGAATCTTAAGCTAAAGAATCAAACAATAACATCAAGTAAACAACTTTACTTCTAAGAGTTAGGGATTACAACCTTTGTGTTGGCTATAGTGCCCTTAAGGCAATTATCATAGTCGCGGACTTGTGATTATGATGATTGGGTGAGGACCTATACCGATAAAACAGTCTTACTCAAGATAATAGTATGCTATCTGGTTTGTCTTTATCATCATGTTGATAAAGCCCATAAGATTCTTGCTTGACTACCAGCATTATGATGGCGATCATATATGTGGGAGCTGGGGTCTATAAGCACATCCTTAAATGTCCCTAGTCGTAGGAGTATCGAGACCGGGCATCGATACTCCAGTGTAGACTAGTGTATATTGATCGAGACCCCGACGAGGGGCGGTGGCCAGGCCTCACAAGCCATTGGTGTTAGTTTGTTCACCTAAGATAGTATACAGGTGCTCATTGGGTTATGAGTACACTGGACGGATTCGCCGGGAACCTGCTAGTTGATATTATACCTATTGTCAGATAGCAGTTCCCAGGTGACATGTGTGCAGGTTAGTCTGCCGACCTGAGATCTTCATTTGTCTCGTGTGAGTTCCCACTGTGCTTTGATTACTACCCCACCACGGCTCAAAGGCGTCGTGCAAACAGGTTTTAGTTGGGTACAGTCCCAAGCCACATGGAGGCAGTGATCGGATCGTCGGGGATTCGTCTCTCCCAGTATTGGAGGTTGATGTCGCATTGTGTACGGGTGGCCATCACCAGAAATCCATGGCCATGGTGAACGAGAATTACCGATCCAGGATCGATAGTTTCTCAGGTGGTGATGGGTTACATGCCGACACTAAATATCGCGTTGTTAGGGGTCTGACTTTATCCACCCCCCTAGACTTGATATGCGATACTCTTAGACGAATAGACCGGACTGTACGGATATTGTCACTGTCAGGCTCAGTAGGGGTTCAGGATGAGTTTGCTCGTCGGCCTCCCTTTCGCTCAATACCGGGGTAGTCGTTACGTACAGCTAGTGCCACTGACGTGCTTGTGGTTAAACCCACTTCCAGCGTATTGACGAGTCTTTAGAGTCCCACACAGAGGGTTTTCACGGTTCAGGTGATATGGTGTACATGAGGTATGTTGGTACATACAGGTGTCCGATTAAATATGTGCACTTGCTGCGCAGATTTTAATCGGACGGTTGATACCACTAGCGGCTTAGGATTAAGCCAGATTATTAAATCAGGTTTTGAATTAATAATTTACATATCTATTTATATATATGTATTCTAGTATTATTGTTCGCTATTTATTTTCTCTCTTGGCTATTCGTATTTTTGTACGAATACGCGTATATGTATTTCGGTACATACACCGGAAGTATTTCTTATTTTATACGGAATAGCTTCTAGAAGGTGCCACCTCATTAATGATTTTCTTTATTGAAAATCATTTAGGAAATGAGGTGGAAAGGAGGTATGGGTCAAGGCATGGAACAAAGTATGGTTGCTATTATTTTATTGCAATTGACAAAAAGAAAATGATTTTTGTGTGAACGAGAGAGAAAGAGGGGGGGGGGGCGGCCACACTTTTATGGGTGGGGGTTCATTTCATTTGGTGATTACACTAGCACTCACTCACTCTCTCATTCACTCAAAAGAAATTCTCAAAACACTTAACCATATTGTTATTCATGCCAAGTCTTCATCACCTCCTTCTTCATCTTCTATGGTTGCTCCATGAGCACTTTGGGTAGAGAGAAAAATGTAGTGACACTTCCATACACCTCGACTCTCCATCGCTAGCGAATTTGGAGCGTCGGTTACCTCGTTCGACGAGGTTGGAGCTTGCGCCGTTTCCCTCGGGTGGATCATCGGAGACGAAGGAAGGCCGGCAACCAAACCACATCAAGGAGCCGCTAGGAGCATGGAATGAAGACCGAAGGACACGGATCAACTCGGTATAACAATTCTAACTCTTAGTTAGTTTGCTAGTTTAGGGTTTAGGGTCGATCCGGGATTCGGGTAGCGGTAGCGCCGGTTTAGAAAATTTTTGTTCCGCATTTTGGCCGCGTTTCGATGGCCGGGGCGCTGCCGTGACCCAACATGGTATTAGAGCCACCCTTTAAACCCCTTACTAGCTTGTTTAAACGTGCTTAAAAGATCGGTCAACGGAATTTCCGAAATCACGATTCCATTTTCACAGTTGCTGTCGATTTTCAAAAGTGGTCAAAAAATTATTTCAGGCATCTTAAAAATCCGTGCAGGTGATTTTATGGGTACACAAAAATTTTGGGCTCATGATTCCCCTAAAGCGCCGCGGATCTGCCGCACTTAGCCCCTATTGGCGGCGGTTCCGCGGCTGTTTAGTGGCAACGGGCGTCCAAATTTTTTCTGTATCTCATTTACGTGGAATTATGATTTTAGTGATATTCTGTTTTGGCCCAGGTTTCAGTGAAGTGTTGTTTTGCTGTTGGGGCCAATTTGGAACTTAGTCGATCGATATTTTAAGTGAGCGTTTAACAATACATACATTTATATCTGCAACCGTGAATGTCATTTGATCGGTAAACCCGTCTAACTGCTATATGTTCTTTTAGACAGGTTTGCGAACGTGATATTCACGTTGATATTCTGTGTTGTGCTGTGATGTTGGTTGGATCGTCGTGGTGGATAGCTATGGTGTAATGTTAGTACAGTTTAATTTCATTTGTATCTTTGATATTGCGGGGCGAGCGTCCGACATGTGGACTGCCGTCACTGCCAGTTTGTATATTATTCTTTTGGGGCACAACCGGGCTGAGGTCGATGTCACCCTTGTATATTATTTTCTTTTCTGTACTAGGATTATCCCGTGGTGGAGTGCACGAATAGCCAGGTTCTAGAGGGCAACTGGTTCGCATCACATGGCATTCAGATGGAGGGGACGTACTCTAGAATTGGCGGGCTATTCGCCGCACTCGTAGGGGGTATAGGTTGACCCAGGAGGGGTGCTCAAGTTACCGTATTTCATGAAGTGCTGGATGGTCCATTCACGTTGCTGAAGGGGGCTGCCTCACTTCTGGTTTTGGCGGGTAACTTGCCGCGCTCGTAGGGGTCTAGGTTTCATTGCACAGGCTATCCACATGACAGGGAACGTCGGGTCTCACTTGCGGCTCAAGTGAAACCCGGGGCTCCAGATTATCCACCATTCTGTGATGTTTCTGTGATGTTGCTTAATATCATGCTTGGGACGATTGTTATATATTTATATATATACTAGTAGATGTTGTATATGTTTTGCACCCGCGCTAGCCCAGTCCTCGCTCTGTCGTTAGTTAAGTAACCTAACGGGTGATAACGGGACCCAGTGGCGAATGCGGATGGCATATACGTACATTTTATTTTCGTTCTTTTCTGGTGTGATTAATTGATGGGACTGCATTGATTCTTATCAATGCAAGGATAAAACAAACCTGTATTTGATGTTGTCGGAACCAAGTTTTTAAAAACTGACATTACATACGTTCTTTTTTGATTTGCATCGTGGTATTCGATTGGGAATATCCTGCACCTCATTCGACGAGGCAAGGGCCGAGATCTCTTCATCGGGAGTGACCCCTTGGGTAAAAGTTTGCGTCAACGTAATAACTTTACTATATTCGATTATTTTTTGCTTTGCATCGTGGTATTCAGTTTGGAATATCCTGCACCTCATTCTACGAGGAAAGAGCCGAGATCCCTTCCCCGGGAGTGACCTCTTTAGCAAAAGTTTTCGCCACTATATATTCATAAAACCGCTTGGATTCCTTCAACGAGATCAAGTTCATTACGTTAAAGGTTTTTCGCCAAAAACCATCTGTAGCCCTCCGTCATTTCCTACAAGTGGTACTTAGTATTCGTGCTGCGTTTGTTGACTCCGTCAAGGCGTAGTGTGCGGTAGCTAAGTGGTGCTTGTTTGTAGCATGGATATGTGATTGGTTAGGACAATCATGCGGCCTTGTTGACTCCGTCAAGGGCTCGTGCGGGTGGGTTTAATGCAATCAAGATAATGACGGGTTGAACATGACTAGGACTCTTTGATTTGTTGACCCCGTCAAGGTCACTTGGGTCCTAGGGGTAAAAATCTTATCGGGAGTTTCAAACATACAGGAAACTTGCCAGGATTGCGTATACCTTCTGGAGTGTGGTGACTTGAGCGGCTTCCATCAAGTTATCATGTGATGATAGTTGGATCCCGATTCCCACTGATGAGTAGGATTACTCCTCGGGTGATTCCGACTAATTCTCCTTTTAGGTTTGGAGGAGAATTCGAGGAAATAGTGGGAGCCATCCAGATTAGATAAAATGATTAACCATTCTGATCTAGGTTAGAGTGCACGCTGAGTGTTTCTTCTCTCTCTCTCTCTGACTGCAACTATGACCCGACTTTTGACTAAAAATCATAAACCAAGTTGACCGAACCTTCTTAAAACACTTTGGCTTTTGGAATGTCACAGTGTTGCATACATCATTGCCACTTCTACATCACCTTTTGTTTTTCTCCAGAACACCTCGTATCACTACGAACATCCACTTCCATTGGATAAATCCATCATATGGTTATATACGAACTCGAAGAACTTTTTTCGAGGATGGATTCTGGTTCTGGAGAGAATGAATAGGATTATTCGGTTATCTTTTCTCTTTACCTTCTCTCAGGTTGTGAGGGCTCCTAAGATTAGGAGAGGGTACACCTATTGAGCTTATTGGCTAGTCTTCTTCCAAACCATAGGCAGGTACCAAACGGTAGGGAAGGAAGAAAACTAATTAAGCCTAAGTGTGGTGTACAGAAGGTAATAAGTAAAGACATATAAAGGGATTAGAATAATGACAAACGAAATTGCGACCACCATCTTTCACGACAAAGGCCGAGTATACCCCTGCCACTCCTACATCCACTTTGCTTTTCTCTAGAACACTCCGTATCACTACGGATATCCACTTCCATTGGATAAATCCATCGTATAGTTACATACGAAATCGAAGGGACTTTTTCGAGGATGGATTCTGGTTCTGGAGAGATTGAATAGGATTATTCGGATGTCTTTTCCCTTTACCTTCTCTCAGGTTGCGAGGGCTCCTAGGATTAGGAGAGTACACCTATTATGCTAATTGGATAGTCTTCTTCCAAACCTTAGGCTGGTGCCGAAGGGTAGGGAAGGAAGAAAACCAATTAGCCTAAAGTTGGTGTACAGAAGGTAATAAGTAAAGACATAATAAAGAGATTGCAGTGAGGGCAGGTAAGTATTGTAGGGTTACTAGGCACTCTAATAAGGATCTACAAGGCATCAACCATGCCGGATTAAAATTTTAGCCGTGCCGAATTGTTGGAGATAGTGCCCTCAGAGTCGATTATTGGATCATAGGCACGTGATTGCAATGATTGAGGGAGGACCTATCCCGGTAGGACAGTCTTACTCGAGATGATAGTATGCTATCTGGTTTACTTTTATCATCGTGTACTGCTTTAGGTGACCTGACATGTCGCTATTGCACGTTGATAGAGCCCCTAGGATTCTTGCTTGACTGCCAGCAGTATGAGGGCGATCATATAAGTGAGAGCTGGAGTCTATAAGCACATCCTTAAAAGGTCCCTAGTCGTAGGAGTTTCGAGACAGGGCATCGATTCTCCAGAGTAGACTAGTGTATACAGTCGAGACCCCGACGAGGGGCGGTGGCCGGTCTCACAAGCCACTGGTGTCAGTTGGTTCACCTAAGATGTATACAGGTGCTCATTGGGTTATGAGTACACCGGACAGGACTCGCCTGGAACATGCTAGTTGGTCTTATACCTGACGTCAGATAGCAGTTCCCAGGTGACATGTGTACAGGTTAGTTCATCGACCTGGGGATCGTCATTTGTCTCGTATGAGTTCCCACTGTGCTTTGATTACTACCTTACCACGGCTCAAAGGAGTCGTGCAAACAGGTTTTAGTTGGGTACAGTCCCGAGCCACATGGAGGCAGTGAGCGGATCTTCAGGGGTTCGTCTCTCCCGGTATTGGGGGTGAGGTCGCGCTGTGTCTAGGAGAGCCATTACACGAAGTCCTTGGCCAAGGCAGGAGATTTACTGGTAGGTATTCCAGTAGTATCTCAGGGTGTTCTGGGCTACACTCCGACACGACTTGTACCGCTTTTGGGGGTCTGACTTTTACCAACCCCTTAGGCCCGACATGCGATGCTCATTGACGAACGGACCGGATTGTACAGATATTGTCACTGACAGGCTCAGTAGGGTGTCAGGATGAGTTCGCTCATCGACGTCCCTTTTGGTCAATAGCTGGTGGCCCGTCACGTATTGGCTTATACCTCTGACGTGCTAGTGGTTAAATCCACAGCCATAGTATTGACGAGTCTTTAGAGTCCACCACACTTACAGTTACTCAAGCTTTCGGGCGAAACGCTGTAGAGGCCGTATGGAGATATGGCAGGGTTCGATCAGATACGTGCGGTATTGCACAGATCGTGATCGGACGGTTTTTACTAGCCGGCTTTGGCTTAAGCCGGATCCTAGTATTTGATAGTGTAGTTTTGTCTCTTTGCATTTGTGTTCAGTGGGAATACAAATGCGGGCATGTATTTGCAGTATCGGGGTTTTCCTGTAATTTATTACGGGACCAGTTTTCTGGAGTTGCCAGTTTGCATTCCGTTCCGGCCGGTTTTCCTTTGTTCTTTCCCGGCCGGACTTTTCCGATGGAGGGTGTTATTTGCAAGTTTGCAAATAACACATTGTGGAGGGGTTTCTTGCAAATGTATTAATTATGAAAGCATCTTTTGATACCATTCTTTTCTATCATCATCACTTGCTTTTTGGTGATTTGAGGTGATTAGAGGTTGATGTGGATTTGTTATGATGATGTTTAGGTTGTGGTCACCCTCCACCTTTTCTTACACTCACCTTCCTTCTAAGGTTATGGTTTTGTATTCCTTCCTCCACCATTCTCATTTGGATATGGTAGAAGACATTTGAGAGAAGATAAGATGAGAGTTTCATTCTTGAGAGTGTGGCATTCTTGATCTCATTTTCATGCTAGAAAAATGCAAGCACCATTTTTCTTATCTTGATTCCTCCATCATCTTCAAAGCCAACAAACCCCAAATGAGACATAGGCTCTACACTACACATTCTACAGCAAATCTTGGACGCGTCGGCTAGCCTACTTCGCGCCCGAGTTGCCTCGGTATTGAGGTGGGAGCCCGTAAAAGATACAGGCGATGTGGTGCCCTTCCAGCGAGGAGGCGACGACCGGAGTTTCCGCAGGAGATCTGGACGACGACGAGAAGACCGGAGGACTCGGATCATTCGGTATATCTCTAACCCGTCTTGTAGTTTGCTAGGACTAGTTTAATGGTCCGATCCGGGTGTTTAGTGCGCGGTGGTGCCGGTTTGCTAAGTCCGCAAAATTAAAGTTTATCACCGCTTCCGCATTCCGGCGTCGGATTGATGGCCGGGGCGCCGCCGTGCACTTACAGTGGTATCAGAGCCTCGCCATTAACTTAGTCTAGCTCTGTTTGATGTGTTTGCATTTCCGATCGACCAAAATTCCAAAAACCCGCGTTTTTCCTCACATCAGTTTTCTGTCGATTTTTTCCTGTCTCCAAAAATTTTTCAGGTTGTATACAACTGATGTACAAGAAGTTCTAAGAGTTCTGGGAAAATTCGAGACATTGATCTCTCAGGAAGAGCGCGGAACCGCGGCAAAACCCGCCTTGTTGCCGCGGTTCCGCCGCCGTCTTGATGGATCAATGCGTCAAAATTTTCCCATGGGCTGGTGGGCTGAAAATAGGGGTTTTGGAATATTAAAATTGGGCCCAGAATTTCTGTGAGTGCTACAGTATTGCTTGGGGGCCCACTTGTTAATTATTTGATCGATCGGATATTTTAAACACATTTTTCACAGTATTTACATTATATCTGCGACCGTGAATGTCACTCGATCGGTAAATCCAGTCTAACTGCTATAGCCCGGTTAGACGGATTGGCGAACGTGACTTTCACGTTGATGTTCTGTGATTTTGCTGTGATGTTGCGGATCGGTCGTGGGGGATAGCCTGGATGCAATGCTAGTACAGTGTTGTTGTATTATGTACATTTGATATTGCGGGGCGAGCGTCCGACATGTGGACTGCCGTCACTGCCTGTTTGTATTATTATTTTGGGGCACGACCTGGTTGCGGTCGATGTACCCGGTGTATGTATATTTTACTTTCTGTACTAGGATTACCCCGCGGTGGGGTGCACGGATAGCCGGGTTCTGGAGGGCAACAAGCCCGCATCTCATGGCATTGGGACGGAGGGGGCTTCACTCTAAGAATTGGCGGGCTATTCGTCGCACTCGTAGGGGGTACAGGTTGACCCAGGAGGGGTGCCCAAGTTACCGGATTCAGTGAAGTGCTGGGTGGTCCATTCACGGTGCTGAAGGGGGCTGCCTCGCTTCAGGTTTTGGCGGGTAACTTGCCGCGCCCGTAGGGGTCTAGGATTTCATTGCACAGGCTATCCACACGACCAGGGGAACGTCGGGTTTCAGCGGCTCTGTGAAACCCGGGGATCCCGGATATCTGTATTGTTCTGTGATGCTGTACATTTCTGTGATGTTGCTTTTTTATCACGCCTTGAGCGAATATAATATATTGGTATATATATTAGTAGATGTTGTATATGTTTTACATCCGCGCTAGTCCAGTCCCCACTCTGTCGTTAGTTAGCTAACCTAACGGGTAATGACGGGACCCAGTGGCGAATGCGGATGGCATATACGTACATCAGTATATTTTCGTTCTTTGTGGTGTGATCATTTGATGGGACTGCGTTGATTCGGATCAATGCAAGTTAAAACAAACCTATTCTGATGTTGTTGGAACACTTTTCAAAAAGCTGTTATTGCAAGGACGTTCACTTTTGTTTTGCATCGTGGTATTCATTTGGAATATCCTGCTCCTCAGTCGACGAGGCAAGGACCGAGATCCCTTCACCGGGAGTGACCCCTTGGACAGAAGTTTGCGTCAGGGCATTAACTTCACTATAGCCGATTACTTTTGCTTTGCATCGTGGTATTCATTTGGAATATCCTGCACCCCATTCTACGGGGAAAGAGCCGAGATCCCTTCACCGGGAGTGACCTCTTTAGTAAAGGTTTTCGTCACTATATTTTCTAAAAGGCTATCTGTTCCTTCAACGATATCAAGTTCATTACGTTAAAGGTTTTCGCCAGAAACCATTCGTAGCCCTCCGTCGTTTCATATGGGTAGTCAATAGTATTCAAGCTGTGTTTGTTGGCCAAAGT
This sequence comes from Agapanthus africanus, assembly GCA_030015575.1. NCBI lineage: Eukaryota > Viridiplantae > Streptophyta > Magnoliopsida > Asparagales > Amaryllidaceae > Agapanthus > Agapanthus africanus. Next base: position 216,394,563 of record JASDDO010000008.1, read on the forward strand.
CAAGGCACAGTGTTTGGTAGCTGTTGGTATTCATATGCAGCATAGATAGATGCGTTGGTTTGGGGCAGTCGTATAGCCTTGTTGGCCAAAGTCAAGGGCTTGTACGGGTGGGCTCAAATTAACCTGGAGAATGACGGGCAGAACTTAACATGTGACTTATGATTTGTTGGCCAAAGTCAAGGTCATAAGAGCATGGGGCAAAAATCCACATCGAGAGTTTCAAAAGTATTGAAACTTACCAGATATGCGCATACCTTCTGGAGTGTGACACCGTGAGCGGATTCCGTCACGTTATCATGCAATGATGGTTGGATCCCGATTCCCACTGATGAGTTGGTTTACTCCTCGGGTGACCCCGACTAATTCTTCTTTTAGGTTTGGAGGAGAATTTGAGGTGCAGTGGGAGGTTTCCTGATTAGATAAAGTGATAACCATTCTGATCTAGGATAGAGTGCATGCTGAGTGTTTCTTTTCTCTCTCTCTTTGGCAGCGACCATTGACCCGACCCTAGACTATGACTCAGTGACCAAGTTGACCGAACCTTCTTAACACTGGCTTTTGGATTGTCAGAGTTGCAGACCTCATTGCCACTCCTACTTTTACCCTTTTCTCCAGGACACCCCGTATTACTGCGAACGTCCACTTCCATTGGACAAAACCATCGTATGGTTATATACGAACTCGAAGGACTTCGAGGATGGTTTCTGGTTCTGGAGAAAACGGATAGGACTATTCAGTTGTCTTTTCTTTTCACCTTCTCTCAGGTTGCGAGTACTCCTTGGTTTAGGAGTATTACACCTATTACGCAAATTGGATAGTCTTCTTCCAAACCGTAGGCTGGTGCCGACCGGTAGGGAATGAAGAAAACCAGTTAGCCTAAACGGTGTACAGAAGGTATTAAGTTCAGACAAAGCAAGGGATTAGTAAGAGGGCAAAGTAAATTGCGACTGCTATTCACGACCAAACCAAGTATTTCTTCGCCAATCCTAAATCACCTTTGTATTTCTCCAGGACACTCCGTATCACTACGAAGATCCCAGTTTATTGGATAATCCATCGTATGTTTATATACGAACTCGAAAGGAACTTGTTCCAGTTCGGGGATGGATCCTGGTTCAGGAGAGATAGGAATAAAGTACATTCAGGTGTCTTTTATCTTCACCTTCTCTCGCGTTGCGAGTGTTCCTAGGATTAGGACAGTACACCCTTTATGCTTATTGGATAGTCTTCTTCCAAACCATAGGCTGGTGCCGAACGGTAGGGAATAAAGAAAACCATTTGGCCTAAAGGGGTGTACAGAAGGTAATGACTAAAGACATATAAAGGGATTTGGAGAAGTGGCAAAGAATTATACGGTTATAGTTGTGAATCTGGATAATGGAAGAGGCATTACTAGGAATACCAGAATACCCCATCGGAACATTTCAATGTTTCAGTTTCACTGTGTACTGTTAAAAGAAAACTGATTTCCCAATTAGACACTTGCTCCAGGGTATGTATTTACCAGGTTGGATTCTCACATCTGTATGGTTTTACAGATGATGAGTGGGAGTAAGTTATTGGGAATTAGGTGACCATCCTCATTATATCGGGATTCGTTGGAATTGGTGATATTTGAGGAAGTCACCTGGGATGTTTGCCGGTTGGCAAATATTTGGTTTTGAATATCCGTTGTTATGCACCAATTTCAAATTGATATATCTGTACGTCTATTTTTATAGAGTGAGATATACCTTTTTGAATTTATGTCTACGACATTCACCTATATCAGTGGATGGTTAGGTAAGGAGCATTAAACAGCGGTGTAATTCTTCTTAACCATAAGTACAGTTTTCAATCTACGACACACAGTGAATGAGTTATTAGACTCAAGGGACTTATACAGAGTATTGTATGTTGTCCAGCGTCCATGAGGACAGAGGGGTTGGTTCTCGTACTATATTCGGTTTACTTATGACTCCTCTAGTTTTTAGACAGGTGTTTCGTGGAAACACAGGGTCTGAATTTTGAGAAGTTATAGGTATTTGAATAAAGTAGAGAACCAGGTATTGCAAGTATCGGGATTCTTCAAAGTGATCAAAGATGTAGATACTTGTGTATGGTATTCGGTTGATAGTAATGATTAAGAGAACTTGCTTCTCTTTCGGGTTACTCATAATTGGAAGCATTCCTAAGTTGAGTGACGCTGATCGGCCTCCTTCCATTTAGTTGACATGCACTGGAGACAGCTGCATGACTTGAATCTGGTTCAATTAAATCAGTGCCTCTGGTTCTATATTGGATATAGAACAGTTCATATCTTAACGTTGTTAAGGTATGGGGAGTTGCCCGGCTTATGATTAAAACCAGACACTGAACAACTCAAGGCACGTTTCTGTAATGGCTGTTTGTGGGTTGACCCAGGCTATGACGACGGTTGACTTTCCACCATCTGGCAGATCAATAGAAATATTGTTCTAGACTCGCCACAGTTTTATTAAAAATGGATTTTTTCAAAAACAGTAGTGGGAGTATGGTAGAACTGGAAGTGATTCCAGAACCGCAAACGATTACCGAAGATTTGATAAAGAACCTAAAGATTCAATCTGATTTGACATTCCATTGGCCACTCCGCAGATAAGGTGGGTAACTTCAGGCACCCGAGAGGTACTCCGGTAGCCTCAAGGACGGTAACAGGGAAGTTCTTGTTTACCCACACTTGCCATTGTTGTTGTTCCAGGCTGCGAGACCCGGCAGGAGGATGAGTATAGCGTCGTTCTAAACCAACTTTAGAAGTGCACATCTATATGACTCTGCCAGAGGGTTGTCGTAGTCAGTGGGAGCAGCGGAAGCATTGGTGGACATCAGGCTTATGTCTATTTATAGACTAAAGCAGATATAGCGGAGATAGATCATCTATTTCTGATGTGACAGTCATGGGTTTGACGTCATCAGAATAGGGGATGGATCTGTTGAGAAGGTAGTAGGGTGTGATATCGTGGTATTTGGATGACATACACAGAGTAGGAAAGGAAACTCCTATACTACGATCGGTTATACTTTGGTCGTCACACAGTGGTTTCTCCACAAAGGACATGGACATTATATCAGACATACTGGTTACTAGATCTATGGTTTTAGATCTAGATTTGGGTGGTTTCCCAATCAGGGTACTTTGACAGCATTCTAAGAGTATTTAGAATGGACGACTCCTGGCACGGTAGTGTACCTGCAGGTGATGGAGTCACCCTCTCTAAAGGTGTCTTATAGACTAAAGTAGAGAGGGATGTGCATGATTGGCAGTTCACTTGCTTAGGCAATTGAGTCAATCATGATATGTCAAGTACCACACCAGATGTTGTTCTTGCAGTAGATGCAATAAGTTGACATTGATCCAATCCTGGAGAAACAGTCGGAAGCAGTTTTAGAACATAAGTGAATGTTCTAGGGATATGATAACGGCTGCCTCCTTTGGGAGACAGTTATCACTCCAGGCTTCCAAGGTGACATGGACGACAGGGAGGTTGTCAGAGTTATAGTTTTCCTTCTGACGAGGGGCAGTATTTTGGACAGGAGGTCCAAGGCAATACTGAGGGTGGCATGGCGCTGTAGGGTTCCTAGGCACTCTTGTGAAGGTTCTTAAGGCATCAAACATGCCCGGATTAAATTTTAGACGTGCCGAACAACCCAAAGCCGGGATCTTTGCTTGATTATTAGGGTTTAACATGTAATAAGATAACTTTTATCTAAGTGTGAGGGATTACAACCTTTGTAGTCCGCTCCTTCACTTCACAAGCTCCGAGTAGAAGTCCCTTTGCCGCGATCCACGATCTCCCGGACTCATGAGAGGCTCCACGACTCGAATGATCCATTCTAGCTTGTCGTAATCCAAATCTCCGATGATCTACCTTGAAGTTGCTTCGACTCAAGCTTTCTCACTCAAAAGAGAAGAACACCCTAATCCCAAGGGCTAGATGAGATGAGGATGAGAGAGTAGTGATTTTGCTTTCTTGTTATATCATTTTCTCATATTTTATCATCACTTAAGAAAATCAAGCAAGCTTTTCTTTCAAGAGAGAAGAAGAAGATAATGGATAATCAAAAAGATAATGAATAATCTTTTTCTTTTGTGATGAATAGAAATATAAATCATATGATTGATATATAACCATGGTCAAGGATGAATGGATGAGAATGTGTAGAGAAACAACTAGGGTTAGGGTTTGGTTAAGTTAAATGAATGTGTCATCCATAAAGATCTTAAGAATGACAAAAGAAAAAGCTTCTAAAAGGAACTTGAAGCTACTAAACCTAATCAAACCCTAACCTCAATTAATCATCCTTAAACATGTTTAACAATTAATCATATTATGTCACAATAATATATATCACATATATATAAATTATATATTTGCAATAAAAGAAAATAATACAATTAACATATATCGCATATATATCAATGTATCATCCACTGAGAAAATGAAATAATAAAGCAAGCCAATATTAGTTAATATAATAATATATCATATATATTATTATATATTAAATCATCGAATCAACACTTGATCCGACGATCCGGCTATATCGAATATAACCGACTAATATATCATGTACCGATTTATCGAATCAACACTTGATCCGATGTCCCGGTTCATATCTAAATATCGCGAGAATATAATACGGTATCCCATATCGCATTATTCTCGGTCCTGCACATATCACATATGTGCCACTACTCTGTTTCGCCTGAGCCAAGAAACCTCTGTGTAGGACTCTAAAGAATCGTCAATACGCCGGTAGCAGGTGGTGATCATATCAAACACCCACAAGCTGCAAGCGGTCAGCTAAACGTAACAGCCACCCAGGTATTGAGCGATCAGAAGATCAACAAGCTAGCCTGTGCGTTCTCCTGTGAATCCGATCATTAACACTCCCGTACAGTCCGGTCTGTTCGTCTGATATGTCGCATATCAAGTCTAGGGGTGGTATACGTCAGACCCCAGTAACCGATAAGTCGTGTCGATGAGTGGCTCATAACGGGTCGAGAAACTACTAGTAACACTTACCAGTAAATCTCTATATCAGCCCTGGCCAGGGACTTCCAGTTATAGCCAATCGAACACAGCACAACATCAACTCCCTATACCGGGAGAGACGAATCCCCTCCTATCGCTCATTGCCTCCATGTGATTCGGGACTGTACCCAAAAGCCACCGTTTTGCACGCCCTCTTGGACGTGGTAAGGTGGAAATCAAAGCACAGTGGGAATCACACAAGACTCTATGACGATCTCGGGTCTTCAGACTACCCTGTACCTGTGTCACCGGAGAACTGCCATCTGACGTGTGGTATATCACCATCTGGGAGTTCTCGGTAAGTCCGTCCAGTGTACCCAGTCTCCACTGAGCACCCGTACACCATCTCTGATGTCAAACACCGATGGATATGGGATCATCCATCGCCCATCATATGGGTCAAGATGCGTATACGCTAGTCTACTCTGGTGTATCGATGCCCTGTCTCGATATACCCTCGACTAGGAACAGTTATAGGATGTACTCATCGACTACCGCGGCCCCACTAGTATGATCTCATCATAGTCCCAGTAGTCGAGTACAGATCCTAAGGGCTTTATCAACATGTGAGAGTAAAACAGTAAACCAATACAAGTCAACATGTTAAGATAAAGTGAAACCAAATAGCATACTATCATGACGAGCAAGAAAGTCTTCTCTATATATAACCAAGCATCCATTATAATATACATCATATGTACAACAATGGCCTCTAGGGCATATACATAACTAACAATCTCCCACTTGCACTAAGGCCAGCTGCTGTAGTATCTCATACCTAGCATCCCGAATAATCTCTCAAACTGTATCTGGGGAATAGCCTTCGTGAATGGATCCGCAGTGTTGTCCTTCGTATCTACTCTCCTGACCTCGATCTCTCGGCGATCAACTATCTCCCTGATCAGGTGATACCGCCTCAGAATATGTCTGGACTTCTGATGGGACCTGGGTTCCTTGGCTAACGCCACAGCTCCATTGTTATCGCAATACAGAGGTATTGGATGCTCAATGGATGGAACCACACCAAGTTCACTAATGAACTTCTTGATCCAGACAGCTTCTTTGGCAGCATCGTTGGCAGCGATGTATTCAGCCTCCATCGTTGAGTCTGCAACGGTATCCTGTTTGGAACTCTTCCAACATACCGCCCCTCCATTGAGGGTGAAGACAAAACCCGAATGCGACTTAGAGTCGTCCTTATCACTTTGGAAGCTGGAATTGGTAAAGGACTCCACCTGGAGTTCTCCATTACCATACACCAAGAACATCTCCTTAGTCCTTCGTAAGTACTTGAGAATGTTCTTCACTGCTATCCAATGACTCTCTCCAGGATCTGCTTGATACCGACTCACTACACTTAGTGAGTATGCTACATCGGGTCTGGTACATAGCATCGCATACATGATAGAGCCTACTGCCGAAGCATAGGGTATCCCTTGCATGCGAGCTCTCTCCAAATCAGTCTTGGGAGACATCTCTTTGGAGAGAGTGAGTCCAGAGATCGTGGGTTGGTTCCCACGCTTGGATTCTTCCATACTAAACCTCTTTAGTATGGTGTCAATGTACCTGGATTGGGACGATCCCAGTATCCGTTTAGATCTATCTCTATAGATCATGATTCCCAATATGCAGGAGGCATCACCTAGATCTTTCATTGAGAATCTCTGTGATAAGAAGAGCTTGACTGATTGTAGCATAGGAATATCATTTCCTATCAAGAGTATGTCATCCACGTAGAATACGAGGAAGACAACCTTACCCTCTGCTACCTTCTTATAGATACAAGGTTCATCTATATTTTTGATGAAGTCAAACTCTTTGACTACAACATCAAAACAGATGTTCCAACTCCGCGATGCTTGCTTTAACCCATAAATGGATTTAAGCAGCTTGCACACCTTTCCGCTGCTCCCACTATCTACGAAGCCCTCTGGCTGAGTCATGTACACGCACTCTTCTAAATCACCGTTTAGAAAGGCGGTCTTAACATCCATTTGCCAGATTTCGTAGTCATGGTATGCAGCAATGGCAAGTAAGATCCGGATGGACTTAAGCATAGCCACTGGAGAAAAGGTTTCGTCATAATCCACACCTGGACGTTGATGAAAACCCTTTGCTACAAGTCTAGCTTTGAAAGTCTCAACTTTTCCATCTACACCAAATTTCTTTTTAAAAATCCACTTGCTCCCAATGGGTTTTACCCCTTCAGGAGCATTTTCTAAAATCCATACTTTATTGGTATACATGGATTCCATCTCAGATCGCATTGCATCCAGCCATTTCACAGAGTCACCACCCGTGATGGCCTGCTCGAAACTAGTGGATTCATCATCATCCATGATGCAATCCTCGCTTCCACCATCAATGAGAAAACCGTAGTATCTCTCAGGTGGATGAGAAACCCTACTAGATCGGCGGAGAGGCTGGGGTTCGTCGGGTACTATTGAATCCTCTGGTTCAACCAAGTCTTCTGTTATAGTTTGTGTTGCTGGAACCTCTTCCAGTTCTACCTCAGAGCCACTAATTTCTTTTTCAAGAAATTCCTTTTCTAAAAAGGTGGCATGTTGAGCAACAAACACATTTTGTTGTTCACTGTGGTAAAATAGATATCCATACGAATTGCTTGGATATCCTACAAACTTACAAAGAACTGATCGTGCCTCGAGTTTGTCCGGATTTTGCTTTTTAACATAGGCCGGACAACCCCATATCTTAACTCTTTTAAGAGACGGTCTCTTCCCATTCCATATCTCATATGGAGTGGTAGGCACTGATTTAGTTGGAACTCTATTCAATAGATATATGGCTGTCTCCAGCGCATACCCCTAAAAGGAAATAGGTAACTCAGCTGTACTCATCATAGAGCGCACCATATCTAATAAGGTGCGATTTCTTCGTTCCGATACACCGTTGTGCTGTGGTGTATAAGGAGGAGTAAGCTGAGAGAGAATCCCATTCTCTTTTAGATAATCTAGGAACTCACCGCTTAAGTATTCGCCTCCTCGATCAGATCGAAGAATCTTAATACTTTTGCCCGTTTGATTTTCTACTTCGTGCTTATATTCTCTGAATTTCTCAAAAGCTTCAGACTTGTGTTTCATCAGGAACACATATCCGAATCTTGAGAGATCGTCAGTGAATGTAATGAAGTAGGAAGAACCGTTCCTGGCATGCGTAGACATGGGACCGCATACATCACTATGTACCAGTCCTAAGAGTTCGGCAACTCTTTCTCCGTGTCCACTAAACGGAGCTTTGGTCATTTTTCCTTTGAGACATGAATGGCAAGTATCATAAGATGATAATTCGAACGGATTCAAATAACCATCTTTATGTAACTTAGCTAGCCGTGTCGCATTGATATGACCAAGTCTACAATGCCACAAGTAGGATTCGTTCATATCTGAACTTTTCCTCTTGTGTGTGTTTTGTATATTCAGGACTGTATTCTGATTTAGAATGAATATGCCATTATGTAACGAGCCTGATGCAATCAACTTTTGATCTAGGAATATGTTCATAACATTATCCTGTACTACAAAATTATATCCCTCTTTACTCAATAAAGAAACTGATATAATGTTGCACATCATGTTCGGTATATAATAGCACTCATTTAGAATCAGTGTATTACGACTTGGTAATACAAGGTGATATTCGCCAACTGCTTTGGCTACAATACTTGCACCGTTCCCTACTTGAACGGAATGATCACCTTTTCCCAGTTCTCTATCTTTACGTAGCCCATGTAACTGTTTACATATGTGGGATCCTGATCCGGTATCTAATACCCAGGACGTAGGGTGAACTGAGAAACAGTTCTCAATAACTAACACACCCGAAGAAGATGCATCAACATGCATGTTCTTTTGGGCGGCGTGAGAATCCAGATATTCTCCTGTTTCCTGTTCAGTCTTATAACTCTTATAAGAAAGAACGGGTCCAACGTTCCCTTGCTCAGTACAATAATCAGGTTTAGTCAATACATCCATATTATTATTTTGATTATGGCCTGAAATGGTCGCTACCTGGCGAGAGAGAGAAGAAAACACTTTAGCGTATGCTCTTGCAAGATTAGATTGGTTATTATCTTATCTAATCAGGATGTCTCCCACTGTTTTTATCAAATCTACCTTAAAATCCTAAAAGGTAAGATTAGCCGGGATTAATTACACCCTACAATTTCGTCAATCTTTCAGCCAGATCAGTATCGGTACTTTGAGGGAGGTTCCCCGTGCTTTCGCACGGACCTAATTAATGTAAACCTCGTTTTCCCAAAGGCGTAACCTCGTTAACACTTTTCTAGACACCTACTTGAATGACTAATTGTCCTGTGTAAAACTCTCCCAGGAGTAACACTTACTCGCAGTGGGTATCGGGATCCAACTATCTCATAGGAGGTATGCAATCTCATTGCAAATTTCAACACTTGAAATTCCCGATAATGCTTTTACCCCTAGCAACTTATGACCTTGGCTAAGGTCAACAAATCATAAGCGCTAGCCAAGTTTAACCCGTCATTTCTTGATTGAATTAAACCCATCCGTACGACCCTTGGCTAAGGTCAACAAAGTCGCACGACTACCCTAACTCAATCACATCTCATGTTTTAGCAGATAAATACTAATTAGCTACCGTACACCACGCCTTGGCTAAGGTCAACAAACGCAGCACGAATACTAACTAGTCTCTATCTGAAATGACGGAGGGCTACGCAGGTTTTTCAGAAAACCCTGAGCGTAATGAACTTGATATCGTCGTAGAATCGAGTGAAGTTTTGAAAAGGAGTGTTTTTGAGGCTTTTCTTAGTTTCGCTAAAGGGGTCACTCCCGGTGAAGGGATCGTCGGCCCTTTCCTCATCGAATAAGGTGCAGGATATATCATATATACCGCTGTGCAAAGCAAAACACTAAAAGCAATCAAAAGACAAACCGCGTTTTGTAGCATCTGCCAGTTTTGCTAAAGGAGTCACTCCCGGTGAAGGGATCTCGGTCCTTTCCTCATCGAATAAGGTGCAGGATATATCGTATATATCGCTGTGCAAAGTAAAACTGTAGCTACCCCTTTTATAAAGATTTTGATTCTACAACATCTTTAGGTTTCTTTTCTTTTATTAATCTCATTAATAAATATCCCATCAGCTTATGCTTCCTAAGCATCACAGAAGAAACGAAAGCAGTAATATTTATATATCAGCATATATATATAGTATAAGCATTCGTCTCAGGCAGTAATATGATCTCATCACAGAACATTGCAGCAGAAGAACATATATGAAATATTGGATATACTAGGACGTCCGTGTTTTCAATACGAGCCTGTATAAAACACGGATTCCACGGTCGCGACGAATAGCCAAACCCACATCCCAAGACCCCTACGAGAGAGGCAAGTAACACTGCTAATTCTAGGTTAGGAGACCCGGACTCGACTCCTCGAGATGGCCTCCCACTGGACCCTAGAACCCGGTTACTTGTGCTCCCCTCCTTGGGTCTACCTAATGCGGAAAAGTAAATAATATACACTGGTGACAGCAACCGCATCCTGGAAGTGCCCCAAATAAAAGAATATTACATTACAAATGAATTTTACATGAATGAAAATAAAAACTCTCATCTCACATAAAACCCCCGGCTATTCTGAACGCGACGATCCAATATAACATATCACAGCAACACATAATATCTCATATCATCAACGTAAGTAAATATGCGCATCCCAATTGTCGTTGACATATAGCAACGAAACCGGCGATATCACATATTACACTTACGGTCACAGAAAAGAAAGTGTAAAACTATAATATTTGGAATCCACAATCACTTTAGACATCATAAATCCGAAATATCACATACTCCGCATTTCATGCCTAACTCTATGAATTCCACATATTGTATCACATTCCAGATAAATATACAGTATTAAACTTTCTGAACAGATAATCAAACACCCAAAATTTCCTAAACTGCTCAACACTTGAGCGGGTTTCAAATAATCCCAGAATATGTCACAGTACCGGTGATCCAGCCGTAGAAGGGTCAAGCCAACGCCTCACATGTGGCACGCCGTACTGCCCCAAACCCGAAGGTTCAAAAGGCAGTTCAAGACGGTCACATAATCGAGTTAAGGTTTGTTGTCTTCTAGAGGGTCCACCGCTTAACTTGTACAATTTTCCGAAAGATTTAAACCCAACAAAAATTCAACGCTTGAAAGTTTGCCGTACCGGGAAACAGTAAGTTAATGATATCCGTTCAAATAGTTTAACAGTTTCTAAATATCCGGAAAGAAATACGAATTTAAAATTTCCGATCGAGTCTACTATTACAAAACAAACCCCAGAATTTTAAACACCTGGAACAGAATAAAAATATCCAGAATGGTCAGCAAGTAGCTACGGTTAAAACCATGAAGCCACGTGTCCCAATCCTACAGAGCTGCCGCGGAACCGCCGCGAGAACCCTCTTTATGCCGCGGATCCGCGCTCTGTTGGTCGAATTGTGGGCACGTGTTTCAGGGTAATTCTTAGAATTCCCTGCTGATTTTTTTACATATTTTTAATTCAGAAAAATCCCAAAATTTAAAAAATTTCCAGAGAGGGGTCCATTTTGTTCGTTTCGGGTTCGATCGGAGTTTTAACTTCGTAAACACATCGCCTAATGCTCTAGCTAGGCTCTGATACCACTGTAGGGTTCCTAGGCACTCTTGTGAAGGTTCTTAAGGCATCAAACATGCCCGGATTAAATTTTAGACGTGCCGAACAACCCAAAGCCGGGATCTTTGCTAGATTATTAGGGTTTAACATGTAATAAGATAACTTTTATCTAAGTGTGAGGGATTACAACCTTTGTAGTCCGCTCCTTCACTTCACAAGCTCCGAGTAGAAGTCCCTTTGTCGCGATCCACGATCTCCCGGACTCATGAGAGGCTCCACGACTCGAACGATCCATTCTAGCTTGTCGTAATCCAAATCTCCGATGATCTACCTTGAAGTTGCTTCGACTCAAGCTTTCTCACTCAAAAGAGAAGAACACCCTAATCCCAAGGGCTAGATGAGATGAGGATGAGAGAGTAGTGATTTTGCTTTCTTTTTATATCATTTTCTCATATTTTATCATCACTTAAGAAAATCAAGCAAGCTTTTCTTTCAAGAGAGAAGAAGAAGATAATGGATAATCAAAAAGATAATGAATAATCTTTTTCTTTTGTGATGAATAGAAATATAAATCATATGATTGATATATAACCATGGTCAAGGATGAATGGATGAGAATGTGTAGAGAAACAACTAGGGTTAGGGTTTGGTTAAGTTAAATGAATGTGTCATCCATAAAGATCTTAAGAATGACAAAAGAAAAAGCTTCTAGAAGGAACTTGAAGCTACTAAACCTAATCAAACCCTAACCTCAATTAATCATCCTTAAACATGTTTAACAATTAATCATATTATGTCACAATAATATATATCACATATATATATTATATATTTGCAACAAAAGAAAATAATACAATTAACATATATCGCATATATATCAATGTATCATCCTCTGAGAAAATGAAATAATAAAGCAAGCCAATATTAGTTAATATAATAATATATCATATATATTATTATATATTAAATCATCGAATCAACACTTGATCCGACGATCCGGCTATATCGAATATAACCGACTAATATATCATGTACCGATTTATCGAATCAACACTTGATCCGATGTCCCGGTTCATATCTAAATATCGCGAGAATATAATACGGTATCCCATATCACATTATTCTCGGTCCTGCACATATCACATATGTGCCACTACTCTGTTTCGCCTGATCCAAGAAACCTCTGTGTAGGACTCTAAAGAATCGTCAATACGCCGGTAGCAGGTGATGATCATATCAAACACCCACAAGCTGCAAGCGGTCAGCTAAACGTAACAGCCACCCAGGTATTGAGCGATCAGAAGATCAACAAGCTAGCCTGTGCGTTCTCCTGTGAATCCGATCAGTAACACTCCCGTACAGTCCGGTCTGTTCGTCTGATATGTCGCATATCAAGTCTAGGGGTGGTATACGTCAGACCCCAGTAACCGATAAGTCGTGTCGATGAGTGGCTCATAACGGGTCGAGAAACTACTAGTAACACTTACCAGTAAATCTCTATATCAGCCCTGGCCAGGGACTTCCAGTTATAGCCAATCGAACACAGCACAACATCAACTCCCTATACCGGGAGAGACGAATCCCCTCCTATCGCTCATTGCCTCCATGTGATTCGGGACTGTACCCAAAAGCCTCCGTTTTGCACGCCCTCTTGGACGTGGTAAGGTGGAAATCAAAGCACAGTGGGAATCACACAAGACTCTATGACGATCTCGGGTCTTCAGACTACCCTGTACCTGTGTCACCGGAGAACTGCCATCTGACGTGTGGTATATCACCATCTGGGAGTTCTCGGCGAGTCCGTCCAGTGTACCCAGTCTCCACTGAGCACCCGTACACCATCTCTGATGTCAAACACCGATGGATATGGGATCATCCATCGCCCATCATATGGGTCAAGATGCGTATACGCTAGTCTACTCTGGTGTATCGATGCCCTGTCTCGATATACCCTCGACTAGGAACAGTTATAGGATGTACTCATCGACTACCGCGGCCCCACTAGTATGATCTCATCATAGTCCCAGTAGTCGAATACAGATCCTAAGGGCTTTATCAACATGTGAGAGTAAAACAGTAAACCAATACAAGTCAACATGTTAAGATAAAGTGAAACCAAATAGCATACTATCATGACGAGCAAGAAAGTCTTCTCTATATATAACCAAGCATCCATTATAATATACATCATATGTACAACAATGGCCTCTAGGGCATATACATAACTAACAGGCGCAGGATACTGATTAAGTTCAGTTGACGATACAGTCTAAGAAGTTTGGATTTGGAGTTCATTTATGAGCTAGGTCCCATCAGACATCCAGACATTCTAAGACTGGTATTGGTCATTTCGGGAGATGGCTTTCTCCGCGAACTTGAGATAGAGAGAGACATAGAAAGAAACATCTAGGCGGATCCACTCACTGAGGCTATTCCTCGAACGCAATAGTTTCATAAACGGATTTTGTGAGACTGACTAGTAGGGGAGTTGGGTGTTCGGTATCACACGGGCTGTGAGTATGCGACATCACAATAATTAGCCTTGAGTGCAAGTGGGAGATTGTTGGAGATAGTGCCCTCAGAGTCGATTATTAGATCACAGGCACGTGATTGCAATGATTGAGGGAGGACCTATCCCGGTAGGACAGTCTTACTCGAGATGATAGTATGCTATCTGGTTTACCTTTATCATCGTTTACTGCTTTAGGTGACCTGACATGTCGCTATTGCACGTTGATAGAGCCCCTAGGATTCTTGCTTGACTGCCAGCAGTATGAGGGCGATCATATAAGTGAGAGCTGGAGTCTATAAGCACATCCTTAAAAGGTCCCTAGTCATAGGACTCTCGAGACAGGGCATCGATTCTCCAGAGTAGACTAGTGTATACAGTCGAGACCCCGACGAGGGGCGGTGGCCGGTCTCACAAGCCACTGGTGTCAGTTGGTTCACCTAAGATGTATACAGGTGCTCATTGGGTTATGAGTACACCGGACAGGACTCGCCGGGAACATGCTAGTTAGTCTTATACCTGACGTCAGATAGCAGTTCCCAGGTGACATGTGTACAGGTTAGTTCATCGACCTGGGGATCGTCATTTGTCTCGTATGAGTTCCCACTGTGCTTTGATTACTACCCTACCACGGCTCAAAGGAGTCGTGCAAACAGGTTTTAGTTGGGTACAGTCCCGAGCCACATGGAGGCAGTGAGCGGATCTTCAGGGGTTCGTCTCTCCCGGTATTGGGGGTGAGGTCGCGCTGTGTCTAGGAGAGCCATTACACGAAGTCCTTGGCCAAGGCAGGAGATTTACTGGTAGGTATTCCAGTAGTATCTCAGGGTGTTCTGGGCTACACTCCGACACGACTTGTACCGCTTTTGGGGGTCTGACTTTTACCAACCCCCTAGGCCCGACTGTAGGGTTGCTAGGCATGCGCACAAGGGTCTACGAGGCATCAACCATGCCCGATTAAAAATTTAGCCGTGCCGAACAACCCGAATACGGAACTTTAAACTAGAGATTAGGCGAAAACAAGCATGCTAAACACTTTAACACTAAGTGAGAGGGATTACAACCTTTGTAGATCCGGTCTTTCACTTCATATGCTCCGTGTTGTGGTCCCTTCGCTGCGATCATCGGGATCCGGACTCTCGAGAGGTTCCACGAATAGAAAGACGCAACCTTTGCTTCCGATCTTCGATACTAAGATGATCTACCTTGAAGTTTCTTTAACACAAGCTAACACTCATGAAATGATGTGAACACCCTCATCTAAATGGCAAGGGAAGATGAGGATGATGAAGTAGGATTTTTGCTCTCTTTATTTATCTTTTTCTCATATTTATTCATCACCTTTTGAAAAACAAGTAAGCTTTTTCATGGAAGAATGAAGGAGGAAAAAGATGAATAATAATGTTAGAATCCTTTTGTGATGAATAGGAAAAGAATAATATGATAGAATTATGCAACCATGGTCAAGTGAACCTTTGTAGAGAATTAACTAAGGTTAAAGGTTTGGTTAGGGTTAAGGAAATATCTAGCATAATATCTTAACAAAGACAAAGAAAGAAAACTTCTAGAAACTTCTAGAAAGCCTTAACCCTAATCAAACCCTAACCATGTTTAATCTCTACTAAACAAGTTGCATTATTTATCATATCATGTTACAATATTATATATCACATATATAATATTTATTGTAACAAAAAAATAATACATTTAACATATATCGCATATATATCAATGTATTACCCGAGTGAGAAAAAGAATCTTTTAGTGAGCAAATATTAGTTAATGTCTTTTAATATATCATATACATTATTATACATTAAATTATCGAATCAACACTTGATCCGACAATCCGGCTATATCGCATATAACCGACTAATATTAATCCGTACCGATTCATCGAATCAACACTTGATCCGACGACCCGGCTGATATCAAATATCGCGAGAATATAATACGGTATCAAATATAGCATTATCCTCGGTCCCGCACATATCACATATGTGCTCCTACTCCGTTTTGCCTGAGTCAAGAAACTCTGTGTAGGACTCTAAAGAATCGTCAATACGCCGGCAGTAGGTGATGATCATATCAAACACCCACAAGCTACAAGCGGTCAGCTAAACGTAACAGCTACCCAGGTATTGAGCGCTCAGAAGATCAACAAGCAAGCCTGTAACTTCTCCTGTGAATCCAAACAGTAACACTCCCGTACAGTCCGGTCTCGTCGTCTGATATGTCGCATATCTCGCCTAGGGGTGGTAAACGTCAGACCCCAGTAGCTCGATAAGTCGTGTCGATATGAGGTCTATAACAGTTCGAGAAACTACTGATAACACTTACCAGTAAATCTCAGCAACCCTGGCCAGGGATTTCCGGTTATAGCCAATCGAACACAGCACAACATCAACTCCCTATACCGGGAGAGAAGAATCCCCTCCTATCGCTCATTGCCTCCATGTGATTCGGGACTGTACCCAAAAGCCACCTTTTTGCACGCCCTCTTGGACGTGGTATGATGGAAATCAAAGCACAGTGGGAATCACACAAGACTCTATGACGATCTCGGGTCAACAGACTACTCTGTACCAGTGACACCGGAGAACTGCCATCTGACGTATGGTATAATACCATCTGGGAGTTCTTGGCGAGTCCGTCCAGTGTACCCAGTCTCCACTGAGCACCCGTACACCATCCTTGATGTCAAACACCGATGGATATGGGATCATCCATCGCCCATCATATGGGTCAAGATGCGTATACGCTAGTCTACTCTGGTGCATCGATGCCCTGTCTCGATACACCCACGACTAGGAACAATTATAGGATGTACTCGTCGACTACCGTGGCCCCACTAGTATGATCTCATCATAGTCCCAGTAGTCGAGTACATATCCTAAGGGCTTTATCAACATGTAATATAGAGACAATCAGAGTACATGTTAAGATAAAGTACAACCAGATAGCATACTATCATGTCGAGCAAGAAAGTCCTCCCTATATATGTCCTAGCATCCACTACAATATACATCGTATGTACAGTAATGGCCTCTAGGGCATACATATAACTAACAATCTCCCACTTGCACTAGGGCCATCTGTTATGGTATCGCATACCCAACATTTAGCTGCGGTTGAAGTATCTCATACTCAACCATCCCATAAAAGTCTCTACTGGGAAAAAAGGCCTTTGTGAGTGGATCCGTGCTGTTGTCCTCTGTGTCTACTCTCCTAACCTCGATCTCCCTGGAGATCAACCATCTCCATGATCAGGTGATACTGCCTAAGAATTATATATGGATTTTTGATGGGACGGTAGTTCCTTGGCTAAAGCCACAACCCCATTGTCACACAATGGTAGGAACGAAGTTCATCTTATGAACTTATATATATCCAGACTGCCTCTTTGGTAGCATCCTTGGTAACGATGTATCTTGCCTTTAATCGTCTAGTATGTCACGGTATCTTGCTTGGAACACTTCCAACATACCGTCCCTCCACTGAGGGTAAAGACAATGCCTGCGACTGACATTCAGTCGTCCTTATCACCCTGGAACTTTTCCAGTGATTCTCCCCAGGATCGATTGATACCATCTCACTACAACTAGTGAGTGTCCTAACATCCAATTAGATCTATCTCATAGATCCAAAACCTAGGATTTAGTAGGTATCACTTTGATCCTATATGGAGAATCCTTGTGATAAGCGGAGATTGACCGAGCGTAGCATAGGAAACTCCTTCCCTATCAAGAGTATGTCATCCACGTACTCTACGAGGATCACCACCATACTCTCTACTACCTTTTCGTATATACAAGGTTCATCTACCATTTTGA
Source organism: Agapanthus africanus (assembly GCA_030015575.1). NCBI lineage: Eukaryota > Viridiplantae > Streptophyta > Magnoliopsida > Asparagales > Amaryllidaceae > Agapanthus > Agapanthus africanus. Next base: position 216,412,608 of record JASDDO010000008.1, read on the forward strand.
TGAAGTCAAACTCTTTGACTACCACATCAAAACAGATGTTCCAACTCCGCGATGCCTGCTTTATCCTATAAAGCATCTTGCACACGTTTCCGCTGCTCCTACTGTCTACGAAGCCCTCTGGCTGTGTACTTATAGACGTTCTTTTCTAAAACATCATTTAGAAAAGCAGTCATGACACCCAACCACCAGATATCGTAGTCATGGTATGTAGCCGTGGCAAGTAGGATCTGGATGGACTTAAGCATAGATGCTTAGAAAAGGTTTCAACATAATCCATACCTGGTCTATGATGCAAACCTTTAACAAGTCTAGCTTTGAAAGTCTCAACTTTTCCATGTACACCAAGTAATCTTCTCAAGATATACTTGCTCCTGATGGGGATTTAGCCCTTCAGATAAAGCAACCAAAGTCCATACTTTGTCGGTGTATAAGGATTCCATCTCAGATCACTAAGCATCCAGCCATTCTTACAGAGTCCCACTCCTGATGGACAGCTCGAAACTAGTTGGGTCATCATCTCATGATGCAATCCTCGCTCCCACTGTCATAGAGAAACCGAAGTATCTCTCAGGTGGGTGAGGAACCCTACTAGATCGGCGGAGAGGCTGAGGTTCGTTGTAAACTATTGAATTCTTTGGTTCTACCAAATCATCAGCTCTATTTTGTATAGCTGGAACATTTTCAGTTCTACATAACAGACCATGCCTCGAGCTTGTCCGAATTTTGCTTTTAGACATAGGCCGGACAACCCCAAATCTTAACAAACTTAAGATATGGGCTCTTCCCATTCCATATCACATATGAAGTGGTAGGTTACAGATTTGATTTGAACCCCATTCAATAGGTATGCAGCTTCTCAAGCGCATAACTCCCAAAAGGAAATAGGAAACTCAGTAGTACTCATCATAGAGCACACCATATCTAATAGGGTGAGTTTGCTCCGCCCCGATATACCATCGTGCTATGGTGTATACGGAGGAGTAATGCCGAGAGAGAATCTCATTCTCCTTTAGAATAGTCCAGGAATTCCGTGCTTAAGTATTCTCCTCCTTGATCTCATCAAAGGATATAATACTTGTACCCGTATTTGGTTCTCTACTTCTAACTTATATTCTGTGAATATCTCAAAAGGTTCGGACTTGTGTTTCAACTGGAACATATGTCTGAATCTTGAGAGATCATCAGAGAATGTAATGAAGTACAAAGAACCGGTCTTGGCATGTGTAGACAGGGGACCTTCATACATCAGCATGTATCAATCTCAAGAGTTCACTAACTCTTTCTTTGTTTCCAATAAACAGAGCTATGGTCATCTTATCTTTGTGACATGAGAGGCAAGTTTCACAAGATGTAAATTCAAACTAATTTAAATATGCATCTATATGTAACTTCAGCCAGTCGGGTCGCATTGATATGACCTAGTCTACAATACCTCAAGAAGGATTCATTCATTTCTGAACTCTTCCTCTTGTGTATGTTCCTTATACTAAGAACTGTAGTTTGATTTAGAACGTCAATGCTTTTAGATAACGTGCCTGAACCGATCAACTCTTGATATAGGAAATGTTCAAAACATTATCCAACAATACAAAATTATATCCTTTCTTTACTAATAAAGAGACTGATATGATTTTGTATATCAGGTTCGGTATCTAATAACATTTGTTCAGAATCAATGTATTCTAGTAATACAGGGTGATAGTGACCAACAGACTTGGCTGCAACACTTGCACCGTTTTCTGTCTCATGAAACTTGTCACCCGTTCTCAGTTCTTTACCTATCAATAGCCCATGTAACAGATTACATATACGGGATCCTGATCCGGTATCACATACCCAGGACGTAAAGGATACTGAGAAACAGTTCTGTGTAATGAACACACTCGAAGATGATGCATCAACATGCACTTTCTTCGTTTGGGTAGCACGGGAAATCTGGTATTCCCCAATTTCCTGCTCTGTCTTATAACAATTATAAGTTGGAGCGGGACCAACGTTCCCCAGCTCAGTATAACAAGCGGGTTCGGTCAATATATCCGTTTTATTATCTTGATTAAGGCGTGATATGTTCGCTATCTGGAGAGAGAGAGAAGAAAACACTCAGCGTATGCTCTTGCAAGATTAGATTGGTTATATAATATATCTAATCAGGATGTCTCCCACTGTTTTAGTCAAATCTTCCTTCAAACCCTAAAAGGAAAGACTAGCCGGGATTAATTACGCGCTACAAGTTCGCCAATCTTTCAGCCAGGCCAGTGTCGGTACTTTGAGGGAGGTCCTCCGTGCTTTCGCACGAACCTAATTAAAGTAAACCTCGTTTTCCCAGAGGCGTAACCCCGTTAACACCTTTCTAGACACCTACTTGATCGGCTAATTGTAATGTGTAAAACTCTCCCAGGAGTAACTCTTACTCGCAGCGGGTATCGGGATCCAACTATCTCATAGAAGGTATGCAATCTCATTGCAAATTTCAACATTTGAAATTCCCGATAATATTTTACCCCTAGCGTCCCATGACCTTGACACAGGCCAACAAACCATAGTCCGCTAGTCAAGTTCAACCCGTCATTTCTTGATTGAATTAAACCCACCCGCACGACCCTTGACGTAGGCCAACAAAGTCGCACGACTACCCTAATCCAATCTGCATCATATGCATAAACAGATAAATACTAGTTAGCTACCGCACACTACGCCTTGACGCAGGCCAACAAACGTAGCACGAATACTAAGTAGGACTTATCTGAAATGACGGAGGGCTACGACAGGTTTTTTTAAGAAAACCCTTTGTGTAATGAACTTGATATCGTTGTAGAATCGAGTGATTTTAAATGGAGTGCTTTTGAGGCTTTTCTAGTTTTACTAAAGGGGTCACTCCCAGTGAAGGGATCGTCGGCCCTTTCCTCATCGAATAAGGTGCAGGATATATCATATATACCGCTGTGCAAAGAAAGAACTATAGAAGCAATCAAAAGACAAACCGAGTTTGTAGCATCTGCCAGTTATTGCTAAAGGAGTCACTCCCGGTGAAGGGATCTCGGTCCTTTCCTTATCGAATAAGGTGCTGGATGTTCTACAAGGAACACCGCTATGCAAAGCAAGAACTAGAGCTACCAGTTTTTATAAACAAGTTTCTACAACATCTTAGGTTCATTTTAGTTTCATTAATCTCATTAATGAAGTCCCATTATATTATGCTTCGTAAGCATTTCTTTTTGAAACGAAATCTGCAATATAACATATATCTCATATATATAATATAAACATTCGTCTCAGGCAGTAATATGATCTCATCACAGAACATTGCAGCAGAAGAACATATATGAAATATTGGATATTCTAGGACGTCCGTGTTTTCAATACGAGCCTGTATAAAACACGGATTCCACGGTCGCGATGAATAGCCAAACCCACATCCCTAGACCCCTACGAGAGCGGCAAGTAACACTGCCAATTCTAGGGTTAGGAGACCCGGTCTCGACTCCTCGAGATGGTCTCCCACTGGACCCTAGAACCCGGTTACTTGTGCTCCCCGCCTTGGGTCTACCTAATGCGGAAAAGTAAATAATATACAACGGTGACATCTTCCGCTACCTGGAAGTGCCCCAATAAAAGAATATTACATACAAATGAATTTTACATGAATGAAAAAGAAAAAACTCTCATCTCACATAAAACCCCCGGCTATTCAAAAGCGACGATCCAATACAACATATCACAGCAACACATAATATCTCATATCATCAACGTAAGCAAGTATGCGTATCCCGATTGTCGTTGATGTATAGCAACGAAGCCGGCGATACACCACATACTACGCTTACGGTCACAGAAAAGAAAGTGTAAAACTACAACAGTTGGAATCCGCAACCTCTTTAGACATCGCATGCCTAACCAAATGAATTCCTTAGACATCGCATGCCTAACAATTATAAACCCCGCATTTTAGTCTCATTATCGAAAACTCTTTTCAATATCAATTCGGGCAATTCAACAAGATTCCCGACGTCCTGATCGAATGCTCGTCGCAAACTTTAGTAGACGGCCGCACCCCCGATACCGTCGACGAAGTGCACCAAGGTGGAACACCGCTACCCGGGAGCACCCGAATGGATGCTTTCGGCGACGGGGTTCTCCTACAGTCACTTGGTCGGGGCTATGGAGTGAGTCTGTCTATTAAGTTTACCCGGCGAGTATCCGCGTACTCTACGTGATTGCGACGGACTTTTGATCACATCAAAATTCCGTGGCAACCGATCATCTGAGACTAAACTGCTATGTTTATAATATTCAAATTAGTTATCTCATAACTACCTGTGGATTCCAAATATTGTATCACATTCCAGATAAATAGAAAAAGTTAAACTTTCCGATCGAATCATCAAGCACCCAAGATTTCCCCAATATATCTTGTAACACCCGAGCCCAATGCTACTATTTTCAGTTACTGTTTGAGCATAATGTGGTACTCATTTCATTTAATTTGCTTGTTTGTTGCTTACTGTAAAATTTACCCGGCAAAGTCATTTCTACATATAACAAATTTTAGCATCTAAAATGAAATTGAAAATATTCATCTTGGCCTACTTGACATCCTTAGCCTTGTGGTAGCGTCCGTGCATTGTGTTCTCGTCCCGTTCAGTGAAACGGGCGAGTTTGGATGGCTACGTGCACGTGCGTGTGTCCGTTTTGAGAGTATGCTTTTTAATCATAAAACATTTCATTTTAAAATTTGGAACCCGCTTAAAATCCTATTATTTGAATTTCGAATTTTGGACCCAACCTGGGCGCAATTTGGAAATGTTTCATTTGGCGCCAAAATCCCAAATTTTAATATTATTAAAACCATCACATATATTTTTCTAACTAACCTGATATCTTACTGTTCATTACCTATCTTTTAAATCTTTAAGTTAACCATATAATATTTTTACAATCTTTTATATCCTTCTCAATTTATTCTCTCAGCCAATCACAACCTCCCCTTTAACCCCGTGGGCCCCACTTTCTCTCTCTCCTTCTTCTCTCTCTTTCCACTTTCTCTCTCTCTCTACCCCTTATATATTCTCTCATACTTCTCTTTATCATTTTTCTCTTCTTGCTTCATGTCTCGTTTCTCATTTCTTTTGACTGTTCTTTTGTTATCGGAATTCCGTCGTGGCGGTGACGTTTCTCGACGTTCCAGCGAGATACCCCGACCCGTGTAGTTCCTTTGTTCGTCGTTTGGGTTCATTCCGTGAACCGTGCGCCGTCACGAGTTTTCCCCGCCGACGGTTAACGTTCCGTTTTCCCGATTCGCGACCCATCGAGGCAAGTTAATCTTGCTACATGCTATATACTTTTATAATCTTCATTTTATAATGTTATACATTTGAAAATCTTATAGTTTACATATGAAATGTCGTTGAAAATCGGATATGACAAATCTGAAATTTACTGTACACCTTATCTTATAAAATTCATTATAAATCATAGAAAAATCATTAGTATAAGTTCTTTAGTTCGTTACGAAGCTAATTCAGAATACTATAACTCTATGAAATATTTACTTGCAAAATAAATTGTTTAATTAACGTAAAATGCAAATGAACACGTCTCTAAACTGCTGTCCAGGGAAATTCCAGCAGCAAACTTTCAACTTTGAATATTCATAACTTTTTGTAGGGATAACCTGAGATGCTTATACTTATAAAACTGAAAATCTTATTGAATTATCTTTGTTTTGGTATAAGATACGTCTCTTTTGGAGAACATTTGTTATTTTTAAGCTATTTTACAAATTAGGGTGACGCTAAATTTCTGAACGGAACCTTCTTGTGCATGGTTAATCAATACATCTTTTATAGTTACTAATCGCTTTAAATATGCTATCCATATTAATATTATTATATCAATATTTATATCACATATTGTTTAGTTGTACATCCCACATTACCATTTTATAGTTTTATAACTTTTCGAATACCCGTTTGCATCCATCGCATTTAGGATACATATAATTGCATCCATAGATCACATTCCTACATAATAATGTGATATCAACACTCCATGTTTAATAAATTGCATCCTAATTAATATTGGAACTATAAATGTAACCCTAATCGATAACTGTGCATCCATATCCTTGAAATTATATCTATTTGCATATCATATTATATGTTCCAGTTTATTGTTCTGATAGTACTCATGCTTGTTTATTTATACACATGCTTATGTTAGTTTGATTATGAGCACCCACATGACAACTTGTGCTTCCTGACATGACCTGTTACACTTCCTACTTGACATGACATGGTACCGTGCACTCTTGACATGACATGACACCTTTATACATTACCTGGCTTGACTTGATGTACCATGGCTTTACCTGTTACCTGATCTTGTGTTTAATGCCAACAAACATAACATGTAGTCCCCATGGACCGTTCCTGTTGTCTATCCAGACAGACCTACTTTTATTGATCATATGTTGGCATTGATCCTTGACTACTGAACACCTGACCTGACATACATAACTTGGGGGTATGGGGAAATCAAAGATGAACCTGACTTGTAACTCGACAGTTCACTACCGTTCGAGTGTACACATTCCTATTCTGTGCCCAGCGGCATGTCTCGGTTTCGGCCGAGAATATTGTGGCCGTGATCCCGGGTATGTACGGGGTAATACCGAGTGTACACTTTCCTATTCTGTGCCTAACGGCATGTCTCGGCTGCAGCCGAGAATATTGTGGCCGTGGTCCCGGGTATGTACGGGATACTATTGGGTTACATCGACGATTCATCAATTGGTTTCAAAGACTATAGAGTAGAAACCTGATAGGACAGTTCAGTCACCATTGCACATTACCCTGCTCTGTTATTTCTTAGTACTGCTTTATTCATGTTCACACCTGCATTGCTTATTACCATGTTCATATTATATTATTGGTTGACATGACGCGCTGACGTCTGGGTTTTGCATGGCTCTGATTCTTTACCACTGTCGACGACTGAGCAGGAGTACTTCAGCCAACAGGCTGATTTGTGAGTTCTGTAGTGGTTAGTTCATTTATTGCATTTTATTTCCAGGTGTGATCCCGCATTACGGGACGTACCTTTCTATTATTGCATTGGATCATTTGCTTCCGCACTTATTTATCATTAACTCTGGTTATTATGGATTTGGACATGTGTTAGATAGTTTATTTATCTTGTTCTTGATATCTCTATAGCCGTAATGTGACTGTGGATGGATACTTCCTACCCACAGGTAGCATGGTTGGCTATGTCACGTGCTCAACCTTGCGTACTCTGGGAAGCGGGGCGTGACATGGTTCTTTTGGTATCAGAGCCATAGGTTAGTTGGGTTGATTCTTTTGTAGTTGGGTATTGTACCCAATACACGAATCAGAACACCCGTGATTAGGAAACATGTCCAGCCACCTTGACCGTTTTACCATCTTTGAATCATTCTTCCGGATCATGTCGACATGCAAACTTACTTTGCATTGTCAATTCGAAAACCTAATTCCTTATTATCTCTAGGACTTAGGCGACTTGGGTGGAGTTAAGTAATTGCGGCTATGATACCGCGGCATAGCTACAATGCGGTACTCTATTTAAGTATCTTGAAGTTCTAGCCTTGATCCATATTCAGAATCTATCATCATGCTAATATTGGGTGTTTTGAGTTCAGGATTATGACAGGTAAGAAGTTGAAGACGTACCAGAGGCGTGTGAACGAAGCCGCCATGCTTGGAGTGATAAGAGGAATGCTGGAAATCAAAGAAACAGCCCGAGCTGATCCAGCAGCAAGCGGACTCGTTTCAGGAAGGTTTGCAGATCGTTCAGCAGTCTGTGAAAAAGATTGGAACTAGACCAGTTGACCGAGTAGGGACCGTGGCAGAGTTCAGATGTGTGGGTCCTACTACTTTCACTGGTTTGGAGGAGCCGTGCCAGCCGAGCAGTGGCTAGTCAGCACGGAGAATTTGCTGATTGCGGCACAGATTCCAGTGGACAAAGGAGTTGATGTGGTGCGCATTCAACTAGTGGATTACGCCGAGAGTGGTGGCTTGTGGAGGAGAACCGTTTGCCCAAGCCAAGCAGTTGGGCGGATTTCTCTAAGAGTTTCCTGGAGAAGTTCTTTCCGCGGACTGCACGGGAGGAAATGGAAGAGAAATTTATTGGGCTGAGGCAGAATGGAGCACCCGTGGACGTGCATGCAGCAGAGTGGACGAGACTCAGCAGTTTCGCTGGACCTTTAGTCGCCAACGATGCAGACAGGGCACGAAGGTCCATGCGCAGCTTGGATGTGGACATCCAAAGGCAAACCGTCTCCCTGGGTTTGACCACTTTCTCACAGGTTCTTACGGCAGCTCGAGAACAGCAGAGCATATCAGGAAAATTGGGAGTTCACAGCAGACAGCAGTTGCGGTAAGGAAGCAGTTCTGTCGGGCCGGTCGAGTTTAGGGCTAGGCCGACAAACAATGTTCTTGCATCAATGGAAGTGATGAAAGTAAAGAGCCGGCTGTTGTTCATGATTCTATGGACGTGTTTGAAGATATATCGGGCTTACCACCGAAGCGAGACGTGGAGTTCACGATTGACCTTAGTCCTGGTGCAGCGCCAGTGTCTAAAGCTTACTATCCAATGGCACCAGTGGAATTGGAAGGAGTTAAGAAGTAAGTTGGTGAATTACTTGAGGAGGGTTGGATTCGAAGCAGCAACTCGCCTTGGGAGCTCCAGTTCTTTTAGTAAAGAAGAAGGATGGCACGAGAAGGATGTGCATTGATTATCGAGAATTGAACCGGGCGACTATTAAGAACAAGTACCCGATCCCTCGCATTGGAGGACTTTTGAGCAGCTTAGTGGCGCGAGAGTATTCTCGAAACTGGATTTGCGATCCGGATATCATTAGGTCCTGCAGATGTTGAGACAGGAGAAGCTTTATGCGAAGATGAGTAGTGCGAATTCTGGCTGGAAGAAGTGAAATTTCTGGGACATGTCGTGTCGGGTGATGGAATCGCCGTCCATCCCGAAAAGATTGCAGCAGTTCGAGATTGGCCTATTCCAAGGAATGTAGCTGAGATAAAAAGTTTCCTTGGATTAGCCGGATACTACAGGAGATTTGTGGAGAACTTTGCTCGTTTGGCAGAACCGCTGACCAAGCTTATGCGTAAGGAGGTACCTTTTGTATGGACGGATAAGTGTGCGTTGGCTTTGAGATGTTGAAGCAGAAGTTGATAACCGCCCCTATCCTGACCGTACCAGACAATTCTGGAGGACTGATGATTCATAGCGACGCATCTGGGAAAGAATTGGGATGTGTTTTGATGTAGCATGGGAAGGTCGTAGCATACGCATCAAGACAACTGAAGACCCATGAGAAGAATTATCCAACTCATGACTTGGAGCTTGCGGCTGTGATTTTCGCTTTGAAGATTTGGAGACACTACCTTTTGGGCGTAAGAGTCGAAGTTTTTACAGATCATAAGAGCTTGAAGTACGTGTTCACGCAGAAGGAGCCTATCATGAGGCAGCATAGATGGTTGGAGTTGATGGCTGACTACGATCTTGATCTTAAGTACTATCCGGGGAAGGTTAATGTTGTACCGGATGCGCTTAGTCGGTTACCAGCAATTCAGGTATTAACTACGCAGAAGGAGATCATTGCAGATTTTCGAAGATTCGACTTGGAGGTTGTGCTACCACATTCTACGGGACAGTTGATGCAGTTGCAAGTACAGTCGTCCTTGGTTGAGAAGATTAAAGCGGCACAATCGCAGTATCCTAGACTGCAGAAGTTTCGAGAGCAGGTTGAGGCTAGACTACGAAGAGATTTACTGGTCCACGAAGATGGTTCGTTGAGGTATGGTAGCCGTTTGTGTGTGCCAAAGGATGATGTACGTGAAGAGCTTATGAAGGAGGCACACAGTTCAGCTTACTCTATACATCCGGAAGGTACAAAGATGTACCGAGATATTCGACAGCATTTCTGGTGGGAAGGCATGAAACGGGAGATTGCTCGCTTCGTGGCTAAGTGCTTGGTATGTCAGCAAGTCAAGGCTGAACACCAAAGGGTTGCTGGTTTGTTGCAACCACTTCCGATTCCTCAGTGGAAGTGGGAACATATAACCATGGATTTCGTGACGGCTTTACCGCGGAGTCCAAAGGGCAACAATGCAGTATGGGTGATTGTCGACCGGTTGACCAAGGCAGCTCACTTTATTCCTTTTCGGGTTGGTCAATCAACGGAGACTTTGGCAGAGCGGTACATGCAGGAGATTGTAAGATTGCATGGAGTACCGGTGAGCATCGTGTCCGATCGGGACACTCGGTTCTTGTCACACTTCTGGAGGAGTTTACAGGAAGGTTTGGGGACTCGATTGAAGTTTAGCACAGCTTATCATCCTCAAACTGATGGACAATCGGAGAGAACGATCCAAACTCTTGAAGATATGTTGAGGGCATGCATGTTGGACTTCAAGGGTTCTTGGGAGGATCACCTACACTTGGTGAAGTTTTCTTACAACAATAGTTTCCAAGCGACTATTCAGATGGCTCTGTTTGAAGCGTTGTATGATCGTAAGTGCCGTTCACCTATTTGTTGGGATGATGTCGGTGAACGAAAATTGTTGGGACCAGATTTGGTGATGCAGACAGTTGAGAAGGTTAACACTATCAGAAATCATATGAAGGCAGCACAAGACAGACAGAAGAGTTGGGCTGACACGTCAAGAAGACCTCTAGAGTTCGCCGTGGGTGATTTGGTATTCCTGAAGATATCACCGACTAGAGGGGTGATTCGCTTTGGAAGTCGGGGAAAGCTTAGTCCTCGATTCGTTGGACCCTTCGAGATATTGGAGCGTGTTGGAGAGGTAGCGTACCGTTTGGCGTTACCACAGTCCTTGGCAGGTGTGCACGATGTGTTTCATGTATCTCAACTACGAAGGTATGTTCGAGATGAAACACACGTCTTGGATCATTCGGAGTTAACAGTACGGGAAGACCTAACTTTTGAGGAGCGACAGGTTGAAATCATGGATCGTAGGGGAAAAGGTTCTTAAGAACAAGGTTATCCCCCTTGTGCTCGTTTCTTGGGGTAATCGATCGCATGGAGAGTCCATGTGGGAGCGAGAAGACGAGATCCGACAGAAGTATCCTCACCTTTTCCTGTAGTCTTCTATCTTGTATTCTTGGAATTTCGAGGACGAAATTCTTTTGTAGTTGGGTATAATGTAACACCCGAGCCCAATGCTACTATTTTCAGTTACTGTTTGAGCATAATGTGGTACTCATTTCATTTAATTTGCTTGTTTGTTGCTTACTGTAAAATTTACCCGGGAAAGTCATTTCTACATATAACAAATTTTAGCATCTAAAATGAAATTGAAAATATTCATCTTGGCCTACTTGACATCCTTAGCCTTGTGGTAGCGTCCGTGCATTGTGTTCTCGTCCCGTTCAGTGAAACGGGCGAGTTTGGATGGCTACGTGCACGTGCGTGTGTCCGTTTTGAGAGTATGCTTTTTAATCATAAAACATTTCATTTTAAAATTTGGAACCTGCTTAAAATCCTATTATTTGAATTTCGAATTTTGGACCCAACCTGGGCGCAATTTGGAAATGTTTCATTTGGCGCCAAAATCCCAAATTTTAATATTATTAAAACCATCACATATATTTTTCTAACTAACCTGATATCTTACTGTTCATTACCTATCTTTTAAATCTTTAAGTTAACCATATAATATTTTTACAATCTTTTATATCCTTCTCAATTTATTCTCTCAGCCAATCACAACCTCCCCTTTAACCCCGTGGGCCCCACTTTCTCTCTCTCCTTCTTCTCTCTCTTTCCACTTTCTCTCTCTCTCTACCCCTTATATATTCTCTCATACTTCTCTTTATCATTTTTCTCTTCTTGCTTCATGTCTCGTTTCTCATTTCTTTTGACTGTTCTTTTGTTATCGGAATTCCGTCGTGGCGGTGACGTTTCTCGACGTTCCAGCGAGATACCCCGACCCGTGTAGTTCCTTTGTTCGTCGTTTGGGTTCATTCCGTGAACCGTGCGCCGTCACGAGTTTTCCCCGCCGACGGTTAACGTTCCGTTTTCCCGATTCGCGACCCATCGAGGCAAGTTAATCTTGCTACATGCTATATACTTTTATAATCTTCATTTTATAATGTTATACATTTGAAAATCTTATAGTTTACATATGAAATGTCGTTGAAAATCGGATATGACAAATCTGAAATTTACTGTACACCTTATCTTATAAAATTCATTATAAATCATAGAAAAATCATTAGTATACGTTCTTTAGTTCGTTACGAAGCTAATTCAGAATACTATAACTTTATGAAATATTTACTTGCAAAATAAATTGTTTAATTAACGTAAAATGCAAATGAACACGTCTCTAAACTGCTGTCCAGGGAAATTCCAACAGCAAACTTTCAACTTTGAATATTCATAACTTTTTGTAGGGATAACCTGAGATGCTTATACTTATAAAACTGAAAACCTTATTGAATTATCTTTGTTTTGGTATAAGATACGTCTCTTTTGGAGAACATTTGTTATTTTTAAGCTATTTTACAAATTAGGGTGACGCTAAATTTCTGAACGGAACCTTCTTGTGCATGGTTAATCAATACATCTTTTATAGTTACTAATCGCTTTAAATATACTATCCATATTAATATTATTATATCAATATTTATATCACATATTGTTTAGTTGTACATCCCACATTACCATTTTATAGTTTTATAACTTTTCGGATACCCGTTTGCATCCATCGCATTTAGGATACATATAATTGCATCCATAGATCACATTCCTACATAATAATGTGATATCAACACTCCATGTTTAATAAATTGCATCCTAATTAATATTGGAACTATAAATGTAACCCTAATCGATAACTGTGCATCCATATCCTTGAAATTATATCTATTTGCATATCATATTATATGTTCCAGTTTATTGTTCTGATAGTACTCATGCTTGTTTATTTATACACATGCTTATGTTAGTTTGATTATGAGCACCCACATGACAACTTGTGCTTCCTGACATGACCTGTTACACTTCCTACTTGACATGACATGGTACCGTGCACTCTTGACATGACATGACACCTTTATACATTACCTGGCTTGACTTGATGTACCATGGCTTTACCTGTTACCTGATCTTGTGTTTAATGCCAACAAACATAACATGTAGTCCCCATGGACCGTTCCTGTTGTCTATCCAGACAGACCTACTTTTATTGATCATATGTTGGCATTGATCCTTGACTACTGAACACCTGACCTGACATACATAACTTGGGGGTATGGGGAAATCAAAGATGAACCTGACTTGTAACTCGACAGTTCACTACCGTTCGAGTGTACACATTCCTATTCTGTGCCCAGCGGCATGTCTCGGTTTCGGCCGAGAATATTGTGGCCGTGATCCCGGGTATGTACGGGGTAATACCGAGTGTACACTTTCCTATTCTGTGCCTAACGGCATGTCTCGGCTGCAGCCGAGAATATTGTGGCCGTGGTCCCGGGTATGTACGGGATACTATTGGGTTACATCGACGATTCATCAATTGGTTTCAAAGACTATAGAGTAGAAACCTGATAGGACAGTTCAGTCACCATTGCACATTACCCTGCTCTGTTATTTCTTAGTACTGCTTTATTCATGTTCACACCTGCATTGCTTATTACCATGTTCATATTATATTATTGGTTGACATGACGCGCTGACGTCTGGGTTTTGCATGGCTCTGATTCTTTACCACTGTCGACGACTGAGCAGGAGTACTTCAGCCAACAGGCTGATTTGTGAGTTCTGTAGTGGTTAGTTCATTTATTGCATTTTATTTCCAGGTGTGATCCCGCATTACGGGACGTACCTTTCTATTATTGCATTGGATCATTTGCTTCCGCACTTATTTATCATTAACTCTGGTTATTATGGATTTGGACATGTGTTAGATAGTTTATTTATCTTGTTCTTGATATCTCTATAGCCGTAATGTGACTGTGGATGGATACTTCCTACCCACAGGTAGCATGGTTGGCTATGTCACGTGCTCAACCTTGCGTACTCTGGGAAGCGGGGCGTGACATGGTTCTTTTGGTATCAGAGCCATAGGTTAGTTGGGTTGATTCTTTTGTAGTTGGGTATTGTACCCAATACACGAATCAGACATGGTTCTTTTGGTATCAGAGCCATAGGCGAAGTCTAGACGAAGTTTAAAGTCCGATCGAACCCGAAACCCCGACTCCAAATTGCTTTCTGGAAATTTTCTGAAAATTTGGATTTTTGTCAATTAAAAAGATTCTTTAGATTCCTACACAGAGGTTTCTTGACTCATGCAAAACGGAGTAGGAGCACATATGTGATATGTGCGGGACCGAGGATAATACGATATATGATACCGTATTATATTCTCGCGATATTTGATATCAGCCGGGTCGTCGGATCAAGTGTTGATTCGATGAATCGGTACGGATTAATATTAGTCGGTTATATGCGATATAGCCGGATTGTCGGATCAAGTGTTGATTCGATAATTTAATGTATAATAATATATATGATATATTAAAAGACATTAACTAATATTTGCTCACTAAAAGATTCTTTTTCTCACTCGGGTAATACATTGATATATATGCGATATATGTTAAATGTATTATTTTTTTTTGTTACAATAAATATTATATATGTGATATATAATATTGTAACATGATATGATAAATAATGCAACTTGTTTAGTAGAGATTAAACATGGTTAGGGTTTGATTAGGGTTAAGGCTTTCTAGAAGTTTCTAGAAGTTTTCTTTCTTTGTCTTTGTTAAGATATTATGCTAGATATTTCCTTAACCCTAACCAAACCTTTAACCTTAGTTAATTCTCTACAAAGTTTCACTTGACCATGGTTGCATAATTCTATCATATTATTCTTTTCCTATTCATCACAAAAGGATTCTAACACCGACATGCGATGCTCATAGACGAACGGACCGGACTGTACAGATATTGTCATTGACAGGCTCAGTAGGGTGTCAGGATGAGTTCGCTCATCGACGTCCCTTTTGGTCAATAGCTGGTGGCCCGTCACGTATTGGCTTATACCTCTGACGTGCTAGTGGTTAAATCCACAGCCATAGTATTGACGAGTCTTTAGAGTCCACCACACTTACAGTTACTCAAGCTTTCGGGCGAAACGCTGTAGAGGCCGTATGGAGATATGGCAGGGTTCGATCAGATACGTGCGGTATTGCACGGATCGTGATCGGACGGTTTTTACTAGCCGGCTTTGGCTTAAGCCGGATCCTAGTATTTGATAGTGTAGTTTTGTCTCTTTGCATTTGTGTTCAGTGGGAATACAAATGCGGGCATGTATTTGCAGTATCGGGGTTTTCCTGTAATTTATTACGGGACCAGTTTTCTGGAGTTGCCAGTTTGCATTCCGTTCCGGCCGGTTTTCCTTTGTTCTTTCCCGGCCGGACTTTTCCGATGGAGGGTGTTATTTGCAAGTTTGCAAATAACACATTGTGGAGGAGTTTCTTGCAAATGTATTAATTATGAAAGCATCTTTTGATACCATTCTTTTCTATCATCATCACTTGCTTTTTGGTGATTTGAGGTGATTAGAGGTTGATGTGGATTTGTTATGATGATGTTTAGGTTGTGGTCACCCTCCACCTTTTCCTACACTCACCTTCCTTCTAAGGTTGTGGTTTTGTATTCCTTCCTCCACCATTCTCATTTGGATATGGTAGAAGACATTTGAGAGAAGATAAGATGAGAGTTTCATTCTTGAGAGTGTGGCATTCTTGATCTCATTTTCATGCTAGAAAAATGCAAGCACCATTTTTCTTATCTTGATTCCTCCATCATCTTCAAAGCCAACAAACCCCAAATGAGACATAGGCTCTACACTACACATTCTACAGCAAATCTTGGACGCGTCGGCTAGCCTACTTCGCGCCCGAGTTGCCTCGGTATTGAGGTGGGAGCCCGTAAAAGATACAGGCGATGTGGTGCCCTTCCGGCGAGGAGGCGACGACCGGAGTTTCCTCAGGAGATCGGGACGACGACGAGAAGACCGGAGGACTCGGATCATTCGGTATATCTCTAACCCGTCTTGTAGTTTGCTAGGACTAGTTTAATGGTCCGATCCGGGTGTTTAGTGCGCGGTGGTGCCGGTTTGCTAAGTCCGCAAAATTAAAGTTTATCACCGCTTCCGCATTCCGGCGTCGGATTGACGGCCGGGGCGCCGCCGTGCACTTACACGAATAACTCTAAACAAGATCTTTGCTAGAAAAATTAGGGTTTCATATGAAAGTTAAACTCATTAACTCTAAGTGAATACGAAATACAACCTTTGTAGATCGGTCCTTCACTTCTTAAGCTCCTTTTAGTAGTCCCTTCGCTGCGATCATCGAACATCCGGACTCTTGGACGGCTCCATGAGAAGAGGCAACGGTATTGCTTGAAGTCTTCGAGGCCGAAGATGATCTACGTCGAGGGAATACGAACTCAAGCTTCTACTTCACTAACCAAAGAATTAGTGAAGCAAACACCCTAAACTAAAGTGCTAGTCTAGTAGAGGATGGTGAGATAGGAAATGGGTACACTTTAGAATTTCTTTTCTCACTTTGTATCTCTCTCTTTTACAAACCCTAGAAAGAAAATCAAGGAGGAAGAAGATGAGCTCAAATGAGAATGAAACTTATCAAGAGAGAGAATGAGCTAACCATGGTGAGTGAGTATCATATACTTAACTCATGTAGAGACATAACCATGGCTAAATATATTGGTTAGGTTAAATAATATCCAAAGCAAAACAAAAAGGGTTGAATTTGTCAAAGCACTCACAAGCTTCTACAAGCTTCATGCATTTAACAAATATTCACTAATTTTGTATTTACTTTGAATATTAAAAACCATACCAATATACATATAATGGTGTATGTCTCATACACCCATGACAAGTGTATCAACAACCATGATACAAATAGTAAACACAAATAAATATATATCACATATATATCAAGTTGTGCACAAGTGAGAAAAAATGAATGCTTAAGTGAACCAATGTTAGTTAATGTAAATTAGTATATCACATATACAATTATACACTAAATTATTAAATCAACACTTGACTTAATAATCCAGTTATATCACATATAACAGACTAACATCCAATGTATCGACTTATCGAATCAACACTTGATCCGATAACTAGGTTATATCGCATACAACCGGTCGATACAAACATCGCGAGAATAGAATACGGTATCACATACACGCATTATTCTCAGTCCCACACATATCACATATGCGCTCCTATTTCATTTTGCCTGAGCCAGTATAACCTCTATGTAAGACTCTAAAGACTCGTCAATACGCCGGCAGTAGGTGATGATCATATCAAGCACCCACAAGCCGTCAGCGGTACTAGCTGGACGTAACGGCTTCCCGGGTATTGAGCGATCAGAAGATCAGCAAGCAAGCCCGCTCCAACTCCTGTAAAAGCCTGACAGTGACACTACCGTACAGTCCGGTCTCCTCGTCTGATATGTCGCATATCAAGTCTAGGGGTGGTAAACGTCAGACCCCAATAACCGATAAGTCATGCCGATATGAGGCTCATAACGGGTCGAGAAACTACTGGTAACACTTACCAGTAAATCTCTAAACCAGCCCTGGCCAGGGACTTCCCTGTTATGGCCAATCGAGCATAGCGCAACATCAACCCCCAATACCGGGAGAGACGAAACCCCTACTATCGCTCATTGCCTCCATGTGACTCGGGACTGTACCCAAAAACCACCGTTTTGCACGCCCTCTTGGACGTAGTAAGGTGGAAATCAAAGCACAGTGGGAATCACACAAGACTCTATGACGATCTCGGGTCTACAGACTAACCTGTACTAGTGTCACCAGAGAACTGCCATCTGACGTAAGGTATAATACCATCTGGGAGTTCTCGGCGAGTCCATCCAGTGTACCCAGTCTACACTGAGCACCCGTATATCATCTCTGATGTCAAACACCAATGGATATGGGATCATCCATCGCCCATCTATATGGGTCGAGAAGGTATACGCTAGTCTACACTGGTATATCGATGCCCCGTCTCGATACACCCACGACTAGGGACCTTGAAGGATGTACTTATGGACTACCATGTCCCCACTAGTATGATCTGTTGGAGATAGTGCCCTCAGAGTCAATTATTGGATCACAGGCACGTGATTGCAATGATTGAGGGAGGATCTATCCCAGGAGGACAGTCTTACTCAAGATGATAGTATGCTATCTGGTTTACCTTTATCATCGTGTACTGCGTTAGGTGACCTGACATGTCGCTATTACACGTTGATAGAGCCCCTAGGATTCTTGCTTGACCACCAGTAGTATGATGGCGATCATATACCTGAGAGCTGGCGGTCTATAAGCACATCCTTAAAAGGTCCCTAGTCGTGGGAGTTTCGAGACAGGGCATCGATACTCCAGAGTAGACTAGTGTATACAGTCGAGACCCCGACGAGGGGTAGTGGCCGGTCTCACAAGCCACTGGTGTCAGTTGGTTCACCTAAGATGTATACAGGTGCTCATTGGGTTATGAGTACACCGGACAGGACTCGCCGGGAACATGCTAGTTGGTCTTATACCAGATGTCAGATAGCAGTTCCCTGGTGACATGTGTACAGGTTAGTTCATCGACCTGAGATCGTCATTTGTCTCGTGTGAGTTCCCACTGTGCTTTGATTACTACCCTACCACGGCTCAAAGGAGTCGTGCAAACAGGTTTTAGTTGGGTACAGTCCCGAGCCACATGGAGGCAGTGAGCGGATCTGCAGGGGTTCGTCTCTCCCGGTATTGGGGGTGAGGTCGCGCTGTGTCTAGGAGAGCCATTACACAAAGCCCTCGGCCGAGGCAGGAGATTTACTGGTAGGTATTCCAGTAGTATCTCAGGGTGTTCTGGGCTACACTCCGACATGACTTGTACCGCTTTTGGGGGTCTGACTTTTACCAACCCCCTAGGCCCGCCATGCGATGCTCATAGACGAACGGACCGGACTGTACGGATATTGTCACTGACAGGCTCAGTAGGGTGTCAGGATGAGTTCGCTCATCGACGTCCTTTTTAGTCAATAGCTGGTGGCCCGTCACGTATTGGCTTATACCTCTGACGTGCTAGTGGTTAAATCCACAGCCATAGTATTGACGAGTCTTTAGAGTCCACCACACTTACAGTTACTCAAGTTTCGGGCGAAACGCTGTAGAGGCCGTATGGAGATATGGCAGGGTCCGATCAGATACGTGCGGTATTGCACGGATCAGGATCGGACGGTTTGTACTAGAGGCCGTATGGTTATATGGCAGGGTTCGATCAGATACGTGCGGTATTGCACGGATCAGGATCGGACGGATAATTCTAGCCGGCTTTGGTTTAAGCCGGATCCTAGTATAGTACAGTGTAGATTTTGTCTTATTGCATTTGTATCCGGTCGGAATACAGATGCGGGTGTGTATGCACAGTATCGGGGTTTTCCTGTAATTTATTACGGGACCAGTTTTCTGGAGTTGCCAGTTTGCATTCCGTTCCGGCCGGTTTTCCTTTGTTCTTTCCCGGCCGGACTTTTCCGATGGAGGGGGTTATTTGCAAGTTTGCAAATAACATATTGTGGAGGGGTTTCTTGCATATGGATTGATTATGATAGCATCTTTTGATACCATTCCTTTCTATCATCATTTCTTTTGCATTAATGGTGATTAGAATGGATTGGAGTTGATTAGGAGTTGATGTGAGGTTTACTTTGGATGTGGTCACCTCTTGCTTTTCCTACACTCACCTTCCTTCTTATTTTTGAGATTTTTCCTCCACCATTTGTTCAAGAGAATGAGAGGGAGAGTTTGATGACGTGAGTAGCACATATTTCTTCATCTCCTTCTTCTTCTTGTTTTGGAAAAAATGAAAGCACCATTTTTCCTTAACCTCATTCCTCCATCACCAATGGCAACTTCACTACCCCAAATGAGACAACCATTCTACACTAGTCTACAGCACTTCTTGGACGCGTCGGCTAGCCAACTTCACGCCCGAGTTGCCTCGGTCCAGAGGTGGGAGCCCGTAAAAGAAATCGGCTACGTGGTGCCCTTTCCGACGAGAAGACGACGAATGGTGATTCCGCGGGAGATCGGGACGACGACGAGAAGACTGAAGGACATGGATCGCTCGGTATACTTCTCTACCCTTCTCTTGATTGCTAGCATTATGTTAATGGTTACGATCCGGGTTTATTGTCCGCGGTAGCGCCAGTTTAAAAGATAAGAAAATTTTTTATTCCGCATTTTGGCCTCGGATAGACGGCCGGGGCGCTGCCGTGGTGCAACATGATCCGCATCATAGTCCAGTTAGTCAAGTACACATCCTAAGGGCTTTACCAATATGTAGCAGAGAGACAATCAGTGTACACGTTAAGGTAAAGAGTAACCAGATAGCATACTATCATGTCGAGCAAGAAAGTCCTCCCTATATATGTCCAAGCATCCACTACAATATACATCACATGTATAGTAATGGCCTCTAGGGCATACATATAACTAACAAGTATATGGTTACTGTCATGATTCAGGATAATGGAAGAGGCCTTACTAGGAATACCAGTTAACCCTTATGAAACATTTTCATGTTTCAGTTTTACTGTGCAATGTTAATTGAAAACTGTTTTCCCAATTGGAATCTAACTCCAGGGTATGTATTTACCAGATCAGTTTCTCACATTTGCATGTTATTACGGATGGTGAGTGGGAGTAAGATATTGGAAATTGGGATTAGATCCTCATTATATCGGAATTCGTTGTAATTGGTGATATTTGAGGAAATCATCTGGATTTTTCCGGACGGCAAATATTTGGTTTTGAATATCCGTTGTTATGCACCAATTTCAAATTGATATATCTGTACTTTTATTTTATAAAGTGAGATATAACTTTTTGATATTATGTTTGTGATATTTACCTATATCAGTTGGTGATTAGGTAAGGTGCATTAAACAGCGGTGTAATTCTTCTTAACCATAATACAGTTTTTTCAACCTACGACGCACAACGTTTGAGTTATTGAACTCAGGGGACTTATACAAAGTATTGTATGTTGTCCATTGTCCATTAGGACAAAAGGGTTGGTACTCATACTATATTCTGTTTACTTGTGACTTCTCCAGTTCTGGACAAGTGTTTCGTTGAAATGCAAAGTCCAGATATTGAGAGGCTATAAGTATAAGAATAAAGTAGAGAACCATTTGTTGGAAGTATCAGGATTCTTCGAGGAAGTCGAAGATGTAGATACTTGTATTTGGTATTACGTTGATAGTAATGGTTTTGAGAACTTGCTTCTCTTTCAGGTTACTCTTATATGGATGCACTCCTTGACGAGTAATGCTGAATGGCCTCCTTCCATTTGGTTGATATGCACTGGAGACAGCTGCATGATTTTGAATCTGGTTCCAATTAAATTAGTGCTTTTATTTCTATATTAGATATATATAGAATCAATTTATATTTTAACGATGTTAAGGTATACGGAGTTGTCCGGCTGATGCTTAAAACCAGAATCCGGATAAACTCAAGGCACGTTTCAGTAATGGCTGTTTGTGGGTTATCCCAGGCTTTGACGAGGGTTAACTTTCTACCATCAGGAAGATCAATATTTATATTATTCTTGACTCTCCACAGTTTTAGTAAAATGGACTTTTTCAGAAAAATAAAAGTGGGAGTACGGTAGAATTGGAAGTGATTCCAGAACCATAAACGATCACTGAAGATTTAATAGAACCTAAGGATTCAATTATTTTTGACGTTCCATTAGCCACTCCGCAAATTTTGGTGGGTAACCTCACGCACCCGAGAGGTACTTCGGTCTTCTCAGAGACGGTGACAGGGAGGTTCTTGTTTACCCAGACTTGCCATTGCTGCTGTTCTAGACTATAAGACCCGGCAGGAGGACGAGTATAGCGTCGTTCTAAACTAGCTTTAGAAGTGCACGTGTATATGACTCTGCCAGAGGGTTGTTGTAGTCAGTGGGAGCAGCGGAAGCATAGTGGGCAAGCTGCTTATGTCTATTTATAGACTAAAGCAGGTATAGCGGAAATAGATCATCTATTTTTTGATGTGATAGTCATTGGTCTTGACCTCATCAGAATAGGAGATGGATCTGGTAAGAAGGTAGTAGAGAGTGATGTCCGGGTATTTGGATGACATGCACTTGTTAGGAAGATATATTCCTATTGTACGATCGGTTATACTGCGGTTGTCACAAAGTTGTTTTCCCTACATAGGATTTGGATATTATATCAGGTTTTCTGGTTACTAGATCTATGGTTTTAGATCTAGATTTGGGAAGTATCCCAATCTGGGTGCCTTGACATTAGTCTAAAGAGATTTTAGAATGGACGACTCCTGGTATGGTGGTGTACCTGCAGGTGATGGAGTCACCCTCTCTAAAGGTGTCTTATAGACTAATGGGGAGAGGGATCTGCATGATTAGCATATCACTTGCTTTGGCAATTGAGTTAATCATGAAATGTCAAGTACCACACCAGATATTGCTTTTGCACTAGATGCAATAAGCAGATATATTAATCTAATCCTGGAGAAACATTGGGAAGCAGTTTATGAATATAAATGGATGTTCTATGGATATGGTGACGGCAGCCTCCTTCGGGAGACGATTATCATTTCAGGCTTCCAAGGTGACCTGGATGACAGAGTGACTGTCAGAGTTATAGTTTTTTCCTCTTTTGAGGGACAGTATGTTGGACAGGTGGTCCAAGCGGATACTGTGGAAGGCATGGCGCATGTTACTGATTAAATTCAGTAGATGATACAATCTAAGTAGTTTGCTGTATTTGGAGTTCATTTGTGAACTGGGTCCCATCAAATATCCAGAAAAATTCTAAGACAGGTATTGCTCATTTCGGGCGATAGTTTTCTCCATGAAGTTGAGATATAGAGAGATATAGAAAGAAACATTGGAGCGGATCCACTCACTACGGCTATTTCTCGAACGCAATCATTTTCGCAAACGGGCTTTGCGAAAATGATTAGTAGAGAAGTTGGGTATTCGGTATCACATGGGCTATGAGTATGCGACATCGCAATAATTGGCCTTAAGTGCAAGTGGGAGATTGTTGGCTATAGTGCCCTCAAGGAAATTATCATAGTCGCGGACTTGTGATTATGATGATTGGGTGAGGACCTATACCGATAAAACAGTCTTACTCAAGATGATAGTATGCTATCTGGTTTGTCTTTATCATCATGTAGATAAAGCCTATAGAATTCTTGCTTGACTGCCAGCATTATGATGGCGATCATATATGTGGGAGCTGGGGTCTATAAGCACATCCTTAAATTTCCCTAGTCGTAGGAGTATCGAGACCGGGCATCGATACTCCAGTATAGACTAGTGTATACTGATCGAGACCCCGACGAGGGGCGGTGGCCAGGTCTCACAAGCCATTGGTGTTAGTTTGTTCACCTAAGATAGTATACAGGTGCTCATTAGGTTATGAGTACACTGGACGGACTCGCCGGGAACCTGCTAGTTGGTATTATACCTATTGTCAGATAGCAGTTCCCAGGTGACTTGTGTGCAGGTTAGTCTGCCGACCTGAGATCGTCATTTGTCTCATGTGAGTTCCCACTGTGCTTTGATTACTACCCTACCACGGCTCAAAGGAGTCGTGCAAACAGGTTTTAGTTGGGTACAGTCCCGAGCCACATGGAGGCAGTGATCGGATCGTCGGGGATTCGTCTCTCCCGGTATTGGGGGTTGATGTCGCATTGTGTAGGGTGGCCATCACCAGAAATCCATGGCCATGGTGAACGAGAACTATCGATCCAGGATCGATAGTTTCTCAGGTGGTGATGGGTTACATGACGACACTAAATATCGCTTTGTTAGGGGTATGACTTTATCCACCCCCCTAGACTCGATATGCGATACTCTTAGACGAACAGACCGGACTGTACGGATATTGTCACTGTCAGGCTCAGTAGGGGTTCAAGATGAGTTTGCTCGTCGGCCTCCCTTTCGCTCAATACCTGGGTAGCCGTTACGTACAGCTAGTGCCACTGACGTGCTTGTGGTTAAACCCACTTCCAGCGTATTGACGAGTCTTTAGAGTCCCACACAGAGGGTTTTCACGGTTCAGGCGATACGGTGTACATGAGGTATGTTGGTACATACAGGTGTCCGATTAAATATGTGCACTTGCTGCGCAGACTTTAATCGGACGGTTGATAATACTAGCGGCTTAGGATTAAGCCAGATTATTAAATCAGGTTTTGATTTAATAATTTACATATGTATTTATATATATGTATTCTAGTATTATTGTTCGCTATTTATTTTCTCTCTCGGCTATTCGTATTTTTGTACGAATACGCGTATATGTATTTCGGTACATGCACCGGAAGTATTCCGTATTTTATACGGATAGCTTCTAGAAGGTGCCACCTCATTAATGATTTTCTTTATTGAAAATCATTTGGGAAATGAGGTGGAAAGGAGGTATGGGTCAAGGCATGGAACAAAGTATGGTTGCTATTATTTTATTGCAATTGACAAAAAGAAAATGATTTTTGTGTGAAGGAGAAAGAAAAGGGGGGGCCCACATTTTTGTGGGTGGTGTTTGTTGGATATAGTGCCCTCAGAGTCAATTATTGGATCACAGGCACGCGATTGCAGTGATTGAGGGAGGACCTATGCCGGTAGGACAGTCTTACTCGAGATGATAGTATGCTATCTGGTTTATCTTTATCATCGTGTACTGCTTTAGGTGACCTTACGAGTCGCTATTGCACGTTGACAGAGCCCCTAGGATTCTTGCTTGACTACCAGCAGTATGAGGGCGATCATATACGTGGGAGCTGGGGTCTATAAGCACATCCTTAAAAGGTCCCTAGTTGGGGGAGTTTCGAGACAGGGCATCGATACTCCAGAGTAGACTAGTGTATACAGTCGAGACCCCGACGAGGGGCGGTGGCCGGTCTCACAAGCCACTGGTGTCAGTTGGTTCACCTAAGATGTATACAGGTGCTCATTGGGTTATGAGTACACCGGACAGGACTCGCCGGGAACCTGCTAGTTGGTATTATACCTGACGTCAGATAGCAGTTCCCTGGTGACATGTGTACAGATTAGTTCATCGACCTGAGATCGTCATTTGTCTCGTGTGAGTTCCCACTGTGCTTTGATTACTACCCTACCACGGCTCAAAGGAATCGCGCAAACAGGTTTTAGTTGGGTACAGTCCCGAGCCACATGGAGGCAGTGAGCGGATCTGCAAGGGTTCGTCTCTCCCGATATTGGGGGTGAGGTCGCGCTGTGTCTAGGAGAGCCAGTACATGAAAAGTCCTTAGCCAAGGCAGGAGATTTACTGGTAGGTATTCCAGTAGTATCTCAGGGTGTTCTGGGATACACTCCGACACGACTTGTACCGCTTTTGAGGGTTTGACTTTTACCAACCCCCTAGGCCCACCATGCGATACTCATAGACGAACGGACTGGACTGTACGGATATTGTCACTGACAGGCTCAGTAGGGTGTCAGGATGAGTTCACTCATCGACGTCCCTTTTGGTCAATAGCTGGTAGCCCGTCACGTATGGCTAATACCTATGACGTGCTAGTGGTTAAATCCACAACCATAGTATTGACGAGTCTTTAGAGTCCACCATACACAGTTACTCAGGTTTCGGGCGAAACGCTGTAGAGGCTGTATGGAGATATGGCAGGGTTCGATCAGATACGTGCGGTATTGCATGGATCGTGATCGGACGGATTTTACTAGCCGGCTTTGGTTTAAGCCGGATCCTAGTATTAGATAGTGTAGTTTTGTCTCTTTGCATTTGTGTTCAGTGGGAATACAAATGCGGGCATGTATGTGCAGTCGTGGGGTTTTCCTGTAATTTATTACGGGATCCGTTTTCTGAAGTTGCCAGTTTGCATTCAGTTTCGGCCGGTTTTCCTTTCTTCCTTCCCGGCCGGACTTTCCGATGGAGGGGGTTATTTGCAAATGTGCAAATAACATTTGTGGAGGGGTTTTCTTGCATTTTGTGGCTTCATGTTAGTTCTCTCATCATGAGATTCCTTTTGGATCAATCCTTGCATTAATTGAGAATGGATATGAAAGGATTGAGTTGGATTTGGGTTTGACCTTGGTGTGACCATTTTATTCTATTTTTATCATACATTTCTCCTCTTGATAATGCCATTCTTTTTCCATCCACCTTTTAGAGGAGAGATGCCGGCCACATTTGAGGGAGAGGGAGAGGGATTAATTTTGTGTGAGGAAAATCTGTTCATCTAATTTTTCCTTGCTACATAAATTCTAGCTCCACTTGAAAGTTCATTCCATTCTATTCCTCCATCACCATGGCAACATAAACTCCAAAGAGACATAGATTCTACACTATACCTACAGTACCCTTGGATGCGTCGGCTTGCCAACTTCGCGCCCGAGTTGCCTCGGTCCAGAGGTGGGAGCCCGTAAAAGAATCCGGCTACGTGGTGCCCTTTCCGACGAGGAGGTGACGGACGGAGATTCCGCGGGAGATTGGAGTGGAGACGAAGACCGAAGGACACGGATCGCTTGGTATATCTCTCTACCCATCTTTTAGTTTGCTAGTAGCTAGGTTAATGGCCCGATCCGGGTTGATAGTGCGCGGTGGTGCCGGTTTGCAAGTTTCGCAAAGTTTTTCGTTTCCGCATTCCAGCGTCGGATTGACGGCCGGGGCGCCGCCGTGCACTTACATTGGTATCAGAGCCACGCCATTAACTTAGTCTAGCTTACTCTAGTATGTTTAAAGCTTCGATCGAACGAATTTTCAAAATCCACAATTTCTATAGCACAAGTTTCTGTCGAATTATTTTTGTCTCTAAAAGTTTTTCAGGTTGTTTCAAAATAATGTGCAGAGAATTTTAAGCGTTCTGAAAAAATTCGGTGATGTGACGCTTTAGTACGACCGCGGAAACGCCGCCAAACCCCTGGTTTGGCCGCGGTTCCGCGGTAGGAAAATGTCAACGCTGAGCCAAATTTTTCAGTGGGTTTTTGACTAGGAAATAGAGGTTTTGGGATATTCTTTTTGGGCCCAGATTTTCTGTGACAGCTACAGTACTGCTTGGGGCCCACTTCGATAAATTTGATCGATCGAAAATTTTAAACATGTTAGTTCACAGTATTTACATTATATCTGCGACCGTGAATGTCATTTGATCGGTAAATCCTGTCTAACTGCTATAGCCCTTTTAGACGGATTTGCGAACGGGACATTCACGTTGATGTTCTGTGTTGTGCTGTGATGTTGCGGATTGGTCATGGGGGATAGCCTGGATGCAATGGTAGTACAGTTTTGTTTTATATGTACATTTGATATTGCGGGGCGAGCGTCCGACATGTGGACTGCCGTCACTGCCTGTTTGTATTATTCTTTTGGGGCACGACCGGGTCGAGGTCGATGTACCCGTTGTATGTATATTTTACTTTCTGTACTAGGTTTACCCCGCGGAGGGGTGCACGGATAGCCGGGTTCTAGAGGGCAATGGGCCCGCATCTCATGGCGTTGAGACGGAGGGGGATTCACTCTAGAATTGGCGGGCTATTCGTCGCACTCGTAGGGGGTATAGGTTGACCCAGGAGGGGTGCCCAAGTTACCGGACCCCGTGAAGTGCTGGGTTGTCCATTCACGTTGCTGAAGGGGGCTGCCTCGCTTCAGGTTTTGGCGGGTGACTTGCCGCGCCCGTAGGGGTCTAGAATTTTCATTGCACAGTCTATCCACACGACCAGAGGAACGTCGGGTTTCAGTAGCGGCTCTATGAAACCCGGGGATCCCAGATATCTGTATTGTTCTGTGATGCTGGTTACATTTCTGTGATGTTGCATTTTATCACGCCTTGAGCGAATATTATATATTGATATATATACTAGTAGATGTTGTATATGTTTTGCATCCGCGCTAGTCCAGTCCCCGCTCTGTTGTTAGTTAAGTAACCTAACGGGTGATGACGGGACCCAGTGGCGAATGCGGATGACATATACGTACATCATTATTTTCGTTCTTTGTGGTGTGATCAATTGATGGGACTGCGTTGATTCGGATCAATGCAAGCTAAACAAACCTATTCTGATGTTGTTGGAACATTTTTCAAAAAGCTGTTATTGCAAGGACGTTCACTTTTGTTTTGCACAGTGGTATTCAGTTGGAATATCCTGCTCCTCAGTCGACGAGGAAAGAGCCGAGATCCCTTCACCGGGAGTGACCTCTTTAGCAAAGGTTTTCGTCACTATATTTTTACAAAGCTATCCGGTTCCTTCAACGATATCAAGTTCATTACGTTAAAGGTTTTTCGCCAGAAACCATTCGTAGCCCTCCGTCATTTCAGGAAGGTAGCACTTAGTATTCATGATATGTATGTTGGCCTTCGTCAAGGCATAGTGTATGATAGCTATTTGTTACTTTTCTGCAGCATAGATAGATGGTTGGTTTGGGACAGTCGTACTACTATTTTGTCCTTCATCAAGGGTATGTACGGGTGGGTTCAAATTAACCTGGATAATGACGGGTAGAACTTGACATGTGACTTATGATATGTTGGCCTTCGTCAAGGTCATAAGAGCATGGGGCAAAAATCCACATCGGGAGTTTCAAAAGAAACTGAAACTTGCCAGATATGCGCATACCTTCTGGAGTGTGATAACGTGAGTGGATTCCGTCATGTTATCATACGATGATAGTTGGATCCCGATTCCCACTGATGAGTTGGTTTACTCCTCGAGTGATCCCGACTAATTCTTCTTTTGGGTTTGGAGAAAAATTTGAGGTTACAGTGGGAGGTTTCCAGATTAGATAAAGTGATAACAATTCTGATCTAGGCTAGAGTGCACGCTGAGTGTTTCTTTTCTCTCTCTCTTTGGCAGCGACCATTGACCCGACCTTAGACTATGACTCAGTGACCAAGTTGACCGAACCTTCTTAAACACTGGCTTTTGGATTGTCAGAGTTGCAAACCTCTTTGCCACTCCTACTTTTACCCTTTTCTCCGGGACACCCCGTATTACTACGAACGTCCACTTCCATTGGACAAAACCATCGTATGGTTATATATGAACTCGAAGGAATTTATTCGAGGATGGTTTCCGGTTCTGGAGAAAACGAATAGGACTATTCAGTTGTCTTTTCCTTTTACCTTCTCTCAGGCTGCGAGTACTCCTTGGTTTAGGAGATAGTACACCTATTACGCAAATTGGATAGTCTTCTTCCAAACCTTAGGCTGGTGCCGAATGGTGGGGAATGAAGAAAACCAATTAGTCTATCGGTGGTGTACAGAAGGTATTATGTAAAGACAAAGAAAGGGATTAGTAAGAGGGCAAAGTAAATTGCGACTGCTATTCACGACCAAACCAAATATTTCTTCGCCAATCCTAAATCTCCTTTGTATTTCTCCAGGACACTCCGGATCACTACGAAGATCCACAGTTTATTTGGATATTCCATCGTATGGTTATATACGAACTCGAAAGGAACTTGTTCCAGTTCGGGGATGGATTCTGGTTCAGGAGAAATAGGAATAAGGTTTATTCGGTTGTCTTTTATCTTCACCTTCTCTCGCATTGCGAGTGCTCCTAGGACTAGGACAGTACACCCATTACGCTTATTAGATAGTCTTCTTCCAAACCATAGGCTGGTGCCGAACGGTAGGGAAGAAAGAAAACCATTTGGCCTAAAGGGGTGTGCAGAAGGTAATGACTAAAGACATATAAAGGGATTTGGAGAGATGGCGAAGAATTATACGGTTACAGTTGTGAATCTGGATAATGGAAGAGGCATTACTAGGAATACCAGTAGACCCCATCGAAACATTTCAATGTTTCAGTTTCACTGTGTACTGTTAAAAGAAAAAATGATTTCCTAATTAGACACTTGCTCCAGGGTATGTATTTACCAGGTTTGATTCTCACATCTGTATGGTTTTACAGATGATGAGTGGGAGTAAGTAATTGGGAATTAGGTGATCATCCTCATTATATCGGGATTCGTTGTAATTGGTGATATTTGAGGAAGTCACCTGGGTTGTTTGCCGGACGGCAAATATTTGGTTTTGAATATCCGTTGTTGTGCACCAATTTTAAATTGATATATCTGTACGTCTATTTTTATAGAGTGAGATATACCTTTTTGAAATTATGTCTATGACATTTACCTATATTAGTGGATGGTCAGGTAAGGAGCATCGAACAGCGGTGTAATTCTTCTTAACCATAAGTACAGTTTTCAACCTACGACACATAGTGAATGAGTCATTTGACTCAAGGGACTTATACAGAGTATTGTATGTTGTCCAGTGTCCATTAGGACAGAAGGGTAGGTACTCGTACTATATTCTGTTTACTTGTGACTTCTCTAGTTCTTAGACAAGTGTTTCGTAGAAACGCAGGGTCCAAGTTTTGAAAAGTTATAAGTATAAGATTAAAGTAGAGAACCAGGTATTGCAAGTATCGGGATTCTTCAAGGTGATCGAAGATGTAGATACTTGTGTATGGTATTCGGTTGATAGTAATGTTTAAGAGAACTTGCTTCTCTTTCAGGTTATTCATAATTGGAAGCATTCCTAAGTTGAGTAACGCTGATCGGCCTCCTTCCATTTAGTTGACATGCACTAGAGACAGCTGCATGATTTGAATCTGGTTCAATTAAATCAGTGCCTCTGTTTCTATATTGGATATAGAACAGTTCATTTCTTAACGATGTTAAGGTACGGGGAGTTGTCCAGCTTATGCTTAAAACCAGACTCTGGATAACTCAAGGCACGTTTCTGTAATGGCTGTTTGTGGGTTGACCCGGGCTATGACGAGGGTTGACTTTCTACCATCTGGAAGATCAATAGTGATATTATTCTTAACTCGCCACAGTTTTAATTAAAAATAGATTTTTTCAGAAAACAGTAGTGGGAGTATGGTAGAACTGAAAGTGATTCCAGAACCGCAAACGATTACTGAAGATTTGATTAGAACCTAAAGATTCAATCTGGTTTGACATTCCATTGGCCACTCCGCAGGTATGGTGGGTGACCTCAGGCACTCGAGAGGTACTTCGGTATGCTCAAGGACGGTGGCAGGGAGGTTCTTGTTTACCCAGACTTGCCAATGCTGTTGTTCCAGACTGTGAGACCCGGCAGGAGGATGAGTATAGCGTCGTTCTAAACTAGCTTTAGAAGTGCACATGTATATGACTCTGCCAGAAGGTTTTCGTAGTCAGTGGGAGCGACAGAAGCATAGTGGACAAGTAGCTTATGTCTATTTATAGACTAAAGCAGATATAGCGGAGATAGATCATCTATTTCTGATGTGACAGTCATAGGTTTGACTTCATCAGAATAGGGGATGGATCTGTTAAGAAGGCAGTAGGTGTAGGGTTCCTAGGCACTCTCAAGAGGTCTCACAAGGCATCAACCATGCCAATTTCAAATTTTACAAGTGCCGAGAAACTCTAATACGGATCGTTAACTAGAATTTTAGGCGAAACAGTAAACTAGTTAACAACTTAACTAAAGATAAGAAGCTACAACCTTTGTAGATCCGGTTATCCACTTCCTTAGCTCCACGTAGTCGTCCCCTCGCTGTCCATCTCGAATCCCGGACTCTTGCATCGGCTTCATCGGAGAAAATGAGCGGACTAGTCGTCGGCTACGATGCCGAAGATGATCTACGTCGAGGTTACACAAGATCAAGCTCCAACTTCACCAAGTTGTGAAACTTGTGAAGAAAACACCCTATACTACTTGGCAAGAGGTAGAGGGTGAAGAAATAGGAGGTGGGTTCACTTTAGAATTGGATTTCTCACACTTTTGCTCAAGTTGCCATTGTTGGTAGCAAGCTTTTCTTCATGTCAAGAAGAAGAAGAAGATGATCACGATTATGATAAGAATAATCAATCAAATAGAAAATAGATTATACTTATCATATAGTAACCATGTTCAAGATAACTTGTGTAGAGAATCAACTATGGTTCAAGTGAATGGTTAGGGTTAAGAAAAGAGACAAAATGGTGAAACCATTCAAAGCTTCATGAAGCTTCAAAAGAAAGTCCAAAATGAGCCACCATTTCATTTCTTTTCTAAATATAAATGAAAAGAAATAAATAAATAAACAAGTAAATCAAATAAACAAAACCCTAATCATTAACTTAACCATGGTATAATTCTTTACACAAACCCAAGTGAGCATGCATCATCAAACATGATACAATCAAGTGCACAAAAGTATATCACATATACAACTTGTGAACTTCAAGTGAGAAAAACCTTTTAAAGTGAACCAATACTAGTTAATGCAAAGTAATATATCAAATATATAATTATACATTAAATTATTAAATCAACACTTGATTCAATGATCTGGTCATATCGCATATAACCGACTAGTAACCTATGTATCGGCTTATCGAATCAATCCTTGATTCGTTATCTAGGTTATATCGCATATAACCAATCGATACATACATCGCGAGAATGGAATATGGTATCACATACACGCATTATTCTCGGTCCTGCACATATCTCATATGCTCTCCTATTTCGTTTCGCTTGAGCCAGGAAACCTCTGTGTAGGACTCTAAAGACTCGTCAATACGCCGG
The DNA here is from genome assembly GCA_030015575.1 of Agapanthus africanus. Taxonomy (NCBI): domain Eukaryota; kingdom Viridiplantae; phylum Streptophyta; class Magnoliopsida; order Asparagales; family Amaryllidaceae; genus Agapanthus; species Agapanthus africanus. The sequence goes on from JASDDO010000008.1 coordinate 216,445,321, forward strand.
CAGCAGATGATGATCATATCAAGCACCCACAAGCCGCAAGCGGTCTGCTAAACGTAACGGCCATCCGGGTATTGAGCGATCAGAAGATCGACGAGCCAGCCCGCTCACACTCCTGTGAATCCAACCAGTAACACTTACCGTACAGTCCGGTCTGTTCGTCTGATATGTCGCATATCAAGTCTAGGGGTGGTAAACGTCAGACCCCAATAACCGATAAGTCGTGCCTATGTGAGGCTCATAACGGGTCGAGAAACTACTGGTAACACTTACCAGCAAATCTCTGATCAGCCCTGGCCAGGGACTTCCCTGTTACGGCCAATCGAGCACAGCGCAACATCAACCCCCAATACCGGGAGAGACGAAACCCCTCCTATCGATCATTGCCTCCATGTGACTCGGGACTGTGCCCAAAAACCACCATTTTGCATGCCCTCATGGACGTGGTAAGGTGGAGATCAAAGAACAGTGGGAATAACACAAGACTCTATGACGATTTCGGGTCTACAGACTAACCTGCACAAGTGTCACCTGAGAACTGCCATCTGACGTGAGGTATAATACTATCTGGGAGTTCTCGGCGAGTCCTTCCAGTGTACCCAGTCTCCACTGAGCACCCGTATACTATCTCTGATGTCAAACACCAATGGATATGGATTCATCCATCGCCCATCTCATGGGTCGAGAAGCGTATACGCTAGTCTACACTAGTATATCGATGCCCCGTCTCGATACACCCATGACTAGGGACCTTGAAGGATGTACTTATGGACTACCATGTCCCCACTAGTATGATCTGCATCATAGTCCAGGCAGTCAAGTACACATCCTAAGGGCTTTACCAACATGTAACTATAAGACAGTTTAAAGAGACTAGTATACATGTTAAGATAAAGAGTAACCAGATAGCATACTATCATATCGAGCAAGAAAGTCATCTCTATATATGTCCAAGCATCCAATATAATATACATCATCTGTACAATACTGGCCTCTAGGGCATACATACAACTAACAATCTCCCACTTGCACTAGGGCCAGCTGCTGTAGTATCGCATACCGAGCATCCCGAAGAGTCTCTCAAACTGTATCTGGGGAATGGCCTTCGTGAATGGATCCGCTGTGTTGTTCTTCGTATCAACCCTCCAGACCTCGATCTCCCGGCGATCAACTATCTCTCGGATCAGGTGATACCGCCTCAGAATATGCTTGGATCGCTGATGGGACCTGGGTTCCTTGGCCAAAGCCACCGCTCCATTGTTATCGCAATACAAAGGTATTGGATGCTCAATGGATGGAACCACTCCAAGTTCAGTAATGAACTTCTTGATCCAGACAGCCTCTTTGGCAGCATCGTTGGCAGCGATGTATTCAGCCTCCATCGTCGAGTCTGCCACGGTTTCCTGCTTGGAACTCTTCCAGCTAACCGCCCCTCCGTAAAGGGTAAAGACAATTCCCGACTGCGACTTAGAGTCGTCCTTATCACTCTGGAAGCTCGAATCGGTAAAGGACTCCACTTGGAGTTCTCCGTTACCATACACCAAGAGCATCTCTTTAGTCCTTCGCAAGTACTTGAGAATGCTCTTCACAGCTGTCCAGTGACTCTCTCCAGGATCAGCTTGATACCTGCTCACTACACTTAGTGAGTATGCAACATCGGGTCTGGTACATAGCATCGCATACATGATAGAGCCTACAGCCGAAGCATAGGGTATCCTTTGCATGCGAGCTCTCTCCAAATCAGTCTTGGGAGACATCTCTTTGGAGAGAGTGACTCCAGAGATCGTGGGCAAGTTCCCACGCTTGGATTCTTCCATACTAAACCTCTTTAGTACGGTGTCAATGTACCTGGATTGGGACAATCCCAATATTCGTTTGGATCTATCTCTATAGATCCTAATTCCCAATATGCAGGAGGCATCACCAAGATCTTTCATTGAGAATCTTTGTGATAAGAAGAGCTTGACCGATTGCAGCATAGGAATATCATTTCCTATCAAGAGTATGTCGTCCACGTACAATACGAGGAAGACAACCTTACTCTCTGCTACCTTCTTGTAAATACAAGGTTCATCTGGGTTTTTGACGAAATCAAACTCTTTGATAACGACGTCAAAGCAGATGTTCCAACTCCGTGATGCTTGCTTTAATCCATAAATGGATTTAAGCAGCTTGCACACCTTCCCGCTGCTCCCACTGTCTACGAAGCCCTCTGGCTGAGTCATGTACACGCACTCTTCTAAATCACCATTTAGAAAGGCGGTCTTAACATCCATTTGCCAGATTTCGTAGTCATGATATGCAGCGATGGCAAGCATGATCCGGATGGATTTAAGCATAGCCACTGGAGAAAAGGTTTCGTCATAGTCCACACCTGGTCTTTGACGAAAGTCTTTTGCAACAAGTCTAGCTTTGAAAGTCTCCACTTTCCCATCTACACCAAGTTTTTTCTTGAAGATCCACTTGCTCCCAATGGGTTTTGCCCCTTCAGGAGCAACTTCCAAAGTCCATACTTTGTTGGTGTACATGGATTCCATCTCGAACCGCATAGCATCCAGCCATTTCACTGAGTCCCTACTCGTGATGGCCTGCTCGAAACTAGTTGGGTCATCATCCTCCATGATGCAATCCTCGCTCCCACCATCCATGAGAAAACCACAGTATCTCTCAGGTTGGCGAGGAACCCTACTAGATCGGCGGAGAGGCTGAGGTTCATTGGGAGCCACTGAATCTTCTGGTTCCACTAAATCTTCTGTTGTGTTTTGTTCAACTGGAACCTCTTCCAGTTCTACCTCAGAGCCACTAATCTCTTTTGCAAGAAATTCCTTTTCTAAAAAGGTGGCATGTTGAGCAACAAATACTCTTTGTTCCTCACTGTGGTAGAAGATATACCCTCACGAATGTTTGGGATATCCAACAAATTTACACAAAACAGACCTTGCCTCGAGTTTGTCCGGTTTTTGTCTTTTGACATAGGCCGGGCAACCCCATATCTTTATAAAATTAAGATATGGTCTCTTCCCCTCCCATATCTCATATGGTGTGGTAGGCACAGATTTGGTGGGAACCCTATTCAGTAGGTATGCTGTTGTTTCCAGTGCATATCCCCAGAAGGAAACAGGTAACTCAGCTATACTCATCATAGAGCGCACCATATCTAATAGGGTGCGATTCCTCCGTTCTGATACACCGTTGTGCTGTGGTGTATATGGAGGAGTCAGCTGAGAGAGAATCCCATTCTCCTTTAGGAAGTCTAGGAATTCATTGCTTAAGTATTCACCTCCTCGATCAGATCGTAGGATTTTAATACTTTTTCCGGTTTGGTTCTCGACTTCTTGTTTATATTCTCTAAATTTCTCAAAAGCTTCTGATTTGTGTTTCATTAGGAACACATATCCGAATCTAGAGAGATCGTCAGTGAATGTAATGAAGTACGAAGAATCATCCCTGGCATGTGTAGACATGGGACCGCATACATCACTATGTATTAGTCCCAAGAGTTCGGTAACTCTTTCTCCGTGTCCCGTAAACGGAGTTTTGGTCATCTTACCTTTGAGACATGACTGACAAGTGTCATAAGATGAAAATTCAAACGGATTTAAATATCCATCCTTAGCTAGTCGTGTCGCATTGATGTGACCCAGTCTACAATGCCACAAGAAGGATTCGTTCAGTTCAGAACTCTTCCTCTTGTGTGTGTTTGTTATGCTCAGAACTGTTGATTGATTTAGAACATAAATGTCATTGCACAACGTGCCTGATCCAACCAACTTTTGGTTATGGAAAATGTTCATAATATTGTCCTGTAATACAAAATTATATCCCTCTTTACTCAATAAAGAAACCGATATAATGTTGCATATCAGGTTCGGCATGTAATAGCATTCGTTCAGAACCAATGTATTACCAGTTGGTAATGCAAGGTGATATTCCCCGACAGTCTTAGCTGCAACAATTGCACCATTTCCAACTTTAATGTCTTTATCACCTTCTCCAAGTTCTCTACCTTTCCTGAGCCCATGTAACTGATTACATATATGGGATCCTGACCCGGTGTCTAATACCCAGGACGTGGAGCAAATGGAGAAACAGTTCTCTGTAACGAAAACACCCGAAGAAAATGCATCATCATGTACTTTCTTCATTCGGGTGGCATGGGAATCCTGGTATTCCCCTATGTCCTGTTCATTCCTATAACTCTTATAAGAAAGAATGGAACCAACGTTCCCCAGCACAGTATAACATGCGGGTTCGGTCAATACATCCATATTATTATCTTTATTAGGGCATGACATGGTCGCTACCTGGAGAGAGAGAGAAGAAAACACTTTAGCGTATGCTCGTGCAAGATCAGATTGGTTATTATCTTATCTAATCAGGATGGCTCCCTCTGGTTTTTATCAAATCTTCCTTCAAACCCTAAAAGGAAAGACTAGCCGGGATTAATTACACCCTACAACTTCGTCGATCTTTCAGCCAGGCCAGTGTCGGTACTTTGAGGAAGGTTCCCCGTGCTTTCGCACGGACCTAATTAAAGTAAACCTCGTTTTCCCAGAGGCGTAACCCCGTTGAAACCTTTCTAGACACCTACTTGATCGGCTAATTGTAATGTGTAAAACTCTCCCAGGAGTAACTCTTACTCGCAGTGGGTATCGGGATCCAACTATCTCATAGAAGGTATGCAATCTCATTGCAAATTTCAACACTTGAAATTCCCGATAATATTTTGCCCCAAGCATCCTATGACCTTGACGGAGGTCAACAAACCACAGGGTGCAAGTCAAGTTCAACCCGTCATTTCTTGATTGAATCAAACCCACCCGCACGACCCATGATGGAGGTCAACAAGGTCGTACGACTACCCTAATCCAATCTGCATCATATGCATAAACAGATAAATACTAGTTAGCTACCGCACACTACGCCTTGACGGAGGTCAACAAACGTAGCACGAATACTAAGTAGGATTTATCTGAAATGACGGAGGGCTACGTCAGGTTTTTCTGAAAACCATGAGCGTAATGAACTTGATATCGTTGTAGAATCGAGTGAATTTTGAAATGGAGTGTTCTTGAGGCTTTTCTAGTTTTGCTAAAGGGGTTACTCCCGGTGAAGGGATCGTCGGCCCTTTCCTCGTCGAATGAGGTGCGGGATATATCATATATATCACTGTGCAAAGCAGAGCTATAGAAGCAATCAAAAGACAAACCGAGTGTGTAGCATCTGCCAGTTATTGCTAAAGGAGTCACTCCCGGTGAAGGGATCTCGGTCCTTTCCTCATCGAATAAGGTGCAGGGTATATCATATATACCGCTATGCAAAGCAAGAACTGTAGCTACCTGTTTTGTTTAAAATTTTGATTCTACAACATCTTAGGTTTCTTTTCTTTCATTAATCACATTAATGAAGTCCCATCATTTAAGTCACCTAAACATCACAGATAAATACGACGTACACTTATGCCATCCGCATTCGCCTCGATGTCCCCTCGTGCACCGTTAGGTTAGGTAACTAACGACAGAGCAGGGCAGAGCTAGTGCGGGTGCAAAACATAAGTAACGTCTATATAATATATCATATATACTATATAAAGTATCCATCACAGAACATATCACATGATCACATCACAGATATCGCAGCAGAAGAATCATATGAAATATTGGATATACTAGGACGTCCGTGTTTTTAATACGAGCTAGTATAAAACACGGATTCCACGGTCGTGATGAATAGCCAAACCCACACCCCTAGACCCCTACGAGAGCGGCAAGCAACCCTACCAATTCTAGAGTTAGGAGACCCGGACTCGACTCCTCGAGATGGTCTCCCACTGGACCCTAGAACCCGGTTACTTGTGCTCCCCTCCTTGGGTCATCCTAGTGCAGAAAAGTAAATAATATACAAAGGGTGACAGCTTCCGCAACCTGGAAGTGCCCCAAATAAAAGAATATTATATACAAGTTTTTTACATGAATGAAAATGAAAAACACTCATCTCACATAAAAAAAACCCGGCTATTCAAACACGACGATCCAATATAACATATCCAGTAACACATAGCACCAAATGTCATCAACGTAAGTAAATATGCGCATCCCAATTGTCGTTGACATATAGCAACGAAACCGGCGATATCACATATTACACTTACGGTCACAGAAAAGAAAGTGTAAAACTACAACAGTTGGAATCCGCAACCTCTTTAGACATCGCATGCCTAATCAAATGAAATACTTAGACATCACATGCCTAACAATTATAAACCCCACATTTTAGTCCCATTATCGAAAACTCTTTTCAATATCAAGTGAGACTAAAGCGCTAGATTTATAACATTCATTCAGTTATCTCATAACCGTTTGTGAATTCCAATTATTGTATCCCATTCCGGATAAATAGAAAATATTAAACTTTCCGATCGAACATTCGAACACCCAAGTTTTCCCGAAACCGATCAACACATGAAATAAGTTCAAAGACATTCACTTCATGCCTCAGTACCAACGGTCCAGCCGTAGAAGGGTCAAGCCAACGCCTCACATGTGGCACGCCGTACTGCCCCAAACCCTAAGGTTCAAAGGGCAGTTCAAGACGGTCACATAATCGAGTTAAGGTTTGTTGTCTTCTAGAGGGACCATCGCGTTACTTGCACTACTTAGAACGTCATTAAACTACGGAAAATTCCAACAATTGGAAATTTCCCGGCAGGGGAAAGATTGGGTATTTACATCCGGTCGAACTTTTTAACATATTCTTAAATATCCGGAATTCCACATAGACAAAATTTGATAATCCGATCGAATTATCGAATCCCCAAAACAACCCCAGAAAATTCAACTCTTGAATACATATTAGAAATTCCCATAAAACTCAGCACTGTGAAAGAGGAATTACTGTGCAAATATGGAGGGCTGACGTCACCAGAGAGCCGCGGAACCGCCGCAGAAGCTAGGCTTCTGCCGCGTTTCCGCCGCATGTTTGAGGTATCATGGGTCAAATTTTGCACCGTAATTCTTATAATTCCCTGCTGAATTTTTTAAGCATTTTTAATCTGGAAAACACCCAGTTTTTGGAAAAAGTCCAGAGAGCAATTTGGTTTTTAGGGTTTCGGTTCGATCGGGTTTCAAACGTCGTCTACACTTCGCCTAAGGCTCTAGCTAGGCTCTGATACCACTGTAGGGTTCTTAGGCACTCTCAAGAGGTCTCACAAGGCATCAACCAAGCCAATTTCAAATTTTACAAGTGCCGAGAAACTCTAATACGGATCGTTAACTAGAATTTTAGGCGAAACAGTAAACTAGTTAACAACTTAACTAAAGATAAGAAGCTACAACCTTTGTAGATCCGGTTATCCACTTCCTTAGCTCCACGTAGTCGTCCCCTCGCTGTCCATCTCGAATCCCGGACTCTTGCATCGGCTTCATCGGAGAAAATGAGCGGACTAGTCGTCGGCTACGATGCCGAAGATGATCTACGTCGAGGTTACACAAGATCAAGCTCCAACTTCACCAAGTTGTGAAACTTGTGAAGAAAACACCCTATACTACTTGGCAAGAGGTAAAGGTGAAGAAATAGGAGGTGGGTTCACTTTAGAATTGGATTTCTCACACTTTTGCTCAAGTTGCCATTGTTGGTAGCAAGCTTTTCTTCATGTCAAGAAGAAGAAGAAGATGATCATGATTATGACAAGAATAATCAATCAAATAGAAAATAGATTATACTTATCATATAGCAACCATGGTCAAGATAACTTGTGTAGAGAATCAACTATGGTTCAAGTGAATTGTTAGGGTTAAGAAAAGAGACAAAATGGTGAAACCATTCAAAGCTTCATGAAGCTTCAAAAGAAAGTCCAAAATGAGCCACCATTTCATTTCTTTTCTAAATATAAATGAAAAGAAAGAAATAAATAAATCAAATAAACAAAACCCTAATCATTAACTTAACCATGGTATAATTCTTTACACAAACCCAAGTGAGCATGCATCATCAAACATGATACAATCAAGTGCACAAAAGTATATCACATATACAACTTGTTAACTTCAAGTGAGAAAAACCTTTTAAAGTGAACCAATACTAGTTAATGCAATGTAATATATCAAATATATAATTATACATTAAATTATTAAATCAACACTTGATTCAATGATCCGGTCATATCGCATATAACCAACTAGTATCCTATGTATCGGCTTATCGAATCAATCCTTGATTCGTTATCTAGGTTATATCGCATATAACCAATCGATACATACATCGCGAGAATGGAATACGGTATCACATACACGCATTATTCTCGGTCCTGCACATATCTCATATGCGCTCCTATTTCGTTTCGCTTGAGCCAGGAAACCTCTGTGTAAGACTCTAAAGACTCGTCAATACGCCGGCAGCAGATGATGATCATATCAAGCACCCACAAGCCGCAAGCGGTCTGCTAAACGTAACGGCCATCCGGGTATTGAGCGATCAGAAGATCGACGAGCCAGCCCGCTCACACTCCTGTGAATCCAACCAGTAACACTTACCGTACAGTCCGGTCTGTTCGTCTGATATGTCGCATATCAAGTCTAGGGATGGTAAACGTCAGACCCCAATAACCGATAAGTCGTGCCGATGTGAGGCTCATAACGGGTCGAGAAACTACTGGTAACACTTACCAGCAAATCTCTGATCAGCCCTGGCCAGGGACTTCCCTGTTACGGCCAATCGAGCACAGCGCAACATCAACCCCTAATACTGGGAGAGACGAAACCCCTCCTATCGCTCATTGCCTCCATGTGACTCGGGACTGTGCCCAAAAACCACCGTTTTGCACGCCCTCATGGACGTGGTAAGGTGGAGATCAAAGCACAGTGGGAATCACACAAGACTCTATGACGATCTCGGGTGTACAGACTAACCTGCACAAGTGTCACCTGAGAACTGCCATCTGACGTGAGGTATAATACCATCTGGGAGTTATCGGCGAGTCCGTCCAGTGTACCCAGTCTCCACTGAGCACCCGTATACTATCTCTGATGTCAAACACCAATGGATATGGGATCATCCATGGCCCATCTCATAGGTCGAGAAGCGTATACGCTAGTCTACACTGGTATATCGATGCCCCGTCTCGATACACCCACGACTAGGGACCTTGAAGGATGTACTTATGGACTACCATGTCCCCACTAGTATGATCTGCATCATAGTCCAGGCAGTCAAGTACACATCCTAAGGGCTTTACCAACATGTAACTATAAGACAATTTAAAGAGACTAGTATACATGTTAAGATAAAGAGTAACCAGATAGCATACTATCATATCGAGCAAGAAAGTCATCTCTATATATGTCCAAGCATCCAATATAATATACATCATCTGTACAATACTGGCCTCTAGGGCATACATACAACTAACAGTAGGGTGTGATGTCCTGGTATTTGATGACATACACAGAGTAGGAAGTGATATTCCTATACTACGATCGGTTATACTTTGGTTGTCACACAGTAGTTTCTCCACATAGGAATTGGATCTTATATCGTATATTCTGGTTACTAAATCTATGGTTTTAGATCTAGATTTGGGTGGTTTCCTAATCAGGTTACTTAGACAACATTCTAAAGGTTTTTAGAATGGACGACTCCTGGCACGGTAGTATACCTGCAGGTGATGGGGTCACCCTCTCTAAAGGTGTCTTACAAACTAAAGGGGAGAGGGATGTGCATGATTGGCAAATCACTTGCTTAGGCAATTGAGTCAATCATGAGATGTCAAGTACCACACCAGATGTTGTTTTTGCAGTAGGTGCAATGAGTTGATATTAATCCAATCCTGGAGAAACATTCGGAAGCAGTTTTAGAACATAAGTGAATGTTCTAGGGATATGATAACGGCAGCCTCCTTTAGGAGACGGTTATCATTACAGGCTTCCAAGGTGACCTGGATGGCAGAGTGGCTGTCAGAGTTATAGTTTTCCCTCTGTCGAGGGGCAGTATTTTGGACAGGTGGTCCAGGTGGATACTGAGGGAAGGTATGGCGCAGGATACTGATTAAGTTCAGTTGACGATACAGTCTAAGAAGTTTGGATTTGGAGTTCACTTATGAGCTAGGTCCCATCAGATATCCAGACACATTCTAAGACAGGTATTGCTCATTTCGGGAGATGGCTTTCTCTGTGAACTTGAGATAAAGAGAGACATAGAAAGAAACATCAGAGTGGATCCACTCACTGAGGCTATTCCTCGAACGTAAAAGTTTCGCAAACGAGCTTTGTGAGACTGACTAGTAGAGGAGTTGGGTGTTCGGTATCACACGGGTTGTGAGTATGCGACATCGCAATAATTAGCCTTGAGTGCAAGTGGGAGATTGTTGGATATAGTGCCCTCAGAGTCAATTATTGGATCACAGGCACGTGATTGCAGTGATTGAGGGAGGACCTGTAAGTCCACGTTGCCCACCACGGTGCTTACGGGGAGGCGGAAAACGGAATAAAAATCGTATTTTTATGAGCTTAGGCAACATGGACTATGCTTAGAAGGATCTTTGCTAAACAAAAACTTGCTAAAGCTAACTAGTAACTAGCTAAGTGCTAGAAAGGTTATACCTTGGGCTCTAAGTCCTTCTCTCCTTGCTCCTTGGAGTGGTGGAAGGAGGTCACCTTGCTTGTCTTCTCACGCCGAAGAAAGATCCACCCGAAAGCCTCAACCTTTGGCTTCAACTCCAAGCTAGAAGTAACTAGGGTTCAAGAAGTGCTAGTCCTTCAACCCTAGATGAGAGTAAAGAAGATCAAGAGAGGGTTTTTCTCAAGCTCAAGTGTTTCTCAACACATGAGAGGGAGAGAGCTTGAGGGAGAGGAAGAACAAGAGAGAGAAAAGATATGATAGAATGAGAATAATGTGAGCCATTCTCACTAATATGTGTATATTATTTTAATTAAATAATTAGCTAGATAATTGTTATGGTTAATCATGACATGACCATTATCATTTCAATTTGCAAGGATCAAAAAGCATCTTCCAAAAGAAATGATGATGGTCAAAGTGTCAACCTAGGTCAACAAGTCAATGAGGTCAAATGGTCAACAACCATAACCATGCACAATTATTAAACTAATTATCAATTAACAATAATACACACATAAGCATTAGGGTTAATAAAATGACAATAGCCATTAACCCTAATCAAGGTCCTCTCCCTCTGTCTCAAGCAACTGTGCATACGCACCCGTATTCGTGATCCGAGGAACACGAATACAATGAGAAAAACCAATCCCAAATCATATACTAGGATCCGGCTTAAACCAAAGCCCGCTAGTATAAACTGTCCGGACAGCAAACGTGCACAAGTGCGCGGATGTGAACGAACCCTGTCGCAAAACCATGCGACCCCTACTCATTTTGCCTAAAGGCGAATAGCTCTCTGTGTGGGACTCTAAAGACTCGACACTACGCTGGCAGTGGGTTTAACCACAGACCGCAAGCGGCACTAGCTGTACGTAACGGTCCCCAGGTAGATGTCGATAAGAAGAATGACGAGGTGAACCCCATCTGAACTCCTACTGAGCCTGTATGTGACAATCTCCGTACAGTCCGGTCTGTTCGTCTGATACATCGCATGGCGGGCCTAGGGGGGCGGTGAACGTCAGTCCCCTAATAGCGGTACAAGTCGTGTCGGAGTGTAGCCCAGAACACCCTGAGATAACACTGGAAACCTACCAGTATATCTCGCTTGCCCTGGCCAGGGACTACTCGTGTAATGGCTCTCCTGGACACAGCGCGATGTCAACCCCCAATACCGGGAGAGACGAATCCTGTCTAACCGTCACTGCCTCCAAGTGCTTCGGGACTGCACCCAAAAACTACCTGTTTGCACGACTCCTTTGAGCCGTGGTAGGGTAGTAATCAAAGTGCAGTGGGAACACACTCGAGGCGAAGTGACAGTGTCAAGTCAACGGACTAAGCTGTACTCATGTCACCTGGTAACTGATAACTGACGATAGGTATAATACCAACCAACAGTCCCCGACGAGTCCTATCCAGTGTACTCGTAACCTAACGAGCATCAGTATACTATCTCAAGTACGACGTACTGACGGCTGTGGGACAGACCGTCTCCCACACTGGGATGAGAAGCGCATACGCTAGTCTACTCCGGAGTATCGATGCCCTGTCTCGATAGTCCAACGACTAGGGACCTGTATAAGGATGTGCTTATGGATCACCCAGCTCCCACGAGTGTGAGCGCCATCACCACGCTGGTAATCAAGCAAAGATCTTAAGGGCTCTACTAATATGTATATCAGCAATATGCTAAAAGAAACACATGCACATATTAAAGCAGAGACAAACCAAGTAGCATACTACCATTTCGAGCAAGATTGTATATACAACTGTGAATATCCCAAGCTTCCATCAAGTAATATACAAACTAGTATGATACAGTAATGTCCTCTAGGGCATATACACTAACAATCTCCCACTTGCACTAAGGCCATGTACTGGCGTATCGAAGACCTATCATCTCGATCAGCCGCTCGAACTGAGTCTGGGGTAGGGCCTTCGTGAGTGGATTTGCAGTGTTGTTCTCCGTATTAACTCTCTTCACCTCGATCTCCTGGCGATCTATGATCTCCCTGATCAGGTGATACCGCCTCAAAATGTGCCTGGACTTCTGATGGGACCTGGGTTCCTTCGCTAAAGCTATAGCTCCGTTGTTGTCGCAATACAGCGGTATTGGATCAATAATGGTAGGAACCACCTGAAGTTCCGTGAGGAACTTCTTCATCCAGACAGCTTCCTTTGCGGCATCGCAAGCAGCTATGTACTCCGCTTCCATAGTTGAGTCAGCAACGGTCTCCTGCTTGGAACTCTTCCAGCAAACCGCCCTTCCATTGAGGGTAAAGACATAACCCGACATGGACTTGGAGTCATCCTTGTCACTCTGGAAGCTGGAGTCAGCAAAGGCCTCAAGCTGGAGGTCTTTTCCGCCATACACCAAGAACATCTCCTTAGTCCTTCTCAGGTACTTGAGAATGTTCTTTACCGCTATCCAGTGTTTCTCCCCTGGGTTCGACTGATATCGGCTTACAACGCTCAATGCGTATGCTACATCTGGTCTGGTACACAACATCGCATACATTATAGAGCCTACCGCAGAAGCGTAGGGTATAATAGACATGCGATCCCTCTCCAAATCAGTCTTGGGAGACATCTCTTTGGAGAGGGTGATCCCGTGACAAGCCGGTAGATTACCGCGCTTGGAATCTTCAATACTGAACCTTTTCAGTATGGTGTCGATGTACCTTGACTGTGAAAGTCCCAACATCCTCTTAGATCTATCACGATAGATCTGGATCCCCAGAATGTAGTTGGCATCGCCCAGGTCCTTCATGGAGAACCTCTGCGACAAGAATCCTTTGACTGACTGTAGCATAGGAATATCATTTCCTATTAGGAGAATGTCATCCACGTACAAGACGAGGAATACTACAGTTCTCCCTACAATCTTACTGTAAATGCATGGTTCATCTGGGTTTTTGATAAAGTCGAATTCTTTGACAGTATCATCAAAGCAGATGTTCCAACTCCGAGATGCCTGCTTAAGTCCATAGATGGACTTTAGCAACTTGCACACTCTACCGCTGCTCCCACTCTGATTGAATCCCTCCGGCTGATCCATATAGACGCACTCTTCCAAATTTCCATTTAGGAAAGCCGTCTTTACGTCCATCTGCCAGATTTCATAATCGTGGAAGGCAGCAATGGCAAGAAGGATCCGAATGGATTTCAGCATAGCCACTGGAGAAAAGGTCTCATCATAGTCCAAACCAGGTCTTTGACGAAAACCCTTTGCAACAAGTCTAGCTTTATAGGTCTCAACCTGCCCATCTACACCAATCTTCTTTCTGAAGATCCATTTGCATCCTACGGGTTTTACCGCTTCTGGAGCAAAGTCCAAAGTCCAAACTTTGTTGGTGTACATAGACTCCATCTAGGCCCGCATTGCATCCAGCCATTTTACCGAGTCGCCGCTCTGGATGGTTTGCTGGAAGCTAGTAGGCTCACCATAATCCATGGTGCAATCCTCTCTATTCCCGTCAATGAGAAAACCGTAGTATCTCTCGGGCGGATGAGACTGCCTACTACTCCTGCGGAGTGGCGCTGGGATGTCCTGTTCTTTCGAACCCTCTGGTTCTACCAAGCTTTCAGTAATAGCTTGTGGTTCTGGAATTTCTTCCAGTTCTACTGCGCTCCCACTTATCTGATTTTCTAAAAATTCAGTTTCCAAGAAGCAGGAATGGCGAGAAACAAAAACCTTTTGTTCCTCTGCGTAATAGAAAAGATACCCCTTGGAGTTCTTTGGGTATCCTACAAACTTACACTGTACCGAACGTGCCTCGAGCTTGTCCGCATGCTGCTTTTTTACAAAAGCTGGACACCCCCATGTCTTAAAGTGTTTAAGACTGGGTTTCTTCCCACTCCACATCTGATATGGTGTGGTAGGCACTGACTTAGTAGGAACTTGGTTCAAAAGATATGCAGCTGTTTCTAGTGCATAACTCCAGAAGGATCGCGACAACTCAGCCTTACTCATCATGGAACGAACCATATCCAATAGGGTTCGATTCCTTCTTTCCGATGCACCGTTGTGTTGTGGTGTGTATGGAGGAGTAAGCTGAGAGAGAATTCCATTCTCTTTTAAGAAGCCCAGAAACTCGGCACTCAAGTATTCACCACCTCGATCAGATCTTAGTGTCTTGATACTTTTGCCTGTTTGTTTTTCAACTTCATTCTTATATTCCCGAAATTTCTCAAAGGCTTCTGATTTATGCTTCATTAAGAAGACATGCCCAAACCTAGAGAAATCATCTGTGAAAGTAATGAAGTATGAATAACCACTTCGCGCATGTGTATACATTGGACCACACACATCACTGTGTATGAGTCCCAAGAGCTCGCTCGCTCTTTCTCCGTGTCCAGTGAACGGAGCCTTTGTCATCTTTCCCATGAGACAAGATTCACAAGTGGCATAAGACTGGTACTCGAAAGGATCCAAGTATCCTTCTTTATGTAACTTTGTCAACCGTGTCTCATTAATGTGACCCAGTCTACAATGCCATAAGAAAGCCTGATTTGTTTCCGGAGACTTTCTTTTAAGTGTGTTCTGGACACTGAAGACCTGAGCTTGATTCAAAACGTATATACCGTATTTCAATGTACCTGACCCAATCAGTACTTGATTTAGGTGGATGTTCACTACATCGCTTACAAAAGTAAAATCATATCCTTCCTTAGAAAGTAAGGATACAAATATGATATTACAAGTCGCACCTGGTACATAAAAACAGTCACCCAGAATCAATATCTGCCCAGTTGTCAGTCCTAGATGATATTCCCCTACGGATACAGCATACATGCTCATTCCGTTAGCAACCCTGAGAGTCATATCACCTTTCCTGATAACCCTACGGTTTCTCAAAGCATGTAACGAATTACAGATATGAGATCCTGATCCGATATCCAATACCCAGGAAGTAGGGTTAACTGACATACAGTTCTCTATCACAAACACACCCGAAGCCGAAGCCACAACATGCTTCGAATTCTGGCTACTGGCTTTACAAGCCCTGCAATCCTTCTGCCCATGTTCATTCCCGTAACAATAGGAACATCCCTCTTTTATTACATCTGTTCCTGAAACTTCTGCCCTTCCCTTTCTTTCTACTTCCCTAGTTTCCTTTAGGGTAGTAGGTAGAGACTGTTGAACTGAGTCAGCATATGACCCGTTCTTCAACGTGGTCTTCAGGTCCGAGAGCTCAAAAGAGCTGGTCTCTGTAAGGACGTTGCCCCTTACAGATGACCCGATAGCCAACCTCGCTGGAAGCAATTCGTTCGAGGTCTCATATCTTGCGATACGAGATTGCTCTCCATATAAAACTTTGTTATGGAGGAAGATAGAAGCTGAGTCCATCTTCTCGTGCTGCCACTGGTATATACCATCAACTGAGGCTAACATGAGGCACTTGGCTTTCGCACAGTCTTCTTCCAATGTCCTATGAATATCAATATCCGTGACAGGGGAAACTGGACCTGAGACGGCAGGGGTGGGATCAGTCAAGAGGTGTCCCAGCTTGTCCTGGGCAATGGACATCTGGACAGACCTTTGCCAGTCGTAACAGTCAGATTCAGTCATCTTATTATCTAGATGTAACCTAGGTGCGGTCATTGGGTCGCTGCAGTTAAGAGAGAGAGAGAAGAAAACACTTAGCATGATGCTCTTGCAAGTTTAGATTGGTTTTTAGTTTATCTAAACAGGATGGCTCCCACTGTCTCTCGAATCCCTTCTCAAACCGTAAAGAAAGGATTAGTCAAGATCAATCCCACCGTACAATACTTGCTTAACCGTTCAGCCAGGCCAGTGTCGGTACTTCGAGGGAGGTTTTCCAACGCTTTCGCGAAGTTCCTTAATTAAGTAACCTCTTTTCCCTGTGGGCGTAGCCCCGCTAACACCTTTCTAGACACCTACTAAGTTTATAGCATTGATCGTTAAGTGAGATTTTTCCCGAGGAGTAGCATATACTCACAGTAGGATCGGGATCCAAATATCATCGCGTGATAAGACCGAAGGAATCCTACCAGAATTATCACACTCCAAATGGTATGCAGCGCTAGCAAGTTTCAGTGCTTATGAAACTCCCGATGTGGATTTTTTCCCCATGCTCTTATGACCTTGACTAAGGCCAACAAATCATAAGTCACATGTCAAGTTCTACCCGTCGTTATCCAGGTTAATTTGAACCCACCCGTATATACCCTTGACTATGGCCAACAAAGCAATACGACTGTCCCAAACCAACGCATTCTATCTATGCAACATATGAATACCCACCAGCTACCAAACACTGTGCCTTGACTAAGGCCAACAAACACAGCTTGAATACTGTTGAATATTCATATGAAACAACCGAGGGCTACGAATGGTTTTGGCGAAACCGTGAACGTAGTGAACTTGATCTAATCGATGGAACGAGATAGCTTTTAAAAGGAGTGGTTCAAGCTCCGTGTTTAAAAGTTTAGTTTTGAAAAGAACCGAGTGGTTTTCAAAGTGTTCCATTCGACTTTTACTTGGTTTATTTTCTTGCATTAGTTCTTTTAATGCGTCCCATCATTTAACCCTACCATTGCAGAAAACAACCAAAATATGACGTACGCTTATGCCATTCGCATTCGCCACGGGGCCCCGTCATCACCCGTTAGGTTACTTAACTAACGACAGAGCGGGGGCTGGGCTAGCGTTGCTGTAAAACATAAGCAACGCCTAAATAGTTATCATATATAAATATATAGCAATGATAGACATTACAGATCACAGATGAATACATTGGATATACTAGGAATCCGCAATCCGTTCGAGCCTGCAACGAAAAGCGGATTACACGGTCGCGGTGAATAGCCAAATACCCCACCCAAGACCCCTACGGGTGCGGCAAACTACCCGCCAAGTACCCGAAGCGAAGCAACCTCCCTCAGCACCGTGAGTAGGCCACTTGGCACTTCGAGATACCCGGTAGTTTGTACACCCCTCCATGGGTCTATCCTAGGAGCAAAAACAGTAAAAAGAATTATACAATGACGGCTACAACCCCGACCCGGTTGTGCGGCCAGACAAATAATAATATTACATCAATTTACATATTACAAATGAATGAAAGAAAAGCAACACTCATCTCACATCCATCCCGGCTATTCACCCGTGACAATCCAACCCATTCATATACACAAACCAGTATCAATCACAGATCACAGATATGTATAACCCCGACTAATCGACATATAGCGATTAGCCGACGTTCAATACATGCAAACATCACAGATATAACCTTTGTAGTCAAAGTGTATTGAAGTTCGAAAAAAATACGGATTTATAAGCCCCCAAAAGTAAATTTCTATTCTGGAAAATCTGGGCACAAATAAACCATCTGAAAAATCCTAAAACCAAGCCAGAAATACACTGCACCAAACTCGACCAAGTGAAGAGCCAAGACGGCCGCGGTTGCGCGGCAAAAGCTTCCTATTGCCGCGGAACCGCGGCACTTTGGTCGATTCACTTGCTCGTTTTTGGTGGCTATCTTTAAAAAACCCTGAGACGATTTTAGGAGTAAAACAAATTTTGTTTTGACCAGAAAAAAATTTAACAGAAACTTAGGGTTTTTGAAACTCGGTTTTTCTATTTTTCGGTTTCGAACTTCGACACACTTCACTACTTAACTAGTTTATGTTTAGTTAGGCTCTGATACCACTATAAGTCCACGTTGCCCACCCCGGTGCTTGCGGGGAGGCGGAAAACGGAATAAAAATCGGATTTTTATGAGCTTAGGCAACATGGACTATGCTTAGAAGGATCTTTGCTAAACAAAAACTTGCTAAAGCTAAATAGTAACTAGCTAAGTGCTAGAAAGGTTATACCTTGGGCTCTAAGTCCTTCTCTCCTTGCTCCTTGGAGTGGTGGAAGGAGGTCACCTTGCTTGTCTTCTCACGCCGAAGAAAGATCCACCCGAAAGCCTCAACCTTTGGCTTCAACTCCAAGCTAGAAGTAACTAGGTTTCAAGAAGTGCTAGTCCTTCAACCCTAGATGAGAGTAGAGAAGATCAAGAGAGGGTTTTTCTCAAGCTCAAGTGTTTCTCAACACATGAGAGGGAGAGAGCTTGAGGGAGAGGAAGAACAAGAGAGAGAAAAGATATGATCGAATGAGAATAATGTGAGCCATTCTCACTAATATGTGTATATTATTTTAATTAAATAATTAGCTAGATAATTGTCATGGTTAATCATGACATGACCATTATCATTTCAATTTGCAAGGATCAAAAAGCATCTTCCAAAAGAAATGATGATGGTCAAAGTGTCAACCTAGGTCAACAAGTCAATGAGGTCAAATGGTCAACAACCATAACCATGCACAATTATTAAACTAATTATCAATTAACAATAATACACACATAAGCATTAGGGTTAATAAAATGACAATAGCCATTAACCCTAATCAAGGTCCTCTCCCTCTGTCTCAAGCAACTGTGCATACGCACCCGTATTCGTGATCCGAGGAACACGAATACAATGAGAAAAACCAATCCCAAATCATATACTAGGATCCGGCTTAAACCAAAGCCCGCTAGTATAAACTGTCCGGACAGCAAACGTGCACAAGTGCGCGGATGTGAACGAACCCTGTCGCAAAACCATGCGACCCCTACTCATTTTGCCTAAAGGCGAATAGCTCTCTGTGTGGGACTCTAAAGACTCGACACTACGCTGGCAGTGGGTTTAACCACAGACCGCAAGCGGCACTAGCTGTACGTAACGGTCCCCAGGTAGATATCGATAAGAAGAATGACGAGGTGAACCCCATCTGAACTCCTACTGAGCCTGTATGTGACAATCTCCGTACAGTCCGGTCTGTTCGTCTGATACATCGCATGGCGGGCCTAGGGGGGCGGTGAACGTCAGTCCCCAAATAGCGGTACAAGTCATTTCGGAGTGTAGCCCAGAACACCCTGAGATAACACTGGAAACCTACCAGTATATCTCGCTTGCCCTGGCCAGGGACTACTCGTGTAATGGCTCTCCTGGACACAGCGCGATGTCAACCCCCAATACCGGGAGAGACGAATCCTGTCTAACCGTCACTGCCTCCAAGTGCTTCGGGACTGCACCCAAAAACTACCTGTTTGCACGACTCCTTTGAGCCGTGGTAGGGTAGTAATCAAAGTGCAGTGGGAACACACTCGAGGCGAAGTGACAGTGTCAAGTCAACGGACTAAGCTGTACTCATGTCACCTGGGAACTGATAACTGACGATAGGTATAATACCAACCAACAGTCCCCGACGAGTCCTGTCCAGTGTACTCGTAACCTAACGAGCACCCGTATACTATCTCAAGTACGACGTACTGACGGCTGTGGGACAGACCGTCTCCCACACTGGGATGAGAAGCGCATACGCTAGTCTACTCCGGAGTATCGATGCCCTGTCTCGATAGTCCAACGACTAGGGACCTGTATAAGGATGTGCTTATAGATCACCCAGCTCCCACGAGTGTGAGCGCCATCACCACGCTGGTAATCAAGCAAAGATCCTAAGGGCTCTACTAATATGTATATCAGCAATATGCTAAAAGAAACACATGCACATATTAAAGCAGAGACAAACCAAGTAGCATACTACCATTTCGAGCAAGATTGTATATACAACTGTGAATATCCCAAGCTTCCATCAAGTAATATACAAACTAGTATGATACAGAAATGGCCTCTAGGGCATATACACTAACAGGACCTATGCCGGTAGGACAGTCTTACTCGAGATGATAGTATGCGATCTGATTTATCTTTATCATCGTGTACTGCTTTAGGTGACCTTACGAGTCGCTATTGCACGTTGATAGAGCCCATAGGATTCTTGCTTGACTACCAGCAGTATGAGGGCGATCATATACATGGGAGCTGGGGTCTATAAGCACATCCTTAAAAGGTCCCTAGTCGTGGGAGTTTCGAGACAGGGCATCGATACTCCAGAGTAGACTAGTGTATACAGTCGAGACCCCGACGAGGGGCGGTGGCCGGTCTCACAAGCCACTGGTGTCAGTTGGTTCACCTAAGATGTATACAGGTGCTCATTGGGTTATGAGTACACCGGACAGGACTCGCCGGGAACCTGCTAGTTGGTATTATACCTGACGTCAGATAGCAGTTCCCTGATGACATGTGTACAGGTTAGTTCATCGATCTGAGATCGTCATTTGTCTCGTGTGAGTTCCCACTGTGCTTTGATTACTACTCTACCACGGCTCAAAGGAGTCGTGCAAACAGGTTTTAGTTGGGTACAGTCCCGAGCCACATGGAGGCAGTGAGCGGATCTGTAGGGGTTCGTCTCTCCCGGTATTGGGGGTGAGGTCACGCTGTGTCTAGGAGAGCCAGTACATGAAAAGTCCTTGGCCAAGGCAGGAGATTTACTGGTAGGTATTCCAGTAGTATCTCAGGGTGTTCTGGGCTACACTCCGACACGACTTGTACCGCTTTTGGGGGTCTGACTTTTACCAACCCCCTAGGCCCTCCATGCGATGCTCATAGACGAATGGACCGGACTGTACGGATATTGTCACTGACAGGCTCAGTAGGGTGTCAGGATGAGTTCGCTCATCGACGTCCCTTTTGGTCAATAGCTGGTAGCCCGTCACGTATGGCTAATACCTCTGACGTGCTAGTGGTTAAATCCACAACCATAGTATTGACGAGTCTTTAGAGTCCACCACACACAGTTACTCAGGTTTCGGGCGAAACGCTGTAGAGGCCGTATGGAGATATGGCAGGGTTCGATCAGATACGTGCGGTATTGCACGGATCGTGATCGGACGGATTTTACTAGCCGGCTTTGGTTTAAGCCGGATCCTAGTATTAGACAGTGTAGTTTTGTCTCTTTGCATTTGTGTTCAGTGGGAATACAAATGCGGACATGTATGTGCAGTCGTGGGGTTTTCCTGTAATTTATTACGGAATCAGTTTTCTGAAGTTGCCAGTTTGCATTCAGTTTCAGCCGGTTTTCCTTTGTTCCTTCCCGGCCGGACTTTCCGATGGAGGGGGTTATTTGCAAATGTGCAAATAACATTTGTGTAGGGGTTTTCTTGCATTTTGTGGCTTCATGTTAGTTCTCTCATCATGAGATTCCTTTTGGATCAATCCTTGCATTAATTGAGAATGGATATGAAAGGATTGAGTTGGATTTGGGTTTGGCCTTGGTGTGACCAATTTATTCTATTTTTATCATACATTTCTCCTCTTGATAATGCCATTCTTTTTCCCTCCACCTTTTAAAGGAGAGAGGTCGGCCACATTTGAGGGAGAGGGAGAGGGATTAATTTTGTGTGAGGAAAATTTGTTCATCTCATTTTTCCTCGCTACACAAATTCTAGCTCCACTTGAAAGTTCATTCCATTCTATTCCTCCATCACCATGGCAACATAAGCCCAAAGAGACATAGTGTAACGTTTTGAAAATCGTTTCGGTGAAATTTCGAAAAAATCGGTAAAATAAGGGGGTTTTCGGTAAAAAGTCAAAATACAAATATCTTTATTATAAAATTAAATATACATATTCTAGCTATGTAATTGCTAGTATTTGGTGTTTATTGACCCACTGGTAAAATTTCAAATTTTCTGAAAATTTTTCCGAAATTAATTATTTTAATATTATTTTAAGCCGTCACTAATACATTTAATTAGGGAAAATCACAAATTGGATTGAGTTAAAACAAATTTTGTGCATCATAACACATTAAATAAACTTTTATCATGTGGTTTTTGAAATGAAATGGTTTGCCAAAACGGTTTAGAAAATATCGAAGGAAAAGGCTTTTTTCGGTGAAATTAGTGTTAATGGAAGTGGGGTATAACATTTATCTTTTTTTTCTCACCCAAACAAAACCCACACCCACACCCACTCCCCCATAGCTCTGGACAGCCCCTTGACAGCCCACCATTCTTGGGCCACTCATCTCACAAGAGAAAAAAATAAAACAAAGAAAAGAAAAGAAAAAGAAGTGTAGAAGTAAGGTAAACTTTGACTTTTCAACACTTTCTCCACCTCACTCTCTCTCCTCCCTCACCCCCCTCCAATTTCTGGCCGAGCCTCCCATTTCCTGCACTAACAACAGCCCCTCTTTCTCCCTCTCTCATTTTGCATCAAAAATTCATCAAAATACCTCAAAAATCAAGCTAAAATCCAAATCCGACTCCTACCCATTTTCTCTCATCTCCTTTAGCATGGATCTTGGTGCAAGGATTTCAAATTGGAGGTCTAGATCTCAAGTTTCATCCATGGTTCATGAGGTATAAATCTTGGCCTTTTGTTTAAATTGTTGCTAAATACTTTAGTCTAGCCTAATTATACGTTTAATTATGGTTTAATTTAAAGATGTGGGTTTTCAAGAGAAGGTTTAGATTAGGGTTTTGTTGTGGATTTGTGTTGTGATATATTGTGCATGGTTTAGTGATGTGGATTAACATCTTAAGTTTTGTAGAAAGCTAATCTAGTTGTTAATTACAAACCATTACTTATAAAATGTCCTAATTAAGTTATTTTGCTAACTAGGGTTTTTAGAAAATTGTTAAATGCTTTAGATTAAAATATAATTATGGTTTCAAGTCATTATTAATATTATAATGAGTGGTTTAATGACTTTGAATCATGCAAAACCAAGCTTAATTGATGAATTGTGAATTTTGCTTTAAAATGTGTTAAAAATTGATATTTTTACAAACTAGGATTTTGGAAATTATGCAAATTTTTGAGATTAAATTATGGAAATGATTTTTATGACTTATTTAAGATATTTAGTGAATACTGTGGCCGCTAGATTCGTTTATACATCGAGTTTTGTAATAAACGGTGATTTGTGCTTGCTAGATTTTCGAAAAAATGACTTTTTAAGTGAAATTGGGGTTTTTGTGAATTTTAAGCTATTTTATATTATAATTAGTGCTTGTAATTGTACAAATGAGTGTGTTGGGAGCTTTCTCGATGGTTTGGCATTTGTACGCCGACGTCGAGGGTTTTTGGGTCGATTTGTGAAAGCAGCCATAGGTTTTGACCTATGTGGGATTCGTGCGTCGTTTTGGTCATGAGTCGGATTTTAATGCGATACGGTGCGTTATGATATGTAGGTACCCTATGTAGACTTCGAGATGACAAGCAAGCGCGTGGCGACGTCGGCACCGGCGAGCGAGGACCAGGTGAGTAGATTTATATCTACGGGGAGAAGTCGGGTGGATGGCGTATAGCACCCCCGCAGTTCGTGGTGGTGTATACGAATACGTATACACACATATATATATTGTTTATATATTGTTTGAGTTATTGATGATAAATATGGATATTTGGTGTTCCTAGATGATTGAGTGTCGCGAAACCCTAGAGTAGCGGTCGCACACACTTGCACACACCCAACCATACTTGCATACTTTCTTCTTTCTTTTGTGCTCATACGGGAATATATAGTTATGTGTTCATATATTTATGGGACTATGTGTTCACATACGGATTTGGGGATGATACTTGGGATTGAGATGAGTCGATGAGATTTGTGTTGAGATTGTGATATCGGTGATATGGCAGGATTCGTACTTGAGGTACGTCCTGGTGTTATAGCGGATCTTAGGGCGACGATACGGGTGAATAGTGTTATAAATAAAGTGGTCGACATGTGATCATGATATGAGATATGATATGCTAGGATATTGATCCTAGGCTGTATTGGGCGATGTATACCCCTTGATGATGATATGTGCCGATGATATCGGTTTGTACGAGACTGTCGATCAGTAGTCAGATCATGACTATATTGATGATATTAGTATTGTATTAGACATAGGTCAGTCCCTTAGACTATGATCTTTGATAAAGAGGATACCGGATGAAAAGTGTGATGAATATGATTTTGACCCGTACCCAGATTTGGGGATGGCGTACGACGGATTTACGTACGAGCTATATTTTGATGATTGATCCGCACTCTTGACTTGGGATATCTGATTATAGATATGGTATCGGATATGATATTATTGATGCGGGATTGCCGACTAATATATATACAGGTATGTATATGTATCGACTCAGATGTTAGGCGGTTTCCTTACCTGTAGTCCAGCTTGTTAGCTTAGCCCTTTAGTTTAGTTTAGTTGTTAGATTAGATTCGATTCTTACCTATTTCAAAAACTAACGAATCGTGGGTATTTTAAAAGACAGCCCAAGGGATCCTACGGATATTTCAAAAGACGTATCTTTTCATAAAAACACCGTAGCCCTTATTTTCAAAACCCCACGATTCGTGTTATTTTCAAAAGGCACCATTGTAAGACTTATATTAGGTTAATGCAGATTAGTTATCGTTGCGTCTAGTGTTCAGCTCCCGCTCATTATTGTGGTTCGCTCTGCATCGCATGCTTATATTATGCTTCATATTCTACTGTTGATATCTTGTGGTTAGGACATCAGCACCATTACCGATGATGCGTATGTACCACGTACACTTACTTGCCGGCTCACACACATCTTCATCGGTAATTGCCATGTCACGTACACCTTAGAAAATATTATTGCTTGACATAGCCTGTTAGCTAATAGTTTAGACATGATATTAGTGTACTTGCCTTATATGTTAGTTTAGACATTGTAGTTATTACCTGCTACTTCATGCATACTGTTATTCATTGTTATGCCGCATTCATGGATTCTCATGCATATATTCACTTTTTACGTGCTATTGAGGTCTTGGATTCGGATTTCCATGAGATTTTCTGGATTTGGGGAAAACCGCAAAACATATACAAACTTCTTCTTTCTCTTTTTAAATGAAAAGCGCGGTTTTTCCCATGATGTATGAGTCGTCCACCATGAGTTTTCTGATGGATTTCGAGACCCGATTCGAGGAGTTGGATGAACCGTTTCGGGTACATGGTGGGCCCGGTACGGTACCCCGGGGCGAGAAGGCCGTGTTGTTGACGTTGAGCCTAGCAGGGGAGCACTACCGACCGGTGATATTACCCGACGCATCGGATATCCGGAGGATACCGTCGTGGTCTTGAGATGGATGGTAGGGGCCGGTCTGGACTGACGGTGCCCTAGATATTGAGATTTCGAGATATTGAAGTACTGAGATTTGATGATACAGGCCAGTCCGGATAGCCGGAGCCTGAGGTTTTGAGACATTGAGATTTATGTTTTGTGTCGATGCTAGACACTGTTGATGCTGATTTCATTTATGATACCTCATTTTAAAATACAAAGGAAATCTCACAAATTTATGAAAACAGTTTCTTCATTTACATGTATTCTGTTTTCATGCATTCATACCTCATTCATATGATATATTGCTACCTGAGGCACTGACACGGGCACATGAGATTTCACTCGGGTTAAATATTGTAGGGTTCCTAGGCACACTAATGAGGTCTCACAAGGCATCAACCATGCCATATTCAAAAATTTCCGGTGCCGAGAAACCCTAATGCGATCGTTGACTAGAGATTAGGCGAAACATGCAACTAGTTAACAACTTAACTAAGAGTGAACGGAAAATACAACCTTTGTAGATCCGGTCCTCCACCTCCAAGGCTCCGTGATGATGTCCCCTCGCTGCGATCATCGGATCCCGGGCTCTAGCGTCGGCTTCATTGGAGAAATGGGCGGGCTAGGTCGTCGACTTCGAGGCCGAAGATGATCTACGTCGAGGCAACTCAAGATCAAGCTCCAACTTCACCAAGTCATGAAACTTATGAAAAAAACACCCTATACTACTTGGCAAGTGGTAGAGGATGAAGAAATAGGAAGTGGGTTCACTTTAGAATTGGATTTCTCACTCTTTTTCTCATTTCACCATTGAAGCTAGCAAGCTTCTTTCTTCTTGAAGAAGAAGAAGAAGAAGAAGATAATATGATAAGAATAATGAATAATAGAAAATAAGTTATTCTTATCATATTATCATCTTCTTCTTCAAGAAGAAAGAAGCTTGCTAGCTTCAATGGTGAAATGAGAAAAAGAGTGAGAAATCCAATTCTAAAGTGAACCCACTTCTTATTTCTTTATCCTCTACCACTTGCCAAGTAGTATAGGGTGTTTTCTTCACAAGTTTCATGACTTGGTGAAGTTGGAGCTTGATCTTGAGTTGCCTCGACGTAGATCATCTTCGGCCTCGAAGTCGACGACCTAGCCCGTCCATTTCTCCAATGAAGCCGACGCTAGAGCCCGGGATCCGATGATCGCAGCGAGGGGACATCATCACGGAGCCTTGGAGGTGGAGGACCAGATCTACAAAGGTTGTATTTTCCGTTCACTCTTAGTTAAGTTGTTAACTAGTTGCATGTTTCGCCTAATCTCTAGTCAACGATCGCATTAGGGTTTCTCGGCACCGGAAATTTTAGAATATGGCATGGTTGATGCCTTGTGAGACCTCATTAGTGTGCCTAGGAACCCTACAGTGGTATCAAAGCTTCATGAAGCTTCAACAAAGAAAAAAAATTAGCCACCATTTTTCCTTTTGCCAAAATGAATGAATAAATAAATAAATAAGCAAATAAATCAAATGAAACCCTAACCATTAACTAACCATGGTTTAATACAAACATACACCCAAGTTTGCATGTATCATCAAACATGATACAAACTAGTGCACAAAACTATATCATATATA
This sequence comes from Agapanthus africanus, assembly GCA_030015575.1. Taxonomy (NCBI): domain Eukaryota; kingdom Viridiplantae; phylum Streptophyta; class Magnoliopsida; order Asparagales; family Amaryllidaceae; genus Agapanthus; species Agapanthus africanus. The sequence goes on from JASDDO010000008.1 coordinate 216,472,550, forward strand.
CAATGTGCACATTAAGTGAGAAAATCCATTTTAAGTGAACCAATACTAGTTAATGTAAAGTAATATATCAAATATATAATTATACATTAAATCATTAAATCAACACTTGATTTAACGATCCGGTCATATCGCATATGACCGACTAATATCCAATATATTGACTTATCGAATCAATCCTTGATTCGATAACTAGGTTATATCGCGTACAACCAATCGATACATTCATCGTGAGAATAGAATACGGTATCACATACACGCATTATTCTCGGTCCTGCACATATCTCATATGCGCTCCTATTTCGTTTCGCTTGAGCCAGGAAACCTCTGTGTAGGACTCTAAAGACTCGTCAATACGCCGGCAGCAGATGATGATCATATCAAACACCCACAAGCCGCAAGCGGTCTGCTAAACGTAACGGCCACCCGGGTATTGAGCGATCAGAAGATCGACGAGCAAGCCCGCTCACACTCCTGTGAATCCAACCAGTAACACTTACCGTACAGTCCGGTCTGTTCGTCTGATACGTCACATATCTCGCCTAGGGGTGGTAAACGTCAGACCCCAGTAGCTCGATAAGTCGTGTCGATATGAGGTCTATAACAGTTCGAGAAACTACTGGTAACACTTACCAGTAAATCTCAGCAACCCCGGCCAGGGATTTCCGGTTATAGCCAATCGAACACAGCGCAACATCAACTCCCTATACCGGGAGAGACAAATCCCCTCCTATCGCTCATTGCCTCCATGTGATTCGGGACTGTACCCAAAAGCCACCGTTTTGTACGCCCTCTTGGACGTGGTAATGTGGAAATCAAAGCACAGTGGGAACCACACAAGACTCTATGACGATCTCGGGTCAACAGACTACTCTATACCAGTGTCACCAGAGAACTGCCATCTGACGTAAGGTATAATACCATCTGGGAGTTCTCGGCGAGTCCGTCCAGTGTACCCAGTCTTCACTGAGCATCCGTATATCATCTCCGATGTCAAACACCAATGGATATGGGATCATCCATCGCTCATCTGTATGGGTCGAGAAGGTATACGCTAGTCTACTCTGGTATATCGATGCCCCGTCTCGATACACCCACGACTAGGGACCTTGAAGGATGTACTTATGGACTACCATGTCCCCACTAGTATGATCCACATCATAGTCCAGGTAGTCAAGTACACATCCTAAGGGCTTTACCAACATGTAACAGAGAGACAATCAGTATACACTTTAAGGTAAAGAGCAACCAGATAGCATACTATCATGTCAAGCAAGAAAGTCCTCCCTATATATGTCCAAGCATCCACTACAATATACATCCTATGTATAGTAATGGCCTCTAGGGCATACATATAACTAACAATCTCCCACTTGCACTAGGGCCATCTGATAGCAGTGGTTGTAGTATCTCATACTCAACCATCCCATAAAAGTCTCTCTCTGGGAAAAGGCCTTTGTGAGTGGATCCGCCGTGTTGTCCTCTGAGTCTACTATCCTAATCTCGATCACCCTGGAGATCAACTATCTCCATGATCAGGTGATACTGCCTTAGAATATATCTGGATCACTGATGGGACGGTCGTTCCTTTGGCATAAGCCACAACTCCATTGTCACACAATGGGAGGAACTAAGTTCATCTCATGAAAAAATATACATCCAGACTGCCTCTTTGGTAGCATCTTAAGTAGCAATGTATCCAGCCTTTATCGTCTAGTATGCCACGGTATCTAGCTTGGAACTCATCCAACATACCGTCCCTTTACTGAGGGTAAAGACAATGCCTGTGACTGACATTCAGTCGTCCTTATCACCGTGGAACCCTTCCAGTGATTCTCCCCAGGACCAATTGATACCATCTCACTACAACTAGTGAGTATCCTAATTTCCAATTAGATCTATCTCATAGATCCAAAACCCAGGATTTAGGAGGTATCAATTTGATCCTATATAGAGATTCATTGTGATAAGCGGAGATTGACCGAGCGTAGCATAGGAAACTCCTTCCCTAACAAGAGTATGTCATCCACGTACTCTACGAGGATCACCACCATACTCCCTACTACCCTTTTGTTTATACAAGGTTCATCTACCATTTTGATGATGTCAAACTCTTTGACTAACACATCAAAACAGACGTTCCAACTCCGCGATGCCTGCTTTATCACATAAAACATCTTGCTCGCGTTTCCGCTGCTCCCACTGTCTACGAGGCCCTCTGGCTGTGTACTTATAGACGCACTCTTCTAAAACACCATCTAGAAAAGCAGTCATGGCACCCAACCGCCAGATATCGTAGTCATGGTATGTAGCCGTGGCAAGTAGGATCTGGATGGACTTAAGCATAGCCACTGGAAAAAGGTATCATCATTATCCACGCCTGGTTGATGACGAAAACCTTTAACAAGTATTGCTTTAAAAGTCTCAAATTTTCCATCTACACCAAGTAATCTTCTCAAGATATACTTGCTCCTGATGGGGATTTAACCCTTCAGATATAGCAACCAAAGTCCATACTTTGTTGGTGTATAAGGATTCCATCTCAGATCTCTAAGCATCCAGCCATTCTTACAGAGTCCCACTCCTGATGGCCAGTTCGAAACTAGTTAGGTCATCATCCCATGATGCAATCCTCGCTCCCACTGTCATAGAGAAACAGAAGTATCTCTCAGGTGGGTGAGGAACCCTACTAGATCGGCGGAGAGGCTGAGGTTCGTTGGAAACTATTGAATCCTTTGGTTCTATCAAATCATTAGCTGCAGTTTGTATAGCTGGAACATTTCCAGTTCTACATAACAGACCTTGCCTCGAGCTTGTCCGGATTTTGCTTTTTAGACATAGGCCGGACAACCCCAAATCTTAACTAACTTAAGATATGGGCTCTTCCCTTTCCATATCACATATGAAGTGGTAGGCAACTGATTTGATTGGAACCCTATTCAATAGGTATGCAACTTCATAAGTGCATAACTCCCAAAAAGGAAATAGGAAACTCAGTAGTACTCATCATAGAGCACACCATATCACATAGGGTGCTATTGCTCCACCCCGATATACCATCGTGCTATGGTGTATTCGGAGGAGTAATGCTGAGAGAGAATCTCATTCTCCTTTAGAATAAACCAGGAATTCCGTGCTCAAGTATTCTCCTCCTTAATCATATCAAAGGACATGATACTTATACCCGTTTTGGTTCTCTACTTCTAACTTATATTCTATGAATACCTCAAAAGGTTCTGACTTATGTTTCAACAGGAACATATGTCTGAATCTTGAGAGATCATCAGAGAACGTAATGAAGTATAAAGAACTAGTCCTGGTATGTGTAGACAGGGGACCTTACATACATCAACATGTATCATCCCAAGAGTTCACTAACTCTTTCTCTGTTTCCAATAAACAGAGCTATGGTCATCTTATCTCTGTGACATGACTGGCAAGTTTCACAAGATGTAAATTCAAACTAGTTTAAATATGCATCTATGTAACTTAGCTAGTCGGGTCGCATTGATATGACCTAGTCTACAATACCTCAAGAAGGATTCGTTCATTTCTGAACTCTTCCTCTTGTGTGTGTTCCGTATACTAAAGAACTGTAGTTTGATTTAGAACATCAATGCTTTTAGATAACGTGCCTGAACCGATCAACTTTTGATATAGGAAATGTTTAAAACATTATCCAACAATACAAAATTTTATCATTTCTTTACTAATAAAGAGACTGATATGATTTTGTATATCAGGTTCGGTATCTAATAGCATTTGTTCAAAATCAATGTATTCAGGTAATACAGGGTGACAGTGACCAACAGACCTGGCTGCAACACTTGCACCGTTTTCTGCCTCATGAAACTTATCATCTGTTCTCAGTTCTCTACCTTTCTGTAGCCCATGTAATATATTACATATGTGGGATCCTGATCCGGTATCATATACCCAGGACGTAAAGGACATTGAGAAACAGTTCTGTGTAACGAACACACCCGAAGATGATGCATCATATGCACTTTCCTCATTTGGGCGGCACGGGAAATCTGGTATTCCCCAATTTCCTGCTCTGTCTTATAACAATTATAAGTTGGAGCGGGACCAACGTTCCCCAGCTTAGTATAACAAGCGGGTTCGGTCAATATATCCGTATTTTTATCTTGATTAAGGCGTGATATGGTCGCTACCTGGAGAGAGAGAAGAAAACACTCAGCGTATGCTCTTGCAAGATCAGATTGGTTATTATTTTATCTAATCAGGATGGCTCCCACTGTTTTTATCAAATCTTCCTTCAAACCCTAAAAGGAAAGACTAGCCGGGATTAATTACACGCTACAAGTTCGCCAATCTTTCAGCCAGGCCAGTGTCGGTACTTTGAGGGAGGTTCCCCGTGCTTTCGCACGGACCTAATTACAATAAACCTCGTTTTCCCAGAGGCATAACCCCGTTGACACCTTTCTAGACACCTACTTGATCGGCTAATTGTAATGTGTAAAACTCTCCCAGGAGTAACAATTACTCGCAGTGGGTATCGGGATCCAACTATCTCATAGAAGGTATGCAATCTCATTGCAAATTTCAATACTTGAAATTCCCAATAATTTTGCCCCTAACGTCCTATGACCTTGACGCAGGCCAACAAACCATAGTCCGCTAGTCAAGTTCAACCCGTCATTTCCTGATTGAATTAAACCCACCAGCACGACCCTTGACGCAGGCCAACAAAGTCACACGACTACCCTAATCCAAGCTGCATCATATGCATAAACAGATAAATACTAGTTAGCTACCGCACACTACGCCTTGACGCAGGCCAACAAACGTAGCACGAATACTAAGTAGGACTTATCTGAAATGACGAAGGGCTACGACAGGTTTTTCTAAAAACCTATTGCGTAATGAACTTGATATCGTTGTAGAATCAAATGATTTTAAAATGGAGTGCTTTAGAGACTTTTCTAGTTTTGCTAAAGGAGTCACTCCCGGTGAAGGGATCGTCGGTCCTTTCCTCGTCGAATGAGGTGCGGGATATATCATATATATCACTGTGCAAAGCAGAAACTATAGAAGCAATCAAAAGACAAACCGAGTGTGTAGCATCTGCCAGTTAATTCTAAAGGAGTCACTCCCGGTGAAGGGATCTCGGTCCTTTCCTCATCGAATAAGGTGCAGGATATATCATATATACCGCTGTGCAAAGCAAAAACTGTAGCTACCTGTTTTATTTTTGAAATTCGATTCTACAACATCTTTAGGTTTCTTTTTCTTTCATTAATCACATTAATGAAGTCCCATCATTTAAGTTACCTAAACATCACAGATAAATACGACGTACACTTATGCCATCCGCATTCGCCTCGATGTCCCCTCGTGCACCGTTAGGTTAGGTAACTAACGGCAGAGCGGGGCAGGGCTAGCGCGGGTGTAAAACATAAGTAACGTCTATATAATATATCATATATACTATATACTGTATCTATCACAGAACATCACATGATTACATCACAGATATCGCAGCAGAAGAATCATATGAAATATTGGATATACTAGGACGTCCGTGTTTTCAATACGAGCCAGTATAAAACACGGATTCCACGGTCACGATGAATAACCAAACCCACACCCCAAGACCCCTACGAGAGCGGCAAGCAACTCTACCAATTCTAGAGTTAGGAGACCCGGACTTGACTCCTCGAGTTGGTCTCCTACTGGACCCTAGAACCCGGTCACTTGTGCTCCCCTCCTTGGGTCTATCCTAGTGCGGAAAAGTAAATAATATACAAAAGGTGACATCTTCCGCAACCTGGAAGTGCCCCAATAAAAGAATATTACATACAAGTTTTTACATGAATGAAAATGAAAAACACTCATCTCACATAAAAACCCCCGGCTATTCAAACACGACGATCCAATATAACATATCCAGCAACACATAACATCACATGTCATCAACGTAAGTAAACATGCGTATCCCAATTGTCGTTGACATATAGCAACGAAACCGGCGATATCACATATTACACTTACGGTCACAGAAAAGAAAGTGTAAAACAACAACAGTTGGAATCCGCAACTTCCATAGACATCGCATGCCTAATCAAATGAATTACTTAGACATCGCATGCCTAACAATTATAAACCCCGCATTTCAGTCTCAAAATCGAAAACACTTTTCAATATTAAGTCGGGCAATTCAACAAGATTCCCGGTGTCCTGATCGAATGCTCGTCGCAAACTTTAGTAGGCGGCAGTACCCCCGATGCCGTCAACGAAGTGCACCAAGGACCATTAAATACTGGGTTTTTTCCAGATTAAAAATGCTTAAAAAATTCAGCAGGAAATTTTAAGAATTACGGTGCAAAAACGAGCAAATGAAACCCTAACCATTAACTAACCATGGTTTAATACAAACATACACCCAAGTTTGCATGTATCATCAAACATGATACAAACTAGTGCACAAAACTATATCATATATACAATGTGCACATTAAGTGAGAAAATCCATTTTAAGTGAACCAATACTAGTTAATTTAAAGTAATATATCAAATATATAATTATACATTAAATCATTAAATCAACACTTGATTTAACGATCCGGTCATATCGCATATGACCGACTAATATCCAATGTATCGACTTATCGAATCAATCCTTGATTCGATAACTAGGTTATATCGCGTACAACCAATCGATACATTCATCGCGAGAATAGAATACGGTATCACATACACGCATTATTCTCGGTCCCGCACATATCTCATATGCGCTCCTATTTCGTTTCGCTTGAGCCAGGAAACCTCTGTGTAGGACTCTAAAGACTCGTCAATACGCCGGCAGCAGATGATGATCATATCAAACACCCACAAGCCGCAAGCGGTCTGCTAAACGTAACGGCCACCCGGGTATTGAGCGATCAGAAGATCGACGAGCAAGCCCGCTCACACTCTGTGAGTCCAACCAGTAACACTTACCGTACAGTCCGGTCTGTTCGTCTGATACGTCACATATCTCGCCTAGGGGTGGTAAACGTCAGACCCCAGTAGCTCGATAAGTCGTGTCGATATGAGGTCTATAACAGTTCGAGAAACTACTAGTAACACTTACCAGTAAATCTCAGCAACCCTGGCCAGGGATTTCCGGTTATAGCCAATCGAACACAGCGCAACATCAACTCCCTATACCGGGAGAGACGAATCCCCTCCTATCGCTCATTGCCTCCATGTGATTCGGGACTGTACCCAAAAGCCACCGTTTTGCACGCCCTCTTGGACGTGGTAAGGTGGAAATCAAAGCACAGTGGGAACCACACAAGACTCTATGACGATCTCGGGTCAACAGACTACTCTGTACCAGTGTCACCAGAGAACTGCCATCTGACGTAAGGTATAATACCATCTGGGAGTTCTCGGTGAGTCCATCCAGTGTACCCAGTCTTCACTGAGCACCCGTATATCATCTCCGATGTCAAACACCAATGGATATGGGATCATCCATCGCCCATCTGTATGGGTCGAGAAGGTATACGCTAGTCTACTCTGGTATATCGATGCCCCGTCTCGATACACCCACGACTAGGGACCTTGAAGGATGTACTTATGGACTACCATGTCCCTACTAGTATAATCCACATCATAGTCTAGGTAGTCAAGTACACATCCTAAGGGCTTTACCAACATGTAACAGAGAGACAATCAGTATACACTTTAAGGTAAAGAGCAACCAGATAGCATACTATCATGTCGAGCAAGAAAGTCCTACCTATATATGTCCAAGCATCCACTACAATATACATCCTATGTATAGTAATGGCCTCTAGGGCATACATATAACTAACAGATATTACCCTAGCCATTGTTATAGGCTGCATGTTATACATATATTTGAGGATATATTATGATCATTGACCTAGGTTGCGTTATTTATGCGATTTCTGTGCGTAGATGTTTTTCTATTCACGAGTTGGCAACTCACCCCCGTTGTGCCCCAGTTTCTTGCAGGTTTGTCGTACAGGTTTCATTATGGCTTTGCGGGCATAGTTTCGTTCGGGTGATTTGCTAGTAGGTGGGTTTACTTGTATCGTACCCCCATTATATATCTTGTATATCATTATTCTGTTGTATCTAGAAGTTCCATCAACCAAACATGTATTTATTTTTGATATAGAGACCAGTGATGTTATTCTTTCGACCTTAGAGTCGCGCGTTTTTTTCTTATGGTTTTGAGTTTCCTTTTGAGTTTTTGATCCTCGCCGTTGGCGTTGTATATTATATTGCTTGTGTGGTTGTGACCGTCGATTGACGAAGAGCTAGCTCCCGCTTGGGGATGCCTTTTTTGATTTCGTATACTATTCATGTTGTATCCCGTTTAGGGGCCAGTATTTACAAAGGAGACTCTGCCGAAATTTTCAGTAAATTTTTGATGTTCTTAAAAACCGCATAATTCGGCTTATGCTATTAAAACTACTTGTTTTAAATTGGTTTTCCTTCACTCTACTACTTTTCTTGGTTTGGATTTCTAGGTTTTCGGCTTACTTAGATTACGTACGCCTCGAGACGTTCGTAGTTTAAGTGCCGGTCATGTTCCGTACTTTCGGGACGTGACAAAGTTGGTATCAGAGCGTTAGGTTTTACCTTCGGAGTGTAGGATGACCCTTGGTTGATGGTATAGGTGACTAAAGTAGAGTGACGTACCGTGGGTATGTTCCGCGGCATACCTACAATACGCTACTCCACTTAAGAAGCCTTAAGATGTACATTTCTTTGTTCAGTATTATATTCATTCCTGATCTAGCCTCATCGGTACCAGTTATGGTTTTGCTTCCACGATTATGGGCAGGGAGAGCTACGGCTAGAGTTGCGGTCAGCACGAGCTCGTTACGAACGAGGACTGACCAGGGCGTGATTCCGGCGACACACGATTGCAGAGATGTGTCTTTTTATTGTGTTTTCGTACCACGAGCGTTGATGGATCGCTGTATGAGATTACTCGGACGGACAGATCAGCACCAGAGGATTGAGCCAATGATAGAAGGTCGCTAGTCACCCACGGATGAATGACTGAGACATGTGGTTCGTTCGCCTACCCGATGAGAGGTCATCAGATAGATTGATTCCAGCTAGAGACGACTTCACGCGGAGACGTTGGGAGTCGACAGAGGCGATCGAATGTCAGAAACCTATTATTCCATGTTTAAAGTAGTCGGAAGGACATGCATGCAATTATATGGTCCCTCTAGAAGAATGAAACCCTAACTCGACATAATGACCGTGTGAAAGCCTTTGAACCTTAGGGTTTGCGGCAGTTCCACGGCGCTATTAGTGAGGCTTGGGTTTGCCCTTCTACGGCTGGACCACCGATGCTGTGGTATGTATTCGATACTATTAAACTGTGCCCAAGATGTTGAGATCTTGGGGGATTATGAGGTTTTGACGAATCAATCGAATGGTTCGACTTCATTCGGATGCTAGGTGGCGAGATGCATTCTTGGGAGACTCCAAGGATAGTCGTTGGAGCTCAGTCCATGCAACCACGATGAGACGAGTCCGAAGCAGTCGACATTAGAGAAAGTAGAGTAAGGGGTTTGTACGAGATCTTGATGAGACGACGTTCCACTCCGCCGACATCAGAGATGCGATACGCATGTCGAGGCATTGTGCATAGATATACCTTCCAGAAGGAGTCGCGATGAGTATGCAGCTGTTCCGGAACAAGAAACAGATATAGTAAAGGACGATAACTTCCGGACAGTTCGGCAGAGACGTGATTTGGGAGAGCCTCGACAGGACCTTTCTGGAATGAATTACGAGAAGACTAGGACCCAGGAGTGGTCATGTTACGCACGCCAGCAGACCAGAGTTCTTGATCATTGACGAGACATGCTATGAGTGACCACGACAGTTGGCCAGAGATTCTTGAGTATGTGCTTGAGCGGGACTATTCCTCCATACTTGATTTTGGTATTTTGAGCGATCTATTCGCATGATTTGGTTTTGATGATTGAGTTTCATGATATCGTTTTCATGCGCCATGGTTGCACCTACTGAGTATTCACGATTTTTGCACAGTTGTTGCACTTGAGATAGTTTTCGTGCCTTGATTTTTCATGTTTGTGATTATATGGATTTCATACAGTTGAGTTGATTTGTGCGTATATACGCATATGATTTGGTTTTTGCACTCGGTATGATTCACATATGCTTGCAGTGCAGTGATACGCATTTTGTGCACTTAGATGCACTGGACTTTGATTTCGATTGTGACACTCGATATTTGTTTTGTGCACCTTGTGCACCTGATTTGATTTTGCGCATGTTCGGCGTTTGATATTGGATTTCATGATTTCGTGCATGATAGATGCACCTGCCTTGGATTTTCGCGCATGTTGAGCGCATGTTTTGAGATGTGATTTTGGTGCACACCAGATGCACTAAATCTAGATTTTTCGTGCATGTCAGATGCACCTGACTTTGCTGTCAGGCACACACGTTGCCCGCGACAGATGCTTTTTGCACACCCGATGCACTTAGATCTTGTTTCTGTGCACTTGTATGGCACGTATATGGATTTTGATTTCCGTGCGCACCAGACGCACGTAGTATTCATACGCGTATTTTGGGATTGATTTTTCCTATAGAGCAGTACGTTTTTATGATATTTGCTATGTGTTTTCGTACTGGGCAGGACTAGTCAGAGGACAGTACCTGAATATATTTGGCATTCATTTCCTTCAGATATTTACATATATAGATTTGATATTTACGTGTAAAGTTTCGAGTTATATCATATTGGTTTTGTATTGGATTTGACATTTGTGACTTTACCATGACTCCGATGATTGCGGGATTCTTGACGGAGTTTTGATTTTGAGTTATCTGCTCATTACTCATGCGCATGCATTGCGCTATGATGCGTTTTATGTACTTATGATTTCGGAGCCCCGGCGATTTGATGGTTTTGGCTGAAATATTTTAGTATTTGGGGGGAGTTTTAATTTAAATTCGGCGACCGAATTTCTTTAAGGGGGAAAGATTGTAACGTTTTGAAAATTGTTTCGGTGAAATTTCGAAAAAATCGGTAAAATAAGGGGGTTTTCGGTAAAAAGTCAAAATACAAATATCTTTATTATAAAATTAAATATACATATTCTAGCTATGTAATTGCTAGTATTTGGTGTTTATTGACCCACTGGTGAAATTTCAAATTTTCTGAAAATTTTTCCGAAATTAATTATTTTAATATTATTTTAAGCCGTCACTAATACATTTAATTAGGGAAAATTACAAATTGGATTGAGTTGAAACAAATTTTGTGCATCATAACACATTAAATAAACTTTTATCATATGGTTTTTGAAATGAAATGGTTTGCCAAAACGGTTTAGAAAATATCGAAGAAAAAGGCTTTTTTCGGTGAAATTAGTGTTAATGGAAGTGGGGTATAACATTTATCTTTTTTTCTCACCCAAACAAAACCCACACCCACTCCCCCATAGCTCTGGACAGCCCCTTGACAGCCCACCATTCTTGGGCCACTCATCTCACAAGAGAAAAAAATAAAACAAAGAAAAGAAAAGAAAAAGAAGTGTAGAAGTTGTAAGTCGATGTAGTACACCCCAGTACTTATGGGGAGGCGGAATTTTCAAAAACAATCAAGTTTAAACAACGAACATCGACTAACCGCTTGAATCGAAGCTAAACTCTAAATAACCGTATTCTATGGTTTCATCTCACAAGTGATTAGGGATTATACCTAATGAAACCGGTCCTTCTTCTTTACGTCCTCCTTTGTTCTCCTCGGCCTTCTCTAGGTAGTAGACGATCCACCCGAGAGCAAAACTCCAAGCTAAACCTCTAACTTGAGGTAACTAATCAACTTTGATTGCTAATCAAAGATGAGAGGATGATATAGAGTGAAGGTTATGGATTGTTTAGTCTAACTAAACCTTTGATCTCAACACATGAGGATTAAGGATTAGTATCTTGAAGATGAGAGCTTGAGGAGAGAGAATGTGTGATATGATAATGAGAGAAGAGAGAGAGTGTATCATAATATTATGAAGCATTCTTATTATCAAATAATCAATAAAGGAAATGAATAAGCATGCTTCACAAAATATCTTGTGATGATTCATTAACATGAGTCATTAAGCAATAAATGTGCATTAATGAAGTGAATGAATCACCACTATGACTCACTCTCTTTCCAAAACAAACCTCCTTAGTCACATCTTCTAGAAGCTTCTCGAGTAATTACGAGAACGCCCCTCCGATCCGTAAAAATACGGAAAAACTTTAGACTGTAAAAATCCAATAACCGGATACCAGTAACTGGCTTAAACCAAAGCCGACTGGTAAAATCTGTCCGAAAGTCGTACGTGCGTAAACGCACGTATGCGTCCGAACCCTTTGTCGCAAAACCATGCAACCTCTATATCGTTTCGCCTGGAGTAGGAAACTCTCTGTGTGGGACTCTAGAGACTCGACTACTACGCTGGCAGTGGGTTTAACCACAGACCGCAAGCGGCACTAGCTGTACGTAACGGTCCCCAGGTAGTTGTCGATAAGAAGGCCGATGAGTAAACCCATCCGAACTCCTACTGAGTCTGATGTGACAATCTCCATACAGTCCGGTCCGTTCGTCCATGACTATCGCATATCGGGCCTAGGGGGGCGGCAAGCGTCAGTCCCCTAATAGCGGTATAAGTCGTGTCGGAGTGAAGCCCATTACACCCTGAGAAACTGCTGGAACCTACCAGCAAATCTCGCTTGCCCTGGCCAGGGACTTTGCGTAATGGCTCTCTGACACAGCACGATATCTACTCCCAATACCGGGAGGGACGAATCCTGTCTAACCGCCACTGCCTCCAAGTGCTCGGGACTGCACCCAACTGCTACCTGTTTGCACGACTCCTTTGAGCCGTGGTAGGGTAGCAATCTAAGAACAGTGGGACACACTCGAGGCGAAGTAGCAGTGTCAAGTCTGCGGACTACGCTGTACTCATGTCACCTGGGAACTGTTTACCGACGACTGGTATCAAACCAACCAACAGTTCCCTGTGAGTCCTGTCCGGTGTACCCGTAACCTAACGAGCACCTGTATACTATCTCCAGTACGACGTACTGACGGCTGTGGGACAGACCATCTCCCCAACTGGGATGAGAAGCGTACACACCAGTCTACTCCGGAGTATCGATGCTCTGTCTCGATAATCCAACGACCGGGGACCTGAATAAGGATGTGCTTGTAGACTACCCAGCCCCCACTAGTGTGACTGCCATCACAACGCTGGTAGACAAGCAAGATCCTAAGAGCTCTATCAATACGTACACTCACATATTAAGATAGAAAAACCAAGTAGCATACTACCATGTTTAGCAAGACTGTTATATACATGTGAATATCCCAAGCTTCCATTAAGTAATATACAAGCTAGTATGATACAGTAATGGCCTTCTAGGGCATAAACACTAACAATCTCCCACTTGCACTAGGGCCATGTACTGGCATATCGCAGACCAATGATCTCGAGCAGCCTCTCGAACTGAATCTGAGGAAGGGCCTTCGTGAATGGATCAGCAATGTTCTCTTCTGAAGCAACTCTCCGAACCTCGATCTCCTGACGATCAATGATCTCCCTGATCAGGTGATACCGCCTTAAGATGTGTCTGGACTTCTGATGGGACCTTGGTTCCTTCGCTAAAGCTATAGCTCCGTTGTTGTCGCAATACAGAGGTATTGGATCAACTATGGTAGGAACCACCTGAAGTTCTGTTAGGAACTTCTTCATCCAGACTGCTTCTTTTGCGGCATCGCAAGCAGCTATATACTCCGCTTCCATCGTCGAGTCAGCAACGGTGTCCTGCTTGGAGCTCTTCCAGCACACCGCCCCTCCATTGAGGGTAAAGACATAACCCGACATGGACTTGGAATCGTCCTTATCACTCTGGAAGCCGGAATCAGCAAAGGCCTCCAACCTGAGGTCTTTTCCGCCGTAAACCAAGAACATCTCCTTAGTCCTCCTCAGGTACTTGAGAATGTTCTTTACTGCTATCCAGTGTTTCTCCCCTGGGTCTGACTGATACCGGCTTACCACGCTTAGTGCGTAAGCTACATCTGGTCTGGTACACAACATCGCATACATTATAGAGCCTACCGCAGAAGCGTAGGGTATAATAGACATGCGTTCCCTTTCCAAATCAGTCTTGGGAGACATCTCTTTGGAGAGGGTGATTCCGTGACAAGCCGGTAGATTACCGCGCTTAGAATCTTCCATACTGAATCTTTTCAGTACAGTGTCGATATACCTGGACTGCGAAAGTCCCAACATCCTCTTGGATCTATCACGATAGATCCGGATTCCCAGAATGTAAGAGGCATCACCCAGGTCTTTCATGGAGAACCTGTGTGACAAGAATCCTTTGACAGATTGTAGCATAGGAATGTCATTTCCTATCAATAGAATGTCATCCACGTACAAGACGAGGAATACGACACTTCTGGCCACAACTTTACTATATATGCACGGTTCATCTGGATTTTTGATAAAGTCATATTCTTTGACTGTCTCATCAAAACAGATGTTCCAACTCCGCGATGCCTGCTTTAGTCCGTAAATGGATTTAAGCAGCTTGCATACTTTCCCGCTGCTCCCACTCTGATTGAAACCCTCTGGCTGATCCATATAGACGCTCTCTTCTAAATTTCCATTCAGAAAAGCCGTCTTTACGTCCATCTGCCAGATTTCATAATCATGGAAGGCAGCAATAGCAAGAAGGACCCGAATGGATTTGAGCATAGCCACTGGAGAAAAAGTTTCGTCATAGTCCAAACCAGGTCTTTGACGAAAACCCTTTGCAACAAGTCTAGCCTTATAGGTTTCCACCTGTCCATCTACACCAATCTTTTTCTTGAAGATCCATTTGCATCCTATGGGTTTTACCCCATCTGGAGCAAAGTCCAAAGTCCATACTTTGTTGGTGTACATGGACTCCATTTCGGTCCGCATTGCATCTAGCCATCGTACCGAGTCGCCGCTCTGGATGGCCTGCTGGAAGTCAGTAGGTTCATCATCATCTATGATGCAATCCTCTCTATCCCCGTCTATGAGAAAACCGTAGTATCTCTCAGGCGGACGAGACGGCCTACTACTCCTGCGGAGGGGTGCGGGAATGTTCTGTTCTTCTTGAACCTCTGGTTCTACCAAACTTTCAGTAGCAGTTTGTGGTTCTGGAATTTCTTCCAGTTCTACTACGCTCCCACTCTTCTGATTTTCCAAAAATTCAGTTTCTAAGAAGCGGGCATGACGAGAAACAAAAACCTTTTGTTCCTCTGCGTAATAGAAATAATATCCCATAGAGTTCTTTGGATATCCCACAAACTTACACTCTACTGAGCGTGCCTCGAGCTTGTCCACATGCTGCTTTTTAACAAAAGCTGGACATCCCCATGTTTTCAGGTACTGAAGACAGGGTTTCTTCCCACTCCATATCTGATATGGTGTGGTAGGCACAGTCTTGGTTGGAACTTTGTTCAAAAGATATGCCGCCGATTCTAGCGCATAACCCCAGAAAGATCGCGGTAACTCAGCATTACTCATCATGGATCGTACCATATCCAATAGGGTTCGATTCCGTCTCTCCGATACACCGTTATGCTGTGGAGTGTATGGAGGAGTAAGCTGAGAGAGAATTCCTTTCTCTTTTAGGTAACCTAGGAACTCGGCACTCAAGTATTCACCACCTCGATCAGATCTAAGTGTCTTTATACTTTTGCCGGTTTGGTTTTCTACTTCATTCTTATACTCTTGGAATTTCTCAAAAGCCTCGGATTTATGTTTCATCAGATAAATGAATCCGTATCTTGAGTAATCATCCGTGAAAGTAATGAAATAGGAAAAACCACCTCTTGCATGTGTAGACATTGGACCGCATACATCACTGTGTATGAGTCCTAAGAGCTCGCTCGCTCTTACTCCTTGTCCAGTGAATGGAGTCTTTGTCATCTTTCCTTTGAGACAAGATTGACAAGTGTCATAAGTTTGATATTCGAACGTGTCCAAATATCCTTCTCTATGCAACTTAGTCAACCTTCTCTCATTGATGTGACCCAGTCTACAATGCCATAAGAAAGCTTTATTTAAATCTGGAGACTTTCTTTTTAGTGTGTTCTGGACATTGAAAATTTGGAGTTGGTTTAACACATATATGCCGTTATTTAGAGTACCGGACCCAATCAAACCATGATTAAGGTGGATGTTGACAACATCTCTTACAAACGTGAAATCATAACCTTTATTTGATAACAAAGAAACTGATATGATATTACACGTTAAGCTGGGTACAAAATAACAGTTATGTAAAACCAAAATGTGTCCACTTGTCAATCCTAGGTGATAATCCCCGACGGACGCAGCTCCCACGCTAGCTCCGTTAGCAACCCTGAGGATCATATCACCTTCCTTCAGCACTCTACGGTTTCTCAGTGCCTGCAATGAATTGCAAATATGAGATCCTGACCCGGTATCCAATACCCAGGAAGTAGAGTTGATCGACAGACAATTCTCAATTACAAACACACCTGAAGTCGAAGCCACAGCTTGCTTCGGTTCCTGGTTCTTGGCGTTCCACGCCTTGCAATCCTTCTTCCAGTGCCCTTTCCTGTGACAATGGAAGCACTCATCCAGGCCAACTACCGGTGCTGTAAACTTTTTCTTTCCCTTCTTTCCCACCTTACTAACACCTCCTCTAGGTCTGGGTGCGGCCTTCTTCTTCCTTCCTTTGGCCCTAGCCTTGGACCCGGAAGAAGATGAACCGCCAACAAACATAGCGGGTGTTTCCCTTGCCTTTTGCAAGGTGCCCTCTGCACTCCTTAACATGTTCAGGAGTTCCGCAAGTTCAACTTCTTTTCCTTGAAGATTGAAGTTGAGGATAAACTGGGCGTAGGTGGGAGGAAGGGACTGGAGAACAAGATCTGTATAGAGCTCATTATCCAAAGTCGTTCCAAGGTCCGCGAGCTCTTCAATATAGCCGATCATCTGTAGGACATGTTCACCTACTGATGACCCGACAGCCAACCTCGCTCGAAATAGTTTCTTAGAGGTCTCGTATCTTGCTATACGAGATTGCTCTCCATAAAGTTCCTTTGTATGGAGAAATATGCCATCTAGGGACATATCCTCGTGCCTCCTCTGATGTTCATTGTTCATCGAGGCAAGCACGATGCACTTGGCTCTCGCGCAATCTAAATCCCAGGTTTTACGGATTTCCTTATCCGCATTGCTGGATTTGGGACCAAGGACAGCAGGTGCTGTAGCGGTGAGGACGTACCCCAGTTTGTCATAGGTCAAAGCCATCTTGACATTCCGCAGCCAATCTTTATAGTTTGGCCCTGTCAGTATATTTTTCTCTAAAAGTAACTTAAGTCCAGTCATTTTCAGGGTCGCTGCAATTAGGAGAGAGAGAAGAAAACTCTTTAGCATGATGCTCTTGCAAGTTTAGAGTGGTTTTTAGTTTATCTAAACTGGATGGCTCCCACTGTTTCTCGAATCCTTCCTCAAACCATAAAAGAAGAATTAGCCAAGACTATTCTCACCGTACAATACTTGCTTAACCGTTCAGCCAGGCCGGTGTCGATACTTCGAGGGAGGTTTTCCAACGCTTTCGCGAAGTTCCTTAATTAAAGAACCTCTTTTCTCTGGGGGCGTAACCCCGCTGACACTTTTCTGGACACCTACTAGGTTTATAGCATTGATCGTTAAGCGACGAATATCCTGATAAGTAGCATATACTCACAGTAGGATCGGGATCCAAATATCATTGTATGATAATGTTGAAGGAATCCTACCAACATTCATCAAACTCCAAATGGTATGCATCTCTTTGCAAATTTCAGTTTCTTTAGAAATTCCCGATATAAGTTTTTACCCCATGCTCTTATGACCTTGACGAAAGCCAACAAATCATAAGTCACATGTCAAGTTCTGCCCATCATTATCTTGTTAATTTGAACCCACCCGTATATACCCTTGACGAAAGCCAACAAGGTAATGCGACTGTCCCAAACCAACACATCTATCTATGTAACAAATGAATACCCCAGCAGCTACCAAACACTATGTCTTGACGAAAGCCAACAAACATAGCTTGAATACTACTGACTATCCATAAGAAATGACGGAGGGCTACGACTGGTTTTGGCGAAACCGTGAACGTAGTGAACTTGATATAACCGAAGGAACCTGATAGCATTTTAAAAGGAGTGGTTAAATCTCCGCATTTAAAATTATCTGTTTTAAAAATAACCGAGTGGTTTCTTTTAAATTGTTCCAACGATTTAAACTTTGGTTTGTTTTACTTTGCATTACAGATAATGCGTCCCATCATTAACCTATCATTGCAGAAAACAACGAAAATACAACGTCCTCTTATGCCATCCGCATTCGCCACGGGGTCCCGTCATCACCCGTTAGGTTACTTAACTAACGACAGAGCGGGGGCTGGGCTAGCGCGGGTGTAAAACATAAGTGACGTCTAAATAGCTATCATAATATAGATATTTTACATTCGTCTGACGCAATGATATTCATTCCAGAACACAGATAAACAATATTGGATTTGCAAGCAATCTGTATTTCTTTTGAGCCTGCAAGAAAAGACAGATTACACAGTTGTGATGAATAGCCGTTTACCCCACCCTCGACCCCTACGGGTACGGCAAACTACCCACCCGGCAGTCTGTGTACCCCACCTTGGGTCAGTCCTAGGAGCAAAAACAGTAAAATGAAATAATACAACGGTGGCTACAACCGCAACCTGGAAGTGCCCCGCGAAAATAATATTACAACAAATTACATTTACAACAAATGAATTATCCAATAACCCATTGCTAACCCCGGCTATACACCACAACAGTCCAATACAGTTTATATGCACAAACAGTTATAACCATTTCAGAAATGTGCAACCCCCTGCCAACCGACATACTAGCAGTTAGGGGAGGTTTACGAACACATCAAACAATCACAGATATAATCCAATACGCAAATACTGTATTTTTCGATCGAATAAACAACTTCAATATTGCTCCAAAATCTGCTCTGTTAAACAGTAACCTGAGCAATAATTAAACATTCCAGAAAACCCCAAATTACCCAGAGAAGCAACAGAAGAAAAATCGGCCGCTGACTCGCCAACTCGGCGGCGGAAGCGCGGCAACTCAGTGGCTGAGGCCGCGGTTCCGCGGCGAGTTGGTCGATTCAGTCGACTGTTTTTCTTGGGTGTTCTTCTGGTGTCATGTCAAGCACTATGAGCTCACCTGAAAAATTTTCTGACATCGTTTTAAATTCGACAGAAACTTACATTTTTTAGGGTTTTCCGGCTTCGTTTTTTTCGTTCGAAATTCGTACAAATTTGCGATTAAGTTATTTAGTGTTTAGCGAGGCTCTGATACCACTGTAAGTCGATGTAGTACACCCCAGTACTTATGGGGAGGCGGAATTTTCAAAAACAATCAAGTTTAAACAACGAACAATTGACTAACCGCTTGAATCGAAGCTAAACTCTAAATAACCGTATTCTATGGTTTCATCTCACAAGTGATTAGGGATTATACCTAATGAAACCGGTCCTTCTTCTTTACGTCCTCCTTTGTTCTCCTCGGCCTTCTCTAGGTAGTAGACGATCCACCCGAGAGCAAAACTCCAAGCTAAACCTCTAACTTGAGGTAACTAATCAACTTTGATTGCTAATCAAAGATGAGAGGATGATATAGAGTGAAGGTTATGGATTGTTTAGTCTAACTAAACCTTTGATCTCAACACATGAGGATTAAGGATTAGTATCTTGAAGATGAGAGCTTGAGGAGAGAGAATGTGTGATATGATAATGAGAGAAGAGAGAGAGTGTATCATAATATTATGAAGCATTCTTATTATCAAATAATCAATAAAGGAAATGAATAAGCATGCTTCACAAAATATCTTGTGATGATTCATTAACATGAGTCATTAAGCAATAAATGTGCATTAATGAAGTGAATGAATCACCACTATGACTCACTCTCTTTCCAAAACAAACCTCCTTAGTCACATCTTCTAGAAGCTTCTCGAGTAATTACGAGAACGCCCCTCCGATCCGTAAAAATACGGAAAAACTTTAGACTGTAAAAATCCAATAACCGGATACCAGTAACTGGCTTAAACCAAAGCCGACTGGTAAAATCTGTCCGAAAGTCGTACGTGCGTAAACGCACGTATGCGTCCGAACCCTTTGTCGCAAAACCATGCAACCTCTATATCGTTTCGCCTGGAGTAGGAAACTCTCTGTGTGGGACTCTAGAGACTCGACTACTACGCTGGCAGTGGGTTTAACCACAGACCGCAAGCGGCACTAGCTGTACGTAACGGTCCCCAGGTAGTTGTCGATAAGAAGGCCGATGAGTAAACCCATCCGAACTCCTACTGAGTCTGATGTGACAATCTCCATACAGTCCGGTCCGTTCGTCCATGACTATCGCATATCGGGCCTAGGGGGGCGGCAAGCGTCAGTCCCCTAATAGCGGTATAAGTCGTGTCGGAGTGAAGCCCATTACACCCTGAGAAACTGCTGGAACCTACCAGCAAATCTCGCTTGCCCTGGCCAGGGACTTTGCGTAATGGCTCTCTGACACAGCACGATATCTACTCCCAATACCGGGAGGGACGAATCCTGTCTAACCGCCACTGCCTCCAAGTGCTCGGGACTGCACCCAACTGCTACCTGTTTGCACGACTCCTTTGAGCCGTGGTAGGGTAGCAATCTAAGAACAGTGGGACACACTCGAGGCGAAGTAGCAGTGTCAAGTCTGCGGACTACGCTGTACTCATGTCACCTGGGAACTGTTTACCGACGACTGGTATCAAACCAACCAACAGTTCCCTGTGAGTCCTGTCCGGTGTACCCGTAACCTAACGAGCACCTGTATACTATCTCCAGTACGACGTACTGACGGCTGTGGGACAGACCATCTCCCCAACTGGGATGAGAAGCGTACACACCAGTCTACTCCGGAGTATCGATGCTCTGTCTCGATAATCCAACGACCGGGGACCTGAATAAGGATGTGCTTGTAGACTACCCAGCCCCCACTAGTGTGACTGCCATCACAACGCTGGTAGACAAGCAAGATCCTAAGAGCTCTATCAATACGTACACTCACATATTAAGATAGAAAAACCAAGTAGCATACTACCATGTTTAGCAAGACTGTTATATACATGTGAATATCCCAAGCTTCCATTAAGTAATATACAAGCTAGTATGATACAGTAATGGCCTTCTAGGGCATAAACACTAACAGAAGTAAGGTAGACTTTGACTTTTCAACACTTTCTCCACCTCACTCTCTCTCCTCCCTCACCCCCCTCCAATTTTTGGCCGAGCCTCCCATTTCCTGCACCAACAACAGCCCCTCTTTCTCCCTCTCTCATTTTGCATCAAAAATTCATCAAAATACCTCAAAAATCAAGCTAAAATCTAAATCCGACTCCTACCCATTTTCTCTCATCTCCTTTAGCATGGATCTTGGTGCAAGGATTTCAAATTGGAGGTCTAGATCTCAAGTTTCATCCATGGTTCATGAGGTATAAATCTTGGCCTTTTGTTTAAATTGTTGCTAAATACTTTAGTCTAGCCTAATTATACGTTTAATTATGGTTTAATTTAAAGATGTGGGTTTTCAAGATAAGGTTTAGATTAGGGTTTTGTTGTGGATTTGTGTTGTGATATATTGTGCATGGTTTAGTGATGTGGATTAACATCTTAAGTTTTGTAGAAAGCTAATCTAGTTGTTAATTACAAACCATTACTTATAAAATGTCCTAATTAAGTTATTTTGCTAACTAGGGTTTTTGGAAAATTGTTAAATGCTTTAGATTAAAATATAATTATGGTTTCATATCATTATTAATATTATAATGAGTGGTTTAATGACTTTGGATCATGCAAAACCAAGCTTAATTGATGAATTGTGAATTTTGCTTTAAAAGGTATTAAAAATTGATATTTTTGCAAACTAGGATTTTGGAAATTATGCAAATTTATGAGATTAAATTATGGAAATGGTTTTTATGACTTATTTAAGATATTTAGTGAATACTGTGTCCGCTAGATTCGTTTATACATCGAGTTTTGTACTAAAACGATGATTTGTGCTTGCTAGATTTTCGGAAAAATGACTTTTTAAGTGAAATTGGGGTTTTTGTGAATTTTAAGCTATTTTATATTATAATTAGTGCTTGTAATTGTACAAATGAGTGTGTTGGGAGCTTTCTCGATGGTTTGGCGTTTGTACGCCGACGTCGAGGGTTTTTGGGTCGATTTGTGAAAGCAACCATAGGTTTTGACCTATGTGGGATTCGTGCGTCGTTTTAGTCATGAGTCGGATTTTAATGCGATACGGTGCGTTATGATATGTAGGTACCCCATGTGGACTTCGAGACGACAAGCAAGCGCGTGGCGACGTCGGCACCGGCGAGCGAGGACCAGGTGAGTAGATTTATATCTACGGGGAGAAGTCGGGTGGATGGCGTATAGCACCCCCGCAGTTCGTGGTGGTGTATACGAATACGTATACACACATATATATTGTTTATATATTGTTTGAGTTATTGATGATAAATATGGATATTTGGTGTTCCTGAATGATAGAGTGTCGCGAAACCCTAGAGTAGCGGTCGCACACACTTGCACACACCCACCCATACTTGCATACTTTATTCTTTCTTTTGTGCTCATACGGGAATATATAGTTATGAATTCACATAGGTATGTGACTATGTGTTCACATACGGATTTGAGGATGATACTTGGGATTGAGATGAGTCGATGAGATTTTTGTTGAGATTGTGATATCGGTGATATGGTAGGATTCGTACTTGAGGTACGTCCTGGTGTTATAGCGGATCTTGGGGCGACGATACGGGTGAATAGTGTTATAAATAAAGTGGTCGACATGTGATCGTGATATGAGATATGATATGCTAGGATATTGATCCTAGGCTGTATTGGGCGATGTATACCCCTTGATGATGATATGTGCTGATGATATCGGTTTGTACGAGACTGTCGATCAGTAGTCAGATCATGACTATATTGATGATATTAGTATTGTATTAGACATAGGTCAGTACCTTAGACTATGATCTTTGATAAAGAGGATACCGGATGAATAGTGCGATGAATATGATTTTGACCCGTACCCAGATTTGGGGATGGCGTACGACGGATTTACGTACGAGCTATATTTTGATGATTGATCCGCACTCTTGACTTGGGATGTCTGATTATAGATATGGTATCGGATATGATATTATTGAGGCGGGATCGCCGACTAATATATATACATGTATGTATATGTATCGACTCAGATGTTAGGCGGTTTCCTTACCTGTAGTCCAGCTTGTTAGCTTAGCCCTTTAGTTTAGTTTAGTTGTTAGATTAGATTCGATTCTTACCTATTTCAAAAACTAACGAATCGTGGGTATTTTAAAAGACAGCCCAAGGGATCCTACGGATATTTCAAAAGACGTATCTTTTCATAAAAACACCGTAGCCCTTATTTTCAAAACCCCACGATTCGTGTTATTTTCAAAAGGCACCATTGTAGGACTTATATTAGGTTAATGCTGATTAGTTATCGTTGTGTCTAGTGTTCAGCTCCCGCTCATTATTGTGGTTCGCTCCGCATCGCATGCTTATATTATGCTTCATATTCTACTGTTGATATCTTGTGGTTAGGACACCAGCACCATTACCGATGATGCGTATGTACCACGTACACTTACTTGCCGGCTCACACACATCTCCATCGGTAATTGCCATGTCACGTACACCTTAGAAAATATTATTGCTTGACATAGCCTGTTAGCTAATAGTTTAGACATGATATTAGTGTACTTGCCTTATATGTTAGTTTAGACATTGTAGTTATTACCTGCTACTTCATGCATACTGTTATTCATTGTTATGCCGCATTCATGGATTTTCATGCATATATTCACTTTTTACGTGCTATTGAGGTCTTGGATTCGGATTTCCATGAGATTTTCTGGATTTGGGGAAAACCGCAAAACATATACAAACTTCTTCTTTCTCTTTTTAAATGAAAAGCGCGGTTTTTCCCATGATGTATGAGTCGTCCACCATGAGTTTGCTGATGGATTTCGAGACCCGATTCGAGGAGTTGGATGAACCGTTTCGGGTACATGGTGGGCCCGGTACGGTACCCCGGGGCGAGAAGGCCGTGTTGTTGACGTTGAGCCTGGCAGGGGAGCACTACCGACCGGTGATATTACCCGACGCGTCGGATATCCGGAGGATACCGTCGTGGTCTTGAGATGGATGGTACGGGCCGGTCTGGACTGACGGTGCCCTAGATATTGAGATTTCGAGATATTGAGGTACTGAGATTTGATGATACAGGCCAGTCCGGATAGCCGGAGCCTGAGATTTTGAAACATTGAGATTTATGTTTTGTGTCAATGCTAGACACTGTTGATGCTAATTTCATTTATGATACCTCATTTTAAAATACAAAGGAAATCTCACAAATTTATGAAAACAGTTTCTTCATTTACATGTATTCTGTTTTCATGCATTCATACCTCATTCATATGATATATTGCTACCTGAGGCACTGACACGGGCACATGAGATTTCACTCGGGTTAGATATTACCCTAGCTATTGTTATAGGCTGCATGTTATACATATATTTGAGGATATATTATGATCATTGACCTAGGTTGCGTTATTTATGCAATTTCTGTGCATAGATGTTTTTCTATTCACGAGTTGGCAACTCACCCCCGTTGTGCCCCAGTTTCTTGCAGGTTTGCCGTACAGGTTTCATTACGGCTTTGCGGGCATAGTTTCGTTCGGGTGATTTGCTAGTAGGTGGGTTTACTTGTATCGTACCCCCATTATATATCTTGTATATCATTATTCTGTTGTATCTAGAAGTTCCATCAACCAAACATGTATTTATTTTTGATATAGAGACCGGTGATGTTATTCTTTCGACCTTAGTGTCGCGCATTTTTTTCTTGTGGTTTTGAGTTTCCTTTTGAGTTTTTGATCCTCGCCGTTGGCGTTGTATATTATATTGCTTGTGTTGTTGTGACCATCGATTGACGAAGAGCTAGCTCCCGCTGGGGGATGCCTTTTTTTGATTTCGTATACTATTCATGTTGTATCCCGTTTGGGGGCCAGTATTTACAAAGGAGACTCTGCCGAAATTTTCAGTAAATTTTTGATGTTCTTAAAAACCGCATAATTCGGCTTATGCTATTAAAACTACTTGTTTTAAATTGGTTTTCCTTCACTCTACTACTTTTCTTGGTTTGGATTTCTGGGTTTTCGGCTTACTTAGATTACGTACGTCTCGAGACGTTCGTAGTTTAAGTGTCGGTCATGTTCCGATTTGATTGAAATTTTATGTCCAATTCATCATCCCGAGTCATTAAATGTTTCTCCCGAACTTCATATGCGTCTTGATTTTGATGATAATGGCATGGATAAGCTAAATTTTGAGAAGAATATTGATGAAATTATTGAGGATGAACCAGTTTTGTTTGATGAGTCGGATTTCCCAATTCATCATGTCCCGTCCACTGATTGTGTTCACCCTCCTGAATCTTTAACTGCTACCCTTCCTCACTCACTTCCCTCCGTCCTCATTCTGACCTTCCAAGAGACCGTTACGCTTTCATCTCCAATACCAAGTTCGACGTACCCATGTTTGCTCACAAATCTTGAGGGATTTAATCTCATTTTTCCGCGGGTTGATAGATTAACACAATTTCTTTTTACACATCGGTCATTACAAATTGTGCTAATTTATACACCCCATCCCCACCATCAAGTTCGTATTCCCACCTTCTTTGGTTCTTCTAATCTTCTTTTAATGATACCGAATGTTGATGAATCACAATCCGATATTTTGAGTTCGATAACTTTAGAATCAAAATCAACCGTGTTGAATTCTGGCGTGACACTTTTTGAGATTGAAACGTTCAATCGGACCTTCGATGAAAGTTTCGAAGATATTTTCGCCGACGAACTCGCATTCTTAAATGATATGGATTTTGTGATTAATCAACCTCCACTCGAAGAAGTAGAACCCACACCATTTGTTTTTCCCCTCCGCCATTCTCCTCCACCGAGACCGTATACCGTTTCTACCTCCACACGGTCTCGTGTGCTTCTCATTTCTTTTCTTTACACAATTCTTTCACCAACCCCACCATTACCACGATAAGATTTTTGAATGGTTGGTGCTAACTTTTGGTCTGCGTAAGGCCTTGTATAGTTTGATTTTTCTCCTCCCTAACTCTGAACTTTAACGCTGTTTTACTTAAGTTTGCGGGGAACCTTGTTGTATATATATTTTGTTTTCTGACAATAAAAAAATAATTTTTTTTTATAAATAAATAAACAGGGGAGTGCCGACATTTTGACCCTCTTGGTGTGGCATGACTGTGAGGACACTGTCAAGTTTAAATTTGGGGGTATGCTCGGTATGCCTTCTTCCTTTGCATTCATGTATATATTTTTACATTTGCATACTTATTTTAAAACCCATAAAAAATTGAAAAATTTCAAAAATTATAAAAATTAATGTATTCAATTTGGCCTAATTGAATTGAGTTTGACAAAAAGTTTAACTAGCTAGGAACAACTAGATCTAGACTTAGTAAATTAAAAATCCTAAAAAAAATCTTTCTTAAAGTTTAACGATAGAAAGTATATGTCTTTGTAGTTTATTTAGAAATAGGCAAATTTTGAGTTCAATTCTTGGGCTAAGTTAAAACAAGGGAAGAGTATTGATGTTTTTATTAAAGTATAAGTTTGAAAAATAATTCCTAGCTTAAGTCTAAATCCTGAAAATGTATACCCTACAAATTGCACAAACACGCACCTTGAAACTTGGAATAGTAGAGGAGACCTCGAAATGCTCTTGTCTAAAGTCCTTAGTACGAAGAAAATAAAAAATACAAGCGTGAATAAAGAGATAATAAAAAATTGAACACTGGTTTTTGTGATTACTTAAGGCTGCAAAAATAGAAAAATATTTAGCGAGGGTGCTTCATCACCTAGTGCCTTAGACCAACTGGTTTGGAAGTCACTGCTAAAGCCTTAGGTGTTGCAAGACTAGGAATTACGCTTTAATGTGCAAACACATCTTGTAATCGGTTGTTGGTACCTCAAGAAGTATTAACGATCGCATGAAGGATATGAGCGAAATTCATCTAAAAATTCACCAATTAAGAAGTGCTTTGGACAACGGACAAGAGTATGATTGCTTGATTTGAATTTCCAAGTGTAGGGATGATATATACACACACGTAGGGGTATGTGATTGGAGTTTAGATGAGAGATAGGAGTGAAGAATAGAACTTGTATCTTTAGTAGAGTTGATAAAAATTCCTACGTGGAGATGGAACCCTAGAAGAAAAACTTAAGAGATGCCGAAAGCTAAGTAAGTCTACAAGAATATATATAATCTTAAGTTAAATGATATGGAAGCGTGAAGAATATGGGTGGATAATTTACGAGTCGAAGATAATAAAATTCCTTGTTAGAAAACCTAATTGGAGAATAAAAGTTAATGGGCTAAATTGATATGATTTTGTGGGTAGTATCCGCTGAAAACCCTCAGGAGACAACACTCCTCCTACTAGGGATACCTAGAGGTTTAACGGCTTGTTGCACGTGCTCAGTGCAATCGCGATTCCCTGCGAAAGTGAGGTTAGGTTTTTGTCGAGAATAAAGCTAGGTTTGCTCGAGGACGAGCAAAAGATAAGTTTGGGGGTATTTTTTCATATCATAATATCGCATTATTATATTCCCCATTCTTATGCATTTTACAAATAAACAGGTGCTTTTGACCCATGTCTGCTACATAATACAGGTTACAGGTTCTTGGAACGAAAACAGTGAAAAAGATAAAAGATGACGCAAAAGTGGGGCTACGACCAACAAATAGAAGGATATTGATCAAGCCTACACAAAGATCAGTTCACAAAATACAAGGCATCACAAGGTTCAATAGTTCGACAAAAAGCGAACGGTTAAAGTCCATTGCATCACTCACTGTGAAGATCTGGAAAAGAAATAGAAGCTGTTCTGAAGAACCAACCAAAGAAATAGGATGCAAAAGACACCCAGGACCAACACAAGAAATTGCAAGCCACAAACTCTTCTTTTGGCCGCGGAACCGCGGCCAAACCAGGGCTGCGGCCGCGGTTCCGCGGCCGTGTATGGCCCGTAGTGGCGTAAAATTTTACCATAATGTTGGCGGCGCCGACTAAGTCTTCCTAGGTGTATTTTTGTAATAGAAGACATGCGGCGATTGTAAACCTAGGGTTTTTTATGTCCTATAAATAGAAGCCCAAATTCTTGTATTAGGTCATGCCTCCTTTCATTAATAAAATTCAGAATTCTTTTTGGAGAGCATCAATTTGTAAGTTCTTAATTTATTTTCTGCCTTAGGTAAATTTTATTATCTGCCCTAAGTAATTTCTATTCCTGTCCTAATTTAGATTTAATTCCTTGCCCTAGATAGATAGTTTAGATCTGTTTTTCAATTCCCTAATGAGCGAGTAGTCTCCTCGCTTGTTAGGGGTAGCTTTGGGGAAGGTTTGAGAGATGAAGATCTCTCACCCCTTTCTTGCCCATCACATATAATTAATAGGACTCCATGCATATATGCACACACCGCTCCCTACGGCACCCCATCCCTCGAGGTAGCGGTGATACCGTAGTATAAAGGTCCGGTTGAGCGTGTTTTCCATGGAGGTTAGGGTAAGGATTGATAAAGGAAGGACAAGAACCTAGAGGAAGAAACATCTTCCCGAATGGTTCTAATCCACTTTATTAATAATTACCATAACTCCTAATAGATCTTAATATGGGTATAGAAAGCGGTGAGATTTATTGACTTTCCAAACTTAACCTAAACCTAACCCTAGCAAGATTTAGATTTAGATTAATTTAGTTTTTAGATTTAATCAAGCCGTTCACACCAATCGGAATTAACTCGTAAGAGCAATTAGGAAATTCACATCATCCCTGTGGACCGACCCGTACTCACCGGCTAGCTGCAAAGCGACGCCGTTCTTGATTGCGGTTACTAAATTATTCTTTGAGATCAATCAGGTGGGGATTCATTTCATTTGGTGATTAAACTAGCACTCTCTCACTCTCTCATTCACTCAAAAGAAATGCTCAAAACACTTAACCATATTGTTGTTCATGCCAAGTCTTCATCACCTCCTTCTTCATCTTCTTTGGTTTCTCCATGAGCACTTTGGGTAGAGAGAAAAATGTAGTGGCACTTCCATACACCTCGACTCTCCATTGCTAGCGACTTTGGAGCGTCGGTTACCTCGTTCGACGAGGTTGGAGCTTGCGCCGTTTCCCTCGGGTGGATCATCGGAGTCGAAGGAAGACCGGCAACCAAACCACATCAAGGAGCCGCTAGGAGCTTGGAATGAAGACCGAAGGACACGGATCAACTCGGTATAACAATTCTAACTCTTAGTTAGTTTATTAGTTTAGGGTTTAAGGTCAATCCGGGATTCGGGTAGCGGTAGCGCCGGTTTAGAAAATTTTTGTTCCGCATTTTGGTCGCGTTTCGATGGCCGGGGCGCTGCCGTGACCCACACTTTGTAGTTCGTTCCTTCGCTTCATAAGCTCCGAGTTGAGGTCCCTCTGCGATCATCAAGCTCCCGGACTCT
Source organism: Agapanthus africanus (assembly GCA_030015575.1). Taxonomy (NCBI): domain Eukaryota; kingdom Viridiplantae; phylum Streptophyta; class Magnoliopsida; order Asparagales; family Amaryllidaceae; genus Agapanthus; species Agapanthus africanus. Next base: position 216,502,311 of record JASDDO010000008.1, read on the forward strand.
CGAGAGGCTCCATGAGGTGAATGAGACATTCTTACTTGAAGATTTCACAATCCAAGATAATCTACCTTGAGGAATCACAAACCCAAGCTCTCTCTTCACTAATGAGGTATTAGTGAAGTGAACACCCTAATTTAAGTGGCTAGAATAGATGATGATGATGAAGTAGGAATTTTGCTCTCTTTAGTTTTCTATTTCTCACATTCATTCATCACAAAGAAAAATCAAGTAAGCTCTTTTGTTGAGCAAGAAGAAGATGAAGATTAAAGAGTGATGAAAATGAATTATTGTTGATGTTTGAAATGCAACCAAGGGTTAAGCATGGCATGCTTAACCCTTGTAGAGACTTAACCATGAGTTAGGGTTAGGGTTGGGTTAACAAATATCTAGCAAATATCAAAGAGGGTGGACTAAGTCAACACTTCATGAAGCTTCTTCAAAGCTAATCCATGACTTAATCCATACAATTTGAATTACTAAAATAAATATATAATTCCAACCATAAACCCTAATCATGATTTAATCTCATTACCCTAGTTGCATGTGTAACCCTAACATGTTACAATATTATATATCACATATATAATATATAATGTAACAAAAGAAAATAATACAATTAACATATATCACATATATATCAATGTATCATCAAGTGAGAAAAAGAATCTATTAAGTGAGCTTATATTAGTTAATGTAATGTAATATATCAAATATATAATTATATATTAAATTATTGAATCAACACTTGATCCGATAATCCGGCTATTTTGCAAATAACCGACTAATATAATATGTATCAGTTCATCGAATCAACACTTGATCCGATGACCCGGCTATATCACATATACTCGGCCGATGTCACATATCGCGAGAATTGAATATGGTATCTCATATCGTATTAATCTCGGTCCCGCACATATCACATATGTGCTCCTACTCCGTTTTGCCTGAGCCAGGAAACCTCTGTGTAGGACTATAAAGAATCGTCAATACGCCGGCAGTAGGTGATGATCATATCAAACACCTACAAGCTGCAAGCGGTCAGCTAAACGTAATAGCCACCCGGGTATTGAGCGATCAGAAGATCAACAAGCATGCCTGCACACACTCCTATGAATCCAATCAGTAACACTCCCGTACAGTCCGGTCACTTCGTCTGATATATCTCATATCTAGTCTAGGGGTGGTAAACGTCAGACCCCAGTAACCGATAAGTCGTGTCGATGCAAGGCTCATAACGAGTCGAGAAACTACTGATAACACTTACCAGTAGGTCTCCAAATCAGCCCTGGCCAGAAACTTCCAGTTATAGCCAATCGAACACAGCGCAACATCAACCCCTAATACCGGGAGAGACGAAACCCCTCATATCGCTCATTGCTTCCATGTGATTTGGGACTGTACCTAAAAGCCACCGTTTTGCACGTTCTCGTGAACGTGGTAAGGTGGAAATCAAAGCACAGTGGGAATCACACAAGACTCTATAACGATCTCGGGTCTACAGACTAACCTGTACCAGTGTGACCAGAGAACTGCTATCTGACGATAGGTATAATACCATTTAGGAGTTCTCGGCGAGTCCGTTCAGTGTTCCCAGTCTCCACTGAGCACCCATACACCATCTTTGATGTCAAACACCAATGGATATGAGATCATCCATCGCCCATCATATGGGTCAAGATGCGTATACGCTAGTCTACTCTGGAGTATCGATGCCCTGTCTCGATACACCCTCGACTAGGAACAGTTATAGGATGTACTCTTGGACTACCCTGGCCCTACTAGTATGATCTGCATCATAGTCCTAGTAGTCGATTACATATCCTAAGGGCTTTATCAACATGTGAGAGCAAGACAGTAAACCAATACAAGTCAACATGTTAAGACAAAGTGAAACCAAATAGCATACTATCATATCGAGCAAGAAAGTCCTCTATATATATATCCAAGCATCCACTATAATATACATCATATGCACAACAATGGCCTTTAGGGCATATACATAACTAACACTCGTATCTTCAAAGTGAAAGAACATCTGGCTTCACACTTTCATACCAAGGACCTTGGGTGACTTTGATATTTCCTTGGAATTGAAGTATCACGTAATTCTGGTAGATTGCATCTCTCTCAACATAAGTATGCACTTGATTTTCTATCTGAGACAGGATTTCTGGGATGTAAACCAGCAATACCCTTATAGATTTATCTGTCAAGTTATCTCGATTAAGCTCTCCCTCGGATCTTCCATTACCTGATCCAGGACGATATCGACGTCTAGTTAGGAAGCTTATTTATCTCACTATTACTCGGTCAGATTTGCCTTTGCCGTTAGCACAATGCGTCAGTGTATGAAGAATCCTTTGACCTCATCTTAAGACAGTTGAGCAAATTCTCAGATACATCAAAGATTCTTTAGGACAGAGCCTTCTCTATAAACCATCATCTACATTGTCGTTCACAGCCTTTATGGATACTAACTTTGCTGGATATATTAATGATCGTTGCTCCAATAGTGGCTACTGTGTATTCTTGGGAGGAAACTTGGTTACATGGAGGAGTAAGAAGCAAAATGTAGTGATGCGTTCTTCTACTGAGGCTGAATATAGATCCATGGTGCATACAGTTGCTGAGTTGATATGGATTATCTTCTTTCTGACAGATCTTGGGGTTTCTTCTTCTTTTCCGACTACACTCTTCTGTGACAATAAGGCCGCAACTCACACTGTCGAGAATCCAGTTTTTTTTAGCGGACCAAACATATCGAGATAGATTGTCATTTCATTCGTGACAAAGTTACGAATAAGGTGGTTGCACTCCAGCATATATCTTCTGCAACTCAACTAGCAGATATTCTTACCAAAGCTCTTTCTCGACCAGTTTTCGCTCGTCTTCTGTTCAAACTAGGCATAATTGACATCTACGCTCCAGCTTGCATGGAGTATTATGAATATTGTTATGGATATATATTTAGTTAATCAGTTATTATATGTTTATTAGGAGAGGTGATCTAAAACTCTCTATATATAGAGTTGTATGAACTATTATTTTTCTTAAGCCAATAAAATATCTCTTTTTTTAATCTGTTCAGTAATGTTTTGCGGTTTTGGTTTTGGGTCTAGTTATGTGGTGTTGTTGAACTCAGTGGATAAGCATCTTTTGTAAGGTCAGCTAGTTTTTCGATCAGTTATGTGATTATTGCTGCAGATTTCTATTGTACCAGAATTGTTTACCTCAATCATTTGTGTAGGTGATATGTTGATTCAGTCTACAGATATTGTTTGGTTCATATGATAGCAATTGGTAGCAAAGAAAACTTGTTTAACAGTAGGTAAATGAAATTGCATCATGAAACCGGGAGAACGACAGGAGAACTGAGCAGGAGAGAGGGAGGGAGAGTGATGGAGGTCCTTTTCGGGTCCCCGTCAGATGTTGTCTTCCGTCGATCTCCCGGTGGATTTTGGAGGTGATCTCCTGTTGCGTGTGGGTCTCAATGGGTTTTGAGGAGATTGGTGGTTTCGAGGAGTTTGCGCCGAGTACCTGCAATGAAGTCCCGGGATGGTTTGGTACTACCGAGGACCCTTCGACGATCAAGTTAGCACGAGATCCGAGCAGATTAACGGCTAAGTGGAGTAAAAATGGCTTACTTGACCCCTCTGTGATGGGGGTTTATATAGCAGCGGCAGCACGCAGTAGCGGGCGCGAGAATCTCGCCGGCAGTTACGCTCCCGACGTCACGCCCGCGTAATAAGCGGATCGCCCGTTAGTGGGGATCGTGATGGTGTGGAACGTGGGATGCTGCCGGCGGAGTATCCGCGCATGGCGAGATTTGCGGAGCGGCGGTTACGCCTGTGAGTGGTGGAGTTGGTCGGTCGGAGGGATCGAGGAAGATGACCTCGGCGGGAGAGCTCGGGAACGAGCTAGAGGGCCGAGGTATCTTGGTCCTGTAGCAGCTCGGAGGCGAGCTGAGAGGCCGATGAGGCCAATTTGCAGGGGGCCATAAGGTGAGCCAGCTTTGTGCTTGTAGGCCGGGTGCAGGGGTGGCCTGGTCGGCCCCATGTGGGCCCTCTCTTCTGAGTTCTGGGACACGTCATCTGCCACGTGTCTTGATCTGGGAGATCGTCAATATAGAGCATCATCATTATCCCCCACTCTTGTCCCAACCAGTTGGCGGGTCGGGTCAAAAGTGGACTGCCGGGCCGCCCGGGGTGCACTCCCTCCTAAGATTTCGTCGGGACGAGTCACCGGGTTGTCAGCTGTCTTTTTTGCCAGCGAATCGTGGCGAGATCTTTGCATTTAAGGAAGGTGCACTGGTTCGTGCATCCCGTCACTGAAGCGACGGTCCACATGTCAAGCGTCGGTTGGCCGACGCGACGTATGCAGGCCTGCGGCATCTGATGGGATGTGGCCCAGTGCGGCAACGACACGTGGAGCGATCGGAGCCGTCGGACACGAGGAGGCGTTTTGGCGGGAGATGAAGGGCGCCGTTGGATGAGGTTGTTTGCGGTGATAAATAGGGGCGGGGCCCACTCCAGGGCCCCTACTCCTTCATATTTCCTCGCTCTAAGTCCTGGTTGCTCAGCGCTCGTCTTCTTTTTCTGCTTTCGTTTCCTGAGGATCCCTCTTCTCCAGGTTAGATGTCTTCTTTCGTAGAGTTTGTAGATGTCGTAGGAGTAAGTTCTAGGGACCCTATAGTTGAGCCTGAGTTTTTCCGGGGAGCAGGGGTCGGATCCTCTTCCCGGGATTGTGCGGTGGGGGCAGCCCCCAGGGGGGAGGCGGTAGACGCTGCCCCCAGCGCGTCGTGTTGGGTGAGGCATGAGGACGAGCTTGCCAATGCTCGGGTTCACTTCTATATCCCCTCACGTTATACGCTTCGTCTGGCCAAGGTGGGAGAGAGGGCGGACCAAGTACGGGGCAGGGAGATCGCCCTGTACTTGGAAGCTTTTTGGGGTGGAATGCGCCTGCCCTTCTCTTCCGAGGTCGTCGAAGTGATGAACTTCTTTGGGTTAGCCCCTATCCAGTTAGTGCCGAACTCGTGGAGGATTCTCCTCGGGTCCCTGATCCGCCTGAAGCTACAGGCGGTTCCCTTCAGCCTCTCCCTTCTTGATTCTTCCCTTGTCTTCAAAAATCATCCTGGGGGTTGAGCGGGCGACCCGAGATGGGTCCACCTCTCTTTTAGAAAGCGCCAGGGGGCGCTGCCGGGACAGGCGTTGTAGTCCTGCCCTCTTCCATCCACGACTGGAAGAAGAAGTTTTTCTTCATTACACCGCTTGAGGGCGAGGACTGGCCCGTGCCCACCAAGTGGTCGAGGGAAAAATGCTTGCCGGGGAACCAGTCCAATGACCCCGCCGCGGTGAGGGTGGCGTCGTGGGAGCCCGTCCCCCGATTTGACGTGCTGCTGTCTGAGAGGGTCCTGAGTTGGGCCGGGCTCAGCCCCGTTGAGTTCATCGGTAAGTTAGGCTTGCTTTTTGGCTTTTATATTGCATGTGTCGCCGAATTCTTTGCATTTGGTTTTGTGCAGGGCCCATGGACACGAACGAGCTCCGAGACTCCATGCGTTGGCCGAGGAAGGTCGCGAAGGCTGGAGGCGCCAGCTCTTCCCGTTCGAAGCCTGCCCCGGCTACTTCTCCTTCGGTGGCACCGTCCCATGAGCGTTCGGGGGAGGATCCCGCCCCGGGGCCTAGAAGTTCGTCGGGCCGGAAGCGGGCTCGAATTCTGGAGGACCCGATCTCGGAGGAGGAGATCGGCTCTCCATCGGAGCCGCTCAAGAAGGGTTCCCAGAGGTCTTTCTGGGGCCCGCCCTCGCCGATCATGGTGGAGGAGGGGGGCCTCCAGTTCGCGGTGCCCTCGGGGCTATCCGTCGCGAATAGCCTGCTGCATGAAATAGAGAAGTCGGCAGGGGTAGGGTCCTCGGGGGGACCTTCAGGGCCCAGATGGCATCCATCGTCTAGGAGTCCGTGCAGGCAAGTGCTCGGTTTTTTGTGAGATTCGGTGCCTCCTTCATCTTCCTGATCTCTTTCCTATTTTTCCGGTTCTCCAGCACGTTGCTGCTCTTGCCTTATGCATGGAGGCTGAGGTGATAGCCCCGACGATGAAGGCTGCGGACCAGCTTGCCCGCTAGAAGAGAGCTCCAAGCGGGAGTTGGAGGCGGTGATGGCGAGGGTTGCCGCCTTGGAGGGCGAGGTGGAGGCCGGGAAACGGGAGGTCTCCCGATACCGCGAGGATGCCGTGGCTGCCGAGGTCAAGCTTGAGGACGCTCTGGCGCTCGCCGGCAACATGAAGAAGACGGTGAGGACCCTCCGGAAGGAGCAGGGGGCGGTGGTCAAGGTGCGGAGTTGGCCGACCTCTCGGCTGTGGAGTTGGCCGACCTCTCGGCGGCGAAGGCGGTGGAGGGATACAAGAAGTCGAAGGACTTCTATAATGATATAGCCATGGCCACCATCCGCATCTGGCACGAGGCCCTCGACGCCGTTTAGGCCTGGATGCCGGAGTTCGCCGACGAAGAGCTTCGGGCCGAATTCCCCCTCGCAGACGCCAATGAGCAGGGGGAAGATATCCCTGATGAGGTAGTGGCCGAGGACCTTGCTCGTCTCGTGGTGGATGTCAAGGATCCCGAGGTCGCGCCAGGCCCCGAGGCTTAAAGCCCCCGTCTTCCTCCTCTTTTTATTTCGCTGCTTCTAGAATTTTGTAAGCCTCCGGGCAATCTGTAAGGATGGGGAGCCCAAAATACCCTTTGTAAAGACTCCGGCTTTGGTAATAAAACTTTTTGTTTCATCAGCTTGCACTTTTCCTTCTATTTATGAAGAATGCTCGTAAAATGTCCTTGCCTACACTGTTAGGCTTCCATGTCAGGTCAGCTATCTGTCTAGCGATCGTTCGTCGAGTTGATTTCGCCCACTTGTCAAGTGTGCCAAGCGCTTCTGAGAAGGAGGCATCTCCTCATCTCCATGGCCCCGAAGTCGAGGGGGGATCACTCAGACTCGGATAAACCTGATGTCTCTTGTTGGGGCTTCGGATCCTGAAGGATAGCCGAGCATGGGTCGGGCTCGACTGCCTCTGGGAGGGCTTTGGATCCCTGTCGGTTATGGTAGGAAGCTACCAGCCGGGGATAGCCGAGCAGGGTAGCTGCTGAGTTACCTCTAAGGAGGACTTTGATCCTCAGCGTTGGAGGGGCCGTAGGGGGCCTGCTGAGGATAACCGGCCAGAGAAGCTGCGCAGTCGCCTCTTGGTGAGGGCCTTGATCCCTGGCGTGTGAGTAGGAAAGCTACCGGCCAGGGATGACCGAGCAGGGTAGCTTCTCGGTTGCCTCTTGAGAGGGCTTTGATCCTTAGCGTTGGAGGGGCTGTAAGAAGCCTACTAAGGATAACCGGGCAGTGAAGCTGCGCGGTTGCCTCTCGATGAGGGCTTTGATCTCTGGTGTCTTGGGTAGGCAACCACCAGCCGGGGATGATCGAGCGGGGTAGCCGCTCAGATGCCTCTTGCGAGGGCTTCGATCCCTGGCGTCATGGGTAGGGAGCTACCAGCCGGAGATGACCGAGCAGGGTAGCCGCTCGGTTGCGTCTTGCGAGGGATTTGATCCTTCAGGATGGGGACCGAGCAGGGTTGCTGCCCAGTGCCTCTTGGCGAGGACTTTGATCCCTGTCAGTTGTGGTAGAAAGCTACCAGCCGGGGATAGCCGAGCAAGGGTTGGGCTCGACCGCATCAAAAGAGGGCTTTGGTCTTTAGCGCGGGAGGGGCTGTAAGAAGCCTACCAAGGACCCTTGGCCGGGCAGGGTACTTCCCGGTGCCTCTTGGAGAGGGCTTTTGTCCTGAAGGATAGCCGAGCGCGGGTCGGGCTCGACTTCCTCTAGGAGGGCTTTGGAACCCTGTCGGTTGTGGTAGGAAGCTACCAGCCGGGAATAGCCGAGCAGGGTAGCTGCTGAGCTGCCTCTAAGGAGGACTTTGATCCTCAGCATTGGAGGAGCCGCAGGAGGCCCGCTGAGGATAACCGGGCAAGGTAACTGCGCGGTTGCCTCTTGGCGAGGGCTTTGATCCCTGGAGTTGCGAGTGGGGAAGCCACCGGCCAGGGATAGCCGAGCTGGGTAGCTGCTCGGCTGCCTCTAAGGAGGACTTCGATCCTTAGAGTTGGAGGGGCCGTAGGAGGCCCGCTAAGGATAACCGGGCAGTGGAGCTGCGCGGTTGCCTCTTGGCGAGGGCTTTGATCCCTGGCGTTGCGTGTAGGGAAGCTACCGGCCAGGGATAGCTTAGCATGGTAGATGCTGTTAGTTATATGTATGCCCTAGAGGCCATTACTGTATATTGGATGTATATTGTAGTGGATGCTGGGACATATATAGGTAGGACTTTCTTGCTCGACATGATAGTACGCTATCTGGTTGCTCTTTATCTTAACATGTATATTTTCTGTCTCTCTGATTACATGTTGATAAAGCCCTTAGGATGTGTACTCGACTTCCAGGACTATGATGCAGATCATACTAGTGGGGCATGGGTAGTCAATGAGTACATCCTTCATTGTTCCTAGTCGTGGGAATATCGAGACGGGGCATCGATATTCCAGAGTAGACTAGCGTATATCTTCTCGACCCATGCGATGGGCGATGGATGATCCCATATCCATTGGTGTTTGACATCGGAGATGGTATGCGGGTGCTCAGTGGAGACTGGGTACACTGAACGGACTCGCCGAGAACTCCCAGATGGTATTATACCTCAGGTCAGATGGCAGTTCTCTGGTGACACTGGTACAGCTTAGTCTGTTGACCCGAGATCGTCATAGAGTCTTGTGTGTCTCCCACTGTGCTTTGATTTCCACCCTACCACGGCTCTACTGAGTTGTACAAACAGGTGGTTATTGGGTACAGTCCCGATTCACATGGAGGCAATGAGCGATAGGAGGGGATTCATCTCTCCCGGTATTGGGGGTTGATGCTGCGCTATGCTCGACTGGCCATAACAGGAAATCCCTGGCCAGGGTTGCAGTGATATACTGGTAAGAGTTATCAGTAGTTTCACGAATGTTATGGACCTCACGTCGGCATGACTTATCAAGCTACTGGGGTCTGACGTTTACCACCCCTAGGCGAGATATGCGACATATCAGACGAACAGACCGGACTGTACGGTAAGTGTTACTGGTTGGATTCACAGGAGTATGAGTGGGCTTGCTCGTCGATCTTCTGATCGCTCAATACCCGGGTGGTCGTTACGTTTAGCAGACCGCTTGCGGCTTGTGGGTGTTTGATATGATCATCATCTGCTGCCGGCGTATTGACGAGTCTTTAGAGTCCTACACAGAGGTTTCCTGGCTCAAGCGAAACGAAATAGGAGCGCATATGAGATATGTGCGGGACCGAGAATAATGCGTGTATGTGATACCGTATTTCATTCTCGCGATGAATGTGTCAAATGGTTGTATGCGATATAACCTAGTTATCGAATCAAGGATTGATTCGATAAGCCGATACATTGGATACTAGCCGGTTATATGCGATATGACCGGATCATTGAATCAAGTGTTGATTTAATGATTTAATGTATAATTATATATTTGATATATTACTTTGCATTAACTAGTATTGGTTCACTTTAAATGGATTTTCTCACTTAAAATGCACAAGTTGTATATGTGATATACTTTTGTGCACAAGATTGTATCATGTTTGATGATACATGCAAGCTAGGGTTAGTGTAAAGAATGTACCATGGTTAAACTAATGGTTAGGGTTTTGTTTTTCCATTTACTTATTTATCTTATTCATTTTGGAAAAGATGAGAAAAGAATGGTTGCTATTTTTGTTTTTAGTTGAAGTTTCTTGAAACTTTGACTAAGTCACCATTCTTATCTCATCCTCAACCCTAACCATTCAAGTTAACCATGGTCCATTCTCTACAACTAACCAAGGGTTAATATATGATAAGTATTGATTTATTTATCTCATTATTAATTCTTATCATATCATCTTCTTCTTCATCTTCAACTTGAAGAAAGCTTGCACCATCAATGGCAACTAGCCATAATGAGTGAGAAATCCAAATCTAAAGTCTACCCACTTCCTATTTCTTCATTCTCTACCTCTTGCCAAGTTGTATAGGGTGTTTCCTTCACAAGTTTTCAAGGCTTGGTGAAGTTGGAGCTTGTTCTTGTGATGCCTCGACGTAGATCATCTTCGGCATCGAACCGACGATCAAGCCCGCCCATTCTTCGATGATGCCAATGCTAGAGTCATGAGTTCGATTTGGACAGTGGAGGGAGATCATCGCGGATCTTAGGAAGTGGTGGACCGGATCTACAAAGGTTGTAGTCACTTTCCTTTAGCTATATTTCTGTTTACTTGCTTGCTTTGCCTATACTTCTAGCCAACGATCCGTTCTAGGTTTTCTCGGCACCGTAATTTTTAGAAATTGGCATGTTTGATCACTTGCAAGACTTCATTAGAGTGCCTAGGAACCCTACAGTGGTATCAGAGCCTAGCTAGAGCCTTAGGCGAAGTCCAGACGGAATTAGAACTCCGATCGAATCAAAACCCAAACCCTAATATTGCTCTCTGGACTTTTTCTGAAATCGTGGTTTTTTCGAAATTAAAAATATGCAGAAAATCCAGCAGGGAATTCTAAGAATTACGATGCAAAAATATTTCAATGATACCTCTATTGCACGGCGGAACCGCGGCAGAAGCCTGGCTTCTGCGGCGGTTCCGCGGTCACGTGACTTGATTGGCCTTCAAACTTTGCACAGTAATTCATATTTTCTGGTGCTGGTTTTCCTGGGAATATTTTAATATTTATTCCAGAGTTGTATTTTCTGGGTTGTATTGGGGACTCGGTGTATTCGATCGGACTGTCTAATTTTTGTCGGTGTGCTTTTCCGGGTATTTTTAGAATATGTTAAAAAGTTCGACCGGATATAAATACCCACTTTTTCCCCTGCCGGAAAATTTCCAATTGTTGGATTTTTCCGTAGTTTAACGACGTTCTAAGTAGTGCAAGTAACGCGATGGACCCTCTAGAAGACAACAAACCTTAACTCGATTATGTGACCGTCTTGAACTGCCCTTTGAACCTTCGGGTTTGGGGCAGTACGGCGTGCCACATGTGAGGCGTTGGCTTGACCTTTCTACGGCTGGACCGTTGGTACTGAGGCACGAACTGAATGTTGTTAGACTTATTTCATGTGTTGAGCTGTATTGGGAAAACTTGGGTGTTCGATTGTTCGATCGAAAAGTTTAGCATTTTCTATTTATCCGGAATGTGATACAATACTTGGAATTCGCAAAGAGTTATGAGATGACTTGAATGAATGTTATAAACATAGCACTTTAGTCTCACTTGATCGGTTGCCACGGAATTTTGATGTGATCAAAAGTCCGTCGCAATCACGTAGCGTACGCGGATACTCGCCGGGTAAACTTAATAGACAGCCTCACTCCATAGCCCCGACCAAGTGACTGTAGGAGAACCCCGTCGCCGAAAGCATCCTTTTGGGTGCTCGCGTTAGCGGTGTTCCGCCTTGGTGCACTTTGTCGACGGCGTCGGGGGTGCGGCCGTCTACTGAAGTTTGCGACGAGCATTCGATCAGAATGTCGAGAATCCTGTTGAATTGCCCGACTTGATATTGAAAAGAGTTTTCGATAATGAGACTAAAATACGGGGTTTATAATTGTTAGGCATGCGATGTCTAAGGAATTCATTTGATTGGGCATGCGATGTCTAAAGAGGTTGCGGATTCCAACTGTTGTAGTTTTACACTTTCTTTTCTGTGACCGTAAGTGTAATATGTGATATCGCCGGTTTCGTTGCTATATGTCAACGACAATTGGGATGGACATATTTACTTACGTTGATGACATGTGATGTTATGTGTTGCTGGATATGTTATATTGGATCGTCGTGTTTGAATAGCCGGGGGTTTTTATGTGAGATGAGTGTTTTTCATTTTCATTCATGTAAAAACTTGTATGTAATATTCTTTTATTGGGGAACTTCCAGGTTGCGGATGTTGTCACCATTTGTATATTATTTACTTTTCCGCATTAGGATAGACCCAAGGAGGGGAGCACAAGTAACCGGGTTCTGGGGTCCAGTGGGAGACCAACTCGAGGAGTCGAGTCCGGGTCTCCTAACCCTAGAATTGGTAGGGTTGCTTGCCGCTCTCGTAGGGGTCTAGGGGTGTGGGATTGGCTATTCATCACGACCGTGGAATCCGTGTTTTATACTGGCTCGTATTGAAAACACGGACGTCCTAGTATATCCAATATTTCATATGTTTCTTCTGCTGCGTTATCTGTGATGTGATCATGTGATGTTCTGTGATAGATATAGTATATAGTATATATGATATATTATATAGACGTTGCTTATGTTTTACACCCGCGCTAGCCCTGCCTCGCTCTGGCGTTAGTTACCTAACCTAACGGTGCAGACGGGACATCGAGGCGAATGCGGATGGCATAAGCGTACGTTATATTTATCTGTGATGGTTAGGTAAACTTAAATGATGTGATATTCATTAATGAGATTAATGAAAGAAAATAAACCTAATTGATGTTGTAGAATCGAATTTCAAAATAAAAACAGGTAGCTACAGTTCTTGCTTTGCATCAAGGTGTTCCTTGTAGAACATCCTGCACCTTATTCGATAGGGAAAGGACCGAGATCCCTTCACCGGGAGTGACTCCTTTAGCAATAACTGGCAGATGCTACATCACTCGGTTTGTCTTTGATCGCTTCTATAGTTTCCGCTTTGCACAGTGATATATATGATATATCCCGCACCTCATTCGACGAGGAAAGGGCCGACGATCCCTTCACCGGGAGTGACCCCTTTAGCAAAATTAGAAAAGCCTCGAAAACATTCCATTTAAAAACCATTTGTGTAACGTTTTGAAAATCGTTTCGGTGAAATTTCGAAAAATCGGCAAAATAAGGGGGTTTTCTGTAAAAAGTCAAAATACAATTATCTTATTATAAAAATTAAATATACATATTCTAGCTATGTAATTGCTATTATTTGGTGTTTATTGAGCCGCTGGTGAAATTTCAAATTTTCTGAAAAAATATTATTTTATTATTATTTTAAGCCGTCACTAATACATTTAATTAGGGAAAATTACAAATTGGAATGAGTTGAAACAAATTTTGTGCATCATAAAACATTAAATAAAATTTTATCATGTGGTTTTTGGAACGAAATCATTTGCCAAAACGGTTTAGAAATTATTGAGGAAAAAAGGCTTTTTTTTTAGCGTAAATGGATATTTGGGGTATTGTATTTATCATTTTTCATTACCCCACACCTGTACCCACACCCACACACCCCCACTTACTCCTCCTCATGGCTGAATTCAGCAGCCTCCATTTATTTTCCCCACTTGAATTTCAAAGGAAAGAAATGAAAGAAAAGAAAAGAAAATGGAGAAATGAGGTAGACCTTTGACCTTGAATTGACTTTGACTTCTTCCCCCACTTTCTCTACCTCCCTCTCTCTCCTCTCCCACTCCCATTCCAGCAGCCCCCCTCCTACAGCAGCAGCAGCATCCCCCCCAATCCCCTTCTCTTTTCTCTTCAAACTTCATCAAAAATTGCCTCAAATCCATCAAAAAAAATCCCAAATCCCAAAACCCAAATCAGACTCCTACCCATTTTAGCTTAGCCCGTATAGCATGGATCCTTGTGAAAAGAGAGCATTTTGGAAGGCCATGGATGCTTGTGGATCTTCATATGTTTTGGGTATAATTCTAAACATTTTTGTTGCTTAATTTGTTACTAATTTCTTAAGCTAATTTAATTAAGTGTTAATTTGGATATGTGAGTTTAATTGCAAGTTTTGGAATTCAAGTTATGAATTTGAATGCAAGTTAGGGTTTTGTAAAATTGGTGTATGGTTGTGTGTTATATTTAGGCTTTTTGTCATGTTAATACAAGATTAGTAGCTAGTGCTAATGGTTAGTTTAAAAAAAATTGTGTTAATGTGCTAATTTGCCTACTAGATTTTTGAAATTGGTTAAATACTTGGGATTAAAAATGTGTTTAGGTTTTTCATGACTTCATTAACTTTATTAAGTGTGGTTTAATGTTTTAGATCATGCAAATCTAAGCTAGATTGTAGTTTGTGCATTTTTGCTTTGAAATTGTTAAAAAGGGTATTTTTGTAAACTAGAAAATTAGGGTTTTTGGAATTTAATGAGATTAAATTCCGTAAATTATTTCTATGACTTATTTAAGATATTTAATAAGTATATTGGCCGCTACATTCATTTAAACATCCTGTTTTGTACAAAAACGGCGAATTGTGCTTGCTAGATTTTCGGAAAAATGACTTTTCAAGTAAAATTGAGGTTTTTGTGAGTTTTAACCTAGTTTATATTAGAATTAGTGTTCGTGAATGTGCAAATGAGTGTGATTGGATTCTTCTCAATGGTTTGACGTTTGTACATCGACATCGAGGGTTGGTTTGACTATTCTTGCATGCGTAGACGATAGGTTTGGACCTATGCGTGATACGCGTGCCGATTTGATTTTCGTATGCCGTTTCGATTTCGAATTTAGTTTTAATGCGATATGGTGCATTATGATATGTAGGTACCCCCATGTGGACTTCGAGACGACAAGCAAGCGCGTGGCGACGTCGGTACCGGCTAGCGAAGACCAGGTGAGTAGATTTATATCTACGGGGAGAAGTCGGGTGGATGGCGTATAGCACCCCCGCAGTCCGTGGTGATGTATACGGATGCGTATATACACCAACAATTTATGATATGTTGTTAAGATTTATTATTGATGATTTTAGATGGATATTGGTGTTGGATTGGTGCATGGTTACGAAACCTTAGGTAATGGGTGCACTACACTTACACATACACACATATACATACTTGCATACATTCCTTATTTCATATGTGCGTGTATGGGAATATATTTATGTGTTCACATGGATATGGGACTATGTGTTCACATACGGATTGAGGATGATACTTGGGGTTGAGCTGAGTCGATGAGATTTGATTTGAGGCCGTGAGATCGGTGATATAGCAGGGTTCGTATCTTAGATACGACATGACGTTGTAGCGGGTCCTGGACGTAGTTTTTACACACGTGCATGCATACTTAGGCGATTTCAGTATTGTACTAGACGTAGATTAGTACCAGATCATGATATTGATAAAGAGGATACCAGGTAAATAGTATGATGAATGTGATTTTGACCCGTACCCAGAATTGGGGGATGCCGTACGACGGATTTACGTACGAGCTATATCTTGATGATTGATCTCGCACTCTTGACTTGGGATGTCTAATTATAGATATGGTATCGGATATGATATTATTGAGGCGGGATCACCGACTAATATATATAGAGGTATGTATATGTATCGACTCAGATGATAGGCGGTTTCCTTACCTGTAGTTCAGCTTGTTAGTTCAGCCGTATAGTTTAGTGTAGCTGTTAGATTAGATTAGACTCCTACCTATTTCAAAAACTAACGAATCGTCGGTATTTTAAAAGACATTCCAAGGGATCCTACGGATATTTCAAAAGACTCATCTTTTCATAAAAACATTGTAGCCCCTATTTTCAAAACCCCATGATTTGTGTTATTTCAAAAGGCACCATTTGTAGGATTTATATTAGATTATTACAGTTTAGTTATCGTTGTGTCTAGTATTCAGCTCCCGCTCATTTTTACTGTTCTCTCCGCATCGCATACTTATATTATAATTTCTTATTGCATTATTAATAGCATGTTGTTAGGACACCAGCACCATTACCGATGATGCGTATGTACCACGTACACCTACTTGCCGGCTCACACACATCTTCATCGGTAATTGCCATGTCACGTACACTTTAGAAAATATATTTGCTTGACTTAGCTTGTTAGTTAGTAGGTTGATATGATATTAGTGTACCTGGGTTATATTCCAGTTTAGACATTGTAGTTATTACTTGTCACTTCATGCATACTGTTATTCCATTGTTCATGCCTAGTTATTAATCATACATTACAACTTGGTTATTGACACCATATACATTCATTAGCATTGACATATGCACTTGTGATGACTTCTTGAGATTTATGATATTTCTGGATTTGGGGGGAAAGCCGCAAAATTTCTAAACTTATTAACCTTTTAAAATATGTAAATTGCGGTTTTCTAGTGATGTAAGTGTCGTCCACCATGAGTTTGCTGTGGTTTTCGAGATCCGTGTCGAGGAGTGGAGGAACCGTCACGGGTACATGGTGGGCCCGGTATGGTACCCCGGGGCAAGATGAATCTTGTGTTGACGTTGAGCCTGGCAGGGGACAGATTACCTACCGGTGATATTACCCGACGCGTCGGATATCCGGAGGATACCGTCGTAGTCTTGAGATGGATGGTAGGGGCCGGTCTGGACTGACGGCGCCCTAGATATCGAGATTGAGACATTGATATTTCGAGACAGTGAGATTTATGTTTTGTGTCGATGCTAGACACTGTTGATACTGATTTCATTATGATACCTCAGTTTAAAAATACGAAGGAAATCTCACTAATTTATGAAAACAGTTCTTCATTTACATGTATTCTGTTTTCATGCATTCATACCTCATTCATATGATATATTGCTACCTGAGGCACTGACACGGGCACATGAGATTTCACTCGGTTAGATATTACCCTAGCCATTGTTATAGGCTGCTTGTTATGTATATTTTTTAAGGATATATTATGATCATTGACCTAGCTTGCGTTATTTATGCGATTTCTGTGCGTAGATGTTTTTCTATTCACGAGTTGGCAACTCACCCCCATTGTGCCCCAGTTTCTTGCAGGTTTTGCCGTACAGGTTTAATTACGGCTTTGCGGGCTCAGTTTCATTCGGGTGACTTGCTAGTAGGTGGGTTTTTCTTGTATCGTACCCATCATATTACCTTGTATAATATTATTCCGTTGTATCTAGTAAATTCCATCAACCAAACATGCATTTATTGAGATAGAGACCGGTGTTGTTTATTCTTTCGACCTTAGAGTCGCTCGTTATATTTCTGGTGGTTTTGAGTTTCCTTTTGAGTTTTGATCCTCGCCGTTGGCGTTGTATATTATATTGCTTGTGTGGTTGTGACCGTCGATTGACAAAGAGCTAGCTCCCGCTTGGGGATGCCTTTTTCTTGATTTCGTATACTATTCATGTTGTATCCCGTTTGGGGGCCAGTATTTACAAAGGAGACTCTGCCGAAATTTTCAGTAAATTTTTGATGTTTTTAAAAACCGCATAATTCGGCTTATGCTATTGAAACTACTTGCTTTAAGCTGGTTTTTCCTGCACTCTACTACTTTTCTTGGTTTGGATTTCTGGGTTTTCTGTTTACTTAGATTACGTACGCCTCGAGACATTCGTAGTTTAAGTGCCGGTCATGTTCCGTACTTTCGGGTCGTGACAAAGTTGGTATCAGAGCGTTAGGTTTTACCTTCGGAGCTTAGGATGACCCTTGGTTGATGGAATAGGTGACTAAAGTAGAGTGACGTACCGTTGGTATGTTCCGCGGCATATTTACGACACGCCACTCCACTTAAGAAGCCTTAGGATGTACATTTCCTTGTTCAGTATTATATTCCTTCCTGATCTAGCCTCATCGGTACTAGTTTGGTTTTGCTGCCACGATTACGGGCAGGGAGAGCTACGGCTAGAGTTGCGGTCAGCACGAGCTCGGCACGAATGAGGACTGACCAGGGCATGATTCCGGCGACACCCGATTATAGAGAGGTGTCTTTTGACTGTGTTTCCGCGCCACGAGTGTTTGGCGGATCGCCTTTATGAGGTTACTCGGATGTGCTGATCGACATTAGAGGATTGAGCTAATGATAGAGGCCAGCCAGATCTTGATGACCGTTGGTGTGTTGCTTATTCATGATGATCGAGGCACTGTTCGGCGTGCAGACGAGCGAGCCAGTTATTGCTGCGAACGACGAGGTATTTCCCCAGATGCTGGAGTTAGTGCAGCACGAGTTGTACTAAGAGATGATAGAAGGTCGCTAGTCATCGTGGATGAATGACTAGGACATGTGGATCGTTCGCCTAACCCGATGCGAGGTCATCAGATAGATTGATTCCAGCTAGAGACGACTTCACGTGGAGACGTTGGGAGTCGACAGAGACGATCGAATGTCAGAAACCTATTATTCCAAGTTTAAAGTAGTCGGAAATACATGCAGGCAATTCTATGGTCCCTCTAGAAGAATGAAACCCTAACTCGACTTAATGACCGTGTGAAAGCCTTTGAACCTTCGGGTTTGCGGCAGTTCTACGGCGCCATTAGTGAGGCTTGGGTTTGCCCTTCTACGGCTGGACCACCGATGCTGTGGTATGTACTCGATACTATTAAACTGTGCCCAAGAGGTTGAGCTCTTGGGGGATTATGAGGTTTTGACGACTCGATCGGATGGCTCGACTTAATTCGGATGCTAAGTGGTGAGATGCATTCTTGGGAGACTCCAGATACGAGGATAGCCGTTGGAGCTCAGTCCATGCAGCCGCGACGAGACGAGTCCAAAGCAGACGACATTAGAGAAAAGTGGAGTAAGAGGTTCGCACCAGATCTAGATGAGATGACGTTCCACTCCGCCGACATCAGAGAGGCGATGCGCATGCCGAGGCATGGTACTTGGACTTACCTTCCAGAAGGAGTCGCGATGAGTATGCAGTCGTTCCAGAGCATGATGCAGATATAGGAAAGGACAATGACTTCCGGACAGTTGGCAGAGACGAGACATGGAAGAGACCGTGAGCAGGATTCCTTCCAGGACACTGCTGCAATGATACTTGCACCCAGGATCAGATGTGTCACGTGCATTCAGAGAGCCAGAGGCCGACGCCAGTGATATGCTGCCTTGACAGGGCCGATGAGCCAATGGATTATGAGATTGGTAATCCACGGAGAAGACTTGGACCTAGGAGTGGTCATGTTACGCACACCAGTAGGCCAGAGTTCATGATCATCGACGAGACGTCCCACTAGTGACCGCGACAGTTGGCCCAAGATTCTTAGAGGATGCACTTGAGCGGTACTGTTCCACCATTATTGATTTCGATGTTTTGGGTGATTTATTCGTATGATTTGATTTTGATGATTGAGGATTTACGATCTTTGCACAGTGTTGCACTTGATATCGTTTTCGTGCTTTAGTTTCACATGTTTGTGATTTTATGGTTTTAAACAGTTGAGTTGATTTTGTGCGTATGCACGCACGCGATTTGGTTCCTGCACTCTGTATAGTTTATACATGCTGGCAGTGCAGTGACATGTATTTTGTGCACTTGGATACACTGGATTTCGATTTCGAGGGTGATGCTCGACATTTGTTTTGTGCATTTTATACACCGGATTGGATTTTTAGCGCCTGTTGGGCGCCTGTTACGAGATGCGATTTGGTGCACACCAGATGCACTAATTCGAGATTTTTCGTGCATGTCAGATGCACCTGATTTTGCTGTCAGGCACACACGTTGCCTACGACAGATGTTTCGTGCACACCCGATGCACTTAGATGTTGTTTCTGTGCGCATGTATGGCACATTCATGGATTTTGATTTTCGTGCGCACCAGACGCACGTAGCATTCATGTGCATATTTTGGGATTTATTTCGTATAGAGCAGTACGTTTTTATGATATTGCTATGTGATTTCGTACTGAGCAGGACTAGTCAGAGGACAGTATCTGAATATATTTTGCATGCATTGATAGTTATTGAGGGGATTTCCAAAAAGCGAGCTATAGCCTCAGTATTTACCTACGTGTCTGATATGACACGAAATGTTTAAAACAAGGAGACCCTTCTAAATTGTTTCCAAAACGGCGGAACGTACATTTCAAACAAAGGTATATATGTATATAGTTATTTCCTTATGATAGACGTCCGCCACTGTGCAGTGTTATACGCGTGCACAGCGACTTTAAGAGATTTGGCATGCATTTCCTTCAGATACTTACATATATAGATTCGATATTTACATGTATAGTTTTGAGTTATGGCATATTGGTTTTGATTTGGATTTGGCATTGATGTCTTCTCCATGACTCCGATGATTGCGGGATGCTTGACGGAGTTTCGATTTGAGTTATATGCTCATTTTTCAAGCGCATGCGCTGCGCTACGATTTGTTTTATGTAGTTACAATTTCGGAGCCCCGACGACTTGATGGTTTTTCTTAGATGTTTTAGTATTTGGGGGAGTTTGAATTTAAATTCGGGGACCGAATTTCTTTAAGGGGGGAAGATTGTAACGTTTTGAAAATCGTTTCGGTGAAATTTCGAAAAATCGGTAAAATAAGGGGGTTTTCTGTAAAAAGTCAAAATACAATTATCTTATTATAAAAATTAAATATACATATTATAGCTATGTAATTGCTATTATTTGGTGTTTATTGAGCCGCTGGTGAAATTTCAAATTTTCTGAAAAAATATTATTTTATTATTATTTTAAGCCGTCACTAATACATTTAATTAGGGAAAATTACAAATTGGAATGAGTTGAAACAAATTTTGTGCATCATAAAACATTAAATAAAATTTTATCATGTGGTTTTTGGAACGAAATCATTTGCCAAAACGGTTTAGAAATTATTGAGGAAAAAAGGTTTTTTTTAGCGTAAATGGATGTTTGGGGTATTGTATTTATCATTTTTCATCACCCCACACCCGTACCCACACCCACACACCCCCACTTACTCCTCCTCATGGCTGAATTCAGCAGCCTCCATTTATTTTCCCCACTTGAATTTCAAAGGAAAGAAATGAAAGAAAAGAAAAGAAAATGGAGAAATGAGGTGGACCTTTGACCTTGAATTGACTTTGACTTCTTCCCCCACTTTCTCTACCTCCCTCTCTCTCCTCTCCCACTCCCATTCCAGCAGCCCCCCTCCTACAGCAGCAGCCCCCCCCCCCAATTCCCTTCTCTTTTCTCTTCAAACTTCATCAAAAATTGCCTCAAATCCATCAAAAAAAATCCCAAAACCCAAATCCGACTCCTACCCATTTTAGCTTAGCCCGTATAGCATGGATCCTTGTGAAAAGAGAGCATTTTGGAAGGCCATGGATGCTTGTGGATCTTCATATATTTTGGGTATAATTCTAAACATTTTTGTTGCTTAATTTGTTACTAATTTCTTAAGCTAATTTAATTAAGTGTTAATTTGGATATGTGAGTTTAATTGCAAGTTTTGGAATTCAAGTTATGAATTTGAATGCAAGTTAGGGTTTTGTAAAATTGGTGTATGGTTGTGTGTTATATTTAGGCTTTTTGTCATGTTAATACAAGATTAGTAGCTAGTGCTAATGGTTAGTTTAAAAAAAATTTGTGTTAATGTGCTAATTTGCCTACTAGATTTTTGAAATTGGTTAAATACTTGGGATTAAAAATGTGTTTAGGTTTTTCATGACTTCATTAACTTTATTAAGTGTGTTTTAATGTTTTAGATCATGCAAATCTAAGCTAGATTGTAGTTTGTGCATTTTTGCTTTGAAATTGTTAAAAAGGGTATTTTTGTAAACTAGAATATTAGGGTTTTTGGAATTTAATGAGATTAAATTCCGGAAATTATTTCTATGACTTATTTAAGATATTTAATAAGTATATTGGCCGCTACATTCATTTAAACATCCTGTTTTGTACAAAAACGGCGAATTGTGCTTGCTAGATTTTCGGAAAAATGACTTTTCAAGTAAAATTGAGGTTTTTGTGAGTTTTAACCTAGTTTATATTAAAATTAGTGTTCGTGAATGTGAAAATGAGTGTGATTGGATTTTTCTCGATGGTTTGACGTTTGTACATCGACATCGAGGGTTGGTTTGACTATTCTTGCATGCGTAGACGATAGGTTTGGACCTATGCGTGATACGCGTGCCGATTTGATTTTCGTATGCCGTTTCGATTTCGAATTTAGTTTTAATGCGATATGGTGCGTTATGATATGTAGGTACCCCCATGTGGACTTCGAGACGACAAGCAAGCGCGTGGCGACGTCGGTACCGGCTAGCGAAAACCAGGTGAGTAGATTTATATCTACGGGGAGAAGTCGGGTGGATGGCGTATAGCACCCCCGCAGTCCGTGGTGATGTATACGGATGCGTATACACACCAACAATTTATGATATGTTGTTAGGATTTATTATTGATGATTTTAGATGGATATTGGTGTTGGATTGGTGCATGGTTACGAAACCTTAGGTAATGGGTGCACTACACTTACACATACACACATATACATACTTGCATACATTCCTTATTTCATATGTGCGTGTATGGGAATATATTTATGTGTTCACATGGATATGGGACTATGTGTTCACATACGGATTGAGGATGATACTTGGGGTTGAGCTGAGTCGATGAGATTTGATTTGAGGCCGTGAGATCGGTGATATAGCAGGGTTCGTATCTTAGATACGACATGACGTTGTAGCGGGTCCTGGACGTAGTTTTTACACACGTGCATGCATACTTAGGCGATTTCAGTATTGTACTAGACGTAGATCAGTACCAGATCATGATATTGATAAAGAGGATACCAGGTAAATAGTATGATGAATGTGATTTTGACCCGTACCCAGAATTGGGGGATGCCGTACGACGGATTTACGTACGAGCCATATCTTGATGATTGATCCGCACTCTTGACTTGGGATGTCTGATTATAGATATGGTATCGGATATGATATTATTGAGGCGGGATCACCGACTAATATATATAGAGGTATGTATATGTATCGACTCAGATGATAGGCGGTTTCCTTACCTGTAGTTCAGCTTGTTAGTTCAGCCGTATAGTTTAGTGTAGCTGTTAGATTAGATTAGACTCCTACCTATTTCAAAAACTAACGAATCGTCGGTATTTTAAAAGACATCCCAAGGGATCCTACGGATATTTCAAAAGACTCATCTTTTCATAAAAACTCCGTAGCCCCTATTTTCAAAACCCCATGATTTGTGTTATTTCAAAAGGCACCATTTGTAGGATTTATATTAGATTATTACAGTTTAGTTATCGTTGTGTCTAGTATTCAGCTCCCGCTCATTTTTACTGTTCTCTCCGCATCGCATACTTATATTATAATTTCTTATTGCATTATTAATAGCATGTTGTTAGGACACCAGCACCATTACCGATGATGCGTATGTACCACGTACACCTACTTGCCGGCTCACACACATCTTCATCGGTAATTGCCATGTTACGTACACTTTAGAGAATATATTTGCTTGACTTAGCTTGTTAGTTAGTAGGTTGATATGATATTAGTGTACCTGGGTTATATGCCAGTTTAGACATTGTAGTTATTACTTGTCACTTCATGCATACTGTTATTCCATTGTTCATACCTAGTTATTAATCATACATTACAACTTGGTTATTGACACCATATACATTCATTAGCATTGACATATGCACTTATGATGACTTCTTGAGATTTATGATATTTCTGGATTTCGGGGGAAAGCCGCAAAATTTCTAAACTTATTAACCTTTTAAAATATGTAAATTGCGGTTTTCTAGTGATGTATGTGTCGTCCACCATGAGTTTGCTGTGGTTTTCGAGATCCGTGTCGAGGAGTGGAGGAACCGTCATGTAGCGTCTTGAAAAGTCGTTTTGGTGTTTTCCTGAAATTCGGTGAAAATTCGGTATTTTTCCGAAAACCGTCTTTCTCGTTATTTTGCAGTTTAGGGCTAATTATACTTAAAATGGATAGGTAATTGCTTGTTTTTAGTATCTAATGAGTTAATTATGAAATTCTGGTCGTTTAAAAATTTTCCCTAATTTTTCAATTTTTTAATATTATTTTAAGCCGGTAAGAAAATACATTAAATTAGTGATAAATACAAATTTTTCCGGGCTAATTTTAATCTCTAAAATTATGATAATTAAAAGCTAGTGGTAACATAAATTTTTAGTAATTTATTTTGATTTTTAACAAATTTTTATGATATGAAACGAATTTATTGAATTTTGAGCTAAAACTTGCAATTTTTGACTTGTAGGGGGTCTTTTTGCATAAAATTTCTTTTGTAAAACCCCTCTCTCTTTTCCCTCAGCCCTAGGACAGCCCCACCTTGGTCAAGTCCAGAAATTTCTGGCCTCATTTCCTTGTTTGCTTTCTTGAGTTGAATTAGGGGTTTATTGATTTATTTTAATTATAGTTGATAAGGTATGGTGCATTTGACTTTTGGAGACTTGACCATGACTTTCCCACTCACCCACACCCCTCCCCCATGCTCTCCTCTGGCCGAAACCTGTACACCCCTCCTCTTCATCTCTTTTCTTCTCATTTCCTCAAAATTCTTCAAGTTTAACACATCAAAATTTCAAATTAAAGCTTGCAAATTAAAACCCTCCTTCATCTTTCTTTTCCTTCACCTCCCGAGCTTGGATCTTGATGCTTGAGGCCATCATTTGGAGCAAAATTTATTCTTGCTAGATCTCAATTGAGGTATAATTTCCATCAACTTACTTTCTTTTTTGCTAAATTCCTTTAATTGTATGGTATTAGTGTTAAAAGTTAGCTAATTTCTAACCTTGTTTTTTAAAAAGAATAGTTTGTATTAAACTAGGGTTTTGAAGCCATGATAGTTAATTAAATTGTTTTGTAGTTAATCTAGTTGTTAATTAACTAATCTATATGGTTACCTTGTTTATGTAGTCTTCAAATTATGCTATTTAGTTAATTTTAGAAGTGTGATTTGGTTGTAAATTGTTGTTTTAGGAAAATCTAGAAAGGGTTAGTGTATGGAAATGGGTTGTGATGCATGATTAATGAGTTGAATTAAGGTTTAGAAACCATTATTTAGTTGTTTAGATCTAATTTGTTATCTAGTTGTTTTGCTAACCTAATCTAGAAGGTTAACTTGCTAATTGGGTTTGAAATTAGTGTTAGTTAAGTTTTTCTAGTATGGATTTTGATTTGCAATTGCTTTTGAGAAAAATCAAGAAAGGGTTGGTTGTGGAATTTAGGTTTTGGAGCATGGTTAATGTGTTGAAATTTTGTGTAGTGGTTATCTAATGATGTGACTTGGGTGATTATGCTAGATTGTAGTCGTTTTGTGGCAAATCGGCGATTTTTGGGCCGATTTTGGGATGCAAATGCTTACTAGTTTTGTTATAAAATTATGTGATGAATTATTTTTGATATCTTGATGATTGTAATGGCTTGTCCTACGACTTTTAGGATGCGTGAGTGCGGATTTTTGGGTAGTCGGGTTTTAGTTTTGCCGGGCGACCAAATCGGCGTTTTTTTGGCAGTTTTTGCGATTTTCGCGTGTGTTCCGCGCACTTTGTGCACGTTGTACCTAGCTAGCGAACGTTAGTAGTTTCGTTGGGGTTTTGCGTCGTTCTTGCTATGTAACCTTATGTTTGGTATTGATGTAAATTCCAGGTTCGGTCGCGGAGACGTCAGACGCGGCGCGAAAGGGGAAAGCGGTGATTGGACACAGCTAGCCAGGGATTCCGGTGAGTAGATGTAATATCTACGGGGGACTATCGTTGGATGGCGCAAGCCGCCCGATAGTTTTAGTAACTTACAAGATCCTTAGTAATGTTAGTAATTAGGGGTGAAATACTTAATTGACTATTTGCTGCATCCATACATTATATTGACATACCTATACGAAACCATTTTATAGGACACCTGCACCATTGCCAGGGTTTTTATATGCAGCACGAACACTATTCATGCTTACACACACACCCTGGTAATTGCCATGCCACCACACTAGATAACCTTTAATTTAAACCTTTTACTAATTGATACTTAAAACTTGTGCTATTGCCTTTAATTCCTTAAAATGAAACCGTAGGATTGCTATTCATGTGCATGTACTTCATCATATTAATTGTTCATGCTTAATCCATTAATCACACATCACAACTTGATTATTGATACCATATGCATTCATTATCACTGTTATATGCACTTATGAGGATTTCTTGAGATTTTATGATATTGCTGGATTTCGGGGGAAAGCCGCAAAATTTCTAAACTTATTATATTTTTAAAATATGTAAATTGCGGTTTTCTAGTAATGTAAGTGTCGTCCACCATGAGTTTGCTGTGGTTTTGGAAATCCGTGTCGAGGAGTGGAGGAACCGGCACGGGTACATGGTGGGCCCGGTAAGGTACCCCGGGGCAAGAGGAATGTGGTGTTGACGTTGAGCCTGGCAGGGGACGGATTACCTACCGGTGACTGTTTGGGACGGCGGATATCCAGAGGATACCGACCGTGGCCGCTAGATGATGAGATATTGATATTTGAGATGGGTCAGCCGGACGGCTGAGGCCAGACATACATTTATGAGATTTGAGACAGCTTTTGGGTGTCGTTGCTGGACACCGGTTCTCGTCGATTCTTTGAGTATTATGCTGGCATTCTAAAAAAGTTTCAAAAACAAAAAGAGATAAATGTTTCTTATATATACCCATTGAGACCTCAGATATTCATGTTGCATACATATTAGTACACTGATGTTGTATACACACCTGCTAGTGCATCCCGTCATACCTGTATTTTAGATGCTAGGATGCTTGTGTGCATGCATACGATAGCCTTTGTAGATGTTATTTATTACTCACGAGTTGGCAACTCACCCCCGTTGTGCCACAGTCTTTTGCAGGTCCGCTCCGTCAGTTCAGTAGCGGCGGGCGCACTTGTTCTTTTGCCTCTTTTGCCTGAGCTCGAGATTTGCTCATAGGTGGGTTATGTTATTATTTTTGTACCACCTTGTATATTCTTTGTATCTAGTATACTCCATCTACTATTTCTACCAGTATTATTGTACATTGACCTAAAAATGAGACTGTGAGGATTGTGGACTTTTATGCTGTATTTTGGGGTCGAGCTCACTTGAGTCGACATGTTGTTTTCTTATGCTTCATTATGATTATTATGCTTGTTGTCATTTTATATTGCGTGGGATTTATGACCGCCTTATGGCGAAGAGCTAGCTCCCGCTTGGGGATGCCCTATTTTGTTGGATTCGTATATATTTTGTTGTACCCATTTTGGGGGCCAGTATTTACAAAGGAGACTCTGCCGAAATTTTCGGAAAAATTGGTATTGTTTTTAAAAAGGGTTTTACATGACTTATTTGATAAACTCGCTTTCAACTGATTGGGTTTTCTTCACTCTTTTGCTTAATTGGTTTTGTTTTCTGGGCTTCGGCTTACTTACTTTACGGATGTCTTTAGACGTTTCGTAAACTTAAGTGCCAGTCACGTTCCGTACCCTGCGGGTCGTGACAAAGTTGGTATCAGAGCGATAGGTTTTACCTTTTTGAGTGTAGGATGACCCTTGGTAGATGGAGTAAGTGACTTATGCAGGGTAACGTAGCGTGCGTATGTCCACGGCAAACTTGCGATACGGTACTCCGCCTAAGTGACTTTAGGATATACTTGCTTGAAAAATTCCTTCTTCAATTCCGTGTATCCTATGATCCTATTGCACTGTTCTTACTGTCCTGTTTCCTGTACCAGTCACTATGCCGCCGAAGGCTACGAGGGCACAGAGGGCTGCCGCCAGAGACGAGATTCGAGCTGGCTCGTCCGAGACTAGGACTGAGCAGGGTGGTATGCCTACGCCATAGGGACAGACCGATCCACCTTCCCCAGGCCGTATGGATAGGCTCGAGACTGGTATGGAGGAGTTGCGACAGATGATGGGAGGCATGCAGGAGCTACGTCAGATGGTAGGATCCTTAGTTGCAGCCAGTCGTACACCGAGGCCGGATGACGTACCTACTACATCACAGACGACCATGATACCTGCTCCTACTACTACCACCGTGGCCATTCCGGTTTCGCTACAGGATTTCATGAGGCTGAGACCTCCAGTATTCACCGGCACCGAGGCAGCGGAGGACCCACAGACGTTCCTTGACAGTTTAGCCAGGATCTGCCGTTCGCTGAGATGTTCGGATGATCGATGGGTAGAGCTTGCGAGTTTCCGACTAGAGGGTCTCGCGTAGACATGGTGGGAGTCAGTCTTGAGAGGTCGAGCTGCAGGTCTGCCGCCTATGACTTGGGTCGAGTTTACAGCGGTCTTTCTAGCCCGTTTCCTTCCAGAGAGCGTTCGTGACGCCAGAGCTCGTAGCTTCGAGGCCTTAGTCAAGACACCTGGGATGACGGTGTCTGAGTATGACATCCAGTTTACACAGTTATCCCGATATGCTCAGTATTTGGTGGATACCGAGGAGAAGATGGTGAAGAGGTTCGTACAGGGACTTGATGCCCAGCTATATCTTGCCATTGGCGCCCAGCACTACGACACTTATTCAGCGGCTATGGATACGGCATTGCGGATGGAGGCACGCATATCACGGACTTCGGCCGTTTCTGGGCCGAAGAGGATGCGCACCGATGTACCGTCTCAGAGGCAGCGCGCCAGATTCTTTCCGAGAGATAGGCCTGGCAGAGGATTTGGGCGGGGACAGTTATATGGTTCTTATCCCCAGGGGCAGCAGCCGTCGCCAGGATGTTTTGGGTGCGGGAGTTTGCACCATCTCGTCAGAGACTGTCCGGTGAGACGACAGGGAGAGGCGACAGTTCCGCATGTGACCCTACCACCATCACCACCCCCTCCTCAGAGAGCCCTACTCCCTACCCCAGGCGATGCTCCACGCCAGTTAGGTGCACCGAGAGGCCGTGGACGCGGCGGTCCTGTTCAGAAAGGACGAGGAGGCAGAGGCCGAGGTCGAGGTCAGCCCGCTATCGGTGGAGGACAGGCCCGAGTTTTTACTTTGACACCGCAGGATGCGCAGGCATCCAATGCCGTTGTGACAGGTACCTTGCCAGTTTGTTCTTTCGACGCACGGGTATTATTCGACCCAGGTTCCACACATTCGTACGTCTCTACACACTTTGCACCGATGTTGGGCCGTGAGTCGTCGTCGTTAGATCATCCGCTTGTTGTTGTTACCCCGGTAGGCGAGTCGTTTGTCGCTCGTTTTGTTTTTCGTTTGTGTTCCGTTCGTATCGGGGAAAGGGATTCATCGGTTGATTTGATACTCCTCGATATGTTGGACTTTGATGTGCTTCTGGGCATGGATTGGCTAGCCACTTGTTATGCTTCGGTGGACTGCCGTGAGAAGGCAGTCAGATTTAGCTTTCCGGGAGAGCCAGTCCTTGTTATTCAGGGAGACCGCAGTGTCACCCTTCCCAGCTTAATTTCGTCTCTTCGCGCTGGTCAGCTCTTGCGGAAGGGATGTCAGGGATTCTTAGCGTTTGTTTGTGATACTCGAGCTGCAGAGGTTCCGTTGGACCGGGTCCCGGTAGTTTGTGAGTTCCCTGATGTTTTCCCTGATGAGCTACCTGGGCTACCGCCTGAGCGCGATGTTGAGTTCTGCATTGATTTGATTCCCGGTTCGGGGCCTATTTCTATACCGCCTTATCGGATGGCCCCGGCAGAGCTTCGAGAGCTGAAGGATCAGTTGCAGGATTTGTTAGATAAGGGGCTTATTCGACCGAGTGTTTCTCCGTGGGGTGCTCCGGTCCTGTTTGTCAAGAAGAAGGATGGAAGTTTGCGCTTATGTATCGACTACCGCCAGCTGAACAAAGTTACCGTTCGGAACAGATATCTGTTGCCACGCATTGATGATTTGTTCGACCAGCTTCAGGGTGCGGGGTATTTTTCGAGGATCGACTTGCGATCAGGATACCATCAGCTGCGAGTTCGACAGGAGGATATACCGAGGACAGCTTTCCGCACGCGCTACGGCCACTACGAGTTTTTGGTGATGTCGTTCGGACTCACCAACGCCCCAGCAGCATTTATGGATTTGATGAACCGTACATTCAGGCCGTATCTTGACTTGTTCATCATCGTGTTTATCGACGATATCTTGGTGTACTCCCGGAGCAGAGAGGAGCACGAGCAGCACTTGCGGATTACGTTACAGACTCTGAGGGAGCACCAGCTGTTCGCGAAGTTCTCCAAGTGTGCCTTCTGGCTGGACAGCGTCGGATTCTTAGGTCACGTGGTTACGAGAGACGGCATTTGTGTGGACCTGAAGAAGATTGAGGCTGTTCAGCAGTGGCCCCGACCTACATCGGTTACTGAGATCCGTAGTTTTCTAGGCTTGGCGGGCTACTACAGGCGTTTTGTTCAGGACTTCTCCCGTATAGCTGCACCGTTGACCGGTTTGACCCGGAAGGGAGTTCCTTTCGTCTGGACGGAGGAGTGCGAGCGCAGTTTTCAGCAGCTGCGGACATGTTTGACTACGGCGCCGGTATTATCTTTGCCTTCGGGATCAGGCGGATTTGTTGTCTACTGTGATGCTTCACGAGTGGGATTAGGATGCGTATTGATGCAGCATGGCCGGGTGATCGCTTATGCTTCTCGGCAGTTGAAGAAGCATGAACAGAACTACCCCACTCATGATTTGGAGATGGCTGCAGTGGTCTTTGCACTGAAGATTTGGCGACATTACCTATACGGCGAGTCGTGTCAGATATTCACCGATCACAAGAGCTTAAAGTACATATTTCAGCAGCGAGACCTGAACCTCAGACAGCGGCGTTGGATGGAGTTGGTGAAAGACTACGACTGCGAGATCTTATATCACCCAGGCAAGGCGAATGTGGTGGCAGATGCGTTGAGTAGGAGGCCCGGGGGTAGTCTATCCTTTTTGCGCGCAGTTCAGAGGCAGTCGTCAGCAGATTGGCAGATGTTATGCGACAGCCGAGTTGAGTTCGAGTTCACTCAGACAGGGGGACAGCTCGCGCATGTTCGTGCACGCCCACAGTTGCTTGACCGTATATACGAGGCACAGCGCAGTGACGACCGTTGCTCAGAGATCATGGCACAGATGGGACAGGGCAGATTTTCCGAGTTCGTGGTTGACGATCAGGGGATTTTACGATATGGATCTAGACTGTGCGTACCAGATGCTGATGGATTGCGGCGCGACATTCTTGAGGAGGCACACCGATCAGTGTATAGTGTCCACCCCGGTTCCACCAAGATGTACCATGATATGAGAGAGACCTACTGGTGGGACGGGATGAAGAGGGACATTGCGGAGTTCGTTTCGAGATGCCTGACTTGTCAGCAAGTCAAGGCCGAGCACCAGAGGCCCGCAGGAGAGCTACAGCCGTTACCCATTCCAGAGTGGAAATGGGAACAGATTTCGATGGACTTCGTTGTGGGTCTACCCAGGACCAGTCGAGGGTACGACTCCATCTGGGTGATCGTGGATAGATTGACGAAAGCGGCTCACTTCCTGCCAGTGAAGACGACTTTCAGCTTCGCTCAGTATGCTCAGCTCTATATTGACGAGATCGTGCGACTACATGGCGTACCGACTTGTATCGTGTCAGATCGAGGCACTCAGTTCACCAGCCGACTTTGGCAGAGACTTCAGGAGGCTTTGGGCACTCGTTTGAGCTTCAGCACAGCGTTTCATCCGCAGACCGACGGACAGTCAGAGCGGACCATTCAGACTCTCGAGGACATGCTCAGAGCGTGCGTTTTAGACTTTGGTGGTAGCTGGGATCATCATTTACCTCTAGTGGAGTTCTCCTACAACAACAGCTTCCAGGATACTATTCAGATGGCACCTTTCGAGGCATTGTATGGGAGGAGATGCAGATCGCCCGTCTGTTGGACAGAGCTCAGCGAGAGCAGCATTTTGGGGCCGCAGCTTGTTGAGGAGACGACAGCGAAGATACAGTTGATCCGAGACCGGATGAGAGCGGCTCAGAGCAGGCAGAAATCGTATGCGGACAGGCGCCGTCGCAGATTAGAGTTCGCAGTTGGCGACCATGTTTTTCTGAAAGTCTCTCCGATGAAGGGCGTGATGCGTTTTAGGCGAAAGGGGAAGCTTAGCCCTAGATTCGTAGGTCCCTTCGAGATCCTTGAGCGTGTTGGCGCTGTTGCTTATCGTTTGGCTCTTCCTCCCAGCTTTCCCGATGTTCACCCCGTCTTCCATGTTTCGATGCTCCGCAAGTACCTTCACGACCCTTCGCATGCGATTCAGCACCCGACAGTCCAGCTAGAGCGCGACCTTTCTTTTGCAGAGCAGCCGGTGGCCATCCTGGATCGGCAGGTGAAGAAGTTGAGGTCGAAGATTATACCAACCGTCAAGGTCCTTTGGCGTAGCCCGAGCAGCGAGGAGGTTACCTGGGAGACCGAGGGCGAGATGAGGAAGAAATATCCCCATCTCTTCGAAGGTACGCGTAGCTATATTTTTAAATTCGGGGACCGAATTTCTTTAAGGGGGGAAGATTGTAGCGTCTTGAAAAGTCGTTTTGGTGTTTTCCTGAAATTCGGTGAAAATTCGGTATTTTTCCGAAAACCGTCTTTCTCGTTATTTTGCAGTTTAGGGCTAATTATACTTAAAATGGATAGGTAATTGCTTGTTTTTAGTAGCTAATGAGTTAATTATGTAATTCTGGTCGTTTAAAAATTTTCCCTAATTTTTCAATTTTTTAATATTATTTTAAGCCGGTAAGAAAATACATTAAATTAGCGATAAATACAAATTTTTCCGGGCTAATTTTAATCTCTAAAATTATGATAATTAAAAGCTAGTGGTAACATAAATTTTTAGTAATTTATTTTGATTTTTAACAAATTTTTATGATATGAAACGAATTTATTGAATTTTGAGCTAAAACTTGCAATTTTTGACTTGTAGGAGGTCTTTTTGCATAAAATTTCTTTTGTAAAACCCCTCTCTATTTTCCCTCAGCCCTAGGACAGCCCCACCTTGGTCAAGTCCAGAAATTTCTGGCCTCATTTCCTTGTTTGCTTTCTTGAGTTGAATTAGGGGTTTATTGATTTATTTTAATTATAGTTGATAAGGTATGGTGCATTTGACTTTTGGAGACTTGACCATGACTTTCCCACTCACCCACACCCATCCCCCATGCTCTCCTCTGGCCGAAACCTGCACACCCCTCCTCTTCATCTCTTTTCTTCTCATTTCCTCAAAATTCTTCAAGTTTAACACATCAAAATTTCAAATTAAAGCTTGCAAATTAAAACCCTCCTTCATCTTTCTTTTCCTTCACCTCCCGAGCTTGGATCTTGATGCTTGAGGCCATCATTTGGAGCAAAATTTATTCTTGCTAGATCTCAATTGAGGTATAATTTCCATCAACTTACTTTCTTTTTTGCTAAATTCCTTTAATTGTATGGTATTAGTGTTAAAAGTTAGCTAATTTCTAACCTTGTTTTTTAAAAAGAATAGTTTGTATTAAACTAGGGTTTTGAAGCCATGATAGTTAATTAAATTATTTTGTAGTTAATCTAGTTATTAATTAACTAATCTATATGGTTACCTTGTTTATGTAGTCTTCAAATTATGCTATTTAGTTAATTTTAGAAGTGTGATTTGGTTGTAAATTGTTGTTTTAGGAAAATCTAGAAAGGGTTAGTGTATGGAAATGGGTTGTGATGCATGATTAATGAGTTGAATTAAGGTTTAGAAACCATTATTTAGTTGTTTAGATCTAATTTGTTATCTAGTTGTTTTGCTAACCTAATCTAGAAGGTTAACTTGCTAATTGGGTTTGAAATTAGTGTTAGTTAAGTTTTTCTAGTATGGATTTTGATTTGCAATTGCTTTTGAGAAAAATCAAGAAAGGGTTGGTTGTGGAATTTAGGTTTTGGAGCATGGTTAATGTGTTGAAATTTTGTGTAGTGGTTATCTAATGGTGTGACTTGGGTGATTATGCTAGATTGTAGTCGTTTTGTCGCAAATCGGCGATTTTTGGGCCGATTTTGGGATGCAAATGCTTACTAGTTTTGTTATTAAATTATGTGATGAATTATTTTTGATATCTTGATGATTGTAATGGCTTGTCCTACGACTTTTAGGATGCGTGAGTGCGGATTTTTGGGTAGTCGGGTTTTAGTTTTGCCGGGCGACCAAATCGGCGTTTTTTTGGCAGTTTTTGCGATTTTCGCGTGTGTTCCGCGCACTTTGTGCACGTTGTACCTAGCTAGAGAACGTTAGTAGTTTCGTTGGGGTTTTGCGTCGTTCTTGCTATGTAACCTTATGTTTGGTATTGATGTAAATTCCAGGTTCGGTCGCGGAGACGTCAGATGCGGCGCGAAAGGGGAAAGCGGTGATTAGACACAGCTAGCCAGGGATTCCGGTGAGTAGATGTAATATCTACGGGGGACTATCGTTGGATGGCGCAAGCCGCCCGATAGTTTTAGTAACTTACAAGATCCTTAGTAATGTTAGTAATTAGGGGTGAAATACTTAATTGACTATTTGCTGCATCCATGCATTATATTGACATACCTATACGAAACCATTTTATAGGACACCTGCACCATTGCCAGGGTTTTTATATGCAGCACGAGCACTATTCATGCTTACACACACACCCTGGTAATTGCCATGCCACCACACTAGATAACCTTTAATTTAAACCTTTTACTAATTGATACTTAAAACTTGTGCTATTGCCTTTAATTCCTTAAAATAAAACCGTAGGATTGCTATTCATGTGCATGTACTTCATCATATTAATTGTTCATGCTTAATCCATTAATCACACATCGCAACTTGATTATTGATACCATATGCATTCATTATCACTGTTATATGCACTTATAAGGATTTCTTGAGATTTTATGATATTGCTGGATTTCGGGGGAAAGCCGCAAAATTTCTAAACTTATTATATTTTTAAAATATGTAAATTGCGGTTTTCTAGTGATGTAAGTGTCGTCCACCATGAGTTTGCTGTGGTTTTGGAAATCCGTGTCGAGGAGTGGAGGAACCGGCACGGGTACATGGTGGGCCCGGTAAGGTACCCCGGGGCAAGAGGAATGTGGTGTTGACGTTGAGCCTGGCAGGGGACGGATTACCTACCGGTGACTGTTTGGGACGGCGGATATCCACAGGATACCGACCGTGGCCGCTAGATGATGAGATATTGATATTTGAGATGGGTCAGCCGGACGGCTGAGGCCAGACATACATTTATGAGATTTGAGACAGCTTTTGGGTGTCGTTGCTGGACACCGGTTCTCGTCGATTCTTTGAGTATTATGCTGGCATTCTAAAAAAGTTTCAAAAACAAAAAGAGATAAATGTTTCTTATATATACCCATTGAGACCTCAGATATTCATGTTGCATACATATTAGTACACTGATGTTGTATACACACCTGCTAGTGCATCCCGTCATACCTGTATTTTAGATGCTAGGATGCTTGTGTGCATGCATACGATAGCCTTTGTAGATGTTATTTATTACTCACGAGTTGGCAACTCACCCCCGTTGTGCCACAGTCTTTTGCAGGTCCGCTCCGTCAGTTCAGTAGCGGCGGGCGCACTTGTTCTTTTGCCTCTTTTGCCTGAGCTCGAGATTTGCTCATAGGTGGGTTATGTTATTATTTTTGTACCACCTTGTATATTCTTTGTATCTAGTGTACTCCATCTACTGTTTCTACCAGTATTATTGTACATTGACCTAGAAATGAGACTGTGAGGATTGTGGACTTTTATGCTGTATTTTGGGGTCGAGCTCACTTGAGTCGACATGTTGTTTTCTTATGCTTCATTATGATTATTATGCTTGTTGTCATTTTATATTGCGTGGGATTTATGACCGCCTAATGGCGAAGAGCTAGCTCCCGCTTGGGGATGCCCTATTTTGTTGGATTCGTATATATTTTGTTGTACCCATTTTGGGGGCCAGTATTTACAAAGGAGACTCTGCCGAAATTTTCGGAAAAATTGGTATTGTTTTTAAAAAGGGTTTTACATGACTTATTTGATAAACTCGCTTTCAACTGATTGGGTTTTCTTCACTCTTTTGCTTAATTGGTTTTGTTTTCTGGGCTTTGGCTTACTTACTTTACGGATGTCTTTAGACGTTTCGTAAACTTAAGTTCCAGTCACGTTCCGTACCCTGCGGGTCGTGACACGTCACGGGTACATGGTGGGTCCGGTATGGTACCCCGGGGCAAGATGAATGTGGTGTTGACGTTGAGTCTGGCAGGAGACAGATTACCTACCGGTGATATTACCCGACGCGTCGGATATCCGGAGGATACCGTCGTGGTCTTGAGATGGATGGTAGGGACCGGTCTGGACCGACGGCGCCCTAGATATCGAAATTGAGACATTGATATTTCGAGACAGTGAGATTTATGTTTTGTGTCGATGCTAGACACTGTTGATACTGATTTCATTATGATACCTCAGTTTAAAAATACGAAGGAAATCTCACTAATTTATGAAAACAGTTCTTCATTTACATGTATTCTGTTTTTATGCATTCATACCTCATTCATATGATATATTGCTACCTGAGGCACTGACACGGGCACATGAGATTTCACTCGGTTAGATATTACCCTAGCCATTGTTATAGGCTGCTTGTTATGTATATTTTTTGAGGATATATTATGATCATTGACCTAGGTTGCGTTATTTATGCGATTTCTGTGCGTAGATGTTTTTCTATTCACGAGTTGGCAACTCACCCCCGTTGTGCCCTAGTTTCTTGCAGGTTTTGCCGTATAGGTTTAATTACGGCTTTGCGGGCTCAGTTTCATTCGGGTGACTTGCTAGTAGGTGGGTTTTTCTTGTATCGTACCCATCATATTACCTTGTATAATATTATTCCGTTGTATCTAGTAAATTCCATCAACCAAACATGCATTTATTGAGATAGAGACCAGTGTTGTTTATTCTTTCGACCTTAGAGTCGCTCGTTATATTTCTGGTGGTTTTGAGTTTCCTTTTGAGTTTTGATCCTCGCCGTTGGCGTTGTATATTATATTGATTGTGTGGTTGTGACCGTCGATTGACAAAGAGCTAGCTCCCGCTTGGGGATGCCTTTTTCTTGATTTCGTATACTATTCATGTTGTATCCCATTTGGGGGCCAGTATTTACAAAGGAGACTCTGCCGAAATTTTCAGTAAATTTTTGATGTTTTTAAAAACCGCATAATTCGGCTTATGCTATTGAAACTACTTGCTTTAAGCTGGTTTTTTCTGCACTCTACTACTTTTCTTGGTTTGGATTTCTGGGTTTTCTGTTTACTTAGATTACGTACGCCTCGAGACGTTCGTAGTTTAAGTGCCGGTCATGTTCCGTACTTTCGGGTCGTGACAATTTGATTCCGCAACGAGATCAAGTTCAAAGCGTTAAAGGTTTTCACAAAAACCATTCGCAACCCTCCGTCATTTTAGGAAGTAGAGTACTTAGTATTCGTGCTGTGTTTGTTGACCATAGTCAAGGCACAGTGTACGGTAGCTAAGTGATGTCTTCCAACACCGCATATGATGCGATTAGTTAGGACAGTCGCGTGACTTTGTTGACCTTAGTTAAGGGTCATGTGGGTGGGTCTAATTAATCACGAAATGACGGGTAAAACTTGACTTGTACTTATGATTTGTTGACCATAGTTAAGGTCATAGGTGCTAGGGGTAAAAACCTTTATCGGGAGTTTCAAGTGTTGAAACTTGCAATGAGATTGCATACCTTCTATATGATAGTTGGATCCCGATACCCACTGCGAGTAATTGTTACTCCTGGGAGAGTTTTGCACTTTACAATTAGCCGATCAAGTAGGTGTCTAGAAAGGTGTCAACGGGGTTACGCCTCTGGGAAAACGAGGTTTACTGTAATTAGGTCCGTGCGAAAGCACGGGGAACCTCCCTCAAAGTACCGACACTGGCCTGGCTGAAAGATTGGCGAACTTGTAGAGTGTAATTAATCCCGGCTAGTCTTTCCTTTTAGGGTTTGAAGGAAGATTTGATAAAAACAGTGGGAGCCATCCTGATTAGATAAAATAAATAACCAATCTGATCTTGCAAGAGCGCACGCTGAGTGTTTTCTTCTCTCTCTCTCCAGGTAGCGACCATATCACGCCTTAATCAAGATAATAATATGGATGTATTGACCGAACCCGCTTGTTATACTGAGCTGGGGAACGTTGGTCCCGCTCCGACTTATAATTGTTATAAGACCGAGCAGGAAATAGGGGAATACCAGATTTCCTATGCCGCCCAAACGAAGAAAGTGCATATGATGCATCTCCTTCCGGTATGTTCATTACAAAGAACTGTTTCTCAGTATCCTCTGAATCCTGGGTATAAGATACCGGATCAGGATCCCAGATATGTAAGCTGTTACATAGGGCTACAAAAAGGTAGAAAAACTGAGAACGGGTGATAAGTTTCATGAGACAGAAACCGGGGCAAGTGTTGCAGCCAAGTCTGTTGGTCACTGTCATCCTGTATTACCAGTACATTGATTCTGAACAAATGCTATTAGATACCGAACCTGATATACAAAATCATATCAGTCTCTTTATTAGTAAAGAAGGATATAATTTTGTATTGTTGGATAATATTTTGAACATTTCCTATATCAAAAGTTGATTGGTTCAGGCACGTTATCTAAAAGCATTGACGTTCTAAATCAAACTGCAGTTCCTAGTATACAGAACACACACAAAAGGAAGAGTTCAGAAATGAACGAATCCTTCTTAAGGCATTGTAGACTAGGTCACATCAATGCGACCCGACTGGCTGAAGTTACATTTTAGATGCATATTTAAATCAGTTTGAATTTACATCTTGTGAAACTTGCCAGTCATGTCACAAAGATTAGATGACCATAACTCTGTTTATTAGAAACAGAGAAAGAGTTAGTAAACTCTTGGGACTGATACATGATGCTGTATGTAAAGTCTCCTGTCTACACATGCCAGGACTGGTTCTTCATACTTCATTATATTCTCTGATAATCTCTCAAGATTCAGTCATATGTTCCTGTTGAAACATAAGTCCGAACCTTTTGAGATATTCACAGAATATAAGTTAGAAGTAGAGAACCAAAATACGGGTATAAGTATTATGTCCTATGATAAGATCAGGGAGGAGAATACTTGTGCATAGAATTCCTGGACTATTCTAAAGGAGAATGAGATTTTCTCTCAGTGTTACTCCTCTGAATACACAACGGTGTATCAGGGTGGAGCAATTGCACAATATTAGATATGGTGTGCTCTATGATGAGTATTACTGAGTTACCTATTTCCTTTTGGGGTTATGCATTTGAGAAGCTGCATACCTATTGAATTAGGTTTGAATCAAATCAGTGCCTACCACTCCATATGAGATATGGTATGGGAAGAACCCATCTCTTAAGCGAGTTAAGATTTGGGGTTGTCCGGCCTATGTTTAAAGCAAAATCCGGACAAGATCGAGGCAGGATCAGTTCTGTAGAACTGGAAAGGTTCCAGCTATACAAAACTGCAGTTGATGATTTGACAGAACCAAAGGATTCTATAGTTCCCGACGAACCTCAGCCTCTCCGCCGATCTAGTAGGGTTCCTCATCCGCCTGAGAGATACCTCGGTTTCTCGATGACAGTGGGAGCGAGGAATGCATCATGAGATGATGACCCAACTAGTTTCGAGCAGGCCATCGAGAGTAGGGACTCTGTAAGAATGGCTGGATGCTTAGCGATCTGAGATGGAATCCATATACACCAACAAAGTATGGACTTTGGTTGCTATATCTGAAGGGTTAAATCCCCATCAGGAGCATGTACACCTTGAGAAGATTACTTGGTGTAGATGGAAAAGTTGAGACTTTCAAAGCTAGACTTGTTAAAGGTTTTTCGTCATCGACCAAGAGTGGAAAATGATGAAACCTTTTCCAGGGACTATACTTAAGTCCATCCAGATCCTACTTACCATTGCTACATATCATGACTGCGATATCTGGTGGTTGGGTGTCATGACTGCTTTTCTAAATACTGATTTAGAATAGAAAGTCTATAAGTACACAGCCAGAGGACTTCGTAAACAGTGGGAGCAGCGGAAACATGTGCAAGTTGCTTTACAAGATAAAGCAGGCATCGCGGAGTTGGAACATCTGTTTTGATGTGGTAGTCAAAGAGTTTGACTTCATCAAAATGGTAGATGAACCTTGTATATACAAAAGGGTAGTATGGAGTATGATGATGATCCTCGTAGAGTACGTGGATGACATACTCTTGATAGGAAAGGAGTTTTCTATGCTACGATCGGTCAATCTCCTATTATCACAAGGATTCTCCAAATAGGAACAAAGTGATACCTCCTAAATTCTGAGTTTTCATCTATGAGATAGATGTAATTGGATGCTAGGATTCTCACTAGATGTAGTGAGATGGTATCAATCGATCCTGGGGAGAATCACTGGAAGAGTTCCAGGGTGATAAAGACGACAGAATGTCAGTCACGGGCATTGTCTTTACCCTCAGTAGAGGAACGGTATGTTGGAAGAGTTCCAAGCTAGATACCGTGGCAAACTAGACGATAAAGGCTGGTAACATCGCTATTAAAGATACTACCAAAGAGGCAGTTTGGGTGTATATTGGTTCATAAGATGAACTAGATTCCTGCCATTATATGACAATGGTAGTGTGGCTTCGGCCCTGGAACCCTGGTCCCATCAGTGACCCAGACATATTCTGAGGCAGCATCACCTGATCATGGAGATAGTTGATCTCCAGGTTGATCGAGGTTACGAGAGTAGACTCAGAGGACAACACGGCGGATCCACTCATGAAGGCCTTTTCCCAGAGAGAGACTTATATGGGATGGTTGAGTATTAGATACTGCAACCACTGCTACAGATGGCCCTAGTGCAAGTGGGAGATTGTTAGTTATATGTATGCCCTAGAGGCCATTACTGTACATTGGATGTATATTGTAGTGGATGCTGGGACATATATAGGTAGGACTTTCTTGCTCGACATGATAGTACGCTATCTGGTTGCTCTTTATCTTAACATGTATATTTTCTGTCTCTCTGATTACATGTTGATAAAGCCCTTAGGATGTGTACTCGACTTCCAGGACTATGATGCAGATCATACTAGTGGGGCCTGGGTAGTCAATGAGTACATCCTTCATTGTTCCTAGTCGTGGGAATATCGAGACGGGGCATCGATATTCCAGAGTAGACTAGCGTATATCTTCTCGACCCATGCGATGGGCGATGGATGATCCCATATCCATTGGTGTTTGACATCGGAGATGGTATGCGGGTGCTCAGTGGAGACTGGGTACACTGAACGGACTCGCCGAGAACTCCCAGATGGTATTATACCTCACGTCAGATGGCAGTTCTCTGGTGACACTAGTACAGCTTAGTCTGTTGACCCGAGATCGTCATAGAGTCTTGTGTGTCTCCCACTGTGCTTTGATTTCCACCCTACCACGGCTCTACTGAGTTGTACAAACAGGTGGTTATTGGGTACAGTCCCGATTCACATGGAGGCAATGAGCGATAGGAAGGGATTCGTCTCTCCCGGTATTGGGGGTTGATGCTGCGCTATGCTCGACTGGCCATAACAGGAAATCCCTGGCCAGGGTTGCAGTGATATACTGGTAAGAGTTATCAGTAGTTTCACGAATGTTATGGACCTCACGACGGCATGACTTATCAAGCTACTGGGGTCTGACGTTTACCACCCCTAGGCGAGATATGCGACATATCAGACGAACAGACCGGACTGTACGGTAAGTGTTACTGGTTGGATTCACACGAGTATGAGAGGGCTTGCTCGTCGATCTTCTGATCGCTCAATACCCGGGTGGCCGTTACGTTTAGCAGACCGCTTGCGGCTTGTGGGTGTTTGATATGATCCTCATCTGCTGCCGGCGTATTGACGAGTCTTTAGAGTCCTACACAGAGGTTTCCTGGCTCAAGCGAAATGAAATAGGAGCGCGTATGAGATATGTGCGGGACCGAGAATAATGCGTGTATGTGATACCGTATTTCATTCTCGCGATGAATGTGTCGAATGGTTGTATGCGATATAACCTAGTTATCGAATCAAGGATTGATTCGATAAGCCGATACATTGGATACTAGCCGGTTATATGCGATATGACCGGATCATTGAATCAAGTGTTGATTTAATGATTTAATGTATAATTATATATTTGATATATTACTTTGCATTAACTAGTATTGGTTCACTTTAAATGGATTTTCTCACTTAAAATGCACAAGTTGTATATGTGATATACTTTTGTGCACAAGATTGTATCATGTTTGATGATACATGCAAGCTAGGGTTAGTGTAAAGAATGTACCATGGTTAAACTAATGGTTAGGGTTTTGTTTTTCCATTTACTTATTTATCTATTTATTTATCTTATTCATTTTGGAAAAGATGAGAAAAGAATGGTTGCTATTTTTGTTTTTAGTTGAAGTTTCTTGAAACTTTGACTAAGTCACCATTCTTATCTCATCCTCAACCCTAACCATTCAAGTTAACCATGGTCCATTCTCTACAACTAACCAAGGGTTAATATATGATAAGTATTGATTTATTTATCTCATTATTAATTCTTATCATATCATCTTCTTCTTCATCTTCAACTTGAAGAAAGCTTGCACCATCAATGGCAACTAGCCAAAATGTGTGAGAAATCCAAATCTAAAGTCTACCCACTTCCTATTTCTTCATCCTCTACCTCTTGCCAAGTTGTATAGGGTGTTTCCTTCACAAGTTTTCAAGGCTTGGTGAAGTTGGAGCTTGTTCTTGTGATGCCTCGACGTAGATCATCTTCGGCATCGAACCGACGATCAAGCCCGCCCATTCTTCGATGATGCCAATGCTAGAGTCATGAGTTCGATTTGGACAGCGGAGGGAGATCATCGCGGAGCTTAGAAAGTGGTGGACCGGATCTACAAAGGTTGTAGTCACTTTCCTTTAGCTATATTTCCGTTTACTTGCTTGCTTTGCCTATACTTCTAGCCAACGATCCGTTCTAGGTTTTCTAGGCACCGTAATTTTTAGAAATTAGCATGTTTGATCACTTGCAAGACTTCATTAGAGTGCCTAGGAACCCTACAGATGCTCGGCCGATTCTTCATGAGGTTTCGCCCGACCATCCAGTCGCAGGTATGGGAAACAGGAACGGTCGCGGCGAACGTGCGGGTAGCATGCGCATTGAATGTGTGGGGAGGCGAAGCGCCTGAATCGCGTCGTTTCGACTCCGCCAGAGAAG
This sequence comes from Agapanthus africanus, assembly GCA_030015575.1. Classification (NCBI taxonomy): domain Eukaryota; kingdom Viridiplantae; phylum Streptophyta; class Magnoliopsida; order Asparagales; family Amaryllidaceae; genus Agapanthus; species Agapanthus africanus. The sequence continues at coordinate 216,545,327 of JASDDO010000008.1, forward strand.
TCTCAATGATTGCCGCGTGGCAGCGACTTTGTGGGCGAAAAAGGGCGACCGTTGGGTTCCGTTCTGCTCGAGGGAGGTTCGCGTTTATCTCGGACTCGAGCTGGACCTCGCGCTCGGTCCACGCCTTGACCTCGGCCATGGTCTTAGGCTGCGCCAATGCAAAGAAGCGCAACCACTCCCTGCGCCTAAGACCAGATCTGAGAGCCGTGATGACAGTCTCGTCCCGGTGCTCGGGGACCTCGAGGAGGGCGTTGTAGAAGCGGGTGACGTAAGATTTGAACGTCTCCTTGTCCCCGCTCTTAATTGTGAAGAGGTAGTCGACTGTGCCTTCTGCCGACGGTTCCCGATGAAGTGGCCGAGGAACTGAGTAGCCAGCTCGTCAAAGGTTGAGATCGAGCAAGGCTCGAGTCCTCTGAACCAGTCCCGACCAAAGCGGATGAGGGTGGCTGGGAAGGCTCTGCACTGCGTGGCGGCGGAATGGTCCTGGAAGCTCATTCCCGCGGTGAAAGCATCCAAACGGTCTTTCGGGTCGGTTTTCCCATCGAACAGAGAGACCTTAGGGGGCTTGTTGTGCGATGAGACGTGAACAGCGAGTAGTCCTTCGGTAAACGGCTTGGTGAGCAAGTCGGCGGCGTACTTAGCCCCGTCGCCCGAGAGGTGACCATCTCGGCGTATGACCTCGATCTTCTTCTCGATGGCGTCGAGTCCGCCGTAGTACCCCGAGGATTCGGCGCCTCGTGATCCCTGGCCTCTGCTATGGGAGATCTGCGTCTGGGTGCGGCCCCAGTTCCTCTTGATGAGGTTCCTCAGATCCTCGGGCGAGGTTGCCCTCGAGCTGTCGTGGCGAGCCCCTTCTGTTTGACCCCGTCGAGGGAGGAGGTGTCGGTCATGCCTGGGGACAGGCGAGGTGACCGACATCTTCTCAGGGGGGTGAGGGTCGCGAGGAGGCTTGAGGCGGGGCGCTCTGGCGGCGGATCTTGGTGTGGAGCTGTGGGGCACCCAGCGGGCCTCAGAGAGTATCGGCCCTTGAGATCAGTGGCCGTGGGACGTAGCCTGCCGGTGGTCAGCCATGCCGATGAAGGCAGAGTCGTCTGGAGGCAGAGGAGCGGCGATCTGGGGCCCTGGCTCGGCCGTTTGGACGCGGATGAGCGCCTCCACCATGGACTGTAGTCGGTCTATTCGTCCGGCGAGGGCGTTGATGACGGTCGTCGGAGGAGGTTCATCCGCGCCTCCGGTGAGGGGGAGGCGGCGGCTGGTACCTGGATCTTCAGGGTGATCGCTTGCCATATCGATGGAGATCGGAAAGCCAACTTTGATTTTTGTGGAGTTTCTTTTCCCACATACGACGCCAACTGATGGAGGTCCTTTTCGGGTCCCCGTCAGATATTGTCTTCCGTCGATCTCCCGGTGGATTTTGGAGGTGATCTCCTGTTGCGTGTGGGTCTCAATGGGTTTTGAGGAGATTGGTGGTTTCGAGGAGTTTGCGCCGAGTAACTGCAAGGAAGTCCCGGGGTGGTTTGGTACCTCCGAGGACCCTCCGACAATCAAGTTAGCACGGGATCCGAGCAGAGTAACTGCTAAGTGGAGTAAAAATGGCTTACTTAACCCCTCTGTGATGAGAGTTTATATAGTAGCGGCAGCACGCAGTAGCGGGCGCGAGAATCTCGCCGGCAGTTACGCTCCCGACGTCACGCCCGCGTAATAAGCGGATCTCCCGTTAGTGGGGATCGTGATGGCGTGGAACGTGGGATGCTGCCGGCGGAGTATCCGCGCATGGCGAGATTTGCGAAGCGGCGGTTACGCCTATGAGTAGTGGAGTTGGTCAGTCGGAGGGACCGAGGAAGATGACCTCGGCGGGAGAGCTCGGGAACGAGCGAGAGGACCGAGGTATCTTTGTCCTTTGGCAGCTCGGAGGCGAGCTGAGAGGCCGAGGAGGCCAATTTGCAGGGGCTCTGAGGTGAGCCAGCTTTGTGCTTGTAGGTCGGGTGCAGGGGTGGTCTGGTCGGCCCCATGTGGGCCCTCTTTTCTGAGTTTTGGGACACGTTATCTGCCACGTGTCTTGATCTGGGAGATCGTCAATATAGAGCATCATTAGAGAGAGATGTTGACGTTTGGAAATGTAGAAAAACGTGGAGATATTTTATCACTTTTTTGAATTTCACCAAAAATAAGTGACACATGGATCACTTTGAGTTTTGGTTACATGCAAGTGTCCGCCATTTATATGGCAATAGCCTTATTTTAAATGAATTGACAATACAATGTCGGAGAGAGAAACTGCGAGTCACCAGCGTCTTCGAGGAAAAATAGATGCAAACTCCTGCATCTTCTCGTGACTCAAGGACATAAAGAAATGTCACTAGGTCTTCACTTGGATTAAAGAAATCTCATAGAGATAAATTGACTAAGAGAGAGAAGATCAGGGCCAAAGAGCAGCAGCTTTGTCTACTAAGGCTGTCACAAATTTGCAAAAAAATAAAAAAAGATAAACTTTAGCAATTCATTTTTTTTCTTCTTTTTTAAGATTCTTATCCATCATTTATTTTGTCATCGTCAAGAAATAATCTTTATACATCTTCCATGTTCAATTATGAAATAGATTTGATTTTATTTTTCCTTGAACAGATTACGTAACAAGACCATTTTTAGTAGATTTACCATCACAATTAGATCTAAAAGTTATATCTGCTAACTGATAAACCTGCAAATAATAACTGCAGTATGTATGAGTCTGTATAATAAATCTTACATATAACTTCAGTTTGCATGTATACAGAAACAGATTAACCACATCCCGCCAACTACAACAACATACAAAAACTCCTCTCTCAAACTACAAGAAAGAGGAAGAGGAGAAATTAGAAGGCACTGTTGAGGTAGAAATATAAACCGGCGAGTGCTGCAACGCCAACGGCTATGGCGACAGGTAATGCTTTACTGCAGAGCAAAATCATAATTGAGAAAAATTCTAAATAATAAACTCCAAAAATAATTATATTAGTTGAGTAATGCTAACCCAATGGCTTCATCTCTTTTCAGCTGTTCTTTCCTGGCTTTACGAACATCGGTGTCGTTTGCATTTTTACTGACTGCAGGTTCATATTCCCTGAATCTCCGTTTTGGGGCACCACAGACTGAGCCAGAATATATCAAAAGTGATTCAGGAGACTAGAGACTTAGATGTGACAATCTCACAGGTGAGTCTTTCCGAGTTGAAAACTTGATTTTAAGTACTCAGAATTATATAATCAGGTTTTTAAAAATGCCGGTAGTATTGTATAGGCAAGGCAAATACACAAACCACCATAGGAAGAAGTAATGTGTAAGGTTAGTATGTCAAAATCGATCTTATAATCTTATATCCACGGAAACACTAAAATCTTCTGAAAATATCTTTCAACGTTCCTTTTTAAGTTATTTTTTTTTAAAAAATGTTCTTTTTTGAGTACCATTTCTCATACCTAGTTAATAATAGAAAGGTCAGTAAAATTCTGTTTATACTGTTCAACTATTTTTCTTCATCAATCTCTTCTATTCACATTTCCAGTACATTCATTCTTTTTAGACTGATTATTACTACTTAATTAACCAACTTCTTTACCTATAAAGCAAAAGTATTAACCTACAGAATTTCCCATCAATTATATATCTTCAATAGCTACTTAGAAAGCTGGCTACAACGATCGAAAGCATGTGGATTTCTACATAGACAGGAAGTGAAAAAGCAATTGACAAACAATTAACTGAATTATGACCGCGGCAAAATGCCTAGACTAAAAATGCAGCAAACTAGCAAGGATCAGAAACTAAAGAGACAGATGAATGCAGCAAAAAAAAAAGGAAAAAGGAAAAAGGAAAGAGAAAAGAAAAGCCTTACCAGGGCAGAAATACTTATCAGGCTGCTTCTCAAATGGCGTCCTCTCATTATAGATGTACCTACACTCAATACACAAGCAAAAGTCATATATATATTACTCAACTATACACTAAATTAATATATTACTCAACTATACACTAAATTAAGTTGAGAAGTTGCTTATATCGGAATGAAAACAGAATAGAGAAAGAGAGAGAGAGAGAGAGAGAGAGAGAGAGACCCGCAATCTCGACAAATGTAGGCTTGTTTGGAAGTAACTCTCATGGAGAACTTTGGTGCAGATTTCAAAGGAGCTGTTTGAGAGGGGGAGAGAAGCAAATGCACTGACGGAGAGAAGAATCCCGACTTGAGAGCGAAGCGATCGGACGGCCCTCGTAGGCCCGACGGAGCCGAATGTGGAGGTGATATTAATGGTGTGGCTTTTGTGAAGCTTAGCCCTGCTGCAACTTGAAGGCCCATTGCTTATCTGTTTTAGTATTGTTTTCTTCTTCTTCTTCTTCCTTCTTCTATCAAGTTTTTGTAAGAAGTTGTTGTGATAAGAAGAAACGAAAAAAGTAGTGGTTGCTGTCCAATGTTGAAGGGAAGCGTGGCTTCCATGTTCTCCTTCGGTCTCTTATCTTCATTGCTTTGCTGTTGAGCCCTCTAGAAAGAGTTGGAAGTTTTACAAACAAGTCTTGTCATTTTTAATCATTTGCACTGCTCCATACTGTTCCAAAATTCTTTTCTTTATATATATATATATATATATATATATATATGTGGAGAGGGAGAGGGACAGCGCGTGCGCTCATCAACTGAGGCGGGTGCTCATTTTATAAAATGAGGCCAACTTTTCAAACATACAACCCCTTGTGTTTTATTCCGATCCAAACCGGTCATCTTGATCTACATATTTTAGATAGCTTACATATTAAATTTCACGAGATTTAGAGATCTCTAGCACATCCATTAAGAAGAGTAAAAATTTAATGGTTTTTTGGTATGTGAAAAATAGATCCGGAGTGGCTGCTATTACAAGCATAATAGCACCCTTGCTATTAGATCCAACTGTCCAGATTCATCCAAAATTGAAGTCAACGGTCGAGATTAGTGTAAAACAGGGGGCCTTGTGTATTGATGTATCCTACGTGCTTTGCACGTAGGATGTGTGGCCAGGATGATCTAATAGCACGCATGCTATTAGATCATAATTGCAGCCGCTCTTTTCCCGTGAAAAATGCGATCGCTAGATGGATATGATAGATTTCTTCAAATCTTGTGAAATTTGATACGTAAGCTATATAAAACATGTAGATCAAGATGATCGGTTTGAATCAGTGTAAAACACGAGGGATTGCATATTTAAAAAGTTGGCCTCATTCTATAAAATGAGCACCGGCCTCAATTAATCAACTCCCTATATATGAGAATAATGAAGGAAAGAGCTCGTAGGAAGGAATTTTCTCTTATGACGTCGACAATCATCCAATATTTTATTCGACGGTCGGCATCTATCATCTTCATCTTTTTCATCTAAGATATGGTTACTCCAAATTTCATTTGATTCTATAATTATTTCACCGTTGAAGTAGCAATGTAAAAAGTTATGATGTCGGTAAACCGTTAATTTTGCACCCACTAAATCAACGGTGAAAAAGTAATAGAATCATACAAAGTTTGGTGTATCTATATGTCACGACCCTGTAGGGTGTTTTTCGTCACCCCATTAAGATGGGAATACACGCGCGCTTGTCAGGCGCATTACAGATTCCCCCTGCCTAGGGTAGGCCGGGGGTTTATTGATTGTGGGGATCCGAATCTCCGGCAACCGCGGACTAAGCTGCCGTTAATTACCCCTCGCATTTGGAGCGAAGGAACTTCCGATTAACGGGTTAAACTGGTCATGCGAACTCAATGTGCAGTATCGTGCTTTGAGGGGGTTTTGGAAATATCGGGGGCCCCGCAGAGTTTTTACGGGGTCCCGCTATCCGGATAGCAGGCTAGGGGTCAAGGGGGCTAGCAGCCCCCTTGCGGGGTGCGGGGCAGCGCCCTGTTAGAAATTTTTTCTAACGGAAGACAGTGTCGTGGAGTCTGTGTATGTTTCCTTCCCCCCCTTTTTTTTAAAAGTGGAGCTTAAATTCAAAAGGGATTTTATTGTGGAGTTAAACTCCAAAGAATTTTAAATGGAGTTAAACTCCTAAAAGAATTTTATGCGGAATTAAATTCCTAAAATAGAACTTTATTGTGGAGTTAAACTCCAAAGAATATATATATGTATATATTTTAAAAAGGGTTTAAACTCCAGAAGGGATTTTGTTGGGGAGTGAACGTAAAACGAGGGGGAAAAGAAAATAAAATGGCGTCCTTCACGGCAGGTGGGCGCCTTAATGCCCGGGGTCACGTGCGCGCACGTGACCAATGGGCACTTTGGCGCCCCCCAGGGTCACGTGGGCACACGTGACCGAAGGGGACGTTGGCGTCCCCCAGGGTCACGTGGGCACACGTGACCGATGGGCGTCTTGGCGCCCCCCGGGGGTCACGTGGGCACACGTGACCGATGGGCGCCTTGGCGTCCCGGGGTCACGTGGGAACACGTGACCGATGGGCGCCTTGGCGCCCCGGGGTCACGTGGGCACACGTGACCGATGGGCTCCTTGGCGCCCCAGGGGTCACGTGCGCACACGTGACCGATGTGCGACTTGGCGCCCCGGGGTCACGTGCGCACACGTGACCGCGGGAAAAACCCGTGGAAAGGGAAGCCTAGCCCCTAGGCTGGGGAGTTGAACTCCCAAGGGAATCTTTGGAGTTGAACTCCTAACAGAAACAAATTTATGGAGTTAAACTCCAACAGAAATAAATTTATGGAGTTAAACTCCAGCAACTTTAGAAAGGAGTTAAACTCCTGGGGATTTATTGCTCTTCTTTTGAGCCTTGGGTCTGTCCAAAGTTAGATTTTTAGAGATGGGTCTCCTTCTTCTTGCTCTTGACTGGCGGGATCTTGGAGAAGAGGGGATGAGCCTTAAAAGCCTCCCCTTTTCGAGATCTGATTGGAGATCCGAGCTCCCCTTCGTAGGTTTTGTGGTGGAAATCTACTTATTTTTAGAAAAGGAAGAGTTAAACTCTTGATTTAATTCAAAAGGAAAAAGAAGGTTTTAGAACCTTGAGGAAGGAGGAAGAGATCTCAGATCTAGAAAATTTCTGGAGAGAGAAAAAGTTGTTAGATATTTTCATTATCTTTGCCTTTATAGGCCATACATTTTACACATAGCCCCTTGGGCTTCACAAAATGGCATTTTGCTTATCCCATGGCTCATGTGCCATTTCTTTTTGCACATAAGCCATGGGCTTTACAAAAATTTGGCTTTATGCCTATTTTTCTTACATTTATCCAAAAATAAAATAAAAGAAATACAACAAAATTATTTATTACAAAGTTTTTATCTTGGCATGGGGGGAGGCCGGCCGCTTCATGTTCGGGCTCGACCCGGGCAAGGGTCCACTGGATCTGGGCTTGGGCCCACTTGGCTTGGGGTTGACTTTGATTTTGACTTGGTCGACCGGGGTGTAAATTTTTACCCCAACAAATTGCCCCCCATCAATAAATGCACACCACATATGTGGGTCGTGTGCATGAAATTGATGGATCTTCTTTCACGTGGAGGCGACTTGATTTGGTTCCCGCTTTTTGGGAAGCTGGCACTGCCCTTTTTACGACATGGACGGTCGTTGCTTGACATGTATCCGAGACGGAGTGTCCGTGATAGACGTTTTCCCTGGCCCGGAGTTATCTGGTTCCCGCTTTGTAGGAATCCTGCGCTGCCCTTTTTGCGACGTGGACGGTCGATTCCGCGCTTTTTGCGACATGGACGGTCGGTGCTGCCCTTTTAGCGACGTGGACGGTCGATTCTGCCCTTTTTGCGACTTGGACGGTCGGTTCTGCCCTTTTTGCGACTTGGACGGGGTGCTGCCCTTTTAGCGACGTGGACGGTCGGTTCTGCCCTTTTTGCGACTTGGACGGTCGATGCTGCCCTTTTAGCGACGTGGACGGTCGGTTCTGCCCTTTTTGCGACTTGGACGGTCGATGCTGCCCTTTTAGCGACGTGGACGGTCGGTTCTTCCCTTTTTGCGACTTGGACGGTCGGTTCTGCCCTTTTTGCGACGTGGACGGTCGGTTCTGCCCTTTTTGCGACTTGGACGGTCGGTTCTGCCCTTTTTGCGACGTGGACGGTCGGTTCTGCCCTTTTTGCGACTTGGACGGTCGATGCTGCCCTTTTAGCGACGTGGACGGTCGGTTCTGCCCTTTTTCCGACTTGGACGGTCGGTTCTGCCTTTTTCGCCACATGGACGGTCGGTGCTGCCCTTTTAGCGACGTGGACGGTCGGTGCTGCCCTTTTAGCGACGTGGACGGTCGGTTCTTCCCTTTTTGCGACTTGGACGGTCGATGCTGCCCTTTTAGCGACGTGGACGGTCGGTTCTGCCCTTTTTGCGACTTGGACGGTCGGTGCTGCCCTTTTAGCGACGTGGACGGTCGGTTCTGCCCTTTTTGCGACTTGGACGGTCGATGCTGCCCTTTTAGCGACGTGGACGGTCGGTTCTGCCCTTTTTGCCACTTGGACGGTCGGTTCTGCCCTTTTTGCGACTTGGACGGTCGATGCTGCCCTTTTAGCGACGTGGACGGTCGGTTCTGCCCTTTTTGCGACTTGGACGGTCGGTTCTGCCCTTTTTGCGACGTGGACGGTCGGTGCTGCCCTTTTAGCGACGTGGACGGTCGGTGCTGCCCTTTTAGCGACGTGGACGGTCGGTTCTGCCCTTTTTGCGACTTGGACGGTCGATGCTGCCCTTTTAGCGACGTGGACGGTCGGTTCTGCCCTTTTTGCGACTTGGACGGTCGATGCTTGATTTGATTTGCTCTGCTTCTTGCAATGTCAGGGGTAGACTTGACTTGTTCCGCTTCTTGCGGTGTCGGAGTGGAAGTTGACTTGCTCCGCTTTCTGTGGCGTCGGAGCGGAAGTTGACTTGTTGATTTTGATTTGGGTTGACATCAGCATCGCTATACTGGAATATGGAACCAGGAGTGAATCATCGTCTGTCATGGAGAGGATTTTGGGATTGGTATTTTTGTCGGCATCTGCATTGCTGCACTGGAATAATGCCAGGAGCAACTCATCATTTGCCCCGAGGGGATTTGGATTTGGTTTGTTTGGCATCTACATTGCTGCACTGGAATAATGCCAGGAGCAACTCATCATTTGCCCCGAGGGGAGTTGGATTTGGTTTGTTTGGCATCTGCATTGCTGCACTGGAATAATGCCAAGAGCAACTCATCATTTCCCCCGAGGGGATTTGGATTTGGTTTGTTTGGCATCTGCATTGCTGCACTGGAATAATGCCAGGAGCAACTCATCATTTGCCCCGAGGGGATTTGGATTTGGTTTGTTTGGCATCTGCATTGCTGCACTGGAATAATGCCAGGAGCAACTCATCATGTGCCCCGAGAGGATTTGGGAGAAATTGGGATTGTTTTGCGCCCGTGGATTGTGTACGGTTTTGCAGGATGTATGATCCAGACCGTAGGGCCAGAAAAATTTCGGGACTTTGCCGGCGTCTGCATCGCTGCACTGGAATATGGTACCAGGAGCGACTCATCATTCGCCGTTGGGGTATGGGATTTGGAATTTGGTTGGCGTCTGCATCGCTGCACTGGGATATGGTACCAGGAGCGACTCATCATTCGCCGTTTGGGGACTTGGAATTTGGATCTTGTTTGGCACCAGCATTGCTGCACTGGAATAATGCCAGGAGCAACTCATCATTTGCCATGGGAGCACTTGGGATTTGGGTTTTGGTCGGCATCAGCACCGCTAACACTGAAGCGAAATGCCAGGAGCGACTCATCATTTGTCGTTGCCCGTTGGGGAACGATGGCTTAGGAGACAGGTTTGGGTCCCTATCACCTAAGGCTTTTCAATTTTATGGGCCGTGAGGGTCCCATAAAAGCATTTTCTCCCTACGAATCGTAAGGATCCCGCAGGTGTATTTTCTCCTTAGGAATCGTGAGGATTCCTAAGTGTGTTGCTCCTTTGTGAGTCGTAAGGATCTCACGCAGGGGTTTTCTCCTCGTAAGGTCGAGAGGGCTTTGCGAGTGTATTTCATCTCTTTTCACGAGTTTGCGCCCTTTCGGGTTTTCACAGACTCGCCGGTAGTCCTGCTGTTTTTACTCACGGAGCCCTTTCGGGTTTTCATCCGTGCCCGTTTTGCTTGTGGACATACCGTTTATTTCTTTTTTTTTCTTTTACCTTTTTTTTGTCGCTGGTGGGACTTTGAAAGTAATCTCACCGGCAGGATTTGGGAGAAATAGGGGTCATTTACGCCCGTGGATTGTATACGGTTTTGCAGGATGTCTGATCCAGACCGTAGGGCTGATGTGCTCAATTCGCCTGCGACTTGCAGCATTCACGCGTAGTATTTCTTGAGATATCGGCCATTGATGGGTGGCATGGGCCTTTCTCCCTCGGCGCTTATTAGTTGGTAGGATCCTCCGTCAAACACTTTCTCGATGACGTATGGTACTTCCCAGTTCGGCTCGAATTTTCCCTTGGCGTGTCGATTGGGGATGATCGGTCTTTTGAGGACCAACACCAATTCACCTTTCTTGAAAGCGTGGAGACGGGTTATCTTGTCATAGGCCCGTGACATTTGGGCTCGGTATAGCTCCAGATTTTGCTGCACCGCGAGCCTCTTTTCTTCGAGGGCATCGAGTTCTTCAAGTCGAAGAAGCACGTTTTCCTCCTCCGTCAACTCATGTTGGATGGCCATTCTTAAACTTGGAACCTCGATTTCGAGGGGGAGAATCGCCTCCACTCCGAAGAGCAATGAGTACGGAGTGGACTGAGTTGGAGTACGGTGCGTGGTACGATATGCCCACAATGCCTCGTGAAGTTTGAGATTCCAGTCTCTCTTGTTGGCTGAAGCATTTTTCCTCAGGAGCTTGCATAGAGTCTTATCGAAGGCTTCGGCTAGCCCATTGGCTCTTGGATTATAGATGGAGGAATATCTCCAGTCTATCTTGTGCTGAGTAGCGAACCTTGAGACATTGAAGCTCTTGAAAGAAGGCCCGTTGTCAGAAATGATTCTTCTTGGTGTACCGAAACGGTATAGAATATTATGCTGGAAGAATGTCAGAATATCCTTTGTCTTAACTTCTTTTAGCGGGACAGCTTCAGCCCATCTGGAGAAGTAGTCTGTCGCGGCCAGTATAAACTGGTGGCTTTTAGATGACGGAGGATCAATTGGGCCAACAATGTCGGTGCCCCAAACTTCGAAGGGCCACGATGCCACCGTAGGATGCAATGGATTGGGATGCTTGTGAATAAAATCACCGTGAATTTGGCAGATATAACATTTCTTTGCATGCTCTCCGCAATCTCGTATCATGGTGGGCCAGTAATACCCAAGCTGTTTGATTTGAAGTCGCATCTTGGGGCCAGATTGGTGAGCACCGCAAACGCCCGAGTGGACATCTTTCATGACCTTTTGGGCTTCGGCCAATGACAGACACCTGAGCCAGAGTTGGTCATATGACCTGCGGTATAACGTGTCATTTACAAACACGTATCGGAGAGCTCTTTTCTTCAGCTGAATCCTCGCAGATTTTTCTTCGGGCAGCTTGTCGTATCGGAGGTACTCTATGAAGGGTTTTCTCCAATCGGGCTTGTCTTGGATGATCGAAGCTTCTTCCGCAGGACTGCTCTTCTGTTCCGCGTTTTCCTCTTCTCGTAGAGAGACTGGGGGTAGAATTTGCCGGCTCCTGACTGTGATCAGAATTTCGTCCATGTCAGGATCAGCCAGCTCCTTGGCCAAGCGAGCGAGTACATCAGCCTTTCCGTTCAACGCTCTAGGGACTCTCGTTAGTTCAATATGAGTGAACCGTTTCATGAGTTCCACCACTCGACCTCTGTACCGGGCTAACTCGGGTTTGTATATCTCATAGTCGCCGCTTACTTGGTTGACGACAAGCTGGGAGTCACCGTAGACTCGTAGCCGAAGGATTTCCATTTCTATGGCGAGCTCCAAACCAGCTATCAGAGCTTCATACTCAGCTTCATTGTTTGTCCGAGGCTCGGTGAGAGCAAAAGAATGTCGTAGGGTTCCTATTGATGGTGTGATGAACACCAATCCTATCCCTGCTTTTATCTCCGGGACGCTTGATTTACTGGAGGACCTTATTGACGAGGCTCCATCGAAGTAGAGCTCCCAACATGGCTCATCTTCCTCGAGGTGCAGCACTTGTTCATAGGGTAACTCACAATTTAGCGGCGACCCTTCTGGTATGGGATGAGCGGCGAGAAAGTCTGCAATAGCTTGCCCTTTTACTGCTTTCTGAGGGGTATAAACTATGTCAAACTCAAGTAGCATGACAGCCCATCTTGCCATCCTGCCGGCTAGGCTTGCTTTGGTCATCAAGTGTTTGAGCGGGTTGACCTTGGAGATCAGCATAACCCGATGAGCCAGCAGATAGTGCCTCAGCTTCTTCACAGCAAATATCAGAGCCAGGCATTGCTTTTCGATTAGGGAATAGTTGTGTTCCGCCCCGACTAGAGTTCGACTGAGGTAGTAGAGGGCATTTTCCTTTCCCTCCTCGTTATTCTGGGCGAGGAGCGCACCGAGTGACTCATCCAGCGCGGCAGTGTAGAGAATCAGCGGTTTATTTGGAATGGGAGCGGCCAGCACTGGAGGGTGCAACAAGTATTGTTTGATGCTTTCGAACGCTGCTTGACATTCGGCATCCCAGATAAAAGGAGCTCCTTTCTTCATGAGCTTTGAGAAGGGCCTACATCTCCCCGATAAATTTGAGATAAACCTCCGTATATAAGCAAGCTTGCCTTGAAAAGATCTTAGCTGCGTCAGACTCTTCGGAAGGGGCATCTCCATGATGGCCTTTATCTTTGATGGGTCAACTTTGATCCCTCGATGTCGGACTATGAAGCCCAGGAATTTTCCCGATGACACGCCAAAAGCGCACTTCAGAGGATTCATCTTCAGATCGTATTCCCTCAGTCTGGTGAGAACGGTCCTGAGATCTTGGATATGATCTGCTTTGGTTTTAGTCTTGACGACCAGATCATCAACATAACATTCGACGACTTTATGGATTAGGTCATCAAAGATATTAGTCATCGCCCTTTGATACGTAGAACCTGCGTTCTTCAGTCCGAATGGCATTACCTTGTAGCAATATATTCCGATCGGGGTTCGAAATGCTGTGTGCTTCTCATCTTCAGGCGACATCTTGATTTGATTGTATCCAGACGATCCGTCCATGAAAGTGAACAGCTCGTAATTTGAGGTGTCATCGACCATCATTTCCATGACCGGTAGCGGGAAGTCATCTTTAGGGCATGCCTTGTTGAGGTCTCTGAAATCGACACAAACTCGGATCTGCCCATTTTTCTTCTTCATTGGGACTATGCATGCGATCCAGTCTGCATATTTCTCTTCCCTGATGAAGCCGGCATCGATGAGTTTCTTGGTTTTCTCGATGACCTTTTCTTCCAACTCCCTTCTCATTCTTCGAGGAGCTTGTTTGACTGGCTTAGCATCAGGAGATATAGCCAGCTCATGCACGGCTACCTCAGGGGAAAGGCCAGGCATTTCTTTGTACTTCCACGCGAAGCAGTCGACGAACTCACGCAGCAAGGCAATTATCTGCTCTTTCATTTCCTCCGACAAGAGTGAGCTGATATAGGTCGGCCTTGGATTATCGGACGTTCCTAATTCAATCTCGGTTAGCTCGTCAAAGGTTGCTTGTCCGCCATCTTCGAGCTCTTGAGGAGCTTCTTATGGCTCAGCTATCTCGTCATCATCATTTGATCTTTCGCTGGCCTCACCAACATGGATCATGTAGCACGCTTTGGAATCAGGTTGAATGTAGCCTATGCCCCGTCTATCTGGAATTCGTCCATCGATGAGTGCTCGGACCTGGGGCGGATACCATAGCCCCTCGTAAAACTTTGCTTCGGACTCTGTTTGATATAACCGGCATCCGCACTTCTTAAAGTATTCCCTCACCTCGGGCGCATAGTATCTGGGATTGAGGACGGCTCTTATGCCTCTCTCATAGGGAAGGCACGCGACAGAAAGATCGTCCGGGTGCACGACGGGGTTTGACCTGTAAAACAGGATGCCCTTCTGCCTATTTTTCCTCCCGGGCACGTAGAAAGTTTTCAGCTGGTCCACGGTAGAGACTGACAATGCGTCAAGCTCTTTGCACATCTGTTCCGGCACCCTTGTGATGGCCAGGGACCCTTCTGCGACTTCGAAGGTCTCTCGTAGTTTCGCTTGCTGCATGGGGGGCCAATCTGCACAGCTATTGCATGGCAGGTCCTCTTCTTCTGACTCTTCCGTGTCACTGCCAAGATGAGGGCGGGCTTTGCTGCTAGATGGGCTTTCAGTAACAGATTCGTCCGTATCGCTGCCAAAATGAGGGCGAGTTTTGCGGAAGGACGGGCTTCCAGCGTCAGACTCATCAGTGTCGCTGCCGAAATGCGGGCGCACTTGGGTAATTTTGCTTTTGAAAGTGATAGCCGGCGCAGATTTGCTTTTGAATCTTGGGGCCGGTCTATCCTCAGTCAGTTGTGGCTTAGCATTTTGGTGGTTCATAAAGTACCGAGAATCTTCATAGCGGACTTCATGCACACCGAACGGCTGGATGTCTCCATCAATGCGTCTTTCTTCGCCATTTTTAGTATACTTCATACACTGATGGAGAGTTGATGGAATGATGCCGTAATCGTGGAGCCACGGCCGCCCCAAGAGAATCTTATAAGACGTGTCTGCGTCGATCACGTATATCTTAGTTTCGGTTTGCAGATCCCCGAATTTGATTGGCAAAGCTATAGACCCCAGAACTTGCTGGCAATTTTGGTTGAAGCCTTGAATGACAATCCTTTCCCTTGACAGGTGCCGGACGTCCATTGACAAACTCTTCAGAGTTCGCAAGTTCATGATGTTCACTGAGGACCCTGGATCAATCAATATACGATTAATTCGATCTCCGTCGCTGTACCCGGTCACGTAAAGCGGCCGATTATGCTCAGCCGTTCCCAGTAGCAAGTCTTCATCCTTAAATGTGACTGCGACGGCATGCAAAGCGTGCTGGGCTTCTTTCATATTAATTTCCGCAAAGTGAGCCTGATACCGCTCGGGGTTTTGTAGAGCATGGATGAGAACATCTCTAAGCTCTTTAGATAGGACCAGGGCGTCGTAGATGCTCAGGAGAGACGGAAGCTTCCGGAGATGTGCCAAGACATTATAGTCCACCGAGGAAGGACTTATGTTTTCATCAGCCAGTTCTCTGCCCTCTTCTTCATTAGCGACTTGTTTTTCCTTCCCTTTTGGGGCGTTGCCCTGATTTGGCGGTAGAGCCCTGCCGCTTCTGAGTTGGATTTGATTGGTCGTTGTGGTGAGCTCTTCGTCCTCTTCGAGAAAACAAAGCTCCTCTTCCGAGTCGCTACCAAGATGGATGGCGTAGCAGGTCACCACTGGGATCTTTTCATTGGAGTCTTCTTCTAACTCCTCCAGAATTTCAGCCGCTTGTACAGGGAAGAACTCATTCAATTGAATCAATGTTCTTTCCTTTTGTTCATATTCTTCAAGGGAATCGATATATTTTTGAATGGTCGATCTCCCTGCAGACTCTTTTTCGCGCCGAGCTGCACTTTTCTTCTTCTTGAGCTTCTTGGATTTTGAGCCTGATGGAGCCGCATTGGCAGCTGGACTGGTAGGCCTCTTCTGTCCTTCCCATTCCATCCTGGGCTCTTTCTGAAGCATCTTTAGCATCTTCTTCGTCTTATGAGATATGTGTGTACTCCACGAAGGCCGCGATGAGTCGGTTTCGTTTGTCAGGGCAGCGGGTTCGGCTGTCTGCTCCCAGAAGGCTTCAGCTTCTGTCTGTATAAAGTTGGCGGTTGCAACTTGATTGTTTACCAACACGCTTTTGGATAGCTCGATCTCTCCAGCTTTGTACTGCTTCTCGACCCAGTCCTTGAAGATATAGCAATCCTCGATCGCATGGCTCATTACTCGGTGGTACGGGCAATACAGGGGATTGTCGGTCATTTTTGCTTCTTGGGGTCTTTTCGACTCCGGCAATTGTAGGCCGTTGTTCAAGGCATCTTTAAATATCTTGCGGACCTTGTCCCTTCTAAAAGAGTAAACCTTGTTCTTTTTCTCCTCTAGGGTGGGCCCATCTCCTCCTAGCATTGGCTTTCGAGACCGGTTAGTTTTGGATTCGGACGCCCTTCGCTTTTCTTCATTGTCGGACGCATTGAAGACATTGGTACTGCTGGAACTCCCGCTTCTACGGTTGTCGTCCCGCTTGCTTTTCCAAGTTTTGTCTCTCTGAGAATCCGGCGGGGACTCTTGCTTCGAGCATTCCAGCATTTGAACTTTCTTGGTTAGCTCCTGAAATGTCTTGAGGCCCGCTGTACACAAGAATGGGACCATCCAATTGCTAAGGTTCCCGATGAGAAGGCTGACGGACTGGTCCTGCTCCAGCGGCGGTTCGCACTTGACTGTGAGATTACGCCATCGAGCGATAAAGTCGGTGTTGCTTTCATTCTTCCCCGGCTTGGTCCTCACAAGGTCGGCAATGGAGATTTTATCACTGACACTCATGAACCTTTGCCGGAACAGGGACTCTATTTGGGCAAAGGTAGTGACGGACCCGTCCGGTATACTCGCATACCAGTCGAAGGCGACGCCGGTCAGGCTGTTGACAAACTGACGAAGAAGGAGCGCGTCATTGCCCCCTGTATTTCCGCACGATGATTTGAAGTGGGCGACGTGCTGATTTGCATTCCCCGTTCTATCAAATCTTCCGAACTTAGGAATGACGTAGCCGCTTGGGAACTCAATCAGATCGTAGTGCGCGGGATATGGCCGCCCACTACTGCCGATTTCTTTCTGAGCTTCAGCTTCAGCCACTAATGTTTTAACCTTGCTGGTGACTAAATCCATTATCCGATCCCGTGTTAGCGGAATAGTGCTATCTTGGGCCAAGGCGTCCCCAGAAGCGGAGTGTGGCCGGCTTTCATGCGGTTCGACCAGCCTTGGTCCCAAAGGGACAGGCATTGGCTGCCTCGGATTGTCATCACCCGGCTGATTAGTAGCGGCTTGTGCTTGATTGGGAGGCGCTCGAGCAATTTGAGCCGTAAGCTGCATCACCACGTTCGTTAAGTCGTCAATCTTCGAATAGAGCTTGGCCATCTCTTTATCTTTGCTCCTGAGCTGTTTTCGAAGCTCTTGAAGCAGTTCCTGCTCCGCAGTCCTGGGGCGGAAAGTCGGCTCTTCCTCGCTGTCCGAGCTTGATTCTGCATGGACCGAGGGGTCCTTCTGCCTATCATCCTCATCGAGAGGGTTTTCTTCATCCAGCGGGGGCGGCTGTTCTTGGGCAGCGGCAACCACATTCAGGCTAGATTGGACTTGAGATGTGGTGGCCCCGTCCTTGCTTTTGCTGCGAAGGTTGTCGCTAGGGCGCCCGCCCGCCATATAGACCGTATGGATGGTATATCCGGCCGTCTTTTGATCATTGGTGGCTGATTTCACGGATCGCTGTCTTGACCCCCTTGCTTCGGTAACTGGTAGTCGATTGAAGGCGGCTGGCTTAACCAGCTTCTTGAATGGTGTTGGCGCATCTTTTCTGGATTTGCCTCGCTGCTTTCGTGCGACATAGAGCGCCTGATAGACCCTTGAAGAGACAGTGTCATATTTTTTCTGTTGGGGCCGGGACACGTCTCTTTGTGGCACTGTTCGGACCGCTGTTTTCTTGATTCTGGCGGTCGTGGCATTTTTCTGAACCCACCTCAGAGGCTCGAAAGAATTGCTGATTCTTATGTCCGACTCAGCAGTCATCGCGGGGCACCCTGCACCTGGAACTCCACACAATTCCATTTGGCCGAAGCCTTGGCCCTCTTGTTGGCTCGATACCTGAGACGCTTCTGCCTTAACTTTTCTGTTCTAAGCACCTGGCAGACTTCGGCTCTTTGGGAAGACGCCACAGACCGGGCGATGAAAGGCCTCGGAGATACGCTCGATTGTGCATTTGTTGGAGTCATCTCCTGAGCTCGTCCGCAACATTTGATGTTGCCCTTTGTACCGAAGTTCTTGCCCCCCGCTGGAGCACCAGAGAATCGTTTAGATACCGTCTTAAGTTTCGGTTGTGGTGCCTTGGCGATCACAACATTTAGCCTCTTACCTCTTGAGACCGGCTTGGCCACCTGTTCCGCCGGGATCTCCGCCAGATGGGCGCTTCCGGCAGGGTAGATGATGACGGAGCCAAACTGGCGGGGCGGTTCCTCCCACTGTCGACTGAGGCTTGCGAGGAGAACCACACGGGCATTGATCTTGACTACGTACGAGATCGGGGTCGCGTCGTAAGCCGAATTTGTCTTGGGAGACATCGTCATTGAAAGTTGATTGCTGCACGAAAGAAAGAAATTATTTCAGTACAAACATCGGCGAATATGTTAAATGAGTTCGCATGAACGCTTAACCCGAGATATGGGAGGAGAGATGGTCCCACTGGGCGTGTGTTCATCACAGAATACTGCATTTTATACCGCCCATTCTTACGCTCGGTTGTTTATAGGTAGGTAATTTTAATCCGTGTTTGTTACATATTTACAGAGTACAGGTTTTTAGGCCAAATATTGCAAATCAAGACAAAATCTCCACAGTTACACCAAATACAGGATATCTGTCACTGCAGATAAAAGCCGGGTTCCGGTCATCCATATCCGTCCAATGCCGAGTACTAGTTCCTGAGACAAGTCATATGACAGTGGTCATTCGTGTCTGGAACAAGCACAGAGCACGAGGGGGGCAGCACAAGAATCAATGGGTGCGCGGAGCTCAAGAGAGATAAAGTCAAAAAGTGAAGAAAAGATAGCAATCTTGGACTAGGAATTCTGAAGATATTCTGGAAATATTATCAGAAAATACATGTACCAGACAACAGAGGACAGCAAACCAGGGCCGTACTGAAAAGCCCACACCCTAAACCCACAGTAGGGGCGCGGATCCGCGGCCATAGGGGGCTATAGGCGGCGGATCCGCGGCCGTACAAGGGATTCAGGGCATGGGCTTTTGGGGGCAGTTTGGTATTTTCATATCTGTTCTGGTGGTTGCCCTAGATCTTCAACCCTCTGCCTATAAATACAGCAGTTTTGAGCTAAGCCAAGGGTCCAATTTTGTGTCCACTCTTTTGTAGTTTTTGTATAGTTTTTCTTCTTCTTCTTCATTCTTTTTCCATGAAATTGTAGTGAGAGCTTTTGAGTGGGAGATTAATGAAGATGAGGGTTTTGTATCATTCTTTTGTGTTTCTTCTTCCCCTTGAGATTTTTGCTTTCTCTTACTCATTCAACCTCTTCATTGAGCTTGAATGGTTAAGGGTTAGTTATTGATCTCAAGGGTCGTATTTTCTCACGGGACTAGCACTTCATTTCACATGTGTTCTCTACCCTTCCCTTGATCTTGCAACCTCTTCATTGAGCTTGCAAGTTTAAGGGTTGGCTATTGATCACATGCTTGTCTTGAGTCCTAGTTTCGTATTCTTTTTATCGCTTTTTATTATTCGCAATTTATTACCTTGTCTTTTATTACTTGCAATTTACTTACTTGCGATTTTATTCCTTGTACTTTAATTACTTGTATCTTTTCTTTTCTTTGTTCTTTTCTTTTTGTTCTCTTTTGGTTCTCTTTTGTGAATGAATGTAATTATTGTTGTTAAGATAAAATACGGTATTATAAGTTAACATTTCTTTGCCAATTCCTTTTCCCGTTATTTTCCATTTGAACTTCGCCCAAACCATACGCAAGCGCTCCGTTAGGCACCGTACCCTGACAAGGTAACGGTGATTCCTAACTGCGACCGGTTGCGTTCGGTTTGGCCGGAGGCGAAAGCAAGAGACAAGAACGGAAGGACAAGGGTAAATAAGCCGGATTCTACGAATACCGCGCTTAAATCCCCTAATCCACGTTGTTGCCGATTGTCTAGCTTCAATTGGTCAAGACTCGGCTCAAAGGTTTTTGAGTACGGATTTCTTAGCTTACAATCTCGTATTTTCTTCTTAACAACTTTATACTTGCAGATAATAAACACATAGGTTAGATCAAACAAACATACAGATTCTTTATTGACTCGTCTAAGACAAGAAGGTAAGATAACATCATCTCCCTGTGGACCGACCCGTGCTCAACCGGCTAGCTGCATAGCGACACCGTCCTGATCGCGGTTACATTTTAAATCTTTGAACATCCGACACGCCAAAAGCGTGCGATCAAATGGCGCCGTTGCCGGGGAGACGGTAGCGTATTTTCTTTCTTGTTATTCGGGTTAATATTCTTTTTGTATATATATAAAAATAAAAAAAAAAGAAGAAAACTCTTTTTGTTTTTTTGATCATTTTTGTGGGCAAGAGTGCAGATTTTTGCGTATTTGCAAACTGCGATTGTGGGGAGCGAAGTGTGCATTCAAGGCAAGGGTGATTACGACGTACAGTGCCAAAGATCCGGGTAGTTTGACCCGCGCAAGCGAACCTTTCAAGCTTACCGGATTTGATTCAACGGGGATTTCCTAACCCAAAACTTAAACGGTACGTATTTTACTAACACCTTCTTCTCAAATCCGACGCTTCCAATATACTATTCTTTGCAGGATTCTTTGCAAGTTCGCTAGCAAACGCCAAAATTGACTAACCCGTATTTGTTGCAGCGCCGCGCCTAAACTAAAAAACGATTGTTTTATTCTTTATAGAATTTTTGAATTGCGCATTGCATACATTAATACGGACTTAAGGGCAAGCGAACCCCACAACATACGGTAAAGGATTTCATCACCTTTTCCGTGGCCCACAAATTACGAACTTGAGCATAACGATAACCCGCACAAATTTTAAAAGAAACTAGACTTTAAGCCTTAAGGACTTCGCGCTCACTAGGAGAAGTTAACTGTATTTAGAAGCTTGCTTAACGGTATATTGTTTATGGGGTGTCTAGGAAAGTGTTAACGGCGAAACCGCCAAAAGAGAAAGGGTTATTTAATTAAGGAACTTCGCGAAAGCGTTGGAAAACCTCCCCTTATCTCTGCACTTACCTGGCCTCGTGATCAGTGTATCTTGAGCCTGTTTCTCGACACAGTTTTACTTCGACAATCAAGTTCTCGAGCAGGTCTAGTTGACCTAGGTGAACCCTAGAACGATTAGGTGTGTGGTATTTTTGTGTCGTGATTATTTTTGTCCATATTCTTTTTTGTGTATATTTCATTCTTTTGCTAACAACTAACTAAAAAAAAAAAATTCACATTCTTTTTCCCCTCCTTTTCTCTACCTTTCTCTCTTTCTCTTCATATCATGGGTACTCCACCTCGCAAAACTCTTGCCGAACTTTGGTACTCACAACCAGACATAACTTCCTACGGTTCTTGTTTTGGCCGAACTTCGAACGACCCCTCCATGCCCATAGTTTCACTGAAAGATCGCATAGCAGCGTCTAGGACAAACACTTGCACCCTCATTCCACTTCGTATCAACCATTTCAAACATGCACCCCCGCTTATGTTGATACCCCTTCTGCAAGTCGTCCTTTGTCCATCGCTGAACGTATTGAACAATCCCGCAGCCGATCTTTCACTCCTTTCACCACTTCAAATTCTTGGGATCAACAATTCCATTCTCCGTCTTATCCACCTGTTGATCCCACTCCTGTCCAGCCATTCAATTCCTACCAATCCTACCCTACTTTTGCACCTTCCCTAGACATTGCTTCAGAACCGCCTTTTGGGAGTTTTCAGTATCCATACAACTGTGAATCTTTCACTGAAACCCCTTCACAACCAATGTCTAGTCTAGAACAGTCGTTGGAAGACTTTAGGGTAGCGTCAAGCCAACAAATGATGGATTTGAATGCGTCCATGGCCGTCCTCATACAACCTAGTGATCCGGTAGCTAGTTTTCAACTAGCTCCAACTTTTTCAATGTATGATGCGGTGGCAGGACAGGCTGTGACTTTGAGTGGAGAGAGTGAGATGTACCCCCTTCCAAATCAAACCTACCCGCCCCAAATTGAATCCCACAACTCCTGTTTTGAAAGTCTATCGAGTATCCCACATGATTTATCAATTGAAGATAGAATGATGAATGAGTTGTGCGACTTCGTAGTGTTTGATTTGCCCGCTTATGAAGGGTCTCTTCCAAGTGAAACCGATCCTAAACCTTTTAACCTCTATACCTCCATCTTAGAACCTGAATTGATTAATATCCATGCTTTGGTTGAGGTGTCTGAGAATATTGAATTCCACTTGATTGAGGAGATTGACGCCGGGAATATTTTGGATGATGAACCCATAGACTTCGCTGAATTTTTCTCTCCAACTCATCATCCCGAGTCATTAAATGTTTTTCCCGAACTTCATATGCGTCTTGATTTTGATGAAATAGGCATGGATGAGATAAATTTTGAGGAGAATATTGAGGATAGTTTTGAGGATGAAACGGTTTTAATTGATGAGTCGGATTTTCCAATTCATCCTGTTCCTTTCATTGACCGTGTGCACCCTCCCGAAACCCTAACCGATGCCCCTCCTCGATCACTTCCCTCCATCCTTTCCATCATTCCGACCTTGCAAGAACCCGTCTCACTTACATTTCATATGTCTGGTTTACCAAGTTCGGCGTACCCATGGATTCTTACGAATCTTGAGTGATTCGACCCAATTTCTCGACGAGTAAATATATTAGCACTATCACTTTTCACACATCGCTCATCACAAATTGTGCTAATCTATTTACTCCATTTGCACCCTCAAGTTCGTATTCCACTTCTTTTTCCCTTCCGCCATTCTTCTTCCTCTCATATACCGAGACCATATCCCGCTTCTCTCCGCATATGGTCTCGCGTATTCTCCATCTCTTTTCTCTACGCCTTCTTCCACCAACCGGTACATTATAGCGATAAAATCTTTGAATGGTTGGTGTTAACTTTTGGCCTGTGTAAGGCCTTGTATAGTTTGATACTGTTCTTTCCCCCTAATCCTGAACTTCATCGCTTAACAGTGGAAACACTGTTTTACTTAAGTTTGGGGGGGACACTTTTTGTTGTATATATATTTTTTTGTTTTCCTTTTTGTATATAATTTGTTTTTAGGAAGCACCGGCAATTTTGACCCTCTTGGTATAGCCTGACAGTGAGGGCACTGTCAAGTTTAAGTTTGGGGGTGTGCTCGGTAAGCTTTCTTCCTTCGCATTCATATGTATATTTTGCATCTGCATATTAAATCCATAAAATCCATAAAAATCTGAAAATTTTCTAAAAATATAAAAACTTTTTTGTCAAGTTAGCTTGTGGAAGAACTCTGATTCAACATTCGACGGTTTTTGTTTGAAAAGATAGGAATAACTAAATCCTATGTTTGGATTTTGAAAACCTGAAAGATAACTCTCCTTTGAAGTTAACTATAGCTGATATACGTCTTTACATTACACTACACGTGTTGTGAGTCTTGGAAATTAGATGACAAGTCTTTTATGTTTAAAAAAACTTTTAAATAGATAAATGATTTTCTGAGGATCAAATAGGTTTGTTCTGAAATAAGTAATATATCAAGAATAGTTTATGAAGTAAAGCGAATATGAAGGAATGTTATTGATGCCGTAATTGGAGCTAAGTCTGAAAAATAACCCATCTAAAAACTTGATTGGAATGATTACACACCAAACCCACTAAACACGTCTTTTATCCAAAAAATAATTGAACAACCGGTTATATCTCCGTTCGTATTGAATCATCATGTTTTTCATGCCAAACTGTCTTTTATTTTTGGACCTAGGTAACTTGAGTAATTAGGTCCGCTGGGGTGTTTCTACACCTAATGCCCTAAAACCAACTGGTTTGGGTGCATTGGCCCAAAGCTCGCTAAGAAGCCTAGAAAGTCCAGTTTTAAAACAAAGTCAAGCAAGTGTTCTCTCCGAGTTAAAATTCCTAACGGTTCTTTGTGTGAGAATAATCTTGATAAAAGACAGGCTTTTATAAAAATTTTAACGGAGATATGAAGGTTTTATTCTATGATAAAGACTATTGCACGTTCACAGAGGTGTGTATGAAATGAAAACAAGAAAAAGGTGGAGTGAAGAATAAGACCTAGTTTCCTGTTAGGGAAGATAGAAATTCTGAAGTTGAAACTTTACTGGAAAACGAAACTTGAAAAATGCTTAACTCTTTATAAAACTTATGTGATCCTTTTAAAATTGTTATCTGGGCTTTATTGTGTGACATAATGACTTTATTCGACCTTTCGGAACTTAACGACACTATTTGCACTGCACGTAAAGACATATAAAATCTGTAGTTAAATAAGAAGCGAGGTGTGAAAAATAAAGGTTCGATAGTCTAGACTTAGGATTATAGAATTGTTATTTTCTGAAACAAAACTTTAGGGGTTTGAATCTTAGTTATTTTACAAAACTAGCTTGACCGGATTTTGTGGGTAGTATCCGCTGAAAACCCTCAGGAGACAACACTCCTCCTACTAGGGACACCTAGAGGTTTAACGGCTTGTTGCACGCGCTCAGTGCAATCGCGTTCCCTGCGAAAGTGCGGTTATCATTTTATTTTTTGTGAATAATTGGTTTTTGCTCGGGACGAGCAAAGGTTAAGTTTGGGGGTATTTGTTCATCACAGAATACTGTATTTTATACCGCCCATTCTTACGCTCGGTTGTTTATAGGTAGGTACTTTTAATCCGTGTTTGTTACATATTTACAGAGTACAGGTTTTTAGGCCAAATATTGCAAATCAAGACAAAATCTCCACAGTTACACCAAATACAGAACATCTGTCACTGCAGATAAAAGCCGGGTTCCGGTCATCCATATCCGTCCAGTGCCGAGTACCAGTTCCTGAGACAAGTCATATGACAGTGGTCATTCGTGTCTGGGACAAGCACAGAGCACGAGGGGGGCAGCACAAGAATCAATGGGTGCGCGGAGCTCAAGAGAGATAAAGTCAAAAAGTGAAGAAAAGATAGCAATCTTGGACTAGGAATTCTGAAGATATTCTGGAAATATTATCAGAAAATACATGTACCAGACAACAGAGGACAGCAGACCAGGGCCGTACTGAAAAGCCCACACCCTAAACCCACAGTAGGGGCGCGGATCCGCGGCCATAGGAGGCTATAGGCGGCGGATCCGCGGCCGTACAAGGGATTCAGGGCATGGGCTTTTGGGGGCAGTTTGGTATTTTCATATCTGTTCTGGTGGTTGCCCTAGATCTTCAACCCTCTGCCTATAAATACAGCAGTTTTGAGCTAAGCCAAGGGTCCAATTTTGTGTCCACTCTTTTGTAGTTTTTGTATAGTTTTTCTTCTTCTTCTTCATTCTTTTTCCATGAAATTGTAGTGAGAGCTTTTGAGTGGGAGATTAATGAAGATGAGTGTTTTGTATCATTCTTTTGTGTTTCTTCTTCCCCTTGAGATTTTTGCTTTCTCTTGCTCATTCAACCTCTTCATTGAGCTTGAATGGTTAAGGGTTAGTTATTGATCTCAAGGGTCGTATTTTCTCACGGGACTAGCACTTCATTTCACATGCGTTCTCTACCCTTCCCTTGATCTTGCAACCTCTTCATTGAGCTTGCAAGTTTAAGGGTTGGCTATTGATCACATGCTTGTCTTGAGTCCTAGTTTCGTATTCTTTTTATCGCTTTTTATTATTCGCAATTTATTACCTTGTCTTTTATTATTTGCAATTTACTTACTTGTGATTTTATTCCTTGTACTTTAATTACTTGTATCATTTCTTTTCTTTTTGTTCTCTTTTGTGAATGAATGTAATTATTGTTGTTAAGATAAAATACGGTATTATAAGTTAACATTTCTTTGCCAATTCCTTTTCCCGTTATTTTCCATTTGAACTTTGCCCAAACCATACGCAAGCGCTCCGTTAGGCACCGTACCCTGACAAGGTAACGGTGATTCCTAACTGCGACCGGTTGCGTTCGGTTTGGCCGGAGGCGAAAGCAAGAGACAAGAACGGAAGGACAAGGGTAAATAAGCCGGATTTCATGAATACCGCGCTTAAATCCCCTAATCCACGTTGTTGCCGATTATCTAGCTTCAATTGGTCAAGACTCGGCTCAAAAGTTTTTGAGTACGGATTTCTTAGCTTACAATCTCGTATTTTCTTCTTAACAACTTTATACTTGCAGATAATAAACACATAGGTTAGATCAAACAAACATACAGATTCTTTATTGACTCGTCTAAGACAAGAAGGTAAGATAACACCATCTCCCTGTGGACCGACCCGTGCTCAACCGGCTAGCTGCATAGCGACACCGTCCTGATCGCGGTTACACTTTAAATCTTTGAACATCCGACACGCCAAAAGCGTGCGATCAGCGTGCTCTGTAGGGTGTTTTTCGTCACCCCATTGAGATGGGAATACGCGAGCGCTTATCAGGCGCATTACAGATTCCCCCTGCCTAGGGTAGGCCGGGGGTTTATTGATTGTGGGGATCCGAATCTCCGGCAACCGCGGACTAAGCTGCCGTTAATTACCCCTCGCATTTGGAGCGAAGGAACCTCCGATTAACGGGTTAAACTGGTCATGCGAACTCAATGTGCAGTATCGTGCTTTGAGAGGGTTTTGGAAATATCGGGGGCCCCGCAGAGTTTTTACGGGGGTCCCGCTACCCGGATAGTGGGCTGGGGGTCAAGGGGGCTAGCAGCCCCCTTGCGGGGTGCGGGGCAGCGCCCCGTTAGAAATTATTTCTAACGGAAGACAGTGTCGTGGAGTCTGTGTATGTTTCCTTCCCCCCCTTTTTT
The DNA here is from genome assembly GCA_030015575.1 of Agapanthus africanus. Taxonomy (NCBI): domain Eukaryota; kingdom Viridiplantae; phylum Streptophyta; class Magnoliopsida; order Asparagales; family Amaryllidaceae; genus Agapanthus; species Agapanthus africanus. The sequence continues at coordinate 216,572,059 of JASDDO010000008.1, forward strand.
TTAAAAGTGGAGCTTAAATTCAAAAGGGATTTTATTGTGGAGTTAAACTCCAAAGAATTTTAAATGGAGTTAAACTCCTAAAAGAATTTTATGCGGAATTAAATTCCTAAAATAGAACTTTATTGTGGAGTTAAACTCCAAAGAATATATATATGTATATATTTTAAAAAGGGTTTAATCTCCAGAAGGGATTTTGTTGGGGAGTGCACGTAAAACGAGGGGGAAAAGAAAACAAAATGGCGTCCTTCACGGCAGGTGGGCGCCTTAATGCCCGGGGTCACGTGCGCGCACGTGACCAATGGGCACTTTGGTGCCCCCCCAGGGTCACGTGGGCACACGTGACCGAAGGGGACTTTGGTGTCCCCCAGGGTCACGTGGGCACACGTGACCGATGGGCGCCTTGGCGCGCCCGGGGGTCACGTGGGCACACGTGACCGATGGGCGCCTTAGCTCCCAGGGGTCACGTGGGAACACGTGACCGATGGGCGCCTTGGCGCCCAGGGGTCACGTGGGCACACGTGACCGATGGGCGCCTTTGCGCCCCAGGGGTCACGTGCGCACACGTGACCGATGGGCGACTTGGCGCCCCGGGGTCACGTGCGCACACGTGACCGCGGGAAAAACCCGCGGAAAGGGAAGCCTAGCCCCTAGGCTGGGGAGTTGAACTCCCAAGGGAATCTTTGGAGTTGAACTCCTAACAGAAACAAATTTATGGAGTTAAACTCCAACAGAAATAAATTTATGGAGTTAAACTCCAGCAACTTTAGAAAGGAGTTAAACTCCTGGGGATTTATTGCTCTTCTTTTGAGCCTTGGGTCTGTCCAAAGTTAGATTTTTAGAGATGGGTCTCCTTCTTCTTGCTCTTGACCGGTGGGATCTTGGAGAAGAGGGGATGAGCCTTAAAAGCCTCCCCTTTTCGAGATCTGATTGGAGATCCGAGCTCCCCTTCGTAGGTTTTGTGGTGGAAATCTACTTATTTTTAGAAAAGGAAGAGTTAAACTCTTGATTTAATTCAAAAGGAAAAAAAGGGTTTTAGAACCTTGAGGAAGGAGGAAGAGATCTCAGATCTAGAAAATTTCTGGAGAGAGAAAAAGTTGTTAGATATTTTCATTATCTTTGCCTTTATAGGCCATACATTTTACACATAGCCCCTTGGGCTTCACAAAATGGCATTTTGCTTATCCCATGGCTCATGTGCCATTTCTTTTTGTAGCGTCTTGAAAAGTCGTTTTGGTGTTTTCCTGAAAATCGGTGAAAATTCGGTATTTTTCCGAAAACCGTCCTTCTCGTTATTTTGCAGTTTAGGGCTAATTATACCTAAAATGGATAGGTAATTGCTTGTTTTTAGTAGATAATGAGTTACTTATGAAATTTTGGTCATTTAAAATTTTTTCCCTATTTTTCAATTTTTTAATATTATTTTAAGCCGGCAAGAAAATACATTAAATTAGCGATAAATACAAATTTTTCCGGGCTAATTTTAATCTTTAAAATTAGGTTAATTAAAATCTAGTTGTAACATAAATTTTTAGTATTTTACTTTGATTTTTAACAAATTTTTATGATAGGAAACGAATTTATTGAATTTTAAGCTAAAACTTGCAATTTTTGACTTGTAGGGGGTCTTTTTGCATAAATTTTTTTTGTGCACTCTCTCTCACTCATTCCTCACCTCTAGGCCGGCCCTACCTCAGCAGCAAGCCACAAAAATTTTTCCCCAACTCATTTGCACAAAATGATATGAAAAGGGTTTTAATATATTAAATTGGGTATGGGTTTTTGGTTGATTGGTATGGCTTTGACCTTGACTTTTCTCACACTCCCCCACACCTCTCCCCCACTCCTCATCAGCTAAAATTTCAGCTGCAAACAGCAGCCCCCTCCCCCTCCTTGCATCATCTCTTTTCTTCTTCAAAGTTCATCCAAAAATCCTTAAAAATCAACAATTCCTTTTACAATTTCAAAGCAAAACCTTATTCTCTCTCTTCTTAAACCCAAATTGACTCAAATCTTGGAGAAAGATGGCATCTTGGGAGGCTTTAGCATGATAGGGTTTGAACTTTTGAGGTATAACTTCTAATCAAATGGTTACATTGTTGCTTAAGGGTGCTAATTAGAACCTTGAAATTGTTTAGTGTTAAATCTTTACTTAATTCCTAATCTAGTTTTGTTTAAAGAGGGTAGTTTGATATGAACTTGGGTTTTAGCATACCATTACTAGGCTAATTAAATCTATTTTTCTATCTAGTTATTTTGCTAACCTAATCTAAGAGGTTAATTTTCTTATGTGGGCTTTTAATTGTGTTAATTTAAATTTGTAGTATGGAATTTGATTTGTGATTGCTAATTACAAAAATCAAGAAAAGGGTTTGTGTATGGAAATAGGTTTGAAGCATGGTTATTGTGTTGAAATTATGTGATTGTGGCTAACTAGTTGTGTGGTTGGATGTTTGTGTTGAATTGTGATAACTTTATCGCTAATTTTCGATATTTGCACCAAATTTCAAGTTTTGTGCTTACTAGGTTTTTATTAAAATTAATTGGTGAATTATTTGTGATACCTTGGGGATGTTTTTAGCATCTCCTATGACGTTTAGGATGCGTGAGTGCGGATTTTTGGGTAGTCGGGTTTTAGTTTTGCCGGGCGACCAATTCGGCGATTTTTGGCAGTTTTTGCGATTTTCGCGTATGTTCCGCGCACCCTGCGCACGTTGTACCTAGCTAGTGAACTTTAGTAGTTTCGTTTGGGTTTTGCGTCGTTCTTGATACGTAACCTTATGTTTGGTATTGATGTAAATTCCAGGTTCGGTCGCGGAGACGTCAGACGCGGCGCGAAAGGGGAAAGCGGTGATTGGACATAGCTAGCCAGGGATTCCGGTGAGTAGATGTAACATCTACGGGGGACTATCGTTGGATGGCGCAAGCCGCCCGATAGTTTTAGTAACTTAAAAGATTCTTAGTAATGTTAGTAATTAGGGGTGTAATACTTGTATGATTATTTGCGACATTCATACCCTATATTGACATACCTATACGAAACCATTTTATAGGACACCTGCACCATTGCCAGGGTTTTTATATGCAGCACGAGCACTATTCATGCTTACACACACACCTTGGTAATTTCCATGCCACCACACTAGATAACCTTTAAATTTAAACCTTTTACTAATTGATACTTAAACTTGTGCTATTGCCTTTAATTCCTTAAAATGAAACCGTAGGATTGCTATTCATGTGCATGTACTTCATCATATTAATTGTTCATGCCTAATCTATTAATCACACATCGCAACTTGATTATTGATACCATATGCATTCATTATCATTGACATATGCACTTATGAGGATTTCTTGAGATTTTATGATATTTCTGGATTTCGGGGGAAAGCCGCAAAATTTCTAAACTTATTATATTTTTAAAATATGTAAATTGCGGTTTTCTAGTGATGTAAGTGTCGTCCACCATGAGTTTGCTGTGGTTTTGGAAATCCGTGTCGAGGAGTGGAGGAACCGTCACGGGTACATGGTGGGCCCGGTAAGGTACCCCGGGGCAAGAGGAATGTGGTGTTGACGTTGAGCCTGGAAGGGGGCGGATTACCTACCGGTGACTTCATTGGGCACGGCGGATATCCAGAGGATACCGACCGGGGCCGCGAGAGGATGAGATATTGATATTGAGATGGGTCAGCCGGATGGCTAAGGCCAGAGACACTATGACATGGATTTATGAGATTGAGACAGCTTTTAGGTGTCGTTGCTGGACACCGGTTCTCGTCGATTCTTTGAGTATTATGCTGGCATTCTAAAAGAGTTTCAAAAACAAAAAGGGATAACATGTTTCTTATATATACCTATTGAGACCTCAGATATTCATGTTGCATACATATTAGTACACTGAGGTTGTATACACACCTGCTAGTGCATCCAGTCATACCTGTATTTTAGATGCTAGGATGCTTGTGTGCATGCATACGATAGCCTTTGTAGATGTTATTTATTACTCACGAGTTGGCAACTCACCCCCGTTGTGCCACAGCCTTTTGCAGGTTCGCTCCGTCAGTACAGTAGCGGCGGGCGCACTTGTTCTTTTGCCTCCTTTGCCTGGACTCGAGGTTTTGCTCCTAGGTGGGTTATATCATTATTTTTGTACCACCTTGTATATTCTTTGTATCTAGTACACTCCATCTACTGTATCTACCAGCATTATTGTATATTGACCTAGAGATGAGACTGTGAGATTTGTAGACTTTTATACTGTATTTTGGGGTCGAGCTCACTTGAGCCGACATGCTGCTTTTCTCATGCTTCCTTATGATTATTTTCGCATGTTGTTGCTTTATATTGCGTGGGATTTGTGACCGCCTTGTGGCGAAGAGCTAGCTCCCGCTTGGGGATGCCCTATTTTGTTGGATTCATATTTATTCTTGTTGTACCCATTTTGGGGGCCAGTATTTACAAAGGAGACTCTGCCGAAATTTTCGGAAAAATTGGTATTGTTTTTAAAAAAAAGGGTTTTACATGACTTATTTGATAAACTCGCTTTCAATTGATTGGGTTCTCTTCACTCTTTTGCTTAATTGGTTTTGTTTTCTGGGCTTTGGCTTACTTATTTTACGGACGTCTTTAGACGTTTCGTAAACCTAAGTGCCAGTCACGTTCCGTACCCTGCGGGTCGTGACACTTTTTGCACATAAGCCATGGGCTTTACAAAAATTTGGCTTTATGCCTATTTTTCTTACATTTATCCAAAAATAAAATAAAAGAAATACAACAAAATTATTTATTACAAAATTTTTATCTTGGCATGGGGGGAGGCCGGCCGCTTCATGTTCGGGCTCGACCCAGGCAAGGGCCCACTGGATCTGGGCTTGGGCCCACTTGGCTTGGGGTTGACTTTGATTTTGACTTGGTCGACCGGGGTGTAAATTTTTACCCCAACAGACCCGAAAGTACGGAACGTGACCGGCACTTAGATTACGAAGCCTCTAGAGGCGCAACGTAACCTAAGTAAGCCGAAGCCCAGAAATCTAAACCATAAAAGAAGAAGAAGAAGTAAAAGAAACATGAAGGAAACAAGTTTAAAATCATCAGCAAATTTTCCCAAAAATTTCGGCAGAGTCTCCTCTGTAAAAACTGGCCCCAAACGGGTACAACAAGTATAATATACATAAACAATAAAAAGCATCCCCAAACGGGAGCTAGCTCAACGCCAACAGACGGAAACAACCACAACAAGCACAATAATATACAACGCCAAAGGGCGAGGCTCAAAACTCAAAAGAAAACAAAACCACCAGATCAGAATAATACAAGCGCGACTCTAAGGTCGAAATAAAAGACTGGTCCAATAAACTTATCAAGTAATACAAGTATGGTTGATGAAGCTTACTAGATACAAATGAAAGAATAAAAATACAATGGTGGTTCAGATACAAGTGAACCAACCTACCGTGCAAATCACCCTGAAGAAAAGATGTGCCAGCAAGCTGCCAGGGAAACCTGTACATCGAACCTTTAATAAAATTTGGCACAACGGGGGTGGGTTGCCAACTCGTGAGTAGAAGACATCTACGAAAAGAAATCGAATGCACGACGCTATCCTAGGTCATAATAATACTCTACTAAGTCCCAATCATCTAGTAATAGCAGGGTAATACTACGTGTAAGTGCAGATACTCCGTGCTCGTGTCAGTGCCTCATATAATACTATGTCATATGAATGGATATGCATGCACCATGAATATAAAATAATAAATCCTGAAATCCAGATATATCTGTATAAGAAATCTTTAGCTGTTATCATAGTAAAATGTGTATAGGAATCTGAAATCTCAACAATGAAATCCATGGAAATCCGTGTCAAGCATCGACACAAACATGTAAATCTCAGTCTCATAGTCTCAATACCTTGGGCTCCGTCAGTCCGGATCGGCCCATACCATCAAATCTCACGACAACGGTCGGTATTCTCCGGATATCCACCGCGCCAGACATCACCGGTAGGTAGCCTTCTCCTGCCAGGCTCATCGTCTACAACTCGATCTTCTTGCCCCGGGGTACCATACCGGGCCCATCATGTACCCGAGGCGGTTCATCCACTCCTCGAATCGGGTCTCGAAATCCATCAGAAAACATGAAATCTCATGGTGGACGACACATACATCACGAGAAAACCGCATCTTATATTTTAAAAAGAGAGGAGGAGAGAGAGAAGTTTTTTTTTATATATTCTTGCGGTTTTCCCCAAAATCCAGAAATCTCATAGAATCCAAATCTCAAAATCATGAGTAAGTAAATGATAAGTATCGGCATATGCCCCATAATACTGTATGATAACATGAGAATATGAATGCATGAATGTCTAAGTAATAAATGCCATGTCTATACTAGCATCTGAGAGCAATCACAATATTATATATCGATCTAGTTGCTAGCTGATTCTATCAATAAAAGATAATAAGATCTAAATTGTACATGACATAGCAATTACCGATGATGATGTGTGTGAGCCGGCAAATAAGTGTGCGTGGAATATGCGCATCATCGGTAATGGTGCTGGTGTCCTAACAGGTAAGGTTTATACTGATTATAGCAACATATGTAAGAACACGCACCATGATGATTACAGTATGAATGTGAAGACAGATGTGCATTATCCACTTCTCTGCGATATACGAGTACAACTACCACTATATGAATCGAACCTAAACTAGTGTCCATCTAACCTCCTAAGGAACTAAACCTAAGGAACTAGTCAATAAGAAACAAGAGTCTACCTAAGGTCTGAATCAATATCTCTAATAGTCGGCGATCCAGCATCAATAGCGTTACGTACGTAGTACGGCTTCCTCGAATCAAGAGTGCGGATCAATCATCATATCTATTCTTCGCACGGTAAAATCCATCATACGGCATCCCAATATCGGGTACGGGTCAAGTATCTCCTGAGTGTCTCATCATTCGTATAATGTCATCATCAACACATCTCATGATCAAGGTGCTAAACTGTAATCGCATACATCAATCATATATCATTGCCATCATAATATGCATCATTAGTTTATCCTCAGAAATATCATGTCATATGTATCATATTGTGATCAAGTCATACTGATATCATATCGTCATCAAGTCACACCTATATGATATCGACGTCAGGTCACACCTATATGATATATCATATCGTGATCAGTCACAAGTTACAGTTCGGGTTCTATTTTAGAGTCCCATGTACCTCATATCATCACCACCCATTATAATTTATGTACACATGTTCATTATCTCATTCTCTAATGATCCGCTAACACTTAATACGACTGTATAGCCAAGAATCACGGCATCAAGCCCAGTTATACTGTTTCATCATACCTCGGATATCATATCACATCAACGTATCCCATACACGTGTTGTATATATATATATATACCTAGTCCTATATGTATATATACATGCACGTATTCACCATGTCGAGTTTCAGTGTGTGCGTGTGTGTTTCTATCTGAAACCTACGAACCTCTTCCAAGGTACTCATCCTCTGATATGGTTTCCCTAAATCAGTCTAGTCCAGCCTAGGGTTATTACTAGGGCCCTACGCATTAAGAATCTAGGGTCACATCTGGCTTCCTAATATCCATAAGTACTATTCCTACTCTACGTTGCGGGGGTGCTAAACGCTATCCACCCGACTTCCCCCCGTAGATATACATCTACTCACCTGGTCCATGTCTGCCGAAGACGGTGTCGCCATCCTCCTCTTCATCGCCCGCAGTCCACGTGAGGGGTACCTAAACGCAAACATATAAATAGCATCGTAAACTAAATCACATACAAAAGTCAAAACGACGCAAGGAACAAGCATTGGTTAAAACCTATGTCCCGTCCACGCAAAAGCACCAAATATCGCTCGATATCGGCGTACAAACTCCGATGGATCGAGATAACATCAACAAATAACTCATAGTTTTAAAACTCGTTACTTATAATATATAACATGATTAAATCCATCGAAACCCTAAAAATCGATCAAACCGTCCAATTTCGTAAAACCTGAAAATGCCAATTTACCGTTTTTCATCAAAACTTGACATTTAAATGAAACCAATGGTCATAAAACTCATTAAAAAGCATAACTAGACTATACAAACCATTACTATATTTTTATTACACAAATTTTTATTAATTTGAAATTTCTAGTTTGCAACCTTTAACAATTTTCAACATTTTTCAAGCAAAATACCACAATTCCACCACAAACATGATGTTGCATGAATTAATGTATTAAACTACAATTCATGATGATAATGATATAATGAAACCATGATTATATTTTTAATCTCATTTATTTAGGAATTTCCAAAATCTTGTTTACAAAAAAAATAGCATTTTATTAGTATTTTCCAATTATCAAAAGAAACTAGTGATCAAACTAAGCTTTTCTTTCCATTAACATGCTAATATTCTCACTAAAACTACAATCTAATGATAGCAATCTTAATTAGAATTTTATATTACCCACATATATATTTTATAAAAAACTAGTTAGCTAAATAGCTTAATTTAAACAATTTGAATACACAAATTATTATACAATAACCATGCAAGATTTTTCCACTTCTAAAAATGGTAGACTAGTTATTATAACCCTAATTAATAAATAAAAACCACCACTTGAATTTACAAACCCTAACTTGAATTTTAGAATTTGCAACTAGAATTAATATATTAAATCTAATTATATTTAAAAGAAACAACTAATAACAATAAATAAAAATGAGAAGATTTATACCTCCAAACTATGAAATCCAAAGATGAAAATGAGCCTCCAAAATGCATGCTTTCCCACTCCAAAATCCATGTAAAAATGAGCAAGAATAAAAGGGTAGGAAATAAATAGGATTTTGTGCAATTTTTGTTGAAATTTTGATGGATTTTTGATGAATTTTGAACAAAAAAATGAAGTGGAAATGGGGGGGGGGGGCTGCCATGGGGTGAGGCCGGCCAATATTTGGAGGTGAGGGAGAGAAAGAAGAGAGTGAAAAAAATTGTGTAGAAGTTTCCCCCCAAATATCACCTCAAATTGTCTTTTCATGCATTTCTTTATTTTATTTTATTTCTTTACTATAGCAACTCAAGAAAGCTCTAGAAAAAAGGAAAAATTTGCAAATAAATTTTGCATGATACACACTAAATTCTAATATGCCATGGTTCATTTTTACAAATTAAAACCATTCAAATTTGTAATTTACACTAACTTAGTGTAAAAATAAAGCTTATCTTAATATTTAAAATAATTAATTTAGGAAAAATATTTAATTAAACTAAAAATTTATAAGTGGCTAAATAAACACCATTTACTAGTAATTACATAATTAAAATAGGTATTTTTTAAATTATAATGAAAAACAATCACGGTTTAGTTTTACGAAAATTACATTTTACTTTACCGAAATTCATAAAATTCACTTAAACAATTTTATTCATTTAATTATTTATTTAATTATTTTTAAAACGTTACACTATATCTTAGATGATAAAGATGAAGATAATAAATACCGATCTTCGAAAGAAAACGGTAAAAGGGTATATTTTTTCAATGCTATAGGAGGAAATTTCCTCCTATGGCACATTTCCTCTATTATCCCCCCTTCTCTCTGTATATATATTGGATGAAATGTGCCATAGAAGGGAATTTCCTGCTATAGCTTCGAAAAAATACATCCTCCATGATTTCTTTAGACGATCGACACCCATCATCATCATCTTTATCATGTAAGATGTGGATACACCAAATTTTATGTGATTCCATCACCTTTTCACCATTGATTTAATGAGTGCAAAATTAACGGTTTACCTACAATAGAACTTTTTATATTGCTAATTCAACGGTGAAAAACTGATGGAATCATATCAAATTTGGTGTATCCGCATCCTATATGATAAAGATGATGATTATGGGTGCCAAACATCGAAAAAAATACGGAGGATATATATTTTTGATGCGAAAAAGCCTCCCAAGGCCTCTTTTCTTGATTATTCTTATGTGTGCGTGTCTGTCTTATTTCACCAAAACCTCTTTATGGTATGGCGAAATATCAAGACACCTCCCTGAATTACTACCATTAGTTCAAAACCCCATGAACTTTCAAATCGTTACCACCATGGCTTAACTACTGTTAAATTCGATATTAAATGCCCTAACTACCCTTCTCTTATCTCAGATTAAAACTCAAAAACGCCATTTCTTTTCTCAGAAAGCTAGTTAGGGCCTATTCCTCTTTTTTCTCGGAAATCATAGGGTCGTTAGGGCACAGATGAAGGTGCATGAGAGCTCGAAGCGGATCTCGAAGTTGGTATCAAATAGGAGCTCAAAGTGGGTCTTGAAGTGTATCTCGAAGGGAAACACAAAATGAGTCGATAGAGAATCTTAAAGTGGATTGAAAAAATGTCTCAAATTGATCCGAGGTATTACCCTAAATCTGAATCAATCTTAATGTTGGAGATGATCAATTTGTTGTAACTAATTAAGCTAATTCATTGCAATTTGAGTTGTTGCATTTAACTGGTGACTAGAGATGGTTGAAAATGTGTGAATGGGGAAAAAATTTGGGATTTAGCACTATAAACTAATTTGGGATTTAGGCTAATTATAAAACTATTTAGGTATTTAGCATATTTGGGTCAAATCAATGATACATGGGTGCCACGTAGGATTGGCGGTTTGCATATGGGGCGGGTATTAAACCGCACTTGCAAAGTGCGACTTATACGTAAGCCTCTCTAAGCGTGTCACGACCCGAAATAGCACGTGACTGACACTTGAATCATGTGAAGTCTATAAGACCCCACCTAATTCAAGTAAGCCAAAAGCCCAGAAATCTAAACTATTTAAAAGAAGGAGTGAACGAATACTCATTTAAAAGTGAACATATAAAATCACTTTGAAAGTCATAATAAACATTTTTAAAAGCAACATCATATTTTCCCGAAAATTTCGGTAGAGTCTCCTTTGTAAACACTGGCCCCTATAAGTCCATGCTACCCTTCCCCGGTGCTTACGGGGTTGCGGAAGTGATGAAAAACGATTTTCAAGAAGTGGTAATACGGACTACAAATACGGATTTTTGTTAAACAATCTACCTAACAACCTAACTAGGAGTTTTACCTACTCTGTTAGGGAGTTATACCTTTCTTGAACTCCTTCGTCTTCAACTCTTGTGGTGTACAGACCGGCCTCTCCTCGTCGTCTTCTCACGCCGAAGACGGATCCACCCGAAAGCTTCTACCTTTGGCTTTTTCTTCGAACTTTGAAGAAACTAGAACACTTGGCTTGCTAGGCCTTGTGAACTAGAATAAGTAGAGGATTGTTTTGGTGTCTTTTTATCTCTAAGGCAATGAGTCTCAACACATGAGAATGGTTTGCCTTGAGCTAGAGAGAGAGCAAGAGGAAGAGGGAGAGAGCTTGAGAATGAGAGAGCTTAAGAGAGAGAAAGCAAGTGAAAGAATGAGCCTCTCTTTTCTCATCCAACCTCTCATAATCCAAAAGCATCATGAGCCATAATGATAATCAAGTATTATGTGATGGTTATCATCTTACAAAAGGCAAGATCGTTTCATGCACTCATTTTGCAAATCACAACAAGCAAGCAAAAGTCTTTGCATGAAAATGACAACTATTGTAACGATGATGGTCAACTAGTCCAACCTAGTCAACCGGTCGACAAGTCAACAAAGTCAACCCCTCAACAACCATGTCACTATAATACTTAATTAATATTATTGCTAATCATATTTCTTATTCTCATTAGGGTTTAGCAAAAAGTCAATGGTCAACAGTCAACAGTCAACAACCCCAATGAGAATCCTCTGCCTCTGTCTCTCTGTCAACTGTGCATACACACCCGCATCCGCATTCTGAGGAACACGAATACAAACGAGATAAAACCAATCCCAAAATGTATACTAGGATCTGGCTTAAACCAAAGCCCGCTAGTGTTAACTGTCCGGACACCAAACATGCACAAGTGCGCGGATGTGACCGAACCCTGTCGCAAAACCATGCGACCTGTCGCAAAACCATGCGACCTCTACTCTTTTGCCTAAAGGCGAATAGCTCTCTGTGTGGGACTCTAAAGACTCGACACTACGCTGGCAGTGGGTTTAACCACAGACCGCAAGCGGCACTAGCTGTGCGTAACGGCCCCCAGGTAGATGCCGATAAGAAGACGGACGAGGTGAAACCCATCTGAACTCCTACTGAGCCTGAATGTGACAGTCTCCTTACAGTCCGGTCTGTTCGTCTGATACATCGCATGGCAGGCCTAGGGGGTGGTGAACGTCAGTCCCCTAATAGCGGTACAAGTCATGTCGGAGTGTAGCCCAGAACACCCTGAGATAACACTGGAAACCTACCAGTATATCTCGCTTGCCCTGGCCAGGGACTACTTGTGTAATGGCTTTCCTAGACACAGCGCGATGTCAACCCCCAATACCGGGAGAGACGAATCATGTTTAACCGTCACTGCCTCCAAGTGCTTCAGGACTGCACCCAACTACTACCTGTTTGCACGACTCCTTTGAGTCGTGGTAGGGTAGTAATCAAAGTACAGTGGGAACACACTCGAGGTGAAGTGACAGTGTCAAGTCAGCGGACTAAGCTGTACTCATGTCACCTGGGAACTGATAACTGACGATAGGTATAATACCAACCAATCAGTTCCGGACGAGTCCTGTCCAGTGTACTCGTAACCTAACGAGCACCCGCATACTATCTCAAGTACGACGTACTGACGGCTGTGGGACAGACCGTCTCCCAAGCTGGGATAAGAAGCGCATACGCCAGTCTACTCCGGAGTATCGATGCCCTGTCTCGATAGTCCTACGACTAGGGGCCTGCATAAGGATGTGCTTATAGATTACCCATCCCCCACGAGTGTGACTTCCATCACAACGCTGGTAATCAAGCAAAGATCCTAAGGGCTCCACTAATGTGTAAAGGCGATATGCTAAAAGAAACACATGCACATATTAAAGCAGATACAAACCAAGTAGCATACTACCATTTTGAGCAAGATTGTCAATACAAGGTGAATATCCCTAGCTTCCATTAAGTAATATACATACTAGTATGATATAGTAATGGCTTCTAGGGCATATACACTAACAATCTCCCACTTGCACTAAGGCCATGTACTGGCGTATCGAAGACCTATCATCTCGATCAGCCGCTCGAACTTAGTCTGGGGCAAGGCCTTGGTGAATGGATCTGCAGTGTTATCTTCTGAAGCAACCCTCCGAACCTCGATCTCCTGGCGATCCACGATCTCCCTAATCAGGTGATACCGCCTCAAGATGTGTCTGGATTTCTGATGGGACCTGGGTTCCTTCGCTAAAGCTATAGCCCCGTTGTTGTCGCAATACAGAGGTATTGGGTCAACAATGGACGGAACCACCTGAAGCTCTTTCAAGAACTTCCTCATCCAGACGGCTTCTTTTGCGGCATCAGATGCAGCGATATATTCCGCTTCCATAGTCGAGTCAGCAACGGTTTCCTGTTTGGAACTCTTCCAACACACCGCCCCTCCGTTGAGGGTAAAAACAAAGCCCGACATGGACTTGAAATCATCCTTGTCACTCTGGAAGCTGGAGTCAGCAAAGGCCTCGATCTGGAGGTCTTTTCCGCCATACACCAAGAACATCTCCTTAGTCCTTCTCAGGTACTTGAGAATGTTCTTTACCGCTATCCAGTGTTTCTCCCCAGGGTTTGACTGATACCGGCTTACTACACTCAGTGCATAAGCTACATCCGGTCTGGTACACAACATCGCATACATTATAGAGTCTACCGCAGAAGCGTAGGGTATAATAGATATGCGATCCATTTCCAAATTAGTCTTGGGAGACATCTCTTTGGAAAGGGTGATCCCGTGACAAGCCGGTAGATTACCGCGCTTGGAATCTTCCATACTGAATCTTTTCAGAATGGTGTCGATGTACCTGCACTGTGAAAGTCCTAATATCCTCTTGGATCTGTCACGAAAGATCCGGATCCCCAGAATGTATGAGGTATCACCCAGGTCTTTCATGGAGAACCTGTGTGACAAGAACCCTTTGACAGATTGTAGCATAGGAATGTCATTTTCTATTAAGAGAATGTCATCCACGTATAAAACGAGGAATACTACAGTTCTCGCTACAAATCTACTATAGATGCATGGTTCATCCGGATTTTTGATAAAGCCAAATTCTTTGACCGTCTCATCAAAACAGATGTTCCAACTCCGCGACGCCTGCTTTAGTCCATAGATGGACTTAAGCAACTTGCACACCTTTCCGCTGCTCCCACTCTGAATGAAACCCTCTGGCTGGTCCATATAGACACACTCCTCTAAATTTCCATTTAGAAAAGCGGTCTTTACGTCCATTTGCCAGATCTCATAATCGTGGAAGGCAGCAATGGCAAGAAGGATCCGAATGGATTTCAGCATAGCCACTGGAGAAAAGATTTCATCATAGTCTAAGCCAGGTCTTTGATGGAAACCTTTTGCAACAAGTCTAGCTTTATAGGTCTCAACCTGTCCATCTACACCAATCTTCCTTTTGAAGATCCACTTGCATCCTACGGGTTTTACCCCATCTGGAGCAATGTCCAACGTCCATACTTTGTTGGTGTACATGGACTCCATTTCGGTCCGCATTGCATCTAGCCATTTTACCAAGTCAACACTCTGAATGGCCTGCTGGAAGCTAGTAGGCTCATCACTATCAATGATGCAATCCTCTCTATCCCTGTCAACGAGAAAACCGTAGTATCTCTCGGGCGGATGAGACTGCCTACTACTCCTGCGGAGCGGCGTAGGAATGTCCAGATCTTTCGAACCCTCTGGTTCTACTAAGCTTTCAGTAATAGCTCGTGGTTCTGGAATTTCTTCCAGTTCTACTGCGCTCCTACTAATTTCCCTTTCCAAGAACTGGTGTTCTAGAAAGTGGGCATGACGAGAAACAAAAACCTTTTGTTCCTCTTCGCAATAGAAGAAATATCCCTTGGAGTTCTTTGGATATCCCACGAACTTGCACTGTACTGAGCGTGCCTCGAGTTTGTCCGCATGCTGCTTTTTGACAAAAGCTGGACATCCCCATGTCTTAATATGATTAAGATAGGGTCTCTTCCCACACCACATTTGATATAGTGTAGTAGACACAGTCTTAGTTGGAACTCGGTTCAAAAGGTATGCGGCTGATTCTAGTGCATATCCCCAGAATGATCGCGGTAACTCAGCGTTACTCATCATGGACCGTACCAAATCTAATAGGGTTCGGTTCCGTCTCTCCGATACACTGTTATGTTGCGGAGTGTATGGAGGAGTAAGTTGAGAGAGAATTCCATTCACTTTTAAGTAATCCAGGAACTCGGCACTCAAGTATTCACCATCTCGATCAGATCTCAGTGTCTTGATACTTTTGCCTGTTTGTTTTTCTACTTCATTCTTATATTCCTGGAACTTTCCAAAAGCTTCGGATTTATGTTTCATTAAGAAGACATAACCGTACCTTGAAAAGTCATCCGTAAAAGTAATGAAGTAAGAATAACCGCTTCACGCATGCGTAGACATTGGACCGCACACGTCACTTTGTACGAGTCCCAAGAGCTCGCTCGCTCTTACTCCGTGTCCAGTGAATGGAGTCTTTGTCATCTTTCCTTTGAGACAGGATTGACAAGTTGCATATGATTGATATTCGAACGGGTCCAAATATCCTTCTGTTTGCAACTTAGTCAACCTTCTCTCATTGATGTGACCCAGTCTACAATACCATAAGAAAGTCTGATTGATTTCTGGAGACTTTCTTTTGTATGTATTCTGGACATTGAAAATCTGTGGTTGGTTTAATACGTATATACCATTGCTTAATGTACCTGACCCAATCAGAACTTGATTAAGGTGAATGTTTACAACATTACTTACAAACGCAAATTCATAACCTTCTTTAGAAACCAAAGATACAGAAATGATATTACAAGTTGCGTTGGGTACAAAAAAGAAATTACGTAAAACCAAAACATGTCCATTTGAAATTCCCAGGTGATAGTCCCCCACGGCCTTAGCATCCATGCTAGCTCCGTTTGCAACTTTGAGGGTCATGTCACCTGCCTTCAAAAACCTACGGTTTCTCAATGCCTGCAAAGAATTACAGATATGAGATCCTGATCCGGTATCCAATACCCAGGAAGTAGAGTTTATTGATAGACAGTTTTCAATAACATACACACCTGAAGCTGAAGCCGCAACTAGCTTCAGATCCTGTGTTCTGGCTTTCCAAGCCCTGCAATCTTTCTTCCAGTGTCCACTCTTATGACAGTAAAAGCATTCTTCCTTATCCACAAGCTTCCCTACTTTCTTTGTTGCTTTTGCCTTTCCCTTCGTATCCACTTTACTAACGCTGCCTCTTGGTTTGGCGGGGGCTTTCTTCTTCTTTCCCTTGGCTTTCGCCTTGGACCTAGAAGAGGAAGATCCTCTTACAAACAAAGTGGATGTTTCCATACCTTTCTGTAGGGTGCCCTCTGTGCTCCTCAGCATGTTGAGGAGTTTTGAAAGTTCAACTTCCTTTTCTTGCAAGTTGAAGTTCAGGATAAACTGAGCGTAAGTGGAACGAAGGGACTGGAGAATCAAGTCCGTATAGAGCTCATTCTCCAACGTGGTCCCAAGGTCCGCGAGCTCCTCTATATAGACAATCATCTTAAGCACGTATTCCGCTGCCGATGATTCGATGGCCAATCTTGCCGAAAACAACTTTTTCGACACTTCGTATCTGGCGATACGAGATTGCTCTCCATAAAGTTCTTTTGTATGGAGAAATATGGATTCGAGGTCCATATTCTCGTGCCTCCTCTGATGTTCGTTGTCCATAGAGGCAAGCACGAGACACTTGGCCTTCGCACAGTCGATTTCACAGGTCTTACGGATTTTCCTATCCGCGACGCTGGTTTTGGGACCTGAGATAGGGGGAGCTTTGGTGGTAAGAAGATACCCCAACTTGTCATAAGTGATTGCCATTTTGACATTCCTGAGCCAATCTTTGTAGTTTAGCCCTGTCAGTATGTTTTTATCTAGAAGTAACTTAAGTCCAGTCATGTCGATTGGTCGCTGCAATTAGGAGAGAGAGAAGAAACACTTTAGCACGATGCATGCTCTTGCAACTTTAGAGTGGTTTTTAGTTTGTCTAAACAGGATGGCTCCCACTGTCTCTCGAATCCCTCCTCAAACCATAAAGGAAGAATTAGTCAGGATCAATCTCACCGTACAATACTTGCTTAACCGTTCAGCCAGGACAGTGTCGGTACTTCGAGGGAGGTTTTCCAACGCTTTCGCGAAGTTCCTTAATTAAATAACCTCTTTCCCTGTGGGCGTAGCCCGCTAACACCTTTCTAGACACCTACTTGGTTTATAGCATTGATCGTTAAGTGAGAAATTTCCTGAGGAGTAGCATATACTCACAGTAGGATCAGGATCCAAATATCATCGTGTGACAAAACTGAAGGAATCCCACCAGAATCATCACACTCCAAATGGTATGCAGCGCTAGCAAGTTTCAGTACTTATGAAACTCCCGAT
This sequence comes from Agapanthus africanus, assembly GCA_030015575.1. Taxonomy (NCBI): domain Eukaryota; kingdom Viridiplantae; phylum Streptophyta; class Magnoliopsida; order Asparagales; family Amaryllidaceae; genus Agapanthus; species Agapanthus africanus. Next base: position 216,589,669 of record JASDDO010000008.1, read on the forward strand.
GTGGATTTTTGCCCCATGCTCTTATGACCTTAACTTTGGCCAAAATATCATAAGTCACATGTCAAGTTCTACCCGTCATTCTCCAGGTTAATTTGAGCCCACCCGCACATACCCTTGACTTTGGCCAAAATGGTAGAACGACTTTCCCAAACCAACACATCTATCTATGCTGCACATGAATACCCAATAGCTACCAATCACTATGCCTTGACTTTGGCCAACATACATATCTTGAATACTATTGACTATTCATGTGAAACGACGGAGGGCTATGAATAGTTTTGGCAAAACCGTGAACGTAGTGAACTTGATATAATCGATGGAACGAGATAGCTTTTAAAAGGAGTGGCTCAAGCCCCGCATTTAAAAGTTGGTTTTGAAAAGAACTGAGTGGTTTTGAAAATGTTCCAACGACTTTACTTGGTTTATTTTCTTGCATTAGTTCTTTTAATGCGTCCCATCATTTAATCCTACCATTGCAGAAAACAACCAAAATATGACGTACGCTTATACCATTCGCATTCCCCACGGGGCCCCGTCATTACCCGTTAAGTTACTTAACTAACGACAGAGCGGGGGCTGGGCTAGCGCGGCTGAAAAACATAAGCAACGCCTAAATAATATCATATATAGATATATTGCAATGATAGTCATTTCAGATCACAGATGAACACATTGGATATACTAGGAATCCGCAATTCGTACGAGCCTGTAACGAAAAGCGGATTACACGGTCGCGGTGAATAGCCAAACCCCACCCTAGACCCCTACGGGTGCGGCAAACTACCCGCCAAGTTCCCGAAGCGAAGCAACCTCCCTCAACTCGTGAGTAGGCCACTCGGCACTTCGGGATACCCGGTAGTTTGTGCACCCCCTCCATGGGTCTATCCTAAGAGCAAAAACAGTAAAAAGAAATTATACAATGACGGCTACAACCCCGATCCGGTTGTGCGGTCATACAAATAATATTACATCAATTTACAAATTTACATGAATTGAAAGAAAAGAAAACTCTCGTCTCACAACCCCCCGGCTATTCACCCGCGACAATCCAATGAATTCATATACACATACCAGCAACATTACAGATCACAGATTTGTATAACCCCCACTAATCGACATATAGCGATTAGCAGACGTTCAATACAAATATCACATCACAGATATAAACCCGTTACCATTAGTCTTTAGAAACTCGATCAAAATACGGATTTTCAAGCCCCAAAAAAAAATTTTGCTTTCTGGAAAATCTAGGCTGAAAAGACATATTGTAAAAATCCCAAAACACCACTCTGGACAAACTGCACAAAAATTACCCCACGTCCGAGTCAACTCAGCCGCGGATCCGCGGCTCGTTGATTGAATCAGTGGACCAATTTTTTGCAGTTTCTTCTAAAAACCCTGAGCCGAATTTTAAGGTAAGATTTATTGGATTTTGAACAGTAAAAAAATTCGGCAGAAAGTTGATTATTCGGGGATTTTTCGTGACTTTTTCTCCGATCGAATTTCTATTTACTATGCTAACATGTTAGATAGTGTTTAACTAGGCTCTGATACCACTGTAAGTCCATGCTACCCTTCCCCGGTGCTTACGGGGTTGCGGAAGTGATGAAAAACGATTTTCAAGAAGTGGTAACACGGACTACAAATACGGATCTTTGTTAAACAATCTACCTAACAACCTAACTAGGAGTTTTACCTACTCTGTTAGGGGGTTATACCTTTCTTGAACTCCTTCGTCTTCAACTCTTGTGGTGTACGGACCGGCCTCTCCTCGTCGTCTTCTCACGCCGAAGACGGATCCACCCGAAAGCTTCTACCTTTGGCTTTTTCTTCGAACTTTGAAGAAACTAGAATACTTGGCTTGCTAGGCCTTGTGAACTAGAATGAGTAGATGATTGTTTTGGTGTCTTTTTATCTCTAAGGCAATGAGTCTCAACACATGAGAATGTTTTGCCTTGAGCTAGAGAGAGAGCAAGAGGAAGAGGGAGAGAGCTTGAGAATGAGAGAGCTCAAGAGAGAGAAAGCAAGTGAAAGAATGAGCCTCTCTTTTCTCATCCAACCTCTCATAATCCAAAAGCATCATGAGCCATAATGATAATCAAGTATTATGTGATGGTTATCATCTCACAAAAGGCAAGATCATTTCATGCACTCATTTTGCAAACCACAACAAGCAAGCAAAAGTCTTTGCATGAAAATGACAACCATTGTAATGATGATGGTCAACTAGTCCAACCTAGTCAACCGGTCAACAAAGTCAACAAGTCAACAAAGTCAACTCCTCAACAACTATGCCACTATAATACTTAATTAATATTATTGCTAATCATATTTCTTATTCTCATTAGGGTTTAGCAAAAAGTCAATGGTCAATAGTCAACAGTCAACAACCCCAATGAGAATCCTCTGCCTCTGTCAACTGTGCATGCACACCCGCATCCGCGTTCCGAGGAACACGAATACAAACGAGATAAAACCAATCCCAAAATGTACACTAGGATCTGGCATAAACCAAAGCCCGCTAGTGTTAACTGTTCGGACACCAAACGCGCACAAGTGCGCGGATGTGACCGAACCCTGTCGCAAAACCATGCGACCTGTCGGAAAACCATGCAACCTCTACTCTTTTGCCTAAAGGCGAATAGCTCTCTGTGTGGGACTCTAAAGACTCGACACTACACCGGCAGTGGGTTTAACTACAGACCGCAAGCGGCACTAGCTATGCGTAACGTCCCCCAGGTAGATGCCGATAAGAAGACGGACGAGGTGAAACCCATCTGAACTCCTACTGAGCCTGAATGTGACAGTCTCCGTACAGTCCGTTCTGTTCGTCTGATACATCGCATGGCGGGCCTAGGGGGTGGTGAACGTCAGTCCCCTAATAGCGGTACAAGTCGTGTCGGAGTGTAGCCCAGAACACCCTGAGAGAACACTGGAAACCTACCAGTATATCTCGCTTGCCCTGGCCAGGGACTACTCGTGTAATGGCTCTCCTAGACACTGTTAGTGTTTATGCCCTAGAAGGCCATTACTGTATCATACTAGCTTGTATATTACTTAATGGAAGCTTGGGATATTCACATGTATATAACAGTCTTGCTAAACATGGTAGTATGCTACTTGGTTTTTCTATCTTAATATGTGAGTGTACGTATTGATAGAGCTCTTAGGATCTTGCTTGTCTACCAGCGTTGTGATGGCAGTCACACTAGTGGGGGCTGGGTAGTCTACAAGCACATCCTTATTCAGGTCCCCGGTCGTTGGATTATCGAGACAGAGCATCGATACTCCGGAGTAGACTGGTGTGTACGCTTCTCATCCCAGTTGGGGAGATGGTCTGTCCCACAGCCGTCAGTACGTAGTACTGGAGATAGTATACAGGTGCTCGTTAGGTTACGGGTACACCGGACAGGACTCATAGGGAACTGTTGGTTGGTTTGATACCAGTCGTCAGTAAACAGTTCCCAGGTGACATGAGTACAGCGTAGTCCGCAGACTTGACACTGCTACTTCGCCTCGAGTGTGTCCCACTGTTCTTAGATTGCTACCCTACCACGGCTCAAAGGAGTCGTGCAAACAGGTGGCAGTTGGGTGCAGTCCCGAGCACTTGGAGGCAGTGGCGGTTAGACAGGATTCGTCCCTCCCGGTATTGGGAGTAGATATCGTGCTGTGTCAGAGAGCCATTACGCAAAGTCCCTGGCCAGGGCAAGCGAGATTTGCTGGTAGGTTCCAGTAGTTTCTCAGGGTGTAATGGGCTTCACTCCGACACGACTTATACCGCTATTAGGGGACTGACGCTTGCCGCCCCCCTAGGCCCGATATGCGATAGTCTTGGACGAACGGACCGGACTGTATGGAGATTGTCACATCAGACTCAGCAGGAGTTCGGATGGGTTTACTCATCGGCCTTCTTATCGACAACTACCTGGGGACCGTTACGTACAGCTAGTGCCGCTTGCGGTCTGTGGTTAAACCCACTGCCAGCGTAGTAGTCGAGTCTCTAGAGTCCCACACAGAGAGTTTCCTACTCCAGGCGAAACGATATAGAGGTTGCATGGTTTTGCGACAAAGGGTTCGGACGCATACGTGCGTTTACGCGCGTACGACTTTCGGACAGTTTTTACCAGTCGGCTTTGGTTTAAGCCAGTTACTGGTATCCGGTTATTGGAATTTTACAGTCTAAAGTTTTTCCGTATTTTTACGGATCGGAGGGGCGTTCTCGTAATTACTCGAGAAGCTTCTAGAAGATGTGACTAAGGAGGTTTCTTTTGGAAAGAAAGTGAGTCATGGTGGTGATTCATTCATTTCATTAATGCACATTTATTGCTTAATGACTCATGCTAATGAATCGCCACTAGATATTTTATGAAGCATGATTATTCATTTCCATTATTCTTTATTCTTAAAAGAAATGCTTCATAATATATTATGATACACTCTCTCTCCTCTCATTATCTTATCTCATATTCTCTCTCCTCTAGCTCTCATCTTCAAGATACTAACCTTAATCCTCATGTGTTGAGAACAAAGGTTTAGTTAGACTTAAGCATCCATAACCTACACTCTACATCATCCTTTCATCTTTGATTAGCAATCAAAGTTGATTAGTTACCTCAAGTTAGAGGTTAAGCTTGGAGTTTCGCTCTCGGGTGGATCGTCTATTACCTAGAGAAGGCCGAGGAGAACAAAGGAGGACATAAAGACGAAGGACTAGTTTCGATCGGTATAATCCCTTAACACTTTAGTTTAGTTTAGCTATGTGTTTGGTTATTATTTGTTTAGCTTCGATTCAAGCGGTTAGTCGATGTTCGTTGTTTAAACTTGATTGTTTTTGAAAATTCCGCCTCCCCATAAGTACTGGGGTGAAGTACATCGACTTACAGTGGTATCAGAGCCTCGCTAAACAATAAATAACCTAGTTGCAAATTTGTACGAATTTCGAACGGAAAAACGAAGCCGGAAAACCCTAAAAATTGTAAGTTTCTGTCGAATTTAAAACGATGTCAGAAAATTTTTCAGGTGAGCTCAGAGTGCTTGACATGACACCAGAAGAACACCCAAGAAAAACAGTCGACTGAATCGACCAACTCGCCGCGGAACCGCGGCCTCAGTCACTGAGTTGCCGCGCTTCCGCCGCCGAGTTGGCGAGTCAGCGGCCGATTTTTCTTCTGTTGCTTCTCTGTGTAATTTGGGGTTTTCTGGAATGTTTAATTATTGCTCAGGTTACTGTTTAACAGAGCAGATTTTGGAGCAATATTGATGTTGTTTATTCGATCGAATTGTACAGTATTTGCGTATTGGATTATATCTGTGATTGTTTAATGTGTTCGTAAACCTCCCCTAACTGCTAGTATGTCGGTTGGCAGGGGGTTGCACATTTCTGAAATGGTTATATCTGTTTGTGCATATAAACTGTATTGGACTGTTGTGGTGTATAGCCGGGGTTCGCAATGGGTTATTGTTTTAATTCATTTGTTGTAAATGTAACTTGTTGTAATATTATTTTTGCGGGGCACTTCCAGGTTGCGGTCGTAGCCACCGTTGTATTATTTCATTTTACTGTTTTTGCTCCTAGGACTGACCCAAGGTGGGGTACACAGACTGCCGGGTGGGTAGTTTGCCGTACCCGTAGGGGTCGAGGGTGGGGTAACGGCTATTCATCACAACTGTGTAATCTGTCTTTTCTTGCAGGCTCAAAAGAAATACAGATTGCTTGCAAATCCAATATTGTTTATCTGTGTTCTGGAATGAATATCATTGCGTCAGACGAATGTAAAATATCTATATTATGATAGCTATTTAGACGCCACTTATGTTTTACACCCGCGCTAGCCCAGCCCCCGCTCTGTCGTTAGTTAAGTAACCTAACGGGTGATGACGGGACCCCGTGGCGAATGCGGATGGCATAAGAGAACGTTGTATTTTCGTTGTTTTCTGCAATGATAGGTTAATGATGGGATGCATTATCTATAATGCAAAGTAAAACAAACCAAAGTTTAAATCGTTGGAACAATTTAAAAGAAACCACTCGGTTATTTTTAAAAACAGATATTTTTAAATGCGGAGCTTTAACCACTCCTTTTAAAAGCTATCAGGTTCCTTCGGTTATATCAAGTTCACTACGTTCACGGTTTCGCCAAAACCAGTCGTAGCCCTCCGTCATTTCTTATGGATAGTCAGTAGTATTCAAGCTATGTTTGTTGGCTTTCGTCAAGACATAGTGTTTGGTAGCTGCTGGGGTATTCATTTGTTACATAGATAGATGTGTTGGTTTGGGACAGTCGCATTACCTTGTTGGCTTTCGTCAAGGGTATATACGGGTGGGTTCAAATTAACAAGATAATGATGGGCAGAACTTGACATGTGACTTATGATTTGTTGGCTTTCGTCAAGGTCATAAGAGCATGGGGCAAAAACTTATATCGGGAATTTCTAAAGAAACTGAAATTTGCAAAGAGATGCATACCATTTGGAGTTTGATGAATGTTGGTAGGATTCCTTCAACATTATCATACGATGATATTTGGATCCCGATCCTACTGTGAGTATATGCTACTTATCAGGATATTCGTCGCTTAACGATCAATGCTATAAACCTAGTAGGTGTCCAGAAAAGTGTCAGCGGGGTTACGCCCCCAGAGAAAAGAGGTTACTTAATTAAGGAACTTCGCGAAAGCGTTGGAAAACCTCCCTCGAAGTATCGACACCGGCCTGGCTGAACGGTTAAGCAAGTATTGTACGGTGAGAATAGTCTTGGCTAATTCTTCTTTTATGGTTTGAGGAAGGATTCGAGAAACAGTGGGAGCCATCCAGTTTAGATAAACTAAAAACCACTCTAAACTTGCAAGAGCATCATGCTAAAGAGTTTTCTTCTCTCTCTCCTAATTGCAGCGACCCTGAAAATGACTGGACTTAAGTTACTTTTAGAGAAAAATATACTGACGGGGCCAAACTATAAAGATTGGCTGCGGAATGTCAAGATGGCTTTGACCTATGACAAACTGGGGTACGTCCTCACCGCTATGGCACCTGCTGTCCCTGGTCCCAAATCCAGTAATGCGGATAAGGAAATCCGCAAAACCTGGGATTTAGATTGCGCGAGAGCCAAGTGCATCGTGCTTGCCTCAATGAACAATGAACATCAGAGGAGGCACGAGGATATGTCCTTAGATGGCATATTTCTCCATACAAAGGAACTTTATGGAGAGCAATCTCGTATAGCAAGATACGAGACCTCAAAGAAATTGTTTCGAGCGAGGTTGGCTGTCGGGTCATCGGTAGGTGAACATGTCCTACAGATGATTGGCTATATAGAAGAGCTCGCAGACCTTGGGACGACTTTGGATAATGAGCTCTATACAGACCTTGTTCTCCAGTCCCTTCCTCCCACCTACGCCCAGTTTATCCTCAACTTCAATCTTCAAGGAAAAGAAGTTGAACTTGCGGAACTCCTGAACATGTTAAGGAGTGCAGAGGGCACCTTGCAGAAGGCAAGGGAAACACCCGCTATGTTTGTTGGCGGTGCATCTTCTTCTGGGTCCAAGGCTAGGGCCAAAGGAAGGAAGAAGAAGGCCGCACCCAAACCTAGAGGAGGTGTTAGTAAGGTGAGAGGGAAGGGAAAGCAAAAGAAAGCAGTACCGATAGTTGGCCAGGATGAGTGCTTCCATTGTCACAGGAAAGGGCACTGGAAGAAGGATTGCAAGGCGTGGAACGCCAAGAACCAGGAACCGAAGCAAGCTGTGGCTTCGACTTCAGGTGTGTTTGTAATTGAGAATTGTCTGTCGATCAACTCTACTTCCTGGGTATTGGATACCGGATCAGGATCTCATATTTGCAATTCATTGCAGGCACTGAGAAACCGTAGAGTGCTGAAGGAAGGTGATATGATCCTCAGGGTTGCTAACGGAGCTAGCGTGGGAGCTGCGTCCGTCGGGGATTATCACCTAGGATTGACGAGTGGACACATTTTGGTTTTACATAACTGTTATTTTGTACCCAGCTTAACGTGTAATATCATATCAGTTTCCTTGTTATCAAATAAAGGTTATGATTTCACGTTTGTAAGAGATGTTGTCAACATCCACCTTAATCATGGTTTGATTGGGTCCGGTACTCTAAATAACGGCATATATGTGTTAAACCAACTCCAAATTTTCAATGTCCAGAACACACTAAAAAGAAAGTCTCCAGATTTGAATAAAGCTTTCTTATGGCATTGTAGACTGGGTCACATCAATGAGAGAAGGTTGACTAAGTTGCATAGAGAAGGATATTTGGACACGTTCGAATATCAAACTTATGACACTTGTCAATCTTGTCTCAAAGGAAAGATGACAAAGACTCCATTCACTGGACAAGGAGTAAGAGCGAGCGAGCTCTTAGGACTCATACACAGTGATGTATGCGGTCCAATGTCTACACATGCGAGAGGTGGTTTTTCCTATTTCATTACTTTCACGGATGATTACTCAAGATACGGATTCATTTATCTGATGAAACATAAATCCGAGGCTTTTGAGAAATTCCAAGAGTATAAGAATGAAGTAGAAAACCAAACCGGCAAAAGTATAAAGACACTTAGATCTGATCGAGGTGGTGAATACTTGAGTGCCGAGTTCCTAGGTTACCTAAAAGAGAAAGGAATTCTCTCTCAGCTTACTCCTCCATACACTCCACAGCACAACGGTGTATCGGAGAGACGGAATCGAACCCTATTGGATATGGTACGATCCATGATGAGTAATGCTGAGTTACCGCGATCTTTCTGGGGTTATGCGCTAGAATCGGCGGCATATCTTTTGAACAAAGTTCCAACCAAGACTGTGCCTACCACACCATATCAGATATAGAGTGGGAAGAAACCCTGTCTTCAGTACCTGAAAACATGGGGATGTCCAGCTTTTGTTAAAAAGCAGCATGTGGACAAGCTCGAGGCACGCTCAGTAGAGTGTAAGTTTGTGGGATATCCAAAGAACTCTATGGGATATTATTTCTATTACGCAGAGGAACAAAAGGTTTTTGTTTCTCGTCATGCCCGCTTCTTAGAAACTGAATTTTTGGAAAATCAGAAGAGTGGGAGCGTAGTAGAACTGGAAGAAATTCCAGAACCACAAACTGCTACTGAAAGTTTGGTAGAACCAGAGGTTCATGAAGAACAGAACATTCCCGCACCCCTCCGCAGGAGTAGTAGGCCGTCTCATCCGCCTGAGAGATACTACGGTTTTCTCATAGATGGGGATAGAGAGGATTGCATCATAAATGATGATGAACCTACTGACTTCAGGCAGGCCATCCAGAGCGGCGACTCGGTACGATGGCTAGATGCAATGCGGACCGAAATGGAGTCCATGTACACCAACAAAGTATGGACTTTGGACTTTGCTCCAGATGGGGTAAAACCCATAGGATGCAAATGGATCTTCAAGAAAAAGATTGGTGTAGATGGACAGGTGGAAACCTATAAGGCTAGACTTGTTGCAAAGGGTTTTCGTCAAAGACCTGGTTTGGACTATGACGAAACTTTTTCTCCAGTGGCTATGCTCAAATCCATTCGGGTCCTTCTTGCTATTGCTGCCTTCCATGATTATGAAATCTGGCAGATGGACGTAAAGACGGCTTTTCTGAATGGAAATTTAGAAGAAAGCGTCTATATGGATCAGCCAGAGGGTTTCAATCAGAGTGGGAGCAGCGGGAAAGTATGCAAGCTGCTTAAGTCCATTTACGGACTAAAGCAGGCATCGCGGAGTTGGAACATCTGCTTTGATGAGACAGTCAAAGAATATGACTTTATCAAAAATCCAGATGAACCGTGCATATATAGTAAAGTTGTGGCCAGAAGTGTCGTATTCCTCGTCTTGTACGTGGATGACATTCTATTGATAGGAAATGACATTCCTATGCTACAATCTGTCAAAGGATTCTTGTCACACAGGTTCTCCATGAAAGACCTGGGTGATGCCTCTTACATTCTGGGGATCCGGATCTATCGTGATAGATCCAAGAGGATGTTGGGACTTTCGCAGTCCAGGTATATCGACACTGTACTGAAAAGATTCAGTATGGAAGATTCTAAGCGCGGTAATCTACCGGCTTGTCACGGAATCACCCTCTCCAAAGAGATGTCTCCCAAGACTGATTTGGAAAGGGAACGCATGTCTATTATACCCTACGCTTCTGCGGTAGGCTCTATAATGTATGCGATGTTGTGTACCAGACCAGATGTAGCTTACGCACTAAGCGTGGTAAGCCGGTATCAGTCAGACCCAGGGGAGAAACACTGGATAGCAGTAAAGAACATTCTCAAGTACCTGAGGAGGACTAAGGAGATGTTCTTGGTTTACGGCGGAAAAGACCTCAGGTTGGAGGCCTTTGCTGATTCCGGCTTCCAGAGTGATAAGGACGATTCCAAGTCCATGTCGGGTTATGTCTTTACCCTCAATGGAGGGGCGGTGTGCTGGAAGAGCTCCAAGCAGGACACCGTTGCTGACTCGACAATGGAAGCGGAGTATATAGCTGCTTGCGATGCCGCAAAAGAAGCAGTCTGGATGAAGAAGTTCCTAACAGAACTTCAGGTGGTTCCTACCATAGTTGATCCAATACCTCTGTATTGCGACAACAACGGAGCTATAGCTTTAGCGAAGGAACCAAGGTCCCATCAGAAGTCCAGACACATCTTGAGGCGGTATCACCTGATCAGGGAGATCATTGATCGTCAGGAGATCGAGGTTCGGAGAGTTGCTTCAGAAGAGAACATTGCTGATCCATTCACGAAGGCCCTTCCTCAGATTCAGTTCGAGAGGCTGCTCGAGATCATTGGTCTGCGATATGCCAGTACATGGCCCTAGTGCAAGTGGGAGATTGTTAGTGTTTATGCCCTAGAAGGCCATTACTGTATCATACTAGCTTGTATATTACTTAATGGAAGCTTGGGATATTCACATGTATATAACAGTCTTGCTAAACATGGTAGTATGCTACTTGGTTTTTCTATCTTAATATGTGAGTGTACGTATTGATAGAGCTCTTAGGATCTTGCTTGTCTACCAGCGTTGTGATGGCAGTCACACTAGTGGGGGCTGGGTAGTCTACAAGCACATCCTTATTCAGGTCCCCGGTCGTTGGATTATCGAGACAGAGCATCGATACTCCGGAGTAGACTGGTGTGTACGCTTCTCATCCCAGTTGGGGAGATGGTCTGTCCCACAGCCGTCAGTACGTAGTACTGGAGATAGTATACAGGTGCTCGTTAGGTTACGGGTACACCGGACAGGACTCATAGGGAACTGTTGGTTGGTTTGATACCAGTCGTCAGTAAACAGTTCCCAGGTGACATGAGTACAGCGTAGTCCGCAGACTTGACACTGCTACTTCGCCTCGAGTGTGTCCCACTGTTCTTAGATTGCTACCCTACCACGGCTCAAAGGAGTCGTGCAAACAGGTGGCAGTTGGGTGCAGTCCCGAGCACTTGGAGGCAGTGGCGGTTAGACAGGATTCGTCCCTCCCGGTATTGGGAGTAGATATCGTGCTGTGTCAGAGAGCCATTACGCAAAGTCCCTGGCCAGGGCAAGCGAGATTTGCTGGTAGGTTCCAGTAGTTTCTCAGGGTGTAATGGGCTTCACTCCGACACGACTTATACCGCTATTAGGGGACTGACGCTTGCCGCCCCCCTAGGCCCGATATGCGATAGTCTTGGACGAACGGACCGGACTGTATGGAGATTGTCACATCAGACTCAGCAGGAGTTCGGATGGGTTTACTCATCGGCCTTCTTATCGACAACTACCTGGGGACCGTTACGTACAGCTAGTACCGCTTGCGGTCTGTGGTTAAACCCACTGCCAGCGTAGTAGTCGAGTCTCTAGAGTCCCACACAGAGAGTTTCCTACTCCAGGCGAAACGATATAGAGGTTGCATGGTTTTGCGACAAAGGGTTCGGACGCATACGTGCGTTTACGCGCGTACGACTTTCGGACAGTTTTTACCAGTCGGCTTTGGTTTAAGCCAGTTACTGGTATCCGGTTATTGGATTTTTACAGTCTAAAGTTTTTCCGTATTTTTACGGATCGGAGGGGCGTTCTCGTAATTACTCGAGAAGCTTCTAGAAGATGTGACTAAGGAGGTTTCTTTTGGAAAGAAAGTGAGTCATGGTGGTGATTCATTCATTTCATTAATGCACATTTATTGCTTAATGACTCATGCTAATGAATCACCACTAGATATTTTATGAAGCATGATTATTCATTTCCATTATTCTTTATTCTTAAAAGAAATGCTTCATAATATATTATGATACACTCTCTCTCCTCTCATTATCTTATCTCATATTCTCTCTCCTCTAGCTCTCATCTTCAAGATACTAACCTTAATCCTCATGTGTTGAGAACAAAGGTTTAGTTAGACTTAAGCATCCATAACCTACACTCTACATCATCCTTTCATCTTTGATTAGCAATCAAAGTTGATTAGTTACCTCAAGTTAGAGGTTAAGCTTGGAGTTTCGCTCTCGGGTGGATCGTCTATTACCTAGAGAAGGCCGAGGAGAACAAAGGAGGACATAAAGACGAAGGACTAGTTTCGATCGGTATAATCCCTTAACACTTTAGTTTAGTTTAGCTATGTGTTTGGTTATTATTTGTTTAGCTTCGATTCAAGCGGTTAGTCGATGTTCGTTGTTTAAACTTGATTGTTTTTGAAAATTCCGCCTCCCCATAAGTACTGGGGTGAAGTACATCGACTTACAGACACAGCATGATGTCAACCCCCAATACCGGGAGAGACGAATCCTGTCTAACCGTCACTGCCTCTAAGTACTTCGAGACTGCACCCAACTACTACCTGTTTGCATGACTCCTTTGAGCCGTGGTAGGGTAGTAATCAAAGTACAGTGGGAACACACTCGAGGTGAAGTGATAGTGTCAAGTCAGCGGACTAAGCTGTACTCATGTCACCTGGGAACTGATAACTGACGATAGGTATAATACCAACCAATCAGTTCCCGACGAGTCCTGTCCAGTGTACTCGTAACCTAATGAGCACCCGCATACTATCTCAAGTACGACGTACTGACGGCTGTGGGACAGACCGTCTCCCAAGCTGGGATAAGAAGCGCATACGCTAGTCTACTCCGGAGTATCGATGCCCTGTCTCGATAGTCCTACGACTAGGGATCTGCATAAGGATGTGCTTATAGATTACCCAGCCCCCACGAGTGTGACTGCCATCACAACGCTGGTAATCAAGCAAAGATCCTAAGGGCTTCACTAATGTGTAAAGGCGATATGCTAAAAGAAATACATGCACACATTAAAGCAGAAACAAACCAAGTAGCATACTACCATTTTGAGCAAGATTGTCAATACAAGGTGAATATCCCAAGCTTCCATTAAGTAATATACATACTAGTATGATACAGTAATGGCCTCTAGGGCATATACACTAACGTTAAACGGGTACAAACACATGAAATACATTTAACGATGAATAAAGGCATCCTCAAGCGAGAGCTAGCTCTTCGACAATTGGCGAAAACAACCATGCAAGCAATATACTATACAACACCGAAGGGCGAGAATCAAAACTCAGAAAGAAACCAACATCCTCAAGAAACCAGAAAAGAATCATAATAATACAAGCGCGCAACTCTAAGGTCGAAAGAATATACAACTGGTCTTCTAAGTCTATCAAATAATACAAGTCTGGTTGATGGAGTTTACTAGATACAACAGAAATAAATGAAAGTACTACGGTGTAACAACCCTAAATTTCCTATACTAGTTTTTACAAAAAGAAATTTCAAAAAAAATCCATAAAGGGGTATTTATTACCTGAGCACAAGACTTAAGTAATTAATTAGTAATTTAATTACAAGAAGGAGCTTGTAGCTCATTGGTAATACCTTGCACTGCTGAACCAAGCCACCAAAGTTCAAATCCCATGCCCCACATTATTTTTAATATTATTTTGTTTTAAATTCTTTGGAAGCCCAACAGTCCACCTGAGATAACTCTCAAAACTTGAATTGAATCTGAAAAACTAAATATACCAGAGCCTATATCCTGAGACTCCCTACCTCCCAAGACCTCGAGTCGGCCGGCGGACCGGCCGAGTCATCAACTGGGAATTTATGACTCTTGGCCTCCCCTACCCCCCTGTATACTCTATTTATTTAGATCGGTTCCAGAAACCTTTGAAATACCCTATTTACTCCAATTTTTAATGATTTTATACATTTTAACATTTTTTTTATTTAAAAAACCCTTCATCTAGCCTAACCCTATAAATACCACCCTACCCTCTACCCTCTCACTCACATTTCTGAGCCAACTCTCAAGAAAAATCCTTAGAACCCTAGTGTGCAATCGAAGTGAGCTCGAAGCGAAGCTCCGATGAATTCCCGGCGGAACTTCCGGCGATCGTTTTAGGAACTACCGGCGACGACGCAACACCTCGGCGATTCCTCTTCTTCTCTCTTACCCTCTTGTGTGATCTAAAATCCATAAGTCCCAATTCCTACCTATCTCTTCTATCAAAAAAATACGGTTTTACAAAACCCGACGAAATCGGAACAAATCCGATTTCCGATTCGGTTTCTTATAAAATTCCACTTCTCACTAATACAAACATACTTAAACTTCCTCATGATGACTATTAAACACTAATTAACCAAATTGATCAAGTCTCATCACATGAAATGATAGCTATTTCAATTTACCGTATTTTTCACTTAAATACCACATTGTTTCAACTTTACATTTATCTCCATTAAACTTGCTATACTTTTAAAGTAGAGCACGAGGTAACGACCTACCTCCTTACACACTCATATACAACCTAACACGATACCACCGAAAACTTAGAATACGAGAAAACAAATATTTTCATTTAAATACCCTTGACTTAATAAAACCATTATTAAAATATTTAGTATTGATACACTTTTTAAATAAATACCTCTTATTATGAAAATACGATAAGTTGTGGACATCGGTCGTTTATCTAAACCTGACTTTGTGGTGTTTAGGCTAGGCAAGTGAGAAAGGTAACTTTAAAAGGCCCGTCTCACGGTGATTCGTGAGCGGATCCCTCCTTTCTTCACTTGTACTTACCTGGCCACAATTGGCGGTGAAGAGGCGATTTGAGGCATCTCACAACTTGTCGTTTGGACCAGTTAGGAATAGTCTAGTTGACTTAGGAGACCCTAAAACATAGAATACGGAAAAAATTGACATCTTTACAAATAAATACCATTTACTTCATAAAACCGTTTTCTAAAGGATTTAGTATTTTACAATCTTTGCAAAGCATCGCTACAACCCATTTTGGGGAACCCGTTCGGGATGGTGCGGATTATCGCACATCCTCGGGCTTAGTAGTGCGAGATTCAGACCTTTGCAAGGAGCATTCGGTCTCGAAAGATTTAAAATACGACATCTTAAGAAAATGAGATTTTTAGAATATAAAAAAAATATATTAAAATTAATTTTGTATAAATATATGTATATTTATTATTAAAATATCTATTTTGTTATAATATAAATATTCCACCTTTTTCTAAAAATCACAAGAATAAATTTTACACTAAAATACCATGAATTCCAAATAAATCAATATTACAAATAAATACCTTTATTTCTGAAACTAGGATATTTTCACTAGAAATATCACAATATAAAATGCACATTCATTACAACTCTAAAGACGAATAATAAATACTTGAGAAGTATTTTGAAAAGTATATAAAAGTATTTTTACAGAAAACCCCCTCAAGTTCTATAAATTACCCTGAGGACCCTAGTAAACATAGGTTTAAGAAGAACCAATCTCTTGAGCTCCAGGGAGCCGGAGAAGTGGGTGCTTGCCTATCTAAGGTAGAAAAATTAATAAAAAACAATCAGGACTTCAATTTAATTTGCTAATTGTCTGACTCAGTTTGAGTCTCTGTCTAATCTGACTTGAATATGATTCAAGTACAATCAAAGATTTACAATTTTCAATATTACAATTCAACATGAATCCATGAGTCCAATTATCAATCTATACAATTTGACCGAACCGAACCATGGATATACATTCCATTTACATGGTTCTCCAGTTATTCCATTTACATGATTCTACGGTTACATCCGTTTACTGATATCATGGTTTCGGTCAGTCAACCAATTATACAATCAATACAATTTACAAGGCAAACAATACAATCAAAACACTACGGGTTTAAGGGGTAGACTGGTACGGAAGATGTTAAAAGTGGCACGAGACTGCAAGATTTAAGACACCTAACATAAATCCAATTGCCGTTGTTCCGGGCCTTCCAACGGAGCCTTGTACTTACATTTGCCTCTAGTCTCTGGCATATAGAGACTCCTCTCGTATACACTGGCATTCTTCTGTACCAAGCTACAAACAACAACGTTAATACAACATTACAACAATATAATACAACATTACAAGCTACTCTCTCTCTTTCTCGCTCTCTTACTCTCTGTCTATTTCTTCTTTATCTTTGGGACTTACTGAGCGACTTGTTAGCCGACGACATTCTATTTCTTTCTTCTTTGAATGTCGTCAGGTGATTTGGACCCGTCAGAGATCGAGCCAACTGCAGAAGATTTGGATCAGTACAGCGAAGACCCTGAGCTCTAGACATTGTACATTTTCTATTCAGTACCTTTAATTTCCTGTCATGCTATTGTTTAGGCACCGCTTTTATTTCAGTTGTATTTCCTTTCATGCATTGTACAAAAGGATATTAATAAATAAAGTTGCTGTTTTTATTATACCTTGTCTCTTGTGTATATTTTCTTTTATATTGCGTAGTTACGCTTAGCGTATTTACTTCAGAGTAAATATGTAGCGGACCAGTCGTGTCCCCTTCACCGTATACTGGGAAGCGGGGCGTGACAACGGTGGTCACGATGCAAGTGAACCCATCTATCAAGCAATCACCCAGAAGAAAGCAGTGTGTCAGTAAGCCGCAACGAAACCTGTACGGCCAAATCTGCAAGAAACTATGACACAACGGGGGTGAGTTGCCAACTCGTGAGTAGAAAATATCACCGAGAAAAAATCGCATGTATGACTCTCTCCTAGGTCATACAATAATATCCATAATATATAACCTAAAACATCTAATGATGGAAAAGGTAAACATCTATACATAAGTGTAATACCAAGTGCTCCTGTCAGTGCCTCAGGTAGCAACATATCACATATATGATGTACGAATGCGTTAAGAATGAAAATAGAATACATCTTGAATAAGAAAACCGTTTTCATATCTCAGTGAGATTTCTGTATAAAAACCGAAGTATCATCAGTGAAATCCATAGAGAATCCGTGTCAAGTATCGACACAAAACATGTATCCTAATATCTCAATATCTCGGGCCCCAGCAATCCGGACTGGCCCATATCATAAAATCTCAATATCTCAATGTCTCAGTATCTCGGGCTCCGGCAATCCGGACTGGCCCCGAGCTCTGGCAATCTAGACTGGCCCCAGGCTCCGGCAATCCGGACTGGCCCATATCATAAAATCTCACGACTACGTCGGTATCCTCCGGATATCCGCCACGTCACAAATAACCGGTCGGTAGTACTCCCCTGCCGGGTTCAACGCCATCATCTGCGACCATCTTGTCCCGGGGTACCGCACCGGGTCCACCATGCACCCACAGACGGTTCATCCTTCTCCTCGAATCGGGTGTATGATACCGCTCAAGAGCCGAGAATACTCATGGTAGACACTTCTCACATCATATCACGAGAAAACGTAAATTTCTATCTTTTGAAATGAAAATGAGTTTATAAAATCCTTGCGGTTTCTCCAGATCCAGAAATCTCATGGAAAATCCGAAATCCCAAACTCGAGAGTAAATAAACAATGAATTACAGGCATAAAACCCCATAATATTTCATAACAGAATGAATGTATAAATGCATGAAGTATCTCAGTAATAAATGCAATATCTAAACTAGCATATGAAAGCAGGCGTACTAGTACTATGTTGAAACTGCCAGCTAGCAATTTATACCCACGAAGTAATGTTTTCTAATGTGTACGTGATATGGAAATTACCGATGATGATGTGTGTGAGCCGGCAAGCAAGTGTACGTGGAGCATACGCATCATCGGTACTGGTGCTGGTGTCCTGGCAACAGGGGTTCATAATAACTAAAGAACACATTTAAGCATACAATGCGATGAGAATAGCATGCATATACGGAAAATAATGCAGTAACCGCAACATATAAGAATACACATTTCTATATATGAGTCATACAATTTTGGTGTTTAAAATTGCATGAATCGTGGTTTTAGAAAAATAGGGGGCTACGGGGTCTTTGAGAAAAGATACGTCCTTTGAAATATCCGTAGTATCCCTCTGCCTATCTTTAAAATACTCGCGATTCGTTAGTTTTGAAAATAAGTATGACTCGAGCCCAGTCTAACATCTACCAAATAAACTATAGGACTAAACTAAGGGGCAAATCGAAAAGGTAAGGAAATCCACCTAAGTCTGAGTCGATATATCTAGTAGTCGGTGATCCCACCTCAATAGCGTCACATACGATAAAATATATAATACGACATTCTCGAGTCAAGAGTGCGGATCAATTATCATATTTATACTTCATACGGTAAAATCCATCGTACGGCATCCCAAATCGGGGTACAGGTCAATATCACATGTACATCATTATCCATATGGTATCATTATCATAAATCATGAACTAAGGGTACTGATCTAAAGTCTAGTATATTCCAATACCATCAACATATATCCGCGTGTGTATGAAAACACAACGCCCATCGATCCACTATAATATCATGTCGTATATCATAACACGACCCAAATCACATAACCGATCTCACGGCATCATGCCTGATCATATCGACTCTCCTCCGAGTATCATATACTATCCTCATCACCCGTGTATACGTATACGTATATGTGTGTGTGTGTGTGTCTCAACGCATCCCCCCCACATATATATACATATAAACATATACGCCAAAACATATCATGTGTGCGCATGTGTGTGTGTGTGTCAACCTATACTCTAGGGTTTCGCGACTAAGAAACTAACTAAAAACGCTTTCTCCCAACTACACTAAATCCAACCCAAAGTCACCTAAAGTATTTCTTGCTAAGTATACACATCTCACAAACACACATATGTATACATATATATATATATACATATATATATATATACATATATATATATATATATATATATATATATCATAACGCATCATACCCTACGAAATTGCGGGGTTGCTATACGCCATCCACCCAACTTCCCCCGTAGATATACATCTACTCATCTTGATCCTTGCTTGCCGAAGTCGATGTCCCCTTGCTCCTCCTTGTTATCCGAAGTCCACGTGAGGGTGCCAACACATATAACACATAATATCGTAAACAGAAATCGCACACAAAAACCAAAACGGCACACAAATCACACATAAGTTAAAACCTATGGTCTACTCATGCAAAAGAACCAAATAACTCTCGACATCGACGTACAAACGCCAATCGATCAAGACAAAACACAAATACCCAAAGTTCAAGTTACAGAGTTCGCAAAATCGAAATCAGAAACGATCTAAAACACTTCCAGATTTTACTTCAAGTTAAATTAGCCAATTCTGCATATGGGGTAGGTCTAATTTACAGATAAAGGAGCCACAAGACAAGCACGAGGCCCAAGGGCCAAGTCCTGGCCGCAAATTGCGTCCAAAAAGCAATAATTGGCGGCCAGGGTTAGGGGTTTGGGTCTCGGGTCTTCGGGGTAGCTTCTAGGTCACCTGCACACATCTCAGTAATCGCTAAATATTTTTCAGGTCCTCCGGGTCATAGCAGATCTCTATAACACATCATAAATACCACATCTTCCGATATCGGCCAAGTTCAAGTTCACATTTTGGGGTTTGATTTCAGGTTTTGTCCTGAATTCTAACACTAGAGGGGTTGTATGCCTCTACTAACCTCAATTTACACTTCACAACTCATAAAATCCCCTAACCCTCATCTTGGAATTTTCCAAGATCACTAAACCTCAATACCTTAACTCAAAACCATACTAGAATATATTACACACTAATAGCTTGACTAAAAGTGTAGATATATACCTCATTGGCAACTCAAGAATCCCCTAGAGCTCATAGTCCTAACTTTCTTAGTCCACCATGCTTGTAGTGAGCTTGTGCTCATTTTTTATGAAGTGAATGCAAGGTTTTGATGTAGATTTGAGGTTGTGGTGAGGAGGTAGAGGTGGTGGAGGGAGAGGGCAGCCATGGATGAGGGGAAGGAGAGAGATGATGAAGAAAATGAAGGAAGAACAATATGAGCCATGGTCAAATGACCCATCACCCCCTCTCTCTTCTCTCTCTTGCCCATACCTCATTCTTTATTCTTTTCTTTTATTAATCTTTTCTTTTTCAATTCATTTCTTTCAAAGCTCATTTCAAAACAAAGCCATTCAAGAATAAAGAAAGAAGTCATGGTAGAAAATGTAACAAATGTGTAACATGACATGGTGCATGTCACATGAACAAAGCAAAAATCAATGCATGATTAACTACTAATCGAGTTTAGTAATACTAACTTATAAACAATTAATTGTATACTAAATTGTAAAATTCCCAATCTTTATAAATTCTTTAAAAATCAATAATAAATATAATTTTCCAATATTTCCCAATTTATCGGTATATAATTATACCATATCATTAAAACTAAACTCCATACTTTAAAGATTCATAATATTTATTACTTATATTGTTTAATTTCCCAAAAATAATATTTTATTTTTCTGAAATGTTACAAAGCGTCCCAAGATTATTCTGCACTTTGAAAGTGTGGAATAAACCCCCCTCCAGAGACTTGGCCCCCATCCAGAGAGCCAAGTTTGGGTCTCTGGCTGGGTACAAGTCATATTCCGCACTTTGAAAGTGCGGAATAGACTGGGCATCACATTCAGAGAGCTCAGACATTAGACTTGGCTTTCTGGTTTGGGGGCTAAGTCATGTTCGGTACTTTGAAAGTGCGGAATAGACTGGAACCGACTTCCAGAGAGCCAAGACATCAGACTTGGCTCTCTGGATTGGGGCCTAAGTCTTACTCCGCACTTGCAAAGTGCGGAATAGACTATAAACACCTCTAGCAACCAATCCTGAAACTCTTCACCTTCTCGTTGGTTTCAACGCTCAATTTATTAATTTTTGCGACTAGATAAGCTGAATTAGACTTTAATTTTTGCACATTAAACCAAAAACCTACGGGCTAAAAGTTCAAACAAAAAACGGGCAGCACCCATTTTGTAAATTTTGAATAAATTCATGTATAATATCAATAAAATAAACACTACCCAACATGGGTGCCAACTTGACACCAAACACAACGGAGACACAATCCACGTAAAATATACGATGCCTGAAGGCGAAGAACAACAAGCGGAACATAATAAACAATATATATAAATAAATACATACATCTCATGAAATTCGATAAAAATCAAATACAAAAGAGGTCATCACAGCAAGCAAGACAAAACCTGTGGAATTCTAGATCGGCCAGGGCTGCGCTGAGATGGACCGGGTATATCCTCCGGTTGTGTGGCTGGTTGTGAGGGTCCATAGCTCTAGAAGGACTAGCTTCCCCTATGTGTCGGCGACGTTGATGTTGATAAGTCACGGTTACCAGTGCTTTAGGGGGTAGAGGAGGATCCAGACATCGTATTGGACAGCGCTAGAAAAAACAACCGACTGATCTCCAAATGGTTTTGATCCCACTATCTTATGTCGTATGTCCTCCTATGACGCTGTCCGCGACATCATAGACATGAAACAAGACGTCCGCCTATAACATAGATTAGTAAATATCTTAGATATATAATATTAAGGAATTACATAATAAAAAATATAAAACAACAACAAAGTGTTTATTATCTCATGCTCTACGGGTCCCTGCGGCTCATACATCACCTGTGGAGGAAACGTCGTCTGAATGTACCGCCGAATAATCCTCGAGTACCAGCCCTGGTAACCTTCCAGCGGTAAGGCGGATTTTTCTGGTGTATGACAAGCAGAGCTCGTGCATCTCATCGAACGATATAGATATGTCGATAAGCCCTCCAATCAACAGCTCTATCTCTATGTGTGACACGATCAATAAGCTCTATCGGATCTGGGATGTGATGTACAAGCCCGAACTGTCGTAATACACGGTCGGGGACATGATATGCGACGATGCCGAAACAGGTAATAGGTGTCAGGGCACGCCAGATATCTGGAAACTGTAAACACAAATCCGGTAGAGCCTGTAGATATGCACCTGTTCTGTCCTTTCACCCTTTCTCGTCCTTCATCCATAGCACCCTTGCTGGGTTAGAATATATATGGCCCACGATATTCCTCCCAGTATCGTTGATCTAGAACTGGGATAAATAAAAGGGCATACGATTCTCGATAGTATTGTGCGTAATACTCTCTACGGCATAAGATCTCGTATGATATGTTTGATCCCCTGAAGCTCGTGAACAAGCTGCCATCACATGTTTGCATAGAAGCATTTGTAGTAAAGGTATATTACAACTATAGTGACATCCATTATCGTCTATACCGACGTCATACGTAATTCAATCTTTATCTACCACTTCCCAACGATGCTTAGAAAATTGACGAAATTGGCAATGTCTCGCATCCGCATTTCTTTTAGCCAATATACTCTTATTTTTTTGGGTGAATAGTGTGTTCCATTTCGTCGCCTCTTTACGATGAGTGATGAAGTACGTGTTGAGTGAAAGTATGTCTTAGCATCTCTACTAGGTTTATACAAGCATCAAGTATGCAATTTAAAAAAATCTAGAGGTCTAAGCTATACTAACCTAGAATCGAACTAGAGAATTAGGGTTTCAAGTGTAAGTAAACAAGTTCTACACTAAGTGATAAGGGTTTACAACCTTAGTATACCGGTCCTTCACTTTTAAAGCTCCAAGTAGTAGTCCCTAGAACTCTTCCTTGACTCCACTTGGTGAAAGGAACGGGCTCGCTTCGTAGTCTTCGATGCCGAAGATGATCCACCTTGAATCTCTTACACTCAAGCTCACTCTTCACTAATCAAAGTATTAGTGAAGCAAACAACTTATACTAAAGGTCTAGGATAGTGTAGGTTGATGAAGTAGGAGATTAGCTTACTCTAATTATTTTTCTCTTTTCTTTTTCTCACCTTAAGAATTTTCTAGAGAGCAAGAAGGAGGAGATGAACTTAGAATGAGAGTGGCAACCATGAGGTGAAGTGATTAGAAGAGAATGAGATAGTGATAAATATCAATGAATAATGCCAAAGGAGAAGTGATGAGTCATGGCTTCTCAAGGCTTCTACAAGCATCTCAATATCATGACTCTTTTTCTTTTCCTTTTAATTCATTAAATAAATCATTATCCACTCATCTCACTTCATGTGTGATTCTCATACATCCTAATTCTATGTATCATCAACCATAATACAATAAATAATACATATATTTATATCACACACACACACACATATATAAAGAGAATAAAATCTTAAGTGAGCTAATATTAGTTAATATATATATATAAAATATATAAATATATATATCAAATTATTAAATCAACACTTGATTCAATAATCCGGTTATATCACATATAACCGACTAAAATCATATATATATGTATATTATATTATTAAATCAACAGTTGGTTCAATAATCCGGTTATATCATATATAACCGTCTTATATTCAATACTAGTTTATATATATATATATATATATATATATATATATATATATATCATTATTAAATCAACATTCGATTCAATAATCCGTCTATATCAAATATAATCCGGCTAATATCAAATATAAACAACTGATACATATATCATTGAATCAACATTTGATTCAATAATCCGGTTATATCACATATAACCTAATTGATATCAAATATTGCTAGATTAGAATACGGTATCACATACTCATATTTAATCAAGCTCCCGCACATATCTCCATATGTGCCTTACTTCGTTTCGCTTGAGCTAGAAACCTCTGTGTCGGACTATAAAGACTCGTCAATACGCCAGCAGTAGGTAATGATCAAATCAGATACCCATAAGCTGTCAGTGGTACTAGCTGGACGTAACGGCTACCCAGGTATTGAACGAATACAAGATCAAGAAGCAAACTTGTCCAAACTCCCATAGATCTTATAAGTAACACTTACCGTACAGTCCGGTCTTTTCGTCTGATATGTAGCATATCGAGTCTGGGGGTGGAATCGTCAGACCCCAGTAACTTGATAAGTCATGCTGATGTTGTAGGGATCCCTAGCACGACCACAGGGTTTCGGGAGGCATCGACCATGCCGTTTTAAAAAAATTGGCGCGCTAAAGAACCCAAGACAAGATCTTAACTAGAGAATTAGACGTAACCAAGCATGTTAACATCTTTACATCTAAGTGAACAAGGAATACAACCTTTGTAGACCGGTCCTTCACATCAAAAGCTCCATGCAGTAGTCCTTTTGCTCCAAGTAGTGATCTCTCGAATTCTAGTAAGGCTCCATAAGGTGAAATGAACAAGCTTGCTTGAAGTTTTCGAGACCGAAGATGATCTATGTCGAGGAGACACTAACTCAAGCTACCCGATCAGCCGAAAATATTGCATTCTTAACACATCAATTTCCCTACTCTTTCTAATCATCTAAAGGTGTTTGGTATAAATATAGCACATATTAGCAATTCGTCTGTAAAATATCAAATAACACGTGTTATACATTATAACCGGCATTATGAAGGAAATGTTTGTTTATTAATGCACGCATGAAATTGTATATCTCAACATATTTTATCGAGATTGTGTGCAGAAAATTCTTCAGGTCAAAGAACTGGAATCGCCAATTTGTCGATAAAGCGCATCAAGTCAAAGACTTGAAATCTGGCAGCAATCAAGAAAGAATAATGAGATTCTAGACATAAAATAAAGCCCTAAAGATCAACACCAAACAAGTCAGAGAAATTGATGCAATGAGTCCATCAAACGGCCGTGGATCCGCGGCTGAGTCAGGCCGATCCGCCGTGGATCCGCGGCCGATCTGACTCGTCAGCGGCTGGAACTTTTTGCAGAGGCCTCCTTTCAACTACCAAACTTCCTCAAGACGCTTCAAAAACCCTAGATTTCTCCAGAAGCTTCTCTACAACAGCCAAGCTTCTTGTGTAAGCTTGGTACCTACCTAGCTTCCTATGCAAGCTTCATAACAACCTAGCTTCTAGGGGAAGATGGAGGAAAAACTATAAAAGGATACCTAGGGTTTCATTCAAAAGGTTGTTGAACATTGACCCAATTCACTACACAAGTTGAGTGACACAACTTGTGATCCAAAACCCTAACCCAAATCAAATCCAAAGCCAAATCAAGATCCATCGAGAACAAATCAAGCAATCAATCAACGATCCTTTATCGCAACGCCGGTCGTCATCAAGTACAAGAGATCCGCATCCGATCCACGACTCAAGGCGATCGAGCTACGCAAAGATCGATGACAAATTCCCTTTCAAGGAGCGATTCGAGAGCTAGTCTTGAAAACTCAATTGAGAGGTGTAATTTGAAGGAGATTTAATAAAGGCGATAATTGTAATTTTTGCTTTCTTTACATTCTTGCATTATGAAATTTCTCGTTCTTGATTCATCAATTTTCATAATGTGTGAGTAATCTCCGCTTGTGGAGGATTCGAGAGAATTGATAGATCTAATGATGATCAAATCTTAAGTCTTGTGAGATTTGTGAACCTTAACAAAAAGAATCGTTGATGACCCAATTTGGAATGAGATCACATTTTGATTATTTCGTTATAAATTAGGGATCAAACAATTAATGATTTTCTTTGCTAGAGGCTAGATCCGAATGATTATGATTGAAAAGACAAGGGATAGTGAAGGAGAAACCATAGTTTCTTCAATTGATCGCTAATCTTCAATCATCATCATCGATCTAGCTACAAATTATCAATTGATAAGATTAGGAATTATTAGATTCATCATTAGCTATTAACTCAAACGAATCCTACAAGCTATTCTTCATTATCTTGATAAATCAAATTGATTGGGGATAACTTCTTGATTTTTGATTCTAGATCAATTTTCTTTATGTTTCTTGAAATTAAATCTCACAAATCTTGAATCATTTTCTTTTCGAGTCAACTAAAACAAATTCGAACAAATACACACATCTCAGTGGACGATCCACTCTCGCTAACGAAACTACAATTGACACCGTTAATTGATTGAGGTTTATAAAATTCTTTGATTGTGATTACTTTTCAAAACACAATTTGATCGATCAATCAAATGGCGTCGTCGCCGGGGATCGTGTGCTAATTTGTTCGTTTTTGTTATTTGAGTTGAAATTTTATTATTCCATCAGAATTTTTAGAACAAAATCACATCAAGTGCTTAACGATTTGTTGTGATTTTTGCAAGGGAATCTGGAATCATTGGAGCAAGAGGAAAAATATTCAGATCATCTCAGGAAGTCTAATGAGGTAACATGAGCATTTACACAAATTTTCGTGCAGAGATCTCATCAACAGACCGCTGAACCGCGGCACTTGGTAGCATTTCACGGCGGAACCGTGACAATCTTGAGGTTTCAGTGCTTCATTTTTCTCAGGTATATTTCTGACTTTCTTATCTCCTCCCTGCTCTTGTCCATTAACTAATTTCTGCAGGATTCTTTGCAAAAATTCGCAGCGTGCTAAAGAAAAATTGTTGCCTGT
This sequence comes from Agapanthus africanus, assembly GCA_030015575.1. Lineage (NCBI taxonomy): Eukaryota > Viridiplantae > Streptophyta > Magnoliopsida > Asparagales > Amaryllidaceae > Agapanthus > Agapanthus africanus. Next base: position 216,616,471 of record JASDDO010000008.1, read on the forward strand.
TTGATCTTGGTTGTTTGCATATTTTAACACAGAAATTAAGGGGCAAAGACCAAATTCAGATCAGATGGGGAGTTCATTACCCTTCCTAAGCCCCGGAAATCACAAAACTTGCATCCGCATCACCCTCATTAACTAAAAAATAACTAGACATGACTCTCCACTTAACTGGCCACAAAAGGGATAAAGAGGCAGTAGAGGATCTATCCTGCAATTTGTCTTCTGGAAGTTTAGGAGCTGTTTAGAGACTTGACCTAGGTGACCATTAGATCTAGGGTTTCTTGTGCATATTTTGTGTGATTTTTCAAAAATCCGTATTTTTTAAAAACAAACACCAATCCAAACTTTTCACTAATTATCACAACGCTGCCGCTTGTGCTAAACCATTTAGTGCATGCTCTGCTGGACACGGGATTCTAGTGCCCGTCTTTTCCACGTTCCTTCTATCGACTCCGAAGTCGGTATTTCTAAATCTTCTTTTTCTTCACCCACTACCACATCCACTTCGATGGACGGATCTCCATCGAACTTCTTTAATACCAATCTGCCACCATCCGCAGGTGCATAGAATCCACCCCGCATCTCTCTCCAAGAGAGATGCTACCCTATTCGAGGCCCTCTTTCTACCCGTCTTTCCATTCCACCAGCCAATGGGGACAATTTCGAAATCAAACCTCAATACATCAATCTTTTACCCAAATTTCACGGTTTTGAGTCTGAAGACGCATATGTTTTTATTACCAAATTTGAAAATGTATGCGCTATGATGGATACTTCACAGCTTTCTGTGGATGCTATGCGTTTACTTCTTCTCCCGTTCACTTTGTGCGATTTAGCGGAGAAGTGGCTTTATAACACAGTCGCACATTCTATTTCAAACTGGGATGAATTCGTCGTATCTTTCCTAAAGAAATTTTATCCTAATCATAAGACAACCTGAGTCTGTAGCGAGATAAATAAATTTGCCCAGCTTCCCAATGAACTATTTTTTGAAGTGTTTTGAATGCTTCAAGGATCTGTTAATTTAATTTCCTCATCACGGAATCTACCGATGGGATCTGTGTAGAATCATATATGAGGGCATTAATCCTATAACAAAACAGAATCTTGAATCCATGTGTCAAGGCAACTTCATGTCTAAAGACGATGGTGAAGCTTGGAGATTTTTAGAAGATTTCGCTGAAAAATCTTTATAGTGGGAGAGTGTAAGTCAACCATTGTCTAGGGGTGGTGTCCATCAACTGGATGTTTCCATAGAAGTTAGAGCTAAAATGGTAGTAATGCAAAAGAAACTTGAAGCTATGGAACACAAATTTTTATTAGCCTCCCGAAATCAGATGACACTCCCCAAAACTGTTTGTGGATGCTGTTTTGATCCATTACATTTGACAAAAGAATGTCCATTGAATTCTCCGTTTCAAGGTCAAGAGCATACTAATGCTGCTTTCCAGCAAAGACCTAGAAACGATCCGTATTCTTTCACTTATAATCAGGGTTGGAGGAATCACCCTAACTTTGCTTGGAACCAACACCAAACTCAAAACACGGTTCTAAACCAAAACAACTTCCAAAGGGTCCCTCCACAAAAACAACAACCATTGCAACTGACTCAGCACCCCTATCAATCACAAAACTTTCAAAATCCGGTCAACACTTCTGCACCGTATAATTCTTTGCAATTGACCGGTACTGATGACTCCTCTTCACTCGCACAAACCATGAATTTGATTCTGAAAAATTTCATGCAAGTTTCGGCTGAGATAAAGTCATCTGTCGATGACATAAAGAAAAACTCCACCTCACACGGCGAGAGTATTAAATCGATGGAAGAACAAATTGCACGAATAAATGCCGAAATGAGTGCTAGAGAGAAAGGGAAACTTCCGTCTCAACCCTTACCGAATCCTGGATATTCACAACACTACACTGTGAATGCAATTACAACGTTGAGATCCGAAAGAGTGCTGAATAATAAAGTTGGTGAAGAGATTGATAATCATGATGAATTAATCAATAACACCCCGGCTTTCACTTCCACTTTTCTTTTCACTTCCACATCCACTTCTACTTCTGACCCTTGTTCGTCTACCCTACCACCTTCTTGCGAGCCTATTCTTCGTTTTCCCCAAGGCTCGAACCCTCAGCATACCACTTCTAGTCCACCAAAGACGATCCCCACTCCTATTCTGGGATCGGTTCTATACACACCACCTTCTCCAATGTTGGACCCAGCTATTATTGCTAAAGCTCCTTATGCGAATCGGTTAAGGGGAAACAAATCAAGTTCACATATGGAGAAGATTATGGAAATGTTCAAACAGGTTAACATCAACATCACTCTCCTAGATGCTATCCAACAAATTCCGTTCTTATGTGAAAATTTTAAAGGACTTGTGCACTAGGAAGAGGAAGACTCAAGTGCCCAAAAGGTCTTCATGACTAATAATGTTAGCACTACTTTTACCCCACAGCTACCAAAGAAACATAAGGACCCTGGATGTCCTACAATATCGATTTTTATTGGGGGTAAAAATATCAACCAAGCTTTACTTGACCTTGGCGGAAGTGTTAACCTGCTTCCATACTCTGTCTACGAGCAGATAGGGATTGGAGAGTTGAAACCAGCTCATTGCACTCTCCAAATGGCAGACCGATCAATCACCAAACCTAGGGGTGAACTCGAGGATGTGTTGATTAAAGTCGAGGAATTTATATTCCCTGTGAACTTTATTGTTCTCGATACACATCCTGTAACAAACCCACGGAACCAAATTCCGATGATTCTGGGTCGACCATTCCTTACCATTTCTAATGCTGTCATTAACTGTCGAAACGGTTCTATGAACCTATCTTTTGGAAAAATGACAATTGAACTGAACATTTACAAAATTGGAAGTCAGCCGTCTGAACCCTCTGCTCACATTCTTGATGTCTGTTCTGTTCACGAGATAGCTCCCGAAAGCTGCGAAGTTGATGAACTTGTAGGGTTACTAGGCACTCTTAGAAGGTTCTACAAGGCATCAACCATGCCCGTTTAAAATTTTAGCCGTGCCGAATAACCCTAAACAAGATCTTTGCTAGACTATTAGGCGAAAAATAGCATGTTAAACACATTAACACTGAGTGAATACGAAATACAACCTTTGTAGATCGGTCCTTCACTTCATATGCTCCTTATAGTAGTCCCTTCGCTGCGATCATCGTGCTCCTGACTCTCGGACGGATCCATGAGAAGATTGCAACGGTATTGCTTGAAGTCTTCGAGGCAGAAGATGATCTACGTCGAGGGAATACGAACTCATGGTTCTACTTCACTAACTATAGAATTAATGAAGCAAACACCCTAAACTAAAGTGCTATTCTAGTAGAGGATGATGAAATAAGAAATGGGTACACTTTAGAATTTCTTTTCTCACTATGGTTCTCTCTCTTTATCAAACCTTAGAAAGCATTTGAAGGAGGAAGAAGATGAGCTCAAAATGAGAATGGAAAAACTAATCTAGAGAGAGAGCTAACCATGGGTGAGTGGGTATCATATACTAACTCATGTAGAGACATAACCATGGCTAATTATAGTGGTTAGGTTTATAAAAATCCTAAGTAAAAAAAAACTAGTGGACTTTGGTCAATGCACTCATAAGCTTCATGCACTTGAACAATTATTCACTAATTTTGTATTTACTTTGTATATTAAAACCCCACCAATATAATTATAATGGTATATGTCTCATACACCCATGATAGTTGTATCAACAACCATGATACAAAATGTACACAAATAAATATATATCACATATATATTAAGTTGTGTACAAGTGAGAAAAATAAATGCTTAAGTGAACCAATGTTAGTTAATGTAAATTAGTATATCACATATACAAGTATACACTAAATTATTAAATGAACCATTGACTTAATAATCCGGTTATATCTTATATAACCGACTAACATCCAATGTATCGACTTATCGAATCAACCCTTGATTCGATAACCTGGTTATATCGCATATAACCGATCGATATAAACATCGCGAGAATAGAATACGGTATCTCATACTCGCATTATTCTCGGTCTCGCACATATCACATATGCGCTCCTATTTCGTTTTTCCTGAGCCAGTAAAACTTCTATGTAGGACTCTAAAGATCGTCAATACGCCGGCAGTAGGTGATGATCATATCTATCACGTCCCGAAAGTACGGAACAAGACCGACACTTAAACTACGTACGTCTCGAGGAGTACGTAATCTAAGTAAACCGAAACCCCAGAAATCCAAACCAAGAAAAGTAGTAGAGTGAAGGAAAACCAATTTAAAACAAGTAGTTTCAATAGCATAAGCCGAATTATGCGGGTTTCTAAAAACATCAAAAATTTCCTGAAAATTTTGGCAGAGTCTCCTTTGTAAATACTGGCCCCCAAACGGGATACAACATGAATAGTATACGAAATCACTAAAAGGCATCCCCAAGCGGAAGCTAGCTCTTCGTCAATCGACGGTCACAACCACACAAGCAATATAATATACAACGCCAATGGCGAGGATCAAAATTCAAAAGGAAACTCAAAACCACAAGAAAACTACAGAAATATAACGCGCGACTCTAAGGTCGAAGGAATAACATCACTGGTCTTTATCTCAAAATAAATACATGTTTGGTTGATGGAACTTCTAGATACAACAGAATAATGATATACAAGATATATAATGGGGGTACGATACAAGTAAACCCATCTACTAGCAAATCACCCGAAGGAAACTATGCCCGCAAAGCCGTAATGAAACCTGTACGGAAAACTTGCAAGAAACTGGGGAACAACGGGGGTGAGTTGCCAACTCGTGAATAGAAAAACATCTACGAAAAGAAATCGCATAAATAACGCAATCCTAGGTCAATGATCATAATATATCCTCAAATATATAACCAGCAACCCATAACAATGCTTAGGGCAAATATCTAACCCAAGTGTAATTCCATGTGCCCGTGTCAGTGCCTCAGGTAGTAATGTATGAATGCATGAAACAGAATGCATGTACTGAAGAAAACTGCTTTCATAAATCCGTGAGATTTCTGTATTTTAAAAGTGAGGTACCATAAATGAAATCAGCATAAAACAATGCCCAGCATCGACACAAAACAAGTGTCCAAATATCTCGATATCTCTGTATCACAATCTCTATACCTCAATATCTCAAAATCTCAAAATCTCAATCACAATATCTAGGGCGCCGTCAATCCAGACCGGCCCCTACCATCCATCTCAAGACCACGACGGTATCCTCCGGATATCCGACGCGTCGGGAAAAATCACCGGTCGGTAGTGCTCCCCTTCCAGGCTCAACGTCAACAACACGATCCTCTTGCCCCGGGGTACCGCACCGGGCCCACTATGTACCCGAAACGGTTCCTCCACTTCTCGAATCGGGTCTCGAAATCCATCAACAAACTCATGGTGGACGACTCATACATCATGGGAAAACCACACTTTTTATTTTAAAAGAGAGAAAAGGTTTATTTATGTTTTTACGGTTTTCCTCCAAATCCAGAAAATCTCATGGAAATCCGAATCCAAAACCTAAATAACACGTAAAATAGTGAATATATGCATGAGAATCCATGAATGCGGCATAACAATGAATAACAGTATGCATGAAGTAGCAGGTAATAACTACAATGTCTAAACTAACATATAAGGCAAGTTCACTAATATTATGTCAAACTACTAGCTATCAAGCTATGTTAAGCAATAATATTTTCTAAGGTGTACGTGACATGTCAATTACCGATGAAGATGTGTGTGAGCCGGCAAGTAAGTGTATGTGGTACATACGCATCATCGGTAATGGTGCTGGTGTCCTAACAGCATGATATCAATAATGGAGTATGAAACATAATATAAGCATGCGATGCAAAGCGAACCACAATAATGAGCGGGAGCTGAATACTAGACGCAACTATAACTAATCTGCATTAATCTAATATAAGTCCTACAAATGGTGCCTTTTGAAATAACACGAATCATGGGGTTTTGAAAATAGGGGCTACGGTGTTTTTATGAAAAGATACGTCTTTTGAAATATTCGTAGGATCCCTTGGGCTGTCTTTTAAAATACCCACGATTCGTTAGTTTTTGAAATAGGTAAGAATCGAATCTAATCTAACAACTAAACTAAACTAAAGGGCTAAGCTAACAAGCTGGACTACAGGTAAGGAAACCGCCTAACATCCGAGTCGATACATATACATGTCTGTATATATAATAGTCGGTGATCCCGCCTAAATAATATCATATCCGATACCATATCTATAATCAGACATCCTAAGTCAAGAGTGCAGATCAATCATCAAAATATAGCTCGTACGTAAATCCTTCGTACGGCATCCCCAAATCTGGGTACGGGTCAATATCACATTCATCATACTATTCACCTGGTATCCTCTTTATCAAATATCATGATCGGGGTACTGATCTACGTCTAGTACAATACTGATACCGCCTAAGTATGCATGCACGTGTGTGAAACACTACGTCAAGGACCCGCTACAACGTCATGTCGTATCTCAAATACGAACCCTGCTATATCACCGATCTCACGGCCTCAAATCAAATCTCATCGAATCATCATAAATCCCAAGTACTATCCTCACTATCCATGCATGCGTAAATGAATGTACATATGCATAGTCCCATACCCATGCATATATACATATATACACATCCCAATCTATGTACAAGAAAGTAAAGTATGCAAGTCTGTGTGTGCATATATGGGTATAACAACTACTCTAGGGTTTCGCAACTAACCCAAAGGTACTCCATGAACACATAAACATAACATGAATAAACATTCTCGTATCATAAGACACCTATATAAACATATATATATGAGCTACACTACGGACTGCGGGGGTGCGATACGCCATCCACCCGACTTCTCCCCGTAGATATTAACCTACTCACCTGGTCCTCGCTCGCCGGTGCCGACGTCGCCACGCGCTTTCTTGTCGTCTCGAAGTCCATATGGGGGTACCTACATATCACAACGCATCATACCGCATTAAAATCCGACTCATGACCAAAACGACACACGAATCCCACATAAGTCAAAACCTATGGTTGCTTTCACAAATCAACCCAAAAACCCTCGACGTCGGTGTACAAACGCTAGAACATCGAGAAAAACCCAAATACACTCATTTGCACATTCACGAACACTAATTTTAATATAAAATAGGTTAAAACTCACAAAAATCCCAATTTCACTTAAAAAGTCATTTTTCCGAAAATCTAGCAAGCACAATTCGCAGTTTTTGTACAAAACATGATGTTTTAACAATTCTAGTGACCAAGATGATAACTTAATATCTTAATTATGCCATAGAAACCATTACGTAAATTTTAAACCCACAATTTAATTCGATTTCAAAAACCTAGTTTGCAATATTAACCAATTTTAACAATTTTATAGCAAAAATGAACAAACTACAATCTAGCTTGGATTTTCATGAACTAAAGCATTAAACCACTCAATATAATATTTATAATGACATAAAACCTAAATTTGAATTTTATCTCACAAGAATATAATTATTTAAAAAACCTAGTTTACCAATTATATAATTATCACTTTTAAATCAACAAATATGCAAATTAGCAACTTAAATTGGATTTAGCATAACATTAATATGTCAATTATATCACATAAACTAAATCTCACAACACAAAATACTAATTTGAAATCAAACCCCTCTCTTGAATTTTAAATCATGCACCTAGAACTAATTAAAAACCTAATTAAACAATTAATTAAGCTAACCTAAGCAATTAACAACACATTAAGCAAAATGGTTAGAATTTATACCCAAATAATTTGAAGCTCCCACAAGCACACTTAGCCACCCAAATTGAAATCTAAATCCCTAGATCCATGCTATGGTAGCCAAGGAAAAATGGGTATTGTTTGGATTTTGAGTTTGCTTTGAATTTGCATGGATTTTTGAAGCATTTTAATGGATTTTTGAGGCAAAATGGTGTGGGATTTTGGTGGAGGGCTGCTGCTGTGGGGGGTTCTGGTTTGGGCCAGAAATGGAGGGGGTTTGGGTGAGGGAGGAGAGAGAGTGAGGTGGAGAAAGTAATATCTAGTCAAAGTCCACCCTTTTTCTATCATTTTCCTTTCTTTTCTTTTCTTTTCTTTTCTTGGTGATTAGAGAGAGAGAGAGGGGGAGGGCTGTCATGGTGGGGCCGGCCACATGGGGAGGGGAAGAGAGGGTGAGGTGTGGGTGTGTGGGTTAGGGAAAAAGATAAATGTATTACCCCAATTCCCATTAACACTAATTTCACCGAAAAAAGCCCTTATCTTTGCTATTTTTCTAAACCGTTTTGGCAAACCATTTCATTTCAAAAACCACATGATAAAATTTTATTTAATGTTTTATGATGCACAAAATTTGTTTCAACTCATTCCAATTTTTAATTTTCCCTAATTAAATGTATTAGTGACGGCTTAAAATAATATTAAAATAATTAATTTCGGAAAATTTTTCAGAAAATTTGAAATTTCACCAGTGGCTCAATAAACACCAAATACTAGCAATTACATAGCTAGAATATGTATATTTAATTTTATAATAAAAATATTTGCATTTTGACTTTTTACAGAAAACCCCCTTATTTTACCGTTTTTTTTCGAAATTTCACCGAAACGATTTTCAAAACGTTACAATCTTCCCCCTTAAAGAAATTCGGTCCACGAATTTAAATTAAAACTCCCCCCAAATACTAAAATATTTCAGCCAAAACCATCAAATCGCCGGGGCTCCGAAATCATTAATACATAAACACATCATAGCGCAATGCATGCGCATGAGTAATGAGTAGATAACTCAAAATCAAAACTCCGTCAAGCTTCCCGCAATCATCGGAGTCAAGGTGAAGACATGAATTCCAAATCTCAAGCAAGACCGATATGCTATAAATCGGAACTATACATGCAAATATCAGGAGGAAATGCATGCCAAATCCTTTAAGTTGCTGTGCAATGCACATAACGCTGCACAGTGGCGGACGTCTATCATAAGAAAATAACTATATACATATATACCTTTGTTTGAAATGTACGTTCCGCCGTTTGGGAAACAATTTAGAAGGGTCTCCTTGTTTTAAACATTTCGTGTCATATCAGACACGTAGGTAAATACTGAGACTATAGCTCGCTTTTTGGAAATCCTTTCAATAACTATCAATGCATGCAAAATATATTCAGGTACTGTCCTCTGACTAGTCCTGCTCAGTACAAAAACTCATAGAAATCATCATAAAAACGTATTGCTCCATAAGAAATCAATCCCAAAATACGCGTATGAATACTACGTGCGTCTGGTGCGCATGGAAATCAAAATCCATATATGTGCCATACATATGCACAGAAACAAGATCTAAGTGCATCGGGTGTGCACAAAACATCTGTCGTAGGCAACGTGTATGCCTGACAGCAAAATCAGGTGCATCTGACATGCACGAAAAATCTTGATTTAGTGCATCTGGTGTGCACCAAAATCACATCTCAAAACATGCTCTCAACATGCGCGAAAATCCAAGGCAGGTGCATCTATCATGCATGAAATCATGAAATCCAATATCAAGCGCCGAACATGCGCAAAATCAAATCAGGTGCATAAGGTGCACAAAACAAATATCGAGTATCACAATCGAAATCGAAGTACAGTGCATCTAAGTGCACAAAAGGCGTATCACTGCACTGCAAGCATATATAAACTATACAGAGTGCAGGAACCAAATCGTGTGCGTGCATACGCACAAAATCAACTCAAATGTCTAAAACCGTAAAATCACAAACATGTGAAACCAAAGCACGAAGACGATATCAAGTGCAACACTGTGCAAAGATCGTAAATCCTCAATCATCAAAATCAAATCATGCGAATAAATCACCCAAAACATCGAAATCAATAATGGCGGAATAGTACCGCTCAAGTGCATCCTCTAAGAATCTCGGGCCAACTGTCGCGGTCACTAGTGGGACGTCTCGTCGATGATCATGAACTCTGGCCTGCTGGTGTGCGTAACAATGACCACTCCTGGGTCAAGGTCTTCACTGTTGTAACGCCTTGAAAAGTCGTTTTGGTGTTTTCCTGAAAATATGTGAAAATTCGGTATTTTTCCGAAAACCGTCCTTTTTGTTATTTTGCAGTTTAGGACTAATTATACCTAAGTTGGATAGGTAATTGCTAGTTTTTAGTAGAAAATGAGTTAATTATGAAATTCTGGTCGTTTAAAAATTTTCCCTAATTTTTTCAATTTTTTTATATTATTTTAAGCCGGTAAGAAAATACATTAAATTAGCGATAAATACAAATTTAAATGGGCTAAATTTAAGCTTTAAAATCATGTTAATTAAAATCTAGTTGTAACATAAATTTTTAGTAATTTAATTTAAGTTTTAACAAATTTTTAATATGGAAAACGAATTTATTGAATTTTAAGCTAAAACTTGCAATTTTGGACTTGTGGGGGGGGGGGGGGGTCTTTTTGCATGGAATTCTTTTTGTAACCTCTCCCACTCACCCCCACACCCCAAGGCCGGCCCCACCACTCCTGCAGCAGCCCCATCCCCCTCCATTTGACTTTAACTATTGTGGTGAATGATTTGTTTTGAAAAGGATTAAAATATTGTAATTAAAGTATGGTGTACTTTGGATATGAAATGGTTTTGACTTGTGAAAGATTTAGCAAGCCCACACCACTCCCCTCTCCCTCTTCTGGCCGAGACCAGCTCCCCCCCCCTATTTCCATTATTTTCCTTCTCTTTTCTCTCATTTTCTTCAAAAAATTGCATCAAAATTCAATAAAAATCAACAAATCCTTCACAATTTCAAAGCAAAACCTTATTCCCTCTCTTCTCAAACCCAAATTGGTTCAAATCTTGGTGAAAGATGGCATCTTAGAAGGCTTTAGCAACATAGGGTTTGGGCTTGTGAGGTATAATTTCAATCTTGGGTTAAATTGTAGTTTAAAGTGTGCTAATTAGAAATTTGAAAATTGTTTTAGTGTTAATTTTAGTGCTATTTGCATACTAGTTTTTTTAAAGTTTGTGGTTTGAAATTAATTTAGGATTTAGAACACCATTAAGAGATTAATTAAGCTATTTTGTTACCTAGTTATTTTGTTAGCTTAATCTAAGTGGTTAACTTGCTAATTGGGCTAAAATCTAGTGTTAGTTTCTAATCTAGTTTTTAAAGGTTTATGGTTAGAGTTAAATTAGGGTTTTTAGAAACCATTATTTAGTTAATTAAAGCTAATTAGCTATCTAGTTGTTTACTTAACCAATCTATAAGGTTACTTTGCTTAAATGGCTTGATGTTATGCTAATCCAAGTTAATCTTGTGTGATATTTTCCTTGTTTTGTTAATTACCAAAAATCAAGAGAAGGGTTGGTTGTGGAAAATATGTTTTGAAGCATAGTTAATGGTGTAAAACTAATGTAGTGGCTATCTAGTGGTTTAGTTGGATGTTTGTGTTGGATTGTGAGTACTTTATCGCATAACGGCGATGTTGCGTCGTTTTTTTTAGAATGTTTGTGCTTACTAGTTTTGTGATAAAAGTATGTGATAAAATATTTGCTATATCTTGATGATATTTTTTTGGCATATCCTATGACATTTAGGATGTGTGAGTGCGGATTTTTGAGTAATCGGGTTTTTGTTTGGTCGGGCGACCAATCGACGTTCTAGTTAGTTTTGCGATTTTCGGGTGCGTTCCGCGCACCTGTGCACGTTGTACCTAGCTTGTGAGCGTTAGTATTTTCGTTTGGGTTTTGCGTCGTTCTTGATATGTAACCTTATGTTTGGTATTGATGGAAATTCCAGGTTTGGTCGCGGAGACGTCAGACGCGGCACGAAAGGTGAAAGCGGTGATTGGACGTGACTAGCTAGGGATTCCGGTGAGTAGATGTAACATCTACGGGGGACTATCGTTGGATGGCGCAAGTCGTCCGATAGTTTTAGTAGCTTAAAAATATTCTTAGTAATGTTAGTAATTAGGGGTGTAATACTTGTATGATTATTTGCTACATTCATGCCTTATATTGACATACATATACGAACCCATTCTATAGGACACCTGCACCATTGCCAGGGTTTTTATATGCAGCACGAGCACTATTCATGCTTACACACACACCCTGGTAATTGCCATTCCACCACACTAGATAACCTTTAAATTGAAACCTTTTAGTATAATTGATACTTAAACATGTGCTATTGCCTTTAATTTCTTAAAATGAAATCGTAGGATTGCTATTCATGTGCATGTACCTCATCATATTATTTGTTCATGCCTAGTCTATTAATCATACATCGCAACTTGATTATTGATACCATATGCATTCATTATCATTGACGTATGCATTCATGATGATTTCTTGAGATTTATGATATTTCTGTATTTCGGGGGAAAGCCGCAAAATTTCTAAAACTTATTACCCTTTTTAAAATATGCAAAATTGCGGTTTTCTAGTGATGTAAAGTGTCGTCCACCATGAGTTTCCTGTGGTTTTCGAGATCCGTGTCGAGGAGTGGAGGAACCGTCATGAGTACATGGTGGGCCCGGTAAGGTACCCCGGGGCAAGAGGAATGTGTTGTTGAAGTTGAGCCTGGCAGGGGATGGACTACCTACCGGTGACTGTTTTGGCACGGCGGATATCGAGAAGATACCTACCGTGGTCGCGAGATGATGAGATATTGATATTTGAGATGGGTCAGCCGGACGGCTGAGGCCAGAGATACATTGATATGAGATTTAAGACAGTTTTGAGGTGTCGTTGTTGGACACGGATTCTGGTTGATTCTATTGGTATTGTGCTGATATTTCAAAAGAGATGCCTAAAAGAAAAAAGATGATTTCTTACACTTACATATACGGATCACGAGTATATTTTTATTGCATACATACTTGCTAGTATAGTCATATTGCATACATACCTGCTATTATATCCTGCCATACCTGTATTTTAGATGCTAGGATGCTTGTGTGCATACTTGCGATAGCCTGTGTAGATGTTATTTATTACTCACGAGTTGGCAACTCACCCCCGTTGTGCCACAGCCTTTTTCAGGTCCGCTCCGTCAGTACAGTAGCGGCGGGCGCACTTGCCTCTTTTGCCTCTTTTGCCTAGACTCGAGGTTTTGCTCTTAGGTGGGTTATATCATTATTTTGTACCACCTTGTATATTCTTTGTATCTAGTGTACTCCATCTACTGTATCTACCAGTATTATTGTATATTGATCTAGAGACAAGAATGTGAGATTTGTGGACTTTTATGCTGTATTTTAGGGTCGAGCTCACTTGAGTCGACATGCTGTTTTTCTCATGCTTTCTTATGATTATTTCGCATGTTGTTGCTTTATATTGCGTGGGATTTATGACCGCCTTGTGGCGAAGAGCTAGCTCCCGCTTGGGGATGCCTTATTTGTTGGATTCATATATATTCTTGTTGTACCCATTTTGGGGGCTAGTATTTACAAAGGAGACTCTGCCGAAATTTTCGGAAAAATTTGTATTGTTTTAAAATGGGTTTTACATGACTTATTTGATAAAACTCGCTTTCAACTGATTGGGTTTTCTTCACTCTTTTGCTTATTTGGTTTTGGTTTTCTGGGCTTTGGCTTACTTATTTTACGGACGTCTTGAGACGTTTCGTAAACTTAAGTGCCAGTCACGTTCCATACCTTGCGGGTCGTGACAAAGTTGGTATCAGAGCGATAGGTTTTACCTTTTTGAGTATAGGATGACCCTTGGTAGATGGAGTAAGTGACTTAAGTAGGGTAACGTAGCGTGTGTATGTCCGCGGCATACTTGCGATACGGTACTCCGCCTAAGTGACTTTAGGATATACTTGCTTGAAAATTCCTTCTTCAATTCCGTGTATCCTATGATTCTATTGTACTGTTCTTGTTATCCGTTTTCCTGTAACAGCCACTATGCCGCCGAAGGCTACGAGGGCACAGAGGGCTGCCTCCCGAGACGAGATTCGAGCTGGCTCGTCCGAGACTAGGACTGAGCAGGGTGGTATGCCTACGCCGCAGGGACAAACCCATCCACCTTCCCCAGGCCGTATGGATAGGCTCGAGACTGGTATGGAGGAGTTGCGACAGATGATGGGGGGCATGCAGGAGCTACGTCAAATGGTAGGATCCCTAGTTGCAGCTAGTCGTACACCGAGGCCGGATGACGCACCTACTACATCCCAGAATGCTATGATACCTGCTTCTAGTACTACCGCCGTGACCATCCCGGTTTCACTACAGGATTTCATAAGGCTGAGACCTCCTGTATTCACCGGCACCGAGGCAGCGGAGGACCCACAGACGTTCCTTGACAGTTTAGCCAGGATCTGTCGTTCGCTGAGATGTTCGGATGATCGATGGGTAGAGCTTGCGAGTTTCCGACTAGAGGGTCTCGTGCAGACATGGTGGGAGTCAGTCTTGAGAGGTCGAGCTGCAGGTCTACCGCCTATGACGTGGGCCGAGTTTACAGCGGTCTTTCTAGCTCGTTTCCTCCCAGAGAGCGTTCGTGACGCCAGAGCTCGTAGCTTCGAGGCCTTAGTCAAGACACCTGGGATGACGGTGTCTGAGTATGACGTCCGGTTTACACAGTTATCCCGATATGCTCCGTATTTGGTGGATTCCGAAGAGAAGATGGTGAAGAGGTTCGTACAGGGACTTGATGCCCAGCTATATCTTGCCATTGGCGCCCAGCACTACGACACGTATTCAGCTGCTATGGATACGGCATTACGGATGGAGGCACGCATATCACAGACTTCGGCCGTTTCTGGGCCGAAGAGGATTCACACCGATGTACCGTCTCAGAGGAAGCGCGCCAGATTTTTTCCGAGAGATAGGCCTGGCAGAGGATTTGGACGGGGACAGTTATATGGTTCTTATCCCCAGAGACAGCAGCCGTCGCCAGGGTGTTTTGGGTGCGGGAGTCCGCACCATCTTGTTAGAGACTGTCCGGCGAGACGATAGGGAGCAGCGACAGTTCCGCATGTGACCCTACCACCATCGCCACCCCCTCCTCAGAGAGCCTTACTTCCTACCACCGGCAATGCTCCACGCCAGTTAGGTGCACCCAGAGGCCGTGGACGTGGCGGTCCTGTTCAGAGAGGACGAGGAGGCAGAGGCCGAGGTCGAGGTCAGCCCGCTATCGGTGGAGGACAGGCCCGAGTTTTTGCTTTGACACCGCAGGATGCGCAGGCATCCAATACCGTTGTGACATGTACCTTATCCGTATGTTCTTTCGACGCACGGGTATTATTTGACCCAGGTTCCACACATTCATACGTCTCTACACACTTTGCACCGATGTTGGGCCGTGAGTCATCATCGTTAGATCATCCGCTTGTTGTTAGTACTCCGGTAGGCGAGTCGTTTGTTGCTCGTTTTGTATTTCGTTTGTGTTCCGTTCATATCGGGGAGAGGGATTCATCGGTTGATTTGATTCTCCTCGATATGTTGGACTTTGATGTGCTTCTGGGCATGGATTGGCTAGCCACCTGTTATGCTTCGGTGGACTGCCGTGAGAAGGCAGTCAGATTTAGCTTTCCGGGAGAGCCAGTCCTTGTTATTCAGGGAGACCGCAGCGTCACCCTTCCCAGCTTGATTTCGTCTCTTCGCGCTGGTCAGCTCTTACGGAAGGGATGTCAGGGATTCTTAGCGTATATTTGTGATACTCGAGCTGCAGAGGTTCCGTTGGACCGGGTCCCGGTTGTTTGTGAGTTCCCTGATGTGTTCCCTGATGAGCTACCTGGACTACCCCCTGAGCGCGATGTTGAGTTCTGCATTGATTTGATTCCCGGCTCGGGGCCTATTTCTATACCGCCTTATCGGACGGCCCCGGCAGAGCTTCGAGAGCTGAAGGATCAGTTGCAGGATTTGTTAGAGAAGGGGCTTATTCGACCTAGTGTTTCTCCGTGGGGTGCTCTGGTCCTGTTTGTCAAGAAGAAGGATGGAAGTTTGCGCTTATGTATCGACTACCGCCAGCTGAACAAAGTTACCGTTCGGAACAGATATCCGTTGCCACGCATTGATGATTTGTTCGACCAGCTTCAGGGTGCGGGGTATTTTTCGAGGATCGACTTGCGATCAGGATACCATCAGCTGCGAGTTCGACAAGAGGATATACCGAGGACAGCTTTCCGCACGCGCTACGGCCACTACGAGTTTTTGGTGATGTCGTTCGGACTCACCAACGCCCCAGCAGCATTCATGGATTTGATGAACCGTACATTCAGGCCGTATCTTGACTTGTTCATCATCGTGTTTATCGACGATATCTTGGTGTACTCCCGGAGCAGAGAGGAGCACGAGCAGCACTTGCAGATTACGTTACAGACTCTGAGGGAGCACCAGCTGTTCGCAAAGTTCTCCAAGTGTGCATTCTGGCTGGACAGCGTCGGATTCTTGGGTCACGTGGTTACGAGAGACGGCATATGTGTGGACCCGAAGAAGATTGAGGCTGTTCAGCAGTGGCCTCGACCTACATCGGTTACTGAGATCCGTAGTTTTCTAGGCCTGGCAGGCTACTACAGGCGTTTTGTTCAGGACTTCTCCCGTATAGCTGCACCTTTGACCGGTTTGACCCGGAAGGGAGTTCCTTTCGTTTGGACAGAGGAGTGCGAGCGCAGTTTTCAGCAGCTACGGACTTGTTTGACTACGGCGCCGGTATTATCTTTGCCTTCGGGATCAGGCGGATTTATGGTCTACTGTGATGCTTCGCGAGTGGGATTAGGATGCGTATTGATGCAGCATGGCCGGGTGATCGCATATGCTTCTCGGCAGTTGAAGAAGCATGAACAGAACTACCCCACTCACGATTTGGAAATGGCTGCATTGGTCTTTGCACTGAAGATTTGGCGACATTACCTATACGGCGAGTCGTGTCAGATATTCACTGATCACAAGAGCTTAAAGTACATATTTCAGCAGCGAGACCTGAACCTCAGACAGCGTCGTTGGATGGAGTTGGTGAAAGACTACGACTGCGAGATCTTATATCACCCGGGCAAGGCGAATGTAGTGGCAGATGCTTTGATCAGGAAGCCCGGGGGTAGTCTATCCTTTTTGCGCGCAGTGCAGAGGCAGTCATCAGCAGATTGGCAGCTTTTATGCGACAACCGAGTTGAGTTCGAGTTCACTCAGACAGGGGGACAGCTCGCGCATGTTCGTGCACGCCCACAGTTGCTTGACCGTATATATGAGGCACAGCCCAGTGACGACCGTTGCTCAGAGATCATGGCACAGATGGGACAGGGCAGATTTTCCGAGTTCGTGATTGACGATCAGGGGATTTTATGATATGGATCTAGACTGTGCGTACCAGGTGCTGATGGATTGCGGCGTGACATTCTTGAGGAGGCACACCGATCAGTGTATAGTGTCCACCCCGGTTCCACCAAGATGTACCATGATATGAGAGAGACCTACTGGTGGGACGGGATGAAGAGGGACATTGCGGAGTTTGTATCGAGATGCCTGACTTGTCAGCAAGTCAAGGCCGAGCACCAGAGGCCCGCAGGAGAGCTACAGCCGTTACCCATTCTGGAGTGGAAATGGGAGCAGATTTCGATGGATTTCGTTGTGGGTCTACCCAGGACCAGTCGAGGGTACGACTCCATCTGGGTGATCGTAGATCAATTGACGAAAGCGGCTCACTTCCTGCCAGTGAAGACGACCTTCAGCTTCGCTCAGTATGCCCAGCTTTACATCGACGAGATCGTGCAGTTGCATGGCGTACTGACTTGTATCGTGTCAGATCGAGGCACCCAGTTCACCAGCCGACTTTGGCAGAGACTTCAGGAGGCTTTGGGCACTCGTTTGAGCTTCAGCACAGCGTTTCATCCGCAGACCGACGGACAGTCAGAGCGGTCCATTCACACTCTCGAGGACATGCTCAGAGCGTGCATTTTAGACTCCGGCGGTAGCTGGGATCATCATTTACCTTTAGTGGAGTTCTCCTACAACAACAGCTTCCAGGATACTATTCAGATGGCACCTTTCGAGGCATTGTATGGGAGGAGATGCAGATCGCCCGTCTGTTGGACAGAGCTCAGCGAGAGCAGTATTTTGGGGCCGCAGCTTGTTGAGGAGACGACAGCGAAGATACAGTTGATCCGAGACCGGATGAGAGCGGCTCAGAGCAGGCAGAAATCGTATGCGGACAGGCGCCGTCGCAGATTAGAGTTCGCAGTTGGAGACCATGTTTTTCTGAGAGTCTCTCCGATGAAGGGCGTGATGCGTTTTGGGCGAAAGGGGAAGCTTAGCCCTAGATTCGTAGGTCCCTTCGAGATCCTCGAGCGTGTCGGCGCTGTTGCATATCGTTTGGCCCTTTCACCCAGCTTTCCCGATGTTCACCCCGTCTTCCATGTTTCGATGCTCCGCAAGTACCTTCACGACCCTTCGCATGCGATTCAGCACCCGACAGTCCAGCTGGAGCGTGACCTTTCTTTTGCAGAGCAGCCGGTGGCCATCCTGGATCGGCAGGTGAAGAAGTTGAGATCGAAAGTTATACCGACCGTCAAGGTCCTTTGGCGTAGCCCGAGCAGCGAGGAGGTTACCTGGGAGACCGAAGGCGAGATGAGGAAGAAATATCCCCATCTCTTTGAAGGTACGCGTAGTTATTTTTAAATTCGGGGACCGAATTTCTTTAAGGGGGAAGATTGTAACGCCTTGAAAAGTCGTTTTGGTGTTTTCCTGAAAATCGGTGAAAATTCGGTATTTTTCCGAAAACCGTCCTTTTTGTTATTTTGCAGTTTAGGACTAATTATACCTAATTTGGATAGGTAATTGCTAGTTTTTAGTAGAAAATGAGTTAATTATGAAATTCTGGTCGTTTAAAATTTTCCCCTAATTTTTTCAATTTTTTATATTATTTTAAGCCGGTAAGAAAATACATTAAATTAGCGATAAATACAAATTTAAATGGGCTAAATTTAAGCTTTAAAATCATGTTAATTAAAATCTAGTTGTATCATAAATTTTTAGTAATTTATTTTAAGTTTTAACAAATTTTTAATATGGAAAACAAATTTATTGAATTTTAAGCTAAAACTTGCAATTTTGGACTTGGGGGGGGGGGGTCTTTTTGCATGGAATTCTTTTTGTAACCTCTCCCACTCACCCCCACACCCCAAGGCCGGCCCCACCACTCCTGCAGCAGCCCCATCCCCCTCCATTTGACTTTAACTATTGTGGTGAATGATTTGTTTTGAAAATGATTAAAATATTGTAATTAAGGTATGGTGTACTTTGGATATGAAATGGCTTTGACTTGTGAAAGATTTAGCAAGCCCACACCACTCCCCTCTCCCTCTTCTGGCCGAGACCAGCTCCCCCCCCCATTTCCATTATTTTCCTTCTCTTTTCTCTCATTTTCTTCAAAAAATTGAATCAAAATTCAATAAAAATCAACAAATCCTTCACAATTTCAAAGCAAAACCTTATTCCCTCTCTTCTCAAACCCAAATTGGTTCAAATCTTGGTGAAAGATGGCATCTTGGAAGGCTTTAGCAACATAGGGTTTGGGCTTGTGAGGTATAATTTCAATCTTGGGTTAAATTGTAGTTTAAAGTGTGCTAATTAGAACTTTGAAAATTGTTTTAGTGTTAATTTTAGTGCTATTTGCATACTGGTTTTTTTAAAGTTTGTGGTTTGAAATTAATTTAGGATTTAGAACACCATTAAGAGATTAATTAAGCTATTTTGTTACCTAGTTATTTTGTTAGCTTAATCTAAGTGGTTAACTTGCTAATTGGGCTAAAATCTAGTGTTAATTTAGTGTTAGTTTCTAATCTAGTTTTTAAAGGTTTATGGTTAGAGTTAAACTAGGGTTTTTAGAAACCATTATTTAGTTAATTAAAGCTAATTAGCTATCTAGTTGTTTACTTAACCAATCTATAAGGTTACTTTGCTTAAATGGCTTGATGTTATGCTAATCCAAGTTAATCTTGTGTGATATTTTCCTTGTTTTGCTAATTACCAAAAATCAAGAGAAGGGTTGGTTGTGGAAAATATATTTTGAAGCATAGTTAATGGTGTAAAACTAATGTAGTGGCTATCTAGTGGTTTAGTTGGATGTTTGTGTTGGATTGTGAGCACTTTATCGCATAACGGCGATGTTGCGTCTTTTTTTTAGAATGTTTGTGCTTACTAGTTTTGCGATAAAAGTATGTGATAAAATATTTGCTATATCTTGATGATATTTTTTTGGCATATCCTATGACATTTAGGATGTGTGAGTGCGGATTTTTGAGTAATCGGGTTTTTGTTTGGTCGGGCGACCAATCGACGTTCTAGTTAGTTTTGCGATTTTCGCGTGCGTTGCGCGCACCTGTGCACGTTGTACCTAGCTTGTGAGAGTTAGTATTTTCGTTTGGGTTTTGCGTCATTCTTGATATGTAACCTTATGTTTGGTATTGATGGAAATTCCAGGTTTGGTCGCGGAGACGTCAGACGCGGCACGAAAGGGGAAAGCGGTGATTGGACGTGACTAGCTAGAGATTCCGGTGAGTAGATGTAACATCTACGGGGGACTATCGTTGGATGGCGCAAGTCGCCCGATAGTTTTAGTAGCTTAAAAATATTCTTAGTAATGTTAGTAATTAGGGGTGTAATACTTGTATGATTATTTGCTACATTCATGCCTTATATTGACATACATATACGAACCCTTCTATAGGACACCTGCACCATTGCCAGGGTTTTTATATGCAGCACGAGCACTATTCATGCTTACACACACACCCTGGTAATTGCCATGCCACCACACTAGATAACCTTTAAATTGAAACCTTTTACTATAATTGATACTTAAACATGTGCTATTGCCTTTAATTCCTTAAAATGAAATCGTAGGATTGCTATTCATGTGCATGTACCTCATCATATTATTTGTTCATGCCTAGTCTATTAATCATACATCGCAACTTGATTATTGATACCATATGCATTCGTTATCATTGAAGTATGCATTCATGATGATTTCTTGAGATTTATGATATTTCTGTATTTCGGGGGAAAGCCGCAAAATTTCTAAAACTTATTACCCTTTTTAAAATATGCAAAATTGCGGTTTTCTAGTGATGTAAAGTGTCGTCCACCATGAGTTTGCTGTGGTTTTCGAGATCCGTGTCGAGGAGGGGAGGAACCGTCACGAGTACATGGTGGGCCCGGTAAGGTACCCCGGGGCAAGAGGAATGTGTTGTTGACGTTGAGCCTGGCAGGGGATGGACTACCTACCGGTGACTGTTTTGGCACGGCGGATATCGAGAGGATACCGACCGTGGCCGTGAGATGATGAGATATTGATATTTGAGATGGGTCAGCCGGACGGCTGAGGCCAGAGATACATTGATATGAGATTTGAGACAGTTTTGAGGTGTCGTTGTTGGACACGGATTCTGGTTGATTCTATTGGTATTGTGCTGATATTTCAAAAGAGATGCCTAAAGGAAAAAAGATGATTTCTTACACTTACATATACGGATCACGAGTATATTTTTATTGCATACATACTTGCTAGTATAGTCATATTGCATACATACCTGCTATTATATCCTGCCATACCTGTATTTTAGATGCTAGGATGCTTGTGTGCATACTTGCGATAGCCTGTGTAGATGTTATTTATTACTCACGAGTTGGCAACTCACCCCCGTTGTGCCACAGCCTTTTTCAGGTCCGCTCCGTCAGTACAGTAGCGGCGGGCGCACTTGCTTCTTTTACCTCTTTTTCCTTGACTCGAGGTTTTGCTCTTAGGTGGGTTATATCATTATTTTGTACCACCTTGTATATTCTTTGTATCTAGTGTACTCCATCTACTGTATCTACCAGTATTATTGTATATTGATCTAGAGATGAGAATGTGAGATTTGTGGACTTTTATGCTGTATTTTGGGGTCGAGCTCACTTGAGTCGACATGCTGTTTTTCTCATGCTTCCTTATGATTATTTCGCATGTTGTTGCTTTATATTGCGTGGGATTTGTGACCGCCTTGTGGCGAAGAGCTAGCTCCCGCTTGGGAATGCCTTATTTGTTGGATTCATATATATTCTTGTTGTACCCATTTTGGGGGCCAGTATTTACAAAGGAGAATCTGCCAAAATTTTCGGAAAAATTTGTATTGTTTTAAAAAGGGTTTTACATGACTTATTTGATAAAACTCGCTTTCAACTGATTGGGTTTTCTTCACTCTTTTGCTTATTTGGTTTTGGTTTTCTAGGCTTTGGCTTACTTATTTTACGGACGTCTTGAGACGTTTCGTAAACTTAAGTGCCAGTCACGTTCCGTACCTTGCGGGTCGTGACAACTGTGAATTACCAATCTCTCGGTCCATCGGCTCATCGGCCCTGTCAGGTGTGCTAACGGGGATGATCCCGTTCTGGCACTTCTCTGGTCATCTCTCGGTCAATTATCGCGACCACTCGTAAGACAACATATCACTGGCGTTGGCCTCTGGCTCTCTGAATGTACGTGACACATCTGATCCTGGGTGCAAGTATCATTACAGCAGTGTCCTGAAAGGAATCCTGCTCACGGTCTCTTCCATGTCTCATCTCAGCCAACCGTCCGGAAGTCATCGTCCTTTCCTATATCTGCATCTTGCTCTGGAACGACTGCATACTCATCGCGACTCCTTCTGGAAGGTAAATCTAAGTACCATGCCTTGGCATGCGCATCGCATCACTGATGTCGGCGGAGTGGAACGCCATATCATCTAGATCTGGTACGAACCTCTTACTTCACT
The DNA here is from genome assembly GCA_030015575.1 of Agapanthus africanus. Lineage (NCBI taxonomy): Eukaryota > Viridiplantae > Streptophyta > Magnoliopsida > Asparagales > Amaryllidaceae > Agapanthus > Agapanthus africanus. The sequence goes on from JASDDO010000008.1 coordinate 216,639,292, forward strand.
TTTCTCTAATGTCATCTGCTTTAGACTCGTCTCGTCGCGGCTGCATGGACTGAGCTCCAACGGCTATCCTCATATCGGGAGTCTCCCAAGAAATGCATCTCACCACCTAGCATCCGAATTAAGTCGAACCATCCAATCGATTTTCAAAACCTCATAATCCCCCAAGGGCTCAACATCTTGGGTACAGTTTAATAGTATCGAGTACATACCACAGCATCGGTGGTCCAGCCGTAGAAGGGCAAACCCAAGCCTCACTAATGGCGCCGTAGAACTGCCGCAAACCCGAAGGTTCAAAGGCTTTCACACGGTCATTAAGTCGAGTTAGGGTTTCATTCTTCTAGAGGGTCCATAGAATTTCCTGCATGCCCTTCCGAATACTTTAAACTTGGAATAATAGGTTTCTGACATTCGATCGTCTCTATCGACTCCCAACGTCTCCGCGTGAAGTCGTCTTTAGCTGGAATCAATCTATCTGATGTCCTCTCATCGGGTAGGCGAACGAACCACATGTCCTAGTCATTCATCCTCGGGTGACTAGCGACCTTCTATCATCTCTTAGTACAACCTGTACTGCAATAGCTCCAACATATGGGGCGATATCTCATCGCTCGCAGCAACAACTGGCGTACTCGTATGCACGCTGAACAGTGCCTCAATCATCATGAGTAAGCAATACACCAACGGTCATCAAAATCTGGCTGACCTCTATCATTGGCTCAATCCTCTAGTGCCGATCAGCACATCCGAGTAACCTCATAAAGGCGATCCGCCAAACGCTCGTGGCGCGGAAACACATTAAAAAGACACATCTCCGCAATCGTGTGTCGTCGGAATTTCGCCCTGGTCAGTCTTCATTCGTGACGAGCTCGTGCTGACCGCAACTCTAGCTGTAGCTCTCCCTGCCCATAATCGTGGCAGCAAAATCATAACTGGTACTGATGAGGCTAGATCGGAATGAATATAATACTGAGCAAAGAAATGTACATCCTAAGGCTTCTTAAGTGGAGTAGCGTATCGTAAATATGCCGCGGAACATACCTATGGTACGTCACTCTACTTTAGTCACTTATTCCATCAACCAAGGGTCATCCTACGCTCCGAAGGTAAAACCTAACGCTCTGATACCAACTTTGTCACGTCCCGAAAGTACGGAACAAGACCGGCACTTAAACTACGAACGTCTCGAGGCGTACGTAATCTAAGTAAACCGAAACCCCAGAAATACAAACCAAGAAAAGTAGTAGAGTGAAGGAAAACCAATTTAAAACAAGTAGTTTCAATAGCATAAGCCGAATTATGCGGGTTTCTAAAAACATCAAAAATTTCCTGAAAATTTCGGCAGAGTCTCCTTTGTAAATACTGGCCCCTAAACGGGATACAACATGAATAGTATACGAAATCAATAAAAGGCATCCCCAAGCGGGAGCTAGCTCTTCGTCAATCGACGGTCACAACCACACAAGCAATATAATATACAATGCCAACGGCGAGGATCAAAATTCAAAAGGAAACTCAAAACCACAAGAAAACCACAGAAATATAACGCGCGACTCTAAGGTCGAAGGAATAACATCACTGGTCTCTATCTCAAAATAAATACATGTTTGGTTGATGGAACTTCTAGATACAACAGAATAATGATATACAAGATATATAATGGGGGTACGATACAAGTAAACCCACCTACTAGCAAATCACCCGAAGGAAACTATGCCCGCAAAGCCGTAATGAAACCTGTACGGCAAACCTGCAAGAAACTGGGGCACAATGGGGGTAAGTTGCCAACTCGTGAATAGAAAAACATCTACGAAAATAAATCGCATAAATAACGCAATCCTAGGTCAATGATCATAATATATCCTCAAATATATAACCAGCAACCCATAACAATTGTTAGGGCAAATATCTAACCCAAGTGTAATTCCATATGCCCGTGTCAGTGCCTCAGGTAGCAATGTATGAATGCATGAAACAGAATGCATGTACTGAAGAAAACTGATTTCATAAATTAGTGAGATTTCTGTATTTTAAAAGTGAGGTACCATAAATGAAATCAGCATAAAACAGTGCCCAGCATCGACACAAAACAAGTGTCCAAATATCTCGATATCTTTGTATCACAATCTCTGTACCTCAATATCTCAAAATCTCAATCACAATATCTAGGGCACCGTCAATCCAGACCGGCCTCTACCATCCATCTCATGACCACGACGGTATCCTCCGGATAACCGACGCGTCGGGAAAAATCACCGGTCGGTCGTGCTCCCCTGCCAGGCTCAATGTCAACAACACGATCCTCTTGCCCCGGGGTACCGCACCGGGCCCACCATGTACCCGAAACGGTTCCTCCACTCCTCGAATCGGGTCTTGAAATCCATCAGCAAACTCATGGTGACGACTCATACATCATGGGAAAACCGCACTTTTTATTTTAAAAGAGAGAAAAGGTTTATTTATGTTTTTGCGGTTTTCCTCCAAATCCAGAAAATCTAATGGAAATCCGAATCCAAAACCTCAATAACACGTAAAATAGTGAATATATGCATGAGAATCCATGAATGCGGCATAACAATGAATAACAGTATGCATGAAGTAGCAGGTAATAACTACAATGTCTAAACTAACATATAAGGCAAGTACACTGATATTATGTCAAACTACTAGCTATCAATCTAAGTTAAGCAATAATATTTTCTAAGGTGTACGTGATATGGCAATTACCGATGAAGATGTGTGTGAGCCGGCAAGTAAGTGTACGTGGTACATACGCATCATCGGTAATGGTGCTGGTGTCCTAACAGCATGATATCAATAATGGAGTATGAAACATAATATAAGCATGCGATGCGAAGCGAACCACAATAATGAGCGGGAGCTGAATACTAGACGCAACTATAACTAATCTGCATTAATCTAATATAAGTCCTACAAATGGTGCCTTTTGAAATAACACGAATCATGGGGTTTTGAAAATAGGGGCTATGGTGTTTTTATGAAAAGATACATCTTTTGAAATATCCGTAGGATCCCTTGGGCTGTCTTTTAAAATACCCACGATTCGTTAGTTTTTGAAATAGGTAAGAATCGAATCTAATCTAACACCTAAACTAAACTAAAGGGCTATGCTAACAAGCTGGACTACAGGTAAGGAAACCGCCTAACATCCGAGTCGATACATATACATATCTGTATATATATTAGTCGGTGATCCCGCCTCAATAATATCATATCCGATACCATATCTATAATCAGACATCCTAAGTCAAGAGCGCGGATCAATCATCAAAATATAGCTCGTACGTAAATCCGTCGTACGGCATCCCCAAATCTGGGTACGGGTCAATATCACATTCATCATACTATTCACCTGGTATCCTCTTTATCAAATATCATGATCGGGGTACTGATCTACGTCTAGTACAATACAGATACCGCCTACGTATGCATGCACGTGTGTGAAACACTACGTCAAGGACCCGCTACAACGTCATGTCGTATCTCAAATACGAACCCTGCTATATCACCGATCTCACGGCCTCAAATCAAATCTCATCGACTAATCATAAATCCCAAGTGCTATCCTCACTATCCATGCATGCGTAAATGAATGTACATATGCATAGTCCCATACCCACGCATATATACATATATACACATCCCAATCTACGCACAATAAAGTAAAGTATGCAAGTCTGTGTGTGCGTATGTGGGTATAACAACTACTCTAGGGTTTCGCAACTAACCCAAAGGTACTCCATGAACACATAAACATAACATGAATGAACATTCTCGTATCATAAGACACCTATATAAACATATATATATGAGCTACACTACGGACTGCGGGGTGCTCTACGCCATCCACCCGACTTCTCCCCGTAGATATAAATCTACTCACCTGGTCCTCGCTCGCCGGTGCCGATGTCGCCACGCGCTTGCTTGTCGTCTCGAAGTCCACATGGGGGTACCAACATATCACAACGCATCGTACCGCATTAAAATCCGATTCATGACCAAAACGACACACGAATCCTGTAAGTCTACGCTAGCGCCCCGGCAGTCTACAGACGCCAAATGCGGAACAAAAAACTTTTAACTGGCGCTATCGTATACTTTAACCCGGATCTGCCATTATTGCTAAACTAACAAACTGTAAAGAGTGTAGAATGGTTATACCGAACGATCCGAGTCCTTCGTTCTTTAACCATCATCCCACGCTCCGTTGCGGCTGCTCTGATCTCGTCGATCTCCGATATCCTCGTCGAGGTGGCACCACATCACCGATTCTTTAAACGGGCTCCCGCCTCTGACTTGAGGCAACTCGATCGTCAAGTTTGCTAAAAGAGACGACCAAGAATGATGTAGAGAATGAGTAGATGACTTTGTCTCACTTCGTCCAAATCCGTGGACGATCGGTTAATGAAGTTGCCGTGGAAATCGGGTGATGGAATGAAATGAACTGTAAAATTCCATACACCCCGAATACTATCATAATCTTTTCTAACCAAAATGAAACATCAAGTGAAGTGAGGAGGAGAGAGAGGGCCGGCCACTTTTATGCAAGGAGGGAGGTGACCGTAGGAGCAAGTGGTGACCATAAGATATGAAGCTTCTCACAAAAATATCTTAAGCTTAACAAAACTCTTTAATGAAAACCATGACTCACATAAACACCCCATCATGCCTTTAATGCATCCAATGAAAACTCAACACCAATTAATCCTAGTCACCTCATCTAGAATCTTCTAGAACACTGACTCATCATATCTGAAGAAAAGATAAATCCGTCTTTAACAGAATGTTAAATGACGGCTGATAGAAAACTGGAAACTGGCAACTTCCAAAAGTGATCCTGAAACGACTTTCAGGATAACCCCGAAACTGTATAAATATACCCGCATTTGTATTACGACCGAATACAAATGCAACTGAGACAAAGATATTATACCTACTCAATATAATACTCGGATCCGGCTTAAACCAAAGCCGACCAGTATTATCTGCCCGACAAATAACACGTGCGTAAACGCACGTGCATTTTCCGAACCCTGCCATAAAACCATACGGCCTCTACAACGATTCGCCCGAACTTGGGAAACTGTCTGGGGGGGGACTCTAATGACTCGTCAGTACCCTGGCAGTGGGTTTAACCACAAACCGTCAGCGGCACTAGCTATGCGTAACGGCTGCCCATGGACTGATCTCAAGGGAGGCTGATGAGCGAACTCAAGGGAGGCCGATGAGCGAACTCATCCAGAAACCCTACTGAGCCTAACAGTGACAATGTATATACAGTCCGGTCCGTTCGTCTATGAGTATCGCATATCTGCCTAGGGGGCTAGTAACGTCAGACCCCTAATAGCAGTATAAGTCGTGTCGGAGTGAAGCCCAATAACACCCTGAGATACTACTGGAGTACCTACCAGTAAATCTCCTGCCATGGCCATGGACTTTGTGTAATGGCTCTCCTAGACACAGCACGACCTCGCCCCCAATACCGGGAGAGACGAATCCCCTACCGATCCGCTCACGTGCCTCCATATGGCTCGGGACTGTACCCAAAAGCTACCTGTTTGCACGACTCCTTTGAGCCGTGGTAGGGTAGAAATCAAAGCACAGTGGGAACTCACACGAGACAAATGACGACCTCAGGTCGATGAACTAACCTGTACACATGTCACCAGGGAACTCCTATCTGACGGTAGATATAATACTAACTAGCAGATTCCCGACGAGTCCTGTCCGGTGTACTCATAACCCAATGAGCACCTGTATACATCTTAGGTGATCCAACTGACACCAGTGGCTTGTGAGACCGGCCACCGCCCCTCGTCGGGGTCTCGACTGTACACACTAGTCTACTCCGGAGTATCGATGCCCCGTCTCGAAACTCCCACGACTAGGGACCACAATTAAGGATATGCATATAAACCACCCAACTCTCACGTATATGATCGCCATCATACTGTTGGTAGTAAAGCAAGATCCTAAGGGCTTTATCAAAGTGTAACATGCAATCAGTCACCTGAACATGTACACGACTGATAAAGGCAAACCAGATAGCATACTATCATCTCGAGTAAGACTGTCCTACCGGTATAGGTCCTCCGCAATCATTGCAATCACGTACCCGCGATCCAATAATTGACTATGAGGGCACTATCTCCAACAATCTCCCACTTGCACTCAAGGCTAATATTGCGATGTCGACTACTCACAGCCCGTGTGAAACCGAACATCCAACTCCTCTACTAATCAGTTTCACAAAGCCCGTTTGTAAAACTATTGTGTTCGAGAAATAGCCTTAGTGAGTGTATCCGCCTAGAAGTTTCTTTCTATATCTCTCTTAATCTCAAGTTCGCGGAGAAAGCCATCTCCCGAATTGAGTAATACCTGTCTTAGAATATATCTGGATATCTGATGGGACCTAGTTCATAAATGAACTCCAAATCCAAACATCTTAGACTGTATCGATCACTGAACCTAATCAGTATCCTGCACCATGCCTCCCACAGTATTCTCTTGAACCACCTGTCCATAATACTGTCCCTCTTCGTCAGAGGGAAAAACTATAACTCTGACAATCACTCTGTCAACCATGTCACCTTTGAAGCCTGGAATGATAACCGTCTCCCGAAGGAGGCTGCCGTCATCAAATCCGTAGAACATGTACTTATGTTCTAAAACTGCTTCCTTATGTTTCTCCAGGATTGGATTAATACAAACTCATTGCATCTAGTGCAAAACAACATTTGGTGTGGTACTTGACATCTCATGATTGACTCAATTGCCTAAGCAAGTGATCTGCCAATCATGCACATCCCTCTCCCCTTTAGTCTATACGACACCTTTAGAGAGGGTGACTCCATCACCTGCAGGTACACCACCATGCTAGGAGTCAACTATTCCAAAAACCATTAGAATATCTGTCAAAGTACTCACATTGGGAAACTACCCAAATCCAGATCTAAAACCATAGATCTAGAAACCAGAATGTCAAATATTATATCCATATCCTGTCTGGAGAAACAATTGTGTGACGAACACAGTACAACCGATCGTAGTATAGGAATTTTACTTCCTACTCTGTGTATGTCATCCAGATACCATGACATCACACCCTACTACCTTCTTAACAGATCCATCCCCTATTCTGATTGAAGTCAAAACCATGACTGTCACATCAAAAATAGATGATCTATCTCCGCTATAACTGCTCAAGTCTATAAATAGATATAAGCATCTTGCCCACTATGCTTCCGCTGCTCCCACTGACTATGACAACCCTCCTGCCGGGTCTCATATCCTGGAACAACAGTAGTGTCAAGTCTTGGTAGATAAGAACCTCCCTGTCACCGTCTCTGAGGCTACCGAAGTACCTCTCGGGCGTCTGAGGTTACCTACTATACCTGCGGAGTGGCTATTGGAATGTCAAACCTGATTGAATATATAGGTCCTATTAAATTTTCCGTAATCGTTCGCGGTTCTGGAATCACTTCCAGTTCTACCATACTCCCACTACTGTTTTCTGAAAAAGATCCATTTTTACTAAAACTGTGGCAAGTCAAGAACAATATCACTATTGATCTTCCAAATGGTAGAATATCAACCCTCGTCATAGCCAGGGTCAACCCACAAACAGCCATTACAGAAACGTGCCCTGAGTTATCCAGTGTCTGGTTTTAATCATAAGCTGGACAACTCCCCGTACCTTAACATCTTTTAGGGTACGATCCATTCTATATCCAATATAGAAACTTTGGCACTAATTTAATTGGAACCATATTCAAACCATGCAGCTGTCTCCAGTGCATATCAACTTAATGGAAAGAGGCTAATCAGCATTACTCAACTTAGGAATCCATCCAATTATGAGTAACCTGAAAGAGAAAACTCGTTTCTCAAAACCATCACTATCATCTGAATACCAATCACAAGAATCTACATCTTCGATCTCTTTGAAGAATCCCGATACTTGTGACACCTGGTTCTCTACTTTATTCTTCTACCCACAACTTCTCAAAACTTAGACGTTGTATTTCTATGAAACACTCGTCTAAATACTAGAGAAGTTATAAGTAAACAGAACATAGTACGAGGACCTACCCCTTTGTCCTGATGGACACTTGGACAACATACAATACTCTGTATAAGTCCGCTGAGTTAAACAACTCAAAACCTGTGCGTCGTAGGTTGAAAACTGTACCCTGGCGATTTCCTCAAATATCACCAATTACAACGAATTCCGATATAATGAGGATGATCACCTAATTCCCAATATCTTACTCCCACTCATCATCTGTAAAACCATACAGATATGAGAATGAAACCTGGTAAATACATACCCTTGGAGTAAGTGTCTAATCGGGAAAACAGTTTTTCTTTAACAATGCACTGAAACATGAAAATGTTTCGTAGGGGTATCCTGGTATTCATAGCAATGCCTCTTCCATAATCCAATTCATGACTTCAACCGTATATTTTATTGCCATCTCTCCAAATCCCTTTATTTGTCTTTAGTCGTTACCTTCTGTACACCATCGTTAGGCTAAATGGTTTTCTTCCTTCCCTACCGTTCGGCACCAGCCTATGGTTTGGAAGAAGACTATCCAGTAAGCATAATAGGTGTACCCTCCTAAACCAAGGAGTACTCGCAACTGAGAGGAGGTGATGATAAAAGACAACTGAATAATACCTTATTCTTTTTAAAGGTGAAATAGGAGTGGCGATGAAGTACGCGGTTTTGGTCGTGAATGATATCAGTCGCAATTTACTTTGCCCTCTTTCTAATCCCTTTATTTTGTCTTTACATATTACCTTCTGCACACCCTACTTAGGCTAATTGGTTTTCTTCATTCCCTACCTTTCGGCACCTGCCTATGGTTTGGAATAAGACTATCCAATAAGCGTAATAGGTGTACTCTCCTAAACCAAGGAGCTCTCGCAACCTGAGAGAAGGTGATAATAAAAGACAACTAAATAAACCAATTCTATTTCTCCTGAACCTGGATCCATCCTCGAAGAAGTCTCTTCGAGTTCGTATATAACCATACGATGGATCTATCCAATGGAAGTGGATATCCGTAGTAATACGGGTGTTCTGAGAAATGCAAAGGGTAAAATAAGGAGTGGCAATGATTTATGCAACTCAGACAATCCAAAAGCCAGTATATTAAGAAGGTTCGGTCAACCTGGTCACTGAGTCATAGTCTAGGGTCGGTCAAAGGTCGCTGCCAAAGAGAGAGAGAGAAAAGAAACACTCTGCGTGCACTCTAACCTAGATCAGAATGGTCATCACTTTATCTAATCCGGAAACCTCCCACTGTCCTGTCAAATTCTCCTCCAAACCTAAAGAAGAATCAATCGGGATCACCCGAAGAGTAAACCAACTCATCAGTGGGAATCGGGATCCAACTCTCATCGCATGATAACGTGATGGAATGCATCCACGTTACTCATACTCCAGATGGTATGCGCATACTTGGCAAGTTTCAGTTTCTTTAAAAACTCCCGATATTGTTTTTGCCCCATGCTCTTATAACCTTGGCGTTAGGTCAAAATGTCATAAGTCACATGCCAAGTTCTACCCATCACTATCTTGTTAATTTGAACCCACCCGCACATGCCCTTGGCGTTAGGTCAAAATGGCAGAACGGCTGTCCCAAACTAACTCATCTATCTATGCAACAATTGAATACCCAGCAGCTACCAAACACTATGCCTTGGCGTTAGGTCAAAATACATAGCTTGAATACTACTGAATACCCAAAAGAAGTGACGGAGGGCTACGGCTGGTTTTTGGCGAAAAACCTTTAACGTAGTGAACTTGATATCGCTGAAGGAACCTGATAGCTTTTTAAAATATAGTGGCGAAAACCTTTTGCTAAAGAGGTCACTCCCGGTAAAGGGATCTCGGCTCTTTCCTCGTGGAATGAGGTGCAGGATATTCCACTGAATACCGCTATGCAAAGCAACTTGTAATCGACTATAGTGAAGTTATTACCCTGACGCAAACTTTTGCCCAAGGGGTCGGTCCCGGTGAAGGGATATCGGCCCTTGCCCCGTCGAATGAGGTGCTGGATATTCCACTGAATACTGCTATGCATAACAAAAGAAAACGTCTTTGCAATAACACTTTTTAAATTGTTCCAACAACTGTAAACAGGTTTGTTTTACTTTGCGTTGATCAGAATCAACACAGTCCCATCATTAAATCACACCAGAAAAGAACGAAAATAAAATGTACGTATATGCCATCCGCATTCGTCACTGGGTCCCGTCATCACCCGTTAGGTTACTTAACTAACGACAGAGTGGGGACTGGACTAGCGCGGGTGTAAAACATATACAACATCTAATAGTATATAAACCAATATACAATAATCACTCCAGGCGTGATAATATGCAACATTACAGAAAAGTAATAAGCATCACAGAACAATACAGATAACTGGGATCCCCAGGTTTCACAGAGCCGCTGCTGAAACCCGACGTTCCCCTGTCGTGTGGATAGCCTGTGCAATGAAACCTAGTCCCCTACGGGCGCGGCAAGTTACCCGCCAAAACCTGAAGCGAGGCAGCCCCCTACAGCATAGTGAATGGACCACCCAGCACTCCACGGAATCCGGTAATCTTGGGCACCCCTCCTTGGGTCAACCTGTACCCCCTACGAGTGCGGCGAATAGTCTGCCAATTCTAGAGTGGGGCCCCTCTGCCTCTCAAAGCCATGAGATGCGGACCCGTTGCTTCTCAGAACCCGGCTATCCGTGCACTCCGTCGCAGGGCAAAACCTAGTACAGTAATGAAAAATAGTACAATAGGTACATCGACCGCAACCTGGTCATGCCCCAAAAGAATATTATACAACAGGCAGTGACGGCAGTCCACAAGTTGGACACTCGCCCCGCAATATCAAATGTACAAATAAACTCAAACTGTACTACCATTGTACACTGTTATCCACCACGACAAATCCGCAACATCACAGCACAACACAGAACATCAACGCGAATGTCACGTTCGCAAACCCGTCTAAAAGAACTATAGCAATCAGACGCGGTTTACCGATCAAATGACATTCCCGGTCGGAGATATAATGTAAGCACTGTAAACTAACGTGTTTAAATTTCGATCGAATAAAGACCAAATATCAAAAAGTGGGCCCCACGACTTACTGGTGAACAGTAACAAAATCTGGGCCAAAACGATATTTACCAAAAACCCCAAAATCTAACAGAGAAGCCACTGGAAAAATTTGGGAGCACGAGCTCACCACGTGGCCGCGGATGCGCGGTCAAACCATGGGTTTGACCGCGTTTCCGCGGCGGTTTGGTGGGGTCACGAGCCCAAATTTTGTCGTGGTTCTTAGAAAAGCCTGCACAGTTTTCTGAGACATGTAGAATTAATTTTTGAGACCATTTAAAATCAACAGAAACTGTCGAGCTAGGATTTTGCAATTTTCGATTTCCGGTTCGATCGATGTTTTAAACGCGTTAGCACAAGTTAGCATAGCAAAATGGTTAGGCTCTGATACCACTGTAAGTCTACGCTAGCGCCCCGGCAGTCTACAGACGCCAAATGCGGAACAAAAAACTTTTAACTGGCGCTATCGTATACTTTAACCCGGATCTGCCATTATTGCTAAACTAACAAACTGTAAAGAGTGTAGAATGGTTATACCGAACGATCCGAGTCCTTCGTTCTTTAACCATCATCCCACGCTCCGTTGCGGCTGCTCTGATCTCGTCGATCTCCGATATCCTCGTCGAGGTGGCACCACATCACCGATTCTTTAAACGAGCTCCCGCCTCTGACTTGAGGCAACTCGATCGTCAAGTTTGCTAAAAGAGACGACCAAGAATGATGTAGAGAATGAGTAGATGACTTTGTCTCACTTCGTCCAAATCCGTGGACGATCGGTTAATGAAGTTGCCGTGGAAATCGGGTGATGGAATGAAATGAACTGTAAAATTCCATACACCCCGAATACTATCATAATCTTTTCTAACCAAAATGAAACATCAAGTGAAGTGAGGAGAAGAGAGAGGGCCGGCCACTTTTATGCAAGGAGGGAGGTGACCGTAGGAGCAAGTGGTGACCATAAGATATGAAGCTTCTCACAAAAATATCTTAAGCTTAACAAAACTCTTTAATGAAAACCATGACTCACATAAACACCTCATCATGCCTTTAATGCATCCAATGAAAACTCAACACCAATTAATCCTAGTCACCTCATCTAGAATCTTCTAGAACACTGACTCATCATATCTGAAGAAAAGATAAATCCGTCTTTAACAGAATGTTAAAAGACGGCTGATAGAAAACTGGAAACTGGCAACTTCCAAAAGTGATCCTGAAACGACTTTCAGGATAACCCCGAAACTGTATAAATATACCCGCATTTGTATTACGACCGAATACAAATGCAACTAAGACAAAGATATTATACCTACTCAATATAATACTCGGATCCGGCTTAAACCAAAGCCGACCAGTATTATCTGCCCGAAAAATAACACGTGCGTAAACGCACGTGCATTTTCCGAACCCTGCCATAAAACCATACGGCCTCTACAACGTTTCGTCCGAACTTGGGAAACTGTCTGTGGGGGACTCTAATGACTCGTCAGTACCCTGGCAGTGGGTTTAACCATAAACAGTCAGCGGCACTAGCTATGCGTAACGGCTGCCCATGGACTGACCTCAAGGGAGGCTGATGAGCGAACTCAAGGGAGGCCGATGAGCGAACTCATCCAGAAACCCTACTGAGCCTAACAGTGACAATGTATATACAGTCCGGTCCGTTCGTCTATGAGGATCGCATATCTGCCTAGGGGGCTAGTAACGTCAGACCCCTAATAGCAGTATAAGTCGTGTCGGAGTGAAGCCCAATAACACCCTGAGATACTACTGGAGTACCTACCAGTAAATCTCCTGCCATGGCCATGGACTTTGTGTAATGGCTCTCCTAGACACAGCACGACCTCGCCCCCAATACCGGGAGAGACGAATCCCCTGCCGATCCGCTCACGTGCCTCCATATGGCTCGGGACTGTACCCAAAAGCTACCTGTTTGCACGACTCCTTTGAGCCGTGGTAGGGTAGAAATCAAAGCACAGTGGGAACTCACACGAGACAAATGACGACCTCAGGTCGATGAACTAACCTGTACACATGTCACCAAGGAACTGCTATCTGACGGTAGATATAATACTAACTAGCAGATTCCCGGCGAGTCCTGTCCGGTGTACTCATAACCCAATGAGCACCTGTATACATCTTAGGTGATCCAACTGACACCAGTGGCTTGTGAGACCGGCCACCGCCCCTCGTCGGGGTCTCGACTGTACACACTAGTCTACTCCGGAGTATCGATGCCCCGTCTCGAAACTCCCACGACTAGGGACCACAATTAAGGATATGCATATAAACCACCCAACTCTCACGTATATGATCGCCATCATACTGTTGGTAGTAAAGCAAGATCCTAAGGGCTCTATCAAAGTGTAACATGCAATCAGTCACATGAACATGTACACGACTGATAAAGGCAAACCAGATAGCATACTATCATCTCGAGTAAGCCTGTCCTACCGGTATAGGTCCTCCGCAATCATTGCAATCACGTACCCGCGATCCAATAATTGACTATGAGGGCACTATCTCCAACAAATCCCACATATGTCAAAACCTATGGTTGCTTTCACAAATCAACCCAAAAACCCTCGACGTCGGTGTACAAACGCTAGACCATCGAGAAAAACCCAAATACACTCATTTGCACATTCACGAACACTAATTTTAATATAAAATAGGTTAAAACTCACAAAAACTCCAATTTCACTTAAAAAGTCATTTTTCCGAAAATCTAGCAAGCACAATTCGCCGTTTTTGTACAAAACATGATGTTTTAACAATTCTAGTGACCAAGATTATAACTTAATATCTTAATTATGCCATAGAAACCATTACGTAAATTTTAAACCCACAATTTAATTCGATTTCAAAAACCTAGTTTGCAATATTAACCAATTTTAATAATTTTATAGCAAAAATGAACAAACTACAATCTAGCTTGGATTTTCATGAACTAAAGCATTAAACCACTCAATATAATATTTATAATGACATGAAACCTAAATTTGAATTTTATCTCACAAGAATATAATTATTTAAAAAACCTAGTTTACCAATTATATAATTATCACTTTTAAATCAACAAATATGCAAACTAGCAACTTAAATTGGATTTAGCATAACATTAATATGACAATTATATCATATAAACTAAATCTCACAACACAAAATACTAATTTGAAATCAAACCCCTCTCTTGAATTTTAAATCATGCACCTAGAACTAATTAAAAACCTAATTAAACAATTAATTAAGCTAACCTAAGCAATTAACAACACATTAAGCAAAAACGTTAGAATTTATACCCAAATAATTTGAAGCTCCCACAAGCACACCTAGCCACCCAAATTGAAATCTAAATCCCTAGATCCATGCTATGGTAGCCAAGAAAAAATGGGTATAGCTTGGATTTTGAGTTTGCTTTGAATTTGCATGGATTTTTGAAGCATTTTAATAGATTTTTGAGGCAAAATGGTGGGGATTTTGGTGGAGGGCTGCTGCTGTGGGGGGTTCAGGTTTGGACCAGAAATGGAGGGGGTTTGGGTGAGGGAGGAGAGAGAGTGAGGTGGAGAAAGTAATATCTAGTCAAAGTCCACCCTTTTTCTATCATTTTCCTTTCTTTTCTTTTCTTTTCTTGGTGATTAGAGAGAGAGAGGGGGGAGGGCTGTCATGGTGGGGCCGGCCACATGGGGAGGGGAAGAGAGAGTGAGGTGTGGGTGTGTGGGTTAGGGAAAAAGATAAATGTATTACCCCAATTCCCATTAACACTAATTTCACCGAAAAAAGCCTTTTTCTTCGATATTTTTCTAAACCGTTTTGGCAAACCATTTCATTTCAAAAACCACATGATAAAATTTTATTTAATGTTTTATGATGCACAAAATTTGTTTCAACTCATTAAAATTTGTAATTTTCCCTAATTAAATGTATTAGTGACGGCTTAAAATAATATTAAAATAATTAATTTCGGAAAAATTTTCAGAAAATTTGAAATTTTACCAGTGGATCAATAAACACCAAATACTAGAAATTACATAGCTATAATATGTATATTTAATTTTATAATAAAGATATTTGCATTTTGACTTTTACAGAAAACCCCCTTACTTTACCGTTTTTTTCGAAATTTCACCGAAACGATTTTCAAAACGTTACAATATCAAGCACCCACAAGCCGTCGGCGGTACTAGCCCGGGTATTGAGCGATCCGAAGATCAGCAACTAAGCCCGCTCCAACTCCTGCAAAAAGCCTGACAGTGACACTACCGTACAGTCCGGTCTCCTTGTCTGATATGTCGCATATCATGTCTAGGGGTGGTAAACGTCAGACCCCAATAACCGATAAGTCATGACGATATGAGGCTCATAACGGATCGAGAAACTACGGGTAACACTTACCAGTAAATCTCTAAACCAGCCCTGGCCAGGGACATCCCTGTTATGGCCAATCGAGCATAGCGCAACATCAACCCAATACCGGGAGAGACGAAACCCCTCCTATCGCTCATTGCCTCGATGTGACTCGGGACTGTACCCAAAAACCACCGTTTTGCACGCCCTCTTGGACGTGGTAAGGTGGAAATCAAAGCACAATGGGAATCACACAAGACTCTATGACGATCTCGGGTCTACAGACTAACCTGTACCAGTGTCACCAGAGAACTGCCATCTGACGTAAGGTATAATACCATCTGGGAGTTCTCGGCGAGTCCGTCCAGTGTACCCAGTCTCCACTGAGCACCCGTATATCATCTCTGATGTCAAACACCAATGGATATAGGGTCATCCATCGCCCATCTATATGGGTCGAGAAGCCATACACCAGTCTACTCTGGTATATCGATGTCCCGTCTCGATACACCCACGACTAGGGACCTTGAAGGATCTACTTATGGACTACCATGTCCCCATTAGTATGATCCTCATCATAGTCCAGGTAGTTAAGTACACATCCTAAGGGCTTTACCAACATGTAACAGAGAGACAATCAGTGTACACGTTACGGTAAAGAGTGACCAGATAGCATACTATCATGTCGAGCAAGAAAGTCCTTCATATATATGTCCAAGCATCCACTACAATATACATCTCATGTATAGTAATGGCCTCTAGGGCATACAT
This sequence comes from Agapanthus africanus, assembly GCA_030015575.1. Taxonomy (NCBI): domain Eukaryota; kingdom Viridiplantae; phylum Streptophyta; class Magnoliopsida; order Asparagales; family Amaryllidaceae; genus Agapanthus; species Agapanthus africanus. Next base: position 216,655,555 of record JASDDO010000008.1, read on the forward strand.
ATAACTAACAATCTCCCACTTGCACTAGGGCCATCTGATAACAGTGGTTGTAGTATCTCATACTAAACCATCCTATAATAGTCTCTCTCTGAGAAAAGGCCTTTGTGAGTGGATCCGCTGTGTTGCCCTCTGAGTCTACTCTCCTAACCTCGATCCCCTGGAGATCAACCATCTCCATGATCAGGTGACACTGCCTTAGAATATGTCTGGATCTCTGATGGGACGGGTGTTCCTAGGCATAAGCCACAACTCAATTGTCACACAATGGCAGGAACGAAGTTCATCTCATGAACTTATATATATCCAGACTGCCTCTTTGGTAGTATCTTTGGTAGCGATGTATCCAGCCTTTATCGTCTAGTATGCCACGGTATCTAGCTTGGAACTCTTCCAACATACCGTCCCTTTACTGAGGGTAAAGACAATGCCTGTTACTGAATTTCAGTCATCCTTATCACTCTGGAACCTTTCCAGTGATTCTCCACAGGATCGATTGATACCATCTTACTACAACTAGTGAGTATCCTAACATCCAATTAGATCTATCTCATAGATCCAAAACCCAGGATTTAGTAGGTATCACTTTGATCCTATATGGAGAATCATTGTGATAAGCGGAGATTGACCGAGCGTAGCATAGGAAACTCCTTTCCTATCAAGAGTATGTCATCCACATACTTTACGAGGATCACTACTATACTCTCTACTACCTTTTTGTATATACAAGGTTCATCTACCATTTTGATGATGTCAAACTCATTAACTAACACATCAAAACAGACGTTCCAACTCCGTGATGCTTGCTTTATCAAATAAAACATCTTGCACACGTTTCCGCTGTTCCCACTGTCTACGATGCCCTCTGGCTGTGTACTTATAGACGCTTTCTTCTAAATCACTATTTAGAATAGCAGTCATGACACCCAACCGCCAGATATCGTAGTCATGATATGTAGCCGTGGCAAGTAGGATCTGGATGGACTTAAGGATGGCTTTGAAAGTCTCAACTTTTCCATGTACACCAAGTAATCTTCTCAAGATATACTTGCTCCTGATGGGAATTTAACCCTTCAGATAAAGCAACCAAAGTCCATACTTTGTTGGTGTATAAGGATTCTATCTCAGATCGTTAAGCATCCAGCCATTCTTACAGAGTCCCACTCCTGATGGCCAGCTCGAAAATAGTTGGGCCATCATCTCATGATGCAATCCTCGCTCCCACTGTCATAGAGAAACTGAAGTATCTCTCAGGTGGGTGAGGAACCCTACTAGATCGGCGGAGAGGCTGGGGTTCGTTGGAAACTATTGAATCCTTTGGTTCTACCAAATCATTAGCTGAAGTTTGTATAGCTGGAACTTTTTCCAGTTCTACCTCATGTCCACTAATTTCTTCACAAGAAATTCCCTTTCACAAAGGTGGCATGCTGAGAAATAAAACATCTTTTGTTCCTCGGTTGGTAGAAGATATTCCCTTGCAAATACTTGGGATATCCAACAAACTTCTACAGAACTGACTTTACCTCGAGCTTGTCCGGATTATGCTTTTAGACATAGGCTGGATAACCCCAAATCTTAACAAACTTAAGATATGGGCTCTTCCCAATCCATATCACATATGAAGTGGTAGGCAACTTTTGATTGGAATCCTATTCAATAGGTATGCAACTTCTCAAGTGCATACCCCAAAAGGAAATAGGTAACTCAGTAGTACTCATCATAGAGCACACCTTATCACATAGGGTGTGATTGCTCCGCCCCGATCCACCGACATGCTGTGGTGTATACGGAGGAGTAATGCTGAGAGAGAATCTCATTCTCCTTTAGAATAATCCAGGAATTCCGTGCTCAAGTATTCTCCTCCTAGATCACATCAAAGGACATAATACTTATACCCGTTTTAGTTCTCTACTTTCTAACTTATATTCTGTGAATATCTCAAAAGCTTCGGACTTGTGTTTCAACAGGAACATATGTCTGAATCTTGAGAGATCATCAGAGAATGTAATGAAGTACAAAGAACCGGTCTTGGCATATGTAGACAGGGGACCTTCATACATCAATATGTATCATCCCAAGAGTTCACTAACTCTTTTTCTGTTTCCTAAAAACAGAGCTATGGTCATCTTATCTCTGTGACATGACTGGCAAGTTTCACAAGATGTAAATTCAAACTAATTTAAATGTGCATCTATATGTAACTTCAGCTAGTCGGGTCACATTGATATGACCTAGTCTACAATACCTCAAGAAGGATTCGTTCATTTCTGAACTCTTCCTCTTGTGTGTGTTCTGTATACTAAGAACTGTAGTTTGACTTAGAACGTCAATGCTTTTTGATAACGTGCCTGAACCGATCAACTCTTGATTTAGGAAATGTTCAAAACATTATCCAACAATACAAAATTATATCCTTTCTTTACTAATAAAGAGATTGATATGATGTTGTATATCAGGTTCGGTATCTAATGACATTCGTTCAGAATCAATGTATTCTGGTAATACAGGGTGATAACTACCAACAGACTTGGCTATAACACTTGCACCGTTTCTATCTCATGAAACTTATCACTCGTTCTCAGTTCTCTACCTTTCTGTAGCCCCCGTAAAAAATTACATATGTGGGATCCTGATCCGGTATCACATACCCAGGACTTAAAGGATACTGAGAAACAGTTCTCTGTAATGAACACACCCGAAGAAGATGCATCATCATGCACTTTCTTCGTTTGGGCAGCACGTGAATCCTGGTAATCCCTATTTCCTGCTCTGTCTTATAACAATTATAAGTTAGAGCGGGACCAACGTTCCCCTAGCTCAGTATAACATACGGGTTCAGTCAATACATCCATATTATTATCTTTATTAAGGCATGATATGGTCGCTACCTGGAGAGAGAGAGAAGAAAACACTTTAGCGTATGCTCTTACAAGATCAGATTGGTTATTATTTTATCTAATCAGGATGGCTCCCACTGGTTTTATCAAATCTTCCTTCAAACCCTAAAAGGAAAAACTAGCCGGGATTAATTACATGCTACAAGTTCGCCAATCTTTCAGCCAGGCCAGTGTCGGTGCTTTGAGGGAGGTTCCCCGTGCTTTCGCACGGACCTAATTAAAGTAAACCTCATTTTCCCAGAGTCGTAACCCCGTTGACACCTTTCTAGACACCTACTCGATCGGCTAATTGTAATGTGTAAAACTCTCCCAGGAATAACTCTTACTCGCAGCGGGTATCGGGATGCAACTATCTCATAGAAGGTATGCAATCTCATTGCAAATTTCAATACTTGAAATTCCCGATAATTTTTCCCCTAACGTCCCATGACCTTAACGCAGCCAACAAACCATAGTGCCCTAGTCAAGTTCAACCCGTTATTTCTTGATTGAATTAAACCCACCCGTACGACCCTTGACGCAGGCCAACAAATTCGTATGACTACCCTAATCCAATCTGCATCATATGCACAAGCAGATAAATACCAGTTAGGTACCGCACACTACGCCTTGACGCAGGCCAACAAACGTAGCACGAATACTAAGTAGGATTTATCTGAAATGACGGAGGGCTACGACAGTTTTTTCTGAAAACCTATTCCGTAATGAACTTGATATCGTTTTAGAATCGAGTGAATTTTGAAATGGAGTGATTTTGAGGCTTTCATTAGTTTTGCTAAAGTGGTCACTCCCGGTGAAGGGATCTCGGCTCTTTCCTTATGGAATAAGGTGCAGGATATATCATATATATCACTATGCAAAGCAAAACTCTAAAAGCAGTCAAAAGTCAAACGGAGTTTTGTAGCATCTGCCAGTTTTGCTAAAGAGGTCACTCCCGGTGAAGGGATCTCGGCTCTTTCCTCATCGAATAAGGTGCAGGATATATCATATATATCGCTATGCAAAGCAAAAACTGTAGCTACCCTTTTTGAAAAATTTGATTCTACAACATCTTTTAGGTTTCTTTTCTTTCATTAATCACATTAATGAAGTCCCATCATTTAAGTCACCTAAACATCACAGATAAATACGACGTACATTTATGCCATCCGCATTCGCCTCGATGTCCCCTCATGCACCGTTAGGTTAGGTAACTAACGGCAGAGCGGGACAGGGCCAGCGCGGGTGTAAAACATAAGTAACGTCTATATAATATATCATATATACTATATACATTATTTATTACAACATATCAAATGATCACATCACAGATATCACAGCAGAAGAAACATATGAAACTTTGGATATACTAGGACATCCGTGTTTTATTTTGAGCCTCTATAAAACACAGATTCTACGGTCATGATGAATAGCCAAACCCACATCCCTAGACCCCTATGAGAGCGGCAACCAACACTACCAATTCTAGAGTTAGGAGACCCAGACTCGACTCCTCGAGTTGGTCTCCCACTGGACTCTAGAACCCGGTTACTTGTGCTCTCCTCCTTGGGTCTACCTAATGCGGAAAAGTAAATAATATACAAATGGTGACAGCAACCTCATCCCGGAAGTGCCCCAATAAAATAATATTACATACATTTAATTTTACATGAATGAAAATAAAAACTCTCATCTCACATAAAACACCCGGCTATTCAGAACACGACGATCCAATATAACATATCCAGCAACACACAACATCACATGTCATCAACGTAAGTAAATATGCGCATCCCAATTGTCGTTGACATATAGCAACGAAACCGGCGATATCACATATGTTGGAGATAGTGCCCTCAGAGTCAATTATTGGATCACAGGCATGTGATTGCAATGATTGAGGGATGACCTATCCCGGTAGGATAGTCTTACTCAAGATGATAGTATGCTATCTGGTTTATCTTTATCATCATGTACTGCTTTAGGTGACCTTACAGGTGACTATTGCACGTTGATAGAGCCCCTAGGATTCTTGTTTGACTGCCAGTAGTATGAGGGCGACCATATACGTGGGAGCTGGTAGTCTATAAGCACATCCTTAAAAGGTCCCTGGTCGTGGGAGTTTGGAGACAGGGCATCGATACTCCAGAGTAGACTAGTATATACAGTCGAGACCCCGACGAGGGGCGGTGGCCGGTCTCACAAGCCACTGGTGTCAGTTGGTTCACCTAAGATGTATACAGGTGCTCATTGGGTTATGAGTACACCGGACAGGACTCGCCGGGAACATGCTAGTTAGTCTTATACCTGACATCAGATAGCAGTTCCCTGGTGACATGTGTACAGGTTAGTTCATCGACCTGAGGATCGTCATTTGTCTCGTGTGAGTTCCCACTGTACTTTGATTACTACCCTACCACGCTCAAAGGAGACGTGCAAACATGTTTTAGTTGGGTACAGTCCCGAGTCACATGGAGGCAGTGAGTGGATTTTCAGGGGTTCGTCTCTCCCGGTATTGGGGGTGAGGTCGCGCTGTGTCTAGGAGAGCCATTACACGAAGTCCTTGGCCAAGGCAGGAGATTTACTGGTAGGTATTCCAGTAGTATCTCAGGGTGTTCTGGGCTACACTCCGACACGAATTGTACCACTTTTGGGGGTCTGACTTTTACCAACCCCCTAGGCCCTCCATGCGATGCTCATAGATGAACAGACCGGACTGTACGGATATTGTCACTGACAGGCTCAGTAGGGTGTCAGGATGGGTTCGCTCATCGACGTCCCTTTTGGTCAATAGCTGATAGCCCATTACGTATAGGCTAATACCTCTGACGTGCTAGTGGTTAAATCCACAGCCATAGTATTGACGAGTCTTTAGAGTCCCCCACATTCAGTTACTCAAGTTTCGGGCGAAACGCTGTAGAGGCCGTAAGGATATATGGCAGGGTTCGATCAGATACGTGCGGTATTGCACGGATCAGGATCGGACGGACAATACTAGCAGGCTTTGGTTTAAGCCGGATGCCGGTATAGTACAGTGTAGATGTTGTCTCATTACATTTGTATTTCGATCGGAATACAGATGCGGGTATGTATATACAGTATCGGGGTTTTCCTGTAATTTATTACGGGACCAGTTTTCTGGAGTTGCCAGTTTGTTTTCCGTTTCAGCCATATTTCTTTGTATCTTTCATTGGCTGAAGATTGGTGGAGGAGGGGTTATTTGCATTTGTGCAAATAAGCAATTTGGAAGGGGGTATTTGCATATTGTTGGATCATGATGGTTGCACCATCCCTTGACCATTTGACTTCTTCTTTCATGATGGCTTGACTTTGTGTTGAGATGTTGAGGTTGGTGGAGTGTGGGTTTGTGTTGGTGATCATTTTCTTTTGATGATATCATTTGATTCCCTCTTGCATTATTGGCTTACTCACTCCCTCTCTCATTTCTCTCCTCTCCCACCTCATGCATGGCCGGCCAAGCTCAAGGAGGGGATGCCTAATTTTTGGGTGTGGGAATTTTGCTCTTTTCATGCTACAAAATTCCCAAATTTTCATCTCCAAAAAGTCTTAGTTCCTTTCCTCCACCAAAGGCAACTCCATAACCCCAAAGTGAGACATGAGTTCTACACACATTCTACAGCATACCTTGGGCACGTCGGCTCGCCAACTTTGTGCCCTAGTTTCCTCGGTCCAGAGGTGGGAGCCCATAAAAGAAGCAGGCGGCGTGGTGCCCTTCCGGCGACTTGGTGGAGACCGGAGATTCCGCGTGGAGATCGGGACGACGACGAGAAGACCGAAGGACACGGATCGCTCGGTATATCTCTCTATCCCCTCTCTAGATAGCTAGGACTAGATTAATGGCATGATCCGGGTTTATAGTGTGCGGTGGTGCCGGTTTAAAAAGTTAAAGTAAATCACCGCTTCCGCATTCCGGCGTCGGATTGACGGCCGGGGTGCCGCCATGCACTTACAGTGGTATCAGAGCCTCGCCATTAACCTAGTCTAGCTTGGTCTAATGTGTTTACGTTTTCGATCGAACAAAATTTCAAAACTGCATTTTCAAATTGCATCAGTTTCTGTCGAATTTTTTTTGGCTCCAAAATTTTTTCAGGTAGTTGCAGAATACTGTGCAAGGAATTCTAAGAACTCTGTGAAATTTTGGTCGGGTGATCTCACCATACCACCGCGGAACCGCGGCCAAACCCATGCTTGGGCCGCGGTTCCGCCGCCACTTAGCCTCCTCACTGGACCAATTTTTTACAGAGGTTCTTGGACAGGGAAATTGGGGTTTTGGGATATTCTTTTTGGGCCCAGAATTTCTTTAAGTGCTACAGTAGTGCTTTGGGGCCCACTTGGTAAATTTAATCGATCGGATATTTTAAACACATTAGTTCACAGTATTTACATTATATCTGCAACCGTGAATGTCACTTGATCGGTAAATCCTGTCTAACTGCTATAGCCCGGTTAGACGGATTTGCGAACGTGACATTCACGATGATGTTCTGTGTTATGCTGTGATGTTGTGGATTGGTCGTGGGGGATAGCCTGGATGCAATGGTAGTACAGAGTTTGTTGTATTATGTACATTTGATATTGCGGGGCGAGCGTCCGACATGAGGACTGCCGTCACTGCCTGATTGTATATTATTCTTTTGGGGTACGACCAGGTCGAGGTCGATGTACCCGTTGTATGTATATTTTACTTTCTGTACTAGGATTACCCCAAGGTGGGGTGCACGGATAGCCGGGTTCTAGAGGTAAACAAGTCCGTATCTCATGGCATTGAGACGAAGGGGGCTTCACTCTAGAATTGGCGGGCTATTCGCCGCACTCGTAGGGGTACAGGTTGACCCAGGAAGGGTGCCCAAGTTACCAGATTCCGTGAAGTGCCGGGTGGTCCATTCATGTTGCTGAAGGGGGCTGCCTCGCTTCAGGTTTTGGCGGGTAACTTTCCGCGCCCGTAGGGGTCTAGGATTTCATTGCACAGGCTATCCACACGACCAGGGGAACGTCGGGTTTCAGTAGTGGCTCTGTGAAACCCGAGGATCCCAGATATCTGTATTGTTCTGTGATGCTGTACATTTCTGTGATGTTTCATTTTATCACGCCTTGAGCGAAATATTATATATTGATACATATTAGTAGATGTTGTATATGTTTTGCATCCGCGCTAGTCCAGTCCCCGCTCTGTCGTTAGTTAGCTAACCTAACGGGTAATGATGGGACCTAGTGGAGAATGCGGATGGCATATACGTACGTCATTATATTTCGTTCTTTGTGGTGTAATCAATTGATGGGACTGCATTGATTCAGATCAATGCAAGTTAAAAACAAACCTAATCTGATGTTGTTGGAACACTTTTCAAAAAGCTGTTATTGCAAGGACGTTCTCTTTTGTTTTGCATCGTGGTATTCAGTTAGAATATCCTGCTCCTCAGTCGACGAGGAAAGGGCCGAGATCCCTTCACCGGGAGTAACCCCTTGGACAAAAAGTTTGCGTCAGGGCAATAACTTCACTATAGTTGTTTACTTTTGCTTTGCATCGTGGTATTCAGTTGGAATATCCTGCACCTCATTTTACGGGGAAAGAGCCGAGATCCCTTCACCGGGAGTGACCTCTTTTGCAAAGGTTTTCGCCACTATATTTTTAAAAAGCTATCCGGTTCCTTCAACGATATCAAGTTCATTACGTTAAAGGTTTTCGCCAGAAACCATTCGTAGCCCTCCGTCGTTTCATATAGATAGTCAATAGTATTCAAGCTGTGTTTGTTGGCCATAGTCAAGGCACAGTGTTTGGTAGCTATTGGGTTTTCATATGCTGCATAGATAGATGCGTTGGTTTGGGACAGTCGTATGGCCTTGTTGGCCCTAGTCAAGGGCTTGTACGGGTGGGTTCAAATCAACCTGGACAATGACGGGTAGAACTTAACATGTGACTTATGATTTGTTGGCCTTAGTCAAGGTCATAAGAGCATGGGGCAAAAATCCACATCAGGAGTTTCTAAAGAAACTGAAACTTGCCAGATATGCGCATACCTTCTGGAGTGGGATGACGTGTGCGGATTTCGTCACGTTATCATGCGATGATAGTTGGATCCCGATTCCCACTGATGAGTTAGTTTACTCCTCGGGTGACCCCGACTAATTCTTCTTTCAGGTTTGGAGGAGAATTTGAGGTTACAGTAGGAGGTTTCCAGATTAGATAAATTGGTAACCATTCTGATCTAGGTTAGAGTGCACGCTGAGTGTTTCTTTTCTCTCTCTTTGGCAGCGACCATTGACCCGACCCTAAGACTATGACTCAGAGACCAAAATTGACCGAACCTTCTTAAACAATGGCTTTTGGATTGTCAGAGTTGCGAATCTCATTGCCACTGCTACTTTTACCCTTTTCTCCAGGACACCCCGTATTACTACGAACGTTCACTTCCATTGGACAAAACCTGTTAGTGTATATGCCCTAGAGGCCATTACTGTATCATACTAGTTTGTATATTACTTGATGGAAGCTTGGGATATTCACAGTTGTATATACAATCTTGCTCGAAATGGTAGTATGCTACTTGGTTTGTCTCTACTTCAATATGTGCATGTGTTTCTTTTTAGCATATCGCTGATATACATATTAGTAGAGCCCTTAGGATCTTTTGCTTGATTACCAGTGTTGTGATGGCGCTCGCACTCGTGGGAGCTGGGTAATCTATAAGCACATCCTAATACAGGTCCCTGGTCGTTGGACTATCGAGACAGGGCATCGATACTCCGGAGTAGACCAGCGTATGCGCTTCTCATCCCAGTGTGGGAGACGGTCTGTCCCACAGCCGTCAGTACGTCGTACTTGAGATAGTATACGGGTGCTCGTTAGGTTACGAGTACACTGGACAGGACTCGTCGGGGACTGTTGGTTGGTATTATACCTATCGTCAGTTATCAGTTCCCAGGTGACATGAGTACAGCTTAGTCCGTTGACTTAACACTGTCACTTCGCCTCGAGTGTGTTCCCACTGCACTTTGATTACTACCCTACCACGGCTCAAAGGAGTCATGCAAACAGGTAGTTTTTGGGTGCAGTCCTGAAGCACTTGGAGACAGTTTCGGTTAGACAGGATTCGTCTCTCCCGGTATTGGGGGTTGACATCGCGCTGTGTCTAGGAGAGCCATTACACAAGTAGTCCCTAGCCAGGGCAAGCGAGATATACTGGTAGGTTTCTAGTGTTATCTCAGGGTGTTATGGGCTACACTCGGACACGACTTGTACCGCTATTAGGGGACTGACGTTCACCGCCCCTTAGGCCCGCCATGCGATGTATCAGACGAACAGACCGGACTGTACGGAGACTGTCACATACAGGCTCAGTAGGAGTTCAGATGGGGTTCACCTCGTCAGTCTTCTTATCAGCATCTACCTGGGGACCGTTACGTACAGCTAGTGCCGCTTGCGGTCTGTGGTTAAACCCACTGCCAGCGTAGTGTCGAGTCTTTAGAGTTCCACACAGAGAGCTATTCGCCTTTAGGCAAAATGAGTAGAGGTCGCATGGTTTTGCGACAGGGTTCGTTCACATCCACGCACTTGTGCACGTTTGCTGTCCGGACAGCTTATACTAGCGGGCTTTGGTTTAAGCCAGATCCTAGTATATGATTTGGGATTGGTTTTTCTCATTGTATTCGTGTTCCTCGGATCGCGAATACGGGTGCGTATGCACAGTTGCTTGAGATAGAGGGAGAGGACTTTGATTAGGGTTAATGACTATTGTCATTTTATTAACCCTAATGCTTTTGTGTGAATTATAGTTAATTAATATTAGTTTAATAATTGTGCATGGTTATGGTTGTTGACCATTTGACCTATCTTGACATGTTGACCTTGTTGACACTTTGACCATCATCATTTCATTTGGAAGATGCTCTTTGATCCTTGCAAATTGCATTAAAAATGAAATGATAATGGTCATGTCTTGATTAACCATGACAATTATCTAGCTAATTATCTAATTACAATAATTCACACATATATGTGAGAATGGTTCCATTTTATTCTCATTCTATCATTCCTTTTCTCTCTCTTGTTCTTCCTCTCCCTCAAGCTCTCCCCTCTCATGTGTTGAGAAACACTTGAGCTTGAGAAAAACACCTTCTTGATAATCTCTACTCTCATCTAGGGTTCAAGGATTAGCACTTCTTGCACCCTAGTTACTTCTAGCTTGGAGTTGAAGCCAAAGGTTGAGGCTTTCGGGTGGATCCTTCTTTGACGTGAGAAGACAACAAAGGTGACCCTTTTCCACTACTCCAAGGAGCAAGGAGAGAAGGACATAAAGCCCTAGGTATAACTTTTCTAACACTTAGCTAGTTACTAGTTAGCTTTAGCTTGTTTTTGTTTAGCAAAGATCCTTCTTTGTCTAGTCTATGTTGCCTAAGTTGATAAAAATTTGATTTTTATTCCGTTTTCCGCCTCCCCATAAGTACCGGGATGGGCAATGTTGACTTACAGTGGTATCAGAGCCTAACTAAACATAAACTAGCTAGGTAGTGAAGCGTATCGAAGTTCGAAACGGAAAAATCCAAAAACCAAAATATCAAAACCCTAGTTTTCTGTTAAATTTTTTTGCTGTTCAAAACAAAATATATCATACACCAAAAATCATCTCAGGGTTTTGTGAAGAAAGCCACCAAAAAGGATCCAAAGATTCGACCAAAGAGCCGCGGTTCCGCGGCAATAGCAAGCAATTGCCGCGCAACCGCGACCATCTTGGCTCGTCTCTGGGTCGGGTTTGGTGCAGTGTATTTCTGGATTGGTTTTGGGATTTTTAAGATGGTTTATATGTGCCCAGATTTTCCAGAATAGAAATTTATTTTTGGGGGCCTATAAATCCGTATTTTTTTTTCGAACTTCACTACACTTTGACTATAAAGGTTATATCTGTGATGTTTATATGTATTGAACGTCGGCTAATCGCTATATGTCGATTAGTCGGGGTTATACATATCTGTGATCTGTGTTTGATGTTGGTATGTGTATATGAATGGGTTGGATTGTCGCGGGTGAATAGCCGGGGTGGATGTGAGATGAGTGCTGCTTTTTCTTTCATTCATTGTAACATGTAAATTGATGTAATATTATTATTTGTATGGCCGCACAACCGGGTCAGGGTTGTAGCCGTCATTGTATAATTCTTTTTACTGTTTTTGCTCATAGGATAGACCCATGAAGGGGTGCACAAACTACCGGGTATCTCGAAGTGCCGAGTGGCCTACTCACGGTGTTGAGGGAGGTTGCTTCGCTTCGGGTACTTGGCGGGTAGTTTGTCGCACCCGTAGGGGTCTTGGGTAGGGTATTGGCTATTCACCGCGACCGTGTAATCTGCTTTTCATTGCAGGCTCGAACGGATTGCGGATTCCTAGTATATCCAATGTATTCTTCTGTGATCTGTAATGTCTATCATTGCTATATACTTATATATGATAACTATTTAGGCGTTGCTTATATTTTACAGCCGCGCTAGCCCAGCCCCCGCTCTGTCGTTAGTTAAGTAACCTAACGGGTGATGACGGGGCCCCGTGGCGAATCCGAATGGCATAAGCGTACGTCATATTTTGGTTGTTTTCTGCAATGGTAGGATTAAATGATGAGATGCATTAAAAGAACTAATGCATGAAAATAAACCAAGTAAAAGTCGATTGGAACACTTTGAAAACCACTCGGTTCTTTTCAAAACTAAACTTTTAAATGCGGAGCTTGAACCACTCCTTTTAAAAGCTATCTCGTTCCATCGATTATATTAAGTTCACTACGTTCACGGTTTCGCCAAAACCATTCGTATCCCTCCGTCATTCCATATGAATGGTCAAAAAGTATTCAAGCTATGTATTTTGGCCAAAGTCAAGGCATAATGATTGGTAGCTATTGGGTATTCATGTGCAGCATAGATAGAAGCGTTGGTTTGGGACAGTCGTGCTGCCATTTTGGCCAAAGTCAAGGGTAGGTACGGGTGGGTCCAAATTAACCGGGAGAATGACGGGTAGAACTTGACATGTGACTTATGATATTTTGGCCAAAGTCAAGGTCATAAGAGCATGGGGCAAAAATCCACATCGGGAGTTTCATAAGTACTAAAACTTGCTAGCGCTGCATACCATTTGGAGTGTGATGATTCTGGTAGGATTCCTTCTGTTTTATCACGCGATGATATTTGGATCCCGATCCTACTGTGAGTATATGCTACTCCTCGGGAAAACTCTCACTTAACGATCAATGCTATAAACTCAGTAGGTGTCTAGAAAGGTGTTAGCGGGGCTACGCCCCCAGGGAAAAGAGGTTCTTAAATTAAGGAACTTCGCGAAAGCGTTGGAAAACCTCCCTCGAAGTACCGACACTGGCCTGGCTGAACGGTTAAGCAAGTATTGTACGGTGAGATTGATCCTGACTAATCCTTTCTTTACGGTTTGAGAAGGGATTCGAGAGACAGTGGGAGCCATCCAGTTTAGACAAATTAAAAACCACTCTAAACTTGCAAGAGCATCATGCTAAAGTGTTTCTTTTCTCTCTCCTAATTGCAGCGACCATTCAACATGACCGGACTTAAGTTATTACTAGATAAAAATATATTGACAGGGCCAAACTACAAAGATTGGCTCAGGAATGTCAAGATGGCAATCACTTACGACAAGTTGGGGTATGTCCTTACCACCAAAGCTCCCCCTGTCCCAGGTCCCACCTCCAGCGTCGCGGATAAGGAAATCTGTAAGACATGGGAGATCGATTGCACGAAGGCCAAATGCCTCGTGCTTGCCTCGATGGACAACGAACATCAGAGGAGGCATGAGAATATGGACCTTGAGTCCATATTTCTCCATACGAAAGAACTGTATGGAGAGCAGTCTCGTATCGCAAGATACGAAGTGTCGAAGAAGCTATTTTCGGCAAGGTTGGCCGTCGGATCATCGGTAGCGGAACACGTGCTTAAGATGATTGGCTACATTGAGGAGCTCACGGACCTTGGGACCACGTTGGAGAATGAACTCTATACTGATTTGATTCTCCAGTCCCTTCCTTCCACTTACGCCCAGTTTATCCTTAACTTCAACATGCAAGGAAAGGAGGTTGAACTTTCCGAACTTCTGAACATGTTGAGGAGTGCTGAGGGCACCCTACAGAAAGGTAGGGAGACATCCACTTTGTTTGTAGGAGGATCTTCCTCTTCTAGATCCAGGGCGAAAGCCAAGGGTAAGAAGAAGAAATCCCCCGCCAACCGAAGAGGCGGTGTTAGTAAAGTGGATACGAAGGGAAAAGGAAAAGCAACAAAGATAGCGGGGAAGCTAGTGGGGAAGGAAGAATGCTTCTATTGTCACAAAAGTGGTCACTGGAAACAGGATTGCAAGGCTTGGAAGGCCAGAACACAGGATTTGAAGCGAGTTGCGGCTTCAGCTTCAGGTGTGTATGTTATTGAAAACTGTCTATCAATAAACTCTACATCCTGGGTATTGGATACCGGATCAGGATCTCATATCTGTAATTCTTTGCAGGCGTTGAGAAAGCGTAGAGTTTTGAAGGAAGGTGACATGACCCTCAGAGTTGCAAACGGTGCTAGCATGGATGCTGAGGCCATGGGGGACTATCACCTGGGATTGTCGGATGGACATTTTTTGGTTTTGCGTAGTTGTTATTATGTACCAAATGCAACCTGTAATATCATTTCTGTATCTTTATTATCTAAAGAAGGTTATGAATTTGCATTTGTAAGTAATGTAGTGAACATTCACCTTAATCAAGTTTTGATTGGGTCAGGTACATTGAACAACGGTATATACGTATTAAACCAACCACAGATTTTCAATGTCCAGAATACACACAAAAGAAAGTCTCCAGAAATAAATAAAACTTTCTTATGGCATTGTAGACTGGGTCACATCAATGAGAGAAGGTTGACTAAGTTACATGCAGAAGGATATTTGGATCCGTTCGAATATCAATCGTATGCAACTTGTCAATCCTGTCTCAAAGGAAAGACGACAAAGTCTCCATTCACTGGACACGGAGAAAGAGCGAGAGAGATCTTAGGACTCGTACACAGCGACGTGTGCGGTCCAATGTCTACACATGCGCGAAGCGGTTATTCTTACTTCATTACTTTTACGGATGACTTTTCAAGGTACGGTTATGTCTTCTTAATGAAACATAAATCCGAGGCTTTTGAAAACTTCCAGGAATATAAGAATGAAGTAGAAAAACAAACAGGCAAGAGTATCAAGGCACTGAGATCTGATCGAGGTGGTGAATACTTGAGTGCCGAGTTCCTGGGTTACTTAAAAGAGAATGGAATTCTCTCTCAGCTTACTCCTCCATACACTCCGCAACATAACGGTGTATCGGAGAGACGGAACCGAACCCTATTGGATATGGTACGGTCCATGATGAGTAACGCTGAGTTGCCGCGATCGTTCTGGGGATATGCGCTAGAATCAGCTGCATACCTTTTGAACCAAGTTCCAACTAAGACCGTTCCTACTATACCATATCAGATGTGGTGTGGGAAGAGACCCTATCTTAATCACATTAAGACATGGGGATGTCCAGCTTTTGTAAAAAAACAGCATGCGGACAAGCTCGAGGCACGCTCAGTACAGTGCAAGTTTGTGGGATATCCAAAGAGCTCCAAGGGATATTACTTCTATTGCGAAGAGAAACAAAAAGTCCTTGTTTCTCGCCATGCCCACTTTCTAGAACACCAGTTCATAGAAAAAGAATTAAGTGGGAGCACAATAGAACTGGAAGAAATTCCAGAACCTCGAGCTATTACTGAAAGCTTGGTTGAACCAGAGGGTTCAAAAGATCAGGACATTCCCACGCCACTCCGCAGGAGTAGTAGGCAGTCTCATCCGCCCGAGAGATACTACGGTTTTCTCATTGACGGGGATAGAGAGGATTGCATCATAGACTGTGATGAGCCTACTAGCTTCCAGCAAGCCGTTCAGAGCGTCGACTCGGTAAAATGGCTGGATGCAATGCGGACCGAGATGGAGTCCATGTACACCAACAAAGTATGGACGTTGGACATTGCTCCAGATGGGGTAAAACCCGTAGGATGCAAGTGGATCTTCAAAAGGAAGATTGGTATAGATGGACAGGTTGAGACCTATAAAGCTAGACTGGTAGCAAAGGGTTTTCGTCAGCGACCTGGTTTGGACTATGACGAAATCTTTTCTCCAGTAGCTATGCTGAAATCCATTCGGATCCTTCTAGCCATTGCTGCCTTCCACGATTATGAGATTTGGTAGATGGACGTAAAGACAGCTTTTCTAAATGGTCATTTAGAGGAGTGTGTCTATATGGACCAGCCAGAGGGTTTCATTCAGAGTGGGAGCAGCGGAAAGGTGTGCAAGTTGCTTAAGTCCATTTATAGACTAAAGCAGGCATCGCGGAGTTGGAACATCTGTTTTGATGAGACGGTCAAGGAATTTGGCTTTATCAAAAATCCAGATGAACCATGCATCTATTGTAGATTTGTAGCGAGAACTGTAGTATTCCTCGTTTTATACGTGGATGATATTCTCTTAATAGGAAATGACATTCCTATGCTACAATCTGTCAAGGGGTTCTTATCACACAGGTTCTCCATGAAAGACCAGGGTGATGCCTCATACATTCTGGGTATCCGGATCTATCGTGACATATCCAAGAGGATATTAGGACTTTCACAGTCCAGGTACATCGACACCATACTAAAGAGATTCAGTATGGAAGATTCCAAGCGCGGTAATCTACCGGCTTGTCACGGGATCACCCTCTCCAAAGTGATGTCTCCCAAGACTGATTTGGAGAGGGATCGCATGTCTATTATACCCTACGCTTCTGCGGTATGCTCTATAATGTATGCGATGTTGTGTACCAGACCGGATGTGGCTTATGCACTGAGTGTGGTAAGCAGGTATCAGTCAAACCCTGGGGAGAAACATTGGATAGCAGTAAAGAACATTCTCAAGTACCTGAGAAGGACTAAGGAGATGTTCTTGGTGTATGGCGGAAAAGACCTGCAGATTGAGGCCTTTGCTGACTCCAGCTTCCAGAGTGACAAGGATGATTCCAAGTCCATGTTGGGTTTTGTCTTCACCCTCAATGGAGGGGCGGTGTGTTAGAAGAGTTCCAAACAGGAAACCGTTGCAGACTCGACGATGGAAGCGGAATACATCGCTGCATCTGATGCCGCAAAAAAAGCTGTCTGGATGAGAAAGTTCTTGAAAGAACTTCAGGTGGTTCCGTCCATTGTTGACCCAATACCTCTGTATTGCGACAACAACGGGGCTATAGCTTCAGCGAAGGAACCCAGGTCCCATCAGAAATCCAGACACATCTTAAGGCGGTATCACCTGATCAGGGAGATCGTGGATCGCCAGGAGATCGAGGTCCGGAGAGTTTCTTCAGAAGATAACACCGCAGATCCATTCACCAAGGCCTTGCCCCAGACTCAGTTCGAGCGGCTGATCGAGATGATAGGTCTTCGATATGCCAGTACATGGCCTTAGTGCAAGTGGGAGATTGTTAGTGTATATGCCCTAGAGGCCATTACTGTATCATAGTAGTTTGTATATTACTTGATGGAAGCTTGGGATATTCACAGTTGTATATACAATCTTGCTCAAAATGGTAGTATGCTACTTGGTTTGTCTCTACTTCAATATGTGCATGTGTTTCTTTTTAGCATATCGCTGATATACATATTAGTAGAGCCCTTAGGATCTTTTGCTTGATTACCAGCGTTGTGATAGCGCTCGCACTCGTGGGAGCTGGGTAATCTATAAGCACATCCTTATACAGGTCCCTGGTCGTTAGACTATCGAGACAGGGCATCGATACTCCGGAGTAGACTAGCGTATGCGCTTCTCATCCCAGTGTGGGAGACGGTCTGTCCCACAGCCGTCAGTACGTCGTACTTGAGATAGTATACGGGTGCTCGTTAGGTTACGAGTACACTGGACAGGACTTGTCGGGGATTGTTGGTTGGTATTATACCTATCGTCAGTTATCAGTTCCCAGGTGACATGAGTATAGCTTAGTCCGTTGACTTGACACTGTCACTTCGCCTCGAGTGTGTTCCCACTGCACTTTGATTACTACCCTACCACGGCTCAAAGGAGTCGTGCAAACAGGTAGTTTTTGGGTGCAGTCCCGAAGCACTTGGAGGCAGTGACGGTTAGACAGGATTCGTCTCTCCCGGTATTGGGGGTTGACATCGCGCTGTGTCTAGGAGAGCCATTACACAAGTAGTCCCTGGCCAGGGCAAGCGAGATATACTGGTAGGTTTCTAGTGTTATCTTAGGGTGTTCTGGGCTACACTCGGACACGACTTGTACCGCTATTAGGGGACTGACGTTCACCGCTCCCCTAGGCCCACCATGCGATGTATCAGACGAACAGACCGGACTGTACGGAGATTGTCACATACAGGCTCAGTAGGAGTTCAGATGGGGTTCACCTCGTCAGTATTCTTATCGGTATCCACCTGGGGACCGTTACGTACAGCTAGTGCCACTTGCGGTCTGTGGTTAAACCCACTGCCAGCGTAGTGTCGAGTCTTTAGAGTCCCACACAGAGAGCTATTCGCCTTTAGGAAAAATGAGTAGAGGTCGCATGGTTTTGCGACAGGGTTCGTTCACATCCGCGCACTTGTGTACGTTTGCTGTCCGGACAGCTTATACTAGCGGGCTTTGGTTTAAGACAGATCCTAGTATATGATTTGGGATTGGTTTTTCTCATTGTATTCGTGTTCCTCGGATCACGAATACGGGTGCGTATGCACAGTTGCTTGAGACAGAGGGAGAGGACTTTGATTAGGGTTAATGACTATTGTCATTTTATTAACCCTAATGCTTTTGTGTGAATTATAGTTAATTAATATTAGTTTAATAATTGTGCATGGTTATGGTTGTTGACCATTTGACCTATCTTGACTTGTTGACCTTGTTGACACTTTGACCATCATCATTTCATTTGGAAGATGCTCTTTGATCCTTGCAAATTGCATTAAAAATGAAATGATAATGGTCATGTCTTGATTAACCATGACAATTATCTAGCTAATTATCTAATTATAATAATTCACACATATATGTGAGAATGGTTCCATTTTATTCTCATTCTATCATTCCTTTTCTCTCTCTTGTTCTTCCTCTCCCTCAAGCTCTCCCCTCTCATGTGTTGAGAAACACTTGAGCTTGAGAAAAACACCTTCTTGATAATCTCTACTCTCATCTAGGGTTCAAGGATTAGCACTTCTTGTACCCTAGTTACTTCTAGCTTGGAGTTGAAGCCAAAGGTTGAGGCTTTCGGGTGGATCCTTCTTTGACGTGAGAAGAAAACAAAGGTGACCCTTTTCCACTACTCCAAGGAGCAAGGAGAGAAGGACATAAAGCCCTAGGTATAACCTTTCTAACACTTAGCTAGTTACTAGTTAGCTTTAGCTTGTTTTTGTTTAGCAAAGATCCTTCTTTGTCTAGTCCATGTTGCCTAAGTTGATAAAAATTTGATTTTTATTCCGTTTTCCGCCTCCCCGTAAGTACCAGGGTGGGCAACATGGACTTACAAAACCATCGTATGGTTATATACGAACTCGAAGGAATTTATTCGAGGATGGTTTCCGGTTCTGGAGAAAACGGATATGACTATTCAGTTGTCTTTTCTTTTTACCTTCTCTCAGGTTGCGAGTACTCCTTGGTTTAGGAGATAGTACACCTATTACGCAAATTGGATAGTCTTCTTCCAAACCTTAGGCTAGTGCCGACCGGTGGGGAATGAAGAAAACCAATTAGCCTAACGATGGTGTATAGAAGGTATTAAGTAAAGACATAACAAGGGATTAGTAAGAGGGCAAAGTAAATTGCGACTGCGATTCATGACCAAACCAAGTATTTATTCGCCAATCCTAAATCACCTTTGCATTTCTCCAGAACACTCTGTATCACTACGAAGATCCACAGTTTATTGGATACTGCATCGTATGGTTATGTACGAACTCGAAAGTAACTTGTTCCAGTTCGGGGATGGATTCTGGTTCAGGAGAAATAGGAATAAGGTTTATTCGGTTGTCTTTTATCTTCACCTTCTCTCGCATTGCGAGTGATCCTTGGATTAGGACAGTACACCCATTATGCTTCTTGGATAGTCTTCTTCCAAACCATAGGCTGGTGCCGAACGGTAAGGAAGGAAGAAAACCATTTGGCCTAAAGGGGTGTGCAGAAGGTAATGACTAAAGACATATAAAGGGATTTGGAGAGGTGGCAAAGAATTACACGGTTACAGTTGTGAATATGGATTATGAAAGAGGCATTACTAGGAATACCAGGATACCCCATCGAAACATTTCAATGTTTCAGTTTCATTGTGTACTGTTCAAAGAAAACTGATTTCCCAATTAGTCCTTACTCCAGGGTATGTATTTACCAGTTATGATTCTCACATCTGTATGGTTTTACAGATGATGAGTGGGAGTAAGTTATTGGGAATTGGGTGATCATCCTCATTATATCGGGATTCGTTGTAATCGGTGATATTTGAGGAAGTCACCTGGGTAGTTTGCCGGAAGGCAAATATTTGGTTTTGAATATCCGATGTTATGCACCAATTTCAAATTGATATATCTGTACGTCTATTTTTATAGAATGAGATATACATTTTTGAAATTATGCCTATGACATTTACCTATATCAGTGGATGGTTAGGTAAGGAGCATTAAACAGCGGTGTAATTCTTCATAACCATAGTACAGTTTTCAACCTACGACACACAGGGAATGAGTTATTAGACTCAAGGGACTTATACAGAGTATTGTATGTTGTCCAGGGTCCATTAGGATAGAGGGGTTGGTCCTCGTACTATATTCGGTTTACTTATGACTTCTCTAGTTTTTAGACAGGTGTTTCGTGGAAACACAGGGTCCGAATTTTGAGAAGTTATAGGTATTTGAATAAAGTAGAGAACCAGGTATTGCAAGTATCGGGATTCTTCAAAGTGATCGAAAATGTAGATACTTGTGTATGGTGTTCAGTTGATAGTAATGATTAAGAGAACTTGCTTCTCTTTCAGGTTACTCATAATTGGAAGCATTCCTAAGTTGAGTAACGCTGATCGGCCTCCTTCCATTTAGTTGACATGCACTGGGGACAGCTGCATTATTTGAATCTGGTTCAATCAAATCAGTGCTTCTGGTTCTATATTGGATATAGAACAGTTCATATCTTAACGATGTTAAGGTACGGGGAGTTGTCTGGCTTATTCTTAAAACCGGACTCTGGATAACTCAAGGCACGTTTCTGTAATGGCTGTTTGTGGGTTGACCCAGGCTATGACGAGGGTTGACTTTCTACCATCTGGAAGATCAATAGTGATATTGTTCTAGACTCGCCACAGTTTTAATAAAAATGGATTTTTTTCAGAAAACAGAAGTGGGAGTATGGTAGAACTGGAAGTGATTCCAGAACCGCAAACGATTACTGAAGATTTGATAAAGAACCTAAAGATTCAATCTGGTTTGACATTCCATTGGCCACTCCGCAGATAAGGTGGGTAACTTCAGGCACCCGAGAGGTACTCCGGTAGCCTTAAGGACGGTGACAGGGAAGTTCTTGTTTGCCCAGACTTTCCATTATTGTTGTTCCAGGCTGCGAGACCCGGCAAGAGGATGAGTATAGCGTCGTTCTAAACTAGCTTTAGAAGTGTATGTGTATATGACTCTGCCAGAGGGTTGTCGTAGTCAGTGGGAGCAGCGGAAGCATTGGTGGACAGGTAGCTTATGTCTATTTATAGACTAAAGAAGATGTAGCGGAGATAGATCATCAATTTCTGATGTGACAGTCATAGGTTTGACTTCATCAGAATATGGGATGGATCTATTGAGAAGGTAGTAGGGTGTGATGTCATGGTATTTGTATGACATACACAGAGTAGGAAGTGATATTCCTATACTACGATCGGTTATACTTTGGTCGTCACACAGTGGTTTCTCCACATGGGACTTGGACATTATATTAGACATACTGGTTACTAGATCTATGGTTTTAGATCTAGATTTGGGTGGTTTCCCAATAAGGGTACTTAGACAACATTCTAAAAGTATTTAGAATGGACGACTCCTGGCACGGTAGTGTACCTGCAGGTGATGGAGTCACCCTCTCTAAATGTGTCTTACAGACTAAAGGGGAGAGGGATATGCATGATTGGCAGATCACTTGCTCAGGCAATTGAGTCAATCATGAGATGTCAAGTACCACACCAGATGTTGTTCTTGCACTAGATGCAATAAGTTGATATTGATCCAATCCCAGAGAAACAGTCGAAAGAAGTTTTAGAACATAAGTGGATGTTCTAGGGATATGATAACGACAGCCTCATGCGGGAGACAGTTATCATTCCAGGCTTCCAAGGTGACCTGGACGACAAGGAGGTTGTCAGAGTTATAGTTTTTCCTTCTGACGAGGGGTAGTATTTTGGACAGGTGGTCCAAGGCAATACTGAGGGAGGCATGGCGCAGGATACTGATTAAGTTCAGTTGACGATACAGTCTAAGAAGTTTGGATTTGGAGTTCATTTATGAGCTAGGTCCTATCAGACATCCAGACACATTCTAAGACAGGTATTGCTCGTTTCGGGAGATGGCTTTCTCCGCGAACTTGAGATATAGAGAGACATAAAAAGAAACATCAAAGCGGATCCACTCACTGAGGCTATTCCTCGAACGCAATAGTTTCGCAAACGAGCTTTGTGAGACTGACTAGTAGAGGAGTTGGGTGTTCGGTATCACACGGGCTGTGAGTATGCGACATCGCAATAATTAGCCTTAAGTGCAAGAGGGAAATTGTTGGAGATAGTGCCATCAGAGTTAATTATTGGATCACAGGCACGTGATTGCAATGATTGAGGGATGACCTATCCCGGTAGGACAGTCTTACTCAAGATGATAGTATGCTATCTGGTTTATCTTTATCATCGTGTACTGCTTTAGGTGACCTTACAGGTCACTATTGCACGTTGATAGAGCCCTAGGATTCTTGCTTGACTGCCAGCAGTATGAGGGCGATCATATACGTGGGAGCTGGTAGTCTATAAGCACATCCTTAAAAGGTCCATAGTCGTGGGAGTTTCAAGACAGGGCATCGATACTCCAGAGTAGACTAGTGTATACAGTCGAGTCCCCGATGAGGGGCGGTGGCCGGTCTCACAAGCCACTGGTGTCAGTTGGTTCACCTAAGATGTATACAGGTGCTCATTGGGTTATGAGTACACCGGACAGGACTCGCCGGGAACATGCTAGTTGGTCTTATACCTGACGTCAGATAGCAGTTCCCTGGTGACATGTGTACAGGTTAGTTCATCGACCTGAGGATCGTCATTTGTCTCGTGTGAGTTCCCACTGTACTTTGATTACTACCCTACCACGCTCAAAGGAGACGTGCAAACAGGTTTTAGTTGGGTACAGTCCCGAGCCACATGAAGGCAGTGAGCGGATCTTCAGGGGTTCGTCTCTCCCGGTATTGGGGGTGAGGTCGCGCTGTGTCTAGGAGAGCCATTACACGAAGTCCTTGGCCAAGGCAGGAGATTTACTGGTAGGTATTTCAGTAGTATCTCAGGGTGTTCTGGGCTACACTCCGACACGACTTGTACCGCTTTTGGGGGTCTGACTTTTACCAACCCCCTAGGCCCGCCATGCGATGCTCATAGACGAACAGACCGGACTGTACTGATATTATCACTGACAGGCTCAGTAGGGTGTCAGGATGGGTTCGCTCATCGACGTCCCTTTTGGTCAATAGCCGGTAGCCCGTTACGTATATGCTAATACCTCTGACGTGCTAGTGGTTAAATCCATAGCCATAGTATTGACGAGTCTTTAGAGTCCCCCACATTCAGTTACTCAAGTTTCGGGCGAAACGCTGTAGAGGCCGTATGGAGATATGGCAGGGTTCGATCAGATACGTGCGGTATTGCACGGATCAGGATCGGACGGTTAGTACTAGAGGCCGTATGGATATATGGCAGGGCTCGATCAGATACGTGCGGTATTGCACGGATCAGGATCGGACGAACATTACTAGCCGGCTTTGGTTTAAGCCGGATGCTGGTATAGTACAGTGTAGATGTTGTCTCATTGCATTTGTATTTTGGTCGGAATACAAATGTGGGTATGTATATACAGTATTGGGGTTTTCCTGTAATTTATTACGGGACCAGTTTTCTGGAGTTGCCAGTTTGTTTTCCGTTTCAGCCATATTTCTTTGTATCTTTCATTGGCTGAAGATTGGTGGAGGAGGGCTTATTTGCATTTGTGCAAATAAGCAATTTGGAAGGGGGTCTTTGCATATTGTTGGATCAAGATGGTTGCACCATACCTTGACCATTTGACTTCTTCTTTCATGATGGCTTGACTTTGTGTTGAGATGTTGAGGTTGGTGGAGTGTGGGTTTGTGTTGGTGATCATTTTCTTTTCATGATATCATTTGATTCCCTCTTGCATTATTGGCTCACTCACTCCCTCTCTCATTTCTCTCCTCTCCCACCTCATGCATGGCCGGCCAAGCTCAAGGAGGGGCTGCCCAATTTTTGGGTGTGGGAATTTTGCTCTTTTCATGCTACAAAATTCCCAAACTTTCATCTCCAAAAAGTCTTAGTTCCTTTCCTCCACCAAAGGCAACTCTATAACCCCAAAGTGAGACATGAGTTCTACACACATTCTATAGCAAACCTTGGGCACGTCGGCTCGCCAACTTTGTGCCCGAGTTGCCTCGGTCCAGAGGTGGGAGCCCGTAAAAGAAGTAGGCGACGTGGTGCCCTTCCGGCGACTTGGTGGAGACCGGAGATTCCGCGGGGAGATCGGGACGACGACGAGAAGACCGAAGGACACGGATTGCTCGGTATATCTCTCTACCCCCTCTCTAGATAGCTAGGACTAGATTAATGGCACGATCCGGGTTTATAGTGCGGGGTGGTGCCGGTTTAAAAAGTTAAATTAAATCACCGCTTCCGCATTCCGGCGTCGGATTGACGGCCGGGGCGCCGCCGTGCACTTACAACATATTATACTTACGGTCGCAGAAAAGAAAGTGTAAAACTACAACAGTTGGAATCCGCAACCTCTTTAGACATCGCATGCCTAACAATTATAAACCCCGCATTTTAGTCTCTATATCGAAAACACTTTTCAATATCTTGTCGAGCAATTCAACAAGATTCTCGATATTCTGATCGAATGCTCGTCGTAAACTTTAGTAGACGACCGCACCTCCGGACGCCGTCGACGAAGTGCACTAAGGCGGAACATCGCTGCCGCGAGCATCCGAATGGATGCTTTTGGCGACGGGGTTCTCCTACAGTCACTTGATTGGGGTTACGGGACATGGCTGTCTATTAAGTTTACCCGGCGAGTATCCGCGTACGCTACGTGATTGCAACAGACTTTTGATCGCATCAAAATCCTATGGCAACCGATCATTTGAGACTAAACTGCTATGTTTATAACATTCAAATTAGTTATCTCATAACTACTTGTAGATTCCAAATATTGTATCACATTCCAGATAAATAGACAATGTTAAATTTTCCGATCGAATAATCAAACACCCAAGTTTTCCCAAATAGTTCTCAACACTTGAGGGGAGTTTAAAAACATCTATCACATGCCACAGTACCAATGGTCCAGCCGTAGAAGGGTCAAGCCAACACCTTACATGTGGCAACGCCGTACTGCCCCAAACCCTAAGGTTCAAAAGGCAGTTCAAGACGGTCACACAATCGAGTTAAGGTTTGTTATCTTCTAGAGGGTCCATTGCGTAACTTGCACGATTTAGACGTTCTTAAACTACAGAAAAATTCAACACTTGGAAATTTTCCGGGTCGGGAAAAAGCGAGTTATTGATATCCGTTCGAACTTTTTAATACCTTCTAAATTATCCGGAAAACAAAACGAAATTAAATTTTTCGATCGAATCAACGAATACAAAATAAAGCACAGAACACTCAACACTTGAGTCAGATAAAAAATACCCAGAAAATATAACTAGCAGCTACGAGCATTACTGTGCCAAAAGAAAAGTCAAAGCTCACTGTACGACCGCGGATCCACGGCCCAAGCAGGGTATGGCCGCGGTTCCGCGGCGATCCATACGGCTTACGTCATCGTTTTGCACAGTTATGCTTAAAATTACCTGCTGATGTTTTTAGGTATTTTTAATTCAGAAAAATCACGGTTTTTAAAAAATGTCCAGAGAGGGTTTCATTTTGACGTATCGGGGTTCGTTTGGAGTTTTAACTTCGTAAACACGTCGTCTAATGCTCTAGCTGGGCTCTGATACCACTGTAGGGTTACTAGGCACTCTAAGAAGGTTCAACAAGGCATCAACCATGCCCGTTTAAAATTTTAGCCGTGCCGAATAACCCTAAACAAGATCTTTGCTAGACTATTAGGTGAAAATTAGCAAGTTAAACACATTAACACTAAGTGAATATGAAATACAACCTTTGTAGATCGGTCCTTCACTTTATATGCTCCTTGTAGTAGTCCCTTCGCTGCGATCGTTGTGCTCTCGGACTCTTGGACGGCTCCATGAGAAGATTGCAATGGTATTGCTTGAAGTCTTCGAGGCCGAAGATGATCTACGTCGAGGGAATACGAACTCAAGGTTCTACTTCACTAACTAGAGAATTAGTGAAGCAAACACCCTAAACTAAAGTGCTAGTCTAGTAGAGGATGATGAAATAGGAAATGGGTACACTTTAGAATTTCTTTTCTCACTATGGTTCTCTCTCTTTATAAAACCTTAGAAAGCATTTGAAGGAGGAAGAAGATGAGCTCAAAATGAGAATGGAAAAACTAATCTAGAGAGAGAGCTAACCATAGGTGAGTGGGTATCATATACTAACTCATGTAGAGACATAACCATGGCTAATTATAGTGGTTAGGTTTATAAAAATCCTAAGTAAAACAAAACTTGTGGACTTTGGTCAATGCACTCATAAGCTTCATGAAGCTTCATGCACTTGAACAATTATCCACTAATTTTGTATTTACTTTGTATATTAAAACCCTACCAATATAATTATAATGGTATATGTCTCATACACCCATGATAGTTGTATCAACAACCATGATACAAAATGTACACAAATAAATATATATCACATATATATTAAGTTGTGCACAAGTGAGAAAAATAAATGCTTAAGTGAACCAATGTTAGTTAATGTAAATTAGTATATCACATATACAAGTATACACTAAATTATTAAATCAACCCTTGACTTAATAATCCGGTTATATCTCATATAACCGACTAACATCCAATGTATCGACTATGGAATCAACCCTTGATTCGATAACCTGGTTATATCGCATATAACCGATCGATACAAACATCGCGAGAATAGAATACGGTATCACATACTCGCATTATTCTCGGTCTCGCACATATCACATATGCGCTCCTATTTCGTTTTGCCTGAGCCAGTAAAACCTCTATGTAGGACTCTAAAGACTCGTCAATACGCCGGCAGTAGGTGATGATCATATCAACCACCCACAAGCCGTCAGCGGTACTAGCTGGACGTAACGGCTACCCGGGTATTGAGCGATCAGAAGATCAGCAAGCAAGTCCGCTCCAACTCCTGCAAAAAGCCTGACAGTGACACTACCGTACAGTCCGGTCTCCTCGTCTGATATGTCGCATATCATGTCTAGGGGTGGTAAACGTCAGACCCTAATAACCGATAAGTCATGCCGATATGAGGCTCATAACGGATCGAGAAACTACTGGTAACATTTACCAGTAAATCTCTAAACCAGCCCTGGCCAGGGACTTCCCTGTTATGGCCAATCGAGCATAGCGCAACATCAACCCCCAATACCGGGAGAGACGAAACCCCTCCTATCGCTCATTGCCTCCATGTGACTCGGGACTGTACCCAAAAACCACCGTTTTGCACGCCGTCTTAGACGTGGTAAGGTGGAAATCAAAGCACAGTGGGAATCACACAAGACTCTATGACGATCTCGGGTCTACAGACTAACCTGTACCAGTGTCACCAGAGAACTGCCATCTGACGTAAGGTATAATACCATCTGGGAGTTCTCGGCGAGTCCGTCCAGTGTACCCAGTCTCCACTGAGCACACGTATATCATCTCTGAAGTCAAACACCAATGGATATAGGATCATCCATCGCCCATCTATATGGGTCGAGAAGCCATACGCTAGTCTACTCTGGTATATCGATGCCCCATCTCGATACACCCACGACTAGGGACCTTGAAGGATGTACTTATGGACTACCATGTCCCCACTAGTATGATCCTCATCATAGTCCAGGTAGTCAAGTACACATCCTAAGGGCTTTACCAACATGTAACAGAGAGACAATCAGTGTACACGTTAAGGTAAAGAGTGACTAGATATCATACTATCATGTCGAGCAAGAAATTCTTCCCTATATATGTACAAGCATCCACTACAATATACATCTGATGTATAGTAATGGCCTCTAGGGCATACATATAACTAACAGAACTTTGCTTTGATACTCTCGATGACATTAGCACATCAATGTTTGATCTTACACATCTTAGTGAGAACACTTTTTCCACTCTTGAGTCTGAAACTTTTGACTCATCACTTTCCGAGTCTGTATCCTTTGCAGTCTACGAGCTTCTTTGTGAATCTGAATATTATTCTTTTACCCCACCTTCTATTGTTTCTCCGCCGACATTAGATCTCAAATTATTACCTGCTCATCTTAAATATGCATATTTAGGTGAGAATGAGTCTTTACCCATGATCATATCTGTTCAGAGCAAGAGAATGCGCTTTTGACGGTATTGAGATCTAATAGTCAGGCTTTTGGTTAGACTATGGCTGACATTTAAGGGATTAGTCCCTTGATTGTTGAACATCATATACATCTGATGGATGAAGCCAAGCTAACCCGAGAACCACAGAGATGGTTAAACCCCGTAATGAAGGATGCGGTAAAGAAAGAAATCGTCAAATGCCTTGACAGTGGTATCATTTACCCAATCTTTGATAGCCAATGGGTAATTCCAATTCATGTAGTCCCTAAGAAATATGGCATCACGGTCATAAAAAATGAGGAAAATGAGTTAATCCAGACACGCGCTCAAACTGGGTGGCGTGTATGTATTGATTATAGAAAACTCAATGCTGCAACGAGGAATGACCACTTTCGTCTACCTTATATTGACTAGATGTTAGAACGCTTAGCTGGACGGGAATATTATTGCTTCATGGACGGATACTCTGGCTATAACCAGATCCCTATTGCCAAAAAGGATAAAGACAAAACCACATTTACTTGTCCTTTCGGTACTTTTGCTTATAGACACATGCCCTTTGGGTTATGCAATGCTCCCGCTATATTTCAGCGGTGTATGATGGAGATATTCTCAGACATGGTCGAGAATTTTCTGGAGATTTTCATGGACGATTTCTCGATATTCGAAGATTCTTTTGATGACTACCTATCACATCTTGACGCAGTTCTTACTCGTTGCAAAGATAAGAACTTAACCCTGAATTGGGAAAAATGCCATTTCATGGTCCAAGAGGGAATTGTGCTTGGACATGTTATTTCACGGAAAGGCATTGAGGTTGACAGAACTAAAATAGATGTCATTCATAACCTTTCTCATCCTAAATGCGTCAAAGATATACGAACTTTCCTTGGCCATGCAGGCTTTTATCGGAGATTCATTAAGGATTTTAGCAAAATTGCTAGACCCTTAACTCTTCTCTTGGCCAAGGACACAACCTTTCACTTTGACTCGGATTGTGAGGCTGCATTTGACTCACTTAAAAAGTCACTCACTACAACCCCCATTTTATCATCTCCAGATTGGAACCACCCGTTTGAGTTTATGTGTGATGCATTAGATTTTGCAGTTGGTGCAGTCTTAGGACAATACATTGAAAAGATACCACACATGATTTATTATGCAAGCAAGACCCTTAATGATGCTCAAATTAATTATACAACTACCGAAAAAGAACTTTTGGCAGTTGTATTTGCATTAGAAAAATTCAGGTTTTATTTGATTGGCTCACCAATTGTTGTGTACACCGACCACTCCGCCTTAAAACATCTTTTGGCAAAGAAGGATGCTAAAGGTAGGTTAATACGTTGGATCCTTCTATTACAAGAATTTGATCTTGTTATTCAAGATAAGAAAGGATGTGAAAACGTAGTAGCCAACCATCTTTCGCGTATCTCGTCTTCACCTGTGACCCTGCCAATTAATGACTCTTTTCCGGACGAACAACTCTTGAAAGTATCCGATGAACCTTGGTTCGTGGATATAGTGAATTATCTTGCTACAGGACTAATTCCTAACGATTGGTCTAAACAGGACAAACATCGATTTCTATCCCAAGTAAAACATTTTTACTGGGATGAACCTTCTCTGTTTAAGTATTGTCCTGACCAGATCATTCACAAGATGTGTCCCCAATGATGAGTTCAAGTGTGTTCTATCTTTTTGTCATGATCAGGCATGTGGAGGTCACTTTGGTCCTTAAAAGATGGCAGAGAAGGTTTTGCAATGCGGTTTTTATTGACCGACTTTATTCCAAGATGCATTTGATCATTGCAAAACCTGTCCACAGTGTTAACACACGGGTAGGATTTCTCGGAGAAATGAGATGCCACTTCAACCGATCTTGGTGGTTGAAATTTTTGACGTTTGGGGTATTGATTTTATGGGTCCTTTTCTCAACTCCTTTGGCAATTTGTACATATTGCTTGCGGCTGATTATGTCTCGAAATGGTTGGAAGCTGTTCCTTGTCGCACTAATGACAAAAAGGTTGTCATTAAGTTCTTAAAAGAAAATATCTTTTCACGATTTGGACACCCACGCGCTATCATTAGCGATAACGGGACTCATTTCTATAATCGGTCTTTTGAGACTTTGATGCGGAAATATGCATTCAACTACAAACTTTTCACACCCTATCATCCCCAAACGAGCGGGCAAGCTGAGGTTTCCAACAGACAAATCAAACTGATTTTGGAGAAAAGAATTTCTAAAACTCGAAAAAATTGGTCAACCAAATTGACGGATGCTCTTTAGGCATTTCGTACCGTATATAAAACCGATCTAGGTATGTCTCCTTATCGTCTAGTGTTTGGTAAGGCTTGCCACCTTCCGGTCGAGATTGAACACAAAGCAATGTGAGCCATTAAAGAACTGAACTTTGACTTAAATCAAGCCTGCAACTTTCGGAAGCTGCAATTAAATGAGCTAAGCGAACTCCGCGATGAATCTTACAATAATGCTGTAATTGTAAAGAACCGGACTAAGGTATTTCACGATAAAAATATTTTGAGAAAAACTTTTACACCTGGTCAACAAGTCATTCTTTATGATTCACGTCTCCATCTTTATGCGGGTAAGCTAAAATCTCGGTGGAAAGGACCTTTTGTTGTGCGGTATATATACCCGTACGGGATAGTTGAGGTTGAAAATGTTGAAAACGGTACAATTTTTAAAGTGAATGGACATAGATTAAAACTGTATTTTTCCACTGACCCCACAAAGAGCTCCTGTTTTTACAGGAGCCACTTTATCTTGACTAAAATTCCTCCGTCTCACCTCCATGTCTTGAAAAATACTGTATCATCTTGAGAATGGAAGTGAGTGAAAAGAATAAGTTTGGGGGAGATTTTCATGTTCATATATTATTACCTCCGTTAATAAATTTCATCCCAAGTCTACAGGTTTCTGAGATTTCACAGATGGCAACAGTGAGGACACTGTTGTAAACAGGTTTGGGGGAGCTTTGTGCTTATTTACGCATCACTTTGCATATTACTTTGCATAAGCACAAAACATATTAAAAAAAAAATTATTATTTAATTTTATAATAAAAGATTAGATAGTGAAAAATTACATCCAAAAGATTAGAAAAATTTAAGAAAACATAGAAAGTTAGAAGTTTTTTTAAATGAACTAGTAATATGTAGTTATGAGCCATCGTCCCAAAAGTTAGTAAAATGAAAGTAGTCACTAATCTGAGGATAAAAATAAGTCTGAAAAATAGTTCTTATTCTGGACGCCAAACATTTGAATGTTGATACCCTACTAGACACACTTACACGAGTCTTGAAACTCGGGATAGTAGAGAATACCTTGAAATGCTCTTGTCTAAAAACCAAAGTACGAAGAAAATAATAAATAAAGCATAAAAGATAAAATGGTGAAGAAAAATGAACACTGGTTTTGTTATCACCAAGGCAGCAATAAAAAATATAGCAAGAGTGCTTCATCACCTAGTGCCTTAGACCAACTGGTTTGGGAGTCACTGCTAAGCCTTAGGTGTCGCAAGACGAGAAAATTTCTATTTACGCCTAATCAGCAAGCACATGCGTAATCGATCGGTTAGTACCTCAAGAAGTATTAACGGTCGCATAAAAAATGTGTGAGCAATCCCATCTAAATATTCATTAATTAAAAAGTACTGATGTAGATGAACAATAGTACGATAGCTTGAATTGAATTCTCCAAGTGTAGGGATATTCTTTACACACACGTAGGGGTATATGATCAATATTTAGAAGAAAGGTAGGAATGAAGAATAAAGATGATGTTTTATTGAGGGATGATGTGATTTCTAACATCTTTTCATGACTATTAAGATAGGGCTCATGACAACTGAAAAGCTAGTATAGTTGGAAACTCTGATTTTCAAAGTCTTTCTTTTACAATTCTTATCTTTATATGTAAGTTTCACAGTCTTCCTTTTATTATAGGATTTTGTGGGTGCAACCCGCTGAAAACCCTCACGAGACAACACTCCCCCTACTAGGGACACCTAGAGGTTTAAAGGCTTGTTGCACGTGCTCAGTGCAATTGTGTTTGCCTACGAAAGTGTGCTAGTTAGTCTTAATAAAATTTTCTTCTTCTCTTGAATAAAAGATGTTTACTCGAGACGCTCAAAATTAAGTTTGTGGGAATTTGATCAGTCGAAAATATTGCATTCTTAACACATCAATTACCCTACTCTTTCTAATCATCTAAATGTGTTTGGTATAAATATAGCACATATTAGCAATTCGTCTGCAAAATATCAAATAACATGTGTTATATATTATAACTGGAATTATGCGGGAAATTGTGTGTTTATTACTACACGCATGAAATTATATATCTCAACACATTTTATCGAGATTGTGTGCAGAAAATTCTTCAGGTCAAAGAATTGGAATCACCAATTTGCCGATAAAGCGCATCAAGTCAAAGACTTGAAATCTGGCAGCAACCAAGAAAGTTAATGAGATTCCAGACAGAAAATAAAGCCCTAAAGATCAACACCAAACAAGCCAGAGAAATTGATGCAATGAGTCCATTAAACGGCCACGGATCTGTGGCCGAGTCAGGCCGATCCGCCGCGGATCCGCGGCCGATCTGACTCGTCAGCGGTTGGAACTTTTTGCGGAGACCTCCTTTCAACTACCAAACTTCCTCAAGATGCTTCAAAAACCCTAGATTTCTCTAGAAGCTTCTCTACAACAGCCAAGATTCTTGTGTAAGCTTGGTACCTACCTAGCTTTTTATGCAAGCTTCATAACAACCTAGCTTCTAGGGGAAGATGGTGGAAAAACTATAAAAGGATACCTTGGGCTTCATTCAAAAGGTTGTTGAACATCGAACCAATTTACTATACAAGTTGAGTGACACAACTTGTGATCCAAAACCCTAACCCAAATCCAAATCCAAAGACAAATCAAGAACCATCGAGAACAAATTAAGCAAGCAATCAACGATCCTTTATCACAACGCCAGTCGTCATTAAGAGAAAGAGATTCGTATCCGATCCACGACTTAAGGCGATCGAGCTACACAAAGATCGACGGCAAATTCCCTTTCAAGGAGCGATTCGAGAGCTAGTCTTATAAACTCAATTGAGAGGTGTAATTTGAAGGAGATTTAATAAAAGTGATAATTGTAATTCTTGCTTTCTTTACATTCTTGCATTATGAAATTTCTCTTTCTTGATTCATCAATTTTCATAATGTGTGAGTAATCTCTGCTTGTGGAGGATTCGAGAGAATTGATAGATCTAATGATGATCAAATCTTAAGTCTTATGAGATTTGTGAACCTTAGCAAAACTAATCGTTGATGACCTAATTTGGAGGGAGATAACTTCTTGATTATTTCGTTGTAAATTAGGGATCAAACAATTAATGATTTTCTTTGCTAGAGGCTAGATCCAAATGATTATGATTAAAATGACAAGGGATAGTGAAGGAGAAACCATAGTTTTTTCAATTGATCCCTAATCTTCAATCATCATCATCATCGATCTAGCTACAAATTATCAATTGATAAGATTATGAATTATTAGATTCATCATTAGCTATTAACTCAATCGAATCCTACAAGCTATTTTTCATTATCTTGATAAATCAAATTGATTGGGGATAACTTCTTGATTCTTGATTCTAGATCAATTTTATTTATGTTTCTTGAAATTAAATCTCACAAATCATGAATCATCTTCTTTTATATTTTCTTTTTGACTCAACTAAAACAAATTTGAACAAATACACATATCTCAGTGGACAATCCGCTCTCTCTAACAAAACTACAATTGACCCAGTTAATTGGTTGCGGTTTATAAAATTCTTTGATTGTGATTACTTTTCAAAACACAATTCGAATGATCAATCACTACCTCTTCACTAATTAGGAACTAGTGAAGCAAACAACCTAAACTAAATGGCTAATCTAGTGTAGGTTGATGAAGTAAGATTTTTGCTCACTTTAGAAATATTTTTCTCACTAATTTTCTTCATGTCACGACCCGGAATTGACACGTGACGGCCCTTAAACTACGCAACGTCTACAGACGTAACGCAATTTAAGTAAGCCGAAAACCCAACAATCTAAACCATCAAAAGTAGTAAGAAAGTGATAATAGCATTTTCAAAACCTTTGAAATCTCAACCCAAATTTTTTAAAGTCCAACTTTTCTTCCTTTAAAATTTTGGCAGCACCTCCTTTGTAAAAACCAACCCCAAAAATGGGTACAACATAAATATAAGTAAAGCATCCACAACGGGAGCAAATCCATGCCCAACGGCGGAAAACAACCACCACAACAGATATATGACGCCGTAGCGAAGAAATAAAAGACGATAGAAGTAAAATTGTATAAAAGACAACCAAGTCACCAAAATATACAATATCGTTCTCACATCAAGTCTTTAAGTCATAGGCATGAAAGTAGTAGATGGAGAGTACATGGATATAACGAATATACAATAAACAACCTTGAATAACCGCAAACACCTAAGTAAAACTGCACACTGTGAGCCGAAGCAGTATCCGCTACAAAAGATGATGTGCTAGATGAATAGCCTGCCTCGACTACTCTGGGGAACAACCTGCAAACACTGTGGCACAACGGGGGTGAGTTGCCAACTCGTGAATAGTAAATAACATATGCAGGTAATCGCAAGTATGCACGTACAGCGCGAATCTAACATATGCAACTAATAGCAATAAAAGTCATATGAATGCAACAGTCATGAAGGTATACTAGCAGGTACAACTAATACATGAAGCAATAATAATATGACAATCTGTATGCAACAATCGTGTAAGGTACTCTGTCAGGTACTATTAATACATGAAGCGATGATATGACAATGTATATATGCAACAGCCATGAAAGGTACGCTAGCAGGTACAACTAACACATGAAGCAATGCATATAAAATAAAGGTATGTAAATGCAACAGTCATGAAGGGTACTCTATCAGGTACTACTAATACATGAAGCAGTGCATAAACAATAAATATGGAGTATGGGATGAAACATGTCATTTCCACGGAATCCTGACATCGTGGTAGGACCAAAGTCTATCAAGACAATCCAAATCCTAATTTCCTCAAATCATCCCCCAAATTGGCTCTCATATCATGTAAGTCTCACAAACTCTGAATGCACAATATCAAGTAAATCTCATATATCCTGAATGTACAAAATCAGCAATCTCATATATATCCTGTATCCAATATCAAATGAATCTCCTATATCCCAAATCCAATATCAAGTGAATCTCATATATCCTAAGTATAATTGCATGAATAATTATGATGATGTATATAAATTGATATGTATACATATATATTAGTGTCCCATTCCACTAATATATATATATATATATATATATAACAACGTCCCATTCCACTGTTATATATATTTAGGAGTAAAATATCATGAAACCAATGTGTCAAGCATCGACACAGAAATGCTGATCTATCAGGCGCTGTCATTACGACTGGCACCCTGATAGGTACGTATCATACACTATACCGAAAGCTTGAGTGCCTAGCTCTGACCCTCGCCTCTCGACGTATCCATACACACATGACTCCCGTCGTTATCCCCATGATAACCGCCGAGTCATTGGTACTGTTACCGGATGGTATGGTTCCCTTGCCAGGCTCAATCGGCAAGGTCTTTCAATCGTCTTGCCCCGGGGTACCTCCGGGCCCTACCATATACCCTCATACGACCCACGACGCTCCTCGCATGGGGTATATATATCAGAACCGAAAAATCTCATGGTGGCTGCTGAAATATCATATCAAGAGAAACCGGGTTTTTCAAATAATGCATAATTTCATGAAACTACCACGGTCCTCAAATCCAGAAAACATCATGAAAAATACATATCTCAATGCGAAAATCCATGAATATAATATACGCAACATAAAACTGAAATGCGAGCATATAAACGAAAAGCCGCTATTTAACTGCAGCAAGTTAATATAAATATCATGCGGTTCCTAATTCCTCCAAGTCTATATAACATCAAATAAAGGTAAACGTGTAGCTATGGCCAGATATATGTGTAAACATAAAGGTATATCAAGGTATATGTATCTACCTATAAGTAATGATGTAATATACCCCCCAGGTATAAGTGAAGTATGTATGCAAGGTATACATGTAGCTATGTCATTATGTGTGTATGTACTTATCGCTAATGGTACAATACCCTATAGGTATACAGGTAACTAGCATGTAAGCATGTCAAGGCATATGTGTAAGCATATAGGTATACAGGTATGCTATATGTCATATGCATAAAGAAATATGAATCAATGTCTCAATGTCCCTAACCAAACAATATCATATAGGTATGTGTGTTGTGCGTAACATGGCAATAATTGACGGTATGTGTGGCATACAATCAGTGCTCGTGCAACATGAGCCGTCAATAATAGTGCAGTGTCCTAAGCGTACTATTCCAAGCATGACAAATAACTAAGCAATAAAGGTATGCGCAAACTCTATATATGAAATAGAATATGCGACAATATATAACATCTCTAGCCCAGACGTATAACGCCATGCGGGAGATTCCCCTGTAGATGTTAAATCTACTCACCAACGCTCCTGGTTAAGTAAAGCCTACTACCCGCTTTCCCTTGTTTGCAGCGCCCGAAGTCCCTGCCTGCGATCCTGAACACATAAAACAATAAAGCAAGCGTATATAAGAAATCGACCAAAAATACATACAACTATGTTTAACTGATGCTCCAACTCCAAACGTACTCTCGAGTGTCCGTTTAGCGTCTAACGTGCATAGCGACACTACGAAACGAACTCCAGAGCAAAAGCTACACAAGGTCACAAACGACATCGGCACGACCCTAGCTAGGAACGCAAAGCGACACAACTACCTAGCCTAGACCCTGATCGTACTGATCGCACATTCAAAACACAAGAATAAACGTGGAATCAATATAATTAACGTCGCAACGTCAAAAAAAAACCACGCCTAAAACTTACAGAAAGCTAGTAAGCAACATATAACATTTTAGCACCAAACTACAACTTTTTACCAAACTAGAATTTACAAACATCACTAATTAGCAAGATTAAACTATTTAAACTTTTACTAAAATTTTAGATTTCACTAATTAGGATTAGCAAAAGTTTAGTTTGTTAATTAGCTTAATTAACCGATTAGGAAAATATCATTTAACAAATTAGCAACTTGATTAAGTTTTCATTTGTCTTAACTTATCACTTAACCAAACCACTAATCAAAACCCTAATTTGATTATCAAAATGATATCTTGAATTTCTAAATATGAATTTAAAAGCTTAAATTAAATATCTAATTAAGATAATTAAAGTATTAAACTACAAAAAGAGATTAGGGTTTGGATTTATACCTTCAAAGAGACAAGATTTGAAACAAGAACAATCCAAACTTTAGCCTCCAAAATCCCTACTGGAATGAAGATCCAAGAAAGATTGAAGAAGAATGATGGGTTTGATTTATATTTGAATTTGTATGAATTTATTTGGAATTTTCATGATTTTTTTGAAGCAAAATGAGAAGAAATGGGTGAAGAAAAATGAAGGGCAGCAAGGAATTGGATGTGGCCGGCCAAGTGAGAAGGCTAGGGTTTGTGTGGAGTTGTTTGGAAATTTCTAGAAGGAAATTGCAATAATTGTATAATAAAACAAAAGCTTTAAGTCTTCATTAACTTTTCTTTGAAAAAAAAAATCAAATAATTCCACAAAAATCAAGATATTTTGGAGAGAAGGTTCTAAATATAATTCTAGTGATTAGTTTAGCATAAAACTATATTAGTAGTAATTAACCCACAAAAAATAGTAATTACCACTAATAAAGTGCACAAAAAACCATTAAAATAATATTTTATTAGGGAAAAATTCTATGTGAACGAAAACTTTCCATTGACCCCCAAAGTTCACGCACTAGCTTTATTCTAGCTAAACTAGGTGCCGGCAAGTCTATATTGAAGTTTGATCACAATCGGATTAAAACGGAAAATACCGACTATTTTACCCTAAAAACGGAAAATTCGCAAAACGATTTCTAAAACGTTACAATCTTTCCCCCTTAAAGAAATTCGGTCCCCGAATTTAAAATTCTCACTTAGCGTACTTTCAAAGAGAAGAGTACAAAACTCCCAAATCTCGTTCGCAACCTCCCAAGTGATCACCTCACTATACGGCTACGTCCAAGAAAATCCTCCACAGATGGAAAGACTCTTGACCGAAGTTTCTCCATCTGCCGAGCCATTAACACACTTGGCTTCCGGTGAACGAAAAGATCGAGTCCAAGCTAAATGGTCTGGTGCTGAATCATGTGAGAAATGTCATGAAGGTATTTGCAAAGTATCGACACAAGGAAATACGGGGTGAATACTCAATAATCTGGGTAGAAGTGCTAATTTATTGTAACGTTTCAGAAAATATAAAATATTATTTTTTGGAATTTAATATTAAAATAATATTTTTCCCGAAAACTGCACGATTTGCGAAATTGGGGTTTTCGAAAAAGGGTAAATATATATACCAATAATTGTGAAATAAATGAAAATTAAAATGATTTATTCATTTAATAATATAATTAAAAGATTTGGTATTTTTAAAATTTATTATACGCAGTTTCGATAAAAACCCGATTAGTGCACTGCTAATCGCGATTAAGACAAATCCGTGTTCCTACAGTTTTCCATGGCTAGTGCACCATTTCATATTCTATTTGGTTACATGTTGTTGTATTTGTGTTGTTTTATGTGTATTATGTGATTGGGCTTTGAAATTTGAAAGAGAAAAGATAAAGAAATGGCAAAAGGGTAATTTAGTGAAAAGGGTATGATTGGAGAGAGAGAGAGTTTGAATAAGTGAGAAAGAGAAGGGGGGCCGCTGCCACTTTATTC
The DNA here is from genome assembly GCA_030015575.1 of Agapanthus africanus. Taxonomy (NCBI): domain Eukaryota; kingdom Viridiplantae; phylum Streptophyta; class Magnoliopsida; order Asparagales; family Amaryllidaceae; genus Agapanthus; species Agapanthus africanus. Next base: position 216,695,193 of record JASDDO010000008.1, read on the forward strand.
CCCCATCATTTTTCTTCTCCCTCTTCATCTTCCTCAACCCCACTTCCCTCCACCTTCAAGCCCTAGATCTATCTCCAAATAATCCACAAAACTTATTACTCCCTTCACAAAAATTAATCACCTTCTCTTCCTATACACTTTGGACCAAGCAAAGTGAGATCTTGACAACTTTGGGACTTCTAGGGTTTTTCTTGGGTGTAACCATGAGGCATAACTTCTTCCTTATAGTTTAGTTTGGTGCGATATCGTGTTTTAGTTTCGTTTTGAGATATCTATAACCTGCTGTGACTCCGAGTGTTCACTGTAAAAACAAACAGTGTAATAATATTGTAATTTTTACCCTGAGTGTACACTTGTGACACCGAACCTACCTGATCGGGTTTGACCGGCGACAATGGGGGGATTTTCGGCGACCTCGGGTGTGTTGGGGAGTTAGGGCTTGGATTTCTTAGGGTAGTGGCCTGAAGCTGTTTAGAGGTGTTTGGTCCTACTAGATTTTTCTGTTGTGAAAATAGGTGAAATCTGGGAACAGTTAGGAGTGTACATGACTATGGTGACACGATTCCTGACCTGAGCCTTAGAGGTGAACCCGATGCATGAACTCAGGAATTGTTCCGTTTCAATTTTGTGACTTTTAGTATGCCTACAGGGTACCTGGAGCAACCCAGAGAAATTTTGAGAGTAGCAAACAATACCAGGGACCAAATTAAGTCACTAGGAGACCACTTTGACCTGATGAACCCAAACAGAGACCCCTGGGCCGGCGACCTCGGATTTTGGGTGGGAGTAGCCGGCCACTTGGTGAGGGTAGGGGTCTAGGTTGGTCCAGTAGGTCATATATACTATATACATCACCCTAGACTTGTTTGCTTAGATTTATTTGACCTGAGTCAAAATCTGGGAGCAGTTTAGTGTGACTTTAGCTATGTTTTCCATATTTTGAAATGCTAATTCTTGATATTTGGTTTTGTATTTGGTTGTTGAATGTTTGTACATAAATGACTAGGGGTAATTTGTTGGTTTTGCATACATGGGTTATAGGTTTTAACCTATGAGCGAAACGTCTGCTGTTTTGGTTTTCCGCCTTGATTTTAACACGCATTGCGATTGTGTACTATTATAGGTACCTTCACGTGGATTCTGAAACGACGGAGCGTGGCGTCATCGACTTCGGCAAGTGAAGACCAAGGTGAGTGGATCATATCCACGGGGAAAGTCGGGTGGATGGCGTATAGCACCCCCTCAAAGTTTTGGTGGAAACCGATTTGTAGCATATGGTTAAGGAAACCTAGATTAAGAAACTAGGGTTAGAGCTAAAAGATTTATTAGATAAACTATATTAGAAACTAAGGATAGTTAGAAGCGTTATGATACGACTTGTATGTCATGACAGGATTTTGAGGATGCCGTTTGACGATAGTACCGTTTAGGGTGTTATAGGACTAGATAGCCGACGTAGATACGTCATCCGAACCATACTTATTTCTAAACTGAAGAATCGTATGCAACTTTAAATAGATACCTTGAGGGACGTTACGGATTTTCAAATAATATCTTTTCTTTAAAAACACCGTAGCCCTTACTTTCAAAACTACGATTCGCATCTTTTCAAAAACTGTTTGTATGGTTCGGGTGTGTATGTTAGATTAGATAATTATGATTATAGTAAAGATAGATTGGATATGTGAAATTGAATTGATGTGGGAGATAAATGTGATGAAAAGATAAGATGATGTAGTATGATGATTGATGGTATGATGGTATACGGATGCGAGTCGATTGAGATGGATTATACCCTGTCGGTCCCCTGATATGAGATTATTGTGGGTGCGACCTGGGACATAGGTATATAGAGATATTTATATATGTTGTGAATCGTGAGTGATAGCCGTATGAGACGTTAGGTCCGTACCCTCCTCGTCTTATAGGATGATAGGATCCCTGATAGCTTAATGCAGCCGTACGATGATTTTTTGTACGTGATGAGTTTGAATTGAGGTTTGATCAATACCCTTGACTAGAGGATGCCGTACGATGGATTATACCGTACGTGGTGCTGTGAGGCTAGATGCCGATTGATAGATTCACCGACTTAGACATATGAAAGTTACGTATACCTTATAGCTTTTAGCTGATGATTTACCTTATGCTGCATTCATGATATTATTATTGCATTGCATATACCTGTGTTAGTATACTTACACCATTATCGATGATGCGTATGTTACACGTACATAGATTTGCCGGCTCACACACTTCATCATCGATAATTGTCATGTCACTACACAGTAGGATTGCTGTATCATGGTATGACTCTTTACATAATTTACTTGCTATAGTTACCTGTGCACTTTTATACGATGTTGCATTTGACTTTGGAGATATTGGGAACCACAAGACATATTTTCAAAACTGGAATTATTTAAAGGAGCGGTTTTCCCTTAATATGATATATCACTGGTCCATGTTGCATGATATACGGATATGCTTGCATTTCCATCATATGTCGCATACATCATGCTTTATGATTTTACGCATTGAGATATGCTGTTTTCATGAGATTTCTGGATTTGAGAACCGTGGTGATTTTAAAGGAAAGTATGTATTGTTTTAAAAATCCGGTTTCTCTTAATATGATATTTCAGTGCGTCCACCATTTGTTTTCTCGGTTCTGAGAGTGGCATGTGAAACCCGATTCGAGGAGCGGTAGGCACCGTCTGCGGGTACATGGTGGACCCGGTGAGGTACCCCGGGGCAAGAAGACTCGTATATATTAGACGGTGAGCCTGGCAGTGGAGCACTACCTACCGGTGATAGTATTTGGACTCGGCGTTTATCCGGAGGAAACCGACTGGAGTAGCGAGATGGATATGAGGGCCGACCAGGGTGTGCGGCGCCTGAGGGCCGATCTGAGGATACGGCGCCTGAGAGGTATGAGGATTTACGTGTCGATGCTGGACACGGTTTTCATGATGTTTCGAGTGTCGATGCTGGACACTCAGGTTCCATGATTTTGATATGTCGCGAGGGACACCCGTTGATTTATATCCTCATACTTTCATGCATATGCTTTTATGATATTTACAGACCTTGATTATATTGTTGGATGATATCCATATGATGATTGACATTGGTATTAGTGTTGGCACATATACGACCCGGTCACCCTAGATATCATATTATTACCTTTATGATATTGTTGACCTAGGAGTCGTTGTTTATTCGATTTCTATCTGTTGATATTTTTCTACTCACGAGTTGACAACTCACCCCCGTTGTGCCACAGTTCTTGCAGGTTCACCGCTTGGATCAGTAGCAGCTTCGCTGGCATACAGTTGCATTCGGGTGTTTTGCATTGGTAGGTAGGACATTTGTATCGTACCCACTCTTGTATCTATATTTTATATTGTATCTAGTTAACTCCATCAATTAAAATTAGTAAATTGTATAAGTAATGAGACTTAGTGAGACTTATAGTTGCGAGATTTGAGTGATGGGTTTTATATTAGCTTTTGGGGTTATGTCTTGCTTATTTCTTTATCTTTTGTGGTGATCTTTTGTGGTGATCTTCGTGTTTTATATATTGATATTTACCGTTTTGCGTGGTTGTGATCCGCCGGTTGGCGAAGAGCTAGCTCCCACTTGGGGATGCCTTTATTATCTTCATGTATTTGTGGTTTTGGATCGAAAATTACAAAGGAGGTGCTGCCCAAATTTTTAAAAAGACGAAACACGTTTTCAAACTAACAAATTTCACTTGCATTTTCATGTCCCTCTTCTATGCATTAAGAAAACTTGATTTCATTATACCTTTATTTCAAAACTTCACCTCCTTTATTTTCTTAAAATGGTTTAGATTTCTGGGTTTCAGCTTACTTGAATTACGTTACGCCTTTAGACGTTGCGTGATTTAAGTGCTGGTCACGAGCTAATATTTCGGGTCGTGACAAAGTTGGTATCAAAGCGTTAGGTTTAACCTTTGTTCGAGTCTATGTTTAACTATGCAGAGTCTAGGGCGGGTATGTATTTCGGAACCTAGGCTTGACCTTACAGAACTTAGACTTGAACGGGGAGGGGGGGTATTTGACCCGAACTTTTGTTTCATAGGTTGACCTTGATTGATGGAGTAGGTAGCTTGTGTAGAGTGACGTACCGTACGTATGTTCCGCGGCATATTTATGACACGATACTCCACTTAAGAAACCTTATGATGTACATATTTTGAGACCAGTGATTCTCTTCGTATCCATGATTATACATCCATTTGAGATCATTGATTCTATTCGTTTCCGTGATCATACTCTCATTGATGTTGTTCCTTCTTATGATCATATATCCTTTCTGGATCTGTCATTTCCTTTCGTGCCGTTGATCTGCTTTCTTCGATACTCGATTGAGGTTCCTGTCACCATGTTTGAGCACAGATTGAGCTGCTGCTAGTGTTGCGGTCATGGCGAGCTCGTCTGGTACGAGGACTAACCAGTGTGGTTTCTGGTAACACGGGAACGTCTCGAGATAGTATTTATGTTGTGACCTCTCGGATAAGGCGAGTGGTTGGTTTTTGCACTGGATGATCGGGCCTTTGATAGAGCTGCCAGCTGCGAGAGGACTGTTGATGTACAACATACCTCAGAGATTTTGATGTCGCCTACCGTGCAGACAGATGACCCAGTTGTTGCTGAGATTGATAGGATGTCGCTTCTAGAGCTTACGAGCTGAGATCTCTGGAGCATCCAGGAAAAAATGTGACAGATGATAGCTAGTCTACCCTGATTTGAGAGGCGAAGGTGATTCGTCAGATTGATGCGCCGACGCAGGCCCAGTTGAGTTGGAGATTTTCAGTGTGGAGAGTCTTACTCAGATCTAGAGCAGACTGATCCAGAGATGGCCTCTGATGTATCGCTTTTCCTGGAGGATTGAGGCAATGTTTAGCGTGCGAATGGAGGGTATTCGCATATCGGCTAGGCGAAGTTAAAAGTTCAAGCGAGTGTCAGAAAACCATTTTTCCCAAGTTTAAAGTGTTCGGAGGAACATGCAGGTAATTCTGTGGACCCTCTAGAAGAATGAAACCCTAATTTGACATGATGACCATGGAACCGCTTTGAACATTAGGGTTTGTGGCAGTTTAGCGGTGCCATCTGTGAGTCTTGGGTTTGCCCTTGTTACGACCCGAAATATTAGCTCGTGACTAGCACTTAAATCACGCAACGTCTAAAGGCGTATCGTAATTCAAGTAAGCTGAAACCCAGAAATCTAAACCTTTTAAGAAAAGTAAAGAAGGTGAAGTTTTGAAATAAGGTATAATGAAATCAAGTTTTCTTAATTCAAAGAAAAGGAACATGAAAATGCAAGTGGATTATGCAAGTTTAAAAACAGGTTTCGTCTTTTGAAAATTGGACAGCACCACCTTTGTATATTTTGATCCAAAACCACAAATACATAACAAGAATAATGGCATCCCCAAGCGGGAGCTAGCTCTTCGCCAAACGGCGGATCACAACTACGCAAGACAGTAAATATGAGTATACGACACCCAACGGTGAAGATCACCACAAAAGATAAAGAAATAAGTAAGACAAAAATACCACAAGTAGCGAAAAACCCCTCGCTCTAAGTCTCGCAACCACAATCCCACTAAGTCTCATTACTTATACAATTTACAAGTTTCGATTGATGGAGTTAACTAGATACAATATGAAATATAGATACAAGAGTGGGTACGATATAAGTGTCCCACCTACCAATGCAAACACCCGAATGCAACTGTGTGCCAGCAAAGCCACTACTGATCCAAGCGGTCAACTTGCAAGAACTGTGGCACAACGTGGGTAAGTTACCAACTCGTGAGTGGAAAAATATCAACAGATAGAAATTGAATAAACAACGACTCCTAAGTCAACTATATCATAAAGGTAATACTATGATATCTAGGGCGACCGAGTCTGTATGTGCCAACAAAGTAGTCAATACCTATATGCATGTGTATAACCTCCAACAGTAAAATCAATGTATGTATGTATGTGGATCTATTCCACGCGTCAACCACTGACGCAACAACATCATGCATGTAAATATCATAAAAGCATATGCATGAAAATACGAGGATATAAATCAACATGTGTCCCTCGCGCCACCTCAAAATCATGGAACCTGAGTGTCCAGCATCAACACTCGAAACATCATGAAAATCGTGTCCAGCATCGACACGTAAATCCTCATATATCTCAGGCGCCGCATCCTCAGATCGGCCCTCAGGCGCTGCACACTCTAGTCGGCCCTCATATCCATCTCGCTACTCCAGTCGGTATCCTCCGGATAACCGCCGAGTCCAAATACTACCACCGGTAGGTAGTGCTCCCCTGCCAGGCTCACCGTCTAACATATACGAGTCTTCTTGCCCCGGGGTACCTCACCGGGTCCATCATGTACCCACAGACGGTGCCTACCGCTCCTCGAATCGGGTTTCACATGCCTCTCTCAGAACCGAGAAAGCACATGGTGGACGCACTGAAATATCATATCAAGAGAAACCGGGTTTTTTAAACAATACATACTTTCTTTTAAAATGACCATGGTTACCAAATTCAGAAATCTCATGAAAATAACATATCTCACCGCGTAAAATCGTAAATCATGATGTATGCGACACGTGATGGAAATGTAGCCATATCCGTATATCATGCAACATGGAACAGTGATATATCATATTAAGGGAAAACCGCTCCTTTAAAATAATTCCAGTTTTGAAAATATGTCTTGCGGTTCCCAATATCTCCATAGTCAAATGCAACATCGTAATAAAGTGCATAGGTAACTATAGCAAGTACATTATGCAAAGAGTCATATCATGATGCAGCAATTCTACTGTGTAGTGGCATGGCAATTATCGATGATGAAGTGTGTGAGCCGGCAAATCTGTGTACGTATAACATACGCATCATCGATAATGGTGTAAGTGTACTAACACAGGTATATGCAATGTAATAATAATTTCATGAAGGCAGCATAAGGTAAATCGCATAAAGTTAATCATTAGCTAAAAGCTATAAGGTATACGTAACTATCATATGTCTGAGTCGGTGAATCTATCAATCGACATCTAGCCTAAACAACATCGCATACGGTATAATCTATCGTACGGCAACCTCTAGTTAATGGTAAGGATCAATCATCAAGTCAACTCATGAAAATCATCGTACGACGGCATTAAGCTATCAGGGATCCTATCATCCTATAAGACGAGGATGGTACGGACCTAACGTCTCGTACGGCTATCACCCACGATTCACATCATATATAAGTATCTTTATATACATATGTCCCAGGTCGCATCCGCAATAATCTCATATCAGGGGACCGACAGGGTATAATTCACCTCAATCGACTTGCATCCATATACCATCATACCATCAACTCATCATATCATCATATCCGTCTCATATTCTTTTATCGCATTCATATCTCACATCAAGTCGAGTTTACATAAACATTTTATCTCTACTAAGTATAAGTATCTAATCTAACATACACACTCGAACCATACAAGCAGATTTTTAAAAGAAGCGAATCGTAGTTTTAAAAATAGGGGTTACGGTGTTTTTAAGGAAAAGATATCATTTGAAAATCCGTAACGTCCCTCAAATTATATATTTAAAAGGTACATATGATTCTTCGGTTTAGAAAAGGGTATAGTTCGGATGACACATCTACATCGGCTATATAGTCCTATAGTACCCTAAACGGAAATGTCGTCACATGTCATCCTCAAATTCCGTCCTCCTATAACAGTCGTTACATATAACTTCTAGCTATCCTCTAGTTTCTAATATGGTTTCACTAACCATCAGTTAATTCTAACCCTAGTTTCCAAATCTAGGTTTTCTTAACCATATTCTATAAATCAGTTTCCATCAAGACTTTGCGGGAGTGCTATACGCCATCCACCCGACTTCCCTCGTAGATATTGTAACGTTTTGAAAATCGTTTTGGTGAAATTTCGGAAAATCGGTAAAATAAGGGGGTTTTATGTAAGAAGTCAAAATACAAATATCTTTATTTTAAAATTAAATATACATATTCTAGCTATGTAATTGCTAGTATTTAGTGTTCATTGAGCCATTGGTGAAATTTCAAAATTTCTGAAAAATTTTCCGAAATTAATTATTTTAATATTATTTTAAGCCGTCACTAATACATTTAATTCGGGAAAATTACAAACTGGAATGAGTTGAAACAAATTTTGTGCATCATAACACATTAAACAAAATTTTAAAATGTGGTTTTTGAATTGAAATGGGGTTGTTAACCGGTGTTAGAAAATATCGAAGAAAATGGCTTTTTTCGGTGAAATTAGTGCAAATGGAGCGGGGTACAACTTTTATCTTTTTTCCAAACAACACCCACACTCTCTATTACTCCCTCACACTATTTTGGCCAGCCTTGGCATCCCCCTCTCTTGAAAATTCAAGTGGTTTCTAGAAATTAGTTTTGTTTTTGAAAAATAAAAAGAAAATGAATAAAAGTTGAAATGACATATAGAAGGAAAATGATGAAGGAAGTTTCTACACCATTCTAACTCTTTTCTTTCTCTCCCTTTCCTCCATGGTGTGTCCGGCCTACTCCCCATGGCTGCCCCAAAAATCCACCCACTTCACTTTGCATAAAAAAATTCAACAAAATTCCAGCAAAAATTCCAAAATAAATCTCAAAATCCATATTCAATCTTTATCCAATATTCTTTAACCTATTTGGCATGGATCTTGGAGATGGAAACCATTATTTTGGAGGCTTATTTTCATGTTTGGATTTCATGTGTGGAGGTATAAATCTTATTCTTTTGATTTATTGTTATTAGATGTTTCATTTAAGCATGTTTAGATTTAATAAATTAATTCTATTTACAAGTTTTAAAATTCAAGTTAGGGTTTGTAAAATCAAGTTATGGTTTTTATAAATTGAGTAGGGTTATAATAATTAGTTTAACACTTTTAGCATTGGAAAATCTTGCATGGTTGTTGAATTATAATTTGTTCATTTAAAATTGTTTAAATTAAATATTTTTGCTAACTAGGTTTCTATAAAACATATATATTGGTGTTAATAAATTATAATTTATATTTTTATCACTATATTGTGGTTTTAATGAGAGTATTAACTTGTTAGTGGAATGAAAAACTTAATTTGGTTACTAGTTTTTATTGATAATTGAGAAATTGTGAGAAAAATGCTATTTTGTTAACTAGATTTTAGAAATTCTTAAATAAATGAGATCTAAAATCTAATTTATGGTTTCATTATATTATTGTCATCATGAATTGTAGTTTAATACATTAATTCATGTAAAATCAAGTTTAGTTGTGGAATTGTGGAATTTTGCTTGTAAGATGTTGAAAATTGATAAAGGTTGCAAACTAGAAATTCCAAATTAATTCAAATTTGTGTAATAAAAATATAGTAGTGGTTTGTATAATCTAGTTATGATATTTAATATGTATTACGACCATTAGTTTCATTTAAACATCAAGTTTGAAGTAAAAAGGTAAATTGGCGTTTTCGGGTTTTACGAAATCGGACGATTTGATCGATTTTTAGGGTTTCGATGGATTAAATCATGTTTTGTATTATAAGTAATGAGTTTTATAACTATGAGTTGTTTGTTGATGCTTATCTCGATCAATCGGCATTTGTACGCCAATATCGAGCGATATTTGGTCCTTTTGCATGAGCGGGACATAGGTTTTAAACTATGCGCGTTTCGTGCGTCGTTTTGACTTTTGTCCGTGATTCAGTTTACGATACTATATATGTTTACGTATAGGTACCCCTCACGTGGACTTCGGACGATGAAGAAGAGGATGGCGACATCATTTTCGGCAGACAAGGACCAGGTGAGTAGATGTATATCTACGGGGGGAAGTCGGGTGGATGGCGTTTAGCACCCCCGCAAACGTAGAATAGGAATATGTACTTATTGTCTTTAGGAAGCCAGACGTGACCTTAAAATTTCGGTGAGTAGGACCCTAGTAGTGACCTTAGGTTGGACTAGATTGATTTAGGAAGACCTTACCAGAGGATGAATATCATGGAGGAGATTCGTAGGTTTCAGGTAGATACACGCACACGCACACATTGGGACTCGACGTGGTGTATACGTGTGTGTATATATATATATATATATATATATATATATATATATATAAATATAGGACTAGGTGTAGGTATATATATACACAATACGTATATGTGATACAAGGATGTGATATGATACACGGGGATGAAACAATATAACTGGGCTGATGCCGTGATTCTTGGCTATACAGTCGTGTTATGATGTTAGTGGATCATTAGAAAATGAGATAATGGATTTGTATACATGAACAATAATAAAGGTTGGTGATGATATTAAAGTACATGGGACTCTAAAATAGAACCCGGACCATAACCTGTGCCTGAAATTCTGATATGATATATGTGTGACTCGATTACGACATCATATAGGTGTGACTTGATTTCAATATCATATATGGGTGACTTGATTTCGATATCATATAGGTGTGACCTGATTACGATATGATCTAAGTGTGACTTAATCACAATATGATACATATGACATGATATTTCTGAGGACAAACTAACGATGTATATTTATGCTGGCAATGATATATGATTGATGTATGCGATTACAGCAAGCACCTTGATCTTGACATGTGTTGATGATGATATTATATGAATGATGAGACACGTAGGTGATACTTGACCCGTACCCCGATATTGGGATGCCGTACGATGGATTTTACCGTACGAGGCATAAATATGATGATTGATCCGCACTCTTGATTCGAGAAAGCCGTACTACGTACGTGACGCTATTGAGGCTGGATCGCCGACTATTAGAGATATGGATTCAGACCTTAGGTGGACTCTTGTTTCTTATTGACTAGTTTCTTAGGTTTAGTTCCTTAGGAGGTTAGATGGACACTAATTTAGGCTCGAGTCATATAGTTGTAGTTATACTTGTATATCACAGATGAGTGGTTATTACACATCCGTCTTTACATTCATACCGTAATCATAATGTTGCATGTTCATACATATGTTTCTATAATCAGTATAAAACTCTGCCTGTTAGGACACCGGCACCATTACTGATGATGCGTATATTCCACGAACACTTATTTGCCGGCTCACTCACATCATCATCGGTAATTGCTATGTCACGTACACTTTAGATCATATTATCTTTTATTGATACAATCAGCTAACAGCTAGATCGATATAATATTGTGATTACTCTCTGGTGTTAATATAGACATGGTATTTATTACTTAGACATTTCATGCATTCGCACTTTCATGTTATCATGCAGTATTATGGGGCATATGCCGACACTTATCATATACTTACGCATGATTTTGGGATTTTGGATTTCTATGAGATTTCTGGATTTTTTGGGAAAACCGCAAGAATATATAAAAAACTTCTCTCTCTCCCCTCCTCTCTTTTTAAAACATAAGATGTGGTTTTCTCGTGATGTATGTGTCGTCCACCATGAGATTTCATGTTTTTTGTTGGATTTCGAGACCCGATTCGAGGAGTAGATAAACCGTCTCGGGTACATGGTGGGCCCGGTATGGTACCCCGGGGCAAGAAGATCGAGTTGTAGACGATGAGCCTGGCAGGGGAAGACTACCTACCGGTGATGTCTGGCGCGGCGGATATCGACCGTTGTCGTGTGATTTGATGATATGGGCCGATCCGGACTGACGGAGCCTGAGATATTGAGACTATGAGACATTGAGATTATGAGGTATTGAGACTTGAGATTTATATGTTTTGTGTCGATGCTTGACATGGATTTCCATGTATTTCATCGTTGATATTTCAGATTTCTATATACATTTTACTATGATAAAAGCTAAAGATTTCTTATATGGATATATCTAGATTTCAGGATTGGTTATTTTACATTCATGGTGCATGCATACTCATTCACATGACATAGTACTATATGAGGCACTGACACGAGCACGGAGCATTTGCACTTACACGTAGCTTATTATTCTGTCTTTACTTGATGACTAGTAGTATATTAGTATATTATTATGACCTAGGATAGCGTCGTGCATTCGATTTCTTTTCGTAGATATCTTCTACTCACGAGTTGGCAACTCACCCTCGTTGTGCCGAATTTTATTACAGGTTCGATGTACAGGTTTTCCTGGCAGCTTGCTAGCACATCTTTTCATTCAGGGTGATTTGCATGGTAGGTTGGTTCACTTGTATCTGGACCGCCATTGTTCTTTTGTTATTTCATTTGTATCTAGAAAACTCCATCAACCAAACTTGTATTACTTATTAGTTTACTAGACCCGTTATTATTTCGACCTTAGAGTCGCGCTTGTATTATTATGGTATTTGGCGGATTTGTTTTCTTTTAAGTTTTGAGCCTCGCCCTTTGGCGTTGTATACTATTGTGCATTGGTGTGGTTGTTTCCGCCTGTTGGCGTAGAGCTAGCTCCCACTTGGGGATGCCTTTTTATTGTTTATATGTATTTATACTTGTTTGTACCCGTTTGAGGCCAGTTTTTACAAAGGAGACTCTACCGAAATTTTTGAGAAAATTTGATCTTGTCTTTAAACTTGTTTTTCTATATATTTTCCTTTACTTCTTCTCTTTATGGTTTAGATATCTGGGCTTCGGCTTACTTAGGTTACGTTGTGCCTCTAGACGCTTCGTAATCTAAGTGCCGGTCACGTTCCATACTTTTGGGTCGTGACAGATATAGATCCACCACCTTGGTTCTTGTTTGCTGAAGTCGATGACGCCATGCTCCGTCGTCTCGGAATCCACGTGATGGTACCTATAATAATACAAAATCGCAATGCGTGTAAAAATCAAGGCGGAAAACAAAAACGGCACGCGTTTCGCTCATAGGTTAAAACCTATAGTCCACGCATGAACCAACAAATTACCCCTAGCCGTTTGTCACGCCCTGCTTCCCAGAGTACGCTAAGATAGGCACGTGACATAGCCAACCATGCTACATATGGATAAGATTGTTAGTGTATATGCCCTAGGGGCCATTATTGTATCATACTGGATTGTATATTACTTAATGGAAGCTTATGATATTCACAGTTATATTAACAATCTTGCTAAACGTAGTAGTATGCTACTTGGTTTATATCTATCTTAATATGTGTGTACGTATTGATAGAGCCCTTAGGATCTTGCTTGACTACCAGCTTTGTGATGGCAGTCACACTAGTGGGGGCTGGGTAGTCTACAAGCACATCCTTTTTCAGGTCCCTAGTCATAGGGTTATCGAGACAGGGCATCGATACTCCGGAGTAGACTAGTGTGTACGCTTCTCATCCCAGTTAGGGAGATGGTCTGTCCCACATCCATCAGTACATCGTACTGGAGATAGTATACAGGTGCTCGTTGGGTTACGGGTACACCGGACAGGACTCGCAGGGAACTGTTGGTTGGTATTATACCCGTCGTCAGTTAACAGTTCCCAGGTGACATGAGTACAGCATAGTCCGCAGACTTGACACTGCTGCTTCGCCTCGAGTGTGTTCCCACTGTTCTTAGATTGCTACCCTACCACGGCTCAAAGGAGTCGTGCAAATAGGTAGCAGTTGGGTGCAGTCCCGAAGCACTTGGAGGCAGTGGCGGTTAGACAGGATTCGTCTCTCCCGATATTGGGAGTTGATATCGCGCTGTGTCTGGAGAGCCATTACGCAAAGTCCCTGGCCAGGGCAAGCGAGATTTACTGGTAGGTTTTCCAGTAGTTTCTCAAGGTGTAATGGGCTTCGCTCCGACACGACTTATACCGCTTTTAGTGAACTGACGCTTGCCGCCCCCTAGGATCGATATGCGATATTCCTAGAGGAACAGACCGGACTGTACGTAGATTGTCACATCAGGCTCAGTAGGAGTTCGGATGGGTTTCCTCATCGGCCTTCTTATCGACATCTACCTTGGGACCGTTACGTACAGCTAGTGCCACTTGCGGTCTGTGGTTAAACCCACTGCCAGCGCAGTAGTCGAGTCTTTAGAGTCCCACACAGAGAGTTTCCCTGCTTCGGGCGAAACGATATAGAGGTCGTATGGTTTTACGACAGGGTTCGGACGCATACGTGTTTTTACGCACGTAGGATGTTCGGACAGTTTTTACTAGCGGGCTTTGGTTTAAGCCAGATTCTAGTATCGGATTATTGGATTTATACAGTCTAAAGTTTTTCCGTGTTTTCACGGATAGGGGGGGCGTTCTCGTAAATTGTTGAGAAGCTTCTAGAAGGATGATGACATGGAGGCTAAGGTGGTATTTGCATTTATTGGATTAATGACTCATGGTGTGATTCATCCATGGAGTTAATGATGCATTTATGATTTAAATGACTCATGAGATGAATCACTATGTGAGTTAATGAAGCATGATGACACAATATTATTTTTTATTCATTTAATAATAACATATGCTTCATATATTCACAATGATATCATTATTCCAAAAGGATTCTCACTCTCACCTTCTCTCTCCTCAAGCTCTCTCTCTTCAAACCTTAACCCTAACCTTTCATGTGTTGAGATCAAGGGTTAGCAAGACTTATTAATCCCTAATCCTACTCTATATTCCCTAGGTTACTTTGATTAGCACTTTGAATAACCTAGTTACCTTAAGTTAGAAGTCAAGCTTGGAGTAGTAGCTCTCGGGTGGATCTTCTATCACATCGAGGAGGCCGACGAGGAGGTGATCAAAGAGAAAAAGAAGGACTTGGTTCATTAGGTATAATCTTCTTTCATAGTAGCTAATCCTTTCTATGGTTTTGTTAGTTAAGGTTTTGCAAAGATCCGTAAGTTAGTCGATGGTAGTTTAGACAAAAATGATTGTTTTATCTATTCCGCCTCCTCGCAACTCGTGGGGTGTCTAACGTCGACTTACAGTGGTATCAGAGCCTCGATAAACCATAACTAACTTGTTAGCAAAGTCGTTAGAAATTCGATCGCGAAACGAACCGGAAAAATCATCATTTTCACATAGTTTCTGTCGATTTTAAAACGGGGTCTAAAAATTTTTCAGGGACCCTTAAAATTACAAGAAGGGAAATATAAGAATACTGGAGAAATTTAGGTTCCTGACTCAGCCAAACAGCTGCGGAACCGCGGCCGATCCAAGCGATCCGCCGCGGATCCGCGGCCGAGTTGAAGCCGAGTCACCCCAAAATTCCCCAGTAACTCTTCTGTGTTAATTTTGGTATTTCTGGGATATTTTGTTTCTGCTCAAGTCTTAGGTGCACAGAGAAGATTTTGGAGTAGAATCATTTGCGTTTGCTCGATCGAAATTCTACGATGTTTGGATAATTAGATTATATTGTGATTTGTATAATGTGTTCGTAAACCTCCCCTAACTGCTAGTATGTCGGTTGGCAGGGGGTTGCACATTTTTGTAATGTTTTTACTGTTTGTGTTTGTGGACTTGTTGGATTGTCATGAATGGATAGCCGGGGATGTGAGACGAGCGTTTCTTTCATTCAAATGTAATTTGTAAATTGTTGTAATATTCTTTTGCAGGACACATCCAGGTTGCGGTTGTAGCCACCGTTGTATTATTTCATTTGCTGATTTTTGCTCCTAGGATAGACCCAAGGTAGGGTGCACAAACTACCGGGTACGTTGAAGTGTTTAGTAGCCTACTCACGTTGTTGAAGGAGAACGCTTCACTTCGGGTACTTGGCGGGTAGTTTGCCATACCCGTAGGGGTCTAGGGTGGGGTTTTGGCTATTCATCACGACTGTGTAATCCGTCTTTCTTTGCAGGCTTAAAAGGAATGCGGATTCGTAGAAAATCCAATATGTTCATCTGTGATCTGGAATGCCTATTATTGCGTCTGACGAATGTACAATATCTATATATGATAGCTATTTAGACGTCACTTATGTTTTACACCCGCGCTGCCCAGCCCCGCTCTGTCGTTAGTTAAGTAACCTAATGGGTGAATGACGGGGCCGAGTGGCGAATGCGGATGGCATAAGAGGACGTTGTATTTTCGTTGTTTTCTGCAATGATAGGTTAATGATGGGACGCATTATATTAATGCAAAGAAAATAAACCAAAGTTGAATCGTTGGAACAATTTAAAAGAAACCACTCGGTTATTTTTAAAACAGAAGATATTTTTAATTGCGGAGCTTTAACTACTCCTTTTAAAAGCTATCAGGTTCCTTCGGTCATATAAAGTTCACTACGTTCACGGTTTCGCCAAAACCATTCGTAGCCCTCCGTCAGTTCATTTGGGTATTCAGTAGTATTCAAGCTATGTATTTTGACCAACGCCAAGGCATAATGTTTGGTAGCTTGTCATGCCCCGCTTCCCAGAGTACGCTAAGGCAGGCACGTGACATAGCCAACCATGCTACCTATGGATATGAATTATCCTTCCACAATCACATTACGGCTGTAGAGATATCAAGAACAATAATAAAACTATCTAGCACATGTCCATAATCCAAATTAAAATGAGTCAAGAATAAATAATGCGGAAGCAAAAGATCCAATACAAGAATAACTAGAATGTATGTCCCATAATGCGGGCTCACATAAGAAATGAAAGTACTATAAAATAAAAGAACAAACTACTAACGAGTCCTCACTGCTCAGCCTGCCGACTAAAGTACTTCTGCTCGGACTGCAGCAAGGGTAAGGAATCTGGGACATGCAAAACCCAGACGCCAGCGCGTCAAAATATCAAGCAATAATATTAACAGGGGTAGTATGACTTGCAGGTATGAGGACGAGAAAGAATATAATGAGAATATATAAAGGCGAATGTGTCAGTATAAGTGAAGTACAAAGATATCTAAACTGAGCTACGGGGTCACCTATTCTACAGTCTTCGAAACCAAGTAATGTAATCCTCATCATAACTCATCGATGGTTATTCCGTAACGTCCAGAAAGACAGCAAACAATAGGTATTCCGTAACGCCCGGAAAAACGGCAAACAATGGGTATTCCGTAAGGCCCGGAAGAACGACAAACAATGGGTATTCCGTAACGCCCGGAAGAACGACAAACAATGGGTATTCCGTAACGCCCGGAAAAACGGCAAACAATAGGATGGCTCTTTGAGTTACGTTCGGTTACAATACTGATTTCCCCATACCCCCAAGTTATATGTGTTCAAGTCAAGTATTAAATAATCTAGCACTAATGCCAATACATGATCAGCCAAGTACAGGTTTGTCTGGATAGACAACAGGAACGGTCCGTGAAGACTACAGGACATGTTTGTTGGCATTAGACGCAAGATCAGGTAACAGGTAAAGCCATGGTACATCAGGTCAAGTCAAGTAGTGTTAGGTCATATCAAGAGTCGTACGGTACCATGTCGGGTCAGGCAATATGTGTAGCAAGTCATGTCAGGGTATACAAGATGTCATGTGGGTGCTCATAATCAACTACAATAATCATGGTTATAAATAAACAAGCATGGATACTATCAGAACAATAAACTGGCATATGTAATATGACATACAAATAGGTACAGGTTAAATTATTAGACGTACGGTTATCAGTTTGAGTTTAAGAGATAGTTTCAGCATTACATGCATACAGTATGACCATTATAGATGTTAAATTCATGTTAAAGTGTACTAACTAATCTACAGATATAATTGAATATAAATCAGGTGAGTTGTATGCACACGGTCGTCCGACAGGGTATAAAATATAAAAGGGTACTGTGGGTCATGCAAATAAGTGTTATAAGATTTAAATATGTGTGCGGGTACTATGTATAACAGAACTAAAAGTAAACTGGTATGTTTCGCGCCATGATTCTAAAATGATATAATGGGACGTCGACATGTTAAAAAAAATTGGAATTCTGGCATTAAATGGAACTAAAGATTTAACGTGCACTCTAGTAGGTACATAGTAATTTAAATAGCATAAGTAGTAGTTTTAATAGCATGTAGCAAGATTAACTTGCCTCGACGGATCGCGAAGCGGTAAACGGAACGTCACGCGTCGGTGGGAAAAGTCGTGACGCGCGCACGTTACACGGAATGAGTCCGAACAACGAACAGTGGGATCACACGGGTCAGATGTCCTCGCTGGGTCGTCGAGATCGTCGACGGCACGACCGGATTCTGGCAAACCAAGAAAACAGTAAACAAACAATAATGGAAAGATGCATGGAACCAGATAAAGGAAGAATGGAAGGAGAAGGAGAGGAGGGAGGAACTCACTGTGGTGTCCAACACAGTTGTGAGGTGTCAACGGTGTCGACGGAACTCCGGCGATCTAGATAGTCTCTTCTTTATACAAACAACAAAGAAAAATTTAACATACAAAAGAATAGAAAGAAGAAGAGGATAGAGACTGAGAGAGAAGGGGTTGCTCACCGGAGGTTGGAAGAGGGCTAGGATTTGGTAGCAAGGTTGGAAGTCATCGGCAAGGATCACCGGTAAGAATGGCGGCGAGGCAACATGCGTTCAAGGTTACAGGGAAGGCTCCGGGTGCTCGGGTTAGAAGTCGTTGGGGGTTTTGTGTGCAGGGTTTGGGGTGCTGGAGGGAGAGCAAAGGAGAAGAAAGAAATGGCGTTGGGGATGGTCGGCGGTGATGGGAGGCGGTGTTGGGCTGCTGGGTTTTCCCCGAGTGTGCGTGCAGGGGAGAGAGGCTCGGGAACAAGGAAAGAAAAAACAGATGAAGGTGAAGAGGAAGGTGAGAAGAAGGTGAGATGGAGGTGGTGACAAGGTCGGGTCGAGTATGTAGAGGAGGCGGCTAGGGTTAGGGCTTCGTTGCAAAGAGTTTTCCCATGAACAGAAGAAGAAGAAGAAGATATATATAGAGGAAGGTGAGCATAGCAAGGAGGCGGTGACGCGATTCGAGGAGTGAATAGTAATCGCGAGAGGTGAGAGAAAAGTGCGAGAGAAGAGAGAAAGAAGAGAGAGAGAGAGAGGAAGAGATTGCGCTCGGCGGAGAGAAAAAGAGAAGGAGAAAGAAAGAGAGGGAGACGTGGGGACCAGCGAAGGATAAAGGGATTCGTGATTGGCTGAAGGATAAAAAGAGAATGGAAAAGAATTTGGGGGGAAAGAGAAAGGGAGAGACGTGGGGCCTAGGGGAGACAGAAGTGGATTTTGATTGGTGGGGAAAAATAAGAATTTGTTTAGGAAAGGAATAGAAAAGATTTTCTCGTTTAAGAAAATGTAATTTCACTGGCTAGAAATATTTTATGATAGGCTGTAGAATATTTTAAACTGATTTTAAAAAAAAGATTTTGAATAATTAGGATTTGGCGGGATGCAAAATATTTTAGAATTGCGCCCGGGTCGGGTCCAAAAATTTGGATTTGAAATATGAAAATTATAGGCAACGACCACAAATTAAAATAAAGGATTTTGTAACAGAAATGCATACTCCTAAGAACGGACGCACGTACGTGCGCGTAGCCATCCAAACACGTCCGTTCCACTGAACGGGACGAGAACACGATGCAAGGACGCTACTACAGGGTTAGGGGTAACAAGCAGGCCATGACATGTATTTTAAATTACTTTAAGTAACTTAAATGGTTATATGCAAGAATATGAAATGTTAGTGTAATCTATAATTAGGAAACAACGAGCTCAAGTAAACGGGTCGAATATAAGTAAACTACCATTTTGCAACAAAACATGATAAATTAACTAAATACTACAAACAACACATACGGTAACTGGAATTGGTATAACTGGACTCGGTTGTTACATTATACCCCACTACAAAGAATTTCGTTCTCGAAATTCCAAGAACACAAAAGGGATAAACGACCAACAAACCTACAAGAAAAGATGGGGAAGCTTCTACCGGATTTCATCTTCTCGTTCCCAAGTTAACTCTCCATGTGAGCGATTACTTCAAGAAACAAGTACAAGAGGGATAACCTTGTTCTTAAGAACCTTTTCCCTTTGATCCATAATCGCAACCGGTCGTTCCTCAAAAGTCAAGTCTTCTCGTACAGTCAGCTCCGAATGATCCAACACATGTGTTTCATCTCGAACATATTTACGGAGTTAAGATACGCGAAACACGTCATGAACATTCGCCAAGGATTGCGGTAACGCCCATCAGTACGCTACCTCACCAACACGCTCCAAAATCTCAAAAGGTCCGACGAATCGAGGACTGAGCTTTCCTCGTCTCCCGAAACGAATCACCCCTCTAGTAGGTGATATCTTCAAGAATACTAAACCTCCCACGGCGAACTCTATAGGTCTTCTCGACGTATCTTCCCAACTCTTCTGTCTGTTTTGTGTTGTTCTCATATGATCTTTGATTTGCATTAACTTTCACAACTGTCTGCACAACCAAATCTGGTCCCAACAATCTTCGTTCACCGACATCGTCCCAACAAACAGGTGAACGACACTAGCGACCATACAAAGCTTCGAATGGAGCCATCTGAATAGTTGCCTTTTGGACTCTGCGGTAGAGCTGTTACGAAATCCATGGTTATATGTTCCCACATCCACTGAGGAATCGGAAGTGGTTGCAACAAACCAGCAACCCTTTGATGTTCAGCCTTAACTTGCTGACACACCAAGCATTTTGCCACAAGCGGGCAATCTCCCGCTTCATGCCTTCCCACCAAATCGTTGTCGTCCGTCTCGGTACATCTTTATGCCTCCTAGATGTACGGAATAAGCTGAACTGTGTGCTTCCTTCATAAGTTCCTCACGAATAGCTGTAATACCCGGAAAGTCCCAGAAAGCTTCTGATCTCTGCAACGTTCTCTGGAATTAGCCAGTCTTGCACTGCTGCAATCTTCCTTGGATAAACGGCGATTCCATCTCGAGCTACGATATACCTAAAACTTCACTTCTTCAAACCAAAACTCGCACTTGCTCATCTTTGCGTACAATCTTCCTTGCCTCACTGTCCGCAGTGCGATCACCACATATTCTGCATGCTCTTCACTGCTCTTGGAGTATACCAGAAGATTATCAATAAATACCATTATAAATTTGGTCCAAGAATGGTGAAAGGATTCGGCTCATCAAGTCCATAAATATCGCCGGTGCATTCGTTACTCCGAAGGGCATCACTACAACTCGTAATGTCCATACCGAGTTCGGAACACAGTCTTGCAAATATCCTCTGGTTTGACTCGGACCTGACGATATCCGGATCGCAAATCCAGTTTCGAGAATGCCCTCGCGCCATAAAGCTGCTCGAACAATTCGCCAATCTGAGGGATCGGGTACTTGTTCTTAATAGTCGCCCGGTTTAAATTTTGATAATCGACGCACGTCCTCCTTGTGCCATCTTTCTTCTTTACTAGAAGAACTGGAGCTTCCCAAGGTGAGCTACTGCTTCGAATCCAACCTTTCTCAAGTAATTATGTAACCTCCTTCTTGACTTCTTCCAACTCCACTGGTAGTACTGGATAGTACGCCTTTGATATTGGCGCTGTACCAGGAACATGATCGACCGCGAACTCCACATCTCGTTTTGGCGGTAAACCCCAGATGTCCTCGAACCCGTCCATGAACTCTCAAACTACAGCCGGCGCTTCATCTTTAAAAATCTTCATCGATGAAAGAACATTAGTTGTTGGCCTAGCCCTAACTCGACTGACCCGACATAACTGCTCCTTCCAGACATCCTCTGGGTGTCCGGGAATCTGGAAATTCGCTTTCTTTGCTCTACACTCGATGTGAGCATGGAAAAGGCCGAAAATCTATTCCCAAGATGACTTCATAACTGCCGGTAACAATCACCAAGAAAACTGCTAATAACTCCCGTCCGCCAACAACAATAGAACAATCCTTACACCCCTTATTAGTTATGATTTTCCCGTTCCCAGTGTGTATGTCCTAATAACTAAAACATGCTCGTGCATGTAATCGAGTGTGTAGTAATAAAATTGGATGACATAAATCAATGGGATGCACGAATTGAATAACGCTAATGCGAGAAAACCATGAACAAGTAGGGTACCTAAAACGGTTTCCTCCGAAGCTTTAACCTCTTCAGCCGTCAGGGTAAAGGTTCGAGCTTGATTGGGTCCGTGAGTTATCAGCTTCTGCTTCTGAAACTGTCTCTGCGGTGGCCTCTGAGTATCTTCCTTCAACCATAGCTTCGACGGACAAGTATCAATGGTGTGATCCGCTGATCCGCAAATAAGACAAAGTCCAAGCCTCTAACGACAATCTCTTCGATAATGACCCGGTCGTTGGCAGTAATCGCACACCACCTTTCCCTTCTGCTCGGGCAAAACTGGCTTCTTTATTGTTACAACGCCACGCCTGCCCACTGGAATACCCTTGCGTCCATGTGCTCAGTTTGGTGCAAATGCTGGCTTCCGTGCTGTAACTGCAGGCTGCGATGTACCCCCGGTCTTCATAGTTAGACTCTGCTGCTCTCGGGCTGCTGTAAGTACTTGTGAGAAAGTGGTCAAACCCAGGGAGACAATCTGCCTCTGGATGTCCACATCCAAACTGCGCATGAACCTTCTTGCCCTATCAGCATTGCTGGAAACCAAAGGTCCAGCGAATCTACTGAGCCGCGTCCACTCAGCTGCATTTACATCTACAGGTGCGCCGTTCTACTTTAAGCTGACGAATTTTTCCTCCATTTCCTCCCGTGCAGTCCGCGGGAAGAACTTCTCCATGAAACTCTTCGAGAAATCCACCCAACTGATCGGCTTAGACAAGCGGGTCTCTTCCACAAGACATCATTCACGGGCGTAGCCTACCAACTGGATGCGTACCACATCCACCCTCTTATCCTCTGGGATCTGCACCGCAACAAGTAAATTCTCCGTATCAACCAGCCACTGTTCCGCTGGCAATGGCTCCTCCAGGCCAGTGAAGACAGACGGACCCAGTCTCCTGAAATCCACCACGGTACCCACACGATCCACTGGTCTGGCCACAACATTGCTCATGGACTGCTGAACGGTCCACAAACCTTCCTGAAAAGATTCAGCTTGCTGCTGAATCAGTTCGGTCTGTCGCTTTTGGTTTTCCAACATCCCACGTATTACTCCAAGCATAGCAGCTTCGTCAACATGCCTTTGGTATGTCTTCAGATTCTTGTCTGCCATATTCCTGAAATCAAAACACCCAAGGATTAGCATGATAACGGATTCAAAATGTAGATCAAGGCTAGAACTCCGAGTTACTTAAATAGAGTACCGCATTGTAACTATGCCGCGGTATCATAGCTACAATTACATAACTCCACCCAAGTCGCCTAAGTTCTAGAGATAACAAGGAATCAGGTTTCGAGTCGATATGCAAAGGAGGTTTGCATATCGTAAAAGTATAATTAGGAGGAGGTGCAGATTCAAGAACGGTAAAAACGGCAAGGTGGCAAGACATGTTTCCTAATCACGAGTATTCCGATTTATGTATTGGGTCCAATACCCAACTACAAAAGAATCAAACCCGATAACCTATGGCTCTGATACCAAAAGAACCATGTCACGCCCCGCTTCCCAGAGTACACTAAGGTAGGCACGTGACATAGCCAACCATGCTACCTGTGGATAGGAGTTATCCTTCCACAGTCACATTACGACTGTAGAGATTTCAAGAACAATAATAAAACTATCTAGCACATGTCCATAAGCCAAATTAAAATGAGTCAAGAATAAATAATGCGGAAGCAAAAGATCCGATACAAGAATAACTGGAATGTATGTCCCATAATGCGGGATCACATTAGAATTGAAAGTACTGTAAAATAAAAGAACTAACTACTAACGAGTCCTCACTGCTCAGCCTGCCGACTGAAGTACTCCTGCTCGGACTGTAGCAAGGGTAAGGAATCTAGGCCATGCAAAACCCATATGTCAGTGCGTCAAAATATCAAGCAATAATATTAACAGGGTAGTATGACATGCAGGTATGAGTATGAGCAAGAATATAATGAGAATATATAATGGTGAATGTGTCAGTATAAGTGAAGTACATAGATATCTAAACTGAGCTACGGGGTCACCTATTCTACAGTCTTCGAAACCAAGTAATGTAATCCTCATCATAACTCATCGGTGGTTATTCCATAACGCCCGGAAAGACGGCAAACAACGGGTATTCCGTAACGCCCGGAAGAACGGCAAACAATGGGTATTCCGTAACGCCTGAAAAAAGGCAAACAATAGGATTGCCCTTTGAGTTACATTCTGTTACAATGCTGATTTCTTCATTCCCCCAAGTTATATGTGTTCAAGTCAAGTATTAAATAATCTAGCACTAATGCCAACACATGATCAGGCAAGTACAGGTTTGTCTAGATAGACAACAGGAACGGTCCGTGAGGACTACAGGACAGGTTTGTTGGCATTAGATGCAAGATCAGGTAACAGGTATAGCCATGGTACGTCAGGTCAAGTCAAGTAGTGTTATGTCATATCAAGAGTCGTACGGTACCATGTCGGGTCAGGCAATATGTGTAGCAAGTCATGTAAGGGTATACAAAATGTCATGTGGGTGCTCATAATCAACTAGAATAATCATGGTTATAAATAAACAAGCATGGATACTATCAGAACAATAAACTGGCATATGTAATATGACATGCAAATAGGTACAGGTTAAATTATTAGACATACGGTTATCAGTTTGAGTTTAAGAGATAGTTTCAACATTACATGCATACAGTATGACCATTATAGATGTTAAATTCATGTTAAAGTGTACTAACTAATCTACAGAAATAATTGAATATAAATCAGGTGAGTTGTATGCACACGGTCATCCGACATGGTATAAAATATAAAAGGGTACTGTGGGTCATGAAAATAAGTGTTATAAGATTTAAATATGCGTGCGGGTACTATGTATAACAGAACTAAAAGTAACCTGGTATGTTTCGAGCCATGATTCTAAAATGATATAATGGGACGTCGACATGTTAAAAAAAAAAGAATTCTGACATTAAATGGAACTGCAGATTTAACGTGCACTCTAGTAGGTACATAGTAATTTAAATAGCATAAGTAGTAGTTTTAATAGCATGTAGCAAGATTAACTTGCCTCGACGTATCGCGAAGCGGTAAACGGAACGTCACGCGTCGGCGGGAAAAGTCATGATGCGCGCACAGTACACGGAATGAGTCCAAACAACGAACAGTGGGATCACACGGGTCAGATGTCCTCGCTGGGTTGTCGAGATCGTCGATGGCACGACCGGATTCCGGCGAACCAAGAAAACAGTAAACATATAATAATGGAAAGATGCATGGAACCAGAGAAAGGAAGATTGGAAGGAGAAGGAGAGGAGGGAGGAACTCACTGTGGTGTCCAACACAGTTGTGAGGTGTCGACGGCGTCGACAAAACTCCGGCGATCTTGAAAGTCTCTTCTTTATACAAACAGCAAAGAAAAATTTAACATACAGAAGAATAGAAAGAAGAAGAGGATAGAGACCGAGAGAGAAAGGGTTGCTCACCGGGGGTTGGAAGGGGGCTAGGATTTGGTAGCATGGTTGGAAGTCGTCGGCAAGGATCGCCGGCAAGAACGGCGGCGAGGCAACATACGTTCAAGGTTACAGGGAAGGCTTTGGGTGCTAGGGTTAGAAGTCGTTGGGGGTTTTGTGTGTAGGGTTTTGGGTGCTGGAGGGAGAGCAAAAGAGAAGAAAGAAATAGCGATGGCGATTGGGATGGTCGGCGGTGTTGGGCTGTTGGGTTTTCCCCGGGTGTGTGTGCAGGGGAGAGAGGCTCGGGAAGAACGAAAGAAAAAAACAGATGAAGGCGAGGAGGAGGGTGAGAAGAAGGTGAGATGGAGGTGGTGACGAGGTCGGGTCGATTATGTAGAGGAGGCGGCTAGGGTTAGGGCTGTTAGTTATATGTATGCCCTAGAGGCCATTACTGTACATAGGATGTATATTGTAGTGGATGCTGGGACATATATAGGGAGGACTTTCTTGCTCGACATGATAGTATGCTATCTTGTTACACTTTACCTTAACGTGTACACTGATTGTCTCTCTGTTACATGTTGGTAAAGCCCTTAGGATGTGTACTTGACTACCAGGATTGTGATGCGGATCATACTAGTGGGGACATGGTAGTCCATAAGTACATCCTTCAAAGTCCCTAGTCGTGGGTGTATCGAGACAGGGCATCGATATACCAGAGTAGACTAGCGTGTACCTTCTCGACCCATACAGATGGGCGATGGATGATCCCATATCCATTGGTGTTTGACATCGGAGATGATATACGGGTGCTCAGTAGAGACTGGGTACACTGGACGGACTCGCCGAGAACTCCCAGATGGTATTATACCTCACGTCAGATGGCAGTTCTCTGGTGACACTGGTACAGAGTACTCTGTTGACCCGAGATCGTCATAGAGTCTTGTGTGGTTCCCACTGTGCTTTGATTTCCATCTTACCACGTCCAAGAGGGCGTGCAAAACGGTGGATTTTGGGTACAGTCCCGAGTCACATGGAGACAATGAGAGATAGGAGGGGATTCGTCTCTCCCGGTATAGGGAGTTGATGTTGCGCTGTGTTCGATTGGCTATAACAGGAATTCCCTGGCCAGGGTTGCTGAGATTTACTGGTAAGTGTTACCAGTAGTTTCTCGAATTTTTATAGACCTCATATCGACACGACTTATCGAGCTATTGGGGTCTGACGTTTACCACCCCTAGGCAAGATATGCGACATATCAGACGATCAGACCGGACTGTACGGTAGTGTTACTGGTTGGATTCACAAGAGTGTGAGCGGGCTTGCTCGTCGATCTTCTGATCGCTCAATACCCGGGTGGCCGTTACGTTTAGCAGACCGCTTACGGCTTGTGGGTGTTTGATATGATCATCACCTGCTGCCGGCGTATTGACGAGTCTTTAGAGTCCTACACAGAGGTTTCCTGGCTCAAGCGAAACGAAATAGGAGCGCATATGAGATATGTGCGGGGCCGAGAATAATGCGTGTATGTGATACCGTATTTCATTCTCGCGATGAATGTATCGATTAGGTTATATGCGATATACCCTAGTTATCGAATCAAGGATTGATTCGATAAACCGATACATTGAATACTAGCCGGTTGTGTGCAACATGACCGGATCATTGAATCAAGTGTTGATTTAATGATTTAATGCATGATTATATATTTGATATATTACTTTGCACTAACTAGTATCGGTTCACTTTAAACGGATTTTCTCACATGGATTGTACACATTGTATATGTGATATACTTTTGTGCACTTGATTGTATCATGTTTGATGATACATGTTTGCTTTTGTTAAGTGTAAAGAATTAAACCTATGGTTTAGTATATGGTTAGGTTTTCATTTATTTATCCATTCATTTATCTATTTATTTTGGATTAATAAAGAAAGAAGAAAACAAAATGGTTGCATTGATTCATGAAGTTTCTTGAAGCTTCATTCAACTTTGACCATTTTGTCTTCTTCTCCTTAACCTAACCATTCACTAACCCTAGTCTATTCTCTACACCTAACTATGGTTGGAATCATGATAAGAATTCATTTTTGTTTTCTATTATTATTCTAATCATAATTCTTATCATAACACTTTCTTCTTCTTCTTCATCTTCTTCATTGAAAGAAAGCTTCTCTTCATCAATGGTGGATTGATGAAAAGTGTGAGAAATCCAAAACTAAAGTCTACCCACTTCCTATTTCTTCATCCTCTACCTCTTGCCAAGTAGTAGAGTGTGTTTCCTTCACAAGTTTTCAAGACTTGGTGAAGGTGGAGCTCGATCTAGTGATGCTTCGACGTAGATCATCTTCGGCACGTCGTCGACGACCTAGCCCGTCCATTCTCCGATGAAGCCGACGCTAGAGCCCGGATTTGATTTGGATAGCGGAGAGGACCTCATCTTAGAGCCGTGGAGGTGGAGGACCGGATCTACAAAGGTTGTATTTCCGTATCTCTTAGTTAAGTGTTAACTAGTTTTCTTTATTCGCCTAAAATCTAGCCGACGATCCGTAGTCGGGTCTCTCGGCACCCATAAATTTTTATATTGGCATGTTCGATGCCTTGTGAGACCACTATAAGGTGCCCAGGAACCTTTCATTGGTATCAGAGCCAGGCTAGAGCCTTAGACGAAGTCTAGACGGAATTTGAAACCCGGACGAACCGAAAACCCGAACCCAAAATTGCTCTCTGGACGATTTCTGAAATCTGGTCTTTTTCAAAATTAAAAATATGCAGAGAACACATCACAAACATCTAAGAGTTACTGTGAAATTTGACAGTCCAATTCCACTAAGGCAGCGCGGATCCGCGGCATGAGCAATAGATCATGCGGCGGTTCCGCGGCCGTACGGCCACACTATTTAAATTATTTTGCACAGTAACTGTTAGTTTCCAGTGGTGATTTTTCTGGGAATTTTTAATATTTTTTCAAGAGTTGAATTTTCTGAGTTGTTTTGGGGATTCGGTGTTTCGATCGGGGTATCAAATTTTGTCTATTTGGCTTTCCGGATAAATTTTAGAATATGTTAAAAAGTTCGACCGGATATAAATACCCAATTTTTCCCCTGTCGGGAAATTTCCAAGTGTTGGATTTTTCCGAAGTTTAACGACGTTCTAAGTAGTGCAAGTAACGCGATGGACCCTCTAGAAGACAACAAACCTTAACTCGATTATGTGACCGTCTTGAACTGCCCTTTGAACCTTCGGGTTTGGGGCAGTACGGCGTGCCACATGTGAGGCGTTGGCTTGACCCTTCTACGGCTGGACCGTCGGTACTGAGGCACGAACTGAATGTTGTTAGACTTATTTCATGTGTTGATCTGTATCGGGAAAAGTTGGGTGTTCGATTGTTCGATCGGAAAGTTTGACATTTTCTATTTATCCGGAATGGGATACAATAATTGGAATTCACAATTAGTTATATGATAACTGGATGAATGTTATAAACATAGCAATTTAGTCTCACTTGATCGGTTGCCACGGAATTTTGATGTGATCAAAAGTCCGTCGCAATCACGTAGCGTACGCGGATACTCGCCGGGTAAATTTAATAGACAGCCTCACCCCATAGCCCCGACCAAGTGACTGTAGGAGAACCCCGTCCCCGAAAGCATCCGTTCGGGTGCTCCCGGTGGCGGTGTTCCGCCTTGGTGCACTTCGTCGACGGCGTCGGGGGTGCGGCCGCCTACTAAAGTTTGCGACGAGCATTCGATCAGGATGTCGGGAGTCCTGTTGAATTGCCCGACTTCATATTGAAAAGAGTTTTCGATTTTGAGACTAAAATGCGGGGTTTTATAATTGTTAGGCATGCGATGTCTAAGTAATTCATTTCGTCAGGCATGCGATGTCTGAGGTGGTTGTGGATTCCAACTGTTGTAGTTTTACACTTTCTTTTCTGTGACCGTAAGTGTAATATGTGATATCGCCGGTTTCGTTGCTATATGTCAACGACAATTGGGATGCGCATATTTACTTACGTTGATGACATGTGATGTTATGTGTTGCTGGATATGTTATATTGGATCGTCGTGTTTGAATAGCCGGGGGTTTTTATGTGAGATGAGTGTTTTTCTTTTTCATTCATGTAAAAACTTGTATGTAATATTCTTTTATTGGGACGCTTCCAGGTTGCGGAAGTTGTCACCGTTTGTACATTATTTACTTTTCTGCACTAGGATAGACCTAAGGAGGAGGGCACAAGTAACCGGGTTCTGGAGTCCAGTGGGAGACCAACTCGAGGAGTCGAGTCCGGGTCTCCTAACTCCAGAATTGGTAGGGTTGCTTGCCGCTCTCGTAGGGGTCTAGGGGTGTGGGTTTGACTATTCATCACGACCGTGGAATCCGTGTTTTATACTGGCTCGTATTGAAAACACGGACGTCCTAGTATATCCAATATTTCATATGATTCTTCTGCTGCGATCTCTGTGTTGTGACTCTGTGATGGATATAGTATATAGTATATATGATATATTATATAGACGTTACTTATGTTTTACACCCGCGCTAGCCCTGCCCTGCTCTGTCGTTAGTTACCTAACCTAACGGTGCACTAGGGGACATCGAGGCGAATGCGGATGGCATAAGTGTACGTCATATCTATCTGTGATGTTTAGGTATTTAAATGATGGGACTTCATTAATGAGATTAATGAAATAAAAGAAACCTAAGATGTTGTAGAATCGAATTTCAAAATAAAACAGGTAGCTACAGTTCTTGCTTTGCACAGCGGTATATACGATATATCCTGCACCTTATTCGATAAGGAAAGGACCGAGATCCCTTCACCGGGAGTGACTCCTTTAGCAATAACTGGCAGATGCTACACACTCGGTTTGTCTTTTGATTGCTTTTAAGAGTTTTTGCTTTGCACAGTGATATATATGATATATCCCGCACCTCATTCGACGAGGAAAGGACCGACGATCCATTCACCGGGAGTGACTCCTTTAGCAAAACAAGAAAAGCCTCAAAAGCACTCCATTTCAAAATTCATTCGATCCTACAACGATATTAAGTTCATTACGCAATAGGTTTTTATAAAAACCTGTCGTAGCCCTCCGTCATTTCAGATAAGTACTAGTTAGTATTCGTGCTATGTTTGTTGACCTTAGCCATGGCGTAGTGTGCGGTAGCTGATTAGTGCTTATCTGTATAAGCATATGATGCGATTGAGTTAGGGTAGTCGTGCGACTTTGTTGACCTTAGCCAAGGGTCGTGCGGGTGGGTTTAATTCAATCGGGAAATGACGGGTTGAACTTGGCTAGCACTTATGATTTGTTGACCTTAGCCAAGGTCATAAGATGCCAGGGGCAAAATATTATCGGGAATTTCAAGTGTTGAAATTTGCAATGAGATTGCATACCTTCTATGAGATAGTTGGATCCCGATACCCGCTGCGAGTAAGAGTTACTCCTGGGAGAGTTTTACAAATTACAATTAGCCGATCAAGTAGGTGTCTAGAAAGGTGTCAACGGGGTTACGCCTCTGGGAAAACGAGGTTTACATTAATTAGGTTCGTGCGAAAGCACGGGGGACCTCCCTCAAAGTACCGACACTGGCCTGGCTGAAAGATTGGCGAACTTGTAGTGTGTAATTAATCCCGGCCAGTCTTTTCTTTTAGGGTTTGAAGGAAGATTTGATAAAAAGCAGTGGGAGCCATCTTGATTAGATAAAATAATAACCAATCTATTCTTGTAAGAGCGCACGCTGAGTGTTTTTCTTCTCTCTCTCTCCTGGTAGTGACCATATCACGCCTTAATCAAGATAATAAAACGGATATTTGACCGAACCCGCTTGTTATACTGAGCTGGGGAACGTTGGTCCCGCTCCAACTTATAATTGTTATAAGACAGAGCAGGAAATTGGGGAATACCAGATTTCCCGTGCCGCCCAAACGAAGAGAGTGCATGCTGATGCATCATCTTCGGGTGTGTTCATTATACAGAACTGATTCTCAGTATCCTCCGAATCCTGCGTATATGATACCGGATCAGGATCCCAGATATGTAATCTGTTACATAGGGCTACAAAAGGGTAGAAAAACTGAGACCGGGTGATAAGTTTCATGAGGCAGAAAACGGGGCAAGTGTTGCAGCCAAGTCTGTCGGTCACTGTCACCCTGTATTACCAATACATTGATTCTGAACAAATGCTATTAGATACCGAACCTGATATACAAAATCATATCAGTCTCTTTATTAGTAAAGAATTGATAAAATTTTGTATTGTTGGATAATGTTTTGAACATTTCCTATATCAAAAGTTGATCGGTTTAGGCACGTTGTCTAAAAGCATTAATGTTCTAAATCAAACTACAGTTCTTAGTATATGGAACACACAAAAGAGGAAGAGTTCAGAAATGAACGAATTCTTCTTGAGGTATTGTAGACTAGGTCAGATCAATGCGACCCGACTGGCTGAAGTTACATTTAGATATATATTTAAATCAGTTTGAATTTACATCTTGTGAAACTTTCCAGTCATGTCAAAAAGATAAGATGACCATAGCCCTGTTTATTGGAAACAGAGAAAGAGTTAGTGAACTCTTGGGATGATACATGTTGATGTATGTAGGTCCCCTGTCTACACATGCCAGGACTGGTTCTTTATACTTCATTACGTTCTCTGATGATCTCTTTAGATTCAGACATATGTTCCTGTTGAAACACAAGTCCGAACCTTTTGAGATAATCACAGAATATAAGTTAGAAGTAGAGAACCAAAATACGGGTATAAGTATTATGTCCTATGATGAGATCAAGGAGGAGAATACTTGAGCACGGAATTCCTGGATTATTCTAAAGGAGAATGAGATTCTCTCTCAGAATTACTCCTCTGTATACACCATTGCACGATGGTATGCCGGGACGGAGCAGATACACCCTATTTGATATGGTGTGCTCTATGATGAGTACTACTGAGTTACCTTTTTCCTATTGGGTGTTATGCACTTGTGAAGTTGCATACCTATTGAATAGGGTTTGAATCAAATCAGTGCCTACCACTTCATATGAGATATGGAAAGGGAAGAGCCCATATCTTAAGTTAGTTAAGATTTGGGGTTGTCCGGCCTATGTCTAAAAGCAAAATCCGGAAAAGCTCGAGGCAAGGTTAGTTATGTAGAACTGGAAATGTTCCAGCTATACAAACTACAGCAGATGATTTGGTACAACCAGAGGATTCAGTAGATACCAACGAACCTCAGCCTCTCCGCCGATCTAGTAGGGTTCCTCACCCACCTGAGAGATACTTTGGTTTCTCTATGACAGTGGGAACGAGGATTGCATCATGAGATGATGACCCAACTAGCTTCGAGCTGGCCATCAGGAGTAAGACTCTGTCAGAATGGCTGGATGCTTAGCGATCTGAGATGGAATCCTTATACACCAACAAAGTATGGACTTTGGTTGCTATATCTGAAGGGTTAAATCCCCATCAGGAGCAAGTATATCTTGAGAAGATTACTTGGTGTATATGGAAAAGTTGAGACTTTCAAAGCTAGACTTGTTAAAGGTTTTCGTCATCAACCAGGCGTGGATAATGATGAAACCTTTTCCAATACCTATGCTTAAGTCCATCCAGATCCTACTTGCCACGGCTACATACCATGACTACGATATCTGGTGGTTGGGTGTCATGACTGCTTTTCTAAATGATTTTTTAGAAGAGTGCGTCTATAAGTACACAGCCAGAGGGCTTCGTAAACAGTGGGAGCAGCGGAAACGTGTGCAAGATGCTTTATAGGATAAAGCAGGCATCGCGGAGTTGGAACATCTATTTTGATGAAGTAGTCAAAGAGTTTGACATCATCAAAATGGTAGATGAACCTTGTATATACAAAAAGGTAGTAGGGAGTATGGTGGTGATCCTCGTAGAGTACGTGGATGACATACACTTGATAAGAAAGGAGTTTCTTATGCTACGCTCGATCAATCTCCGTTTATCACAA
This sequence comes from Agapanthus africanus, assembly GCA_030015575.1. Classification (NCBI taxonomy): domain Eukaryota; kingdom Viridiplantae; phylum Streptophyta; class Magnoliopsida; order Asparagales; family Amaryllidaceae; genus Agapanthus; species Agapanthus africanus. The sequence goes on from JASDDO010000008.1 coordinate 216,728,599, forward strand.
AGATTCTCCGTGAAGGATCAAAATGATACCTCCTAAATCCTGAGTTTTGGATCTATGAGATAGATCTAATTGGACGTTAGGATACTCACTAGTAGTAGTGAGATGGTATCAATCGATCCTGGGGAAAATCACTGGAAGTGTTCCAGAGTGATAAAGACGACTAAATGTCAGTCGCAGGCATTGTCTTTACCCTCAGTAAAGGGACGGTATGTTGGAAGAGTTCCAAGCTAAATACCGTGACATACTAGACGATAAAGGCTAGATACATCGCTACTTGAGATGCTACCAAAGAGGCTGTTTGGGTGTATATAGGTTCATGAGATGAACCAGGTTCCTACCATTGTGTGACAATGGAGTTATGGCTTATGCCAGGAACCCTGGTCCCATCAGTGATCCAGACATATTCTAAGGCAGTATCACTTGATCATGGAGATGGTTGATCTCCAGGGTGATCAAGGTTAGGAGAGTAGACTCAGAGGACAACACGGCGGATCCACTCACGAAGGCCTGTTCCCAGAGAGAGACTTTTATGGGATGGTTCACTATGAGATACTACAACCACTGCTACAGATGGCCCTAGTGCAAGTGGGAGATTGTTAGTTATATGTATGCCCTAGAGGCCATTACTGTACATAGGATGTATATTGTAGTGGATGCTGGGACATATATAGGGAGGACTTTCTTGCTCGACATGATAGTATGCTATCTGGTTACACTTTACCTTAACGTGTACACTGATTTTCTCTCTGTTACATGTTGGTAAAGCCCTTAGGATGTGTACTTGATTACCTGGATTGTGATGCGGATCATACTAGTGGGGACATGGTAGTCCATAAGTACATCCTTCAAAGTCCCTAGTCGTGGGGGTATCAAGACAGGGCATCGATATACCAGAGTAGACTAGCGTGTACCTTCTCGATCCATACAGATGGGCGATGGATGATCCCATATCCATTGGTGTTTGACATCGGAGATGATATACGGGTGCTCAGTAGAGACTGGGTACACTGGACAGACTCGCCGAGAACTCCCAGATGGTATTATACCTCACGTCAGATGGCAGTTCTCTGGTGACACTGGTACAGAGTAGTCTGTTGACCCGAGATCGTCATAGAGTCTTGTGTGGTTCCCACCGTGCTTTGATTTCTATCTTACCACGTCCAAGAGGGCGTGCAAAACGGTGGATTTTGGGTACAGTCCCGAGTCATATGAAGACAATGAGCGATAGGAGGGGATTCGTCTCTCCCGGCATAGGGAGTTGATGTTGCGCTGTGTTCGATTGGCTATAACAGGAAATCCCTGGCCAGGGTTGCTGAGATTTACTGGTAAGTGTTACCAGTAGTTTCTCGAATTGTTATAGACCTCATATCGACACGACTTATCGAGCTATTGGGGTCTGACGTTTACCACCCCTAGGCAAGATATGCGACATATCAGACGATCAGACCGGACTGTACGGTAGTGTTACTGGTTGGATTCACAGGAGTGTGAGCGGGCTTGCTCGTCGATCTTCTGATCGCTCAATACCCGGGTGGCCGTTACGTTTAGCAGACCGCTTGCGGCTTGTGGGTGTTTGATATGATTATCACCTGCTGCCGGCGTATTGACGAGTCTTTAGAGTCCTACACAGAGGTTTCCTGGCTCAAGCGAAACGAAATAGGAGCGCATATGAGATATGTGCGGGACCGAGAATAATGCGTGTATGTGATACCGTATTTCATTCTCGCGATGAATGTATCGATTAGGTTATATGCGATATACCCTAGTTATCGAATCAAGGATTGATTCGATAAACCGATACATTGAATACTAGCCGGTTGTGTGCGACATGACCGGATCATTGAATCAAGTGTTGATTTAATGATTTAATGCATGATTATATATTTGATATATTATTTTTCACTAACTAGTATCGGTTCACTTTAAACGGATTTTCTCACTTGGATTGTACACATTGTATATGTGATATACTTTTGTGCACTTGATTGTATCATGTTTGATGATACATGTTTGCTTTGGTTAAGTGTAAAGAATTAAACCTATGGTTAGGTTTTCATTTATTTATCCATTCATTTATCTATTTATTTTGGATTAATAAAGAAAGAAGAAAACAAAATGGTTGCATTGATTCATGAAGTTTCTTGAAGCTTCATTCAACTTTGACCATTTTGTCTTCTTCTCCTTAACCTAACCATTCACTAACCTTAGTCTATTCTCTACACCTAACTATGGTTGGAATTATGATAAGAATTCATTTTTCTTTTCTATTATTATTCTAATCATAATTCTTATCATAACACTTTCTTCTTCTTCTTCTTCATCTTCTTCATTGAAAGAAAGCTTCTCTTCATCAATGGTGGATTGATGAAAAGTGTGAGAAATCCAAAACTAAAGTCTACCCACTTTCTATTTCTTCATCCTCTACCTCTTTCCAAGTAGTAGAGTGTGTTTCCTTCACAAGTTTTCAAGACTTGGTGAAGGTGGAGCTCGATCTAGTGATGCTTCGACGTAGATCATCTTCGGCACGTCGTCGACGACCTAGCCCGTCCATTCTCCGATGAAGCCGACGCTAGAGCCCGGATTTGATTTGGACAGCGGAGAGGACCTCATCTTGGAGCCGTGGAGGTGGAGGACCGGATCTACAAAGGTTGTATTTCCGTATCTCTTAGTTAAGTGTTAACTAGTTTTCTTTATTCGCCTAAAATCTAGCAGACGATCCGTAGTCGGGTCTCTCGGCACCCATAAATTTTTATATTGGCATGTTCGATACCTTGTGAGACCACTATAGGGTGCCCAGGAACCTTTCAAGGGCTTCGTTGCAAAGAGTTTTCCCGTGAACAGAAAAAGAAGAAGAAGGAATATATAGAGGGAGATGAGCATAGCAAGGAGGCAGTGACGCGATTCGAGGAGTGAATAGTAATCGCAAGAGGTGAGAGAAAGGTGCGAGAGGAGAGAGAAAGAAGAGAGTGAGAGGAAGAGATTGCGCTCGGCGGAGAGAGAAAGAGAAGGAGAAAGAAAGAGAAGGAGACGTGGGGCCCAGCGAAGGATAAAAGGGTTCGTGATTGGCTGAAGGATAAAAAGAGAATGGAAAAGATTTTGGGGAGAACGAGAAAGGGAGAGACGTGGGGCCCAAGGGAGACAGAAGAGGATTTTGATTGGTGGGGAAAAATAAGAATTTGTTTAGGAAATGAATAGAAAAGATTTTCTCGTTTAAGCAAATGTAATTTCACTGGCTAGAAATATTTTATGATAGGTTGTAGAATATTTTAAACTGATTTAAAAAAAGATTTAGAATAATTAGGATTTGGCGGGAAGCAAAATATTTCAGAATTACGCCCGGGTCGGGTCCAAAAATTTGGATTTGAGATATGAAAATTATAGGCAACGACCACAAATTAAAATAAAGGATTTTGTAACAGAAATGCATACCCCCAAGAACGGACGCACGTACGTGCGCGTAGCCATCCAAACACGTCCGTTCCACTGAACGGGACGAGAACACGATGCAAGGACGCTACCACAGGGTTAGGGGTAAGAAGCAGGCCATGACATGTATTTTAAATTATTTTAAGTAACTTAAATGGTTTTATGCATGAATATGAAATGTTAGTGTAATCTATAATTAGGAAACAACGAGCTCAAGTAAACGGGTCGAATATAAGTAAACTACCATTTTGCAACAAAACATGATAAATTAACTAAATAATATAAACAACACATACTGTAACTGGAATTGGTATAACTGGACTCGGTTGTTACATAGCTGCTGGGTATTCATTTGTTGCATAGATAGATGAGTTAGTTTGGGGCAGTCGTATTATCATTTGACCAACGTCAGGGGTATGTACGGATGGGTTCAAATTAACAAGATAATGATGGGTAGAACTTGACATGTGACATATGGCATTTTGACCAGCGCCAAGGTCATAAGAGCATAGGGCAAAAATTTATATCAGGAATTTCTAAAGAAACTGAAATTTGCAAAGAGATGCATACCATTTGGAGTTTAATGAATGTTGGTAGGATTCCTTCAGCATTATCACACGATTTTATTTGGATCCCGATCCTACTGTGTGTATCTGCTACTCATCAGGAGATTCGTCACTTAACGATCAATGCTATAAACCAAGTAGGTGCCGAGAAAGGTGTCAGCGGGGCTACGCCCCCAGAGAAAAGAGGTTATTTAATTAAGGAACTTCGCGAAAGCGTTGGAAAACCTCCCTCGAAGTACCGACACCGGTCTGGCTGAACGGTTAAGAAAGTATTGTACGGTGAGAATAGTCCTGGCTAGTTCTTCTTTTTTGGTTTGAGGAGAGATTCGAGAAACAGTGGGAGCCATCCGGTTTAGATAAACTAAAAACCACTCTAAACTTGCAAGAGCATCATGCTAAAGTGTTCCCTTTCTCTCCTAATTGCAGCGACCCAGAACAGGACATGCCTTAAGTTACTATTAGAAAAAAATATATTGACACGGCCAAACTATAAAGATTGGCTGCGGAATGTCAAGATGGCTTTGACTTATGACAAATTGGGGTATGTCCCTACTACTAAGGCACCTGCTGTCCCTGGTCCTAAATCCAGTAATGCGGATAAGGAAATCCACAAGACCTGGGAGTTAGATTGTGCGAAGGCCAAGTGGATCGTGCTTGCCTCTATGAATAATGAACATCAGAGGAGGCACGATGATATGGATCTTGAATCCATATTTCTCCATACAAAGGATCTGTATGGAGAGCAATCTCGTATAGCAAGATACGAGACTCCGAAGAACTTGTTTCAGTCGAGGTTGGCCGTCGGATCTTCTGTAGGAGAACATGTCCTAAAGATGATTGGCTATATAGAAGAGCTCGCAGACCTCGGGACGACTTTGGAGAACGAGCTCTATACAGACTTGATTCTCCAGTCCCTTCCTTCCACCTACGCCCAGTTTATTCTGAATTTCAACATTCAAAGAAAAGAAGTTGAACTTCCAGAACTCCTTAACATGTTGAGGAGTGCAGAGGGCACCTTGCAGAAGGCAAGGGAAATACCCGCTATGTTTGTTCGCGGTGCTTCTTCTTCCGAGTCCAAGGCTAGGGCCAAAGGAAGGAAGAATAAGGCCGCTACCAAACCTAGAGGAGGTGTTAGTAAGGTGGGAGTCAAAGGAAAGAAAAAGATTGCGGTGCCAGTAGTGGCAAAGGACGAGTGCTTCCACTATCGTAGGAAAGGGCACTGGAAAAAAAAGATGGCAAAGCTTGGAATGCCAAGAACCAGGAACCGAAGCAAGCTGTGGCTTCGACTTTAGGTGTGTTTGTGATTGAAAATTGTCTGTCAATCAACTCTACTTCCTGGGTATTGGATACCGGATCAGGATCTCATATATGCAATTCATTGCAGGCACTGAGAAACCGTAGAGTGCTGAAGGTTGGTGATATGACCCTCCAAGTTGCTAACGGAGCTAGCGTGGGTGCTGTGTCCGTAAGGGATTATCACCTTGGATTGACGAGTGGACATATTTTGGTTTTACATAACTGTTTTTGTGTACCCAGTTTAACATGTGATATCATATCGGTTTCGTTGTTATCAAAAGAAGGTTATAATTTCACGTTTGTAAGCGATATGTTTAACATCCACCTTAATCTTGGTTTGATTGGGTCCGGTATACTAGATAACGGTATATATGTCTTAAACCAATTACAGATTTTCAATGTCCAGAACACACTAAAAAGAAAGTCTCCAGATATAAATAAGGCTTTCTTATGGCATTGTAGACTGGGTCACATCAATGAGACAAGGTTAACTAAGTTACATAGAGAAGGATATTTGGACCCGTTCGAATATCAATCTTATGCCACTTGTCAATCATGTCTCAAAGGAAAGATGACAAAGACTCCATTCACTGGACATGGAGTAAATGCGAGCGAACTCTTAGGACTCATACACAGCGATGTATGTGGTCCAATATCTACACATGCAAGAGGTGGTTTTTCCTTTTTCATTACTTTTACGGATGATTACTCTATGTACGGATTCATTTTCTTAATGTAACATAAATCCGAGGCTTTTGAGAAATTCCAAGAATATAAGAATGAAATAGAAAACCAAACCGGCAAAAGTATCAAGATACTGAGATCTGATCGAGGTGGTGAATACTTAAGTGCCGAGTTCCTAGGTTACCTAAAAGAGAAAGGAATTCTCTCTCAGCTTACTCATCCATACACTCCACAGCATAACGGTGTATCAGAGAGACAGAATCAAACCCTATTGGATATGGTACGTTCCATGATGAGTAATGCTGAGTTACCGCGATCTTTCTGAGGGTTATGCGCTAGAATCAGCAACATATCTTTTGAACAGGGCTCCTACCAAGACTGTGCCTACCACGCCATATCAGATGTGGAGTGGGAAGAAACCCTATCTTCAGTATTTGAAGATATGGGGATGTCCAGCTTTTGTAAAAAAGCAGCATGCGGACAAACTCGAGGCACGATCAGTACAGTGTAAGTTTGTGGGATATCCAAAGAACTCTAAGGGGTATTATTTCTATTACGCAGAGGAACAAAAGGTTTTTGTTTCTCGTAATGCCCATTTTCTAGAACAATAGTTTTTAGAAAAGGAAACAAGTGGGAGCGAAATAGAACTGGAAGAAATTCCAGAACCACAAACTACTACTGAAAGTTTGGTAGAACCGGTAGTTCAAGAAGAACAGGACATTTCCGCACCCCTCCGCAGGAGTAGTAGGCCGTCTCATCCGCCTGAGAGATACTACGGTTTTCTCATAGATGGGGATAGAGAGGATTGCGTCATTGATGATGATGAATCTACTAGCTTCCGGCAGGCTATCCAGAGCGGCGACTCGGTACGATGGCTAGATGCAATGCGGACCGAAATGGAGTCCATGTACACCAACAAAGTATGGACTTTGGACTTTGCTCCAGATGGGGTAAAACCCATAGGATGCAATTGGATCTTTAAGAAAGAGATTGGTGTAGATGGAAAGGTGGAAACCTTTAAGGCTAGACTTGTTGCAAAGGGGTTTTGTCAAAGACCTGGTTTGGACTATGACGAAACTTTTTCTCCAGTGGCTATGCTCAAATCCATTCGGGTCCTTCTTGCCATTGCTGCCTTCCATGATTATAAGATCTGGCAGATGGACGTAAAGACGGCTTTTCAAAATGGTAATTTGGAAGATTGCGTCTATATGGATCAGCCTGAAGGTTTCAATCAGAGTGGAAGCAGCGGGAAAGTGTGCAAGTTGCTTAAGTCCATTTATGGACTAAAGCAGGCATCGCAGAGTTGGAACATCTGTTTTGATGAAACGGTCAAAGAATATGACTTTATCAAAAATCCAGATGAACCGTGTATATATAGTAAAATTGTAGCACGGACTGTCGTATTCCTCGTCTTGTACGTGGATGACATGCTCTTGATAGGAAATGGCATTCCCACGCTACAATCTATCAAAGGATTCTTGTCACATAGGTTCTCTATGAAAGACCTGGGTGATGCCTCTTGCATTCTGGGGATCCGGATCTATCGTGATAGATCCAAGAGGATGTTGGGACTTTCGCAGTCCAGGTATATCAACACTATACTGAAAAGATTCAGTATGGAAGATTCTAAGCGCGGTAATCTGCCGGCTTGTCACGGAATCACCCTCTCCAAAGAGATGTCTCCCAACACTAATTTGGAAAGGGATCGCATGTCTATTATACCCTACACATCTGCGGTAGGCTCTATAATGTATGCGATGTTGTGCACCAGACCAGATGTAGCTTACGCACTAAGCGTGGTAAGACGGTATCAGTCAGACCCAGGGGAGAAGCACTGGATAGCAGTAAAGAACATTCTCAAGTACCTGAGAAGGACTAAGGAGATGTTCCCGGTTTACGGAGGAAAAGACCTCAAGATCAAGGCCTTTGCTGATTCCAGCTTCCAGAGTGATAAGGATGACTCCAAGTCCATGTCAGGTTATGTCTTTACCCTCAATAGAGGGGCGGTGTGCCGGAAGAGTTCCAAGCAGGACACCATTGCTGACTCGACGATGGAAGCAGAGTATATCGCTGCTTGTGATGCCTCAAAAGAAGCGGTCTGGATGAAGAAGTTCCTAACAGAACTTCAGGTGGTTCCTACCATTGTTGATCCAATACCGCTGTATTGTGACAACAACGGAGCTATAGCTTTAGCGAAGGAACCCAGGACCCATCAGAAGTCCAGACACATCCTAAGGCGGTATCACCTGATTAGGGAGATCATAGATCGCCGGAAGATCGAGGTCCGGAGAGTTGCTACAGAGGAGAACACTGCTGATCCATTCACAAAGGCCTTACCTCAGATTCTGTTCGAGAGGCAACTCGAGATGATCGGTCTTCAATATGCCAGTACATGGTGTAGGGTTCCTAGGCACTCTTGTGAAGGTTCATAAGGCATCAAACATGCCCGGATAAAATTTTAGACGTGCCGAACAACCCAAAGCCGGGATCTTTGCTAGATTATTAGGGTTTAACATGCAAGAAGATAACTTTTATCTAAGTGTGAGGGATTACAACCTTTGTAGTCCGCTCCTTCACTTCACAAGCTCCGAGTAGAAGTCCCTTTGCCGCGATCCACGATCTCCCGGACTCATGAGAGGCTCCACGACTCGAACGATCCATGCTAGCTCGAAGTATTCCAAATCTCCGATGATCTACCTTGAAGTTGCAAAGACTCAAGCTTTCTCACTCAAAAGAGATGAACACACTAATCCCATGGGCTAGATGAGATGAGGATGAGAGAGTAGTAATTTTGCTTTCTTTTTATATCATTTTCTCATATTTATTCATCACTTAAAGATTTTCTAGCAAGCGTTTCAAGAGAGAAGAAGATGATAATGGAAAATCAATAATCATCTTAATCCTTTTGTGATGAATAGAATATAAACTATATGATTGAATTGTAAACCATGGTCAAGGATGAGTGGTCAAGATTTAGTAGAGAAATAACTAGAGTTAGGGTTTGGTTGAGTTAAAGAATGTGTCATCCATAATATCTTAAGAATGACAAAAGCAAAAACTTCTAGAAGATGCATGAAGCATCTAACCCAAAACAAACCCTAACCTCAATTAATCATCCTTAAACATGTTTAACAATTAATCATATCATGTCACAATAATATATATCACATATTTATTATATATTTGCAACAAAAGAAAATAATACAATTAACATATATCGCATATATATCAATGTATCATCCAGTGAGAAAATGAAATAATAAAGCTAGCCATTATTAGATAATGTAATAATATATCATATATATATTATTATACATTAAATCATCGAATCAACACTTGATCCGACGATCCGGCTATATCGAATATTACCGACTAATATATCATGTACCGATTCATCGAATCAACACTTGATCCGATGTCCCGGTTCATTTCTAAATCGCGAGAATATAATACGGTATCCCATATCGCATTATTCTCGTTCCTGCGCATATCACATATGTGCCACTACTCCGTTTCGCCTGAGCCAAGAAACCTCTGTGTAGGACTCTAAAGAATCGTCAATACGCCGGTAGCAGGTGATGATCATATCAAACACCCACAAGCTGCAAGCGGTCAGCTAAACGTAACAGCCACCCAGGTATTGAGAGATCAGAAGATTAACAAGCTAGCCTGTGCGTTCTCCTGTGAATCCAACCAGTAACACTCCCGTACAGTCCGGTCTGTTCGTCTGATATGTCGCATATCAAGTCTAGGGGTGGTATACGTCAGACCCCAGTAACCGATAAGTCGTGTCGATGTGTGGCTCATAACGGGTCGAGAAACTACTAGTAACACTTACCAGTAAATCTTTATATCAGCCCTGGCCAGGGACTTCCAGTTATAGCCAATCGAACACAGCACAAAATCAACTCCCTATACCGGGAGAGACGAATCCCCTCCTATCGCTCATTGCCTCCATGTGATTCGGGACTGTACCCAAAAGCCACCGTTTTGCACGCCCTCTTGGACGTGGTAAGGTGGAAATCAAAGCACAGTGGGAATCACACAAGACTCTATGACGATCTTGGGTCTTCAGACTACCCTGTACCTGTGTCACCGGAGAATTGCCATCTAACGTGTGGTATAACACCATCTGGGAGTTCTCGGCGAGTCCGTTCAGTGTACCCAGTCTTCACTGAGCACCCGTACACCATCTCTGATGTCTAACACCGATGGATATGGGATCATCCATCGCCCATCATATGGGTCAAGATGCGTATACGCTAGTCTACTCTGGTGTATCGATGCCCTGTCTCGATATACCCTCGACTAGGAACAGTTATAGGATGTACTCATCGACTACCGCGGCCCCACTAGTATGATCTCATCATAGTCGCAGTAGCCGAGTACAAACCCTAAGGGCTTTATCAATATGTGAGAGTAAAACAGTAAACCAATGCAAGTCAACATGTTAAGATAAAGTGAAACCAAATAGCATACTATCATGACGAGCAAGAAAGTCATCTCTATATATAACCAAGCATCCATTATAATATACATCATATGTACAACAATGGCCTCTAGGGCATATACATAACTAACAATCTCCCACTTGCACTAAGGCCAGCTGTTGTAGTATCTCATACCTAGCATCCCGAATAATCTCTCAAACTGTATCTGGGGAATAGCCTTCGTGAATGGATTCGTAGTGTTGTCCTTCGTATCTACTCTCCTGACCTCGATCTCCCGGCGATCAACTATCTCCCTGATCAGGTGATATCGCCTCAGAATATGTCTGGACTTTTGATGGGATCTGGGTTCCTCGGCTAATGCCACAGCTCCATTGTTATCGCAATACAGAGGTATTGGATGCTCAATGGATGGAACCACACCAAGTTCATTAATGAACTTCTTGATCCAGACAGCCTCTTTGGCAGCATCGTTGGCAGTGATGTATTCAGCCTCCATCGTCGAGTCTGCAACGGTATCCTGTTTGGAACTCTTCCAACATACCGCCCCTCCATTGAGGGTAATGACAAAACCCGAATGCGACTTAGAGTCGTCCTTATCACTTTGGAAGCTGGAATCGGTAAAGGACTCGACCTGGAGTTCTCCATTACCATACACCAAGAACATCTCCTTAGTCCTTCGTAAGTACTTGAGAATGTTCTTCACTGCTGTCCAATGACTCTCTCCTGGATCTGCTTGATACCGACTCACTACACTTAGTGAGTATGCTACATCGGGTCTGGTACACAGCATCGCATACATGATAGAGCCTACTGCCGAAGCATAGGGTATCCCTTGCATGCGAGCTCTCTCCAAATCAGTCTTGGGAGACATCTCTTTGGAGAGAGTGAGTCCAGAGATCGTGGGTTGGTTCCCATGCTTGGATTCTTCCATACTAAACCACTTTAGTATGGTGTCAATGTACCTGGATTGGGACAATCCCAATATCCGTTTAGATCTATCTCTATAGATCATGATTCCCAATATGCAGGAGGCATCACCTAGATCTTTCATTGAGAATCTCTGCGATAAGAAGAGCTTGACTGATTGCAGCATAGGAATCTCATTTCCTATCAAGAGTATGTCATCCACGTACAATACGAGGAAGACAACCTTACCCTCTGCTACCTTCTTATAGATACAAGGTTCATCTATATTTTTGATGAAGTCAAACTCTTTGACTACAACATCAAAACAGATGTTCCAACTCCGCGATGCTTGCTTTAACCCATAAATGGATTTAAGCAGCTTGCACACCTTCCCGCTGCTCCCACTATCTACGAAGCCCTCTGGCTGAGTCATGTACACGCACTCTTCTAAATCACCGTTTAGAAAGGCGGTCTTAACATCCATTTGCCAGATTTCGTAGTCATGGTATGCAGCAATGGCAAGTAAGATCCGGATGGACTTAAGCATAGCTACTGGAGAAAAGGTTTCGTCATAGTCCACACCTGGTCTTTGACGAAATCCCTTTGCTACAAGTCTAGCTTTGAAAGTCTCAACCTTTCCATCTACACCAAATTTACTTTTAAAAATCCACTTGCTCCCAATGGGTTTTACCCCTTCAGGAGCATTTTCCAAAATCCATACTTTATTGGTGTACATGGATTCCATCTCAGATCGCATTGCATCCAGCCATTTCACAGAGTCACCACTCGTGATGGCCTGCTCGAAGCTAGTCGGGTCATCATCATCTATGATGCAATCCTCGCTTCCACCATCAATGAGAAAACCGTAGTATCTCTCAGGTGGACGAGAAACCCTACTAGATCGGCGGAGAGGCTGGGGTTCGTCGGGTACTACTGAATCCTCTGGTTCAACCAAGTCTTCTGTTATAGTTTGTGTTGCTGGAACCTCTTCCAGTTCTACCTCAATGCTGCTATTCTATTTCATAAGAAAACCTTTTTCTAAGAAAGTAGCATGTCGTGAAACAAACACCTTTTGTTCCTCAGGGTGGTAGAAGATATACTCCTGTGAGTTTTTGGGATATCCTACAAACTTACATAAGACTGATCTTGCCTCGAGTTTGTCCGGATTTTGTCTTTTGAAATAGGCCAGACAACCCCATATCTTAATGTAATTAAGATGTGGTCTCTTCCCTTTCCATATCTCATATGGAGTGGTAGGCACAGATTTGGTAGGAACTCTATTCAATAGGTCTATGGCTGTCTCAAGCGCATATCCCCAAAAGGAAATAGGTAACTCAGCTGTACTCATCATCGAGCGCACCATATCTAATAGGGTGCGATTCCTCCGCTCAGATACACCGTTGTGCTGTGGTGTATAAGGAGGAGTAAGCTGAGAGAGAATCCCATTCTCTTTTAGATAATCTAGGAACTCACTGCTTAAGTATTCACCTCCTCGATCAGATCGAAGAATCTTAATACTTTTGCCCGTTTGATTCTCTACTTCGTGCTTATATTCTCTGAATTTCTCAAAAGCTTCAGACTTGTGTTTCATCAGGAACACATATCCGAATCTTGAGAGATCGTTAGTGAATGTAATGAAGTAGGAAGAACCGTTCCTGGCATGCGTAGACATAGGACCGCATACATCACTATGTACCAGTCCTAAGAGTTCGGTAACTCTTTCTCCGTGTCCACTAAACGGAGCTTTGGTCATCTTTCCTTTGAGACATGAATGGCAAGTATCATAAGATGATAATTCGAACGAATTCAAATAACCATCTCTATGTAACTTAGCCAGTCGTGTCGCATTGATATGACCAAGTCTACAATGCCACAAGTAGGATTCGTTCACATCTGAACTTTTCCTCTTGTGTGTGTTTTGTATATTCAGGACTGTATTCTGATTTAGAATGAATTTGCCATTATGTAACGAGCCTGATGCAATCAACTTTTGATCTAGGAATGTGTTCATAACATTATCCTGTACTACAAAATTATATCCCTCTTTACTCAATAAAGAAACTGATATAATGTTGCACATCATGTTCGGTATATAATAGAACTCATTTAGAATCAGTGTATTACGACTTGGTAATACTAGGTGATATTCGCCAACTGCTTTGGCTGCAACATTTGCACCGTTCCCTACTAGAACGGAATGATCATCCTTTCCCAGTTCTCTACCTTTACGTAGCCCATGTAACTGTTTACATATGTGGGATCCTGATCCGGTATCTAATACCCAGGACATAGGGTGAACTGAGAAACAGTTCTCAATAACTAACACACCCGAAGAAGATACATCAACATGCATGTTCTTTTGGGCGGCGTGAGAATCTAGATATTCTGCTGTTTCCTGTTCAGTCTTATAACTCTTATAAGAAAGAATGGGTCTAATGTTCCCTTGCTCAGTACAATAATCGGGTTCGGTCAATACATCCATATTATTATCTTGATTATGGCATGACATGGTCGCTACCTGGAGAGAGAGAGAAGAAAACTCTTTAGCGTATGCTCTTGCAAGATTAGATTGGTTATTATCTTATCTAATCAGGATGTCTCCCACTGTTTTTATCAAATCTACCTTAAAACCCTAAAAGGTAAGATTAGCCGGGATTAATTACACCCTACAATTTCGTCAATCTTTCAGCCAGATCAGTGTCGGTACTTTGAGGGAGGTTCCCCGTGCTTTCGCACGGACCTAATTAAAGTAAACCTCATTTTCCCAGAGGCGTAACCCCGTTAACACTTTTCTAGACACCTACCTGAATGACTAATTGTCCTGTGTAAACTCTCCCAGGAGTAACTCTTACTCACAGTGGGTATCAGGATCCAACTATCTCATAGGAGGTATGCAATCTCATTGCAAATTTCAACGCTTGAAATTCCCGATAAAGCTTTTACCCCTAGTGTGCTATGACCTTGACGCATGCCAAACAACCCATAGTCCACTAGTCAAGTTCAACCCGTACATTTCGTGATTGAATTAAACCCACCCGTACGACCCTTGACGCATGCCAAACAATGCCGCATGAATACCCTAATCCAATCGCATCTCATGCTACAGATAAGTAATAATCAGCTACCGTACACTACGCCTTGACGCATGCCAAACTACCGCAGCACGAATACTAAATATTACTTATCTGAAATGACGGAGGGCTACGCAGGTTTTTCTGAAAACCTTGAGCGTATTGAACTTGATATCGTCGTAGAATCATGTATTTTTGAAAGGGAGTGTTTTTGAGGCTTTACTTAATTTCGCTAAAGGGGTCACTCCCGGTGAAGGGATCGTCGGCCCTTTCCTCATCGAATAAGGTGCAGGATATATCACATATACCGCTGTGCAAAGAAAAATACTAAAAGCAATCAAAATACAAACCGCGTTTTGTAGCATCTGCCAGTTTTGCTAAAGGGGTCACTCCCGGTGATGGGATCGTCGGCCCTTTCCTCATCGAATAAGGTGCAGGATATATCATATATATCATTGTGCAAAACAAAACTGTAGCTACCCTTTTTATAAAGTTTTTGATTCTACAACATCTTTAGGTTTCTTTTCTTTTATTAATCTCATTAATAAAAATCCCATCAGCTTATGCTTCCTAAGCATCACAGAAGAAACGAAAGCAGTAATATTTATATATCAGCATATATATAGTATAAGCATTCGTCTCAGGCAGTAATATGATCTCATCACAGAACATTGCAGCAGAAGAACATATATGAAATATTGGATATACTAGGACGTCTGTGTTTTCAATATGAGCCTGTATAAAACACGGATTCCACGGTCGCGACGAATAGCCAAACCCACATCCCAAGACCCCTACGAGAGCGGAAAGTAACACTGCCAATTCTAGGGTTAGGAGACCCGGTCTCGACTCCTCGAGATGGCCTCCCACTGTACCCTAGAACCCGGTTACTTGTGCTCCCCTTCTTGGGTCTACCTAATGCGGAAAAGTAAATAATATACACTGGTGACAACAACCGCAACCTGGAAGTGCCCCAAATAAAAGAATATTACATTACAAATGAATTTTACATGAATGAAAATAAAAACCCTCATCTCACATAAAACCCCCGGCTATTCAGAACACGACGATCCAATATAATATATCACAGCAACATATAATATCTCATATCATCAACGTAAGTAAATATGCGCATCCCAATTGTCGTTGACATATAGCAACGAAACCGGCGATATCACATATTACACTTACGGTCACAGAAAAGAAAGTGTAAAACTACAACATTTGGAATCCACAATCACTTTAGAAATCGTAAATCCGAAATATCACATACTTCGCATTTCATGCCTAACTCTATGAATTCCACATATTTTATCACATTCCAGATAAATAGACAATATTAAACTTTTCGAACAGATAATCAAACACCCAAAACTTCACAAAGTGTTCAACTCTTGAGCGGAGTTCAAATAATCCCAGAATATGTCACAGTACCGGTGATCCAGCCGTAGAAGGGTCAAGCCAACGCCTCATATGTGGCACGCCGTACTGCCCCAAACCCGAAGGTTCAAAAGGCAGTTCAAGACGGTCACATAATCGAGTTAAGGTTTGTTGTCTTCTAGAGGGTCCACCGCTTAACTTGTACAATTTTTCCGAAAGATTTAAACCCGGAAAAAAATTTCAACACTTGAAAGTTTGCCGTACCGGGAAACAGTGAGTTAATGATATCCGTTCAACTAGTTTAACAGTTTCTAAATATCCGGAAAGAAATACGAATTTAAAATTTCGATCGAGTCTACTATTACAAAACAAACCCCAAAATTTTCAACACCTGAAACAGATTAAAAATACCCAGAAAACTCAACAAGTACCTACGGTTATTACCAGGAAGCCACGTGTCGCCAATCGATCAATCCGCCGCGGAACCGCCGCGCAAGCAAGCTTGCGCTGCGGTTCCGCCGCCGTTTGATCGAATTGGGGGCTCGGACTTCTTGGTAATTCTTAGAATTCCCTGCTGATTTTTTTTTACATATTTTTAATTCAGAAAAATCCCAAAATTTAAAAAATTTCCAGAGAGGGGTCTTTTTGCGTCGTTTCGGGTTCGATCGGAGTTTTAACTTCGTAAACACATCGCCTAATGCTCTAGCTAGGCTCTGATACCACTGTAGGGTTCCTAGGCACTCTTGTGAAGGTTCATAAGGCATCAAACATGCCCGGATAAAATTTTAGACGTGCCGAACAACCCAAAGCCGGGATCTTTGCTAGATTATTAGGGTTTAACATGCAAGAAGATAACTTTATCTAAGTGTGAGGGATTACAACCTTTGTAGTCCGCTCCTTCACTTCACAAGCTCCGAGTAGAAGTCCCTTTGCCGCGATCCACGATCTCCCGGACTCATGAGAGGCTCCATGACTCGAACGATCCATGCTAGCTCGAAGTATTCCAAATCTCCGATGATCTACCTTGAAGTTGCAAAGACTCAAGCTTTCTCACTCAAAAGAGATGAATACACTAATCCCATGGGCTAGATGAGATGAGGATGAGAGAGTAGTAATTTTGCTTTCTTTTTATATCATTTTCTCATATTTATTCATCACTTAAAGATTTTCTAGCAAGCTTTTCAAGAGAGAAGAAGATGATAATGGAAAATCAATAATCATCTTAATCCTTTTGTGATGAATAGAATATAAACTATATGATTGAATTGTAAACCATGGTCAAGGATGAGTGGTCAAGATTTAGTAGAGAAATAACTAGAGTTAGGGTTTGGTTGAGTTAAAGAATGTGTCATCCATAATATCTTAAAAATGACAAAAGCAAAAACTTCTAGAAGATGCATGAAGCATCTAACCCAAAACAAACCCTAACCACAATTAATCATCCTTAAACATGTTTAACAATTAATCATATCATGTCACAATAATATATATCACATATATATTATATATTTGCAACAAAAGAAAATAATACAATTAACATATATCGCATATATATCAATGTATCATCCAGTGAGAAAATGAAATATTAAAGCGAGCCATTATTAGATAATGTAATAATATATCATATATATATTATTATACATTAAATCATCGAATCAACACTTGATCCGACGATCCGGCTATATCGAATATTACCGACTAATATATCATGTACAGATTCATCGAATCAACACTTGATCCGATGTCCCGGTTCATTTCTAAATCGCGAGAATATAATACGGTATCCCATATCGCATTATTCTCGTTCCTGCGCATATCACATATGTGCCACTACTCCGTTTCGCCTGAGCCAAGAAACCTCTGTGTAGGACTCTAAAGAATCGTCAATACGCCGGTAGCATGTGATGATCATATCAAACACCCACAAGCTGCAAGCGGTCAGCTAAACGTAACAGCCACCCAGGTATTGAGCGATCAGAAGATTAACAAGCTAGCCTGTGCGCTCTCCTGTGAATCCAACCAGTAACACTCCCGTACAGTCCGGTCTGTTCGTCTGATATGTCGCATATCAAGTCTAGGGGTGGTATACGTCAAACCCCAGTAACCGATAAGTCGTGTCGATGTGTGGCTCATAACGGGTCGAGAAACTACTAGTAACACTTACCAGTAAATCTCTATATCAGCCCTGGCCAGGGACTTCCAGTTATAGCCAATCGAACACAGCACAACATCAACTCCCTATACCGGGAGAGACGAATCCCCTCCTATCGCTCATTGCCTCCATGTGATTCGGGACTGTACCCAAAAGCCACCTTTTTGCACGCCCTCTTGGACGTGGTAAGGTGGAAATCAAAGCACAGTGGGAACCATACAAGACTCTATGACGATCTCGGGTCAACAGACTACTCTGTACCAGTGTCACCGGAGAACTGCCATCTGACGTGTGGTATAACACCATCTGGGAGTTCTCGGCGAGTCCGTTCAGTGTACCCAGTCTTCACTGAGCACCCGTACACCATCTCTGATGTCTAACACCGATGGATATGGGATCATCCATCGCCCATCATATGGGTCAAGATGCGAATACGCTAGTTTACTCTGGTGTATCGATGCCCTGTCTCGATATACCCTCGACTAGGAACAGTTATAGGATGTACTCATCGACTACCGCGGCCCCACTAGTATGATCTCATCATAGTCGCAGTAGTCGAGTACAAACCCTAAGGGCTTTATCAACATGTGAGAGTAAAACAGTAAACCAATGCAAGTCAACATGTTAAGATAAAGTGAAACCAAATAGCATACTATCATGACGAGCAAGAAAGTCATCTCTATATATAACCAAGCATCCATTATAATATACATCATATATACAACAATGGCCTCTAGGGCATATACATAACTAACACATGGCCCTAGTGCAAGTGGGAGATTGTTAGTGTATATGTCCTAGGGGCCATTATTGTATCATACTGGCTTGTATATTACTTAATGGAAGCTTGGGATATTCACAGTTATATTAACAGTGTTGCTAAACATAGTAGTATGCTACTTGGTTTATATCTATCTTAATATGTGTGTACGTATTGATAGAGCCCTTAGGATCTTGCTTGACTATCAGCGTTGTGATGGCAGTCACACTAGTGGGGGTTGGGTAGTCTACAAGCACATCCTTTTCAGGTCCCTAGTCATAGGATTATCGAGACAGGGCATCGATACACCGGAGTAGACTAGTGTGTACGCTGTTAGTTATATGTATGCCCTAGAGGCCATTACTGTACATACGATGTATATTATAGTGGATGCTAGGACATATATAGGGAGGACTTTCTTGCTCGACATGATAGTATGCTATCTGGTTGTACTTTATCTTAACATGTACTTTGATTGTCTCTATATTACATGTTGATAAAGCCCTTAGGATCTGTACTCGACTACTGGGACTATGATGAGATCATACTAGTGGGGCCACGGTAGTCGACGAGTACATCCTATAACTGTTCCTAGTCGAGGGTGTATCGAGAAAGGGCATCGATGCACCAGAGTAGACTAGCGTATACGCATCTTGACCCATATGATGGGCGATGGATGATCCCATATCCATCGGTGTTTGACATCAAGGATGGTGTACGGGTGCTCAGTGGAGACTGGGTACACTGGACGGACTCGCCGAGAACTCCCAGATGGTATTATACCATACGTCAGATGGCAGTTCTCCGGTGACACTGGTACAGAGTAGTCTGTTGACCCGAGATCATCATAGAGTCTTGTGTGGTTCCCACTGTGCTTTGATTTCCATCATACCACGTCCAAGAGGGCGTGCAAAAAGGTGGCTTTTGGGTACAGTCCCGAATCACATGGAGGCAATGAGCGATAGGAGGGGATTCGTCTCTCCCGGTATAGGGAGTTGATGTTGTGCTGTGTTCGATTGGCTATAACCGGAAATCCCTGGCCAGGGTTGCTGAGATTTACTGGTAAGTGTTATCAGTAGTTTCTCGAACTGTTATAGACCTCATATCGACACGACTTATCAAGCTACTGGGGTCTGACGTTTACCACCCCTAGGCGAGATATGCGACATATCAGACGACGAGACTGGACTGTACGGGAGTGTCACTATTTGGATTCACAGGAGAAGTTACAGGCTTGCTTGTTGATCTTCTGAGCGCTCAATACCTGGGTAGCAGTTACGTTTAGCTGACCTCTTGCAGCTTGTAGGTGTTTGATATGATCATCACCTACTGCCGGCGTATTGACGATTCTTTAGAGTCCTACACAGAGGTTTCTTGACTCAGGCAAAACGAAGTAGGAGCACATATGTGATATGTGCGGGACCGAGGATAATGCGATATGTGATACCGTATTCTATTCTCGCGATATTTGATATCAGCCGGGTCATCGGATCAAGTGTTGATTCGGTGAATCGGTACGGATAAATATTAGTCGGTTATATGCGATATAGCCGGATTGTCGGATCAAGTGTTGATTCGATAATTTAATGTATAATAATATATATGATATATTAAAAGACATTAACTAATATTTGCTCACTAAAAGATTCTTTTTCTCACCCGGGTAATACATTGATATATATGCGATATATGTTAATTGTATTATTTTATTTTGTTACAATAAATATTGTATATGTGATATATAATATTGTAACATATTATAATTATTAATGCAACATGATTAGAGGAGTTTAAACATGATTAGGGTTTGGATTAGGGTTAAACCTTCTAGTTGATTCTAGAAGCTTTACTTTGTCATGATAAAGATATTTGTGTTGATCTTTATCCATGACTCACACTTAACCCAACCCAAACCCTAACCCTAGTAAACTCTCTACAATGGTTAAGTGAACCATGGTTGCATAAATGATTATGATAAAATTC
Source organism: Agapanthus africanus (assembly GCA_030015575.1). NCBI lineage: Eukaryota > Viridiplantae > Streptophyta > Magnoliopsida > Asparagales > Amaryllidaceae > Agapanthus > Agapanthus africanus. The sequence goes on from JASDDO010000008.1 coordinate 216,749,274, forward strand.
TTTCTATTCATCACAAATGATGAATCTTCTTCTTCCTCCTTCATTCTTCCATGAAAAAGCTTGCTTGATTTTTCAAAGGTGATGAATAATTGTGAGAAAAAGATAAATAAATAGAGCAAAAATCCTACTTCATCATCCTCATCTTCCCTTGCCATTTAGATGAGGGTGTTCACATCATTTCATGAGTGTTAGCTTGTGTTAAAGAAACTTCGAGGTAGATCATCTTAGTATCGAAGATCGGAAGCAAAGGTTGCGTCTTTCTCTTCGTGGAACCTCTCGAGAGTCTGGATCCCGATGATCGCAGCGAAGGGACCACAACACGGAGCATATGAAGTGAAGGACCGGATCTACAAAGGTTGTGATCCCTCTCACTTAGTGTTAAATTGTTTAGCATGCTAGTTATCGCCTAATCTCTAGTTTAAAGTTCCGTATTCGGGTCGTTCGGCACGGCTAAATTTTTAATCGGGCATGGTTGATGCCTCGTAGACCCTTGTGCGCGTGCCTAGCAACCCTACAGTGGTATCAGAGCTACTAGGCATTGATGTCGACCTATGGGGGGTTCTCACTGTGTGACAGTGTGGCGAAGCATAGGCTCTTACCCCCAGGGTGTCCCGAGACCGGAAGGTGTTCCGGTGGGTTGTAGTCCTCGCGAGGGGGCATGCGTAAAAAGTAGCGGCTGAGGGACCCGTTGGTGCCACGGCGACCCCATTGGATGGGTTGGCTGCCTGACCTACAGTGGTATCAGAGCCAAGCTAGAGCTTTAGGCGAAGTCTAGACGAAGTTTAAAGTCCGATCGAACCCGGAAAACCCGAAACCCAAAACTCAAAATTGCTCTCTGGAAATTTTCAAAAAACTGGGATTTTTCCAAATTAAAAATATCCAAAAATTACAGCAGGTAATTATAAGAATTACTGTGAAGCACGTGAGCACAATTCGACAAATGTAGCGCGGAACCGCGGCCCCACCCCAGCATGCGCGGCGGTTCCGCGGCCACGTGATCGATTCATGGCACGTGCGTTTCACAGTAACTCCTATTTTTTAATGTTGTATTTTCTGGAAATTTTTATTTTTATTATTCAACTGTTGAATTATCTGGGTTGTATTGGGGACTTAAAGATTTGATCGGATATTATAACTTTGTTTAGTTTTGTCCGGATAAATTTTAGAAACTGTTAAAAAGTTCGAACGGATATCAATAACTCACTTTTTCCCCTGTCGGAAAATTTTTCAAAAGTTGGATTTTTTCTCGTGTTTAAGAATATTCTAAGTCGTGCAAGTAACTCGATGGACCCTCTAGAAGACAACAAACCTTAACTCGATTATGTGACCGTCTTGAACTGCCCTTTGAACCTTAGGGTTTGGGGCAGTACGGCGTGCCACATGTGAGGCGTTGGCTTGACCCTTCTACGGCTGGACCATTGGTACTGTGGCATGTAATGGATGTTTTTAAACCGTTTTCAAGTGTTGAAATATATTGGGGAAATCTTGGGTGCTTGATGATTCGATCGGAAAGTTTAACTTTTTCTATTTATCTGGAATATGATACAATAATTGGAATCCACAGGTAGTTATGAGATAACTAATTTGAATATTATAAACATAGCAGTTTAGTCTCAGATGATCGGTTGCCACGGAATTTTGATGCGATCAAAAGTCCGTCGCAATCACGTAGCGTACGCGGATACTCACCGGGTAAACTTAATAGACAGCTACGCCCCATAGCCCCAACCAAGTGACTGTAGGAGAACCCCGTCGCCGAAAGCATCCGTTCGGGTGCTCGCGGCAGCGGTATTCCGCCTTAGTGCACTTCGTCGACGGTATCGGGGGTGCGGCCGTCTACTAAAGTTTGCGACGAGCATTCGATCAGGACATCGGGAATCTTGTTGAATTGGCCGACTTGATATTGAAAAGAGTTTTCGATAAATGAGACTAAAATGCGGGGTTTATAATTGTTAGGCATGCAATGTCTAAGGAATTCATTTGGTTAGGCATGCGATGTCTAAATAGGTTGCGGATTCCAACTGTTGTAGTTTTACACTTTCTTTTCTGTAACCGTAAGCGTAGTATGTGGTGTATCGCCGGCTTCGTTGCTATACATCAACGACAATCGGGATACGCATACTTGCTTACGTTGATGATATGTGATATTATGTGTTGCTGTGATATGTTATATTGGATCGTCGCGTTTTGAATAGCCGGGGGTTTTATGTGAGATGAGAGTTTTTCTTTTTCATTCATGTAAAATTCATTTGTATGTAATATTCTTTTCTTGGGGCACTTCCAGGTAGCGGAAGATGTCACCGTTGTATATTATTTACTTTTCCGCATTAGGTAGACCCAAGGCGGGGAGCACAAGTAACCGGGTTCTAGGGTCCAGTGAGAGACCATCTCGAGGAGTCGAGACCGGGTCTCCTAACCCTAGAATTGGCAGTGTTACTTGCCGCTCTCGTAGGGGTCTAGGGATATGGGTTTGGCTATTCATCGCGACCGTGGAATCCGTGTTTTATACAGGCTCGTATTGAAAACACGGACGTCCTAGTATATCCAATATTTCATATATGTTCTTCTGCTGCAATGTTCTGTGATGAGATCATATTACTGCCTGAGACGAATGTTTATATTATATATATGAGATATATGTTATATTGCAGATTTCGTTTCAAAAGAGATGCTTATGAAGCATATTAAAATGGGACTTCATTAATGAGATTAATGAAATGAATGAAACCTAAGATGTTGTAGAAACTTGTTTATAAAAACCGGTAGCTCTAGTTCTTGCTTTGCATAGCGGTGTTCCTTGTAGAACATCCAGCACCTTATTCGATAAGGAAAGGACCGAGATCCCTTCGCCGGGATTGACTCCTTTAGCAATAACTGGCAGATGCTACAAACTCGGTTTGTCTTTTGATTGCTACTATAGTTTTTGCTTTGCACAGCGGTATATATGATATATCCTGCACCTTATTCGATGAGGAAAGGGCCGACGATCCCTTCACCGGGAGTGACCCCTTTAGCAAAACTAGAAAAGCCTAAAAAACATTCCATTTAAAATCACTCGATTCTACAACGATATAAAGTTCATTACGCAAAGGGTTTTCTTAAAAACCTGTCGTAGCCCTCCGTCATTTCAAATAAGTAATAGTTAGTATTCGTGCTACGTTTGTTGACTCAGTCAAGGCGTAGTGTGCGGTAGCTGATTAGTGCTTATCTGCAAAGCATATGATGCGATTGGATTAGGGTAGTCGTGCGGCCTTGTTGACTAAGTCAAGGGTCGTGCGGGTGGGTTTAATTCAATCGGGAAATGATGGGTTGAACTTTACATGCGGTCTATGGTTTGTTGACTCAGTCAAGGTCATAGATCGCTTGGGGTAAAATATTATTGGGAATTTCAAGAGTTGAAATTTAAAATGAGATTGCATACCTTCTATTAGATAGTTGGATCCCGATACCCGCTGCGAGTAAGAGTTACTCCTGGGAGAGTTTTACACATTACAATTAGCCGATCAAGTAGGTGTCTAGAAAGGTGTTAACGGGGTTACGCCTCTGGGAAAACGAGGTTTACATTAATTAGGTTCGTGCGAAAGCACGAGGGACCTCCCTCAAAGTACCGACACTGGCCTGGCTGAAAGATTGGCGAACTTGTAGCGTGTAATTAATCCCGGCTAGTCTTTCCTTTTAGGGTTTGAAGGAAGATTTGATTAAAACAGTGGGAGACATCCTGATTAGATATATTAGATAACCAATCTAATCTTGCAAGAGCATACGCTGAGTGTTTTCTTCTCTCTCTCTCCAGATGGCGACCATATCACGCCTTAATCAAGATAATAAAACGGATATATTGACCGAACCCGCTTGTTATACTGAGCTGGGGAACGTTGGTCCCGCTCCAACTTATAATTGTTATAAGACAGAGCAGGAAATTGGGGAATACCAGATTTCCCGTGCCGCCCAAACGAAGAAAGTGCATGTTGATGCATCATCTTCGGGTGTGTTCATTACAAAGAACTATTTCTCAGTATCCTTTACGTCCTGGGTATGTGATACCGGATCAGGATCCCGCATATGTAATCTGTTACATGGGCTACAGATAGGTAGAGAACTGAGAACGGGTGATAAGTTTCATGAGACAGAAAACGGTGCAAGTGTTGCAGCCAAGTCTGTTGGTCACTGTCACCCTGTATTACTAGAATACAATGATTCTGAACAAATGTTATTAGATACCGAACCTGATATACAAAATCATATCAGTCTCTTTATTAGTAAAGAAAGGATATAATTTTGTATTGTTGGATAATGTTTTGAACATTTCCTATATCAATAGTTGATCGGTTCAGGCACGTTATCTAAAAGCATTCACGTTCTAAATCAAACTACAGTTCTTAGTATATAGAACACACACAAGAGGAAGAGTTCAGAAATGAACGAATCCTTCTTGAGGTATTGTAGAGTAGGTCATATCAATGCGACCCGACTGGCTGAAGTTACATAAAGATGCATATTTAAATTAGTTTGAATTTACATCTTGTGAAACTTGCCGGTCATGTCACAAAGATAGGATGACCACAGCTCTGTTTGTTGGAAACAGAGAAAGAGTTAGTGAACTTTTGGGATTGATACATGCTGATGTATGAAAGGTCCCCTGTCTACACATGCCAAGACCGGTTCTTTGTACTTCATTACATTCTCTGATAATCTCTTAAGATTCAGACATGTGTTCCTGTTGAAATATAAGTCCGAAGCTTTTGAGATATTCACAGAATATAAGTTAGAAGTAGAGAACCAAAATACGGGTATAAGTATTATGTCCTTTGATGTGATCGAGGAGGAGAATACTTAAGCACGGGATTCCTGGACTATTCTAAAGGAGAATGAGATTCTCTCTCAGCATTACTCCTCCGTATACACCACAGCACCTCGGTGTTTCGGGGCGGAGCACTAGCACCCTATGTGATATGGTGTGCTCTATGATGAGTACTACTGAGTTTCCTATTTCCTTTTGGGAGTTATGCACTTGAGAAGCTGCATACCTATTGAATAGGGTTCGAATCAAATCAGTTGCCTACCACTTCATATGTGATATGGAAAGGGAAGAGCCCATATCTTAAGTTAGTTAAGATTTGGGTTGTCCGGCCTGTGTCTAAAAGCAAAATCCGGACAAGCTCGAGGTAAGGTCTGTTATGTAGAACTGGAAATGTTCCAGCTATACAAAATGCAGCTGATGATTTGGTAGAACCAAAGGATTCAATAGTTTCCAACGAACCTCAGCCTCTCTGCCGATCTAGTAGGGTTCCTCACCCACCTGAGAGATACTTCGGTTTCTCTATGACAGTGGGAGCGAGGATTGCATCATGAGATGATGACCCAACTAGTTTCGAGCTGGCCATCAGGAGTGGGACTCTGTAAGAATGGCTGGATGCTTATCGATCTGAGATGGAATCCTTATACACCAACAAAGTATGGACTTTGGTTGCTTTATCTGAAGGATTAAATCCCCATCAGGAGCAAGTATATCTTGAGAAGATTACTTGGTGTACATTGAAAAGTTGAGACTTTCAAAGCTAGACTTGTTAAAGGTTTGCATCATAGACCAGGTATGGATTATGTTGAAACCTTTTCTAAGGATCTATGCTTAAGTCCATCCAGATCCTACTTGCCACGACTACATACCATGACTACGATATCTGGTGGTTGGGTGTCATGACTGCTTTTCTAAATGATGTTTTAGAAGAGAGCGTCTATAAGTACACAGCCAGAGGGCTTCGTAGACAGTGGGAGCAGCGGAAACGTGTGCAAGATGTTTTATATGATAAAACAGGCATCGCGGAGTTGGAACATCTATTTTGATGTGGTAGTCAAAGAGTTTGACTTCATCAAAATGGTAGATGAACCTTGTATATACGAAAAGGTAGTAGAGAGTATGGTGGTGATCCTCGTAGAGTACGTGGATGACATACTCTTGATAGGGAAGGAGTTTCCTATGCTACGCTCGGTTAATCTCCGCTTATCACAAGGATTCTCCATATAGGATCAAAGTGATACCTCCTATATCCTGGGTTCTTGGATCTATGAGATAGATCTAATTGGATGTTAGGATACTCACTAGTTGTAGTGAGATGGTATCAATCGATCCTGGGGAGAATCACTGGAAAGGTTCCAGAGTGATAAGGACGACTGAATGTCAGTCGCAGGCATTGTCTTTACCCTCAGTGGAGGGACGGTATGTTGGAAGAGTTCCAAGCTAGATACCGTGACATACTAGATGATTAAAGGTACGATACATCATTACCAAGGATGCTACCAAAGAGGCAGTCTGGATATATATAAGTTCATAAGATGAACTTCGTTCCTACCATTGTATGACAATGGAGTTGTGGCTTCAGCCAAGGAACAACCGTCCTATCAGAAATCCAGATATAACTCTTAGGCAGTATCACCTGATCATGGAGATGGTTGATCTCCAGGGAGATCGAGGTTAGGAGAGTAGACACAGAGGACGACAGCGCGGATCCACTCACGAAGGCCTTCTTCCTAGTAGAGACTTTTATGGGATGGTTGAGTATGAGATACTTCAACCGCGGCTAGTTGTTGGGTATGCGATACCATAACAGATGGCCCTAGTGCAAGTGGGAGATTGTTAGTTATATGTATGCCCTAGAGGCCATTACTGTACATACGATGTATATTGTAGTGGATGCTAGGACATATATAGGGAGGACTTTCTTGCTCGACATGATAGTATGCTATCTGGTTGTACTTTATCTTAACATGTACTTTGATTGTCTCTATATTACATGTTGATAAAGCCCTTAGGATCTGTACTCGACTACTGGGACTATGATGAGATCATACTAGTGGGGCCACGGTAGTCGACGAGTACATCCTATAACTGTTCCCAGTCGAGGGTGTATCGAGAAAGGGCATCAATGCACCAGAGTAGACTAGCGTATACGCATCTTGACCCATATGATGGGCGATGGATGATCCCATATCCATCGGTGTTTGACATCAAGGATGGTGTACGGGTGCTCAGTGGAGACTGGGTACACTGGACGGACTCGCCGAGAACTCCCAGATGGTATTATACCATACGTCAGATGGCAGTTCTCCGGTGACACTGGTACAGAGTAGTCTGTTGACCCGAGATCGTCATAGAGTCTTGTGTGGTTCCCACTGTGCTTTGATTTCCATCATACCACGTCCAAGAGGGCGTGCAAAAAGGTGGCTTTTGGGTACAGTCCCGAATCACATGGAGGCAATGAGCGATAGGAGGGGATTCGTCTCTCCCGGTATAGGGAGTTGATGTTGTGCTGTGTTCGATTGGCTATAACCGGAAATCCCTGGCCAGGGTTGCTGAGATTTACTGGTAAGTGTTATCAGTAGTTTCTCGAACTGTTATAGACCTCATATCGACACGACTTATGAAGCTACTGGGGTCTGACGTTTACCACCCTAGGCGAGATATGCGACATATCAGACGACGAGACTGGACTGTACGGGAGTGTCACTATTTGGATTCACAGGAGAAGTTACAGGCTTGCTTGTTGATCTTCTGAGCGCTCAATACCTGGGTAGCTGTTACGTTTAGCTGACCGCTTGCAGCTTGTAGGTGTTTGATATGATCATCACCTACTGCCGGCGTATTGACGATTCTTTAGAGTCCTACACAGAGGTTTCTTGACTCAGGCAAAACGAAGTAGGAGGACATATGTGATATGTGCAGGACCGAGGATAATGCGATATGTGATACCGTATTCTATTCTCGCGATATTTGATATCAGCCGGGTCATCGGATCAAGTGTTGATTCGGTGAATCGGTACGGATAAATATTAGTCGGTTATATGCGATATAGCCGGATTGTCGGATCAAGTGTTGATTCGATAATTTAATGTATAATAATATATATGATATATTAAAAGACATTAACTAATATTTGCTCACTAAAAGATTCTTTTTCTCACCCGGGTAATACATTGATATATATGCGATATATGTTAATTGTATTATTTTATTTTGTTACAATAAATATTGTATATGTGATATATAATATTGTAACATATTATAATTATTAATGCAACATGATTAGAGGAGTTTAAACATGATTAAGGTTTGGATTAGGGTTAAACCTTCTAGTTGATTCTAGAAGCTTTACTTTGTCATGATAAAGATATTTGTGTTGATCTTTATCCATGACTCACACTTAACCCAACCCAAACCCTAACCCTAGTAAACTATCTACAATGGTTAAGTGAACCATGGTTGCATAAATGATTATGATAACATTCTTTCTATTCATCACAAATGATGAATCTTCTTCTTCCTCCTTCATTCTTCCATGAAAAAGCTTGCTTGATTTTTCAAAGGTGATGAATAATTGTGAGAAAAAGATAAATAAATAGAGCAAAAATCCTACTTCATCATCCTCATCTTCCCTTGCTATTTAGATGAGGGTGTTCACATCATTTCATGAGTGTTAGCTTGTGTTAAAGAAACTTCGAGGTAGATCATCTTAGTATCGAAGATCGGAAGCAAAGGTTGCGTCTTTCTCTTCGTGGAACCTCTCGAGAGTCCGGATCCCGATGATCGCAGCGAAGGGACCACAACACGGAGCATATAAAGTGAAGGACCGGATCTACAAAGGTTGTGATCCCTCTCACTTAGTGTTAAATTGTTTAGCATGCTAGTTATCGCCTAATCTCTAGTTTAAAGTTCCGTATTCGGGTCGTTCGGCACGGCTAAATTTTTAATCGGGCATGGTTGATGCCTCGTAGACCCTTGTGCGTGTGCCTAGCAACCCTACATACGCTTCTCATCCCAGTTGGGGAGATGGTTGTCCTACAGCCATCAGTACGTTGTACTGGAGATAGTATACAGGTGCTCGTTGGGTTACGGGTACACCGGACAGGACTCGCAGGGAACTGTTGGTTGGTATTATACCCGTCGTCAGTTAACAGTTCCCAGATGACATGAGTACAACATAGTCCGCAGACTTGACACTGCTGCTTCGCCTCGAGTGTGTTCCCACTGTTCTTAGATTGCTAACCTACCACGGCTCAAAGGAGTCGTGCAAACAGGTAGCAGTTGGGTGCAGTCCCGAAGCATTTAGAGGCAGTGGCGGTTAGACAGGATTCGTCTCTCCCGGTATTGGGAGTTGATATCGCGCTGTGTCCGGAGAGCCATTATGCAAAGTCCCTGGCCAGGGCAAGCGAGATTTACTGGTAGGTTTTCTAGTAGTTTCTCAAAGTGTAATGGGCTTCGCTCCGACACGACTTATACCGCTTTTAGGGGACTGACGCTTTTCGCCCCTAGGCCCGATATGCGATAGTCCTAGAGGAACAGACTGGACTGTACGAAGATTGTCACATCAGGCTTAGTAGGAGATCGGATGGGTTTCCTCATCGTCCTTCTTATCGACATCTACCCGGGGACCGTTACGTACAGCTAGTGCCGCTTGCGGTCTGTGGTTAAACCCACTGCCAGCGTAGTAGTCGAGTCTTTAGAGTCCAACACAGAGAGTTTCCCTGCTTCGGGCGAAACGATATAAAGGTCGTATGGTTTTATGACAGGGTTCGGACGCATACGTGTTATTACGCACGTACGATGTTCGGACAGTTTTTACCAGCGGGCTTTGGTTTAAGCCAGATTCTTGTATCGGATTATTGGATTTATGCAGTCTAAAGTTTTTCCGTGTTTTCACGGATAGGAGGGGCGTTCTTGTAAATTGTCGAGAAGCTTCTAGAAGGATGATGACATGGAGGCTAAGGTGGCATTTGCATTTATTGAATTAATGAGTCATGGTATGATTCATCCATGGAGTTAATGATGTATTTATGATTTAAATGACTCATGAGATGAATCACTATGTGAGTTAATGAAGCATGTTGACACATTATTATTTGTTATTCATTTAATAATAACATATGCTTCATATATTCACAATGATATCATTATTCCAAAAGGATTCTCACTCTCACCTTCTCTCTCCTCAAGCTCTCTCTCTTCAAACCCTAACCCTAACCTCTCATGTGTTGAGATCAAGGGTTAGCAAGACTTATTAATCCCTAATCCTACTCTATATTCCCTAGGTTGCTTTAATTAGCACTTTGAGTAACCTAGTTATCTCAAGTTAGAGGTCAAGCTTGGAGTAGTAGCTCTCGGGTGGATCTTCTATCACATCGAGGAGGCCGACGAGGAGGTGATCAAAGAGAACAAGAAGGACTTGGTTCATTAGGTATAATCTTCTTTCATAGTAGCTAATCCCTTTTATGGTTTTGTTAGTTAAGGTTTGGCAAAGATCCGTAAGTTAGTCGATGTTAGTTTAGACAAAAATGATTTTTTACCTATTCCGCCTCCCCGCAACTCGTGGGGTGTCTAACATCGACATACAAGGAAATATCCTTCCACAGTCACATTACGGCTGTAGAGGTATCAAGAACAATAATAAACTATCTAACACATGTCCATAAGCCAGAATAAAACGAGTCAAGAATAAAATAATGCGGAAGCGAAACATCCAATAAAAGAATAAACTGGGATGTACGTCCCATAATGCGGGCTCACATCAGGAATGAAAATACCGAAAGTAAAATAAACTAACTACTAACAAGTCCTCACTGCTCAGCCTGCTGACTGAAATACTTCTGCTCGGCCTGCAGCAAAGGTATAGAATTTGGGCCATGCAAAACCCAGACGTCAGTGTGCCATAACATCAAGCGATAATATAAACAGGTGTAGCAAGACATGCAGGTATGATCATGAACGGTAAAACAGGTAAAACCACAATATAAATACGGACAGTGAAGGGTAGTGTGCAGTGAGTAATCTAAACTGGTCTACTGTGTTAACTACTCTCAAGTCTTTGAAATCAATTTGATGAATCATCAATGTAACTCAATAGTATCCCATGCGTGCCCGGGATCACGGTCTAAGACTCTCGGGCTGAATCCGAAACGTGCCGCAAGGCAGTAAACGAAGGGTGCCGGATGCGTCCCGGCCGTCGAAACGCGGCCAAAATGCGGAACAAAAATTTATAAAACTGGCGCTACCGCTACCCGAATCCCGGATCGACCTTAAACCATAAACTAGCAAACTAAACTAAGAGTTAGAATCTTTATACCGAGATGATCCGAGTCCTTCGGTCTTCATTCCAAGCTCCTAGCGTTCCCTTGATAAAGTTTGGTTGCCGGTCTTCCTCCATCTCCGATGATCCACCCGAGAGATGTAATTCTGGCTCTAGCTCCGCGACATGATGAAAACGAAACAACTAGGGTCTCTAGGATGCTACCGTAGAGAGCCTAGGATGTAGTGTGTAGAATCCATGTGTTGATCTATCTCATCTCACATCCTCTCATGATTCTCAACTCATGAGAGGGTTGAGAGGAGGTGAATGAATGAAGGTGGAAGCAAAACATGAGAACTAGAGAAGAGTGAAGCACAAATGGTTATGGAGCTCAAAGCTTGCTCAAGAGAAAAGAATGAAGCATCCAAAAATAATGAGCTCTTTTAGAGAGAGAAAATGAGCAAGCTTGGTTTTGTAAAACAATTCTTTGCATTTTAAAATAGCTCCCATACTTGAATAGTGAGCACAAATGAATTAACAATTCATTTGTGTTCACTATGCAAGCATGGCCATCACCATACTCTCCTCATTCTAATTTCCACCTCATTTACCATTTTTCCAAAAATGGTCAAATCAAGAAATGAGGTGGCACCTTCTAGAATGTTATCCGGTAAAAAATACGGATTGCATTCTACTGTAAATATATCTGCATTCGTACCGAAATACGAATACCCAAAGAGATAGAATAACACATAGAATATAATACTAGAATATACGTATCGAAATACATATACGTAAATTATTAAATCAATACCTGATTTAATAATCCGGCTCAAGTCCGAGTCGGCTAGTACTACCAATTGTCCGATCGAAAGTCCGGGCACAAAGTACACCAATCGATCGTAACCCTGCATGTATCCAATACGGCTACTACATCATTTCGCCAGAACCAGGGAAACCCTCTGTGTGGGACTCTAAAGACTCGTCAATACGCTGGCAGTGGATTTAACCATAAGCATGTCAGCGGCACTAGCTGTACGTAACGGCTACCTAGGTATTGAGCGAAAGGGAGGCAGACGAGCAAACTCATGCAGAACCCCTACTGAGCCTGACAGTGACAATATCTATACAGTCTGGTCTGTTCGTCTAAGAGGATCGCATATCGAGTCTAGGGGGGTGGATAAAGTCAGACCCCCAACAACGCGACATTTAGTGTCGGTATGAAACCCCATCACCACCTGAGAAACTATCGATCCTGGATTGGTAGTTATCGTCCACCGTGGCCACGGATTTATGGTGATGGCCATCCGTATACAACGCGACATCAACCCCCAATACCGGGAGAGCTGAATCCCCGACGATCCGATCACTGCCTCCATGTGGCTCGGGACTGTACCCAACTAAAACCTGTTTGCACGACTCCTTTGAGCCGTGGTAGGGTAGTAATCAAAGCACAGTGGGAACTCACACAAGACAAATGACGATCTCAGGTCGACTGACTAACCTGTACACATGTCACCTAGGAACTGCTATCTGACAATAGGTATAATACCAACTAGCAGGTTCCCGGCGAGTCCGTCCAGTGTACTCATAACCCAATGAGCACCTGTATACTATCTTAGGTGAACATACTAACACCAATGGCTTGTGAGACCTGGCCACCGCCCCTCGTCGGGGTCTCGATCAGTATACACTAGTCTACACTGGAGTATCGATGCCCGGTCTCGATACTCCTACGACTAGGGATATTTAAGGATGTGCTTATAGACCCCAGCTCCCACATATATGATTGCCATCATAATGCTGGCAGTCAAGAAAGAATCCTATGGGCTCTATCAACATGTACATGATGATAAAGACAAACCAGATAGCATACTATCATCTTGAGTAAGACTGTTTCATCGGTATAGGTCCTGCCTCCATCACTATAATCACAAGTCCGCGACTATGATAATTGCCTTGATGGCACTATAGCCAACAATCTCCCACTTGCACTTAAGGCCAATTATTGCGATGTCGCATACTCACAGCCCGTGTGATACCGAACACCCAACTTCTCTACTAATCTGTTTCGCAAAGCCCGTTTGTGAAAATGATTGCGTTCGAAAAATAGCCTCAGTGAGTGGATCCGCTCCAATGTTTCTTTCTGTATCTCTCTTAATCTCAACTTCGCATAGAAAACTATCTCCCGAAATAAGCAATACCTGTCTTAGAATTTGCCTGGATATCTGACGGGACCCAGTTCACAAATTAACTCCAAATCCAGCAAACTACTTAGACTGTATCGTCCACTGAATTTAATCAGTATACTGCGCCATGCTTTTCCTCAGTATGTGGTTGGACCACCTGTCCAACATACTGTCCCTCAAAAGACGGAAAACTATAACTCTGACAGTCACTCTGTCATCCAGGTCACCTTGGAAGCCTGATATGATAACCGTCTCCAGAAGGAGGCTGCCGTAATCATTTCCCAAGAACATTCACTTATGCTCATAAACTGCTTCCCAATGTTTCTCCAGGATTGGATTAATATGTCTGCTTATTGCATCTAGTGAAAAAGCAATATCTGGTGTGGTACTTGACATTTCATGATTAACTCAATTGCCTAAGAAAGTGATATGCTAATCATACAGATCCCTCTCCCCTTTAGTCTGTAAGACACCTTTAGAGAGGGTGACTCCATCACCTACAGGTACACCACCATGCCAGGAGTCATCCATTTAATGTCAAAGTACCCAGATTAGGATACTTCCCAAATCTAGATCTAAAACCATAGATCTAGTAGCCAGAAAACCTGATATTATATCCATATCCTATGTGGAGAGAAAACTGTGTGACAACCACAATATAACCGATCGTAGTATAGGAATATCTCTTCCTATAAGTGCATGTCATCCCAAATACCAGGACATCACACCCTACTGCCTTCTTACTAGATCCATCTCCTATTCTGATGAGGTCAAAGCCTATGACTATCACATCAGAAATAGATGATCTATTTCTGCTATGCCTGCTTTATTCTATAAATAGACATAAGCTACTTTCCTACTATGCTTCCGCTGCTCCCACTGATTAAAACAACCCTCTGGCAGAGTCATATATACGTGCACTTCTAAAGCTAGTTTAGAACGACACTATACTCATCCTCCTGCCGGGTCTTATAGTCTAGAACAGCAGCAATGGCAAGTCTGGGTAAACGAGAACCTCCCTGTCACCGTATCTGAGAAGACCGAAGTACCTCTCGGGCGCCTGAGGTTACCCACCAAAATCTGCGGAGTGGCTAATGGAACGTCGAAACTAATTGAATCGTTAGGTTCTATTAAATCATCAGTGATCGTTTGTGGTTCTGGAATCATTTCTAGTTCTACCATACTCCCACTATTGTTTTTTTGAAAAAAATATCCATTTTACTGAAACTGTGGCGAGTCAAGAACAATATAAATATTGATCTTCCTGATGGTAGAAAGTTATCCCTTGTCAAAGCCCGGGATATCCCATAAACAGCCACTACTGAAACGTGCCTTGAGTTTATCCGGATTCTGGTTTTAAGCATCAGCCGGACAACTCCCTGTACCTTAACATCGTTAAGATATAAATTGATTCTATATATATCTAATATAGAAACAAAAGCACTAATCTAATTTGAACCAGATTGAAATCATGCAGCTGTCTCCAGTGCATATCAACCAAATGGAATGGGGTTAATCAGCATTACTCATCTAGGAGTGCATCCATATATGAGTAACCCGAAAGAGAACCAAGTTCTCAAAACAATTACTATCAATGGAATACCAAACACAAGTATCTACATCTTTGACTTCCTCGAAGAATCCTGATACTTATAATAAACGGTTCTCTACTTTATTCTTATACCTATAACTTCTCAATATCTGGACTTTGCATTTCAACGAAATACTTGTCCAGAACTGGAGAAGTCACAAGTAAACAGAATATAGTACGAGTACCAACCCCTTTGTCCTAATGGACAATGGACAACATACAATACTTTGTACAAGTCCCTGAGTTCAACAACTCAAACCCTGTGCATCGTAGGTTAAAAAACTGTAGTGTGGTTAAGAAGAATTACACCGCTGTTGAATGCACCTTACCTAATCACCAACTGATATAGGTAAATGTCATGCACACAATATCAAAAAGTTATATCTCACTTTATAAAATAAATGTACAGATACATCAGTTTGAAATTGATGCATAACAATGGATATTCAAAACCAAATATTTGCCATCCGGCAAAATCCAGATGATTTCCTCAAATATGACCAATTACAATGAATTCCGATATAATGAGGATCTAATCACCCAATTCCCAATATCTTACTCCCACTCACCATCTATAATAACATGCAGATGTGAGAAACTGATCTGGTAAATACATACCCTGGAGTTAGATTCTTATTGTGAAAACAGTTTTCAATTAACATCGCACAGAAAAACTGAAACATGAAAAATGTTTCAAAAGGGTTAACTGGTATTCCTAGTAACGCCTCTTCCACTATCCTGATTCACGACAATAACCATATACTTGCCCGCCCTCTCTGCAATCCCTTTATTATGTCTTTACTTATTACCTTCTGTACACCTCTTTTACCTTAATTGGTTTTCTTCATTCCCTACCTTTCGGCACCAGCCTACGGTTTGGAAGAAGACTATCCAATAAGCGTAATAGGTGTACTCTCCTAATCCTAGGAGCCCTCGCAACCTGAGAGAAGGTAAAGAGAAAAGACATCTAAATAATCCTATTCTATTTCTCCTGAACCAGAATCCATCCTCGAAAAAGTTCCTTCGAGTTCGTATATAACCATACGATGGATTTATCCAATGGAAGTGGATATCCATAGTGATACGGAGTGTCCCAGAGAAAAGCAAAGTGGATGTAGGAGTGGCAGGGGTATACCCGGTCTTTGTCTTAAATGATGGTAATCGCAATTTTCTTTGCCATTATTCTAATCCCTTTATATGTCTTTACTTATTACCTTCTGCACACCACAGTTAAGTTTGTTGGTTTTCTTCCTTCCCTACCGTTCGGCACCTGCCTATGGTTTGGAGGAAGACTATCCAATAAGCTCAATAGGTGTACCCTCTCCTAATCTTAGGAGCCCTCACAACCTGAGAGATGGTAAAGAGAAGAGACAACCGAATAATCCTATTCAATCTCTTCAGAACCAGAATCCATCCTCGAAAAAATTCCTTTGAGTTCGTATATAACCATACGATGGATTTATCCAATGGAAGTGGACGTTCGTAGTGATACGAGGTGTTCTGGAGAAATGAAAAGGTGATATAGAAATGGCAATGATGTATGCGACACCGTGACATTTCAAAAGCTAATGTGTTTAAAGAAGGTTCGGTCAACTTGGTTTCATGAGTTTTAGTCAAAAGTCGGGTCATAGTCACAGCCAGAGAGAGAGAGAGAAGAAACACTCAGCGTGCACTCTAACCTAGATCAGAATGGTTAATCATTTTATCTAATCTGGATGGCTCTCACTGTTTCCTCAAATTATCCTCCAAACCCAAAAGGAGAATTAGTCGGAATCACCCGAGGAGTAATCCTACTCATCAGTGGGAATCGGGATCCAACTATCATCACATGATAACCTGATGGAAGCCACTCAAGTCACCACACTCCAGAAGGTATGCGCAAGCCGGGAAAGTTTCTGTCACGACCCGAAAGAGCACATGACTGGCCCTTGAACCATATGAAGTCTATAGGACTCCATCTGATCCAAGTAAGCCAAAAGCCCAGAAATCTAAAACCATTTTTTAAGAATAAGTAAAGAAATTTGTTTAAAGGAGTGAAGAAAAGCATGTTTGAAATCAATGTTTTTAAATAACTAAGCCGAATATGCATTTTAAAAACAGTACAGTCTTTTCTAAAAATTTCGGCAGAGTTTCTTTTGTAAAACTGGCCCCGAATGGGGTACAACAAGGATAACAATATATGCAATGATAAAGGCATCCCCAAGCGGGAGCTAGCTCTTCGTCAATCGACGGTCACAACCACACAACGATATAATATACAACGCCAAGTGGCGAGGATCAAATCCAAAAGAAAGCTTAAAAGCAACAAGAAAACCGCAATACTACTAAGCGCGACTCTAAGGTCGAAAAATACAACACCTAAGTCTGAGTCTGAAACAATATACAAGTTTTTTTGGTTGATGGAAATTCTAGATACAATGAAATAAATAAGTACAATGGTGGTTCTTGATGCGAAAGAATCCACCTTCCAAAAGCAAATCACCCGCAAGAAGGTAGTGTGCCAGAAATGCCGCAATGGGACCTGTACGGCAGAACCTGCAAGAACTGTGGCACAACGGGGGTGAGTTGCCAACTCGTGAATAGAAATATCTACAAGCAGAAACCGAAAGCAAGACATAATCCTAGGTCAATACGATCAGTAAATAAAATCCTCAATATAAAACATGCAGCCTATAGCAAGGCTAGGGTAAATATCTAACCCGAGTGCAATCTCATGTGTCTGTGTCAGTGCCTCAGATAACAATATAGCATATGAATGAGATATGAATGCGTGAAAACAGAATACATTTACATGAAGCAACTGTTTTCATACTTTAGTGAGATCTCCCTTGTATTTTTAAAATGAGGTATCATAATGAAATCAGCATAAAACTGTGCCTAGCATCGGCACAAAACGAAATCCCAATATCCTGATATCTCAAAGTCTCAACCACAATATCTAGGGCGCCGTCAGTCCAGACCGGCCCCTACCATAAATCTCAAGACCACGACGGTATCCTCCGCATATCCGACGCGTCGGGTAAAATCACCGGTAGGTAGTACTCCCCTGCCAGGCTCAACGTCATCACCACATTCCTCTTGCCCCGGGGTACCGCACCGGGTCCACCATGTACCCGAAACGGTTCATCCGTCTCCTCGAATCGGGTTTCCAAATCCATCAGCAAACTCATGGTGGACGACTCATACATCATAGGAAAACCGCACTTTTTATTTTAAAAGAGAGAATATGTTTATTTGTGTTTTTGCGGTTTTCCTCCAAATCCAGAAGATCTCATGGAAATCCAAATCCAAACCTCAATAGCACGTAAAATAGTGAATATATGCATGAGAATCCATGAATGCGACATAAAAAAAATGAATAGCAGTATGCAGGAAGTAGTAGGTAATAACTACAATGTCTAAACTATTAGCTAATAGGCTATGTCAAGCAATAATATATTTTCTAAGGTGTGCGTGACATGGCAATTACCGATGAAGATGTGTGTGAGCCGGCAAGTAAGTGTACGTGGTACATACGCATCATCGGTAATGGTGCTGGTGTCCTAACAGCATGATATCAATAATGGAGTATGAAACATAATATAGGAATGCGATGCAAAGCGAACCACAAAAAGGGAGTGGGATCTGAAACTAGACGTAACTAAAACTAATCTGCATTAATCTAACATAAGTCCTACAATTGGTGCCTTTTGATATAACACGAATCATGGGGTTTTGAAAATAGGGGCTACGGTGTTTTTATGAAAAGATACGTCGTTTTTGAAATATCCGTAGATTCCCTTGAGCTGTCTTTAAAAATGCCCACGATTCGTTAGTTTTTGAAATAGGTAAGAAGTCTAATCTACTCTAACAACTACCCTAACTATACGGCTGAACTAACAAGCTGAACTACAGGTAAGGAAACCGCCTAACATCTGAGTCGATATATATATAAGTCGGTGATCCCGCCTCAATAGTATCGCGTACGATACAGTATCTCATCTGACATCCTCAAGTCATGAGCGCGGATCTATCATCAATGTAAAGCTCATACGGTCAATCGTCGTACGACATCCCAATAGCTGGGTACAGGTCAACATCTCACTATCTCGTCACATAATAGGTATCACTATCATCAGATCATATAGTCTGGGGGTACTACTCTATGTCTAGTACAAATCGATACCATCAATGAAGTATGCATGCGGGGGTAAACACATATCCCAAGCCCGCAAGAAACACAAGTCATATCCCACATATGAATCGTATCAAATCACCGATCTCACGGCACCAAGCCCACATCATCGACTCACCTCCAAAGTCATCCCATATCAACAACACAGTGCAAGTATAAGAAACACACAAGTGTATGCGTGTGGGTGCAAATCTATCCTATGGTTCGCAACTAGGAACTACGCTAGTTATTCCTACCCCTAACTAACCATAACACACTAACTATCACACATATAAGTATACTACATAGTACTAATTACGGACTGCGGGGGTGCTATACGCCATCCACCCGACTTCCCCCTGTAGATATAATCTACTCACCTTGCATCATCATTTGCGGACGTCACCACGCATTTACTTGTCGTCCCGAAGTCTTCATGGGTACCTACATATCAAAATATCGTATATGCGTATTAAAACCACATCCAAGCTAAAACGGCGCATGAAATCCAAAACGATACGATAAGGGGCCTATAGGTGAGAACCTATGGCACGCCTTCAAAACCATCAATAAATCCTCTATATCGTCGTATAAACGCCAAATAGTCGAGGCAAAACACAATCCACAATTTCAGAATCAAAATACGGAATACGGAAACACGAATCCAAAATAACAACTTAGGATATATGTCCCAGATTTCACCCTAGATAAAATCTGTCAAAACTAGAAGTACCCTGGGCCAAGAATTGAGGAAATGGGGGCAGGCACGCAAAACGAGGAAATTCCTCACTGCTCTGGCCGCAAATTGCGGCCAGAATGGGGATTTCGGCGGCCTCGAAATGGAGTGGGGAGCTAGGGTTTGGGGTGATGGTTCAATGGTGCCTGCACATGTCACTGTCCACTCAATATTATTTTCAGGTGTCTCGTATGATAGCAGATTCAAGTTAACCTTCACAGACTTCACAATTTCCCCGATATCGGTTTCTAAAATCCGTATTCTGGTTATAGCTTCAGGTTTTGGGTTCCAATTCATACACTAGGGTATTGGTATAACCTTAACTGAGCTTCATTTCCCAATACAACACAAGTTTCCTCAAACCCTAACTATATTATTCTCAATTCCTTAATATCACACAATATCGATTAAAAACTAAACATGGGTAAAGGGAATGCTATAACTAAGCTAATGTTTCAGAATTTACCTCACTTGGCAACTCAAGAAAAATTCTTGAGTTGCCCCTAGTGGTCAAAATCCACGCTTTCTTGGTCCATCTTGAAGGTCTCGGGCTCGTGCACACTTTTAATGAAACGGACATGAGCTTTTGGGGTTGTTTTTGAGATGAAGAAAGGGATTGAAGAGGGGGGGAAGGGGCTAGGGCAGCAGCAGCAGGGAGAGTGAGAGAGGAAGAGAAATTGAGGGAAAAATGGCTAAGTGTTGGTCAAGGTAAACCCCATACCTCTCTCTCACCAACTCCATTCTTTATTCCTTTTCTTTTTCTTTTTTCTTTTTCCCTTTTCTTTTAATCCAAACCTTCTCACAAGAATATTAAACCCAAATGATAAATCATGGCAAGAAAAATGCACAAGTGTAGAAAAAAAATGATATGTGCAAGTTTTGCACAAAATTGCCAAAAAGTCCGATTAGCGATTTTTAATCTCGATTAGCACTAAATTAGTGTCAAACTAATCACAAAAACTTAAAAATGTCATAATTCTCTAATTTACCCTATTTTAGAATTTTCCATAATTTTTCTCAAATTTTTTCCTATTTATTTGCATTTAATTATAGATTTAATATTAAAATAATCAATAAAATAATATTAAATTATAAAAATTCCTAAAATTAATATTTTATATTTTTGAAAATGTTACAATCTACCCCCCTTAAAGAAATTCGGTCTCCGAATTTAAATTTAAACCCCCAATACTAAAACAATTTCAGTAATAATCCATTTTGTCGGGGCTCCGAAAATATCAATACAGAGAGAATATCATAAAAATATACTGCTCTACTAGAAATCAATCCCCAAAATGCATATATAAGAATATCCTATGCGTCTGGTGCGCAAGGAATCAAAATCCATATATGTGTCAAACAGGTGTACAAACAACATCTAGGCGCAACGGGTGTGCACGAAACATCTGTCGTAGGCAACGTGTGTGCCTGACAGAAAAAATCAGGTGCATGAGACATGCACGAAGAATCTCGATTTAGTGCATCTGGCGTGCACCAAAATCTTATGTCAAAACACTAAAGGTGCATGAAAACTACGCTGGAAGTGCAAATCAAATCATTGCATACGGTAGGCATGAAATCTCAATCAATATCCAAATGTAAAAACTCTGCGCAAAATATATAAATATCCAGTGGGTGCATGAAACCAATATCATGAAACTCAGTCATCAAAACTAAATCATGCAAACAGAACGCCCAAATACCGAAATCCAAAATGACGGATACGTGATAATCGAATCACAAAATCACAAATCATAAATACCGTCGTCGGTAGTTCCTCCTTCAAGGTCGAGAAGGAGTCGGTACATCCACTGCTAGCAGCGCAGGATATCTACTTGCCTCTTGCTCACGGTCTGGCGTCCTCTGACTCTGGGTCCTTATCTTCTCTGCGGATTACCAATCTCACAGTCAATCGGCTCATCGGCCCTGTCAGGTGTGCTAACGGGGATGATTCCGTTCTGGCACTTCTCTGGTCACCTCTCGGTCAATCCTCACGACCACTCGTAAGGTAGCATATCACTGGCGTCGGCCTCTGGCTCTCTGAAAGCACGTCACACATCTGATCCTGGATGCAAACATCATTGCAGCAATGTCCTAGAAGGAATCCTGCTCAAGGTCCCTTCCAATCATGCCTATGCCGAACTGTACAGAGGCTGGCTTTCCTGCACAACCTCTTCTCGCTCAAACGACATCTGTGTCCTCAGCACAAAATTTTCTCGGAAACTGTTCGCATCCCAACGTCTCTGTAAGCATATCAGGTTTCTAGTCTCGACGGGAAGTAATGACAGCTCGTCCGCGTCTCGCTCGAACCTCTGGTTCCACCTGTCTCTATCGTCGTCCACTATGACGTCACGCCAAGCTATCTACGCACTGCACTGCTCTCGGCCACGGTCAATATGAAGTCTCTCGCACGGACTCGAAATCGCGTACTCTGTAGCTTCATCATTCTGTAGAAGATGTCAGGCCGAACAGGTCCTCGGGAACACGTCCTAACCATCGGAGGAATACTCATCACTCGTCCGTCCTTGATCAATTCGCAACGCATCTGGGTAAGTTCCTTTATCCGAACCTGGTCAACTACCTCGTTGACAATGCCGAACTCTGTCCTGCTGGGTGTGCGCAATACGACCACTCCTGGGTCCAGGTCTTCTCGTATCGTTCTCCAGAAAGTCCTGTCGAGGTTCCTTTCTCAAATCTCATCCTGCCGAAATGCCCGGAAGTCGTCATCCAATGCTGAAGCTAAAGCTTATTCCGGAACGGCTCCATACTTATCGCGCTTCTTTCTGGAAGATATATCCATATACAACACCTCTGGGTGCGTATCACATCTCTGATGTCAGCGGAGTGGGACGTCATCTCGCCGAAATATCTTGCGAACTCTTTTCTTCACTCTGCGTCAACGTCGACTGATTCGGACTCGTCTCATCATGGCTGCATGGACTGTGCTCCAACGGCTATCCTCGTATCTGGAGTATCCCAAGCAACGCATCCCATCACATAATGTCCGAATGATGTCGAATCATCCGATCGACTCGTCAGAACCTCATAATCCCCCAAGAGATCACATCATGGGTACAGTTTAATAGCATCGAGTACATGCCACAGCGTCGGTGGTCCAGCCGTAGAAGGGCAAACCCAAGCCTCACTAATGGCGCCGAGGAACCGCCGCAAACCCGAAGGTTCAAAGGCTTTCACACGGTCATTAAGTCGAGTTAGGGTTTCATTCTTCTAGAGGGTCCATAGAATCACCTGCATGTCTTTCTGTATACTTTAAACTTAGAAAATGGGCTTCTGACATTCGATCGTCTCTATCGACTCTCAACGAACCTGCGTGAAGTCGTCTCTGGCTGGAAACAATCTATCTGATGACCTCGCATCGGTAAACGAACGGACCACATGTCCTAGTCACTCATCCTCAGGTGACTAGCGACTCGCTATCATCTTTCTAGGTATATGCTCACGCTGCAGTAGCTCCAACCATCTGGGCGATATCTCATCATTTGCAGCAACAACTGGCTCATACGCCTGTACGCCGAACAACGCCTCAATCCTCCAGGAAAGGAAACACATTGGCGGTCATCTCTGAATCGGTCTGCTCTAGATCTGAGTAAGACTCTCCACACTGGAAATCTTCAACTCAACTGGGCCCGCTCTGGCGCAAAGTCGGACGAATCACCTTCGTCTCTCAAATCGGGTGGACTAGCTATCATCTGTCTCATATCTGCCTGAAAGCTACGGCAATCCCAGCTCGTAAGCTTCGGAAGCGACATCCTGTCAATCTCAGCAACAGCTGGTCCATCTGTCTGCACGGTAGACGACATCACAATCTCTGAGGTATGCTGTACATCAACAGTCCTCTCTCAACTGGCAGCTCTAACAATGACCCGATCATCCGGTGCAAGACCATGCACTCGCCTCCACTAGAGGTCACAATCCACAACACTAACTCGAGACGTTCCCATGTCACCAGAAAACACAATGGTCGGCCCTCGTACCAAACGAGCTCACACCGGCCGTAACCCTAGCAGCAGCCCAAACTGCGCTCAAACATGGCGACAGGAACCTCAGTCGAGTATCAAAGAGAGCACATCAATGGCAAGAAAGGAAACAACAGATCCAAAGTGGATACATGATCATAGGAAAGAACAGCATCAATGAAGGTATGATCATGAAACTAATAGAATCGGGAATCTCAAATGAATGTATGATCCTGGATATAAGGAGAATCACTGATCTCGAAAAATATGCACATCCTAAGGTTCCTTAAGCGGAGTGGCGTGTCGTAAGTATGCCGCGGAACATACCAACGGTACGTCACTCTACTTTAGTCACCTATTCCATCAACCAAGGGTCATCCTACGCGACGAAAGTTCGGGTCTAATACCCCCTCGACCAAGTCTAAGTTTCGTAAGGTCAAGCCTAAGTTCCGTATATATATAAACGCCCTAGGCTCCACATAGTCAAACTTAGACTCGAACCAAGGTCAACCTAGCGCTCTGATACCAACTTTGTCACGACCCGAAAGAGCACGTGACTGGCCCTTGAACCATATGAAGTCTATAGGACTCCATCTGATCCAAGTAAGCCAAAAGCCCAGAAATCTAAAACCATTTTTTAAGAATAAGTAAAGAAATTTGTTTAAAGGAGTGAAGAAAAGCATGTTTGAAATCAATGTTTTTAAATAACTAAGCCGAATATGCATTTTAAAAACAGTACAGTCTTTTCTAAAAATTCCGGCAGAGTTTCTTTTGTAAAACTGGCCCCGAATGGGGTACAACAAGGATAACAATATATGCAATGATAAAGGCATCCCCAAGCGGGACCTAGCTCTTCGTCAATCGACGGTCACAACCACACAACGATATAATATACAACGCCAAGTGGCGAGGATCAAATCCAAAAAAAGCTTAAAAGCAACAAGAAAACCGCAATACTACTAAGCGCGACTCTAAGGTCGAAAAATACAACACCTAAGTCTGAGTCTGAAACAATATACAAGTTTTTTTGGTTGATGGAAATTCTAGATACAATGAAATAAATAAGTACAATGGTGGTTCTTGATGCGAAAGAATCCACCTACCAAAAGAAAATCACCCGCAAGAAGGTAGTGTGCCAGAAATGCCGCAATGGGACCTGTACGGCAGAACCTGCAAGAACTGTGGCACAACGGGGGTGAGTTGCCAACTCGTGAATAGAAATATCTACAAGCAGAAACCGAAAGCAAGACATAATCCTAGGTCAATACGATCAGTAAATAAAATCCTCAATATAAAACATGCAGCCTATAGCAAGGCTAGGGTAAATATCTAACCCGAGTGCAATCTCATGTGTCTGTGTCAGTGCCTCAGATAACAATATAGCATATGAATGAGATATGAATGCGTGAAAACAGAATACATTTACATGAAGCAACTGTTTTCATACTTTAGTGAGATCTCCCTTGTATTTTTAAAATGAGGTATCATAATGAAATCAGCATAAAACTGTGCCTAGCATCGGCACAAAACGAAATCCCAATATCCTGATATCTCAAAGTCTCAACCACAATATCTAGGGCGCCGTCAGTCCAGACCGGCCCCTACCATAAATCTCAAGACCACGACGGTATCCTCCGGATATCCGACGCGTCGGGTAAAATCACCGGTAGGTAGTACTCCCCTGCCAGGCTCAACGTCATCACCACATTCCTCTTGCCCCGGGGTACCGCACCGGGTCTACCATGTACCCGAAACGGTTCATCCGTCTCCTCGAATCGGGTTTCCAAATCCATCAGCAAACTCATGGTGGACGACTCATACATCATAGGAAAACCGCACTTTTTATTTTAAAAGAGAGAATATGTTTATTTGTGTTTTTGCGGTTTTCCTCCAAATCCAGAAGATCTCATGGAAATCCAAATCCAAACCTCAATAGCACGTAAAATAGTGAATATATGCATGAGAATCCATGAATGCGACATAAAAAAAATGAATAGCAGTATGCAGGAAGTAGTAGGTAATAACTACAATGTCTAAACTATTAGCTAATAGGCTATGTCAAGCAATAATATATTTTCTAAGGTGTGCGTGACATGGCAATTACCGATGAAGATGTGTGTGAGCCGGCAAGTAAGTATACGTGGTACATACGCATCATCGGTAATGGTGCTGGTGTCCTAACAGCATGATATCAATAATGGAGTATGAAACATAATATAGGAATGCGATGCAAAGCGAACCACAAAAAGGGAGTGGGAGCTGAAACTAGACGTAACTAAAACTAATCTGCATTAATCTAACATAAGTCCTACAATTGGTGCCTTTTGAAATAACACGAATCATGGGGTTTTGAAAATAGGGGCTACGGTGTTTTTATGAAAAGATACGTCGTTTTTGAAATATCCGTAGATTCCCTTGAGCTGTCTTTAAAAATGCCCACGATTCGTTAGTTTTTGAAATAGGTAAGAAGTCTAATCTACTCTAACAACTACCCTAACTATACGGCTGAACTAACAAGCTGAACTACAGGTAAGGAAACCGCCTAACATCTGAGTCGATATATATATAAGTCGGTGATCCAGCCTCAATAGTATCGCGTACGATACAGTATCTCATCTGACATCCTCAAGTCATGAGCGCGGATCTATCATCAATGTAAAGCTCATACGGTAAATCGTCGTACGGCATCCCAATAGCTGGGTACAGGTCAACATCTTACTATCTCGTCAAATAATAGGTATCACTATCATCAGATCATATAGTCTGGGGGTACTACTCTATGTCTAGTACAAATCGATACCATCAATGAAGTATGCATGCGGGGGTAAACACATATCCCAAGCCCGCAAGAAACACAAGTCATATCCCACATATGAATCGTATCAAATCACCGATCTCACGGCACCAAGCCCACATCATCGACTCACCTCCAAAGTCATCCAATATCAACAACACAGTGCAAGTATAAGAAACACACAAGTGTATGCGTGTGGGTGCAAATCTATCCTATGGTTCGCAACTAGGAACTACGCTAGTTATTCCTACCCCTAACTAACCATAACACACTAACTATCACACATATAAGTATACTACATAGTACTAATTACGGACTGCGGGGGTGCTATACGCCATCCACCCGACTTCCCCCTGTAGATATAATCTACTCACCTTCCATCATCATTTGCGGACGTCACCACGCATTTACTTGTCGTCCCGAAGTCTTCATGGGTACCTACATATCAAAATATCGTATATGCGCATTAAAACCACATCCAAGCTAAAACGGCGCATGAAATCCAAAACGATACGATAAGGGGCCTATAGGTGAGAACCTATGGCACGCCTTCAAAACCATCAATAAATCCTCTATATCGTCGTATAAACGCCAAATAGTCGAGGCAAAACACAATCCACAATTTCAGAATCAAAATACGGAATACGGAAACACGAATCCAAAATAACAACTTAGGATATATGTCCCAGATTTCACCCTAGATAAAATCTGTCAAAACTAGAAGTACCCTGGGCCAAGAATTGAGGAAATGGGGGCAGGCACGCAAAACGAGGAAATTCCTCACTGCTCTGGCCGCAAATTGCGGCCA
This sequence comes from Agapanthus africanus, assembly GCA_030015575.1. Taxonomy (NCBI): domain Eukaryota; kingdom Viridiplantae; phylum Streptophyta; class Magnoliopsida; order Asparagales; family Amaryllidaceae; genus Agapanthus; species Agapanthus africanus. The sequence continues at coordinate 216,776,579 of JASDDO010000008.1, forward strand.
GAATGGGGATTTCGGCGGCCTCGAAATGGAGTGGGGAGCTAGGGTTTGGGGTGATGGTTCAATGGTGCCTGCACATGTCACTGTCCACTCAATATTATTTTCAGGTGTCTCGTATGATAGCAGATTCAAGTTAACCTTCACAGACTTCACAATTTCCCCGATATCGGTTTCTAAAATCCGTATTCTGGTTATAGCTTCAGGTTTTGGGTTCCAATTCATACACTAGGGTATTGGTATAACCTTAACTGAGCTTCATTTCCCAATACAACACAAGTTTCCTCAAACCCTAACTATATTATTCTCAATTCCTTAATATCACACAATATCGATTAAAAACTAAACATGGGTAAAGGGAATGCTATAACTAAGCTAATGTTTCAGAATTTACCTCACTTGGCAACTCAAGAAAATTCTTGAGTTGCCCCTAGTGGTCAAAATCCACGCTTTCTTGGTCCATCTTGAAGGTCTCGGGCTCGTGCACACTTTTAATGAAACGGACATGAGCTTTTGGGGTTGTTTTTGAGATGAAGAGAGGGATTGAAGAGGGGGGGGGAAGGGGCTAGGGCAGCAGCAGCAGGGAGAGTGAGAGAGGAAGAGAAATTGAGGGAAAAATGGCTAAGTGTTGGTCAAGGTAAACCCCATACCTCTCTCTCACCAACTCCATTCTTTATTCCTTTTCTTTTTCTTTTTTCTTTTTCCCTTTTCTTTTAATCCAAACCTTCTCACAAGAATATTAAACCCAAATGATAAATCATGGCAAGGAAAATGCACAAGTGTAGAAAAAAAATGATATCTGCAAGTTTTGCACAAAATTGCCAAAAAGTCCGATTAGCGATTTTTAATCTCGATTAGCACTAAATTAGTGTCAAACTAATCACAAAAACTTAAAAATGTCATAATTCTCTAATTTACCCTATTTTAGAATTTTCCATAATTTTTCTCAAATTTTTTCCTATTTATTTGCATTTAATTATAGATTTAATATTAAAATAATCAATAAAATAATATTAAATTATAAAAATTCCTAAAATTAATATTTTATATTTTTGAAAATGTTACAGTTTCCTGTATGTTTGAAACTCCCGATATGATTTTTACCCCTAGGACCCAAGTGACCTTGACGAATAATTAACAAATCAAAAGGTCCTAGTCAAGTTCAACCCGTCATTATCTTGATTGCATTAAACCCACCCGCACGACCCTTGACGAATAATAAACAAAGTCGTACGACTGTCCTAACTAATCCACATATCCATGCGACAGAAAAGTATTACAGAGATGCCACACACTACGCCTCGGCGAATAGCAACGACAAACGTAGCACGAATACTAAGAAATACTAATCTGAAATGACGGAGGGCTACGGCTAGTTTTTGGCGAAAAACCTTTAACGTAATGAACTTGATCTCGTTGAAGGAATCTAAGTGGTTTTTATAAATATATAGTGGCGAAAACTTTTGCTAAAGAGGTCACTCCCAGTGAAGGGATCTCGGCTCTTTCTCCGTCGAATGGGGTGCAGGATATCCCAAACTGAATACCACGATGCAAAGCAAAAATAATCGACTATAGTAAAGTTATCACGTCGACGCAAACTTTTATCCAAGAGGTCACTCCCGATGAAGGGATCTCGGCCCTTGCCTCGTCGAATGAGGTGCAGGATATTCCAAATGAATACCACGATGCAAAGCAAAAGAAAACGTCTGTAATGTCTGCTTTTAAAAAACTTGGTTCCAACAACATCAAATATAGGTTTGTTTTATCCTTGCATTGATAAGAATCTATGCAGTCCCATCAATTAATCACACCAGAAAAGAACGAAAATAAAATGTACGTATATGCCATCCGCATTCGCCACTGGATCCCGTCATCACCTGTTAGGTTACTTAACTAACGACAGAGCGGGGACTGGGCTAGCGCGGGTGCAAAACATATACAACATCTACTAGTATATATAAATATATAACAACATTCGTCCCAGGCATGATATAAAACAACATCACAGAAACATCACAGAATGCAACACAGAATGGTGGATAATCTGGAGCCCTAGGTTTCACTTGAGCCGCAAGTGAGACCCGACGTTCCCTGTCGTGTGGATAGCCTGTGCAATGAAACCTAGACCGCTATGAGTACGGCAAGTTACCTGCCAAAACCAGAAGTGAGGCAGCCCCCTTCAGCAACGTGAATGGACCACCCAGCACTTCACGGAATCCGGTAACTTGAGCACCCCTCCTGGGTCACATATACCCCCTACGAGTGCGGCGAACAGCCCGCCAATTCTAGAGTAAGGTCCCCTCCGTCCCAACGCCATGAGATGCGGACCAGTTGCCCTGTAGAATCCGGCTATTCGTGCACCCTAACACGGGGTAATCCTAGTACAGAAAAGAAAAATAATATACAAGGGTGATATCGACCTCAGCCCGGTCGTGCCCCAAAAGAAAAATATACAAACTGGCAGTGACGGCAGTCCACATTTCGGACGCTCGCCCCGCAATATCAAATGTACAAATGAAATAAAATTGTACTATCATTGCACCACAGCTATCCACCACGACAATCCAACCAACATCACAGCACATTACAGAACATCAAAGTGAATGCCATGTTCGCAAACACGTCTAAAAGACATATAGCAATTAGACGAGTTTACCGATCAAATGACATTCACGGTCGCAGATAGAAATGTAAGTACTGATAAACACACACTTAAATATCGATCGACAAAATTCCTAATTGGCCTCAACTGCAAAACAACACTTCACTGAAACCTGGGCCAAAACAGAATATCAAAAAAATCAGAATTCCAACTCTCTGGGCTACAGAAAAAATTTAGTCACCCGTTGCAACTAAACTGCCGCGGAACCGCCGCCAATAGGGGCTTAATGCGGCGGATCCACGGCACTTTTGTGGAATCACGGGCCTAAAGTTTTTCACTAACCTTAAAATTCCCTGCACGGATTTTTAAGATGCTGCCAATTATTTTTTGAACACTTTTGAAAATCGACAGCAACTTGGAAAATGAAATCGTGGTTTCGGTAAAATCCGTCGATCGATCTTTTAAGCACGTCTAAACAAGCTAGTAAGGGGTTTAAAGGGTGGCTCTGATTCTATGAAGGGTCCCGGCAGCGTCCCGGCCATCGAAACGCGGCCAAAATGCGGAACAAAAATTTATAAAACCGGCACTACCGCTACCCGAATCCAGGATCGACCTTAAACCCTAAACTAGCAAACTAAACTAAGAGTTAGAATCTTTATACCGAGATGATCCGAGTCCTTCGGTCTTCATTCCAAGCTCCTAGCAGTTCCTTGATGAAGTTTGGTTGTCGGACTTCCTCCATCTCCGATGATCCACCCGAGGGATGTAATTCCGGCTCTAGCTCCGCGACATGATGCAAACGGAGCAACTAGGGTCTCTAGGATGCTACCCTAGAGAGCCTAGGATGAAGTGTGTAGAATCCATGTGTTGATCTATCTCATCTCACCTCCTCTCATGATTCTCAACACATGAGAGGGTTGAGAGGAGGTGAATGAATGAAGGTGGAAGCAAAACATGAGAACTAGAGAAGAGTGAAGCACAAATGGTGATGGAGCTCAAAGCTTGCTCAAGAGAAATGAATGAAGCATCCAAAAATAATGAGCTCTCTTAGAGAGAGAAAATGAGCAAGCTTGGTTTTGTAAAACAATTCTTTGCATTTTAAAATAGCTCCCATACTTGAATAGTGAGCACAAATGAATTAACAATTCATTTGTGTCCATTATGCAAGCATGGTCATCACCATACCCTCCTCATTCTAATTTCCACCTCATTTACCATTTTTCCAAAAATGGTCAAATCAAGAAATGAGGTGGCACCTTCTAGAATGTTATCCGGTAAAAAATATGGATTGCATTCTGCTGTAAATATATCTGCATTCGTACCGAAATACGAATACCCTAAGAGATAGAATAACACATTAAATATAATAATAGAATATACGTATCGAAATACATATACGTAAATTACTAAATCAATACCTGATTTAATAATCCGGCTCAAGTCCGAGTCGGCTAATACTACCAATTGTCCGATCGAAAGTCCTGGCACAAAGTACACCAATCGATCGGAACCCTGCACGTATCCAATACGGCTACTACATCATTTCGCCAGAACCAGGGAAATCCTCTGTGTGGGACTCTAAAAACTAGTCAATACGCTGGCAGTGGGTTTAACCACAAGCACGTCAGCGGCACTAGCTGTACGTAACGGCTACCCAGGTATTGAGCGAAAAGGAGGCTGACGAGCAAACTCATGAAGAACCCCTTCTGAGCCTGACAGTGACAATATCCATACAGTCCGGTCTGTTCGTCTAAGAGTATCGCATATCGAGTCTAGGGGGGTGGATAAAGTCAGACCCCAGCAACGCGACATTTAGTGTCGGTATGAAACCCTATCACCACCTAAGAAACTATCGATCCTGGATCGGTAGTTCTCGACTACCGTGGCCACGGATTTATGGTGATGGCCATCCGTACACAACGCGACATCAACCCCCAATACCGGGAGAGCCGAATCCCCGACGATCCGATCACTGCCTCCATGTGGCTCGAGACTGTACCCAACTAAAACCTGTTTGCACGACTCCTTTGACCCGTGGTAGGGTAGCAATCAAAGAACAGTGGGAACTCACACAAGACAAATGACGATCTCAGGTCGAAAGACTAACCTGTACACATGTCACCTGGGAACTGCTATCTGATAATAGGTATAATACCAACTAGCAGGTTCCCGGCGAGTCCGTCCAGTGTACTCATAACCCAATGAGCACCTGTATACTATCTTAGGTGAACATACTAACACCAATGGCTTGTGAGACCTGTCCACCGCCCTCGTCGGGGTCTCGATCAGTATACACTAGTCTACTCTGGAGTATCGATGCCCGGTCTCGATACTCCTACGACTAAGGACATTTAAGGATGTGCTTATAGACCCCAGCTCCCACATATATGATCGCCATCATAATGCTGGCAGTCAAGTAAGAATCCTATGGGCTCAATCAACATGTACATGATGATAAAGACAAACCAGATAGCATACTATCATCTTGAGTAAGACTGTTTCATCGGTATAGGTCCTGTTAGTTATGTATATGCCCTAGAGGCCATTGTTGTACATTTGATGTATATTATAATGGATGCTTGGATATATACAGAGAGGACTTTCTTGCTCGTCATGATAGTATGCTATTTGGTTTCACTTTATCTTAACATGTTGACTTGTATTGATTTACTGTCTTTCTCTCACATGTTGATAAAGCCCTTAGGATCTGTACTCGACTACTAGGATTATGATGAGATTATACTAGTGGGGCCACGGTAGTTGATGAGTACATCCTATAAATGTTCCTAGTCGAGGGTATATCGAGACGGGGCATCGATACACATATACGCATCTTGACCCATATGATGGGCGATGGATGATCCCATATCCATCTGGGTTTGACATCAAGGATGGTGTATGGGTGCTTAGTGGAGACTGGGTATACTGGACGGACTCGCCGCGAACACCCAGATGGTGATATATCACACGTCAGATGGCAGTTCTCCGGTGACACTGGTACAGGGTAGTCTGTACAAGGTAGTCTGTAGACCCGAGAAAGTCATAGAGTCTTGTGTGATTCCCACTTTGCTTTGATTTCCACCTTACCACGTCCAAGAGGGCGTGCAAAACGGAGGCTTTTAGGTACAGTCCCGAATCACATGGAGGCAATGAGCGATAGGAGGGGATTCGTCTCTCCCGGTATAGGGAGTTGATGTTGTGCTGTGTTCGATTGGCTATAACTGGAAGTCCCTGGCCAGGGCTGATATAGAGATATACTGGTAAGTGTTACCAGTAGTTTCTCGACCTGTTATGAGCCTCACATCGACACGACTTATCGGTTACTGGGGTCTGACGTATACCACTCCTAGACTTGATATGCGACATATCAGATGAACAGACCGGACTGTACGGGAGTGTTCCTGATTGGATTCACAGGAGAACGGACAGGCTATCTTGTTGATCTTCTAATTGCTCAATACCTGGGTGGCTGTTACGTTTAGCTGACCGCTTGCAGCTTGTGGGTGTTTGATATGATCATCACCTGCTACCGGTGTATTGACGATTCTTTAGAGTCCTATACAGAGGTTTCTTGGCTCAGGCAAAACGGAGTAGAGGCACATATGTGATATGTGCAGGACCGAGGATAATGCGATATGAGATACCGTATTATATTCTCGCGATATTTAGATATGAACCGGGACATCGGATCAAGTGTTGATTCGATGAATCGGTACATGATATATTAGTCGGTTATATTCGATATAGCCGGATCGTCGGATCAAGTGTTGATTCGATGATTTAATGTATAATGATATATATCATATATTGTATTACATTATCTAATATTGGCTCGCTTTATTATTTCATTTTCTTACCGGATTAATACATTGATATATATGCGATATATGTTAATTGTATTATTTTCTTTTGTTGCAAATATATAATATATATGTGATATATATTATTGTGACATGATATGATTTATTATGAAACATGTTTAGGGATGATAAAAAGATATTAGGGTTTGATTACGGTTAGCTCTTTCTTGATTATTCTAGAAGGGTTTCCTTTTTGTCTTGGTTAAGATATTATGGTTGATACTTATCCATGACTCATTCTTGACCTAACCAAACCCTAACTCTAGTTTATTCTCTACAAAGGTTTAGCCTCTCATCCTTGACCATGGTTCAATAATCAATCATATACTCTTATCTACTATTCATCATAAAAGGATTATTATTATTATTATTCATTTTCTTCTCTCTTGAGTTTGAGAGAGAGCTCACTTGTGATTTCTTTTGTGATGAGTTCTTGTGAGAAAATGATATAAAAAGAAAGCATAAATACTACTTCATCATCCTCATCTAATCTAGCCCATTAGATTAGGGTGTTCACCTCATTAGAGTGAGAGAGCTTGAGCTATTGCAACTTCGATGTAGATCATCGGAGAAAAGGAATACGACAAGCTTTCATGGATCGTTCGCGTCGTGGAGCTTCTCTTGAGTCCGGGAGATCATGGATCACGGTGAAGGGACTTCTACTCGGAGCTTGTGAAGCGAAGGAGCGGACTACAAAGGTTGTAATCCCTCACACTTAGGTTTAAAGATGTTATCTTGCATGTTAAACCCTAATAATCTAGCAAAGATCCTGGGTTTGGGTTGTTCGGCACTTCTAAAATTTTATTCGGGCATGTTTGATGCCTTATGAACCTTCACAAGAGTGCCTAGGAACCCTACAGTGGTATCAGAGCCTAGCTAGAGCATTAGGCGACGTGTTTATGAAGTTAAAACTCTGATCGAACCCGAAATGACAAAACTAAACCCCTCTCTGGATAATTTTTTAAATCTGGGATTTTTCTGAATTAAAAATACCTAAAAAAATAAGTAGGGAAACATAAGCACTTCTGTGAAAAACGAGCCCATGTTCCGTACAAACCGCCGCGGAACCGCGGCCGTACCTCGCTTGGGCCGCGGATCCGCGGCAGTATTGAGGAATCAAGGACTAATTTTTGCACAGTTATTTCTCTTTCTGTGATTTAATTTTTATGGGTATTTTTAATCCGACTCAAGTGTTGAGAATTCTGGGGTTTATTTTGTAATCATAGATTCGATCGGAATATTTAAATTCATTTTTTTTCCGGATATTTAGAAACTGTTAAAATGTTCGAATGGATATCACTAACTCACTTTTTCCTGGCACAAAAAACTTTCAAGTGTTGAATTTTTATCGGATTTAAATCTTTTGGAAAAATGTGCAAGTAACATGGTGGACCCTCTAGAAGACAACAAACCTTAACTCGATTATGTGACCGTCTCGAACTGCCTTTTAAACCTTCGGGTTTAGGGCAGTACGGCGTGCCACATGTGAGGCGTTGGCTTGACCCTTCTACGGCTGGATCACTGGGACTGTGACATATTCTGGGATTATTTGAACTCCGCTCAAGTGTTGAGCACTTTAGAAAATTTTGGGTATTTGATTATCTGTTCGAAAAGTTTAATACTGTCTATTTATCTGGAATGTAATACAATATGTGGAATTCATAGAGTTAGGCATGAAATGCGAAGTATGTGATATTTCGGATTTACGATGTCTAAAGTGATTGTGGATTCCAAATATTGTAGTTTTACACTTTCTTTTCTGTGACCGTAAGTGTAGTATGTAGTGGTATTGCCGATTGTCGTTGCTATACATCGACGACGATCGGTGTATGCAAACTTACTTACGTTGATAATATGAGATATTATGTGTTGCTGAGATATGATGTGCAGGATTGTCGCGATTGAATAGCCGAGGGTTTTATGTGAGATGCGAGTTTTATATTTTCATTCATGTAAATTCAAATGTAATGTAATATTCTTTTATTTGGGGCACTTCCGGGTTGAGGTTGATGCCACCAGTGTTGTATATTATTTACTTTTCCGCATTAGGATGGACCCAAGGAGGGGAGCACAGGTGACCGGGTTCAGGGGTTCAGTGGGAGGCCATCTCGAGGAGTCTAGACCGGGTCTCCTAAACTCTAAAATTGGTAGGGTCGCTTGCCGCTCTCGTAGTGGTCCAGGGTGTGGGCTTGGTTATTCATTACGACCGTGGAATCCGTATTTTCTACTGTTGGCTAAATACTAAATACGGACGCCCTAGTATATCCCACATTATATCTATGTTTCTGCTGCGATATCTGTGATGTGATCATTTGATATGTTGTGATTGATACAGTATATAGTATATATGATATATTATATAGACGTTACTTATGTTTTACACCCGCACTAGCCCTGCCCTGCTCTGTCATTAGTTACCTAACCTAATGGTGCACGAGGGGGCATCGAGGCGAATGCGGATGGAATAAGTGTACGTCGTATTTATCTGTAATGCTTAGGAAGCATAAGCTGATGGGATTTCTTATTAATGAGATTAATAAAAGGAAAAGAAACCTAAAAGATGTTGTAGAATCAAAACTTTATAAAAAGGGTAGCTAGAGTTTTGCTTTGTATAGCGGTATATATGATTTACCCTGCACCTTATTCGATGAGGAAAGAGCCGAGATCCCTTCACCGGGAGTGACCTCTTTAACGAAACTGGCAGATGCTACAAAACTCTGTTTGTCTTTTGATTGCTTTTAGAGTTTTGCTTTGCACAGTGATATATATGATATGTCCTGCAACTTATTCGATGATGAAAGAGCCGAGATCCCTTCACCGGGAGTGACCTCTTTAGCAAAACTAATGAAAGCCTCAAAATCACCCCATTTCAAAATTTCACTTGATTCTACGACGATATCAAGTTCATTACGCAATAGGTTTTCAGAAAAACCTGTCGTAGCTCTCCGTCATTTCAGATAAAGACTATTTAGTATTCGTGCTGCGTTTGTTGACCTCTGTCAAGGCGTAGTGTGCGGTAGCTGATTAGTACTTATCTGTAAAGCTTGTGATGTGATTGGATTAGGGTAGTCGTACGATCTTGTTGACCACTGTCAAGGGTCGTGCGAGTGGGTTTGAGTCAATCAAGAAATGACGGGTTGAACTTGACTAGTGCACTATGGTTTGTTGACCTCTGTAAGGGTCATAGCACACTAGGGGCAAAACATTATCGGGAATTTCAAGTGTTGAAATTTGCAATGAGATTGCATACCTCCTATGAGATAGTTGGATCCCGATACCCACTACGAGTAAGAGTTACTCCTAGGAGAGTTTTACACAGGACAATTAGCCGATCAAGTAGGTGTCTAGAAAAGTGTTAACGGGGTTATGCCTCTGGAAAAATGAGGTTTACTTTAATTAGGTCCGTACGAAAGCACGGGGAACCTCCCTCAAGTACCGATACTGATCTGGCTGAAAGATTGACGAAATTGTAGGGTGTAATTAATCCCGGCTAATCTTACCTTTTAGGGTTTGAAGGTAGATTTGATAAAAACAGTGGGAGACATCCTAATTAGATAAGATAATAACCAATCTAATCTTGCAAGAGCATACGCTAAAGTGTTTTCTTCTCTCTCTCTCCAGGTAGCGACCATGTCAGGCCATAATCAAGATAATAATATGGATGTATTGACTGAACCCGCTTATTATACTGAGCAGGGGAACGTTGGACTCGTTCTTTCTTATAAGAGTTATAAGATTGAACAGGAAACATGAGAATATCTGGATTCTCACGCCGCCCAAAAGAACATGCATGTTGATGCATCTTCTTCAGGTGTGTTAGTTATTGAGAACTGTTTCTCAGTTCACCCTACGTCCTGGGTATTAGATACCTGATCAGGATCCCACATATGTAAATTGTTACATGGGCTAGGTAAAGGTAGATAACTGGGAAAAGGTGATCATTTCGTTCAAGTAGGAAACAGTGCAAGTATTGCAGCCAAAGCAGTTGGCGAATATCACCTTGTATTGCCAAGTCGTAATACACTGATTCTAAATGAGTGTTATTATATACCGAACATGATGTGCAACATTATATCAGTTTCTTTATTAAGTAAAGAAGGATATAAATTTGTAGTAAAGGATAATGTTATGAACATATTCCTAGATCAAAAGTTGATTGCATCAGGCTCGTTACATAATGGCATATTCATTCTAAATCAGAATACAATCCTCAGTATACAAAACACACACAAGAGGAAAAGTTCAGAAATGAACGAATCCTTCTTGTGGCATTGTAGACTTGGCCATATCAATGAGACACGGCTAGCTATGTTACATAAAAATGGATATTTGAATTCATTCGAATTTTCATCTTATGATACTTGCCATTCATGTATTTAAGGAAAAATGACCAAAGCTCCGTTTAGTGGACACGGAGAAAGAGTTACAGAACTCTTAGGACTGATACATAGTGATGTATGCGGTCCCATGTCTGCGCATGCCAGGAACGGTTATTCCTACTTCATTATATTCACTGACGATCTCTCTAGATTCGGACATGTGTTCCTGATGAAACACAAGACTGAAGCTTTTGATAAATTCAGAGAATATAAGCACGAAGTAGAAAAACAAACGGGCAAAAGTATTAAGATCCTTCGACCTGATCGAGGAGGAGAATACTTAAGCAATGAGTTCCTAGATTATCTAAAAGAGAATGGGATTCTCTCTCAGCTTACTCCTCCTTATACACCACAGCACAACGGTGTGTCAAAACGGAGGAATCGCACGCTATTAGATATGGTGCGCTCAATGATGAGTACTGCTGAGTTACCTATTTCCTTTTGGGGGTATGCGCTTGAGACATCAGCATACCTATTGAATCAAGTTCCAACTAAATCTGTACCTACCACACCATATGAGATATAGAGTGGGAAGAGACCATGTCTTAAACGAGTTAAGATATGGGGTTGTCTGGCCTATGTCAAAAGGCAAAATCCAGACAAACTCGAGGCACGGTCAGTTCTATGTAAGTTTGTGGGATATCCTAAACATTCAAATGGATATTTTTTCTACCACAGTGAACAACACGAGGTGTTTATTGCTCAACATGCCACCTTTTTAGAAAAGGAATTTCTTGCAAAAGAGATTAGTGGCTCTAAGGTAGAACTGGAAGAAGTTCCAGCAACACAAACTGTAACTGAAGATTTAGTGGAACCAGAGGACTCGGTAGTACCCGACGAACCCCAGCCTCTTCGCCGATCTAGTAGGGTTTCTCGTCCACCCGAGAGATACTGTGGTTTTCTCATTGATGGTGGAAGCGAGGATTGTATCATGGAAGATGATGACCCGACTAGTTTCGAGCAGGCCATCACGAGTGGTGACTCTGTGAATTGGCTGGATGCAATGCGATCTGAGATGGAATCCTTGTACACCAATAATGTATGGACTTTGGAAAATGCCCCTGAAGGGGTAAAACCCATTGGGAGCAAGAGTGCCTAGGAACCCTACAGGTCCTGCCTTAATCACCATAATCACAAGTTCGCGACTATGATAATTACCATGAGGGCGCTATAGCCAATAGTAAAAAGGGTAGTATGTAATGACGAGTGATGTCAGCAGCATCACCCCGGGGCTGGCCTAGCCCGTAAGACTGATCAGTAAAGGTATCGAACTGTCGAGTTACAAGTCAGGTTTCATTATTGATTTCCCCATACCCACAAGTTATATATGTTCACGTCAGGGATTAATAAATCTAGAGCTAATGCCAACACAGGATCAAGAAGGTACAGGTTTGTCTGGATAGACAACAGGAAATGTCTGTAGGGACAACAGGTCAAGGTTGTTGGCATTAGTAACAAGATCGGGTAACAGGTCAAGCTATGGTACATCAGGTCATGTCAGGTAGTGTATAAGGATCCAATCATGTCCAGTAGTGCACGGTATCAAGTCGTGTCAAGTAATAGTATATCAAGTCATGTCATGGGTGCACAAATGCCACATGGGTGCTCATATTCAAACTTTAATAAGCATGGGTATACAAAACAAGTATGGGGTACTAATGGAACAATAATATGGAATATTGTGACGTGGTATGCAAATAGGTATAAATTAAAACATATGAATGCACGGTTATCGATTTGAGTTAGGGTTATAGTTCCAACACTAATTAAATACATTTTTTCAAATATGGAATGTTAAAATCACATTATTATGTATTAAATGATCTAAGGATGCAATTGTATATATATTAGGCTAAATGGATGCAAACGGGTGTCCGAAAGGTTATAAGCTACTAAAAAGGGTACTATGGGTTATGCAACCAAGCACTATGTGATATAAATATGGACGTGGGTACAATGTATTGTAATCTAATATGCGACATGATATGTTTCAGGTTATAGATCTAAAAATGATATAAACGGAACATCGAAATGGAATATGGGACACTAGATTTAAACAACAGATTTAATATGCATTTAAATAAGTATAAAATAATTTAAATAGCATGTAGCAAGTTTTACTTGCCTAGACGGATCAAGAAATGGGTGTACGGAACGTCTCACGTCGGTGGAAAAAGTTGTGACATGCGCACGGTACACTGAACGGATCCAAGCAACGCACAAGGTGATCACACGGGTCAGTTATGTTCGCTGGGTCGTCGGGATTGTCAACGTCGTCACGGCTTCGGCGATCTACAGAGATAAATAAATACAGAAAAGAGGAAAATAAAAGAAAGAAAGTATAGAAATGAAGAAGGAGGGAAGAAGGGAAGAATGGGAGAGAGAGCTCACTGTGGATTGGTGCACTGGGGTTCCAGGGGATTAAGGAGATGAGGGAGTGGTGTAGGGTTCACCGGCGATGAGCGGCGATCGAGATGGGGGTTAGGGTTTCGGTGTCTAGGGTTTGGGTTACTGGGTTTTCTGTTTGCAGGGTTTCTTAATGGGTTGAGGGTTGTGTGAGGGAAGAAGACAGAGGAGAGGGGAGACAAGAAGAAGATGGTGATGGGATGAGGTGATCAGCGGTGAAGAGAAGTGGCGGTGATGGGTTCTGCGATGGTGCTTGTGGGTATGCAGGGTTCGGAAGAAGGAAGAAGGAGGAGAAAGAGGGAGAGTAGACGAGGGAATGACGACGAGGAGGAGGAGGAGGCTCGGTTGAGTGGAGTTGCGATGAAGTTAGGGTTAGGGTTGAGGATCGATGATGTGTTCGTGGCGAGGAAGATAGCGCTCGGTTTTAAAAAAAGAGAGAAGAAGGAGATTTGAAGGAGGGAGGTGACGGGATCCAAGGGGCGGTGACCAGATTCGAGGAATCTACAGTAATCGCGATATGAGAGAGAGAGAGTGAGTGCGAGAGGAGATAGAAAGACGAGAGAGAAAGAGGAGAGAGCCGCGCTGGGAGAGAGAAAGAGAAGAGGAAAGGAAAGAGAGAGATTTGAGTGGGGCCCGGTGAATAGGAAAAGAAATGTTTTCATTGGTTCGTGGTGTGGAGCCCAGAGGAAAAGATAGAGAGCTGTGTGAGTGTGTGTGAGATTAGGAGTTAGGATTTTATTTTATTTTAAATTTAAAAAGATTTTATTTAGTTAACGAAAAAATTTGTGAACTGTTAAAGATTATCTGAATTAGATTTTAAATTTAAATAAATTGAATTTTGGCGGGATACAAAAAATATTTCAAAACGCACCCGGGTCGGGTCCAAAATTTCAGATTTTAAATACGAAAAAATAAATGCGACTTCCAAATTTTAAAATGAATGATTAGGTAATGAAAAAGCATACCCCCAAGAACGGATGCACGTACGTGTGCGTAGCTATCCAAACACGTCCGTTTCACTGAACGGGACGAGAACAAGATGCGCGGACGCTATCATGGGGTTAGGGGTATCATGCAGGCTATGAAATGCAATTTTAATTTATTTTACGTGATCTAAAATGTTATATGATAAAATATACAATGCCAAATGAAAAGTCAATATGCAGTATACATGAGATGCACGTATCTATTTAACAGGCCAGGGTAGTCTATAAATGTGAATCAAACAAGTTCAAGCAAGCGGGTCGGGCCGAATGCAATGTCAAATGTAAAATACCATTCGCACCCAAACATGATAAATCAATAAAATACCGCAGATATAATAAATACGAGAACTGGAATTGGTATATGTGAACTAGTTTGTTACATTATACCCAACTACAAAAAGAATTTCGTCCTCGAAATTCCAAGAATAAGAAAGGATAAACAATTAACACACTACAAGAATAGATGTGGAAACTTCTGCCGGATTTCATCTTCTCGTTCCAAAGTTAATTCTCCATGTGATCGATTACCATAAGAAACAAGTACAAGAGGGATAACTTTGTTCTTAAGAACCTTTTCCCTTCGATCCATAATCGAGATCGGTCGCTCCTCAAAAGTCAAATCTTCTCGGACAGTCAGCTCTGAATGATCCAACACATGTGTTTCATATCGAACATATTTACGGAGTTGAGATACGTGAAACACGTCATGAACATTCGCCAAGGATTGCGGTAACGCCAATCGATACGCTACTTATCCAACACGCTCCAAAATCTCAAAAGGTCCAACGAATCGAGGACTAAGCTTTCCTCGACTCCTGAAACGAATCACCCCCCTAGTCGGTGATATCTTCAAGAATACCAAATCTCCCACGGCAAACTCTAGAGGTCTTCTTGATGTATCTGCTCAACTCTTTTGTCGGTCTTGTGCTACTTTCATATGATTCCAGATAGTGTTAACCTTCTCAACTGTTTGCATGATCAAATCCGGTCCCTACAATCTTTATTCTCCAACATCGTCCCAACAAATAGGTGAACGACACTTGCGACCATATAAAGCTTCGAATGGAGCCATCAGAATAGTCGCCTGAAAACTGTTGTTGTAAGAAATCTCCACCAAATGTAGATGATCTTCCCATGAACCCTTGAAATCTAACATGCAAGCTTTCAACATGTCTTCAAGAGTTTGGATCGCTCTCTCCGACTGGCCATCTGTCTGAGGATGATAAGTTGTGCTAAACTTCAAACGAGTCCCCAAACTTTCCTGTAAGCTCCTCCAGAAGTGTGATAAGAAACGAGTGTCACGGTCGGACATGATGCTTACCGGTATTCCATACAATCTTACAATCTCCTGCATGTACCGCTCTGCTAAAATTTCTGTTGATTGACCAACTCGAAATGGGATGAAATGAGCTGCCTTGGTCAATCGATCAACAATCACCCAAACTGCACTGTTGCCTTTTGGACTCCGCGGTAAAGCCATCACGAAATCCATGGTTATATGTTCCCACTTCCATTAAGGAATTGGAAGTGGTTGCAATAAACCAGCAACCCTTTGATATTCAGCCTTAACTTGCTGACACACCAAGCACTTTGCCACAAAGCGGGTAACCTCCCGCTTCATGACTTCCCACCAGAAATGCTGTCGTATATCTCGTTACATCTTCGTTCCTCCTGGATGTACGGAATATGCTGAACTGTGCGCCTCTTTCATAAGTTCTTCGCGAATATCTCCCTTTGGCACACATAAACGGCTACCGTATCGCATCGAACCATCTTCATGGATCAGTAAGTCTGTTCGAAATCCAGCTTCAACCTGTTCTCGAAACTTCTGAAATCTTGGGTCCTGCAATTGCGCTGATTTAATATTCTCGATCAACGACGACTGTACTTGCAGCTGCATCAACTGTCCCGAAGAATGCGGTAGCACAACTTCAAAATCAAATCTTCGAAAATCTTCAATAAGTCCCTTCTGTGCAGTCAACATCTGAATTGCTGGCAACCGACTAAGCGCATCCGGCACAACATTAACTTTCCCCGGATGGTACTTAAGATCAAGATCGTAGTCAGCCATCAGCTCCAACCATCTACACTGCCTCATATTAAGCTCCTTCTGCATGAACACATACTTCAAGATTTTATGATCGGTAAATACTTCAACCCTTTCGCCCAATAAATAATGTCTCCAAATCTTCAAAGCGAAAATCACAGCTGCTAGCTCCAAGTCATGAGTTGGGTAATTCTTTTCATGGGTCTTCAATTTTCTCGATGCGTACGCTACAACCTTCCCATGCTGCATCAAAACACATCCCAATCCTTTCCCAGATGCATCGCTGTGAATTACCAATCCCCCGGAACTATCTGGTACGGTCAGAATATGAGCGGTTATCAACCTCTGTTTCAACGCCTCAAAAGCTGACGCACACTTATCCGTCCACACAAATGGTACCTCCTTGCGCGTAAGCTTGGTTAAAGGCTCAGCCAGACGAGCAAAGTTCTCCACGAACCATCTGTAATATCCGGCAAGTCCAAGAAAGCTTCTGATCTCCGCAACGTTCTTCGGAATCGGCCAATCTCGAACTACTGTATTCTTTTCGGGATCAACGGCGATTCCATCTCCGGACACGACATGCCTAAAAAACTTCACTTCTTCAAGCCAAAACTCGCACATGCTCATCTTTGCATATAATTTTTCTTGCTTCAATGTCTGCAGTGCGATCTTCAAGTATTCTGTATGCTCTTCAATACTCTTTGAGTAGACTAGAATATCATCAATGAACACCACTATAAACTGGTCCAAGAATGGTGAAAAGATTCGGTTCATCAAGTCCATAAATATCGCCGGTGCATTCGTTACTCCGAAGGGCATCACTAAATACTCGTAATGTCCATACCGGGTTCGGAATGTCGTCTTGCAAATATCTTCTGTTTTAACTCGGACCTGATGATATCCGGATCGCAAATCCAGCTTCGAGAATACCCTCGCACCACTAAGCTGCTCAAATAATTCGCCAATGCGAGGGATCGGGTACTTGTTCTTAATAGTCACCCGGTTTAATTCTCGATAATCGATGCACATCCTCCTTGTGCCATCTTTCTTCTTGACTAGAAGAACTGGAGCTCCCAAAGGTGAGTTACTACTGTGAATCCAACCCTTCTTAAGTAATTCAGTAACCTGCTTCTTGACTTCTTCCAACTCCACTGGTGCCATTGGATAGTATGCTTTAGAGACTGGCGCTGCACCAGGAATAAGATCGATCGCGAACTCCACGTCTCGTTTCGGTGGTAAAACTGATATGTCCTCGAACACGTCCATGAAATCTCAAACAACAGCTGGTGCTTCATCTTTATCAACCTCCATCGATGAAAGAACACTAGCTGTCGGCCTAGCCCTAAACTCCACTGGCCCGACAGAAATGCTTCCTCCAGTAAAGATAAACTCTGGATGTCCGGGAATCTGGAAAATTACTTTCTTTGCCCTACAATCGATGTGAGCGTGGAAAGTGCCGAGAAAATCCATTCCCAAGAAGACTTCATAGCTGCCTGTATCAATCACCAAGAAATCTGCATACAGCTCCCGTCCGTAAACAACAACTGCACAATCCTTACATTCTCTACTAGATATGATCTTCCCATTCCCAGTGTGTATGTCCCAACAACTAGATAGGGTCGTGCAAGCAATCGAGTGTGTAGCAATAAACTTGGATGACATAAAACAATGGGATGCACCAGAATCGAATAACGCTAATGCGGGAAAATCATGAACAAGTAGAATACCTGAAACAACTTCTCCTGAAGCCTTGGCTTCCTCAGCCGTCAGGGTAAATGCTCGAGCTTGATTGGGTCACTGAGTCAGCTTCTTCTGTCCCTGAAACGGTTTCTGCGGTGGCTTCTAAACATCATCCTTCGTGCGAAGCTTCGACGGATAAGCGTTGATAGTATGATCCGCCGATCCACAAACCAAATAGAGTCCCCGCATCCTTCGACATTCCCTTTGCACGTGCCCAGGTAAATGGCAGTAGCCACAAATCACGGTCCTCCTATGATCAACAACAACAGGCATCTTCATCGGTGTTACGCCACGACGGTTCACCGGAATACCTCTGCGTCCATGCGCTAGGTTCGGTGCAAATGCCGGCTTCCGCACTGTAACTGCTGGATGCTGTGTACTCCCAGTCTTCATAGATTGGCTCTGCTGCTCTCGGGCCGCTGTAAGTACTTGTGAGAAAGTGGTCAAACCCAGGGAGACAATCTGCCTCTGGATGTCCACATCCAAACTGCGCATGAACCTCCTTGCCCTATCAGCATCGTTGGCAACCAAAGGTCCAGTGAATCTACTGAGCTGCGTCCACTCAGCTGCATGTACATCCACAGGTGCGCCGTTCTGCTTCAAACTGATGAACTTTTCTTCCATTTCCTCCCGTGCAGTCCGCGGGAAGAACTTCTCCAAGAAACTCTTCGAAAAAACCGCCCAACTGATCGGCTTGGGCAAGCGGGGTCTCTTCCACAAGCTACCATTCATGGGCATAGTCCACCAACTGGATGCGTACCACATCCATCCTCTTATCTTTTGGGATCTATGCCGCAATGAGTAAATTCTCCGTATCAACCATCCACTGTTCCGCTGGCAACGACTCTTCCAGGCCAGTAAAAACAGATGGACCTAGTCTCCTGAAATCCGCCACGGGTACCCACACGTTCAACTGGTCTGGCCACAACATTGTTCACGGACTGATGAATGGTCTACAAACCTTCCTGAAAAGCTTCAGCTTGCTGCTGGTTCAGCTCGGTCTATCGCTTTTGGCTCTCCAGCATCCCACGGATTACTCCAAGCATAGCGGCTTCATCAACACGCCTTTGGTACGTTTTCAGATTCTTGTCTGCCATGTTCCTGAAATCAAAGCACCAAAAGGATTAGCTTGATAACAGATCCAAAATATAGATCTAGGATATGAATCAAAGCTAGAACTCCAAGCTACTTAAATAGAGTACCGCATTGTAACCATGCCGTAGTATCATAGGTACAATCACATAACTCCACCCAAGTCACCTAAGTTCTAGAGATAAACAATAGGAAACCAGGTTTCGAGTCGAGAAGCAAAAGAGGTTTGCATATCGTCAAAGTAGAATCAGGAGGAAGTTAAGATTCAAAAATGGTAAGACGGTAGGGGTGGCAGGACATGTTTCCTAATCACGAGTATTCTGATTCGTGTATTGGGTCCAATACCCAACTACAAAAGAATCAAACCCGATTAACCTAGATCCTATGGCTTTGATACCAAAGAAACCATATCACGCCCCGCTTCCCAGAGTACGCTAAGATAGGCACGCGACATAACCAATCCACAGTCACATTACGGCTGTAGAGATATCAAGAACAATAATAAACTATCTAACACATGTCCATAAGCTAGAATAAAACGAGTCAAGAATAAAATAATGCGGAAGCGAAAGATCTAATACAAGAATAAACTGGAATGTACGTCTCATAATTCGGGCTCACATCAGGAATGAAAATACCGAAAGTAAAATAAACTTACTACTAACAAGTCCTCACTGCTCAGCCTGCTGACTGAAATACTCCTGCTCGGCCTGCAGCAAAGGTAAAGAATCTGGGCCATGCAAAACCCAGACGTCAGTGCGTCATAACATCAAGCGATAATATAAACAGGTGTAGCAAGACATGCAGGTATGATCATGAACAATAAAACATGTAAAACCACAATATTAATAAGGACGGCGAAAGGTAGTGTGCAGTGAGTAATCTAAACTGGTCTACTGTGTTAACTACTCTCAAGTCTTTGAAATCAATTTGATGAATCATCGATGTAACTCAATAGTATCCCGTGTGTGCCCGGGATCACGGTCTAAGATTCTCGGGCTGAATCCTAGACGTGCCGCAAGGCAGTAAAAAGGGTAGTATGTAATGACGAGTGATGTCAGCAGCATCACCCCGGGGCTGGCCTAGCCCGTAAGACTGATCAGTAAAGGTATCGAACTGTCGAGTTACAAGTCAGGTTTCATCATTGATTTCCCTATACCCCCAAGTTATATATGTTCACGTCAGGTATTAATAAATCTGGAGCTAATGCCAATACAGGATCAAGCAGGTACATGTTTGTCTGGATAGACAACAGGAAATGTCCGTATAGACAACAGGTCAAGGTTGTTGGCGTTAGTAACAAGATCAGGTAACAGGTCAAGCTATGGTACATCAGGTCAAATCAGGTAGTGTATAAGGATCCAATCATGTCCAGTAGTTCACGGTATCAAGTTGTGTCAAGTAATAGTATATCAAGTCATGTCATGGGTGCACAAATGCCACATGGGTGCTCATATTCAAACTTTAGTAAGCATGGGTATATAAAAAAAGTATGGGGTACTAATAGAACAATAATATGGAATATTGTGATATGGTATGCAAATAGGTATAAATTAAAACATATGGATGCACGGTTATCGATTTGAGTTAGGGTTATAGTTCCAACACTAATTAAATACACTTTATCAAATATAGAATGTTAAAATCACATTATTATGTATTAAATGATCTAGGGATGCAATTGTATATATATTAGGCTAGATGGATGCAAACGGGCGTCCGAAAGGTTATAAGCTACTAAAAAGGGTACTATGGTCTATGCAACCAAGCACTATGTGATATAAATATGGACGTGGGTACAATGTATTGTAATCTAATATGCAACATGATATGTTTCAGGTTCTAGATCTAAAAATGATATAAATGGAACATCGAAATGGAATATGGGATACTAGATTTAAACAACAGATTTAATATGCATTTAAATAAGTATAAAATAATTTAAATAGCATGTAGCAAGTTTTACTTGCCTAGACGGATCAAGAAACGGGTGTACGGAACGTCTCACGTTGGTGGAAAAAGTCATGACCCGCGCACGGTACACAGAACGGATCCAAGCAACACACAAGGTGATCACACGGGTCAGGTATGTTCGCTGGGTCGTCGGGATCGTCAACGTCATCACGGCTCTGGCGTTCTACAGAGATAAATAAATACAGAAAAGAGGAAAATAAAAGAAAGAAAGTACAGAAAAGAAGAAGGAGGGAAGAAGGGAAGAATAGGAGAGAGAGCTCACTGTGGATTGGTGCACTGGGGTTCCAGGGGATTGAGGAGATGAGGGAGTGGTGTAGGGTTCACCGGCGATGAGCGGTGATCGAGAGGGAGGTTAGGGTTTCAGTGTCTACGGTTTGGGTTACTGGGTTTTCTGTTTGCAGGGTTTCTTGATGGGTTGGGGGTTGTGTGAGGGAAGAAGACAGAGGAGAGGGGAGACAAGAAGAAGATGGTGATGGTATGAGGTGGTCAGCGGTGAAGAGAAGTGGCGGTGATGGGCTCTGCAATGGTGCTTGTGGGTGTGCAGGGTTCGGAAGAAGGAAGAAGGAGGAGAAAGGGGGAGAGTAGACGAGGGAATGGCGACGAGGAGGAGGAGGCTCGGTTGAGTGGAGTTGCAATGAAGTTAGGGTTATGGTTAGGGATCGATGATGGGTTCGTGACGAGGAAGATAACACTCAGTTTTAAAAAGAGAGAGAAGAAGGAGATTTGAAGGAGGGAGGTGACGGGATCCAAGGGGCGGTGACCAGATTCGAGGAATCTACAGTAAACGTGATATGAGAGAGAGAGAGTGTGCGAGAGGAGAGAGAGAGAGAGCCGCGCTGGGAGAGAGAAAGAGAAGAGGAAAGGAAAGAGAGAAAGATTTGAGTAGGGTCCGCTGAATTGGAAAAGAAATACTTTCATTGGTTCGTGGTGTGGAGCCCAGAGGAAAAGATAGAGAGCTGTGTGAGTGTGTGTGAGATTAGGAATTAAGATTTTATTTTTATTTTAAATTTAAAAAGATTTTATTTAGTTAACGAAAAAATTTGTGAACTGTTAAAGATTATCTGAATTAGATTTTAAAATTTAAATAAATTGAATTTTGGCGGGATACAAAAATATTTCAAAACGCGCCCGGGTCGAGTCCAAATTTTAGATTTGAAATACGAAAAAATAAATGCGACTTCCAAATTTTAAAATGAATGATTAGGTAATGAAAAAGCATACCCCCAAGAACGGATGCATGTACGTGCGCGTAGCTATCCAAACACGTCCGTTTCACTGAACGGGACGAGAACAAGATGCGCGTACGCTACCACGGGGTTAGGGGTATCATGGAGGTTATGAAATGCAATTTTAATTTATTTTACGTGATCTAAGATATTATATGATAAAATGTGCGATGCCAAATGAAAAGTCAATATGCAGTATACATGAGATGTACGTGTCTATTTAACAGGCCAGGGTAGTCTATAAATGTGAATCAAACAAGTTCAAGCAAGCGGGCCGGGCTGAATGCAATGTCAAATGTAAAATACCATTCGCACCCAAACACGATAAATCAATAAAATACCACAGATATAATAAATACAAGAACTGGAATTGGTATAAGTGAATTAGGTTGTCACACCGTTAATGTACAAACATTCAACTGCCCAAAACAAAACCAAATATCAAGAATTAGCATTTCAAAATACGGAAAACATAGCTAAAGTCTTGCTAAACTGCTCCGAGATTTTCACTCATGTCAAATAAAGCTAAGTAAACAAGTCTAGGGTTTTGTACATAGTGTATACGACCTACTGTAACCACCTGGCCCCCTAACTCCCACACCAGGCCGGCCACATAGGCCAAAATTCCGGCCTCCTCGGCCCCCTATGCTCTGAATGGGTTCATTCTGTCATGGTGGTCTCCTGGTAGTGTATCTAGGCCCCTTGTATGTTTGCTACTCTCATAATTTCCTTGGGTTGCTCCAGATTTCCCTGCACACCCAAAATACTCACAAAACCGACATGAATCAATTCTAAAGTTTGTGTATCGTATTCACTTCTATGGTTCAGGTCAGGGTAACGTGTTACCATGGTCACACAAACACTCACAACAGTTCCCAGATTTCACCTAAATCCATTACAGAAAAATCTAGTAGAACCAAACACCCCAAATAGCTTCAGGCAACTACCTTAAGAAATCCAAGCCCTAACACTCCTACATACCCGGGGTTGCCGGATTTTTCCCCACAGTCGCCGGCCATGACCGATGGAAAAGGGTTAGGGTCCTCGGTGAACACTCAGGGTCTCGAGTACATTATTATCACACTGTTTGTTTTCACCAACAAGTCTCGGGGTCACAGCAGGTTGTCGATGTCACCAAACGACACTAAAATATGACATCATACAAAACTAAACTAAAAGGAAGAAGTTATACCTCATATAATCCCCTCTAGGCAGCACTAACTTCCCAATGTCGTCAAAATCCCACTTTGGTCGGTTCAAAGTGTAGAGGAAGAGATGTGGATTAATTTTTGTGAAGGGAGTGTAAGGTTTTGGGGATTATTTGGAGATGGATCTAGGGTTATTTGAGGAGGGAAGTAGGTTGGAGAATGAAGACGAAGGAGAAGAAAATGATGGGCATGGATATGGCAGCAGCCCCCCCTCTCACTAATATTCTCACACACTCTCTCTCTCTCCAATAGTATACCTACCCTAATCATTTTGTCCCCTTTTGACTTTTCTTTTTATTTTCTCACCACCAATAAACCATAACACATAACCCAAATGAAATGAAACAACATGTAACCAAATGAAACATGTCAGGGTGCACTAACCATGAAAACTGTAGAAACACGAATTTGGTTTAATCGCGATTAGCAGTGCACTAATCGGATTTTTATCGAAACTGCGTATAATAAATTTTAAAAATGCCAAATCTTTTAATTATATTATTAAATAAATAAATCATTTTAATTTTAAATTATTTCTTAATTATTGGTATATATTTATACCCTTTTTCGAAAACCCCAATTTCGCGAATCGGGCTGTTTTCGGGAAATATATTATTTTAATATTAAATTCCAAAAACAATATTTTATATTTTCTGAAATATTACAATCTTCCCCCCTTAAATAAATTCGGTCCCCGAATTTAAATTTAAACCCCCAAAATCTAAAACATTTCAATAATCAGCTCAAATCAACGGGGCTCCGAAATCATGGAAAATGCAGAAACAACACAGCGCATCAAGTGCGCGTGAAAACAAGTACAAACTCAAAATCGAACTCCGTCAAGCGCCACGCAAGTCAACGGATTTGCATGCATATTCTCGGAGTTACAATAGAGATACAGATCTCGAATCCACTACTGAAATCCAATATATAACTAGTCAAATACTATAATACGTGTATAGTACGCATCTTTGGAAAACATTCAAGAACTAAATAAAACACATGCAAAAATCTTTTCTAAATCGCCGTGTGATGCGTAACTCACGACCAAGTGATGGACGCTCAACTTAAAATAATGATATATGCCCATAAATGTTTTCCTCAAATATACGTCCCGTAGTTTTCAAAATATCCCAAAAGGTTTTCCTTTATAAACGTTCGCGTCGCTCACGGACACATAGGAAATAGCGAGACTATAGCTCTTTTTCAAAAACCTCTTGGTAAACTTATAATGCATGCAAAGTACTCAGGTACTGTCCTCAGATCAGTCCTGTTTGGCTACTACACAATATAGTGCCCATCATGAAAACAAAGTGCTCAAAAGCAAAATCAGCCTCAAAAGGCGTATCCAATAATCATATGCGTCTGGTGCGCACGGGAATCAAATCCAAACACTGGTGCCATTATATGCACAAAGCAAAACTGAGTGCAACGGGTGTGCACAAAAGCATCTGTTCACTGCAACGGGTGTGCACGACAACAATACCTGGTGCATCTATTATGCACGAAAATCTCAATCATGTGCATCAAACTTGCACGAAACCACGAAATCCAATATCAAGCGCCGAACATGCGCAAAAGTCCACTCCAAGCATGCCGAATATGCGCAAGAATCCAATCAGGTGCACAAGGCGCACAAAACAAATACCGAGTATCAAAATCGAAATCGACGGTATACAACACCTCCCAATCCAAATCCAAATCAGGTATACCGTGGCATATAGTCTCACAACCATGTGCATCAGTATGCACAAAAGTAAATCAAAATACTAAAAGTGGATGAAAACTATGCCGAAAGCATAAATCAAATCATATGCATGCCCTAGGAATGAAATCACAATAAATATCTCAAATGACATCA
The DNA here is from genome assembly GCA_030015575.1 of Agapanthus africanus. NCBI lineage: Eukaryota > Viridiplantae > Streptophyta > Magnoliopsida > Asparagales > Amaryllidaceae > Agapanthus > Agapanthus africanus. The sequence goes on from JASDDO010000008.1 coordinate 216,801,954, forward strand.
AAACGAAGTCAGGTGCCGCTATGGAGCACAAAATACGTACCAATGCACTACAAGCATATATAAGCTATACCGAGTGCAAAAATCAAATCATCCGTATGAAATCCACGAAATTATAAACACATTCTACGAAGGTACAAAATTGACATCAAAGACAATAGATAGACACAAATCGCAAATCAACACAACGGTGTATAAAATATATATCAAGTGCGACAACTATGCGCAAAATGTAAATACCCAGTAGGTGCAACCATGGTGCACGAAAACAATATCATGAAACTCAATCATCAAAACTCAAATCAAAGCGATATAAGCGTGATACTCAGATCATAAACGCAAATCGCAACAAAGGAAATTGAGGTACACCTCCTATAATGTCGAAAAATGAATTGGTGCGCCTAAAACCGGCAGAACAAGAATATCCGCTCGCTTCCTGGTCACGGTCTGGCGTCTTCTATCTCTGGGTCTTCCTTTTCTCTGCGGATTACCAATCTCGCAATCCATCGGCTCATCGCCCTGTCAGGTGTGCTAACGGGGACGATTCCGTTCTGGCACTTCTCTGGTCATCTCTCGGTCAATCATCACGACCACTCGTAAGGCAGCACGTCACTGGTGTCGGCCTCTGGCTCTCTGAATACACGTGACACATCTGATCCTGGATGCAAATCTCATTGCAGCAGTGTCCCAGAAGGAATCCTGCTCAAGGTCTCTTCCGATCTCGCCTATGCCAAACTGTACGGAGGCTGGTACTCTTGCATAATCTTTTCTCATTTTCTAGACATCTGCGTATTCCGCATACCTTCCCTCGGGAACAGGCCGTATACCAACGCCTCTGTATACATATCAGATCTCTAATCTCGACGAGGAGTAGCAACAGCTCGTCAGCATCGCGCATGAACCTCTGGCTCCACTAGCCTTTGTTATCGTCCGCTTCGACGTCATGTCTTGCTATTTGAGTACTGCTACTGTTCTCGGCCACGGTCAACCCGAAGTCTCTCACATTGACTCGAAATCACGAACTCGGTATCTTCATCACTCTGTAGAAGATATCTGGCCGAACACGTCCTCGGGAACTCGCCCTAACCATCGAAGGAATACTCTATACTCGCCCGCTCTCGATCAACTCACAACGCATCTGGGTGAGGCCCTCTATCCGAAGCTGGTCAGCTTACTGGTCTCCTATCACATGGTATCCGGACGACGTTAAACTTTTCGATCGAGTCATCGAGGTCCAAAAATTTCCCGAAGGCTTAACACCTGAGCGCAGTCTAAAATTATTTTGTACATACCACAGCACCTTTAGACCATCCGTAGAAGGGCAAACCCAAGCCTCACTGATGGCACCGCTAAACTGCCACAAACCCTAAGGTTCAAAGCAGTTCCATGGTCATCATGTCGAGTTAGGGTTTCATTCTTCTAGAGGGTCCACAGAATTGCCTGCATGTTCCTCCGAACACTTTAAACTTGGGAAAAATGATTTCTTGACACTCGTTTGAACCTTATCAACTTTGCCTATACAACATGTGAATACCCTTCGCCCTCATGCCAAGCAATGCCTCAATTCTCCAGGAAAAGCGAGACATCAACAGTCATCTCCGGATCGGTCTGCTCTAGATCTAAGTAAGACTCTCCACACTGGAAATCTTCAACTCAACTGGGCCTACGTCGGCGCACCAATCTGACGAATCACATTTTCCCCTCAACTCGGGGTAGGCTAGCTATCATCTGTCGCATTTCTGCCTGGAAGCTCCGACGATCTCAGCTCGTAAGCTCTGGAAGCGACATTCAATCAATCTTAGCCACAGCTGGGTCATCTGTCTGCACGGTAGGCGACATCAAAATCTCTGAGGTATGTCGTACATCAACAGTCCTCTCGCAACTGGCAGCCCTAACAGTGGCCCGATCCTCCGGTGTAAAACTAAGCACTCGCCTCCACAAGAGGCCACAACATAACACTACATCGAGATGTTCCCATGTCACCAGAAAACACAATGGTCGGCCCTCATACCAGACGAGCTCGTCCTGACCGCAACACTAGCAACAGCTCAATCTGCGCTCAAACATGGTGACAGGAACCTCAATCGAGTGTCGAAGGAAGAAGATCAACGGCATGAAAGGAAACGACAGATCCAGAATGGATACATGATCATAAGGAGGAACAACATCAATGAGAGTATGATCATGGAACAAATAAAATCAAGGATCTCAAATGGATGTATAATCATGGATACGAAGAGAATCACTGGTCTCAAAATATGTACATCCTAAGGTTTCTTAAGTGAAGTATCGTATCGTAAATATGCCGTGGAACATACGTACGGTACATCACTCTACTCAAGCTACCTACTCCATCAATCAGGGTCAACCTATGAAACGAAAGTTCGGGTCTAATACCCCCCCCCCCGTTCAAGTCTAAGTTCCGTAAGGTCAAGCCTAGGTTCCGAAATGCATACCCACCCTAGACTCCGCATAGTCAAACATAGACTCGAACAAAGGTTAAACCTAATGCTCTGATACTAACGTAATTCAAGTAAGCTGAAACCCAGAAATCTAAACCTTTTAAGAAAAATAAAGGAGGTGAAGTTTTGAAATAAGGTATAATGAAATCACATTTTCTTAATGCAAAGAAAAGGAACATGAAAATGCAAGTGGATTATGCAAGTTAAAAAACAGGTTTCGTCTTTTGAAAATTGGACAGCACCTCCTTTGTATATTTTGATCCAAAACCACAAATACATAATAAGAATAATGGCATCCCCAAGCGGGAGCTAGCACTTCGTCAAACGGCGGATCACAACTACGCAAGACAGTAAATATGAGTATACGACACCCAATGGCGAAGATCACCATAAAAGATAAAGAAATAAGCAAGACAAAAATACCACAAGTAGCGAAAAAACCCTCGCTCTAAGTCTCGCAACCACAATCCCACTAAGTCTCATTACTTATACAATTTACAAATTTCGGTTGATGGAGTTAACTAGATACAATATGAAATATAGATACAAGAGTGGGTACGATACAAGTGTCCCACCTACCAATGCAAACACCCGAATGCAATTGTGTGCCAGCGAAGCCGCTACTGATCCAAGCGGTCAACCTGCAAGAACTGTGGCATAACAGGGTGAGTTGCCAACTCGTGAGTAGAAAAATATCAACAGATAGAAATTAAATAAACAACGACTTCTAGGTCAACTATATCATAAAGGTAATACTATGATATCTAGGGTGACCGGGTCTGTATGTGCCAACAAGGTAGTCAATACCTATATGCATGTGTATAACCTCCAACAGTAAAATCAATGTATGTATGTTTGTGGATCTAGTCCACGCGTCAACCACTGATGCAACAACATCATGCATGTAAATATCATAAAAACATATGCATGAAAATATGAGGATATAAATCAACATGTGTCCCTCGCGACACCTCAAAATCATGGAACCTGAGAGTCCAGCATCGACACTCGAAACATCATGAAAACCGTGTCCAGCATCGACACGTAAATCCTCATATATCTCAGGCGCCGTATCCTTAGATCGGCCCTCAGGCCCCGCACACCCTGGTCGGCCCTCATATACATCTCGCTACTCCAGTCGGTATCCTCTGGATAACCGCCGAGTCCAAATACTATCACCGGTAAGTAATGCTCCCCTGCCAGGCTCACCGTATAACATATACGGGTCTTCTTACCCTGGGGTACCTCACCGGGTCAACCATGTACCCGTAGACGGTGCCTACCGCTCCTCGAACCGGGTTTCACATGCCACTCTCAGAACCGAGAAAACACATGGTGGACGCACTGAAATATCATATCAAGAGAAACCGGGTTTTTAAAACAATACATACTTCTTTCAAAATGATCACGGTTCCCAAATCGAGAAATCTCATGAAAACAACATATCTCAATGCGTAAAATCATAAAGCATGATATATGCGACATGTGATGGAAATGTAGGCATATCCGTATATCATGCAATATGGAACAGTGATATATCATATTAAAAGAAAACCACTCCTTTAAAATAATTCCAGTTTTGAAAATATGTCTTGCGATTCCCAATATCTCCAAAGTCAAATGCAACATCGTAATAAAGTGCACAGGTAACAATAGAAAGTACATTATGCAAAGAGTCATATCATAATGCAGCAATCCTACTGTGTAGTGGCATGGCAATTATCGATGATGAAGTGTGTGAGCCGGCAAATCTGTGTACGTGTAACATACGCATCATATAATGGTGTAAGTGTACTAACACAGGTATATACAATGCAATAATAATATCATGAAGGAAGCATAAGGTAAATCGCATAAGGTAAATCATCAGCTAAAAGCTATAAGGTATAGGTAACTATCATATGTCTGAGTTGGTGAATCTATCAATCAGCATCTAGCCTAAACAACATCGCGTACGGTATAATCTATCGTACGGCAACCTCTAGTCAAGGGTAAGGATCAATCATCAAGTTAACTCATCACGCACGGAAAACCATCGTACGGCGGCATTAAGCTATCAGGGATCTTATCATCCTATAAGACGAGGAGGGTATGGACCAAACGTCTCGTACGGCTATCACTCATGATTCACATCATATATAAGTATCTCTATATACCTATGTCCCAGGTCGCATCCGCTATAATCTCATATTAGGGGACCGACAGGGTATAATTCACCTCAATCGACTTGCATCCATATACCATCATACCATCAACTCATCATATCATCATATCCGTCTCATATTATTTCATCGCATTCATACCTCACATCAAGTCGAGTTTACATAAACATTTTATCTCTACTAAGTATAAATATCTAATCTAACATACACACCCGAACCATACAAGCAGATTTTTAAAAGAAGCGAATCGTAGTTTTGAAAATAGGGGTTATGGTGTTTTTAAGGAAAAGATATCGTTTGAAAATCCGGAACGTCGCTCAAAATATATATTTAAAAGGTACATACGATTCTTCGGTTTAGAAAAGGGTAAGGTTCGGATGACACATCTACATCAGCTATCTAGTCCTATAGTACCCTAAATGGAAATGTCGTCACATGTCATCCTCAAATTCCGTCATCCTATAACAGTCGTTACATATCACTTCTAACTATCCTCTAGTTTCTAATATGGTTTTACTAACAATCAGTTAATTCTAACCCTAGTTTCTAAATCTAGGTTTTCTTAACCATATTCTATAAATCAGTTTCCATCAAGACTTTGCGGGGGTGCTATACGCCATCCACCCGACTTCCCCCGTGGATATAGATCCACTCACCTTGGTTCTTGTTTGCCGAAGTTGATGACGCTACGCTCCGTCATCTCGGAATCCACGTGGTGGTACCTACAATAATACACAATCGGAATGCGTGTAAAAATCAAGGCGGAAAACCAAAACGGCACACGTTTCGCTCATAGGTTAAAACCTATAGCCCACGCATGCAAAACCAACAAATTACCCCTAGCCGTTGATGTACAAACATTCAACAACCAAAAACAAAACCAAATATCAAGAATTAGCATTTCAAAATACGGAAAACATAGCTAAAGTCACGCTAAACTGCTCCCAGATTTTGACTCAGGTCAAATAAAGCTAAGCAAACAAGTCTAGGGTTATGTACATAGTGTATATGACCTACTATAACTACCTAGCCCCCTAACTCCCACACCAGGTGTTAGTTATATGTATGCCCTAGAGGCCATTAGTATACATTGGATGTATATTGTAGTAGATGCTGGGACATATATAGGTAGGACTTTCTTGCTCGACATGATAGTACGCTATCTGGTTGCTCTTTATCTTAACATGTATACATTCTGTCTCTCTGTTACATGTTGATAAAGCCCTTAGGATGTGTACTCGACTTCCAGGACTATGATGCAGATCATACTAGTGGGGCCTAGGTAGTCCATGAGTACATCCTTCAATGTTCCTAGTCGTGGGAATATCGAGACGGGGCATCGATATTCCAGAGTAGACTAGCGTATATCTTCTCGACCCATGTGATGGGCGATGGATGATCCCATATCCATTGGTGTTTGACATCAGAGATGGTATGCGGGTGCTCAGTGGAGACTGGGTACACTGAACGGAATCGCCGAGAACTCCCAGATGGTATTATACCTCACGTCAGATGGCAGTTCTCTGGTGACACTAGTGCAGCTTAGTCTGTTGACCCGAGATCGTCATAGAGTCTTGTGTGTCTCCCACTGTGCTTTGATTTCCACCCTACCACGGCTCTACTGAGTCATGCAAACAGATGGTTTTTGGGTACAGTCCAGATTCACATGGAGGCAATGAGCGATAGGAGGGGATTCGTCTCTCCCAGTATTGGGGGGTTGATGTTGCGCTATGCTCGACTGGCCATAACTGGAAATCCCTGGCCAGGGTTTCTATGATATACTAGTAAGAGTTATCAGTAGTTTCACAATTGTTATGGGCCTTACATCGGCATGACTTATCAAGCTATTGGGGGTCTGACGTTTACCACCCCTAGGCGAGATATGCGACATATCAGACAAACAGACCGGACTGTACGGTAAGTGTTACTGGTTGGATTCAAAGGAGTGTGAGCGGGCTTGCTCGTCGATCTTCTGATCGCTCAATACCCGGGTGGCCGTTACGTTTAGCAGACCGCTTGCGGCTTGTGGTTGTTTAATATGATCATCACCTACTGCCGGCGTATTGACGAGTCTTTGGAGTCCTACACAGAGGTTTCCTGGCTCAAGAGAAACGAAATATGAGCGCATATGAGATATGTGCGGGACTGAGAATAATGCGTGTATGTGATACCGTATTCTATTCTCGCGATGAATGTATCGATTGGTTGTATGCGATATAACCTAGTTATCGAATCGATGATTGATTCGATAAGTCGATACATTGGATATTAGTCGGTCATATGCGATATGACCGGGTCGTTAAATCAAATGTTGATTTAATGATTTAATGTGTAATTATATATTAGATATATTACTTTACATTAACTAGTATTGGTTCACTTAAGATGGATTTTCTGCACAATTAGTATATGTGATATATTTTTGTGCACTAGATTGTATCATGTTTGATGATACATGTAAACTTGGGTGTATGTTTACTTTAAACCATATTTAAGTGAATGGTTAGGGTTTTGTTATCTATTCTTAATATTTTATTTTATTTATTTACTTTAGGGCAAGAAACAAAATGGTTGCTTCTTTTGTTGAAGCTTCATGAAGCTTTGACCATTTTTGTTCCTTTCCGAAACCTAACCATTCACCTAACTCTAGTTTATTCTCTACACTTGTTAAACTAACCCAAGGTTGGATAATGATAAGAATCACTTTAACTACGGCTCATCCTTAAGGGAGTACCATACGTCACACTAACTCAAACTCTCTTTTTTCTATTATTAATAATTCTTATCATATTCTTTTTCCTTCTTCTTCTTCTTCAAGAAGAAGAAACCTTGCTACCTTCAATGGTACGTTGAGAAAAAGAGTGAGAAATCCAATTCTAAAGTGAACCCACTTCCTATTTCTTCATCCTCTACCACTTGCGATGTAGTATAGGGTGTTTTCTTCGCTAGTTTCTTGACCAAGTGAAGTTGGAGCAAGATCTTGAGTTGCCTCGACGTAGATCATCTTTGGCATCGAAGTCGACGACCTAGCCTGATCATTTCTCCGACGAAACCATCGCCAGAGTCGGGTATCCGATGATCGCAGCGGAGGGACGTCAACACAGAGCTAGAGAAGTGGAGGACTGGATCTACAAAGGTTGTAGTCACTTTCCTTTTCAGTTAAAGTTGTTAACTTGCATTCTTTCGCCTTACCTCTAGTTACGGTCTTGCTTAAGGTTACTTGGCACACATAAATTTTTGAATTAGCCATGTTTGAACAGTTGTGGAACCTTATGGGTGTGCCTAGGAACCCTACAGTGGTATCAGAGCCAAGCTAGAGCCTTAGGCGAAGTGTAGATGAAGTTAGAAACCCGATCGAACATTGAAACCCTAGATTTCACCCTTCTCTGTACAATTTTTGAAAACTGGTATTTTTGTGAATTAAAAATATGCAGAAAAATCAGCAGGGTTTTATAGGAGTTATTGTGAAAAACGAAAGCCCAAGTCGATCAAACCGCCGCGGAACCGCGGCACAAGCATGGCTCGTGCGGCGGTTCCGCGGCCGTACGGAAGCATCCTTCATTCAATTTTGCACAGTAATTCCTATATTGTAGTGCTGTATTTTCTGGGAATTTTTAAATTCTACTCAAGAGTTGAGTTTTCTGGGTTGTATTGGGAGTTCGTAGATTCGATCGGATTATCAAAATTTGTCTATGTGTTTTTCCGGGTAATTTTAGAATATGTTAAAAAGATCGACCGGATATAAATACCCACTTTGTCCCTTGGCGTGAAATTTCCAATTGTTGGATTTTTCCGTAGTTAAATGACGTTCTAAGTAGTGCAAGTAACGCGATGGTCCCTCTAGAAGACAACAAACCTTAACTCGATTATGTGACCGTCTTGAACTGCCCTTTGAACCTTAGGGTTTGGGGCAGTACGCCGTGCCACATGTGAGGCGTTAGCTTGACCCTTCTACGGCTGGACGGTTGGTACTGAGGCATGATGTGAATGTTTTTAAACTTATTTCATATGTTGATCTGTTTCGGGAAAACATGGGTGTTTGATTGTTCGATCGGAAAGTTTAACATTTTCTATTTATCTAGAATGTGATACAATAATTGGAATTCACAAGTAGTTATGAGATAACTGAATGAATGTTATAAATCTAGCAGTTTAGTCTCACTTGATCGGTTGCCGCGGAATTTTGATGCGATTAAAAGTCCGTCGCAATCGCGTAGCGTACGCGGATACTCGCCGGATAAACTTAATAGACAGCTACACCCCATAGCCCCGACCAAGTGACTGTAGGAGAATCCCGTCGCCGAAAGCATCCGTTCAGGTGCTCGCGGTAGCGGTGTTCCGCCTTAGTGCACTTCGTCTACGGTATCGGGGGTGCGACCGTCTACTAAAGTTTGCGACGAGCATTCGTTCAGGATGTCGGGATTCTTGTTGAATTGCCCGACCTGATATTGAAAAGTGTTTTCGATAATGAGACTAAAATGCGGGGTTTATAATTGTTAGGCATGCGATGTCTAAGGAATTCATTTGATTAGGCATGCGATGTCTAAAGAGGTTGCAGATTCCAACTGTTGTAGTTTTACACTTTCTTTTCTGTGACCGTAAGTGTAATATGTGATATCGCCAGTTTTGTTGCTATATGTCAACGACAATTGGGATGCGCATATTTACTTACGTTGATGACATGTGATGTTATGTGTTGCTGAATATGTTATATTGGATCATCGTGTTTGAATAGCCGGAGGGTTTTTATGTGAGATGAGTGTTTTTCATTTTCATTCATGTAAAAACTTGTATGTAATATTCTTTTATTGGGGCACTTCCAGGTTGCGGATGGTGTCACCATTTGTATATTATTTACTTTTCCGTATTAAGATAGACCCAAGGAGGGGAGCACAAGTAACCGGGTTCTAGGGTCCAGTGGGAGACCATCTCGAGGAGTCGAGTCCGGGTCTCCTAACCCTAGAATTAGTAGGGTTGCTTGCCGCTCTCGTAGGGGTTTAGGGGTGTGGGATTAGCTATTCATCACTACCGTGGAATCCGTGTTTTATTCAGGCTCAAAATAAAACACGGACGTCCTAGTATATCCAATATTTCATATGATATTTTCTGCTGCGTTATCTGTGATGTGATCATGTGATTTGTTCAAATAGATATAGTATATAGTATATATGATATATTATATAGACGTTGCTTATGTTTTGCACCTGCGCTAGCCCTGCCCCGCTCTGCTGTTAGTTACCTAACCTAACGGTGTAGACGGGACATCGAGGCGAATGCGGATGGCATAAGCGTACGTTATATTTATCTGTGATGTTAAGGTGGACTTAAATGATGGGACATTCATTAATGAGATTAATGAAAGAAAATAAACCTAAAAGATGTTGTGGAATCGAATTTCAAAATAAACCAGGTAGCTACAGTTCTTGCTTTGCATCGCGGTGTTCCTTGTAGAACATCCTGCACCTTATTCAATAAGGAAAGGACCGAGATCCCTTCACCGGGAGTGACTCCTTTAGCAATAACTGGCAGATGCTACAACCCTCAGTTTGTCTTTTGATTGCTTCTATAGTTTTTGCTTTGCACAGCGGTATATATGATATATCATGCACCTTATTCGATGAGGAAAGGGCCGACGATCCCTTCACCGGGAGTGACCCCTTTAGCAAAACTAGAAAAGCCTAAAAAACACTCCATTTAAAAACCATTTGATTCCGTAACGAGATCAAGTTCAAAGCGTTAAAGGTTTTCTCAAAAACCATCCGCAACCCTCCGTCATTTTAGGAAGTAGAGTACTTAGTATTCGTGCCGTGTTTGTTGACCATAGTCAAGGCACAGTGTACGGTAGCTAAGTGATATCTTCCTACACCGCATATGATGCGATTAGTTAGGACAGTCGCGTGACTTTGTTGACCTTAGTTAAGGGTCATATGGGTGGGTCTAATTAATCATGAAATGACGGGTAGAACTTGACTAGTGCTTATGATTTGTTGACCATAGTTAAGGTCATAAGTGCTAAGGGTAAAAACCATTATCGGGAGTTTCAAGTGTTGAAATTTGCAATGAGATTGCATACCTTCTATATGATAGTTGGATCCCGATACCCATTGCGAGTAATTGTTACTCCTGGGAGAGTTTTGCACTTTACAATTAGCCGATCAAGTAGGTGTCTAGAAAGGTGTCAACGGGGTTACGCCTCTGGGAAAACGAGGTTTATTGTAATTAGGTCCGTGCGAAAGCACGGGGAACCTCCCTCAAAGTACCGACACTGGCCTGGCTGAAAGATTGGCGAACTTGTAGAGTGTAATTAATCCCGGCTAGTCTTTCCTTTTAGGGTTCCTTTTAGGGTTTGAAGGAAGATTTGATAAAAATAGTGGGAGCCATCCTGATTAGATAAAATAAATAACCAATCTAATCTTGCAAGAGCGCACGCAGAGTGTTTTCTTCTCTCTCTCTCTCCAGGTAGCGACCATATCACGCCTTAATCAAGATAATAATATGGATGTATTGACTGAACCCGCTTGTTATACTGAGCTGGGGAACGTTGGTCCCGCTCTAACTTATAATTGTTATAAGACCGAGCAGGAAATAGGGGAATACCAGAATTCCTATGCCGCCCAAACGAAGAAATTGCATGTGATGCATATCTTTCGGGTGTATTCATTATAAAGAACTGTTTCTCAGTATCCTCTGTGTCCTGGGTATCTGATACCAGATCAGGATCCCAGATATGTAATCTGTTCCATAGGGCTACAGAAAGGCAGAGAACTGAGAACGGGTGATAAGTTTCATGAGACAGAAAACGGTGCAAGTGTTGCAGCCAGGTCTGTTGGTCACTGTCACCCTGTATTACAAATACATTGATTCTGAACAAATGCTATTAGATACCGAACCTGATATACAAAATCATATCAATCTCTTTATTTATTAAAGAAGGATATAATTTTGTATTAATGGATAATGTTTTGAACATTTCCTATTTCAAAAGTTGATCGGTTCAGGCACGTTATCTAAAAGCATTGACGTTCAAAATCAAACTACAGTTCCTAGTATACAGAACACACACAAGAGGAAGAGTTCAGAAATGAACGGATCCTTCTTGAGGCATTATAGACTAGGTCATATCAATGTAACCCGACTAGCTTAAGTTCCATTTTAGATGCATATTTAAATCAGTTTGAATTTACATCTTGTGAAACTTGCCAGTCATGTCACAGAGATAAGATGACCATAGCTCTGTTTATTACAAACAGAGAAAGAGTTAGTAAACTCTTGGGATGATACATGTTAATGTATATAGATCCCCTGTCTACAAATGCCAGGACCGGTTCTTTGTACTTCATTACATTCTATGATGATCTCTCAAGATTTAGCCATATGTTCCTGTTGGAACATAAGTCCGAACCTTTTGAGATATTCATAGAATATAAGTTAGAAGTAGAGAACCAAAATATGGATATAAGTATTATGTCCTATGATAAGATCAGGGAGGAGAATACTTATGCATAGAATTCCTGGATTATTCTAAAGGAGAATGGGATTCTCTCTCCGTATTACTCCTCTGAATACACCACAGCACAACGGTGTATCAGGACGGACCAATCGCACCCTATAAGATATGGTGCGCTCTATGATGAGTACCACTGAGTTACCTATTTCCTTTTAGGGGTTATGCATCCATATGAGATATGGTATGTGAAGAGCCTATCTCTTAAGTAAGTTAAGATTTGGGATTGTTCGGACTATGTCAAAAGAAAAATCCGGACAAGATCGAGGCAAGGTCAGTTCTGTAGAACTGGAAAGGTTCCAGCTATACAAAACTGCAGCTAATGATTTGACAGAACCAGAGGATTCAATAGTTCCCGACGAACCTCAGCCTCTCCGCCGATCTGGTAGGGTTTCTCATCCACCTGAGAGATACTTCGGTTTTTCGATGACAGTGGGAGCGAGGAATGCATCATGAGATGATGACCCAACTAGTTTCGAGCAGGCCATCGAGAGTAGGGACTCTGTAAGAATGGCTGGATGCTTAGCGATCTGAGATGGAATCCATATACACCAACAAAGTATGGACTTTGGTTGCTATATCTGAAGGGTTAAATCCCCATCAGGAGCAAGTATATTTTGAGAAGATTACTTGGTGTAGATGGAAAAGTTGAGACTTTCAAAGCTAGACTCGTTAAAGGTTTTCGTCATCGACCAGGCGTGGATAATGATGAAACCTTTTCCAGGGACTATGATTAATTCCATCCAGATCCTACTTGCCATTGCTACATACCATGACTACGATATCTGGTGGTTGGGTGCTATGACTGCTTTTCTGAAATGATTTAGAAGAGAATGTCTATAAGAACACAGCCAGAGGGCTTCGTAAACAGTGGGAGCATCGGAAAAGTGTGCAAGTTACTTTACAGGATAAAGCAGACATCGCGGAGTTGGAACGTCTGTTTTGATGTGAAGGTCAAAGTGTTTGACTTCATCAAAATGGTAGATGAACCTTGTATATACAAAACGGTAGTAGAGAGTAAGGTGGTCATCCTCGTATTGTACGTGGACAACATGGTCTTGATAGGAAAAGAGTTTCCTATACTACGATCGGTCGATCTCCTCTTATCACATGGATTCTCCAATAGGATAAAGGTGATACCTCCTAAATCCTAGGATTTGGATCTATGAGATAGATCTAAATGGATGTTAGGCTTCTCACTAGGTTTAGTGAGATAGTATCAATCGATCCTGGGGAGAATCACTAGAAAAGTTCCAGGGTGATGAAGATGACTGAATGTCAGTCGCAGGCATTGTCTTTACCCTCAGTAAAGGGACGGTGTGTTGGAAGAGTTCCAAGCTAGATACCGTGGCAAACTAGACGATAAAGGCTGGTAACATCGCTATTAAAGATACTACCAAAGAGGCAGTTTGGGTGTATATTGGTTCATAAGATGAACTAGGTTCCCACCATTGTGTGACAATAGAAGTGTGGCTTTGGCCCAGGAACCTAGGTCCCATCAGTGACCCAGACATATTCTGAGGTAGCATCACCTGATCATGGAGATAGTTGATCTCCAGGGTGATCGAGGTTAGGAGAGTAAACTTAGAGGACGACACGGCGGATCCACTCACAAAGGCTTCTTCCCAGAGAGAGACTTATATGGGATGGTTGAGTATGTGATACTGCAACCAGTGCTACAGATGGCCCTAGTACAAGTGGGAGATTGTTAGTTATATGTATGCCCTAGAGGCCATTACTGTACATTGGATGTATATTGTAGTGGATGCTGGGACATATATAGGTAGGACTTTCTTACTCGACATGATAGTACGCTATCTGGTTGCTCTTTATCTTAACATGTATACTTTCTGTCTCTCTGTTACATGTTGATAAAGACCTTAGGATGTGTACTCGACTTCCAGGGCTATGATGCAGATCATACTAGTGGGGCCTAGGTAGTCCATGAGTACATCCTTCAATGTTCCTAGTCGTGGGAATATCGAGACGGGGCATCGATATTCCAGAGTAGACTAGCGTATATCTTCTCGACCCATGTGATGGGCGATGGATGATCCCATATCCATTGGTGTTTGACATCAGAGATGGTATGCGGGTGCTCAGTGGAGACCGGGTACACTGAACGGACTTGCCGAGAACTCTCAGATGGTATTATACCTCACGTCAGATGGCAGTTCTCTGGTGACACTGGTGCAGCTTAGTCTGTTGACCCGAGATCGTCATAGAGTCTTGTGTGTCTCCCACTGTGCTTTGATTTCCACCCTACCACGGCTCTACTGAGTCGTGCAAACAGGTGGTTTTTGGGTACAGTCCCGACTCACCTGGAGGCAATGAGCGATAGGAGGGTATTCGTCTCTCCCGGTATTGGGGGTTGATGTTGCGCTATGCTCGACTGGCCATAACTGGAAATCCCTGGCCAGGGTTGCTGTGATATACTGGTAAGAGTTATCAGTAGTTTCATGATTTATATGGGCCTTACGTCGGCATGACTTATCAAGCTATTGGGGTCTGACGTTTACCACCCCTAGGCGAGATATGCGACATATCAGACGAACAGACCGGACTGTACGGTAAGTGTTACTGGTTGGATTCACAGGAGTGTGAGCGGGCTTGATTGTCGATCTTCTGATCGCTCAATACCCGGATGGCCATTACGTTTATCAGACCGCTTGCGTCTTGTGGGTGTTTGATAAGATCATCACCTACTGCCGGCGTATTGACGAGTCTTTAGAGTCCTACACAGAGGTTTCCTGGCTCAAGCGAAACGAAATAGTAGCTCATATGAGATATGTGCGGGACCGAGAATAATGCGTGTATGTGATACCGTATTCTATTCTCGCGATGAATGTATCGATTGGTTTTATGCGTTATAACCTAGTTATCGAATCGAGGATTGATTCGATAAGTCGATACATTGGATATTAGTCGGTCATATGCGATATGACCGGGTCGTTAAATCAAGTATTGATTTAATGATTTAATGTATAATTATATATTAGATATATTACTTTACATTAACTAGTATTGGTTCACTTAAGATGGATTTTCTCACTTGATGTGCACAAGTAGTATATGTAATATATTTTTGTGCACTAGATTGTATCATGTTTGATGATACATGCAAACTTGGGTGTATGTTTACTTTAAACCATAGTTAAGTGAATGGTTAGGGTTTTTTTTATCTATTCTTAATATTTTATTTTATTTATTTACTTTAGGGCAAGAAACAAAATGGTTGCTTCTTTTGTTCTTTTGTTGATGCTTCATGAAGCTTTGACCATTTTTTTCCTTTCCTAAACTTAACCATTCACCTAACTCTAGTTTATTCTCTACACTTGTTAAACTAACCCAAGGTTGCATAATGATAAGAATCACTTTATTTTCTATTATTGATAATTCTTATCATATTCTTTTTCCTTCTTCTTCTTCTTCTTCTTCTTCTTCAAGAAGAAGAAACCTTGCTACCTTCAATGGTACCTTGAGAAAAAGAGTGAGAAATCCAATTCTAAAGTGAATCCACTTCCTATTTCTTCATCCTCTACCACTTTCCATGTAGTATAGGGTGTTTTCTTCACTAGTTTCTTGACCAAGTGAAGTTTGATCTTGATCTTGAGTTGCCTCGACGTAGATCATCTTCGGCATCAAAGTCGACGACCTAGCCCGATCATTTCTCCGACGAAACCATCGCCAGAGTCCGGGATCCGATGATCACAGTGGAGGGACATCAACACGGAGCTAGAGAAGTGGAGGACCGGGTCTACAAAGGTTGTAGTCACTTTCCTTTTCAGTTAAAGTTGTTAACTTGCATTCTTTCGCCTTACCTCTAGTTACGATCTTGCTTAGGGTTACTTGGTACACATAAATATTATAATTAGCCAAGTTTGATCTGTTGTGGAACCTCATGGGTGTGCCTAGGAACCCTACAGTGGTATCAGAGCCAAGCTAGAGCCTTAGGCGAAGTGTAGACGAAATTAGAAACCCGATCGAACACCGAAACCCTAGATTTCACCCTTCTCTGTACAATTTTTGAAAACTGGTATTTTTGTGAATTAAAAATATGCAGAAAAATCAGCAGGGTTTTATAGGAGTTACTGTGAAAAACGAAAGTCCAAGTCGATCAAACCGCCGCGAAACCGCGGCACAAGCATGGCTCGTGCGGCGGTTCCGCGGCCGTACGGAAGCATCCTTCATTCAATTTTGCACAGTAATTCCTATATTGTAGTGGTGTATTTTCTGGGAATTTTTAAATTCTACTCAAGAGTTGAGTTTTCTGGGTTGTATTGGGAGTTCGTAGATTCGATCGGATTATCAAACTTTGTCTATGTGTTTTTCCGGGTAATTTTAGAATATGTTAAAAAGTTCGACCGGATATAAATACCCACTTTTTCCCCTGCCGGGAAATTTCCAATTGTTGGATTTTTCCGTAGTTTAATGACGTTCTAAGTAGTGCAAGTAACGCGATGGTCCCTCTAGAAGACAACAAACCTTAACTCGATCATATGACCGTCTTGAACTGCCCTTTGAACCTTAGGGTTTGGGGCAGTACGGCGTGCCACATGTGAGGCGTTGGCTTGACCTTTCTACGGCTGGACCGTTGGTACTGAGGCATGAAGTGAATGTTTTTACACTTATTTCATGTGTTGATCTGTTTCGGGAAAACTTGGTTGTTTGATTGTTTGATCGGAAAGTTTAACATTTTCTATTTATCTAGAATGTGATACAATAATTGGAATTCACAAGTAGTTATGAGATAACTGAATGAATGTTATAAATCTAGCAGTTTAGTCTCACTTGATCGGTTGCCGCGGAATTTTGATGCGATCAAAAGTCCGTCGCAATCGCGTAGCGTACGTGGATACTCGCCGGATAAACTTAATAGACTGCTACACCCCATAGCCCCGACCAAGTGACTGTAGGAGAACCCCGTCGCCGAAAGCATCCGTTCGGGTGCTCGCGGTAGCGGTGTTCCGTCTTAGTGCACTTCGTCGACGGTATCGGGGGTGCGACCGTCTACTGTAGAAACATGGATTTGGCTTAATCGTGAATAGCAGTGCACTAATCGGGTTTTTATCGAAACCGCGTATAATAGATTTTAAAAATTCCAAATCCATTAGTTATATTATTAAATGAATAAATCATTTTAATTTTCAATTATTTCTTAATTATTGGTATATATTTATACCCTTTTTCGAATACCCCAATTTCGCAAATCGGGCTGTTTTCGGGAAATATATTATTTTAATATTAAATTCCAAAAATACTATTTTATATTTTCTGAAAAGGTACAACCTTTCTACGGCTGGTCCAGAGGTGCTGTGGTATGTACCGGATATTTTTAGACTGTGCTCAGGTGTTGAGCCTTCGGAAAATTTTGGGACCTTGATGACTCGATCGAAAAGTTTGACGTCGTCCAGATATCATGCGATAAGAGATCAGCAAGCTGACCAGTTTTGGATAGAGGACCTCCCCAGATGCTTTGTGAGTTGATCGAGAATGGACGAGTATTGAGTATTCCTCCGATGGTTGGGACGAGTCCCCGAGGACGTGTTCGGCTAGATATCTTCTACAGAGTGATGAAGATAGCGAGTTCGTGACTTCGAGTCCGTGTGAGAGACTCCGGATTTACTGAAGCCGAGGACCATTGCAGTACGCAGATAGCACGACGTGACGTCGAGGTGGACGATGATACAGACGAGTGGGGCCAGAGGTTCATGCGAGATGCTGACGAGCTGTTGCTACTCCCCATCGAGATTAGAGATCTGTTATGCATACAAAAGCGTTGGGATACGGCCAATTCCCAAGGAACGTTGTGCAGAAACGCAGATGTCCAGAAAACGAGAAAAGATTATGTAACAGTACCAGCCTCCGTACAGTTCGGTATAGGAGAGATTGGAAGAGACCTTGAGCAGGATTCCTTCCGGGACACTGCTGCAATGAGATTTGCACCCAAGATCAGATGTGTCACGTGTATTCGGAGAGCTAGAGGCCGACGCCAGTGACGCGCTGCCTTACAAGTGGTCATGATGATTGACCGGGAGATGACCAGAGAAGTGCCAAAATGGAATCGTCCCCGTTAGCACACCTGACATGGCCGATGAGCCGATGGATTGCGAGATTGGTAATCCGAGGAGAAGATGAGTATCCAGAGACAGAGAACGCCAGGCCGTGAGCAGGAGGCAAGCGGATATTCTTGTTCTGCCCATTTTAGGCGCACCGATTCATTTTTCGATATTGTAGAAGGTGTACCTCAATGTCCTTTGTTGCGATTTGCGTTTGTAATCTGAGTATCACTCTTATATCACTTGGATTTGAGTTTTGATGACGAGTTTCCTGATATTGATTTCGTGCACCATGGCTGCACCTACTGGGTATGTACATGTTTGCGCATAGTTATCGCACCTGATATATATTTTATACACCGTTGTGTTGATTTGCGATTTGTGTATATCCATTGCATTTGATGTAGATTTAGTACCTTCGTAGCAGGTGTTTATGTTTCCATGGATTTCATACGGATGATGTGATTTTTGCACTCAGTATAGTTCACATTGCTTGCAGTGCATTGATACGTATTTTGTGCACCACAGTTGCACCTGACTTCATTTTGATGTAATTTGAGATATTTATTGTGATTTCATGCCTATGGCATGCCTATGATTTGATTTATGCTTTCGGCATAGTTTTCATGCACTTTTAGTATTTTGGTTTGCTGTTGTGCACACTGATGCACACGGTTGTGAGATTATATACCATGGTATACCTGATTTGGATTTGGATTGAAAGGTGTTGTATACCGTCGGTTTCGATTTTGATACTCGATATTTATTTTGTGCACCTGATTGGATTCTTGCGCATATTTGACGCGCTTGGAGTGGACTTTTGCGCATGTTCGGCACTTGATATTGGATTTCGTGATTTCGTGCATGTTGGATGCACCTGATTTGGATTTTCGTGCATGTTGGGTGCATGATATGAGATGCGATTTTGGTGCATACCATATGCACTAAATCGGGATTCTTGTGCATATCGGATGCACCCGATGTTGTTGTCGTACACACTCGATGCACTAGACAGATTCTTTTGTGCACACCATTGCACTTAGTTTTGTTTTTGTGCTATTATGACACCTGTATTTGGATTTGATTTCTGTGCGCACCAGACGCATGTGATTGTTGGATACGCCTTTTGAAGCTGATTTTGCTTTTGAGCATCTTGTTTTTATGATAGGCACTATATTATGAAGTAGCCAAACAAGACTGATCTGAGGACAGTACCTGAGTACTTTGCATGCATTAAAAGTTTACCAAGAGGTTTTTGAAAAAGAGCTATAGTCTCGCTATTTCCTATGTGTCCGTGAGCGACACGAACGTTTATAAAGGAAAACCTTTTGGGTTATTTTGAAAACGACGGAACGTGTATTTAGGAAAACATATATGGACATATATTATTATTTTAAAATGAGCGTCCGTCACTTATGTTGTGAGTTACGCATTCACGCGGCGATTTAGAAAAGATTTTTGCATGAGTTTTATTCAGTTCTTGAAAGTTTTCTAAGGATGCGTACTATACATGTATTATAGTATTTGACTAGTGTATATTGGGTTTCAGCAGTAGATTTCGAGATCTGTATCTCTATTGTAACTCCGAGGATATGCGCGCAAATCCGATGATTTGTGTGACTCTTGACGGAGTTCGATTTTGAGTTTTGTACTCGTTTTCATGCGCACTTGACGTGCTGTGTTGTTTCTGCATCTTCCGTGATTTCGGAGCCCCGTTAATTTAAACTGATTATTGAAATGTTTTAGATTTTGGGGGTTTAAATTTAAATTCGGGGACCGAATTTCTTTAAGGGGGGAAGATTGTAACGTTTCAGAAAATATAAAATATTATTTTTTGGAATTTAATATTAAAATAATATTTTTCCCGAAAACTGCCCGATTTGCGAAATTGGGGTTTTCGAAAAAGGGTATAAATATATATACCAATAATTGTGAAATAAATGAAAATTAAAATGATTTATTCATTTAATAATATAATTAAAGGATTTGGCATTTTTAAAATTTATTATACGCAGTTTCGATAAAAACCCGATTAGTGCACTACTAACGCGATTAAGCCAAATCCATGTTTCTACAGTTTTCCATGGCTAGTGCACCATGTCATGTTCCATTTGGTTACATGTTGTTTTATGGGTATTATGTGATTGGGCTTTGAAATTTGAAAGAGAAAAATAAAGAAACGACAAAAGGGTAATTTAGTGAAAAGGGTATGATTGGAGAGGGAGAGTTTGTGTGAATTAGTGAGAAAGAGAAGGGGGGAGGCTGCTGCCATTTTATTCCCCCATCATTTTTCTTCTCCCTCTTCATCTTCCTCAACTCCACTTCCCTCCACCTTCAAGCCCTAGATCCATCTCCAAATAATCCCCAAAACTTATTACTCCCTTCACAAAAATTAATCCCCATCTTTTCCTCTACACTTTGGACCAAGCAAAGTGGGATCTTGACAACTTTAGAACTTCTAAGGTTTTGCTTGGGTGTAACCATGAGGTATAACTTCTTCCTTGTAGTTTAGTTTGGTGCGATATCGTGTTTTTAGTTTCGTTTTGAGATATCAAGAACCTGCTGTGACCCCGAGTGTTCACTGTAAAACAAACAGTGTAGTAATGTTGTAATTTTTACCCTGAGTGTACACTTGTGACACCAACCCTACCTGATCGGGTTTGACCAGCAACAATGGGGGATTTTTGATGACCTCGGGTGTGTAGGGGAGTTAGGGCTTGGATTTCTTAGGGTAGTGGCCTGAAGCTGTTTAGAGGTGTTTGGTCTTACTAGATTTTTCTGTTGTGAAAATAGGTGAAATTTGGGAACAGTTAGGAGTGTTTACATGACCATGGTGACACGATTCCTAACCTAAGCCTTAGAGGTGAACCCGATGCACGAACTCAGGAATTGTTCCGTTTCAGTTTTCTGACTTTTAGTGTGCCTACAGGGTACCTGGAGCAACCCAGGGAAATTTTGAGAGTAGCAAACAATACCAGGGACCAAATTAAGTCACTAGGAGACCACTCTTACCTAATGAACCCAAACAGAGACCCCTGGGCCGACGACCTCGGATTTTGGGTGGGAGTGGCCGGCCACTTGGTGAGGGTAGGGGTCTAGGTTGGTCCAGTAGGTCATATATACTATATACATCACCCTAGACTTGTTTGCTTAGATTTATTTGACCTGAGTCAAAATATGGGAGCAGTTTAGTGTGACTTTAGCTATGTTTTCCATATTTTGAAATGCTAATTCTTCATATTTGGTTTTGTATTTGGTTGTTGAATGTTTGTACATCAATGACTAGGGGTAATTTGTTGGTTTTGCATACGTGGGCTATAGGTTTTAACCTATGAGCGAAACGTCTGCCGTTTTGGTTTTCCGCCTTAATTTTAACACGCATTGTGATTGTGTACTATTATAGGTACCTTCACGTGGATTCTGAGGCGACGGAGCGTGGCGTCATCGACTTCGGCAAGTGAAGACCAAGGTGAGTGGATCTATATCCACGGGAGAAGTCGGGTGGATGGCGTATAGCACCCCCGCAAAGTTTTGGTGGAAACCGATTTGTAGCATATGGTTAAGGAAACCTAGATTAAGAAACTAGGGTTAGAGCTAAAAGATTTATTAGATAAACTATATTAGAAACTAAGGATAGTTAGAAGCGTTATGATACGACTTGTATGTCATGACAGGATTTTGGGGAAGCCGTTTGACGATAGTACCGTTTAGGGTGTTATAGGACTAGATAGCCGACGTAGATACGTCATCCGAACCATACTTATTTCTAAACTGAAGAATCGTATGCAACTTTAAATAGATACCTTGAGGGACGTTATGGATTTTCAAATAATATCTTTTCTTTAAAAACACCGTAGCCCATACTTTCAAAACTACGATTCGCATCTTTTCAAAAACTATTTGTATGGTTCGGGTGTGTATGTTAGATAGATACTTATGCTTATAGTAAAGATAGATTGGATATGTGAAATTGACTTGATGTGGGAGATAAATGCGATGAAAAGATAAGAGGATGTAGTATGATGATTGATGGTATGATAGATGATAGTATACGGATGGGAGTCGATTGAGATGAATTATACCCTGTCGGTCCCCTGATATGAGATTATTGCGGGTGCGACCTAGGACATAGGTATATACAGATATTTATATATGTTGTGAATCGTGAGTGATAGCCGTATGAGACGTTAGGTCCGTACCCTCCTCGTCTTATTGGATGATAGGATCCCTGATAGCTTAATGCCGCCGTATGATGATTTTCCGTACGTGATGAGTTTGACTTGAGGTTTGATCCATACCCTTGACTAGAGGATGTCGTACGATGGATTATACCGTATGTGGTGCTGTGAGGCTAGATGCCGATTGATAGATTCACCGACTCAGACATATGATAGTTACGTATACCTTATAGCTTTTAGCTGATGATTTACCTTATGCTGCATTCATGATATTATTATTGCATTGCATATACCTGTATTAGTACACTTACACCATTATCGATGATGCGTATGTTACACGTACACAGATTTGTCGGCTCACACACTTCATCATCGATAATTGCCATGTCACTACACAGTAGGATTGTTGCATCATGATATGACTCTTTGCATAATTTACTTGCTATAGTTACCTGTGCACTTTTATACGATGTTGCATTTGACTTTGGAGATATTGGGAACCGCAAGACATATTTTCAAAACTGGAATTATTTAAAGGAGCGGTTTTCCCTTAATATGATATATCACTGGTCCATGTTGCATGATATACGGATATGCTTAGATTTCCATCATATGTCACATACATCATGCTTTATATTTACGCATTGAGATATGCTGTTTTCATGAGATTTCTGGATTTGAGAACCATGGTGATTTCAAAGGAAAGTAGGTACAGTTTTAAAAACCCGGTTTCTCTTGATAATATATTTCAGTGCGTCCACCATGTGTTTTCTCGGTTCTGAGAGAGGCATGTGAAACACGATTCGAGGAGCGGTAGGCACCGTCTGCGGGTACATGGTGGACCCGGTGAGGTACCCTGGGGAAAGAAGACTCGTATATGTTAGACGGTGAGCCTGGCAGGGGAGAACTACCTACCGGTGATAGTATTTGGACTTGGCGGTTATCCGGAGGATACCGACCGGAGTAGCGAGATGGATATGAGGGCCGACCAGGGTGTGCGGCGCCTGAGGGCCGATCTGTGGATACAGCGCCTAAGATGTATAAGGATTTACGTGTCGATGCTGGACACGGTTTTCATGATGTTTCGAGTGTCGATGCTGGACACTCAGGTTCCATGATTTTGATATGTCACGAGGGACACCCGTTGATTTATATCCTCATACTTTCATGCATATGCTTTTATGATATTTACAGACCTTGATTATATTGTTGGATGATATCCACATGATGATTGACATTGGTATTTATGTTGGCACTTATACGAACCGGTCACCCTAGATATCATAGTATTACCTTTATGATATAGTTGACCTAGGAATCGTTGTTTATTTGATTTCTATCTGTTGATATTTTTCTACTCACTAGCTGGCAACTCACCCTCGTTGTGCCACAGTTCTTGCAGGTTGACTGCTTGGATCAGTAGCGGCTTCGTTGGCACATAGTTGCATTTGGGTGTTTTGCATTAGTAGGTGGGACATTTGTATCGTACCCACTCTTGTATATATATTTTATATTGTATCTAGTTAACTCCATCAACCAAAATTAGTAAATTGTATAAGTAATGAGACTTAGTGAGACTTGTAGTTGCGATATTTGAGCGATGGGTTTTATATTAGCTTTTGGGGTTATTTCTTGCTTATTTCTTTATCTTTTGTGGTGATCTTCGCCGTTGGTCGTCGTATACTGATATTTACTGTTTTGCGTGGTTGTGATTATTGGAGATAGTGCCCTCAGAGTCAATTATTGGATCACAGGCACGTGATTGCAATGATTGAGAGAGGACCTATACCGTTAGAACAGTCTTACTCAAGATGATAGTATGCTATCTGGTTCATCTTTATCATCGTGTACTGCTTTAGGTGACCTTACAGGTCACTATTGCGCGTTGATAGAGCCCTTAGGATTCTTTCTTGACGGCCAGCAGTATGATGGCGATCATATACGTGGGAGCTGGGGTCTATAAGCACATCCTTAAATGGTCCCTGGTCGTGGGAGTTTTCGAGACAGGGCATCGATACTCTAGAGTAGACTAGTGTTTACATTCGAGACCCCGACGAGGGGCGGTGGCCGGTCTCACTGGCCACTGGCGTCAGTTGGTTCACTTAAAATGTATACAGGTGCTCATTGGGTTATGAGTACACCGGACAGGACTCGCCGGGAACATGCTAGTTCGTCTTATACCAGATGTCAGATAGCTGTTCCCTGGTGACATGTGTACAGGTTAGTTCATCTACCTGAGATCGTCATTTCTCTCGTGTGAGTTCCTACTGTACTTTGATTACTACCCTACCACGGCTCAAAGGAGTCGTGCAAACAGGTTTTAGTTGGGTACAGTCCCGAGCCACATGGAGGCAGTGAGCGGATCTGCAGGGGGTCGTCTCTCCCGGTATTAGGGGTGAGGTCGCGCTGTGTCTAGGAGAGCCATTACACGAAGTCCTTGGCCAAGGCAGGAGATTTACTGGTAGGTATTCCAGTAGTATCTCAGGGTGTTCTGGGCTACACTTCGACACGACTTGTACCGCTTTTGGGGGTCTGACTTTCACCAACCCCCTAGGCCCGCCATGCGATGCTCATAGACGAACGGACCGGACAGTACGGTTATTGTCACTGACAGGCTCAGTAGGGTGTCAGGATGAGTTCGCTCATCGACCTCCCTTTTGGTCAATACGTGGTAGCCCGTTACGTATGGCTAATACCTCTGACATGCTAGTAGTTAAATCCACAGCCAAAGTATTGACGAGTCTTTAGAGTCCCCCACAGACAGTTTCTCATGTTTCGGGCGAAACGCTGTAGAGGCCGTATGGATATATGGCAGGGTTCGATCATATACGGGCGGTATTCCACGGATCATGATCGGACGGATAATACTAGCGGGCTTTGGTTTAAGCCGGATCCTAATATTGTACAGTGTAGATTTTGTCTCATTGCATTCGTATTCGGTAGGAATACAAATGCGGGTATGTATATACGGTCGCAGGGTTTTCCTGTAATTTATTACAGGATCAGTTTTTTGAAGTTGCCAGTTTGCATTCCGTTTCGACCAGTTTTCCTTTGTTCCTTCACGGCCGGATTTTTGTGATGGAGGGGCTAATTTGCATACTTGCAAATTAGCATTATGGAGGGGGTTTCTTGTAAATGGATGATTATGATGGTTCAAGCATCTTTTCTTCTTCACTCATCATATCCTTTGCATTTATGGTGATTAGTTTTGAAAGGATGGGATTAGAAATAGAAGTGACATTATTATCATCACATTGGTTATGACCACCTCTTGCTTTTACTACACTCATCTCTCTTCATTGCTTTTGCTCTCTCTTCTTCATTCTTATGAGGAGGCCGGCCGCATTCTTAGGGAGTGGGAGAGATACATTTTTGGTGTAAGAAATATTTTGGCATCTCATTTTCATTCATGCTAAAAAGAGAGTCCCACTTAAAAGTTCATTTCTCCTCCACATATAAAATGGCAACTTCACAAACCCTTGAGACAAACCATTCTACACTTAGCCTACAGCATTGTTGGACACATCGGCTCGCCAACTTCGTGCTCGAGTTGCCTCAGTCTAGAGGTGGGATCCCGTAAAAGAACCCGGTGATGTGGTTCCCTTTCCGACGAGGAGATGAAGACCGGAGATTCCTCAAGGAGATCGGGATGGAGGCCGAAGACCGAAGGACAGATCGCTCGGTATAGCTTTCTACCCATTCTCTTGTTTGCTAGCATTAGGTTAATGGCCCGATCCGGGTTTTAGTACGCGGTATCGCCGGTTTACAAGTTTTGAAAAAAGTTTCGTTTCCGTATTTTGGCCTCGGACAAACGGCCGGGGCGCTGCTGTGCACTTATATTGGTTTCAGAGCCACGCCATTAACCTAGTCTAGCTTGCTTTAACGTGTTTACAAGTTCGATCGAACCAATTTCCAAAAACCACAATTTCTATTGCATCAGTTTCTGTCGAATTTTTTTTGGCTCGAAAAATCTTTCAGTGTATTGCAGAAATACGTCCAGGAAATTCTAATAGTTCTGCAAAAATTTGGTGGCTTGACTTTACTGTTCCACCGCGGAACTGCAGCCAAACCCATGAATTGGCCGCGGTTCCGCGGCCATAGTGACTCCTTGTAACACCAAATGTTTATAGAGGGTCTTGGACTTAGAAATGGGGGTTTTGGTATATTCTGTTTGGGCCCAGATTTTCTTTGAGTGCTACATTTGTGCTTGTGGCCCACTTCGGGAATTTTGGTCGATCGAAAATCTTAAACATGTTAGTTCCCAGAATTTACATTATATCTGCGACCGTGAATGTCATTTGATCGGTAAATCCTGTTTAACTACTATAGCCCTTTTAGACGGATTTGCGAACGTGACATTCACGTTGATGTTCTGTATTGTGCTGTGATGTTGCGGATTTGTCGTGGTGGATAACCTGGATGCAATGTTAGTACAGTTTGGTTGTTTATGTACATTTGATATTGCGGGGTGAGCGTCCGACATGTGGACTGCCGTTACTTCCTGTTTGTATATTATTCTTTTGGGGCACGACCGGGCTGAGGTCGATGTTCCCGTTGTATGTATATTTTACTTTCTGTACTAGGATTACCTCGCAGAGGGTTGCACGGATAGCCGGGTTCTAGAGGGCAACAAGCCCGCATCTCCTGGCATTGAGACGGAGGGGGCTTCACTCTAGAATTGGTGGGCTATTCGCCGCACTCGTAGGGTGTATAGATTGACCCAAGGAGGGTGCCCAAGTTACCGAATTCCGTGAAGTGCTGGGTGGTCCATTCACGTTGCTGAAAGGGGCTGCCTCACTTCAGGTTTTGTCGGGTAACTTGCCGCGCCCGTAGGGGTCTAGGATTTCATTGCACAGGCTATCCACACGACCAGGGGAACGTCGGGTTCCAGTTGCGGCTCTATGAAACCCGGGGATCCCAGATATCTATATTGTTCTATGATACTTATTACATTTCTGTGATGTTGCATTTTATCACGCCTTGAGCGAATATTATATATTGATATATATACAAGTAGATGATGTATATGTTTTGCACCCGTGCTAGTCCAGTCCCCGCTCGATCGTTAGTTAAGTAACCTAACGGGTGATGACGGGACCCAATGGAGAATGCGGATGGCATATACGTACATCATTATTTTCGTTCTTTATTGGTGTGATCAATTGATGGGACTACATTGATTCGGATCAATGCAAGCTAAACAAACCTATTCTGATGTTGTTGGAACATTTTTCAAAAAGCTGTTTTTGCAAGGACGTTCTCTTTTGTTTTGCACAGTGGTATTCGGTTATTAATATCCAGCACCTCAGTCGACGAGGCAAAGGCCGAGATCCCTTCACCGGGAGTGACCCCTTGGACAGAAGTTTGCGTCAGGGCAATAACTTCACTATAGTCGATTAATTTTGCTTCGCATCGTGGTATTCAGTTGGAATATCCTGCACCTCATTCTACGGCGAAAGAGCCGAGATCCATTCACCGGGAGTGACCTCTTTAGCAAAGGTTTTCGTCACTATATTTTTATACAAAGTTATCCGGTTCCTTCAACGATATCAAGTTCATTACGTTAAAGGTTTTTCGCCAAAAACCATTCGCAGCCCTCCGTCATTTCAGAAAGGTAGAACTTAGTATTCATGCTATGTATGTTGGCCTTTGTCAGGGTATAGTGTATGGTAGCTATTTGTTACTTTTCTGCATCATAGATAGATGCATTGGTTTTGGACAGTCGTACTACTATGTTGGCCTTCGTCAAGGGTATGTATGGGTGGGTTCAAATTAACCTGGATAATGACGGGTAGAACTTGACATGTGACTTATGATATGTTGGCTTTCGTCAAGGTCATAAGAGCATGGGGCAAAAATCACATCGGGAGTTTCTAAAGAAACTGAAACTTGCCAGATATGCGCATATCTTCTGGAGTGTAATAATGTGAGTGGATTCCATCACATTATCATGCGATGATAGTTGGATCCCGATTCCCACTGATGAGTTGGTTTACTATTCGGGTGATCCCGACTAATTCTTCTTTCAGGTTTGGAGGAGAATTTGAGGTTACAGTGGGAGGTTTCCGGATTAGATAAATCGGTAACCATTCTGATCTAGGTTAGAGTGCATGCTGAGTGTTTCTTTTCTCTCTCTCTTTGGCAGCGACCATGACCCGACCCTTGACTATGACTCATTGACCAAAATTAACCGAACCTTCTTAAACACTAGCTTTTGGATTGTCAGAGTTGCATACCTCATTGCCACTCCTACTTTTACCCTTTTCTCCAGAACACCCCGTATTACTACGAACGTCCACTTCCATTACAAAACCATCATATGGTTATATACGAACTCGAAGGAATTTATTCGAGGATGGTTTCTGGTTCTGGAGAAAACGAATAGGACTATTCAGTTGTCTTTTCTTTTTACCTTCTCTCAGGTTGCGAGTGCTTCTTGGATTAGGACAGTATACCTATTACGCAAATTGGATAGTCTTCTTCCAAACCTTAGGCTGGTGCTGAACGGTAGGGAATGAAGAAAGCCGATTAGCCTAACGATGGTGTGCAGAAGGTATTAAGTAAGGACAGATAAAGGAATTTGTAAGAGGGCAAAGTAAATTGCGACTGCTATTCACGACCAAACCAAGTATTTCTTCGCCAATCCTAAATCACCTTTGTTTTTCTCCAGAACACTCCGTATCACTACGAAGATCCACAGTTTATTGGATACTCCATCGTATGGTCATATACGAACTTGAAAAGAACTTGTTCCAGTTCGGGGATGGATTCTGGTTCAGGAGAAATAGGAATTAGGTTTTATTCAGTTGTCTTTTATCCTCACCTTCTCTCAAGTTACGAGCGCTCCTAGGATAAGGACAGTACACCCATTATGCTTATTGGATAGTCTTCTTCCAAACCATAGGCTGGTGCCGAAAGGTAGGAAAGAAGAAAACCATTTAGCCTAAGAAGGTGTACAGAAGGTAATGACTAAAGACATATAAAGGGACTTGGAGAGACGACAAAGAAACATATGGTTGCAGTTGTGAATCTGGATAATGGAAGAGGCATTACTAGGAATACCTGGATACCCTTATGAAACATTTCAATGTTTCAGTTTCACTGTGTACTGTTAAAAGAATACCGATTTCCCAATTAACACTTGCTCCAGGGTATGTATTTACCAGGTATGATTCTCACATCTGTATGGTTTTACAGATGATGAGTGGGAGTAAGTTATTGGGAATTAGGTGATTGTCCTCATTATATCGAGATTCGTAGTAATTGGCGATATTTGAGGAAATCACCTGGGTAGTTTGCCAGACGGCAAGTATTTGGTTTTGAATATCCGTTGTTATGCACCAATTTCAAATTGATATATCTGTACGTCTATTTTTTATTGAGTGAGATATAACTTTTTGAAATTATGTCTATGACATTTACCTATATCAATGGATGGTTAGGTAAGGAGTATTGAACAATGGTGTAATTCTTCTTAACCATAAGTACAGTTTTCAACCTACGACACACAGGGAATGAGTTATTAGACTCAAGGGACTTATACAGAGTATTGTATGTTGTCCAGTGTCCATTAGGACAAAGGGGTTAGTCTTCATACTATATTCGGTTTACTTATGACTTCTCCAGTTTTTAGACATGTGTTTCGTAGAAATGCAAGATCTAAGTTTTGAGAAGTTATAGGTATATGAATAAAGTAGAGGACCAAGTGTTGCAAGTGTCAGGATTCTTCAAGGTGATCGAAGATGTAGATACTTGTGTATGGTATTCAGTTAATAGTAATGAATTTGAGAAACTTGTTTCTCTTTCAGGTTACTCATAATTGGAAGCACTCCTAAGTTGAGTAACGCTGATCGGCCTCCTTCCATTTAGTTGACATGCATTGGAGACAGCTGCATGATTTGAATCTGGTTCCAATTAAATCAGTGCCTCTGTTTCTATATTGGATATAGAACGGTTCATATCTTAACGATGTTAAGGTACAGGGAGTTGTCCGGCTTATGCTTAAAACCAGACTCTGGATAACTCAAGGCACGTTTCTGTAATGGCTGTTTGTGGGTTGACCCAGGCTATGACGAGGGTTGGATTTCTACCATCTGGAAGATCAATAGTGATATTGTTCTAGACTCGCCACAGTTTCAAGTAAAATGGATTTTTTCAGAAAACAGAAGTGGGAGTATGGTAGAACTGGAAGTGATTCCAGAACCGCAAACGATTACTGAAAATTTGATAAGAACCTAAAGATTCAATCTGGTTTGACATTCCATTGGCCACTCCGCAGATATGGTGGGTAACCTCAGGCACCCGAGAGGTACTCCGGTAGCCTCAAGGACGGTGAAGGGAGGTTCTTGTTTATCTAGACTTGCCATTGCTGTTGTTCCAGACTGTGAGACCCGGCAGGAGGATGAATATAGCGTCGTTCTGAACTGGCTTTAGAACTGTACGTGTATATGACTCTGCCAGAGGGTTGTCGTAGTCAGTGGGAGTAGCGGAAGCATAGTGGACATGTAGCTTATGTCTATTTATAGACTAACGCAAATATAGCGGAGATAGATCAACTATTTCTGATGTGAAAGTCATAAGTTTGACTTCATCAGAATAGGGAATGGATCTGTTAAGAAGGTAGTAGGGTATGATGTCCTGGTATTTGGATGACATGCACAAATTAGGAAGTGAAATTCCTATACTACAATCGGTTATACTTTGGTTGTCACACAGTAGTTTCTCCACATAGGAATTGGATTTTATATCAGACATTCTGGTTACTAGATCTATGGTTTTAGATTTAGATTTGGGAAGTGTCCTAATCTGGGTACTTAGAAAGCATTCTAAAGGTGTTTTAGAATGGACGACTCCAGACACTCTAGTATACCTGCAAGTGATGGAATCACCCTCTCTAAAGGAGTCTTACAGACTAAAAGGGAGAGGGATGTGCATGATTGGCAGATCACTTGCTTAGGCAATTGAGTCAATCATGCGATGTCAAGTACCACACCAGATGTTGTTTTTGCATTAGATGCAATAAGTTGATATTGATCCAATCCTAGTGAAACATTCGGAAGCAGTTTTAGAACATAAGTGGATGTTCTAGGGATTTGATAATGGCAGCCTCCTTTTGGAGACGGTTATCATTCCAGGCTTCCATGGTGACCTGGATGACAGAGTGGCTGTCAGAGTTATAGTTTTCCCTCTGACGAGAGGCAGTATTTTGGATAGGTGCTCCAAGAGGATGCTGAGGGTGGCATGGTGCAGGATACTGATTAAGTTCAGTTGACGATACGGCCTAAGAAGTTTGGATTTGGAGTTCATTTATGAGCTCGGTCCCATCAGACATCCAAACATATTCTAAGACAGGTATTGCTCATTTCGGGAGATGGTTTTCTCCGCGAACTTGAGATAAAGAGAGACATAGAAAGAAACAACAGAGCGGATCCACTCACTGAGGCTATTCCTTAAACGCATTAGTTTCACAAACGGGTTTTGTCAGACTGATTAGTAGAGGAGTTGGGTACTCCGTATCACACGGGCTGTGAGTATGCGACATCGCAATAATTAGCCTTGAGTGCAAGTGGGAGATTGTTGGAGATAGTGCCCTCAGAGTCAATTATTGGATCACAGGCATGTGATTGCAATGATTGAGAGAGGACCTATACCGTTAGAACAGTCTTACTCAAGATGATAGTATGCTATCTGGTTTATCTTTATCATCATGTACTGCTTTAGATGACCTTACAAGTCACTATTGCGCGTTGATAGAGCCCTTAGGATTCTTGCTTGACGGCCAGCAGTATGATGGCGATCATATACGTGGGATCTGGGGTCTATAAGCACATCCTTAAATGGTCCCTAGTCATGGGAGTTTTCGAGACAGGGCATCGATACTCCAGAGTAGACAAGTGTATACAGTCGAGACCTCGACGAGGGGCGGTGGCCGGTCTCACAAGCCACTGGTGTCAGTTGGTTCACTAAGATGTATACAGGTGCTCAATGGGTTATGAGTACACCGGACAGGACTCGCCGGGAACATGCTAGTTGGTCTTATACCAGACGTCAGATAGCAGTTCCCTGGTGACATGTGTACAGGTTAGTTCATCAACCTGAGATCGTCATTTGTCTCGTGTGAGTTCCCACTGTACTTTGATTACTACCCTACCATGGCTCAAAGGAGTCGTGCAAACAGGTTTTAGTTGGGTACAGTCCAGAGCCATATGGAGGCAGTAAGCGGATCTGCAGGGGGTCGTCTCTCCCGGTATTAGGGGTGAGGTCGCGCTGTGTCTAGGAGAGCCATTACACGAAGTCCTTGGCCAAGGCAGGAGATTTACTGGTAGGTATTCCAGTAGTATCTCAGGGTGTTCCGGGCTACACTCTGACACGACTTGTACCGCTTTTGGGGGTCTGACTTTCACCAACCCCCTAGGCCCGCTATG
Organism: Agapanthus africanus; assembly: GCA_030015575.1. Classification (NCBI taxonomy): domain Eukaryota; kingdom Viridiplantae; phylum Streptophyta; class Magnoliopsida; order Asparagales; family Amaryllidaceae; genus Agapanthus; species Agapanthus africanus. The sequence continues at coordinate 216,834,740 of JASDDO010000008.1, forward strand.
CGATGCTCATAGACGAACAGACCGGACTGTACGGTTATTGTCACTGACAGGCTTAGTAGAGTGTCAGGATGAGTTCGCTCATCGACCTCCCTTTTGGTCAATACCTAGTAGCCCGTTACGTATGGCTAATACCTCTGACATGCTAGTGGTTAAATCCACAGCCAAAATATTGACGAGTCTTTAGAGTCCCCCACAGACAGTTTCTCAAGTTTTGGGCGAAATGCTGTAGAGGTCGTATGGGTATATGGCAGGGTTCGATCATATACGGGCGGTATTGCACGGATCATGATCGGACGGATAATACTAGCAGGCTTTGGTTTAAGCCGGATCCTAGTATTGTACAGTGTAGATTTTTTCTCATTGCATTTGTATTCTGTCGGAATACAAATGTGGGTATGTATATACGGTCGCGGGGTTTTTCTGTAATTTTTTACGGGATCAGTTTTTTGAAGTTGCCAGTTTGCAATCCGTTTCGGCCAGTTTTCCTTTGTTCCTTCACGGCTGGATTTTTGTGATGGGAGGGGCTAATTTGCATATTTGCAAATTAGCATTGTGGAGGGGGTTTCTTGTAAATGGATGATTTTGATGGTTCAAGCATCTTTTCTTCTTCACTCATCATATCCTTTGCATTTATGGTGATTAGTTTTGAAAGGATGGGATTAGAAATAGAAGTGACATTATTATCATCACATTGGTTATGATCACCTCTTTCTTTTACTACACTCACCTCCCTTCATTGCTCTTGCTCTCTCCTCTTCATTCTTATGAGGAGGCCGGCCACATTCTTAGGGAGTGGGAGAGATTCATTTTTGGTGTAAGAAATATTTTGGCATCTCATTTTCATTCATGCTAAAAAGAGAGTCCCACTTAAATGTTCATTTCTCCTCCACATATATAATGGCAACTTCACAAACCCCTTGAGAAAAACCATTCTACATATAGCTTACAGCATTCTTGGACACGTCGGCTCGCCAACTTCGTGCCCTAGTTTCCTCGGTCCAGAGGTGGGAGCCCGTAAAAGAACCCGGCGATGTGGTGCCCTTTCCGACGAGGAGATAAAGACCGGAGATTCCATGAGAAGATCGGGATGGAGGCCGAAGACCGAAGGACACGGATCGCTCGGTATAGCTTTCTACCCATTCTTTAGTTTGCTGGCATTAGGTTAAGGGCCCGATCCGGGTTTTAGTACATGGTAGCGCCGGTTTACAAGTTTTGAAAAAAGTTTCATTTCCGCATTTTGGCCTCGGACAGACGGCCGGGGCGCTGCCGTGCACTTACAGTGATCCGCCGATTGGCGAAGAGCTAGCTCCCACTTGGGGATGCCTTTATTATCTTCATGTATTTGTGGTTTTGGATCGAAAATTACAAAAGAGGTGCTGCCCAAATTTTTCAAAAAACGAAACACGTTTTCAAACTAACAAATTTCACTTGCATTTTCATGTCCCTCTTCTATGCATTAAGAAAACTTGATTTCATTATACCTTTATTTCAAAACTTCACTTCCTTTATTTTCTTAAAAAGGTTTATATTTCTGGGTTTCATCTTACTTGAATTACGTTACGCCTTTAGACGTTGTGTGATTTAAGTGCTGGTCACGAGCTAATATTTCGGGTCGTGACATTTATAGGCAACGGAACTAACTCGCTTGAGGACCTCAAAAGGACCTACAATCCTAGGACTAAGCTTCCCAAAACTCAACATGTCATTTCATCGGAAAAATCCGTTGGAATACATGATCTCCCACTACGAACTCAAGTCTGCGACCACTACGGTCTGCATAAGACTTCTGTCTGTACTGGGCTGCTCTCATCCTGACCTGAACCAACTGGATCATCTCCGAAGTCTCTAAACTAGATAGGGTCCAAAAATCCTACTCTCACAGAGTCAGAAAAACAAACTGGCGTTCGACACGACCTACCAAACAAAAACCTAAAGGTTGCCAATTGGAATGTCTCCTGATAACTGCTATCGAAGGAGAATCCTAACAATGGCAAGTGACGATCCCAACTGCCGACAATAAAGTTCGCACACAACAAGCATATCCTCCAGAGTCTGTATAGTCCATTCTGTCTAACCACCGGCCAACGGATGGAAAGCGGAGCTAAAGCTCAACCAGTACCCAAGGCTTCCTGAAGCTTCTGCCCAAGACGACAAGTGAACAAGGTGTCGCAATTGGATACAACGCATGAAAGAACTCCGTGCAAACACCCAAACTTAACAAAGAACAACTGAGCAAACTGAGCATAACCGGACAACAAACCCAAATGGAGTCATGCCCTGTCTAGACCGAGGTAGACACCACAACGAAATTCATGGAGATCTGCTCCCATTCCCACTCTGGAATGGTTAAAGGTTGCAACTCTCCAGCCGGTCTCAGATGCTCAACCTTAGCTCACAACAAGACATACACCTTGAAACGAAATCCGAAACTTCACTATTCATCCCTGTCCATTCATAACTATCTCACAAGTCACGCTACAAATTGGTGGGACTTGAATGAGCACCGAAAGCTGACTGATGTGCCTGCTTTAGGATTTCGTGTATCTGCCCATCAGCAACAGGTATACACAAACGCGTCCCTAAACGTAGCCCATCTGGTCACAAATCAAGGACTCTGAATCTTTACCCGGCCGAGTATGCTCAAGAATCTCTGATGAACGAGTATCGGCGGGCTGTGCCTCGCAAAAGCGATTAAGGAAAAGTGGTCGGGCGCGGACATGAGCAAGCCGTCCCCTCAGTAAAGGCGAACAAAAGCTGTACTCAACGATCGCACAAGAACTGTAAATCTGCAGAAAACTGTCTCAACAATCAAAACCCGTTGCAGGAAGATGTACATTAAGCTCTGGTGGTCCGTGAAAATCTGACACGACTCTCCGAACAAGTAGTCTCCTCAGATCTTCAACGCATGACCACCGCGGCCATCTCCAGATCAGGAGTGGGATATCTTGCTCGTACTTCCTCCAACTGTAGGGAAGTAAAAGTGATAACTCTATAGTGTCACATCAGTACACAATCGAGCCCCACTCGCGAAACATCATAGTTAAACAACAAAGTCGCCCGAACCAGAAAGCAATGAAAGAACTGGTGCAGTTGTCAACCGAGTCTTCAACTGCTGAAAACTCCGCACGCATGCCTCAGCCCAAAGAAAAAGAACCTCCTTTCCTGTCAATTCAGTCAACGGTGCAGTGATACATTAGCAATCCTGCACAAAACAGCGGTAAAAACCTGCTAAGCCCAAAAATCTGCGGACCTCCGTCCCGTACACAAGTCTGGGCCAAAGCTGTACGGCCTCAATCTTCCTCGGGACCATATGAAAACCGTCTCCCTTAACTACAAGACCTAGGAGTCAACACAATCATGCCTGAAGGAACACTCCGAGAAGTTAGCAAACAGCTGGTGCTCTCCCAGTATCTGCAGAACAAATCCTCAAGTGCTGCTCCTATTCCTCACGACACAATGGAATAGAAACATAACAATCAACTGGTCGAGGAACGGCCTGAAAAAATCTGGTTCATCACATCCACGAATGATGCTAGGGCATTGGTGAGTCCAATAACACCACCAAAACACATAAAGCCCGTAGCACGCATAAAAGCAGACTTCGGAATGACATCACTCCCAACCCGCAACAATGATGACCTGATCCAAACAACTTAGAAAATGTCTCACACTCTGGAGCTGATCGAAGAAATCGTCAATGCGAGGTAAAGGTGTCACGACCCAAGGTTTGGCCCGTGACCGGCACTTAACCACGTAACGTCTACAGGCGTAACGTGACTAAGGGAACCGGAAACCCAGAAATCAAACCAGTGAAAGTATAGAGTGTGATAAGAATTAAATGAAAAACACCAACTAGCATGATAAGAAATCTAAGTATACAATCCCAAGATAACAATATACGACGCCGTAGCGAAGCTCAAGATCCACAAGTGGGAACATCACAGATAGCATAAAAACTGCATAAGAAAAGTCGGCTCACAACGAGCACGACACCAGAACACAGATAAGGTACAACATCGTCCTCACACTGTCTCTAAGTCAAATACATACATGGTAGATGGAGAATACTAGATACAATAATGTACATACAGAAAGATAAACAGATACCGCACAAAACCCACCTATCAGCAAAAGAGCTAGTAAACCAACTATGGGGGTATCTGTGTCAAAAGATGCAACCGCAGCCTGCCGCGACTACTCCGAAGGGCAACCTGCAAACACTGTGGCACAATGGGGGTGAGTTGCCAACTCGTGAATAGAGATAACATATAAAGGTAATCGCGAGCATGCACGTACTACGCTACTCTATCATATGCCAATAGATGATATCAATATGTGATACGCAGTATGTGCAATAATCATGCAAGTTCTCTATCAGGTACTGTACTACTGGGTGAGGTACAAATGCTCTATCAGGTAATGTAACTACAGGATGAGGTACAAATGCTCTATCAGGTAATGTAACTACAGGATGAGGTACAAATGCTAAATGCTGAGCAGGGGAAATATAGTATCTACACGGAATGTCAACGTGGGATATATGTATATCGGTGTCCATCAGTACACCCAGATCCCCCAAATAGCTCAGGCGCCGGCACCCCATCGGCCCTCGAATCCTGTACACCTCTGAGAGTCCCGAGTGCCCAACATCGGCACCCAAATATCATAAATACTCGTGTCCAGCATCGACACGCAAATCCTCATCCATCGGGCCCCGTCAGTCCGGGTCACCCACATCTATCTATAGACTCTGATCAGTATACTCCGGATAACTGTCAGGTCCAACCAATCACCGGTAGGTAGTGGTCCCTCTGCCAGGCTCACCGTCTACTGCACAACGAAACCGTTCTCGCCCCGGGGTACCATACCGGGTCCACCATGTACCCGTAATCGGCCTCAACCGCCTCCTCGATTCGGGTTTCCATATATCACTCTAGCACCGAGAAAACACATGGTGGACGCACCGAAATATCATATCAAGGGAACCGGGTTTTTAAATGATTACATATTTGAAATAGCCACGGTTCCCAAATCCAGAAATCACATATAATCCAAACAAATACAAGTCAATGATCCGATATGATACGTGCGTCAAATGTAAATATCCGGTCAAGTTACATATAGATAAGTTACAAGATAATAATCCGATGTGACATATGCATCAGGTATGAATATCAAATCATGTCACATATAATGTGCTACGATGCAATGATCCGATGTGATATGTGTAGCAGGTATGAATATCAAGTCATGTCATATATAATAAACTACAATATGATGATCCGATGTGATATGTGTAGCAGGTATGAATATCAATCATGTCATATATAATGAACTAGAATGCAATGATCCGATGTGATATAGGCATCAAGTATGAATATATGGTCATGTCACAAATAGATGAACTAGAATGCTATGATCCGATGTGATATAGGCATCAAGTATGAATATATGGTCATGTCACAAATAGATGAACTAGAATGCTATGATCCGATGTGAGGTGTGTAGAAGGTATGCAATGCACTAGCTAGTAACCATGAACATGCAATATATATATATGGAACACTATAAGGTCCTATCTGCCCTGACGTAGAACGCCATGCGAGCGATATCCCCGTAGATGTGAAATCTACTCACCGTAGTCTCTCGCTAGGTGTAGCCAACAACCTGCTTCCCTTTCTTCACTGCGTCCGCCGTACTCGCCTGCGAACCTAGAATTACACAATATATCATATGTAAGCTCGAAATCACACAAACGCGACATTAAAGCCCAACAAGTAACTCGTGTCGCGAACCAAGCGCGCGTGTGCGCGATACGCTAAAACGTGTGGTTACGCGTCTGAAATCACTCCGACGCGTCGCGATACGCAGAAACCCAAAACCCACACACACGTAACACGCGTGTCGCGAAAGGTTGAAAATACGGGAAAATAGGTATTCTACCCCAGATTTTGATACAGGAAAGATATTGAAAAACTATATATACCAAAATAACCTACATATAAGCAGAGACCCACACCCCCAAACCCCAACCCAAATCTCCCCAGTCTGGCCGCAATTTGCGGCCAGAATGCCATTTTTGGCGGCCAGACTTGGGAATTGGGTCCCCAGGTTTGGTCGGTGCACTCCATACCATACATACATGCCAAAGCAATCACTAGTTTTGTTCTGAAAAGTCTCGGATAGCAGCAGATTCCTACAGTGTCTAAAATCTGTTCAAAACACACATTTTGCACAAAAATGGAACTTTATGGTATTTTGATGAAATCTGAAACAAACCTAGGTCTAAAAACTCACCAATAACTTGTTAATAAGCTAATCAAGCCACAACAACATAAGTTTTAACATGATACACTAAACCCCCTCCAAAAGCACTAAAATGGTACAAAAAATGTGATATTTCTAAACTAAACATGCAAGTTATGGAAATTGGGTGCTAGGATTAAGATTTATACCTTAAATTGACCTTAGAGACACCAAAGTTTTCAGCTTTTCCCTCAGTTGCGCAGATTGGCCCTTGAACACCCCAAAAACCTCAATTTTTCATGTTTTAATGAAGGAAAAAGTATTGTTTTGGGTAGGGTTTAGTTTGGGAATCAAGGGGAAGTGAAGAGAGGAGAAAAAAGGAAGAAAGAAGTGTGGTTTCTGGTGAATTTCTGCAGGAGGTGAAGAAATGATTGGAAGAGAGAGAGAAGAGAGAAGAAAAGGTCAAGAAAAGTCAAATGTTTCACCTAACACCATGCCCTCTTGTTTTATTTGGATTTGAATTTATTAAAAGGGTTAAGATATGAATAAAATGGTTTATGCAAGGATTAAATGATGGGGAAAATTTAAACTTGCAACCATGCACCAAGAATGGTTAACAAGTCACAAAATGCCTAAGTATGCAAGGTGCACCCTACAAAGGGAAAAAATTTAAAAAAGCTAACACTACCCATAAGAACTATAATTAGAAGTCTTAAGAACCCATATATAAATATAACATACACGACTACTAATTATCACCAAAACCATCAAACGGGAATTCCAAGTGTTACAATCTACCCCCCTTAAGGAAATTCGGTCCCCGAATTTAAAAATCTAACCCATACGCACCTTCAAAAAGATGGGGATACCTCTTCCTCATCTCGCTCTCGGTCTCCCAAGTGACCTCCTCCCTGCTCTGTCCACGCCAAAGTACCTTGACGGACGGTATCTCCTTTGACCTCAATTTCTTCACTTGTCGATCCAAGATCATCACTGGCTGCTCTGCATAGGAAAGATCGCGCTCGAGCTGGATCGTCGGGTGCTGAATCGCATGCGAAGGATCATGAAGATATCGGCGGAGTATCGAAACGTGAAATACGGGGTGCACGTCTGGAAAACTGGGCGGAAGGGCTAATCGATACGCAACTGTACCAATACGCTCAAGGATCTCGAAGGGGCCTACGTATCTGGGACTAAGCTTCCCCTTCCTTCCAAACCTCATCACGCCCTTCATTGGGGAGACCCTCAAGAAAACATGATCACCAACAGAAAACTCAAGTCTGCGTCGACGACGGTCCGCATAAGATTTCTGCCTACTCTGGGCTGCTCTCATCCTATCGCGAATCAACTGGATCTTCGTTGTCGTCTCCTCAACGATCTGTGGCCCTAAAATACTGCTCTCACTGAGCTCTGTCCAACAAGTAGGCGACCTGCATTTCCTCCCATAAAGAGCCTCAAACGGTGCCATCTGAATGGTCTCCTGGTAGCTGTTGTTGTAGGAGAACTCTACTAAGGGCAAATGATGATCCCAGCTACCTCCGAAGTCTAATACGCATGCTCTGAGCATGTCCTCGAGAGTCTGAATAGTCCGCTCGGACTGTCCGTCGGTCTGCGGATGGAATGCTGTGCTGAAACTCAAGCGAGTGCCCAGAGCCTCCTGAAGCCTCTGCCATAGCCGGCTGGTAAACTGGGTGCCTCTATCGGACACGATGCATGTCGGAACTCCGTGCAGTCGCACAATCTGATCAATGTAAACCTGGGCATACTGAGTAAATCCGAAAGTCGTCTTCACCGGTAGGAAGTGAGCCGCTTTCGTCAAACGATCCACGATCATCCAGATGGAGTCATACCCTCGACTAGTCCTGGGTAGACCCACAATGAAGTCCATAGATATCTGTTCCCATTTCCACTCCGGAATGGGTAATGGCTGTAGCTCTCCCGCGGGCCGCTGGTGCTCAGCCTTGACTTGCTGACAAGTCAGGCATCTCGACACAAAATCTGCAATATCCCTCTTCATACCGTCCCACCAGTAAACATCTCTCAGATCGTGGTATATCTTGGTGGAACCGGGATGAACACTATATATCGATCGATGTGCATCCTCAAGAATCTCGCGCCGCAATCCCTCAGCATCCGGTACGCACAGTCTAGCCCCAAATCGTAGTATCCCCTGATCGTCGATCACGAACTCGGAAAATCTGCCCTGTCCCATCTGTGTCCTGATCTCTGAACAGCGGTCATCATTGTGCTGTGCCTCGTATATACGGTCAAGCAACTGTGGGCATGCACGAACATGCGCCATCTGTCCCCCGATCGGCGTAAACTCAAACTGTACCCGGCTGTCGCATAAGATCTGCCAATCTGCCGACGACTGCCTCTGCACTGCTCTCACACAAGATAGACTACCCCCGGGCCTCCTGCTCAACGCATCTGCCACTACATTCGCCTTGCCCGGATGATATAAGATCTCACAATCGTAGTCCTTCACTAACTCCATCCATCGGCGCTGCCTAAGGTTCAGGTCTCGCTACTGAAATATATATTTTAAGCTCTTGTGGTCGGTGAATATCTGGCACGACTCTCCATACAGATAATGTCGCCAGATCTTGAGTGCAAAGACCACCGCAGCCATCTCCAGATCATGAGTAGGGTAATTCTGTTCATGTTTCTTTAATTGCCGTGAAGCATACGCAATCACCCTGTCGTGCTGCATCAAAACGCATCCCAGCCCTACTCATGAAGCATCGCAGTAGACCGCAAATCCGCCTGATCCTGAAGGCAAAGATAGCACTGGTGTCGTGGTCAGTAGAGCCCGTAACCGCTGGAAACTGTGCTCACACTCCTCCGTCCAATCGAAGTGAACTCCCTTCCGGGTCAACCCGGTCAATGGTGTAGCAATGCGAGAGAAGTCCTGCACAAATCGCCTGTAATAACCTGCCAGCCCTAGAAAGCTGCGAACCTCCGTCACTGACGTGGGTCTAGGCCAACTCCGAACTGCCTCTATCTTCCTCGGGTCGACACATATACCATCTCGTGTAATCACGTGCCCCAAGAAGTCTACGCTGTCTAGCCAGAAGGCACACTTGGAGAATTTGGCGAAAAGCTGATGCTCCCTCAAGGTCTGCAGTGAAATCCGCAGGTGCTGCTCGTGCTCCTCTCTACTCCGAGAATACACCAAGATATCGTCAATAAACACTATAATGAACAGGTCAAGATACGGCCGGAAAATACGGTTCATCATGTCCATGAATGCTGCTGGCGCATTGGTGAGTCCGAACGACATCACCAAAAACTCATAATGGCCGTAACGTGTGCGGAAAGCCGTCCTAGGAATGTCCTCCTGTCGAACCCGCAGCTGATGGTAGCCTGATCGCAAATCGATCCTCGAAAAGTATCCTGCCCCCTGAAGCTGGTCGAACAAATCGTCGATGTGTGGCAAAGGATATCGATTTCGCACTGTCACCTTGTTCAGCTGGCGGTAGTCAATACACAAACGCATGCTGCCGTCCTTCTTCTTGACGAACAAGACTGGAGCACCCCAAGGAGAAACACTGGGTCGAATAAGTCCCTTATCCAGCAAGTCCTGCAACTGACCCTTCAACTCTCTAAGTTCCGCCGGGGCCATCCGATAAGGCGGTACTGAAATAGGCCCCGTGCCAGGAACCAAATCAATGCAGAAAGAAATGTCACGCTCGGGCGGTAGCCCAGGAAGCTCGTCAGGGAACACATCAGGGAACTCGCTAACCACCGGAACCTGATCCAGAGGAACCTCTGTAGCTCTAGTATCGCAAACATATGCGAGAAATCCCTGACATCCCTTCCGCAAAAGCTGTCCAGCGCGAACAGAAGAAATCACACAGTGAGGGGTGGCACTACGGTCCCCCAACACAACAACAACCGACTCGCCGGGAAAACAAAATCGAACTGTCTTCTCGCGGCAGTCAACAGAAGCATAGCACGTGGCTAACCAATCCATGCCCAACAGAACGTCGAAGTCCAACATCTCAAGAAGGATCAAGTCGACCGGCAACTCTCTCTTGCCAATACGGACGGTACAGGATCGGAACACGTGCCTAGCAACAAACGACTCTCCCACAGGAGTAGTCACAACAAGCGGCTGGCCAAGCAAACCGGACTCTCTACCCAAACTCGGCACAAAGTGTGTGGATACGTACGAGTGCGTGGATCCGGGATCAAACAACACGTGTGCATCAACCGAACATACAGAAAGGATACCTGAGACCACCGCATTGGACGCCTGCGCGTCCTGATGCGTCAAAGCAAAAACCCGTGCCTGTCCTCCTCCTGCAACTGACTGTCCCCTGCCGGCCGCTGGCTGTCCTCTACCTCGGCCACCTCGTCCTCTATGAACAAATCCTCCACGACCACGACCTCTCCGTGCATGCGTCTGATGCGGAGTAACAGCAGGTACTATCGGCAACGCCGTCTGGGTGGTGAAGGTGGTAATGTAACATGTGGTGCTGCCGCCCCACTCCGGGGTACCTCGGGACAATCTCGCACACGATGATAAGAACTCCCGCAACGGTAACATCCTGATGACGGTCTCTGGCCCTCCTGGGAATAGGAGCTAAACAATCGGCCTCGTCTCGAATCTCTGCCACCTGTAAGGTGCCTGTCATGACGCTGGAATGGCCGTCTCTGCACTGACGTATCTGCACGAACTCTCTTCGGCCCTGGAACTGCCGAAGTCTCAGCAAGGCGCTCCTCTACTAATAATGCCGCATCAACTGCTGCTGAGTAAGTCTCGTAATGCTGCGCGCTGATAGCAAGGAATAATGGTGTGAGCAAACCTCGGACAAATCTCTTAACTCGCAACTCCTCAGTAGCCACTAGGTACGGGGCATAGATAGCTAGCTCTGTGAACAGCACGTCGTACTCTGCCACTGACATCCCTGGTGTCTGGCGCAAGGACTCAAATCTGCGTGCTCGGGCATCCCTAACACTCTGAGGAAGAAAACGGGCAAGGAATAGCGCTACAAACTCGGTCCAGGTCATAGGAGGAAGACCCGCTGCTCTGCCCTTCTCAACTGAATCACACCACTTCTGTGCAAGACCTTCTAGGCGAAAGCTCGCTAACTCGACCCATCTCGCATCCGCGCATCTAAGTGAACGACATATACGGGCCATCTTATCAAGGAAGGACTGGGGGTCCTCGGCTGTGTCGGTGCCTGTGAAAGCCGGAGGTTTTAGCCTCATGAAGTCTGACAGCGATACCGTAATCACCTCTGTGGCTGCAGGGGCAACTGGCTGTGTGGTAGGTACCATCGCGATCGCTGGAACAGGTGGAGCTACCTCTGGTCGCTATGCTTGAAGCGTCTCAACTAGCGATCCTATCATGTCACGCATCTCCTGCATGCTAGATCCCACCGTCTGGCGCATCTCCTGCACACCAGCCCCTAGCGTGGCGATCTGATCTGTCAAAGGAGGAACAGTCTGCTCAGGTACAACGGGTGCACTGCCCGGATCAGTCCTCGTCTCGGACGAGTCAACTCGAATCTCGGCCCTCGCGGCCGCTCTCTGAGCCCTCGTAGTCTTTGGCGGCATATTGGCTGAAAGGAACAATAGGATTCGATAAGGATACGGAAATCGAATCACGAGAATGTATATACTCAAGAAGGAAATTTATATAAACAAGTCCTAAGGTCGCGTAGGCGGAGTACCGTGTCGTGAGTATGCCGCGGAACATACACACGCTACGCTACCCTGCCGCAGCTACCTACTCCATCATACCAGGGTCATCCTACACTCCGAAAGGTAAAACCTACGCTCTGATACCAACTTTGTCACGACCCAAGGTTTGGCCCGTGACCGACACTTAACCACGTAACGTCTACAGGCGTATGGTGACTAAGGGAACCGGAAACCCAGAAATCAAACCAGTGAAAGTATAGAGTGTGATAAGAATTAAATGAAAAACACCAACTAGCATGATAAGAAATCTAAGTATACAATCCCAAGATAACAATATACGACGCCGTAGCGAAGCTCAAGATCCACAAGTGGGAACATCACAGATAGCATAAAAACTGCATAAGAAAAGTCGGCTCACAACGAGCACGACACCAGAACACAGATAAGGTACAACATCGTCCTCACACTGTCTCTAAGTCAAATACATACATGGTAGATGGAGAATACTAGATACAACAATGTACATACAGAAAGATAAACAGATACCGCACAAAACCCACCTATCAGCAAAAGAGCTAGTACACCAACTATGGGGGTATCTGTGTCAAAAGATGCAACCGCAGCCTGCCGCGACTACTCCGAAGGGCAACCTGCAAACACTGTGGCACAACGGGGGTGAGTTGCCAACTCGTGAATAGAGATAACATATAAAGGTAATCGCGAGCATGCACGTACTACGCTACTCTATCATATGCCAACAGATGATATCAATATGTGATACGCAGTATGTGCAATAATCATGCAAGTTCTCTATCAGGTACTGTACTACTGGGTGAGGTACAAATGCTCTATCAGGTAATGTAACTACAGGATGAGGTACAAATGCTCTATCAGGTAATGTAACTACAGGATGAGGTACAAATGCTAAATGCTGAGCAGGGGAAATATAGTATCTACACGGAATGTCAACGTGGGATATATGTATATCGGTGTCCATCAGTACACCCAGATCCCCCAAATAGCTCAGGCGCCGGCACCCCATCGGCCCTCGAATCCTGTACACCTCTGAGAGTCCCGAGTGCCCAACATCGGCACCCAAATATCATAAATACTCGTGTCCAGCATCGACACGCAAATCCTCATCCATCGGGCCCCGTCAGTCCGGGTCACCCACATCCATCTATAGACTCTGATCAGTATACTCCGGATAACTGTCAGGTCCAACCAATCACCGGTAGGTAGTGGTCCCTCTGCCAGGCTCACCGTCTACTGCACAGCGAAACCGTTCTCGCCCCGGGGTACCATACCGGGTCCACCATGTACCCGTAATCGGCCTCAACCGCCTCCTCGATTCGGGTTTCCATATATCACTCTAGCACCGAGAAAACACATGGTGGACGCACCGAAATATCATATCAAGGGAACCGGGTTTTTAAATGATTACATATTTGAAATAGCCACGGTTTCCAAATCCAGAAATCACATATAATCCAAACAAATACAAGTCAATGATCCGATATGATACGTGCGTCAAATGTAAATATCCGGTCAAGTTACATATAGATAAGTTACAAGATAATAATCCGATGTGACATATGCATCAGGTATGAATATCAAATCATGTCACATATAATGTGCTACGATGCAATGATCCGATGTGATATGTGTAGCAGGTATGAATATCAAGTCATGTCATATATAATAAACTACAATATGATGATCCGATGTGATATGTGTAGCAGGTATGAATATCAATCATGTCATATATAATGAACTAGAATGCAATGATCCGATGTGATATAGGCATCAAGTATGAATATATGGTCATGTCACAAATAGATGAACTAGAATGCTATGATCCGATGTGATATAGGCATCAAGTATGAATATATGGTCATGTCACAAATAGATGAACTAGAATGCTATGATCCGATGTGAGGTGTGTAGAAGGTATGCAATGCACTAGCTAGTAACCATGAACATGCAATATATATATATGGAACACTATAAGGTCCTATCTGCCCTGACGTAGAACGCCATGCGGGCGATATCCCCGTAGATGTGAAATCTACTCACCGTAGTCTCTCGCTAGGTGTAGCCAACAACCTGCTTCCCTTTCTTCACTGCGTCCGCCGTACTCGCCTGCGAACCTAGAATTACACAATATATCATATGTAAGCTCGAAATCACACAAACGCGACATTAAAGCCCAACAAGTAACTCGTGTCGCGAACCAAGCGCGCGTGTGCGCGATACGCTAAAACGTGTGGTTACGCGTCTGAAATCACTCCGACGCGTCGCGATACGCAGAAACCCAAAACCCACACACACGTAACACGCGTGTCGCGAAAGGTTGAAAATACGGGAAAATAGGTATTCTACCCCAGATTTTGATACAGGAAAGATATTGAAAAACTATATATACCAAAATAACCTACATATAAGCAGAGACCCACACCCCCAAACCCCAACCCAAATCTCCCCAGTCTGGCCGCAATTTGCGGCCAGAATGCCATTTTTGGCGGCCAGACTTGGGAATTGGGTCCCCAGGTTTGGTCGGTGCACTCCATACCATACATACATGCCAAAGCAATCACTAGTTTTGTTCTGAAAAGTCTCGGATAGCAGCAGATTCCTACAGTGTCTAAAATCAGTTCAAAACACACATTTTGCACAAAAATGGAACTTTATGGTATTTTGATGAAATCTGAAACAAACCTAGGTCTAAACACTCACCAATAACTTGTTAATAAGCTAATCAAGCCACAACAACATAAGTTTTAACATGATACACTAAACCCCCTCCAAAAGCACTAAAATGGTACAAAAAATGTGATATTTCTAAACTAAACATGCAAGTTATGGAAATTGGGTGCTAGGATTAAGATTTATACCTTAAATTTACCTTAGAGACACCAAAGTTTTCAGCTTTTCCCTCAGTTGCGCAGATTGGCCCTTGAACACCCCAAAAACCTCAATTTTTCATGTTTTAATGAAGGAAAAAGTATTGTTTTGGGTAGGGTTTAGTTTGGGAATCAAGGGGAAGTGAAGAGAGGAGAAAAGAGGAAGAAAGAAGTGTGGTTTCTGGTGAATTTCTGCAGGAGGTGCAGAAATGATTGGAAGAGAGAGAGAAGAGAGAAGAAAAGGTCAAGAAAAGTCAAATGTTTCACCTAACACCATGCCCTCTTGTTTTATTTGGATTTGAATTTATTAAAAGGGTTAAGATATGAATAAAATGGTTTATGCAAGGATTAAATGATGGGGAAAATTTAAACTTGCAACCATGCACCAAGAATGGTTAACAAGTCACAAAATGCCTAAGTATGCAAGGTGCACCCTACAAAGGGAAAAAATTTAAAAAAAGCTAACACTACCCATAAGAACTATAATTAGAAGTCTTAAGAACCCATATATAAATATAACATACAAGACTACTAATTATCACCAAAACCATCAAACGGGAATTCCAAGTGTTACAAAAGGATACCTATCCGCACCGTAAGCCGGTTCAATTGACGATCCATCAATACACAACCTCAACTGTCGTCCTTCTCCCAACGAACAGAATAGGAGCTCCCCAAAGCGAAACACTCTGACGCAACAAGCCCCCAACAAACAACTCTGCAGCTGATCCTTAAGCTTCCTAAGCTTCGCCGGCTCACCTGGAACAACGTCGGAAAACTCTCGCACGATAGGAACCCGGTCCAACAATCCCACTGTGGCTCCGGTATCATGAATGAACGCCAAGAATTCCTCCACATCCTCTCCTCAAAAGCCGACTAGCGAAAAAGTTTAAATTCAAGCTGTGAGAGGCGGCACCACTGTCCCCCTACACAACGAGAACTGACTCGCCGGGAAAACAAAACCCGACTGTTTTCTCGCGGCCGTCCACAGACACCTAGCACGTAGCTAACCAGTCCGTGCCCAGGAGAACGTCAAATCCAACATCTCTAGAAGAATCAAAACGACGGACGAATCTCTATCTCCTATCCGATTGGCACACAACTGAAATACGTGTCGCGCAACAAAAGAATCGCTGACAGAAGTTAACACAACAATGGCTAATCTAGCTAACACGACCCTCGTCCCAACCACGGCACAAAGTGTGTAAAACAAACAAGTACATCATAAGAACATACGAATTTAGAATACCTGAAAACTCTGCATTGGACCCCCGCGCGTCCCAATGAGTAGAAGCAAACTCTCGTGTCTGCCCTCTACCCGCAACTGGCTGAAATCCTCCTCTGCTAACCTGTCCCCTCTGAGCCAACCCTTCGCGACCACGACCTCTCCGAGGACGAGTCTGACGCGGTGCTAAGGAACAATTCCTGATGAGGTGATGAAGGCACCCGCACCAGAAACATCCACGCGATGACTGCTGACCCTCCTAGGGATGAGAGCTGAACGACTGCCCTCGTTCCAAGCCGCTGCTACTCCCGCGACGGTCACGAAATCTATCTCGGCGACTACGCCTCTGTCTCTTGGCTGGTACACCGGTACGAGTCCTCCACTGTTCCGGAACTCCCAAAGTCTCTGGAAGACATGCCTCGTCAACTGGGGCTGCATCCACTGGTGCTATGTAGGTGACGGAATGTTGTGTACTGACCGCTAGGAACAACTGGGTAACAGGGGTGACAACCTCCTGTCGCTGCACTCGAATGGCCTCAACCAATGAACTCATCGTCTGGCGCATGTCCTGCATATCTTCCACAAGCCTAGTGAGATGATCCATCGAAGGCGGATCCATCTGCTCCTATGCAACGAACGTGCCATCCTGGCCAGTTCTTGTCCCACCCGAGTCAACTCTGACCTCGGCCCTCGCTGCATCACTCTGAGTCCCCATAGTCATCGGCGGTAAAGGCTATAAATGGAAATAAGATTTGATAAGAACATGGAAATCGAATCATAAGGATATAAATCATCAAGGAAGGAGTTTCAAGCAATTTGTACTTAGGTCACTTTAAGCGGAGTACCGCGCCGTGAGTATGCCGCGGACATACACACACTATGTTACTCTGCTTAAGCTACCTACTCCATCATACCAAAGTCATCCTACACTCCGAAAGGTAAAACCTAGCGCTCTGATACCAACTTTGTCACGACCCGAAATTGGTACGTGACGGCCCTTAAACTACGCAACGTCTACAGGCGTAACGCAATTTAAGTAAGCCGAAAACCCAGCAATCTAAACCATCAAAAGTAGTAAGAAAGTGATAATTGCATTTTCAAAACCTTTGAAATCTCAACCCAAATTCTTTAAAGTCCAACTTTTCTTCCTTTAAAATTTTGGCAGCACCTCCTTTGTAAAAACCAACCCCAAAAATGGGTACAACATAAATGTAAGTAAAGCATCCCCAACGGGAGAAAATCCACGCCCAACGGCGGAAAACAATCACCACAACAGATATACGACGCCTTAGCTAAGAAATAAAAGACGATATAAGTAAAACTGTATAAAAGACAACCAAGTCACCAAAATATACAATATCGTCCTCACATCAAGTCTCTAAGTCATACACATGAAAGTAGCAGATGGAGAGTACATGGATACAACGAATGTACAATAAACAACCTTGGATAACCGCAAAATCCACCTAAGCAAAACTGCACACTGTGAGCCGAAGCAGTATCCGCTACAAAAGATGATGTGATAGATAAATAGCTTGCTTCGACTACTCTGGGGAACAACCTGCAAACACTGTGGCACAACGGGGGTGAGTTGCTAACTCGTGAATAGTAAATAATATATGCAGGTAATCGCAAGTATGCACATATAGCGCGAATCGAACATATGCAACTAATAGCAATAAAAGTAATATGAATGCAACAGTCATGAAGGTACACTAGCAGGTACAACTAATATATGAAGCAATAATCATATGACAATCTGTATGCAACAATCATATAAGGTACTCTATCAGGTACTATTAATACATGAAGCGATGATATGACAATGTATATATGCAACAACCATGAAAGGTACGCTAGCAGGTACAACTAACATATAAAGCAATGCATATAAAATAAAGGTATGTAAATGCAACAGTCATGAAAGGTACTCTATCAGGTACTACTAATACATGAAGCAGTGCATAAACAATAAATTTGGAGCATGGGATGAAACATGTCATTTCCACGGAATCCTGATATCGTGGTAGGACCAAAGTCTATCAAGACAATCCAAATCCCAATTTCCTCAAATCAGCCCCTAAATTGGCTCTCATATCATGTAAGCCTCACAAACTCTAAATGTACAATATCAAGTAAATTTCATATATCCTGAATGTACAAATCAGCAATCTTATATATATTCTGTATCCAATATCAAATGAATCTCATATATCCCAAATCCAATATCAAGTGAATCTCATATATCCTAAGTATAATTGCATGAATAATTATGATGATGTACATAAATTGATATGTATACATATATATTAGCGTCCCATTCCACTAATATATATATATATATATATATATATATATATAACAGCGTCCCATTCCACTGTTATATATACTTAGGAGTAAAATATCATGAAACCAATGTGTCAAGTATCGACACAGAAATGCTGATCTATCAGGTGCTGTCATCATGACTGGCACCCCGATAGGTACGTATCATACGCTATATCGAAAGCTCGAGTGCCTAGCTCTGACCCTCGTCTCTCGACGTATCCATACACACGTGACTCCCGTTGGTATCCCCACGATAACCGCCAAGTCATTGGTACTGTCACCGGACGATATGGTTCCCCTGCCACGCTCAATCGGCAAGTTCCTTCAATCGTCTTTCCCCGGGGTGCCTCCGAGCCCCACCATGTACCCTCATACGGCCCACGACGTTCTTCGCATGGGGTATATATATCAGAACCGAAAAATCTCAAGGTGGCTGCTGAAATATCATATCAAGAGAAACCGGGTTTTTCAAATAATGCATAATTTCATGAAACTACCACGGTCCTCAAATCCAGAAAACATCATGAAAAATCCATAACTTAATGCGAAAATCCATGAATATAATATACGCAACATAAAACTGAAATGAGAGCATATAAAGGAAAAGCCGCTATTTAACTGCAACAAGTTAATATAAATATCATGCGCTTCCTAATTCCTCCAAGTCTATATAACATCAAATAAAGGTAAACGTGTAGCTATGGCCAGATATATGTGTAAACATAAATGTATAGCAAGGTATATGTATCTACCTATAAGTAATGATGTAATATACCCCCCAGGTATAAGTGAAGTATGTATGCAAGGTATACATGTAGCTATGTTATTATGTGTGTATGTACCTATCGCTAATGGTACAATACCCTATAGGTATACAGGTAACTAGCATGTAAGCATGTCAAGGCATATGTGTAAGTATGTAGGTATACAGGTATGCTATATGTCATATGCATAAAGAAATATGAATCAATGTCTCAATGTCCTTAACCAAACAATATCATATAGGTATGTGTGTTGTGCGTAACATGGCAATTATTGACGGTATGTGTGGCATACAATCAGTGCTCGTGCAACATGAGCCGTCAATAATAGTGCAATGTCCTAAGGGTACTATTCCAAGCACGACAAATAACTAAGCAATAAAGGTATGCGCAAACTCTATATATGAAATAGAATATGCGACAATATATAACATCTCTAGCCCAGACGCATAAAGCCATGCGGGCGATTCCCCTGTAGATGTTAAATCTACCCACCAACGCTCCTGGCTAAGTAAAGCCTACCACTCGCTTTCTCCTGTTCGCAGCGCCCGAAGTCCCCGCCTGCGATCCTGAACACATAAAACAATAAAGCAAGCATATATAAGCAATCGACCAAAAATACGTACAACTACGTTTAACCGACACACCAATTCCAAACGTACGCTCGAGTGTCTGTTTAGCGGCGAACGTGCGTAGCGACACTATGAAACGAACTCCAGAGCAAAAGCTACACAAGGTCACAAACGACATCGGCACGACCCTAGCTAGGAACGCAAAGCGACACAACTACCAAACCTAGACCCTGATCATACTGTAACACCTTAGAATGTGTTTTGTAGCTAATTATATTTTAAAATGTGGTTTTAATAAAAAGTTTACCAAATTAAGTTTTAAATATTTTATCCTAATTATTGTGTATTTTACTAGAATTTTGTTAGGCACACACACACTTGTGCATGTAAACTAGGGTTGTTTTTGGGGTTAAACCATGATTAGCAACTATGGTTAACCAACCATTTTTCCTAGCCTAGTTTTAATTATTTGTTTAAGTGCTTTTGGGTTTAATAGTATGCATGGTTGTAATTAGTAGTGTTGGTTTTTTTTAAAATGAAAAGGGTTTTTTTTTATTGGTTGACTTGGAGAGAGAGAGAGGATGGGCATTATGGCCTTGCCCATGCTTCATTTAATGAAGTGAGAGAGAGTGAGAAGGGGGGGTTTCTTGTGTGTGCTCATTCTCCATCTCATCTCTTTTCTTCTCTCATTATCTCACACACACACACACTCACCAGAGAGAGAGAGAGAGAGCTCCAGCAGCAGCAGCAGCTAGCATCACCAACACCATCAGCATCATTGGCAGCAGCAACAACACAACAACAACAACAACAATAGCAGCAGCAGCAACTTCAGAGGCAACAACAGCAGGAACTCTCATCACTTGCAGGAGCTCGACAACAACAGCCACAGCAACATCAACTACAACATCATCACCATCATCATCATCATATGCAGAAGTAGCAGCAGCAGTTGCAGCAGCACCAGAGGCAGCAGCAATTGCAACAGCAAGCAGCAGCAGGAAGAGTCCCAGCACTTGCCCGAGCTCTCATCTCCTCCATACCCCTCCTCACCAGCTTCTAGGATCCCATAGGGTATATTTTCTAAACCCTATTGCTTGGTTGTGTAGCTTGTGTGCTAATTGCTTCGATTAGTGCTAAATTAGCTAATTAGTGCTAAATTGTGGTGTTTAAGTGGAATTTTGGTAAATTGTTGAATTGGTTAGCTACCTTAGGTTAGTTTAGTGATAACAAGGCCACTTCAACTGAGGAATAGCCAGATTACACTAAAATACCATAGGTTTCCCTTATTGTGCAAATTAGTGTTTTTAAGGTGATATTAGTGACTTTTGTGATCTGCTATAGACCCGATGCCTTCAGGTAAAAATTGGGAAAACTGGGGCATACTACCTAGGTCTAGAGAACACCACATGAACACGAGCCCCAAACCCCATGTTCAGGCCGCCAATTTTGGCATTCTGGCCGCAATTTGCGGCCAGGAAGAGGAGTAAGGTCTTGGGGTTTTGGGTAGGGTACTCTGCAGTGTTTTCTAGATCATTGGCATGTCTAGTTTTGTAATATTGTACCTGTAGGAAAATCTGGGACTATATGTCGCTTTTGTGTTTAGTTGTGTTTGCGCGATACGCGCGATACGCGAGTGGGTTCTGTGATCCAGCATATCGCGGCGTGTCGCGATGGTTTCTAGACGCGTACACACACGATTCAGCGTATCGTGCACACGCGCGTTTAGTTCGCGACGCGAGTTTCTCGTTTCGATTCGATATCGCGTTTCGCGATATATTTGGCTTATATGTGATTTCCATGTCGTATTTGCAGGTTTGCAGACAGGGGCTACGGACACGGCTACAGGGGGAGCGGATGACAGGATTCACCCAGCGTGGAGTTTAGGTGAGTAGATATAACATCTACAAGGGAATCGCCCGCATGGCGTTATGCGTCTGGGCTAGGATTCAAATTACCTGTCGCACATTCTACGTCATTGTAGAATTGCGCCTTACTGTATTTCCTAGATATAGCTATATACTGTGACTAGCAGCCGTAGGACACTGCACACATTATTGACGGTTCATGTTGCACGAGCACGGATTGCATGCTACATACACACCGTCAATAATTGCCATGTCACACACTACCCCTTATAGCTACCATTGCTTGCCACACTTGACATCTAGTTTATCGGTATACCTATAATATATCATACCTTTAGTGATAGGTATATTTTCACTTGCGATACAGCTACAGGTATACCTCCTACATATTTTACCTATACCGGGAGGGATTTCCTACATATGTTACTATACCCAGGGGGGTATACGACATCAGTTCCTATAGGTAGATACCTATACTTTGCTACACCTGTATGTTAGATACATATTCAGTTGTTGTCGCATATTCACATTTACTGATGTTACTTAGCTATACCTTATCATGATTTCGCATACATCTGGTTCAGCTATATACTTGTGTTTACCTGCTCGCATTCAGATATATCTCATATATTTATTCTTGGATTGCGCATTGTTTATCGGGATTTTATATGATGTTTTCGGGATTTGGGAACCGCGGAAGTTCATGAAATTATGCATACATGAACAACCCGGTTTCCATGATATGATATTTCGAACGTCCCCCATGAGTTTTATCGGTGCTGATTACCTACTCCATACGAGGTGTGGTTGCCGTATGAGAGTACATGGCGGGGCCCGGTATGGTTCCCCTCGGCAAGAAGATCGATGGGTTTGCCGATTGAGCCTGGGGGCGGGCGAGTACCTACCGGTGATTGTTTGGACCTGGCAGTGGTCTGGAGGCTACTGGCCAAAGTAGAGAGATGGATGCGGGATGACCTGTACTGTCGAGGCCGAGGGCCGACACTACAGACGGACCCCGTGGGCTGATCCGGACTGACGGAGCCCCATATATGAGGATTTCTGTGTCGATGCTTGGCACACGGTTTCATGATATTTCTTTAAACCCCCTTTTTGTATATATAACAGGGGATTTAGCCGTTGTTATATATACCCTTACACCAATATTAGTGGTATGGGATGCTAATATATGTGTATTGCCCCCATCATATTTATTTCTGTACATATATATATATCTTTAGGATGTTAGATTCTTATTGAGATTGGACTTGGGATACTAGGTGATTCATTGGGACTTGGACATTGGATATACCTATGTGATTGGTGATTTGTACATTCGGGATATAGGGGATTACCCGATAATGTACATTGAGGAGATGTGAGACTTATTTGATGTGAGTGCCCAATGTGGGGGCCTGGTTTGAGGATTTGGGATTGGAGTATCTTGATGGATTGTGATCCTACCACGACGTCAGGTTTCCGTGGAAAATGACATATTCCACCCTATACCTCACCATTACCTATCTTATGCACAGATTCATACATTGGTAGTACTTGTAGTGTACCCTTATGATAGTTGCATATTTGCTTTCTCACATCTCTACTGCATACTATTGTCATGTTACTATCGTTTCATTTATTGATTGTACCTGCTAGTGTACTCTCTTTATTCCAGCATTGCATGACATATTATTACTACTGTAATCGCATATCTTAGATTCATGCTGTACGTGCATTCCTGCGATTACCTGCATATGTTTTATACTATTCATGAGTTGGCAACTCACCCCCGTTGTGCCACAGGTGTTTCAGGTTTTTCCCCAGAGTAGTCGAGGCAGGCTATTCCTCTATTCAGCTATCCAGCTATTACCTTTTGCTACAGATACCGCATCAGCTCACAGTACCTTTTTGCTTAGGTGGGTTAGATGGTTATCTGTATTACATATTGTATATTCGTTGTATTTTGTACTCTCCATCAGCTATTGTATTATTGACATAGAGACTTGGTGAGGACGTTAGATGTATTATGATGGATTTGATGTCTTTATATATACAGCTTTTCTCTACTGTCCTTATTCTTCTGTTGTACTCATATTGACTAGTCTTTATAAAAATGGGGTGTTGCTAAAATTTTAAAGAAAGAAAGGAAGACTTTTAAAGAATTTGGGTTGCGATTTTAATTGTTTTCAAAACTTATATTATCTTTTCCGTATTTCTCATGGTTTAGATTTCTGGGTTTGGCTTTCTTTTACTACGTTGCGTCTTTAGGCGTTGCGTAGTATTAGGGCCGTCACGGGCCATTTTTGGGTCGTGACAAAGTTGGTATCAGAGCGTTAGGTTTTACCTTTCGGATTGTAGGATGACCTTAGTATGATGGAGTAGGTAGCTTAAACAGAGTAACGTAGTGTGTGTATGTCTGCAGCATACCCACAGCGCGGTACCTTGCATTAAGTGACCTAAGTACAATTTGCTTGACATTCCTTCCTTGGTGATTCATATCTTTGAGATTCGGTTTCCTCATTCTTATCGAATCTCATCTTATATCTATTTATAGCCTTGCCGCCGATGACTATGGGGACTCAGAGCGATGCAGCGAGGGCCGAGGTCAGAGTTAGCTCGGGTGGGACGAGTACTGACCAGGATGGCACTCTAGTTGCACAGGTGCAGACGGATCAGCCTACGACCAATACCATGGATAGACTTTTGGTAGAGATGCAGGAGTTCCGCCAGACGATGAGTTCTTTAGTTGACGTCGTTCGGGAGCTACGACAGGAGGTTGTCACCCCTGTTACTCAGCTGTCCCTTACGATCAGCATGCAGCAGTCCGTCACCTACATAGCACCAGTGGTTGCAGCTCCGGTTGACGAGATACATATTCCAGAGGCTCAGAGAGTTCCAGGACAGTGGAGGACTCGTACCAGCGTACCAGCCCAGAGACAGAGGTTCGGTCGTCGAGACAGATTTCGTGGCCACTACGGGAGTAGCAGAGGCTTGGGACGAGGACAGTCGTTCAGCCCTCATCCCCAGGATGGTCAGCAGTCAGCACGTGGATGTTTTCGATGCGGAAGCCTTCAGCACTTCGTCAGGGATTGTTCCTTAGCACCTCGTTATGATTGTATTCAGAGAGGCCGTGGACGTGGAAGATTCGCTCAGAGGGCTCAGGCTACCAGAGGAGTTCATCCAGCTGCGAGTAGAGGGCAGACACAGGAGTTTGCTTCTACTCATCGGGACGCGCAGACGTCCAATGTGGAGTTTTCAGGTACCCTTGAGTTATATTTTATTTTCTCTTGGCGTATTTGTTGTTTCATGCTTGTACTGTGGTTGGGTAGATTGGTCGTAGTTGTGCTAACTTCTGTCAGCGATCCTTTTGTTGCGCGACACGTATTTCAGTTTCGTGCCAATCGGATAGGAGATAGAGTTTTCGTCCGTCGTTTTGATCCTTCTAGAGATGTTGGATTTGACGTTCTCCTGGGCACGGACTGGTCAGCTACGTGTTGGCGTCTGTGGACTACCGTGTGGAAGCAAGATAGGTTTTGTTTTCCCCGGCAAGTCAGTTCTTGTTGTACAGGTGGATAGTTGTGCCGCCTCTTACAGCTTGAATTCAGCCTGTTTAGCTAGTCGGCTACTGAGGAGATGTCGTGGATTCTTGACGTTCATTCGTGATACCGGAGCCACCGTAGGATTGTCGGACCGGGTTCTTTTCGTGCGAGAGTTTTCCGACGTTGTTCCAGATGAGCCGGCGAAGCTGAGGGAGCTTAAGGATCAGCTGCAGAGTTTTGGTTTGGGGAGTTTTGTGCGTCTGAGTGTTTCGCTTTTGGGAGCTCCTATTTCTGTTCGTCCAGGAGAACGACGGCAGTTTAGGATTGTGTGTCGACGGATCGTCAATTGAACCGGCTTACGGTGCGGATAAGTATCCTTCATCTCGCCGTGACGATTCCTTCGCTCAGCTCCAGAGTGCGAGACATTTTCTAAGTGTGTTTGGGATCAGGTCATCATTATTGCGGATTCGGAGTGACGGCATGCCGAAGACTGCCTTCTGCGTGCTACGGGCTTTGTGTGTGTTTGTGAGTCGTTGGATTCACTGTCGCCCTAGCAGCATTCGTTGATATGATGAACCAGATTTCTGCAGGCCGTTCCTCGACTAGTTTGGTTGTGTTATTTACGACACTCTGGTCTACTTAATGTGTCTTGAGGGACAGGAGTAGCACTTGAGGATTTGTTATGAAGATGCTGGGAGAGCACCAGCAGTTTGCTAAATTCTCAGAGTATTTCTTCAGGCTTGTTTTGTGTTGACTTCTAGGTCTTGTAGTCACGGGAGACGGTTTCGTATGGTTCCGAGGGAGATTGTGACCGTACGGCCTAAGTCCAGACATGTGTGCAGGACGGAGATCCGCAGATTGTTGGGCTTAGCAGGGTTTTACCGCCATTTCAGGCAGGATTGCTAGAGTGGTGCTGCACCAGTGACTGAATGGACCAGAAGGAGGTTTCTTTTCTTTGGACTGAGGCATGTGTACGGAGTTTTCAGCAGTTGAAGATTCAGTAGCAACTGCATCAGTCTTTCCTTGCTTTTGGTTCGGGCGACCTTGTTGTTTAACTGTAATGTTTCTTGAGTGGGCTCGAGGGTGTACTGATGTGACACTACAGAGTCGTCGCTTTTGCTTTCCCTACATTTGGAGGAAGTACAAGGAGGATATTCCACTCATGATCTGGAGATGGCCGCGGTGGTTTTGCGTTGGAAGTTTGGAGACACTTCTTGTTTGAGAGTCGTGTCAGATTTTCCACGGACCACCAGAGCTTAATGCACATCTTCCTGCAGCAGATTTGGATTGTTGTGATGGTCTTCTGCAGATTTACAGTTCTTGTGTGATCGTCGAGTATAGGTTAGTTCGTCTCTACGGAGGGGACAGCTTGCTCATGTCCGCGCCCGACCACTTTTCTTAAGTCGTTTTCGCGAGACACTGCCTGTCGAAGCTCGTACGTCAGAGGTACTTGAGCATATTCGGCTGGGTAATGATTCGAAGACCTTGATTGTGACAATGATGTGCTAAGTTAGGGACACATTTGCGTACCTGCCATTATCAGGTAGAGGCGTGTGATCCTAGAACATGCATATCTGTCAACTCCCTCTATGCATTCAAGCTCCACCAGCTTTGGCGTGACTGGTGAGACAGTTACAAGTGGACGGGAATGTAAGGAGAAGTTTCAGGTTTCGTTTCAAGTGTCTGTCTTGTTGTGTGCTTTGGGTCGAGCATCTGAGGCCGGCTGGAGAATTGCAATCTTTTACCGTTCCGAAGCAAGAATGGGAGCAGGTCTCCATGAATTCCGTTATGGTTTCTACCCAGTCAGTTAGGGTATGACTCCATTCGGATTCTTGTCATCCGGTTGTACTCAGTTTGCTCAGTTGTTTTGTTAAGTTTGTGTGTTTGTTTGTGTGTTGGCAGCAGTTGGGGATCGTCACTCGCCATCGTTAGGGTTCTCCTTCGATAGCTGTTATCAGGAGACACTCCAATTGGCCACCCTCAGGCTTAGGGGTTAGGTCGTGTCGATCGCCAGCCTGTTGTTTTCTGACTCTGCGTAAGTAGGACTTCGGACCCCAGCTAGTCTAGAGACTTCGGAGACGGTCCAGTTGTGTTGGGTCAGGATGGAGATTGTCCATTTCGAACTAAGGTCTTATGACGACTGTGTTGGTCATAGACTCGAGTTCGTAGGACAGATCATGTATGCCTATGGACTTCCGATGAATGACGTGTTGGATTTTGGGAAGTTGTCCCAGGATTTTAGGTCCCTCTAGATCCTATAAGCAAGTTAGTTTTGTTGCCTTCAATTTGGCACTACCGCCCAGATTATTGGATTTTCACCCCGTATTCCTTGTGATGATACTTTACATTTACCTTCATGACCTTTCTCACATGAGTTTGCACCAGACCTTTTAGCTGGACGGGATTTTTCGTTCACCCACAGCCACGTGTGTTAATGGCTCGACAGGTGGAGAAACGTCGGTCAAAGGTCTTGCCACCTGTGAAGGGTTTTCTTGGACGTAGCCGTATAGTGAGGTAGTCACTCGGGAGGCTGCGAGCGAGATTTGAGAATTTTAATCTTCTTTTGAAGGTACGCGTAACAGTATAAGTTTTAAATTCGGGGACGAATTTCTTTTAAGGAGGGGAGATTGTAACACCTTAGAATGTGTTTTGTAGCTAATTATATTTTAAAATGTGGTTTTTAATAAAAAGTTTACCAAATTAAGTTTTAAATATTTTATCCTAATTATTGTGTATTTTACTAGAATTTTGTTAGGCACACCCAAACTTGTGCATGTAAACTAGGGTTGTTTTTGGGGTTAAACCATGATTAGCAACTATGGTTAACCAACCATTTTTCCTAGCCTAGTTTTAATTATTTGTTTAAGTGCTTTTGGGTTTAATAGTATGCATGGTTGAAATTAGTAGTGTTGGTTTTTTTTAAAATGAAAAGGGTTTTTTTTTTATTGGTTGACTTGGAGAGAGAGAGAGGATGGGCATTATGGCCTTGCCCATGCTTCATTTAATGAAGTGAGAGAGAGTGAGAAGGGGGGTTTTCTTGTGTGTGCTCATTCTCCATCTCATCTCTTTTCTTCTCTCATTATCTCACACACACACACTCACCAGAGAGAGAGAGAGAGAGAGAGCTCCAGCAGCAGCAGCAGCTAGCATCACCAACACCATCAGCATCATTGGCAGCAGCAACAACACAACAACAACAACAACAACAACAATAGCAGCAGCAGCAGCTTCAGAGGCAACAACAGCAGGAACTCTCATCACTTGCAGGAGCTCGACAACAACAGCCACAGCAACATCAACTACAACATCATCACCATCATCATCAT
Source organism: Agapanthus africanus (assembly GCA_030015575.1). Lineage (NCBI taxonomy): Eukaryota > Viridiplantae > Streptophyta > Magnoliopsida > Asparagales > Amaryllidaceae > Agapanthus > Agapanthus africanus. The sequence goes on from JASDDO010000008.1 coordinate 216,863,157, forward strand.
CATATGCAGAAGTAGCAGCAGCAGTTGCAGCAGCACCAGAGGCAGCAGCAATTGCAACAGCAAGCAGCAGCAGGAAGAGTCCCAGCACTTGCCCGAGCTCTCATCTCCTCCATACCCCTCCTCACCAGCTTCTAGGATCCCATAGGGTATATTTTCTAAACCCTATTGCTTGGTTGTGTAGCTTGTGTGCTAATTGCTTCAATTAGTGCTAAATTAGCTAATTAGTGCTAGATTGTAGTGTTTAAGTGGAATTTTGGTAAATTGTTGAATTGGTTAGCTACCTTAGGTTAGTTTAGTGATAACAAGGCCACTTCAACTGAGGAATAGCCAGATTACACTAAAATACCATAGGTTTCCCTTATTGTGCAAATTAGTGTTTTTAAGGTGATATTAGTGACTTTTGTGATCTGCTATAGACCCGATGCCTTCAGGTAAAAATTGGGAAAACTGGGGCATACTACCTAGGTCTAGAGAACACCACATGAACACGAGCCCCAAACCCCATGTTCAGGCCGCCAATTTTGGCATTCTGGCCACAATTTGCGGCCAGGAAGAGGAGTAGGGTCTTGAGGTTTTGGGTAGGGTACTCTGCAGTGTTTTCTAGATCATTGGCATGTCTAGTTTTGTAATATTGTACCTGTAGGAAAATCTGGGACTATATGTCGCTTTTGTGTTTAGTTGTGTTTGCGCGATACGCGAGTGGGTTCTGTGATCCAGCGTATCGCGGCGTGTCGCGATGGTTTCTAGACGCGTACACACACGATTCAGCGTATCGTGCACACGCGCGTTTAGTTCGCGACGCGAGTTTCTCGTTTCGATTCGACATCGCGTTTCGCGATATATTTGGCTTATATGTGATTTCCATGTCGTATTTGCAGGTTTGCAGACAGGGGCTACGGACACGGCTACAGGGGGAGCGGATGACAGGATTCACCCAGCGTGGAGTTTAGATGAGTAGATATAACATCTACAGGGGAATCGCCCGCATGGCGTTATGCGTCTGGGCTAGGATTCAAATTACCTGTCGCACATTCTACGTCATTGTAGAATTGCGCCTTACTGCATTTCCTAGATATAGCTATATACTGTGACTAGCAGCCGTAGGACACTGCACACATTATTGACGGTTCATGTTGCACGAGCACGGATTGCATGCTACACACACACCGTCAATAATTGCCATGTCACACACTACCCCTTATAGCTACCATTGCTTGTCACACTTGACATCTAGTTTATCGGTATACCTATAGTGTATCATACCTTTAGTGATAGGTATATTTTCACTTGCGATACAGCTACAGGTATACCTCCTACATATTTTACCTATACCGGGAGGGATTTCCTACATATGTTACTATACCCAGGGGGGTATACGACATCAGTTCCTATAGGTAGATACCTATACTTTGCTACACCTGTATGTTAGATATATATTCAGTTGTTGTCGCATATTCACATTTACTGATGTTACTTAGCTATACCTTATCATGATTTCACATACATCTGGTTCAGCTATATACTTGTGTTTACCTGCTCGCATTCAGATATATCTCATATATTTATTCTTGGATTGCGCATTGTTTATCGGGATTTTATATGATGTTTTCGGGATTTGGGAACCGCGGAAGTTCATGAAATTATGCATACATGAACAACCCGGTTTCCTTGATATGATATTTCGAGCGTCCCCCATGAGTTTTATCGGTGCTGATTACCTACTCCATACGAGGTGTGGTTGCCGTATGAGAGTACATGGCTGGGCCCGGTATGGTTCCCCTCGGCAAGAAGATCGATGGGTTTGCCGATTGAGCCTGGAGGCGGGCGAGTACCTACCGGTGATTGTTTGGACCTCGCAGTGGTCTGGAGGCTACTGGCCAGAGTAGAGAGATGGATGCGGGATGACCTGTACTGTCGAGGCCGAGGGCCGACACTGCAGACGGACCCCGTGGGCTGATCCGGACTGACGGAGCCCCATATATGAGGATTTCTGTGTCGATGCTTGGCACACGGTTTCTTGATATTTCTTTAAACCCCCTTTTTGTATATATAACAGGGGATTTAGCCGTTGTTATATATACCCTTACACCAATATTAGTGGTATGGGACGCTAATATATGTGTATTGCCCCCATCATATTTATTTCTGTACATATATATATATCTTTAGGATGTTAGATTCTTATTGAGATTGGACTTGGGATACTAGGTGATTCATTGGGACTTGGACATTGGATATACCTATGTGATTGGTGATTTGTACATTCGGGATATAGGGGATTACTCGATACTGTACATTGAGGAGATGTGAGACTTATTTGATGTGAGTGCCCAATATGGGGGCCTGGTTTGAGGATTTGGGATTGGAGTATCTTGATGGATTGTGATCCTACCACGACGTCAGGTTTCCATGGAAAATGACATATTCCACCCTATACCTCACCATTACCTATCTTATGCACAGATTCATACATTGGTAGTACTTGTAGTGTACCCTTATGATAGTTGCATATTTGCTTTCTCATATCTCTACTGCATACTATTGTCATGTTACTATCGTTTCACTTATTGATTGTACCTGCTAGTGTACTCTCTTTATTCCAGCATTGCATGACATATTATTACTACTGTAATCACATATCTTAGATTCATGATGTACGTGCATTCCTGCGATTACCTGCATATGTTTTATACTATTCACGAGTTGGCAACTCACCCCCGTTGTGCCACAGGTGTTTCAGGTTTTTCCCCAGAGTAGTCGAGGCAGGCTATTCCTCTATTCAGCTATCCAGCTATTACCTTTTGCTACAGATACCGCATCAGCTCACAGTACCTTTTTGCTTAGGTGGGTTAGATGATTATCTGTATTACATATTGTATATTCGTTGTATTTTGTACTCTCCATCAGCTATTGTATTATTGACATAGAGACTTGGTGAGGACGTTAGATGTATTATGATGGATTTGATGTCTTTATATATACAGCTTTTCTCTACTGTCCTTATTCTTCTGTTGTACTCATATTGACTAGTCTTTATAAAAATGGGGTGTTGCTAAAATTTTAAAGAAAGAAAGGAAGACTTTTAAAGAATTTGGGTTGCGATTTCAATTGTTTTCAAAACTTATATTATCTTTTCCGTATTTCTCATGGTTTAGATTTCTGGGTTTAGCTTTCTTTTACTACGTTGCGTCTTTAGGCGTTGCGTAGTATTAGGGCCGTCACGGGCCATTTTTGGGTCGTGACACATACCGATCACGCATTTAAAACACAAGAATAAACATGGAATCAATATAATTAACGTCGCAACGTCAAAAGAAACCCTCACCTAAAACTTACCGAAATCTAGTAAGCAACATATAACATTTTAGCACCAAACTATAACTCTTTACCAAACTAGAATTTACAAACATCACTAATTAGCAAGATTAAACCATTTAAAGCTTTACTAAAATTTTAGATTTCACCAATTAGGATTAGAAAAAGTTTAGTTTGTTAATGAGCTTAATTAGCCGATTAGGAAAATATCATTTAACAAATTAGCAACTTGATTAAGTTTTCATTTGTCTTAACTTATCACTTAACCAAACCACTAATCAAAACCCTAATTTGATTATCAAAATGATATCTTGAATTTCTAAATATGAATTTAAAAGCTTGAATTAAATATCTAATTAAGCTAATTAAAGTATTAAACTACAAAAAGAGATTAGGGTTTGGATTTATACCTTCAAAGAGACAAGATTTGAAACAAGAACAATCCAAACTTTAGCCTCCAAAATCCCTACTAGAATGAAGATCCAAGCAAGGTTGAAGAAGAAGAATGATGGGTTTGATTTATATTTGAATTTTTATGAATTTATTTAGATTTTTCATGATTTTTTTGAAGCAAAATGAGAAGAAATGGGTGAAGAAAAATGAAGGGCAGCAAGGAATTGGATGTGGCCAGTCAAGTGAGAAGGCTAGGGTTTGTGTGGAGTTGTGTGGAAATTTCTAGAAGGAAATTGCAATAATTGTATAATAAAACAAAAGCTTTAAGTCTTCATTGTCTTTTCTTTAAAAAAAATCATATAATTCAAAAAAAATCAAGATATTTTGGAGAGAAGGTTCTAAACATAATTCTAGTGATCAGTTTAGAATAAAACCACATTAGTAATAATTAACCCACAAAAAAAAGTAATTACCACTAATAAAATGCACAAAAAAGCATTAAAATAATATTTTATTAGGGAAAAATTCTATGTGAACCAAAACTTACCATTGACCCCCAAATTTTGCGCACTAGCTTTATTCTAGCTAAATTAGGTGCCGGAAAGTCTATATTGATGTTTGATCACAATCGGTTTAAAACGGAAAATACCGACTATTTTACCCTAAAAACGGAAAATTCGCAAAACGATTTCTAAAACGTTACACTTCACCTCCCAAAAAGCTAGAGTGCTTGAGGAAGGAGATGAAAAAAAGCAACCATGGAAAGAAGCAAGTGTATAATAGCAACCATGGGTGAAAATATCTCATATAACTCTTGTAGAGACTAAACTATGGCTAACAATAATGGTTAGGTTAATAAAATCTAGAGTGAGACAAAATTAGTGGACTAAGTCAAAGGTTAGCATAAAGCTTCTCCAAGCTTCTAACCTTGACTAATTTCAAACTAATTTTCTTTTTCTTTTAATAAATAAAATCCCACATTATTATTTTTATGGTATGAGTCTCATACACCCATGTCACATGTAACAACTAGCATGACACAAATAATATATATCACATATATATTAAGTGTATACTAGTGAGAAAAAGAAATGCTTAAGTGAGCTAATATTATTTAATGTAAATTTATATATCAAATATATAATGATACATTAAATTATTAAATCAATACTTGATTTAATAATCTGACTATATCATATATAACCGACTAATATCTTTTGTATCAACTTATCGAATCAATACTTGATTCAATAACCCGACTATATCACATATAACCTACCGATATCTCATATCGCGAGAATAGAATACGTATCACATATGCGTATTAATTTCGGTCTCGCACATATCACATATGTGCTCCTACTTTGTTTCGCCTGAGCTAGGAAACCTCTGTGTTGGACTCTAAAGACTCGTCAATACGTCGGTAGTAGTTGATGATCATATCAGTCACCCACAAGCCGTTAGCGGTACTAGCTGGACTTAACGGCTACCCGGGTATTGAGCGATCAGAAGATCAACAAGAAAGCCTGCTCATACTCCTGCGAATCCAATAAGTAACACTACCGTACAGTCTGGTCTCTTCGTCTGATATGTCGCATATCCAGCCTGGGGGTGGTAAACGTCAGACCCCAATAGCTTGATAAGTCATGTCGATGTGAGGACCATAACGATTCAAGAAAATACTGACAACACTTACCAGTAAATCTCAGCAACCCTGGCCAGGGATTTCCTGTTATGGCCAGTCGAGCATAGCGCAACATCAAACCCCAATACCGGGAGAGACGAAATCCTCACCTATCGCTCATTGCCTCCATGTGACTCGGGACTGTACCCAAAAACCACCGTTTTGCACGTTCTCTTGAACGTGGTAAGGTGGAAATCAAAGCATAGTGGGAATCACACAAGACTCTATGACTATCTCGGGTCTACAGACTAACCTATATCAGTGTCACCAGAGAACTGCTATCTGACGTGAGGTATAATACCATCTAGGAATTCTGTAGGGTTACTAGGCACACTAACAAGGCTCTACATGGCATCGACTATGCCAAAATAAAATTTTTATGCGCCGAACAACCCTAAGCAAGATCGTATACTAGAGTTTAGGCAAAACTAAAAGGCAAGTAAATAACTTTACTCTAAAGGGAACACGAAATACAACCTTTGTAGATCGGTCCTCTACTTCATTAGCTCCTTGTTGAAGTCCCGTCGCTGCGATCAAGGTTCTCCCGGGATCTTGCATGGCTTCACGAAGCGAAGGATGCGACCTTGCTTGAAGTCTCTGAGGCCGAAGATGATCTATGTCGAGGGAATTCCGACTCAAGCTCCTACTTCACTAACTAGAGAATTAGTGAAGTAAACGCCCTAAACTAAAGTGCTAGTCTAGTAGAGGATGGAGAAATAGGAAATGGGTTCTCTTTAGAATTTTGTTTCTCACTTTGTTTCTCACTTTGGACCAAACCCTAGTTTTCTTTTTCTCTTGTTCAAATGAAGAAGAAGATGAACAAAAGAAAGTGAAGAGGATAATGATCAAGTGAGTAAGTTAACCATGGTGAGTGAGTATCATATACTAACTCTTGTAGAGCCATAACCATAGCTAAGTGTGTGATGGTTAGGTTAAAGTCTAAAGTAAAGACAAACCTAGTGGACTTTAGTCAATGCATCCACAAGCTTCCACAAGCTTCATGATTCACTAATTTTCCACTAATTTTGTAATTACTTTTAAACATTAAACCCAATCATAACAAATAGGATGGTGTATGTCTCATACACACATGGATGTTGTATCATCAAGCATGATACAATATGATAACACATTTTAGCACATATCATATATATGTTAAAGTAGTGTACAAGTGAGAAAAACCCTAAAGTGAACAAGTGTTAGTAAATGTAAACTAGTATATCTAATATACAATTATACACTTAATTATTAAATCAACACTTGACTTAATAATCCGGTCATATCTCATATAACCTACTAACATTCAATGTATCGACTTATCGAATCAACAATTGATTCGATAACCCGGCTATATCATATATAACCGAGAAATACATAAAGTCGGGAGAATAGAATACGGTATCACATAATCTCATTATTCTCGGTCCCGCACATATCACATATGCGCCCCTATTTCGTTTTGCCTGAGCCAGTAAACCCTCTATGTAGGACTCTAAAGACTCGTCAATACGCCGGCAGTAGGTGATGATCATATCATGCACCCACAAGCCGTCAGCGGTACTAGCTGGACGTAACGGCTACCCGGGTATTGAGCGATCAGAAGATCAGCAAGCAAGCCCGCTCCAACTCCTATAAAAGCCTGCCGGTAACACTTCCCGTACAGTCCGGTCTCCTCGTCTGATATGTCGCATATCAAGTCTAGGGGTGGTAAACGTCAGATCCCAATAACCGATAAGTCGTGCTGATGTGAGGCTCATAACTGGTCGAGAAACTACTGGTAACACTTACCAGCAAATCTCTAAATCAGCCATGGCCAGGGACTTCCCTGCCACGGCCAATCTAGCACAGCGCAACATCAACCCCCTATACCGGGAGAGACGAAACCCCTCCTATCGCTCATTACCTCCATGTGACTCGGGACTGTACCTAAAAACCACTGTTTTGCACGCCCTCGTGGACGTGGTAAGGTGGAAATCAAAGCACAGTGGGAATCATACAAGACTATATGACGATCTCGGGTCTACAAACTAACCTGCACAAGTGTCACCAGAGAATTGCTATCTGACGTGAGGTATAATACCATCTGGGAGTTCTCGGCGAGTCCGTCCAGTGTAACCAGTCTCCGCTGAGCACCCGTATACCATCTCTGATTTCAAACACCAATGGATATGGGATCATCCGTCGCCCATCTCATAGGTCGAGAAGCGTATACGCTAGTCTACACTGGTATATCGATGCCCCGTCTCGATATACCCACGACTAGGGACCTTGAAGAATGTACTTATGGACTACCATGTCCCTACTAGTATGATCCGCATCATAGTCCAGGTAGTCAAGTACATATCATAAAGGCTTTACCAACATGTAACTATAAGACAGTATAAAGAGATAAGTATACATGTTAAAGTAAAGAGCAACCAGATAGCATACTATCATGTCGAGCAAGAAAGTCCTCTCTATATATGTCCAAGCATCCAATATAATATACATCATCTGTACAATATTGGCCTCTAGGGCATACATACAACTAACAATCTCCCACTTGCACTAGGGCCAGCTGCTGTAGTATCGCATACCGAGCATCCCGAAGATTCTCTCAAACTATATCTGGGGAATGGCCTTCGTGAGTGGATCCGCAGTGTTGTTCTTCATGTCAACCCTCCTGACCTCGATCTCCCGACGATCAACTATCTACCGGATCAGGTGATATCGCCTCAGAATATGCCTGGTTCGCTGATGGGACCTGGGTTCCTTGGCCAAAGCCACCGCTCCATTGTCATCGCAATACAAAGGTATTGGATGCTCAATGGATGGAACCACTCCAAGTTCAGTAATGAACTTCTTGATCCAGACAGCCTCTTTGGCAGCATCGTTGGCAGCTATGTATTCAGTCTCCATCGTCGAGTCTGCCACGGTTTCCTGCTTGGAACTCTTCCAGCTAACTGCCCCTCCGTAAAGGGTAAAGACAAATCCCGACTGCGACTTAGAGTCGTCCTTATCACTCTGGAAGCTCGAATCGATAAAGGACTCCACTTGGAGTTCTCCGTTACCATACACCAAGAGCATCTCTTTAGTCCTTCGTAAGTACTTGAGAATGCTCTTCACAGCTGTCCAGTGACTCTCTCCAGGATCAGCTTGATACCTACTCACTACACTTAGTGAGTATGCAACATGAGATCTGGTACATAGCATCGCGTATATGATAGAGCCTACAGCCGAAGCATAGGGTATCCCTTGCATGCGAACTCTCTCCAAATCAGTCTTGGGAGACATCTCTTTGGAGAGAGTGAGCCGTGAGATCGTGGGTAAATATCCACGTTTGGACTCTTCCATACTAAACCTCTTTAGTATGGTGTCAATATACCTATATTGGGACAATCCCAGTATTCGTTTGGATCTATCTCTATAGATACTAATTCCCAATATGCAGGAGGCATCACTAAGATCTTTCATTGAGAATCTTTGTGATAAGAAGAGCTTAACCGATTGCAGCATAGGAATGTCATTTTCTATGAAGAGTATGTCGTCCACGTACAATACGAGGAAGAATACCTTACTCTCTGCCACCTTCTTGTAGACACAAGGTTCATCTACGTTTTTGACGAAATCAAACTCTTTGATAACTACGTCAAAGCGGATGTTCCAACTCCGCGATCTTTTCTTTAATCCCATAAATGGATTTAAGCAGCTTGCATACTTTCCCGCTGCTCCCACTATCTATGAAGCCCTCTGGCTGAGTCATGTACACGCACTGTTCTAAATCACCGTTTAGAATGGCGGTCTTAACATCCATTTGCCAGATTTCGTAATCATGATATGCAGCGATGGCAAGCATGATCCGGATGGATTTAAGCATAGCCACTGGAGAAAAGGTTTCGTCATAGTCCATACCTGGTATTTGACGAAAACCCTCTGCAACAAGTCTAGCTTTGAAAGTCTCCACTTTCCCATCTACACCAAGTTTTTTCTTGAAGATCCACTTGCTCCCAATGGGTTTTACCCCTTCAGGAGCATCTTCCAAAGTCCATACTTTGTTAGTGTACATGGATTCCATCTCGGACCGCATTGCATCCAGCCATTTCACCGAGTCTCCACTCGTGATGGCCTGCTCGAAGCTAGTTGGGTCATCATCAACCATGATGCAATCCTTGCTCCCACCATCCATGAGAAAACCATAGTTCTCTCAGGTGGGTGAGGAACCCTACTAGATCTGCGGAGTGGCTGGGGTTCATCGGGAACTACCGAATCCTCCGGTTCTACTAAATCTTCAGTTTGAGTTTGTGTAGCCGGAATTTCTTCCAGTTCTACCTTGTCGCCACTAATTTCTTTTGCAAGAAATTCCTTTTCTAAAAAAGTGGCATGTCGAGAAACAAACACCTTTTGTTTCTCGCTATGGTAGAAAAGATATCCATGTGAATGTTTGGGATATCCCACAAACTTGAATAAAACTGACCGTGCCTCGAGTTTGTCTGGATTTTGCCTTTTGACATAGGCCGGACAACCCCATATCTTAACTCGTTTAAGACATGGTCTCTTTCCACTCCATATCTCATATGGTGTGGTAGGTACAGATTTAGATGGAACTTGATTCAATAGGTATGCTGCTGTCTCCAGCGCATACCCCCAGAAGGAAATAGGTAACTCAGCTGTGCTCATCATAGAGCGCACCATATCTAATAGGGTGCGGTTTTTTCATTCAGATACACCGTTGTGCTGTGGTGTATATGGAGGAGTCAGCTGAGAGAGAATCACATTCTCTTTTAGGAAGTCCAGGAATTCATTGCTCAAGTATTCACCCCCTCGATCAGATCGAAGGATTTTAATACTTTTCTCAGTTTGGTTCTCAACTTCTTGTTTATATTCTCTAAATTTCTCAAAAGCTTCTGATTTGTATTTCATCAGGAACACATATCCGAACCTAGAGAGATCGTCAGTGAATGTAATGAAGTACGCAGAACCATTCCTGGCATGTGTAGACATAGAGCCGCATACATCACTATGTACTAGTCCTAAGAGTTCCGTAACTCTTTCTCCGTGTCCCGTAAACGGAGTTTTTGTCATCTTGCCTTTGAGACATGACTGGCAAGTGTCATAAGATAAAAATTCAAACGGATTCAAATATCCATCTTTATGCAACTTACCCAGTCTTGTCGCATTAATGTGACCCAGTCTACAATGCTACAAGAAGGATTCGTTCAGTTATGAACTCTTCCTCTTGTGTGTGTTTGTTATACTTAGAACTGTTGATTGATTTAGAACATAAATGCCATTGCACAACGTGCCTGATCCAACCAGCTTTTGGTTTAGAAAAATGTTCATAACATTATCTTGTAATACAAAATTATATCCCTCTTTACTCAACAAAGAAACCGATATAATGTTGCATATCAGGTTCGGCATGAAATAGCATTCGTTCAGAATCAATGTATTACCAGTTTTCAATACAAGGTGGTATTCCCCGATGGTTTTAGCTGCAACAATTGCACCATTTCCAACCCTTATGTCTTTATCACCTTCTCCAAGTTCTCTACCTTTCCTAAGCCCATGTAACTGATTACATATATGGGATCCTGACCCGGTATCTAATACCCAGGACGTAGAGGAAATGGAGAAACAGTTCTCTGTAACGAACAGACCCGAAGAAAATGCATCAACATGTACTTTCTTCATTCGGGTGGCATGAGAATCCTGGTATTCCCCTATATCCTGTTTAGTCTTATAACTCTTATAAGAAAGAACGGAACCAACGTTCCCCAGCACAGTATAACATGCGGGTTCGGTCAATACATCCATATTATTATCTTTATTAAGGCATGGTATGGTCAGTATCTGGAGATAGAGAGAAGAAAACACTTTAGCGTATACTCTTGCAAGATCAGATTGGTTATTATTTTATCTAATCAGGATGGCTCCCACTGTTTTTATCAAATCTCCCTTCAAACCCTAAAAGGAAAGACCAGCCGGGATTAATTACACCCTACAACTTCGCCAATCTTTCAGCCAGGCCAGTTTCGGTACTTTGAGGGAGGTTCCCCGTGCTTTCGCACGGACCTAATTAAAGTAAACCCCGTTTTCCCAGAGGCATAACCCCGTTGACACCATTCTAGACACCTACTTGATCGGCTAATTGTCCTGTGTAAAACTCTCCCGGGAGTAACAATTACTCGCAGTGGGTATCGGGATCCAACTATCTAATAGAAGGTATGCAATCTCATTGCAAATTTCAACACTTGAAATTCCCGATAATATTTTGCCCCTAACCCCTATGACCTTGACAAAGGCCAACAAATCATAGGATGCTAGTCAAGTTCAACCCGTCATTTCTTGATTGAATCAAACCCACCCGCACGACCCTTGATAAAGGCCAACAAGGTCGTACGACTACCCCAAAACAATCTGCATCATATGCATGAACAGATAAGCACCATTTAGCTACCGCACACTACGCCTTGACAAAGGCTAACAAACGTAGCACGAATACTAAATAGTTCTTATCTGAAATGACGGAGGGCTACGACAGGTTTTTCTGAAAACCTATTGCGTAATGAACTTGATATCATTGTAGAATCAAGTGAATTTTGAAATGGAGTGATTTTGAGCCTTTCATTAGTTTTGCTAAAGAGGTCACTCCCGGTGAAGGGATCTCGGCTCTTTCCTTATGGAATAAGGTGCAGGAGATATCATATACATCACTATGCAAAGCAAAACTCCAAAAGTAATCAAAAGCAAACCGAGTGTTATAGCATCTGCCAGTTTTACTAAAGAGGTCACTCCCGGTGAAAGGATCTCGGCTCTTTCCTCATTGAATAAGGTGAAGGGTATATCATATATACCGCTATGCAAAGCAAAACTGTAGCTACCCTTTTTATTTGATAATTTGATTCTACAACATCTTTTAGTTTTGTTTTCTTTCATTAATCACATTAATGAAGTCTCATCATTTAAGTCACCTAAACATCACAGATAAATACGACGTACACTTATGCCATCTGCATTCGCCTCGATGTCCCCTCGTGCACCGTTAGGTTAGGTAACTAACGGTAGAGCGGGGCAGGGCTAGCGCGGGTGTAAAACATAAGCAACGCCTATACAATATATCATATATACTATATACAGTATTTATCACAGAACATCAAATGATCACATCACAGATATCGCATCATAAGAAACATATGAAACAATGGATATACTAGGACGTCCGTGTTTTATTTGGAGCCTCTATAAAACACGGATTCCACGGTCGCGATGAATAGCCAAACCAACACCCCTAGACCCCTACGAGAACGGCAAGCAACCCTACCAAATCTACAGTTAGGAGACCCGGACTCGACTCCTCGAGTTGGTCTCCCACTGGACTCCAGAACCCGGTTACTTGTGCTCTCCTCCTTGGGTCTATCCTAGTGCGGAAAAGTAAATAATATACAAAAGGTGACATCAACCTCAACCCGGAAGTGCCCTAATAAAAGAATATTACATACAATTTATTTTACATGAACGAAAATAAAAACTCTCTTCTCACATAAAACCCCGGGCTATTCTGAACGCGACGATCCAATATAACATATCCAGCAACACATAACATCACACGTCATCAACGTAAGTAAATATGCGCATACCAATTGTCGTTGACATATAGCAACGAAACCGGCGATATCACATATTACACTTACGGTCACAGAAAAGAAAGTGTAAAACTACAACATTTGGAATCCACAATCTCTTTAGACATCGTAAATCCGAAATATCACATATTTCGCATTTCATGCCTAACTGTTTGAATTCCACATATTGTATCACATTCCAGATAAATAGACAGTATTAAACTTTTTGATCGAATAATCAAATACCCAAGATTTCCTTAATAGCTCAACACTTGAGCAGAGTTCAAAAATTCCAGAATACGTCACAGTAGCAACGGTCCAGCCGTAGAAGGGTCAAGCCAATGCCTCACTTGTGGCACGTCGTACTGTCCCAAACCCTAAGGTTCAAAGGGCAGTTCAAGATGGTCATATAATCGAGTTAAGGTTTGCTGTCTTCTAGAGGGTCCATCGCATCACATGTACGTTTTTCCGAAAGATTTAAACCCGAGAAAAATTCAACACTTGAATGTTTTTCGTGCCGGGAAAAATTGAGTTAATGATATCCGTTCGAACATTTTAGTACTTTCTAAATTATCCGGAATAACAAACACGAAATTAAAATTCCGATCGAATCGACGATTGCAAAATAAACCCGAAAATACTCAACACTTGAGTTAATTTAAAAATACCCAGAAAAAACAAATAATCAGAAATAGGAATTACTGTGTAAAAACAAGTACCAATCTCCCCTGTACGGCCGCGGATCCGCGGCCCAAGCACGGTACGGCCGCGGTTCCGCGGCGGTTTGGAAGTATTGGGTGCTCTTTTTTCACCACAATTCTTGTTTTTCCCTGCTTAATTTTTCAGGTATTTTTAATTTGGAAAAATCACAATTTTGAAAAAATTTACAGAGAGGGGTGCATTTCGATGTTGCCGGGTTCAATCGGGGTTTTAACTTCGTTAACTCATCGCTTAATGCTCTAGCTAGGCTCTGATACCACTGTAGGGTTACTAGGCACACTAACAAGGCTCTACAAGGAATCGACCATGCCAAAATAAAATTTTTATGTGCCGAACAACCCTAAGCAAGATCGTATACTAGAGTTTAGGCGAAACTAAAAGGCAAGTAAACAACTTTACTCTAAAGGGAACACGAAATACAACCTTTGTAGATCGGTCCTCCACTTCATTTGCTCCTTGTTGAAGTCCTTTCGCTACGATCAAGCTTCTCCCGGGCTCTTGCATGGCTTCACAACGCGAAGGATGCGACCTTGCTTGAAGTTTCCGAGGCCGAAGATGATCTACATCGAGGGAATTCCAACTCAAGCTCCTACTTCACTAATTAGAGAATTAGTGAAGTAAATACCCTAAACTAAAGTGCTAGTCTAGTAGAGGATGGAGAAATAGGAAGTGGGTTCTCTTTAGAATTTTGTTTCTCACTTTGTTTCTCACTTTGGACCAAACCCTAGTTTTCTTTTTCTCTTGTTGAAATGAAGAAGAAGATGAACAAAAGAAAGTGAAGAGGATAATGATCAAGTGAGTAAGTTAACCATGGTGATTGAGTATCATATACTAACTCTTGTAGAGCCATGACCATAGCTAAGTGTGGGATGGTTAGGTTAAAGTCTAAAGTAAAAACAAACCTAGTGGACTTTAGTCAATGCATCCACAAGCTTCCACAAGCTTCATGCATTCACTAATTTTCCACTAATTTTGTAATTACTTTTAAACATTAAACCCAATCATAACAAATAGGATGGTGTATGTCTCATACACACATGAATGTTGTATCATCAACCATGATACAATATGATAACACATTTTAACACATATCATATATATGTTAAAGTAGTGTACAAGTGAGAAAAACCCTAAAGTGAACAAGTGTTAGTAAATGTAAACTAGTATATCTAATATACAATTATACACTTAATTATTAAATCAACACTTGACTTAATAATCCGGTCATATCTCATATAACCGACTAACATTCAATGTGCCGACTTATCGAATCAACACTTGATTCGATAACCCGGCTATATCATATATAACTGAGCAATACATAAAGTCGCGAGAATAGAATACAGTATCACATACTCGCATTATTCTCGGTCCTGCACATATTACATATGCGCCCCTATTTCGTTTTTCCTGAGCCAGTAAAACCTCTATGTAGGACTCTAAAGACTCGTCAATACGCCGGCAGTAGGTGATGATCATATCACGCACCCACAAGCCGTCAGCGGTACTAGCTGGACGTAACGGCTACCCGGGTATTGAGCGATCAGAAGATCAGCAAGCAAGCCCGCTCCAACTCCTGTAAAAGCCTGCCGGTAACACTTCCCGTACAGTCCGGTCTCCTCGTCTGATATGTCGCATATCAAGTCTAGGGGTAGTAAACGTCAGAACCGAATAACCGATAAGTCGTGCCGATGTGAGGCTCTTAACGGGTTGAGAAACTACTGGTAGCACTTACCAGCAAATCTCTAAATCAGCCATGGCCAGGGACTTCCCTGTCACGGCCAATCGAGCACAGCGTAACATCAACCCCCTATACCGGGAGAGACGAAACCCCTCCTATCGCTCATTGCTTCCATGTGACTCGGGACTGCACCCAAAAACCACCGTTTTGCATGCCCTCATGGACGTGGTAAGGTGGAAATCAAAGCACAGTAGGAATCACACAAGACTCTATGACGATCTTGGGTCTACAGACTAACCTGCACAAGTGTCACTAGAGAACTACCATCTGATGTGAGGTATAATACCATCTGGGAGTTCTCGGCGAGTCCATCCAGTGTACCCAGTCTCCACTGAGCACCCGTATACCATCTCTGATGTCAAACACCAATGGATATGAGATCATCCATCGCCCATCTCATGGGTCGAGAAGCGTATACGCTAGTCTACACTGGTATATCGATGCCCCGTCTCGATACACCCACGACTAGGGACCTTGAAGGATGTACTTATGGACTACCATGTCCCCACTAGTATGATCCGCATCATAGTCCAGGTAGTCAAGTACACATCCTAAAGGCTTTACTAACATGTAACTATAAGACAGTATAAAGAGATAAGTATACTTGTTAAGGTAAAGAGCAACCAGATAGCATACTATCATGTCGAGCAAGAAAGACCTCTCTATATATGTCCAAGCATCTAATATAATATACATCATCTGTACAATACTGGCCTCTAGGGCATACATACAACTAACAATTTCTCGGCGAGTCCTGTTCAGTGTACCCAGTCTCCACTGAGCACCCGTATACAATCTTTGATGTCAAACACCAATGGATGTGGGATCATCCATCGCCCATCATATGGGTCAAGAAACGTATATGTTTGTCTACTCTTGAATATCGATGCCCCGTCTCGATACTCCCATGACTAGGAACAATTGAAGGATGTACTTACGAACTACCCTGGCTCCACTAGTATGATCTGCATCATAATCCTGGTAGTCAAGTACTCATCCTAAGGGCTTTATCAACATGTAACAGAGAGGTACATGTTAAGATAAAGAGAAACCTGACAACATACTATCATGTCGAGTAAAAAAGTCCTCCCTATATATGTCCAAGCATCCACTATAATATACATCATATATACAATAATGGCCTCTAGAGTATACATACAACTAATAATCTCCTACTTGCACTAGGACCGGTTGTTGTAGTATCTCATACCAAACGTCCCATAAAAGTCTCTTTAGGGAAAGGCCTCTGTGAGTGGATCCGCCGTGTTTTCCTTCGCGTCAACTCTCCTAACTTCGATCCCCTGGAGATCAACTATCTCCCTGATCAGGTGATACTGCCTCAGAATATGTCTGGATCGCTGATGGGACCTGCGTTCCTAGGCCAAAGCCACAACTCAATTGTTTTCATAATAACAGTTATTGGACGCTCAAAAGTAGGTGTTAGTTATGTGTATGCCCTAGAGGCCATTACTGTTCATACGATGTATACTGTAGTGGATGCTTGGACATATATAGGTAGGACTTTCTTGCTCGACATGATAGTATGCTATCTGGTTACACTTTATCTTAACATGTACTCTGATTGTCTCTATGTTACATGTTGATAAAGCCCTTAGGATGAGTACTTGACTACCAGGACTATGATGCGGATCATACTAGTGGGGACAGTGTAGTCGCCAAGTACATCCTTCAAATGTTCCTAGTCGTAGGAGTACGGAGACAGGGCATCGATACTCCAGAGTAGACTAGCGTATGCGCTTCTTGACCCATATGATGGGCGATGGAAGATCCCATATCCATTGGTCTTTGACATCAGAGAAGGTATACGGGTGCTCAGTGGAGACTGGGTACACTGGACGGACTCGCCGAGAACTCCCAGATGGTATTATACCTCACGTCAGATGGCAGTTCTCTGGTGACACTGGTACAGGTTAGATTGTAGACCCGAGATCGTCATAGAGTCTTGTGTGATTCCCACTGTGCTTTGATTTCCATCATACCACGTCCAAGAGGGCATGCAAAACGGTGGCTTTTGGGTACAGTCCCGAATCGCATGGAGGCAATGAGCGATAGGAGGGGTTTCGACTATCCCGGTATAGGGAGTTGATGTTGCGCTGTATTCGATTGGCTATAACCGGAAATCCCTGGCCAGGGTTGCTGAGATTTACGGGTAAGTGTTATCAGTATTTTCTCGAACTATTATGGACCTTATATCGACACAACTTATCAAGCTACTGGGGTCTGACGTTTACCACCCCTAGGCGAGATATGCGACATATCAGACGAAGAGACCGGATTGTACGGGAGTGTTACTGATAGGATTCGCAAGAGACAGTACAGTCTTGCTTGTTGATCTTCTGATCGCTCAATACCAGGGTGGCTGTTGCGTTTAGCTGACCGCTTGCAGCTTGTGGGTGTTTGATATGATCATCACTTACTGCTGGCAAATTGACGATTCTTTAGAGTCCTATATAGAGGTTTCCTGGCTCAGGCAAAACGGAGTAGGAGCACATATGTGATATGTGCGGGACCGAGAACAATACGTGTATGTGATACCGTATTAGATTCTCGCGATATGAGATATCAGCTGGGTATATGTGATATAGCCGGGTCATCGGACCTAGTGTTGATTCGATGAACTGATACAGATTATATTAGTCGGTTATTTGTGAAATAGCCGGATTATCGGATCAAGTGTTGATTCGATAATTTAATGTATAATTATATATTTGATATATTAAATTACATTAACTAATATAAGCTCACTTAAAGATTCTTTTTTTCACTCGGGTAATACATTGATATATATGTGATATATGCTACTTGTATTATTTTATTTTGTTACAATAAATATTGTATATGTGATATATAATATTGTAACATGTTATGGTTATAAATGCAACATGTTTTGTGGAGTTTAAATATGGTTAGGGTTTGGATTAGGGTTAAACTTTCATGAAGCTTCTTGAAGCTTTGACTTTGACCTTGATATTTTGTAATATTTTGCGATATTTTGCATAGATATTTCTTTAACCCAACCCAACCCTTTACCCTAGTTAAATCTCTACAAGGGTTAAGTTTTCTTTCTTAACCCATGGTTGCATTTCCAACCTCACATAAGTTTCATTATTCATCACAAAAGGGATATTCTTCTTCTTCTTCCTTGAGCTCTTGAACAACTTTCTAGTTTTTTCATATGTGATGAAAATGAGTGAGAAATTGAAAACAAATGGGAGCCAAATTCCTATTTCATCATCCTCATCTATTCTTGCCACTTAGATTAGGGTGTTTGCTTTGTTAATACTTGATTAGCAAAGAAAAAGCTTGGGCTTGAGTTTCTTCAAGGTAGATCATCTTTGTTATCGAAGATCGGAAGCAAGCTTGCATCTTTCTCTTCATGGAGCCTCTCTAGAGTCCAGGTACATGATGATCGCGGCAAAGGGACCTCAAGACGGAGCTTTAGAAGTGAAGGAACAGACTTCAAAGGTTGTAATCCCTAACTCTTAGAAGTAAAGTTGTTTACTTGCTTTGTTTCGCCTAATCTCTAGTCTAATATCTTGGTTAGGGTTGTTCGGCACATGAAAATTTTGATTTTGGCATGGTTGATGCCTTGTAGAACCTTGTGACAGTGCCTAGTAACCCTATAGTGGTATCAGAGCCAAGCTAGAGCATCAGTGTTACGCCACGACAGCGCCCAGGCCTCCAACTCGAGGCCAAAATGCGGAATCAAAATTTTTCTTAACTTTAAACCGGCGCTACCGCGGAAAATAAAACCCGGATCGTGACCATTAACCTATGCTAGCAAACTAGAGATAGGGTGAGAGATATACCGAGCGATCCGTGTCCTTCGGTCTTCTCGTTGTCGTCCCGATCTCCCGCGGAATCACCATTCGTCGTCTTCTCGTCGGAAAGGGCACCACGTAGCCGGATTCTTTTACGGGCTCCCACCTCTGGACCGAGGCAACTCGGGCGCGAAGTTGGCTAACCGACGCGTCCAAGGGTACTGTAGGTTGTAGTGTAGAGGCTTGTCTCTTTGGGATTTGTGAAGTTGCCATGGATGTGGAGGTGTAGGAAGAAAATGAACTTTGGAAAAAAAGGGAGCTATCATTTTCTTGCAAGAAATGAGATGAGGAAATATGCTACACATCAAAAATCAACCTCTCTCTCACTCTCATCCTTATGTGGCCAGCCCTCCCTCTTTGGAAATATGGTGGAGGAATCAACAACATAAGAAGGGAGGTGATGGTAGTAAAAGTAAAGGGGTGACCACATCCAAAGACCATGATAACAAGGTCAAATCTAAATCAAGATCAACTCTAATCACAAAGACATGATGTATAAAGCATCTCATGATGATAGAAGCCACAAATGCAAGAAACCCCTCCACAATAAGTTATTTGCAAACTTGCAAATAACCCCCTCCATCACAAAAGTCCGGCCGGGAAGAAACAAAGGAAAACCGGCCGGAACGGAATGCAAACTGGCAACTTCAAAAACTGATCCCGTAATAAATTACAGGAAAACCCCGCTACTGCATATACATGCCTGCATTTGTATTCCCACTGAACACAAATGCAAAGAGACAAAATCTACACTGTCTAATACTAGGATCCGGCTTAAGCCAAAGCCGGCTAGTAAAATCCGTCCGATCACGATCCGTGCAATACCGCACGTATCTGATCGAACCCTGCCATATCTCCATACGAACTCTACAGCGTTTCGCCCGAAACTTGAGTAACTGAGTGTGTGGTGGAATCTAAAGACTCGTCAATACTATGGCTGTGGATTTAACCACTAGCACGTCAGAGGTATTAGCCATACGTGACGGGCTACCAGCTATTGACCAAAAGTGACGTCGATGAGCGAACTCATCCTGACACCCTACTGATCCTGTCAGTGACAATATCCGTACAGTCCGGTCCGTTCGTCTATGAGTATCGCATGGCGGGCCTAGGGGGTTGGTAAAAGTCAGACCCCCAAAAGCGGTACAAGTCGTGTCGGAGTGTAGCCCAGAACACCCTGAGATACTACTGGAATACCTACCAGTAAATCTCCTACCTCGGCCAAAGGCTTTGTGTAATGGCTCTCCTAGACACAGCACGACCTCACCCCCAATACCGGGAGAGACGAACCCCTGCGGATCTGCTCACTGCCTCCATGTGGCTCGAGACCGTACCCAACTAAAACCTGTTTGCACGACTCCTTTGAGTCGTGGTAGGGTAGTAATCAAAGCACAGTGGGAACTCACACGAGACAAATGACGATCTCAGGTCGATGAACTAACCTGTACACATGTCACCAGGGAACTGCTATCTGACATCTGGTATAATCCCAACTAGCAGGTTCCCGGCGAGTCCTGTCCGGTGTACTCATAACCCAATGAGCACCTGTATACATCTTAGGTGAACCAACTGACACCAGTGGCTTGTGAGACCGGCCACCGCCCCTCATCGGGGTCTCAACTGTATACACTAGTCTACTAATGGAGTATCGATGCCCGGTCTCGAAACTCCCACGACTAGGGACCATTTAAGGATGTGCTTATAGACTACCAGCTCCCACGTATATGATCGCCCTCATACTGCTGGCAGTCAAGCAAGAATCCTAGGGGCTCTATCAACGCGTAATAGCGACTCGTAAGGTCACCTAAAGCAGTACACGATGATAAAGATAAACCAGATAGCATACTATCATCTTGAGTAAGACTGTACTACTAGGACAGGTCCTCCCTCAATCATTGCAATCACGTGCCTGTGATCTAATAATTGACTCTGAGGGCACTATCTCCAACAATCTCCCACTTGCACTCAAGGCTAATTATTGCGATGTCGCATACTCACAGCCCGTGTGATACCGAACACCCAACTCCTCTACTAGTCAGTCTCACAAAGCTCGTTTGCGAAACTATTGCGTTCGAGGAATAGCCTCAGTGAGTGGATCCGCTGTGATATTTCTTTCTATGTCTCTCTTTATCTCAAGTTCGCGGAGAAAGGCATCTCCCAAAATGAGCAATACATGTCTTAGAATATGTCTGGATATCTGATGGGACCTACCTCATAAATGAATTCCAAATCCAAACTTCTTAGACTGTATTGACAACTGAACTTAATCAGTATCATGTGCCATGCCTTTCCCTCAGTATCCACCTGGACCACCTGTCCAAAATGCTGCCCTTTGTCAGAGGGAAAATCATGACTCTGACAACCACCCTGTCGTCCATGTCACCTTGGAAGCCTGGAATGATAACCGACTCCTATAGGAGGCTGCCGTTATCAAATCCCTAGAACATCCACTTATGTTCTAAAGCTGCTTCCTATTGTTTCTCCAGGATTGGATTAATATCAACTTATTGCATCTCCTGCAAGAACAACATCTGGTGTGGTACTTGACATCTCATGATTGACTCAAATGCCTAAGCAAGTGATCTGCCAATCATGCACATCCCTCTCACCTTTAGTCTGTAAGACACCTTTAGATAGGGTGACTCCATCACCTGCAGGTACACTACCGTGCCAGGAGTCGTCCATTCTAAATACTTATAGAATGCTGTCTAAGTACCCAGATTGGGAAACCATCCAAATCTAGATCTAAAACCATAGATCCAGTAACCAGAATGTATAATATCCAAGTCCTATGTGGAGAAACCACTGTGTGAGAACCAAAGAATAACCGATCATAGTATAGGAATATCACTTCCTACTCTGTGTATGTCATCAAATACCAGGACATCACACCCTATTACCTTCTTAATAGATCCATCCCTTATTCTGATGAAGTCAAACCTATGACTGTCACATCAGAAATAGATGATCTATCTCCGCTATATCTGCTTAAGTCTATAAATAGACATAAGCCTCTTGCCCACTGTGCTTCCGTTGCTCCCACTGACTACGACAACCCTCTGGCTGAGTCATATAGACGTACACTTCTAAAGCCAGTTTAGAATGATGTTATACTCATCCTCCTGCCGGGTCTCACAGTCTGGAACAACAGCAATGGAAAGTCTGGGTAAACAAGAACCTCCCTGCCGCCGTCCTTGAGCATACCGAAGTACCTCTCGGGTGCCTGAGGTTACCCACTGTATCTGCGGAGTGGCCAATGGAATGTCATATCAGATTGAATCTTTAGGTTTTTATCAAATCTTCAGTAATCGTTTGTGGTTCTGGAATCACTTCCAGTTCTACCATACTCCCACTACTGTTTTCTGAAAAAATCCATTTTTATTAAAACTGTGGCGAGTCAAGAACAATATTACTATTAATCTTCCAGATGGTAGAAAGTCAACCCTCGTCATAGCCTGGGTCAACCAACAAACAACCATTACAGAAACGTGCCTTGAGTTATCAAGAGTCTGGTTTTAAGCATAAGCTGGACAACTCCCCGTACCTTAACATCGTCAAAATATGAACTGTTCTATATCCAATACAGAAACAGAGGCACTAATTTAATTGAACCAGATTCAAATCATGCAGCTGTCTCCAGTGCATATCAACTAAATGGAAGGAGGCCGATCAGCGTTACTCAACTTAGGAGTGCTTCCAATTATGAGTAACCTGAAAGAGAAGCAGGTTCTCTTAATCATTACTATCAACTGAACACCATACACAAGTATCTACATCTTCGATCACCTTGAAGAATCCCGATACTTGCAACACCTGGTTCTCTACTCTATTCTTATACCTATAACTTCTCAAAACTTGGACCTTGTGTTTTTACGAAACACCTGTCTAAAACCAGAGAAGTCATAAGTAAACTGAATATAGTACGAGGACCATCCCCTCTGTCCTAATGGACACTGGACTACATACAATACTCTGTATAAGTCCCCTGAGTCTGATAACTCATTCACCGTGTGTCGTAGGTTGAAAACTGTACTTATGGTCAAGAAGAATTACACCGCCGTTTAATGCTCCTTACCTAACCATCCACTGATATAGGTAAATGTCATAGACATAATTTCAAAAAGGTACATCTCACTCTATAAAAATAGATGTACAGATATATCAATTTGAAATTGGTGCAAAACAACGGATATTCAAAACCAAATATTTGCCGACCGGGAAACAGTCCAGGCGATTTCCTCAAATATCACCAATTACAACGAATCCCGATATAATGAGGATGATCACCTAATTCCCAATAACTTACTCCCACTCATCATCTGTAAAACCATACGGATGTGAGAATCATACCTGGTAAATACATACCCTGGAGCAAGTGTCTAATTGGAAAATCAGTTTTCTTTTAACAGTACACAGTGAAACTGAAACATTGAAATGTTTCGATGGGGTATCCCGATATTCCTAGTAATGCCTCTTCCATTATCCAAATTTACAACTGTAACCGTATAATTCTTTGCCATCTCTCCAAATCCCTTTATATGGCTTTAGTCATTACCTTCTGTACCCCTTTAGGCCAAATGGTTTTCTTCCTTCCCTACCGTTCGGCACCAGCCTATGGTTTGGAAGAAGACTATCCAATAAGAATAATGGGTGTACTGTCCTAATCCTAGGAGCACTCGCAATGCGAGAGAAGGTGAAGATAAAAGACAACCGAATAAACCTTATTCCTATTTCTCCTGAACCAGGATCCATCCCCGAACTGGAACAAGTTCCTTTCAAGTTCGTATATAACCATACGATGGATTATCCAATAAACTTGGGATCTTTATAGCGATACGGAGTGTCCTGGAGAAATACAAAGGTGATTTAGGATTGGCGAAGAAATACTTGGTTTGGTCGTGAATAGCAGTCGTAATTTACTTCGCCCTCTTACTAATCCCTTGATATGTCTTTACTTAATACCTTCTGTACACCATTGTTATGCTAATTGGTTTTCTTCATTCCCCACCGTTCGGCACTAACCTAAGGTTTGGAAGAAGACTATCCAATTTGCATAATAGGTGTACTATCTTCTGAACCAAGGAGTACTCGCAACCTGAGAGAAGGTAAAAAGGAAAAGACAACTGAATAGTCCTATTCGTTTTCTCCATAACCGGAAACCATCCTTGAATTCCTTCGAGTTCGTATATAACCATACGATGGTTTTGTCCAATGGAAGTGGACGTTCGTAGTAATACGGGGTGTTCTGGAGAAAAGGGTAAAAGTAGGAGTGGCAATGAGGTCTGCAACTCTGACAATCCAAAAGCCAATGTTAAGAAGGTTCGGTCAACTTGGTCACTGAGCCATAGTCTAGGGTCGGGTCAATGGTCGCTGCCAAAGAGAGAGAGAAAAGAAATACTCATCGTGCACTCTAACCTAGATCAGAATGGTTATCAATTTATCCAATCAGGAAACCTCCCACTGTAACTTCAAATTCTTCTCCAAACCTGAAAGAAGAATTAGTCGGGATCACCCGAGGAGTAAACCAACTCATCAGTGGGAATCGGGATCCAACTATCATCGCATGATAACTTGACGGAATCCACTCAAGTCACCACACTCCAGAAGGTATGCGCATACCTGGCAAGTTTCAGTTTCTTTAGAAACTCCCTGTGTGATTTTTACCCCTAGGACCCAAGTGACCTTGACGAATAATCAACAAATCAAAAAGTCCTAGTCAAGTTCAACCCATCATTATCTTGATTGCGTTAAACCCACCCGCACGTCCCTTGATGAATAATCAACAAAGTCGTATGACTGTCCTAACCAATCCACATATCCATGCGACAGAAAGCATTACAGAGCTACCGCACACTACGCCTCGGCGAATAGCAACGACAAACGTAGCGCGAATACTAAGCAATACTAATCCGAAATGACGGAGGGCTACGAATGGTTTTTGGCGAAAAACCTTTTACCGTAATGAACTTGATGTCGTTGAAGGAACTGGATAACTTTTTATCAAAATATAGTAACGAAAACCTTTGCTAAAGAGGTCACTCCCAGTGAAGGGATCTCGGCTCTTTCCCCGTAGAATGAGGTGCAGGATATTCCAACTGAATACCAACGATGCAAAGCAAAAAGCAATCGGCTATAGTGAAGTTATTACCCTAACGCAAACTTCTGTCCAAGGGGTCACTCCCGGTGAAGGGATCTCGACCCTTGCCTCGTCGACCGAGGTGAGGGATATTCATAACCGAATACCACTGTGCAAAACAAAAGTGAATGACCTTGCAATAACAGCTTTTTGAAAAATGTTCCAACAACATCAGAATAGGTTTGTTTAGCTTGCATTGATCCGAATCAACGCAGTCCCATCAATTGATCACACCACAAAAGAACGAAAATAATGATGTACGTATATGCCATCTGCATTCGCCACTGGGTCGCGTCATCACCCGTTAGGTTACTTAACTAACGACAGAGCGGGGACTGGACTAGCGTGGATGCAAAACATATACAACATCTACTAGTATATATATCAATATATAATATTCGCTCAAGGCGTGATAAAATGAAACATCACAGAAATGTAAAGCATCACAGAACAATACTGATATCTGGAAGCCCCGGGTTTCACAGAGCCGCTGCTGAAACCCGACGTTCCCCTGACCGTGTGGATAGCCTGTGCAATGAAATTCTAGACCCCTACGGGCGCGGCAAGTCACCCGCCAAAACCTGAAGCGAGGCAGCCCCCTTCAGCAACGTGAATGGACCACCCAGCACATCACGGAATCCGGTAACTTGGGCACCCCTCCTGGGTCAACCTATACCCCCTACGAGTGCGGCGAATAGCCCGCTAATTCTAGAGTAAAGCCCCATCCTTCTCAACGCCATGAGATGCGGGCTTGTTGCCCTCTAGAATCCGGCTATCCGTGCACCCCTCCGTGGGGTAATCCTAGTACAGAAAGTAAAATATATATACAACGGGTACATCGACCGCAACCAGGTCGTGCCCCAAAAGAATAATACAAACAGGCAGTGACGGCAGTCCACATGTCGGACGCTCGCCCTGCAACATCAAATGTACATATAAAACAAAACTGTACTACCACTGCAACCAGGTTATCCCCACGACCGATCCGCAACATCACAGCATAAACACAGAACATCAACGTGAATGTCACGTTCGCAAATCCGTCTAACCGGGCTATAGCAGTTAGACAGGATTTACCGATCAAGTGACATTCACAGTCGCAGATATAATGTAAATACTGTGAACTAGCATGTTTAAAATATCCGATCGAACAAATTTTATCATGTGGGCCCCCAAGAATTACTGTAGCACTTACAGAAAATCTGGGCCCAAAAATAATATTCCAAAATCCCTATATTCTAGTGTAAGACAATCTGGAAAAATTTGGTGCAGTGAGGAGCCTAAGTGGCGGCGGAACTGCGGCCTAAGCATGGCTTTGGCCGCGGTTCCGCGGTGGGATGATGGATTCAGACGACTAAATTTTACCAGAATTCTTATACTTCCCTGCACATCATTCTGCAACTACCTGAAAAATTTTTAGAGTCCAAAAAATTTCGACATAAACCTGATGCACACGAAATACGGTTTTTGGGATTTTTGTTCGATCGGGTCTTTAAACATACTAGAGCAAGCTAGACTAGGTTAATGGCATGGCTCTGATACCATGTAACGCCACGACAGTGCCCCGGCCTCCAACTCGAGGACAAAATGCGGAATTAAAATTTTTCTTAACTTTAAACTGGCGCTACCGCGGACAATAAAACCCGGATCGTAACCATTAACCTATGCTAGCAAACTAGAGATGGGGTGAGAGATATATCGAGCGATCTGTGTCCTTCGGTCTTCTCGTCGTCGTCCCGATCTCCCGCGGAATCACCATTCGTCGTCTTCTCGTCGGAAAGGGCACCACGTAGCCGGATTCTTTTACGGGCTCCCACCTCTGGACCGAGGCAACTCGGGCGCGAAGTTGGCTAGCCGACGCGTCCAAGGGTACTGTAGGTTGTAGTGTAGAGGCTTGTCTCTTTAGGGTTTGTGAAGTTTCCATGGATGTAGATGTGTAGGAAGAAAATGAACTTTGGAAAAAAATGGAGCTATCATTTTCTTGCAAGGAATGAGATGAGGAAATATGCTACACATCAAAAATCAACCTCTCTCTCACTCTCATCCTTATGTGGACACCCCCCCTCTTTGGAAATATGGTGGAGGAATCAACAACACAAGAAGGGAGGTGATGGTAGTAAAAGTAAAGGGGTGACCACATCTAAAGACCATGATAACAAGGTCAAATCTAAATCAGGATCAACTCTAATCACAAAGACATGATGTATAAAGCATCTCATGATGATAGAAGCCACAAATGCAACAAACCCCTCCACAATAAGTTATTTGCAAACTTGCAAATAACCCCCTCCATCATAAAAGTCCGGCCGTGAAGAAACAAAGGAAAACCGGCCGGAACGGAATGCAAACTGGAAACGTCAAAAACTGATCCCGTAATAAATTACAGGAAAACCCCGCTACTACATATACATGCCTGCATTTGTATTCCCACTGAAAACAAATGCAAAGAGACAAAATCTACACTGTCTAATACTAGGATCCGGCTTAAGCCAAAGTCGGCTAGTAAAATCCGTCCGATCATGATCCGTGCAATACCGCACGTATCTGATCGAACCCTGCCATATCTCCATACGACCTCTACAGTGTTTCGCCCAAAACTTGAGTAACTGAGTGTGTGGTGGACTCTAAAGACTCGTCACTACTATGGCTGTGGATTTAACCACTAGCACGTCAGAGGTATTAGCCATACGTGACGGGCTACCAGCTATTGACCAAAAGGGACGTCGATGAGCGAACTCATCCTGACACCCTACTAAGCCTGTCAGTGAAAATATCCGTACAGACCGGTCCGTTCGTCTATGAGTATCGCATGGCGGGCCTAGGGGGTTGGTAAAAGTCAGACCCCCAAAAGCGGTACAAGTCGTGTCGGAGTGTAGCCCAGAACACCCTGAGATACTACTGGAATACCTACCAGTAAATCTCTTGCCTCGGCCGAGGGCTTTGTGTAATGGCTCTCCTAGACACAGCGCGACCTCACCCCCAATACCGGGAGAGACGAACCCCTGCAGATCCGCTCACTGCCTCCATGTGGCTCTGGACTGTACCCAACTAAAACCTGTTTGCATGACTCCTTTGAGCCGTGGTAGGGTAGTAATCAAAGCACAGTGGGAACTCACACGAGACAAATGACGATCTCAGGTCGATGAACTAACCTGTACACATGTCACCAGGGAACTGCTATCTGACATCTGGTATAATCCCAACTAGCAGGTTCCCGGCGAGTCCTGTCCGGTGTACTCATAACCCAATGAGCACCTGTATACATCTTAGGTGAACCAACTGACACCAGTGGCTTGTGAGACCGGCCACCGCCCCTCGTCGGGGTCTCGACTGTATACACTAGTCTACTAATGGAGTATCGATGCCCGGTCTCGAAACTCCCACGACTAGGGACCATTTAAGGATGTGCTTATAGACTACCAGCTCCCACGTATATGATCGCCCTCATACTGCTAGCAGTCAAGCAAGAATCTTAGGGGCTCTATCAACGCGTAATAGCGACTCGTAAGGTCACCTAAAGCAGTACACGATGATAAAGATAAACCAGATAGCATACTATCATCTTGAGTAAGACTGTCCTACTGGGACAGGTCCTCCCTCAATCATTACAATCACGTGCCTGTGATCCAATAATTGACTCTGAGGGCACTATCTCCAACAATTAGGCGACGTGTATACGAAGTTAAAAGTCCGATCGATCCTCAAATCGTCGGTTTTGAAGCCTTCTCTGGAAATTTTTTAAAATGTTGATTTTTTCTGTATTAAAAATAATCAGAAAATTAAGCATGGAATTCTAAGGATTACTGTGAAAAATGTCATCCTAATTCCCTTAAAGCGCCGCGGAACCGCGACAATACCATGCCTTGCGCGGCGGTTCCGGGGCCGTACAGGGGTATTAGGGTTAGCTTTTTCCACAATAACATTCGTAGGTAATTTTGCGTGCTTCTGGGAATTTTTAATTTTGCTCAAGTATTGAATCTTCTGGAGATCTTATGAATTCGTTGATTCGATCGGAAAGTTTAACTTCGTTTAGTGTTTTCCGGATTATTTAGAACGTGTTAAAATGTTCGAATGGATATCAATAACTCACTTTTTCCCGACACGAAAAACTTTCAAGTGTTGAATTTTTCTTAAGTTCAAAACTTTCGGAAAAACATGCAAGCATATCTGTGGACCCTCTAGAAGAACGTAACCTTAACTCGATTATGTGACCGTCAAAACTGTCACTGAACCCTAGGGTTTGTGGTAGTTTAGCGTTGCCACATGTGAGGCGTTGGTTTGACCCTTCTACAGCTGGTTCTTTGGGCCGGTGACATGTTCTGCGATTTTTGAACTCCGCTCAAGTGTTGAGCTATTTGGGAATTCTAGGTTGTTTGATTATTCAATTAGAAAGTTTAACTTTGTCTATTTATCTGGAATGTGATACAATATGTGGAATTCATATAGTTAGGCATGAAATGAGAAGTATGTGATATTTCGGATTTAAGATGTCTAAAGTGATTGTGGATTCTAAATGTTGTAGTATTACACTTTCTTTTCTGTGACCATAAGCATAGTATGTGGTGTATCGCCAGCTTCGTTGTTATACATCAACGACAATCGGGATACGCATACTTGCTTACGTTGATGATATGAGATGTTATGTGTTGCTGTGATATGTTATATTGGATCTTCGTGTTTTGAATAGCCGGGGTTTTATGTGAGATGAGGGTTTTTATTTTCATTCATGTAAAATTCATTTGTATGTAATATTCTTTTATTGGGGCACTTCCGGGATGAGGATGATGTCACCATTGTATATTATTTACTTTTCCGCATTAGGATAGACCTAAGGCGGGGAGCACAAGTAACCGGGTTCTAGGGTCCACTGGGAGACCATCTCGAGGAGTCGAGGCCGGGTCTCCTAACTCTAGAACCGGCAGGATTACTTGCCGCTCTCATAGGGGTCTAGGGATGTGGGTTTGGCTATTCATCGCGACCGTGGAATCCGTGTTTTATACAGGCTCGTATTAAAAACATGGACATCCTAGTATATCTAATATTTCATATATGTTCTTCTGCTACAATGTTCTGTGATGAGATCATATTACTGCCTGAGACGAATGTTTATATTGTATATATGAGATATATATTATATATTGTTGATTTCGTTTCAAATGTGATGCTTGTAAAGCATAATAAAATGGGACTTCATTAATGAGATTAATGAAATAAAAGAAACCTAAAGATGTTGTAGAAACTTGTTTAAAAATTGGTAGCTCTAGTTCTTGCTTCGCATAGCGGCATTCCTTGTAGAATATCCAGCACCTTATTCGATAAGGAAAGAGCCGAGATCCCTTCACTGGGAGTGACCTCTTTAGCGAAACTAGCATATGCTACACACTCGGTTTGTCTTTTGATTGCTTCTATAGTTCTTTCTTTGCACAGCAGTATTTATGAAATATCCCGCACCTTATTCGATGAGGAAAGAGCCGAGATCTCTTCACCGGGAGTGACCTCTTTAGCGAAACTAGAAAAGCCTCAAAAACATTCCTTTTTCAAAAATACTCGATTCTACAACGATATCAAGTTCATTACGCAAAAGGTTTTCTTAAAAACCTGTCGTAGCCCTCCATCATTTTAGGAAGTAGAGTACTTAGTATTCATGCTGCGTATGTCGACTATAATTGAGGCGTAGTGTACGGTAGCTAAGTGATGTCTTCCTACACTTCATATAATGCGATTAATTAGGACAGTCATGTGATTATGTCGACCATAGTTGAGGGTCATGTGGGAGGGTCTAATTAATCATGAAATGACGGGAAGAACTTGACTAGTGCTTATGATATGTTGACCATAGTTAAGGTCATAAGTACTAGGGGTAAAATATTATTGTGAATTTCAAGTGTTGAAATTTTCAATGAGATTGCATACCTCCTATGAGATAGTTGGATCCCGATACCCGCTGCGAGTAAGAGTTACTCCTTGGAATGTTTTACAGATTACAATTAGCCGATCAAGTAGGTGTCTAGAAAGGTGTTAACGGGGTTACACCCCTGGGAAAACGAGGTTTACTTTAATTAGGTCTGTGCGAAAGAACGGGGAACCTCCCTCAAACTACCGGCACTGGCCTGGTTGAAAGATTGGCGAACTTGTAGGGTGTAATTAATCCCGGCTAGTCATTCCTTTTAGGGTTTGAAGGAAGATTTGACTAAAACAGTGGGAGACATCCTGATTAGATATATTAATAACCAATCTAATCTTGCAAGAGCATACGCTGAGTGCTTTCTTCTCTCTCTCCTGGTTACGACTATGTCACGCTTTAATCAAGATAATAATACGGATGTATTGAGCGAACCCGCTTGTTATACTGCGCTAATGAACGTTGGTCCCGCTCCAACTTATAATTGTTATAAGACAGAGCAGGAAATAGGGGATTACCAGAATTCCCGTGTCGCCCAAACGAAGAAAGTGCATGTTGATGCATCATCTTCGGGTATGTTCATTACCGAGAACTATTTCTCAGTATCCTTTACGTCCTGGATATGAGATACCGGATCACGATCCCGCAAATGTAATTTGTTACATGGGCTCCAGATAGGTAGAGAACTGAGAACGGGTGATAAGTTTCAAGAGATGGAAATGATGCAAGTGTTGCAGCCAAGTATGTTGGCAGCTATCACCCTGTATTATCAGAATACATTGATTCTGAACGAATGTTATTAGATACCGAACCTGATATACAATATCATATCAGTCTCTTTATTAGTAAAGAAGGATATAATTTTGTATTGTTGGATAATGTTTTGAACATTTCCTATATCAAAAGTTGATCGGTTCAGCCACGTTATCTAAAAGCATAGACGTTCTAAATCAAACCACCGTTCTTAACGTACAGAACACACACAAGAGGAAGAGTTCAGAAATGAACGAATCCTTCTTGAGGCATTGTAGACTAGGTTATATCAATGCGATCCGACTAGCTGAAGTTACATAAAGATGCATATTTAAATTAGTTTGGATTTACATCTTGTAAAACTTTCCAGTCATGTCACAAAGATAAGATGGCCATAGCTTCGTTTATTGGAAACAGAAAAAGAGTTAGTGAACTCTTGGGATTGATACATGATGTATGATAGTCCCATGTCTGCATATGCCAGGACAGGTTCTTTGTACTTCATTACATTCTCTGATGATCTCTCAAGATTCAGACATATGTTCCTGTTGAAACACAAGTCTGAAAATTTTGAGATAAGCACAGAATATGAGTTAGAAGTAGAGAACCAAAACGGGTATAAGTATTATGTCCTTTGATGTGATCAGGGAGGAGAATACTTGAGCACGGGATTCCTAGACTATTCTAAAGGAGAATGAGATTCTCTCTCATCATTACTCCTTCGAATACACCACAGCATGTCGATGTATCGGGGCGGAGCTGTTAGTTAAATGTATGCCCTAGAGGCCATTACTGTACATTGGATGTATATTGTAGTGGATGCTGGGACATATATAGGGAGGACTTTCTTTCTCGACATGATAGTATGCTATCAGGTTGCTCTTTACCTTAACGTGTACACAGATTGTCTCTCTATTACATGTTGGTAAAGCCCTTAGGATGTGTACTTGACTACCTGGACTATGATGCAGATCATACTGGTGGGGACATGGTAGTCCATAAGTACATCCTTCAAAGTCCCTAGTCGTGGGTGTATCGAGATGGGGCATCGATATACCAGAGTAGACTAGCGTGTACCTTCTCGACCCATGTAGATGGGCGATGGATGATCCCATATCCATTGGCGTTTGACATCAGAGATGATATGCGGGTGCTCAGTAGAGACTGGGTACACTGGACGGACTCGCCGAGAACTCCCAGATGGTATTATACCTCACGTCAGATGGCAGTTCTCTAGTGACACTGGTACAGAGTAATCTGTTGACCCGAGATCGTCATAGAGTCTTGTGTGGTTCCCACTGTGCTTTGATTTCCATCTTACCACGTCCAAGAGGGCGTGCAAAACGGTGATTTTTGGGTACAGTCCCGAGTCACATGGAGGCAATGAGTGATAGGAGGTGATTCGTCTCTCCCGGTATAGGGGGTAGATGTTGCGCGGTGTTCAATTGGCTATAACCGGAAATCCCTGGCCAGGGTTGCTGAAATTTACTGGTAAGTGTCACCAGTAGTTTCTCGAATTGTTATAGACCTCATATCGACATGACTTATCGAGCTATTGGGGTCTGACGTTTACCACCCCTAGGCAAGATATGCGACATATCAGACGATCAGACCGGACTGTACGGTAGTGTTACTGGTTGGATTCACTGGAGTGTG
Source organism: Agapanthus africanus (assembly GCA_030015575.1). NCBI lineage: Eukaryota > Viridiplantae > Streptophyta > Magnoliopsida > Asparagales > Amaryllidaceae > Agapanthus > Agapanthus africanus. The sequence goes on from JASDDO010000008.1 coordinate 216,896,900, forward strand.
AGTGGGCTTGCTCGTCGATCTTCTGATCGCTCAATACCCGGGTGGCCGTTACGTTTAGCAGACCGCTTGCGGCTTGTGGGTGTATGATATGATCATCACCTGCTGCCGGCGTATTGACGAGTCTTTAGAGTCCTACACAGAGGTTTCCTGGCTCAAGCGAAACGAAATAGGAGCGCATATGAGATATGTGCGGGACCGAGAATAATACGTGTATGTGATACCGTATTCTATTCTCGCGATGAATGTATCGAATGGTTGTATGCGATATAACCTAGTTATCGATTCAAGCGTTGATTCGATAAGCCGATACATTGTATACTAGTCGGTTGTGTGCGACATGACCGGATCATTGAATCAAGTGTTGATTTAATGATTTAATGCATATTTATATATTTGATATATTACTTTGCATTAACTAGTATCGGTTCACTTTAAATGGATTTTCTCACTCGGATGTGCGCATTATATATGTGATATGATTTTGTGCACTTGCTTGTATCATGTTTGATGATACATGCTTTTTGGTTAAGTGTAAAGTATTAAACCTTGGTTAATGAAATGGTTAGGGTTTATTATTTATTCATTTATCTTATTTAGTTATCCATTTATTTTTGATCAATGAATAAAAGAAAATGAAATGAAATGGTGGCTTTCATTTGTTCTTTCATGAAGCTTCATGAATACTTTGACTAAGTCACCATTTTTGTCTCATCCTTAAACCTAACCATTCCATTTAACCATGATTCATTCTCTACACTAAACCATGGTTTGAATATGATAAGGCTTGATTTTCTTTTCCCTTTTTAATTAACACTTATCATATTCTTCATCTTCTTCTTCTTCTACACTTCAAGAAAAAGCTTGAAAGCTTTAATGGCAAAGTGAGAAAAAGAGTGAGAAATCCAAATCTAAAGTCTACCCACTTCCTATTTCTTCATCCTCTACCTCTTGCCAAGTAGTAGAGTGTGTTTACTTCACAAGATTCTTGACTTGGTGAAGTCGGAGCTTGATTTAGCGATGCCTCGACGTAGATCATCTTCGGCACGTCGTCGATGACCTAGCCCGCTTCTTCTCCCATGAAGCCGACGCAAGAGCCCGGATTTAGATTTGGACAGCGAGGATACTTCGTTGCGGAGCTATGGAGGTGGAGCACCGGATCTACAAAGGTTGTATTTCCGTTATCTTATATTTAACCGTTAACTAGTTTTTAGTTTCGCCTAGTTTTCTAGCAAACGATCCGTAGTCTAGGTTTTCTCGGCACTATTTTTTTTGAAATTGGCATGTCGATGCCTTGTGAGACCACCTTAGGGTGCCTAGGAACCTTTCACTGGTATCAGAGCTTAGCTAGAGCCTTAGGCGAAGTCTAGACGGAATTTGAAGTCCGAACGAACCCGAAAACCCATTTCAAAATTGCTCTCTGTCCTTTTTTCAAAAATTGGGATTTTTCAACATTAAAAATATGCAGAAAATCAAGCAGGGTTTTCTAGGAATTACTGTAAATTTCGTGGACCTAATTCCATTTTCCCACCGCGGTTCCGCGGCAAGAGCAAGGCTCATGCGGCGGATCCGCGGCCGTACGGCCATATTGTCCAGTGAATCTTACACAGTAACTCCTATTTAATTATGCTGGATTTTCTGGGAATTTTTAATATTAATTCAAGAGTTGAATTTTCTCGGATTGTTTTGGGGATTCGGTGTTTCGATCGGAGTATCAAATTTTGTCTATGTGGCTTTCCGGATAAATATTAGAATATGTCAAAAAGTTCGACCGGATATAAATACCCAATTTTTCCCCTGTCGGGAAATTTCCAAGTGTTGGATTTTTCCGTAGTTTAACGACATTCTAAGTAGTGCAAGTAACTCGATGGACCCTCTAGAAGACAACAAACCTTAACTCGATTATGTGACCGTCTTGAACTGCCCTTTGAACCTTCGGGTTTGGGGCAGTACGGCGTGCCACATGTGAGGCGTTGGCTTGACCCTTCTACGGCTGGACCGTTGGTACTGAGGCACGAACTGAATGTTGTTAGACTTATTTCATGTGTTGATCTGTATCGGGAAAACTTGGTTGTTTGACTGTTCGATCGAAAAGTTTAACATTTTCTGTTTATCTGGAATGGGATACAATAATTGGAATTCACAAGTAGTTATGTGATAACTGAATGAATGTTATAAATCTAGCGGTTTAGTCTCACTTGATCGGTTGCCACGGAATTTTGATGTGATCAAAAGTCCGTCGCAATCACGTAGCGTACGCGGATACTCGCCGGGTAAACTTAATAGACAGCTACACTCCATAGCCCCGACCAAGTGACTGTAGGAGAACCCCGTCGCCGAAAGCATCCGTTCGGGTGCTCGCGGCAGCGGTGTTCCGCCTTGGTGCACTTCGTCGACGGTATCGGGGGTGCGGCCGCCTACTGAAGTTTGCGACGAGTATTCGATCAGGATGTCGGGAATCTTGTTGAATTGCCCGACTTGATATTGAAAAGAGTTTTCGATTTTGAGACTAAAATGCGGGGTTTATAACTGTTAGGCATGCGATGTCCAAGGTATTCATTTGATTAGGCATGCGATGTCTATGCAGATTGCGGATTCCAACTGTTGTAGTTTTACACTTTCTTTTCTGTGACCGTAAGTGTAATATGTGATATCGCCGGTTTCGTTGCTATATGTCAACGACAATTGGGATGGACATATTTACTTACGTTGATGACATGTGATGTTATGTGTTGCTGGATATGTTATATTGGATCGTCGTGTTTGAATAGCCGGGGGTTTTTATGTGAGATGAGTGTTTTTCATTTTCATTCATGTAAAAACTTGTATGTAATATTCTTTTATTGGGGCGCTTCCAGGTTGCGGAAGTTGTCACCGTTTGTATATTATTTACTTTTCCGCACTAGGATAGACCCAAGGAGGGGAGCACAAGTAACCGGGTTCTGGAGTCCAGTGGGAGACCAACTCGAGGAGTCGGGTCCGGGTCTCCTAACTCCAGAATTGGTAGGGTTGCTTGCCGCTCTCGTAGGGGTCTAGGGGTGTGGGTTTGGCTATTCATCACGACCGTGGAATCCGTGTTTTATACTGGCTCGTATTGAAAACACAGACGTCCTAGTATATCCAATATTTCATATGTTTCTTCTGCTGCGATCTCTGTGATGGATATAGTATATAGTATATATGATATATTATATAGACGTTGTTTATGTTTTACACCCGCGCTAGCCCTGCCCTACTCTGTCGTTAGTTACCTAACCTAACGGTGCACGAGGGGACATCGAGGCGAATGCGGATGGCATAAGTGTACGTCATATCTATCTGTGATGTTTAGGTATTTAAATGATGGGACTTCATTAATGTGATTAATGAAAGTAAAAGAAACCTAAGATGTTGTAGAATCGAATTTCAAAATAAAACAGGTAGCTACAGTTTTTGCTTTGCACAGTGGTATATATGATATATCCTGCACCTTATTCGATAAGGAAAGGACCGAGATCCCTTCACCGGGAGTGACTCCTTTAGCAATAACTGGCCGATGCTACACACTCGGTTTGACTTTTGATTGCTTTTAACTGTTTTTGCTTTGCACAGTGATATATATGATATATCCCGCACCTCATTCGACGAGGAAAGGACCGACGATCCCTTCACCGGGAGTGACTCCTTTAGCAAAACTAGAAAAGACTCAAAGACACTCCATTTCAAAATTCATTCGATCCTACAACGATATCAAGTTCATTACGCAATAGGTTTTTAGAAAAACCTGTCATAGCCCTCCGTCATTTCAGATAAGTAGTAGTTAGTATTCGTGCTACGTTTGTTGGCCTGCGTCAAGGCGTAGTGTGCGGTAGCTAACTGGTGCTTATCTGCATAAGCATATGATGTGATTGGATTAGGGTAGTCGTGCGACTTTGTTGGCCTGCGTCAAGGGTCGTGCGGGTGGGTTTAATTCAATCAGGAAATGACGGGTTGAACTTGACTAGCGGACTATGGTTTGTTGGCCTGCGTCAAGGTCATAGGACGCTAGGGGCAAAATATTATCGGGAATTTCAAGTGTTGAAATTTGCAATGAGATTGCATACCTTCTATGAGATAGTTGGATCCCGATACCCGCTGCGAGTAAGAGTTACTCCTGGGAGAGTTTTATACATTACAATTAGCCGATCAAGTAGGTGTCTAGAAAGGTTTCAACGGGGTTACGCCTCTGGGAAAACGAGGTTTACATTAATTAGGTTCGTGCGAAAGCACGGGGGACCTCCCTCAAAGTACCGACACTGGCCTGGCTGAAAGATTGGCGAACTTGTAGTGTGTAATTAATCCCAGCTAGTCTTTCCTTTTAGGGTTTGAAGGAAGATTTGATAAAAAGAAGTGGGAGCCATCCTGATTAGATAAAATAATAACCAATCTATTCTTGCAAGAGCGCACGCTGAGTGTTTTCTTCTCTCTCTCTCCTGGTAGCGACCATATCACGCTTTAATCAAGATAATAATACGGATTATTGACCGAACCCGCTTGTTATGCTGAGCTGGGGAACGTTGGTCCCGCTCCAACTTATAATTGTTATAAGACAGAGCAGGAAATTGGGGAATACCAGATTTCCCGTGCCGCCCAAACGAAGAGAGTGCATGCTGATGAATCATCTTCGGGTGTGTTCATTATACAGAACTGTTTCTCAGTATCCTCCGCATCCTGGTATATGATACCGGATCAGGATCCCAGATATGTAATCTGTTACATAGGGCTACAAAAGGGTAGAAGAACTGAGAACGGGTGATAAGTTTCATGAGGCAGAAAAAGGGGCAAGAGTTGCAGCCAAGTCTGTCGGTCACTGTCACCCTGTATTACCGATACATTGATTCTGAACGAATGTTATTAGATACCGAACCTGATATACAAAATCATATCAGTCTCTTTATTAGTAAAGAAATGATAAAATTTTGTATTGTTGGATAATGTTTTGAACATTTCCTATATCAAAAGTTGATCGGTTCAGGCACGTTATCTAAAAGCATTGATGTTCTAAATCAAACTACAGTTCTTAGTATATGGAACACACACAAGAGGAAGAGTTCAGAATTGAACCATTCCTTCTTGAGGTATTGTAGACTAGGTCAGATCAATGTGACCCGACTAGCTAGAGTTACATAAAGATGCATATTTAAATCAGTTTGAATTTACATCTTGTGAAACTCGCCAGTCATGTCACAAAGATAAGATGACCATAGCTCCGTTTACTGGAAACAGAGAAAGAGTTAGTAAACTCTTGGGATGATACATGTTGATGTATGAAGGTCCCCTGTCTACACATGCCAGGACTGGTTCTTTATACTTCATTACGTTCTCTAATGATCTCTTTAGATTCAGACGTATGTTCCTGTTGAAACACAAGTCCGAACCTTTTGAGATATTCACAGAATATAAGTTAGAAGTAGAGAACCAAAATACGGGTATAAGTATTATGTCCTATGATGAGATCAAGGAGGAGAATACTTGAGCACGGAATTCCTGGACTATTCTAAAGGAGAATGGGATTCTCTCTCAGCATTACTCCTCCGAATACACCATAGCACGATGGTATATCGGGGCGGAGCAATCACACCCAATATGATAAGGTGTGCTCTATGATGAGTACTACTGAGTTACCTTTTTCCTATTGGGTGTTATGCACTTGTGAAGTTGCATACCTATTGAATAGGGTTTGAATCAAATCAGTGCCTACCACTTCATATGAGATATGGAAAGGGAAGAGCCCATATCTTAAGTTAGTTAAGATTTGGGGTTGTCCGGCTTATGTCTAAAAGCAAAATCCGGACAAGCTCAAGGCAAGGTTAGTTATGTAGAACTGGAAATGTTCCAGCTATACAAACTACAGCAGATGATTTGGTACAACCAGAGGATTCAGTAGATACCAACGAACCTCGGCCTCTCCGCCGATCTAGTAGGGTTCCTCACCCACCTGAGAGATACTTTGGTTTCTCTATGACAGTGGGAGCGAGGATTGCATCATGAGATGATTACCCAACTAGCTTCGAGCTGGCCATCAGGAGTAAGACTCTGTCAGAATGGCTGGATGCTTAGCGATCTGAGATGGAATCCTTATACACCAACAAAGTATGGACTTTGGTTGCTATATCTGAAGGGTTAAATCCCCATCAGGAGCAAGTAAATCTTGAGAAGATTACTTGATGTATATGGAAAAGTTGAGACTTTCAAAGCTAGACTTGTTAATGGTTTTCGTCATCAACCAGGCGTGGATAATGATGAAACCTTTTCCAATACCTATGCTTAAGTCCATCCAGATCCTACTTGCCACGGCTACATACCATGACTACGATATCTGGTGGTTGGGTGTCATGACTGCTTTTCTAAATGATGTTTTAGAAGAGTGCGTCTATAAGTACACAGCCAGAGGGCTTCGTAAACAGTAGGAGCAGCGGAAACGTGTGCAAGATGCTTTATAGGATAAAGCAGGCATCGCAGAGTTGGAACATCTATTTTGATGAAGTAGTCAAAGAAGTTGACATCATCAAAATGGTAGATGAACCTTGTATATACAAAAAGGTAGTAGGGAGTATGGTGGTGATCCTCGTACAGTACGTGGATGACATACTCATGATAGAGAAGGAGTTTCCTATGCTACGCTCGATCAATCTCCGCATATCACAAGGATTCTCCAGATAGGATCAATGTGATACCTCCTCCATCCTGAGTTTTCATCTATGAGATAGATGTTATTTGGGTGTTAGTATACTCACTAGTTGTAGTGAGATGGTATCAATCGATCCTGGGGAGAATCACTGGAAGGGTTCCAGGGTGATAAAGACGACTGAATGTCGGTCGCAGGCATTGTCTTTACCCTCAGTAAAGGGACGGTATGTTGGAAGAGTTCCAAGCTAGATACCGTGACATACTAGACGATAAAGGCAGGATACATCGCTACTTATGATGCTACCAAAGAGGCTGTTTGGATGTATAATGGTTCATGAGATGAACTACGTTCCTACCATTGTGAGACAATGGAGTTGTGGCTTATGCCAAGGAACGCCGGTCCCATCAGTGATCCAGACTTATTCTAAGGCAGTATCACCTGATAATGGAGATGGTTGATCTCCAGGTTGATCGAGGCAAGGAGAGCAGACTTAGAGAATAACGCAGCGGATCCACTCACGAAGGCCTGTTCCCAGAGAGAGACTTTTATGGGATGGTTGAGTATGAGATACTACAACCACTGCTACAGATGGCCCTAGTGCAAGTGGGAGATTGTTAGTTATATGTATGCCCTAGAGGCCATTACTGTACATTGGATGTATATTGTAGTGGATGCTGGGACATATATAGGGAGGACTTTCTTGCTCGACATGATAGTATGCTGTCTGGTTGCTCTTTACCTTAACGTGTACACAGATTGTCTCTCTATTACATGTTGGTAAAGCCCTTAGGATGTGTACTTGACTACCTGGACTATGATGCAGATCATACTAGTGGGGACATGGTAGTCCATAAGTACATCCTTCAAAGTCCCTAGTCGTGGGTGTATCGAGACGGGGCATCGATATACCAGAGTAGACTAGCGTGTACCTTCTCGACCCATGTAGATGGGCGATGGATGATCCCATATCCATTGGTGTTTGACATCAGAGATGATATACGGGTGCTCAGTAGATACTGGGTACACTGGACGGACTCGCCGAGAACTCCCAGATGGTATTATACCTCACGACAGATGGCAGTTCTCTGGTGACACTGGTACAGAGTAGTCTGTTGACCCGAGATCGTCATAGAGTCTTGTGTGGTTCCCACTGTGCTTTGATTTCCATCTTACCACGTCCAAGAGGGCGTGCAAAACGGTGGTTTTTGGGTACAGTCCCGAGTCACATGGAGGCAATAAGCGATAGGAGGGGATTCGTCTCTCCCGGTATAGGGGGTAGATGTTGCGCTGTGTTCGATTGGCTATAACCGGAAATCCCTGGCCAGGGTTGCTGAGATTTACTGGTAAGTGTTACCAGTAGTTTCTCGAATTGTTATAGACCTCATATCGACATGACTTATCGAGCTATTGGGGTCTGACGTTTACCACCCCTAGGCAAGATATGCGACATATCAGACGATCAGACCGGACTGTACGGTAGTGTTACTGGTTGGATTCACTGGAGTTTGAGCGGGCTTGCTCGTCGATCTTCTGATCGCACAATACCTGGGTGGCCGTTACGTTTAGCAGACCGCTTGCGGCTTGTGGGTGTATGATATGATCATCACCTGCTGCCGGCGTATTGACGAGTCTTTAGAGTCCTACACAGAGGTTTCCTGGCTCAAGCGAAACAAAATAGGAGCGCATATGAGATATGTGCGGGACCGAGAATAATACGTGTATGTGATACCGTATTCTATTCTCGCGATGAATGTATCGAATGGTTGTATGCGATATAACCTAGTTATCGATTCAAGCGTTGATTCGATAAGCCGATACATTGTATACTAGTCGGTTGTGTGCGACATGACCGGATCATTGAATCAAGTGTTGATTTAATGATTTAATGCATATTTATATATTTTATATATTACTTTGCATTAACTAGTATCGGTTCACTTTAAATGGATTTTCTCACTCGGATGTGCGCATTATATATGTGATATGATTTTGTGCACTTGCTTGTATCATGTTTGATGATACATGCTTTTTGGTTAAGTGTAAAGTATTAAACCTTGGTTAATGAAATGGTTAGGGTTTATTATTTATTCATTTATCTTATTTAGTTATCCATTTATTTTTGATAAATGAATAAAAGAAAATGAAATGAAATGTTGGCTTTCATTTGTTCTTTCATGAAGCTTCATGAATACTTTGACTAAGTCACCATTTTTGTCTCATCCTTAAACCTAACCATTCCATTTAACCATGATTCATTCTCTCCACTAAACCATGGTTTGAATATGATAAGGTTTGATTTTCTTTTCCCTTTTTAATTAACACTTATCATATTCTTCATCTTCTTCTTCTTCTACACTTCAAGAAAAAGCTTGAAAGCTTTAATGGCAAAGTGAGAAAAAGAGTGAGAAATCCAAATCTAAAGTCTACCCACTTCCTATTTCTTCATCCTCTACCTCTTACCAAGTAGTAGAGTGTGTTTACTTCACAAGATTCTTGACTTGGTGAAGTCGGAGCTTGATTTAGCGATGCCTCGACGTAGATCATCTTCGGCACGTCGTCGATGACCTAGCCCGCTTCTTCTCCCATGAAGCCGACGCAAGAGCCCGGATTTAGATTTGGACAGCGAGGATACTTCGTTGCGGAGCTATGGAGGTGGAGCACCGGATCTACAAAGATTGTTTTTCCGTTATCTTATAGTTAACCGTTAACTAGTTTTTAGTTTCGCCTAGTTTTCTAGCAAACGATCCGTAGTCTAGGGTTTCTCGGCACTATTTTTTTTGAAATTGGCATGATCGATGCCTTGTGAGACCACCTTAGGGTGCCTAGGAACCTTTCAGGAGCAATCACACCCTATGTGATATGGTGTGCTCTATGATGAGTACTATTGAGTAGCCTATTTTCTTTTGGGGTTATGCACTTGAGAAGTTGCATACCTATTGAATAGGGTTCCAACCAAATCAGATGCCTACCACTCCATATGTGATATGATATAGGAAGAGCCCATCTCTTAAGGAAGTTAAGATTTGGGGTTGTCCGGCCTATGTCAAAAGCAAAATCCGGACAAGCTCGAGGCAAGGTCAGTTCTGTGGAAGTTTGTTGGATATCCCAAGCATTCGCAAGGGAATATCTTCTATTACACCGAGGAACAAAAGATGTTTTATTTCTCGGCATACCACTTTTTAAGAAAAAAGGAATTTCTTGTGAAGAAATTAGTGGTCATGAGGTAAAACTGGAAGGAGTTCAGCTATACAAACTGCTGCTGATGATTTGGTAAACCCGGAGGATTCAATAGTTTCCAACGAACCTCGGCCTCTCCGCCGATCTGGTAGGGTTCCTCATCCACCTGAGAGTTTCTTCGGTTTCTCTATGATAGTGGGAACAAGGATTGCATCATGAGATGATGACCCAACTAGTTTCGAGCAGGCCATCAGGAGTGAGGACTCTGTGAGAATGGCTGGATGCTTAGCGATCTAAGATGGAATCCTTATACACCAACAAAGTATGAACTTTGGTTGCTTTATCTGAAGGGTTAAATCCCCATCAGAAGCAAGTATATCTTGAGAAGATTACTTGGTGTACATGGAAAAGTTGAGACTTTCAAAGCTATGCTTAAGTCCATCCAGATCCTACTTGCCACTGCTACATACCATGACTACGATATTTGGCGGTTGGGTGTCATGACTGCTTTTCTAAATGATGATTTAGAAGAAAGCGTCTATAAGTACACAGCCAGAGGGCTTCGTAGACAGTGGGAGTAGCGGAAACGTGTGCAAGATGTTTTATATGATAAATCAGGCATCACGGAGTTAGATTGTCTGTTTTGATGTAGTAGTCAAAGAGTTTGACTTCATCAAAATGGTAGACGAACCTTGTATATACAAAAAGGTAGTAGGGAGTATGGTAGTGATCATCGTATTGTACGTGGATGACATACTGTAACGTCTTCAAAATAATAAAATATGATTTTTGGGAAATTTTATAATTTAATATTATTTTAATGAATATTTTAATATTCTGGTATAATTAAATACAGATAAATGGGGAAAAATTATGGAAAATTCTAAAATAAGGTATTTTAAGGAATTGCCTCGTTTTCTGTGCATGCCCCCATTTCCTCTAGTTTTGACCCTGAGTATGTCTAGTTTTGACCGATTCCATCTAGGGTGAAATCTGGGTTGATTTTCCTATGTTGGTGTATAATTTGGGACTTGTTTTAGCATGTATTTTGGTATTTGGTGATTCATTCCTGTCGGGTGGCGTTTGGACGTCAACGAAAAGTGGATTTTGATTGTGTTTACATGCGAGTCGATAGGTTTTTACCTATGCGGGTAGCGTGTGCTATTTTGGTTTCCGATGTGATTTTCATGTGCTTTAGCATTATGATATACTTGTAGGTACCCCGCGTGATGTTGAGGCAAAGGAGGTGAAGATAGCGACATCGGCTTTGGCACACGAGAAGCAAGGTGAGTAGATTTATATCTACGGGGAGAAGTCGGGTGGATGGCGTATAGCACCCCCGCAGTCCGTGGTGATGTATACGAATACGTATACACACGAATATTTATTATGTGTTGTTTAGGGTTATTGATGGTAATAATGATATTTTGATGATAAGAATATATTGGTTTAGTATAGTGCGAACCCTAGAGTAGTGGTTGCACTCACACATACATTTACACACATACTTGCATTCATTCTTTCATTTATTAGAGTGCATATGATGGTGCGTATATCTACATATGGGTATGGGACTATGTGTTTATATACGGGATTTGAGGATGATATGTGGTTTGAGATGATACTTGATGTGAGGCCGTGAGATCGGCGATGTGACATAGCTTGTCTTCGAGGTGCGATATGATATTTTTAGCGGGCCTTTGGACATGTGCTTTACCCGCATTCATATTTTTATAGATGGTATCGATTTGTACTAGACTTAGAGTAGTACCCCAGATTATGCGATCTGATGATAGTGATACCTGATATGTGATGAGGTACTGTGATATTGACCCCTACCCAGCTATTGGGATGCCGTACGACGATCTACCGTACGAGCCGATATTGATGATAGATCCGCACTCATGACTCGAGGATATCTTACGATATGTTATTGAGGCGGGATCACCGACTATCATATCTATATATATTGACTCAGATTAGGTGGTTTCTTACCCCTCCTGTCTAGATTACTTAGTAGACATTAGACTGGACCGAGTCATACCTATTTCAAACTAACGAATCGGGGATATTTTAAAGATAGGCAGAAGGGTCATACGGATATTTTCAAATGATGTATCTTTTCTTAAAACACCGTAGCCCTTGTTTTTCCAAAAGCCCTGATTCGTCTTATTTCAAATGGCACCCCTGCATGACTTGTACAGATTGGTGTAGATTCTTTACTTTTGCGTTGATTATTCGATTCCGCATATTCATGCTATTTGCATTGCATCACTTGTACTGTGGTTATATTTCAGTCATGCTGCTAGGACACCAGCACCATTATCGATGATGCATATGTTCCACGTACACTTGTTGCCGGCTCACACACTCATCATCAATAATTGCCATGTCACTACACTGTAGTACTATTGCATTCAGTATATGATCCTTGCATGACATGATGATATGCATACCTTCCTTTACATGTCGCATACTTCATGCTTTTGATTATACGCATTGAGATATGTTGTTTCTATGATATTTCTGGATTTGGGAACCGAGAGTGTTCAAAAGAGAATATGTCATTGCTTTAAAAACCCGGTTACCCTTGATATGATATTTCAGTGCGTCCACCATGTGTTTTCTCGGTGCTGAAAGCGACATGTGAAACCCGAATCGAGGAGTGGATGAGCCGATTGCGGGTACATGGTGGACCCGGTATGGTTCCCCTCGGCAAGATGATCGATGAGCTTTGCCGATTGAGCCTGGAGGCGGGCGAGTACCTACCGGTGATTGGTTGGACCTGGCGGTTATCCGGAGGATACTGACCAGAGTCGATGGATAGATTTGGGCGTCCTGCCGGGGCCGAGGGCCGATACCGCAGACAGAGCCCGCGGGCCGATCCGGACTGACGGAGCCCGATATATGAGGATTTATTTGTCGATGCTGGGCACAGTTTTCATGATGTTTTCGAGTGCCGATGCTGGGCACTCCGGTTCCATGATTTTGACGTGTCGCGAGGGACACGGGTGGGTTATATCCTCATATTTCCATGCACAGGTTTCATGATATTTACTTGCACGATGGTTATTGTCATTGGGTGACGAGTGGACGGGATCCACGTGTGTGCAGATTTGATTACATTGATCATACCTCATATTCATGACATGCTATTACCTGAGGCACTAGCACGAGCAGTTGGCATTACACTCATGTAGAGATTACATTGCCAGTTTAGCATGCTTCAGCTTTATTCATATTGAGGTTTATTTATATCTGATCGTATTGACCTAGGATGGGTCATGCATTCGATCTCTGCTTGTAGATAGTTTCTATTCACGAGTTGGCAACTCACCCCCGTTGTGCCCCAGTCCTTGCAGGTTTTTGCCGTACAGATTCCATAGCGGCATTTCTGGCACACTGCTTCCTTATGGTTGACTTGCTTGGATAGGTGGGTTCTTTTGTATCAGAACCGCCATTGTTCATGTATCATTTATTGTATCTAGAATTTCCATCAACCAAAACTTGTGTTATTTCGACCTTAGAGTCGCGCTTGTAGTATTACGGTTTTCTGGCTGTTTTGAGTTTCTTTTGAGTTTGATCCTCGCCCTTTGGCGTTGTATATTATTATTGCTCGCGTGGTTGTGACCGTCGATTGACGAAGAGCTAGCTCCCGCTTGGGGATGCCTTTTATCATGTTATATATATTATTCTTGTTGTACCCCGTTCGGGTCCAGTTTTTATAAAGGAAACTCTGCCGAAATTTTTCAGGAAAAGTTACACATTTTTAAAATACATATTCGGCTTAGTTATTTAAAAACTTGGATTTTTGAAACACGATTTCTTTACTTCTAAAAACCAGTTTTCCTTATTTACTTTTAAATGGTTTTAGATTTCTGGGCTTTTGGCTTACTTGGATCAGATGGAGTCCTATAGGCTTCATAGGGTTCAAGGGCCAGTCACGTGCTCTTTCGGGTCGTGACAAAGTTGGTATCAGAGCGCTAGGTTGACCTTGGTTCGAGTCTAAGTTTGACTATGTGGAGCCTAGGGCGTTATTGACCTTACGGAACTTAGGCTTGACCTTACGGAACTTAGACTTGGTCGAGGGGGTATTAGACCCGAACTTTCGTCGTGTAGGATGACCCTTGGTTGATGGAATAGGTGACTAAAGTAGAGTGACGTACCGTGGGTATGTTCCGCGGCATACTTACGACACGCCACTCCGCTTAAGAAACCTTAGGTTGTACATTTCCTTGCATTGTGTCATATTCCTTCCTATGATCTATCTTCATCGATACTGGTTATGGTTTTGCTGCCGTGATTGCACGGGCAGAGTGAGCTACGGCTCGAGTTGTCAGCATGAGCTCGTCGCGGACGAGGACTGACCGGGGCGTGATTCCAGAGACATACGGTTGCATTGAGGCTTCGTATTTTGTGTTTCCGCACTATGGGCGTTTGACAGATCGCTGCTGTGAGATTTCTAGGATGTACCGGACGGTACCAGAGGATTGAGCCACTGATAGAGGCCAGCCAGGATGTGATGACCGTTGATGTATCGCTTATTCATGATGGTTGAGGCGCTGCTTAGCGTACCGACGAATGAGCCAGTTGTTGCTGCGAGTGATGAGATATCGCCCAGATGATTGGAGCTACTGCAGCATGAGCATATTCTTAGAGATGTGATAGTGAGTCGCTAGTCACCGAAGATTAATGACTAGGACATGTGGTTCGTTCGCTTACCCCGATACGAGGTCATCAGATAGATTGATTCCAGCTAGATGCGACTTCACGCAGACTCGTTGAGAGTCGATTGAGACGATCGAAGGTCAGGAACCCATTTTCCAAGTTTAAAGTATACGGAAAGACATGCAGGTGATTCTATGGACCCTATAGAAGAATGAAACCCTAACTCGACTTAATGACCGTGTAAAAGCCTTTGAACCTTAAGGTTTGCGGCAGTTCCTCGGCGCCATTAGTGAGGCTTGGGTTTGCCCTTCTACGGCTGGACCACCGACGCTGTGGCATGTACTCGATACTATTAAACTGTACCCGAGATGTTGAGCTCTTAGGGGATTGTGAGGTTCTGACGAGTCGATCGGATGATTCGACATCATTCGGATATCATGTGATGGGACACTGCTTGGGAGACTCCAGATACGAGCATAGCCGTTGGAGCGCAGTCTGTGTAGCCATGATGAGATGAGTCCGAATCAGTCGATAGTGGAGCAAGGTGGAGTAAAGAGTTCGCACGAGATTTCGATGAGATGACGTTCCACTCCGCTGACATCAGAAATGCGATATGCACGCTGAGGACGTGTTCGGCTAGATATCTTCTACTGAGTGATGAAGATACTGAGTTCATGATTTCGAGTCCGTGTTAGAGACTTCGGGTGGACCGTAGCCGAGGACATTGCAGTGTGCAGATAAAGACGCGACGTCGAATGGTCGATGATACAGACAAGCGGGACAAGAAGTTCGTGCGAGAGGCAGACAAGCTGTTACTACACCCCGTTAAGATTAAAGGCCAGACATGCATACAGAGGCGCAGAGATGCGACCAGCTTCCGAGGAGATATTGTACTAAGGACGCAGAGGTCCAGAGAGCGAGAAAAGATTACGCCAGAGTACCAGCCTCCTTACTGTTTGGCTTAGGCAAGATCAGAAGAGACCTTGAGTAGGATTCCTTCCAGTACACTGCTGCAATAAGAGTTGCGCCCAGGATCGGATGTGATATGCATTCAGAGGACCCGAGGTCGGCGCCAGAGATGTGCTGCTTTACGAGCGGTCGTGAGGATTGACCGAGAGATGACCAGGGAAGTGCAAGAACGGAATCGTTCCTGTCAGCACTCCTGACCGGGCCGATGAGCCGGTAGATTGCGAGATTGGTAATCTACAGGAAAGATCAGGAACCAGAGGCAGAGGACGCCAGCCGCGAGCTAGAGGCAAGTAGATATCTTGCGCCGCTAGCATCGGATGTTCCGGTACCTTCTCGACCCTGAAGGAGGATATACTGACGACGGTAATTATGATTTGTGATTTTGTGATTTGACTATCACGTATCCGTCACTTTGGATTTCGGTATTTTGGCGTCCTGTTTTCATGATTTAGTCTTGATGACTGAGTTTCATGATATTTGATTTTGTACACCATGGTTGCACCTACTGGGTATTTATACCTTGTACATAGTTATTACTCTTGAGCTGTTGATTGCGATTTCATGCCTATTTTATGCCGGTGATTTGATTTACGCTTCCAGCAGAGTTTCATGTACTTTTAGTGTTTTGATTTTGCACTCGGTATAGCTTATATGTGCTCGTAGTGCATCGATATGTGTTTTGTGCACGCAGCTGCACATGTTTATGATTTTCTTATATCTGGGTACACTTGGTGTTGCTGCTTACGTATTTGAGTTATTGCTTGGTATTTGTGAATGGGATGCGCCAGTTTTATGTTTCTTGCGTTTATCGCATCAGATTTATATTTCGTGCCTTTGTTGCACCGGATTTATATTTTGTGCATTACGATTGCACCTGACTTCGGCCTTTCGGTATGTCGATTTTGATTGTGATATTGATGTGGATTCTTGCACTCCGTGCTTTTGACTGGACTTACGCATATTCGACGTTGCTATTGGATTTTGTGATTTCGTGCATATTGAGTGCGCAGGGTCTAGATTTTCATTCGTGCATGATGGATGCACCGATTTGGATTTTCGCGCATGTTGGGCGCATGTTTTGAGATACGATTTTGGGGCATACCAGATGCACTAAATCGAGATTCTTCGTGCATGTCAGATGCACCTGTTTTGGCTGTCAGGCACACATGTTGCCTATGACAGATGCTTCGTGCACACCCGTTGCACCTAGATGTTGTTTTGTGCACATGTTTAGCGCATATATGGATTTTGATTTCCGTGCGCACCAAACGCACAGGGTGGTGTTATGTGATTTTTGGGATTTATTCCTTTTGGAGCAGTACATTTTTATGATGTTGGATATTTGCTTTCATACTGAGCAGGACTAGTTAGTGGGCAGTACCTGGATATATTTTGCATGCATCGATAGTTATCGAAGGGATTTCCGAAAAGCGAGCTATAGTCTCAGTATATACCTACGTGTCCGATATGACACGAAACGTTTTAAAAACAAGGAAACCCTTCTAAACTGTTTTCAAAACGGCGGAACGTACCTATTAAACAAAGGATATATATACACATATATAGTTATTTTCTTATGAGAAACGTCCGCCACTGTGCAGTGTTACGCGCATCGCACAGCGACTTAAAAAGATTTGGCATACATTTGCATCAGCTATTTACATGTATAGATTGGATGTCTACATGTATAGTCTGATCCATATCATATTGGTTTTGTATTGGATTTGACATTTGTGTCTTTACCATGACTCCGATGATCGCGGGATGCTTGATGGAGTGTTGCTTTTGAGTTATCTACTCAGTACTCATGCGCATGCATTGCGCTATGATGTTTTATGTATAAATGATTTCGGAGCCCCGATGACTTAGAATTTGTATTGAAATATTTTAGCATTTGGGGGTTTAAATTTAAATCCGGGGACCGAATTTCTTTAAGGGGGGTAGATTGTAACGTCTTCAAAATAATAAAATATGATTTTTGGGAAATTTTATAATTTAATATTATTTTAATGAATATTTTAATATTCTGGTATAATTAAATACAGATAAATGGGGAAATTTATGGAAAATTCTAAAATAAGGTATTTTAAGGAATTACCTCGTTTTCTGTGCATGCCCCCATTTCCTCTAGTTTTGACCCCGAGTATGTCTAGTTTTGACCGATTCCATCTAGGGTGAAATCTGGGTTGATTTTCCTATGTTGGTGTATAATTTGGGACTTGTTTTAGCATGTATTTTGGTATTTGGTGATTCATTCCTGTCGGGTGGCGTTTGGACGTCAACGACAAGTGGATTTTGATTGTGTTTACATGCGAGTCGATAGGTTTTTACCTATGCGGGTAGCGTGTGCCATTTTGGTTTCCGATGTGATTTTCATGTGCTTTAGCATTGTGATTTACTTGTAGGTACCCCGCGTGATGTTGAGGCAAAGGAGGTGAAGATAGCGACATCGGCTTTGGCACACGAGAAGCAAGGTGAGTAGATTTATATCTACGGGGAGAAGTCGGGTGGATGGCGTATAGCACCCCCGCAGTCCGTGGTGATGTATACGAATACGTATACACACGAATATTTATTATATGTTGTTTAGGGTTATTGATGGTAATAATGATATTTTGATGATAAGAATATATTGGTTTAGTATAGTGTGAACCCTAGAGTAGTGGTTGCACTCACACATACATTTACACATATACTTGCATTCATTCTTTCATTTATTAGAGTGCATATGATGGTGCGTATATCTACACATGGGTATGGGACTATGTGTTTATATACGGGATTTGAGGATGATACGTGGTTTGAGATGATACTTGATATGAGGCCGTGAGATCGGCGATGTGACATAGCTTGTCTTCGAGGTGCGATATGATAGTTTTAGCGGGCCTTTGGACATGTGCTTTACCCGCATTAATATTTTTATAGATGGTATCGATTTGTACTAGACTTAGAGTAGTACCCCAGATTATGCGATCTGATGATAGTGATACCTGATATGTGATGAGGTACTGTGATATTGACCCCTACCCAGCTATTGGGATGCCGTACGACGATCTACCGTACGAGCCGATATTGAAGATAGATCCGCACTCATGACTCGAGGATATCTTACGATATGTTATTGAGGCGGGATCACCGACTATCATATCTATATATATTGACTCAGATTAGGTGGTTTCTTACCCCTCCTGTCTAGATTACTTAGTAAACATTAGACTGGACCGAGTCATACCTATTTCAAACTAACGAATCGGGGATATTGTAAAGATAGGCAGAAGGGTCATACGGATATTTTCAAATGATGTATCTTTTCTTAAAATACCGTAGCCCTTGTTTTTCCAAAAGCCCTGATTCGTCTTATTTCAAATGGCACCCCTGCATGACTTGTACAGATTGGTGTAGATTCTTTACATTTGCGTTGATTATTCGATTCCGCATATTCATGCTATTTGCATTGCATCACTTGTACTGTGGTTATATTTCAGTCATGCTGCTAGGACACCAGCACCATTATCGATGATGCATATGTTCCACGTACACTTGTTGCCGGCTCACACACTCATCATCGATAATTGCCATGTCACTACACTGTAGTACTATTGCATTCAGTATATGATCCTTGCATGACATGATGATATGCATACCTTCCTTTACATGTCGCATACTTCATGCTTTTGATTATACGCATTGAGATATGTTGTTTCTATGATATTTCTGGATTTGGGAACCGAGAGTGTTCAAAAGAGAATATGTCATTGCTTTAAAAACCCGGTTACCCTTGATATGATATTTCAGTGCGTCCACCATGTGTTTTCTCGGTGCTGAGAGCGACATGTGAAACCCGAATCGAGGAGTGGATGAGCCGATTGCGGGTACATGGTGGACCCGGTATGGTTCCCCTCGGCAAGATGATCGATGAGCTTTGCCGATTGAGCCTGGAGGCGGGCGAGTACCTACCGGTGATTGGTTGGACCTGGCGGTTATCCGGAGGATACTGACCAGATTCGATGGATAGATTTGGGCGTCCTGCCGGGGCCGAGGGCCGATACCGCAGACAGAGCCCGCGGGACGATCCGGACTGACGGAGCCCGATATATGAGGATTTATGTGCCGATGCTGGGCACAGTTTTCATGATGTTTTCGAGTGCCGATGCTGGGCACTCCGGTTCCATGATTTTGACGTGTCGCGAGGGACACGGGTGGGTTATATCCTCATATTTCCATGCACAGGTTTCATGATATTTACTTGCATGATGGTTATTGTCATTGGGTGACGAGTCGACGGGATCCACGTGTGTGCAGATTTGATTACATTGATCATACCTCATATTCATGACATGCTATTACCTGAGGCACTAGCACGAGCAGTTGGCATTACACTCATGTAGAGATTACATTGCCAGTTTAGCATGCTTCAGCTTTATTCATATTGAGGTTTATTTATATCTGATCGTATTGACCTAGGATGGGTCATGCATTCGATCTCTGCTTGTAGATATTTTCTATTCACGAGTTGGCAACTCACCCCCGTTGTGCCCCAGTCCTTGCAGGTTTTTGCCGTACAGATTCCATAGCGGCATTTCTGGCACACTGCTTCCTTATGGGTGACTTGCTTGGATAGGTGGGTTCTTTTGTATCAGAACCGCCATTGTTCATGTATCATTTATTGTATCTAGAATTTCCATCAACCAAAACTTGTGTTATTTCGACCTTAGAGTCGCGCTTGTAGTATTACGGTTTTCTGGCTGTTTTGAGTTTCTTTTGAGTTTGATCCTCGCCCTTTGGCGTTGTATATTATTATTGCTCGCGTGGTTGTGACCGTCGATTGACGAAGAGCTAGCTCCCGCTTGGGGATGCCTTTTATCATGTTATATATATTATTCTTGTTGTACCCCGTTCGGGGCCAGTTTTTATAAAGGAAACTCTGCCGAAATTTTTCAGGAAAAGTTACACATTTTTAAAATACATATTCGGCTTAGTTATTTAAAAACTTGGATTTTTGAAACACGATTTCTTTACTTCTAAAAACCAGTTTTCCTTATTTACTTTTAAATGGTTTTAGATTTCTGGGCTTTTGGCTTACTTGGATCAGATGGAGTCCTATAGGCTTCATAGGGTTCAAGGGCCAGTCACGTGCTCTTTCGGGTCGTGACAATGTTGGTATCAGAGCGCTAGGTTGACCTTGGTTCGAGTCTAAGTTTGACTATGTGGAGCCTAGGGCGTTATTGACCTTACGGAACTTAGGCTTGACCTTACGGAACTTAGACTTGGTCGAGGGGGTATTAGACCCGAACTTTCGTCGTGTAGGATGACCCTTGGTTGATGGAATAGGTGACTAAAGTAGAGTGACGTACCGTGGGTATGTTCCGCGGCATACTTACGACACGCCACTCCGCTTAAGAAACCTTAGGTTGTACATTTCCTTGCATTGTGTCATATTCCTTCCTATGATCTATCTTCATCGATACTGGTTATGGTTTTGCTGCCGCGATTGCACGGGCAGAGTGAGCTACGGCTCGAGTTGTCAGCATGAGCTCGTCGCGGACGAGGACTGACCGGGGCGTGATTCCAGAGACATACGGTTGCATTGAGGCTTCGTATTTTGTGTTTCCGCACTATGGGCGTTTGACAGATCGCTGCTGTGAGATTTCTAGGATGTACCGGACGGTACCAGAGGATTGATCCACTGATAGAGTCCAGCCAGGATGTGATGACCGTTGATGTATCGCTTATTCATGATGGTTGAGGCGCTGCTTAGCGTACCGACGAATGAGCCAGTTGTTGCTGCGAGTGATGAGATATCGCCCAGATGATTGGAGCTACTGCAGCATGAGCATATTCTTAGAGATGTGATAGTGAGTCGCTAGTCACCGAAGATTAATGACTAGGACATGTGGTTCATTCACTTACCCCGATGCGAGGTCATCAGATAGATTGATTCCAGCTAGATGCGACTTCACGCAGACTCGTTGAGAGTCGATTGAGACGATCGAAGGTCAGGAACCCATTTTCCAAGTTTAAAGTGTACGGAAAGACATGCAGGTGATTCTATGGACCCTCTAGAAGAATGAAACCCTAACTCGACTTAATGACCGTGTGAAAGCCTTTGAACCTTAGGGTTTGCGGCAGTTCCTCGGCGCCATTAGTGAGGCTTGGGTTTGCCCTTCTACGGCTGGACCACCGACGCTGTGGCATGTACTCGATACTATTAAACTGTACCCGAGATGTTGAGCTCTTAGGGGATTGTGAGGTTCTGACGAGTCGATCGGATGATTCGACATCATTCGGATATCATGTGATGGGACACTGCTTGGGAGACTCCAGATACGAGCATAGCCGTCGGAGCGCAGTCTGTGTAGCCATGATGAGATGAGTCCGAATCAGTCGATAGTGGAGCAAGGTGGAGTAAAGAGTTCGCACGAGATTTCGACGAGATGACGTTCCACTCCGCTGACATCAGAAATGCGATATGCACGCTGAGGACGTGTTCGGATAGATATCTTCTACTGAGTGATGAAGATACTGAGTTCGTGATTTCGAGTCCGTGTTAGAGACTTCGGGTGGACCGTAGCCGAGGACATTGCAGTGTGCAGATAAAGACGCGACGTCGAATGGTCGATGTTACAGACAAGCGGGACAAGAAGTTCGTGCGAGAGGCAGACGAGCTGTTACTACACCCCGTTAAGATTAAAGGCCGGACATGCATACAGAGGCGCAGAGATGCGACCAGCTTCTGAGGAGATGTTGTACTAAGGACGCAGAGGTCCAGAGAGCGAGAAAAGATTACGCCAGAGTACCAGCCTCCTTACAGTTTGGCTTAGGCAAGATCAGAAGAGACCTTGAGTAGGATTCCTTCCAGTACACTGCTGCAATAAGAGTTGCGCCCAGGATCGGATGTGATGTGCATTCAGAGGACCCGAGGTCGGCGCCAGAGATGTGCTGCTTTACGAGCGGTCGTGAGGATTGACCGAGAGATGACCAGGGAAGTGCAAGAACGGAATCGTTCCTGTCAGCACTCCTGACCGGGCCGATGAGCCGGTAGATTGCGAGATTGGTAATCTACAGGAAAGATCAGGAACCAGAGGCAGAGGACGCCAGCCGGGAGCTAGAGGCAAGTAGATATCTTGCGCCGCTAGCATCGGATGTTCCGGTACCTTCTCGACCCTGAAGGAGGATATACCGACGACGGTAATTATGATTTGTGATTTTGTGATTTGACTATCACGTATCCGCCACTTTGGATTTCGGTATTTTGGCGTCCTGTTTTCATGATTTAGTCTTGATGACTGAGTTTCATGATATTTAATTTTGTGCACCATGGTTGCACCTACTGGGTATTTATACCTTGTACATAGTTATTACTCTTGAGCTGTTGATTGCGATTTCATGCCTATTTTATGCCGGTGATTTGATTTACGCTTCCAGCAGAGTTTCATGTACTTTTAGTGTTTTGATTTTGCACTCGGTATAGCTTATATGTGCTCGTAGTGCATCGATATGTGTTTTGTGCACGCAGCTGCACAGGTTTATGATTTTCTTATATCTAGGTACACTTGGTGTTGCTGCTTACGTATTTGAGTTATTGCTTGGTATTTGTGCATGGGATGCGCCAGTTTTATGTTTCTTGCGTTTATCGCATCAGATTTATATTTCGTGCCTTTGTTGCACCGGATTTATATTTTGTGCATTACGATTGCACCTGACTTCGGCCTTTCGGTATGTCGATTTTGATTGTGATATTGATGTGGATTCTTGCACTCCGTGCTTTTGACTGGACTTACGCATATTCGACGTTGCTATTGGATTTTGTGATTCCGTGCATATTGAGTGCGCAGGGTCTAGATTTTCATTCGTGCATGATGGATGCACCGATTTGGATTTTCGCGCATGTTGGGCGCATGTTTTGAGATACGATTTTGGGGCACACCAGATGCACTAAATCGAGATTCTTCGTGCATGTCAGATGCACCTGTTTTGGCTGTCAGGCACACATGTTGCCTATGACAGATGCTTCGTGCACACCCGTTTCACCTAGATGTTGTTTTGTGCACATGTTTAGCGCATATATGGATTTTGATTTCCGTGCGCACCAGACGCACAGGGTGGTGTTATGTGATTTTTGGGATTTATTCCTTTTGGAGCAGTACATTTTTATGATGTTGGATATTTGCTTTCATACTGAGCAGGACTAGTTAGTGGGCAGTACCTGGATATATTTTGCATGCATCGATAGTTATCGAAGGGATTTCCGAAAAGCGAGCTATAGTCTCAGTATATACCTACGTGTCCGATATGACGCGAAACGTTTTAAAAACAAGGAAACCCTTCTAAACTGTTTTCAAAACGGCGGAACGTACCTATTAAACAAAGGATATATATATACATATATAGTTATTTTCTTATGAGAAACGTCCGCCACGGTGCAGTGTTACGCGCATCGCACAGCGACTTAAAAAGATTTGGCATACATTTGCATCAGCTATTTACATGTATAGATTGGATGTCTACATGTATAGTCTGATCCATATCATATTGGTTTTGTATTGGATTTGACATTTGTGTCTTTACCATGACTCCGATGATCGCGGGATGCTTGATGGAGTGTTGCTTTTGAGTTATCTACTCAGTACTCATGCGCATGCATTGCGCTATGATGTTTTATGTATAGATGATTTCGGAGCCCCGATGACTTAGAATTTGTATTGAAATATTTTAGCATTTGGGGGTTTAAATTTAAATTCGAGGACCGAATTTCTTTAAGCGGGGTAGATTGTAACGTCTTCAAAATAATAAAATATGATTTTTGGGAAATTTTATAATTTAATATTATTTTAATGAATATTTTAATATTCTGGTATAATTAAATACAGATAAATGGGGAAAAATTATGGAAAATTCTAAAATAAGGTATTTTAAGGAATTACCTCGTTTTCTGTGCATGCCCCAATTTCCTCTAGTTTTGACCCTGAGTATGTCTAGTTTTGACCGATTCCATCTAGGGTGAAATCTGGGTTGATTTTCCTATGTTGGTGTATAATTTGGGACTTTTTTTAGCATGTATTTTGGTATTTGGTGATTCATTCCTGTCGGGTGGCGTTTGGACGTCAACGACAAGTGGATTTTGATTGTGTTTACATGCGAGTCGATAGGTTTTTACCTATGCGGGTAGCGTGTGCTATTTTGGTTTCCGATGTGATTTTCATGTGCTTTAGCATTGTGATATACTTGTAGGTACCCCGCGTGATGTTGAGGCAAAGGAGGTGAAGATAGCGACATCGGCTTTGGCACACGAGAAGCAAGGTGAGTAGATTTATATCTACGGGGAGAAGTCGGGTGGATGGCGTATAGCACCCCCGCAGTCCGTGGTGATGTATACGAATACGTATACACACGAATATTTATTATGTGTTGTTTAGGGTTATTGATGGTAATAATGATATTTTGATGATAAGAATATATTGGTTTAGTATAGTGCGAACCCTAGAGTAGAGGCTGCACTCACACATACATTTACACATATACTTGCATTCATTCTTTCATTTATTAGAGTGCAT
This sequence comes from Agapanthus africanus, assembly GCA_030015575.1. NCBI lineage: Eukaryota > Viridiplantae > Streptophyta > Magnoliopsida > Asparagales > Amaryllidaceae > Agapanthus > Agapanthus africanus. The sequence continues at coordinate 216,921,914 of JASDDO010000008.1, forward strand.
ATGATGGTGCGTATATCTACACATGGGTATGGGACTATGTGTTTATATACGGGATTTGAGGACCGAGAGTGTTCAAAAGAGAATATGTCATTGCTTTAAAAACCCGGTTACCCTTGATATGATATTTCAGTGCGTCCACCATGTGTTTTCTCGGTGTTGAGAGCGATATGTGAAACCCGAATCGAGGAGTGGATGAGCCGATTGCGGGTACATGGTGGACCCGGTATGGTTCCCCTCGGCAAGATGATCGATGAGCTTTGCCGATTGAGCATGGAGGCGGGCGAGTACCTACCGGTGATTGGTTGGACCTGGCGGTTATCCGGAGGATACTGACCAGAGTCGATGGATAGATTTGGGCGTCCTGCCGGGGCCGAGGGCCGATACTGCAGACAGAGCCCGCGGGCCGATCCGGACTGACGGAGCCCGATATATGAGGATTTATGTGCCGATGCTGGGCACAGTTTTCATGATGTTTTCGAGTGCCGATGCTGGGCACTCCGGTTCCATGATTTTGACGTGTCGCGAGGGACACTGGTGGGTTATATCCTCATATTTCCATGCACAGGTTTCATGATATTTACTTGCATGATGGTTATTGTCATTGGGTGACGAGTGGACGGGATCCACGTGTGTGCAGATTTGATTACATTGATCATACCTCATATTCATGACATGCTATTACCTGAGGCACTAGCACGAGCACTTGGCATTACACTCATGTAGAGATTACATTGCCAGTTTAGCATGCTTCAGCTTTATTCATATTGAGGTTTATTTATATCTGATCGTATTGACCTAGGATGGGTCATGCATTCGATCTCTGCTTGTAGATATTTTCTATTCACGAGTTGGCAACTCACCCCCGTTGTGCCCCAGTCCTTGCAGGTTTTTGCCGTACAGATTCCATAGCGGCATTTCTGGCACACCGCTTCCTTATGGGTGACTTTCTTGGATAGGTGGGTTCTTTTGTATCAGAACCGCCATTGCTCATGTATCATTTATTGTATCTAGAATTTCCATCAACCAAAACTTGTGTTATTTCGACCTTAGAGTCGCGCTTGTAGTATTACGGTTTTCTGGTTGTTTTGAGTTTCTTTTGAGTTTGATCCTCGCCCTTTGGCGTTGTATATTATTATTGCTCGCGTGGTTGTGACCGTCGATTGACGAAGAGCTAGCTCCCGCTTGGGGATGCCTTTTATCATGTTATATATATTATTCTTGTTGTACCCCGTTCGGGGCCAGTTTTTATAAAGGAAACTCTGCCGAAATTTTTCAGGAAAAGTTACACATTTTTAAAATACATATTCGGCTTAGTTATTTGAAAACTTGGATTTTTGAAACACGATTTCTTTACTTCTAAAAACTAGTTTTCCTTATTTACGTTTAAATGGTTTTAGATTTCTGGGATTTTGGCTTACTTGGATCAGATGGAGTCCTATAGGCTTCATAGGGTTCAAGGGCCAGTCACGTGCTCTTTCGGGTCGTGACACATACTCTTGATAGGGAAGGAGTTTCCTATGCTACGATCGGTAAATCTCCTCTTATCACAAGGATTCTCCATATAGGATCAAGGTGATACCTCCTAAATCCTGAGTTATGGATATATGAGATAGATCTAATTGGATGTTAGGATTCTCACTAGTTGTAGTGAGATGGTATCAATCGATCCTGGGGAGAATCACTGAAATGGTTCCAGGGTGGTAAGGTCGACTGAATGTCAGTCACAGGCATTATCTTTACCCTCAGTGGAGAGACGGTATGTTGGAAGAGTTCCAAGCTAGATATCGTGACTTATTAGACGATTAAAGGCTAGATACATCGTTACCAAGGATGCTACCAAAGAAATAGTCTGGATGTACACGTGTTCATGAGATGAACTTCGTTCCTACCATTGTGTGACAATAGAGTTGTGGCTTATGCCTGGGAACCCCCGTCCCATCAGATATCCAGACACATTCTTTGGCAGTATCACCTAATCATGGAGATGGTTGATCTCCAGTGAGATCGAGATTAGGAGAGTAGACACAGAGGACAACAGTGCGGATCCACTCACAAAGGCCTATTTCCCAGTAGAGAATTTTATGGGATGGTTGAGTATGAGATACTTCAACCACAGCTGATTGTTGGGTATGCGATACCACAAAAGATGGCCCTAGTGCAAGTGGGAGATTGTTAGTTATATGTATGCCCTAGAGGCCATTACTGTACATACGATGTATACTGTAGTGGATGCTTGGACATATATAGGTAGGACTTTCTTGCTCGACATGATAGTATGCTATCTTGTTACACTTTATCTTAACATGTACTCTGATTGTCTCTATGTTACATGTTGATAAAGCCTTTAGGATGCGTACTTGACTACCAGGACTATGATGCTGATCATACTAATGGGGACAGTGTAGTCGCCAAGTACATCCTTCAAATGTTCCTAGTCGTAGGAGTACCAAGACAGGGCATCGATACTCCAGAGTAGACTAGTGTATGCGCTTCTTGACCCATATGATGGGCGATGGAAGATCCCATATCCATTGGTATTTGACATCCGAGAAGGTATACGGGTGCTCAGTGGAGACTGGGTATACTGGACGGACTCGCCGAGAACTCCCATATGGTATTATACCTCACGTTAGATGGCAGTTCTTTAGTGACACCGGTACAGGTTAGACTGTAGACCCGAGATCGTCATAAAGTCTTGTGTGATTCCTACTGTACTTTGATTTCCATCATAACACTTCCAAGAAGGCATGCAAAATGGTGGCTTTTGGGTACAGTCTCGAATCGCATGGAGGCAATGAGCGATAGGAGGGGTTTCGTCTCTCCCGGTATAGGGAGTTGATGTTGCGCTGTGTTCGATTGGCTATAACTGGAAATCCCTGGCCAGGGTTGCTGAGATTTACTGGTAAGTGTTATCAGTAGTTTCTCGAACTGTTATGGACCTCATATCAACACGACTTATCAAGCTACTGGGGTCTGACGTTTACCACCCCCAGACGAGATATGCGACATATCAGACAAAGAGACCGGACTGTACGGGAGTGTTACTGATTGGATTCGCAGGAGATAGTATAGGATTGCTTGTTGATCTCCTGATCGCTCAATACCTGGGTGGCTGTTACGTTTAGCTGACCGCTTGCAGCTTGTGGGTGTTTGATATGATCATCAGCTACTGCCGGCGTATTGATGATTCTTTAGAGTCCTACACAGAGGTTTCTTGGCTCAGGCAAAACGGAGTAGGAGAACATATGTGATATGTGCCGGATCGAGAACAATACGTGTATGTGATACCGTATTAGATTCTCGCGATATGAGATATCGGCCGGGTATATGTGATATAGCCGGGTCATTGGATCAAGTGTTGATTCGATGAACTGATACAGATTATATTAGTCGGTTATTTGTGAAATAGTCGGATTATCGGATCAAGTGTTGATTCGATAATTTAATGTATAATTATATATTTGATATATTAAATTACATTAACTAATATAAGCTCACTTAAAGATTGTTTTTCTCACTCGGGTAATACATTGATATATGTAATATATGTTAATTGTATTATTTTATTTTGTTACAATAAATATTGTATATGTGATATATAATATTGTAACATGTTATGGTTATAAATGCAACATGTTTTGTGGAGTTTAAATATGGTTAGGGTTTGGATTAGGGTTAAACTTTCATGAAGCTTTCAAGAAGCTTTGACTTTGACCTTGATATTTTGTGATATTTTGCATAGATATTTCTTTAACCCAACCCAACCCTTTACCCTAGTTAAATCTCTACAAGGGTTAAGTATTCTTTCTTAACCCATGGTTGCATTTCCAACCTCACATAAGTTTCATTATTCATCACAAAAGGGATATTCTTCTTCTTCTTCCTTGAGCTCTTGAAAAGCTTTCTAGCTTTTTCATATGTGATGAAAATGAGTGAGAAATTGAAAACAAATGAGAGCTAAATTCCTACTTCATCATCCTCATCTATTCTTTCCACTTAGATTAGGGTGTTTGCTTTGTTAATACTTGATTAGAAAAGCAAAAGCTTGGGCTTGAGTTTCTTCAAGGTAGATCATCTTTGTTATCGAAGATCGGAAGCAAGCTTGCATCTTTCTCTTCATGGAGCCTCTCTAGAGTCCGGGTACATGATGATCGCGGCGAAGGGACCTCAACACGGAGCTTTAGAAGTGAAGGAACGGACTACAAAGGTTGTAATCCCTAACTCTTAGAAGTAAAATTGTTTACTTGCTTTGTTTCGCCTAATCTCTAGTCTAAGATCTTGGTTAGGGTTGTTCGGCACATGAAAAATTTGATTTTGGTATGGTTGATGCCTTGTAGAACCTTGTGACAGTGCCTAGTAACCCTACAGTAGGAACCATGTTCATCTCATGAACAAGAAATATCCAGACAACCACTTTGGCAGGATCGTTGGTAGCGATGTATTCATCCTTTATCGTCTAGTTTGCCACGGTATCTAGCTTGGAGCCTTTCCAATATAACGTCCCTCCACAGAGGTTAAAGACAAAGCCTGAGACTAAATTTTTGTCGACCTTATCACTCTAAAATCTTGAATTGGTAAAGTACTCCCACTGGAGTTCACCGTTACCAAACACTAAGAACATTTCTTTAGTCCTTCTCAAGTATTTAAGAATGTTCTTCAAAGCTGTCCAGTGATTCTTTCAAGATCTGATTGATTCCTGATCACTACACCTACTTAGTCAGCTACATTCGGTCTAGTGCATAATATCGCATACATGATAGTGTTAGTTATATGTATGCCCTAGAGGCCATTATTGTACATGTGATGTATATTACAGTGGATGCTTGGATATGTATATATATATATATATATATATATATAGAACTTTCTTGCTCGACATGATAGTATGCTATCTGGTTGCTCTTTGTCTTAACATGTAGACTTGTATTGTGATACTGTCTTGCTCTCACATATTGATAAAGCCCTTAGGATGTGTACTTGACTACCAGGACTATGATGGAGATCATACTGGTGGGGCCAATGTTAGTCCACAAGTACATCCTATAATTGTTCCTAGTCGAGGGTGCATCGAGACAGGGCATCGATATTTCAGAGTAGACTAGCGTATACGCTTCTTGACCCATATGATGGGCGATGGATGATCCCGCATCCATTGGTATTTGACATCAAAGATGGTATACGGGTGTTCAGTAGAGACTGGGTACACTGAACGGACTCGCCGAGAACTCCTAGTTGGTATTATACCTATCGTCAGATAGCAGTTCTCTGGTGACACTGGTACAGTTAGTCTGTCGACCAGAGATCGTCATAGAGTCTTGTGTGATTCCCACTGTGCTTTGATTCTCGCCTTACCATGTTCAAGAGAACGTACAAAACGGTGGTTTTTGGGTACAGTCCTGAATCACATGGAGGCAATGAGCGATAGGAGGGGATTCGTCTCTCCCGATATTGGGGGTTGATGTTGCGCTGTGCTCGATTGGCTATAACAGGAAGTCCTTGGCCAGGGTTGATTCAGAGATCTACTGGTAAGTGTTATCAGTAGTTTCTCGACCCGTTATGAGCCTCACATCGTCACGACTTATTGGTTACTGGGGTCTGACGTTTACCACCACTATACTAAATATGCGACATATTAGACGAAGAGACCGGACTGTACGGTAGTGTTACTGGCATGCTTTACAGGAGTTAGAGCGGGCTTGCTTGTTGATCTTCTGATTGCTCAATACTCGGGTAGCCGTTACGTACAGCTAGTACGGTTGACGGCTTGTGGGTGCCTGATATGATCATCACCTACTGCCGGCGTATTGACGATCGAGTCTTTAGAGTCCTACACAGAGGTTTACTGGCTCAGGCAAAACGAAGTAGTAGCACATATGTGATATGTGCGGGACCGAGATTAATACGAGTATGTGATACCGTATTCTATTCTCGCAATTTGTACGTATTGGTCGGTTATATGTGATATAGCCGGGTTATCGAATCAAGTGTTGATTCGATAAGTTGATAAAAATAATATTAGTTGGTTATATGAGATATAGCTGGATTATTAAATCAAGTGTTGATTTAATGATTTAATGTATAATTATATATTTGATATATTAATTTATATTAACTAATATTAGCTCACTTAAGCATTTTTCTCTCACTTATGCATTTAATATATATGTGATATATATTAATTGTATTTCTTATTATGTCATGCTTGATGCCACATGCTACATGGGTGTATGAGACTTACACCATGCTAATGATAATGTAGGGTTTATTTATTTAGAGTAAATCAAAGATTAGATGGAAATTAGTCACATGGGTGAGCTTGGTGGAAGCTTGTAGAACCATTGACTTAGCCCACTAGTTTTGTCTTACACTAGATATTTATTAACCCAACCATTATCTAAACCCATGGTTAAGTCTCTACATGAGTTATATGAGATATTTCTCACCCATGGTTGCCATTCACTCTCTCATCCATTATTTGCTTCTTCTTATTCATCAAGAGCTTAGCTCTCTTGGTTTTTTATAGGAGAAGAAAAAGACTGAGAAAATTAATTCTAAAGTGAGTAAAAATCCTACTTTATCATCCTCTACTAGATTAGCCATTTAGTTTAGGGTGTTAGCTTCACTAATCCCTCATTAGTGAAGAGGTAGCTTGGGTTGGTGTCTCCTCGATGTAGATCATCTTCGGCCTCGAAGACCTCGTGCAAGCTTGTTCTTTTCATCTTGTGGAACCATTCAAGAGTCCAGAAGATCACTACTCAGAGCGAAGGGACTACTACACGGAGCTATTGAAGTGAAGGACCGGTCTACAAAGGTTGTATTCCATATTCACTTAGATGTAAAGTAGTTTACATGTTGTATTGTCTAAATCTCTAGTTAAGATTCTAGGGTTAGGATTGTTTAGCACGGCAATATTTTGAAAATGGCACGGACGATGCCTCCCAAAACCTTGCTGTCGTGCTAGGCAACCCTACAGTGGTATCAAAGTCAAGCCAGATAATTAGACGATATTTGTTAGATTACGAAACCGAAACTACTCCGAAACTTGAAACATTGAATTCTAGTTTCTGTCGATTTTTTAATGGTCTCTAAATTTTTTTAAGCAACTGCAGAATGTTACATGAGATGTAATAAGAACACCAGACCAATACCGAAACATTTAGAAAAATGTAAAAATAAATAAAATTAATTAATTGAATAATAAATTGTTAATTTAAATAGTTATTAAAACCAAATAAGATATTTTCATAAAAAGTATGTAAAAAAAATTTAATTAAATTTTAATATGTAACAATAATAAATTTTAAGGGTTTTAATGTGAAATTTAGCTTCATTTTAATTAAAATAGTGTTATGCAATAACATAGGTAGTGAGGGGTCGTTATGTAAAAATTTTTTTAGGAAATTAAGCATATTTGGATTATTAAGGGTATAAGTAGAAAAAGAGGTTAAATAAGGTTTTTTGTTCAGAAATTATTCACAAGATAAATAAATTGGGATGATGATACCTTGACACCTCATTCTTTCATGCACAACACACACACAACACCTCCTCCTTGCATGAAGATGGCACCCTTTGGTCTTTGACACCTCCTCCTACACCTCACCCTTCCCTCTTCTCATATATATATTATGTTCAGATCATTTAACAAATTTAAAATCAGGAAAATTAAAAGAAAGAAAAAGGAAAACTAAAGCAAACAAGGAAGAACAAGAGAAAGGAGAAGAAAAGAGTTAAGTCTAGGATTTCCTCACCGTCAAGCTAAGAGCTAGAAGCTATAGGTTTGGGTGTCTTGGAGGGAGATTTTCAATCATCCTCAGTTGCTAAAAAATTCCTAACTCAGTAGAATTAATTATGGATTTGGTTTAAGTTTGAAATCAAAGGTCTATAATATCGTATTTAGGAAAAACTAAGCTATGTTGAATCTGCTATAATTTAGATAAAAACAAACTTAACCAAACAGTGCTTTAATGTTGTATATTGGACCTAGAACAAACCATAGAAGCACGAACCTAGGAGCTCGGATTTTGGCCGGCGAGGTATAGGCAAAATCCGGCGTCACCGGATTTGTAGGGAGGTATGGTGATTTGGGTTGTTGGGTAGGTCTCTGTATAGGTGTTTGGTTATTTTGGTATTATTTAATCATGTTACTTTAACTGTATATAAAATCTGGAAACTAATATCGGAAAAAGAGATAAAAATTCTAAAATACGACACGGGTAAAATGTAACGCGTTCTGTTTTCTGTCGCGATGCAGCGTTAGGTTAAATTTCAGTGAGGTTGAGTGTTAGATCGTTTGCAATAGTCGTACGTAGTGTAATTAGCATGTACAACTTGTGTTTTCTTGATTTTTGCCGTATCGGAATGTAGTCGTTTTCTTATACAAGTTAATTAAATGTTAGATTTGAGTGCGGGAACTTTGGAGGCCGCAAGGAAAGGAAAAAGATTGGCGATTCCTGAGTAGTACGACGTATTTCGGTGAGTAGACTAAACATCTACCGGAGGATTGTGTAAAGATGGCGTGATACGCCCGTAGTTTTACTCAAATGCAAAGATTTAACTTTTGTATGTTAAATTGATAGTATACATTCATATATATACATTTAAATCGCTATGTCAATAATGGTTAGAACACTACACAATTATCGACGAGTTATGCTGCACATGCACTTATTTTACATGTTACACTACACCTCGTCGATATTGCCATGTCACTTTTACACCTAGCGGTTATCTTGTTAAAAATAATTCCTATCATACCTTAATCACCAATAACATTATTAAATTGCATCAATGATATCATGTATAGTATTCGAGTATTCTAAGATGATATAAAAAGTACTTATATTATGGAGGATTTATAGTTTTGAGCTTTCCTATACTATTGCATAAATCCAGTGATTGTTCATGATTGATGTGACATGTCCACCATGAGATGTTTTTATGATTTGGTTTTGTCACGACCCGAAAGTACGGAACGTGACCGGCACTTAGATTATGAAGCGTCTAGAGGTGCAACGTAACCTAAGTAAGCCGAAGCCCAGAAATCTAAACCATAAAAGAAGAAGTAAAGGAAAACATGTAGAAAGCAAGTTTAAAAGCATCATCCAATTTTCTCAAAAATTTCGGCAGAGTCTCCTTTGTAAAAACTGGCCCCAAACGGGTACAACAAGTATAATATACACAAACAATAAAAAGCATCCCCAAACGGGAGCTAGCTCTACGCCAAAAGGCTGAAACAACCACACAGATGCACAATAGTATACAACGCCAAAGGGCGAGGCTCAAAACTCAAAAGAAAACAAAACCACAAGATATCATAATAATACAAGCGCGACTCTAAGGTCGAAATAAACAACTGATCTAGGAAACTATCAAGTAATACAAGTTTGGTTGATGGAGCTTACTAGATACAAATGAAATAATAAAAGTACAACGGCGGTTCAGATACAAATGAACCAACCTACCGTGCAAATCACCCTAAATGAATAGATGTGCCAGCAAGCTGCCAGGAAAACCTGTACATCGAACCTGTAATAAAATTTGGCATAACGGGGTGAGTTGCCAACTTGTGAGTAGAAGATATCTGCGAAAAGAAATCGAATGCACGACGCTATCCTAGGTCATAATAATATACTAATATACTACTAGTCATCAAGTAAGACAGGATAATAAGCTACGTGTAAGTGCAAAGCTCCGTGCTCGTGTCAGTGCCTCATATAGTACTATGTCATGTGAATGTGTATGCATGCACCATGAATCTAAAATAACCAATCCTGAAATCTAGATATATCTGTATAAGAAATCTTTAGCTTTTATCATGGTAAAATGTGTATAGAAATCTGAAATATCAACGATGAAATCCATGGAAATCCGTGTCAAGCATCGACACAAAACATGTAAATCTCAAGTCTCAATACCTCATAATCTCAATATCTCATAGTCTCAATATCTCGGGCTCCGTCAGTCCGGATCGGCCCATATCATCAAATCTCACGACAACGGTCGGTATCCTCCGGATATCCGCCGCGCCAGACATCACCGGTAGGTAGTCCTCCCCTGCCAGGCTCATCGTCTACAACTCGATCTTCTTGCCCCGGGGTACCATACCGGGCCCACCATGTATCCGAGACGGTTCATCCACTCCTCGAATCGGGTCTCGAAATCCAACAGAAAACATGAAATCTCATGGTGGACGACACATACATCACGAGAAAACCGCATCTTATGTTTTAAAAAGAGAGGTGGAGAGAGAGAAGTTTTTTATATATTCTTGCGGTCTTCCCCAAAAATCCAGAAATCTCATAGAAATCCAAAATCCCAAAATCATGAGTAAGTATATGATAAGTGTCGGCATATGCCCCATAATACTGCATGATAACATGAAAATGCGAATGCATGAAATGTCTAAGTAATAAATACCATGTCTATACTAACACCAGAGAGTAATCACAATATTATATCGATCTAGTTGTTAGCTGATTCTATCAATAAAAGATAATATGATCTAAAGTGTACGTGACATAGCAATTACCGATGATGATGTGTGTGAGCCGGCAAATAAGTGTGCGTGGAATATGCGCATCATCGGTAATGGTGCTGGTGTCCTAACAGGTAGAGTTTTATACTGATTATGGAAAAATATGAATGAACATGCAACATTATGATTACGGATGAATGTAAAGACGGATGTGTAATAACCACTTATTTGATAAACAAGTATAACTACAACTATATGTCTCGAGCCTAAACTAGTGTCCATTTAACCTCCTAAGGAACTAAACCTAAGTAACTAACTAATAAGAATTAAGAGTCCACCTATGGTCTGAATCCATATCTCTAATAGTCGGCGATCCAGCCTCAATGGCATCACGTACGTAGTACGGCTTTCTCGAATCAAGAGTGCGAATCAATCATCATATCTATGTCTCGTACGGTAAAATCCATCGTATGGCATCCCAATATCGGGGTACGGGTCAAGTATCACCTACGTGTCTCATCATTCGTATAATATCATCATCAAATAATATCATGATCGAGATACTGTACTGTAATCGCATACATCAATCATATATCATTGCCAGCATAAACATACATTGTTAAGTTATCCTCAGAAGTATCATGTCACACGTATCATATTATGATTAGGTCACACTTATATCATATCGGAATCAAGTCACATCTATATGATATCGTAATCAAGTCACACATATATGATATCGAAATCAAGTCACACCTATATGATGTCGTAATCAAGTCACACATATATCATATCAGAATTTCTGGCATAGGTTACGGTCCGGGTTCTATTTTAGAGTCCCATGTACTTCAATATCATCACCACCCTTTATTATTGTTCATGTATACTAACCATTATCTCATTTTCTAATGATCCGCTAACCGCATAACATGACTGTATAGCCAAGAATCACGGCATCAGCCCAGTTATATTGTTTCATCCCTGTGTATCATATCACAACCTTGTATCACATATACGTATTGTGTATATATATATATACCTACACCTAGTCCTATATACACACACACACACACACACACACACACACACACACACACACGTATACACCACGTCGAGTCTCAGTGTGTGCGTGTGTGTGAGTCTACCTGAAACCTACGAATCTCTTCCAAGGTATTTATCCTCTTGTATGGTCTTTCTAATCAGTCTAGTCCAACCTAGGGTCATCACTAGGGTCCTACTCATCAAGAATCTTAGGTCACTTCTGGCTTCCTAATGACAATAAGTACTATCCCTATTCTACATTTGCGGGGGTGCTAAAGCCATCCACCCGACTTCCTCCCGTAGATATACATCTACTCACCTGGTCCTTGTCTGCCGAAAATGATGTCGCCATCCTCTTCTTCATCGCCCGCTGTCCACGTGAGGGGTACCTATACGCAAACATATATATAGTATCGTAAACTGAATCACGGACAAAAGTCAAAACGACGCACGGAACGCGCATAAGTTAAAACCTATGTCCCGCTCATGCAAAAGAACCAAATATCGCTCGATGTCGGCGTACAAACGCCGATTGATCGAGATAAACATCAGCAAACAACTTGTAGTGTAAAAACTCATTACTTATAATATAAAATATGATTTAATCCATCGAAACCCTAAAAATCGATCAAATCATCCGATTCCGTAAAACCTGAAAACACCAATTTACCGTTTTACTACAAAACTTGATATTTAAAACAAACTAATGGTCATAATATTCATTAATTAGCATAACTAGACTATATAAACCATCACTATTTTTTTAACACCCTAATTTATATTAGTTTGAAAATTCTAGTTTGCAAACTTACCCGATTTCGATACTTTTAAGGAAAATTTCACAATATCACATCTAAACTGGATTTTGCATGAATTAATGTATTAAACTACAATTCATGATGATAATGATATAATGAAACCATAAATTATATTTTAAATTTCATTTATTTAAGAATTTCCAAAATCTAGTTAGAAAAATCGCATTTTTATTAGTATTTTTCAATTATCAATAGAAACTAGTAACCAATTTAAGTTTTTCATTCCACTAACAAGTTAATATCCTCTTTAAAACCACAATCTAGTGTTACAAACATTAATTGGAATTTTATCTCACCAATAAATACAACTTATAGAAATCTAGTTTGCAAAAATACTTAATTTAAACAAATTGGCATGAACAAATTATAATTCAACAACCATGCAAGATTTTCCACTTCTAAAAATGTTAAACTAGTTATTATAACCCTACTTAATTAATAAAAACCATAACTTAATTTTATAACCCTAACTTGAATTTTTAAAACTTGAAGATAGAATTAATTTATTAATTCTAATTATGCTAGAATGAAACATTAAATAACAATAAATCAAAAGACTGAGATTTATACCTCCACGACCTGAAATCCAAACATGAAAATAAGCCTCCAAAATAATGGTTTCCATCTCCAAGATCCATGCTAAATAGGTTAAAGAATATTGGGTAAAGATTGAATATGGATTTTGGGGTTTATTTTGGAATTTTTGATGGAATTTGATGATTTTTTAATACAAAGAGAAGTGGGGAAATTTTGGGGGCAGCCAAGATGAGGGCCGGCCATGTGAGGAGGAGGGAGAGGAGAGTGAGAAAAGTCAAGAGAAGTGTAGAAGGTTTCACTAAAATATCATACAATTTAGTCTTTTCATGAATTTATTTAAAAATTCTTTATTTTCTTCACTCCATTTGACCTAGAATGGTCTAGAACCATCGTAAAATTTTGAAAATAAATTTTGCATGAAACACACTTGATTCTAAGATGCAATGGTTCATTTTTGCAAATTAAACTCATTCAAATTTGTAATTTACACTAATTTAGTGTATAAATAAAGCTTATGTTAATATTTAAAATAACTAATTTAGTAAAAATATTTAATTAAAATAAAAATTTATAAGTGACTAAATAAACACCATTTAGTAGTAATAACATAATTAAAATAGGTATTTTTAAATTTATAGTGAAAAATAATTACGGCTTAGTTTTACGAAAAATACATTTTACTTTACCGAAAATCAAAAATTCACTTAAAGAATTTTATTTATTTATTTATTTATTTTAAAACGTTACAGGTTTTTATTCCGAACCGAGTTGGGGGTCATACGGTTGTGGATTTATAAGTTATCCAGACTGAGTTGGGAGGCATACAGTTGGATAGATGGTGGACTCGGTCGAGACCGAGGGGCAGGATAGCCGCATGATAGGCGGGGAGCCTAACGAGGATACTCGATACCGGAGATAGTTGTGAAACACGGCAGATATTTATATGATATCGACCGGTGTTATTGATTACAGGATCGTTCGAGGAACGATGCCTGAGAGAATAGAAGATTTGTGTCGATGATGGACACGGAAGATGAACTTTATTTGGAAATAAATGATGAGATTTCAGTTTTGGTTATGTGATTAGTAGTACGGATTCATGTTTTCCACATGTTATCATGCATCATAATTATCCTTACTACAGTTACTTATAATTCGTCATATTTACATTATCAACCGTTATATGTTAGTTTTATTCACTGAGTTGGCAACTCACCCCCGTTGTGCCACAGTTCCTTGTAGGAGTAGAGTGGATGGTTAGCAGTAGTGCAGATCCACTTTTTCAGCTTTTATCGCATCTTTTGATAGGTGGGTTACATATGTAGTAACCTTCTCTTTTGGTATTGTATTTTGGATCTAGAAAATCTCCATCAGACTTTGTATTATGACTTAGAATGAGAGATGGTTATATGTATATTATTTGACAGGTGAGATCGTTGTTATGTTATAAGATATTTCTTTTATTTATGTCTGGGATTCTTATTGATATCCTATATACTGGGTATTTATTTCCGCTGTTGATATTGTTGATCCCAACTAGGGATGCAACCAAACTCAACACTTTATAATTGTTTTTATTATGAATTCCCTACCGAGTTACTGTTAAGATCTTAATTACATAAAACTGTGACTTTTACTTAAAAATTAAATTTTTATAAAAATTCCGCAAAAAGGATTTGATCTTGGTTTTTTCGGCTTACTCGGGTTGTGTAAATATTTTTAGATATTATACAATCTAAGTGCCGGCCACATCCAAACTTTGGGTCGTGACAAATACGAACGCCATCGACCTGATTTGACCCGGCGAGAAGCTCAAAAATTCTGAGCTGGCCGGCCTCATTACATTATTTCGGGTTCGTTTTGGTTTGGTGTTCTAGTCTCTGGGTTTTAGTGTTTCAGGTGTTGCTTGTTTTTTCTAAAATTGCATGAGATGTTAATTTTCTATAAAGGTAATTCGCAGTGTTTCGTAGTCGTAATTCTAACTTTATTTCGAGTTATTTAGACGGCGTTAAAAAGGTTGAACGGATATCAAATACCCACTTTAACCCTCGCTGGAAATTTTCGAAGAGTTGGATTTTTCCAAGTTAAAGAACATTCAAAAATCATGTAAGTGATGCAATGGACCCTCTAGAAGAACGAAGCCCTAACTTGATTCTATGACCGTAAGAACCGCCGCCAAACCCTTGGGTTTGCGGTAGTTCCACGGCACCATAGGTGAGGCAAGGGTTGTCTCTTCTACGGTTGGTCCATAGGTACCGTGGCATGTTCTGAGTATTTTTAAATTATGCTCAAGTGTTGAGCTTTTTGGGAAATTTTGGGTATTTGTTGATTCGATCGGAATGTTTAACATCGTCTAGCTATTTTTGGAATGTGATACAATATTTGGAATTCATATTGTTAGGCATGAAATCCGAAGTATGTGATATTTCGGGTTTATGATGTCTAAGGTGATTGTGGATTCCAAATGCTGTAGTTTGACATTTTCTTTTCTGCGACCGTAAGTGTAATATGTGGTGCATCGCCGGTTTCATTGCGATATGTCAACGACAATTAGGATACGCATGTTTACTTACGTTGATGACATGTGATGTTATGTGTTGCTAGGATATGTTATATTGGATCGTCGTGTTTTGAATAGCCGGGTTTTTTTTATGTGAGATGAGAGTTTTTCATTTTCATTCATGTAAAAACTTGTATGTAATATTCTTTTATTGGGGCACTTCTGGGTTGAGGATGATGTCACCATCGATATATATTATTTATTTTTCCGCATTAGGATAGACCCAAGGTGGGGAGCACAAGTAACCGGGTTCTAGGGTCCAGTGGGAGACCATCTCGAGGAGTCGAGACCGGGTCTCCTAACTCTAGAATTGGTAGGGTTGCTTGTCGCCCTCGTAGGGGTCTAGGCATGTGGGTTTGTCTATTCATCGCAACTGTGGAATCCGTGTTTTATACCGGCCTAATTTAAAATACGGAATTTCTGGTATATCCAATATTTCATATGTTATCTTCTGCTGCTGATATTCTGTGATGTGATCACTTTATATGCGTGAGACGAATGCTTTGTTATTATGTATATGATATATAATAAACATTGCTTATGTTTTGCACCAGTGCTGTGTTAGTTATATGTATGCCCTAGAGGCTATTACTGTACATGTGATGTATATTGTAGTGGATACTTGGACATATATAGGGAGGACTTTCTTGCTCGACATGATAGTATGCTATCTGGTTGCACTTTATCTTAACATATACACTTATTGTCTCTCTATTACATGTTGATAAAGCCCTTAGGATGAGTACTTGACTACCGGGATTATGATGTGGATCATAGTAGTGGGACAGAAGTAGTCGGTGTTGGGTCCCGGCAGCACCCCGGCCGTCAAAACACGGCTAAAATGCAGAACAAAAAGTTTCTAAACTGGCGCTTCTGCTACCCGAATTCGGATCGACCTTAAACCCAAAACTAGCTAACTAATAAGAGGTTAGTGTAACATCTTAGGACGTGTTTAGTGGCTAAGTATATTTATATAAAGGGTTTTTAATAAAAAGTTTACCAAATTGAGTTTCAAATATTTTTCCAAATTTAATAAATATTTTTCTAGAATTTTCCTAGGCTTACACACTCATGTGCATGTAAACTAGGGTTTAAAATGGGGTTATACCATGATTAGCAACCATGGTGGGCTTAATAATGGGGATTAAGTCTTTTGGGTTTATATTAAGTTGCTTAGTTAATTGTTGTGTTGTTTGAATTTGAAATTTTATTGGGGTGTTGACTTGGTGAGAGAGAGAGTGTGTGTGTGCATTATGGGGTATGATGGCCTTTGCCATGCCTCATTAAATGAAGAGAGAGAGTGGAGGGGTTGACATTGGGTGTTATCTTTTCTTTTCCCCTCATTCTTGTGCTCTTTTTCTCTCAACCTCTCACTCATACACTTACACACACACCCTCACAGCACTCACAGCAGCAGCAGCAGAAGACACAGCAGCAGCAGCAGCATTAAACTCAGCAGCAGCAGCTCCAGCTTCAGCAACAGCAGCTCAGGCAATAGCAGCAGCAGCTACAGGCAGCAGGAGCAGCTCCAGGCAACAGCAACAGCACCCCAGCAGCTCCATCCCCTCTTCTTCTTTTCCTTCAACTTGCTTGTGAGATTCCTTAAGGGTATAATCTCTAAACTTATTCCTACTTTCGCTTAAATTGTGTAGTTAGCTTCGATTAGCGATAGTTATGTGTTTTTAGTGCTTTATGTGGTGATTAGTGGGAACTTTGAGCAAGTGAAGTGTGTTTTGGTCAAACTAAGTTGATTAAGTGTTGTTAGGGCCATATTAACTTAGCTTAGCCCCCAATTTCACTAAAATACCACCAGATATCTGTTTGATGCAAAATTCATCGTTTTTATGCAAATTTTAGCTTTGTGAAATCTGCTAATGACCCAGTGAGTTCAGAATAAATCTGGGTTAACTGCAGTATAGTTGTAGGGTGTTGATCCCATGTGTAGAACACGACCCTCATTCTCCTTGTTTAGGCCGTCGGAATATTAGTTCTGGCCGCAAATTGCGTCCAGATGGGGGGGCATGGGTTTGGGTTTTGGCTATGTAGGTGTCTGCTACTATCCTTAGACTCATGGCATGTGCAATTTTATTTAATTCTTGCTGTAGGAAAATCTGGAGCTAAATACCTGTTTCTCGTATTTTTGAACCTTCGCGACACGGGTGATACATGTGTGGGTTTGGGGTTTCTGCGTATCGCGACGCGTCGGGGTAGTTTCAGGCGCGTAATCACACGTTTTAGCGTATCGCGCACACGCGCTCTTGGCTCGCGACTCGGGTTTCTAGTTTGACGTTAACGTTGCATTTTGTGGATTTGAGCTTATGTGTGATATTCTGTGAAATTCCAGGTTCGCAGGCAGGTACGTCTGACGCCGCCAAGAAGGGAAAGCAAGTGGTCGGCTACATGTAGCACGCGACCAGGTGAGTAGATTTAACATCTACGGTGATATCGCCCGCATGGCATTCTACGTCAGGGCAGATAGGACCTTATAGCTACATTTACATACATTGACTGTTCATGACTACTATTCAGTGCATATTGCATTCCCTGCTATACGTATATAAACTAGAATTGATAAAACACCGCACCAATACTAACGGTACAAGTTGCACGAGCACTATCCTGCATGTTATACACACACACCGTTAGAATTGCCATGACACTCACATTGTAGAATTTCCATGATATTCATACTTGATGCATATATCACATCGGATCATTATACTGTACCTCATCTTTTATGTGACTTGACATGATATTCATACTTGATGCATATATCACATCAGATCATTATACTGTTGCTCATCTTTTATGTGACTTGACATGATATTCATACTTGATGCATATATCACATTGGATCATTATACTGTAGCTCATCTTTATGTGACTTGATATGATATTCATACTTGGTGCATATATCGCATCGCATTGATTTGTATTTGGGTTGGATTACATGTGATTTCTGCATTTGGGAACTGTGGCTATTTCAAAGAGAATATGTAATTATTTAAAAACCCGGTTTCCCTTGATATGATATTTCGGTGCGTCCACCATGTGCTTTCTCAATGCTAGAGTGGTATATGTGAACCCGAATCGAGGAGCTGGATGAGGCCGATTACGAGTACATGGTGGACCCGGTACGGTACCCCAGGGAGGGAACGGTTTTGCTGTGCTGTAGACGGTGAGCCTGGCAGAGGGACTACTACCTACCGGTGATTGGTTGGACCTGGCGGTTATCCGGAGGATACTGACCAGAGTCGATAGATGGATGCGGGATAATCCGTACTGCCGAGGCCGAGGGCCGATACCGCAGACGGAGCCCGTGGACTGATTCGGACTGATGGATGCCCGATGGATGAGGATTTGTGTGTCGATGCTGGACACGAGTATTTATGATATTTGGGTGCCGATGTTGGGCACTCGTGACTCTCAGAGATTTATAGGGTTGGAGGGCCGATGAGAGTGCCGGCGCCTGAGCTATTTGGGGATTTGGGTGCATTGATAGACACCGACTATATATATTCCATGTTGACATTCCGTGTAGATGTTGTATCTCCCATGCTCAGCATTCATTATCGTATCGCATCCTGTAGTTACATTACCTGATAGGGCACTTGTATGATTATTGCACATACTGCTTATCACGCATTGATATCATCTGTTGACATATGATAGAGTAGCGCAGTACGTGCATACTCGTGATTACCTTTATATGTTATCTACTACTCACAAGTTGGCAACTCACCCCCGTTGTGCTACAGTGCTTGCATATTGCCCTTTGGAGTAGTCGTGGCTGGCTGTTTCCGCATCTTCTGACACGGATACCACTACTGAGGCGTGTTAGCCCTTTTTGCTATTAGGTGGGTTTTGTTCGGCATCTGTTTACTTTTCAGTTGTATATTGATGTATCTAGTATTCTCCATCTACCTTCATGTATTGACTTAGAAACAGTTGTGAGGACGATGTATGTTATTTTGTACTCTGGTGTCGAGCTCGTTGTGAGCCAGCTTATTTTTACAGTTCTATATTTCTTGTTGTCATCATTTTATTTGTTATTCAATCGTACATTATCATTGTGATGCCCTATTTATTCCACATGTCATTTTACTTACATCCTGTCTTTTACCCGCTTTACGGGACAAATTTTTATAAAGGAAATGTTGCCAAACTATTAAATAACAATTGAACTTAAAAAGGATTTCTACTAAATTAACTAAAGTTTTCTAAACATTTATAACTGTTTTTACAAAAATGTTTTAAACACTCTATATTTAATGGTTTTGATTTCTGGGTTTCGGCTTACTTAGCCGCGTTACGCCTGTAGACGTTACGTGGTTAAGTGCCGGTCACGGGCCAAACTATCAGGGCATGACAGTTAGAATCGTTATACCGAGTTGATCCGTGTCCTTCGGTCTTCATTCCAAGCTCCTAGCGGTTCCTTGATGTGGTTTGGTCGCCGGTCTTCCTCCATCTCCGATGATCCACCCGAGGGATGTAACTCCGGCTCTAGCTCCACGATATGATGCTTATGGAGAAACTACAGTCTCTAGGATGCTACCCTAGAGAGCCTAGGATGTAGTGTGAATGTTTCTTAGTGTTAGCTATCTAAAAAACTTGAAGGTGGAAGCAAAGCATGAAAGCTAGTGGAGGTGAAACACAAATGGTGAAGGAGGATCTCAAGAAGAAAAATAATGAACAAAACTTTCATGCTTCAAAATGAGCTTCACTTAGAAAGAGAAAATAGCATGCAAGGTTTTGTAAAATGCATTTTTTCAATTTTAAAATCCTACCAAACTTGAATAGTGAACACAAATGAATTAACAATTCATTTGTGTGCACTATTGCAAGCATGGTTGTCTCCACACCTTATCCTGCTAATATCCACCTCATTTACCATTTTAATAAAATGGTCAAATTAAGAAATGAGGTGGCACCTTCTAGAATGTTATCCGATAAAAAATACGGATTATATTCAACTGTAAATATATCTGCATTCGTACCGAAATACGAATACCCAGAAAGATAGCCTAACACAAAGAATATAATACTAGAATATACGTACCGAAATACATATATGTAAATTATTAAATCAATACCTGATTTAATAATCCGGCTCAAACCCGAGTCGGCTAGTACTATCAATTGTCCGATCGAAAGTCCTGGTACAAAGTACACCAATCAATCGAAACCCTGCACGTATCCAATACGGCTACTACATCATTTCTGCAGAACCAGGGAAACCCTCTATGTGAGAATCTAAATACTCGTCAATATGCTGGCAGTGGGTTTAACCACAAGCACGTCAATGGCACTAGCTACATGTAACGACTACCCAGGTATTGAGCGAAAGGGAGGCCGACGAGAAAACTCATGCAGAACCCCTATTGAGCCTGATAGTGACAATATCCGTATAGTCCGGTCTGTTCGTCTAAGAGTATCGCATATCAACTCTAGGGGGGTGGATAAAGTCAGACCCCAACAACGCGATATTTAGTGTCGGTATGAAACCCATCACCTCCTAAGAAACTATCGATCCTGGATCGATAATTCTCATCCACCGTGGTCACGGATTTATGGTGATGGCCATCCGTACACAACGTGACATCAACCCCCAATACCGGGGGAGACGAATCCCCGACGATCCGATCACTGCCTCCATGTGCCTTGGGACTGTACCCAACTAAAACCTGTTTGCACGACTCATTTGAGCCGTGGTAGGGTAGTAATCAAAGCACATTGGGAACTTACACGAGACAAATGACGATCTCAGGTCAACAGACTAACCTGTACACATGTCACCTAGGAACTGCTATCTGACAATAGGTATAATACCAACTAGCAGGTTCCTGGCGAGTCCATCCAGTGTACTCATAACCCAATGAGCACCTGTATACTATCTTAGGTGAACAAACTAACACCAATGGCTTGTGAGACCTGGCCATCGCCCCTCGTCGGTGTCTCGATCGGTATACACTAGTCTGCACTGGAGTATCGATGCCCGATCTCGATACTCCTACGACTAGGGATATTTAAGGATGTGCTTATGGACCCCAGCTCCCACATATATGATCGCCATCATAATGCTGGCAGTCAAGGAAGAATCCTATGGGCTCTATTAACACGTAAATGATGATAAAGACAAACCAGATAGCATACTATCATCTTGAGTAAGACTGTTCTATCGGTATAGTTACTCACTCAATCATCATAATCACAAGTCCGCGACTATGATAATTGCCTTGAGGGCACTATAGCCAACAATCTCCCACTTGCACTTAAGACCAATTATTGCGATGTCGCATACTCACAGCCCGTGTGATACCGAACACCCAACTTCTCTACTAATCAGTTTCGCAAAGCCCGTTTGTGAAAATGATTGCGTTCGAGAAATAGCCTCAGTGAGTGGATCCGCTCCAATGTTTCTTTCTTTATCTCTCTTAATCTCAACTTCGCGGAGAAAACTATCTCCCGAAATGAGCAATACTTGTCTTAGAATTTGTCTGGATATCTGATGGGACCCAGTTCACAAATGAACTCCAAATCCAGCAAACTACTTAGACTGTATTGTCCACTGAATTTAATCAGTATCCTGTGCCATGCCTTTCCTCAGTATCCTCTTGGACCACCTGTCCAACATACTGTCCCTTAAAAGAGGGAAAAACTATAACTCTGACAGTCACTTTATCATCCAGGTCACCTTGGAAGCCTGAAATGATAACCGTCTCCTGATGGAGGCTGCCGTTACCATATCCCAAGAACATTCACTTATGTTCATAAACTGCTTCCCAATGTTTCTCCAGGATTGGATTAATATATGTTTATTGCAGCTAGTGCAAAAACAATATCTGGTGTGGTACTTGACATTTCATAATTAACTCAATTGCCTAAGCAAGTGATATGCTAATCATGTAGAACCCTCTCCCTTTTAGTCTGTAAGACAACTTTAGAGAGGTTGACTCCATCACCTGCAGGTAGACCACCATGCCAGGAGTCGTCCATTTAATGTCAAAGAACCCAAACTGGGATACTTCCTAAATCTAGATCTAAAAATATAGATCTAGTATCCAGAATACCTGATATTATATCCATATCCTATGTGGAGAAACAACTTTGTGACAACCACAGTATAACCGATCGTAGTATAGGAATATATCTTCCTATCAAGTGCATGTCATCCCAATACCTGGACACCACTCTCTACTACCTTCTTAGCAGATCCATCTCCTATTCTGATGAAGTCAAAGCCTATGACTGTTACATCAAAAATAGATGATCTATTTCCGCTATACCTGCTTTATTCTATAAATAGACACAAGCTACTTGCCTACTATGCTTCCGCTGCTCCCACTGACTACAACAACCCTCTGGCAGAGTCATATACACGTGCACCTCTAAAGCTAGTTTAGAATGACGGTATACTCATCCTCCCGCCGGGTCTTATAGTCTAGAACAGCAGCAATGGCAAGTCTGGGTAAACAAGAACCTCCCTGTCACTGTCTCTAAGAAGACCGAAGTACCTCTCGGGTACCTGAGGTTACCAACCAAAATCTGCGGAGTGGCTAATGGAACGTTGAAAATAATTGGATCCTCAGGTTCTATTAAATCATCAGTAATCGTTTGTCATTCTGGAATCATTCCAGTTCTATCATACTCCTACTTTTGTTTTTCTGAAAAAATCCATTTTACTAAAACTGTGGCGAGTCAAGAACAATATAAATATTGATCTTCCTGATGGTAGAAAGTTAACCCTCGTCAAAGCACGGGATAACCCACAAACTGCCATTACTGAAACGTGCCTTGAGTTTATCCGGATTCTGGTTTTAAGCATTAGCCGGACAATTCCCTATACCTTAACATCGTCAAGATATAAATTGATTCTATATACATATGATATAGAAACAAAAGCACTAATTTAATTGGAACCAGATTCAAAACAAGCAGCTGTCTTTAGTGCATATCAATCAAATGGAATAAGGTCAATCAACATTACTCATGTAGGAGTGCATCCATATATGAGTAATCTGAAAGAGAAGCAAGTTCTCAAAACCATTACTATTAACTGAATTCCAAACACAAGTATCTACATCTTCGACTTTATCGAAGAATCCTGATACTTACAACAAATGGTTCTCTACTTTATTCTTATACCTATAACTTCTCAATATCTGGACTTTGCATTTCATCGAAATACTTGTCCAGAACTGGAGAAGTCACAAGTAAACAGAATATAGTATGAGTACCAACCCCATTGCCCTAACGGAAACTGGACAACATACAATACTTTGTATAGGTCCCCTGAGTCCAATAACTCAAACTCTGTGCGTCGTAGGTTGAAAAACTGTACTTTGGTTAAGAAGAGTTACACCGCTGTTGAATGCACCTTACCTAATCACCAACTGATATAGGTAAATGTCACAGACATAATATCAAGAAGTTATATCTCACTTTATAAAATAAATGTACAGATATATCAGTTTGAAATTGGTGCATAACAACGGATATTCAAAACCAAATATTTGCCATCTGTCAAAATCCAGATGATTTCCTCAAATATCACCAATTGCAACGAATTCCGATATAATGAGGTTCTAATCATCCAATTCCCAATATCTTACTCTCACTCACCATCTGCAATAACATGCAGATGTGAGAAACTGATCTGGTAAATACATACCCTGGAGTTAGATTCCAACTGGGAAAATAGTTATCAATTAACATCGCACAGTGAAACTGAAACATGAAAATGTTTCGAAGGGGTTTAAATGGTGTTGGATATAGTGCCCTCAGAGTCAATTATTGGATCACAGGCACGTGATTGCAATGATTAAGGGAGGACCTATACCGGTAGGATAGTCTTACTTAAGATGATAGTATGCTATCTGGTTTATCTTTATCATCGTGCACTGCTTAGGTGACCTGACAGGTCACTATTACACGTTGATAGAGCCCTTAGGATTCTTGCATGACTGCCAGCAGTATGATAGCGATCATATACATGGGAGCTGGGGTCTATAAGCACATCCTTAAAGTGGTCCCTAGTCGTGGGAGTTTCGAGACTGGGCATCGATACTCCATTAGTAGACTAGTGTATACAGTCGAGACCCCGACGAGGGGCGGTGGCCGGTCTCACAAGACATTGGTGTCAGTTGGTTCACCTAAGATGTATACAGGTGCTCATTGGGTTATGAGTACACCGGACAGGATTCGCCGGGAACATGCTAGTTAGTATTATACCTGACGTCAGATAGAAGTTCCCTGGTGACATATGTACAGGTTAGTTCATCGACCTCAGATCGTCATTTTTCTCGTGTGAGTTCCTACTGTACTTTGATTACTACCCTACCACGGCTCAAAGGAGTCGTGCAAGCAGGTTTTAGTTGGGTACAGTCCCGAGCCACAAGGAGGCAGTGAGCCGATCGGCAGGGGTTTCGTTTCTCCCGGTATCGGGGGTAAGATCGCGCTGTGTCTAGGAGAGCCATTACACGAAGTGCTTGGCCAAAGCAGGAGATTTACTGGTAGATATTCCAGTAGTATCTCAGGGTGTTCTGGGATACACTTCGACACGACTTGTACCGCTTTTAGGGGTCTGACTTTTACCAACCCCCTAGGCCCGCCATGCGATATTCATAGACGAACGAACCGGACTGTACGGATATTGTCACTGACAGGCTCAGTAGGGTGTCAGGATGAGTTCGCTCATCGACATCCCTTTTGGTCAATACCTGGTAGCCCGTTACGTACAGCTAGTACCTCTGACATGCTAGTGGTTAAATCCACAGCCAATGTATTGACGAGTCTTAGAGTCCTCCACAGACTGTTTCTCAAGTTTCGGGCGAAACGTTGTAGAGGCCGTATGATATATGGCAGGGTTCGATCATATACGTGCGGTATTGTACGGATCATGATCGGACGGATCATACTAGTGGGCTTTGGTTTAAGCCGGATCCTAGTATTAGATTTGTTGGATTACTTTAGTCTCATCGCATTCGCATTCAGTCGGAATGCGGGTGCAGGTATGTATATACAGATGAGGGGTATCCTTATGATCCGTCATGAGTTTACTTTAGATATTGTCGTATCTTTTTATTGTTGCAAACATTTGGATTAATGTTTGTAAATGGATTTTATGAGCTAGAAATCATCATTTTGTCCATTAATTGTGACACATGCAAGGTTAGTGACTCATAGTCTCTTTTTATGTGCATATGTCACATTTGATGTTTGATTTCTGTTGATATGATGAGAAGAGAGAGAGGGGGGATGCGTTGGATGAGCTTGGTCGTGGATTTTTTCTTCTCACTCTCTTTCACTTTATTATAAAAAAACACAAAAGAAAAGAAAGAGACTTCTTCTTCCTCCTCCTCTTTCTTCCTCTAGCTCATAGCCTCCATCAATGGCAACACCTATAAGCTCCATCCAAATCCATGGATGCAAGATACAAAGCGATCACAACATTCTCTACTTCACCTTGGACACGTCGGCTAGCACACTTCGTGCCCGAGTTACTTCGGATGAAGCGGGAGCCCGTAAAAAGAATCGATGATGTGGTGCCCTTTCCGATGAAGAGATCAAGGCCGGAGATGCCGCAAGGAGCTTGGGATGGTGGCCAAAGACCGAAGGACACGGATCGATCGGTATAGCTTTCTATCCCTTCTCTAGTTTGCTAGTAGTAGGTTAATGGTTTGATCCGGGTTTTAAGTATACGATAGCACCGTTTTCTAATTTGAAAAAGTTTTCGTTTCCGTATTTTGGCCTCGGAAAGACGGCCGGGGCGCTACCGTAGACTTACATGGCATCAGAGCCAGGCCATTAACCTTTACTAGCTTGCTCTCACGTGTTTAGAACTTCGATCGAACGAAAATTCCGAAAACGCAATTCCAAGTCATCAAGTTTCTGTCGAATTTTTTTTGTGCTCTAAAATTTTTTTTGGGTATGTCAGAAAAACAGGCAGGGTTTTTTAAGAGTTCTGAGAAAATTTGGTACATTAATTGCTCTGTAGCGCGTCGGAACTGCGGCCGTACCCACGTTTTGGCCGCGGTTCCGCGGCCGTACTGTAGCAACACTGTACCAAACTTTCTGCAGTGGTCTCTGACTTGGAAATGGGGTTTCTGGTATGTTTATTTTTGGCCCAGATTATTTTGAGTGCAGCAGTTGTACTTGGGGCCCACTTCGGGAAATTTTATCGATCGAAAATTTTAAAAATGTTAGTTCACAATATTTACATTATATCTACGACCGTGAATGTCATTTGATCGTTAAATCTTATCTAATTGCTATAGCCCTTTTAGACGGATTTGCGAACGTGACATTCACGTTGATGTTCTGTGTTGTGCTGTGATGTTGCGGATTTGTCGTGGTGGATAGCCTGGTTGCAATGGTAGTACAGTTTGGTTGTATTTATACATTTGATATTGCGGGGCGAGCGTCCGACATGTGGATTGCCATCACTGGCTGTTTGTATATTATTCTTTTGGGGCACGACCGGGCTGAGGTCGATGTACCCATTGTATATTTTACTTTCTGTACTAGGATTACCCCGCGGTGGGGTGCACGGATAGCCGGGTTCTAGAGGGCAATAGGCCCGCATCTCATGGCTGTGAGACCGAGGGGGCTTCACTCTAGAATTGGCGGGCTATTCGCCGCACTCGCAGGGGGTACAGGTTGACCCAAGGAGGGGTGCTCACGTTACCGGATTCCGTGAAGTGCTGGGTGGTCCATTCACTTTGTTGAAGGGGGCTGCTTCGCTTCAGGTTCTGGCGGGTAACTTGTTGCGCCTGTAGGGGTCTAGGATTTCATTGCACAGGCTATCCACACGACCAGGGGAACGTCGGGTTTCAGTTGCGGCTCTGTGAAACCTGGGGCTTCCAGATTATCTGTATTGTTCTGTGATGCTTATTATATTTCTGTGATGTTGCATTTTTACCATGCCTTGAGAGATTATTATATATTGATATATATACTAGTAGATGTTGTATATGTTTTACACCCACGCTAGTCCAGTCCCCGCTCTGTCGTTTGTTAAGTAACCTAACTGGTGATGACGGGACCCAGTGGCAAATGCGGATGGCATATACGTACATCATTATTTTCGTTCTTTATTGGTGTGATCAATTGATGGGACTGCATTGATTCGGATCAATGCAAGCTAAACAAACCTATTCTGATGTTGTTGGAACTTTTTTCAAAAATCTGTTATTGTAAGGACGTTCTCTTTTGTTTTGCACAGTGGTATTCAGTTGGAATATCCTGCACCTCAGTCGACGAGGCAAGGGCCGAGATCCCTTCACCGGGAGTGACCTTTTGACAGAAGTTTGCATCAGGGTAATAACTTCACTATAGCCGATTACTTTTTGCTTTGCATCGTTGTATTTAGTTGGAATATCCTGCACCTCATTCTACGGGGAAAGAGCCGAGATCCCTTCACCGGGAGTGACCTCTTTAGCAAAGGTTTTCGCCACTATAATTTATAAAAAGCTATCCGGTTCCTTCAACGATATCAAGTTCATTACGTTAAAGGTTTTTCGCCAAAAACCATTCGTAGCCCTCTGTCATTTCAGATGGGTAGCACTTAGTATTCATGATATGTTTGTTGGCCAAAGTCAAGGCATAGTGTATGGTAGCTATTTGTTACTTTTCTGCAGCATAAATAGATGCGTTGGTTTGGGACAGTCGTACTGCTTTGTTGGCCAAAGTCAAGGGTAGGTACGGGTGGGTTCAAATTAACATGGATAATGACGGGTAGAACTTGACATGAGACTTATGATTTGTTAGCCAAAGTCAAGGTCATAAGAGCATGGGGTAAAAATCACATCGGGAGTTTCTAAAGAAACTGAAACTTGCCAGATATGTGCATACCTTCTGGAGTGTGATAACGTGAGTGGATTCCATCATGTTATCATGCGATGATAGTTGGATCCCGATTCCTACCGATGAGTTGGTTTACTCCTCGGGTGATCCCGACTGATTCTTCTTTCAGATTTGGAGGAGAATTTAAGGTTAGAGTTGGAGGTTTCCTGATTAGATAAAGTGATAACCATTCTGATCTAGGTTAGAGTGCACGCCGAGTATTTCTTTTCTCTCTCTCTCTTTGGCAGCAAACCATGGCCCGACCCTTGACTATAACTCAGTGACCAAGATTAACCGAACCTTCTTAAAACACTGGCTTTTAGATTGTCTGAGTTGCATACCTCATTGCCACTCCTACTTTTACCCTTTTCTCCAGAACACCCCGCATTACTACGAACATCCACTTCCATTGGTTAAAACCATCGTATGGTTATATACGAACTCGAAGGAACATATTCGAGCATGGTTTCCGGTTCTGGAGAAAACGAATAGGATTATTCAATTGTCTTTTCATTTTTCCTTCTCTCAGGTTGCGAGTGCTCCTTAGATTAGGACGGTACACCTATTATGCTAATTGGATAGTCTTCTTCCAAACCATAGGTATGTGCCGAACGGTGGGGAATGAAGAAAACCAATTAGCCTGACGATGGTGTACAGAAGGTATTAAGTTAAGACAAATAAAGGGATTAGTAAGAGGGCAAAGTAAATTGCGACTGTTATTCACAACCAAACCAAGTATTTCATCGCCACTCCTATTTCACCTTTTTATTTCTCCAGAACACTCCATATCACTACGAAGATCCATAGTTATTTGGATATTCCATCGTATGGTTATATACGAACTCGAAGGAACTTGTTCCAGTTCGGGGATGGATTCTGGTTCAGGAGAAATAGGAATAAGATTTATTCAGTTGTCTTTTATCTTTACCTTCTCTCGGGTTACGAGTGCTCCTAGGATTAGGACAGTGCACCTATTACGCTTATTGGATAGTCTTCTTCCAAACCATAGGCTGGTGCCGAACGGTAGGGAAGGAAGAAAACCATTTGGCCTAAATGGGTGTACAGAAGGTAATGACTAAAGACATAAACGGATTTGGAGAGATGGAAAAGAAATATACGGTTATAGTTGTGAATCTGATAATGGAAGAGGCATTACTAAGAATACCAGGATACCCCTTCGAAACATTTACATGTTTCAGTTTCACTGTGTATTGTTAAAAGAAAACTGATTTCCTAATTAGTCTTTGCTCCAGGGTAAGTATATATCAGGTTTGATTCTCATATCTGTATGGTTTTACAGATGATGAGTGGGAGTAAGTTATTGGGAATTGGGTGATCATCCTCATTATATCGGGATTCGTTGTAATTGGTGATATTTGAGGAAATCGCCTGGGTTGTTTGCCGGACGACAAATATTTGGTTTTGAATATCCGTTGTTATGCACCAATTTCAAATTGATATATCTGTACGTTTATTTTTATAAAGTGAGATATAACTTTTTGAAAATATGTCCATGACATTTACCTATATCAGTTGATGGTTAGGTAAGGAACATTAAACAACGGTGTAATTCTTCTTAACCATAAGTACAGTTTTCAACCTACGACACACAGAGAATGAGTTAGTAGACTCATGGGACTTATACAGAGTATTGTATGTTTGTCCAGTGTCCACAAGAACAGAGGGGTTGGTATTCGTACAATATTCTATTTACTTGTGACTTCTCTAGTCCTTGACATGTGTTTCGTAAAAATACAAGGTCTAAGATTTGAGAAGTTATAGGTATAAGAATAAAGTAGAGAACCAGGTGTTGCAAGTATCAGGATTCTTCAAGGTGATTGAAAATGTAGATACTTGTATTCGGTATTCAGTTGATAGTAATGGTTTTTGAGAAACTTGTTTCTCTTTCAGGTTACTCATATTTGGATGCACTCCTAAGTTGAGTAATGCTGATCGGCCTCTCTCCATTTAGTTGACATGCACTGGAGACAGCTGCATGATTTGAATCTGGTTCCAATTAAATCAGTGCCTCTGTTTCTATATTGGATATAGATAAGTCCATATCTTAACAATGTTAAGGTACGGGGAGTTGTCCGGCTTATGCTTAAAACCAGACTCTGGATAACTCAAGGCACGTTTCTGTAATGGCTATTTGTGGGTTGACCCGGGCTATGACGAGGGTTGACTTTCTACCATCTGAAAGATCAATAGTGATATTGTTCTTGACTCGCCAGAGTTTTAGTAAAATGGATTTTTTCAGAAAACAGTAGTGGGAGTATGGTAGAACTGGAAGTGATTCCAGAACCGTAAACGATTGCTGAAAATTTGATAAGAACCTAAAGATTCAATCTGGATTGACATTCCATTGGCCACTCCGCAGATATGGTGGGTAACCTCAGGCACTCGAGAGGTACTTCGGTATGCTCAAAGACGATGACAGGGAGGTTCTTGTTTACCCAGACTTGACACTACTGTTGTTCCAGACTATGAGACCCAGCAGGAGGATCAGTATAGCGTCATTCTGAACTGGCTTTAGAAGTGCACGTGTATATTATTCTACCAGAGGGTTGTCGTAGTCAGTGGGAGCAGCGGAAGCATAGTGGACAAGTAGCTTATGTCTATGGACTAAAGCAGATATAGCGGAGATAGATTATCTATTTCTGATATGACAGTCATAGGTTTGACTTCATCAGAATGAGGGATGGATCTGTTAGGAAGGTAGTAGGGTGTGATGTCCTGGTATTTGGATGACATACACAGAGCAGGAAGTGAAATTCCTATACTACGATCGGTTATACTTTGGTTGTCACACAGTGGTTTCTCCACATAGGATATAGATATAATATCAGACATTCTGGTTCCTAGATCTATGGTTTTAGATCTAGATTTGGGAAGTGTCCCAATCTGGGTACTTTGACAGCATTCTAAAGGTGTTTTAGAATGGACGACTCCTGGCATGGTAGTGTACCTGCAGGTGATGGAGTCACCCTCTCTAAAGGTTTCTTACAGACTAAAGGGGAGAGGGATGTGCATGATTAACATATCACTTGCTTAGGCAATTGAGTCAATCATGAGAAGTCAAGTACCACACCAGATATTGTTTTTGCACTAGATGCAATAAGTTGATATTAATCCAATCCTGGAGAAACATTCGGAATCAGTTTTAGAACATAAGTGAATGTTCTACGGATATGATAACAACAGCCTCTTCCGGGAGACGGTTATCATTCCAGGCTTCCAAAGTAACCTGGATGACAGAGTGACTATCAGAGTTATAGTTTTCCCTCTGACGAGGGGCAGTATTTTGGACAGGTGGTCCAAGCGGATACTGAGGGAGACATGGCGCAGGATACTGATTAAGTTCAGTTGACAATACAGTCTAAGAAGATTGGATTTGGAGTTCATTTATGAACTAGGTCTTATCAGATATCCAGACATATTCTAAGATAGGTATTGCTCATTTCGGGAGATGGTTTTCTCTGCGAACTTGAGATAAAGGGAGACATAGAAAGAAACATCAGGGCGGATCCACTTACAGAGGCTATTCCTCGAATGCAATAGTTTCGCAAACGGGCTTTGTGAGACTGATTAGTAGAGGAGTTGGGTGTTCGGTATCACACGGGCTGTAAGTATGCGACATCACAATAATTAGCCTTGAGTGCAAGTGGGAGATTGTTGGATATAGTGCCCTCAGAATCAATTATTGGATCACAGGCACGTGATTGCAATGATTGAGGGAGGACCTATACCGGTAGGATAGTCTTACTCAAGATGATGGTATGCTATCTGGTTTATCTTTATCATCGTGCACTGCTTTAGGTGACCTTACAGGTCGCTATTACATGTTGATAGAGCCCTTAGGATTCTTGCTTGACTGCCAGCAGTATGATGGCGATCATATACGTGGGAGCTGGGGTTTATAAGCACATCCTTAAAGTGGTCCCTAGTCGTGGGAGTTTCGAGACTGGGCATCGATACTCCATTAGTAGACTAGTGTATACAGTCGAGACCCCGACGAGGGGCGGTGGCTGGTCTCACAAACCATTGGTGTCAGTTGGTTCACCTAAGATGTATACAGGTGCTTATTGGGTTATGAGTACACCGGACAGGACTCGCCGGGAACATGCTAGTTGGTATTATACCCGACATCAGATAGCAGTTCCCTGGTGACATATGTACATGTTAGTTCATCGACCTGAGATCATCATTTGTCTCGTGTGAGTTCCCACTGTACTTTGATTACTACCCTACCATGGCTCAAAGGAGTCGTGCAAACAGGTTTTAGTTGGGTACAGTCTCGAGCCACATGGAGGCAGTGAACGGATCGGCAGGGGTTTCGTCTCACCCGGTATTGGGGGTGAGATCGCACTGTGTCTAGGAGAGCCATTACACGAAGTCCATGGCCAAGGCAGGAGATTTACTGGTAGGTATTCCAATAGTATCTTGATTGTTTGTGAAAAGTGTGTTTGTAGAATAACCACAATCAATAACGGTGTCGCGCGTAGCTAGACCGAGATGAGTACGGGTCGTCCTCAGGGAAACGTTGAATCTTTTACTCTTACTTTAGATGTGTTGAAAAAGAGAGGAGGAATAAAGAATTTTGTGAAAAGTTTCTAGATCTACTTTGAGCAAGAATGCAAATATATAGATCTAGATTATTTTAAGGATGTAGTTAATATAATAAGAGGGCTTGTAGGGTTCGTTAGGATTTAGTAGTCATGGACGATTAATTAAAAGTTACCCTTTTTATCCTTTAATAGATTTAAAACTAGAACGACGGTGATGTGTGTAGATTAGGCTTTCTGGAGGGAATAGGAATCCAACTCTTAACCCTTATCTCGACACGGAACTTCGTTCATATCTAGCCTTTACCAAATCAATCATTAATCTAATCTCTAATCGCGGTCGGAACTAACAAAGAATTGTTAGCGCGCCCGATTAGAATGTTAATGATTCTTTTGATAAAGTTCATAAACTTTATAGGACTTCAAAAGGGTTTAGGGATGTTCATCATCCATTAGCCTACCCTAATCCTACGAACCCTAACAAGCGGAGCATTACTCGCGCATGTTGGGAGAAAAAGAGATGGAAAAAATTGCATAATTAAACTATGAAGAAATAGAATAAGAAAAAGAAAGCTACCTTTATTAATCAACAAAATTCATTACACTTGAATCCTTAGAAAATGATTACAAATCTAGTTGCTTCTCGATCTTTCCTAAGGAGGTAGATGAACAGTTGATGATCAGCCTGGATGCGTAAGCGTCTGGAACTTCGTGATCTCGTCGGCTTAATAAATTTTCCAAGAGGCTCTCGGTGCCTTTTTATAGTGCAAAGACAGAATCCAAGCTTCTAAATTAGGAAGTAAGCAGCAAAAGATCCTCCCCAAAAATCCTCAGCTTCCAACTCCCTCTAACTGCGGCGGATCCGCGACATCAAGGGGCTTGGGCCGCGGATCCACGGCTTGATGATCAGAGCCTTTGATCATTTTTCTGGGGTTGTCTCGATGTGACATTTGGCGATCCTTGGAACCTTCAGAATTTTGAAATCTTCTCGTGGTTGCTGCCAGACTTGGTCTCCAAGTTTTGATTTTTAATTAGGCAAGTCTTCTTCAACAACTTGATTTGCTTGATTCTAGTCTTGAAAAATTCTGCATACTTGGAAAAATTCTGCACACCAACTCAAATAATATTTAGTTGACTTTGTTCTACTAGGATTTGGTCAATGAAATTATTTGCATACATTTTCCTACCAAATGCTAATTAAAATATATCAACATATGGAAAATAGTATTTTTACACATAAACCCTCATATGTATGATATATTATAATAAAGTCATTTTTTTAATATGAGAATGGTAGGAAAAATGTAACACAAATGTGTAGTTTTATCAACTGAACAAATACCTCCAAACTTATCTTTGTTCATCCCGAGCAAACTAGTTTATTCAAGAGGAGAAAAAGAAAAGAGAAAACTAAGCATACTTTCGTAGGCAGACACGATTGCACTGAGCACGTGCAACAAGTCGTTAAACCTCTAGGTGTCCCTAGTAGGAGGAGTGTTGTCTCCTGAGGGTTTTCAGCGGATTGCACCCACAAAATCCTATAACAAAAGAGAGATGGTGAAATTTACATATAAAGATAAGAACCATAAAAGAAATACTTTGAAAATTTAGAGTTTCCAACTTTTCTAGTTTTTCAGTTGTCATGAGCCTATCTTAATAGTCATGAAAAAATGTTAGAAATCACATCATCCCTCAATAAAACATCGTCTTTATTTTTCGTTCCTACCTTTCATCCAAACATTGATCATATAACCCCATATGTGTGTAAAGAATATCCTTACACTCGGAGAATTCAATTCAAGCTATCATACTCTTGTCCATCTACCTTAGTACTTTTTAATTTGATGAATATTTAGATTTTCTCAAACATTTTCATGCGACCGTTAATACTTCTTGAGGTACTAACCAACCGATTACTCATGTGCTTGCTGATTAGGTGATAATATTTTCCTCGTCTTGCACCACCTAAGGCTTAGCAGTGACTCCCAGACCAGTTGGCCTTAGGGCACTTGGTGAAGAGGCACCTTCGCTATATTTTTTTATTGTTGCCTTGCCGATAACAAAATCAGTGTTCATTTTTTTCGTTTCACCATCTTTATATTTTCTTCATTTTCTTTTTCACTTCCTTCATACTTTGGCTTTTAAACAAGAGCATTTCAAGGTATCCTCTACTATCCCAAGTTTCAAGACGTGTGTAAGTGCAAATAGTAGGGTATCAACATTCAAATGTTTGGCTTCCAGAATAGAAACTATTTTTCAGACTTATTTTTATCCTCAGATTAGTGACTTCCTTCATCTTACTAACCCTTGGGACAACAGCTCATAACTACTTATTACCAGTTTGTTTAAGAAAACTTCTAATTTTCTTGGTTTTCTTAAACTATTCCTATCTTTTGGATGTAATTTTTCACTTTCTACTCTTTTGTTATATAAAAAAAAATTTAATTCCCAGCGTCAAAGATAATTCAGTGAATACAAACCTCCCCCCCAAACCTGTTTTCAGCAGTGTCCTCACTGATGTAGCCTTTTGAGAACAAGGACCTGTATACTAGGAGAGAGATACAAGGGGTAAAATAATAGTTAAATGAAAAGTACCCCCAAACTTGATTTTTGACACGCACAGATATTCAATCAAATCCATTTTTACTCACCTCCATTCTTAAAATGAGAAAAAGTTACCAAAAAATGGAGGCGAGGCGGAGGAAATTTAGTTTTGATAAAGCGGCTCCTGTAAAAACAGGAGCTCCTCCGCGGGGTCAGCAGAAAAATACGGTTTTAATCTATGCCCATTTACTTTAAAAATTGAACCGTTTTTCAAATTTTCGACTTCAACTGCCCCGTGCGGGTCTACATACCGCACCACAAAAGGTCCTTTCCAACGAGATTTAAGCTTACCCGGATGGAGATGGAGACGGGAATCGTAAAGAAGGACTTGTTGCCCCGAAGAGAAGGTTTTTCTAAAAAGATTTTTATTCTGGAACACTTTAGTCCTATTCTTTACTATCACCACATTATCGTAAGCTTCATCGCGGAGTTCGGTTAGCTCATTCAATTGCAGCTTCCGATAGCTGCCTGCATGATCAAGATCAAAATTAAGCTCTTTAATAGCCCACATTGCCTTATGTTCAATCTCGACGGGAAGGTGGCATGCCTTCCCAAACACAAGGTGGTATGGAGACATACCAAGATCGGTCTTATAAGCGGTGCGGAATGCCCAAAGAGCATCCGTCAATTTGGTTGACCAATCATTACAGTTCTTAGAAATCGTCTTCTCCAAGATTTGTTTGATCTGCCTATTTGAGATCTCAGCCTGCCCGCTCGTTTGGGGATGATAGGGCGTAGAAAGCTTGTGAGTGATTGAATATTTCCGCATCAAGGCCTCGTATGACCTATTGCAGAAATGTGTCCCGTTGTCGCTAATTATAGCGCGAGGGTGTCCGAATCACGAAAAGATATTTTCTTTAAGGAACTTAATGACAACTTTGTTGTCATTAGTGCGACACGGTATAGCTTCCACCCACTTCGAGACATAATCAGCCGCTAACAAGATATATAAATTCCCAAAGGAGTTGGGAAAATGGCCCATAAAATCAATACCCCATACATCGAATATTTCCACAACCAATATAGGTTGGAGCGACATCTCGTTCCTTCGTGAAATCCGACCTAAATGCTGACATCGCGGACAAGTTTTGCAATGTTCAAATACATCTTTAAATAATGTTGGCTAATAAAAGCCACATTGCAAAACTTTCTCCGCCGTTTTTCGAGGTCCAAAATGACCGCCACATGCCTGATCATGACAAAATGATAACATGCTCTTGAATTCATCGTTAGGGACATACCTGCGAATGATTTGATCAGAACAATACTTGAATAGATAAGGTTCATCCAAGTAAAAATATTTTACTTGGGATAGAAATCGAAGTTTGTCATGTTTCGACCAATCGCTAGGTATAAGTCCCGTTGCAAGATAGTCACGATATCCACGAACCAAGGTTCGTAGGATACAGTCAAGAGCTGTTCATCAGGAAATGAGTCATTTATCGGCACGGTCAAAGTTGGTGAAGAAGTGATGCGTGAAAGATGGTCGGCTATAATGTTTTCACATCCACTGTTGTCTCGGATCACAAGATCAAATTCTTGTAACAATACGATCCAACGTATTAGCCTGGCCTTCGCATCCTTCTTTGATAAAAGATGTCATAGGGCGGAGTGATCTGTGTAAACCACAATAGGCGAGCCAATCAAGTAGGGCCTGAATTTCTCTAATGCAAATACAACCGCCAAGAGTTCTTTCTCGGTAGTTGTGTAATTTATTTGTGCATCATTCAAGGTCCTACTTGCATAGTAAATTACATATGGCATCTTATCAATGTGTTGTCCTAAGACAGCACCAATAGCAAAATCTGATGCGTCACACATAAGCTCGAACGGGTGGTTCCAATCCGGAGATGATAGAACGGGGGCTGTAGTGAGTGATTCTTTAAGCGATTCAAAAGCAGCCTCACAATCCGAATTGAAGTGAAAAGTAGTGTCCTTGGCCAATAGAAGGGTTAAGGGTCTAGCAATTTTGCTAAAGTCCTTAATAAATCTCTTATAAAATCCTACATGACCAAGAAAGGTTCGTATATCTTTGACGCAATTGGGACGAGGGAGGTTTTGAATAACATCTATTTTAGCTCTGTCAACCTCAATGCCTTTTTGTGAAATTATATGTCCAAGTACAATACCTTCTTAGACCATAAAATGGCATTTTTCCCAATTCAAAGTCAAGTTTTTATCCTTACAGCGGGTAAGAACAGCGTCAAGATTACGAAGGCAGTCCTTAAAGGAGTCCCCAAAAATGGAGAAATCGTCCATAAAAATTTCTGAAAAAATTTCTACCATATTTGAAAATATCCCCATCATGCACCACTGAAATGTAGCGGAAGCGTTGCATAACCCAAAGGACATGCTTCTATAAGAAAAAGTTCCGAAAGGACAAGTAAAACTGGTTTTATCTTGATCCTTTTCGGCGATGGGGACCTGGTTATAGCCAGAGTATCCGTCCAAGAAACAGTAGTAATCGTGTCCAGCTAATCGTTCTAACATCTGGTCAATGAAAGGTAGAGGGAAGTGATCTTTCCTCGTCGCGGCATTGAGTTTCCTGTAATCAATACATACGCGCCACCCAGTTTGGGTGCGTGTTTGGATTAACTCATTAGCCTCATTAGTGATGACCGTGATGCCGGACTTTTTAGGGACCACATGAATTGGACTTACCCATTGGCTATCAGATATGGGGTAAATTATTCCACTATCAAGGCACTTGACGATTTCTTTCTTTACCGCCTCCTTCATAACGGGATTTAACCGTCTCGGGTTGGTTTGGCTTCATCCATCAGATGTATGTTATGTTCAACAATTAAGGGACTAATCCCTTTGATGTCGGCCATTGTCCAACTAAATGCTTGCCGATTCGATCTCAACACTGCCAAAAGTGCGTTCTCTTGCTCTAAGGCTAGAGAAGCGGATATAATCACTGGCAAAGTCTCATTCTCTCCTAAATATGCATATTTAAGATGAGAAGGTAGCGGTTTGAGATCAAGAATTGGCGGAGTGACAATAGAAGGTTGGGTAACGGAATGATATTCGGACTCCTTAAGAGGTTCAAAACTTGCATAAGATATTAACTCGGAAAGTGCTGCTGACTTTTGCAACGAGTCAACGGGTTCAATCTCAAGGTCGGACTCATTGAACATATCCTCACTGTGAAGTGGTGCAAGATCAAACGATGTCTCATTAGTGTTGTCGAGAACATCAAAGCAAAGTTCTTCATCCATGCAGCTTTCGGAAACTATCTCGTGGATGGAACAAACATCGAGCAAATGAGCAGAAGGTTCTGATGGATAACTTCCTAGCTTGTAAATATTAAGCTCAATTGTCTTTTTCCCGAAGGATAAGTTCATATAACCGTTACGAAAATTAATTACAGTGTTAGAAGTTGCTAGGAAGGGTCGACCAAGTATCACCGGGATTTGATTGCGTGGATTTGCCACAGGTTGTGTATCTAAAACAATAAAGTCCACAGGAAATATGAATTCCCCGACTTTAATTAACACATCCTCTAGTTCGCACCGAGGTTTGGTGATAGATCGGTCTGCCATCTGGAGAGTACAATGGGCGGGTTTTAACTCTCCAATTCCTAACTGCTCGTATACTGAATAAGGAAGCAAGTTAACGCTAGCGCCTAGATCAAGTAAAGCACGATTAATATTTTTACCCCCAATAGAAATAGAGATTGTAGGACAGCCAGGATCCTTACGTTTCTTTGGTATTTGTTGGGTAAAAGCTGTGCTAACATTACTCGTCATGAAAACCTTCTTAGGCACTTGAGTTTTTCTCTTCCTAATGCACAAGTCTTTAAGGATTCTTGCATAAGATGGGACTTGTTGAATAGCATCTAGGAGAGGAATATTCACGCTAACTTGCTTAAACATTTCCATAATCTTCTCCATTTGCGGGTTAGGTCTGTTGGCCCTTAATCTATTTGGAAATGGAGCTCGATCAATAAGTTTTGGGTCCAACGTTTGTGGAGAAGACTGTGGGGACGGATTCGATCCCAAAATTGGAGTAGGAATCGACTTAGATAGATTTGGTGAAATGTTTGAGCCTTGGGGAAAATGGAGAATAGGCTCGGATGAAGGTGGGAGACTAGACGAATTAGGGGAAGAAGAAGAAGAAGCTGGGGTATCAAATGTGTCACTAACATCAAATTGCTCACCCACTTGGTTATTCAGCACTCTCCCTGATCTCAACGTAGTAATGGCATTCACATTATGACTTTGTGAATGGCCAGGATTCGGTAGGGGTTGAGATGGGAGTTTCCCTTTTTCTC
Organism: Agapanthus africanus; assembly: GCA_030015575.1. Taxonomy (NCBI): domain Eukaryota; kingdom Viridiplantae; phylum Streptophyta; class Magnoliopsida; order Asparagales; family Amaryllidaceae; genus Agapanthus; species Agapanthus africanus. The sequence goes on from JASDDO010000008.1 coordinate 216,961,635, forward strand.
TCGCACTCATTGCGGCGTTTAACTGTGCGATTTGGTTTTCTAATGATTTAATACTCTCACCATGGGAGACGGAGTTTTTCGTTATGGTATCAATAGAAGACTTCTTCTCAGCCGAAAATTGCATGGATTGTTTCATGAACATATCCAAAGTTTGTGCAAGTGAAGAGTTGTCAGTACCGGCCACTTATGGTGTAGAAGTGTTGGCCGGATTTTGGAAATTCTGTGACTGAAAGGGGGGCTGATTCTGTGGTTGTGGTTGCTGTGGAGGAGGTCTTTGATAATTGCTTTTTTGGTTTTGACTCCAAGAAAAGTTAGGATGATTTCTTCATCCTTGATTGTATATGGAAGAATAAGGATCATTTCTTGGTCGCTGCTGAAAAGCAGCATTAGCTTGAAACGATGCATTCACAGGACATTCTTTCTTTAAGTGTGAAGGATCCGAACAGCAACCACAGACGGTCTTAGGAAGCGTGACCTGATTTAGGGAGAATGATGAGAATTTGTTCTCAATAGCATCGAGTTTCTTCTGTATCGCTGCCATTTCGGCTTTTACTGTGATGGAAACATCGAGCTGATGAATACTTCCCTTAGAAGAGGTGGTCTTACGCTTTCCCACTGCAAAGTGTGTTCAGCAAGGTCTTCCAGATATTTCTAAGCTTCACCGTCGTCTTTAGACATGAAATTGCATTGACAATTTGTTTCAAGCATCTGCTTTGTCGCTAGATTAATGCCCTCATAAATAATTCGGAATAAATCCCATCTATTGATTCCATGATGAGGACATTGGACAAGCAGATCTTTGAAACGTTCAAAGCACTTCCAAAATGGTTCATTTGGAAGCTGGGTGAACTGGTTGATCCCGCTTCTAACATGGGCAGTCTTATGGTTTGGGTAAAACATCTTAAGAAATGCTATGACGAATTTATCCCAATTAGTGATAGAGTGTGCAGCAGTATTGTAAAGCCATTTTTCTGGCAAGTAGCACAGTGTGAATGGGAGAAGACGCAAACGCATAGCATCTAAAGTCAATTGTGAAGTACCCATCATTGCGCATACGTTTTCGAATTTGGTGATGAAAACGTACGCGTCTTCCGACTCAAGCCTGTGAAATTTGGGCAGAAGATTGATGTAGTGGGGTTTAATTTCGAAATTATCCCCGTTAGGTGGTGGAAGAGACAGACAAGTGGGAAGAGGACCACAGATAGGATAGCATCTCTCTTTGAGAGATATGCGCGGTGGATTCTGCGCACCTTCGGACAGTGGCAGCGTTGTGTTATATTCTGACGGAGTTCCTTCCATCACGGTCGTGGTGTGTGGTGGGGGAAAAGAAGATGAAGAAGTACCGACTTCGGCGTCGATAGCAGGAACGCGGACAAGACGGGCACTAGGATCCTGTGTCCAGCCGATCATGCACCAAGCGGGTTTAGTGCAAGTGGCAGCGTGTGTGTGATTTAAAATTGGTTTATTTCGAAAAAGTGGGACTCAAGACAAATCACTCTAAAATGCACAAGCAACCCTAGAACTAAGGTCACCTAGGTCCAGTCTCTAGACCGCTCTTAGACTTCTAAAGGACAAGCCGCGGGATCAATCCTCTACCGCCTCCGTATTACCCTTGTAGCTAGGTAAGTGCCAGGTAAGTTGGAAGGAACCACAGTAGTGGGCCTAATTAAAAACCACTAGCCTTTAACACACTTGCCTAGGCACTACAAAAGTAATGCGGATAAACGATACATTACCCACGACATTCCTCTGTCCTTATTGAGCGCGACAGTCCTTAGAGTCTGGTCTAGATATTTTTTAAATTAATGAAGGGTTGATCTAGATGCTCGGTTCGTGATTTGTGGGGCTTAGGAAGGGTGATGAAATCCCCACCTAATCTTGATTTGGTCTTTGCCCCTTAAAGTCCATATTAAAATATGCAAAAAAAAAAACCAATCACAAAACTTTGCAAAAAGATTTTTGAGCGGCGATATTTTGCAAAGAATCCTGCAGAAAAGAGATTTTATTGGATTTCAGAGGAGAGAGAAAGAGGTTAGAATCTTACCAGAGAAGTGTGGAACCCTAGATCCTCAACTTGGCCGCGCTTCCGCGGCCAATACACTCCTTCTGCCACAGATCCTCCGCAAGAAAGATGGATCAGGTGATGAAATTTTCCTCTGTGGCCTCCTGCACTCCTCTGGATCTTGATGAATGTCTCTAAATCTCTGTTTTCTCAATTCCGTGACTCCAGATCCCCTCGCAAAATTCACACGACAATCGTTAAATATATAATTTGCAGTTTTGTTTTAATTATGATATGGATCGTATAAGAATTCGACACAAATAGTAAGAATAAAAATTTACGCACGTATCCCCGGCAACGGCGCCATTTGATTGTTTGTGAAAAGTGTGTTTGTAGAATAACCGCAATCAATAATGGTGTCGCGCATAGCTAGACCGAGATGAGTACGGGTCGTCCTCAGGGAAATGTTGAATCTTTTACTCTTACTTTAGATGTGTTGAAAAAGAGAGGAGGAATAAAGAATTTTGTGAAAAGTTTCTAGATCTACTTTAAGCAAGAATGCAAATATATAGATCTAGATTATTTTAAGGATGTAGGTAATATAATAAGAGGGCTTGTAGGGTTCGTTAGGATTTAGTAGCCATAGACGATTAATTAAAAGTTACCAATTTTATCCTTTAATAGATTTAAAACTAGAACGACGGTGATGCGTGTAGATTAGGGTTTCTGGAGGGAAAAGGAATCATACTCTTAGCCCTTATCTCGACACGGAACTCCGTTCATATCTAGCCTTTACCAAAACAATCATTAATCTAATCTCTAATCGCGGTCGGAACTAACAAAGAATTGTTAGCGCGCCCGATTAGGATGTTAATGATTCTTTTGATAAAGTTCATAAACTTTATAGGACTTAAAAAGGGTTTAGGGATGTTCATCATCCATTAGCCTACCCTAATCCTACGAACCCTAACAAGCGGAGAATTACTCGTGAATGTTGGGAGAAAAAGAGATGGAAAGAAATTGCATAATTAAACTATGAAGAAATAGAATAAGAAAAAGAAAGCTACCTTTATTAATCAACAAAATTCATTACACTTGAATCCTTAGAAAATGATTACAAATCTAGTTGCTTCTCGATCTTTCCTAAGGAGGTAGATGAACAGTTGATGATCAGCCTCGATGCGTGAGCGTCTGGAACTTCGTGAACTCGTCGGCTTGATAAATTTTCGAAGAGGCTCTCGGTGCCTTTTTATAGTGCAAAGCCAGAATCCAAGCTTCTAAATTAGGATGTAAGCAGCAAAAGATCCTCCCCAAAAATCCTCGGCTTCCAACTCCCTCTAGCTGTGGCGGATCCGCGGCATCAAGGGGCTTAGGCCGCGGATCCGCGGCTTGATGATCAGAGCCCTTGATCATTTTTCTGGGGTTGTCTCGATGTGACATTTGGCGATCCTTGGAACCTTCAGAATTTGGAAATCTTCTCGTGGTTGCTGCCAGACTTGGTCTCCAAGTTTTGATTCTTAATTAGGCAAGTCTTCTTCAACAACTTGATTTGCTTGATTCTAGTCTTGAAAAATTCTGCACACTTGGAAAAATTCTGCACAACAACTCAAATAATATTTAGTAGACTTTGTTCTACTAGGAATTGGTCAATGAAAATATTTGCATACATTTTCCTACCAAATGCTAATTAAAATATGTCAACATATGGAAAATAGTATTTTTACACATAAACCCTCATATGTATGATGTATTATAATAAAGTCCTTTTTTTTAATATGAAAATGGTAGGAAAAATGTAATACAAATGTGCAGTTTTATCAACTGAACATATCTCAGGGTGTTCTGGGCTACACTCCGACACGACTTGTACCGCTTTTGGGGGCCTGACTTTTACCAACCCCCTAGGCCCGCCATGCGATACTCATAGATGAACGGACCGGACTATATGGATATTGTCACTGACAGGCTTAGTAAGGTGTCAGGATGAGTTCGCTCATCGACCACTCTTTTGGTCAATACCTGGTAGCCCGTTACGTACAGCTAGTACCACTGACGTGCTAGTGGTTAAATCCACAGCCAATGTATTGACGAGTCTTTAAAGTCCCCTAAAGACTGTTTCTCAAGTTTCGGGCGAAACGTTGTAGAGGCCGTATGATATATGGCAGGGTTCGATCATATACGTGCGGTATTGCACGGATCATGATCGGACGGATCATACTAGTGGGCTTTGGTTTAAGCCGGATCCTAGTATTAGATTTGTTGGATTACTTTAGTCTCATCGGATTCACGTTCAGTCGGAATGCGGGTGCAGGTATGTATATACAGGTGAGGGGTATCCTTGTGATCCGTCACGAGTTTACTTTAGATGTTGCCGTATCTTTTTATTGTTGAAAAAATTTGGATTAATGTTTGGAAATGGATATTATGAGCTAGAAATCATCATTTTGTGCATTAATTGTGACACATGCAAGGCTAGTGACTCATGGTCTCTTTTTATGTGCATATGTCACATTTGATGTTTGATTTGTGTTGATATGATGAGAAGAGAGAGGGGGGGGCTGCCTTGGGTGAGCTTGGTCTTGGATTTTTCTTCTCACTGTCTCTCACTTTATTATAAAAAAACACAAAAGAAAAGAAAGAGACTTCTTCTTCTTCTTCTTCTTCTTCCTCTTTCTTCCTCTAGCTCATAGCCTCCATCAATGGCAACACCTCTAACCTCTATCCAAATCCATGGATGCAAGAGGCATAGCGATCACAACATTCTCTACTTCACCTTAGACACGTCGGCTAGCACACTTCGTGCCCGAATTGCTTCGGATGATGCGGGAGCCCATAAAAAGAATCGATGATGTGGTGCCCTTTCCGACAAGAAGATCAAGACCGGAGATGCCGCAAGGAGCTTGGGATGGTGGCTAAAGACCGAAGGACACGGATCAATCGGTATAGCTTTCTATCCCTTCTCTAGTTTGCTAGTAGTAGGTTAATGGTTCGATCCGGGTTTTAAGCATACGATAGCGCCGTTTTCTAGTTTGAAAAAGTTTTCATTTCCGCATTTTGGCCTTGGAAAGACGGCTGGGGCGCTACCATAGACTTACAACTGGTATTCCTAGTAACGCCTCTTCCACTATCCTGATTCACGACAGTAACCATATACTATTCCTGCCCTCACTGCAATCCCTTTATTATGTCTTTACTTATTACCTTCTGTATACCTTCTTTAGGCTAACTGGTTTTCTTCTTTCCCTACCCTTCGACACCAGCCTAAGGTTTGGAAGAAGACTATCCAATAAGCATAATAGGTGTACTCTCATAATCCTAGGAGCCCTCGCAACCTGAGAGAAGGTAATAGGAAAAGACATCTGAATAATCCTATCCAATCTCTCCAGAACCAGAATCCATCCTCGAAAAAGTTCCTTCGAGTTCGTATATAACCATACTATGGATTTATCCAATGGAAGTGGATATCCGTAGTGATACGGTGTGTCCTAGAGAAAAGCAAGGTGGATGTAGGAGTGGCAGAGGTATACACGGTTTTTGTCGTGAATGATGGTGGTCGCAATTTCCTTTGCCATTATTCTAATCCCTTTATATGTCTTTACTTTTTACCTTCTGTACACCACACTTAAGATTAATTGGTTTTCTTCCTTCCCTAACGTTCGGCACCTGCCTATGGTTTGGAAGAAGACTATCCAATAAGCTCAATAGGTGTACCATCTCCTAATCCTAGGAGCCCTCGCAACCTGAGAGAAGGTAAAAGGAAAAGACAACCGAATAATCCTATTCAATCTCTCCAGAACCAGAATCCATCCTCGAAAAAGTTCCTTCGAGTTCGTATATAACCATACAATGGATTTATCCAATGGAAGTGGACGTTCGTAGTGATACGAGGTATTCTGGAGAAACGCAAAGGTGATATAGAAGTGGCAATGATGTATGCGACACCGTAACATTCCAAAAGCCAAAGTGTTAAAGAAGGTTCAGTCAACTTGGTTTATGATTTTTAGTCAAGGGTCGGGTCATAGTCGCAGCCAGAAAGAGAGAGAGAGAGAAGAAACACTCAGCGTGCATTCTAACCTAGATCAGAATGGTTAATCATTTTATCTAATCTGGATGGCTCCCACTATTTCCTCGAATTCTCCTCCAAACCTAAAAGGAGAATTAGTCGGAATCACCCGAGGAGTAATCCTACTCATCAGTGAGAATCGGGATCCAACTATCATTGCATGATAACTTGATGGAAGCCACTCAAGTTACCACACTCCAGAAGGTATGCGTAAGCCTGGCAAGTTTCCTGTATGTTTGAAACTCCCGATGAGATTTTTACCCCTAGGACCCAAGTGACCTTGACTGAGCGAACATATCAAAGGATCCTAGTCAAGTTCAACCCGTCACTATCTAGATTGCATTAGACCCACCCGCATGAGTCCTTGACTGAGCCAAAATGACCGTATGACTTTCCTAACCAATCGCATATCCATGCAACAGAAAAGCACTACATAGCTACCGAACACTACGCCTTGGCTAAGCACGACATACGTAGCACGAATACTAAGCAATACAAATCTGAAGTGACGGAGGGCTACGGCTGGTTTTTGGCGAAAAACCTTCAACGTAATGAACTTGATATCGTTGAAGGAATCCAAGTGGTTTTATAAATATATAGTGGCGAAAAATTTTGCTGAAGAGGTCATTCCCGGTGAAGGGAACTCGGCTCTTTCCCCGTCGAATGGGGTGCAGGATATCCCAAACTGAATACCATGATGCAAAGCAAAAATAATCGACTATAGTAAAGTTATTACGTTGACGCAAAATTTTACCCAAGGGGCCACTCCCGATGAAGGGATCTCGGCCCTTGCCTCGTCGAATGAGGTGCTGGATATTCATAACCGAATACCACTGTGCAAAGCAAAAGAGAACGTCTGTAATGTCAGTTTTTAAAAACTTGGTTCCAACAACATCATATATAGGTTTGTTTTATCCTTGCATTGATAAGAATCAATGCAGTCCCATCAATTAATCACACCAGAAAAGAACGAAAATAAAATGTACGTATATGCCTTCCGCATTCGCCACTGGGTCCCGTCATCACCCGTTAGGTTACTTAACTAACGACAGAGCGGGGACTGGGCTAGCACGGGTGCAAAACATATACAACATCTACTAGTATATATAAATATATATATATAACATTCGTCCCAGGCATGATATAAAGCAACATCACAAAAACATCACAGAATGGTGGATAATCTGGAGCCCCGGGTTTCACTTGAGCCGCAAGTGAGACTCAACGTTCCCTGTCGTGTGGATAGCCTGTGCAATGAAAACCTAGACCCCTACGAGCGCGGCAAGTTACCCGCAAAACCAGAAGCGAGGCAGTCCCCTTCAGCAACGTGAATGGACCACCCAGCACTTCACGGAATCCGGTAACTTGAGCACCCCTCCTGGGTCAACCTATACCCCCTACGAGTGCGGCGAATAGCCCGCCAATTCTAGAGTAAGGTCCCCTCCGTCTGAATACCTTGAGATGCGGACCCGTTTCCCTCTAGAACCCGGCTATTCATGCACTCCACCTCAGGGTAATCCTAGTACAGAAAATAAAATAATATAAAAGGGTGACATCGACCTCATCCCGGTCGTGCCCCAAAAGAATAATATACAAACGGGTACTGACGGCAGTCCACATGTCGAACGCTCGCCCCGCAATATCAAATGTACGAATGAAATAAAACTGTACTATCATTGCGCCATTGCTATCCACCACGACGATCCAACCAACATCACAGCACAACATAGAATATTAACGTGAATGTCACGTTCGTAAACCCGTCTAAAGGAACATATAGCAGTTAGACGGGTTTACCGATCAAATGACATTCACGGTCGCAGATAGAAATGTATGTACTGTTAAACGCACACTTAAAATATCGATCGACTAAGTTCCAAATTGGCCCCAATAGCAAAACAACACTTCACAGAAACCTGGGCCAAAACAGTATATCACAAAAATCACAATTTCACATCAGGGGGCTACAGGAATAATTTTGAAGCCCGTCGCCACTAAATGGCCGCGGATCCGCCGCCAATGGGGGGTAAGCATGGCGGTTCCATGACTCTTTAGAGGCTTCAGGGGCTCAAATTTTTTCGGTACCCTTAGAATTGCCTGCACGGATTTTTAAGCTACTGCAAATAATTTTTTGAACACTTTTGAAAAACGACAGCAAACTGAAAAATGAAATCGTGATTTCGGTAAAATCCGTCGATCGATCTTTTAAGTACGTTTAAACAAGCTAGTAAGGGGTTTAAAGGGTGGCTCTGATACCATGTTGGGTCCCGGCAGCGTCCCGGCCGTCAAAACGGGGCCAAAATGCGGAACAAAAATTTTCTAAACTGGCGCTACCGCTACCCGAATCCCGGATCGACCTTAAACCCAAAACTAGCAAACTAATAAGAGGTTAGAATCTTTATACCGAGTTGATCCGGGTCCTTCGGCCTTCATTCCAAGCTCCTAGAGGTTCCTTGATGTGGTTTAGTCGCCGGTCTTCCTCCATCTCCGATGATCCACCCGAGGGATGTAACTCCGGTTCTAGCTCCATGATATGATGCTTATGGACCAACTAGGGTCTCTAGGATGCTACCCTAGAGAGCCTAGGATGTAATGTGAATGTTTCTTAGTGTTAGCTATCTTAAAAACTTGAAGGTGGAAGCAAAGCATGAAAGCTAGTAGAGGTGAAACACAAATGGTGAAGGAGGAGCTCAAAAAGAAAAACAATGAACAAAACCTTCATGCTTCCAAAATGAGCTTCACTTGGAAAGAGAAAATAGCATGCAAGGTTTTGTAAAATGCATTTTTTCAATTTTAAAATCCTACCGTACCTGAATAGTGAACACAAATGAATTAACAATTCATCTGTGTGCACTATTGCAAGCATGGTTGTCTCTACACCTCATCATGCAAATATCCACCCCATTTACCATTTTAATAAAATGGTCAAATCAAGAAATGAGGTGGAACTTTCTAGAATGTTATCCGGTAAAAAATACGGATTACATTCAACTGTAAATATATCTGCATTCGTACCGAAATACGAATACCCAAAAAGATAGCATAACACAAAGAATATAATACTAGAATATACTTACCGAAATACATATATGTAAATTATTAAATCAATACCTGATTTAATAATCCGGCTCAAACCCGAGTCGGCTAGTACTATCAATTGTCCGATCGAAAGTCCTGGTACAAAGTACACCAATCGATTGGAACCCTGCACGTATCCAATATGGCTACTAAATCATTTCGCCAAAACCAGGGAAACCCTCTGTGTGGGACTCTAAAGACTCATCAATACGCTGGCAGTGGGTTTAACCACAAGCACGTCAGCGACACTAGCTGTACGTAACGGCTACCCAGGTATTGAGCGAAAGGGAGGACGACGAGCAAACTCATGCAGAACCCCTACTGAGCCTGAGAGTGACAATATCCGTACAGTCCGGTCTGTTCGTCTAAGAGTATCGCATATCAAGTCTAGGAGGGTGGATAAAGTCAGACCCCCAACAACGTGATATTTAGTGTCGGTATGAAACCCATCACCTCCTGAGAAACTATCGATCCTGGATCGATAATTCTCATCCACCATAGCCACGGATTTATGGTGATGGCCATCCATACACAACGCGACATCAACCCCCAATACCGGGGGAGACGAATCCCCGACGATCCGATCACTGCCTCCATGTGGCTCGGGACTGTACCCAACTAAAACCTGTTTGCATGACTCCTTTGAGCCGTGGTAGGGTAGTAATCAAAGCACAGTGGGGACTCACACAAGACAATTGACGATCTCAGGTCGACAGACTAACCTGTACACATGTCACCTGGAAACTGTTATCTGACAATAGGTATAAAACCAACTAGCAGGTTCCCGGCGAGTCCGTCCAGTGTACTCATAACCCAATGTGCACCTGTATACCATATTAGGTGAACAAACTAACACCAATGGCTTGTGAGACCTGGCCACCGCCCCTTGTCGGGGTCTCGATCAGTATATACTAGTCTACACTGGAGTATCGATGCCCGGACTCGATATTCCTACGACTAGGGACATTTAAGGATGTGCTTATAGACCCCAGCTCCCATATATATGATCGCCATCATAATGCTCGCAGTCAAGCAACAATCCTATGGGCTCTATCAACACATACATGATGATAAAGACAAACCAGATAGCATACTATCATCTTGAGTAAGACTGTTTTATCGGTATAGGTCCTCACTCAATCATCATAATCATAAGTCCGCGACTATGATAATTGCCTTGAGGGCACTATAGCCAACAGTCGGCAAGTACATCCTTCAATTGTTCCTAGTCGTGGGAGTATCGAGACGGGGCATCGATATTCCAGAGTAGACTAGCGTATACGCGTCTCGACCCATGTGATGGGCGATGGATGATCCCACATCCATTGGTGTTTGACATCAGAGAAGGTATACGAGTGCTCAGTTAAGACTGGGTACACTGGACGGACTCGCCGAGAACTCCTAGATGGTATTATACCTATCGTCAGATAGCAGTTCTCCGGTGACACTGGTACAGGTTAGTCTGTCGACCTGAGATCGACATAGAGTCTTGTGTGATTCCCACAGATCTTTGATTTCCACCATACCATGTTCAAGAGATCGTGCAAAACGGTGGTTTTTAGGTACAGTCCCGAGTCACGTGGAGGCAATAAGCGATAGGAGGGGATTCGTCTCTCCCGGTATTGGGGGTTGATGTTGCGCTATGCTTGATTGGCCATAACAGGAAATCCCTGGCCAGGGTTGTTGAGGTTTACTGGTAAGTGTTATCAGTAGTTTCTCGAACCGTTATGGACCGTGCATCGGCATGACTTATCAGGCTATTGGGGTCTGACATTTACCACTCCCCAGGCTAAGATACGCGACATATCTGACGAAGAGACCGGACTGCACGGTAGTGTTACTCATTGGATTCATAGGAGTATGAGCAGGCTTACTTGTTGATCTTCTGATTGCTCAATACCCGGGTGGCCGTTACATTTAGCAGACTGCTTGCGGCTTGCGGGTGTTTGATATGATCATCACCTACTGCCGGCGTATTGATGAGTCTTTAGAGTCCTACACAGAGGTTTCCTGGTTCATGCGTAACGAAGTAGGAGCACATATATGATATGTGCGGATTGAGATTAATGCGCGTATGTGATACTGTATTCTATTCTCGCGATATGTGATATCGGTCGGTTATATGTGATATAGCCGGGTTATCAGATCAAGTGTTGATTCGATAGATTGTTACATTTGATATTAGTCGTTTGTATATGATATAGCCGGATTATTAAATCAAGTGTTGATTTGATAATTTAATGTATAATTATATATTTGATATATTAACTTACATTAACTAATATTTGCTCACTAAACATTTCTTTTTCTCACTTGTGTGCATATAGTATATATGTGATATATATTAATATACATTTTATATGTGTCATGCTTGATGCCACATGCTACATGGGTGTATGAGACTCACACCATGCTAGATATAATGAGGGGTTCATATTTATCTAAGTAATTCAAAATTGGATGGATTTTTGTCATGGCTACAAGCTTGTAAAAGCTTGTGGAACCATTGACCAAGTCCACCAATTTTGTTTCACTTGTAGATATTTATTAAACTAATCCATAGTTAAGTCTCTACATGAGTTAAGGTATGACATTAACTCACCCATGGTTGCTATTCTCACCTCATGAGTTCATTTCTCATCTTCACTTCATCTTCTTCTTCATTGAGAAAAAGCTTGCTAGGTTTTTCTAAGTGAGAAAATATTGTGAGAAAAAGAAATCTAAAGAGAGCCCATTTCCAACTTCATCATCCTCTACTATATTAGCCATTTAGTTTAGGGTGTGTGCTTCACTAATCTACCATTAGTGAAGAGGTAGCATGAGTGTCACGACCTGAAAGAGCATGTGACTGGCCTTTGAACCATATGAAGTCTATAGGACCCCATCTGATCCAAGTAAGCCAAAAGCCCAGAAATCTAAAACCATTTTAAGGAGTAAAATAAAGAAAACTAGTTTAAAGAAGTGAAGAAAACATGTTTTGAAGTCAAGATTTTAAAATAACTAAGCCGAATATGCATTTTTAAAATGTAAAGTCTTTTATGAAAATTTCGGCAGAGTTTCCTTTGTAAAAACTGGCCCCAAACGCGGTATAACAAGAATAACAATATATGCAATAAAAAACGCATCCCCAAGCGGGAGCTAGCTCTTCGTCAATCGACGGTCACAACCACACAAGCAATATAATATACAACGCCGAACAACGAGGATCAAAGCTCAAAAGAACTCAAAATAACATGAAAGCCGTAACTACTACTACACGCGACTCTAAGGTCAAAATAATACATCACTAGTGTCTAAGTCTGAAACAATATACAAGTTTTGGTTGATGGAATTTCTAGATACAAAGAATAATACATGTACAATGGCGGTTCTGATGCATAAGAACCCACCCACCAAATGCAATTCACCCGCAAAGAAAGCAGTGTGCCAGAAGTGCCGCTATGGAACCTGTACGGCAAAACCCTGTAAGAACTGTGGCACAACGGGGGTGAGTTGCCAACTCGTGAATAGAAAATATCTACAAGTAGAAACCGAATGCAAAACATAATCCTAACTCAATACAATCAGTAATATAAACCTCAAGAGTAAGTCTGAAGTATGATAAGGTGGAAATGCAACATCTAATCATATATGTAGTGCTAAGTACTCAGGTAATAACATGTCATAAGAATAAGGTATGTTTGCATGAAGTAAATATGATGAAGTATCAAATGGATATCAATACACATATATTAGCGTCCCATTCTACTAATATTGGTGTAAGGGTATATATAACAGCGCCCTCATACCCTGTTATATATACAAATGAAGTATGATCAATGTCTGTATATATGTGGATCCTGTCCACCCGTCACCCAATGACAATAATCATCATGCATGTAAATATGAGGATATAATCAACATCTTGGAACCTGAGTGCCTAGCATCGACACCCGAAAACATCATGAAACATGTGCCTAGCATCGGCATGTAAATCCTCATCTATCGGGCTTCGTCAGTCCGGATCACCCTGATAGGTACGTGTCATATGCTATCTCGAAAAACCCGAGTGCCCAGCTTCGACCCTCGAATTTCCGACGTATCCATACGTACGAGACTCCGGTCGGTATCCCCAAGATAACCGCCGAGTAAAAGGTAATATCACCGGACAGTATGGTTCCCCAGCCGGGCTCATCGGCTTATAGCACATCGACATCCCTTTCTTGCCCCGGGGTACTCCGGGCCCTACCATGTACCCTCATACGGCCTCGACGCCTCCTCGTAGGGGTATATAAATCAGAACCAATAAAACTCATGGTGGAAGCTGAAATATCATATCAAGGGTAACCGGGTTTTAAAACATTTACATAATCTCTTGAAATACCCACGGTTCCCCAAATCCCGAAATATCATGAAAACAAATATCCCAATGCGCATAATTAGAAAGCATGATGTAAGTGACATATAAATGAATGCAATTATAACAGTATATCATGCAACATGGAATAATGGTATGCACATACTGTAGGATTGCTAGGCTTACGCACAAGGGTCTACGAGGCATCAACCATGTCCGATTAAAAAAATAGTCGTGCTGAACAACCCAAAGCCGAATCTTTAAACTAGGGTTTAGGCGAAAACTAACATGTTAAACTCTTTAACACTAAGTGAGTGGGATTACAACCTTTGTAGATCCGGTCCTTCACTTCTAAAGCTCTGTTTTGAAGTCCCTTCGCTGCGATCATCGTGTTCCGGACTCTCGAGAGGTTCCATGAAGAGAAAGATGCAGTCTTGCTTCCGATCTTCGATACAAAGATGATCTACCTTGAAGTTTCGTTAACACAAGCTAACAATCATAATATGAAGTGAACACCCTCATCTAAATGGCAAGGATAGATGAGGATGATGAAGTAGGATTTTTGCTCTCATTTATAATCTTTTTCTCACTCACTTTCATCACAAAAGAAAGCTGTTTCATGAAGGAACTCAAGGAAGAAGAAGAAATGAATGAAGATGATAACTTAATCCTTTTGTGATGAACAATGAATTATTGTAGTGGTTACAAATCTAACCAAGGGTTAACCATGAAAGAGTTAACCCTTGTAGAGGGTTAACTAGAGTTAATGGTTTGGATTGGGTTAACATAATATCTTCACAAAATATCAAGCAACCACAAAGTCAAAGCTTCATGAAGCTTCATGGAAGCTTCATGCAAAAGCTAACCCTAATCCAAACCCTAACCAAGTTTAAACCCTAAACCATTGTTAAATTTGTAACCCTAACATGTTACAATATTATGTATCATATATACAATATATTTTGTAACAATAGAAAATAATACAATTAACATATATCGCATATATATCAATATATTATCCCGTGAGAAAATAAATCTTTTAGTGAGCTAATATTAGTTAATGTAATTTAATATACCATATATATTATTATACATTAAATTATCGAATCACTACTTGATCCGACAATCCGGCTATATCGCATATAACCGACTAATACGATGACCCGGCTATATCACATATACCCGGCCGATATCTCATATCGCGAGAATCCAATACGGTATCACATACCGCATTATCCTCAGTCCTGCACATATCACATATGTGCTCCTACTCCGTTTTGCCTGAGCCAAGAAACCTCTGTGTAGGACTCTAAAGAATCGTCAATACGCCGGCAGTAGGTGATGATCATATCAAACACCCACAAACTGCAAGCGGTCAGCTAAACGTAACGGCCACCCAGGTATTGAGCGCTCAAAAGATCAACAAGCAAGCCTGTATATTCTCCTGTGAATCCAAATAGTAACACCCCTGTACAGTCCGGTCTCGTCGTCCGATATGTCGCATATCTCGCCTAGGGGTGGTAAACGTCAGACCACAGTAGCTCGATAAGTCGTATCGATATGAGGTCTATAACAGTTCGAGAAACTATTGATAACACTTACCAGTAAATCTCAGCAACCCTGGCTAGGGATTTCCGGTTATAGCCAATCGAACACAGCACAACATCAACTCCCTATACCGGGAGAGACGAATCCCCTCCTATCGCTCATTGCCTCCATGTGATTCAGGACTGTACCCAAAAGCCACCTTTTTGTACGCCCTCTTGGACATGGTATGATGGAAATCAAAGCACAGTGGGAATCACACAAGACTCTATGACGATCTCCGATCAACAGACTACTCTGTACCAGTTTCACCGGAGAACTGCCATCTGATGTAAGGTACAATACCATCTGGGAGTTCTCGGCGAGTCCGTCCGGTGTACCCAGTCTCCACTGAGCACCCGTACACCATCCTTGATGTCAAACACCGATGGATGTGGGATCATCCATCACCCATCATATGGGTCAAGATGCGTATACGCTAGTCTACTCTGGTTTATCGATGCCCTGTCTCGATACACCCTCGACTAGAAACAGTTATAGGATGTACTCATCGACTACCGTGGCCCCACTAGTATGATCTCATCATAGTCCCAGTAGTCAAGTACATATCCTAAGGGCTTTATCAACATGTAACATAGAGACAATCAGAGTACATATTAAGATAAAATACAACTAGATAGCATACTATCATATCGAGCAAGAAAGTCCTCCCTATATATGTCCAAGCATCCACTACAATATACATCGTATGTACAGTAATGGCCTCTAGGGCATACATATAACTAACAAATACAAGGTCATATCCTGATGCAAAAATACTACTGTGTAGTGACATGGCAATTATCGATGATGAAGTGTATGAGCCGGCAAGCAAGTGTACGTGGAACATACACATCATCGATAATGGTGCTGGTGTCCTAACAACAAGATAGTAATATAGCAATAAACACATGCAAATCAATGTGAATAGCATGAATATGCGGAAATCGAATAATCAACGCAACGGTAAAGAATCTACATCAATATGTATATGTCATGCAGTTATGCCATTTGAAACAAGACGAATCAAGATTTTTAGTAAAATAAGGGCTACGGTATTTTTTTTGAAAAGATACGCCTTTTTAAAGTATCCGTAGAATCCCTTTTTCTTGTCTTTAGGATATTCCTGATTCGTAGTTTTTGAAATAGGTATGACTCGGGTCTAGTCTATCATCTAGTATGCAAACTAGAGATCCAAGTATCAAGTCAATCGGGAGGGGTAAGGAAACCACCTAAATCTTAGTCGATATGTATATATAGTAGTCGGTGATCCCGCCTCAGTAGTATCGCGTACGATACAGTATATCATATGACATCCTCAAGTCATGAGTGCAGATCTATCGTCAATATAATGCTCGTACGTTAAATCGTCGTACGGCATCCCAATAGCTGGGTACGGGTCAGTATCACATTCATCTCATCAAATATCGGGTATCATTATCATCATATCTATAATCTGGGGTACTGATCTAAGTCTAGTACAAATCGATACCATCTATAAAGTATGATTGCGGAGGTAAACATACATCCCAAGCCCGCAAGAAACACATGTCGTATCCCAAATACGAATCATATCAAATCACCGATCTCACGGCACTATGCCCAAAATCGTCGACTCATCTCTAATGTCATCCAATATCATCATCAATACAGTGTAAATATAGTGAATATGCAAGGGTGTGCGTATGGGTATTAATCTATTCTAGGGTTCGCGAATATGAACTACACTAGATTACTTCTAACCCTAACTATCCATAGTACATCTAACACAATATCCACGACACGCTATAAACTATCATATATATAATATATATATATAGTATATTAACTACGGACTGCGGGGGTGCTATACGCCATCCACCCGACTTCCCTCTGTAGATCTAATCTACTCACCTTGCGTCTTCATTTGTCGATGTCGCCACGCTCTTGCTTGTCGTCCTGAAGTCTTCATGGGGTACCTATACGTCAAAATATCGTAATGCGCATTAAAACCAAATCAATACTAAAACGACATACGAAACCCAAAACGATACGATAAGGGGCCTATAGGTTAAAACCTACGGGTACGCTTTCCAAACCATCAATCAATCTTCGATATCGTCGTATAAACGCCAAGTATTCGAGGTAAAACGCAATACACAAAACCAGAATTCAAAATACGGAATACAGAAACACGAATCCAAAACAGCAACTAGGGAAAAGGGTCCTAGATTTCACCCTAGGTCAAATTGGACAATTTTGCATATGCCAGGGGTCTAATCTACTGATAAGGGGGCACCAAAACCAAAACGAGCCAATTTGGTAGGTCCAGGCCACAAATTGTGGCCAATTGGGTTAAATTTGTGGCCGGGAAAGGGAAGTAGGGGCTGGGGTCTTGGTGGTAGCTTCCTTGATGCCTACACATGTCACTGTCCAACCAAATTAATTTCATAATGTCTCGGGTGATAGCAGATCCCAAATAACCTTCACAGATTCCAGAAATTTTCCGATATCGGTTTCTTAATCCGTATTCCGGGTCTTAAGTCTCAGGTTTGGGCCTCAATTCATGCACTAGCGTGTTTATATAACCTCAACTGAGCTCAATTTCATATTATAACTCAAATTTTCCTTAAACCCTAACTAGGTTTTCCTCAAGTCCTCAAAATCAAACAATATTGGTTCAATCTAAACATGGGGTAAAGGTAATGCATAAACTAAGCTTTAAGGTCCAGAAAATACCTAATTTGGCAACTCAAGAAAATTCTTGAGTTGCCCCTAGTGGCCAAAATCCTTGCTTCTTTAGTCCAATGTGTAGATCTTGAGCTTGTGCACACTTTTAATGAAATGAATATGGGTTTTTGGTGTAGTTTTAGAGGTGAAATGAAGGCTTGAAGGTAGGAGGAAGAAGAGGCAAAATTTTCAGCTGAGAATGAGAGGAAGAGAGGTGGGAGAAATTGCTGAGGTGGGTCAAAAGTAAAACTCCTTTCTCTCTCTCACCCATACCTCATTATCTTATACCTTTTCCATTTCTTTTCTTTTCTTTTTCCTCCAAAACCTTCTCACTAGAATAGTAACTCCAAAGTGAAACCATGGCAAGAAAAATGTAACACAAGCGTAGAAAAAGATATGTGCATGTTTTGCACAAAATTGCTTAAAAGCCGATTAGCGATTTTTAATTGCGATTAGCAATAAATTAGCATATAACTAATCTTAAAAATGGTATAAATCTATAAAATACCCTATTTTAGAATTTTCCATAATTTTTCCAAATTTTTTCCCATTTATTTGTATTTAATAATACCAAAATATTAAAATATTCAATAAAATAATATTAAATTATAAAAATTCCCAAAATTAATAATTTTTTTTTGAAATGTTACAATCTTCCCCTCTTAAATAAATTTGGTCCCCGAATTTAAATTTAAACCCCTATATACCAAAACATTTCGGTAAAAATCCAAATTGTCGGGGCTCTGAAACCATCAATACATAGCGAATATCATAAAAATGTACTGCTCTATAAGAAATCAATCCCAAAAATGTATATATAAGAATATCATGTGCGTCTGGTGTGCAAGGAAATCAAAATCCATATATGTGCCATACATGGGCACAAAACAACATCTAGGTGCAACGGGTGTGCACAAAACATCTGTCATAGGCAACGTGTGTGCCTGACAGCAAAATCAGGTGCATTTAACATGCACGAAGAATTCTGATTTAGTGAATCTGGCGTGCACCAAAATCGTATATCAAAACACTAAAGGTGCGTGAAAGCTATGCTGGAAACGTAAATCACGTCACTGGCATAAAATAGGCATGAAATCACAATCAATATATCAAATGTAATAACTATGCGCAAAATATAAATATCCAATGGGTGAAAGAAAAAAAATATCATGAAACTCAGTCATCAAAACTAAATCATGCAAATAGAACGCCCAAAATACCGAAATCCAAGATGACGGATACGTGATAATCGAATCACAAAATCACAAATCATAAATACCATCGTCGGTAGTTCCTCTTTCAAGGTCGAGAAGGTGTCGGTGCATCCAATGCTAGCGGCGCAAGATATCAACTCGCCTCTTGCTCGCGGTCTGGCATCCTCTATCTCTGGGTCTTTATCTTCTCTGTAGATTTCCAATCTCACGATCAATCGGCTCATCAGCCCTGTCAGGTGTGCTAACGGGGACGATTCCGTTCTGGCACTTCTCTGGTCATCTCTCGGTCAATCCTCACGACCATTCGTAAAGCAGCATATCACTGGTGTCGGCCTCTGTCTCTCTGAATACACATGACACATCTGATCCTCGGTGCAAACATCATTACAGCAGTGTCTTGGAAGGAATCCTGCTCAAGGTCTCTTCCGATCTTGCCTATGCCGAACTGTACGGAGGCTGGTACTCTTGCAAAATCTCTTCTCGCTCAATGTACATCTGTGTCCCCAGCATAACATTTCCCGGAAACTGGTCGCATCCCAACGCCTCTATAAGCATATCAGGTCTCTAGTCTTGATGGAAAGTAATGACAGCTCGTCAGCGTCTCGCACGAACCTCTTGTCCCGCTTGTCTGTATCATCGTCCACTTCGACGTCACGTCTCTATCTGCGCACTGTAATGTTCTCGCTACAGTCAATCCGAAGTCTCTCTCAAATCTCTTTTTTGCCGAATTGCCCAGAAGTCATCGTCCTTTACTGAAGCTAATTCTTGTTCCGGAACAGCTGCATACTCATCGCGCCTCTTTCTGGAAGATATATATCCATATACAATGTCTTTGTGAGCATATCACATTTCTGATGTCGACGGAGTAGAACGTCATCTCGTCGAAATCTCTTGCGAACTCTTTACTTCACTCTGCTTCAATGTCGACTGATTCGGACTCGTCTCATCGTGGCTGCACGGACGACGCTCCAATGGCTATGCTCGTATCTGGAGTCTCCCAAGCAGTGTGTCCCATCACATGATATCCGAATGACGTCGAATCATCCGATCGACTCGTCAGAACCTCATAATCCCCCAAGAGATCAACATCTTAGGTACAGTTTAATAGTATCGAGTACATACCACGGCATCAATGGTCCAGCCGTAGAAGGGCAAACCCAAGCCTCACTAATGGCGCCGCGGAACTTCCGCAAACCCTAAGGTTCAAAGGCTTTCACACGGTCATTAAGTCGAGTTGGGGTTTCATTCTTTTAGAAGGCCCATAGAATCTCCTGCATGTCTTTCCGAATACTTAAACTTGGAAAATGGGCTCCTGACATTCGATCGTCTCTATCGACTCTCAACGAATCTGCATGAAGTCGTCTCTAGCTGGAATCAATCTATCTGATGGCCTCTCATCTGGGTAAGCGAACGAACCATATGTCCTAGTCATTCATCCTCGGTGACTAGAGACCTTCCATCATATCTCTAAGTATAAACTCGTGCTGCAGTAGCTCCAATCATCTGGGCGACATCTCGTCATTTGCAGCAACAACTGGCTCATTCGTCTGTACGTTGAACAACGCCTCTATCATCCTGAATAAGTGATATATCAATGGTCATCACATCTGGCTGGCCTGTACCAGTAGTCTGATCCTCTGGTACCAATCGGAACGTCCGAGAAATCTCGTAAAGGTGATCCATCAAACGCTCATGGCGCGAAAACACAACTAGACGACGCCTCTCAACGCAATCGTAAGTCTTTGGAATCACGCCCTGGTCAGTCCTCGTCTGCGACGAGCTCAAGCTGACACAACTCTAGCCGTAGCTCTCTCTGCCCGTATGATCGCGGCAGCAAAATCATAACCAGTATCGATGAAGATAGATCAGGAATGAATATAATACTGTGCAAGGAAATGTACATCCTAAGGCTCCTTAAGCGGAGTGGCGTATCCGCGGAATATACACACGCTCCGTCACTCAACTGAAGTCACCTACTCCATCAACCAAGGGTCATCCTACGCGACGAAAGTTCGGGTCTAATACCCCCTCGACTAAGTCTAAGTTCCGTAAGGTCAAGCCTAAGTTCCGTATATATATAAACGCCCTAGGCTCCACATAGTCAAACATAGACTCGAACCAAGCTTAACCTAACGCTCTGATACCAACTTTATCACGACCCGAAAGAGCACGTGACTGGCCCTTGAACCATATGAAATCTATAGGACCCCATCTGATCCAAGTAAGCCAAAAGCCCAGAAATCTAAAACCATTTTATGGAGTAAAATAAAGAAAACTAGTTTAAAGAAGTGAAGAAAACATTTTTTGAAGTCAAGGTTTTAAAATAACTAAGCCGAATATGCATTTTTAAAATGTAAAGTCTTTTATGAAAATTTCGGCAGAGTTTCCTTTGTAAAAACTGGCCCCAAACAGGGTACAACAAGAATAACAATATATGCAATGAAAAAGGCATCCCCAAATGGGAGC
Organism: Agapanthus africanus; assembly: GCA_030015575.1. Classification (NCBI taxonomy): domain Eukaryota; kingdom Viridiplantae; phylum Streptophyta; class Magnoliopsida; order Asparagales; family Amaryllidaceae; genus Agapanthus; species Agapanthus africanus. The sequence goes on from JASDDO010000008.1 coordinate 216,983,087, forward strand.
TAGCTCTTCGTCAATCGACGGTCACAACCACACAAGCAATATAATATACAACGCCGAACGACGAGGATCAAAGCTCAAAAGAACTCAAAATAACATGAAAGCCGTAACTACTGCTACACGCGACTCTAAGGTCAAAATAATACATCACTAGTGTCTAAGTCTGAAACAATATACAAGTTTTGGTTGATGAAATTTCTAGATACAAAGAATAATACATGTATAATGGCGGTTCTGATGCATAAGAACCCACCCACCAAATGCAATTCACCCGCAAAGAAAGCAGTGTGCCAGAAGTGCCGCTATGGAACCTGTACGGCAAAACCCTGCAAGAACTGTGGCACAACGGGGGTGAGTTGCCAACTCGTGAATAGAAAATATCTACAAGAAGAAACCGAATGCAATACATAATCCTAAGTCAATACAATCAGTAATATAAACCTCAAGAGTAAGTCTGAAGCATGATAAGGTGGCAATGCAACATCTAATCATGTATGTAGTGCCAAGTACTCAGGTAATAACATGTCATAAGTATAAGGTATGTCTGCATGAAGTAAATATGATGAAGTATCCAATGGATATCAATACACATATATTAGCGTCCCATTCCACTAATATTTGTGTAAGGGTATATATAACAGCGCCCTCATACCCTGTTATATATACAAATGAAGTATGATCAATGTCTGTATATATGTGGATCCCGTCTACCCGTCACCCAATAACAATAAGCATCATGCACGTAAATATGCGGATATAATCAACATCATGGAACCTGAGTACCTAGCATCGACACCCGAAAACATCATGGAACCTGAGTGCCTAGCATCGACACCCGAAAACATCATGAAACCTGTGCTTAGCATCGGCACGTAAATCCTCATCTATCAGGCTCCGTCAGTCCGGGTCAGCCCTGATAGGTACGTATCATACGCTATCTCGAAAACCCGAGTGCCCAGCTTCGACCTTCGAATTTATGACGTATCCATACGTACGAGACTCCAGTCGGTATCCCCAAGATAACCGCCGAGTAAAAGGTAATATCACCGGACAGTATGGTTCCCCAGCCGGGCACATCGGTTCATAGCATATCGACATCCCTTTCTTGCCCCGGGGTACTCTGGGCCCCACCATGTACCCTCATACGGCCTTGACGCCTCCTCGTATGGGTATATAAATCAGAATCGATAAAACTCATGGTGGAAGCTGAAATATCATATCAAGGGTAACCGGGTTTTAAAACATTTACATAATCTTTTGAAATACCTACGGTTCCCCAAATCCAGAAATATCATGAAAACAAATATCCCAATGCGCATAATCAGAAAGCATGATGTAAGTGACATATAAATGAATGGAAGTAAAACAGTATATCATGCAACATGGAATAATGGTATGCACATACAAGGTCAATAATACTACTGTGTAGTGAAATGGCAATTATCGATGATGAAGTGTGTGAGCCGGCAAGCAAGTGTACGTGGAACATACGCATCATCGATAATGTTGCTGGTGTCCTAACAACATCATAGTAATATAGCAATAAACACATGCAAAGCATGTGAATAGCATGAATATGCGGAAATCGAATAATCAACGCAATAATAAAGAATCTACATCAATATGTATATGTCATGCAGTTATGCCATTTGAAATAAGACGAATCAGGATTTTTAGTAAAATAAGGGCTACGGTGTTTTTTTGAAAAGATACGCTTTTTTAAAGTATCCGTAGAATCCCTTTTTCTTGTCTTTAGGATATTCCTGATTCGTATTTTTTGAAATAGGTATGACTCGGGTCTAGTCTAACATCTACTATGCAAACTAGAGATCCAAGTATCAAGTCAATCGGGAGTGGTAAGGAAACCACCTAAATCTTAGTCGATATGTATATATAGTAGTCGGTGATCCCGCCTTAGTAGTATCGCGTACGATACAGTATATCATATGACATCCTCAAGTCATGACTGCGGATCTATCATCAATATAAAGCTCGTACGGTAAATCGTCGTACGGCATCCCAATAGCTGGGTACGGGTCAGTATCACATTCATCTTATCAAATATCGTGTATCTTTATCATCATATCATATAATCTGGGGTACTGATCTAGGTCTAGTACAAATCGATACCATCTATAAAGTATGAGTGCGGGGGTAAACACACATCCCAAGCCCGCAAGAAACACATGTCGTATCCCAAATACGAATCATATCAAATCACCGATCTCACGGCACTATGCCTAAAATCATCGACTCATCTCGAATGTCATCCAATATCATCATCAACACAATGTAAATATTGTGAATATGCAAGGGTGTGCGTGTGGGTGTAAATCTATTCTAGGGTTCGCGACTATGAACTACACTAGATTACTTCTAACCCTAACTATCCATAGTACATCTAACACAATATCTAGGACACACTATAAACTATAATATATAAAATATATATATAGTATACTAACTATGGACTGCGGGGGTGCTATACGCCATCCACCCGACTTTCCTCTGTAGATATAATCTCCTCACCTTGCGTCTTCATTTGTCGATGTCGCCACGCTCTTGCTTATCGTCCTGAAGTCTTCATGGGGTACCCATACGTCAAAGTATCGTAATGCGCATTAAAACCAAATCAATACTAAAACGACATACGAAACCCAAAACAATACGATAAGGGGCCTATAGGTTAGAACCTACGGGTACGCTTTCAAAACCATCAATCAATCCTCGATATCGTCGTATAAACGCCAAGTATTCGAGGTAAAACGCAATACACAAATCCAGAAATCAAAATACGGAATACAGAAACACGAATCCAAAACAGCAACTAGGAAAAAAGGTCCCAGATTTCATCCTAGGTCAAATTGGAAAATTTTGCATATGCTAGGGGTCTAATCTACTGATAAGGGGGTACCAAAACCAAAACGAGCCAATTTGGTGGGGTCCAGGCCGTAAATTGCGGCCAATTGGGTTAAATTTGCGGTCGGGAAAGGGAAGTAGGGGTTGGGGTCTTGGTGGTAGCTTCCTTGATGCCTGTACATGTCACTGTCCAACCAAATTAATTTCAGAATGTCTCGGGTGATAGCAGATCCCAAATAAACTTCACAGATTCCAGAAATTTTCCGATATCGGTTTCTAAATCCGTATTCCGGGTCTTAAGACTCAAGTTTGGGTCTCAATTCATGCACTAGGGTGTTTATATAACCTCAACTGAGCTCAATTTCATATTATAACTCAAATTTTCCTCAAATCCTAACTAGGTTTTCCTCAAGTCCTCAAAATCAAACAATATCGGTTCAATCTAAACCTGGGGTAAAGGTAATGCATAAACTAAGCTTTAAGGTCCAGAAAATACCTCATTTGGCAACTCAAGAAAATTCTTGAGTTGCCCCTAGTGGTCAAAATCCTTGCTTCTTTAGTCCAATGTGTAGATCTTGAGCTTGTGCACACTTTTAATGAAATGAATATGGGTTTTTGGTGTAGTTTGAGAGGTGAAATGAAGCCTTGAAGGTGGGAGGAAGAAGAGGCAAAGTTTTCAGCTGAGAATGAGAGGAAGAGAGGTGGGAGAAATGAGGGAGAAAATGCTAAGGCTTGGTCAAAAGTAAAACTCATTTCTCTCTCTCACCCATACCTCATTATCTTAAACCTTTTCCATTTCTTTTCTTTTCTTTTTCCTCCAAAACCTTCTCACAAGAATTGTAACCCCAAAGTAAAACCATTTCAAGAAAAATGTAACAAAAGTGGAGAAAAAGATATGTGCATGTTTTGCACAAAATTGCTTAAAAGCCGATTAGCGATTTTTAATCGCGATTAGCATTAAATTAGCATATAACTAATCATAAAAACTTAAAAATGGCATAAATCCATAAAATACCCTATTTTATAATTTTTCCAAAATTTTTCCCATTTATTTATATTTAATAATATCAAAATATTAAAATATTCAATAAAATAATATTAAATTATAAAAATTCCCAAAAATAATATTTTTTTGTTTGAAATGTTACAATGAGCTTGAGTCTCCTCGACGTAGATCATCTTCGGCCTCGAAGACTTCGAGCAAGCTTTTTCATTTCTTCATATGAACTCTTACTAGAGTTCGGAAGTTCCCTACTTGGATCGAAGGGACCACTACACGGAGCTTTAGAAGTGGAGGACCGGTCTACAAAGGTTGTATTCCTCATTCACTTTGTATGCAAAGTTGTTTGCATGTTGTTTTGTTTAAATCTCTAGTTAAGATTCTAGGGTTAGGGTGGTTTAGTACGACAAAAATTTGAAAACGGCATGGACGATACCTTCTGAAACCTTGTTGCCGCCCTAGGGAACCCTTCAGTGGTATCATAACCAATCTAGAGATTTAAACGATGTTTGTTAGGATTACGAAACTGAAACAACTCCGAAACACCCGATACAAATTCCTAGTTTCTTTCGAATTTTAAATGGCCTCTAAAAATGTTTTTAGCAACTGCAGAATATTGTATGTGATATAACATGAACACTATAGAAATTTGATGCATTTTTGTCTAAAAGTGGCCGGCCACATAGGCTTTAAAATCAAGCTCACCAGGTCTTCTGGCTCATTTTGGCTTCAAATTTTTAGGGTGTTCCAGTCTCTGGGTTTTGGTGTTTCAGGTGTTGCTTGTTTTTGCTAAATTTGCATGTGATGTTAACTTTCTGCAAAGGCAATTCAGAGTGTTTCGTAATCGTAATTCTAATATTTATTCGTGTTATTTAGACGGCATTAAAAAGTTCAAACGGATATCAATAACCCATATTTTCCCTCGCTGGAAATTTTTCAAGAGTTGGATTTTTTTTCATGTTTAAAATCTTCAGAAAATCATGCAAGCGATTCTGTGGATCCTCTAGAAGAACGATACCCAAACTCGTCTTTTTGGATAGCGCAACCGCGATCATACCCTAGGGTTTGCGGCAGTTTCATGGCGACATGAGTGAGGCATGGGTCGGCCCTTCTACGGATGGCGCATAGGAGCCGTGGCATGTTCTGGGTACTTTTTGAACTCCGCTCAAGTGTTGAGCTCTTTGGGAAATTTTAGGTGTTTGTTTATTCGATTGAAAAGTTTAACATCGTCTAGCTATCTGTGACTATGATACAATATTTGGAATTCATATAATTAGTTATGAGATAACTAGTTTGAATTTTATAAATCTAGCAGTTTAGTCTCATTTGATTGGTTGCCATGGAATTTTGATTTGGATCAAAAGTCCGTCGCAATTACGTAGTGTACGCGGATACTCGCCGGGTAACCTTACTAGATAGCTACGCCCCATAGCCATGACCAAGTGACTGTAGGAGAACCCCGTCGCCAAAAGCATCCGTTCGGGTGCTCGCGGCCGCGGTGTTCCGCCTTAGTGCACTTTGTCGATGGCATCGGGGGTGCGGCCGTCTTCTAAAGTTTCCGACGAGCATTCGTTCAGGTTATCGGAAATCTTATTGATTTACCCGACTGGTTATTGGAAAGCGTTTTCAATATCGAGACTAAAAAGCGGGGTCTATAATTGGTAGGCATGAGTTGTCTAAGGAATTCATTTGGTTGGGCATGAAATCCAAAGTATGTGATACATTGGGTTTATGATGTCTAAGGTGGTTGCGGATTCCAACTGCTGTAGGTTTCACTTTCTTTCTGCGACCGTAAGTCTAATATATGGTGTATCACCGGTTTCGTTGCTATATGTCAACAACAATTGGGATACGCATATTTACTTACGTTGATGACATGTGATGTTATGTGTTGCTGTGATATGTTATATTGGATCGTCGTGTTTTGAATAGCCGGGTTTTTTTTTATGTGAGATGAGAGTTTTTTATTTTCATTCATGTAAAAGCTTGCATGTAATATTCTTTTATTGGGGCACTTCCGGGTTGAGGATGATGTCACCATCGATGTATATTATTTACTTTTCCGCATTAGGATACACCTGAGGAGGGGAGCATAGTAACCGGGTTCTAGGGTCCAGTGGGAGACCATCTCGAGGAGTCAAGACCGGGTCTCTTAACTCTAGAATTGGTAGGGTTGCTTGCCGCTCTCGTATGGGTCTAGGGATGTGGGTTTGGCTATTCATCACGACTGTGGAATCCGTGTTTTATACTGGCTTAATTTAAAACACGGAATTCCTAGTATATCCAATATTTCATATATGTTCTTCTGCTGCTGATATTCTGCGATGTGATCATTTGATATGTTGAGACGATTGCTTATATTATATATATGAGATATAATAAATATTGATGCTTTCGTTTCTTATGTGATGCTTGGGAAGCATAAATTGATGGGACTTGATTAATGAGCTTAATGAAATAAAAGAAATATAAAGATGTTGCAGAATCTTATTTTAAAAACTGGTAGCTCTAGTTCTTTCTTTGCATAGCGGTATTCCTTGTAGAATATCCAGCACCTTATTCGACAAGGAAAGAGCCGAGATCCCTTCACCGGGAGTGACCTCTTTAACGAAACTAGCAGATGCTCCAGCATACTCGGTTTTTTCTTTTGATTGCTTTTTTAGTTCTTTCTTTGCATAGTTGTATTTGTGAAATATCATGCACCTTATTCGATAAGGAAAGAGCCGAGATCCCTTCACCGGGAGTGACCTCTTTAGCAAAACTAGTAAAAGCCTAAAAAACACTCCTTTTCAAAATCGCTCGATTCCGCAACGATATCAAGTTCATTACGCAAAGGGTTTTCTTAAAAACTGTCGTAGCCCTCCGTCATTTCAGATAAGTAATTTTTAGTATTCGTGCCGCGTTTGTTGGCTTTCGTCAAGGCGTAGTGTGCGGTAGCTGATTAGTGCTTATTTGCTTAAGCATATGATGCGATTGGATTAGGGTAGTCGTACGACTTTTTTGGCTTTCGTCAAGGGTCGTGCGGGCAGGTTTAATTCAATCATGAAATGTACGGGTTGAACTTGACTAGCAGACTATGGTTTGTTGGCTTTTGTCAAGGTCATAGCAAGCTAGGGGCAGAATATTATTGGGAATTTCAAGTGTTGAAATTTGCAATGAGATTGCATACCTTCTATGAGATAGTTGGATCCCGATACCCACTACGAGTAAAAGTTACTCCTGGGAGAGTTTTACACATTACAATTAGCCGATCAAGTAGGTGTCTAGAAAGGTGTTAACGGGGTTACGCCCCTGGGAAAATGAGGTTTATTTTAATTAGGTCCGTATGAAAGCATGGGGAACCTCACTCAAAGTACCGACACTGGCCTGGCCGAAAGATTGGCGAACTTGTAGGGTGTAATTAATCTCACCCAGTCTTACCTTTTAGGGTTTGAAGGAAGATTTGATAAAAACAGTAGGAGCCATCCTGATTAGATAAAATAATAACCAATCTAATCTTGCAAGAGCGCACGCAGAGTGTTTTCTTCTCTCTCTCTCCTGCTAGCGACCATGTCACGCCTTAATCAAGATAATAATATAGATGCATTGACCAAACCTACTTATTATACTTAGATTAGGAACATTGGTTCCGCTCTATCTTTTAATTGTTATAATTCCGAGTAGGAAATAGGGGAATATCCGGATTTCCACGCGACCCAATCGAAGAATAATCATGTTGATGCATATTCTTCGGATGTGTTCGTTACCGAGAACCGTTTCTCAGTATCCTCTACATCCTGGGTATGTGATACCGGATCAGGATCCCGCATATGTAATATATTACACGGCCTACGCAAGGTAGAGAACTGAGATTGGGTGATATGTTTATAAGTGTTAGAGAATGGTGCAATTGTTGAAGCCAAATCAGTTGGCAAATATCACCATGTATTACCAAATGGTAAATATATTGATTCTGAAAGAATGTTATTATATACCGAACCTGATATACAACATTACATCAAATTCTTTATTGAGTTAAAGAAAGATATAATTATGTATTGGAGGATAATGCTGTGAACATTTTCCTGAATAAAGAGTTGATTGGATCAGGCACGTTATGTAATGGCATATACATTCTAAATCAAACCACAGTTCAAAATATTTAGAACAAACACAAGAGGAGTAGTTCAGAAATGAACGAATCCTTCTTGCGGCATTGTAGACTAGGTCATATTAATGCGACACGACCGGCTAAGTTACATAAGGATGAATATGAGAATCTGTTCAAATTTTCATCTTATGATACTTTCCAGTCTTGTCTCAAAGATAAAATGACCAATACTCCGTTTACTGGAAACAGAGAAAGAGTTAATGAACTCTTAGGACAGATACATGATGATGTATTCGGTCCTATGTGTACTAATGCCAGGGTTAATTCTTCGTACTTCATTATATTCACTAATCATTTCTCGAGATTCGGACATATGTTCCTGTTGAAACATAAGTCTGAAACTTTTGAGATATTCAAGAAATATAAGTTTGAAGTTGATAACCAAATGGGTAGAAGTATTAAGTCCTTCGATGTGATCGGAGAAGGGAATACTTGGGCATAGAGTTCCTGGATTTTCTAAAACAGAGAATATGATTCTCTCTCAGCTTACTCCTTCGAATACACCACAGCACAACGGTGTATCGGGGTGGAGGTATCGCGTCCTATGAGATATGGTGCGCTCTATGATGAGTACTGCTGAGTTACCTATTTCCTTTTGATGTTATGTACTTGAGAAGCTGTATACCTATTGAATGGGGTTCCATCCAAATCAGTGCCTACCACTCCATATGAGATATGGAATGGGAAGAGACCACGTCTTAAACGAGTTAAGATATGGGGTTGTCCGATCTATGTTGAAAAGCAAAATTCGGACAAGCTCAATGCAAGGCCAGTTCTATATAAGTTTATTGGATATCCCAAACATTTGCGAGGGTATATCTTCTACCTAACTGAAGAGCAAAACGTGTTTTGTTTCCCAGCATGCCACCTTTTTAGAAAAGGAATTTCTTATGAAGAAATTAGTGGTTATGAGGTAGAACTAGAAGCAGTTCCAGCTAGACAAACTAACAGCTGATGATTTTGTGAAACCAAAGGATTCAATAGTCTCCAACAACCTCAGCCTCTCCACGAATCTGGTAGAGTTCTTCATCCACTTAAGAGATACTACGGTCTTCTCGATGACAGTGGGAGCGAGGATTGCATCATGGTAGATGATGGCCCAACTAGGTTCAGGCAGGCCATCATGAGTGGGGGCTCTGTGAAATGGCTGGATGCTATGCAATCAAAGATGGAATCCATGTACACTAATAAAGTATGACTTTGGATGTTGCACCTGAAGGGGTAAAACCCATTGGGAGAAAATAAATCTTGAGAAGATTCTTGGTGTAAATGGAAAAGTTGAGACTTTCAAAGCTATGCTTAAGTCCATCAAGATTAATGCTGGCATCACGGAGATGGAACATCTATTTTGATGTGGCAGTCAAAGAGTTTTACTTCATCAAAAAGGTAGATGAACCTTGTATATACAAGAAGGTTGTAGAGAGTAAGGTTGTCCTCCACGTATTATACGTAGATAAACATACTCTTGATAGGAAATGGTTTCCTACGCTACACTCGATCAAGCTCCTCTTATCACGGGGATTCTCCATAGAAGATTTGGATGATACCTACTACATCTTGTTGTTTATGATCTATGGTGATAGATCTAAGTGGATGTTGGGAGTGTCCTAAATCCAGGTACATTAACACCATACTAAAGGGGTTTAGTATGTAAGATTCTAAGCGTGGTGGTTCGCCCACTTACTCATGGATCACTCTCTCCAAAAAGATGTCTCCCAAGACTGATTTGGAGAGAGCTCGCGTGCAAGGGATGTTAGCGATGCATGCCTTAGAGGCCATTATTGTATCATACTGGTTTGTATATTACTTAATGGAAGCTTGGGTTATTCACAATTGTATTGACGGTCTTGCTCAAAATGGTAGTATGCTACTTGGTTTGTTTCTACTTCAATATGTGCATGTGTTTTAGCATATCGCTTATACATATCAGTAGAGCCCTTAGGATCTTTGCTTGATTACCAGCATTGTGATGGCAGTTACACTAGTGGGGGCTAGGTAGTCTATAAGCACATCCTTATACAGGTCCCTAGTCATAGGATTATCGAGACGGGGCATCGATACTCCAGAGTAGACTAGTGTATACGCTTCTCATCCCAGCAGAGGAGATGGTCTGTCCCACAGCCATTAGTATGTCGTACTGGAGATAGTATGCAGGTGCTCATTAGGTTATGAGTACACCAGGACATGACTCGTCGGGAACTGCAGATGGGTATTATACCTATCGTCGGGTAACAGTTTCCAGGTGACATGAGTACAGCTTAGTCCGTCGACTTGACACTGCTACTTCGCCTCGAGTGTGTTCCCACTGTACTTTGATTGCTACCCTACCACAGCTCAAAGGAGTCGTGCAAACAGGTAGTAGTTTGGTGCAGTCCCGAAGCACTTGGAGGCAGTGGCGGTTAGATAGGATTCGTCTCTCCCGGTATTGGGGGTTGATATCGCGCAGTGTTTGGAGAGCCATTACACAAAGTCCCTGGCCAGAGCAAGTGAGATTTACTGGTAAGTATTCGAGTAGTTTCTCAGGGTGCTCTGGGCTACACTTTGACATGACTTATACCGCTATTAGGGGTCTGACGTTTACCATCCCTTAGGCCCGATATGCAATACTCTTTGACGAACAGACTGGACTGTACGAAGATTGTCACATGCAGGCTCAGTAGGATTTCTGATGGGTTTGCTCATCGGACTTCTTATTAACACATACCTGGGTAGCTGTTACGTGCAGCTAGTACCGCTTGCGGTTTGTGGTTAAACCCACTGCCAGCATACTGTCGAGTCTTTAAAGTCCCATACAGAGGGTTTCCCTACACCAGGCAAAAGGTGTAGAGGCCGTATGGTTTTATGTAAAGGCTTCGATCACGTGCGTGCACTTGTGCACGTATGATGATCGGGCGGATAATACTAGTGGGCTTTGGTTTAAGCCGGATCCTAGTATTATATTGATGGATTGTTTCGTCTCTTTATATTCGTTTTCTTCGGAATGCGGATGCAAGTATGTATATACGGATGAGGTGCATTCTCGTAGTTTTGCGGATTTGCTTATAGAAGAAGGGACACCTATTAGGGTTTATTCTTTATGGATTAAACATAATAGGCGGAGGAAATGAGGTGGATTGAGCATTGAACCTAGCATGGCTACTTGGTTACTCATGGTCATGAGTCACCACAAGATATTTGTGGGGGTTTCTTCATATTTTGGTGGGATATTTATCTCACAAAATATCTAAAAAACCTCACAATATCAAAAGAGGGCAGTCAAGCCAATTCTTCAAGCAACACTTTCCTTTCTCATTTCCTCAAGCCTTTTTCTTCTTCCCTCAAACCCTAGACCTCTCATGAGTTGAGAAAATTAGGGTTACAAGATACAAAGCACTCCATCTACTCTCTCTACACAACCTAGGCCATCTAGTCTAGCAATCTACTTGCCCTAGTTACCTCGGAGTTGAGGTTGAAGCTCGCACTATAGACTCTCGGGTGGATTGTCTTTGATTCGAGGAAGCCGACGAGGAAGCCACGATCCGTTTCGATCCTCGGAGCCTACGATGAAGTGGAGGACAGCGACTAAAAGACCCGAAGGACTTGGTTTCGTTTCGTATAACTTTCATCAGAGTAGTTAATCCTCACACGTTATTTGCTAGTTAGGGTTTAGACATGATCCAGGAGCTCGAATCCGTGTTGTGATGCTTTGATAATTGTTTTTCATAACTTCCGCCTCCCCGCGGTCACGCGGGGTGCGTGACACGGACTTACAGTGGTATTAGAGCCTAACTAAACCATAACTAACAGATTAAACGACAAGTAAAACCAAGAAACCGAAATAACCCCAAAACATTAAAGCTTAGATCCTAGTTTCTGTTGATTTTTTACGAGGCTCTAAAAATTATTTTAGCAACTGCAGAGTACTCCTTCACTTGTAAAGTGAACATAGAACAAAAACGAGACATTTTCACCCAAACTGGGTCGGCCACATTGCCTCTAAATCCGGTGAGCTCGGTTCAGTTGTAAGGAAATGCTTCGTGTTTTGGTCTGTGGTTTTGCTACTTGGGTCTAGGGCTTCATGGGTTGTTTGTTTCTGCCAATTTTGAATATGCTCTCAATTCTTTATTGTGGCAATACGGGGAGTTTCAAAGTCGTAGTTTTAACGTCGTTTAATGTTTCAAGTTGTAATATACGTGTTCGTAAACTTCCGCTAATTGCTATATGTCGGTTAGTTGGGGGTTGCACATTTCTGTGATGTTTGGTTTGTGTATATGGACTTATTGGATCGTCGTGGATGAATAGCCGGGGATGTGAGATGAGGGTTTTCATTTCATTCATTCTATGTAATTGTAAAGTGATGTAATATTACTTTTTTGTGAGGCACATCCGGGTTGAGGTTGTAGCCACCGTTGTATATTATTTCTTTTACTGTTTCTGCTCTTACGATAGACCCAAGGTGGGGTGCACAAACTACCAGGTACTTTGAAGCGCCGAGTGGCCTACTCACTTTGTTGAGGGAGGTTTCTTCACTTCGGGGATTTGGCGGGTAGTTTGCCGCACCCGTAGGGGTCTGGGGTGGGGTTTGGCTATTCATCACGACCGTGGAATCCGACTTTCGTTACAGGCTTAAACGAAACGCGGAATTCCTAGTATATCCAATATGTTCATCTGTGATCTGGAATGCCTATTATTGCTTCTGACGAATGTATATATCTATATATGATATCTAGTAGGCGTTGCTTATGTTTTGCATCCGCGCTAGTCCGGCCCCCGCTCTGTCGTTAGTTAAGTAACCTAACGGGTGATGACGGGGCCCAGTGGCGAATGCGGATGGCATAAGTGTTCGTCATATTTTCGTCTTTTTCTACAATGGTAGGCTAATTTATGGGACACATTATATTAATGCAAAGAAAACAAACCAAAGCTGAATTGTCAGAACAATTTCAAAACCGCTCGGTTTTTTCAAAACAGCAGACTTTTAAAGTGCGGAGCTTAAACTACTCCTTTTAAAAGCTATCAGGTTCCTTCGATTATATCAAGTTCGTTCACGGTTTCGCCAAAACCAGTCGTAGCCCTCCGTCATTTCATATGAATATTTTATAGTATTCAAGCTATGTTTGTTGACCTTCGTCAAGGCCTAGTGATTAGTAGCTACTGGGTGTTCATATGTAGCATAGATAGATGCATTGGTTTAGGACAGCCGCATTACCTTGTTGGCCTTCGTCAAGGGTATATACGGGTGAGTTCAAATTAACCTGGAAAATGATGGGTAGAACTTGACATGTGACTTATGATTTGTTGCCTTCGTCAAGGTCATAAGAGCATAGGGCAAAAAAATCCACATCGGGAGTTTCTAAAGAAACTGAAACTTGCTAGCATTGCATACCATTTGGAGTTTGATAATGTTGGTAGGATTCCTTCAGCATTATCACACAATGATATTTGGATCCCGATCCTACTGTGAGTATCCGCTATTCCTCAGGAGATTTTTTCACTTAACGACCAATGCTATAAACTAAGTAGGTGTCTAGAATGGTGTTAGCGGGGCTACGCCTCCAGGGAAAAGAGGTTATTTAATTAAGGAACTTCGCGAAAGCGTCGTAAAACCTCCCTCGAAGTACTAACACTTGCCTGTCCAAACGGTTAAGGAAGAATTGTACGGTGAGATCAATTTTGACTAATTCTTCTTTTATGGTTTGAGGAAGGATTCGAGAGAAAGTGGGAGCCATCCTGTTTAGATAAATTAAAAACCGATCTTAAACTTGCAAGAGCATCATGGTAAAATGTTTTCTTCTCTCTCTCTTAATTGCAGCGACTCAATGACCAAGACTAGGTTACATCTAGATAATAAAATGACTGAATCTGACTATAATGACAGGCAAAGGTCTGTCCAGATGTCCATTACCTATGACAAGCTGGGACACCTCTTTACTACTCAAGCCTCCGCCATCCCAGGTCCAGTTTCCACCGTCACGGATGTTGATATCCATAAGACATCGGAAAATGAAAGCACGAATGCCAAGTGCCTCGTGTTGGCCTCAGTAGATGGTGTAAACCGGAGGCAACACGAGAAGATGGACTTCGCTTCTACTTTCCTCCATAACAAATATTTATATAGAGAGCAATCTCGTATCGCAAGATATGAGACCTCGAAGGAATTGCTCCAAGCGAGGTTGGCTATCGGGTCATCTGTAGGGGACAACGTCCTTACAATGACTAGCTATATTGATGAGCTCACGGACCTGAAGACCGCGTTGGAGAACGAGTCACATAATGACTTGATTCTACAGTCCCTACCCTCTAGTTACACCCTGAAGGAAACCAGGGAGACACCTACTCTGCTTATTGGGGAATCTTCCTCTTCTGCATCCAAGGCGAAAGCAAAGGGTGCGAAGAAGAAGACCTCCACAAAGCCGATATGCAGTGTCAGGGAGGTAGAAGGAAAGGGAAGGGCAAAAGTTTCAGGACTAAAAGAAGGGAAGGGGACATTCCTCTTGTTATGGGAAAGGACATTGGCAGAGGGATTGCAGGGCTTGGAAAGCCAGTAGCCAGGATTCGAAGCACGTTGTGGCTTCGTCTTTGGGTGTGTTTGTAATAGAAAACTGTATGTTAATTAACTCTACTTCCTGGGTTCTAGATACCGGATCAGGATCTCATATCTGTAATTCATTACAGGCTTTGAGAAACCGTATAGTTATTAAGGTAGGTGATATGACTCTTAGAGTTGCGAACGAAATGAGCATGGACGCTGAATCCGTAGGGGAATATCATCTAGGATTGACAAGTGAGCAGATATTGATTCTACGTAACTGTTTGTATGTACCTAGTCTAGCTTGTAATATCATATCTGTATCTCTACTTTCTAAGGAAGGATATGATCTTACATTTATAAGCGATGTGGGCCACATCCATATAAATCAAGCTTTGATTGGGTCAGGTACATTAGATAACGGTATATACGTATTAAATCAAGCTCAGGTTTTCAGTGTCTAGAATACACTTAAAAGAAAGTCTCCGAAAACAAATCAGGCTTTCTTATGGCATTATAGACTGGGTCACATCAATGAAACACGGTTGATAAAGTTACATAGAGAGGGATATTTGGATCCGTTCGAATATCAGTCTTATGCTACTTGTGAATCTTGTCTCATGGGAAAGATGACAAAGACTCCGTTTACTGGACACGGAGTAAGAGTGAGCGAGCTCTTGGGACTCATACACAGCGATGTGTGTGGTCCAATGTCTACACATGCGCTGGGTGGTTATTCCTATTTCATTACTTTTACGGATGATTTCTCTAGGTATTGACATGTCTTCTTGATGAAGCATAAATCCAAGGCCTTTGAGAAATTCCGGGAATACAAGAATGAAGTGGAAAAACAACAGGCAAAAGTATCAAGACACTGAGATCTGATCGAGGTGGTGAATACTTAAGTGCCGAGTTCCTGGGCTACTTAAAAGAGAATGGAATTCTCTCTCAGCTTACTCCTCCATACACACCTCAACACAACGGTGTATCGGAAAGACAGAATCGAACCCTATTGGATATGGTTCGTTCCATGATGAGTAAGGCTGAGTTACCGCGATCCTTCTGGGGTTATACACTAGAATCAGCTGCATATCTTTTGAACAAGATTCCAACCAAGATTGTGCCTACTACACCATATCAGATGTGGAGTGGGAAGAAACCCATTCTTAAGTACCTTAAGACATGGGGATGTCCAGCTTTTGTAAAAACGCAGCATACGGACAAGCTCGAGGCACGCTCAGTGCTGTGTAAGTTTGTGGGATACCCTAAGAACTCCACGGGGGTATCTTTTCTATTACGTAGAGGAACAAAAGGTTTTTGTTTCTCAACATCCCCACTTCTTAGAAGCTGATTTTTTAGAAAATCATAAAAGTGGGAGCGCAATAGAACTGAAAGAAATTCTAGAACCACAAGCTATTACTGAAAGCTTGGTAGAACCGGAGGTTTCAGAAGAACCGGACATCCCAGCGCCACTCCACAGGAGTAGTAGGCAGTCTCATCCGCCCGAGAGATACTATAGTTTTCTCATAGACGGGGATCGAGAGGATTGCATCATTGAAAATGATGAGCTTACTAGCTTCCAGCAAGCCATTCAGAGCGGTGACTCGGTAAAATGGCTGGATGCAATGAGGACCGAAATGGAGTCCATGTACACCAACAAAGTTTGGACTTTGGACATTGCTCCAGAAGGGGTAAAACCCATAGGCTGCAAATGAATCTTCAGAAAGAAGATTGGTGTAGACGGACAGGTTGAAACCTATAAGGCTAGACTCGTTGCAAAAGGTTTTCGTCATATACCTGGTTTGGACTATGAAGAAACCTTTTCTCCAGTGGCTATGCTCAAATCCATTCGGATCCTTCTTGCCATTGCTGCCTTCCACGATTATGAGATCTGGCAGATGGACGTAAAGACGGCTTTTCTAAATGGTAATTTGGAAGAGTGCGTCTATATGGATCAGCCAGAAGGTTTAATTCAGAGTGGGAGCAGCGGGAAAGTGTGCAAGTTGCTTAAGTCCATTTATGGACTAAAGCAGGTATCGCGGAGTTGGAACATCTGTCTTGATGATACTGTCAAGGAATTCGACTTTATCAAAAATCCAGATGAACCATGCATATATAGTAAGATTGTAGGGAGAATTGTGGTACGCCTCGTCTTGTACGTGGATGACTGTCACGACCCTAAATGATACGTGACTGGCACTTGAATCATATGAAGTCTATAGGACCCCATCTGATTCAAGTAAGCCAAAATCCCAGAAATCTAAACCATTTAAATTTAGAAGTGAAGGAAAACTTATTTAAAAGTTTGCATATAAATCACTTTGAAAGTCGTAAATATTTTTAAAACATCATGTCTTTTCCAAAAATTTCGGCAGGGTCTCCTTTGTAAATATTGGCCCCAAACGGGTACAAACATGTATAATATACATAATGAATAAAGGCATCCCCAAGCGGGAGCTAGCTATACGCCAATTGGTGGACACAACCATGCAATGCAATATAATATACAATGCCGAAGGGCCAGGATCAAAACTCAGAAAGAAAACCAGAGGAAAACCATGATAATACAGCGCGCGACTTTAAGGTCGAAAGAATATACATACTGGTCTTCTAAGTCTATCAAATAATACAAGTCTGGTTGATGAATTTTACTAGATACAACTGAATATAAATACAGATACAACGATGGTATAACGGGGGTGAGTTGCCAACTCGTGAGTAGAAAACATCACCGAGAAGAAATCGTATGTATGACTCTATCCTAGTTCATACAATAATATCCTGAAAATATAACCTGAAGTATCTAAATAATGACAATGGTAAACATCTATACATAAGTGTAATACCAAGTGCTCGTGTCAGTGCCTTAGGTAACAACATATCATATATATGATGTATGAATGCATGAAAACAAAATACATTTTGAATGAGAAAACTGTTTTCATATCTCAGTGAGATTTGTGTATAAAAACCCGAAGTATCATCAATGAAATCGATAGAGAATCCGTGTCCAGCATCGACACAAAACATATATCTGAATAGCTCAATGTTTCAATATCTCGGGTTCCGGCAATCCGGACTGGCCCATATAACCAAATCTCAATATCTCGGGCTCCAGCAATCCGGACTGGCTTCTATATCATCAAATCTCAAGACTACGTCAGTATACTCAGAATATCCGCCACGTCACAATAACCAGTCGGTAGTGCTCCCCTGCCGGGCTCAACGCCATCATCTGCGACCATCTTGCCCCGAGATACCCCACTGGGTCCACCATGTGTAACATTTCAGAAAATATAAAATATTATTTTTGGAATTTAATATTAAAATAATACTTCGCGAAAATTACCCGATTTGCGAAATTGAGGTTTTCGTAAAATGGTATAAATATATACCAATAATTATGAAATAATTGGGGATTAAAATGATTTATTCAGTTAAAAATATATTTAAAGGATTTGGCATTTTAAAAATTTATTTTATGCAGTTTGGATAAAACCCGATTAGTGCACCGCTAATCGCGATTAAGCTAAATCCGTGTTTATAAAGTTCTCCATGGTTAGTGCACCGTGTCATGTCGTATTTGATCACATGTTATTTCTTATGTTGTTTTGGGTATTATGTGTTTTGGTTTTAAAATTTAAAAGATAAGAAAAAGAGAAAGGGTAAAAGGGTAATATATGGGAGAGAGGGTGAGAATAAAGGAAAAGAGAGGGGCTGCCCCATTTTCCTCCCCATTTCTTTTCTTCTTCTCCTTCTTCATCTTCATACCCCTCCACTTCAACCCATGAAATCATCTAAAAAGCTTCATCAAAACCCTAAACCCCTTTCTTTAAAGTTGATCCCCTCTTCATACTCTACTATTTGGACCAAGAAAAGTTTGATTTTGAGGACTTGATGAAGCTAGGGTTTTTCTTGGGTTGCCCAAATGAGGTATGAATTCTTCCACCTAGTTTAATTTAAAGTCTAATAGCACCCTATAGTAGTTTAGAATTAAATTGGTATTCATTAGTGGTGTTAGAAAATTTCTAGAGAAGGGTTTGAGTGTTGTGTGGATTGGGTGATGCCTAGTGGTTGTTACAAGACCCTAGAGACCAATTCTTGACCTGGACCAGTGACCAAAACCCCTAAATACGAACTTTAGATTCGTCGATATCGGGTTTTTGTGGAATTAGTGTTGGTATATAGGAATCTGAGATGACCCGATGCCTTTATAAAATAAGTTCCCATGACCACGAGACGCGCAGGCAACCATGAACCACCCCCTGAAACCTGAGCCCCTCCCCTCACTTTCTGGCCGCAATTTAATCCCCTGTGGCCGCAAATTGCGGCCACACCTGAGTGAAACATAGTGAATTTGGCTCCGTAGCTTCCTTATCTGATATCTAGGGTAACCCAATGGGCAAAATGTTTTAGTTTGGCCTAGGGTGAAATCTGGGAGTGGTTTTCCTATATTGTTGTTTTCGTATTTTCCGTATTTTGAATGCTTGGTTTTGGTTATTGGTATTGTAATTGGTTGTTGGGCATTTGTACGTCAATAACAAGGGTTATTTGATTGTTTTTACACGCGTAGGCTATATGTTCTAACCTATGAGCGCACGGTGTGCCGTATCGGTTTTCCGGATTCGATTTTAATAGGGATTTCGATTATGTATTATTGTAGGTACCTTCGCGTGGATTCCGAGGAGATGGAGCATGGCGTCATCGATTTCGGCAAGCAAGGACCAGGTGAGCGGATCTATATCCATGGGGGAAGTCGGGTGGATGGCGTGTAGCACCCCTGTAAGTTCTTGATGGAAACCGATTCATAGTATATGGTTAAGGAAACCATTAATAGAAAACTATATATAGAGTTAAAAGATAGTTAGAGAAAATATTTTAGAAACTAAAGGATAGTTAGAAGTGATATGATACGACTAATATGTGATGACGGGATTTGAGGATGATGATGACGATATTGCCGTGTAGGGTACTATAAAACTAGATAGCCGATGTAAATGTGTCATCCGAACTATACCTATTTCCAAACTGAATAATCGTATGCATCTTTTAAACAGATACCTTGAGGGACGTTATGGATTTTCAAATGATATCTTTTCCTTAAAAACACCGTAGCCCCGACTTTCAAAACTATGATTCGAATCTTTTAAGATCTGATTGTATGGTTCGGGTGTGTATATTAGATTAGATATGTATGCTTATAGTAAAGGTAGAATGTAATTGTAAATTGACCTTATGTGAGATATAGATGCGATGAAAAGAGAATACGATTTGCCATGTGATTTGATGATATGTTGGTAGATGGATGTGGGTCGATTGAGAGGATTGATACCTTGCCGGTCTCTAATATGAGATTGTAATGGATATGACTTGGGACATAGGTATATGGATATATATGTGTATACATGTTGTGAATCATGAATGATAGGCTATACGTGACATTAGGCCGTACCCTCATTGTTATATAGGTTGATAGGATCCATATTGGTTTAATGCCGCCGTATGGTGATTTTCCGTACGTGATGAGTTTGACTTGATGATTGATCTATACACTTGACTAGAGGATGCCGTACGATGGATTATACCGTATGTGATGTCATGAGGCTAGATGCCGATGGTTAGATTCACCGACTCGGTCTTGTTAGATATGTATACCCGTCAGCATTTGCATATGATTTACCTTATGCTGCATTCATGTTATTCTGATTGCATTGCATATACCTTTACTAGTTCACTTACACCATTATCGATGATGCGTCTGATACACGTACACAAATTTGCCGGCTCACACACTTCATCATCGATAATTGCCATATCACTACACAGTAGAATTGCTGCGTCATGATATGACTCCTTGCATGATTTATTTGACATGTTCACATCATTACGATATGACGCATGCTATACTGCTATTGTCACATCACTGTTCCATGTTGCATGATACACGGATATGCTTACATTTCTATCATATGTCATATACATCATGCTTTACGATTATACGCATTGAGATATGCTGTTTTCATGAGATTTCTGGATTTGAGAACCGTGGTCATTTTAAAAGAAAGTATGTATTGTTTTAAAAACCCGGTTTCTCTTGATATGATACTTCAGTGTGTCCACCATACGTTTTCTCGGTTCTGGGACGTGTGACAGTGATACCCGATTCGAGAAGCTGGATGAGGCCGATTGCGGATACATGGTGGACCCGGTATTGTACCCCGGGGAGAGAACGGATTTGCTGTGCAGTAGACGGTGAGCCTGGCAGAGGGACCTCTACCTACCATTGATAGTATTTAGGCTTGGCGGATATCCGGAGGATACCGACCGGAGTCGAGAGATGATATGGGCCGATCCGGATTGACGGAGCCCAAGATATGAGGATTTACGTGTCGATGCTGGACACGGGTTTCATGATGTTTTCGAGTGTCGATGCTGGACACCCAGGTTCCATGATTTTGATGTGTCGCGAGGGACACACGTTGATTTATATCCTCATACTTCTATATATATGCTTTTATGATATTTACATGCATGATGTTGTTGTGTCATTAGTTGACACGTGGATGGGATCCACTTGAATACAGACATTGATTATATTGTTGGATGATATCCACATGCTGATTGACATTGATATTAGTGTTGGCACATATACAGATACGCTCACCCTAGATATCATAGTATTACCTTCATGATATAGTTGACCTAGGAGTCGTTGTTTATTCGATTTCTACTTGTTGATGTTTTTCTACTCACGAGTTGGCAACTCACCCTCGTTGTGCCACAGTTCTTGCAGGTTGACCGCATGGATCAGTGGCGGTATGGCTGGCACACAGTTGCTTTCGGGTGATTGCTTTGGTAGGTGGGACATTTGTATCGTACCCACTCTTGTATTTATATTTCATATTGTATCTAGTCAACTCCATCAATCAAAACTAGTATTTGTATATTAAGTAAGACTTAGTGAGACTTGTAATGCGAGATTTGAGCGATGGGTTTTATATTCGCTTTTTGTGTTGATGTCTTGCTTTATTCATTATTTTCTGTGTTGATCTTCGACGATTGGGCGTCGTATACTTTTTTTATCACTTGCGTGGTTGTGATCCACTATTTGGCGAAGAGCTAGCTCCCGCTTGGGGATGGCTTTTATATTATCTTGTATTTGTGGTTTTGGATTAAAATATACAAAGGAGGTGCTGCCTAAATTTTTAAAAGACGAAACTTGTTTTCAATCTAGTAAATTTCACATGCATTATTCATGTTCCTTTTCTATGCATTTATGAAAACATTTCTTCATTTTACCTTATTTCAAAACTGCACCTCTTTTATTTCTTTAAAAGGTTTAGATTTCTGGGTTTCAGCTTACTTGGATTTCGTTACGCCTTTAGACGTTGGGTGATTTAAGTGCTGGTCACGAGCTAATATTTCGGGACGTGACAAAGCTGGTATCAGAGCGCTAGGTTTAACCTTGGTTCGAGTTTAGGTTTGACTATATGGAGTCTGGGGCGTAAATTATTTCGGAACCTAGGCTTGACTTTACGGAACTTAGACTTGAACAGGGGGGGTATTAGACCCGAACTTTCGTTTCATAGGCTGACCCTGATTGATGGAGTAGGTGACTCAAGTAGAGTGACGTACCGTGTGTATGTTCCGCGGCATACTTACGATACGATAATCCACTTAAGAAACCTTAGGATGTACATATTTTGAGATCTGTGATTCTCTTCGTACCTATGATTATACATCCATTTGAGATCCTTGATTCTGTTTATTTTCATTATCATACTTTCATTGATACTGTTTCTTCTTATAATCATATATCCATTCTGGATCTGTCGTTTCCTTTCATGGCCTTGATCTGTTTTCTTCGATGCATGATTGAGGTTCCTGCCACCATGGTTTGAGCGCAGATTGAGCTGCTGCTAGTGTTGCGGTCAGGGCGAGCTCATCATGGACGAGGGCTGACCATCGTGTTTTCTGGTGATATGGGAATGTCTCGATGTAGTGTTGTGTTGTGACCTCTTGTTGAAGCGAGTGTTTGGTTTTGCACCGGATGATCGGGCCATTGATAGAGGCTGCCTGTTGCGAGAGGACTGTTGATATACATCATACCTTAGAGATTATGATGTCGTCTACCATGCAGACAGATGACCCAGCTGTTGCTGAGATTGATAGGATGCCGCCTCCAGACTTTATGAGCTGAGATCGGTGGAGCTTTCAGGAAGAGATACGACAGATGATAGCTAGTCTACCTTGAATTGAGAGATGGAAGGTATTCATATGTTGCCAAGGAGAAGTTAAAAGGGTTCGACGAATGTCGGAAAACCCATTTTTCCACGTTTAAAGTATTCGGAGGAACATGCAAGTAATTCTGTGGACCCTCTAGAAGAATGAAACCCTAACTCGACATGATGACCATGGAACCGTTTTTGACCCTTAGGGTTTGCTGCAGTTAGCGGTGACATCAGTGAGGCTTGGGTTTGCCCCTCTACGGTTGGTCCATAGGTATTGTGGCATGTACGGGATATTATTAGACTGTGCTGATGTGTTGAGCTTTCGGGAATTATGGGACTTTGACAAATCGAACGAAAAGTTTAACCTCGTCCTGATATCATGTGATAGGAGACCAGTAAGTGGACCGGCTTCAGATAGAGGACCTCACCCAGATACGTTGCGAATTGATCGAGAACGGACGAGTATTGAGTGTTCCTCTGACGGTATGGACGAGTTCCCGAGGACGTGTTCGGCTAGAGATCTTCTACAGAGTTGTCACGACCCGAAATTGGCACATGACGACCCTTAAACTACGCAACGTCTACAGGCGTAACGCAATTTAAGTAAGCCGAAAACCCAGCAATCTAAACCATCAAAAGTAGTAAGTGGTAATAACATTTTTAAAACCTTTGAAATATCAAACCAAATTCTTTAAAGTTCCAACTTTAATTCCTTAAAATTTTGGCAGCACCTCGTTTGTAAAAACTAGCCCCAAAAAATGGGTACAACATATATATAAGTAAAGCATCCCCAAACGGGAGCAAAAACACGCCCAAAGGCGGAAAACAACCACCACAACAGATATACGATGCCGTAGCAAATAAATAAAAGACGATATAAAGAAACTGCATAAAAGACCTCCAAGTCACAAAATAATATACAATATCGTCCTCACATCAAGTCTTTAATTCAATACATGAAAGTAGTCGATGGAGAGTACATGGATACAACGAATATACAATAAGCAACATCGGATAACCGCAAAACCCACCTAAGCAAAACTGCACACTATGAGCCGAAGCGGTATCCGCAGCAAAAGATGATATGATAGATAAATAGCCTGCCTCGACTACTCTAGTGAACAACCTGCAAAACACTGTGGCACAACGGGGGTGAGTTGCTAACTCGTGAATAGTAAATAACATATGCAGGTTATCGCAAGTATGCACGTACAACGCGATTCTAACATATGCAAGCTAATAGCAATAAATGGTCATATGTATGCAATAGTCATGAAAGGTACACTAGCAGGTACAACTAATACATGAAGCAATAATATGACAATCTGTATGCAACAATCATGTAAGGTACTCTATCAGGTACTACTAATACATGAAGCAATGATATGATAATGTATATATGCAGCAGTCATGAAAGGTACTCTAGCAGGTACAACTAATACATGAAGTAATGCATATAAAATAAGAGTATGTAAATGCAACAGTCATGGAAGGTACTCTATCAGGTACTACTAATACATGAAGCAGTGCATAAACAATAAATGCGGAGTATGGGATAAAACATGTCATTTCCACGGAATCCTGACCTCATGGTAGGACCAAAATCCATCAAGACAATCCAAATTCAAATTTCTTCAAATCAGCCCCCAAATTGGCTCTCATATCATGTAAGTCTCATAAATCCTGAATGTACAATATCAAGTAAATCTCATATATCCAGAATGTACAAAATCAAGTGAATCTCATATATCCTGAATCCAATATCAAGTGAATCTCATATATCCTGAATCCAATATCAAGTGAATCTTATATATCCTAAGTATAATTGCATGAATAATTATGATGATATATATAAATTGATATGTATACATATATATTAGCATCCTATTCCACTAATATATATATATATATATATATATATATATATATATATATATATATATATATATATATATATATATAACAGCGTCCCATTCCACTGTTATATATACTTAGGAGTAAAAATATCATGAAACCAATGTGTCAAGCATCGACACAAAAATACTGATCGATCAGGTGCTGTCACCACTACTGGCCCCCTGATAGGTACATATCATACACTATTCCAAAAACCCGAGTGCCCAGGTTCGACCCTCGTCTTTCGACATATCCATACGTACATGACTCCTGTCGGTATCCCCACGATAACCGCCGAGTCATAGGTACTGTCACTGGTAGGTATGGTTCCCATCTCAGGCTCAACGGCGTGGTACATCGACATCCCTTTCTCGCCCCGAGGTACCTCCGGGCCCCACCATGTACCCTCTTACGGCCCCGGTCTCCTCCTCGCATGGGGTATATAAATCAGAACCGATAAATCTCATGGTGGCTGCTGAAATATCATATCAAGAGAAATCGGGTTTTTCAAATAATGCATAATTTCATGAAACTACCACGGTCCTCAAATCCAGAAAACATCATGAAAAATCCATATCTCAATGCGAAAATCCATGGATATAATATATGCAACATAAAACTGTAATGTGAGCATATAAAGGAAAAGCTGCTATTTAACTACAACAAGTTAATATATATATATATATATATATATACATATATATATATATATCACGCGGTTCCTAATTTCTCCAAGTTTATTATAACATCAAATAAAGGTGAACATGTAGCTATAGCCAGATATATGTGTCAATATAAAGGTATAGCATGGTATATGTATCTACCTATCAGTAATGATGTAATATACCCTCCAGGTATAAGTGAAGTATGTATGCAAGGTATACATATAGCTATGTCATTATGTGTGAAATATATCTATCACTAATGCTACAATACCATATAAGTATACAGGTAACTAGCATGTAAGCATGTCAAGGCATATGTGTAAGCATGTAGGTATACAGGTATTCTATATGTCATATGCAATAAGGAATATGAATCAATGTCTCAACGTCACTAACCAAACAATATCAGATATGTATGTGTGATGTGTGTGTCATGACAATTATTGACGGTGTGTGTGGCATACAATCAGTGGTCATGCAACATGAGCCGTCAATGGTTAGTTATGTATATGCCCTAGAGGCTATTGTTGTACATATGGTGTATATTATGATGGATGTTTGGATATATATACAGAGAGGACTTTCTTGTTCGTCATGATAGTATGCTATTTGGTTTCACTTTATCTTAACATGTTGATTTGTATTGGTTTACTGTCTTACTCTCACATGTTGATAAAGCCCTTAGGATCTGTACTCGACTACTGGGACTATGATGAGATCATACTAGTGGGGCCATAGTAGTCGATGAGTACATCCTATAACTGTTCCTAGTCGAGGGTATATCGAGACAGGGCATCGATACACCAGAGTAGACTAGCGTATACGCATCTTGACCTATATGATGGGCGGTGGATGATCCCATATCCATCGGTGTTTGACATCAGAGATGATGTACGGGTGCTCAGTGGAGACTAGGTACAATGGACGGACTCGCCGAGAACTCCCAGATGGTGATATACCACACGTCAGATGGCAATTCTCCGGTGACACTGGTGCAGGGTAGTCTGTAGACCCGAGATCGCCATAGACTCTTGTGTGATTCCCACTGTTCTTTGATTTCCACCTTACCATGTCCAAGAGGGCGTGCAAAACGGTGGCTTTTAGGTACAGTCCCGAATCACATGGAGGCAATGAGTGATAGGAGGGGATTCGTCTCTCCCGGTATAGGGAGTTGATGTCGTGCTGTGTTCGATTGGCTATAACTGGAATCTCTGGCCAGGGATGATATAGAGATATACTGGTAAGTGTTACGAGTAGTTTCTCGACTTGTTATGAGCCTCACATCGACACGACTTATCGGTTACTGGGGTCTGACGTATACCACCCCTAGACTTGATATGCTACATATCAGACGAACAGACCGGACTGTACGGGAGTGTTACTGATTGGATTCACAGGAGAATGGACAGGCTAGCTTGTTGATCTTCTTATCGCTCAATACCTGGGTGGCTGTTACGTTTAGCTGACCGTTTGCAGCTTGTGGGTGTTTGATATGATCATCACCTGCTACCGGCGTATTGACGATTCTTTAGAGTCCTACACAGAGGTTTCTTGGCTCAGGCAAAATGGAGTAGAGGCACATATGTGATATGTGCAGGACCGAGGATAATGCGATATGAGATACCGTATTATATTCTCGCGATATTTAGATATGAATCGGGACATCGGATCAAGTGTTGATTCGATGAATCGGTACATGATATATTAGTCGGTTTTATTCGATATAGCCGGATCGTTGGATCAAGTGTTGATTTGATGATTTAATGTATAATGATATATATGACATATTGTATTACATTATCCAATATTGGCTCGCTTTATTATTTCATTTTCTCACCGGATTAATACATTGATATATATGCGATATATGTTAATTGTATTATTTTCTTTTGTTGCAAATATATAATATATATGTGATATATATTATTGTGACATGATATGATTAATTATGAAACATGATTAGGGATGATAAAAAGGGATTAGGGTTTGATTAGGGTTAGCTCTTTCAAGCACTTTCTAGAAGGATTCTCTTTTGTGTTGGTTAAGATATTATGGTTGATCCTTATCCTTAACCTAACCAAACCCTAACTCTAGTTTATTCTCTACAAGTTTTATCCTATCATCCTTGACCATGGTTTGATAATCAATCATATATTCTTGAATACTATTCATCACAAAAGGATTATCATTTTTCATTCTTCATCTTCTTCTTTCTTTAGTTTTTGAGAGAAAGCTTACTTGTTAATTCTTTTGTGATGATTTCTTGTAAGAAAGTGAATAAAAAAGAAAGCATAAATACTACTCCATCATCCTCATCTAATCTAGCCTATTAGATTAGGGTGTTCATCTCTTTAGAGTCAGAAAGCTTGAGTTATAGCAACTTCGACGTAGATCATCGGAGAATCGGAACACTTCAATCTAGTATGGATCGTTCGAGTCGTGGAGCCTCTCTTGAGTCCGGGAGATCGTGGATCGCGGTGAAGGGACTTCTACTCGGATCTTGTGAAGTGAAGGAGCAGACTACAAAGGTTGTAATCCCTCACACTTAGCTTTAAAGATGTAATCTTTCATGCTTAACCCTAATAATCTAGCAAAGATCCCGTCTTTTGGTTGTTCGGCATATGTAAAATTTTATTCGGGCATGTTTGATGTTTTATGAACTTTCAAAAGTGTGCCTAGGAACCCTACAGTAGTATCAGAGCCTAGCTAGAGCATTAGGAGACGTGTTTAGGAAGTTAAAACTCCGATCGAACCCGAACCGACAAAGTTAAACCCCTCTCTGGTTATTTTTCAAAAAATGGGTTTTTTATGAATTAAAAATTCCTAAAAAAATCAGCAGGGAAATAGAAAAATTACAGTGAAATACGAATGCATGATCCGTACAGTCCACCGCGGAACCGCGGCAGTACCATGCTTAGACCGCGGTTCCGCGGCCGTACAGATGAGACATGCACTGGTATTTGAACTATAATATCTATTTCTGTATGTTATATTTTATGGGTATTTTTAATATGACTCAAGCGTTGAGTATTCTGGGGTTTATTTTGTAATCGTATATTTGATTGGAAAATTTTAATTCGTTATTATTTCCGGATATTTAGAAACTGTTAAAATGTTCGAACGGACCTCATTAACTCAATTTTTCCTGGCACGGCAAAATTTTCAAGTGTTGAAATTTTATCGGGTTTAAATCTTTCGGAAAAATGTGCAAGTAATACGGTGGACCCTCTAGAAGGCAACAAACCTTAACTCGATTATGTGACCGTCTTGAACTGCCTTTTGAACCTTCGGGTTTGGGGCAGTACGGCGTGCCACATATGAGGCGTTGGCTTGACCCTTCTACGGCTGGATCACTGGTACTGTGACATATTCTGGGATTATTTGAACTCCGCTCAAGTGTTGAGCACTTCAGGAAATTTTTGGTATTTGATTATCTATTCGAAAAGTTTAATACTGTCTATTTATCTGGAATGTGATACAATATGTGGAATTCATAGAGTTATGCATGAAATGCGAAGTATGTGATATTTCGGATTTACGATGTCTAAAGTGATTGTGGATTCCAAATATTGTAGTTTTACACTTTCTTTTCTGTGACCGTAAGTGTAGTATGTAGTTGTATTGCCGGTTTTCGTTGTTATACATCGACGACGATCGGTGTATGCATACTTACTTACATTGATGATGTAACGATCTAGAAATCGTTTTGTGCTTGTTTCTGTTTTTGGGTGAAATTCGTCGGTATTTTCAGTTTTATACCGATTGCGATCAAACGGCCATATCGACATACCAGCACCTAGTTTTGAGAAAATAAAGCTTGTGCGCACACTTTGAGAGTATATGGGACGTTTTGGTGCAATTTGAATTTTTCCCATTTTTAATGTTATTTTAATCCGGTTTGCACTTTTCTGGAAATCTTCTCTTTGCTTCTTTTTCTTAAAATTTTCCTAAGTTAACCTAACCATAGCATAAGGATTTGTGTGGCCTAGGATTAAAGGGAAAAAGAAAAGAAAAGAATAGAAAAGAAGTAAGAAGAAGATGCATGAATGTGATAATTATTGTTGACTTTGCATTTATTGCATGAAAGTGCAAGGAAATTCCCTCTCTCTCTCTCCTCCCTCCACATGGCCGAGCCCTCTCCCTCTCATTTCTGCACTTGGCCATTTCCTAACTCATTTCATCATATTTCCTTCACAAATACTCAAAATTCTTCACAAGTTATCACAAAATCCTATTTTGTGCATGTTTTTCCATTTTCTTGACTTGGAGCATGCAAGCTTGGGTTCTTGGTGTTCTTTTGGTGTAGGTAAACTCTTTTACTGTTATTTAGATGCTTTTTAGTGTAACTTTGCAGTTTAGAATGTTAAATTAGGTTTTGATACGAAATATCGTATTTTGGTGTCGGTTTGTGATTTTTAGAACCTGCTTTGATCCGGGATTGTTACTGATAAATTAAACATAGTAGTTGTGTTGTACTAGGGGACCTGGAGCACCACCACCAAGACGAGCCCCATGGCACCGGCCTGGGCCGGCGAGCTCTTAAGGAGGGGCCGGCGACGCCGGCCAGAGAGTGGAGTTAGGGTTTGGGGTTTTGGTCTGTAGGTGTCTGCTAGGGTTTGGGTTCCTCTGGTCTTGTTGAAATTGTTTAGTTTTCACAGTAGAAAAATCTGGGATCAATTGTGCAGTTTCTAGTGTTTCGTGTTCGTGCGATACGTGTTACGACACGCGTCGTGCCGTTTTCGTGGTTTCGCTCTTAAGTTGTTTACGTCGTGTCGCTACTCTCGTTAGCCACGATACGAACACTTAAGAGGTGGTTGTGTGTTGTTGTGTCGGTTAGATATAGCTAGTTCGTATTTCGTAGCTATTATTGATATACGTATATTGTTGTTGTTTATATGTTGCAGGTTCGCAGACGAGGACTACGGACACTGCCACAGGGGGATTCAGGTGGAAGATTCATCTAGCTTGGAGTGTGGGTGAGTAGATTTAACATCTACAGGGGGATCGCCCGCATGGCGTTATGCGTCTGGGCTAGAAACCTTTACCTTTGTCGCATATTCTATATCATGTTTAGAATTGCGCATATACCTTACTGCTTAGTGATAGTTGTGATTGGACTAGTATCCTTAGGACACTGCACTATTATTGACGGCTCAGATTGCTAGAGCACTGATTGGATGCCACACGCACCGTCAATAATTGCCATGTCATACACGACCATATTTTAGAAATGCTATTGTATGGTTAGGGACATTGTGACTTTGATACATATTTCTTATCGTTATACTTAGACTTGACATGCTAGTTCCTGTTTACCTATAGGATGTTGTATCAGTAGGGCTAGATACATATACACCTAGGGACATAGATACAGGTGTGCATGCTTTCCATACTTCACCTATACCTGATAGGTATATTTCATCATCACATAGATACAGGGGTACTTGCATTCCATATTTTATTTATACCTGATAGGTATATCACATCACCATATAGGTAGATACCTATATTTCTGCTATACTGTTCATGTATTCATTTATTATCTGGTGAATGCTATGTTTTTCCTTTATACGCTTTCATTACAGTTTCATATTGCGTATATTTATTCATGGATTATCGCATTGATATATGGATGTTTTCATGATGTTTTCTGGATTTGGGAACCGTGGTAGTTCATGAAATTATGCATACATGAAGACCCGGTTTCCTTGAGATGATATTATAGCATCCACCATGAGATTTATCGGTGCGGATATATATCCTATGCGAGGAGGCGTCGAGAGCCGCATGAGGATACATGGTGGGGCCCGGAGGTACCCCGAAGCAAGAATGTTGTCGGAGTGAGCCGATGTCGCATTGAGGCGATGAGGCCTAGGGGAGCTATACTTTCCGGTGACATTACCAGAGACTCGGCGGATATCAGGGGGATACCGTTGGGAGTCATGTGCGTATCGATACGTCGAGAGGCGAGGGGCAGAGCGAGGCACTCGAGCTCTCGTGATAGCGTATGATACGTACTTATTAGTTTTTCTGTGTCGATGCTTGACACATTGGTTTTATGATATTTCTAAATACTCTTGTATATATAACAGGGGATTGAGCCGCTGTTATATATGCCTTTACACCAATATTAGTGGAATGGGACGCTAATATATGTGTATTGCCCTCATCATATTTATTATGTCATTATTTTTAGGATGTTAGAACTGTGCTGGAGATTTGACTTGAGACTCATGAGATTCATTGGGATTGGATGATGATATCGTACACACTAGAGATGTGAGATCCACTTAGTGTGGTACATATGATATATTGTGAGATATACTGAGATTGTACAGACGAGATATGTTGGATCCACTAGCTGTTGTACATGAAATATAGGTGAGATATACCTGATATTGTACAGACGAGATATGTGGGATCCACTAGCTGTAGTACATGAGACATATGTGAGATATACCAGATATTGTACATACGAGAGATGTGAGATTCACTTGTGTTGTACATTTGATATATGGGAGATATACTGTTATTGTACATATTAGAGATGTGAGATCTACTTGACTTGTACATTCGACACTTATGTGAGATAGATTTGATATTGTGTACTTGAGGAGATGTGACACTTAGATGATATAGAGCGGATTTGAGGATTGATTGAGGATTGGGATTTTGATTTGTCTTGATTGGATTGTGATCCTACCACGATGTCAGGATGCCGTGGAATTGACATATTTCTCTCCATACCTCATCTTTATATACTTGTGCACTATTTTCATGTATTAGGAGTACCTGTGAGAGTACCTTCATGAGAGTTGCACATTTACTTTCTCATATCCCCAGTGCATGATTATTGCATACTGTTGTCATATCATTATTGCTGGACATATTGGTGGTACTTGTTAGTGTACTTTCCATTATTTCGTACTCATGACCTATTATTACTGAAATGGATATATATTAGATTCATGTTGTACGTTCATTCTCGCGATTACCTGCATATGTTATTTACTATTCACGAGTTGGCAACTCACCCCCGTTGTGCCACAGGTTTTGCTGGAGTTTCCCCAAAGTAGTCAAGGCAAGCTATCCAGTTTTTCAGCTACACACTCATCTATCATCTTTTGGTTGCGGATACCACTTCACCTGTTAGTGTGCAGTTTTTCCAGGTGGGTTCTGTGGTTATCTGAGAGTGTATTGTATATATTCGTTGTATATTGTACTCTCCATCTATTACCAGTATGTTGTGACTTAGAGACTTGGTGAGGACGAATTGTATATTATTGTGGATTTGTGGATTTTATACAGTTCCTTTTCTTTTGTCTCTGATTTCTTCGCTACGGCGTCGTATATCTATTGTGGTGTTGTTTTCCGCCGTTGGGCGTGGATTTTGCTCCCGTTTGGGATGATTTACTTTATATTCATGTTGTATCCTTTTTAGGGGCTTGTTTTATAAAGGAGGTGCTGCCAAAATTTTACAGAAAATGTGGACTATTTTAAAGAATTTGGGTTGTGATTTCAAATGTTTCCAAAACTTTATATTATCTTTTCCGTATTTTTATGGTTTAGATTTCTGGGTTTTGGCTTTCTTTTACTGCGTTACGTCTGGAGGCGTTGCGTAGTATTAGGGCCATCACGTACCTTTTTGGGTCATGACAGATGATATGAGATATTATGTGTTGCAGAGATATGATGTGCAGGATTGTCGCGATTGAATAGCCGGGGGTTTTATGTGAGATGAGAGTTTTATATTTTCATTCATGTAAATTCAAATGTAATGTAATATTCTTTTATTTGGGGTACTTCCGGGTTGAGGTCGATGCCACCAGTGTTGTATATTATTTACTTTTCCGCATTAGGATGGACCCAAGGAGGGGAGCACAGGTGACCAGGTTCTGGGGTTCAGTGGGAGGCCATCTCGAGGAGTTGAGACCGGGTCTCCTAAACTCCAGAATTGGTAGGGTCGCTTTGCCGCTCTCGTAGGGGTCCAGGGTGTGGGCTTGGCTATTCATCGCGACTGTGGAATCCGTATTTTCTATTGTTGGCTAAATACTAAATACGGACGTCCTAGTATATCCCACATTATATCTATGTTTCTGCTGCGATATCTGTGATGTGATCATTTGATATGTTGTGATGGATCCAGTATATAGTATATATGATATATTATATAGACGTTACTTATGTTTTACACCCGCACTAGCCCTGCCCTGCTCTGTCATTAGTTACCTAACCTAACGGTGCACGAGGGGACATCGAGGCGAATGCAGATGGCATAAGTGTACGTCGTATTTATCTGTGATGCTTAGGAAGCATAAGCTGATGGAATTTTTTATTAATGAGATTAATAAAATGAAAAGAAACCTAAAAGATGTTGTAGAATCAAAACTTTATAAAAAGGGTAGCTATTGTTTTGCTTTGCATAGCGGTATTTATGATATACCCTGCACCTTATTCGATGAGGAAAGAGCCGAGATCCCTTCACCGGGAGTGACCTCTTTAGCGAAACTGGAAGATGCTACAAAACTCGGTTTTTCTTTTGATTTCTTTTAGAGTTTTGCTTTGCACAGTGATATATATGATATGTCCTGCACCTTATTCGATGAGGAAAGAGCCGAGATCCCTTCACCGGGAGTGACCTCTTTAGCAAAACTAATGAAAGCCTAAAAAACACTCCATTTCAAAATTTCACATGATTCTACGACATATCAAGTTCATTACGCTCATGGTTTTTCTGAAAAACCTGCGTAGCCCTCCGTCATTTCAGATAAAGACTAGTTAGTATTCGTGCTACGTTTGTTAACTATGTTAAGGCGTAGTGTGCGGTAGCTAATTAGTACTTATCTGTTAAAACATGAGATGTGATTGGATTAGGGTAGTTGTACGACTTTGTTGACTATGTTAAGGGTCGTGCAGGTGGGTTTAATTCAATCGGGAAATGACGGGTTGAACTTGGCTACCAATTATGATTTCTTGACTATGTTAAGGTCATAAATTGCTAGGGGAAAAATATTATCGGGAATTTCAAGTTTTGAAATTTGCAATGAGATTGCATACCTTCTATGAGATAGTTGGATCCCGATACCCACTGCAAGTAAGAGTTACTCCTGGGAGAGTTTTACACAGGACAATTAGTCGATCATGTAGGTGTCTAGAAAAGTGTTAACGGGGTTACGCCTCTGCGAAAACGAGGTTTATTTTAATTAGGTCCGTACGAAAGCACGGGGAACCTCCCTCAAAGTACCGACACTGATCTGGCTGAAAGATTGACAAAATTATAGGGTGTAATTAATCCCGGCTAATCTTACCTTTTAGGGTTTGACGGTAGATTTGATAAAAACAGTGGGAGACATCCTGATTAGATAAGATAATAACCAATCTAATCTTGCAAGAGCATACGCTAAAGTGTTTTCTTCTCTCTCTCTCCAGGTAGCGACCACGTCAGACCATAATCAAGATAATAATATGGATGTATTGACTGAACCCTCTTATTATACTGAGCAGGGGAACGTTGGACCCGTTCTTTCTTATAAGAGTTATAAGACTGAACAGGAAACAGGAGAATATCTGGATTCTCACGCCGCCCAAAAGAACATTGTCATGACCCGAAAGTATGGAACGTGACCGGTACTTAGATTACGAAGCGTCTAGAGGCGCAACGTAACCTAAGTAAGCCGAAGCCCAGAAATCTAAACCATAAAAGAAGAAGAAGAAGTAAAAGAAACATGAAGGAAACAAGTTTAAAAGCATCAGCAAATTTTCCCAAAAATTTCGGCAGAGTCTCCTCTGTAAAAACTGGCCCCAAACGGGTACAACAAGTATAATATACATAAACAATAAAAAAACATCCCCGAACGGGTGCTAGCTCAACGCCAACAGGCGGAAACAACCACAACAAGCACAATAATATACAACGCCAAAGGGCGAGGCTCAAAACTCAAAAGAAAACAAAACCACCAGATCAGAATAATACAAGCGCGACTCTAAGGTCGAAATAAATAACTGGTCCAATAAACTTATCAAGTAATACAAGTATGGTTGATGGAGCTTTCTAGATACAAATGAAGTAATAAAAATACAACGGCGGTCCAGATACAAATGAACCAACCTACCGTGCAAATCACCCGGAAAGAAATCATGTGCCAGCAACTGCCAGGGAAACCTGTACATCGAACCTATAATAAAATTTGGCACAACGGGGGTGAGTTGCCAACTCGTGAGTAGAAGACATCTACGAAAAGAAATCGAATGCACGACGCTATCCTAGGTCATAATAATACACTATTAGATCCCAATCATCTAGTAATAGCAGGGTAATACTACGTGTAAATGCAGATACTCCGTGCTCGTGTCAGTGCTTCCTATAGTACTATGTCATATGAATGGATATGCATGCACCATGAATGTAAAATAACCAATCCTGAAATCCAGATATATCTTTATAAGAAATATTTAGCTGTTATCATAGTAAAATGTGTATAGGGATCTGAAATCTCAACAATGAAATTCATGGAAATCCGTGTCAAGTATCGACACAAACATGTAAATCTCAAGTCTCATAGTCTCAATATCTCGGGCTCTGTCAGTCCGGATCGGCCCATATCATCAAATCTCACGACAACGGTCGGTATCCTCCGGATATCCGCCGCGCCAGACATCACCGGTAGGTAGCCTTCCCCTGCCAGGCTCATCGTCTACAACTCGATCTTCTTGCCCTGGGGTACCATACCGGGCCCACCATGTACCCGAGACGGTTCATCCACTCCTCGAATCGGGTCTCGAAATCCATCAGAAAACATGAAATCTCATGGTGGACGACACATACATCACGAGAAAACCGCATCTTATATTTTAAAAAGAGAGGAGGAGAGAGAGAAGTTTTTATATATTCTTGCGGTTTTCCCCAAAAATTCAGAAATCTCATAGAAATCCAAATCTCAAAATCATGAGTAAGTATATGATAAGTGTCGGCATATGCCCCATAATACTGCATGATAACATGAAAATATGAATGCATGAATGTCTAAGTAATAAATGCCATGTCTAGACTAACATATGAGAGTAATCACAATATTATATATCGATCCAGTTGCTAGCTGATTCTATCAATAAAAGATAATATGATCTAATGTGTACGTGACATAGCAATTACCAATGATGATGTGTGTGAGCCGGCAAATAAGTGTGCGTAGAATATGCGCATCATCGGTAATGGTGCTGGTGTCCTAACAGGTAAAGTTTTATGCTAATTATAGAAACATATATATGAACATGCACATTATGATTACGGTATGAATGTAAAGACCGATTTGTATTATCCACTCATCTGCGATATACGAGTACAACTACCACTATATGAATCGAACCTAAACTAGTGTCCATCTAACCTCCTAAGGAACTAAACCTAAGAAACTAGTCAATAAGAACCAAGAGTCCACCTAAGGTCTGAATCCATATCTCTAATAGTCGGCGATCCAGCCTCAATAGTATCGCGTACGTAGTATGGCTTCCTCGAATCAAGAGTGCGGATCAATCATCATATCTATGCCTCGTATGGTAAAATCCATCGTACGACATCCCAATATCAGGGTACGGGTCAAGTGTCTTCTAGGTGTCTCATCATTCGTATAATATCATCATCAACACATGTCATGAACAAGGTACTAAACTGTAATCGCATACATCAATCATATACCATTGCCATCATAAATATACATCATTAGTTTATCCTCAGAAATATCATGTCATATATATCATATTATGATTAAGTCACACTTATATCATATCATCATCAAGTCACACCTATATGATGTCGTAATCAAGTCATACATATATCATATCGTGATCAGTCACAAATTACAATCCGGGTACTATTTTAGAGTCCCATATATCTCAATATCATCACCACCCATTATAATTTATGTATACATGTTCATTATCTCATTCTCTAATGATCCACTAACACTTTAACACGACTGTATAGCAAAGAATC
Organism: Agapanthus africanus; assembly: GCA_030015575.1. Classification (NCBI taxonomy): domain Eukaryota; kingdom Viridiplantae; phylum Streptophyta; class Magnoliopsida; order Asparagales; family Amaryllidaceae; genus Agapanthus; species Agapanthus africanus. The sequence continues at coordinate 217,020,385 of JASDDO010000008.1, forward strand.
ACGGCATCAAGCCCAGTTATACTGTTTCATTCCCGTGTATCATATCACATCAATGTATCCCATATACGTGTTGTATATATATATATATATATATATACCTAGTCCTATATATATATATACATACACGTATACACCATGTCGAGTTTCAGTGTGTGCGTGTGTGTGTTTTTACCTGAAACCTACGAACCTCTTCCAAGGTATCCATCCTGTGGTATGGTCTTTCTAAATCAGTATAGTCTAGCCTAGGGTCATTACTAGGGTCCTCCTCATTAAGAATCTAGGGTCGCATCTGGTTTCCTAATGAGAATAAGTACTATTCCTATTCTACGTTGCGGGGGTGCTAAACGCCATCCACCCGACTTCCCCTCGTAGATATGCATCTACTCACCTGGTCCTTATCTGCCGATGACGGTGTCGCCATCCTCTTCATCATCATCTGAAATCCACATGAGGGGTACCTATACGCAAACATATAAATAGTATCGTAAACTGAATCACATACAAAAGTCAAAACTACGTAAGGAACAAGCATAGGTTAAAACCTATGTCCCGTTCACGCAAAAGAACCAAATATCGCTCGATATCGGCGTACAAACTCCGATGGATCGAGATAACATCAACAAATAACTCATAGTTTTAAAACTCCTTACTTATAATATATAACATGATTAAATCCATCGAAACTCTAAAAATCGATCAAACCGTCCAATTTCGTAAAACCCGAAAATGCCAATTTATCGTTTTTCTTCAAAAATTGACATATAAATGAAACCAATGGTCATAAAACTCATTAAATAGCATAACTAGACTATACAACCCATTACTATATTTTTATTACACAAATTTGTATTAATTTGAAATTTCTAGTTTGCAACCATTAGCAATTTTCAACATCTTACAAGCAAAATGTCACAATTCCATAACAAAACTTGATTTTGCATGAATTAATGTATTAAACTACAATTCATGATGATAATGATATAATAAAACCATAATTATATTTTTAATCTCATTTATTTAGGAATTTCCAAAATCTAGTTTATAAAAATAGCATTTTATTAGTACTTTCCAATTATCAAAAGAAACTAGTGATCAAACTAAGTTTTTCTTTCCATTAACATGCTAATATTCTCACTAAAACCACAATATAATGATAGCAACCTTAATTAGAATTTTAGATTACCCACAAATACATTTTATAAAAAACTAGTTAGCTAATTAGCATAATTAAAACAATTTGAATAAACAAATTATTATACAACAACCATGCAAGATTTTTCCACTCTAAAAATGTTAAACTAGCTATTATAACCTTATTTAATTAATAAAAACCACAACTTGAATTTACAAAGCCTAACTTGAATTTTAAAATTTGATAGAATTAATTTAATAAATCTAATTATGCTTTAAAAGAAACATCTAATAGAAATAAATCAAAAGAGAAAGATTTATACCTCCACAACCTAAAGTCCAAACATGAAAATGAGCCTCCAAAATGCATGCTTTCCCACTCAAAAATCCATCTAAAGAAGAGCAAAGAATAAAGGGTAGGAATTTATTAGGATTTTGTGCAATTTTTATTGAATTTTGGAGAATTTTTGATGATTTTTGGAGTAAAAATAAAATTGGAAAATGGGGGGCTGCCATGGGGGTGAGGCCGGACAAGTTTGGGAGGTGAGGGAAAGAAAGAAGAGAGTGAGGAATTGTGTAGAAGTTTCCCCCAAAATATCACTTCATTATGTCTTTTCATGAATTTATTCATTTTCTTTTATTTCTTTTCTAAAGCAACTCAAGAAAACTCTAGAATTTTGGAAAAATTTGCAAATAAATTTTGCATGATACACACTAAATTCTAATATGCCATGGTTCATTTTTACAAATTAAAACCATTCATATTTGTAATTTACACTAATTTAGTGTAAAAATAAAGCTTATGTTAATATTTAAAACAATTAATTTAGGAAAAATATTTAATTAAACTAAAAATTTATTAGTGGCTAAATAAACACCATTTACTAGTAATAACATAATTAAAATAGGTATTTTTAAATTTATAGTGAAAAATAATTACGGTTTTGTTTTACGAAAAATACGTTTTACTTTACCGAAAGTCACAAAATTCACTTAAACAATTTTATTTATTTAATTATTTATTTATTTAATTATTTTAAAATGTTACAAACATGCATGTTGATGCATCTTCTTCAGGTGTGTTAGTTATTGAGAACTGTTTCTCAGTTCACCCTACGTCCTGGGTATTGGATACCGGATCAGGATCCCACATATGTAAATTGTTACATGGGCTACGTAAAGGTAGAGAACTGGGAAAATGTGATCATTCTGTTCAAATAGGGAACGGTGCAAGTATTGCAGCCAAAGCAGTTGGTGAATATCACCTTGTATTGCCAAGTCGTAATACACTGATTTTAAATGAGTGCTATTATATACCGAACATGATGTGCAACATTATATCAGTCTCTTTATTAAGTAAAGAAGGATATAATTTTGTAGTAAAGGATAATGTTATGAACATATTCCTAGATCAAAAGTTGATTGCATCAGGCTCGTTACATAATGGCATATTCATTCTAAATCATAATACAGTCCTCAATATACAAAACACACATAAGAGGAAAAGTTCAGAAATGAACGAATCCTTCTTGTGGCATTGTAAACTTGGTCATATCAATGCGGCACGACTGGCTAAGTTACATAAGGATGGATATTTGAATCCGTTCGAATTATCATCTTATGATACTTGCCATTCATGTCTCAAAGGAAAAATGACCAAAGCTCCGTTTAGTGGACACGGAGAAAGAGTTACTGAACTCTTAGGACTGGTACATAGTGATGTATGCGGTCCCATGTCTACGCATGCCAGGAACGGTTCTTCCTACTTCATTACATTCACTGACGATCTCTCTAGATTCGGACATGTGTTCCTGATGAAACACAAATCTGAAGCTTTTGAGAAATTCAGAGAATATAAGCACGAAGTAGAGAATCAAACGGGTAAAAGTATTAAGATTCTTCGATCTGATCGAGGAGGTGAATACTTAAGCAATGAGTTCCTAGATTATCTAAAAGAGAATGGGATTCTCTCTCAGCTTACTCCTCCTTATACACCACAGCACAACGGTGTATCGGAACGGAGGAATCGCACCCTATTACATATGGTACGCTCTATGATAAGCGGGGCTGAGTTGCCTATTTCCTTCTGGGGTTATGCTCTTGAGACAGCAGCATACCTATTGAATCAAGTTCCGTATAAATCTATGCCTACCACACCATATGAGATATGGAGTGGGAAGAGACCATATTTTAAACGAGTTAACATATGGGGTTGTCCGGCCTATGTCAAAAGGCAAAATCCAGACAAACTCGAGGCACGGTCAGTTCTTTGCAAGTTTGTGGGATATCCTAAGAATTCCCAAGGATATTTTTTCTACCACGCTGAAGAACAAAAAGTGTTTGTTTCTCAATATGCCACCTTTTTGGAAAAGGAATTTCTTGCAAAAGAAATTAGTGGCAAAGAGGTAGAGCTGGAAGAGGTTCCAGCAACACAAACTACAACTGAAGATTTAGTGGAACCAGAGGATTCAGTAGTATCCGACGAACCCAGCCTCTCTGCCGATCTAGCAGGGTTTCTCATCGGCCTGAGAGATACTACGGTTTTCTCATTGATAGTGGAAGCGAGGATTGCATCATGGAAGATGATGACCCGACTAGTTTCGAGCAGGCCATCACGAGTAGTGACTCTGTGAAATGGCTGGATGCAATGCGATCTGAGATGGAATCCATGTACACCAATAAAGTATGGATTTTGGAAAATGCTCCTGAAGGAGTAAACCCCATTGGGAGCAAGTGGATTTTTAAAAAGAAATTTGGTGTAGATGGAAAAGTTGAGACTTTCAAAGCTAGACCTGTAGCAAAGGGATTTCGTCAACGACCAGGTGTGGATTATGACGAAACCTTTTCTCCAGTGGCTATGCTTAAGTCCATCCGGATCTTACTTGCCATTGCTGCATACCATGACTATGAAATCTGGCAAGTGGATGTTAAGACCGCCTTTCTAAATGGTGATTTAGAAGAGTGCGTGTACATGACTCAGCCAGAGGGCTTCGTAGATAGTGTGAGCAGCGGAAAGGTGTGCAAACTGCTTAAATCCATTTATGGGTTAAAGCAAGCATCGCAGAGTTGGAACATCTGTTTTGATGTAGTAGTCAAAGAGTTTGACTTCATCAAAAACATAGATGAACCTTGTATCTATAAGAAGGTAGCAGAGAGTAAGGTTGTCTTCCTCGTATTGTACGTGGATGACATACTCTTGATAGGAAATGATATTCCTATGCTGCAATCAGTCAAGCTCTTCTTATCACAAAGATTCTCAATGAAAGATCTAGGTGATGCCTCATGCATATTAGGGATTAGGATCTATAGAGATAAATCCAAACGGATACTAGGATTGTCCCAATCCAGGTACATTGACACCATACTGAAGAGGTTTAGTATGGAAGAATCCAAGCGTGGGAACCAACCAATGATCTCTTGACTCACTCTCTCCAGAGAGATGTCTCCCAAGACTGATTTGGAGAGAGCTCGCATGCAAGGGATACCCTATGCTTCGACAGTAGGCTCTATCATGTATGCGATGCTATGTACCAGACCCGATGTAGCATACTCACTAAGTGTAGTGAGTCAGTATCAAGCAGATCCTGGAGAGAGTCACTGGACAGCTGTGAAGAACATTCTCAAGTACTTGCGAAGGTCTAGAGACATGTTCTTGGTGTATGGTAACGGAGAAATCCGGATGGAGTCCTTTACCGATTCCAGCTTCCAAAGTGATAAGGACGACTCTAAGTCGCACTCGGGATTTGTCTTTACCCTCAATGGAGGGGCGGTATGTTGGAAGAGTTCCAAACAGGATACCGTTGCAGACAGGACGATGGAGGCTGAATACATCGCTGCCAACGATGCTGCCAAAGAGGATGTCTGGATGAAGAAGTTCATCACTGAACTTGGTGTGGTTCCATCCATTGAACGTCCAATACCTCTATATTGTGATAACAATGGAGCTGTGGCTTTGGCCAAGGAACCCAGATCCCATCAGAAGTCCAGACATATTCTGAGGCGGTATCACCTGATCAGGGAGATAGTTGATCGCCGGGAGATCGAGGTCAGGAGAGTAGATACGAAGGACAACACTGCGGATCCACTCACGAAGGCCATTCCCCAGATACAGTTTGAGAGATTATTCGGGATGCTAGGTATGAGATACTACAGCAGCTGGCTTTAGTGCAAGTGGGAGATTGTTAGTTATGTATATGCCCTAGAGGCCATTGTTGTACATATGATGTATATTATGATGGATGCTTGGATATATACAGAGAGGACTTTCTTGCTTGTCATGGTAGTATGCTATTTGGTTTCACTTTATCTTAACATGTTGACTTATATTGGTTTACTGTCTTACTCTCACATGTTGATAAAGCCCTTAGGATCTATACTCGACTACTTGGACTATGATGAGATCATACTAGTGGGGCCATAGTAGTCGATGAGTACATCCTATAACTGTTCCTAGTCGAGGGTGTATCGAGACAGGGCATCGATACACCAGAGTAGACTAGCGTATACGCATCTTGACCCATATGATGGGCGGTGGATGATCCCATATCCATCGGTGTTTGACATCAGAGATGGTGTACGGGTGCTCAGTGGAGACTGGGTACACTGGACGGACTCACCGAGAACTCCCAGATGGTGATATACCACACGTCAGATGGCAGTTCTCCGGTGACACTGGTGCAGGGTAGTCTGTAGACCCGAGATCACTATAGAGTCTTGTGTGATTCCCACTGTGCTTTGATTTCCACCTTACCATGTCCAAGAGGGCGTGCAAAACGGTGGCTTTCGGGTACAGTCCCGAATCACATGGAGGCAATTATCGATAGGAGGGGATTCGTCTCTCCCAGTATAGGGAGTTGATGTCATGCTGTGTTCGATTGGCTATAACTGGAAGTCCCTGGCCAGGGCTGATATAGAGATATACTGGTAAGTGTTACCAGTAGTTTCTCGACCTGTTATGAGCCTCACATCGACACGACTTATCGGTTACTGGGGTCTGACGTATACCATCCCTACACTTGACATGCGACATATCAGACGAACAGACCGGACTGTACGGGAGTGTTACTGATTGGAATCACAGGAGAACGAACAGGCTAGCTTGTTGATCTTCTGATCGCTCAATACCTGGGTGGCTGTTACGTTTAGCTGACCGCTTGCATCTTGTGGGTGTTTGATATGATTATCACCTGCTACCGGCGTATTGACGATTCTTTAGAGTCCTACACAGAGGTTTCTTAGCTAAGGCAAAACGGAGTAGAGGCACATGTGTGATATGTGCAGGACCGAGGATAATGCGATATGAGATACCGTATTATATTCTCGCGATATTTAGATATTAATTGGGACATCGGATCAAGTGTTGATTCGATCAATCTGTACGTGATATATTAGTCGGTTATATTCGATATAGCCGGATCGTTGGATCAAGTGTTGATTTGATGATTTAATGTATAATGATATATATGACATATTGTATTACATTATCTAATATTGGCTCGCTTTATTATTTCATTTTCTCACCGGATTAATACATTGATATATATGCAATATATGTTAATAGTATTATTTTCTTTTGTTGCAAATATATAATATATATGTGATATATATTATTGTGACATGATATGATTAATTATGAAACATGATTAGGGATGATAAAAACGGATTAGGGTTTGATTAGGGTTAGCTCTTTCAAGCACTTTCTAGAAGGATTCTCTTTTGTCTTGGTTAAGATATTATGGTTGATCCTTATCGTTAACCTAACCAAACCCTAACTCTAGTTTATTCTCTACAAGTTTTATCCTATCATCCTTGACCATGGTTTGATAATCAATCATATATTCTTGAATACTATTCATCAGAAAAGGATTATCATTTTTCATTCTTCATCTTCTTCTTTCTTTAGTTTTTGAGAGAAAGCTTACTTGTTAATTCTTTTGTGATGATTTCTTGTGAGAAAGTGAATAAAAAAGAAAGCATAAATACTGCTCCATCATCCTCATCTAATCTAGCCCATTAGATTAGGGTGTTCATCTCTTTAGAGTGAGAAAGCTTGAGTTATAGCAACTTTGACGTAGATCATCGGAGAATCGGAACACTTCAAGATAGCATGGATCGTTCGAGTCGTGGAGCCTCTCTTGAGTCCGGGAGATTCTGGATCGCGGCGAAGGGACTTCTACTCGGAGCTTGTGAAGCGAAGGAGCGGACTACAAAGGTTGTAATCCCTCACACTTAGCTTTAAAGATGTAATCTTGCATGCTTAACCCTAATAATCTAGCAAAGATCCCGTCTTTGGGTTGTTCGCCACATGTAAAATTTTATTCGGGAATGTTTGATGCTTTATGAACCTTCACAAGTGTGCCTAGGAACCCTACATCAATAATAGTGCATTGTCCGAAGGGTACAAGTCCAAGCACAACAAATAACTAAGAAATAAGGTGTATGCGCAACTCTATATATGCAATAGAATATGCGACAATATCATAACATCTCTAGCCCAGACGCACAACGCCATGCGGGTGATTCCCCTGTAGATGTTGAATCTATTCACCAACGCTCCTGGCTAAGTAAATCCAACCACCTGTTTCCCTTTCTTCGCAGCGTCCGAAGTCCACGCCTGCGAAGCTAAACATAAAACAATATAACAGGTATATATTAGCAATAGACCCAAAATACATACAAATTACGTTTGACCGACACGACAACACAAAATAAACTTTCAAGTGCTCGTATTGTGGCTAACGTGCATAGCGACACAACTAAACCAACTCAGAGCAACAGAACACAACGACACGAACCGTATCGGATAACGTAACGTGTGAAATGAAACACAAGAAAATAAGCAAGTGATCCCAGATTTTGCTATACCAACAATCTGTAAAAGTTGCAAGTACCATGAGACCACATACAACCCCAGAGACCCCTACACCAAAACCAAACCCCAACTCCCTAGTCTGGCCGCAATTTGCGGCCAGAAGCAATTTATTTGCGGCCTGAACATGAGGAAATGGGCTCGAATTTTGAGGGTAGGTTCTAAGTCACTACACTAGGTCACTGTGATGGGAACTTTTGCAACAAATACCTGGTTTGATAGCAGATCATCCGAGACCCAAAACTACACTAAAAATATGATATTTACCCGAAACGATACATAACGCGATCTAAACTGAAATGAATAAGCTACGCAACACAATAAACACCTACTTAATAGAAAGAGATCATTACCTATCCAAAAGAACTCAAAGATCCTATCTTTCTAAGCTCCAAGGTATCCAAGAGGCAAATCAAGGCAAAAGAAGTGATTTTGGTGAGATTTTGTGAAGATTTTTTGAAGAATTGGTGATGGGAAGACAAGTGTTCAGTTGGGTTAAGGGAGATGAAGAGAAAATGAAAAGAGATAGAGAAAATGAGAAAGTGTGCGGATAATGAAAGAGGGAGGTGAGTGTAGGGTGAGAGTGAAGTAAGTGTACCCTTTGCATTAAATTACACATTAATGCAAGCCATTAATGCACACCATTAGTCACCATGCCACCTTCTCTCCAAAACAAAACCCATAACAAATATCTCCCACAACAAATATCTAGGATTTAGGTTAAGGATTAATGCAAAGATTAGGATTAGGGTTAAGTTGTCATGATCACTAAAACTAGATTAGCACAAACAAAGCCTCACATTAACGTGCACACGTGCGTGCAAGGCATAACAAATAATAATAAATTATTAATTAAATGTTATAAAATGTGAAGAACCCAAATTGGTAAACTTTTTACAAAAAACCTGCATTATTGTCTAAACTAATACTAATCGAAATCTAAGGCGTTACAGTCTCCCCCTTTTAAAAATTCATCCCCGAATTTAAAATTTTTACTAAGCGTATCTTCAAAGAGATGAGTGCAAAACTCACAATTCTAGCTCGCAGCCTTCCAAGTGATCACCTCGCTATACGGCTATGCCCAAGAAAACCCTCCACAGATGGCAAGACCCTTGACCGAAGTTTCTCCTCCTGCCGAACCACTAACACAATTGGCTGCCGTTGAACGAAAAGATCGTGTCCAAGCTAAATGGTCTGATGCTGAATCAAGTGAGAAAGGTCATGAAGGTATTTTTGAAGTATCGACACAAGGAATACGGGGTGAATACTCAATAATTTGGGCGGAAGTGCCAAATTATAGGAAACGAAACTAACTCGCTTTAAGGATCTCAAAAGGACCTACAATCCTGGGATAAGCTTCCCAAAACTCAACACGTCAATCATCGGAAAATCCGTAGGAATACATGATCTCCCACTGCGAACTCAAGTCTGCGACCACCACGGTCGGCATAAGACCTCTTTCTGCACTGGGTTGTCCTCATCCTGACCTAAATCAACTGGATTATCTCCGAAGTCTCTAGACTAGCTGGGGTCCAAAAATCCTACTCTCGCGGAGTCAAAAAAACAGAATGGCGATCGACACTACCAACCAAACAAAACCTAAAGGTTGCCAATTAGAATGTCTCCTAATAACAGCTATCGAAGGAGAACCCTAACAATGGCCAGTGACGATCCTAACCGCCGACAATAATTAGTAGGTATGCATAAGCATATCCTCCAGAGTCTGTATAGCCCGCTCTTACAAACCGTCGTCCTGCGGATGGAAAAGTGGAGCTAAAGTTTAACCAGTACTCAAGGCTTTCTGAAGTTTTTGCCCAAGACGGCAAGCGAACAGGGTGCCTCTATTGGATACATTACATGAAGGAACTCCATGCAACGCACAAACTTAACGAAGAACAACTGAGCATAACCAGACAACAAACACCCAAATGGAGTCACACCCTGTCTAGACCTGGGTAGACACCATAACGAAATTCATAGAGATCTGCCCCATTCCCACTCCGGAACGGTTAAAGGTTGCAACTCTCCAGCCGGTCTCAATGCTCAACCTTAGCTCACAACAAGACAGACACATTGAAAGAAATCCGAAACTTCACTCTTCAACCCTGCCCACCCGTAACTATCTCACAAGTCAGGCCACATATTGGTGGAACTTGAATGAACACAGAAAACTAACTGATGTGCCTGCTCTGGATTTCATGTCTCTACCCATCAACATCAGGTACACACAAACACGTCCTTAAACGTAGCACATCCTGGTCACAAATCAAGGACTCTGAATCTTTACCCAGCCGAGTATGGTCAAGAATCTCTGACAAACGAGCATCGATGAGCGGTGCCTCATGAAAACGATTGAGGAAAAGAAATGGACGGGCGCGGACATGAGCTAGCTGTCCCCTCAGTAGAGGCGAACTTAAGCTGTACTCAACGATCGCACAAGAACTATAAATCTGCAGAAGACTGTCTCAGAACTGCGCACAACTGGAACAAGTTAACCCCGGGCCTACGACTCCAGGTTCAGCTACCACAATCGTCTTTCCACGGGTAACGCGGATCTCACAAACACAATCCTTCACCAGCTCCATCCAACGGCGCTGTCTCAACAATCAAAACCCACTGCAGGAAGATGCACATTAAGCTCTGGTGGTCCGTGAAAATCTGAAACGACTCCCCGCATAAGTAGTGTCCTCAGATCTTCAATGCACGACCACCGCGGCCATCTCCAGATCATGAGTGGGATATCCTACTCGTACTTCCTCCAACCGTCGGGAAGCAAAAGCGATAACTCTATAATGCCACATCAATGAAAAATTGAGCCCCACTCGCAAAACATCACAGTTAAACAACAAAGTCGCCCGAACCAGAAAACAAGGAAAGAACTGGTGCAGTTGTCAACCGAGTCTTCAACTGCTGAAAACTCCGCACGCATGCCTCATCCCAAAGAAAAGAACCTCCTTTCCAGTCAGTTCAATCAACGGTGCAGCGATACACTAGCAATCCTGCACGAAACGGCGGTAAAAACCTGCTAAGCCCAAAAATCTGCGGACCTCCGTCCCGTATACAAGTCTGGGCCAAAGCTGTACGGCCTCGATCTTCCTCGGGTCCATACGAAAACCATCTCCCGTAACTACAAGACCTAGGAGTCAACACAATCAAGCCTGAAGGAACATTCCAAGAATTTAGCAAACAGCTGGTGCTCTCCCAGTATCTGCAAAACAAATCCTCAAGTGCTACTCACGTTCCTCATGACTCTTGGAATAGACCAGAATTTCATCAATGACACTACAATAAATTGGTCGAGGAACGGCCTGAAAAAATCTGGTTCATCATATCCACGAATGCTGTTAGGGTATTGGTGAGTCCAACGACACCACCAAAACACATACTGCCCGTAGCACGCACAAAAGCAGTCTTCGGAATGACATCACTCCGAACCCGCAACTAATGATGACCTGATCCCAAACAAACTTAGAAAAATGTCTCGCACACTGGAGCTGATCAAGAAATCGTCAATGCGACGTAAAGAATACCTATCCGCACCGTAATCCGGTTCAATTGACGATCAATCAATACACAACCTCAAACTTCCGTCTTTCTCCCTGACGAACAGAATAGGAGCTCCCCAAAGCGAAACCCTTAGACGCACAAGCCTCTCTATCTAGCAACTCTGCAGCTGATCCTTAAGCTCCCTAAGCTCTGCCGGCTCATCTGGAACAACGTCGGAAAACTTTCGCATGATAGAAATCCGGTCCAACATACCCACTGTGGCTCCGGTATCACGAATGAAAGACAAGAATCCTCGACATTCTCTCCTCAAAAGACGACTAGCAAAAAACGTTGAATTCAAGCAGTGAGAAGCGGCACCACTGTCCCCCCTGCACAACAAGAACTGCCTCGCCGGGAAAAAAAAACCTGACTGTTTCCTCGCGGCGGTCCACAGTCGCCTAGCACGTAGCTAACCAGTCCGTACCCACGAGAACGTCAAATCCAACATCTCTAGAAGGATCAAAACGACAGACGAATCTCTATCTCCTATCCGATTGGCACACGACCGAAATACATGTCGCGCAACCAAAGAATCGCTGACAGAAGTTAACACAACAAACGACTGATCTAGCTAATATGACTCTCGACCCAACCATGGCACAAAGTGTGTAAAACAAACAAGTACATCAAAAGAACATACGAATTAAGAATACCTGAAAACTCTGCATTTGATGCTCGCATGTCCCGATGAGTAGAAGAAAACTCTCGTGTCTGCCTCCTACCCGCAACAGGCTGTACTCCTCCTCTGCCAACCTGTCCCCTGTGAGCGAAATCTCCGTGACTACGACCTCTCAGAATATGACCCTGACTCAGTGCTAAGGAACAATTTCTTATGAGGTGATGAAGGCTCCCGCACCAAAAACATCCACGCGATGACTGATGACCTTCCTAGGGATGAGAGCTGAACGATTGTCCTCGTCCTAAGCCTCTGCTACTCCCGTGACTTGCCCGAAACCTATCACGGCGACCGAACCTCTGTCTCTGGGCTGGTACACCTGCATGATCCCTCCTCTGCTCCGGAACTCCCAAAGTCTTGGAAAGACGCTCTTCATCGAACAGGGCTGCGTCTACTGGTGCTGTATACGTAACACTATGCTGTGTGCTGATCGCAAGAAACAACTGGGTAACAGGGGTGGCAACCTCCTGTCGCCGCGCTCTACTAGCCTCAACTAAAGACCTCATCGTCTAGCGCAAGTCCTGCATCTCTGCCACAAGCCTAGCGATACGATCTGTCGAAGGCGGATCCATCTGCTCCAGTGCAACGAGCGTGCCATCCTGGTCAGTCCTCGTCCCCCCCGAGTTAACTCTGACCTCGGTCCTCGCTGCATCACTCTGAGTCCCCATAGTCATCGGCGGCAAAGGCTATAAATGGAAATAGGATTCGATAAGAACACGGAAATCGAATCACAAAGATATGTATCATCAAGGAATGAATTTCAAGCGATTAGTACTTAGGTCACTTTAGGCGGAGTACCGTGATCGTGAGTATGCCGCAGACATACACACACTACGTTACTCTGCTTAAGCTACCAACTCTATCATACCAAGGTCATACTACACTCCGAATGGTAAAACCTAGCGCTCTGATACCGACTTTGTCACAACCCGAAATTGGTACGTGATGGCCCTTAAACTACGCAACGTCTACAGGCGTAACGCAATTTAAGTAAGCCGAAAACTCAGCAATCTAAACCATCAAAAGCATTAAGTGGTAATAACATTTTTAAAACCTTTGAAATCTCAATCCAAATTCTATAAAGTTCCGACTTTATTTCCTTTAAAATTTTGGCAGCACCCCCTTTGTAAAAACTAGCCCCAAAAATGGGTACAACATAAATATAAGTAAAGCATCCCTAAACAGGAGCAAAAACACTCCCAAAGGCGGAAAACAACCACCACAACAGACATACGATGCCACAGCGAAGAAATAAAAGACGATATAAAGAAACTGCATAAAATACCTCCAAGTCACAAAATAATATACAATATCGTCCTCACATCAAGTCTTTAAGTCAATACAAGAAAGTAGTTGATGGAGAGTACATGGATACAACGAATATACAATAAGCAACATCGGATAACCGAAAAACCCACCTAAGCAAAACTGCACACTATGAGCCGAAGCGGTATCCGCAGCAAAAGATGATATGATAGATGAATAGCCAGCCTCGACTACTCTTGGGAATACCTGCAAAACGCTGGGATACAACGGGGGTGAGTTTCTAACTCGTGAATAGTAAATAACATATGCAGGTAATCGCAAGTATGCATGTACAGCGCGGATCTAACATATGCAAGCTAATAGCAATAAATGGTCATATGTATGCAATAGTCATGAAAGGTACACTAGCAGGTACAACTAAAACATAAAGCAATAATATGACAATCTGTATGCAACAATCATGTAAGTTACTCTATCAGGTACTACTAATACATGAAGCAATAATATGACAATGTATATATGCAACAGTCATGGAAGGTACTCTAGCAGGTACAACTAATACATGAAGCGATGCATATAAAATAAGAGTATATAAATGCAACAGTCATGGAAGGTACTCTATCAGCTACTACTAATACATGAAGCAGTGCATAAACAATAAATGCGGAGTATGTGATAAAATATGTCATTCCCACGGAATCCTGACCTCGTGGTAGGACCAAAGTACATCAAGACAATCCAAATTCCAATTTTCTCAAATCAGCCCCTAAATTGGCTCTCACATCATGTAAGTCTCATAAATCCTGAATGTACAATATCAAGTAAATCTCATATATCCTGAATATACAAAATCAAGTGAATCTCATATATCCTGAATCCAATATCAAGTGAATCTCATATATCCTGAATCCAATATCAAGTGAATCTCATATATCCTAAGTATATTTGCATGAATAATTATGATGAGGTATATAAATTGATATGTATACAAATATATTAGCGTCCCATTCCACTAATATATATATATATATATATATATATATATATATATATAAACACATATATAACAGCGTCTCATTCCACTGTTATATATACTTAGGAGTAAAAATATCATGAAACCGATGTCTCAAGCATCGACACAAAAATACTGATCGATCAGGTGCTGTCACCACGACTGGCCCCCTCATAAGTATGTATCATATGCTATCCCGAAAATCCGAGTGCCAAGCTTCGACCTTCGTCTTTCTACTTATCCATACGTACATGACTCCCGTCGGTATCCCCGCGATAACTCCCGAGTCATAGGTACTGTCACCGGTAGGTATGGTTCCCCGGTCAGGCTCATCGGCGTGGTACATCGACATCACTTTCTCGCCCCGGGGTACCTCCGTGCCCCACCATGTACCCTCATACGGCCCCTGTCTCCTCCTAGCATGGGGTATATATATCAGAACCGATAAATCTCATGGTGGCTGCTGAAATATCATATCAAGAGAAACCGGGTTTTTCAAATAATGCATAATTTCATGAAACTCCCACGGTCCTCAAATTCAGAAAACATCATGAAAAATCCATATCTCAATGCGAAAATTCATGAATATAATATATGTAACATAAAACTGTAATGTGAGCATATAAAGGAAAAGCTGCTATTTAATTACAACAAGTTAATATATATATCATGCGGTTCCTAATTTCTCTAAGTCCAATATAATATCAAATAAAGGTGAACATGTAGCTATAGCCAGATATATGTGTAAACATAAAGGTATAGCAAGGTATATGTATCCATCTATCAGTAATGATGTAATATACCCTCCAGGTATAAGTGAAGTATGTATGCAAGGTATACATGCAGCTATGTCATTATGTGTGAAATATATCTATCACTAATGGTACAACACCATATAGGTATACAGGTAACTAGCATGTAAGTATGTCAAGGCATATGTGTAAGTATGTAGGTATACAGTTATGCTATATGTCATATGCAACAAGGAATGTGAATCAATGTCTCAACGTCCCTAACCAAACAATATCAGATATGCATGTGTGTTGTGCGTGTCATGGCAATTATTGACGATGTGTGTGGCATACAATCAGTGCTCGTGCAACATGAGCCGTCAATAATAGTGCATTGTCCTAAGGGTACAAGTCCAAGCACAACAAATAACTAGCAATAAGGTGTATGCACAACTCTATTTATGAAATAGAATATGCGACAATATCATAACATCTCTAGCCCAGACGCTTAACATGTAACGCTTTGAAAATCGTTTCGGTGAAATTATGGAAAAATCAGTAAAATAAGGGGGTTTTCTGTAAAAAGTCAAAATACAATTATCTTTATTATAAAATTAAATTTACATATTCTAACTATGTAATTACTAGTATTTGGTGTTTATTGAGCCACTGGTAAAATTTCTAATTTTCTGAAAAATTTTCCGAAATTAATTATTTTAATATTATTTTAAGCCGTCACTAATACATTTAATTAGAGAAAATTACATATTGGAATGGGTTGAAACAAATTTTGTGCATCATGTTAGTTATATGTATGCCCTAGAGGCCATTACTGTACATACGATGTATATTGTAATGGATGCTTGGACATATATAGGGAGGACTTTCTTGCTCGACATGATAGTATACTATCTGGTTGTACTTTATCTTAACATGTACTCTGATTGTCTCTATATTACATGTTGATAAAGCCCTTAGGATATGTACTCGACTACTGGGACTATGATGAGATCATACTAGTGGGGCCACGGTAGTCGACGAGTACATCCTATAACTGTTCCTAGTCGAGGGTGTATCGAGACAGGGCATCGATACACCAGAGTAGACTAGCGTATATGCATCTTGACCCATATGATGGGCGATGGATGATCCCATATCCATCGGTGTTTGACATCAAGGATGGTGTACGGGTGCTCAGTGGAGACTGGGTACACTGGACGGACTCGCCGAGAACTCCCAGATGGTATTATACCTCACATCAGATAGCAGTTCTCCGGTGATACTGGTACAGAGTAGTCTGTTGACCCGATATCGTCATAGAGTCTTGTGTGATTCCCACTGTGCTTTGATTTCCATCATACCACGTCCAAGAGGGCGTGCAAAAAGGTGGCTTTTTGGTACAGTCCCGAATCACATGGAGGAAATGAGCGATAGGAGGGGATTCGTCTCTCCCGGTATAGGGAGTTGATGTTGTGCTGTGTTCGATTGGCTATAACCGGAAATCCCTGGCAAGGGTTGCTGAGATTTACTGGTAAGTGTTATCAGTAGTTTCTCGAACTGTTATAGACCTCATATCGACACGACTTATCGAGCTACAGGGGTCTGACGTTTATCACCCCTAGGCGAGATATGCGACATATCAGACGATGAGACCGGACTGTATGGGAGTGTTACTGTTTGGATTCACAGGAGAATGTACAGGTTTTCTTGTTGATATTCTGAGCACTCAATACCTGGGTAGCTGTTACGTTTTGCTGACCGCTTGCAGCTTGTGCGTGTTTGATATGATCATCACCTACTGCCGGCGTATTGACGATTCTTTAGAGTCCTACACAGAGCTTTCTTGGCTCAGGCAAAACGGAGTAGGAGAACATATGTGATATGTGCGGGACTGAGGATAATACGATATGAGATACCGTATTCTATTCTCGCGATATTTGATATCAGCCTGGTCATCGGATCAAGTGTTGATTCGATGAATCGGTACGGATAAATATTAGCCGGTTATATGCGATATAGCCGGATTGTCGGATCAAATGTTGATTCGATAATTTAATGTATAATAATATATATGATATATTAAATTATATTAACTAATATTAGCTCACTAAAAGATTCTTTTTCTCACTCGGGTAATACATTGATATATATGCGATATATGTAATTGTATTATTTTATTTGGTTACAATAAATATTATATATGTGATATATAATATTGTAACATGATATGGTTATTATTGCAACTTGTTTAGTGGATATTAAACATGGTTAGGGTTTGATTAGGGTTAAGGTTTTCTAGAAGTTTCTAGAAGCTTTCAATTTTTGTTTTGGAATTGATATTTTGCTAGATATTTCCTTAACCTAACCAAACCTTTAACCTTAGTCAAATCTCTACAAGGGTTAGTTTGACCATGATTGCATTATTCATCATTATTATCCTTTCATTATTCATCACAAAAGGTTTAACAATTGATTTTATTCATTCTTCATCTTCTTCCTTCTTCTTTCTTCATGGAAAAAGCTTACTAGCTTTTTTCCAAGTGATGAATAAATGTGAGAAAAAGATAAATAAAGAGAGCAAAAATCCTACTTCATCATCCTCATCTTCCCTTGCCTTTTAGATGATAGTGTTCACTCAATTTTAGTGAGTGTTAGCTTGTGTTAATGAAACTTCAAGGTAGATCACCTTTGTATCGAAGATCGGAAGCAAGACTGCATCTTTCTCTTCGTAGAACCTCTCGAGAATCCGGAACCCGATGATCGCAGCGAAGGGACCACAACACGGAGCTTATGAGGTGAAGGACTAGATCTACAAAGGTTGTAATCCCTCTCACTTAGTGTTAAAGTGTTTAGCATGCTTGTTTTCGCCTAAACCCTAGTTTAAAGATCCGGCTTCGGGTTGTTCGGCATGACTAATTTTTTAATCGGTCATGGTTGATGCCTCGTAGACCCTTGTAGCAGTGCCCAGCAACCCAACAGTGGTATCAGAGCCAAGCTAGAGCTTTAGGCGAAGTCTAGACGAAGTTTAAAGTCCGATCGAAACCCGAAACCCCGATGTCTACCCTTCTCTGTACATTTTTCAAAAATGTGGTTTTTTATTAATTAAAAATTCTCAGAAAAACAAGCAGGAAAAACTAAGAATTACTGTGACGTACGGACTTCTAATTCGCTAAAATGACAGCGGAACCGCGGCCAAACTGGGGGTTTTGCCGCGGTTCCGCGGCCAAAATTTCGACAGTCCCTGGAATTTCTTGTATTTATTCTTAGGTCCTTTCTTGGCAATTTTTTCTGGGAATTTTTTAATTCCACTCAAGTGTTGAGTTTTCTAGGGTTGTATTGGGGACTCGTTAATTCGATCGGATAATTTAACTTTGTTTAGTTTGTTCCGGATAATTTTAGAAACTGTTAAAAAGTTCGAACGGATATCAATAACTCACTTTTTCCCCTGTCGGAAAATTTTTCAAAAGTTGGATTTTTTCTCGAGTTTAAGAACGTTCTAAGACATGCAAGTAACGCGGTGGACCCTCTAGAAGACAACAAACCTTAACTCGATTATGTGACCGTCTTGAACTGCCTTTTGAACCTTAGGGTTTGGGGCAGTACGACGTGCCACATGTGAGGCGTTGGCATGACCCTTCTACGGCTGGACCATTGGTACTGTAGCATGTGATGGATGTTTTTAAACTGATTTCAAGTGTTGAGATATATCGGGGAAATCTTGGGTGTTTGATTATTCGATCGAAAAGTTTAACATTATCTATTTATCTGGAATGTGATACAATATTTGGAATCCATAAATTGTTATGAGATAACTGATTTGAATATTATAGACATAGCAGTTTCGTCTCAGATGATCGGTTGCCACGGAATTTTGATGTGAACAAAAGTCCGTCGCAATCACGTAGCGTACGCAGATACTCGGCGGGTAAACTTAATAGACAGCCACGCCCCAAAGCCCCGACCAAGTGACTGTAGGAGAACCCCGTCGCCGAAAGCATCCGTTCGGGTGCTCGCGGCAGCGGTGTTCCGCCTTAGTGCACTTCATCGACGGCATCTGGGGGTGCGGCCGTCTACTAAAGTTTGCGACGAGCATTCGATCAGGACGTCGTGAATCTTGTTGAATTGGCCGACTTGATATTGAAAAGAGTTTTCGATAATGAGACTAAAATGCGGGGTTTATAATTGTTCGGCATGTGATGTCTAAGAAATTCATTTGGTTAGGCATGCGATGTCTAAGGAGGTTGCGGATTCCAACTGTTGTAGTTTTACACTTTCTTTTCTGTGACCGTAAGCGTAGTATGTGGTGTATCGCTGGCTTCGCTGCTATACATCAACGACAATCGGGATACGCATACTTGCTTACGTTGATGATATGAGATATTATGTGTTGCTGTGATTTGCTGTATTGGATCATCGCGTTTGAATAGCCAGGGGTTTTATGTGAGATGAGAGTTTTTCTTTTTCATTCATGTAAAAACTTGTATGTAATATTCTTTTATTGGGGCACTTCCAGGTTGCGGAAGATGTCATCGTTGTATATTATTTACTTTTCCGCATTAGGTAGACCCAAGGAGGGGAGCACAACTAACCGGGTTCTAGGGTCCAGTGGGAGACCATCTTGAGGAGTCGAGACCGAGTCTCCTAACCCTAGAATTTGCAGTGTTACTTGCTGCTCTCGTAGGGGTCTAGAGATGTGGGTTTGGCTATTCATCGCGACCGTGGAATCCGTGTTTTATACAGGCTCGTATTGAAAACACGGACATCCTTGTATATCCAATATTTCATATATGTTCTTCTTCTGCAATGTTCTGTGATGAGATCATATTACTGGCTGAGATGAATGTTTATATTATATATATGAGATATATGTTATATTGCAGATTTCGTTTCAAATGAGATGCTTGTAAATCATGTTAAAATGGGACTTCATTAATGAGATTAATGAAATAAAAGAAAGCTATGATGTTGTAGAAACTTGTTTAAAAACTGGTAGCTCTAGTTCTTGCTTTGCATAGCGGTGTTCCTTGTAGAACATCCAGCACCTTATTCGATAAGGAAAGAGCCGACGATCCCTTCACCGGGAGTGATCTCTTTAGTGAAACTAGCAGATGCTACAAACTCGGTTTGTCTTTTGATTGCTTCTATAGTTCTTGCTTTGCACAGCGGTATATATGATATACCCTGCACCTTATTCGATGAGGAAAGGGCCGACGATCCCTTCACCGGGAGTGACCCCTTTAGCAAAACTAGAAAAGCCTCAAAAACACTCCATTTAAAATCACTCGATTCTACAACGATATCAAGTTCATTACGCAAAGAGTTTTCTTAAAAACCAGTCGTAGCCCTCCGTCATTTCAGATAAGTACTACTTAGTATTCATGCTGCGGTAGTTTGGCATTCGTCAAGGCGTAGTGTACGGTAGCTAACTAGTGCTTATCTACTAGCATACGATGTGATTGGATTAGGGTATTCGTACGGCGTTGTTTGGCTTTCGTCAAGGGTCGTGCGGGTGGGTTTAATTCAATCAAGAAATGTACGGGTTGAACTTGACTAGCGGACTATGGGTGGCTTGGCATTCGTCAAGGTCATAGGACGCTAGGGGCAAAATATTATTGGGAATTTCAAGTGTTGAAATTTGCAATGAGATTGCATACATTCTATGAGATAGTTGGATCCCGATACCCACTGCGAGTAAGAGTTACTCCTAGGAGAGTTTTACACATTACAATTAGCCGATCAAGTAGGTGTATAGAAAGGTGTTAACGGGGTTACGCCTATGGGAAAACGAGGTTTACTTTAATTAGGTTCGTGCGAAAGCATGGGGGACCTCCCTCAAAGTACCGACACTGGCCTGGCTGAAAGATTGGAGAACTTGTAGCGTGTAATTAATCCCGGCAAGTCTTTCGTTTTAGGGTTTGAAGGAAGATTTGATTAAAACAGTGGGAGACATCTTGATTAGATATATTAGAAAGCCAATCTAATCTTGCAAGAGCATACGCTGAGTGTTTTCTTCTCTCTCTCTCCAGGTAGCGACCATATCACGCCTTAATCAAGATAATAATACAGAAGAATTGACCGAGCCCACTTGTTATACTGAGCTGGGGAACATTGGTCCCGCTTCAACTTATAATTGTTATAAGACAGAGTAGGAAATTGGGGATTACCAGAATTCCTGTGTCGCCCAAACGAAGAAAGTGCATGCTGATGCATCTTCTTCGGGTGTGTTCATTACAGAGAACTGTTTCTCAGTATCCTTTACGTCCTGGGTATGAGATACCGGATCAGGATCCCGCATATGTAATCTGTTACATGGGATACAGAAAGGTAGAGAACTGAGAACGGGTGATAAGTTTCATGAGATAGAAAACGGTGCAAGTATTGCAGCCAAGTCTGTTGGTCACTATCACCCTGTATTACCAGAATACATTGATTCTGAACGAATGTTATTAGATACCGAACCTGATATACAACATCATATCAATCTCTTTATTAGTAAAGAAAGGATATAATTTTGTATTGTGGAATAATGTTTTGAACATTTCCTGTATCAAGAGTTGATCGGTTTAGGCACGTTATCTAAAAGCATTGACGTTCTAAATCAAACTACAGTTCTTAGTATACAGAACACATACGAGAGGAAGAGTTCAGAAATGAACAAATCCTTCTTGAGGCATTGTAGACTAGGTCATATCAATGCGACACGACTAGCTAAGCTACATTTAGATGCATATTTAAATCTGTTTGAATTTACATCTTGTGAAACTTGCCGGTCATGTCACAAAGATAAGATGCTCATAGCTCTGTTTATTGGAAACGGAGAAAGAGTTGGTGAACTCTTGGGATTGATACATGCTGATGTATGAAAGTCTCCTGTCTACACATGCCAAGACTGGTTCTTTGTACTTCATTACATTCTCTGATGATCTCTCAAGATTCAGACATATGTTCCTGTTGAAACACAAGTCCGAACCTTTGGAGATATTCACAGAATGTAAGTTAGAAGTAGGGAACCAAAATACGGGTATAAGTATTATGTCCTTTGATGAGATCAAGGAGGAGAATACTTGAGCACGGAATTCCTGGACTATTCTAAAGGAGAATGAGATTCTCTCTCAGCATTACTCCTCCCTATACACCACAGCACGTCGGTGTATCGGGGCGGAGCAATAGCACCCTATATGATATGGTGTGCTCTATGATGAGTATGTTCATATCAGATTTTTGCATTTTTATATCGCCCAATTTTTATCACATTGCATATCGGTAGGTACTCTTGAGCCGTGTTTGCTAGTCAATTGCAGGATACAGGTTCTCGGCTCTAAACGGTGAAATTCATGGAAAAACACGACAAAATCCGGGTTCCTGCCAACCAAAGATAAAACACGGGTCTCCGCTCTTTATCCGTCTGTTGCCACACACCAGTTCAAGAGACAAAATGGCAAATCAATGTCATTTTCATGCACAAGGCTCAATGGCAACACAAGATCGAAGAAATCTACACGGAGCTCGAGGAAATCATGACAAAAAGATCCACATCCAATCACCTTTGGATTTGCTGAAATTCTGGAGAAAATGTGGAGAGCTTCTAAGAAACAAAGTGTACCAAACTGAGCCAAACATCAACACTAAGAAGCACAGAAAATCCGAGCATCCAATTCCACTAAAGCGCTGCGGTTCCGCGGCATTAGCATGCTTAGGCCACGGAACCGCGGTCGTACGGCCTCTTCAGTTGACGAAATTTCAGGGGTATTTTGGTCTTTTCATGTAGAGGCAGAATTTTGCCCTAGATTTCCATTTCCCTGCCTATAAATAGCCCAGAACCTTGTGAAGAAAAGTGTGCTTAATCTTGTATTTTTCTAGGTTTTAGAATACTTGTTCTTCTTCCTCTTCTCATCTCTTCTCTATTGAAAAACTTGTAGTGGGCTTTTGTGAGTGAAGAATGATGAATAAAGAAGTTCCTTTTGCTATCGTACTTGTCTTGTTCTCTTATTATTGCTTGTAATTTTCATTTGTTAACTTAGTTGTTATTATTTCTTGTTGTTTCTTTCTTTTCTCTTTTCCTTTATCCTTAAACAACCATGATGCTTACGCTTGATCCTTGCCGAGGTGAGGTCGCAAATAGCTAGTTGTTATCTTCTAATCTCCTTCTTTCTATCTTCCTCTTTTGTGTTATTTTCTTTTCCGTATTATGGGTGAGTAGTTTCATACTTGTTAGGGTAGGATAAGGTAAGTTTGAGAGAAGGAAATCTCTCTCACTCTTTCCTTACCCATCATCTTAAATCGACTCTCGTTAACTGAACCACAATCCGCTCCCTACGGCACCCTATCCTACATGATAGCGGTGATTCCGTAGTTAGACCGGTTGTGGTTGAATTAACCGAAGGTTATGGCTAAGAGCCAAGAACGGACGGACAAGCACCAAAAGGAAGAACTTAAGCGTTGGAAAGCCTAGCTTATACTCGCAAGTTCCTTCCTAGTCGTGCTAATCCCCGTTGTTGCCGATTACCGTAACACCGATATTAAGAGTGGCAACGAAAGAAGTGAGCGACTCCTAATTCAAACTAACCTAATCCTAACCCTAACAAGCTCTCTTTACATATCATTTTAACACTTAGTTAATTACAAACAAATCTGGAAAACTGGACTTAACTCGTTAAAGCACATAGAAAAAGATTCCCATCTCCCTGCGGACGACCCGTACTCAACCGGCTAGCTACAAGCGAAACCGTTTTGATTGTGGTAATTAACTAAACTTGAACACGCAGAAACTCTACCAATCAAATGGCGCCGTTGCCGGGGAGACGGTAGTTTATTTCTTTGTGTAATTTCGGGTTAACTTGTGAATATAAATATAACCGAAAAACAAAACAAAAAAATATACTTTGTAAAAAAATCATCTTGTTATTTTTGATTAGTTTTTGTGCAAGTGTGCAGGATAATACGGAGTTCAAGTTCAGTGCCAAAGACGTGGGAAGATAGACCCATATTTCGCGGCTACACCGCGACAGATCAAAACGAAACAAACGGTCTACTGTAAAAATCTGGAGCAGATACAGTAAGCAAGTCAAAATTCAGCACATCCAGACAAGCAGAGGACACCCAACATAGCACACCTAAAAATTTCCGCAGCCCAACTCCAACAAACCGCGGCGGAACCGCGGCATAAGGAGGCTTAGGCCGCGGAACCGCGGCCGTTTGGTGCCTTCGGGCTGCCAAAATTTCTGTAAGTCCTCCTTTTCTCCTCCCCACTCCTCTGGACTCGAATAAACTGTGTTTTCTGCAGCATTCTTTGCGCAAATTCTCTTCCTCCTTCCAATAAACTATTCTTGTGAAGGATTCTTTGCGCCGCGCTAAAAATAAAAATTGTTTGCAGTTGATTTGTTATCGCTTTGCATTCATTAATACGGACTTAAGGGGCTTGAAACCAATTCAGATTGGGTGGGGATTTCATCACCCTTCCCAGGACCCCAAAAATCACAAAAAGCATATGCATTGACCATTGTTAATTAAAAAAATACTAGACTCAGCCCTAAGGACTTCGCGCTCAATAGGACAGAGGACTAGTTACAGGCATCGGCCGTTTATCCTATCTGACTTTTGCGGTGCCTAGGCAAGTGTGACGAAGGTAAGTGGTTTATAATTAAGGAACTTCGTGAAAGCGTTGGACAACCTCCCACTTACCTGGCACTTATCTGGCCGCATTTGATGGAGAAGAGGCGGTTTGAGGTCCTATTTCTAGCCCTCTGGAACAGTTAGGAGCTGTTTAGCAGACATAGGTGACCCTAGATCTAGGTGAGATTGTGGATATCTTGTTTGTGATTGCTTAAAGCCGTAAGTTCGTACATATTTCTGTAAAGCTCTTTCTAAAAAAAAAAAAAAGGAAAAATTCAAAAACTTTTATAAAAACTTGCCCTTTGTCGCCAAATCCATTTTTCACCCACCACCCATCGTATTTCTCCATTGACGTTTTCTTACCCTCACCTTCTCCGCTTTGACTATACTAAACTCGTTTAGTTTATGTCCGCTTGGACTCGGGACACTAGCGCCCACCTAGTCCGCGTTACGTTAGTCGCTACCGACTACGCGATCGACTCAGACGTCGAAACTCCGTCCACTCCTCTTTCACCTTTACCTTTGCCGGCCAACTCCGACGTTGACCGGAATTCTGTTCATATATCTTCACCTTCACCATCACCAACCTATTCTTCCGCGATGTCAGGATTTAATCCAAACATCTCTTTGACTACCCCTGGATTGGCTCCACCTCCTACGGAGACCAATAACCCACCACCACCGCCTGTTGTAGCGCCGCAGCGAATCGCGCTCCAGGATCGTTTCTATCCCACCCGTTCTGCACTTCCCACCTACCTTTCTCTTCCACCGGCCAATGGGGATAATTTTGAAATTAAGCCCCACTTCATCAACATGCTTCCACGATTTCATGAGCTTGAATCTGAAGATGCCTATATCTTCATCAATAAATTTCAAAACGTTTGTGCCATGATGAAAACTACCCAACTGTCGGACGATGCTATACGTCTACGGGTCATTCCGTTCACTTTATGCGATCTTGCTGAAAAATGGCTGTATAGAACCGCTTCCTACTCCATAACCAGTTGGGACGAGTTTGTTAAAGCGTTTCTCAAAAAGTTCTATCCGAATCATAAAACCGCAAGGATTCGCAATAAAATCAACCAATTCTCTCAGCTTCCTTTTGAACCCTTCTGGAAGTGCTTTGACCGGTACAAAGACCTTCTTGTTCAGTGTCCTCACCACGGTATAGAGAAATGGCAACTTTGCAAACCTTATACGAGGGCCTGGACCCAGCAACGAAGCAGTTGTTGGAAACCATCTGTCAGGGCCACTTCCTATCGAAATCTGACGAGGAAGCGTGGCAATTCTTTGACGACCTTGCGGAGCAAACGCTACAATGGGAGAGCACCAGACCAACTTCTTCTTCTTCTACCTCCACTTCTACCGGTCTGTCTAGGGTAGGAATTCACCAACTTGATGTCTCTATTGCGATGAAAGCTGAAATGGCTGCAATAACGAGAAAGCTTGAAGCGATAGAGAGCAAATTTTCTTCTCCTGCTCCTGCCCCTGTTCTTCCCCTTCGTACCATCTGCGCTTGTTGTTCCGATCCTTCTCACTTAACCGAAGAGTGTCCTTACAATCCACCATCACAAGGACAGGATCAGGTTAATGCTGCATTCCAGCAAAGACCGAGGAATGATCCATACTCTTCCACCTACAATCCCGGTTGGAGAAACCACCCCAATTTCGCTTGGAATCAGAATCAGAATCAATTCCAAGGCAACAATTTCCAAAGGCCCCCTCCGCCGCAACAACAAGCGCAACAACAAACTCAGTTTCAGCAGCCCTTCTAACCCCAACCTTATCAAAATCAGACGAACAACTTTGCACCCAACAATTCTTTTCCACCAAACAACTTTGTTCCGTCAATCAACGATAAGGTTTCCTCGCTCGAACGAAGTCTGGAGACGTTCGTTAAACAATCGACACAATCCACCGCCAACATCCAATCTTCTATTCAGTCCTTAGTGCAACACACTGCCGCTCACGGGCAAAGCATCAAGACCATCGAGGCCCAGATTGCACAACTAAATGCGGCCTTAAGCGAGCGAGAGAAGGGGAAGCTCCCGTCCCAACCACTCCCAAATCCCGGTCACCCACCTAATGTACATGTTGCTCTTGAACAACAGAACCATAATGTGAGTGCCGTGACCACATTGAGATCGGGAAGGATGCTGCAAAACAACATCGGCACACGGATCAACGATGACACCCCGGTCGCTTCTTCTTCTTCTGCTGCTTCTTCGTCTTATGAGCCTATTCTCCGCTCTTCAAAATGCTCTCCTTCCTCTTCTTCTGCTCTGAACGGACCCACTTCTCACTCCACGAAAACACCTGTTCTGGGATCCGTTCCAACTCCACAATCTCTTCCACAAGCATTAGACTCAACCAATTTTAAAAACGTCCAATTTCCAAACCGGTTGAGGTCTAATAAACAAAATCCTCAAATGGAGAAGATTCTGGAGTTATTTAAGCAGGTTAACATTAACATTCCTCTTTTAGATGCTGTCCAACAAGTCCCGTCCTACACGAAAATCTTAAAGGACTTGTGCACGAAAAAGAGGAAGTCTCAGGTACCAAAGAAAGTTTTCTTGGCTAGTGCTGTGAGTGATGCTCTTACCCAATCTTTACAACAAAAACGGAAGCACCCTAGCTGTCCTACGATTTCTATTACCATTGGGGATAAGAATATCAACCGCGCACTATTAGATCTTGGTGCCAGTGTTAACCTGCTTCCGTACTCAGTATACGAGCAATTAGGCGTAGGAGAGCTGAAACCCACACACTGTACTCTCCAAATGGCCGACCGATCGATCACCCATCCTAGGGGTGAGCAAGAGGATGTGTTAATAAAAGTCGGGGACTTCATATTCCCTGTTGACATCATTGTATTAGACACACAGCCTGTAGCTAACCCCCGAAATCAAATTCTGGTGATACTCGGTCGCCCATTCCTTGCAACCTCAAATGCTGTGATCAATTGTCGCAATGGTTCGATGAACCTCTCTTTTGGAAACATGACGATTGAACTCAACATTTTTAGGTTGGGAAATCAGCCCGCTGAACCTAATGCTCATATACTGGACGTCTGCTCGATCCAGGAGATCACCCCAGAAGAATGTGAATTCGAGGAGTTTCTGTTTGATCACGATAATCTTGACGCCACTAGTGCGTTCCTCCTCGAACCTGCTGCTGTTTCTGCGCCCGACAACGACTATGAGTGTTTCACGTTCTCGAACGATCTTAGCCGCTCACAACTCGAGTTTCAATCCTTCGAATTTCCGGATGAGTTACCTGAACCATCCGACTCGGTCGCTTACACTCGTTTTGAACCTTTGCTGGAATCTTTTGAGTTCGAGACCGTTCACCAATCTTGCCCTCCATCGTTTCACCTCCAACGCTCGAACTCAAGACTTTGCCATCTCACCTTAAGTACGCTTACTTAGGTGAGAACGAGACCCTCCCTGTCATCATCTCGGCTTCTTTAGCTCCAGAGCAAGAGAAAGCCCTTCTCGCGGTCTTGTACAGCAACAGGCAAGCTTTTGGCTGGTCCATAGCGGACATCAAGGGGATTAGTCCCCTGATCGTTGAACATCACATTCATCTGATGGATGATGCCAAACCAGCTCGGGATCCACAAAGACGTCTCAATCCAGTCATGAAAGAGGCTGTGAAGAAGGAGATCGTAAAATGTCTAGATCGTGGTATCATTTACCCTGTCCCTGATAGCCAGTGGGTTAGCCCGATTCACGTTGTCCCCAAGAAATCAGGTATAACGGTTATAACCAACGAGGCGAATGAGTTAATCCCTACTCGCACCCAAACTGGGTGGCGAATATGCATTGATTACAGAAAACTCAACGCCGCAACGCGGAAGGACCACTTTCCGCTACCTTTCATTGACCAAATGCTTGAACGATTGGCCGGACACGAGTACTACTGCTTTCTTGATGGCTACTCCGGCTATAATCAGATTCCCATCGCCGAAAAAGACCAGGACAAGACCACATTCACTTGTCCTTTCGGCACGTTTGCATATCGTCGCATGCCCTTTAGGTTATGCAATGCGCCCGCTACCTTCCAGCGGTGTATGATGGGAATCTTCTCAGACATGGTGGAAAAATTTCTGGAGATCTTCATGGACGATTTCTCCATCTTCGGCGATTCCTTCAATGAGTGTTTGCTGCATCTTGACGCTGTCCTTACCCGATGTAAGGACAAGAATCTCACTTTGAATTAGGAGAAGTGCCACTTCATGGTGCTCGAAGGTATTTTCTTAGGACATATCATCTCGCAAAATGGCATAGAGGTTGACAAAGCAAAGATTGAGGTCATTTCCAATCTACCTCCTCCTAGATGCGTCCGAGATATCCGAGCCTTCCTAGGCCATGCCGGTTTCTATAGACGGTTCATCAAGGACTTTAGCAAGATTGCTAGACCCTTGACTCTTTTGCTGGCCAAGGATACGCCATTCGACTTCAACTCGAGCTGTGTGACTTCATTCGAGTCATTGAAAAGCTCACTCACTTCTGCTCCCGTTCTTTCATCGCCTGACTGGGCGCACCCATTCGAGATTATGTGCGATGCATCCAACTTTGCCATTGGTGCTGTCCTTGGAAAACACATCAACAAGATGCCGCACGTAATCTATTATGCGAGCCGAACCCTGAACGATGCCCAACTCAATTATACAACAACTGAGAAGGAATTCTTAGCTGTTGTATTTGCTTTAGAAAAGTTCAGGCCCTACCTCATCGGCTCTCCAGTCATTGTCTACACTGACCATTCTGCTTTGCGCCATCTTTTTGCGAAGAAAGATGCAAAATCTCGGCTAATACGTTGGATCCTCTTGCTGCAAGAGTTTGACCTTGTCATTAAGGACAAACGAGGATGTGAAAACGTAGTTGCCGACCATCTCTCACGACTTCCTTCTTCGCCTTCGCTTCCAATTCCGATCAATGACGTTTTCCCGGATGAACAGCTCTTGACAGTATCTTGCGAACCCTGGTTAGCAGATATTGTGAACTATTTGGCCACGGGATTACTACCGACTGAATGGTCAAGTCAGGACAGACTTCGCTTCTTATCCCAAGTAAAACACTTTTACTGGGACGAACCCTATCTGTTTAAGTACTGTCCCGACCAGATTATTCGTCGGTGTGTCCCTGACGAGGAATTCAAGAGTGTGCTGTCGTTTTTCCACGATCAAGCGTGTGGCGGGCATTTTGGCCCCAGAAAGACAGCTGAGAAGATCTTGCAATGTGGTTTCTACTGGCCACAACTCTTCAAAGACGCTCACGACTATTGCAAGTCTTGCTCCCGGTGCCAACACTTGGGCCGGATATCCCGGAGGAACGAGATGCCGCTCCAACCAATCTTGGTTGTGGAGATTTTCGATGTTTGGGGGATAGATTTCATAGGGCCGTTTCCCAGCTCTTTTGGGAACTTGTACATCCTTCTCGCTGTTGATTACGTCTCTAAATGGGTCGAGGCTGTGCCCAGTCGGACTAACGACAACAAGGTTGTCATTAGGTTCCTTAAAGAAAACATTTTTTCCCGGTTTGGGCACCCCCGAGCGATCATTAGCGACAATGGAAGTCATTTCTGCAACAAGACTTTCGAGGCCTTGATGCGGAAATATTCCATTAATCATAGGCTGTCCACGCCCTACCACCCCCAAACCTGCGGGCAGGCCGAAGTTTCAAATCGGCAAATCAAGCAGATACTGGAGAAGACGGTTTCCAAGAACCGAAAAGATTGGTCGCTGAAACTCACTGATGCCCTTTGGGCATTTCGAACCGCTTATAAGACCGATCTTGGCATGTCTCCCTATCGGTTTGTATATGGAAAAGCCTGCCACCTACCTGTCGAAACAGAGCATCGCGCATTTTGGGCGATAAAGGAGCTGAATCTGTCTCTTGAAGATGCGGGCAACCATCGGAAGCTGCAGTTGAACGAACTAAGCGAACTTAGGGATGAGGCTTACGATAACGCGGTTGTCGTTAAGAATCGAACGAAGGTGTTTCACGATAAACACCTTTTGCGCAAAACTTTCGTACCTGGTCAACATGTACTGCTTTACGACACCCGACTACACTTCCATCCAGGAAAGCTCAGATCTCGCTGGAAAGGGCCGTATTTTGTGCGGAATGTGTATCCGCAGGGCGCTGTGGATTTGGAAAATCCAAAGGACGGTTCATTTTTCAAAGTGAACGGACACCGACTTAAACCATACCTTACTGCCGAACCAACAGAGGAGCTCCTGTTCTTACAGGAGCCGGTTTACCCTGCATAATCTTCCTCTGCCTACCACCAAACTTCGGTTATCCAGCCAAGAACAAGTGGGCACTGTTCCAAATAAGTTTGGGGGTATGTATATACCATTTTGTACATTTTTGTGGATATTCTTTTTCTTTTTCTTTTTCTTAAAACCAAAAACCAAAAAAAAAATAAAAATAAAAATAAAAATTTTGTGTATATCTAACCGACAATTTTGACCTTTCAAATGATCTCTTCATGCAATGACAGTGAGGACACTGTCCAGTTTAAGTTTGGGGGTACGCTCGGTACGCATATCTAACCTTCGCACTCATATGTATATTTTGCATCTGCATATTAAAATCTATAAAAATCTGAAAATTTTCTAAAAATATAAACACTTTTCTGTCAAGTTAGCTAGTGGGAGGACGCTGATTCAACATTTCGACGGTTTTGTTTGAGAAAATAAGAATAACTAAATCTTATTTTTAGATTTTGAAAACCTGAAAGATAACTCTCCTTTTGAAATTAACTATAGCTGATATACGTCTTTACATCACACTACACGTGTCGTGAGTTTTGGAAATTAGATGACAAGTCTTTTATGTTTAAAATTTTTTAAATAGATAAATGATTTTCTGAGGGTCAAATAGGTTTGAAATAAGTAATACCAAGAATAGTTTATGAAGTAAAGCGAATATGAAAGAATGTTATTGATGCCTTAATTGGAACTAAGTCTGAAAAATAACCCATCTGGAACTTGATTGGAATGATTACACACCGAACCCACTAAACACGTCTTTTATCCAAAAAAATAATTGAATTGCCGGTTATATCTCCGTTCGTATTAAATCATCATGATTTTCATACCAAACTGTCTTTTGTTTTTGGACCTAGGTAACTTGAGTAATTAAGTCCGCTGTGGTGTTTTTACACCTAATGCCCTAAAACCAACTAGTTTGGGTGCATTGGCCCAAAGCTCGCTAAGAAGCCAAGAAAGTCCAGTTTAAAACAAAGTCAAGCAAGTGTTCTCTCTGAGTTAAAATTCCTAACGGTTCTTTGTGTGAGAATAATCTTGATAAAAGGCAGGCTTTTATAAAAAAACTTATCGGAGATATGAAGGTTTTATTCTATGATAAAGACTATTGCACGTTCACAGAGGTGTGTATGAAATGAAAACAAGAAAAATGTGGAGTGAAAAATAAGACCTAGTTTCCTGTTAAGGAAGATAGAAATTCTAAAGTTGAAACTTTACTGGAAAAATGCTTAACTCTTTATAAAACTTATGTGATCCTTTCAAAATTTTTATCTGGGCTTTATTGTGTGACATGATGACGTAAATCGATCCTTCTGGAAACTTAACGACACTATTTGCACTGCACGTAAAGACATATAAAATCTGTAGTTAAATAAGAAGCGAGGTGTGAAAAGTCAAGGTTCGATAGTCTAGACTTAGGATAATAGAATTGTTATTTTCTGAAACAAAACTTTAGGGTTTTGAATCATAGTCTTTTCGGAAAACTAGCTTGACCGGATTTTATGGGTAGTATCTGCTGAAAACCCTCAGGAGACAACACTCCTCCTACTAGGGACACCTAGAGGTTTAACGGCTTGTTGCACGTGCTCAGTGCAATCGCTTTCCCTGCGAAAGTGAGGTTAGGAAATTATTTTTTATGAATAAATTGGTTTTGCTCGGGACGAGCAAATGATAAGTTTGGGGGTATTTGTTCATATCAGATTTTTGCATTTTTATACCGCCCAATTTTTATCGCATTGCATATCGGTAGGTACTCTTGAGCCGTGTTTGCTAGTCAATTGCAGGATACAGGTTCTCGGTTCTAAACGGTGAAATTCATGGAAAAACAAGACAAAATCCGGGTTCCTGCAAACCAAAGATAAAACACGGGTCTCCGCTCTTTATCCGTCTGTTGCCACACACCAGTTTAAGAGACAAAATGGCAAATCAATGTCATTTTCATGCACAAGGCTCAATGGCAACACAAGATCCAAGAAATCTACGCGGAGCTCGAGGAAATCTTGACAAAAAGATCCACGTCCAATCACCTTTGGATTTGCTGAAATTCTGGAGAAAATGTGGAGAACTTCTAATAAACAAAGTGTACCAAACTGAGCCAAACATCAACACTAAGAAGCACAGAAAATCCAAGCATCCAATTCCACTAAAGCGCCGCGGTTCCGCGGCATTAGCATGCTTAGGCCGCGGAACAGCGGCCGTACGGCCTCTTCAGTTGACGAAATTTCAGGGGTATTTTGGTCTTTTCATGTAGAGGCAGAATTTTGCCCTAGATTTCCATTTCCCTGCCTATAAATAGCCCAGAACCTTGTGAAGACAAGTGTGCTTAATCTTGTATTTTTCTAGGTTTTAGAATACTTGTTCTTCTTCCTCTTCTCATCTCTTCTCCATTGAAAAACTTGTAGTGAGCTTTTGTGAGTGAAGAATGATGAATAAAGAAGTTCCTTTTGCTATCATACTTGTTTTGTTCTCTTATTATTGCTTGTAATTTTCATTTGTTAACTTAGTTGTTGTTATTTCTGTTGGAGATAGTGCCCTCAGAGTCAATTATTGGATCACAGGCACGTGATTGCAATGATTGAGGGAGGACCTATCCCGGTAGGACAGTCTTACTCGAGATGATAGTTTGCTATTTGGTTTATCTTTATCATCGTGTACTGCTTTAGGTGACCTGACATGTCGCTATTACACGTTGATAGAGCCCCTAGGATTCTTGCTTGACTGCCGGCAGTATGATGGCGATCATACACGTGGGAGCTGGTAGTCTATAAGCACATCCTTAAAAGGTCCCTAGTCGTAGGAGTTTCGAGACAGGGCATCGATACTCCATTAGTAGACTAGTGTATACAGTCGAGACCCCGACGAGGGGCGGTGGCCGGTCTCACAAGCCACTGGTGTCAGTTGGTTCACCTAAGATGTATACAGGTGCTCATTGGGTTATGAGTACACCGGACAGGACTCGCTGGGAACCTGCTAGTTGGTCTTATACCAGACGTCAGATAGCAGTTCCCTGGTGACATGTGTACAGGTTAGTTCATTGACCTGGGGATCGTCATTTGTCTCGTGTGAGTTCCCACTGTACTTTGATTACTACCCTACCACGGCTCAAAGGAGTCGTGCAAACAGGTTTTAGTTGGGTACAGTCCCGAGCCACATGGAGGCAGTGAGCGGATCTTCAGGGGTTCGTCTCTCCCGGTATTGGGGGTGAGG
This sequence comes from Agapanthus africanus, assembly GCA_030015575.1. Taxonomy (NCBI): domain Eukaryota; kingdom Viridiplantae; phylum Streptophyta; class Magnoliopsida; order Asparagales; family Amaryllidaceae; genus Agapanthus; species Agapanthus africanus. Next base: position 217,054,711 of record JASDDO010000008.1, read on the forward strand.
TCGCGCTGTGTCTAGGAGAGCCATTACGCAAAGCCCTCGGCCGAGGCAGGAGATTTACTGGTAGGTATTCCAGTAGTATCTCAGGGCGTTCTGGGCTACACTCCGACACGACTTGTACCGCTTTTGGGGGTCTGACTTTTACCAACCCCCTAGGCCCGACATGCGATGCTCATAGACGAACGGACCGGACTGTACGGATATTGTCACTGACAGGCTCAGTAGGGTGTCAGGATGAGTTCGCTCATCGACGTCCCTTTTGGTCAATAGCTGGTGGCCCGTCACGTATTGGCTGATACCTCTGACGTGCTAGTGGTTAAATCCACAGCCATAGTATTGACGAGTCTTTAGAGTCCACCACACTTACAGTTACTCAAGCTTTTGGGCGAAACGCTGTAGAGGCCGTATGGAGATATGGCAGGGTCCGATCAGATACGTGCGGTATTGCACGGATCAGGATCGGACAGTTTGTACTAGTGGTCGTATAGTTATATGGCAGGGTTCGATCAGATACGTGCGGTATTGCACGGATCAGGATCGAACGGTTTTTACTAGCCGGCTTTGGTTTAAGCCGGTACTAGTTTAGTACAGTGTAGATTTTGTCTCATTGCATTTGTATCCGGTCGGAATACAGATGCGGGTGTGTATGCATAGTATCGGGGTTTTCCTGTAATTTATTACGGGACCAGTTTTCTGGAGTTGCCAGTTTGCATTTCGTTCCGGCCGGTTTTCCTTTGTTCTTTCCCGGCCGGACTTTTCTGATGGAGGGGGTTATTTGCAGTTTTGCAAATAACATTTTGTGGAGGGTTTATTTGTAAGATGATTTATTATGATAGCATCTTTTTGATGCCATTCTTATCTTTCTTATCATTTGCTTTTTGTTGATGAGAAAGGATTTGATCTTTGATTAGAGTTGATGTAAGTTTGATGATGATTATGTCTTGATGTGGTCACCACTTGCTTTACCCTACACTCACCTCCCTTCATGCTTCATATTACCTCCTCCACCATTCTCATTTGGATGATAAGTTTTTTCATTAGATAAGTGAGAAGGAGAGAAAAAGAAAGAGAGAAGAAGAAGAAGAGAGCTTCAAAGATTCTTTCTTGATCTCATTTACTTGCTAGAAAAATGCAAGCACCATTTTTCTAATCCTTGTTTCCTCCATCATCCTCAATGGCAACTACATAACCCCAAAGAGACAAGCATCTTCTACACTACATTCTACAGCATATCTTGAGTATGTCGAGTTGCCGGCTTCATGCCCGAGTTGCCTCGGTATTGAGGCGGGAGCCCGTAAAAGACGCAGGCGATGTGGTGCCCTTTCCGGCGATGAGGCGACGATATGGAGACTACACTTTCCGAGGGAGATCGGGACTATGACGAGAAGACCGGAGGACTCGGATCACTCGGTATACTTCTCACCCTATCTCTTGATTGCTAGCATTAGGTTAATGGTTACGATCCGGGTTTTCATTGTCCGCGGTAGCGCCGGTTTCCGAGTTAGGAAAAATTTTTGATTCCGCATTTTGGCCTCGAGTACGAGGCCGGGACGCTGCCGTGGCGCAACATGGTATCAGAGCCACGCCATTAACCTTACCTAGCTTCGTTTAATGTGTTTTTCAGTTCCGATCGACCGAAATTCCAAAAACCGTATTTTTCCTTCACATCAGTTTCTGTCGAAATTTTTTGGAGTCTAAAAATTTTTCAGGTGGTCTCAGAATGATGTGCAGGGAGTTCTAAGAATACTGAAAAAATTTGGTAAAGTGATCGTTCCGTACGACCGCGCAAGCGCGGCCTAAGCCCCTCATTGGCTGCTCTTCCGCCGTAAGAAGTAGGCTTCACTTCACCAATTTTTCTCAGTGGTCTTGTGGGCTTAAATTAGGGGTTTTGGAATATTAAAATTGGGCCCAGGTTTTCTGTAAGTGCTACAGTTTTGATTGGGGGCCCACTTGTTAATTTTTGGTCAATCGGAAAATTTTAAACACATTATTTCACAGTATTTACATTATATCTGTGACCGTGAATGTCACTCGATCGGTAAATCCGGTCTAACTGCTATAGCCCGGTTAGACGGATTTGCGAACGTGACTTTCACGTTGATGTTCTATGTTTATGCTGTGATGTTGCGGATCGGTCGTGGGGGATAGCCTGGATGCAATGCTAGTACAGTTTTGTTGTATTATGTACATTTGATATTGCGGGGCGAGCGTCCGACATGTGGACTACCGTCACTGCCTGTTTGTATTATTCTTTTGGGGCACGACCTGGTTGCGGTCGATGTACCCGGTGTATGTATATTTTACTTTCTGTACTAGGATTACCCCGCGGAGGGGTGCACGGATAGCCGAGTTCTAGAGTGCAACGGGCCCGCATCTCATGGCATTGAGACAGAGGGGGCTTCACTCTAGGATTGGCGGGCTATTCGCCGCACTCGTAGGGGGTACAGGTTGACCCAGGAGGGGTGCCCAAGTTACCGGATTCCATGAAGTGCTGGGTGGTCCATTCACGGAGCTGAAGGGGGCTGCCTCGCTTCAGGTTTTGGCGGGTGACTTGCCGCGCCCGTAGGGGTCTAGGATTTCATTGCACAGGCTATCCACACGACCAGGGGAACGTCGGGTTTCAGCAGCGGCTCTGTGAAACCCGGGGCTTCCAGATATCTGTATTGTTCTGTGATGCTATATATTTCTGTGATGTTGCATTTTATCACGCCTTGAGCGAAATATAATATATTGGTATATATATTAGTAGATGTTGTATATGTTTTGCATCCGCGCTAGTCCAGTCCCCGCTCTGTCGTTAGTTAAGTAACCTAACGGGTGATGACGGGACCCAGTGGCGAATGCGGATGGCATATACGTACGTCAGTATATTTTCGTTCTTTGTGGTGTGATTAATTGATGGGACTGCGTTGATTCGGATCAATGCAAGATAAACAAACCTATTCTGATGTTGTTGGAACACTTTTCAAAAAGCTGTTGTTGCAAGGACGTTCACTTTTGTTTTGCATCGTGGTATTCATTTGGAATATCCTGCTCCTCAGTCGACGAGGCAAGGGCCGAGATCCCTTCACCGGGAGTGACCCCTTGGACAAAAAGTTTGCGTCAGGGCATTAACTTCACTATAGCCGATTACTTTTGCTTTGCATCATGGTATTCATTTGGAATATCCTGCACCTCATTCTATGGGGAAAGAGCCGAGATCCCTTCACCGGGAGTGACCTCTTTGGTAAAGGTTTTCGTCACTATATTTTATAAAAGGCTATGCAGTTCCTTCAAAGATATCAAGTTCATTACGTTAAAGGTTTTTCGCCAAAAACCATTCGTAGCCCTCCGTCATTTCCTACAGGTATTATTTAGTATTCGTGCTGCGTTTGTTGACCTAGTCAAGACGTAGTGTTCGGTAGCTGAGTGGTACTTGTTTGTTGCATAAGTGGGATTGGTTGAGACAGTCGTGCGGCCTTGTTGACCTAGTCAAGGGCACGTACGGGTGGGTTTAATGCAATCCAGAATAATGACGGGTTGAACTTGACTGGCGGTTTATGGTTTGTTGACCTAGTCAAGGTCATAAACCGCTTGGGGTAAAAAATCACATCGGGAGTTTCAAAAGAACTGAAACTTGCCAGGCATGCGCATACCTTCTGGAGTGTGGTGACGTGAGTGGATTCCGTCACGTTATCATGCGATGAGAGTTGGATCCCGATTCCCACTGATGAGTTGGTTTACTCCTCGGGTGACCCAGACTAATTCTTCTTTCAGGTTTGGAGGAGAATTTGAGGTACAGTGGGAGGTTTCCTGATTAGAAAAAGTGATAACCATTCTGATCTAGGTTAGAGTGCACGCTGAGTGTTTCTTTTCTCTCTCTCTTTGACAGCGACCATTGACCCGACCCTAAGACTATGACTCAGTAACCGAGTTCACCGAACCTGCTTAACACTGGCTTTTGGATTGTCTGAGTTGCAGACCTCTTTGCCACTCCCACTTTTACCCTTTTCTCCAGGACACCCCGTATTACTGCGAACGTCCACTTCCATTGGACAAAACCATCGTATGGTTAGATACGAACTCGAAGGACTTCGAGGATGGTTTCTGGTTCTGGAGAAAACGAATACGACTATTCAGTTGTCTTTTCTTTTCACCTTCTCTCAGGTTGCGAGTACTCCTTGGTTTAGGAGTAGTACACCTATTACGCAAATTGGATAGTCTTCTTCCAAACCATAGGCTGGTGCCGACCGGTAGGGAATGAAGAAAACCAGTTAGCCTAAACGGTGTACAGAAGGTATTAAGTTAAGACAAAGCAAGGGATTAGTAAGAGGGCAAAGTAAGTTGCGACTGCTATTCACGACCAAACCAAGTATTTCTTCGCCAATCCTAAATCACCTTTGTATTTCTCCAGGACACTCCGTATCACTACGAAGATCCCATTTTATTGGATAATCCATCGTATGGTTATATACGAACTCGAAAGGAACTTGTTCCAGTTCGGGGATGGATCCTGGTTCAGGAGAAATAGGAATAAAGTACATTCAGGTGTCTTTTATCTTCACCTTCTCTCGCATTGCGAGTGCTCCTAGGATTAGGACAGTACACCCTTTATGCTTTTTGGATAGTCTTCTTCCAAACCATAGGCTGGTGCCGAACGGTAGGGAAGGAAGAAAACCATTTGGCCTAAAGTGGTGTACAGAAGGTAATGACTAAAGACATATAAAGGGATTTGGAAAGGTGGAAAAGAATTATACGCTTACAGTTGTGAATCTGGATAATGGAAGAGGCATTACTAGGAATACCAGGATACCCCGACGAAACATTTCAATGTTTCAGTTTCACCGTGTACTGTTAAAAGAAAACTGATTTCCCGATTAGACGCTTGCTCCAGGGTATGTATTTACCAGGTTGGATTCTCACATCTGTATGGTATTACAGAAGCTGAGTGGGAGTAAGTTATTGGGAATTAGGTGACCATCCTCATTATGTCGGGATTCATTGTAATCAGTGATATTTGAGGAGATCATCTGGGTTGTTTGCCGGTCGGCAAATATTTGGTTTTGAATATCCGCTGTTGTGCACCAATTTCAAATTGATATATCTGTACGTCTATTTTCATAGAGTGAGATATACCTTTTGATATTATGTCGATGACATTTACCTATATCAGTGGATGGTTAGGTAAGGAGCATTAAACAGCGGTGTAATTCTTCTTAACCATAAGTACAGTTTTCAACCTACGACACACAGTGAAAGAGTTGTTAGACTCAGCGGACTTATACAGAGTATTGTATGTTGTCCAGTGTCCATTAGGACAGAGGGGTTGGTCCTCACACTATATTCTGTTTACTTTTAACTTCTCTAGTTCTTAGACATGTGTTTCGTAGGAACACAGGGTCTAAGTTTTGAGGAGTTATAGGTATTTGAATAAAGTAGAGAACCAGGTTTTGCAAGTATCAGGATTCTTCAAGGTGATCGAAGATGTAGATACTTGTATATGGTATTCAGTTGATAGTAATGATTAAGAGAACTTGCTTCTCTTTCGGGTTACTCATAATTGGAAGCATTCCTAAGTTGAGTAACACTGATCGGCCTCCTTCCATTTAGTTGACATGCACTGTAGATAGCTGCATGATTTGAATCTGGTTCAATTAAATCAGTGCCTCTGTTTCTATATTGGATATAGAACAGTTCATATCTTGACATTGTTAAGGTACGGGGAGTTGTCCGGCTTATGCTTAAAACCAGACACTGGACAACTCAAGGCACGTTTCTGTAATGGCTGTTTGTGGGTTGACCCAGGCTGTGACGAGGGTTGATTTTCTACCATCTGGATGAACAATAGCAATATTGTTCTAGAGTTGCCACAGTTTTTATTAAAAATGGATTTTTTCAGAAAAAGTAGTGGGAGTATGGTAGAACTGGAAGTGATTCCAGAACCGCAAACGATTCCTGAAGATTTGATAAGCAACCTAAAGATTCAATCTGATTTGACATTCCATTGGCCACTCCGCAGATAAGGTGGGTAACTTCAGGCACCCGAGAGGTACTACGGTAGCCTCAAGGACGGTGACAGGGAAGTTCTTGTTTACCCACACTTGCCATTGCTGTTGTTCCAGGCTGCGAGACCCGGCAGGAGGATGAGTATAGCGTCGTTCTAAACTAGCTTTGGAAGTGTACGTTTATATGACTCTGCCAGAGGGTTGTCGTAGTCAGTGGGAGCAGCGGAAACATTGGTGGACATCAGGCTTATGTCTACTTATAGACTAAAGCAGATGTAGCGGAGATAGATCATCTATTTCTGATGTGACAGCCATAGGTTTGACGTCATCAGAATAGGGGATGGATCTGTTGAGAAGGTAGTAGGGTGTGATATCCTGGTATTTGGATGACATACACAGAGTAGGAAAAGAAACTCCTATACTACGATCGGTTATACTTTGGTAGTCACACAGTAGTTTCTCCACGAGGGACTTGGATATTATATCAGACATTCTGGTTACTAGATCTATGGTTTTAGATCTAGATTTGGGTGGTTTCCCAATCTGGGTACCTTGACAGCATTCTATGAGTATTTAGAATGGACGACTCCTGGCATGGTAGTGTACCTGCAGGTAATGGAGTCACCCTCTCTAAATGTGTCTTACAGACTGAAGGGGATAGGGATGTGCATGATTGGCAGATCATTTGCTTAGGCAATTGAGTCAATCATGAGATGTCAAGTACCACACCAGATGTTGTTCTTGCACTAGATGCAAAAAGTTGACATTGATCCAATCCTGGAGAAACAGTCGGAAGCAGTTTTAGAACATAAGTGGATGTTCTAGGGATATGATAACGACAGACTCATTTGGGAGACAGTTATCATTCCAGGCTTCCAAGGTGACATGGACGACAAGGAGGTTGTCAGAGTTATAGTTTTCCTTCTGACGAGGGGCAGTATTTTGGACAGGTGGTCCAAGGCAATACTGAGGGTGGCATGGCGCAGGATACTGATTGAGTTCAGTTGACGATACAGTCTAAGAAGTTTGGATTTGGAGTTCATTTATGAGCTAGGTCCCATCAGACATCCAGACATTCTAAGACAGGTATTGCTCATTTCGGGAGATGGCTTTCTCCGCGAACTTGAGATATAGAGAGACATAGAAAGAAACATCACAGCGGATCCACTCACTGAGGCTATTCCTCGAACGCGATAGTTTCGCAAACGAGCTTTGTGAGACTGACTAGTAGAGGAGTTGGGTGTTCGGTATCACACGGGCTGTGAGTATGCGACATCGCAATAATTAGCCTTGAGTGCAAGTGGGAGATTGTTGGAGATAGTGCCCTCAGAGTCAATTATTGGATCACAGGCACGTGATTGCAATGATTGAGGGAGGACCTATCCCGGTAGGACAGTCTTACTCGAGATGATAGTTTGCTATCTGGTTTATCTTTATCATCGTGTACTGCTTTAGGTGACCTGACATGTCGCTATTACACGTTGATAGAGCCCCTAGGATTCTTGCTTGACTGCCGGCAATATGATGGCGATCATACACGTGGGAGCTGGTAGTCTATAAGCACATCCTTAAAAGGTCCCTAGTCGTAGGAGTTTCGAGACAGGGCATCGATACTCCATTAGTAGACTAGTGTATACAGTCGAGACCCCGACGAGGGGCGGTGGCCGGTCTCACAAGCCACTGGTGTCAGTTGGTTCACCTAAGATGTATACAGGTGCTCATTGGGTTATGAGTACACCGGACAGGACTCGCTGGGAACCTGCTAGTTGGTCTTATACCAGACGTCAGATAGCAGTTCCCTGGTGACATGTGTACAGGTTAGTTCATTGACCTGGGGATCGTCATTTGTCTCGTGTGAGTTCCCACTGTACTTTGATTACTACCCTACCACGGCTCAAAGGAGTCGTGCAAACAGGTTTTAGTTGGGTACAGTCCCGAGCCACATGGAGGCAGTGAGCGGATCTTCAGGGGTTCGTCTCTCCCGGTATTGGGGGTGAGGTCGCGCTGTGTCTAGGAGAGCCATTACGCAAAGCCCTCGGCCGAGGCAGGAGATTTACTGGTAGGTATTCCAGTAGTATCTCAGGGCGTTCTGGGCTACACTCCGACACGACTTGTACCGCTTTTGGGGGTCTGACTTTTACCAACCCCCTAGGCCCGACATGCGATGCTCATAGACGAACGGACCGGACTGTACGGATATTGTCACTGACAGGCTTAGTAGGGTGTCAGGATGAGTTCGCTCATCGACGTCCCTTTTGGTCAATAGCTGGTGGCCCGTCACGTATTGGCTGATACCTCTGACGTGCTAGTGGTTAAATCCACAGCCATAGTATTGACGAGTCTTTAGAGTCCACCACACTTACAGTTACTCAAGCTTTCGGGCGAAACGCTGTAGAGGCCGTATGGAGATATGGCAGGATCCGATCAGATACGTGCGGTATTGTACGGATCAGGATCGGACAGTTTGTACTAGTGGCCATATAGTTATATGGCAGGGTTCGATCAGATACGTGCGGTATTGCACGGATCAGGATCGAACGGTTTTTACTAGCCGGCTTTGGTTTAAGCCGGTACTAGTTTAGTACAGTGTAGATTTTGTCTCATTGCATTTGTATCCGGTCGGAATACAGATGCGGGTGTGTATGCACAGTATCGGGGTTTTCCTGTAATTTATTACGGGACCAGTTTTCTGGAGTTGCCAGTTTGCATTCCGTTCCGGCCGGTTTTCCTTTGTTCTTTCCCGGCCGGACTTTTCTGATGGAGGGGGTTATTTGCAGTTTTGCAAATAACATTTTGTGGAGGGTTTATTTGTAAGATGATTTATTATGATAGCATCTTTTTGATGCCATTCTTATCTTTCTTATCATTTGCTTTTTGTTGATGAGAAAGGATTTGATCTTTGATTAGAGTTGATGTAAGTTTGATGATGATTATGTCTTGATGTGGTCACCACTTGCTTTACCCTACACTCACCTCCCTTCATGCTTCATATTACCTCCTCCACCATTCTCATTTGGATGATAAGTTTTTTCATTAGATAAGTGAGAAGGAGAGAAAAAGAAAGAGAGAAGAAGAAGAAGAGAGCTTCATAGATTCTTTCTTGATCTCATTTACTTGCTAGAAAAATGCAAGCACCATTTTTCTAATCCTTGTTTCCTCCATCATCCTCAATGGCAACTACATAACCCCAAAGAGACAAGAATCTACTACACTACATTCTACAGCATATCTTGAGCATGTCGAGTTGCCGGCTTCATGCCCGAGTTGCCTCGGTATTGAGGCGGGAGCCCGTAAAAGACGCAGGCGATGTGGTGCCCTTTCCGGCGAGGAGGCGACGATATGGAGACTACACTTTCCGTGGGAGATCGGGACTATGACGAGAAGACCGGAGGACTCGGATCACTCGGTATACTTCTCACCCTATCTCTTGATTGCTAGCATTAGGTTAATGGTTACGATCCGGGTTTTCATTGTCCGCGGTAGCGCCGGTTTCCGAGTTAGGAAAAATTTTTGATTCCGCATTTTGGCCTCGAGTACGAGGCCGAGGCGCTGCCGTGGCGCAACAATTTCTTGTTGTTTCTTTCTTTTCGCTTTTCCTTTATCCTTAAACAACCATGATGCTTACGCTTGATCCTTGCCGAGGTGAGGTCGCAAATAGCTAGTTGTTATCTTCTAATCTCCTTCTTTCTATCTTCTTCGTTTGTGTTATTTTCTTTTCCGTATTATGGGTGAGTAGTGTCACGCCCCGCTTTCCAGAGTACGCAAGATTGGGCACGCGACATAGCCAACCATGCTACCTGTGGGTAGGAAGCATCCATCCACAGTCACATTACGGTTGTAAGGATATCAAGAACAAGATAAATACTAATCTAACACATGTCCAAATCCATAATAACAGGAATCAATAAACAGTAAGTGCGGAAGCTAATGATCCAATACAATAATAGAAGGGTACGTCCCGTAATGCGGGATCACACCTGGGAATAAAATGCAATAAATGAACTGACCACTATAGAACTCGAATCAGCCTGCTGGCTGAAGTACTCCAGCTCGGTCGTCGACAGTAGTACGGAATCTGGGCCATGCAAAACCCAGACGTCAGCGCGTCAAGACATCAAGTATATAATGTAAACATGGTAATAAGCAGTGCAGGTATGAACATGAATAAAGCAGTACAATAACAGAGCAGGATAAGGTGCAATGGTGACTGAACTGTCCTATCAGGTTTCTACTCTATAGTCTTTGAAACCAATTGATGAATCGTCGATGTAACTCAATAGTATCCCGTGCGTGCCCGGGACCACGGTCATAACCCTCGGGGCTGAATCCGAGACGTGCCGCTAAGCAGTAAAAGGTAGTAGGATGGACGAGTGATGTCAGCATCAACACTCCGGAGCTGGCCAAGCCCGTAAGACTGATCAGAACAATGTATCGAACTGTTGAGTTACAAGTCGGTTTCACCTTTGGTTTCCCCATACCCCCAAACTATGTATGTCAGGTCAGGTATTCAGTAGTCAAGGACTAATGCCAACAGAAAATCAAGTAAAAGTAGGTCTGTCTGGATAGACAGCAGGAATGGTCAGGTTTGTCGGCATTAGGCATGAAATCAGGTAACCGGTCATGTCACGTTTTAACAGGTTGAGTCGATATGTATAGGGTGTCATGTCATGTCAAGAGTGTACGGTACCATGTCATGTCAAGTAGGAAGTGTAACAGGTCATGTCAGGAAGCACAAGATATCATGTGGGTGCTCATAATCAAACTATCATAAGTATATGTATAAATAAACAAGCATGAGTACTATCAGAACAATAAACTGGAACATGTAATATGATATGTAAATAAATATAATTTCAAGGATATGGATGCACAGTTATCGATTAGGGTTACATTTATAGTTCCAATATTAATTAGGATGCAATTTATTAAACATGGAGTGTTAATATCACATTATTATGTAATAGTGTGATCTATGCTTGCAATTATATGTATCTTAAATGCGATAGATGCAAACGGGTATCCGAAAAGTTATAAAACTGTAAAATGGTAATGTGGGATGTACAACTAAACAATATGTGATATAAATATTGATATAATAATATTAATATGGATAGCATATTCGAAGCGATTAGTAACTATAAAAGATGTACTGATTAACCATGCACAAGAAGGTTCCGTTCAGAAATTCAGCGTCACCCTAATTTGTAAAATAGCTTAAAAATAACAACGTTCTCCAAAAGAGACGTATCTTATACCAAAACAAAGATAATTCAATAAGGTTTTCATTTTTATAAGTATAAGCATCTCAGGTTATCCCTACAAAAAGTTATGAATATTCAAAGTTGAAAGTTTGCTGCTGGAATTTCTCTGGACAGCAGTTTAGAGGCGTGTTCATTTGCATTTTACGTTAATTAAACAATTTATTTTGCAAGTAAATATTTCATAGAGTTATAGTATTCTGAATTAGCTTCGTAACGAACTAAAGAACGTATAGTAATGATTTTTCTATGATTTATAATGAATTTTATAAGATAAGGTGTACAGTAAATTTCAGATTTGTCATATCCGATTTTTCAACGACATTTCATATGTAAACTATAAGATTTTCAAATGTATAACATTATAAAATGAAGATTATAAAAGTATATAGCATGTAGCAAGATTAACTTGCCTCGATGGGTCGCGAATCGGGAAAACGGAACGTTAACCGTCGGCGGGGAAAACTCGCGACGGCGCACGGTTCACGGAATGAACCCAAACGACGAACAAAGGAACCATACGGGTCGGGGTATCTCGCTGGAACGTCGAGAAACGTCACCGGCACGACGGAATTCCGGCAACAAAAGAATAGTTAAAAGAAATGAGAAACGAGACATGAAGCAAGAAGAGAAAAATGATAAAGAGAAGTACGAGAGAATATATGAGGGAGAGGGAGAGAGAGGAAAAAGTGGAGAGAGAGAGAGAAAGTGGGGCCCGCGGGGTTAAAGGGGAGGTTGTGATTGGCTGAGAGAATAAATTAAGAAGGATATAAAAGATTGTAAAAATATTATATGGTTAACTTAAAGATTTAAAAGATAGGTAATGAACAGTAAGATATCAGGTTAGTTAGAAAAATATATGCGAAGGTTTTAATAATATTAAAATTTAGGATTTTGGCGCCAAATGAAACATTTCCAAATTGCGCCCGGGTTGGGTCCAAAAATTCGAGATTCAAATAATAGGATTTTAAGCGGGTTCCAAATTTTAAAATGAAATGTTTTATGATTAAAAAGCATACTCTCAAAACGGACACACGCACGTGCACGTAACCATCCAAACTCGCCCGTTTCACTGAACGGGACGAGAACACACTGCACGGACGCTACCACGAGGCTAAGGATGTCAAGTAGGCCAAGATGAATATTTTTTAATTTTATTTTAGATGCTAAAATTTGTTATATGCAGAATGACTTAGCCAGATAAAATTTTACAGTAAGACCCAAATAAGCAAGATAAATGAAATGAGTAATATCTAATGCTCAACCAATAACAGAAAATAGTAGCATTGGGCTCGGGTGTTACAAGTAGTTTCATACTTGGTAGGGTAGGATAAGGGAAGTTTGAGAGAAGGAAATCGCTCTCACTCTTTGCTTGCCCAACATCTTAAATCGACTCCCGTTAATTGAACCATAATCCGCTCCCTACGGCACCCTATCCTACATGATAGCGGTGATTCCGTAGTTAGACCGGTTGTGGTTGAATTAACCGGAGGTTATGGATAAGAGCCAAGAACGGACAGACAAGTACCAAAAGGAAGAACTTAAGCGTTGGAAAGACTAGCTTATAGTCGCAAGTTCCTTCCTAGTCTTGCTAATCCCCGTTGTTGCCAATTACCGTAACACCGATATTAAGAGTGGCAACGAAAGAAGTGAGCGACTCCTAACTCAAACTAACCTAATCCTAACCCTAACAATCTCTCTTTACATATCATTTTAACACTTAGTTAATCACAAACAAATCTGGAAAACTGGACTTAACTCGTTAAAGCACATAGAAAAAGATTCCCATCTCCCTGCGGACGACCCGTACTCAACCGGCTAGCTACAAGCGAAACCGTTTTGATTGCAGTAATTAACTAAACTTGAACACACAGAAACTCTACCAATCAGAGTACTACCGAGTTTCCTATTTCCTTTAGGGAGTTATGCACTTATGAAGTTGCATACCTATTGAATAGGGTTCAAATCAAATCCGTTGCCTACCACTTCATATGTGATATGGAAATGGAAAAGCCCATATCTTAAGTTTGTTAAGATTTGGGGTTATCCGGCCTATGTCTAAAAGCAAAATCCGGACAAGCTCGAGGCAAGGTCTGTTATGTAGAACTGGAAATGTTCCAGCTATACAAACTACAGCTGATAATTTGGTAGAACCAAAGGATTTAATAGTTTCCAACGAACCTCAGCCTCTCCGCCGATCTAGTAGGGTTCCTCACCCACCTGAGAGATACTTTGGTTTCTCTATGACAGTAGGAGCGAGGATTGCATCATGAGATGATGACCCAACTAGTTTCGAGCTGGCCATCAGGAGTGGGACTCTGTAAGAATGGCTGGGTGCTTAGTGATCTGAGATGGAATCCTTATACACCAACAAAGAATGGACTTTGGTTGCTCTATCTGAAGGGTTAAATCCCCATCATGAGCAAGTATATCTTGAGAAGATTACTAGGTGTACATGGAAAAGTTGAGACTTTCAAAGCTATGCTTAAGTCCATCCAGATCCTATTTGCCACGGCTACATACCATGACTACGATATCTGGTGGTTGGGTGTCATGAATGCTTTTCTAAATGATGTTTTAGAAAAGAGCGTCTATAAGTACACAGCCAGAGGGCTTCGTTGATAGTGGGATCAGCAGAAACGTGTGCAAGATGTTTTATATAAAACAGGCATCGCGGAGTTGGAACATCTGTTTTGATGTGGTAGTCAAAGAGTTTGACTTCATCAAAATGGTAGATGAACCTTGTATATACAAAAAGGTAGTAGGGAGTATGGCGGTGATCTTCGTAGAGTACCTGGATGACATACACTGGATAGGGAAGGAGTTTCCTATGCTACGCTCGGTCAATCTCCGCTTATCACAAGGATTCTCCATATAGGAACAAAGCGATACCTCCTAAATCCTGGGTTTTTGGATCTTTGAGATAAATCTAATTGGATGTTAGGATTCTCACTAGTTGTAGTGAGATGGTATCAATCGATCCTGGGGAGAATCACTGGAAAGGTTCCAGGGTGATAAGGACGACTAAACGTCAGTCGCAGGCATTGTCTTTACCCTCAGTAGAGGGACGGTATGTTGGAAGAGTTTCAAGCTAGATACCGTGACATACTAGACGATTAAAGGCAAGATACATCGTTACCAAGGATGCTACCAAAGAGGCAGTCTGGATATATATAGGTTCATGAGATGAACTTCGTTCCTACCATTGTGTGACAATGGAGTTGTGGCTTATGCCAAGGAACTACCGTCCCCTCAGTAATCCGGATATAATTCTTAGGCAGTATCACTTGATCATGGAGATGGTTGATCTCCAGGGAGATCCAGGTTAGGAGAGTGGACACAGAGGACAACAGCACGGATCCACTCACAAAAGCCTTTTTCCCAGTAGAGACTTTTATGGGATAGTTGAGTATGAGATACTTCAACTGCAGCTAATTGTTGGGTATGTGATACCACAACAGATGGCTCTAGTGCAAGTAGGAGATTGTTAGTTATATGTATGCCCTAGAGGCCATTACTGTACATACGATGTATATTGTAATGGATGCTTGGACATATATAGGGAGGACTTTCTTGCTCGACATGATAGTATGCTATCTAGTTGTACTTTATCTTAACATGTACTCTGATTGTCTTTATATTACATGTTGATAAAGCCCTTAGGATATGTACTCGACTACTGGATTATGATGAGATCATAGTAGTGGGGCCACGGTAGTCGACGAGTACATCCTATAACTGTTCCTAGTCGAGGGTGTATCGAGACAGGGCATCGATACACCAGAGTAGACTAGCGTATACGCATCTTGACCCATATGATGGGCGATAGATGATCCCATATCCATCGGTGTTTGACATCAACGATGGTGTACGGGTGCTCAGTGGAAACTGGGTACACTGGACGGACTCGCCAAGAACTCCCAGATGGTATTATACCTCACGTCAGATGGCAGTTCTCCGGTGACACTGGTACAGAGTAGTCTGTTGACCCGAGATCGTCATAGAGTCTTGTGTGATTCCGACTGTGCTTTGATTTCCATCATACCACGTCCAAGAAGGTGTGCAAAAAGGTGGCTTTTTGGTAGAGTCCCGAATCACATGGAGGCAATGAGCGATAAGAGGGGATTCGTCTCTCCCGGTATAGGGAGTTGATGTTGTGCTGTGTTCGATTGGCTATAACCGGAAATCCCTGGCCAGGGTTGCTGAGATTTACTGGTAAGTGTTATCAGTTGTTTCTCGAACTGTTATAGACCTCATATCGACACGACTTATCGAGCTACTGGGGTCTGACGTTTACCACCCCTAGGCGAGATATACGACATATCAGACAATGAGACCGGACTGTACGGGAGTGTTACTGTTTGGATTCACAGGAGAATGTACAGGCTTGCTTGTTGATCTTCTGAGCGCTCAATACCTGGGTAGCTGTTACGTTTAGCTGACCGCTTGCAGCTTGTGGGAGTTTGATATGATCATCACCTACTGCCGGCGTATTGACGATTCTTTAGAGTCCTGCACAGAGGTTTCTTGGCTCAGGAAAAACGGAGTAGGAGCACATATGTGATATGTGCGGGACTGAGGATAATACGATATGAGATACCGTATTCTATTCTCGCGATATTTGATATCAGCCGGGTCATCGGATGAAGTGTTGATTCGATGAATCGGTACGGATAAATATTAGCCGGTTATATGCGATATAGCCGGATTGTCGGATTAAGTGTTGATTCGATAATTTAATGTATAATAATATATATGATATATTAAATTACATTAACTAATATTAGCTCACTAAAAGATTCTTTTTCTCACTCGGGTAATACATTGATATATATGCGATATATGTTAATTGTATTATTTTATTTGGTTACAATAAATATTATATATGTGATATATAATATTGTAAAATGATATGGTTATTATTGCAACTTGTTTAGTGGAGATTAAACATGGTTAGGGTTTGATTAGGGTTAAGGTTTTCTAGAAGTTTCTAGAAGCTTTCAATTTTTGTTTTGGAATGGATATTTTGCTAGATATTTCCTTAACCTAACCAAACCTTTAACCTTAGTCAAATCTCTACAAGGGTTAGTTTGACCATGGTTGCATTATTCATCATTATTATCCTTTCATTATTCATCACAAAAGGTTTAACAATTGATTTTATTCATTCTTCATCTACTTCCTTCTTCTTTCTTCATGGAAAAAGCTTACTAGCTTTTTTCCAAGTGATGAATAAATGTGAGAAAAAGATAAATAAAGAGAGCAAAAATCCTACTTCATCATCCTCATCTTCCCTTGCCCTTTAGGTGAGAGTGTTCACTCAATTTTAGTGAGTGTTAGCTTGTGTTAATGAAACTTCAAGGTAGATCATCTTTGTATCGAAGATCGGAAGCAAGACTGCATCTTTCTCTTCGTAGAACCTCTCGAGAGTCCGGAACCCGATGATCGCAGCGAAGGGACCACAACACGGAGCTTATGAAGTGAAGGAATGGATCTACAAAGGTTGTAATTGTTAGTTATATGTATGCCCTAGAGGCCATTACTATACATAGGATGAATATTGTAGTGGATGCTTGGACATATATAGGGAGGACTTTCTTGGTCGACATGAAAGTATGCTATCTGGTTGCTCTTTTCCTTAACGTGTACACTAATTGTCTCTCTGTTACATGTTGGTAAAGCCCTCAGGATGTGTACTTGACTACCAGGACTATGATGCGGATCATACTAGTGGGGACATGGTAGTCCATAATTACATCCTTCAAGGTCCCTAGTCGTGGGTGTATTGAGACGGGGCATCGATATACCAGAGTAGACTAGCGTATACCTTCTCGACCCATACAGAAGGGTGATGGATGATCCCATATCCATTGGGGTTTGACATCAGAGATGATATACTGGTGCTCAGTGGAGACAGGGTACACTGAACGGACTCGCCGAGAACTCCCAGATGGTATTATACCTTACGTCAGATGGCAGTTCTCTGGTGACACTGGTACAGAGTAGTCTGTTGACCCGAGATCGTCATAGAGTCTTGCCCGGTTCCTACTGTGCTTTGATTTCCATCTTACCACGTCCAAGAGGGCATCAAAAACGGTGGTTTTTGGGTACAGTCCCGAATCACATGGAGGCAATGAGCGATAGGATGGGATTCGTCTCTCCCGGTATAGGGAGTTGATGTTGCACTGTGTTCGATTAGCTATAACCGGAAATCCCTGGCTAGGGTTGCTGAGATTTACTGGTAAGTGTTACCAGTAGTTTCTCGAACTGTTATAGACCTCATATCGACACGACTTATCGAGCTATTGGGGTTTGACATTTACCACCCCTAGGCGAGATATGCGATATATCAGACGACGAGACCGGACTGTACGGTAAGTGTTACTGGTTGGATTCACAGGAGTATGAGCGGGTTTGCTCGTCGATCTTCTGATCGCTCAATACCCGGGTGGCCGTTACGTTTAGCAGACCACTTGCGGCTTGTGGGTGTTTGATATGATCATCACCTATTGCCGGCGTATTGATGAGTCTTTAGAGTCCTATACAGAGGTTTCCTGGCTCAAGTGAAACGAAATAGGAGCGCATATGAGATATGTGCGGGACCAAGAATAATGCGTGTATGTGATACCGTATTCTATTCTCGCGATGAATGTATCGATTGGTTGTATGCGATATAACCTAGTTATCGAATCGAGGATTGATTCGATAAGTCGATACATTGGATATTGGTCGGTCATATGCGATATGACCGGATCGTTAAATCAAGTGTTGATTTAATGATTTAATGTATAATTATATATTTGATATAATGCTTTACATTAACAAATGTTGGTTCACTTAAGATGTATTTCTCACTTGTTTGTGCACATTGTATATGTGATATATTTTTGTGCACAAATTTGTATCATGTTTGATGATACATGCTAACTTGAGTGTATGTTTGATTAAACCTTGTTTAAGTAAATGGTTAGGGTTTTAATTTATTTATTTATTCTTTTTGGAAAAGATAAAATGGTGGCTTTATTTTTCTTTCATTGCTTGAAGCTTCTTGAAGGTTCAAAGCATCTTTGAAAGTCCACCACTTTGTCTTCATCCTAAACCTAACCATTAAACCTAACCCTGGTATATTCTCTACACTTGACCATGGTTGAGATATGATAAGAATCACATTATTTTTTATTTTCATATAATTCATATCATATCATCTTCTTCTTCTTCTTCAAGACGAAAAAGCTTGCTAGCTTCAATGGCAACTTGAGAAAAAGAGTGAGAAATCTAATTCGAAAGTGAACCCACTTCCTATTTCTTCATCCTCTACCATTTGCCAAGTAGTATAGGGTGTTTTCTTCACAAGTTTCATGGCTTGGTGAAGTTGGAGCTTGATCTTGTGTTGCCTCGACGTAGATCATCTTCGGCATCGAAGTCGACGACCTAGCCCGCCCATTTCTCCGATGAAGCCGACGCTAGAGCCCGGGATCTGATGATCGCAGCGAGGAGACATCATCACGGAGCTATGGAGGTAGAGGACCGAATCTACAAAGGTTGTATTTTCCGTTCACTCTTAGTTAAGTTGTTAACTAGTTATCGTTTTCGCTTAAACTCTAGTCAACGATCCGTATTAGGCACTTGTAATTTTTGAAATGGGCATGGTTGATGCCTTGTGAGACCTCATTAGTGTGCCTAGGAACCCTACAGTGGTATCAGAGCCTAGCTAGAGCCTTAGGTGATGCGTAGACGGAGTTAGAAGTCCGATCGACCCGGAACCCGAATTCAAAACGGCTCTCTGGACATTTTCTGGTTTTTTGGATTTTTTAAAATTAAAAATATGCAGAAATATAAGCAGGCAACTATAAGAAATACTGTGCAATTTGAGCGGCCAAATCGGTCAAACCGCCGCGGTTCCGCGGCATGAGTATGGCTCGTGCGGTGGTTCCGCGGCCGTACGGCAGCTTTATTCATTTTAAATTTCACAGTAATTCCTATATTTTTGAGCTGTATTTTCTGGAAATTTTTAAAATATACTCAAGAGTTGTGTTTTCTGGATTGTTTTGGGGAATCGATAGTTCGATCGGATTGTTTAGCTTGGTCTATGTGTTTTTCCGGATAAATTTTAGAAGAATGTTAAAAAGTTCGACCGGATATAAATACCCACTTTTTCCCCTGCCGGGAAATTTCTAATTGTTGGATTTTCCATAGTTTAATGACGTTCCAAGTAGTGCAAGTAACGCGATGGTCCCTCTAGAAGACAACAAAGCTTAACTCGATTATGTGACCGTCTTGAACTGCCCTTTGAACCTTAGGGTTTGGGGCAGTACGGCATGCCACATGTGAGGCGTTGGCTTGACCCTTCTACGGCTGGACCGTTGGTACTGAGGCACGAAGTGAATGCTTTTAAACTTATTTCATGTGTTGAGCTGTATCGGGAAAACTTGGGTGTTCGATTGTTCGATCGGAAAGTTTAACATTTTCTATCTTATTCGGAATGCGATACAATAATTGGAATTCACATGCTGTTATGAGATAACTGAATGAATGTTATAAACATAGCAATTTAGTCTCACTTGATCGGTTGCCACGGAATTTTGATGTGATCAAAAGTCCGTCGCAATCACGTAGTGTACGCGGATACTCGCCGGGTAAACTTAATAGACAGCCTCGCCCTATAGCCCCGACCAAGTGACTGTAGGAGAACCCCGTCGCCGAAAGCATCCGTTCGGGTGCCGCGGCAGCGGTGTTCCGCCTTGGTGCACTTCGTCGACGGCGTCGGGGGTGCAGCCGCCTACTAAAGTTTGCGACGAGCATTCGATCAGAATGTCGGGAATCCTATTGAATTGCCCGACATGATATTGAAAAGTGTTTTCGATAATGAGACTAAAATGCGGGGTTTATAATTGTTAGGCATGCGATGTCTAAGTATTTCATTTGATTAGGCATGCGATGTCTAAAGAGGTTGCAGATTCCAACTGTTGTAGTTTTACACTTTCTTTTCTGTGACCGTAAGTGTAATATGTGATATCGCCGGTTTCGTTGCTATATGTCAATGACAATTGAGATGCGCATATTTACTTACGTTGATGACATGTGATGTTATGTGTTGCTGGATATGTTATATTGGATCGTCGTGTTCGAATAGCCGGGGTTTTTTTATGTGAGATGAGTGTTTTTTCATTTTCATTCATGTAAAAACTTGTATATAATATTCTTTTATTGAGGCACTTCCAGGTTGCGGAAGATGTCACCGTTGATGTATATTATTTACTTTTCCTCATTAGGATAGACCCAAGGAGGGGAGCACAAGTAACCGGGTTCTAGGGTCCAGTGGGAGACCATCTCGAGGAGTTGAGTTCGGGTCTCCTAACCCTAGAATTGGTAGGGTTGCTTGCCGCTCTCGTAGGGGTCTAGGGGTGTGGGATTGGCTATTCATCACGACCATGGAATCCGTGTTTTATACTGGCTCGTATTAAAAACACGGACGTCCTAGTATATCCAATATTTCATATGATATTTTTCTGCTGCATTATCTGTGATTTGATCATGTGACTTGTTCAGATAGATATAGTATATAGTATATATGATATATTATATAGACGTTGCTTATGTTTTACACCCGCGCTAGCCCTGCCTCGCTCTGGCGTTAGTTACCTAACCTAACAGTGCAGACGGGACATCGAGGCGAATGCCGATGGCATAAGCGTACGTTATATTTATCTGTGATGTTTAGGTACTTAAATGATGGGACTTCATTAATGTGATTAATGAAATAAAAGAAACCTAAAGATGTTGTGGAATCGAATTTCAAAAATAAAACAGGTAGCTACGGTTCTTGCTTTACACAGCGGTATATGTGATATATCCTGCACCTTATTCGATGAGGAAAGGGCCGACAATCCCTTCACCGGGAGTGACCCCTTTAGCAATAACTGGCAGATGCTACACACTCGGTTTGTCTTTTAATTGCTTCTATAGTTTCTGCTTTGCACAGCGATATATATGATATATCCCGCACCTCATTCGACGAGGAAAGGACCGACGATCCCTTCACCGGGAGTGACTCCTTTAGCAAAACTAGAAAAGCCTCAAAAACACTCCATTTCAAAATTCATTCGATCCAACAACGATATCAAGTTCATTACGCAATAGGTTTTCAGAAAAAACTATCGTAGCCCTCCGTCATTTCAGATAAGTCCTGTTTAGTATTCGTGCTGCGTTTGTTGACCTTGTCAAGGCGCAGTGTACGGTAGCTAACCAGTATTTATCTGTTTATGCATATGATGCAGATTGGGTTAGGGTAGTCGTACGGCCTTGTTGACCTTGTCAAGGGTCGTGCGGGTGGGTTTGATTCAATCAAGAAATGACGGGTTGAACTTGACTTACGGTCTATGGTTTGTTGACTTTGTCAAGGTCATAGATCGTTTGGGGCAAAATATTATCGGGAATTTCAAGTGTTGAAATTTGCAATGAGATTGCATACCTTCTATGAGATAGTTGGATCCCGATACCCGCTGCGAGTAAGAGTTACTCCTGAGAGAGTCTTACACATTACAATTAGCCGATCAAGTAGGTGTCTAGAAAGGTGTTAACGAGGTTACGCCTTTGGGAAAATAAGGTTTACATTAATTAGGTTCGTGCGATAGCACGGGGGGCCTCCCTCAAAGTACCGACACTGGCCTGGCTGAAAGATTGGCGAACTTGTAGTGTGTAATTAATCCCAGCTAGTCTTTCCTTTTAGGGTTTGAATGAAGATTTGATAAAAACAGTGGGAGCCATCCTGATTAGATAAAATAATAACCAATCTGATCTTGCAAGAGCATACGCTGAGTGTCTTCTTCTCTCTCTCTCCAGATAGCGACCATGTCACGCCTTAATCAAGATAATAAAACAGGATATTGACCGAACCCGCTTGTTATACCGAGCTGGGGAACGTTGGTCCCGCTCCAACTTATAATTGTTATAAGACAGAGTAGGAAATTGGGGATTACCAGAATTCCCTTCCCGCCCAAACGAAGAAAGTGCATAAGATGCATCTCCTTCGGGTGCGTTCACTACAAAGAACTGTTTCTAAGTATCCTCTGCGTCCTGGGTATTTGATACCGGATCAGGATCACAGATATGTAATCTGTTACATAGGGCTACAGATAGGTAGAGAACTGAGAATGGGTGATAAGTTTCATGAGGCAGAAAACGGTGCAAGTGTTGTAACCAAGTCTGTTGGTCACTGTCACCCTGTATTACCAATATATTGATTCTGAACAAATGCTATTAGATACCGAACCTGATATACAAAATTATATCAGTATCTTTATTAGTAAAGAAAGGATATAATTTTGTATTGTTGGATAATGTTTTGAACATTTCCTATATCAAAAGTTGATCGGTTCAGGCACGTTATCTAAAAGCATTGATGTTCTAAATCAAACTACCGTTCTTAGTATACGGAACACACACAAGAGGAAGAGTTCAGAAATGAACGGATCCTTCTTAAGGTATTGTAGACCAGGTCATATCAATGCAGCCCGACTAGCTAAGTTGCACAAAGATGCATATTTAAATCTGTTTGAATTTACATCTTGTGAAAACTTGCCAGTCATGTCACAAAGATAAGATGAACATAGCTCTGTTTAATGGAAACAGAGAAAGAGTTAGTGAACTCTTGGGATTGATACATGTTGATGTATGTAAGGTCCCTTGTCTACACTTGCCAGGACCGGTTCTTTGTACTTCATTACAATCTCTGATGATCTTTCGAGATTCAGACCTATGTTCCTGTTGAAACAAAAGTCCGAACCTTTTGAGATATTCACAGAATATAAGTTAGAAGTAGAGAAACAAAATACGGGTATAAGTATTATGTCCTATGATGAGATCAAGGAGGAGAATACTTGTGCATAGAATTCCTGGACTATTCTAAAGGAGAATGAGATTCTCTCTCAGTATTACTCCTCCGTATACACCATAGCACGATGGTATATCGGGGTGGAGCAATAGCACCCTATGTGATATGGTGTGCTATATGATGAGTACTACTGAGTTTCCTGTATCCTTTTAGGAGTTATGCGCTTAAGAAGCTGCATACCTATTGAATAGGGTTCAAATCAAATCAGTTGCCTACCACTTCATATGTGATATGGAAAGGGAAGAGCCCATATCTTAAGTTAGTTAAGATTTGGGGTTGTCCGGCCTATGTCTAAAAACAAAATCCGGACAAACTCAAGGTAAGATCTGTTATGTAGAACTGGAAAGGTTCCAGCTATACAAACTGCAGCTGATGATTTGATAGAACCAAAGGATTCAATTGTTTCCAACGAAGCTTAGCCTCTCCGCCGATCTAGTAGGGTTCCTCATCCACCTGAGAGTTACTATGGTTTCTCTATGACAGTGGGAGCAAGGATTGCATCATGAGATGATAACCCAACTAGTTTCGAGCTGGCCATCAGGAGTGGGACTCTGTAAGAATGGCCGGATGCTTAGCAATCTGAGATGGAATCCTTATACACCTGCAAAGTATGGACTTTGGTTGCTTTTATCTGAAGGGTTAAATCCCCATCAGGAGAAAGTATATCTTGAGAAGATTACTTGGTGTACATGGAAAAGTTGAGACTTTCAAAGCTAAACTTGTTAAAGGTTTTCGTCATCGACCAGGCGTGGATAATGATGAAACCTTTTCTAAGGAGCTATGCTTAAGTCCATCCAGATCCTACTTGCCACGGCTACATACCATGACTACAATATTTGGCGGTTGGGTGTCATGACTGCTTTTCTAAATATTGATTTAGAAGATAGCGTCTATAAGTACACAGCCAGAGGGCTTTGTAGACAGTGGGATCAGCGGAAACGTGTGCTAGATGTTTTATGTGATGAAGCAGGCATCGCGGAGTTGGAACATCTGTTTTGATGAGTTAGTCAAACAGTTTGACATCATCAAAATGGTAGATGAACCTTGTATATACAAAAAGGTTGTAGGGAGTATGGCGGTGATCTTCGTAGAGTACCTGGATGACATACACTGGATAGGGAAAGAGTTTCCTATGCTACGCTCGGTCAATCTCCGCTTATCACAAGGATTCTCCATATAGGATCAAAGTGATACCTCCTAAATCCTGGATTTTGGATCTATGACTTAGATCTAATTGGATATTAGGATACTCACTAGATGTAGTGAGATGGTATCAATTGATTCTGGGGAGAATCACTGGAAAGGTTCCAAAGTGATAAGGACGACTGAATGTCAGTCACAGGCATTGTCTTTTCCCTCAGTAAAGGGACGGTATGTTGGAAAAGTTCCAAGCTAGATACCGTGGCATACTAGACGATAAAGGCTGGATACATCGTTACTTAAGATGCTACCAAAGAGACTGTCTGGGTGTATATCAGTTCATGAGATGAACTTAGTTCCTCCCATTGTGTGACAATGGAGTTGTGGCTTATGCCGAGGAACGTCCATCCCATCAGTGATCCATACATATTCTGAGGCAGCATCACCTGAAAGGCCTTTCCCCAAAGAGAGACTTTTAAGGGATGGTTGAGTATGAGATACTACAACTACTGCTATCAGATGGCCCTAGTGCAAGTGGGAGATTGTTAGTTATATGTATGCCCTAGAGGCCGTTACTATACATAGGATGTATATTGTAGTGGATGCTTGGACATATATAGGGAGGACTTTCTTGCTCGACATGATAGTATGCTATCTGGTTGCTCTTTACCTTAACGTGTACACTGATTGTCTCTCTGTTACATGTTGGTAAAGCCCTTAGGATGTGTACTTGACTACCAGGACTATGATGCGGATCATACTAGTAGGGACATGGTAGTCCATAAGTACATCCTTCAAGGTCCCTAGTCGTGGGTGTATTGAGACGGGGCATCAATATACCAGAGTAGACTAGCGTATACCTTCTCGACCAAAACAGATGGGCGATGGATGATCCCATATCCATTGGTGCTTGACATCAGAGATGATATACGGGTGCTCAGTGGAGACTGGGTACACTGGACGGACTCGCCGAGAACTCCCAGATGGTATTATACCTTACGTCAGATGGCAGTTCTCTGGTGACACTTGTACAGAGTAGTCTGTTGACCCGAGATCATCATAGAGTCTTGTGTGGTTTCTACTGTGCTTTGATTTCCACCTTACCACGTCCAAGAGGGCGTGCTAATCGGTGGTTTTTGGGTATAGTCTCGAATCACATGGAGGTAATGAGCGATAGGAGGGGATTCGTCTCTCCCGGTATAGGGAGTTGATGTTGCGCTGTGTTCGATTGGCTATAACCGGAAATCCCTGGCCAGGGTTGCTGAGATTTACTGGTAAGTGTTACCAGTAGTTTCTCGAACTGTTATAGACCTCATATTGACATGACTTATCGAGCTATTGGGGTCTGACATTTACCACCCCTAGGCGAGATATGCGACATATCAGACGACGAGACCGGACTGTACGGTAAGTGTTACTGGTTGGATTCACAGGAGTATGAGCGGGCTTGCTCGTCGATCTTCTGATCGCTCAATACCCGGGTGGCCGTTACGTTTAGCAGACCGCTTGCGGCTTGTGGGTGTATGATATGATCATCACCAACTGCCGGCGTATTGACGAGTCTTTAGAGTCCTACACAGAGGTTTCCTGGCTCAAGCGAAACGAAATAGGAGCGCATATGAGATATGTTCGGGACCGAGAATAATGCGTGTATGTGATACCGTATTCTATTCTCGCGATGAATGTATCAATTGGTTGTATGCGATATAACCTAGTTATCGAATCGAGGATTGATTCGATAAGTCGATACATTGGATATTAGCCGGTCATATGCGATATGACCGGATCATTAAATCAAGTGTTGATTTAATGATTTAATGTATAATTATATATTTGATATAATGCTTTACATTAACTAATATTGGTTCACTTAAGATGTATTTCTCACTTGTTTGTGCACATTGTATATGTGATATATTTTTGTGCACAAATTTGTATCATGTTTGATGATACATGCTAACTTGAGTGTATGTTTGATTAAACCTTGGTTAAGTAAATGGTTAGGGTTTTAATTAATTAATTTATTTATTTATTTATTTATTTATTCTTTTTGGAAAAGATAAAATGGTGGCTTTATTTTTCTTTCATTGCTTGAAGCTTCTTGAAGCTTCAAAGCATCTTTTAAAGTCCACCACTTTGTCTTCATCCTAAACCTAACCATTAAACCTAACCCTGGTTTATTCTCTACACTTGACCATGGTTGAGATATGATAAGAATCACATTATTTTTTATTTTCATATAATTCATATCATATCTTCTTCTTCTTCTTCTTCTTCAAGAAGAAAAAGCTTGCTAGCTTCAATGGCAACTTGAGAAAAAGAGTGAGAAATCCAATTCTAAAGTGAACCCACTTCCTATTTCTTCATCCTCTACCACTTGCCATGTAGTATAGGGTGTTTTCTTCACAAGTTTCATGGCTTGGTGAAGTTGGAGCTTGATCTTGTGTTGCCTCGACGTAGATCATCTTCGGCATCGAATTCGACGACCTAGCCCGCCCATTTCTCCGATGAAGCCGATGCTAGAGCCCGGGATCCGATGATCGCAGCGAGGAGACATCATCACGGAGCTATGGATGTGGAGAACCAGATCAACAAAGGTTGTATTTTCCGTTCACTCTTAGTTAAGTTATTAACTAGTTATCGTTTTCGCTTAAACTCTAGTCAACGATCCGTATTAGGGTTTCTCGGCACTTATAATTTTTGAAATGGGCATGGTTGATACCTTGTGAGACCTCATTAGTGTGCCTAGGAACCCTACAGTAATCCCTCTCGCTTAGTGGTAAAGTGTTTAGCATGCTTGTTTTCGCCTAAATCCTAGTTTAAAGATCCGGCTTCGGGTTGTTCGGCACGGCTAATTTTTTAATCGGGCATGGTTGATGCCTCGTAGACCCTTGTGGAAGTGCCCAGCAACCCAACACATCATAACACATTAAACAAAATTTTAGCACGTTGTTTTTGAAATAAAATGAAGTTGTCAAACGGTTTTAGAAAATATCGAAGAAAAATTCTTAAATGGTGAAAATAAGTTAAATGGAATTTGGGGTATAATATTTATCATTTTCCCTCACTCCACACACACACCCACACTCACACACCCCCATATTCAGCAGCCCTCTCCAAGTTTTCCCCCACTTCTTGATAGAAGAAAAGAAATCAAGAGAAAAGAAAACAAAGGAAATGAGAAAATAGTAAAAAGAGTATGGTCTTTTGTTGACTTGGTCTTCTTTTCTCCCCTTGACTTCACCCACCCCTACACCACACCTCACTCCTCTCCTCTCCTGACTGAAATTGAGCTGTTGGCAGCCCCCCCCATTTTCTCTAAGTCTTCATCTTCCTTCACCTCCAAATTCATTCAAAAATCAACCAAAATCAACATAAATCAAAGCAAACTCAAAATCTAATCCCTACCCATTTCTCATTAGCCAGACTTGCATGGATCTAGGGAACAAGTTGGCATTTTAGAGGCTTTGATTTCCATATTTGATCTCTTGATCATAAGGTATAATTCAAACCTTTTTCTTAATTTGTTGTTAATTGCTTTAGGTTAGCTTAATTAAATGTTCAAATAGGTTTTTAATTGGTTCTAAGTGCATGATTTAAAATTCAAGAGAGGGGTTTGAATTCAAATTGGGGTTTTGTGTTGTGAGATTATGGTTGTGTGATGTATTTGACATATTAATGTTATGCTAAATCAAATCTAGTTGCTAGTTGCATTTTTGTTAATTTAAATTTGTGATAATTATATAAATTGCAAACTAGGTTTTAAAAATATATATATTTTGGTGAGATAAAATTCTAATTAGGGTTTCATGACACTATCAACATTATAAATTATGGTTTAATATTTTAGTATATGCAAAACCAAGCTTAATTGTAAAATTGTGAATTTTACTTTAAAAAGAGTTAAAATCGGTATTTTTCCAAACTAGGAATTTGGAATTTATACAAATTGATGAGTTTAATTTATGAAAGTGATTTGTATGACCTAATTATGTTATTTAATGAGCATTTTGGCCATTTGAATCGTTAAAATTTGTTGATTTGGTTAAAACATCAAGTTTTGAACCGAAATGGGAATTTGTGCTAACTAGGTTTTTGGAAAATAAAACGATTGGTTTAATTTTTTGGTTTTGACGAATTAAACTCTATTTCTTATACAGTCAGTGATTTTTGAAACCATGATTGGTATGTTTGGTGTTTTTCTTGATCAATCGACGTTTGTACGCCGATGTCGAGGGTTTTTGGGTTGATTTGTGAAAGCAAACCATAGGTTTTGACCTATGTGGGATTCGTGTGTCGTTTTGGTCATGAGTCAGATTTTAATGCGATACGGTGCGTTATGATATGTAGGTATCTCATGTGGACTTCGAGACGACAAGCAAGCGCGTGGCGACGTCGGCACCGGCGAGCGAAGATCAGGTGAGTAAATTATATCTACGGGGGAAGTCGGGTGGATGGCGTATAGCACCCCCGCAATTTGTGGTGATGTATACGATTACGTATACACACATATATTTATTATAGGTTGATTTGAGTTTATTGATGATAAAGATGGATTCTAGGTGTTCTTGGATTGGTTTAGTGTTAGTTGTGAAACCCTAGAGTAGTGGTTGCACCCACACACGCACACAGATACTTGCATACATTCTTTCTTTTACCTGTGCGTATATGGGGATGTGTATATTTACACATGGGTATGGGACTATGTGCACATATACTGAATTATGAGGATAGTACTCGGGATTTGAGATGAGTCGATGAAATTGGATTTGAGGCCGTGAGATCGGTGATATGGCAGGGTTCATATTTGAGATACGACATGATGTTTTAGCGGGTCCTTTGACGTAGTGTTTCATACACACGCATGCATACATAGATGGTATCAGTATTGTACTAGACGTAGGTCAGTACCCTGGATCATGATGGTTGATAAAGAGGATACCGGATGAATAATGTGATTGATGTGACATTGACCTGTACCCAGATTTAGGAGGCCGTACGACGGATGTACCGTACGAGCTATATATTGATGATAGATCCACACTCTTGACTTGAGGATGTCATATTATAGATATCTGATCGTATATGATACGATTGAGGCGGGATCACCGACTGTTATATTATATATATGTGTGTGTATCTACTCAGATGTTAGGCGGTTTCCTTACCTTTGATCAGTCTGTATAGTTTGGCCCTGTAGTGTACTTGTATATGATAGATTAGATTCGACACATGCCTATTTCAAAAACTAACGAATCGTGTGTATTTTAATGACGGGACATGGGATTCTACGGATATTTCAAAGGACATATCTTTTCTTAAAACACCGTAGCCCTTATTTTCAAAACACCACGATTCGTGTTATTTCAAAATTTCACAATCGTATGACTTATATTTATATAAATGCAGTTTAGTTATCATAGGTGTTTATCTTTCAGCTCCCGCACATTATTGCGATTCGCTTCGCATCGCATGCTTATATTGTGTTTTCATATACCATTATTGATATCATGCTATTAGGACACCAGCACCATTACCGATGATGCGTATGTTCCACGTGCACTTACTTGCCGGCTCACACACATCATCATCGGTAACTGCCATATCACCAACACTTTAGAGAAGATTATTTCATTGATATAGCTTGTTAGCTGATAGTTTCGACATGATATTAGTGTACTTACCTCATATGCTAGTTTAGACATTGCAGTTATTACTTGCTACTTCATGCATATTATTATTCACTGTTTACTTGCTACTTCATGCATATTATTATTCACTGTTTACTTGCTATTTCATGCATATCATTATTCACTGTTTACTTGCTATTGATGATTGGATTTCGGATTTTCATCAGATTTCCTGGATTTGGGGGAAAACCGCAAGATTATGTATAAACTTCTTTCTCTTTTTAAAATGAAAAGCGCGGTTTTCCCATGATGTATGAGTCGTCCACCATGAGTTTTCATGATTGCTGTTGGATTTCGAGACCCGATTCGAGGAGTTGGATGAACCGTCTCGGGTACATGGTGGGCCCGGTAAGGTACCCCGGGGCAAGAAGTTCGAGTTGTATTCGATGAGCCTGGCAGGGGAGCACTACCTACCGGTGATATTATTTGGACTCGTCGTCTATCCGGAGCATATCGGCCGGAGTCATGAGATGGTTATAGGCTGATCCGTTCTGCGGAGCCTGAAATATTGATATTTGAGATTTGAGACACTGAGGCATTGAGATTTGATGATACAGGTTAGGCTGGGCAGCCGGAACCTGAGATATTGAGATATTGGGATTTATGTTTTGTGTCGATACTTGACACGGATTTCTCTGTTGATTTTATTGAGGATACTCGTTTTATATACATTCAGAAATCTCATTAAATTAAAGAAAACAGTTGTCTCACTCATTTCATTACATTACATTCATACCTCATACATGTGATATGTTGCTATCTGAGGCACTGACACGAGCATATAGTATTACACTATACATAGCTGGACCAGGATTTTATTGAGAATATTACCTGATATGACCTAGGATAGCGTTATGCATGCGATTTCTACTCATGGATGTTTTCTACTCACGAGTTGGCAACTCACCCCCGTTGTGCCACAGTTCCTTGCAGGTTTTGCCGTACAGGTTTCGTTGCGGCTTTGCTGGCACACTGTTCCTTCCGGGTGATTGCTTTGGTAGGTTGGTTCTTTGCATCCGGACCACCATCTTTTATTATTATTTCAGTTGTATCTAGAAACTCCATCAACCAGATTGTATAATTGAGAGAGATAGAAACCAAACCTGTTATTCTTTCGACCTTAGAGTCGCGCGTTGTATTATTATGTTTTTTCTTTTTGTTTTGAGTTTTTTTTTTAGTTTTGATCCTCGCCCATGGCGTTGTATATTATATTGCGTGCATGGTTGTGACCGTCGATTGACGAAGAGCTAGCTCCCGCTTGGGGATGCCTTTTTATTCATTTCGTATACTATTCATGTTGTATCCCATTTGGGGGCCAGTATTTACAAAGGAGACTCTGCCGAAATTTTCAGGAAATACTTGATGTTTTTAAAAACGCATAATTCAGCTTATGCTATTAAAACTACTTGCTTTAAGTTGGTTTTTCCTTCACTCTACTGCTTCTTTGGTTTTGATTTCTGGGTTTTGGCTTACTTAGATTACGTACGCCTCTAGACATCCGTAATTTAAGTGCCGGTCATGTTCCGTACTTTTCGGGTCGTGACATAACGCCATGCGGGCGATTCCCCTGTAGATGTTAAATCTACTCACCAACGCTCCTGGCTAAGTAAAGCCTACCACATGTTTCCCTTTCTTCGCAGCGTCCGAAGTCCCCGCCTGCAAACCTAAACATAAAACAATATAACAGGTATATATTAGCAATAGACCCAAAACACGTACAAACTACGTTTGACCGACGCGACAACATAAAAAAAACTCTCAAATGCTCGTATTGTGGCTAACGTGCATAGCGACATAATGAAACCAACTCAGAGCAACAGAACACAACGACACATACCGTATCGGATAACGTAACGCGTGAAACGAAACACAAGAAAACAAGCAAGTGATCCCAGATTTTGCTATACCAACAATCTATAAAAGTTGCAAGTACCATGAGACTACATACAACCCCAGAGACCCCTACACCAAAACGCAAACCCCAACTCCCTAGTCTGGCCGCAATTTGCGGCTAGAAGCAATTTATTTGCGGCCTGAACATGAGGAAATGGGCTCGTATTTTGAGGGTAGGTTCAAGGCCACTACACTAGGTCACTGTGATGGAAACTTTTGCAATAAATACCTGGTTTGATAGCAGATCATCCGAGACCCAAAACTACACTAAAAATATGATATTTACCCAAAACGATACATAACGCGATCTAAACTGAGACGAATAAGCTACGCAACACAATAAATACCTACTTAACAGAAAGAGATCATTACCTATCCAAAAGAACTTAAAGATCCTAGCTTTCCAAGCTCCAAGGCATCCAAGAGGCAAATCAAGGAAAAAGAAGTGATTTTGGTGAGAATTTGTGAAGATTGTTTGAAGAATTGGTGATGGGAAGACAAGTGTTCAATTGAGTTAAAGGAGATGAAAAGAAAATGAAAAGAGATAGAGAAAATGAGAAAGTGTGAGGATAATGAGAGAGGGAGGTGAGTGTAGGGTGAGAGTGAGGTGAGTGTACCCTTTGCATTAAATCACACATTAATGCAAGCCATTAATGCACACCATTAGTCACCATGCCACCTTCTCTCCAAAACAAAACCCACAACAAATACCTGCTACAACAAATATCTAGGATTTAGGTTAAGGATTAAAGCAAGGATTAGGATTAGGGTTAAGTTGTCATGGTCACTAAAACTAGATTAGCACAAACAAACCCTCACATTAACATGCACACGTGCGTGCAGGCCATAACAAATAATAATAAATTATTAATTAAATGTTATAAAATGTGAGGAACCCAAATTGGTAAACCTTTTACCAAATACCCGCATTATCGTCTAAACCATCACTAATCGAAATCTAAGGCGTTAC
The DNA here is from genome assembly GCA_030015575.1 of Agapanthus africanus. Classification (NCBI taxonomy): domain Eukaryota; kingdom Viridiplantae; phylum Streptophyta; class Magnoliopsida; order Asparagales; family Amaryllidaceae; genus Agapanthus; species Agapanthus africanus. The sequence continues at coordinate 217,087,536 of JASDDO010000008.1, forward strand.
AAGAGGAATGAAGGTACCGAGTTCGTGATTTCGAGTCCGTGTGAGAGATTCCGGATTGACTGTAGCCGAGACAATTGCAGTACAAAGATAGCATGACATGACGTCGAAGCAGACGATAATAAAGTCGAGTGGAACAAGAGGTTCGTGCGAGATGTCAACGAGCTGTTGCTACTCCCCATTGAGATTAGAGATCTGATATGTATAAAATGGCGTGAGATACGACCAGTTCCCGAGGAAAAGCTGTGCTGAGAATGCAGATGTCCAGAAAGCGAGAAAAGATTTTTTAAGAGTGACAGCCTTCGTATAGTTCGACATAGGCAAGATCGGAAAAGACCTTGAGCAGGTTCCTTCCAGGACACAGCTGCGATAAGATTTGCTCCGAGGATCAGAGGCGTGACGTGTATTCAAAGGGCCAGAGGCCGGCACCAGTGACGTGCTGCTTTACGAGTAGTTGTGATGATTGGCCAAGATATGACCAGAGAAGTGCCTGAACGAAATCGTTCCCGTTAGCACACCTGACCGGGCCGATGAGACGATGGATTGCGAGATTGGTAATCCACAGAGAAATGAAGACCCAGAGATAGAGGACGCCAGACCGTGAGCAGCAGACAAGTAGATGTTCTTGCTGTACCAGTTTTAGGCGTACCGACATTTTTCGACATTGTAGAAGGTGTACCTCAATGTCATTTATTGCGATTTGCATTTGTGATCCGAGTATCACGCTTATAATGCTTGGATTTAAGTTTTGATGATTGGGTTTCATGATATCGTTTTCATGCACCATGGCTGCACCTACTGGGTATTTACATTTTGTGCATAGTTATTGCACTTGAGATATGTTTTTTTTATACACAGTTGTGTTGGTTTATGATCTGTGCATATCTATCGCACTTGATATTGATTTTGTGCCTTGGCTGCACATGTTTATGATTTCATGGATTTCATACATTTGATTTGATTTTGTGCGTGTGGTACGCACTCGATTTGATTTATGCACTCGATATAGCTTACATGTGCTTGCAGTGCATTGATATGTGTTTTTTTCCCGCAGTTGCACACGTTTATAATTTTTATACACCCTGGTACACTCGGTGTTGCTTTTTATATGCCTTTGAGTTATTGATGAGTTTTCGTGCACTCTAGATGTACTTGATATTGTTGTCGTGCACACATTTTGCACTGGACAGATGCTTTCCTGCACACCCGTTGCACTTGGTTTTGGATTTTGTGCATATTGTGGCACTTGTATTTGGATTTGATTTCCGCGCGCACCAGACGCACATGATTGTTGGATACGCGTTTTGAGGCTGATTTTGCTTTTGAGCAACTTGTTTTCATGATGGGCACTATGTTATGTAGTAGCCGAACAGGACTGATCTGAGGACAGTACCTGAGTATTTTGCATGCATTAAAAGTTTAACCAGAGGTTTTCAAAAACGAGCTATAGTCTCGCTATTTCTTACGTGTCTGTGAGCGACACGAACGTTTACAAAAAGAAAACCTTTTGGATATTTTGGAACGACGGAATGCATATTTATCAAAACATATATGAAGGTATATTTATTACTTTACAAATGAGCGTCCGTCACTTGTGCCGTGAGTTACGCATCAAATGACAATTTAGAAAAGATTTTGCATATGTTGTATTCAGTTTTAAGATTTTCCAAGGATGCGTGCTATAAATGTATTATAGTATTTGACTGTGCATATTGGATTTCATTTGGAGATTTCGAGATCTGTATCTCTATTGTAACTTCGATGATATGCGTGCAAATCCGATGATTTGCGAGACGCTTGACGGAGTTCGATTTTGAGTTTGTATTCATTTTCAGGCCCACGCGATGCGCTATGACTTTCTATATCTTCCATGATTTCGGAGCCCCGTCGATTTGAGTTGATTATTGAAATGTTTTAGTATTAGGGGGTTTAAATTTAAATTCAGGGACCGAATTTCTTTAAGGGGGGAAGATTGTACCATTTCAGAAAATATAAAATATTATTTTTGGAATTTAGTATTAAAATAATACTTCGCGAAAATTACCCGATTTGCGAAATTGGGGTTTTCGTAAAAAGGTATAAATATATACCAATAATTGTGAAATAATTGGGGATTAAAATGATTTATTCATTTAAAAATATATTTAAAGTATTTGGTATTTTTAAAATTTATTATATGCAGTTTGGATAAAAACCCGATTAGTGCACTGCTAATTGCGATTAAGCTAAATCCGTGTTTATACAGTTATCCATGGTTAGTGCACCGTATCATGTCGCATTTGATTACATATTATTTCTTATGTTGTTTTGGGTATTATGTGTTTTGGTTTTAAAATTTAAAAGATAAGAAAAAGAGAAAGGGTAAATGGGTAATATGTGGGAGAGAGGGTGAGATTAAGGGGGAGAGAGAGGGGGGGCTGCCCCATTTTCCTCCCCATTTCTTTTCTTCTTCTCCTTCTTCATCTTCATCCCCCTCCACTTCAACCTATGAAATCATCTAAAAAGCTTCATCAAAATCCTAAACCCTTTTCTTTAAAGTTGATCCCCTCTTCACACTCTACAAATTGGACCAAGAAAAGTTTGATTTTGAGGACTTGGTGAAGCTAGGGTTTTTCTTGGGTTGCCCAATGAGGTATGAATTCTTCCACCTAGTTTAATTTAAAGTCTAGTAGCACCCTATAGTAATTTAGAGTTAAATTGGTATTGATTAATGGTGTTAGAAAATTTCTAGAGAAGGGTTTAAGTGTTGTATGGATTGGGTCAAGCCTAGTGGCTGTTATAAGAGCCTAGAGCCCAATTCTTGACCTGGACCAGTGACCAAAATCCTAAAATATGAACTTTAGATTCGTCGATATCGGGTTTTTGTGGAATTAGTGATGGTATATAGGAATCTAGGATGACCCGAGGCCTTTATCAAACAAGTTCCCGTGATCACGAGACGTGCAGGCAACCATGAACCACCCCCTGAAACCTGAGCCCTTCCCCTCACTTTTTGGCTGCAATTTAATCCCCTGTGGCCGCAAATTGAGGCCACACCTGAGTGAAACATGGTGAATTTGGCTATGTAGCTTCCTTATTAGATATCTAGGGCAACCCAATGGGAAAAATGTTCTAGTTTGGCCTAGGGTGAAATCTGGGAGTGGTTTTCCTATATTGCTGTTTTCGTATTTTCCGTATTTTGAATGCTTAGTTTTAGTTATTGGTATTGTAATTGGTTGTTGGGCGTTTGTATATCAACAACAAGGGTTATTTGATTGTTTTTGCACGTGTAGGCTATAGGTTCTAACCTATGAGCGCACCGTGTGCCGTATCGGTTTTCCGGATTCGATTTTAATAGGGATTTTGATTATGTATTATTGTAGGTACTTTCGCATGGATTCCAAGGCGACGGAGCGTGATGTCATCGACTTCGGTAAGCAAGGACCAGGTGATTGAATCTATATCCACGAGGGAAGTCGGGTGGATAGCGTGTAGCACCCCCGCAAGTTTTTGATGGAAACCGATTCATAGTATATGGTTAAGGAAACCTTTAATAGAAAACTATAAATAGAGTTAAAAGATAGTTAGAGAAACTATATTAGAAACTAAAGGATAGTTAGAAGTGATATGATACAACTAATATGTGATGACGGTACTTGAGGATGATGATGATGATATTGCCGTGTAGGGTACTTAAGACTAGATAGCCGACGTAAATGTGCCATCCGAACCATACCTATTTCAAAACTGAAGAATCGTATGCATCTTTTAAACAAATACCTTGAGGGACGTTACGGATTTTCAAATGATATCTTTTCTTTAAAAACACCGTAGCCCCGACTTTCAAAACTACGATTTGAATCTTTTAAAAACTGATTGTATGGTTCGGGTGTGTATGTTAGTTTAGATACGTATGATTATAGTAAAGGTAGAATGTAATTGTAAATTGACCTTATGTGAGATATAGATGCGATGAAAAGAGAATACGATTTGGCATGTGATATGATGATATGTTGGTATACAGATGCGAGTCGATTGAGAGGATTGATACCTTGCCGGTCCCCTGATATGAGATTGTTATGGATGTGACTTGGGACATAGGTATATGGATATATATGTTTATACATGTTGTGAATCATGAATGATGGGCTGTACGTGACATTAGGCCGTACCCTCTTTGTCATATAGGTTGATAGGATCCCTATTGGTTTAATGCCGCTGTACGATGATTTTCCATACGTGATGAGTTTGACTTGATAATTAATCCATACCCTTGACTAGAGGATGCCGTATGATGGATTATACCGTACGTGATGTTATGAGGCTAGATGCCGAATGTAAGATTCACCGACTCGGTCATGTTAGATATGTATACCCGTCAGCATTTGTATATGATTTACCTTATGCTGCATTCATGTTATTCTCATTGCATTGCATATACCTGTGCTAGTACACTTACAACATTATCGATGATGCGTATGTTACACGTACACAGATTTGCCGGCTCACACACTTCATCATCAATAATTGCCATGTCACTACACAGTAGAATTGCTGCGTCGTGATATGACTCCTTGCATGATTTATTTGCCATGTTCGCATCATTACGATATGACGCATGCTATACTGATATTGTCACATCACTGTTCCATGTTGCATGATACACGGATATGCTTACATTTCTATCATATGTCATATACATCATGCTTTACAATTATACGCATTAAGATATGTTGTTTTCATGAGATTTCTGGATTTGAGAACCGTGGTCATTTTAAAAGAAAGTATATATTGTTTTAAAATCCCGGTTTCTCTTGATATGATATTTAAGTGCGTCCACCATGTGTTTTCTCGGTTCTGAGACGTGTGACAGTGATGCCCGATTCGAGGAGCTGGATGAGGCCGATTGCGGGTACATGGTGGACCCGGTATGGTACCTCGGGGCGAGAACGGATTTGCTGTACAGTAGACGGTGAGCCTAGCAGAGGGACCACTACCTACCGGTGATAGTATTTCGGATCGGTGGATATCCGGAGGATATCGACCGGAGTCGAGAGATGATATGGGCCGATCCGGACTGACGGAGCCCGAGATATGAGGATTTACGTGTCGATGCTGGACACGGGTTTCATGATGTTTTCGAGTGTCGATGCTGGACACCCAGGTTCCATGATTTTGATGTGTCGCGAGGGACACACGTTGATTTATATCCTCATACTTCCATGCATATGATTTTATGATATTTACATGCATGATGTTATTGTGTCATTGGTTGACACATGGACGGGATCCACTTGCATACGGATATTGATTATATTGTTGGATGATATCCATATGCTGATTGACATTGATATTAATGTCGGCACATATACTGATACGCTCACCCTAGATATCATAGTATTACCTTCATGATATAGTTGACCTAGGAGTCGTTGTTTATTCGATTTCTACTTGTTGATGTTTTTTTACTCACGAGTTGGCAACTCACCCCCATTGTGCCACAGTTCTTGCAGGTTGACCGTATGGATCAGTAGCGACATCGCTGGCACACAGTTGCTTTCGGGTGATTGCTTTGGTAGGTGGGACATTTGTATCGTACCCACTCTTGTATTTATATTTCATATTGTATCTAGTCAACTCCATCAATCAAAACTAGTATTTGTTTATTAAGTAAGACATAGTGAGACTTGTAGTGCGAGATTTGAGCGATGAGTTTTATATTCGCTTTTTAGGTTGATGTCTTGCTTTATTCATTATTTTTTGTGTTCATCTTCACTGATTGGGCGTTGTATACTTGTTTTATCATTTGCGTGGTAGTGATCCGCCGTTTGGCGAAGAGCTATCTCCCGCTTGGGGATGCCTTTTATATTATCTTGTATTTGTGGTTTTGGATCAAAATATACAAAGGAGGTGCTGCCAAAATTTGCAAAAGACGAAACATGTTTTCAATCTAGTAAACTTCACTTGCATTATTCATATTCCTTTTCTATGCATTTAAGAAATTTTTTCTTCATTTTACCTTATTTCAAAACTGCACCTCTTTTATTTCTTTAAAAGGTTTAGATTTCTGGGTTTCAACTTACTTGGATTTCGTTACGCCTTTAGACGTTGCAAGATTTAAGTGTTGGTCACGAGCTAATATTTCGGGTAGTGACACCATGCACCCGCAGACGGTTCCTCCACCTCCTCGAATCGGGTATATGATACCGCTCAAGAGCCGAGAAAACTCATGGTGGACACCTCTCAAATCATATCACGAGAAAACCATAAATTTCTATCTTTAAAATGATAATGAGTTTATAAAATCCTTGCGGTTTCTCCAAATCCAGAAATCTCATGGAAATCCAAAATCCCGATCTTGATAGTAAATAAACAGTGAATTACCGACATAAAGCCCCATAATATTGCATGACAATGAATATGTATACATGCACGGGTATCTATGTAAAGAATGCAATATCTAAACTAGCACAGTAATGATATATCGGAACTATCAGCTAACAAGCGATATCAATGAAGTAATATTCTCTAAGGTTACATGATATTAAAATTACCGATGATGATGTGTGTTAGCCAGCAAGCAGGTGTACGTGGAGCATACGCATCATCGGTAATGGTGTCGGTGTCCTGGCAGCATGGGTTCATAATAATTAATGAAAACACTATTAAGCATGCAATGCGATGCGAATAGCAAGAATATACGGAAAATGAATAGTAAACGGAACATATAAGAATATTGTTACGACCCGAAATATTAGCTCGTGACCAGCACTTAAATCACGCAACGTCTAAAGGCGTAACGTAATTCAAGTAAGCCGAAACCTAGAAATCTAAACTTTTTTAAGAAAATAAAGGAGGTGAAGTTTTGAAATAAAGGTATAATGAATCAAGTTTTCTTAATGCATAGAAAAGGAACATAAAAATGCAAGTGAAATTTACTAGTTTGAAAACGTGTTTCGTCTTTTAAAATTTGGACAGCACCTCCTTTATATATTTTGATTCAAAACCACAAATGCATAACAAGAATAAGGGCATCCCCAAGCAGGAGCTATCTCTTCGCCAAATGGAGGATCACAACCATGCAAGACAGTATAAGTATGTATACAATGCCTAACGGCGAAGTTCACCACAAAAGATAAAGAAATAAGCAAGACATCAAAACCACAAGTAGCGGAAAACCCCTCACTCTAAGTCTCGCAACCACAATCTCACTAAGTCTCATTACTTATACAAATTACTAATTTTGACTGATGGATTTGACTAAATACAATATGAAATATAAATACAAGAGTGAGTATGATAAAAATGTCCCACCTACCAAAGCAATCACCCGAAAACAACTGTGTGCCAGCGATACCGCTACTGATCCAAGCGGTCAACCTGCAGGAACTGTGGCACAACGGGGGTGAGTTGCCAACTCGTGAGTAGAAAAACATCTACAAGTAAAAATTGAATAAACAACGACTCCTAGGTCAACTATATCATAAAGGTAATACTATGATATCTAGGGTGACCGGGTCATCATATGTGCCAACAATGTAATCAATACCTATATGTATGCGGATATAATCTAACATTATAATCAATGTATGTATGCATGTGGATCTCGTCCAACCATATAATCAATGTATGTATGCATGTGGATCTCGTCCAACCATATAATCAATGTAAGTATGCATGTGGATCTCGTCCAACCATATAATCAATATTGGTATGCACATAAATATCATAAAGGAGTGTGCATGAAAGTATGAGGATATAAATCAACGGTGTCCCTCGCGACACATCAAAATCATAGAACCTGGGTGTCCAACATCGACACCCGAAAACATCATGAAACCCGTGTCCAGCATCGACACGTAAATCCTCATATCTTGGGCTCCGTCAGTCCGGATCTGCCCACATGCTCCGTCAGTCTGGATCGGCCCATAACATCTCTCGACTCCGGTCGGTATCCTCCGGATATCCGCCGAGCCCAAATACTATCACCGGTAAGTAGTGGTCCCTCTACCAGGCTTACCGTCTACTACATAGCAGATCCGTTCTCGCCCCGGGATACCATACCGGGTCCACCATGTACCCGCAATCGCCCTCATCCAACTCTTCGAATCGGGTTTCACATGTCATACATCTCAGAACCGAGAAAATGCATGGTGGACGCACTGAAATATCATATCAAGAGAAACTTGGTTTTTAAAGCAGTACATGCTTTCTTTTGAAATAGCCACGGTTCTCAAATCCAGAAATCTCATGAAAACAACATATCTCAATGCGTGTAATCATAAAGCATGATGTATGCGATATATAACAGAAATGTAAGCATATCTGAATATCATGCAACATGGAACAGTGATATGACGTAATAAGGTAAAACCGCTCTTTTAAATGGATCTAGTTTTTAGAATGCAACATGCGGTTACTAATTTCCCAATAAAACCAGTTATCTATGTAGGTATAATATGTATATGCGCAAGTATATAGGTACCAATGTGTATATGCACCAATATGGGTATGCAATGTGTATATGCGCAAGTATGGATGTACCAATGTATGTGTGCACCAATATGCATATACAAATGTGTATATGTGCAAGTATGGATGTATCAATGTATATGTACACCAATATGGATGTACAAGTGGTATATACGCAAGCTTGAGTGTACAATATGTATGTGCGTGAATATGGTGTACAAGTGGTATATACGCAAGCATGGGTGTACGATGAGTCATATCATGATGCAGCAATCCTACTGTGTAGTGACATGGCAATTATCGATGATGAAGTGCGTGAGCCTACAATCTGTGTACGTGTAACATACGCATCAACGATAATGGTGCATGTGTACTATCACAGGTATAAGTAATGCAATGCGAATAACATGAAGGCAGCATAAGGTAAATCATGTGCAAATACTGACGGGTATACGTATCAAACATGACCGAGTCGGTGAATCTAACAATCGGCATCTAGCCACACCACATCGCGTACAGTACAATCCATCGTACGGCATCCTATAGTCAAGGGTATGGATCAATCATCAAGTCAAACTCATCTCGCACGGAAAATCATCGTGAGGCGGCCTTAAAACATTAAAGATCCTATCAACCTTTACGACAATGAGGTGTACGGACCTAACGTCTCGTACGACATATCACACATGATTCATGATATTCTATATATAAATATATATATATATATATTTATATACCTATGTCCCAGGTCACATCCGCAACAATCTCATATCAGGGGACCGGCAGGGTATCAATCATCTCAATCGACTCGCATCCGTATACCAACATATCACCAAATCATCATATCACGTCATATATTCTTTTCATCGCATTTATATCCCTCATCAAGTCAATCTTACAAATACATTCTACCTTTACTATAAGCATAAGTATCTAATCTAGCATACACACCCGGACCATACAAACAGTTTTTGAAAGAAGCGAATCGTAGTTTTGAAAGTAGGGGCTACGGTGTTTTAAGAAAAAGATATCATTTGAAAATCCGTAATGTCCCTCAAGGTATCTGTTTAAAAGATATATATGATTCTTCGGTTTGGAAATAGGTACGGTTCGGATGACACAATTACGTCGGCTATCTAGTCCCATAGTACCCTAAACGACAATATCGTAAAACGTCATCCTCAAATTCCGTCACCACATACTAGTCGTATCAAAAAATTTCTAACTATCCTTTAGTTTATAATATGGTTTCATTGACAATCTTTTAATTCTAACCTTATTTTCCTAATCTAGGTTTTCTTAACCATATGCTACAGATCGGTTTCCACCAAAACTTTGCGGGGTGCTATACGCCATCCACCCGACTTCCTCCATAGATATATATCTACTCACCATGGTCTTCGCTTGCCGAGGTTGATGACTCCATGCTCCGTCGCCTTGAAATCCACATGAAGGTACCTACAATAATAAACAATCGCAATCGCTATTAACATCAAGTCCGGAAACCAAAACAGCACACAGATCGCCTATAGGTTAGAACCTATAGCCACGTATGGAAAACCAACAAATTATACTTAGTCGTTGAAGTAAAAACATTCAACAACCAAAAATAAATCCAAATATCAAAACTAAACATTTCAAAATACGGAAAACATAGCCAAAATCACACTAATGTGCTCCCAGATTTTGACTCAGGCCAAAAGGAGTTGCACAAACAAGTCTAGGGTGCTGTACATGAAGTATATGAGCTACTGGACCAAACTAGATGCCAAATACCTACATGGGACCGGCCATAACCCCAAAAAATCCGGTGAGCTCGGTTCCCCCTACTCAGATGGGGTCCGTTTTGTCAAGGTGGTCTCCTAGTACCCTAATTTGGTCCCAGGAGTTGTTTGCTAAGCTCAGAAAGCTCCCGGGTTGCTCCAGATTTCCCTGCACACCCTATATCCTCACAAAACCTGTAAGTCCATGTCACGCACCCCACGAACTTGCGGGGAGGCGAAATATATGAAAAACGATTATCAAAGCTTCGTAACACGGACTTGAGCGCACGAATCGTGTCTAAACCGTTACTAGCAAACTACGAGAGGTTAAACTACTCGGATTCAAAGTTATACCTCACGTTACTTGTCCTTCGGGTCTTCATCGCTGTCCTCCACTCCTTATAGGCTCCTTGGAACATCGGCACCTCAACGGCCTCCTCGAGTTAAAGATGATCCACCTGAGAGCTCCTACGCCAAGCTTGATCTCTAACATGAGATAACTAGGTTGCTCAAAGTGCTAATCTAAGCTACCTAGGGGATATAGAGTGAGGTTATGGATGTATTAGTCTATCTAATCGTTGATCTCAACACATGAGAGGGGAGGATTAGGGTTTCAAGAGAGAGTTTGAGGAGAGAGAAGGTGAGCATAAGAATGAATAAAAAGCTTCTCACTTCTAATATATTATGAAGCATAAGAAAATCAAAAAGAATAAATCAAAACGCATTATCATCATGCTTCATTAAATATATGCAATGAATCATCAAGTGAGTCATTAAGCAATAAATGCTTCATTAACTCACTTGAATGATTCATCTAAGTGAGTCACAAATTTATTAAATGCTAATGCCACCTTACCCTCCATGTCATCATCCATCTAGAAGCTTCCCGAAAAATTACGAGAACGCCCCTCCTATCCGCGAAAACACGGAAAAACTTTAGACTGTACAAATCCAATAACCCGATACTAGAATCTGGCTTAAACCAAAGCCGGCTAGCAAAAACCGTCCGAACGTCGTACGTGCGTAAACTCACGTACGCGTCCGAACCCTTGTCGCAAAACCATACGACCTCTATATCGTTTCGCCTGGAGCAGGGAAACTCTCTGTCAGGGATTCTAAAGACTCGACACTGCGCTGGCAGTGGGTTTAACCACAGACCGCAAGTGGCACTAGCTGTACCTAACGGTCCCCAGGTAGATGCCGATAAGAAGACTGACGAGGTGAACCCCATTTGAACTCCTACTGAGCCTGTATGTGACAGTCTCCGTACAGTTCGGTCTGTTCGTCTAAGACTATCGCATATCGAGCCTAGGGGGAGGCAAGCGTCAGTCCCTAATAGTGGTATAAGTCGTGTCAGAGCGTAGCCCATTACACCCTGAGAAACTACTGGAACCTACCAGTAAATCTCGCTTGCCCTGGCCAGGGATTTTGCGTAATGGCTCTCTGACACAGCGCGATATCAACTCCCAATACCGGGAGAGACGAATCCTATCTAACCGCCACTGCCTCCAAGTGCTCGGGACTGCACCCAACTGCTACCTGTTTGCACAACTCCTTTGAGCCGTGGTAGGGTAGCAATCTAAGAACAGTGGGACACACTCGAGGCGAAGTAGCAGTGTCAAGTCTGCAGACTATGCTGTACTCATGTCACCTAAGAACTGTTAACTGACGACCGGTATAATACCAACCAACATTTCCCTTGCGAGTCCTGTCCGGTGTACCCGTAACTTAACGAGCACCTGTATACTATCTCTAGTACGACATACTGATGGCTGTGGGACAGACCATCTCTCCAACTGGGATGAGAAGCGTACACACTAGTCTACTCTGGAGTATCGATGCCCTGTCTCGATAATCCTACGACTAGGGACTATTATAGGATGTTGCTTATAGACTACCCAGCCCCTACTAGTGTGACTGCCATCACAACACTGGTAATCAAGCAAAGATCCTATGGGCTCTACTAATATGTATAAGTGATACGTTATAAGAAATATATGCACATATTAAAGTAGACCAAACCAAGTAGCATACTACCATTTTTAGCAAGACTGTATATACAACTGTGAATATCCCAAGCTTCCATTAAGTAATATACAACCTAGTATGATACAATAATGGCCCCTAGGGCATATACACTAACAATCTCCCATTTGCACTAGGGCCATGAGCTGGCATATCGTAGACCTATCATCTCGAACAGCCTCTCGAACTGCGTCTGAGGAATGGCCTTTGTGAATGGATCAGCAATGTTATTCTCCGTCTCTACTCTTTTCACCTCGATCTCTCGGCGATCTACGATCTCCCTGATCAGGTGATACCGCCTTAGGATGTGTCTGGACTTCTGATGGGACCTGGGTTCTTTCGCTAAAGCTATAACACTGTTGTTGTCACAATACAGAGGTATTAAATCAACACTGGTAGGAACAACCTGAAGTTCTGTGAGGAACTTCTTCATCCAGACAGCTTCTTTTGCGGCATCGCAAGCAGCTATGTACTCAGCTTCCATCGTTGAGTCAGCAACGGTCTCTTGTTTGGAACTCTTCCAACAGACCGCCCCTCCATTGAGGGTAAAGACATAACTCGACATGGACTTGGAGTCATCTTTGTCACTCTGGAAGCCGGAGTCGGCAAAGGCCTCTATCTGGAGGTCTTTTCCGCCATATACCAAGAACATCTCCTTAGTCCTCCTCAGGTACTTGAGAATGTTCTTTACTGCTATCCAGTGATTCTCCCCTGGGTTTGCCTGATACCGGCTTACAACGCTCAATGCGTATGCTACATCTGGTCTGGTACATAACATCGCATACATTATAGAGCCTACCGCTGAAGCGTAGGGTATAATTGACATGCGATCTTTTTCCAAATCAGTCTTGGGAGACATCTCTTTGGAGAGGGTGATTCCGTGACAAGCCGGTAGGTTACCGCGCTTAGAATCTTCCATACTGAATCTTTTCAATATGGTGTCTATGTACCTGGACTGTGAAAGTCCCAACATCCTCTTTGATTTATCACGATAGATCTGGATCCCCAGAATGTAGGTGGCATCACCCAGGTCTTTCATGGAGAATTTCTGTGACAAGAATCTTTTGACTGATTGTAACATAGGAATATCATTTCCTATTATGAGAATGTCATCCACGTACAAGACGAGGAATACTACAGCTCTCCCTACAATCTTTCTGTATATGCATGGTTCATCTGGATTTTTGATAAAGTCAAATGCTTTGACAGCATCATCAAAACAGATGTTCCAACTCCGCGATGCCTGCTTTAGTCCATAAATGGACTTAAGCAGCTTGCATACTTTACTACTGCTCCCACTCTGAATGAATCCCTCTGGCTGATCCATATAGATGCTCTCTTCCAAATTACCATTTAGAAAGGCTGTCTTTACGTCCATCTGCCAGATTTCATAATCGTGGAAGGCGGCAATAGCAAGAAGGACCCAAATGGATTTAAGCATAGCCACTGGAGAAAATGTTTCGTCATAGTCCAAACCAGGTCTTTGACGGAAACCTTTTGCAACTAGTCTAGCCTTATAGGTTTCAACCTGTCCATCTACACCAATCTTCTTTGTGAAGATCCATTTGCATTCTACGGGTTTTACCCCATCTGGAGCAATGTCCAAAGTCCATACTTTGTTAGTGTATATGGACTCCATTTCGGTCCGCATTGCATCCAGCCATTTTACTGAGTCACCGCTCTGAATGGCTTGCTAGAAGCTAGTAGGGTCATCATCATTAATGATGCAATCTTCTCGATCCCATCTATGAGAAATCCATAGTATATCTCGGGCGGATGAGACTGCCTACTACTTCTGGGGATAGGCGCTGGTATGTCCCTTTCTTCTTGAAACTCTGGTTCTACCAAACTTTTAGTAGTAGTTTGTGGTTCTGGAATTTCTTCTAGTTCTATTTCGCTCCCACTTGTTTCCTTTTCTAAAAATTGATATTCTAGAAAATGGGCATTACGAGAAATAAAAACCTTTTGTTCCTCTGCGTAATAGAATAGATACCCCTTGGAGTTCTTTGGATATCCCACAAACTTACAATTTACTGATCGTGGCTCGAGCTTGTCCGCATGCTGATTTTTAACAAAAGCCGGACATCCCCAAATCTTCAGATACGGAAGATAGGGTTTCTTCCCACTCCACATCTGATATGGTGTGGTAGGCACCATTTTGGTAGGAACTATGTTCAAAAGATATACTGCTGATTCTAGCGCATAACCCCAGAAAGATCGCGGTAACTCAGCGTTACTCATCATGGAACGTACCATATCTAATAGGGTTCAGTTTCGTCTCTCCGATACACCGTTATGTTGTGGTGTGTATGGAGGAGTAAGCTGAGAGAGAATTCCATTCTCTTTTAAGTAACCTAGGAACTCGGCACTTAAGTATTCACTACCTCGATCAGATCTCAGTGTCTTGATACTTTTGCCTGTTTGGTTTTCCACTTCATTTTTGTATTCCTGGAATTTTTCAAAAGCCTCGGATTTATGCTTCATCAAGAAGACATATCCATACCTAGAAAAATCATCCGTAAAAGTAATGAAGTAGGAATAACCTCCTCTCGCATGTGTAGACATTGGACCACACACATCACTGTGTACGAGTCCCAAGAGCTCGCTTGCTCTTACTCTGTGTCCAGTAAACGGAGCTTTGTTATCTTTCCTATGAGACAAGATTCACAAGTAGCATAAGATTGATATTCGAACGGATTCAAATATCCTTCTCTATGTAACTTTGTCAACCTTCTCTCATTGATGTGACCAAGTCTACAATGCCATAAGAAAGCCTGATTTAATTCCGGAGACTTTCTTTTAAGTGTGTTCTGGACATTGAAAACCCGAGCTTGACTTAATACGTATATACCCTTATCTAATGTACCTGACCCAATCAGAACTTGATTTAGGTGGATGTTTACTACATCGCTTACGAATGTAAAATCATATCCCTCTCTCGAAAGTGAGGACACTGATATGATATTACAAGTCATACTAGGTATATACAAACAGTTACGTAAAATCAATATATGCCCACTTGTCAAACCTAGGCAATATTCTCCCACGGATTCAGCGTCCACGCTTATTCCGTTTGCAACTCTGAGAGACGAATCACCTACCTTCATAACTCTACGGTTTCCCAAAGCATGTAATGAATTACAAATATGAGATCCTGCTCCGGTATCTAGTACCCAGGAAGTAGAGTTAATTGACAAACAGTTCTCAATTACAAACACAATTGAGGCTGAAGCCACAACATGCTTCGTATCCTGGCTACTGTCTTCTAAAGCCCTGCAATCTTTCTTCCAATGCCCAATCCCATAACAATAGGAACGTTCCTCTTTTACTACATTCAGTCCCGAAACTTTTGCCCTTCTCTTTCCTTCTACTTCCCTGGTTTTCTTCAGGGCAGAAGGCAGAGACTGTAGAATCAAGTCAGTATCTGACTCGTTTCCCGACATGGTCTCTAGGTCCTGGAGCTCATCAATATAGCTAGTCATTGTACGGACGTTGTCCCCTACAGATGACCCGAAATCTAACCTCGCTTGAATTAATTCGTTCGAGGTCTTTTGTCTTGCGATATGAGATTGCTTTCCATATAAATCTTTGTTATGGAGAAAGATGGAAACTGAGTCCATCTTCTCGTGCTGCTTCTGGTATACACCATCAACTGAAGCAAACACGAGGCACTTGTGTTTCGCTTTATCCTTTTCCCGTGTTTGACGGATATCCATATCCGCGACGGTGGAAAATGGACCTGGGACGACGGGATCTTGAGTAGTAATAGGATGGTCCAGCTTGTCATAGGCAATGGACATCTGGACAGACCTTTGCCAGTCATATAAGTCAGATTTAGTCAATTTGTTATCTAGAAGTAACCTAGTCGTGGTCACAAGGTCGCTACAATTAAGAGAGAGAGAAGAAAACACTTTTAGCATGATGCTCTTGCAAGTTTAGAGTGGTTTTTAATTTATCTAAACAGGATGGCTCCCACTGTTTCTCGAATCCTTCCTCAAACCGTAAAAGAAGAATTAGCCAGGACTATTCTCACCGTACAATACTTTCTTAACCGTTCAGCCAGGCTAGTGTCGATACTTCAAGGGAGGTTTTCCAACGCTTTCACGAAGTTCCTTAATTAAAGAACCACTTTTCTCTAGGGGTGTAGCCCCACTGACACTTTTCTAGGCACCTACTTGGTTTATAGCATTGATCGTTAAGTGACGAATCTCCTGATAAGTAGTATATACTCACAGTAGGATCGGGATCCAAAATATCATCGTATGATAATGTTGAAGGAATCCTACCAACATTCATCAAACTCCAAAATGGTATGCTCTCTCTGCAAATTTTAGTTTCTTTAGAAATTCTCGATATAAATTTTTGCCCCATGCTCTTATAACCTTGGCGTTGGTCAAAATATCATAAATCACATGTCAAGTTATACCCATCATTATCTTGTTAATTTGAACCCACCCATACATATCCTTGACGTTGGCCAAAATGATAATACGACTGTCCCAAACTAAATCATCTATCTATGAAACAAATGAATATTCAACAGCTACCAAACACTATGCCTTGGCATTAGTCAAAATACATAGCTTGAATACTACTGAATACCCAAATGAAATGACGGAGGGCTATGAATGGTTTTGGCAAAACCGTGAACGTAGTGAACTTGATATAATCGAAGGAACCTGATACTTTTTAAAAGGAGTGGTTAAAGCTCCGCAATTAAAAATTCTGATCTTTTAAAATAACCGAGTGGTTTCTTTTAAATTTGTTCCAACGATTAAACTTTGGTTTATTTTCTTTGCATTATTATAATGCATCCCATCATTTATGCTATCATTGCAGAAAACAACGAAAATACCACGTCCTCTTATGCCATCCGCATTTGCCACGGGGTCCCGTCACCACCCGTTAGGTTACTTAACTAACGACAGAGCGGGGGCTGGGCTAGCACGGGTGTAAAACATAAGTGACGTCTAATAGCTATCATATATAGATATTGTACATTCGTCAGACGCAATAATAGGCATTCCAGATCACAGATGAACTTTATTGGATATACTAGCAATCCGCATTTTCTTTGAGCCTGCAATAAAAGACGGATTACACAGTTGTGATGAATAGCCATTACCCCACCCTAGACCCCTACTGGTACGGCAACTACCCGCCAAGTACCCGAAGTGAAGCGGCCTCCCTCAATGACGTAAGTAGGCCACTAAACACTTCAACGTACCCGGTAGTTTGTGTACCCCACCTTAGGTCTATCCTAGGAGCAAAAACAGTGAAAATGAAATAATACAACGGTGGCTACAACCGTAACCTGGATGTGCCCCGCAAAAGAATATTACATCATGTTACATTTACATCGAATGAATGAATATAAAACACATCTCAAACCCCGGCTAATCATCACAACATTCCAATCAAGTCCATATACACAAACAGTAAACATTACAGAAATATGCAACCCCTGCCAACCGACATACTAGCAGTTAGGGGAGGTTTACGAACACATTAAACATTACAGATAAAAACCTGATTAGCAATTAATTTAGAACATCGATAGACTACCTTTAGCCATGTCTACCCCAAAAGCAAACCTGTACTGAAGTAACCTGGGTAGAAACAGAATATACAGGAAAACAAAAAAAACCAGAAAACATGAATAACAGAGCAAATCCGAGTCAACTCGGAGTTGACTCGGCGGCGGATCCGCGGCTAAAAGCACTCTATTGCCGCGGATCCGCGGCCATATAACCGAGTTGGAACATCGAATTTTCCCAGTACTCTTATATTTCCCTGCTGTGACTTTTAAGGCATATCAAATAGTTTTTTAGACATATTTAAAATTAACAGAACAGTTAGGGTTCCGGGGTTTCGTTTTCGTGTTTTCCGTCGATCGAAGTTCTAATTAGTTGCTAACAAGCTAGTAATGGTTTAGTTGGCTCTGATACCACTGTAAGTCCATGTCACGCACCCCACGAACTTGCGGGGAGGCGGAATATATGAAAAACGATTATCAAAGCTTCGTAACACAGACTTGAGCGCATGAATCGTGTCTTACTAGCAAACTACGAGAGGTTAAACTACTCGGATTTGAAGTTATACCTCACGTTACTTGTCCTTCGGGTCTTCATCGCTGTCCTCCACTCCTCATAGGCTCCTTGGAACATTGGCACCTCAACGGCCTCCTCGAGTCAAAGACGATCCACCCGAGAGCTCCTACGCCAAGGTTGATCTCTAACTTGAGATAACTAGGTTGCTCAAAGTGCTAATCTAAGCTACCTAGGGGATATAGAGTGAGGTTATGGATGTATTAGTCTATCTAATTTTTGATCTCAACATATGAGAGGGGAGGATTAGGGTTTCAAGAGAGAGCTTGAGGAGAGAGAAGGTGAGCATAAGAATGAATGAAAAGGCTTCTCACTTCTAATATATTATGAAGCATAAGAAAATCAAAAAGAATAAATCAAAATGCATTATCATCATGCTCCATTAAATATATGCAATGATTCATCAAGTGAGTCATTAAGCAATAAATTCTTCATTAACTCACTTGAATGATTCATCTAAGTGAGTCACAAATTTATTAAATGCTAATGCCACCTTACCCTCCATGTCATCATCCATCTAGAAGCTTCCCGAAAAATTACGAGAACGTCCCTCCTATCCATGAAAACACGAAAAAACATTAGACTGTACAAATCCAATAACCCGATACTAGAATCTGGCTTAAACCAAAGCCGGCTAGCAAAAACTATCCGAACGTCGTACATGCGTAAATACACGTACACGTCCGAACCCTTATCGTAAAACCATACGACCTCTATATCATTTCGCCTGGAGCAGGGAAACTCTCTGTGTGGGACTCTAAAGACTCGACACTACGCTGGCAGTGGGTTTAACCACAGACTGCAAGCGGCACTAGCTGTACGTAACGGTCCCCAGGTAGATGTCGATAAGAAGGCCGATGAGGAAACCCATCCGAACTCTACTGTGCCTGATGTGACAATCTCCGTACAGTCCGGTCTGTTCATCTAAGACTATCGCATATCGAGCCTAGGGGGCGGCAAGCGCCAGTCCCCAAATAGCGGTATAAGTCGTGTCGGAGCGTAGCCCATTACACCCTGAGAAACTACTGGAACCTACCGGTAAATCTCGCTTGCCCTGGCCAGAGACTTTGCGTAATGGCTCTCTGACACAGCGCGATTTCAACTCCCAATACTGGGAGAGACGAATCCTGTCTAACCGCCACTGCGTCCAAGTGCTCGGGACTGCACCCAACTGCTACTTGTTTGCACGACTCCTTTGAGCCGTGGTAGGGTAGCAATCTAAAAACAGTGGGACACACTCGAGGCGAAGTAGCAGTGTCAAGTCTGCGGACTATGCTGTACTCATGTCACCTGGGAACTGTTAACCGACGACGGGTATAATACCAACCAACAGTTCCTCTGCGAGTCCTGTCCGATGTACCCGTAACCTAACGAGCACCTGTATACTATCTCCAGTACGACGTACTGATGGCTGTGGGACAGACCATCTCCCCTACTGGGATGAGAATCGTACACACTAGTCTACTGTGGAGTATCGATGCCCTGTCTCGATAATCTTATGACTAGGGACTATTATAGGATGTTGCTTATAGACTACCCAGCCCCTACTAGTGTGACTGCCATCACAACGCTGGTAATCAAGCAAAGATCTTATGGGCTCTACTAATATGTATAAGTGATACGTTACAAGAAACAAATGCACATATTAATGTAGACACAAACCAAGTAGCATACTACCATTTTTAGCAAGACTGTATATACAACTGTGAATATCCCAAGCTTCCATTACGTAATATACAACCTAGTATGATACAATAATGGCCCCTAGGGCATATACACTAACAAAACCGACATGGAAAAAATCCTAAATCCGTATTTTGGTTTCTATACTAAATTCCAGATCTTAAACAGCCACTCAATCATCACTAATCCACAATTTCACTCAAACCCTCACTAGGATCTCTAAGTTTCACCAATCCATCATTAAACGAACTCTAAACTTAATCAAAAATCTAGGAAAACTTGAAACTAAACTAATAGAAGAAATTATACCTCATGGATGTCACTTAAGAAAACCCTAGAAGTCCCAAACTTGTCAAAATCCTACTTTTCTTGGTCCGATGTGTAGAGGAAGAGATAGGGATTAATATTTGTGAAGGGAGTATAAGGTTTTGGGGATTATTTAGAGATGGATCTAGGGTTAGAAGTGGAGGGAGATGAGGGTGAGGAAGATGAAGAAGGAGAAGAAAATGATGGGGTAATGAAAACATGGCAACAGCCCCCCCTCTCTCACTTAACTCGCACTCTCTCTCTCCAATCATTCACCTTTTTAACCCTTTTTCATTCCTTTTTCTTTTCTCTTTTAAATTTCAAAACCAAATCACCTAATACCCATACAACAACACAAATGCAACAACATGTAACCAAATGTAACATGACATTGTGCACTAGCCATGGAAAACTGTAGAAACACGGATTTGGCCTAATCGCGATTAGCAGTGCACTAATCGGGTTTTTATCGAAAATGCATATAATAAATTTTAAAAATGCCAAATCCTTTAAATATATTATTAAATAAATAAATCATTTTAATTTTCATTTATTTCACAATTATCGGTATATATTTATACCCTTTTTCGAAAACCCCAATTTCGCAAATCGGACAGTTTTCGGGAAAAATATTATTTTAATATTAAATTCCAAAAATAATATTTTATATTTTCAGAAATGTTACAAATATACATTTATAAGTATGAGTCATACAATTTACACATTTGAAATAGCACGAATCGTGGTTTGTTTTGAGAATAGGGGCTACGGTGCTTTTTAAGAAAAGGTACGTCCTTTGGAAAATCCGTAGTATCTCTTGGCCTGTCTTTAAAATACTCACGATTCGTTAGTTTGAAAATAAGTATGACTCGAGCCCAGTTTAACATCTACCGGATAACTACATGACTATACTAACAGACTAATCGAAAAGGTAAGGAAATCCACCTAAAGTCCGAGTCGATATATCTAGTTGTCGGTGATCCCGCCTCAATAGCGTCACGTACGATAAAATACATTATACAACATCCTCGAGTTGAGAGTGCAGATCAATCATCATATTTATACATCGTACGGCATCCCAAAATCAGGGTACAGGTCAATATCACATATACATCATTATTCAACTGGTATCATTATCATCATATCATGAACTAAGGGTATTGATCTATTGTCTAGTACATTCTGATACCATCAAACATATATATATATATATATATATATATATATATATATATATATCCGCGTGTGCATGAAAACACATCGCCCAACGATCCGCTATAATATCATATTGTGTCTCATCACATGACCCAAATCACATCACCGGTCTCACGGCATCATGCCCAATCACATCGACGCATCTCCAAGTATCATATACTATCCTCATCATATGTGTATGCGTATATGTATATATGTATATATATATACATATATATACATATATACATATACATATATCATATACACCAAAACATAACCCGTGTATGCATGTGTGTGTGTTTGTATACCTTATTCTAGGGTTTCACAACAAGAGAAACTAAACTAAAAATGCTATCTTCTGAATACGCTAAACTAACCCTTGATTTCCTAAGCCGTTCTTGCTAGCTATCTACGTATCACAACACACACACACACACACACACACACACATAACATATCATATGTTACACTACGAACTGCGGGGGTGCTATACACCATCCACCTGACTTCCCCCGTAGATATGTATCTACTCACCTTAATCCTTGCTTGCCATAGTTGATGTCGCCATGCTTGTCCATATCGTCCGAAGTCCACATGAGGGTACCTACATATATACACACATCGCATCGTAAACAGAAATCATGCACGAAAACTAAAACAGCACACGAATCGCAAATAGGTTAGAACATATGTTCTACTCATGCAAATCAACCAAACGACTCCCGATATCGACGTACAAATGTCAACTGACCGATAAAAAACACAAATATCAAAACTTCATGTCATTAAAAGTCGCAAAAAAAAAATAGCAACCCTAGAAAAATGGTTCCAGATTTGGTTTAAGGTAAAATGAGGATAAACAAACAATGCAGTGGGGTTGTATATGTGGTAAATGAGCTACAGAACCAATTCCAACACCAATACCCAAAATTCGCCCGATGACATTACCCTAAAAACAGGTGAGCTCGGCCAAAGTAGGGAGTTAGGGTTTCGTATTCTCAGGGTGGCATTCCAGTGTCCAATCTAAGTCAATGGAGTTGCTTGTTTTCCTAGTAAATGTTCCAGGTCATCCCGGATTTCCTGTAGGCACTAATTATACACAAAACCGACATTGCAACATCTAAATCCAATTTTTAAGGTCTAGGCTCTGGTTTAACACTAAGGGGAGGAGGAGGTTCTAGTCACTAATTACACCCCAATTGCACCATCTCAATTCAAAACAAAGCTAAATCTCAACTTGGAATTTTCCAAGTTCACTAAACCTTATTTAAACAATTTTAAACTAAAATAGAAGCTAGATGAAATTGATTACTATACTAATGGTGAAACAATTACCTCATTCGGCAGCTTAAGAATTTTCTTGAGTTGCTCAATGTCTTCAAAATCCCCACTTGATCACACCATGGTCTTTGTAGCAAGGTTGTGCACATTTTTTATGAAGGGATATAAGGTTTTAGAGATGGATTTGAGGTTGTGGTGAGGAGGTAGATGGGGTGGAGGGAGAAGGCAGGCAAGTGAAGGAAGATTAGAGAAATGAAGAAGAAACACAAGTGATGAAACAATGGGAGCTATGGTCAAAGACCCCTCACCTCTCTCTCTCTCTCTTCTCTTTTGCCCATACCCCTCACCATGCCACAATTCTTTATTCCATTTTCCTTTCGTTTTATTTATCTATTCAATTAAAACTCATTTTAAAAATCAAAATCCATTCTATAAAAGAAAGAATCATGGTAGAATAAAATGTAACACGTGTATAACATGACATGGTGCATGTCACATTCACAAAACACCATCAATGTGTGATTAGTGAACATTAATTAAGTTTAGAAATAAACTTGTATATAATTGATTGTATAACATTTATAAAATGTATAAATCATATAACATTCTTTCAAAAATCAATATTCATTTTAATTTTCAGATATTTTCTAAACTATCGGTATATAATTATACCATATCATTAAAACTAATCTCTATACATTAAAATATTCATAATATTTATTATTTAATTATATAAATTCCAAAAAATAATATTTTATTTTTCTGCAATGTTACAGTCTTCCCTCCTTAAATAAATTCGGTCCCCGAATTTAAATCTAACCCCTCAATTACTAAAACATTTTAGTAAAACGATCAAGTCGTCGGGGCTCCGAAATCATACACACATAAAACATATCGTAGCGCAACGCATGCGCATGAAAATGAGTGTATAACTCAAAATCAAAACTCCGTCAAGCATCCCGCAATCATCGGAATTATGGTGAAGATAACAATGTCAAAGTCCAATATGAAAACTAACATGATATACATTAAAACTATAACATGCACATAGTACGCATCGTTGTAAGCTCATCAAAACATCTAAAAAGAAATGGATACCAAACCTTTTTCAAGTCGCTATGCGATGCGCGTATCACGGCATAAGTAGTGGACGTTTATTGTAAGAAATTAACTATATATATATATCCTTGTTTTAATATACACATCCCGCCGTCTTGAAAATAATTTAAAAGGGTTTCCTTTGAAAAATGTTTCGTGTCATCTCGGACACGTAGGTAAATACTGAGACTATAGCTCCCTTTTGGAATTCCCTTCGGTAACTATCGATGCATGCAAAAACATATTCAGGTACTGTCCTCTGACTAGTCCTGCTCGGTTACTATATCAAATAGTAAATATCATAAAAACGTACTGCTCAAAAGAAATCGTACTCAATAGTATATGTAACAATGCCACATGCGTCTGGTGCGCACAGAAATCGAAATCAATGAATGTTCTATACATGTGCATAGAACCAAAATCTAAGTGCAACGGGCGTGCATGAAAACACCTGCCAAAGGCAACGGGTATGCCTGACAGCAATATCAGGTGCATCTGATATGCACGAAGAATCCCAATTTAGTGCATCTAGTGTGAACCAAAATCGCGTCAAGTGCGTCAGTATTGAGCAAGAATCCAAGTCAAGTGCATAAGGTGCACGAAAACAAATATCGAGTATCACGATTGAAATCGACGGTATACAACACATCTTAATCCAAATTAGGTATAACGTGGTATATAATCTCACAACCACGTGCATCAGCGTGCACAAAATCGAATCAAAGTACTAAAAGTACATGAAAACTACACCGAAGGCACAAGTTAAATCATAAACATACCATAGGCATGAAATCAAAATCAAACTTCTCGAATGACATCAAATCAAAGTCGAATGCAACTGTGGTGCACAAAATCTCAATCATACAAATAAATCGCCCAAAATACAGAAATCCAAAAAAACGGATACGTGATATTCGAATCACCAAATCACAAATCATCAATATCGTCGTCGATATCTCCTTCCTTTAATGTCGAGAAGGTGTCGATGCATCCAAAGCTAGCAGATCAAGATATCTACTTGCATCCTTTTCATGGTCTGGCGCCTTGTGCCCTTAGGTTCTCGTCTCTCACTGCGAATTGCTAGTTACATAGCTCCTCGGCTCAACGGCCCAATATGGAAATGATGACAGAAACAGTCCCGCTCTGGTACATCCTTTAAAGATCTCTGGCCAATTATCATGATCAGTCATAACATGTCTCGTCGATGATGCCGAACTCTGGCCTACTAGGTGTGTGTAATACAACCAATCCTGGGTCTAAGTATTGTATCCTATCACATGATATCCCGACGATGTCGAACTTCTCGATCGATTCATCAAAGTCCCATAATTCCCCAAGAGCTCAACACTTCAGTACAGTTTAATAATATCCAGTACATGCCACAGTACCTGTGGACCAGCCATAGAAGGGCAAACCTAAGCCTCACTAATGACACAGCGGAATTGCCGCAAACCCTAAGGTTCAAAAGCGTTCCCATGGTCATTATGTCGAGTTAGGGTTTCATTCTTCTAGAGGGTCCACAGAATTACTTGCATGTTTTTCCGAATACCTTAAAGTTGGAAAAATGGGTGTTTGACATTCATTCATTTCTATCAACTCTCAACGTACCTGCATGAAGTCTTCTCTAGTTGGAATCGATCAATCTGATGACCTCGCATCGGGGTATGCAAACGAACCACATGTTCTAGTCATTCATCTATGGGTGACTAGCGATCTTCCGTCATATCTCTAAGCACAACTCGTGCTGCAATAGCTTCAAACATCCGGAGCGATATCTCATCGGACGCAGCAACAACTGGCTCATTCGTCCGCACGCTAAACAATGCCTCAATCCTCAGGAATAGACAATACATTAACGGTCATCATATTCTAGCCGGCTTCTAGCAGTGGCCCAATCCTCTGGTGCTGATCTGCACGTTCGAGAAATTTTAGTAAAAGCAATCCATCAAACTCTCATGACGTGAAAAACACAATAAAACGACACATCTATGCAATCGTGTGTCATCGGAATTACACCCTGGTCAGTCCTCATACAAGACGAGCTTATGCTGACCACAACTCTAGCCGCAGCTCTCTCTGCCCATGCAATCATGGTAACACAAACCACAAACCGATATCGATGAGGATAGATCATAGGAATGAATATAATACAGTGCAAGGAAATGTACATCCTAAGGCTTCTTAAGCGGAGTAGCGTATCGTAAGTATGTTGCGGAACATACACAAAGCACGTCGCCTCTACTTAAGTCACCTACTCCATCAACCAAGGTTAACCTACGCGACGAAAGTTCGGGTCTAATACCCCCTCGACCAAGTCTAAGTTTCGTAAGGTCAAGCCTAGGTTCCGAATATAAATATACGCCTTAGACTCCGCATAGTCAAACCTAGACTCGAACCAAGGTTAAACCTAGCGCTCTGATACCAACTTTGTCACGATCCGAAATGACACGTGACCGGCACTTGGATCATATGAAGTCTATAGGACCCCATCTAATTCAAGTAAGCCAAAATCCCAGAAATCTAAACCATTTAAATTTAGAAGTGAAGGAAAAGTTATTTAAAAGTTTGCATATAAATCACTTTGAAAGTCGTAGTAAACATTTTTAAAACATCAAGTCTTTTCCAAAAATTTCGGTAGAGTCTGCTTTGTAAATATTGGCCCCAAACGGGTATAAACATGCATAATATACATAATGAATAAAGGCATTGTAACATTTCAGAAAAATAAAATATTATTTTTGGGAATTTATTTAATTAAATAATAAATATTATGAATATTTGATAATGCGGTATAATTAATTTCCAATAAATTGGGAAATATTTGGAAAATTATAGGAATTTCTGAAATGCGGGTGTTTTATGTGATTTAAGCAAAATATAAATTCTTTATGATTAATTATATTCCATTTCAATGCTAATCGCGATTAAAAATCACCAATCGTGTATTAAGCTTGGTTTGTGCACATGACATGCACCATGTCAAATTACACATTGTTACACTTTTCTACCATGTATTTTCTTTATTTCTTCATGCTTGGTTTAGTTTTTAAATGAGAGGAAAAGGAAACAAAAGAAAAGAAAAGAAAAAAGAAAATGCATAAACAAAGGAGGCATGGGCAAGAGAGAGAGAGGTGATGGGTCAACCTTGATCTTAGCCCATTATTTTCATTTCATCCTCATCCTTTTTCTCTCTTCTCCCTTCACATGGCATCCCTCTTCACCCCCCTCCTCTATCTCCTCACAACACACCCATAAACCCATCAAAACATTATCTCCACTTCATTAAAGACATGCACAAGCTCACTACAAGCATTTTGGACCAAGAAAATTTGGATTTTGGAGACTTGGGGCAACTCAAGAATTTTCTTGAGTTGCCAAATGAGGTACTTTCTTCACCATTAGTGTAGAATTTCATCCACTTTAGCATAAATGCATGTTTAGAAGTGTTTTAGTTTGGTTTAGTAAACTTTGAAAATTCCAAGTTGAGGATTAGGTTTTGATTTGAATCCAATGGTGTAATTGAGTTTAGTAGAGACCTTACAACCCTTTTAGTGTTAAAATTCTGGACAAAACCAGAGATTAGAACCCTATGAAATGAACTTGGAAATCTGCCGACATTGGAATTTCTGGAAATTGTGGTGATGTATTGAGATCTGCTATCACCCGGGTGACCTGAAAATTTTATAGCGATTACAGAGAAGTGTGCAGGCAACCTGGAACCTATACTCGAGACCCTACCTCCAAGTGTTGGCCTCAAATTTACCTGGAATGGCCACAAATTGCGGCCAGGGATAGTTAGGTGGGCCCCATGTTGGTTCCATGGCTCCAGTATCTATTAATTAGACCCCCCTTTATGCAAAATATCCCAATTGTCACCTGAGGCAAATCTGGAAGTGTTTTACGTTGTTTCTGATTCAGTTTTACGGATTCTGTTAACTTGAACTTGGGTATTTTTGTTTTATCTCGATGGTTTGACGTTTGTACATCAACATCGAGGAATTGTTTTGCCTCTCGTGCATGCATAGATCATAGGTTTTAACCAATGTGTGATACGCGTGCCGATTTAGTTTCGTATGCGATTTCGATTTACGATACTATGTGTGATATGTAGTTACCCCCACATAGACTTCGGATGATGAAGAAGAGGATGACGACATCATCTTCGGCAATCGAGGATCAAGGTGAGTAGATATATATCTACGGGGGAAGTCGGGTGGATGGCGTATAGCACCCCCGCAGTTTTGTAGTGTAGTATACGAATACGTATACCTATATATATAAATATGTTTATTGTGAGACTAGATGATTCTCAAGATAGGTTTTAGATGTTCATGGGTTAGTTTTAGTGTATTAGAAGTAACTTAGTTATTTTCTTAGTCGCGAACCCTAGGGTTAAGGTTTACATACACGCGCACACACACATGCATACATTTTATTACTTATGCGTATATGGGGATAAATATATATATATATATATATATATATATATATATATATATATACATATATGTATGTGAGTATGTATATGTATGTATGTATGTATATATGTCTATATATATATATATATATATATATATATATATATATATAGGTATACATATACTTGGATATGAGAATAGTATGTGGTACTTGGAGATGAGTCGATGAGATTGGGCATGATGCCATGAGATCGGTGATATGATTTGATTCGTATTATGTGATACGGCATGTTATTATAGCGGGTCTTTAGGCGATGTGTTTTCATACACATGCATATATATATTTGGATGGTATCAGATTGTACTAGATTTTAGATCAGTACCCTAATTCGGGCTATGATGATAAGGATGTTGGAGATAGTGCCCTCAGAGTCAATTATTAGGTCACAGGTACGTGATTGCAATGATTGATGGAGGACCTATCCCGGTAGGACAGTCTTACTCGAGATGATAGTATGCTATCTGGTTTACCTTTATCATCGTGTACTGCTTTAGGTGACCTGACAAGTCGCTATTACACGTTGATAGAGCCCCTAGGATTCTTGCTTGACCACCAGCAGTATGAGGGCGATCATATAAGTGGGAGCTGGGGTCTATAAGCATATCCTTAAATGGTCCCTAGTCGTGTGAGTTTCGAGACAGGGCATCGATACTCCAGAGTAGACTAGTGTATACAGTCGAGACCCCGACGAGGGGTGGTGGCCGGTCTCACAAGCCACTGGTGTTAGTTGGATCACCTAAGATGTATACAGGTGCTCATTGGGTTATGAGTACACCGGACAGGACTCGCTGGGAACATGCTAGTTGGTCATATACCAGACGTCAGATGGCAGTTCCCTGGTGACATGTGTACAGGTTAGTTCATCGACCTAGGGATCGTCATTTGTCTTGTGTGAGTTCCCACTGTACTTTGATTACTACCCTACCACGGCTCAAAGGAGTCGTGCAAATAGGTTTTAGTTGGATACAGTCCCGAGCCACATGGAGGCAGTGAGCGCATCTTCAGGGGTTCGTCTCTCCCGGTATTGGGGGTGAGGTCGCGCTGTGTCTAGGAGAGCCATTACACGAAGCCCTCGGCCGAGGCAAGGAGATTTACTGGTAGGTATTCCAGTAGTATCTCAGGGTGTTCTGGGCTACACTCCGACACGACTTGTACCGCTTTTGGGGGTCTGACTTTTACCAACCCCCTAGGCCCGCTATGCGATACTCATAGACGAACGGACCGGACTGTACGGATATTGTCACTGACAGGCTCTGTAGGGTTGTCAGGTTGAGTTCGCTCACAGACGTCCCTTTTAGTCAATACCTGGTAGCCCGTTACGTATTGGCTTATACCTCTGACGTGCTAGTGGTTAAATCCACAACCAAGGTGTTGACGAGTCTTTAGAGTCCCCCACATTCAGTTACTCAGCTTTCGGGCGAAAAGTTGTAGAGGCCATATGGAGATATGGCAAGGTCCGATCAGATACGTGCGGTATTGCACGGATCAGGATCGGACAGCTTGTACTACAGGTCGTATGGATATATGACAGGGTTCGATCAGATACGTGCGGTATTGCACGGATCAGGATCGAACGGACCATACTAGCCGGCTTTGGTTTAAGCCGGATCCTAGTATAGTACAGTGTAGATTTTGTCTCTTTGCATTTGTATTTCGGTCGAAATACAGACGCGGGTGTGTATGCACAGTATCGGGGTTTTCCTGTAATTTATTACGGGACCAGTTTTCTGGAGTTGCCAGTTTGCTTTCCGTTTCGGCCAATTTCCTTTGTATCGTTCATTGGCCGAAGATTGGTGGAGGAGGGCTTATTTGCATTGTTTCAAATAAGTATTTGTGGAGGGGGTCTTTGCATATTGTTTTATCATGACATCTCTTCTTTGACCTTTTGACTTCATGATGGTTCATGATGGGTGGACCATACATTGACTTTGTGTTGTTGATGGGAGATGATTTGGTTGTTGAGTGTTGGTGTTTCTTGGTAATCATGTTCCTTCATGATCACATTTGATTCCTCTCTCTCTCTTGCATGATATGAGTTTGGCTCCCTTTTTTTTGTCACTCTCTCATTCTCACCCTCCCCTCATTGTCATGGCCGGCCACATTTGTGTGGGGGCTGTCTATATTTTTGCAAGAGGGATTTTATCTCTTTTGGCATTGTAAAAATCCTATAGCTCCACAAATATTACATGTATCATCCCTCCACCAAAATGGCATCTCCATGAACCCCAAATGAGACTTGCTCACTATATATTCTACAGCAAACCTTGGGCACGTCGACTAGCCAGCTTCATGCCCGAGTTGCCTCGGCATTGAGGTGGGAGCCCGTAAAAGAAGTAGACGATGTGGTGCACTTCCGACGACGAGGTGGAGACCGGAGCTTCCGCAGGAGATCGGGACGACGACGAGAAGACCGGAGGACTCCGATCTGTCGGTTATCTCTCTTCCCCATCTTGTAGTTAGCTAGGACTAATTAATGGTTCGATCCGGGTATTAGTGCGCGGCGGTTTGCCAGTTCAAGAAAAATTTAAAGTTTATCACCGCTTCCGCATTTGGCCGTCGGATTGACGGCCGGGGCGCCGCCGTGCACTTACAGTGGTATCAGAGCCTCACCATTAACTTAGTCTAGCTTTGTTTAATGTGTTTACATCTCCGATCGACCAAAATTCCAAAATCCGCAATTTTGTTCACATCAGTTTTCTGTTGAAAAATTTTGGTGTCGAAATTTTTTTCAGGTTACAGAAAAGTGATCTACTAGAAAAAATAAGAATTCTGTGAAAATTCGATGCAGCAACTCCACTGTAGGAGCGCGGAACCGCGGCCAAACACCCCTTTGGGCCGCGGTTCCGCCGCACTATTTTGGGTTCCCTGCACCAAATTTCTACAGTATCTTTCTGGGGTGAAAATAGGGGTTTTGGAATAATAACATTGGGCCCAGAATTTCTTGATCTGCTACAGTAATGCTTGGGGGCCCACTTGTTAAAATTTGATCGATCGGATATTTTAAACACATTATTTCACAGTATTTACATTATATCTGCGACCGTGAATGTCACTTGATCGGTAAATCCGGTCTAACTGCTATAGCCCGGTTAGACGGATTTGCGAACGTGACATTCACGTTGATGTTCTATGTATTGCTGTGTTGTTGCGGATCGGTCGTGGGGGATAGCCTGGATGCAATGCTAGTACTGTTGTGGTTGTATTATGTACATTTGGTATTGCGGGGCGAGCGTCCGACTTGTGGACTGCCGTCACTGCCTGATTGTATTATTATTTTGGGGCACGGCCAGGTTGCGGTCGATGTACCCGTTGTACGTATATTTTACTTTCTGTACTAGGATTACCCCGCGGAGGGGTGCACGGATAGCCGGTTTCTATAGGGCAACAAGCCCGCATCTCATGGAATTGAGACGGAGGGGGCTTCACTCTAGAATTGGCGGGCTATTCGCCGCACTCGTAGGGGGTACAGGTTGACCCAGGAGGGGTTCCCAAGTTACCGAATTCCGTGAAGTGCTGGGTGGTCCATTCACGGTGCTGAAGGGGGCTGCCTCGCTTCAGGTTTTGGCGGGTGACTTGCCGCGCCCGTAGGGGTCTAGGTTTTCATTGCATAGGCTATCCACACGACCAGGGGAACGTCGGGTTTCAGTAGTGGCTCTATGAAACCCGGGGATCCCAGATATCTGTATTATTCTGTGATGCTGTTCATTTTCTGTGATGTTGCATTTCTATCACGCCTTGAGAGAATATAATATATTGGTATATATATTAGTAGATGTTGTATATGTTTTGCATCCGCGCTAGTCCAGTCCCCGCTCTGTCGTTAGTTAGCTAACCTAACGGGTAATGACAAGACCCAGTGGCGAATGCGGATGGCATATACGTACGTCATATTATTTTCGTTCTTTTTGGTGTGATCAATTGATGGGACTGCGTTGATTCAGATCAATGCAAGTTAAAAAAAACCTAATCTGATGTTGTTGGAACACTTTTCAAAAAGCTGTTATTGCAAGGACGTTCACTTTTGTTTTGCATCGTGGTATTCAGTTGGAATATCCTGCTCCTCAGTCGACGAGGCAAGGGCCGAGATCCCTTTACCGGGAGTGACCTGATTGTTAGAGGTTATGCGTGTTCAAGTTTAGTTTTAAAGACCACAATCAAGACGGTTTCGCTTGTAGCTAGCCGGTTGAGTACGGGTCGTCCGCAGGGAGATGGGAGTCTTTTTCAATGTGTTTTAACGAGTTAAGTCTGGTTGTTCAGATTTTGTTTGTGATTATCTAAGTGTTGAGTTGATATTTAAAGCGAGCTTGTTAGGGTTAGGATTAGGTTAGTTTGAGTTAGGAGTCTCCAAATCTTTCGTTGCCCCTCTTAATATCGGTGTTACGGTAATCGGCAACAACGGGGATTAGCACGACTCGGAAGGAACTTGCGAGTATAAGCTAGGCTTTCCAACACATAAGTCCTTCCTTTTGGTGCTTGTCCGTCCGTTCTTGGCTCTTAGCCATAACCTCCGGTTAATTCAACCACAACCGGTCTCATTACGGAATCACCGCTATCATGTAGGATAGGGTGCCGTAAGGAGCGGATTGTGGTTCAATTAACGGGAGTCGATTTAAGCTGTTGGGAAAGGAAAGAGTGAGAGAGATTTCCTTCTCTCAAACTTCCCTTATCCTACCCTAACAAGTATGAACTACTCACACATCATAATACGGAAAAACAAAACAAAACAAAAGAGGAAGATAGAAAGAAAGAGATTAGAAGAATACGACTAGCTATTTGCGACCTCACCTTGGCGAGGATCGAGCGTAAGCATCATTGTCGTATGCAAGGATAAAGAAAAAGAGAGAAGAAAGAAACAACAAGGAAATAACAACAACTACTTAACGAATTAAAATTACAACAATTAAAGAAAGAGCAAGACAAGCATGATAATAAAATGATCTTCTTTATTTACTATTCCTCCCTCACAAAGCTCACTACAAGTTTAATGGAGAAGAGATGAGAAGAAGAAGAAAATGTAAACTAAAACCTAGAAAAAGAAAATACAAGAATGGACCCCTTCCTTCTCAAAGTTCTGGGCTATTTATAGGCTGGAGAATGGAAATCTAGGGCAACCACCAGAACATATGTACAAAGACAAAACTGCCCCTGAAAGATGACCCCCAACGGCGCCAGTACGGCCGCGGATCCGCGGCCTATACCCCCTATTGGCCGCGGATCCGCGGCCCTACAGTAGAGTTAGGGTGTGGGCTTCTTGGTACTTCCCTGGTCTTCTGTCCCCTCTTGTCTGGTATATGTATTTTCTGAAAATTCTTTCACATTTCTTCCAGAATTTCTGTTGAGGAAAGGTGGACATTTTGTGGATGTTTTTGTCATGATTGCCTCGAGCTCCGCGTAGATCTCTTGGATCTTGTGCTACCATTGAGCCTTGTGCATGAGAATGACATTGATTTGACTTTTTGTCTTCCTAAACTGGTATCTGGCAACATACGGATGAAGAGCGGAGACCGTGTTTTCTCAGTGGTTGGCAGGAACCCGGATTTTTTCGTGTTTTCCATGAATTTCACCGTTTTAGAACCGAGAACTGTTAGTTATGTATATGCCCTAGAGGCCATTGTTGTACATTTGATGTATATTATAATGGATGCTTGGTTATATATAGAGAAGACTTTCTTGCTCGTCATGATAGTATGCTATTTGGTTTCACTTTATCTTAACATGTTGACTTGTATTGGTTTACTGTTTTACTCTCACATGTTGATAAAGCCCTTAGGATCTGTACTCGACTACTGGGACTATGATGAGATCATACTAGTGGGGCCGCGGTAGTCGATGAGTACATCCTATAACTGTTCCTAGTCGAGGGTATATCGAGACAGGGCATCGATACACCAGAGTAGACTAGCGTATACGCATCTTGACCCATATGATGGGCGATGGATGATCCCATATCCATCGGTGTTTGACATCAGAGATGGTGTACGGGTGCTCAGTGGAGACTGGGTACACTGGACGGACTCGCCGAGAACTCTCAGATGGTGATATACCACACGTCAGATGGCAGTTCTCCGGTGACACAGGTACAGGGTAGTCTGAAGACCCGAGATCGTCATAGAGTCTTGTGTGATTCCCACTGTGCTTTGATTTCCACCTTACCACGTCCAAGAGGGCGTGCAAAACGGTGGCTTTTGGGTACAGTCCCGAATCACATGGAGGCAATGAGCGATAGGAGGGGATTCGTCTCTCCCGGTATAGGGAGTTGATGTTGTGCTGTGTTCGATTGGCTATAACTGGAAGTCCCTGGCCAGGGCTGATATAGAGATTTACTGGTAAGTGTTACTAGTAGTTTCTCGACCAGTTGTGAGCCATACATCGACACGACTTATCGGTTACTGGGGTCTGACGTATACCACCCCTAAACTTGATATGCGACATATCAGACGAACAGACCGGACTGTACGGGAGTGTTACTGGTTGGATTCACAGGAGAACGCACAGGCTAGCTTGTTGATCTTCTGATCGCTCAATACCTAGGTGGCTGTTACGTTTAGCTGACCGCTTGCAGCTTGTGGGTGTTTGATATGATCATCACCTGCTACCGGCGTATTGACGATTATTTAGAGTCCTACACAGAAGTTTCTTGGCTCAGGCGAAACAGAGTAGTGGCACATATGTGATATGCGCAGGAGGGAGAATAATGCGATATGGGATACCGTATTATATTCTCGCGATATATGGATATGAATCGGGTCATCGGATCAAGTGTTGATTCGATGAATCGGTACATGATATATTAGCCGGTTATATTCGATATAGCCGGATCGTCGGATCAAGTGTTGATTCGATGATTTAATATATAATAATATATATGATATATTATTATATTAACTAATATTAGCTTACTTTATTATTTCATTTTCTCAGTGGATGATACATTGATATATATGCGATATATGTTAATTGTATTATTTTCTTTTGTTGCAAAAATATAATATATATGTGATATATATTATTGTGACATGATATGATTAATTGTTAAACATGTTTAAGGATGATTAATTGAGGTTAGGGTTTGATTAGGGTTAGTAG
This sequence comes from Agapanthus africanus, assembly GCA_030015575.1. Taxonomy (NCBI): domain Eukaryota; kingdom Viridiplantae; phylum Streptophyta; class Magnoliopsida; order Asparagales; family Amaryllidaceae; genus Agapanthus; species Agapanthus africanus. Next base: position 217,123,009 of record JASDDO010000008.1, read on the forward strand.
CTTCAAGTTCCTTCTAGAAGCTTTTTCTTTTGTCATTCTTAAGATCTTTATGGATGACACATTCATTTAACTTAACCAAACCCTAACCCTAGTTGTTTCTCTACACATTCTCATCCATTCATCCTTGACCATGGTTATATATAAATCATATGTTTTATATTTCTATTCATCACAAAAGGAAAAGATTAATCATTATCTTTTTGATTATCCATTATCTTCTTCTTCTCTCTTGAAGAAGCTCTCTTGAAAATCCTTAAGTGATGATAAAATATGAGAAAATGATATAAAAGGAAAGCAAAATCACTACTCTCTCATCCTCATCTCATCTAGCCCTTGGGATTAGGGTGTTCTTCTCTTTTGAGTGAGAAAGCTTGAGTCGAAGCAACTTCAAGGTAGATCATCGGAGATTTGGATTACGACAAGCTAGAATGGATCGTTCGAGTCGTGGAGCCTCTCATCAGTCCGGGAGATCGTGGATCGCGGCAAAGGGACTTCTACTTGGAGCTTGTGAAGTGAAGGAGCGGACTACAAAGGTTGTAATCCCTCACACTTAGATAAAAGTTATCTTATTGCATGTTAAACCCTAATAATCTAGCAAAGATCCCGGCTTTGGGTTGTTCGGCACGTCTAAAATTTAATCCGGGCATGTTTGATGCCTTAAGAACCTTCACAAGAGTGCCTAGGAACCCTACAGTGGTATCAGAGCCTAGCTAGAGCATTAGGCGATGTGTTTACGAAGTTAAAACTCCGATCGAACGCGAAACGACGAAAAAAAACCCCTCTCTGGAAATTTTTAAAAATTTGGGATATTTCTGAATTAAAAATATGTAAAAATATCAGCAGGCAATTATAAGAATTACCATAAAATCCGAGCCCCTAATTCCACCAAACAGCGGCGGAAGCGCGGCACAAGCATGGCTTGCGCGGCGCTTCCGCGGCGGAACAGTAAGATCCTGACACGTGGCTTTGATGGTAATTCCCGTAGGTACTTGCTGACCATTCTCGATATTTTTATTCTGTTCCAGGTGTTTAAAATTCTGGGGTTTGTTTTGTAATAGTAGACTCGATCGGAATATTTAAGTTCGTATTTCTTTCCGGATATTTAGAAATTGTTAAACTAGTTGAACGGATATCATTAACTTACTGTTTCCCGGTACGGCAAACTTTCAAGTGTTGAAATTTATTCGGGTTTAAATCTTTTGGAAAATTGTACAAGTTAACTGGTGGACCCTCTAGAAGACAACAAACCTTAACTCGATTATGTGACCGTCTTGAACTGCCTTTTGAACCTTCGGGTTTGGGGCAGTACTGCGTGCCACATGTGAGGCGTTGGCTTGACCCTTCTACGGCTGGATCACTGGTACTGTGACATATTCTGGGATTATTTGAACTCCGCTCAAGAGTTGAGCACTTTGGGAAATTTTGGGTATTTGATTATCTGTTCGGAAAGTTTAATTCTGTCTATTTATCTGGAATGTGATACAATATGTGGAATTCATAGAGTTAGGCATGAAATGCGGAATATGTGATATTTCGGATTTACGATGTCTAAAGTGATTGTGGATTCCAAATATTGTAGTTTTACACTTTCTTTTCTGTGACCGTAAGTGTAATATGTGATATCGCCGGTTTCGTTGCTATATGTCAACGACAATTGGGATGCGCATATTTACTTACGTTGATGATATGAGATATTATGTGTTGCTGTGATATGTTATATTGGATCGTCGCGATCAGAATAGCCGGGGGTTTTATGTGAGATGAGGGTTCTTATTTTCATTCATGTAAAATTCATTTGTAATGTAATATTCTTTTATTTGGGGCACTTCCAGGATGCGGTTGCTGTCACCAGTGTATATTATTTACTTTTCCGCATTAGGTAGACCCAAGGAGGGGAGAACAAGTAACCGGGTTCTAGGGTACAGTGGGAGGCCATCTCGAGGAGTCTAGACCGGGTCTCCTAACCCTATAATTGGCAGTGTTACTTGCCGCTCTCGTAGGGGTCTTGGGATGTGGGTTTGGCTATTCGTCGCGACCGTGGAATCCGTGTTTTATACAGGCTCGTATTGAAAACACGGACGTCCTAGTATATCCAATATTTCATATATGTTCTTCTGCTGCAATGTTCTGTGATGAGATCATATTACTGCCTGAGACGATTGCTTATACTATATATATATGTTGATATATAAATATTACTGCTTTCGTTTCTTCTGTGATGCTTAGGAAGCATAAGCTGATGGGATTTTTATTAATGAGATTAATAAAAGAAAAGAAACCTAAAGATGTTGTAGAATCAAAACTTAATAAAAAGGGTAGCTACAGTTTTGCTTTGCACAGTGATATATGCGATATATCCTGCACCTTATTCGATGAGGAAAGGACCGAGATCCCTTCACCGGGAGTGACTCCTTTAGCAAAACTGGCAGATGCTACAAAACGCGGTTTGTTTTTTGATTGCTTTTAGTGTTTTGCTTTGCACAGCGGTATATATGATATATCCTGCACCTTATTCGATGAGGAAAGGGCCGACGATCCCTTCACCGGGAGTGACCCCTTTAGCGAAACTAAGAAAAGCCTCAAAAGCACACCTTTTTCAAAACTTCACTCGATTCTACGACGATATCATGTTTATTACGCTCAGGGTTTTCTGAAAAACCTGCGTAGCCCTCCGTCATTTCAGATAGATATTATTTAGTATTCGTGCTACGCTTGTTGGCCTGCGTCAAGGCGTAGTGTGCGGTAGCTAACTAATATATATCTGTTTATGCATATGATGCAGATTCGATTAGGGTAGTCGTGCGACTTTGTTGGCCTGCGTCAAGGGTCGTGCGGGTGGGTTTAATTGAATCAAGAAATGACGGGTTGAACTTGACTAGCGCACTATGATTTGTTGGCCTGCGTCAAGGTCATAGGATGTTAGGGGTAAAAGCATTATCGGGAATTTCAAGTGTTGAAATTTGCAATGAGATTGCATACCTCCTATGAGATAGTTGGATCCCGATACCCACTGCGAGTAAGAGTTACTCCTGGGAGAGTTTTACACAGGACAATTAGTCATTCAAGTAGGTGTCTAGAAAAGTGTTAACGAGGTTACGCCTCTGGGAAAACGAGGTTTTCTAATTAGGTCCGTGCGAAAGCACGGGGAACCTCCCTCAAAGTACCGACACTGATCTGGCTGAAAGATTGATGAAATTGTAGGGTGTAATTAATCCCGGCTAATCTTACCTTTTAGGGTTTTAAGGTAGATTTGATAAAAACAGTGGGAGACATCCTGATTAGATAAGATAATAACCAATCTAATCTTGCAAGAGCATACGCTAAAGTGTTTTCTTCTCTCTCTCTCCAGGTAGCGACCATTTCAGGCCATAATCAAGATAATAATATGGATGTATTGACTGAACCTAATTATTGTACTGAGCAAGGGAACGTTGAACCCGTTCTTTCTTATAAGAGTTATAAGATTGAACAGGAAACAGGAGAATATCTAGATTCTCACGCCGCCCAAAAGAACATGCATGTTGATGCATCTTCTTCAGGTGTGTTAGTTATTGAGAACTGTTTCTCAGTTCACCCTACGTCCTGGGTATGAGATACCGGATCAGGATCCCACATATGCAAACAGTTGCATGGGCTACGTAAAGGTAGAGAACTGGGAAAAAGTGATCATTCTATTCAAGTAGGGAACAGTGCAAGTATTGTAGCCAAAGCAGTTGGCGAATATCACCTTGTATTACCAAGTCGTAATACACTGATTCTAAATGAGTGCTATTATATACCGAACATGATGTGCAACATTATATCAGTTTCTTTATTGAGTAAAGAGGGATATAATTTTGTAGTACAGGATAATGTTATGAACATATTCCTAGATCAAAAGTTGATTGCATCAGGATCGTTACATAATGGCATATTCATTCTAAATCAGAATACAGTCCTGAATATACAAAACACACACAAGAGGAAAAGTTCAGATATGAACGAATCCTACTTGTGGCATTGTAGACTTGGTCATATCAATGCGACACGACTAGCTAAGTTACATAAAGATGGTTATTTGAATCCGTTCGAATTATCATCTTATGATACTTGCCATTCATGTCTCAAAGGAAAAATGACCAAAGCTCCGTTTAGTGGACACGGAGAAAGAGTTACCGAACTCTTAGGACTGGTACATAGTGATGTATGCGGTCCCATGTCTACGCATGCCAGGAACGGTTCTTCCTACTTCATTACATTCACTGACGATCTCTCCAGATTCGGACATGTGTTCCTAATGAAACACAAGTCTGAAGCTTTTGAGAAATTCAGAGATTATAAGCACGAAGTAGATAATCAAACGGGCAAAAGTATTAAGATTCTTCGATCTGATCGAGGAGGTGAATACTTAAGTAATGAGTTTCGGGATTATCTAAAAGAGAATGGGATTCTCTCTCAGCTTACTCCTCCTTATACACCACAGCACAACGGTGTATCGGAGCGGAGGAATCGCACACTATTAGATATGGTGCGCTCTATGATGAGCACTGCTGAGTTACCTATCTCCTTTTGGGGTTATGCGCTGGAAACAGCCACATATCTATTGAATAGAGTTCCAACTAAATCGGTGCCTACCACTCCATATGAGATATGGAATGGAAAGAGACCATCTCTTAAACGAGTTAAGATATGGGGTTGTCCGGCCTATGTTAAAAGGCAAAATCCGGACAAACTCGAGGCAAGATCAAGTATATGTAAGTTTGTAGGATATCCAAAAGATTCTTATGGATATATATTCTATCACGCTGAGGAACAAAAAGTGTTTGTTTCTCAATATGCCACCTTTTTAGAAAAGGAATTTCTTGAAAAAGAAATTAGTGGCTCTGAGGTAGAACTGGAAGAAGTTTCAGCAGAACAAACTACAACAGATGATTTAGTGGAACCAGAGGATTCAGTAGTACCCGACGAACCCCAGCCTCTCCGCCGATCTAGTAGGGTTTCTCGTCCACCTGAGAGATACTACGGTTTTCTCATTGATGGTGGAAGCGAGGATTGCATCATGGATGATGATGAACCCACTAGTTTCGAGCAGGCCATCACAAGTAGTGACTCTGTGAAATGGCTGGATGCAATGCGATCTGAGATGGAATCCATGTACACCAACAAAGTATGGATTTTAGAAAATGCTCCTGAAGGGGTAAAACCCATTGGGAGCAAGTGGATTTTTAAAAAGAAATTTGGTGTAGATGGAAAAGTTGAGACTTTCAAAGCTAGACTTGTAGCAAAAGGATTTCGTCAACGACCAGGTGTGGATTATGACGAAACCTTTTCTCCAGTGGCTATGCTTAAGTCCATCCGGATCTTACTTGCCATTGCTGCATACCATGACTACGAAATCTGGCAAATGGATGTTAAGACCGCCTTTCTAAACGGTGATTTAGAAGAGTGCGTGTACATGACTCAGCCAGAGGGCTTCGTAGATAGTGGGAGCAGCGGAAAGGTGTGCAAACTGCTTAAATCCATTTATGGGTTGAAGCAAGCATCGCGGAGTTGGAATATCTGTTTTGATGTTGTAGTCAAAGAGTTTGACTTCATCAAAAATATAGATGAACCTTGTATCTATAAGAAGGTGGCAGAGGGTAAGGTAGTCTTCCTCGTATTGTACGTGGATGACATACTCTTGATAGGAAATGATATTCCTATGCTGCAATCAGTCAAGCTCTTCTTATCACAGAGATTCTCAATGAAAGATCTAGGTGATGCCTCCTGCATATTGGGAATCATGATCTATAGAGATAGATCTAAACGGATGCTGGGATTGTCCCAATCCAGGTACATTGACACCATACTAAAGAGGTTTAGTATGGAAGAATCCAAGCGTGGGAATCAGCCCACGATCTCTGGACTCACTCTCTCCAAAGAGATGTCTCCCAAGACTGATTTAGAGAGAGCTCGCATGCAAGGGATACCCTATGCTTCAGCAGTAGGCTCTATCATGTATGCGATGCTATGTACCAGACCCGATGTAGCATACTCACTAAGTGTAGTGAGTCGGTATCAAGCAGATCCAGGAGAGAGTCATTGGACAGCAGTGAAGAACATTCTCAAGTACTTGCGAAGGACTAAAGAGATGTTCTTGGTGTATGGTAATGGAGAACTCCAAGTGGAGTCCTTTACCGATTCCAACTTCCAAAGTGATAAGGACGACTCTAAGTCGCATTCGGGTTTTGTCTTCACCCTCAATGGAGGGGCGGTATGTTGGAAGAGTTCCAAACAGGATACCGTTGCAGACTCAACGATGGAGGCTGAATACGTCGCTGCCAACGATGCTGCCAAAGAGGCTGTCTGGATCAAGAAGTTCATTAGTGAACTTGGTGTGGTTCCATCCATTGAGCATCCAATACCTCTGTATTGCGATAACAATGGAGCTGTGGCTTTGGCCAAGGAACCCAGGTCCCATCAGAAGTCCAGACATATTCTGAGGCGGTATCACCTGATCAGGGAGATAGTTGATCGCCGGGAGATCGAGGTCAGGAGAGTAGATACGAAGGACAACACTGCGGATCCATTCACGAAGGCTATTCCCCAGATACAGTTTGAGAGATTATTCGGGATGCTAGGTATGAGATACTACAGCAGCTGGCCTTAGAGCAAGTGGGAGATTGTTAGTTATGTATATGCCCTAGAGGCCATTGTTGTACATTTGATGTATATTATAATGGATGCTTGGTTATATATAGAGAAGACTTTCTTGCTCGTCATGATAGTATGCTATTTGGTTTCACTTTATCTTCACATGTTTACTTGCATTGGTTTACTGTTTTACTCTCACATGTTGATAAAGCCCTTAGGATCTGTACTCGACTACTGGGACTATGATGAGATCATACTAGTGGGGCCGCGGTAGTCGATGAGTACATCCTATAACTGTTCCTAGTCGAGGGTATATCGAGACAGGGCATCGATACACCAGAGTAGACTAGCGTATACGCATCTTGACCCATATGATGGGCGATGGATGATCCCATATCCATCGGTGTTTGACATCAGAGATGGTGTACGGGTGCTCAGTGGAGACTGGGTACACTGGACGGACTCGCCGAGAACTCTCAGATGGTGATATACCACACGTCAGATGGCAGTTCTCCGGTGACACAGGTACATGGTAGTCTGAAGACCCGAGATCGTCATAGAGTCTTGTGTGATTCCCACTGTGCTTTGATTTCCACCTTACCACGTCCAAGAGGGCGTGCAAAACGGTGGCTTTTGGGTACAGTCCCGAATCACATGGAGGCAATGAGCGATAGGAGGGGATTCGTCTCTCCCGGTATAGGGAGTTGATGTTGTGCTGTGTTCGATTGGCTATAACTGGAGGTCCCTGGCCAGGGCTGATATAGAGATTTACTGGTAAGTGTTACTAGTAGTTTCTCGACCCGTTGTGAGCCATACATCGACACGACTTATCGGTTACTGGGGTCTGACGTATACCACCCCTAGACTTGATATGCGACATATCAGACGAACAGACCAGACTGTACGGGAGTGTTACTGGTTGGATTCACAGGAGAACGCACAGGCTAGCTTGTTGATCTTCTGATCGCTTAATACCTGGGTGGCTGTTACGTTTAGCTGACCGCTTGCAGCTTGTGGGTGTTTGATATGATCATCACCTGCTACCGGCGTATTGACGATTCTTTAGAGTCCTACACAGAAGTTTCTTGGCTCAGGCGAAACAGAGTAGTGGCACATATGTGATATGCGCACGAGCGAGAATAATGCGATATGGGATGCCGTATTATATTCTCGCGATATATGGATATGAATCGGGTCATCGGATCAAGTGTTGATTCGATGAATCGGTACATGATATATTAGCCGGTTATATTCGATATAGCCGGATCGTCGGATCAAGTGTTGATTCGATGATTTAATATATAATAATATATATGATATATTATTATATTAACTAATATTAGCTTACTTTATTATTTCATTTTCTCAGTGGATGATACATTGATATATATGCGATATATGTTAATTGTGTTATTTTCTTTTGTTGCAAAAATATAATATATATGTGATATATATTATTGTGACATGATATGATTAATTGTTAAACATGTTTAAGGATGATTAATTGAGGTTAGGGTTTGATTAGGGTTAGTAGCTTCAAGTTCCTTCTAGAAGCTTTTTCTTTTGTCATTCTTAAGATCTTTATGGATGACACATTCATTTAACTTAACCAAACCCTAACCCTAGTTGTTTCTCTACACATTCTCATCCATTCATCCTTGACCATGGTTATATATAAATCATATGTTTTATATTTCTATTCATCACAAAAGGAAAAGATTAATCATTATCTTTTTGATTATCCATTATCTTCTTCTTCTCTCTTGAAGAAGCTCTCTTGAAAATCCTTAAGTGATGATAAAATATGAGAAAATGATATAAAAGGAAAGCAAAATCACTACTCTCTCATCCTCATCTCATCTAGCCCTTGGGATTAGGGTGTTCTTCTCTTTTGAGTGAGAAAGCTTGAGTCGAAGCAACTTCAAGGTAGATCATCGGAGATTTGGATTACGACAAGCTAGAATGGATCGTTCGAGTCGTGGAGCCTCTCATGAGTCCGGGAGATCGTGGATCGCGGCAAAGGGACTTCTACTCGGAGCTTGTGAAGTGAAGGAGCGGACTGCAAAGGTTGTAATCCCTCACACTTAGATAAAAGTTATCTTATTGCATGTTAAACCCTAATAATCTAGCAAAGATCCCGGCTTTGGGTTGTTCGGCACGTCTAAAATTTAATCCGGGCATGTTTGATGCCTTAAGAACCTTCACAAGAGTGCCTAGGAACCCTACAGCGAGAACCTGTATCCTGCAATTAACTAGCAAACACGGCTCAAGAGTATCTACGGATATGCAATGTGATAAAAATTGGGCGGTATGAAAATGCAAAAATCTGATATGAACAAATACCCCCAAACTTATCTTTTGCTCGTCCCGAGCAAAGCCCATTTATTCACAAAAAATTTCCTTACCTCACTTTCGCAGGGAACGCGATTGCACTAAGCATGTGCAACAAGCCGTTAAACCTCTAGGTGTCCCTAGTAGGAGTGTTGTCTCCTGAGGGTTTTCAGCGGATACTACCCACAAAATCCGGTCAAGTTGGTTTTGTAAAATAACTAAGCTTCAAACCCTAAAGTTTTGTTTTAGAAAATAACAATTCTATAATCCTAAGTCTAGACCATCGAACCTTTATTTTTCACACCTCGCTTCTTATTTAACTACAGATTTTATATGTCTTTACGTGCAGTGCAAGTAGTGTCGTTAAGTTCCAGAAGGATCGATTAAAGTCATCATGTCGCACACTAAAGCCCAGATAACAATTTTAAAAGGATCACATAAGTTTTATAAAGAGTTAAGCATTTTTCAAGTTTCGTTTTCCAGTAAGGTTTCAACTTCAGAATTTCTATCTTCCTTAACAGGAAACTAAGTCGTATTCTTCACTCCACCTTTTTCTTGTTTTCATTTCATACACACCTCTGTGAACGTGCAATAGTCTTTATCACAGAATAAAACCTTCATATCTCCGCTAAATTTTTTTATAAAAGCCTGTCTTTTATCAAGATTATTCTCACACAAAGAACCGTTAGGAATTTTAACTCGGAGAGAACACTTGCTGGACTTTATTTTAAACTGGACTTTCTAGGCTTCTTAGCGAGCTTTGGGCCAATGCACCCAAACCAGTTGGTTTTAGGGCATTAGGTGTAGAAACACCCCAGCGGACTTAATTACTCAAGTTACTTAGGTCCAAAAACAAAATACAGTTTGGCGTGAAAATCAGATGATTTAATACGAACGGAGATATAACCGGCAGTTCAATTATTTTTTTTTTTTGGATAAAAGACGTGTTTAGTGAGTTTGGTGTGTAATCATTCCAATCAAGTTTCAGATGGGTTATTTTTCAGACTTAGCTCCAATTATGGCATCAATAACATTCCTTCATATTCGCTTTACTTCATAAACTATTCTTGACATTACTTATTTCAGAACAAACCTATTTGATCCTCAGAAAATCATTTATCTGTTTAAAAGTTTAAACATGAAAGACTTGTCGTCTAATTCCCAAAATCTTACGACACGTGTAGTGTGATGTAAAGACGTATATCAGCTATAGTTAACTTCAAAGGATAGTTATCTTTCAGGTTTTCAAAATCCAAACATAAGATTTAGTTATTCCTATTTTTTCAAAAAAAAACCGTCGAATGTTGAATCAGAGTTCTTCCACAAGCTAACTTGACAAAAAACAAAGTTTTTATATTTTTAGAAAATTTTCAGATTTTTATGGATTTTATGGATTTAATATGCAGATGCAAAATATACATATGAATGCGAAGGTAAGAAATGCATACCGAGCGTACCCCCAAACTTAAACTGGACAGTGTCCTCACTGTCGTTGCATAAAGAGAGCAGCTGAAAGGTCAAAATTGTCGGTTAGCGATACACAAATTTTTATTTGTTTTTGTTTTTAAAGAAAAGAAAAAGAATATACACAAATATATACAAAAATGGTTTGTACATACCCCCAAACTTATTTGGAACAGTGTCCACTGTTCTTGGCTGGATAACCGAAGTTTGGAGGTAGGCAGAGGAAGATCATTCAGGGTAAACCGGCTCCTGTAAGAATAGGAGCTCCTCTGTTGGTTCGGCGCTAAGGTACGGTTTGCATCGGTGTCCATTTACTTTGAAAAGTGAACCGTCCTTTGGATTTTCCAAATCCACAGCGCCCTGCGGATGCACATTCCGCACAAAATACGGCCCTTTCCAGCGAGATCTGAGCTTTCCAGGATGGAAGTGAAGTCGGGTGTCGTAAAGCAGTACCTGTTGACCAGGTACGAAGGTTTTGCGCAAAAGGTGTTTATCGTGAAACACCTTCGTTCGATTCTTAACGACAACTGCGTTATCGTAAGCCTCATCCCTAAGCTCGCATAGTTCGTTCAGCTGCAGCTTCCGATGGCTGCCCGCATCCTCAAGAGACAGATTCAGCTCCTTTATCGCCCAAAATGCGCGATGCTCGATTTCGACAGGAAGGTGGCAGGCTTTTCCGTACACAAGCCGATAGGGAGACATGCCAAGGTCGGTCTTATAAGCGGTTCGAAATGCCCAAAGGGCATCAGTGAGTTTCAGCAACCAATCCTTACGGTTCTTGGAAACCGTCTTCTCCAGTATCTGCTTGATTTGCCGATTTGAAACTTCGGCCTGCCCGCAGGTTTGTGGGTGGTAGGGCCTAGAAAGCTTTTGATTAATGGAGTATTTCCGCATCAAGGCCTCGAAAGTCCTATTGCAGAAATGACTTCCATTGTCGCTAATGATCGCTCGGGGGTGCCCAAACCGGGAGAAAATGTTTTCTTTAAGGAACCTAACGACAACCTTGTTGTCGTTAGTCCGGTTGGGCACCGCCTCGACCCATTTAGAGACGTAATCAACAGCTAGAAGGATGTACAAGTTCCCAAAAGAGCTGGGAAACGGCCCCATGAAATCTATCCCCCAAACATCGAAAATCTCCACAACCAAGATCGGTTGGAGCGGCATCTCGTTCCTCCGGGATATTCGGCCCATGTGTTGGCACCGGGAGAAAGTCTTGCAATAGTCATGAGCATCTTTGAAAAGTTATGGCCAGTAGAAACCACATTGCAAGATCTTCTCAGCTGTCTTTCTGGGCCCAAAATGCCCGCCACACGCTTGATCGTGGCAAAATGACAGCACACTCTTGAATTCCTCATCAGGGACACACCGACGAATAATCTGGTCGGGACAGTACTTGAACAAGTAGGGTTCGTCCCAGTAAAAGTGTTTTACTTGGGATAAGAAGCGAAGTCTGTCCTGACTCGACCATTCAGTCTGTAGTAATCCCGTGGCCAAATAGTTCACAATATCTGCGAACCAGGGTTCGCACGATACTGTCAAGAGCTGTTCATCCGGGAAAACGTCGTTGATCGGAATTGGAAGCGAAGGCGAAGAAGGAAGTCGTGAGAGATGGTCGGCAACTACGTTTTCACATCCTCGTTTGTCCTTAATGACAAGGTCAAACTCTTGAAGCAAGAGGATCCAACGTATTAACCGAGATTTTGCATCTTTCTTCGCAAAAAGATGGCGCGGAGCTGAATGGTCTGTGTAGACAATGACTGGAGAGCCGATGAGGTAGGGCCTGAACTTTTCTAAAGCAAATACAACAGCCAAGAATTCCTTCTCAGTTGTTGTATAATTGAGTTGGGCGTCGTTCAGGGTTCGGCTCGCGTAATAGATTACGTGCAGCATCTTGTTGATGTGCTGTCCAAGGACAGCACCGATGGCAAAGTCGGATGCATCGCACATAATCTCGAATGGGTGCGTCCAGTCAGGTGAAGAAAGAACAGGAGCAGAAGTGAGTGAGCGTTTCAGTGACTCGAATGCAGTCACACAGCTCGAGTTGAAGTCGAAAGGCGTGTCCTTGGCCAGCAAAAGCGTCAAGGGCCTAGCAATCTTGCTAAAGTCCTTGATAAACCGTCTATAGAAACCGGCATGGCCAAGGAAGGCTCGGATATCTCTGACGCATCGGGGAGGAGGCAGATTGGAAATGACCTCAATCTTTGCTTTGTCAACCTCTATGCCATTTTGCGAGATGATATGTCCTAAGACAATACCTTCGCGTACCATGAAGTGGCATTTCTCCCAGTTCAAAGTGAGATTCTTGTCCTTACATCGGGTAAGGACAGCGTCAAGATGAAGCAAACACTCGTTGAAGGAATCACCGAAGATGGAGAAGTCATCCATGAAAATCTCCAGAAATTTTTCCACCATGTCCGAGAAAATTCCCATCATACACCGCTGGAAGGTAGCGGGCGCATTGCATAACCCAAAGGGCATACGACGATATGGAAACGTGCCGAAAGGACAAGTGAATGTGGTCTTGTCCTGGTCTTTTTCGGCGATGGGAATTTGATTATAGCCGGAGTAGCCATCAAGAAAACAGTAGTACTCGTGTCCGGCCAATTGTTCAAGCATTTGGTCAATGAAAGGTAGCGGAAAGTGGTCTTTCCGCGTTGCGGCGTTGAGTTTTCTGTAATCAATGCAAACTCGCCACCCAGTTTGGGTGCGAGTAGGGATTAACTCGTTCGCCTCGTTAGTGATGACCGTGATGCCCGACTTCTTGGGGACAACATGAATGGGGCTAACCCACTGGCTATCAGAGATAGGGTAAATGATACCACTATCTAGACATTTGACGATCTCCTTCTTCATAGCCTCCTTCATGACTGGATTAAGACGTCTTTGTGGATCCCGGGCTGGTTTGGCATCATCCATCAGATGAATGTGATGCTCAACGATCAGGGGACTAATCCCCTTGATGTCCGCCATGGACCAGCCAAAAGCTTGCCTGTTGCTGTACAAGACCGCGAGAAGGGCTTTCCCTTGCTCGAGAGCTAGAGAAGCCGAGATGATGACAGGGAGGGTCTCGTTCTCACCTAAGTAAGCATACTTAAGGTGAGACGGCAACGGCTTGAGTTCGAGCGTTGGAGGTGAAACGATGGAAGGCAAGACTGGTGCAAAGGTCTCGAACTCAAAGGACTCCAGCAAAAGTTCAAAATGAGTGTAGGCAACCGAGTTGGATGGTTCAGGTAACTCATCCTGCAATTGACTACCAAACACGGCTCAAGAGTATCTACGGATATGCAATGTGATAAAAATTGGGCGGTATGAAAATGCAAAAATCTGATATGAACATGACCTCTTGGACAAAAAGTTTGCGTCCGGGCAATGACTTCACTATAGCCGATTGCTTTTGCTTTGCACCGTGGTATTCAGTTGGAATATCCTGCACCTCATTCTACGGGGAAAGAGCCGAGATCCCTTCACCGGGAGTGACCTCTTTAGCGAAGGTTTTCGTCACTATATTTTTAAACGCTATCAGTTCCTTCAACGATATCAAGTTCTTTACGTTAAAGGTTTTCGCCAGAAACCATTCATAGCCCTCCGTCGTTTCATATGGGTGGTCAATAGTATTCAAGCTGTGTATGTTGGCCAAAGTCAAGGCACAGTGTTCGGTAGCTGTTGGTTATTCATATGCAGCATAGATAGATGCGTTGGTTTGGGACAGTCGTACTGCCATGTTGGCCAAAGTCAAGGGTATGTACGGGTGGGTTCAAATTAACCTGGAGAATGACGGGTAGAACTTGACATGTGACTTATGATATGTTGGCCAAAGTCAAGGTCATAAGAGCATGGGGCAGAAATCACATCGGGAGTTTCAAAAGTACTGAAACTTGCCAGATATGCGCATACCTTCTGGAGTGTGATAGCGTGAGCGGATTCCGTCAGGTTATCATGCGATGATAGTTGGATCCCGATTCCCACTGATGAGTTAGTTTACTCCTCGGGTGACCCCGACTAATTCTTCTTTCAGGTTTGGAGGAGAATTTGAGGTACAGTGGGAGGTTTCCTGATTAGATAAATTGGTAACCATTCTGATCTAGGTTAGAGTGCACGCTGAGTGTTTATTTTCTCTCTCTCTTTGGAAGCGACCATTGACCCGACCCTAAGACTATGACTCAGTGACCAAAATTGACCGAACCTTCTTAAACACTGGCTTTTTGGATTGTCAGAGTTGCAAACCTCATTGCCACTCCTACTTTTACCCTTTTCTCCAGGACACCCCGTATTACTACGAACGTCCACTTCCATTGGACTAAACTATCGTATGGTTAGATACGAACTCGAAGGAAGTTATTCGAGGATGGTTTCCGGTTCTGGAGAAAACGGATAGGATTATTCAGTTGTCTTTTCCTTTTACCTTCTCTCAGGTTACGAGTACTCCTTCGTTTAGGGATAGTACACCTATTACGCAAATTGGATAGTCTTCTTCCAAACCATAGGCAGGAGCCGACCGGTAGGGAATGAAAAAAACCAATTAGCCTAACGATGGTGTACAGAAGGTATTAAGTTAAGACAAAGCAAGGGATTAGTAAGAGGGCAAAGTAAATTGCGACTGCTATTCACGACCAAACCAAGTATCTCTTCGCCAATCCTAAATCACCTTTGTATTTCTCCAGGACACTCCGTATCACTACAAACATCCACAGTTTATTGGATACTCCATCGTATGGTTATATACGAACTCGAAAGGAACTTGTTCCATTTCGGGGATGGATTCTGGTTCAGGAGAAATAGGAATAAGATTTATTCGGTTGTCTTTTATCCTCACCTCCTCTCGCATTGCGAGTGCTCCTAGGATTAGGACAGTACACCCATTATGCTTATTGGATAGTCTACTTCCAAACCATAGGCTGGTGCCGAACGGTAGGGAAGGAAGAAAACCATTTGGCCTAAGGGGTGTGCAGAAGGTAATGACTAAAGACATATAAAGGGATTTGGGGAGGTGGCAAAGAATTATACGGTTATAGTTGTGAATCTGGATAATGGTAGAGGCATTACTAGGAATACCAGGATACCCCATCGAAACATTTCAATGTTTCAGTTTCACTGTGTAATGTTAAAAAAAAACTGATTTCCCGATTAGATACTTACTCCAGGGTATGTATTTACCAGGTATGATCCTCACATCTGTATGGTTTTACAGATGATGAGTGGGAGTAAATTATTGGGAATTGGGTGATCATCCTCATTATATCGGGATTCGTTGTAATCGGTGATATTTGAGAAAGTCACCTGGGTAGTTTGCCGGTCGGCAAATATTTGGTTTTGAATATCCGCTGTTATGCACCAATTTCAAATTGATATATCTGTACGTCTATTTTCATAGAGTGAAATATACCTTTCTGAAATTATGTCTACGACATTTACCTATATCAGTGGATGGTTAGGTAAGGAGCATTAAACATCGGTGCAATTCTTCTTAACCATAAGTACAGTTTTCAACCTACGACACACAGTGAATGAGTTATCAGACTCAAGGGACTTATACAGAGTATTGTCCAGGGTCCATCAGGACAAAGGGGTTGGTCCTCGTACTATATTCGGTTTACTTATGACTTCTCTAGTTTTTAGACAGGTGTTTCGTGGAAACACAGGGTCCGAATTTTGAGAAGTTATAGGTATTTGAATAGAGTAGAGAACCAGGTGTAGCAAGTATCGGGATTCTTCAAAGTGATCGAAGATGTAGATACTTGTGTATGGTATTCAGTTGATAGTAATGATTAAGAGAACTTGCCTCTCTTTCAGGTTACTCATAATTGGAAATGCTCCTAAGTTGTGTAACGCTGATCGGCCTCCTTCCATTTAGTTGACATGCACTGGAGACAGTTGCATGATTTGAATCTGGTTTAATTAAATCAGTGCCTCTGTTACTACATTGGATATAGAACAGTTCATATCTTAACGATGTTAAGGTACGGGGAGTTGTCCGGTTTATGCTTAAAACCAGACACTGGACAACTCAAGGCACGTTTCTGTAATGGCTGTTTGTGGGTTGACCCAGGCTATGACGAGGGTTGATTTTCTACCATCTGGAAGATCAATAGCGATATTGTTCTAGACTCGCCACAGTTTTAATAAAAATGGATTTTTTCAGAAAAACAGTAGTGGGAGTATGGTAGAACTGGAAGTGATTCCAGAACTGCAAACGATTACTGAAGATTTAATAAGGAACCTAAAGATTCAATCTGGTTTGACATTCCATTGGCCACTCCGCAGATAAGGTGGGTAACTTCAGGCATCCGAGAGGTACTACGGTAGCCTCAAGGACGGTGACAGGGAAGTTCTTGTTTACCCACAATTACCATTGCTGTTGTTCCAGGCTACGAGACCCGGCGGGAGGATGAGTATAGCGTCGTTCTAAACTAGTTTTAGAAGTGTACGTCTATATGACTCTGCTAGAGGGTTGTCGTAGTCAGTGGGAGCAGCGGAAGCATTGGTGGACAGGTATCTTATGTCTATTTATAGACTAAAGAAGATGTAGAGGAGATAGATCATCTATTTCTGACGTGACAGTCATGGGTTTGACTTCATCAGAATAGGGGATGGATCTGTTGAGAAGGTAGTAGGGTGTGATGTCATGGTATTTGGATGACATACACAGAATAGGAAAAGAAACTCCTATACTACAATCGGTTATGTTTTGGTCGTCACACAGTGGTTTCTCCACAAAGGAAATGGATTTTATGTCAGACATACTGCTTACTAGATCTATGGTTTTAGATCTAGATTTGGGTAGTCTCCCAATCTGGGTACTTAGACAGCATTCTAAGGGTATTTAGAATGGACGACTCCTGGCACGGTAGTGTACCTGCAGGCGATGGAGTCACCCTCTCTAAAGGTGTCTTATAGACTAAAGTAGAGAGGGATGTGCATGATTGGCAGATCACTTGCTTAGACAATTGAGTCAATCATAAGATATCAAGTACCACACCAGTTATTGTTCTTGCACTAGATGCAATAAGTTGACATTAATCCAATCCTGGAGAAACAGTCGGAAGCAGTTTTAGAACATAAGTGGATGTTCTAGGGATATGATAACGACAGCCTCATTCGGGAGACAATTATCATTCCAGGCTTCCAAGGTGACCTGGACGACAAGGAGGTTGTCAGAGTTATAGTTTTTCCTTCTGACGAGGGGCAGTATTTTGGACAGGTGGTCCAAGGCAATACTGAGGGAGGCATGGCGCAGGATACTGATTAAGTTCAGTTGACGATACAGTCTAAGAAGTTTGGATTTGGAGTTCATTTATGAACTAAGTCCCATCAGACATCCAGACACATTCTAAGACATGTATTGCTCATTTCGGGAGATGGTTTTCTCCGTGAACTTGAGATATAGAGAGACATGGAAAGAGACAACAAAGCGGATCCACTTACTAAGGCTATTCCTCGAACGCAATAGTTTCGCAAACGAGCTTTGTGAGACTGACTAGTAGAGGAGTTGGGTGTTCGGTATCACACGGGCTGTGAGTATGCGACATCGCAATAATTAGCCTTGAGTGCAAGTGGGAGATTGTTGGAGATAGTGCCCTCAGAGCCAATTATTAGGTCACAGGTACGTGATTGCAATGATTGATGGAGGACCTATCCCGGTAGGATAGTCTTACTCGAGATGATAGTATGCTATCTGGTTTACCTTTATCATCGTGTACTGCTTTAGGTGACCTGACAAGTCGCTATTACACGTTGATAGAGCCCCTAGGATTCTTGCTTGACCACCAGCAGTATGAGGGCGATCATATAAGTGGGAGCTGGGGTCTATAAGCATATCCTTAAATGGTCCCTAGTCGTGTGAGTTTCGAGACAGGGCATCGATACTCCAGAGTAGACTAGTGTATACAGTCGAGACCCCGACGAGGGGCGGTGGCCGGTCTCACAAGCCACTGGTGTCAGTTGGATCACCTAAGATGTATACAGGTGCTCATTGGGTTATGAGTACACCGGACAGGACTCGCCGGGAACATGCTAGTTGGTCATATACCAGACGTCAGATGGCAGTTCCCTGGTGACATGTGTACAGGTTAGTTCATCGACCTGGGGATCGTCATTTGTCTTGTGTGAGTTCCCACTGTACTTTGATTACTACCCTACCATGGCTCAAAGGAGTCATGCAAACAGGTTTTAGTTGGGTACAGTCCCGAGCCACATAGAGGCAGTGAGCGCATCTTCAGGGGTTCGTCTCTCCCGGTATTGGGGGTGAGGTCGCGCTGTGTCTAGGAGAGCCATTACACGAAGCCCTCGGCCGAGGCAAGGAGATTTACTGGTAGGTATTCCAGTAGTATCTCAGGGTGTTCTGGGCTACACTCCGACACGGCTTGTACCGCTTTTGGGGGTCTAACTTTTACCAACCCCCTAGGCCCGCCATGCGATACTCATAGATGAACGGACCGGACTGTACGGATATTGTCACTGACAGGCTCAGTAGGGTTGTCAGGCTGAGTTCGCTCACAGACGTCCCTTTTAGTCTATACCTGGTAGCCCGTTACGTATTGGCTTATACCTCTGACGTGCTAGTGGTTAAATCCACAACCAAGGTGTTAACGAGTCTTTGGAGTCCCCCACATTCAGTTACTCAGCTTTCGGGCAAAAAGTTGTAGAGGCCGTATGGAGATATGGCAAGGTCCGATCAGATACGTGCGGTATTGCACGGATCAGGATCGGACAGCTTGTACTACAGGCCGTATGGATATATGGCAGGGTTCGATCAGATACGTGCGGTATTGCACGGATCAGGATCGAACGGACCTACTAGCCGGCTTTGGTTTAAGCCGGATCCTAGTATAGTACAGTGTAGATTTTGTCTCTTTGCATTTGTATTTCAGTCGAAATACAGACGCGGGTGTGTATGCACAGTATCGGGGTTTTCTTGTAATTTATTACGGGACCAGTTTTCTGGAGTTGCCAGTTTGCTTTCCGTTTCGGCCAATTTCCTTTGTATCGTTCATTGGCCGAAGATTGGTGGAGGAGGGCTTATTTGCATTGTTGCAAATAAGTATTTGTGGAGGGGGTCTTTGCATATTGTTTTATCATGACATCTCTTCTTTGACCTTTTGACTTCATGATGGTTCATGATGGGTGGACTATACCTTGACTTTGTGTTGTTGATGGGAGATGATTTGGTTGTTGAGTGTTGGTGTTTCTTGGTAATCATGTTCCTTCATGATCACATTTGATTCCTCTCTCTCTCTTGCATGATATGAGTTTGGCTCCCATTTTTTTTGTCACTCTCTCATTCTCACCCTCCCCTCATTATCATGGCCGGCCACATATGTGTGGGGGCTGTCCATATTTTTGCAAGAGGGATTTTATCTCTTTTGGCATTGTAAAAATCCTATAGCTCCACAAATATTACATGTATCATCCCTCCACCAAAATGGCATCTCCATGAACCCCAAATGAGACTTGCTCACTAGATATTCTACAGCAAACCTTGGGCACGTCGACTAGCCATCTTCGTGCCCGAGTTGCCTCGGCATTGAGGTGGGAGCCCGTAAAAGAAGTAGGCGATGTGGTGCACTTCCGGCGACGAGGTGGAGACCGGAGCTTCCGCAGGAGATTGGGACGACGACGAGAAGACCGGAGGACTCGGATCTGTCGGTATATCTCTCTTCCCCATCTTGTAGTTAGCTAGGACTAATTAATGGTTCGATCCGGGTATTAGTGCGCGGCGGTTTGCCAGTTCAAGAAAAATTTAAAGTTTATCACCGCTTCCGCATTTAGCCGTCGGATTGACGGCCGGGGCACCGCCGTGCACTTACAAAGGATACGCGATGAATAATGAGATATTTGACTCATGCCCAGGTTTGGGATGCCGTACGATGGATTTATCGTACGAGATATAATTATGATGATTGATCCGCACTCTTGACTCGAGGATGTCATATTATATATATTGTATCGTATGTGATACTATTGAGGCGGGATCACCGACTACTAGATAGGGATATCGACTCAGACTTAGGTGGTTTTCCTTACCCTTTCGATTAGTCTGTTAGTTTAGACCTGTAGTTTACTTAGTAGATTTTAGACTATACTCGAGTCATACTTATTTCAAAACTAACGAATCGTGAGTATTTTAAAGACATGCCAAGGGATTCTACGGATATTTCAAAGGACGTACATTTTCTTAAAAACACCGTAGCCCTATTTTCTAAACACCACGATTCGTGTTATTTCAAATGACAAATGTATGACTCGTATGCATAATGTAGATTCCTTATTGTTACATTATTATTTATCCTGTATACTCATGTTGTTTATATCGCATCGCATTGCATGTTTAAATGTACTTTTATTGTTATTATGAAACCATGCTGTCAGGACACCAGCACCATTACCGATGATGCGTATGTCTACAAACACTTACTTGCCGATTCACACACATCATCATCGGTAATTGGCATGTCACATACACTTTATAGAATATTAGTTCATTGTTATCGCTTGTTAGCTGATAGTTCCGATATTTCATTATTGTGCTAGTTAGATGTTGCATTTATTACTGTGTTTTTTCATGTATATTTATATATTCATTGCCATGATATTAGGGGCCAGTCCGGATTGTCGTAGCCCAATTCACTGTTATATACCCTTTATTTTGAGATTTTGGATTTCCATGAGATTTACGGATTTGGAGAAACCGCAAGGATTTTATAAACTGATTATCATTTCTAAAGATAAAATTGCGGTTTTCTCATGTTATGATTTGAGATATGTCCACCATGAGTTTTTTCGGTTTTTGAGCGATATCATACACCCGATTCGAGGAGGAGGAGGAGGAACCGTCTGTGGGTGCATGGTGGACCCGGTGCGGTACCCCATGACAAGATGGTCGCAAATGATGGCATTGAGCCTGGCAGTGGAGAACTCCCGACCGGTGATTTTATTGTGACTAGATGTATATCTGGAGGATCCCGATCGGAGTATGGGCCAGTTGTATCGTAACCACCATTGTACTTTTATTATTTCAGTTGTATCTAGAAACTCCATCAACCCGACTTGTATATTTTATAACCTTAGAAGACCAGTTGTATATTCTTTCGACCTTAGAGTCGCGTGTTGTATTATTATGGGTTTTCTTGATGATATTGAGTTTCCTTTTGAGTTTTGATCCTCGCCCTTCGGCATTGTATATTATATTGCTTACGTGGTTGTGACCGCTAATTGGCGAAGTGCTAGCTCCCGCTTGGGGATACCTTTATATATTATTGATGTTGTACCCTTTTGGGGCCAGTATTTACAAAGGAAACTCTTCCGAAATTTTCGGAAAAGATATGATTTAAAAATGTTAACTACGACTTTTCAAAGTGATTATATGCAAACTTTAAACAAGTTTTCCTTATTTTTCTTCTTTTAAATGGTGTAGATTTCTGGGTTTTTGGCTTACTTGAATTAGATGGGGTCCTATATTCTTCATATGATTCAAGTGCCAGTCACGTGCTATTTCGGGTCATGACAGGTATCCCCATGCGGGAGCTAGCTCTTCGCCAATTGGCGAACACAACCACGCAATGCAATATAATGTACAACGCCGAAGGGCGAGGATCAAATCTCAAAAAGAAAACCAGAGGAAAACCATGATAATACAGCACGTGACTTTAAGTTCAAAAGAATATACATACTGGTCTTCTAAGTCTATCAAATAATACAAGTCTGGTTGATGGAGTTTACTAGATACAACTGAATATAAATACAGATACAACGATGGTCACGATAAAAGTGAACCCACCTACCAAAGCAATCACCCGGAAGGAAGCAGTGTGCCAGCAAAGCCGCCAAGGAAACCTATACGGCAAAACCTGCAAGAAACTGTGGCACAACGGAGGTGAGTTGCCAACTCGTGAGTAGAAAATATCACCGAGAAGAAATCGCATGTATGACTCTATCCTAGGTCATACAATAATATCTTGAAAATATAACCTGAAGAATCTAAATAATGACAAGGGTAAAAATCTATACATAAGTGTAATACCAAGTGCTCGTGTCAGTGCCTCAGGTAACAACATATCATATGTATGATGTATGAATGCATGAAAACATAATACATTTTGTATGAGAAAACTGTTTTCATATCTCGGTGAGATTTGTGTATAAAAACCCGAAGTATCATCAATGAAATCGACAGAGAATCCGTGTCCAGCATCGACACAAAACATATATCTGAATATCTCAATGTCTTAATATCTCGCGCTCCGGCAATCCGGACTGGCCCATATAACCAAATCTCAATATCTCGGTCTCCGGTAATCCAGACTGGCCCCTATATCATCAAATATCAAGACTACGTCGGTATCCTCCGGATATCCGCCGCGTCAAAAATAACCGGTCGGTAGTGCTCCCCTGCCGGGCTCAACGCCATCATTTACGACCATCTTGTCCCGGGATACCGCACCGGGTCCACCATGCACCCGCAGACGGTTCCTCCTCCTCCTCAAATCGGGTGTATGATACCCCTCAAGAGCCGAGAAAACTCATGGTGGACACCTCTCAAATCATATCATGAGAAAACCATAAATTTCTATTTTTAAAATGATAATGAGTTTATAAAATCCTTGCGGTTTCTCCAAATCCACAAATCTCATTGAAATCCAAAATCCCAATCTCAATAGTAAATAAACTGTGGATTACCAGCATAAAACCCCATAATATTGCATGACAATGAATATGTATACATGCACGGAGATCTATGTAAAGAATGCAATATCTAAACTAGCACAGTAATGATATATCGGAACTATAAGCTAACAAGCGATATCAGTGAAGTAATATTCTCTATGGTGTACGTGACATGAAAATTACCGATGATGATGTGTGTGAGCCGGCAAGCAGGTGTACGTGGAGCATACACATCATTGGTAATGGTGCTGGTGTCCTGACAGCATGGGATCATAATAATTAATGAACCCACGCAATCCAATATAATATACAACGCCGAAGGGCGAGGATCAAATCTCAGAAAGAAAACCAGAGGAAAACCATGATAATACAGCGCGCGACTTTAAGGTCAAAAGAATATACATACTGGTCTTCTAAGTCTATCAAATAATACAAGTCTGGTTGATGGAGTTTACTAGATACAACTGAATATAAATACAGATACAACGATGGTCACGATACAAGTGAACCCACCTACTAAAACAATCACCCGGAAGGAAGCAGTGTGCCAGCAAAGCCGCCAAGAAAACCTATACGGCAAAACCTGCAAGAAACTGTGGCACAACGGAGATGAGTTGCCAACTCGTTAGTAGAAAATATCACCGAGAAGAAATCGCATGTATAACTCTATCCTAGGTCATACAATAATATCTTGAAAATATAACCTGAAGCATCTAAATAATGACAAGGGTAAACATCTATACATAAGTGTAATACCAAGTGCTCGTGTCAGTGCCTCAGGTAACAACATATCATATGTATGATGTATGAATGCATGAAAACAGAATACATTTTGTATGAGAAAACTGTTTTCATATCTCGGTGAGATTTGTGTATAAAAACCCGAAGTATCATCATTGAAATCGACAGAGAATCCGTGTCCAGTATCGACACAAAACATATATCTGAATATCTCAATGTCTTAATATCTCGAGCTCCGACAATCCGG
Organism: Agapanthus africanus; assembly: GCA_030015575.1. Lineage (NCBI taxonomy): Eukaryota > Viridiplantae > Streptophyta > Magnoliopsida > Asparagales > Amaryllidaceae > Agapanthus > Agapanthus africanus. Next base: position 217,147,064 of record JASDDO010000008.1, read on the forward strand.
ACTGGCCCATATAACCAAATCTCAATATCTCGGTCTCCGGCAATCCAGACTGGCCCCTATATCATCAAATATCTAGACTACGTCGGTATCCTCCGGATATCTGCCGCGTCAAAAATAACCGGTCGGTAGTGCTCCCCTGCCGGGCTCAACGCCATCATCTACGACTATCTTGCCCCGGGATACCGCACCGGGTCTACCATGCACCCGCAAACGGCTCCTCCTCCTCCTCGAATCGGGTGTATGATACCGCTCAAGAGCCGAGAAAACTCATGGTGGACACCTCTCAAATCATATCATGAGAAAACCGTAAATTTCTATCTTTAAAATGATAATGAGTTTATAAAATCCTTGCGGTTTCTCCAAATCCAGAAATCTCATGGAAATCCAAAATCCCAATCTCAATAGTAAATAAACAGTGAATTACCGGCATAAAACCCCATAATATTGCATGACAATGAATATGTATACATGCACGGGTATCTATGTAAAGAATGCAATATCTAAACTAGCACAGTAATGATATATCGGAACTATCAGCTAACAAGCGATATCAATGAAGTAATATTCTTTAAGGTGTACGTGACATGAAAATTACAGATGATGATGTGTGTGAGCCGGCAAGCAGGTGTACCTGGAGCATAAGCATCATTGGTAATGGTGCTGGTGTCCTGACAGCATGGGTTCATAATAATTAATGACACCACTATTAAGCATGCAATGCGATGCGAACAGCAAGAATATACGGAAAATGAATAGTAAACGCAACATATAAGAATATACATTTATAAGTACGAGTCATACAATTTAGGTATTTGAAATAGCATGAATCGTGGTTTGTTTTGATAATAGGGGCTACGGTGCTTTTTATGAAAAGGTACGTCCTTTGGAAAATCCGTAGTATCCCTTGGCCTGTCTTTAAAATACTCACGATTTGTTAGTTTGAAAATAAGTATGACTCGAGCCCAATCTAACATCTACCTGATAACTTCATGACTAAACTAACAGACTGATCGAAAGGGTAAGGAAATCTACCTAAAGTCCGAGTCGATATATCTAGTTGTCGGTGATCCCGCCTCAATAGCGTCACGTACGATAAAATACATTATACAACATCGTTGAGTCGAGAGTGCGGATCAATCATCATATTTATACATCGTACGGTAAAATCCATCATACGGCATCCCAAAATCGGGGTACGGGTCAATATCACATATACATCATTATTCAACTAGTATCATTATCATCATATCATGAACTAAAGGTACTGATCTAAAGTCTAGTATATTCCGATACCATCAAACATATATATATTCGTGTGTGTATGAAAACACATCGCCCAATGATCCGCTATAATATCATGTCGTGACTCATCACACGACCCAAATCACATCACCGATCTCACGGCATCATGCACAATCACATCGACTCATCTCTAAGTATCATATACTATCCTCATCATATGTGTATGCGTGTGTGTGTATATGTATATATATATATATATATATATATATATATAGCAACACATCCACATACATACATACATACATATATACATATATCATATATCATATACACCAAAACATAACCCGTGTGTGCATGTATGTGTGTATACCTTATTTTACGGTTTCGCAACTAGAGAAACAAACTAAAAACGCTATCTTCTGAATACGCTAAACTAACCCTTGATTTCCTAAGCCGTTCTTGCTATTTATCCACGTACCACAATACACACACACATATATAACATATCATATGTTACACTACGAACTGCGGGGATGCTATACGCCATCCACCCGACTTCCCCCGTAGATATATATATCTACTCATCTTGATCCTTGCTTGCCGTAGTCAATGTCGCCATGCTCGTCCTTATCATCCGAAGTCCACGTAAGGGTACCTACATGTATACACACTGCATTATAAACAGAAATCACGCACGAAAACCAAAACAGCACACAAATCGCACATAGGTTAAAACCTATGGTCTACTCATGCAAATCAACCAAACGACTCCCGATATCGACGTAAAAACGTCAAGTGACCGATACAAAACACAAATATCAAAACTTCATGTCATGAAAAGTCACAAAACAAAACAGCAACCCTAAAAAAATGGTTCCAGATTTGGTTTAAGGTAAAATGGGGATAAACAAACAATGCAATGGGGTTGTATATGTGGTAAATGAGCTATAGAACCTTCCAACACCAATACCCAAAATTCGCCTGATGACATTAGCCTAAAAACCGGTGAGCTCGGCCAAAGTAGGGAGTTAGGGTTTCGTATTCTCAGGGTGGCCTCCTTGTGTCCAATCTAGGTTAATGGAGTTGCTTGTTTTCCTAGTAAATGTTCCAGGTCATCCCAGATTTCCTGTAGGCACTAATTATACACAAAACCGACATTGCAACATCTAAATCCAATTTTTAAGGTTTAGGCTCTGGTTTAACACTAAGGGGGAAGGGGTTCTAGTCACTAATTACACCTCAATTGCACCATCTCATTTCAAAACAAACCCTAATCTCAACTTGGAATTTTCCAATTTCACTAAACCTCATTTAAATAATTTTTAACTAAAATAGAAGCTAGAGGAACTTGATCACTACACTAATGGTGAAACAATTACCTCATTTGGCAACTGAAGAATTTTCTTGATTTGCTCAAAGTCTTCAAAATCCCCACTTGATCACACCATGGTCTTTGTAGCAAGGTTGTGCACATTTTTTATGAAGGGATATAAGGTTTTAGAGATGGATTTGAGGTTGTTTTGAGGAGGTAAAGGAGGAGGAGAGAGAGGGCAGCCAAGTGAAGGAAGATGAGAGAAATGAAGAAGAAACACAAGTGATGAAACAATGGGAGCCATGGTCAAAGACCCCTCACCTCTCTCTCACTTTTCTCTCTCTTGCCCATACCCCTCACCATGCCACAATTATTTATTCCATTTTCCTTTTTCTTTTCTTTTATTTATCTATTCAATTAAAACTCATTTTAAAAAAAACAAAAGCCATTCTATAAAAGAATGAATCATGGTAAAATAAAATGTAACAAGTGTATAACATGACATGGTGCATGTCACATGCACAAAACACCATCAATATATGATTAATGAACATTAATCAAGTTTAGAAATAAACTTGTATATAATTGATTGTATAAAATTTATAAAATGTATAAATCATATAACATTCTTTCAAAAATCAATATTCATTTTAATTTTCCGATATTTTCCAAACTATCGGTATATAAATATACCATATCATTAAAACAAATCTCCACACATTAAAATATTCATAATATTTATTATTTAATTAAATAAATTCCCAAAAATAATATTTTAGTTTTCTGAAATGTTACAATGACATTCTCTTAATAGGAAATGACATTCCAATGCTACAGTCAGTCAAAGGATTCTTGTCACAGAGGTTCTCCTTGAAGGATCTGGGTGATGCCTCCTACATTCTGGGGATCCAGATATATCGTGATAGATCTAATTGGATAGTTGTGTAAGTCCACGGTAGCGCCCCGGCCGTCTAACAGATGCTAATATGCGGGACAAAACTTTTACGACTGGCGCTATCGCGTACTATAACCCGGATCTGCCATTAAAGCTAAATTAACAAATTGTAAAGAGGGTAGAATTGTTATACCAAATGATCTGAGTCCTTCGGTCTTCAACCATCATCCCATGCAATGTTGCGGCGGCTTCGATCTTCTGAAACTTCAGTCTCGTCGTCCAGGTGGCACCACGTCGACGGATCTTTAAACGGGCTCCCGCCTCTGAACCGAGGCAACTCGATCGTCAAGTTTGCCAAAAAAGACGACCAAGATGAAGTAAAGAATGAGTAGAACACTTTGTCTCATTACGTCCAAGGCTATGGACGAACGGTTAAAAGAAGTTTCCATTTGGAATCGGGTGAATGGAAATTGAACTATATGAAATTTCCATACACTAAAGTATCATAATCTTTTGCAAAATGAATCAATCATCAACCCCCACTAATAAGGCCGGCCATATAAAGGAGAGAAGGGAGGTGAGTGTAAGAGTTGAATGGTGACCATAACAATATCATACTTATCATCACAATTAAAGAAAGAATGAATCATCAACTAACATTAAATGCAACCAATGAACATAAACCTAGTCACCGTAATAACTCATCACACCATTAAAGCTCACAAATGATTCATGAATCTAGTCACTATTTCTAGAATCTTCTAGAACTATGACTCACCAAATGAAGAAAAGATAAATCCATCTTTAACCGAATGTTAAAAGACAGGTGATAGAAAACAGGAAACTGGCAACATCCAAAATCGATCCCGAAACGAATTTCAGGATAACCCCATAACGGTATAAACATACCCGCATTTGTATTACGACCGAATACAAATGCAACTGAGACAAAGATATTACATCTACACAGTATAATACTCGGATCCGTCTTAAACCAAAGCCTACCAGTATTATCTGCCCGAAAAATGACACGTGCGAAAACGCACGTGCATTTTCCGAACCCTGCCATAAAACCATACGACATCTACAAGGTTTCGCCCGAACTTGGGAAAGTGTCTGTGGAGGACTCTAATGACTCATCAATACACTGGCACTGGGTATAACCACAAGCACGTCAGAGGTACTAGCTGTACGTAACGGTTTGCCTATGTATTGAAGGAAGGGCAGCTGACGAGCGAACTCATCCAGAAACCCTACTGAGCCTGACAGTGACAATATCCGTACAGTCCGGAACATTCGTCTATGAGTATCGCATATACAGCCTAGGGGGCCGGTAAACGTCAGACCCCCAATAGTAGTATAAGTCGTGTCAGAGAGCATCCAAGAACACCCTGAGATACTACTGGTATACCTACCAGTAAATCTCTATTAGCCTGGCCAGGAATTTCGTGTAATGGCTCTCCTAAACACAGCGCGATCTCACCCTCAATACCGGGAGAGACAAATCCCCGAAGATCCGCTCACTTGCCTCCAATGTGGCTCGGGACTGTACCCAAAATATACCTGTTTGCACGACTCCTTTGACCCGTGGTAGGGTATAAATCAAAGTACAGTGGGAACTCACACGAGACAAATGACGACCTCAGGTTGATGAACTAACCTGTATACATGTCACCAGGGAACTGCTATCTGACGATATGTATAATATCAACTAGCATGTTCCCGGCGAGTCCTGTTCGGTGTACTCATAACCTAATGAGCACCTGTATACATCTTAGGTGATCCAACTGACACCAGTGGCTTGTGAGACCGGCCACCGCCCCTCGTCGAGGTCTCGACTGTATACACTAGTCTACTCTGGAGTATCGATGCCCTGTCTCGAAACTACCACGACAAAGGACACTTTAAGGACGTGCTTATAGACCCCGGCTCCCACATATATGATCGCCATCATACTGCCGGTAGTCAAGCAAGACTCCTATGGGCTCTATCATGATGATAAAGACAAACCAGATAGCATACTATCATCTCGAGTAAGACTGTTTTATTGGTATAGGTCCTCCCTCAATCATTGCAATCACGTACCTGCGATCCAATAATTGACTTAGAGGGCACTATATCCAACAATCTCCCACTTGCACTTAAGGCTAATTATTGCGATGTCGTGTACTCACAGCTCGTGTGATACAGAGCATCCAACTCCTCTACTAATCAGTTTCACAAAGCTTTTTTGTAAAACTCTTGTGTTCGAGAAATAGCCTCAGTAAGTGGATCCCCTTCGGTGTTTCTTTCTGTATCTCTATATCTCAACTTCGCGGAGAAAACCACCTCCTGAATTGAGTAATACCTATCTAAGAATATGTTTGGATATTTGATAGGACCTAGTTCATAAATGAACTACAATTCCAAACTACTTAGACTGTATTAATAACTGAACTTAATCAGTATCCAGCACCATGCCTCCCACAGTATCTTCTTGGACCGCCTGTCTATAATACTGTCCCTCGTTAGAGGGAAAACTGTAACTCTGACAATCACTCTGTCATCCAGGTCACCTTGGAAGCCTGGAATGATAACCGTCTCCTAAAGGAGGCTGCCATCATCAAATCCGTAGAACATTCACTTATGTTCTAAAACATCTTCCTTATGTTTCTACAGGATTGGATTAATATAAACTTATCCCATCTAGTGCAAAAAAACATATGGTGTTGTACTTGACATCTCACGATTGACTCAATTGCCTAAGCAAGTGATCTGCCAATCATGAACGTCCCTCTCCCCTTTAGTCTGTAAGACACCTTCAGAGAGGGTGACTCCATTACCTGCAGGTACACCACCATATCAGGAGTCATTTATTCTAAAATACTATTAGAATACTGTCAAAGTACCCATATTGGGAAACTATACAAATCTAGATCTAAAACCATAGATCTTGTATCCAGAATGTCAGATATTACATCCATGTCCTTTGTGGAGAAACAACTGTGTGACGACCTCAGTACAACCGATCGTAGTATAGGAATTTTACTTCTTACTCTATGTATGCCATCCAAATACCAGGACATCACACCCTACTACCTTCTTAACAGATCCATCCCCTATTCTGATGAAGTCAAAAACATGACTGTCACATCAAAAATAGATGATCTATCTCCGCTATTCGGCTCAAGTCTATAAATAGACACTACCTACTTGGCCACTATGCTTCCGCTGCTCCCACTGACTATGACAACCCTCTGGCAGAATAATATATACGTACATTTCTAAAACTAGTTGAGAATGACGCTATACATATCCTCCTGCCGGGTCTCATAGTCTGGAACAACAGTAGTGTCAAGTCTGGGTAAACCAGAATCTCCCTGTCACCGTCCTTGAGGTTACCTGAGTACCTCTCGGATGTCTGAGGTTACCCACCATGTTTGCGGAGTGGCTATTGGAATGTCAAACCTGATTGAATATATAGGTCCTATTAAATTTTCCGTAATCGTTTGCGGTTCTGGAATCACTTCCAGTTCTACCATACTCCCACTACTGTTTTCTGAAAAAATCCATTTTATTAAAACTGTGGCGAGTCAAGAACAATATCACTATTGATCTCCCAGATGGTAGAAAATCAACCCTCGTCAAAGCTAGGGTCAACCCACAAACTGCCATTACAGAAACGTACCTTGAGTTATCCAGTGTCTGGTTTTAAGCATAAGCTGGACAACTCCCCGTACCTTAACATCGTTAAGATATTAACCATTCTATATCAAATATAGAAACTTTGGCACTTATTTAATTGGAACTATATTCAAATCATGCAGCTATCTCCAGTGCATATCAACTTAATGGAAAGAGGCTAATCAGCATTTACTCAACTTAGGCATCCATCCAATTATGAGTAAACTGAAAGAGAAACACGTTTCTCAAAACCATCACTATCATCTAAATACCAATCACAAGAATCTACATCTTCGATCTCTTTGAAGAATCCCGATACTTGTGATACCTGGTTCTCTACTTTATTCTTATACCCACAACTTCTCAAAAATTAGACATTGTATTTCTACGAAACACTTGTCTAAAAACTAGAGAAGTTACAAGTAAAAAAAATATAGTACGAGGACCAACCCCTTTATCCTGATGGACACTGAACAACATACAATACTCTGTATAAGTCCGCTGAGTTGAATAACTCATAACCTGTGTATCGTAGGTTGAAAACTGTGCCCAGGCGATTTCCTCAAATATCACCAATTACAACGAATTCTGATATAATGAGGATGATCACCTAATTCCCAATAACTTGCTCCCACTCAACATCTGTAAAACCATACAGATGTGAGAATCATACCTGGTAAATACATACCCTGGAGTAAGTATCTAGTCGGAAAATCAGTTTTCAATTAACAATGCACAGTGAATATGAAACATAAGTATGTTTCATAGGGGTTTCCTGGTATTCCTAGTAATGCCTCTTCCATAATCCAAATCATGACTTTAACCGTATATTTTCCTGCCATCTTTCCAATTCCCTTTATTTGTCTTTAGTCGTTACCTTCTGTACACCATCATTAGGCTAAATGGTTTTCTTTCTTCCCTACCGTTCGGCACCAGCCTATGGTTTGGAAGAAGAATATCCAGTAAGCATAATAGGTGTACCCTCCTAAAACTAGGAGTACTCGCAACTTGAGAGAAGGTGATGATAAAAGACAACTGAATAAACCTTATTCTTATTTCTCCTGAACCAGAATCCATCCTCGAAAAATATCCTTCGAGTTCGTATATAACCATACGATGGATTTATCCAATAGAATTGGATGTTCGTAGTGATACGGGTTGTTCTGGAGAAATGAAAGGTGAAGTAGGAGTGGCGATGAAATACGTGGTTTGGTCGTGAATGTAAATAGTCACAATTTACTTTACCCTCTTTCTTAATTCCTTTATCTTGTCTTTACATATTACCTTCTGCACACCCTACTTAGGCTAATTGGTTTTCATCATTCCCTACCTTTTGGCACCTGCCTATGGTTTGGAAGAAGACTATCCAATAGGCGTAATAGGTGTACTCTCCTAAAGCAAGGAGCCCTCGCAACCTGAGAGAAGGTGATAATAAAAGACAACTGAATAAAACAATTCTATTTCTCCTGAACCTGGATCCATCCTCGAAGAATTCCCTTCGAGTTCGTATATAACCATACGATGGATCTATCCAATGGAAGTGGATGTCCGTAGTAATACGGGGTGTTCTGAGAAATATAAAGGGTAAAAGAAAGAGCGACAATGACTTATGCAACTTTAGACAATTCAAAAGCTAGTATATTAAGAAGGTTCGGTCAATTTTGGTCACTGAGTTATAGTCAAGGGTCGGTCAAAGGTCGCTGCCAAAGAGAGAGAGAAAAGAAACACTCTGCGTGCACTCTAACCTTGATCAGAATGGTTATTATTTTATCTAATTAGGAAACCTCCCACTGTTATCTCAAATTCTCCTCCAAACCTGAAAGAAGAATTAGTCGGGGTCACCCGAAGAGTAAACCAACTCATAAGTGAGAATCGGGATCCAACTATCATCGTATGATAACTTGATGGAAGCCACTCAAGTTAACACACTCCAGAAGGTATGCGCAAGTCTGTCAAGTTTCTTGTATGTTTGAAACTCCCGATGTAATTTTTATCCCATGCTCTTATGACCTTGACGTAGGCCAACAAATCATAAGCAACATGTCAAGTTCTACCCGTCTTTGTCTTGATTAATTTAAGTCATCGTACATGCCCTTGACGTAGGCCAACAAGGCTGTACGTCGGACTTAAACTAATGCAACAAATGAATACCCAGTAGCTACCAAACACTACGCCTTGACGTAGGCCAACAAACATAGCTTGAATACTACTGACCATCCATAAGAAACGACGGAGGATTACGTCTGGTTTTTAGCGAAAAACCTTTAACGTAATGAACCTGATCTCGTTGAAGGAAACTGATAGCTTTTTATAAAAAAATATAGTGGCGAAAAACCTTTTGCTAAAGAGGTTACTCCCGGTGAAGGGATCTTGGCTCTTTCCTCGTGGAATGAGGTGCAGGATATTCTAACTGAATACCGCGATACAAAGCAACTTGTAATCGACTATATTGAAGTTATTACCCTGACGCAAACTTCTGCCTAAGGGGTCACTCCCGGTGAGGGGATCTCGGCCCTTGCCTCGTCGAATGAGGTGCAGGATATTCTAACTGAATACCGCTATGCAAGATAAAAGGAAAACGTCTTTGTAATAACTCCTATTTAAAATTTGTTCCAACAACATCAAATATAGGTTTGTTTTATCCTTGCATTGATAAGAATCAATGCAGTCCCATCAATCAATCAAACCAGAAAAGAACGAAAATAAAATGTACGCATATGCCATCCACATTCGTCACTGGGTCCCGTCATCACCCGTTAGGTTACTTAACTAACGACAGAGCGGGGACTGGACCAGCGCGGGTGTAAAACATATACAACATCTAATAGTATATATACCAATATACAATAATCGCTCCAGGCTTGAAAATATGCAACATTACAGAAAAGTAATAAGCATCACAGAACAATACAGATAATCTGGGATCCCCGGGTTTCACAGAGCCGCTGCTGAAACCCGACGTTCCCCTGGTCGTGTGGATAGCCTGTGCAATGAAACCTAGACCCCTACGGGTGCGGCAAGTTTCCCGCCAAAACCTGAAGCGAGGTAGTCCCCACAACATAGTGAAAGGAACACCTGGCACTTCACGGAATCCGGTAAACTGAGCACCCTCCTTGGGTCAACCTGTACCCCTTACGAGTCCGGCAAATAGTCTGCCAATACTAGAGTGAGGTCCCTTTGCCTCTCAAAGCCATGAGATACGGACCCGTTGCCTTCCAGAACCCGGCTATCTGTGAACTCCTTCGCGGGATAAACCTAGTACAGAAATAAAAATATGTACAACGGGTACATCGACCTCACCCCGGTCGTGCCCCAAAAGAATAATATACAACAGGCAGTGACGGCAGTCCACAAGTCGGACGCTCGCCCCGCAATATCAAATGTACAAATAAATCCAAACAGCGCTATCATTGCACCCTTCTATCCACCACGACAAATCTGCAATATTACAGCACAACACAGAACATCAACGCGAATGTCAAGTTCGCAAACCCGTCTAAAAGAACTATAGCAATCAGACACGGTTTGCCGATCAAATGACATTCCCGGTCGGAGATATAAAGTAAGTACTGAAAAATAACACGTTTAAATTTCGATCGACAATATTTCCCAAAGTAGACCCCACAAATATCTGCTGTACAGTTACGAAAAATGGGCCCAAAAGAAATATTCCAAAACCTACAATTTCCAGTCTAGAAGCCCCTGTACAATTTTGGTTCACTGTTCTAACTAAACGGCCGCGGATGCGCGGTCAAACCCTAGGTTTGACTGTGGATCCACGGCTGTTATATTGGATCATATCACGCCCCGCTTCCCAGAGTACGCTAAAATGGGCACGTGACATAGCCAGCCATGCTACCTGTGGGTAGGAAGCATCCATCCACAGTCACATTACGGCTGTAGAGATATCAAGAACAAAATAAAATTTTCTAAAACATGTCCATAATCGAAGATAAATCATGAGTCAAGAATAATAAAATGCGAAAGCGAAAGATCCAATACAAAAATAACTGGAATGTATGTCCCATAATGCGGGCTCACATCAGGAATAAAATGCAGGAAAAAAAACTAACTAATACTGACACCTCACAGCTCAGCCTGCTGGCTGAAGTACTCTTGCTCGGACAGCAACAATGGTACGGAATCTGGGCCATGCAAAACCCAGACGTCAGCGCGTCATGTCATCAAGTAATAAAATATAAACAGGGTAATAGGCAATGCAATATAAACATGAATAAAGCAAGGGTAATAATAATACAAGTCAGAGCAGTGCATGGTAGTGTGCAGTGGGTAAACTAAACTGTTCTATCAGGTTCTAAAGTCTTTGAAATCAAATTGATGAATCGTCGATGTAACTCAATAATATCCCATGCATACCCAGGACCACGGCCCCAAGATTCTCGGGCTGAAACCGAGACATGCCGCTAGGCACCAAACAGGAATGTGTACAGATGAATGATTGTCAGCATAATCATTCCAAGGCTAGCATAGCCTAAAACTGATCAGAATAAGTAGCGAACTGTTGAGTTACAAGTCAGGTTTCACCTTTGATTTCTCCATACCCCCAAGTTATATGTATAAGTCAAGTCAGGTATCCCGAAATCAAGAACTAATACCAATACAGGATCAGGTAAACAGGTTTGCCTGGATAGACAACAGGAACGGTCCATGAGGACTACATGTCAGGTTTGTTGTCATTAGACACAAGATCAGGTAACGGGTCAGGTCATGGTACATCAGGTCTAGTCAAGCAGTAAACGGTACCATGTCGGGTAAAGAAATATGTATGTATCAAGTCAGGTCAAGATGTAAACAATATCATGGGTGTGCTCATACTCAGTCACATAATCAAGCATGATTATCAACAGCATGATTTAAGCAATGAATTAAGCAATAGGCAGATACATTCAATTAACAGTACAGTTATCAGTTGTGTCACAGAGATGATTTCAACATTATAAGAATGCAGTAAGAAAATTATAGCCATTTAATCATGTTAACAAGTTTAAGACTTCATGGATGCAATGATATATATCTATAAGTTCTATGGATGAAATCACAGTTTAAGCAGGTTAAATGTACACGAGTGTCCGAATGAAGTAAAACGATAAATAAAGTACCATAGGCTACGTCATTAGTGAAAATGTAATTAAAACATGTAACTGTGGTTAATAGGTTCCATACAGTAATTGCGAATAGTAGGTTTCACGTTTGGAAGTTAAAATGACATATGACAATATTGACATGAAAAAATGGGAAATTATAATACTAAAGTTAAATAGCAGGTTTAGGGTGACATTAATGAATATGTAAATATTATTTAGCATGTAGCAAGGGGTACTTGCCTCGACGGGTCGCGAATCGGGAAAACGGAACGTAAAACGTCGGCGGGGAAACTCGCGACCGGCGCACGGTTCACGGAATGAACCCAAACGACGGACACTGAAGCCACACGGGTCGGGGTACCACGCTGGAACGTCGGGACCTGTCGCCAGCACGGCCGGATTCCGACGAAATAAAAACAGTGAACAAACCATACTAAAAAGAATGAATGAAAGATAGAGAGTAATGAAGAAGAGAGGAGAGGAGAGGGTGCTCACTCAGATCTATCGAGGGGTGGTGATCGCCGACCACGTCGGCGGAGCTCTGGTGACTTGCCTGCATAGAATCACGGCCAATCAAGAACGGGGAACAGAACGGGAAAAGGAAGAACAAGGAAAGAAGGAGAGGAGGGAATGGTAGGCTTACTGGGTGTGCACGAAGGCCGGGGACACAGGGATGAGGTCACCGGCGGTGACTCCCGGCGGCGCAGACATGTGCAGTAGTGTGGAGGTGGCCGCGGTGCTGGTGCAGGGCCACGGGAAGTTGATGAAGGAGGGAGAAGAGATGGATGTGGAGGAGACGAGGTCGTGAAGGCGAGGAGTCCGGTGGTATTGGCGTCGGCGTTGGGCTGCGGCGGCGAGGGGCAAGGCGGCGGTAGGGTTGCGCGACGTGGGTTCTGTTAGAGGAAAGAAAAGAAAGAAGAAGGAATTATATAAGGGGAGAGAGAGAGAGAAGGGGAGAGAGAGAGAGAGTTAGCGAGAGGAGAGAGATAGAGATAGATGAGAGAGATCGAGATGAGAGAGAGATACGGGGAGAGAGAATTTTGGATTTTAGTGAAGAGAAGAGAGAGAAAGAGAGAGAGGGAGAAAGGGAGAGAGATAGAGTCGGGGAGAGAGAGAGATACGGAGAGTGGGGCCCGTGGGATTAAGAGGGAGGTGATTGGTTGGAGAGGGATTAAAGGTTAGGAAAATTTAAATAAAAGATTTAGAATTATTTTTAAGGAAACGAAAAAATATTCTGAGGGTTAAAGAAAATATAGTATATGGTTAAGAATATTTAGACGGTTTAAAATATTAGAAATTTGGGATTTTGGCGCAAAGTAAAATATTTTCAAATTGCGCCCGGGTCGGGTCCAAAAATTTGAAATTGAAATAGGTAAATTTTAAGCGGGATCCAAAATTTAAAATGAAGTATTTTGCAATCAAAAAGCATACCCCCAAAACGGACACACGTACGCGCTCGTAGCCATCCAAACTCTCCCGTTTCACTGAACGGGACGAGAACACGCTGCACGGACGCTAAAACGGGTCTAGGGGTGTCAAGCATGCCATGATGGATATTTTTAATTTTATTTTATATGTCTTAAATTGTTATATGCAGAAATGAACTGACGGGGTAAAATTACAATAAGTAACAATCAAGCAAGATAAATGAAATAAGTGCCACACTACATTCAAACGGTAACTGAAATTAGTAGCATTGGGCTCGGGTGTTACATTATACCAAACTACAAAAAGAATTTCGTCCTCGATATTCCAAGAATACAAAGATAGATAACTACAAGAAAAGGTGGGGAAACTTCTGCCGGATTTTATCTTCTCGTTCCCAAGTGGACTCTCCCTGCAAGCGATTTCCCCAAGAAACAAGCACAAGAGGGATACCTTGCTATTAAGAACCTTTTCCCTTCGATCCACGATTTCAATCGGTCGCTCTTCAAAAGTCAAGTCTTCTCGTACCGTCAGCTCAGAAAGATCCAATACATGCGTTTCATCATGAACATACCTTCGGAGTTGAGATACGTGAAACACATCGTACACATTCTCTAAGGACTGTGGTAACGCCAAACGATACGCTACCTCACCAACATGCTCCAAGATCTCAAAGGGTCCAACGAATCGAGGGCTAAGCTTTCCTCGACTTGCAAAATGAATCACCCCTCTAGTTGGTGAAATCTTCAAGAATACCAAATCACCCACGACGAACTCTAGGGGTCTTCTCGACGTATATGCCCAACTCTTCTGTCTGTCTTGTGCTGCCTTCATATGATTTCTGATAGTGTTAACCTTCTCAACTGTCTGCACAACCAAATCTGGTCCCAACAATCTTTGTTCACCGACATCGTCCCAACAAACAAGTGAACGGCATTTGCGACCATACAAAGCTTCAAATGGAGCCATCTGAATAGTTGCCTGAAAACTGTTGTTGTAAGAAAACTCCACCAAATGTAGATGATCCTCCCAAGACCCCTTGAAGTCCAATATGCATGCTCTCAACATATCTTCAAGAGTTTGGATTGTTCTCTCCGACTGACCATCAGTTTGAGGATGATAAGCTGTGCTAAACTTAAATCGAGTCCCAAACTTTCCTGTAAACTCCTCCAGAAGTGTGATAAGAACCGAGTGTCCCGATTGGACACGATACTCACCGGTACTCCATGCAATCTTACAATCTCCTGCATGTACCGCTCTGGCAAAGTCTCTGTTGATTGACCAACCCGGAAAGGAATAAAGTGAGCTGCCTTGGTCAATCGATCAACAATCACCCATACAGCATTGTTGCCCTTTGGACTCCGCGGTAAAGCCGTTACGAAATCCATGGTTATATGTTCCCACTTCCGCTGAGGAATCGGAAGTGGTTGCAATAAACCAGCAACCCTTTGATGTTCAGCCTTAACTTGCTGACGCACCAAGCACTTTGCCACAAAGCGAGCAATCTCCCATTTCATGCCTTCCCACCAGAAATGCTATCGAATATCTCGGTACATCTTTGTGCCTCCCGGATGCACAGAATAAGCTGAACTGTGTGCCTCCTTCATAAGATCTTCACGAATATCTCCCTTTGGCATACACAAACGGCTACCATACCTCAACAAACCATCTTCGTGGATCAATAAATCTGTTCTTAGTTCGTCTTTAACCTGCTCTCGAAACTTTTGCAGTCTAGGATCCTGCGATTGTGCTGCTTTAATATTCTTGATCAACGATGAATGTACTTGCAACTGTATCAACTGTCCCATAGAATGCGGTAGCACAACCTCCAAGTCAAATCTTCGAAAATCTTCAACGAGCTCCTTCTGCGTAGTTAACATCTGGATTGCTGGTAACCGACTAAGCGCATCCGGCACGACATTAACCTTCCCCGGATGGTACTTAAGATCAAGATCGTTGTCAGCCATCAGCTCCAACCATCTATGTTGCCTCATATTAAGCTCCTTCTGCGTGAACACATATTTCAAGCTCTTATGATCTGTGAAAACTTCGACCCTTTCGCCTAAAAGGTAGTGTCTCCAAATATTCAACGCGAAAATCACAGCCGCAAGCTCCAAGTCATGAGTTAGGTAATTCTTCTCATGGGTCTTTAACTGTCTCGATGCGTACGCTACAACCTTCCCATGTTGCATCAAAACACATCCCTGTCCTTTCCCAGATGCGTCGATGTGAATCACCAATCCTCCGGAATTGTCTGGCACGGTCAGAATATGGGCGGTTATCAACTTCTGCTTCAACGTCTCAAAAGCTAACGCACACTTATCCGTTCATACAAAAGGTACCTCCTTGCGCGTAAGCTTGATTAATGGCTCTGCCAGATGAGCAAAGTTCTCCACAAATCTTCTGTAATACCCGGTGAGTCCAAGAAATGTTCTTATCTCCGCAACGTTCTTTGGAATCGGCCAATCTCGAACTGCTGCAATCTTGTCTGGATCGACGGCAATTCCATCACCAGACACTACATGCCCCAAAAACTTTACTTCCTCCAGCCAAAACTCGCACTTACTCATCTTCGCATACAACTTCTCATGTCTCAACGTTTGCAGTGCGATCTTCAAATGCTCAGTATGCTCTTCAAAACTCTTTGAGTAAGCCAGAATATCGTCAATGAATACCACAATAAACTGATCCAAGAACGGTGAAAATATTCGGCTCATCAAGTCCATGAATATTGCCGGCGCATTCGTTACTCCGAAGAGCATCACTAAGTATTCATAATGTCCATACCGAGTTCGGAACGCCGTCTTGCAAATATCTTCTGCTTTCACTCGGACCTGATGATATCCGGATCGCAAATCCAGCTTCGAGAATACCCTCGCACCACTAAGCTGCTCAAAAAGTTCTCCAATGCGAGGGATAGGTTAATTGTTCTTAATAGTCACCTGGTTTAATTCTCGAAAGTCGATGCACATCCTCCTTGTGTCATCCTTCTTCTTAACTAGAAGAACTGGAGCTCCCCAAGGTGAGTTACTGCTTCGAATCCAACCCTTCTCAAGAAATTCAGTAACCTGTTTCTTGACTTCTTCCAACTCTACTGGTGCCATAGGATAATACGCTTTGGATACTGGCGCTGCACCAGGAATAAGATCAATTGCGAACTCCACGTCTCGCTTCGGTGGTAAACCCAATATATCTTCAAATACGTCCATAAAATCACGAATGACAGCTGGCTCCTCACTTTTATCAACTTCCATTGATGCAAGAATATCATTTGTCGGCCTAGCCCTAAACTCGACTGGCCCGACAGAACTGCTTCCTCAAGTGAAGGTACACTCGGGATGTCCGGGAATCTGGAAAATTACTTTCTTTGCCATACAATCAATGTGAGCATGGAAAGTGCCAGGAAAATCCATTCCCAAGACGACTTCGTAGCTGCCCGTATCAATCACCAAGAAATCTGCAAAAAGCTCCCGTCCGCACACAACAACTGTACAATCTTTACATTCCCTACTAGCTATGATTTTCCTATTCCCAGTGTGTATGTCCCAGAAACTAGACAGGGTCATGCAGGCAATCAAGTGTGTAGTTATAAACTTGGATGACATAAAACAATGGGATGCACCAGAATCGAATAACGCTAATGCGGGAAAACCATGAACGAGTAGAGTACCTGAAACAACTTCTCCTGACGCCCTAGCTTCTTCAGCTGTCAAGGTAAAAGCTCGGGCCTAATTAGGTCCATGAGTCAGCTGTTTCTGTCCCTGGAACGGTCTCTGCGGAGGCTTCTGAATATTATCCCTTGTACGAAGCTTCGACGGACAAGCACTAACAGCGTGATCTGCCGCTCCACAAACCAATCAGAGTCCCAGCCTCCTTCGACAATCCTTTTGCATGTGGCTAGGCAAATTGCAGTAGTTACAAGTCATGCTCTTTCTTCGATCGATGACAACAGGCTTCTTCATGGGTGCTAGGCCTCGTCGGTCCATTGGAATACCTCTGCGACCCTGAGCTTGGTTTGGTACAAATGATAGCTTCCTTACCGCAACTGCTGTCTGCTGCAAACTCCCTTTCATCCCAGATAAACTCTGCTGCTCTCGGGCTGCCGCAAGTACTTGTGAGAAAGTGGTCAAACCTAGGGAGACAATCTGCCTCTGGATGTCCACGTCCAAGCTGCGGATGAACCTCCATGCCCTGTCTGCATCGTTGGCAACTAAAGGTCCAGCGAATCTGCTGAGTCTTGTCCATTCTGCTACATGCACATCTACGGGTGCTCCATTCTGCTTTAGCCCGATGAACTTCTTTTCCATTTCCTCCCGTGCAGTCCGCGGGAAGAACTTCTCTAGGAAACTCTTCGAAAATTCCGCCCACTTGATCGGCTTGGGCAAGCGGGTCTCCTCCACAAGCCACCATTCTTGGGCATAGTCCACTAACTGAATGCGTACCACATCAACTCTTTTCTCATCTGGAATCTGTGCCGCAATAAGCAAGTTCTCTGTGTCAATTAGCCACTGCTCTGCTGGGAACGGCTCCTCCAAACCAGTAAATGCAGACGGACCCAAACGCCTGAAATCTGCCATGGTCCCTACTCGGTTAACTGGTTTAGATTCAACCTTGTCTACGGACTGCTGAACGGTCCGCAAACCTTCCTGAAACGATTCCGCTTGCTGCTGGATCAGCTCGGTCTGTCTCTTCTGATTCTCCAGCATTCCCCTTATCACTCCAAGCATGGCGGCTTCGTCTACACGCCTTTGATACGTCTTTAAATTCTTACCGGCCATATTCCTGAAATCGAAACACCCAACATTAGCATGATGATAGATTCAAAATATAGATCAAGACTAGAACTCCAAGTTACTTAAATAGAGTACCGCATTGTAACTATGCCGCGGTATCATAGCCACAATTACATAACTCCACCCAAGTCGCCTAAGTCCTAGAGATAAGTAGAAATCAGGTTTCGAGTCGATATGCAAAAGAAGTTTGCACATCATAAAAGATATAATTAGGAAGAATGTGATTCAAGAATGGTAAAATGGCATGGTGGCAGGACATGTTTCCTAAACACGGGTTTCCTGATTCATGTATTGGGTACAATACCCAACTACAAAAGAATCAACCCGACTAACCTATGGCTCTGATACCAAAAGAACCATGTCACGCCCTGCTTCCCAGAGTACGCTAAAATGGGCACGTGACATAGCCAGCCATGCTACCTGTGGATAGGAAGCATCCATCCACAGTCACATTACGGCTGTAGAGATATCAAGAACAAAATAAAATTTTCTAAAACATGTCCATAATCCAAGATAAATCATGAGTCAAGAATAATAAAATGCGAAAGCGAAAGATCCAATACAAAAATAACTGGAATGTATGTCCCATAATGCGGGCTCACATCAGGAATAAAATGCAGGAAAAAAAAACTAACTAATACTGACACATCACAGCTCAGCCTGCTGGCTGAAGTACTCCTGCTCGGACAGCAACAATGGTACGGAATCTGGGCCATGCAAAACCAAGACGTCAGCGCGTCATGTCATCAAGTAATAAAATATAAACAGGGTAACAGGCAATGCAATATAAACATGAATAAAGCAAGGGTAACAATAATATAAGTCAGAGCAGTGCAGGGTAGTGTGCAGTGGGTAAACTAAACTGTTCTATCAGGTTCTAAAGTATTTGAAATCAAATTGATGAATCGTCGATGCAACTCAATAGTATCCCGTGCATACCCAGGACTATGGCCCCAAGATTCTCG
Organism: Agapanthus africanus; assembly: GCA_030015575.1. NCBI lineage: Eukaryota > Viridiplantae > Streptophyta > Magnoliopsida > Asparagales > Amaryllidaceae > Agapanthus > Agapanthus africanus. Next base: position 217,166,464 of record JASDDO010000008.1, read on the forward strand.
GGCTGAAACCGAGACATGCCGCTAGGCACCAAACAGGAATGTGTACAGATGAATGATTGTCTGCATAATCATTCCAAGGCTGGCCTAGCCTAAAACTGATCAGAACAAGTAGCGAACTGTTGAGTTACAGGTCAGGTTTCACCTTTGATTTCCCCATACCCCCAAGTTATATGTATAAGTCAAGTCAGGTATCCCGAAATCAAGAACTAATACCAACACAGGATCAGGTAAACAGGTTTGTCTGGATAGACAAAAGGAACGGTCCATGAGGACTCCATGTCAAGTTTGTTGGCATTAGAAACAAGATCAGGTAACGGGTCAGGTCATGGTACATCAAGCAGTAAACGGTACCATGTCGGGTAAAGCAATATGTATGTATCAAGTCAGGTCAAGATGTAAACAATATCATGGGTGTGTTCATACTCAGTCACATAATCAAGCATGGTTATCAACAGCATGATTTAAGCAATGAATTAAGCAATAGACAGATTCATTCAATTAACGGTACAGTTATCAGTTGTGTCACAGAGATGATTTCAACATTATAAGAATGCAGTAAGACAATTATAGCCATTTAATCATGTTAACAAGTTTAAGACTTCATGGATGCAATGATATATATCTATAAGTTCCATGGATGAAATCACAGTTTAAGCAGGTTAAATGTACACGAGTGTCCGAATGAAGTAAAACGATAAATATAGTACCATAGGCTACGTCATTAGTGAAAATGTAATTAAAACATGTAACTGTGGTTATTAGGTTCCATACAGTAATTGCGAATAGTAGGTTTCACGTTTGGAAATTAAAATGACATATGACAATATTGACATGAAAAAATGGGAAATTATAATACTAAAGTTGAATACCGGGTTTAAGGTGACATTAATTAATATGTAAATATTATTTAGCATGTAGCAAGGGGTACTTTCCTCGACGGGTCGCGAATCGGGAAAACGGAATGTAAAACGTCGGCGGGGAAACTCGCGACGGGCGCACGGTTCACGGAATGAACCCAAACGACGGACACTGAAGCCACACGGGTCGGGGTACCACGCTGGAACGTCGGTACATGTCGCCGGCACGGCCAGATTCCGGCGAAATAAAAACAGTGAACAAACCATACTAAAATGAATGTATGAAAGATAGAAAGTAATCAAGAAGAGAGGAGAGGAGAGGGTGCTCACTCAGATCTGTGGAGGGGTGGTGATCGCCGCCCATGTCGGCGGAGCTCCGGTTACTTTCCTGCATGGAATCACGGCCAATCAAGAACGGGGAACAGAACGGGAAAAGGAAGAAGAAGGAAAGAAGGAGAGGAGGGAAAGGTAGGCTTACTGGGTGCGCACGAAGGCCGGGAACACGGGGACGAGGTCACCGGCGGTGACTCCCGGCGGCGCAGACATGTGCAGGGGTGCGCAGGTGGCCGCGGTGCTGGTGCAGGGGCACGGGAAGTTGATGAAGGAGGGAGAAAAGATGGATGTGGAGGCGACGAGGTCGCGAAGGTGAGGAGTCCGGTGGTGTTGGCGTCGGCGTTGGGCTCCGGCGGTGAGGGGAAAGGCGGCGGTAGGGTTGCGTGAGGTGGGTTATGTTGGAGGAAAGAAACGAAAGAAGAAGGAATTATATAGGGGAGAGAGAGAGAGAGAGAGAGACGGGGGGGAGAGAGAGAGAGTTAGCGAGAGGAGAGAGATAGAGAGAGATGAGAGAGATCGAGATGAGAGAGAGAGATACGGGGAGAGAGAATTTTGGATTTTAGTGGAGAGAAGAGAGAGAGAGAGAAGGAGAAAGGGAAAGAAATAGAGTCGGGGAGAGAGAGATATGAGGAGTGGGGCCCGCGGGATTAAGAGGGAGGTGATTGGTTGGAGAAGGATTAGAGGTTAGGAAAATTTAAATAAAAGATTTAGAATTATTTTTAAGGAAACGAAAAAATATTCTGAGGGTTAAAGAAAACATAGTATATGGTTAAGAATATTTAGACGATTTAAAATATTAGAAATTTGGTATTTTGGCGCAAAGTAAAACATTTCCAAATTGCGTCCGGGGCGGGTCCAAAAATTTGAAATTGAAATAGGCAAATTTTAGGCGGGATCCAAAATTTAAAATGAAGTATTTTGCAATCAAAAAGCATACCCCTAAAACGGACACACGTACGCGCGCGTAGCCATCCAAACTCGCCCGTTTCACTGAATGGGACGAGAACACGATGCACGGACGCTACAACGGGGCTAGGGGTGTCAAGCATGCCAAGATGAATATTTTTAATTTTATTTTAGATGTCTTAAATTGTTATACGCAGAAATGAACTGACGGGGTAAAATTACAATAAGTAACAATCAAGCAAGATAAATGAAATAAGTGCCACACTACATTCAAACGGTTACTAAAATTAGTAGCATTGGGCTCGGGTGTTACAGATCACATGACCAAATTTGTACGGTATGCTTAGAAAAGCCTGCTTGTGTTTCTGGGACATGAAAAATAATTTTTGGAACAGTTTAAAAATCAACAGAAACAGTTAGTAAAGAAAAATGTAGTTTCGGAAATTCCGTTCGATCAATCTTTTAAACGCGTTAGCACAAGTTAGTAAAGCTTAATGGTGAGGCTCTGATACCAATGTAAGTCCATAGTAGCGCCCCGGCCGTCTAACAGACGCCAATATGCGGAACAAAACTTTTACGACTGGCGCTATCGCGTACTATAACCCAGATCTGCCATTAAAGCTAAACTAACAAATTGTAAAGAGGGTAGAATTGTTATACCGAATGATCTGAGTCCTTCGGTCTTCAACCATCATCCCATGCTATATTGCGGCGGCTTCGATCTTCTGAAACTTCAGTCTCGTCGTCCAGGTGGCACCACGTCGATGGATCTTTAAACAGGCTCCCACCTCTGAACCGAGGCATCTCGGTCGTCAAGTTCGCCAAAAGAGACGACCAAGATGAAGTAGAGAATGAGTAGAACACTTTGTCCCGTTACGTCTAAGGCTATGGACGAACGGTTAAAAGAAGTTGCCATTTGGAATCGGGTGAATGGAAATTGAACTATATGAAATTTCCATACACTAAAGTATCATAATCTTTTGCAAAATGAATCAATCATCAACCTCCACTAATGTGGCCGGCCATATAAAGGATAGAAGGGAGGTGAGTGTAGGAGTTGAATGGTGACCATAATAATATCATACTTATCATCACAATTAAAGAAATAATGAATCATCAACTAACATTAAATGCAACCAATGAACATAAACCTAGTCACCTTAACAACTCATCACACCATTAAAGCTCACAAATGAATCATGAATCTAGTCACTATTTCTAGAAAGTTCTAGAACCATGACTCACCAAATAAAGAAAAGATAAATCCGTCTTTAACCGAATGTTAAAAGACGGGTGATAGAAAACAGGAAACTGGCAACTTCCAAAATCGATCCCGAAACGAATTTCAGGATAACCCCATAACGGTATAAATATACCCGCATTTGTATTACGACCGAATACAAATGCAACTGAGACAAAGATATTACATATACACAGTATAATACTCGGATCCGGCTTAAACCAAAGCCTACCAGTATTATCTGCCCGAAAAATGACACGTGCGAAAACGCACATGCATTTTCCGAACCCTGCCATAAAACCATACGGCATCTACAACGTTTCGCCCGAACTTGGGAAAGTGTCTGTGGGGGACTCTAATGACTCATCAATACACTGGCACTGGGTATAACCACTAGCACGTCAGAGGTACTAACTGTACGTAACGGTTTGCCTATGTATTGAAGGAATGGGAGCTGACGACCGAACTCATCCAGAAACCCTACTGAGCCTGACAGTGACAATATCCGTACAGTCCAGAACATTCATCTATGAGTATCGCATATACGGCCTAGGGGGGCGGTAAACGTCAGACCCCCAATAGCAGTATAAGTGGTGTCAGAGAGCAGCCCAGAACACCGTGAGATACTACTGGTATACCTACCAGTAAATCTCTATTACCCTGGCCAGGGATTTTGTGTAATGGCTCTTCTAAACACAGCGCGATCTCACCCCCAATACCGGGAGAGACGAATCCCCAAAGATCCGTTCACTTGCCTCCAATGTGGCTCGGGACTGTACCCAAAATATACCTGTTTGCACGACTCCTTTGACCCGTGGAAGGGATAAATCAAAGCACAGTGGGAACTCACACGAGATAAATGACGACCTCAGGTCAATGAACTAACCTGTACACATGTCACCAGGGAACTGCTATCTGACGATATGTATAATTCCAACTAGCATGTTCCCAGCGAGTCCTGTTCGGTGTACTCATAACCTAATGAGCACCTGTATACATCTTAGGTGATCCAACTGACACCAGTGGCTTGTGAGATCGGCCACCGCCCCTCTTCGGGGTCTCGACTGTATACACTAGTCTACTCTGGAGTATCGATGCCCTGTCTCGAAACTCCCACGACTAGGGACACTTTAAGGATGTGCTTATAGACCCCAGCTCCCACATATATGATCGCCATCATACTGCTGGTAGTCAAGCAAGAATCCTATGGGCTCTGTCATGATGATAAAGACAAACCAGATAGCATACTATCATCTCGAGTAAGACTGTTTTATCGGTATAGGTCCACCCTCAATCATTGCAATCACGTACCTGCGATCCAATAATTGACTTAGAGGGCACTATATCCAACATGTTGGACCTTCACAGTTAAGGTACATCGACACCATACTGAAAAGATTCAGTATGGAATATTCAAAGCGCGTTAACCTATCGGCTTGTCACGGAATCACCCTCTCCAAAGAGATATCTCCCAAGAATGATTTGGAAAGGGCCAGCATGTCATCTATACCCTACGCATCTGCGGTAGGCTCTATAATGTATGCGATGTTATGTACCAGACCAGATGTAGCATACACATTGAGCGTTGTAAGTCGGTATCAGTCGAACCCAGGGGAGAATTACTAGATAGCAGTAAAGAACATTCTCAAGTATATGAGAAGAACTAAGGAGATGTTCTTGGTGTATGGAGGAAAAGACCTCCAGATCGAGGCCTTTGCTGACTCCAACTTCCAGAGTGACAAGGATGACTCCAAGTCCATGCTCGTTATGTCTTTACCCTCAATGGAGGGGTGGTCTTTTTGAAGAGCTCCAAACAGGAAACCGTTGCTGGCTCGACGATGGAAGCGGAGTACATAGCTGCTTGCGATGCCGCAAAAGAAGTAGTCTGGATGAAGAAGTTCCTTACAGAACTTCAGGTGGTTCCAGCCATTGTTGATCCAATACCGCTGTATTGCGACAACAATGGCGCTATAGCTTTAGCAAAGGAAACCAGCTCCCATCAGAAGTCCAGACACATTTTGAGGCGGTACTATAGGGTTTCCATAGCACCTCATATAGGGTTTGGAAGCATCACACATGCCAAAATTTAAATTTTAAGAGGTGCTAAGCAAACTAACCAAGGAATCGAGCTAGAAATTTAGGGTAACAACTAATAGTATCACATACTATAAATAATCTATCACTAAGTGGAGAGACTACAACCTTTGTAGACCTCCTTGAGTGACTCCTTGGATCTCCTAGAGTTTGAAACGGCTCGCTTGAATCCTTCCTAGTCTACGACGATCCACCCGAAATCCCTTTGCCCAAATCTCCTTGCTTCACTTGATCAATGAGGAAGTGATGAAAACACTCTAAACTAATAGGCTAAACTAGTATAGAATGATTGTGTGGTTTGTTATCTCACTTAAAAATCCTTTCTTTTTCTTTTCCTCACACTCAAAGAAACTCAAGAGAGCTTGAAGAAGGAGGAAGATGAAGATGGCAAAGCTTTTTTCTAGATAATGATAATTGTTATGTTTTAAAATAAAAACAAAAGGATATATATGTGAGACACTTTCACATCTAACCATGGTTAAAAGAAATATCTAGATATTTTGTGATGAGTTAAAAGAACAAAGGAAATAAACCTAGGGTTTAGCCAATGGTCAACCCTAGAAGAGTGTAGAAAGAATGAGTCATTTGTTAATTTCCTTTTTCTTTTATCTCAAAAAAATACACATATTAATTTGAACCATATGAGTCTTGCATTGCCATCATCCATGTATCATCAACCATGATACACTTGTATGTATGTATGTGTGCATACACGTCATCATGTGTATGTATATACATATATGCATACATCCATAAAGAAAAGGTTTAATAAAAGTGAGCTAAAAGTCATTATTACATCAACACATGATTTAATAAACATGTCATATTACATACGACCAATAGTAAACGTCCGATTAATATAGTGCCCTCAGAGTCAATTATTGGATCGCAGGCACGTGATTGCAATGATTGAGGGAGGACCTATACCGGTAGGACAGTCTTACTCGAGAGATTTGTATACTATCTGGTTTGTCTTTATCATCGTGTACATGCTTTAGGTGATATTGTGGTTCACTATTACACGTTGATAGAGAATAGTACACTATGTGGTTTATCTTTATCATCGTGTACAGCTTTAGGTGACCTTACTGGTCACTATTGCATGTTGGTAGAGACCTTAAGATTCTTGCTTGACTACCAGCAGTATGATGGCGATCATATACGTAGGAGCTGGGGTCTATAAGCACATCCTTAAAAGGTCCCTAGCCGTAGGAGTTTCGAGACTGGGCATCGATATTCCATCAGTAGACTAGTGTTTACAGTCGAGACCCCGACGAGGGGCGGTGGCCGGTCTCACAAGCCATTAGTGCTAGTTGGATCACCTAAAATGTATACATGTGCTCATTGGGTTATGAGTATGTTAGTGTATATGCCCTAGGGTCCATTATTGTATCATACTAGGTTGTATATTACTTAATGGAAGCTTGGGATATTCACAGTTGTATATAACAGTCTTGCTTAAAATGGTAGTATGCTACTTGGTTTGTGTCTACTTTAATATGTGCTTATGTTTCTTGTAACGTATCACCTATACATATTAGTAGAGCTCATAGGGTCTTTGCTTGATTACCAGCGTCGTGATGGCAGTCACACTAGTGGGGGCTGGGTAGTCTGTAAGCAACATCCTATACAGGTCCCTGTTCGTTGGATTATCGAGATAGGGCATCGATATTCCGGAGTAGACTAAATGTATACGCTTCTCATCCCAGTTGGGAAGATGGTCTGTCCTACAGCCATCAGTACGTCGTACTGGAGATAGTATACAGGTGCTCGTTAGGTTACGGGTACACCGGACAGGACTCGCCGGGGAACTGATTGGTTAGTATTATACCCATCGTCAGTTAACAGTTCCCAGGTGACATGAGTACAGCATAGTCCGCAAACTTGACACTGCTACTTCGCCTCAAGTGTGTCCCACTGTTCTTAGATTGCTACCCTACCACGGCTCAAAGGAGTCGCGCAAATAGGTAGCAGTTGGGTGCAGTCCGAGCACTTAGAGGCAGTGGCGGTTAGATAGGATTCATCTCTCCCGGTATAGGGAGTTGATATCGCGCTGTGTCAGAGAGCCATTACACAATGTCCCTGGCAGGGCAAGCGAGATATACTGGTAGGTTCCAGTAGCTTCTCAGGGTGTAATGGGCTTCGCTCCGACACGACTTATACAGCTATTAGGGGACTGACGCTTTCCATCCCCTAGGCTTGATATGCGATAGTCTTAGATGAACTGACCGGACTGTACGGAGATTGTCACGTCAGGCTCAGTAGGGGTTCGGATGGTTTTCCTCATCGGCCTTCTTATCGACATCTACCCGGGGACTGTTACGTACAGCTAGTACCGCTTGCGGTCTGTGGTTAAACCCACTGCCAGTGTATTGTCGAGTCTTTAGAGTCCCACACAGAGAGTTTCCCTGCTCCAGGCGAAACGATATAGAGGTCTTATGGTTTTACGACAAGGGTTCGGATGCGTACGTGTGTTTACGCACGTACGACTTTTTCGGACAGTTTATACTAGCCGGCTTTGGTTTAAGCCAGATTCTAGTATAGGGTTACTGGATTTATACAGTCTAAAGTTTTTCCGTGTTTTAACGGATTGGAGGGGCGTTCTCGTAATTTGTCGGGAAGGTTCTAGAAGAGTGGTGACTAAGGGGTTAAGGTGGCATGAGCATTAATTGCTTAATAACTCATTTGTGTGATTCATGCTTTGTATTAAATGATTCATTAATGAGTTTATAAGTCATATGATGAATCACACTAGATGAATGAATCTAACCATGATGATAAATCATTTATATTATTTATTTGATTAATTGTTATGGTTGATATATTCATATGAGTTCATTATTCTTTTCATTATCATTCTCACCTTCTCTCTCCTCAAGCTCACTCTCTCTTCAAACCCTAACCCTAACCTCTCATGTGTTTAGATCAAGGGTTAGCTAGACTAATACTTCCATAACATCACTCTATATCCCCTAGGTAGCTTAGATTATCACTTTAAGCAACCTAGTTATCTCAAGTTTGAGATTTAGCTTGACATAGGAGCTTTCAGGTGGATCGTCTTTGATTCGAGAAGGCCGTTGAGGTGCCGATGTTCCAAGGAGCCTACGAGGAGTGGAGGACCGCGATGAAGACCCGAAGGACTAGTAACGTGAGGTATAACTTCGTATCCGAGTAGTTAAACCTCTAGTACTTTGTTACCAATGGTTTAGAAACGATTCATGCGCTCAAGTCCGTGTTACGAAGCTTTGATAATCATTTTTCATATATTCCGCCTCCCCGCAAGTTCGTGCGGTGCGTGACATGGACGTACAGTGGTATCAGAGCCAACTAAACCATTACTGGATTGTTAGCAACTAATTAGAAGTTCGATCGACGGAAAACACGAAAACAAAACCCTGAAAATTCCTAGTTGCTGTTAAATTTAAACCTGTCTGAAAAATTATTTGATGTCTTAAAAATCACAGCAGGGAATTTGATGAATTCTGGGAAAATACGAGTGCACAAAATGACAAGACCACCGCGGATCCACGGCAGAACAGTGCTTTGCGTCGCGGATCCGCCGCCGAGTCAACTCAGTTTTGACTCGTATTTTCACTGTTATTCATTTTGTGTGTTGTTTTGTCTTCCTGTATATACTGTTTCTTCCCAGGTTACTTCAGTGCTGGTTTGCTTTTGGGGTAGACACGGAATATGGTATTCGATCGATGTTCTAAGATATTTGCTAACTGGGTCTTTATCTGTTTAATGTGTTCGTAAACCCCCCCTAACTGCTAGTATGTCGGTTGGCAGGGGGTTGCACATTTCTGAAATGCTTACTGTTTGTGTATATGAACTGTGTTGGACTGTTGTGATGATTAGCCGGGGTTTTGAGATGGGTTTAATATTCATTCATTCGATGTAAATGTAATTTGATGTAATATTCTTTTGTGCGGCACATCCAGGTTGCGGTTGTAGCCACCGTTGTATTATTTCTTTTTACTGTTTTTTTGCTCCTAGGATAGACCCAAGGCGAGGTACACAAACTACCGGGTACGTTGAAGTGTTTAGTGGCCTACTCACGTTGTTGAGGGAGACCGCTTCACTTCGGGTACTTGGCGGGTAGTTTGCCGTACCCGTAGGGGTCTAGGGTGGGGTAATGGCTATTCATCACAACTGTGTAATCCGTCTTTTATTGCAGGCTCAAAGCAAATGCAGATTGCTGATAAATCCAATAAAGTTCATCTGTGATCTGGAATGCTTATTATTGCGTCTGACGAATGTACAATATCTATATATGATAGCTATTAGACGTCACTTATGTTTTACACCCGCGCTAGCCCAGCCCCCGCTCTGTCGTTAGTTAAGTAACCTAACGGGTGATGATGGGACCCCGTGGCGAATGCGGATGGCATAAGAGGACGTGATATTTTCGTTGTTTTCTGCAATGATAGGATAATTGATGGGACGCATTATTATAATGCAAAGAAAATAAACCAAAGTTTAATCGTTGGAACAAATTTAAAAGAAACCACTTGGTTATTTTTTAAAAGATCAGTTTTTTAAATTGCGGAGCTTTAACCACTCCTTTTTAAAAAGTATCAGGTTCCTTCGATTATATCAAGTTCACTACGTTCACGGTTTTGCCAAAACCATTCGTAGCCCTCCTTCATTTCATTTGGATATTCAATAGTATTCAAGCTATGCATTTGACCAACGCCAGGGCATAGTGTTTGGTAGCTGCTGGAGTATTTCATTTGTTTGCATAGATAGATGTGTTAGTTTGGGACAGTCGTATTATCATTTAGCCAACGTCAGGGATATGTACGGATGGGTTCAAATTAACTAAGACAATGATGGGTAGGACTTGACATGTGACTTATGACATTTTGACCAACGCCAAGGTTATAAGAGCATGGGGCAAAAATATATATCGGGAATTTCAAAAGAAACTGAAATTTGTAGAGAAAGCATACCATTTTTGAGTTTGATGAATGTTGGTAGGATTCCTTCAACATTATCATACGATGATATTTTGGATCCCGATCCTACTGTGAGTATATACTTCTTATCAAGAGATTCGTCACTTAACGATCAATGCTATAAACAAAGTAGGTGCCTAGAAAGGTGTCAGTGGGGTTACGCCCCCAGAGAAAAGAGGTTATTTAATTAAGGAACTTCGCGAAAGCGTTGGAAAACCTCCCTCGAAGTATCGACACTGACCTGGCTGAACGGTTAAGCAAGAATTGTACGGTGAGAATAGTCCTGGCTAATTCTTCTTTTATGGTTTGAGGAGGGATTCGAGAAACAGTGGGAGCCATCCTGTTTAGATAAATTAAACCACTCTAAACTTGCAAGAGCATCATGCTAATATTATTTTCTTCTCTCTCTTAAATTGCAGCAACCTTGTGACCATACATAGGTTACATCTAGATAATAATTTGACTGAATCTTACTTATATGACTGGCAAAAGTCTGTCCAGATGTCCATTGCCTATGACAAGCTAGACCACCCTATTACTACTCAAGATCCCGCCGTCCCAGGTCCAGTTTCCACTGTCGCGGATATGGATATCCGTCAGACAAGGGAAAAAGATAAAGCAAAAGCCAAATGCCTCGTGTTAGCTTCAGTTGATAGTGTATACCAGAAGCAACACGAGAAGATGGACTTAGTTTCCATCTTTCTCCATAACAAAGTGGAGAGCAATCTCATATCACATGATATGAGACCTCGAACGAATTAATTCAAGCGAGGTTGGCTGACGGGTCATCTGTAGGGGACAACGTCCTTACAATGACTAGCTGTATTGATAAACTCCAGGACCTGGAGACCGCATTGGGAAACGAGTCAGATATTGACTTGATTCTACAGTCTCTGCCTCCTACCCTGAAGGAAACCAGGGAAGAAGAATGAAAGAGAACGCCAAAATTTTCGGGACTGGATATAGTAAAAGAGGGACGTTCCTATTGTTACAGGAATGAACATTGGCAAAATGATTGCAAGGATAGCAAAGCCAGTAGCCAGGATTCGAAGCATGTTATGGCTTCAGCCTCAAGTGTATTTGTTATTGAGAACTGTTTGTCAATTAACTCTACTTCCTGGATACTAGATACCGGAGCAGGATCTCATCTCTGTAATTCAATACATGCTTTGTGAAACCATAGAGTTATAAAGGTAGGTGATTGGTCTCTCAGAGTTGCAAACGGAATGAGCGTAGACGCTGAATCCGTGGGAGAATATCGCCTAGGTTTGACCAGTGGGCATATATTGATTCTACGTAACTGTTTATATGTACCTAGTATGACATGTAATATCATATCAGTATCCTCACTTTCAAGAGAGGGATATGATTTTACATTCGTAAGCGATGTAGTTAACATCCACCTAAATCAAGTCATGATTTGGTCCGGTACATTAGATAACGGTATATACGTATTAAGTCAAGCTCAGGTTTTCAATATCCAGAACACACTTAAAAGAAAGTCTCCAGAAATAAATCCGGCTTTCTTATGGTATTGTAGACTAGGTCACATCAATGAGAGAAGGTTGACTAAGTTGCATAGAGAAGGATATTTGAATCCGTTCGAATATCAATCTTATGGTACTTGTGAATCTTGTCTCAAAGGAAAGATAACAAAGATTCCGTTCACTGGACACGAAGTAAGAGCAAGCGAGCTCTTGGGACTCGTACACAGTGATGTGTGTGGTCCAATGCCTACACATGCGCGAGGTGGTTATTCCTACTTTATTACTTTTACGGATGATTTCTCTAGGTATGGATATGTCTTCTTAATGAAGCATAAATCTGAGGCCTTTGAGAAATTCCAAGAATACAAGAATGAAGTGGAAAAACAAACAGGCAAGAGTATAAAGACACTGAGATCTGATCGAGGTGGTGAATACTTAAGTGCCGAGTTCCTATGTTACTTAAAAGAGAATGGAATTGTCTCTCAGCTTACTCCTCCATACACACCACAACATAACGGTGTATCAGAAAGGAGGAATCGAACCCTATTGGATATGGTTCGTTCCATGATGAGTAACGCTGAGTTACCGCGATAATTCTGGGGATATGCGCTAGAATCAGCGGCATTTCTTCTGAACAGGGTTCCTACCAAGACAGTGCCTACCACCCCATATCAGATGTGGAGTGGGAAAAAACCCTATCTTCAGTATCTGAAGATTTGAGGATGTCCGGTTTTTGTTAAAAAACAGCATGTGGACAAGCTCGAGGCACGATCAATACAGTGTAAGTTTGTGGGGTATCCAAATAACTCCAAGGGATATCTATTCTATTACGCAGAGGAACAAAAGGTTTTTGTTTCTCGTAATGCCCAATTTTTAGAACAGCAAGTTTTAGAAAAGGATACAAGTGGGAGCGAAATAGAACTGGAAGAAATTCCAGAACCACAAGCTATTACTGAAAGCTTGGAAGAACCAGAAGGTTCAGGAGAACAGGACATCCCGACGCCACTCCGCAGGAGTTGTAGGCAATCTCATCCGCCTGAGAGATACTACGGTTTTCTTATAGACGGGGATAGAGAGGATTGTACTATTGACTATGATGAGCCTACTAGCTTCCAGCAAGCCATTCAGAGCGGTGACTCAGTAAAATGGCTGGATGCAATGCGAACCGAAATAGAGTCCATGTACACTAACAAAGTATGGACTTTAGACATTGCTCCAGATGGGGTAAACCCGTAGGATGCAAATGGATCTTCAAAAAGAAGATTGGTGTAGATAGACAGGTTGAAACTTATAAGGCTAGACTTATTGCAAAGGGTTTCCGTCAAAGACCTGGTTTAGACTATGACGAAACATTTTCTCCAGCGGCTATGCTTAAATCTATTCGGGTCCTTCTTGCTATTGCTGCCTTCCACGATTATGAAATCTGGAAGATGGACGTAAAGACGTCCTTTCTAAATGGAAATTTGGAAGAAAGCGTCTATATGGATCAGCCAGAGGGATTCATTCAGAGTGGGAGCAGCGGTAAAGTATGCAAGCTGTTTAAGTCCATTTATGGACTAAAGCAGGCATCGCAGAGTTGGAACATCTGTTTTGATGATGCTGTCAAAGAATTCGACTTCATCAAAAATCCAGATGAACCTTGCATATACAGTAAGATTGTAGGGAGAACTGTAGTATTCCTCGTCCTGTACGTGGATGACATTCTCCTAATAGGAAATGATATTCCTATGTTACAGTCAGTCAAAAGATTCTTGTCATATAAATTCTCCATGAAAGACCTGGGTGATGCCACCTACATTCTGGGGATCCGGATCTATCATGATAGATCAAAGAGGATGTTGGGACTTTCGCAGTCCAGGTACATAGACACCATAGTGAAAAGATTCAGTATGGATGATTCTAAGCGCGGTAATCTACCGGCTTGTCACGTAATCACCCCCTCCAAAGAGATGTCTCCCAAGACTGATTTGGAAAGGGATCGCATGTCAATTATACCGTACGGTTCTGCGGTAGGCTCTATAATGTATGCAATATTATGTACCAGACCAGATGTAGCATACGCATTGAGCGTAGTAAGCAGGTATCAAGCAAACCCAGGGGAGAAGCACTGAATAGCCGTAAAGAACATTCTCAAGTACCTGAGAAGGACTAAGGAGATGTTCCTAGTATATGGCGGAAAAGACCTCCAGATGGAGGCCTTTACCGACTCCGGCTTCCAGAGTGACAAAGATGACTCCAAATCCATGTCGGGTTATGTCTTTACCCTGAATGGAGGGGCGGTCTGTTGGAAGAGTTCCAAATAGGAGACCGTTGCTGACTCAACGATGGAAGCAGAGTACATAGCTGCTTGCGATGCCGCAAAAGAAGCAGTCTGGATGAAGAAGTTCCTCACAGAACTTCAGGTGGTTCCTACCAGTGTTGGTCCAACACCTCTGTATTGTGACAACAGCGGCGCTATAGCTTTAGCGAAGGAACCCAGGTCCCATCAGAAGTCTAGACAAATCTTAAGGCGGTATCACCTGATCAGGGAGATCGTAGATCGCTGGGAGATCGAGGTGAAGAGAGTAGAGATAGAGAATAACATTGCTGATCCATTCAAAAAGGCCCTTCCTCAGACGCAGTTCGAGAGGCTATTCGAGATGATAGGTCTACAATATGCCAGCTCATGGCCCTAGTGCAAATAGGAGATTGTTAGTGTATATGCCCTAAGGGCCATTATTGTATCATACTAGGTTGTATATTACTTAATGGAAGCTTGGGATATTCACAGTTGTACATAACAGTCTTGTTTAAAATGGTAGTATGCTACTTGGTTTGTGTCTACTCTAATATGTGCATATGTTTCTTGTAACCTATCACCTATACATATTAGTAGAGCCCATAGGATCTTTGCTTGATTACCAGCGTCGTGATTGTTAGTGCATATGCCCTAGAGGCCATTACTGTATCATACTAGTATGTATATTACTTGATGGAAGCTTGGGATATTCACAGTTGTATATACAATCTTGCTCGAAATGGTAGTATGCTACTAGGTTTGTCTCTACTTCAATATGTGCATGTGTATTATTTTAGCATATCGCTGATATACGTATTAGTAGAGCCCTTAGGATCTTTGCTTGATTACCAGCGTTGTGATGGCGATCACACTCGTAGGAGCTGGGTAATCCATAAGCACATCCTTATACAGGTCACTAGTCGTTGGACTATCGAGACATGGCATCGATACTCCGGAGTAGACTAGCGTATGTGCTTCTCATCCCAGTGTGGGAGACGGTCGGTCCCACAGCCGTCAGTACGTCGTACTTGAGATAGTATACGGATGCTCGTTAGGTTACGAGTACACTGGACAGGACTCGTCGGGGACTGTTGGTTGGTATTATACCTATCGTCAGTTATTAGTTCCTAGGTGACATGAGTACAGCTTAGTCCGCTGACTTGACACTGTCACTTCGCCTCGAGTGTGTTCCTACTGCACTTTGATTACTACCCTACCACGGCTCAAAGGAGTCGTGCAAACAGGTAGTTTTTGGGTGCAGTCCCGAAGCACTTGGAGGCAGTGACGGTTAGACAGGATTCGTCTCTCCCGGTATTGGGGGTTGACATCGCACTGTGTCTAGGAGAGCCATTACACAAGTAGTCCCTGGCCAGGGAAAGCGAGATATACTGGTAGGTTTCCAGTGTTATCTCAGGGTGTTATGGGCTTCACTCCGATATGACTTTTACCGCTATTTGGGGACTGACGTTCACCGCCCCCTAGGCCTGCCATACGATGTATCAGACGAACAGACCGGACCGTACGGAGACTTTCACATACAGGCTCAGTAGGAGTTCAAATGGGGTTCACCTCGTCAGTCTTCTTATCGGCATCTACCTGGGGACCGTTACGTACAGCTAGTGCCGCTTGCGGTCTGTGGTTAAACCCACTGCCAGCGTAGTGTCGAGTCTTTAGAGTCCCACACAGAGAGCTATTCGCCTTTAGGCAAAATGAGTAGAGGTCGCATGGTTTTGCGACAGGGTTCGTTCACATCCGCGCACTTGTGCACGTTTGCTGTCCGGACAGCTTATACTAGCGGGCTTTGGTTTAAACCAGATCCTAGTATATGATTTGGGATTGGTTTTTCTCATTGTATTCGTATTCCTCGGATCGCGAATACGGGTGCGCATGCACAGTTGCTTGAGACAGAGGGAGAGGACTTTGATTAGGGTTAATGACTATTGTCATTTTATTAACCCTAATGCTTATGTGTGTGTTATGGTTAATTGATATTAGTTTAATATAATTGTGCATGGTTATGGTTGTTGACCATTTGACCTTCTTGACTTGTTGACCTAGGTTGACACTTTGACCATCATCATTTCATTTGGAAGATGTTCTTTGATCCTTGCAAATTGCATTAAAAATGAAATGATAATGGTCATGTCTTGATTAACCATGACAATTATCTAGCTAATTATCAATTTAAAATAATACATACATATATGTGAGAATGGTTATTATTCTCTCATTCTATCATTCACTTTCTCTCTCTTGTTCTTCCTCTCCCTCAAGCTCTCCCCTCTCATGTGTTGAGAAACACTTGAGCTTGAGAAAAACCCCTTCTTGATAATCTCTACTCTCATCTAGGGTTCAAGGATTAGCACTTCTTGCACCCTAGTTACTTCTAGCTTGGAGTTGAAGCCAAAGGTTGAGGCTTTCGGGTGGATCTTTCTTCCACGTGAGAAGACGACAAAGGTGACCTCTTTCCACTACTCCAAGGAGCAAGGAGAGAAGGACATAAAGCCCTAGGTATAACCTTTCTAACACTTTGCTAGTTTCTAGTTGGCTTTAGCTTGTTTTTGTTTAGCAAAGATCCTTCTTTGTCTAGTCCATGTTGCCTAAAGTCATAAAAATTCAATTTTTATTCCGTTTTCCGCCTCCCCGCAAGCACCGGGGTGGGCAATGTGGACTTACGGTGGTATCAGAGCCAGGTTAAACATAAACTAGCTAGGTAGTGAAAGTGTAACGAAGTTCAATCCGAAAAATCGAAAAACCAAATTTTCAAAACCCTAACTTTCTGTTAAAATTTTTTCTGTTCAAAATAAAATAAATCATACACCAAAAATCATCTCAGGGTTTTGTGAAGAAAGCCACCAAAAATGATCCAGAGATTCGCTCAAAGAGCCGCGGTTCCGCGGCAATAGCTTGCTATTGCTGCGCAACCGCGACCGTTTTGGCTCGGCTCTGGGTCGAGTTTGGTGCAGTGTTCTTCTGGCTTGGTTTTGGGATTTTTAAGATGGTTTATATGTGCCCAGGTTTTCCAGAAAAGAAATTTATTTTTGGGGGCCTATAAATCCGTATTTTCTATCGAACTTCATTACCCTTTGACTAAAAGGTTATATCTGTGATGTTTATATGTATTGAACGTCGGCTAATCGCTATATGTCGATTAGTCGGGGTTATACATATCTGTGATCTGTGTTTGATGATGAAATGTGTATATGAATGTGTTGGATTATCGCGGGTGAATAGCCGGGGTGGATGTGAGATGAGTGTTTCTTTTTCTTTCATTCATTGTAACATGTAAATTGATGTATTATTATTTGTATGGCCGCACAACTGGGTCGGGGTTGTAGCCGTCATTGTGATTGGTAGCTGCTGGATTGGTAGCTGCTGGATATTTATCTGTTGCATAGATAGAATGCGTTGGTTTGAGACAGTCGTACTGCCATTTTGGCCTACGTGAAGGGTAGGTACGGGTTGGTTCAAATTAACCGGGATAATGATGGGAAGAACTTGACATGTGACTTATGACATTTTGACCTCACGCCAAGGTCATAAGAGCATGGGGCAAAAATCCACATCGGGAGTTTCATAAGTACTGAAACTTGCTAGCGTTGCATTCCATTTGGAGTGTGATGATTCTGGTAGGATTCTTTCGGTTTTATCACGCGATGATATTTGGATCCCGATCCTACTGTGAGTATATGCTACTCCTCGGGAAAACTCTCACTTAACGATCAATGCTATAAACTTAGTAGGTGTCTAGAAAGGTGTTAGCGGGGCTACGCCCCCAGGGAAAAGAGGTTCTTAAATTAAGGAACTTCGCGAAAGCGTTGGAAAACCTCCCTCGAAGTACTGACAATGGCCAGGCTGAACGGTTAAGCAAGAATTGTACGGTGAGATTGATCCTGACTAATCCTTTCTTTACGGTTTGAGAAGGGATTCGAGAGACAGTGGGAGCCATCTAGTTTAGACAAACTAAAAACCACTCTAAACTTGCAAGAGCATCATGCTAAAGTGTTTCTTTTCTCTCTCCTAATTGCAGCGACCATTCAACATGACCGGAATTAAGTTATTACTAGATAAAAATATATTGACAGGGCCAAACTACAAAGATTGGCTCAGGAATGTCAAGATGGCAATCACTTACGACAAGTTGGGGTATGTCCTTACCACCAAAGCTCCCCCTGTCTCAGGTCCCACCTCCAGCGTCGCGGATAAGGAAATCTGTAAGACATGGAAGATCAATTGCGCGAAGGCCAAATGCCTCGTGCTTGCCTCGATGGACAACGAACATCAGAGGAGGGATGAGAATATGGACCTTGAGTCCATATTTCTCCATACAAAAGAACTGTATGGAGAGCAGTCTCGTATTGCAAGATACGAAGTGTCGAAGAAGCTATTTTCGGCAAGATTGACCGTCGGATCATCGATAGTGGAACACGTGCTTAAGATGATTGGCTACATAGAGGAGCTCACGGACCTTAGGACCACGTTGGAGAATGAACTCTATACTGATTTGATTCTCCAGTCCCTTCCTTCCACTTACACCCAGTTTATCCTAAACTTCAACATGCAAGGAAAGGAGGTTGAACTTTCCGAACTTTTGAACATGTTGAGGAATACTGAGGGCACCCTACAGAAAGGTAGGGTGAAATCCACTTTGTTTGTAGGAGGATCTTCCTCTTCTAGATCCAGGGTGAAAGCCAAGGGTAAGAAGAAGAAAGTCCCCGCCAAACCAAGAGGCGGTGTCAGTAAAGTGGATACGAAGGGAAAAGGAAAAGCAACAAAGATAGCGGGAAAGCTGGTGGGGAAGGAAGAATGCTCTATTGTTACAAAAATGGTCACTGGAAACAGGATTGCAAGGCTTGGAAGGCCAGAACACAGGATTTGAAGCGAGTTGCAGCTTCAGCTTCAGGTGTGTATGTTATTGAAAATTGTCTATCAATAAACTCTACATCCTGGGTATTGGATACCGGATCAGGATCTCATATCTGTAATTCTTTGCAGGCGTTGAGAAAGCGTAGAGTTTTGAAGGCAGGTGACATGACCCTTAGAGTTGCAAACGGTGCTAGCATGGATGCTGAGGCCGTGGAGGACTATCACCTGGGATTGTCGGATGGACACTTTTTGGTTTTGCGTAGTTGTTATTATGTACCAAATGCAACCTGTAATATCATTTCTGTATCTTTATTATCTAAAGAAGGTTATGAATTTGCATTTGTAAGAATGTAGTGAACATTCACCTTAATCAAGTTTTGATTGGGTCAGGTACATTGAACAACGGTATATACGTATTAAACCAACCACAGATTTTCAATGTCCAGAATACACACAAAAAAAAGTCTCCAGAAATCAATAAAACTTTCTTATGTCATTGTAGACTGGGTCATATGAATGAGAGAAGGTTGACTAAGTTACATGCAGAAGGATATTTGGATCCGTTCGAATATCAATCGTATGCAACTTGTCAATCCTGTCTCAAAGGAAAGATGACAAAGACTCCGTTCACTGGACACGGAGTAAGAGCGAGCGAGCTCTTGGGACTTGTACACAGCGACGTGTGCGGTCCAATGTCTACACATGTACGAACCGGTTATTCTTACTTCATTACCTTTACGGATGATTTTTCAAGGTTCGGACATGTCTTCTTAATGAAGCATAAATCCGAAGCTTTTGAGAAGTTCCAGGAATACAAGAATGAAGTAGAAAAACAAACAGGCAAAAGTATCAAGACACTAAGATCTGATCGAGGTGGAGAATACTTGAGTGCCGAGTTCCTGGGTTAGTTAAAAGAGAATGGAATTCTCTCTCAGCTTAGCCCTCCATACACTCCGCAACATAACGGTGTATCTGAGAGACGGAACCGAACCCTATTGGATATGGTACGGTCCATGATGAGTAATGCTGAGTTGCCGCGATCGTTCTGGGGATATGCGCTAGAATCAGCTGCATACCTTTTGAACCGAGTTTCTACTAAGACTGTGCCTACCACACCATATGAGTTATGGAGTGGGAAGAAACCCTATCTTCAATACCTGAAGATTTGGGGATGTCCAGCTTATGTCAAAAAGCAGCATACGGAAAAACTACAGGCACGCTCAGTACTGTGCAAGTTTGTGGAATACCCAAAGAACTCCAGGGGGTATCTATTCTATTACGCAGAGGAACAAAAATTCCTTGTTTCTCGTAATGCCCATTTTCTGGAACATCAGTTCTTAGAAAAAGAAATAAGTGGGAGCGCAATAGAACTGGAAGAAATTCCAGAACCATAAGCTATTACTGAAAGCTTAGTAGAACTAGAAGGTCGAAAGATGAGGACATTCTCACGCCACTCCGCAGGAGTAGTAGGCAGTCTCATCCGCCCGAGAGATACTACAGTTTTCTCATTGACGGGGATAGAGAGGATTGCATCATAGATTGTGATGAGCCTACTAGCTTCCAGCAAGCCATTCAGAGCGTCGACTCGGTAAAATGGCTGGATGCAATGTGGACCGAGATGGAGTCCATGTACACCAACAAAGTATGGACGTTGGACATTGCTCCAGATGGGGTAAAACCCGTAGGATGCAAGTGGATCTTCAAAAGGAAGATTGGTGTAGATGGACAGGTTGAGACCTATAAAGCTAGACTGGTAGCAAAGGGTTTTCGTCAGCGACCTGGTTTGGACTATGACGAAACCTTTTCTCCAGTAGCTATGCTGAAATCCATTCGGATCCTTCTTGCCATTGCTGCCTTCCACGATTATGAGATTTGGCAGATGGACGTAAAGACCGCTTTTCTGAATGGACATTTAGAGGAGTGTGTCTATATGGACCAGCCAGAGGGTTTCATTCAGAGTGGGAGCAGCGAAAAGGTGTATAAGTTGCTCAAGTCCATTTATGGACTAAAGCAGGCATCGCGGAGTTGGAACATCTGTTTTGATGAGACGGTCAAGGAATTTGGCTTTATCAAAAATCCAGATGAACCATGCATCTATTGTAGGTTTGTAGCGAGAACTGTAGTATTCCTCGTTTTATACGTGGATGACATTCTCTTGATAGGATATAACATTCCTATGCTACAATCTGTCAAGGGGTTCTTGTCACACAGGTTTTCCATGAAAGACCTGGGTGATGCCTCATACATTCTGGGTATCCGGATCTACCGTGACAGATCTAAGAGGATATTAGGACTTTCACAGTCCAGGTACATCGACACCATATTGAAGAGATTCAGTATGGAAGATTCCAAGCGCGGTAATCTACCGGCTTGTCACGAGATCACCCTCTCCAAAGAGATGTCTCCCAAGACTGATTTGGAAAGGGATCGCATGTCTATTATACCCTACGCTTCTGCGGTAGGCTCTATAATGTATGCGATGTTGTGTACCAGACCAGATGTGGCTTATGCACTGAGTGTGGTAAGCAGGTATCAGTCAAACCCTGGGGAGAAACATTGGATAGCAGTAAAGAACATTCTCAAGTACCTGAGAAAGACTAAGGAGATGTTCTTGGTGTAAGGCGAAAAAGACCTCCAGATTGAGGCCTTTGCTGACTCCAGCTTCCAGAGTGAAAAGGATGATTCTAAGTCCATGTCGGGTTTTGTCTTTACCCTCAATGGAGGGGCGGTGTATTGGGAGAGCTCCAAACAGGAAACCGTTGCTGACTCGACTATGGAAGAGGAATACATCGCTGCATCTGATGCCGCAAAAGAAGCTGTCTGGATGAGGAAGTTCTTGAAAGAACTTCAGGTGGTTCCGTCCATTGTTGACCCAATACCTCTATATTGCGACAACAACGGGGCTATAGCTTTAGCGAAGGAACCCAGGTCCCATCAGAAATCCAGACACATCTTGAGGCGGTATCACCTGATCAGGGAGATCGTGGATCGCCAGGAGAACGAGGTTCGGAGGGTTGCTTCAGAAGATAACACTGCCGATCCATTCACCAAGGCTGTCACGACCCAAAGTTTGGCCCGTGACCGGCACTTAACCACGTAACGTCTACAGGCGTAACGCGACTAAGTAAGCCGAAAACCCAGAAATCTAAAACCCTTTTTAAGAATAAGTAAAGAAACAGGTTTAAAGAAGTAAAGAACTACATGTTTAACAATCAAGGTTTTTAAAATAACTAAGCCGAATATGCAATTTAAAACAGTACAGTCTCTTCTAAAAATTTCGGCAGAGTTTCCTTTGTAAAACTGGCCCCGAATGGGGTACAACAAAAATGACAATATATATGCAATGATAAAGGCATCCCCAAGCGGGAGCTAGCTCTTCGTCAATAGACGGTCACAACCACACATGCAACAATAATATACAACGCCAAGTGGCGAGGATCAAAACCAAAGAAAGCTCAAAGCAACAAGAAAACCGCAATACTACTAAGAGCGACTCTAAGGTCGAATAATACATCACTAAAGTCTAGGTCTGAAACAATATACAAGTTTTGGTTGATGGAAATTCTAGATACAATGAATAGAATGAATACAATGGTGGTTCTTGATGCGAAAGAATCCACCTACCAAAAGCAAGCCACCCGCAAGAAAGTAGTGTGCCAAAAATGCCGCAATGAAACCTGTACGGCAGAACCTGCAAGAAACTGTGGCACAACGGGGGTGAGTTGCCAACTCGTGAATAGAAACATCTACAAGCAGAAACCGAATGCAAGACATAAACCTAAGTCAACAATCAGTAATATAATCCATAAGAGTACATCTGAGTGTAATAAGGTGGCAAGGTAACATCTAAATATGTATGTGGTGCCAAGTACTCAGGTAATAACATGTTATCAGTATAAGGTATGTCTGCAAGAAGTAAATATGATGCAGTATCAAATGATATCAATACACATATATTAGCGTCCCATACCACTAATATTGGTGTAAGGGTATATATAACAGCGCCCTCATACCCTGTTATATATACAAATGAAGTATGATAAGTGTAAATCCAGTCTGTATATGATCCATGTCTGTATATGATCTATGTCTGTATATGATCCATGTCTGTATATGATCTATGTCTGTATATGATCCATGCATGTATATACGTGGAACCCGTCCACCCGTCACCCAATGACAATAAGCATCATGTATGCAATAGGAGGATGTAAACAAATCATGGTAAAACATCTTGAAACCCGTGCCAAGCATCGACACGTAAATCCTCATCCATATGGGGCTCCGTCTGCGGTATCGGCCCTCGGCCCCGGCAGTACGAGTCAACCCATGTCCATCTCTGGGCTCCGGTCGGAATCCTCCAGATATCCGCCGAGCTCAAGTACAATCACCGGTAGGTAGTAGTCCCTCTGCCGGGCTCACCGTCTATCACACAGCAAAACCGTTCTCGCCCCGGGGTACCATACCGGGTCCACTATGTACCCGTAATCGGCCTCAACCGCCTCCTCGATTCGGGTTTTTATATATCACTCTAGCACCGAGAAAACACATGGTGGACGCACCGAAATATCATATCAAGGGAACCGGGTTTTTAAATGATTACATATTTGAAATAGCCACGGTTCCCAAATCCAGAAATCACATATAATCCAAACCAAAAGGTAAGTCACTAATCTGATATGATATGTGCGTCAAACATAAATATCATGTCAAGTCACATATAGATGAGCTACAATATAATGATCAGGTGTGATATAAGCATCAATGTGAGTATCAAGTCATGTCACATATAAATGAGCTACAATATGATGATCAGATGTGATATAAGCATCAATGTGAGTATCAAGTCATGTCACATATAAACGAGCTATAATATAATGATCAGGTGTGATATAAGCATCAATGTGAGTATCAAGTCATGTCACATATAAAAGAGCTATAATATAATGATGCGATGTGACATATGTATCAGCTATGAATATCAAGTCAAAATCATATATGTTTGTGTACAGGTCTATGTGTACAATATGCCATGCGGAAATCATACCATGAATGCAGCAGTACTACAGTGTAGTGACATAGCAATTATCGATGATGAAGTGTATGAGCCGGCAATCAGTGTACGTGGAACATACGCATCATCGATAATGGTGCTGGTGTCCTAACAGCATGATGGCAATATAACAATAAGCACAAGTAATGCCATGCAAATAGTATAAACAGGTGCAATCGAAATAAGCAACGCAACAGTGAAGAATCTAACTCAAAAGCTATATCATGCAACCTTGCCTTTTGAAATAAGACGAATCGGGGTCTTTGGTAAAACAAGGGCTACGGTGTTTAGAAAATAGACTCTACACATTTGAAAATATCCGTAGAATCCCCTTTTTCCTATCTTGCAATATTCCCGATTCGTTAGTTTTGAAATAGGTATGACTCTGGTCTAATCTAACATCTACTATGCAACTACTGATCTAAGTATCATGCAAGTCTGGAGGGGTATGGAAACCGCCTAAATCTGAGTCGATACATATATAAAGGTATATAGTCGGTGATCTCGCCTCAATGTCATATCATAAGATATCCTCGAGTTATGAGTGCGGATCTATCATCAATATCGGCTCGTACGGTAATCATCGTACGGCATCCCAATAGCTGGGTACGGGTCAACATATCACTATCTCATCACATAACAGGTATCACTATCATCAGATCACATAGCCTGGGGTACTACTCTATGTCTAGCACCAAACGATACCATCAGTGAAGTATGCATGCGGGGTAAACACATATCCCAAGCCCGCAAGAGATCACAAGTCATATCCCACAATGAATCGTATCCAATCACCGATCTCACGTCATCAAGCCCACATCATCGACTCATTACCAACGTCATCAAACATCATCCATCAAGGGTAGGTATAAAAGATATACAAGTGTAGGCGTGTAGGTGCAATCCTATCCTAGGGCTCGCAACTAGGAACTACACTAATCACTTCTAGCCCTAACTACCCATAATACTTCTAACACAAAGCTACAACACACTAAACTATCACACATCTACTATATATATTATACTAACTACGGACTGCGGGGGTGCTATACGCCATCCACCCGACTTCCCCCTGTAGATATAATCTACTCACCTTGCATCATCATTTGCGGACGTCACCAAGCATTTGCTCGTCGTCCCGAAGTCTTCATGGGTACCTACACATCAACATATCGTGTATGCGCATTAAAACCAAATCCAAGCTAAAACGGCGCATGAAATTCAAAACGATACGATATGGGGGCCTATAGGTGAGAACCTATGGCACGCCTTCAAAACCATCAACAAATCCTCTATATCGTCGTATAAACGCCAAATAGTCGAGGTAAAACGAAACACACCAATGCAGAAATGAAAATACGGAATACGGAAACTAAAGTCCAAAACAGCAACTCATGAAATGTGTTCCAGATTTCACCCTAGATCACTTTATACAAATCTATATATACCAGGGGCCTAAACTAACAATGTAGGAGCTACAGAACGAAAACGAGACAAAAAGGTGGGACCCAGGCCGCAATTGGCGGCCAAAAGAGGGAATTTGGCGGCCGTACGGATGAGTTGGAGGCTAGGGTTTGGGGTGTTGGTTCAATTGTGCCCGCACATCTCACTGTCCACTCAATATTATTTTAGGGTCCTCGGGGTGATAGCAGATTCAAGTTAACCTGCACAGATTACACAATTTCCCCGATATCGGTTTCTAAAATCCGTATTTCTGGTTCTAGCTTCAGGTTTTGGGTTCCAATTCATGCACTAAGGTGTTTACAAGTCCTCTACTGAGCTCAATTTCATATTACAACTCAAGTTTCTCTCAAACCCTAACTAGGTTTTCATCAAGTCCATAATATCACACAATATCGATATAATCTTAACATGGGGTTATAGGAAATGCTACAATTAAGCTAATGGTTCAGAAATTACCTCAATTGGCAACTCAAGAATTTTCTTGAGTTGGCCCTAGTGGCCAAAATCCATGCTTTCTTAGTCCATCTTGTAGATCTCGAGCTTGTGCACATTTTTAATGAAACCGATATATGGTTTTGGGGTTGTTTTTGAGTTGATTTTTGGGCTATGAAGAGGGGAGGGAATGGGGTGAAGTTGCAGCAGTAGGAGGAGGAAGAAGAGGGAAGAAAATGATGAGAGAAATGGCTAAGGGCGGTAGTCAACAATGCCCATCCTCTCTCTCACCTACCCTCACTCTAATTTCTTTTCTTTTTTTCTTTTCCTTTTCTCTTTTAATCCTTAATCCAAACCTTCTCACCTCAATAGTAACCCCAAATAAGAAAATCATGAAAGAAAATGCATAAGTGTGAGAAAATGTGATATGTGCAAGTTTTGCACAAAATTGCCAAAAAACCGGATTAGC
The DNA here is from genome assembly GCA_030015575.1 of Agapanthus africanus. NCBI lineage: Eukaryota > Viridiplantae > Streptophyta > Magnoliopsida > Asparagales > Amaryllidaceae > Agapanthus > Agapanthus africanus. The sequence continues at coordinate 217,192,901 of JASDDO010000008.1, forward strand.
GATTTTAATCGCGATTAGCGCTAAATTAGTGTCAAACTAATCACAAAAACTTAAAAATGTCATAATTCACTAATTTACCCTATTTTAGAATTTTCCATAATTTTTCATAATTTTTCTAACATTTTTCCTATTTATTTGCATTTAATATTAAAATAATCAATAAAATAATATTAAATTATAAAAATTCCCAAAATTAATATTTTATATTTTTGAAAATGTTACAATCTACCCCCTTAAAGAAATTCGGTCCCCGAATTTAAATTTAAACCCCCACTACTAAAACAATTTCAGTATAATCCATTTTGTCGGGGCTCCGAAAGCATCAACACATAAGAATATCATAAAAAAAAAATGTACTACTCTACTAGAATCAATCCCCAAAATGCATATATAAGAATATCCTATGCGTCTGGTGCGCAAGGAAATCAAATCCATATATGTGTCAAACAGGTGTAGAAAACAACATCTAGGTGCAACGGGTGTGCACGAAACATCTGTCGTAGGCAACGTATGTGCCTGACAGAAAAAATCAGGTGCATATGAAATGCACAAAGAATTCCGATTTAGTGCATCTGGCGTGCACCAAAATCGTATATCAAAACACTAAAGATGTATGAAAACTACGCTGGAAGTGCAAATCAAATCACTGAATACGATAGGCATGAAATCTCAATCAATATCTCAAATGTAATAACTCAGCGCAAAATATATAAATATCCAGTGGGTGCATGAAACCAATATCATGAAACTCAGTCATCAAAACTAAATCATGCAAACCGAACGCCCAAAATGCCGAAATCCAAAATGACGGATACGTGATAATCGAATCACAAAATCACAAATCATAGATACCGTCGTCGGTAGTTCCTCCTTCGAGGTCGAGAAGGAGTCAGTGCATCCACTGCTAGCAGCGCAGGATATCTACTTGCTTCTTGCTCGCGGTCTGGCGTCTTCTGACTCTGGGTCCTTATCTTCTCTGCGGATTTCCTATCTCGCAGTCAATCGGCTCATCGGCCCTGTCAGGTGTGCTAACGGGGACGATTCCGTTCTGGCACTTCTCTGGTCACCTCTCGGTCAATCCTCACGACCACTCGTAAGGCAGCATATCACTGGCGTCGGCCTCTGGCTCTCTGAATGCACGTCACACATCTGATCCTGGGTGTAAACATCATTGCAGCAATGTCCTGGAAGGATTCCTGCTCAAGGTCTCTTCCAATCATGCCTATGCCGATCTGTACAGAGGCTGGCTCTCTTGTACTACCTCTTCTCGCTTGATAGACATCTGTGTCCTCAGCACAACCTTTTCTCGGAAATTGGTCACATTCCAACGTCTCTGTAAGCATATCAGGTCTCTAGTCTCGACGGGAAGCATTGACAGCTCGTCAGTGTCTCACACGAACCTCTGGTTCCACTTGTCTCCATCGTCGTCCACTATGACGTCACGCCACACTACTATGCACTGCACTGTTCTCGGCCACGGCCAATCTGAAGTCTCTCGCACGGAATCGAAATCGCGTACTTTGTAGCTTCACCATTTTGTAGAAGATGTCAGGCCGAACAGATCCTCGGGAACACGTTCCAAACATCGGAGGGATACTCGTCACTCGTCCGCCCTTGATCAATTCGCAACGCATCTGGGTAAGTCCCTTTATTCGATCCTGGTCAACTACCTCGTCGATAATGCCGAACTCTGTCCTGCTGGGTATGCGCAAAACGACTACTCCTGGTCCAGGTCTCCCCGTATCGTACTCCAGAAAAGTCCTGTCGGGGTTCCCTTCACAAATCTCATTCCTGCCGAAATGCCGGAAGTCGTCATCCAATGCTGAAGCTAAAGCTTATTCCGGAACGGCTACATACTTATCGCATTCTTTCTGGAAGATCTATCGACATACCACGCCTCGGGGTGCATATCACATCTCTGATGTCAGCGGAGTGGGACGCCATCTCGTCGAAATATCTTGCGAACTCTTTTCTTCGCTCTGCGTCAATGTCGACTGATTCGGACTCGTCTCATCCTGGCTGCATGTACTGTGCTCCAACGGCTATGCTCGCATCTGGAGTCTCCCAAGCAGTGTCCCATCACGATATCCGAAGGATGTCGAACGATCCGATCGACCCGTCAGATCCTCATAATCCCCCAAGAGCTCACATCTCGGGTACAGTTTAATAGTATCGAGTACATGCCACAGCATCGGTGGTCCAGCCGTAGAAGGGCAAACCCAAGCCTCACTAATGGCGCCGCGGAACCGCCGTAAACCCTAAGGTTCAAAGGCTGTCACACGGTCATTAAGTCGAGTTAGGGTTTCATTCTTCTAGAGGGTCCATAGAATCACCTGCATGTCTTTCCGTATACTTTAAACTTAGAAAATGGGCTCCTGACATTCGATCGTCTCAATCGACTCTCAACGAACCTGCGTGAAGTCGTCCCTAGCTGGAAACAATCCACCTGATGATCTCGCATCGGGGTAAGCGAACTCACCACATGTCCTAGTCATTCATCCTCAGGTGACTAGCGACTCGCTATCATCTCTCTGAGTATATGCTCACGCTGCAACAGCTCCAATCATCTTGGCGATATCTCATCATTTGCAGCAACAACTGGTTCATACGCCTGTACGCCGAACAATGCCTCAATCCTCCAGGAAGGGCAATACATAGGCGGTCATCTCTGAATCGGTCTGCTCTAGATCTGAGTAAGATTCTCCACACTGGAATTCTTCAACTCAACTGGGCCCGCTCTGGCGCAAAATCGGACGAATCACCTTCGTCTCTCAAATCGGGTAGACTAGCTATCATCTGTCGCATATCTGCCTGAAAGCTCCGGCAATCTCAGCTCGTAAGCTCCGAAAGCAACATCCTGTCAATCTCAGCGACAGCTGGTCCATCTGTCTGCACGGTAGGCGACATCACAATCTCTGAGGTATGCTGTACATCAACAGTCCTCTTTCAACTGGCAGTTCTAACAATGGCCCGATCATCCGGTGCAAATCCAAGCACTCGCCTCCACTAGAGGTCACAATCAGCAATACTAACTCGAGACATTCCCATGTCACCAGAAAACACAATGGTCGGCCCTCGTACCAAACGAGCTCACACCGGCCGTAACCCTAGCAGCAGCCCAAACTGCGCTCAACCATGGTGACAGGAACCTCAATCGAGTATCAAAAGAGCACATCAATGACAAGAAGGAAACAACAGATCCAAAGTGGGTACATGATCATAGGAAGGAACAGCATCAATGAAGATATGATCATGAACTAATAGAATCGGGGATCTCAAATGGATGTATAATCCTGGATATGAAGAGAATCACTGATCTCGAAAAGTATGCACATCCTAAGGTTCCTTAAGCGGAGTGGCGTGTCGTAAGTATGCCGCGGAACATATCAACGGTACGTCACTCTACTTTAGTCACCTATTCCATCAACCAAGGGTCATCCTAATACGACGAAAGTTCGGGTCTAATACCCCCTCGACCAAGTCTAAGTTCCGTAAGGTCAAGCCTAAGTTCCGTATATAAACAACGCCCTAGGCTCCACATAGTCAAACTCAGACTCGAACCAATGTCAACCTAGCGCTCTGATACCAACTTTGTCACGACCCAAAGTTTGGCCCGTGACCGGCACTTAACCACGTAACGTCTACAGGCGTAACGCGACTAAGTAAGCCGAAAACCCAGAAATCTAAAACCCTTTTTAAGAATAAGTAAAGAAACAGGTTTAAAGAAGTAAAGAACTACATGTTTAACAATCAAGGTTTTTAAAATAACTAAGCCGAATATGCAATTTAAAACAGTACAGTCTCTTCTAAAAATTTCGGCAGAGTTTCCTTTGTAAAACTGGCCCCGAATGGGGTACAACAATAATGACAATATATATGCAATGATAAAGGCATCCCCAAGCGGGAGCTAGCTCTTCGTCAATAGACGGTCACAACCACACATGCAACAATAATATACAACACCAAGTGGCGAGGATCAAAACCAAAGAAAGCTCAAAGCAACAAGAAAACCGCAATACTACTAAGCGCGACTCTAAGGTCGAATAATACATCACTAAAGTCTAGTTCTGAAACAATATACAAGTTTTGGTTGATGGAAATTCTAGATACAATGAATAGAATGAATACAATGGTGGTTCTTGATGCGAAAGAATCCACCTACCAAAAGCAAGCCACCCGCAAGAAAGTAGTGTGCCAGAAATGCCGCAATGAAACCTGTACGGCAGAACCTGCAAGAAACTGTGGCACAACGGGGGTGAGTTGCCAACTCGTGAATAGAAACATCTACAAGCAGAAACCGAATGCAAGACATAAACCTAAGTCAACAATCAGTAATATAATCCATAAGAGTACATCTGAGTGTAATAAGGTGGCAAGGTAACATCTAAATATGTATGTGGTGCCAAGTACTCAGGTAATAACATGTTATCAGTATAAGGTATGTCTGCAAGAAGTAAATATGATGCAGTATCAAATGATATCAATACACATATATTAGCGTCCCATACCACTAATATTGGTGTAAGGGTATATATAACAGCGCCCTCATACCCTGTTATATATACAAATGAAGTATGATAAGTGTAAATCCAGTCTGTATATGATCCATGTCTGTATATGATCCATGTCTGTATATGATCCATGCCTGTATATACGTGGAACCCGTCCACCCGTCACCCAATGACAATAAGCATCATGTATGCAATAGGAGGATGTAAACAAATCATGGTAAAACATCATGAAACCCGTGCCAAGCATCGACACGTAAATCCTCATCCATATGGGGCTCCGTCTGCGGTATCGGCCCTCGGCCCCGGCAGTACGAGTCAACCCATGTCCATCTCTGGGCTCCGGTCGGAATCCTCCAGATATCCGCCGAGCTCAAGTACAATCACCGGTAGGTAGTAGTCCCTCTGCCGGGCTCACCGTCTATCACACAGCGAAACCGTTCTCGCCCCGGGATACCATACCGGGTCCACCATGTACTCGTAATCGGCCTCAACCGCCTCCTCGATTCGGGTTTTTATATATCACTCTAGCACCGAGAAAACACATGGTGGACGCACCGAAATATCATATCAAGGGAACCGGGTTTTTAAATGATTACATATTTGAAATAGCCACGGTTCCCAAATCCAGAAATCACATATAATCCAAACCAAAAGGTAAGTCACTAATCTGATATGATATGTGCGTCAAACATAAATATCATGTCAAGTCACATATAGATGAGCTACAATATAATGATCAGGTGTGATATAAGCATCAATGTGAGTATCAAGTCATGTCACATATAAATGAGCTACAATATGATGATCAGATGTGATATAAGCATCAATGTGAGTATCAAGTCATGTCACATATAAACGAGCTATAATATAATGATCAGGTGTGATATAAGCATCAATGTGAGTATCAAGTCATGTCACATATAAATGAGCTATAATATAATGATGCGATGTGACATATGTATCAGGTATGAATATCAAGTCAAAATCATATATGTTTGTGTACAATATGCCATGCGGAAATCATACCATGAATGCAGCAGTACTAGAGTGTAGTGACATAGCAATTATCGATGATGAAGTGTGTGAGCCGGCAATCAGTGTACGTGGAACATACGCATCATCGATAATGGTGCTGGTGTCCTAACAGCATGATGGCAATATAACAATAAGCACAAGTAATGCCATGCAAATAGTATAAACAGGTGCAATCGAAATAAGCAACGCAACAGTGAAGAATCTAACTCAAAAGCTATATCATGCAACCTTGCCTTTTGAAATAAGACGAATCGGGGTCTTTGGTAAAACAAGGGCTACGGTGTTTAGAAAATAGACTCTACACATTTGACAATATCCGTAGAATCCCCTTTTTCCTATCTTGCAATATTCCCGATTCGTTAGTTTTGAAATAGGTATGACTCTGGTCTAATCTAACATCTACTATGCAACTACTGATCTAAGTATCATGCAAGTCTGGAGGGGTATGGAAACCGCCTAAATCTGAGTCGATACATATATAAAGGTATATAGTCGGTGATCTCGCCTCAATGTCATATCATAAGATATCCTCGAGTTATGAGTGCGGATCTATCATCAATATCGGCTCGTACGGTAATCATCGTACGGCATCCCAATAGCTGGGTACGGGTCAACATCTCACTATCTCATCACATAACAGGTATCACTATCATCAGATCACATAGCCTGGGGTACTACTCTATGTCTAGCACCAAACGATACCATCAGTGAAGTATGCATGCGGGGTAAACACATATCCCAAGCCCGCAAGAGATCACAAGTCATATCCCACAATGAATCGTATCCAATCACCGATCTCACGTCATCAAGCCCACATCATCGACTCATTACCAACGTCATCAAACATCATCCATCAAGGGTAGGTATAAGAGATATACAAGTGTAGGCGTGTAGGTGCAATCCTATCCTAGGGCTCGCAACTAGGAACTACACTAATCACTTCTAGCCCTAACTACCCATAATACTTCTAACACAAAGCTACAACACACTAAACTATCACACATCTACTATATATATTATACTAACTACGGACTGCGGGGGTGCTATACGCCATCCACCCGACTTCCCCCTGTAGATATAATCTACTCACCTTGCATCATCATTTGCGGACGTCACCATGCATTTGCTCGTCGTCCCGAAGTCTTCATGGGTACCTACACATCAACATATCGTGTATGCGCATTAAAACCAAATCCAAGCTAAAACGGCGCATGAAATTCAAGACGATACGATAAGGGGGCCTATAGGTGAGAACCTATGGCACGCCTTCAAAACCATCAACAAATCCTCTATATCGTCGTATAAACGCCAAATAGTCGAGGTAAAACGAAACACACCAATGCAGAAATGAAAATACGGAATACGGAAACTAAAGTCCAAAACAGCAACTCATGAAATGTGTTCCAGATTTCACCCTAGATCACTTTATACAAATCTATATATACCAGGGGCCTAAACTAACAATGTAGGAGCTACAGAACGAAAACGAGACAAAAAGGTGGGACGCAGGCCGCAATTGGCGGCCAAAAGAGGGAATTTGGCGGCCGTATGGATGAGTTGGAGGCTAGGGTTTGGGGTGTTGGTTCAATTGTGCCTGCATATCTCACCGTCCACTCAATATTATTTTAGGGTCCTCGGGGTGATAGCAGATTCAAGTTAACCTGCACAGATTACACAATTTCCCCGATATCGGTTTCTAAAATCCGTATTTCTGGTTCTAGCTTCAGGTTTTGGGTTCCAATTCATGCACTAAGGTGTTTACAAGTCCTCTACTGAGCTCAATTTCACATTACAACTCAAGTTTCTCTCAAACCCTAACTAGGTTTTCATCAAGTTCATAATATCACACAATATCGATATAATCTTAACATGGGGTTATAGGAAATGCTACAATTAAGCTAATGGTTTAGAAATTACCTCAATTGGCAACTCAAGAATTTTCTTGAGTTGCCCCTAGTGGCCAAAATCCATGCTTTCTTAGTCCATCTTGTAGATCTCGAGCTTGTGCACATTTTTAATTAAACCGATATATGGTTTTGGGGTTGTTTTTGAGTTGATTTTTGGGCTATGAAGAGGGGAGGGAATGGGGTGAAGTTTCAGCAGTAGGAGGAGGAAGAAGAGGGAAGAAAATGATGAGAGAAATGGCTAAGGGTGGTAGTCAACAATGCCCATCCTCTCTCTCACCTACCCTCACTCTAATTTCTTTTCTTTTTTTCTTTTCCTTTTCTCTTTTAATCCTTAATCCAAACCTTCTCACCTCAATAGTAACCCCAAATAAGAAAATCATGAAAGAAAATGCATAAGTGTGAGAAAATGTGATATGTGCAAGTTTTGCACAAAATTGCCAAAAAACCCGATTAGCGATTTTAATCGCGATTAGCGCTAAATTAGTGTCAAACTAATCACAAAAACTTAAAAATGTCATAATTCTCTAATTTACCCTATTTTATAATTTTCCATAATTTTTCATAATTTTTCTAACATTTTTCCTATTTATTTGCATTTAATATTAAAATAATCAATAAAATAATATTAAATTATAAAAATTCCCAAAATTAATATTTTATATTTTTGAAAATGTTACAAAGGCCCTGCCCCAAACTCAGTTCGAGAGGCTAATCGAGATGATAGGTCTTTGATACGCCAGTACATGGCCTTAGTGCAAGTGGGAGATTGTTAGTGTATATGCCCTAGAGGCCATTACTGTATCATACTAGTATGTATATTACTTGATGGAAGCTTGGGATGTTCACAGTTGTATATACAATCTTGCTCGAAATGGTAGTATGCTACTTGGTTTGTCTCTACTTCAATATGTGCATGTGTTTTTTTAGCATATCGCTGATATACGTATTAGTAGAGCCCTTAAGATCTTTGCTGGATTACCAGCGTTGTGATGGCGCTCACACTCGTGGGAGCTGGGTAATCCATAAGTACATCCTTATACAGGTCCCTAGTCATTGGACTATCGAGAGAGGGCATCGATACTCTGGAGTAGAATAGCGTATGCGCTTCTCATCCCAGTGTGGGAGACGGTCTGTCCCACAGCCGTTAGTACGTCGTACTTGAGATAGTATACGGGTGCTCGTTAGGTTACGAGTACACTGGACAGGACTCGTCGGGGACTGTTGGTTGGTATTATACCTATCGTCAGTTATCAGTTCCCAGGTGACATGAGTACAGCTTAGTCCGCTGACTTGACACTATCACTTCGCCTCGAGTGTGTTCCCACTGCACTTTGATTACTACCCTAGCACGGCTCAAAGGAGTCGTGCAAACATGTAGTTTTTGGGTGCAGTCCCGAAGCACTTAGAGGCAGTGACGGTTAGACAGGATTCGTCTCTCCCGGTATAGGGGGTTGACATCGCGTTGTGTCTAGGAGAGCCATTACACAAGTAGTCCCTGGCCAGGGCAAGCGAGATATACTGGTAGGTTTCCAGTGTTATCTCAAGGTGTTATGGGCTTCACTCCGACACGACTTGTACCGCTATTAGGGGACTGACGTTCACCGCCCCCTTCGGCCCGCCATGCGATGTATCAGACGAACAGACTGGACTGTACGGAGACTGTCACGTACAGGCTCAGTAGGAGTTTAGATGGGGTTCACCTCGTCAGTCTTCTTATCGGCATCTACCTGGGGACCGTTTCGTACAGCTAGTGCCGCTTGCGGTCTGTGGTTAAACCCACTGCCAGCGTAGTGTCGAGTCTTTAGAGTCCCACACAAAGAGCTATTCGCCTTTAGGCAAAATGAGTAGAAGTCGCATGGTTTTGCGACAGGGTTCGTTCACATCCGCGCACTTGTGCACGTTTGCTGTCCGGACAGCTTATACTACCGGGCTTTGGTTTAAGCCAGATCCTAGTATATGATTTGGGATTGGTTTTTCTCATTGTATTCGTGTTCCTCGGATCGCGAATACGGGTGTGTATGCACAGTTGCTTGAGACAGAGGGAGAGCACTTTGATTAGGGTTAATGGCTATTGTCATTTTATTAACCCTAATGCTTATGTGTGTGTTATGGTTAATTGATATTAGTTTAATATAATTGTGCATGGTTATGGTTGTTGACCATTTGACCTTCTTGACTTGTTGACCTAGGTTGACACTTTGACCATCATCATTTCATTTGGAAGATGCTCTTTGATCCTTGCAAATTGCATTAAAAATGAAATGATAATGGTCATGTCTTGATTAACCATGACAATTATCTAGCGAATTATCAATTTAAAATAATACACACATATATGTGAGAATGGTTATTATTCTCTCATTCTATCATTCACTTTCTCTCTATTGTTCTTCCTCTCCCTCAAGCTCTCCCCTCTCATGTGTTGAGAAACACTTGAGCTTGAGAAAAACCCCTTCTTGATAATCTCTACTCTCATCTAGGGTTCAAGGATTAGCACTTCGTGCACCCTAGTTACTTCTAGCTTGGAGTTGAAGCCAAAGGTTGAGGCTTTCGGATGGATCTTTCTTCGACGTGAGAAGACGACAAAGGTGACCTCTTTCCACAGCTCCAAGGAGCAAGGAGAGAAGGACATAAAGCCCTAAGTATAACCTTTCTAACACTTAGCTAGTTTCTACTTTGGCTTTAGCTTGTTTTTGTTTAGCAAAGATCCTTCTTTGTCTAGTCCATGTTGCCTAAAGTCATAAAAATTCGATTTTTATTCCGTTTTCCGCCTCCCCGTAAGCACCGGGGTGGGCAACGTGGACTTACGATGGTATGAGAGCCAGGTTAAACATAAACTAGCTAGGTAGTAAAAGTGTAAAGAAGTTCAATCCGAAAAATCAAAAAACTAAATTTTCAAAACCCTAACTTTCTGTTAAAATTTTTTCGGTTCAAAATAAAATAAATCATACACCAAAAATCATCTTAGGGTTTTGTGAAGAAAGCTACCAAAAACGATCCAGAGATTCGCTCAAAGAGCCGCGGTTCCGCGGCAATAGCTTGCTATTGCCGCACAACCGCGGCCGTTTTGGCTCGGCTCTGGGTCAAGTATGGTGCAGTGTTCTTCTGGCTTGGTTTTGGGATTTTTAAGATGGTTTATATGTGCCCAGGTTTTCCAGAAAAGAAATTTATTTTTGGGGGACAATAAATTCGTATTTTCTATCGAACTTCATTACACTTTGACTAAAAGGTTATATCTGTGATGTTTATATGTATCGAACGTCGGCTAATCTCTATATGTCAATTAGTCGGGGTTATACATATCTGTGATTTGTGTTTGATGAAGGTATGTGTATATGAATGTGTTGGATTGTCGCGGGTGAATAGCCGGGGTGGATGTGAGATGAGTGTTTCTTTTTCTTTCATTCATTGTAACATGTAAATTGATGTATTATTATTTGTATGGCCGCACAACCGGATCGGGGATGTAGCCGTCATTGTATAATTCTTTTTACTGTTTTTGCTCCTAGGAAAGACCCATGGAAGGGGTGCACAAACTACCGGGTATCTCGAAGTGCCGAGTGGCCTACTCACGGTGTTGAGGGAGGTTGCTTCACTTCGGGTACTTGGCAGGTAGTTTGCCGCACCCGTAGGGGTCTTGGGTGGGGTATTGGCTATTCACCGCGACCGTGTAATCCGCTTTTCGTTGCAGGCTCGAACGAATTGCGGATTCCTAGTATATCAAATGTATTTATCTGTGATCTGTAATGTTTATCATTGCTATATATTTATATATGATAACTATTTAGGCGTTGCTTATGTTTTACAGCCGCGCTAGCCCAGCCCCCCTCTCTGTCGTTAGTTAAGTAACCTAACGGGTGATGACGGGGCCCCGTGGCGAATGCGAATGGCATAAGCGTACGTCATATTTTGGTTGTTTTCTGCAATGGTAGGATTAAATGATGGGACGCATTAAAAGAACTAATGCAAGAAAATAAACAAAGTAAAAGTCGATTGGAACACTTTGAAAACCACTCGGTTCTTTTCAAAACTAAACTTTTAAACGCGGAGCTTGAACCACTCCTTTTAAAAGCTATCTCGTTCCATCGGTTATATCAAGTTCACTACATTCACGGTTTCGCCAAAACCATCCGTAGCCCTCCATCATTTCAGTTAAATATTCGGTAGTATTCAAGCTATGTATTTTGACCTCATGCCAAGGCATAGTGATTGGTAGCTGTCGCATATTTATCTGTTGCATAGATAGAATGCGTTGGTTTGAGACAGTCGTACTGCCATTTTGGCCTACGTGAAGGGTAGGTACGGGTGGGTTCAAATTAACCGGGATAATGATGGGAAGAACTTGACATGTGACTTATGACATTTTGACCTCACGCAGTTCGAGAGGCTATTCGAGATGATAGGTCTACAATATGCCAGCTCATGGCCCTAGTGCAAGTGGGAGATTGTTAGTGTATATGCCCTAGGAGCCATTATTGTATCATACTAGGTTGGGATATTCACAGTTGTATATAACAGTCTTGCTTAAAATGGTAGTATGCTACTTGGTTTGTGTCTACTTTAATATGCGCATATGTTTCTTGTAATGTATCACCTATACATATTAGTAGAGCCCATAGGATCTTTGCTTGATTACCAGCGTCGTGATGGCAGTCACACTAGTGGGGGCTGGGTTGTCTGTAAGAAACATCCTATATAGGTCCCTGGTCGTTGGATTATCGAGATAGGGAATCGATATTCCGGAGCAGACTAAGTGTATACGCTTCTCATCTCAGTTGGGGAGATGGTCTGTCCCATAGCCATCAGTACGTCGTACTGGAGATAGTATACTGGTGCTCGTTAGGTTGCGGGTACACCGGACAGGACTCGCCGAGGAACTGATTGGTTGGTATTATACCCATCGTCAGTTAACAGTTCCCAGGTGACATGAGTACAGCATAGTCCGCCGACTTGACACTGCTACTTCTCCTCGAGTGTGTCCCACTGTTCTTAGATTGCTACCCTACCACGGCTCATAGGAGTCGTGCAAACATGTAGCAGTTGGGTACAGTCCCGAGCACTTGGAGGCAGTGGCGGTTAGATAGGATTCGTCTCTCGCGGTATAGAGAGTTGATATCGCGCTGTGTCAGAGAGCCATTACGCAAAGTCTCGGGCCAGGGCAAGTGAGATATACTGGTAGGTTCTAGTAGCTTCTCAGGGCGTAATGGGCTTCGCTCTGATACGACTTATACAGCTATTACGGGACTGACGCTTGCCGCCCTCTAGGTTTGATATGCGATAATCTTAGACGAACAGACCGGACTGTACGGAGATTGTCACATCAGGCTCAGTAGGGGTTCGGATGGTTTTCCTCATCGGCCTTCTTATCGACATCTACCTGGGGACCGTTACGTACAGCTAGTACAGCTTGCGGTCTGTGGTTAAACCCACTGCCAGTGTAGTGTCGAGTCTTTAGAGTCCCACACAGAGAGTTTCCCTGCTCCAGGCGAAACGATATAGAGGTCGTATGGTTTTACAACAAGGGTTCGGATGCGTACGTGTGTTTACGCACGTACAACTTTTTCGGACAGTTTATAATAGTCGGCTTTGGTTTAAGCAAGATTCTAGTATAGGGTTACTGGATTTATGCAGTCTAAAGTTTTTCCGTGTTTTGACGGATTGGAGGGGCGTTCTCGTAATTTGTCCGGAAGGTTCTAGAAGAGTGGTGACTAAGGGGTTAAGGTGGCATGAGCATTAATTGCTTAATGACTCATTTGTGTGATTCATGCTTTGTATTAAATGATTCATTAATGAGTTAATGAGTCATATGATGAATCACACTAGATGAATGAATCTACCCATGATGATAAATCATTTATATTATTTATTTGATTAATTGTTATGGTTGATATATTCATATGAGTTCATTATTCTTTTCATTATCATTCTCACCTTCTCTCTCCTCAAGCTCACTCTCTCTTCAAGCCCTAACCCTAACCTCTCATGTGTTGAGATCAAGGGTTAGCTAGACTAATACTTCCATAACCTCACTCTATATCCCCTAGGTAGCTTAGATTACCACTTTAAGCAACCTAGTTATCTCAAGTTTCAGATTTAGTTTGGCGTAGGAGCTTTAAGGTGGATCGTCTTTGATTCGAGGAGGCCGTTGAGGTGCCGATGTTCCAAGGAGCCTACGAGGAGTGGAGGACCGCGATGAAGACCCGAAGGACTAGTAACGTGAGGTATAACTTCGTATCCGAGTAGTTAAACCTCTAGTACTTTGTTAGCAATGGTTTAGAAACGATTCAAGCGCTCAAGTCCCTGTTACGATGCTTTGATAATCATTTTTCATATATTCCGCCTCCCCACAAGTTCGTGGGGTGCGTGACATGGACTTACAGAGTACACCGGACAGGACTCGCCGAGAACATGCGAGTTGGTATTATACCTAGCGTCAGATAGCAGTTCCCTGGTCACATGTGTACAGGTTAGTTTATCGACCTGGGATCGTCATTTGTCTCGTGTGAGTTCCCACTGTACTTTGATTACTACCCTACCATGGCTCAAAGGAGTCATGCAAACAGATTTTAGTTGGGTACAGTCCCGAGCCATATGGAGGCAGTGAGCGAATCGACAAGGGTTCGTCTCTCCCGGTATTGGGGGTGAGGTCGCGCTGTGTCTAGAAGAGCCATTACACAAAGTCCTTGGCCAAGGCAGGAGATTTACTGGTAGGTATTCTAGTAGTATCTCAGGGTGTTCTGGGCTACACTCTGACACGACTTGTACCGCTTTTGGGGGTCTGACTTATACCAACCCCCTAGGCCCGCCATGCAATGCTCATAGACGAACGGACCGGACTGTACGGATATTGTCACAGACAGGCTCTGTAGGATGTCAGGATGAGTTCGCTCATCGACCTCCCTTTTGGTCAATACCTGATAGCCCGTTACGTACAGCTAGTACCTCTGACGTGCTAGTGGTTAAATCCACAGCCAAAGTATTGACGTGTCTTTGGTGTCCCCCATAGACTGTTTCTCAAGTTTCGGGCGAAACGTTGTAGAGGCCGTATGATATATGGCAGGGTTCGATCATATACGTGCGGTATTGCACGGATCATGATCGGACGGATCATACTAGTGGGCTTTGGTTTAAGCCGGATCCTAGTATTAGATTTGTTGGATTACTTTAGTCTCGTCGCATTCACATTCAGTCGGAATGCGGATGCAGGTATGTATAAAGAGGTGAGGGGTATCCTTGTGATCCGTCACGAGTCTACTTTAGATATTGCCGGATCTTTTTGTTGGACCAAACATTTGGATTAATGTTTGGAGGGTGGAAATAATGAGCTAGAATTTCTTCATGAGATGCATTAATGTGACATAGACATATATCATGACTCATGGTCTCTTTTTTAGCAAAAATGTCACATTTGTGGATTGATTTGAGTGATGAAATGAGAAGGAGAGAGAAGGGGGCTGCCATATGATATGTTAGCTATTGTATTTCTTTTTCCATCACTCTCTAACTCTCATTCCATCATAAGAAAAGAAAAGAAGAAAAAACCTTCTCTTCTTCTTCTTCTTCCTCTAGCTTACATTCTCCATTAATTGCAACACCTCTAACCTACATCCAAATCCATGGATGCAAGAGACAAAGTGATCACAAACATTCTCTACAACACCTTGGACACGTCGGCTAGCACACTTCGTGCCCGAATTGCTTCGGATGAAGCGGGAGCCCATAAAAAGACTCAATGATGTGGTGCCCTTTCCGACGAGGAGATCGAGACCAGAGATGCCGCGAGGAGCTTGGGATGGTGGCCAAAGACCGAAGGACACGGATCGATCGGTATAGCATTATATCCCTTCTTTTGATAGCTAGTAGTAGGTAAATGGTTACGATCCGGGTTTTAAGCATACAATAGTGCCGGTTTTCAAGTTAAGAAAAATTTTTGTTTCCGCATTTTGGCCTCGGTAAGACGGCCGGGGCACTACCGTAGACTTACATGGTATCAGAGACACGCCGTTAACCTTTTCTAGCTTGTTCCAACATATTTAAAATATCGATCGAACGAATTTTCTAAAAACCGCATTTCCAAGCATCAGTTTCTGTCGAAATTTTTTAGTTGTCAAAAAAATATTTGGTGTGTTGCAGAAATACGTGCAGGGTTTTTAAAGAGTTTTGGGAAATTTTGGTTCACTGCCATCCCTGTAGCACCGCGGAACCGCGGCCGTACCCACATTCTGGCCGCAGTTCCACCGCAGCATTGAAACAACAGTGCACCAAAATTTCCAGATTTGTCCCTGACTTGGAATTGGGGTTTTTGGTATATTCTGTTTGGGCCCAGATTTATTTTGAGTGCTACAGTTGTGCTTGGGGCCCACTTCGGGAAATTTAGTCGATCAAAAATTTTAAACATGTTAGTTCACAATATCTACATTATATCTGCGACCGTGAATGTCATTTGATCGGTAAATCCTGTCTAATTGCTATAGCCCTTTTCGACGGACTTGCGAACGTGACATTCACGTTGATGTTCTGTGTTGTGCTGTGATGTTGCGGATTTGTCGTGGGGGATGGCCTGGATGCAATGGTAGTACAGTTTAGTTATTTATGTACATTTGATATTGCGGGGCGAGCGTCCGACATGTGGACTGCCGTCACTGCCTGTTTGTATATTATTCTTTTGTGGCACGACCAGGCTGAGGTCGATGTACCCGTTGTATGTATATTTTATTTTCTGTACTAGGATTACCCCGCGGTGGGGTGCACGGATAGCCGGGTTCTAGAGGGCAACGAGCCCGCATCTCATGGCATTGAGACGGAAGGAGCTTTACTCTAGAATTGGCGGGCTATTCGCCGCACTCGTAGAGGGTACAGGTTGACCCAAGGAGGGCTGCACAAGTTACCCGATTCCGTGAAGTGCTGGGTGGTCCATTCACGTTGTTGAAGGGGACTGCCTCGCTTCAGCTTTTGGCGGGTAACTTGCCGCACCTGTAGGGGTCTACGATTTCATTGCACAGGCTATCCACACGACCAGGGGAACGTCGGGTTTCAGTAGCGGCTCTATGAAACCCGGGGATCCCAGATATCTGTATTGTTCTGTGATACTGATTACATTTCTGTGATGTTGCATTTTATCACGCTTTGAGCGAATAATATATATTGATATATATACTAGTAGATGTTGTATATGTTTTACACCCGCGCTAGTCCAGTCCCCGCTCTGTCGTTAGTTAAGTAACCTAACGGGTGATGACGGGACCCAGTGGCGAATGCGGATGGCATCTACGTACATCATTATTTTCGTTCTTTATTGGTGTGATCAATTGATGAGACTGTGTTGATTCGGATCAATGCAAGCTAAAGAAACCTATTCTGATGTTGTTGGAACATTTTTCAAAAATTTGTTATTGCAAGGACGTTCTCTTCTGTTTTGCATAGTGGTATTCAGTTGGAATATCCTGCACCTCAGTCGACGAGGCAAGGGCCGAGATCCCTTCACCGGGAGTGACCCCTTGGACAGAAGTTTGCGTCAGGGTAATAACTTCATTATAGCCGATTACTTTTTGCTTTGCATCGCGGTATTCAGTTGGAATATCCTGCACCTCATTCTACAGGGAAAGAGCCGAGATCCCTTCACCGAGAGTGACCTCTTTAGCAAAGGTTTTCGCCACTATATTTTTATAAAAAGCTATCCGGTTCCTTCAACGATATCAAGTTCATTATGTTAAAGGTTTTTCGCCAAAATCCATTCGTAGCCCTCCATCATTTCCGAAAGGTAGCACTTAGTATTCATGCTATGTATGTTGGCCTTCGTCAAGGCATAGTGTATGATAGCTGCTTGTTACTTTTCTGTTGCATAGATAGATGCGTTAGATTGGGACAGTCGTACTACTATTTTGGCCTTCGTCAAGGGTATGTACAGGTGGGTTCAAATTAACCTGGACAATGACGGGTAGAACTTAACATGTGACTTATGATATGTTGGCTTTCGTCAAGGTCATAAGAGCATGGGGTAAAAATCACATCGGGAGTTTCTAAAGAAACTGAAACTTTCCAGATATGTGCATACCTTCTGGAGTGTGATAACGTGAGTGGATTCCATCACGTTATCTGTTAGTTATGTGTATGCCCTAGAGGCCATTACTGTACATAGGATGTATATTGTAGTGGATGCTGGGACATATATAGGGAGGATTTTCTTGCTCGACATGATAGTATGCTATCTGATAGCTCTTTATCTTAACGTGTACACTGATTGTCTCTCTGTTACATGTTGGTAAAGCCCTTAAGATGTGTACTTGACTACCTGAACTATGATGCGGATCATACTAGTGGGGACATGGTAGTCTATAAGTACATCCTTCAAGGTCCCTAGTCGTGGGTGTATCGAGACGGGGCATCGATGTACCAGAGTAGAATAGCGTATACCTTCTCGACCCATACAGATGGGCGATGGATGATCCCATATCCATTGGTGTTTGACATCAGAGATGATATACGGGTGCTCAGTGGAGACTGGGACACTGGACGGACTCGCCGAGAACTCCCAGATGGTATTATACCTTACGTCAGACGGCGGTTCTCTGGTGACACTGGTACAGGTTAGTCTGTAGACTCGAGATCGTCATAAAGTCTTGTGTGATTCCCACTGTGCTTTGATTTCCACCTTACCACATCCAAGAGGGCGTGCAAAACGGTGGTTTTTGGGTACAGTCCTGATTCACATGGAGGCAATGAGCGATAGGAGGGGATTCGCCTCTCCCAGTATAGGGAGTTGATGTTGCGCGGTGTTCAATTGGCTCTAACCGGAAATCCCTGGCCAGGGTTGCTGAGATTTACTGGTAAGTGTTATTAGTAGTATCTCAAACTGTTATAGACCTCATATCGACACGACTTATCGAGCTACTGGAGTCTGACGTTTACCACCCCTAGGCGAGATATGTGACATATCAGACGATCAGACCGGACAGTACGGTAAGTGTTACTAGTTGGATTCACAGGAGTGTGAGCGGGCTTGCTCGTTGATCTTCTGATCGCTCAATACCCGGGTGGCCGTTACGTTTAGCAGACCGCTTGCGGCTTGTGGGTGTTTGATATGATCATCACCTGCTGCCGGCGTATTGACGAGTCTTTAGAATCCTACACATAGGTTTCCTGGCTCAAGCGAAACGAAATAGGAGCGCATATGAGATATGTGCGGGACCGAGAATAATACCAGTATGTGATACTGTATTCTATTTTCGCGATTTGTATCATTGGACGGTTATATATGATATAGCCGGGTTACGGAATCAAGTGTTGATTCGATACATTGATACACTTGATATTAGTCGGTTATATGCGATATGACCGGATCATTAAATCAAGTGTTGATTTAATGATTTAATGTATAATTATATATTTGATATATTATTTTACATTAACTAGTATTTGTTCACTTAAGATGGATTTTCTCACTTGATGTGCACATTGTATATATGATATTGTTTTGTGCGCTAGTTTGTATCATGTTTGATGATACATGCAAACTTGGGTGTGCGTATGCTTTAAACCATGTTTAGGTTAATGGTTAGGGTTTTGTTATCTTTTCTTAATTATTTATTTTATTTAATTATTTTTAGGCAAGAAATAAAATGGTGGCTTCTTTTGTTTTTTTACTTGAAGCTTCATGAAGCTTTGACCACTTTGTTTCTTTCCTTAACCTAACCATTCACTTAAACCATAGTTTAGTCTCTACACTAGTTACACACCCATGGTTGCTAATATGATAAGATCACTTGATTTATTATTTTTTCAATAATTCTTATCATATTCTTTCTTCTTCTTCTTCTTCAAGAAGAAACCTTGCTACCTCCAATGGTGCCATGAGAAAAAGAGTGAGAATTCCAAATCCAAAGTGAACGCACTTCCTATTTCTTCATCCTCTACCACTTGCCATGTAGTAGAGTGTGTTATCTTCACAAGTTTTATGACCAAGTGAAGATGGAGCTTGATCTTGAATTGCCTCGACGTAGATCATCTTCGGCATCGAAGTTGACGACCTAGCCCGATCATTTCTTCGACGAAACCATCGCTAGAGTCCGGGATCTAATGATCGCAGCGAAGGGACGTCATCACGGAGCTAAGGAAGTGGAGGACCGGATCTACAAAGGTTGTATCCCCTTTCACTTTTTAGTTAAGTTGTTAACTTGCTTGTAGTTTCGCCTTTACCTCTAGTTAACGATCTAGTTTAGGGTTCTTTGGCACATAGAAAAATTTCAATTGGACATGTTTGATCAGTTGTAGAGCCTCATGGGTGTGCCTAGGAACCCTACAGTGGTATCAGAGCCTAGCTAGAGCTTTAGGCGATGCGTAGACGAAGTTAGGAACCCGATCGAACCCCGAAACCCTAACATTGAGCCCTCTTTGTCCTTTTTTCAAAACTGTGGTTTTTTCCAGATTAAAAATATCCAAAAAATTCAGCAGGGTTTTTTATTAGTTACTATGCAGCACATGCCCTTGATTCGACAGAAGCGTCGCAGAACCGCGGTCCCACCCTGGCTTGCGCAGCGGTTCCGCGACCAAAGTGATGAATCAATGCACGTGGTTTGCACAGTAATTAGTTTCTGTATGTGCTGTATTTTCTGGGAATTTTTAATATTTACTCAAGAGTTGAGTTTTTTGGGTTGTATTGGGGACTCGGTGTTTCGATCGGGATGTTTAACTTCGTCTATAGGTTTTTCCGGATTATTTTAGAACATGTTAAAATGGTTCGACCGGATATAAATACCCACTTTTTCCCCTGTCGGGAAATTTCCAAGTATTGGATCTTTCCGTGGTTTAATAACGTTCTAAGTAGTGCAAGTAACGCGATGGACCCTCTAGAAGACAACAAACCTTAACTCGATTATGTGACCGTCTTGAACTGCCCTTTGAACCTTCGGGTTTGGGGCAGTACGGCGTGCCACATGTGAGGCGTTGGCTTGACCCTTCTACGGCTTGACCGTTGGTACTGAGGCATGAACTGGATGTTTTTAAACTTATTTCATGTGTTGAGCTGTTTCGGAAAAACTTGGGTGTTTGATTGTTCGATCGGAAAGTTTAACATTTTCTATTTATCCGGAATGTGATACAATATTTGGAATCCATAAGTAGTTATGAGATAACTGATTTGAATATTATAAACATAAGACTTTAGTCTCACTTGATCGGTTGCCACGGAATTTTGATGCGATCAAAAGTCCGTCGCAATCACGTAGCGTATGTGGATACTCGCCGGGTAAACTTAATAGACAGCCATGCCCCATAGCCCCGACCAAGTGACTGTAGGAGAACCCCGTCACCAAAAGCATTCGTTCGGGTACTCGCGGCAACGGTGTTTCGCCTTAGTGCACTTCGTCGACGGCATCCGGGGGTGCGGCCGTCTACTAAAGTTTGCGACGAGCATTCGATCATTTTATCGGGAATCTTGTTGAATTGCCCGACTGGATATTGAAAAGTGTTTTCGATATAGAGACTAAAATGTGGGGTTTATAATAGTTAGGCATGCGATGTCTAAGCAGGTTGCAGATTCCAACTGTTGTAGTTTTACACATTCTTTTCTGTGACCGTAAGTGTAATATGTGATATCGCCGGTTTCGTTTCTATATGTCAACAAAAATTGGGATGCACACATTTACTTACGTTGATGACATGTGATATTATGTGTTGCTGGATATGTTATATTGGATCGTCGTGTTTGAATAGCCGGGGGTTTTTATGTGAGATGAGTGTTTTCCATTTTCATTCATGTAAAAACTTGTATGTAATATTCTTTTATTGGGGCACTTCCAGGTTGCGGAAGATATCACCGTTGTTGTATATTATTTACTTTTCCGCACTAGGATAGACCCAAGGAGGAGAGCACAAGTAACCGGGTTCTGGAGTCCAGTGGGAGACCAACTCGAGGAGTCGATTCCGGGTCTCCTAACTCTAGAATTGGTAGGGTTGCTTGCCGCTCTCGTAGGGGTCTAGGGGTGTGGGATTGGCTATTCATCATGACCGTGGAATCCATGTTTTATACTGGCTCGTATTAAAAACACGGACGTCCTAGTATATCCAATATTTCATATGATATTTTCTGTTGCGTTATCTGTGATGTGATCATGTGATATGTTCTGATAGATATTGTATATAATATATATGATATATTATATAGACGTTACTTATATTTTGCACTCGCGCTAGCCCTGCCCCGCTCTGTCGTTAGTTACCTAACATAACGGTGCACGAGGGGACATCGAGGCGAATGCAGATGGCATAAGTGTACGTCGTATTTATCTGTAATGCTTATGTGTTTTAAATGATGGGACTTCATTAATATGATTAATGAAATAAAAGAAACCTAAGATGTTGTGGAATCGAATTTTCAAAAACAGGTAGCTACAGTTCTTGCTTTGCATCGCGGTGTTCCTTGTAAAACATCCTGCACCTTATTCTATAAGGAAAGGGCCGAGATCCCTTCACCGGGAGTGACCCCTTTTGCAATAACTGGTAGAAGCTACAACCCTCGGTTTGTCTTTTGATTGCTCCTATAGTTCTTGCTTTGCACAGCGGTATATATGATATATCCCGCACCTTATTCGATGAGGAAAGGGCCGACAATCCCTTCACCGGGAGTGACCCCTTTAGCAAAACTAGAAAAGCCTAAAAAACACTCCATTTTAAAATCATTTGATTCTACAACGATATCAAGTTCATTACGCAATAGGTTTTCAGAAAAATCTGTCGTAGCCCTCCGTCATTTTAGATAAGTCCTACTTAGTATTCGTGCTACGTTTGTTGACCTCCGTCAAGGCGTAGTGTGCGGTAGCTAACTAGTATTTATCTGCTTATGCATATGATGTAGATTGGGTTAGGGTAGTCGTACGGCCTTGTTGACCTCCGTCAAGGGTCGTACGGGTCGGTTTGATTCAATCAAGAAATGACGGGTTGAACTTGACTAGTAGCCTATGCTTTGTTGACCTCCGTCAAGGTCATAGGGTGCTAGGGGCAAAATTATCGGGAATTTCAAGTGTTGAAATTTGCAATGAGATTGCATACCTTCTATGAGATAGTTGGATCCCGATACCCGCTGCAAGTAATAGTTACTCCTGGGAGAGTTTTACACATTACAATTAGCCGATCAAGTAGGTGTCTAGAAAGCTGTCAACGGGGTTACGCCTCTGGGAAAATGAGGTTTACTTTAATTAGGTTCGTTCGAAAGCACGGGGGACCTCCCTCAAAGTACCGACACTGGCCTGGCTGAAAGATTTGCGAACTTGTAGCGTGTAATTAATCCCGGCTAGTCTTTCCTTTTAGGGTTTGAAGGAAGATTTAATAAAAACAGTGGGAGCCATCCTGATTAGATAAAATAATAACCAATCTGATCTTGCAAGAGCGCACGCAGATTGTTTTCTTCTCTCTCTCTCCAGGTAGCGACCATATCATGCCTTAATCAAGATAATAATACGGATGTATTGACCGAACCCACTTGTTTTACTGAGCTGGGGAACGTTGGTCCCGCTCCAACTTATAATTGTTATAAGACCGAGCAGGAAATTGGGGAATACCAAATTTCCCGTGCCGCCCAAACGAAGAAAGTGCATATGATGCATCGCCTTCGGGTGTGTTCATTACAAAGAACTGTTTCTCAATGTCCTTTACGTCCTGGATATTTGATACCAGATCAGGATCCCACATATGTAATAAATTACATGGGCTACAGAAAGGTAAAGAACTGAGAACGAGTGATAAGTTTCATGAGACAGAAAACGGTGCAAGTGTTGCAGCCAAGTCTGTTGGTCACTGTCACCCTATATTACCAGAATACATTGATTCTGAACAAATGTTATTAGATATCGAACCTGATATACAAAATCATATCAGTCTCTTTATTAGTAAAGAAAGGATATAATTTTGTATTATTGGATAATGTTTTGAACATTTCCTATATCAAGAGTTGATCGGTTTAGGCACGTTATCTAAAAGCATTAACGTTCTAAAGCAAACTACAGTTCTTAGTATATAGAACACACACAAGAGGAAGAGTTCAGATATGAACGAATCCTTCTTGAGGTATTATAGACTAGGTCATATCAATGCGACCCGACTAGCTGAAGCTACATATAGATGCATATTTAAATTAGTTTGAATTTACATCTTATGAAACTTGTCAGTCATGTCATAGAGATAAGATGACCATAGCTCTGTTTATTGGAAGCAGAGAAAGAGTTAGTGAACTCTTGGGATGATACATATTGATGTATGAAGGTCCCCTGTCTACATATGCCAAGACCGGTTCTTTGTACTTCATTACATTCTCTGATGATCTCTCAAGATTCAGATATATGTTCCTGTTGAAACACAAGTCCGAACCTTTTGAGATATTCACAGAATATAAGTTTGAAGTAGAGAACTAAAATGGGTATAAGTATTATGTCCTATGATGTGATCAAGGAGGAGAATACTTGAGCACGGGATTCCTGGACTATTCTAAGAATGAGATTCTCTCTCAGCATTACTCCTCCGTATACACCTCAGCACTTCGGTGTATCGGGGCGGAGCAATCACACCCTATGTGATATGGTGTGCTCTATGATGAGTACTACTGAGTTTTCTATTTCCTTTTAGGGAGTTATGCACTTATGAAGTTGCATACCTATTGAATAGGGTTCCGATCAAATCAGATGTCTACCATTTCATATGAGATATGGATAGGGAAGAGCCCATCTCTTAAGTCAGTTAAGATTTGGGGTTGTCCGGCCTATGTCTAAAAGCAAAATCCGGACAAGCTCGAGGCAAAGTCAGATTTGTGGAAGTTTGTTGGATATCCCAAGCTTTTGCAAGGGAATATCTTCTACCAAACCGAGGAACAAAAATGTTTTGTTTCTCCACATACCACCTTTGTGAAAGGGAAATTCTTGTGAAGAAATTAGTAGACATGAGGTAGAACTGAAAAGAGTTACAGCTATACAAACTACAGCTGATGATTTGGATGAACCGAAGGATTCAATAGTAACCAACGAACCCCAGCCTCTCCGCCGATCTAGTAGGGTTTCTTACCCACCTGAGAGATACTTTGGTTTCTCTATGACATTGGGAGCGAGAATTGCATCATGAGATGATGACCCAACTAGTTTCGAGCTGGCCATCAGGAGTGGGACTCTGTAAGAATGGCTAGATGCTTAGCGATCTGAGATGGAATCCTTATACACCAACAAAGTATGGACTTTGGTTGCTTTATCTGAAGGGTTAAATCCCCATCAGGAGCAAGTATATCTTGAGAAGATTACTTAGTGTATATGGAAAAGTTGAGACTTTCAAAGCTAGACTTGTTAAAGGTTTGCATCTGTAAGTCTACGGTAGCGCCCGGCCGTCTTTCAGACGCCAAAATGCGGAACAAAAACTTTTATAATTGGCGCTATCGCAAACTATAACCCGGATCTGCCTTTAACGCTAAACTAACAATCTACAAAGAGGGAAGAAAGGTTATACCGAACGATCCGAGTCCTTCGTTCTTTAACCATCATCCCACGCTCCGTTGCGGCTACTCCGATATCGTCGATCTCTGATCTCGTCGTCCAGGTGGCACCACGTCATCGGATCTTTAAACGGGCTCCCGCCTCTGACTCGAGGCAACTCGGTCATCAAGTTTGCTAGAAGAGATGACCAAGGTTGATGTAGAGAATGAGTGGAATACTTTATCTCGCTTCGTCCAAAGCCATAGACGAACGGTTAATGATGTTGCCGTAGGAATCGGGTAATGGAATGAAATGAGCAGTGAAATTCCATACACCCCAAAATCCATCATAATCTTTTTACCAGATAAAACATCAAGTGTGCGAGAGTGAGAGAGGGGGAAAGGCCGGCCACATATATAGAGGGGGGTGAGTGTAGGAGAGGGGGAGGTGACAATAAGAAAATATCTCTAGTGTGAACACAAAGTGTGAACACATAGTGTGAACACAAAGAAAAAAACCAATGAAAACTCAACACATTCTAACCTAGTCACCTCTTCTAGAAACTTCTAGAACCTTCCACACTCATCTTAAGAAAAGATAAATCCGTCTTTAACCGAATGTTAAAAGATGGCTGATAGAAAACTGGAAACTGTCAACTTCCAAAAGTGATCCCGAAACGAATTCCAGGACAACCACGTAACTGTATAAATATACCCGCATTTGTATTACGACCGAATACAAATGCAACTGAGACAAAGATATTATATATACTCTATATAATACATGGATCCGGCTTAAACCAAAGCCCACCAGTATTATCTTCCCGAAAAATAACACGTGCGTAAATGCAAGTGCATTTTCCGAACCCTGCCATAAAACCATACGGCTTCTACAACGTTTCGCTCGAACTTGGGAAACTGTCTGTGGGGGACTCTAATGACTCGTCAGTACCCTGGCAGTGGGTTTAACCATAAACCGTCAGCGGCACTAGCAATGCGTAACGGCTGCCCATGGACTGACCTCAAGGGAGGCAGATGAGCGAACTCATCCAGAAACCCTACTGAGCCTAACAGTGACAATGTATATACAGTCTGGTCCGTTCGTTTATGAGTATCGCATATCCGGCCTAGGGGGCTAGTAACGTCAGACCCCCAATAGCTGTATAAGTCGTGTCGAAGACAAGTCCTGAACACCCTGAGATACTACTGAAGTACCTACCAGTAAATCTCATCTGCCTTGGCCAAGGACTTGGTGTAATGGCTTTCCTACACACAGCACGATCTCTACCCCCAATACCGGGAGAGACGAATCCCCTGCCGATCCGCTCACGTGCCTCTATGTGGCTCGGGACTGTACCCAAAAACTACCTGTTTGCACGACTCCTTTGAGCCGTGGTAGGGTAGATGTAGCGTTTTGAAAATCGTTTCGGTGAAATTTCGGAAAATCAGTAAAATGAGGGGTTTTCTGTAAAAAATCAAAATACAAATATCTTATTATAAAAATTAAATATACATATTCTAGCTATGTAATTGCTATTATTTGGTGTTTATTGAGCCGCTGGTGAAATTTCAAAATTTCTGAAAAAAATATTATTTTATTATTATTTTAAGCCGTCACTAATACATTTAATTAGGAAAAATTACAAATTGGAATGAGTTGAAACAAATTTTGTGCATCATAAAACATTAAATAAAAATTTATCATGTGGTTTTTGGAACGAAATCATTTGCCAAAATGGTTTAGAAATTATTGAAGAAAAAAGGCTTTTTTTAGCGTAAATGGATGTTTGGGGTATTGTATTTATCATTTTTCATCACCCCACACCCGTGCCCACACCCACACACCCCCACTTACTCCTCCCCATGGCTGAATTCAGCACCCACCATATTTTTCCCCACTTGATTTTCAAGGAAAAAGAAATGAAAGAAAAGAAAAGAAAATGAGTGAAGTAGTTAGACTTTTGACTTTGTTTGACCTTGACCTTGTCCCCCCCCCCCATTTTCCTACCTCACTCTCTCTCCCCCACCCACTTTTCTGGCCGAAAATTCCTTCTCCCCACAGCAGCCCCCCCTCCATTTTCCCCTCTCTTTTCCCTTCAAAACTTCATGAAAATTGCATCAAAAATCCACCAAAAATCCCACAAAATCAAAATCAAAGTCCTACCCATTTTAGCTTAGCCCGTTTAGAATGGATCCTTGTGAAAAGAGAGCATTTTGGGAGGCCATGGAGTCTTGTGGACCTTCATATATTTTTGGGTATAATTCTAAAACTTTTTGTTGCTTAAATTGTTACTAATTTCTTAAGCTAATTTAATTAAGTGTTATTTGGATATGTGAGTTTAATTGCAAGTTTTGGAATTCAAGTTGTGAAATTGAATGCAAGTTAGGGTTTATAAAATTGGTGTATGGTTGTGTGTTATAATTAGGCTTTGTTGTCATGTTAATACAAGTTTAGTAGCTAGTGCTAATGGCTAGCTTTAAAATTTTTGTTATTTTGCTAATTTGCTTACTAGGTTTTTGAAATTTGTTAAATGTTTGGGATTAAAAATGTGATTAGGGTTTTCTTGGCTTCATTAACTTTATTAAGTGTGGTTTAATGCTTTGGATCATGCAATTCTAAGCTAGATTGTAGTTTGTGCATTTTTCTTTGAAATTGTTAAAAAGGGTATTTTTGGTAAACTAGAATATTAGGATTTTTGGAATTTAATGAGATTAAATTCCGGAAATTGTTTATACGACTTTTTAAAGATATTTAATAAATATATTGGCCGCTACATTCATTTAAATATCCTGTTTTGTACAAAAACGGCGAATTGTGCTTGCTAGATTTTCGGAAAAATGACTTTTTAAGCAAAATTGAGGTTTTTGTGAGTTTTAACCTAGTTTATATTAAAATTAGTGTTCGTGAATGTGCAAATGAGTGTGACTGGATTTTTCTCGATGGTTAGACGTTTGTACATCGACATCGAGGGTTGGTTTGACTATTCTTGCATGCGTAGGCGATAGGTTTGGACCTTCGTGATACGCGTGCTGATTTGATTTTCGTATGCCGTTTCGATTTCAAATTTAGTTTTAATGCGATATGGTGCGTTATGATATGTAGGTACCCCCATGTGGACTTCGAGACGACAAGCAAGCGCGTGGCTACGTCGGTACCGGCTAGCGAGGACCAGGTGAGTAGATTTATATCTACGGGGAGAAGTCGGGTGGATGGCGTATAGCACCCCCGCAGTCCGTGGTGATGTATACGGATGTGTATACACACCAACAATTTATGATATGTTGTTATGATTTATTATTGATGATTTTAGATGGATATTGGTGTTGGATTGGTGCATGGTTACGAAACCTTAGGTAGTGGGTGCACTACACTTACACATACACACATATACATACTTGCATACATTCCTTATTTCATATGTGCGTGTATGGGAATATATTTATATGTTCACATGGGTATGGGACTATGTGTTCATATACGGATTTGAGGAGGATACTTGGGATTGAGCTGAGTCGATGAGATTTGTTTGTGGTTGTGATCTCGGTGATATGGCAGGATTCGTACTTAAGGTACGTCCTGGTGTTATAGCGGATCTTGCGGCGGCGATACGGGTGAATAGTGTTATAAATAAATGGTCGACATGTGATCGTGATATGAGGCATAATATGCTAGGATATTGATATTAGGCCGTATCGGGCGATGTATACCCCTTGATGATGATATGTGCTGACGATATCGGTTTGTACGAGATTGTCGATCAGTAGTCAGATCATGAGTATATTGAGGATATTAGTATTGTACTAGACATAGGTCAGTACCCTAGACTATGATCTTGGATAAAGAGGATATCAGAGGAATAGTGTGAGGAATATGATATTGACCCGTACCCAGATTTGGGGATGCCGTACGATGGATTTACGTACGAGCTATATCTTGATGATTGATCCGCACTCTTGACTTGGGATGTCTGATTATAGATATGGTATCGGATATGATATTATTGAGACGGGATCACCGACTAATATATATACAGGTATGTATATGTATCGAATCAGATGTTACGCGGTTTCCTTACCTGTAGTCTAGCTTATAGCGTAGCCCTTTAGTTTAGTTAGTTGTTAGATTAGATTCGGTTCCTACCTATTTCAAAGCTTACGCGTCGTGCGTATTTTTAAAGACAGCCTAAGGGATCCTACGGATATTTCAAAAAACGTATCTTTTCTTAAAATCACCGTAGCCCCTATTTTCAAAACCCCACGATTCGTGTTATTTCAAAAGGCACCATTGTAGGACTTGTATTAGGTTAAAACAGATTAATTATCGTTGCGTCTAGTATTCAGCTCTCGCTCATTATTGTTGTTTGGTCCGCATCACATGCTTATATTATGCTTCATATTCTACTGTTGATATCTTGTGGTTAGGACACCAGCACCATTACCGATGATGCGTATGTACCACGTACACTTACTTGCCGACTCACACACATCTTCATCGGTAATTGCCATGTCACGTACAC
Organism: Agapanthus africanus; assembly: GCA_030015575.1. Classification (NCBI taxonomy): domain Eukaryota; kingdom Viridiplantae; phylum Streptophyta; class Magnoliopsida; order Asparagales; family Amaryllidaceae; genus Agapanthus; species Agapanthus africanus. Next base: position 217,222,314 of record JASDDO010000008.1, read on the forward strand.
CTTAGAAAATATTATTGTTTGACATAGCCTGTTAGCTAATAGTTTAGACATGATATTAGTGTACTTGCCTTATATGTTAGTTTAGACATTATAGTTATTACCTGCTACCTCATGCATACTGTTATTCATTGTTATGCCGCATTCATGGATTCTCATGCATATATTCACTTTTTACGTGCTATTGAGGTTTTGGATTTGGATTTCCATGAGATTTTCTGGATTTGGGGAAAACCGCAAAACATATACAAACTTCTTCTTTCTCTTTTTAAATAAAAAGCGCGGTTTTTCCCATGATGTATGAGTCGTCCACCATGAGTTTGCTGATAGATTTGGAGACCCGATTCGAGGAGTTGGATGAACCGTTTCGGGTACATGGTGGACCCGGTAAGGTACCCCGGGGCAAGAAGCTCATGGTGATGACGATGAGCCTGGCAGGGGGAGACTACCTACCGGTAATTTTACCCGACGCGTCGGATATCCGGAGGATACCGTCGTGGTCTTGAGATGGATGGTAGGGGCCAGTCTGGACCGACGGCGCCCTAGATATTGAGATTGAGACATTGAGATTTCGAGATATTGAGGTACTGAGATTTGATGATACAGGCCAGTCCGGATGGCCGGAGCCTGAGGTTTTGAGACATTGAGATTTATGTTTTGTGTCGATGCTAGACACTGTTGATGCTGATTTCATTTATGATACCTCATTTTAAAAATACAAAGGAAATCTCACAAATTTATGAAAACAGTTTCTTCATTTACATGTATTCTGTTTTCATGCATTCATACCTCATTCATATGATATATTGCTACCTGAGGCACTGACACGGGCACATGAGATCACACTCGGGTTAGATATTACCCTAGCCATTGTTATAGGCTGCATGTTATTTATATATTTGAGGTTTTATTATGATCATTGACCTAGGTTGCGTTATTCATGCGATTTTCTGTTCGTAGATCTTTTTCTACTCACGAGTTGGCAACTCACCCCCGTTGTGCCCCAGTTTCTTGCAGGTGTTGCCGTACGGATTTCATTACGGCTTTGCGGGCACGGTTTCTTTTCGGGTGACTTGCTAGTAGGTGGGTTTATTGTATCTTACCCATCATTATACCTTGTATATTATATTTCAGTTGTATCCAGAAGTTCCATCAACCAAACTTGTATTTTTTGAGATAGAGACCAGTAATGTTATTCTTTCGACCATAGAGTAGCATGTTATATTTCTTGAGTTTCTTGCTGGTTGAGTTCCATTTCTATTGTGATCCTCGCCTTTAGGCGTTGTATATTATGTTGCATACAGGTTGATTTGATATGGTTCTTCCTATTCTCTACTACTTCTCTTGGTTTGGATTTCTGGGTTTCGGCTTACTTAGCATACGTACTCCTTGAGACGTTCGTAGTCTAAGTGCCGGTCATGTTCCGTACTTTCGGGTCGTGACAGTAGAAATCAAAGCACAGTGGGAACTCACACGAGACAAATGACGACCTCAGGTCGATGAACTAACCTCTACACATGTCACTAGGGAACTACTATATGACGATATGTATACAACCAACTAGCAGATTCCCGGCGAGTCCTGTCCGGTGTACTCACAACCCAATGAGCACTTGTATACATCTTAGGTGATCCAACTGACACCAGTGTCTTGTGAGACCAGCCACCGCCCCTCGTCGGGGTCTCGACTGTATACACTAGTCTACTCCGGAGTATCGGTACCCTGTCTCGAAACTCCCACGACTAGGGACCACTATTAAGGATATGCTTATAGACCACCCAACTCTCACTTATATGATCGCCCTCATACTGTTGGTAGTCAAGCAAGATCCTAAGGGATATATCAAAGTGTAATCGTGATCAGTCACCTGAACCTATACACGACTGATAAAGGCAAACCAGATAGCATACTATCATCTCGAGTAAGACTGTCCTACTGGTATAGGTCATCCTCAATCATTGCAATCACGTACCTGCGATCCAATAATTGACTTCGAGGGCACTATATCCAACAATCTCCTACTTGCACTTAAGGCTAATTATTGCGATGTTGCGTACTCGCAGCCCATGTGAAACCAACACCAACTCCTCTACTAATCAGTTTCACAAAGCCCGTTTGTAAAACTATTGTGTTCGAGAAATAGCCTTAGTGAGTGGATCCGCCAGGATGTTTCTTTCTATGTCTCTCTTAATCTCAAGTTCTCGGAAAAAGCCATCTCCCGAATTGAGTAATACATGTCTTAGAATATGTCTGGATATCTGATGGGACCTTAGTTCATAAATGAACTCCAAATCCAAACTTCTTAGACTGTATCGAAAACTGAACCTAATCCGTATCCGGCACCATGCCTCCCACAGTATCCTCTTGGACCACCTGTCCATAATACTGCCCCTCTTCGTCAGAGGGAAAACTATAACTCTGACAATCACTCTGTCATCCATGTCACCTTTGAAGCCGGGAATGATAATCGTCTCCCGAAGGAGGCTGCCGTCATCAAATCCGTAGAACATGCACTTATGTTCTAAAACTGCTTCCTTATGTTTCTCCAGGATTGGATTAATACAAACTTATTCCATCTAGTGCAAAAACAACATTTGGTGTGGTACTTGACATCTCATGATTGACTCAGTTGCCTAAGCAAGTGATCTGCCAATCATGCACATCCCTCTCCCCTTTAGTCTGTAAGACACCTTTAGAGAGGGTGACTCCATACCTGCAGGTACACCACCATGCCAGGAGTCATCTATTCTAAAAAGCATTAGAATACTGTCAAAGTACCCACATTGGGAAACTACCCAACTCCAGATCTAAAACTATAGATCTAGAAACCAGAATGTCAAATATTATATCCATATCCTGTCTGGAGAAACAACTGTGTGACGACCATAGTACAACCGATCGTAGTATAAGAATTTTACTTCCTACTCTGTGTATGTCATCCAAATACCAGGACATCACACCCTACTACCTTCTTAACAGATCCATTCCCTTATTCTGAAGAAGTCAAACCCATGACTGTCACATCAAAATTAGATGATCAATCTCCGCTATAACTGCTCTAGTCTATAAATAGACATAAGCTAATTGCCCACTATGCTTCCGCTGCTCCCACTGACCACAACAACCCTCCTACCAGGTCTCATAGCCTAGAACAATAGTAGTGTCAAGTCTGGGTAGATAAAAACCTCCCTGTTACCGTCCTTGAGGCTACCGAAGTACCTCTCGGGTGTCTGAGGTTACCCACCATATCTGCGGAGTGGCTAATGGAATGTCAAACCTGATTGAATCTGTAGGTCCTATTAAATTTTCCGTAATCGTTTGCGGTTCTGGAATCACTTCCAGTTCTACCATACTCCCACTACTGTTTTCTGAAAAAATCCATTTTGCTAAAACTGTGGCGAGTCAAGAACAATATCACTATTGATCTTCCAGATGGTAGAAAGTCAACCCTCATCATAGCCTGGGACAACCCACAAACTGCCATTACAGAAACATGCCCTGAGTTATCCAGAGTCTAGTTTTAAGCATAAGCCGGACAACTCCCCGTGCCTTAACATCGTTAAGATATGAACCATTCTATATCCAATATAGAAACTTTGGCACTTATTTAATTGGAACCAGATTCTAATCATGCAGCTGTCTCCAGTGCATATCGACTTTAATGGAGAAAGGCTAATCAACATTACTCAACTTAGGAATCCATCCAATTATGAGTAACCTGAAAGAGAAACAAGTTTCTCAAAACTTTTACTATCATCTGAATACCAATCACAAGTATCTACATCTTCGATCTCTTTGAAGAATCACAATACTTGCGACATCTGGTTCTCTACTTTATTCTTATACCCACAACTTCTCAAAACTTAGACCTTGTATTTCTACGAAACACTTGTCTAAATACCAGAGAAGTCATAAGTAGACAGAACAAAGTACGAGGACCTACCCCTTTGTCCTGATGGAACTGGAAAACATACAATACTCTGTATAAGTCCGCTGAGTTGAATAACTCAAAACCTGTGCGTCGTAGGTTGAAAACTCTACCTTGGCGATTTTCTCAAATATCACCAATTACAACGAATTCCGATATAATGAGGATGATCACCTAATTCCCAATAACTTCCTCCCACTCATCATCTGTAAAACCATACAGATATGAGAATGAAACTTGGTGAATACACACCCTGGAGTAAGTATCTAATCGGGAAAACAGTTTTCCATTAACAATGCACTGAAACATGAAAATGTTTCGTAGGGGTATCCTGGTATTCATAGTAATGCCTCTTCCATAATCCAATTCATGACTTTAACCGTATATTTCTTTGCCATCTCTCCAAATCCCTTTATTTGTCTTTAGTCGTTACCTTCTGTACACCATCGTTAGGCTAAATGGTTTTCTTCCTTCCCTACCGTTCGGCACCAGCCTATGGTTTGGAAGAAGACTATCCAGTAAGCATAATAGGTGTACCCTCCTAAACCAAGGAGTACTCGCAACTGAGAGAAGGTGATGATAAAAGACAACTGAATAATACCTTATTCTTTTAAAGGTGAAATAGGAGTGGCGATGAAGTACGCAGTTTGGTCGTGAATGATAGCAGTCGCAACTTACTTTGCCCTCTTTCTAATCCCTTTATTTTGTCTTTACATATTACCTTCTGTACATCCTACTTAGGCTAATTGGTTTTCTTCATTCCTTACCTTTCGGGACCTGCCTATGGTTTGGAATAAGACTATCCAATAAGTGTAATTGGTGTACTCTCCTAACCAAGGAGCCCTCGCAACCCGAGAGAAGGTGATAATAAAAGACAACTGAATAAACCAATTATATTTCTCCTGAACCTTGATCCATCCTCGAAGGAGTCCCTTCGAGTTCGTATATAACCATACGATGGATCTATCTAATGGAAGTGGATGTCCGTAGTAATACGGGTGTTCTGAGAAATACAAAGGGTAAAAGAAGGAGTGGCAATGACTTATGCAACTTAGGCAATCCAAAAGCCAGTATTTTAAGAAGGTTCGGTCAACTTGGTCACTGAGTCATAGTCTAGGGTCGGTCAAAGGTCGCTGCCAAAGAGAGAGAGAAAAGAAACACTCTTCGTGCACTCTAACCTAGATCAGAATGGTTATCACTTTATCTAATCCGGAAACCTCCTACTGCACTGTCAAATTCTCCTCCAAACCTAAAAGAAGAATCAATCAGGATCCCGAAGAGTAAACCAACTCATCAGTGGGAATCGGGATCCAACTCTCATCGCATGATAACGTGACGGAATCCACTCACGTTATCACACTCCAGAAGGTATGGGCATGCCTGGAAAGTTTCAGTTTCTTTAGAAACTCCCGATATGATTTTTACCCCATGCTCTTATGATCGTGACTAAGGGCCAACCCATCATAAGTCGCACGTCAAGTTCTTCCCATCATTATCTTGTTAATTTGAACCCACCCGTACTCGCCCTTGACTAAGGGCCAACAAGGCTGTATGACTGTCCCAAACCAACGCATCTATCTATGTAACATATGAACACCCCAGCAGCTACCAATCACTATGTCCTAGCTAAGGGCCAGACCAACATAGCTCGAATACTACTGACCATTCATATGAAATGACGGAGGGCTACGGCTGGTTTTTGGCGAAAAATCTTTAACGTAATGAACTTGATCTCGTTGATGGAACCTGATAGCTTTTTATAAAAGTATAGTGGCGAAAACCTTTGCTAAAGAGGTCACTCCCGGTGAAGGGATCTCGGCTCTTTTCTCGTGGAATGAGGTGCAGGATATTCCACTGAATACCGCGATGCAAAGCAATATGTAATCGACTATAGTGAAGTTATTACCCTGACGCAAACTTCTGCCCAGGGGGTCAGTCCCTGTGAAGGGATATCGGCCCTTGCCCCGTCGAATGAGGTGCGGGATATTCCAACCGAATACCACTATGCAAAACAAAAGGAAACATCTTTGTAATAACACTTTTTAAATTGTTCCAACAACATCTAAACATGTTTGTTTTACTTTGCATTGATCAGAATCAACGCAGTCCCATCAATTAATCACACCAGAAAAGAACGAAAATAAAATGTACGTATATGTCATCCGCATTCGTCGCTGGGTCCCGTCATCACCCGTTAGGTTACTTAACTAACGACAGAGCGGGGACTGGACTAGCGCGGGTGTAAAACATATACAACATCTAATAGTATATATACCAATATACAATAATCACTCCAGGCGTGATAATATGAAACATTACAGAAAAGTAATAAGCATCACAGAACAATACAGATAATCTGGGATCCCCGAGTTTCACAGAGCCGCTGCTGAAACCCAACGTTCCCCTGTCGTGTGGATAGCCTGTGCAAGGAAACCTAGACCCCTACGGGTGCTGCAAGTTACCCGCCAAAACCTGAAGCGAGGCAGCCCCTACAACATAGTGAATGGACCACCCAGCACTTCACGGAATCCGGTAGCTTGAACACCCCTCCTTGGGTCAACCTGTACCCCTTACGAGTCCGGCAAATAGTCTACCAATACTAGAGTGAGGCCCCTCTGCCTCTCAAAGCCATGAGATGCGGACCTGTTGCCCCCCAGAACCCGGCTATACGTGCACTCCGTCGCGGGGTAAAACCTAGTACAGAAATGAAAAATATGTACAACGGGTATATCGACCGCAACCTGGTCGTGCCCCAAAAGAATATTATACAACAGGCAGTGGCGGTAGTCCACATGTTGGACGCTCGCCCCGCAATATCAAATGTACAAATAAATCCAAACTGCACTACCATTACACACTGCTATCCACCACGAAAAATCCGCAACATCACAGCACAGCACAGAACATCAACGCGAATGTCACGTTCGCAAACCCGTCTAAATGAACTATAGCAATCAGACGTGGTTTACCGATCAAATGACATTCACGGTCGGAGATATAATGTAAGCACTGTAAACTAACACGTTTAAATTTCGATCGACTAAGTTTCCCGAAGTGAGCCCCACGCAAATCTGCTGTACAGTATAAAACACTGGGCCTAAATAAACTGTCACGACCCGAAAGTACGGGACGCGACTGGCACTTAGATTACGAGACGTCTAAAGGCGTACCGTAACCTAAGTTAGCCAAAGCCCAGAAGAATCTAAACCAAAATTAAAAGAGAGTGAAGGAAAACCTTAATGAAAACGATTTTCAAATCAATTAAGTTGCAAAGAATCCCTTTTTAAAACGTCAAAAATTTCCGAAAATTTCGGCAGAGTCTCCCATGTATTTTCTATCCCCCAAAATGGGTACAACAAGATAATAAACCTGTAATCATAAAAATGGTATCCCCAAGCGGGAGCTAGCTCTTCGACCAAGGCGGATCACAACCACATGCAATATAATAGTAATATAAAGAAAAAGAGCATAAAAGAAATGCAAATACCAGAAAACACACGTCGGCTCAAGTGAGCTCGACCCAAAAGAAACCACAAATATACAAATCTCTCAGTCTCATCACTAGGTCGCATATACAATACAAGTGGTAGATGGAGAATACTAGATACAATGATAAAGCAAAAAGAAATAAAGTATACTCGCAACCCACCTATGGGCGATGTCGCGAGTCTGAGCAAAAGGAACTGATGATAAGATAGCCCGCCGCTACAAGACTGACGGGTCCGACCTGCAAGACACTGTGGCACAACGGGGGTGAGTTGCCAGTTCGTGAGTAAATATAACATCTAATAAGGCAATCGTAAGAATGCACGGAATGCACCACAACATGCATGTCCATATGTGATATAATATCTCTAGTATGCATGCACAGGTATGCAATGTCATTATTAAGTCTTTAAGTGTTTTAAATGCTAAAGGTATTGAATTCTTAACTTTAGAACATGAATATCTGTATAATAGCTAAATACCATGAAGAAATCATCTGAAAACCCATGTCAAGTACCGACACCAAATAGGAATCATATCTGTCTCAATATCGGGCTCCGTCAGTCCGGATCGGCCCATATCATAAATCTCACAACAACGGTCGGTATCCTCCGGATATCCGCCGCGCCAGACATCACCGGTAGGTAGTCTTCCCCTGCCAGGCTCATCGTCTACAACTCGATCTTCTTACCCCGCGGTACCATACCGGGTCCACCATGTACCCGAGACGGTTCATCCACTCCTCGAATCGGGTCTCGAAATCCAACAGAAAACATGAAAACTCATGGTGGACGACACATACATCACGAGAAAACCGCAACTTTGTTTTAAAAATGATGAATATAAGCTTTTGTTAAATTCTTGCGGTTTTCCCCAAAAATCCAGAAATCGCAGAAATACTAAAATCCTCAAGAAAATCATAATGTTCACATGTTATATATATAATAAATGTCTATGATATCAATGTATATGATGTGAATTTTTACTAGAATCTATGTAAATATGATGATAATGCGAGGTATGTGCATGCTATGCAATTTCATATATCATGTATGAATGCAAATGGCGATATTAAGTTAAACAGGTTTTTTAGTGCACGTGGCATGGCAATTACCAAAGGCGTGTGTGTCACATGAATAGTGCGCGTGCAACAGAAGCCAATGGTAATGGTGTTCGTGCCCTACGAAGTGTTATCGCATATGTGCATATGAATATCCATGCAATTTAGCATATTATTAACTATAAGGGTATGCAATGTCAATGAAGGGGGTAAGCTAACTAACAACATGAATCTTACAAGAGATAAGGAAATCCTAACTAGGGGGCGCATCGCGCCATCCAGACGATTCCCCCATAGATGAATACATCCACTCACCTGAAATCCCCGCTAATCCGTTCCGGCCACCGCCTTGCCTTTTCGCGCCGTGTCCGAAGTTTCTCCGACCGATCCTATATTTGCACAACACCAAGTATAAGATTACAAAACCTAAAATGATGCAAGTCACAATATACAATTATCAACGCTCTCGAATTAATCATAGCATGCACTCGGTGCGCGGAAAAACGCACGAAAATCGCAATCCTTTAACTAGAATCGTCATTTCGGGGAAATCGACAAAAATACAACCCGACTAGACGAAACCCCGCGTTCGTGCACTCTAATAGTCCTATACGAAGCTAATTATATCGCTAACATAACGCAATTTGATCGCATTCTAATTTTCGTAAAAATCTAGCAAGCAATTTTCTAGCCGATTCGATACAAACATCGCAATTTGTCGATTTAGCAAGCACATCATTACACAATTAACCATTCTAATCAATTAGATAAACAAAACCCTAACTTAATTTTTACAACCATGTTTCAAACCCTAACTCAACATCAAAACCCATTCTTGATTTTTCATGAACAAGGATTTACACTAAATTAATACTTCAAAATTAGATTTTAGCACAAATAAACTACAAGTTAGCAAACTAGTTTAGAATTTTTACCTCACCAATTGAATCCTAGCATGATCAAGTCACCAACAAAGCCTCCTTTCATCAAGTTTTTGAACTAATTTGGGTTGAGAGAGAGTGGATTAGGGTTTAACTTTGAATGGGTGAATGAAATTTGTTGATTTTCATGAATTTTTGCATGAAAATTGAAGCAAAAAGGAGTGAGAAGAGAGGGAAATCTGCAGGTGAGGGGGTCGGCCAGCAGCAAGGGAGAGGAGATGGGGAAATTTTGATAAGTTTCTAGGTCCCAAAACACCCCATATTATCATTTAATGCTTTCATATCAACCTTTTTACAAAAAAAACCCATTTTACACCATTTTTTCACAAATTTTCCCACACTAAAACCAAAAGTTTGCAAGACATGATATAATTTTATTAACACCATATTTTATCTTATAAAGACTCCTAATTATGAAATTTACCTAATTAAATTTGTATTTATCACTAATTTAATGTATTTAAAAAGGCTTAAAATAATAAAAAAAATAATTAATTACGAAAAAAAATTTATTTAACTAGATAATTATAAGTGACATTTTAGCGACAAAATTATAGTAATATCTTATCTAAATTTTGTGTAATTGGGTCTACAATGAAAAATACCTATTTTGACTTTTTACTGAAAAAGCCAAAAAATTAGCCGATTACCGAAAAACTGCCTAAACGATGTTCGAAGGGTTACAATCTTCACCCCTTAAAGAAATTCGGTCCCCGAATTAGAATTTAACTATCCGTACCTTCAAAAAGATGGGGATATCTCTTCCTCATCTCGACCTCGGTCTCCCAGGTGATCTCCTCGCTGTTCGGGCCACGCCAAAGGACCTTGACGGACGGTATAACCTTCGACCTCAATTTCTTCACCTGCCGATCCAAAATGACCACCGGCTGCTCGGTGAATGAAAGATCACGCTCTAGCTGGATCGTTTGGTGCTGAATCACCTGGGAAGGATCATGAAGGTACTTGCGGAGCATCGAGACATGGAATACGGGGTGAACATCGGGGAAGCTGGGCGGAACAGCTAACCGATAAGCGACTGGACCAACACGCTCTAGGATCTCGAAAGGACCAACATATCTAGGACTCAGTTTCCCTTTCCGCCCAAATCTCATCACACCTTTCATCGGAGAGACCTTCAGGAAAACATGATCGCCAACAGCGAACTCGAGTCGGCGACGGTGCCTGTCAGCATATGATTTCTGCCTGCTCTGTGCCGCTCTCATCCTGTCCCGAATCAGCTGTATCTTCTCGGTCGTCTCCTGTACAATCTGCGGCCCCAAAATACTGCTCTCTCTTAGCTCTGTCCAACATACAGGCGATCAACATCTCCTCCCATATAAAGCCTCGAAAGGTGCCATCTGAATCGTCTCCTGGAAGCTATTATTGTAGGAAAACTCGATCAAAGGAAAATGACGATCCCAGCTACCACCGAAATCTAAAACACAAGCTCTGAGCATGTCCTCAAGAGTCTGAATCGTACGCTCCGACTAACCGTCAGTCTGCGGATGAAAGGCTGTGCTAAAACTCAATCGGGTGCCCAAGGCTTCCTGAAGTTTCTGCCACAATCGGCTGGTAAACTGGGTGCCACGGTCGGACACGATGCAAGTCGGAACACCATGCAGTCGCACTATCTCATCAATATAAACCTGGGCGTACTGAGAAAATCCAAAAGTGGTCTTCACTGGCAGAAAGTGAGCCGCTTTCGTCAGTCGATCCACAATCACCCAAATAGAGTCATACCCTCGACTGGTCCTGGGTAGACCCACAACGAAGTCCATGGAGACCTGCTCCCACTTCCACTCAGGGATGGGCAAAGGCTGTAACTCGCCGGCTGGCCTCTGGTGCTCGGCTTTGACTTGCTGACAAGTCAGGCATCTCGACACAAAGTCTGTAATATCCTTCTTCATCCCGTCCCACCAGTAAACCTCTCTCAAATCACGGTACATCTTGGTGGAACCTGGATGCACACTGTATACTGATCTATATGCCTCCTCGAGGATATCACGCCTCAGTCCCTCTGAATCTGGCATGCACAGTTGAGTCCCAAATCGAAGTATCCCCTGATCATCAATCACGAACTCAGAAACTCTGCTCTGCCGAATCTGCTCAATAATCTCTAACGTACGGGCATCGCCGGACTGTGCCTCGTGGATACGGTCAAGTAACTGTGGGCGTGCTCTGAAATGGGCCAGCTGTCCCCCTGTAGGAGTAAACTCGAACTGCACACTGCTGTCACATAACACCTGCCAATCCGCCGTCGACTGCATCTGCACTGCGCTCAAACAAGATAAGCTACCTCCGGGCCTCCTACTCAAAGCATCTGCCACCACATTCGCCTTGCCCGGATGGTATAGAATCTCGCAGTCATAATCTTTCACCAACTCCATCCAACGGCGCTGTCTCAGGTTCAGATCTTGCTGCTGGAAAATATACTTCAAACTCTTGTGGTCAGTGAATATCTGGCACGACTCACCGTATAGGTAATGTCTCCAGATCTTAAGTGCAAATACCACTGCAGCCATCTCTAAATCATGGGTGGGGTAGTTCTGTTCGTGTTTCCTCAGCTGCTGAGAAGCGTACGCGATAACTCTGTCGTGCTGCATCAATACACATCCCAGCCCCACTCTAGAAGCATCACAATATACCACGAACCCGCCTGATCCTGAAGGCAATGCTAACACTGGTGCAGTAGTCAGACGAGTCTTCAACTGCTGGAAGCTATCCTCACATGCCTGGGTCCAATCAAAAGGAACCCCCTTCCGGGTCAACCCGGTCAACGGTGCAGCAATGCGGGAGAAATCCTGGACAAAACGTCGATAATAGCCGGCCAGAACTAGAAAGCTGCGAACATCTGTAACTGATACTGGTCTAGGCCAATGCTGAACAGCCTCGATCTTCTTCGGGTCTACACAAATACCGTCTCTCGTCACCACCTGACCCAAGAAATCGACACTATCTAGCCAGAAAGCGCACTTGGAGAATTTGGCGAACAGCTGATGCTCCCTCAAAGTCTGCAATGTGATACGTAAGTGCTGCTCATGCTCCTCCCGGCTCCGAGAATAAACCAAGATGTCGTCAATGAACACAATGATGAACTGATCGAGATACGGCCTGAATACGCGGTTCATCAAATCCATAAATGCTGCCGGGGCATTGGTGAGCCCGAACGACATCACCAAGAACTCATAATGACCATAACGAGTACGGAAAGCGGTCTTCGGAATATCCTCCTTCCGAACTCGCAACTGATGATAACCTGACCGTAAATCAACCTTCGAGAAAAACCCTGCACCCTGGAGCTGATCAAATAAATCATCAATGCGGGGTAGGGGATACCTGTTCCGCACAGTAACCCGGTTCAGTTGACGATAATCAATGCATAAACGCATACTTCCGTCCTTCTTCTTAACAAACAGGACAGGAGCACCCCAAGGTGACACATTCGGTCGGATATGCCCTTTGTCCAGCAAGTCCTGTAACTGATCCTTTAGCTCTCTCAGCTCCGCCGGGGTTATCCGATAAGGCGGTATAGAGATAGGGCCCGTGCCGGGGATCAAGTCAATACAGAACTCAATCTCGCGCTCTGGTGGCAGACCAGGCAGCTCGTCAGGGAATACATCAGGAAACTCTCTCACAACAGGGACCTGGTCCAACGGAACCTCTATGGAGCTAGTATCACAAACATAAGCTAAGAATCCCTGACACCCTTTCCTCAAGAGCTGACCAGCGCGAAGAGAAGAAATCAAGCTGGGAAGGGTAGCGCTACGATCTCCCTGAATAATAAGAACCGGCTCACCAGGAAAACTGAATCTGACTGCCTTTTCACGGCAGTCCACGGATGCATAACAGGTGGCTAGCCAGTCCATACCAAGAAGAACGTCAAAGTCTAGCATATCGAGGAGAATCAAATCAACTGAAGAATCTCTCTTCCCGATACGAACGGAACACGATCGGTACACAAAACGGGCAACAAAAGACTCGCCTACCGGGGTAATAACGACAAGCGGCTGATCTAACGGAGAAGACTCTCGGCCCAACCTCGGTGCAAAATACGTGGAAACATAGGAATGTGTGGAGCCTGGATCAAATAATACCCGTGCATCAAAAGAACATACTGGCAGAGTACCTGTCACGACGGCATTAGATGCCTGTGCATCCTGAGGAGTCAATGCGAACACTCGGGCCTGTCAACCACTAATAGCTGGCTGTCCTCTGCTTCTACCTCGGCCTCTGCCTATGCCTCTGTCGCCTCGTCCTCTCTGAACCGGACCGCCACGCCCACGGCCTCTAGAAGCATCTGACTGACGTGGAGCATCGTCAGGAATAGGAAGTAAAGCTCTCTGAGAAGGTGGTGAGGGTGGTAAAGTCATATGCGGGACTGTCGCTGCGCCCTGGCGTCCCATGGTACAGTCTCTGACACGGTGGTACTGACTCCCACACCGAAAACATCCTGGAGACGACTGCTGGGTCTGTGGATATGAATCAAATAACTGACCTCGTCTCAACCCTCTACCTCCACCATCTCCCGGAAATAATCTATCACGATGTCTGCCCATCTGCCGCTGAGCTGGCGTATCAGTACGGATCATCTTTGGCCCAGAAACGACCGGAGTCTCAGAAATACGCTCCTCCAAAAGTAAGGCTGCATCCATCGCGGCTGCGTATGTATCAAAGTGCTGGGTGCCGATGGCAAGGAATAGCTGTGTATCAAGCCCTCGCACAAACCTCTTTATTCTCTTCTCTTCTGTGTCGACTAGGTACGGAGCATATCGAGACAACTGGGTAAACTGTATATCATACTCCGACACTGTCATCCCAGGAGTCTTGCGCAAAGACTCAAAACTACAGGCTCGAGCATCTCGGACACTCTCCGGAAGAAAACGGGCAAGAAATGCAGCTGTAAACTCATCCCAGGTCATAGAAGGTAGACCTGCAGCTCGGCCTCTCTCTACTGAATCGTACCATGTCTGGGCAAGACCCTCTAAACGAAAACTCGCAAACTCCACCAATCTATCATCAGAACACCTCAACGAACGGCAAATCCGAGCCATCCTATCAAGAAATGCCTGTAGGTCCTCTGTCGCATCTGTACCGGTAAAAGCTGGAGGTCTCAATCTCATGAACTCCTGTAGTGAAACAGGGATAGTCTCCGTAGTAGCAGCAGTAGTGACCATCTATGCAGCAGGTACGATCGTGGTCTGTGCGGTGGAAGGAACGTCCTCGGATCTCTGTGCCCGGCTGGACTCAACTAAAGATCCCATCATCTGCCGCAACTCTTGCATGCCGGCCTCTAATCTGGCAATACGGTCAGGATAAGGTGGATCAGTATGACCCTGAGGGGTAGGCGTATCCTCCCGCTCGATCCTCGCCTCAGACGGGCCCGCCCGAATCTCATCCCTAGCGGCAGCCCGCTGAGCTCTCGTAGTCTTTGGCGGCATCGAAGCTAGAATAAGAAACAGGACTGATAAGGACATTGCAATTGAATCAAGGAATGCAAGGAATCAAGAAAGGAAATACAATCAATTATGTCCTAAGGTTACTTAGGCGGAGTACCGTATCGTAAGTATGCCGCGGATCATACCCACGCTACGCCACTCTGCTTAAGTCACCTACTCCATCTACCAAGGTCGTCCTACACTCAGAAAGGTAAAACCTACGCTGTGATACCAACTTTGTCACGACCCGAAAGTACGGGACGCGACTGGCACTTAGATTACGAGACGTCTAAAGGCATACCGTAACCTAAGTCAGCCAAAGCCCTGAAGAATCTAAAACAAAATCAAAAGAGAGTGAAGGAAAACCTTTAATGAAAACGATTTTCAAATCAATTAAGTTGCAAAGAATCCCTTTTTAAAACGTCAAAAATTTCCGAAAATTTCGGCAGAGTCTCCCCTGTATTTTCTATCCCCCAAAATGGGTACAACAAGATAATAAACCTGTAATCATAAAAATGGCATCCCCAAGCGGGAGCTAGCTCTTCGCCCAAGGTGGATCACAACCACATGCAATATAATAGTAATATCAAGAAAAAGAGCATAAAAGAAATGCAAATACCAGAAAACACACGTCGGCTCAAGTGAGCTCGACCCAAAAGAAACCACAAATATACAAATCTCTCAGTCTCATCACTAGGTCGCATATACAATACAAGTGGTAGATAGAGAATACTAGATACAATGATAAAGCAAAAAGAAATAAAGTATACTCGCAACCCACCTACGGGTGATGTCGCGAGTCTGAGCAAAAGGAACTGATCATAAGATAGCCCGCCGCTACAAGACTGACGGGTCCGACCTGCATGACACTGTGGCACAACGGGGGTGAGTTGCCAGCTCGTGAGTAAATATAACATCTAATAAGGCAATCGTAAGAATGCACGCAATGCACCACAACATGCATGTCCATATGTGATATAATATCTCTAGTATGCATGCACAGGTATGCAATGTCATTATTAAGTCTTTAAGTGTTTTAAATGCTAAGTCTATTGAATTCTTAACTTTAGAACATGAATATCTGTATAATAGCTAAATACCATCAAGAAAGCATCTGAAAACCCATGTCAAGCATCGACACCAAATAAGAATCATATCTGTCTCAATATCGGGCTCCGTCAGTCCAGATCGGCCCATATCATAAATCTCACGACAACGGTCGGTATCCTCCGGATATCCGCCGCGCCAGACATCACCGGTAGGTAGTCTTCCCCTGCCAGGCTCATCGTCTACAACTCGATCTTCTTGCCCCGGGGTACCATACCGGGCCCACCATGTACCCGAGACGGTTCATCCACTCCTCGAATCAGGTCTCGAAATCCAACAGAAAACATGAAAACTCATGGTGGACGACACATACATCATGAGAAAACCGCAACTTTGTTTTAAAAATGATGAATATAAGCTTTTGTTAAATTCTTGCGGTTTTCCCCAAAAATCCAGAAATCGCAGAAATACTGAAATCCTCAAGAAAATCATAATGTTTACATGTTATATATATAATAAATGTCTATGATATCAATGTATATGATGTGAATTTTTGCTAGAATCTATGTAAATATGATGATAATGCGAGGTATGTGCATGCTATGCAATTTCATATATCATGTATGAATGCAAATGGCGATATTAAGTTAAACAGGTTTTCTAGTGCACGTGGCATGGCAATTACCAAAGGCGTGTGTGTCACATGAATAGTGTGCATGCAACAGATGGCAATGGTAATGGTGTTCGTGCCCTACGAAGTGTTATCGCATATGTGCATATGAATATCCATGCAATCTAGCATATTATTAACTATAAGGGTATGCAATGTCAATGAAGGGGGTAAGCTAACTAACAACATGAATCTTACAAGAGATAAGGAAATCCTAACTAGGGGGCGCATCGCGCCATCCAGACGATTCCCCCATAGATGAATACATCTACTCACCTGAAATCCCCGCTAATCCGTTCCGGCCACCGCCTTGCCGTTTCGCGCCGTGTCCGAAGTTTCTCCGACCGATCCTATATTTGCACAACACCAAGTATAAGATTACAAAACCTAAAACGATGCAAGTCACAATATACAATTATCAACGCTCTCGAATTAATCATAGCATGCACTCGGTGCACGGAAAAACGCACGAAAATCGCAATCCTTTAACTAGAATCGTCATTTCGGGGAAATCGACAAAACTACAACCCGACTAGAAGAAACCCCGCATTCGAGCACTCTAATAGTCCTATTCGAAGCTAATTATATCGCTAACATAACGCAATTTGATCGCATTCTAATTTTCGTAAAAATCTAGCAAGCAATTTTCTAGCCGATTCGATACAAACATCGCAATTTGTCGATTTAGCAAGCATATCATTACACAATTAACCATTCTAATCAATTAGATAACCAAAACCCTAACTTAATTTTTACAACCATGTTTCAAACCCTAACTCAACATCAAAACCCATTCTTGATTTTTCATGAACAAGGATTTACACTAAATTAATACTTCAAAATTAGATTTTAGCACAAATAAACTACAAGTTAGCAAACTAGTTTAGAATTTTTACCTCACCAATTGAATCCTAGCATGATCAAGTCACCAACAAAGCCTCCTTTCATCAAGTTTTTGAACTAATTTGGGTTGAGAGAGAGTGGATTAGAGTTTAGCTTTGAATGGGTGAATGAAATTTGTTGATTTTCATGAATTTTTGCATGAAAATTGAAGCAAAAAGGAGTGAGAAGAGAGGGAAATCTGCAGGTGAGGGGGTCGGTCAGAAGCAAGGGAGAGGAGATGGGGAAATTTTGAGAAGTTTCTAGGTCCCAAAACACCCCATATTATCATTTAATGCTTTCATGTCAACCTTTTTACAAAAAAAAACCCATTTTACGCCATTTTTTCACATATTTTCCCACACTAAAACCAAAAGTTTGCAAGACATGATATAATTTTATTAACACCATATTTTAGCTTATAAAGACTCCTAATTATGAAATTTACCTAATTAAATTTGTATTTATCACTAATTTAATGTATTTAAAAAGGCTTAAAATAATAAAAAAAATAATTAATTACGAAAAAAATTTATTTAACTAGATAATTATAAGTGAAATTTTAGTGACAAAATTATAGTAATATCTTATCTAAATTTTGTATAATTGGGTCTACAATGAAAAATACCTATTTTGACTTTTTACCGAAAAAGCCGAAAAATTAGCCGATTACCGAAAAACTGCCTAAACGATTTTCGAAGGGTTACATAAACAGTTCCAGAAACCACAATTTCCAACATAGAATCCACTGTAGAAAATTGAGTAAGTGATCTCACTTTCCTGCGGCTGATCCGCAGCCAAACCCTAGCTTTGGCCGCGGATCCGTGGCGGAACAGTGGAATCGCTTCCTCGAATTTCTACAGTATTCCTCAAAAACCCTGCCTGATTTTCTGGTATGGTCAAAATGACATTTGGACCAGTTTGAAAATTAACAGAAACTTTAATAATAGAAATTGCGTTTTTCGAAAAATCCGTTCGATCGATCTTTTAAACGTGTTAGCACATGTTAGTAAAGCTTAATGGCGTGGCTCTGATACCATGTAAGTCTACGCTAGTGCCCCGGCCGTCTTTCAGACGCCAAAATGCGGAACAAAAACTTTTATAATTGGCGCTATCGCAAACTATAACCCGGATCTGCCATTAACGCTAAACTAACAATCTACAAAGAGGGAAGAAAGGTTATACCGAACGATCCGAGTCCTTCGTTCTTTAACCATCATCCCACGCTCCGTTGCGGCTGCTCCGATATCGTCGATCTCTGATCTCGTCGTCCAGGTGGCACCACGTCATCGGATCTTTAAACGGGCTCCTGCCTATGACTCGAGGCAGCTCGGTTATCAAGTTTGCTAGAAGAGATGACCAAGGTTGATGTAGAGAATGAGTGGAATACTTTGTCTCGCTTCGTCCAAAGCCATGGACGAACGGTTAATGATGTTGCCGTGGGAATCAGGTGATGGAATGAAATGAGCAGTGAAATTCCATACACCCCAAAATCTATCATAATCTTTTTACCAGATAAAACATCAAGTGTGTGAGAGTGAGAGAGGGGGAAGGGCCAGCCACATATATAGAGGGAGGGTGAGTGTAGGAGAGGGGGAGGTGACAATAAGAAAATATCTGTAGTGTGAACACAAAGTGTGAACACATAGTGTGAACACAAAGAAAAAAACCAATGAAAACTCAACACATTCTAACCTAGTCACCTCTTCTAGAAACTTCTAGAACCTTCCACACTCATCTTAAGAAAAGATAAATCCGTCTTTAACCGAATGTTAAAAGATGGCTGATAGAAAACTGGAAACTGGAAACTTCCAAAAGTGATCCCGAAACGAATTTCAGGACAACCCCGTAACTGTATAAATATACCCGCATTTGTATTACGACCGAATACAAATGCAACTGAGACAAAGATATTATATATACTCTATATAATACATGGATCCGGCTTAAACCAAAGCCCACCAGTATTATCTTCCCGAAAAATAACACGTGCGTAAACGCACATGCATTTTCCGAACCATGCCATAAAACCATACGGCCTCTACAACGTTTCGCTCAAACTTGGGAAACTGTCTGTGGGGGACTTTAATGACTCGTCAGTACCCTGGCAGTGGGTTTAACCATAAACCGTCAGGGCACTAGCAATGCGTAACGGCTGCCCATGGACTGACCTCAAGGGAGGCTGATGAGCGAACTCATCCAGAAACCCTACTGAGCCTAACAGTGACAATGTATATACGGTCCGGTCCGTTCGTCTATGAGTATCACATATCCGGCCTAGGGGGCTAGTAACGTCAGACCCCCAATAGCTGTATAATTCGTGTCGGAGACAAGCCCTGAACACCCTGAGATACTACTGGAGTACCTACCAGTAAATCTCATCTGCCTTGGCCAAGGACTTGGTGTAATAGCTTTCCTACACACAGCGCGATCTCCACCCCCAATACCGGGAGAGACGAATCCCCTGCCGATCCGCTCACGTGCCTCCATGTGGCTCGGGACAGTACCCAAAAACTACCTGTTTGCATGACGCCTTTGAGCCGTGGTAGGGTAGAAATCAAAGCACGGTGGGAACTCACGCGAGACAAATGACGACCTCAGGTCGATGAACTAACCTGTACACATGTCACCAGGGAACTGCTATCTAACGATATGTATAATACCAACTAGCAGATTCCCGGCGAGTCCTGTCTGGTGTACTCACAACCCAAAGAGCACCTGTATACATCTTAGGTGATCCAACTGACACCAGTGGCTTGTGAGACCGGCCACCGCCCCTCGTCGGGGTCCCGACTATATACACTAGTCTACTCCGGAGTATTGATGCCCTATCTCGAAACTCCCACGACTAGGGACCACTATTAAGGATATGCTTATAGACCACCCAACTCTCACTTATATGATCGCCCTCATACTGTTGGTAGTCAAGCAAGATCCTAAGGGCTATATCAAAGTGTAATCGTGATCAGTCACCTGAACCTATATACGACTGATAAAGGCAAACCAGATAGCATACTATCATCTCGAGTAAGACTGTCCTACTGGTATAGGTCCTCCTCAATCATTGCAATCACGTACATGCGATCCAATAAATGACTTTGAGGGCACTATATCCAACAACATCATTGACCAGGTATGGATCATAATGAAACCTTTTCTAAGGAGCTATGCTTAAGTCCATCCAGATCCTACTTGCCACGGCTACATACAATGACTACAATATCTGGCGGTTGGGTGTCATGACTGCTTTTCTAAATGATGTTTTAGAAGAGAAAGTCTATAAGTACACAGTCAGAAGGCTTCGTAGACAGTGGGAGTAGCGGAAACATGTGCAAGATGTTTTATGTGATGAAGCAGGCATCGCGGAGTTGGAACATCTGTTTTGATGAGTTAGTCAAGCAGTTTGACATCATCAAAATGGTAGATGAACCTTGTATATATAAAAAGGTAGTAGGGAGTATGGTGGTGATCCTCGTAGAGTACGTGGACGACATACTCTTGATAGGGAAGGAGTTTCCTATGCTACGCTCGGTCAATCTCCGCTTATCACAAGGATTCTCTATATAGGATCAAAGTGATATCTGCTAAATTCTAGTTTTTGGATCAATGAGATAGATCCAATTGGATGTTAGGACTCTCACTAGTTATAGTGAGATGGTATCAATCGATCCTGGGGAGAATCCCTGGAAAGGTTCTAGGGTGATAAGGACGATTGAATGTCAGTCACAGGCATTGTCTTTAACCTCAGTGGAGGGACGGTATGTTGGAAGAGTTCCAAGCTAGATACCGTGGCATACTAGACGATAAAGGCAAGATACATCGTTACCAAAGATGCTACCAAAGAGTAAGTCTGGTTGTATATTAGTTCATGAGATGAACTTAGTTTCTCCCATTGTGTGACAATGGAGTTGTGGCTTATGCCAAGGAACGTCCGACCCATCAGTGATCCAGACATATTCTGAGGCAGTATCACCTGATCATGGAGATAGTTGATCTCCAGGGTGATCGAGGTTAGGAGAGCAGACTCAGAGGATTACATGGCGGATCCACCCACGAAGGCCTATTCCCAGAGAGAGACTTTTATGGGATGGTTGAGTATGAGATACTACAACTACTGCTACAGATGGCCCTAATGCAAGTGGGAGATTGTTAGTTATATGTATGCCCTAGAGGCCATTACTGTACATAGGATGTATATTGTAGTGGATGCTGGGACATATATAGGGAGGACTTTCTTTCTCGACATGATAATATGCTATCTGGCTGCTCTTTATCTTAACGTGTACACTGATTGTCTCTCTTTTACATGTTGGTAAAGCCTTTAAGATGTGTACTTGACTACCTGAACTATGATGCGGATCATTCTAGTGGGGACATGGTAGTCCATATATACATCCTTCAAGGTCCCTAGTCGTGGGTGTATCGAGACGGGGCATCGATATACCAGAGTAGACTAGCGTATACCTTCTCGACCCATACAGATGGGCGATGGATGATCCCATATCCATTGGTGTTTGACATCAGAGATGATATACGGGTGCTCAGTGGAGACTGGGTACACTGGACAGACTCGCCGAGAACTCCCAGATGGTATTATACCTTACGTCAGATGGCGGTTCTCTGGTGACACTGGTACAGGTTAGTCTGTAGACCCGAGATCGTCTTAGAGTCTTGTGTGATTCCCACTGTGCTTTGATTTCCACCTTACCACGTCCAAGAGGGCATGCAAAATGGTGGTTTTTGGGTACAGTCCCGATTCAAATGGAGGCAATGAGCGATAGGAGGGGATTCGTCTCTCCCGGTATAGGGAGTTGATGTTGCGCGGTGTTCGATTGGCTATAACCAGAAATCCCTGGCCGGGGTTGCTGAGATTTACTGGTAAGTGTTATCAGTAGTATCTTGAACTGTTATAGACTTCATATCGACACGACTTATCGAGCTACTGGGGTCTGATGTTTACACCCCTAGGCGAGATATGCGACATATCAGACGATCAGACCGGACTGTACGGTAATTGTTACTGGTTGGATTCACAGGAGTCTGAGCTGGCTTGCTCGTTGATCTTCTGATCGCTCAATACCCGGGTGGCCGTTACGTTTAGCAGACCACTTGTGGCTTATGGGTGTTTGATATGATCTTCACCTGCTGCCGGCGTATTGACGAGTCATTAGAGTCCTAAACAGAGGTTTCCTGGCTCAAGCGAAACGAAATAGGAGCGTATATGAGATATGTGCGGGACCAAGAATAATACCAATATGTGATACTGTATTCTATTCTCGCGATTTATATCATTGGACGGTTATATATGATATAGCCGGGTTACGGAATCAAGTGTTGATTCGATACATTGATACACTTGATATTAGTCGGTTATATTCGATATGACCGGATCATTAAATCAAGTGTTGAATTAATGATTTAATGTATAATTATATATTTGATATATTATTTTACATTAACTAGTATTTGTTCACTTAAGATGGATTTTCTCACTTGATGTGCACATTGTATATATGATATAGTTTTGTACACTGGTTTGTATCATGTTTGATGATACATGCAAACTTGGGTGTGTGTGTATGCTTTAAACCATGTTTAGGTTAATGGTTAGGGTTTTGTTATCTTTTATTACTTATTTATTTTATTTAATTATTTTTGGGAAAGAAATAAAATGGTGGCTTCTTTTGTTTTTTACTTGAAGCTTTGACCACTTTGTTTCTTTCCTTAACCTAACCATTCACTTAAACCCTAGTTTAGTCTCTACACTAGTTACACTCACCCATGGTTGCTAATATGATAAGATCACTTGATTATTATTTTTTCAATAATTCTTATAATATTCTTTCTTCTTCTTCTTCAAGAAGAAGAAACCTTGCTACCTCCAATAGTGCCATGAGAAAAAGAGTGAGAAATCCAAATCCAAAGTGAACCCACTTCCTATTTCTTCATCCTCTACCACTTGCCATGTAGTAGAGTATGTTATCTTCACAAGTTCTATGACCAACTGAAGATGGAGCTTGATCTTGAGTTGCCTCGACTTAGATCATCTTCGGCATCGAAGTCGATGACCTAGCCCGATCATTTCTTCGACGAAACCATCGCTAGAGTCCGGGATCCGATAATCGCAGCGGAGGGACGCCATCACGGAGCTAAGAAAGTGGAGGACCGGATCTACAAAGGTCGTAGCCCCTTTCACTTTTTAGTTAAGTTGTTAACTTGCTTGTAGTTTCTCCTTTACCTCTAGTTAACGATCTAGTTTAGGGTTCTTTGGCACATAGAAAAATTTCAATTGGACATGTTTGATCAGTTGTAGAGCCTCATGGGTGTGCCTTGGAACCTTACATTATCATGCGATGATAGTTTGATCCCGATTCCCACTGATGAGTTGGTTTACTCCTCGGGTGATCCCGACTAATTCTTCTTTCAGGTTTGGAGGAGGATTTGAGGTTACAGTGGGAGGTTTCCTGATTAGATAAAGTGATAACCATTCTGATCTAGGTTAGAGTGCACGCTGAGTGTTTCTTTTCTCTCTCTCTTTGGCGGCAACCATGGCCCGACCCTTGACAATGACTCGGTGACCAAGTTAACCGAACCTTCTTAAAACACTGGCTTCTGGATTGTCAGAGTTGCATACCTCATTGCCACTCCTACTTTTACCTTTTTTCTCCAGAACATCTCGTACTGCTACGAACATCCACTTCCATTGGATAAAACCATCGTATGGTTATATACGAACTCGAAGGAACTTATTCGAGGATGGTTTCCAGTTCTAGAGAAAATGAATAGGACTATTTTGTTGTCTTTTCCTTTTACCTTCTCTCAGGTTGCGAGTGTTCCTTGGATTAGGACAGTACACCTATTATGCTTATTGGATAGTCTTCTTCCAAAACATAGGCAGGTGCCGAACGGTAGGGAATGAAGAAAACCAATTAGCCTAACGAAGGTGTGCAGAAGGTATTAAGTAAAGACAAATAAAGGGATGAGTAAGTGGGCAAAGTAAATTGCGACTACCATTCACGACCAAACCATGTATTTCTTCGCCAATCCGACATCACCTTTGTATTTCTCCATAACACTCCGTATCACTATGAAGATCCACATTTTATTGGATACTGCATCGTATGGTTATATACGAACTCGAAAGGAACTTGTTCCAGTTCGGGGATAGATTCTGATTCAGGAGAAATAGGAATAAGGTTTATTCAGTTGTCTTTCATCTTTACCTTCTCTCAGGTTGCGAGTGCTCTTAGGATTGGGACAATACACCCATTATGCTTATTGGATAGTCTTCTTCCAAACCATTGGCTGGTGCCGAACGATAGGGAAGGAAGAAAACCATTTGGCCTAAAGGGGTGTACAGAAGGTAATGACTAAAGACATATAAAGGGATTTGGAGAGATGGCGAAGAAATATACGGTTACAGTTGTGAATCTGATAATGGAAGAGGCATTTCTAAGAATACCAGGATACCCCTACGAAACATTTACATGTTTCAGTTTCACTGTGTATTGTTAAAAGAAAACCGATTTCCCAATTAGCCCTTGCTCCAGGGTATGTATTTACCAGGTTTGATTCTCACATCTGTATGGTTTTACAGATGATGAGTGGGAGTAAGTTATTGGGAATTGGGTGAACATCCTCATTATATCGGGATTCATTGTAATTGGTGATATTTGAGGAAATCACCTGGGTTGTTTGCCGGACGGTAAATATTTGGTTTTGAATATCAGTTGTTATGCACAAATTTCAAATTGATATATCTGTACGTCTATTTTTATAGAGTGAGATATAACTTTTTGAAATTATGTCCATGAAATTTACCTATATCAGTGGATGGTTAGGTAAGGAGCATTAAATAGCGGTGTAATTCTTTTTAACAATAAGTACAGTCTTCAACATATGACACACAGGATATGAGTTATTAGACTCAAGGGACTTATACAGAGTATTGTATGTTGTCCAGTGTCCCTTAAGACAGAGGGGTTGGTACTCGTACTATATTCTGTTCACTTATGACTTCTCTAGTTCTTAGACAAGTGTTTCGTAGAAATACAAGGTCCAAGTTTTGAGAAGTTATAGGTATATGAATAAAGTAGAGAACCAAGCATTGCAAGTATCAGGATTCTTCAAGGTGATCGAAGATGTGGATACTTGTATTCGGTATTCAGTTGATAGTAATGATTAAGAGAACTTGCTTCTCTTTCAGGTTACTCATAATTGGAAGCACTCCTAAGTTGAGTAATGCTGATCGGCCTCTCTCCATTTAGTTGACATGCACTGGAGACAGCTGCATGATTTGAATCTGGATCCAATTAAATCTGTGCCTTTATTTCTATATTGGATATAGAATAGTTCATATCTTAACAATGTTAAGGTACGGGGAGTTGTCTGGCTTATGCTTAAAACAAGACTCTGGATAACTCAAGGCACGTTTCTGTAATGGCTGTTTGTGGGTTGACTCGAGCTATGACGAGGGTTGATTTTCTACCATCTGGAAGATCAATAGTGATATTGTTCTTGACTCGCCATAGTTTTGGTAAAATGGATTTTTTCAGAAAACAGTAGTGGGAGTATGGTAGAACTAGAAGTGATTCCATAACCATAAACGATTACTAAAAATTTGATAAGAACCTAAAGATTCGATCTGGTTTGACAGCTCATTGGCCACTCCTCAGATATGGTGGTAACCTCAGGCACCCGAGAGGTACTCCGGTAGCCTCAAGGACGGTGACAGGGAGGTTCTTGTTTACCCAGATTTGACGCTACTGTTGTTCCGATTATGAGACCCGGCAGGAGGATGAGTATAGCGTCGTTCTAAACTAGCTCTAGAAGTGCACATGTATATGACTCTGCCAGAGGGTTGTCGTAGTTAGTGGGAGCAGCGGAAGCATAGTGGACAAGTAGCTTATGTCTATTTATAGACTAAAGTAGATATAGCGGAGAGCGATCATCTATTTCTGATGTGACAGTCATAGGTTTGACTTCATCAGAATAGGGGCTGGATCTGTTGAGAAGGTAGTAGGGTGTGATGTCCTGGTACATGGATGAGATACACAGAGTAGGAAGTGAAATTCCAATACTACAATCGGTTATACTTTGGTTGTCACACAGTGGTTTCTCCAAATAGGATATAGATATAATATCAGACATTCTGGTTACTATATCTATGGTTTTAGATTTAGATTTGGGTAGTTTCCCAATCTGGGTACTTAGACAACATTCTGAAAGTGATTTAGAATGGATGACTCCTGACACGGTAGTATACCTGCAGGTGATGGAGTCACCCTCTCTAAAGGTGTCTTACAGACTAAAGGGGAGAGGAATGTGCATGATTGGCAGATCACTTGCTTAGGCAATTGAGTTGATCATGAGATGTCAAGTACCACACCAGACGTTGTTTTTGCACGAGCTGCAATAAAATGATATTAATCCAATCCTGGAGAAACGTTCGGAAGAAGTTTTAGAACATAAGTGGATGTTCTAGGGATATGATAACAACAGCCTCTTTCAGAGACGGTTATCACTCCAGGCTTCCAAGGTGACCTGGATGACAGAGTGACTGTCCGAGTTATAGTTTTCCCTCTGACGAGGGGCAGTAGTTTGGACAGGTGGTCCAAGCGGATACTGAGGGAGGCATGGCGCAGGATACTAATTATGTTCAGTTGATGATACAGTCTAAGAAGTTTGGATTTGGAGTTCATTTATGAACTGGGTCCCATCAGATATCCAGACATATTCTAAGACAGGTATTGCTCAATTCGGGAGATGGCTTTCTCCACGAATTTGAGATAAAGAGAGACATAGAAAGAAACATAAGGGCGGATCCACTAGCTGAGGCTATTCCTCGAACGCAATAGTTTCGCAAACGGGCTTTGTGAAACTGATTAGTAGAGGAGTTGGGTGTTCGGTATCACACGGGCTGTGAGTACGTGACATCGCAATAATTAGCCTTGAGTGCAAGTAGGAGATTGTTGGATATAGTGCCCTCAGAGTCAATTATTGGATCGCAGGCACGTGATTACAATGATTGAGGGAGGACCTATACCGGTAGGACAGTCTTACTCGAGAGGTTTGTATACTATCTGCTTTGTCTTTATCATTGTGTACATGCTTTAGATGACATTGTGGTTCACTTTTACATGTTGATAGAGAATAGTATACTATTTGGTTTATCTTTATCATCGTGTACAGCTTTAGGTGACCTTACTGGTCACCATTGCACGTTGGTAGAGCCCTAAGGATTCTTGCTTGACTACCAGCAGTATGATGGCGATCATATACGTGGGAGCTGGGGTCTATAATCACATCCTTAAAAGGTCCCTAGTCGTGGGAGTTTCGAGACTGGGCATCGATACTCCATCAGTAGACTAGTGTATACAGTCAAGACCCCGACGAGAGGCGGTGGCCGGTCTCACAAGTCATTGGTGTCAGTTGGATCACCTAAGATGTATACAGGTGCTCATTGGGTTATGAGTACACCGGACAGGACTCACCGTGAACATGCTAGTTGGTATTATACCTAGCGTCAGATAGCAGTTCCCTGGTGACATGTGTACAGGTTAGTTCATCGACCTGAGATCGTCATTTGTCTCGTGTGAGTTCCCACTGTACTTTGATTACTACCCTACCACGGCTTAAAGGAGTCATGCAAACAGGTTTTAGTTGGGTACAGTCCCGAGCTACATGGAGGCAGTGAGTGGATCGGCAGGGGTTCGTCTCTCCCGGTATTGGGGGTGAGGTCGCGCTGTGTCTAGGAGAGCCATTACACAAAATCCTTGGCCAAGGCAGAAGATTTACTGGTAGGTATAACAGTAGTATCTCAGGGTGTTCTTGGCTACACTCCGACACGACTTGTACCACTTTTGGGGGTCTGACTTTTACCAACCCCCTAGGCCCGCCATGCGATGCTCATAGACAAACGGACCAGACTGTACGGATATTGTCACTGACAGGCTCAATAGGGTGTCAGGATGAGTTCACTCATCGACCTCCCTTTTGGTCAATACTTGGTAGCCCGTTACGTACAGCTAGTACCTCTGACGTACTAGTGGTTAAATCCATAGCCAAAGTATTGACGAGTCTTTAGAGTCCCCCACAGACTGTTTCTCAAGTTTCGGGCGAAACGTTGTAGAGGCCGTATGATATATGGCAGGGTTCGATTATATACGTGTGGTATTGCACGGATCATGATCGGACGGATCATACTAGTGGGATTTGGTTTAAGCCGGATCCTAGTATTAGATTTGTTGGATTACTTTAGTCTCGTCGCATTCACATTCAGTCGGAATGCGGATGCAGGTATGTATATACAGGTGAGGGGTATCCTTATGATCCGTCACGAGTCTACTTTAGATGTTGCCGGATATTTTTGTTGGACCAAACATTTGGATGGTGTAAATAATGAGCTAGAATTTCTTCATGAGATGCATTAATGTGACATAGACCTATATCATGACTCATGGTCTCTTTTTTAGCAAAAATGTCACATTTGTGGATTGATTTGAGTCATTAAATGAGAAGGAGAGAGAAGGGGGTTGCCATATGATATGTTAGCTCTTGTATTTCTTTTTCCATCACTCTCTCACTCTCATTCCATCAAAAGAAAAGAAAAGAAGAAAAAGCCTTTTCTTCTTCTTGTTCTTCGTCTATCTTACATTCTCCATTAATGGCAACAGCTCTAACCTCCATCCAAATCCATGGATGCAAGAGACAAAGTGATCACAAACATTCTCTACAACACCTTGGACACGTCGTGTAGCACACTTCGTGCCCGAGTTGCTTCGGATGAAGCGGGAGCCCGTAAAAAGACTCGATGATGTGGTGCCCTTTCCGACGAGGAGATCGAGACCGGAGATGCCGCGAGGAGCTTGGGATGGTGGCCAAAGACCGAAGGACACGGATCGATCGGTATAGCATTCTATCCCTTCTCTTGATAGCTAGTAGTTGGTTAATGGTTATGATCCGGGTTTTAAGCATACGATAGCGCCGGTTTTCAAGTTAAGAAAAATTTTCGTTTCGGCATTTTTGCCTCGGAAAGACGGTCGGGGCGCTACCATAGACTTAAAAAAGGTTGTAATCCCAAACTCTTAGAAGTAAAGTTGTTTACTTTGTTTTTGTTTTGCCTCAACTCTAGTCTAAGATCTTGGTTAGGGTTGTTCGACACTTGAAAATTTTGTTTTTGGCACGGTTGATGCCTTGTAGAACCTTGTTCTAGTGCCTAGTAAGCCTACAGTGGTATCAGAGCCAAGCTAGAGCTTTAGGCGTCGTTTAGACAAAGTTTAAAATCCGATCGAACCCCGAAACGTCGCATTTTACCCCCTCTCTGGAATTTTTTTAAAATGTTGATTTTTTCTGTATTAAAAATACTTAGTAAATTATGCTGGTGATTTTATGGATATAGGCGAAAAACGAACCCCTGAATCCATTAAAGCGCCGCGGAACCGCGGCCAAACCAAGGTATTGGCGGCTGTTCCGCAGCAAGTCTTGAGGATTGAGGGCTCGTATTTTCAAAAGTTGATCCGTAGGTGTTACCAAGTGCTTCTGGGAATTTTTAATATTACTCAAGTGTTGAGTTTTCTGGAGATATTTTGTATTCGTTAATTCGATCGGAAAGTTTAACTTCGTTTAAGTTTTTTCCGGGTAATTTAGAACGTGTTAAAAGGTTCGAACGGATATCAATAACTCACTTTTTCCCCTGTCGGAAAATTTTCAAGTGCTGGTTTTTTTTCACGAGTTTGAAACTTTCGGAAAATCATGCAAGCGTATCTGTGGACCTTCTAGAAGAACGTAACCTTAACTCGATTATGTGACTGTCAAAACTACCACTAAACCCTAGGGTTTGTGGTAGTTTAGCGTTGCCATATGTAAGGCGTTGGTTTGACCCTTCTACGGCTGGTTCATTGGGGCAGTGACATGTTCTGGGATTTTTGAACTCCGCTCAAGTGTTGAGCTATTTGGGAAATCTTGGGTGTTTGATTATTTGATCGGAAAGTTTCACATTGTCAATTTATCTGGATTGTGTTACAATATTTGGAATCCACTAGTAGTTATGAGATAACTAATATGAATGTTATAAATCTAGCAGTTTAGTCTCAGATAATTGGTTGCCACGGGATTTTGATGCGATCAAAAGTCCGTCGCAATCACACAGCGTACGCGGATACTCGCCGGGTAAAATTAATAGATAGCCATGCCCCAAAGCCCCGACCAAGTGACTGTAGGAGAACCCCGTCGCCAAAAGCATCCGTTCGGGTGCTCACGGCAGCGGTGTTCCTCCTTAGTGCACTTCGTCGACGGCATCGGGGGTGCAGCCGTCTACTAAAGTTTTCGACGAGCATTTGATCAGGATGTCGGGAATCTTGTTAAATTTCCCGACTAGATATTGAAAAGTGTTTTCGAGATCGAGACTAAAATGCGGGGTTTATAATTGTTAAGCATGAGATGTCCAAGGAATTAATTTGGTTAGGCATGCGATGTCTAAGGCGGTTGCGGATTCCAACTGTTGTAGTTTTACACTTTCTTTTCTGCGACCGTAAGTGTAATATGTGGTGTATCGCCGGTTTCATTGCTATACATCAACGACAATTGGGATACGCATATTTACTTACGTTGATGATATGTGATATTATGTGTTGCTGTGATATGTTATATTGGATCGTCGTGTTTTGAATAGC
This sequence comes from Agapanthus africanus, assembly GCA_030015575.1. NCBI lineage: Eukaryota > Viridiplantae > Streptophyta > Magnoliopsida > Asparagales > Amaryllidaceae > Agapanthus > Agapanthus africanus. Next base: position 217,253,430 of record JASDDO010000008.1, read on the forward strand.
CGGGTTTTTTTTATGTAAGATGAGAGTTTTTCTTTTTCATTCATGTAAAATTCAATTGTATGTAATATTCTTTTATTAGGGCACTTCCGGGCTGAGGATGATGTCACCATTGTATATTATTTACTTTTCCGCATTAGGATAGACCCAAGGCGGGGAGCACAAGAAACCGGGTTCTAGGGTCTAGTGGGAGACCATCTCAAGGAGTCGAGACCGGGTCTCCTAAATCTAGAACTGGAAGGGTTACTTGCCGCTCTCATAGGGGTCTAGGGATGTGGGTTTGGCTATTCATCGCGACCGTGGAATCCGTGTTTTATACAGGCTCGTATTAAAAACACGGACCTCCTAGTATATCCAATATTTCATGTATGTTCTTCTGCTGCAATGTTCTGTGATGAGATCATATTACTGGCTGAGACGAATGTTTATATTGTATATATGAGATATATATTATATATTGTTGATTTCGTTTCATATATGGTGCTTGTGAAGCATAATTAAAATGGGACTTCATTAATGAGATTAATGAAATAAAAGAAACCTAAAGATGTTGTGGAAACTTGTTTAAAAACTGGAAGCTCTAGTTCTTGCTTTGCATAGCGGTATTCCTTGTAGAATATCCAGCACCTTATTCGATAAGGGAAGAGAAGAGATCCCGTCACCGGGAGTGACCTCTTTAGCGAAACTAGCAGATGTTACACACTCGGTTTGTCTTTTGATTGCTTCTATAGTTCTTGCTTTGCATAGTGGTATTTGCGAAATATTCTGCACCTTATTCGATAAGGAAAGAGCCGAGATCCCTACACCGGGAGTGACCTCTTTAGCAAAACTAGTAAAAGCCTCAAAAAACACTCCATTTAAAATCACTCGATTCTACAACGATATAAAGTTCATTACGCAAAGGGTTTTCTTAAAAACCTGCCGTCCCCCTCTGTCATTTCAGATAAGTAGTATTTAGTATTCGTGCTGCGTTTGTTGACTTAGTCAAGACGTAGTGTGCGGTAGCTGATTAGTGCTTATCTGTAAAGCATATGATGCGATTGGATTAGGGTAGTCATGCGGCCTTGTTGACTTAGTCAAGGGTCGTGCGGGTGGGTTTAATTCAATCAGGAAATGACGGGTTGAACTTTACTTGCGGTCTATGGTTTGTTGACTTAGTCAAGGTCATAGATCGCTTAGGGTAAAACATTATTGGGAATTTCAAGTGTTGAAATTTGCAATGAGATTGCATACCTCCTATGAGATAGTTGGATCCCCATACCCACTGTGAGTAAGAGTTACTCCTGGGAAAGTTTTACACATTACAATTAGCCGATCAAGTAGGTGTCTAGAAAGGTGTTAATAGGGTTACGTCCCTGGGAAAAGGAGGTTTACTTTAATTACGTCCGTACGAAAGCACGGGGAACCTCCCTCAAAATACCGGCACTGGCCTGGCTAAAGATTGGCGAACTTGTAGGGTGTAATTAATCCCGGCTAGTCTTTCCTTTTAGGGTTTGAAGGAAGATTTGACTAAAACAGTGGGAGCCATCCTGATTAGATAAATTGATAACCAATCTAATCTTATAAAAACGCACGCTGAGTGTTTTCTTCTCTCTCTCTCTCTCTCCTGGTAGCAACCATGTCACGCCTTAATCAAGATAATAATACGGATGTATTGACCGAACCCGCTTGTTATACTGCGCTAGGGAACGTTGGTCCCGATCCAACTTATAATTGTTATAAAACCAAGCAGGAAATAGGGGATTGCCAGAATTCCCGTGCCGCCCAAACGAAGAAAGTGCATATTGATGCATCTTGTTCGGGTGTATTCATTACCACGAACTGTTTCTCAGTATCCTTTACGTCCTGAGTATGAGATACCGGATCAGGATCCCAGAAATGTAATTTGTTACATGGGCTACAGATAGGTAGAGAACTGAGAACGGGTGATAAGTTTCAAGAGTTGGAAACAATGCAAGTATTGCAGCCAAGTCCGTTGGCAGTTATCATCCTGTATTACCAGAATACATTGATTCTGAACGAATGTTATTAGATACCGAACCTGATATACAACATCATATCAGTCTCTTTATTTAGATAAAGAAGGATATAATTTTGTATTGTTGGATAATGTTTTGAACATTTCCTATATCAAGAGTTGATCGGTTCAGGCACGTTATCTAAAATCATAGACGTTCTAAATCAAACCACAGTTCTTAGTATACAGAACACACATAAGAGGAAAAGTTCAGAAATGAACAAATACTTCTTGAGGTACTGTATACTAGGTCATTTCAATACGGCCCGACTAGCTAAGTTACATAGAGATACATATTTAAATTTGTTTGAATTTACATTTTGTGAAACTTGCCGGTCATGTCACAAAGATAAGATGACCACAGCTCTGTTTAGTGGAAACAGAGAAATTGTTAGTGAACTCTTGGGATTGATACATGATGATGTATGAAAGTCCTCTATCTACACATTCCAGGACTGGTTCTTTGTACTTTGTTACATTCACTGATGGTCTCTCAAGATTCGCACATGTGTTCCTGTTGAAACACAAGTCTGAACCTTTTGAGAAATTCAATGAATATGAGTTTGAAGTAGAGAACCAAAACGGGTATAAGTATTATGTTCTTTGATGTGATCAGGGAGGAGAATACTTGAGCACGGGATTCCTGGACTATTCTAAAGGAGAATGAGATTCTCTCTCAGCATTACTCCTCCGTATACACTACAGCATGTCGGTGTATCGGGGCGGAGCAATCGCACCCTATTAGATAAGGTATGCTCTATGATGAGTATTACTGAGTTTCCTATTTCCTTTTGGGAGTTATGCACTTGAGAAGCTGCATACCTATTGAATCGGGTTCCAAAAAAATCAGATGCTTACCACTCCATATGTGATATGGTATGGGAAGAGCCCATATCTTAAGGATGTTAAGATTTGGGGTTGTCCGACCTATGTCTAAAAGCAAAATCCAGACAAGCTCGAGATAAGGTCAGTTCTATGGAAGTTTGTTGGATATCCCAAGCATTCGGAAGGGAATATCTTCTACCAAACTGAGAAACAAAAGATATTTTGTTTTCTCAGCATGCCACCTTTTGGAAAGTGAATTTCTTGTGAAGAAATTAGTGGTCATGAGGTAGAACTGGAATGAGTTCCAGCTATACAAACTGTAGCTGATGATTTGGTCCGAAGGATTCAATAGTAACCAACGAACCTCAGCCTCTCCACCGATCTAGTAGGGTTCCTGACCCACCTGAGAGATACTTCGGTTTTCTTTATGACAGTAGGAGCGAGGATTGCATCATAAGATGATGACCCAACTTGTTTCGAGCAGGCCATCAGGAGTGGGACTCTGTAAGAATGGCTGGATGCTTATTGATCTAAGATGGAATCCGTATACACCAATAAAGTATGGACTTTGGTTGCTTTATCAGAAGGGTTAAATCCCCATCAGAAGCAAGTATATCTTGAGAAGATTACTTGGTGTACATGGAATGGTTGAGACTTTCAAAGCTATGCTTAAGTCCATCCAGATCCTACTTGCCACTGCTACATACCATGACTACGATATCTGGTTGTTGGGTGTCATGACTGCTTTTCTATATGATGATTTGGAAAAGAGCGTCTATAAGTACACAGCTAGAGGGCTTCGTAGACAGTGGGAGCAGCGGAAACGTGTGCAGGTTGCTTTATGGGATAAAGCAGGCATCGCAGAGTTGGAACGTCTGTTTTGATGTGGTAGTCAAAGAGTTTGACTTCATCAAAATGGTAGATGAACCAAGTATATACAAAAAGGTAGTAGGGAGTATGGTGGTGATCCTCGTATAGTACGTGGATGGCATACTCTTGATAGGGAAGGAGTTTCCTATGCTACGCTCGGTCAATCTCCTCTTATCACAAAGATTCTCCATATAGGATCAAGGTGATACCTCCTAAATCCTGGGTTATGGATCTATGAGATGTTAGTTGTATATATGCCCTAGAGACCAGTATTGTACAGATGATGTATATTATATTGGATGCTTGGACATATATAGAGATGACTTTCTTGCTCGATATGATAGTATGCTATCTGGTTACTCTTTGTCTTAACATGTACACTTGTCTCTTTAAACTGTCTTATAGTTACATGTTGATAAAGCCCTTAGGATGTGTACTTGATTGCCTGGACTATGATGCAAATCATACTAGTGGGGATATGGTAGTCCATAAGTACATCCTTCAAGGTCCCTAGTCGTGGGTGTATCGAGACGGGGCATCGATATACCAGTGTAGACTAGCGTATACGCTTCTCGACCCATGAGATGGGCCATGGATGATCCCATATCCATTGGTGTTTGACATCAGAGATGGTGTACGGGTGCTCAGTGGAGACTGGGTACACTGGACGGACTCGCCGAGAACTCCCAGATGGTATTATACCTCGCGTCAGATGGCAGTTCTCAGGTGACACTTGTGCAGGTTAGTCTGTAGACCCGAGATCGTCATAGAGTCTTGTGTGATTCCCACTGTGCTTTGATCTCCACCTTACCACATCCATGAGGGCGTGCAAAACGGTTGTCTTTGGGTACAGTCCCGAGTCACATGGAGGCAATGAGCGATAGGAGGGGTTTCGTCTCTCCCGGTATTGGGGGTTGATGTTGCGCTGTGCTCGATTGGCCGTAACAGGGAAGTCCCTGGCCAGGGCTGATCAGAGATTTGCTGGTAAGTGTTACCAGTAGTTTCTCGACCCGTTATGAGCCTCACATCGGCACGACTTATCGGTTATTGGGGTCTGACGTTTACCACCCCTAGACTTGATATGCGACGTATCAGACGAACAAACCGGACTGTACGGTAAGTGTTACTGGTTGGATTCACAGGAGTGTGAGCGGGCTAGCTCGTCGATCTTCTGATCGCTCAATACCCGGATGGACGTTACGTTTAGCAGACCGCTTGCGGCTTGTGGATGCTTGATATGATCATCATCTGCTACCGGCGTATTGACGAGTCTTTAGAGTCCTACACAGAGGTTTCCTGGCTCAAGCGAAACGAAATAGGAGCGCATATGAGATATGTGCGGGACCGAGAATAATGCGCGTATGTGATACCGTATTTCATTCTCGCGATGAATATTTCGATTGGTTATATGCGATATAACCTAGTTATCGAATCGTAGATTGATTCGATAAGTCGATACATTGGATACTAGTCGGTTATGTGCGACATGACCGGATCATTGAATCAAGTGTTGATTTAATGATTTAATGTATAATTATATATTTGATATATTACTTTGCATTAACTGGTATTGGTTCACTTTATATGGATTTTCTCACTCGATGTGCAACAAGTATATATGATGTACTTTTGTGCATATATTTGTATCATGTTTGATGATACTTGATAATTTAGTTAAGTATATAGAATTAAACCATGGTTAATTTGATAATTAGGGTTTTGCATATTCATTTATTTATTTATTTGTTCATTTATTTATTTGGAAAAGATTGAGATAAGAATGGTGGAGAAGTTTGTTTTTAGTTGAAGCTTCATGAAGCTTTGACTTCTTAACCATTCTTGTCTTCATGCTTAACCCTAACCTATCCAACTAACCATGGTCTATTCTCTACACTCAACTATGGTTTGCTTATGATAAGTATTAAATTATTTTCATTTTAATTCAACACTTATCATATTCTTTCTTCTTCTTGACCTTCTTCTTCAAGAAAGAAACCTTGATGCCATCAATGGCAACTTGAAATCTAAAGTGAGAAATCCAATTCTAAAGTGAACCCACCTCCTATTTCTTCACCCTCTACCTCTTGCCAAGTTGTTTTGGGTGTTTTCTTCACAAGTTTCACAACTTGGTGAAGTTGGAGCTTGAACTTGTGCAACCTCAACGTAGATCATCTTCGGCACGAAGCCGACGACCCATTCCGCTCATTTCTCCGATGAAGCCGACGCAAGAGTCCGAGATTTGAGATGGACAGCGAGGGGATGACCACGTGGAGCTAAGGAAGTGGATAACCGGATCTACAAAGGTTGTAGCCTCTCTCCTTTAGTTAAATTGTTAACTTGAATCGTTTTTCGCCTAGAATTCTAGTCTAAGATCCGTATTAGGGTTTCTCGGCACCCATAAATTTTTATATTGGCATGGTTGATGCCTTGTGAGACCTCTATAGTGTGCCTAGGAACCTTTCACTGGTATCAGAGCCTAGCTAGAGCCTTAGGCGAAGTCTAGACGACGTTTGAAACCCGAACGAACCCGAAACCCTAAAACCCAAGTGCTCTATGGACTTTTTCTAAAATCTGGGATTTTTCAATATTAAAAATGCTTAAAAAATTCAGCTGGGAATTCTAAGAATTACGGTGCAATTTTTATTCAATGAACAGTGTAATGCGCGGCGGAACCGCGGCCTAAGCCAGCTTAGGCGGCGGTTCCGCGGCTAAAGAATGACGTCAGCCATCCTCCTCTGCACAGCAATTCATAGTTTCTGCAGCTGAGTTTTATGGGTATTTTTAATAATTATTCATGAGTTGAATTTTCTGGGGTGTTTTAGAGCTTCGGTGTTTCAACCGGATTATCAAACTTCGTCTTTGTGTATTTCCGGATAATTTTTGAATTTGTTAAAAAGTTCGACCAGATATAAATACCCAACTTTTCCCCTGTCGGGAAATTTCCAAGTGTTGGATTTTTCCGTAGTTTAACGACGTTCTAAGTAGTGCAAGTAACGCGATGGACCCTCTAGAAGACAACAAACCTTAACTCGATTATGTGACCGTCTTGAACTGCCCTTTGAACCTTCGGGTTTGGGGCAGTACGGCGTGCCACATGTGAGGCGTTGGCTTGACCCTTCTACGGCTGGACCGTTGGTACTGAGGCACGAACTGAATGTTGTTAGACTTATTTCATGTGTTGAGCTGTATCGGGAAAACTTGGGTATTCGACTGTTCGATCGGAAAGTTTAACATTTTCTGTTTATCTGGAATGTGATACAATAATTGGAATTCACAAAAAGTTATGAGATAACTGAACGAATGTTATAAATCTAGCGGTTTAGTTTCACTTGATATTGAAAAGAGTTTTCGATAATGAGACTAAAATGCGGGGTTTATAACTGTTAGGCATGTGATGTCTAAGTATTTCATTTGATTAGGCATGTGATGTCTAAAGAGGTTGCGGATTCCAACTGTTGTAGTTTTACACTTTCTTTTCTGTGACCGTAAGTGTAGTATGTTCATATCGCCGGTTTCGTTGCTATACGTCAACGACAATTGGGGTATGCATACTTTCTTACGTTGATGACATGTGATGTTATGTGTTGCTGGATATGTTATATTGGATCGTCATGTTTGAATAGCCGGGGGTTTTTATGTGAGATGAGTGTTTTTCATTTTCATTCATGTAAAAACTTGTATGTAATATTCTTTTATTTGGGGCACTTCCAGGTAGCGGAAGCTGTCACCTTTTGTATATTATTTACTTTTCCGCATTAGGATAGACCCAAGGAGAGGAGCACAAGTAACCAGGTTCTGGGGTCCAGTGGGAGACCAACTCGAGGAGTCGAGTCCGGGTCTCCTAACCCTAGAATTGGTAGGGTTGCTTGCCGCTCTCGTAGGGGTCTAGGGGTGTGGGATTGGCTATTCATCACGACCGTGGAATCCGTGTTTTATACTGGCTCGTATTGAAAACACGGACGTCCTAGTATATCCAATATTTCATATGTTTCTTCTGCTGAGATATCTGTGATGTGATCATGTGCTGTTCTGTGATGGATATATTATATAGTATATATGATATATTATATAGACGTTACTTATGTTTTACACCCGCGCTAGCCCTTCCCTGCTCTGTCGTTAGTTACCTAACCTAACGGTGCACGAGGGGACATCGAGGCGAATGCGGATGGCATAAGTGTACGTCGTATTTAACTATGATGTTTAGGTATATAAATGATGGGACTTCATTAATGTGATTAATGAAAGATAAGAAACCTAAGATGTTGTGGAATCGAATTTCAAAATAAAAACAGGTAGCTACAGTTCTTGCTTTGCATAGCGGTATATATGATATACCCTGCACCTTATTCGATAAGGAAAGGACCGAGATCCCTTCACCGGGAGTGACTCCTTTAGCAATAACTGGCAGATGCTACACACTCGGTTTGCTTTTGACTGCTTTTAGGTTTTTGCTTTGCACAGCGATATATATGATATATCCCGCACCTCATTCGACGAGGAAAGGACCGAGATCCCTTCGCCGGGAGTGACTCCTTTAGCAAAACTAGAAAAGCCTCAAAATCACTCCATTTCAAAACTTCATTTGATTCTACAACGATATCAAGTTCATTACGCTCATAGTTTTCAGAAAAACCTGGCATAGCCCTCCGTCATTTCAGATGAGTAGTAGTTAGTATTCGTGCTACGTTTGTTGGCCTGCGTCAAGGCGTAGTGTGCGGTAGCTAACTAGTATTTATCTGCTTATGCATATGATGCAGATTGGATTAGGGTAGTCGTGCGACTTTGTTGTCCTGCGTCAAGGGTCGTACGGGTGGGTTTAATTCGATCAGGAAATGACGGGTTGAACTTGACTAGCGCACTATGGTTTGTTGGCCTGCGTCAAGGTCACAGGACGCTAGGGGCAAAATATTATCGGGAATTTCAAGTGTTGAAATTTGCAATGAGATTGCATACCTTCTATGAGATAGTTGGATCCCAATACCCACTGCGAGTAAGAGTTACTCCTGGGAGAGTTTTACACATTGCAAATTAGCCGATCAAGTAGGTGTCTAGAAAGGTGTTAACGAGGTTACGCCTCTGGGAAAACGAGGTTTACATTAATTAGGTTCGTGCGAAAGCACGGGGGACCTCCCTCAAAGTACCGACACTGGCCTGGCTGAAAGATTGGCGAACTTGTAGTGTGTAATTAATCCTGGCTAGTCTTTCCTTTTAGGGTTTGAAGGAAGATTTGATAAAAAGCAGTGGGAGCCATCCTGATTAGATAAGATAATAACCAATCTGATCTTGCACGAGCATACACTAAAGTGTTTTCTTCTCTCTCTCTCCTGGTAGCGACCATTTCATGCCCTAATGAAGGTAATAATATGGATGTATTGACCGAACCCTCATGTTATACTGTGCTGGGGAACGTTGGTTCCGTTCTTTCCTATAAGGGTTATAGGACTGAACAGGATATAGGGGAATACCAGGATTCCCATGCCACCCGAATGAAGAAAGTACATGATGATGCATTTTCTTCGGGTGTGTTCGTTACTGAGAACTGTTTCTCCATTTGCTCTACGTCCTGGGTATTGGATACCGGGTCAGGATCCCATATATGTAATCAGTTACATGGGCTTAGGAAAGGTAGAGAACTTGGAGAAGGTGATAAAGACATAAGAGTTGGAAATGGTGCAATTGTTGCAGCTAAGACTGTCGGGGAATATCACCTTGTATTACCAACTGGAAATACATTGGTTCTGAACGAATGCTATTACATGCCGAACCTGATATGCAACATTATATCAGTTTCTTTATTGAGTAAAGAGGGATATAATTTTGTATTACAGGACAATGTTATGAACATTTTCCGTAACCAAAAGTTGGTTGGATCAGGCACGCTATGCAATGGCATTTATGTTCTAAATCAATCAACAGTTCTGAGCATAACAAACACACACAAGAGGAAGAGTTCTGAACTCAACGAATCCATCTTGTGGCATTGTAGACTGGGTCACATCAATGCGACACGACTAGCTAAGTTGCATAAAGATGGATATTTAAATCCGTTTGAATTTTCATCTTATGACACTTACCAGTCATGTCTCAAAGGCAAGATGACCAAAACTCCGTTTACGGGACACGGAGAAAGAGTTACCGAACTCTTGGGACTGATACATAGTGATGTATGCGGTCCCATGTCTACACATGCCAGGGATGGTTCTTCGTACTTCATTACATTCACTGACGATCTCTCTAGATTCGGATATGTGTTCCTGATGAAACACAAATCAGAAGCTTTTGAGAAATTTAGAGAATATAAACAAGAAGTCGAGAACCAAACCGGAAAAAAGTATTAAAATCCTTCGATCTGATCGAGGAGGTGAATACTTGAGCAATGAATTCCTGGACTTCCTAAAAGAGAATGGGATTCTCTCTCAGCTGACTCCTCCATATACACCACAGCACAACGGTGTATCAGAACGGAGGAACCGCACCCTATTAGATATGGTGCGCTCTATGATGAGCACAGCTGAGTTACCTATTTCCTTCTGGGGATATGCACTGGAAACAACTGCAGACCTATTGAATATGGTTCCTACAAAAACCGTGCCAACCACTCCATATGAGATATGGAAAGGAAAGAGACCATGTCTTAATTATGTTAAGATATGGGGTTGTCTGGCATATGTAAAAACGCAAAATCCGGACAAACTCGCGGCAAGGTCCATTCTGTGTAAGTTTATTGGATATCCCAAACATTCGCGCGGGTATATCTTCTACCACACAGAGGAACAAAAGGTGTTTGTTTCTCGACATGCCACCTTTTTAGAAAAGGAATTTCTTGAAAAGGAGATTAGTGGCAAGGAGGTAGAATTGGAAGAGGTTCCAGCAATACAGACTACAACAGAAGATTTGGTTGAACCAGAGGATTCAGTAGCTCCCGATGAACCTCAGCCTCTCCACCGATCTAGTAGGGTTCCTCGCCCACCTGAGAGATACTACGGTTTTCTCATGGATGGTGGGAGCGAGGATTGCATCATGGAGGATGATGACCCAACTAGCTTCGAGCAGGCCATCACGAGTGGGGACTCAGTGAAATGGCTGGATGCTATGCGGTCCGAGATGGAATCCATGTACACCAACAAAGTATGGACTTTGGACGTTGCTCCTGAAGGGGTAAAACCCATTGGGAGCAAATGGATCTTCAAGAAGAAACTTGGTGTAGATGGGAAAGTAGAGACTTTCAAAGCTAGACTTGTAGCAAAGGGTTTTCGTCAAAGACCAGGTGTGGACTATGACGAGACCTTTTCTCCAGTGGCTATGCTTAAATCCATCCGGATCATGCTTGCCATCGCTGCTTATCATGATTACGAAATCTGGCAAATGGATGTTAAGACCGCCTTTCTAAATGGTGATTTAGAAGAGTGCGTGTACATGACTCAGCCAGAGGGCTTCGTAGACAGTGGGAGCAGCGGGAAGGTGTGCAAGCTGCTTAAATCCATTTATGGATTAAAGCAAGCATCGCGGAGTTGGAACATCTGCTTTGACGTCGTTATCAAAGAGTTTGATTTCGTCAAAAACCCAGATGAACCTTGTATCTACAAGAAGGTGGCAGAGAGTAAGGTTGTCTTCCTCGTATTGTACGTGGACGACATACTCTTGATAGGAAATGATATTCCTATGCTGCAATCGGTCAAGCTCTTCTTATCACAAAGATTCTCAATGAAAGATCTTGGTGATGCCTCCTGCATATTGGGAATTAGGATCTATAGAGATAGATCCAAACGGATTTTGGGATTGTCCCAATCCAGGTACATTGACACCATACTAAAGAGGTTTAGTATGGAAGAGTCCAAGCGTGGGAACTTGCCCATGATCTCTGGAGCCACTCTCTCCAAAGAGATGTCTCCCAAGACTGATTTGGAAAGAGCTCTCATGCAAGGGATACCCTATGCTTCGGCAGTAGGCTCTATCATGTATGCGATGCTATGTACCAGACCCGATGTAGCATACTCACTAAGTGTAGTGAGCAGGTATCAAGCTGATCCTGGAGAGAGTCACTGGACAGCTGTGAAGAGCATTCTCAAGTACTTACGAAGGACTAGAGATATGTTCTTGGTGTATGGTAACGGAGAGCTCCAAGTGGAGTCCTTTACCGATTCGAGCTTCCAGAGTGATAAGGACGACTCTAAGTCGCAGTCGGGCTTTGTCTTTACCCTTTACGGAGGGGCGGTTAGCTGGAAGAGTTCCAAGCAGGAAACCGTGGCAGACTCGACGATGGAGGCTGAATACATCGCTGCCAACGATGCTGCCAAAGAGGCTGTCTGGATCAAGAAGTTCATTACTGAACTTGGAGTGGTTCCATCCATTGAACATCCAATACCTTTGTATTGCGATAACAATGGAGCGGTGGCTTTGGCCAAGGAACCCAGGTCCCACTAGTAAAATAAGGGGTTGCCCCTACGGATAATATCATCCGTAGGGGCAACAAAAGTTTGGCCCTACGGATTAATACGTAGGGCAAAGTGGTTGCCCCTACGGTCGTGCAATATTTATTTAAAATTTATTAAATCTTAAAGTGTTTTTTGCCCCTACGGTGGCGCAAACCAAGCACCTACGGGTATATCCGTAGGGGCATCTAAATAGCGATTTAAGTGATCGATCCCTACGCTGATTATTTCTTATTCCCTTTATCGTTGCGCGCGAACCCAAAATCCCCAAACCTTGACGTTCCCGCCGATCGCCGTTCTCGTCATCGCCAGCGCCGGCTGAATCGTCGTCGCCACCGCCTGCAGTGATCTCGTCGTCGCCACCGCCGGCCGAATCGTCGTCGCCACCGCCTGCAGTGATCTCGTCGTCGCCACCGCCCTCGTCGTCGCCGATTGCGTCTCCGTCGTCTCCTCCACCGCCTAGCCTACAGGTTAGTTAAACATTATTTTAATGATGTTAGGGTAGCGATGAGGGTTAGGGTTAGGTATCGGTTGGGGTTAGGGTTAGGATTAGGGTTAGGGTACGGGTTCGATCGGTTGGGGTTCGACTGGTGTTGGGGTTAGGGTTAGGGTTAGGGTTCGGTTGGGGTTTGGTGTTGGGGTTGGGGTTCGGCTGGGGCTGGGTTGGGGTTACGGTTTGGTGTTGGATTGGGGTTCGGCTGGGACTGGGTTGGGGTTAGGGTTAGGCCGGGTTAGGGTTTGGTGTTGGGTTGAGGTTCGGCTGGGGCTGGGTTAGGCTTAAAAAGGTGAAATTTTAGGGGATTGATCTGGAAAATAGTGAAAGTCGATACTGTTTATTTGTGAATAACACAGTCCATGATTTTTATATGAGAAAATGGTCCATGAAAGTCTATGGGATTTATCTAAAAAACGCTGAAAGTTCATGTATTTATTTGTAAACAACAAAATTCATGGTATTTATCTGGAAAACGTTGGAGGTCAATGGTATGTATTTATAAACAACAAAATCTATGAAAATTATGTGAAACGTTAAAACTTCATGGTATTTATTTGTAACAAACAAAGTCTATGGTATTTGTTTGATAAATATTGAAAGACCATGACATTTATATGTAATGGGTCAAAGTCATTTGGGTTATGTCAATCTTATTGGCGATACTTTCTTTTTGTGCATATCCAAAAACTTTGAAAGTTCTTGGTACCTATTAGAAAATATAAAGGGTTCTGTAGTGAAAGGAAAGAATTGGATTTAGAAAAACCGTGTGTAACTTTTAGAAATTCTATACACTCAAGTATATAGAAAAGGGTTAATTGCGGATACAGCCTATGTACTATGGGGATCAAGCACTTATAACCTCTGAAGTATAATAATAAGCACTTTTGTTTGTTTTTCATTAGTGATTAATTTTTAGTTTGCTATATTCTTTTTCAGTATGGATACTTGATAGAATTATAATTGCTTTACTATTGATAGTATGTATATGGACACTATTAATTTCACATCGATTCAAGGGAAAAATTGAGGAAGATTGTGTTTGTTATATCAAAAACCTTTTTGTTGAACCCAACATGTGAAACTTTAGAGTTGTTATAGATAGCTCTACATGTTTAATGCATGTACCATTGTTAAGAGAGTGCAAGGTGGAGAACAATAATTTGTTTCAACGGCACGTTTTTCAAGTTATAACCAATATATGATACTCGATGATAATATGAAACCTTCATATTCCCATCGATACCCATATATGAAACTAAAAGCGCCACTTAGTCCCCGTCTATCGGTTAACATACGTGCGATGCTCATTGTGACCTAGAACTATACGAAGGTTGTTAAATATCGGACAGTATAGCTCGATACTAACAACCGTCGTATAGTCTACGCGACGAGAAAATTCAATCGTATGGTAACCCATAGATTTGTCCCGTGTGGACAAGTTAAGAATGTATAAAGCAAACGCCTTCATTCACTTGTGTTTTCATCCGTTTCGAGATATTTCGTCGGTATCTTTCCGCTGGTTCTCCGTGTACAAAGATAGATTAGATGTTCATTTCAACGTTGTTTCACAGCTTTGAAATGATTATCTATTCTATTACAGTGTACTCGGAGAACAGCGGGGAGGTGCTGCCGAAATTTACTCGAAACGGTTGAAAGCATAAGTGATGGGCGTTCGCTCTATACATTCTTAATGGGATAGAAGCCTACCCCCGACAGCCGGAACACATACATACAAACGCATAATTAGAGAGCGATTCGAGATGTTCGGGTTAAAACCAATATATGATACTCGATGATAATATGAGACCTTCATATTCCCATCGATACCCATATATGAAACTAAAAGCGCCACTTAGTCCCCGTCTATCGGTTAACATACGTGCGATGCTCGTCGTGACCTAGAACTATACGAAGGTTGTTAAATATCGGACAGTATAGCTCGATACTAACAACCGTCGTATAGTCTACGCGACGAGAAAATTCAATCGTATGGTAACCCATAGATTTGTCCCGTGTGGACAAGTTAAGAATGTATAAAGCAAACGCCTTCATTCACTTGTGTTTTCATCCGTTTCAAGATATTTCGTCGGTATCTTTCCGCTGGTTCTCCGTGTACAATGATAGATTAGATGTTCATTTCAACGTTGTTTCACAGCTTTGAAATGATTATCTATTCTATGACAGTGTACTCGGAGAACAGCGGGGAGGTGCTGCCGAAATTTACTCGAAACGGTTGAAAGCACAAGTGATGGGCGTTCGCTCTATACATTCTTAATGGGATAGAAGCCTACCCCCGACAGCCGGAACACATACATACAAACGCATAATCAGAGAGCGATTTGAGATGTTCGGGTTAAAACCAATATATGATAATATGAAATCTTCATATTCCCATCGATACCCATATATGAAACTAATTAAAAGCGACACTTAGTCCCCGTCTATCGGTCAACATAACGTGCGATAATTTATTCTTTTCAACGACAAACGCACACACAAAGCATATACATGGATTTTCTCCTTTGTCAGTAACTATCCCGTTCTTATATTTCTCAATATAGTCAGCATAACCTACAATTTATATGTTATTCAGTCTAACATGGCCCATGAGTACGTCAGAGTTAAGGACTGGATGTATGTGGATTGGAAACAACGTATGCACCCTAAGTTTGTCGCAGGGGTTGCTGCTTTCCTTGAATTTGCACGAGCACATAATAAGATCATAATAGAGAAGATTCTCTGTCCGTGCGATAGATGTGGCAATAAGTACTGGCAGAAGGTAGAATTGGCAGAGCTTCATATTGTAAAACATGGGTTTACTAGACTTTATTCAATTTGGAAATATCACGGGGAAGGAGAAGAATGCAGTACTGCGGTAGAAGAAGGAGAACACGATAATGCGGCAGGAGAAGAAGAAGAATTCGGTAATACGGCAGGATACGGAAATTTATTTCCATCAGAAGAAATGGAGGATATGGTAGATGCTGCCCTAGGTGAATCTATTCGTACCGAAGATGACATTCCTTCCGGTCAAGGACCGCGTGCGGATAAATATGAAAATTTCATGAATGATGCTAGGAAACCAATTTATGAGAATGCGAAGTATTCCACCCTCTCATGGTTCGTCCAACTTTTCCAAATTAAGTGCCTAAATGGATGGAGCAACAAGTCATTCACAATGCTTCTTTCGTTCTTGAAAGATTCTATGCCTCCGGGAAATAATGTGCCCGAAAGCTGGTACGAAGCCCAGAAAATGATGTCTGATTTGGGTCTAAAGTGCGAGAAGATTCAAGCATGTCCTAAAAATTGCGTGTTGTACCGGAAAGAGAATTCAGATTTGAAAGAGTGTCCAACATGCGGAGAGGCCAGGTATAAGCCGAAAGATTCTGATAAGAAGCCTGATATACCTGTGAAGATAGCACGATATTTTCCCATAACACAGAGGCTACAGAGGCTATTCAGGTGCAAGAAAACAGCCGAGGCAATGATTTGGCATCATCGTGCTCCTCCAAGCGAAAATGGAAAAATGAGCCATCCAAGAGATTCACCGGCATGGAAGGATTTCGATAGGAGGCACACAATATTCAGTAGCGATCCCCGCAATGTCCGGCTCGGACTGGCTGCCGATGGCTTCTGCCCATTCAACTATATGGCTGGAAGTCACAGTACATGGCCCGTTGTAATGATAATTTATAATCTGTCGCCTTGGTTGGCTATGGACCAATCATACTTTATGATGCCTCTTCTTATCGACGGACCAAACTCACCGGGGAACAATATCGACGTCTATCTCCGACCTCTGATTAAGGAGCTGAAAACTTTGTTTATTGATGGTGTAGAGACATATGATTCAAACACAAATACAACCTTCATACTGCGTGCGGCTTTAATGTGGACAATTAATGACTTTCCTGCGTATGGAATGCTTTCAGGTTGGTCCGTACATGGTCACAAAGCATGTCCTCATTGCCATGAACACACAACATCAAAATTTTTGAATTTTAGCAGGAAGGTTTGTTATTGCGGCCATCGACGTTTTCTGCCTCCAGACCACCCCTACAGGTTAGACACGGTTCACTTTGATGGTCATCAGGAGCTTCTTGGGCCTCCATCCCCATTGTCCGGAGAGGACGTGACTGCTAAATGGGATGGTTACAATAACGTGACCTTCGGGATGGATCCGACGAGACAGGTCAAACCACAATATTGGAACAAGTTAAGCATTTTCTTCGAGCTTCCGTACTGGTCTACAAATTCAGTGCGTCATTGTCTGGACGTCATGCATATAGAGAAGGGAGTATCAGAGCACATACTTAACTTGCTTCTGTGTAAAGACGGTAAATCGAAAGACAACATGAATGCCCGGATGGATCTACAAGAGTGGGGAATAAGAAGTGAACTGCACCCTAAACCGGTAGCGGGTAAACCGGGCAAGTTTGTACTTCCCAATGCCGCTTATCATATGTCACAACCGGAGAAGAAAAGATTCCTGCAGGTGTTGCATGATTTGAAAGTCCCCACAGGTTTCTCAGGATCATTCAGCAAGAAAATAAAAATTGTGAAGGGCAAGATCGATGGGCTGAAAAGTCATGACCACCATGTTATCGTGGAGCACCTTCTTCCATTAGCCCTCAGGACTTCTCTCCCCGACTCGGTTGGTCTAGTAATCAACGACCTATGTTGTTTTTTCAGGGAGTTGTGTGCTAAAACGCTGGAGGTTGCGACGCTGGATAAACTAGAAAATTCTATTGCGTTGATACTTTGCAAGTTTGAGCGTATTTTCCCACCGTCATTCTTCGATATCATAATACACTTGACGGTTCATCTTGCAACTGAGGCGAAGTTAGCCGGACCGGTACAATATCGATGGATGTATCCCGTCGAGAGGTACGTGTAATTTTTCGTTTCGCGCAATTTATAAATTTAGTTTTGTCATGTATGCCCGTGTTTATTTATTCAACATATTCTTATTAGGTACCTTTACACTCTTAAGAAGTATATACGCAATAAAAATCGACCAGAGGGTTCTATCATGCAAGGTTATCTTCTTGATGAAGCAACCACATTTTGTTCCCGCTATCTGGACGAGAACATTGAGACAAGGCTTAACCGACCTCGAAGAATTCAAGACGGGCCATATGGTAAAGCCGAGTATAAGAGGGTAGACACTATGTTTATCAACAAGATATACCGGTTTATCTTGCTTAATTGCGAATGTCTTGAACAAATTAGAGAGTAAGTTCTTTTGGATTAATTGTTATATCTGTGTTTGTGCGTGTATGAAATGACATAATATTAATGTCACAATTATTTGTCGAAAACAGAACTCATTTTAACGAGGTACGTGAGGGGCATCCTGATTGGAACGAAGAGCGTTTGGAAAAATACCATCAGGATAATTTTTGTGATTGGGTCACAGAGCATGTAAGTTATTCGAATTACATTTTATTGCTATCAGTTTTAATCTAAACTTGTATCGTTATGTATTTATCGTAAAATTTGTTTTGTTAGATCCACGATCCGAACTTGTCTGCATCATTTGAGAGTGATTCAAGATGTTTAGCTCAATTTCCTAGTATGGAGGTTGCACATTACAAAGGATTTGGTGTCCTTGGATACAAATTCGAAATTAAGGACATAGAAACATCTAGAATCACTCAGAATAGTGGTATTACGACGGTAGGATCGGACGGTGTGATTTACTATGGGTACTTAAATTGTATACTCGGCATCCACTATCCCGGACGATCAGAACCCTTTTATATATTCCACTGTACTTGGTACGATCCGCGAACCGATACAGACAGGTGGAGAAGCAGTCTTGGGACTTGGAAAGATGAATATGGATTGACCAGTGTGAACACACTTCGATTTTACGGTCAGGACGATCCGTTTATCTTTCCGAACCAAGCGTTCCAAGTATACTACTCACAGTGTTTGAAGCATCCGGGGTGGAGTGTTGTATGCCGATGGAAACCTAGAGATGTCTACGATGTCCCAGAATACGAGGACAGCGATGAGGACGAAGAAGAGAGAAGGCTTAAAGTGCTCCGACCGTCTGTTTCGAAGGACGGGTTGTCTTCGACCGATCATGAAATTACGTGGGTTAGAAATGACATCGACGATGAAATCCAAGTAGATATGTATGATGCGCCCACGAAACGAAAAAGGTTATCAGTAATGTTATATTATTACTTCACATTTTACGCTCTAGATCATATATAGTCAATACTTTTAATGATTGTCTAATGCGTCCACGAACCGTTTATCTAGATTGGATGACGATGTCGGGAGCAGCGAGGGGCGGCAGGAGCTCCAGCCGCGGCAGAGGCAGAGGCAGAGGCAGAGCGGTTCTGCCGCCCGGAGAGCTCCGTAGGGAGCTTCAGAGGGCCGGTCTTGCACCCAGATCGGAGACCCCTTCGGATGCCTCCTTCCGTGTGGATTTTGCCACATCTCCAGGTATACTGCACGCATATCCATTTTCAATTTAATATTACAGATATTCATGCATATTGATTTAGAACGTTATATTATTGATCTACACATTCTTTTTGCAATTACTTATCAAATCTATTTTTAATTGTCTAGTTGTTGGTCCTGCGTCCACATCTGGGACAGAGGCCACCCCCGCTCCTCCAGGTATGTTCATATATCATATAGTGTATGTATATTGATTTAGAATGCTATATCATAAATATACACATTCCTTTTGCTCTTACTTAGCAATTTTTATTATTGTCTAGCTGTAGGTGGTGACACCACCGCACCTGCGGGTATGTTTATATGTCCTATAGTTCATGCATATTGATTTAGAACGTTATATTATTGATCTACACATTCTTTTTGCAATTACTTATAAAATCTATTTTTAATTGTCTAATTATAGGTGGTGCGTCCACACCTTCCACAGGGGCCACTCCTGCCGCTTCCGTACCCTCCGCATCGTCTGCAGGTTAGCATGAATAAATTTAAAATATTTATTTATTTTACATATGCTCTATAGAATAAATATGAACTTCATGGAGATTTAGCGTCGATGTTTATTTTATAGTTGGAGGGGATGCGTCCGGGTCCGGGACCCCGGTTGTTCCTCACCGGAGGAACTATCGTCCCGCTCGTGCTGCTGCTCGGGCCCAGGCTCGTGCGTTATTCACCGGAGGTATATATCGCACTTGAATTTTTGTTTAACCTTGATTTCTTAATACAACTTTGTATTATTATTGATTGTCTTGATATTTCGTGCAGACGCAGGGCCTCTCCATCCCCAGAGGGGGACTCGAGGCCCGAATCAGTCTCATAGGCTGAGGCCTAATAGAGCTAGGGGGGAGGCAGCATTCCCCCTATTTTTTACCCTTGACTATCGCTATACCGGTCCTCATGCCGAGAGGTTCGGCCGGTATTTGGGGGACGAGAGCCGGATCGTGAAGAACTATCCACTTCACGTTGAGTGGGGCGAGCAGCACCAGCGCTCATTCGCCCTCTTCTTTGAACAGGCTCGGGTATGTATTAATATATATTTTCATTTGATCTATCCAATATATTTATTATTAACACTTGCAATCTAATAACAATGTTTTTTTTTTGTATTTTCAGTTGGATTACGATTTTCAGCCTGTAGCCGACCCTGATCACTCGGGGAGGGTGCTCGACCTTCATGCTCTGTACAATGGCCTGATGAAGAACATGCAGGCCAAGGTCCGATACAACAGGAATGAGCTGAAGGCCGACTGCTACTCCCTGTGGATAGCGACCCCCGAGGCAGAGAGAGCGGCCCTCCTATCTACTCCGGCGTTTGCGAGAGTCGACGTAGAGACATGGCCTCTATTGTGCGCTTATTTCGACTCCGAACGCAAACAAGTATGTATTTTAAATTTAATTCATTATTTATGATATAATTTATTTCTTTGTGTTTCTTAATTAGAAAACTAAATGTTAATGCGTTGTGCAGAAACAGGCCGCTCAGAATACGGAGAACAGGAAGTCGGCGAAGAGGGGTCGCCCCACTTACACAGGTGGCTCGAGGAACATTACTCGAGCCATGGAGTTATCGGTAAATTAAGTGTTATTCTCTAATATTCTGCAATATTAAGAGTTATTCTCTAATATTTCTAATATTAAGAGTTACTTTCTAATATTGCAGACATCTCGGACCGTGGCGTCAGGTGGTACACCGAGCGTGCTGTCCGCATATCTTGCCGTCCACGGCACCTCGACAGATCCCGCCACGGGCGAGCTTCGATGTCCCGACGTCGCTACCCAGGAGTACTGCGTAAGTGTTAATATTTTTTCTACCCAAATTTTAAATTTTAGTTTTGGAAGGTTCAAGTTTAAATTCTATACTTATACTTTACTGCTTAATGTGGGTGTAGGAGCGGGTGGTTGAGCAGGCCCAGGCCTCGAGGATCGATTTTACCGGACAGAACGATCCGAGGCTGCTGACCCCAGTTCTGGACGCCGCACACGGAGGGCACCACGGAGGTTGGGAGAGAGGCCGGGGATTGGGCCCTAGCAGGGCCCATATGAGGTTGGACTCCACCCCGGCGGTTACTTCCTCCGTCTCCAGTGGCCGGCATGTCCATCAGGAACTGGATAGCTTGAGGGCCACCGTTCAGGAGTTGAAGGAGATGCTGGTATGTATACTACTTTATAGTAAAATATCATTTCATATTATATACATATCAACACAACCCTTATTAGTACGTAGGTTGAGCTTATTTGGTTTTAGACTTAAGTCTGATTAATCATACATACATATGTAATTAAAATAAACAACGCTTTTCCAAACTAGATATCCAAACAGGGTTTCGAAATAACTTAATAATGAAACGAATTCGAATAATACACAGTTCTTAGACGCTTCTTACACACGTTATGTCCAGACGCGACAGGGTAGATCGGCCGAGCCTCCACATGCATCTCCTTCGGCTGCGGCTCCGCAAGCCACTACATCGGCTGCGGTTCCGCAGACAGCTCCTGTAGCTCCACCGCCCACTCAGACTCCCGCAGCCGCGGCTCCGCAAGCGACTACCTCGACGGCGGCTGCGCAGACCACGACGCCAGCTCCACATGCCGCTCAGACTCCTTTATTTGCAGTATTGGATAGTGTATTTACCGAGGAGCAGGCGCGCGTTATTCGAACGTTACTCGGAGGTGGAGCTGGACCGAACTAGGGTAGCTTTTTGGTTCTTATTTTTTGAAACATGTATTTATTTATATCACATTGTACTACATTTTGAAACGTTATTGATATTGGTTTGAATTTATATCATATTCAGTTTTTGGGTTTCTTTTGTATATTATATATATGCGTGGGATGTGATTATGAATACTGTAATATATGATTTGATTGATGTATATAGTATTGTGCACAGGGCGGGAAAAAATCTAGCAGCCTTTTTTTAAAAAAAAATACAGAAAACATGTACCTACGGATTACTCCGTAGGTATATATATTGCCCCTACGGACTTATCCGTAGGGGCAAACTATCAGGAAACCTGATATTTTCCCACCTGATATCAGTGCAGGGTGTTGGGAGTGCCCCTACGGATATGTACGTAGGGGCCATTGTCTATCCCCTACGTATATATCCGTAGGGGCAAAATATCAGGTTCCCTGATATTTTCCCCCCGATCTCAGTGCATTGTGTTGGAAGTGGCCCCTACGGAAACAGCCGTAGGGGCTACTGTATATCCCCTACGCATACATCCGTAGGGGATATAAATAGGACCTACGGGTATATCCGTAGGTATATACAATATATTCAAAAAAAAAATTTAAATATATGATTTTATTACCCCTACGGGGTACTCCGTAGGGGCTATAGCACCTACCGAGTTATCCGTAGGGGCAGAAATTTACCCGTAGGGCAAAGTCCAGGACCTCAACTTGCACCTGCGGCCTTTGCACCTACGGGGTCTTTTTTCGCCCCTACGTATATATCCGTAGGGGCAGTGGGTTGCCCCTACCGATAAATCCGTAGGGGCAAACCATATTTGTAGTAGTGTCCCATCAGCGATCCAGGCATATTCTGAGGCGGTATCACCTGATCCGGGAGATAGTTGATCGCCGGGAGATCGAGGTCAGGAGGGTTGACACGAAGAACAACACGGCGGATCCACTCACGAAGGCCATTCCCCAGATACAGTTTGAGAGACTCTTCGGGATGCTCGATATGCGATACTACAGCAGCTGGCCCTAGTGCAAGTGGGAGATTGTTAGTTGTATGTATGCCTTAGAGGCCAGTATTGTACAGATGATGTATATTATATTGGATGCTTGGACATATATAGAGATGACTTTCTTGCTCGATATGATAGTATGCTATCTGGTTACTCTTTGTCTTAACATGTACACTTGTCTCTTTAAACTGTCTTATAGTTACATGTTGATAAAGCCCTTAGGATGTGTACTTGATTGCCTGGACTATGATGCGGATCATACTAGTGGGGACATGGTAGTCCATAAGTACATCCTTCAAGGTCCCTAGTCGTGGGTGTATCGAGACGGGGCATCGATATACCAGTGTAGACTAGCGTATACGCTTCTCGACCCATGAGATGGGCCATGGATGATCCCATATCCATTGGTGTTTGACATCAGAGATGGTGTACGGGTGCTCAGTGGAGACTGGGTACACTGGACGGACTCGCCGAGAACTCCCAGATGGTATTATACCTCGCGTCAGATGGCAGTTCTCAGGTGACACTTGTGCAGGTTAGTCTGTAGACCCGAGATCGTCATAGAGTCTTGTGTGATTCCCACTGTGCTTTGATCTCCACCTTACCACATCCATGAGGGCGTGCAAAACGGTTGTATTTGGGTACAGTCCCGAGTCACATGGAGGCAATGAGCGATAGGAGGGGTTTCGTCTCTCCCGGTATTGGGGGTTGATGTTGCGCTGTGCTCGATTGGCCGTAACAGGGAACTCCCTAGCCAGGGCTGATCAGAGATTTGCTGGTAAGTGTTACCAGTAGTTTTTCGACCCGTTATGAGCCTCACATCGGCACGACTTATCGGTTATTGGGGTCTGACGTTTACCACCCCTAGACTTGATATGCGACGTATCAGACGAACAAACCGGACTGTACGGTAAGTGTTACTGGTTGGATTCACAGGAGTGTGAGCGGGCTAACTCGTCGATCTTCTGATCGCTCAATACCCGGATGGCCGTTACGTTTAGCAGACCGCTTGCGGCTTGTGGATGCTTGATATGATCATCATCTGCTACCGGCGTATTGACGAGTCTTTAGAGTCCTACACAGAGGTTTCCTGGCTCAAGCGAAACGAAATAGGAGCGCATATGAGATATGTGCGGGACCGAGAATAATGCGCGTATGTGATACCGTATTTCATTCTCGTGATGAATATTTCGATTGGTTATATGCGATATAACCTAGTTATCGAATCGTAGATTGATTCGATAAGTCGATACATTGGATACTAGTCGGTTATGTGCGACATGACCGGATCATTGAATCAAGTGTTGATTTAATGATTTAATGTATAATTATATATTTGATATATTACTTTGCATTAACTGGTATTGGTTCACTTTATATGGATTTTCTCACTCGATGTGCAACAAGTATATATGATGTACTTTTGTGCATATATTTGTATCATGTTTGATGATACTTGATAATTTAGTTAAGTATATAGAATTAAACCATGGTTAATTTGATAATTAGGGTTTTGCATATTCATTTATTTATTTGTTTGTTCATTTATTTATTTGGAAAAGATTGAGATAAGAATGGTGGAGAAGTTTGTTTTTAGTTGAAGCTTCATGAAGCTTTGACTTCTTAACCATTCTTGTCTTCATGCTTAACCCTAACCTATCCAACTAACCATGGTCTATTCTCTACACTCAACTATGGTTTGCTTATGATAAGTATTAAATTATTTTCATTTTAATTCAACACTTATCATATTCTTTCTTCTTCTTGACCTTCTTCTTCAAGAAAGAAACCTTGATGCCATCAATGGCAACTTGAGATCTAAAGTGAGAAATCCAATTCTAAAGTGAACCCACCTCCTATTTCTTCACCCTCTACCTCTTGCCAAGTTGTTTTGGGTGTTTTCTTCACAAGTTTCACAACTTGGTGAAGTTGGAGCTTGAACTTGTGCAACCTCGACGTAGATCATCTTCGGTACGAAGCCGACGACCCATTCCGCTCATTTCTCCGATGAAGCCGACGCAAGAGTCTGAGATTCGAGATGGACAGCGAGGGGATGACCACGTGGAGCTAAAGAAGTGGATAACCAGATCTACAAAGGTTGTAGCCTCTCTCCTTTAGTTAAATTGTTAACTTGAATCGTTTTTCGCCTAGAATTCTAGTCTAAGATCCGTATTAGGGTTTCTCGGCACCTATAAATTTTTATATTGGCATGGTTGATGCCTTGTGAGACCTCTATAGTGTGCCTAGGAACCTTTCATGAGATAGATCTAATTGGATGTTAGGGTTCTAACTAGTTGTAGTGAGAAGGTATCAATCGATCCTGGGGAGAATCACTGGAATGGTTCCAGGGTGGTAAGGTCGACTGAATGTCAGTCAAAGGGATTGTCTTTACCCTCAGTGGAGGGACAGTATGTTGGAAGAGTTCCAAGCTAGATACCGTGACATACTAGACGATAAAAGCAGGATAAATCACTACCAAAGATGCTACCAAAGAGGTAGTCTGGATATATATATAATAGTTCATGAGATGAACTTAGTTCCTATCATTGTGTGACAATGTAGTTGTGGCTTATGCCTAGGAACCCCCGTCCCATTAGAGATCCAGATATATTCTTAGGCAGTATCTCCTGATCATGGAGATGGTTGATCTCCAGGGAGATCGAGGTTAGGAGAGTAGACACAATAGGAGAACAGCGCGGATCCTGATTGATCTAAAATTCAAGACTGTGTAGTCTGTATCAACTCAAATGATCCCCGATAACGGCGCCATTTGATCGATAAGAGTTTCTCGTTGTGTCGGTATGAAAATTAAATAAAATTCACAATCAAAGAATTATATTTGACCGCAATCAACTACGGTGTCGGATGTAGATTGTAAGTGAGTGCGGATCGTCCACAGGGATTGTGCGATACGTTTTTATGTTTGATTTGTTTGAATTGAAAAGTTAATCGAAAAGAAAAGAAAACATTATTCATGATTTTATCGATTGATTCAGGTGTCACTAGTCTAATCAAGAATCAAGAAAATGATAAACAATCGAGAATCGGGTTTCCATGATATTTCCAACCAAAATGTCAAGAATCTAAATGAGGCTCGCAGGAATCGATCGGATCTATAGACGTGATATAATCTCAAGATATCGTGTTCTTGTCCTTCGAAGAATTGATACTAGGCCGATGATGATCGACGAGAGTTAGGGCTTTCTCGTGAAACTAGGGTTTCATCATTTAACCCTTGTTCTTTCGTCGATATCATTCACATTCTAGCCTCTAGCAATTTCAAGAAACGATCGTAACTCCCCAATTTCGAGCGATATCAATCAAGAAAGCATCACAACGATCTGGGTCGTCGGTTCTTGAACTTGCTATGGTTTACAAAACTCGTAGGACCCAAGAATCGATTTAAGATATGTTACATCATCATTCTATTGATCGTCTCGACTCCTCGACGAGCGGAGTATTACTCAAACATCACAACAAGAACTACAACTAGAAATTGAGATCGAATCATGATGGAAGAATTTAAAGAAAACAAGATAAAAGAATATCACCTTTTATTTATATCAACAATTTGATTACAGTCGCTTAAGAACTACAAGAGGAAGAACTAAATTGTCGATCTGGCGTCGCTTTTCTCCATGAGTCGTGGATCGGCTTGGACCACTAGCTCTGTTGAAGATCGGCTCCGCTCATAAAAGGTTGAAGGGCTTCTTGCTTGATGTGGTACTCAGGATCTTGGCTTTTGATTGGAATTAGGGTTAGGGTTTCACACAAGTCTTCTCACTAGACTTGTGGAAGAAGAAGATGAAGAAAAGGGAAAGGGATAGAATGGCTCGAAATTGATACTAGATTGGCTTATAGATTGGATCCAAGTATATCTCCTTTTAACCCTAGGTTTAGGCTTCTATTTATAGACTTTCTAAACCCTAGGTCTAGGTTTGAAATTATAATTCCCTCCAAAAGTTTGTTGAGGGGCTTCTAGAAAGAGTTTGTTAGGAGCTAGCTTAGGCTTTAAGCTAGGATTAGTTAAGCTTAGAAACCCTAGTTTGCTGATCTGGCAGAAGTCTCTGGACTCTTCTGGAACTTGAAGTACATTTCTGAACTGTAGGAGCTGAGGTAAGAATTCTGCAGCAAAATTGGATGGATGACGTGGCAAGCCGGCTCCGGCCGCGGTTCCGCGGCCATGTTGGCTCCTTGGGGCTTAGGCTCTTTGCAATGGTCTTGGTTTGACACTTGGGACTTTCTTTGATATATTGATTTTTGTTTTGCCTTTTGGATTGCTACCAGAACTGAAATCATTGAGTTGGCGTAATGTTTGATCAGCGCCATGTAAATTTTTGGCTTTACTTCTGGGTTTTCCTGCATAGATCTCAAAACAAGTGTTGCGCAATATAGGGATGATGCGATGCCATGAAATGCCGTCAATTTCCTTTATAGTGCCGGTTTAAGAGTCCAACACATGCAATCTGATATTTAATGACTGATTTGCTAATATGTGAAATATGAATACCGTACACTTCTAAATGAATGCAAATGATAGGGAAATTGCCGGTTAAAAGATGCAGTATTTTCGACCGATCAAATTCCCCCAAACTTAATTTCGATCGTCTCGAGCGAGCTGTTTTATTAAAAAGGGAAGGAGAAAATAAATAAAGAGAAAAAAAACTAACTAGCACACTTTCGTAGGCAACACGACTGCACTGAGCACGTGCAACAAGCCTTTAAACCTCTAGGTGTCCCTAATAGGAGGAGTGTTGTCTCCTGAGGGTTTTCAGCGGATTGCACCCACAAAATCCAATAATAAAAGAAAGATCATGAATATTACATTTAAAGAAAAGAATTTTAAAAGAAAAGCTTCGAAAATTAGGGTTTCTAACTAAGCTAGCTTTTCGGTTGTCATAAGCCCTATCTTAATGGTCATGAAAAGATGTCAGAAATCACGTCCTCCCTCAATAAAACATCGTCTTAATCTTCATTCCTATCTTTCTTCATAACATCGATCATATAACCCTGCGTGTGTGTAAAGACATCCCTACACCCGGAGAATTCAATTCAAGATATCATACTCTTGCCCATCAGCCTCAGCACTTTTTAATTAATGAATATTTAGATGAGATTGCTCACACACTTTCAGACGACCGTTAATACTTCTTGAGGTACTAACCGTCCGATTACTCTTGTGCTTCATTACTTGGTGTATTTTCCTCGTCTTGCACCACCTCAGGCATAGCAGTGACTCCCAGACCAGTTGGCCTTAGGGCACTAGGTGAAGAGGCACCCTCGCTATACATTTTTTTATTGCCCTTGGTGATAACAAAACCAGTGTCCATTTTTCTCACCACTTTATATTTTTTTTTCACTTTTTTATTTCCTTCATACTTTTGGCTTTAAGACAAGAGCATTTCAAGGTATCCTCTACTATCCCAGGCTTTAAGACGTGTGTAAGTGCGAATAGCAGGGTATCAATGTTCAAAATTGTTAGTTATATGTATGCCCTATAGGCCATTACTGTACATTGGATGTATATTGTAGTGGATGCTGGGACATATATAGGGAGGACTTTCTTGCTCGACATGATAGTATGCTATCTGGTTACTCTTTACCTTAACGTGTATACTGATTGTCTCTCTGTTACATGTTGGTAAAGCCCATAGGATGTGTACTTGACTACCTGGACTATGATGCGGATCATACTAGTGGGGACATGGTAGTCCATAAGTACATCATTCAAAGTCCCTAGTCATGGGTGTATCGAGACGGGGCATCGATACACCAGAGTAGACTAGCGTATACTTTCTCGACCCATATAGATGGGCGATGGATGATCCCATATCCATTGGTGTTTGACATCGGAGATGATATACAGGTGCTCAGTAGAGACTGGGTACACTGGACGGACTCGCCGAGAACTCCCAGATGGTATTATACCTTACGTCAGATGGCAGTTCTCTGGTGACACTGGTACAGAGTAGTCTGTTGACCCGAGATCGTCATAGAGTCTTGTGTGGTTCCCACTGTGCTTTGATTTCCATCTTACCACGTCCAAGAGGGCGTGCAAAACGGTGGTTTTTGGGTACAGTCCCGAGTCACATGGAGGCAATGAGCGATAGGAGGGGATTCGTCTCTCCCGGTATAGGGGGTTGATGTTGTGCTGTGTTCGATTGGCTATAACAGGAAATCCCTGGCCAGGGTTGCTGAGATATACTGGTAAGTGTTACCACTAGTTTCTCGAATTGTTAAATACCTCATATCGACACGACTTATCGAGCTATTGGGGTCTGACGTTTACCACCCCTAGGCAAGATATGCGACATATCAGACGACGAGACCGGACTGTACGGTAGTGTTACTGGTTGGATTCACTGGAGTGTGAGCGGGCTTGCTCGTCGATCTTCTGATCGCTCAATACCCGGGTGCCCGTTACGTTTAGCAGACCGCTTGCGGCTTGTGGGTGATTGATATGATCATCATCTGCTGCCGGCGTATTGACGAGTCTTTAGAGTCCTACACAGAGGTTTCCTGGCTCAAGCGAAACGAAATAGGAGCGCATATGAGATATGTGCGGGACCGAGAATAATACCGGTATGTGATACTGTATTCGATTCTCACGATTTGTAACATTGATCGATTATATGCGTTATAGCCGGGTTATCGGATCAAGAGTTGATTCGATAAGTTGTTACTATTGATATCAGTCGGTTATATGCGATATGACCGGATCGTTAAATCAAGTGTTGATTTAATGATTTAATGTATAATTATATATATGATATATTAATTTACATTAACTAGTATTGGTTCACTTTAAATGGATATTCTCACTCGGATGTGTACATTGTATATGTGATATACTTTTGTGCACTTGATTGTATCATGTTTGATGATACATGTTATGCTAGGGTTTTAATGTAAAGATCAAACCATGGTTACATGATAATGGTTAGGGTTTTGTTTTATTCCCTTATTTATTTATCTATTTCTTTTGGAAAATAAATTTGCATAAAGAGAAAAATGGTGGCTTTCTTTGTTTGATATTGAAGCTTCATGAAGCATTGACTTTGTGACCATTTTGTCTCATGCTTAACCGTAACCATTCTCACTAACCCTAGTTTAGTCTCTACACATAACCATGGTTTGGAGATGATAAGTATTCTTATTATCTTTTCTTTTTACATAACACTTATCATAATATTCATCTTCTTCTTCTTCTTCACTTGAAGAAAACCTTTCTTCATCAATGGTGATTGATGAAAATGAGTGAGAAATCCAATTCTAAAGTCTACCCACTTCCTATTTCTTCATCCTCTACTCTTGCCAAGTGTAGAGTGTGTTTTCTTCACAAGTTTCATCACTTGGTGAAGTGGGAGCTTGATCTAGTGATGCCTCGACGTAGATCATCTTCGGCACGTCGTCGATGACCTAGCCCGCTTTTTCTCCGATGAAGCCGACGCTAGAGCCCGGGATTGCATTTGGACAGCGGAGAGGACTTCATCACGGAGCCGTGGAGGTGGAGGACCGGATCTACAAAGGTTGTATTTCCGTATTCTAGTAGTTAAGTGTTAACTAGTCCATTTTGTCACCTAAATTTCTAGCCAACGATCTTGTTAGGGTTTCTCGGCACCTCTAATTTTTGAAATTGGCTTGGTTGATGTCTTGTGAGACCTCCTTAGGGTGCCTAGGAACCCTTCACTGGTATCAGAGCCTAGCTAGAGCCTTAGGCGATGTCTAGACGATGTTTGAAACCCGATCGAACCGAAAACCCAACCCGGAAAATGCTCTCTGTACTTTTTCTAAAATCGTGGTTTTTTCCAGATTAAAAATATGCAGAAAAACCAGCAGGGATATCTAAGAGTTACGGTGAATTTTGATGACCTAATTCCATCATTCCGCCGCGGATCCGTGGCAGGAGCATGGCTCGTGCGGCGGATCCGCGGCCATTTTTTCGTATTGTTCATCGAAATTTGCACCATAATTAATAATTGTCAGTGCTGGTTTTCCTGGGAATATTTTAATATTTATTCCAGAGTTTTATTTTCTGGGTTGTTTTGGGGATTCGGTGTTTCGATCGGAGTATCAGATTTTGCCTATGTGGCTTTCCGGATATTTTTTTGAATATGTTAAAAAGTTCGACCGGATATAAATACCCAATTTTTCCCCTGTCGGGAAATTTCCAAGTGTTGGATTTTTCCGTGGTTTAAAGACGTTCTAAGTAGTGCAAGTAACTCGATGGACCCTCTAGAAGACAACAAACCTTAACTCGATTATGTGACCGTCTTGAACTGCCCTTTGAACCTTCGGGTTTGGGGCAGTACGACGTGCCACATGTGAGGCGTTGGCTTGACCCTTCTACGGCTGGACCGTTGGTACTGAGGCACGAACTGAATATTTTTAGACTTGCTTCATGTGTTGATCTGTATCGGGAAAACTTGGGTGTTCGAATGTTCAATCGGAAAGTTTAACATTTTCTGTTTATCCGGAATGTGATACAACAATTGGAATTCACAAAAGTTATGTGATAACTGAATGAATGTTATAAACATAGCAGTTTAGTCTCACTTGATCGGTTGCCACGGAATTTTGATGTGACCAAAAGTCCGTCGCAATCACGTAGCGTACGCGGATACTCGCCGGGTAAACTTAATAGACAGCCTCACTCCATAGCCTCGACCAAGTGACTGTAGGAGAACCCCGTTGCCGAAAGCATCCGTCCGGGTGCTCGCGGCAGCGGTGTTCCGCCTTGGTGCACTTTGTCGACGGTATCGGGGGTGCAGCCGTCTACTGAAGTTTGCGACGAGCATTCGATCAGGATGTCGGGAATCTTGTTGAATTGCCCGACTTGATATTGAAAAGTGTTTTCGATAATGAGACTAAAATGCGGGGTTTATAATTGTTAGGCATGCGATGTCTAAGTAATTCATTTGGTCAGGCATGCGATGTCTGAGGTGGTTGCGGATTCCAACTGTTGTAGTTTTACACTTTCTTTTCTGTGACCGTAAGTGTAATATGTGATATCGCCGGTTTCGTTGCTATATGTCAACGACAATTGGGATGCGCATATTTACTTACGTTGATGACATGTGATGTTATGTGTTGCTGGATATGTTATATTGGATCGTCGTGTTTGAATAGCCGGGGTTTTTTATGTGAGATGAGTGTTTTTCATTTTCATTCATGTAAAAACTTGTATGTAATATTCTTTTATTAGGGCACTTCCATGTTGCGGAAGATGTCACCTTTTGTATATTATTTACTTTTCCGCACTAGGATAGACCCAAGGAGGGGAGCACAAGTAACCGGGTTCTGGAGTCCAGTGGGAGACCAACTCGAGGAGTCGAGTCCGGGTCTCCTAACTCTAGAATTGGTTGGGTTGCTTGCCGCTCTCGTAGGGGTCTAGGGGTGTGGGTTTGGCTATTCATCACGACCGTGGAATCCGTGTTTTATACTGGCTCGTATTGAAAACACGGACGTCCTAGTATATCCAATATTTCATATGATTCTTCTGCTGCGATATCTGTGATGTGATCATGTGATGTTCTGTGATAGATACAATATAGTATATATGATATATTATATAGACGTTACTTATGTTTTACACCCTGCTAGCCCTGCCCCGCTCTGCCGTTAGTTACCTAACCTAACGGTGCACGAGGGGACATCGAGGCGAATGCGGATGGCATAAGTGTACGTCGTATTTATCTGTGATGTTTAGGTACTTAAATGATGGGACTTCATTAATGTGATTAATGAAATAAAAGAAACCTAAGATGTTGTAGAATCGAATTTCAAAAATAAAACAGGTAGCTACAGTTCTTGCTTTGCACAGCGGTATATATGATATATCCTGCACCTTATTCGATAAGGAAAGGACCGAGATCCCTTCACCGGGAGTGACTCCTTTAGCAATAACTGGCAGATGCTACACCCTCAGTTTGTCTTTTGATTGCTTTTAAGAGCTTTTGCTTTGCACAGTGATATATATGATATATCCCGCATCTCATTCGACGAGGAAAGGACCGACGATCCCTTCACCGGGAGTGACTCCTTTAGCAAAACTAGAAAAGCCTCAAAGACACTCCATTTCAAAATTCATTCGATCCTACAACGATATCAAGTTCATTACGCAATAGGTTTTCAGAAAAACCTGTCGTAGCCCTCCGTCATTTCAGATAAGTTGTATATAGTATTCGTGCTGCATTTGTTGGCTTTCGTCAAGGTGCAGTGTGCGGTAGCTATATGCTGCTTATCTGCCAGCATACGATGCGATTGGATTAGGGCAGCCGTGCGGCTTTGTTGGGTTTCGTCAAGGGTCGTGCGGGTGGGTTTAATTCAATCAAGAAATGTACGGGTTGAACTTGACTAGCGGGCTATGGTTTGTTAGCTTTCGTCAAGGTCATAGCACGTTAGGGGCAAAATATTATCGGGAATTTCAAGTGTTGAAATTTGCAATGAGATTGCATACCTTCTATGAGATAGTTGGATCCCGATACCCGCTGCGAGTAAGAGTTACTCCTGGGAGAGTTTTACACATTACAATTAGCCGATCAAGTAGGTGTCTAGAAAGATGTTAACGAGGTTACGCCTCTGGGAAAACGAGGTTTACATTAATTAGGTTCGTGCGAAAGCACGGGGGACCTCCCTCAAAGTACCGACACTGGCCTGGCTGAAAGATTGGCGAACTTGTAGTGTGTAATTAATCCCGGCTAGTCTTTCCTTTTAGGGTTTGAAGGAAGATTTGATAAAAAGCAGTGGGAGCCATCCTGATTAGATAAAATAATAACCAATCTATTCTTGCAAGAGCGCACGCTGAGTGTTTTCTTCTCTCTCTCTCCTGGTAGCGATCATATCACGCCTTAATCAAGATAATAATACGGATTATTGACCGAACCCGCTTGTTATACTGAGCTGGGGATCGTTGGTCCCACTCCAACTTATAATTGTTATAAGACAGAGCAGAAAATTAGGGAATACCAGATTTCCCGTGCCGCCCAAACGAAGAGAGTGCATGCTGATGCATCATCTTCAGGTGTGTTCATTACAAAGAACTGTTTCTCAGTATCCTCCGAATCCTGGGTATATGATACCGGATCAGGATCCCAGATATGTAATCTGTTACATAGGGCTACAAAAAGGTAGAAAAACTGAGGACGGGTGATAAGTTTCATGAGGCAGAAAACGGGGCACGTGTTGCAGCCAAGTCTGTTGGTCACTGTCACCCTGTATTACCAATACATTGATTCTGAACGAATGTTATTAGATACCGAACCTGATATACAAAATCATATCAGTCTCTTTATTAGTAAAGAAATGGTGAAATTCTGTATTGTTGGATAATGTCTTGAACATTTCCTATATCAAAAGTTGATCGGTTCAGGCACGTTATCTAAAAGCATTATTGTTCTAAATCAAACTACAGTTCTTAGTATATGGAACACACACAAGAGGAAGAGTTCAGAAATGAACGAATTCTTCTTGAGGTATTGTAGACTAGGTCAGATCAATGTGACCCGACTAGCTAGAGTTTCATGAAGATGCATATTTAAATTAGTTTGAATTTACATCTTGTGAAACTCGCCAGTCATGTCACAAAGATAAGATGACCATAGCTCCGTTTACTGGAAACAGAGAAAGAGTTAATAAACTCTTGGGATGATACATGTTGATGTATGCAGGTCCCCTGTCTACACATGCCAAGACTGGTTCTTTGTACTTCATTACATTCTCTGATGATCTCTTAAGATTCAGATATATGTTCCTGTTGAAACACAAGTCAGAACCTTTTGAGATATTCACAGAATATAAGTTAGAAGTAGAGAACCAATACGGGTATAAGTATTATGTCCTTTGATGAGATCAAGGAGGAGAATACTTGAGCACGGAAATTCCTGGACTATTCTAAAGGAGAATGAGATTCTCTCTCAGCATTACTCCTCCGTATACACCATAGCACGATGGTAAATCGGGGCGGAGCAATCACACCCTATATGATAAGGTGCGCTCTATGATGAGTACTACTGAGTTACCTATTTCCTTTAGGGTGTTATGCACTTGAGAAGCTGCATACCTATTGAATAGGGTTCCAATCAAATCAGTTGCCTACCACTTCATATGTGATATGGAAAGGGAAGAGCCCATCTCTTAAGTCAGTTAAGATTTGGGGTTGTCCGGCAAATGTCTAAAAGCAAAATCCGGACAAGCTCGAGGCAAGATCTGTTATGTAGAACTGGAAATGTTCCAGCTATGCAAACTGCAGCTGATGATTTGACAGAACCAAAGGATTCAGTAGATTCCAACGAACCTCAGCCTCTCCGCCGATCTAGTAGGGTTTCTCACCCACCTGAGAGATACTTTGGTTTCTCTATGACAGTGGGAGCGAGGATTGCATCATGAGATGATGACCCAACTATTTTCGAGCTGGCCATCAGGAGTGAGACTCTGTAAGAATGGCTGGATGCTTATCGATCTGAGATGGAATCCTTATACACCTACAAAGTATGGACTTTGCTATATCTGAAGGGTTAAATCCCCATCAGGAGCAAGTATATCTTGAGAAGATTACTTGGTGTAAATGGAAAAGTTGAGATTTTCAAAGCTAGACTTGTTAAAGGTTTTCGTCATTGACCAGGCGTGGATAATGATGAAACCTTTTCCCGTACCTATGCTTAAGTCCATCCAGATCCTACTTGCCGCGGCTACATACCATAAATACGATATCTGGTGGTTGGGTGTCATGACTGCTTTTCTAAATGATGTTTTAGAAGAGTGCGTCTATAAGTACACAGCCAGAGGGCTTCGTAGACAGTGGGAGCAGCAGAAATGTGTGCAAGATGTTTTATGTAATAAAGCAGGCATCGCGGAGTTGGAACATCTGTTTTGATGAGTTAGTCAAAGAGTTTGACATCATCAAAATGGTAGATGAACCTTGTATAAACAAAAAGGTAGTAGGGAGTATGGTGGTGATCCTCGTAGAGTACGTGGATGACATACTCTTGATAAGAAAGGAGTTTCTTATGCTACGCTCGATCAATCTCCGATTATCACAAAGATTCTCCGTGTAGGATCGAAATGATACCTCCTAAATCCTGAGTTTTGGATCTATGAGATAGATTTAAATGGATGTTAGGATTCTCACTAGTTGTAGTGAGATGATATCAAACGATTCTGGGGAAAATCACTGGAAAGGTTCCAGGGTGATAAAGACGACTGAATGTCAGTCGCAGGCATTGTCTTTACCCTCACTAAAGGGACGGTATGTTGGAAGAGTTCCAAGCTAGATACCGTGACATACTAGACGATAAAGGCAGGATACATCGCTACTTAAGAGGCTGTTTGGGTGTATATTGGTTCATGAGATGAACTATGTTCCTACCATTGTGAGACAATGGAGTTGTAGCTTATGCCAAGGAACGTCGGTCCCATCAGTGATCCTGACATATTCTAAGGCAGTATCACCTGATCATGGAGATGGTTGATCTCTAAGGGATCGAGGTTAGGAGAGTAGACTCAGAGGATAACACGGCGGATCCACTCACGAAGGCCTATTCCCAGAGAGAGACTTTTATGGGATGGTTGAGTATGAGATACTACAACCACTGCTACAGATGGCCCTAGTGCAAGTGGGAGATTGTTAGTTATATGTATGCCCTAGAGGCCATTACTGTACATTGGATGTATATTGTAGTGGATGCTGGGACATATATAGGGAGGACTTTCTTGCTCGACATGATAGTATGCTATCTGGTTACTCTTTACCTTAACGTGTATACTGATTGTCTCTCTGTTACATGTTGGTAAAGCCCATAGGATGTGTACTTGACTACCTGGACTATGATGTGGATCATACTAGTGGGGACATGGTAGTCCATAAGTACATCCTTCAAAGTCCCTAGTCGTGGGTGTATCGAGACGGGGCATCGATACACCAGAGTAGACTAGCGTATACCTTCTCGACCCATATAGATGGGCGATGGATGATCCCATATCCATTGGTGTTTGACAACGGAGATGATATACGGGTGCTCAGTAGAGACTGGGTACACTGGACGGACTCACCGAGAACTCCCAGATGGTATTATACCTTACGTCAGATGGCAGTTCTCTGGTGACACTGGTACAGAGTAGTCTGTTGACCCGAGATCGTCATAGAGTCTTGTGTGGTTCCCACTGTGCTTTGAATTCCATCTTACCACGTCCAAGAGGGCGTGCAAAACGGTGGTTTTTGGGTACAGTCTCGAGTCACATGGAGGCAATGAGCGATAGGAGGGGATTCGTCTCTCCCGGTATAGGGGGTTGATGTTGTGCTGTGTTCGATTGGCTATAACAGGAAATCCCTGGCCAGGGTTGCTGAGATATACTAGTAAGTGTTACCAGTAGTTTCTCGAATTGTTATAGACCTCATATCGACACGACTTATCGAGCTATTGGGGTCTGACGTTTACCACCCCTAGGCAAGATATGCGACATATCAGACGACGAGACCGGACTGTACGGTAGTGTTACTGGTTGGATTCACTGGAGTGTGAGCGGGCTTGCTCGTCGATCTTCTGATCGCTCAATACCCGGGTGCCCGTTACGTTTAGCAGACCGCTTGCGGCTTGTGGGTGATTGATATGATCATCATCTGCTGCCGGCGTATTGACGAGTCTTTAGAGTCCTACACAGAGGTTTCCTGGCTCAAGCGAAACGAAATAGGAGCGCATATGAGATATGTGCGGGACCGAGAATAATACCGGTATGTGATACTGTATTCGATTCTCACGATTTGTAACATTGATCGATTATATGCGTTATAGCCGGGTTATCGGATCAAGAGTTGATTCGATAAGTTGTTACTATTGATATCAGTCGGTTATATGCGATATGACCGGATCGTTAAATCAAGTGTTGATTTAATGATTTAATGTATAATTATATATATGATATATTAATTTACATTAACTAGTATTGGTTCACTTTAAATGGATATTCTCACTCGGATGTGTACATTGTATATGTGATATACTTTTGTGCACTTGATTGTATCATGTTTGATGATACATGTTATGCTAGGGTTTTAATGTAAAGATCAAACCATGGTTACATGATAATGGTTAGGGTTTTGTTTTATTCCCTTATTTATTTATCTATTTCTTTTGGAAAATAAATTTGCATAAAGAGAAAAATGGTGGCTTTCTTTGTTTGATATTGAAGCTTCATGAAGCATTGACTTTGTGACCATTTTGTCTCATGCTTAACCATAACCATTCTCACTAACCCTAGTTTAGTCTCTACACATAACCATGGTTTGGAGATGATAAGTATTCTTATTATCTTTTCTTTTTACATAACACTTATCATAATATTCATCTTCTTCTTCTTCTTCACTTGAAGAAAACCTTTCTTCATCAATGGTGATTGATGAAAATGAGTGAGAAATCCAATTCTAAAGTCTACCCACTTCCTA
This sequence comes from Agapanthus africanus, assembly GCA_030015575.1. Classification (NCBI taxonomy): domain Eukaryota; kingdom Viridiplantae; phylum Streptophyta; class Magnoliopsida; order Asparagales; family Amaryllidaceae; genus Agapanthus; species Agapanthus africanus. The sequence continues at coordinate 217,291,688 of JASDDO010000008.1, forward strand.
TTTCTTCATCCTCTACCTCTTGCCAAGTAGTAGAGTGTGTTTTCTTCACAAGTTTCATCACTTGGTGAAGTGGGAGCTTGATCTAGTGATGCCTCGACGTAGATCATCTTCGGCACGTCGTCGATGACCTAGCCCGCTTTTTCTCTGATGAAGCCGACGCTAGAGCCCGGGATTGCATTTGGACAGCGGAGAGGACTTCATCACGGAGCCGTGGAGGTGGAGGACCGGATCTACAAAGGTTGTATTTCCGTATTCTAGTAGTTAAGTGTTAACTAGTCCATTTTGTCACCTAAATTTCTAGCCAACGATCTTGTTAGGGTTTCTCGGCACCTCTAATTTTTGAAATTGGCATGGTTGATGCCTTGTGAGATCTCCTTAGGGTGCCTAGGAACCCTTCAAAAATGTTTGGCTTTCCAGAATAGAAACTATTTTTCAGACATATTTTTATCCTCAGATTAGTGACGTCCTTCATCTTACTAACTCTTGGGACAACGGCTCATAACTACTTATTACTAGTTCGTATAAGAAAACTTCTAATTTTCTTAGTTTTCTTAAATTTTTCTAATCTCATGGATGTAATTTTTCACTATCTAAACTTTCATTATCTTATTTATATACAAAAAATGTTAAAATATTTATATTTTGAATATTTTAAATTTTTATGGATTTTGAAAATTTTAAATTTTTATAAGTTTTTAAAGAAATGTTTTGTGCTTATGCAAATGATATGCAAATGATGCAAAAATAACCACAAACCTCCCCCAAACTTGTTTTCAACAGTGTCCTCACTGTTGCCAACAGCAATATCTACAAAACCTGTAAGTCTGGGAGGAATTATTAGTGGGGGCAAAATATATAAGTGAAAACTTCCCCCAAACTTACTCTTTTCACTCACCTCCATTCAAAAAAAATGATGCAGTGATATGCAGGATATGAAGGTGAGACGGAGGAATTTTAATCCAAATAAACTGGCTCCTGTAAGAACAGGAGCTCCTCCGTGGGGTCAGTGGAAAAATACGGCTTTAGTCTATGTCCATTCACTTTGAAAAAGATGCCGTTTTTAACATTTTCTACTTCTACTGCCCCATGCGGGTATACAGACCGCACAATAAAAGGTCCCTTCCATCGAGATCGGAGCTTACCCGCGTGAAGGTGTAATCGTGAATCATAAAGAAGGACTTGTTGACCAGGTGAAAATGTTTTCCTCAAAATATTTTTATCATGAAAAACCTTAGTCCTAATCTTTACAATTACAGCGTTATCATAAGCTTCATCGTGGAGTTCTCTTAGCTCATTAAGTTGCAGCTTCCGAAAGTTGCAGGCTTCTTTGAGGTCAAAATTAATTTCCTTAATAGCCCATAATGCTTTATGCTCTATCTCGACGGGTAAATGACATGCTTTTCCAAACTGTATCCTATATGGAGACATCCCTGGGTCGGTTTTAAATGCAGTTCGGAATGCCCAAAGAGCATCCGTTAGTTTGGTCGACCAGTCTTTTCTATTTTTAGAAACAGTCTTCTCCAGGATAAGTTTGATTTGTCTGTTTGAGATTTCAGCCTGCCCGCTTGTTTGGGGATGATAGGGTGTAGAAAGTCGGTGGTTGATTGGGTATTTCAACATCAGAGTCTCGAAAGACCTGTTGCAGAAACGTGTCCCATTATCGCTAATAATAGCGCGTGGGTGTCCAAATCGCAGGAAGATATTCTCTTTTAAGAACTTAATGACAACTTTCTTGTCATTAGTGCGACATGGAATGGCTTCTACCCACTTTGAGACATAATCAACTGCCAGCAGTATGTACAAATTCCCAAAGGAGTTGGGAAAGGGACCCATAAAATCAATGCCCCAAACATCGAATATTTCAACAACCAGAATGGGTTGCTGAGGCATTTCATTCCTCTGGGAGATAATACCTGTGTACTGACATTGTGTACAGGTTTTGCAGTAGTCAAATGCGTCCCTGAATAAGGTCGGCCAATAAAATCCACATTGCAAAACCTTCTCCGCCGTCTTTTAGGACCGAAATGACCCCCACAGGCCTGATCATGACAAAAAGAAAGAACACTCTTGAACTCTTCTTTTGGGACACACCGGCGGATGATCTGATCAGGACAATACTTAAACAAATATGGATCGTCCCAGTAAAAGTGTTTTACTTGGGATAAAAAGCGGTATTTGTCCTGTTTTGACCAATCGCTCGGTATAAGTGCCGTGACAAGATAGTTCACAATATCCTTGAAACATGGTTCATTGGATAAGCTCAAGAGTTGTTTCTCAGGAAACGAATCATTGATCGGCAGGGTCACAGAGGAAGAAGAGATGCGTGAAAGATGGTCGGCTACTACATTTTCACAACCTTTTATATCTTTGATAACAAGATCAAATTCTTGTAACAGAAGGATCCAACGTATTAGTCGACCTTTTGCATCTTTCTTCGCCAGAAGATGTTTTAAGGCGGAATAGTCAGTATACACAACTATAGGTGAGCCAATTAAGTAAGGCCAGAATTTTTCTAATGCAAATACAACTGCTAAAAGTTCTTTTTCTGTGGTTGTATAATTGATTTGAGCATCATTCAGGGTCTTACTTGCATAGTATATCACGTGTGGCATCTTTTCGATGTGCTGTCCTAAGACTGCACCTACTGCGAAGTCGGATGCGTCACACACTAGCTCAAAGGGGTAATCCCAGTTTGGTGATGATAGCACGGGGGCTGAAGTGAGTGAGTGTTTAAGTGAGTTGAAAGCTGTCTCGCAGTCCGAGTCAAAATGGAAGGTCGTATGCTTGGCCAGGAGAAGAGTTAAAGGTCTAGCAATTTTGCTAAATTCCTTAATGAATCTTCTATAAAAGCCCGCATGGCCAAGGAAAGATCGAATATCTTTGACGTTTTTAGGATGAGGGAGGTTTTGAATGACATCTATCTTAGCTCTGTCAACCTCAATGCCTTTCTGTGAAATGACATGTCCAAGAACAATTCCTTCTTGGACCATAAAATGGCATTTTTCCCAGTTTAAAGTCAAGTTCTTTCTCTTTGCAACGAGTAAGAACAGCTTCAAGATTCGCTAGGCAATCGGAAAAAGAGTCTCCAAAAATCGAGAAATTGTCCATAAAGATCTACAGAAAATTCTCTACCATTTCAGAGAATATCCCCATCATACACCGCTGAAAGGTAGCGGGAGCATTGCATAGCCCAAAGGGCATGCGACTGTAAGCAAAGGTACCGAAAGGACAAGTAAAAGTGGTTTTATGTTGATCCTTTTTGGCGATGGGGACCTGATTATAGCCTGAGTATCCGTCCATAAAACAATAATACTCTCGTCCCGCTAAGCGTTCCAGCATTTGATCAATGAATGGTAGAGGAAAGTGGTCTTTCCTCATGGCAGCATTGAGTTTTCTACCCGGTTTGGGCGCATGTCTGAATCAACTCATTTGCCTCATTGGTTATAACAGTGATGCCGGATTTCTAAGGAACGACATGTATAGGACTCACCCATTGGCTATCGGAGACGGGGTATATAATACCATTATCTAAGCATTTGACGATCTCTTTCATTACAGCTTCCTTCATGACGGGATTCAACCGTCTCTGTGGTTCTCGGGTTGGTCTGGCATCATCCATCACATGTATATGATGTTCAACTATCAAGGGACTAATCCCTTTGATGTCCGCCATACTCCAACCAAACGCCTCTTTGTTAGATCTCAATACCGATAAAAGTGCATTCTCTTGCTCTAATGCTAGAAAAGCGGAAATTATAACCGGTAAAGACTCCTTCTCACTTAAATAAGCATATTTAAGATGAGAAGGTAAAATTTTGAGATCTAATTCAGGCGGAGAAATGATAGAAGGAGGGATCATTGAGTGATTTTTGGATTTACAAAGAAGCTCAGAGCCTGTGAAAGATACAGACTCGGGTGGAGAAAAGTCAGAAGTGCAGGACTCAAGTGTAGGTAAAGTGTCCTCACTAAGATCTTGTGTGAAATCAAACAGAGATGTGGTAATGTCATCGAGATCAGTAAAGCAAAGTTCCTCAGCTCCACAACTATCGGGAGCGATCTCATGGACAGAGCACACATCTAAAATATGAGCAGAGGGTTCTGATGGCTGACTTCCAACCTTGTAGATATTTAGTTCAATGGTCATATTTCCAAATGATAAGTTCATTGAACCATTTCTACAGTTTATAACAGCGTTGGAAGTGGCAAGGAAAGGACGACCTAGAATCACCGGAATTTGGTCCCGTGGGTTTGCTACAGGCTGTGTGTCGAGTACAATGAAGTCTACAGGGAAAACAAATTCCCCGACCTTTATCGACACATCTTCTAATTCACCCCTTGGTTTGGTGATTGAGCGGTCTGCCATCTGGAGAATGCAGTGAGCAGGTTTCAGCTCTCCATTCCCTAATTGCTCATACACAGAATATGGAAGTAGGTTAACACTTGCACCAAGGTCTAAAAGAGCACGATTTATGTTTTTACCCCCAATAGAAATCGATATCGTAGGACATCCTGGGTCCTTTCATTTCTTTGGTAGCTGGGGAATAAAAGCAGTGCTGATATTATTAGACATAAAGACCTTCTTCGGTACTTGAGTCTTCCTCTTCCTAGTGCACAAGTCCTTAAGAATTTTCGCATAAGCGGGGACTTGTTGAATCGCATCTAGGAGAGGGATGTTGATGTTAACCTGTTTGAACATTTTCATAATTTTCTCCATATGAGGACTCGTTCTATTACCCCTTAACTGGTTCGGGTAAGGAGCTTTCGCAATAAGCGCCGGGTCCATCATAGGAGAAGGAAGAGGGGGTAGACGAGGTCCCAAAAGAGGTGTGGAGACCGTCTGTGTAGAACTATAAGGGTTGGGTTGAGGTGTCGATATTAGTAGGAAATGGAGAATAGGCACTCTAGAAGGTGGTGTGGTAGAAGAAGAAGGATCAGAATTAGAAGTGTGTGTGAGAGGAAAGGTCTCAGCCGGGGTGTTATTGATAGGATTTTCAATATCATCAATTCCTTCCCCGACATGATTGTTCAGCACTCTTCCCGATCTCAACGTTGTGACGGCATTTACATTGTAATGCCCAGGATTCTATAGGGGTTGAGAGAGAAGTTTCCCTTTTTCTCTCGCACTCATTTCGGCTTTAAGTCGAACTATTTCAGCTTCCATCGATCTGATACTCTCAGCTTGAGACGCTGAGTTTTTCTTTATCTCACTGACGGAAGATCTAACCTCAGTCGAAACCTCTATGAAATTTGATAAAAGTGATTTCATGGTTTGAGTGAATTGAGAGAATTCGTCAGAACAGGACAACTGCATAGGATTAGACTGTGCAGGATTGTTGACCTGGTTTTGGAAATTTTGTGACTGGTAGGGGTGCTGAGTGAGTTGAAGTGGTTGCTGTTGTGGTGGAAGAGCCCTTTGAAAATTATTTTGGCTTGGAACCGTGTTTTGAGATTGTTGTTGGTTCCAAGCAAAATTCGGATGATTCCTCCAATCCTGATTGTACGTGGAAGAATATGGATCGTTTCTAGGTCTTTGAAATGAGGCATTTGTATGCTCGTGACCTTGAAACGCAGAGTTTAATGGACATTCTTCCGTTAAATGAGACGGATCAGAACAGCACCCACAAACAGTTTTGGGGAGCGACATTGGGTTTAGGGAGGCTGCTGTAAATTTGTGTTCCATAGCGTCGAGCTTCTTTTGCATTGCTGCCATCTCAGCTCGAACACCTATGGACACATCTATTTGGTGCACGCCACCCCTATTCATTGGTTGGGTTACACTCTCCCACTGTAGTGATTTTTCAGCGAACTCTTCTAAAACCTTCCAAGCTTCCCCATCATCCTTAGTCATAAAAGTACCTTGACACATTTTTTCAAGGCTCTGTTTTGTTTGTGTATATTCCCTAGAGGCCATTACTATATCATACTAGTTTGTAAATTACTTAATGGAAGCTTGGGATATTCACCTTGTATATACAATCTTGCTCAAAATAGTAGTATGCTACTTGGTTTGTTTCTACTTCAATGTGTACATGTGTTTATTTTTAGTATATCACCTATACACATTAGTGGAGCCCTTAGGATCTTTGCTTGATTACCAGCGATGTGATGGCAGTCACACTAGTGGGGCTGGGTAATCTATAAGCACATCCTTATGCAGGTCCCTAGTCGCAGGACTATCGAGACAGGGCATCGATACTCCGGAGTAGACTAGCGCAAGCGCTTCTCATCCCAGCGTGGGAGACGGTCTGTCCCACAGCCGTCAGTACGTCGTACTTGAGATAGTATGCGGGTGCTCGTTAGGTTACGGGTACACTGGACAGGACTCGTCGGGAACTGACTAGTTGGTATTAAGCCTATCGTCAGTTATCAGTTCCCAGGTGACATGAGTACATCTTAGTCCGCTGACTTGACACTGTCACTTCGCCTCGAGTGTGTTCCCACTGCACTTTGATTACTACCCTACCACGGCTCAAAGGAGTCGTGCAAACAGGTAGTAGTTGGGTGCAGTCCCGAAGCACTTGGAGGCAGTGACGGTTAGACAGGATTTGTCTCTCCCGGTATTGGGAGTTGACATCGCGCTGTGTCTAGGAGAGCCATTACACGAGTAGTCCCTGGCCAGGGCAAACGAGATATACTGGTAGGCTTCCAGTGTTATCTCAGGGTGTTTTGGGCTTCACTCCGACACGACTTGTACCGCTATTAGGGGACTGACATTTACCACCCCCTAGGCCTGCCATGCGATGTATCAGACGAACAGACCGGACTGTACGGAGAATGTCACATTCAGGCTCAGTAGGAGTTCAGAAGGGTTTCACCTCGTCGGTCTTCTTGTCGGCATCTACCTGGGGACCGTTACGCACAGCTAGTGCCGCTTGCGGTCTGTGGTTAAACCCACTGCCAGCGTTGTGTCGAGTCTTTAGAGTCCCACACAGAAAACTATTCGCCTTTAGGCAAAAGAGTAGAGGTCGCATGGTTTTGCGACAGGGTTCGGTCACATCCGTGCACTTGTGCACGTACAGTGTCCGGACAGTTCATACTAGCGGGCTTTGGTTTAAGCCAGATCCTAGTGTACCTTTTTGGATTGGTTTTATCCAGTATGCATTCGTGTTCCTCGGAACGTGGATGCGGGTGTGTGTGCACAGTTGACGGAGAGACAGAGGCAGAGGATTCTCATTAGGGTTGTTGACCGTTGACAGTTGACTATTGACTTTTTTGCTCAACCCTAGTGAGAATATGATATGTGATTAACAATTATATTAATTAAGTATTATGGTGACATTGTTGTTGAGGGATTGACTTTGTTGACTTGTTGACTTTTGTTGACTTGTTGACTTCGTTGACCGGTTGACTAGGCTTGACTAGTTGACCATCATGATACCTATAGCTATCATTTTATGGCAAAGATTTTGCTTGCTTGCTCTTTTGTGCAAAATGAGTGCATGAAATGATATGGCTATGGTTGCTTAAACCATCACATAATACTTGATTGATATGAGGTGTTATGATTGTTTTGGATTATGAGAGCCAAATAAGAAAAGTCTTCTCTCATTCTATCATTCTCATTCTCTCTCTTGTTCTTGAGCTCTCATCTCCTCCTCTTGCTCTCCCTCTCTTGACTCTATGGTTCACTTGTCTCATGAGTTGAGAACCAAGAACCATAGATAAAATCCCATACAAACTCTTCTCTACTTACTCTAGTTCACAAGGTTTAGCAAACCGAGTGAACTAGTTTCTTCAAAGTTCGAAGAAGGAGCCAAAGGTTGAACCTTTCAGGTGGATCTATCTTCGGCGCAAGGAGACGACGGGGAGAAGCCGATTCAGACGACCATCGAAGCTTGAAGACGAAGGAGTTCGAGAAAAAGAAAGGTATAACCCCCTAACCGAGTAGTTAGCAACTCGTAGTTAGGTTGTTAGTAAGATGTTTAACAAAGATCCGGGTTTTAAGTCCATGTTACCATCTCTAAGAAAATCGTTTTTTATCAAATTCCGCATGCCCGAAAGTACCGGGAGAGGTAGCATGGACTTACAGTGGTATCAGAGCTAGGTTAAACTCTATCTAACATGTTAGCAAAGTAGCTAGAAGATCGATCAAAGAAAAAGTCGCAAAACGAACCCCGTTTTTTAAACTTTCTGTCGATTTTAAAAGTGCTGGAAATTTTTTTTGAGATACACCAAAAATTGACTCAGGGTTTTCTGAAGAAACTGCAAAAATTTGACCCCCTAACCCGATCAAAGCACCGCGGTTCCGCGGCGGGATCTTGCTCCCGCCGCGGAACCACGGCCGAGTTGACTCGGTCATGGGGTTTCTTCTTTGCAGTTTGCTCATAGAGGTATTTTGGGATTTTTGGAATATGTCTTTTTAGCCCAGATTTTCCAGAACGAAAATTTTGTGTTTGGGGCCTAAAAATCCGTATTTTTGATCGAACTTCTAAAAGACATTAGCTGACGGGTTTTTCTGTAATGTGATATTTGTATTGAACGTCTGTTAATCGCTATATGTCGATTAGTGGGGGTTATACAAATCTGTGATCTGTAATGTTGCTGGAATGTGTATATGAATATGTTGGATTGTCGCGGGTGAATAGCCGGGGGTTGTGAGACGAGAGTTTTTCTTTTCTTTCAATTCATGTAAATTTGTAAATTGATGTAATATTATTTTTATGGCCGCACAACCGGGTCGGGGTTGTAGCCGTCATTGTATAATTTCTTTTTACTGTTTTTGCTCCTAGGACAGACCCATGGAGGGGGTGCACAAACTACCGGGTATGCCGAAGTGCCGAGTGGCCTACTCACGGAGTTGAGGGAGGTTGCTTCGCTTCGGGTACTTGGCGGGTAGTTTTCCGCACCCGTAGGGTCTTGGGTCGGGTATTGGCTATTCACCGCGACCGTGTAATCTGCTTTTCCTTACAGGCTCGTACGAATTACAGATTCCTAGTATATCCAATGTATTCATCTGTGATCTGAAATGGCTATCATTGCAATATATCTATATATGATATTATTTAGGCGTTGCTTATGTTTTACAGCCGCGCTAGCCCAGCCCTCGCTCTGTCGTTAGTTAAGTAACCTAACGGGTAATGACGGGGCCCAGTGGCGAATGCGAATGGCATAAGCGTACGCCATATTTTGGTTGTTCTGCAATGGTAGGATTAAATGATGGGACGCATTAAAAGAACTAATGCAAGAATATCACGCATTAAAAGAACTAATGCAAGATAATAAACCAAGCTAAAGTCGTTGGAACACTTTCGAAAAACCACTCGGTTCTTTTCAAAACCAATTTTTAAATCCGGAGCTTGAGCCACTCCTTTTAAAAGCTATCTCGTTCCATCGACTATATCAAGTTCACTACGTTCACGGTTTCGCCAAAACTATTCGTAGCCCTCCGTCGTTTCGTATGAATATTCAATAGTATTCAAGCTGTGTTTGTTGACCTTCGTCAAGGCATAGTGATTGGTAGCTGTTGGGTATTCATATGTAGCATAGATAGATGCGTTGGTTTGGGACATTCGCATTACCTTGTTGACCTTCGTCAAGGGTATATATGGGTGGGTTCAAATTAACCTGGATAATAACGGGAAGAACTTGACATGCGACTTATGATTTGTTGACCTTCGTCAAGCTCATAAGAGCATGGGGCAAAAATCCACATCGGGAGTTTCATAAGTACTGAAACTTGCTAGATTTGCATACCATTTGGAGTGTGATGATTCTGGTAGGATTCCTTCAGTTTCGTCACGCGATGATATTTGGATCCCGATCCTACTGTGACTATATGCTACTCCTCGGGAAATTTCTCACTTAACGATCAATGCTATAAACCAAGTAGGTGTCTAGAAAGGTGTTAGCGGGGCTACGCCCCCAGGGAAAAGAGGTTATTTAATTAAGGAACTTCACGAAAGCGTTGGAAAACCTCCCTCGAAGTACCGACACTGGCCTGGCTGAACGGTTAAGCAAGTATTGTGCGGTGGGATTGATCCCAACTAATTCTTCCTTTATAGTTTGAGGAGGGATTCGAGAAACAGTGGGAGCCATCCTGTTTAGAGAAACTAAAAAGCACTCTAAACTTGCAAGAGCATCATGCTGGGTGTTTCTTCTTCTCTCTCCTAATTGCAGCGACCAATCGACATGACTGGACTTAAGTTACTTCTAGATAAAAACATACTGACAAGGCCAAACTTCAAAGATTGGCTCAGGAATGTCAAAATGGCAATCACTTACGACAAGCTGGGGTATCTTCTTACCACCAAATCTCCCCCTGTCCCTGGTCCCACTTCCAGCGTCGCGGATAAGGAAATCCGTAAGACTTGGGAGATTGATAGCGCGAAGGCCAAGTGCCTCGTGCTTGCCTCTATGGACAATGAACATCAGAGGAGGCACGAGAATATGGACCTGGAATCCATATTTCTTCATACAAAAGAACTGTATGGAGAGCAGTCTCGTATCGCAAGATACGAAGTGTCGAAAAAGTTATTTTCGGAAAGGATGGCCATCGGATCATCAGTAGCAGAACATGTACTTAAGATGATCGGCTACATTGAGGAGCTCGCGGACCTACGAACCACATTGGAGAGTGAGCTCTATACGGACTTAGTTCTCCAGTCCCTTCCTTCCACTTACGCCCAGTTTATACTGAACTTCAACTTACAAGAAAAAGAAGTTGAACTTTCAGAGCTCCTCAACATTCTGAGGAGCGCAGAGGGCACCCTACAGAAATGTAAGGAAACATCCACTTTGTTTGTAGGAGGATCATCTTCTTCTAGGTCCAAGGCGAAAGCCAAAGGAAAGAAGAAGAAAGCCCCCGCCAAACCAAGGGGCGGTGTTAGTAAAGTGGATACGAAGGGAAAAGCTAAAGCAACAAAGAAAGCGGGGAAGCTTGTGGATAAGGAAGAATGCTTCTATTGTCATAAGAAAGGACACTGGAAGAATGATTGCAGGGCCTGGAAGGCCAGAACACAGGAATTGAAGCAGGTTGCAGCTTCAGGTTCAGGTGTGTATGTTATTGAAAACTGTTTTTCAATAAACTCTACTTCCTGGGTATTGGATACCGGATCAGGATCTCATATCTGTAATTCTTTGCAGGCATTGAGAAACCGTAGGGTTTTGAAGGCAGGTGACATGACCCTCAGAGTTGCGAACGGAGCTAGCATGGATGCTAAAGCCGTGGGGGACTATCACCTGGGAATGTCAGATGGACATGTTTTGGTTTTGCGTAATTGCTTTTTTGTACCCAACGCAACTTGTAATATCATTTCTGTATCTTTGGTTTCTAAAGAAGGTTATGAATTTGCGTTTGTAAGCAATGTTGTAAACATTCACCTTAATCAAGTTTTGATTGGTTCAGGTACATTGAGCAATGGTATATACGTATTAAACGAACCACAGATTTTCAATGTCCAGAATACACACAAAAGAAAGTCTCCGGAAATAAATCAGACTTTCTTATGGCATTGTAGACTGCGTCACATCAATGAGAGAAGGTTGACTAAGTTACATACAGAAGGATATTTGAATCCGTTCGAATATCAATCGTATGCCACTTGTCAATCCTGTCTCAAAGGAAAGATGACAAAGACTCCATTTACTGGACACGGAGTAAGAGCGAGCGAGCTCTTGGGACTCGTACAGAGTGACGTGTGCGGTCCAATGTCTACACATGCGCGAAGCGGTTATTCTTACTTCATTACTTTTACGGATGACTTCTCAAGGTACAGTTATGTCTTCTTAATGAAACATAAGTCCGAAGCCTTTGGAAAATTCCAGGAATATAAGAATGAAGTAGAAAAACAAACCGGCAAAAGTATCAAGATTCTAAGATCGGATCGAGGTGGAGAATACCTAAGTGCCGAATTCCTGAATTACTTAAAAGAGAATGGTATTCTCTCTCAGCTTACTCCTCCATACACTCCGCAACACAACGGTGTATCGGAGAGACGGAACCGGACCCTATTGGATATGGTACGGTCCATGATGAGTAACGCTGAGTTACCGCGATCATTCTGGGGATATGCACTAGAAGCAGCTGCATATCTATTGAACAAGGCTCCAACCAAGACTGTGCCTACCACCCCATATCAGATGTGGACTGGGAAGAAACCCTGTCTTAAGTATCTTAAGGTATGGGGATGTCTAGCTTTTGTAAAAAAGCAGCATGCGGAGAAGCTCGAGGCACGTTCAGTATAGTGTAAGTTTGTGGGATACCCAAAGAACTCCAGGGGGTATCTTTTCTATTCCGCTGAGGAACAAAAGTTTTTTGTTTCTCAGCATGCCCGCTTCTTGGAAACTGAGTTTTTGGAAACCCAAATAAGTGGGAGCACAATAGAACTGGAAGAAATTCCAGAACCACAGACTATTACTGAAAGCTTAGTGGAACCAGAGGGTTCAAAAGAACAGGACATTCCTACGCCGCTCCACAGGAGTAGTAGGCAGTCTCATCCGCCCGAGAGATACTACGGTTTTCTCATAGACGGGGATAGAGAGGATTGCATCATAGATTATGATGAGCCTACTAGCTTCCAGCAGGCCGTTCAGAGCGTTGACTCAGTAAAATGGCCGGATGCAATGCGGACCGAAATGGAGTCCATGTACACCAACAAGGTATGGACGTTGGACATTGCTCCAGACGGGGTAAAACCCGTAGGATGCAAGTGGATCTTCAAAAGGAAAATTGGTGTAGATGGACAGGTTGAGACCTATAAAGCTAGACTTGTTGCAAAGGGTTTTCGTCAAAGACCTGGTTTGGGCTATGACAAAACCTTTTCTCCAGTGGCTATGCTGAAATCCATTCGGATCCTTCTTGCCATAGCTGCCTTCCACGATTATGAGATCTGGCTGATGGACGTAAAGACCGCTTTTCTAAATGGAAATTTAGAGGAGTGTGTCTATATGGTCCAACCAGAGGGTTTCATTCAGAGTGGGAGCAGCGGAAAGGTGTGCAAGTTGCTTAAGTCCATCTATGGACTAAAGCAGGCATCGCGGAGGTGGAACATCTGTTTTGATGAGACGGTCAAGGAATTTCGCTTTATCAAAAATCCAGATGAACCATGTATCTATAGTAGATTTGTAGCGAGAACTGTAGTATTCCTCGTTTTATACGTGGATGACATTCTCTTAATAGGAAATGACATTCCTATGCTACAATCTGTCAAGGGGTTCTTGTCACACAGGTTCTCCATGAAAGACCTGGGTGATGCCTCATACATCCTGGGGATCCGGATCCATCGTGATAGATCCAAGAGGATATTCGGACTTTCACAGTCCAGGTACATCGACACCATACTGAAAAGATTCAGTATGGAAGATTCCAAGCATGGTAACCTACCGGCTTGTCACGGGATCACCCTCTCTAAAGAGATGTCTCCCAAGACTGATTTGGAGAGGGATTGCATGTCTATTATACCCTACGCTTCTACGGTAGGCTCTATAATGTATGCGATGTTGTGTACCAGACCGGATGTAGCTTATGCACTGAGTGTGGTAAGCCGGTATCAGTCAAACCCTGGGGAGAAACACTGGATAGCAGTAAAGAACATTCTCAAGTACCTGAGAAGGACTAAGGAGATGTTCTTGGTGTATGGCGGAAAAGACCTCCAGATCGAAGCCTTTGCTGACTCCAGCTTCCAGAGTGATAAGGATGATTCCAAGTCCATGTCGGGTTTTGTCTTTACCCTCAATGGAGGGGCGGTGTGTTGGAAGAGTTCCAAACAGGAAACCGTTGCAGACTCGACGATGGAAGCGGAATACATCGCTGCATCTGATGCCGCAAAAGAAGCTGTCTGGATGAGGAAGTTCTTGAAAGAGCTTCAGGTGGTTTCGTCCATTGTTGATCCAATACCTCTGTATTGAGACAACAACGGGGCTATAGCTTTAGCGAAGGAACCCAGGTCCCATCAGAGATCCAGACACATCTTGAGGCGGTATCACCTGATCAGGGAGATCGTAGATCGCCAGGAGATCGAGGTTCGGAGAGTCGCTTCAGAAGAGAACACTGCAGATCCATTCACCAAGGCCCTGCCTCAGACTCAGTTCGAGCGGCTGATCGAGATGATAGGTCTTCGATACGCCAGTACATGGCTTTAGTGCAAGTGGGAGATTGTTAGTGTATATGCCCTAGAGGCCATTACTGTATCATACTAGTTTGTATATTACTAAATGGAAGCTTGGGATATTCACCTTGTATATACAATCTTGCTCAAAATAGTAGTATGCTACTTGGTTTGTTTCTACTTCAATGTGTACATGTGTTTATTTTTAGTATATCACCTATACACATTAGTGGAGCCCTTAGGATCTTTTCTTGATTACCAGCGATGTGATGGCAGTCATACTAGTGGGGCTAGGTAATCTATAAGCACATCCTTATGCAGGTCCCTAGTCGCAGGACTATCGAGACAGGGCATCGATACTCCGGAGTAGACTAGCGCATGCGCTTCTCATCCCAGTATGGGAGACGGTCTGTCCCACAGCCGTCAGTACGTCGTACTTGAGATAGTATGCGGGTGCTCGTTAGGTTACGGGTACACTAGACAGGACTCGTCGGGAACTGACTAGTTGGTATTATGCGTATCGTCAGTTTTCAGTTCCCAGGTGACATGAGTACAGCCTAGTCCGCTGACTTGACACTGTCACTTCGCCTCGAGTGTGTTCCCACTGCACTTTGATTACTACCCTACCACGGCTCAAAGGAGTCGTGCAAACAGGTAGTAGTTGGGTGTAGTCCCGAAGCACTTGGAGGCAGTGACGGTTAGACAGGATTCGTCTCTCCCGGTATTGGGGGTTGACATCGCGCTGTGTCTAGGAGAGCCATTACACGAGTAGTCCCTGGCCAGGGCAAACGAGATATACTGGTAGGCTTCCAGTGTTATCTCAGGGTGTTTTGGGCTTCACTCCGACACGACATGTACCGCTATTGGGGGACTGACGTTTACCGCCCCCTAGGCCCGCCATGCGATGTATCAGATGAACAGACCGGACTGTATGGAGAATGTCACATTCAGGCTAAGTAGGAGTTCAGATGGGTTTCACCTCGTCAGTCTTCTTGTCGGCATCTACCTGGGGACCGTTACGCACAGCTAGTGCCGCTTGCGGTCTGTGGTTAAACCCACTGCCAGCGTAGTGTCGAGTCTTTAGAGTCCCGCAGAGAAAGTTATTCTCCTTTAGGCAAAAGAGTAAGGGTCGCATGGTTTTGTGACAGGTCGCATGGTTTTGCGACAGGGTTCGGTCACATCCGTGCACTTGTGCACGTACAGTGTCCGGACAGTTCACACTAGCGGGCTTTGGTTTAAGCCAGATCCTAGTGTACCTTTTAGGATTGGTTTTATCCAGTATGCATTCGTGTTCCTCGGAACGCGGATGCGGGTGTGTATGCACAGTTGACGGAGAGACAGAGGCAAAGGATTCTCATTAGGGTTGTTAACCGTTGACAGTTGACTATTGACTTTTTTGCTCAACCCTAATGAGAATATGATATGTGATTAACAATTATATTAATTAAGTATTATGGTGACATGGTTGTTGAGGGATTGACTTTGTTGACTTGTTGACTTTTGTTGACTTCGTTGACCGGTTGACTAGGCTTGACTAGTTGACCATCATGATAACTATAGCTATCATTTCATGGCAAAGACTTTTGCTTGCTTGCTCTTTTGTGCAAAATGAGTGCATGAAATGATATGGCTATGGTTCCTTAAACCATCACATAATACTTGATTGATATGAGGTGTTATGATTGTTTTGGATTATGAGAACCAAATGAGAAAAGTCTTCTCTCATTCTATCATTCTCATTCTCTCTCTTGTTCTTGAGCTCTCATCTCCTCCTCTTTCTCTCCCTCTCTTGACTCTATGGTTCACTTGTCTCATGAGTTGAGAACCAAGAACCATAGATAAAATCCCATACAAACTCTTCTCTACTCACTCTAGTTTACAAGGTTTAGCAAACCGAGTGAACTAGTTTCTTCAAAGTTCGAAGAAGGAGCCAAAGGTTGAAGCTTTCAGGTGGATCTATCTTTGGCGCAAGGAGACGATGGGGAGAAGACGATTCGGATGACCATCGAAGCTTGAAGACGAAGGAGTTCGAGAAAAAGAAAGGTATAACCCCCTAACCGAGTAGTTAGCAACTCGTAGTTAGGTTGTTAGTTAGATGTTTAACAAAGATCCGGGTTTTAAGTCCATGTTACCACCTCTAAGAAAATCGTTTTTTATCAAATTCCGCATGCCCGAAAGTACCGGGAGAGGTAGCATGGACTTACATGTTCAGTGTTTGGGTTAATGCCCTCATAGATGATTCAGCAAAGATCCCATCTCGGGATGCCGTGATGAGGACACTGAACCAATAGATCCTTGAAACGTTCAAAGCATTTTGAAAATGGTTCAGTAGGGAGCTGGGAAAATTGATTCAGTTCGCTACGGATTCGAGCTGTCTTTTGTATTGGGTAAAATTTCTTAAGGAATGCCGCTACAAATTCTTCCCAATTCATAATAGAATGTGCGGTAGCGTTATATAGCCACTTCTTGGCTATATCGCACAATGTAAATGGAAGAAGTCGTAGACGCATAGTATCCACTGAAAGTTGTGACGTACCCATCATTACGCATATGTTTTCAAATTTGGTAATGAAAACGTAAGCGTCCTCAGTCTCGAGTTCGTAGAATTTAGGTAAAAGGTTGATGTATTGGGGTTTAATCTCAAAGTTATCCCCATTGGCTGGTGGTGTGGATAAGCAGGTCGAAAGAGGACCTCGCAGAGGATAGCACCTCTCTTGGAGAGAGATGCGGGGTGGATTCTGCGCACCAACGAACGAAGAAAGAGTAGTGGTAAAGAAGTTCGATGGAGACAGATCCATCGATATGGGTGTGGTAGTGGGTAAAGAAGAAGTAAATGGAGAAATATCGACTTCGGAGTCGATAAAGGGTACGCGGACTAAACGGGCACTAGAATCCCGTGTCCAGCCTATCTTGTACTAAAAAGGGTTAGTACAAGTGGCAGTGTTGACTTATAATTAGGGGTAATGAATGAATGCGGTGCTTGCTTTGAAAAAGGGACAGATTTTTGAAAAAATGATGCGACACAACAAATGCAGCAAACAAACCCTAATTCTATTGGTCGCCTAGGTCAGATCTCTAGACCGCTCCTAACTGCCAGAAGAGAAGTTGCAGGATAAAATCCTCCACTGCCTCTTTGTCTCCCTGTGGCCAGGTAAGTGCCAGGTAAGTGGGAAGGTACTCCACTACGTAAGTAGTGGGCCTAATTAATAACCACTAGCCTTCGACACACTTGCCTTAGACACCACAAGAAAACGCGGATAAGCAATAAATTATCTACGGCCTTCTTCTGTCCTAAGTGAGCGCGACAGTCCTTAGAGTCATCTCTAGATCTTTTTTAGTTAATTGGGGTAAATGCGGATGCAAGTTTTGCGATTTTCCAGGCCTAGGAAGGGTAATGAACTCCCCACCTAATTTGGATTTGGCCGTGGCCCTTAATATCCGTATTTAGAATGCAAACAACCAAGAAACAAAGCACGCACAAATATAATTTTGCAATTTGCGAGCTGCGATTATTTGCAAAGAATCCTGCAGAAATTTGTTAGTTGAAGCTAAAAAGAGGAGAGAGAAGAAGGTAAGAAAGTACCTGAGAGAAAAATTTCACAGTGAAGCCTCCAAGATGCCGCGGTTCCGCCGCATATGGGTGCTTAGACCGCAGAATCGCGGTTGGGTAGTGAGATCTCTGCACAAAAATTCAGCAGGGAGCTTCTGTAGACTCCCTCAGCTTTCTGGTATATCCCAAAAAATTTTCCAATTTCCCAGCAAGCTCCAGATCTCCTTGCAATGAACCACAACAAATTGTTTAGGGTTTGCACGAATTTTGATTACAAAAGTTACAATGGAATAAATCTTTCAATTCAAATTTCAATATAAAACGAATTAGCACGCGATCCCCGACAACGGCGCCATTTGATTGATCTAAAATTCAAGACTGTGTAGTGTGTATCAACTCAAATGATCCCCGATAACGGCGCCATTTGATCGATAAGAGTTTCTCGTTGTGTCGGTATGAAAATTGAATAAAATTCACAATCAAAGAATTATATTTGACCGCAATCAACTACGGTGTCGGATGAAGATTGTAAGTGAGTGCGGATCGTCCACAGGGATTGTGCGATTCGTTTTTATGTTTGATTTGTTTGAATTGAAAAGTTAATCGAAAAGAAAAGAAAACATGATTCAAGATTTTATCGATTGATTCAGGTGTCACTGGTCTAATCAAGAAAATGATAAACAATCGAGAATCGGGTTTCGATGATATTTCCAACCAAAATGTCAAGAATCTAAATGAGGCTCGCAGGAATCGATCGGATCTATAGACGTGATATAATCTCAAGATATCGTGTTCTTGTCCTTCGAAGAATTGATACTAGACCGATGATGATCAACGAGAGTTAGGGCTTTCTCGTGAAACTAGTGTTTCATCATTTAACCCTTATTCTTTCGTCGATATCATTCACATTCTATCCTCTAGCAATTTCAAGAAACGATTGTAACTCCCCAATTTCGAGCGATATCAATCAAGAAAGCATCGCAACGATCTGGGTCGTCGATTCTTGAACTTGCTAGGGTTTACAAAACTCGTAGGACTCAAGAATAGATTTAAGATATGTTACATCATCATTCTATTGATCGTCTCGACTCCTCGACGAGCGGAGTATTACTCAAACATCACAACAAGAACTACAACTTGAAATTGAGATCGAATCATGATGCAAGAATTTAAAGAAAGCAAGATAAAAGAATATCACCTTTTATTTATATCAACAATTTGATTACAGTCGCTCAAGAACTACAAGAAGAAGAACTAAATTGTCGATCTGGCGTCGCTTTTCTCCGTGAGTTGTGGATCGGCTTGAACCACTTGCTCTATTGAAGATCGGCTCCGCTCATAAAAGGTTGAAGGGCTTCTTGCTTGATGTGGTACTCGGGATCTTGGCTTTTGATTGGAATTAGGGTTAGGGTTTCACACAAGTCTTCTCACTAGACTTATGGAAGAAGAAGATGAAGAAAGAGGAAAGAGATAGAATGGCTCTAAATTGATACTAGATTGGCTTATAGATTGGATCCAAGTATATCTCCTTTTAACCCTAGGTTTAGGCTTCTATTTATAGACTTTCTAAAACCTAGGTCTAGGTTTGAAATTACCATTCCCTCCAAAAGTTTGTTGAGGGGCTTCTAGAAAGAGTTTGTTAGGAGCTAGTTTAGGCTTTAAGCTAGGATTAATTAAGCTTAGAAACCCTAGTTTGCTGATCTGGCAGAAGTCTTTGGAGTCTTCTGGAACTTGAAGTACATTTCTGAACTGTAGGAGCCAAGGTAAGAATTCTGCAGCAAAATTGGATGGATGACGTGGCAAGGCCGCCGCGGAACCGCGGCGCAAGCCGGCTCCGGCCGCTGTTCCGCGGCCATGTTGGCTCCTTAGGGCTTAGGCTCTTTGCAGTGGTCTTGGTTTGATACTTAGGACTTTCTTTGATATATTGATTTTTATTTTGCCTTTTGGATTGCTATAAGAACTGAAATCATTGAGTTGGCGTAATGTTTGATCAGCGCCTTGTAAATTTGTAGCTTTGCTTCTAATTTTTCCTGCATAGATCTCAAAACAAATGTTGCGCAATATAGGGATGATGCGATGCCATGAAATGCCGTCAATTTCCTTTATAGTGCCGGTTTAAGAGTCTAACATATGCAATCTGATATTTAACGACTGATTTGCTAATATCTGAAATATGAATACCGTACATTTCTAAATGTATGCAAATGATAGGGAAATTGCCGGTTAAAAGATGCTGCATTTTCGACTGATCAAATTCCCCCAAACATAATTTTGATCGTCTCGAGCGAACTGTTTTATTAAAAAGAGAAGGAGAAAATAAAGAAAGAGAAAAAAAACTAACTAGCACACTTTCGTAGGCAACACGATTGCACTGAGCACGTGCAACAAGCCTTTAAACCTCTAGATGTCCCTAATAGGAGGAGTGTTGTCTCCTGAGGGTTTTCAGCGGATTGCACCCTCAAAATCCAATAATAAAAGAAAGATCATGAATATTACATTTAAAGAAAATAATTGTAAAAGAAAAGCTTCGAAAATTAGGGTTTCCAACTAAGCTAGCTTTTCGGTTGTCATGAGCCCTATCTTACTGGTCATGAAAAGATGTCAGAAATCACGTCCTCCCTCAATAAAACATCGTCTTATTATTCATTCCTATCTTTCTTCCAAACATCGATCGTATAACCCTGCGTGTGTGTAAAGACATCCCTACACCCGGAGAATTCAATTCAAGCTATCATACTCTTGCCCATCAGCCTCAGTACTTTTTAATTAATGAATATTTAGATGAGATTGCTCACACACTTTCATGCGACCGTTAAGACTTCTTGAGGTACTAACCGACCGATTACTCATGTGCTTGCTTACTTGGTGTATTTTCCTCGTCTTGCACCACCTCAGGCATAGAAGTGACTCCCAGACCAGTTGGCCTTAGGGCACTAGGTGAAGAGGCACCCTCGCTATACATTTTTTTATTGCCCTTAGTGATAACAAAACCAGTGTCCATTTTTCTCACCACTTTATATTTTTTTATTCACTTTTTTATTTCCTCCTTACTTTTGGCTTTAAGACAAGAGCATTTCAAGGTATCCTCTACTATCCCAGGCTTTAAGACGTGTGTAAGTGTGAATAGCAGGGTATCAACGTTCAAAATGTTTGGCTTTCCAGAATAGAAACTATTTTTCAGACTTATTTTTGTCCTCAGATTAGTGACGTCCTTCATCTTACTAACCCTTGGGACAACGGCTCATAACTACTTATTACTAGTTCGTATAAGAAAACTTCTAATTTTCTTAGCTTTCTTAAATTTTCCTAATCTCATGGATGTAATTTTTCACTATATAAACTTTCATTATCTTATTTATATACAAAAAATGTTAAAATATTTATATTTTGAAAATTTTAAATTTTTATGGATTTTGAAAATTTTAAATTTTTATAAGTTTTTAAAGAAATGTTTTGTGCTTATGCAAATGATATGCAAATGATGCAAAAAAAACCACAAACCTCCCCCAAACTTGTTTTCAACAATGTCCTCACTGTTGCCAACAGTAATATCTACAAAACCTGTAAGTTTGGGAGGAATTATTAGTGGGGGCAAAATATATAAGTGAAACTTCCTCCAAACTTACTCTTTTCACTCACCTCCATTCAAAAAAATGATGCAGTGATATGCAGGATATGAAGATGAGACGGAGGAATTTTAATCCAAATAAACTAGTTCCTGTAAGAACAGGGGCTCCTCTGTGGGGTCAGTGGAAAAATACGGCTTTAGTCTATGTCCATTCACTTTGAAAAAGGTGCCGTTTTTAACATTTTCTACTTCTGCTGCCCCGTGCGGGTATACATACCGCACAATAAAAGGTCCCTTCCATCGAGATCGGAGCTTACCCGCGTGAAGGTGTAATCGTGAATCATAAAGAAGGACTTGTTGACCAGGTGAAAATGCTTTCCTCAAAATGTTTTTATCATGAAAAACCTTAGTCCTATTCTTTACAATTACAGCGTTATAATAAGCTTCATCGCGGAGTTCTCTTAGCTCATTAAGTTGCAGCTTCCGAAAGTTGCAGGCTTCTTTGAGGTCAAAATTAATTTCCTTAATATCCCACAATGCTTTATGCTCTATCTCGATGGGTAAATGACATGCTTTTCCAAACACTATCCTATATGGAGACATCCCTAGGTCGGTTTTAAATGCATTTCGGAATGCCCAAAGAGCATCCGTCAGTTTGGTCGACCAGACTTTTCTATTTTTAGCAACAGTCTTCTCCAGTATAAGTTTGATTTGTCTGTTTGAGATTTCAGCCTGCCCGCTTGTTTGGGGATGATAGGGTGTAGAAAGTCGGTGGTTGATTGAGTATTTCCACATCAGAGTCTCTAAAGACCTGTTGCAGAAATGTGTCCCATTATCGCTAATAATAGCGCGTGGGTGTCCAAATCGCGGGAAGATATTCTCTTTTAAGAACTTAATGACAACTTTCTTGTCATTAGTGCGACATGGAATGGCTTCTACCCACTTTGAGACATAATCAACTGCCAGCAGTATGTACAAATTCCCAAAGGAGTTGGGAAAGGGACCCATAAAATCAATGCCCCAAACATCGAATATTTCAACAACCAGAATGGGTTGATGAGGCATTTCATTCCTCTGGGAGATTCTACCTATGAACTAACATTGTGTACAGGTTTTGCAATAGTCAAATGCGTCCCTGAATAAGGTCGGCCAATAAAATCCACAATGCAAAACCTTCTCCGCCGTCTTTTTAGAACCGAAATGACCCCCACAGGCCTGATCATGACAAAAAGAAAGAACACTCTTGAACTCTTCTTTCGGGACACACTGGCGGATGATCTGATCACGACAATACTTAAACAAATATGGATCATCCCAGTAAAAGTGTTTTACTTGGGATAAAATGCGGTATTTGTCCTGTTTTGACCAATCGGTCGGTATAAGTCCCGTGACAAGATAGTTCACAATATCCCTGAACCATGGTTCATTGGATAAGCTCAAGAGTTGTTCGTCAGGAAACGAATCATTGATCGGTAGGGTCACAGGGGAAGAAGTGATGCGTGAAAGATGGTCGGCTACTACGTTTTCACATCCTTTTTATCTTTGATAACAAGATCAAATTCTTGTAACAGAAGGATCCAACGTATTAGTTGACCTTTTGCATCTTTCTTCGCCAGAAGATGTTTTAAGGCGGAATGGTCAGTATACACAACTATTGGTGAGCCAATTAAGTAAGGCCTGAATTTTTCTAATGCAAATACAACCACTAAAAGTTCTTTTTCTGTGGTTGTATAATTGATTTGAGCATCATTCAGGGTCTTACTTGCATAGTATATCACGTGTGGCATCTTTTCGATGTGCTGTCCTAAGACTGCACCTACTGCGAAGTCGGATGCGTCACACATTAGCTCAAAGGGGAAGTCCCAGTTTGGTGATGATAGCACGGGGGCTGAAGTGAGAGAGTGTTTAAGTGAGTTTAAAGCTGTCTCGCAGTCCGAGTCAAAATGGAAGGTCGTATCCTTAGCCAGGAGAAGAGTTAAAGGTCTAGAAATTTTGCTAAAGTCCTTAATGAATCTTCTATAAAAGCCCGCATGGCCAAGGAAAGATCGAATATCTTTGACGCTTTTGGGATGAGGGAGGTTTTGAATGACATCTTTCTTAGCTCTGTCAACCTCAATGCCTTTCTGTGAAATGACATATCCAAGAACAATTCCTTCTTAGACCATAAAATGGCATTTTTCACAGTTCAAAGTCAAGTTCTTCTCTTTGCAACGAGTAAGAACGACGTCAAGATTCTCTAGGCAATCGGAAAAAGAGTCTCCAAAAATCGAGAAATCGTCCATAAAGATCTCCAGAAAATTGTCTACCATATCAGAGAATATCCCCATCATACACCGCTGAAAGGTAGCGGGATCATTGCATAGCCCAAAGGGTATACGACTGTAAGAAAAGGTACCTAAAGGACAAGTAAAAGTGGTTTTATCTTGATCCTTTTTGGCGATGGGGACCTGATTATAGCCTGAGTATCCGTCCATAAATCAATAATACTCTCGTCCTACTAAGCGTTCCAGCATTTGATCAATGAATGGTAGAGGAAATTGGTCTTTCCTCGTGGCAGCATTGAGTTTTCTATAATCGATACATACACACCACCCGGTTTGGGCGCATGTCTGAATCAACTCATTTGCCTCATTGGTTATAACAGTGATGCCGGATTTCTTAGGAACGACATGTATAGGACTCACCCATTGGCTATCGGAGATGGGGTATATAATACCATTATCTAAGCATTTGACGATCTCTTTCATTACAGCTTCCTTCATGACGGTATTCAACCGTCTCTGTGGTTCTCGTGTTGGTCTGGCATCATCCATCACATGTATATGATGTTCAACTATCAAGGGACTAATCCCTTTGATGTCCGCCATACTCCAACTAAACGCCTCTTTGTTAGATCTCAATACCGATAAAAGTGCATTCTCTTGCTCTAATAATAGAGAAGCGGAAATTATAACCGGTAAAAACTCCTTCTCACTTAAATAAGCATATTTAAGATGAGAAGGTAAAATTTTGAGATCTAATTCAGGCGGAGAAATGATAGAAGGAGGGATCATTGAATGATTTTTGGATTTACAAAGAAGCTCAGAGCCTGTGAAAGATACAGACTCGGGTGGAGAAAAGTCAGAAGTGCAGGACTCAAGTGTAGGTAAAGTGTCCTCACTAAGATCTTGTGTGAAATCAAACAGAGATGTGGTAATGTCATCGAGATCAGTAAAGCAATGTTCCTCGGCTCCACAACTATCGGGAGCGATCTCATGGACAGAGCACACATCTAAAATATGAGCAGAAGGTTCTGATGGCTGACTTCCAACCTTGTAGATATTAAGTTCAATGGTCATATTTCCAAATGATAAGTTTATTGAACCATTTCTACAGTTTATAACAGCGTTGGAAGTGGCAAGAAAAGGACGACCTAGAATCACCAGAATTTGGCCCCGGAGGTTTTGCTATAGGCTGTGTGTCGAGTACAATGAAGTCTACAAGGAAAAAAAATTCCCCGACCTTTATCAACACATCCTCTAATTCACCCCTTGGTTTGGTGATTGAGCGGTCTTCCATCTGGAGAGTGCAGTGAGCAGGTTTCAGCTCTCAAATCCCTAATTGCTCATACACAGAATATGGAAGTAGGTTAACACTTGCGCCAAGGTCTAAAAGAGCACGATTTATGTTTTTACCCCCAATAGAAATCGATATCGTAGGACATCCTGGGTCCTTTCGTTTCTTTGGTAGCTGGGGAATAAAAGCAGTGCTGATATTATTAGACATAAAGACCTTCTTCGGCACTTGAGTCTTCCTCTTCCTAGTGCACAAGTCCTTAAGAATTTTCGCATAAGCGGGGACTTGTTGAATCGCATCTAGGAGAGGGATGTTGATGTTAACCTGTTTGAACATTTCCATAATTTTCTCCATATGAGCACTCGTTCTATTACCCGGTTCGGGTAAGGAGCTTTCGCAATAAGCGCCGGGTCCACCATAGGAGAAGGAAGAAGGGGTAGACAAGGTCCCCAAAGAGGTGTGGGGACCGTCTGTGGAGAACTATAAGGGTTGGGTTGAGGTGTCGAGCCTAGTGGGAAATGGAGAATAGGCACTCGAGAAGGTGGTGTGGTAGAAGAAGAAGGATCTGAATTAGAAGTGTCTGTGTGAGGAAAGGTCTCAGCCGGTGTGTGTGTGTTGGGGAAGGTGGTGTGGTAGAAGAAGAATGATCAGAATTAGAAGTGTGTGTGTGAGGAAAGGTCTCAGCCGGGTGTTATTGATAGGATTTTCAATATCATCATTTCCTTCCCCAACATGATTGTTCAGCACTCTTCCCGTTCTCAACGTTGTGACGGCATTTACATTGTAATGCCCAGGATTCTGTAGGGGTTGAGAGGGAAGTTTCCCTTTTTCTCTCGCACTCATTTCGGCTTTAAGTCGAACTATTTCAGCTTCCATCGATCTGATACTCTCTGCTTGAGACGCTGAGTTTTTCTTTATCTCACTGACGGAAGATCTAACCTCAGTCGAAACCTCTATGAAATTTGATAAAAGTGATTTCATGGTTTGAGTGAATTGAGAGAATTCGTCAGAACAGGACAACTGCATAGGATTAGACTGTGCAGGATTGTTGACCTGGTTTTGGAAATTTTGTGACTGGTAGGGGTGTTGAGTGAGTTAAAGTGGTTGCTGTTGTGGTGGAAGAGCCCTTTGAAAATTATTTTGGCTTGGAATCGTGTTTTGAGATTTTTGTTGGTTCCAAGAAAAATTCGGGTGATTCCTCCAATCCTGATTGTACGTGGAAGAATATGGATCGGTTCTAGGTCTTTGAAATGCGGCATTTGTATTCTCGTGACCTTGAAACGCGGAGTTTAATGGACATTCTTCCGTTAAATGAGACAGATCAGAACAGCACCCACAAACAGTTTTAGGGAGCGACATTGGGGTTAGGGAGGCTGCTGCAAATTTGTGTTCCATAGCGTCGAGCTTCTTTTGCATTGCTACCATCTCAGCTCGAACACCTATGGACACATCTATTTGGTGCACGCCACCCCTATTCAATGGTTGGGTTCCACTCTCCCACTATAGTGATTTTTCAGCGAACTCTTCTAAAAACTTCCAAGCTTTCCCATCATCCTTAGTTATAAAAGTACCTTGACACATATTTTCAAGGCTCTGTTTAGTGTTTGGGTTAATGCCCTCATAGATGATTCGGCAAAGATCCCATCTCGGGATGCCGTGATGAGGGCACTGAACCAATAGATCCTTGAAACGTTCAAAGCATTTTGAAAATGGTTCAGTAGGGAGCTGGGCAAATTGATTCAGTTCGCTACGGATTCGAGCTGTCTTTTGTATTGGGTAAAATTTCTTAAGGAATGCCGCTACAAATTCTTCCGAATTCGTAATAGAATGTGTGGTAGTGTTATATAGCCACTTCTCGGCTATATCGGACAATGTAAATGGAAGAAGTCGTAGACGCATAGCATCCACTGAAAGTTGTGACGTACCCATCATTGTGCATACGTTTTCAAATTTGGTAATGAAAACGTAAGCGTCCTCAGTCTCGAGTCCGTGGAATTTAGGTAAAAGGTTGATGTATTGGGGTTTAATCTCAAAGTAATCCCCATTGGCTGGTGGTGTGGATCAGCAGGTCGAAAGAGGACCTCGCAGAGGATAGCACCTCTCTTGGAGAGAGATGCGGGGTGGATTCTGCGCACCAACGGACGGCGGCAGAGTAGTGGTAAAGAAGTTCGATGGAGACGGATCCATCGATGTGGGTGTGGTAGTGGGTAAAGAAGAAGTAAATGGAGAAATATCGACTTCGGAGTCGATAAAGGGTACGCTGACTAAACGGGCTCTAGAATCCCGTGTCCAGCCTATCTTGTACTAAAAAGGGTTAGTACAAGTGGCAGCGTTGACTTAGAATTAGGGGTAATGAATGAAT
Source organism: Agapanthus africanus (assembly GCA_030015575.1). Lineage (NCBI taxonomy): Eukaryota > Viridiplantae > Streptophyta > Magnoliopsida > Asparagales > Amaryllidaceae > Agapanthus > Agapanthus africanus. Next base: position 217,318,768 of record JASDDO010000008.1, read on the forward strand.
GCGGTGCTTGCTTTGAAAAAGGGACGGATTTTTGAAAAAAATGATGCGACACAACAAATGCAGCACACAAACCCTAATTCTATTGGTCGCCTAGGTCAGATCTCTAGACCGCTCCTAACTGCCAGAAGACAAGTCGCAGGATAAAATCCTCCACTGCCTCTTTGTCTCCCTGTGGCCAGGTAAGTGCCACGTAAGTGGGAAGGTACTCCACTACGTAAGTAGTGGGCCTAATTAATAACCACTAGCCTTCGACAAACTTGCCTTAGACACCACAAGAAAACACGAATAAGCAATGAATTACCCACGGCCTTCTTCTGTCCTAAGTGAGCGTGACGGTCCTTAGAATTATCTCTAGATCTTTTTTAGTTAATTGGGGTAAATGCGGATGCAAGTTTTGCGATTTTCGGGGCCTAGGAAGGGTAATGAACTCCCCACCTAATTTGGATTTGGCCGTGCCCCTTAATATCCGTATTTAGAATGCAAACAACCAAGAAAAAAAACACGCACAAATTTAATTTTGCAATTTGCGAGCTGTGATTATTTGCAAAGAATCCTGTAGAAATTTGTTAGTTGGAGCTAAAAAGATGAGATAGAAGAAGGTAAGAAAGTACCTGAGAGAAAAATTTCACAGAGAATCCTCCAAGATGCCGCGGTTCGCTGGCCATCTTCTCATATATGTGTTATTATTTCATTTGCTTTAAAACAAAGGAAAAAGAAAAGGATAATTCATGGATGAGTTCTACACTCTTCTTAACCTAACCATGCTCACCTGCCTTCTAACCATGAGTTAATCTTTTCTTTTATGTTTTAACTCAAGTGAAATAATATCCATATGATTTAACCATGGTTTGAGATGAGAAGAGGAAAATATATATACATATATTTTCTATTTTCTTTTAAGTGATTATCTTTTCTCTTCTTCTTAAAAAGCCATCATCTTCTTCAACCTTGCTCCTTTGCTCTCTAGATCTTTCAAGTGAGCAAAATACTCAACAAGATAGGATTTTTAAGTGAGAAAAAGAACCACAACAGCATTCTACACAAGTCTTGCCCACTTGTTTAGAGTGTTAGCTTCATTTCATTCTCTTGATAAAGTGAAGTTGCAAGCTTGGACAAAGCGGACTCCAGGTGGATCATCGTTGACCTAGAGGAGTCCAAGCGGACTTTTTCTAAACCCCAAGTAGCCGAGGAGTCTAGCATAGGGAGTTACAAAGGTTGTACTCTCAAAACCCTAGCTCAATCTACTTGTGATCAAGTGTTGTTTTTGAAACCCTAATTTTTCTAGGAATGATTCTTTGTATGCTTACTTAGCACCCTAAAATTTTAATCTTTGGTACATGTGATACTTCCAAACCCTTCATAAGGTGCTAGGTAAACCCAACAGTTTGGTTAGCTTAACTTTTATCTAAATTATAGCAGATTAAAACAGAGCTCGGTTTTGCCTAAAATACGATATTATAGACATTTTGATTTCTAATTTAAACTAGTTACAGAACTAAATTCTTACAGTGATTAAGAATTGTACCTGCAAAGGATTGCTGGATGATCTCCCTCCAAGATGCATGATTGTCAGAGATTTTCTGTGTTTAAATTTACCGCAATCAAGATGGTGTCGCTTGGTAGTTAGCCGGTTGAGTACGGGTCGATCCACAGGGAGAAGGAATCCTTTTCTTTATGCTCTAACGAGTTAAGTCCGATTAAGTCGGGTTTTTTTTTAAGATCTACGAATAAGATAAAAGATGATAAAAGACTTTCTAGGGTTAGGATTAGGTTACTTCGAAATAAGGATTCTTCTCACTTCTTTCAATGCCCTAGTTAAGAATATAGGTGTTAGGGTAATAGTCAACAACGGGGATTAGCACGACTAGGAAGAAACTTAGTTTCTTCCTTTTGGTCCTTGTCCATCCGTTCTTGGCTCTTAGCCCTAACCTCTGGTTAATTCAACCACAATCGGTCTAACTAGGGAATCACCGCTATCATGTAGGATAGGATGCCGTAGTGAGCGGATTATGGTTGATTTAGAGAGAGTCCTTAATTAAAATTATTTGGGCAATGAAAGGAGTGAGAGAGATTTTCTTCTCTCAAACCTTCCCTCTCCTATCCCTAACAAGTGAGGAATTACTCACTCATTAGGAAGATAACAATAAAATTCATTTTTTTTATTTTAATAGATGAACTAAATTGCAGATAAGAACAGATAAAAAATTGCAGGAATTAAAATTTAAATAAATAGAATGCGAGTTAAAAAAGAATAAAACTTACTTCATTGATGACCTCTCAACAATGCATTACAATTGGAATTAAAATTTAGATCTAAGAATTAGAAAGAGGCATCCTCAAAAGAGGCACCATAAAAGAGGCACACATAATTAGGCTTTTGGCATTCCTATTTATAGAAGGAAAAAACCTTAGGTTACATTCTGATCCATACATGAATTTACCAAACTACCCTAAGAAAACCGGGTCAAAGCACCGACACCTCCACCGACACGTGCACCATACGGCCGCGGTTCCGCGGAGAAATATCCTGTTTGGCCGCGGTTCTGTGGCCAATTGGTGGAGTCGTGGGCTTAATTCATCAGAGTTGCTTCATGTTGCTTTTATCTTCTGTTTTCTTCACTTGGTTTCTCAGAATCTCTTCTATTTCCTTCCAGATTTCCAACAGTGCAGAATGATGTGGACTTTTGCCTTGAGCTTCGTGTTGAAGTCTCGAATCTTGTGCTGCCCTTGTGCTTTATGCATTGAACTGTCTAATGATTTTCTATTTGTTCCTTGAACTGGTAGGCGGCATCATACGGATTCATCTTTCGTTGGTCGTAGTCTCACATTTGTAGCGACTTTTCACGAATTTCACTGTAACGAGCTGAGAACCTGTAACCTGCAACTATTTAGCAGATATGGATCAAAAGCACCTATTTATATGTAATGTGATTAAGAAAGGGTGATATAATAATGCAAAATTCTGATATGAACAAATAGCCCCAAACATATCTTTTGCTCGTCCCAGGAAAAGCCAATTTTATTCTTCAAAAAATCCTAGTCTCACTTTCGCAGGGAACGCGATTGTACTGAGCTCGTGCAACAAGTCGTTAAACCTCTAGGTGTCCGTAGTAGGAGGAGTGTTGTCTCCTGAGGTTTTCAGCGGATACTACCCACCAAATCCAATCAATTTGGCCATTGACTCTAATTCTTCAATTCAGTATTCTAGCGAGGAAGTCTATTATCTTCAACTTAGAAATCATCAACCTGTATTCTTCACACTTCCTTTTCATTTAACCATAGAATCATATACATTTTGCAAATTTATAAACCTTTCAGCATCTTTTGAATTTTCCTTCTAAGGTGCAATCTCAACTCAGGAATTTTTATCATCTTTACTGAAGATATAAGGCCTATCTTCCATTCCTATCTTTCATCCAAACCCCAATCATATACCCCTACGTGTGTGTAATTTTTACCCCTACACTTGGAAATTCAATTCAAACTATCATACTCTTGTCCATGTCCAAAGTACTTTTAGTTGGTGAATTTTAGATGAAATTGCTCACACATTCTTCATGCGACCGTTAATACTTCTTGAGGTACTAAACGACCGATCACAAAATGTGCTTGTGTATTTAAGCGTAAATCCTCGTCTTGCAATACCTAAGGCTTAGCAGTGACTCCCAAACCAGTTGGTCTAAGGTACTAGGTGATAAAATACCTCGCTATATTTTTTATTTATGCTGCCTTAAGTAATTACAAAACCAGTGTTCAATTTTTTATCTCTTTATTCACCTCTTATACTTTTATTTTATTTTCCTTCATACTAAGGATTTTAGACAAGAGCATTTCAAGGTATCTTCTACTATCCCAAGGTTCAAGATGTGTGTAAGTGCGTAAAGTAGGGTATATATTTTCAGAATTTGGACTTAAGATTCAGCATTATTTTTTTTAGACTTATACTTCAAATAAAGCTTTCAATACACTTCCCTTATTTCGACCTAGCCCAAGAACTGAACTCAAAATTTGCCTATTTCTAAAACTAAAAGGATGTATATTTCCTACAGTTAAACTTTTAGAATGGTTATTTTTAGGGTTTTTAATTTACTAAGTTTAGGATTTAGTTCTTCCTAACTAGTCAACCGTCATGTTGAACTTAAGTCAAAATGGTCAAAATTGAAATTTTCAATTTTTATTTTTTAATATTTTATTTTTATGGGTTTTAAAATAAGTATGCAAATGCAAAAATATACATATGAATGCGAAGGAGGAAAGCTTACCGAGCACACCCCCAAACTTAAACTTGACAGTTTCCTCACTGTCAGGCTACACTAAGAAGGTCACAGTTGTTGGCACTTCCCTATTTATTTATAAAAAAAATTAACAGAAAAAGAAAACAAAATATATATACAAAAAGGTCCCCCCAAACTTAAGTGAAACAGTGTTTCCACTGTTTAAGCGTTAAAGTTCAGAGTTGGGGGGAGAAAAACACAGTATCAAGCTATACAAAGCCTTACACAAGCCAAAGGTTAGCACTAACCATTCAAAAAATTTATCGTTATAAAGCGGAGGTTGGTGAAAGAACATGTTATATATAGTCAGGAAGAAATGAGGCAAAGATAAGTGGTGTAATGGAAAAGGTTTACGTCTCGATTTGTAGAAACGAAAAAATAATGGTGAACGGAAACGAGAATGTGGATGATTAGGAATGGGAAGAATGGTCACATTCTCGTATGGGATAAGAAGAAATGGTGGTGGTTCGAATTCTTAAGGTGGAGGTTGATTATCCGTATCATTTCGGAATAAGAGTTCGTCGGCGAAAATATCTTCGAAACTTTCATCGATGGTCTGATTGAACGTTCCAATGTTAATAAGTGTCGCGCCAGAATTCAACACACTTGATTTTTCAAAAATAACGGAGGTAGGAGACTCGTAAGGCTCATCTACCTTATTCTCAAAAGAGTCTAAATCAAGTTGTTTTTCTAGAATTATCGAACTCAAAATATCGGATTGTGATTCATTAACACTCGCTATCATTAATGGTAAATTAGAAGAATAACCATAGAAAGTGGGAGAAAGCAGTAGAATACGAACTTGAGGGTGGAGATGGAGTGTATAAATTAGCACAATTTGTAATGACCGATGTGTGAAAAGTGATTGTGCTAATCTATCAACCCACTGAGAAATGAGATGAAATCCCTCAAGATTCATTAGAAAACATGGGTACGTCGAACTTGGTAAACCAGATATTGAAAATGAAAGTGTAACGGTTTCTTGCAAGGTCGGTGCGAGGATGGAGGGAAGTGATTGAGGAAGGGTATCGGTTAAAAGTTCAGGAAGGTGTGCGTGGTCAATGAAAGGGATAGAATAAATTAGAAAATCTAACTCCTCAAGTAAAACTGCTTCATCCTCAATAATTTCCTCAATACACTCCTAAAAATTTAGCTTATTCATGCAATTCTCATCAAAATCAAGACGCATATGAAGTTTGGGAGAAACATTTAATGACTCGGGATGATGAATTGGAGAGAAAAATTCAGCCAAATATGCGGGTTCATGATCCAAAATATTCCCAATGAAAATCAATTTTTTTAGACACCTCATCAAAAGCATGGATATTAATCAATTCTGGTTCTATAGTAGAGGTGTAGAGGTCAAAGGGATTGGTGATGGTTTCACTCGAAAGGGACCATTCACAATCAGGTAAATCAAACACTACAAAGTCGCACAACTCATTAAACGTTTTATCTTCAACTGGTGAATCATTTGGAACAATTGATAGACATTCAAAACCGGAGTTGTGGGATTCAATTGGGGATAGGTAGGTTTGATTTGGAAGGGTGTACAGCTCACTCTCACCACTCAAATTCTCAATCTGTCCAACCGCCTCATCATACATTGGAAAATTTGGAGCTAGTTGGAAACCAGGTACCGGATCACTAGGTTGTATGAGGGCAGCCATGGACGCATTCAAATCCATCATCTGTTGGCATGACACTACCCTAAATTCTTCCAATGCTTGTTCCAAACTAGACATGGGTTGTGAAGGAGTTTCAGTAAAAGATTCAAAGTTGTTTGGATACTGGAAACTCCCAAATAGCTGTGTAGAAGCAATGTCCAGGGAAGGTGTAAAAGTTGGGTAGGATGGATAGGAATTGAATGGTTGGAGCCATGATGAGTATACAACCGTTCTGGAACAAGAAATAGATTTAGTAAATGGTGAAAACTTCCGGGCAGTTCAGCAGGAATGAAATTGGGAGAAACCCCAACGAGATCTTTCTGGAAATACTAAGCGAGAAGACTTGGACCCAGGATCGGTCGTATTACGCACACCCAGTAGGCCAGAGTTCAGCATCATCGACGGGACATGTTATGAGTGACCAAGATAGTTGGCCAGAGATCTTTAAAGGACGTGCCAGAGCAGAACTGTTTCCGTCATCATTTCTATATTGGGTCGTTGAGCCGAGGAGTTATGTAACTGGAAAATCGCAGTGAGAAACGAGAGCCTAAGGGCACAAGGCGCCAGGCCATGAACAGGAGGAAAGTAGATATATTGCTCTGCTAGCTTTGGACGCACCGACACCTTCTCGACTATGAAGGAAGCGCATATCGACGATAGTGTTTACGGTTAGAGACTTAGTGACTCGAATGTCACGTGTCCGTCATCTTAGATTTCGGTATTTTGGACGATTTATTTGCCTGATTTGAGATTTTTTGCACTACAGTTACACTCGACTTAGATTTGATGTCGTTCGAGATGTTTGATTTTGATTTCATGCCTATGGTATGTATGTGATTTGACTTGCGCCTTCGGTGCAGTTTTCATGTACTTTTAGTACTTTGATTCGATTTTGTGCACGCTAATGCACGTGGTTATGAGATTATATACTACGGTATACCTGATTTGGGTTGAGATGTGTTGTATACCGTCGATTTCGATTGTGATACTCGATATTTTTTTTCGTGCACCTTGTGTACTTGATTTGGATTCTTGTGCATACCGGCACGCTTGATGCGATTTTGGTGCACACCAGATACGCTAAATCGGGATTCTTATATCAGATGCACCTGATATTGTTGTCAGGCACACTCGTTGCCATTGACAAGTGTTTTCGTGCACACCCGTTGCACTTAGTTTTGGTTTCTGTACACATGTATGACACATTCATTGATTTCTTTTGGAGCAGTATGTTTTATGCTATTTACTATTTGGTATAGTAGCTGAGCAGGACTAGTCCGATAACAGTACCTGAATATATTTTTGCATGGATCGATAGTTACCGAAGGGATTTTCAAATAAAAATGAGCTATTGTCTCGGTATTTTCCTGTGTGTCCGAGATGAAACGAACATTTTATAAAGGAAACCCTTCTAAAATTATTTTCAAAAATGAAAGGATGTGTATGATAAACAAAGGATATATATATAGTTATTTTCTTGCAATAAACGTCCGCTGCTTGTGTCGTGATACGTGCATCGCACAGCGACTTGAAAAAGGTTTGGCATGCTTTTCTTTTCAGATGTTTTGACGAGCTTACAACGATGCGTACTATGTGCATGTTATAGTTTTGATATATATCATGTTGATTTTTGTATTGGACTTTGACCTTGGTATCTTCACCATAACTCCGATAATTGCGGGATGCTTGACGGAGTTTTTATTTTGAGTTATATACTCGTGTTCATGTACATGCATTGCGCTACGATATGTTTTATCTATTATGATTTCGGAGCCCCGACGACTTGAACATTTTACTGAAATGTTTTAGTATTTGAGGGGTTTAAATTTAAATTCAGGGACCGAATTTATTTAAGGGGGAAGACTGTAACATTTCAGAAAAATAAAATATTATTTTTGGGAAATTAAATAATTAAAATAATAAATATTAAGAATATTTTAAGGAATGGAGATTTGTTTTAATGTTATGGTTTGATTATATACCAATAGATTGGAAAAATATTGGAAAATTACATTGAATGTTGATTTTTAAAGAATTTGTGAGATTTAGACATGTTATGAATTATTATATAATTTATTATATACAAGTTCATGTCTAAGCTTGATTAATAATCACTAATTATGCATTTATCATGTTTATGCACATAACATACACCATGTCATATTTGCTAACACTTGTTACATTTTTAAAAACTTGGCTTAAATCCTAAATTCTGCATGGTTTCATTTGGGCTTTCTATTGTTTTTTATTCAAAAAAATGAAAAGGAAAATAATTTTAAAATGTGGCATAAGGAGACAAGGGGGTATGGGCAAGAAAGAGAAGAGAGAGAGGGTGAGGGGTTCTCTTGACCATGGCCTCATTTTCTTTCCTTCATTTTTCCTAAATCATTTCCCTCCTCTTCCTCTTCATGGCTGCCCTCACTCCCCCACCTCCTCTAACCCCTCACAACACCATCAAAAATACATCAAAACACTTCATTTCCTTCATTAAAAATGTGCACAAGCTCACTAGTAGTATGGGAGATCAAGAAAAATTGGATTTTGAGCACTTGGGGCAACTCAAGAAAATTTTTGAGTTGCCAAATGAGGTAATTCTTTTACCATTAGTGTAGTATTTGATTCACTTTAGCATCTATATTAGTTTAGAGGTGATAAAGTGAGGTTTAGTGAGGTTTGAAAATTCTAAGATGAGGGTTAGGGTTTTCCTTGACTTAGGAAGGTGTAATTGAGTGTAATTGTGGATTATAACCCTCTAGTGTCATAAACCAAGACCTAACATGAGACTAAAACCCCATAACCCAAACTTAGAAACCACGATATCGGAAGATTGTTGGAATTGTGATGATATTTAGAGATCTGCTATGACCCGGGACACCTGAAAAATATTTAACGATTACTGAGATGTGTGCAGGTGACATAGAAGCTACCCTGAAGACCCGAGACCCAAATTCCACTTTTAGGCCACAGATAAACTCTTTCTGGCCGCAAATTGCGGCCAGGTTAGGGGTGAATGGCTTCGTGTTTGGTCCATGGCTCCGTTTTCAGTAAACTAGACCCTCCATATGTGCAGAATTGACTAATTTCACCTGAAACAAAATCTGGAACTGTTTTTCATAGTTTCTGACTTCGGTTTGTGAATTCTGTGAACTTGAACATGGGTGTTTAGGTTTTTCCTCGATCGATTGTCGTTCGTACGCCGATGTCGAGGGTTATTTGGTTCTTTTGAACGCGTAGACCATTGGTTTTAACCTATGTGTGATTCGTGTGCCGTTTTAGTTTCTGTGCGCGATTTCTGTTTACGATGCGATGCGTGTATGTATGTAGGTACCCACATGTAGACGATGAGCAACAAGGATGAGCATGGCGACATCGACTTCGGCAAGAAAGGATCAAGGTGAGTAGATATATATCTACGGAGGAAGTCGGGTAGATGGCGTATAGCACCCCCGCAGTTTCGTAGTGCAGCATACGAATGTGTTATATCTATATACTAATGTGTTATTATGAGATGTGTATTCTTAGCAAGAAATGCTTTAGGTGACTTTGGGTTAGTGTTGGCGTATTTGGAAGTTAATACTTTAGTTTAGTTTTTAGTCGCGAAACCCTAGAGTAAGGTACATACACACATGCACACACGGGATATGATTTTTGGTGTACATGATATATGTATATGTGTGTGTGTGTTGATGTGTTGATATATATATATATATATATATATATATACATACATACATACATATACGTATACACGGGTGATGAGAATAGTATTTGATACTTGTAGATGAGTCGATGTGATTTGGCATGATGCCGTGAGATCGGTGATGTGATTTGGGTCGTGTTATGAGATACGACATGATATTATAGAGGATCGTTGGGCGATGTGTTTTCATACACACGCGAATATATATATTGATGGTATCGGAATGTACTAGACTTTATATCGGTACCCCTAATTCAGAATATGATGATAATGATACCAGATAAGTAATGTGTATATGTGATAATCGACCCGTACACCGATTTAGGATGCCGTACGATGGATTTTTCCGTACGATGTATAAATATGATGATTGATCCGCACTCTCGACTCGAGAATGTCGTATTATATATTTATTGTACGTGATGCTATTGAGGCTGGATCACCGACTACTAGATATATCAACTCAGACTTAGGTGGATTTCCTTACCTTTTCGACTAGTCTTTTAGTTTAGTCATGTAGTTATCTGGTAGATGTTAGACTAGGCTCGAGTCATACTTATTTTCAAAAAAAATGAATTGTGATTATTTTTAAGATAGTCCGAGGGAGATTACAGATTTTTCAAAGGATGTTTCTTTTCATAAAAAGACCGTAGCCCTTTTTTCTAAACACCACGATTCGTGCTATTTCAAATGCCAAAACTGTATGACTCGTATATATATTGTATGTTCTTATATGTTGCGTTTACGATTCATTTTCCGTATATTCTTGTTGTTCATATCGCATTGCATGATTATACTTGTGATTCCTTTATTTATTATGAACCCATGTTGTCAGGACACCAACACCATTACCGATGATGCGTGTGTCTACGAACACTTGCTTGCCAGCTCACACACATCATCATCGGTAATTGCCATTACACGTACACTTTAGAATTATTATTTCATTGATATGACCTGCTAGCTGGTAGTTTCAACATATTAATAGTGTGCATGCTTTCATGTGCTATATTAGACATTTGCATTCTTTACTTAGATATCCATGCATTTGTATTTATCCATTTGTCATGCAATATTATGGGGCTTTATGCCGGTAATTCACTGTTTATTTACTCTCGAGATTTGGGATTTCGGATTTCCATGAGATTTCTGGATTTGGAGAAACCGCAAAGATTTTATAAACTTATTATCATTTTAAAGATAGAAAATTGCGGTTTTCTCGTGATATGATTTGAGAGGTGTCCACCATGAGTTTTCTCGGCTCTTGAGCAGTATCATACATCCGATTCGAGGAGGAGGAGGAACCGTCTGCGGGTGCATGGTGGACTCGGTGCGGTACCCCCGGGCAAGATGGTCGCAGATGATGGCGTTGAGCCTGGCAGGGGAGCACTACCGACCGGTTATTTATGATGCGGCGGATATCCGAAGGATACCGACGTAGTCTTGAGATTTGATGATAGGGGCCAGTCCGGATTGCCGGAGCCCGAGATAGTGAGATTTGATGATATGGGCCAGTCCGGATTGCCGGAGCCCGAGATATTGAGATATTGGGATATATGTTTTGTGTCGATGCTTGACACGGATTCTCTGTTGATTTCATTGATGATATTTCGGTTTTATACAGAAATCTCACTGAGATAAGAAATTTTTTTTCTCGTTTAGAGATATTCTGATTTCATGCATTCATACATCATATATATGATATGTTGTTACCTGAGGCACTGACATGAGCACTTGGTGTTACACTTATGTATAGATGTTTACCCTTGCCATTATTTAGATGCTTCAGGTTATATATTGAGGATATATTATTGTATGACCTAGGATAGAGTCATACATGCGATTTCTTCTCGGTGATGTTTTCTACTCACGAGTTGGTAACTCACCCCCGTTATGCCACAGTTTCTTGCAGGTTGTGCCGTACAGTTTTCATTGGCGGCTTTGCTGGCATACTACTTCATTCCGGGTGATTGCTTTGGTAGGTGGGTTCACTTGCATCGTGACCACCATTGTACTTTATTTACATTCAGTTGTATCTAGTAAACTCCATCAACCAGACTTGTATTATTGACAGACTTAGAAGACCAGTGTATATTCTTTCGACCTTAAAGTCGTGTATGTATTATTATGGTTTTCTGGAGGATATCGGTTTTCTTCTGAGTTTTGATCCTCGCCCTTCGGCGTTGTATATTATATTGCTTGCGTGGTTGTATCCACAAATTGGCGAAGAGTTAGCTTCCGCTTGGGGATACCTTTTTTCATTATGTATATTTTTCATGTTTATACTCGTTTGGGGCCAGTATTTACAAAGGAAACTCTACCGAAATTTTTGGTAAAGACTTGATGTTTTAAAACGCTTACTACGGCTTAATTTGTTAAAACACTTGCTTTAAAACTAAGTTTTTCCTTCACTGTATTTTCAAATGGTTTAGATTTCTGGGCTTTTGGCTTACTTGAATTAGGTGGGGTCCTATAGGCTTCACATGATTCAAGTGCCAGTCACATGCTATTTTGGGTCGTGACATCTGCTGCTCTTTCTTCGTGTCCGGTTTACGGAGATTTGGTCATTTTTCTTTTGAGACAAGACTGACAAGTTTCATAAGATGAAAATTCGAACGTATCCAAATATCCATATTTATTCAACTTACTTAGTATTTTCTCCCTGATATGATAAGTCTACAATGCCACAAGTAGAATTCGTTCACTTCTGAACTCTTCCTCTTGCGTGTGTTTTGTACATTGAGAACTGTGTTTTGATTAAGAATATAGATACCATTACACAGTGTACCTTCTGCAACCAATACCTGATTAAGGTAAATGTTCATGATATTTCTATCAAGAACAAACTTATATCCATCTTTATCAAGTAAAGAAACTGATATGATGTTGCAAACCATGGAAGGTACACGGTAGCAATTGTTCAAAATCATAGTTTTGCCATTTGGCAATGCTAAGTGATATTCACCGACGGCAGAACCATCAACTTGTGCTCCGTTCCCTAATCTGAGGGACATATCACCAGGTCCAACCATCCTACTTTTTCTCAGTCCCCGTAATAAATTACAGATATGAGATCCCGATCCGGTATCGAGTACTTAGGAGGTAGGACTGACCGAAAAATAGTTCTCAATAACAAGAACACCTGAAGAAGACGCAATAGTATGTTTCTTCTTCGATGGGATCATCAAGGAATTCATGTAATCCTCTTTCCCTTGCTCATACTCATGACTGTTGTCATAAGTTAGAGCCAAACCGACATTCTCCAGACCCGAATAAGAATTCGGATCGGTCAAGCAATATATTTTATTATCTTGATTAAGGAATGAAGTGGTTGCTACCTGGAGAGAGAGAGAGAAGAGACACTTAGCGTGCGCTCTTGCAAGATTAGATTGGTTATTAGTTTATCTAATCAAGATGGCTCCCACTATTTTCTCGAATTCTTCTTCAAACTTTAAAAGAAGAATAAGTTGGGATTAATCGCACGTCACAATACTTGCTTAACCTTTCAGTCAGGCTAGTGTCGATACTTCGAGGGAGGTTTTCCAACGCTTTCGCGATGTTCCTTAATTATATAACCTCTTTTCCCTGGAGGCGTAGCCCCGCTAACACCGTTCTAGACACCTGCTTGTTTATAGCATTGATTGTTAAGTGAAAAAATTTCCCAAGAGTAATCCTACTCATTAGTGGGATTTGGATCCAACTATCATTGTGTGATAAACTAGATGGAAGCCACTCTAGTTACCACACTCCAAAAGGTATGCAGCACTAACAAGTTTTCTGTATATTTGAAACTCCCGATGTGGTTTTTGCCCCAAGCGCTTATGACCTTGACTTTGGCCAACAAATCATAACACGCAAGTCAAGTTCTACCCATCATTATCCAGATTGATTTAGACCCACCCGTACACATCCTTGACTTTGGCCAACAAGGTGGTATGACTGTCCTAAACCAATCCATCTATCTATGTCACGGATAAATAACATATAGCTACCATTCACGATGCCTTGACTTTGGCCAACAAACACCGCATGAATACTATGTGCCATTTTTCAAAAATGACAGAGGGCTACGAATGGTTTTCTCGCGAAAAAACCGTGAACGTATTGAACTTGATATTGTTGAAGGAACCGGATAACTTTGAAAAAGAGTGGTTTAGGCTCCTCTTTTGAAAACTAGTGGTTTTGAAAAAACCGAGTGATCTATAGTATAGACTTTTGCTCAAGAGGTCACTCCCCATGAAGGGAGCTCGGCTCTGGCCTCCGGGAATGAGGTGCTGGATATTCACAACCGGATACCACTATGCAAAGCGAAAGAATATAACTATATTTTTCGAAATTTGTTCCAACAACATCATTTAGGTTTCTTATCTTGCATTAATCAAAATTAATGCGGTCCCATCAGTTAAAGCCAATCACACCAGAAAAGAATGAAAATACAATGTATGTATATGCCATTCGCATTCGCCACTGGGCCCCGTCATCACCCGTTAGGTTACTTAACTAACGACAGAGCGAGACCTGGACTAGCGCGGGTGCAAAACATATACAACATCTACTAGTATATATATAAATATATATAACATTCGTCCTAGGTGTAGGGTTGCTAGGCATGCGCACAAGGGTCTAAAAGGCATCAACCATGCCCGATTAAAATTTTAGCCGTGCCGAACAACCCGAAGCCGGATCTTTAAACTAGGGTTTTGGCGAAAACAAGCATGTTAAACTCTTTAACACAAAGTGAGAGGGATTACAACCTTTGTAGATCCGGTCCTTCACTTCTTAAGATCCATGTTGAGGTCCCTTCGCTGCGATCATCGTGTTCCGGACTCTCAAGAGGTTCTACGAAGAGAAAGATGCAGTCTTGCTTCCGATCTTCGATAACATAGATGATCTACCTTAAAGTTTCGTTAACACAAGCTATCACTCATGAAATGATGTGAACACCCTCATCTAAATGGCAAGGAAAGATGAGGATGATGAAGTAGGATTTTTGCTCTCATTTATAATCTTTTTCTCACTCACTTTCATCACAAAAGCAAAACTAGAAAGCTTTTTCAAGAAGGAACTCAAGGAAGAAGAAGCATGAATCCTTTTGTGATGAATAATGAATTGTTTTCTTGGTTACAAATCTTACCAAGGGTTAAGTATGAAGGAGTTAACCCTTGTAGAGAATTAACTAGAGTTAATGGTTTGGATTGGGTTAACATAATATCTTCACAAAATATCAAGCAAAGCACAAAGTCAAAGCTTCATGGAAGCTTCATGCAAAAGCTAACCCTAATCCAAACCCTAACCAAGTTTAAACCCTAAACCATTGTTAAATTTGTAACCCTAACATGTTACAATATTATATATCACATATACAATATATTTTGTAACAATAGAAAATAATACAATTAACATATATCGCATATATATCAATGTATTATCCCGTAAGAAAATGAATCTTTTAGTGAGCTAATATTAGTTAATGTAATTTAATATATCATATATATTATTATACATAAAATTATCGAATCAATACTTGATCCGACAATCCGGCTATATTGCATATAACCGACTAATACGATGACCCGGCTATATCACATATACCCGGCCGATATCTCATGTCGCTAGAATCCAATACGGTATCACATACCGCATTATTCTCGTTCCCGCACATATCACATATGTGCTCCTACTCCGTTTTTCCTGAGCCAAGAAACCTCTGTGTAGGACTCTAAAGAATCGTCAACACGCCGGCAGTAGGTGATGATCATATCAAACACCCACAAGCTGCAAGCGGTCATCTAAATGTAACAGCCACCCAGGTATTGAGCGCTCAGAAGATCAACAAGCAAGTATGTACATTCTCCAGTGAATCCAAACAGTAACACTCCCGTACAGTTCGGTCTCGTCGTCTGATATGTCGCATAACTCGCCTAGGGGTGTTAAGTGTCAGACCATAGTAGCTCGATAAGTCATGTCGATATGAGGTCTATAACAGTTCGAGAAACTACAGATAACAATTACCAGTAAATCTCAGTAACCCTGGCCAGGGATTTCCGGTTATAGCCTATCGAACACAGCGCAACATCAACTCCCTATACCGGGAGAGACGAATCCCCTCTTATCGCTCATTGCCTCCATGTGATTCGGGACTGTACCCAAAAGCCACCTTTTTGCACGCCCTCTTGGATGTGGTATGATGGAAATCAAAGCACAGTAGGAATCACACAAGACTCTATGACGATCTCGGGTCAACAGACTACTCTATACCAGTGTCACCGGAGAAATGCCATCTGACATGAGGTATAATACCATCTGGGAGTTCTCGGCGAGTCCGTCCAGTGTACCCAGTCTCCACTGAGCACCCGTACACCATCCTTGATGTCAAACACCGATGGATATGGGATCATCCATTGCCCATCATATGGGTCAAGATGCGTATACGCTAGTCTACTCTGGTGTATCGATGCCCTGTCTCGATACACCCTCGACTAGGAACAATTATAGGATGTACTCATCGACTACCGTGGCCCCACTAGTATGATCTCATCATAGTCCCAGTAGTCGAGTACATATCCTAAGGGATTTATCAACATGTAATATAGAGACAATCAAAGTACATGTTAAGATAAAGTACAACCAGATAGCATACTATCATGTCGAGCAAGAAAGTCCTCCCTATATATGTCCAAGCATCCACTACAATATACATCGTATATACAGTAATGGCCTCTAGGGCATACATATAACTAACAATCTCCCACTTGCACTAGGCTATGGTATCACATACCCAACAATTTGCTATGGTTAAAGTATCTCATACTCAACCATCTCATAAAAGTCTCTACTGGGAAAAAGGCTTTTGTGAGTGGATCCGCGCTGTTGTCCTCTGTGTCTACTCTCCTAACCTCGATCTCCCTGTAGATCAACCATCTCCATGATCAGGTGATACTGCCTAAGAATTATATCTGGATTTCTGATGGGACAGTAGTTCCTTGGTTAAAGCCACAAATCCATTGTCACACAATGGTAGGAACGAAGTTCATCTCATGAACTTATATATATCCAGACTGCCTCTTTGGTTGTATCCTTGGTAATGATGTATCTTGCCTTTAATCGTCTAGTAAGTCACAGTATCTAGCTTGGAACTCTTCCAACATACCGTCCCTCCACTGAGGGTAAAGACAATGCCTGCGACTGACATTCAGTCGTCCTTATCACCCTGGAACCTTTCCAGTGATTCTCCCGATGATCGATTGATACCATCTCACTACAACTAGTGAGTATCCTAACATCCAATTAGATCATCCCATAGATCCAAAACCCAGGATTTAGGAGGTATCTCTTTGATCCTATATGGAGAATCCTTGTGATAAGCAGAGATTGACCGAGCGTAGCATAGGAAACTCCTTCCCTATCAAGAGTATGTCATCAACGTACTCTACGAGGATCACCACCATACTCTCTATTATCTTTTTGTATATACAAGGTTCATCTACCATTTTGTTAAAGTCAGACTCTTTGACTACCACATCAAAACAGATGTTCCAACTCCGTGATGCCTGTTTTATCACATAAAACATCTTGCACACGTTTCCGCTGCTCCCACTGTCTATGACGCCCTCTGGCTGTGTACTTATAGACGCTCTCTTCTAAAACATCATTTAGAAAAGCAGTCATGACACCCAACCGCCAGATATCGTAGTCGTGGCAAGTAGGATCTGGATGGACTTAAGCATAGCTTTGAAAGTCTCAACTTTTCCATGTACACCAAGTAATCTTCTCAAGATATACTTGCTCCTGATGGAGATTTAACCCTTCAGATAAAGCAACCAAAGTCCATACTTTGTTGGTATATAAGGATTCCATCTCAGATCACTAAGCATCCAGCCATTCTTACAGAGTCCCACTCCTGATGGCCTGCTCGAAACTTGTTGGGTCATCATCTCATGATGCTATCCTCGCTCCCACTGTCATAGAGAAAACCGAAGTATCTCTCAGGTGGGTGAGGAACCCTACTAGATCGGCGGAGAGGCTGAGGTTCGTTGGAAACTATTGAATCCTTTGGTTCTACCAAATCATCAGCTGCAGTTTGTATAGCTGGAACCTTTCCAGTTCTACAGAACTGACTTTGCCTCGAGCTTGTCCAAATTATGCTTTTAGACATAGGCTGGACAACCCCAAATCTTAACATACTTAAGATATGGGCTCTTCCTATTCCATATCACATATGAAGTGGTAGGCAACCGATTTGATTTGAACCCTATTCAATAGGTATGCACCTTCTCAAGTGCATAACTCCCAAAAGGAAATAGGAAACTCAGTAGTACTCATCATAGAGCACACCATATCACATAGGGTGCTTTTGCTCCACCTCGATAGACCATCTTGCTATGGTGTATACAGAGGAGTAATGCCGAGAGAGAATCTCATTCTCCTTTAGAATTAGTGCAGGATTTCCGTGCTCAAGTATTCTCCTCCTTGATTTCATCAAAGGACATAATACTTATACCCGTCTTTGGTTCTCTACTTCTAACTTATATTCCGTGAATATCTCAAAAGGTTCGGACTTATGTTTCAACAGGAACATATGTCTGAATCTTGAGAGATCATCAGAGAATGTAATGAAGTACAAAGAACCGGTCTTGGCATGTGTAGACAGGGGACCTTACATACATCAACATGTATCAATCCCAAGAGTTCACTAACTCTTTCTTTGTTTCCAATAAACAGAGCTATGGTCATCTTATCTTTGTGACATGACCGGCAAGTTTCACAAGATGTAAATTCAAACAAATTTAAATATGCATCTTAATGTAACTTCAGCTAGTCGGGTCGCATTGATATGACCTAGTCTACTGTCACGACCCGAAAGTACGGAACGTGACTGGCACTTAGATTACGAGACGTCTAAAAGCGTACCGTAACCTAAGTCAGCCAAAGCCCAGAAATCTAACCTAAAATCAAAAGAGAGTGAAGGAAAACCTTTAATGAAAACTATTTTCAAATCAATTAAGTTGCAAAGAATCCCTTTTTAAAAACATCAAAAATTCCCAAAAATTTCGGCAGAGTCTCCCCTGTATTTTCTATCCTCAAAATGGGTACAACAAGATAATACATATGAAATCATAAAAATGGCATCCCCAAGCGGGAGCTAGCTCTTCGCCAAAGGCGGATCACAACCACATGCAATATATAAGCAATACCAAGAAAAGAGCATGGAAGAAACCCAAAATATCAGAAAACGCAACGCCGGCTCAAGTGAGCTCGACCCAAAAGAAACCACAAATATACAAATCTCTCAGTCTCATCACTAGGTCGCATATACAATACAAGTGGTAGATGGAGAATACTAGATACAATGATAAAGCAAAAAGAAATAAAGTATACTCGCAACCCACCTACGGGCGATGTCGCGAGTCTGAGCAAAATGAGCTGATGATAAGATAGTCCGCCGCTACAAAGATGACGGGTCCGACCTGCAAGACACTGTGGCACAACGGGGGTGAGTTGCCAGCTCGTGAGTAAATATAACATCTACTAAGGCAATCGTAAGAATGCACGCAATGCGGAACAACATGTATGTCCATATGTGATATAATAACTCTAGTATGCATGCACATGTATGCAATATCTTTTCTAACTCTTTAAGTGATTTAAATGTTAATGTTACTGCATTCTTAACTTTTAGAAAATGAATGTCTGCATAATAGCTAAATATCATCAAGAAATCCTCTGAAAACCCGTGTCAAGCATCGACACCAAATAGGAATCATATCTGTCTCAATATCGGGCTCCGTCAGTCCGGATCGGCCCATATCACAAATCTCACGACAACAGTCGGTATCCTCCGGATATCCGCCGCGCCAGACATCACCGGTAGGTAGTCTTCCCCTGCCAGGCTCATCGTCTACAACTCGATCTTCTTGCCCCGGGGTACCATACCGGGCCCACCATGTACCCGAGACGGTTCATCCACTCCTCGAATCGGGTCTCGAAATCCAACAGAAAACATGAAAACTCATGGTGGACGACACATACATCACGAGAAAACCGCAACTTTGTTTTGAAAATGATAAATATAGGGTTTTGTTAAATTCTTGCGGTTTTCCCCGAAAATCCAGATTTCGCAGCAAACTGAAATCCTCAAGAAATCATAATGTCCACATGTTATATATGATAAGTGTCTATGATATCAATGTATATGATGTGAGAGTTTGGCTAGAAATCTATGTAAATATGATAGTAATGCGAGGTATATGCGTGCGATACAATCTCAAATATCATGCATGAACGCAATGGCGTTACTAAGCTAAACAGGTTTTTATAGTGCACGTGGCATGGCAAATACCAAAGGCGTGTGTGTCACATGAATAGTGCGCGTGCAATAGATGCCAATGGTAAGGTATTCGTGTCCTACGAAATGATATCGCATATGTATATATGAATGTCATATGAATGTCCATGCAATCTAGCATAGGGTTAGCTGTAAGGGTATGCAATGTACATAAATGGATAAGCTAGTTAACAATATAATTATTGCATAAAGTAGAGTAATCCTAACTAGGGGGGGGGGGCGCCTCGCGCCATCCAGACGATTCCCCCATAGATGAATATATCTACTCACCAGAAATCCCCGCTAATCTGATCCGGCCACCGCTTTGCCTTTTCGCGCCGTATCCGAAGTTTCCCCGACCGATCCTAGAATTGCATAACACAAAATATAAGGTTACAGATTTTTGAAATGATGCAACTCACACTATGAAAAGATCGACGCTCTCGAATTAATCACAACGTGCACTCGGTACGCGGAAAATACACGAAAATCGCTAAAACCTTAACTAAAATCGCCGTATCGGGGAAATCGATTAAACTACAACCCGACTAGACGAAACCCCGCGTTCGCGCATCCTAATAATCCTATACGAAGCTAATAATATTGCTAACCTAACGCAAATTGATCGCCTTCTATTTCTACAAAAAATCTAGTAAGCGATTTCCTTACCGATTTGTTACAAACATCGAAATTTATCGATTTAGTAAGCATACCAATACACAATTAACCACTCCAATCACCTAGATAACCATCCCTAACATAATCCAAGCATTATGCTACAAACCCTAATTTCTAAAATCAAAACCTTCAATTGATTTTTCCAAATCAAACATTTACTACAAAACTAATATTTAGAATTGAAATTCTAGCACAATTAAACCTCAAGTAAGCAACTAGTTTAGGATTTTCACCTCTCAATCTTGAACCCTAACTTGATCAAGTCTCCAAGAAGCCTCCTTTCATCATGTTTTTAAACTAATATGGGTTGAAGAGAGAATGGATTAGGTTTTTGGTTTGAATGGAGATGGAAATTTGTTGATTTTTATGAATTTTTGCTATGAATTTGAAGCAAGAATGAAGTGAAGAAATGGGGAGAGCTGCTGTTGAGGCTCGGCCAGCAGTAGGAGGAGGGGGTTTGTGGATTTTTGGAGAAGTTTCTAGGTCTAAAACACCCCCATGTTATCATTTAATGCATTTCTTTTCAACATTTTACAAAAAAACCCTTATTTTACCTCATTTTTCATTAAATTTCCTTCCTTAAAACTAAAAGTTTGCAAGCCATGATATAATTTTATTAACACCATATTTTAGCTTATAAAGACTCCCAATTAAGAAATTTACCTAATTAAATTTGTATTTGTCCCTAATTAAATGTATTTAAAAAGGCTTAAAATAATAAAAAAATAATTAATTACGAAAAAAAATTTATTTAACTAGAAAATTATAAATGACATTTTAGTGACAAAATTATAGTAATATCTTGTCTAAATTTTGTATAATTAGGTCTACAATGAAAAATATCAATTTTGACTTTTAACGGAAAAAGCCGAAAAATTTGCCGATTAGCGAAAAACTGCCTAAACGATTTTCGAAGGGTTACAATCTTCCCCCCCTTAAAGAAATTCGGTCCCCGAATTTAGAATTTAACTACGCGTACCTTCAAAAAGATGGGGATATCTCTTCTTCATCTCGACCTCGGTCTCCCAGGTGACCTCCTCGCTGTTCGGGCCACGCCAAAGAACCTTGACAGACGGTATGACCTTCGACCTCAATTTCTTCACCTGCCGATCCAAAATGACAACCGGCTGCTCGGTGAAAGAAAGATCACGCTCTAACTGGATCGTCTGGTGCTGAATCGCCTGGGAAGGATCATGAAGGTACTTGCGGAGCATCGAGACATGGAATACGGGGTGAACATCGGGGAAGCTGGGCGGAAGAGCTAACCGATAAGCGACTGGACCAACACGCTCTAGGATCTCGAAAGGACCAACATATCTAGGACTCAGTTTTCCTTTCCGCCCAAATCTCATCACACCCTTCATCGGAGAGACCTTTAGGAAAACATGATCGCCAATAGCGAACTCGAGTCGGCGACGACGCTTGTCAGCATAAGATTTCTGCCTGCTCTGTGCCGCTCTCATCCTGTCCCGAATCAGCTGTATTTTCTCGGTCGTCTCCTGCACGATCTGCGGCCCCAAAATACTGCTCTCCCTGAGCTCTGTCCAACATACTGGCGATCGACATCTCCTCCCATATAAAGCCTCGAAAGGTGCCATCTGAATCGTCTCCTGGAAGCTATTATTGTAGGAAAACTCGATCAAAGGCAAATGACGATCCCAGCTACCACCGAAATCTAAAACACAAGCTCTGAGCATGTCCTCAAGAGTCTGAATCGTACGCTCCGACTGACCGTCAGTCTGAGGATGGAAGGTTGTGCTAAAACTCAATCGGGTGCCCAAAGCTTCCTGCAGTTTCTGCCACAATCGGCTGGTAAACTGGGTGCCACGGTCGGACACGATGCAAGTCGGAACGCCATGCAGTCGCACTATCTCATCAATATAAACCTGGGCGTACTGAGAAAATCCAAAAGTGGTCTTCACTGGCAGAAAGTGAGCCGCTTTCGTCAGTCGATCTACAATCACCCAAATAGAGTCATACCCTCGACTGGTCCTGGGTACACCCACAACGAAGTCCATGGAGACCTGCTCCCACTTCCACTCAGGGATGGGCAAAGGCTGTAACTCGCCGGCTGGCCTCTGGTGCTCGGCCTTGACTTGCTGACAAGTCAGGCATCTCGACACAAAGTCTATAATATCCTTCTTCATCCCGTCCCACCAGTCAACCTCTCTCAAATCACGATACATCTTGGTGGAACCTGGGTGAACACTGTATACTGATCTATGTGCCTCCTCGAGTATATCACGCCTCAGTCCCTCTGAATCTGGCACACACAGTCGAGTCCCAAATCGAAGTATCCCCTGATCATCAATCACGAACTCAGAAACTCTGCCCTGCCGAATCTGCTCAATAATCTCTAAGATACGGGCATCGCCGGACTGTGCCTCGCGAATACGGTCAAGTAACTGTGGACATGCTCTGAAATGGGCCAGCTGTCCCCCTGAAGAAGTAAACTCGAACTGCACTCTGCTGTCACATAACACCTGCCAATCCGCCGTCGACTGCATCTGTACTGCGCTCAAACAAGATAGGCTACCTCCGGGCTTCCTACTCAAAGCATCTGCCACCACATTCGCCTTGCCCGGATGGTATAGAATCTCGCAATCATAATCTTTCACCAACTCCATCCAACGGCGCTGTCTCAGGTTCAGGTCTCGCTGCTGGAAGATATACTTCAAACTCTTGTGATCAGTGAATATTTGGCACGACTCACCGTATAGGTAATGTCTCCAGATCTTGAGTGCAAACACCACTGCAGCCATCTCTAAATCATGGGTGGGGTAGTTCTGCTCGTGTTTCCTCAGCTGCCGAGAAGCATACGCGATAACTCTGTCGTGCTGCATCAATACACAGCCCAGCCCCACTCTAGAAGCATCACAATATACCACGAACCCGCCTGATCCTGAAGGCAATGCTAACACTGGAGCAGTAGTCAGACGAGTCTTCAACTGCTGGAAGCTATCCTCACATGCCTGGGTCCAATCAAAAGGAACCCCCTTCCGGGTCAACCCGGTCAACGGTGCAGCAATGCGGGAGAAATCCTGGACGAAACGTCGATAATAGCCGGCCAGACCTAGAAAGCTGCGAACCTCTGTAACTGATACTGGTCTAGGCCAACGCTGAACTGCCTCGATCTTCTTCGGGTCCACGCAAATACCATCTCTCGTCACCACATGACCCAAGAAGTCGACACTGTCTAGCCAGAATGCGCACTTGGAGAATTTGGCGAACAGCTGATGCTCCCTCAAAGTCTGCAATGTGATACGTAAGTGCTGCTCATGCTCCTCCCGGCTCCGAGAATAAACCAAGATTTCGTCAATGAACACAATGATGAACTGATCGAGATACGGCCTGAATACGCGGTTCATCAAATCCATAAAAGCTGCCGGGGCATTGGTGAGCCCAAACGACATCACCAAGAACTCATAATGACCATAACGAGTACGGAAGGCGGTCTTCGGAATATCCTCCTTCCGAACCCGCAACTGGTGATAACCTGACCGTAAATCAACCTTCGAGAAGAACCCTGCACCCTGGAGCTGATCAAATAAGTCATCAATGCGGGGTAGGGGATACCTGTTCCGCACAGTAACCCGGTTCAGCTGACGATAATCAATGCATAAACGCATACTTCCGTCCTTCTTCTTAACAAACAGGACGGGAGCACCCCAAGGTGACACACTCGGTCGGATAAGCCCTTTGTCCAGCAAGTCCTGTAACTGATCCTTTAGCTCTCTCAGCTCTGCGGGGGCCATCCGATAAGGAGGTATAGAAATAGGCCCCGTGCCAGGGATCAAGTCAATACAGAACTCAATCTCGCGCTCTGGTGGCAGACCAAGCAGCTCGTCAGGGAATACATCAGGGAACTCTCTCACAACAGGGACCTGGTCCAACGGAACCTCTGTGGAGCTAGTATCACAAACATAAGCTAAGAATCCTTGACACCCTTTCCTTAAGAGCTGACCAGCGCGAAGAGAAGAAATTAAGCTGGGAAAGGTAGCACTACGATCTCCCTGAATAATAAGAACCGGCTCACCAGGAAAACTGAATCTGACTGCTTTTTCACGGCAGTCCACGGATGCATAACAGGTGGCTAGCCAGTCCATACCAAGAAGAACGTCAAAGTCGAGCATATCGAGGAGAATCAAATCTACTGAAGAATCTCTCTCCCCGATACAAACGGAACAAGATCGGTACACAAAACGGGCAACAAAAGACTCGCCTACCGGGGTAATAACGACAAGCGGCTGATCTAACGGAGAAGACTCTCGGCCCAACCTCGGTGCAAAATACGTGGAAACATAGGAGTGTGTGGAGCCTGGATCAAATAATACCCGTGCATCAAAGGAACATACTGGGAGAGTACCTGTCACGACGGCATTGGATGCCTGTGCATCCTGAGGAGTCAATGCGAACACTCGGGCCTGTCCACCACTAATGGCTGGCTGTCCTCTGCCTCCACCTCGGCCTCTGCCTCTGCCTCTGTCGCCTCGTCCTCTCTGAACCGGACCGCCACGCCCACGACCTCGAGAAGCATCTGGCTGGCGCGAAGCATCATCAGGAGTAGGAAGTAAAGCTCTCTGCGAAGGTGGTGAGGGTGGTAAGGTCACATGCGGAACTGTCGCCGTGCCCGGACGCCCCATGGTACAGTCTCTGATACGGTGGTACTGACTCCCGCACCGAAAACATCCTGGAGACGACTGCTGGGTCTGTGGATATGAACCAAATAACTGACCTCGTCTCAATCCTCTGCCTCCGCCATCTCCCGGAAATAATCTATCACGACGTCTGCCCATCTGCCGCTGAGCTGGCGTATCAGTACGGATCCTCTTCGGCCCAGAAACGACCGGAGTCTCAGAAATACGCTCCTCCAAAAGTAAGGCTGCATCCATCGCGGCAGCGTATGTATCAAAGTGCTGGGTGCCGATGGCAAGGAATAGCCGTGTATCAAGCCCTCGTACAAACCTCTTTAGCCTCTTCTCTTCTGTGTCGACTAGGTACGGTGCATATCGAGACAACTGGGTAAACTGTATATCATACTCCGACACTGTCATCCCAGGAGTCTTGCGCAGAGACTCAAAACTACGGGCTCGAGCATCTCGGACACTCTCCGGAAGAAAACGAGCAAGAAATGCAGATGTAAACTCATCCCAGGTCATAGAAGGCAGACCTGCAGCTCGGCCTCTCTCTACTGAGTCATACCATGTCTGGGCAAGACCCTCCAGACGAAAACTCGCAAACTCCACCAATCTATCCTCAGAACACCTCAACGAACGGCCAATCCGTGCCATCCTATCGAGAAATGTCTGTGGGTCCTTTGTCGCATCTGTACCGGTAAAAGCTGGAGGTCTCAATCTCATGAACTCCTGTAGTGAAACAGGGATAGTCTCCGTAGTAGCAGCAGGAGTGACCATCTGTGCAGCAGGTACGATCGTGGTCTGTGGGGTGGAAGGAACGTCCTCGGATCTCTGTGCCCGGCTGGACTCAACTAAAGATCCCATCATCTGCCGCAACTCTTGCAGGCCGGCCTCTAATCTGGCAATACGGTCAGGATAAGGCGGATCAGTAGGACCCTGAGGGGTAGGCGTATCCTCCCGCTCGATCCTCGCCTCAGACGGGCCCGCCCGAATCTCATCCCTAGCGGCAGCCCGCTGAGCTCTCGTAGTCTTTGGCGGCATCGAAGCTAGAATAAGAAAAAGGACTGATAAGATCATTGCAATTGAATCAAGGAATGCAAGGAATCAAGAAAGGAAATACAAGCAATTATGTCCTAAGGTCACTTAGGCGGAGTACCGTATCGTAAGTATGCCGCGGACCATACCCACGCTACGCCACTCTTCTTAAGTCACCTACTCCATCTACCAAGGTCGTCCTACACTCAGAAAGGTAAAACCTAAGCTCTGATACCAACTTTGTCACGACCCGAAAGTACGGAACGTGACTGGCACTTAGATTACGAGACGTCTAAAGGCGTACCGTAACCTAAGTCAGCCAAAGCCCAGAAATCTAACCTAAAATCAAAAGAGAGTGAAGGAAAACCTTTAATGAAAACTATTTTCAAATCAATTAAGTTGCAAAGAATCCCTTTTTAAAAACATCAAAAATTCCCAAAAATTTCGGCAGAGTCTCCCCTGTATTTTCTATCCTCAAAATAGGTACAACAAGATAATACATATGAAATCATAAAAATGGCATCCCCAAGCGGGAGCTAGCTCTTCGCCCAAGGCGGATCACAACCACATGCAATATATAAGCAATACCAAGAAAAGAGCATGGAAGAAACCCAAAATATCAGAAAACGCAACGCCGGCTCAAGTGAGCTCGACCCAAAAGAAACCACAAATATACAAATCTCTCAGTCTCATCACTAGGTCGCATATACAATACAAGTGGTAGATGGAGAATACTAGATACAATGATAAAGCAAAAAGAAATAAAGTATACTCGCAACCCACCTACGGGCGATGTCGCGAGTCTGAGCAAAATGAGCTGATGATAAGATAGTCCGCCGCTACAAAGATGACGGGTCCGACCTGCAAGACACTGTGGCACAACGGGGGTGAGTTGCCAGCTCGTGAGTAAATATAACATCTACTAAGGCAATCGTAAGAATGCACGCAATGCGGAACAACATGTATGTCCATATGTGATATAATAACTCTAGTATGCATGCACATGTATGCAATATCTTTTCTAACTCTTTAAGTGATTTAAATGTTAATGTTACTGCATTCTTAACTTTTAGAAAATGAATGTCTGCATAATAGCTAAATATCATCAAGAAATCCTCTGAAAACCCGTGTCAAGCATCGACACCAAATAGGAATCATATCTGTCTCAATATCGGGCTCCGTCAGTCCGGATCGGCCCATATCACAAATCTCACGACAACAGTCGGTATCCTCCGGATATCCGCCGCGCCAGACATCACCGGTAGGTAGTCTTCCCCTGCCAGGCTCATCGTCTACAACTCGATCTTCTTGCCCCGGGGTACCATACCGGGCCCACCATGTACCCGAGACGGTTCATCCACTCCTCGAATCGGGTCTCGAAATCCAACAGAAAACATGAAAACTCATGGTGGACGACACATACATCACGAGAAAACCGCAACTTTGTTTTGAAAATGATAAATATAGGGTTTTGTTAAATTCTTGCGGTTTTCCCCGAAAATCCAGATTTCGCAGCAAACTGAAATCCTCAAGAAATCATAATGTCCACATGTTATATATGATAAGTGTCTATGATATCAATGTATATGATGTGAGAGTTTGGCTAGAAATCTATGTAAATATGATAGTAATGCGAGGTATATGCGTGCGATACAATCTCAAATATCATGCATGAACGCAATGGCGTTACTAAGCTAAACAGGTTTTTATAGTGCACGTGGCATGGCAAATACCAAAGGCGTGTGTGTCACATGAATAGTGCGCGTGCAATAGATGCCAATGGTAAGGTATTCGTGTCCTACGAAATGATATCGCATATGTATATATGAATGTCATATGAATGTCCATGCAATCTAGTATAGGGTTAGCTGTAAGGGTATGCAATGTACATAAATGGATAAGCTAGTTAACAATATAATTATTGCATAAAGTAGAGTAATCCTAACTAAGGGGGGGCGCCTCGCGCCATCCAGACGATTCCCCCATAGATGAATATATCTACTCACCAGAAATCCCCGCTAATCTGATCCGGCCACCGCTTTGCCTTTTCGCGCCGTATCCGAAGTTTTCCCGACCGATCCTAGAATTGCATAACACAAAATATAAGGTTACAGATTTTTGAAATGATGCAACTCACACTATGGAAAGATCGACGCTCTCGAATTAATCACAACGTGCACTCGGTACGCGGAAAATACACGAAAATCGCTAAAACCTTAACTAAAATCGCCGTTTCGGGAAAATCGATTAAACTACAACCCGACTAGACGAAACCCCGCGTTCGCGCATCCTAATAATCCTATACGAAGCTAATAATATTGCTAACCTAACACAAATTGATCGCCTTCTATTTCTACAAAAAATCTAGTAAGCGATTTCCTTACCGATTTGTTACAAACATCGAAATTTATCGATTTAGTAAGCATACCAATACACAATTAACCACTCCAATCACCTAGATAACCATCCCTAACATAATCCAAGCATTATGCTACAAACCCTAATTTCTAAAATCAAAACCTTCACTTGATTTTTCCAAATCAAACATTTACTACAAAACTAATATTTAGAATTGAAATTCTAGCACAATTAAACCTCAAGTAAGCAACTAGTTTAGGATTTTCACCTCTCAATCTTGAACCCTAACTTGATCAAGTCTCCAAGAAGCCTCCTTTCATCATGTTTTTGAACTAATATGGGTTGAAGAGAGAATGGATTAGGTTTTTGGTTTGAATGGAGATGGAAATTTGTTGATTTTTATGAATTTTTGCTATGAATTTGAAGCAAGAATGAAGTGAAGAAATGGGGAGAGCTGCTGTTGAGGCTCGGCCAGCAGTAGGAGGAGGGGGTTTGTGGATTTTTGGAGAAGTTTCTAGGTCTAAAACACCCCCATGTTATCATTTAATGCATTTCTTTTCAACATTTTACAAAAAAACCCTTATTTTACCTCATTTTTCATTAAATTTCCTTCCTTAAAACTAAAAGTTTACAAGCCATGATATAATTTTATTAACACCATATTTTAGCTTATAAAGACTCCCAATTAAGAAATTTACCTAATTAAATTTGTATTTGTCCCTAATTAAATGTATTTAAAAAGGCTTAAAATAATAAAAAAATAATTAATTACGAAAAAAAATTTATTTAACTAGAAAATTATAAATGACATTTTAGTGACAAAATTATAGTAATATCTTGTCTAAATTTTGTATAATTAGGTCTACAATGAAAAATATCAATTTTGACTTTTAACGGAAAAAGCCGAAAAATTTGCCGATTACCGAAAAACTGCCTAAAC
The DNA here is from genome assembly GCA_030015575.1 of Agapanthus africanus. Lineage (NCBI taxonomy): Eukaryota > Viridiplantae > Streptophyta > Magnoliopsida > Asparagales > Amaryllidaceae > Agapanthus > Agapanthus africanus. The sequence goes on from JASDDO010000008.1 coordinate 217,348,381, forward strand.
GATTTTCGAAGGGTTACATCTACAATGCCTTAAGAAGGCTTCGTTCATTTCTGAACTCTTCCTCTCATGTGTGTTCTGTATACTAAGAACTGTAGTTTGATTTAGAACGTCAATGCTTTTAGATAACGTGCCTGAACCGATCAACACTTGATATAGGAAATGTTCAAAACATTATCCAACAATACAAAATTATATCCTTCTTTACTAATAAAGAGACTGATATGACTTTTGTACATCAGGTTCGGTATCTAATAACATTCGTTCAGAATCAATGTATTCTGGTAATACAGGGTGATAGTGACCAACAGACTTGGCTGCAACACTTGCACCATTTCTATCTCATGAAACTTATCACCCGTTCTCAGTTCTCTACCTATTTGTAGCCCATGTAAGAAATTACATATGTGGGATCCCGATCCGGTATCAAATACCCAGGACGTAAAGGATACTGAGAAACAGTTCTGTGTAATGAACACACCCGAAGAAGATGCATCAGCATGCACTTTCTTCGTTTGGGCGGCACGGGAATTCTGGTAATCCCCAATTTTCTGCTCTGTCTTATAACAATTATAAATTGAAGCGGGACCAATGTTCCCCAGCTCAGTATAACAAGCGGGTTCGGTCAATATATCCGTATTATTATCTTGATTAAGGCGTGATATAGTCGCTACCTGGAGAGAGAGAGAAGAAAACACTCAGCGTATGCTCTTGCAAGATTAGATTGGTTATCTAATATATCTAATCAGGATGTCTCCCACTGTTTTAATCAAATCTTCCTTCAAACCCTAAAAGGAAAGACTAGCCGGGATTAATTACACGCTACAAGTTCGCCAATCTTTCAGCCAGGCCAGTGTCGGTACTTTGAGGGAGGTCCCCCGTGCTTTCGCACGAACCTAATTAAAGTAAACCTCGTTTTCCCAGAGGCGTAACCACGTTAACACCTTTCTAGACACCTACTTGATCGGCTAATTGTAATGTGTAAAACTCTCCCAGGAGTAACTCTTACTCGCAGCGGGTATCGGGATCCAACTATCTCATAGAAGGTATGCAATCTCATTGCAAATTTCAACACTTGAAATTCCCAATAATATTTTGCCCCTAGCAGCTATATGACCTTAACATAGTCAACAAATCATAAGTGCTAGTCAAGTTCAACCCGTCATTTCCCGATTGAATTAAACCCACCCGCACGACCCTTAACATAGTCAACAAAGTGGCACGACTACCCTAATCCAATCGCATCATATGCTTATACAGATAAGCACTAATTAGCTACCGCACACTATGCCTTAACATAGTCAACAAACGTAGCACGAATACTAAGTAGTACTTATCTGAAATGACGGAGGGCTACGACAGGTTTTTAAGAAAACCCTTTGCGTAATGAACTTGATATCGTTGTAGAATCGAGTGATTTTTAAATGGAGTGTTTTTGAGGCCTTTCTAGTTTTGCTAAAGGGGTCACTCCCGGTGAAGGGATCGTCGGCCTTTTCCTCATCGAATAAGGTGCATGATATTTCACAAATATTACTATGCAAAGTAAAAACTATAGAAGCAATCAAAAGACAAACCGAGTTTGTAGTATCTGCTAGTTTCACTAAAGATGTCACTCCCGGTGAAGGGATCTCGGCTCTTTCCTTAACGAATAAGGTGCTGGATGTTTTACAAGAAACACCGCTATGCAAAGCAAGAACTAGAGCTGCCAGTTTTTAAACAAGTTTCTACAACATCTTAGGTTTCTTTTATTTCATTAATCTCATTAATGAAGTCCCATTTTAATATGATTCACAAGCATCAGATATGAAACGAAATCAACAATATATAATATATATCTCATATATATAATATAAACATTCGTCTCAGACAGTAATATGATCTCATCACAGAACATTGCAGCAGAAGAACATATATGAAATATTGGATATATTAGGACGTCCGTGTTTTCAATACGAGCCTGTATAAAACACGGATTCCACGGTCGCGATGAATAGCCAAACCCACATCCCTAGACCCCTACGAGAGCAGCAAGTAACACTACCAATTCTAGGGTTAGGAGACCCGGTCTCGACTCCTCGAGATGGTCTCCCACTGGACCCTAGAACCCGGTTACTTGTGCTCCCCGCCTTGGGTCTACCTAATGCGGAAAAGTAAATAATATACAATGGTGACATCATCCTCAGCCCGGAGGTGCCCCAATAAAAGAATATTACATACAAATGAATTTTATATGAATGAAAAAGAAAAACTCTCATCTCACATAAAACCCCCGGCTATTCAAACACGACGATCCAAAATAACATATCACAGCAGCACATAATATCTCATATCATCAACGTAAGTAAGTATGCATACACCAATTGTCGTCGATGTATAGCAACGAAAACCGGCAATACAACTACATACTACACTTACGGTCACAGAAAAGAAAGTGTAAAACTACAACAGTTGGAATCCGCAACCTTTTTAGACATCGCATGCCTAACCAAATGAATTCCTTAGACATCGCATTCTTAACAATTATAAACCCCGCATTTTAGTCTCATTATCGAAAACACTTTTCAAACTTTAGTAGACGGCCGCACCCCCAGATGCCGTCGACGAAATGCACTAAGACGGAACACCGCTGCCGCGAGCACCCGAACGGATGCTTTTGGCGACGGGGTTCTCCTACAGTCACTTGGTTAGGGCTTTGGGGCGTGGCTGTCTATTAAGTTTACCCGGCGAGTATCCGCGTACGCTACGTGATTGCGACGGACTTTTGATCACATCAAAATTCCGTAGCAACCGATCATTTGAGACTGAACTGCTAGATTTATAACATTCAAATTAGTTATCTCATAACTACCTGTGGATTCCAAATATTGTATCACATTCCAGATAAATAGACAATGTTAAACTTTCCGATCGAATAATCAAACACCCAAGATTTCCCCAATATATCTCAACACATGAAATCAGTTTAAAAACATCCATCACATGCCACAGTACTAATGGTCCAGCCGTAGAAGGGTCAAGCCAACGCCTCACATGTGGCACGCCGTACTGCCACAAACCATAAGGTTTAGAGGCAGTTCAAGACGGTCACATAATCGAGTTAAGGTTTTTTGTCTTCTAGAGGGTCCACTGTGTTACTTGCACGACTTAGAACGTTCTTAAACTCGAGAAAAAATCCAACTTTTGAAAAATTTTCCGACAGGGGAAAACTTGTGTTATTGATATCCGTTCGAACTTTTTAACAGTTTCTAAAATTATCCGGAAAAACTAAACAAAGTTAAATTATCCGATCGAATCAACAAGTCCCCAATACAACCCTAGAAAACTCAACAATTGCGTGGAATTAAAAAGTTCCCAGAAAAAAATAACAAGAAAGGACCTAAGAATAATTACATGAAATTCCAGGGACTAAGTCACAATTTTGGCCGCGGAACCGCCGCCAAACCCATGGTTTGGCCTCGGTTCCGCGGTCAAATAATTGACTTAGTGGACCGTACTTCACAGTAATTCTTAGTTTTTCCTGCTAGTTTTTCTGAGCATTTTTAATTCATAAAAAATCACAGTTTTGAAAAATGTACAGAGAAGGGTAAACATCGAGGTTTTTGGGCTCGATCAGACTTTAAACTTCGTCTAGACTTTGCCTAAAGCTCTGGCTTGGCTCTGATACCACTGTAGGGTTGCTAGGCACGCGCATAAGGTATCAACCATGCCCGATTAAAATTTTAGCCGTGCCGAACAACCCGAAGCCGGATCTTTAAACTAGGGTTTAGGCGAAAACAAGCATGTTAAACTCTTTAGCACTATGTGAGAGGGATTACAACCTTTGTAGATCCGGTCCTTCACTGCTTAAGCTCCGTGTTGAGTTCCCTTCACTGCGATCATCATGTTCCGGACTCTCAAGAGGTTCCACGAAGAGAAAGATGCAGTCTTGCTTCCAATCTTCGATAACATAGATGATCTACCTTGAAGTTTCGTTAACACAAGCTATCACTCATGAAATGATGTGAACACCCTCATCTAAATGGAAAGGATAGATGAGGATGATGAAATAGTATTTTTTCTCTCATTTATAATCTTTTTCTCACTCACTTTCATCACAAAAGAAAAACTAGAAAGCTTTTTCAAGAAGGAACTCAAGGAAGAAGAAGCATGAATCCTTTTGTGATGAATAATGAATTGTTGTCTTGGTTACAAATCTAACCAAGGGTTAAGTATGAAGGAGTTAACCTTTGTAGAGAATTAACTAGAGTTAATGGTTTGGATTGGGTTAACATAATATCTTCACAAAATATCAAGCAAAGCACAAAGTCAAATCTTCATGAAGCTTCATGGAAGCTTCATGCAAAAGCTAACCCTAATCCAAACCCTAACCTAGTTTAAACCCTAAACCATTGTTAAATTTGTAACCCTAACATGTTACAATATTATATATCACATATACAATATATTTTGTAACAATAGAAAATAATACAATTAACATATATCGCATATATATCAATGTATTATCCCGTGAGAAAATGAATCTTTTAGTGAGCTAATATTAGTTAATGTAATTTAATATATTATATATATTATTATACATAAAATTATCGAATCAACACTTGATCCGACAATCCGGCTATATCGCATATAACCGACTAATACGATGACCCGGCTATATCACATATACCCGGCCGATATCTCATATCGCGAGAATCCAATACGGTATCATATATCGCATTATCCTCGGTCCCGCATATATCACATATGTGCTCCTATTCCGTTTTGCCTGAGCTAAGAAACCTCTGTGTTTGACTCTAAAGAATCATCAATACGCCGGCAGTAGGTGATGATCATATCAAACACCCACAAGCTGCAAGCGGTCAGCTAAACTTAAAAGCCACCCAGGTATTGAGCTCTCAGAAGATTAACAAGCAAGCATGTACATTCTCCTGTGAATCCTAACAGTAACACTCCCGTACAGTCCGGTCTCGTCGTCTGATATGTCGCATATGTTAGTGTATATGCCCTAGAGGCCATTATTATATCATACTAGTTTGTATATTACTTAATGGAAACTTGGGATATTCACCTTGTATATACAATCTTGCTCAAAATAGTAGTATGCTACTTGGTTTGTTTCTACTTCAATGTGTACATGTGTTTATTTTAGTATATCACCTATACACATTAGTGGAGCCCTTAGGATCTTTGCTTCATTACCAGCGTTGTGATGGCAGTCACACTATAAGCACATCCTTATGCAGGCCCCTAGTCGCAGGACTATCGAGACAGGGCATTGATACTCCGGAGTAGACTAGCGCATGCGCTTCTCATCCCAGAGTGGGAGATGGTCTGTCTCGCAGCCATCAGTACGTCGTACTGGAGATAGTATGCGGGTGTTCGTTGGGTTACGAGTATACTGGACAGGACTCGTCGAGAGCTGACCGGTTGGTATTATACCTATCGTCAGTTATCAGTTCCCAGGTGACATGAGTACAGCTTAGTCCGCTGACTTGATACTGTCACTTCGCCTCGAGTGTGTTCCCACTGTACTTTGATTACTACCCTACTACGGCTCAACGGAGTCGTGCAAACAGGTGGTAGTTGGGTACAGTCCCGAAGCACTTGGAGGCAGTGACGGTTAGACAGGATTCGTTTCTCCCGGTATTGGGGGTTGATATCGCGCTGTGTCTAGGAGAGCCATTACACGAGTAGTCCCTGGCCAGGGCAATCGAGATATACTGGTAGGTTTCCAGTGTTATCTCAGGGTGTTTTGGGCTTCACTCCGACATGACTTGTACCGCTATTGGGGGACTGACGTTTACCGTCCCCTAGGCCTGCCATGCGATGTATCATACGAACAGACCGGACTGTACGGAGAATGTCACATTCAGGCTCAGTAGGAGTTCAGATGGGTTTCACCTCGTCAGTCTTCTTGTCGGCATCTACCTGGGGATCGTTACGCACAGCTAGTGCCGCTTGCGGTCTGTGATTAAACCCACTGCCAGCGTAGTCTCGAGTCTTTAGAGTCCCACACAGAAAGCTATTCGCCTTTAGGAAAAAGAGTAGAGGTCGCATGGTTTTGCGACAGGTCGCATGGTTTTGCGACAGGGTTCAGTCACATCCGTGCACTTGTGCACGTTTAGTGTCGGGACAGTTAACACTAGCGGGCTTTGGTTTAAGCCAGATCCTAGTGCACGTTTTGGGATTGGATTTATCCAGTTTGTATTCGTGTTCCTCGGAACGCGGATACAGGTGTGTATGCACAGTTGACGGAGTGACAGAGGCAGAGGATTCTCATTAGGGTTGTTGACCGTTGACTGTTGACTATTGACTTTTTGCTCAACCCTAATGAGAATATGATATATATATATATATTTAGCAATAATATTAATTAAGTATTATAGTGACATGGTTGTTGAGGGGTTGACTATGTTGACTTGTTGACTTTGTTGACCGGTTGACTATGTTGGACTAGTTGACCATCATCATCACAATGGTTGTCATTTTCATGCAAAGACTTTTGCTTGCTTGTTGTGGTTGCAAAATGAGTGCATGAAAATGATATTGCCTTTGTCATGATATGAACCATCACATAATAATACTTGATTAACATTATGGCTCATGATGCTTTTGGATTATGAGAGGGTGAAAGAGAAAAGAGAGGCTCATTCTTTCATTGTCTTTCTCTCTCTTGGTTTTGAGCTCTCTCTTCCTCTTGCTCTCACCCTCTTCCTCTTGCTCTCTCTCTCTCTTGTCTATGGTTCACTTGTCTCATGTGTTGAGAAGCAAGAACCATAGAGAAAATCCCATCACACTCTCATCTACTCACTCTAGTTCACAAGGTTTAGCAAACCTAGTGAACTGGTTTATTCAAAGTTCGGAGAAGAAGCCAAAGGTAGAAGCTTTCGGGTGGATCGATCTTCGGCGCAAGGAGACGACGGGGTGAAGCCAATCCGTACACCATCAAGAGATGAAGATGAAGGAGTTCAAGAAAGAAAGGTATTGTTAGTTATATGTATGCCCTAGAGGCCATTACTGTACATACGATGTATATTGTAGTGGATGCTAGGACATATATAGGGAGGGACTTTCTTGCTCGACATGATAGTATGCTATCTGGTTGTACTTTATCTTAACATGTACTCAGATTTTCTCTATGTTACATGTTGATAAAGCCCTTAGGATATGTACTCGACTACTGGGACTATGATGAGATCATACTAGTGGGGCCACGGTAGTCGAGGAGTACATCCTATAACTGTTCCTAGTCGAGGGTGTATCGAGACAGGGCATCGATACACCAGAGTAGACTAGCGTATACGCATCTTGACCCAAATGATGGGCGATGGATGATCCCATATCCATTGGTGTTTGACATCAAGGATGGTGTACGGGTGCTCAGTGGAGACTGGGTACACTGGACGGACTCGCCGAGAACTCCCAGATGGTATTATACCTCACGTCAGATGGCAGTTCTCCGGTGACACTGGTACAGAGTAGTCTGTTGACCCGAGATCGTCATAGAGTCTTGTGTGATTCCCACTGTGCTTTGATTTCCATCATACCACGTCCAAGAGGGCGTGCAAAAAGGTGGCTTTTAGGTACAGTCCCGAATCACATGGAGGCAATGAGCGATAGGAGGGGATTCGTCTCTCCCGATATAGGGAGTTGATGTTGTGCTGTGTTCGATTGGCTATAACCGGAAATCCCTGGCCAGGGTTGCTGAGATTTACTGGTCAGTGTTATCAGTAGTTTCTCGAACTGTTATAGACCTCATATCAACACGACTTATCAAGCTACTGGGGTCTGACGTTTACCATCTCTAGGCGAGATATGCGACATATCAGATGACGAGATCGGACTGTACGGGAGTGTTACTGATTGGATTCACAGGAGAATGTATAGGCTTGCTTGTTGATCTTCTGAGCGCTCAATACCTGGGTGGCTGTTACATTTAGCTGACCGCTTGCAGCTTGTGGGTGTTTGATATGATCATCACCTACTACCGGCGTATTGACGATTCTTTAGAGTCCTACACAGAGGTTTCTTGGCTCAGGCAAAACGGAGTAGGGGCACGTATGTGATATGTGCGGGACCGAGGATAATGCGATATGAGATACCGTATTTTATTCTCGCGATATATGATATCAGCCGGGTCATCGGATCAAGTGTTGATTCGATGAATCGGTACGGATAAATATTAGTTGGTTATATGCGATATAACCGGATTATCGGATCAAGTGTTGATTCGATAATTTATTGTATAATAATATATATGATATATTAAAATTACATTAACTAATATTTGCTCACTAAAAGATTCTTTTTCTCACTCGGGTAATACATTGATATATATGCGATATATGTTAATTGTATTATTTTATTTTGTTACGATAAATATTATATATGTGATATATAATATTGTAACATGATATGATAACTAATGCAAAATGTTTAGTGGAGTTTAAACATGATTAGGGTTTGGATTAGGGTTAAGACTTCTAGTTGATTCTAGAAGGTTTCTTTTTGTCATGATAAAGATATTTTGTTATGACTCATACTTAACCCAACCCAAACCCTAGCCCTTGGTTAATTCTCTACAATGGTTTAGTCAACCATGGTTGCATTATTCATCATATTATTCTTTTCATTATTCATCACAAAAGGAATTCTATCATCATTCTTCTTCTTCCTTGAGTTCTTCATGCAAAGCTTTCTTGTTTTGATATTTGTGATGAAAATATGTGAGAAAAAGATAAATAAAGAGAGCAAAAATCCTACTTCATCATCCTCATCTTGCCTTGCCCTTTAGATGAGAGTGTTCACTCAATTTTATTGAGTGTTAGCTTGTGTTAATGAAACTTCAAGGTAGATCATCTTTATATCGAAGATCGGAAGCAAGACTGCATCTTTCTCTTCGTGGAACCTCTCGAGAGTCCGGAACCCGATGATCGCAGCGAAGGGACCACAACACGGAGCTTATGAAGTGAAGGACCGGATCTACAAAGGTTGTAATCCCTCTCACTTAGTGTTAAAGTGTTTAGCATGTTAGTTTTCGCCTAATCTCTAGTTTAAAGATCTGTATTCGGGTTGTTCGGCACGGCTAATTTTTTAATCGGGCATGGTTGATGCCTCGTAGACCCTTGTGCACGTGCCTAGCAACCCTGCAAGTATAACCCCCTAACCGAGTAGTTAACAACTCCTAGTTAGGATGTTAGTTAGATGTTTAACAAAGATCCGGTTTTGAGTCCATGTTACCGCCTCTAGAAAATTGTTTTTCACCAAATTCCGCATCCCCGAAAGTACCGGGAGAGGTAGCATGGACTTACAGTGGTATCAGAGCCTAGTTAAACACTACCTAACATGTTAGCATAGTAACTAGAAATTCGATCGGAGAAAAGTCACGATATACACCCGGATTTCAAACATTCTGTCGATTTTCAAAGTGCTGCAAAAATTATTTGAGATATACCAAAAATTGAATCAGGGTTTTTAGAAGAAACTGCGAAAATTCGACCCACTGAATCGATCAACGCGCCGCGTTTCCACGGTGGGAGAAAGCTCCCGCCGCGGAACCGCGGCCGAGTTGACTCGGTCGTGGGGTTTTATTTTTGCAGTTTGTTCATAAGGGTATTTTGGGATTTTTGGAATATGTATTTTCTGCCCAGATTTTCCAGAACGAAAATTTTGTGTTTGGGGCCTGAAAATCCGTATTTTTGATCGAACTTCTAAAAGACTTAAGCTGACGGGTTTTTCTGTGATGTGATATTTGTATTGAACGTCTGCTAATCGCTATATGTCGATTAGTGAGGGTTATATAAATCTGTGATCTGTAATGTTATTGGAATGTCTATATGAATTCATTGGATTGTCGCGGGTGAATAGCCGGGGGTTATGAGACAAGAGTTTTCTTTTCTTTCAATTCATGTAAATTTGTAAATTGATGTAATAATTATTTGTATGGCCGCACAACTGGGTCGGGGTTGTAGCCGTCATTGTATAATTTCTTTTTACTGTTTTTGCTCCTAGGATAGACCCTTGGAGGGGGTGCACAAACTACCGAGTATGCAGAAGTGCCGAGTGGCCTACTCACGGGGTTGAGGGAGGTTGCTTCGCTTCAGGTACTTGGCGGGTAGTTTGCCGCACCCATAGGGGTCTTGGGTGGGGTTTTGGCTATTCACCGCGACCGTGTAATCTGCTTTTCGTTACAGGCTCGTACGAATTGCGGGTTCCTAGTATATCCAATGTGTTCATCTGTGATCTGAAATGGCTATCATTGCAATATATCTATATATGATATTATTTAGGCGTTGCTTATGTTTTACAGCCGCGCTAGCCCAGCCCCCGCTCTGTCGTTAGTTAAGTAACCTAATGGGTAATGACGGGGCCCCGTAGCGAATGCGAATGGCATAAGCGTACGTCATATTTTGGTTGTTTTCTGCAATGGTAGGATTAAATGATGGGACGCATTAAAAGAACTAATGCAAGAATAACACGCATTAAAAGAACTAATGCAAGAAAATAAACCAAGTTAAAGTCGTTGGAACACTTTCAAAAACCACTCGGTTCTTTTCAAAACTAACTTTTAAATGCGGAGCTTGAGCCACTCCTTTTAAATGCTATTTCGTTTCTTCGATTATATCAAGTTCACTACGTTCAAGGTTTCGCCAAAACCATTCGTAGCCCTCCGTCGTTTCGTATGAATATTCAATAGTATTCAAGCTATGTTTGTTGACCTTCGTCAAGGCATAGTGATTGGTAGCTGTTGGGTGTTCATATATAGCATAGATAAATGCGTTGGTTTGGGACAGTCGTATTACCTTGTTGACCTTCGTCAAGGGTATATACGGGTGGGTTCAAATTAACCTGGATAATGACGGGTAGAACTTGACATGTGACTTATGATTTGTTGACCTTCGTCAAGATCATAAGAGCATGGGGCAAAAATCCACATCGGGAGTTTCAAAAGAACTGAAACTTGCTAGCACTGCATACCATTTGGAGTGTGATGATTCTGGTAGGATTCCTTCAGTTTTTTCACGCAATGATATTTGGATCCCGATCCTACTGTGAGTATATGCTACTCCTCGGGAAATTTCTCACTTAACGATCAATGCTATAAACCAAGTAGGTGTCTAGAAAGGTGTTAGCGGGGCTACGCCCCCAGGGAAAAGAGGTTCTTAAATTAAGGAACTTCGCGAAAGCGTTGGAAAACCTCCCTCGAAGTACCGACACCCGCCTGGCTGAACGGTTAAGCAAGAATTGTACGGAGATTGATCCTGACTAATTCTTCCTTTTTGGTTTGAGGAGGGATTCGAGAGACAGTGGGAGCCATCCTGTATAGACAAATTAAAAACCAATCTAAACTTGCAAGAGCATCATGCTGAGTGTATTCTTCTCTCTCTCTTAATTGCAGCGACCCTGTGACCACACCTAGGTTACATCAGAGCCAAGCTAGAACTTTAGGCGATGCGTTGACGGAGATTGAAGTCCGATCGAACCCAAAATCCCATTTCCAAAATGCTCTCTGGACTTTTTTCAAAAACTGGGTTTTTTCCAGATTAAAAATTGCTAAAAAATTCAGCAGGGTCTTAGATGAATTACTGTGAAATTCGAGGGGCTAACTCATCTAAAGCGCGGCGGAACCGCGGCATAAGCATGCCTTATGCGGCGGTTCCGCGGCCATATGATGACGTCAGCCCTCCATATTTGCACAGTAATTCCTCTTTCACAGTGCTGAGTTTTATGGGAATTTTTAATATTTATTCAAGAGTTGAATTTTCTGGGGTTGTTTTGGGGATTCGATGATTCGATCGGATTATCAGATTTTGTCTATGTGTTTTCCGGATAATTTTTAGAAACTGTTAAAAAGTTCGAACGGATATCAATAACTCACTTTTTCCCCTGTCAGAAAATTTTTCAAAAGTTGGATTTTTCCTCGTGTTTAAGAACGTTCTAAGTCGTGCAAGTAACGCGGTGGACCCTCTAGAAGACAACAAACCTTAACTCGATAATGTGACCGTCTTGAACTGCCTTTTGAACCTTAGGGTTTGGGGCAGTACGGCGTGCCACATGTGAGGCGTTGGCTTGACCCTTCTACGGCTGGACCATTGGTACTGTGGCATGTGATGGATGTTTTCTTAAACTGATTTCAAGTGTTGAGATATATTGGGGAAATCTTGGGTGTTTGATGATTCGATCGAAAGTTTAACTTTGTCTATTTATCTGGAATGTGATACAATATTTGGAATCCACAGGTAGTTATGAGATAACTAATTTGAATATTATAAACATAGCAGTTTAGTCTCAGATGATCGGTTGCCACGGAATTTTGGGTGTGATCAAAAGTCCGTCGCAATCACGTAGCGTACGCGGATACTCACCGGGAAAACTTAATAGACAGCTACACCTCTTAGCCCCGACCAAGTGACTGTAGGAGAACCTCGTCTCCGAAAGCATCCGTTCGGGTGCTCGCGGTAGCGGTGTTCCGCCTTAGTACTCTTCCTCGACGGTATCAGGGGTGCAGCCACCTACTAAAGTTTGCGACGAGCATTCGATCAGGATGTCGGGAATCTTGTTGAATTGCCCGACTTGATATTGAAAAGTGTTTTCGATAATGAGACTAAAATGCGGGGGTTTATAATTGTTAGGCATGCGATGTCTAAGGAATTCATTTGGTTAGGCATGTGATGTCTAAAGAGGTTGCGGATTCCAACTGTTGTAGTTTTACACTTTCTTTTCTGTGACCGTAAGCGTAGTATGTGGTGTATCGCCGGCTTCGTTGCTATACATCAACGACAATCGGGATACGCATGCTTGCTTACGTTGATGATATGAGATGTTATGTGTTGCTGTGATATGTTATATTGGATCGTCGCGTTTTGAATAGCCGGGGGGTTTTATGTGAGATGAGAGTTTTTTCTTTTCATTCATGTAAAATTTCATTTGTATGTAATATTCTTTTATTGGGGCACTTCCAGGTTGCGGAAGATGTCAGCGTTGTATATTATTTACTTTTCCGCATTAGGTAGACCCAAGGCGGGGAGCATAAGTAACCAGGTTCTAGGGTCCAGTAGGAGACCATCTCGAGGAGTCGAGACCGGGTCTTCTAACCCTAGAATTGGCGGTGTTGCTTGCCGCTCTCGTAGGGGTCTAGGGATGTGGGTTTGGCTATTCATCGCGACCGTGGAATCCGTGTTTTATACAGGCTCGTATTGAAAACACGGACGTTCTAGTATATCCAATATTTCATATATGTTCTTCTGCTGCAATATTCTGTGATGAGATCATATTACTGCCTGAGACGAATGTTTATATTATATATATGAGATATATGTTATATTGCAGATTTCGTTTCAAAAGAGATGCTTGTGAAGCATAATAAAATGGGACTTCATTAATGAGATTAATGAAATAAAAGAAACCTAAGATGTTGTAGAAACTTGTTTAAAAACTGGTAGCTCTAGTTCTTGCTTTGCATAGCGGTGTTCCTTGTAGAACATCAGCACCTTATTCGATAAGGAAAGGACCGAGATCCCTTCACCGGGAGTGACTCCTTTAGCAATAACTGGCAGATGCTACAAACTCGGTTTGTCTTTTGATTGTTTCTATAGTTCTTGCTTTGCATAATGGTATTTGTGAAATATCCTGCACCTTATTCGATGAGGAAAGGGCCGACGATCCCTTCACCGGGAGTGACCCCTTTAGCAAAACTAGAAAAGCCTCAAAAACACTCCATTAAAAATCACTCGATTCTACGACGATATCAAGTTCATTACGCAAAGGGTTTTCTTAAAAACCCATCGTAGCCCTCCGTCATTTCAGATAAGTACTACTTAGTATTCGTGCTGCGGTAGTTTGGCATTCGTCAAGGCGTAGTGTACGGTAGCTAACTAGTGCTTATCTGCTAGCATACGATGCGATTGGATTAGGGTATTCGTACGGCGTTGTTTGGCATTCGTCAAGGTCGTGCGGGTGGGTTTAATTCAATCAAGAAATGTACGAGTCGAACTTGGCTAGCGGACTATGGGTTGTTTGGCATTCGTCAAGGTCATAGGACGCTAGGGGAAAAATATTTTTGGGAATTTCAAGTGTTGAAATTTGCAATGAGATTGCATACCTTCTATGAGATAGTTGGATCTCGATACCCGCTGCGAGTAAGAGTTACTCCTGGGAGAGTGTTACACATTACAATTAGTTGATCAAGTAGGTGTCTAGAAAAGTGTCAACGGGGTTACGCCTTTGGGAAAACGAGGTTTACTTTAATTAGGTTCTTGCGAAAGCACGGGGGACCTCCCTCAAAGAACCGACACTGGCCTGGCTGAAAGATTGGCGAACTTGTAGCGTGTAATTAATCCCGGCTAGTCTTTCTTTAGGATTTGACGGAAGATTTGACTAAAACAGTGGGAGACATCCTGATTAGATATATTAGATAACCAATCTAATCTTGCAAGAGCATACGCTGAGTGTTTTCTTCTCTCTCTCTCCAGATAGCGACCATATCACGCCTTAATCAAGATAATAAAATGGATATATTGACCGAACCCCGCTTGTTATACTGAGCTGGGAAACGTTGGTCCCGCTCCAACTTATAATTGTTATAGGACAGAGCAGGAAATTGGGGATTACCAGAATTCCCGTGCCGCCCAAACGAAGAAAGTGCATGTTGATGCATCATCTTCGGGTGTGTTCATTACACAGAACTGTTTCTCAGTATCCTTTACGTCCTGGGTATGTGATACCGGATCAGAATCCCGCATATGTAATCTGTTACATGGGCTACAGATAGGTAGAGAACTGAGAACGGGTGATAAGTTTCATGAGACAGAAAACGGTGCAAGTGTTGCAGCCAAGTCTGTTGGTCACTATCACCCTGTATTACCAGAATACATTGATTCTGAACAAATGTTATTAGATACCGAACCTGATATACAAAATCATATCAGTCTCTTTATTAGTAAAGAAAGGAAAAAAATTTTGTATTGTTGGATAATGTTTTGAACATTTCCTATATCAAGAGTTGATCGGTTCAGGCACGTTATCTAAAAGCATTGACATTCTAAATCAAACCACAGTTCTTAACGTACAGAACACACACAAGAGGAAGAGTTCAGAAATGAACGAATCCTTCTTGAGGCATTGTAGACTAGGTCATATCAATGCGACCCGACTGGCTGAAGTTACATTTAGATGCATATTTAAATTAGTTTGAATTTACATCTTGTGAAACTTGCCGGTCATGTCACAGAGATAAGATGATTACAGCTCTGTTTATTAGAAACAGAGAAAGAGTTAGTGAACTCTTGGGATTGATACATGCTGATGTATGAAGGTCCCTGTCTACACATGCCAAGACTGGTTCTTTGTACTTCATTACATTCTCTGATAATCTCTCAAGATTCAGACATATGTTCCTGCTGAAACACAAGTCTGAACCTTTTGAGATATTCACAGAATATAAGTTAGAAGTAGAGAACCAAAATACGGGTATAAGTATTATGTCCTTTGATGAGATCAAGGAGGAGAATACTTGAGCACGGAATTCCTGGACTATTCTAAAGGAGAATGAGATTCTCTCTCAGCATTACTCCTCCGTATACACCATAGCACGTCGGTGTATCGGGGCAGAGCAATAGCACCCTATGTGATATGGTGTGCTCTATGATGAGTACTACTGAGTTTCCTATTTCCTTTAAGGAGTTATGCACTTGTGAAGTTGCATACCTATTGAATAGGATTCAAATCAAATCAGTTGCCTACCACTTCATATGTGATATGGAAAGGGAAGAGCCCATATCTTAAGTTAGTTAAGATTTAGGGTTGTCCGGCCTATGTCTAAAAAGCAAAATCCGGACAAGCTCGAGGCAAGGTCTGTTATGTAGAACTGGAAATGTTCAAGCTATACAAACTGCAGCTGATGATTTGGTAGAACCAAAGGATTCAATAGTTTCCAACGAACCTCAGCCTCTCCACCGATCTAGTAGGGTTCCTCACCCACCTGAGAGACACTTCGGTTTCTCTATGATAGTGGGAGCGAGGATTGCATCATGAGAAGATGACCCAACTAGTTTTGAGCTGGCCATCAGGAGTGGGACTCTGTAAGAATGGCTGGATGCTTATCGATCTGAGATGGAATCCTTATACACCAACAAAGTATGGACTTTGGTTGCTTTATCTGAAGGGTTAAATCCCCATCAGGAGCGAGTATATCTTGAGAAGATTACTTGGTGTACATGGAAAAGTTGAGACTTTCAAATCTATGCTTAGGTCCATCCAGATCCTACTTGCCACGGCTACATACCATGAATACGATATCTGGTGGTTGGGTGTCATAACTGCTTTTCTAAATGATGTTTTAGAAAAGAGCGTCTATAAGTACACAGCCAGAGGGCTTCGTAGACAGTGGGAGCAGCGGAAACGTGTGCAAGAGATTTTATGTGATAAAACAGGCATCGCGGAGTTGGAACATCTGTTTTGATGTGGCAGTCAAAGAGTTTGACTTCATCAAAATGGTAGATGAACCTTATATATACAAAAAAGGTAGTAGAGTGTAAAGTTTAAAAATAATTAATTAAATAATTAAATGAATAAAATTGTTTAAGTGAATTTTATGATTTTCGGTAAAGTAAAATATATTTTTCGTAAAACTAAACCGTGATTGTTTTTCATTATAATTTCAAAAATACCTATTTTAATTATGTAATTACTAGTAAATGGTGTTTATTTAGCCACTTATAAATTTTTAGTTTAATTAAATATTTTTCCTAAATTAATTATTTTAAATATTAACATAAGCTTTATTTTTACACTAAATTAGTGTAAATTACAAATTTGAATGGTTTTAATTTGTAAAATGAACCATGGCATATTAGAAATTAGTGTGTATCATGAAAAATTTATTTGCAAATTTTTCCTATTTTCTAGAGCTTTCTTGAGTTTCTATAGTAAACAAATAAATAAATAATTAAATAAAGCATGAAAAGACTTTATGTGATGTTTTCTCCTCTTGAAAGTTCTACACACTTTCACAATCATTTCTTTCTCTCCCTCACTCCCTCAAGGCCGGCCACAACCCCCCATGGCTGCCCCTCCCCATTTCCCACTCTTTTTTTGTTCAAAATTCATCAAAATACTTCAAAAATTCAATTAAAATTCCACAAAATCCTAATTTCTTCATACCCATTATTCTCTACCCTTCTTTATATGGATTTTGGAGTGGGAAAGCATGTATTTTGGAGGCTCATTTCTTGTTTGGATTCATATTTTGGGAGGTATAATTCTTTCTTTTGATTTATTGTTTTAGATGTTCATTTAGCTTAATTAGATTTAATGAATTAATTCTATGTTTTTTTTAAAAATGTAAGTTAGGGTTGTAAATTGAAGTTAGGGTTTTTAATAATTAATTAGGGTTATAATAGTTAGTTTAACACTTTTAGAATTGGAAAATATGGCATGGTTGTTAAATTGTAAAATTTTCATTTAAAATTGTTTTAAATAAGGAAATTAGCTAACTAGATTTTTCTAAAATGTGTTTGTGGGTAATATAAAATTCCAATCTAAGTTGCTATCATTAGATGGTAGTTTTAATAAGGATATTAGCACATTAATTGAATGAAAAACTTAGTTTGATCACTAGATTACTTTGATAATTGGAAAAATAGTAATAAAATGCTATTATTTGTAAACTAGATTTTAGGAATTTCTAAATAAATGTGATTAAAAATATAGTTTATGGTTTCATTGAATCATTATCATTATGAATTGTGGTTTAATACATTAATTCATGCAAATCATGTTTTGTGGTGGAATTGTGGTGTTTTGCTTGAAAAATGTTGAAAATTGTTAAATGTTGCAAACTAGAAATTTCAAATCAATATAAATTTGTGTAATAAAAATATAGTAACGGTTTGTATAGTCTAGTTATTCTATATAATGAGTTTTATAACTATTGGTTTCATTTAAATGTCAAGTTTTGATGAAAAACGGAAAATTGGCATTTTCGGGTTTTTCGAAAACGGACGATTTGATTGATTTTAGGGTTTTGATGGATTAAATCATGTTTTATATTATAAGTAACGAGTTTTCTAAACTACAAGCTGCTTGTTGATGTTTATCTCGATCCATCGGAGTTTGTACGCCGATATCGAGCGGTATTTGGTTCTTTTGCGTGGACGGGACATAGGTTTTAACCTATGCTTGTTCCTTGTATCGTTTGACTTTTGTATGTGATTCAGTTTACAATGCTATTTATATGTTTGCGTCTAGGTACCCCCCCCCCCACGTAGACTGCGGGCGATGAAGAGGAGGATGGCGACACTGTCTTCGGCAGACATGGACCAGGTGAGTAGATGTATATCTACGGGGGGAAGTCGGGTGGATGGCGTTTAGCACCCCCGCAACGTAGAATAGGAATAGTACTTATTGACATTAGGAAACCCGATGTGACCCTACATTCTTACTGAGCAGGACCCTAGTAATGACCCTAGGCGGGACTAGACTGATTTAGGAAAACCACACCTGAGGATGAATACTTTGGGAGAGGTTCGTAGGTTTCTGATAGAAACACACACGCACACACCAAAAACTTGACATGGAGTATACGTATATGTGTATATATATATAAAAAATAGGTATAGGTATATATATATATACAACACGTATATGGGCTTCACTGATGTGATATGATATCTGAGGCATGATGAAACAGTATAACTGGGCTTGATGCCGTGATTCTTGACTATACAGTCATATTAAAGTGTTAGCGGATCATTAGAGAATGAGATAATGAACATGAACATATAAATTATAAAGAGTGGTGGTGATATTGAGGTACATGGGACGCTAAAATAGTACCTGGGCTGTAGCTTGTGACTAGATGACGATAAGATATCAGTATGATTTAATCACCATATTACACATATGACATGATATTTCTGAGGATAAACTAATGATGCTTATCATGATGGCAATGATATATGATTTATGTATGCGATCACAGTTTAGCACCTTGATCATGAGATGTGTTGATGATGACATTATACGAATGAGGAGACACCTAGGAGATACTTGACCGTACCCCGATATTGGGATGCCGTACGATGGATTTTACCGTACGAGGCTTAGATTTGATGATTGATCCGCACTCTTGATTCGAGGAAGCCGTACTACGTACGTGACTCTATTGAGGCGGGATCGCCGACTATTAGAGATATTGATTCAGACCTTAGGTAGACTCTAGTTTCTTACTGACTAGTCTATTAGGTTTAGTTCCTTAGGATGTTCGATGGACACTAGTTTAGGTTCGACTCACATAGTGGTAGTTGTACTCGTATTTCGCAGAGGAATGGATAATGCACATCCGTATTTACATTCATACTGTAATCATCATGGTGCATGTTCTTACATATGTTGCTATAATCAGTATAAACCTTACCTGTTAGGACACCGGCACCATTACCGATGATGCGCATATTCCACGCACACTTATTTGCCGGCTCACACACATCGTCATCGGTAATTGCTATGTCACGTACACTTTAGATCATATTATCTTTTATTGATAGAATCAGTTAACCACTAAACCGATATAATATTGTGATTACTCTCTGATGTTAGTATAAGACATGATATTTATTACTTAGACATTCATGTATTCATATTTTCATGTTATCGCACAGTAGTATGGGCATATGCCGACACTTATCATATACTTACTCATGATTTTGAGATTTGGATTTCTATGAGATATCTGGATTTTTGAGGAAAACCACAAAAATATATAAAAACTTCTCTCTCTCTCCTCTTTTTAAAATAAGATGCGGTTTTCTCGTGATGTATGTGTCGTCCACCATGAGTATTTCATGTTTTCTGTTGGATTTCGAGACCCGATTCGAGGAGTGGATGAACCGTCTCGGGTACATGGTGGGCCCGGTATGGTACCCCGGGGCAAGAAGATCGAGTTGTAGACGATGAGCCTGGCAGGGGAAGACTACCTACCGGTGATGTCTGGCGCGGCGGATATCCGGAGGATACCGACCGTTGTCTTGGGATTTGATGATATGGGCCGATCCAGACTGACGGAGCCCGACATATTAAGACTTGAGGTTACATGTGTTGTGTCGATGCTTGACACGGATTTCCATGGATTTCATTGTTGAGATTTCAGATGCTTATACACACTTTACTATGATAACAGCTAAAGAGTTCTTATACGTATATATCTGGATTTCAGGATTTGTTACTTTACATTCATGGTGCATGCATTTCATTTCATATGACATAGTACCATATGAGGCACTGACACGACACGGAGTATTTGCACTTACACGTAGTATTACCCTGCTATTCTAGATGATTGAGATATAGTAGTGTATTATTATGACCTAGGATAGCGTCGTGCATTCGATTTCTTTTCGTAGATGTCTTCTACTCACGAGTTGGCAACTCACCCCCGTTGTGCCAAATTCTTTACAGGTTCGATGTACAGGTTTCCGTGGCAGCTTGTTGGCACATCTTTTCTTCAGGGTGATTTGCACGGTAAGTTGGTTCACTTGTATTCGAACCACCATTGTACTTTTATTCTTTCATTTGTATCTAGTAAGCTCCATCAACCATATTTGTATTACTTGGTAAGTTATTGGACCAGTCTTTTATTTCGACCTTAGAGTCGCGCATGTATTATTCTGATCTCTTAGTTTTGTTTTCTTTTTAGTTTTGAGCCTCGCCTATTGGCGTTGTATATTATCGTGCTTGTTGTGGTTGTTTCCGCCTGTTGGCGTTGATGCTAGCTCCCGTTTGGGGATGCTTTTTATTGATTATGTATATTATACTTGTTGTACCCGTTTGGGGCCAGTTTTTACAGAGGAGACTCTGCCGAAATTTTTGGTAAAATTTGCTGATGTTTTTATACTTATTTTCTTTTCTTTTCTTCTTTTTCTTCTTTTATGGTTTAGATTTCTGGGCTTCGGCTTACATAGGTCACGTGGCGCCTCTAGACGCTTCGTAATCTAAGTGCCGGTCACGTTCCGTACTTTCGGGTCGTGACAAAGTTGGTATCAGAGCGTTAGGTTTAACCCTGTATAAGTCTAGGTGACCCTTGGTTAATGGAGTAGGCGATTTAGGTAGAGTAACGTACCGTGGGTATGGTCCGCGGCATACTTACGATACGCTACTCTGCTTAAGGAGCCTTAGGATGTACATTTGTTTGCACCGTATTTCATTCGTTCCTTTGATCTATCTTCGTCGATGTCGGAGGGTGGTTCTGTTACCACGGGCGCACAGGCAGAGGGAGCTGTGGCCCGAATGCGATAACCATTAGAGTATTGGTTATTCTTGAGAATTGAAGCATTGCTTAGCGTGTGGACGAAGGGTATTCACATGCCGTCCGTATGAAGTTAAAGGGTTCGAACGATTATCAGAAAACCATTTTCCCAAGTTTAAGGTATTCGGAAGAACATGCAGGTATTTCGATGGACCCTCTAGAAGAATGAAACCCTAACTCGACATAATGACCACGAGAACGCCCTTGAACCTTAGGGTTTACGGAAGTTTCGCAGTGTCATTAGTGAGGCTTGGGTTTGCCCTTCTACAGCTGGATCATCGATGCTGGGGTATGTACCGGATATTTTTAAACTGTACTTGAGTGTTGAGCTCTCGGGGAATTATGGGATTTTGATGGATCGATCGAAAAGTTTAATGTAGTCCGGATATCAGGTGGAGGGATCGACTACATGGGAGACTCTAGATATGAGTATTGCCGTTGGTAGCGCAGTCAGCACAGCTACGAAGAGACGAGTTCGAAGCAACCGACATCAGAGGAAAGAGGCGGACATTGACGATCGTGCTTACGATTGTGATTTAGTGATTTGAATTTCATATTTTCTGTTATTGGATTTTGGCATTTTGAGGAATTCGTTTTACGATTGGTATTTCATGTGTGTACCTTCATTACATTCTAGTTGTGTTTCATATACCGGTTGTATTGATGTTGTTTATTACATACCCAGTGCACTTGATTTGGTTTTAATACCTTTTGTGATTTTGATTTGATTTCGTGCATATGGGTTACACATGATTTTGATATATGCTTCGACCTAGTTTTTATCCATTTTCGTACTGTGATTCGAGTCTGATATTCGATGTATGTTTTCATGCTCCATGTGCACCTGATTAGGATTCTTGCGCATACTTGGCGCACTTGATACGATTTTGTGCACACCAGATGCACTAAATCGGGGTTTTGTGCAGATTAGATGCACCTGATTTTGAGTCGTGCACGCCCGTTGCACTTGACAGATGTTTTTGGTGCACACCTGTTGCACTTGGTTTTTTTTGTGGGTATTCATGGTTTCTGCATTTGGTTTCGATTTTAGTGCGCACCGGACGCACATGACATTTTATTGATGTGATTGGGATTGATTTCAGTTTGAGCAGTATATTTTCATAATCATTATTATTTGATTTAGTAACCAGGAGGGACGTGTATGTTAAATAAAAGATATATATATAGCAATTTTCTTAAAAATTAAACGCCCGCTACTTATACCGTGACACGTGCATTGCACGGCGATTTTCAAGAAGGGGTTTTTGTATGCTTCTTTATTATGATGATTCGGCGATTTTACTAGGATGCGAACTATATATAAGTTATAGATTGATGTATATTATGATGATTTTCACATTGGGTTATGATATTTTATTATCGCCATAACTCCGATGATTGCGTCATGCTTGACGGAGTAGATTTTTGTTATATATTGATGATTTCGGAGCCCCGACGATTTGAGTGTTTTGCTAAATGTTTTAGTATTTGGAAGGGGAGTTTTAATTTAAATTCGGAGATCGAATTTCTTAAAGGGGGGAAGATTGTAACGTTTTAAAAATAATTAATTAAATAATTAAATGAATAAAATTGTTTAAGTGAATTTTATGATTTTCGATAAAGTAAAATGTATTTTTTTAAAACTAAACCGTGATTGTTTTTCATTATAATTTCAAAAATACCTATTTTAATTATGTAATTACTAGTAAATGGTGTTTATTTAGCCACTTATAAATTTTTAGTTTAATTAAATATTTTTCCTAAATTAATTATTTTAAATATTAACATAAGCTTTATTTTTACACTAAATTAGTGTAAATTACAAATTTGAATGGTTTTAATTCGTAAAAATGAACCATGGCATATTAGAAATTAGTGTGTATCATGCAAAATTTATTTGCAAATTTTTCCTATTTTCTAGAGCTTTCTTGAGTTGCTATAGTAAACAAATAAATAAATAATTAAATAAAGCATGAAAAGACTTTATGTGATGTTTTCTCCTCTTGAAAGTTCTACACACTTTCACAATCATTTCTTTCTCTCCCTCACTCCCTCAAGGCCGGCCACAACCCCCCATGGCTGCCCCTTCCCATTTCCCACTCTTTTTTTGTTCAAAATTCATCAAAATACTTCAAAAATTCAATTAAAATTCCACAAAATCCTAATTTCTTCATACCCTTTATTCTCTACCCTTCTTTATATGGATTTTGGAGTGGGAAAGCATGTATTTTGGAGGCTCATTTCTTGTTTGGATTTCATATTTTGGGAGGTATAATTTCTTTCTTTTGATTTATTGTTTTAGATGTTCATTTAAGCTTAATTAGATTTAATGAATTAATTCTATGTTTTTTTTTAAAATGCAAGTTAGGGTTGTAAATTGAAGTTAGGGTTTTTAATAATTAATTAGGGTTATAATAGTTAGTTTAACACTTTTAGAATTAGAAAATATGGCATGGTTGTTAAATTGTAAAATTTTCATTTAAAATTATTTTAAATAAGGAAATTAGCTAACTAGATTTTTCTAAAATGTGTTTGTGGGTAATATAAAATTCCAATCTAAGTTGCTATCATTAGATGGTAGTTTTAATAAGGATATTAGCACATTAATTGAATGAAAAACTTAGTTTGATCACTAGATTACTTTGATAATTGGAAAAATAGTAATAAAATGCTATTATTTGTAAACTAGATTTTAGGAATTTCTAAATAAATGTGATTAAAAATATAGTTTATGGTTTAATTGAATCATTATCATTATGAATTGTGGTTTAATACATTAATTCATGCAAATCATGTTTTGTGGTGGAATTGTGGTGTTTTGCTTGAAAAATGTTGAAAATTGTTAAATGTTGCAAACTAGAAATTTCAAATCAATATAAATTTGTGTAATAAAAATATAGTAACGGTTTGTATAGTCTAGTTATGCTATATAATGAGTTTTATAACTATTGGTTTCATTTAAATGTCAAGTTTTGATGAAAAACGGTAAATTGGCATTTTCGGGTTTTTCGAAAACGGACGATTTGATTGATTTTAGGGTTTTGATGGATTAAATCATGTTTTATATTATAAGTAACGAGTTTTCTAAACTACAAGCTTCTTGTTGATGTTTATCTCGATCCATCGGAGTTTGTACGCCGATATCGAGCGGTATTTGGTTCTTTTGCGTGGACGGGACATAGGTTTTAACCTATGCTTGTTCCTTGTATCGTTTGACTTTTGTATGTGATTTAGTTTACGATGCTATTTATATGTTTGCGTCTAGGTACCCCCCCACGTGGACTGCGGGCGATGAAGAGGAGGATGGCGACACTGTCTTCGGCAGACATGGACCAGGTGAGTAGATGTATATCTACGGGGGGAAGTCGGGTGGATGGCGTTTAGCACCCCCGCAACGTAGAATAGGAATAGTACTTATTGACATTAGGAAACCCGATGTGACCCTAGATTCTTACTGAGCAGGACCCTAGTAATGACCCTAGGCGGGACTAGACTGATTTAGGAAAACCATACCTGAGGATGAATACTTTGGGAGAGGTTCGTAGGTTTCTGATAGAAACACACACGCACACACCAAAAACTTGACATGGAGTATACGTATATGTGTATATATATATAAAAACTAGGTATAGGTATATATATATATACAACACGTATATGGGCTTCATTGATGTGATATGATATCTGAGGCATGATGAAACAGTATAACTGGGCTTGATGCCGTGATTCTTGACTATACAGTCGTATTAAAGTGTTAGCGGATCATTAGAGAATGAGATAATGAACATGAACATATAAATTATAAAGAGTGGTGGTGATATTGAGGTACATGGGACGCTAAAATAGTACCTGGGCTGTAGCTTGTGACTTGATGACGATAAGATATCGGTATGATTTAATCACAATATTACACATATGACATGATATTTCTGAGGATAAACTAATGATGCCTATCATGATGGCAATGATATATGATTTATGTATGCGATCACAGTTTAGCACCTTGATCATGAGATGTGTTGATGATGACATTATACGAATGAGGAGACACCTAGGAGATACTTGACCGTACCCCGATATTGGGATGCCGTACGATGGATTTTACCGTACGAGGCTTAGATTTGATGATTGATCCGCACTCTTGATTCGAAGAAGCCGTACTACGTACGTGACGCTATTGAGGCGGGATCGCCGACTATTAGAGATATTGATTCAGACCTTAGGTAGACTCTAGTTTCTTACTGACTAGTCTATTAGGTTTAGTTCCTTAGGATGTTCGATGGACACTAGTTTAGGTTCGACTCACATAGTGGTAGTTGTACTCGTATTTCGCAGAGGAATGGATAATGCACATCTGTATTTACATTCATACTGTAATCATCATGGTGCATGTTCTTACATATGTTGCTATAATCAGTATAAACCTTACCTGTTAGGACACCAGCACCATTACCGATGATGCGCATATTCCACGCACACTTATTTGCCGGCTCACACACATCGTCATCGATAATTGCTATGTCACGTACACTTTAGATCATATTATCTTTTATTGATAGAATCGGTTAACCACTAAACCGATATAATATTGTGATTACTCTCTGATGTTAGTATAAGACATGATATTTATTACTTAGACATTCATGTATTCATATTTTCATGTTATCGCACAGTAGTATGGGCATATGCCGACACTTATCATATACTTACTCATGATTTTGAGATTTGGATTTCTATGAGATTTCTGGATTTTTGAGGAAAACCGCAAAAATATATAAAAACTTCTCTCTCTCTCCTCTTCTCTTTTTAAAATAAGATGTGGTTTTCTCGTGATGTATGTGTTGTCGTCCACCATGAGTATTTCATGTTTTCTGTTGGATTTCGAGACCCGATTCGAGGAGTGGATGAACCGTCTCGGGTACATGGTGAGCCCGGTATGGTACCCCGGGGCAAGAAGATCGAGTTGTAGACGATGAGCCTGGCAGGGGAAGACTACCTACCGGTGATGTCTGGCGCGGCGGATATCCGGAGGATACCGACCGTTGTCATGGGATTTGATGATATGGGCCGATCCGGACTGACGGAGCCCGACATATTGAGACTTGAGGTTACATGTGTTGTGTCGATGCTTGACACGGATTTCCATGGATTTCATTGTTGAGATTTCAGATGCTTATACACACTTTACTATGATAACAGCTAAAGAGTTCTTATACATATATATCTGGATTTCAGGATTTGTTACTTTACATTCATGGTGCATGCATTTCATTTCATATGACATAGTACCATATGAGGCACTGACACGACACGGAGTATTTGCACTTGCACGTAGTATTACCCTGCTATTCTAGATGATTGAGATATAGTAGTGTATTATTATGACCTAGGATAGCGTCGTGCATTCGATTTCTTTTCGTAGATGTCTTCTACTCACGAGTTGGCAACTCACCCCCGTTGTGCCAAATTCTTTACAGGTTTGATGTACAGGTTTCCGTGGCAGCTTGTTGGCACATCTTTTCTTCAGGGTGATTTTCACGGTAGGTTGGCTCACTTGTATTCGAACCACCATTGTACTTTTATTCTTTCATTTGTATCTAGTAAGCTCCATCAACCATATTTGTATTACTTGGTAAGTTATTGGACCAGTCTTTTATTTCGACCTTAGAGTCGCGCATGTATTATTCTGATCTCTTAGTTTTGTTTTCTTTTTAGTTTTGAGCCTCGCCTATTGGCGTTGTATATTATCGTGCTTGTTGTGGTTGTTTCCGCCTGTTGGCGTTGATGCTAGCTCCCGTTTGGGGATGCTTTTTATTGATTATGTATATTATACTTGCTGTACCCGTTTGGGGCCAGTTTTTACAGAGGAGACTCTGCCGAAATTTTTGGTAAAATTTGCTGATGTTTTTATACTTGTTTTCTTTTCTTTTCTTCTTTTTCTTCTTTTATGGTTTAGATTTCTGGGCTTCGGCTTACTTAGGTCACGTGGCGCCTCTAGACGCTTCGTAATCTAAGTGCCGGTCACGTTCCGTACTTTCGGGTCGTGACAAAGTTGGTATCAGGGCGCTAGGTTTAACCCTGTATAAGTCTAGGTGACCCTTGGTTGATGGAGTAGGCGATTTAGGTAGAGTAACGTACCGTGGGTATGGTCCGCGGCATACTTACGATACGCTACTCTGCTTAAGGAGCCTTATGATGTACATTTGTTTACACCGTATTTCATTCGTTCCTTTGATCTATCTTCGTCGATGTCGGAGGGTGGTTCTGTTACCACGGGCGCACAGGCAGAGGGAGCTGCGGCCCGAATGCGATAACCATTAGAGTATTGGTTATTCTTGAGGATTAAAGCATTGCTTAGCGTGTGGACGAAGGGTATTCACATGCCGTCCGGATGAAGTTAAAGGGTTCGAACGATTATCAGAAAACCATTTTCCCAAGTTTAAGGTATTCGGAAGAACATGCAGGTATTTCGATGGACCCTCTAGAAGAATGAAACCCTAACTCGACATAATGTCCACGAGAACGCCCTTGAACCTTAGGGTTTACGGCAGTTTCGCAGTGTCATTAGTGAGGCTTGGGTTTGCCCTTCTACAGCTGGATCATCGATGCTGGGGTATGTACCGGATATTTTTAAACTGTACTTGAGTGTTGAGCTCTCGGGGAATTATGGGATTTTGATGGGTCGATCGAAAAGTTTAATGTAGTCCGGATATCAGGTGGAGGGATCGACTACGTGGGAGACTCTAGATATGAGTATTGCCGTTGGTAGCGCAGTCAGTACAGCTACGAAGAGACGAGTTCGAAGCAACCGACATCAGAGGAAAGAGGCGGACATTGACGATCGTGCTTACGATTGTGATTTAGTGATTTGAATTTCATATTTTCTGTTATTGGATTTTGGCATTTTGAGGAATTCGTTTTACGATTGGTATTTCATGTGTGTACCTTCATTACATTCTAGTTGTGTTTCATATACCGGTTGTATTGATGTTGTTTAGTACGTACCCAGTGCACTTGATTTGGTTTTAATACCTTTTGTGATTTTGATTTGATTTCGTGCATATGGGTTACACATGATTTTGATATATGCTTCGACCTAGTTTTTATCCATTTTCGTACTGTGATTCGAGTCTGATATTCGATGTATGTTTTCATGCTCCATGTGCACCTGATTAGGATTCTTGCGCATACTTGGCGCACTTGATACGATTTTGTGCACACCAGATGCACTAAATCGGGGTTTTGTGCAGATTAGATGCACCTGATTTTGAGTAGTGCACGCCCGTTGCACTTGACAGATGTTTTTGGTGCACACCTGTTGCACTTGGTTTTTTTTGTGGGTATTCATGGTTTCTGCATTTGGTTTCGATTTCAGTGCGCACCGGACGCACATGACATTTTATTGATGTGATTGGGATTGATTTCAGTTTGAGCAGTATATTTTCATAATCATTATTATTTGATTTAGTAACCAGGCGGGACGTGTATGTTAAATAAAAGATATATATATAGCTATTTTTTTAAAAATTAAACGTCCGCTACTTATACCGTGACACGTGCATTACACGGCGATTTTCAAGAAGGGGTTTTTGTATGCTTCTTTATTATGATGATTCGGCGATTTTACTAGGATGCGAACTATATATAAGTTATAGATTGATGTATATTATGATGGTTTTCACATTGGGTTATGATATTTTATTATCGCCATAACTCCGATGATTGCGTCATGCTTGACGGAGTAGATTTTTGTTATATATTGATGATTTCGGATCCCCGACGATTTGAGTGTTTTGCTAAATGTTTTAGTATTTGGAAGGGGAGTTTTAATTTAAATTCGGAGACCGAATTTCTTAAAGGGGGAAAGATTGTAACGTTTTAAAAATAATTAATTAAATAATTAAATGAATAAAATTGTTTAAGTGAATTTTATGATTTTCGATAAAGTAAAATGTATTTTTCGTAAAACTAAACCGTGATTGTTTTTCATTATAATTTCAAAAATACCTATTTTAATTATGTAATTACTAGTAAATGGTGTTTATTTAGCCACTTATAAATTTTTAGTTTAATTAAATATTTTTCCTAAATTAATTATTTTAAATATTAACATAAGCTTTATTTTTACACTAAATTAGTGTAAATTACAAATTTGAATGGTTTTAATTTGTAAAAATGAACCATGGCATATTAGAAATTAGTGTGTATCATGCAAAATTTATTTGCAAAATTTTCCTATTTTCTAGAGCTTTCTTGAGTTGCTATAGTAAACAAACAAATAAATAATTAAATAAAGCATGAAAAGACTTTATGTGATGTTTTCTCCTCTTGAAAGTTCTACACACTTTCACAATCATTTCTTTCTCTCCCTCACTCCCTCAAGGCCGGCCACAACCCCCCATGGCTGCCCCTCCCCATTTCCCACTCTTTTTTTGTTCAAAATTCATCAAAATACTTCAAAAATTCAATTAAAATTCCACAAAATCCTAATTTCTTCATACCCTTTATTCTCTACCCTTCTTTATATGGATTTTGGAGTGGGAAAGCATGTATTTTAGAGGCTCATTTCTTGTTTGGATTTCATATTTTGGGAGGTATAATTTCTTTCTTTTGATTTATTGTTTTAGATGTTCATTTAAGCTTAATTAGATTTAATGAATTAATTCTATGTTTTTTTTTTAAAATGCAAGTTACGGTTGTAAATTGAAGTTAGGGTTTTTAATAATTAATTAGGGTTATAATAGTTAGTTTAACACTTTTAGAATTGGAAAATATGGCATGGTTGTTAAATTGTAAAATTTTCATTTAAAATTGTTTTAAATAAGGAAATTAGCTAACTAGATTTTTCTAAAATGTGTTTGTGGGTAATATAAAATTCCAATTTAAGTTGCTATCATTAGATGGTAGTTTTAATAAGGATATTAGCACATTAATTGAATGAAAAACTTAGTTTGATCACTAGATTACTTTGATAATTGGAAAAATAGTAATAAAATGCTATTATTTGTAAACTAGATTTTAGGAATTTCTAAATAAATGTGATTAAAAATATAGTTTATGATTTCATTGAATCATTATCATTATGAATTGTGGTTTAATACATTAATTCATGCAAATCATGTTTTGTGGTGGAATTGTGGTGTTTTGCTTGAAAAATGTTGAAAATTGTTAAATGTTGCAAACTAGAAATTTCAAATCAATATAAATTTGTGTAATAAAAATATAGTAACGGTTTGTATAGTCTAGTTATGCTATATAATGAGTTTTATAACTATTGGATTCATTTAAATGTCAAGTTTTGATGAAAAACGGTAAATTGGCATTTTCGGGTTTTTCGAAAACGGACGATTTGATTGATTTTTGGGTTTTGATGGATTAAATCATGTTTTATATTATAAGTAACGAGTTTTCTAAACTACAAGCTGCTTGTTGATGTTTATCTCGATCCATCGGAGTTTGTACGCCGATATCGAGCGGTATTTGGTTCTTTTGCGTGGACGGGACATAGGTTTTAACCTATGCTTGTTCCTTGTACCGTTTGACTTTTGTATGTGATTCAGTTTACGATGCTATTTATATGTTTGCGTCTAGGTACCCCCCCACGTGGACTGCGGGCGATGAAGAGGAGGATGGCGACACTGTCTTCGGCAGACATGGACCAGGTGAGTAGATGTATATCTACGGGGGGAAGTCGGGTGGATGGCGTTTAGCACCCCCGCAACGTAGAATAAGAATAGTACTTATTGACATTAGGAAACCCGATGTGACCCTAGATTCTTACTGAGCATGACCCTAGTAATGACCCTAGGCGGGACTAGACTGATTTAGGAAAACCACACCTGAGGATGAATACTTTGGGAGAGGTTCGTAGGTTTCTGATAGAAACACACACGCACACACCAAAAACTTGACATGGAGTATACGTATATGTGTATATATATATAAAAACTAGGTATAGGTATATATATATATACAACACGTATATGGGCTTCATTGATGTGATATGATATCTGAGGCATGATGAAACAGTATAACTGGGCTTGATGCCGTGATTCTTGACTATACAGTCGTATTAAAGTGTTAGCGGATCATTAGAGAATGAGATAATGAACATGAACATATAAATTATAAAGAGTGGTGGTGATATTGAGGTACATGGGACGCTAAAATAGTACCTGGGCTGTAGCTTGTGACTTGATGACGATAAGATATCGGTATGATTTAATCACAATATTACACATATGACATGATATTTCTGAGGATAAACTAATGATGCTTATCATGATGGCAATGATATATGATTTATGTATGCGATCACAGTTTAGCACCTTGATCATGAAATATGTTGATGATGACATTATACGAATGAGGAGACACCTAGGAGATACTTGACCGTACCCCGATATTGGGATGCCGTACGATGGATTTTACCGTACGAGGCTTAGATTTGATGATTGATCCGCACTCTTGATTCGAGGAAGCCGTACTACGTACGTGACGCTATTGAGGCGGGATCGCCGACTATTAGAGATATTGATTCAGACCTTAGGTAGACACTAGTTTCTTACTGACTAGTCTATTAGGTTTAGTTCCTTAGGATGTTCGATGGACACTAGTTTAGGTTCGACTCACATAGTGGTAGTTGTACTCGTATTTCGCAGAGGAATGGATAATGCACATCTGTATTTACATTCATACTGTAATCATCATGGTGCATGTTCTTACATATGTTGCTATAATCAGTATAAACCTTACCTGTTAGGACACCAGCACCATTACCGATGATGCGCATATTCCACGCACACTTATTTGCCGGCTCACACACATCGTCATCGGTAATTGCTATGTCACGTACACTTTAGATCATATTATCTTTTATTGATAGAATCAGTTAACCACTAAACCGATATAATATTGTGATTACTCTCTGATGTTAGTATAAGACATGATATTTATTACTTAGACATTCATGTATTCATATTTTCATGTTATCGCACAGTAGTATGGGCATATGCCGACACTTATCATATACTTACTCATGATTTTGAGATTTGGATTTCTATGAGATTTCTGGATTTTTGAGGAAAACCGCAAAAATATATAAAAACTTCTCTCTCTCTCCTCTTCTCTTTTAAAATAAGATGTGGTTTTCTCGTGATGTATGTGTCGTCCACCATGAGTATTTCATGTTTTCTATTGGATTTCGAGACCCGATTCGAGGAGTGGATGAACCGTCTCGGGTACATGATGGGCCCGGTATGGTACCCCGGGGCAAGAAGATCGAGTTGTAGACGATGAGCCTGGTAGGGGAAGACTACCTACCGGTGATGTCTGGCGCGGCGGATATCCGGAGGATACCGACCGTTGTCGTGGGATTTGATGATATGGGCCGATCCGGACTGACGGAGCCCGACATATTGAGACTTGAGGTCACATGTGTTGTGTCGATGCTTGACACGGATTTCCATGGATTTCATTGTTGAGATTTCAGATGCTTATACACACTTTACTATGATAACAGCTAAAGAGTTCTTATACATATATATCTGGATTTCAGGATTTGTTACTTTACATTCATGGTGCATGCATTTCATTTCATATGACATAGTACCATATGAGGCACTGACACGACACGGAGTATTTGCACTTACACGTAGTATTACCCTGCTATTCTAGATGATTGAGATATAGTAGTGTATTATTATGACCTAGGATAGCGTCGTGCATTCGATTTCTTTTCGTAGATGTCTTCTACTCACGAGTTGGCAACTCACCCCCGTTGTGCCAAATTCTTTACAAGTTCGATGTACAGGTTTCCGTGGCAGCTTGTTGGCACATCTTTTCTTCAGGATGATTTGCACGGTAGGTTGGTTCACTTGTATTCGAACCACAATTGTACTTTTATTCTTTCATTTGTATCTAGTAAGCTCCATCAACCATATTTGTATTACTTGGTAAGTTATTGGACCGGTCTTTTATTTCGACCTTAGAGTCGCGCATGTATTATTCTGATCTGGTGGTTTTGTTTTCTTTTGAGTTTTGAGCCTCGCCTATTGGCGTTGTATATTATTGTGCTTGTTGTGGTTGTTTCCGCCTGTTGGCGTTGATGCTAGCTCCCGTTTGGGGATGCTTTTTATTGATTATGTATATTATACTTGTTGTACCCGTTTGGGGCCAGTTTTTACAGAGGAGACTCTGCCGAAATTTTTGGTAAAATTTGCTGATGTTTTTATACTTGTTTTCTTTTCTTTTCTTCTTTTTCTTCTTTTATAGTTTAGATTTCTGGGCTTTGGCTTACTTAGGTCACGTGGAGCCTCTAGACGCTACGTAATCTAAGTGTCGGTCACGTTCCGTACTTTCGGATCGTGACATAGAGAGTATGACGGTGATCCTTGTAGAGTACGTGGATGACATGCTCTTAATAGGGAAGGAGTTTCCTATGCTACGCTCGGTCAATCTCCGCTTATCACAAGGATTCTCCATATAGGATCAAAGTGATACCTCCTAAATCCGGGGTTTTGGATCTATGAGATAAATCTAATTGGATGTTAGGATACTCACTAGTTGTATTGAGATGGTATCAATCAATCCTGAGGAGAATCACTGGAAAGGTTCCAGAGTAATAAGGACGACTGAATGTCAGTCGCAGGCATTGTCTACACCCTCAGTGGAGGGACGGTATGTTGGAAGAGTTCCAACCTAGATACCGTGACATATTAGACGATTAAAGGCAAGATACATCGTTACCAAGGATGCTATCAAAGAGGCAGTCTGGATACATATAAGTTCATGAGATGAACTTCGTTCCTACCATTGTGTGACAATAGAGTTGTGGCTTTAGCCAAGGAACTTCCGTCCCATCAGAAATCCAGATATAATTCTTAGGCAGTATCACCTGATCATGGAGATGGTTAATCTCCAGGGAGATCGAGGTTAGGAGAGTAGACACAGAGGACAACAGCGCGGATCCACTCACAAAGGCCTTTTTCCCAAAAGAGACTTTTATGGGATGGTTGAGTATGAGATATTTCAACCGCAGCTAATTGTTGGGTATGTGATACCACAACAGATGGCCCTAGTACAAGTGGGAGATTGTTAGTTATATGTATGCCCTAGAGGCCATTACTGTACATACGATGTATATTGTAATGGATGCTAGGACATATATAGGGAGGACTTTCTTGCTCGACATGATAGTATGCTATCTGGTTGTAGTTTATCTTAACATGTACTCAGATTTTCTCTATGTTACATGTTGATAAAGCCCTTAAGATATGTACTCGACTACTGGGACTATGATGAGATCATACTAGTGGGGCCACGGTAGTCGAGGAGTACATCCTATAACTGTTCCTAGTCGAGGGTGTATCGAGACAGGGCATCGATACACCAGAGTAGACTAGCGTATACGCATCTTGACCCATATGATGGGCGATGGATGATCCCATATCCATTGGTGTTTGACATCAAGGATGGTGTACGGGTGCTCAGTGGAGACTGGGTACACTGGACCGACTCGCCGAGAACTCCCAGATGGTATTATACCTCACGTCAAATGGCAGTTCTCCGGTGACACTGGTACAGAGTAGTCTGTTGACCCGAGATCGTCATAGAGTCTTGTGTGATTCCCACTGTGCTTTGATTTCCATCATACCACGTCCAAGAGGGCGTGCAAAAAGGTGGCTTTTGGGTACAGTCCCGAATCACATGGAGGCAATGAGCGATAGGAGGGGAATCGTCTCTCCCGGTATAGGGAGTTGATGTTGTGCTGTGTTCGATTGGCTATAACCGGAAATCCCTGGCCAAGGTTGCTGAGATTTACTGGTATGTGTTATCAGTAGTTTCTCGAACTGTTATAGACCTCATATCAACATGACTTATCAAGCTACTGGGGTCTGACGTTTACCACCTCTAGGCGAGATATGCGACATATCAGACGACGAGACCGGACTGTACGGGAGTGTTACTGATTGGATTCACAGGAGAATGTACAGGCTTGCTTGTTGATCTTCTGAGCGCTCAATACCTGGGTGGCTGTTACGTTTAGCTGACCGTTTGCAGCTTGTGGGTGTTTGATATGATCATCACCTACTACCGGCGTATTGACGATTCTTTAGAGTCCTACACAGAGGTTTCTTGGCTCAGGCAAAACGGAGTAGGGGCACGTATGTGATATGTGCGGGACCGAGGATAATGCGATATGAGATACCGTATTCTATTCTCGCGATATATGATATCAGCCGGGTCATCGGATCAAGTGTTGATTCGATGAATCGGTACGGATAAATATTAGTCGGTTATATGCGATATAGCCGGATTGTCGGATCAAGTGTTGATTCGATAGTTTAATGTATAATAATATATATGATATATTAAAATTACATTAACTAATATTTGCTCACTAAAAGATTCTTTTTCTCACTCGGGTAATACATTGATATATATGCGATATATGTTAATTGTATTATTTTATTTTGTTACGATAAATATTATATATGTGATATATAATATTGTAACATGATATGATAACTAATGCAAAATGTTTATTGGAGTTTAAACATGATTAGGGTTTGGATTAGGGTTAAGACTTCTAGTTGATTCTAGAAGGTTTCTTTTTGTCATGATAAAGATATTTTGTTATGACTCATACTTAACCCAACCCAAAACCTAGCCCTTGGTTAATTCCCTACAATGGTTTAGTCAACCATGGTTGCATTATTCATCATATTATTCTTTTCATTATTCATCACAAAAGGAATTCTATCATCATTCTTCTTCTTCCTTGAGTTCTTCATGCAAAGCTTTCTTGTTTTGATATTTGTGATGAAAATATGTGAGAAAAAGATGAATAAAGAGAGCAAAAATCCTACTTCATCATCCTCATCTTCCCTTGCCCTTTAGATGAGAGTGTTCACTCAATTTTATTGAGTGTTAGCTTGTGTTAATGAAACTTCAAGGTAGATCATCTTTGTATCGAAGATCGGAAGCAAGACTGCATCTTTCTTTTCGTGGAACCTCTCGAGAGTCCGGAACCCGATGATCGCAGCGAAGGGACCACAACACGGAGCTTACGAAGTGAAGGACCGGATCTAGAACGGTTTTAATCCCTCTCACTTAGTGTTAAAGTGTTTAGCATGTTAGTTTTCGCCTAATCTCTAGTTTAAAGATCTGTATTCGGGTTGTTCGGCACGGCTAATTTTTTAATCGGGCATGGTTGATGCCTCGTAGACCCTTGTGCACGTGCCTAGAAACCCTGCAGGTATAACCCCCTAACCGAGTAGTTAACAACTTCTAGTTAGGATGTTAGTTAGATGTTTAACAAAGATCCGGTTTTGAGTCCATGTTACCGCCTCTAGAAAATTGTTTTTCACCAAATTCCGCATGCCCGAAAGTACTGGGAGAGGTAGCATGGACTTACTGTGGTATCAGAGCCTAGTTAAACACTACCTAACATGTTAGCATAGTAACTAGAAATTCGATCGGAGAAAAAGTCGCGATATACACCCGGATTTCAAACTTTCTGTCGATTTTCAAAGTGCTGCAAAAATTATTTGAGATATACAAAAAATCGACTCAGGGTTTTTAGAAGAAACTGCGAAAATTCGACCCACTGAATCGATCAACGCGCCGCGTTTCTGCGGCGGGAGAAAGCTCCCGCCGTGGAACCGCGGCCGAGTTGACCCGGTCGTGGGGTTTTATTTTTGCAGTTTGTTCATAGGGGTATTTTGGGATTTTTGGAATATGTATTTTCTGCCCAGATTTTCCAGAACGAAAATTTTGTGTTTGGGGCCTGAAAATCCGTATTTTTGATCGAACTTCTAAAAGACTTAAGCTGACGGGTTTTTCTGTGATGTGATATTTGTATTGAACGTCTGCTAATCGCTATATGTCGATTAGTGGGGGTTATACAAATCTGTGATCTGTAATGTTATTGGAATGTCTATATGAATTCATTGGATTGTCGCGGGTGAATAGCCGGTGGTCGTGAGACGAGAGTTTTCTTTTCTTTCAATTCATGTAAATTTGTAAATTGATGTAATAATTATTTGTATGGCCGCACAACCGGGTCGGGGTTGTAGCCGTCATTGTATAATTTCTTTTTACTGTTTTTGCTCCTAGGATAGACCTGTGGAGGGGGTGCACAAACTACCGGGTATGCAGAAGTGCCGAGTGGCCTACTCACGGAGTTGAGGGAGGTTGCTTCGCTTCGGGTACTTGGCGGGTAGTTTGCCGCACCCGTAGGGGTCTTGGGTGGGGTTTTGGCTATTCACCGCGACCGTGTAATCTGCTTTTCGTTATAGGCTCGTACGAATTGCGGGTCCTAGTATATCCAATGTGTTCATCTGTGATCTGAAATGGCTATCATTGCAATATATCTATATATGATATTATTTAGGCGTTGCTTATGTTTTACAACCGCGCTAGCCCAGCCCTCGCTCTGTCGTTAGTTAAGTAACCTAACGGGTAATGACGGGGCCCCGTAGCGAATGCGAATGGCATAAGCGTACGTCATATTTTGGTTGTTTTCTGCAATGGTAGGATTAAATGATGGGACACATTAAAAGAACTAATGCAAGAATAACACGCATTACAAGAACTAATGCAAGAAAATAAACCAAGTTAAAGTCGTTGGAACACTTTCAAAAACCACTCGGTTCTTTTCAAAACTAACTTTTAAATGCGGAGCTTGAGCCACTCCTTTTAAAAGCTATTTCGTTTCTTCGATTATATCAAGTTCACTACGTTCAAGGTTTCGCCAAAACCATTCGTAGCCCTCCGTCGTTTCGTATGAATATTCAATAGTATTCAAGCTATGTTTGTTGACCTTCGTCAAGGCATAGTGATTGGTAGCTGTTGGGTGTTCATATGTAGCATAGATAGATGCGTTGGTTTGGGACAGTCGTATTACCTTGTTGACCTTCGTCAAGGGTATATACGGGTGGGTTCAAATTAACCTGGATAATGACGGGTAGAACTTGACATGTGACTTATGATTTGTTGACCTTCGTCAAGATCATAAGAGCATGGGGCAAAAATCCACATCGGGAGTTTCAAAAGAACTGAAACTTGCTAGCACTGCATACCATTTGGAGTGTGATGATTCTGGTAGGATTCCTTCAGTTTTGTCACGCAATGATATTTGGATCCCGATCCTACTGTGTGTATATGCTACTCGTCGGGAAATTTCTCACTTAACGATCAATGCTATAAACCAAGTAGGTGTCTAGAAAGGTGTTAGCGGGGCTACGCTCCTAGGGAAAAGAGGTTCTTAAATTAAGGAACTTCGCGAAAGCGTTGGAAAACCTCCCTCGAAGTACCGACACCGGCCTGGCTGAACGGTTAAGCAAGAATTGTACGGTGAGATTGATCCTGACTAATTCTTCCTTTTTGGTTTGAGGAGGGATTCGAGAGACAGTGGGAGCCATCCTGTTTAGACAAATTAAAAACCAATCTAAACTTGCAAGAGCATCATGCTGAGTGTATTCTTCTCTCTCTCTTAATTGCAGCGACCCTGTGACCACACCTAGGTTACATCTAGATAATAAAATGACTGAACCTGACTGTTATGACTGGCAAAGGTCTGTCCAGATGTCCATTGCCCATGACAAGCTGGGACACCTCTTAACTAATCAAACCCCTGCCGTCTCAGGTCCAGTTTCCCCTGTCACGGATGATTACATCCGCAGGACATCGGAAAAGGATTGTGCGAAAGCTAAGTGCTTCGTGTTAGCCTCAGTTAATGGTGCAAGCCAGAGGCAGCACGAGAAGATGGACTCAGTTTCTATCTTCCTCCATAACAAAGTTTTATATGGAGAGCAATCTCGTATCGCAGGATATGAGACCTCGAACGAATTGCTTCAAGCGAGGTTGGCTGTCGGGTCATCTGTAGGGGGCAACGTTCATACAGAGACCAGCTATTTTGAGCTCACGGACCTGGAGACCACGTTAGAGAATGGGTCAAGTACTGACTTAATTCTACAGTCCCTGCCCTCTGCTTATACCCTGAAGGAAACCAGGGAAGAAGAAGGAAAAGGAAGGGCAAAAGTTTCGGGACTGGATATGGTTAAAGAGGGACGTTCCTATTGTAAAAGGAATGAACATTGGCAGAAGGATTGCAGGGCTTGCAAAGCCAGTAGCCAGAATTCGAAGCATGTTGTGGCTTCGGCTTCGAGTGTGTTTGTAATTGAGAACTGTATGTCAGTTAACCCTACTTCCTGGGTATTGGATACCGGATCAGGATCTCATATCTGTAATTCGTTACAGGCTCAGAGAAACCGTAGGGTTATCAGGAAAGGTGATATGACCCTCAGGGTTGCTAACGGAATGAGCATGGATGCTGAATCCGTAGGGGAATATCATCTTGGACTGACAACTGGGCAGATATTGATTTTGCGTAACTGTTTGTATATACCAGATGCAACTTGTAATATCATATCTGTATCCTTACTTTCTAAGGAAGGATATGAATTTACTTTTGTAAGCGATGTAGTACACATCCACCTAAATCAAGTTCTGATTGGGTCAGGTACATTACAGAACGGAATATACGTGTTAAATCAAGCTCAGATTTTCAGTGTCCACAACACACTTAAAAGAAAGTCTCCGAAAACAAATCAGGCTTTCTTATGGCATTGTAGACTGGGTCATATTAATGAGACACGATTAACTAAGTTACATAAAGAAGGGTACTTGAATCCGTTCGAGTATCAGTCTTATGCCACTTGTGAATCTTGTCTCATGGGAAAGATGACAAAGACTCCGTTCACTGGACGCGGAGAAAGAGCGAGCGAGCTCTTGGGACTTATACACAGTGATGTGTGTGGTCCAATGTCTACACATGCGTGAAGTGGTTATTCATACTTCATTACTTTCACAGATGATTTCTCTAGGTATGGACATGTCTTCTTAATGAAGCACAAATCCGAGGCCTTTGGGAAATTTCGAGAATACAAGAATGAAGTTGAAAAACAAACCGGCAAAAGTATCAAGATTCTAAGATCGGATCGAGGTGGAGAATACTTGAGTGCCGAGTTTCTGGGCTACTTAAAAGAGAATGGAATTCTCTCTCAACCTACTCCTCCATACACACCACAACACAACGGTGTATCGGAAAGGCGGAATCGGACTCTATTGGATATGGTTCGTTCCATGATGAGTAAGGCTGAGTTACCGCGATCTTTCTGGGGTTATGCACTAGAAGCAGCTGCATATCTCTTGAACAAAGCTCCAACCAAGACTGTGCCTACCACCCCATATCAGATGTGGAGTGGGAAGAAACCCTGTCTTAAGTATCTTAAGGTATGGGGATGTCCAGCTTTTGTAAAAAAGCAGCATGCGGACAAGCTCGAGGTATGCTCAGTACTGTGTAAGTTTGTGGGATACCCAAAGAACTCCAGGGGGTATCTTTTCTATTCCGCAGAAGAACAAAAAGTTTTTGTTTCTCCGCATGCCCACTTCTTGGAAATTGAATTTTTGGAAAATCAGATAAGTGGGGGCACAATAGAACTGGAAGAAATTCCAGAACCACAAGCTGTTACTGAAAGCTTGGATGAACCAGACGTTTCAGGAGAACCGGACATTCCTATGCCGCTCCGCAGAAGTAGTAGGCAGTTTCATCCGCCTGAGAGATACTTCGGTTTTCTCATAGACGGGGATAGAGAGGATTGTACAGTTAATTATGATGAGCCTACTAGATCTGAGCGGTGACTCGGTAAAATGGCTGGATGCAATGCGGACCGAGATGGAGTCCATGTACACCAACAAAGTTTGGACTTTGGACTTTGCTCCAGAAGGGGTAAAACCCGTAGGCTGCAAATGGATCTTCAGAAAGAAGATTGGTGTAGATGGGCAGGTGGAAACCTATAAAGCTAGGCTCGTTGCAAAGGGTTTTCGTCAAAGGCCTGGTTTGGACTATGACGAGACCTTTTCTCCGGTAGCCATGCTTAAATCAATTCGGATCCTTCTTGCCATTGCTGCCTTCCACGATTATGAGATCTGGCAGATGGACGTAAAGACGGCTTTCCTAAATGGAAATTTGGAAGAGTGCGTCTATATGGATCAGCCAGAGGGATTCATTCAGAGTGGGAGCAGCGGTAAAGTGTGTAAGTTGCTCAAGTCCATCTATGGACTTAAGCAGGCATCGCGGAGTTGGAACATCTGCTTTGATGATACTGTCAAAGAATTCGACTTTGTCAAAAACCCAGATGAACCATGCATTTACAGTAAGATTGTAGGGAGAAATGTGGTATTCCTCGTCTTGTACGTCGATGACATTCTCCTAATAGGAAATGATATTCCTATGCTACAGTCAGTCAAAGGATTCTTGTCGTAGAGGATCTCCATGAAGGACCTGGGCGATGCCAACTACATTCTGGGGATCCAGATCTATCGTGATAGATCTAAGAGGATGTTGGGACTTTCACAGTCAAGGTACATCGACACCATACTGAAACGATTCAGTATGGAAGATTCCAAGCGCGGTAATCTACCGGCTTGTCACGGAATCACCCTCTCCAAAGAGATGTCTCCCAAGACTGATTTGGAAAGGGCTCGCATGTCATCGATACCCTACGCATCTGCGGTAGGCTCTATTATGTATGAGATGTTATGTACCAGACCAGATGTAGCATACGCATTGAGCGTTGTAAGCCGGTATCAGTCGAACCCAGGGGAGAAACACTGGATAGCAGTAAAGAACATTCTCAAGTACCTGAGAAGGACTAAGGAAATGTTCTTGGTGTATGGCGGAAAAGACCTCCAGATTGAGGCCTTTGCTGACTCCAGCTTCCAGAGTGACAAGGATGACTCCAAGTCCATGTCGGGTTATGTCTTTACCCTCAATGGAGGGGCGGTTTGCTGGAAGAGTTCCAAGCAGGAAACCATTGCTGACTCAACCATGGAAGCGGAGTACATAGCTGCTTGCGATGCCGCAAAGGAAGCTGTCTGGATGAAGAAGTTCCTCATGGAACTTCAAGTGGTTCCTACCAGTGTTGATCCAATAGCGCTATATTGTGACAATAACGGGGCTATAGCTTTAGCGAAGGAACCCAGGTCCCATCAGAAGTCCAGGCACATTTTGAGGCGGTTCCACCTGATCAGGGAGATCATTGATCGCCGGGAGATCGAGGTAAAGAGAGTAAATTCAGAAGATAACACTGCAGATCCACTCACGAAGGCCCTACCCCAGACTCAGTTCGAGCGGCTGATCGAGATGATAGGTCTTCGATACGCCAGTACATGGCCTTAGTGCAAGTGGGAGATTGTTAGTGTATATGCCCTAGAGACCATTATTGTATCATACTAGTTTGTATATTACTTAATGGAAGCTTGGGATATTCACCTTGTATATACAATCTTGCTCAAAATAGTAGTATGCTACGTGGTTTGTTTCTACTTCAATGTGTACATGTGTTTATTTTAGTATATCACATATACACATTAGTGGAGCCCTTAGGATCTTTGCTTGATTACCAGCATTGTGATGGCAGTCACACTAGTGGGGGCTGGGTAATCTATAAGCACATCCTTATGCAGGTCCCTAGTCTCAGGACTATCGAGACAGGGCATCGATACTCCGGAGTAGACTAGCGCATACGCTTCTCATCCCAGAGTAGGTGATGGTATGTCCCGCAGCCATCAGTACGTCGTACTAGAGATAGTATGCGGGTGCTCGTTGGGTTACGAGTACACTGGACAGGACTCGTCGGGAACTGACCGGTTGGTATTATACCTATCGTCAGTTATCAGTTCCCAGGTGACATGAGTACAGCTTAGTCCGCTGACTTGACACTGTCACTTTGCCTCGAGTGTGTTCCCACTGTACTTTGATTACTACCCTACCACGGCTCAAAGGAGTCGTGCAAACAGGTGGTAGTTGGGTGCAGTCCCGAAGCACTTGGAGGCAGTGACGGTTAGACAGGATTCGTCTCTCCCGGTATTA
Source organism: Agapanthus africanus (assembly GCA_030015575.1). Classification (NCBI taxonomy): domain Eukaryota; kingdom Viridiplantae; phylum Streptophyta; class Magnoliopsida; order Asparagales; family Amaryllidaceae; genus Agapanthus; species Agapanthus africanus. The sequence continues at coordinate 217,391,619 of JASDDO010000008.1, forward strand.
GGGGTTGACATCGCGTTGTGTCTAGGAGAGCTATTACACGAGTAGTCCCTGGCCAGGGCAATCGAGATATACTGGTAGGTTTCCAGTGTTATCTCAGGGTGTTTTGGGCTTCACTCCGACACGACTTGTACCGCTATTAGGGGACTGACGTTTACCGCCCCCCTAGGCCCGCCATGCGATGTATCAGACGAACAGACCGGACTGTACGGAGACTTTCATATTCAGGCTCAGTAGGAGTTCAGATGGGTTTCACCTCGTCAGTCTTCTTGTCGGCATCTACCTAGGGATCGTTACGCACAGCTAGTGCCGCTTGCGGTCTGTGGTTAAACCCACTTCCAGCGTAGTGTCGAGTCTTTAGAGTCCCACACAGAAAGCTATTCGCCTTTAGGCAAAAGAGTAGAGGTCGCATGGTTTTGCGACAGGGTTCAGTCACATCCGTGCACTTGTGCACGTTTAGTGTCGGGACAGTTAACACTAGCGGGCTTTGGTTTAAGCCAAATCCTAGTGCACGTTTTGGGATTGGATTTATCCAGTTTGTATTCGTGTTCCTCGGAACGCGGATACGGGTGTGTATGCACAGTTGACGGAGTGACAGAGGCAGAGGATTCTCATTAGGGTTGTTGACCATTGACTGTTGACTATTGACTTTTTGCTCAACCCTAATGAGAATATGATATATATATATATATATTTAGCAATAATATTAATTAAGTATTATAGTGACATGGTTGTTGAGGGGTTGACTTTGTTGACTTGTTGACTTTGTTGACCGGTTGACTAGGTTGGACTAGTTGACCATCATCATCACAATGGTTGTCATTTTCATGCAAAGACTTTTGCTTGCTTGTTGTGGTTTGCAAAATGAGTGCATGGAAATGATATTGCCTTTGTCATGATATGAACCATCACATAATAATACTTGATTAACATTATGGCTCATGATGCTTTTGGATTATGAGAGGGTGAAAGAGAAAAGAGAGGCACATTCTTTCATTGTCTTTCTCTCTCTTGATTTTGAGCTCTCTCTTCCTCTTGCTCTCACCCTCTTCCTCTTGCTCCCTCTCTTGTCTATGGTTCACTTGTCTCAAGTGTTGAGAAGCAAGAACCATAGAGAAAATCCTATCACACTCTCCTCTACTCACTCTAGTTCACAAGGTTTAGCAAACCTAGTGAACTAGTTTCTTCAAAGTTCGGAGAAGAAGCCAAAGGTAGAAGCTTTCGGGTGGATCGATCTTTGGTGCAAGGAGACGACGGGGTGAAGCCAATCCGTACACCATCAAGAGATGAAGATGAAGGAGTTCAAGAAAGAATGGTATAACCACCTAACCGAGTAGTTAACAACTCCTAGTTAGGATGTTAGTTAGATGTTTAACAAAGATCCGGTTTTGAGTCCATGTTACCGCCTCTAGAAAATTGTTTTTCACCAAATTCCGCATGCCCGAAAGTACCGGGAGAGGTAGCATGGACTTACAACATATCTCGCCTAGGGGTGGTAAACGTCAGACCCCAGTAGCTCGATAAGTCGTGTCGATATGAGGTCTATAACAGTTCGAGAAACTACTGATAACACTTACCAGTAAATCTCAGCAACCCAGGCCAGGGATTTCCGGTTATAGCCTATCGAACACATCGCAACATCAACTCCCTATACCGGGAGAGACGAATCCCCTCTTATCGCTCATTGCCTCCATGTGATTCGGGACTGTACCCAAAAGCCACCTTTTTGCACGCCCACTTGGACGTGGTATGATGGAAATCAAAGCACAGTGGGAATCACATAAGACTCTATGACAATATCGGGTCAACAGACTACTCTGTACCAGTGTCACCGGAGAACTGCCATCTGACGTGAGGTATAATACCATCTGGGAGTTCTCGGTGAGTCCGTCCAGTGTACCCAGTCTCCACTGAGCACCCGTACACCATCCTTGATGTCAAACACCGATGGATATGGGATCATCCATCACCCATCATATTGTTCAAGATGCGTATACGCTAGTCTACTCTGGTGTATCGATGCCCTGTCTCGATACACCCTCAACTAGGAACAGTTATAGGATGTACTCATCGACTACCGTGGCCCCACTGCTATGATCTCATCATAGTCCCAGTAGTCGAGTACATATCCTAAGGGCTTTATCAACATGTAATATAGAGACAATCAGAGTACATGTTAAGATAAAGTACAACCAGATAGCATACTATCATGTCGAGCAAGAAAGTCCTCCCTATATATGTCCAAGCATCCACTACAATATACATCGTATATACAGTAATGGCCTCTAGGGCATACATATAACTAACATTAGGCATGATAATAAGAAACATCACAGAATCTCAGCAAGCAACACAGAAGGGAGGATAATCCTGGAGTCCCGGGTTTCATTTGAGCTGAAAATGAGACCCGACGTTCCCAGTCGTGTGGATAGCCCGTGCAATGGAAACCTGTATCCCTACGAGCGCGGCAAGTTACCGGCCAATCCCAAAAGTGAGTCAACCCCAATCAATAAAGTGAATGGGCCACCCAGCACTTCACGGGACCCGGTTGTAAGTCTACGGTAGCACTCCGGCCGTCTATCCGAGGCCAAACGCGGAACAAAACTTTTATAAACTGGCGCTAACGTGGGCTTTTACCCGGATCGTTCCATTAACCCTATACTAGCTAACTACAAAGAAGTTAGAATGGTTATACTAATCGATCTGTGTCCTTCGGTCTTTAGCCACCATCCTTATCTCCTCGCGGCATCTCCGATCTCGCTCGATCTTCTGGTCTCCTCGTCGAAGTAGCACTACGTCAAGGAATCTTTTTATGGGCTCCCACTTCAAAACCGAAGCAACTCGTACATAATGTTTGCTAGCCGACATGTCCAAGGTGAAGTAGAGAATATGTATGATAATTTTGTCTCATGACATCCATGGATTCTCAACACATGAGATGGTATGGATGGAGGTTGAAGAAGAAGCAATTAATGGAAGTTGTGAGCACAAGAAGAAAACTAGTGAAGAAGAAGAAGAAGAGCTTGCTTATTGTGTGGGATAAATTATGAGAGGCCACTTTTTTAATCATAAGACCAAGCCCCACTATTGGTGGCTGCCCTCTCTCTCTCCACACATAAATTCCACACAATAATCAATCATAAAAATGGACAAGTTACAAAAAATAACACCATGAGTCACCAAACATGCACATGCCACATTTAATGCTCTTGATTAAGACTTGCACTCACAATTTCCACTTAATAAACATTAATCCAAATGTTTAACATAATAAATAGAATGGTATCTTCTAAAGTAAACTCGTGATGGATCACAAGAATGCATCCACATTCCGACTGAATACGAATACAACGAGACTAAAGTAATCCAACAAATCTAATACTAGCATCCGGCTTAAACCAAAGCCCACTAGTATGATCCGTCCGATCATGATCCGTGCACGAGTGCACGTATATGATCGAACCCTGCCATAAAACCATATGGCCTCTACAACATTTCGCCCGAACTTAGGAAACTTTCTGTAAGGAACTCTAAAGAGTCGTCAATACGCTGGCAGTGGGTTTAACCACAAGCACGTCTGTGGTACTAGCTGTACGTAACGGCTGCCCATGGATTGAGCAAAAGAGAAGTTGATGAGCGAACTCATCCTGAAACCTTACTGAGCCTGTCAGTGACAATATCCGTACAGTCCGGTCCATTCGTCTATGAGTATCGCATATTGGGCCTAGGGGGCTGGTAAACGTCAGACCCCTAATAACGGTATAAGTTGTGTTGGAGTGTAGCCCAGAACACTCTGAGAAACTACTGGAATACCTACCAGTAAATCTCGCTTGCCCTGGCCAGAGACTTTGTGTAATAGCTCTCCAGACACAGCACGATCTCACCCCCAATACCGGGAGAGACGAATCCCCTGCCGATCCGCTCACTACTTCTATGTGGCTCGGGACTGTACCCAACTAAAACCTGTTTGCACGACTCCTTTGAGCCGTGGTACAGTAGTAATCAAAGTACAGTGGGAACTCACACGAGACAAATGATGATCTCAGGTCGATAGACTAACATGTACACATGTCACCAGGGAACTGCTATCTGACGACAGGTATAATACCAACTAGCATGTTCCCGGCGAGTCCTGTCCGGTGTACTCATAACCCAATGAGCACCTGTATACGTCTTAGTTGAACCAACTGACATCAATGTCTTGTGAGACCGGCCATCGCCCCTCGTCGGGGTCTCTATCTATATACACTAATCTACTCATGGAGTATCGATGCCCAGTCTCGAAACTCCCACGACTATGGACACTTTAAGGATGTGCTTATAGACTACCCAACTCTTACGTATATGATTGCCATTATACTGCTGGTAGTCAAGAAAGAATCCTGAGGGCTCTATCAACGACTAATAGTGATCTGTAATCTCACCTAAAGCATGTACACGATGATAAATACAAACCAGATAGCATACTAACATCTCGAGTAAGACTATCTTACCGGTATAGGTCCTCCCTCAATCATTGCAATCACGTGCCTGCGATCCAATAATTGACTTTGAGGGCAGTATATCCAACAATCTCCCACTTGCACTTAAGGCTAATTATTGCGGTATCGCATACTCACAGCCCGTGTGATACCGAACACCTAACTCCTCTACTAATCAGTTTCACAAAGCTCGTTTGTAAAACTATTGCGTTCGAGAAATAGCCTCAGTGAGTGGATCCGCCCTGATATTTCTTTCTATGTCTCTCTTTATCTCAAGTTCTCGAAGAACGCCATCTCCCGAATTGAGTAATACTTGTCTTAGAATATGTTTGGATATCTGATGGGACCTAGTTCCTAAATGAACTGCAAATCCAGCAAACTTCTTCAACTGTATCGTCAACTGAATTTAATCAGTATCCTGCACCATGCCACCTTCAGTATCCGCTTTGACCATCTGTCCAAACTACCACCCCTCGTCAAGAGAGAAAACTATAACTCTGACAGTTACTCTGTCATCCAGGTCACCTTGGAAGCCTGGAATGATAACTGTCTCCCGAAGGAGGCTGTCGTTATCATATCCCTAGAACATCCACTTATGTTTTAAAACTGCTTCTGAACGTTTCTCCAGGATTGGATTAATATCAACTTATTGCAGCTAGTGCAAAAATAATATCTGGTGTGGTACTTGACATCTCATGATCAACACAATTGCCTAAGCAAGTGATATGCCAATCATGCACATCCCTCTCCCCTTTAGTCTGTAAGATACCTTTAGAGAGGGTGACTCCATCACCTGCAGGTACACCACCATGCCAGGAGTCGTCCATTCTAAATATCTTTAGAATACTGTCTAAGTACCCAGATTGGGACACTGCCCAAATTTAGATCTAAAACCATAGATATAGTAACCAGAATGCCTGATATAATATCCATATCTTATGTGGAGAAACCACTATATGACAACCACAGCATAACCGATCGTATTATAAGAATTTCACTTTCTACTATGTGTATGTCATCCAAATACCAAGACATCACACCCTACTACCTTCTTAACAGATCCATCTCTTATTCTGATGAAGTCAAAACCTATGACTGTCACATCAAAAATAGATGATCTATCTCCGCTATGTCTGCTTTAGTCTATAAATAGACACAAGTTACTTGTCCAGTATGCTTCCACTGCTCCCACTGACTACAACAACCCTCTGGCAGAATCATATACACGTGCACTTCTAAAGCTAGTTTAGAATGATGCTATACTCATCCTTCCGCCGGGTCTCATAGTCTAGAACAGCAGTAATGGCAAGTCTGGGTAAACAAGAACCTCTCTGTCACCGTCCTTAAGGATACCGGAGTACCTCTCGGGTGCCTGAGGTTACCCACCATATCTGCGGAGTGGCTAATGGAATGTAGATCCAGATTGAATCTTTAGGTTCTATTAAATTTTCAATAATCATTTGTGGTTCTGGAATCACTTCCAGTTCTACCATACTCCCACTACTGTTTTCTGAAAAAGTCCATTTTACTAAAACTGTGGCGAGTCAAGAACAATATCACTATTGATCTTCCAGATGCTAGAAAATTAACCCTCGTCAAATCCCAGGTTAACCCACAAACTGCCATTACAGAAACGTGCCTTGAGTTATCCAGTGTCTGGTTTCAAGCATAAGCCGGACAACTCCATATACCTTAACACCGTTAAGATATGATCCATTCTATATACAATATAGAAATGGAGGCACTAATTTAATTAGAACCAGATTCAAATCATGCAGCAGTCTCCAGTGCATGTCAACTAAATGGAGAGAGGCCGATCAGCATTACTCAACTTAGGAGTTCATCCAATTATGAGTAACCTTAAAGAGAAGCTAGTTCTTAAAACCATTACTATCAACTGAATACCTCACACAAGTATCTACATCTTCGATCACCTGGAAGAATCCCGATACTTGCGACACGTGGTTCTCTACTTTACTCTTATACCTATAACTTCTCAAAACTTGGACCTTGTATTTCTACGAAACACGTGTCTAAAACTTGAGAAGTCACAAGCAAACAGAATATTGTACGATGACCAACCCCTTTGTCCTAATAGACACTGGACAACATAAAATACTTTGTATAAGTCCCCTGACTTTAATAACTCAAATCCTATGCATCGTAGGTTGAAAACTGTACTATGGTTAAGAAGGATGACACCGCTGTTTAATGCTGCTTACCTAACCATCAACTGATATAGGTAAATGTCATGGACATAATTTCAAAAGGTTATATCTCACTTTATAAAATAAACGTACAGATATATCGGTTTGAAATTGGTGCATAACAACAGATATTCAAAACCAAATATTTGCCGTCTGGCAAAAACCCAGGCGATTTTCTCAAATATCAGCAATTACAACGAATTCCGATATAATGAGGATGATCACCTAATTCCCAATAACTTACTCCCACTCATCATCTGTAAAACCATAAAGATGTGAGAAGCATACCTGGTAAATACATACCCTGGAGTAAGAATCTAATTGGGAAATCAGTTTTCCTTTAACAACGCATAGTGAAACTGAAACATTAAAATGTTTCGAAGGGGTATCCGGGTATTCTTAGCAATGCCTCTTCCATTATCAGATTCATGACTGTAACCGTATATTTCCTTTGCCATCTCTTCAAATCTCTTTATTTGTCTTTACTCATTACCTTCTGTACACCATCGTTAGGCTAAATGGTTTTCTTCCTTCCCTACCGTTCGACACCAGCCTATGGTTTGGAAGAATACTATCCAATAAGCGTAATAGGTGTACTGTCCTAATCCTAGGAGCACTTGTAACCTGAGAGAAGGTAAAGATAAAAGACAACTGAATAAACCTTATTCTATCTCTCCTGAACCAGAATCCATCCCCGAACTGGAACAAGTTCCTTCGGGTTCGTATATAACCATACGATGGATTTATCCAATGAAAGGGGATATTCGTAGTTATACGGGGTGTTCTGGAGAAATACAAAGATGAAGTAGGAGTGGCGATGAAATACGTGGTTTGGTCGTGAATGATTGTGGTCGCAATTTACTTTGTCCTCTTTCTAATCCTTTTATTTGTCTTTACATATTACCTTCTCTACACCACACATAAGCTAATTGGTTTTCTTCATTGCCTACCTTTCGGCACCTTCCTATGGTTTGGAAGAAAATTATCCAATAAACGTAATAGGTGTACCCTCTCCTAATCGTAGGAGTACTCGCAGCCTGAGAGAAAGTAAAAGGAAAAGACAACTGAATAGTCATATTCAATCTCTCCAGAACCAAAATCCATCCTCGAATCCGGAACAAGTTCCTTCGAGTTTGTATACAACTATAAGATGGATTTATCTAATGGAAGTGGATATTCGTAGTGATACGGGGTGTTCTGGAAAAATGCAAAGGGGAAATAGAAGGAGTGGCAATGATGTATGCAACTCAGACAGTCCAAAATCCAATGTTTTAAGAAAGTTCGATTAACTTGGTCACTGATTCGTAGTCTAGGGTCGGGCCATGGTCGCTGCCAAAGAGAAAGAGAAAAGAAACACTCTGCGTGCACTCTAACCTAGATCAGAATGGTTAATCACTTTATCTAATCAGGATATCTCCCACTGTATTCTCAAATTCTCCTCCAAACCTGAAAGAAGAATTAGTCGGGATCACCCGAGGAGTAAACCAACTCATCAGTGGGAATCGGGATCCAACTATCATCGTATGATAACGTGATGGAATCCATTCACGTTATCACACTCCAGAAGGTATGCGCATGCCTGGCAAATTTCCTGTATGTTTGAAACTCCCGATGTGATTTTTACCCCATGCTCTTATGACCTTGACTAAGGCCAGCAAATCATAAGTCACATGTCAAGTTCTACCCATCATTGTCTAGGTTAATTTGAACCCACCCCGTACTTACCCTTGACTAAGGACAACAAGGCTATACGACTGTCCCAAACTAACGCATCTATCTATGCAACAGAAAAGTAATAAATAGCTACCATACACTATGCCTTGACTAAGGCCAAAAAACATAGCATGGATACTAAGTGCTACCCGTCTGAAATGACGGAGGGCTGCGAATGGTTTTTGGTGAAAAACCTTTAACGTAATGAACTTGATATCGTTGAAGGAACCGGATAGTTTTTTAAAAATATATAGTGGTGAAAACCTTTGCTAAAGAGGTCACTCCCAGTGAAAGGATCTCGGCTTTTTCCCCGTAGAATGAGGTGCAGGATATTCCAACTGAATACCACGATGCAAAAAAAAATTAATCGACTATAGTGAAGTTATTACCTGAAGCAAACTTCTGCCCAAGGGGTCACTCCCGATGAAGGGATCTCGGCGCTTTCCTCGTCGAATGAGGTGCTGGATATTCATAACCGAATAGCTCTGTGCTAAACAAAATAAACCATCCTTGTAATAACAGCTTTTTGAAAAATGTTCCAACAACATCGAGTAGGTTTGTTTTCCTTGCATTGATCCGAATAAACGCAGTCCCATCAATTAATCAGACTACAAAAGAACGAAAATAAAATGTACGTATATGCCATCCGCATTCGCCACTGGGTCCTGTCATCACCCGTTAAGTTACCTAACTAACGACAGAGCGGGGACTGGACTAGCGCGGGTGTAAAACATATACAACATCTACTAGTATATATATCAATATAAAATAATCGCTCCAGGTATGATAAATGCAACATGATAGAAAAGTAATAAGCATCACAAAACAATACAGATAATCTGGGAGCCCCGGGTTTCCTTTGAGCCGCAAGTGAAACCCGACGTTCCCCTGGTTGTGGATAGCCTGTGCAATGAAAACCTAGACCCCTATGAGCGCGGCAAGTTACCCGCCAAAACCAGAAGTGAGGCAACCCCTTCAGCAAAGTGAATGGACCACCCAGCACTTCACGGAATCCGGTAACTTGAGCACCCCACCTTGGGTCAACCTGTAACCTCTACGAGTACGGCGAAAAGCCCGCCAATCCTAGAGTGAGGCCCCCTCCTTCTCAAACCCATGAGATGCGGGCCCATTGCCCTCTAGAACCCGGCTATCCGTGCACTCCACCGCAGGGCAATACTAGTACAGAAAAGAAAATATATACAACGAGTACATCGACCTCAACCCGGTCATGCCCCAAAATAATAATATACAAACAGGCAATGACGACAATCCACATGTCGGACGCTCGCCCCGAGATATCAAATGTACAAATATATCCAAACTGCACTACCATTGCATGCAAGCTATCCACCACGACAAATCCGCAACAATACAGCACAACACAGAATATCAACATGAATGTCACGTTTCCAAACTCGTCTAAATGGACATATAGCAATTAGACAGGTTATACCACTCTAATGACATTCACGGTCGCAGATAGAAATGTATGTACGGTAAACTAACATATTAAAAATTTCGATCGACAAAACTTCCCGAAGTGGGCCCCAAGTGCAAATCCAACACTCAAAATAAATCTGGGCCAAAACAAAATATTCCAGAAACCACAATTCCATATAAAAGACACCCAGAAGAAAAATGGTGCACTGTGTCCACCATTCTGCCGCGCAACCGCGGCAAACATAATGGTTTGGCCGTGGTTCCGCGGTGCGATGGTAGGAACGTGCTCTCAAATTTCTCCCAGGGTCTTAAAAAACCCTGCACGATTTTCTGACACACTGAAAATGATTTTTCGACCACATTAAAAATTCGGCAGAAACTTGAAAAATGGAATTGCGGTTTTGAAAATTTTGTTCGATCGATATTCTAAACTCGTTAGAACAAGCTAGTATGGGGTTAATGGTGTGGCTCCGATACCATGTAAGTCTACGGTAGCGCCCCGGCCGTCTATCCGAGGCCAAATGCGTAAAAAAACTTTTATAAACTGGCGCTAACGCAGACTTTTACCCGGATCGTTCCATTAACCCTATACTAGCTAACTACAAAGAAGTTAGAATGGCTATACCGATCAATCCGTGTCCTTCGGTCTTTAGCCACCATCCTTAGCTCCTCGCGGCATCTCCGATCTCGGTCGATCTTCCGGTCTCTTAGTCGAAGTGGCACCACGTCAAGGAATCTTTTTACGGGCTCCCGCTTCAAAATCGAAGCAACTCGACATGTAGTTTACTAGCCGACATGTCCAATGTGAAGTAAAGAATGTGTGTGATAATTTTGTCTTATGACATCCATGGATTCTCAACACATGAGATGGTATGGATGGAGGTTGAAGAAGAAGCCATTAATGGAAGTTGTGAGCACAAGAAGAAAACTAGTGAAGAAGAAGAAGAGCTTGCTTATTGTGTGGGATAAATTGTGAGAGGTCACTTTTTTAATCTCAAGACCAAGCCCCACTATTTGTAGCTGCCCTCTTTCTCTCCACACATCAATTCCACACAATAATCAATCATAAAAATGGACATGGCACAAAAAATAACACCATGAGTCACCAAACATGCACATGCCACATTTAATGCTCTTGATTAAGACTTGCACTCACAATTTCCATTTAATAAACATTAATCCAAATGTGTAACATAATAAATAGAATGGCATCTTCTAAAGTAAACTCATGATGGATCACAAGAATACCCCGCACCTGTATATACATAGCTGCATCCACATTCCGACCAAATACGAATGCAACGAGACAAAAGTAATCCAACAAATGTAATACTAGGATCTGGATTAAACCAAAGCCCACGAGTATGATCAGTTCGATCATGATCCGTTCACGAGTGCACGTATATGATCGAACCCTGCCATAAAACCATACGGCCTCTACAACGTTTCGCCCGAACTTGGGAAACTTTCTGTGGGGGACTCTAAAGACTCGCCAATAGCTGGCAGTGGGTTTAACCACAAGCACGTCAATTGTACTAGCTGTACATAACGACTGCCTATGTATTGAGCAAAAGAGAAGCTGATGAGCGAACTCATCCTGAAACCTTACTGAGCCTGTCAGTGACAATATCCGTACAGTCCGGTCCGTTCGTCTATGAGTATCGCATATCGGGCCTTTGGGGCTGGTAAACGTCAGACCTCCAATAGCGGTATAAGTTGTGTCGGAGTGTACCCAGAACACCCTGAGAAACTACTAGAATACCTACCAGTAAATCTCGCTTGCCCTGGCCAGGGACTTTGTGTAATGGCTCTCCAGACACAGCACGATCTCACCCCCAATACCGGGATTGACGAATCCCCTGCTGATCCGCTCACTGCCTCCATGTAGCTCGGGACTGTACCCAACTAAAACCTGTTTGCACAACTCCTTTCAGCCGTGGTAGGGTAGTAAACAAAGCACAGTAGGAAATCACACGAGATAAATGACGATCTCAGGTCGATAGACTAACCTGTATACATGTCATCAGGAACTGCTATCTGACGACGGGTATAATACCAACTAGCATGTTCCCGGCGAGTCCTGTCCGGTGTACTCATAACCCAATGAGCACCTGTATACATCTTAGGTGAACCAACTGACACCAAAGGCTTGTGAGACTGGCCATCACCCCTCGTCGGGGTCTCGATCCGTATACACTAGTCTACTCATGGAGTATCGATGCCCAGTCTCAAAACTCCCACGACTAGGGACACTTTAAGGATGTGCTTATAGACTACCCAACTCTCAAGTATATGATCGCCATCATACTGCTGGTAGTCAACCAAGAATCCTAAGTGCTCTATCAAGGACTAATAGTGATCTGTAATCTCACCTAAAGTATGTACACGATGATAAAGACAAACCAGATAGCATACTAACATCTCGAGTAAGACTGTCCTACCGGTATAGGTCCTCCCTCAATCATTGCAATCACGTGCCTGCAATCCAATAATTGACTTTGAGGGCACTATATCCAACACTAGTAACTTGAGCGCCCCTCCGTAGGTCATACCTATACCCTTACGAATGCGGAAAATTGCCCGCTAATTCTAGAGTGAAGTCCCCCTCCGTCTCAACGCCATGAGATGCGGGCTTGTTGCTCTCAAGAACCCGGCTATTCAAGCACTCCACCATGGGGTAATCCTAGTACAGAAAATGAAAATATATATACAAAGGTGACATCGACCTCAACCCGCTCATGCCCCAATAAAATAATATACAACACGGCAGAAACAACAGTCCACATGTCGGACGCTCGCCCCGCAATAACAAATGTACAAATGAATATAAACTATACTAAATCATTGCACCACCGGCTATCCACTACGAAAATCCAACCACAATATCAGCACAATCACAGAACATCAACGTGAATGTCATGTTCGCAAACCCGTCTAAAAGAACATATAGCGGATAGACGGGATATACCGATCAAATGACATTCACAGTCGCAGATGCTAAACTAAGTTCTGATAATCACACGTATTTAAAAATTTCGATCGACTAAACTTTTCCGAATAGGCCCCAAGTGCTAATCCAGTACTTAAACAAATCTGGGCCAGAAACTAAACATCCCAAAAAACACAATTTGAAATATGAGACCCAGAAGAAAAATTGTGCACAGGAGCCCCAATACGGCCGCGCAACCACGGCAAACATGCTTGTTATGCCGTGGTTCCGTGGCATTATGGAGGGATCGTGCGCCCAAATTTCTTCTGGGGTCTTAAAAATGGCTGCACGAATTTTTGATACACTGAAAAAGATTTTTAGACCACTTTTAAAAATCGACAGAAAGCATGATAATGGAAATGCGGTTTTGAAAAAATCTGTCGATTAATGTTTTAAACAAATTGGAACTAGCTAGTATAGGTTTTATGGGGTGTCTCCGATACCATGTTGGGTTACACTAACGCCCTAGCCATCATCCGTGGCGATTTGCGGAACAAAAATTTTCTAGGAGTTTCAAAACGGCGCTAGAATAACCCAATTAAAACGGATCTTTCCATAAACCTAACTAGCTAAACAAAGAGTGCTAACTACTATGAAAAGAAGTCTCACCAAATGATCCAAGTCCTTCGGTCTTCTTTCCTCATCGTTCGCTCCAAGTGGCCACCATGATCGCACTTGATCTCCTTTGCTCGCTCCATCGGTACTCTGGGATCGAGCTTGCTCTTCGGTCCTCCTCCGTCGAAGATGATCCACCCGAGGGATGTGATCCATGGCTCTAGCTCCTTGCTAAGTAACAAAAGAAGCAACTAAAGAATTTGGGATGCTAATCCAAGATCTCTAGGATGTAGTGTGAAGTTCTAAGTGCTCTACTATCTTTATGTTGCCTCCTCTCTTGTTTTTCAACACATGAGAGTATAGAAAGTAGGAAGATGATGAAGGTGGAGGAACTCAAAAGGAGGAGAAGGAGGTGAAGAAAAATGGTGAGATGAAAAATAATGAGCAAGCATATGAGAGAAAATAGATGGGAATGGTTTTGTAAAACAATATCCATCAATATAATATGTCAACCATGCTTCAATACTTACCACAAATGAATTAATAATTCATTTGTCAACTATTGAAGCCATGGTTCTCACTATGTCCCCCTCTCCTTCACTTTACACCTCATTTCCATTTATCAAATAAATGGAAAAAGCTAATGAGGTGTCCACCTTCTAGAATGTTATCTGTATTAAAATACGGATTACAGTATACCGTATATGCATACCTGCATTCGGATAAAAACTTGAATGCCCAAAGTGATAGAATAACACGAAGAACGTAATACTTGAATATACATATCGAAATACATATATGTAAATTATCAAATAAATACCTGATTTAATTATCCGGCTCAAACCCGAGCCGACTAGTATTACCAACTGTCTAATCAAAAGTCCGGGTACAAAGTACATCAATCGATTGGAACCCTGCAAGTATCCAATACGGCTACTACATCATTTCGCCTGAACCAGGAAAACCCTCTGTATGGGACTCTAAAGACTCAACAGTACGCCGGCAGTGAGTTATTGGATAAATCCATAACCACAACTACGTCAGCGGCACTAGCTGAACGTAACGGCTACCCGGGTACCTGTCGAAAAGGAAGGCCGATGAGTAAACTCATCCGGATCCCTACTGAGCCTATCTGTGACAATCTCCATAAAGTCTGGTCTCTTCGTCTGAGAGTATCGCATACCGGGTCTAGGGGGTGGTAAACGTCAGACCCTAATAACCCGGTAATTCGTGCTGATGCGGCTCAGGACTAATCCGGGAAACTACTGATCAGCCTATCAGTAAATCCCAACTGCCTTGGCCAAGGTCTTATGGTCCTGACCAATCAAACACAGTGCGATATCGACTCCTTATACCGAGAGAGACGAATCCCCAACAATCGCTCACTGCCTCCATGTGGCTCGGGACTGTACCCAACCAAAACATGTTTACATGACTCAGTAGAGCCATAGAAGGGTAGTGATCAGAGCACAGTGGGAACTCACATGAGACAAATGACGATCTCAGGTCTAAAGACTAACATGTACTCATGTCACCTAAGGCTTTCCACCTGATGATAGGTACAGTACCATCGGGAAGTTCTCGGCGAGTCCGTCTGGTGTACTCACACCTAGTAAGCACCTATATACGATCTTAGGTGCAAAAGACCAATGGTTGAGGGACCATACCACGCCCCTCATCTGGGTCTAGATACATATACATTATTCTACTCCAGAATATCGATGCCCAGTCTCGATACTCCCACGACTAGGGACCTTTTAAGGATGTGCTTACCGACTACCCAGCTCCTACAAGTATGATCGCCATCACAACGCAGGTAGTCTAGAAATGATCTTACGGGATTTATCAACATGTATAAATGATATGTAATAGCAATTAAAACATACGCACATGTTAAGATAAAGACAAACCAGATAACATACTATCATATCGAGAAAGACTGTCCTGTACATATATATATCGAAGCATCCATATGTATACATATACAATAATGGCCTCTATGGCATACATATCCAACACTCGCATCCCCGATTATTCATCCACGACGATCCAATAAAGTTCATATACACAAACCAATCATCACAGATATGTGCAACCCCCAACTAACCGACATATAGAAATTAGCGGAAGTTTACGAACACATATAACAAACACAGGAATGTTACTTAGCCAAGAATTTTAGAATTTCGATCGAAATATATTTTGTGTGTCTACCCCATGTACAAACCAGCACACAAATAATACTGGGTAGAAACCAAATATACCAGAAATCACAACACAATATATAAGTCCCACAGAAGAAGTACGAGTCGACTCGGCCTCGACTCGGCCGCAGAACCACGGCGAAACACACTGTTTCGACGCGCTTTCGCGGCGGTCTTGATGAGTTACTAACTCGTATTTCTTGTGTGTTCTTAGAATTCTCTGCTTGTATTTTTAAGGCCTCTGAAATATTTTTAAGACCGGATTTTAAAAAAGACAGCAAACAAGGATTTTGAGTTATAATTTTGGGTTTTTTCGACGATCGAAGTTCTAACTACTTGCTAACAAGCTATTTAAGGTTTAGTAGGCTCTGATACCATTGTAAGTCGATGCCACTCACACCGCGGGTTCGCGGAGTTTGCAAAAAACGATTTTTATATGCTTCGTAATATTGACTAAACTCCAGGATCGATACTAAATCCTAACTAAAAGGTTTAACTACTATGTAAGAAAGTCATACCTCAAGTTACTAATCCTTCTTGTTTTTGCTATCCTCTTCCTCCTTGTGAGCTCCTTAGAGTGTGTATGGATCGCGCCTCCTCGTCGGCCTCCTCAAGTCGAAGAAGATCCACCTGAAAGTGCCTATCTTAAGCTTCTACCTCTAAGATGAGGTAACTAGGTAACCTAGAGTGTTAATCTAAGTGACCTAGAGGATATAGAGAGTGATTAAGGATTTATAAGTCTTACTAGCCCTAGGATTCTCAACACTTGAGACAACTAGGGTTTGAGGAGAAGAAGAGAGCTCTTGAGGAAAGAGAGAGTGTTTGTGATAATGATAAATGAATATGGCAATTGTAATGACTATGAAGCAAACTAAAATATCTCACACAAAATATCTCAATGCCACCTTGCATCTCACAAAATATCTAAGTCCACTCTTGCTTCAAAAGTCATACATGAGTCACCAAGTAGCCATGCTTCATTTTTCATACAAATAACACCTCATACCTCCACCTCATTTATCTTTTAATCAAAAGATAAAAGCATAAATGAGGTTTCCCCTTCTAGAAGTATACTTGATTAAATTACTAGAATACCCCTCACCGTATATACATACCCGTATCCGTATTCCGAAAAACACGAATACAATGAGAGACAAAACTAATCCCATAATCAAATACTAGGATCCGGCTTAAACTAAAGCCCACTAGTATTATCCGTCCGAACATCCTACATACACAAGTACACGTATGTGATCGAACCCTGTCGTTAAACCATACGACCTCTACATTGTTTCGCCCGAAGCAGGGAAATCCTCTGTGTGGGACTTTAAAGACTCGATAGTATACTGGCAGTAGGTTTAACCACAAGCACGTCAGCGGTACTAGCTGCACGTAACGCTACCCAGGTATCTGTCGATAAAAAGACCGATGAGAAAACTCATCTGAACTCCTACTGAGCCTATCTGTGACAATCTCCGTACAGTCTGGTTTGTTCGTCTAAGAGTATCGCATATCGGGCCTAGGGAGCAGTAGTCGTCAGACCCCTAATAGCGCAATAAGTCGTGCCGGAGTAGAGCCTAAAAACACCCTGAGAAACTACTGGAGTACCTACCAGTAAATCTCACTTGCCCTGGTCAGGGACTTTGTATAATGGCTTTCCGAACACAGCACGACATCAACCCCCAATACCGGGAGAGACGAATCCTATTTAACCGCTATTGCCTCTAAGTGCTTCGGGATTGCACACAACTACTACATGTTTGCACGACTCATCAGAGTCGTGGTAGGGTAGTAATCAAAGAACAGTGGAAACACACTCGAGACGAAGTAGCAGTGTCAAGTCAATGGACTATGTTGTACTCATGTCACCTGGGAACTGCTACCTGACGATAGGTATAGTACTAACCAAGAGTTCCCCACGAGTCCGTCCAGTGTAACTCATAACCCAATGAGCACCTGGATACTATCTCCAGTACGACATACTAATGGCTGTGGGACAGACCATCTCCCCTGCTGGGATGAGATGAGTATACACTAGTCTACTCTGGAGTATTGATGCCCTGTCTTGATAATCCTACGACTAGGGATCTGTATAAGGATGTGCTTATAAATTACCCAGCCCCTACTAGTGTGACTGCCATCACAACGCTAGTAGTCAAGCAAAGATTCTAAGGGCTCTACCAATATGTATTAGCGATACGCTAAAAGAAACATATACACATATTAAGATAGAAACAAACCAAGTAGCGTACTACCATATTGAGCAAGACTGTCATAAAATCCGTGTATATCCCAAGCTTCCAAAATGTAATATACAAACAAGTACTATACAATAATGGCCTCTAGGGCATAGATCACTAACAAGCGAAATGAAGTAGGGCATATATGGTGATTTGTACGGGAGCTTGATTAAATACGAGTATGTGATACCGTATTCTAATCTCGCGATATTTGATATCGGTTAGGTTATATGTGATATAACCGGATTGTTGAATCAAGTGTTGATTCAATGATATGTTATATGTATATATATTTGATATTGGCTGGTTATATATGATATGACCGGATTATTGACTCAAGTATTGATTTGATATAATATATTTAATGTTGTCGGTTATATATGATATGACCGGGTTATTGAATTAAGTGCTGATTTGATAAATTAATATACATAGAAATGATATTGGTCGGTTATATATGATATAACCGGATTATTGAATCAAGTGTTGATTTAATAATTTAATATATATTTATATTTGATATATTTATATATTAACTAATATTGTGCTCACTAAAGATTTTCTTCTCTTTATACATAATTATATATTTGTGTGTGATATATATATATATATATATATGATTTGTTTTTGTATCATGATTGATGATACATAGAACTAGGATGTGTGAGAAATACATGGGAGTGATATTTATGATAAATATAAATGAATTAACAAAAAAAATAAGAATGGGTCATTTTCTAAGATGCTTGGAGAAGCATGTAGAAGCCATGACTCATCTCATTTTTTGTTTTTATTCATTGGATATTTATCATGCCATATGATGTTGATCTTATCATTTTTTTCACCTCATGGTTCTCTCTCTCATCCATGTTTATCCCCTCATCCTCTTCCTCTCTTGATCCCTCTAGGTTTTCTTGAGGTGAGAACAAGAAAAGAGAAAGAAGAAAATATTATGAGCAAAAATCCTACTTCATCAACCTACACTCATCTAGCTCATTAGTTTAGGTTGTTTGCTTCACTAATTCCTTGATTAGTGAAGAGATAGCTTGAGTTAGAGAGACTTCAAGGTGGATCATCTTTGGCCTCGAAGATCGCAAAGCAAGCTCGATCCTTTCTTCAAGTGGAGCCAAGAGAAGTTCTAGGGACTACTGCTTGGAGCTTTAGAAGTGAAGGACTTGGTCTACAAAGGTTGTAACCCTCTTCACTTAGTATAGAACTTGCTTTCATGCTTAGAAAACCCTAATACTTTAGTTCGATTCTAGGTTAGTGTAGCTTAGACCTCTATATTTTTTTAAATTGCATACTTGATTTTGAATAAGTATGCCTTAGAGGCCTTCATTGTATAGGATGCTAGGAATATGTATATACAGGACAAGCTTGCTCGATATGATAGTATGCTATTTGGTTTCTCTTTATCTTACTATGCGATGTGTTTTACTTTGTATTTCATATCTTGTGTACATGTTGATAAAGCCTGAAGGATTTTTGCCTGACTACCAGCGTTGTGAGGGCAATCATACTTGTAGGGGCTGGGTAGTCGATAGGCACATTCTTAAAGTGTCCCTAGCCGTAGGATTATCGAGACTAGGGATCAATACTCTAGAGTATATTAGTGTATACATATCTAGATCCTAACGAGGGGCGACGGATTGGTCCCGCAACCATTGGTGAGATGCACCTAAGATTGTATACAGATGCTCACTGGGTGTGAGTTCACCGGACAGGACTCGCTGAGAAATGGCTGGATGGTATTATACCCAGAGTCAGATAGTAGTTCTTTGGTGACATGTGTGCGGATAGTCTATCGACTTGAGGTCGTCATTTGTCTCGTGTGAGTTCCCACTGTGCTTTGATTACTACCCTACCACGGCTCTATTGAGTCATGCAAATAGATTTTAGTTGGGTACAGTCCGGAGCCATATGGAGGCAGAAGCGACTGTTAGGGATTCGTCACTCCCAGTATAGGGAGTCGATGTCGCGCTATGATCGGTTGGTCAACACCATAAGTCCTTAGCCAGGGCGAATTGAGAATTATTTGTAGTCAGACCGGTAGATTCTCGGATGGTTTTGAGCCACACCGATACGACTTGTCTTGTTATTAGGGGTCTGATGTTTTCCACCCTCTAGACCTCACATGCGATAATCTTAAATGAACAGACCGGACTGCACGGAGATTGTCACGAACATGCTTAGTAGGATTTCGGATGAGTTTGCTCGTCGGCCTTCTTTTCGACATGTACCTGGGTAGCCGTTACGTGCAGCTAGTACCGCTGACGTGCTTGTAGTTAAACCCACTGCCAGCGTACTGTCGAGTCTTTAGAGTCCCACACAGAGGGTTTCCCTGCTTCTGGCGAAACTGTAGAGGCCGGATGGTTTTACGGCAGGGTTCGATCGTATACGTGTACTTATGCACGGATCATAATTCAGACTAATAATACTAGTGGGCTTTGGTTTAAACCGGATCCGAGTATTAGATTATCGGATTATTTTGTCTCTTTGTATTCGTATTTTTCGGAATACGAATACGGGTATGTATATATGGATGAGGGATATTCTTGTAATTTTTGCAAGAGTGCTTCTAGAAGAAGACACCTCATTTGTTATTTAATCTTTTTGATTAAATGGTAAATGAGGTGGAGGGATGTGGTGTTGTTTTACAATAAATGAAGCATGGATACTTGGTGACTCATGTAGTGACTCATGGATTACTATTGAGGCATGGTGGCATGGAGATATTTTGTTGGAAAATATCTTGCTTAATAGTTATCATAAGTGAGCCATATTCATTTTCATTATATCATAAACACTCTCTCTCGTCCAAGCTCTTTTATTCTTCCTTAAAACCTAATTTGTCTCATGTGTTGAGAAACCGAGGATTCAAGAGATTAATTAATCCCTATCACTCTCTACATCTTCTAGGTTACTTTGATTAGCACACTAGGTACCCTAGTTATCTCAATTTAGAGGTAGGAGCTTAAAGTAGACACTCTCGGGTGGATCATCTTTCGTGCGAGGAGCCCGACGGGCAAGCGCGATCCGTACACTCTTCCGAGTGCTTAAGAGGAGGAGGAGGAGGACAGCAAGAAAGAAGGACTTGGTTCACGGAGGTATAAACTTGTAGGGTTATTAGGCACTCTAAGAAGGTTCTACAAGGCATCAAACATGCCCGGTTAAGATTTTAGCCGTGCCGAACAACCCTAAACAAGATCTTTGCTAGACTATTAAGCGAAAACTAGCATGTTAAACACATTAACACTAAGTAGGATACGAAATACAACCTTTGTAGATCGGTCCTTCACTTCTTAAGCTCCTTGTAGTAGTCCCTTCGCTGTGATCAAGGTGCTTCCGACTCTCGGACGGCTCTTTGAGAAGATAGCAACGGTATTGCTTGAAGTCTTCGAGGTCGAAGATGATCTACGTCGAGGGAATACGAACTCAAGCTTCTACTTCACTAACTAAAGAATTAGTGAAGCAAATACCCTAAACTAAAGTGCTAGTATAGTAGAGGATGATGAAATAGGAAATGGGTAAATTTTAGAATTTCTTTTCTCACATTGTTTCTCTCTCCTTTTCAAACCCTAGTGAGAATTTGAAGGAGAAAGAAGATGAGCTCAAAATGAGAATGAAAACTAATCATGAGAGAGAGGGCTAACCATGGGTGAGTTGGTATCATACACTAACTCATGTAAAGACATTACCATGGCTAATTATAGTGGTTAGGTTTATAAATATCATAAGTAAAACAAAACTAGTTGACATTGGTCAATGCACTCACAAGCTTCATGAAGCTTCATGCACTTGAAAAATTATCCACTAATTTTGTATTTACTTTGTATATTAAAACCCTACCAATATAATTATAATGGTGTATGTCTCATACACCCATGTAGTGTGTATCAACAACCATGATACAAATTGAACACAAATCAATATATATCACATATATATTAAATTGTGCACATGTGAGAAAAACAAATGCTTAAGTGAACCAATGTTAGTTAATGTAAATTAGTATATCACATATACAATTACACACTAAATTATTATATCAACACTTGACTTAATAATCCGGTTATATCACATATAACCGACTAACATCCATCGTATCGATTTATCGAATCAACCCTTGATTCGATAACCTGGTTATATCGCATATAACCGATCGATACAAACATTGCGAGAATAGAATACGGTATCACATACATGCATTATTCTCGGTCCCGCACATATCACATTTGCGCTCCTATTTCGTTTCGCCTGAGCCAGTAAAACCTCTATGTAGGACTCTAAAGACTCGTCAATACGCCTGTAGTAGGTGATGATCATATCAAGCACCCACAAGCCGTCAGCGGTACTAGCTGGACGTAACAGCTACTCGGGTATTGAGCGATCAGAAGATCAGCAAGCAAGCCCGCTCCAACACCTGCAAAAAGCCTGACAGTGACACTACCGTACAGTCTGGTCTCCTCGTCTGATATGTCGCATATCAAGTCTAGGGGTGGTAAACGTCAGACCCCAATAACCGATAATTCATGCCGATGCAAGGCTCATAACGGGTCCAGAAACTACTGGTAACACTTACCGGTAAATCTCTAAACCAGCCCTGGCCAGGGACTTCCCTGTTATGGCCAATCGAGCATAGCGCAACATCAACCCCTAATACCGGGAGAGAAGAAACCCCTCCTATCGCTCATTGCCTCCATGTGACTCGGGACTATACCCAAAATCCACCGTTTTGCATGCCCTCTTGGACGTGGTAAGGTGGAAATCAAAGCACAGTGGGAATCACACAAGACTCTATGACGATCTCGGGTCTACAGACTAACCTGTACCAGTGTCACCAGAGAATTCCATCTGACGTAAGGTATAATACCATCTGGGAGTTCTCGGCGAGTCCGTCCAGTGTACCCAGTCTCCACTGAGCACCCGTATATCATCTCTGATGTCAAACACCAATGGATATGGGATCATCCATCGCCCATCTACATGGGTCAAGAAGGTATACGCTAGTCTACTCTGGTATATCGATGCCCCGTCTCGATACACCCACGACTAGGGACCTTGAAGGATGTACTTATGGACTACCATTTCCCCACTAGTATGATCCGCATCATTTTCCAGGTAGTCAAGTACACATCCTAAGGGCTTTACTAACATGTAACAGAGAGACAATCAGTCTACACGTTAAGGTAAAGAGTAACAAGATAGCATACTATCATGTCGAGCAAGAAAGTCTTCCCTATATATGTCCAAGCATCCACTACAATATACATCTCATGTATAGTAATAGCCTCTAGGGCATACATATAACTAACAATCTCCCACATGCACTAGGGCCATCTGATAACAGTGGTTGCAGTATCTCATACTCAATCATCCCATAAAAGTCTCTCTCTAGGAAAAGGCCTTTGTGGGTGGATCCGTCGTATTGTCCTCTGAGTCTACTCTCCTAACCTCGATCCCATGGAGATCAACCATCTCCATGATCAGGTGATACTGCCTTAGAATATGTCTGGATCACTGATGGGATGGGCGTTTCTTGGCATAAGCCACAACTCCATTGTCACACAATGGAAGGAACAAAGTTCATCTCATGAACTAATATACACCCAGACTGCCTCTTTGGTAGCATCTTTGGTAGCGATGTATCTAGCCTTTATCGTCTAGTATGCCACGGTATCTGTCTTGGAACTCTTCCAACATACCGTCCCTTTACCGAGGGTAAAGATAATGCCTGTGACTGACATTCAGTCGTCCTTATCACCCTGGAACCTTTCCAGTGATTCTCCCCAGGATCGTTTGATACCATCTCACTACAACTTAGTGAGAATCCTAACATCCAATTACATATATCTCATAGATCAAAACTAAGGATTTAGGAGGTATCACTTTGATCCTATATGGAAAATCCTTGTGATAAGCGGAGATTGACCGAGCGTAGCATAGGAAACTCCTTCCCTATTAAGAGCATGTCATCCACGTACTCTACGAGGATCACTACCATACTCTCTACTACCTTTTTGTATATACAAGGTTCATCTACCATTTTGATGAAGTCAAACTCTTTGACTAACTCATCAAAACAGATGTTCCAACTCCGCGTGCCTGCTTTATCACATAAAACATCTTGCACACGTTTCCGCTGCTCCCACTGACTACGAAGCCCTCTTGCTGTGTACTTATAGACGCTCTCTTCCAAATGATCATTTAGAAAAGCAGTCATGACACCCAACTGCCAGAAATCGTAGTCATGGTATGTAGCCATGGCAAGTAGGATCTGGATGGACTTAAGCATACCTTTGAAAGTCTCAACTTTTCCATGTACACCAAGTAATCTTCTCAAGATATACTTGCTCCTGATGGGGATATAACCCTTCAGATAAGACAACCAAAGTCCATACTTTGTTGGTGTATAAGGATTCCATCACAGATCGTTAAGCATCCAGCCATTTTTATAGAGTCCCACTCCTGATGGCCAGCTCGAAAATAGTTGGGTCATCATCTCATGTTGCAATCCTCGGTCCCACTGTCATAGAGAAACCAAAGTATCTTTCAGGTGGGTAAGGAACCCTGCTAGATCGGCGGAGAGGCTGAGGTTCGTTGGTTGCTATTGAATCCTTTGGTTCTACCAAATCATCAGCTGCAGTTTGTATAGCTGGAACTCTTTCCAGTTCTACCTCATGTCCACTAATTTCTTCACAAGAAATTCCCTTTCACAAAGGTGGTATGTTGATAAACAAAACATCGTTTGTTCTTCGGTTAGGTAGAAGATATTCCATTGCGAATGATTGGGATATCCAACAAACTTCTACAGAACTGACTTTGCCTCGAGCTTGTCCGGATTATGCTTTTAGACATAGGCTGGACAACCCCAAATCTTAACAAACTCAAGATATGGGCTCTTCCCTTTCCATATCTCATATGAAGTGGTAGGCAACTGATTTGATCGGAACCCTATTCAATAGGTATGCAACTTCTCAAGTGCATAACCCCCAAAAGGAAATAGGAAGCTCAGTAGTACTCATCATAGAGTGCACCATATCTCATAGGGTGCGATTGCTTCGCCCCGATACACTGAGGTGTAAGCGGAGGAGTAATGCTGAGAGAGAGTCTTATTCTCCTTTAGTATAGTCCAGGAATTCCGTGCTCAAGTATTCTCCTCCCTGATCTTATCAAAGGACATAATACTTATACCCGTTTTGGTTCTCTACTTTCTAACTTATATTCTGTGAATATCTCAAAAGCTTCGGACTTGTGTTTCAACAGGAACATATGTATGAATCTTGAGAGATCATCAGAGAATGTAATGAAGTACAAAGAACCGATCTTAGCATATGTAGATAGGGGACCTTCATACATCAACATGTATCATCCCAAGAGTTCACTAACTCTTTCTCTGTTTCCAATAAACAAAGCTATGGTCATCTTATCTTTGTGACATGACCGGAAAGTTTCACAAGATGTAAATTCAAACTAATTTAAATATGCATCTATATGTAACTTCAGCCAGTCGGGTCGTATTGATATGACCTAGTCTACAATACCTCAAGAAGGATTCGTTCATTTCTGAACTCTTCCACTTGTGTGTGTTCTGTATACTAAGAACTGTAGTTTGATTTAGAACATCAATACTTTTAGATAACGTGCCTAAACCGATCAACTCTTGATATAGGAAATGTTCAAAACATTATCCAACAATACAAAATTTTATCATTCTTTACTAATAAAGAGACTGATATGATATTGTATATCAGGTTCAGTATCTAATTACATTCGTTCAGAATTAATGTATTCTGGTAACACAGGGTGATAACTACCAACAGACTTGGCTGCAACACTTGCACCGTTTCTATCTCATGAAACTTATCATCCGTTCTCAGTTCTTTACCTATCTGTAGCCCATGTAACAGTTTACATATGCGGGATCCTGATCCGGTATCACATAGCCAGGACGTAGAGGTTACTGAGAAACAGTTCTCGGTAATGAATACACCCGAAGAAGATGCATCAGTATGCACTTTCTTCGTTTGGGTGGCACGGGAATTCTGGTAATCCCCAATTTCCTGCTCTGTCTTATAACATTTATAAGTTGGAGCGGGACCAACGTCCCCCAGCACAGTATAACATGCGGGTTCGGTCAATACATCCATATTATTATCTTTGATTAAGGCATGACATGGTCGCTACCTGGAGAGAGAGAGAAGAAAACACTCTGCGTGCGCTCTAGCAAGATCAGATTGGTTATTATTTTATCTAATCAGGATGGCTCCCACTGTTTTTATCAAATCTTCCTTCAAACCCTAAAAGGAAAGACTAGCCGGGATTAATTACACCCTACAATTTCTCCAATCTTTTAGCCAGGCCAGTGTCGGTACTTTGAGGGAGGTTCCCCGTGCTTTCGCACGGACCTAATTAAAGTAAACCTCGTTTTCCCATAGGCGTAACCCCGTTGACACCTTTCTAGACACCTACTTGATCGGCTAATTGTAATGTGTAAAACTCTCCCAGGAGTAACAATTACTCGCAGTGGGTATCGGGATCCAACTATCTTATAGAAGGTATGCAATCTCATTGCAAATTTCAACACTTGAAATTACCGATAATTTTGCCCTTAACCTCCTATGACCTTGATAAAGGCCAACAAACCATAGGATGCTAGTCAAGTTCAACCCGTCATTTCTTGATTGAATTAAACCCATCCGCACGACCCTTGACAAAGGCCAACAAGGTCGTACGACAACCCTAACCCAATCTGCATCATATGCATAAGCAGATAAGCACTAGTCAGCTACCGCACACTACGCCTTGACAAAGGCCAACAAACGCAGCACGAATACTAACCACTACTTATCTGAAATGACGGAGGGCTACGACAGGTTTTTCTGAAAACCTATTGCGTAACGAACTTGATATTGTTGTAGAATCGAATGAATTTTGAAATGGAGTGTTTTTGAGACTTTTATTAGTTTTGCTAAAGAGGTCACTCCCGGTGAAGGGATCTCGGTTCTTTCCTTATGGAATAAGGTGCAGGATATATCATATATATCTCTATGCAAAGCAAAAACTCCAAAAGCAATCAAAAGACAAATCGAGGGATGTAGCATCTGCCAGTTATTGCTAAAGGGGTCACTCCCGGTGAAGGGATCTCGGCCCTTTCCTTATCGAATAAGGTGCAGGATGTTCTACAAGGAACACCGCTATGCAAAGCAAGAACTGTAGCTACCTTGTTTTTGAAAATTCGATTCCACAACATCTTTTAGGTTTCTTTTCTTTCATTAATCACATTAATGAAGTCCCATCATTTAAGTCACCTAAACATCACAGATAAATACGACGTACACTTATGCCATCCGCATTCGCCTCGATGTCCCCTCGTGCACCGTTAGGTTAGTTAACTAACGGTAGAGCGAGGCAGGGCTAGCGCGGGTGTAAAACATAAGTAACGTCTATATAATATATCGTAAATACTATATACAGTATCTATCACAACATATTAAATGATCACATCACAGATATCGCAGCAGAAGAAACATATGAAATAATGGATATACTAGGAGGTCCGTGTTTTATTTTAAGCCTCTATAAAACACGGATTCCACGGTCGCAATGAATAGACAAACCTACACCCCTAGACCCCTACGAGTGCGGCAAGCAACCCTACCAATTCTAGAGTTAGGAGACCCAGACTCGACTACTCCAGTTGGTCTCCTACTGGACTCTAGAACCCGGTTACTTGTGCACTCCTCCTTGGGTCTACCTAATGCGGAAAAGTAAATAATATACAAATGGTGACATCAACCTCATCCCGGAAGTGACCCAATAAAAGAATATTACATACATTTAATTTTACATGAATGAAAATAAAAACTCTCATCTCACATAAAACCCCCGGCTATTCAAAACGCGACGATCCAATATAACATATCCAGCAACACATAATATCACATGTCATCAACGTAAGTAAGTATGCATACACCGATCATCGTTGATGTATAGCAACAAAAAACGGTAATACAACTACATACTACACTTACGGTCACAGAAAAGAAAGTATAAAACTACAACAGTTGGAATCCACAACCTATTTAGACATCACATGCCTAACAATTATAAACCCCGCATTTTAGTCTCTATATCGAAAACACTTTTCAATATCAAGTCGGGCAATTCAACAAGATTCCTGATATACTGATCGAATGCTCGTCGCAAACTTTAGTAGACGGCCGCACCCCCGAATGCCGTCGACGAAGTGCACTAAGACGGAACACCGCTGCCGCGAGCACCCAAACGGATGCTTTTGGCGACGGGGTTCTCCTACAGTCATTTAGTCGGGGCTTTGGGGCGTGGCTGTCTATTAAGTTTACCCGGTGAGTATCCGCGTACGCTACGTGATTGCAACGGAATTTTGATCGCATCAAAATCACGTGGCAACCGATCATTTGAGACTAAACTGCTATGTTTATAACATTCAAATTAGTTATCTCATAACTACTTGTGGATTCCAAATATTGTATTACATTCCAGATAAATAGACAATGTTAAACTTTCCGATCGAATAATCAAACACCCAAGTTTTCCTAAATAGTTCTCAACACTTTAGTGGAGTTTAAAAACGTCCATCACATGCCACAGTACCAATGGTCCAGCCGTAGAAGGGTCTAGCCAACTCCTCACATGTGGCAACGCCGTACTGCCTCAAACCCTAAGGTTCAAAAGGCAGTTCAGGATGGTCACATAATCGAGTTAAGGTTTGTTGTGTTCTAGAGGGTCCATCTCATTACTTGCACGACTTAGAACGTTCTTAAACTACGGAAAAATCCAACACTTGGAAATTTTCCGGCAGGGGAAAAAGAGAGTTATTGATATCCGTTCGAACTTTTTAACACGTCCTAAAAAATTACCCGGAATAACACATAGACGAAGTTAAACTTTCCGATCGAATCAATGAGCTCCCAATACAACCCCAGAAAACTCAACACTTGAGTATAAATTAAAAATACTCAGAAACATCAGGAAATTAAATAGGAACATTACTGTGCAAAAAGATAAGCGTGACGTCACCTTATGGCCGTGGAACCGCCGCGGGAGCCATGCTCGTGCCGCGGTTCCGCGGCGCTTTGGGCGCCAAACTTTGTCATTTTGCACAGTTTTCCATATAATTGCGTGTTGATTTTTTTAAGCATTTTTAATCCAGAAAATACCAACATTTTCAAAAATGTCCAGAGAGGGGTAAAATTGGGGGATTCCGGGTTCGATCGGACTTTAAACTTCGCCTAGACTTCGCCTAAAGCTCTAGCTTGGCTCTGATACAATTGTAGGGTTACTAGGCACTCTAAGAAGGTTCTACAAGGCATCAACCATACCCGGTTAAGATTTTAGCCGTGCCGAACAACCCTAAACAAGATCTTTGTTAGACTATTAGGCAAAAACTAGCATGTTAAACACATTAACACTAAGTAGGATATGAAATACAACCTTTGTAGATCGGTCCTTCACTTCTTAAGCTCCTTGTAGTAGTTCCTTCGCTGCGATCATGGTGCTTCCGACTCTCGGACGGCTCTTTGAGAAGATAGCAACGGTATTGCTTGAAGTCTTCGAGGCCGAAGATGATCTACATCGAGGGAATACGAACTCAAACTGCTACTTCACTAACTAGAGAATTAGTGAAGCAAACACCCTAAACTAAAGTGGTAGTCTAGTAGAGGATGATGAAATAGGAAATGGGTACACGTTAAAATTTCTTTTCTCACTATGTTTCTCTCTCCTTTTCAAACCCTAATAAGAATTTGAAGGAAGAAGAAGATGAGCTCGAAATGAGAATGAAAACTTATCAAGAGAGAGAGAGATAGAGGTAACCATGGGTGAGTTGGTATCATATACTAACTCATGTAGAGACACTACCATGGCTAATTATAGTGGTTAGGTTTATAAATATCCTATGTAAAACAAAACTAGTTGGCATTAGTCAATGCACTCACAAGCTTCATGAAGCTTCATGCACTTGAACAATTATCCACTAATTTTGTATTTACTTTATATATTAAAACCCTACCAATATAATTATAATGGTGTATGTCTCATACACCTATGTAGTGTGTATCAACAACCATGATACAAATTGAACACAAATCAATATATATCACATATATATTAAATTGTGCACAAGTGAGAAAAACAAATGCTTAAGTGAACCAATGTTAGTTAATGTAAATTAGTATATCACATATACAATTATACACTAAATTATTATATCAACACTTCACTTAATAATCCGGTTATATCACATATGACCGACTAACATCCATCGTATCGATTTATCGAATCAACCCTTGATTCGATAACCTGGTTATATCGCATATAACCGATCGATACAAACATCGCGAGAATAGAATACGATATCACATACACGCATTATTCTCGGTCCCGCACATATAACATATGCGGTCCTATTTCGTTTCTCCTGAGCCAGTAAAACCTCTATGTACGAATCTAAAGACTCGTCAATACGCCGGCAGTAGGTGATGATCATATCAAGAACACACAAGCCGTCAGCGGTACTAGCTGGACGTAATGGATACCCGGGTATTGAGCGATCAGAAGATCAGCAAGCAAGCCCGCTCCAACTCTTGCAAAAAGCCTGACAGTGACACTACCGTACAGTCCGGTCTCCTCGTCTGATATGTCGCATATCAAGTCTAGGGGTGGTAAACGTCAGACCCTAATAACCGATAAGTCATGCCGATGCGATGCTCGTAACGGGTCGAGAAACTACTGGTAACACTTACCAGTAAATCTCTAAACCAGCCCTGGCCAGGGATTTCCCTGTTATGGCCAATCGAGCATAGCGCAACATCAACCCCCAATACCTGGAGAGACGAAACTGCTCCTATCACTCATTGCCTCCATGTGACACGGGACTGTACCCAAAAACTACCATTTTACACGCCCTCTTGGACGTGGTAAGGTGGAAATCAAAGCACAGTGGGAATCACACAAGTCCCTATGACGATCTTGGGTCTACAGACTAACCTGTACCAGTGTCACCAGAGAACTGCCATCTGACGTAAGGTATAATACCATCTGGGAGTTCTCGAGGAGTCCGTCCAGTGTACCCAGTCTCCACTGAGCACCCATATATCATCTCTGATGTCAAACACCAATGGATATGGGATCATCCATCGCCCATCTACATGGGTCGAGAAGATATACGCTAGTCTACTCTGGTATATCGATGCCCCGTCTCGATACGCCCATAACTAGGGACATTGAAGGATGTACTTATGGACTACCTTGTCCCCACTAGTATGATCCGCATCATAGTCCAGGTAGTCAAGTACACATCCTAAGGGCTTTACCAATATGTAACAGAGAGACAATCAGTGTACACGTTAAGGTAAAGAGTAACCAGATAGCATACTATCATGTCGAGCAAGAAAGTCCTCCCTCTATATGTCCAAGCATAAACTACAATATACATCTCATGTATAGTAATAGCCTCTAGGGCATTCATATAACTAACAAAACATCTTTCATAGTAGTTAGAACCTCCAGTTTAGTTTGTGTTAGTTAAGGTTTCTGTATTGATCCTGGAGTTCAAGTCGTTGTTGCAAAGTTCTAAAATCGTTTTATGAAAATTCCGCCTTCCCGCGAACCCGCGGGTTGCGTGATATCGACTTACAGTGGTATCAGAGCCTACTAAACCTTTGCTAACAGTTTAGTCAAAGTGTAAAACTACGAAACCGAAATAACTCCGAAACACGAAACAAAAGATCCATGTTTCTGTCGAAATTTTCAGAGGCTCTCAATTTTTTTTAAACAATTGCAGAGTGCTCCTTTAGTTGTGAGATGAACACCAAACAAAAAAGAGACAATTCCACCTCAACTTGGCCGGCCAAACCCTTCAAAAAACCAGCCTGGCCGGTTCTACTGTATGGGATTGTGTTGAATTTTGTTTGGTGTTCTTGTGACTTAGATTTAGTGTTTCAGGTGTTGTTTGTTTTTGCGAAGATTTCTTATACTGTTATCTTTCTATTGTGGCAATACAGAGTATTTTGAAGTCGCAGTTTTAACGTCGTTTACTAGTTTTCAGTTGATATATGTGTTTCAGAAAGTCCGCTAATCGCTATACGTCAATTAGTGGGGGTTGCACATATTTGTGTTGCTGTTGTTGTTGGTTTGTGGATATGGAATATTGGATCGTCGATGATGAATATCCGGGGGATGTGAGAGGAGTGTTTTCTTTCATTCGATGTAAATTTGTAATTTGATGTAATATTATTTTGCGGGGAACATCCGGGTTGAGGTTGTAGCCACCGCTGTATTATTTCATTTAATGTTTTTTTCTCCTAAGATAGTCCCAAGGTGAAGTGCACAAACTACTGGGTTCTTAAAGTGCCGAGTGGCCTACTCATTTTACTGAGGGAGGTTGCTTCATTTCGTGAATTTGGCGGGTAGTTTTCCGCACCCATAGGGGTCTAGGGTGGGGTTTGGCTATGAAAGTCTACTCCAGCACCACCAAGGGCTCCAAGTGGCATCAAGCATGCCAAATTCTATTTTTTATGGCGCTAATCTAGACTAAACAAGATCTTTAGCTAGGTGATTAGGGTTTAAAGTTTGATATCAAGTAAACTAGAAGAAATGAAAGATGGCTATACCCTCGTAGATCGAGTCCTTCACTTCACATGCTCTGTGTAGTAGTCCCGCGACTCCACTAGGCTCTACTTAAGGGTTTGGAAGAGCTTCCTCCGATGAACTTCGTGCCGAAGATGATCCATGCGAAGTCCCTCCAACTCAACCTACCTCTACACTAAACTCTTTACCGTAGGAAGCAAGCTACACCCGATCTCTAGTCAAGTGTAGGATGGTGAAGTAGGGGATGTTTAAAGCTCACAAGTTTGTGTTCAAGCTTCATGGTTCACATCACATGTGAGGGTTGAAACTTGAACCATAACATTGAGGAAGAAGAAGAAGCTAGAGAGTAACCATGGGAGCAACTCAAGAAAATGGCTAAGTGTTCAGAATGAAGTCAAGAATGAATGGCAACTCTTGACCCCCACTTATTCAAGTATGGAATTTCGCAATATAAAATTGCAACCATGATTGAATAGTGAGTCAAGATGAATAAACAATGAATAAAGCCCATGCTTGCAACCATGGTCTCATTTTCCACCTCATTTCTATTTTTCTCAAAAATAGAAATCATGCCATTCTATATATATATATATTTATATACATATCATATATTTATTAATACATATAAGAAAATATTTAGTGAGCTAATGATATTAGTTAAGATATAATTATATCATATATAATATATCATATTATTAAATCAACACTTGATTTAATAACCCGGTTATATTACATAAGACCGACTAATATCATTTATCTGAATATCACATTATCAAATCAACATTTAATTCGACAATCTGGTTATATCACATATATCACAACCGATAACAGATTATTACCAGATTACAATATGGTATCACATACACGTATTTAATCAAGTCCACACACATATCACATATGTGTCCTACTTCGTTTCGCTTGAACCAGGAAACTTCTGTGTGGGACTCTAAAGACTCGTCAATATGCCAGTAGTAGGTGATGATCACAACAATCACCTACAAACCGTCAGCGGTACTAGCTGGACGTAACGGCTACCCAGGTATTGAGAGATATGAAGATTAACAAGCAAGCTTGTCCACAGTCTCCATGAAGCCTATCAGTAACACTATACTACAGTCTGGTCGCATATCATGTCTAGGGTGGTAAACGTCAGACCCCAGTAATGTGATAAGTCATGCCGATGTCTGGCCTATAACGGTTCGAGAAATTACTGATAACATCTATCAGTAAATCTCGGCAACAGCCCTGGCCAGGGACTTCCAGTTATAGCCAATCGAGTATAGCGTAACATCAAACCCTAATATCGGGAGAGACGAAACCCCTCCAATCTCTCATTGCATCCATGTGACTCGAGACTGTACCCAAAATCCACCTGTTTTCATAACTCCTCTTTAGCGTGGTAGGAAATCAAAGCACAGTAGGAGCCACACAAGACTCTATGACGATCTCGGGTCTACAGACTAACCTGTACCAGTGTCACCAGAGGACTACTATCTGACGATAGGTATACTACAACATAGGTGTAACATTTCAGAAAAATAAAATATTATTTTTGGGAATTTTTAGAATAAAAAAAATAAATATTATGAATATTTTAATGTGGCGGTATAATTAAATACCGATAAATTGGGAAAAATTTGGAAAATTATAAAAATTACTGAAATAAGGGTGCTTTATGAGATTTATGCAAATTATAAATTTTTATGATTAATTATATACTATTTTAATACTAATCGCGATTAAATATCTCTAATCGCGCATTAAGCCGGATTTGTGCACATGACATGCACCATGTCATATTTAACACTTGTGACTTTTCATACTTGGCTTTTCTTTATTCTTCATGCTTGATTTGGGTTGTAATATGAGAAGAGAGAAGAAAAGAAAAGAAAAAGGAAAATGGAAAATGAATAAACAAAAGAGTATGGGAGGTATGGGCAAGAGAGAGAGAGAGAGAGTGGTTTCTTTGACTTAGCCATTCCTTCCTCTTCATCATCTCATCTTCGTCTCCTATCATGGATGCTGCCTCCCTCCTCCAACCCCCTCTATCTCTTCATTTCAATACAATAAACACATCAAAAACCATATTTCCTTTCATTAAAAATGTCCACAAGCTCAAGGGAAGCACTTTAGACCAAGAAAAATCGGCTTTTGAAGACTTGGGGCAACTCAAGAATTTTCTTGAGTTGCCAAATGAGATAATTTCTGCACCATTTGAATTGTATTTCAATTCCTTTAGCTATCATGCAAGTTTAGAAGTGATTAGGCGATGTTTAGTAAGGGTTGAAAATTTCAAGTTAGGGTTTGGGGGAATCTTGAGTGGTCATGTGAAATTGAGGCTAGTATAGACATTATAACCCCTGTAGGGATCGTATACTGATCAAAACCTGACTTAACCCCCAAAATACGAACTTAGAAACCCCGACATCATATAATTGTGTGAATTTTGAGGGTATTTTGGAATCTGGAGTTACTCGGATGACCTGAAAATTATTTTGCAAACACAGAAAGTCGTGCAGGCACCTAGAAAGCTACCACTGAAACCCTAGCCCTATACCCCAACCTAAGGCCACAATTTTATCCATTCTGGCCATAATTTGCGGCCAGAGCAGGGAATTAGGGTCCCAGGTTTGGTCCATGGCTATTTTTGCAATAAATTAGACCCCTCCTGTATAGAAAATTGGCTAATTGTCACCTGGGGAAAATCTGGGAGTGTTTTACTTAGTTTCTGAAATTGTTTTGCGGCTTTTAATGAATTTGGTATTTGGTATTGTGTTTCCGTCGTGTGCCGTTTGAACGTCAACGACCAGGGTTATTGGTCGTGTTTTGCACGCGAAGCTATAGGTTTTAACCTATGAGCGAAACTTGTGCCGTTTTGGTTTCCGACTTGAATTTAATACGCAATTGCGATGTGTTATGATATGTAGGTACCCCACGAGGATTTCAAGATGGTGAAGAAGAGGATGGCGACATCGACATCGGTAAGCAAGAGCAAGGTGAGTGGATCTATATCCACGAGGGAAGTCGGGTGGATGGCATATAGCACCGCCGCACATTTTGATGGAAACTTATTCATAGTATTTGGTTAAGAAAACCTTTAATAGAAAACTATAGATAGAGTTAAAAGATAGTTAGAGAAATATATTAGAAACTAAAGGATAGTTAGAAGTGAAATCATACGACTAGTATGTGATGACGGAACTTGAGGATGATAGTTGATGATATTGCCGATTAGGGTACTATAGGACTAGATAGTCGACGAAGATGTATCATCCAAACCATATCTATTTCCAAACTGAGGAATCGTATGCATCTTTTAAACGGATAACTTGAGGGACGTTACGGATTTTCAAATGATATCTTTTATTTAAAAACACCGTAGCCCCTACTTTCAAAACTACGATTCGCATCTTTCAAAAGCTGTTTGTATGGTTCGGGTGTGTATGTTAGATTAGATACTTATGCTTATAGTAAAGGTAGAATGTATTGGTAAATTGACTTGGTGAGGGACATAAATGCGATGAAAAGGATAAATGACGCGATATGATGATTTGGTGATATGTTGGTACGGATGCGAATCGATTGAGATGATTGATACCTTGCCGGTCCACTGATATGAGATTGTTAT
Source organism: Agapanthus africanus (assembly GCA_030015575.1). NCBI lineage: Eukaryota > Viridiplantae > Streptophyta > Magnoliopsida > Asparagales > Amaryllidaceae > Agapanthus > Agapanthus africanus. The sequence goes on from JASDDO010000008.1 coordinate 217,427,704, forward strand.
GGATGTGCCCTGGGATATAGGTATATAGATATTTATAATGTGGTGGATCTGGAATGATAAGCCGTACGAGACGTTAGGTCCGTACCCTCATTGTCATAAAGGTTGATAGGATCCCTATTGGTATTATGCCGCCGTACGATGATTTCCCGTACGTGATGAGTTTGACTTGATGATTGATCCATACCCTTGACTAGAGGATTTCGTACGATGGATTATACCGTACTGTGAGGCTATATGCGGATTGATAGATTCACCGACTCAGAATATGATAGTTACGTATACTTTATAGCTTTTAGCTGATGATTTACCTTATGCTGCATTCATGATATTATCATTGCATTGCATGTACCTGTTTTAGTACACTTACACCATTATGGATGATGCGTATGTTACACGTACACAGATTTGCCGGCTCACACACTTCATCATCGATAATTGCCATGTCACTACACAGTAGGATTGCGGCATCATGATATGACTCTTTGCATGATTTACTTGCTACAGTTACCTGTGCCCTTTATTATGATGTTGCATTTAACTTTGGAGATATTGGGAACCGCAAGACATATTTTCGAAACTGGAATCATTTAAATGAGCGGTTTTCCCTTAATATGATACATCACTGTTCCATGTTGCATGATATACGGATATGCTTACATTTCCATCATATGTCGCATACATCATGCTTTATGATTTTACGCATTGAGATATGTTGTTTTCAAGAGATTTCTGGATTTGAGAACCGTGGTCATTTTAAAGGAAAGTATGTATTGTTTTAAAAACTCGGTTTCTCTTGATATGATATTTCAGTGCGTCTACCATGCGTTTTCTCGGTTCTGAGACGTGTGACATGTGAAACCCGATTCGAGGAGCTGGATGAGGCCGATTGCAGGTACATAGTGGACCCGGTATGGTACCCCAGGGCAAGAATGGATCTGCTGTGCAGTAGAAGTTGAGCCTAGCAGAGGGACCACTACCTACCGGTGATAGTATTTGAGCTCGACGGATATCCGGAGGATACCGACCGGAGTCGAGAGATGATATGGACCGATCCGGACTGACGGAGCCCGTGGGACGATCCGGACCGACAGAGCCCAAGATATGAGGATTTACGTGTCGATACTGGGCATAGGTTTCATGATGTTTTTGGGTGTCGATGTTGGACAGCCATGTTCCATGATTTTGAGGTGTCACGAGAGACACCATTGATTTATATCTTCACACTTTCATGCACACTCTTTTATGATATTTACGTGCATACAGACATTGATCATATGGTCGGACGGGATCCACATGGATACATATATTGATTATTGGGTTGGATGATACCCGTATACACCTAGGTGTTGATTACATTGTTGGCACATATTCGACCCGGTCACCCTAGATATCATAGTATTACCTTCATGATATAGTTGACCTAGGAGTCGTTGTTTATTCGATTTCTATCTATTGATATTTTTCTACTCACGAGTTGGCAACTCACCCCTGTTGTGCCACAGTTCTTGCCGTTTGACCGCTTGGATCAGTAGCGGATTCGCTGGCACACAGTTGCATTCGGGTGTTTTGCATTGGTAGGTGGGACACTTGTATCATACCAACTCTTGTATCCATATTTCCTATTGTATCTAGTTAACTCATCAATCAAGATTAGTAAATTGTATAAGTAATGAGACTTAATGAGATTGTGGTTGCGAGACTTAGAGCGAGGGGTTTTTCGCTACTTGTGATTTGATGTCTTGCTTATTACTTATCTTTTGTGGTGAACTTTGCCGTTGGGTGTCGTATACTTATTTATTTTGTCTTGCGTGGTTGTGATTTGCCGTTTGGCGAAGTGCCAGCTCCCGCTTGGGGATGCCTTATCATTATCTTGTGTATGTGGTTTTGGATCAAAATATACAAAGGAGGTGCTGCCCAAATTTTCAAAAGACGAAATATTTTTTCGAACCAGTAAATTCCACTTGTAGTATTCATGTTCCTTTTCTATGCATTATGAAAACTTGATTTCATTATACTTTTATTTCAAAACTTCACCTCCTTTATTTTCTTAAAAAGGTTTAGATTTCTGGGTTTCGGCTTACTTGAATTACGTTACGCCTTTAGACATTGCGTGATTTAAGTGCTGGGCATGAGCTAATATTTCGGGTCATGACAAAGTTGGTATCAGAGCACTAGGTTTAACCTTGGTTTGAGTCTATGTTTGACTATGCGGAGTCTAGGGCAGGTATGTATTTTGGAACCTAGGCTTGACCTTACGGAACTTAGACTTGAACGGGGGGTATTAGACCCGAACTTTTGTTTCATAGGTTGACCCTGATTGATGGAGTAGGTAGCCTGAGTAGAGTGACGTACCATACGTATGTTCCGCGGCATATTTACGATACGTTAGTCCACCTAAGAAAGCTTAGGATGTATATATTTTTGAGACTTATGATTCTCTTCATACCCATGATTATACATCCATTTGGGATCCTTGATTCTATTCGTTTCCATGATCATACTCTCATTGATGTTGTTCCTTGTTATGATCATTTATCTATTCTGGATCTGTAGTTTCCTCTCATGCCGTTGATCTGCTTTCGTCGATACTCGATTGAGATTCCTGTCACCATGGTTTGAGCGCAGATTGAGCTGCTGCTAACGTTACGGTCAGAGCGCGCTCATTTGGTACGAGGGCTGACCATTGTGTTTTCTGGTGACATGGGAACGTATCGAGTTAGTTTTTGTGTTGTGACCTCTCGGGTGAGGCGAGTGTTTGGTTTCCACTGAATGAGCGGGTCAGTGATAGAGCTGCCAGTTGCTAGAGGACTGTTGATGTACAGCCGACCTCAAAGATTGGGATGTCGTCTACTGTGTAGACGGATGACCCAGCTGTTGCTAAGATTGATAGGATGTTGCTTCCAGAGCTTACGAGCTGAGATCGCTGGAGCTTCCAGGCAGAGATGCGACAAAGGATAGCTAGACTACCCCGAGTTGAGAGAAGAAGGCGATTCGTCAGATTGATGGGCCTACGCAGGCCCAATTGAGTTGAAGATTTTCATTGTGGAGAGTCTTACTCAGATCTAGAGCAGACCGATCTAGATATGACCGTTGATGTATCGTCTTTCTTGGAGGATTGAGGCATTGTTTATGTCACGACCCAAAATAGCAGCTCCTAACCGGCACTAAAATTACGCAACGTCTACAGACGTAACGTAACCTAAGTAAGTCGTAACCCAAAAATCTAAACCTTACAACTGAAGTAAGAAAAGAAAACATTTACAACATTTAGAAACTTTAAGTAAAAATCCTTATAACTATTTTAACTCTTTTCCTTGGTTTTTATAAAAATTTCGGCAACACCTCCTTTGTAAAAACTTGCCGCGAAAATGGGTACAACAAGGAATATAAAAAAAGCATCCCAAACGGGAGAAAAACACTCCCAATGGCGGAAACAACACCACAAGTACAAATAACAAGTATACGACGTCCAACGGCGAAGATCCACAAAAGGAAATAAACTAAAGCAAGACATCAACCCCAAAAGCGAACATAAAAACCCATCGCTCAAGTCTCGCAATTGCAAGTCTTCTAAGTCTACAATTTCTAGTTTCTGATTTGATGGAGTGACTAGATACAATATGAATAACAAGTACAAGAGGGGCACGATCCAACATGTACCACCTACCAAAGCAAAACACCCGAAAGTAAGCTGTGTGCCAGCAATGCCGCTACTGATCCGAGCGGACAACCTGCAAGAACTGAGGTACAACGGGGGTGAGTTGCCAACTCGTGAGTAGAAAATATCAACAGGTAGAAATCGAAATAAACAACGATTCCTATATCAACTATATCATAAAGGTAATACTATGATATCTAGGGTGACCAAATCTGTATATGTGCCAACACATAATAAATGTCTAACAGTAAGTGTATATCATCCAACAATGAATAATTGCATGTATGCAGGTGGATCTCGTCCAACAATAAAATCAATGCATATATGCAGGGGGATCTCGTCCAACAATAAAATCAATGCATGTATGCAGTGGATCTCGTCCACGTGTCAACCGCTGACACAACAACTCCTGCATGTAAATATCATAAAAGCATATGCAGGTATATATGAGGATATCAAAGAATGTGTATCCATCAATGCCACATCACAATCATGGAAACCTGGGCGTCTATCACTGACACCCGAAACATCATGAATACCCGTGTCTAGCATCGATACGTAAATCCTCATAACTCAGGCACTGTCGCCATGACTGGCCCTCACGTCATGTCCGTACATCACTCCGGTCGGTATCCTCACGATAACCGCCGAGTCCAAATACTATCACCGGTAGGTACTTGCCCACCTTCCAGGCTCATCCTCTGTACCACGAACATCTTGCCGAGGGAAACCGTACCGAGCTCCTCCATGTACCCGCACACGGCCCACTCACTCCTCGCATCGGGTATATATCACAAATCTCAGAACCGAGAAATCTCATGGTGGACGCATCAAAATATCATATCAAGAGAAACGGGGTTTTCAAACAATACATAGTTTCTTAAAAATACCCCCACGGTTCTCAAATCCATAAATCACATGAAATCCATATCTCAATGCGTAAAATCCGTATAAAACTGATATATGCAACATAAAATATCAATATGAGCGTATAAAGGGAAAACCGCTCTTTTAAATGAATCCAGCTTTTAAAAATATATCTTGCGGTTCCCAAATCCTCCGAAAACAAGTGCCGCATCATATGAAGTGTACATGTAACTGTAGCAAGGTATAAGTATCTACATGTAATCAAGTATGTATGATGCATTTCATAAGTGCAACGGCGCAATAGTCAACGTCTCAATATCACATGTCAATGCAATACCACCTAGGGGTATATGCAACTGTAGCGAGATATGTGGGTGTACATGTCAGTATGTATGCATGATGTACATGTAGCTGTAGCAAAGTATGTAGGTGTACATGTCAATATATCATGCAACCCAACATAGTGATATAAATATGGCAGTATATCATAGCATGAAATAGCAATTCTACTGTGTATGTGACATAGCAATTATCGATGAAGAAGTGTGTGCGCCAGCAATCTGTGTAAGTGTAACATACGCATCATCGATAATGGTGTAGTGTACTAGCACAGGTATAAGAAATGCAATGAGAATAGCATGAATGCAGCATAATGCATATAATGAATCAAATGCTATAGGGTATACATATCAACCAGGCCGAGTCGGTGAATCTATCATTCGGCATCCAGCCTCCTAACATCACATACGGTACAATCCATCGTACGGCATCCTCTAATCAAGCGTATGGATAAATCAATAAGTAAAACTCATCGCGTACGGTAATCTAACGTACAGCGGAATTAAGAAATAGGGATTCTATCAACCTATACAACATCGGGGTACGGATCTAAGTCCCGTACGTCATATCACTCATTATGCAATCATTATCCATAAAAATATATACATATCTCTCAGGTCACATCCATGTCAATCTCATATCAGGGGACCTACAAAGGTATCAACAATCACGTATCGACTCGAATCCATATAATGACATATCACACTAAGTCATCATATCACATTGTATACTCGTTCATCACATTAATATCTCACACCTCAATTAAAGAACGTCACACTTGTCCTCTTCCAAAATCGTACTTATCATGATTCACTTATCATTTTATGTTCTCCTAAACCAATATGTTCACCAGTGTTCACTTCTATCATATTATCTAGCAAAACTTACAATCACATCAGTCGCATCTCATTATCAGGATATAATAATCAAACGATCTTTCAATCCAATATTTGCGGGGGTGCTATACGCCATCCACCCGACTTCCCCAGTAGATATAAATCTACTCACCTGCTAAACTCTTCTCTTAGCCATAGTCGCTGCGCTTCGTCGTCTCGGAATCCACGCGAAGGTACCTACAATCAATAGGAATTCGCAAAGCTATTAACATCAAATTCCGAAATCCAAAAATGGCATGCGGTGTCCTCATAGGTTAGAACCTATAGCCTACGCATGCAAAACATCCAAACAATCCTCATCGTTGACGTAAAAACATCCAACGCCCAAATACAATATCCCGTCGCAAAACCAAGAAATCCAAATACCGGAAAATATAGCCAAAACCCTCACTAGGGTCGCTATACATGAAAACTGCCACACCAAAAAAACCAATGGTACCAATAATCATTTACAACAGAATAATTATCGTATATAGTAATATTCACGTCATCTCCGCTTCCATTAAAACCCACTTCTAATTTTACCGGAAAACCAGTAAGCAACTTTTACCGCAATTTAGCATAAGTCTAGAAATTTAATAATTCTAGCCATTTCCAACAACACAAAGTAGCTTAATTTAGTGATCCAAATCAATTCCATAATTTTAATCTTACCCTAAAATGATTTAGAAAAACTTAGTTTGCTAAAAACTCAGTTAGACAAATTAGGAATTTTAACAATTATCGTTCTCACAAATTGATTAAGTTTTCCAAGTTTACACTTCAACATTAACCATTTAACACATCAAAACCCTAACAAGTAAACTGTAAAGTGGTATAAGAAATTATACCGATCGATCCGTGTCCTTCGGTCTTTAGCTATCATTCCATGCTCCTCGCGGCCTCTCCGATCTCCTCGTCGAAATAGCATCACATCAACGAATCTTTTTACGGGCTCCCGCTTCAAATTGAAGCAACTCGGATATGAAGTTTGCTAACCGACATGTCCAAAATTGAAGTAGAGAGAGTGTAGAATACTTTGTCTCAAGGCACCCAATGAATTGGGCGAGGGTAAAAGAAGTTGCCTTGGAATGAATTTGTGAGCAACATGAATTTTACATAGGAGGAAAAAAAATTGGTGCAATGGGGGGGCTCAGCCACACAGAGAGCACTTGAAGTGCTCGGCCAAATTGATGCACAGGGGATTTTGTAATGAGTGTGGTCTTGTAATAAACTAAGCCGAGCAATGAATTTTTTTTTTATATTAATTCCTCACCACACAAAATCCCCACAAGATATTCACAGCCACCTCAAGAAAAATGATCACAACAAGTGGGGCCGGCCACTTGATAGCTCTCTGGGAAAATGGGGGGGTGACCACAACCATACAAGTGGTGATTGTAAACAACAATCAACACAAAGATCAACAACTTAATATCTAAAGAATGACAAAATGAATTAATTAAAAGAGCGAGTCACAATAATTCCATACCATTCTAGAATGCTCTAAACAACGACTCACCCATCCAAAACAATCCCACACTCATGAATGAAGATTTCGGCCACTAGAAAGAATGAAGGAAATGGTAGCCAAAAATGATACAAACACATTAACCTTTAATTAACAGATTAAAATAATATTTTAATTCGGGAAAAATTCTATGTGGACCAAAATTTCCCATTGACCCCCAAAGCTCGCGCACTAGCTTTATTTTAGCTAAACTAGGTGCCGGCAAGTTTATACGAAAGTTTGATCAAAATCGGTTAAAACGGAAAATACCGACTATTTTACCCTAAAACGAAAAAATTCGTATAACTATTTCAGAAACGTTACAGTTTAGCGTGCGGACGGAGGGTATTCCCATGCCCGCGACGCGAAGTTAAAAAGTTCGATCGAGTGTCAGGAACCCATTTTTCCCAAGTTTAAAGTGTTCGGAGGAACATGCAGGTAATTCTATGGACTCTCTAGAAGAATGAAACCCTAACTCGACATGATGACCATGTAACCGCTTTGAACCTTAGAGTTTGCGGCAGTTTAGCGGTGCCATCGGTGAGGCTTGGGTTTGCCCTTCTATGGCTGGTCCAGAGATATTGTGGTATGTACCAGATATTTTTAGACCGCGCTCAGGTGTTGAGCCATCGGGAAATTTTGGGACCTCGATGACTCGATTGATTTGACGTCGTCTGGGTACCATGTGATAAGAGACCAGTAAACTGACCAGCTTCGGATAGAGGACCTCACCCAGATGCGTTGTGAGTTGATCGAGAACGGACGGGTATTGAGTATTCCTCCGATGGTTGGGACGAGTTCCCGAGAACGTGTTCGGCCAGATATCTTCTATAGTGTGATGAAGATACAGAGTACGCAATTTCGAGTCCGTGTGAGAGACTTCGGATTGAACATGGCCGAGGACAGTTGCAGTGCACAGATGGCATGGCATGACGTCACAGTGGACGATAATACAGACGAGTGGAACCAGAGATTCGTGCGAGACGCTGACGAGCTGTTGTTACTCCTTGTCGAGATTAGAGATATGATATGCATACAGAGGCATTGGGATACGGCCAGTTCCCGAGGGAATGTTGTGGTGAGAACGCAGATGTCCAGAAAGCGAGAAAAGATTATGTGAGAGTACCAGCCTCCGTACAGTTCGGCATAGGTGTTATCGGAAGAGACCTTGAGCAGGATTCCTTCCAGGACACTGCTACAATGAGATTTGCACCCAGGATCAGTGGTGTCACGTGAATTCAGAGGACCAGAGGCCAACGCCAGTAACGTGCTGCTTTACGAGTGGTCGTGATGATTAGCCTAGAGATGACCAGAGAAGTGCTAGAGTGGAATCGTTCCTGTTAGCACACCTGACCGGGCCGATGAACCGAGGGATTACGAGATTGGTAATCCGCGGAGAAAATGAGGACCCAGAGACAGGAGACGCCTGACCCTGAGCAAGTGACAACCAAATGTTCTTGTTCTGCCGGTTTTAGGCGCACCGACTTTTTTTTCGACATTGTAAGAGGTGTACCTCAATGTCATTTATTGCGATTTGCGTTTGTGATTCGAGTATTACGCTTATATCACTTGGATTTGAGTTTTGATGATTGAGCTTTATGATATTGTTTTCATGCACCATGGCTGCACCTACTGGGTATTTACATGTTTGCGCATAGTTATCGCACCTGATATATATATTTTATACACCGTTGTGTTAATTTTCGATTTATGCATATCCATTGCATTTGATGTCGATTTTCTACCTTCATAGCATGTGTTTATGATTTCGTGGATTTCATATGGATGAAGTGATTTTGCGCTCAGCATACTTATATATGCTTGCAGTACATTGATTTGTATTTTGTGCACGCAGTTGCACACGTTTATGATTTTTACACCTTGGTATACTCGGTGTTGCTTTTTACGTGTTTGAGTTATTAATGGTATTTTGTACATTTGATGCACCAGATGTTGTTTTCGTGCACAATAGATGCACCAGATATTGTTGTCGTGCACACCCGTTGCACTGGAAAGATGCTTTCGTGCACACCTATTGCACGTAGTTTTGCTTTTGTACATATTGTGGCACCTGTATTTGGATTTGATTTCCGTGCGCACCAGACGCACGCGGTTATTGGATACGCCTTTTGAGGCTGATTTTGCTTTTGAGCACTTTGCTTTCGTATTGGGCACTATATTGTGTAGTAGCCAAACAGGACTGATCTGAGGACAGTACCTGAGTACTTTGCATGCATTAAAAGATTTCTAAAAGGTTTTTCAAAAGGACCTATAGTCTCGCTATTTCTTATGTGTCCGTGAGTGACACGAACGTTTATAAAGGAAAACCTTTTGGGATATTTAAAAATGACGGAACGTGTATTTTGGAAAACATATATAGACATATATTATTATTTTAAAATGAGCGTCCGTCAGTTATGCCGTGAGTTACGCATTCACACGGTGATTTAGAAAGATTTTTGCATGAGTTTTATTCAGTTCTTGGAAATTTTTCAAGGATGCGTACTATACACGTATTATGGTATTTAACAAGTGTATATTAGATTTCAGTAGTGGATTTCGAGATCTGTATCTCTATTGTAACTCCGAGGATATGCGTGAAAATCCGATGATTTGGGTGACGCTTGACGGAGTTCGATTTTGAGTTTTGTACAACTATAGGACTAGATAGTCGACGTAGATGTATCATCCGAACCATACCTATTTCCAAACTGAGAAATCGTATGCATCTTTTAAACGGATAACTTGAGGGACGTTACGGATTTTCAAATGATATCTTTTCTTTAAAAACACCGTAGCCCCTACTTTCAAAACTACGATTTGCATCTTTCAAAAGTTGTTTGTATGGTTCGGGTGTGTATGTTAGATTAGATACTTATGCTTATAGTAAAGGTATAATGTATTGGTAAATTGACTTGGTGAGGGACATAAATGCGATGAAAAGGATAAATGACGCGATATGATGATTTGTTGATATGTTGGTATACGGATGCGAGTCGATTGAGATGATTGATACCTTGTTGGTCCCCTGATATGAGATTTTTATGGATGTGACCTGGGACATAGGTATATAGATATTTATATTGTGGTGGATTTGGAATGATAAGCCGTACGAGACGTTAGGTCCGTACCCTCATTGTCATAAAGGTTGATAGGATCCCTATTGGTATTATGCCGCCGTACGATGATTTCCCATACATGATAAGTTTGACTTGATGATTGATCCATACCCTTGACTAGAGGATGCCGTACGATGGATTATACCGTACATGATGCTGTGAGGCTAGATGCCGATTGATAGATTCACCACCTCAGACATATGATAGTTACGTATACTTTATAGCTTTTAGCTGATGATTTACCTTTTGCTGCATTCATGATATTATCATTGCATTGCATGTACCTGTGTTAATACACTTACACCATTATCGATGATGCGTATATTACAAGTACATGATTTGCCGGCTTACACACTTCATCATCGATAATTGCCATGTCACTACACAGTAGGATTGTTGCATCATGATATAACTCTTTGCATGATTTACTTGCTACAGTTACCTGTGCCCTTTATTACGATGTTGCATTTGACTTTAGAGATATTGGGAACCACAAGACATATTTTCAAAACTGGAATCATTTAAAGGAGTGGTTTTCCCTTAATATGATACATCACTGTTCCATGTTTCATGATATACGGATATGCTTACATTTCCATCATATGTCGCATACATCATGCTTTATGATTTTACACATTGAGATATGTTGTTTTCATGAGATTTCTGGATTTAAGAACCGTGGTCATTTTAAAGGAAAGTATGTATTGTTTTAAAAACCCGGTTTCTCTTGATATGATATTTCAGTTAGTCCACTATGTGTTTTCTCGGTTCTGAGACGTATTACATGTGAAACCCGATTCAAGGAGCTGGATGAAGCCGATTGCGGGTACATGGTGGATCCGGTATGGTACCCTGGGGCGAGAACGAATCTGCTGTGCAGTAGACGGTGAGCCTTGCAGAGGGACCACTACCTACCGGTGATAGTATGTGAGCTCGGTGGATATCCGGAGGATACCGACCAGAGTCAAGAAATGATATAGGCCGATCCGGACTGACGGAGCCCGAGATATGAGGATTTACGTGTCGATGCTGGGCACGGGTTTCTCGATGTTTTTGGGTGTCGATGTTGGACACCCAGGTTCCATGATTTTGATGTGTCGCGAGGGACACCGTTGATCTATATCCTTACACTTTCATGCACACTCTTTTATGATATTTACGTGCATACAGACATTGATCATATGGTTGGACGGGATCCACATGCATACATATATTGATTATTGGGTTAGATGATACCCGCATACACCTAGGCGTTTATTACTTTGTTGGCACATATTCGACCCGGTCACCCTAGATATCATAGTATTACCTTCATGATATAGTTGACCTAGGAGTCGTTGTTTATTCGATTTCTATCTGTTGATATTTTTCTACTCACGAGTTGGAAACTCACCCCCGTTGTCCCACAGTTCTTGCAGGTTGACCGCTTGGATCAGTAGCGGATTCCCTGACACACAGTTGCATTCGGGTGTTTTGCATTGGTAGGTGGGACACTTGTATCATACCAACTCTTGTATCTATATTTCCTATTGTATCTAGTTAACTCCATCAATCAAGATTAGTAAATTGTATAAGTAATGAGACTTAGTGAGATTGTGGCTGCAAGACTTAGAGCGAGGGGTTTTCCGCTACTTGTGGTTTGATGTCTTGCTTATTACTTATCTTTTGTGGTGAACTTCGCTGTTGGGCGTCGTATACTTATTTATTTTGTCTTGCGTGGTTGTGATCCTCCTTTTGGCGAAGAGCTAGCTCCCGCTTGGGGATGCCTTATCGTTATCTTGTGTATGTGGTTTTGGTTCAAAATATACAAAGGAGGTGCTGCCCAAATTTTCAAAAGACGAAATATGTTTTCAAACTAGTAAATTTCACTTGTATTATTCATGTTCCTTTTCTATGCATTTAAGAAAAATTGATTTCATTATACCTTTATTTCAAAACATCACCTCCTTTATTTTCTTAAAAAGGTTTACATTTCTGGGTTTCGGCTTACTTGAATTACGTTAGGCCTTTAAACGTTACGGGATTTAAGTGCTGGTCACGAGCTAATATTTCGGGTCGTGACAATAGAAGTCCTCGGCGAGTCCGTTCGGTGTACCCATTCTCTAATGAGCACCTGTGTACAATCTTTGATATCACACACCAATGGTTATGGGATCAATGATTGATCTGAAAAAACTGTTTGTAGAATAACCGCAATCAATAACGGTGTCGCGTGTAGCTAGACCGAGATAAGTACGGGTAGTCCTTAGGGATATGTGGAATCTATCAATCTTACTTTAGACGTGTGGAAAAAGAGGAAGGAGAGAAGAATAAAGAATAGTGGAGAATGGTTTCTAGATCTACGTCAAAACACGGATGTAGATAATAGATCTAGTTTAATTACGGATATAGATTTTATGAGAAGAATGCTTGTAGGGTTCGTTCGGATTTAGTAGTCATGGATGATTAATAAAGATTACTCCTTTTATCTATCGATAGATTTAATACTACATAGATAGTGATGAATAAGGATTAGGGTTCTTGGAAGAAACCAGGGTTTCCCCGCTATTGACCCTTGTCCTTTCATTGATCTCTATTAATGTCTAGCCCTTACCAAAACAATTGTTAATCTGATCTCAAATCGCGGTCGTGACTAGCAACAAATTGGTAGCACGCCCGATAAGGATATTAACATTTATTTTGCTAAAGTTTATAAACTTCATAAGACTTAAAAGAAGTTAAAACATTTTCTCATCCATTGTTCTACCTTAATCCTATGAACCATATCAAGTGGAGAATTACTCGCGCATGATGGAAATAGAAGTACGGATAGAGATGAAATTCATAATGTAACTAAATAATTAAACTAATTAAACTAAAGATCTACCTTTATTAATCAACTTCACAAGTACAAACATCAAGTTTAGATTACAAGAGGAAGAAAAAATTGCTCTCGATCTCTGCCTTGTCGGATGTAGATGTTCCGTCGAATTTCACGTCGCTTTATCACGTCGAATCTTGGACCTGTCTTGGATCACTTGTTCTTTGACGGTGATTAGCTTGTGTAAAAGATTGATGAATTCTAACTTTAGCCCTCGGTCCTTTATATAGCCCTCAAATAAGAAAACCTAGTTTCCATATATGGTGACTTCCTAATATGGTTATTTCCTAACATGTTGATTTTCCATATATGGTGATTTCCTAATATGGTGATTTTCCATATATGGTGATTTCCTAATATGGTGATTTTCCATATATGGTGACCTGTCTTTAGGATCCAACCCAAAAAATCCAGAACCCCAATCCCATATAACGGCCGCGGATCCGCCGCATATGGCTTGTTTTGGCCGCGGAACCACGGCCGTTTGGTGTGATCATTGCTTCAAAATTCTTGGGCTACTTCATAGTGACACATGGAGATTTATTTGATGTCTGGAATCTTCATATCTTTTCTGAGTCTCTGCCAGTATTGATTCTTCGATTTATTTAACTTCATCGGCAGATTTTTGATTCTCGACACTCAATATCTCGATATCCTTACCTGAGCTATACCTTGCACAATATCTCAATGAATAATGTTAGTAATATTTGTTTTTATTGAGATATTATCCTAACCATTTTATATGATATTATATTTTAAGAATATTGATTAGGGATATTTGATATGATATGCATATTTTAATTATTAAAATATTGTATAAATATAATATGCTTATATTTTCCAACATAATGTTAATTATAATATATATAACATATTGTTAGTGTATATGCCCTAGAGGCCATTACTGTATCATACTAGTATGTATATTACTTGATAGAAGCTTGGGATATTCACAGTTGTACAGACAATCTTGCTCAATATAGTAGTATGCTACTTGGTTTGTCTCTGCTTTAATGTGTACATGTGTGTTTATTTATTATATCACCTATACGCATTAGTAGAGTCCTTAGGATCTTTGCTTGATTACCGGCGTTGTGATGGCGATCACACTCGTGGGGGCTGGGTAATCCACAAGCACATCCTTATACACATCCCTAGTCGTGGGATTATCGAGATAGGGCATCGATACTCCGGAGTAGACTAGCGTATACGCTTCTCATCCCAGCACGGGAGACGGTCTGTCCCATAGCCGTCAATACGTCGTACTTGAGATAGTATTCGGGTGCTCGTTAGGTTACGAGTACACTGGACAGGACTCGTCGGGAACTGATGGTTGGTATTATACCTATCGTCAGTTATCAGTTCCCAGGTGACATGAGTACAGCTTAGTCCGCTGACTTGACACTGTCACTTCGCCTCAAATGTGTTCCCACTGTTCTTTGATTACTCCTCTACCACGATTCTACTGAGTTGTGCAAACAGGTAGTAGTTGGGTGCAGTCCCGAAGCACTTGGAGGCAGTGACGGTTAGACAGGATTCGTCTCTCCCGATATTTGGGGTTGACATCGTGCTGTGTCTAGGAGAGCCATTACACGAGTAGTCCCTGGCCAGGGCAAGCGAGATATACTGGTAGGTTTCCAGTGTTATCTCAGGGTGTACTGGGCTTCACTCCGACACGACTTGTACCGCTATTAGGGGACTGATGTTTACCGCCCCCCTAGGCCCGCCATGCGATGTATCAGACGAACAGACCGGACTGTACAGAGAATGTCACATACAGGCTCAGTAGGAGTTCGGATGGGTTTACCTCATCGGCCTTCTTATCGACATCTACCTGGGGACCGTTACGTACAGCTAGTGCCGCTTGCGGTCTGTGGTTAAACCCACTGCCAGCATAGTGTCGAGTCTTTAGAGTCCCGCACAGAGAGTTTCCCTGCACTGAGCGAAATGTGTAGAGGCCGTATGGTTTTACGGCAGGGCTGCGATCACTTACGTACACTTGTGTGCGTGTGGTGTTAGGGCAGGCAATACCAGTGGGCTTTGGTTTAAGCCGGATCCTAGTATTGCACGGATGGATTTGTTTTGTCTTATGTGCATCCCAATTCTACGGAATGCGGATGCAGGTGTGTATGCACAGTTTTCCGGAGCGTTGAAGGAGGAGGTGCCTCATTAGGGTTTTGGCAGTTGGTTCGGCCAAAACCATTATGTGGCAGGCTCATTAAGGTTTTAACAGTTGATTCGGACTTATCAGGGTTTTGGCAGTTCGTTTGGTCAAAACCATCATGAGCCGCGGACATCATTTACTAATCCTTTTAGTGATAATTTTATGATGGCTAATTGCATTGACCATTTGACCCCGTTGACCTCTCTTGACTTTGTTGACCGGTTGACCGTGTTGACCGTTGACTTTCAAGAGGGATCTACACTCTTCTTTTCTTTTTCTTTTTTTTTTGGATTATGATAATGGTCATTTCAATGTAGCCATCAACTTTATCTTGATAGGATTTGTAATGATGGTTTTAGTGCATTATTGCAACCATGGTTAATTTCTTTAGTTCATAATTCTTTTCTCATTCTCTCTCTTGCTCTTTCTAATAAGAAGAAAAGAAATGGACCATGGTTGCTAGCTCCTCCTTCTTCCTCCTCTTGATTCATCTTTTGATCTCATGTGTTGAGAGATAAAGATCCCACAAAGACAAAACCATCCCTCTACCACTTCTACACAACCTAGGGCTTCTAGATTAGCCATCTCTTTGCCCTAGTTACCTCGGCTCGAGGTGGAGCTCGGTGTACATCTCTCGGGTGGATCGTCGTCGACTCAAGGAGGCCGCAGAGGTGACCAAAGTTCGGATCAACTCTCGGAGCAAGTAAGGAGAAGAACAACAAGAAGAGAAGGAGATCAAGTTGAGGTATAACCCCTAACCGAGTAGATAAATCTCTAGTTAGGATGTTAGTATGTTGTTTAGTAAAGATCCGGCTTTTATGGTCCATGTTACCAACTCCAGAAAATTTTTTGTTTTACCGTTTCCGCAACCCCAAAAGTACCGGGAAAGGTAACGTGGACCTAACACATATGACAATAGATATTTTGCAGATAAACCCTCATATGTTCTATATTTACAATAAACAATTTTAAGTACTTAATAAAAGTAAGGAAAATGTTATATCAAATGTGCAATATTTTCGACTGAACAAATACCCCCAAATTTAATTTTGATCGTCCCGAACAAACTATTTATTGAAGAGAAGGAGAAAAAGAAAAAGAAAAACCTAAGTAGAACACTTTCGTAGGCAACACGATTGCACTGAGCACGTGCAACAAGCCGTTCAACCTCTAGGTGTCCCTAGTAGGAGGAGTGTTGTCTCCTGAGGGTTATCAGCATATTACACCCACAAAATCCCATAATAAAAGAAATATGGTGAAAGTTACATGCAAAGATATGAACTATAAAAGAAAGAACTTGAAAATAAGAGTTTCCAACTATACCAGCTTTTCAGTTGCTATAAGCCCTATCATAATGGTGGTGAAAAGATTTTAGAATTCATATCATCCCTTAATAAAACACCGCCTTCAGTCCTCCTCCCTACTTTTTATCCAAACATCGATCATATACCCTACGTGTGTGTAAAATGCATCCCTATACTTAGAGATTTCAATTCAAGCTATCATACTCTTGTCCATCTGCCTTAGTACTTTTTAGTCGGTAAATATTATAGATGGAATTGCTTACACATTTTACATGCGACCGTTAATACTTCTTAAGGTACTAACCGACCGATTACTAAATATGCTCACTTATTAGGCGTAATTAGCAATATCATAGTCTTGCGATACCCAAGGCTTAGCAGTGGCTCCCAAACCAGTTGGTCTAAGGCACTAGGTGATAAAGCACCCTCGTTATATATTTTTTTTGTTGCCTTAGGTAATTACAAAACCAGTGTTCATTTTTCTTCACCGTTTTTTTTATTCTTCATACCAAGGCTTTTAGATAAGAGCATTTCAAGGTATCCTCTACTATCCTAAGATTCAAGATGCGTGCAAGTGTGTATAGTACGGTATCAGCGTTCAATTGTTTGGCCTCAAGAATATGGACTATTTTTCAGACTTATTTTTCCAACATACCGCCCCTCCATTTAGGGTAAATACAAACCCTGAGATGGACTTACTATCATCCTTATCGCTCTGGAAGCTGGATTCGGTAAAGGCCTCTATTTGGAGGTCTCCGTTACCGTAAACCAAGAATATTTCTTTAGTCCTTCGCAAGTACTTCAGAATGTTCTTCACAGTAGTCCATTGTTTCTCTCCTGGATTGGATTGATATCTTCTTACTGCACTCATTGCATAAGCTACATCTGGGCGAGTACACAATATCACGTACATTATAGATCCTACCGCCAAAGCGTAGGGTATAATGCTCATGTGAGCCCTCTCCTCATCAGTCTTTGGAGATATCTCTTTGGAGAGGGTGATCCTGTGACAAGCGGGTAAATTTCCTCACTTGGAATCTTCCATACTAAACCTCTTTAGTATGGTGTCTATGCATCTCTATTAGGACAATCCTAATAATTTCTTAGATCTATCTCTATAAATCTTATGTCCCAGAATGCACGAGGCATCACCTAGGTCTTTCATGGAGAACCTCTGCGATAAGAATAGTTTGACCGATTGTAGCATAGGAACATCATTTTCTATCAAGAGAATGTCGTCCACGTACAACACGAGGAATGCAACAGTACTCTCTACAATCCTTTTATAAATACATGGTTCATCTATATTTTTGATAAAACCAAACTCTTTGATTGTATCATCAAAGCAGATGTTCCAATTCCGTGATGCCTGCTTTAATCTATAGATGGATTTAAGCAACCTGCATGTTTTTCCGCTGCTCCTACTATCAATGAAGCCTTCTGGATGATCCATAAAAACACATTATTCTAAATCACCATTTAAAAATGTCATTTTAAGAACCATCTGCCAGATCTCATAGTCATAGTGAGCAGCTATAGCAAGCAGGATCCGAATGGATTTGAGCATCGCGACTGGTCAAAAGGTTTCATCATAGTCCAAGCCTGGTCTTTGACGAAATCCTTTTGTGACCTGCCTAGCTTTATAGGTCTCCACCTGACCATCTACACCAATCTTTCTCTTAAGGATCCATTTTCACCCTATGGGTTTTACTCCAGAAGTTGCAACCTCCAAAGTCCATACTTTATTGGTGTGCATGGATTCCATTTCGGATTTCATGGCATCCAGCCACTTCACTGAGTCACCACTCGTGATAGCTTGCTGAAAACTAGTAGGATCATCATCATCCATGATGCAATCTTCTCAATCACCATCGATTAGAAAACCGTAGTATCTATCAGGTGGGCGAGAAGTCCTACTAGATCTACGGAGTGGTTGAGGTTCGTCAGGTTCTATTGAAACCTCAGGTTCAACCAAATCATCGGTAATTGTTTGTGAATCTGGAATTTCTTCCAGTTCTATCGCATTGCCAGCAGTATCATTTGTAAAAAATTCATTTTCTAAAAATGTGGCATACGGAGAAACAAACACCCTTTGTTCCTCCTTGCGGTAGAAAAGATATCCATACGAGTGTTTTGGATATCCCACAAATTTACAAAAAACCGATCGTGTCTCAAGTTTGTCCGGATTTTTCTTTCGCACATAAGCCGGAAAATCCCATATCCTAACTCGTTTAAGAGATGGTCTCTTCCCATACGATATCTCATATGGAGTGGTAGACACGGTTTTTGTTAGAATCAACCATGCTCGAATAGTGAGTCAAGAAGAATAAACAAAAGATAATCCCATGCTTGCCACCATGCTTCATTTTACACCTCATTTCTAATTTCCCAAAATAGAAATTTAAATGCCATGCTTCATTATTATTATATATATATTTAATGAAGAATAATTAGTCAGCTAATGATATTTGTTAATATATAATTATATCACATATAATTTATATCACATTATTAAATCAATACTTGATCTAATAATCCGTTTATATCATATATGACCGACTAATAGCATTTATCTGTATATCACATTATCGAATCAACACTTGATTCGACAAACTGGCTATATCACATATAACCGAACCGATAACAGATGACTACCAGATTATAATACGGTATCACATACTCGTATTTAATCAGGCCCACACACATATTGTTGGCTATAGTGCCCTCAAGGCAATTATCATAGTCGCGGACATGTGATTATGATGATTGAGTGAGGACCTATACCGATAGAACAGTCTTACTCGAAATGATAGTATGCTATCTGGTTTGTCTTTATCATCATATGTTGATAGAGCCCATAGGATTCTTGCTTGATTACCAGCATTATGATGGCGATCATATACGTGGGAGCTGGGGGTCTATAAGCACGTCCTTAAATGTCCCTGGTCATGGGAGTATCGAAACTGGGCATCGATACTCCAGTGTAGACTAGTGTATACTTATCTAGACCCTGACGAGGGGCGCTGGCTGGTCTCACAAGCCATTGGTGTCAGTTGTTCACCTAAGATAGTATACAGGTGCCCATTGGGTTATGAGTACACTGGACGTACTCGCCGGGAATATGCTAGTTGGTATTATACCTATAGTCAGATAGCAGTTCCCTGGTGACATGTGTACAGCTTAGTCTGTCGACCTGAGATCGTCATTTGTCTCGTATGAGTTCCCACTGTGCTTTGATTACTACCCTACCACGGCTCAAAGGAGTCGTGCAAACTGGTTTTAATTAGGTACAGTCCCGAGCTACATGGAGGCAGTGAGCGGATCATCAGGGATTCGTCTCTCCCGATATTGGGGGTTGATGTCGCGCAGTGCACGGGTGGCCATCACTAGAATCCTCGGCCGGGGTATGTGAGAATTACTAATCCAGGATCGATAGTTTCTCGGGTAGTGATGGGTTTCATACCGAAACGAATTATCGCGTTATTAGGGGTCTGACTTTATCCACCCCTAGACTCGATATGCGATACTCTTAGACGAAGAGACCGGACTGTGTGGATATTGTCACTGACAGGCTCAGTAGGGGTTCGGATGAGTTTGCTCGTCGGCCTTCCTTTCGCTCAATACCTGGGTAGCCGTTACGTACAGCTAGTGCCGCTGACGTGCTTGTGGTTAAACCCACTGCCAGCATATTGACGAGTCTTTAGAGTCCCACAAAGAGGGTTTTCACAGTTCAGGCGATATGGTGTAGTTAACGTATGTTGATACATACAGGTGTCCGATTAAATATGCGCACAGACTGCACAGACTTTAATCGGACAGTTGATAATACTAGCAGCTAAGGATTAAGCCAGATTGTTAAATAAAGTTTTGATTTAATAATTTACATACATATTTATATGTATGTATTCTAGTATTATTTCTAACTAATTATTTTCTCTCTTTGGCTATTCGTATTTTCGTACGAATATACGTATGTGTATTTCAATACATGTACCGGGATGTTAGTGTATATGCCCTAGGGGTCATTATTATATCATACTAGATTGTATATTACTTAATGGAAGCTTGGGATATTCACACTTATATTAACAGTCCTGCTAAACATGGTAGTATGCTACTTGGTTTATATCTATCTTAATATGTGTATACGTATTGATAGAGCCCTTAGGATCTTGCTTGACTACCAGCATTGTGATGGCAGTCACACTAGTGGGGGCTGGGTAGTCTACAAGCACATCCTTTTTCAGGTCCTTAGTCGTAGGATTATCGAGACAGGGCATCGATACTCCGGAGTAGACTAGTGTGTATGCTTCTCATCCCAGTTGGGGAGATGGTTTGTCCTACAGCCATCAGTACGTCGTACTGGAGATAGTATACAGGTGCTCGTTGGGTTATGGGTACACCAGACAGGACTCACAGGGAACTGTTGGTTGGTATTATACCCGTCGTCAGTTAACAGTTCCCAGGTGACATGAGTACAGCATAGTCCGCAGACTTGACACTGCTGCTTCGCCTCGAGTGTGTTCCCACTGTACTTAGATTTCTACCCTACCACGGCTCAAAGGAGTTGTGCAAACAGGTAGCAGTTGGGTGCAGTCCCGAAACACTTGGAGGTAGTGGCGGTTATACAGGATTCGTCTCTCCCGGTATTGGGAGTTGATATCGCGCTGTGTCTGGAGAGCCATTATGCAAAGTCCCTGGCCAGGGCAAGCGAGATTTACTGGTAGGTTTTTCAGTAGTTTCTCAAGGTGTATCGGGCTTCGCTCCGACACGACTTATAACGCTTTTAGGGGACTGACGCTTGCCGCCCCCTAGGCCCGATATGCGATAGTCCTAGATGAACAGACCAGACTGTACGTAGATTGTCATATCAGGCTCAGTAGGAGTTCGGATGGGTTTCCTCATCGGCCTTCTTATCGACATCTACCTGGGGACCGTTACGTACAGCTAGTGCCGCTTGCGGTCTGTAGTTAAACCCACTTCCAGTGTAGTTGTCGAGCCTTTAGAGTCCCACAAAGAGAGTTTCCCTGCTTCGGGAAAAACGATATAGAGGTCGTATGGTTTTACGACAGGGTTCGGACGCATACGTGTTTTTTCGCTTGTACGATATTCGGACAGTTTTTACTAGCGGGCTTTGGTTTAAGCCAGATTCTAGTATCGGATTATTGGATTTATACAGTCTATAGTTTTTCCGTGTTTTCACGGATAGGAGGGGCGTTCTCGTAAATTGTCGAGAAGCTTCTAGAAGGATGATGACATGGAGGCTAAGGTGGCATTTGCATTAAATGATTTAATGACTCATGGTGTGATTCATACAAAAGAGTTAATGATACATT
The DNA here is from genome assembly GCA_030015575.1 of Agapanthus africanus. Taxonomy (NCBI): domain Eukaryota; kingdom Viridiplantae; phylum Streptophyta; class Magnoliopsida; order Asparagales; family Amaryllidaceae; genus Agapanthus; species Agapanthus africanus. Next base: position 217,449,736 of record JASDDO010000008.1, read on the forward strand.
TAATGATTAATGACTCATGTAATGAATCACCCAAAGTGAATAAATGAAGCATGGTTGATATTATCATTTGATTTATTCATTTAATAAATCATTATGCTTCATATATTCTAAATGAGATATTATTTCATTTAATTCTCACTCTCACATTCTCTCTCCTTAAGCTCTCTCTCTCTTCAAACCCTAACCCTAACCTCTCATGTGTTGAGATCAAGGGTTAGCAAGACTTATTAATCCCTAATACTACTCTATAATCCCTAGGTTGCTTTGATTAGCACTTTGAGTAACCTAGTTACCTCAAGTTAGAGGTCAAGCTTGGAGTAGTAGCTCTCGGGTGGAACTTCTATCATAAAGAGGAGGCCGACGAGGAGGTGATCAAAGAGAACAAGAAGGACTTGGTTCATTAGGTATAATCTTCTTTCATAGTAGCTAATCCCTTCTATGGTTTTGTTAGTTACGGTTTGGCAAAGATCCGTAAGTTAGTCAATGTTTGTTTTAAACAAAATGATTGTTTTACCTATTCCGCCTCCCCGCAACTCGTGGGGTGTATAACATTGACTTACAGTGGTATCAGAGCCTCGCTAAACCATAACTAACTTGTTAGCAAAGTCGTTAGAAATTTGATCGCGAAACGGACCGGAAAAATCATCATTTTCACATAGTTTCTGTCGATTTTAAAACGGGGTCTAAAAATTTTTCAGGGACCCCTAAAATTACAAGCAGGGAATTATAAGAATACTGGAGAAATTTAGGTTCCTGACTCGGCCAAACAGCCGCGGAACCGCATCCGATCCAAGCGATCCGCGGCCGATTTGAAGCCGAGTCACCCCAAAATTCCTCAGTAACTCTTCTGTGTTGATTTTGGTATTTCTGGGATATTTTGTTTCTGCTCAAGTCTCAGGTGCACAGAGAAGTTTTTGGAGTAGAATCATTTGCGTTTACTCGATCGAAATTCTACGATGTTTGGCTAATTAGATTATATCTGTGATTTGTATAATGTGTTCGTAAACCTCCCCTAACTGCTAGTATGTCGGTTGGCAGGGGGTTGCACATTTTTGTAATGTTTTTACTGTTTGTGTTTGTGGACTTGTTGGATTGTCGTGAATGGATTGCCGGGGATGTGAGACGAGCGTTTCTTTCATTCAAATGTAATTTGTAAATTGTTGTAATATTCTTTTGCGGGGCACATCCAGGTTGCGGTTGTAGCCAACATTGTAATATTTCATTTACTGATTTTTGCTCCTAGGATAGACCCAAGGTGGGGTGCACAAACTACCGGGTACGTTGAAATGTTTAGTGGCCTACTCACGTTGTTGAGGGAGATCGCTTCACTTCGGGTACTTGGCGGGTAGTTTGTCATACCCGTATGGGTCTAGGGTGGGGTTTTGGCTATTCATCACGGCTGTGTAATCCGTCTTTCATTGCAGGCTCAAAAGGAATGCGGATTCGTAGAAAATCCAATATGTTCATCTGTGATCTGGAATGCCTATTATTGCGTCTGATGAATGTACAATATATATATATGATAGCTATTTAGACGTCACTTATGTTTTACACCCGCGCTAGCCCAGCCCCCGCTCTGTCGTTAGTTAAGTAACCTAACGGGTGAATGACGGGGCCCAGTGGTGAATGCGGATGGCATAAGAGGACGTTGTATTTTTGTTGTTTTCTGCAATCATAGGTTAATGATGGGACGCATTAAATTAATGCAAAGAAAATAAACCAAAGTTGAATCATTGGAACAGTTTAAAAGAAACCACTCGGTTATTTTTAAAACAAAAGATATTTTTTAAATTGCGGAGCTTTAACCACTCATTTTAAAAGCTATCAGGTTCCTTCGGTCATAGCAAGTTCACTACGTTCACGGTTTCGCCAAAAACCATTCGTAGCGCTCCGTCATTTCATTTGGGTATTCAGTAGTATTCAAGCTATGTATTTTGACCAAAGCCAAGGCATAGTATTTGGTAGCTGCTGGGTATTCATTGTTGGAGATAGTGCCCTCAAAGTCAATTATTGAATCGCAGGTACGTGATTGCAATGATTGAGGCAGGACCTATACCGATATAACAGTCTTGCTCGAGATGATAGTATGCTATCTGGTTTGTCTTTATCATCGTATACATGCTTTAGTTCGCTATTGCATGTTGATAGAGCCCATAGCATTCTTCTTGACAGCCAGCAGTATGATGGCGATCATATACGTGGGAGCTGGGGTCTGTAAGCACAACCTTAAAAGTGTCCCTAGTCGTGGGAGTTTCGAGACAGGGCATTGATACTCCAGAGTAGACTAGTGTATACAGTCAAGACCCCGACGAGGGGTGGTGGCCGGTCTCATAAGCCACTGGTGTCAGTTGGATCACCTAAGATGTATACAGGTGCTCATTAGGTCATGAGTACACCGGACAGGACTCGCCGGGAACCTACTAGTTGGTATTATACATATCGTCAGATAGAAGTTCCCTGGTGACATGTGTACAGGTTAGTTCATCGACCTGAGATCGTCATTTGTCTCATGTGAGTTCTCATTGTGCTTAGATTACTACCCTACCACGCTCAAAGGAGTTGTCCAAACAGATATTAGTTGGGTACAGTCCCGAGCCACATTGGAGGCAAGTGAGCGGATCGTCGGGGATTCGTCTCTCCCGGTATTGGGGGTTGATATCGTGCAGTGCACGGGTGGCCATCACTAGAAACTCTCGGCCGAGGTAGTGGAGAATTACTGATTTAGATCAGTAGTTTCTCAGGTGGTGATGGTCTTCATGCCGACACAATTTATCACGTTATTAGGGGGTCTGACTTTATCCACCCCCTAGACTCGATATGCGATGCTCTTTAGACGAATGGACCGGACTGTATATACATTATCACTGTCAGGCTCAGTAGGGTTTATAGATGAGTTCGCTCGTCAGCTTCCCTTCCAATCAATACATAGGCAAACCATTACGTACAGTTTGTACCTCAGACGTTCTAGAGGTTATACCCAGTGCCGATGTGTTGATGAGTCATTAGAGTCCCCCACAGACACTTTCCTAAGTTCGGACGAAACGTTGTAGAGGCCGTATGGTGATATGGCAAGGTTCCGAAAAAGCACGTGCGTTTTCGCACGTGTCGTTTTTCGGGCAGATAATACTGGTAGGCTTTGGTTTAAGCCGGAACCCAGTATTATACTGTGTAGGTATAATATCTTTGTCTCAGTTGCATTTGTATTAGGTACTAATATAAATGCGGGTATGTTTATACTGATACGGGGTTATCCTGAAATTCGTTTCAGGATCACTTTTGGAAGTTGCCAGTTTCCAGTTTTCTATCAGCCGTATTTAACATTCGGTTAAATACGGATTTATCTTTTCTTCTGGAGGGTGAGTCATGAGGTAAGTCGTGCATCTAGATGTTTCTAAATGATGACTAGGATTATTGACTCATGGTTGTATTTAATGATCATTAATGGTGGAGGTGACTAAGGGGGATGATTCATTAGTTCCATTAATGTGTTCATACTTGGTGCTAAGATATTTGTTGTTGATCTTTTCCTTTGTGGTCACCTTCCCCCTCCTACACTCACCTCCCTCCTTCTCTATAAGTGGCCGGCCTCCTCCCCTCCTCTTGATTCTCATGGTTGTGATTGGAAAAAAGACTATGATAGATTTGGATTCACGGAAATTAGACAGCCTCATTTCTCATTTCTTATTTCACCCGATCCAAAAGGCAACTTCCATAACCGTTCGTCCGTGACCTTGGACGTAACGAGACAAAGTGTTCTACTCATTCTCTACTTCATCTTGGTCATCTCTTTTAGCAAAATTGACGATCGAGTTGCCTCGGTTCAGAGGCGGGAGCCCGTTTAAAGATCCGTCGATGTGGTGCCACCTGGACGAGATGATTGGAGATTCAGGAGATCGGAGCAGCCACAATAAGCGTGGGATGATGGTTGAAGACCGAATGACTCGGATCATTCGGTATAACGTTTTTACCCCCTTTGCAATTTGTTAGTTTAGCTTTAATGGCAGATCCGGGTTATGGTACACAATAGCGCCAGTTCGTAAAAAGTTTTTGTTCCGCATTTGGCGTCTGTTAGACGGCCGGGGCGCTACCGTGGACTTACAGTGGTATCAGAGCCTCACCATTAAGCTATACTAACTTGCGCTAACACATTTAAAACATCGATCGAACGGATTTCGCAAAACTACATTTTTCAAGCACCTGGGTTTCTATCGATTTTTAAAAGGGCCTAAAAATAATTTTACATATCACAGAAAGATAAGCAGGGTTTTCTAAGCATACTGGAAAAAATTGGGCACGTGATCCCACAAGACCGCGGCGGTTCCGCGGTCAAACCCTAGGTTTGACCGCGGAAACGCGGCGCTTTAGTTGGAACAGTGCATCGATTTTTCCCAGAGAGCTTAGATTTGGAATTTGTGGTTTTTTGGTATATATTTTTTGGGCCCAGATTTTGTTACTGTACAGCAGATGTACGTGGGGCCCACTTCGGGAAATTTGGTCGATCGAAATTTTAAATTTGTTAGTATGCAGTATTTACATTATATCTCCGACCGGGAATGTCATTTGATCGGTAAACCGCGTCTGATTGCTATAGTTCTTTTAGACGGGTTTGCGAACGTGACATTCGTGTTGATGTTCTGTGTTGTGCTGTAATGTTGCGGATATGTCATGGTGGATAGCAGAGTGCAATGATAGTGCTGTTTTGATTAATTTGTACATTTGATATTGCGGGGCGAGCGTCCAACATGTGGACTTCCGTTACTGCCTGTTTGTATAATATTCTTTTGGGGTATGACCAGGTTGAGGTCGATGTACCCGTTGTACATATTTTTATTTCTGTACTAAGTTTATCCCGCGAAGGAGTGCACGGATAGCCGGGCTCTGGAGGGCAAAGGGTCCGTATCTCATGGCTTTGAGAGGCAAAGGGACCTCACTCTAGAATTGGCAGACTATTCGCCGCACTCGTAGGGGGTACAGGTTGACCCAAGGAGGGTGCTCAATTTACCAGATTCCGTTAAGTGTCGGGTGTTCCATTCACTATAATGTGGGGACTACCTCGCTTCAGGTTTTGGCGGGTAACTTGCCGCACCCGTAGGGGTCTAGGTTTCATTGCACAGGCTATCCACACGACCAGGGGAACGTCAGGTTTCAGCAGCGGCTCTGTGAAACCCGGGGATCCCAGATTATCTGCATTGTTCTGTGATGCTTATTACTTTTCTGTAATGTTGTATATTATCACGCCTGGAGCGATTATTGTATATTGGTATATATACTATTAGACGTTGTATATGTTTTACACCCACGCTAGTCCAGTCCCCGCTCTGTCGTTAGTTAAGTAACCTAACGAGTGATGACGGGACCCAGTGACGAATGCGAATGCCATATACGTACATTTTATTTTCGTTCTTTTCTGGTGTGATTGATTGATGGGATTGCGTTGATTCTTATCAATGCAAGGATAAAAAAACCTATTTTTGATGTTGTTGGAACAAATTTTAAAAAGTGTTATTAAAAAGACGTTTCTTTTTGTTTTACATAGTGATATTCAGTTGGAATATCCTGCACCTCATTCGACGAGGCAAGGGCTGATATCCCTTCACCGGGAAAAACCCCTTGGGCTGAAGTTTACGTCAGGGTAGTCCCTTTAATATAGTCAGTTACAAGTTGCTTTGCATCGCGGTATTCAGTTAGAATATCCTGCACCTTATTCCACGAGAAAAGAGCCGAGATCCCTTCACCGAGAGTGACCTCTTTAGAAAAAGGTTTTTCGCCACTATATATTTATAAAAAGCTATCAGTTTCCTTCAACGAGATCAAGTTCATTACGTTAAAGGCTTTTCGCCAAAAATCAGCCGTAGCCCTCCGTCATTTCTTTTTGGTATTCAGCAGTATTCAAGCTATGCATTTTAGCCAAAGTTAAGGCATAGTGTTTTGTAGCTGCTGGGTATTCATCTGTTGCATAGATAGATGAGTTGGTTTGGGACAGTCGTTCTGCCATTTTGGCCAAAGTCAAGGGCATGTGCGGGTGGGTTCAAATTGACCTGGATAGTGACGGGTAGAAATTGGCATGTGACTTATGATATTTTGACCAAAGCCAAGGTCATAAGAGCATGGGGCAAAAATAACATCGGGAGTTTCTAAAGAAACTGAAACTTGCCAAATATGCGCATACCTTCTGAAGTGTGATAACTTGAGTGGCTTCCATCAAGTTATCATGCGATGATAGTTGGATCCCGATTCCCACTGATGAGTTGGTTTACTCTTCGGGCGATCCCGACTAATTCTTCTTTCAGGTTTGGAGAAGAATTTGAGATTACAGTGGGAGGTTTCCTGATTAGATAAAGTGATAACCATTCTGATCCAGGTTAGAGTGCACGCAGAGTGTTTCTTTTCTCTCTCTCTTTGGCAGCGACCTTTGACCGACCATAAATTATGACTCAGTGACCAAGTTGACCGAACCTTCTTAAAATACTGGCTTTTTGGATTGTCCGATTTGCATAAGTCATTGCCGCTCCTTCTTTTACCCTTTGTATTTCTCAGAACACCCCGTATTACTACGGACATCCACTTCCATTGGATAGATCCATCGTATGGTTATATACGAACTCGAAAGGACTTCTTCGAGGATGGATCCAGGTTCAGGAGAAATAGAATTAATTTATTCAGTTGTCTTTTATTATCACCTTCTCTCAGGTTGCGAGAGCTCCTTGGTTTAGGAGAGTACACCTATTACGCTTATTGGATAGTCTTATTCCAAACCATAGGCTGGTACCGAAAGGTAGGGAATGAAGAAAACCAATTAGCCTAAGTAGGGTGTACAGAAGGTAATAACTAAAGACAAAATAAAAGGATTAGAAAGAGGGCAAAGTAAATTGCGACTGCTATCATTCACGACCAAACCGCGTACTTCATCGCCACTCCTATTTCACCTTTGCTTTTCTCTCCAGTTTGGGAGAAATAGAATAAGGTATTATTCAGTTATCTTTTATCATCACCTTCTTTCTAGTTGTGAGTACTCCAAGGATTAGGAGGGTACACCTGTTATGCTTACTGGATAGTCTTCTTCCAAACCATAGGCTGGTGCCGAACGGTAGGGAACGAAGAAAACCATTTAGCCTAACGATGGTGTACAGAAGGTAATGAATATAGACAAATAAATGGATTTGGAGAGATGGCAAAGGAAATATACTGTTAAAGTCATGAATTGGATTATGGAAGAGGCATTACTAAGAATATCAGGATACCCCTACGAAACATTTTCATGTTTCAGTACATTGTTAAAGGAAAACTGATTTCCTAATTAGATACTCACTCCAGGGTATGTATTTATCAGGTTTCATTCTCATATCTTTAAGGTTTTACAGATGATGAGTGGAGTAAGTTATTGGGAATTAGGTGATCGTCCTCATTATATCGGAATTCGTTGTAATTGGTGATATTTGAGGAAATCTCCTAGGTACAGTTTTCAACCTACGATGCACAGGTTTTGAGTTATTCAAATCAGCAGACTTATACAGAGTATTGTATGTTGTCCAGTGTCCGTCAGGACGAAGGGGTAGGTCCTCGTACTATGTTCTGTTTACTTGTGACTTCTCTAGTTTTAGACAAGTGTTTCGTAGAAATACAATGTCTATGTTTTGAGAAGTTGTGGGTATAAGAATAAAGTAGAGAACCAGGTATCGCAAGCATCAGGATTCTTCAAAGAGATCGAAGATGTAGATACTTGTGATTGGTATTCAGATAATTGTAATGGTTTTGAGAAACTTGTTTCTCTTTCAGGTTACTCATAATTGGATTGATTCCTAAGTTGAGTAATGCTGAGTAGCCTCTCTCCATTAAGTTGTTATGCATTGGAGACAGCTGCATGATTTGAATCTGGTTCCAATTAAATTAGTGCCTCTGTTTCTATATTGGATATAGAATGGTTCATATCTTAACGATGTTAAGATACGGGGAGTTGTCCAGCTTATGCTTAAAACCAGACACTAGATAACTCAAGGCACGATTCTGTAATGGCTGTTTGTGGGTTGACCCTGGCTTTGACGAGTGTTGACATTTCTACCATATGGAAGATCAATAGTGATATTGTTCTTGACTTGCCACAGTTTTATTAAAATAGACTTTTCAGAAAACAGTAGTGGGAGTATGGTAGAACTGGAAGTGATTCCAGAACCGCAAACGATTACGGAAAATTTAATAGGACCTATATTTTCAATCAGGTTTGACATTCCAATAGCCACTCCGTAGATATGGTGGGTAACCTCAGACACCTGAGAGGTACTCCGGTACCCTCAAGGACGGTGACAGGGAGGTTCTTGTTTATCCAGACTTGACACTACTGTTGTTCCAGACTATGAAACCCGGCAGAAGGATAAGTATAACGTCGTTCTAAACTAGTTTTAGAAGTACACGTATATATTATTCTGCCAGAGGGTTATCGTAGTCAGTGGGAGCAGCGGAAGCGTAGTGGGCAAGTAGCTTATGTCTATTTATAGACTTCAGCAGTTATAGCGGAGATAGATCATCTAATTTTGATGTAACAGTCATGGTTTTGACTTCATCAAAATAGGGGATGGATCTGTTAAGAAGGTAGTAGGGTGTAATGTCCTGATATTTGGATGACATACACGGAGTAGGAAGTAAAATTCCTATACTACGATTGGTTATACTTTGGTCATCACACAGTTGTTTCTCCACAAAGGATATGGATATAATATCTGACATTCTGGTTACTAGATCTATGGTTTTAGATCTAGAATAGGGTAGTTTCCCAATCTGGGTACTTTGACAGTATTCTAATGGTATTTTAGAATAGATGACTCCTGGCATGGTGGTGTACCTGCAGGTGATGGAGTCACCCTCTCTAAAGGTGTCTTAGAGACTAAAGGAGAGAGGGATATACATGATTGGCAGATCACTTGCTTAGGCAATTGAGTCAATCATTAGATGTCAAGTACCACACCAGATATTGTTTTTGCACTAGATGCGATAAGTTTATATTAATCCAATCCTGGAGAAACATAAGAAAGCAGTTTTAGAACATGAGTGTGTGTTCTAAGGATTTGATAACGGCAACCTCCATAGGGAGACGGTTATCATTCCAGGCTTCCAAGGTGAAATGGATGACAGAGGGATTGTCAGAGTTATAGTTTTCTCTCTGACGAGGGACAGTATTATAGACAGGTGGTCCAAGAGGATACTGTGGGAGGCATGGTACTGGTACTGATTAGGTTCAGTTATCGACAAAGTCTAAGAAGTTTGGATTTGGAGTTCACTTATGAACTAGGTCCCATCAGATATCCAGACATATTCTAAGACAGGTATTACTTGATTCGGGAGATGGATTTCTCCGCGAACTTGAGATTAAGAGAGACATAGAAAGAAACATCAGGGCGGATCCACTCACTGAGGCTATTTCTCGAACACAAGAGTTTTACAAACTAGCTTTGTGAAACTGATTACTAGAGGAGTTGGATGTTCGGTATCACACGGGCTGTGAGTATGCAACATCGCAATAATTAGCCTTGAGTGCAAGTGGGAGATTGTTAGAGATAGTGCCCTCAAAGTCAATTATTGAATCGCAGGTACGTGATTGCAATGATTGAGGCAGGACCTATACCGATATAACAGTCTTGCTCGAGATGATAGTATGCAATCTGGTTTGTCTTTATCATCGTATACATGCTTTAGTTCGTTATTGCATGTTGATAGAGCCCATAGGATTCTGCTTGACAGCCAGCAGTATGATGGCGATCATATACGTAGGAGCTGGGGTCTGTAAGCACATCCTTAAAAGTGTCCCTAGTCGTGGGAGTTTCGAGACAGGGTATCGATACTCCAGAGTAGACTAGTGTATACAGTCAAGACCCCGACGAGGGGCGGTGGCCGGTTTCACAAGCCACTGGTGTCAGTTGGATCACCTAAGATATATACAGGTGCTCATTAGGTCATGAGTACACCGGACAGGACTCGTCGGGAACCTGCTAGTTGGTATTATACATATCGTCAGATAGCAATTCCCTGGTGACAAGTGTACAGGTTAGTTCATCGACCTGAGATCTTCATTTGTCTCATGTGAGTTTCCACTGTGCTTAGATTACTACCCTACCACGCTCAAAGGAGTTGTGCAAATAAGTTTTAGTTGGGTACAGTCCCGAGCCACATTGGAGGCAAGTGAGCGGATCGTTGGGGATTCGTCTCTCCCGGTATTGGGGGTTGATGTCGCGCAGTGCACGGGTGGCCATCACTAGAAACCCTCGGCCGAGGTAGTGGAGAATTACTGATTTAGATCAGTAGTTTCTCAGGTGGTGATGGGCTTCATGCCGACACGATTTATCGCGTTATTAGGGGGTCTGACTTTATCCACCCCCCTAGACTCGATATGCGATACTCTTCAGACGAATGGAACGGACTGTATATACATTGTCACTGTCAGGTTCAGTAGGGTTTATAGATGAGTTCGCTCGTCGGCTTCCCTTCCAATCAGTACATAGGCAAACCGTTACGTACAGTTTGTACCTCTGACGTGCTAGAGGTTATACCCGGTGCCGATGTGTTGATGAGTCATTAGAGTCCCCCACAGACACTTTCCCAAGTTCGGGCGAAACTTTGTAGAGGCCGTATGGTGATATGGCAAGGTTCCGAAAAAGCACGTGCGTTTTCGCACGTGTCGATTTTCGGGCAGATAATACTGGTAGGCTTTGGTTTAAGCCGGAACCCAGTATTATACTGTGTAGATATAATATCTTTGTCTCAATTGCATTTGTATTCGGTAGTAATACAAATGCGGGTATGTTTATACTGATACGGGGTTATCCTGAAATTCATTCCAGGATCACTTTTGGAAGTTGCCAGTTTCCAGTTTTCTATCAGCCGTATTTAACATTCGGTTAAATACGAATTTATCTTTTCTTCTGGAGGGTCATGAGGTGAGTCGTGCATCTAGATGTTTCTAGATGATGAGTAGGATTAGTGACTCATGGTTGTATTTAATGATCATTAATGGTGGAGGTGACTAAGGGTGATGATTCATTAGTTCCATTAATGTGTTCATACTTGGTGCTAAGATATTTGTTGCAGATCTTTTCCTTTGTGGTCACCTTCCCCCTTCTACACTCACCTCCCTCCCTCTCTATAAGTGGCCGGCCCCCTCCCCTCCTCTTGATTCTCATGGTTGTGATTGGAAAAAAGATTATGATAGATTTGGATTCACGGAAATTGGACAGCCTCATTTCTTATTTCACTCGATCCAAAAGGCAACTTCCAAAACCGTTCGTCCGTGACCTTGGACGTAACAAGACAAAGTGTTCTACTCATTCTCTACTTCATCTTGGTCGTCTCTTTTAGAAAACTTGACGATCGAGTTGTCTCGGTTCAGAGGTGGGAGCCCGTTTAAAGATCCGTCGATATGGTGCCACCTGGACGAGAAGATTGGAGATTCAGGAGATCGGAGCAGCCGCAACAAGCGTGGGATGATGGTTGAAGACTGAAGGACTCGGATCATTCAATATAATGTTTCTACCCCCTTTACAATTTGTTAGTTTAGCTTTAATGGCAGATCCGGGTTACGGTACACGATAGCGCCAGTTCGTAAAAAGTTTTTGTTCCGCATTTGGCGTCTGTTAGACGGCCGGGGCGCTACCGTGGACGTACATTCATTTGTTGCATATATAGATGAGTTAGTTTAGGACTGTCGTATTATTATTTGACCAAAGTCAGGGGTATGTACGAATGGGTTCAAATTAACAAGATAATGATGGGTAGAACTGGACATGTGACTTATGACATTTTGACCAAAGCCAAGGTCATAAGAGCATGGGGCAAAAATTTATATCGGTAATTTCTAAAGAAACTGAAATTTGCAAAGAGATGCATACCATTTGGATTTTGATGCATGTTGGTAGGATTCTTTCAGCATTATCACACGATGATATTTGGATCCCGATCCTACTGTGAGTATCCGCTACGCATCAGGTGATTCGTCACTTAACGATCAATGCTATAAACCAAGTAGGTGACGAGATAGGTGTCAGCGGGGCTACTGTAGCGTTTCGAAAATCGTTTCGGTGAAATTTCGGAAAATCGGTAAAATAAGGGAGTTTTCTGTAAAAAGTCAAAATGCAAATATCTTATTATAAAAATTAAATATACATATTCTAGCTATGTAATTGCTTATATTTGGTGTTTATTGAGCCACTGGTGAAATTTCAAATTTTCTGAAAAAATTTATTTTATTATTATTTTAAGCCGTCACTAATACATTTAATTAGGGAAAATTAGAAATTGGAATGAGTTGAAACAAATTTTGTGCATCATGACACATTAAATAAAATTTTATCATGTGGTTTTTGAAACGAAATCGTTTGCCAAAACGGTTTAGAAATTATTGAAGAAAAAAGGCTTTTTTTTAGTGTAAATGGAGATTTGGGGTATAATATTTATCATTTTCCCTCATCCCACACACACACCCACACTCACCCACCCCCACTTCCATTATGGCCAAACCCTTGCTGCCCTCAATTCCCCACTTGAGAAAAGAAAAGTCCAAGCAAACAACAAAGGAGAAGAATGAATAAAGAAAAAGTGTATAAGTGTTGACTTTGGGGTATGGGCTTTGTTTGACTTTTGCCACAAAACCCCATTCTCTCTCTCTCCTCACTCATCCCCTCCCCATCAGGCCGAGACCTCCCCATGATCAGCCCCCAATTTTACCACTTCATTTCCAACACAAAATTACTCTCAAAATTCAAGAAAAATCAAATTAAAACCTCACAAATCCCAAATCCAACATTTACCCATTATTCTTTAGTCAATCCAGTGTGGATCTTGGAGCATGTAAGCAAGTTTTGGAGGCTAAAATTTCAAGTTTGATCTTTTGATTTGTGGAGGTAAATCCTAACCCCAATATTTAATTGTTAGTTAAATGTTTTGAATCAACTAATTAGGTGTGTAATTATGGCTCTAATTTCAAAATTTAATATTCAAGAGGAGGATTAAATTAAGGTTAGGGTTTTATCTCTTAATCATGTTTACTTTGAGTAGTCTAACATCTTAAGATTTACAAAACCTAATATAGGTTCTAATTTGTTAATTGTTAAAATTAAATTGTCCTAATTATGATTGGTTTGCAAACTAGATTTTGTAATTAATATAAAGTAGTGAGATTAAAATCTAGTTAATGGTTGTGTGGCTTAGTTAAGATGTTTTAATGAGAATTATGGCCACTAGAATTGTAAAAATATTTAAATTTGATTCAAACACCAAGTTTTGAGCTAAAATGGAAAATTGTGCTAATTTTGTTAACTAGGTTTTTAAAATATCTATATTTTGGTGAGATAAAATTCTAATTTGGGTTTCAAGACATTATTAATATTATAATGAGTGGTTTAATGACTTTGGTGTTAGTTATATGTATGCCCTAGAGGCCATTACTGTACATAGGATGTATATTGTAGTGGATGCTGGGACATATATAGGGAGGACTTTCTTGCTCGACATGATAGTATGCTATCTGGTTACTCTTTACCTTAACGTGTACTCAGATTGTCTCTCTATTACATGTTGGTGAAGCCCTTAGGATGTGTACTTGACTACCTGGACTATGATGCGGATCATACTAGTGGGGACATGGTAGTCCATAAGTACATCCTTCAAAGTCCCTAGTCGTGGGTGTATCGAGACGGGGCATCGATATACCAGTGTAGACTAGCGTGTACCTTCTCGACCCATACAGATGGGTGATGGATGATCCCATATCCATCGGTGTTTGACATCAGAGATGATATACGGGTGCTCAGTAGAGACTGGGTACACTGGACGGACTCGCCGAGAACTCCCAGATGGTATTATACCTTACGTCAGATGGCAGTTCTCTGGTGACACTGGTACAGAGTAGTCTGTTGACCCGAGATCGTCATAGAGTCTTGTGTGGTTCCCACTGTGCTTTGATTTCCATCTTACCACGTCCAAGAGGGCGTGCAAAATGGTGGTTATTGGGTACAGTCCCGAGTCACATGGAGACAATGAGCGATAGGAGGGGATTCGTCTCTCCCGGTATAGGGGGTTGATGTTGCGCTGTGTTCGATTGGCTATAAGAGGAAATCCCTGGCCAGGGTTGCTGAGATTTACTGGTAAGTGTTACCAGTAGTTTCTCGAATTGTTATAGACCTCATATCGACACGACTTATCGAGCTATTGGGGTCTGACGTTTACCACCCCTAGGCAAGATATGCGACATATCAGACGACGAGACCGGACTGTACGGTAGTGTTACTGGTTGGATTCACTGGAGTGTGAGCGGGCTTGCTCGTCGATCTTCTGATCGCTCAATACCCGGGTGGCCGTTACGTTTAGCAGACCGCTTGCGGCTTGTGGGTGTTTGATATGATCATCACCTGCTGCCGGCTTATTGACGAGTCTTTAGAGTCCTACACAGAGGTTTCCTGGTTCAAGCGAAACGAAATAGGAGCGCATATGAGATATGTGCGGGACCGAGAATAATGCGTGTATGTGATACCGTATTCTATTCTCGCGATGAATGTATCGATTGGTTGTATGCGATATAACCTAGTTATCGAATCAAGTATTGATTCGATAAGCCGATACATTGGATACTGGTCGGTTATATGCGATATGACCGGATCGTTAAATCAAGTGTTGATTTAATGGTTTAATGTATAATTATATATATTTGATATATTACTTTGCATTAACTAGTATCGGTTCACTTTAAATAGATTTTCTCGCTCGATATGTGCGCATTGCATATGCGATATGATTTTGTGCACTTGCTTGTATCATGTTTGATGATGCATGCCTTTTGGTTAAGTGTAAAGAATTAAACCTTGGTTAATGAAATGGTTAGGGTTTACTATTTGCTTATTCATTTTATTCATTTATTTATTCTTTTGGAAAAAGAAAAGCAAATGAGAAAATGGTGGCATGTTTTGTTTTGTTCATGAAGTTTCATGAACACTTTGACTTTGTAACCATTTTGTCTCATGCTTAACCCTAACCATTCCACTTAACCCTAATCAATTCTCTACACTAAACCATGGTTCAATTATGATAAGTATTCTTTTTACTTTTCATTTTTAATTCTTATCATAACATTCTTCTTCTTATTCATTTTTCTTCATGAAAGAAAGCTTGCTCCATTAATGGCAAGTGATGATAAAGAGTGAGAAATCCAATTCTAAAGTGAACCCACTTCCTATTTCTTCATCCTCTACCTCTTGCCAAGTAGTATAGGGTGTTTCCTTCATAAGTTTTCATGGCTTGGTAAAGGTGGAGCTTGATCTAGCGATGCCTCGACGTAGATCATCTTCGGCACGGACATCGACGACCTGGCTCGCCATTTCTCCGACGAAGCCGAAGCTAGAGCCCGGGAATTCATTTGGACAGCGAAGGGGCTTCGTTGCGGAGCTATGGAGGTGGAGCACCAGATCTACAAAGGTTGTATTTCCGTATTCTTGTAGTTAAGTGTTAACTAGTTTACTTAGTCGCCTAAATTTCTAGCCAACGATCTTGTTAGGGTTTCTCGGCACCTCTAATTTTTGAAATTGGCATGATCGATACCTTGTGAGACCTCATTAGGGTGCCTAGGAACCTTTCACTGGTATCAGAGCCAAGTTAGAGCCTTAGGCGAAATCCAGACGGAGTTTGAAAGCAGGATGAACCGAAAACCTAACCCCAAAATAGCTCTCTGGACATTTTCTAAAATCGTGGTTTTTTCTAGATTAAAAATATTCAGAAAACTCAGCAGGAAGATCTAAGGATTACTGCAAAATTCGAGCGTCTAATTCCTTAATATCACCGCGGATCCGCGGCATGAGCATGCTCATGCGGCGGTTCCGCTGCCACTTTGGCTTTTTGTGCATCGAATTTTGCACCTTAATTCTTAGTTCCCAGTGGTGCTTTTTCTGGGAATTTTTAATATGTTTTCCAGAGCTGAATTTTCTGGGTTGTTTTGTGGATTCGAATGTTCGATCGGATTATCAAATTTTGTCTGTGTGGCTTTCCGGATAAATTTTAGAATATGTTAAAAAGCTCGAACGGATATAAATACCCAATTTTTCCCCTGCCGGAAAATTTCCAAGTGTTGGATTTTTCCGTAGTTTAAAGACGTTCTAAGTAGTGCAAGTAACTCGATGGACCCTCTAGAAGACAACAAACCTTAACTCGATTATGTGACCGTCTTGAACTGCCCTTTGAACCTTCGGGTTTGGGGCAGTACGGCGTGCCACATGTGAGGCGTTGGCTTGACCCTTCTACGACTGGACCGTTGGTACTGAGGCACGAACTGAATATTTTTAGACTTGTTTCATGTGTTGATCTGTATAGGGAAAACTTGGGTGTTCGATTGTTCGATCGGAAAGTTTGACATTTTCTATTTATCCGGAATGGGATACAATAATTGGAATTCACCAGAAGTTATGAGATAACTGAATGAATGTTATAAACGCAGCACTTTAGTCTCACTTGATCGGTTGCCACGGAATTTTGATGTGATCAAAAGTCCGTCGCAATCACGTAGCGTACGCGGATACTCGCCAGATAAACTTAATAGACGGCCTTACTCCATAGCCCCGACCAAGTGACTGTAGGAGAACCCCGTCGCCGAAAGCATCCGTTCGGGTGCTCCCGGTAGCGGTGTTCCGCCTTGGTGCACTTCGTCGACGGCGTCGGGGGTGCAACCGCCTACTAAAGTTTGCGACGAGCATTCGATCAGGATGTCGGGAATCTTGTTGAATTGCCCGACTTGGTATTGAAAAGTGTTTTCGATTTTGAGACTAAAATGCGGAGTTTATAATTGTTAGGCATGTGATGTCTAAGTAATTCATTTGATTAGGCATGCGATGTCTATGCAGGTTGCGGATTCCAACTGTTGTAGTTTTACACTTTCTTTTCTGTGACCGTAAGTGTAATATGTGATATCGCCGGCTTCGTTGCTATACATCAACGACAATCGGGATACGCATACTTGCTTACGTTGATGATATGAGATATTATGTGTTGCTGTGATATGTTGTATTGGATCGTCGCGTTTGAATAGCCGGGGGTTTTATGTGAGATGAGAGTTTTTTTCTTTTTCATTCATGTAAAATTCATTTGTATGTAATATTCTTTTATTGGGGCACTTCCAGGTAGCGGAAGATGTCACCGTTGTATATTATTTACTTTTCCGCATTAGGTAGACCCAAGGCGGGGAGCACAAGTAACCGGGTTCTAGGGTCCAGTGGGAGACCATTTCGAGGAGTCGAGACCGGGTCTCCTAACCCTAGAATTGGCTGTGTTGCTTGCCGCTCTCGTAGGGGTCTAGGGATGTGGGTTTGGCTATTCATCGCGACCGTGGAATCCATGTTTTATACAGGCTCGTATTGAAAACACGGACGTCCTAGTATATCCAATATTTCATATATGTTCTTCTGCTGCAATGTTCTGTGATGAGATCATATTACTGCCTGAGACGAATGTTTATATTATATATATGAGATATATGTTATATTGCAGATTTCGTTTCAAAAGAGATGCTTGTGAAGCATAATAAAATGGGACTTCATTAATGAGATTAATGAAATAAAAGAAACCTAAGATGTTGTAGAAACTTGTTTATAAAAACTGGTAGCTCTAGTTCTTGCTTTGCATAGCGGTGTTCCTTGTAGAACATCCAGCACCTTATTCGATAAGGAAAGGACCGAGATCCCTTCACCGGGAGTGACTCCTTTAGCAATAACTGGCAGATGCAACAAACTCGGTTTGTCTTTTGATTGCTTCTATAGTTCTTGCTTTGCATAGTGATATTTGTGAAATATCCTGCACCTTATTCGATGAGGAAAGGGCCGACGATCCCTTCACCGGGAGTGACCCCTTTAGCAAAACTAGAAATGCCTCAAAAACACTCCATTTTAAAATCACTCGATTCTACAACGATATCAAGTTCATTACGCAATAGGTTTTCAGAAAAACCTGTCGTAACCCCCCGTCATTTCAGATAAGTTGTATATAGTATTCGTGCTACATTTGTTGGCTTTCGTCAAGGTGTAGTGTGCGGTAGCTATCTGCTGCTTATCTGCTGCATATGATGCGATTGGATTAGGGTAGTCGTGCGGCTTTGTTGGCTTTCGTCAAGGGTCGTGCGGGTAGGTTTATTTCAATCAAGAAATGACGGGTTGGACTTGACTAGTAGCCTATGGTTTGTTGGCTTTCGTCAAGGTCATAGGACGCTAGGGGTAAAATATTATTGGGAATTTCAAGTGTTGAAATTTGCAATGAGATTGCATACCTTCTATGAGATAGTTGGATCCCGATACCCGCTGCGAGTAAGAGTTACTCCTGGGAGAGTTTTATACATTACAATTAGCCGATCAAGTAGGTGTCTAGAAAGGTGTTAACGGGGTTACGCCTGTGGGAAAACGAGGTTTACATTAATTAGGTTCGTGCGAAAGCACGGGGGACCTCCCTCAAAGTACCGACACTGGCCTGGCTGAAAAATTGACGAACTTGTAGTGTGTAATTAATCCCGGCTAGTCTTTCCTTTTAAGGTTTGAAGGAAGATTTGATAAAAAGCAGTGGGAGCCATCCTGATTAGATTAAATAATAACCAATCTATTCTTGCAAGAGCGCACGCTGAGTGTTTTCTTCTCTCTCTCTCCAGGTAGCGACCATATCACGCCTTAATCAAGATAATAATACGGAATATTGACCGAACCCGCTTGTTATACTGAGCTGGGGAACATTGGTCCCGCTCCAACTTATAATTGTTGTAAGACAAAGCAGGAAATTGGGGAATACCAGATTTCCCGTGCCGCCCAAACGAAGAGAGTGCATGCTGATGCATCATCTTCGGGTGTGTTCATTATACAGAACTGTTTCTCAGTATCCTCCGCATCCTGGGTATATGATACCGGATCAGGATCCCAGATATGTAATCTGTTACATAGGGCTACAAAAGGGTAGAAAAACTGAGAACGGGTGATAAGTTTCATGAGGCAGAAAACGGGGCAAGTGTTGTAGCCAAGTCTGTTGGTCACTGTCACCCTGTATTACCAGAATACATTGATTCTGAACGAATGTTATTAGATACCGAACCTGATATACAAAATCATATCAGTCTCTTTATCAGTAAAGAAATGATAAAATTTTGTATTGTTGGATAATGTTTTGAACATTTCCTATATCAAAAGTTGATCGGTTCAGGCACGTTATCTAAAAGCGTTGATGTTCTAAATCAAACTACAGTTCTTAGTATATGGAACACACACAAGAGGAAGAGTTCAGAAATGAACGAATTCTTCTTAAGGTATTGTAGACTAGGTCATATCAATGCGACCCGACTAGCTGGAGTTACATTTAGATGCATATTTAAATCAGTTTGAATTTACATCTTGTGAAACTCGCCAGTCATGTCACAAAGATAAAATGACCATAGCTCAGTTTATTGGAAACAGAGAAAGAGTTAATGAACTCTTGAGATGATACATGATGATGTATGTAAGGTCTCCTGTCTACACATGCCAGGACTGGTTCTTTGTACTTCATTACATTCTCTGATAATCTCTCAAGATTCAGTCATATGTTCCTGTTGAAACACAAGTCCGAACCTTTTGAGATATTCACAGAATATAAATTAGAAGTAGAGAACCAAAATGAGGGTATAAGTATTATGTCCTATGATGAGATCAAGGAGAAGAATACTTGAGCACGAAATTCCTGGACTATTCTAAAGGAGAATAAGATTCTCTCTCGGCATTACTCCTCCGAATACACCATAGCACGATGGTATATCGGGGCGGAGCAATTACACCCTATATGATAAGGTGTGCTCTATGATGAGTACTACTGAGTTACCTATTTCCTTTTGGGAGTTATGCGCTTGAGAAGTTGCATACCTATTGAATAGGGTCACGATCAAATCAGTTGCCTACCACTTCATATGAGATATGGAAAAGGAAGAGCCCATATCTTAAGTTAGTTAAGATTTGGGGTTGTCCGGCCTATGTCTGAAAAGCAAAATCCGGACAAGCTCGAGGCAACGTCTGTTATGTAGAACTGGAAACGTTCCAGCTATACAAACTGCAGCAGATGATTTGGTAGAACCAAAGGATTCAGTAGATACCAACGAACCTTAGCCTCTCCGCCGATCTAGTAGGCTTCCTCACCCACCTGAGAGATACTTCGGTTTCTCTATGACAGTGGGAGCGAGGATTGCATCATGAGATGATGGCCCAACTAGTTTCAAGCTTGCCATCAGGAGTAAGACTCTGTCAGAATGGCTGGATGCTTAGTGATCTGAGATGGAATCCTTATACACCAACAAAGTATGGACTTTAGTTGCTATATCTGAAGGGTTAAATCCCCATCAGGAGCAAGTATATCTTGAGAAGATTACTTGGTGTACATGGAAAGGTTGAGACTTTCAAAGCTAGACTTGTTAAAGGTTTTCATCATCAACCAAGCGTGGATAGTGGTGAAACCTCTTCAAGTAGCTATGCTTAAGTCCATCCAGATCCTACTTGCCACGGCTACATACCATGACTACGATATCTGGTGGTTGGGTGTCATGACTGCTTTTCTAAATGATGTTTTAGAAGAGTGCGTCTATAAGTACACAGCCAGAGGGCTTCGTAGACAGTGGGAGCAGCGGAAACGTGTGCAAGATGCTTTATAGGATTAAAGCAGGCATCACGGAGTTGGAACGTCTGTTTTGATGAATTAGTCAAAGAGTTTGACATCATCAAAATGGTAGATGAACCTTGTATAAACAAAAAGGTAGTAGGGAGTATGGTGACGATCCTCGTAGAGTACGTGGATGACATACTCTTGATAGGGAAGGAGTTTCCTATGCTACGCTCGATCAATCTCCGCTTATCATAATGATTCTAAACATAGGATCAAAGTGATACTTCCTAAATCCTGAGTTTTCATCTATGAGATAGATGTAATTGGATGTTAGGATACTCACTAGATATAGTGAGATGGTATCAATTGATCCTGGGGAGAATCACTGGAAGTGTTCCAGGGTGATTAAGACGACTGAATGTTAGTCGCAGGCATTGTCTTTACCCTCAGTAAAGGGACGGTATGTTGGAAGAGTTCCAAGCTAGATACCGTGACATACTAGACGATAAAGGCAGGATACATCACTACTTAAGATGCTGCCAAAGAGGCTGTTTGGGTGTATATTGGTTCATGAGATGAACTAGGTTCCTACCATTGTGTGACAATGGAAGTGTGGCTCTGGCCAAGGAACGCAGGTCCCATCAGTGATCCAGACATATTCTAAGGCAGTATCACTTGATCATGGAGATGGTTGATCTCTAAGGGATCGAGGTTAGGAGAGCAGAAACAGAGGACAACACGGCGGATCCACTCACGAAGGCCTATTCCTAGAGAGAGACTTTTATGGGATGGTTGAGTATGAGATACTACAACCACTGCTACAGATGGCCCTAGTGCAAGTGGGAGATTGTTAGTTATATGTATGCCCTAGAGGCCATTACTGTACATAGGATGTATATTGTAGTGGATGCTGGGACATATATAGGGAGGACTTTCTTGCTTGACATGATAGTATGCTATCTGGTTACTCTTTACCTTAACGTGTACTCAGATTGTCTCTCTATTACATGTTGGTAAAGCCCTTAGGATGTGTACTTGACTACCTGGACTATGATGCGGATCATACTAGTGGGGACATGGTAGTCCATAAGTACATCCTTCAAAGTCTCTAGTCGTGGGTGTATCGAGACGGGGCATCGATATACCAGTGTAGACTAGCGTGTACCTTCTCGACCCATACAGATGGGCGATGGATGATCCCATATCCATCGGTGTTTGACATCAGAGATGATATACGGGTGCTCAGTAGAGACTGGGTACACTGGACGGACTCGCCGAGAACTCCCAGATGGTATTATACCTTACGTCAGATGGCAGTTCTCTGGTGACACTGGTACATAGTAGTCTGTTGACCCGAGATCGTCATAGAGTCTTGTGTGGTTCCCACTGTGCTTTGATTTCCATCTTACCACGTCCAAGAGGGCGTGCAAAACGGTGGTTTTTGGGTACAGTCCCGAATCACATGGAGGCAATGAGCGATAGGAGGGGATTCGTCTCTCCCGGTATAGGGGGTTGATGTTGCGCTGTGTTCGATTGGCTATAACAGGAAATCCCTGGCCAGGGTTGCTGAGATTTACTGGTAAGTGTTACCAGTAGTTTCTCGAATTGTTATAGACCTCATAACGACACGACTTATCGAGCTATTGGGGTCTGACGTTTACCACCCCTAGGCAAGATATGCGACATATCAGACGACGAGACCGGACTGTACGGTAGTGTTACTGGTTGGATTCACTGGAGTTCAAGCGAAACGAAATAGGAGCGCATATGAGATGTGTGCGGGACCGAGAATAATGCGTGTATGTGATACCGTATTCTATTCTCGCGATGAATGTATCGATTGGTTGTATGCGATATAACCTAGTTATCGAATCAAGTATTGATTCGATAAGCCGATACATTGGATACTAGTCGGTTATATGCGATATGACCGGATCGTTAAATCAAGTGTTGATTTAATGGTTTAATGTATAATTATATATATTTGATATATTACTTTGCATTAACTAGTATCGGTTCACTTTAAATAGATTTTCTCGCTCGATATGTGCGCATTGCATATGCGATATGATTTTATGCACTTGCTTGTATCATGTTTGATGATGCATGCCTTTTGGTTAAGTGTAAAGAATTAAACCTTGGTTAATGAAATGATTAGGGTTTACTATTTGCTTATTCATTTTATTCATTTATTTATTCTTTTGGAAAAAGAAAAGCAAATGAGAAAATGGTGGCATGTTTTGTTTTGTTCATGAAGTTTCATGAACACTTTGACTTTGTAACCATTTTGTCTCATGCTTAACCCTAACCATTCCACTTAACCCTAATCAATTCTCTACACTAAACCATGGTTCAATTATGATAAGTATTCTTTTTACTTTTCATTTTTAATTCTTATCATAACATTCTTCTTCTTATTCATTTTTCTTCATGAAAGAAAGCTTGCTCCATTAATGGCAAGTGATGATAAAGAGTGAGAAATCCAATTCTAAAGTGAACCCACTTCCTATTTCTTCATCCTCTACCTCTTGCCAAGTAGTATAGGGTGTTTTCTTCATAAGTTTTCATGGCTTGGTGAAGGTGGAGCTTGATCTAGCGATGTCTCGACGTAGATCATCTTCGGCATGGACATCGACGACCTAGCTCGCCATTTCTCCGACGAAGCCGACGCTAGAGCCCGAGAATTCATTTGGACAGCGAAGGGGCTTCGTTGCGGAGCTATGGAGGTGGAGCACCGGATCTAGAAAGGTTGTATTTCCGTATTCTTGTAGTTAAGTGTTAACTAGTTTACTTAGTCGCCTAAATTTCTAGCCAACGATCTTGTTAGGGTTTCTCGGCACCTCTAATTTTTGAAATTGGCATGATCGATGCCTTGTGAGACCTCATTAGGGTGCCTAGGAACCTTTCATTTGGATCATGCAAAACCAAGCTTAATTGTTAAATTGTGAATTTTGTTTTAAAAAGAGTTAAAATCGGTATTTTTGCAAACTAGTTTTTTTGAACACACATGGTTTAGTGAAATTAAATTATGGAAATGATTTATATGACTTATTTAAGATATTTAATAAGTATATTGGCCACTATATTCATTTAAACGTCGAGTTTTGTACTAAAACGGGTAATTTTTGCTTGCTAGATTTTCGGAAAAATGTCTTCTAAAGTGAATTTGGGGTTTTTGTGAATTTTAACCTATTCTATATTTAAATTAGTATTCGTGAATGTGCAAATGAGTGTACTTGGATTTTTCTCGATGGTCGGGCGTTTGCACGCCGACGTCGAAGGTTTTTGGGTTGGTTTGTGAGAGCAACCATAGGTTTTGACCTATGTGGGATTCGTGCGTCGTTTTGGTCATGAGTCGGATTTTAATGCGATATGGGCGTTTTGATATGTAGGTACCCCATGTGGACTTCGAGACGACAAGCAAGCGCATGGCGACGTCGGCACCGGCGAGCGAGGACCAGGTGAGTAGATTTATATCTACGGGAAGAAGTCGGGTGGATGGCGTATAGCACCCCCGCAGTCCGTGGTGGTGTATACGGATGCGTATACACACCAACAATTGTTATATGTTATTTGGGATTAATAACGATGTTTAGGTTGGATATTGGTGTGTTGGATTATTTTAGTGTTTCGAACCCTAGGGTAGTGTTGCACTACACATACACACATACATACTTGCATACATTTCTATTTATGTGTGCTCATGGGATTCTTTATAGTTATGTGTTCACATGGGTATGGGACTATGTGTTCACATACGGATTTGAGGACGATACTTGGGATTGAGCTGAGTCGATGAGATTTGTTTTGTGGTTGTGATATCGGTTTGTACGAGATTGTCGATCAGTAGTCAGATCATGATTATATTGATGATTTTAGTATTGTACTAGACATAGGTCAGTATCCTAGACTATGATCTTGAATAAAGAGGATACCAGAGGAATGGTGTGAGGAATATGATATTGACCCGTACCCAGATTTGGGGATGCCGTACGACGGATTTACGTACGAGCTATATCTTGATGATTGATCCGAACTCTTGACTTGGGATGTCTGATTATAGATATGGTATCGGATATGATATTATTGAGGCGGGATCACCGACTAATATATATACAGGTATTTATATGGATCGACTCAGATGTTAGGCGGTTTCCTTACCTGTAGTCCAGCTTTTTAGCTTTGCCCTTTAGTTTAGTTTAGTTGTTAGATTAGATTCGATTCTTACCTATTTCAAAAACTAACGAATTGTGGGTATTTTAAAAGATAGCCCAAGGGATCCTACGGATATTTCAAAAGACGTATTTTTTCATAAAAACACCGTAGCCCCTATTTTCAAAACCCCATGATTCGTGTTATTTCAAAAGGCACCATTTGTAGGACTTATATTAGATTAATGCGGGTTATTTACAGTTGCGTCTAGTATTTAGCTCCCGCTTATTATTGTTGTTCGCTCCGCATCACATGCTTATATTATGCTTCATATTCTACTGTTGATATCTTGTGGTTAGGACACCGGCACCATTACCGATGATGCGTATGTACCACGTACACTTACTTGCCGGCTCACACACATCTTCATCGGTAATTGCCATGTCACGTACACTTAGAGAATATTATTGCTTCATTTAGCTTGTTAGCTAGTAGTTTTGACATGATATTAGTGTACTTGCCTTATATGTTAGTTTAGACATTGTAGTTATTACCTGCTACTTCATGCATACTGTTATTCATTGTTATGCCGCATTCATGGATTCTCATTCATATATTCACTTTTTTACGTGCTATTGAGGTTTTGGATTCGGATTTCCATGAGATTTTTCTGGATTTGGGGAAAACCGCAAAACATATACAAACTTCTTCTTTCTCCTTTTAAATGAAAAGTGCGGTTTTTCCCATGATGTATGAGTCGTCCACCATGAGTTTGCTGATGGATTTGGAGACCCGATTCGAGGAGTTGGATGAACCGTTTCGGGTACATGGTGGACCCGGTAAGGTACCCCGGGGCAAGAAGCTCGTGGTGATGACGATGAGCCTGGCAGGGGAAGACTACCTACCGATGATTTTACCCGATGCGTCGGATATCCGGAGGATACCGTCGTGGTCTTGAGATGGATGGTAGGGGCCGGTCTGGACTGACGGCGCCCTAGATATTGAGATTGAGACATTGAGATTTCGAGATATTGAGATACTAAGATTTGATGATACAGGCCACTCCGGATAGCCGGGGCCTGAGGTTTTGAGACATTGAGATTTATGTTTTGTGTCGATACTAGACACTGTTGATGCCGATTTCATTTATAATACCTCATTTTAAAAATACAAAGGAAATCTCACTAAATTATGAAATCAGTTTCTTCATTTACATGTATTATGTTTTCATGCATTCATATCTCATTCATATGATATATTGCTACCTGAGGCACTGACACGGGCATATGAGATTACACTCGGGTTAGATATTTACCCTAGCCTTGTTATAGGCTACATGTTATTCTTATATTTGAGGATATATTATGATCATTGACCTAGGTTGCGTTATTTATGCGATTTCTGTGCGTAGATGTTTTTCTATTCACGAGTTGGCAACTCACCCCCGTTGTGCCCCAGTTTCTTGCAGGTTTGCCGTACAGGTTTCATTACGGCTTGCGGGCATAGTTTCGTTCGGGTGATTTGCTAGTAGGTGGATTTACTTGTATCGTACCCCCCATTATATATCTTGTATATCATTATTCTGTTGTATCTAGAAGTTCCATCAACCAACATGTATTTATTTTGAGATAGAGACCAGTGATGTTATTCCTTCGACCTTAGAGTCGCGCGTTATATTTCTGTGGTTTTCTTATGTGTTTGAGTTTCCTTTTGAAATTTGATTCTCGCCGTTGGTGTTGTATATTATATTGCTTGTGTGGTTGTGACCGTCGATTGACGAAGAGCTAGCTCCCGCTTGGGGATGCTTTTTTATTGATTTCGTATACTATTCATGTTGTATCCCGTTTGGGGGCCAGTATTTACAAAGGTGACTCTGCCGAAATTTTCAGGAAATTTTTGATGTTTTTAGAAACCCGCATAATTCGGCTTATGCTTTTAAAACTACTTATTTAAATTGGTTTTCCTTCACTCTACTACTTTTCTTGGTTTGCATTTCTGGGTTTTCGGCTCACTTGGATTACGTACGCCTCGAGACGTTTCGTAGTTTAAGTGCCGGTCATGTTCCGTACTTTCGGGACGTGACAAAGTTGGTATCAGAGCGTTATATTTTACCTTCGGAGCGTAGGATGACCCTTGGTTGATGGAATAGGTGACTAAAGTAGAGTGTCGTACCGTTGGTATGTTCCGCGGCATATTTACGACACGCCACTCCACTTAAGAAGCCTTAGGATGTACATTTCCTTGTTCAGTATTATATTCCTTCCTGATCTAGCCTCATCGGTACCAGTTTGGTTTTGCTACCACGATTACGGGCAGGGAGAGCTATGGTTAGAGTTGCGGTCAGCACGAGCTCGTCACGAACGAGGACTGACCAGGGCGTGATTCCGGCGACACCCGATTGTAGAGAGGTGTCTTTTGATTGTGTTTTGCGCCACGAGCGTTGGATGGATCGCCGTATGAGATTGCTCGGACGTGCAGATTAGCACCAGAGGATTGAGCCACCAGTAGAGGCCAGCCATACTTAGATGACCATTGAAGTGATTGAGGAACGGTTCAGCGTGCAGATGAGCGAACCAGTTTTTGCTGTGAACGACGAGATATCGCCCCATATGTTGGAGCTATTGCGGGACGAGTAGTACGAAGAGATGATAGAAGGTCGCTAGTCACCCGATGATGAATGACTAGGACAGGTGGTTCGTTCGTCTACCCCGATGCGAGGTCATCAGATAGATTGATTTCAGCTAGAGACGACTTCACGCGGAGACGTTGAGAGTCGACAGAGACGATCGAATGTCAGAAACCTATTATTCCAAGTTTAAAGTAGTCGGAAAGACATGCAGGCAATTCTATGGTCCCTCTAGAAGAATGAAACCCTAACTCGACTTAATGACCGTGTGAAAGCCTTTGAACCTTCGGGTTTGCGGCAGTTCTACGGCACCATTAGTGAGGCTTGGGTTTGCCCTTCTACGGCTGGACCACCGATGCTGTGGTATGTACTCGATACTATTAAATTGTGCCCAAGATGTTGAGCTCTTGGGGGATTATGAGGTTTTGTCGACTCGATCGGATGGCTCGACTTAATTCGGATGCTGGGTGGTGAGATGCATTTCTTGGGAGACTCCCGATACGAGGATAACCGTTGGAGCTCAGTCTATGCAGCCATGACGAGACGAGTCCGAAGCGGTCGACATTAGAGAAAGGTGAAGTAAGAGGTTCGTACCAGATCTAGATGAAACGACGTTCCGCTCCGACGACATCAGAGATGCGATACGTATGCCGAGGCATTGTACTTGGATATACCTTCCAGAAGGAGTCACGTTGAGTATGCAGCCGTTCCAGAACGAGAACAGATATAGTAAGGGACGATGACTTCCGGACAGTTCGGCAGAGACGAGATTTGGGAGAGATCTCGATAGGACCTTTCTGGAATAAATTACGAGAAGACTTGGACCCAGTAGTGGTCATGTTATGCACACCGGTAGGCCAGAGTTCAGGATCGTCGACGAGACATACTATGAGTGACCATGACAGTTTGCCAGAGATTCTTGGAGGATGTGCTTGAGCGGGATATTCCGCCATACTTGATTTGCGTATTTTGGGCGATTTATTCGCATGTTTGATTTTGATGATTGAGTTTCATGATATTTGTCTTCATGGACCATGGTTGCACCTGCTGAGTATTTACGATTTTTGCACGGTTGTTGCACTTGATATCGTTTTCGTGCCTTGGTTCTCATGTTTGTGATTATATGGATTTCATACAGTTGAGTTGATTTGTGCGTATATACGCACACGATTTGGTTTTTGCACGCGTTATAGTTCATATATGCTTGCAGTGCAGTGTTACGTATGTTGTGCATTTAGATGCCCTGGACTTCGATTTCGATGGTGATGTTCGATATTTGTTTTGTGCACCTTGTGCACCTGATTGGATTTTGCGTATATTCGGCACTTGATATTGGATTTCATGATTTCGTGCACGATGGATGCACCTGATTTGGATTTTCGCGCATGTAGGGCGCATGTTTTGAAGTGTGATTTTGGTGCACACCAGATACACTAAATCGAGATTTTTCGTGCATGTCAGATGCACCTGATTTTGCTGTCAGGCACACATGTTGCCTACGAAAGATGTTTCGTGCACACCCGATGCACTTAGATGTTGTTTCTGTGCATATGTATGGCACATATTTGGATTTTGATTTCCGTGCGCACCAGACGCATGTAGTATTCATACGCGTATTTTGGGATTGATTTTTCTTATAGAGCAGTACGTTTTTATGATATTGCTATGTGTTTTCATACTGAGCAGGACTAGTCAGAGGTTGGTACCTGAATATATTTTGCATGCTTTGATAGTTATTGAAGGGATTTCCAAAAAGCGAGCTATAGCCTCAGCATTTACCTACGTGTCTGATATGACACGAAATGTTTAAAATAAGGAGACCCTTCTAAATTGTTTCCAAAATGGCAGAACGTACATTTCAAACAAAAGTATATATGTATATAGTTATTTTCTTATGATAGACGTACGCCACTGTGCAGTGTTATACGCGTTGCACAGCGACTTAAAGAGATTTGGCATGCATTTCCTTCAGATACTTACATATATAGATTCGATATTTACATGTATAGTTTCGAGTTATATCATATTGGTTTTTCTTTGGATTTGGCATTGATGTCTTTCCCATTACTCCGATGATTGCGGGATGCTTGACGGAGTTTTGATTTGAGTTATATGCTCATTTTTCATGCGCATGCGCTGCGCTACGATTTGTTTTATGTATTTACAATTTCGGAACCCCGACGACTTGATGGTTTTGGTTTAGATGTTTTAGTATTTGGGGGGAGTTTTACTTTAAATTCGGGGACCAAATTTTTTTTAAGGGGGGAAGATTGTAGCGTTTTGAAAATCGTTTCGGTGAAATTTCGGAAAATCGGTAAAATAAGGGGGTTTTCTGTAAAAAGTCAAAATGCAAATATCTTATTATAAAAATTAAATATACATATTCTAGCTAAGTAATTGCTAGTATTTGGTGTTTATTGAGCCACTAGTGAAATTTCAAATTTTCTGAAAAAATTTATTTTATTATTATTTTAAGCCGTCACTAATACATTTAATTAGGGAAAATTACAAATTGGAATGAGTTGAAACAAATTTTGTGCATCATGACACATTAAATAAAATTTTATCATGTGGTTTTTGAAACGAAATCGTTTGCCAAAATGGTTTAGAAATTATTGAAGAAAAAATGGCTTTTTTTTAGTGTAAATGGAGATTTGGGGTATAATATTTATCGTTTTCCCTCATCCCACACACACACCCACACTCACCCACCCCCACTTCCATTGTGGCCAAACCCTTGCTGCCCCCAATTCCCCACTTGAGAAAAGAAAAGTCCAAGCAAACAACAAAAGAGAAGAATGAATAAAGAAAAAGTGTATAAGTGTTGACTTTGGAGTATGGGCTTTGTTTGACTTTTGCCACAAAACCCCATTCTCTCTCTCTCTCCTCACTCATCCCCTCCCAATCAGGCCGAGACCTCCCCATGATCAGCCCCCAATTTTACCACTTCATTTCCAACACAAAATTGCTCTCAAAATTCAAGAAAAATCAAATTAAAACCTCACAAATCCCAAATACAACATTTACACATTATTCTTTAGCCAATCTAGCATGGATCTTGGAGCATGTAAGCAAGTTTTGGAGGCTAAAATTTCAAGTTTGATCTTTTGATTTGTGGAGGTAAATCCTAACCCCAATATTTAATTGTTAGTTAAATGCTTTGAATCAACTAATTAGGTTTGTAATTATGGCTCTAATTTCAAAATTTAATATTCAAGAGGAGGATTAAATTAAGGTTAGGGTTTTATCTCTTAATCATGTTTACTTTGAGTAGTCTAACATCTTAAGATTTACAAAACCTAATATAGGTTCTAATTTGTTAATTGTTAAAATTAAATTGTCCTAATTATGATTGGTTTGTAAACTAGATTTTGTAATTAATATAAAGTAGTGAGATTAAAATCTAGTTAATGGTTGTGTGGCTTAATTAAGATGTTTTAATGAGAATTATGGCCACTAGAATTGTAAAAATATTTATATTTGATTCAAACACCAAGTTTTGAGCTAAAATGGAAAATTGTGCTAATTTTGTTAACTAGGTTTTTAAAATATATATATTTTGGTGAGATAAAATTCTAATTTGGGTTTCATGACATTATTAATATTATAATGAGTGGTTTAATGACTTTGGATCATGCAAAACCAAGCTTAATTGTTAAATTGTGAATTTTGCTTTAAAAAGAGTTAAAATCGGTATTTTTGCAAACTAGTTTTTTTGAACACACATGGTTTAGTGAAATTAAATTATGGAAAAGATTTATATGACTTATTTAAGATATTTAATAAGTATATTGGCCACTACATTCATTTAAACGTCGAGTTGTGTACTAAAACGGGTAATTTTTGCTTGCTAGATTTTCAGAAAAATGGCTTCTAAAGTGAATTTGGGGTTTTTATGAACTTTAACCTATTCTATATTTAAATTAGTATTCGTGAATGTGCAAATGAGTGTACTTGGGTTTTTCTCGATGGTCGGGCGTTTGCATGCCGACGTCGAGGGTTTTTGGGTTGGTTTGTGAGAGCAACCATAGGTTTTGACCTATGTGGGATTCGTGCGTCGTTTTGGTCATGAGTCGGATTTTAATGCGATATGGGCATTTTGATATGTAGGTACCCCATATGGACTTCGAGACAACAAGAGAGCGCATGGTGACGTCGGCACCGGCGAGCGAGGACCATGTGAGTAGATTTATATCTACGGGGACAAGTCGGGTGGATGGCGTATAGCACCCTCGCAGTCGGTGGTGGTGTATACGGATGCGTATACACACCAACAATTGTTATATGTTATTTGGGATTAATAACGATGTTTAGGTTGGATATTGGTGTGTTGGATTATTTTAGTGTTGCGAACCCTAGGGTAGTGTTGCACTACACATACACACATACATACTTGCATACATTTCTATTTATGTGTGCTCATGGGATTCTTTATAGTTATGTGTTCACATGGGTATGGGACTATGTGTTGACATACGGATTTGAGGACGATACTTGGGATTGAGCTGAGTCGATGAGATTTGTTTTGTGGTTGTGATATCGGTTTGTACGAGACTGTCGATCAGTAATCAGATCATGACTATATTGATGATTTTAGTATTGTACTAGACATAGGTCAGTACCCTAGACAATGATCTTGAATAAAGAGGATACCAGAGGAATTGTGTGAGGAATATGATATTGACCCGTACCCAGATTTGGGGATGCCGTACGACGGATTTACGTACGAGCTATATCTTGATGATTGATCCGAACTCTTGACTTGGGATGTCTGATTGTAGATATGGTATCGGATATGATATTATTGAGGCGGGATCACCGACTAATATATATACAGGTATGTATATGGATCGACTCAGATGTTAGGCGGTTTCCTTACCTGTAGTCCAGCTTGTTAGCTTAGCCCTTTAGTTTAGTTTAGTTGTTAGATTAGATTCGATTCTTACCTATTTCAAAAACTAACGAATTGCGGGTATTTTAAAAGACAACCCAAGGGATCCTACGGATATTTCAAAAGACGTATCTTTTCATAAAAACACCGTAGCCCCTATTTTCAAAACCCCATGATTCGTGTTATTTCAAAAGGCACCATTTGTAGGACTTATATTAGATTAATGCGGGTTATTTACAGTTGCGTCTAGTATTTAGCTCCCGCTTATTATTGTTGTTCGCTCCGCATCACATGCTTATATTATGCTTCATATTCTACTGTTGATATCTTGTGGTTAGGACACCGGCACCATTACCGATGATGCGTATGTACCACGTACACTTACTTGCCGGCTCACACACATCTTCATCGGTAATTGCCATGTCACGTACACTTAGAGAATATTATTGCTTCATTTAGCTTGTTAGCTAGTAGTTTTGACATGATATTAGTGTACTTGCCTTATATGTTAGTTTAGACATTGTAGTTATTACCTGCTACTTCATGCATACTGTTATTCATTGTTATGCCGCATTCATGGATTCTCATTCATATATTCACTTTTTTACGTGCTATTGAGGTTTTGGATTCGGATTTCCATGAGATTTTTCTGGATTTGGGGAAAACCGCAAAACATATACAAACTTCTTCTTTCTCCTTTTAAATGAAAAGTGCGGTTTTTCCCATGATGTATGAGTCGTCCACCATGAGTTTGCTGATGGATTTGGAGACCCGATTCGAGGAGTTGGATGAACCGTTTCGGGTACATGGTGGACCCGGTAAGGTACCCCGGGGCAAGAAGCTCGTGGTGATGACGATGAGCCTGGCAGGGGAAGACTACCTACCGATGATTTTACCCGATGCGTCGGATATCCG
The DNA here is from genome assembly GCA_030015575.1 of Agapanthus africanus. Classification (NCBI taxonomy): domain Eukaryota; kingdom Viridiplantae; phylum Streptophyta; class Magnoliopsida; order Asparagales; family Amaryllidaceae; genus Agapanthus; species Agapanthus africanus. The sequence continues at coordinate 217,482,936 of JASDDO010000008.1, forward strand.
GAGGATACCGTCGTGGTCTTGAGATGGATGGTAGGGGCCGGTCTGGACTGACGGCGCCCTAGATATTGAGATTGAGACATTGAGATTTCGAGATATTGAGATACTAAGATTTGATGATACAGGCCACTCCGGATAGCCGGGGCCTGAGGTTTTGAGACATTGAGATTTATGTTTTGTGTCGATACTAGACACTGTTGATGCCGATTTCATTTATAATACCTCATTTTAAAAATACAAAGGAAATCTCACTAAATTATGAAATCAGTTTCTTCATTTACATGTATTATGTTTTCATGCATTCATATCTCATTCATATGATATATTGCTACCTGAGGCACTGACACGGGCATATGAGATTACACTCGGGTTAGATATTTACCCTAGCCTTGTTATAGGCTACATGTTATTCTTATATTTGAGGATATATTATGATCATTGACCTAGGTTGCGTTATTTATGCGATTTCTGTGCGTAGATGTTTTTCTATTCACGAGTTGGCAACTCACCCCCGTTGTGCCCCAGTTTCTTGCAGGTTTGCCGTACAGGTTTCATTACGGCTTGCGGGCATAGTTTCGTTCGGGTGATTTGCTAGTAGGTGGATTTACTTGTATCGTACCCCCCATTATATATCTTGTATATCATTATTCTGTTGTATCTAGAAGTTCCATCAACCAACATGTATTTATTTTGAGATAGAGACCAGTGATGTTATTCCTTCGACCTTAGAGTCGCGCGTTATATTTCTGTGGTTTTCTTATGTGTTTGAGTTTCCTTTTGAAATTTGATTCTCGCCGTTGGTGTTGTATATTATATTGCTTGTGTGGTTGTGACCGTCGATTGACGAAGAGCTAGCTCCCGCTTGGGGATGCTTTTTTATTGATTTCGTATACTATTCATGTTGTATCCCGTTTGGGGGCCAGTATTTACAAAGGTGACTCTGCCGAAATTTTCAGGAAATTTTTGATGTTTTTAGAAACCCGCATAATTCGGCTTATGCTTTTAAAACTACTTATTTAAATTGGTTTTCCTTCACTCTACTACTTTTCTTGGTTTGCATTTCTGGGTTTTCGGCTCACTTGGATTACGTACGCCTCGAGACGTTTCGTAGTTTAAGTGCCGGTCATGTTCCGTACTTTCGGGACGTGACAAAGTTGGTATCAGAGCGTTATATTTTACCTTCGGAGCGTAGGATGACCCTTGGTTGATGGAATAGGTGACTAAAGTAGAGTGTCGTACCGTTGGTATGTTCCGCGGCATATTTACGACACGCCACTCCACTTAAGAAGCCTTAGGATGTACATTTCCTTGTTCAGTATTATATTCCTTCCTGATCTAGCCTCATCGGTACCAGTTTGTTTTGCTACCACGATTACGGGCAGGGAGAGCTATGGTTAGAGTTGCGGTCAGCACGAGCTCGTCACGAACGAGGACTGACCAGGGCGTGATTCCGGCGACACCCGATTGTAGAGAGGTGTCTTTTGATTGTGTTTTGCGCCACGAGCGTTGGATGGATCGCCGTATGAGATTGCTCGGACGTGCAGATTAGCACCAGAGGATTGAGCCACCAGTAGAGGCCAGCCATACTTAGATGACCATTGAAGTGATTGAGGAACGGTTCAGCGTGCAGATGAGCGAACCAGTTTTTGCTGTGAACGACGAGATATCGCCCCATATGTTGGAGCTATTGCGGGACGAGTAGTACGAAGAGATGATAGAAGGTCGCTAGTCACCCGATGATGAATGACTAGGACAGGTGGTTCGCTCGTCTACCCCGATGCGAGGTCATCAGATAGATTGATTTCAGCTAGAGACGACTTCACGCGGAGACGTTGAGAGTCGACAGAGACGATCGAATGTCAGAAACCTATTATTCCAAGTTTAAAGTAGTCGGAAAGACATGCAGGCAATTCTATGGTCCCTCTAGAAGAATGAAACCCTAACTCGACTTAATGACCGTGTGAAAGCCTTTGAACCTTCGGGTTTGCGGCAGTTCTACGGCACCATTAGTGAGGCTTGGGTTTGCCCTTCTACGGCTGGACCACCGATGCTGTGGTATGTACTCGATACTATTAAATTGTGCCCAAGATGTTGAGCTCTTGGGGATTATGAGGTTTTGTCGACTCGATCGGATGGCTCGACTTAATTCGGATGCTGGGTGGTGAGATGCATTTCTTGGGAGACTCCCGATACGAGGATAACCGTTGGAGCTCAGTCTATGCAGCCATGACGAGACGAGTCCGAAGCGGTCGACATTAGAGAAAGGTGAAGTAAGAGGTTCGTACCAGATCTAGATGAAACGACGTTCCGCTCCGACGACATCAGAGATGCGATACGTATGCCGAGGCATTGTACTTGGATATACCTTCCAGAAGGAGTCACGTTGAGTATGCAGCCGTTCCAGAACGAGAACAGATATAGTAAGGGACGATGACTTCCGGACAGTTCGGCAGAGACGAGATTTGGGAGAGATCTCGATAGGACCTTTCTGGAATAAATTACGAGAAGACTTGGACCCAGTAGTGGTCATGTTATGCACACCGGTAGGCCAGAGTTCAGGATCGTCGACGAGACATACTATGAGTGACCATGACAGTTTGCCAGAGATTCTTGGAGGATGTGCTTGAGCGGGATATTCCGCCATACTTGATTTGCGTATTTTGGGCGATCGATTTATTCGCATGTTTGATTTTGATGATTGAGTTTCATGATATTTGTCTTCATGGACCATGGTTGCACCTGCTGAGTATTTACGATTTTTGCACGGTTGTTGCACTTGATATCGTTTTCGTGCCTTGGTTCTCATGTTTGTGATTATATGGATTTCATACAGTTGAGTTGATTTGTGCGTATATACGCACACGATTTGGTTTTTGCACGCGTTATAGTTCATATATGCTTGCAGTGCAGTGTTACGTATGTTGTGCATTTAGATGCCCTGGACTTCGATTTCGATGGTGATGTTCGATATTTGTTTTGTGCACCTTGTGCAACTGATTGGATTTTGCGTATATTCGGCACTTGATATTGGATTTCATGATTTCGTGCACGATGGATGCACCTGATTTGGATTTTCGCGCATGTAGGGCGCATGTTTTGAAGTGTGATTTTGGTGCACACCAGATACACTAAATCGAGATTTTTCGTGCATGTCAGATGCACCTGATTTTGCTGTCAGGCACACATGTTGCCTACGAAAGATGTTTCGTGCACACCCGATGCACTTAGATGTTGTTTCTGTGCATATGTATGGCACATATTTGGATTTTGATTTCCGTGCGCACCAGACGCATGTAGTATTCATACGCGTATTTTGGGATTGATTTTTCTTATAGAGCAGTACGTTTTTATGATATTGCTATGTGTTTTCATACTGAGCAGGACTAGTCAGAGGATGGTACCTGAATATATTTTGCATGCTTTGATAGTTATTGAAGGGATTTCCAAAAAGCGAGCTATAGCCTCAGCATTTACCTACGTGTCTGATATGACACGAAATGTTTAAAATAAGGAGACCCTTCTAAATTGTTTCCAAAATGGCAGAACGTACATTTCAAACAAAAGTATATATGTATATAGTTATTTTCTTATGATAGACGTACGCCACTGTGCAGTGTTATACGCGTTGCACAGCGACTTAAAGAGATTTGGCATGCATTTCCTTCAGATACTTACATATATAGATTCGATATTTACATGTATAGTTTCGAGTTATATCATATTGGTTTTTCTTTGGATTTGGCATTGATGTCTTTCCCATTACTCCGATGATTGCGGGATGCTTGACGGAGTTTTGATTTGAGTTATATGCTCATTTTTCATGCGCATGCGCTGCGCTACGATTTGTTTTATGTATTTACAATTTCGGAACCCCGACGACTTGATGGTTTTGGTTTAGATGTTTTAGTATTTGGGGGGAGTTTTACTTTAAATTTGGGGACCAAATTTTTTTTAAGGGGGGAAGATTGTAGCGTTTTGAAAATCGTTTCGGTGAAATTTCGGAAAATCGGTAAAATAAGGGGGTTTTCTGTAAAAAGTCAAAATGCAAATATCTTATTATAAAAATTAAATATACATATTCTAGCTAAGTAATTGCTAGTATTTGGTGTTTATTGAGCCACTAGTGAAATTTCAAATTTTCTGAAAAAATTTATTTTATTATTATTTTAAGCCGTCACTAATACATTTAATTAGGGAAAATTACAAATTGGAATGAGTTGAAACAAATTTTGTGCATCATGACACATTAAATAAAATTTTATCATGTGGTTTTTGAAACGAAATCGTTTGCCAAAATGGTTTAGAAATTATTGAAGAAAAAATGGCTTTTTTTTAGTGTAAATGGAGATTTGGGGTATAATATTTATCGTTTTCCCTCATCCCACACACACACCCACACTCACCCACCCCCACTTCCATTGTGGCCAAACCCTTGCTGCCCCCAATTCCCCACTTGAGAAAAGAAAAGTCCAAGCAAACAACAAAAGAGAAGAATGAATAAAGAAAAAGTGTATAAGTGTTGACTTTGGAGTATGGGCTTTGTTTGACTTTTGCCACAAAACCCCATTTTCTCTCTCTCTCCTCACTCATCCCCTCCCAATCAGGCCGAGACCTCCCCATGATCAGCCCCCAATTTTACCACTTCATTTCCAACACAAAATTGCTCTCAAAATTCAAGAAAAATCAAATTAAAACCTCACAAATCCCAAATACAACATTTACACATTATTCTTTAGCCAATCTAGCATGGATCTTGGAGCATGTAAGCAAGTTTTGGAGGCTAAAATTTCAAGTTTGATCTTTTGATTTGTGGAGGTAAATCCTAACCCCAATATTTAATTGTTAGTTAAATGCTTTGAATCAACTAATTAGGTTTGTAATTATGGCTCTAATTTCAAAATTTAATATTCAAGAGGAGGATTAAATTAAGGTTAGGGTTTTATCTCTTAATCATGTTTACTTTGAGTAGTCTAACATCTTAAGATTTACAAAACCTAATATAGGTTCTAATTTGTTAATTGTTAAAATTAAATTGTCCTAATTATGATTGGTTTGTAAACTAGATTTTGTAATTAATATAAAGTAGTGAGATTAAAATCTAGTTAATGGTTGTGTGGCTTAATTAAGATGTTTTAATGAGAATTATGGCCACTAGAATTGTAAAAATATTTATATTTGATTCAAACACCAAGTTTTGAGCTAAAATGGAAAATTGTGCTAATTTTGTTAACTAGGTTTTTAAAATATATATATTTTGGTGAGATAAAATTCTAATTTGGGTTTCATGACATTATTAATATTATAATGAGTGGTTTAATGACTTTGGATCATGCAAAACCAAGCTTAATTGTTAAATTGTGAATTTTGCTTTAAAAAGAGTTAAAATCGGTATTTTTGCAAACTAGTTTTTTTGAACACACATGGTTTAGTGAAATTAAATTATGGAAAAGATTTATATGACTTATTTAAGATATTTAATAAGTATATTGGCCACTACATTCATTTAAACGTCGAGTTGTGTACTAAAACGGGTAATTTTTGCTTGCTAGATTTTCAGAAAAATGGCTTCTAAAGTGAATTTGGGGTTTTTATGAACTTTAACCTATTCTATATTTAAATTAGTATTCGTGAATGTGCAAATGAGTGTACTTGGGTTTTTCTCGATGGTCGGGCGTTTGCATGCCGACGTCGAGGGTTTTTGGGTTGGTTTGTGAGAGCAACCATAGGTTTTGACCTATGTGGGATTCGTGCGTCGTTTTGGTCATGAGTCGGATTTTAATGCGATATGGGCATTTTGATATGTAGGTACCCCATATGGACTTCGAGACAACAAGAGAGCGCATGGTGACGTCGGCACCGGCGAGCGAGGACCATGTGAGTAGATTTATATCTACGGGGACAAGTCGGGTGGATGGCGTATAGCACCCTCGCAGTCGGTGGTGGTGTATACGGATGCGTATACACACCAACAATTGTTATATGTTATTTGGGATTAATAACGATGTTTAGGTTGGATATTGGTGTGTTGGATTATTTTAGTGTTGCGAACCCTAGGGTAGTGTTGCACTACACATACACACATACATACTTGCATACATTTCTATTTATGTGTGCTCATGGGATTCTTTATAGTTATGTGTTCACATGGGTATGGGACTATGTGTTGACATACGGATTTGAGGACGATACTTGGGATTGAGCTGAGTCGATGAGATTTGTTTTGTGGTTGTGATATCGGTTTGTACGAGACTGTCGATCAGTAATCAGATCATGACTATATTGATGATTTTAGTATTGTACTAGACATAGGTCAGTACCCTAGACAATGATCTTGAATAAAGAGGATACCATAGGAATTGTGTGAGGAATATGATATTGACCCGTACCCAGATTTGGGGATGCCGTACGACGGATTTACGTACGAGCTATATCTTGATGATTGATCCGAACTCTTGACTTGGGATGTCTGATTGTAGATATGGTATCGGATATGATATTATTGAGGCGGGATCACCGACTAATATATATACAGGTATGTATATGGATCGACTCAGATGTTAGGCGGTTTCCTTACCTGTAGTCCAGCTTGTTAGCTTAGCCCTTTAGTTTAGTTTAGTTGTTAGATTAGATTCGATTCTTACCTATTTCAAAAACTAACGAATTGCGGGTATTTTAAAAGACAACCCAAGGGATCCTACGGATATTTCAAAAGACGTATCTTTTCATAAAAACACCGTAGCCCCTATTTTCAAAACCCCATGATTCGTGTTATTTCAAAAGGCACCATTTGTAGGACTTATATTAGATTAATGCAGGTTATTTACAGTTGCGTCTAGTATTTAGCTCCCGCTTATTATTGTTGTTCGCTCCGCATCATATGCTTATATTATGCTTCATATTCTACTGTTGATATCTTGTGGTTAGGACACCAGCTCCATTACCGATGATGTGTATGTACCACGTACACTTACTTGCCGGCTCACACACATCTTCATCGGTAATTGCCATGTCACGTACACTTAGAGAATATTATTGCTTCATTTAGCTTGTTAGCTAGTAGTTTTGACATGATATTAGTGTACTTGCCTTATATGTTAGTTTAGACAATGTAGTTATTACCTGCTACTTCATGCATACTGTTATTCATTGTTATGCCGCATTCATAGATTCTCATATATTCACTTTTTTACGTGCTGTTGAGGTTTTGGATTCGGATTTCCATGAGATTTTTCTGGATTTGGGGAAAACCGCAAAACATATACAAACTTCTTCTTTCCCTTTTTAAATGAAAAGTGCGGTTTTTCCCACGATGTATGAGTCGTCCACCATGAGTTTGCTGATGGATTTGGAGACCCGATTCGAGGAGTTGGATGAACCATTTCAGGTACATGGTGGACCCGGTAAGGTACCCCGGGGCAAGAAGCTCGTGGTGATGACGATGAGCCTGGCAGGGGGAGACTACCTACCGGTGATTTTACCCGACGAGTCGGATATCCGGAGGATACTGTCGTGGTCTTGAGATGGATGGTAGGGGCCGGTCTGGACTGACGGCGCCCTAGATATTGAGATTGAGACATTGAGATTTTGAGATATTGAGATTCTGAGATTTGATGATACAGGCCACTCCGGATAGCCGGGGCCTGAGGTTTTTAGACATTGAGATTTATGTTTTGTGTCGATGCTAGACACTGTTGATGCCGATTTCATTTATGATACCTCATTTTAAAAATACAAAGGAAATCTCACTAAATTACGAAAACAGTTTCTTCATTTACATGTATTCTGTTTTCATGCATTCATATCTCATTCATATGATATATTGCTACCTGAGGCACTGACACGGGCATATGAGATTACACTCGGGTTAGATATTTACCATTGCCTTGTTATAGGCTACATGTTATTCTTATATTTGAGGATAAATTATGATCATTGACCTAGGTTGCGTTATTTATGCGATTTCTGTGCGTAGATGTTTTTCTATTCACGAGTTGGCAACTCACCCCCGTTGTGCCCCAGTTTCTTGCAGGTTTGCCGTACAGGTTTCATTACGGCTTGCGGGCATAGTTTTGTTCGGGTGATTTGCTAGTAGGTGGTTTTACTTGTATCGTACCCCCCATTATATATCTTGTATATCATTATTCTGTTGTATCTAGAAGTTCCATCAACCAACATGTATTTATTTTGAGATAGAGACCAGTGATGTTATTCCTTCGACCTTAGAGTCGTGCGTTATATTTCTGTGGTTTTCTTGTATGTTTGAGTTTCCTTTTGAAATTTGATCCTCGCCGTTGGCGTTGTATATTATATTGCTTGTGTGGTTGTGACCGTCGATTGACGAAGAGCTAGCTCCCGCTTGGGGATTCCTTTTTATTGATTTCGTATACTATTCATGTTGTATCCCGTTTGGGAGCCAGTATTTGTTGGATATATATGCCCTAGAGGCCTTCATTGTATAGGATGCTAGGGATATGTATGTACATGACAATCTTGCTTGATATGATAGTACGCTATTTGGTTTGTCTTTATTTTAACGTGTGATATATTTTACTTTATATACATGTTGATAAAGCCCATAAGATGTTTGCCTGACTACCGGCGTCGTGATGGCAGTCATGCTTGTGGGAGCTGGGTAGTCAATAGGCACATCCTTAAATGTTCCTGGTCGCAGGAGTATCGAGACTGGGCATCGATGCTCCAGAGTAGACTAGTGTATACATATCTAGACCCTGACGAGGGGCGATGGATTGGTCCCGCGGCCATTGGTGATATGCACCTAAGATTGTATACAGATGCTCACCGAATGTGAGTACACCGGACAGGACTCGCCGAGAACTGACTGGATGGTATTATACCTAACGTCAGATAGCAGTTCTCAGGTGACATGTGTGCAGATAGTCTGTTGACTTGAGGTCGTCATTTATCTCGTGTGAGTTCCCACTGTGCTTTGATTACTACCCTACCACGGCTCAAAGGAGTCGTGCAAACAGGTTTTAGTTGGGTACAGTCCCGAGCCACATGGAGGCAGTGAGCGACTGTTAGGGATTCGTCTCTCCCGGTATAGGGAGTCGATATCGCACTGTGATCGGTTGGTCATTACCATAAGTCCCTGGCCAGGGCTGATTGAGAATTACTGGTGGACTGATCAGTAGATTCTCGGATGGTCTTGAGCCACACCGGCATGACTTGTACGGTTGTTAGGGGTCTGACGTTCACCACCTCTCTAGACCATACATGCGATACTCTCAGACGAACAGACCGGACTGCGCGGATATTGTCACGGACAGGCTCAGTAGGGGTTACGGACGAGTTCGCTCGTCGGCCTCCTTTTCGACACGTACCTGGGTTTCCGTTACGTACAGCTAGTGCCACTGATGGGCTTGTGGTTAAACCCACTGCCAGCGTACTGTCGAGTCTTTAGAGTCCCACACAGAGGGTTTCCCAGGATCAGGCGAAACGATGTAGATGTCGTATGGTCTTACGGCAGGGTTTCGATCGCATTCGTGTACTGGCTACTCGAATGACGATTGGACAGATAATACTGGTAGGCTTTGGTTTAATCCGGATACGAGTATTGTAGTATTGGATTATACTGATCTCAGTGTATCCGTATTTTCCGGAATACGGATACGGGTATGAAAATACGGAAAAGGCCATTCTTGTAAATTCACAAGGTTGACCTTCTAGAAGGAGACACCTCATTATTGATTTATTCTTTTTCATTAAAGGATTAATGAGGTGGAATTAGGAGAGTTATGAAGCTTGGGTTGAAAGCATGGCTATGTATTTATTTATTCACTTTGGAATTACTATTCAAGTAAGGTTGCCTTTTATTTGATTAAAGAATTCCATGGTTGAATTATTGTGCAAAATACATAACCATTCTCACTTCTTATTTTATTTTCATTCTCACAAATGCTTTCTCTCTCCTAGGTTTTTCTTCTCTTCTTCATGAAACTCATACACTTGCATGTGTTGCAAATCAATGAGTTTTGAGATCAATTAATCCATAACACTCACTCTACATCTACTTAGTCTTCTCACTTAGCAAGTTTGATCACTAAGTTATCTCATAGAGGTTGGAGCTTGATCGTAGGCACCTCGGGTGGATTCATCTTTGACGCAAAGGAGACCGGCAACCGAACTCTTCCAAACCCTAGAAGTAGCCAAAGAAAGGAGATCAAGAACAAGGAGCTAGAACCAAGGAGCATGGAGGAACTTCAAGATCCGAAGGACTAGACACGAGAGTATAACTTCTTAACCTAGTAGTTAGCACTCTCTTAGTTTAGTTTTGTTAGATAAGGCTTAATAAAGATCCTAAATTGGGAAAAAGTTCATGATGCAAAGCAAAACAAGTTTCTTTTGTTGTGAGAAAACTGTTTTTTAAAGTATTCCGCCTCCCCGCCACACGTAGGGTGTGCATCATGGACTTACACTAGTATCAGAGCCATATTAAACCTTATCTAACTTGTTGGCAAATTGTTGGAAATTCGATCACCGGAAAAACCCGAAAATCACATCCGATAAAAATCAGTTTCTGTCGATTTTGAAATCTGCTTTTAAAATTTTTCCAGAAGGCTTAAAAATACATGCAGGGTTTTCTAAGAATACTGATGAAATTTGGGCCCCTGAATCGATCAACTCACCGCGGATCCGCGGCCTAACCATGGGTTAGGCCGCGGAACCGCCGCCGAGTTGACTCGGATTCAGCCCAAATTTCATCTGTTATTCTTAGTTTCTGGAGTTGTGATTTTTGGGATATTTTGATTCTGCCCAGATATTTTGTGTACTATGTTGGCCTAAGAATAGATTCAAAATTGGTTATTCGATCGAAATTCTATTTGCTTAAGCTAATCAGTTCTTCTGTAATGCTTTATGTGTTTTGAAACGTCCGCTAATCGCTATACGACGATTAGTGGGGGTTGCACATATCTGTAATGGTTTGTTTGTGTATATGAATGTTATTGGACTGTCGATGATGAATAACCGGGGGGATGTGAGACGAGTGTTTTCTTTTCTTTCATTCAATGTAATTTGTGAAATTGATGTAATATTATTTTTTGCGGGGCACATCCAGGATGAGGTTGTAGTCACCGTTGTATTATTTCTTTTTACTGTTTTTGCTCCTAGGATAAACCCAAGGAGGGGTGCACAAACTACCGGGTATTTTGAAGTGCTTAGTGGCCTACTCACGTTGTTGAGGGAGACTGCTTCACTTCTGGTACTTGGTGGGTAGTTTGCCGCACCCGTAGGGGTCTCGGGTGGGGTTTTGGCTATTCAGCACGACCGTGGAACCCGTCCTTCGTTATAGGCTTAAACGAAGTACGGCATTCCTAGTATATCCAATATCTTCATCTGTGATCTGGAATGCTTATTATTGCGTGCGACGAATGGATATATCTATATATGATATTTATTAGGCGTTGCTTATGTTTTTCACCCGCGCTAGTCCAGCCCCCGCTCTGTCGTTAGTTAAGTAACCTAACGGGTAATGACGGGGCCCCGTGGCGAATGCGGATGGCATAAGCGTACGTTGTATTTTCGTTGTTTTCTACAATGGTAGGATTAAATGATGGGACAACATTAATTCATTAATGCAAAGAAAATAAACCTAAACTAAATCATTGGAACAATTTCAAAACCACTCGGTTTTCTTCAAAACGCAAATTTTAAATGCGGAGCCTAAACCACTCCTTTTAAAAAGCTATCATGGCTCCTTCGATCATATCAAGTTCATTACGTTAACGGTTTCGCCAAAAACCAGCCGTAACCCTCCGTCGTTTTAAATAAACAACATATCGTATTCATGCTATGTTTGTTGGCCAACGCCAAGGCATAGTGAATGGTAGCAATGTGTTGCTTATTTGTTGCATAGATAGATGCATTAGTTTAGGACAGTCGTACAACCTTGTTGGCCTACGTCAAGGGCGAGTACGGATGGATCTAAATTAATCAGGACAACGACGGGTAGAACTTGACTTGCATCTTATGATTTGTTGGCCTACGTCAAGATCATAAGAGCTTGGGGTAAAAATCACATCGGGAGTTTCAAACATAATGGAAACTTGCAGATTTAGCATACCATCTGGAGTGTGGTGACTAGAGTGGCTTCCATCTAGGGCATCATGCAATGATAGTTGGATCCCGATCCCACTGATGAGTAGGATTACTCTCGGGAAATTTTCTCACTTAACAATCAATGTTATAAACCAAGTAGGTGTCTAGAAAGGTGTTAGAGGGGCTACACCTCCAGGGAAAAGAGGTTCTTTAATTAAGGAACTTCGCGAAAGCATTGGAAAACCTCCCTCGAAGTACCAATACTGGCCTGGCTGAAAGGTTAAGCAAGAATTGTGATGTGTGATTAAATCCAGACTAATTCTTCTTTTAGGGTTTGAAGAAGGATTTGAGGAAACAGTGGGAGCCATCCTGTTTAGATAAACTAATAAACCAATCTAAACTTGCAAGAGCATAAGCTGAGTGTTTCTTTTCTCTCTCTCTGGCAGCTACCATGACAGGACTAAAACTATTACTTGAAAAAAATACACTGACCGGGCCAAACTATAAAGATTGGCTAAGGAACGTCAACATTGCACTGACTTATGACAAAGTGGCATATGTTACCACCGCTGTTCCTCCCCCTATCCCAGGACCAGATTCCACAGTTGCGGACAAGGAGGTTCGCAAAACCTGGGATCTAGACTGTGAGAGAGCTAAGTGTATCGTGCTGGCGTCCATGAACAATGAACTCCAGAAACAGCACGAGGGTATGGATATTATATCCATCTTTCTCCATTGCAAGGAATTGTATGGGGAGCACTCCCGTATCGTGAGGTACGAGACCTCAAGGAAATTGTTCCAGATGAGATTAGCTCCAGGATCACCTGTAGGAGAGCACGTCCTGAAAATGATCAGCCTCATTGAGGAACTCGCAAACCTGGGATGCGTGCTAGAGAATGATTTGTACATCGACTTGATTTTGCAGTCCTTTCCCCACACCTTCTCTCAGTTCGTGCTGAACTTCAACATGCACGAAATGGAAGCTGATCTTCCAAAACTCCTCAACATGTTGAGGGTAGCAGAGACCTCCTTGAAAAAGGAGAAGACCCCCGTTCTGTATGTTGGCCAATCATCCTCTTCTAAATCTAAAGCGAAAGCTAAAGGGAAGAAGAAGATAAAAGTCACCAAACCGAAAGGCGGGGTCAAGAAGGTGCAGGGAACGAACAAGACAGGAAGGGTGAAGGCAGATAAGAACGAATGCTACTATTGTCACAAGCAAGGGCACTGGAAGAAGGATTGCATGGCCTTCAAAGCCAAGGACACGAAGCAAGTTGTTGCTGCTGCTTCAGGTGTGTTTGTAATCGAAAATTGTCTTTCAGTAAACTCTACATCATGGGTACTTGATACCGGTTCTGGTTCTCATATCTGTAATTCTTTGCAGGCTCTGAGAAACCGTAGAGCACTGAAGACAGGTGATATGACTCTCCGGATGGGCAATGGAATGCACGTAGATGCTGTTGCAATAGGGGAATATCACCTGGGGTTGACTAGTGGGCACATTTTGGTGTTGTACAGCTGTTTTTGTATTCCCAGTATGCTGTGTAATATTATATCAGTATCTTTATTATCTAATGAAGGATATAATTTTGCGCTTGAAAGAAATGTCATGAACATTCTCTTAAATCAAGAAATGATTGGGTTTGGCACACTGGAAAACGGCATATACATACTTAATCAACCTCAAGTTTTCAATATTCAAAACACGCTTAAAAGAAAGGCTCCAGATTCAAACCAAGCCTTCCTATGGCATTGTAGACTTGGTCATATAAACGAAACAAGGTTGACTAAATTATATAAAGATGGATATTTAGATCCGTTTGAATATTCATCATATGCAACTTGTCAATCATGTATCAAAGGAAAAATGACCAAATCTCCGTTCACCGGACACGGAGAAAGAGCCACAGAACTGTTGGGACTTGTACACAGTGATGTATGTGGTCCAATGTCTACACATGCACGAAGCGGTCACTCCTACTTCATCACTTTTACTGATGACTTCTCTAGGTATGGACATGTGTTCTTAATGAAACATAAATCTGAGGCCTTTGAGAAGTTTAAGGTGTATAAAAATGAAGTGGAGAAACAGACTGGTAAAAGCATCAAGACACTTCGATCTGATCGAGGTGGAGAACACTTAAGTACCAGTTTCCTTGAATGCATACAAGAGAATGGAATTCTCTCTCAGCTTACTCCGCCTTATACACCTCAGCATAATGGAGTATCAGAAAGGAGGAATCGCACGCTACTCGACATGGTGCGTTCAATGATGAGTAGTGCTGAGTTGCCACTTTCCTTCTGGGGGTTTTTTGCTAGAATCAGCAGCATACCTATTGAATAGAGTTCCGACTAAGTCTGTGCCTACAACTCCATATGAAATATGGAGCGGAAAGAGACCATGTCTCAAGTATATAAAGATATGGGGGTGTCTGGCATATGTTAAAAAGCATAATCCGGACATGCTCGAGGCACGATCGGTTTTATGCAAGTTCGTAGGATACCCCAAGCATTCAAGGGGATATCAGGTCTACCACACTGAAGAACAAAAGGTGTTTGTCTCTCGCCACATTATCTTCTTAGAAAGCGAATTTCTTGCAAAAGAAATTAGTGGGAGCGCGGTAGAGCTGGAAGAAATTCCAGAACCTCAAACTACTGCCGATGATTTAGCAGAACCTCAGGTTTCAATAGAGCCCGACGAACCAACGCCACTCCGCAGATCTAGTAGGCTTTCTCATCCTCCTGAAAGATACTATGGGTTTCTTGTATATGGGGATCGAGAGGATTGCATCATCGATGATGATGAGCCTACTAATTTTCAGCAGGCTATCATAAGTAAAGACTCGGTGAAGTGGTTGGATGCTATGAGATCCGAAATGGAATCCATGTACACCAATAAAGTACGGACTTTAGAAGTTGCTCCTCCTGGGGTGAAACCAGTTGGATGCAAATGGATCTTCAAAAAGAAGATTGGTGCATTTGGACAAGTGGAAACCTACAAAGCTAGACTCGTTGCAAAAGGTTTTCATCAAAGACCAGGATTGGACTATGATGAAACCTTTTCACCAGTAGCTATGCTTAAATCCATTCGGATCCTGCTTGCCATTGCTGCCTTCCATGACTATGAAATCTGGCAGATGGACGTAAAAACAGCTTTTCTAAATGGACTTTTAGAAGAGAGTGTTTACATGGATCAACCAGAAGGTTTCTTAGACAGTGGGAGCAGCGGAAAAGTGTGCAAGTTGCTTAAATCTATTTATGGATTAAAGCAAGCATCGCGGAGTTGGAACATCTGCTTTGATGAGACAGTCAAAGAATTTGACTTTATCAAAAATGTAGATGAACCATGCATTTATAGGAAGATTGTAGAAGGAGCAGTAGTCTTCCTCGTTTTGTACGTTGATGACATACTACTGATAGGGAATGATGTCCCTATGCTACAATCAGTAAAGCTCTTCTTGTCACAGAAATTCTCCATGAAAGACTTGGAAGATACATCCTACATTCTGGGCATTAAGATCTATCGTGATAGATCCAAAAGGATGTTGGGACTTTCACAGTCCAGGTATATTGACACTATATTAAAGAGATTTAGTATGGAAGATTACAAGCGCGGTAATTTACCCGCTTGTCACGGGATCACCCTCTCCAAAGAGATGTCTCCAAAGACTGATGAAGAGAGGGCTCGCATGGGCATTATACCCTACGCTTCGGCAGTAGGATCCATAATGTATGCGATGTTATGTACCAGACCAGATGTAGCTTACGCACTTAGTGTGGTAAGCAGGTATCAGTCTGACCCAGGTGAGAAGCATTGGATAGCTGTAAAGAACATTCTCAAGTACCTAAGAAGGACTAAGGAGATGTTCTTGATTTACGGTAATGAGGACCTCCAGGTCGAGGCTTTTACCGACTCCAGCTTCCAAAGTGACAAAGATGACTCTAAATCCGTTTCGGGTTTTGTGTTTACCCTCAATGGAGGGGCGGTATGTTGGAGGAGTTCCAAACAGGATACCGTCGCAGACTCAACTATGGAGGCTGAGTATATAGCTGCTAACGATGCCACGAAAGAAGCTGTCTGGATGAAGAAGTCCATCTCTGAACTTCAGGTGGTTCCGTCCATTGCTAATCCAATACCTTTGTATTGTGATAACAATGGGACTGTAGCATTAGCGAAGGAACCAAGGTCCCATCAGAAATCCAGGCATATCTTAAGGCGGTATCACCTGATCAGGGAGATCGTGGATCGTCGGGAGATCGATGTGCGGAGAGTGGACACAAAAGACAACACGGCAGATCCATTCACCAAGGCCATCCCTCAAGTCCAGTTCGAGAGGCTGTTTGAGATGTTGGGCATGCGGTACGCCAGCAACTGGATCTAGTACAGACAGTGGGTACTCATTGCCCCAATTATAGGCCTTAGTGCAAGTGGGAGATTGTTGGATATATATGCCCTAGAGGCCTTCATTGTATAGGATGCTAGGGATATGTATGTACATGACAATCTTGCTTGATATGATAGTACGCTATTTGGTTTGTCTTTATTTTAACGTGTGATATATTTTACTTTATATACATGTTGATAAAGCCCATAGGATGTTTGCCTGACTACCGGCGTCGTGATGGCAGTCATGCTTGTGGGAGCTGGGTAGTCAATAGGCACATCCTTAAATGTCCCTGGTCGCAGAAGTATCGAGACTGGGCATCGATGCTCCAGAGTAGACTAGTGTATACATATCTAGACCCTGAGGAGGGGCGATGGATTGGTCCCGCAGCCATTGGTGATATGCACCTAAGATTGTATACAGATGCTCACCGAATGTGAGTACACCGGACAGGACTCGCCGAGAACTAACTGGATGGTATTATACCTAACGTCAGATAGCAGTTCTCAGGTGATATGTGTGCAGATAGTCTGTTGACTTGAGGTCGTCATTTATCTCGTGTGAGTTCCCACTGTGCTTTGATTACTACCCTACCACGGCTTAAAGGAGTCGTGCAAACAGGTTTTAGTTGGGTACAGTCCCGAGCCACATGGAGGCAGTGAGCGATGTTAGTTGTATGTATGCCCTAGAGGCCAGTATTGTACACATGATGTATATTATATTGGATGCTTGGACATATATAGAGATGACTTTCTTGCTCGATATGATAGTATGCTATCTGGTTACTCTTTATCTTAACATGTACACTTGTCTCTTTAAACTGTCTTATGGTTACATGTTGATAAAGCCCTTAGGATGTGTACTTGACTGCCTGGACTATGATGCAGATCATACTAGTTGGGACATGGTAGTCCATAAGTACATCCTTCAAGGTCCCTAGTCGTGGGTGTATCGAGACGGGGCATCGATATACCAGAGTAGACTAGCGTATACGCTTCTCGACCCATGAGATGGGCGATGAATGATCCCATATCCATTGGTGTTTGACATCAGAGATGGTATACGGGTGCTCAGTAGAGACTGGGTACACTGGATGGACTCGCCGAGAACTTCCAGATGGTATTATACCTCACGTCAGATGGCAGTTCTCAGGTGACACTTGTGCAGGTTAGTCTGTAGACCTGAGATCGTCATAGAGTCTTGTGTGATCCCCACTGTGCTTTGATCTCTACCTTACCACGTCCATGAGGGCGTGCAAAACGGTGGTCTTTGGGTACAGTCCCGAGTCACATGGAGGCAATGAGCGATAGGAGGGGTTTCGTCTCTCCCGGTATTGGGGGTTGATGTTGCGCTGTGCTCGATTGGCCGTAACAGGGAAGTCCCTGGCCAGGGCTGATCAGAGATTTACTGGTAAGTGTTACCAGTAGTTTCTCGACCCGTTATGAGCCTCACATCGGCACGACTTATCGGTTATTGGGGTCTGACGTTTACCAACCCTAGATCTGATATGCGACGTATCAGACGAACAGACCGGACTGTACGGTAAGTGTTACTGGTTGGATTCACAGGAGTGTGAGCGGGCTAGCTCGTCGTTCTTCTGATCGCTCAATACCCGAATGGCCGTTACGTTTAGCAGGCCGCTTGCAACTTGTGGGTGCTTGATATGATCATCATCTGTTACCGGCGTATTGACGAGTCTTTAGAGTCCTACACAGAGGTTTCCTGGCTCAAGCGAAACGAAATAGGAGCGCATATGAGATATGTGCGGGACCGAGAATAATGCGTGTATGTGATACCGTATTTCATTCTCGCGATGAATGTTTCGATTGGTTATATTCGATATGACCTAGTTATCAAATCATTGATTCGATAAATCGATACATTGGATACTAGTCGGTTATGTGCGACATGACCGGATCATTGAATCAAATGTTGATTTAATGATTTAATGTATAATTATATATTTGATATATTACTTTGCATTAACTAGTTTTGGTTCATTTTAAAAGGATTTTCTCACTTGATGCACATTGTATATGTGATATATTTTTTGTGCACTTGATTGTATCATGTTTGATGATACTTGCTCACTTGGGTTTGTGTAAAGATTAAACCATGGTTATATGAATGGTTAGGGTTTTGATTATTTACTTAGTTATTTATTTATTTATTAATTTTGGAAATAGTTAAGTATGGTGGCTTATTTTGTTTTATGTTGAAACTCCAAGAAGCTTTGAAAAAGTCCACCATTCTTATCTCTTCCTTAACCTTAACCATTCCAACTAACCTTAGTTTAATCTCTACACTTGACCATGGTTAACATTATGATAAGTATTCATTTTCTTTTCATTTAAAAAAAAGTTATCATAATATTTCCTTCTTGATCATCTTCTTCTTCAAGAGAGAAAGCTTGATGCCATCAATGGCATCTTGAGTTCCAAAGTGAGAAATCCAATTCTAAAGTGAACCCACCTCCTATTTCTTCACCCTCTACCTCTTGCCAAGTTGTTTTGGGTGTTTTCTTCACAAGTTTCACAAATTTGTGAAGTCGGAGCTTGAACTTGTGATGCCTCGACGTAGATCATCTTCGGCACGAAGCCGACGACCTAGTCCACCCAATTCTCCGATGAAGCCGACGTTCGAGTTTGGGAATCGAGATGGACAGCGAGAGCATGCCTACGTGGAGCCAAGGAAGTGGGTAACCAGATCTACAAAGGTTGTAGCCTCTCTCCTTTAGTTAATTTGTTAACTAGATTCGTTTTTCGCCCAGAATTCTAGCCAACGATCCGTATTAGGGTTTCTCGGCACCATAATTTTTGTAAAATGGCATGGTTGATGCCTTGTGAGACCTCTATAGGGTGCCTAGGAACCTTTCACTGGTATCAGAGCCTAGCTAGAGCCTTAGGCAAAGTCTAGACGACGTTTGAAACCCAAACGAACCCGAAACCCTAAAACCCGAGTGCTCTCTGGACTTTTTCTAAAATCTGGGATTTTTCCAGATTAAAAATGCCTAAAAAATTCAGCAGGAAGATCTAAGAATTATGGTGAAACACGAGCTCATGATTCATCTAAACAGCCGCGGAAACGCGGCAGAAGCATGGCTTCTGCCGCGGTTCCGCCGCCTACTGTTCACATTGCGCAATATTGTTTGCACAGTAATTCTTCTTTTCTGGTGCTGAGTTTTATGGGAATTTTTAATATTTATTCAAGAGTTGAATTTTCTGGGGTGTTTTAGAGCTTCGGTGTTTCGACCGGATTATCAAATTCCGTCTTTGTGTTTTTCCGGATAATTTTTGAATTTGTTAAAAAAGTTCGACCGGATATAAATACCCAACTTTTCCCCTGTCGGGAAATTTCCAAGTGTTGGATTTTTCCGTAGTTTAACGACGTTCTAAGTAGTGCAACTAACGCGATGGACCCTCTAGAAGACAACAAACCTTAACTCGATTATGTGACCGTCTTGAACTGTCCTTTGAACCTTCGGGTTTGGGGCAGTACGGCATGCCACATGTGAGGCGTTGGCTTGACCCTTCTACAGCTGGACCGTTGGTACTGAGGCATGAACTGAATGTTGTTAGACTTATTTCATGTGTTGAGCTGTATCGGGAAAATTTGGGTAATCGACTGTTCGATCGGAAAGTTTAACATTTTCTGTTTATCTGGAATGTGATACAATAATTGGAATTCACAAAAAGTTATGAGATAACTGAATGAATGTTATAAATCTAGCGGTTTAGTTTCACTTGATATTGAAAAGAGTTTTCGATAATGAGACTAAAATGCGGGGTTTATAACGGTTAGGCATGTGATGTCTAAGTATTTCATTTGATTAGGCATGTGATGTCTAAAGAGGTTGCGGATTCCAACTGTTGTAATTTTACACTTTCTTTTCTGTGACCGTAAGTGTAGTATGTTCATATCGCCGGTTTCGTTGCTATACGTCAATGACAATTGGGGTATACACACTTACTTACGTTGATGACATGTGATGTTATGTGTTGCTGGATATGTTATATTGGATCGTCGTGTTCGAATAGCCGGGTTTTTTTATGTGAGATGAGTGTTTTTCATTTTCATTCATGTAAAAACTTGTATGTAATATTCTTTTATTTGGGGCACTTCCAGGTAGCGGAAGCTGTCACCTTTTGTATATTATTTACTTTTCCGCATTAGGATAGACCCAAGGAGGGGAGCACAAGTAACCGGGTTCTGGGGTCCAGTGGGAGACCATCTCGAGGAGTCGAGTCCAGGTCTCCTAACCCTAGAATTGGTAGGGTTGCTTGGCGCTCTCGTAGGGGTCTAGAGGTGTGGGATTGGCTATTCATCACGACCGTGGAATCCGTGTTTTATACTGGCTCGTATTGAAAACACGGACGTCCTAGTATATCCAATGTTTCATATGTTTCTTCTGCTGCGATATCTGTGATGTGATCATGTGATGTTCTGTGATGGATACTGTATATAGTATATATGATATATTATATAGACGTTACTTATGTTTTACACCCGTACTAGCCCTGCCCCGCTCTGCCGTTAGTTACCTAACCTAACGGTGCACGAGGGGACATCGAGGCGAATGCGGATGGCATAAGTGTACGTCGTATTTATCTGTGATGTTTAGGTACTTAAATGATGGGACTTCATTAATGTGATTAATGAAAGAAAAGAAACCTAAGATGTTGTGGAATCAAATTTTAAATAAAAACAGGTAGCTACAGTTCTTGCTTTGCACAGCGGTATATGTGATATATCCTGCACCTTATTCGATGAGGAAAGGACCGAGATCCCTTCACCGGGAGTGACTTCTTTAGCAATAACTGGCAGATGCTACACACTCGGTTTGCTTTTGATTGCTTCTATAGTTTATGCTTTGCACAGTGATATATATGATATATCCCGCACCTCATTCGACGAGGAAAGGGCCGACGATCCCTTCACCGGGAGTGACCCCTTTAGCAAAACTAGAAAAGCCTCAAAATCACTCCATTTCAAAACTTCATTTGATTCTACAACGATATCAAGTTCATTACGCAATAGGTTTTCAGAAAAACCTGTCGTAGCCCTCCGTCATTTC
Organism: Agapanthus africanus; assembly: GCA_030015575.1. Taxonomy (NCBI): domain Eukaryota; kingdom Viridiplantae; phylum Streptophyta; class Magnoliopsida; order Asparagales; family Amaryllidaceae; genus Agapanthus; species Agapanthus africanus. The sequence continues at coordinate 217,504,446 of JASDDO010000008.1, forward strand.
AGATAAATCCTACTTAGTATTCGTGCTACGTTTGTTGACCTCCGTCAAGGCGTAGTGTGCGGTAGCTAACTAGTATTTGTATGCTTATGCATATGATGCAGATTGGATTAGGGTAGTCGTACGACCTTGTTGACCTCCGTCAAGGGTCGTGCGGGTGGGTTTGATTCAATCAAGAAATGACGGGTTGAACTTGACTTGCACCCTGTGGTTTGTTGACCTCCGTCAAGGTCATAGGATGCTTGGGGCAAAATATTATCGGAAATTTCAAGTGTTGAAATTTGCAATGAGATTGCATACCTTCTATGAGATAGTTGGATCCCGATACCCACTGCGAGTAAGAGTTACTCCTGGGAGAGTTTTACACATTGCAATTAGCCGATCAAGTAGGTGTCTAGAAAGGTGTTAACGAGGTTATGCCTCTGGGAAAATGAGGTTTACATTAATTAGGTTCGTGCGAAAGCACGGGGGACCTCCCTCAAAGTACCGACACTGGCCTGGCTGAAAGATTGGCGAACTTGTAGTGTGTAATTAATCCCGGCTAGTCTTTCCTTTTAGGGTTTGAAGGAAGATTTGATAAAAACCAGTGGGAGCCATCCTGATTAGATAAGATAATAACCAATCTGATCTTGCACGAGCATACGCTAAAGTGTTTTCTTCTCTCTCTCCAGGTAGCGACCATTTCATGCCCTAATGAAGATAATAATATGGATGTATTGACCGAACCCGCATGTTATAATGTGCTGGGGAACGTTGGTTCCGTTCTTTCTTATAAGAGTTATAGGAATGAACAGGATATAGGGGAATACCAGGATTCCCATGCCACCCGATTGAAGAAAGTACATATTGATGCATTTTCTTCGGGTGTGTTCGTTACTGAGAACTGTTTCTTTATTTGCTCTACGTCCTGGGTATTAGATACCGGGTCAGGATCCCATATATGTAATCAGTTGCATGGGCTTAGAAAAGGTAGAGAACTTGAAGAAGGTGATAAAGACATTAGAGTTGGAAATAGCGCAATTGTTGCAGCTAAGACTGTCGGGGAATATCACCTTGTATTACCAACTGGTAATACATTGGTTCTGAACGAATGCTATTACATGCCGAACCTGATATGCAACATTATATCGGTTTCTTTATTAAGTAAAGAGGGATATAATTTTGTATTACAGGACAATGTTATGAACATTTTCCGTAACCAAAAGTTGGTTGGATCAGGCACGTTGTGCAATGGCATTTATGTTCTAAATCAATCAACAGTTCTGAGCATAACAAACACACACAAGAGGAAGAGTTCAGAACTGAACGAATCCTTCTTGTGGCATTGTAGACTGGGTCATATCAATGCGACACGACTAGCTAAGTTGCATAAAGATGGATATTTAAAACCGTTTGAATTTTCATCTTATGACACTTGCTAGTCATGTCTCAAAGGCAAGATGACCAAAACTCCGTTTACGGGACACGGAGAAAGAGTTACCGAACTCTTGGGACTGATACATAGTGATGTATGCGGTCCCATGTCTACACATGCCAGGGATGGTTCTTCGTACTTCATTACATTCACTGACGATCTCTCTAGATTCGGATATGTGTTCCTGATGAAACACAAATCAGATGCTTTTGAGAAATTTAGAGAATATAAACAAGAAGTCGAGAACCAAACCGGAAAAAGTATTAAAATCCTACGATCTGATCGAGGAGGAGAATACTTGAGCATTGAATTCCTGGACTTCCTAAAAGAGAATGGGATTCTCTCTCAGCTAACTCCTCCATATACACCACAGCACAACGGTGTATCGGAGCGGAGAAACCGCACCCTATTAGATATGGTGCGCTCTATGATGAGTGTAGCTGAGTTACCTGTTTCCTTCTGGGGATATGCACTGGAAACAGCAGCATACCTACTGAACAGGGTTCCCACCAAATCTGTGCCTACTACACCATATGAGATATGGGAAGGGAAGAGACCATATCTTAATTTTATAAAGATATGGGGTTGCCCGGCCTATGTCAAAAGACAAAAACCGGACAAACTCGAGGCAAGATCTGTTTTGTGTAAATTTGTTGGATATCCCAAACATTCGTGAGGGTATATCTTCTACCACAGTGAGGAACAAAGAGTATTTGTTGCTCAACATGCCACCTTTTTAGAAAAGGAATTTCTTGCAAAAGAAATTAGTGGCTCTGAGGTAGAACTGGAAGATGTTCCAGCTGAACAAAACACAACAGAAGATTTAGTGGAACCAGAGCATTCAGTAGCTCCCGATGAACCTCAGCCTCTCCGCTGATCTAGTAGGGTTCCTCGCCCACCTGAGAGATACTACGGTTTTCTCATGGATGGTGAGTGCGAGGATTGCATCATGGAGGATGATGACCCAACTAGCTTCGAGCAGGCCATCACGAGTGGGGACTCAGTGAAATGGCTGGATGCTATGCGGTCTGAGATGGATTCCATGTACACCAACAAAGTATGGACTTTGGAAGTTGCTCCTGAAGGGGTAAAACCCATTGGGAGCAAGTGGATCTTCAAGAAAAAACTTGGTGTAGATGGGAAAGTGGAGACTTTCAAAGCTAGACTTGTAGCAAAGGGTTTTCGTCAAAGACCAGGTGTGGACTATGACGAAACCTTTTCTCCAGTGGCTATGCTTAAATCCATCCGGATCATGCTTGCCATCACTGCATATCATGATTACGAAATCTGGCAAACGGATGTTAAGACCGCCTTTCTAAACGGTGATTTAGAAGAGTGCGTGTACATGACTCAGCCAGAGGGCTTCGTAGACAGTGGGAGCAGCGGGAAGGTGTGCAAGCTGCTTAAATCCATTTATGGATTAAAGCAAGCATCGCGGAGTTGGAACATCTGCTTTGACGTCGTTATCAAAGAGTTTGATTTTGTCAAAAATCCAGATGAACCTTGTATCTACAAGAAGGTGGCAGAGAGTAAGGTTTTCTTCCTCGTATTGTACGTGGACAACATACTCTTGATAGGAAATGATATTCCTATGCTGCAATCGGTCAAGCTCTTCTTATCACAAAGATTCTCAATGAAATATCTTGGTGATGCCTCCTGCATATTGGGAATCAGGATCTATAGAGATAGATCCAAACGGATTTTGGGATTGTCCCAATCCAGGTACATTGACACCATACTAAAGAGGTTTAGTATGGAAGAGTCCAAGCGTGGGAACTTGCCCACGATCTCTAGAGTCACTCTCTCCAAAGAGATGTCTCCCAAGACTGATTTGGAGAGAGCTCGCATGCAAGGGATACCCTATGCTTCGGCAGTAGGCTCTATCATGTATGCGATGCTATGTACCAGACCCGATGTAGCATACTCACTAAGTGTAGTGAGCAGGTATCAAGCTGATCCTGGAGAGAGTTACTGGACAGCTGTGAAGAGCATTCTCAAGTACTTACGAAGGACTAGAGATATGTTCTTGGTGTATGGTAACGGAGAGCTCCAAGTGGAGTCCTTTACCGATTCGAGCTTCCAGAGTGATAAGGACGACTCTAAGTCGCAGTCGAGATTTGTCTTTACCCTTTACGGAGGGGCGGTTAGCTGGAAGAGTTCCAAGCAGGAAACCGTGGCAGACTCGACGATGGAGGCTGAATACATCGCTGCCAACGATGCTGCCAAAGAGGCTGTCTGGATCAAGAAGTTCATTACTGAACTTGGAGTGGTTCCATCCATTGAGCATCCAATACCTTTGTATTGCGATAACAATGGAGCGGTGGCTTTGGCCAAGGAACCCAGGACCCATCAGCGATCCAGGCATATTCTGAGACGGTATCACCTGATCCGGGAGATAGTTGATCGCCGGGAGATCGAGGTCAGGAGGGTTGACACGAAGAACAACACGGCGGATCCACTCACGAAGGCCATTCCCCAGATACAGTTTGAGAGACTCTTCGGGATGCTCCGTATGCGATACTACAGCAGCTGGCCCTAGTGCAAGTGGGAGATTGTTAGTTGTATGTATGCCCTAGAGGCCAGTATTGTACACATGATGTATATTATATTGGATGCTTGGACATATATAGAGATGACTTTCTTGCTCGATATGATAGTATGCTATCTGGTTACTCTTTATCTTAACACGTACACTTGTCTCTTTAAACTGTCTTATGGTTACATGTTGATAAAGCCCTTAGGATGTGTACTTGACTGCCTGGACTATGATGCAGATCATACTAGTGTGGACATGGTAGTCCATAAGTACATCCTTCAAGGTCCCTAGTCGTGGGTGTATCGAGACGGAGCATCGATATACCAAAGTAGACTAGCGTATACGCTTCTCCACCCATGAGATGGGCGATGGATGATCCCATATCCATTGGTGTTTGACATCAGAGATGGTATACGGGTGCTCAGTGGAGACTGGGTACACTGGACGGACTCGCCGAGAACACCCAGATGGTATTATACCTCACGTCAGATGGCAGTTCTCAGGTGACACTTATGCAGGTTAGTCTGTAGACCCGAGATCGTCATAGAGTCTTGCGTGATTCCCACTGTGCTTTGATCTCTACCTTACCACGTCCATGAGGGCGTGCAAAACGGTGGTCTTTGGATACAGTCCCGAGTCACATGGAGGCAATGAGCGATAGGAGGGGTTTCGTCTCTCCCGGTATTGGGGGTTGATGTTGCGCTGTGCTCGATTGGCCGTAACAGGGAAGTCCCTGGCCAGGGCTGATCAGAGATTTACTGGTAAGTGTTACCAGTAGTTTCTCGACCCGTTATGAGCCTCACATCGGCACGACTTATCGGTTATTGGGGTCTGACGTTTACCACCCCTAGATCTGATATGCGACGTATCAGACGAACAGACCGGACTGTACGGTAAGTGTTACTGGTTGGATTCACAGGAGTGTGAGCGGGCTAGCTCGTCGTTCTTCTGATCGCTCAATACCCGGATGGCCGTTACGTTTAGCAGACCGCTTGCGGCTTGTGGGTGCTTGATATGATCATCATCTGCTACCGGCGTATTGACGAGTCTTTAGAGTCCTACACAGAGGTTTCCTGGCTCAAGCGAAACGAAATAGGAGCGCATATGAGATATGTGTGGGACCGAGAATAATGCGTGTATGTGATACCGTATTTCATTCTCGCGATGAATGTTTCGATTGGTTATATTCGATATGACATTGTTATCGAATCATTGATTCGATAAATCGATACATTGGATACTAGTCGGTTATGTGCGACATGACCGGATCATTGAATCAAATGTTGATTTAATGATTTAATGTATAATTATATATTTGATATATTACTTTGCATTAACTAGTTTTGGTTCATTTTAAAAGGATTTTCTCACTTGATGCACATTGTATATGTGATATACTTTTTGTGCACTTGATTGTATCATGTTTGATGATACTTGCTCACTTGGGTTTGTGTAAAGATTAAACCATGGTTATATGAATGGTTAGGGTTTTGATTATTTACTTAGTTATTTATTTATTTATTCATTTTGGAAATAGTTAAGTATGGTGGCTTATTTTGTTTTATGTTGAAACTTCAAGGAGCTTTGAAAAAGTCCACCATTCTTATCTCTTCCTTAACCTTAACCATTCCAACTAACCTTAGTTTAATCTCTACACTTGACCATGGTTAACATTATGATAAGTATTCATTTTCTTTTCATTTAAAAAAAACTTATCATAATATTTCCTTCTTGATCATCTTCTTCTTCAAGAGAGAAAGCTTGATGCCATCAATGGAATCTTGAGTTCCAAAGTGAGAAATCCAATTCTAAAGTGAACCCACCTCCTATTTCTTCACCCTCTACCTCTTGCCAAGTTTTTTTGGGTGTTTTCTTCACAAGTTTCACAAATTTGTGAAGTCGGAGCTTGAACTTGTGATGCCTCGACGTAGATCATCTTCGGCACGAAGCCGACGACCTAGTCCACCCAATTCTCCGATGAAGCCGACGTTCGAGTTTGGGAATTGAGATGGACAGCGAGAGCATGACTACGTAGAGCCAAGGAAGTGGGTAACCGGATCTACAAAGGTTGTAGCCTCTCTCCTTTAGTTAATTTGTTAACTAGATTCGTTTTTTGCCCAGAATTCTAGCCGACGATCCGTATTAGGGTTTCTCGGCACCATAATTTTTGTAAAATGGCATGGTTGATGCCTTGTGAGACCTCTATAGGGTTCCTAGGAACCTTTCAAGCGACTGTTAGGGATTCGTCTCTCCCGGTATAGGGAGTCGATATCGCACTGTGATCGGTTGGTCATTACCATAAGTCCCTGGCCAGGGCTGATTGAGAATTACTGGTGGACTGATCAGTAGATTCTCGGATGGTCTTGAGCCACACCGGCACGACTTGTACGGTTGTTAGGGGTCTGACGTTCACCACCTCCCTAGACCATACATGCGATACTCTCAGACGAACAGACCAGACTGCACGGATATTGTCACTTACAGGCTCAGTAGGGGTTACGGACTAGTTCGCTCGTCGGCCTCCTTTTCGACACGTACCTGGGTTGCCGTTACGTACAGCTAGTGCCACTGACGGACTTGTGGTTAAACCCACTGCCAGCGTACTGTCGAGTCTTTAGAGTCCCACACAAAGGGTTTCCCCGGATCAGGAGAGACGATGTAGATGTCGTATGGTCTTACGGCAGGGTTTCGATCGCATTCGTGTACTGGCTACTCGAATGACGATTGGACGGATAATACTGGTAGGCTTTGGTTTAAGCCGGATACGAGTATTGTAGTATTGGATTATACTGATCTCAGTGTATCCGTATTTTTCGGAATACGGATATGGGTATGAAAATACGGAAAAGGCCATTCTTGTAAATTCACAAGGTTGACCTTCTAGAAGGAGACACCTCATTATTGATTTATTCTTTTTCATTAAAGGATTAATGAGGTGGAATTAGGAGAGTTATGAAGCATGGGTTGATAGCATGGCTATGTATTTATTTATTCACTTTGGAATTACTATTCAAGTAAGGTTGCCTTTTATTTGATTAAAGAATTCCTTGGTTGAATTATTGTGAAAAATACATAGCCATTCTCACTTCTTATTTTATTTTCATTCTCACAAATGCTTTCTCTCTCCTAGGTTTTTCTTCTCTTCTTCATGAAACTCATACACTTGCATGTGTTGCAAATCAATGAGTTTTGAGAGATCGAACCTAAGAGCAGAGAAAGCAGCTGTGCCTTCCTTTCTGCTAGAGAGAAAACTACTTTTGGGAACACTCACTCTACATCTACTTAGTCTTCTCACTTAGCATGTTTGATCACTAAGTTATCTCATGGAGGTTGGAGCTTGATCGTAGGCACTTCGGGTGGATCCATCTTTGACGCGAAGGAGACCGGCAACCGAACTCTTCCAAACCCTAGAAGTAGCCAAAGAAAGGAGATCAAGAACAAGGAGCTAGAACCAAGGAGCAAGGAGGAACTTCAAGATCCGAAGGACTAGACACGAGAGTATAACTTCTTAACCTAGTAGTTAGCACTCTCTTAGTTTAGTTTTGTTAGATAAGGCTTAATAAAGATCCTAAAGTGGGAAAAAGTTCATGATGCAAAGCAAAACAAGTTTCTTTTGTTGTGAGAAAACCGTTTTTTAAAGTATTCCGCCTCCCCGCCACACGTGGGGTGTGCATCATGGACTTACAGTATTTACAAAGGAGACTCTGCCGAAATTTTCAGGAAATTTTTGATGTTTTTAGAAACCCGCATAATTCGGCTTATGCTTTTAAAACTACTTATTTAAATTGGTTTTCCTTCACTCTACTACTTTTCTTGGTTTGCATTTCTGGGTTTTCGGCTCACTTGGATTACGTACGCCTCGAGACGTTTCGTAGTTTAAGTGCCGGTCATGTTCCGTACTTTCGGGACGTGACAGCTACGCCCCCAGAGAAAAGAGGTTATTTAATTAAGGAACTTCACAAAAGCGCTGGAAAACCACCCTCGAAGTACCGACACCGGCCTGGCTGAACGGTTAAGCAAGTATTGTACGGTGAGAATAGTCCTGGATAGTTCTTCCTTTTTGGTTTGAGGAGGGATTCGAGAAACAGTGGGAGCCATCTAATTTAGATAAACTAAAAACCACTCTAAACTTGCAAGAGAATCATGGTAAAATGTTCCCTCTCTCTCCTAATTGCAGCAACCCAGAACATGACAGGCCTTAAGTTACTATTAGAAAAAAATATATTGACAGGGCCAAACTATAAAGATTGGCTGCAGAATATCAAGATGGCTTTGACTTATGACAAATTGGGGTATGTCCTTACCACTAAGGCACCTGCTGTCCCTGGTCCTAAATCCTGTAATGCGGATAAGGAAATCCACAAAACCTGGGAGTTAGATTGTGCGAAGGCCAAGTGCATCGTGCTTGCCTCGATGAATAATGAACATCAGAGGAGTCACGAGGATATGGATCTTGAATCCATATTTCTCCATACAAAGTATCTGTATGGAGAGCAATCTCGTATAGCAAGATACGAGACCTCAAAGAACTTGTTTCAGTCGAGCTTGGCCGTCGGATCGTCTGTAGGCGAACATGTCCTAAAGATGATTGGCTATATAGAAGAGCTCGCAGACCTCGGGACGACTTTGGAGAACGAGCTCTATACAGACTTGATTCTCCAGTCCCTTCCTTCCACCTACGCCCAGTTTATTCTGAATTTCAACATTCAAAGAAAAGAAGTTGAACTTTCAGAACTCCTTAACATGTTGAGGAGTGCAGAGGGCACCTTGCATAAGGCAAGGGAAACACCCGCTATGTTTGTTCGCGGTGCTTCTTCTTCCAGGTCTAAGGCTAGGGCCAAAGGAAGGAAGATGAAGGCCACTACCAAACCAAGAGGTGGTGTCAGTAAGGTGGGAGCTGAGGGAAAGACAAAGATTGCAGCGCCAGTAGTGGCAAAGGATGAGTGCTTCCACTGTCATAGGAAAGGGCACTAGAAGAAAGATTGCAAGGCTTGGATTGGCAAGAACCAGGAACCGAAGAAAGCTGTGGCTTTGACTTCAGGTGTGTTTTTAATTGAGAATTGTCTGTCAATCAACTCTACTTTCTGGGTATTGGATACCGGATCAGGATCTCATATATGCACTTCATTGCAGGCACTGAGAAACCGTAGAGTGCGGAAGGTTGGTGATATGACCCTGAAAGTTGCTAACGGAGCTAGCGTGGGAGCTGTGTCCGTAGGGGATTATCACCTTGGATTGACGAGTGGACATATTTTAGTTTTGCATAACTGTTTTTGTGTACCCAGTTTAACGTGTAATATCATATCGGTTTCGTTGTTATCAAAAGAAGGTTATGACTTCACGTTTGTAAGCGATGTTGTTAACATCCACCTTAATCATGGTTTGATTGGGTCCGGTACACTAGATAACGGTATATATGTCTTTAACCAATTACAGATTTTCATTGTCCAGAACACACTAAAAAGAAAGTCTCCAGATTTAAATAAAGCTTTCTTATGGCATTGTAGACTGGGTCACATCAATGAGACAAGGTTAACTAAGTTACATAGAGAAGGATATTTGGACCCGTTCGAATATCAATCTTATGCCACTTATCAATCATGTCTCAAAGGAAAGATGATAAAGACTCTATTCACTGGACATGGAGTAAGAGCGAGAGAGCTCTTAGGACTCATACACAGCGATGTATGTGGTTGTCACGACCCGAAAGTACGGAACGTGACCGGCTCTTAGATTACGAAGCGTCTAGAGGCGCCACGTAACCTAAGTAAGTCGAAGCCCAGAAATCTAAACCATGAAAAAGAAGAAGAAGCAGTAAAAGAAAACAAGTATAAAACATCAGCAAATTTTACCAAAAATTTCGGCAGAGTCCCCTCTGTAAAAACTGGCCCCCAAACGGGTACAACAAGTATAATATACATAAACAATAAAAAGCATCCCCAAACGGGAGCTAGCCTCGACGCCAACAGGCGGAAACAACCACAACAAGCACAATAATATACAACGCCAATAGGCGAGGCTCAAAACTCAAAAGAAAACAAAACCACCAGATCAGAATAATACATGCGCGACTCTAAGGTCGAAATAAAAGGCTGGTCCTATAAACTTATCAAGTAATACAAATATGGTTGATGGAGCTTACTAGATACAAATGAATGAATAAAAGTACAAGGGTGGTTCGGATACAAGTGAACCAACCTACCGTGCAAATCACCCTGAAGAAAAGATGTGCCAACAAGCTGTCACGGAAACCTGTACATCGAACCTGTAATAAAATTTGGCACAACGGGGGTGAGTTGCCAACTCGTGAGTAGAAGACATCTACGAAAAGAAATCGAATGCACGACGCTATCCTAGGTCATAATAATACACTATTATATCCCAATCAACTAGTAATAGCAGGGTAAAACTACGTGCTCGTGTCAGTGCCTCATATAATACTATGTCATATGAAATGAAATGCATGCACCATGAATGTAAAGTAGCAAATCCTGAAATCCAGATATATATGTATAAGAAATCTTTAGCTATTATCATAGTAAAATGTGTATAAGAATCTGAAATCTCAACAATGAAATCCATGGAAATCCGTGTCAAGCATCGACACAACACATGTAATCTCAAGTCTCAATATCCCGGGCTCTGTCAGTCCGGATCAGCCCATATCATCAAATCTCACGACAACGGTCGGTATCCTCCGGATATCCGCCGCGCCAGACATCACCGGTAGGTAGCCTTCCCCTGCCAGGCTCATCGTCTACAACTCGATCTTCTTGCCCCGGGGTACTATACCGGGCCCACCATGTACCCGAGACGGTTCATCCACTCCTCGAATCGGGTCTCGAAATCCATCAGAAAACATGAAATCTCATGGTGGACGACACATACATCACGAGAAAACCGCATCTTATGTTTTTAAAAAGAGAGGAGGAGGAAAGAGAGAAGTGTTTACATATTCTTGCGGTTTTCCCCAAAATCCAGAAATCTCATAGAAATCCAAATCTCAAAATCATGAGTAACTATATGATAAGTGTCGGCATATGCCCATAATACTGCATGATAACATGAAAATATGAATGCATGAATGTCTAAGCAATGAATATCATGTCTGTACTAATGTCAGAGAATAATCACAATATTATATCTGTCTAGTTGTTAACTGATTCTATCCATAAAAGACAATATGATCTAAAGTGTACGTGACATAGCAATTACCGATGATGATGGGTGTGAGCCGGCAAATAAGTGTGCGTGGAATATGCGCATCATCGGTAATAGTGCTGGTATCCTAACAGGTAAAGTTTATACTGATTATAGCAACATATAAAAGAACATGCACCATGATGATTACAGTATGAATGTAAATACAGGTGTGCATTATCCACTCCTCTGCGAGATACGAGTACAACTACCACTATGTGAGTCGAACCTAAACCAGTGTCCATCTAACATCCTAAGGAACTAAACCTAATAGACTAGTCAGTAAGAAACTAGAGTCTACCTAAGGTCTGAATCAATATCTCTAATAGTCGGCGATCTCGCCTCAATAGCGTCACGTACGTAGTACGGCTACCTCGAATCAAGAGTGCGGATCAATCATCAAATCTAAGCCTCGTACGGTAAAATCCATCGTACGGCATCCCAATATCGGGGTACGATCAAATATCTCCTAGGTGTCTCCTCATTCGTATAATGTCATCATCAACACATCTCATGATCAAGGTGCTAAACTGTGATCGCATACATCAATCATATATCATTGCCATCATGAAAAGCATCATTAGTTTATCCTCAGAAATATCATGTCATATGTATCATATTGTGATTAAGTCATACTTATATGATATCGGCATCAGGTCACACCAATATAATGTCGTAATCAAGTTATACATATATCATATCGTGATCAGTCATAAGTTACAGTCCGGGTACTATTCTAGCCTCCCATGTACATCAATATCACCACCACTCTTTATAATTTATATATTCATGTTCATTATCTCATTCTCTAATGATCCGCTAACACTTTAATACGACTGTATAGTCAAGAATCGCGGCATCAAGCCCAGTTATACTGTTTCATCATACCTCAGATATCATTTCACATCAATGAATCCCATATACGTGTTGTGTATATATATACACCTATACCTAGTTTTATATATATACACACATATACGTATACGCCATGTCAAGTTTTAGTGTGTGCGTGTGTGTTTCTATCAGAAACCTACGAACCTCTCCCAAAGAATTCATCCTCAGGTATGGTTTTCCTAAATCAGTCTAGTCCCGCGTAGGGTCATTACTAGGGTCCTGCTCAGTAAGAATCTAGGGTCACATCGGGTTCTCCTAATGTCAATAAGTACTATTCCTATTCTACGTTGCGGGGGTGCTAAACGCCATCCACCCGACTTCCTCCCGTAGATATACATCTACTCACCTGGTCCATGTCTGCCGAAGACGGTGTCGCCATCCTCCTCTTCATCGCCCGCAGTCCATGTGAGGGGTACCTAAACGCAAACATATAAATAGTATCGTAAACCGAATCACATACAAAAGTCAAACGATACAAGGAACAAGCATAGGTTAAAACCTATGTCCCGTCCACGCAAAAGAACCAAATACCGCTCGATATCGGCATACAAACTCCGATGGATCGAGATAATGTCAACAAACAACTTGTAGTTTTAAAACACACTACTTATACCATAAAACACGATTAAATCCATCGAAACCCTAAAATCTATCAAACCGTCCAATTTCGCCAAAAAAAAAACCCGAAATGCCAGTATACCGTTTTTCATCAAAACTTGACATTTAAATGAAATTAATGGTCATAAAACTCATTAAATAGCATTACTAGACAATACAAACCATTACTATATTTTTATTACACAATTTTGCATTTATTTGAAATTTCTAGTTTGCAACTTTTAACAATTTTAACATTTTTCATGCAAAATACCACAATTCCACCGCAAAACGTGATTTTGCATAAATTAATGACTTAAACCACAATTCATGATGATAATGATATAATGAAACCATAATTATATTTTTAATCTCATTTATATAGGAATTTCTAAAATCTAGTTTACAAAATTAGCAATTTTATCACCATTTATCAATTAACCATAGAAACTAGCAATCAAACTAAGTTTTTCTTTCCATTAACATACTAACATTTCCACTAAAACTATAATCCAATGATAACAACCCAAATTAGAATTTTATATTAACCACAAACACATTTTGCAAAAACCTAGTTAGCAAATTTCCTAATTTAAAACAATTTTAAATGAAAATTTTACAATTCAACAACCATGCAATATTTTCCAATTCTAAAAGTGTTAAACTAACTATTATAACCCTAAATAATTAACAAAAATCATAACTTGAATTTACAAACCCTAACTTGAATTTTAAAAAAAACATAGAATTAATTCATTAAACCTAATTAAGCTTAAATGAACATCTAAAACAATAAATCAAAAGAAAGAAATTATACCTCCCAAAATATGAAATCCAAACAAGAAATGAGCCTCCAAAATGCATGCTTTCCATCTCCAAATTTCATATAAAAATGAGCAAGGAATAGAGAGTATGGAATAAATAGGATTTTGTGGAATTTTAATGGAATTTTTGATGTATTTTTAATGAATTTTGATTAAAAATGAGGTGGGAAAAGGTGGGGGGCAGCCATGGAAGGTTGTGGCCGGCCCTAGAGAGGTGAGGGAGAGAAAGAAGAGAGTGGGAAAAGTGTGTAGAAGTTTCAAGAGAAGAAACATCAATAAAAGTCTTTTCATGCTTTATTTATTTATTTATTTATTTATTTACTATAGCAACTCAAGAAAGCTCTAGAAAATAGGAAAAATTTGCAAATAATTTTTGCATGATACATACTAAATTCTAACATGCTATGGTTCATTTTTACAAATTAAAACCATTTAAATTTGTAATTTACACTAATTTAGTGTAAAAATAAAGCTTATGTTAATATTTAAAATAATTAATTTAGGAAAAATATTTTATTAAACTAAAAATTTATAAGTGGCTAAATAAACACCATTTACTAGTAATTTCATAATTAAAATGGATATTTTTAAAATTATAATGAAAAACAATCGCGATTTGGTTTTACGAAAAATACATTTTGCTTTACCGAAAATCATAAAATTCACTTAAACAATTTTATTCATTTAATTATTTATTTAATTATTTTTAAAACGTTAAAATCTTCCCCCCTTTAAGAAATTCGGTCCCCGAATTTAAATTAAAACTCCCCTTCGAAATACTAAAACATTTAGCAAAACACTCAAATCGTCGGGGCTCCGAAATCATCAATACATAACAAAACTCAACTCCGTCAAGCATGACGCAATCATCGGAGTTATGGCGATAATAAAATATCATAACCCAATGTGAAATCCATCATAATATACATCAATCTATAACTTATATACAGTTCGCATCCTAGTAAAATCGCCTAAACCTCATAATAAAGAAGCATACAAAAACCCCTCTTGAAAATCGCCGTGCAATGCACGTGTCACGGTATAAGTAGCGGACGTTTAATTTAAAAAAATAGCTATATATATATCTTTTATTTAAAATACACGTCCCGCCTGGTTACTAAATCAAATAATAATGATTATGAAAACATACTGCTCAAACTAAAATCAATCCCAATCACATCAATAAAATGTCATGTGCGTCCGGTGCGCACTGAAATCGAAACCAAATGCAGAAACCATGAATACCCACAAAACAAAACTAAGTGAAACAGGTGTGCACCAAAAACAACTGTCAAGTGCAACGGGCGTGCACGACTCAAAATCAGGTGCATCTAATCTGCACAAAACCCTGATTTAGTGCATCTGGTGTGCACAAAATCGCATCAAGTGCGCCAAGTATGCGCAAGAATCCTAATCAGGTGCACATGGAGCACGAAAACATACATCGAATATCAGACTCGAATCACAGTATGAAAATGGATAAAACTAGGTCGAAGCATATATCAAAATCATGTGTAACCCATATGCACGAAATCAAATCAAAAATCTCAAAATATATAAAACCAAATCAAGTGTACTGGGTGTATACTAAGCAACATCAATACAACTGATATGTGAAACACAGATAGAATGCAATGAAGGTACACATAAGAAATACCAATCGTAGAACAAAATCCTCAAAATACCAAAATCCAATAACAGAAATATGAAATTCAAATCACCAAGTCACATCGTAATCACTATCGTCAATGTGCGCTTCTTTCCTCTGATGTCGGCTGCTTCGAACTCGTCTCTTCGTAGCTGTGCTGACTGCGCTACCAACGGCAATACTCATATCTAGAGTCTCCCACGTAGTCGATCCCTTCACTTGATATCCGGACTACATTAAACTTTTCGATCGATCCATCAAAATCCCATAATTTCCCGAGAGCTCAACACTCAAGTACAGTTTAAAAATATCCGGTACATACCCCAGCATCGATGATCCAGCCGTATAAGGGCAAACCCAAGCCTCACTAATGGAACCGCGGAACTGCCGTAAACCCTAAGGTTCAAGGGCGTTCTCGTGGTCATTATGTCGAGTTAGGGTTTCATTCTTCTAGAGGGTCCATCGAAATACCTGCATGTTCTTCCGAATACTTTAAACATGGAAAAATGGTTTTCTGATAATCGTTCGAACCCTTTAACTTCATCCGGACGGCATATGAATACCCTTCATCCGCACGCTAAACAATGCTTCAATCCTCAATAATAACCAATACTCTAATGGTTATCGCATTCGATCCGCAGCTCCCTCTGCCCGTGGTAACAGATACCACCATCCGACATCGACGAAGATAGATCAAAGGAACGAATGAAATACGGTGCAAACAAATGTACATCCTAAAGCTCCTTAAGCAGAGTAGCGTATCGTAAGTATGCCGCGGACCATACCCACGGTACATTACTCTACCTAAATCGCCTACTCTATCAACCAAGGGTCATCTAGACTTATACAAGGTTAAACCTAGCGCTCTGATACCAACTTTGTAACGACCCGAAAGTACGGAACGTAACCGGCTCTTAGATTACGAAGCGTCTAGGGGCGCCACGTAACCTAAGTAAGCCGAAGCCCAGAAATCTAAACCATGAAAAAGAAGAAGAAGCAGTAAAAGAAAACAAGTATAAAACATCAGCAAATTTTACCAAAAATTTCGGCAGAGTCTCCTCTGCAAAAACTGGCCCCCAAACGGGTACAACAAGTATAATATACATAAACAATAAAAAGCATCCCCAAACGGGAGCTAGCCTCGACGCCAACAGGCGGAAACAACCACAACAAGCACAATAATATACAACGCCAATAGGCGAGGCTCAAAACTCAAAAGAAAACAAAACCACCAGATCAGAATAATACATGCGCGACTCTAAGATCGAAATAAAAGGCTGGTCCTATAAACTTATCAAGTAATACAAATATGGTTGATGGAGCTTACTAGATACAAATGAATGAATAAAAGTACAAGGGTGGTTCGGATACAAGTGAACCAACCTACCGTGCAAATCACCCTGAAGAAAAGATGTGCCAACAAGCTGTCACGGAAACCTGTACATCGAACCTGTAATAAAATTTGGCACAACGGGGGTGAGTTGCCAACTCGTGAGTAGAAGACATCTACGAAAAGAAATCGAATGCACGACGCTATCCTAGGTCATAATAATACACTATTATATCCCAATCAACTAGTAATAGCAGGGTAAAACTACGTGTAAGTGCAGATACTCCGTGCTCGTGTCAATGCCTCATATAATACTATGTCATATGAAATGAAATGCATGCACCATGAATGTAAAGTAGCAAATCCTAAAATCCAGATATATATGTATAAGAAATCTTTAGCTATTATCATAGTAAAATGTGTATAAGAATATGAAATCTCAACAATGAAATCCATGGAAATCCGTGTCAAGCATCGACACAACACATGTAATCTCAAGTCTCAATATCCCGGGCTCCGTCAGTCCGGATCAGCCCATATCATCAAATCTCACGACAACGGTCGGTATCCTCCGGATATCCGCCGCGCCAGACATCACCGGTAGGTAGCCTTTCCCTGCCAGGCTCATCGTCTACAACTCGATCTTCTTGCCCCGGGGTACCATACCGGGCCCACCATGTACCCGAGACGGTTCATCCACTCCTCGAATCGGGTCTCGAAATCCATCAGAAAACATGAAATCTCATGGTGGACGACACATACATCACGAGAAAACCGCATCTTATGTTTTTAAAAAGAGAGGAGGAGGAGAGAGAGAAGTGTTTACATATTCTTGCGGTTTTCCCCAAAATCCAGAAATCTCATAGAAATCCAAATCTCAAAATCATGAGTAACTATATGATAAGTGTCGGCATATGCCCATAATACTGCATGATAACATGAAAATATGAATGCATGAATGTCTAAGCAATGAATATCATGTCTGTACTAATGTCAGAGAATAATCACAATATTATATCTGTCTAGTTGTTAACTGATTCTATCCATAAAAGACAATATGATCTAAAGTGTACGTGACATAGCAATTACCGATGATGATGTGTGTGAGCCGGCAAATAAGTGTGCGTGGAATATGCGCATCATCGGTAATAGTGCTGGTGTCCTAACAGGTAAAGTTTATACTGATTATAGCAACATATAAAAGAACATGCACCATGATGATTACAGTATGAATGTAAATACAGGTGTGCATTATCCACTCCTCTGCGAGATACGAGTACAACTACCACTATGTGAGTCGAACCTAAACTAGTGTCCATCTAACATCCTAAGGAACTAAACCTAATAGACTAGTCAGTAAGAAACTAGAGTCTACCTAAGGTCTGAATCAATATCTCTAATAGTCGGCGATCCCGCCTCAATAGCGTCACGTACGTAGTACGGCTTCCTCGAATCAAGAGTGCGGATCAATCATCAAATCTAAGCCTCGTACGGTAAAATCCATCGTACGGCATCCCAATATCGGGGTACGATCAAGTATCTCCTAGGTGTCTCCTCATTCGTATAATGTCATCATCAACACATCTCATGATCAAGGTGCTAAACTGTGATCGCATACATCAATCATATATCATTGCCATCATGATAAGCATCATTAGTTTATCCTCAGAAATATCATGTCATATGTATCATATTGTGATTAAGTCATACTTATATGATATCGGCATCAGGTCACACCAATATAATGCCGTAATCAAGTTATACATATATCATATCGT
This sequence comes from Agapanthus africanus, assembly GCA_030015575.1. NCBI lineage: Eukaryota > Viridiplantae > Streptophyta > Magnoliopsida > Asparagales > Amaryllidaceae > Agapanthus > Agapanthus africanus. Next base: position 217,522,664 of record JASDDO010000008.1, read on the forward strand.
GATCAAACACAAGTTACAGTCCGGGTAGTATTCTAGCCTCCCATGTACATCAATATCACCACCACTCTTTATAATTTATATATTCATGTTCATTATCTCATTCTCTAATGATCCGCTAATACTTTAATACGACTGTATAGTCAAGAATCGCGGCATCAAGCCCAGTTATACTGTTTCATCATACCTCAGATATCATTTCACATCAATGAATCCCATATACGTGTTGTGTATATATATACACCTATACCTAGTTTTATATATATACACACATATACGTATACGCCATGTCAAGTTTTAGTGTGTGCGTGTGTGTTTCTATCAGAAACCTACGAACCTCTCCCAAAGAATTCATCCTCAGGTATGGTTTTCCTAAATCAGTCTAGTCCCGCCTAGGGTCATTACTAGGGTCCTGCTCAATAAGATTCTAGGGTCACATCGGGTTCTCCTAATGTCAATAAGTACTATTCCTATTCTACGTTGCGGGGGTGCTAAACGCCATCAACCCGACTTCCCCCCGTAGATATACATCTACTCACCTGGTCCATGTCTGCCGAAGACGGTGTCGCCATCCTCCTCTTCATCGTCCGCAGTCCACGTGAGGGGTACCTAAACGCAAACATATAAATAGTATCGTAAACCGAATCACATACAAAAATCAAACGATACAAGGAACAAGCATAGGTTAAAACCTATGTCCCGTCCACGCAAAAGAACCAAATACCGCTCGATATCGGCATACAAACTCCGATGGATCGAGATAACGTCAACAAACAACTTGTAGTTTTAAAACACACTGCTTATACCATAAAACACGATTAAATCCATCGAAACCCTAAAATCTATCAAACCGTCCAATTTCGCAAAAAAAACCCCGAAATGCCAGTATACCGTTTTTCATCAAAACTTGAAATTTAAATGAAACTAATGGTCATAAAACTCATTAAATAACATTACTAGACTATACAAACCATTACTATATTTTTATTACACAATTTTGCATTTATTTGAAATTTCTAGTTTGCAATTTTTAACAATTTTAACATTTTTCAAGCAAAATACCACAATTCCACCGCAAAACGTGATTTTGCATAAATTAATGACTTAAACCACAATTCATGATGATAATGATATAAAGAAACCATAATTATATTTTTAATCTCATTTATATAGGAATTTCTAAAATCTAGTTTACAAAATTAGCAATTTTATCACCATTTATCAATTAACCATAGAAACTAGCAATCAAACTAAGTTTTTCTTTCCATTAACATGCTAACATTTCCACTAAAACTATAATCCAATGATAACAACCCAAATTAGAATTTTATATTAACCACAAACACATTTTGCAAAAACCTAGTTAGCAAATTTCCTAATTTAAAACAATTTTAAATGAAAATTTTACAATTCAACAACCATGCAATATTTTCCAATTCTAAAAGTGTTAAACTAACTATTATAACCCTAAATAATTAACAAAAATCATAACATGAATTTACAAACCCTAACTTGAATTTTTAAAAAAAAACATAGAATTAATTCATTAAACCTAATTAAGCTTAAATGAACATCTAAAACAATAAATCAAAAGAAAGAAATTATACCTCCCAAAATATGAAATCCAAACAAGAAATGAGCCTCCAAAATGCATGCTTTCCATCTCCAAATTTCATATAAAAATGAGCAAGGAATAGAGAGTATGGAATAAATAGGATTTTGTGGAATTTTAATGGAATTTTTGATGTATTTTTAATGAATTTTGATTAAAAATGAGGTGGGAAAAGGTGGGGGGCAGCCATGGAAGGTTGTGGCCGGCCCTAGAGAGGTGAGGGAGAGAAAGAAGAGAGTGGGAAAAGTGTGTAGAAGTTTCAAGAGAAGAAACATCAATAAAAGTCTTTTCATGCTTTATTTATTTATTTATTTATTTTCTATAGCAACTCAAGAAAGCTCTAGAAAATAGGAAAAATTTGCAAATAATTTTTGCATGATACATTCTAAATTCTAACATGCCATGGTTCATTTTTACAAATTAAAACCATTTAAATTTGTAATTTACACTAATTTAGTGTAAAAATAAAGCTTATGTTAATATTTAAAATAATTAATTTAGGAAAAATATTTTATTAAACTAAAAATTTATAAGTGGCTAAATAAACACCATTTACTAGTAATTTCATAATTAAAGTGGATATTTTTAAAATTATAATGAAAAACAATAGCGGTTTGGTTTTACGAAAAATACATTTTGCTTTACCGAAAATCATAAAATTCACTTAAACAATTTTATTCATTTAATTATTTATTTAATTATTTTTAAAACGTTACCGTGGTCCAATGTCTACACATGCAAGAGGTGGTTTTTCCTGTTTCATTACTTTTACGGATGATTACTCTAGGTACGGATTCTTTTTCTTGATGAAACATAAATTCGAGGCTTTTGAGAAATTCCAATAGTATAAGAATGAAGTAGAAAACCAAACTGGCAAAAGTATCAAGACACTGAGATCTGATCGAGGTGGTGAATACATAGGAGCCAAGTTCCTAGGTTACCTAAAAGAGAAAGGAATTCTCTCTCAGCTTACTCCTCCATACACTCCACAGCATAACGGTGTATCAGAGAGACGGAATCGAACCCTATTGGATATGGTACGTTCCATGATGAGTAATGCTGAGTTTCCGCGATCTTTCTGGGGTTATGCGCTAGAATAAACAACATATCTTTTGAACAGGGCTCCGACCAAGACTGTGCCTACCACACCATATCAGATGTGGAGTGGGAAGAAACCCCATATTCAGCATCTGAAGATATGGGGATGTCTAGCTTTTGTTAAAAAGCAGCATGCAGACAAACTCGAGGCAAGATCAGTACAGTGTAAGTTTGTGGGATATCCAAAGAACTCCAAGGGGTATTATTTCTATTACGTAGAGGAATAAAAAGTTTTTGTTTCTCGTAATGCCCATTTTCTAGAACAACAGTTTTTAGAAAAGGAAACAAGTGGGAGCGAAATAGAACTGGAAGAAATTCCAGAACCACAAACTACTACTGAAAGTTTGGTAGAACCAGTAGTTCAAGAAGAACAGGACATTCCCGCACCCCTCCGCAGGAGTAGTAGGCCTTCTCATCCGCCTGAGAGATACTATGGTTTTCTCATAGATGGGGATAGAGAGGATTGCATCATTGATGATGATGAACCAACTAGCTTCCAGCAGGCCATCCAGAGCGGCGACTCGATACGATGGCTAGATACAATGCGGACCGAAATGGAGTCCATGTACACCAACAAAGTATGGACTTTGGACTTTGCTCCAGATGGGGTAAAACCCATAGGATGCAAATGGATCTTCAAGAAAAAGATTGGTGTAGATGGACAGGTGGAAACCTATAAGGCTAGACTTGTTGCAAAGGGTTTTCGTCAAATACCTGGTTTGGACTATGACGAAACTTTTTCTCCAATGGTTATGCTCAAATCCATTCAGGTCCTTCTTTCCATTGCTGCCTTCCATGATTATGAGATCTGGAAGATGGACGTAAAGACGGCTTTTCTAAATGGTAATTTGGAAGAGTGCGTCTATATGGATCAGCCAGAGGGTTTCAATCAGAGTGGGAGCAGCGGAAAAGTGTGCAAGTTGCTTAAGTCCATTTATGGACTAAAGCAGGCATCGCGGAGTTGGAACATCTGTTTTGATGAAACGGTCAAAGAATCTAACTTTATCAAAAATCCAGATGAACCGTGTATATATAGTAAAATTGTAGCACGAACTGTCGTATTCCTTGTTTTGTACGTGGATGACATTCTACTGATAGGAAATAACATTCCTATACAACAATCTGTCAAAGGATTCTTGTCACACAGGTTCTCCATTAAAGACCAGGGTGATGCCTCTTACATTCTGGGGATCTGGATCTATCATGATAGATCCAAGTGGATGTTGGGACATTCGCAGTCTAGGTATATCAACACTATACTGAAAAGATTCAGTATAGAAGATTCTAAGCGCGGTAATCTACTGGCTTATCACGGAATCACCCTCTCCAAAGAGATGTCTCCCAAGACTGATTTGGAAAGGGATCACATGTCTATTATACCCTACGCTTCTGCGGTAAGCTCTATAATGTATGCGATGTTGTGCACCAGACCAGATGTAGCTTACGCACTAAGCGTGGTAAGCCGGTATCAGTCAGACCCAGGGGAGAAGAATGGATAGCAGTAAAGAACATTCTCAAGTACCTGAGAAGGACTAAGGAGATGTTCTTGGTTTACGGCGAAAAGACTTCAAGATCGAGGCCTTTGCTGATTCCAGCTTCTAGAGTGATAAGGATGACTCCAAGTCCATGTCGGGTTATGTCTTTACCCTCAATTGAGGGGCGGTGTGCTGGAAGAGTTCCAAGCAGGATACCATTGCTGACTCGATGATGAAAACGGAGTATATTTCTGCTTGCGATGCCGCAAAAGAAGTGGTCTGGATGAAGAAGTTCCTAACAGAACATCAGGTGGTTCCTACCATTGTTGATCCAATACCGCTGTATTGGGACAACAACGGAGCTATAGCTTTAGCGAAGGAACCCAGGTCCCATCAGAAGTCCAGACACATCTTAAGGCGGTATCACCTGATCAGAGAGATCGTAGATCGCTGGGAGATCGAGGTCCGGAGAGTTGCTACAGAAGAGAACACTGCTGATCCATTCACAAAGGCTTACCTCAGATTCAGTTCGAGAGGCTACTCGAGATGATCGGTCTTTGATATGCCAGAACATGGCCCTAGTGCAAGTGGGAGATTGTTAGTGTATATGCCCTAGAGGACATTATTGTATCATACTAGCTTGTATATTACTTAATGGAAGCTTGGGATATTCACAGTTATATTAACAGTCTTGCTAAACATGGTAGTATGCTACTTGGTTTATATCTATCTTAATATGTGTATACGTATTGATAGAGCCCTGAGGATCTTGCTTGACTACCAGCGTTGTGATGGCAGTCACACTAGTGGGGGCTGGGTAGTCTACAAGCACATCCTTTTTCAGGTCCCTAGTCGTAGGATTATCGAGACTGGGCATTGATACTACGGAGTAAACCAGTGTGTACGCTTCTCATCCCAGTTGGGGAGATGGTCTATCCCACAGCCATCAGTACGTCGTACTGGAGATAGTATACAGGTGCTCGTTGGGTTACGGGTACACCGGACAGGACTTGTAGGGAACTGTTGGTTGGTATTATACCCGTCGTCAGTTAACAGTTCCCAGGTGACATGAGTACAGCATAGTTCGCAGACTTGACACTGCTGCTTGGCCTCGAGTGTGTTCCCACTATTCTTAGATTGCTACCCTACCACGGCTCAAAGGAGTCGTGCAAACATGTAGCAGTTGGGTGCAGTCCCGAAGCACTTGGAGGCAATGGCGGTTAGACAGGATTCGTCTCTCCCGGTATTGGGAGTTGATATCGCGCCGTGTCTGGAGAGCCATTACGCAAAGTCCCTGCCCAGGGCAAGCGAGATTTACTGGTAGGTTTTCCAGTAATTTCTCAAGGTGTAATGGGCTTCGCTCTGACATGACTTATACCGCTTTTAGGGGACTAACGCTTGCCGCCCCCTAGGCCCGATATGCGATAGTCCTAGACGAACAGACCGGACTGTACGGAGATTGTCACATCAGGCTCAGTAGAAGTTCGGATGGGTTTCCTCATCGGCCTTCTTATCGAGATCTACCTAGGGACCGTTACGTACAGCTATTGCCGCTTGCGGTCTGTGGTTAAACCCACTGCCAGCATAGTAGTCGAGTCTTTAGAGTCCCACACAGAGAGTTTCCCTGCTTCAGGCAAAACGATATAGAGGTCGTATGGTTTTACGACAGGGTTCGGACGCATACGTGTTTTTTCGCACGTACGATATTCGGACAGTTTTTACTAGCGGGCTTTGGTTTAAGCCAGATTCTAGTATCGAATTATTGGATTTATACAGTCTAAAGTTTTTCCGTGTTTTCACGGATAGGAGGGGCGTTGTCGTAAATTGTCGAGAAGCTTCTAGAAGGATGATGACATGGAGGCTAAGGTGGCATTTGCATTAAATGATTTAATGACTCATGGTGTGATTTATATAAAGGAGTTAATGATGCATTTAATGATTAATGACTCATGTAATGAATCACCCAAAGTGAATAAATGAAGCATGGTTGATATTATCATTTAATTTATTCATTTAATAAATCATTATGCTTCATATATTCTAAATGAGATATTATTTCATTTAATTCTCACTCTCACCTTCTCTCTCCTCAAGCTCTCTCTCTTCAAACTCAAACCCTAACCTCTCATGTGTTGAGATCAAGGGTTGGCAAGACTTATTAATCCCTAATCCTACTCTATATTCCCTAGGTTGCTTTGATTAGCACTTTGAGTAACCTAGTTACCTCAAGTTAGAGGTCAAGCTTGGAGTAGTAGCTCTCGGGTGGATCTTCTATCACAAAGAGGAGGCCGACGAGGAGGCCGACGAGGAGAACAAGAAGGACTTGGTTCACTAGGTATAATCTTCTTTCATAGTAGCTAATCCCTCCTATGGTTTTGTTAGTTACGGTTTGGCAAAGATCCGTAAGTTAGTCAATGTTTGTTTTAAACATAATGATTGTTTTACCTATTTCGCCTCCCCGCAACTCGTAGGGTGTATAACGTTGACTTACATAGGAAGCATTTTGTATTTATACGGAATGGCTTCTAGAAGATTTGCCACCTCATTATTGATTTTCCTTTTTAGAAAAATCATATGTTTTATAATGAGGTGGAAAGGTGACAAGGCATGGTATGGTCTTGCATATGTAGTGATTGGTATGGCTTGAATTGTTTATTGTTAATTGGATAAGTGTTTTTGGGTGCATTATTTTTGGTGGAGAGAAAGGGGGCGGCCACTCATGAGGTGGATGGGGGCTTGCTCATTTGGTATTACACTCTCTTGCTCACTCTCTCTAGTTCACTCTCATTTTTCGACACACCCAAAAAGAATTAACCATTTTAGTTCATGTCATTCTTGCTTTCATCACCTCCACATCTTCCATGGTTTTTCTATGAGCACAATATTTTGAGAGAAAAATATGGTGAGAGTATTCTACACCTCCTACTCTCCACTACTAGAGATCTTGGAGAGTCGGTTGGTCCGCTTGGCGAACCTGGAGCTTGTGCCGTTTCCCTCAGGTGGATCATCGGAGATGAAGGAAGACCGGCGACCAAAGACGATCCGCATCACTAGGAGCTTGGAATTGGTTGAAGACCCGAAAGACTTGGTTCATTAGGTATAACCGTTCTATCTCTTTGTGTTTGGTTCGCTAGTTATAGTGTTTATGGGTTCGATCTTGGGATTGGGTTCCGTCGGCGCCAGATTTTTATTCGGCGTTTTTGTTCCGCACCAGCCACTTTTGATGGCCGGGGCACCGGCATAACCCAGCAGTGGTATCAGAGCCACCCATAAACCATTACTAGCTAGGTTTCACGAAGTTAGAACATCGATCGATCAAAATTTCCAAATCATTTAACCTTTTTGCCAAGTTTCTGTCGATTTTAAAACTTGCTCGAAAAATCTTTCTGTATAGCTTAAAAATCCGTGCAGGCAATTGTACAGCACCACAAGAAATTTGGAAGCATGATTAATATTTTTGGTCGTGGAACCGCCGCAAAACATGACATTTGGCGGCGGTTCCACCTCGCTTTTGTGGCCGAATGCCTCCAAATTTTTTCTAGCACTCTTTGACAAAGAAAAATGATTTTTGTGATGTTTGGTTTTAGCCCAGATTTTCTTGAGTACTGGTTTGCACTTGGGGCTAGACGGAAATTTTAATCGATCGAAATTTTAACTGTGTAATTATCAGTACTTAGTTTAGCATCTGCGACCGTGAATGTCACTCGATCGGTAAATCCGTCTAATTGCTATATGTTCTTTTAGACGAGTTTGCGAACGTGACATTCACGTTGATGTTCTGTATTATGCTGTGTTGTGGCTGGTTTGTCGTAGTGGATAGTTGGTAGTGCAATGTTAGTAGTACAGTTCAGATTCATATATATAATTGTATTGCGGGGCGAGTGTCCGACATGTGGACTGCCGTCACTGCCAGCTTCTATATTTGTATTGCGGGGCGAGCGTCCGACATGTGGACTGCCATCACTGCCAGCTTGTATATTATTTGTTTGGGGAACGACCGGGTTGAGGTCGATTTCACCCTTGTATATTCTTTTCTTTTCTGTAATAGGATTACCCCGCGGTGGAGTGCACGAATAGCCGGGTTCTAGAGGGCAACGGGTCTGCATCTCATGGCATTGGGACGGAGGGGACCTTACTCTAGAATTGGCGGGCTATTTTCCGCACTCGTAGAGGGTATAGGTATGACCCACGGAGGGGTGCTCAAGTTACCGGATTCCGTGAAGTGCTGGATGGCCCATTCACATTGTTGAAGGGGGTTGCCTCACTTCTGGGATTGACGGGTAACTTGCCGCGCTCGTAGGGGTCTAGGACTTTCATTGCACAGGCTATCCACACGACCAGGGGAAGGTCGGGTTTTTATTTATGGCTCAATGGAAACCCGGGGATCCCAGATTATTTGTATTGTTCTATGATGCTTGTTACTTTTCTGTGATGTTGCATTTATCATAACTGGAGCGATTATTATATATTTATATATACTAGTAGATGTTGTATATTTTTTGCACCCGCACTCGTCCAGTCCCCGCTCTGTCGTTAGTTAAGTAACCTAACGGGTGATGACGGGACCTAGTGGCGAATGTGGATAGCATATATGTACATTATATTTTCGTTCTTTTCTGGTGTGATTAATTGCTGGGACTGCATTGATTCTTATCAATGCAAGGATAAAAAAACCAATATTTGATGTTGTTGGAACCAATTTTAAAAACTGACATTACAGACGTACGCTTTTGCTTTGCACAGTGGTATTCGGTTATGAATATCCAGCACCTCATTCGACGAGGCAAGAGCCGGGATTCCTTCATCAGGAGTGACCCCTTGAGTTAAAGTTTGCGTCAACATAATAACTTTACTATAGTCAATTATTTTTTCTTTGCATCGTGGTATTCAGTTTGGAATATCCTGCACCTCATTCGACGAGGAAAGAGCCGAGATCCCTTCATCGGGAGGGACCTCTTTAGCAATGGTTTTCGCAGCTATATTTTTATAAAAGTTATCCGGTTCCTTCGACGATATCAAGTTCATTACGTTAAAGGTTTTTCGCCAAAAACCATTCGTAGTCGTCCGTCATTTCAGTTGGGTAGCACTTAGTATTCATGCTATGTTTGTTGGCCCATGTCAAGGCATAGTGTACGGTGGCTATTTGTTACTTTTTTGTTGCATAGATAGATGCGTTGGTTTGGAACAGTCGTACTACCTTGTTGGCCTACATCAAGGATATGTACGAGTGGATTCAAATTAACCTGGATAATGACGGGTAGAACTTGACATGTGACTTATGATTTGTTGGCCTACGTCAAGGTCATAAGAGCATGGGATAAAAATCACATCGGGAGTTTCAAGCATACAGGAAACTTACCAGGCATGCGCATACCTTCTGGAGTGTGATAACTTGAGTGGCTTCCATCAAGTTATCATGCGATGATAGTTGGATCCCGATTCCCACTGATGAGTAGGATTACTCCTCGGGTAATTCCGACTAATTCTCCTTTTGGGTTTGGAGGAGAATTCGAGAAAACAGTGGAAGTCATCCAGATTAGATAAAGTGATTATCCATTCTAATCTAGGTTAGAGTGCACACTGAATGTTTCTTCTCTCTCTCTCTCTCTCTTTGGCAGCGACCATGGCCCGACCCTAGACAATAACTCAATGACCAAGTTAACCGAACTTTCTTAAAAACACTGGCTTTTGGATTGCCCGAGTTGCATACATCATTGCCGCTCCTTCTTCTACCCTTTGTGTTTCTCCAGAACACCCTGTATTATTACGAACATCCACTTCCATTGGATAAAACCATCGTATGGCTATATACGAACTCGATGGAACTTTCTCGAGGATGGTTTCTGGTTTTGGAGAAAATGAATAGGACTATTCAGTTGTCTTTTCTTTTTACCTTCTCTCAGGTTGTGAGGGCTCTTAGGATTAGGAGACAGTACACCTATTACGCTTATTGGATAATTTTCTTCCAAACCATAGGCTGGTGCCAAACGGTGGGGAATGATGAAAACCAATTAGCCTAAGTATGGTGTACAGAAGGTAATGAGTAAAGAAAAATAAAAGGATTAGAAAGAGGTCAAAGTAAATTGTGACTGCTATTCACGACCAAACCAAGTATTTCATTGCCACTCCTACTTCACCTTTGTGTTTCTCCAGAACACCCCGTATCACTACGAAGATCCAATCCTATTGGATAAATCCATCGTATAGTTACATACGAACTCGAAGGAAATTTTTCAAAGATGGATTTTGGTTCAGGAGAAATAGGAATAAGATTTATTCAGTTGTCTTTTATCATCACCTTCTCTCCGGTTGTGAGTACTCCTAGGATTAGGAGAGTACACCTATTACGCTTATTGGATAGTCTTCTTCCAAACCATATGCTGGTGCCGGACGGTAGGGAAGGAAGAAAACCATTTAAGCCTAACGAAGGTGTACAGAAGGTAACGACTAAAGACAAATAAAGGGATTTGGAGAGATAGAAGAGAAATATACGGTTACAGTCATGAATCTGGATAATGGAAGAGGCATTACTAGGACTACCCGGATACCCCTTCGAAACATTTTCATGTTTCAGTTTCACTGTGCGTTGTTAATTGTAAACTGATTTCCCAATTAGACCCTTGCTCCAGGGTATGTATTTACCAGGTATGATTCTCACATCTGTATAGTTTTACAGATGCTGAGTGGGAGTAAGTTATTGGGAATTAGGTAACCATCCTCATTATATCAGAATTCGTTGTAATTGGTGATATTTGAAGAAATCTCCTGGGTACAGTTTTCAACCTACGACGCACAGGGTTTGAGTTATTCAACTCAAGAGACTTATACAAAGTACTGTATGTTTTCTAGTGTCCATTAGGACAAAGGGGAAGGTCCTCGTACTATATTCTGTTTACTTGTGACTTCTCTAGTTTTAGACAAGTATTTCGTAGAAATACAAGGTCTAAGTTTTGAGAAGTTATAGGTGTAAGAATAAAGTAGAGAACCACGTGTTGCAAGTATCAGGATTCTTCAAGGTGATTGAAGAAGTAGATACTTGTGTTTGGTATTCAGTTGATAGTAATGATTTTGAGAACTTGATTCTCTTTCAGGTTACTCATATATGGATGCACTCCTAGTTGAGTAATACTGATTAGCCTCATTCTATTTGGCAGATATGCACTGGAGACAGCTGCATGATTTTGAATCTGGTTCCAATAAAATTAGTGCCTTTGTTTCTGTATGGTATATAGAATCAATTTGTATCTTAACGATGTTAAGATATAGGGAGTTGTCCGGCTGATGCTTAAAACTAAAATCTGGACAAACTCAAGGCACATTTCAGTAATGGCCGTTTGTGGGTTATCCCGGGCTTTCACGAGGGTTAACTTTCTACCATCAAGAAGATCTATAGTGATATTGTTCTTGACTCGCCACCAGTTTTAATAAAATGGATTTTTTGGGGGGGAACAGTAGTGGGAGTATGGTAGAACTGGAAGTGATTCCAGAACCGCAAACGATTACTGATAATTTAATAGAACCTAAGGATTTAATTGATTTGACATTCCATTAGCCAATCCGCAGATATGGTGGGTAACCTCAGGCACCCGAGAGGTACTTCGGTCTTCTCAGAGACGGTGACAGGGAGGTTCTTGTTTACCTAGACTTGCCATTGCTGCTGTTCTAGATTGTGAGACCCGGCAGGAGGATGAATATAGCGTCATTCTAAACTAGCTTTAGAAGTGAACGAATATATGACTCTGCTGTTAGTTATATGTATGCCCTAGAGGCCATTACTGTACATTGGATGTATATTGAAGTGGATGCTGGGACATATATAGGTAGGACTTTCTTGCTCGACATGATAGTATGCTATCTGGTTGCTCTTTTTCTTAACATGTATACTTTCTGTCTCTCTGTTACATGTTGATAAAGCCCTTAGGATGTGTACTCGACTTCCAGGACCATGATGCAAATCATACTAGTGGGGTCTGGGTAGTCAATGAGTACATCCTTCAATGTTCCTAGTCGTGGTAATATCGAGACGGGGCATCGATATTCTAGAGTAGACTAGCGTATATCTTCTCGAGCCATGTGATGGGCGATGGATGATCCCATATCCATTGGTGTTTGACATCGGAGATGGTATGCGGGTGCTCAGTGGAGACTGGGTACACTGAACGGACTCGCCGAGAACTCCCAGATGGTATTATACCTCACGTCAGATGGCAGTTCTCTGGTGACACTGGTACAGCTTAGTCTGTTGACCCGAGATCATCATAGATTATTTTGTGTCTCCCACTGTGCTTTGATTTCCACCCTACCACGGCTCTGCTGAGTCGTGCAAACAGGTGGTTTTTGGGTACAGTCCCGATTCACATGGAGGCAATGAGCGATAGGAGGGGATTCGTCTCTCCCGGTATTGGGGGTTGATGTTGCGCTGTGCATGACTGGCCATAACAGGAAATCCCTGGCTAGGGTTGCAGTGATATACTGGTAAGAGTTATCAGTAGTTTCACGAATATTATGGACCTTACATCGGCATGACTTATCAAGCTACTGGGGTCTGACGTTTACCACCCCTAGGCGAGATATGCGACATATCAGACGAACAGACCGGACTATACGGTAAGTGTTACTGGTTGGATTCACAGGACTGTGAGCGGGCTTGCTCGTCAATCTTCTGATCGCTCAATACCCGGGTGGCCGTTACGTTTGGCAGACCGCTTGCGGCTTGTGGGTATTTGATATGATCATCACCTGCTGCCGGCGTATTGACGAGTCTTTAGAGTCCTACACAGAGGTTTCCTGGCTCAAGCGAAACGAAATAGGAGCGCATATGAGATATGTGCGGGACCGAGAATAATACGTGTATGTGATACCGTATTCTATTCTCGCGATGAATGTATCGAATGGTTCTATGTGATATAACCTAGTTATCGAATCAAGGATTGATTCGATAAGCCGATACATTGGATACTAGTCGGTTATATGCGACATGACCGGATCATTGAATCAAGGGTTGATTTAATGATTTAATGTTTAATTATATATATTTGATATATTACTTTGCATTAACTAGTATTGGTTCACTTTAAATGGATTTTCTCACTTGAAATGCACATTGTATATGTGATATATTTTTGTGCACAAGATTGTATCATGTTTGATGATACATGCTCACTTGGGTTTGTGTAAAGAATTAAACCATGGTTATATGAATGATTAGGGTTTTGTTTATTTACTTACTTATTTATTTTATTTATTTATTTTGGAAAAGATAAATGATATGGTGGCTTTCTTTGTTTGCTTGTTGAAGCTTCATGAAGCTTTGAACAAGTCCACCATATTTGTCTCATGCATAACCCTAACCATTCCCACTAACCATAGTCTATTCTCTACACCTAATCATGGTTGCCATATGATAAGTATTCATATTATTTTCTTTTTGAAAAAGACTTATCATATTATCTTCTTCTTCTCCTTCTTCAACATGAAGAAAGCTTGCCTCCATCAAAGGCAACTAGTGAAAAAGAGTGAGAAATCCAATTCTAAAGTGAACCCACTTCCTATTTCTTCATCCTTTACCTCTTGCCAAGTAGTATAGGGTGTTTTCTTCACAAGTTTCATGACTTGGTGAAGTGGGAGCTTGATCTTGTGATGCCTCGACGTAGATCATCTTCGGCATCGAAGCAGACGACCTAGCCCGCCCATTTCTCCGAAGAAGCCGATGCTAGAGTCCGGGATCCGATATGGACAGCGAGGGGACTTCATCACGGAGCCATGGAGGTGGAGGACCGGATCTACAAAGGTTGTAGCTCCTTCCCTTTAGCTATAAATTCGTTTATTTGCATTGCATCACTTATACATCTAGTTAACGATCCGTATTAGGGTTTCTCGGCACTTGTAAAACTTTAATTGGCCATGTTTGATCACTTGTGAGACCTCATTAGTGTGCCTAGGAACCCTACAGTGGTATTAGAGCTACTAGGCATTAGATGTCGACCTATGGGGGGTTCTCACTGTGTGACAGTGTGGCGAAGCATAGGCTCTTACCCCCAGGGTGTCCCGAGACCGGAAGGTGTTCCGGCGGGTTGTAGTCCTCGCGAGGGGGCATGCGTAAAAAGTAGTTGTTGAGGGACCTGTTGGTGCCACGGCGACCCCATTGGATGGGGTGGCTGCCTGCCCTGCAGTGGTATCAGAGCCAAGCTAGAGCCTTAGGCGATGCGTAGACGGAGTTAGAAGTCCGATCGAACCGAAACCCTAACACAAATTTGCTCTCTGGACTTTTTTCAAAATCTGGGTTTTTCCCATATTAAAAATGCTTAAAAAATTCAGCAGGAAATTCTAAGAATTACGGTGCAAAAATTACCTAATGATGTCTCTAAAGAGCGGCGGAACCACGGCATTAGCATGCTAATGCGGCGGTTCCGTGCCCATTTAGTCTCTTCAGTCAACCATTTTTGCACAGTAACTTCTTCATTTAAATGCTGAGTTTTATGGGAATTTTTAATATTAACTCAAGAGTTGAGTTTTCTGGGTTGTATTGGGAGTTCGTATATTCGATCGGATTATCAAACTTTGTCTATGTGTTTTTCCGGGTAATTTTAAAAAATGTTAAAAAGTTCGACCGGATATAAATACCCATTTTTTCCCCTGCCGGGAAATTTCCAATTGTTGGACTTTTCCGTAGTTTAATGACGTTCTAAGTAGTGCAAGTAACGCGATGGTCCCTCTAGAAGACAACAAACCTTAACTCGATTATGTGACCGTCTTGAACTGCCCTTTGAACCTTCGGGTTTAGGGCAGTACGGCGTGCCACATGTGAGGCGTTGGCTTGACCCTTCTACGGCTAGACCGTTGGTACTGAGGCATGAACTGGATGTTTTTAAACTTGTTTCATGTGTTGATCTGTTTCGGGAAAACTTGGGTGTTTGATTGTTCGATCGGAAAGTTTAACATTTTCTATTTATCTGGAATGGGATACAATACTTGGAATCCACAAGCAGTTATGAGATAATTGATATGAATGTTATAAACATAGCACTTTAGTCTCATTTGATCGGTTGCCACGGAATTTTGATGTGATCAAAAGTCCGTCGCAATCACGCAGCGTACGCGGATACTCGCTGATAAACTTAATAGACAGCTACACCCCATAGCCCCGACCAAGTGACTGTAGGAGAACCCCGTCGCCGAAAGCATCCGTTCGGATGCTCGCGGCAGCGGTGTTCCGCCTTGGTGCACTTCGTCGACGGCATCGGGGGTGCGGCCGCCTAATAAAGTTTGCGACGAGCATTCGATCAGGATGTCGGGAATCATGTTGAATTGCCCGACTTGATATTGAAAAGTGTTTTCAATTTTGAGACTAAAATGCGGGGTTTATAATTGTTAGGCATGCGATGTCTAAGAAATTCATTTGATTAGGCATGCAATGTCTATGAAGGTTGCGGATTCCAACTGTTGTAGTTTTACACTTTCTTTTCTGTGACCGTAAGTGTAATATGTGATATCGCCGGTTTCGTTGCTATTTGTCAACGACAATTGGGATGCGCATATTTACTTACGTTGATGACATGTGATGTTATGTGTTGCTGGATATGTTATATTGGATCGTCGTGTTTGAATAGCCGGGGGTTTTTATGTGAGATGAGTGTTTTTTCATTTTCATTCATGTAAAAACATGTATGTAATATTCTTTTATTGGGGCACTTCCAGGTTGTGGACGATGTCACCGTTGATGTATATTATTTACTTTTCCGTATTAGGATAGACCCAAGGAGGGGAGCATAAGTAACCGGGTTCTAGGGTCCAGTGGGAGACCATCTCGAGGAGTCGAGTCCGGGTCTCCTAACCCTAGAATTGGTAGGGTTGCTTGCTGCTCTCGTAGGGGTCTAGGGATGTGGAATCAGCTATTCACCATGACCATGGAATCCGTGTTTTATACTGGCTCGTATTAAAAACACGGACGTCCTAGTATATCCAATATTTCATATGATACTTTCTGCTGTGTTATCTGTGATGTGATCATGTGATATGTTCAGATAGATATTATATATAGTATATATGATATATTATATAGACGTTGCTTATGTTTTACACCCGCGCTAGCCCTGCCTCGCTCTGGCGTTAGTTACCTAACCTAACGGTGCAGACGGGACATCGAGGCGAATGCGAATGGCATAAGCGTACGTTATATTTATCTGTGATGTTTAGGTGGACTTAAATGATGGGATATTCATTAATGAGATTAATGAAAGAAAATAAACCTAAAAGATGTTGTGGAATCGAATTTCAAAATAAAA
Source organism: Agapanthus africanus (assembly GCA_030015575.1). Lineage (NCBI taxonomy): Eukaryota > Viridiplantae > Streptophyta > Magnoliopsida > Asparagales > Amaryllidaceae > Agapanthus > Agapanthus africanus. The sequence goes on from JASDDO010000008.1 coordinate 217,539,130, forward strand.
CAGGTAGCTACAGTTCATGCTTTGCATCGCGGTGTTCATTATAGAACATCCTGCACCTTATTCGATGAGGAAAGGACCGAGATCCCTTCATCGGGAGTGACTCCTTTGGCAATAACTGGCAGATGATACACACTCGGTTTGTCTTTTGATTGCTTCTATAGTTTTTGCTTTGCACAGTGATATATATGATATATCCCGCACCTCTTTCGATGAGGAAAGGGCCGACGATCCCTTCACCTGGAGTGACCCCTTTAGCAAGACTAGAAAAGCCTCAAAAACATTTTATTTAAAAACCATTTGATTCCGCAACGAGATCAAGTTCAAAGCGTTAAAGGTTTTCTTAAAAACCATTCGCAACCCTCCGTCATTTTAGGAAGTAGAGTACTTAGTATTCGTGTTACGTTTGTCGACCATAGCCGAGGCGTAGTGTGCGGTAGCTAAGTGATGTCTTCCTACACCCCATATGATGCGATTAGTTAGGACAGTCATATGGTTTTGTTGACCTTAGCCAAGGGTCATGTGGGTAGGTCTAATTAATCACGAAATGACGGGTAGAACTTGACTAGTGCTTATGATTTGTTGACCTTAGCCAAGGTCATAGGTGCTAGGGGTAAAAACCTTTATCAGGAGTTTCAAGTGTTGAAATTTGCTATGAGATTGCATACCTTCTATGTGATAGTTGGATCCCGATACCCACTGCGAGTAATTGTTACTCCTGGGAGAGTTTTGCACTTTGCAATTAGCCGATCAAGTAGGTGTCTAGAAAGGTGTCAACGGGGTTACGCCTCTAGGAAAACGAGGTTTACTGTAATTAGGTCCGTGCGAAAGCACAGAGAACCTCCCTCAAAGTACCGACACTGGCCTGGCTGAAAGATTGGCGAACTTGTAGAGTGTAATTAATCCCGGCTAGTCTTTCCTTTTAGGGTTTGAAGGAAGATTTGATAAAAACAGTGGGAGCCATCCTGATTAGATAAAATAAATAACCAATCTGATCTTGCAAGAGCGCACGCAGAGTGTTTTCTTCTCTCTCTCTCCAGGTAGCGACCATATCACGCCTTAATCAAGATAATAATATGGATGTATTGACCGAACCAACTTGTTATACTGAGCTGGGGTAAGTTGGTCCCGCTCCAACTTATAAATGTTATAAGACAGATCAGGAAATAGGGGAATACCAGAATTCCTATGCCGCCCAAACGAAGAAAGTGCATATGATGCATCTTCTTCGGGTGTGTTCATTACAAAGAACTGTTTCTCAGTATTCTCTGCATCCTGGGTATTTGGTACCGGATCAGGATCCCAGATATGTAATCTGTTACATAAGGCTACAAAAAGGTAGAAAAACTGAGAACAGGTGATAAGTTCATGAGACAGAAAATGGGGCAAGTGTTGCAGCCAAGTCTGTTGGTCACTGTCACCCTGTATTACCAATACATTGATTCTAAACAAATGCTATTAGATACCGAACCTGATATACAAAATCATATCAGTCTCTTTATTAGTAAAGAAATGATAAAATTTTGTATTGATGGATAATGTTTTGAACATTTCCTATATCAAAAGTTGATCGGTTCAGGCACGTTATCTAAAAGCATTGACATTCTAAATCAAAATATAGTTCCTAGTATATAGAACACACACAAGAGGAAGAGTTCAGAAATGAACGAATCCTTCTTGAGGCATTGTAGACTAGGTCACATCAATACGACCCGACTGGCTGAAGTTACATTTTAGATGCATATTTAAATTAGTTTGAATTTACATCTTGTGAAACTTGCCAGACATGTCACAAAGATTAGACGACCATAGCCCTGTTTATTGGAAAAAGAGAAAGAATTAATGAACTCTTGGGACTGATACATGATGATGTATATAAGGTCTCCTGTCTACACATGCCAGGACTGGTTCTTTATACTTCATTATATTCTCTGATAATCTCTTAAGATTCAGTCACATGTTCCTGTTGAAACATAAGTCTGAAGCTTTTGAGGTATTCACAGAATATAAGTTAGAAGTAGAGAACCAAAATACGGGTATAAGTATTATGTCCTATGATAAGATCAAGGTGGAGAATACTTGTGCATGGCATTCCTGGAATATTCTAAAAGAAAATGAGATTCTCTCTCAGTATTACTCCTCTGAATACACCATAGCACAACGGTGTATCAGGGCAGAGCAATCGCACCATATGAGATATAGTGTGCTCTATGATGAGTTCTACTGAGTTACCAGTTTCCTTTTAGGGTTATGCACTTGAGAAGTTGCATACCTATTGAATAGGGTTCGAATCAAATCAGTGCCTACCACTCCATATAAGATATGGTGTGGGAAGAGCCGATCTCTTAAGTAAGTTAAGATTTGGGATTGTCCGGCCTATGTCGAAAGCAAAATCCGAAAAAGATCGAGGTAAAGTCAGTTCTGTAGAACTGGAAAGGTTCCAGCTATACAAAACCGAAGCTGATGATTTGACAGAACCAAAGGATTCAATAGTCCCCGATGAACCTCAGCCTCTCCGCCGATCTAGTTGGGTTCCTCATCCGCCTGAGAGATACCTCGGTTTCTCGATGACAGTGGGAGCGAGTAATGCATCATGAGATGGTGACCCAACTAGTTTCGAGCAGGTCATCGCGAGTAGGGACTCTGTAAGGATAGCTGGATGCTTAGCGATCTGAGATAGAATCCATATACACCAACAAAGTATGGACTTTGCTTGCTATATCTGAAGGGTTAAATCCCCATCAGGAGCAAGTATATCTTGAGAAGATTACTTGGTGTAGATGGAAAAGTTGAGACTTTCAAATCATGACTTGTTAAAGGTTTTCGTCATCAACCAAGCATGGATAATGATGAAACCTTTTTCCAGGGACTATGCTTAAGTCCATCCAGATCCTACTTACCATTGCTGCATACCATGACTACGATATCTGGTGGTTGGGTGCCATGAATACTTTTCTAAATAATGATTTAGAAGGGAACGTCTATAAGAACACAGCCAGAGGGCTTCGTAAACAGTGGGAGCAGCGGAAACGTGTGCAAGTTGCTGTACAGAATAAAGCAGGCATCGCGGAGTTGGAACATCTGTTTTGATGTGGTATTCAAAGAGTTTGACTTCATCAAAATGGTAGATGAACCTTGTATGTACAAAAGGATAGTCTGGAGTATGGTGATGATCCTCATAGAGTACGTACATGACATACTCTTGATAGGGAAGGAGTTTCCTATACTGCGCTCGGTCAATCTCCCCTTATCACAAGGATTCTCCAATAGGATCAAAGTGATACCTCTTAAATCCTGAGTTTTCATCTATTAGATAGATGTAATTGGATGCTAGGATTATCACTAGATGTAGTGAGATGGTATCAATCGATCTTGGGGAGAATCACTGGAAGTGTTCCAGGGTGATAAAGACGACTGAATGTCAGTCACAGGCATTGTCTTTACCCTCAGTAGAGGGATGGTATGTTGGAAGAGTTCCAAGCTAGATACCGTGGCAAACTAGACGATAAAGGCTGGTAACATCGCTATTAAATATACTACCGAAGAGGCAGTTTGGGTGTATATTGGTTCATAAGATGAACTAGGTTCCTACCATTGTGCGACAATAGAAGTGTGGGTTTGGCCCGTGAACCCTGGTCCCATCAGTGACCCAGACATATTCTGAGGCAGCATCGCCTGATCATGGAGATAGTTGATCTACAGGGTGATCGAGGTTAAGAGAGTAGACTCAGAGGACAACACGGCGGATCCACTCACGAAGGCCTTTTCCCAAAGAGAGACTTTTAAGGGATGGTTGAGTATTAGATACTACAACTACTGCTACAGATGGCCCTAGTGCAAGTGGGAGATTGTCAGTTATATGTATGCCCTAGAGGCCATTACTGTACATTGGATGTATATTGAAGTGGATGCTGGGACATATATAGGTAGGACTTTCTTGCTCGACATGATAGTATGCTATCTGGTTGCTCTTTTTCTTAACATGTATACTTTCTGTCTCTCTGTTACATGTTGATAAAGCCCTTAGGATGTGTACTCGACTTCCAGGACTATGATGCAGATCATACTAGTGGGGTCTGGGTAGTCAATGAGTACATCCTTCAATGTTCCTAGTCGTGGGAATATCGAGACGGGGCATCGATATTCCAGAGTAGACTAGCGTATATCTTCTCGAGCCATGTGATGGGCGATGGATGATCCCATATCCATTGGTGTTTGACATCGGAGATGGTATGCGGGTGCTCAGTGGAGACTGGGTACACTGAACGGACTCGCCGAGAACTCCCAGATGGTATTATACCTCACGTCAGATGGCAGTTCTCTGGTGACACTGGTACAGCTTAGTCTGTTGACTCGAGATCGTCATAGAGTCTTGTGTGTCTCCCACTGTGCTTTGATTCCACCCTACCACGGCTCTACTGAGGCGTGCAAACAGGTGGTTTTTGGGTACAGTCCCGATTCACATGGAGGCAATGAGCGATAGGAGGGGATTCGTCTCACCCGGTATTGGGGGTTGATGTTGCGCTGTGCACGACTGGCCATAACAGGAAATCCTTGGCCAGGGTTGCAGTGATATACTGGTAAGAGTTATCAGTAGTTTCATGAATGTTATGGACCTTACGTCGGCATGACTTATCAAGCTACTGGGGTCTGACGTTTACCACCCCTAGGCGAGATATGCGACATATCAGACGAACAGACCGGACTGTACGGTAAGTATTACTGGTTGGATTCACAGGAGTGTGAGCGGGCTTGCTCGTCGATCTTCTGATCGCTCAATACCCGGGTGGCCGTTACGTTTGGCAGACCGCTTGCGGCTTGTGGATGTTTGATATGATTATCACCTACTGCCGGCGTATTGACGAGTCTTTAGAGTCCTACACAGAGGTTTCCTGGCTCAAGCGAAACGAAAATAGGAGCGCATATGAGATATGTGCGGGACCGAGAATAATACGTGTATGTGATACCGTATTCTATTCTCGCGATGAATGTATCGAATGGTTGTATGTGATATAACCTAGTTATCAAATCAAGGATTGATTCGATAAGCCGATACATTGGATACTAGTCGGTTATATGCGACATGACCGGATCATTGAATCAAGGGTTGATTTAATGATTTAATGTATAATTATATATATTTGATATATTACTTTGCATTAACTAGTATTGGTTCACTTTAAATGGATTTTCTCACTTGAAATGCACATTGTATATGTGATATATTTTTGTGCACAAGATTGTATCATGTTTGATAATACATGCTCACTTGGGTTTGTGTAAAGAATTAAACCATGGTTATATGAATGATTAGGGTTTTGTTTATTTACTTACTTATTTATTTTATTTATTTATTTTGGAAAAGATAAATGATATGGTGGCTTTCTTTGTTTGCTTGTTGAAGCTTCATGAAGCTTTGAACAAGTCCACCATATTTGTGTCATACTTAACCCTAACCATTCCCACTAACCATAGTCTATTCTCTACACCTAATCATGGTTGCCATATGATAAGTATTCATATTATTTTCTTTTTGAAAAAGACTTATCATATTATCTTCTTCTTCTTCTCCTTCTTCAACATGAAGAAAGCTTGCCTCCATCAATGGCAACTAGTGAAAAAGAGTGAGAAATCCAATTCTAAAATGAACCCACTTCCTATTTCTTCATCCTCTACATAGGGTGTTTTCTTCACAAGTTTCATGACTTGGTAAAGTGGGAGCTTGATCTTGTGATGCCTCGACGTAGATCATCTTCGGCATCGAAGCCGACGACCTGGCCCGCCCATTTCTCCGATGAAGCTGATGCTATAGTCCGTGATCCGATATGGACAGCGAGGGGACTTCATCATGGAGCCATGGAGGTGGAGGACCGGATCTACAAAGGTTGTAGCCCCTTCCCTTTAGCTATAAATTCGTTTATTTGCATTGCATCGCCTATACATCTAGTTAACGATCCGTATTAGGGTTTCTCGGCACTTGTAAAACTTTAATTGGCCATGTTTGATCACTTGTGAGACCTCATTAGTGTGCCTAGGAACCCTACATCTGCCAGAGGGTTGTTGTGGTCAGTGGGAGCAGCGGAAGCATAGTGGACTAAAGAAAATATAGCGGAGATAGATCATCTATCTTTGATGTGACAGTCATGGGTTTGACTTCATCAGAATAGAGGATGAATCTGTTAAGTAGGTAGTAGGGTGTGATGTCCTGGTATTTGTATGACATACACAGAGTAGGAAGTAAAATTCCTATACTATGATCGGTTATACTGTGGTTGTCACACAGTGATTTCTCCAAAATGGATTTGGATATTATATCTGGCATTCTGGTTACTAGATCTATGGTTTTATATCTAGATTTGGGTAGTTTCCCAATCTGGGTACTTAAACAGCATTCTAAAGATATTTTAGAATGGACGACTCCTGGCATGGTGATAAACCTACAAGTGATGGAGTCACCCTCTCTAAAGGTGTCTTACAGACTAAAGGGGAGAGGGATGTGCATGATTGGCATATCACTTGTTTAGGCAATTGAGTCAATCATGACATGTCAAGTACTACACCAAATGTTATTTTTGCACTAGATGGAATAAATTGAGATATTAATCCAATCCTGGAGAAACGTTAGGAAGCTGTTTATGAGCATAAAGTGAATGTTCTAAGGATTTGATAACGGCAGCCTCCTTCGGGAGATGGTTATCATTCCAGGCTTCCAATGTGACATGGATGATAGAGTAACTATCAGAGTCATAGTCTTTCCCTCTTACGAGGGGCAGTAGTTTGGACAGGTGATCCAAGCGGATACTGAGGGAGGCATGGCATATGATACTGATTAAATTCAGTTGATGATACAGTCTAAGAAGTTTGGATTTGGAGTTCATTTATGAACTAGGTACCATCAGATATCCAGACATATTCTAAGACAGGTATTGCTCATTTTGGGAGATATTTTTCTCCGCGAAGTTGAGATATAGAGAGATACAGAAAGAAACACTGGAGTGGATCCACTCACTGAGGCTATTTCTCGAACGCATTAGTTTCACAAACAAGCTTTGTGAGAGTGATTAGTAAAAAAGTTGGGTGTTCGGTACCACACGGGCTGTGAGTATGCGACATCGCAATAATTGGCCTTAAGTGCAAGTGGGAGATTGTTGGCTATAGTGCCCTCAAGGCAATTATCATAGTCATGGACATGTGATTATGATGATTGAGTGAGGACCTATACCGATAGAACAGTCTTACTCAAGATGATAATATGCTATCTGGTTTGTCTTTATCATCATACGTTGATAGAGCCCATAGGATTCTTGCTTGACTACTAGCATTATGATGGCGATCATATACGTGGGAGCTGGGGGTCTATAAGCACATCCTTAAATGTCCCTGGTCGTGGGAGTATCAAAACTGGGCATCGATACTTCAGTGTAGACTGGTGTATACTTATCTAGACCCTGACGAGGGGCGGTGGCCGGTCTCACAAGTCATTGGTGTCAGTTGTTCACCTAAGATAGTATACAGGTGTTCATTGGGTTATGAGTACAGTGGACGGACTCGCCGGGAACATGCTAGTTGGTATTATACCTATAGTCAGATAGCAGTTCCATGGTGACATGTGTACAGCTTAGTCTGTCGACCTGAGATCGTCATTTGTCTCGTGTGAGTTCCAACTGTGCTTTGATTACTACCCTACCACGGCTCAAAGGAGTTGTGCAAACAGGTTTTAGTTGGGTACAGTCCCGAGCCACATAGAGGCAGTGAGCGGATCGTCAGGGATTCCTCTCTCCCTATATTGGGGGTTGATGTCGCGCAGTACACGGGTGGCCATCACTAGAAATCCTCGGCCGGGGTATGTGAGAATTACCGATCTAGGATCGATAGTTTCTCGGGTAGTAATGGGTTTCATACCGACACGAATTATCATGTTATTAGGGATCTGACTTTATCCACCCCCTAGACTCGATATGCGATACTCTTAGACTAAGAGACCGGCTTGTGCGGATATTGTCACTGACAAGCTCAGTAGGGGTTCGGAAGAGTTTGCTCGTCGACCTTCCTTTCGCTCAATACCTGGGTAGCCATTACGTACAGCTAGTGCCGCTGACGTGCTTGTGGTTAAACCCACTGCAAGCGTATTGATGAGTCTTTAGAGTCCCACACAGAGGGTTTTCACGGTTCAGGCGATATGGTGTAGTTAACGTATGTTGATACATACAGGTGTCCGATTAAATATGTGCACAGACTATACAGACTTTAATCGGATGGTTGATAATACTAGCGGCTTAGGATTAAGCCAGATTGTTAAATCAAGTTTTGATTTAATAATTTACATACATATTTATATGCATGTATTCTAGTATTATTACTCACTAATTATTTTCTCTCTTTGGCTATTCGTATTTTCGTACGAATATGCGTATGTGTATTTCGATACATGTACAGGGAAGAATTCTGTATTTATACGGAATGGCTTCTAGAAGATTTGCTACCTCATTATTGATTTTCCTTTTAAGAAAAATCATATGTTTTATAATGAGGTGGAAAGGTGACAAGGCATGGTATGGTCTTGCATATGTAGTGATTGGTATGGCTTGAATTGTTTATTGTTAATTAGATAAGTTTTTTTGGGTGCATTATTTTTGGTGGAGAGAGAGAAGGGGCCGACCACTCATGAGGTGGATGGGGGCTTGCTCATTTGGTATTACACTCTCTTGCTCACTCTCTCTAGTTCACTCTTATTTTTCGACACACCCAAAAAGACTTAACCATTTTAGCTCATGCCATTCTTGCTTTCATCACCTCCACATCTTCCATGGTTGTTCTATGAGAACAATATTTTGAGAGAAAATTATGGTGAGAGTATTCTACACCCCCTACTCTCCACTACTAGCGATCTTGGAGAGTCGGTTGGTCCGCTTGGCGAACCAGGAGCTTGTGCCGTTTCCCTCGGGTGGATCATCAGAGATGAAGGAAGACCGGCGACCAAAGTCGATCTGCATCACTAATGTAAGTATATGGTAGCGCCCCGGCCGTATGTCCGAAGCCAAAATGCAGAAACGAAAACTTTTTCAAAACTTTAAACCGGCGCTATCGCAGACTTTAAATCCGGATCGAACAATTAACCTACAACTAGCTAACAAGAGAAGGGTTGGAAAAGCTATGCCGATCGATCCGTGTCCTTTGGTCTTGGCCACCATCCCAAGCTCCTCGCAGCATCTCCGATCTCGATCTCCTCGTCGGAATGGGCACCACATCTTCGAGTCTTTTTACGGGCTCCCGCTTCGTCCGAAGCAACTCGGGCACGAAGTTGTTTAGGAGAGCCATTACACGAGATCGCGCTGTGTCTAAGAGATCGCGCTGTGTCTAGGAGAGCCATTACACGAAGTCCTTGGCCAAGGCAGGAGATTTACACTCCGACATGACTTGTACACGCTGTGTCTAGTATATCAGGGTGTTCTGGGATACATTCCGACACGACATGTACCGCTTTTGGGGGTCTGACTTTTACCAACCCCTAGGCCCGCCATGTGATGCTCATAGACGAACGGACCGGACTGTACGGATATTGTCACTGACAGGCTCAGTAGGGTGTCAGGATGAGTTCGCTCATCGACCTCCCTTTTGGTCAATACCTGGTAGCCCGTTACGTACAGCTAGTACCTCTGACGTGCTAGTGGTTAAATCCACAGTCAAACTATTGACGAGTCTTTAGAGTCCCCCACAGACAGTTTCTCAAGTTTCGGGTGAAACGTTGTAGAGGCCGTATGATATATGGCAGGGTTCGATCATATACGTGCAGTAGTGCACGGATCATGATCGGGCGTATCATACTAGTGGGCTTTGGTTTAAGCCGGATGCTAGTATTAGATTTGTTGGATTACTTTAGTCTCATCGCATTCGCATTCAGTCGAAATACGGATGCAGGTATGTATATACAGGTGAGGGGTATCCTTGTGATCCGTCACGAGTTTACTTTAGATGTTGCCGTATCTTTTTATTGTTGTAAGCATTTGGATCAATGTTTACAAATGGAAATTGTGAGCTTAAATCATCATTTTGTGCATTTAATGTGACATGGACTTCATTAGTGACTCATGGTCTCTTTTTTTATGCTAATGTCACATTATGTGATTGATTTGTGGTTTGAAATGAGAGGAAGAGAGAGAAGGGCAGCCATTGAATTGAGTTAGGTCTTGTATTTTTGATACTCACTCTCATTTTTCATTGCATAACAAAAGAAAAGAAAATGGCTCATCTTCTTCTTCTTCCTCTTGCTTCTTGAGCTCACCATTCTCCATTAATGGCATCATCTCTAACCTCCATCCATACACTCTCATGTGATGAGAATCAATGGATGCTTGAGACAAAGTTATCACACATATTCTCTACATCGCCTTGGACACGTCGGCTAGCGAACTTCGTGCCCGAGTTGCTTCGGACGAAGCGGGAGCCCGTAAAAAGACTCGAAGATGTGGTGCCCTTTCCGATGAGGAGATCGAGACTGGAGATGCCGCGAGGAGCTTGGGATGGTGGCCAAGACCGAAGGACACGAATCGATCGGTATAGCTTTTCCACCCTTCTCTTGTTAGCTAGTTGTAGGTTAATGGTTCGATCCGGATTTAAAGTCTGCGATAGCGCCGGTTTAAAGTTTTGAAAAAGTTGTCGTTTCCGCATTTTGGCCTCGGACAGACGGCCGGGGCGCTACCGCATATTTACATGGTATCAGAGCCACGCTATTAACCTTTACTAGCTTGTTCTAACGTATTTAGAACATCGATCGATCAAAATTTCCAAAACCGCGATTCCAATTTAACAGTTTCTGTCGAATTTTTTTTATCGTCAAAAAATTATTTGGAATGTTGCAGAAAAACAGGCAGGCTTTTTTAAGAGATCTGAGAAAATTCGGTATGCTGATATCACTGTAGCGCCGCGGAACCGCGGCCGCACCCACGTTTTGGCCGCGGTTCCGCCGCCGCACTGTAGCAACAATGCACCAAATTTTCTGCAGTGGTCTGTGACCTGGAATTGGGGTTTCTAGTATTTTCTGTTTTGGCCCAGATTATTTTGAGTACTGGGAATTGTACTTGGGGCCCACCTCGGGAAATTTTGTCGATCGAAAATTTTAAATATGTTAGTTTACAGTACTTACATTATATCTGTGACTGTGAATGTCATTTGATCGGTAAATCTTGTCTAATCGTTATAGCCCCTTTAGATGGATTTACGAACGTGACATTCACGTTGATGTTCTGTGTTGTGCTGTGATGTTGCGGATTTATCGTGGTGGATAGCCTGGATGCAATGGTAGTACATTTTGGTTATATTTGTACATTTGATATTGCGGGGCGAGCGTCCGACATGTGGGCTGCCGTCACTGCCTGTTTGTATATTATTCTTTTGGGGGCACGACCGGGCTGAGGTCGATGTACCCGTTGTATATATTTTACTTTCTGTACTAGGATTACCCCGCGGTGGGATACACGGATAGCCGGGTTCTAGAGTGCAACGAGCCCGCATCTCATAGCTTTGAGATGGAGGGGGCTTCACTCTAGAATTGGCGGGTTATTCGCCGCACTCGTAGGGGGTACAGGTTGACCCAAGGAGGGATGCTCAAGTTACCGGATTCCGTGAAGTGATGGATGGTCCATTCACTTTGTTGAAGGGGGCTGCTTCGCTTCAGGTTTTGGCGGGTAACTTGTCGCGCCCGTAGGGGTCTAGGATTTCATTGCACAGGCTATCCACACGACCAGGGGAACGTCGGGTTTCAGCAGCGGCTCTATGAAACCCGGGGATCCCAGATTATCTGTATTGTTCTGTGATGCTTATTACATTTCTTTGATGTTGCATTTTTATTACGCCTTGAGCGATTATTATATATTGATATATATACTAGTAGATGTGGTATATGTTTTACACCTGCGCTAGTCCAGTCCCCGCTCTGTCGTTAGTTAAGTAACCTAACGGGTGATGACGGGACCCAGTGACGAATGCGGATGGTATATACGTACATCATATTTTCGTTCTTTTATGGTGTGATTAATTGATTGGACTGCGTTGATTTGGATCAATGCAAGCTAAACAAACCTATTCTGATGTTGTTGGAACATTTTTCAAAAAGTTGTTATTGCAAGGACGTTCTTTTTTGTTTTGCACAGTGGTATTCGGTTATGAATATCCAGCACCTCAGTCGACGAGGCAAGGGCCGAGATCCCTTCACCGGGAGTGACTCCTTGGACAGAAGTTTGCGTCAGGGTAATAACTTCACTATAGTCGATTACTTTTTGCTTTGCATCGTGGTTTTCAGTTAGAATATCCTGCACCTCATTCTACGGGGAAAGAGCCGAGATCCCTTCACCGGGAGTGACCTCTTTAGCAAAAGTTTTTGCCACCATATTTTTATAAAAAGCTATTCGGTTCCTTCAACGATATCAAGTTCATTACGTTAAAGGTTTTTCGCCAAAAACCATTCGTAGCCCTCCGTCATTTCAGGTTAGTATTGCTTAGTATTCGTGCTACGTATGTCGTGCTCAGCCGAGGTGTAGTGTGCGGTAGCTCTGTAATGCTTTTCTGTCTTATGGATATGTAATTGGTTAGGACAGTCGTACGGTCATTTTGGCTCAGTCAAGGACTCGTGCGGGTGGGTCTAATGCAATCAAGATAATGACGGGTTGAACTTGGCTAGGATCCTTTGATATGTTGGCTCAGTCAAGGTCACTTGGGTTCTAGGGGTAAAAACACACATCGGGAGTTTCTAAAGAAACTGAAACTTGCCAGGCATGCGCATACCTTCTGGAGTGTGGTGACATGAGTGGATTCCATCAAGTTATCATGCGTTGATAGTTGGATCCCGATTCTCACTGATGAGTTGGTTTACTCCTCGGGTGATCCCGACTAATTTTTCTTTCAGGTTTGGAGAAGAATTTGAGCTTACAGTGGGAGGTTTCCTGATTAGATAAATTTATAACCGTTCTGATCTAGGTTAGAGTGCACGCAGAGTGTTTCTTTTCTCTCTCTCTTTGGCAGCGACCATGACCCGACCCTTGACTATGACTCAGTGACCAAGTTAACCAAACTTTCTTAAAACACTGGCTTTTGGATTGTCAGAGTTGCATACCTCATTGCCACTCCTACTTTTACCCTTTTCTCTAGAACACTCCGTATTATTACGAACATCCACTTCCATTGGATAAAACCATCGTATGGTTATATACGAACTCGAAGGAACTTATTCGAGGATGGTTTCCGGTTCTGGAGAAAACGAACAGGACTATTCAGTTGTCTTTTCCTTTTACCTTCTCTCAGGTTGCGAGTGTTCCTTGGATTAGGACGGTACACCTATTACGCTAATTGGATAGTCTTCTTCCAAACCATAGGCAGGTGCCAAACGGTGGGGAATGAAGAAAACCAATTAGCCTAACAAATTAGCCTAACGAAGGTGTACAGAAGGTATTAAGTAAAGACAAATAAAGGGATTAGTAAGAGGGCAAAGTAAACTGCGACAGCTATTCAGGACCAAACCAAGTATTTCATCGCCACTCTTACTTCACCTTTGTATTTCTCCAGAACACTTCGTATCACTACGAAGATCCACAGTTTATTGGATACTCCATCGTATGGTTATATACGAAGTCGAAGGAACTTGTTCCAGTTCGGGGATGGATTCTGGTTCAGGAAAAATAGGAACAAGGTTTTATTCAGTTGTCTTTTATCTTTATCTTCTCTCGCGTTGCGAGTGCTCCTAGGATTAGGAGAGCACACCCATTATGCTTATTGGATAGTCTTCTTCCAAACCATAGGCTGGTGCCGAACAGTAGGGAAGGAAGAAAACCATTTAACCTAAAGGGGTGTACATAAGGTAATGACTAAAGACATATAAAGGGATTTGGAGAGATGGCAAAGAAATATACGGTTACAGTTGTGAATCTGATAATGGAAGAGGCATTACTAGGAATACCCGGATACCCCTTCGAAACATTTTCATGTTTCAGTTTCACAGTGCATTGTTGATAGAAAACCGATTTCCCAATTAGACACTTGCTCCAGGGTATGTATTTACCAGGTATGATTCTCACATCTGTATGGTTTTACAGATAATGAGTGGGAGTAAGTTATTGGGAATTGGGTGATCATCCTCATTATATCGGGATTCGTTGTAATTGGTGATATTTGAGGAAATCACCTGGGTTGTTTGCCGGACGGCAAATATTTGGTTTTGAATATCCGTTGTTATGCACCAATTTCAAATTGATATATCTGTACGTTTATTTTTATAAAGCGAGATATAACTTTTTGAAATTATGCCTATGACATTTACCTATATCAGTGGATGGTTAGGTAAAGAGTATTAAACAGCGGTGTAATTCTTCTTAACCATAAGTACAGTTTCAACCTACGACACACAGGGAATGAATTATTAGACTCAAGGGACTTATACAGAGTATTGTATGTTGTCCAGTGTCCATTAGGACAGAGGGGTTGGTCCTCGTACTATATTCGGTTTACTTATGACTTCTCTAGTTTTTAGACAAGTGTTTCATAGAAACACAAGGTCCAAGTTTTGAGAAGTTTATAGGTATATAAATAAAGTAGAGAACTAGGTATTGCAAGTATCAGGATTCTTCAAGGTGATCGAAGATGTGGATACTTGTGTATAGTATTCAGTTGACAGTAATGGTTTTGAGAAACGTGTTTCTCTTTCACGTTACTCATATCTGGTTGCATTTCTAAGTTGAGTAACGCTGATCGGCCTCCTTCCATTTAGTTGGCATGCACTGGAGACAGCTGCATGATTTGAATCTGGTTCCAATTAAATCAGTGCCTCTGTTTTTATATTGGATATAGAATAGTTCATATCTTAACAATGGGGAGTTGTCCGGCTTATGCTTAAAACCAGACTCTAGATAACTCAAGGCACGTTTCTATAATGGCTGTTTGTGGGTTGACCCGGGTTATGACGAGGGTTGACTTTCTGCCATCTGTAAGATCAATAGTGATATTGCTCTGGACTCGCCACAGCTTTAATAAAAATGGATTTTTTCGGAAAACAGTAGTGGGAGTATGGTAGAACTGGAAGTGATTCCAGAACCGCAAACGATTACTGAAAATTTGATAAGAACCTAAAGATTCAATATGGTTTGACATTCCATTGGCCACTCCGTAGATATGGTGGGTAACCACAGGCACCTGAGAGGTACTCCAGTAGCCTCAAGGAAGGTGACAGGGAGGTTCTTGTTTACCCAGACTTGCTATTGCTGTTGTTCCAGACTGTGAGACCCGGCAGGAGGATGAGTATAGCGTCGTTCTAAACTAGATTTAGAAGCGTACGTGTATATGACTCTGCCAGAGGGTTATCGTAGTCAGTGGGAGCAGCGGAAGCATAGTGGACAGGTAGCTTATGTCTATTTATGGACTAAAGCAGATATAGCGGAGATAGATCATCTGTTTCTGATGTGACAGTCATAGGTTTGACTTCATCAGAATAGGAATGGATCTGTTAAGAAGGTAGTAGGGTGTGATGTCCTAGTATTTGGATGACATATACAGAGTAGGAAGTGAAATTCCTATACTACGATCGGTTATACTTTGGTTGTCACACAGTGGTTTCTCCACAAAGGACATAGATATAATATCAAACATTCTGGTTACTAGACCTATGGTTTTAGATCTAGATTTGGGTAGTTTCCCAATTTGGGTACTTAGACTGCATTCTACAGGTGTTTTAGAATGGACGACTCCTGGCACGGTATTATACCTGCAGGTGATGGAGTCACCCTCTCTAAAGGTGTCTTACAGACTAAAGGGGAGAGGGATGTGCATGATTGACATATCACTTGCTTAGGCAATTGAGTCAATCATGAGATGTCAAGTACCACACCTGACGTTGTTTTTGCACAAGATGCAATAAGTTGATATTAATCATATCCTGGAGAAACGTTCAGAAGCAGTTTTATAACATAAGTGGATGTTCTAGGGATATAATAACAACAGCCTCTTTTAGCAGACGGTTATCATTCCAGGCTTCCAAGGTGACCTGGATGACAGAGTGACTGTCAGAGTTATTGTTTTCCCTCTGAAGAGGGGCAGTATTTTGGACAGGTGATCCAAAAGGATACTGAGGGAGGCATGGCGCAGGATACTGATTAAATTTGGTTGATGATACTGTCTAAGAAGTTTGGATTTGGAGTTCATTTATGAACTAGGTCCCATCAGATATCCAGACATATTCTAAGGCAGGTATTGCTCATTTTGGGAGATGGCTTTCTCCGCGAACATAAGATAAAGAGAGACATATTAGAAATAAACATCAGGGCGGATCCATTCACTGAGGCTATTCCTCGAACACAATAGTTTCGCAAACGGGATTTATAAAACTGATTAGAAGAGGAGTTGGGTGTTCAGTATCACACGGGCTGTGAGTATGCGACATCGCAATAATTAGCCTTGAGTGCAAGTGGGAGATTGTTGGATATAGTGCCCTCAAAGTCAATTATTGGATCACAAGCACGTGATTGCAATGATTGAGGGAGGACCTATGCCGGTAGGACAGTCTTACTCAAGATGATAGTATGCTATCTGGTTTATCTTTATCTTCGTGTACTGCTTTAGGTGACCTTACAGATCGCTATTACACGTTGATAGAGCCCTTAGGATTCTTGCTTGATGGCCAGCAATATGCTGGCGATCATATACGTGGGAGCTGGGGTCTATAAGCACATCCTTAAAGTGGTACCTAGTCGTGAGAGTTTCGAGACTGGGCATCGATACTCCATTAGTAGACTAGTGTATACAGTCGAGACCCCGACGAGGGGCAGTGGCTGGTCTCACAAGCCATTGGTGTCGGTTGGATCACCTAAGATGTATACAGTTGCTCATTGGGTTATGAGTACACCGGACAGGACTCGCCGGGAACATGCTAGTTGGTATTATACCTGACGTTAGATAGCAGTTCCCTGGTGACATGTGTACAGGTTAGTTCATCGATCTAAGATC
Organism: Agapanthus africanus; assembly: GCA_030015575.1. Classification (NCBI taxonomy): domain Eukaryota; kingdom Viridiplantae; phylum Streptophyta; class Magnoliopsida; order Asparagales; family Amaryllidaceae; genus Agapanthus; species Agapanthus africanus. Next base: position 217,556,110 of record JASDDO010000008.1, read on the forward strand.
GTCATTTGTCTCGTGTGAGTTCCCATTATGCTTTGATTACTACCCTACCATGGCTCAAAGGAGTCGTGCAAACAGGTTTTAATTGGGTACAGTCCCGAGCCACATGGAGGCAGTGAGCGGATCGGCATGTGTTTCATCTCTCCCGGTATTGGGGGTGAGATTGCGAAACCCCTGCCGATCCGCTCACTGCCTCCATATGGCTCGGGACTGTACCCAACTAAAACCTGTTTGCACGACTCCTTTGAGCCATGGTAGGGTAGTAATCAAAGCACAGTGGGAACTCACACGAGACAAATGATGATCTCAGGTCGATGAACTAACATGTACACATGTCACCAGGGAACTGCTATCTGACATCATGTATAATACCAACTAGCATGTTCCCGGCAAGTCCTGTCCGGTGTACTCATAACCCAATGAGCACCTGTATACATCTTAGGTGATCCAACTGACACCAATGGCTTATAAGACCAGCCACCGCGCCTCGTCGGGGTCTCGACTGTATACACTAGTCTACTAATGGAGTATCGATGCCCAGTCTCAAAACTCCCACGACTAGGGACCACTTTAAGAATGTGCTTATAGACCCCAGCTCCCACGTATATGATCGCCATCATACTGTAGGTTGTCAAGCAAGAATCCTAAGGGCTAAATCAACGTGTAATAGCGACCTGTAAGGTCACCTAAAGAAGTATACGATGATAAAGATAAACCAGATAGCATACCATCATTTTAAGTAAGACTGTCCTACCGGCATAGGTCCTCCCTCAATCATTGCAATCACGTGCATATGATCCAATAATTGACTTTGAGGGCACTATATCCAACAACTAGGAGCTTGGAATTGGTTGATGACCTGAAGGACTTGGTTCATTAGGTATAACCGTTCTATCTCTTTGTGTTTGGTTTGCTAGTTTTAGTGTTTATAGGTTCGATCTTGGGATTGTGTTCCGTCGGCGGCAGATTTTTATTTGTCGTTTTTGTTCCGCACCGGCCACTTTTGATGGCCGGGGAGTCGGCATAACCCAGCACATATCACATATGTGTCCTACTTCGTTTCACTTGAACCAGGGAACTTCTGTGTGGAACTCTAAAGATTCGTCAATACGCCAACAGCAGGTAATGATCACATCGGTCACCTACAAGCCGTCAGCGGTACTAGCTGTATGTAACGGCTACCCGGGTATTGAGCGATATGAAGATCAGCAAGCAAGCCAGTCCACAGTCTCCATGAAGCTTATCAGTAACACTGCCGTACTGTCCGGTCTCTTCGTCTGATATGTCGCATATCATGTCTAAGGGTGGAAATCGTCAGACCCCAGTAACGTGATAAGTTATGCCGATGTCTGGCTTATAACGGTTAGAGAAACTACTGATAACACTTATCAGTAAATCTCGGCAGCAGCCTGATTGTTGTGATTTAGTGCTTTTGTGCTTTCAAAAGATGAATCAAAGAATATTTAACCGCAATCAAGAACGGCGTCGCTTGGTAGCTAACCGGTGAGTACGGGTCGGTCCACAGGGATTTTGTGTATTTTCTATTTGTTCTAACGAGTTAATTCCAATTGGGGTTGGATTGATTATCACTAAAAACTAAGGTTGATCTAGATTAGGATTAAAACCTTGCTAGGGTTAGGTTTAGGTTAAGTTTGGAAAGTTAATATTCCTCTCTGCTTTCAATGCCCTAATTAAGATCTATTTAGGTGTTATGGTAATAATTAATAAAGTGGATTAGTACCATCGGGAAGAAACAAGGTATCTTCCTCTAGGTTCTTGTCCGTCCTTTCTTAATTCTTACCTAAAGCTCCATGGAAAACATACACAACCGGTCTTTTAAACTACGGTATCACCGCTACCTCGTGGGATAGGGTGCCGTAGTGAGCGGTGTGTGTATGTATGCATGGAGTCCTATAAAAATATGTGATAGGCAAGAAAGGGGTGAGAGATTTTCATCTCTCAAACCTTCCCTATTCCTAACCCTAACAAGTGAGGAACTACTCACTCATTAGGGAATTGATAAAAACATACATTTTTTATGAGTTTTTAATTTAATAACCTAATTATCTAAACTACGGCAGATGAATAAAATTTCTATCTAGGAAAGATAATAAGATTGCTAAACTACGGCAGAAAAGAAATTAACTAGGGCATAGAAATGAAAAACTTACTTTATTTGATGCTCTCTTCAAACATTTACAGCGAATTAAAATTCTGAAATAGATGAATAAAAAGAGGCATGCCCCAAAAAAGAGCATTAGGGTTTCTATTTATAGATCAAAGAAACCCTAGGGTTACATCCGATCCCTATCTGCATTTACAACTTTACCCTAAGGAGCCTAGTCAACGCACCGCTACACCGACTTTTTTTTAGCACCGACACGCCCTCATCATGGCCCCGGAACCGCGGCCAAAAGCCCTGTTTGGCCGTGGATCCGCGGCCTTGTTGGCTGAATTCTTCTGGTGTTCATTTTGTTGCTTTTTACTTGGCTTTTCTTCACTTGGTTCTTCAGAATGTCTTTTAATCTCTTCCAGATTGCCACAGTGCATAATGCCGTGGACTTTTACCCTTTGCTTTGTGTCAAAGTCTTGAACCTTGCGCTGCCTTTTTACTTTGTGAACTTGTTCATTGATCTTCATTTGCCCCTCAAACTGTAGGCATGATCAAGATTCTTCCATTTATTGGTCATAGTCACACTTTTGCATCGTCTTTTCATCATTTTTACTGTTTTGTTCCGAGAACCTGTAACCTGCAACTATGTAGCAGATATGGATCAAAAGCACCTGTTTATTTGTAAAATGAATAAGAATGGGGAATATAATAATGCAAAATTATGATATGAACAAATACCCCCAAACTTATCTTTTGCTCGTCCTCGAGCAAAACTAGTTTTATTCTCGAAAAAGACCTAACCTCACTTTCGTAGGGAAACGCGATTGCACTGAGCTCGTGCAACAAGCCGTTAAACCTCTATGTGTCCCTAGTAGGAGGAGTGTTGTCTCCTGAGGGTTTTCAGCGGATACTACCCACAAAATCCTATCAATTCGACCTATTGACTTTTATTCTCCAATTAGGTTTTCTAACAAGAAACTCTATTATTTTCAACTCAGAAATTATCAACCCGTATTTTTCACGCTTCCTTATCATTTAACTTAAGATTGTATATGTTCTGTAAATTTACTTAGCTTTTAGCATCTTTTGAGTTTTCCTTCTAAGGTTTTATCTCAACTTAGGAATTTTTATCATCTCTACTAAAGATATAAGTCCTATTTTTCATTCCTATCTCTCATCTAAACCCCAATCATATACCCCTACGTATGTGTATATATAACCCATACACTTGCAAATGCAAATCAAGCTATTATACTCTTGTCCATCGTCCAAAGTACTTTTCAATTGGTGAATTTTTAGATGAAATTGCTCACACATTCTTCATGTGACCGTTAATACTTCTTGAGATACTAACGACCGATTACAAAATGTGTTTGCATATTAAAGCGTAATTCCAAGTCATGTAACACCTAAGGCTTTAGCAGTGACTCCCAAACCAGTTGGTGTCATGCCCCGCTTCCCAGAGTGCGCTAGATTGGGCACATGACATAGCCAACCATGCTACCTGTGGGTTGGAAGCATCCATCCACAGTCACATTACGGCTGTAGAGATATCAAGAACAACATAAAACTTTCTAAAACATGTCCATAAACAGAATAACAGGAGTCAACAATAAATAAATGCGGAAGAAAATAATCCAATACAAATAACTGAAAAGTATGTCCCATAATGCGGGCTCACATCAGGAAATAAATGCAGGAAATAAACTGACTAATACTAACACCTCATAGCTCAGCCTGCTGGCTGAAGTACTCCTGCTCGGATTGCGACAGCGGTACGGAATCTGGGCCATGCAAAACCCAGACGTCAGCGCGTCATGTCATCAAGTAGTATAATAAGAACAGTGTAACAGGCAATGCAAAATAAACATGAATAAAACGAGAGTAGCAAATAATGTTAATCAAGCAATGCAGGGTAGTGTGCAGTGGGTAAATAAACTATTCTATCAGGTTTTCTATTCTAAAGTCTTTGAAATCAATTTGAGTAATCCACCATGTAACTCAAAGGATATGTCCCGTTACCCCCCGGGACCACGGATCAGGAATATGTGAACCAATAGTGGTTCTGTCCCGTTACCCCCCAGGACCACGGATCAGGAAAATGTAAGAGTCATGAATGGCTCTGTCCCGTTACCCGCCGGACCACGGATCAGGAAAATGTAAGAGTCACAAATGGCTCTGTCCCATTACCCCCCGGGACCACGGATCAAGTAATACCCTTTTAAGTTACACTTTAGTTTACACTTTTGATTTCCCATACCCCCAAGTTATGTATGTCGAGTCAGGTGTTCAGTAATCAAGAACTAATTCCAACATAGGATCAAGTAACAGCAGGTTTGTATGGATAGACAACAGGAATGGTCTATGAGGACAACATGTCGGGTTTGTTGGCATTAGGCACGAGATCAGATAACAGGTCAGGTCATGATACATCAGGTCAAGTCAATAGTAAACGGTACCATGTCAGGTGTATCAATATATATATATATATCATGTGTAACAAGGTCAAGTCAAGATGTAACAATATCGTGGGTGTGCTCACAACAGATATATAATCGAACAGGGGATTAACAGCAGGAAATAAGCAATAAATTAAACAACAATAAGCAGTTCATTCCATCACAATAGTGCATTAATATAGTGCAGCCGTTTTATTATATTAACAGGTTTTGAGCACCCTTCGCGGTGCAACAAATTAAATGATGATGCAATACAGTTATATCAAGCCTTTGAATACGAATATCCGAATGTAATAGAACTACATGGGAAAGTGCTACAATCTATTAAACGGAGGTAAACTTGGTTCTTAGGTTAAAAGTGGCAAATTGTAATTTCTATGTTAACTGTAAAATGATATATGTGATATTGCAACCAAATGAGAAAATAACTATACCGAGTTAAGTTTTGCAGGTTTAATGAGTCAAACATATATAATTGTATAGTATAGCATGTAGCAAGTGATACTTGCCTCGACGGGTCGCGAACCGGGAAAAATAGAACGTAACGTCGGTGGGGAAACACGCGACGGACGCACGGTTCACGGATTGAACCCAAACGACGAACCAAGGGACCTCACGGGTCAGAGCTCTCTGCTGGATCGTCAGGACACGCCACCGGCACGGCCGGATTCCGACGAACAGCGACAAAACAACCGGAAAAGTTAATGCACGGCCAAGGGATAAACCAAAGGGAGAATGGAAGGAGGAAGGGGAGAGAAGGCTTACTGGTGTTGCAGAGGGCGTGCCAGCGATGGGGTCGACGGCGGTGGGGCACCGGCGAGGAGGTTGCAGGCGACGGCTAGGGCTGCGGGTATGGAAACGGGGAAGAAAGTGGGGATGGAGAGGGGCTGGTCGGGTCTGGAGTGCGCAAGTGGTGAGGTGGCGCTGAAGGTGGCGCGGGTGATGACGACGAAGGTCGCCGGCGATGTCTCCGGCCGTACAGAGAAGGCACGGGGGTTAGCCGGGGTCTCTGCTGTGGCGCCGAGCACACGGGGAGAAGGAGGAGAAGTCGAGGTTGGTACGAGGAGGCGGAGGCGAGGGCAACGGTGGCGCTGGCGCCGGCGTCGGAGCTGCGGTGGCGACGGTGAAGGCGGCTAGGGCTGGGTCGCAGGGTTCTCGTGATGGTTCTGGGAAAAATTATGAGGGGGAAGGAGGAATAAATATTTATATGGGGGGGAGAGAGAGAGTTAGAGAGAGAGAGAGAAATTAGAGAGAGAGAGAGAGATAGATACGAGAGAGAGAGAGAGAAAGAGAGAGAGAGAGAGATTGAGAAATTAGAGAGAGAGAGAGATAGATACGAGAGAGAGAGAGACGTTGGAGGGGCCCACGGAGAAAAGAAAGAGCCCCGTGATTGGCCAGAGGAGATGCAGAGGTTTTAAAAATGAATATTTAAAAGATTTAGGAAAATTTAAGTTAACAGTAAATCTTATAAGTTAACGAATAATATATGGTTTAAATATTTTATTAATTTGGGATTTTTGGCGCTAAATGAAACATTTCCAAATTGCGCCCGGATTGGGTCCAAAAATTTGAAATTTAAATAATAGGATTTTAAGCGGGTTCCAAATTTCGAAATGAAATGTTTTATGATTAAAAAGCATACCCCCAAGTCGGACACCAGTACGCGTGCGTAGTCGTCCAAACTCGCCCGTTTCACCGAATGGGACGAGAACTCAATGCACGGACGCTACCCCGCGGCTAGGGGTGTCGAGTAGGCCAAGATGGATATTTTTAGTTTTATTTTAGGTGCTAAAATTTGTTATATGCAGAAATGACTTTGCCAGATAAAATTTTACAGTAAGACCCAAACAAGCAAGATAAATGAAATGAGTAATATCTAACACTTAACCAGTAACAGAAAATAGTAATATTGGGCTCGGGTGTTACATTATACCCAACTACAAAAGAATTTCGTCCTCGAAATTCCAAGAATACAAGATGGAAAACTACAGGAAAAAGGTGAGGAAATTTCTGTCGGATCTCGTCTTCTCGCTCCCAAGTGGACTCTCCATACGATCAATTACCCCAAGAAACTAGCACAAGGGGGATAACCTTGTTCTTAAGGACATTTTCCCTTCGATCCATGATTTCAACCGGTCGCTCCTCAAAAGTTAGGTCTTCCCGTACAGTTAACTCCGAATGATCCAAGACATGTGTTTCATCTCGAACATACCTTCGTGGTTGAGATACATGAAACACATCGTGCACACCTGCCAAGGACTGCGGTAACGCCAAACGGTACTCTACCTCTCCAACGCGCTCCAATATCTCGAAGGGTCCAACGAATCGAGGAATAAGCTTCCCTCGACTCCCAAAACGAATCACCCCTCTAGTCGGTGATATTTTCAAGAATACCAAATCATCCACGGCGAACTCTAGAGGTCTTCTTGACGTGTCAGCCCAACTTTTCTGTCTGTCTTGAGCTACCTTCATATGCTTTCTGATAGTGTTAACTTTCTCAACTGTCTGTACCACCAAATCTGGTCCTAATAATCTTCGTTCACCAACATCATCCCAACAAATAGGTGAACGGCACTTACGACCATACAAAGCTTCAAACGGAGCCATCTGGATAGTTGCTTGGAAACTATTGTTGTAAGAAAACTCCACCAAGTTAGGTGATCCTCCCATGAACCCTTGAAATCCAACATGCATGCTCTCAACATGTCTTCAAGAGTTTGGATCGTTCTCTCCGACTGACCATCAGTTTGAGGATGATAAGCTGTGCTAAACTTCAATCAAGTCCCCAAACTTTCCTGGAAACTCCTCCAGAAATGTGATAAGAACCGAGTGTCCCGATCGGACACGATGCTCACCGGTACGCCATGTAATCTTACAAATCTCCTGCATGTACCGTTCTGCCAAAGTCTCCGTCGATTGACCAACCCGGAAAGGGATATAGTGAGCTGCCTTGGTCAACCGATCAACAATCACCCATACTGCATTGTTGCCCTTTGGACTCCGCGGTAAAGCCGTCACGAAATCCATGGTTATATGTTCCCACTTCCACTGAGGAATCGGATGTGGTTGCAATAAACCAGCAACCCTTTGGGGTTCAGCCTTGACTTGCTGACACACCAAGCACTTAGCCACGAAGCGAGCAATCTCCCGTTTCATGCCTTCCCACCAGAAATGCGGTCGAATATCTTGGTACATCTTTGTGCCTCCTGGATGTACAGAGTAAGCTGAACTGTGTGCCTCCTTCATAAGCTCTTCACGAACATCTCCCTTTGGCACACACAAACGGCTACCATACCTCAACGAACCATCTTCGTGGACCAGTAAATCTGTTTGTAGACCAGCTTCAACCTGCTCTCGAAACTTTTGCAGTCTAGGATCCTGCGATTGTGCCGCTTTAATTTTCTCAATTAAAGACGACTGTACTTGCAGTTGCATCAACTGTCCCGTAGAACACGGTAGTACAACTTCTAGGTCAAATCTTCGAAAATCTGCAATGATCTCCCTCTGTGTAGTTAACACCTGAATTGCTGGTAACCGACTAAGCGCATCCGGCACGACGTTAACCTTTCCCGGATGGTATTTAAGATCAAGGTCGTAGTCGGTCATCAGCTCCAACCATCTACGCTGCCTCATATTCAACTCCTTCTGAGTGAACACATACTTCAAACTCTTGTGATCTGTAAAAACTTCGACTCTCTCGCCCAAAAGGTAGTGTCTCCAAATCTTCAAAGCGAAGATCACAGCCGCAAGCTCCAAGTCGTGAGTGGGATAATTCTTCTCATGGGTCTTTAATTGTCTCGATGCGTACGCTACAACTTTCCCATGCTGCATCAAAACACATCCCAATCCTTTTCTAGATGCGTCGCTGTAAATCACCAATCCTCCGGAATTGTCTGGCACGGTCAGAATAGGGGCGGTTATCAAATTCTGCTTTAACGTCTCGAAAGCTAACGCACACTTATCCGTCCATACAAAAGGTACCTCCTTGCGCGTAAGCTAGGTCAACGGCTCTGCCAGACGAGCAAAGTTCTCCACAAATCTCCTGTAATATCCGGCTAATCCAAGGAAACTTCTTATCTCAGCTACATTCTTTAGAATCGGCCAATCTCGAACTGCTGCAATCTTTTCGGGATCGACGGCGATTCCAACGCCCGACACAACATGCCCCAGAAACATCACTTCTTCCAGCCAAAATTCGCACATACTCATCTTCGCATACAATTTCTCCTGTCTCAATGTCTGCAGTGCGATCTTCAAATGCTCAGCATGCTCCTCAAAACTCTTCGAGTAAACCAGAATATCGTCAATGAATACCACAATAAACTGGTCCAAGAACGGTGAAAAGATTCGGTTCATCAAATCCATGAATATTGCCGGCGCATTTGTTACTCCGAAGGGCATCACTAGGTTCTCGTAATGTCCATACCGAGTTCGAAACGCCGTCTTGCAAATATCTTCTGCTTTCATTCGGACCTGATGATATCCGGATTGCAAATCCATCTTCGAGAATACCCTCGCGCTACTAAGCTGCTCAAAAAGTTCTCTAATGCGAGGGATCAGGTACTTGTTCTTGATAGTCACCCGGTTTAATTCTCGATAGTCGATGCACATCCTTCTCGTGCCATCTTTCTTCTTTACTAGAAGGACTGGAGCTCCCCAAGGCGAGTTGCTGCTTCGAATCCAACCCTTCTCAAGAAATTCAGCAACTTGTTTCTTGACTTCTTCTAACTCTACTGGTGTCATTGGATAATACGCTTTAGATACTGGCGCTGCACCAGGAATAAGGTCAATCGCGAACTCCACGTCTCGCTTCGGCGGTAAACCCGATATATCTTCAAACACATCCATAAAATCGCGAACAACCGCCGGCTTTTTATTACTATCAACATCCATTGCTGCAAGAATAACATTTGTCGGCCTAGCCCTAAACTCGACTGGCCCGGCAGAACTGCTTCCTCCAGTGAAGGTAAACTCAGGATGTCCAGGAATCTGGAAAATTACCTTCATTGCCCTACAGTCAATGTGAGCGTGGAAAGTAACAAGAAAGTCCATTCCCAAGACGACCTCGTAGCTTCCCGTATCAATCACCAAGAAATCTGCAAAAAGCTCCCGTCCGCACACCACAACTGTACACTTTTTACATTCCCTACTAGATACAATTTTCCCATTCCAAGTGTGTATGTCCCAGAAACTAGACAGGGTCGTGCAGGCAATCGAGTGTGTAGTTATAAACTTGGATGACATAAAACAATGGGATGCACCAGAATCAAATAATGCCACTACGGGAAAACCATGAACGAGTAGAATACCTGAAACCACTTCTCCTGATGTCTTAGCTTCCTCAGCTGTCAAGGTAAAAGCTCGAGCCTGATTAGGTCCTTGAGTCAGCTGTTTCTGTCCATGGAACGGTCTCTGTGGAGGCTTCTGTATATCATCTCTCGTACGAAGCTTCGACGGACAGGCACCAACTGCGTGATCAGCCGCTCCACAAACCAAACAAAGTCCCAGCTTCCTTCGACAATCCTTCTGCGCGTGCCCAGGTAAACGGCAGTAGTCACAAATCATGCTCTTTCTTCGATCAACGATCACAGGCTTCTTCATGGGTGCTACACCTCGACGGTCCACAGGAATACCTCTGCGACCATGAGCTCTGTTAGGTACAAATGCGGGATTCCTTGCCGCAACTGCTGTCTGCTGCAAGCTCCCTTTCATCCCAGATAAACTCTGCTGTTCCCGAGCTGCCGTAAGAACCTGTGAGAAAGTGGTCAAACCCAGGGAGAAAATCTGCCTCTGGATGTCCACATCCAAGTTGCGCATGAATCTCCGTGCCCTGTCTGCATCGTTGGCAACTAAAGGTCCAGCGAATCTGCTGAGTCTCGTCTATTCTGCTGCATGCACATCCACGGGTGCTCTATTCTGCCTCAGCCCAATAAACTTCTCTTCCATTTCCTCCCGTGCAGTTCGTAGGAAGAACTTCTCCAGGAAACTCTTAGAAAAATCCGCCCATTTGATCGGTTTGGGCAAGCGGTTCTCCTCCACAAGCCACCATTCTCGGGCGTATTCCACTAACTGAATGCGTACCACATCAACTCTTTTGTCATCTGGAATCTGTGCCGCAATCAACAAATTCTCCGTGTCAACTATCCACTGCTCGGCTGGCAACGGCTCCTCCAAACCAGTGAAGGTAGACGGACCCAAACATCTGAAATCTGCTACGGTCCCTACCCGGTCAACTGGTTTAGCTCTAACGTTGTTCACAGACTGTTGAACGATCTGCAAACCTTCCTGAAATGAGTCTGCTTGCTGCTGGATCAGCTCGGTCTGCCTCTTTTGATTCTCTAGCATCCCCCTTATCACTCCAAGCGTGGCGGTTTCGTCCACACGCCTTTGGTACGTCTTCAAATTCTTACCCTCCATATTCCTGAAATCAAGGAAACACCCAACATTAGCACGATGATAGATTTGATATATAGATCAAGGCTAGAACTCCAAGATACTTAAATAGAGTACCGCTTTGTAACTATGCCACGGTATCATAGCCACAATTACTTAACTCCACCCAAGTCGCCTAAGTCCTATGGATAACAAGAGATCAGGGTTTCGAGTCGATATGCAAAGTAAGTTTGCACGTCAATATAATCAGGAAGAATGTGATTCAAGAATGGTAAAACGGTCAAGCTGGTAGGACATGTTTCCTAAACACGGGTATTCTGATTCGTGTATTGGGTACAATACCCAACTACAAAAGAATCGACCCAACTAACCTATGTCTCTGATACCAAAAGAACCATGTCACGCCCCGCTTCCCAGAGTGCGCTAGATTGGACACATGACATAGCCAACCATGCTACCTATGGGTTGGAAGCATTCATCCACAGTCACATTACGGCTGTAGAGATATCAAGAACAACATAAAACTTTCTAAAACATGTCCATAAACCAGAATAACAGGAGTCAACAATAAATAAATGCGGAAGCAAATAATCCAATACAAATAACTGAAAAGTATGTCCCATAATGCGGGCTCACATCAGGAAATAAATGCAGGAAATAAACTGACTAATACTAACAACTCACAGCTCAGCCCGCTGGCTGAAGTACTCCTGCTCGGACTGCGACATCGGTACGGAATCTGGGCCATGCAAAACCCAGACGTCAGCGCGTCATGTCATCAAGTAGTATAATAGGAACAGTGTAACAGGCAATGCAAAATAAACATGAATAAAACGAGAGTAGCAAATAATGTGAATCAAGCAGTGCAGGGTAGTGTGCAGTGGGTAACTAAACTGTTCTATCAGGTTTTCTATTCTAAAGTCTTTGAAATCAATTTAAGTAATCATCCATGTAACTCAAAGGATATGTCCCGTTACCCCCCGGGACCACGGATCAGGAATATGTGAACCAATAGTGGTTCTGTCCCGTTACCCCCCGGGACCATGGATCAGGAAAATGTAAGAGTCACGAATGGCTCTGTCCCATTACCCCCCGGGACCACGGATCAGGAAAATGTAAGAGTCACGAATGGCTCTGTCCCGTTACCCCCCGGGACCACGGATCAAGTAATACCCTTTTAAGTTACACTTTAGTTTACACTTTTGATTTCCCATACCCCCAAGTTATGTATGTCGAGTCAGGTGTTCAGTAATCAAGAACTAATTCCAACACAGGATCAGGTAACAGCAGGTTTGTCTGGATAGACAACAGGAATGGTCTATGAGGACAACATGTCGGGTTTGTTAGCATTAGGCACGAGATCAGATAACAGGTCAGGTCATGGTACATCAGGTCAAGTCAACAGTAAACGGTACCATGTCAGGTGTATCAATATATATATCATGTGTAACAAGGTCAAGTCAAGATGTAACAATATCGTGGGTGTGCTCACAACAGATATATAATCGAACAGGGGATTAACAGCAGGAAATAAGCAATAAATTAAACAACAATAAGCAGTTCATTCCATCACAATAGTGCATTAATATAGTGCAGCCGTTTTATTATATTAACAGGTTTTGAGCACCCTTCGCGATGCAACAGATTAAATGATGATGCAATACAGCTATATCAAGCCTTTGAATACGAATATCTGAATGTAATAGAACTGCATGGGAAAGTGCTACAATCTATTAAACGGAGGTAAACTTGGTTCTTAGGTTAAAAGTGGCAAATTATAATTTCTATGTTAACTGTAAAATGATATATGTCATATTGCAACCAAATGAGAAAATAACTATACCGAGTTAAGTTTTGCAGGTTTAATTTGTCAAACATATATAATTGTATAGTATAGCATGTAGCAAGTGATACTTGCCTCGACGGGTCGCGAACCGGGAAAAACGAAACGTAACGTCGGCGGGGAAACACGCGATAGACGCACAGTTCACGGATTGAACCCAAACGATGAACCAAGGGACCTCATGGGTCAGAGCACTTTGCTGGATCGTCAGGACACACCACTGGCATGGCCGGATTCCGGCGAACAGCGACAAAACAACCGGAAAAGTTAATGCACGGCCAAGGGATAAACCGAAGGGAGAATGGAAGGAGGAAGGGGAGAGAAGGCTTACTGGTGTTGCAGAGGGCGTGCCAGCGATGGGGTCGACGGCGGTGGGGCGCCGGCGAGGAGGTTGCAGGCGACGGCTAGGGCTGCGGGTATGGAAACGGAGAAGAAAGTGGAGATGGAGAGGGGCTGGTCAGGTCTAGAGTGCGCAAGTGGTGAGGAGGCGCTGAAGGTGGCGCAGGTGACGACGACGAAGGTCGTCGGCGATGTCTCCGGCCGTACAGAGAAGGCACGGGGGTTAGCCGGGGTCTCTGCTGCGGCGCCGAGCACACGGGGAGAAGGAGGAGAATTCGAAGTTGGTACGAGGAGGCGGAGGCGAGGGCAACGTTGGCGCTGGCGCCGGCGTCGGAGCTGCGGTGGCGACGACGAAGGCGGCTAAGGCTGGGTCGCAGGGTTCTCGCGATGGTTCTGGGAAAAATTATGAGGGGGAAGGAGGAATAAATATTTGTATAGGGGGAGAGAGAGAGAGTTAGAGAGAGAGAGAGATAGAGAAATTAGAGAGAGAGTGTGAGAGATAGATACGAGAGAGAGAGCGATAGAGAATTTAGAGAGAGAGAAAGATAGATACGAGAGAGAGAGAGACGTTGGAGGGGCCCACGGAGAAAAGAAAAAGCCCCGTGATTCGCCAGAGGAGATGCAGAGGTTTTAAAAATGAATATTTAAAAGATTTAGGAAAATTTAAGTTAACAGTAAATCTTATAAGTTAACGAATAATATATGGTTTAAATATTTTATTAATTTGGGATTTTTGGCGCTAAATGAAACATTTCCAAATTGCGCCCGGATTGGGTCCAAAAATTTGAAATTTAAATAATAGGATTTTAAGCGGGTTCCAAATTTCAAAATGAAATGTTTTATAATTAAAAAGCATACCCCCAAGTCGGACACCAGTACGCGCACGTAGTCGTCCAAACTCGCCCGTTTCACCGAACGGGACGAGAACTCGATGCACGGACGCTACCCCACGGCTAGGGGTGTCGAGTAGGCCAAGATGGATATTTTTAATTTTATTTTAGGTGCTAAAATTTGTTATATGCAGAAATGACTTTGCTAGATAAAATTTTACAGTAAGACCCAAATAAGCAAGATAAATGAAATGAGTAATATCTAACACTCAACCAGTAACAGAAAATAGTAGTATTGGGCTCGGGTGTTACAGTTGGTCTAAGGCACTAGGTGATAAAGCACCTTCGCTAAATATTTTTTCTATTTATGCAGCCTTAAGTAATTACAAAAACCAGTGTTCATTTTTTTCTCTCTTTTATTCACACTTGTATTTTTATTTTATTTTCCTTCATACTAAGGATTTTAGACAAGAGCATTTCAAGGTCTCTTCTACTATTCCAAGTTTCAAGGTTCGTATTTGTGCAAGTTTTAGGGTATATACTTTCAGAATTTAGACTTAAGCTTAGGGATTATTTTTCAGGCTTATACTTTAATAAAAATATCAATACTTTTCCTTTATTTTGACTTAGTCCAAGAAGTGAACTCAAAATTTGCCTATTTCTAAGTAAACTACAAACACATATTTTCTACCGTTAAATTTTAAGAAAGGTTATTTTTAGGGTTTTTAATTTACTAAGTCTAGGATCTAGTTGTTCCTAGCTAGTTAACCTTCTTGTCAAACTCAAGTCAATTATGGCCAAAATTGAATTTTTCAATTTTTATAATTTTTCAAATTTTTCAGTTTTTATTTGATTTTTATAATTTTATATTTTTTTATTTTCAATTTTTTTTCAATTTTTATGATTTTTTATATGGATGCAATGCAGAATTTAAACATGCAAAAGAAAAAGAAAAATATATACAAATTTTTTTTAAAATATGCAATGCAAAAGATAACTATATATAACCACCAACTCCCCCAAACTTATCACAAGCAGTGCCCTCACTGCTCGGCCCCACGTCGTGCTCTCGAGCGTGAACGGGAACGATCAGCCCTACCCAGCAGGGTTCGAATCCCCTGCTCTACCTCAGTCAACCGCCTATCATGCTCCCTAGATATCCCCATCAACTCCTCTATGCCCCTAACAGCTCCTCGCATCAAATGTTCATGTTCTAAAAAGAGGAAATTATTGGCAAATAAAAAATTAATTTATTTATTTAATCTGAAAATTTACAAAAATACCCAAAAAAATTATTTTTGAATTATTATTATTTTTTTTAATGTTATTTTTGAAAGCCAAATCAAAAACCCCCCGCCCCCAAACTTGAGTTAAACAATTTTACAATTCAATGCCAAGCTTTGCAAAGACCAAAAGTCAACACAAACCATTTGAAGAATTTATTTGTGTAACATATAGGCCGGTGGAATAGCATGTTATAAAGATCCAAGAAGACGTGGGGAAGAGATAAGTCGTGGTAAGGAAAGTGTTTGCGTGAACGTGAATGTGAAGAGATAAGAGGTGATGATAAATAAAAATGAGAATGTGAATTATCATTTATGAGTGGAATATTGGCATTCTCGTATTTTATTAGAAGAAAAAATGGTGGTTCAACTTCTATAGTGTAAGTCCATGCTACCTCTCCCGGTACTTTCGGGCATGCGGAATTTGATAAAAAACGATTTTCTTAGAGGTGGTAACATGGACTTAAAACCCGGATCTTTGTTAAATATCTAACTAACAACCTAACTACGAGTTGCTAACTACTCGGTTAGGGGGTTATACCTTTCTTTTTCTCGATCTCCTTCGTCTTCAAGCTTCGATGGTCGTCCGAATCGGCTTCTCCCCGTCGTCTCCTTGCGCCGAAGATAGATCCACCTGAAAGCTTCAACCTTTGGCTCCTTCTTCGAACTTTGAAGAAACTAGTTCACTCGGTTTGCTAAATCTTGTGAACTAGAGTGAGTAGAGAAGAGTTTGTATGGGATTTTATCTATGGTTCTTGGTTCTCAACTCATGAGACAAGTGAACCATAGAGTCAAGAGAGGGAGAGCAAGAGGAGGAGATGAGAGCTCAAGAACAAGAGAGAGAATGAGCATGAAAGAATGAGAGAAGACTTTTCTCATTTGGCTCTCATATTCCAAAACAATCATAACACCTCATATCAATCAAGTATTATGTGATGGTTTAAGCAACCATAGCCATATCATTTCATGCACTCATTTTGCACAAAAGAGCAAGCAAGCAAAAGTCTTTGCCTTGAAATGATAGCTATAGGTATCATGATGGTCAACTAGTCAAGCCTAGTCAACCGGTCAACAAAGTCATCAAGTCAACAAAAGTCAACAAGTCAACAAAGTCAATCCCTCAACAACCATGTCACCATAATACTTAATTAATATAATTGTTAATCATATATCATATTCTCATTAGGGTTGAGCAAAAAGTCAATAGTCAACTGTCAACGGTCAACAACCCTAATGAGAATCCTCTGCCTCTGTCTCTCCGTCAATTGTGCATACACACCCGCATCCGCGTTCCGAGGAACACGAATGCATACTGGATAAAACCAATCCCAAAACGTACACTAGGATCTGGCTTAAACCAAAGCCCGCTAGTGTTAACTGTCCGGACACTGTATGTGCACAAGTGCACGGATGTGACCGAACCCTGCCGCAAAACCATGCGACCTGTCGCAAAACCATGCGATCTCTACTCTTTTGCCTAAAGGCGAATAGCTTTCTGTGTGGGACTCTAAAGACTCGACACTACGCTGGAAGTGGGTTTAACCACAGACCGCAAGCGGCACTAGCTGTATGTAACGGTCCCTAGGTAGATGTCGATAAGAAGGCCGATGAGGTAAACCCATCCGAACTCCTACTGAGCCTGTATGTGACATTCTCTGTACAGTCCGGTCTGTTCGTCTGATACATCGCATGGCGGGCCTAGGGGGCGGTAAACGTCAGTCCCCCAATAGCGGTACAAGTCGTGTCGGAGTGAAGCCCAAAACACCCTGAGATAACACTGGAAGCCTACCAGTATATCTCGTTTGCCCTGGCTAGGGACTATTCGTGTAATGGCTCTCCTAGACACAGCGCGATGTCAACCCCCAATACCGGGAGAGACGAATCCTGTCTAACCGTCACTGCCTCCAAGTGCTTCGGGAATGCACCCAACTACTACCTGTTTGCACGACTCCTTTGAGCCGTGGTATGGTAGTAATTAAAGTGCAGTGGGAACACACTCGAGGCGAAGTGACAGTGTCAAGTCAGCGGACTAAGCTGTACTCATGTCACCTGGGAACTGATAACTGACGATTGGCATAATACCAACTAGTCAGTTCCCGACGAGTCCTGTCCAGTATACCCGTAACCTAACGAGCACCCGCATACTATCTCAAGTACGACGTACTGACGGCTGTGGGACAGACCGTCTCCCACACTGGGATGAGAAGCTCATGCGCTAGTCTACTCCGGAGTATCGATGCCCTGTCTGGATAGTCCTGCGACTAGGGATCTGCATAAGGATGTGCTTATAGATTACCCAGCCCCACTAGTATGACTGCCATCACATCGCTGGTAATCAAGCAAAGATCCTAAGGGCTCTACTAATGTGTATAGGTGATATACTAAAATAAACACATGTACACATTGAAGTAGAAACAAACCAAGTAGCATACTACTATTTTGAGCAAGGTTGTATATACAAGGTGAATATCCCAAGCTTCCATTAAGTAGTATACAAACTAGTATGATATAGTAATGGCCTCTAGGGCATATACACTAACAATCTCCCACTTGCACTAAGGCCATGTACTGGCGTATCGAAGACCTATCATCTCGATCAGCCGCTCGAACTGAGTCTGGGGCAAGGCCTTGGTGAATGGATCTACAGTGTTATCTTCTGAAGAGACCCTCCGAACCTCGATCTCCTGGCGATCCACGATCTCCCTGATCAGGTGATACCGCCTCAAGATGTGTCTGGATCTCTGATGGGACCTGGGTTTCTTCGCTAAAGCTATAGCCCCGTTGTTGTCGCAATACATAGGTATTGGATCAACAATGGACGGAACCACCTGAAGTTCTTTCAAGAACATCCTTATCCAGACAGCTTCTTTTGCGGCATCAGATGCAGCGATGTATTCCACTTCCATTGTCGAGTCTGCAACGGTTTCCTGTTTGGAACTCTTCCAACACACCGCCCCTCCATTGAGGATAAAGACAAAACCCGACATGGACTTGGAATCATCCTTGTCACTCTGGAAGCTGGAGTCAGCAAAGGCCTCGATCTGGAGGTCTTTTCCGCCTTACACCAAGAACATCTCTTTAGCTCTTTTCAGGTACTTGAGAATGTTCTTTACTGCTATCCAGTGTTTCTCCCCAATGTTTGACTGATACCGGCTTACCACACTCAGTGCATAAGCTACATCCGGTCTGGTACACAACATCGCATACATTATAGAGCCTACCGCAGAAGCGTAGGGTATAATAGACATGCGATCCCTCTCCACATCAGTCTTGGGAGACATCTCTTTAGAGAGGGTGATCCCGTAACAAGCCGGTAGGTTACCGCGCTTGGAATCTTCCATACTGAATCTTTTCAGTATGGTGTCAATGTACCTGGACTGTGAAAGTCCTAATATCCTCTTGGATCTATCACGATGGATCCGGATCCCCAGGATGTATGAGGCATCACCCAGGTCTTTCATGGAGAACCTGTGCGACAAGAACTCCTTGACAGATTGTAGCATATGAATGTCATTTCCTATTAAGAGAATGTCATCCACATATAAAATGAGGAATACTACAGTTCTCGCTACAAATCTACTATAGATGCATGGTTCATCTGGATTTTTGATAAAGCCAAATTCCTTGACCGTCTCATCAAAACAGATGTTCCAACTCCGCGATGCCTGCTTTAGTCCATAGATGGACTTAAGCAACTTGCACACCTTTCCGCTGCTCCCACTCTGAATGAAACCCTCTGGCTGGTCCATACAGACACACTCCTCTAAATTTCCATTTAGAAAAGCTGCCTTTACGTCCATCTGCCAAATCTCATAATCGTGGAAGGCAGCAATGGCAAGAAGGATCCGAATGGATTTCAGCATAGCTACTGGAGAAAAGGTCTCATCATAGTCCAAACCAGGTCTTTGACGAAAACCCTTTGCAACCAGCATAGCTTTATAGGTCTCAACCTTTCCATCTACACCAATCTTCCTTTTGAAGATCCACTTGCATCCTACGGGTTTTACCCCGTCTGGAGCAATGTCCAACGTCCATACTTTGTTGGTGTACATGGACTCCATTTCGGTCCGCATTACATCCAGCCATTTCACCGAGTCAACGCTCTGAACGGCCTGCTGGAAGCAAGTAGGCTCATCATAATCTATGATGCAATCCTCTCTATCCTCGTCTATGAGAAAACCGTAGTATCTCTCGGACGGATGAGACTGCCTACTATTCCTGCGGAGCGGCGTAGGAATGTCCTGTTCTTTTGAACCCCCTGGTCCCACTAAGCTTTCAGTAATAGTCTGTGGTTCTGGAATTTCTTCCAGTTCTACTGCGCTCCCACAAATTTCCTTTTCTATGAACTGGTGTTCTAGAAAGTGGGCATGACGAGAAACAAAACCTTTTGTTCCTCTTTGCAGTAGAAGGAATATCCCTTGGAGTTCTTTGGATATCCCACAAACTTGCACTTTACTGAGCGAGCCTCGAGCTTGTCCGCATGCTGCTTTTTGACAAAAGCTGGACTTCCCCAATGTCTTAATGTGATTAAGATAGGGTCTCTTCCCACACCACATCTCATATGGTGTAGTAGGCACAGTCTTAGTGGGAACTCGGTTCAAAAGGTATGCAGCTGATTCTAGCGCATACCTCCAGAATGATCGCGGTAACTCAGCGTTACTCATCATGGACCGTACCATATCCAATAAGGTTCGGTTCCGTCTCTCCGATACACCGTTATGTTGCGGAGTGTATGGAGGAGTAAGCTGAGCGAGAATTCCGTTCTCTTTTAAATAGTCCAGGAACTCGGCACTCAAGTATTCTCCACCTCGATCCGATCTTAGAATCCTAATACTTTTGCCGGTTTGTTTTTCTACTTCATTCTTATATTCCTGGAATTTTCCAAAGGCTTCGGACTTATGTTTCATTAAGAAGACATAACCGTACCTTGAAAAGTCATCCGTAAAAGTAATGAAGTAAGAATAACCGCTTCGCACATGTGTAGACATTGGACCGCACACGTCGCCGTGTATGAGTCCCAAGAGCTCGCTCACTCTTACTCCGTGTCCAGTGAATGGAGTCTTTGTCATCTTTCCTTTGCGACAGGATTGACAAGTGGAATACGATTGATATTCGAACGGATTCAAATATCCTTCTGTATGTAACTTTGTCAACCTTCTCTCATTGATGTGACCTAGTCTACAATACCATAAGAAAGTCTGATTTATTTCCGGAGACTTTCTTTTGTGTGTATTCTGGACATTGAAAATCTGTGGTTGGTTCAATACGTATAAACCATTACTCAACGTACCTGACCCAATCAGAACTTGATTAAGGTGAATGTTTACAACATTGCTTACAAACGCAAATTCATAACCTTCTTTAGAAACTAAAGATACAGAAATGATATTACAAGTTGCGTTGGGTACAAAAAAGCAATTACGCAAAACTAAAACATGTCCATCTGACATTCCCAGGTGATAGTCCCCCACGGCTTTAGCATCCATGCTTGCTCCGTTCGCAACTCTGAGGGTCATGTCACCTGCCTTCAAAACCCTACGGTTTCTCAACGCCTGCAAAGAATTACAGATATGAGATCCTGATCTGTTATCCAATACCTAGTAAGTAGAGTTTATTGAAAGACAGTTTTCAATAATATACACACCTGAAGCTGAAGCTGCAACCTGCTTCAATTCCTGTGTTCTGGCTTTCCAGGCCCTGCAATCATTCTTCCAGTGCCCTTTCTTATGACAATAGAAGCATTCTTCCTTATCCACAAGCTTCCCCGCTTTCTTTGTTGCTTTAGCTTTTCCCTTCGTATCCACTTTACTAACACCGCCCCTTGGTTTGGCGCGGGCTTTCTTCTTCTTTCCCTTGGCTTTCGCCTTGGACCTAGAAGAAGATGATCCTCCTACAAACAAAGTGGATGTTTCCCTAACTTTCTGTAGGGTGCCCTCTGCGCTCCTCAGCATGTTGAGGAGCTCTGAAAGTTCAACTTCTTTTTCTTGCAAGTTGAAGTTCAGTATAAACTGGGCGTATGTGGAAGGAAGGGACTGGAGAACTAAGTCCGTATAGAGCTCACTCTCCAATGTGGTTCCTAGGTCCGCGAGCTCCTCAATGTAGCCGATCATCTTAAGCACGTGTTCTGCTACTGATGATCCGACGGCCATCCTTGACGAAAATAACTTTTTTGACGCTTCGTATCTTGCGATACGAGATTGCTCTCCATACAGTTCTTTTGTATGAAGAAATATGGATTCTAGGTCCATATTCTCGTGCCTCCTCTGATGTTCGTTGTCCATAGAGGCAAGCACGAGGAACTTGGCCTTCACGCAATCAATCTCCCAAGTCTTACGGATTTCCTTATCCGCGATGCTGGAGGTGGGACCTGGGACAGGGGGAGCTTTGGTGGTAAGAAGATACCCTAGCTTGTTGTAAGTGATTGCCATTTTGACATTCCTGAGCCAATCTTTGTAGTTTGGCCCTGTCAGTATGTTTTTATCTAGAAGTAACTTAAGTCCAGTCTTGTCGATTGGTCGCTGCAATTAGGAGAGAGAAGAAGAAACTGTAGTGTCTTGAAAAGTCGTTTTGGTGTTTTCCTGAAAATCGGTGAAAATTCGGTATTTTTCCGAAAACCGTCTTTCTCGTTATTTTGCAGTTTAGGGCTAATTATACTTAAAATATATAGGTAATTGCTTGTTTTTAGTAGCTAATGAGTTGCTTATGAAATTTTGGTCATTTAAAATTTTTTCCCTATTTTTCAATTTTTTTAATATTATTTTAAGCCGGTAGGAAAATACATTAATTTAGCGATAAATACAAATTTTTCCGGGCTGATTTTAATCTTTAAAATTATGTTAATTAAAATCTAGTTGTAACATAAATTTTTAGTATTTTACTTTGATTTTTAACAAATTTTTGTGATAGGAAACGAATTTATTGAATTTTAAGCTAAAACTTGCAATTTTTGACTTGTAGGGGGTCTTTTTGCATAAAATTTCTTTTGTAAAACTCCTCTCTCTCTTCCCTCAGCCCTAGGACAGCCCCACCTTGATCAGGTCCAGAAATTTCTGGCCTCATTTTGATTTTCTTTCTTGTGTTGAATTGGGTTGTTTATGAATTTATTTTAAATATAGTTTGTTAAAGTATGGTGCATTGACTTTTGGGGGAGTTGACCAATGACTTTTCCCCCACACCCACACCCTCCCCTTACCTCTTCTCTGGCCGAAACCTGCTCCTCCTCCTCTTCATCTCTTTTCTTTTCATTTTCTTCAAATTTCTTCAAAAAAACACATCAAAATCCACAATTTATTCAAAAATCCAAACAAAATCCTTATGCTATCATTTATCCTTAGCCATTCTTGCTTGAATCTTGGAGCTAGGAAGCCATCCTTAGAGGAAAATCACATGCTTGTTCCATAGGAATTGAGGTATAATTCTTACCCATTCAACACTTGTGGCTAAATTCCTTTAATTATATGGTTTTAGTGTTAAAAGTTTAGCTAATTTCTAATCTAGTTTATAAAAGAGTAGTTTGTTTTAAACTAGGGTTTTTTAGCACACCATTATTTGGTTAATTAAATTTATTTTGCTTGCTAGTTCCTACACAACCAAATCAAAGAAGTTACCTTGTTTATGTGGTCTTCAAATTATGCTAATTTAGTTAGTTTTAATGTGTGAAATTGGTTTGTAATTGTTGTTTTATGAAAATCATGAAAGGGGTTTGTGTATGGAAATGGGTTGTGAAGCATGATAAATGAGTTGAACTTATTTGATTGTAGCTAACTAGTTGCATGGTTGGATATTGTGTTGGATTGTGATAACCGTATCGCTAATTTTCGATATTTGCACCAAAATTGCTAGTTTTGTGCTTACTTGGTTTTTGTAAAAATTAATTGGTGAATTATTTGTGATACCTTGGGAATGTTTTTAGCATCTCCTATGACGTTTAGGATGCGTGAGTGCGGAGTTTTGAGTAGTCGGGTTTTAGTTTTGCCGGGCGACCAAATCGGCGATTTTTGGCAGCTTTGCGATTTTCGCGTATGTTCCGCGCACCTTGCGCACGTTGTACCTAGCTAGTGAACTTTAGTAGTTTCGTTTTGGTTTTGCGTCGTTCTTGATATGTAACCTTATGTTTGGTATTGATGTAAATTCCAGGTTCGGTCGCGGAGACGTCAGACGCGGCACGAAAGGGGAAAGCGGTGATTGGACACAGCTAGCCAGGGATTCCGGTGAGTAGATGTAACATCTACGGGGGACTATCGTTGGATGGCGCAAGCCGCCCGATAGTTTTAGTAACTTACAAGATTCTTACTGATGTTAGTAATTAGGGGTGAAATACGTATAGGATCATTTGCTACATTCATACCCTATATTGACATACCTATACGAAACCATTTTATAGGACACCTGCACCATTGCCAGGGTTTTTATATGCAGCACGGGCACTATTCATGCTTACACACACACCCTGGTAATTGCCATGCCACCACACTAGATAACCTTTAAATTTAAACCTTTTACTAATTGATACTTAAACTTGTGCTATTGCCTTTAATTCCTTGAAATGAAACCGTAGGACTGCTATTCATGTGCATGTACTTCATCATATTAATTGTTCATGCCTAATCTATTAATCACACATCGCAACTTGATTATTGACACCATATGCATTCATTATCATTGATATATGCACTTATGAGGATTTCTTGAGATTTTATGATATTTCTGGATTTCGGGGGAAAGCTGCAAAATTTCTAAACTTATTATATTTTTAAAACATGTAAATTGCGGTTTTCTAGTGATGTAAGTGTCGTCCACCATGAGTTTGCTGTGGTTTTTGAGACCCGTTTCGAGGAGTTGGATGAACCGTTTCGGGTACATGGTGGGCCCGGTAGGGTACCCCGGGGCAAGAAGCTCGTGGTGCTGACGATGAGCCTGGCAGGGGACGGATTACCTACCGGTGACTTCATTGGGCACGGCGGATATCCAGAGGATACCGACCGGGGCCGCGAGAGGATGAGATATTGATATTGAGATGGGTCAGCCGGATGGCTGAGGCCAGAGACACTATGACATGGATTTATGAGATTTGAGACAGCTTTTGGGTGTCGTTGTTGGACACCGGTTCTCGTCGATTCTTTGATATTATGCTGGCATTCTAAAAGAGTTTCAAAAACAAAAAGAGATAAAATGTTTCTTATATATACCTATTGAGACCTCAGATATTCATGTTGCATACATATTAGTACACTGATGTTGTATACCCACCTGCTAGTGCATCCAGTCATACCTGTATTTTAGATGCTAGGATGCTTGTGTGCATGCATACGATAGCCTTTGTAGATGTTATTTATTACTCACGAGTTGGCAACTCACCCCCGTTGTGCCACAGTCTTTTGCAGGTCCGCTCCGTCAGTTCAGTAGCGGCGGGCGCACTTGTTCTTTTGCCTCCTTTGCCTGGACTCGAGGTTTTGCTCCTAGGTGGGTTATATCATTATTTTGTACCACCTTGTATATTCTTTGTATCTAGTACACTCCATCTACTGTATTTACCAGCATTATTGTATATTGACCTAGAGGTGAGACTGTGAGATTTGTAGACTTTTATGCTGTATTTTGGGGTCGAGCTCACTTGAGTCGACATGCTGTTTTTCTTATGCTTCATTATGATTATTTTGCTTGTTGTCATTTTATATTGCGTGGGATTTGTGACCGCCTTGTGGCGAAGAGCTAGCTCCCGCTTGGGGATGCCCTATTTTGTTGGATTCATATATATTTTGTTGTACCCATTTTGGTGGCCAGTATTTACAAAGGAGACTCTGCCGAAATTTTTGGAAAAATTGGTATTGTTTTTAAAAAGGGTTTTACATGACTTATTTGATAAACTCGCTTTCAATTGATTGGGTTTTCTTCACTCTTTTGCTTAATTGGGTTTGTTTTCTGGGTTTTGGCTTACTTAATTTACGGACGTCTTTAGACGTTTCGTAAACTTAAGTGCCAGTCACGTTCCGTACCCTGCGGGTCGTGACAAAGTTGGTATCAGAGTGATAGGTTTTACCTTTTTGAGTGTAGGATGACCCTTGGTAGATGGAGTAAGTGACTTAAGCAGGGTAACGTAGCGTGCGTATGTCCGCGGCATACTTGCGATACGGTACTCCGCCTAAGTGACTTTAGGATACTTGCTTGAAATTCTTCTTCAATTCCGTGTATCCTATGATCCTATTGCACTGTTCTTACTATCCATTTTCCTGTAACAGCCACTATGCCGCCGAAGGCTACGAGGGCACAGAGGGCTGCCGCCAGAGACGAGATTCGAGCTGGCTAGTCCGAGACTAGGACTGAGCAGGGTGGTATGCCTACGCCGCAGGGACAGACCGATCCACCTTCCCCAGGCCGTATGGATAGGCTCGAGACTGGTATGGAGGAGTTGCGACAGATGATGGGAGGCATGCGGGAGCTACGTCAGATGGTAGGATCCCTAGTTGCAGCCAGTCGTACACCGAGGCCGGATGACGTACCTACTACATCACAGACGACCATGATACCTGCTCCTACTACTACCACCGTGGCCATTCCGATTTCGCTACAGGATTTCATGAGGCTGAGACCTCCAGTATTCACAGGCACCGAGGCAGCGGAGGACCCACAGATGTTCCTTGACAGTTTAGCCAGGATCTGCCGTTCGCTGAGATGTTCGGATGATCGATGGGTAGAGCTTGCGAGTTTCCGACTAGAGGGACTCGCGCAGACATGGTGGGAGTCAGTCTTGAGAGGTCGAGCTGCAGGTCTACCGCCTATGACTTGGGTCGAGTTTACAGCGGTCTTTTTAGCCCGTTTCCTTCCAGAGAGCGTTCGTGACGCCAGAGCTCATAGCTTCGAGGCCTTAGTCAAGACTCCTGGGATGACGGTGTCTGAGTATGACATCCAGTTTACACAGTTATCCCGATATTCTCAGTATTTGGTGGATACCGAGGAGAAGATGGTGAAGAGGTTCGTACAGGGACTTGATGCCCAGCTATATCTTGCCATTGGCGCCCAGCACTATGACACTTATTCAGCTGCTATGGATACAGCCTTGCGGATGGAGGCACGCATATCATAGACTTCGGCCGTTTCTGGGCCGAAGAGGATTCGCACCGATGTACCGTCTCAGAGGCAGCGTGCCAGATTCCTTCCGAGAGATAGGCCTGGCAGAGGATTTGGGCGGGGACAGTTATATGGTTCTTATCCCCAGGGGCAGCAGCCGTCGCCAGGGTGTTTTGGGTGCGGGAGTTTGCACCATCTTGTCAGAGACTGTCCGGTGAGACGACAGGGAGCAGCGACAGTTCCGCATGTGACCCTGCCACCATCACCACCCCCTCCTCAGAGAGCCCTACTTCCTACCACCGGCGATGCTCCACGCCAGTTAGGTGCACCCAGAGGCCGTGGACACGGCGGTCCTGTTCAGAGAGGACGAGGAGGCAGAGGCCGAGGTCGAGGTCAGCCCGCTATCGGTGGAGGACAGGCCCGAGTATTTGCTTTGACACCGCAGGATGCGCAGGCATCCAATGCCGTTGTGACAGGTACCTTGACAGTTTGTTCTTTCGACGCACGGGTATTATTCGACCCAGGTTCCACACATTCGTACGTCTCTACACACTTTGCACCGATGTTGGGCCGTGAGTCGTCGTCGTTAGATCATCCGCTTGTTGTTGTTACTCCGGTAGGCGAGTCGTTTGTCGCTCGTTTTGTATTTCGTTTGTGTTCCGTTCGTATCGGGGAGAGGGATTCATCAGTTGATTTGATACTCCTCGATATGTTGGACTTTGATGTGCTTCTGGGCATGGATTGGCTAGCCACTTGTTATGCTTCGGTGGACTGCCGTGAGAAGGCAGTCAGATTTAGCTTTCCGGGAGAGCCAGTCCTTGTTATTCAGGGAGACCGCAGCGTCACCCTTCCCAGCTTGATTTCGTCTCTTCGCGCTGGTCAGCTCTTGCGGAAGGGATGTCAGGGATTCTTAGCGTTTGTTTGTGATACTCGAGCTGCAGAGGTTCCGTTAGACCGGGTCCCGGTAGTTTGTGAGTTCCCTGATGTTTTCCCTGATGAGCTACCTGGGCTACCGCCTGAGTACGATGTTGAGTTCTGCATTGATTTGATTCCCGGCTCGGGGCCTATTTCTATACCGCCTTATCGGATGGCCCCGGCAGAGCTTCGAGAGCTGAAGGATCAGTTGCAGGATTTGTTAGATAAGGGGCTTATTCGACCGAGTGTTTCTCCGTGGGGTGCTCCGGTCCTGTTTGTCAAGAAGAAGGATGGAAGTTTGCGCTTATGTATCGACTACCGCCAGCTGAACAAAGTTACCGTTCGGAACAGATATCCGTTGCCGCGCATTGATGATTTGTTCGACCAGCTTCAGGGTGTGGGGTATTTTTCGAGGATCGACTTGCGATCAGGATACCATCAGCTGCGAGTTCGACAGGAGGATATACCGAGGACAGCTTTCCGCACGCGCTACGGCCACTACGAGTTTTTGGTGATGTCGTTCGGACTCACCAACGCCCCAGCAGCATTCATAGATTTGATGAACCGTACATTCAGGCCGTATCTTGACTTGTTCATCATCGTGTTTATCGATGATATCTTGGTGTACTCCCGGAGCAGAGAGGAGCACGAGCAGCATTTGCGGATTACGTTACAGAATCTGAGGGAGCACCAGCTGTTCGCAAAGTTCTCCAAGTGTGCATTCTGGCTGGACAGCGTCGGATTCTTGGGTCACGTGGTTACGAGAGACGGCATTTGTGTGGACCCGAAGAAGATTGAGGCTGTTCAGCAGTGGCCCCGACCTACATCGGTTACTGAGATCCGTAGTTTTCTAGGCCTGGCGGGCTACTACAGGCGTTTTGTTCAGGACTTCTCCCGTATAGCTGCACCGTTGACCGGTTTGACCCGGAAGGGAGTTCCTTTCGTCTGGACAGAGGAGTGCGAGCGCAGTTTTCAGCAGCTACGGACTTGTTTGACTATGGCGCCGGTATTTTCTTTGCCTTCGGGATCAGGAGGATTTGTTGTCTACTGTGATGCTTCACGAGTGGGATTAGGATGCGTATTGATGCAGCACGGCCGGGTGATCGCTTATGCTTCTCGGCAGTTGAAGAAGCATGAACAGAACTACCCCACTCATGATTTGGAGATGGCTGCAGTGGTCTTTGCACTGAAGATTTGGCGACATTACCTATACGGCGAGTCGTGTCAGATATTCACCGATCATAAGAGCTTAAAGTACATATTTCAGCAGCGAGACCTGAACCTCAGACAGCGTCGTTGGATGGAGTTGGTGAAAGACTACGACTGCGAGATCTTATATCACCCCGGCAAGGCAAATGTGGTGGCAGATGCGTTGAGTAGGAGGCCCGGGGGTAGTCTATCCTTTTTGCACGCAGTGCAGAGGCAGTCGTCAGCAGATTGGCAGATGTTATGCGACAGCCGAGTTGAGTTCGAGTTCACTCAGACAGGGGGACAGCTCGCGCATGTTCATGCACGCCCACAGCTGCTTGACCGTATATATGAGGCACAGCGCAGTGACGACCGTTGCTCAGAGATCATGGCACAGATGGGACAGGGCAGATTTTCCGAGTTCGTGATTGACGATCATGGGATTTTACGATATGGATCTAGACTGTGCGTACCAGATGCTGATGGATTGCGGCGCGACATTCTTGAGGAGGCACACCGATCAGTGTATAGTGTCCACCCCGGTTCCACCAAGATGTACCATGATATGAGAGAGACCTACTGGTGGGACGGGATGAAGAGGGACATTGCGGAGTTCGTTTCGAGATGCCAGACTTGTCAGCAAGTCAAGGCTGAGCACCAGAGGCCCGCAGGAGAGCTACAGCCGTTACCCATTCCAGAGTGGAAATGGGAACAGATTTCGATGGACTTCGTTGTGGGTCTACGCAGGACCAGTCGAGGGTACGACTCCATCTGGGTGATCGTGGATAGATTGACGAAAGCGGCTCACTTCCTACCGGTGAAGACCACTTTCAGCTTCACTCAGTATGCTCAGCTCTATATTGACGAGATCGTGCGACTACATGGCGTACCGACTTGTATCGTGTCAGATCGAGGCACTCAGTTCACCAGCCGACTTTGGCAGAGACTTCAGGAGGCTTTGGGCACTCGTTTGAGCTTCAGCACAGCGTTTCATCCGCAGACAGACGGACAGTCAGAGCGGACCATTCAGACTCTCGAGGACATGCTCAGAGCGTGCGTTTTAGACTTTGGTGGTAGCTGGGATCGTCATTTACCTCTAGTGGAGTTCTCCTACAACAACAGCTTCCAGGATACTATTCAGATGGCACCTTTCGAGGCATTGTATGGGAGGAGATGCAGATCGCCCGTCTGTTGGACAGAGCTCAGCGAGAGCAGCATTTTAGGGCCGCAGCTTGTTGAGGAGACGACAGCGAAGATACAGTTGATTCGAGACCGGATGAGGGCAGCTCAGAGCAGACAGAAATCCTATGCAGACAGGCGCCGTCGCAGGTTAGAGTTCGCAGTTGGCGACCATGTTTTTCTGAAAGTCTCTCCGATGAAGGGCGTGATGCGTTTTGGGCGAAAGGGGAAGCTTCGCCCTAGATTCGTAGGTCCTTTCGAGATCCTCGAGCGTGTCGGCGCTATTGCATATCGTTTGGCTCTTCCACCCAGCTTTCCCGATGTTCACCCCGTCTTCCATGTTTCGATGCTCCGTAAGTACCTTCACGACCCTTCGCATGCGATTCAGCACCCGACAGTCCAGCTAAAGCGCGACCTTTCTTTTGCAGAGCAGCCGGTGGCCATCCTGGATCGGCAGGTGAAGAAGTTGAGGTCGAAGATTATACCAACCGTCAAGGTCCTTTGGCGTAGCCCGAGCAGCGAGGAGGTTACCTGGGAGACCGAGGGCGAGATGAGGAAGAAATATCCCCATCTCTTTGAAGGTACGCGTAGCTATATTTTTAAATTCGGGGACCGAATTTCTTTAAGGGGGGGAAGACTGTAGCGTCTTGAAAAGTCGTTTTGGTGTTTTCCTGAAAATCGGTGAAAATTCGGTATTTTTCCGAAAACCGTCTTTCTCGTTATTTTGCAGTTTAGGGCTAATTATACTTAAAATGGATAGGTAATTTCTTGTTTTTAGTAGATAATGAGTTGCTTATGAAATTTTGGTCATTTAAAAAATTTTCCCTATTTTTCAATTTTTTTAATATTATTTTAAGCCGGTAGGAAAATACATTAATTTAGCGATAAATACAAATTTTTCCGAGCTAATTTTACTCTTTAAAATTATGTTAATTAAAATCTAGTTGTAACATAAATTTTTAGTATTTTACTTTGAATTTTAACAAATTTTTGTGATAGGAAACAAATTTATTGAATTTTAAGCTAAAACTTGCAATTTTTGACTTGTAGGGGGTCTTTTTGCATAAAATTTCTTTTGTAAAACTCCTCTCTCTCTTCCCTCAGCCCTAGGACAGCCCCACCTTGATCAGGTCTAGAAATTTCTGGCCTCATTTTGGTTTTCTTTCTTGTGTTGAATTGGGTTGTTTATGAATTTATTTTAAATATAGTTTGTTAAAGTATGGTGCATTGACTTTTGGGAGAGTTGACCAATGACTTTTCCCACACACCCACACCCTCCCCTTACCTCTTCTCTGGCCGAAACCTTCTCCTCCTCCTCTTCATCTCTTTTCTTTTCATTTTCTTCAAATTTCTTCAAAAAAACACATCAAAATCCACAATTTATTCAAAAATCCAAACAAAATCCTTATGCTATCATTTATCCTTAGCCATTCTTGCTTGAATCTTGGAGCTAGGAAGCCATCCTTAGAGGCAAATCACATGCTTGATCCATAGGAATTGAGGTATAATTCTTACCCATTCAACACTTGTGGCTAAATTCCTTTAATTATATGGTTTTAGTGTTAAAAGTTTAGCTAATTTCTAATCTAGTTTATAAAAGAGTAGTTTGTTTTAAACTAGGGTTTTTTAGCACACCATTATTTGGTTAATTAAATTTATTTTGCTTGCTAGTTCCTACACAACCAAATCAAAGAAGTTACCTTGTTTATGTGGTTTTCAAATTATGCTAATTTAGTTAGTTTTAATGTGTGAAATTGGTTTGTAATTGTTGTTTTATGAAAATCATGAAAGGGGTTTGTGTATGGAAATGGGTTGTGAAGCATGATAAATGAGTTGAATTTATGTGATTGTAGCTAACTAGTTGCGTGGTTGGATATTGTGTTGGATTGTGATAACCGTATCGCTAATTTTCGATATTTGCACCAAAATTGCTAGTTTTGTGCTTACTAGGTTTTTGTTAAAATTAATTGGTGAATTATTTGTGATACCTTGGGGATGTTTTTAGTATCTCCTATGACGTTTAGGATGCGTGAGTGCGGAGTTTTGAGTAGTCGGGTTTTAGTTTTGCCGGGCGACCAAATCGGCGATTTTTGGCAGTTTTGCGATTTTCGCGTATGTTCCGCGCACCTTGCGCACATTGTATCTAGCTAGTGAACTTTAGTAGTTTCGTTTAGGTTTTGCGTCGTTCTTGATATGTAACCTTATGTTTGGTATTGATGTAAATTCCAGGTTCGGTCGCGGAGACGTCAGACGCGGCGCGTAAGGGGAAAGCGGTGATTGGACACAGCTAGCCAGGGATTCCGGTGAGTAGATGTAACATCTACGGGGGACTATCGTTGGATGGCGCAAGCCGCCCGATAGTTTTAGTAACTTACAAGATTCTTAGTGATGTTAGTAATTATGGGTGAAATACGTATAGGATCATTTGCTACATTCATACCCTATATTGACATACCTATACGAAACCATTTTATAGGACACCTGCACCATTGCCAAGGTTTTTATATGTAGCACGAGCACTATTCATGCTTACACACACACCTTGGTAATTGCCATGCCACCACACTAGATAACCTTTAAATTTAAACCTTTTACTAATTGATACTTAAACTTGTGCTATTGCCTTTAATTCCTTGAAATGAAACCGTAGGACTGCTATTCATGTGCATGTACTTCATCATATTAATTGTTCATGCCTAATCTATTAATCACACATCGCAACTTGATTATTGACACCATATGCATTCATTATCATTGATATATGCACTTATGAGGATTTCTTGAGATTTTATGATATTTCTGGATTTCGGGGGAAAGCCGCAAAATTTCTAAACTTATTATATTTTTAAAACATGTAAATTGCGGTTTTCTAGTGATGTAAGTGTCGTCCACCATGAGTTTGCTGTGGTTTTTGAGACCCGTTTCGAGGAGTTGGATGAACCGTTTCGGGTACATGGTGGGCCCGGTAGGGTACCCCGGGGCAAGAAGCTCGTGGTGCTGACGATGAGCCTGGCAGGGGACGGATTACCTACCGGTGACTTCATTAGGCACGGCGGATATCCAGAGGATATCGACCGGGGCCGCGAGAGGATGAGATATTGATATTGAGATGGGTCAGCCGGATGGCTGAGGCCAGAGACACTATGACATGGATTTATGAGATTTGAGACAGCTTTTGGGTGTCGTTGTTGGACACCGGTTCTCGTCGATTCTTTGATATTATGCTGGCATTCTAAAAGAGTTTCAAAAACAAAAAGAGATAAAATGTTTCTTATATATACCTATTGAGACCTCAGATATTCATGTTGCATACATATTAGTACACTGATGTTGTATACCCACCTGCTAGTGCATCCAGTCATACCTGTATTTTAGATGCTAGGATGCTTGTGTGCATGCATACGATAGCCTTTGTAGATGTTATTTATTACTCACGAGTTGGCAACTCACCCCCGTTGTGCCACAGTCTTTTGCAGGTCCGCTCCGTCAGTTCAGTAGCGGCGGGCGCACTTGTTCTTTTGCCTCCTTTGCCTGGACTCGAGGTTTTGCTCCTAGGTGGGTTATATCATTATTTTGTACCACCTTGTATATTCTTTGTATCTAGTACACTCCATCTACTGTATTTACCAGCATTATTGTATATTGACCTAGAGGTGAGACTGTGAGATTTGTAGATTTTTATGCTGTATTTTGGGGTCGAGCTCACTTGAGTCGACATGCTGTTTTTCTTATGCTTCATTATGATTATTTTGCTTGTTGTCATTTTATATTGCGTGGGATTTGTGACCGCCTTGTGGCGAAGAGCTAGCTCCCGCTTGGGGATGCCCTATTTTGTTGGATTCATATATATTTTGTTGTACCCATTTTGGGGGCCAGTATTTACAAAGGAGACTCTGCCGAAATTTTCGGAAAAATTGGTATTGTTTTTAAAAAGGGTTTTACATGACTTATTTGATAAACTCGCTTTCAATTGATTGGGTTTTCTTCACTCTTTTGCTTAATTGGGTTTGTTTTCTGGGTTTTGGCTTACTTAATTTACGGACGTCTTTAGACGTTTCGTAAACTTAAGTGCCAGTCACGTTCCGTACCCTGCGGGTCGTGACAGAAACACTCAGCATCATGCTCTTGCAAGTTTAGAGTGGTTTTTAGTTTGTCTAAACAGGATGGCTCCCACTGTTTCTCGAATCCCTCCTCAAACCAGAAAGGAAGAATTAGTCAGGATCAATCTCACCGTACAATGCTTGCTTAACCATTCATCCAGGCCAGTGTCGGTACTTCGAGGGAGGTTTTCCAACGCTTTCGCGAAGTTCCTTAATTTAAGAACCTCTTTTCCCTGGGGGCGTAGCCCCGCTAACACCTTTCTAGACACCTACTAGGTTTATAGCATTGATCGTTGAGTGAGAAATTTCCCGAGGAGTAGCATATACTCACAGTAGGATCGGGATCCAAATATCATCGCGTGACGAAACTGAAGGAATCCTACCAGAATCATCACACTCTAAATGGTATGCAATGCTAGCAAGTTTCAGTACTTATGAAACTCCCGATGTGGATTTTTGCTCCATGCTCTTATGACCTTGACTTTGGCCAAAATATCATAATTCATATATCAAGTTCTACCCGTCATTCTCCAGGTTAATTTGGATCCACCCGTACCTACCCTTGACTTTGGCCAAAATGGCAGTACGACTGTCCCAAACCAATGCATCTATCTATGCTACACATGAATACCCAATAGCTACCAATCACTATGCCTTGACTTTGGCCAACATACATAGCTTGAATACTATTGACTATTTATGTGAAACGACGGAGGGCTACGAATGGTTTTGGCGAAACCGTGAACGTAGTGAACTTGATATAGTCGATGGAACGAGATAGCTTTTAAAAGGAGTGGCTCAAGCTCCACATTTAAAAGTTAGTTTTGAAAAGAACCGAGTGGTTTTTCGAAAGTGTTCCAACGACTTTTACTTGGTTTATTTTCTTGCATTAGTTCTTTTAATGCGTGATATTCTTGCATTAGTTCTTTTAATGCGTCCCATCATTTAATCCTACCATTGCAGAAAACAACCAAAATATGATGTACGCTTATGCCATTCGCATTCGCCATGGGGCCCCGTCATTACCCGTTAGGTTACTTAACTAACGACAGAGCGGGGGCTGGGCTAGCACGGCTGTAAAACATAAGCAACGCCTAAATAATATCATATATAGATATATTGCAATGATAGACATTTCAGATCACAGATGAATACATTGGATATACTAGGAATCCGCAATTCGTACGAGCCTGTAACGAAAAGCAGATTACACGGTCGCGGTGAATAGCCAATACCCCACCCAAAACCCCTATGGGTGCGGCAAACTACCCGCCAAGTACCCGAAGCGAAGCAACCTCCCTCAACTCCGTGAGTAGGCCACTCGGCACTTCGGCATACCCGGTCGTTTGTGCACCCCCTCCATGGGTCTATCCTAGGAGCAAAAACAATAAAAAGAAATTATACAATGACGGCTACAACCCCGACCCGGTTGTGCGGTCATACAAATAATATTACAGCAATTTACAAATTTACATGAATTGAAAGAAAAGAAAAACTCTCGTCTCACAACCCCCCGGCTATTCACCCGCGACAATCCAACATATTCATATACACATTCCAGCAACATTACAGATCACAGATTTGTATAACCCCCACTAATCGACATATAGCGATTAGCAGACGTTCAATACAAATATTACATTACAGAAAAACCCGTCAGCTAAAGTATTTTAGAAGTTCGATCAAAAATACAGATTTTTAGGACCCCAAAAATAAAATTTTCGTTCTGGAAAATCTGGGCTGAAAACACATATTCCAAAAATCCCAAAACAACCCCATAAAAATACTGCACTAAATTTGGACCTCGGCCGAGTCAACTCGGCCGCGGAACCGCGGCGGGAGGGTGCTCCCGCCGCGTTTCCGCGGCGCTTTGACTCAATCGTGGGACCAAATTTCGTGGGTGTTTATTAAAAAGTGATCAGTCGAAAATAATGTATTTTTAACACGGCAATTTCCCCATCTTTTGCACTCATTTAGAAGTGTACGGTATTCATATTTCACATATTAGCAAATCGGTCGTAAAATACCAGATTGCATGTATTAGACTTTTAAACCAACACTTTAAGGGAAATTGACCGCATTTCATGGCATCGCATCATTTCTGTATTTGCGCAACACTTGTCTTGAGTCTGTGCAGGAAAATACGGAAGAAAAACCAAAGAGCTGATCAAATTTACGCCAACTCCATGATTTCAGATCTGGTAGCAATACAGAAGGAGTTACAATATTCAACATATCATAAAAGCCCACAAGTATTAGCCCAAATATGTACCAGAGAGCGCAAGCCCTAAAGCTTCAAAAGCGCCGCGGATCCGCCGCACTCCTGCCACGTCCGCATTTTAATTTTTGAGCATAATTCTTCTCCCAGGGCCCACATTCCTTTCTGATACTTAAAATTCCAGAAAGACCTCGAAGCTACTGCCAGATCAGCAAAGAAGATTAAGCAAGGCTAATCACAATTAAGCTCCTAACTACGCTCTTCTAGAAGCTCCTTCCTAACTAATCACATCTTGAAGCTTCTCCTCTAACTAACTTTTGGATGGAAATTCAAATTTCCTCAACAAACTTTTGGAGGGAAACTAAAAGTTCAAATCCTAGATCTAGGGTTTAGATGGCTATAAATAGGAACCTAGATCTAAGGGTTGGGGTTGTTCATCATTAGTTAGTTCTTCATTAGTTCATTCTTTCCCTCTTACATCATCTTCTTCCACAAGTCTAGTGACAAGGCTTGTGCGAAACCCTAACCCTAATTCCACTCCAAATTCAAGATCTTGAGTACCAATCAAGCGAGAAGCCTTCAACCTTTTAGGAGCCGAGCCGATCTTCAATCGGGCAAGTGATCCAAGCCGATCCGCGACCCACGGAGACGAGCGAAGCCAAATCGACGATCGAGTTCTTCCTCTTGTAGTTCTTAAGCGAATGTAATGAAATTGTTGATATAAATAAAAGGTGAAATTCTTTAATCTTGCTTTCTTTTAATTCTTGCATCATGATTAGATCTCAATTTGTAATTGTTGCTCTTGTTGTGATGTTTGAGTAAAACTCCGCTCGTAAAGGAGTCGAGACGATTGTAGAATCATGATGTAACAAATCTTAATACGATTTTTAAGTCCTACGAGTTTTGTAAACCCAAGCAAGTTCAAGAATCGATGACCTAGTTTCGTAGCGATGCTTTCTTGATTGTGATCGCTCGAAATTAGGGATCTACGATCGTTTCTTGAATTTACTAGAGGCTAGAATGTGAATGATATCGACGAAAGAACAAGGGATAAGATGAAACCCTAGTTTCACAAGAAATCCCTAATTCTCGATCGATCATCATCGATCTAGTATGAATTCATCGAAGGATAAGAATACGTAATTGTAAGATTACATCACATCTATAGATCCGATCGATTCCTACGAGCCTCATTTCGATTCTTGATATTTGGTTTGGAAAAATCACCAAACGATCAATTCTTGATTCTATCTTTTTCTTGTTATTAGATCTAGATTTTCTAATTCTTGAGCTTCAATTCTTTAAATCTTGAATTGTTTTGTTTTCTTTTCATTAAAGTTTCGACTCATCTAATTCAAAAGACGAACGATTACACTTTCCCTGTGGACGATCCGCACTTACTAACGCGCTACAATCGACACCGTTATTGATTGCGGTCAAATATTTTTTGTTGTGATTTCTTTACAATTTTCATACTACACATCAAGAATTCGTTTCAATCAAATGGCGCCGTTGCCGGGGATAGTGCGCTAATAGTTCGTATTTTGAAATTCGAGTTGAAAATTTTATTCCATCTAAATTTTGTGATC
Source organism: Agapanthus africanus (assembly GCA_030015575.1). Taxonomy (NCBI): domain Eukaryota; kingdom Viridiplantae; phylum Streptophyta; class Magnoliopsida; order Asparagales; family Amaryllidaceae; genus Agapanthus; species Agapanthus africanus. The sequence goes on from JASDDO010000008.1 coordinate 217,593,623, forward strand.
AAAATTCGTGCAAACACTAATACGTGTGTTGTGATTTGATTACGAGGAAATCTGGAATTATTGGAGCTGTGGAAATTTTTTTTTGAAACATCCAGAGAGCTGTGTAGGTGAACAGAAGCTTGTGCACAAATTTCTGTGCACTGATCCCAACATACCGCGGCGGAAGCGCGGCATTAGGGCTCATCCGCGGCGGATCCGCCGCAAGTATAGCTCCTCTCTGCACCAAAATTGCTGGTATACCCCTCTGCTTTCTTATCTCTCCCATCATCTGCTCCAATTAACACTTTACTGCAGGTTTCTTTGCAAATAATCGCAGCGCGTAAAAAGCAAAATAAAATTTGTGCGTGTTTTTGATTTTTGGTTGTTTGCATATTAATACGGAAATTAAGGGGCACGACCAAATTCAAATTAGGTGGGGAGTTCATTACCCTTCCTAAGCCCCGAAAATCACAAACTTGCATCCGCATTACCCTCATTAATTAAAAAATATCTAGAGATGACTCTAAGGACTGTCGCGCTCAATTAGGACAAAAGAAGGCCATGGGTAATTCATTGCTTATCCGCGTTTTCTTGAGGTGCCTAAGACGAGTGTGTCTAAGGCTAGTGGTTTTTAATTAGGCCCATTACTTACGTAGTGGAGTACCTTCCCACTTACCTGGCACTTATCCGGCCACAGGGGGACAAAGAGGCAGTGGAGGATTCTATCCTGCGACTTGTCTTTTGGCAGTTAGGAGCGGTCTAGAGCCAGACCTAGGTGACCACTAGATTCTAGGGTTTTGTGTGTTGCATTTGTTGTGTTGCATGATTTTTTCAAAAATCCGTATCTTTTTCAAAACAAACACCAATCACATTCATTCTTTCCCCTAATTATAAAATCACGCTGCCACTTGTACTAACCCTTTTTAGTGCAAGATAGGCTGGACAACGGGTTTCTAGTGCCTGTTAGTCCGCGTCCTTTTGATCGACCCTAAAGTCGGTATTTCCACATTTACCCTCTCTTTACCTACTACCACACCCACACTGATGGATCCAAATCCATCAAACTTCTTTAACCCTAATCTGCCGCCGTCCGTTGGTGCGCAGAATCCACCTCGCATCTCTCTCCAAGAGAGATGCTATCCAACTCGAAGTCCACTTTCCACATGTCTTTCCATTCCACCAGCCAACGGGGAAAATTTTCAAATAAAACCCCAATACATCAACCTTCTACCAAAATTTCACGGTCTCGAGTCTGAAGACGCATACGTGTTTATCACGAAATTTGAAAATGTATGCGCAATGATGGGTACTTCACAGCTTTCTGTGGATGCTTTCCGTCTACGTCTTCTCCCATTTACTTTGTGCGATTTAGCCGAGAAGTGGCTATATAACACTACCGCACATTCCATTTCAAATTAGGACGAATTCGTCAAAGCATTCCTTAAGAAATTTTACCCACATCACAAAACAGCTTGAGTCCGTAGCGAAATCTATCAATTCACCCAGCTTCCAAATGAAACATTTTCAAAATGTCTTGAACGTTTCAAGGATCTGTTAGTCCAATGTCCACATCACGGCATCCCGAGATGGGAATTGTGCCGAATCATTTATGAGGGCATTACTCCTTACACAAGACAGACCCTTGAATCCATGTGTCAAGGCAACTTTATAACCAAAGATGATGGGGAAGCCTGGAAATTTCTAGAAGATTTCGCTGAAAAATCTTTACAGTGGGAGGGTGTGAGTCAATCACCTAGGGATGGCAATGATATTTCCATAGGAGTTAGAGCTGACATTGCAGCTATCAATAAGAAACTCGAGAATATGGAAAATAAATTTTTAGCCGCCGCCCTAAGTCAAATATCACTCTCCAAAACTGTGTGTGGATGTTGTTCTGATCCTTCTCACTTGACGGAAGAATGTCCGTTTCAAGGTCATGAGCATACCAATGTCGCATTTCAAAGACCTAGAAACGATCCATTCTCCTCCACATATGATCAGGGTTGGAGGAATCACCCTAACTTTGATTGGAACCAATCCCAATTTCAAAACACGGTTCCAAACCAAAACAATTTCTAAGGGGCCCCTCCACCACAACAGCACCCACAACTTCAATTGAGTCAGCACCCCTTTCAAGCACAAAATTTCCAAAATCCGGCCAACACTTTTGCACCACATGAAAATTTTTTGCAATTGACCGGTACAGATAATACCTCTGCACTAGCACAAACATTGGATACTTTCATGAAACAATCCATCCAAGGGACGGCAAGTTTGCAATCTTCCGTCGAGAATGTAATGAAGATCATTATCTCTCAAAATGAGAACATCAAATCGATGGAAGAACAAATTGCACAACTAAAAACCGAAATGAGTGCACGAGAGAAAGGGAAACTTCCAACTCAACCTTTACCCAATTCTAGCTATTCACATGATGTGGATGCAATCATGTTGAGATCTGGAAGAGTGCTTGACCATCACCTTGGGGAAGAGTTTGATGATACAGAAAAATCAATCAACAACACCCCGGCTGAGACCTTTCCTTCCACCTCTACTTCTAATTCTAACCCCAGTTCTTTTACCCCACCACCTTCTCACGAGCCTATTCTTCGTTTCCCAAAAGGCTCGCCACTTCAGCCCACCTCTTTTTCTTCTCCACGGACGATCCCCACTTCTATTCTGGGATCGGTTCCACACCCACTTCCTTCTCCTATGATGGACCCAGCGCTTATTGCTAAAGCACCTTATCCTAATCGGTTAAGGGCTAACACACCGGGTCCACATATGGAGAAGATTATGAACATTTTTAAGCAAGTAAACACCAACATCCCTCTCCTAGATGCCATCCAACAAGTTCCTTCCTATGCGAAAACTCTTAAGAACTTGTGCACTAGGAAGAGGAAGAATCAAGTGCCCAAGAAGATTTTTATGGAAAAAACAATAGACACGGCTTTCCCCCAACAATTACCGAGGAAACGTAAGGATCCTGGATATCCTACTATTCCGTTTCTATTGGGGAAAAACACATTAACCGTGCTCTACTAGACATTGGCGCTAGTGTTAACTTACTTCCATATTCAGTCTATGAGCAACTAGGGATCGGAGAATTGAAGCCAACCTATTGCACTCTCCAAATGGCTGACCGATCTATCACCAAACCTAGGGGTGAACTGGAGGATGTGTTAATAAAAATCGGGGAATTCATATTCCCTGTGGACTTTATTGTAATTGATACACAGCCTATAGCGAACCCACGAAATCAAATTCCGGTGATTTTAGGTCGCCCTTTTTTGGCCACTTCCAATGCTATTATCAACTGTCGTAATGGTTCTATGACCCTATCTTTCGGGAATAGGTCAATAGAGCTGAACATTTATAAGTTGGGAAGTGTACCCTCCGAACCTACTGCTCAGATCTGTTCTGTCGACTTAATGGATGTCGACAGCAGCGAATTTAATGATCCTCCTGATACCGATCTTGACTCTTTTCATACGTTGTTTGACCCAACTATGTATCATACACATACGGACTCTTCCACCGAGATGTCCGGGTCAACAATTAACACGGATTATGAACTGTTCATAGAGTCTGAAGATCACCCCGCACTTTGTGATGACATTATTCATCGGGGTATTAATGGAACTTTTGAGGAGATCTTCGCTGATGAACTCGCATTTTTGAATGACACGGGTGTTGAGATGAATCATCTCCCAATCAATGAAATTGAACCTCCACCCCTTCTTCTGAATTGTACAAAGAATGCGAGCAATCCATCGCATTCACTGCATCGTCTCTCCAATATGAGACGCACACACTCTCTTCCACCACTTAACCTTTTCCCACTTCTTCTTCCACCAACCAGAGCACTGCATTGATAAAATTTTTGAATGGTTGGTGTTAACATTTGGTCTTTGCAAAGCTTGGCATCGACCACTGATTTTTGACCCACACTTGTGATTTTCAAAGTTTAACATTGCATAACTCAAGTTTGGGGGGGTATATTTTTTCTGGCTCTTGAAAAGAAAATTTTTACAAAATTTTGAGCCAAAAATAAGTTTGAGGGAGGTTCTTCATTTAAATATTTTGCCCCCACTAATAAATTCCTCCCAAGCTTACAGGTTTTTCGAGATTTAGCTAAAGGCAACAGTGAGGACACTGTTGAAAACAAGTTTGGGGGAGGTTTGTGCTTATTTTCGGATCATTTGCATATCATTTGCATAAGCACAAAACATTTTTGAAAACCTATAAAAATTTAAAAAAATTTCAAAAAGATAAAAATATTTTTGTTCATAAATAAGATAATAAAAGTTTAGATAGTGAAAAATTATATCCATGAGATTAGAAAAATTTAAGAAAACCAAGAAAATTAGAAGTTTTCTTATACGAACTAGTAATAAGTAGTTATGAGCCGTTGTCCCAAGGGTTAGTATGATGAAAGACGTCACTAATCTGAGGATAAAAATAAGTCTGAAAAATAGTTTCTATTCTGGAAGCCAAACATTTTGAACGTTGATACCCTGCTATTCGCACTTACACACGTCTTAAAGCCTGGGATAGTAGAGGATACCTTGAAATGCTCTTGTCTTAAAGCCAAAAGTATGAAGGAAATTAAAAAAAATGAATAAAGTAAATATAAAGTGGTGAGAAAAATGGACACTGGTTTTGTTATCACCAAGGGCAATAAAAAAATGTATAGCGAGGGTGCTTCTTCACCTAGTGCCCTAAGGCCAACTGGTCTGGGAGTCACTGCTATGCCTTAGGTGGTGCAAGACGAGGAAAATACACCAAGTAAGCAAGCACAGGAGTAATCGGTCGGTTAGTACCACAAGAAGTATTAACGGTCGCATGAAAGTGTGTGAGCAATCTCATCTAAATATTCATTAATTAAAAAGTACTGAGGCTGATGGGCAAGAGTACGATAGCTTGAATTGAATTTTCCGGGTGTAGGGATGTCTTTACACACACGCAGGGTTATATGATCGATGTTTGGAAGAAAGATAGGAATGAAGAATAAGACGATGTTTTATTGAGGGAAGACGTGATTTCTAACATCTTTTCATGACCATTAAGATAGGGCTCATGACAACCGAAAAGCTAGCTTAGTTGGAAACCCTAATTTTCAAGGCTTTTCTTTTACAATTCTTGTCTTTAAATGTAATATTCATGATCTTGCTTTTATTATTGGATTTTGTGGGTGCAATCCGCTGAAAACCCTCAGGAGACAACACTCCTCCTACTAGGGACACCTAGAGGTTTAAAGGCTTGTTGCACGTGCTCAGTGCAATCGTGTTGCCTACGAAAGTGTGCTAGTTAGTTTTTTCTCTTTCTTTATTTTCACCTTCTCTTTTTAATAAAACATTCGCTTGAGACGATCGAAATTAAGTTTGGGGGTATTTGATCAGTCGAAAATAATGTATTTTTAACACGGCAATTTCCCCATCTTTTGCACTCATTTAGAAGTGTACGGTATTCATATTTCACATATCAGCAAATTGGTCGTAAAATACCAGATTGCATGTATTAGACTTTTAAACCAACACTTTAAGGGAAATTGACCGCATTTCATGGCATCGCATCATTTCTGTATTTGTGCAACACTTGTCTTGAGTCTGTGCAGGAAAATACGGAAGAAAAACCAAAGAGCTGATCAAATTTACGCCAACTCCATGATTTCAGATCTGGTAGCAATACAGAAGGAGTTACAATATTCAACATATCATAAAAGCCCACAAGTATTAGCCCAAATATATACCAGAGAGCGCAAGCCCTAAAGCTTCAAAAGCGCCGCGGATCCGCGGCGGGAGCCTGCTTGCGCCGCGGATCCGCCGCACTCCTGCCACGTCCGCATTTTAATTTTTGAGCATAATTCTTCTCCCAGGTCCCACATTCCTTTCTGATACTTAAAATTCCAGAAAGACCTCGAAGCTACTGCCAGATCAGCAAAGAAGATTAAGCAAGGCTAATAACAATTAAGCTCCTAACTAAGCTCTTCTAGAGGCTCCTTCCTAACTAATCACATCTTGAAGCTTCTCCTCTAACTAACTTTTGGAGGGAAATTCAAATTTCCTCAACAAACTTTTGGAGGGAAACTAAAAGTTCAAATCCTAGATCTAGGATTTCGATGGCTATAAATAGGAACCTAGATCTAAGGGTTGGGGTTGTTCATCATTAGTTAGTTCTTCATTAGTTCATTCTTTCCCTCTTACATCATCTTCTTCTACAAGTCTAGTGACAAGGCTTGTGCGAAACCCTAACCCTAATTCCACTCCAAATTCAAGATCTTGAGTACCAATGAAGCGAGAAGCCTTCAACCTTTTAGGAGCCGAGCCGATCTTCAATCGGGCAAGTGATCCAAGCCGATCCGCGACCTACGGAGATGAGCGAAGCCAAATCGACGATCGAGTTCTTTCTCTTGTAGTTCTTGAGCGAATGTAATGAAATTGTTGATATAAATAAAAGGTGAAATTCTTTAATCTTGCTTTCTTTTAATTCTTGCATCATGATTAGATCTCAATTTGTAATTGTTGCTCTTGTTGTGATGTTTGAGTAAAACTCCGCTCGTAAAGGAGTCGAGACGATTGTAGAATGATGATGTAACAAATCTTAATACGATTTTTAAGTCTTACGAGTTTTGTAAACCCTAGCAAGTTCAAGAATCGATGACCTAGTTTCGTAGCGATGCTTTCTTGATTATGATTGCTCGAAATTAGGGATCTACGATCGTTTCTTGAATTTACTAGAGGCTAGAATGTGAATGATATCGACGAAAGAACAAGGGATAAGATGAAACCCTAGTTTCACAAGAAATCCCTAATTCTCGATTGATCATCATCGATCTAGTATGAATTCATCGAAGGATAAGAATACGTAATTGTAAGATTACATCACATCTATAGATCCGATCGATTCCTACGAGCCTCATTTCGATTCTTGATATTTGGTTTGGAAAAATCATCAAACGATCAATTCTTGATTCTATCTTTTTCTTGTTATTATATCTAGATTTTCTAATTCTTGAGCTTCAATTCTTTAAATCTTGAATTGTTTTGTTTTCTTTTCATTAAAGTTTCGACTCATCTAATTCAAAAGACGAACGATTACACTTTCCCTGTTGACGATCCGCACTTACTAACGCGCTACAATCGACACCGTTATTGATTGCGGTCAAATATTTTTGGTTGTGATTTCTTAACAATTTTCATACTACACATCAAGAATTCGTTTCAATCAAAAAGCCTGAGCCGATTTTTAAGATAAAATTTATCAATTTTTGAACAGAAAAAAAATCGGCAGAAACTGGACAGTTTTGGGTTTGTTTTGCGACTTTTCTTTGATTGATCTTCTAGCTACTTTGCTAACATGTTTGATAGAGTTTAACCTGGATCTGATACCACTGTAAGTCCATGCTACCTCTCCCGGTACTTTCGGGCATGCGGAATTTGATAAAAAACGATTTTCTTAGAGGTGGTAACATGGACTTAAAACCCGGATCTTTGTTAAACATCTAACTAACAACCTAACTACGAGTTGCTAACTACTCGGTTAGGGGGTTATAGCTTTCTTTTTCTCGAACTCCTTCGTCTTCAAGCTTCGATTGTCGTCCGAATCGGCTTCTCCCCGTCGTCTCCTTGCGCCGAAGATAGATCCACCTGAAAGTTTCAACCTTTGGCTCCTTCTTCGAACTTTGAAGAAACTAGTTCACTCGGTTTGCTAAACCTTGTGAACTAGAGTGAGTAGAAAAGAGTTTGTATGTGATTTTATCTATGGTTCTTGGTTCTCAACTCATGAGACAAGTGAACCATAGAGTCAAGAGAGGGAGAGCAAGAGGCGGAGATGAGAGCTCAAGAACAAGGAGAGAATGAGCATGAAAGAATGAGAGAAGACTTTTCTCATTTGGCTCTCATAATCCAAAACAATCATAACACCTCATATCAATCAAGTATTATGTGATGGTTTAAGCAAGCATAGCCATATCATTTCATGCACTCATTTTGCACAAAAGAGCAAGCAAGCAAAAGTCTTTGCCTTGAAATGATAGCTATAGTTATCATGATGGTCAACTAGTCAAGCCTAGTCAACCGGTCAACAAAGTCATCAAGTCAACAAAAGTCAACAAGTCAACAAAGCCAATCCCTCAACAACCATGTCACCATAATACTTAATTAATATAATTGTTAATCACATATCATATTCTCATTAGGGTTGAGCAAAAAGTCAATAGTCAACTGTCAACGGTCAACAACTCTAATGAGAATCCTCTGCCTCTGTCTCTCCGTCAATTGTGCATACACACCCGCATCCGCGTTCCGAGGAACACGAATGCATACTGGAAAAAACCAATCCCAAAACGTACACTAGGATCTGGCTTAAACCAAATCCCGCTAGTGTTAACTGTCCGGACACTGTACGTGCACAAGTGCACGGATGTGACCGAACCCTGCCGCAAAACCATGCGACCTGTCGCAAAACCATGCGACCTCTACTCTTTTGCCTAAAGGCGAATAGCTTTCTGTGTGGGACTCTAAAGACTCGACACTACGCTGGCAGTGGGTTTAACCACAGACCGCAAGCGGCACTAGCTGTGCGTAACGATCCCCAGGTAGATGCCGACAAGAAGACTGACGAGGTGAAACCCATCTGAACTCCTACTGAGGCTGAATGTGGCATTCTTCGTACAGTCCGGTCTGTTCGTCTGATACATCGCATGGCGGGCCTAGGGGGCGGTAAACGTCAGTCCCCCAATAGCCGTATAAGTCGTGTCGGAGTGAAGCCCAAAACACCCTGAGATAACACTGGAAGCCTACCAGTATATCTCGTTTGCCCTGGCCAGGGACTACTCGTGTAATGGCTCTCCTAGACACAGCGCGATGTCAACCCCCAATACCGGGAGAGACGAATCCTGTCTAACCGTCACTGCCTCCAAGTGCTTCGGGACTTCACCCAACTACTACCTGTTTGCACGACTCCTTTGAGCCATGGTAGGGTAGTAATCAAAGTGCGGTGGTAACACACTCGAGGAGAAGTGACAGTGTCAAGTCAGCGGACTAAGCTGTACTCATGTCACCTAGGAACTGATAACTGACGATAGGCATAATACCAACTAGTCAGTTCCCGACGAGTCCTGTCCAGTGTACCCATAACCTAACGAGCACCCACATACTATCTCAAGTACGACGTACTGACGGCTGTGGGACAGACCGTCTCCCACACTGGGATGAGAAGCGCATGCGCTAGTCTACTCCGGAGTATCGATGCCCTGTCTCGATAGTCCTGTGACTAGGGACCTGCATAAGGATGTGCTTATAGATTACCCAACCCCACTAGTGTGACTGCCATCACATCGCTGGTAATCAAGCAAAGATCCTAAGGGCTCCACTAATGTGTATAGGTGATATACTAAAATAAACACATGTACACATTGAAGTAGAAACAAACCAAGTAGCATACTACTATTTTGAGCAAGATTGTATATACAAGGTGAATATCCCAAGCTTCCATTAAGTAATATACAAACTAGTATGATACAATAATGGCCTCTAGGGCATATACACTAACATATAGGTGGAGGTTGATCAACCACAAAATCCTCGAGGTGTTTCTGTGGATCCTTTACTGGCTTGGCATCACCCATCATATGTATATGATGTTCAATTATGAGGGGACTAATCTCCTTGATGTCCGCCATAGTCCAGCCAAAATCTTGCCGGTTGTTTTATAAGACCATTAAAAGGGTTTTCTCTTGCTCGAGAGTTAGAGATGCCGAGATAATAATAGGAAGGAACTCATTCTCACTTAAGTAAGCGTATTTAGAGTGAAACGGCAACAGCTTGAGTTCGAGTTTTGGTGGTGGAACAATTGAAGGTAAAATTGGTGAAACTGTCTCGAACTCGAAGGATTCCATTAATGGTTCGAAATCACTGTAAGCAACCGAGTCGGATGGTTCAACTAACTCATCCGAAAATTCAAAGGACTCAAACTCGGGCGGTGAGTCTTCAAAATCTTCCGAAAAAGTGAAACACTCGTAATCGTTATCAGTTGTGCAAACTGTGTCAGATTCAAAGAAGAACGCACTAGTGGCGTCAAAACTGATGTGATCGAACAGAAATTTTTCCAGCTCACAGTCCTCCTGCGTAATTTCGTGGATCGAGCAAACTTCATGTATACTAGATTAAGGCACAGAGGGAAGACTTCTTATCTTGTAAATGTTGAACTCACTTGATATCTTCCCGAAGGATAGAGTCATAGTGCCATTGCGACAGTTGATTACAGCATTGGAAGTGGCCAAAAATGGTCGACCGAGGATCACCGGAATTTGGTTCCGTGGGTTAGCCACAGGCTATGTGTCCATAACAATGAAATCAACGGGGAATATGAAGTCCTCTACTTTGATCAACACATCCTCTAACTCACCCCTAGGATGGGTGATGGATCGATCAGCCATTTGGAGAGTACAATGAGTGGGTTTCAACTCTCCAACACCTAATTGCTCATAAACGGAATAGGGAAGAAGGTTAACACTAGAACCAAGATCTAAAAGTGCTCGATTGATGTTCTTATCCCCAATTGTTATTGAAATTGTAGGACAGCCAGGGTCCTTTCGGTTTTGGGGCAAAGGTTGAGGTTGGAGAATAGCATTGCTCACGGCATTAGCTACAAGCACTTTCTTAGGTATCTGAGACTTTCTCTTCGTGGTACATAAGCCCTTTAAGATTTTCGCGTAAGAAAGGACTTGTTGGATTGCATCCAAGAGAGGTATGTTAATGCTAACCTGCTTGAATAACTCCACAATCTTCTCCATTTGGGGAGTTGGTTTATTGGATCTCAACCTGTTTGGAAATGGAATATTTTGAAAATTTATTGAGTCCAATGTTTGTGGAGTAGATTGCGTAGTTGGAACGGATCCCAGTGTTGGTGTGTTCGTGAAGTGAGAAGTGGGTCCGTTAGAAGTAGAAGAAGTAGAGCCTTGTGAAGAATGAAGAATAGGCTCTGAAGAAGATGAAGATGAAGAAGAAGATGAAGAAGAAGCACCGGCAGGGATGTCATTACTAATACCCACATTATTGTGCAACACTTTTCCAGATCTCAACGTGGTCACAGCATTACATTATGATTTTGTTGTTCATAAGAAACAAGTGCATTATGTGCATGACCGGGATTTAGCAATGGTTGAGACGGAAGTTTTCCTTTTTCTCGCTCGCTTAACGCAGCATTCAGTTTTGCAATTTGGACCTCAATTGATTTGATACTCTGATCATGTGAAGCACTATTTTGCACCAAAGATTGAATGGAAGTTTCCAACCTTGCTGCGGATTGTGTAGATTGTTTTAAAAATGCATCTAGACTTTGTTCTGGCGAGGAAACCTTATCGTTATTCGGTTGAACAAAATTGTTTTGAGGATAAGAGTTGTTGGGTATAAAATTGTTCATTTGGTTTGGATAAGGTTGAGGTTGGAAAGGTTGCTGGTATTGAGTTTGTTGAGGTGCTTGTTGTTGTGGAGGAGGAGGCCTTTGAAAGTTGTTATTGCATTGGAATTGTTGATTTTGATTCCAAGCAAAATTTGGGTGGCTCCTCCAACCAGGATTATAAGTCGAAGAGTATGGATCATTTCTTTGTCTTCGCTGAAAGGCAGCATTGACTTGATCTTATCCTTGAACATGTGGATTGTAAGGACACTCTTCAGTAAGATGGGATGGATCCGAACAACAAGCGCAAATAGTGCGTGGGGGTAAAGCAGGGGCAGGAGAAGGCGATGAGAATTTGCTCTCAATTGCTTCTAGCTTTTTCGTAAGTGCGGCCATTTTGGCCTTCATTGCAATCGACATATCTAGTTGATGTATGCCTGCCCTAGACTGACCTGTTGAAGAAGATGAGGTGGTCTTAGTGCTTTCCCACTGAAGTGTTTGTTCAGCAAGATCGTTGAGAAACTGCCAAGCTTCCTCGCTTGATTTTGTTAGAAAGTGGCCTTGACAAATGGTTTCCAACAACTGGTTAGTTGCTGGGTTCAATCTTTCATATAAAGTTTGGCAAAGTTGCCAATTCTCGATACCGTGGTGAGGGCATTGAACAAGTAGGTCTTTAAATCTTTCAAAACACTTCCTAAAAGGTTCGGAAGGAAGCTGGGAAAATTGAATGATCTCATTGCGAATTCTCGCGGTCTTGTGAAGTGGGTAAAACTTTTTAAGAAAAACTTTAAGAAACTCTTCCCAATTTTTAATCGAGTGAATGGAATGACACGTAACCTTATAACCATTTCTCGGCTAGGTCACATAAAGTGAATGGAATGACACGTAGCCTTATAGCATCATCTGAAAGTTGTGTGGTATTCATCATTGCGCAAACATTCTGGAATTTGTGTATGAAGATATAGGCATCTTCGGATTCCAGTCCGTGAAATTTTGGCAACATGTTGATGAAGTGGGGTTTAATCTCAAAGTTATCCCCATTTGCCGGTGGGAGTGAAAAACAAGTTGGTAAAGCAGAACGGATAGGGTAGAAAAGATCCCGGAGCGCGATTCGTTGGGGCACTTCAACAGGTGGGTGTTGTGGGTTATTCGCACCTAGCGGAGGTGGAATCAGTCCCGCGGGTAAGGGGTTGTTAGGATTGAATCCCGATATCTCCTTAGAAGACGAAGAATATGAAGGTGAAGATAAAGAAGTGGAAGGAATTTCGACTTCGGAGTCGAAAGCGTCGTTAGTCGGCACTAACGAGATACGGACTAATCGGGCACTAGTTTCCCTAGTCCAACCGGACATACACTAAAGAGGTAGTGTAGTCAAAAGGTGAAAACAGAAGGTGGGGGTAAGAAAACGTCAATGGAAGGAAATGGGTGTAAGTGGGGTGCAACGGATTTCTTAGCGACAAGTGGCAAGTTTTTGTTAAAATTTTTTCCGTTTTGTGTTTTTTTTTATAAGGAGCTTTTTGCAAAAAGATTTTCAATAAAAGGCTTAGACACACGTTCAAGCAATCAAAAAATGCACAATCAAGCCTAGATCTAGGGTCACCTAGGTCAACTAGACTGCTCCTAACTGTTCCAAAGGGCAAGATGTGAGGACCTCAAATCGCCTCTTCACTGTCAATTTTGGCCAGGTAAGCACAAGTAGAGAAAGGAGGGATCCGCTCACGAATCACCGTGAGACAGGCCTTTTAAAGTTACCTTTCCCTAACTGTCTAGCCTAGGCATCACAAAGTCTGGTTTAGATCAAGATCGATGCCTACAACTATTCCTTTGTCATATTGAGCGCGACAGTCCTTAAGGCTGAGTCTAATCTTTTTTAATTAACTTGATGGTCAATGAAATATGCTTTATGTGATTTTTGGGGTCCTAGGAAGGGTAATGAAATTCCCACCCAATCTGGATTGGTGTAAAAGCCCCTTAAAGTCAATTTTAAATATGCAAAGCATTAAACACAATCAAACACTTGCAAACAACTTTTTTTATTGCGGCGCAAAGAATCCTGCACAAGATCAAGTTATTGGAGAAGGGGAGAAGTTTTTGCGCAAAGAACCCTGCAGGAAAATTTTTCAGAGGATATCAAGGGGTTCAGAAAAAGAAAAGATGCTCACAAAGAAAAATTGGACAGATGATGTCACCACCAAGCCGCGGTTCCGCGGCTAAACAGTACTCTCTGCGGCGGTTCCACGATACAAAAGTCGGTTCAGCTCCCAAAAGTTCTTCTGTTTCTCTGTTATGATTTTCCTCTGTCTGTTCAGATCTGATGTTTGTTGTTTTGCTCACTGGAATTTTCCAGATCTGAACCTGTTCGTCGATCCTGCACAATTCAAACGAAACACCTTTCAATGAATAACAAGATGATAAATTTCTTTCTATTTTTTAAATATTTTTTCAGTTTTTTTGATTTTTCAATTTTTATATTAACCCGAAATTACAAAAAGAAAATAACTACGCCATCCCCGGCAACGGCGCCATTTGATTGTTGTGATTTAGTGCTTTTGCGCTTTCAAAAGATGAATCAAAGAATATTTAACCGCAATCAATAACGGCGTCGCTTGGTAGCTAGCCGGTGAGTACGGGTCGGTCCACAGGGATTTTGTGTATTTCTATTTGTTCTAACGAGTTAATTCCAATTGGGGTTGGATTGATTATCACTAAAAACTAAGGTTGATCTAGATTAGGATTAAAACCTTGCTAGGGTTAGGTTTAGGTTAAGTTTGGAAAGTTAATATTCCTCTCCGCTTTCAATGCCCTAATTAAGATCTATTTAGGTATTATGGTAATAATTAATAAAGTAGATTAGTACCATCGGGAAGAAACAAGGTTTCTTCCTCTAGGTTCTTGTCCGTCCTTTCTTAATTCTTACCTAAAGCTACATGGAAAACATATACAACCGGTTTTTTAAACTACGGTATCACCGCTACCTCGTGGGATAGGGTGCCGTAGTGAGCGGTGTGTGTATGTATGCATGGAGTCCTATAAAAATATGTGATAGGCAAGAAAGGGGTGAGAGATTTTCATCTCTCAAACCTTCCCTATTCCTAACCCTAACAAGTGAGGAACTACTCACTCAATAGAGAATTGATAAAAACATACATTTTTTATGAGTTTGTAATTTAATAACCTAATTATCTAAACTACGGCAGATGAATAAAATTTCTAACTAATTAACTAGGGAGGATAATAAAATTGCTAAACTACGGCAGAAAAGAAATTAACTAGGGCATAGAAATGAAAAACTTACTTTATTTGATGCTCTCTTCAAACATTTACAGCGAATTAAAATTCTGAAATAGATGAATAAAAAGAGGCATGCCCCAAAAAAGAGCATTATGGTTTCTATTTATAGATTATAGAAACCCTAGGGTTACATCCGATCCCTATCTGCATTTACAAATTTACCCTAAGAAGCCTAGTCAACGCACCGCCACACCGACTTTTTTTTAGCGCCGACACGCGCTCATCATGGCCGCGGAACCGCGACCAAAAGCCCTGTTTGGCCGCGGATCCGCGGCCATTTGGTGGCCTTGTTAGCTGAATTCTTTTGGTGTTCATTTTGTTTCTTTTTACTTGGTTTTTCTTCACTTGGTTCTTCAGAATGTCTTCTAGTCTCTTCCAGATTTCCACAGTGCATAATGTCGTGGACTTTTACCCTTTGCTTTGTGTCGAAGTCTTGAACCTTGTGCTGCCTTTGTACTTTGTGAACTTGTTCATTGATCTTCATTTGTCCCTCAAACTGTAGGCATGATCAAGATTCTTCCATTTGTTGGTCGTAGTCTCACTTTTGCATCGTCTGTTCATCATTTTCACTGTTTTGTTCCGAGAACCTATAACCTGCAACTATATAGCAGACATGGATCAAAAGCACCTGTTTATTTGTAAAATGAATAAAAATGGGGAATATAATAATGCAAAATTATGATATGAACAGATATCGTCCGCGTGTTCATCAACGACACAATCAACATCATGGAACATGAGTGTCCAACATCAACACTCCAAACATCATGAAAGCATATGCATGTATGTATGAGGATATCAACCAACGTGTGTTCATCAACGACACATCAAAATCATGGAACCTGAGTTTCCAACACCGACACTCGAAACATCATGAAACCCGTGTCCAGCATCGACACATAAATCCTCATATCTTGGGCTACGTCAGTCCGGATCGGCCCATGGGCTCCGTCAGTCCGGATCGACCCATATCCATCTCACGACTCCGGTCGGTATCCTCCGGATAACCGCCAAGTCTAAACTATCACCGGTAAGTAGTAGTCCCTCTACCAGGCTCATCGTCTACTGCACAACATACCATTCTTGTCCCGGGGTACCATACCGGGTCTACCATGTACTCGCAAACGGATCGTCCATCTTCTCGAATGGGTTTCTAAAACCAATCTAAGAACCGAGAAAACTCATGGTGGACGCATCGAAATATCATATCAAGAGAAACCTGGTTTTTAAAACAATACATATTTTCTTTTGAAATATAACCACGGTTCTCAAATCCAGAATCTCATGAAAACAACATCTCAATGCGTATAATAGTAAAGCATGATGTATGCAAACATAGAACAGAAATGTGAGCAAATCAGTATATCATGAAACATAGAATAGTGATGTGAGCATATCAGTATATCATGCAAACGAGTCATGTGATAATACTAAACAATTAAGAGTAATAGCATGATATAGCAATTTGACTGTGTAAGTGACATAGCAATTACCGATGATGAAAGTGTGTGAGCCGGCAATCCGTGTAAGTGTGACATACGCATCATCGATAATTATGTAGGTGTACTAGCCGACGATATCATAACAAATAATAGAAGCACAGGTATACGTAATGCAATGAGATCATCATAGATGTAGCAGAAAGTAAATCGTAAGAGCACTATTATGAGGTATACGTATCTAATCTAACATCTACATAAGGGCTAAACTAAGTAGTGTAGACAGTGATTAACGATATCTATAACATATCTGAGTCAATGAATCTATCAATCGGCAATCCAGCCTCATAGCATCACGTACGGTATAATCCATCGTACGACATCCTTGAGTCAAGGGTATGGATCAATCATCAGGTAAAACTCATCGCGTACGGTAATCCATCGTACGGCGGTATTAAACAATTAGGGATTCTATCAACCTATATAACAATAAGGGTACGGATCTGACGTCTCGTACGGTATATCATTCATTATCCTCATAAATATATATATATCAAGTCACATCCGTATCAATCTTATATCATGTCTTGGCAAAAGTATCTATATTCATATGTCGTCTCTCATCCGTATATCGACATATTAAGCGAAGTCATCTTATTTCATCATATTCTCTTTTCATCACATCAACATCTCACATCAAGTAATCTTATATATATTTATCATATTTTACCGATCCCATAACACATCTATCTCAATCTTATCATATTCATCGATATCATGTCATATCCTTATAGCTTTCATCCCATATCTTGATATATGTATTCAATCATTCATATCATCTCCAACTAACTTTTTGATCATATCTTTAGTTCCTAGTATAGGTTTCTCCGACTATATTCTATATATCGGTTTGCATTCATAATTTGCGGGGGTGCTATACGCCGTCCACCCGACTTTCCCCGTAGATATAAATCTACTCACCAGTGAAACTCCTTGTTTAGCCGTAGTCGATGTGCTTCGTCGTCTCGGAATCCACGCGAAGTACCTACAAATCAACACATATCGCATCGTTATGAAAACCAAGTACGAAAACCGATACGGCACACGAATTGCTTATAGGTTAGAACCTATAACCTATGCATGCAAAAACAACCAAATAACCCTCGTCGTTGACGTACACACGTCCAACGACCAAATCCAAATTCAAATATCAAAACCACGTTTCAAATATCGGAAAACATAATACGGCAACTGAGGAAATCACTCCCAGATTTTGGTTCAAGTCAAAAGTGACAAAACTAACAAGTACAGGGGCTAGTTTATAGGGAGTAAGAGCCACAATAAAAAACCAAACACCAGAACCCAAAAGTGGTCCGGGGAGATGTGCTACAGTAACGGGTGTCGCCGGCCATATCATGGAGTTTGGATCTCGTTCTTCTGTGGTGGTGTTCTAGTAGCCTAACTAAGTCAATATAGTTGTTTGTTTTTCTTATAAACATCCCAGGTTTCTCCAGATTCCCAGTAGATCAACAAAACTTCACAAAACCGACACGGGGTAAATCCTAAGTTCGTGTATCGGGTTCTAATCTCTGTTCTTGGCCAGTAAAACATCACTAAGGGTTTGCAAACACTCACTACACCTCAATTTACCAATTACAAGTCAAGTTTCCACTAAATCTCAACTTGGAAATTTCTAAGATCACAATTCCACACTTGTTTAATTCTAAACTATAACTAGGATAAATTAAACACAATAACTTTACTAAAGGAAATGAATATTACCTCATTTGGCAATTCAAGAAAAACCCTAGATTCCCAAAGTCTCCAAAATCCGAACTTGAAAGGTCCATAGGGTTTAGGATGAGGTGGGGATCATTTTTAATGAAAGTGGCATGGGGTTTTAACAAGGTTTTAGGGTAGTTGCCATGGGGTAGAGAGAGGTGAAGGAAGCATGAAGATGAAGATGAAGGAGATAAGGTGATGAAGGAAAATAATGGATGAAGGAAAATGAATGAGGAAGGAAAGGTCAAGGGTAGGAGCCTCTCTCTCTCTCTCTCATACCCTCACATGGCATGCCATGCCTCATCATGGGTCCCCTCTCTCTCTCTTCAATTATTCTCTCTTTTCTTTTCTTTCTCTCTTTTTCTTCTCACAAAATAAAGAAAAGCCCAAATACAAATGAAACAAACACAATGAAACAACATGCAACAAAATGCAACATGACATGGTGCACTAGCCATGGTTAATTAAAAATACGGATTTGGCATAATCGTGATTAGTAATGCAGTAATCGAGTTTAATTTAAACTTGAATATAATTAATTATAAAAATGCCCAAATACGATAAATATATTTTTAAATGAATAAATCATTTTAAATCTTCAATTATTTCCCAAATATTGGTATATATTTATACCATTTTACAAAAACCCCAAATTCGCAAATCGAATAGTTTTCGCGAAATATATTATTTTAATATTAAATTCCAAAAATAATATTTTATATTTCTGAAATATTACATCTCGTCAATAATTATCCACCCGATAGTGCCTACTGAGAGGTTCTACCTTCTAATTGAGGTAACTAGACTACTTAGCTTGCTAATCTAAGTAGACTAGGGTGTGTAGAAAGTGATTATGGAATATTTTGTCTTACTAACCCTAGGTTTCTCAACTCATGAGACAATTAGGGTGTCACGACCGGCAGGGTACGGAACGTGACTGGCACTTAAGTTACGAAACGTCTCAAGACGTCCGTAAAATAAGTAAGCCAAAGCCCAGAAACCAAAACCAAAAAAAAGCAAAAGAATGAAGGAAAACCAATCCATTGAAAGCGAGTTTATCAAATAAGTCATATAGAAACCTTTTTTAAAAACAATTCAAATTTTTTCGAAAATTTCGGCAGAGTCTCCTTTGTAAATACTGGCCCCCAAAATGGGTACAACAAGAATATATATGAATCCAACAAATAGGGCATCCCCAAGCGGGAGCTAGCTCTTCACCACAAGGCGGTCACAAATCCCACGCAATATAAAGCAACAACATGGGAAATAATCATAAGGAAGCATGAGAAAAACAGCATGTCGACTCAAGTGAGCTCGACCCTAAAATACAGCATAAAAGTCCACAAATCTCACAGTCTCATCTCTAGGTCAATATACAACAATACTGATAAAAACAGTAGATGGAGTACACTAGATACAAGGAATATACTAGGTGGTACAAAAATAATAATATAACCCACCTAAGAGCAAAACCTCGAGTCCAGGCAAAGGAGGCAAAAGAAACAAGTGCCCCCGCCGCTACTGTACTGACGGAGCGGACCAGCAAAAGGCTGTGGCACAACGGGGGTGAGTTGTCAACTCGTGAGTAATAAATAACATCTACACAGGCTATCGAAAGCATGCACACAAGTATCCTAGCATCTAAAATACAGGTAAGGCAGGACATAATAGCAGGTAGGTATGCAATATGAATATACTAGCAGGTATGAATGCAATGCGAATCAATTCGTGATCTGAATGTGTAAGTATAAGAAATCATGTTTTTCCCTTTAAGAATCTCTTTTGAAATACCAGCACAATACCAATAGAATCAACAAGAACCTGTGTCCAGCAACGACACCTCAAAACTATCACAAATCTCATATATCCATATCATAGTATCTCTGGCCTCAGCCATCCGGCTGACCCAGCTCAATATCAAAATCTCATCATCTCGCGGCCACGGTCGGTATCCTCTGGATATCCGCCGTGCCAAACAGTCGCCTGTAGGTAATCCGTCCCCTGCCAGGCTCAACGTCAACACCACATTCATCTTGCCCCGGGGTACCATACCGGGCCCATCATGTACCCGTGACGGTTCCTCCACTCCTCGACACGGATCTCGAAAACCACAGCAAACTCATGGTGGACGACACTTTACATCACTAGAAAACCGCAATTACATATTTTAAAAACATAATAAGTTTAGAAATTTTGCGGCTTTCCCCCGAAATCCAGAAATATCATAAAATCTCAAGAAACCCTCATAAGTGCATATATCAATGGTGATGAATGCATATGGTATCAATAATTAAGCTACGATGTATGATTAATAGACTAGGCATGAACAAATAATATGATGAGGTACATGCACATGAATAGCAATCCTACGATTTCATTTTAAGGAATTAAAGGCAATAGCACAGGTTTAAGCATCAATTAGTAAAAGGTTTCAAATTATAGGTTATCTAGTGTGGTGGCATGGAAATTACCAGGGCGTGTGTGTAAGCATGAATAGTGCTCGTGCTGCATATAAAAACCCTAGCAATGGTGCAGGTGTCCTATAAAATGGGTTCGCATATGTATGTCAATATAAGGCATGGATGCGGCAAATAATCATATAAGTATTACACCCCTAATTACTAACATCACTAAGAATCTTTTAAGTTACTAAAACTATCGGGTGGCTTGCACCATCCAACGATAGTCCCCCGTAGATATTACATCTACTCACTGGAATCCTTAGCTAGTCACGTCCAATCACCGCTTTCCCCTTTCGTGCCGCGTCTGACGTCTCCGCGACCGAACCTGAAATTTACATCAATACCAAACATAAGGTTACATATCAAGAACGACGCAAAATCCAAACGAAAATACTAACGTTCACAAGCTAGGTACAACGTGCACAAGGTGCGCGGAACACACGCGAAAATCGCAAAAACTAACTATAATTGCCGATTTGGTCGCCCGGCAAAACTAAAACCCGTACACACAAACATCCGCACTCACACAACCTAAAAGTCATAGGATACGCTAAAAATGTCATCAAGACATCAAAAATAATTTATCACCTACCTTTATCACAAAACTAGTAAGCACAAACATTCAAAAAAAAATACGACGCAACATCGCCGCTATGCGATAAAGTGCTCACGATCCAACACAAACCTCCAACTAACCCACTAGATAGCCGCTACAATTTTTTAAACCATTAACTATGCATCAAACCATAATTCCAACACAAACCCTTCTCTTGATTTTTGGTAATTAGCAAACTTAAACCACACTATACATGAAAAAAAACCTTAATTTAACACTAGATTTTAGCCTAATTAGCAAGTTAACCACTTAGATTAAGGTTAGCAAAATACTAGATAGCAATATAAATTTAATTAACTAAATAATGGTTTCTAAATCCCTAGTTACTCAAACCATTAACTTTAAAAAAACTAGAATGAAACTAACACTAAATTAACACTAAAACAATTTAATTTAAGAAACTTAACCAAAAGAATTTAACTAGGTAGAATTTATACCTCAAACTAGAGATCTAGCAAGAACAATTTGCTTCCAAAGATGCCTCCTTTCACCAAGATTTGAACCCATTTAGGTTTGAAAAGAGAGGAAATAGGGTTTTGTTTTGAAATTGTGAAGAAATTTGTTGATTTTGTTGAATTTTGATGGATTTTGATGGAATTTTTTTGTAGCAAAGAGGAAGGAAAAAGAAAAAAAAATGGAGGGGGAGGATGAGCTGCTCTCGGCCAGCAGAGAAAGGAATGGGGAGAGAATGGTGTGGTGTACAAGATTTTCTCCAAGTTAAACCATCCATGCCTCAAAACCAAACCTAAATTAATATATAAAATTCAACTCATAACTTTCATCACATGAAATGAAATGGAGTAAATGGAGGGGGGAAATCCTGCAGGTGGGCTCGGCTCAAGAGAGAAAGAGGAGAATGTGAGAGGTTGTAAAAAAAACAAGCAAAAAGGCCCCCCACAAATTCATCTTTGCAAGTTTAAAGCTTAAATTAAATAAATTTCGTTTTCCAAAATAAAAATTACTTAAAACATGAAATAAATTACGAAAAAATTATATTACAACTAGATTTTAAAGCTTAAATTTAGCCCATTTAAATTTGTATTTATCGCTAATTTAATGTATTTTCTTACCGGCTTAAAATAATATTAAAAAAATGAAAAATAGGGAAAAAATTTTAAATGACAAAAAATTAATAAGTAACTCATTAGCTACTAAAAACTAGCAATTACTTATCCAAATTAGGTATAATTAGTCCTAAACTGCAAAATAACAAAAAAGATGGTTTACGGAAAAATACTGAATTTTCACCGATTTTCGGGAAAACACCAAAACGACATTTCAAGGCGCTACAATCTTTCCCCTTAAAGAAATTCGGTCCCCGAATTTAAAAATAACTACGCGTGCCTTCAAAGAGATGGGGATATTTCTTCCTCATCTCGCCCTCGGTCTCCTAGGTAACCTCCTCGCTGCTCGGGCTACGCCAAAGGACCTTGACAGTCGGTAAAACTTTCGATCTCAACTTCTTCACCTGCCGATCCAGGATGGCCACCGGCTGCTCTGCAAAGGAAAGTTCGCGCTCCAGCTGGACTGTCGGGTGCTGAATCGCATGCGAAGGGTCGTGAAGGTACTTGCGGAGCATCGAAACATGGAAGACGGGGTGAACATCGGGAAGGCTGGGTGGAAGGGCCAAACGATATGCAACAGCGCCGACACGCTCGAGGATCTCGAAGGGACCTATGAATCTAGGGCTAAGCTTCCCCTTTCGCCCAAAACGCATCACGCCCTTCATCGGAGAGACTCTCAGAAAAACATGGTCGCCAACTGCGAACTCTAATATGCGACGGCGCCTATCCGCATACAATTTCTGCCTGCTCTGAGCCGCTCTCATCCGGTCTCGGATCAACTGTATCTTCGCTGTCGTCTCCTCAACAAGCTGCGGCCCCAAAATACTACTCTCGCTGAGCTCTGTCCAACAGACGGGCGATCTGCATCTCCTCCCATACAATGCCTCGAAAGGTGCCATCTGAATAGTATCCTAGAAGCTGTTGTTGTAGGAGAACTCCACTAGAGGTAAATGACGATCCCAGCTACCGCCGAAGTCTAAAATGCATGCTCTGAGCATGTCCTCAAGAGTATGAATGGTCCGCTCTGACTGTCCATCGGTCTGCGGATGAAATGCTGTGGTGAAGCTCAAACGAGTGCCCAAAGCCTCCTGGAGTCTCTGCCATAGTCGGCTGGTGAACTGGGTGCCTCAATCTGACACAATACAAGTCGGTACGCCATGTAGTCGCACGATCTCGTCAATGTAGAGCTGAGCATACTGAGCGAAGCTGAAAGTGGTCTTCACTGGTAGGAAGTGAGCAGCTTTCGTCAATCTATCCACGATCACCCAGATGGATTCATACCCTCGACTGGTCCTGAGTAGACCCACAACGAAGTCCATCGAAATCTGCTCCCATTTCCACTCTGGAATGGGCAACGGCTGTAGCTCTCCTGCGGGCCTCTGGTGCTCGGCCTTGACTTGCTGACAAGTCAGGCATCTCGAAACGAACTCCGCAATGTCCCTCTTCATCCCGTCCCACCAGTAGGTCTCTCTCATATCATGGTACATCTTGGTGGAACCGGGGTGGACATTATACACTGATCGGTGTGCCTCCTCAAGAATGTCGCGCCGCAATCCATCAGCATCTGGTACGCACAGTCTAGATCCATTGCGTAAAATACCCTGATCGTCAATCACGAACTCGGAAAATCTGCCCTGACCCATCTGTGCCAAGATCTCCGAGCAACGATCGTCACTGCGCTGTGCCTCATATATACGGTCAAGCAACTGTGGGCGTGCACGAATATGCACGAGCTGTCCCCCTGTCTGAGTGAACTCGAACTCAACTCGGCTGTCGCATAACATCTGCCAATCTGCTGACGACTGCCTCTACACTGCGTGCAAAAAGGATAGACTACCCCCGGGCCTCCTACTCAACTCATCTGCCACCACATTCGCCGTGCCTGGGTGATATAAGATCTCGCACTCGTAGTCTTTCACCAACTCCATCCAACGACGCTGTCTGAGGTTCAGGTCTCGCTGCTGAAATATGTATTTTAAGCTCTTATGGTCTGTGAATATTTGGCACGACTCACCATATAGGTAATGTCGCCAAATCTTCAGTGCAAAGACCACTGCAGCCATCTCCAAATCGTGAGTGGGGTAGTTCTGTTCATGCTTCTTCAACTGCCGAGAAGCATAAGCGATCACCCGGCCATGCTGCATCAGTACGCATCCTAACCCCACTCGCGAAGCATCACAGTAGACCACAAATCCGCCTGATCCCGAAGGCAAAGATAATACCGGCGCCGTAGTCAAACAAGTCCGTAGCTGCTGAAAACTGCGCTCGCACTCCTCTGTCCAAACGAAAGGAACTCCCTTCCGGGTCAAACCGGTCAAAGGTGCAGCTATACGGGAGAAGTCCTGAACAAAACGCCTGTAGTAGCCCGCCAGGCCTAGAAAACTACGGATCTCAGTAACCGATGTAGGTCGGGGCCACTGCTGAACAGCCTCAATCTTTTTCGGGCCTACACATATGCCGTCTCTCGTAACCACGTGACCCAAGAATCCGACGCTGTCCAGCCAGAATGCACACTTGGAGAACTTTGCGAACAGCTGGTGCTCCCTCAGAGTCTGTAACGTAATCCGCAAGTGCTGCTCGTGCTCCTCTCTGCTCCGGGAGTACACCAAGATATCGTCAATAAACACGATGATGAACAAGTCAAGATACGGCCCGAATGTACGGTTCATCAAATCCATGAATGCTGCTGGGGCGTTGGTGAGTCCGAACGACATCACCAAAAACTCGTAGTGGCCATAGCATGTATGGAAAGCTGTCCTCGGTATATCCTCCTGTCGAACTCGCAGCTGATGGTATCCTGATCGCAAGTCGATCCTCGAAAAATAACCCGTGCCCTGGAGCTGGTCGAACAAATCATCAATGCGTGGCAACAGATATCTGTTCCGAATGGTAACTTTGTTCAGCTGGCGGTAGTCGATACATAAGCGCAAACTTCCATCCTTCTTGACAAACAGGACCGGAGCACCCCACGGAGAACACTAAGTCGAATAAGCCCCCTTTCTAACAAACCCTGCAACTGATCCTTCAGCTCTCGAAGCTCTGCCGGGGCCATCCGATAAGGCGGTATAGAAATAGGCCCCGAGCCGAGAAACAAATCGATGAAGAACTCAACATCACGCTCCGGTGGTAGCCCAGGTAGCTCATCAGGGAAAACATCAGGGAACTCACAAACAACCGGGACCCGGTCCAACGGAACCTCCGCAGCTCGAGTATCATAAATATACGCTAAGAATCCCTGACATCCCTTCCGCAAGAGCTGACCAGCGCGAAGAGACGAAATCAAGCTGGGAAGGGTGACGCTGCGGTCTCCCTGAATAACAAGGACTGGCTCTCCCGGAAAGCTAAATATGACTGCCTTCTCACGGCAGTCCACCGAAGCATAACAAGTGGCTAGCCAATCCATGACCAGAAGCACATCAAAGTCCAACATATCGAGGAGAATCAAATCAACTGATGAATCCCTCTCCCCGATTCAAACGGAACACAATCGAAATACAAAACGAGCGACAAACGACTTGCCTACCGGAGTACTAACAACAAGCGAATGATCTAACGACGATGACTCACGGCCCAACATCGGTGCAAAGTGTGTAGAGACGTACGAATATGTGGAACCTGGGTCAAATAATACCCGTGCGTCGAAAGAGCAAACTGGTAAGGTACCTGTCACAACGGCATTGGATGCCTGCGCATCCTACGGTGTCAAAGCAAAAACTCGCGCCTGTCCTCCACCGATAGCGGGCTGACCTCGACCTTAGCCTCTGCCTCCTCGTCCTCTCTGAACAGGACCGCCGCGTCCACGGCCTCTGGGTGCACCTATCTGACGTGAAGCATCTCCAGTGGTAGGAAGTAGAGCTCTCTGAGGAGGGGGTGGTGATGGTGGTAAGGTAACATGTGGCACTGTCGCCGCCCCCTGTCGTCTCACCGGACAGTCTCTGATACGATGATGTAGGCTACCACACCAAAAACATCCTAACCATGGCTGCTGACCATATGGGTGAAGGCGATACAACTGGCCCCTAAAGAATCCGCCACGGCCTCTGCGAACACGCCTAGGTGCTAATATATCAGTGCGAATCCGACTCAGTCTCGAAACGACTGTAGGGGGAGTAGTATCCGATCTCTGCGCTCGATTGACCTCTACTAAGGATCCCACCATCTGTCGTAGCTCCTGCACGCCTCCCATCATCTATCGTAGCTCCTCTATACCGGACACAAGCCTATCCATACGGCCTAGGGAAAGCGGATCAGTCTGTCCCTGCGGCGTAGGCATGCCACCCTGCTCAGTCCTCGTCTCGGACGAGCCTGCTCGAATCTCGTCTCGGGCGGCAGCCCTCTGTGCCCTCGTAGCCTTTGGCGGCATAGTGGCTGGTACAGAAAAGGGATAATAAGAACAGTGCAAAAGAATCATAGGATACACGGAATTGAAAAAGGAATTTCAAGCAAGTATATCCTAAAGTCACTTAGGCGGAATACCGTATCGCAAGTATGCCGCGGACATACACACGCTACGTTACTTAAGTCACTTACTCCATCTTCCAAGGGTCATCCTACACTCAAAAAGTTAAAACCTATCGCTCTGATACCAACATTGTCACGACCCGCAGGGTACGGAACGTGACTGGCACTTAAGTTACGAAACGTCTCAAGACGTCCGTAAAATAAGTAAGCCAAAGCCAAGAAACCAAAACCAAAAAAAAAAAGCAAAAGAATGAAGGAAAACCAATCCATTGAAAGCGAGTATATCAAATAAGTCATATAGAAAACTTTTTTAAAAACAATTCAAATTTTTCCGAAAATTTCGGCAGAGTCTCCTTTGTAAATACTGGCCCCCAAAATAGGTACAACAAGAATATATATGAATCCAACAAATAGGGCATCCCCAAGCGGGAGCTAGCTCTTCGCCACAAGGCGGTCACAAATCCCACGTAATATAAAGCAACAACATGCGAAATAATCATAAGGAAGCATGAGAAAAACAGCATGTCGACTCAAATGAGCTCGACCCCAAAATACAGCATAAAAGTCCACAAATCTCACAGTCTCATCTCTAGGTCAATATACAACAATACTGATAAAATCAGTAGATGGAGTACACTAGATACAAGGAATATACAAGGTGGTACAAAAATAATAATATAACCCACCTAAAAGCAAAATCTCGAGTCCAGGCAAAGGAGGCAAAAGAAACAAGTGCCCCCGCCACTACTGTACTGACGGAGCGGACCAGCAAAAGGCTGTGGCACAACGGGGGTGAGTTGCCAACTCGTGAGTACTAAATAACATCTAAACAGGCTATCGAAAGCATGCACACAAGTATCCTAGCATCTAAAATACAGGTAAGGCAGGACATAATAGCAGGTAGGTATGCAATATGAATATACTAGCAGGTATGAATGCAATGCGAATCAACTCATGATCTGAATGTGTAAGTATAAGAAATCATGTTTTTCCCTTTAAGAATCTCTTTTGAAATACCAGCACAATACCAATAGAATCAACAAGAACCTGTGTCCAGCAACGACACCTCAAAACTATCACAAATCTCATATATCCATGTCATAGTATCTCTGGCCTCAGCCATCCGGCTGACCCAGCTCAATATCAAAATCTCATCATCTCGCGGCCACGGTCGGTATCCTCTGGATATCCGCCGTGCCAAACAGTCACCGGTAGGTAATCCGTCCCCTTCCAGGCTCAACGTCAATACCACATTCATCTTGCCCCGGGGTACCATACCGGGCCCACCATGTACCCGTGACGGTTCCTCCACTCCTCGACACGGATCTCGAAAACCACAGCAAACTCATGGTGGACGACACTTTACATCACTAGAAAACCGCAATTACATATTTTAAAAACATAATAAGTTTAGAAATTTTGCGGCTTTCCCCCGAAATCCAGAAATATCATAAAATCTCAAGAAACCCTCATAAGTGCATATATCAATGGTGATGAATGCATATGGCATCAATAATTAAGCTACGATGTATGATTAATAGACTAGGCATGAACAAATAATATGATGAGGTACATGCACATGAATAGCAATCCTACGATTTCATTTTAAGGAATTAAAGGCAATAGCACAGGTTTAAGCATCAATTAGTAAAAGGTTTCAAATTATAGGTTATCTAGTGTGGTGGCATGGCAATTACCAGGGCGTGTGTGTAAGCATGAATAGTGCTCGTGCTGCATATAAAAACCCTGGCAATGGTGCAGGTGTCCTATAAAATGGGTTCGCAAATGTATGTCAATATAAAGCATGGATGCAGCAAATAATCATATAAGTATTACACCCCTAATTACGAACATCACTAAGAATCTTTTAAGTTACTAAAACTATCGGGCGGCTTGCGCCATCCAACGATAGTCCCCCGTAGATGTTACATCTACTCACTGGAATCCCCAGCTAGTCACGTCCAATCACCGCTTTCCCCTTTCGTGTCGCGTCTGATGTCTCCGCGACCGAACCTGGAATTTACATCAATACCAAACATAAGGTTACATATCAAGAACGATGCAAAACCCAAACGAAAATACTAACGTTCACAAGCTAGGTACAACGTGCACAAGGTGCGCGGAACACACGCGAAAATCGCAAAAACTAACTAAAATTGCCGATTTGGTCGCCCGGCAAAACTAAAACCCGTACACACAAACATCCGCACTCACACAACCTAAAAGTCATAGGATACGCTAAAAATGTCATCAAGACATCAAAAATAATTTATCACCTACCTTTATCACAAAACTAGTAAGCACAAACATTCAAAAAAAAACGACGCAACATCGCCGCTATGCGATAAAGTGCTCACGATCCAACACAAACCTCCAACTAACCCACTAGATAGCCGCTACAATTTTTTAAACCATTAACTATGCATCAAACCATAATTCCAACACAAACCCTTCTCTTGATTTTTGGAAATTAGCAAACTTAAACCAGACTATACATGAAAAAAACCTTAATTTAACACTAGATTTTAGCCTAATTAGCAAGTTAACCACTTAGATTAAGGTTAGCAAAATACTAGATAGCAATATAAATTTAATTAACTAAATAATGGTTTCTAAATCCCTAGTTACTCAAACTATTAACTTTAAAAAAACTAGAATGAAACTAACACTAAATTAACACTAAAACAATTTAATTTAAGAAACTTAACCAAAAGAATTTAACTAGGTAGAATTTATACCTCAAATTAGAGATCTAGCAAGAACAATTTGCTTCCAAAGATGCCTCCTTTCACCAAGATTTGAACCCATTTAGGTTTGAAAAGAGAGGAAATAGGGTTTTGTTCTGAAATTGTGAAGAAATTTGTTGATTTTGTTGAATTTTGATGGATTTTGATTGAATTTTTTTGTAGCAAAGAGGAAGGAAAAAGAAAAAAAAAATGGAGGGGGGGGGGGATGAGCTGCTCTCGGCCGGCAGAGAAAGGAATGGGGAGAAAATGGTGTGGTGTACATGATTTTCTCCAAGTCAAACCATCCATGCCTCTAAACCAAACCTAAATTAATATATAAAATTCAACTCATAACTTTCATCACATGAAATGAAATGGAGTAAATGGAGGGGGGAAATCCTGCAGGTGGACTCGGCCCAAGAGAGAAAGAGGAGAATGTGAGAGGTTGTAAAAAAAACAAGCAAAAAGGCCCCCCACAAATTCATCTTTGCAAGTTTAAAGCTTAAATTAAATAAATTTCGTTTTCCAAAATAAAAATTACTTAAAACTTGAAATAAATTACGAAAAATTTACATTACAACTAGATTTTAAAGCTTAAATTTAGCCCATTTAAATTTGTATTTATCGCTAATTTAATGTATTTTCTTACCGGCTTAAAATAATATTAAAAAAATGAAAAATAGGGAAAAAATTTTAAATGACCAAAAATTAATTACTCATTAGCTACTAAAAACTAGCAATTACCTATCCAAATTAGGTATAATTAGTCCTCAACTGCAAAATAACAAAAAAGACGGTTTACGGAAAAATACTGAATTTTCACCGATTTTCGGGAAAACACCAAAACGACATTTCAAGGCGCTACATAGGGTTAGTATTAGAAGAAGAGAGCAAGGAGAAAATGAGAGTGTAGAGAGAGCTAGAGAAAAAAAAATGAAGAATGGCTAAGTGAATGAGATAATTATTCAAGCAAAAATATCTCCACAAAATTTCAACCATGGAAGAATAGTAAACCATGAGTCATAACATGAGTCATCAAGCTAGACATGCTTCATTTAATGAAGATGCACACCTCATTTCTCCACCTCATTAATCCATTAACAAAAATGGTAAATCTAAATAATGAGGTGTCTTCTTCTAGAAGCATCTTGTACAATTACAAGAATACCCCTCATCGTATATACATACCCGTATCCGTATTCCGAAAAATACGAATACAAAGAGACAAAATAATCCAAGAATATGATACTAGGATCCGGCTTAAACCAATGCCCTCTAGTATTATCCGCCCGAACATCGTACGTGCACAAGTGTGCGTATTTGATCGAACCCTGCCGTAAAACCATACGGCATCTACATCGTTTCGCCCGAAGCAGGGAAACCATCTGTGTGAGACTCTAAAGACTCAATAGTACACTGGCAGTAGGTTTAACCACAAGCACGTCAGCGGCACTAGCTGTACGAACGGCTACCCAGGTACCTGTAGAAAAGGAAGGACGGCGAGCAAACTCGTCCGAACTCCTACTGAGCCTATCCGTGACAATCTCCGTACAGTCCGGTCTCTTCGCCTAAGAGTATTGCATACCAAGTTTAGGGGGTGGTATACGTCATACCCTAATAACCCGATAATTAATGCTGATGTAGCTCAGGGCCAATTCGGAAAACTACGGATCAACCTATCAGTAAATTCCAACTGCCTTGGCCAAGGTGTAACATTTTGGAAAAAGTATAAATATTAATTTATAATTTGAAATATAAAAATAATGAGTTTATAAAAGTGATATCACATACAACTTTTGGTATCGGAATTATATCCGTAAAAATGTAGTTATTTCGGTAAATATGAATAAAAGTGTGTGATGTCATAAAAATGATATTTTAATTATTTTAACATGACATTGAATTTTCATTAAGATAATGACATTTAAGTGATAGATTTATCATTTCATATCTTTTATGATAAATGGATTTAATTTGTGACATGAAAGGTTTTGATATTTGATAATTCTTTTAAAGATTGTTATAATTTAACCTAGGCGACACCCTCACAACACCACACCCTCAAGCATGTTCAACTCCCTCCACCTCTTTCTTCATAACTTTACACCTCCTCCTTCAAGTGTGACACATCCTACTTCTCCCTTGACACCTCCTACTTCACCATGCCACCTCCATCTCATAACTCTCCACCTCATGCTCTTTCTACACCACACTACACCTAGGAAACTTTTTAGCCTTCTCAACTGAACAAAAATAAATTCTTCAAGCTCCAACACCCAATTCCTATGTGTCCCTAATATTAAAAGAGAAACAATGATTTCTTTCATCAAGTTTATACACTTCATCAAGCTCAATACACTACAAACCATAGATGCTTCACCATACAATTCTTGAGCAGAATTTCCTTGTACTACCACTCTATAGGTATATCTCTTTCCTTCTTTGTATATGCAATTCTGTTTAATAGCTGATTTATTGTGCAGTATAGGAAAATAGTGTATTTTATGATATTTAGCTCACTGAAATTGAATCTTAGGAATAACTACTAGAAAAACTAACAAGACCAAAATTATAATAAGACCACTAGAGAACTTTACTCAAAGCACGAGACCCTAACCCCATGTTTTGTCCGGTGACATATACCCAAAATCCGAGCTCGCCGGTTTTATGGTGGTGTTTGGTGTTGGATTTTCCTCTGTAGCTTTAGTTTGTTATATTATGAGTTACAGTATTGTTTGATTTTTCCCAATAATGACACAGTAAAATCTGGGAACATTTTAGTAAGAGTTTTATCGAATTTACGATATTCCGATACGGGTTTTGCATATTTTGTACTGCTACTGAAACATCGACGTTCATGCGTAGATTTCGGTGGCATATTATTGTTTTTGGGTTAAGTATGCTGTAGGTTCTAACCTCTGGGTGCCTATCTCGTTGTTTTGAGTTTTGATATGATTTTTACGTCGATATGATAAAACTACGATTATAGGTACGATTGCGAAGATTTCCGAAACGAAGTTGGCGGACATAGCAGCGTGGATTTCAGCAAGCTTATCAAGTTGGTGAGTAGATTTACATCTATGAAGGAAGTTGGGTGGATGGCGTATAACACCCCCGCAACCTTATAAATAAGTAGTATGGTATATAGTAGTTTTAGTAATTATTTAAGATATGAATATTGAAGTTAATTTGCATATAGCATGATACTCATTTGCATGTAGTTTACTTATGGTTTGGTAACTTGATACGAGGGATCATGCCTTATTAGAGATAATTTAAATATATTGATAATGTGAGATATGATACCAAGAATTATACCGTATTGACGATAATGAGATTAGTATACCAATTAACGATCAAGTTACCTTTAGAATCATAAATTAATTTTTTATTTCCGTTTTGAACGTAGTACTTGAAGTGAGCTATACTCTTTTAAAAACTAACGTTTCGTTTCATTTTCCAAGATAATGGTATAGCTCATAGCAAGTAGTTATATTATTAGATACGCTTAGGATTACTTTACTTGTGCACGTTATAATGATTGATGTTATACGTTTCCGTAATACGAACACTCTGATAGAACACTGCACAACTACCAATAAGTATTATGCTGCACAAGCACGTACATATATGTTACACTACACCACATTGGTACTGCCATGTCACTGTAGAATCGTTATATTATGTAATACGTATATAGATGTTGATATGAGTAGGTTATTACACCTTTAGAACACTTGCACAAATACTAATGATTGCCATGTTGCACGAGCATGAATGCATATGTTACATTACACATCATTAGTAGTGCCATGACACAGTAGAGTTGATATCGTTATGTCGGTATGATTTATTTACTCAGTCTTCCTTTATTTCTTGTTGCATATTGTGAGTATCAGTATTATAGATGTTATATTTGCTTCTTATGGATTTTCTGGATGTTTTACTCTTGGTGATATATATCAGTGGTATGGGACGCTGTTATATATGTATATATATATAATATATCATCAGAATGATCTATGCAAGTATTCTTATTCTTTACTTGATATTTCTGGATATGATGAATTGACGTCCACCATGAGTTTGATGTTTTATGATGGTTTTATTTCGAACCGAGTGGGGGAGCTATACGGTTTCGGACTTGTTTCTTATCCGGACTGAGTGGGCGAGATATACAGTTGGATACATGGTGGACCCGGTCGAGACCGAGGGGCAGGATAGCCGCATGTGAGGAGGGGAGCCTAGCGAGGATACTCGATACCGGAGATTGAGATGAGCATGGCAGATATCCAGGGATACTGACCGGGGTTCGATTTGGGCACGGCGGATATCCAGGGGATACCGACCGGGGCCAGGGATATCGGGTGACGATCATCTATTGAGATGGTGTCGACGATATCTGCATTTACTTGTCGATAATGGACACGGGAGATTTCTGATTTCTGGTGTCGATGCCGGACATCCATATATATTGATATGATTGTTATCATGAGATACACAGTTAGATTACAGTTATTGTAGCCGACCAGGACTGATCCGGGGGACAGAACCTGCAAAAATCATTTTACGGGCATTGCATATAAAAAGGAAATTTAAAAGCGAGCTATAGCCTCCTTATTTTGAAATGTCTGATATGACACTGAGATCTTTAAAGTTTAAACCTCTAAACATTTTTTTCTAAAACAACAGGACGTATATCTAAAATAAGATACCTATTATATTTCATACTATTACGTCTGCTTTTATGTCGTGACATATATATTCTGTGGCTATTTTAAAGAAGAGGTTTATATATATATATATATATATATATATATATATATATATATATATATATATATATATATATATATATATATATATATATATTCGGTTACATTGGGTTTATACCTAGATACAGGTCATTTGCATTTGATATATTCTACTTGGGATTGCATGATAGTAAGTGTTACATTATGATACATATGCATATCATATATTATATTAGTACAGATTATGATAGTACTATACTTATGACCTACGTATCGTCGTGCATTTCAATTTCTACCTTGTGATGTACTTGTTTTCACTGAGTTGGCAACTCACCCCCGTTGTGCCACAGTTTCTTGCAGGTTTTACCGCTTGGATTATCAGCGGCTTGGCACACATTCCTTGCGGTGATTGCATTAGGTAAGTGAGTTACTATTGTATCGCACTCGCACTTGGTTATTCATATATTCTTTTATCTAGCAAAAACTCCATCAACTTAGAAATGGTATATTGTGGACTTAGAAGCGAGACTATGAATTTGTGTGTTGTGATGTCGCACTCATTAGAGTCGACTTTTTATATCGTTTGCTTGGTTGCTCCGTCGTTTCGGCGTAGAAGCTAGATCCCATTGGGATGCTATTTTATTGTTGTAGTTGTATCGGGTTTTATGCAAAATTTACAAAGGAGGTGCTGTCGAATTTCAAATTGTCATAGATGCTCTTTAAACATACTTAGTTAAATTTAAATGGTTATTTTAAAATGATTCCATCTGATGATTATTAAAACTTCACCTCCAATGTTTTCAAAAGAAAAAGGTTTAGATTCCGGGTTTCGGCTTACTTAGACCGCGTCGACGTCTTTAGATGTCACGTGATTTAAATGCCGGTCACGTGCCACATTTGGGTCGTAACACAAGGTCTTATGGTCCTGACCAATCGATCACTGTGCGATATCAACTCCCAATACCGGGAGAGACGAATCCCCAACAATCTCTCACTGCCTCCATGTGGCTCGGGATTGTACCCAACTAAAACCTGTTTGCATGACTCAGTAGAGCCGTGGTAGGGTAGTGATCAAAGCTCAGTGGGAACTCACACGAGACAAATGCTGATCTCAGGTCCGAAGACTAATATGTACACATGTCACCTGAGAACTTCCATCTGACGATAGGTATAATACCATCTGGAAGTTCTCGGCGAGTCCGTCCAGTGTACTCACACCCATTGAGCACCTGTATACGATCTTAGGTGCATCAAACAAATGGCTGCGGGACCAACCATCCTCCGACGGGGCTAGAAATGTATACACTAGTCTACCCTGGAGTATCAATGCCCAGTTTCGATACTCACGCGACTAGGGACCATTTAAGGATGTGCTTATGGACTACCCTGCTCCCACAAGTATAATCGCCATCACAACGCAGGTAGTCAAGCAAGATCCTACGGGCTTTATCAACATGTAACCGCAATATGTAATAACGAGTATAACATATGCCATGTTAAGATAAAGACAAACCATAATAGTATACTACCGTATCATGTCTTTATCAATATGTGCAAGCTGGATAAAACATCAATAGAAATAAATACACATATCCTGACAAAGACCTCTCAAATAATATACTGTATAACTGAGCAAAAATGTCCTGTACATACATATCCCTAGCATCGTGCACATTCGCCAAGGACTGTGGTAACGCCAAACGATAGAGATAGATGAGAGAGATCGAGATGAGAGAGAGAGATAAGGTTACGCGAGGTGGGTCGTCTTCGACTCAAGGAGGTGGGTCGTGCACATTCGCCAAGGACTATGGTAACTTCTCTCGCTTCGCCAAACGATACATATCCACATACATCTCTCGGGTGGATCGTCTTCGACTCAAGGAGGCCGCAGAGGTGACCAAAGTTCGGATCAACCCTCGGAGCAAGTAAGGAGAAGAACAACAAGAAGAGAAGGAGATCAAGTTGAGGTATAACCCCTAACCGAGTAGATAAATCTCTAGTTATGATGCTAGTATGTTGTTTAGTAAAGATCCGGCTTTTACGGTCCATGTTACCAAGTCCAGAAAAATTTTTGTTTTACCGTTTCCGCAACCCCGAAAATACCGGGAGAGGTAACGTGGACCTAACAGTGGTATCAGAGCTTAACTAAACACACCCTAGCATGTTAGCAAAGTATTTAGAATTTCGACCAGACAAAAAACCGCAAAACACCCCGGAATTCCAAGTTTCTGCCGATTTTTTTTCTGTTCAAAAATTAATTAAACATACACTAAAAATCGGCTCAGGCTTTTTGTAGAATACTGAAGAAAAATGGTCACCTAACTTGGTTAAAGCGCCGCGGTTCCGCAGCATAAGCTTGCTTATGCCGCGGAACCGCGGCCGTTTTAACTCCATTGGCGATTTTCTTTTCTGCAGTTTTCTTATATGGGTATTTTGGGATTTTTACAATATGACTTTTCTGCCCTGATTTTTCCAAAAAGAAAAATTTGTTTTTGGGGCTTAAAAATCCGTATTTTTTTGTCGATGTTCTGTAGACTTTGGCTAATGGTTATATCTGTAATGTTATATGTGTATTGAACGTCTACTAATCGCTATACGTCGATTAGTGGGGGTTATACATATCTGTGATCTGTAATGCTGATGGTTTGTGTATATGAACTCGTTGGATTGTCGCGGATGAATAGCTGGGGTGGATGTGAGATGAGAGTTTCTTTTTCTTTCATTCATGTAATAAATTTGTAAATTGATGTAATATTATTTGTATGGCCGCACAACCGGGTCGGGGTTGTAGCCGTCATTGTATAATTCTTTTTACTATTTTTGCTCCTAGGAAAGACCTATGGAGGGGGTGCACAAACTACCGGGTATCTCGAAGTGCCGAGTGGCCTACTCACGGCGTTGAGGGAGGTTGCTTCGCTTTGGGTACTTGGCGGGTAGTTTGCCGCACCCGTAGGGGTCTTGGGTGGGGTATTGGCTATTCATCGCGACCGTGTAATCCGCTTTTCGTTGCAGGCTCGAACGAATTGCTGGTTCCTAGTATATCCAAAGTGTTCATCTGTGATCTGGATTGGCTATCATTGCTATATATCTATATATATTAACTATTTAGCCATTGCTTATGTTTTACAGCCGCGCTAGCCCAGCCCCCGCTCTGTCGTTAGTTAAGTAACCTAACGGGTGATGAGAGGGCCCCGTGGCGAATGCGAATGGCATAAGCGTACGTCATATTTTGGTTGTTTTCTGCAATGGTAGGATTTAAATGATGGGACGCATTAAAAGAACTAATGCAAGAAAATAAACCTAAAAGACGTTGTTGGAACAATTTTTCAAAAGCTGTTATTACAAGGACGTTCACCTTTTGTTTTACATCGAGGTATTCGGTTATGAATGCCCAGCACCTCATTCGACGAGGCAAGGGCCGAGATCCCCTCAGCGGGAGTGACCCCTTGGACAAAAAGTTTGCGTCAGGATAATAACTTCACCATAGTCGATTATTCTTGCTTTGCATCGAGGTATTCATCTTACGAATTCCCAGCACCTCACTCGACAAGGAAAGAGCCGAGATCCCTTCACAGGGAGTGACCTCTTTAGCAAAAGTTTTCGTCATTATGTTTTTCAAAAAAAAAAGTCTATCATGTTCCTTCAACTACATCAAGTTCATTACGTTAACGGGTTTTTTGCCAAAAACCCAGTCGTAGCCCTCCGCCGTTTCAGATAATTAATACTTAGTATTCGTGCTGCGTTTGTTGATTATTCGTCAAGACACTGTGAACGATAGCTGAGTAATAATTCTCTGTTGCACTGATAGATGCGATTGGTTAGGACGGTCGCATGATTTTGTTGATTATTCGTCAAGGATCATGCGGGCGGGTCTAATGCAATCCTGGATAACGACGGGTTGAACTTGACTAGGACCTTTTGATTTGTTGATTATTCGTCAAGGTCACTTGGGTCCTAGGGGCAAAAACCACATCGGGAGTTTCAAAAGAACTGAAACTTGCAGATTTAGCATACCTTCTGGAGTGTGGTGACTATAGTGGATTCCATCTAGGTCATCGCACAATGATAGTTGGATCCCGATCCCACTGATGAGTTGGATTACTCTTGGAGATTATTTTCACTTAACAATCAATGCTATAAACCTAGTAGGTGTCTAGAAAGGTGTTAGCGGGGCTACGCCCCCAGGGAAAAGAGGTTCTTAAATTAAGGAACTTCGCGAAAGCGTTGGAAAACCTCCCTCGAAGTACCGACACTAGCCTGGCTGAAAGGTTAAGCAAGTATTGTGACGTGAATTAAATCCCGACTAGTTCTTCTTTTAAAAGGTTTTAAGAAGAATTTGAGGAAACAGTGGGAGACATCCTGGTTAGATAAACTAATAAACCAATCTAATCTTGCAAGAGCGCACGCTGAGTGTTTCTTTTCTCTCTCTCAAGGTAGCAACCATTTCACGCCCTAATCAAGATAATAAAATGTATTGCTTGACCGATCCGAATTCTTATTCGGGGCTGGGGAATGTTGGTTCAGCTCTAACTTGTGACAACAGTCATGAGTATGAGAATGGGAAAGGGGATTGTATGGATTCCCAGGATACCCAGTTGAAGAAGAAGCATGGTTTTGCATCTACTTCAGGTGTTACTGTAATTGAGAACTGTTTTACGGTCAGCCCTACTTCCTGGGTACTTGATACCGGATCAGGATCTCATATCTGTAATTTATTGCAGGGACTGAGAAAAAGTAGGAAAGTTGCACCGGGTGATATGTCGCTCAGAGTAGCGAACGGAGCACAAGTTAATGCGGCAGCCGTCGGTGAATATCACCTAGTATTGCCAAATGGCAAGACTATGATTTTGAACAATTGCTACTATGTACCCTCCATGGTTTGCAACATCATATCAGTTTCTTTACTCGATAAAGATGGATATAACTTTTTTCTTGATAGAAATATCATGAACATTTACCTTCATAAGATACTGGTTGCAGAAGGTACACTGTGTAATGGTATCTATGTTCTAAATCAGAATACAGTTCTCAATATACAAAACACACGCAAGAGGAAGAATTCAGATATGAATGAATCCTACTTGTGGCATTGTAGACTTGGTCATATCGGAGAGAAAAGACTGAGTAAGTTGCATAAAGATGGACTCGTGAATACGTTCGAGTTTTCATTCTATGAAACTTGTCAGTCTTGTCTCAAAGGGAAGATGACCAAATCTCCGTTCACCAGACATGGAGAGAGGGCAGCAGAGCTCTTGGGACTCATACACAGTGATGTATGTGGTCCGATGTCTATACGTGCAAGAGATGGGTTCTCGTACTTCATCACATTCACTGACGATCTCTCTAGGTTCGGATATGTGTATCTTATGAAACACAAATCTGAAGCTTTTGAGAAATTCAAGGAATTCAGAAAGGAAGTAGAGAACCAGACTGGCAAAAGTATCAAGATCCTCCGGTCTGATAGAGGAGGGGAGTACTTAAGCACGGAATTCCTAGATTACTTAAAAGAGAATGGTATTCTCTCTCAGCTTACTCCTCCTTATACACCACAGCACAACGGTGTATCGGAGCGGAGGAATCGTACCCTATTGGATATGGTTCGCTCCAAGATGAGTAGTGCTGAGTTACCTCTTTCATTCTGGGGACATGCGCTTCAGACAGCAGCATACCTTTTGAATCAAGTTCCGTCCAAATCTGTTCCTAAAACTCCGTATGAAATATGGAGCAGTAAGAAACCATGTCTTAAATTTATTAAGATATGGGGTTGTCCGGCCTATGTGAAAACACAGAAACCGGACAAGCTAGAGGCACGGTCAGTTCTGTGTAAATTTGTGGGATGTCCTAAAGACTCACTAGGATATCTGTTCTACTACACTGAGGAACAGAAGGTGTTTGATCTCGCCACGCTACCTTCTTAGAAAGGGAGTTTCTTGCAAAAGAGACTAGTGGGAGTTCGGTAGAACTGGAAGAAATTCAGCGACCACAAAATATAACTGAAAATTTGGAGGAACCGCTAGATTTAATAACCCCAAACGAACCTCAGCCACTCCGCAGATCTGGTAGGATTTCTCATCCGCCCGAGAGATACTATGGTTTTCTCATTGATGGGGATCTAGAGGATTGCATCTTGGAAGAAGATGACCCTACCAGTTTCAGGCAGGCCATTATCAGTAGGGACTCTGATAAGTGGCAGGAAGCAATGCAATCCGAAATGGAGTCCATGTACGCCAATAAAGTGTGGACCTTGGATATTGCTCCACCTGGGGTAAAACCCGTTGGAGGCAAATGGATCTACAAAAGGAAACTTAGTATAGATGTGCAGGTGGAAACCTATAAGGCTAGACTCATTGCAAAAGGTTTTCATCAAAGACCAGGTTTGGACTATGACGAAACTTTTTCTCCGGTGGCTATGCTCAAATCCATTCGGATCCTACTTGCCATTGCTGCCTTCCATGACTATGAAATCTGGCAGATGGATGTTAAAACGGCTTTCCTAAACGGTTGTTTGGAAGAGTGCATTTACATGGATCAACCAGAAGGTTTCGTAGACAGTGGGAACAGCGGGAAGGTGTGCAAGTTGCTTAAATCCATTTATGGATTAAAGCAGGCATCGCGGAGCTGGAACATCTGTTTTGATGAGGCAATCAAGGAATTTGATTTCATCAAGAACGAGGATGAACCTTGTGTCTATAAGAAGATTGTAGGACGAACTTTCGTATTCCTAGTCTTGTACGTCGACGACATTCTTTTGATAGGAAATGACATTCCTATGCTACAATCGGTCAAGCTATTTTTGTCACAACGGTTCTCCATGAAGGACCTGGGTGATGTCTCGTACATTCTGGGGATCAAGATCTATAGAGATAGATCCAAGAGACTACTGGGACTTTCGCAGTCCAGATACATAGAGACCGTACTAAAGAGATTTAGTATGGAGGGTTCCAAGCGCGGTAACATACCCGCATTGCACGGAATTACCCTCTCCAAGAAGATGTCTCCTAAGACTGACAAGGAGAGGGTTCGCATGAGCACTATACCCTACGCTTCGGCGGTAGGATCTATAATGTATGCTATGCTATGTACAAGACCAGATGTAGCTTACGCACTGAGCGCAGTAAGCCGGTATCAGTCAGACCCAGGGGAGGACCACTGGACAGCAGTGAAGAACATTCTCAAGTACCTGAGAAGGACTAAGGAGGTGTTCCTGGTTTACGGTAATGGAGACCTCAGGGTCGAGTCCTTTACCGATTCAAGCTTCCAGAGTGACAAAGATGGCAGCAAGTCCGTCTCGGGTTTTGTGTTTACCCTCAACGAAGGGGTGGTATGTTGGAGGAGTTCCAAACAGGATACCGTCACAGACTCGACGATGGAGGCTGAATACATTGCTGCAAGCGATGCCGCAAAAGAGGCGGTCTGGATGAAGAAGTTCATTAGTGAACTTCAGGTGGTTCCGTCCATTGTTGTCCCAATACCTTTGTATTGCGATAACAATGGGGCTATAGCTTTAGCGAAGGAACCAAGGTCCCATCAGAAATCCAGGCACATCTTAAGGCGGTATCACCTGATCAGGGAGATCATTGATCGCCAGGAGATCGAGGTACGGAGAGTGGACACAAAGGACAACACAGCGGACCCATTCACGAAGGCCTTACCCCAGACTCAGTTCGAGCGGCTGATCGAGATGATAGGTCTTCGATACGCCAGTACATGGCCTTAGTGCAAGTGGGAGATTGTTAGTGTATATGCCCTAGAGGCCATTACTGTATCATACTAGTATGTATATTACTTGATGGAAGCTTGGGATATTCACAGTTGTACAGACAATCTTGCTCAATATAGTAGTATGCTACTTGGTTTGTCTTTGCTTTAATGTGTACATGTGTGTTTATTTATTATATCACCTATACGCATCAGTAGAGTCCTTAGGATCTTTGCTTGATTACCGGCGTTGTGATGGCGATCACACTCGTGGGGGCCGGGTAATCCACAAGCACATCCTTATACACGTCCCTAGTCGTGGGATTATCGAGATAGGGCATCGATACTCCGGAGTAGACTAGCGTATGCGCTTCTCATCCCAGCACGGGAGACGGTCTGTCCCACAGCCGTCAGTATGTCGTACTTGAGATAGTATGCGGGTGCTCGTTAGGTTACGAGTACACTGGACAGGACTCGTCGAGAACTGATGGTTGGTATTATACCTATCGTCAGTTACAGTTCCCAGGTGACATGAGTACAGCTTAGTCCACTGACTTGACACTGTCACTTCGCCTCAAGTGTGTTCCCACTGTTCTTTGATTACTCCCCTACCACGATTCTACCGAGTCGTGCAAACAGGTAGTAGTTGGGTGCAGTCCCAAAGCACTTGGAGGCAGTGACGGTTAGACAGGATTCGTCTCTCCCGGTATTGGGGGTTGACATCGCGATGTGTCTAGGAGAGCCATTACACGAGTAGTCCCTGGCCAGGGCAAGCGAGATATACTGGTAGGTTTCCAGTGTTATCTCAGGGTGTACTGGGCTTCACTCCGACACGACTTGTACCGCTATTAGGGGACTGACGTTTACCGCCCCCCTAGGCCCGCCATGCGATGTATCAGACGAACAGACCGGACTGTACGGAGATTGTCACATACAGGCTCAGTAGGAGTTCGGATGGGTTTACCTCATCGGCCTTCTTATCGACATCTACCTGAGGACCGTTACGTGCAGCTAGTGCCGCTTGCAGTCTGTGGTTAAACCCACTGCCAGCGTAGTGTCGAGTCTTTAGAGTCCCACACAGAGAGTTTCCCTGCACTGAGCGAAACGTGTAGAGGCTGTATGGTTTTACGGCAGGGCTGCGATCACTTACGTACACTTGTGTGCGTGTGGTGTTCAGGCAGGCAATACAAGTGGGCTTTAGTTTAAGCCGGATCCTAGTATTGCACGGATGGATTTGTTTTGTCTTATGTGCATCCGCATTCTACGGAATGCGGATGCAGGTCTGTATGCACAGTTTTCCGGAGCGTTGAAGGAGGAGGTGCCTCATTATGGTTTTGGTTGTTGGTTCGGCCAAAACCATTATGTGGCAGGCTCAATAAGGTTTTGACAGGTTATTCGGACTCATCAGGGTTTTGGCAGTTCGTTTGGTCAAAACAATCATGATCCGCAGACATCATTTACAAATCCTTTTAGTGATAATTTTATGATGGCTAATTGCATTGACCATTTGACCGCGTTGACCTCTCTTGACTTTGTTGACCGGTTGACCGTGTTGACCGTTGACTTTCAAGAGGGATCAACACTCTTCTTTTCTTTTTCTTTTTCTTTTGGATTATGATAATGGTCATTTCAATGTAGCCGTCAACTTTATCTTGATA
This sequence comes from Agapanthus africanus, assembly GCA_030015575.1. Lineage (NCBI taxonomy): Eukaryota > Viridiplantae > Streptophyta > Magnoliopsida > Asparagales > Amaryllidaceae > Agapanthus > Agapanthus africanus. The sequence goes on from JASDDO010000008.1 coordinate 217,636,956, forward strand.
GGATTTGTAATGATGGTTTTAGTGCATTATTGCAACCATGGTTAATTTCTTTAGTTCATAATTCTTTTCTCATTCTCTCTCTTGCTCTTTCTAATGAGAAGAAAAGAAATGAACCATGGTTGCTAGCTCCTCCTTCTTCCTCCTCTTGATTCATCTTTTGATCTCATGTGTTGAGAGATAAAGATCCCACAAAGACAAAACCATCCCTCTACCACTTCTACACAACCTAGGGCTTCTAGATTATCCATCTCTTTGCCCTAGTTACCTCGGCTCGAGGTGGAGCTCGGTGTACATCTCTCGGGTGGATCGTCTTCGACTCAAGGAGGCCACAGAGGTGACCAAAGTTCGGATCAACCCTCGGAGCAAGTAAGGAGAAGAACAACAAGAAGAGAAGGAGATCAAGTTGAGGTATAACCCCTAACCGAGTAGATAAATCTCTAGTTAGGATGCTAGTATGTTGTTTAGTAAAGATCCGGCTTTAACGGTCCATATTACCAAGTCCAGAAAATTTTTTGTTTTACCATTTCCGCAACCCCGAAAGTACCGAGAGAGGTAACGTGGACCTAACACATATGACAATAGATATTTTGCAGATAAACCCTCATATGTTCTATATTTACAATAAACACTTTTAAGTACTTAATAAAAGTAAGGAAAATGTTATATCAAATGTGCAATATTTTCGACTGAACAAATACCCCCAAATTTAATTTTGATCGTCCCGAACAAACTATTTATTGAAGAGAAGGAGAAAAAGAAAAAGAAAAACCTAAGTAGAACACTTTCGTAGGCAACACGATTGCACTGAGCACGTGCAACAAGCCGTTCAACCTCTAGGTGTCCCTAGTAGGAGGAGTGTTGTCTCTAGAGGGTTTTCAGCAGATTACACCCACAAAATCCCATAATAAAAGAAATATGGTGAAAGTTACATGCAAAGATATCAACTATATATAAAAGAAAGAACTTGAAAATAAGAGTTTCCAACTATACCAGCTTTTCAGTTGCTATGAGCCCTATCTTAATGGTGGTGAAAAGATGTTAGAAATCACATCATCCCTTAATAAAACACCGCCTTTAGTCTTCCTCCCTACTTTTTATCCAAACATCGATCATATACCCTACGTGTGTGTAAAATGCATCCCTATACTTAGAGATTTCAATTCAAGCTATCATACTCTTGTCCATCTGCCTTAGTACTTTTTAGTCGGTAAATATTATAGATGGAATTGCTTACACATTTTTCATGCGACCGTTAATACTTCTTGAGGTACAAACCGACCGATTACTAAATATGCTCACTTATTAGGCGTAATTAGCAATATCATAGTCTTGCGACACCCAAGGCTTAGCAGTGGCTCCCAAACCAGTTGGTCTAAGGCACTGGGTGATAAAGCACCCTCGTTATATATTTTTTTGTTGCCTTAGGTAATTACAAAACCAGTGCTCATTTTTCTTCACCGTTTTTTTATTCTTCATACCAAGGCTTTTAGATAAGAGCATTTCAAGGTATCCTCTACTATCCCAAGTTTCAAGATGCGTTCAAGTGTGTATAGTAGGGTATCAGCGTTCAATTGTTTGGCCTCAAGAATATGGACTATTTTTCAGACTTATTTTTCCAACATACCGGCCCTCCATTTAGGGTAAATACAAACCCTGAGATGGACTTACTATCATCCTTATCGCTCTGGAAGCTGGATTCGGTAAAGGCCTCCATTTGGAGGTCTCCGTTACGTACACCAAGAATATTTCTTTAGTCCTTCGCAAGTACTTCAGAATGTTCTTCACAGTAGTCCAGTGTTTCTCTCCTGGATTGGATTGATATCTTCTTACTGCACTCAATGCATAAGCTACATCTGGGCGAGTACACAATATCACGTACATTATAGATCCTACCGCCAAAGCGTAGGGTATAATGCTCATGTGAGCCCTCTCCTCATCAGTCTTTGGAGATATCTCTTTGGAGAGGGTGATCCTGTGACAAGCGGGTAAATTACCTCGCTTGGAATCTTCCATACTAAAGCTCTTTAGTATGGTGTCTATGTATCTCGATTGGGACAATCCTAATAATTTCTTAGATCTATCTCTATAGATCTTAAGTCCCAGAATGCACGAGGCATCACCTAGGTCTTTCATGGAGAACCTCTGCGATAAGAATAGTTTGACCGATTGTAGCATAGGAACATCATTTTCTATCAAGAGAATGTCGTCCACGTACAATACGAGGAATGCAACAGTACTCTCTACAATCTTTTTATAAATACATGGTTCATCTATATTTTTGATAAAACCAAACTCTTTGATTGTATCATCAAAGCAGATGTTCCAATTCCGTGATGCCTGCTTTAATCCATAGATGGATTTAAACAACCTGCATATTTTTCCACTGCTCCCACTATCAATGAAGCCTTCTGGATGATCCATAAAAACACATTATTCTAAATCACCATTTAAAAATGTCGTTTTAAGAACCATCTGCCAGATCTCATAGTCATAGTGAGCAGCTATAGCAAGCAGGATCCGAATGGATTTGAGCATCGCGACTGGTCAAAAGGTTTCATCATAGTCCAAGCCTGGTCTTTGACGAAATCCTTTTGTGACCAGCCTAGCTTTATAGGTCTCCACCTGACCATCTACACCAATCTTTCTCTTAAAGATTCATTTTCACCCTATGGGTTTTACTCCAGAAAGTGCAACCTCCAAAGTCCATACTTTGTTGGTGTGCATGGATTCCATTTCGGATCTCATAGCATCCAGCCACTTCACTGAGTCACCACTCGTGATAGCTTGCTGAAAACTAGTAGGATCATCATCATCCATGATGTAATCTTCTCAATCACCATCGATTAGAAAACCGTAGTATCTATCAGGTGGGCGAGAAGTCCTACTAGATCTACGGAGTGGTTGAGGTTCGTCGGGTTCTATTGAAACCTCAGGTTCAACCAAATCATCGGTAATTGTTTGTGAATCTGAAATTTCTTCCAGTTCTACCGCATTGCCAATAATATCATTTGTAAAAAATTCATTTTCTAAAAATGTGGCATACGGAGAAACAAACACCCTTTGTTCCTCCTTGCGATAGAAAAGATATCCATACGAGTGTTTTGATTATCCCACAAATTTACAAAAAACCGATCGTGTCTCAAGTTTGTCCGGATTCTGCTTTCTCACATAAGCCGGAAAATCCCATATCCTAACTCGTTTAAGAGATGGTCTCTTCCTATACCATATCTCATATGGAGTGGTAGACACGGTTTTTGTTAGAATCAACCATGCTCGAATAGTGAGTCAAGAAGAATAAACAAAAGATAATCCCATGCTTGCAACCATGCTTCATTTTACACCTCATTTCTAATTTCCCAAAATAGAAATTTAAATGCCATGCTTCATTATTATTATTATATATATATATAAATATATATTTAATGAAGAATAATTAGTGAGCTAATGATATTAGTTAATATATAATTATATCACATATAATTTATATCACATTATTAAATCAATACTTGATCTAATAATCTGGTTATATCATATATGACCGACTAATAATATTTATCTGTATATCACATTATCGAATCAACACTTGATTCGATAAACTGGTTATATCACATATAACCGAACCGATAACAGATGACTACCAGATTATAATACGGTATCACATACTCGTATTTAATCAGGCACACACACATATTGTTGGCTATAGTGCCCTCAAGGCAATTATCATAGTCGCGGACATGTGATTATGATGATTGAGTGAGGACCTATACTGATAGAACAGTCTTACTCGAAATGATAGTATGCTATCTGGTTTGTTTTTATCATTATATGTTGATAGAGCCCATATGATTCTTTCTTGATTACCAGCATTATGATGGCGATCATATACGTGGGAGCTGGGGGTCTATAAGCACATCCTTAAATGTCCCTGGTGATGGGAGTATCGAAATTGGGCATCGATACTCCAGTGTAGACTGGTGTATACTTATCTAGACCCTGACGAGGGGCGCTGGCCGGTCTCACAAGCCATTTGTGTCAGTTGTCCACCTAAGATAGTATACAGGTGCCCATTGGGTTATGAGTACACTGGACGGACTTGCCGGGAACATGCTAGTTGGTATTATACCTATAGTCAGATAGCAGTTCCCTGGTGACATGTGTACAGCTTAGTCTGTCGACCTGAGATCGTCATTTGTCTCGTGTGAGTTCCCACTGTGCTTTGATTACTACCCTACCACGGCTCAAAGGAGTCGTGCAAACAGGTTTTAATTGGGTACAGTCCCGAGCTACATGGAGGCAGTGAGCCGATCATCAGGGATTCGTCTCTCCCGGTATTGGGGGTTGATGTCGCGCAGTGCACGGGTGGCCATCACTAGAAATCCTCGGCCGGGGTATGTGAGAATTACCAATCCAGGATCGATAGTTTCTCGGGTAGTGATGGGTTTCATACCGATACGAATTATCGCGTTATTAGGGGTCTGACTTTATCCACCCTTAGACTCGATATGCGATACTCTTAGACGAAGAGACCGGACTGTGTGGATATTATCACTGACAGGCTCAGTAGGGGTTCGGATGAGTTTGCTCGTCGGCCTTCCTTTCGCTCAATACCTGGGTAGCCGTTACGTACAGCTAGTGCCGCGAACGTGCTTGTGGTTAAACCCACTGCCAGCATATTAACGAATCTTTAGAGTCCCACAAAGAGGGTTTTCATAGTTCAGGCGATATGGTGTAGTTAACGTATGTTGATACATATAGGTGTCCGATTAAATATGCGCACACTGCACAGACTTTAATCGGACAGTTGATAATACTAGCGGCTTAGGATTAAGCGAGATTGTTAAATCAAGTTTTGATTTAATAATTTACATACATATTTATATGTATGTATTCTAGTATTATTGCTCACTAATTATTTTCTCTCTTTGGCTATTCATATTTTCGTACGAATATACGTATGTGTATTTCAATACATGTACCGGGATGTTAGTGTATATACCCTAGGGGTCATTATTGTATCATACTAGCTTGTATATTACTTAATGGAAGCTTGGGATATTCACAGTTATATTAACAGTCCTGCTAAACATGGTAGTATGCTACTTGGTTTATATCTATCTTAATATGTGTATACGTATTGATAGAGCCCTTAGGATCCTGCTTGACTACCAGCATTGTGATTGCAGTCACACTAGTAGGGGCTGGGTAGTCTACAAGCACATCCTTTTTCAGGTCCTTAGTCGTAGGATTATCGAGACAGGGCATCGATACTCCGGAATAGACTAGTGTGTATGCTTCTCATCCCAGTTGGGGAGATGGTTTGTCCTACAGCCATCAGTACGTCGTACTGGAGATAGTATACAAGTGCTCGTTGGGTTACGGGTACACCGGACAGGACTCACAGGGAACTGTTGGTTGGTATTATACCCGTCGTCAGTTAACAGTTCCCAGGTGACATGAGTACAGCATAGTCCGCAGACTTGACACTGCTGCTTCGCCTCGAGTGTGTTCCCACTGTACTTAGATTTCTACCCTACCACGGCTCAAAGGAGTTGTGCAAACAGGTAGCAGTTGGGTGCAGTCCCGAAACACTTGGAGGCAGTGGCGGTTAGACAGGATTCGTCTCTCCCGGTATTGGGAGTTGATACCGCGCTGTGTCTGGAGAGCCATTATGCAAAGTCCCTGGCCAGGGCAAGCGAGATTTACTGGTAAGTTTTCCAGTAGTTTCTCAAGGTGTAACGGGCTTCGCTCCGACACGACTTATACCGCTTTTAGGGGACTGACGCTTGCCGCCCCTAGGCCCGATATGCGATAGTCCTAGACGAACAGACCAGACTGTATGGAGATTGTCACATCAGGCTCAGTAGGAGTTCGGATGGGTTTCCTCATCGGCCTTCTTATCGACATATACCTGGGGACCGTTACGTACAGCTAGTGCCGCTTGCGGTCTGTGGTTAAACCCACTGCCAGCGTAGTTGTCGAGTCTTTAGAGTCCCACACAAAGAGTTTCCCTGCTTCGGGCAAAACGATATAGAGGTCGTATGGTTTTACGACAGGGTTCGGACGCATACGTGTTTTTTCGCATGTACGATATTCGGACAGTTTTTACTAACGGGCTTTGGTTTAAGCCAGATTCTAGTATCGAATTATTGGATTTATACAGTCTAAAGTTTTTCCGTGTTTTCACGGATAGGAGGGGCATTCTCGTAAATTGTCGAGAAGCTTCTAGAAGGATGATGACATGGAGGCTAAGGTGGCATTTGCATTAAATGATTTAATGACTCATGGTGTGATTCATACAAAAGAGTTAATGATACATTTAATGATTAATGACTCATGTAATGAATCACCCAAAGTGAATAAATGAAGCATGGTTGATATTATCATTTGATTTATTCATTTAATAAATCATTATGCTTCATATATTCTAAATGAGATATTATTTCATTTAATTCTCACTCTCACATTCTCTCTCCTTAAGCTCTCTCTCTCTTTTCAAACTCTAACCTCTCATGTGTTGAGATCAAGGGTTAGCAAGACTTATTAATCCCTAATACTACTCTATATTCCCTAGGTTTCTTTGATTAGCACTTTGAGTAACCTAGTTACTTCAAGTTAGAGGTCAAGCTTGGAGTAGTAGCTCTCGGGTGGAACTTCTATCACAAAGAGGAGGCCGACGAGGAGGTGATCAAAGAGAACAAGAAGGACTTGGTTCATTAGGTATAATCTTCTTTCATAGTAGCTAATCCCTTCTATGGTTTTGTTAGTTACGGTTTGGCAAAGATCCGTAAGTTAGTCAATGTTTGTTTTAAACAAAATGATTGTTTACCTATTCCGTCTCCCCGCAACTCATGGGGTGTATAACATTGACTTACAGTGGTATCAGGGCCTCGCTAAACCATAACTAACTTGTTAGCAAATTCGTTAGTAATTCGATCGCGAAACGGACCGAAAAAATCATCATTTTCATATAGTTTATGTCGATTTTAAAACGGGGTCTAAAAATTTTTCAGGGACTCCTAAAATTACAAGCAGGGAATTATAAGAATACTGGAGAAATTTGGGTTCCTGACTCGGCCAAACAGCCGCGGAACCGCGTCCGATCTAAGCGATCCACGGCCGATTTGAAGCCGAGTCACACCAAAATTCCTCAGTAACTCTTCTGTGTTGATTTTGGTATTTCTGGGATATTTTGTTTCTGCTCAAGTCTCAGGTGCACAAAGAAGTTTTTGGAGTAGAATCATTTGCGTTTGCTCGATCGAAATTCTACGATGTTTGGCTAATTAGATTATATCTGTGATTTGTATAATGTGTTCGTAAACCTCCCCTAACTGCTAGTATGTCGGTTGGCAGGGGGTTGCACATTTCTGTAATGTTTTTACTGTTTGTGTTTATGGACTTGTTGGATTGTCGTGAATGGATAGCCGGGGATGTGAGACGAGCGTTTCTTTCATTCAAATGTAATTTATAAATTGTTGTAATATTCTTTTGCGGGGCACATCCAGGTTGCGGTTGTAGCCACCGTTGTAATATTTCATTTACTGATTTTTGCTCCTAGGATAGACCCAAGGTGGGGTGCACAAACTACCGGGTACATTGAAGTGTTTAGTGGCCTACTCATGTTGTTGAGGGAGATCGCTTCACTTCGGGTACTTGGCGGGTAGTTTGTCGTACCTGTAGGGGTCTAGGGTGTGGTTTTGGCTATTCATCACGACTGTGTAATCCGTCTTTCGTTGCAGGCTCTAAAAGAATGCAGATTCGTAGAAAATCCAATATGTTCATCTGTGATCTGGAATGCCTATTATTGCGTCTGACGAATGTACAATATATATATATATGATAGCTATTTAGACGTCACTTATGTTTTACACCTGCGCTAGCCCAGCCCCCGCTCTGTCGTTAGTTAAGTAACCTAACGGGTGAATGACGAGGCCCAGTGGCGAATGCGGATGGCATAAGAGGACGTTGTATTTTCGTTGTTTTCTGCAATCATAGGTTAATGATGGGACGCATTAAATTAATGCAAAGAAAATAAACCAAAGTTGAATCATTGGAACAGTTTAAAAGAAACCACTCGTTTATTTTTAAAACAAAAGATATTTTTTAAATTGCGGAGGTTTAACCACTCATTTTAAAAGCTATCAGGTTCCTTCGGTCATATCAAGTTCACTACGTTCACGGTTTCGCCAAAAACCATTCGTAGTGCTCCGTCATTTCATTTGGGTATTCAGTAGTATTCAAGCTATGTATTTTGACCAAAGCCAAGGCATAGTATTTGGTAGCTGCTGGGTATTCATTGTTGGAGATAGTGCCCTCAAAGTCAATTATTGAATCGCAGGTACGTGATTGCAATGATTGAGGCAGGACCTATACCGATATAACAGTCTTGCTCGAGATGATAGTATGCTATCTGGTTTGTCTTTATCATCGTATACATGCTTTAGTTCACTATTGCATGCTGATAGAGCCTATAGGATTCTTCTTGACAGCCAGCAGTATGATGGCGATCATATACGTGGGAGCTAGGGTCTGTAAGCACAACCTTAAAAGTGTCCCTAGTCGTGGGAGTTTCGAGACAGGGCATCGATATTCCAGAGTAGACTAGTGTATACAGTCAAGACCCCGACGAGGGGCGGTGGCCGGTCTCACAAGCCACTGGTGTCAGTTGGATCACCTAAGATGTATATGGGTGCTCATTTGGTCATGAGTACACCGGACAGGACTCGCCGGGAACCTGCTAGTTGGTATTATACATATCGTCAGATAGCAGTCCCTGGTGATATGTGTACAGGTTAGTTCATCGACCTGAGATCGTCATTTGTCTCATGTGAGTTCCCACTGTGCTTAGATTACTACCCTACCACGCTCAAAGGAGTTGTCCAAACAGATTTTAGTTGGGTACAGTCCCGAGCCACATTGGAGGCAAGTGAGCGGATCGTCAGGGATTCGTCTCTCCCGGTATTGGGGGTTGATGTCGCGCAGTGCACGGGTGGCCATCACTAGAAACCCTCGGCCGAGGAAGTGGAGAATTACTGATTTAGATCAGTAGTTTCTCAGGTGGTGATGGTCTTCATGCCGACACAATTTATCGCGTTATTAGGGGGTCTGACTTTATCCACCCCCCTAGACTCGATATGCGATGCTCTTTAGACGAATGGACCGGACTGTATATACATTGTCACTGTCAGGCTCAGTAGGGTTTATAGATGAGTTCGCTCGTCAGCTTCCCTTCCAATCAATACATAGGCAAACCGTTACGTACAGTTTGTACCTCTGACGTGCTAGAGGTTATACCCAGTGCTGATGTGTTGATGAGTCATTGGAGTCCCCCACAGACACTTTCCTAAGTTCGGGCGAAACGTTGTAGAGGCCGTATGGTGATATGGCAAGGTTCCGAAAAAGCACGTGCGTTTTCGCACGTGTCGTTTTTCTGGCAGATAATACTGGTAGGCTTTGGTTTAAGCCGGAACCCAGTATTATACTGTGTAGGTATAATATCTTTGTCTCAGTTGCATTTGTATTCGGTAGTAATACAAATGCGGGTATGTTTATACTGATACGGGGTTATCCTGAAATTCATTTCAGGATAACTTTTGGAAGTTGCCAGTTTCCAGTTTTCTATCAGCCGTATTTAACATTCGGTTAAATACGGATTTATATTTTCTTCTGGAGGGTGAGTCATGAGGTGAGTCATGCATCTAGATGTTTCTAGATGATGACTAGGATTAGTGACTCATGGTTGTATTTAATGATCATTAATGGTGGAGGTGACTAAGGGTGATGATTCATTAGTTCCATTAATGTGTTCATAGTTGGTGCTAAGATATTTGTTGTTGATCTTTTCCTTTGTGGTCACCTTCCCCCTCCTACACTCACCCTCCTCCTTCTCTATAAGTGGCCGGCCTCCTCCCCTCCTTTTGATTCTCATGGTTGTGAATGGAAAAAAGATTATGATAAATTTGGATTCACGGAAATTAGACAGCCTCATTTCTCATTTCACCCGATCCAAAAGGCAACTTCCATAACTGTTCGTCCGTGACCTTGGACGTAACGAGACAAAATGTTCTACTCATTCTCTACTTCATCTTGGTCGTCTGTTTTAGCAAACTTGACGATCGAGTTTCCTCGGTTCAGAGGCGGGAGCCCGTTTAAAGATCCGTCGATGTGGTGCCACCTGGACGAGATGATTGGAGATTCAGGAGATCGGAGCAGCCGTAACAAGCGTGGGATGATGGTTGAAGACCGAAGGACTCGGATCATTCGGTATAACATTTTTACCCCCTTTGCAATTTGTTAGTTTAGCTTTAATGGCAGATCCGGGTTACGGTACACGATAGCACCAGTTCGTAAAAAGTTTTTGTTCCGCATTTGGCGTCTGTTAGACGGCCGGGGCGCTACCGTGGACTTACATCGGTATCAGAGCCTCACCATTAAGCTATACTAACTTGCGCTAACACGTTTAAAACATCGATCGAACGGATTTCGCAAAACTACATTTTTCAAGCACCTGGGTTTCTATCGATTTTTAAAAGGGCCTAAAAATAATTTTATATATCACAGAAAGATAAGCAGGGTTTTCTAAGCATACTGGAAAAAATTGGGCACGTGATCCCACAAGACCGCGGCGGTTCCACGGTCAAACCCTAGGTTTGACCGCGGAAAGGCGGCGCTTTAGTGGGAACAGTGCATCAATTTTTCCCAGAGAGCTTAGATTTGGAATTTGTGGTTTTTTGGTATATATTTTTTGGGCCCAGATTTTGTTACTGTACAGCAGATGTACGTGGGGCCCACTTCGGGAAATTTGGTCGATCGAAATTTTAAATTTGTTAGTATGCAGTATTTACATTATATCTCCGACCGGGAATGTCATTTGATCGGTAAACCGCGTCTGATTGCTATAGTTTATTTAGACGGGTTTGCAAACGTGACATTCGCGTTGATGTTCTGTGTTGTGCTGTAATGTTGCGGATATGTCGTGGTGGATAGCAGAGTGCAATGATAGTGCTGTTTGGATTAATTTGTACATTTGATATTGCGGGGCGAGCGTCCAACATGTGGACTTCCGTTACTGCCTGTTTGTATAATATTCTTTTGGGGCACGACCAGGTTGAGGTCGATGTACCCGTTGTATATATTTTTATTTCAGTACTAGGTTTATCCCGCGAAGGAGTGCACGGATAACCGGGTTCTGGAGGGCAATGGGTCCGTATCTCATGGCTTTGAGAGGCAAAGGGACCTCACTCTAGAATTGGCAAACTATTCGCCGCACTCGTAGGGGGTACGGTTGACCCAAGGAAGGTGCTCAATTTACCAGATTCCGTGAAGTGCCGGGTGTTCCATTCACTATAATGTGGGGACTACCTCGCTTCAGGTTTTGGAGGGTAACTTGCCGCACCCATAGGGGTCTAGGTTTCATTGCACAGGCTATCCACACGACCAGGGGAACGTCAGGTTTCAGCAGCGGCTCTGTGAAACCCGGGGATCCCAGAATATCTGCATTGTTCTGTGATGCTTATTACTTTTCTGTAATGTTGCATATTATCACGCCTGGAGCGATTATTGTATTTGGTATATATACTATTAGATGTTATATATGTTTTACACCCGCGCTAGTCCAGTCCCCGCTCTGTCGTTAGTTAAGTAACCTAACGGGTGATGACGGGACCCAGTGACGAATGTGAATGCCATATACATACATTTTATTTTCGTTCTTTTCTGGTGTGATTAATTGATGGGATTGCGTTGATTCTTATCAATGCAAGGATAAAACAAACCTATTTTTGATGTTGTTGGAACAAATTTTAAAAAGTGTTATTACAAAGACGTTTCTTTTTGTTTTACATAGTGATATTCAGTTGGAATATCCTGCACCTCATTCGACGAGGCAAGGACTGATATCCCTTCACCGGGAAAAACCCCTTGAGCAGAAGTTTACGTCAGGGTAGTCCCTTTAATATAGTCGGTTACAAGTTGCTATGCATCGCGGTATTCAGTTAGAATATCCTGCACCTTATTCCATGAGAAAAGAGCCGAGATCCCTTCACCGGGAGTGACCTCTTTTGAAAAAGGTTTTTCGCCACTATATATTTATAAAAAGCTATCAGTTTCCTTCAACGAGATCAAGTTCATTACGTTAAATGTTTTTCGCCAAAAACCAGCCGTAGCCCTCCGTCATTTCTTTTGGGTATTCAGTAGTATTCAAGCTATGCATTTTAGCCAAAGTTAAGGCATAGTGTTTGGCAGCTGCTGGGTATTCATCTATTTCATAGATAGATGAGTTGGTTTGGGACAGTCGTTCTGCCATTTTGGCCAAAGTCAAGGGCATGTGCGGGTGGGTTCAAATTGACCTGGATAGTGACGGGTAGAACTTGGCATGTGACTTATGATATTTTGACCAAAGCCAAGGTCATAAGAGCATGTGGCAAAAATAACATCGGGAGTTTCTAAAGAAACTGAAACTTGCCAAATATGCGCATACCTTCTGGAGTGTGATAACTTGAGTGGCTTCCATCAAGTTATCATGCGATGATAGTTGGATCTCGATTCCCACTGATGAGTTGGTATACTCTTCGGGCGATCCCGACTAATTCTTCTTTCAGGTTTGGAGAAGAATTTGAGATTACAGTGGGAGGTTTCCTGATTAGATAAAGTGATAACCATTCTGATCCAGGTTAGAGTGCACGCAGAGTGTTTCTTTTCTCTCTCTCTTTGGCAGCGACTTTTGACCAACCCTAAATTATGACTCAGCGACCAAGTTGACCGAACCTTCTTAAAATACTGGCTTTTTGGATTGTCCGAGTTGCATAAGTCATTGCCGCTCCTTCTTTTACCATTTGTATTTCTCAGAACACCCCATATTACTACGGACATCCACTTCCATTGGATAGATCCATCGTATGGTTATATACGAACTCGAAGGGACTTCTTCGAGGATGGATCCAGGTTCAGAAGAAATAGAATTAATTTATTCAGTTGTCTTTTATTATCACCTTCTCTCAGGTTGCGATAGCTCCTTGGTTTAGGAGAGTACACCTATTACGCTTATTGGATAGTCTTATTCCAAACCATAGGCTGGTACCGAAAGGTAGGGAATGAAGAAAACCAATTAGCCTAAGTAGGGTGTACAGAAGGTAATAACTAAAGACAAAATAAAGGGATTAGAAAGAGGGCAAAGTAAATTGCGACTGCTATCATTCACGACCAAACCGCGTACTTCATCGCCACTCCTATTTCACCTTTGCTTTTCTCCCCAGTTTGGGAGAAATAGAATAAGTTGTTATTCAGTTATCTTTTATCATCACCTTCTCTTTAGTTGTGAGTACTCCAAGGATTAGGAGGGTACACCTGTTATGCTTACTGGATAGTCTTCTTCCAAACCATAGGCTGGTGCCGAACGGTAGGGAACGAAGAAAACCATTTAGCCTAACGATGGTGTACAGAAGGTAATGAATATAGACAAATAAATGGATTTGGAGAGATGGCAAAGGAAATATACGGTTAAAGTCATGAATTGGATTATGGAAGAGGCATTACTAAGAATATTAGGATACCCCTATGAAACATTTTCATGTTTCAGTACATTGTTAAAGGAAACTGATTTCCTAATTAGATACTCACTCCAGGGTATGTATTTATCAGGTTTCATTCTCATATCTGTAAGGTTTTACAGATGATGAGCGGGAGTAAGTTATTGGGAATTAGGTGATCATCCACATTATATCGGAATTCGTTGTAATTGGTGATATTTGAGGAAATCGCCTAGGTACAGTTTTCAACCTACGATGCACAGGTTTTGAGTTATTCAACTCAGCAGACTTATACAGAGTATTGTATGTTGTCCAGTGTCCGTCAGGACGAAGGGATAGGTCCTCGTACTATGTTCTGTTTACTTATGACTTCTCTAGTTTTAGACAAGTGTTTCGTAGAAATACAATGTCTATGTTTTGAGAAGTTGTGGGTATAAGAATAAAGTAGAGAACCAGGTATCGCAAGCATCAGGATTCTTCAAAGAGATCGAAGATGTAGATACTTGTGATTGGTATTCAGATAATTGTAATGGTTTTGAGAAACTTGTTTCTCTTTCAGGTTACTCATAATTGGATTGATTCCTAAGTTGAGCAATGCTGAGTAGCCTCTCTCTACTAAGTTGTTATGCACTGGAGACAGTTGCATGATTTGAATCTGGTTCCAATTAAATTAGTGGCTCTGTTTCTATATTGGATATAGAATGGTTCATATCTTAACGATGTTAAGATACGGGGAGTTGTCCAGGTTATGCTTAAAACCAGACACTAGATAACTCAAGGCACGATTCTGTAATGGCTGTTTGTGGGTTGACCCTGGCTTTGACGAGGGTTGACATTTCTACCATATGGAAGATCAATAGTGATATTGTTCTTCACTCGCCACAGTTTTATTAAAATAGACTTTTTAGAAAACAGTAGTGGGAGTATTGTAGAACTGGAAGTGATTCCAGAACCGCAAACGATTACGGAAAATTTAATAGGACCTATATTTTCAATTATGTTTGACATTCCAATAGCCACTTCGTAGATATGGTGGGTAACCTCAGACACCTGAGAGGTACTCCGGTACCCTCAAGGACGGTGACATGGAGGTTCTTGTTTATCCAGACTTGACACTACTGTTGCTCCAGACTATGAAACCCGGCAGAAGGATAAGTATAACGTCGTTCTAAACTAGTTTTAGAAGTACACGTATATATTATTCTGCCAGAGGGTTATCATAGTCAGTGGGAGCAGCGGAAGCGTAGTGGGCAAGTAGCTTATGTCTATTTATAGACTTCAGCAGTTATAGCGGAGATAGATCATCTAATTTTGATGTAACAGTCATGGTTTTGACTTCATCAGAATAGGGGATGGATCTGTTAAGAAGGTAGTAGGGTGTAATGTCCTGATATTTGGATGACATACACGGAGTAGGAAGTAAAATTCCTATACTACGATTGGTTGTACTTTGGTCATCACACAGTTGTTTCTCCACAAAGGATATGTATATAATATTTGACATTCTGGTTACTAGATCTATGGTTTTAGATCTAGAATTAGGTAGTTTCCCAATCTGGGTACTTTGACAGTATTCTAATGGTATTTTAGAATAGATGACTCCTGGCATGGTGGTGTACCTGCAGGTGATGGAGTCACCTTCTCTAAAGGTGTCTTAGAGACTAAAGGAGAGAGGGATGTGCATGATTGGCAGATCACTTGCTTAGGCAATTGAGTCAATCATGAGATGTCAAGTACCACACCAGATATTGTTTTTGCACTAGATGCGATAAGTTTATATTAATCCAATCCTGGAGAAACATAAGAAAGCAGTTTTAGAACATGAGTGTGTGTTCTAAGGATTTGATAACGGCAACCTCCATAGGGAGACGGTTATCATTCCAGCTTCCAAGGTGACATGGATGACTGAGGGATTATCAGAGTTATAGTTTTCTCTCTGACGAGGGACAGTATTATGGACAGGTGGTCCAAGAGGATACTGTGGGAGGAATGGTACTGGTACTGATTAGGTTCAGTTATCGACAAAGTCTAAGAAGTTTGGATTTGGAGTTCATTTATGAACTAGGTCCCATCAGATATCCAGACATATTCTAAGACAGGTATTACTTGATTCGGGAGATGGATTTCTCCGCAAACTTGAGATTAAGAGAGACATAGAAAGAAACATCAGGGCGGATCCACTCACTGAGGCTATTTCTCGAACACAAGAGTTTTACAAACTAGCTTTGTGAAACTGATTAGTAGAGGAGTTGGATGTTCGGTATCACACGGGCTGTGAGTATGCGACATCGCAATAATTAGCCTTGAGTGCAAGTGGGAGATTGATGGAGATAGTGCCCTCAAAGTCAATTATTGAATCGCAGGTACGTGATTGCAATGATTGAGGCAGGACCTATACCGATATAACAGTCTTGCTCGAGATGATAGTATGCTATCTGGTTTGTCTTTATCATCGTATACATGCTTTAGTTCGCTATTGCATGTTGATAGAGCCTA
Source organism: Agapanthus africanus (assembly GCA_030015575.1). NCBI lineage: Eukaryota > Viridiplantae > Streptophyta > Magnoliopsida > Asparagales > Amaryllidaceae > Agapanthus > Agapanthus africanus. The sequence goes on from JASDDO010000008.1 coordinate 217,652,975, forward strand.
TAGGATTCTGCTTGACAGCCAGCAGTATGATGGCGATCATATACGTGGGAGCTGGGGTCTGTAAGCATATCCTTAAAAGTGTCCCTAGTCGTGGGAGTTTCGAGACAGGGCATCGATACTCCAGAGTAGACTAGTGTATACAGTCGAGACCCCGACGAGGGGCGGTGGCCGGTCTCACAAGCCACTGGTGTCAGTTGGATCACCTAAGATGTATACAGGTGCTCATTAGGTCATGAGTACACCGGACAGGACTCGCCGGGAACCTGCTAGTTGGTATTATACATATCGTCAGATAGCAGTTCCCTGGTGACAAGTGTACAGGTTAGTTCATCAACCTGAGATCGTCATTTGTCTCATGTGAGTTCCCACTGTGCTTAGATTACTACCCTACCACGCTCAAAGGAGTTGTGCAAATAGGTTTTAGTTGGGTACAGTCCCGAGCCACATTGGAGGCAAGTGAGCGGATCGTCGGGGATTCGTCTCTCCCGGTATTGGGGGTTGATGTCGCGCAGTGCACGGGTGGCCATCACTAGAAACCCTCGGCCGAGGTAGTGGAGAATTACTGATTTAGAACAGTAGTTTCTCAGGTGGTGATGGGCTTCATGCCGACACGATTTATCGCGTTATTAGGGGGTCTGACTTTATCCACCCCCCTAGACTCGATATGCGATGCTCTTCAGACGAATGGACCGGACTGTATATACATTGTCACTGTCCGGCTCAGTAGGGTTTATAGATGAGTTCGCTCGTCGGCTTCCCTTCCAATCAGTACATAGGCAAACCGTTACGTACAGTTTGTACCTCTGACGTGCTAGTGGTTATACCCGGTGCCGATGTGTTGATGAGTCATTAGAGTCCCCCACAGACACTTTCCCAACTTCGGGCGAAACGTTGTATAGGCCGTATGATGATATGGCAAGGTCCCGAAAAAGCACGTGCATTTTCGCACGTGTCGATTTTCGGGCAGATAATACTGGTAGGCTTTGGTTTAAGCCGGAACCCAGTATTATACTGTGTAGATATAATATCTTTGTCTTAATTGCATTGGTATTCGGTAGTAATACAAATGCGGGCATGTTTATACTGATACGGGGTTATCCTGAAATTCATTTCAGGATCACTTTTGGAAGTTGCCAGTTTCCAGTTTTCTATCAGCCGTATTTAACATTCGGTTAAATACGGATTTATCTTTTCTTCTGGAGGGTGAGTCGTGAGGTGAGTCGTGCATCTAGATGTTTCTAGATGATGACTAGGATTAGTGACTCATGGTTGTATTTAATGATCATTAATGGTGGAGGTGACTAAGGGTGATGATTCATTAGTTCCATTAATGTGTTCATACTTGGTGCTAAGATATTTGTTGTTGATCTTTTCCTTTGTGGTCACCTTCCCCCTCCTACACTCACCTCCCTCCCTCTCTATAAGTGGCCGGCCCCCTCCCCTCCTCTTGATTCTCATGGTTGTGATTGGAAAAAAGATTATAATAGATTTGGATTCACGGAAATTAGACACGCTCATTTCTCATTTCACCCGATCCAAAAGGCATCTTCCATAACCGTTCATCCGTGACCTTGAACGTAACAAGACGTGTTCTACTCATTCTCTACTTCATCTTGGTCGTCTCTTTTAGCCAACTTGACGATCGAGTTGCCTCGGTTCAGAGGCGGGAGCCCGTTTAAAGATCCGTCGATGTGGTACCACCTGGACGAGAAGATTGGAGATTCAGGAGATTGGAGCAGCCGCAACAAGCGTGGGATGATGGTTGAAGACCGAAGGACTCGGATCATTCGGTATAACTTTTCTACCCCCTTTGCAATTTGTTAGTTTAGCTTTAATGGAAGATCCGGGTTATGATACACGATAGCGCCAGTTCGTAAAAAGTTTTTGTTCCGCATTTGGCGTCTGTTAGACGGCCGGGGCGCTACCGTGGACTTACATTCATTTGTTGCATATATAGATGAGTTAGGTTGGGACAGTCGTATTATTATTTGACCAAAGTCAGGGGTATGTACGGATGGGTTCAATTTAACAAGATAATGATGGGTAGAACTTGACATATGACTTATGACATTTTGACCAAAGCCAAGGTCATAAGAGTATGGGGCAAAAATTTATATCGGGAATTTCTAAAGAAACTGAAATTTGCAAAGAGATGCATATCATTTGGAGTTTGATGAATGTTGGTAGGATTCCTTCAGCATTATCACACGATGATATTTGGATCTCGATCCTACTGTGAGTATCCGCTACTCATCAGGTGATTCGTCACTTAACGATCAATTCTATAAACTAAGTAGGTGCCGAGATAGGTGTCAGCGGGGCTACGCCCCCAGAGAAAAGAGCTTATTTAATTAAGGAACTTCACGAAAGCGTTGGAAAACCTCCCTCGAAGTACCGACACCGGCCTGGCTGAACGGTTAAGCAAGTATTGTACGGTGAGAATAGTCCTGGATAGTTCTTCCTTTTTGGTTTGAGGAGGGATTCGAGAAACAGTGCGAGCCATCCAGTTTAGATAAACTAAAAACCACTCTAAACTTGCAAGAGCATCATGCTAAAATTATCCCTCTCTCTCCTAATTGCAGCGACCCAGAACATGACAGGTCTTAAGTTACTATTAGAAAAAAATATATTGACAGGGCCAAACTATAAAGATTGGCTGTGGAATATCAAGATGGCTTTGACTTATGACAAATTGGGGTATGTCCTTACCACTAAGGCACCTGCTGTCCCTGGTCCTAAATCCAGTAATGCGGATAAGGAAATCCACAAAACCTGGGAGTTAGATTGTGCGAAGGCTAAGTGCTTCGTGCTTGCCTCGATGAATAATGAATATCAGAGGAGTCACGAGGATATGGATCTTGAATCCATATTTCTCCATACAAAGGATCTGTATGGAGAGCAATCTCGTATAGCAAGATACGAGACCTCAAAGAACTTGTTTCAGTCAAGGTTGGCCGTCGGATCGTCTGTAGGCGAACATGTCCTAAAGATGATTGGCTATATAGAAGAGCTGGCAGACCTCGGGACGACTTTGGAGAACGAGCTCTATACAGACTTGATTCTCCAGTCCCTTCCTTCCACCTACGCCCAGTTTATTCTGAATTTCAACATTCAAAGAAAAGAAGTTGAACTTTCAGAACTCCTTAACATGTTGAGGAGTGCAGAGGGCACCTTGCAGAAGGCTAGGGAAACACCCGCTATGTTTGTTCGCGGTGCTTCTTCTTCCAGGTCTAAGGCTAGGGCCAAAGGAAGGAAGATGAAGGCCGCTACCAAACCAAGAGGTGGTGTTAGTAAGGTGGGAGCTGAGGGAAAGACAAAGATTGCAGTGCCAGTAGTGGCAAAGGATGAGTGCTTCCACTGTCATAGGAAAGGGCACTGGAAGAAAGATTGCAAGGCTTGGATTGGCAAGAACCAGGAACCGAAGAAAGCTGTGGCTTCTACTTCAGGTGTGTTTGTAATTGAGAATTGTCTGTCAATCAACTCTACTTCCTGGGTATTGGATACCGGATCAGGATCTCATATATGCACTTCATTGCAGGCACTGAGAAACCGTAGAGTGCTGAAGGTTGGTGATATGACCCTGAAAGTTGCTAACGGAGCTAGCGTGGGAGCTGTGTCCGTAGGGGATTACCACCTTGGATTGACGAGTGGACATATTTTAGTTTTGCATGACTGTTTTTGTGTACCCAGTTTAACGTGTAATATCATATCGGTTTCGTTTTTATCAAAAGAAGGTTATGATTTCACGTTTGTAAGCGATGTTGTTACCATCCACCTTAATCATGGTTTGATTGGGTCCGGTACACTAGATACCGGTATATATGTCTTTAACCAATTACAGATTTTCAATGTCTAGAACACACTAAAAAGAAAGTCTCCAGATTTAAATAAAGCTTTCTTATGGCATTGTAGACTGAGTCACATCAATAAGACAAGATTAACTAAGTTACATAGAGAAGGATATTTGGATCCGTTCGAATATCAATCTTATGCCACTTGTCAATCATGTCTCAAAGGAAAGATGATAAAGACTCTATTCACTGGACATGGAGTATGAGCGAGAGAGCTCTTAGGACTCATACACAGCGATGTATGTGGTCCAATGTCTACACATGCAAGAGGTGGTTTTTCCTATTTCATTACTTTTACGGATGATTACTCTAGGTACTGATTCTTTTTCTTGATGAAACATAAATCCGAGGCTTTTGAGAAATTCCAATAGTATAAGAATGAGTAGAAAACCAAACTGACAAAAGTATCAAGACACTGAGATCTGATCGAGGTGGTGAATACTTAAATGCCGAGTTCCTAGGTTACCTAAAAGAGAAAGGAATTCTCTCTCAGCTTACTCCTCCATACACTCCACAGCATAACGGTGTATCGGAGAGACGGAATCGAACCCTATTGGATATGGTACGTTCCATGATGAGTAACGCTGAGTTACCGCGATCTTTCTGGGGTTATGCGCTAGAATCAACAGCATATCTTTTGAACAGGGATCCTACCAAGACTGTGCCTACCACGCCATATCAGATGTGGAGTGGGAAGAAATCCCATATTCAGCATCTGAAGATATAGGGATGTCCAGCTTTTGTTAAAAAGAAGCATGCGGACAAACTCGAGGCACGATCAGTACAGTGTAAGTTTGTGGGATATCCAAAGAACTCCAAGGGGTATTATTTCTATTACGCAGAGGAACAAAAGGTTTTTGTTTCTCGTAATGCCCATTTTCTAGAACAGCAGTTTTTAGAAAAGGAAACAAGTGGGAGCGAAATAGAACTGGAAGAAATTCCAGAACCACAAACTACTACTGAAAGTTTGGTAAAACCAGTAGTTCAAGAAGAACAGGACATTCCCGCACCCCTCCGCAGGAGTAGTACACCGTCTCATCCGCCTGAGAGATACTACGGTTTTCTCATAGATGGGGACAGAGAGGATTGCGTCATTGATGATGATGAACCTACTAGCTTCCAGCAGGCCATCCAGAGCGGCGACTCGATACGATGGCTAGATACAATGCGGACCGAAATGGAGTCCATGTACACCAACAAAGTATGGACTTTGGACTTTGCTCCAGATGGGGTAAAACCCATAGGATGCAAATGGATCTTCAAGAAAAAGATTGGTGTAGATGGACAGGTGGAAACCTATAAGGCTAGACTTGTTGCAAAGGGTTTTCGTCAAATACCTGGTTTGGACTATGACGAAACTTTTTCTCCAGTGGTTATGCTCAAATCCATTCAGGTCCTTCTTGTCATTGCTGTCTTCCATGATTATGAGATCTGGCAGATGGACGTAAAGACGGCTTTTCTAAATGGTAATTTGGAAGAGTGCGTCTATATGGATCAGCCAGAGGGTTTCAATCAGAGTGGGAGCAGCGGAAAAGTGTGCAAGTTGCTTAAGTACATTTATGGACTAAAGCAGGCATCGCGGAGTTGGAACATCTGTTTTGATGAAACGGTCAAAGAATCTAACTTTATCAAAAATCCAGATGAACCGTGTATATATAGTAAAATTGTAGCACGAACTGTCGTATTCCTCGTTTTGTACGTGGATGACATTCTACTGATAGGAAATGACATTCCTATACTACAATCTGTCAAAGGATTCTTGTCACACAGGTTCTCCATGAAAGACCTGGGTGATGCCTCTTACATTCTGGGGATCTGGATCTATCGTGATAGATCCAAGTGGATGTTGGGACATTCGCGGTCTAGGTATATCAACACTATACTGAAAAGATTCAGTATGGAAGATTCTAAGCGCTGTAATCTACTGGCTTGTCATGGAATCACCCTCTCCAAAGAGATGTCTCCCAAGACTGATTCGGAAAGGGATCACATGTCTATTATACCCTACGCTTCTGCGGTAAGCTCTATAATGTATGTGATGTTGTGCACCAGACCAGATGTAGCTTACGCACTAAGCGTGGTAAGCCGGTATCAGTCAGACCCAGGGGAGAAGCACTAGATAGCAGTAAAGAACATTCTCAAGTACCTGAGAAGGACTAAGGAGATGTTCTTGGTTTACGGCGAAAAGACTTCAAGATCGAGGCCTTTGCTGATTCCAGCTTCCAGAGTGATAAGGATGACTCCAAGTCCATGTCGGGTTATGTCTTTACCCTCAATTGAGGGGCGGTGTGCTGGAAGAGTTCCAAGCAGGATACCGTTGTTGACTCGACGATGGAAACGGAGTATATTTCTGCTTGCGATGCCGCAAAAGAAGTGGTCTGGATGAAGAAGTTCCTAACAGAACTTCAGGTGGTTCCTACCATTGTTGATCCAATACGCTGTATTGGGACAACAACGGAGCTATAGCTTTAGCGAAGGAACCCAGGTCCTATCAGAAGTCCAGACACATCTTAAGGCGGTATCACCTGATCAGGGAGATCGTAGATCGCCGGGAGATCGAGGTCCGGAAAGTTGCAACAGAGGAGAACACTGCTGATCCATTCACAAAGGCTTGCCTCAGATTCAGTTCGAGAGGCTACTCGAGATGATCGATCTTTGATATGCCAGTACATGGCCCTAGTGCAAGTGGGAGATTGTTAGTGTATATGCCCTAGGGGCCATTATTGTATCATACTATCTTGTATATTACTTAATGGAAGCTTGGGATATTCACAGTTATATTAACAGTCTTGCTAAACATGGTAGTATGCTACTTGGTTTATATCTATCTTAATATGTGTATACGTATTGATAGAGCCCTTAGGATCTTGCTTGACTACGAGCGTTGTGATGGCAGTCACACTAGTGGGGGCTGGGTAGTCTACAAGCACATCCTTTTTCAGGTCCCTAGTCGTAGGATTATCGAGACAGGGCATCGATACTACGGAGTAGACCAGTGTGTACGCTTCTCATCCCAGTTGGGGAGATGGTCTATCCCACAGCCATCAGTACGTCGTACTTGAGATAGTATACAGGTGCTCGTTGGGTTACGGGTACATGGGACAGGACTCGTAGGGAACTGTTGGTTGGTATTATACCCGTTGTCAGTTAACAGTTCCCAGGTGACATGAGTATAGCATAGTCCGCAGACTTGACACTGCTGCTTGGCCTCGAGTGTGTTCCCACTGTTCTTAGATTGCTACCCTACCACGGCTCAAAGGAGTCATGCAAACATGTAGCAGTTGGGTGCAGTCCCGAAGCACTTGGAGGCAATGGAAGTTAGACAGGATTCGTCTCTCCCGGTATTGGGAGTTGATATCGCGCCGTGTCTGGAGAGCCATTACGCAAAGTCCCTGGCCAAGGCAAGCGAGATTTACTGGTAGGTTTTCCAGTAGTTTCTCAAGGTGTAATGGGCTTCGCTCCGACACGACTTATACCACTTTTAGGGGACTAACGCTTGCCGCCCCCTAGGCCCGATATGCGATAGTCCTAGACGAACAGACTGGACTGTACGGAGATTGTCACATCAGGCTCAGTAGAAGTTCGGATGGGTTTCCTCATCGGCCTTCTTATCGAGATCTACCTAGGGACCGTTACGTACAGCTAGTGCCGCTTGCGGTCTGTGGTTAAACCCACTGCCAGCATAGTAGTCGAGTCTTTAGAGTCCCACACAGAGAGTTTCCCTGCTTCAGGCAAAACGATATAGTGGTCGTATGGTTTTACGACAGGGTTCGGATGCATACGTGTTTTTTCGCACGTACGATATTCGGACAGTTTTTACTAGCGGGCTTTGGTTTAAGCCAGATTCTAGTATCGGATTATTGGATTTATACAGTCTAAATTTTTTCCGTGTTTTCACGGATAGGAGGGGCGTTGTCGTAAATTGTCGAGAAGCTTCTAGAAGGATGATGACATAGAGGCTAAGGTGGCATTTGCATTAAATGATTTAATGACTCATGGTGTGATTCATATAAAGGAGTTAATGATACATTTAATGATTAATGACTCATGTAATGAATCACCCAAAGTGAATAAATGAAGCATGGTTGATATTATCATTTAATTTATTCATTTAATAAATCATTATGCTTCATATATTCTAAATGAGATATTATTTCATTTAATTCTCACTCTCGCCTTCTCTCTCCTCAAGCTCTCTCTCTTCAAACTCAAACCCTAACCTCTCATGTGTTGAGATCAAGGGTTAGCAAGACTTATTAATCCCTAATTCTACTCTATATTCCCTAGGTTTCTTTGATTAGCACTTTGAGTAACCTAGTTACCTCAAGTTAGAGGTCAAGCTTGGAGTAGTAGCTCTCGGGTGGATCTTCTATCACAAAGAGGAGGCCGACGAGGAGGTGATCAAAGAGAACAAGAAGGTCTTTGTTCATTAGGTATAATCTTCTTTCATAGTAGTTAATCCCTCCTATGGTTTTGGTAGTTACGGTTTGGCAAAGATCCGTAAGTTAGTCAATGTTTGTTTTAAACATAATGATTGTTTTACCTATTCCGCCTCCCCGCAACTCGTAGGGTGTATAACGTTGACTTACACGGGATGCATTCCGTATTTATATGGAATGGCTTCTAGAAGATTTGCCACCTCATTATTGATTTTCCTTTTTAGAAAAATCATATGTTTTATAATGAGGTGGAAAGGTGACAAGGCATGGTATGGTCTTGCATATGTAGTGATTGGTATGGCTTGAATTGTTTATTGTTAATTGGATAAGTTTTTTTGGGTGCATTATTTTTGGTGGAGAGAAAGGGGGCGGCCACTCATGAGGTGGATGGGGGCTTGCTCATTTGGTATTACACTCTCTTGCTCACTCTCTCTAGTTCACTCTCATTTTTCGACACACCCAAAAAGACTTAACCATTTTAGCTCATGTCATTCTTGCTTTCATCACCTCCACATCTTCCATGGTTGTTCTATGAGCACAATATTTTGAGAGAAAAATATGGTGAGAGTATTCGACACCTCCTACTCTCCACTACTAGCGATCTTGGAGAGTCGGTTGGTCCGCTTGGCGAACCTGGAGCTTGTGCCGTTTCCCTCAGGTGGATTATCGGAGATGAAGGAAGACCGTCGACCAAAGACGATCCGCATCACTAGGAGCTTGGAATTGGTTGAAGACCCGAAAGACTTGGTTCATTAGGTATAACCGTTCTATCTCTTTGTGTTTGGTTCACTAGTTATAGTGTTTATGGGTTCGATCTTGGGATTGGGTTCCGTCGGCGCCAGATTTTTATTCGGCGTTTTTGTTTCGCACCGGCCACTTTTGATGGCCGAGGCGCCGGCATAACCCAGCAGTGGTATCAGAGCCACCCATAAACCATTACTAGCTAGGTTGCACGAAGTTAGAACATCGATCGATCAAAATTTCCAAATCATTTATCCTTTTTGTCAAGTTTCTGTCGATTTTAAAACTTGCTCGAAAAATCTTTCTGTATAGCTTAAAAATCCATGCAAGCAATTGTAGAGCACCACAAGAAATTTGGAAGCATGATTAATTTTTTTGGTCGCGGAACCGCCGCAAAACATGACATTTGGCGGCGGTTCCGCCTCGCTTTTGTGGCCAAATGCCTCCAAATTTTTTCTAGCACTCTCTGACAAAGAAAAATGATTTTGTGATGATTGGTTTTAGCCCAGATTTTCTTGAGTACTGGTTTGCACTTGGGGCTAGACGGAAATTTTAATCGATCGAAATTTTAACTGTGTAATTATCAGTTCTTAGTTTAGCATCTGCGACCGTGAATGTCACTCGATCGGTAAACCCGTCTAATTGCTATATGTTCTTTTAGACGAGTTTGCGAACGTGACATTCACGTTGATGTTCTGTGTTGTGCTGTGTTGTGGCTGGTTTGTCGTAGTGGATAGCCGGTAGTGCAATGTTAGTAGTACAGTTCAGATTCATATATATATAATTGTATTGCGGGGCGAGTGTCCGACATGTGGACTGCCGTCACTGCCAGCTTCTATATTTGTATTGCGAGGCGAGCGTCCGACATGTGGACTGCCGTCACTGCCAGCTTGTATATTATTTGTTTGGGGCACGACCGGGTTGAGGTCGATGTCACCCTTGTATATTATTTTCTTTTCTTTAATAAGATTACCCCGCGGTGGAGTGCACGAATAGCCGGGTTCTAGAGGGCAACGGGTCTGCATCTCATGGCATTGGGATGGAGGGGACCTTACTCTAGAATTGGCGGGCTATTTGCCGCACTCGTAGAGGGTATAGGTATGACCCACGGAGGGGTGCTCAAGTTACCGGATTCCGTGAACTGCTAGGTGGCCCATTCACGTTGTTGAAGGGGGTTGCCTCACTTCTGGGATTGACGGGTAACTTGCCGCGCTCGCAGGGGTCTAGGACTTTCATTGCACAGGCTATCCACACGACCAGGGGAAGGTCGGGTTTTTATTTATGGCTCAATGGAAACCCGGGGATCCCAGATTATTTGTATTGTTCTATGATACTTGTTACTTTTCTGTGATGTTGCATTTATCATACCGGGAGCGATTATTATATATTTATATATACTAGTAGATGTTGTATATGTTTTGCACCCGCGCTCGTCCAGTCCCCGCTCTGTCGTTAGTTAAGTAACCTAACTGGTGATGACGGGACCCAGTGGCGAATGTGGATAGCATATATGTACATTATATTTTCGTTCTTTTCTGGTGTGATTAATTGCTGGGACTGCATTGATTCTTATCAATGCAAGGATAAAAAAACCAATATTTGATATTGTTGGAACCAATTTTAAAAACTGACATTACAGACGTACGCTTTTGCTTTGCACAGCGGTATTCGGTTATGAATATCCAGCACCTCATTCGACGAGGCAAGGGCCGAGATTCCTTCATCAGGAGTGACCCCTTGAGTGAAAGTTTGCGTCAACGTAATAACTTTACTATAGTCAATTATTTTTGCTTTGCATCGTGGTATTCAGTTTGGAATATCCTGCACCTCATTCGACGAGGAAAGAGCCGAGATCCCTTCACCGGGAGGGACCTCTTTAGCAATGGTTTTCGCAGCTATATTTTTATAAAAGTCATCCGGTTCCTTCGACGATATCAAGTTCATTACGTTAAAGGTTTTTCGCCAAAAACCATTCGTAGTCCTCCATCATTTCAGTCGGGTAGCACTTAGTATTCATGCTATGTTTGTTGGCCTATGTCAAGGCATAGTGTACGGTGGCTATTTGTTACTTTTTTGTTGCATAGATAGATGCGTTGGTTTGGAACAGTCGTACTACCTTGTTGGCCTACGTCAAGGGTATGTACGGGTGGATTCAAATTAACCTGGATAATGACGGGTAGAACTTGACATGTGACTTATGATTTGTTGGCCTACGTCAAGGTCATAAGAGCATGGGATAAAAATCACATCGGGAGTTTCAAGCATACAGAAAACTTACCATGCATGCGCATACCTTCTGGAGTGTGATAACTTGAGTGGCTTCCATCAAGTTATCATGCGATGATAGTTGGATCCCGATTCCAACTGATGAGTAGGATTACTCCTCGGGTAATTCCGACTAATTCTCCTTTTAGGTTTGGAGGAGAATTCGAGAAAACAGTGGAAGTCATTAAGATTAGATAAAGTGATTATCCATTCTGATCTAGGTTAGAGTGCACGCTGAGTGTTTCTTCTCTCTCTCTCTCTCTGGCAGCGACCATGGCCCGACCCTAGACAATAACTCAATGACCAAGTTAACCAAACTTTCTTAAAAACACTGGCTTTTGGATTGTCCGAGTTGCATACATCATTGCCGCTCCTTCTTCTACCCTTTGTGTTTCTCCAGAACACCCTGTATTATTATGAACATCCACTTCCATTGGATAAAACAATCGTATGGTTATATACGAACTCGATTGAACTTTCTCGAGGATGGTTTCTGGTTCTGGAGAAAATGAATAGGACTATTCAGTTGTCTTTTCTTTTTACCTTCTCTCAGGTTGTGAGGGCTCTTAGGATTAGGAGACAGTACTCCTATTACGCTTATTGGATAGTCTTCTTCCAAACCATAGGCTGGTGCCGAACGGTAGGGAATGAAGAAAACCAATTAGCCTAAGTATGGTGTACAGAAGGTAATGAGTAAAGAAAAATAAAAGGATTAGAAAGAGGGCAAAGTAAATTGTGACTGCTATTCACGACCAAACCAAGTATTTCATTGCCACTCCTACTTCACCTTTGTGTTTCTCCAGAACACCCCGTATCACTACGAACATCCAATCCTATTGGATAAATCCATCGTATAGTTACATACGAACTTGAAGGAAATTTTTCGAAGATGGATTTTGGTTCAGGAGAAATAGGAATAAGATTTATTCAGTTGTCTTTTATCATCACCTTCTCTCCGGTTGTGAGTATTCCTAGGATTAGGAGAGTACATCTATTACGCTTATTGGATAGTCTTCTTCCAAACCATATGCTGGTGCCGGACGGTAGGGAAGGAAGAAAACCATTTAAGCCTAACGAAGGTGTACAGAAGGTAACGACTAAAGACAAATAAAGAGATTTAGAGAAATAGAAGAGAAATATACGGTTACAGTCATGAATCTGGATAATGGAAGAGGCATTACTAAGAATACCCGGATACCCCTTCGAAACATTTTCATGTTTCAGTTTCACTGTGCATTGTTAATTGTAAACTGATTTCCCAATTAGACCCTTGCTCCAGGCTATGTATTTATCAGGTATGATTCTCACATCTGTATAGTTTTACAGATGCTGAGTGGGAGTAAGTTATTGGGAATTAGTTGATCATCCTCATTATATCGGAATTCGTTGTAATTGGTGATATTTGAAGAAATCTCCTGGGTACAGTTTTCAACCTACGACGCACAGGGTTTGAGTTATTCAACTCAAGAGACTTATACAAAGTATTGTATATTTTCCAGTGTCCATTAGGACAAAGGGGAAGGTCCTCGTACTATATTCTGTTTACTTGTGACTTCTCTAGTTTTAGACAAGTATTTTGTAGAAATACAAGGTCTAAGTTTTGAGAAGTTATAGGTGTAAGAATAAAGTAGAGAACCACGTGTTGCAAGTATCAGGATTCTTCAAGGTGATTAAAGAAGTAGATACTTGTGTTTGGTATTCAGTTGATATTAATGATTTTGAGAACTTGATTCTCTTTCAGGTTACTCATATATGGATGCACTCCTAGTTGAGTAATACTGATTAGCCTCATTCTATTTGGCAGATATGCACTGGAGACAGCTGCATGATTTTGAATCTGGTTCCAATAAAATTAGTGCCTTTGTTTCTGTATGGTATATAGAATCAATTTGTATCTTAACGATGTTAAGATATAGGGAGTTGTCCGGCTGATGCTTAAAAATAAAATCTGGACAAACTCAAGGCACATTTCAGTAATGGCCGTTTGTGGGTTATCCCGGTCTTTCACGAGGGTTAACTTTCTACCATCAAGAAGATCAATAGTGATATTGTTCTTGACTCGCCACCAGTTTTAATAAAATGGATTTTTTTGGGGGGAACAGTAGTGGGAGTATGGTAAAACTGGAAGTGATTTCAGAACCGCAAACGATTACTGATAATTTAATAGAACCTAAGGATTTAATTGATTTGACATTCCATTAGCCAATCCGCAGATATGGTGGGTAACCTCAGGCACCCGAGAGGTACTTCGGTCTTCTCAGAGACGGTGACAGGGAGGTTCTTGTTTACCTAGACTTGCCATTGCTGCTGTTCCAGATTGTGAGACCCGGCAGGAGGATGAATATAGCGTCGTTCTAAACTAGCTTTAGAAGTGTACGAATATATGACTCTGCTGTTAGTTATATGTATGCCCTAGAGGCCATTACTGTACATTGGATGAATATTGAAGTGGATGCTGGGACATATATTGGTAGGACTTTCTTGCTCGACATGATAGTATGCTATCTGGTTGCTCTTTTTCTTAACATGTATACTTTCTGTCTCTCTGTTACATGTTGATAAAGCCCTTAGGATGTGTACTCGACTTCCAGGACTATGATGCAGATCATACTAGTGGGGTCTGGGTAGTCAATGAGTACATCCTTCAATGTTCCTAGTCGTGGGAATATCGAGATGGGGCATCGATATTCCAGAGTAGACTAGCGTATATCTTCTCGAGCCATGTGATGGGCGATGGATGATCCCATATCCATTGGTGTTTGAAATCGGAGATGGTATGCGGGTGCTCAGTGGAGACTGGGTACACTGAACGGACTCGCCGAGAACTCCCAGATGGTATTATACCTCATGTCAGATGGTAGTTCTCTGGTGACACTGGTACAGCTTAGTCTGTTGACCCGAGATCGTCATAGAGTCTTGTGTGTCCCACTGTGCTTTGATTTCCACCCTACCACGGCTCTACTGAGGCGTGCAAACATGTGGTTTTTGGGTACCGTCCCGATTCACATGGAGGCAATGAGCGATAGGAGGGGATTCGTCTCTCCCGGTATTGGGGGTTGATGTTGCGCTGTGCACGACTGGCCATAACAGGAAATCCCTGGCCAGGTTTGCAGTGATATACTGGTAAGAGTTATCAGTAGTTTCACGAATGTTATGGACCTTACGTCGGCATAACATATCAAGCTACTGGGGTCTGACGTTTACCACCCCTAGGCGAGATATGCGACATATCAGACAAACAGACCGGACTGTACAGTAAGTGTTACTGGTTGGATTCACAGGAGTGTGAGCGGGCTTGCTCGTCGATCTTCTGATCGCTCAATACCCGGGTGGCCGTTATGTTTGGCAGACCGCTTGCGGCTTGTGGGTGTTTGATATGATCATCACTTGCTGCCGGCGTATTGACGAGTCTTTAGAGTCCAACACAGAGGTTTCCTGGCTCAAGCGAAACGAAATAGGAGTGCATATGAGATATGTGCGGGACCGAGAATAATACGTGTATGTGATACCATATTCTATTCTCGCGATGAATGTATCGAATGGTTGTATGTGATATAACCTAGTTATCGAATCAAGGATTGATTCGATGAGCCGATACATTGCATACTAGTCGGTTATATGCGACATGACCGGATCATTGAATCAAGGGTTGATTAAATGATTTAATGTATAATTATATATATTTGATATATTACTTTGCATTAACTAGTATTGGTTCACTTTAAATGGATTTTCTTACTTAAAATGCACATTGTATATGTGATATATTTTTGTGCACAAGATTGTATCATGTTTGATAATACATGCTCACTTGGGTTTGTGTAAAGAATTAAACCATGGTTATATGAATGATTAGGGTTTTGTTTATTTACTTACTTATTTATTTTATTTATTTATTTTGGAAAAGATAAATGATATGGTGGCTTTCTTTGTTTGCTTGTTGAAGTTTCATGAAGCTTTGAACAAGTCCACCATATTTGTCTCATGCTTAACCCTAACCATTCCCACTAACCATAGTCTATTCTCTACACCTAATCATGGTTGCCATATGATAAGTATTCATATTATTTTCTTTTTGAAAAAGACTTATCATATTATCTTCTTCTTCTTCTCCTTCTTCAACATGAAGAAAGCTTGCCTCCATCAATGGCAACTAGTGAAAAAGAGTGAGAAATCCAATTCTAAAGTGAACCCACTTCCTATTTCTTCATCCTCTACCTCTTTCCAAGTAATATAGGGTGTTTTCTTCATAAGTTTCATGACTTGGTGAAGTGGGAGCTTGATCTTGTGATGCCTCGACGTAGATCATCTTCGGCATCGAAGCCGACGACCTAGCCCGCCCATTTCTCCGATGAAGCCGATGCTAGAGTCCGGGATCCGATATGGACAGCGAGGGGACTTCATCACGGAGCCATGGAGGTGGAGGACCGGATCTACAAAGGTTGCTATAAATTCGTTTATTTGTATTGCATCGCCTATACATCTAGTTAACGATCCGTATTAGGGTTTCTCGGCACTTGTAAAACTTTAATTGGCCATGTTTGATCACTTTTGAGACTTCATTAGTATGCCTAGGAACCCTACAGTGGTATCAGAGCTACTAGGCATTAGATGTCGACCTATGGGGGGTTCTCACTGTGTGACAGTGTGGCGAAGCATAGGCTCTTACCCCCAGGGTGTCCCGAGACCGGAAGGTGTTCCAACGGGTTGTAGTCCTCGCGAGTGGGCATGCGTAAAAAGTAGATGCTGAGGGACCCGTTGGTGCCACGGCGACCCCATTGGATGGGGTGGCTGCCTGCCCTACAGTGGTATCAGAGCCAAGCTAGAGCCTCAGGCGATGCGTAGAAGGAGTTAGAAGTCCGATCGAACCGAAACCCTAACACAAATTTGCTCTCTGGACTTTTTTCAAAAACTGGGTTTTTTCCATATTAAAAATGCTTAAAAAATTCAGCAGGAAATTCTAAGAATTACGGTGCAAAAATTACCTAATGATGTCTCTAAAGAGCGGCGGAACCGCGGCATTTTCATGCTAATGCGGCGGTTCCGCGCCCATTTAGTCTCTTCAGTCAACCATTTTTGCACAGTAACTTCTTTATTTAAATGCTGAGTTTTATGGGAATTTTTAATATTAACTCAAGAGTTGAGTTTTCTGGGTTGTATTGGGAGTTCGTATATTCGATCGGATTATCAAACTTTGTCTATGTGTTTTTCCGGGTAATTTTAAAAAATGTTAAAAAGTTCGACCGGATATAAATACCCATTTTTTCCCCTGCCGGGAAATTTCCAATTGTTGGACTTTTCCGTAGTTTAATGACGTTCTAAGTAGTGCAAGTAACGGGATGGTCCCTCTAGAAGCCAACAAACCTTAACTCGATTATATGACCGTCTTGAACTGCCCTTTGAACCTTCGGGTTTGGGGCAGTACGACGTGCCACATGTGAGGTGTTGGCTTGACCCTTCTACGGCTGGACCGTTGGTATTGAGGCATGAACTGGATGTTTTTAAACTTGTTTCATGTGTTGATATGTTTCGGGAAAACTTGGGTGTTTGATTGTTCGATCGGAAAGTTTAACATTTTCTATTTATCTGGAATGGGATATGTTCCCCTCCGAAAGACGGCGCAGACTTAGGTCTGTGCCTGAGATTCGGGGCAGATGCTATTAGGTTCTATCCGTCCACCTCTCCGAAGATGCCGATTTGATTTACGACACCGCGTATCGAAGGTTTAGACGGATGCGGCCGATGTAGCAGACTTCGTCAGATTCCCCCTCAGGATGAGGGGTTTTTGATTGTGGGGACGCTCTTCTCTGCAGGCGCAAGCCCCTGCAGTTAATTACGCTACCGCGTCGCGGTAACAACTTTCTCCTTCTCCAGAATTTCACTTCGTGTCGTGTGTGTTTTTTTTATTTGTGGTTGCCCGTGGATTGTATACGGAGACTGAGTGATGCCGTCACCCGTAGGACGTGGATTAGTCCAAATCCGTATTTAGTTAGATTTGGGTTTGGTGTTTTTAGTTTAAGGATACATTAGTCGCGTTGCGGCTAAGATCGACTTAAACGTTTGTCAAGGATACGTTAGTCCTGTTTTGGACTAAGATCAACTTGACGTAGTGATCCGTTTAATATATGGCCGTCGGGACTCATCACCTCTCTGACGTCGTTGAAGGATTACAACGATGGATGTCAGAGGAGTTCAGAGATGTACCCTTGAACCAAAGTTGATTTGGAGTTTTATCATTCATTTAAATGTCTAAGGATACATTAGCCATATTTGGGGCTAAGATCAACTTAAACGGGACCGTTTAGATCCGACAAAAGAGCATTTGGGATCTATTGTTCCAGTTTAGGGACGTGGTGGTCTATAGGTAGTTTAAGGACGTTGCGGTCCATGTTCCAGTTTAGGGACGTGGTGGTCCATTGTTAGTTTAGGGACGTTTCGGTCCGACATTAGTTTAGGGATGTTTCGGTCCGATATTAGTTTAGGGACGTTTCGGTCCGATATTAGTTTAAGGACGTCTCGGTCCGATATTAGTTTAGGGACGTTTCGGTCCGATATTAGTTTAGGGACGTTTCGGTCCACGAGTTTAAGGACCCCGCAGTCCATAGCGATGGGACCCGTCACCTCTTTGACGTGGTTGAGGAATTACAACGATGGATGTCAAAGGAGTTTGGAGATGTACCCTCGAACCGGATGTAGATTGATTTAGGAGAGCCATTTTACTCAGTCAATTTAATTTAAGGACTTATGGCCACGATTGGGCTAAGTCTAGTTGAAAATGTCCAACAATTTATTGCATTTCTTTTTATTTTTATTTGGGCTTTTCCCAGAAAGGATGCAAAGTATCAATTTGTTTTGGGCTCTGCCCCTTTTTATTGTATTGCAATTTAATTTGGCCTACTAGGCCCCTCTGATTTGGGCCTGGCCCTTTAGTAAAATGCATTGCATTTGTCAGGCGCTTTGCGCCAATCACTGAGCGCAAGCGCTTGTGGTGAGGACACGTGTCATGCTCTGGTGAGCGCAAGCGCAACAGCGCAGTGCGCTGTGCTGTTGTGTTGCTAACACGTGGCGTGCTCTGGTGAGTTGCGCCCGTTCCAGAGAGCGAAGCTCTATTTCAAGGCGCGTAGCGCAAGTTGTTCTGCAGCTGACACGTGGCGCGCTCTGGTGAGTTGCGCCAGTTCCAGAGAGCAAAGCTCTATTTCAAGGCGCGTAGCGCAAGTTGTTCTGCAGCTGACAAGTGGCGCGCTCTGGTGAGTTGCGCCAGTTCCAGAGAGCAAAGCTCTATTTCAAGGCGCGTAGCGCAAGTTGTTCTGCAGCTGACACGTGGCGCGCTCTGGTGAGTTGCGCCAGTTCCAGAGAGGAAAGCTCTATTTCAAGGCGCGTAACTCAAGTTGTTCTGCAGCTAACACGTGGCGTTCTCTCAGGAGCGCAACAGCGCAGTTTGGAAGTGCAAAGCACTAAGAATCTTTTTAGATTCCAAAACAGAAGTGCAAAGCACTATTTGTTTTCTTTGATCTAATTAGGATCAAAGAAAAATGAGTTTTTCTCTTTATTTCAAGAACCAGAGGTTCATAAAAGTGCAAAGCACTATTTTTTTATTTTATTTATTTTTTTTGTTTTAAAGAACCAGTGGTTCATACGAGTGCAAAGCACTATTTTTATTTATTTTTATTTATTTTTATTTTCTTTTTTATTTTAAAGAACCAGTGGTTCATACGAGTGCAAAGCACTATTCATTATGTGAAGATCATTGATCAATGATTTATCAAAAGAGATTTCTTTTCTCTCGTGAAGGTTTTTACCTTCTTCTTTAAATTTTTCTCAGAGTTCTCTCTGTTTGAAGCTCTTGATTTTTTTTTTCCAAGAAATGTTGATGCCTTCTCTTCTCTTCTTGGCTCCTATTTATAGGAGAGGGAAAAGAATCAATTTGTTTAGCAAATCTCTCCTTGAAAGATTTGATTTGATCGTTGAGAGATTTGATTTATATTTATCATTAATCTGGGCCTTTAGATCATTCAGTGAATTTTATTCACCGTGGATTTTAAATCCAAAAGATATTCTATTTGTTATTCTGGTGAGATTTTCAGGGAAATCTTTCCTTGTCCAAGATTTTTCCATAAATTGATGATTTTTAATCTTTGGATCTTTAATCCAACGGTTCCCATAATCCTTTTCCATTTGGAAAGATTTAGAAGCTTTTAGAATTTTAATTCTATTTCGAAAGATTTTTAGAGAAATTTAGAATTTTAATTCTACTAATCTGTAAGGTTTTCAAAGCCTGTCACGTGCTGGCACGTGACCCTTGGTCACGTGTGAGCACGTAACCCCGAAATTGGTTCCTTTAACAGTCGCTTGTTCATATTGTTGTTTTAACCATCACGTGTCAACACGTGACCATTGGTCACGTGTGAGCACGTGATATTTCATTGAAATAACTTCTGATTTTTAATCAGGGAACATATTTTAGAATTTAATTCTATTCATTATTTTAGAGGCCTTAAGAGCCCATCACGTGTCTGCACGTGGCCCATGGTCACGTGTGAGCACGTGATGCCCCGTTGGGGTCTTTTCTAAGTTTTTATTATATCTTCTAACTCCTCCAGCGGATTCTTAAAAGCCCATCACGTGTGAACACATAATGCCTCATAACTTTTGATCCCGGATGAATTATGAAGCCCATAATATATCAAATCGAAGGGTTTTTCGAGACGCTTTCAATACAATCAGAATTTATCTGTTTCTCCTTCGGGAGCTTGTCAAAAAACAGCCCGGAAGATACTAGTTCGTATTTCCTTAAGCGTATCGCTGCCATTTGATACCTTGGACTCTTTTGCGCAGAAATTTTTGGCGGGAACAAATGCCCCCCACTACTTTGCCCATGTAAGTATGTACATGGGTGAAGTAGTGCAGAGTTATGCAGAGTTCTGCATGGCGTATGACCAGTTTTGGGTTGATGTATCACTTTCAGAATCTTGATCTGAGAAGATAACGAGCGGACACAAGCGTCGTCATTTATCATTGACTCAAATCTCAACTCTTAAGGGATATAGTTCCAACCCTTAACTCCATGAGCCGCATCCTTCTATTTCTTTTTTTGTCTCACTCTGGCGTGGAGTAGTTCATACGCTTATGAGTAAGTTCTCCATTTCAGTGGCATGTAGCTTTGGCAAGTGTGGCCCATAGATGGTCGGCCCATCTTGACTTCTTTGCAGGGCAGTGATGGCTTAGGAGACAGGGGTAGGATCTGCCACCTAAGGCTTTTCAACTTTACGAGCCGTGAGGGTCTCATAAAGACTTTTCTCCCTACGAGTCGTGAGGATCTCGTAGGTGTATTTTCTCCTAGGGAATCGTGATGATTCCTAAGTGTGTTTTCTCTTATAAGTCGTAAGGATCCTATAAGAGAGTTTTCCCTCTTACGAGTCGAGAGGACCCGTAAGCGGTTGTTTCCCTCCTTATCGAGATTCGACTTTGGAGAGTGTGACCCGTGGATAGTATGCAAGAGACCGTTTTGGGCCGACTTGCAGGGTCCCAGTGCTTAGGAAACAGGTTTTTTAATCCCTACTGCCTAAGGCTTTATCTCACGAGTCGAGACGCATCGAGAAAATCTCGCAAAGACATCAATTTCCTCACGAGTCGAAACGGATCGAGCAGATCTCGCAAGAACATCTTAACGTCGCATTTAACCTCTGCTCTTTACGACAGAAGCCCGTTAAGGTTGGTGGTACTTAGGGTTTTGGCCATCGTACCGTCGCATAAGCTGATATAGTCCTCGATAGGCAATCGTGCTGTTCGAGTAGCCCTGCGACTGCCGTGTCTCTGATCCCTTCGGGGGCTGGACAAGACGTCTTCAAGCAATCCTCCTTGGCAGTTTGACCGTCAGAAGAGCAAGCGCTAGGAATTTGCCATGCCGCTTTTTACTTGAGGTTAGGCTCATTTTGGAGAGCCCCGATGAGTCATAACCACTCCGCGCTGGTGTGGGGATGATCTCCGATAGTCTTTCGGGCTTTATATGAGTTGCCGTTAAGACCCTGAAGCTAGGAATTTGGCCTTTGCTTCGTTTGCTGGCATTGCGTCTGCTGTATCGAGACGAATGTTGCGGTGGGAACTAGGGATTTTGCCGTGGCTCCGTTTGTTTGATGACGTTACGTCTGCTGTGTCGAGACGAACGTTGGGGTGAAATCTCGTCTGCTGTATCGAGACGGACGTCGAAGTGGTGACCACTCCACACTGGTGCGAGATGATCTCCGATTGTCTTTCCGGTTTTATATGACTTGCCGTTAAGACCCTGAAGCTAGGAATTTAGCCTTCGCTTCGTTTGCTGACATTGCGTCCTCTGTATTGAGACGAATGTCGTGGTTGTCTCTAGGTTACTGGTGAACCGCCGAGGTTTGGAACTAGGGATTTTGCCGTGGCTCCGTTTGTTTGATGACGTTACGTCTGCTGTGTCGAGACGAACGTTGGGGTGACATCTCGTCTGCTGTATCGAGACGGACGTCGAAGTGGTGACCACTCCACACTGGTGCGAGATGATCTCCGATTGTCTTTCCGGTTTTATATGACTTGCCGTTAAGACCCTGAAGCTAGGAATTTAGCCTTCGCTTCGTTTGCTGGCATTGCGTCCTCTGTATCGAGACGAATGTCGTGGTGGGAACTAGGGATTTTGCCGTGGCTCCGTTTGTTTGATGACGTTACGTCTGCTGTGTCGAGATGAACGTTGGGGTGACATCTCGTCTGCTGTATCGAGACGGACGTCGAAGTGGTGACCACTCCACACTGGTGCGAGATGATCTCCGATTGTCTTTCCGGTTTTATATGACTTGCCGTTAAGACCCTGAAGCTAGGAATTTAGCCTTCGCTTCGTTTGCTGGCATTGTGTCCTCTGTATCGAGACGAATGTCGTGGTTGTCTCTAGGTTATTGGTGAACCGCCGAGGTTTGGAACTAGGGATTTTGCCGTGGCTCCGTTTGTTTGATGACGTTGCGTCTGCTGTGTCGAGACGAACGTTGGGGTGACATCTCGTCTGCTGTATCGAGACGAACGTCGAGGTTGTCTCTAGGTTGCTGGTGAACCGCCGAGGTTTGGAACTAGGGATTTTGCCGTGGCTCCATTCGTTTGATGACGTTGCGCCTGCTGTGTCGAGACGAACATCAAGGTGGTGACCACTCTGTGCTGATGCGAGATGATCTCCGATTGTCTTTCCGGTTTTATGTGAGTTACCGTAAAGACGTTGAAACTAGGAATGTGGCCTTCGCTTCATTTGCTTTGTCGTGTCTGAATCCCTGCTGGAGGAAGAACGCTGAGGTTGACATTTCGTCTACTGTATCGAGACGAACGTCATGGAGGCGACCACTTCATATGAGATGGCCTCCGATTGTCTTTCCGGTTTTATGTGATTTACCGTTAAGACGTCGAAGTTAGGAATGTGGCCTTCGCTTCGTTTGCTTCAGTGTGTCCAAATCCTGTTGGAGGAAGAACGCTGGGGTTGATATTTCGTCTACTGTATCGAGACGAACGTCAGGGAGGTGATCACTTTCTGTGAGATGGTCTCCGATTGTCTTTCCGGTTTTATGTGAGTTACCGTAAAGACGTTGAAGCTAGGAATGTGGCCTTCGCTTCGTTTGCTTACACTGCGTCTGGTATATTGAGACGAATGCTGAGGTGGAGCTGGGATTTTGCCATCACTCCGCTTTATTTCGACCATGGGGTCTTTTGTTAACTTTTCATGTACACCCCGCTGGGCTGCGAAGGAACGCCGTTGTTGACATTGCGTCTGTCGTAACGAGACGAATGCTAAGGTGGAGTTGGGATTTTGCCGTTACTCCGCTTTGTTTCGACCGTGAGGTCTTTTGTTGACGTTGCATCTGCCTCCAGCTGGACTGCGGAGGAACGCTGTTGTTGACATTGCGTCTACTGTATCGAGACGAATGCTGAGGTGAAGCTGGGATTCTGCCATCGCTCCGCTTGATGGTGTAACATCTGTGTCCTGTTGGAATGAGGAGGCACACCGTTATTGGTCTCCAGGCTTTAGACGTGGCCATTGAGATTTGGAACTAGGGACTTTGTCATGGTTCCGTTTCGTTGCGATTCTGAGGTCGGTTGTTGACGTCATGTCTGCATCTAGTTGGAGTGAGGAGAAACGCCGTTGGTGATCTTTAAGTTGTCGATATTGACGTCGAGACCCTGAAGTTAGGGACCTTCCTTTGCTTCATTTTTTGACATCGTGTCTGTAATATTGCGACAAATGTCGAGATGGTCTCTAGGTTATCTATGAACCGTCGAGATTTGGCTTCGCTTTCTGGTGGAGCCTGTTGGGAAAGTATTGTTCCCTTTTTATCTGTGCCCCTGGATTATATACAGGGATCGATGTGATTTCACCTGTAGGGCAAAAGTTTCATTTTTTCATTTTTTTTTATTCTTTCCGTGATGCTCTATCATTTCAGCTTTTATATCACGAAGGTCGCGATTGCCCAATCATTTCGGCTATTTTTCGCGGTGCCCAATCATTTCGGCTGTTTATTTTATTTTTACTCGCTACTTTTTATTGCGAGTTGCCCAATCATTTCGACTGTTTATTTTATTTTTACTCGCTGTTTTTTTTTATTGCGAGTAGGGAATTTGGGGTCTGATACCAATCTTGGCATCAGCATCGCTGCGACTGGGATATTGCCAGGAGCGAATCATCATCTGCCATGAAAGGACTTGGAATTTGATACCGGTCCAGGCATCAGCATAGCTGCAACTGGAATATTTCCAGGAGCGAATCATCATTTGCGGTAAAAGGACTTGGAATTTGATACCGGTCCAGGCATCAGCATAGCTGCAACTGGAATATTGCCAGGAGAGAATCATCATTTGCCGTAAAAGGACTTGGAATTTGATACCGGTCCAGGCATCAGCATCGCTGCAACTGGGATATTGCCAGGAGCGAATCATCATTTGCCTCTGTCGATATTGAACAAAGGTGGCTTAGTAAACAGGGTTAAGGGTCCTGTCGGCTAAGGCTTTTGACTTCATGAGCCGTAAGGGTCTCACAAAGGTATTTCTCCGTACAAGTGTAGCGTCTTGAAAAGCCGTTTTGGTGTTTTCCTGAAATTCGGTGAAAATTCGGTATTTTTCCGAAAACCGTCTTTCTCGTTATTTTGCAGTTAGGGCTAATTATACTTAAAATGGATAGGTAATTACTTGTTTTTAGTAGCTAATGAGTTAATTATGAAATTTTGGTCATTTAAAATTTTTTCCCTATTTTTCAATTTTTTTAATATTATTTTAAGCCGGTAAGAAAATACATTAAATAAGCGATAAATACAAATTTTTCCGGGCTAATTTTAATCTTTAAAATTATGATAATTAAAATCTAGTGATAACATAAATTTTTAGTAATTTATTTTGATTTTTAACAATTTTTTTTTTGATATGAAACGAATTTATTGAATTTTGGGCTAAAACTTGCAATTTTTGAGTTGTAGGGGGCCTTTTTGCATAAAATTTCTTTTGTAAAACCCCTCTCTCTTTTTCCTCAGCCCTAGGACAGCCCCACCTTGTGTAAGACCAGAAATTTCTGGCCTCATTTTCTTTGGTTGCTTTCTTGAGTTGTTTTGATAGTTTATGGATTTATTTTAATTAAAATGGATAAAGTATGATACATTGACTTTGGAGACTTGACCCATGACTTTTCCCCACTTGCCCACACCCTCCCCCTTACCTCATTCTGGCCGAAACTGAACCTCCTCTTCTTCATCTCTTTTCTTTACTTTTTTCTTCAATTTTCTTCAAAAAACCACATCAAAATCCACACTTTATTCAAAAATCCAAACAAATCCTTATGCTATCATTTTCCTTAGCCATTCTAGCTTGGATCTTGATGCTTGAGGCCTTCAATTGGAGCAAAATCCATTCTTTCTAGATCTCAAGTGAGGTATAATCCCTTGCAATTTAAATTCTTTTGATTAAGTTTCTTAAGTTAGATGGTTGTAGTGTTAATTTAGTGTAGTTTTAATCTAGTTTTTTTTTAGGTTATGCTTGAAAAATTTAGCTAGGGTTTTGAAGCTATAATAGTTAATTAGATTGTTTTATAGTTAACCTAGTTGTTAATTAACTAATCTATATGGTTACCTTGTTGTGTAGTTTTCAATTATGCTAAATTAGTAAAACTAAGAAGTGTGAAATTGTTGTTTTAGGATTTTCAAGAGAGGGTTATGTATGGAAAATGGTATTTGAAGCTTGATTAGTGAGTTGTTTAAGGTTTAGAAACCATTATTTAGTTGATTTAAACCCAATTTGTTATCTAATATTTTTGCTAACCTAATCTATGAGATTAATCTTCTTATGTGGGCTTTTGTTGTGATAATTTAAGTTTGCAAGTGTGGAAATTGATTTGGACTTTGCTAGGTTATAAATTCAAGAAATGGTTGTTTATGGAAAATAGGATTGGAATCATTGTTATTGTGTTGTAATTAGTGTTTGTAGATTGCTTGTAGTGTGGTTGGGTGATTGTGCTAGATTGTAGTCGTTTTGTCGCTAATCGGCGATTTTTGCACCGATTTTTGAACGCAAATGCTTACTAGTTTTGTTATAAATTGTGTGATGAATCATTTTTGATATCTTGATGATTGTAATGGCTTGTCATACGACTTTTAGGATGCGTGAGTGCGGATTTTTGGGTAGTCGGGTTTTAGTTTTGCCGGGCGACCAAATCGGCGTTTTTTGGCAGTTTTTGCGATTTTCGCTTGTGTTCAGCGCACTTTGTGCATGTTGTACCTAGCTAGCGAACTTTAGTAGTTTCGTTGGGGTTTTGCGTCGTTCTTGATATGTAACCTTATGTTTGTATTGATGTAAATTCCAGGTTCGGTCGTGGAGACGTCAGACGCGGCGCGAAAGGGGAAAGCGGTGATTGGACACAGCTAGCCAGGGATTCCGGTGAGTAGATGTAACATCTACGGGGGACTATCGTTGGATGGCGCAAGCCGCCCGATAGTTTTAGTAACTTACAAGATCCTTAGTAATGTTAATAATTAGGGGTGAAATACTTAATTGACTTTTTGCTGCATCCATGCATTATATTGACATACCTATACGAAACCATTTCATAGGACACCTGCACCATTACCAGGGTTTTTATATGCAGCACGAGCACTATTCATGTTTACACACACACCCTGGTAATTGCCATGCCACCACACTAGATAACTTTTAAATTGAAACCTTTTACTAATTGATACTTAAACTGGTACTATTGCCTTTAATTCCTTAAAAATGAAACCGTAGTATTGCTATTCATGTGCATGTACTTCATCATATTAATTGTTCATGCTTAATACATTAATCACACATCGCAACTTGATTATTGATATCATACGCATTCATTATCATTGATATATGCACTTATGAGGATTTCTTGAGATTTTATGATATTGCTGGATTTCGGGGGAAAGCCGCAAAATTTCTAAGCTTATTATATTTTTAAAATATGTAAATTGCGGTTTTCTAGTGATGTAAGTGTCGTCCACCATGAGTTTGCTGTGGATTTGGAAATCCGTGTCGAGGAGTGGAGGAACCGGCACGGGTACATGGTGGGCCCGGTAAGGTACCCCGGGGCAAGAGGAATGTGGTGATGACGTTGAGCCTGGCAGGGGACGGATTACCTACCGGTGACTGTTTGGGACGGCGGATATCCAGAGGATACCGACCGTGGCCGCTAGATGATGAGATATTGATATTTGAGATGGGTCAGCCGGACGGCTGAGGCCAGAGATACATTTATGAGGTTTGAGACAGCTTTTGGGTGTCGTTGCTGGACACCGATTTTCGTCGATTCATTGACATTATGCTGGAATTCTAAAAGAGTTTCAAAAACAAAAAGAGATAAAATATTTTTTATATATACCTATTGAGACCTCAGATTTTCATGTTGCATACATATTAGCATACTGATGTTGTATACACACCTGCTAGTGCATCCAGTCATACCTGTATTTTAGATGCTAGGATGCTTGTGTGCATGCATACGATAGCCTTTGTAGATGTTATTTGTTACTCACGAGTTGGCAACTCACCCCCGTTGTGCCACAGTCTTTTGCAGGTCCGCTCCGTCAGTTGAGTAGCGGCGGGCGCACTTGTCCTTTTGCCTCTTTTGCCTGAGCTCGAGATTTGCTCATAGGTGGGTTATGTTATTATTTTGTACCACCTTGTATATTCTTGTATCTAGTGTACTCCATCTACTGTTTCTACCAGATTATTGTATATTGACCTAGAGATGAGACTGTGAGGTTTGTGGATTTTATGCTGTATTTTGGGGTCGAGCTCACTTGAGCCGACATGCTACTTTTCTCATGCTTCCTTATGATTATTATGCTTGTTGTCATTTTACATTGCGTGGGATTTGTGACCGCCTTGTGGCGAAGAGCTAGCTCTCGCTTGGGGATGCCCTATTTTATTGGATTCATGTATATATTTTGTTGTACCCATTTTTGGGGGCCAGTATTTACAAAGGAGACGCTGCCGAAATTTTCGGGAAAAATTGGTATTGTTTTCAAAAAGGGTTTTACATGACTTATTTGATAAACTTGCTTTCAAATGTTTGGGGTTTTCTTCACTCTTTTGCTTAATTGGTTTTGTTTTCTGGGCTTTGGCTTACTTATTTTACGGACGCCTTTAGACGTTTCGTAAACTTAAGTGCCAGTCACGTTCCGTACCCTGCGGGTCGTGACAAAGTTGGTATCAGAGCGGTAGGTTTTACCTTTGTTAGTGTAGGATGACCCTTGGTAGATGGAGTAAGTGACTTAAGCAGGGTAACGTAGCGTGCGTATGTCCGCGGCATACTCACGATACGGTACTCCGCCTAAGTGACTTTAGGATATACTTGCTTGAAAAATTCCTTCTTCAATTCCGTGTATCCTATGATCCTATTGCACTGTCCTTACTATCCGTTTTCCTGTAACAGCCACTATGCCGCCGAAGGCTACGAGGGCACAGAGGGCTGCCGCCAGAGACGAGATTCGAGCTGGCTCGTCCGAGACTAGGACTGAGCAGGGTGGTATGCCTACGCCGCAGGGACAGACCGATCCACCTTCCCCAGGCCGTATGGATAGGCTCGAGACCGGTATGGAGGAGTTGCGACAGATGATGGGAGGCATGCAGGAGCTACGTCAGATGGTAGGATCCCTAGTTGCAGCCAGTCGTACACCGAGGCCGGATGACGTACCTACTACATCACAGACGACCATGATACCTGCTCCTACTACTACCACCGTAGCCATTCCGGTTTCACTATAGGATTTCATGAGGCTGAGAACTCCAGTATTCACCGGCACCGAGACAGCGGAGGACCCACAGACGTTCCTTGACAGTTTAGCCAGGATCTGCCGTTCGCTGAGATGTTCGGATGATCGATGGGTAGAGCTTGCGAGTTTCCGACTAGAGGGTCTCGCGCAGACATGGTGGGAGTCAGTCTTGAGAGGTCGAGCTGCAGGTCTACCGCCTATGACTTGGGCCGAGTTTACAGCGGTCTTTCTAGCCCGTTTCCTTCCAGAGAGCGTTCGTGACGCCAGAGCTCGTAGCTTCGAGGCCTTAGTCAAGACACCTGGGATGACGGTGTCTGAGTATGACATCCAGTTTACACAGTTATCCCGATATGCTCAGTATTTGGTGGATACCGAGAAGAAGATGGTGAAGAGGTTCGTACAGGGACTTGATGCCCAGCTATATCTTGCCATTGGCGCCCAGCACTACGACACTTATTCAGCTGCTATGGATACGGCATTGCGGATGGAGGCACGCATATCGCGGACTTCGGCCGTTTCTGGGCCGAAGAGGATTCGCACCGATGTACCGTCTCAGAAACAGCGCGCCAGATTCTTTCCGAGAGATAGGCCTGGTAGAGGATTTGGACGGGGACAGTTATATGGTTCTTATCCCCAGGGGCAGCAGCCGTCGCCAGGATGTTTTGGGTGCGGGAGTCTGCACCATCTTGTCAGAGACTGTCCGGTGAGACGACAGGGAGCAGCGACAGTTCCGCACGTGACCCTACCACCATCACCACCCCCTCCTCAGAGAGCCCTACTTCCTACCCCCGGCGATGCTCCACGCCAGTTAGGTGCACCGAGAGGCCGTGGATGCGGTGGTCCTGTTCAGAGAGGACGAGGAGGCAGAGGCCGAGGTCGAGGTCAGCCCGCTATCGGTGGAGGACAGGCCCGAGTATTTGCTTTGACACCGCAGGATGCGCAGGCATCCAATGCCGTTGTGACAGGTACCTTGCCAGTTTGTTCTTTCGACGCACGGGTATTATTCGACCCAGGTTCCACACATTCGTACGTCTCTACACACTTTGCACCGATGTTGGGCCGTGAGTCGTCGTCGTTAGATCAGCCGCTTGTTGTTGTTACTCCGGTAGGCGAGTCGTTTGTCGCTCGGTTTGTATTTCGTTTGTGTTCCGTTCGTATCGGGGAGAGGGATTCATCAGTTGATTTGATACTCCTCGATATGTTGGACTTTGATGTGCTTCTGGGCATGGATTGGCTAGCCACTTGTTATGCTTCGGTGGACTGCCGTGAGAAGGCAGTCAGATTTAGCTTTCCGGGAGAGCCAGTCCTTGTTATTCAGGGAGACCGCGGTGTCGCCCTTCCCAGCTTAATTTCGTCTCTTCGCGCTGGTCAGCTCTTGCGGAAGGGATGTCAGGGATTCTTAGCGTTTGTTTGTGATACGCGAGCTGCAGAGGTTCCGTTGGACCGGGTCCCGGTAGTTTGTGAGTTCCCTGATGTTTTCCCTGATGAGCTACCTGGGCTACCGCCTGAGCGCGATGTTGAGTTCTGCATTGATTTGATTCCCAGTTCGGGGCCTATTTCTATACCACCTTATCGGATGGCCCCGGCAGAGCTTCGAGAGCTGAAGGATCAGTTGCAGGATTTGTTGGATAAGGGGCTTATTCGACCGAGTGTTTCTCCGTGGGGTGCTCCGGTCCTGTTTGTCAAGAAGAAGGATGGAAGTTTGCGCTTATGTATCGACTACCGCCAGCTGAACAAAGTTACCGTTCGGAACAGATATCCGTTGCCGCGCATTGATGATTTGTTCGACCAGCTTCAGGGTGCGGGGTATTTTTCGAGGATCGACTTGCGATCAGGATACCATCAGCTGCGAGTTCGACAGGAGGATATACCGAGGACAGCTTTCCGCACGCGCTACGGCCACTACGAGTTTTTGGTGATGTCGTTCGGACTCACCAACGCCCCAGCAGCATTTATGGATTTGATGAACCGTACATTCAGGCCGTATCTTGACTTGTTCATCATCGTGTTTATCGACGATATCTTGGTGTACTCCCGGAGCAGAGAGGAGCACGAGCAGCACTTGCGGATTACGTTACAGACCCTGAGGGAGCACCAGCTGTTCGCAAAGTTCTCCAAGTGTGCATTCTGGCTGGACAGCGTCGGATTCTTGGGTCACGTGGTTACGAGAGACGGTATTTGTGTGGACCCGAAGAAGATTGAGGCTGTTCAGCAGTGGCCCCGACCTACATCGGTTACTGAGATCCGTAGTTTTCTAGGCTTGGCGGGCTACTACAGGCGTTTTGTTCAGGACTTCTCCCGTATAGCTGCACCGTTGACCGGTTTGACCCGGAAGGGAGTTCCTTTCGCTTGGACAGAGGAGTGCGAGCGCAGTTTTCAGCAGCTACGGACTTGTTTGACTACGGCGCCGGTATTATCTTTGCCTTCGGGATCAGGCGGATTTGTTGTCTACTGTGATGCTTCGCGAGTGGGATTAGGATGCGTTTTGATGCAGCATGGCCGGGTGATCGCTTATGCTTCTCGGCAGTTGAAGAAGCATGAACAGAACTACCCCACTCATGATTTGGAGATGGCTGCAGTGGTCTTTGCACTGAAGATTTGGCGACATTACCTTTACGGCGAGTCGTGTCAGATATTCACTGATCACAAGAGCTTAAAGTACATATTTCAGCAGCGAGACCTGAACCTCAGACAGCGTCGTTGGATGGAATTGGTGAAAGACTACGACTGCGAGATCTTATATCACCCCGGCAAGGCGAATGTGGTGGCAGATGCGTTGAGTAGGAGGCCCGGGGGTAGTCTATCCTTTTTGCGCGCAGTGCAGAGGCAGTCGTCAGCAGATTGGCAGACGTTATGCGACAGCCGAGTTGAGTTCGAGTTCACTCAAACAGGGGGACAGCTCGCGCATGTTCGTGCATGCCCACAGTTGCTTGACCGTATATATGAGGCACAGCGCAGTGACGACCGTTGCTCAGAGATCATGGCACAGATGGGACAGGGCAGATTTTCCGAGTTCGTGGTTGACGATCAGGGGATTTTACGATATGGATCTAGACTGTGCGTACCAGATGCTGATGGATTACGGCGCGACATTCTCGAGGAGGCACACCGATCAGTGTATAGTGTCCACCCCGGTTCCACCAAGATGTACCATGATATGAGAGAGACCTAGTGGTGGGACGGGATGAAGAGGGACATTGCGGAGTTCGTTTCGAGATGACTGACTTGTCAGCAAGTCAAGGCCGAGCACCAGAGGCCCGCAGGAGAGCTACAGCCGTTACCCATTCCAGAGTAGAAATGGGAACAGATTTCGATGGATTTCATTGTGGGTCTACCCAGGACCAGTCGAGGGTACGAATCCATCTGGGTGATCGTGGATAGATTAACGAAAGCGGCTCACTTCCTTCCAGTGAAGACGACTTTCAGCTTCGCTCAGTATGCTTAGCTCTATATTGACGAGATCGTGCGACTACATGGCGTACCGACTTGTATCGTGTCAGATCGAGGCACTCAGTTCACCAGCCGACTCTGGCAGAGACTTCAGGAGGCTTTGGGCACTCGTTTGAGCTTCAGCACAGCGTTTCATCCGCAGACCGACGGACAGTCAGAGCGGACCATCCAGACTCTCGAGGACATGCTCAGAGCGTGCGTTTTAGACTTTGGTGGTAGCTGGGATCGTCATTTGCCTCTAGTGGAGTTCTCCTACAACAACAGCTTCCAGGATACTATTCAGATGGCACCTTTCGAGGCATTGTATGGGAGGAGATGCAGATCGCCCGTTTGTTGGACAGAGCTCAGCGAGAGCAGCATTTTGGGGCCGCAGCTTGTTGAGGAGACGACAGCGAAGATACAGTTGATCCGAGACCGGATGAGAGCGGCTCAGAGCAGACAGAAATCCTATGCAGATAGGCGCCGTCGCAGATTAGAGTTCGCAGTTGGCGACCATGTTTTTCTGAAGGTCTCTCCGATGAAGGGCGTGATGCGTTTTGGGCGAAAAGGGAAGCTTAGCCCTAAATTCGTAGGTCCCTTCGAGATCCTCGAGCGGGTTGGCGCTGTTGCCTATCGTTTGGCTCTTCCTCCCAGCTTTCCCGATGTTCACCCCGTCTTCCATGTTTCGATGCTCCGCAAGTACCTTCACGACCCTTCGCATGCGATTCAGCACCCGACAGTCCAGCTAGAGCGCGACCTTTCTTTTGCAGAGCAGCCGGTGGCCATCCTGGATCGGCAGGTGAAGAAGTTGAGGTCGAAGATTATACCAACCGTCAAGGTCCTTTGGTGTAGCCCGAGCAACGAGGAGGTTACCTAGGAGACCGAGGGTGAGATGAGGAAGAAATATCCCCATCTCTTCGAAGGTACGCGTAGCTATATTTTTAAATTCGGGGACCGAATTTCTTTAAGGGGGGAAGATTGTAGCGTCTTGAAAAGCCGTTTTGGTGTTTTCCTGAAATTCGGTGAAAATTCGGTATTTTTCCGAAAACCGTCTTTCTCGTTATTTTGCAGTTAGGGCTAATTATACTTAAAATGGATAGGTAATTACTTGTTTTTAGTAGCTAATGAGTTAATTA
Source organism: Agapanthus africanus (assembly GCA_030015575.1). Lineage (NCBI taxonomy): Eukaryota > Viridiplantae > Streptophyta > Magnoliopsida > Asparagales > Amaryllidaceae > Agapanthus > Agapanthus africanus. Next base: position 217,686,112 of record JASDDO010000008.1, read on the forward strand.
TTAAATTTTGGTCATTTAAAAAATTTTCCCTATTTTTCAATTTTTTTAATATTATTTCAAGCCGGTAAGAAAATACATTAAATAAGCGATAAATACAAATTTTTCCGGGCTAATTTTAATCTTTAAAATTATGATAATTAAAATCTAGTGATAACATAAATTTTTAGTAATTTATTTTGATTTTTAAAAATTTTTTTTTTGATATGAAACGAATTTATTGAATTTTGGGCTAAAACTTGGAATTTTTGAGTTGTAGGGGGCCTTTTTGCATAAAATTTCTTTTGTAAAACCCCTCTCTCTTTTTCCTCAGCCCTAGGACAGCCCCACCTTGTGTAAGACCTGAAATTTCTGGCCTCATTTTCTTTGGTTGCTTTCTTGAGTTGTTTTGATAGTTTATGGATTTATTTTAATTAAAATGGATAAAGTATGATACATTGACATTGGAGACTTGACCCATGACTTTTCCCCACTTGCCCACACCCTCCCCCTTACCTCATTCTGGCCGAAACTGAACCTCCTCTTCTTCATCTCTTTTCTTTTCTTTTTTCTTCAATTTTCTTCAAAAAACCACATCAAAATCCACACTTTATTCAAAAATCCAAACAAATCCTTATGCTATCATTTTCCTTAGCCATTCTAGCTTGGATCTTGATGCTTGAGGACTTCAATTGGAGAAAAATCCATTCTTTCTAGATCTCAAGTGAGGTATAATCCCTTGCAATTTAAATTCTTTTTATTAAGTTTCTTAAGTTAGATGGTTGTAGTGTTAATTTAGTGTAGTTTTAATCTAGTTTTTTTTAGATTATGCTTGAAAAATTTAGCTAGGGTTTTGAAGCTATAATAGTTAATTAGATTGTTTTATAGTTAACCTATTTGTTAATTAACTAATCTATATGGTTACCTTGTTGTGTAGTTTTCAATTATGCTAAATTAGTTAAACTAAGAAGTGTGAAATTGTTGTTTTAGGATTTTCAAGAGAGGGTTATGTATGGAAAATGGTATTTGAAGCTTGATTAGTGAGTTGTTTAAGGTTTAGAAACCATTATTTAGTTGATTTAAACCCAATTTGTTATCTAGTATTTTTGCTAACATAATCTATGAGATTAATCTTCTTATGTGGGCTTTTGTTGTGATAATTTAAGTTTGCAAGTATGGAAATTGATTTGGACTTTGCTAGGTTATAAATTCAAGAAATGGTTGTTTATGGAAAATAGGATTGGAATCATTGTTATTGTGTTGTAATTAGTGTTTGTAGATTGCTTGTAGTGTGGTTGGGTGATTGTACTAGATTGTAGTCGTTTTGTCGCTAATCGGCGATTTTTGCACCGATTTTGGAACGCAAATGCTTACTAGTTTTGTTATAAATTGTGTGATGAATCATTTTTGATATCTTGATGATTGTAATGGCTTGTCATACGACTTTTAGGATGCGTGAGTGCGGATTTTTGGGTAGTCGGGTTTTAGTTTTGCCGGGCGACCAAATCGGCGTTTTTTGGCAGTTTTTGCGATTTTCGCGTGTGTTCAGCGCACTTTGTGCATGTTGTACCTAGCTAGCGAACTTTAGTAGTTTCGTTGGGGTTTTGCGTCGTTCTTGATATGTAACTTTATTTTTGTATTGATGTAAATTCCAGGTTCGGTCGTGGAGACGTCAGACGCGGCGCGAAAGGGGAAAGCGGTGATTGGACACAGCTAGCCAGAGATTCCGGTGAGTAGATGTAACATCTACGGGGGACTATCGTTGGATGGCGCAAGCCGCCCGATAGTTTTAGTAACTTACAAGATCCTTAGTAATGTTAATAATTAGGGGTGAAATACTTAATTGACTTTTTGCTGCATCCATGCATTATATTGACATACCTATACGAAACCATTTCATAGGACACCTGCACCATTACCAGGGTTTTTATATGCAGCACGAGCACTATTCATGTTTACACACACACCCTGGTAATTGCCATGCCACCACACTAGATAACTTTTAAATTGAAACCTTTTACTAATTGATACTTAAACTGGTACTATTGCCTTTAATTCCTTAAAAATGAAACCGTAGTATTGCTATTCATGTGCATGTACTTCATCATATTAATTGTTCATGCTTAATACATTAATCACACATCGCAACTTGATTATTGATATCATACGCATTCATTATCATTGATATATGCACTTATGAGGATTTATTGTGATTTTATGATATTGCTGGATTTCGGGGGAAAGCCGCAAAATTTCTAAGCTTATTATATTTTTAAAATATGTAAATTGCGGTTTTCTAGTGATGTAAGTGTCGTCGATCATGAGTTTGCTGTGGATTTGGAAATCCGTGTCGAGTAGTGGAGGAACCGGCACGGGTACATGGTGGGCCCGGTAAGGTACCCCGGGGCAAGAGGAATGTGGTGATGACGTTGAGCCTGGCAGGGGACGGATTACCTACCGGTAACTGTTTGGAACGGCGGATATCCAGAGGATACCGACCGTGGCCGCTAGATGATGAGATATTGATATTTGAGATGGGTCAGCCGGACGGCTGAGGCCAAAGATACATTTATGAGGTTTGAGACAGCTTTTGGGTGTCGTTGCTGGACACCGATTTTCGTCGATTCATTGACATTATGCTGGCATTCTAAAAGAGTTTCAAAAACAAAAAGAGATAAAATATTTCTTATATATACCTATTGAGACCTCAGATTTTCATGTTGCATACATATTAGCATACTGATGTTGTATACACACCTGTTAGTGCATCCAGTCATACCTGTATTTTAGATGCTAGGATGCTTGTGTGCATGCATACGATAGCCTTTGTAGATGTTATTTGTTACTCACGAGTTGGCAACTCACCCCCGTTGTGCCACAGTCTTTTGCAGGTCCGCTCCGTCAGTTGAGTAGCGGCGGGCGCACTTGTCCTTTTGCCTCTTTTGCCTAAGCTCGAGATTTGCTCATAGGTGGATTATGTTATTATTTTGTACCACCTTGTATATTCTTGTATCTAGTGTACTCCATCTACTGTTTCTACCAGATTATTGTATATTGACCTAGAGATGAGACTGTGAGGTTTGTGGATTTTATGCTGTATTTTGGGGTCGAGCTCACTTGAGCCGACATGCTACTTTTCTCATGCTTCCTTATGATTATTATGCTTGTTGTCATTTTACATTGCGTGGGATTTGTGACCGCCTTGTGGCGAAGAGCTAGCTCCCGCTTGGGGATGCCCTATTTTGTTGGATTCATGTATATATTTTGTTGTACCCATTTTTGGGGGCCAGTATTTACAAAGGAGACTCTGCCGAAATTTTCGGGAAAAATTAGTATTGTTTTCAACAAGGGTTTTACATGACTTATTTGATAAACTTGCTTTCAAATGTTTGGGGTTTTCTTCACTCTTTTGCTTAATTGGTTTTGTTTTCTGGGCTTTGGCTTACTTATTTTACGGACGCCTTTAGACGTTTCGTAAACTTAAGTGCCAGTCACGTTCCGTACCCTGCGGGTCGTGACAACAAGTCGTGAGGATCTTGTAGGTGTGTTTTCTTCTTGGGAATCATGAGGATTCCTAAGTGCATGTTCTCTTGTAAGTCGTAAGGATCTTACAAAAGGGTTTTCTCCTTATAAGTCGAGAGGACTTACAAGTGTTGTTTGCTGTACAAGCATATCCCTAGTCACGGATGGGACTTTGTTAAGGAAATATTTATTCGTGCCCGTGGATTGTATACAAGTGTCATTATGAGCCGCTTGTAGGGCAATATTGGATGTTTGTGGGGGTTTGCTTAAGCACAGGTTTAGGTCTCTGTAACTTAAGACTTTCAAGTCTTACGGGCCGTGGGGGTCCCATAAGAGAGTTCTCCTTACGAGTCGTGAGGATCTCGCAAGTGTATTTTCTCCTTAGGAATCGTGGGGATCCCCAAGTGTGTTGCTCCTTTGTGAGTCGTAAGGATCTCACGCAGGTGGTTTCTCCTTACATGGTCGAGAGGATCCTATAAGTGTTTCTTTAACGAGGTTGCGCCCTTTCGGCTTTTCACAAACACTCGCCGGTAGCCCTGCTGTTTTTACTCACGGAGCCCTTTCGGGTTTTCATCCATGCCCTTTTTGCTTATGGACATACCTTTATTTTTTTTCTTTTTTTTTACGAGGTCGCGCCCTTTCGGGTTTTCACAAACACTCGCCGGTAGCTCTGCTGTTTTTACTCACGGAGCCCTTTCAGGTTATCATCCGTGCCCATTTTGCTTGTGGACGTACCGTTTTTTTTTATCTTTTATTTTTTTCTTTTTTTTAACGAGGTCGTGCCCTTTCGGGTTTTCACGAACACTCGCCGGTAGCCCTGCTATTTTTACTCACGGAGCCCTTTCGGGTTTTCATCCGTGCCCATTTTGCTTGTGGACGTACCGTTTTTTTTGTTTTTATTAACACGTCAGCCTGAAGATGCTGCGGGTTGGGAGTAGTTTAACGACGTTTCGGTCATTTGCAAGTTTTAGGACATTACGGTCCGTCGTTAGTTTAAAGACATCTCGGTCCGTTGTTAGTTTAAGGACGTTTCGGTCCGTTATCCAGTTTTAGGACGTAGTGGTCCGTTAGGCTTTCTCTATGAATGAGCATGATGCCCCCGGCGTGTCCATATTTTTCGGAGCATGCGGTTGTGGCGGGTTCACCTTCCAAATTTCGGACAACGCGAACTTGCCCTATTGGTATTGGTCTTCAACCCAGTTTTTGAAGACGTAGCAGTCCTCGATCAGGTGACCTACTGTTTGGTGGTAAGGGCAATAATTAGGATTATTAACGTCGCCTGGCTGCAACGGACGTTTTGGATTCGGCAGATTAATGAGTCTGTTGCGCACTGCCAGCTCGAACAGTCCCCTTGTTTTATCTTGCGGAAACGAGTAAGGACGTTTCAACTTTTCCTGGAGGGATTGCCGCTTGTTGCTTTGGCAAGCAACCGGTCTAGGGTCACCTGATTGTTGGTGAGTGCTGGCGACGAGGGCCGTTTTTCTTTTTCCTTTATCCTTTTTGTTCGATCCTTTGTTTACGGGGCCGAGATTTTTTCCGAGTAGCATGCGATTGCACGGCTGAACGTTCTCGCAGCTTCTCAATTCCTTTATTTTTGAAATAGATTCCCCGATGGAAGAGTTGCGGGTAGCTTCTTCGTCAGAGTCGCTTCCAAAGGTGATAATTTGTGATCCCTTGAAGTCGGCTATATGACAGTCGGCGGTGGCTCTTTTGCGCTCATCCATCGCATTTTTCCGATGTCCACAAGCTTCACACTTTATCCTGTCGAAGTGTCGCTTTTGAGCGACATACCCTTGCCACCAACAGTTAAAGGATTCGCAGTCTTCGGTAGGATGTATGATCTTCTGATGATATAAACAGAAGTTAGGGTGCATCTCTACCTCAGAGAAAGGATTTTCTTCGGAGGGCGGTAGCTTCATTCCTACTGATAGAGCTTTGGCGAACCGTTTCCTCGTCTTGAATTTGTTTTTACCCGTAGTATATGGCTTTTGATTTGACGGGAATACCTTGGTTCTTTCCAGTATGGCCATTTCATGCTCTTGATTGGCTTTTGCTTTCAGACGAATTTCATTTAGGAAGGCATCGATCAACTTGTCCGACGACCGCGGAATTTCTGTTTCAGGGTCCGCCGTTGATTTCTCAGCGCAAGGATCCTCCTCATCATCCGTCAGTGAATGAGAAATCACATGACAAGTCGCTACGTAGTCTTCAGATTCATCCGATAAGTTTTCTCCATCGTTTTCATCCTCGACGAAAGAACAAGTTGCCCCCGGCGTGTCCGTCTTCTTTGGAGAGTGCGGCTGTGGGGGGTTTACCTTCCAGCTTTCAGACAGCGTGAATTTGCCTTGCAGGTATTGATCCTCGATCCATCCCTTAAAGACGAAACAATCCTCAATCGGGTGACTTACCGTTTGGTGGTAAGTGCAATAATTGGGATTATTAAGGTCGCTTGGCTGCAACGGACGTTTTGGATTCGGCAGATTAATGAGTCTGTTGCGTACTGCCAGCTCGAACAGTCTTCTCGTTTTATTCTGAGGAAACGAGTAATGACGTCCTAGCCTCTCTTCGAGGGATGGGCGTGGACGCACGTTGTTTTGGCGAACGACCGGCTTTGAGTTGTTCGACCGTTGTTGAGTATTGACAACGAAGGTTGCCTTCCTTTTGCCCTTTTCATTCCAAGGCTCTGTCTTTGAAGAAGAAGGCCTATGGCCCATCTGGTCCATTTGGGCTAATTTTTCAATAAGGTGGTCGGCCTGAAGAACATCATGAATTGTGAGATGGTCGCCTGCGGATCGAGAGTGCCCATAAACATGCCTACCGCAGGTGCCTCTTCTATGTGTTGTTCGCATTTCGACCATAGGTTCCGCCATCGTGTTGCGTATTGGACCCACGTTTCGCTTGGCCTTATCCTGGCATTTATCAGTGCTGTTATCGGAGTGCGTTCACTAGCACTCGCGAATCTTTGTGTAAACAGCAGTTCCATCTCTGCAAATGTTTTGACAGAGTCGTTATTAGCTCCGAATACCATTCAAAGGCTATTTCTGCTAAGCTGCCGACGAATTGACGTAGCAACAATTTGTCATCGCCTCCAGTATTGCTGCATAAGGCCCTGAATTGAGCGACATGCTGATGCGGATTCCCTGTCCCCTTATATACGTGGAATTTAGGGATCGTATATCCTGGCGGGTAACTGATTTGGTCATACCAGCTCGGATACGATCGTCCGGTTCTAACAATTTGCCCAGCCGCTTCATTCGCCTGATGAACCCGGATCTGCTGGGCTATATATTCGTCTAGGTAAACTTTGGAGATTGCCTCCTCCTTGGCTGTTGATAGAGCCGGCATAGGATTTGACGTTTCTCCCTTGTCGTCTTCAAGGACGATCGGGGGATCTTCAGCAGGAGGGTCCGGCTGTAATATCATCCCTACCATATCTTTGAAGAGGAGCGCCATCTGCTTTATGTTAGTCGCCTGCTCTGTAGCTTCTTTGTCCCTCTTTTCGAGGACTCTGCGTAAAAAGTCAGCGTCAGTTTCTTGTTCTTGACGCTCATCCGAAGACATTTCAGAGCTTTCTTTTGGCTCAGTGAGTGCAGCCATTGTAGTCATCATTTCCTGAAGCTTTTGTTGTTGCTCCTGGGCTTTCGTCACGGATCAAGAAGTGCGGCTTTCCTCCTTTCCAGAAGCCATATAAACTGTGTGCACTACCATGCCCCCAGACTTGGGGCGTTTGTGTTCGGTGTCTTTGCGATTTGCCGAAGACACAGGGGCTTTTTGCGGCTTCCTTTTTTGAGTGATTGGAGTTAAGGGAGCCATTGTAGTGGGCACCCAAGTAGCTTTTGCTTTTTGTGGTTTGACAGAGTAATCCTTCTCCCGCCGAATCTTCATCTTTTTCCGTCGTCGGAGGCAGTCTTGATCGATCACCGACTCTTGGACCCATCGCCAGACTTTGTAAATTTTAGAGGACAGCCGTTGAGGGGGCTGCTCTAACTTCTTCTCTGGAGTATTCTTCACAGGTGAAGGAGTTCGTTTCAACATCGCAGTAGGAGAGTTTCTGCGCACCTTGTTGAGCAGTTCAAAGCTGTTCTTGGTTGGAACAGCAGCATCGATCCTCACCATCGGAGTTGGAGGAGTAAGTCCAGAGGGGGAGTTGCCCCCAGCCTTCCTCACTCGGCGCCAGTAGCGACGTCGGGCATGTCGTGCTGATGGAGTTGTTTCAGCTATAGGGGTGACCTCCTCATGCCCCCTGTGTTGGTCAGAATATACTGGTACCAGCTTTTTAAAGATCGACGTCCGTTGAACGAGGACGGCCAACTTGTCAGAAGCGGACTTCTGAACATGGGAAGCAACCTTGGTGATTTTTCCAGGAACGTGAGTTGGAATGGCTATCCGCTTCGGGATAACGCCTTCTGGTATGGCAGGCTTCTTCATGAGCTTGTTAGAGCTCTGGCCTAGTCCGTTAAAAACTGAAGCAGTGGAGTTGGACGACCCGTTGAGAGGGGTCGCGGTAGTGGTAAGTCGATCGAAGACCGACTTCTTTGAAACTTCTTGCAGTGTCATTAGGGCATCGAAGCTCATTGGTGGGAGCATAGTCCCAAAAAATAGTCCAGTCGTGGCTTGAGCCACCTGCTCCACCGGCATTTTGAAAAGAGAGGCCGCTTGGGGCCCATAAGTCACTTCTCCAACAATGACGGAGCGAGAATTGTTGCTGTAGGCGATGCAGTTCGAAGCCATTGATCTTCTGTTTTCTGCACGGAGCAAGACACCAAATCTTAGTACCTTGAATCCACAGGCAATCACAGCAAACCGCGATTTGTTCGAGAACACGACACACGAAGTGTGGAGTGGAAAGAGGAAGAGGTCCCACCGGGCGTGCCAGAATCTGTTCCCCTCCGAAAGACGGCGCAGACTTGGGTCTGTGCCTGAGATTCGGGGCAGATGCTATTAGGAGCTATCCGTCCACCTCTCCGAAGATGCCGATTTGATTTACGGCACCGCGTATCGAAGGTTTAGATGGATGCGGCCGATGTAGCAGACTTCGTCAGATTCCCCCTCAGGGTGAGGGGTTTTTGATTGTGGGGACGCTCTTCCCTGCAGGCGCAAGCCCCTGCAGTTAATTACGCTACCGCGTCGCGGTAACAACTTTCTCCTTCTCCAGAATTTCACTTCGTGTCGTGTGTGTTTGTTTTATTTGTGGTTGCCCGTGGAATGTATACAGAGACTGAGTGATGCCGTCACCCGTAGGACGTGGATTAGTCCAAATCCGTATTTAGTTAGATTTGGGTTTGGTATTTTTAGTTTAAGGATACATTAGTCGCGTTGCGGCTAAGATCGACTTAAACGTTTGTCAAGGATACGTTAGTCCTGTTTTGGACTAAGATCAACTTGACGTAGTGATCCGTTTAATATATGGCCGTCGGGACTCATCATCTCTCTGACGTCGTTGAAGGATTACAACGATGGATGTCAGAGGAGTTCAAAGATGTACCCTTGAACCAAAGTTGATTTGGAGTTTTATCATTCATTTAAATGTCTAAGGATACATTAGCCATATTTGGGGCTAAGATCAACTTAAACGGGACCGTTTAGATCCGACAAAAGAGCATTTGGGCTCTATTGTTCCAGTTTAGGGACGTGGTGGTCTATAGGTAGTTTAAGGACGTTGCGGTCCATGTTCCAGTTTAGGGACGTTGCGGTCCATATTCCAGTTTAGGGACATTTCGGTCCAACATTAGTTTAGGGACGTTTCGGTCCGACATTAGTTTAGGGACGTTTCGGTCCGATATTAGTTTAGGGACGTTTCGGTCCGATATTAGTTTAAGGACGTTTCGGTCCACGAGTTTAAGGACCCCGCAGTCCATAGCGATGTGTGGTCGTTGGGACCCGTCACCTTTTTGACGTCGTTGAGGAATTACAACGATGGATGTCAAAGGAGTTTGGAGATGTACCCTCGAACCGGATGTAGATTGATTTAGGAGAGCCATTTTGCTCAGTCAATTTAATTTAAGGACTTATGGACACGATTAGGCTAAGTCTAGTTGAAAATGTCCAACATTTTATTGCATTTCTTTTTATTTTTATTTGGGCTTTTCCCAGAAAGGATGCAAAGCATCAATTTGTTTTGGGCTCTGCCCCTTTTTATTGTATTGCAATTTAATTTGGCCTACTAGGCCCCTCTGATTTGGGCCTGGCCCTTCAGTAAAATGCATTGCATTTGTCAGGCGCTTTGCGCCAATCACTGAGCGCAAGCGCTTGTGGTGAGGACACGTGTCATGCTCTGGTGAGCGCAAGTGCGCTGCGCTAGTGCGCTCTGCTGTTGTGTTGCTAACACGTGGCGTGCTCTGGTGAGTTGCGCCCGTTCCAGAGAGCGAAGCTCTATTTCAAGGTGTAAGTCGATGTAGTACACCCCGGTACTTATGGGGAGGCGGAATTTTCAAAAACGATCAAGTTTAAACAACGAACATCGACTAACCGCTTGAATCGAAGCTAAACAAATAATAACCAAACACATAGCTAAACTAAACTATAGTGTTAAGGGATTATACCGATCGAAACAAGTCCTTCGTCTTTGTGTCCTCCTTTGTTCTCCTCGACCTTCTCTAGGTAGTAGACGATCCACCCGAGAGCGAAACTCCAAGCTAAACCTCTAACTTGAGGTAACTAATCAACTTTGATTGCTAATCAAAGATGAAAGGATGATGTAGAGTGAAGGTTATGGATTGTTTAGTCTAACTAATCCTTTGATCTCAACACATGAGGATTAAGGATTAGGGTTTGAAGATGAGAGCTTGAGGAGAGAGAATGTGTGATAAGATAATGAGAAGAGAGAGAGTGTATCATAATATATTATGAAGCATTTCTTTTTAAGAATAATGAATAAAGGAAATGAATAAGCATGCTTCATAAAATATCTAGTGGTGATTCATTAGCATGAGTCATTAAGCAATAAATGTGCATTAATGAAATGAATGAATCACCACCATGACTCACTTTCTTTCCAAAAGAAACCTCCTTAGTCACATCTTCTAGAAGCTTCTCGTACAATTACGAGAACGCCCCTCCAATCCGCAAAAATACGGAAAAACTTTAGACTGTAAAAATCCAATAACCGGATACCAGTAACTGGCTTAAACCAAAGCCGACTGGTAAAAACTGTCCGAAAGTCGTACGCGCGTAAACGCACGTATGCGTCCGAACCCTTTGTCGCAAAACCATGCAACCTCTATATCGTTTCGCCTGGAGTAGGAAACTCTCTGTGTGGGACTCTAGAGACTCGACTACTACGCTGGCAGTGGGTTTAACCACAGACCGCAAGCGGCACTAGCTGTACGTAACGGTCCCCAGGTAGTTGTCGATAAGAAGGCCGATGAGTAAACCCATCCGAACTCCTACTGAGTCTGATGTGACAATCTCCATACAGTCCGGTCCGTTCGTCCAAGACTATCGCATATCGGGCCTAGGGGGGCGGCAAGCGTCAGTCCCCTAATAGCGGTATAAGTCGTGTCGGAGTGAAGCCCATTACACCCTGAGAAACTACTGGAACCTACCAGCAAATCTCGCTTGCCCTGGCCAGGGACTTTGCGTAATGGCTCTCTGACACAGCACGATATCTACTCCCAATACCGGGAGGGACGAATCCTATCTAACCGCCACTGCCTCCAAGTGCTCGGGACTGCACCCAACTGCTACCTGTTTGCACGACTCCTTTGAGCCGCGGTAGGGTAGCAATCTAAGAACAGTGGGACACACTCGAGGCGAAGTAGCAGTGTCAAGTCTGCGGACTACGCTGTACTCATGTCACCTGGGAACTGTTCACTGACGACTGGTATCAAACCAACCAACAGTTCCCTGTGAGTCCTGTCCGGTGTACCCGTAACCTAACGAGCACCTGTATACTATCTCCAGTACGACGTACTGACGGCTGTGGGACAGACCATCTCCCCAACTGGGATGAGAAGCGTACACACCAGTCTACTCCGGAGTATCGATGCTCTGTCTCGATAATCCAACGACCAGGGACCTGAATAAGGATGTGCTTGTAGACTACCCAGCCCCCACTAGTGTGACTGCCATCACAACGCTGGTAGACAAGCAAGATCCTAAGAGCTCTATCAATACGTACACTCACATATTAAGATAGAAAAAACCAAGTAGCATACTACCATGTTTGGCAAGACTGTTATATACATGTGAATATCCCAAGCTTCCATTAAGTAATATACAAGCTAGTATGATACAGTAATGGCCTTCTAGGGCATAAACACTAACAATCTCCCACTTGCACTAGGGCCATGTACTGGCATATCGTGGACCAATGATCTCGAGCAGCCTCTCGAACTGAATATGAGGAAGGGCCTTCGTGAATGGATCAGCAATGTTCTCTTCTGAAGCAACTCTCCGAACCTCGATCTCCTGACGATCAATGATTTCCCTGATCAGGTGATACCGCCTCAAGATGTGTCTGGACTTCTGATGGGACCTTGGTTCCTTCGCTAAAGCTATAGCTCCGTTGTTGTCGCAATACAGAGGTATTGGATCAACTATGGTAGGAACCACCTGAAGTTCTGTTAGGAACTTCTTCATCCAGACTGCTTCTTTTGCGGCATCGCAAGCAGCTATATACTCCGCTTCCATCGTCGAGTCAGCAACGGTGTCCTGCTTGGAGCTCTTCCAGCACACCGCCCCTCCATTGAGGGTAAAGACATAACCCGACATGGACTTGGAATCGTCCTTATCACTCTGGAAGCCGGAATCAGCAAAGGCCTCCAACCTGAGGTCTTTTCCGCCGTAAACCAAGAACATCTCCTTAGTCCTCCTTAGGTACTTGAGAATGTTCTTTACTGCTATCCAGTGTTTCTCCCCTGGGTCTGACTGATACCGGCTTACCACGCTTAGTGCGTAAGCTACATCTGGTCCGGTACACAACATCGCATACATTATAGAGCCTACCGCAGAAGCGTAGGGTATAATAGACATGCGTTCCCTTTCCAAATCAGTCTTGGGAGACATCTCTTTGGAGAGGGTGATTCCGTGACAAGCCGGTAGATTACCGCGCTTAGAATCTTCCATACTGAATCTTTTCAGTACAGTGTCGATATACCTGGACTGCGAAAGTCCCAACATCCTCTTGGATCTATCACGATAGATCCGGATCCCCAGAATGTAAGAGGCATCACCCAGGTCTTTCATGGAGAACCTGTGTGACAAGAATCCTTTGACAGATTGTAGCATAGGAATGTCATTTCCTATCAATAGAATGTCATCCACGTATAAGACGAGGAATACGACACTTCTGGCCACAACTTTACTATATATGCACGGTTCATCTGGATTTTTGATAAAGTCATATTCTTTGACTGTCTCATCAAAACAGATGTTCCAACTCCGCGATGCCTGCTTTAGTCCGTAAATAGACTTAAGCAGCTTGCATACTTTCCCGCTGCTCCCACTCTGATTGAAACCCTCTGGCTGATCCATATAGACGCTCTCTTCTAAATTTCCATTCAGAAAAGCCGTCTTTACGTCCATCTGCCAGATTTCAGAATCATGGAAGGCAGCAATAGCAAGAAGGACCCGAATGGATTTGAGCATAGCCACTGGAGAAAAAGTTTCGTCATAGTCCAAACCAGGTCTTTGACGAAAAACCCTTTGCAACAAGTCTAGCCTTATAGGTTTCCACCTGTCCATCTACACCAATCTTTTTCTTGAAGATCCATTTGCATCCTATGGGTTTTACCCCATCTGGAGCAAAGTCCAAAGTCCATACTTTGTTGGTGTACATGGACTCCATCTCGGTCCGCATTGCATCTAGCCATCGTACCGAGTCGCCGCTCTGGATGGCCTGCTGGAAGTCAGTAGGTTCATCATCATCTATGATGCAATCCTCTCTATCCCCGTCTATGAGAAAACCGTAGTATCTCTCAGGCGGACGAGACGGCCTACTACTCCTGCGGAGGGGTGCGGGAATGTTCTGTTCCTCTTGAACCTCTGGTTCTACCAAACTTTCAGTAGCAGTTTGTGGTTCTGGAATTTCTTCCAGTTCTATTTCGCTCCCACTTATTTCCTTTTCTAAAAACTGATTTTCCAGAAAATGGGCATCACGAGAAACAAAAACCTTTTGTTCCTCTGCGTAATAGAAATAATATCCCTTGGAGTTCTTTGGATATCCCACAAACATACATTTTACTGATCGTGCCTCGAGCTTGTCCACATGCTGCTTTTTAACAAAAGCTGGACATCCCCAAATCTTCATATGCTGAAGATGGGGTTTCTTCCCAGTCCACATCTGATATGGAGTGGTAGGCACAGTCTTGGTAGGAGCTCTGTTCAGAAGATATGCCGCTGATTCTAGCGCATAACCCCAGAAAGATCGCGGTAACTCAGCATTACTCATCATGGATCGTACCATATCCAATAGGGTTCGATTCCGTCTCTCCGATACACCGTTATGCTGTGGAGTGTATGGAGGAGTAAGCTGAGAGAGAATTCCTTTCTCTTTTAGGTAACCTAGGAACTCGGCACTTAAGTATTCTCCACCTCGATCAGATCTCAGTGTTTTTATACTTTTGCCGGTTTGGTTTTCTACTTCATTCTTATACTCTTGGAATTTCTCAAAAGCCTCGGATTTATGTTTCATCAGATAAATGAATCCGTATCTTGAGTAATCATCCGTGAAAGTAATGAAATAGGAAAAACCACCTCTCGCATGTGTAGACATTGGACCACATACATCGCTGTGTATGAGTCCTAAGAGCTCGCTCGCTCTTACTCCTTGTCCAGTGAATGGAGTCTTTGTCATCTTTCCTTTGAGACAAGATTGACAAGTGTCATAAGTTTGATATTCGAACATGTCCAAATATCCTTCTCTATGCAACTTAGTCAACCTTCTCTCATTGATGTGACCCAGTCTACAATGCCATAAGAAAGCTTTATTTAAATCTGGAGACTTTCTTTTTAGTGTGTTCTGGACATTGAAAATTTGGAGTTGGTTTAACACATATATGCCGTTATTTAGAGTACCGGACCCAATCAAACCATGATTAAGGTGGATGTTGACAACATCTCTTATAAACGTGAAATCATAACCTTTATTTGATAACAAGGAAACTGATATGATATTACACGTTAAGCTGGGTACAAAATAACAGTTATGTAAAACCAAAATATGTCCACTCGTCAATCCTAGGTGATAATCCCCGACGGACGCAGCTCCCACGCTAGCTCCGTTAGCAACCCTGAGGATCATATCACCTTCCTTCAGCACTCTACGGTTTCTCAGTTCCTGCAATGAATTGCAAATATGAGATCCTGACCCGGTATCCAATACCCAGGAAGTAGAGTTGATCGACAGACAATTCTCAATTACAAACACACCTGAAGTCGAAGCCACAGCCAGCTTCGGTTCCTGGTTCTTGGCGTTCCACGCCTTGCAATCCTTCTTCCAGTGCCCTTTCCTGTGACAATGGAAGCACTCATCCAGGCCAACTACCGGTGCTGTAAACTTTTTCTTTCCCTTCTTTCCCACCTTACTAACACCTCCTCTAGGTCTGGGTGCGGCCTTCTTCTTCCTTCCTTTGGCCCTAGCCTTGGACCCGGAAGAAGATGAACCGCCAACAAACATAGCGGGTGTTTCCCTTGCCTTCTGCAAGGTGCCCTCTGCACTCCTTAACATGTTCAGGAGTTCCGCAAGTTCAACTTCTTTTCCTTGAAGATTGAAGTTGAGGATAAACTTGGCGTAGGTAGGAGGAAGGGACTGGAGAACAAGGTCTGTATAGAGCTCATTATCCAAAGTCGTCCCAAGGTCCGCGAGCTCTTCAATATAGCCGATCATCTGTAGGACATGTTCACCTACTGATGACCCGACAGCCAACCTCGCTCGAAACAATTTCTTAGAGGTCTCGTATCTTGCTATACGAGATTGCTCTCCATAAAGTTCCTTTGTATGGAGAAATATGCCATCTAGAGACATATCCTCGTGCCTCCTCTGATGTTCATTGTTCATCGAGGCAAGCACGATGCACTTGGCTCTCGCGCAATCTAAATCCCAGGTTTTGCGGATTTCCTTATCCGCATTGCTGGATTTGGGACCAAGGACAGCAGGTGCTGTAGCGGTGAGGACGTACCCCAGTTTGTCATAGGTCAAAGCCATCTTGACATTCCGCAGCCAATCTTTATAGTTTGGCCCCGTCAGTATATTTTTCTCTAAAAGTAACTTAAGTCCAGTCATTTTCAGGGTCGCTGCAATTAGGAGAGAGAGAAGAAAACTCTTTAGCATGATGCTCTTGCAAGTTTAGAATGGTTTTTAGTTTATCTAAACTGGATGGCTCCCACTGTTTCTCGAATCCTTCCTCAAACCATAAAAGAAGAATTAGCCAAGACTATTCTCACCGTACAATACTTGCTTAACCGTTCAGCCAGGCCGGTGTCGATACTTCAAGGGAGGTTTTCCAACGCTTTCGCGAAGTTCCTTAATTAAATAACCTCTTTTCTCTGGGGGCGTAACCCCGCTGACACTTTTCTGGACACCTACTAGGTTTATAGCATTGATCGTTAAGCGACGAATATCCTGATAAGTAGCATATACTCACAGTAGGATCGGGATCCAAATATCATCGTATGATAATGTCGAAGGAATCCTACCAACATTCATCAAACTCCAAATGGTATGGATCTCTCTGCAAATTTCAGTTTCTTTAGAAATTCCCGATATAAGTTTTTGCCCCATGCTTTTATGACCTTGGCTTTAGTCAAAATGTCATAAGTCACATGTCAAGTTCTACCCGTCATTATCTTGTCAATTTGAATCCATCCGTATATACCCCTGACTTTGGTCAAATGGTAATACGACTGTCCCAAACCAACTCATCTATCTTATGCAACAAATGAAAACCCAGTAGCTACCAAACACTATGCCTTGACTTTGGCCAAAATGCATAGCTTGAATACTACTGAATATCCAAATGAAATGACGGAGGGCTACGACTGGTTTTGGCGAAACCGTAAACGTAGTGAACTTGATATAACCGAAGGAACCTGATAGCTTTTAAAAGGAGTGGTTAAATCTCCGCATTTAAAAATATCTGTTTTAAAATTAACCGAGTGGTTTCTTTTAAATTGTTCCAACG
Organism: Agapanthus africanus; assembly: GCA_030015575.1. Lineage (NCBI taxonomy): Eukaryota > Viridiplantae > Streptophyta > Magnoliopsida > Asparagales > Amaryllidaceae > Agapanthus > Agapanthus africanus. The sequence continues at coordinate 217,702,731 of JASDDO010000008.1, forward strand.
ATTTAAACTTTGGTTTATTTTACTTTGCATTATAGATAATGCGTCCCATCATTAACCTATCATTGCAGAAAACAACGAAAATACAACGTCCTCTTATGCCATCCGCATTCGCCACGGGGTCCCGTCATCACCCGTTAGGTTACTTAACTAACGACAGAGCGGGGGCTGGGCTAGCGCGGGTGTAAAACATAAGTGGCGTCTAAATAGCTATCGTATATATAGATATTTTACATTCGTCTGACGCAATGATATTCATTCCAGAACACAGATAAACAATATTGGATTTGCAAGCAATCTGTATTTCTTTTGAGCCTGCAAGAAAAGACAGATTACACAGTTGTGATGAATAGCCGTTACCCCACCCTCGACCCCTACGGGTACGGCAAACTACCCACCCGGCAGTCTGTGTACCCCACCTTGGGTCAGTCCTAGGAGCAAAAACAGTAAAATGAAATAATACAACGGTGGCTACAACCGCAACCTGGAAGTGCCCCGCGAAAATAATATTACAACAAATTACATTTACAACAAATGAATTAATCAATAACCCATTGCGAACCCCGGCTATACACCACAACAGTCCAATACAGTTTATATGCACAAACAGATATAACCATTTCAGAAATGTGCAACCCCCTGCCAACCGTCATACTAGCAGTTAGGGGAGGTTTACGAACACATCAAACAATCACAGATATAATCCAATACGCAAATACTGTACAATTCGATCGAATAAACAACATCAATATTGCTCCAAAATCTGCTCTGTTAAACAGTAACTTGAGCAATAATTAAATATTCCAGAAAACCCAAAACACCACAGGGGACCCACCCAAAAAAAACGAGTTCCTGACTCGTCAACTCGGCCGCGGTTGCGCGGCGGATCGGTGGGATCCGCCGCCCTTCCGCGGCACTTTAGACGAATCAGAAGCCCAAATTTTTTGGGTGTTCTCCTGTGGTCATGTCAAGCTCTCTGAACACACCTGAAAAATTTTCTGACTTGATTTTAACTTCGACAGAAACTTGACAGAATTAGGGTTTTGCGGCTTTGTTTTTCCGTTCGAAATTCGTACAAATTTGCAATTAAGTTATTTATTGTTTAGCGAGGCTCTGATACCACTGTAAGTCGATGTAGTACACCCCAGTACTTATGGGGAGGCGGAATTTTCAAAAACGATCAAGTTTAAACAACGAACATCGACTAACCGCTTGAATCGAAGCTAAACAAATAATAACCAAACACATAGCTAAACTAAACTATAGTGTTAAGGGATTATACCGATCGAAACAAGTCCTTCGTCTTTGTGTCCTCCTTTGTTCTCCTCGACCTTCTCTAGGTAGTAGACGATCCACCCGAGAGCGAAACTCCAAGCTAAACCTCTAACTTGAGGTAACTAATCAACTTTGATTGCTAATCAAAGATGAAAGGATGATGTAGAGTGAAGGTTATGGATTGTTTAGTCTAACTAATCCTTTGATCTCAACACATGAGGATTAAGGATTAGGGTTTGAAGATGAGAGCTTGAGGAGAGAGAATGTGTGATAAGATAATGAGAAGAGAGAGAGTGTATCATAATATATTATGAAGCATTTCTTTTTAAGAATAATGAATAAAGGAAATGAATAAGCATGCTTCATAAAATATCTAGTGGTGATTCATTAGCATGAGTCATTAAGCAATAAATGTGCATTAATGAAATGAATGAATCACCACCATGACTCACTTTCTTTCCAAAAGAAACCTCCTTAGTCACATCTTCTAGAAGCTTCTCGTACAATTACGAGAACGCCCCTCCAATCCGCAAAAATACGGAAAAACTTTAGACTGTAAAAATCCAATAACCGGATACCAGTAACTGGCTTAAACCAAAGCCGACTGGTAAAAACTGTCCGAAAGTCGTACGCGCGTAAACGCACGTATGCGTCCGAACCCTTTGTCGCAAAACCATGCAACCTCTATATCGTTTCGCCTGGAGTAGGAAACTCTCTGTGTGGGACTCTAGAGACTCGACTACTACGCTGGCAGTGGGTTTAACCACAGACCGCAAGCGGCACTAGCTGTACGTAACGGTCCCCAGGTAGTTGTCGATAAGAAGGCCGATGAGTAAACCCATCCGAACTCCTACTGAGTCTGATGTGACAATCTCCATACAGTCCGGTCCGTTCGTCCAAGACTATCGCATATCGGGCCTAGGGGGGCGGCAAGCGTCAGTCCCCTAATAGCGGTATAAGTCGTGTCGGAGTGAAGCCCATTACACCCTGAGAAACTACTGGAACCTACCAGCAAATCTCGCTTGCCCTGGCCAGGGACTTTGCGTAATGGCTCTCTGACACAGCACGATATCTACTCCCAATACCGGGAGGGACGAATCCTATCTAACCGCCACTGCCTCCAAGTGCTCGGGACTGCACCCAACTGCTACCTGTTTGCACGACTCCTTTGAGCCGCGGTAGGGTAGCAATCTAAGAACAGTGGGACACACTCGAGGCGAAGTAGCAGTGTCAAGTCTGCGGACTACGCTGTACTCATGTCACCTGGGAACTGTTCACTGACGACTGGTATCAAACCAACCAACAGTTCCCTGTGAGTCCTGTCCGGTGTACCCGTAACCTAACGAGCACCTGTATACTATCTCCAGTACGACGTACTGACGGCTGTGGGACAGACCATCTCCCCAACTGGGATGAGAAGCGTACACACCAGTCTACTCCGGAGTATCGATGCTCTGTCTCGATAATCCAACGACCAGGGACCTGAATAAGGATGTGCTTGTAGACTACCCAGCCCCCACTAGTGTGACTGCCATCACAACGCTGGTAGACAAGCAAGATCCTAAGAGCTCTATCAATACGTACACTCACATATTAAGATATAAAAAACCAAGTAGCATACTACCATGTTTGGCAAGACTGTTATATACATGTGAATATCCCAAGCTTCCATTAAGTAATATACAAGCTAGTATGATACAGTAATGGCCTTCTAGGGCATAAACACTAACACAAGGCGCGTAGCGCAAGTTGTTCTGCAGCTGACACGTGGCGCGCTCTGGTGAGTTGCGCCAGTTCCAGAGAGCAAAGCTCTATTTCAAGGCGCATAGCGCAAGTTGTTCTGCAGCTGACACGTGGCGCGCTCTGGTGAGTTGCGCCAGTTCCAGAGAGCAAAGCTCTATTTCAAGGCGCGTAGCGCAAGTTGTTCTGCAGCTGACACGTGGCGCGCTCTGGTGAGTTGCGCCAGTTCCAGAGAGGAAAGCTCTATTTCAAGGCGCGTAGCGCAAGTTGTTCTGCAGCTAACACGTGGCGTTCTCTCAGGAGCGCAACAGCGCAGTTTGGAAGTGCAAAGCACTAAGAATCTTTTTAGATTCCAGAACAGAAGTGCAAAGCACTATTTGTTTTCTTTGATCTAATTAGGATCAAAGAAAAATGAGTTTTTCTCTTTATTTCAAGAACCAGAGGTTCATAAAAGTGCAAAGCACTATTTTTTTTATTTTTTTTATTTTTTTTGTTTTAAAGAACCAGTGGTTCATACGAGTGCAAAGCACTATTTTTATTTATTTTTATTTATTTTTATTTTCTTTTTTATTTTAAAGAACCAGTGGTTCATACGAGTGCAAAGCACTATTCATTATGTGAAGATCATTGATCAATGATTTATCAAAAGAGATTTCTTTTCTCTCATGAAGGTTTTTACCTTCTTCTTTAAATTTTTCTCAGAGTTCTCTCTGTTTGAAGCTCTTGATTTTTTTTTCCAAGAAATGTTGATGCCTTCTCTTCTCTTCTTGGCTCCTATTTATAGGAGAGGGAAAAGAATCAATTTGTTTAGCAAATCTCTCCTTGAAAGATTTGATTTGATCGTTGAGAGATTTTATTTATATTTATCATTAATCTGGGCCTTTAGATCATTCAGTGAATTTTATTCACCGTGGATTTTAAATCCAAAAGATATTCTATTTGTTATTCTGGTGAGATTTTCAGGGAAATCTTTCCTTGTCCAAGATTTTTCCATAAATTGATGATTTTTAATCATCTTTGGATCTTTAATCCAACGGTTCCCATAATCCTTTTCCATTTGGAAAGATTTAGAAGCTTTAAGAATTTTAATTCTATTTCGAAAGATTTTTAGAGAAATTTAGAATTTTAATTCTACTAATCTGTAAGGTTTTCAAAGCCTGTCGCGTGCTGGCACGTGACCCTTGGTCACGTGTGAGCACGTAACCCCGAAATTGGTTCCTTTAACAGTCGCTTGTTCATATTGTTGTTTTAACCATCACGTGTCAACACGTGACCATTGGTCACGTGTGAGCACGTGATATTTCATTGAGATAACTTCTGATTTTTAATCAGGGAACAGATTTTAGAATTTAATTCTATTCATTATTTTAGAGGCCTTAAGATCCCATCACGTGTCTGCACGTGGCCCATGGTCACGTGTGAGCACGTGATGCCCCGTTGGGGTCTTTTCTAAGTTTTTATTATATCTTCTAACTCCTCCAGCGGATTCTTAAAAGCCCATCACGTGTGAACACATAATGTCTCATAAATTTTGATCCCGGAAGAATTATGAAGCCCATAATATATCAAATCGAAGGGTTTTTCGAGACGCTTTCAATACAATCAGAATTTATCCGTTTCTCCTTCGGGAGTTTGTCAAAAAACAGCCCGGAAGATACTGGTTCGTATTTCCTTAAGCGTATCGCTGCCATTTGATACCTTGGACTCTTTTGCGCAAAAATTTTTGGCGGGAACAGGATACAATACTTGGAATCCACAAGCAGTTATGAGATAATTGATATGAATGTTATAAACATAGCACTTTAGTCTCATTTGATCGGTTGCCACGGAATTTTGATGTGATCAAAAGTCCGTCGCAATCACATAGCGTACGCGGATACTCGCCGATAAACTTAATAGACAGCTACACCCCATAGCCCCGACCAAGTGACTGTAGGAGAACCCCGTCGCCAAAAGCATACGTTCGGGTGCTCGCGGCAGCGGTGTTCCGCCTTGGTGCACTTCGTCGACGGCATCGGGGGTGCGGCCGCCTAATAAAGTTTGCGACGAGCATTCGATCAGGATGTCGGGAATCTTGTTGAATTGCCCGACTTGATATTGAAAAGTGTTTTCGATTTTGAGACTAAAATACGGGGTTTATAATTGTTAGGCATGCGATGTCTAAGGAATTCATTTGATTAGGCATGCGATGTCTATGAAGGTTGCGGATTCCAACTGTTGTAGTTTTACACTTTCTTTTCTGTGACCGTAAGTGTAATATGTGATATCGCCGGTTTCGTTGCTATATGTCAACGACAATTGGGATGCGCATATTTACTTACGTTGATGACATGTGATGTTATGTGTTGCTGGATATGTTATATTGGATCGTCGTGTTTGAATAGCCGGGGGTTTTATGTGAGATGAGTGTTTTTTCATTTTCATTCATGTAAAAACTTGTATGTAATATTCTTTTATTGGGGCACTTTCAGGTTGCGGAAGATGTCACCGTTGATGTATATTATTTACTTTTCCGCATTAGGATAGACCCAAGGAGGGGAGCACAAGTAACCGGGTTCTAGGGTCCAGTGGGAGACCATCTCGAGGAGTCGAGTCCGGGTCTACTAACCCTAGAATTGGTAGGGTTGCTTGCTGCTCTCGTAGAGGTCTAGGGATGTGGGATTGGCTATTCATCATGACCGTGGAATCCGTGTTTTATACTGGCTCGTATTAAAAACACGGACGTCCTAGTATATCCAATATTTCATATGATACTTTCTGCTGTGTTATTTGTGATGTGATCATGTGATATGTTCAGATAGATATTATATATAGTATATATGATATATTATATAGACGTTGCTTATGTTTTACACCCGCGCTAGCCCTGCCTCGCTCTGGCGTTAGTTACCTAACCTAACGGTGCAGACGGGACATCGAGGCGAATGCGGATGGCATAAGCGTACGTTATATTTATCTGTGATGTTTAGGTGGACTTAAATGATGGGATATTCATTAATGAGATTAATGAAAAAAAATAAACCTAAAAGATGTTGTGGAATCGAATTTCAAAATAAAACAGGTAGCTACAGTTCTTGCTTTGCATCGCGGTGTTCATTATAGAACATCCTGCACCTTATTCGATGAGGAAAGGACCGAGATCCCTTCACCGGGAGTGACTCCTTTGGCAATAACTGGCAGATGATACACACTCGGTTTGTCTTTTGATTGCTTCTATAGTTTTTGCTTTGCAAAGTGATATATATGATATATCCCACACCTCATTCGACGAGGAAAGGGCCGACGATCCCTTCACCAGGAGTGACCCCTTTAGCAAAACTAGAAAAGCCTCAAAAACATTCCATTTAAAAACCATTTGATTCAGCAACGAGATCAAGTTCAAAGCGTTAAAGGTTTTCTTAAAAACCATTCGCAACCCTCCGTCATTTTAGGAAGTAGAGTACTTAGTATTCGTGCTACGTTTGTCGACCATAGCCGAGGCGTAGTGTGCGGTAGCTAAGTGATGTCTTCCTACACCGCATATGATGCGATTAGTTAGGACAGTCATGTGGCTTTGTTGACCTTAGCCAAGGGTCATGTGGGTGGGTCTAATTAATCACGAAATGACGGGTAGAACTTGACTAGTGCTTATGATTTGTTGACCTTAGCCAAGGTCATAGGTGCTAGGGGTAAAAACCTTTATCAGGAGTTTCAAGTGTTGAAATTTGCTATGAGATTGCATACCTTCTATGTGATAGTTGGATCCCGATACCCACTGCGAGTAATTGTTACTCCTGGGAGAGTTTTGCACTTTGCAATTAGCCGATCAAGTAGGTGTCTAGAAAGGTGTCAACGGGGTTACGCCTCTGGGAAAACGAGGTTTACTGTAATTAGGTCCGTGCGAAAGCACGGGGAACCTCCCTAAAAGTACTGACACTGGCCTAGCTGAAAAATTGGCACTTTGCAATTAGCCGATCAAGTAGGTGTCTAGAAAGGTGTCAACGGGGTTACGCCTCTGGGAAAACGAGGTTTACTGTAATTAGGTCCGTGCGAAAGCACGGGGAACCTCCCTAAAAGTACCGACACTGGCCTAGCTGAAAAATTGGCGAACATGTAGAGTGTAATTAATCCCGGCTAGTCTTTCCTTTTAGGGTTTGAAGGAAGATTTGATAAAAACAGTGGGAGCCATCCTGATTAGATAAAATAAATAACCAATATGATCTTGCAAGAGCGCATGCAGAATGTTTTCTTCTCTCTCTCTCCAGGTAGCGACCATATCACGCCTTAATCAAGATAATAATATGGATGTATTGACCGAACCCGCTTGTTATACTAAGCTGGGGTAAGTTGGTCCCGCTCCAACTTATAAATGTTATAAGACAGAGCAGGAAATAGGGGAATACCAGAATTCCTATGCCGCCCAAACGAAGAAAGTGCATATGATGCATCTTCTTCGGGTGTGTTCATTACAAAGAACTGTTTCTCGGTATCCTCTTCATCCTGGGTATTTGATACCAGATCAGGATCCCAGATATGTAATCTGTTACATAGGGCTACAAAAAGGTAGAAAAACTGAGAACGGGTGATAAGTTTCATGAGAGAGAAAACGGGGCAAGTGTTGCAGCCAAGTCTGTTGGTCACTGTCACCCTGTATTACCAATACATTGATTCTAAACAAACGCTATTAGATACCGAACCTGATATAAAAAATCATATCAGTCTCTTTATTAGTAAAGAAATGATAAAATTTTGTATTGATGAATAATGTTTTGAACATTTCCTATATCAAAAGTTGATCGGTTCAGGCACGTTATCTAAAAGTATTGATGTTCTAAATCAAAATACAGTTCCTAGTATACAGAACACACACAAGAGGAAGAGTTCAGAAATGAACTAATCTTTCTTGAGGCATTGTAGACTGGGTCACATCAATTCGACCCGACTGGCTGAAGTTACATTTTAGATGCATATTTAAATTAGTTTCAATTTACATCTTGTGAAACTTGCCAGTCATGTCACAAAGATTAGACGACCATAGCCCTGTTTATTGGAAACAGAGAAAGAATTAATGAACTCTTGAGACTGATACATGATGATGTATGTAAGGTCTCCTGTCTACACATGCCAGGACTGGTTCTTTATACTTCATTATATTCTCTGATAATCTTTCAAGATTCAGTCATATGTTCCTGTTGAAACATAAGTCTGAAGCTTTTGAGGTATTCACAGAATATAAGTTAGAAGTAGAGAACCAAAATACGGGTATAAGTATTATGTCCTATGATAAGATCAGGGAGGAGAATTCTTGTGCATGGCATTCCTGGACTGTTCTAAAAGAAAATGAGATTCTCTCTCAGTATTACTCCTCTGAATACACCATAGCACAACGGTATATCAGGGCAGAGCAATCGCACCATATGAGATATAGTGTGCTCTATGATGAGTTCTACTGAGTTACCTGTTTCCTTTTAGGGTTATGCACTTGAGAAGTTGCATACCTATTGAATAGGGTTCGAATCAAATTAGTGCCTACCACTCCATATAAGATATGGTGTGGGAAGAGCCTATCTCTTAAGTAAGTTAAGATTTGGGATTGTCCGGCCTATGTCGAAAGCGAAATCCGGACAAGATCGAGGTAAAGTCAGTTCTGTAGAACTGGAAACGTTCCAGCTATACAAAACTGAAGCTGATGATTTGACAGAACCAAAGGATTCAATAGTCCCCGACGAACCTCAACCTCTCCGTCGATCTAGTTGGGTACCTCATCCGCCTGAGAGATACCTCGGTTTCTCGATAACAGTGGGAGCGAGGAATGCATCATGAGATGGTGACCCAACTAGTTTCGAGCAGGTCATCGCGAGTCGGGACTCTGTAAGGATAGCTAGATGCTTAGCGATCTGAGATGGAATCCATATACACCAACAAAGTATGGACTTTGGTTGCTATATCTGAAGGGTTAAATCCCCATCAGGAGCAAGTATATCTTGAGAAGATTACTTGGTGTAGATGAAAAAGTTGAGACTTTCAAAGCTAGACTTGTTAAAGGTTTTCGTCATCAACCAAGCATGGATAATGATGAAACCTTTTTCCAGGGACTATACTTAATTCCATCCAGATCCTACTTACCATTGCTGCACCATGACTACGATATCTGGTGGTTGGGTGCCATGACTACTTTTCTAAATAATGAGTTAGAAGAGAACGTCTATAAGAACACAGCCAGAGGGCTTCGTAAACAGTGGGAGCAGCGGAAACGTGTGCAAGTTGCTTTACAGAATAAAGCAGGCATCGCGGAGTTGGAACATCTGTTTTGATGTGGTAGTCAAAGAGTTTGACTTCATCAAAATGGTAGATGAACCTTGTATGTACAAAAGGGTAGTCTGGAGTATGGTGATGATCCTCGTAGAGTACGTACATGACATACTCTTGATAGGGAAGGAGTTTCCTATACTGTGCTCGGTCAATCTCCCCTTATCACAAGGATTCTCCAATAGGATCAAAGTGATACCTCTTAAATCCTGAGTTTTCATCTATGAGATAAATGTAATTGGATGCTAGGATTCTCACTAGATGTAGTGAGATGGTATCAATCGATCCTGGGCAGAATCACTGGAAGTGTTCAAGGGTGATAAAGATGACTGAATGTCAGTCACAGGCATTGTCTTTACCCTCAGTGGAGTGACGGTATGTTGGAAGAGTTCCAAGCTAGATACCATGGCAAACTAGACGATAAAGGCTGGTAACATCGCTATTAAAGATACTACCAAAGAGGCAGTTTGGGTGTATATTGGTTCATAAGATGAACTAGGTTCCTACCATTGTGTGACAATGGAAGTGTGGCGTTGGCCCGTGAACCCTGGTCCCATCAGTGACCCAGACATATTCTGAGGCAACATCGCCTGATCATGGAGATAGTTGATCTACAGGGTGATCGAGGTTAGGAGAGTAGACTCAGAGGACAACACGGCGGATCCACTCACGAAGGCCTTTTCCCAAAGAGAGACTTTTAGGGGATGGTTGAGTATTAGATACTACAACTACTGCTACAGATGTCCCTAGTGCAAGTGGGAGATTGTTAGTTATATGTATGCCCTAGAGGCCATTACTGTACATTGGATGTATATTGAAGTGGATGCTGGGACATATATAGGTAGGACTTTCTTACTCGACATGATAGTATGCTATCTGGTTGCTCTTTTTCTTAACATGTATACTTTCTTTCTCTCTGTTACATGTTGATAAAGCCCTTAGGATGTGTACTCGACTTCCAGGACTATGATGCAGATCATACTTGGGGTCTGGGTAGTCAATGAGTACAGCCTTCAATATTCCTAGTCGTGGGAATATCGAGACGGGGCATCGATATTCCAGAGTAGACTAGCGTATATCTTCTCGAGCCATGTGATGGGCGATGGATGATCCCATATCCATTGGTGTTTGACATCGGAGATAGTATGCGGGTGCTCAGTGGAGACTGGGTACACTGAACGGACTCGCCGAGAACTCCCATATGGTATTATACCTCACGTCAGATGGCAGTTCTCTGGTGACACTGGTACAGCTTAGTCTGTTGACTCGAGATCGTCATAGAGTCTTGTGTGTCTCCCACTGTGCTTTGATTTCCACCCTACCACGGCTCTACTGAGTCGTGCAAATAGGTGGTTTTTGGGTACAGTCCCGATTCACATGGAGGCAATGAGCAATAGGAGGGGATTCGTCTCTCCCGGTATTGGGGGTTGATGTTGCGCTGTGCATGACAGGCCATAACAGGAAATCCCTGGCTAGGGTTGCAGTGATATACTGGTAAGAGTTATTAGTAGTTTCACGAATGTTATGGACCTTACGTCGGCATGACTTATCAAGCTATTGGGGTCTGACGTTTACCACCCCTAGGCGAGATATGCGACATATCAGACGAACAGACCGGACTGTACGGTAAGTGTTACTGGTTGGATTCACAGGAGTGTGAGCGGGCTTGCTCGTCGATCTTCTGATCGCTCAATACCCGAGTGGCTGTGACGTTTGGCAGACCGCTTATGGCTTGTGGGTGTTTGATATGATCATCACCTGTTGCCGGCGTATTGACGAGTCTTTAGAGTCCTATACAGAGATTTCCTGGCTCAAGCGAAACGAAATAGGAGCGCATATGAGATATGTGCGGGACCGAGAATAATACGTGTATGTGATACCGTATTCTATTCTCGCGATGAATGTATCGAATGGTTGTATGTGATATAACCTAGTTATTGAATCAAGGATTGATTCGATAAGCCGATACATTGGATACTAGTCGGTTATATGCGACATGACCGGATCATTGAATCAAGGGTTGATTTAATGATTTAATGTATAATTATATATATTTGATATATTACTTTGCATTAACTAGTATTGGTTCACTTTAAATGGATTTTCTCACTTGAAATGCACATTGTATATGTGATATATTTTTGTGCACAAGATTGTATCATGTTTGATGATACATGCTCACTTGGGTTTGTGTAAAGAATTAAACCATGGTTATATGAATGATTAGGGTTTTGTTTATTTACTTACTTATTTATTTTATTTATTTATTTTGGAAAAGATAAATGATATGGTGGCTTTCTTTGTTTGCTTGTTGAAGCTTCATGAAGCTTTGAACAAGTCCATCATATTTGTCTCATGCTTAACCCTAACCATTCCCACTAACCATAGTCTATTCTCTACACCTAATCATGGTTGCCATATGATAAGTATTCATATTATTTTCTTTTTGAAAAAGACTTATCATATTATCTTCTTCTCCTTCTCCTTCTTCAACATGAAGAAAGCTTGCCTCCATCAATGGCAACTAGTGAAAAAGAGTGAGAAATCCAATTCTAAAGTGAACCCACTTCCTATTTCTTCATCCTCTACCTCTTGCCAAGTAGTATAGGGTGTTTTCTTCACAAGTTTCATGACTTGGTGAAGTGGGAGATTGATCTTGTGATGCCTCGACGTAGATCATCTTCGGCATCGAAACCGACGACCTAGCCCGCCCATTTCTCCGATGAAGCCGATGCTCGAGTCCGGGATCTGATATGGACAGTGAGGGGACTTCATCACGGAGCCATGGAGGTGGAGGACCGGATCTACAAAGGTTGTAGCCCCTTCCCTTTAGCTATAAATTCGTTTATTTGCATTGCATGGCCTATACATCTAGTTAACGATCCGTATTAGGGTTTCTCGGTACTTGTAAAACTTTAATTGGCCATGTTTGATCACTTGTGAGACCTCATTAGTGTGCTTAGGAACCCTACATCTGCCAGAGGGTTGTTGTGGTCAGTGGGAGCAGCGGAAGCATAGTGGACTATAGCAAATATAGCGGAGATAGATCATCTATCTTTGATGTGACAGTCATGAGTTTGACTTCATCAGAATAGGGGATGAATCTGTTAAGAAGGTAGTAGGGTGTGATGTCCTGGTATTTGGATGACATACACAGAGTAGGAAGTAAAATTCCTATACTATGATCGGTTATACTGTGGTTGTCACACAGTGATTTCTCTACAAAGGATTTGGATATTATATCTGGCATTCTGGTTACTAGATCTATGGTTTTATATCTAGATTTGGGTAGTTTCCTAATCTGGGTACTTAAACAGCATTCTAAAGATATTTTAGAATGGACGACTCCTGGCATGGTGATAAACCTATAAGTGATGGAGTCACCCTCTCTAAAGGTGTCTTACAGACTAAAGGGGGAGGGATGTGCATGATTGGCATATCACTTGCTTAGGCAATTGAGTCAATCATGACATGTCAAGTACTACACCAGATGTTATTTTTGCACTAGATGCAATAAATTGAGATATTAATCCAATCCTGGAGAAACGTTAGGAAGCAGTTTATGAGCATAAAGTGAATGTTCTAAGGATTTGATAACGGCAGCCTCCTTCGGGAGATGGTTATCATTCCAGGCTTCCAATGTGACATGGATGACAGAGTAACTATCAGAGTCATAGTCTTTCCCTCTTACGAGGGGCAGTAGTTTGGACAGGTGATCCAAGCGGATACTGAGGGAGGCATGGCACATGATACTGATTGAATTCAGTTGATGATACAGTCTAAGAAGTTTGGATTTGGAGTTCATTTATGAACTAGGTACCATCAGATATCCAGACATATTCTAAGACAGGTATTGCTCATTTCGGGAGATATTTTTCTCCGCGAAGTTGAGATATAGAGAGATACAGAAAGAAACACTGGAGCGGATCCACTCACTGAGGCTATTTCTCGAACGCATTAGTTTCACAAACAAGCTTTGAGAGACTGATTAGTAAAGAAGTTGGGTGTTCGGTACCACACGGGCTGTGAGTATGCGACATCGCAATAATTGGCCTTAAGTGCAAGTGGGAGATTGTTGGCTATAGTGCCCTCAAGGCAATTATCATAGTCGTGGACATGTGATTATGATGATTGAGTGAGGACCTATACCGATAGAACAGTCTTACTCGAGATGATAGTATGCTATCTAGTTTGTCTTTATCATCATATGTTGATAGAGCCCATAGGATTCTTGCTTGACTACCAGCATTATGATGGCGATCATATACGTGGGAGCTGGGGGTCTATAAGCACATCCTTAAATGTCCCTGGTCGTGGGAGTATCAAAACTGGCATCGATGCTTCAGTGTAGACTGGTGGATACTTATCTAGACCCTGATGAGGGGCGGTGGCCGGTCTTACAAGTCATTGGTGTCAGTTGTTCACCTAAGATAGTATACAGGTGCTCATTGGGTTATGAGTACAGTGGACGGACTCGCCGGGAACATGCTAGTTGGTATTATACCTATAGTCAGATAGCAGTTCCCTGGTGACATGTGTACAGCTTAGTCTGTCGACCTGAGATTATCATTTGTCTCGTGTGAGTTCCCACTGTGCTTTGATTACTACCCTACCACGGCTCAAAGGAGTCGTGCAAACAGATTTTAGTTCGGTACAGTCCCGAGCCACATGGAGGCAGTGAGCGGATCGTCAGGGATTCCTCTCTCCCGGTATTGGGGGTTGATGTCACGCAGTGCACGGGTGGCCATCACTAGAAATCCTCGGCCGGGGTATATGAGAATTACCGATCCAGGATCGATAGTTTCTCGGGTAGTGATGGGTTTCATACCGACACGAATTATCACGTTATTAGTGGTCTGACTTTATCCACCCCCTAGACTCGATATGCGATACTCTTAGACGAAGAGACCGGCTTGTGCGGATATTGTCACTGACAAGCTCAGTAGAGGTTCGGAAGAGTTTGCTCGTCGACCTTCCTTTCGCTCAATACCTGGGTAGCCGTTACGTACAGCTAGTGCCGCTGACGTGCTTGTGTTTAAACCCACTGCAAGCGTATTGAAGAGTCTTTAGAGTCCCACACAGAGGGTTTTCACGGTTCAGGCGATATGGTGTAGTTAACGTATGTTGATACATACAGGTATCCGATTAAATATGTGCACAGACTGTACAGACTTTAATCGGACGGTTGATAATACTAGCGGCTTAGGATTAAGCCAGATTGTTAAATCAAGTTTTGATTTAATAATTTACATACATATTTATATGCATGTATTCTAGTATTATTGCTCACTAATTATTTTCTCTCTTTGGTTATTCGTATTTTCGTACGAATATGCGTATGTGTATTTCGATAAATGTACAGGGAAGAATTCTGTATTTATAAGGAATGGCTTCTAGAAGATTTGCTACCTCATTATTGATTTTCCTTTTTAGAAAAATCATATGTTTTATAATAAGGTGGAAAGGTGACAAGGCATGGTATGGTCTTGCATATGTAGTGATTGGTATGGCTTGAATTGTTTATTGTTAATTGGATAAGTTTTTTTGGGTGCATTATTTTTGGTGGAGAGAGAGGAGGGGCCGACCACTCATGAGGTGGATGGAGGCTTGCTCTTTAAGTATTACACTCTCTTGCTCACTCTCTCTAGTTCACTCTTATTTTTTGAAACACCCAAAAAGACTTAACCATTTTAGCTCATGCCATTCTTGCTTTCATCACCTCCACCTCTTCCATGGTTGTTCTATGAGAACAATATTTTGAGAGAAAATTATGGTGAGAGTATTCTACACACCCTACTCTACACTACTAGCGATCTTGGAGAGTCGGTTGGTCCGCTTGGCGAACCTGGAGCTTGTGCCGTTTCCCTCGGGTGGATCATCAGAGATGAAGGAAGACTGGCGACCAAAGTCGATCTGCATCACTAATGTAAGTATATGGTAGCGCCCCGGCCGTCTGTCCGAAGCCAAAATGCGGAAACGAAAACTTTTTCAAAACTTTAAACCGGCGCTATCGCAGACTTTAAATCCGGATTGAACAATTAACCTACAACTAGCTAAAAAGAGAAGGGTTGGAAAAGCTATACCGATCGATCTGTGTCCTTCGGACTTGGCCACCATCCCAAGCTCCTCGCGGCATCTCCGATCTCGATCTCCTCGTCGGAATGGGCACCACATCTTCGAGTCTTTTTACGGGCTCCTGATTGGTAGGGATTCTGCGTGTTCAAGTTTTAGTTAATTACCGCAATCAAAACGGTTTCACTTGTAGCTAGCCGGTTGAGCACGGGTCGTCCGCAGGGAGATGGGAATCTTTTTCTATGTGCTTTAACGAGTTAAGTTCGAAGGTCCAGATTTGTTTGTGATTAACTAAGTGTTAAATTGATATGTAAAGAGAGCTTGTTAGGGTTAGGATTAGGTTAGTTTGAGTTAGGAGTCGCTCACTTCTTTCGTTGCCACTCTTAATATCGGTGTTACGGTAATCGGCAACAATGGGGATTAGCACGACTAGGAAGAAACTTGCGAGTATAAGCTAGGCTTTCCAACGATTAAGTTCTTCCTTTTGGTGCTTGTCCGTCCGTTCTTGGCTCTTAGCCATAACCTCCATTTAATTCAACCACAACCGGTCTCACTACGGAATCATCGCTATCATGTAGGATAGGGTGCCGTAGGGAGCGGATTGTGGTTCAATTAACGGGAGTCGATTTAAGATGTTGGGCAAGGAAAGAGTGAGAGAGATTTCCTTCTCTCAAACTTCCCTTATCCTACCCTAACAAGTATGGGAACTACTCACACATCATAACGAAAAGAAAACAAAACAAAAGAGGAAGATAGAAAGAAAGAGATTAGAAGATAGCAACTAGCTATTTGCGACCTCACCTTGGCAAGGATCAAGCGTAAGCATCATGGTTGTTTTAAGGATAAAGAAAAAGAGAGAAGAAAGAAACAACAAGAAATAACAACAACTAAGTTAACAAATGAAAATTACAACAATTAACAATTTAACTAAAGAACAATACAAGATATATTAACAAAGGGAACTTCTTTATTCATCATTTTTCACTCACAAAAGCTCACTACAAAGTTTTCAATGGAGAAGAGATGAGAAGAGAAAGAAGAACAAGTATTCTAAACCCTAGAAAATACAAGATTATGCACCCTTGGCTTCACAAGGTTCTGGGGTATTTATTGGCTGGAAAATGAAAACCTAGGGCAACATTCAGAACTAAAATGGAAAGACCAAAATACCCCTAAAAAATACTCAGCCGACAAGCCTAAACGGCCGCGGAACCGCGGCCTAGACCCCCTATTGGCCGCGGTTCCGCGGCCGTATTGATGAGTCAGGCCCTCCAATTTCTTGTACATCCCTGGTTCTGTGTGCCCTTTATTCTGGTATATGTATTTTCTCATATTTTCTTCACGATTTTTCCAGAATTTCTGTTGAGCAAAAGGTGATTTGATGTGGATCTTTTATCATGATTTTCTTGAGCTCCGCGTAGATTTCTTGGATCTTGTGTTGCCATTGAGCCTTGTGCATGAAGGTGACAATCGATTTGCCATTTTGTCTCCTAAACTGGTGTGTGGCAACCAACGGATAAAGAGCGGAGACCCGTGTTTTATCTGTGGTTGGCAGGAACCCAGGTTTTGTCGTGTTTTTCCATGAATTTCACCGTTTAGAGCGGAGGACCAGTATCCTGCAATTGACTAACAAACACGGCTCAAGAGTACCTACCGATATGCAATATGATAAAAATTGGGTCGTATAAAAATGCAAAAATCTGATATGAACAAATACCCCCAAACTTATCATTTGCTCGTCCCGAGCAAAGCCAAATTATTCACAAAAAAATTTTCTAACCTCACTTTCGCAGGGAACGCGATTGCACTGAGCATGTGCAACAAGCCGTTAAACCTCTAGGTGTCCCTAGTAAGAGGAGTGTTGTCTCCTGAGGGTTTTCAGCGGATAGTACCCACAAAATCCGGTCAAGCTGGTTTTGCGAAATTACTATGATTCAAAGCCCTAAAGTTTTGTTTTCAGAAAATAACAATTCTATGATCCCAAGTCTAGACTATCAAACCCTTATTTTTCACACCTCGCTTTTTATTTAACTACAGATTTTACATGTCTTTACGTGCAGTGCAAATAGTGTCGTTAAGTTCCAGAAAGGTCGAATAAAGTCCTCATAATAAAGCCCGGATAAGAATTTTGAAAGGATCACATAAGTTTTATAAAGAGTTAGGCATTTTTCAAGTTTCGTTTTCCAGTAAGGTTTCAACTTCAGAATTTCTATCTTCCTTAACAGGAAACTAGGTCTTATTTTTCACTCCACATTTTTCTTGTTTTCATTTCATACACACCTCTGTGAACGTGCAATAGTCTTTATCATAGAATAAAATCTTCATATCTCCGCTAAAAATTTTATAAAAGCCTGTCTTTTATCAAGATTATTCTCACACAAAGAACCGTTAGGAATTTTAACTCGGAGGGAACACTTGCTTAATTTTGTTTTAATCTGGACTTTCTAGGCTTCTTAGCGAGCTTTGGGCCAATGCTCCCAAACCAGTTGGTTTTAGGGCATTAGGTGTAGAAACACCCCTGCGGACTTAATTACTCAAGTTACCTAGGTCCAAAAACAAAAGACAGTTTGGCGTGAAAATCAGATGATTTAATACGAACGGAGATATAACCGGCAGTTCAGTTATTTTTTTGGATAAAAGACGTGTTTAGTGGGTTTGGTGTGTAATCATTCCAATCAAGTTCCAGATGGGTTATTTTTCAGACTTGTTCCAATTACGGCATCAATAACATTCCTTCATATTCGCTTTACTTCATAAACTATTCTTGACATTACTTATTTCAGAACAAACCTATTTGATCCTCAGAAAATCATTTATTTGTTTAAAAGTTTTTAAACATAAAAGACTTGTCATCTAATTCCCAAAAACTCACGACACGTGTAGTGTGATGTAAAGACATATAACAGCTATAGTTAACTTCAAAGGAGAGTTATCTTTCAGGTTTTCAAAATCTAAAAATAATATTTAGTTATTCTTATTTTATCAAACAAAACCGTCGAAATGTTGAATCAGAGTCCTCCCACTAGCTAACTTGACAGAAAAGTTTTTATGTTTTTAGAAAATTTTCTGATTTTTATGGATTTTATGGATTTAAATACGCTGATGCAAAATATACATATGAATGCGAAGGTAAGAAATGCGTACCGAGCGTACCCCCAAACTTAACTGGACAGTGTCCTCACTGTTATTGCATGAAGAGATCATTTGAAGGGTCAAAATTGTCGGTTAGCTATACACAATTTTTTTGTTGTTTCTGTTTTTAAAGAAAAGAAAAAGAAAAAGAATGTCCACAAATATATACAAAATGGTTTATACATACCCCCAAACTTATTTGGAACAGTGTCCACTGTTCTTGGCTGGATAACCGAAGTTTGGTGGTAGGCAGAGGAAGATTAGGCAGGGTAAACCAGCTCCTGTAAGACCAAGAGCTCCTCTGTTGGTTTGGCGCTAAGGTACGGTTTTAGTCGGTGTCCGTTCACTTTGAAAAATGAACCGTCCTTTGGATTTTCCAAATCCACAGCGCCCTGCGGATACACATTCCGCACAAAATACGGCCCTTTCCAGCGAGATCTGAGCTTTCCTGGATGGAAGTGTAGTCGGGTGTCGTAAAGCAGTACCTGCTGACCAGGTACGAAGGTTTTGCGCAAAAGGTGTTTATCGTGAAACACCTTCATTCGACTCTTAACGACAACCGCGTTATCGTAAGCCTCATCCCTAAGCTCGCTCAATTCGTTCAACTGCAGCTTCCGATGGCTGCCCGCATCTCCGAGAGACAGATTCAGCTCCTTTATCGCCCAAAATGCGCGATGCTCTATTTCGACAGGTAGGTGGCAGGCTTTTCCGTACACAAGCCGATAGGGAGACATGCCAAGGTCGGTCTTATAAGCGGTTCGAAATGCCCAAAGGGCTTCAGTGAGTTTCAGCGACCAATCCTTACGGTTCTTGGAAACCGTCTTCTCTAGTATCTGCTTGATTTGCCGATTTGAAACTTCGGCCTGCCCGCAGGTTTGGGGGTGGTAGGGCATGGATAGCTTATGATTAATGGAATATTTCCGCATCAAGGCCTCGAAAGTCTTGTTGCAGAAATGACTTCCATTGTCGCTAATGATCGCTCAGGGGTGCCCAAACCGGGAGAAAATGTTTTCTTTAAGGAACCTAACGACAACCTTGTTGTCATTAGTCCGGCTGGGCACAGCCTCGACCCATTTAGAGACGTAATCAACAGCGAGAAGAATGTACAAGTTCCCAAAAGAGCTGGGAAACGGCCCCATGAAATCTATCCCCCAAATATCGAAAATCTCCACAACCAAGATCGGTTGGAGCGGCATCTCGTTCCGCCGGGATATCCGGCCCATGTGTTGGCACCGGGAGCAAGTCTTGCAATAGTCATGAGCGTCTTTGAAGAGTTGTGTCCAGTAGAAACCACATTGCAAGATCTTCTCAGCTGTCTTTCTGGGGCCAAAATGCCCGCCACATGCTTGATCGTGGCAAAATGACAGCACACTCTTGAATTCCTCGTCAGGGACACACCGACGAATAATCTGGTCGGGACAGTACTTGAACAGATAGGGTTCGTCCCAATAAAAGTGTTTTACTTGGGATAAGAAGCGAAATCTGTCCTGACTTGACCATTCAGTCGGTAGTAATCCTGTGGCCAAATAGTTCACAATATCTACGAACCAGGGTTCGCAAGATACTGTCAAGAGCTGTTCATCCGGGAAAACGTCGTTAATTGGAATTGGAAGCGAAAGCGAAGAAGGAAGTCGTGAGAGATGGTCGGCAACTACGTTTTCACATCCTCGTTTGTCCTTAATGATAAGGTCAAACTCTTGAAGCAAGAGGATCCAACGTATTAACCGAGATTTTGCATCTTTCTTCGCAAAAAGATGGCGCAGAGCACAATGATCTGTGTAGACAATGACTGGAGAGATGATGAGGTAGGGCCTGAACTTTTCTAAAGCAAATACAACAGCTAATAATTCCTTCTCAGTTGTTGTATAATTGAGTTGGGCGTCGTTCAGGGTTCGGCTCGCATAATAGATTACGTGCGGCATCTTGTTGATGTGTTGTCCAAGGACAGCACCAATGGCAAAGTCGGATGCATCACACATAATCTCAAATAGGTGCGTCCAGTCAGGCGAAGAAAGAACGGGAGCAGAAGTGAGTGAGCTTTTCAATGACTCGAATGCAGTCACACAGCTCGAGTTGAAGTCGAATGGCGTATCCTTGGCCAGCAAAAGAGTCAAGGGCCTAGCAATCTTGCTAAAGTCCTTGATGAACCGTCTATAGAAACCGGCATGGCCAAGGAAGGCTCGGATATCTCGGACGCATCTAGGAGGAGGTATATTGGAAATGACCTCAATCTTTGCTTTGTCAACTTCTATGCCATTTTGTGAGATGATATGTCCTAAGACAATACCTTCGCGCACCATGAAGTGGCACTTCTCCCAATTCAAAGTGAGATTCTTGTCCTTACATCGGGTAAGGACAGCGTCAAGATGCAGCAAACACTCGTTGAAGGAATCGCCGAAGATGGAGAAATCATCCATGAAGATCTCCAGAAATTTTTCCACCATGTCTGAGAAAATTCCCATCATACACCGCTGGAAGGTAGCAGGCGCATTGCATAACCCAAAGGGCATGCGACGATATCCAAACGTGCCGAAAGGACAAGTGAAAGTGGTCTTGTCCTGGTCTTTTTCGCCGATGGGAATTTGATTATAACCGGAGTAGCCATCAAGAAAGCAGTAGTACTCGTGTCCGGCCAATCGTTCAAGCATTTGGTCAATGAAAGGTAGCGGAAAGTGGTCCTTCCGCGTTGCGGCGTTGAGTTTTCTGTAATCAATGCATACTCGCCACCCAGTTTGGGTGCGAGTAAGGATTAACTCGTTCGCTTCGTTGGTTATGACCGTGATGCCCGATTTCTTGGGGAAAATGTGAATGGGGCTAACCCACTGGCTATCAGAGATAGGGTAAATGATACCATTATCTAGACATTTTACGATCTCTTTCTTCACAGCCTCTTTCATGACTGGATTGAGCCGTCTTTGTGGATCCCGGGCTGGTTTGGCATCATCCATCAGATGAATGTGATGCTCAACGATCAGGGGACTAATCCCCTTGATGTCCGCCATGGACCAGCCAAAAGCTTGCCTGTTGCTGTGCAAGACCGTGAGAAGGGCTTTCTCTTGCTCTAGAGCTAGAGAAGCCGAGATGATGACAGGGAGGGTCTCGTTCTCACCTAAGTAAGCGTACTTAAGGTGAGACGGCAAAGGCTTGAGTTCGAGCGTTGGAGGTGAAACGATGGAAGGAAAGATTGGTGAAACGGTCTCGAACTCAAAAGATTCCAGCAAAGGTTCAAAACGAGTGTAAGCGACCGAGTCGGATGGTTCAGGTAACTCATCCGGAAATTCGAAGGATTCAAACTCGGGTTGCGAGCGGCTAAGATCGTTCAAGAACGTGAAACACTCGTAGTCGTTGTCGGGCGCAGAAGCAGCAACAGGTTCGAGGAGGAACGCACTAGTGGCGTCAAGATTATCGTGATCAAACAGAAACTCCTCGAATTCACACTCTTCAGGGGTGATCTCCTGGATCGAGCAGACGTCCAGTATATGAACATTAGGTTCGGCGGGTTGATTCCCCAACCTAAAAATGTTGAGTTCAATCGTCATATTTCTAAAAGAGAGGTTCATCGAACCATTGCGACAATTGATCACAGCATTTGAGGTTGCAAGAAATGGGCGACCGAGTATCACCGGAATTTGATTCCGGGGGTTAGCTATAGGCTGTGTGTCTAATACAATGAAGTCAACGGGGAATATGAAGTCCCAGACTTTGATTAACACATCCTCTAGCTCACCCCTAGGATGGGTGATCGATCGGTCGGCCATTTGGAGAGTGCAGTGCGTGGGTTTCAGCTCTCCGACGCCTAATTGCTCGTATACTGAGTACGGAAGCAGGTTAACACTGGCACCAAGATCTAATAGTGCGCGGTTAATGTTCTTATCCCCAATAGTAATAGAAATCGTAGGACAGCCAGGGTCTTTCCATTTTTGTGGTAAAGATTGGGTAAGGGCATCACTCACAGCACTAGCCAAGAAAACTTTCTTGGGTACCTGAGACTTCCTCTTTTTCGTGCACAAGTCCTTTAAGATTTTGGCGTAGGACGGGACTTGTTGGACAGCATCTAAAAGAGGAATGTTAATGTTAACCTGCTTAAATAACTCCAGAATCATCTCCATCTGAGGATTTTGTTTATTAGACCTCAACCGGTTTGGAAATGGAACATTTTTAAAATTGGTTGAGTCTAATGTTGGAGGAGGAGATTGTGGAGTTGGAACGGATCCCAGAACAGGTGTTTTCGTGGAGTGAGAAGTGGGTCCGTTCAGAGCAGAAGAAGAGGAAGGAGAGCCTTGTGAAGAACGGAAAATAGGCTCAGAAGACGAAGAAGCAGGAGAAGAAGAAGAAGTAGAAGAAGAATCAGCGGCCGGGGTGTCATCGTTGATCCGTGTGCCAATTTTGTTTTGCAGCATCCTTCCCGATCTCAATATGGTCACGGCACTCACATTATGGTTCTGTTGTTCAAGAGCAACATGTACATTATATGGGTGACCGGGATTTGGGAGTGGCTGGGACGGGAGCTTCCCCTTCTCTCGCTCGCTTAAGGCCGCATTCAGCTGTGCAATCTGGGCCTCGATGGTCTTGATGCTTTGCCCGTGAGCGGCAGTGTGTTGCACTAAGGATTGAATGGAAGACTGGATGTTGGCGGTGGATTGTATCGATTGTTTAACGAACGCCTCCAGACTTCATTCGAGCGAGGAAACCTTATCATTGTTTGACGGAACAAAGTTGTTTGGTGGAAAAGAATTGTTGGGTGCAAAGTTGCTCGTCTGATTTTGGAAAGGTTGGGGTTGGAAGGGCTGCTGAAACTGAGTTTGTTGTTGCGCTTGTTGTTGCGGCGGAGGGGCCCTTTGGAAATTGTTGCCTTGGAATTGATTCTAATTCTGATTCCAGGCGAAATTGGGGTGGTTCCTCCAACCGGGATTGTAGGTGGAAGAGTATGGATCATTTCTCGGTCATTGCTGGAATGCAGCATTAACCTGATCCTGTCCTTGCGATGGTGGATTGTAAGGACACTCTTCAGTCAAGTGAGAAGGATCGGAATAACAAGCGCAGATGGTACGAAGGGGAAGAACAGGGGCAGGAGCAGGAGAAGAAAATTTGCTTTCTATAGCTTCAAGCTTTCTGATTATTGCAGCCATCTCAGTTTTCATCACAATAGAGACATCAAGTTGGTGAATTCCTACCCTAGACTGACCGGTAGAAGTGGAGGTAGAAGAAGAAGTCGGTCTGGTGCTCTCCCATTGTAGCGTTTGCTCCGCAAGGTCATCAAAGAATTGCCACGCTTCCTCGTCAGATTTTGATAGGAAGTGGCCCTGACAGATGGTTTCCAACAACTGCTTCGTTGCTGGGTTCAGGCCCTCATATAAGGTTTGGCAAAGTTGCCATTTCTCTATACCGTGGTGAGGACACTGAACAAGAAGGTCTTTGTACCGGTCAAAGCACTTCCAGAAGGGTTCAGAAGGAAGCTGAGAGAATTGGTTGATTTCAT
This sequence comes from Agapanthus africanus, assembly GCA_030015575.1. NCBI lineage: Eukaryota > Viridiplantae > Streptophyta > Magnoliopsida > Asparagales > Amaryllidaceae > Agapanthus > Agapanthus africanus. Next base: position 217,726,714 of record JASDDO010000008.1, read on the forward strand.
TGCGAATCCTTGCGGTTTTATGATTCGGATAGAACTTTTTGAGAAACGCTTTAACAAACTCGTCCCAACTGGTTATGGAGTGGGAAGCGGTGCTATACAGCCATTTTTCAGCAAGATCGCATAAAGTGAACGGAATGACCCGTAGACGTATAGCATCGTCCGACAGTTGGGTAGTTTTCATCATGGCACAAACGTTTTGAAATTTATTGATGAAGATATAGGCATCTTCAGATTCAAGCCTATGAAATCGTGGAAGCATGTTGATGAAGTGGGGCTTAATTTCAAAATTATCCCCATTGGCCGGTGGAAGAGAAAGGCAGGTGGGAAGTGCAGAACGGGTGGGATAGAAACGGTCCTGGAGCGCGATTCGCTGCGGCGCTACGACAGGCGGTGGTGGTGGGTTATTGGTCTCCGTAGGAGGTGGAGCCAATCCAGGGGTAGTCAAAGAGATGTTCGGATTAAATCCTGACATCGCGGAAGAAGAGGTTGGTGATGGTGAAGGAGTATGAACAGAATTCCGGTCAACGTCGGAGTTGGCCGGCAAAGGAAGGGGTGAAAGAGGAGTGGACGGAGTTTCGATGTCTGAGTCGATCACGTAGTCGGTACAGACTAACGTAACACGGACTAGACGGGCGCTAGTGTCCCGAGTCCAAGCGGACATACACTAAACGAGTTTAGTATAGTCAAAGCAGAGAAGGTGAGGGTAAGAAAACGTCAATGGAGAAAAACGATGGACGCTGGGTGAAAAATGGATTTGGCGACAAAGGGCAAGTTTTTATAAAAGTTTTTGATTTTTTTTTTAGAAAGAACTTTACAGAAATATGTACGGATTTACGGCTTTAAGCAATCACAAACAAGATATGCACAATCTCACCTAGATCTAGGGTCACCTAGGTCTGCTAGACAGGTCCTAACTGTTCCAGAGGGCTAGAAATAGGACCTCAAACCGCCTCTTCTCCGTCTAATGCGGCCAGATAAGTGCCAGGTAACTGGGAGGTTGTCCAACGCTTTCGCGAAGTTCCTTAATTAAATAACCACTTGCCTTCGTCACACTTGCCTAGGCACCGCAAAAGTCAGATAGGATAAACGGCCGATGCCTGTAACTAGTCCTCTGTCCTATTGAGCGCGAAGTCCTTAGGGCTGAGTCTAGTATTTTTTAATTTTTAACAATGGTCAATGCATATGCTTTTTGTGATTTTTGGGGTCCTGGGAAGGGTGATGAAATCCCCACCCAATCTGAATTGGTTTCAAGCCTCTTAAGTCCGTATTAATGAATGCAAAGCGATAACAAATCAACTGCAAACAATTTTTATTTTTAGCGCGGCGCAAAGAATCCTGCACAAGAATAGTTTATTGGAAGGGGGAAGAGAGTTTGTGCAAAGAATGCTGCAGAAAACACAGTTTATTGGAGTCCAGAGGAGTGGGGAGGAGTTAGAGAGACTTACAGGGAAATTTGGGCGGCTGACTCCACTAAACCGCCGCGGTTCCGCGGTCTAAGCACGCCAATGCCGCGGTTCCGCGGCGTAGTGGTGGAGTTGGGGCTCCGTTTTTCTGGTGTGAGCTCCTGTGGGTGTCCTCTACTTGTTTGGATTTTCTGAATTTTTATTTGCTCACTGTACCTGCTCCAGATTTTGACAGTAGACCGTTTGTTTCGTTTTGATCCGTCGCGGTGTAGCCGCGAAATGTGGGTCTGTCTTCCCACATCTTTGGCACTGTACTTGAACTCCGTATTATCCTGCACACTTGCACAAAAACTAATCAAAAATAATAAGATGATTTTTTTACAAAGTATTTTTTTTTGTTTTGTTTTTCGGTTATATTTATATTCACAAGTTAACCCGAAATTACACAAAGAAATAAACTACCGTCTCCCCGGCAACGGCGCCATTTGATTGGTAGGGATTCTGCGTGTTCAAGTTTTAGTTAATTGCCGCAATCAAAATGGTTTCGCTTGTAGCTAGCCGGTTGAGTACGGGTCGTCCGCAGGAAGATGAGAATCTTTTTCTATGTGCTTTAACGAGTTAAGTCCGAAGGTCCAGATTTGTTTGTGATAAACTAAGTGTTAAATTGATATGTAAAGAGAGCTTGTTAGGGTTAGGATTAGGTTAGTTTGAGTTAGGAGTCGCTCACTTCTTTCATTCCCACTCTTAATATCGGTGTTACGGTAATCGGCAACAACGGGGATAGCACGACTAGGAAGAAACTTGTGAGTATAAGCTAGGCTTTCCAACACTTAAGTTCTTCCTTTTGGTGCTTGTCCGTCCGTTCTTGGCTCTTAGCCATAACCTCCGGTTAATTCAACCACAACCGGTCTCACTACGGAATCACCGCTATCATGTAGGATAGGATGCCGTAGGGAGCGGATTGTGGTTCAATTAACGGGAGTCGATTTAAGATGTTGGGCAAGGAAAGAGTGAGAGAGATTTCCTTCTCTCAAACTTCCCTTATCCTACCCTAACAATTATGGGAACTACTCACACATCATAACGAAAAGAAAACAAAACAAAAGAGGAAGATAGAAAGAAAGAGATTAGAAGATAGCAACTAGCTATTTGCGACCTCACCTTGGCAAGGATCAAGCGTAAGCATCATGGTTGTTTTAAGGATAAAGAAAAAGAGAGAAGAAAGAAACAACAAGAAATAACAACAACTAAGTTAACAAATGAAAATTACAACAATTAACAATTTAACTAAAGAACAATACAAGATATAATAAAAAAGGGAACTTCTTTATTCATCATTCTTCACTCACAAAAGCTCACTACAAAGTTTTCAATGGAGAAGAGATGAGAAGAGAAAGAAGAACAAGTATTCTAAACCCTAGAAAATACAAGATTATGCACCCTTGGCTTCACAAGGTTCTGGGGTATTTATAGGCTGGAAAATGAAAACCTAGGGCAACATTTAGAACTAAAATGGAAAGACCAAAATACCCCTAAAAAATACTCAGCCGACAAGCCTAAACGGCCGCGGAACCGCGGCCTAGACCCCCTATTGGCCGCGGTTCCGCAGTCGTATTGATGAGTTAGGCCCTCCAATTTCTTGTACTTCCCTGGTTCTGTGTGCCCTTTATTCTGGTATATGTATTTTCTCATATTTTCTTCACGATTTTTCCAGAATTTTTGTTGAGAAAAAGGTGATTTGATGTAGATCTTTTGTCATGATTTTCTTGAGATCCGCGTAGATTTCTTGGATCTTGTGTTGCCATTGAGCCTTGTGTATGATGGTGACAATCGACTTGCCATTTTGTCTCCTAAACTGGTGTGTGGCAACAGACGGATAAAGAGCGAAGACCCGTGTTTTATCTGTGGTTGGCAGGAACCCAGGTTTTGTCATGTTTTTCCATGAATTTCACCGTTTAGAGCGGAGGACCTGTATCCTGCAATTGACTAGCAAACACGGCTCAAGAGTACCTACCGATATGCAATGTGATAAAAATTGGGCGGTATAAAAATGCAAAAATCTGATATGAACAGCTCCCGCTTCGTCCGAAGCAACTCGGGCACGAAGTTATTTAGGAGAGCCATTACACGAGATCGCGCTGTGTCTAAGAGATCGCGCTGTGTCTAGGAGAGCCATTACACGAAGTCCTTGGCCAAGGCAGGAGATTTACACTCCGACACGACTTGTACACGCTGTGTCTAGTATATCAGGGTGTTCTGGGATACACTCCGACATGACTTGTACCGCTTTTGGGGGTCTGACTTTTACCAACCCCCTAGGCCCGCCATGTGATGCTCATAGACGAACGGACCGGACTGTACGGATATTGTCACTGACAGGCTCAGTAGGGTGTCAGGATGAGTTCGCTCATCGACCTCCCTTTTGGTCAATACCTGGTAGCCCGTTACGTACAGCTATTACCTCTGACGTGCTAGTGGTTAAATCCAAAGCAAAGTATTGACGAGTCTTTAGAGTCCCCCACAGAAAGTTTCTCAAGTTTCGGGTGAAACGTTGTAGAGGCCGTATGATATATGGCAGGGTTCGATCATATACGTGCAATAGTGCACGGATCATGATCGGGCGGATCATACTAGTGGGCTTTGGTTTAAGCCGGATGCTAGTATTAGATTTGTTGGATTACTTTAGTCTCATCGCATTCGCATTCAGTCGGAATGCGGATGCAGGTATGTATATACAGGTGAGGGGTATCTTTGTGATCCGTCACGAGTTTACTTTAGATGTTGCCGTATCTTTTTACTGTTGTAAACATTTGGATCAATGTTTACAAATGGAAATTGTAAGCTTAAATCATCATTTTGTGCATTTAATGTGACATGGACTTCATTAGTGACTCATGGTCTCTTTTCTTATGCTAATGTCACATTATGTGATTGATTTGTGGTTTGAAATGAGAGGAAGAGAGAGAAGGGCAGCCATTGAATTGAGTTAGGTCTTGTATTTTTGATACTTACCCTCATTTTTCATTGCATAACAAAAGAAAAGAAAATGGCTCCTCTTCTTTTTCTTCCTCTTGCTTCTTGAGCTCACCATTCTCCATTAATGGCATCATCTCTAACCTCTATCCATACACTCTCATGTGATGAGAATCAATGGATGCTTGAGACAAAGTTATCACACATATTCTCTACATCGTCTTGGACACGTCGGCTAGCAAACTTCGTTCCCGAGTTGCTTCGGACGAAGCGGGAGCCCGTAAAAAGACTCGAAGATGTGGTGCCCTTTCCGATGAGGAGATCGAGACCAGAGATGTCGCGAGGAGCTTGGGATGGTGGCCAAGACCGAAGGACACGAATCGATCGGTATAGCTTTTCCACCCTTCTCTTGTTAGCTAGTTGTAGGTTAATGGTTCGATCCGGATTTAAAGTCTGCGATAGCGCCGGTTTAAAGTTTTGAAAAAGTTTTCGTTTCCGCATTTTGGCCTCGGACAGACGGCCGGGGCGCTACCGCATATTTACATGGTATCAGAGCCACGCTATTAACCTTTACTAGCTTGTTCTAACGTATTTAGAACATCGATCGATCAAAATTTCCAAAACCTCGATTCCAATTTAACAGTTTCTGTTGAATTTTTTTTATCGTCAAAAAATTATTTGGAATGTTGCAGAAAAACAGGCAGGCTTTTTTAAGAGATCTGAGAAAATTTGGTATGCTGATATCAGTGTAGCGCCGCGGAACCGCGGCCGCACCCACGTTTTGGCCGCGGTTCCGCCGCTTCACTGTAGCAACAATGCACCAAATTTTCTGCAGTGGTCTGTGACTTGGAATTGGGGTTTCTAGTATTTTCTGTTTTGGCCCAGATTATTTTGAGTACTGGGAATTGTACTTGGGGCCTACTTCGGGAAATTTTGTCGATCGAAAATTTTAAATATGTTAGTTTACAGTACTTACATTATATCTGTGACTGTGAATGTCATTTGATCGGTAAATCTTGTCTAATCGTTATAGCCCCTTTAGACGGATTTGCGAACGTGACATTCACGTTGATGTTCTGAGTTGTGTTGTGATGTTGCGGATTTGTCGTGGTGGATAGCCTGGATGCAATGGTAGTACATTTTGGTTATATTTGTACATTTGATATTGCGGGGCGAGCATCCGACATGTGGGCTGCCGTCACTGCCTGTTTGTATATTATTCTTTTGGGGGCACGACCGGGCTGAGGTCGATGTACCCGTTGTATATATTTTACTTTCTGTACTAGGATTACCCCGCGGTGGGGTGCACGGATAGCCGGGTTCTAGAGGGCAACGATGTCACGACCCGAGAATTCGACTCGTGACCGGCACTTAACCACGCAACGTCTACAGGCGTAACGCGGCTAAGTAAGCCGAACCCAGAAATCAAAACCAATAAATATAGAGTGATTTTAAAACATTTTGTAAAAACAATCATACATGTCCGAAAAACTTCCACTTATTTAGTAGCAATCCTTTTTAAGTTCAAAAGTTATAAGTTTTATAATTTTGGTAACATTTCCCCTTTTTAAAACATTAGCCCCGAAAGTCGGGTAAAAGAAAGGTGTAGCGGAAATAACAAGTGACATGAATAATGCATCACAATATGATATACGACGCCGTAGCGAAGAATACACAGTAAAACAAGGACAATATCATAAAAGATAAGACTGCATAAAGTAACGTCGGCTCACATGCGAGCTCGACACCAGAATATAAAATCATACATATCGTCCTTACAACTGTCTCTAAGTCAATATAGAAGGTAGATGGAGAGTACTAGATACATCAATATACAACTGAAAGATAACAGATACCGTACAAAACCCACCTATCAGCAAAGGCTAACTCTGCTCAAAAGGGTATCTGTGCCAAAAGATGCGGTAACAGCCAGCCGTGACTACTCCCAAGGGCAACCTGCAAACACTGTGGCACAACGGGGGTGAGTTGCCAACTCGTGAATAGAGATAACATATAAAGGTGATCGCAAGCATGCATATATAGCGTGGCTCTACTAATGTCAGCAGATGATATCAATGCATGTCAACAGTGGATACAATAGTAATGCATGTACTCTAACAGGTAAATGCCACAGGATGAGATGTATAGTAATCAATACTGAGTATGGGATAAATAATATCTACATGGACTATGTCAACATGGAAAGCAATGATCGGTGCCTCAAACTGCACCCAAATCCCACATATACTCAGGCGCCGGCACACCCATCGGCCCTCAAATCCTGTATATCTCGGAGGAATCACGAGTGCCCAACATCGGCACCCAAAACATCATAAAATACTCGTGTCCAGCATCGACACGTAAATCCTCGAATATCGGGCGCCGTCAATCTGGACCGGCCCCACGGGGTCCACCTGCGGTATCGGCCCTCGGCCCCGGCAGTACGGATCATCCCGCAACCATCACTCGACTCTGGTCAGTATCCTCCGGACAACTGCCAGGTCCAACCAATCACCGGTAGGTACTCGCCCGCCTCCAGGCTCAATCGGCAAATCCCATCGATCATCTCGCCGAGGGGAACCATACCGGGCCCACCACGAACCCGCAAACGGAACATCCACTCCTCGAATCGGGTTTCAAGCACACGTCTCAGCACCGAGAAAACGCGTGGTGGACACACCAAAATATCATATCACGAGGTACCGGGTTTTTCAAAATAGCATATCTTTCCTTAAATAATTCCACGGTCCTCAAAACAGAAATCACATGAAAATCCAATACCAATAGTAAAATCCAATGCGAGGTACAATATACATCAATCCATGGTATGGGTATAAGGGGAAAACCGCTTTTTAAAGTAGTTTCATTTCCGGTTTTAAAAGATGTCATGCGGCTCCCAATATACCTGAAGGTCATATCAAATCACATATAAAGCGAACTATAGCAATATAATCATGGCAGCTCTATAGTGAGTGTGGCATGGCAATTACTAACGGTGTGTGTGTAGCATGTAAATAGTGCCCGTGCAACATAAACCGTTAGTAATAGTGCGGTGTTCTATCAGTTCTAAGCAATATATATATCAACACAGCAGAGAATGCAATATGCGATGACAGTCTATGGGGTGCATGCAACATATAGTAAATAAGTCCTATCAGCCCTGACGCATAACGCCATGCGGGCGATATCCCCGTAGATGTGAAATCTACTCACCGTGTCTCGCGCTAAGTGTATCCAACCACTTGCTTGCCCTTCTTCGCAGCGTCCGTCTCACTGGCCTGCGAACCTAGAATCACATACACATATCACACATAAGCTTAAGTCACAAAACGCGACATTATAATCCAACAAGAAACCTGTGTCGCAAACCAATCGCGCGTGTGCGCGATACGCTAAAACGTGTACTCACGCGCCACGAAACTACCCCGACGCGCCGCGATACGCAGAACCCAAACCTACTCACGTATCACGCGTGTCGCGAAGGTTTAGAAAACGGCAAAACAGGTAACTGGTCCCAGATTTTCCTACAGAATTGATCTTACAAAAATATATATATCAAAGGGCCCTACACACAAAAATACACCTACAGAACCCAAAAAACACCAAAACACCTCCTGTCTGGCCGCAATTTGCGGCCAGAATGGCGTTTTTGGCGGCCAGAGTGGGGAGTTAGGGAGTCGGGTTTCACCTATGGTATCAGCTCCTCTCCACCATGCTACAGTATCCTCAAAATCATTCTGCACTCACCGGGTCAATAGCAGTTCCAGAAAACTCACATTTTGCCCAAATACGACATTTGCATCAAATATGAAATCTGGTGGTATTTTAGTGTAATAGGGGTTGGACTAGGTTTACATGGTCACAACAAACCTCAAGCATCCTACTGGAACTAATCTACACCTCATTAGCACAAAGTTCACACTAAACACCCCATATCGCAGTAAAACACACAAAAATCCCTTAACCGATTCAAAACTACACTAACTAGGCAAACTATGGAATAAGTTTAGGAAATATACCTCACTCTCGACCCTAGGGAGCTGCAGGAAGGAGAAGAAGTGAAGGGGAGGGGCTGCACTTGCTGTTGGTGCTCACTGCTGCTCACTGTGCTGCTGTTGCTGTTGCTTCACTGTGTTGCTGCTGCTGCTGCTTCATGCTGCTGCTGCTGTGGCTTCATGCTGCTGCTGCTGTTGCTTCATGCTTCAGCTGAGGTAAGTGGGTGTGTGTGTGAGTGTGTTGGTGTGTGACTTGAGAGAAAACCAAAAGAGAAATGAGAGCCACCACAATCATTCAAACAAAACTCACCCCTCTCTCTCTCTCTCACCTCATTTAATGCAAGCATGGCCTAAAGCCATGATGCATTCTCTCTCTCACACACAAGTCAACACTAAATCCATAATTCAAATTAAAGCAACCCTTTTAATTAGCTAATTAATTAAACTTGCTTATAACCCAAAAGAATTAATCCTACAATTAACCCACCATGGTTAATCATTATGGTATTTACTTGATTTAAAAACCCTAGTTTACATGCACATGTGTATGCAAGCCTAGGAAAATTTTGGAAAAATATTTATTAAATTAGGAAAAATATTTAAAACACAATTTGGTAAACTTTTTATTAAAAATCATTATTTAATTATAATTATACACTAACCCTTATCCTAAGGTGTTACAATCTCTCCCCCTTAAAGAAATTCGTCCCCGAATTTCAAAAATCTAACTAAGGTTACCTTCAAAAAGATGGGGATACGTCTTCATCATCTCGCTTTCGGTCTCCCAAGTGACCTCTTCACGGTTCTGACCACGCCAAAGTACTTTAACTGATGGAATCTCCTTCGATCTCAATTTCTTCACTTGTCGATCTAAGATCATCACCGGCTGCTCTGCATAGGAAAGATCACGCTCAAGATGGATCGTCGGATGCTGAATCGCATGCGAAGGATCATGTAGATATCTGCGGAGCATCGAAACATGGAATACGGGGTGCACGTCTGGAAAGCTGGGCGGAAGGGCTAACCGGTAAGCTACTGCACCGACACGCTCGAGGATCTCGAAGGGGCCCACATACCTGGGACTGAGCTTTCCCTTCTTCCCAAACCTCATCACACCTTTCATTGGGGAGACCCTCAAGAAAACATGATCCCCAACCGAAAACTCAAGTCTGCGTCGTCGATGGTCTGCATAAGCCCTCTGCCTACTCTACGCTGCTCTCATCCTATCGCGAATCAACTGGATCTTCGCGGTCGTCTCCTCAACGATCTGTGGCCCTAAGATACTGCTCTCACTGAGCTCTGTCCAACAAGTAGGCGACCTATATTTCCTCCCATAAAGAGCCTCAAATGGTGCCATCTGAATAGTCTCCTGGTAGTTGTTATTGTAGGAGAACTCTACCAAGGGCAAATGATGATCCCAGCTACCTCCAAAATCTAGTACACAAGCTCTGAGCATGTCCTCGAGAGTCTGGATGGTCCGCTCTGACTGTCCGTCGGTCTGCGGATGGAAAGCCGTGCTGAAACTCAAGCGAGTGCTCAAAGCCTCCTGAAGCCTCTGCCATAGTCTACTGGTAAACCGGGTGCCTCTGTCGGACACAATGCACGCCGGGACTCCGTGTAGTCGCACTATCTCGTCAATATAGATCTGGGCATACTGAGTAAATCCGAAAGTCGTCTTCACCGGTAGGAAGTGAGCCGCTTTCGTCAAACGATCCACGATCACCCAGATGGAGTCATACCCCCTACTAGTCCTGGGTAGACCTACCACAAAATCCATCGAAATCTGTTCCCATTTCCACTCCAGAATGGGTAACGGCTGTAGCTCTCCCGCGGGCCTCTGGTGCTCAGCCTTGACTTGCTGACAAGTCAGGCATCTCGATACAAAATCTGCAATGTCCCTCTTCATTCCGTCCCACCAGTAAACATCTCGCAAATCATGATACATCTTGGTGGAACCGGGATGGACGCTATACACCGATCGATGTGCCTCCTCAAGAATCTCACGCCTCAGTCCCTCAGCATCAGGTACGCACAGTCTGACTCCAAACCGTAGTATTCCCTGATCATCGATCACGAACTCGGAAAATCGGTCCTGTCCCATCTGTGCCATGATCTCTGAACATCGGTCATCCCTGAGCTGTGCCTCACGTATACGATCAATCAACTGTGGGCGTGCACGGACATGCGCTATCTGTCCTCCAATCGGCGTGAACTCGAACTGTACTCGACTGTCACATAATATCTGCCAATCTGCGGATGACTGCTCCTGTACTGCGCTCAAACAAGATAAACTACTCCCGAGCCTCCTGCTCAAAGCATCCGCCACCACATTTGCCTTGCCCGGGTGATATAAGATCTCGCAGTCGTAATCCTTCACTAACTCCATCCATCGACGCTGTCGAAGGTTCAGGTCCCGCTGCTGGAATATGTATTTCAGACTCTTGTGATCCGTAAATATCTGGCACGACTCGCCGTACAGGTAATGTCGCCAGATCTTAAGTGCGAAGACCACTGCTGCCATCTCCAAATCATGAGTGGGGTAGTTCTGCTCGTGCTTCTTCAATTGTCGTGAGGCATACGCGATCACCCTATCATGCTGCATCAGAACGCATCCCAATCCCACTCGAGAAGCATCACAAAAGACCACAAATCCGCCCGGTCCAGAAGGTAAAGATAACACCGGTGCCGTCGTCAGCCGTGTCCGTAACTGCTGAAAACTGTGCTCGCACTCCTCCGTCCAATCGAAGGGAACTCCCTTCCGGGTCAACCCGGTCAACGGTGTAGCAATACGTGAGAAGTCCTGCATAAAACGCCTGTAGTAACCGGCCAATCCCAAAAAGCTGCGAATCTCCGTCACTGATGTGGGTCTGGGCCAACGCTGAACGGCCTCGATCTTCCTCGGGTCAACACATATACCGTCTCGTGAAATCACGTGACCCAAGAAGTCCACGCTGTCTAGCCAAAAAGCACACTTGGAGAATTTCGCATAAAGCTGGTGCTCCCTCAATGTCTGCAATGTAACCCGCAGGTGCTGCTCGTGCTCCTCACTACTCCGGGAATACACCAAGATATCGTCAATGAAGACTATAATGAACAGATCCAAGCAAGGCCGGAAAATGCGGTTCATCAAGTCCATGAAGGCTGCTGGCGCATTGGTGAGTCCAAACGACATCACCAAAAACTCGTAATGGCCGTAGCGCGTACGGAAAGCTGTCCGGGGAATGTCCTCCTGTCGAACCCGCAGCTGATGATAGCCCGATCGCAAATCGATCCTCGAAAAGTACCCTGCCCCCTGAAGCTGGTCGAACAAATCGTCAATACGCGGCAAAGGATACCTGTTCCGCACTGTCACCCTGTTCAGCTGGCGGTAGTCGATACAAAGACGTAAGCTGCCGTCCTTCTTCCTGACGAACAGGACTGGAGCACCCTAAGGAGAAACACCGGGTCGAATAAGTCCCTTGTCCAACAAATCCTGTAACTGACCCTTCAGCTCACTAAGTTCCGCCGGGGCCATCCGATAGGGCGGTATAGAAATAGGCCCCGAACCAGGAACCAAATCAATACAGAAAGAAATGTCGCGCTCGGGCGGCAACCCAGGAAGCTCGTCAGGGAACACATCAGGAAACTCGCTAACAACCGGAACCTGATCCAATGGAACCTCTGTAGCGCAAGCATCGCGAACATAAGCGAGAAATCCCTGACATCCCTTCCTCAAAAGCTGTCCAGCGCGAAAAGAAGAAATTACACTGTGAGGGGCGGCACTACGGTCCCCCAACACAACAAAAACCGACTCACCGGGGAAACAGAATCTAACTGTCTTCTCGCGGCAGTCCACAGAAGCATAGCACGTGGCTAACCAATCCATGCCCAAAAGAACGTCGAAGTCCAACATCTCCAGAAGGATCAAGTCGACAGGCAACTCTCTCTCGCCAATACAGACGATACAGGATCGGAATACGTGCCTAGCAACAAACGACTCTCCCACAGGAGTAGTCACCACAAGCGGCTGATCAAGTAAGCCGGACTCTCTACCCAAACTCGGCACGGAGTGTGTGGATACGTACGAGTGTGTGGATCCGGGATCAAACAGTACATGTGCATCAACTGAACATACAGGGAGGATACCTGAAACCACTGCATTGGACGCCTGCGCGTCCTGATGTGTCAAAGCAAAGACCCTCGCCTGTCCACCACCTGTAACTGACTGACTTCTGCCTCGGTCATCTCGTCCTCTCTGAGCAACTCCTCCACGCCCACGACCTCTCTGAGCATAAGTCTGGCACGGAGCAACGGTAGGCGCAACGGGCAACGCCCTCTGGGGTGGTGAAGGTGGTAAGGTAACATGCGGTGCTGCCGCCTCCCTCCGGTGTGTCTCTGGACAATCTCGAACGAGGTGAAGTAGGCTGCCACATCTGTAGCAACCCCGCGGCGACTGCTGACCGTCCTGGGGATACGAACTAGACATCCGACCTCGTCCCGAATCTCTGCTACCCCTCGTACCGGAACGATACCTGTCGCGGCGTCTGAATGACTGCCTCCGTGCGGAAATACTGGTACGAACTCTCTTCGGCTCTGGAAGTGCCGAAGTCTCAACAAGGTGTTCCTCGACCACTAGGGCTGCGTCTACAGCTGCTGCATAGGTCTCGTAGTGCTGCGCGCTGATCGCGAGGAACACTGGTGAAATCAAGCCTCGAACAAATCTCCGGACTCGCAACTCCTCGGTGGCCACTAAATGTGGGGCGTAGACTGCTAGCTCTGTAAACATTACGTCATACTCTGCCACTGTCATCCCTGGAGTCTGGCGCAAAGACTCAAACCTGTGTGCTCGGGCATCTCTAACACTCCGGGGAAGGAAACGGGCTAGAAATATGGTCACGAACTCCGTCCAGGTCATTGGAGGAAGACCTGCTGCTCTGCCCTTCTCCACTGAATCACAACATTTCTGCGCAAGACCTTCCAGGCGAAAGCTCGCGAACTCAACCCATCTCGCATCTGCACATCTGAGGGAACGGCATATCCTGGCCATCCTGTCGATGAAAGACTGTAGGTCCTCGGCTGTATCGGTGCCTGTGAAAACTGGAGGCTTCAGCCTCATGAACTCTGATAGCGATACTGTAATCACCTCCGTGGCTGCAGGGGCAACTGGCTGTGCGGTAGGCACCATCGCGGTCTCTGGAACTGGTGGAGCTTCCTCTGGTCGCTGCGCTCGAAGCGTCTCAACTAGCGATCCTATCATCTGGCGCATCTCCTGCATACCAGCCCCTAACGATGCGATCTGCTCTGTCACGGCAGGAACAGCCTGCTCGGGTACAACGGGTGCACTGCCCAGATCAGTCCTCGTCTCGGACGAGTCAACACGAATCTCGGCCCTCGCGGCCGCTCTCTGTGCCCTCGTAGTCTTAGGCGGCATAATGGCTGAAAGAAAATTTGGATTCGATAAGAACACGGAAATCGAATCACAAGAATATAAGGAGGAATCAAATCAACAAGTCCTAAGGTCGCGTAAGCGGAGTACCGTGTCGTGAGTATGCCGCGGAACATACGCACGCTACGCTACCCTGCTGCAACTACCTACTCCATCATACCAGGGTCATCCTACACTCCGAAGGTAAAACCTACGCTCTGATACCAACTTTGTCACGACCCGAGAATTCGACTCGTGACCGGCACTTAACCACGCAACGTCTACAGGCGTAACGCGGCTAAGTAAGCCGAACCCAGAAATCAAAACCAATAAATATAGAGTGATTTTAAAACATTTTGTAAAAACAATCATACATGTCCGAAAAACTTCCATTTATTTAGTAGCAATCCTTTTTAAGTTCAAAAGTTATAAGTTTTATAATTTTGGTAACATTTCCCCTTTTTAAAACATTAGCCCCGAAAGTCGGGTAAAAGAAAGGTGTAGCGGAAATAACAAGTGACATGAATAAAGCATCACAATATGATATACGACGCCGTAGCGAAGAATACACAGTAAAACAAGGACAATATCATAAAAGATAAGACTGCATAAAGTAACGTCGGCTCACATGCGAGCTCGACACCAGAATATAAAATCATACATATCGTACTCACAACTGTCTCTAAGTCAATACAGAAGGTAGATGGAGAGTACTAGATACATCAATATACAACTGAAAGATAACAGATACCGTACAAAACCCACCTATCAGCAAAGGCTAACTCTGCTCAAAAGGGTATCTGTGCCAAAAGATGCGGTAACAGCCAGCCGTGACTACTCCCAAGGGCAACCTGCAAACACTGTGGCACAACGGGGGTGAGTTGCCAACTCGTGAATAGAGATAACATATAAAGGTGATCGCAAGCATGCACATATAGCGTGGCTCTACTAATGCCAGCAGATGATATCAATGCATGTCAACAGTGGATACAATAGTAATGCATGTACTCTAACAGGTAAATGCCACAGGATGAGATGTATAGTAATCAATACTGAGTATGGGATAAATAATATCTACATGGACTATGTCAACATGGAAAGCAATGATCGGTGCCTCAAACTGCACCCAAATCCCACATATACTCAGGCGCCGGCACACCCATCGGCCTTCAAATCCTGTATATCTCGGAGGAATCACGAGTGCCCAACATCGGCACCCAAAACATCATAAAATACTCGTGTCCAGCATCGACACGTAAATCCTCGAATATCGGGCGCCGTCAATCCGGACCGGCCCCACGGGGTCCACCTGCGGTATTGGCCGTCGGCCCCGGCAGTACGGATCATCCCGCAACCATCACTCGACTCTGGTCAGTATCCTCCGGACAACTGCCAGGTCCAACCAATCACCGGTAGGTACTCGCCCGCCTCCAGGCTCAATCGGCAAATCCCATCGATCATCTCGCCGAGGGGAACCATACCGGGCCCACCACGAACCCGCAAACGGAACATCCACTCCTCGAATCGGGTTTCAAGCACACGTCTCAGCACCGAGAAAACGCGTGGTGGACACACCAAAATATCATATCACGAGGTACCGGGTTTTTCAAAATAGCATATCTTTCCTTAAATAATTCCACGGTCCTCAAAACAGAAATCACATGAAAATCCAATACCAATAGTAAAATCCAATGCGAGGTACAATATACATCAATCCATGGTATGGGTATAAGGGGAAAACCGCTTTTTAAAGTAGTTTCATTTCCGGTTTTAAAAGATGTCATGCGGCTCCCAATATACCTGAAGGTCATATCAAATCACATATAAAGCGAACTATAGCAATATAATCATGGCAGCTCTATAGTGAGTGTGGCATGGCAATTACTAACGGTGTGTGTGTAGCATGTAAATAGTGCCCGTGCAACATAAACCGTTAGTAATAGTGCGGTGTTCTATCAGTTCTAAGCAATATATATATCAACACAGCAGAGAATGCAATATGCGATGACAGTCTATGGGGTGCATGCAACATATAGTAAATAAGTCCTATCAGCCCTGACGCATAACGTCATGCGGGCGATATCCCCGTAGATGTGAAATCTACTCACCGTATCTCGCGCTAAGTGTATCCAACCACTTGCTTGCCCTTCTTCGCAGCGTCCGTCTCACTGGCCTGCGAACCTAGAATCACATACACATATCACACATAAGCTTAAGTCACAAAACGCGACATTATAATCCAACAAGAAACCTGTGTCGCAAACCAATCGCGCGTGTGCGCGATACGCTAAAACGTGTACTCACGCGCCACGAAACTACCCCGACGCGCCGCGATACGCAGAACCCAAACCTACTCACGTATCACGCGTGTCGCGAAGGTTTAGAAAACGGCAAAACAGGTAACTGGTCCCAGATTTTCCTACAGAATTGATCTTACAAAAATATATATATCAAAGGGCCCTACACACAAAAATACACCTACAGAACCCAAAAAACACCAAAACACCTCCTGTCTGGCCGCAATATGCGGCCAGAATGGCGTTTTTGGCGGCCAGAGTGGGGAGTTAGGGGGTCGGGTTTCACCTATGGTATCAGCTCCTCTCCACCATGCTACAGTATCCTCAAAATCATTCTGCACTCACCGGGTCAATAGCAGTTCCAGAAAACTCACATTTTGCCCAAATACGACATTTGCATCAAATATGAAATCTGGTGGTATTTTAGTGTAATAGGGGTTGGACTAGGTTTACATGGTCACAACAAACCTCAAGCATCCTACTGGAACTAATCTACACCTCATTAGCACAAAGTTCACACTAAACACCCCATATCGCACTAAAACACACAAAAATCCCTTAACCGATGCAAAACTACACTAACTACGCAAACTATGGAATAAGTTTAGGAAATATACCTCACTCTCGACCCTAGGGAGCTGCAGGAAGGAGAAGAAGTGAAGGGGAGGGGCTGCACTTGCTGTTGGTGCTCACTGCTGCTCACTGTGCTGCTGTTGCTGTTGCTTCACTGTGTTGCTGCTGTTGCTGCTTCATGCTGCTGTTGCTGTGGCTTCATGCTGCTGCTGCTGTTGCTTCATGCTTCAGCTGAGGTAAGTGGGTGTGTGTGTGAGTGTGTTGGTGTGTGACTTGAGAGAAAACCAAAAGAGAAATGAGAGCCACCACAATCATTCAAACAAAAGTCACCCCTCTCTCTCTCTCACCTCATTTAATGCAAGCATGGCCTAAAGCCATGATGCATTCTCTCTCTCTCACACAAGTCAACACTAAATCCATAATTCAAATTAAAGCAACCCTTTTAATTAGCTAATTAATTAAACTTGCTTATAACCCAAAAGAATTAATCCTATAATTAACCCACCATGGTTAATCATTATGGTATTTACTTGATTTAAAAACCCTAGTTTACATGCACATGTGTGTGCAAGCCTAGGAAAATTTTGGAAAAATATTTATTAAATTAGGAAAAATATTTAAAACACAATTTGGTAAACTTTTTATTAAAAATCATTATTTAATTATAATTATACACTAACCCTTATCCTAAGGTGTTACAAACGAGCCCGCATCTCATAGCTTTGAGACAGAGGGGGCTTCACTCTAGAATTGGCGGGTTATTCGTCGCACTCGTAGGGGGTACAGGTTGACCCAAGGAGGGGTGCTCAAGTTACTGGATTCCGTGAAGTGACGAGTGGTCCATTCACTTTGTTGAAGGGGGCTGTCTCGCTTCAGGTTTTGGTGGGTAACTTGTCGCGCCCTTAGGGGTCTAGGATTTCATTACACAGGCTATCCACACGACCAGGGGAACGTCGGGTTTCAGTAGCGGCTCTATGAAACCCGGGGATCCCAGATTATCTGTATTGTTCTGTGATGCTTATTACATTTCTTTGATGTTGCATTTTTATCACGCCTTGAGCGATTATTATATATTGATATATATACTAGTAGATGTGGTATATGTTTTACACCCGTGCTAGTCCAGTCCCCGCTCTGTCGTTAGTTAAGTAACCTAACGGGTGATGACGGGACCCAGTGGCGAATGCGGATGGCATATACGTACATCATATTTTTGTTCTTTTATGGTGTGATTAATTGATTGGACTGCGTTGATTCGGATCAATGCAAGCTAAACAAACCTATTCTGATGTTGTTGGAACATTTTTCAAAAAGTTGTTATTGCAAGGACGTTCTCTTTTGTTTTGCACAGTGGTATTCGGTTATGAATATCCAGCACCTCAGTCGACGAGGCAAGGGCCGAGATCCCTTCACCGGGAGTGACTCCTTGGACAGAAGTTTGCGTCAGGGTAATAACTTCACTATAGTCGATTACTTTTTGCTTTGCATCGTGGTATTCAGTTGGAATATCCTGCACCTCATTCTACGGGGAAAGAGCCGAGATCCCTTCACTGGGAGTGACCTCTTTAGCAAAGGTTTTCGCCACTATATTTTTATAAAAAGCTATTCGGTTCCTTCAACGATATCAAGTTCATTACATTAAAGGTTTTTCGCTAAAAACCATTCGTAGCCCTCCGTCATTTCAGATTATTATTGCTTAGTATTCGTGCTACGTATGTCGTGCTCAGCCGAGGCGTAGTGTGAGTTAGCTCTGTAATGCTTTTCTGTCTTATGGATATGTAATTGGTTAGGACAGTCGTACGGTCATTTTGGCTCAGTCAAGGACTCGTGCGGGTGGGTCTAATGCAATCAAGATAATGACGAGTTGAACTTGGCTAGGATCCTTTGATATGTTGGCTCAGTCAAGGTCACTTAAGTTCTAGGGGTAAAAACACACATCGGGAGTTTCTAAAGAAACTGAAACTTGCCAGGCATGCGCATACCTTCTGGAGTGTGGTGACTTGAGTGGATTCCATCAAGTTATCATGCGATGATAGTTGGATCCCGATTCTCACTGATGAGTTGGTTTACTCCTCGGGTGATCACGACTAATTTTTCTTTCAGGTTTGGAGGAGAATTTGAGGTTACAGTGGGAGGTTTCCTGATTAGATAAATTGATAACCGTGGTTAGAGTGCACGCAGAGTGTTTCTTTTCTCTCTCTTTGGCAGCGACCATGACCCGACCCTTGACTATGACTCAGTGACCAAGTTAACCAAACCTTCTTAAAACACTGGCTTTTGGATTGTCAGAGTTGCATATCTCATTGCCACTCCTACTTTTACCCTTTTCTCCAGAACACTCCGTATTATTAAGAACATCCACTTCCATTGGATAAAACCATCGTATGGTTATATACGAACTCGAAGGAACTTATTCGAGGATGGTTTCCGGTTCTGGAGAAAACGAATAGGACTATTCAGTTGTCTTTTCCTTTTACCTTCTCTCAGGTTGCGAGTGTTCATTGGATTAAGACGGTACACCTATTACACTAATTGGATAGTCTTCTTCCAAACCATAGGCAGGTACCGAACGGTGGGGAATGGAGAAAACCAATTAGCCTAACGAAGGTGTACAGAAGGTATTAAGTAAAGACAAATAAAGGGATTAGTAAGAGGGCAAAGTAAACTGCGACTACTATTCACGACCAAACCAAGTATTTCATCGCCACTCCTACTTCACCTTTGTATTTCTCCAGAACACTTCGTATCACTACGAAGATCCACAGTTTATTGGATACTCCATCGTATGGTTATATACAAAGTCGAAGGAACTTGTTCCAGTTCGGGGATGGATTTTGGTTCAGGAAAAATAGGAACAAGGTTTTATTCAGTTGTCTTTTATCTTTACCTTCTCTCGCGTTGCGAGTGCTCCTAGGATTAGGAGAGCACACCCATTATGCTTATTGGATAGTCTTCTTCCAAACCATAGGCTGGTGCCGAACAGTAGGGAAGGAAGAAAACCATTTAGCCTAAAGGGGTGTACATAAGGTAATGACTAAAGACATATAAAGGGATTTGGAGAGATGGCAAAGAAATATACGGTTACAGTTGTGAATCTGATAATGGAAGAGGCATTACTAGGAATACCCGGATACCCCTTCGAAACATTTTCATGTTTCAGTTTCACAGTGCATTGTTGATAGAAAACCGATTTCCCAATTAGACACTTGCTCCAGGGTATGTATTTACCAGGTATGATTCTCACATCTGTATGGTTTTACAGATAATGAGTGGGAGTAAGTTATTGGGAATTGGGTGATCATCCTCATTATATCGGGATTCGTTGTAATTGGTGATATTTGAGGAAATCACCTGGGTTGTTTGCCGGACGGCAAATATTTGGTTTTGAATATCCGTTGTTATGCACCAATTTCAAATTGATATATCTGTACGTTTATTTTTATAAAGTGAGATATAACTTTTTGAAATTATGCCTATGACATTTACCTATATCAGTGGATGGTTAGGTAAAGAGTATTAAACAGCGGTGTAATTCTTCTTAACCATAAGTACAATTTCAACCTACGACACACAGGGAATGAGTTATTAGACTCAAGGGACTTATACAGAGTATTGTATATTGTCCAGTATCCATTAGGACAGAGGGGTTGGTCATCGTACTATATTCGGTTTACTTATGACTTCTCTAGTTTTTAGACAAGTGTTTCGTAGAAACACAAGGTCCAAGTTTTGAGAAGTTTATAGGTATATAAATAAAGTAGAGAACTAGGTATTGCAAGTATCAGGATTCTTCAAGGTGATCGAAGATGTGGATACTTGTGTATAGTATTCAGTTGATAGTAATGGTTTTGAGAAACGTGTTTCTCTTTCACGTTACTCATATATGGTTGCATTTCTAAGTTGAGTAACGCTGATCGGCCTCCTTCCATTTAGTTGGCTTGCACTGGAGACAGCTGCATGATTTGAATCTGGTTCCAATTAAATCAGTGCCTCTGTTTCTATATTGGATATAGAATAGTTCATATCTTAACAATGTTAAGATACGGGGAGTTGTCCGGCTTATGCTTAAAACCAGACTCTGGATAACTCAAGGCACGTTTCTGTAATGGCTGTTTGTGGGTTGACCCGGGCTATGACGAGGGTTGACTTTCTGCCATCTGTAAGATCAATAGTGATATTGCTCTGGACTCGCCACAGCTTTAATAAAAATGGATTTTTTCAGAAAACAGTAGTGGGAGTATGGTAGAACTGGAAGTGATTCCAGAACCGCAAACGATTACTGAAAATTTGATAAGAACCTAAAGATTCATTCTGGTTTGACATTCCATTGGCCACTCCGCAGATATGGTGGGTAACCTCAGGCACCTGAGAGGTACTCCGGTAGCCTCAAGGACGGTGACAGGGAGGTTCTTGTTTACCCAGACTTGCTATTGCTGTTGTTTCAGACTGTGAGACCCGGCAGGAGGATGAGTATAGCGTCGTTCTAAACTAGCTTTAGAAGCGTACGTGTATATGACTCTGCCAGAGGGTTTTCGTAGTCAGTGGGAGCAGCGGAAGCATGGTGGACAGGTAGCTTATGTCTATTTATGGACTAAAGCAGATATAACGGAGATAGATCATCTGTTTCTGATGTGACAGTCATAGGTTTGACTTCATCAGAATAGGGATGGATCTGTTAAGAAGGTAGTAGGGTGTGATGTCCTAGTATTTGGATGACATACACAGAGTAGGAAGTGAAATTCCTATACTACGATCTGTTATACTTTAGTTGTCACACAGTGGTTTCTCCACAAAGGACATAGATATAATATCAAACATTCTGGTTACTAGACCTATGGTTTTAGATCTAGATTTGGGTAGTTTCCCAATTTGGGTACTTAGACTGCATTCTACAGGTGTTTTAGAATGGACGACTCCTGGCACGGTATTATACCTGCAGGTGATGGAGTCACCCTCTCTAAAGGTGTCTTACAGACTAAAGGGGAGAGGGATATGCATGATTGACATATCACTTGCTTAGGCAATTGAGTCAATCATGAGATGTCAAGTACCACACCAGACGTTGTTTTTGCACTAGATGCAATAAGTTGATATTAATCATATCCTGGAGAAACGTTCGGAAGAAGTTTTATAACATAAGTGGATGTTCTAGGGATATGATAACAACAACCTCTTTTAGGAGACGGTTATCATTCCAGGCTTCCAAGGTGACCTGGATGACAGAGTGACTGTCAGAGTTATAGTTTTCCCTCTGAAGAGGGGCAGTATTTTGGACAGGTGGTCCAAAAGGATACTGAGTGAGGTATGGCGCAGGATACTGATTAAATTTGGTTGATGATACAGTCTAAGAAGTTTGGATTTGGAGTTCATTTATGAACTAGGTCCCATCAGATATCCAGACATATTCTAAGGCAGGTATTGCTCATTTTGGGAGATGGCTTTCTCCGCGAACATAAGATAAAGAGAGACATATTAGAAATAAACATCAGGGCGGATCCATTCACTGAGGCTATTCCTCGAACACAATAGTTTCACAAACGGGATTTATAAAACTGATTAGAAGAGGAGTTGGGTGTTCAGTATCACACGGGCTGTGAGTATGCGACATCGCAATAATTAGCCTTGAGTGCAAGTGGGAGATTGTTGGATATAGTGCCCTCAAAGTCAATTATTGGATCACAGGCACGTGATTGCAATGATTGAGGGAGGACCTATGCCGGTAGGACAGTCTTACTCAAGATGATAGTATGCTATCTGGTTTATGTTTATCTTCGTGTACTGCTTTAGGTGACCTTACAGGTCGCTATTACACGTTGATAGAGCCCTTGGGATTCTTGCTTGATGGCCAGCAATATGCTGGCGATCATATACGTGGGAGCTGGGGCCTATAAGCACATCCTTAAAGTGGTACCTAGTCGTGAGAGTTTCGAGACTGGGCATCGATACTCCATTAGTAGACTAGTGTATACAGTCGAGACCCCGACAAGGGGCAGTGGCTGGTCCCACAAGCCATTGGTGTCAGTTGGATCACCTAAGATGTATACAGGTGCTCATTGGGTTATGAGTACACCGGACAGGACTCGCCGGGAACATGCTAGTTGGTATTATACCTGACGTCAGATAGCAGTTCCCTGGTGACATGTGTACAGGTTAGTTCATCGATCTAAGATCGTCATTTGTCTCGTGTGAGTTCCCATTATGCTTTGATTACTACCCTACCACGGCTCAAAGGAGTCGTGCAAACAGGTTTTAGTTGGGTACAGTCCCGAGCCACATGGAGGCAGTGAGCGGATCGGCAGGGGTTTCATCTCTCCCGGTATTGGGGGTGAGATTGCAAAACCCCTGCCGATCCGCTCACTGCCTCCATGTGGCTCGGGACTGTACCCAACTAAAACCTGTTTGCACGACTCCTTTGAGCTGTGGTAGGGTAGTAATCAAAGCACAATGGGAACTCACACGAGACAAATGATGATCTCAGGTCGATGAACTAACATGTACACATGTCACCAGGGAACTGCTATCTGACGTCATGTATAATACCAACTAGCATGTTCCCGGCGAGTCCTGTCCGGTGTACTCATAACCCAATGAGCACCTGTATACATCGTAGGTGATCCAACTGACACCAATGGCTTGTAAGACCAGCCACCGCCCCTCGTCGGGGTCTCGACTGTATACACTAGTCTACTAATGGAGTATCGATGCCCAGTCTCAAAACTCCCACGACTAGGGACCACTTTAAGGATGTGCTTATAGACCCCAGCTCCCACGTATATGATCGCCATCATACTGTAGGCCGTCAAGCAAGAATCATAAGGGCTCTATCAACGTGTAATAGCGACCTGTAAGGTCACCTAAAGAAGTACACGATGATAAAGATAAACCAGATAGCATACCATCATTTTGAGTAAGAATATCCTACCGGCATAGGTCTTCCCTCAATCATTGCAATCACGTGCCTGTGATCCAATTATTGACTTTGAGGGCACTATATCCAACAACTAGGAGCTTGGAATTGGTTGATGACCCGAAAGACTTGGTTCATTAGGTATAACCGTTCTATCTCTTTGTGTTTGGTTTGCTAGTTTTAGTGTTTATAGGTTTGATCTTGGGATTGTGTTCCGTCGGCGCCATATTTTTATTCGTCATTTTTGTTCCGCACCGGCCACTTTTGATGGCCGGGGCGTCGTCATAACCCAGCACATATCACATATGTGTCCTACTTCGTTTCACTTGAACCAGGGAACTTCTGTGTAGGACTCTAAAGACTCGTCAATACGCCAGCAGCAGGTAATGATCACATCGGTCACCTACAAGCCGTCAGCGGTACTAGCTGTATGTAACGGCTACCCGGGTATTGAGTGATATAAAGATCAACAAGCAAGCCAGTCCACAGTCTCCATGAAGCCTATCAGTAACACTACCGTACTGTCCGGTCTCTTTGTCTGATATGTCACATATCATGTCTAAGGGTGGAAATCGTCAGACCCCAGTAACGTGATAAGTCATGCCGATGTCTGGCTTATAACGGTTAGAGAAACTACTAATAACACTTATCAGTAAATCTCGGCAGCAGCCTGATTGTTGTGCTTTAGTGCATTTGCGCTTTCAAAAGATGAATCAAAGAATATTTAACCGCAATCAAGAACGGCGTCGCTTGGTAGCTAGCCGGTGAGTACGGGTCGGTCCACAGGGATTTTGTGTATTTTCTATTTGTTCTAACAAGTTAATTCCAATTGGGGTTGGATTGATTATCACTAAAAACTAAGGTTGATCTAGATTAGGATTAAAACCTTGCTAGGGTTAGGTTTAGGTTAAGTTTGGAAAGTTAATATTCCTCTCTGCTTTCAATGCCCTAATTAAGATCTATTTAGGTGTTATGGTAATAATAAATAAAGTGGATTAGTACCATCGGGAAGAAACAAGGTATCTTCCTCTAGGTTCTTGTCCGTCCTTTCTTAATTCTTACCTAAAGCTCGATGGAGAACATACACAACCGGTTTTTTAAACTACGGTATCACCGCTACCTCATGGGATAGGGTGCCGTAGTGAGCGGTGTGTGTATATATGCATGGAGTCCTATAAAAATATGTGATAGGAAAGAAAGGGGTGAGAGATTTTCATCTCTCAAACCTTCCCTATTCTTAACCCTAACAAGTGAGGAACTACTCACTCATTAGGGAATCGATAAAAACATACATTTTTTATGAGTTTTTAATTTAATAACCTAATTATCTAAACTATGGCAGATGAATAAAATTTCTAACTAATTAACTAGGGAGGATAATAAGATTGCTAAACTACGGCAGAAAAGAAATTAACTAGGGCATAGAAATGAAAAACTTACTTTATTTGATGCTCTCTTCAAACATTTACAGCGAATTAAAATTCTGAAATAGATGAATAAAAAGAGGCATGCCCCAAAAAAGAGCATTAGGGTTTCTATTTATAGATCATAGAAACCTTAGGGTTACATCCGATCCCTATCTGCATTTACAAATTTACCTTAAGAAGCCTAGTCAACGCACCGCCACACCGACCTTTTTTTAGCACCGACACGCCCTCATCATGGCCGCGGAACCGCGGCCAAAAGCCCTGTTTGGACGTGGATCCACGGCCATTTGGCGGCCTTGTTGGCTGAATTACTCTGGTGTTCATTTTGTTGCTTTTTACTTGGCTTTTCTTCACTTGGTTCTTCAGAATGTCTTCTAGTCTCTTCCAGATTTCCACAGTGTATAATGCCGTGGACTTTTACCCTTTGCTTTGTGTCGAAGTCTTGAACCTTGCGCTGCCTTTTTACTTTGTGAACTTGTTCATTGATCTTCATTTGCCCCTCAAACTATAGGCATGATCAAGATTCTTCCATTTATTGGTCATAGTCTTACTTTTGCATCGTCTTTTCATCATTTTCACTGTTTTGTTCCGAGAACCTGTAACCTGCAACTATGTAGCAGATATGGATCAAAAGCACCTTTTTATTTGTAAAATGAATAAGAATGGGGAATATAATAATGCAAAATTATGATATGAACAAATACCCCCAAATTTATCTTTTGCTCGTCCTCGAGCAAAACTAGTTTTATTATCGAAAAAGACCTAACCTCACTTTCGCAGGGAAACGCGATTGCACTGAGCTCGTGCAACAAGCCGTTAAACCTCTATGTGTCCCTAGTAGGAGGAGTGTTGTCTCCTGAAGGTTTTCAGCGGATACTACCCACAAAATCCTATCAATTCGGCCTATTGACTTTTATTCTCCAATTAGGTTTTCTAACAAGAAACTCTATTATTTTCAACTCAGAAATTATCAACCCGTATTTTTCACGCTTCCTTATCATTTAACTTAAGATTGTATATGTTCTGTAAATTTACTTAGCTTTTAGCCTCTTTTGAGTTTTCCTTCTAAGGTTTTATCTCAACTTAGGAATTTTTATCATCTCTACTAAAGATATAAATCCTATTTTTCATTCCTATCTCTCATCCAAACCCCAATCATATACCCCTACGTATGTGTATATATAACCCCTACACTTGCAAATTCAAATCAAGCTATTATACTCTTGTCCATCGTCCAAAGTACTTTTCAATTGGTGAATTTTTAGATGAAATTGCTCACACATTCTTCATGTGACCGTTAATACTTCTTGAGATACTAACGACCGATTATAAAATGTGTTTGCATATTAAAGCGTAATTCCTAGTCTTGTAACACCTAAGGCTTTAGCAGTGACTCCCAAACCAGTTGGTCTAAGGCACTAGGTGATAAAGCACACTCGCTAAATATTTTTTCTATTTATGCAGCCTTAAGTAATTACAAAAATCAGTGTTCATTTTTTTCTCTCTTTTATTCACACTTGTATTTTTATTTTATTTTCCTTCATACTAAGGATTTTAGACAAGAGCATTTCAAGGTCTCTTCTACTATTCCAAGTTTCAAGGTTCGTGTTTGTGCAAGTTTTAGGGTATATATTTTCAGAATTTAGACTTAAGCTTAGGGATTATTTTTCAGGCTTATACTTTAATAAAAATATCAATAATTTTCCTTTATTTTGACTTAGTCCAAGAAGTGAACTCAAAATTTGTCTATTTCTAAGTAAACTACAAAGACATATTTTCTACCGTTAAATTTTAAGAAAGGTTATTTTTAGGGTTTTTAATTTACTAAGTCTAGGATCTAGTTGTTCCTAGCTAGTTAACCTTCTTGTCAAACTCAAGTCAATTATGGCCAAAATTGAATTTTTCAATTTTTATAATTTTTCAAATTTTTCAGTTTTTGTTTGATTTTTATATTTTTCTATTTTGTTTATTTGCAATTTTTTTCAATTTTTATGATTTTTTATATGGATGCAATGCAGAATTTAAACATGCAAAAGAAAAAGAAAAATATATACAAAAATTTTAAAAAAATATGCAATGCAAAAGATAACTATATACAACCACCAACTCCCCCAAACTTATCACAAGCAGTGCCCTCACTGCTTGGCCCCACGTCGTGCTCTCGAGCGTGAACGGGAACGATCAGCCCTATCCAGCAGGGTTCGAATCCCCTGCTCTACCTCAGTCAACCGCCTATCATGCTCCCTAGATATCCCCATCAACTCTCTATGCCCCTAACAGCTCTTCGCATCAAATGTTCATGTTCTAAAAAGAGGAAATTATTTGCAAATAAAAATTTTATTTATTTATTTAATCTGAAAATTTACAAAAATACCCAAAAAAAATTATTTTTGAATTTTTATTATTTTTTTTAATGTTATTTTTGAAAGCCATATCATAGCCTCCCCCCCCCCCCCAAACTTGAGTTAAACAATTTTACAATTCAATGCCAAGCTTTGCAAAGACCAAAAGTCAACACCAACCATTTGAAGAATTTATCTCTGTAACGTATAGGCCGGTGGAAGAGCATGTTATAAAGATCCAAGAAGACGTGGGGAAGAGATAAGTGGTGGTATGGAAAGTGTTTGCGTGAACGTGAATGTGAAGAGATAAGAGGTGATGATAAATAAAAATGAGAATGTGAATTATCATTTATGAGTGGAATATTAGCATTCTCGTATTTTATTAGAAGAAAAAAATGGTGGTTCAACTTCTATAGGTGGAGGTTGATTAACCACAAAATCCTCGAGGTGTTTCTGTGGATCCTTTACTGGCTTGGCATCATCCATCATATGTATATGATGTTCAATTATGAGGGGACTAATCTCTTTGATGTCCTCCATAGTCCAGCCAAAATCTTGCCGGTTGTTTTGTAAGACCATTAAAAGGGTTTTCTCTTGCTCGAGAGTTAGAGATGCCGAGATGATAATAGGAAGGATCTCATTCTCACTTAAGTAAGCGTATTTAGAGTGAAACGGCAACAGCTTGAGTTCGAGTTTTGGAGGTGGAACAATTGAAGGTAAAATTGGTGAAACTATCTCGAACTCGAAGGATTCCATCAATGGTTCGAAATCACTGTAAGCAACTGAGTCGGATGGTTCAACTAACTCATCCGAAAATTCAAAGGACTCAAACTCGGGCGGTGAGTCTTCAAAATCTTCCGAAAAAGTGAAATACTCGTAATCATTATCAGTTGTGCAAACTGTGTCAGATTCAAAGAAGAACGCACTAGTGGCGTCAAAACTGATGTGATCGAACAGAAATTTTTCCAGCTCACAGTCCTCCTACGTAATTTCGTGGATCGAGCAAACTTCACGTATACTAGATTTAGGCACAGAGGGAAGACTTCTTATCTTGTAAATGTTGAACTCACTTGACATCTTCCCGAAGGATAGAGTCATAGTGCCATTGCGACAGTTGATTACAGTATTGGAAGTGGCCAAAAATGGTCGACCGAGAATCACCGGAATTTGGTTCCGTGGGTTAGCCACAGGCTATGTGTCCATAACAATGAAATCAACGGGGAATATGAAGTCCTCTACATTGATCAACACATCCTCTAAATCACCCCTAGGATGGGTGATGGATCGATCAGCCATTTGGAGAGTACAATGAGTGGGTTCCAACTCTCCAACACCTAATTGCTCATAAACGGAATAGGGAAGCAGGTTAACACTGGAACCAAGATCTAAAAGTGCTCGATTGATGTTCTTATCCCCAATTGTTATTGAAATTGTAGGACAGCCAGGGTCCTTTCGTTTTTGGGGCAAAGGTTGAGGTTGGGTAATAGCATTGCTCACGGCACTAGCTACAAGCACTTTCTTGGGTATCAGAGACTTTCTCTTCGTGGTGCATAAGCCCTTTAAGATTTTTGCGTAAGAAGGGACTTGTTGGATTGCATCCAAGAGAGGTATGTTAATGCTAACCTGCTTGAATAACTCCACAATCTTCTCCATTTGGGGAGTTGGTTTATTGGATCTCAACCTGTTTGGAAATGGAATATTTTGAAAATTTGTTGAGTCCAATGTTTGTGGAGTAGATTGCGGAGTTGGAACGGATCCCAGTGTTGGTGTGTTCGTGAAGTGAGAAGTGGGTCCGTTAGAAGTAGAAGAAGTAGAGCCATGTGAAGAATGAAGAATAGGCTCTGAAGAAGATGAAGATGAAGATGAAGAAGAAGATGAAGAAGAAGCACCGGCAGGGATGTCATTACTAATACCCACATTATTATGCAACACTTTTCCAGATCTCAACGTGGTCACAGCATTTACATTATGATTTTGTTGTTCATAAATAACATGTGCGTTATGTGCATGACCGGGATTTGGCAATGGTTGAGACGGAAGTTTTCCCTTTTCTCGCTCGCTTAACGCAGCATTCAGTTTTGCAATTTGGACCTCAATTGATTTGATACTCTGATCATGTGAAGCACTATTTTGCACCAAAGATTGAATGGAAGCTTCCAACCTTGCTGCGGATTGTGTAGATTGTTTTAAAAATGCATCTAGACTTTGTTCTAGCGAGGAAACCTTATCGTTATTCGGTTGAACAAAATTGTTTTGAGGATAAGAGTTGTTGGGTATAAAATTGTTCATTTGGTTTGGGTAAGGTTGAGGTTGGAAAGGTTGCTGGTATTGAGTTTGTTGAGGTGCTTGTTGCTGTGGAGGAGGAGGCCTTTGAAAGTTGTTATTGCCTTGGAATTGTTGATTTTGATTCCAAGCAAAATTTGGGTGGCTCCTCCAACCAGGATTATAAGTCGAAGAGTATGGATCATTTCTTTGTCTTTGCTGAATGGCAGCATTGACTTGATCTTATCCTTGAACAGGTGGATTGTAAGGACACTCTTCAGTAAGATGGGATGGATCCGAACAACAAGCGCAAATAGTGCGTGGGGGTAAAGCAGGGGAAGGAGAAGGCGATGAGAATTTGCTCTCAATTGCTTCTAGCTTTTTCGTAAGTGCGGCCATTTTGGCCTTCATTGCAATCGACATATCTAGTTGATGTATGCCTGCCCTAGACTGACCTGTTGAAGAAGATGAGGTGGTCTTAGTGCTTTCCCACTGAAGTGTTTGTTCAGCAAGATCGTCGAGAAACTGCCAAGTTTCCTCGCTTGATTTTGTTAGAAAGTGGCCTTGACAAATGGTTTCCAACAACTGCTTAGTTGCTGGGTTCAATCCTTCATATAAAGTTTGGCAAAGTTGCCAATTCTCGATACCGTGGTGAGGGCATTGAACAAGTAGGTCTTTAAATCTTTCAAAACACTTCCTAAAAGGTTCGGAAGGAAGCTGGGAAAATTGAATGATCTCATTACGAATTCTCGCGGTCTTATGATGTGGGTAAAACTTTTTAAGAAAAACTTTAACAAACTCTTCCCAATTTTTAATCGAGTGAATGGAATGACACGTAACCTTATAGCCATTTCTCGGCTAGGTCACATAAAGTGAATGGAATGACACGTAGCCTTATAGCATCATCTGAAAGTTGTGTGGTATTCATCATTGCGCAAACATTCTG
The DNA here is from genome assembly GCA_030015575.1 of Agapanthus africanus. Lineage (NCBI taxonomy): Eukaryota > Viridiplantae > Streptophyta > Magnoliopsida > Asparagales > Amaryllidaceae > Agapanthus > Agapanthus africanus. The sequence continues at coordinate 217,757,243 of JASDDO010000008.1, forward strand.
GAATTTGTGTATGAAGATATAGGCATCTTCGGATTCCAGTCCGTGAAATTTTGGCAACATGTTGATGAAGTGGGGTTTAATCTCAAAGTTATCCCCATTTGCCGGTGGGAGTGAAAAACAAGTTGGTAAAGCAGAACGGATAGGGTAGAAAAGATCCCGGAGAGCGATTCATTGGGGCGCTTCAACAGGTGGGTGTTGTGGGTTATTCGCACCTAGCGGAGGTGGAATCAGTCCCGCGGGTAAGGGGTTGTTAGGATTGAATCCCGATATCTCCTTAGAAGAAGAAGAATATGAAGGTGAAGGTAAAGAAGTGGAAGGAATTTCGACTTCGGAGTCGAAAGCGTCGTCAGTCGGCACTAACGAGATACGGACTAGTCGGCACTAACGAGATACGGACTAATCGGGCACTAGTTTCCCTAGTCCAACCGGATATACACTAAAGAGGTAGTGTAGTCAAAAGGTGAAAACAGAAGGTGGGGGTAAGAAAACGTCAATGGAAGGAAGTGGGTGTAAGTGGGGTGCAACGGATTTCTTAGCGACAAGTGGCAAGTTTTTGTAAAAAAATTTTCCGTTTTGTGTTTTTTTTTATAAGGAGCTTTTTGCAAAAAGATTTTCAATAAAAGGCTTAGACACACGTTCAAGCAATCACAAAATGCACAATCAAGCCTAGATCTAGGGTCACCTAGGTCAACTAGACTGCTCCTAACTGTTCCAAAGGGCAAGATGTGAGGACCTCAAATCGCCTCTTCACTGCCAATTTTGGCCAGGTAAGCACAAGTAGAGAAAGGAGGGATCCGCTCACGAATCACCGTGAGACGGGCCTTTTAAAGTTACCTTTCCCTAACTTTCTAGCCTAGGCACCACAAAGTCTGGTTTAGATCAAGATCGATGCCTACAACTATTCCTTTGTCATATTGAGCGCGACAGTCCTTAAAGCTGAGTCTAATCTTTTTTAATTAACTTGATGGTCAATGAAATATGCTTTATGTGATTTTTGGGGTCCTAGGAAGGGTATTGAAATTCCCACCCAATCTGGATTGGTGTAAAAGCCTCTTAAAGTCAATTTTAAATATGCAAAGCAGTAAACACAATCAAACACTTGCAAACAACTTTTTTTATTGCGGCGCAAAGAATCCAGCACAAGATCAAGTTATTGGAGAAGGGGAGAAGTTTTTGCGCAAAGAACCCTGCAGGAAAATTTTTCAGAGGATATCAAGGGGTTCAGAAAAAGAAAAGATGCTCACAGAGAAAAATTGGACAGATGATGTCACCACCAAGCCGCGGTTCCGCGGCTAAACAGTGCTCTCTGCGGCGGTTCCACGATACAAAAGTTGGTTCAGCTCCCAAAAGTTCTTCTGTTTCTCTGTTCTGATTTTCCTCTGTCTGTTCAGATCTGATGTTTGTTGTTTTGCTCACTGGAATTTTCCAGATCTGAACCTGTTCGTCGATCCTGCACAATTCAAACGAAACACCTTTCAATGAATAACAAGATGATAAATTTCTTTTTATTTTTTTAATATTTTTTCAGTTTTTATGATTTTTCAATTTTTATATTAACCCGAAATTACAAAAAGAAAATAACTACACCATCCCCTGCAACGGCGCCATTTAATTGTTGTGATTTAGTGCTTTTGCGCTTTCAAAAGATGAATCAAAGAATATTTAACCGCAATCAAGAACGGCGTCGCTTGGTAGCTAGCCGGTGAGTACGGGTCGGTCCACAGGGATTTTGTGTATTTTCTATTTGTTCTAACGAGTTAATTCCAATTTGGGTTGGATTGATTATCACTAAAAACTAAGGTTGATCTAGATTAGGAATAAAACCTTGGTAGGGTTAGGTTTAGGTTAAGTTTGGAAAGTTAATATTCCTCTCCGCTTTCAATGCCCTAATTAAAATCTATTTAGGTGTTATGGTAATAATTAATAAAGTAGATTAGTACCATCGGGAAGAAACAAGGTTTCTTCCTCTAGGTTCTTGTCCGTCCTTTCTTAATTCTTACCTAAAGCTACATGGAAAACATACACAACCGGTCTTTTAAACTACGGTATCACCGCTACCTCGTGGGATAGGGTGCCGTAGTGAGCGGTGTGTGTATGTATGCATGGAGTCCTATAAAAATATGTGATAGGCAAAAAAGGGGTAAGAGATTTTCATCTCTCAAACCTTCCCTATTCCTAACCCTAACAAGTGAGGAACTACTCACTCAATAGGGAATTGATAAAAACATACATTTTTTATGAGTTTGTAATTTAATAGCCTAATTATCTAAACTACGGCAGATGAATAAAATTTCTAACTAATTAACTAGGGAAGATAATAAAATTGCTAAACTACGGCAGAAAAGAAATTAACTAAGGCATAGAAATGAAAAACTTACTTTATTTGATGCTCTCTTCAAACATTTACAGCGAATTAAAATTCTGAAATAGATGAATAAAAAGAGGCATGCCCCAAAAAAGAGCAGTAGGGTTTCTATTTATAGATCATAGAAACCCTAGGGTTACATCCGATCCCTATCTGCATTTACAAATTTACCCTAAGAAGCCTAGTCAACGCACCGCCACACCGACTTTTTTTTAGCGCCGACACGCGCTCATCATGGCCGCGGAACCATGACCAAAAGCCCTGTTTGGCCGCGGATTCGCGGCCATTTGGTGGCCTTGTTGGCTGAATTCTTTTGGTGTTCATTTTGTTGCTTTTTACTTGGTTTTTCTTCACTTGGTTCTTCAGAATGTCTTCTAGTCTCTTCCAGATTTCCACAGTGCATAATGTCGTGGACTTTTACCCTTTGCTTTGTGTCGAAGTCTTGAACCTTGTGCTGCCTTTGTACTTTGTGAACTTGTTCATTGATCTTCATTTGTCCCTCAAACTGTAGGCATGATCAAGATTCTTCCATTTGTTGGTCGTAGTCTCACTTTTGCATCGTCTGTTCATCATTTTCACTGTTTTGTTCCGAGAACCTGTAACCTGCAACTATGTAGCAGACATGGATCAAAAGCACCTGTTTATTTGTAAAATAAATAAAAATGGGGAATATAATAATGCAAAATTATGATATGAACAGATATCGTCCACGTGTTCATCAACGACACAATCAACATCATGGAACATGAGTGTCCAATATCAACACTCGAAACATCATGAAAGCATATGCATGTATGTATGAGGATATCAACCAACGTGTGTTCATCAACGACACATCAAAATCATGGAACCTGAGTGTCCAACATCGACACTCGAAACATCATGAAACCCGTGTCCAGCATTGACACATAAATCCTTATATCTTGGGCTACGTCAGTCCGGATCGGCCCATGGGCTCCGTCAGTCCGGATCGGCCCATATCCATCTCACGACTCCGGTCGGTATCCTCCGGATAACCGCCAAGTCCAAACTATCACCAGTAAGTAGTAGTCCCTCTACCAGGCTCATCGTCTACTGCACAACATACCTTTCTTGTCCCGGGGCACCATACCGGGTCTACCATGTACCCGCAAACGGATCGTCCATCTCCTCGAATGGGTTTCTAAAACCAATCTAAGAACCGAGAAAACTCATAGTGGACGCATCGAAATATCATATCAAGAGAAACCTGGTTTTTAAAACAATACATACTTTCTTTTGAAATATAACCACGGTTCTCAAATCCAGAATCTCATGAAAACAGCATCTCAATGCGTATAATCGTAAAGCATGATGTATGTAAACATAGAACAGAAATGTGAGCAAATCAGTATATCATGAAACATAGAATAGTGATGTGAGCATATCAGTATATCATGCAAACGAGTCATGTGATAATACTAAACAATTAAGAGTAATAGCATGATATAGCAATTTGACTGTGTAAGTGACATAGCAATTACCGATGATGAAAGTGTGTGAGCCGGCAATCCGTGTAAGTGTGACATACGCATCACCGATAATTGTGTAGGTGTACTAGCCGACGATATCATAACAAATAATAGAAGCACAGGTATACGTAATGCAATGAGATCATCATAGATGTAGTAGAAAGTAAATCGTAAGCGCACTATTATGAGGTATACGTATCTAATCTAACATCTACATAAGGGCTAAACTAAGTAGTGTAGACAGTGATTAACGATATCTATAACATATCTGAGTCAATGAATCTGTCAATCGGCAATCCAGCCTCATAGCATCACGTACGGTATAATCCATCGTATGACATCCTTGAGTCAAGGGTATGGATCAATCATCAGGTAAAACTCATCGCGTACGGTAATCCATCGTACGGCGGTATTAAACAATTAGGGATTCTATCAACCTATATAACAATAAGGGTACGGATCTAACGTCTCGTACGGTATATCACTCATTATCCTCATAAATATATATATATATCAAGTCGCATCCGTATCAATCTTATATCATGTCTTGGCAAAAGTATCTATATTCATATGTCGTTTCTCATCCGTATATCGACATATTAAGCGAAGTCATCTTATTTCATCATATTCTCTTTTCATCACATCAACATCTCACATCAAGTAATCTTATATATATTTATCATATTTTACCGATCCCATAACACATCTATCTCAATCTTATCATATTCATCGATATCATGTCATATCCTTATAGCTTTCATCTCATATCTTGATATATGTATTCAATCATTCATATCATCTCCAACTAACTTTTTGATCATATCTTTAGTTCCTAGTATAGGTTTCTCCGACTATATTCTATATATCGGTTTCCATTCATAATTTGCGGGGGTGCTATACGCCGTCCACCCGACTTTCCCCGTAGATATAAATCTACTCACCAGCGAAACTAGTCGATGTGCTTCGTCGTCTCGGAATCCACGCAAAGTACCTACAAATCAACACATATCGCATCGTTATGAAAACCAAGTACGAAAACCGATACGGCACACGAATTGCTTATAGGTTAGAACCTATAACCTATGTATGCAAAAACAACCAAATAACCCTCGTCGTTGACGTACACACGTCCAACGACCAAATCCAAATTCAAATATCAAAACCACGTTTCAAATATCGGAAAACATAATACGGCAACTGAGGAAATCACTCCCAGATTTTGGCTTAAGTCAAAAGTGACAAAACTAACAAGTACAGAGGCTAGTTTATAGGGAGTAAGAGCCACGTCAAAAACCAAACACCAGAACCCAAAAGTGGTCTGGGGAGATGTGCTACAGTAATGGGTGTCGCCGGTCATATCATGGAGTTTGGAACTCGTTCTTCTGTGGTGGTGTTCTAGTAGCCTAACTAAGTCAATATAGTTGTTTGTTTTTCTTATAAACATCCCAGGTTTCTCCAGATTCCCAGTAGATCAACAAAACTTCACAAAACCGACACGGGGTAAATCCTAAGTTCGTGTATCGGGTTCTAATCTCTGTTCTTGGCCAGTAAAACATCACTAAGGGTTTGCAAACACTCACTACACCTCAATTTACCAATTACAAGTCAAGTTTCCACTAAATCTCAACTTGGAAATTTCTAAGATCACAATTCCACACTTGTTTAATTCTAAACTATAACTAGGATAAATTAAACACAATAACTTTACTAAAGGAAATGAATATTACCTCATTTGGCAACTCAAGAAAAACCCTAGATTCCCAAAGTCTCCAAAATCCGAACTTGAAAGGTCCATAGGGTTTAGGATGAGGTGGGGATCATTTTTAATGAAAGTGGCATAGGGTTTTAACAAGGTTTTAGGATAGTTGCCATAGGGTAGAGAGGGGTGAAGGAAGCATGAAGATGAAGATGAAGGAGATAAGGTGATGAAGGAAAATAATGGATGAAGGAAAATGAATGAAGAAGGAAAGGTCAAGGGTAGGAGCCTCTCTCTCTCTCTCTCATACCCTCACATGGCATGTCATGCCTCATCATGGGTCCCCTCTCTCTCTCTTCAATTATTCTCTCTTTTTCTTCTCACAAAATAAAGAAAAGCCCAAATACAAATGAAACAAACACAATGAAACAACATGCAACAAAATGCAACATGACATGGTGCACTAGCCATGGTTAATTAAAAATACGGATTTTGCATAATCGTGATTAGTAATGCACTAATCGAGTTTAATTTAAACTTGCATATAATTAATTATAAAAATGCCCAAATACGATAAATATATTTTTAAATGAATAAATCATTTTAAATCTTCAATTATTTCCCAAATATTGGTATATATTTATACCATTTTACAAAAACCCCAAATTCGCAAATCGAATAGTTTTCGCGAAATATATTATTTGAATATTAAATTCCAAAAATAATATTTTATATTTCTGAAATGTTACATCTCGTCAATGATTATCCACCCGATAATGCCTACTAAGAGCTTCTACCTTCTAATTAAGGTAACTAGAATACTTAGCTTGCTAATCTAAGTAGACTAGAGTGTGTAGAAAGTGATTATGGAATGTTTTGTCTTACTAACCCTAGGTTTCTCAACTCATGAGACAATTAGGGTTAGTATTAGAAGAAGAGAGCAAGGAGAAAATGAGAGTGTAGAGTGAGCTAGAGAAAAAAATGAAGAATGGCTAAGTGAATGAGATAATTATTCAAGCAAAAATATCTCCACAAAATTTCAACCATGGAAGAATAGTAAACCATGAGTCATAACATGAGTCATCAAGCTAGCCATGCTTCATTTAATGAAGATGCACACCTCATTTCTCCACCTCATTAATCCATTAACAAAAATGGTAAATCTAAATAATGAGGTGTCTTATTCTAGAAGCATCTTGTACAATTACAAGAATACCCCTCATCGTATATACATACCCGTATCCGTATTCCGAAAAATACGAATACAAAGAGACAAAATAATCCATGAATATGATACTAGGATCCGGCTTAAACCAATGCCCGCTAGTATTATCCGCCCGAACATCGTACGTGCACAAGTGTACGTATTTGATCCAACCCTGCCGTAAAACCATACGGCATCTATATCGTTTCGCCCGAAGCAGGGAAACCCTCTGTGTGGGACTCTAAAGACTCAATAGTACGCTGGCAGTGGGTTTAACCACAAGCACGTCAGCGGCACTAGCTGTACGAACGGCTACCCAGGTACCTGTAGAAAAGGAAGGCCGGCGAGCAAACTCGTCCGAACTCCTACTGAACCTATCCGTGACAATCTCCATACAGTCCGGTCTCTTCGCCTAAGAGTATTGCATACCAAGTTTAGGGGGTGGTATACGTCATACCCTAATAACCCGATAATTTATGCTGATGTAGCTCAGGACCAATTCGGAAAACTACGGATCGTATCAGTAAATTCCAACTGCCTTGGCCAAGGTGTAACATTTTGGAATAAGTATAAATATTAATTTATAATTTGAAATATAAAAATAATGAGTTTATAAAAGTGATATCACATACAACTTTTGGTATCGGAATTATATCCGTAAAAATGTAGTTATTTCGGTAAATATGAATAAAAGTGTGTGATGTCATAAAAATGATATTTTAATTATTTTAACATGACATTGTATTTTCATTAAGATAATGATATTTAAGTGATAGATTTATCATTTCATATCTTTTATGTTAAATGGATTTAATTTGTGACATGAAAGGTTTTGAGATTTGATAATTCTTTTAAAGATTGTTATAATTTAACCTAGGCGACACCCTCACAACACCACACCCTCAAGCATGTTCAACTCCCTCCACCTCCTTCTTCATAACTTTACACCTCCTCCTTCAAGTGTGACACATCCTACTTCTCCCTTGACACCTCCTACTTCACCATGCCACCTCCATCTCATAACTCTCCACCTCATGCTCTCTCTACACCACACTACACCTAGGAAACTTTTTAGCCTTCTCAACTGAACAAAAATAAATTCTTCAAGCTCCAACACCCAATTCCTATGTGTTCCTAATATTAAAAGAGGAACAATGATTCCTTTCATCAAGTTTATACACTTCATCAAGCTCAATACACTACAAACCATAGATGCTTCACCATACAATTCTTGAGCAGAATTTCCACGTACTACCACTCTATAGGTATATCTCTTTCCTTCTTTGTATATGCAATTCTGTTTAATAGCTGATTTATTGTGCAGTATAGGAAAATAGTGTATTTTGTGATATTTAGCTCACTGAAATTGAATCTTAGGAATAACTACTAGAAAAACTAACAAGACCAAAATTATAATGAGACCACTAGAGAACTTTACTCAAAGCCCGAGACCCTAACCCCATGTTTTGGCCGGTGACATATACCCAAAATCCGAGCTCGCCGGTTTTATGGTGGTGTTTGGTGTTGGATTTTCCTCTGTAGCTTTAGTTTGTTATATTATGAGTTACAGTATTGTTTGATTTTTCCCAATAATGACACAGTAAAATCTGGGAACATTTTAGTAAGAGTTTTATCGAATTTCCGATATTCCGATACGGGTTTTGCATATTTTGTACTGCTACTGAAACATCGACGTTCATACGTAGATTTCGGTGGCATATTACTGTTTTTGGGTTAAGTATGCTGTAGGTTCTAACCTATGGGTGCCTATCTCGTTGTTTTGAGTTTTGATATGATTTTTACGTCGATATGATAAAACTACGATTATAGGTACGATTGCGAAGATTTCCGAAACGAAGTTGGCGGACATAGCAGCGTGGATTTCAACAAGCTTATCAAGTTGGTGAGTAGATTTACATCTATGAAGGAAGTTGGGTGGATGGCGTATAGCACCCCCGCAACCTTATAAATAAGTAGTATGGTATATAGTAGTTTTAGTAATTATTTTAGATATGAATATTGAAGTTAATTTGCATATAGCATGATACTCATTTGCATGTAGTTTACTTATGGTTTGGTAACTTGATACGAGGGATCATGCCTTATTAGAGATAATTTAAATATATTGATAATGTGAGATATGATACCAAGAATTATACCGTATTGACGATAATGAGATTAGTATACCAATTAACGATCAAGTTACCTTTAGAATCATAAATTAATGTTTTATTTCCTTTTTGAACGTAGTACTTGAAGTGAGCTATACTCTTTTAAAAACTAACGTTTCGTTTCATTTTCCAAGATAATGGTATAGCTCATAGCAAGTAGTTATATTATTAGATACGCTTAGGATTACTTTACTTGTGCACGTTATAATGATTGATGTTATATGTTTCCGTAATACGAATACTCTGATAGAACACTGCACAACTACCAATAAGTATTATGCTGCACAAGCACGTACATATATGTTACACTACACCACATTGGTACTGCCATGTCACTGTAGAATCGTTATATTATGTAATACGTATATAGATGTTGATATGAGTAGGTTATTACACCTTTAGAACACTTGCACAAATACTAATGATTGCCATGTTGCACGAGCATGAATGCATATGTTACATTACACATCATTAGTAGTGCCATGACACAGTAAAGTTGATATCGTTATGTCGGTATGATTTATTTACTCAGTCTTCCTTTATTTCTTGTTGCGTATTGTGAGTATCAGTATTATAGATGTTATATTTGCTTCTTATGGATTTTCTGGATGTTTTACTCTTGGTGATATATATCAGTGGTATGGGACGCTGTTATATATGTATATATATATATATATATATATATATAATATCATCAGAATGATCTATGCAATTATTCTTATTCTTTACTTGATATTTCTGGATATGATGAATTGACGTCCACCATGAGTTTGATGTTTTATGATGGTTTTATTTCGAACCGAGTGGGGGAGCTATACGGTTTCGGACTTGTTTCTTATCCGGACTGAGTGGGCGAGATATACAGTTGGATACATGGTGGACCCGGTCGAGACCGAGGGGCAGGATAGTCGCATGTGAGGAGGGGAGCCTAGCGAGGATACTCAATACCGGAGATTGAGATGAGCATGACCGATATCCAGGGGATACTGACCGGGGTTCGATTTGGGCACGGCGGATATCCAGGGGATACCGACCGGGGCCAGGGATATCAGGTGACGATCATCTATTGAGATGGTGTAGACGATATCTGCATTTACTTGTCAATGATGGACACGAGAGATTTCTGATTTCGTGTGTCGATGCTGGACATCCATATATATTGATATGATTGCTATCATGAGATACACAGTTAGATTACAGTTATTGTAGCCGACCAGGACTGATCCGGGGGACAGAACCTGCAAAAATCGTTTTACGGGCATTTGCATATAAAAAGGAAATTTAAAAGCGAGCTATAGCCTCCTTATTTTGAAATGTCTGATATGACATTGAGATCTTTAAAGTTTAAACCTCTAAACATTTTTTTCTAAAACAACAGGACGTATATCTAAAATAAGATACCTATTATATTTCGTACTATCACGTCTGCTTTTATGTCGTGACATATATATTCTGTGGCTATTTTAAAGAAGAGGTTTATATATATATATATATATATATATATATATATATATATATATATATATATATATATATATATATATATATATATATATATATTCGGTTACATTGGGTTTATACCTAGATACAGGTCATTTGCATTTGATATATTCTACTTGGGATTGCATGATAGTAAGTGTTACATTATGATACATATGCATATCATATATTATATTAGTACAGATTATGATAGTACTATACTTATGACATACGTATCGTCGTGCATTTCGATTTCTACCTTGTGATGTACTTGTTTTCACTGAGTTGGCAACTCACCCCCGTTGTGCCACAGTTTCTTGCAGGTGTTACCGCTTGGATTATCAACGGCTTGGCACACATTCCTTGCGGTGATTGCATTAGGTAAGTGAGTTACTATTGTATCGCACTCGCACTTGGTTATTCATATATTCTTGTATCTAGCAAAAACTCCATCAACTTAGAAATGGTATATTATGGACTTAGAAGCGAGACTAAGAATTTGTGTGTTGTGATGTCGCACTCATTGGAGTCGACTTTTTATATCGTTTGCTTGGTTGCTCCGTCGTTTGGGCGTGGAAGCTAGCTCCCGTTGGGATGCTATTTTATTGTTGTAATTGTATCGGGTTTTATGCAAAATTTACAAAGGAGGTGCTGTCGAATTTCAAATTGTCATAGATGCTTTTTAAACATACTTAGTTAAATTTAAATGGTTATTTTAAAATGATTCCATCTGATGATTATTAAAACTTCACCACCAATGTTTTCAAAAGAAAAAGATTTAGATTCCGGGTTTCGGCTTACTTAGACCGCGTCGACGTCTTTAGATGTCACGTGATTTAAGTGCCGGTCACGTGCCACATTTGGGTCGTGACACAAGGTCTTATGGTCCTGACCAATCGATCATTGTGCGATATCAACTCCCAATACCGGGAGAGACGAATCCCCAACAATCTCTCACTGCCTCCATGTGGCTCGGGATTGTACCCAACTAAAACCTGTTTGCATGACTCAGTAGAGCCGTGGTAGGGTAGTGATCAAAGCTCAGTGGGAACTCACACGAGACAAATGCTGATTTCAGGTCCGAAAACTAATCTGTACACATGTCACCTGAGAACTTCCATCTAACGATAGGTATAATACCATCTGGAAGTTCTCGACGAGTCCGTCCAGTGTACTCACACCCATTGAGCACCTGTATACGATCTTAGGTGCATCAAACAAATGGCTGCGGGACCAACCATCCTCCGACGGGGCTAGAAATGTATACACTAGTCTACTCTAGAGTATCAATGCCCAGTTTCGATACTCACGCGACTAGGGACCATTTAAGGATGTGCTTATGGACTACCCTACTCCCACAAGTATAATCGCCATCACAACGCAGGTAATAAAGCAAGATCCTATGGGCTTTATCAACATGTAACCGCAATATGTAATAACGAGTATAACATATGCCTTGTTAAGATAAAGACAAACCATAATAGTATACTACCGTATCATGTCTTTATCAATATGTGCAAGCTGGATAAAACATCAATAGAAATAAATACACATATCCTGACAAAGACCTCTCAAATAATATACTATATAACTGAGCAAAAATGTCCTGTACATACATATCCCTAGCATCCACATGTATGCTTATACAATAATGGCCTCTAGGGCATACATATCTAACAAAAAGTTCTCCATGAAAGATTTATATGATGCCTCCTACATCTTGGGGATAAAGATCTATGGAGTTAGATCTAGACGGATGTTGGGATTGTCCCAATCCAAGTACATAGACACCATACTGAAGAGGTTTAGTATGGAAGATTTTAAGCGTAGTAATATACCCGCTTGCTCAGGAATCACTCTCTCCAAAGAAATGTCTCCCAAGACTAATTTGGAGAGGGCTCGCATGCAAGGGATACCCTATGTTTCGACAGTCGGGTCAATCATGTACGCGATATTGTGTTCCAGACTGGATGTAGCTTACTCTCTAGGTATAGTGAGTAGGTATCAATCAAATCCTAGAGAGAAATATTGGAAGCTGTGAAGAACATTCTTAAGTACTTGAAAAGAACTAATGAGATGTTCTTGGTGTATGGTAACGGTGAACTCCAATTGGAGTCCTTTACTGATACGAGCTTCCACAGTGATAAGGACGACAGTAAGTCGGTCTCGGGTTTCGTCTTTACCCTCAGTGGAGTGAAGGCATGTTGGAAGAGTTCTAAGCTAGATACCGTAGCAGACTTGACAATGGAGGCTGAATACATCGCTGCCAACGATGCTGCCAAAGAGGCTGTCTGGATGAACAAGTTCATAGCTGAACTTGGTGTGGTTCCTACCATTGAGCATCCAATACCTGTGTATTGTGATAACAATGGAGCTATGGCTTTGGCCTAGGAACCCCGATCCCATCAGCGATCCAGACATAGTCTTAGGCGGTATCACCTGATCAGGGAGATAGTAGATCTCCGGGAGATCGAGGTCCGGAGAGTTGACACAGAGGATAACACAGCGGATCCACTCACAAAGGACCTCCTCCAAATACTATTCGAGAGACTTTTTGGGATGTTGGGTATGAGATACTACAACAACTGGCCTTAGTGCAAGTGGGAGATTGTTAGTGATATGTATGCCCTAGAGACCATTATTTTATGATATAGTGGATGCTTGGACATATATATGGAGGACTTTCTTGCTCGACATGATAGTATGCTATCTGGTTGCCTATATCTTAACATGTTCATTGGTATTATTATACTGTCTCTCATATACATGTTGATAAACCCCTTAGGATGTTAGTTTGACTACCAGGACTATGATGCGAATCATACTACTGGGACTTGGGTAGTCTATAAGCACATCCTTCAATTGTTCCTAGTCGAGGGAATATCGAGACAGGACATCGATATTTCATAGTAAACTAGTGTGTATGTTTTTTGACCCTGTATGGGGCGATGGTTGATCCCATATCCATTGGTGTTTGACATCAAAGATTGTACACATGTGCTCATTAGAGAATGGGTACACTGAACATGACTCGCCGAGAACTCCTAGATGGTACTATATCTATCGTCAGATAGCAGTTCTATGGTGATACTGGTACAGGTTAGTCTGTAGACGCGAGATAGTCATAGAATCTTGTGTGGTTCCCACTGTGCTTTGATTTCCTCCCTACCATGGTTCAAAGGGGTCGTGCAAACAGGTGGATTTTGGGTACAGTCCCGAGTCACATGGAGGCAATAAGTGATAGGAGGGGTTTCGTCCCTCGCGGTATAGGGAGTTGATGTTACGCTGTACTCGATTGGCTATAACAGAAAGTCCCAGTCGATGGGTGTTGATGAGATTTACTGGTAAGTGTTATAAGTAGTTTTTCGTACCGTTATAGGCCTTACTTCGGCATGACTTATCAAGTTATTGGGGTCTGACGATTCCACTCCCAAACTCGATATGCGACATATCAGACGAAGAGACCGGACTGTTCAGTAAATTTTATCTATATGCTTTATGGGAGTTTGGACAAGCTTGCTTGTTGATCTTCTATTCGCTCAATACCTGGGTAGCCCTTATCTCCAGTTAGTACCGCTGACGGCTTATGGGTGAATGATGTGATCATCACCTACTGCTGGCATATTGACGAGTCTTTAGAGTCCCACATAGAAGTTTCCTGGTTCAAGCGAAACAAAGTAGGGCACATATGTTGATATGTGCGGGAGGCTGATTAAATACGAGTATGAGATACCATATTGTAATCCGGCGGCTATTTGTTATCAGTTATGTTATATGTGATATAACCGGATTATTGAATCAAGTGTTGATTTGATAATGTGATATACAAATAAATGATATTAGTCGGTTATATATGATATAACCAGATTACTAAATCAAGTGTTGATTTAATAATATGATATATATTTATATTTGATATAATTGTATATTGACTAATATTATTGCTCACTAATTATATGCTTATCTTTATATATATGAAGCATGACATGGTTTCTCTATTTTTAGAAAATAGAAATTGAGATGATAAATGGGGAGACTTTGGCGGCATGGGCATAGTATGGCTTATTCTCACTACTACAATATGGGGTTGCCCCTACGGACTCAGAAATTCGTAGGGGCAAATATTTCTTGCCCCTACGGATTTATCCGTAGGGCCAAATCGTTGTCCCTACGGTGCCTTACGTTCTAATTTTTTGTTTGGCCCTACGGAGCCGCAAGCCGTGGACCTACGGTTATGTCCATAGGGGTATCTAAATAGGTTATTAATAAAAAAAGCACAGAAAAATTATATTCATCGTTCCCAAAATTACTCTCTCTCTCACTCCCGCGCCTCTCGTCGCCTGTTCCCGCGCTTCGTCGCCACCGCGCTCGCGCCTCGTCGCCAGCTTCGTCGGTCTTCCCCACACCTTCGTCGACTTCCCGCACCTCGTCGCCACCTTCGCCGATTGTCGTCGACCACCAATTTCTACCGTCTCCTCCACCTCGTGCACGGTTTGTAAGTAAATCTCAAATAATTTTTAATTTTGACGTTGTAGTCTAGGGTTCAGGCCAGGTTCGGGTAGGGGTGAGGGCATCGGTGTCGGCGTCGGCATCGGGTTCGGTTAGGGTTAGGGTTAGGGTTAGGGTTAGTTCGTGGGGTTCGATTGGGGTTTGTAGGGTTCCTAGGCACTCTTGTGAAGGTTCATAAGGCATTAAACATGCCCGAATAAAATTTTAGAAGTGCCGAACAACCCAAAGCCGGGATCTTTGCTAGATTATTAGGGTTTAACATGCAAGTAACATCTTTAAACCTAAGTGTGAGGGATTACAACCTTTGTAGTCCGCTCCTTCGCTTCACAAGCTCCGAGTAGAAGTCCCTTCGCCGCGATCCATGATCTCTCGGACTCAAGAGTGGCTCCACGACTCAAACGATCCATGCTAGCTTGTAGTGTTCCGCTTCTCCGATGATCTACGTCGAAGTTGCTATAACCCAACCTCTCTCACTCTAAAGAGATGAACACCCTAATCTAATGGGCTAGATTAGATGAGGATGATGGAGTAGTATTTATGCTTTCTTTTTAATTCATTTTCTCATAAGAAATCATCACAAAACAATTAACTAGTAAGCTTTCTCAAAGCTAAGAGAGAAGAAGATGATGAAATGAAAAATGATAATCCTTTTGTGATGATTAGTAGTAAAGAATATATGACTGATTATTAAACCATGGTCAAGGATGAGAGGCTTAACCTTTATAGACAATAAACTAGAGCTGGGGTTTGGTTAGGTCAAGAATGAGTCATGGATAAGTATTAACCATAATATCTTAACCAAGAAAAAAAGGAAACCCTTCTAGAATAATCAAGAAAGAGCTAACCCTAATCAAACCCAAATATCTTTTTATCATCCTTAAACATGTTTCATAATAAATCATACCATGTCACAATAATATATATCACATATATATTATATATTTGCAATAAAAGAAAATAATACAATTAACATATATCGCATATATATCAATGTATTAATCCGGTGAGAAAATGAAATAATAAAGCGAGCCAATATTAGATAATGTAATACAATATATCATATATATCATTATACATTAAATCATCGAATCAACACTTGATCCGACGATCCGGCTATATCGAATATAACCGACTAATATGACATGTACCGATTCATCGAATCAACACTTGATCCGATGTCCCGGTTCATATCTAAATATTGCGAAAATATAATACGGTATCTCATATCGCATTATCCTCGGTCCTGCACATATCACATATGTGCCTCTACTCCGTTTTGCCTGAGCCAAGAAACCTCTGTGTAGGACTCTAAAGAATCGTCAATACGCCGGTAGCAGGTGATGATCATATCAAACACCCACAAGCCGCAAGCGGTCAACTAAACATAATAGCCACCCAGGTATTGAGCGATCAGAAGATCAACAAGCTAGCATGTCCGTTCTCCTGTGAATCCAATCAGTAACACTCCCATACAGTCCGGTCTGTTCGTCTGATATGTCGCATATCAAGTCTAGAGGTGGTATACATCAGACCCCAGTAACCGATAAGTCATGTCGATGTGAGGCTCATAACAGGTCGAGAAACTACTGGTAACACTTACCAGTATATCTCTATATCAGCCCTGGCCAGGGACTTCCAGTAATAGCCAATCGAACACAGCACAACATCAACTCCCTATACCGGGAGAGACGAATCCCCTCCTATCGCACATTGCCTCTATGTGATTCGGGACTGTACCCAAAAGACACCGTTTTGCACGCCCTCTTGGACGTGGTAAGGTGGAAATAAAAGAACAGTGGGAACCACACAAGACTCTATGACGATCTCGGGTCTACAGACTACCCTGTACCAGTGTCACCGGAGAACTGCCATCTGACGTGTGGTATATCACTATCTGGGAGTTCTCGGCGAGTCCGTACAGTGTACCCAGTCTCCACTGAGCACCCGTACACCATCTCTGATGTCAAACACCAATGGATATGGGATCATCCATCGCCCATCATATGGGTCAAGATGCGTATACGCTAGTCTACTCTGGTATATCGATGCCCTGTCTCGATATACCCTCGACTAGGAACAGTTATAGGATGTACTCATTGACTACCGTGGCCCCACTAGTATGATCTCATCATAATCCCCGTAGTCGAGTACAGATCCTAAGGGCTTTATCAACATGTGAGAGAAAGACAGTAAACCAATACAAGTCAACATGTTAAGATAAAGTGAAACCAAATAGCATACTATCACGACGAGCAAGAAAGTCCACTCTGTATATATCCAAGAATCCATCATAATATACATCATATGTACAACAATGGCCTCTAGGGCATATACATCACTAACAATCTCCCACTTGAACTAAGGCCAGCTGCTGTAGTATCTCGTACCTAGAATACCGAATAATCTCTCAAACTGTATCTGGGGAATGGCCTTCATGAGTGGATCCGCAGTGTTGCCCTTCGTATCTACTCTCCTGACCTCGATCTCCCGGCGATCAACTATCTCCCTGATCAGGTGATACCGCCTCAGAATATGTCTGGACTTCTAATGGGATCTGGGTTCCTTGGCCAAAGCCACAGCTCCATTATTATCGCAATACAGAGGTATTGGATGTTCAATGGATGGAACCACACCAAGTTCAGTGATGAACTTCTTCATCCAGACAGCCTCTTTGGCAGCATCATTGGCAGCGATGTATTCAGCCTCCATCGTCGAGTCTGCAACGGTATCCTGTTTGGAACTCTTCCAACATACCGCCCCTCCATTGAGGGTAAAGACAAAACCCGAGTGCGACTTAGAGTCTTCCTTATCACTTTGGAAGACGGAATCGGTAAAGGACTCCACCCGGAGTTCTTCGTTACCATACACCAAGAACATGTCTCTAGTCCTTCGTAAGTACTTGAGAATGTTCTTCACAGCTGTCCAGTGACTCTCTCCAGGATCTGCTTGATACCGACTCACTACACTTAGTGAGTATGCAACATCGGGTCTGGTACACAGCATCGCATACATGATAGAGCCTACTGTCGAAGCATAGGGTATCCCTTGCATGTGAGCTCTCTCCAAATCAGTCTTGGGAGACATCTCTTTGGAGAGAGTGAGTCCAGAGATCATGGGTTGGTTCCCAAGCTTGGATTCTTCCATACTAAACCTCTTTAGTATGGTGTCAATGTACCTGGATTGGGACAATCCCAGTATCCGTTTGGATCTATCTCTATAGATCCTAATCCCCAATATACAGGAGGCATCACCTAGATCTTTCATTGAGAATCTTTGTGATAAGAAGAGCTTGACTGACTGCAGCATAGGAATATCATTTCCTATCAAGAGTATGTCATCCACGTACAATACGAGGAAGACAACCTTACTCTCTGCTACCTTCTTATAGATACAAGGTTCATCTATGTTTTTGATGAAGTCAAACTCTTTGACTACTACATCAAAACAGATGTTCCAACTCCGCAATGCTTGCTTTAACCCATAAATGGATTTAAGCAGCTTGCACACCTTTCCCCTGCTCCCACTATCTATGAAGCACTCTGACTGAGTCATGTACACGCACTCTTCTAAATCACCATTTAGAAAGGCGGTCTTAACATCCATTTGCCAGATTTCTTAGTCATGGTACGCAGCAATGGCAAGTAAGATTCGGATGGACTTAAGCATAGCCACTGGAGAAAAAGTTTCGTCATAATCCACACCTGGTCGTTGATGAAAACCCTTTGCTACAAGTCTATCTTTAAAAGTCTCAACTTTTCCATCTACACCAAATTTCTTTTTAAAAATCCACTTGCCCCCAATGGGTTTTACCCCTTCAGGAGCATTGTCCAAAATCCATAATTTATTGGTGTACATGGATTCTATCTCAGATCGCATTGCATCCAGCCATTTCACAGAGTCACCACTCGTGATGGCCTGCTCGAAACTATTCGGGTCATCATCTTCCATGATGCAGTCCTCGCTTCCACCATCAATGAGAAAACCATAGTATCTCTCAGGTGGATGAGAAACCCTACTAGATCGACGGAGAGGCTGGGGTTCGTCGGGTACTACTGAATCCTCTGGTTCTACTAAATCTTCAATTGCAATTTGTGTTTCTAGAACCTCTTCTAGCTCTACCTCTTTGCCACTAATTTCTTTTGCAAGAAATTCCTTTTTCCAAAAAGGTGGCATATTAAGAAACAAACACTTTTTGTCCTTCAGCGTGGTAGAAAATATATCCTTGGAAATTCTTAGGATATCCCACAAACTTGCAAAGAACTGACCGTGCGTTGAGTTTGTCTGAATTTTGCCTTTTGACATAGGCCGGACAACCCCATATCTTAACTCGTTTAAAATATGGTCTCTTCCCGCTCCATATCTCATATGGTGTGGTAGGCACAGATTTAGATGGAACTTGATTCAATAGGTATGCTGATGTTTCAAGCGCATAACCCCAGAAGGAAATAGGCAACTCAGCCTCGCTCATCATAGAGCGCACCATATCTAATAGGGTGCGATTCCTCCATTCCGATACACCGTTGTGCTGTGGTGTATAAGAAGGAGTAAGCTGAGAGAGAATCCCATTCTCTTTTAGATAATCTAGGAACTCATTGCTTAAGTATTCACCTCCTCGATCAGATCGAAGAATCTTAATACTTTTGCCCGTTTGATTCTCTACTTCGTGCTTATATTCTCTGAATTTCTCAAAAGCTTCAGACATGTGTTTCATCAGGAACACATGTCCGAATCTAGAGAGATCGTTAGTGAATGTAATGAAGTAAGAAGAACCGTTCCTAGAATACGTACACATGGGACCGCATACATCACTATGTACCAGTCCTAAGAGTTCAGTAACTCTTTCTCCGTGTCCACTAAACGGAGCTTTGGTCATTTTTCCTTTGAGACGTGAATGGCAAGTATCATAAGATGATAATTCGAACGGATTCAAATAGCCATCCTTATGTACATTAGCCAGTCGTGTCGCATTGATATGACCAAGTCTACAATGCCACAAGAAGGATTCGTTCATTTCTGAACTTTTCCTCTTGTGTGTGTTTTGTATACTGAGGACTGTATTCTGATTTAGAATGAATATGCCATTATGTAACGAGCCTGATGCAATCAACTTTTGATCTAGGAATATGTTCATAATATTATCCTTTACTACAAAATTATATCCTTCTTTACTTAATAAAGAAACTGATATAATGTTGCACATCATGTTCGGTATATAATAGCACTCATTTAGAAATTACGACTTGGCAATACAAGGTGATATTCGCCAACTGCTTTGGCTGCAATACTTGCACTGTTTCCTACTTGAACGGAATGATCACCTTTTCCGAGTTCTTTACCTTTTCGTAGCCCATGTAACAATTTACATATGTAGGATTCTGATCCGGTATCTAATACCCAGGACGTAGGTTGAACTGAGAAACAGTTCTCAATAACTAACACACCTGAAGAAGATGCATCAACATGCATGTTCTTTTGGGCGGCGTGAGAATCCAAATATTCTTCTGTTTCCTGTTCAGTCTTATAACTCTTATAAGAAAGAACGGGTCCAACGTTCCCCTGCTCAGTATAATAAGCGGGTTCAGTCAATACATCCATATTATTATCTTGATTATGGCCTGACATGGTCGCTACCTGGAGAGAGAGAGAAGAAAACACTTTAGCGTATGCTCTTGCAAGATTAGATTGGTTATTATCTTATCTAATCAGGATGTCTCCCACTGTTTTTATCAAATCTACCTTCAAACCCTAAAAGGTAAGATTAGCCGGGATTAATTACACCCCACAATTTCGTCAATCTTTCAGCCATATCGGTGTCGGTACTTGAGGGAGGTCCCCCGTGCTTTCGCACGGACCTAATTAAAGTAAACCTCATTTTTCCAGAGGCGTAACCCCGTTAACACTTTTCTAGACACCTACTTGATCGACTAATTGTCCTGTGTAAAACTCTCCCAGGAGTAACTCTTACTCGCAGCGGGTATCGGGATCTAACTATCTCATAGGAGGTATGCAATCTCATTGCAAATTTCAACACTTGAAATTCCCGATAATATTTTGCCCCTAGCAACTTATGACCTTAACATAGTCAACAAATCATAATTGCTAGCCAAGTTCAACACGTCATTTCCCGATTGAATTAAACCCACCTGTACGACCCTTAACATAGTCAACAAAGTCGTACAACTACCCTAATCCAATCACATCTCATGTTTAAACAGATAAGTACTAATTAGCTACCGCACACTATGCCTTAACATAGTCAACAAACGTAGCACGAATACTAACTAGTCTTTATCTGAAATGACGGAGGGCTACGCAGGTTTTTCAGAAAACCATGAGCGTAATGAACTTGATATCGTCGTAGAATCATGTGAAATTTTGAAATGGAGTGTTTTTTAGGCTTTCATTAGTTTTGCTAAAGAGGTCACTCCCGGTGAAGGGATCTCGGCTCTTTCCTCATCGAATAAGGTGCAGGACATATCATATATATCACTGTGTAAAGCAAAACTCTAAAAGCAATCAAAAGACAAACCGAGTTTTGTAGCATCTGCCAGTTTCGCTAAAGAGGTCACTCCCGGTGAAGGGATCTCGGCTCTTTCCTCATCGAATAAGGTGCAGGGTATATCATATATACCGCTATGCAAAGAAAAAACTGTAGCTACCCTTTTTATAAAGTTTTGATTCTACAACATCTTTTAGGTTTCTTTTCTTTTTATTAATCTCATTAATAAAAAATCCCATCAGCTTATGCTTCCTAAGCATCACAGATAAATACGACGTACACTTATGCCATCCACATTCGCCTCGATGTCCCCTCGTGCACCGTTAGGTTAGGTAACTAATGACAGAGCAGGGCAGGGCTAGTGCGGCTGTAAAACATAAGTAACGTCCATATAATATATCATATATACCATATACTGTATCCATCACAACATATCAAATGATCACATCACAGATATCGCAGCAGAAACATAGATATAATGTGAGATATACTAGGACGTCCGTATTTAGTATCTAGCCAACAATAGAAAATACGGATTCCACAGTCGCGATGAATAGCCAAGCCCACACCCTGGACCCCTACGAGAGCGGCAAACGACCCTACCAATTATGGAGTTTAGGAGACCCGGTCTCGACTCCTCGAGATGGCCTCCCACTGAACCCCAGAACCCGGTCACCTGTGCTCCCCTCCTTGGGTCCATCCTAATGCGAAAAAGTAAATAATATACAACATTGGTGGCATCAACCTCAACCCGGAAGTGCCCCAAATAAAAGAATATTACATTACATTTGAATTTACATGAATGAAAATATAAAACTCTCATCTCGCATAAAACCCCCGGCTATTCAATCGCGACAATCCTGCACATCATATCTCAGCAACACATAATATCTCATATCATCAACGTAAGTATGCATACACCGATCGTCGTCGATGTATAGCAACGACAATCGGCAATACCACTACATACTACACTTACGGTCACAGAAAAGAAAGTGTAAAACTATAATATTTGGAATCCACAATCACTTTAGATATCGTAAATCCGAAATATCACATACTTCGCATTTCATGCCTAACTCTATGAATTCCATATATTGTATCACATTCCAGATAAATAGACAGTATTAAACTTTTCGAACAGATAATCAAATACCCAAAATTTCCTAAAGTGCTCAACACTTGAGCGGATTTCAAATAATCCCAGAATATGTCACAGTACCAGTGATCCAGCCGTAGAAGGGTCAAGCCAACGCCTCACATGTGGCACGCCGTACTGCCCCAAACCCGAAGGTTCAAAAGGCAGTTCAAGACGGTCACATAATCGAGTTAAGATTTGTTGTCTTCTAGAGGGTCCACCGTGTTACTTGCACATTTTTCCGAAAGATTTAAACCCGATAAAAATTCAACACTTGAAAGTTTTTCGTGCCAGGAAAAAGTGAGTTAGTGATATCCGTTCGAACATTTTAACAGGTTCTAAATATCCGAAAATAAAAACGAATTTAAATATTCCGATCGAATCTACGATTACAAAATAAACCCCAAAGTACTCAACACTTGAGTCAGAATAAAAATACCCATAAAATATAGATCACAGAAATATGAATTACTGTGTAAAAACAAATACCAATCTCCCCTGTACGGCCGCGGATCCGCGGCCCAAGCATGGTACGGCCGCGGTTCCGCGGTGGTTTGGAAGCATTGAGTGCTCGTTTTTCACCACAATTCTTATATTTCCCTGCTGAATTTTTCAGGTAATTTTAATTCAGAAAATATCGCATTTTAAAAAAATATCCAGAGAGGGGTTTTGTTTTGTCGGTTCGGGTTCGATCAGAGTTTTAACTTCGTAAACACGTCTCCTAATGCTCTAGCTAGGCTCTGACACCACTGTAGGGTTCCTAGGCAGTCTTGTGAAGGTTCATAAGGCATCAAACATGACCGAATACAATTTTAGAAGTGCCGAACAACCCAAAGCCGTGATCTTTTCTAGATTATTAGGGTTTAACATGCAAGATAACATTTTTAAACCTAAGTGTGAAGGATTACAACCTTTGTAGTCCGCTCCTTCGCTTCACAAGTTCCGAGTAGAAGTCCCTTCGCCGCGATCCATGATCTCCCGGACTCAAGAGAGGCTCCACGACTCGAACGATCATGCTAGCTTGTAGTGTTCCGCTTCTCCGATGATCTACGTCGAAGTTGCTATAACCCAACCTCTCTCACTCTAAAGAGATGAACACCCTAATCTAATGGGCTAGATTAGATGAGGATGATGGATTAGTATTTATGCTTTCTTTTTAATTCATTTTCTCACAAGAAATCATCACAAAACAATTAACTAGTAAGCTTTCTCAAAGCTAAGAGAGAAGAAGATGATGAAATGAAAAATGATAATCCTTTTGTGATGAATAGTAGTAAAGAATATATGATTGATTATTAAACCATGGTCAAGGATGAGAGGCTTAACCTTTATAGAGAATAAACTAGAGCTAGGGTTTGGTTAGGTCAAGAATGAGTCATGGATAAGTATCAACCATAATATCTTAACCAAGACAAAAAGGAAACCCTTCTAGAATAATCAAGAAAGAGCTAACCCTAATCAATCCCTAATCTCTTTTTATCATCCTTAAACATGTTTCATAATAAATCATATCATGTCACAATAATATATTTCACATATATATTATATATTTGCAACAAAAGAAAATAATACAATTAACATATATCGCATATATATCAATGTATTAATCCGGTGAGAAAATGAAATAATAAAGCGAGCCAATATTAGATAATGTAATACAATATATCATATATATCATTATACATTAAATCATCGAATCAACACTTGATCCGACGATCCGG
Source organism: Agapanthus africanus (assembly GCA_030015575.1). Taxonomy (NCBI): domain Eukaryota; kingdom Viridiplantae; phylum Streptophyta; class Magnoliopsida; order Asparagales; family Amaryllidaceae; genus Agapanthus; species Agapanthus africanus. Next base: position 217,781,515 of record JASDDO010000008.1, read on the forward strand.
CTATATCGAATATAACCGACTAATATGACATGTACCGATTCACCGAATCAACACTTGATCCGATGTCCCGGTTCATATCTAAATATCGCGAGAATTGTTAGTTATGTATATGCCCTAGAGGCCATTGTTGTACATATGATGTATATTATAATGGATGCTTGGATATATATAGAGATTACTTTCTTGCTCGTCATGATAGTATGCTATTTGGTTTCACTTTATCTTAACATGTTGACTTGTATTGTTTTACTGTTTTTCTCTCACATGTTGATAAAGCCCTTAGGATCTGTACTCGACTACTGGGACTATGATGAGATCATACTAGTGGGGCCATGGTAGTCGATGAGTACATCCTATAACTGTTCCTAGTCGAGGGTATATCGAGACAGGGCATCGATACACCAGAGTAGATTAGCGTATACGCATCTTGACCCATATGATGGGCGATGGATGATCCCATATCCATCGGTGTTTGACATCAGAGATGGTGTACGGGTGCTCAGTGGAGACTGGGTGCACTGGACGGACTCGTCGAGAACTCCCAGATAGTGATATACCACACGTCAGATGGCAATTCTCCGGAGACACTGGTACAGGGTAGTCTGTAGACCCGAGATCGTCATAGAGTCTTGTGTGATTCCCACTGTGCTTTGATTTCCACCTTACCACATCCAAGAGGGCGTGCAAAACGGTGGCTTTTGGGTACAGTCCCGAATCACATGGAGGCAATGAGCGATAGGAGGGGATTCGTCTCTTCCGGTATAGGGAGTTGATGTTGTGCTGTGTTCGATTGGCTATAACTGGAAGTCCCTGGCCACGGCTGATATAGAGATTTACTGGTAAGTGTTACTGGTAGTTTCTCGACCCGTTATGAGGCACACATCGACACGACTTATCGGTTATTGGGGTCTGACGTTTACCACCTCAAGACTTGATATTCGACATATCAGACGAACAGACCGGACTGTACGTGAGTGTTACCGATTGGATTCACAGGAGAACGCACAGGCTAGCTTGTTGATCTTCTGATCGCTCAATACCTGGGTGGCTGTTACGTTTAGCTGACCGCTTGCAGCTTGTAGGTGTTTGATATGATCATCACCTGCTACCGGCGTATTGACGTTTCTTTAAAGCCCTACACAGAGGTTTCTTGGCTCAGGCGAAACAGAGTAGAGGCACATATGTGATATGTGCAGGACTGAGAATAATGCAATATGAGATACCGTATTATATTCTCACGATATTTAGATATGAACCTGGACATCGGATCAAGTGTTGATTCGATGAATCGGTACATGATATATTAGTCGGTAATATTCGATATAGCCGGATCGTCGGATCAAGTGTTGATTCGATGATTTAATGTATAATAATATATATGATATATTGTATTACATTATCTAATATTGGCTCGCTTTATTATTTCATTTTCTCACTGGATGATACATTGATATATATGTGATATATGTTAATTGTATTATTTTCTTTTGTTGCAAATATATAATATATATGTGATATATATTATTGTGACATGATATGATTTATTATTAAACATGTTTAAGGATGATTAAATGGGATTAGGATTTGATTAGGGTTAGCTTCTTCTTGGACATTCTAGAAGCTTTTCCTTTTGTCTTGGTTAAGATATTATGGTTGATATTTTTCCATGACTCATTTCTAACTTAACCAAACCCTAACTCTAGTTTATTCTCTACAAACTCTTAGCCACTCATCCTTGACCATGGTTGATATATCAATCATATAGATTTCTTTTCTATTCATCACAAAAGAATTATTCATTTTCCATTATCATCTTCTTCTCTCTTGATTTTGAGCTCACTAGAAATTCATTTTGTGATGATAAATTATGAGAAAATGATTTAAAAGGAAAGCATAAATACTACTCTCTCATCCTCATCTCATCTAGCCCATGAGATTAGTGTGTTCATCTCTTTAGAGTGAGAAAGCTTGAGTTATTGATACTTCGACGTAGATCATCGGAGATTTGGAACACTTCAAGCTAGCATGGATCGTTCGAGTCGTGGAGCCTCTATTGAGCCCGGGAGATCTTGGATCGCGGCGAAAGGACTTCTACTCGGAGCTTGTGAAGCGAAGGAGCGGACTACAAAGGTTGTAATCCCTCACACTTAGATTAAAAGATGTTATCTTGCATGCTTAACCTTAATAATCTAGCAAAGATCCTGTCTTTGGGTTGTTCGGCACATGTAAAATTTTATTCATGCATGTTTGATGCTATATGAACCTTCACTAGTGTGCCTAGGAACCCTACAAGAATATAATACGGTATCTCATATCGCATTATCCTCGGTCCTGCACATATCACATATGTGCCTCTACTCCGTTTTGCCTGAGCCAAGAAACCTCTGTGTAGGACTCTAAAGAATCGTCAATACGCCGGTAGCAGGTGATGATCATATCAAACACCCACAAGCCGCAAGCGGTCAGCTAAACGTAACAGCTACCCAGGTATTGAGCGATCAGAAGATCAACAAGCTAGCCTGTCCATTCTCCTGTGAATCCAATTAGTAACACTCCCGTACAGTCCGGTCTGTTCGTCTGATATGTCGCATATCAAGTCTAGGGGTGGTATACGTCAGACCCCAGTAACCGATAAGTCGTGTCGATGTGAGGCTCATAACAGGTCGAGAAACTACTGGTAACACTTACCAGTACATCTCTATATCAGCCCTGGCCAGGGACTTCCAGTTATAGCCAATCGAACACAGCACAACATCAACTCCCTATACCGGGAGAGACGAATCCCCTCCTATCGCGCATTGCCTCCATGTGATTCGGGACTGTACCCAAAAGCCACCGTTTTGCATGCCCTCTTGGATGTGGTAAGGTGTAAATCAAAGCACAGTGGGAATCGCACAAGACTCTATGACGATCTCGGGTCTACAGACTACCTTGTACCAGTGTCACCGGAGAACTGCCATCTGACGTGTGGTATATCACCTTCTGGGAGTTCTCGGCGAGTCCGTCCAGTGTACCCAGTCTCCAATGAGCACCCGTACACCATCTCTGATGTAAAATACCGATGGATATGGGATCATCCATCACCCATCATATGGGTCAAGATGCGTATACGCTAGTCTACTCTGGTGTATCGATGCCCTGTCTCGATATACCCTCGACTAGGAACAGTTATAGAATGTACTCATCGACTACCGTGGCCCCACTAGTATGATCTCATTGTTAGGTTTACCTAGCATCCTATGAAAGGTTTGGAAGCATCACATGTACCGAAGATTAGATTTTTATGGTGCTAAGTAAGCATACAAAGGATCTATCCTAGAAAAATTAGGGTTTCATAAAAATACATGTAACAAAAGCTAGGGTTTTGAGAGTACAACCTTTGTAGCTCCCTATTCTTGACTCCTTGGCCACTTGAGAGTTTGAAAACGGTTAGCTTGAGGTCTTCTAGTGTCCACGACGATCCACCCGAAGCTCCTTTGTCCAAGCTTGCAACTTCACTTTATCAAGAGAATGAAATGAAGATAACACTCTAAACAAGTGGGCAAGACTTGTGTAGAATGATGTTGTGGTGGCTTTTCTCACTTCAAAAACCTAACTTGATGAGTATTTTGCTAACTACAAAAGTCTAGAGAGCAAAAGAAGAAGGAGGAAGAAGATGATGGCCTTTTAGAACAAGAGTGAAAAGAATAACTCTTATGAGAAAATGAAAAATATATGTATATATATTTTCCACTTCTCATCTCAAACCATGGTTAATTATAAAGATATTATTGTTTTAGAGTTTAGAACACCAAAGAAAAATTAACCAAGGGTTAATAAGTAGGTGAGCATGGTAAGGTGAAGAAGAGTGTAGAAACAATCCATGAATTAACCCTTTTTCTTTTCCTTTTTGTTTTAACACAAATGCAATAATAATCCATATAAAAACCCATGGTGTGAGTCTTATATTGCCACCATTTTCAATGTATATGCAACCATGAAGGGTGATGTATGTATGTATGTATGTATGTGTGCATGCACATCCATATGTGCATGAATCATGAAAGAATGCATACATGCATGCATACATCAAAAATACAAGAAAGGATTTCTAGTGAGAAAATAATGGTTAAATGATAAATCAACACTTGATTTATCAATCCGGACATATCACATACGACCCAACCAAAAGCAAGCCGCCCGATTAATATACGGTATCTCATACGCGCATTTTAACCGGGTCCATGCGCATATCGCATACGCGCACCACAACGTTTCGCCTGGACTAGGTAACTCCTTTGTGGGACTCTAAGAATCGTCAATACGCCGGAAGTGGGTGATGATCATATCAAGCACCCCCAAGCCGCAAGCGGTCAGCTAAACGTAACGGCCACCCGGGTATTGAGCGATCAGAAGAAAACAAGCAAACCTGCTACAACTCCCGTCGAGCCAACCGGCAACACTACCGTACAGTCCGGTCTCGTCGTCATATATGCTGCATATCGAGTCTAGGGATGGTAACATCGACCCTAATAACTCAATAAGTCGTGCCAGTGAATGGTCTATAACAGATCGAGAAACTACTGATAACACTTATCAGCAAATCTCAGCAGCCCTGGCCAGGGACTTACTGATATAACCAGTCGAGCACAGCACAACATCAACTCCCAATACCGGGAGAGACGAAACCCCTCCTATCGCTCATCGCCTTCGTGTGTCTCGGGACTGTACCCAACGGCCACCTGTTTGCACGACTCAGTAGACCCATAGTAGGGTGGTAATCAAAGTACAGTGGGAGAGCACACAAGACTCTATGACGATCTCGGGTTTACAGACTAACCTGTACCAGTGTCACCTGAGAACTGTTATCCGACGATAGATATAATTCCATATAGGAGTTCTCGGTGAGTCCATCCAGTATACCCAGTCACCACTGAGCACCCGTATATGATCTTGATGTCAAACATCGATGAATGTGGGAACATCCATCGCCCATCATATGGGTCTAGTATCATATACGCTAGTCTACTCTGGTATATCGATGCCCCGTCTCGATACACCCACGACCAGGGACATTTCAGGATATGCTTATAAACTACAGATATCCCACTAGTATGATCTCTATCATAATCGCTGTAGTCAAGCCAATATCCTCAGGGCTTTATCAACATGTATGAATGAGTAAAAAGCATGATCAAATCAACATGTCAGATAAAGAAGAACCAGATAGCATACTATCATGTCGAGCAAGAATGTACACTGAATATATATGTTGTTAGTGTATATGCCCTAGGGGCCATTATTGTATCATACTAGTTTGTATATTACATAATGGAAGCTTGGGATATTCACATGTATATAACAGTCTTGCTAAACATGGTAGTATGCTACTTGGTTTTTCTATCTTAATATGTGAGTATACGTATTGATAGAGCTCTTAGGATCTTGCTTGACTACCAGCGTTGTGATGGCAGTCACACTAGTGGGGGCTGGGTAGTCTACAAGCACATCCTTATTCAGGTCCCTAGTCGTTGGATTATCGAGACAGGGCATCGATACTCCGGAGTAGACTAGTGTGTACGCTTCTCATCCCAGTTGGGGAGATGGTCTATCACACAGCCGTCAGTACGTCGTACTGGAGATAGTATGCAGGTGCTCGTTAGGTTACCAGTACACCGGACAGGACTCACAGGGAACTGTTGGTTGGTTTTATACCAGTCGTCAGTGAACAGTTCCAAGGTGACATAAGTACAGCATAGTCCGCAGACTTGACACTGCTACTTCGCCTCGAGTGTGTCCCACTATTCTTAGATTGCTACCCTACCACGGCTCAAAGGAGTCGTGCAAACAGGTAGCAGTTGGGTGCAGTCCCGAGCACTTGGAGATAGTGGCGGTTAGACAGGATTCGTCTCTCCCGGTATTGGGGGTTGATATCGCGCTGTGTCAGAGAGCCATTACGCAAAGTCCCTGGCCAGGGCAAGCGAGATTTGCTGGTAGGTTTCAGTAGTTTCTCAGGGTGTAAAGGGCTTCGCTCCAACATGACTTATACCGTTATTAGGGGAATGACGTTTGCCGCCCCCCTAGTCCCGATATGCGATAGTCTTAGACGAACATACCGGACTGTACGAAGATTGTCACATCAGACCCAGTAGGAGTTCGGATGGGTTTTCTCATTGTCCTTCTTATCGACATCTACCTGGGGACCGTTACGTACAGCTAGTTCCGCTTGCAGTCTGTGGTTAAACCTACTGCCAGTGTAGTAGTCGAGTCTTTAGAGTCCCATACAGAGAGTTTCCTACTCCAGGCGAAACGATATAGAGGTCGTATGGTTTTACGACAAGGGTTCGGACGCATACGTGTGTTTACGCACGTACGACATCCGGACAGTTTTTACTAGTCGGCTTTGGTTTAAGCCAGTTACTAGTATCCGTTTATTGGATTTATACAGTCTAAAGTTTTTCCGTGTTTTCACGGATAGGAGGGGCATTCTCGTAATTGCGCGAGAAGCTTCTAGAAGATGGTGACTGAGGAGGTTAAGGTGGCATATACATTGAATGAGATTAGAGAGTCATATGAGTGATCCATCCATGTCATTAATGCATCATAAATGCTTAATGACTCATGGAAATGAATCACCATTAGATATTTGTGAAGCATGATTATTCATCATTTTATTTTCTTTTATTGATAAATCTTAATGCTTCATATATATTATGATAACTCATTTTCTCATATCAATTATCATTATCACCTTCTCTCTCCACAAGCTTCCTCTCTTCAAACCCTAATCCCCCCCCTCTCATGTGTTGAGTACAAGGATTAGTTAGACTACTTAATCCATAACCCTCACTCTATATCATCTAGGTACTTTGATTAGCACTTAAAGAAACCTAGTTGCCTTAAGTTTAGAGGCAAAGCTTGAAGTAAAGCTCTCGTGGTGGATCGTCTACTACTTGGAGAAGGCCGAGGAGGAGGTGGAGTTCGTAAAGACGAAGGACACGGTTCTTTAGGTATAATCACTTCACATAGTAGTTTAGAACTTCTATGATAGTTGTTAGTTATCGTTTAGCTTCGATTCATGCGGTTAGTCGATGTTTAAGCAAAGAACAAGATCGTTTTTCATATTTCCGCCTCCCCGCAAGTCGTGGGGTGTTGTACATCGACTTACAGTGGTATCAGAGCCTCGCTAAACAATAATTAACTCATTAGCAAAGTCGCATGAATTTCAAACGCAAAAAGAACCGGAAACATCGTCGCATTAACACGGTTTCTGTCGAATTTTAAACAGGCCCTAAAAATTTTTCAGGGACCTGCAGAATAACAAGCAGGAAATTATAGGGGTACTCAAGAAATTTGGCCACTTAACTCGGCTAACTTGCCGCGGAACCGCGGCGGATCCATGCGATCCGCCGCGGATCCGCGGCCGAGTTAGGGCCGAGTCGGCCCAAATTTCTTCAGTGACCTTCTGGTGTTAACAGTGATATTTCTGGATATTTTATTTTCTGCTAAGATCTCAGGTGCACAGAGAAGTTTTGCAGTAGAATCTAAAGTGTTTTGCTCGATCGAAATTTTACGATGTTTGCTAATTTGATTATATCTGTGTTTGTATAATGTGTTCGTAAACCTCCCCTAACTGCTAGTATGTCGGTTGGCAGGGGGTTGCACATTTCTGTAATGGTTTTTACTGTTTGTGGATGTGAACTGTATTGGACTGTTGTGATGATTAGCTGGGTTTTATGATGGGTTATTATTTTAATTCATTCGATGTAATTGTAATATGTTGTAATATTATTTTTGCGGGGCACATCCACGTTGCGGTTGTAGACACCGTTGTATTATTTCATTTTACTGTTTTTGCTCCTAGGATAGACCCGAGGTGGGGTGCACAAACTACCGGGTACTTTGAAGTGTTTAGTGGCCTACTCACTTTGTTGAGGGAGACCGCTTCACTTCGGGTATTTGGCGGGTAGTTTGCCGTACCCGTAGGGGTCTAGGATGGGGTAATGGCTATTCATCACAACTGTGTAATCCGTCTTTTGTTGCAGGCTCTAAACAAATGCGGATTGCTTGCTAATCCAATAAAGTTCATATAAGATCTGGAATGCCTATTATTGCGTCTGACGAATGTACAATATCTATATATGATAGATATTTAGACGTCACTTATGTTTTTGTCACGTCCCGAAAGTACGGAACATGACCGACACTTAGACTACGAAACGTCTCGAGGCGTATGTAATCTAAGTTAGCCGAAAACCCAGAAATCCAAACCAAGAAAAGTAGTAGAGTGAAGGAAAAACCAATTTAAATCAAGTAGTTTTATTAGCATAAGCCGAATTATGCGTTTTTTAAAAACATCAAATATTTCTTGAAAATTTCGGCAGAGTCTCTTTTGTAAATACTGGCCCCCAAGCGGGATACAACATGAATAGTATACGAAATCAATAAAAGGCATCCCCAAGCGGAAGCTAGCTCTTCGTCAATCGACGGTCACAACCACACAAGTAATATAATATACAACGCCAAGGGCGAGGATCAAAACTCAAAAGGAAACTCAAAACAACAAGAAATCCACAGAAATACCACACAAGTAATATAATATACAACGCCAAGGGCGAGGATCAAAACTCAAAAGGAAATTCAAAACAACAAGAAATCCACAGAAATACAACGCGCGACTCTGAGGTCGAAAGAATAACATCACTGGTCTCTATCTCAAAAATAAATACATGTTTGGTTGATGGAATTTACTAGATACAACTGAATGATATTATACAAGGTAATATAATGGGTACGATACCAATAAACCCACCTACTAGTAAGTAACGAAACTATGCCCGCAAAGCCGTAATAAAACCTGTACGGCAAACCTGCAAGAAACTGGGGCACAATGGGGGTGAGTTGCCAACTCGTGAATAGAAAAACATTTACGAATAGAAATCGCATGTATGACACAATCCTAGGTCATACGATCATAATATAAAATCCTCAAATATAACCAGCAGTCGATAACAATGACTAGGGTAAATATCTAACCCAAGTGTAAACAGAATGCATGTACTGATGAAAAATGCTGTCATAAATCAATGAGATTTCTGTATCTTTTTAAAAACGAGGTATCATAAATGAAATCAGCATAAATAGTGCCTAGCATCGACACAAAACAAGTATCCAAATCTCTCGATATCTCTGTGTCGCAATCTCTGTATCTCAATATCTCAAAATCTTTGTATGTCAATCTCACTATCTAGGGCGCCGTCAGTCCAGACCGGCCCCTACCATCAATCTCAAGACCACGACGGTATCCTCCGGATATCCGACGCGTCGGGTAAAATCACCGGTCGGTCGTGCTTCCCTGCACAGGCTCAACGTCAACAACACGATCTTCTTGCCCCGGGGTACCGCACCGGGCCCACCATGTACCCGAAACGGTTCATCCATCTCCTCGAATCGGGTCTCGAAATCCATCAGCAAACTCATGGTGGACGACTCATACATCATGGGAAAACCGCACTTTTTATTTAAAATAGAGGAAAGAAGCTTATATAGGTTTTGCGGTTTTCCCCCAAATCCAGAAAATCTCATGGGAATCCGAGTCCAAATCATCAATAGCATGTAAAACCATGAATATAGGTATGAGAATCCATGAATACGGCATAACAATGAATAACAGTATGCATGAAGAGATAAGTAATAACTATAATATCTAAGCTGGCATATAAGGTAAGTACACTAATATCATGTCAAACTACTAGCTATCAAGCTAAGTTAAGCAATAATATTTTCTAAGGTGTACATGACATGGCAATTACCGATGAAGATGTGTGTGAGCCGGCAAGTAAGTGTACGTGGTACATACGCATCATCGGTAATGGTGCTGGTGTCCTAACAGCAAAATATCAACAATGCAATATGAAATAACAATGTAAGTATGCGATGCGGAGCGAGCAACCATAATGAGCGGGAGCTAAATATTAAACAATGGTGCCATTTGAAATAACATGAATCGTGGGGTTTTGAAAATAAGGGCTACGGTGGTTTTAAGAAAGGATACGTCTTTTGAAATATCCGTAGATCCCTTGACCTGTCTTTTAAAATACCCACGATCCGCTAGTTTTGAAACAGGTAGGAGTATAATCTAATCTAACAACTACACTAAACTATACGGCTGAACTAACAAGCTGAACTACAGGTAAGAAAACCGCCTATCATCTGAGTCGATACATATACATACCTGTATATGTATAGTCGGTGATCCCACCTCAATAATATCATATCTGATACCATATCTATAATCATACATCCCAAGTCAAGAGTGCGGATCAATCATCAATATATAGCTCATACGTAAATCCGTCGTACGGCATGCCAAATCTAGGTACGGGTCAATATCACATTCATCATACTATTCATCTGGTATCCTCTTTATCAAATGTCATGATCGGGGTACTGATCTACGTCTAGTACAATACTGATACCGCCTAAGTATGCATGCACGTGTGTGAAACACTACGTCAATGACCCGCTACAACGTCATGTTGTATCACAAATACGAACCCTGCCATATCACCGATTTCACGGCCTCAAATCAAATCTCATCGACTCATCTTAAATCCCAAGTACTATCCTCATTATCCATGCATGTGTATATGAATGTATATATGCATAGTCCCATACCCACGCGTATATACATATATACACATCCTCATCTACGCATAAGAAAGTAATGTATGCAAGTCTGTGTGTGCGTATGTGGGTATAACAACTACTCTAAGGTTTCGCAACTAACCCAAAGGTAATCCATGAACACATAATCATATCATGAATAAACATTCTCGTATCATATATAGATATGAACTATACTACGGACTGCGGGGGTTCTATACGCCATCCACCCGACTTCTCCCCGTAGATATAAATCTACTCACCTGGTCCTTGTTCGTCGGTGCCGATGTCGCCACGCGCTTGCTTGTCGTCTCGAAGTCCACATGGGGTACCTACATATCATAACGCACCGTATCGCATTAAAACCAAATTCGAAATCGAAACGGCATACGAAAATCAAATCGGCACGCGTATCACGCATAGGTCAAAACCTATCACCTACGCATGTAAGAATAGTCAAACCAACTCTCGATGTCGATGTACAAACGTCAAACCATCGAGAAAACCCAAACACACTCATTTGCGCATCCGCGAACACTAACTATAATATAAAATAGGTTAAAATTCACAAAAACCCCAAATTCACCTTAAAAGCCATTTTTCCGAAAATCTAGCAAGCAAAAATTACCCGTTTTAATATAAAACTCGATGTTTAAACAAATCTAGTGGCCATAATACTTATTAAATATATTAAATAAGTCATAAAAACAATTTCCATAATTTAATCTCAATAAATTTCATTAACCCCAAAATTCTAGTTTACAATATACCCAATTTTAAAAATTTTATAGCAAAAATGCACAAAGAACAATTTAGCTTGGATTTTCATGAACTAAAGTATTAAACTACAATTTATAATGTTAATGAAGTCATGAAAAACTTAATTATATTTTAAAACCCAATTATTTAACCAATTTGAAAAACCTAGTTAGCAAATTAACGTAATTATCATAATTTTTAAACTAACAATTAACAACTAGCTACTAACTTTGTTTTAACACGTCAAAAGAGCCTAAATACATTACACAAGCATACACCAATTTCACAAAACCCTAACTTGCATTCAATCCCTATCTAGAATTCATCACACGAACAACAACAACCAAGTTAACACTTATAAACAAAATTATTTAAGCAACTAATCAACAAACAAACCATCGGGCACAAATTTATTCCTCACAAATTGAGATCTACCATGCAAATCCTAGCCTCCAAAAGTAGCTTCCATGCTCCTAGATCCATGCTAGATAGGCAAATGAGAAATGGGTAGGAGTTGGATTTTGGTTTTGAGTTTTTATTTTGGATTTTGATGGAATTTGAGATGAGTTTTGAAGAAAAAAGAGAAGGGAAGTAAGGGGCTGTTTTCTGCAGAATTTCAGCAGCAAGGAGTGATGGGGAGAAGTGTGGGGTGATGTGGGTTTTTGTCATTGTCAAAGTCAAAGCCACCCTTTCTCAAAGTAACCATACCCCTAAATTAACATATTTTAATCAATTTTTCACTTTCCATTCACATGAAAGTCAAAAAGAGGGGGGACGTGGACAGCTTTTGGTGGTGGTGGGGCCAGCCAAGGAGGGGGTGAGGGTGTGAGGGTTTGCACAAAAAAATTCTATACAAAAAGAACCCTCAAGTTACAAAAATTGCAAGTTTTAGTTCAAAATAATTATATTTTTGTTTCCTTCGATTATAACGAAATAAAACTTAAAATAAAATACTAAAAAAATTATATTACAAACTAGATTTTAGTTAACATGATTCTAAAGAGTAAAATTAGCCCAAAGAAATTTGTATTTATCGCTAATTTAATGTATTTTTACCGGCTTAAAATAATATTAAAAATTGAAAAATAGGGAAAAATTTGTAAATGACCAGAAATTTATAAGTAACTCATTAGCTACTAAAAACTAGCAATTATCTATCCAAATTAGGTATAATTAGGCCTAAACTGCAAAATAACTATATTGACAATTTACGGAAAAATACCAAATTTTCACCGATTTTCGGGAAAACACCAAAACGACTTTTCATGGTGTTATAATCTTCCCCCCTTAAAGAAATTCGGTCCCCGAATTTAAATTAAAACTCCCCCCAAATACTAAAACATCTACGCAAAACCATCAAGTCATCGGGGCTCCGAAATCTTAAATACATAAAACAAATCGTAGCGTAGCGCATGCGCATGAAAAATGAGCATGTAACTCAAAATCAAAACTCCGTCAAGTATCCCGCAATCATCAGAGTCATGGTGAAGACACAATGTCTAAATTCCAAAATGAAAATCAATATGATATACATCATTAAAATATCTTGAAGCAATGCATGCCAAATCTTCTTCAAATCACTGTGCGATGCTCGCAGCACTGCACAGTGGCGGACGTCTATTGTAAGAAAAAAAACTACATATATATATACATATATATACATATATATATATATATATATATCCTTTGTTTGAAATGTACGTTCCGCCGTTTTAGGAAACAATTTAGAAGGGTTTCCTTGTTTTAAACGTTTCGTGTCATATCAGACACGTAGGTAAATACTGAGACTATAGCTCGCTTTTTGGAATTCCCTTCGATAGCTATCAATGCATGTAAAATACATTCAGGCACTGTCCTCTGACTAGTCCTGCTCAGTACGAAAACACAAGCAAATATTATAAAAACGTACTGCTCTATAAGAAATCAATCCCAAAATATGCATATGAATGCCATGTGCGTCTGGTGCGCACGGAAATCGAAATCCATGAATGTACCATACATATGCACAGAAACAACATCTAGGTGCATTGGGTGTGCACGAAACATCTGTGAAGGGCAACAGGTGTGCCTGACAGCAAAACAGGTGCATCTGACATGCACGAAGAATCTCGATTTAGCGCATCTGGTGTGCACCAAAATCGTATCTCAAAACATGCGCTCAACATGCGCGAAAATCCAATCAGGTGCACAAGGTGCACAAATCAAACATCGAGTATCACAATCGAGGTCCAGTGCATCTAAGTGCACAAAATGCATATCACTGCACTGCAAGCATATATAAACTATACCGAGTGCAAGAACCAAATCGTATGCGTATATACGCACAAATCAACTCAACCGTATGAAATCCATAAAATCGCAAATATGAGAAACCAAGGTACGGAAACGATATCAAGTGCAACAACTGTGCAAAAGTCGTAAATACTCAGTAGGTGCAACCATGGTCCATGAAAACAAATATCATGAAATCCAATCATCAAAATCAATCATGCAAATAGATCACCCAAAATACCGAAATCAAGTGTGGCGGAATAGTTCCGCTCAAGCACATCCTCCAAGAATCTCTGGCCAACTGTCGTGGTCACTCATAGTATGTCTTGTTGACGATCCTGAACTCTGGCCTGCCGGTGTGCGTAACATGACCACTCCTGGGTCCAAGTCTTCTCGTAATTCGTCCCAGAAAGGTTCTGTCGAGATCTCTCCTAAATCTCGTCTCTGTCGAACTGTCCGGAAGTCATCGTCCCTTGCTAGATCTGTTCTCGTTCCGGAACGGCTGCATACTCATCGCGACTCCTTCTAGAAGGTATATCCAAGTACAATGCCTCGGCATGCGTATCGCATCTCTGATGTCGGCGGAGTGGAACGTCGTCTCATCAAGATCTCATACGAACCTTTTACTCCACTTTCTCTAATGTCGACTGCTTCGGACTCGTCTCGTCATGGCTGCATGGACTGAGCTCCAACGGCTATCCTCGTATCTGGAGTCTCCCAAGAATGCATCTCACCACCTAGCATCCTAATGAAGTCAAACCATCCGATCGATTCGTCAAAACCTCATAATCCTCCAAGAGCTCAACATCTTGGGTACAGTTTAATAGTATCGAGTACGTACCACAGCATCGATGGTCCAGCCGTAGAAGGGCAAACCCAAGCCTCACTAATGGCGTCGCGGAACTGCCGCAAACCCTAAGGTTCAAAGGCTTTCACACGGTGATTATGTCGAGTTAGGATTTCATTCTTCTAGAGGGACCATAGAATTGCCTGCATGTCTTTCCGAAAACTTTAAACTTGGAATAATAGGTTTCTGACACTCGATCGTCTCTGTCGACTCTCAACGTCTCCGCGTGAAGTCGTCTCTAGCTAGAATCAATCTATCTGATGACCTCGCATCGGGGTAGCGAACAAATCACATGTCCTAGTCATTCATCCTCGGTGACTAGCGAGCTTCTGTCATCTCTTCGTACAACTCGTATAGCAATAGCTCCAATATCTGGGGCGATATCTCGTCGTTCGCAGCAATAACGGGCTCACTCGTCTGCACACTGAACCGTGCCTCAATCATCATGAATAGGCAATATATCAACGGTCATCAAAATCTGGCTGGCCTCTATCAGTGGCTCAATCCTCTAGTGCAAATCGGCACGTCCGAGTAATCTCATACAGCAATCCACCCAACGCTCGTGGCGCGAAAACACAATGAAAAGACACATCTTTGCAATCGTGTGTCGCCGGAATCACGCCCTGGTCAGTCCTCGTTCGTGACGAGCTCATGCTGACCGCAGCTCTCCCTGCCCGCAATTGTGGCAGCAAACCATAACTGGTACCGATGAGGTTAAAACAGGAATGAATATAATACTGAACAAAGAAATGCACGACCTAAGGCTTCTTAAGTGGAGTAGCGTATCGTAAGTATGCCGCGAAACATACCCACAGTACGTCACTCTACTTTAGTCACCTATTCCATCAACCAAGGGTCATCCTATACTCCGAAGGTAAAACCTAACGCTCTGATACCAACTTTGCCACGTCCCGAAAGTACGGAACATGACTGGCACTTAGACAACGAAACGACTTGAGGCGTACGTAATCTAAGTTAGTCAAAAACCCAGAAATCCAAACCAAGAAAAGTAGTAGAGTGAAGGAAAAACCAATTTAAATCAAGTAGTTTTATTAGCATAAGCCGAATTATGCGTTTTTTAAAAACATCAAATATTTCTTGAAAATTTCGGCAGAGTCTCCTTTGTAAATACTGGCCCCCATGCGGGATACAACATGAATAGTATACGAAATCAATAAAAGGCATCCCCAAGCGGAAGCTAGCTCTTCGTCAATCGACGGTCACAACCACACAAGTAATATAATATACAACGCCAATGGCGAGGATCAAAACTCAAAAAGAAACTCAAAACAACAAGAAATCCACAGAAATACCACACAAGTAATATAATATACAACGCCAAGGGCGAGGATCAAAACTCAAAAGGAAACTCAAAACAACAAGAAATCCACAGAAATACAATGCGCAACTCTAAGGTCGAAAGAATAACATCACTGGTCTCTATCTCAAAAATAAATACATGTTTGGTTGATGGAATTTACTAGATACAACTGAATAATATTATACAAGGTAATATGATGGGTACGATACCAATAAACCCACCTACTAGTAAGTAACGAAACTGTGCCTGCAAAGCCGTAATGAAACCTGTACGGCAAACCTGCAAGAAACTGGGGCACAACGGGGGTGAGTTGCCAACTCGTGAATAGAAAAATATCTACGAATAGAAAACGCATGTATGACACAATCCTAGGTCATACGATCATAATATAAAATCCTCAAATATAACCAGCAGTCGATAACAAAGACTAGGGTAAATATCTAACCCAAGTGTAATCTCATATGCCCGTGCCAGTGCCTTAGGTAGCAATATACCATATGGATGATGTATGAATGCATGAAACAGAATGCATGTACTGATGAAAAATGCTGTCATAAATCAATGAGATTTCTGTATCTTTTTAAAAACGAGGTATCATAAATGAAATCAGCATAAACAGTGCCTAGCATCGACACAAAACAAGTATCCAAATCTCTCGATATCTCTGTGTCGCAATCTCTGTACCTCAATATCTCAAAATCTCTGTATGTCAATCTCACTATCTAGGGCGCCGTCAGTCCAGACCGGCCCCTACCATCAGTCTCAAGACCACGACGGTATCCTCCGGATATCCGACGCGTCGGGTAAAATCACCGGTCGGTCGTGCTCCCCTGCACAGGCTCAACGTCAACAACACGATCTTCTTGCCCCGGGGTACCGCACCGGGCCCACCATGTACCCGAAACGGTTCATCCATCTCCTCGAATCGGGTCTCAAAGTCCATCAGCAAACTCATAGTGGACGACTCATACATCATGGGAAAACCGCACTTTTTATTTAAAAAAGAGGAAAGAAGCTTATACAAGTTTTGCAGTTTTCCCCCAAATCCAGAAAATCTCATGGAAATCCGAGTCCAAATCATCAATAGCATGTAAAACCATGAATATAGGTATGAGAATCCATGAATACGGCATAACAATGAATAACAGTATGCATGAAGTGATAAGTAATAACTACAATATCTAAACTGGCATATAAGGTAAGTACACTAATATCATGTCAAACGACTAGCTATCAAGCTAAGTTAAGCAATAATATTTTCTAAGGTGTACGTGACATGGCAATTACCGATGAAGATGTGTGTGAGCCGGCAAGTAAGTGTATGTGGTACATACGCATCATCGGTAATGGTGCTGGTGTCCTAACAGCATAATATCAACAATGCAATATAAAATAACAATGTAAGTATGCGATGCGGAGCGAGCAACCATAATGAGCGGGAGCTAAATATTAAACAATGGTGCCATTTGAAATAACATGAATCGTGGGGTTTTGAAAATAAGGGCTACGGTGGTTTTAAGAAAGGATACGTCTTTTGAAATATCCGTAGATCCCTTGACCTGTCTTTTAAAATACCCATGATCCGCTAGTTTTGAAATAGGTAGGAGTCTAATCTAATCTAACAACTACACTAAACTATACGGCTGAACTAACAAGCTGAACTACAGGTAAGAAAACTGCCTATCATCTGAGTCGATACATATACATACCTGTATATGTATAGTCGGTGATCCCGCCTCAATAATATCATATCTGATACCATATCTATAATCAGACATCCCAAGTCAAGAGTGCGGATCAATCATCAATATATAGCTCGTACGTAAATCCGTCGTACGGCATGCCAAATCTAGGTACGGGTCAATACCACATTCATCATACTATTCATCTGGTATCCTCTTTATCAAATATCATGATCGGGGTACTGATCTACGTCTAGTACAATACTGATACCGCCTAAGTATGCATGCACGTGTGTGAAACACTACGTCAATGACCCGCTACAACGTCATGTCGTATCACAAATATGAACCCTTCCATATCACCGATCTCACGGCCTCAAATCAAATCTCATCGACTCATCTTAAATCCCAAGTACTATCCTCATCATCCATGCATGTGTATATGAATGTATATATGCATAGTCCCATACCCACGCGTATATACATATATACACATCCCCATCTACGCATAAGAAAGTAATGTATGCAAGTCTGTATGTGCGTATGTGGGTATAACAACTACTCTAAGGTTTCGCAACTAACCCAAAGGTAATCCATGAACACATAATCATATCATGAATAAACATTCTCGTATCATAAAATACATATATAAACATATATATATGAACTATACTACGGACTGCGGGGATGCTACACGCCATCCACCCGACTTCTCCCCGTAGATATAAATCTACTCACCAGGTCCTTGCTCGTCGGTGCCGATGTCGCCACGCGCTTGCTTGTCGTCTCGAAGTCCACATGGGGTACCTGTTGGGGTAAAAATTTACACCCCGGTTGACCAAGTCAAAGTCAAGGTCAACCCCAAGCCAGGTGGGCCCAAGCCTAAGCAAGTGGGCCAATGCCCAGGTCGAGCCCGAACACGAAGCGTCCGGCCTCCCGCCATGTCAACAAAAAAATCATGTAATAAATAATTTTTATGTAATTGTTTATGCATGAATGTAAATAAAATGGGCATAAAGCCAATATTTTGTAAGCCCATGGCTTATGTGCAAAAATGAAATGGCACATGAGCCATGGGATGGCTAAAATGCCATTTTTGTAAAGCCCAATGGGCTATATGTAAATATGTAGGCCTATAAAAGGCAACATGATGAATCAAAATAGGACAACTTTTCATTCTCTCCAAAAAAAGATTAGATCTGAGATCTTTTCTCCTTCCTCAAGGTTCCAAAACCTTCTTCTTTCTCTCGAATTAAATCAAGAGTTTTACTCTTCCTTTTCAAAAACAAAATAGTTTTTCACCCCAAACCCACAAAGGGGAACTTGGATCTGTCTTTAGATCCCAAAAAGGAGAGATTTTGAGATCTCACATCTATTGATCTTCAAGATCCAGCTAACAGAGGAGGAAGAAGAAGAACCCCTTTCACTAAACCCTAAAAAAAAACACTCAGGAGTCCTACTCCTCTTTGATTTCTCCTCAGAGAAATCTTTTTAGGCTAAAAGCCTCTTTTTCTCGCCGGCGCTCAAGCGCAGAGCGCCCACGTGCCGACACATGGCGCGCTTGCGCTCCAACGCAAGCGCTCGAGCGCAAGTCGCCCTCGTGCCGACACGTGGCGCTCTTGCGCTCAAGCGCAAGCGCCCGAGCGCAAGTCGCCCTCGTGCCGACACGTGACGCGCTTGCGCTCCAGCGCAAGCGCCCGAGCGCATGTCGCCCTCGTGCCGACACGTGGCGCTCTTGCGCTCAAGCGCAAGCGCCCGAGCGCAAGTCGCCCTCGTGCCGACACGTGACGCGCTTGCGCTCCAGCGCAAGCGCCCGAGCGCATGTCGCCCTCGTGCCGACACGTGGCGCTCTTGCGCTCCAGCGCAAGCGCTCGAGCGCAAGTCGCCCTCGTGCCGACACGTGGCGCTCTTGCGCTCAAGCGCAAGCGCTCGAGCTCAAGTCGCCTACGTGCCGACACGTGGCGCGTTGCGCTCCAGCACTCTGCGCTCGACCGCAAAGCGCCCACGTGCCGACACGTGGCGCGCTCGCGCTCAAGCGCCGAGGCGCTGGCCCCACGCATCCTTTGGATGTCTTTTTCCCCTTTACTTATATATACATGTATATATATACATATGTATACAAATGTACACATACACATACTCCGCGACGCTGTCCCTGTTAGAAAAAAATTTCTAACGGGGCGCTGCCCCGCACCCCACAAGGGGGCTGCTAGCAGCCCCCTTGACTCCCAGCCCGCTATCCGGGTAGCGGGACCCCCGTAAAAACTCTGCGTGGCTCCCGATATATTCAAACCCCCCTCCAAGACAACACACACGCACACTGCACATTGAGTTCACATGGCCAGTTTAAACCATCATTCGGAGGTTCCCTCGCCCCAAAGGCGAGGGGTAATTAACAGCAGCTTAGTCCGCGGCTGCCGGAGATTCGGATCCCCACAATCATTAAACCCCGGCCTACCCTAGGCAGGGGGAATCTGTAGTACGCCTGACAAGCGCGTGTGTATTCCCATCTCAATGAGGTGACGAAAAACACCCTACAGATTCTGGCATGCCCGGTGGGACCCATCTCTCCTCCCATATTTCGGGTTAAACGTTCATGCGAACTCAATCAATATACATACCTGTATTTATACTAAAAATAATGCTTTTTCATGCAGATTTTCAAGCAATCACCTTCTGACAATGTCTTCGATGATGAACTCAGCTCCCGTCTCCTACACAATGAAGATAGACTCCAGGACGGTCCTCCCGGCTAGTCTCGGGCGACAATAGGAAGAGCTACTGCTACCATTCGACTCTATTATGTTCATGACTGTTGGCGCCATCCCAGCCCCTCAAGCCCCGATGGCAGACAAACCGGTCTCGAAAGGCAGGAGACCAAATGTGGTGATCTCAAGGGCGCCCCAACCCAAACGCAAGTCGGTGTCTGAACGACTTTCCTTGGCCCCAGCTGGGGGTAAGGCCATCAACACCAACAAAGCTACGACACGTTTCGAGCAAGCTCCAACGGTACCCTCAATGTTAGTGTTTATGCCCTAGAAGGCCATTACTGTATCATACTAGTTTGTATATTACTTAATGGAAGCTTGGGATATTCACATGTATATAACAGTCTTGCTAAACATGGTAGTATGCTACTTGATTTTCTCTATCTTAATGTGTGAGTATACGTATTGATAGAGCTCTTAGGATCTAGCTTGACTACCAGCGTTGTGATGGCAGTCACACTAGTGGGGGCTGGGTAGTTTACAAGCACATCCTTATTCAGGTCCCTAGTCGTTGGATTATCGAGACAGAGCATCGATACTCCGGAGTAGACTAGTGTGTACGCTTCTCATCCCAGTTGGGGAGATAGTCTGTCCCACAGCCGTCAGTACGTCGTACTGGAGATAGTATACAGGTGCTCGTTGGGTTACGGGTACACCAGACAGGACTCACAGGGAACTGTTGGTTGGTTTTATACCAGTCGTCAATGAACAGTTCCTAGGTGACATGAGTACAGCATAGTCCGCAGACTTGACACTGCTACTTCGCCTCGAGTGTGTCCCGCTGTTCTTAGATTGCTACCCTACCACGGCTCAAAGGAGTCGTGCAAACAGGTAGCAGTTGGGTGCAGTCCCGAGCACTTGGAGGCAGTGGCGGTTAGACAGGATTCGTCTCTCCCGGTATTAGGAGTTGATATCGCGCTGTGTCAGAGAGCCATTACGCAAAGTCCCTGGCCAGGGAAAGCGAGATTTGCTGGTAGGTTCCAGTAGTTTCTCAGGGTGTAATGGGCTTCCCTCCGACACGACTTATACCGCTATTAGGGGACTGATGCTTGCCGCCCCCTAGGCACGATATGCGATAGTCTAAGACGAACGGACCGGACTGTATGGAGATTGTCACATCAGACTCAGTAGGAGTTCGGATGGGTTCCCTCATCGGCCTTCTTATCGACATCTACCTGGGGACCGTTACGTACAGCTAGTGCCGCTTGCGGTCTGTGGTTAAACCCACTGCCAGCGTAGTAGTCGAGTCTCTAGAGTCCCACACAGAGAGTTTCCCTACTCCAGGCGAAACGATATAGAGGTCGTATGGTTTTACGACAAGGGTTCGGACGCATACGTGTGTTTACACACGTACGACTTTCGGACAGTTTTTACCAGTCGGCTTTGGTTTAAGCCAGTTACTGGTATCCGGTTATTGGATTTACACAGTCTAAAGTTTTTCCGTATTTTTGCGGAAAGGAGGGGCGTTCTCGTAATTATGCGAGAAGCTTCTAGAAGGTGGTGACTAAGGAGGTTAAGGTGGCATATGAAATGATTGTGATTAGTGAGTCACCTTGATGATTCATACATGTCTTTTGTCATTATAATGAATCATCACTAGATATTATCAAGCATGGTTGTTAAAATGATATTTATTCTTTTCTTGATAAAATAAAATGCTTGATATATATCATCTTCACTCACTATTCTCATATCATTATCTTTTTCATCTTCTCTCTCCTCAAGCTCTCCCTCTTCAAAGACTAATCCTCCCCTCTCATGAGTTGAGTACAAGGGTTAGTAAGACTAATTAATCCATAACCCTCTCTATATTACACCTAGCTTCTTTGATTAGCACTTAGAGAAGTTTAGTTGCCTCAAGTTTAGAGGCTAAGCTTGGAGTAAAGCTCTCGGGTGGATCGTCTACTACTTCGAGAAGGCCGAGGAGAACGTGGAGTTCGTAAAGACGAAGGACACGATTCGTTAGGTATATTCCTTAAACATAGTATCACAGAAACTTTATGTTTTAAGTTAGTTATCGTTTAGCTTCGATTCAAGCGGTTAGTCGATGTTTGTTCACTAAACAAGTTCGTTTTTGAAAATTCCGCCTCCCCACAAGTATTGGGGTGTTCTACATCGACTTACACTCAACAACTGCTCGATCGGGTGCTTTCTCTAAGCACCCTGCCAATGAGAAAGAGACGACTGGATATGAGGTCCACACTGTCTACATGGTGGGCACGCGCAGCAAGAGCAAGAACGGGGCCGCTATATCTCAAATCCAATCTGGCTTGAATGTGGTGGCCACTTCCCTAGAATAGCCGCCTCTGCTGGATGGTGAAGACCCTCTCGATGAGGATGATAGGCAGAAAGACCCTTCGGTCCATGAGGAGTCAGGCTCGGAAAGCGAAGAAGAGCCGACTTTCCGCCCCAGGACTGCGGAGCAAGAGCTGCTTCAAGAGCTCCGAAAGCAGCTTAGAAACAAGGACAAGGAGATGGCCAAGGTCTACTCAAAAATTGACGACTTGACAAATGTCGTCCTACAGCTCACGGCCCAACTTGCCTCTCACCCGCCCAATCAGGCGCAGGGCTCTCATGAACCGGGAAACGGTGTCCCAAAACAGCCGACACCCGTTCCCTCAAATCCAAAAGTGGGCGGACCGCATGAAAATCAGTCGCATCCTATCTCGGGAAATGTCTTGGCTACCGATGACAGTAGCCCGCTAACTCAAGATCAAATCATGGATTTGGTTGCCAGCAAAGTCAAAACATTGGTGGCCGAAGCCGAAGCGCAAAAAGATATCAGCAGTAGTGGGAGACCATATCCTGCTCAGTATGATCTGGTAGAATTTCCTAGCGGCTATGTCATCCCCAAATTCGGAAGATTCGATGGGACGGGAAATGCGAATC
Organism: Agapanthus africanus; assembly: GCA_030015575.1. NCBI lineage: Eukaryota > Viridiplantae > Streptophyta > Magnoliopsida > Asparagales > Amaryllidaceae > Agapanthus > Agapanthus africanus. Next base: position 217,804,696 of record JASDDO010000008.1, read on the forward strand.
AGCATATCGCCCACTTCAAAGCCTCATGCGGGAATACTGGGGGCAATGATGCGCTTCTCCTCCTCCAGTTCGTTAATAACTTGACCGATGTTGCTTTCGACTGGTACGCGAGCATACCGGATGGCTCCGTCACAACTTTTGTCCAAATGGAATCTCTGTTTCGGCAGAGGTTCATGAGCGTCAGTGATAAGATCACCATTGCCGAGCTCGTAAGGACCAAGCCCAAGAGCGACGAAAGCAGCACGGATTTTATAACCCGATGGCGTAATCTCTCCGTCAAATGCGAACCGCCGATAGAGCAGGACCAATCTGTCAGTCTCCTTGTCGGAAATCTCAACAACTGGATGGCCCCGTTTCTATGTACCGCGGGTCTCAAAACATTCCAAGAGCTGACCAAAAAGGTCCAAACGTTGGAACGCTCAAAGCCCGAGTCCGCTCAGGATCTTCAGTTCACAAATAGACCGAAACCTTGGAGGGACGACAACCGAAAAGGCGGAAGTTCTAACATCACCGATTCTCCAAATAAGCAGAGAACGGGCGGAGCAAAAACTGACTAGTCTCGAGGGCCAACTTTGGAGGAAAGGAGAAATAAGGTCTACTCATTCCGAAGGGACAAGGTCCACAAAATTTTTAAAGATTCTTTGAAGAATGGCCTGCGGCTTCCGGAACCGAGAAGGCTAAGTGAAGCGAACAAGACTGATCATCCCAACTTTTGCCCATACCACCGAGTGCTGGGGCACACTATTGAAGACTGTTGCATCTTCAAGGATTGGGTCGAGAAACAATACAAGGCGGGAGAAATATCATTGTCCCCTGGCGTGTTAACTAACAATCAAGCTGTGACCGCCAATTTCATACACACGGGGACCGAAGTCCATCAGGGACCTGATTCTCTCGAACGCCCACCTTTCTCTGGGAACCGTCGACCACCACGTCATTAAACTGGGAACGATCGACCTCTAAGTCGTTAAACTGGGAATGTAAAAAAAATGTAAATAAAAAAATATGTGTAAATAAAAGAAAAATAATAAAAAGCCGAAATGATGGGGCAACTCGCAATAAAAATCAGCGAGTAAAATGAAAATGAGAATAAAGCCGAAATGATGGGGCAACCGCGAATAAATAGCCGAAATGATAGGGCAATCGCGACCTTCGCGATAAGAAAAGCTGAAATGATAGAGCAATCGCGGTAAAACAAAAACAAACAAAAAAAAAAAAAAAAAAAAACAACGGCGAATGATGAGTCGCTCCTGGTACCATATTCCGGTGCAGCGATGCTGACGCCAACCAAAATCCAATTTCCAAAATTCTCCCAGCCCTACGGCCAGTCCCCAAATTGACTGCCGTATTCAATCCACGGGCTCAAATAATTCTCATCACGTCCATGCCCCACCGTAATCACCAGTTACGCGGCCGGTCTCCGCTTTGGGAATGATGCTCCATTGAGAAGACCCACTCATGTAACCTCACGATACATGAGGAGAACAAACCTTTGTGGGATCCTCACGACTCACAAAGGAAAAACACACTTAGGAGTCCTCATGACTCCTAAGGAGAAAATACACCTGCTGGATCCTCTCGACTCGCAGGGAGAAAATGCTTTTATGGGACCCGCACGGCCCATAAAATGGAAAAGCCTCGGGCGATAAGGACCTAAACCCGTCTCCTAAGCCATCGCTCCGCCAACAAGAGTAGGCAAATGATGAATTGCTCCAGACACCTCTGCTTCAGTGTTAGCAACACTGATGCCGGCCCCTACCCCAAAATTCCAGGCTCGCCATCGGTAGACCCGTAAGTCTTTAAACTGGAAACAGCAGACCTCTACGTCGTTAAACTGGAAACAGATGACCACCAAGTCGTTAAACTGGAATCAGATGACCTCTACGTCGTTAAACTGGAAACAGACGACCACCAGGTCGTTAAACTGGAAACAGACGACCACTACGTCGTTAAACTGGAAACAGATGACCACCAAGTCGTTAAACTGGAAACAGATGACCACTAAGTCGTTAAACTGGAAACAGCAGACCTCTACGTCGTTAAACTGGAAACAGATGACCACCAAGTCGTAAAACTGGAAACAGATGACCACCAAGTCGTTAAACTGGAATCAGATGACCACCACGTCGTTAAACTGGAATCAGATGACCACCACGTCGTTAAACTGGAAACAGATGACCACCAAGTCTTTAAACTGGAAACAGATGACCTCTAAGTCGTTAAACTGGAAACAGACGACCACCACGTCGTTAAACTGGAAACAGATGACCTCTACATCGTTAAACTGGAAACAGATGACCTCTACGTCGTTAAACTGGAAACAGATGACCTCCAAGTCGTTAAACGGGAAACAGTCGACCTCTAAGTCATTAAACTGGGAACGAGGGAAATCCACTCATGTGTCCTCACGATGCATGAGGAGAACAAACCTTTATGGGATCCTTACGACTCACAAAGGAAAAGCACACTTAGGAGTCCTCACGACTCCTAAGGAGAAAATACACCTGCGGGATCCTTACGACTCGTAGGGAGAAAATGCTTTTATGGGACCCTCACGGTCCATAAAATTGAAAAGTCTTAGGTGATAGGGATCCAAACCTGTCTCCTAAGCCATCGCTCCCCAATCCCCAAGCGGCGAATGATGAGTCGCTCCTGGTACCACATTCCAGTGCAGCGATGCAGACGCCAACAAAGACCCAAAATGCTTTTGGCCCTACGGTCTGGATCATACATCCTGCAAAACCGTATACAATGCACGGGCGTAAACAATTCCCAAATCCTCCTGGGGCAAATGATGAGTTGCTCCTGGCATTATTCCAGTGCAGCAATGCAGATGCCAAACAAAAAAAAACAAATCCAAATCCTTCCGGGGCAAATGATGAGTTGCTCCTGGCATTATTCCAGTGCAGCAATGCAGATGCCAAACAAAAAAAAACAAATCCAAATCCTTCCGGGGCAAATGATGAGTTGCTCCTGGCATTATTCCAGTGCAGCAATGCAGATACCAAACAAAAAAAAACAAATCCAAATCCTCCTGGGGCAAATGATGAGTTGCTCCTGGCATTATTCCAGTGCAGCAATGCAGATGCCGACAAAAAAAAACGATTCCCAAATCCTCTCAAAGACAGATGATGATTCGCTCCTGGTACCATATTCCAGTATAGCGATGCTGATGTCAACTCAAATCAAACAAATCAAACCAACCAACTCCAACATCGACCTCTGCGTCAGACAACAGACACTCCGCCTCGGGGATACGTCCTACAACAGGCACTCCGTCTCGGGGATACGTCCTACAACAGGCACTCCGTCTCGGGGATACGTCCTACAACAGGCACTCCATCTCGGGGAAACGTCCTACCACAGGCACTCCGTCTTGGGAAAACGTCCTACAACAGGCACTCCGTCTCGGGGATACGTCCTACAACAGGCACTCCGTCTCGGGGATACGTCCTACAACAGGCACTCCGTCTCGGGGAAACGTCCTACAACAGGCACTCCGTCTCGGGGATACGTCCTACAACAGGCACTCCGTCTCGGGGAAACGTCCTACCACAGGCACTCCGTCTCGGGGATACGTCCAACCACAGGCACTCCGTCTCGGGGATACGTCCTACAACAGGCACTCCGTCTCGGGGAAACTTCCTACCACAGGCACTCCGTCTCGGGGATACGTCCTACAACAGGCACTCCGTCTCGGGGAAACGTCCTACCACAGGCACTTCGTCTCGGGGATACGTCCTACAACAGGCACTCCGTCTCAGGGAAACGTCCTACAACAGGCACTCCGTCTCGAGGAAACGTCCTACAACCGACACTCCACCTCGGGGAAACGTCGACCAGCGACACTCCGTGCCGGGGACACGTCTACCAAATCGCTCCGGAACAGAGCGTCGACCGTCCATGCCGCAAAAAGGGCAGTGCAGGCTTCCTAAAAACAAGGAACCAGATCGCTCCGGGCTAAGGAAACGTCTACCACGGACACTCCGTCTCGGAGACGCGTCAAGCGTCGACCGTCCACGTCGTAAAAATGGCAGTGCATCCCAAAAAGTGGGAACTAAGGCAAGTCGCCTCCACGTAAAAGAAGATCCATCAATTTCATGCACACGACCCACATATGTGGTGTGCATTTATTGATGGGGGGCAATTTGTTGGGGTAAAAATTTACACCCCGGTTGACCAAGTCAAAGTCAAGGTCAACCCCAAGCCAGGTGGGCCCAAGCCCAAGCAAGTGGGCCAATGCCCAGGTCGAGCCCGAACACGAAGCGTCCGGCCTCCCGCCATGTCAACAAAAAAATCATGTAATAAATAATTTTTATGTAATTGTTTATGCATGAATGTAAACAAAATGGGCATAAAGCCAATATTTTGTAAGCCCATGGCTTATGTGCAAAAATGAAATGGCACATGAGCCATGGGATGGCTAAAATGCCATTTTTGTAAAGCCCAAGGGGCTATAAGTAAATATGTAGGCCTATAAAAGGCAACATGATGAATAAAAAAAGGACAACTTTTCATTCTCTCCAAAAAAAAGATTAGATCTGAGATCTTTTCTCCTTCCTCAAGGTTCCAAAACCTTCTTCTTTCTCTTGAATTAAATCAAGAGTTTTACTCTTCCTTTTCAAAAACAAAATAGTTTTCCACCACCAAACCCACAAAGGAGAACTTGGATCTGTCTTTAGATCCCAAAAAGGAGAGATTTTGAGATCTCACATCTATTGATCTTCAAGATCTAGCTAACAAAGGAGGAAGAAGAAGAACCCCTTTCACTAAACCCTAAAAAGAAAAAAGAAAAAAAACACTCAGGAGTCCAACTCCTTTTTGATTTCTCTTCAGAGAAATCTTTTTAGGCTAAAAGCCTCTTTTTCTCGCCGGCGCTCAAGCGCAGAGCGTCCACGTGCCGACACGTTGCGCGCTTGCGCTCCAGCGCAAGCGCTCGAGCGCAAGTCGCCCTCGTGCCGACACGTTGCGCTCTTGCGCTCAAGCGCAAGCGCCCGAGCGCAAGTCACCCCGGTGTCGACACGTGGCGCGCTTGCGCTCCAGCGCAAGCGCTCGAGCGCAAGTCGCCCTCGTGCCGATACGTGGCGCTCTTGTGCTCCAGCGCTAGCGCTCGAGCGCAAGTCGCCCTCGTGCCGACACGTGGCGCTCTTGCGCTCCAGCGCAAGCGCTCGAGCGCAAGTCGCCCTCGTGCCGACACGTGGCGCTCTTGCGCTCCAGCGCAAGCGCTCCAGCGCAAGCACTCGAGCGCAAGTCGCCCTCGTGCCGACACGTGGCGCGTTGCGTTCCAACACTCTGCGCTCGAGCGCAAAATGCCCACGTGCCGACACGTGGCGCGCTCGCGCTCAAGCGCCTAGGCGCTGGCCCCACGCATCCTTTGGATGTCTTTTTCCCCTTTACTTATATATACATGTATATATATATATATGTATACAAATATACACATACACATACTCCGCGACCCCCGTAAAAACTCTGCTTGGCTCCCGATATATTCAAACCCCCCTCCAAGACAACACACACGCTCACTGCACATTGAGTTCGCATGACCAGTTTAACCCGTCAATCGGAGGTTCCCTCGCCCCAAAGGCGAGGGGTAATTAACGGCAGCTTAGTCCGCGGCTGCCGGAGATTCGGATCCCTACAATCATTAAACCCCAGCCTATCCTAGGCAGGGGGAATCTGTAGTACGCCTGACAAGCGCGCGCGTATTCCCATCTCAATGGAGTGACGAAAAACACCCTACAGTACCTTCATATCATAACGCACCGTATCGCATTAAAACCAAATTCGAAATCGAATTGGCATACGAAAATCAAATCGGCACGCGTATCACGCATAGGTCAAAACCTATCGCCTACGCATGCAAGAATAGTCAAACCAACCCTCGATGTCGATGTAAAAACGTCAAACCATCGAGAAAACCCAAACACACTCATTTGCGCATCCGCGAGCACTAACTATAATATAAAATAGGTTAAAATTCACAAAAACCCCCAAATTCACCTTAAAAGCCATTTTTTCCGAAAATCTAGCAAGCAAAAATTACCTATTTTAATATAAAACTCCACGTTTAAACAAATCTAGTGGCCATAATACTTATTAAATATCTTAAATAAGTCATAAAAATAATTTCCATAATTTAATCTCAATAAATTTCATTAACCCCAAAATTCTAGTTTACAATATACCCAATTTTAACAATTTTATAGCAAAAATACACAAAGAACAATTTTGCTTGGATTTTCATGAACTAAAGTATTAAACTACAATTTATAATGTTAATGAAGTCATGAAAAACTTAATTATGTTTTAAAACCCAATTATTTAACCAATTTGAAAAACCTAGTTAGCAAATTAGCGTAATTATCACAATTTTTAAACTAACAATTAACAACTAGATACTAACTTTATTTTAACACGTCAAAAGAGCCTAAATACATTACACAAGCATACACCAATTTCACAAAACCCTAACTTGCATTCAATCCCTATCTTGAATTCATCACACAAACAACAACAACCAAATTAACACTTATAAACAAAATTATTTAAGCAACTAATCAACAAACAAACCATGGGGCACAAATTTATACCTCACAAATTGAGATCTACCATGCAAATCCTAGCCTCCAAAAGTAGCTTCCATGCTCCTAGATCCATGCTAGATAGGCAAATGAGAAATGGGTAGGAGTTGGATTTTGGTTTTGAGTTTTTATTTTGGATTTTGATGGAATTTGAGTTGAGTTTTGAAGAAAAAAGAGAAGGGAAGTAAGGGGCTGTTTTCTGCAGAATTTCAGCAGCAAGGAGGGATGGGGAGATGTGTGGGGTGATGTGGGTTTTTCTCAAAGTCAAAGCCACCCTTTTTCAAAGTAACCATACCCCCAAATTAACATATTTTAATCAATTTTTCACTTTCCATTCACATGAAAGTCAAAAAGAGGGGGGGCAATGTGGACAGCTTTTGGTGGTGGTGGGGCCAGCCAAGGAGGGGGTGAGGGTGTGAGGGTTTGCACAAAAAAATTCTATGCAAAAAGAACCCTCAAGTTACAAAAAATGCAAGTTTTAGTTCAAAATAATTATATTTTTGTTTCCTTCGATTATAACGAAATAAAACTTAAAATAAAATACTAAAAAAGTTATATTACAAACTAGATTTTAGTTAACATGATTCTAAAGAGTAAAATTAGCCCAAAGAAATTTGTATTTATCGCTAATTTAATGTATTTTTACCGGCTTAAAATAATATTAAAAATTGAAAAATAGGGAAAAAATTTTAAATGACCAGAAATTTATAAGTAACTCATTAGCTACTAAAAACTAGCAATTATCTATCCAAATTAGGTATAATTAGGCCTAAACTGCAAAATAACTATATTGACGATTTACGGAAAAATACCAAATTTTCACCGATTTTCGGGAAAACACCAAAACGACTTTTCATGGTGTTACAGTTTTACACCCGCGCTAGCCCAGCCCCCGCTCTGCCGTTAGTTAAGTAACCTAACGGGTGATGACGGGACCCCGTGGCAAATGCGGATGGCATAAGAGGACGTTGTATTTTCGTTGTTTTCTGCAATGATGGGTTAATGATGGGACGCATTATTTATAATGAAAAGAAAATAAACCAAAAGTTTAATCGTTGGAATAATTTAAAAGAAACCAATCGGTTAATTTTAAAACAGATATTTTTAAATGCGGAGCTTTAACCACTCCTTTTAAAAGCTATCAGGTTCCTTCGGTTATATCAAGTTCACTACGTTCACGGTTTCGCCAAAACCATTCGTGGCCCTCCGTCATTTCATCTGGGTATTCAGTAGTATTCAAGCTATGTATTTTGACCTAACGCCAAGGCATAGTGTTTGGTAGCTACTGGATATTCATTTGTTTCATAGATAGATGAGTTAGTTTGGGACAGTCATATTATCATTTTGGCCGAACGTCAAGGATATATACGGATTGGTTCAAATTGACAAGATAATGATGGGTAGAACTTGACATGTGACTTATGATATTTTGACCTAACGCCAAGGTCATAAGAGCATGGGGCAAAAATATATATCGGGAATTTCTAAAGAAACTGAAATTTGCAAAGAGTTGCATACCATTTGGAGTTTGATAAATGTTGGTAGGATTCCTTCAACATTATCATACGATGATATTTGGATCCCGATCCTACTGAGAGTATATAATACTCATCAGGATATTCGTCACTTAACGATCAATGCTATAAACCAAGTAGGTGTCAAGAAAGGTGTCAGCGGGGTTACGCCCCCAGAGAAAAGAGGTTATTTAATTAAGGAACTTCGCGAAAGCATTGGAAAACCTCCCTCGAAGTACCGACACCAGCCTGGCTGAACAGTTAAGCAAGTATTGTATAGTGAGAATAGTTCTGGCTAATTCTTCTTTTATGGTTTGAGGAAGGATTCGAGAAACAGTGGGAGCCATCCAGTTTAGATAAATTAAAAACCATTCTAAACTTGCAAGAGCATCATACTAAAGAGTTTTCTTCTCTCTCTCCTAATTGCAGCGACCCCGAAAATGACTGGACTTAAGTTACTTTTAGAGAAAAATATACTGACTGGGCCAAACTATAAAGATTGGCTGCGGAATGTCAAAATGGCTTTGACCTATGACAAATTGGGGTACGTCCTCACCGCTACGACACCTGTTGTCCCTGGTCCCAAATCCAGTAATGCGGATAAGGAAATCCGCAAAACCTTGGATTTCGATTGCGCGAAAGCCAAGTGCATCGTGCTTGCCTCAATGAACAATGAACATCAGAGGAGGCACGAGGATATGGAACTAGATGCCATATTTATCCATACAAAGGAACTTTATGGAGAGCAATCTCGTGTAGCAAGATACGAGACCTCTAAGAACTTGTTTCGAGCGAGGTTGGCTGTCGGGTCATCGGTAGGAGAACATATCCTAAAGATGATCGGCTATATAGAAGAGCTCGCAGACCTTGGGACGACTTTGGATAATGAGCTCTATACAGACCTTATTCTCCAGTCCCTTCCTTCCACCTACGCCCAGTTTATCCTGAACTTTAACACTCAAAGAAAAGAAGTTGAACTTCTGGAACTCCTGAACATGTTAAGGAGTGCAGAGGGCACCTTGCAGAAAGCAAGGGAAATACCCGCTATGTTTATTAGCGGTGCTTCTTCTTCCGGGTCCAAGGCTAGGGCCAAAGGAAGGAAAAAGAAGGACGCCACCAAACCTAGAGAAGGTGTAAGTAAGGTGGGAGGGAAGGGAAAGAAAAAGTTTGCGGTACCGGTAGTAGGCCAGGATGAATGCTTCCATTGTCACAAGAAAGGACACTGGAAGAAGGATTGCAAGACGTGGAACACCAAGAACCAGGAACCGAAGCAAGTTGTGGCTTCGACTTCAGGTGTGTTTGTAATTGAGAATTGTCTGTCAATCAACTCTACTTCCTGGGTATTGGATACCGGATCAGGATCTCATATTTGCAATTCATTGCAGGCACTGAGAAACCGTAGAGTGCTGAAGGAAGGTGATATGACCCTAAAGGTTGCTTACGGAGCTAGCATGGGAGCTGCGTCCGTCGGGGATTATCACCTGGGATTGACGAGTGGACACATTTTGGTTTTACATAACTGTTTTTATGTACCAAGCTTAACGTGTAATATCATATCAGTTTCCTTGTTATCAAATAAAGGTTATGATTTCACGTTTGTAAGAGATGTTGTTAACATCCACCTTAATCATGGTTTGATTGGGTCCGGTACACTAAATAACGGTATATATATTTTAAACCAACTCCAAATTTTCAATGTCCAGAACACACTAAAAAGAAAGTCTCCGGATTTAAATAAAGCTTTCTTATGGTATTGTAGACTGGGTCACATCAATGAGAGAAGGTTGACTAAGTTGCATAGAGAAGGATATTTGGACTCGTTCGAATATCAAACTTATGACACTTGTCAATCTTGTCTCAAAGGAAAGATGACAAAGACTCCATTTACTGGACATGGAGTAAGAGCGAGCGAGCTCTTAGGACTCATACACAGCGATGTATGTAGTCCAATGTCTACACATGCAAGAGGTGGTTTTTCCTATTTCATTACTTTCACGGATGATTACTCAAGATACGGATTCATTTATCTGATGAAACATAAATCCGAGGCTTTTGAGAAATTCCAAGAGTATAAGAATGAAGTAGAAAACCAAACCGGCAAAAGTATCAAGACACTTAGATCTGATCGAGGTGGTGAATACTTGAGTGCTGAGTTCCTAGGTTACCTAAAAGAGAAAGGAATTCTCTCTCAGCTTACTCCTCCATGCACTCCACAGCATAACGGTGTATCGGAGAGACGGAATGGAACCCTATTGGATATGGTACGATCCATGATGAGTAATGTTGAGTTACCGCGATCTTTCTGGGGTTATGCGCTAGAATCACCGGCATATCTTTTGAACATGGTTCCTACCAAGACTGTGCCTACCACACCATATCAGATGTGGAGTGGGAAGAAACCCCATCTTCAGTATATAAAGATTTGGGGATGTCCAGCTTTTGTCAAAAAGCAGCATGTGGGCAAGCTCGAGGCACGATCAGTAAAGTGTAAGTTTGTGGGATATCCAAAGAACTCCAGGGGATATCTATTCTATTACGCAGAGGAACAAAAGGTATTTGTTTCTCGTAATGCCCATTTTCTAGAACATCAGTTTTTAGAAAAGGAAACAAGTGGGAGCGAAATAGAACTGGAAGAAATTCCAGAACCACAAACTAATACTGAAAGTTTGGTAGAACAAGTAGTTCAAGAAGAACAGGACATTCCCGCACCCCTCCGCAGGAGTAGTAGGCCGTCTCATCCGCCTGAGAGATACTACGGTTTTCTCATAGATGTGGATAGAGAGGATTGCATCATAGATGATGATGAACCTACTGGCTTCCAGCAGGCCATCCAGAGCGGCGACTCGGTACGATGGCTAGATGCAATGCGAACCGAAATGGAGTCCATGTACACCAACAAAGTATGGACTTTGGACTTTGCTCCAGATGGAGTAAAACCCATAGGATGCAAATGGATCTTCAAGAAAAAGATTGGTGTAGATGGACAGGTGGAAACCTATAAGGCTAGACTTATTGCAAAGGGTTTTCATCAAAGACCTGGTTTGGACTATGACGAAACTTTTTCTCCAGTGGCTATGCTCAAATCCATTCGGGTCCTTCTTGCTATTGCTGCCTTCCATGATTATGAAATCTGGCAGATGGACGTAAAGATGGCTTTTCTGAATGGAAATTTAGAAGAGTGCGTCTATATGGATCAGCCAGAGGGTTTCAATCAGAGTGGGAGCAGCGGGAAAGTATGCAAGTTGCTTAAATCCATTTATGGATTAAAGCAAGCATTGCGGAGTTGGAACATCTGTTTTGATGAAACAGTCAAAGAATATGACTTTATCAAAAATCCAGATGAACCATGCATATATAGTAAAGTTGTAGCCAGAAGTGTCGTATTCCTCGTCTTGTACGTGGATGACATTCTATTGATAGGAAATGACATTCCTATGCTACAATCTATCAAAGGATTCTTGTCACACAGGTTCTCCATGAAAGACCTGGGTGATGCCTCTTACATTCTGGGGATCCGGATCTATCGTGATAGATCCAAGAGGATGTTGGGATTTTCACAGTCCAGGTATATCGACACTGTACTGAAAAGATTCAGTATGAAAGATTCTAAGCGCGGTAATCTACCGGCTTGTCACGGAATCACCCTATCCAAAGAGATGTCTCCCAAGACTGATTTGGAAAGGGAACGCATGTCTATTCTACCCTACGCTTCTGTGGTAGGCTCTATAATGTATGCGATGTTGTGCACCAGACCAGATGTAGCTTACGCACAAAGCATGGTAAGCCGGTATTAGTCAGACCCAGGGGAGAAGCACTGGATAACAGTAAAGAACATTCTCAAGTACCTGAGAAGGATTAAGGAGATGTTCTTGGTTTACGGCGGAAAAGACCTCAGGATGGAGGCCTATGCTGATTCCGGCTTCCAGAGTGATAAGGACGATTCTAAGTCCATATCAGGTTATGTCTTTACCCTCAATGGAGGGGCGGTGTGCTGGAAGAGCTCCAAGCAGGACACCGTTGCTGACTCGACGATGGAAGCGGAGTATATAGCTGCTTGTGATGCCGCAAAAGAAGCAGTCTGGATGAAGAAGTTCCTAACAGAACTTCAAGTGGTTCCTACCATTGTTGATCCAATACCTCTGTATTGCGACAACAACGGAGCTATAGCTTTAGCGAAGGAACCAAGGTCCCATCAGAAGTCTAGACACATCTTAAGGCGGTATCACCTGATCAGGGAGATCATTGATCGTCGGGAGATCGAGATTCGGAGAGTTGCTTCTGAAGAGAACATTGCTGATCCATTCACGAAGGCCCTACCTCAGATTCAGTTCGAGAGGCTACTCGAGATCATCGGTCTTTGATATGCCAGTACATGGCCCTAGTGGAAGTGGGAGATTGTTAGTGTATATGCCCTAGGGGCCATTATTGTATCATACTAGTTTGTATATTACTTAATGGAAGCTTGGGATATTCACATGTATATAAAAGTCTTGCTAAACATGGTAGTATGCTACTTGGTTTTTCTATCTTAATATGTGAGTATACATATTGATAGAGCTTTTAGGATCTTGCTTGACTACCAGCGTTGTTATGGCAGTCACACTAGTGGAGGCTGGGTAGTCTGCAAGCACATCCTTATTCAGGTCCTTAGTCATTAGATTATCGAGACAGGGCATCGATACTCCGGAATAGACTAGTGTGTACGCTTCTCATCCCAGTTGGGGAGATGGTCTGTCCCACAGCCGTCAGTACGTCGTACTGGAGATAGTATGCAGGTGCTCGTTAGGTTATGGGTACACCGGACAGGACTCACAGGGAACTATTGGTTGGTTTTATACCAGTCGTCAGTGAACAGTTCCCAGGTGACATGAGTACAGCATAGTCCGCAGACTTGACACTGCTACTTCGCCTCGAGTGTGTCCCACTGTTCTTAAATTTCTACCCTACCACGGCTCAAAGGAGTCGTGCAAAAAGGTAGCAGTTGTGTGCAGTCCCGAGCACTTGGAGGCAGTGGTGGTTAGACAGGATTCGTCTCTCCCGGTATTGGAGGTTGATATCGCGTTGTGTCAGAGAGCCATTACGCAAAGTCCCTGTCCAGGGCAAGCGAGATTTGCTGGTAGGTTCCAGTAGTTTCTCAGGGTGTAATGGGCTTCAATCCGACACGACTTATACCGCTATTAGGGAACTGACGCTTGCCACCCCCTAGGCCCGATATGCAATAGTCTTAGACGAACAGACCGGACTGTATGGAGATTGTCACATCAGACTCAGTAGGAGTTCGGATGGGTTTTCTCATCGGCCTTCTTACGTGGGGACCGTTACGTACAGCTAGTGCCGCATGCGGTCTGTGGTTAAACCCACTGCCAGCGTAGTAGTCGAGTCTCTAGAGTCCTACACAGAGAGTTTCCCTACTCCAGGCGAAACGATATAGAGGTCGTATGATTTTACGACAAGGGTTCGGACGCATACGTGTGTTTACGCACGTACCATATCCGGACAGTTTTTACTAGTCGGCTTTGGTTTAAGCCAGTTACTAGTATCCGGTTATTGGATTTATACAGTCTAAAGTTTTTCCGTGTTTTCACGGATAGGAGGGGCGTTCTCGTAATTGCGCGAGAAGCTTCTAGAAGATGGTGACTAAGGAGGTTAAGGTGGCATATACATTGAATGAGATTAGTGAGTCATATGAGTAATTCATCTGTAAGTCCATGCTACCTCTCCCGGTACTTTCGGGCATGCGGAATTTGATGAAAAACAATTTTCTAGAGGCGGTAACATGGACTCAAAACCGGATCTTTGTTAAACATCTAACTAACAACCTAACTAGGAGTTGTTAACTACTCGGTTAGGGGGTTATAACTTTCTTTCTTGAACTCCTTCGTCTTCAAACCTCGATGGTTGTCCGGATCGGCTTCACCCCGTCGTCTCCTTGCGCCGAAGATCGATCCACCCGAAAGCTTCTACCTTTGGCTTCTTCTTCGAACTTTGAAGAAACTAGTTCACTCGGTTTGCTAAACCTTGTGAACTAGAGTGAGTAGAGGAGAGTGTGTAGGGATTTTTCTCTATGGTTCTTGGTTCTCAACACATGAGACAAGTGAACCATAGACTAAAGAGAGGGAGAGCAAGAGGAAGAAGATGAGAGCTCAAGAACACAAGAGAGAGAAAGGAAATGAAAGAATGAGCAAGACTTTTCTCTCTTGGCTCTCATAATCCAAAACCATCATAACCAATAATAGCAATCAAGTATTAGTGATGATTTAAGCTACAACAGCCATATCATTTCATGCACTCATTTTGCACAAGAGAACAAGCAAGTAAAAGTCTTTGCCATGAAATGATAGCCATTGTCATCATGATGGTCAACTAGTCCAACCTAGTCAACCGGTCAACAAAGTCAACCCCTCAACAACCATGTCACTATAATACTTAATTAATATTATTGTTAATTACACATCATATTCTCATTAGGGTTGAGCAAAAAGTCAATAGTCAACGGTCAACGGTCAACAACCCTGATGAGAATCCTCTGCCTCTGTCTCTCCGTCAACTGTGCATACACACCCGCATCCGCGTTCCGAGGAACACGAATACATACTGGATAAAACCAATCCCAAAACGTACACTAGGATCTGGCTTAAACCAAATCCTGCTAGTGTTAACTATCCGGACACTGTACGTGCATAAGTGCACTGATGTGACCGAACCCTGTCGCAAAACCATTCGACCTGTCGCTACTCTTTTGCCTAAAGGCGAATAGCTTTCTGTGTGGGACTCTAAAGACCCGACACTACGCTGGCAGTGGGTTTAACCACAGACCACAAGCGGCACTAGCTGTGCGTAACGGTCCCCAGGTAGATGCCGACAAGAAGAATGACGAGGTGAAACCCATCTGAACTCCTACTGAGCCTGAATGTGACTGTATCCGTACAGTCCGGTCTATTCGTCTGATACATCGCATGGCGGGCCTAGGGGGCGATAAACGTCAGTCCCCTAATAGCGGTACAAGTCGTGTCGGAGTGAAGCCCAAAACACCCTGAGATAACACTGGAAGCCTACCAGTATATCTCGCTTGCCCTGGCAATGGCTCTCCTAAACACAGCGCGATGTCAACCCCCAATACCGGGAGAGACGAATCCTGTCTAACCGTCACTGCCTCCAAGTGCTTCGGGACTGCACCCAACTACTACCTGTTTGCACGACTCGTTTGAGCCGTGGTAGGGTAGTAATCAAAGTACAGTGGGAACACACTCGAGGCGAAGTGACAGTGTCAAGTCAGCGGACTAAGCTGTACTCATGTCACCTGGGAACTGATAACTGACGATAGGTATAGTACCAACCTACAGTTCCCGACGAGTCATGTCCAGTGTACTCGTAACCCAACGAGCACCCGCATACTATCTCCAGTACGACGTACTGATGGCTGTGGGATAGACCATCTCCCACACTGGGATGAGAAGCTCATACTCTAGTCTACTCCGGAGTATCGATGCCCTGTCTCGATAGTCCTGCGACTAGGGACCTGCATAAGGATGTGCTTATAGATTACCCAGCCCCCACTAGTGTGACTGCTATCACAACGCTGGTAATCAAGCAAAGATCGTAAGGGCTCCACTAATGTGTATAGGTGATATACTAAAATAAACACATGTACACATTGAAGTAGAAACAAACCAAGTAGCATACTACTATTTTGAGCAAGATTGTATATACAAGGTGAATATCCCAAGCTTCCATTAAGTAATATACAAACTAGTATGATACAGTAATGGCCTCTAGGGCATATACACTAACAATCTCCCACTTGCACTAAGGCCATGTACTGGCGTATCGAAGACCTATCATCTCGATCAGCCGCTCGAACTGAGTCTGGGGCAAGGCCTTGGTGAATGGATCTGCAGTGTTATCTTCTGAAGCAACCCTCCGAACCTCGATCTCCTGGCTATCCACGATCTCCCTGATCAGGTGATACCGCCTCAAGATGTGTCTGGATCTCTAATGGGACATGGGTTCCTTCGCTAAAGCTATAGCCCCGTTGTTGTCGCAATACAGAGGTATTGGATCCACAATGGATGGAACCACCTGAAGTTCTTTCAAGAACTTTCTCATCCAGACAGCTTCTTTTGCGGCATCAGATGCAGCGATGTATTCCACTTCCATCGTCGAGTCTGCAACGGTTTCCTGTTTGGAACTCTTCCAACACACCGCCCTTCCATTGAGGGTAAAGACAAAACCCGACATGGACTTGGAATCGTCCTTGTCACTCTGGAAGCTGGAGTCAGCAAAGGCCTCGATCTGGAGGTCTTTTCCGCCATACACCAAGAACATCTCCTTAGTCCTTCTCAGGTACTTGAGAATGTTCTTTACCGCTATCCAGTGTTTCTCCCCGGGGTTTGACTGATACCGGCTTACTACACTAAGTTCATAAGCTACATCCGGTCTGGTACATAACATCACATACATTATAGAGCCTACCGCAGAAGCGTAGGGTATAATAGACATGTGATCCCTCTCCAAATCAGTCTTGGGAGACATCTCTTTAAAGAGGGTGATCCCGTGACAAGCCGGTAGGTTACCGCACTTGGAATCTTCCATACTGAATCTTTTCAGTATGGTGTCGATGTACCTGGACTGTGAAATTCCTAATATCCTCTTGGATCTATCACGATGGATCCGGATCCCCAGGATGTATGAGGCATCACCCAGGTCTTTCATGGAGAACCTGTGTGACAAGAACCCCTTGACAGATTGTAGCATAGGAATGTCATTTCCTATTAATAGAATGCCATCCACGTATAAAATGAGGAATACTACAGTTCTCGCTACAAATCTACTATAGATGCATGGTTCATCTGGATTTTTGATAAAGCCAAATTCCTTGACCGTCTCATCAAAACAGATGTTCCAACTCCGCAATGCCTGCTTTAGTTCATAGATGGACTTAAGCAACTTGCACACATTTCTACTGCTCCCACTCTGAATGAAACCCTCTGGCTGGTCCATATAGACACACTCCTCTAAATTTCCATTTAGAAAAGCGGTCTTTAGGTCCATCTGCCAAATCTCATAATCGTGGAAGGCAGCAATGGCAAGAAGGATCCGAATGGATTTCAGCATAGCCACTGGAGAAAAGGTTTCGTCATAGTCCAAACCAGGTCTTTGACGAAAACCCTTTGCAACAAGTCTAGCTTTATAGGTCTCAACCTGTCCATCTACACCAATCTTCCTTTTGAAGATCCACTTGCATCCTACGGGTTTTACCCCATCTGGAGCAATGTCCAACGTCCATACTTTGTTGGTGTACATGGACTCCATTTCGGTCTGCATTGCATCCAGCCATTTTACCAAGTCAACGCTCTGAACGGCCTGTTGGAAGCTAGTAGGCTCATCATAATCTATGATGCAATCCTCTCTATCCCCGTCTATGAGAAAACCGTAGTATCTCTCGGGCGGATGAGACTGCCTACTACTCTTGCGGAGCGGCTAGGAATGTCCTGTTCTTTTGAACCCTCTGGTTCCACTAAGCTTTCAGTAATAGCTCGTGGTTCTGGAATTTCTTCCAGTTCTACTGTGCTACCACTTATCTGGTTTTCCAAAATCTCAGTTTCCAAGAAGTAAGCATGACGAGAAACAAAAACCTTTTGTTCCTCTTCGCAGTAGAAGAAATATCCCTTGGAGTTCTTTGGATATCCCACGAACTTGCACTGTACTGAGCGTGCCTCGAGTTTGTCCGCATGCTGTTTTTTGACAAAAGCTGGACATCCCCATGTCTTAATGTGATTAAGATAGGGTCTCTTCCCACACCACATCTCATATGGTGTAGTAGGCACAGTCTTAGTTGGAACTCGGTTCAAAAGGTATGCAGCTGATTCTAGCGCATACCCCCAGAATGATCGCGGTAACTCAGCGTTGCTCATCATGGACCGTACCATATCCAATAGGGTTCGGTTCCGTCTCTCCGATACACCATTATGTTGCGGAGTGTATGGAGGAGTAAGCTGAGAGAGAATTCCGTTCTCTTTTAAATAGTCCAGGAACTCGGCACTCAAGTATTCACCACCTCGATCCGATCTTAGAATCTTGATACTTTTGCCGGTTTGTTTTTCTACTTCATTCTTTTATTCCTGGAATTTTCCAAAGGCTTTGGACTTATGTTTCATTAAGAAGACATAACCGTACCTTGAAAAGTCATCCGTAAAAGTAATGAAGTAAGAATAACCGCTTCGCGCCTGTGTAGACATTGGACCGCAGACATCGCTGTGTATGAGTCCCAAGAGCGAGCTCGCTCCTACTCCGTGTCCAGTGAACGGAGTCTTTGTCATCTTTCGTTTGAGACACGATTGAAAGGTGGCATACAATTGATATTCGAACGAATCCAAATATCCTTCTATATGTAACTTCGTCAACCTTCTCTCATTGATGTGACCCAGTCTACAATGCCACAAGAAAGTCTGATTGATTTCTTGAGACTTTCTTTTGTGTGTATTCTGGACATTGAAAATCTGTGGTTGGTTTAATACGTATATACCATTGCTCAATGTACCTGACCCAATCATAACTTGATTAAGGTGAATGTTTACAACATTGCTTACAAACACAAATTCATAACCTTCTTTAGAAACCAAAGATACAGAAATGATATTACAAGTTGCGTTGGGTACAAAAAAGCAATTACGCAAAACCAAAACATGTTCATCTGACATTCCCAGGTGATAGTCCCCCACGGCCTTAGCATCCATGCTAGCTCCGTTTGCAACTTTGAGGGTCATGTCACCTGCCTTCAAAAACCTACGGTTTCTCAACGCCTGCAAAGAATTACAGATATGAGATCCTGATCTGGTATCCAATACCCAGGAAGTAGAGTTTATTGAAAGACAGTTATCAATAACATACACACCTGAAGCTGAAGCCGCAACCTGCTTCAGTTCCTGTGTTCTGGCTTTCCAAGCCCTGTAATAATTCTTCCAATGTCCCTTCTTATGACAATAGAAGCATTCTTCCTTATCCACAAGCTTTCCCACTTTCTTTGTTGCTTTTGCTTTTCCCTTCGTATCCACTTTACTAACACCGCCCCTTGGTTTGGCGGGGGCTTTCTTCTTGTTGCCCTTGGCTTTCGCCTTGGACCTAGAAAAGGAAGATCCTCCTACAAACAAAGTGGATGTTTCCCTACCTTTCTGTAGGGTGCCCTCTGCGCTCCTCAGCATGTTGAGGAGTTCTGAAAGTTCAACTTCCTTTTCTTGTAAGTTGAAGTTCAGGATAAACTGGGTTTAAGTGGAAGGAAGAGACTGGAGAATCAAGTCCGTATAGAGCTCATTCTCCAACGTGGTCCCAAGGTCCGCGAGCTCTTCTATGTAGCCAATCATCTTAAGCACGTGTTCCGCTACCGATGATCCGACGGCCAACCTTGCCGAAAATAGCTTCTTCGACACTTCGTATCTTACGATACGAGATTGCTCTCCATACAGTTCTTTTGTATGGAGAAATATGGATTCGAGGTCCATATTCTCGTGCCTCCTCTGATGTTCATTGTCCATAGAGGCAAGCACGGGGCATTTGGCCTTCGCGCAGTCTAGTTCCCAGGTCTTACAGATTTCCTTATCCGCGATGCTGGTTTTGGGACCTGCGACAGGGGGAGCTTTGGTGGTAAGAAGATACCCCAGCTTGTCGTAAGTGATTTCCATCTTGACATTCCTGAGCCAATCTTTGTAGTTTAGCCCTGTCAGTATGTTTTTATCTAGAGGTAACTTAAGTCCAGTCATGTCGATTGGTCGCTGCAATTAGGAGAGAGAGAAGAAACACTCAGCATGATACTCTTGCAAGTTTAGAGTGGTTTTTAGTTTGTCTAAACAGAATGGCTCCCACTGTTTCTCGAATCCCTCCTCAAACCAAAAAGGAAGAATTAGTCAGGATCAATCTCACCGTACAATACTTGTTTAACCGTTCAGCCAGGCTAGTGTCGGTACTTCGAGGGAGATTTTCCAACGCTTTCGCGAAGTTCCTTAATTTAAGAACCTCTTTTCCCTGGGGCGTAGCCCCGCTAACACCTTTCTAGACACCTACTAGGTTTATAGCATTGATCGTTAAGTGAGAAATTTCCCGAGGAGTAGCATATACTCACAGTAGGATCGGGATCCAAATATCATTGCGTGAAGAAACTGAAGGAATCCTACCAGAATCATCACACTCCAAATGGTATGCAACACTAGCAAGTTTCAGTTCTTTTGAAACTCCCGATGTGGATTTTTTCCCCATGCTCTTATGACCTTGACTTTGGCCAACAAATCATAAGTCACATGTCAAGTTCTACCCGTCGTTCTCCAGGTTAATTTGAATCCACCCGTACCTACCCTTGACTTTGGCCAACAAGGCAGTACGACTGTTCCAAACCAACGCATCTATCTATGCTGTACATGAATACCCAATAGCTACCAATCACTATGTCTTGACTTTGGCCAACAAACAAAGCTTGAATACTATTGACTATTCATATGAAACGACGGAGGGCTACAAATGGTTTTGGCGAAACCGTGAACGTAGTGAACTTGATATAATCGATGGAACGAGATAGCTTTTAAAAGGAGTGGCTCAAGCTCCGCATTTAAAAGTTGGTTTTGAAAAGAACCGAGTGGTTTTTCGAAAGTGTTCCAACGACTTTTACTTGGTTTATTTTTCTTGCATTAGTTCTTTTAATGCGTGATATTCTTGCATTAGTTCTCCTATCATTTAATCCTACCATTGCAGAAAACAACCAAAATATGACGTACGCTTATGCCATTCGCATTCTCCACGGGGCCCCGTCATTACCCATTAGGTTACTTAACTAACGACAGAGCGGGGGCTGGGCTAGCGCGGCTGTAAAACATAAGCAACGCCTAAATAATATCATATATAGATATACATTGCAATGATAGCCATTTCAGATCACAGATGAACACATTGGATATACTAGGAACCCGCAATTCGTACGAGCCTGTAACGAAAAGCAGATTACATGGTCGCGGTGAATAGCCAATACCCTACCCAAGACCCCTACGGGTGCGGCAAACTACCCGCCAAGTACCCGAAGCGAAGCAACCTCCCTCAACCCCGTGAGTAGGCCACTCGGCACTTCGGGATACCCGGTAGTTTGTGCACCCCCTCCATGGGTCTATCCTAGGAGCAAAAACAGTAAAAAGAAATTATACAATGACGGCTACAACCCCGACCCGGTTGTGCGGCCATACAAATAATTATTACATCAATTTACAAATTTACATGAATTGAAAGAAAAGAAAACTCTCGTCTCACAACCCCCGGCTATTCACCCGCGACAATCCAATGAATTCATATACACATTCCAATGACATTACAGATCACAGATTTGTATAACCCCCACTAATCGACATATAGCGATTAGCAGACGTTCAATACAAATATCACATCACAGATAAAAAACCCGTCAGCTTAAGTCTTTAGAAACTCGATCAAAATATGATTTTTAAAGCCCCAAAAACAAAATTTTCTTTCTGGAAAAACTGGGCTGAAAAAACATATACAAAAATTCCCAAAATACCCCATAGAACAAACTGCAGTGAAGACGATCCAGAGAGGAGCTTAATCGGCCGCGGAACCGCGGCAATAGCAAGCTATTGCCGCGTTTCCGCGGTGGTTTGGTGAGATCTCTGGACCGTTTTTCTACCGTAGACTATAAAAATCCTGAGTCAATTTTTAAAGCATGATTTATTACTTTTACAGTACTTTGAAAATCGACAGCATGTTTGATTTTTGGTGTATTTCATGACTTTTTCTTTGATCGATCTTCTGGTTACTTTACTAACATGTTAGATAGAGTTTAACTAGGCTCTGATACCACTGTAAGTCCATGCTACCTCTCCCGGTAATTTCGGGCATGCGGAATTTGATGAAAAACAATTTTCTAGAGGCGGTAACATGGACTCAAAACCGGATCTTTGTTAAACATCTAACTAACAACCTAACTAGGAATTGTTAACTACTCGGTTAGGGGTTATACCTTTCTTTCTTGAACTCCTTCGTCTTCAAACCTCGATGGTTGTCCGGATCGGCTTCACCCCGTCGTCTCCTTGCGCCGAAGATCGATCCACCCGAAAGCTTCTACTTTTGGCTTCTTCTTCGAACTTTGAAGAAACTAGTTCACTCGGTTTGCTAAACCTTGTGAACTAGAGTGAGTAGAGGAGAGTGTGTAGGGATTTTTCTCTATGGTTCTTGGTTCTCAACACATGAGACAAGTGAACCATAGACTAAAGAGAGGGAGAGCAAGAGGAAGAAGATGAGAGCTCAAGAACACAAGAGAGAGAAAGGAAATGAAAGAATGAGCAATACTTTTCTCTCTTGGCTCTCATAATCCAAAACCATCATAACCAATAATAGCAATCAAGTATTAGTGATGGTTTAAGCTACAACAGCCATATCATTTCATGCACTCATTTTGCACAAGAGAACAAGCAAGCAAAAGTCTTTGCCATGAAATGATAACCATTGTCATCATGATGGTCAACTAGTCCAACCTAGTCAACCGGTCAACAAAGTCAACCCCTCAACAACCATGTCACTATAATACTTAATTAATATTATTGTTAATTACACATCATATTCTCATTAGAGTTGAGCAAAAAGTCAATAGTCAACAGTCAACGGTCAACAACCCTAATGAGAATCCTCTGCCTCTGTCTCTCCGTCAACTATGCATACACACCCGCATCCGCGTTCCGAGGAACACGAATACATACTGGATAAAACCAATCCCAAAACGTACACTAGGATCTGGCTTAAACCGAAGCCTACTAGTGTTAACTGTCCGGACACTGTACATGCATAAGTGCACGGATGTGACCGAACCCTGTCGCAAAACCATGCGACCTGTCGCAAAAACATGCGACCTCTACTCTTTTACCTAAAGGCGAATAGCTTTCTGTGTGGGACTCTAAAGACTCGACACTACGCTGGAAGTGGGTTTAACCACAGACCACAAGCGGCACTAGCTGTGCGTAACGGTCCCCAGGTAGATGCCGACAAGAAGAATGACGAGGTGAAACCCATCTGAACTCCTACTGAGCCTGAATATGACAGTCTCCGTACAGTCCGGTCTGTTCGTCTGAAACATCGCATGGCGGGCCTAGGGGCAATAAATGTCAGTCCCCTAATAGCGGTACAAGTCGTTTCGGAGTGAAGCCCAAAACACCCTGAGATAACACTGGAAGCCTACCAGTATATCTCGCTTGCCCTGGCCAGGGACTACTCGTGTAATGGCTCTCCTAGACACAGCGCGGTGTCAACCCCCAATACCGGGAGAGACGAATCATGTCTAACCGTCACTGCCTCCAAGTGCTTCGGGACTGCACCCAACTACTACCTGTTTGCACGACTCATTTAAGCCGTGGTAGGGTAGTAATCAAAGTACAGTGGGAACACACTCGAGGCGAAGTGACAGTGTCAAGTCAGCGGACTAAGCTGTACTCATGTCACCTGGGAACTGATAACTGACGATAGGTATAGTACCAACCAACAGTTCCCGATGAGTCATGTCCAGTGTACTCGTAACCTAACGAGCACCCGCATACTATCTCCAGTACGACGTACTGATGGCTGTGGGACAGACCATCTCCCAGACTGGGATAAGAAGCGCATATGCTAGTCTACTCCGGAGTATCGATGCCCTGTCTCGATAGTCCTGCGACTAGGGACCTGCATAAGGATGTGCTTATAGATTACCCAGCCCCCACTAGTGTGACTGCCATCACAACGCTGGTAATCAAGCAAAGATCCTAAGGGCTCCACTAATGTGTATAGGTGATATACTAAAATAAACACATGTACACATTGAAGTAGAAATAAACCAAGTAGCATACTACTATTTTGAGAAAGATTGTATATACAAGGTGAATATCCCAAGCTTCTATTAAGTAATATACAAACTAGTATGATACAGTAATGGCCTCTAGGGCATATACACTAACATCATCCATGTCATTAATGCATCATAAATGCTTAATGACTCATGGAGATGAATCACCATTAGATATTTGTGAAGCATGATTATTCATCATTTTATTTTCTTTTATTGATAAATCTTAATGCTTCATATATATTATGATAACTCATTTTCTCATATCAATTATCATTATCACCTTCTCTCTCCTCAAGCTTCCTCTCTTCAAACCCTAATCCTCCCCTCTCATGTGTTGAGTAAAAGGATTAGTTAGACTACTTAATCCATAACCCTCACTCTATATCATCTAGGTACTTTGATTAGCACTTAAAGAAACCTAGTTGCCTCAAGTTTAAAGGCAAAGCTTGGAGTAAAGCTCTCATGGTGGATCGTCTACTACTTGGAGAAGGCCGAGGAGGAGGTGGAATTCGTAAAGACGAAGGACACAGTTCTTTAGGTATAATCACTTCACATAGTAGTTGTCACGTCCCGAAAGTACGGAACAAGACCGGCACTTAAACTACGAACGTCTCGAGGCGTGCATAATCTAAGTAAACCGAAACCCCAGAAATCCAAACAAAGAAAAGTAGTAGAGTGAAGGAAAACCAATTCAAATCAAGTAGTTTTAATAGCATAAGCCAAATTATGCTTTTTTAAAAATATTAAATATTTACTGAAAATTTCGGCAGAGTCTCCTTTGTAAATACTGGCCCCCAAACGGGATACAACATGAATAGTATACGAAATCAAAAAAAAGGCATCCCCAAGCGGGAGCTAGCTCTTCGTCAATCGACGGTCACAACCACACAAGCAATATAATATACAACGCCAAGGGCGAGGATCAAAACTCAAATAGAAACTCAAAACAACAAGAAAACTACAGAAATACAACGCGCGACTCTAAGGTCGAAAGAATAAACATCACTGGTCTCTATCTCAAATAAATACATGTTTGGTTGATGGAAATTCTAGATACAACTGAAATATAATATACAATGTATAATGATGGGTACGATACAATAAACCCACCTACTAGCAAGTCACCCGAAAGGTACAGTGCCCGCAAAGCCGTAAAGAAGCATATACGGCAAACCTGCAAGAAACTGGGGCACAACGGGGGTGAGTTGCCAACTCGTGAATAGAAAAAAAACATCTACGGAAAGAAATCGCATAAATAACGCAACCTGGGTCAATGATCATAATATAACCTCAAATATATGTATAACATGCAGCCTATAACAATGGCTAGGGTAACATCTAACCGAGTGTGATCTCATATGCCCGTGTCAGTGTCTCAGGTAGCAATATATCATATGGATGATGTATGAATGCATGAACAGAATGCATGTACTGAATAAAACTGGTTTCATAAATCAGTAAGATTTCTGTATTTTAAAAGAAATGAGGTACCATATATGAAATCAGCATAAAACAGTGCCCAGCATCGACACAAAACAAGTGTCCAAATACCTCGATATCTCTGTGTCATAATCTATGTACCTCAAGTCTTAATCTCAATGTCTCAATCACAATATCTAGGGCGCCGTCAGTCCAGACCGGCCCCTACCATCCATCTCAAGACCACGACGGTATCCTCCGGATATCCGACGCGTCGGGTAATATCACCGGTAGGTAGTACTCCCCTGCCAGGCTCACATCGTCATCATCACGCGCTTCTTGCCCCGGGGTACCTTACCGGGTCCACCATATACCCAAAACGGTTCATCCGTCTCCTCGAATCGGGTCTCGAAATCCATCAGCAAACTCATGGTGGACGACTCATACATCATGGGAAAACCGCACTTTTTATTTTTAAAAGAGAGAAAAGGTTTATTTATGTTTTTGCGGTTTTCCTCCAAATCCAGAAACAAATCTCATGGAAATCCGAATCCAAAACCTCCATAACACGTAAAATAGTGAATATATGTATGAGAATCCATGAATGCGGCATAACAATGAATAACAGTATGCATGAAGTAGCAGGTAATAACTACAATGTCTAACTAATATATAAGGCAAGTACGCTAATATCATGTCTAAACTATTAGCTAACAGGCTATGTCAAGCAGTAATATTTTCTAAGGTGTACGTGACATGGCAATTACCGATGAAGATGTGTGTGAGCCGGCAATTAAGTGTACGTGGTACATACGCATCATCGGTAATGGTGCTGGTGTCCTGACAGCATGATATCAATAATGGAGTATGAACATAAAATAAGCATGCAATGCGAAGCGGACAACAAAAATGAGCGGGAGCTGAAAACTAGACGCAACTATAACCAATCTGCATTAATCTAATATAAGTCCTACAAATGGTGCCTTTTGAAATAACACGAATCATGAGGTTTTGAAAATAGGGGCCACGGTGTTTTTATGAAAAGATACGTCTTTTGAAATATCCGTAGGATCCCTTGGGCTTTCTTTTAAAATACCCACGATTCGTTAGTTTTGAAATAGGTAAGAATCGAATCTAATCTAACAACTAAACTAAACTAAAGGGCTAAGCTAACAAGCTGGACTACAGGTAAGGAAACCGCCTATCATCTGAGTCGATACATATACATACCTGTATATGTATAGTCGGTGATCCCGCCTCAATAATATCATATCCATAACCAGCCATCCCAAGTCAAGAGTGCGGATCAATCATCAAAATATAGCTCGTACGTAAATCCGTCGTACGGCATCCCCAAATCTGGGTACGGGTCAATATCACATTTGTCATATTATTCATCAAGTATTCTCTTTATCAAGATCATCATCTGGGTACTGACCTACGTCTAGCACAATGCCAACATCATCACAAAAATCAAGATCTGACTACTGATCGACAGTCTAGTATAAATCGGTATTTTCATCATATATCATCACAAGGGTATACATCGCCCAATGCGGCCTATCACAAGTATCCTGTCATATCATATCATATCATATCTCATAACATAATCAAATGTCGATCATCTAAAATATATATATATCACTATTGCTATGGCATCATCATTCCCAAAATCCTCTAAAGTATCAAGACGTATCTTAATCATGAATTTTACCGTCATAACATGTCATTTCACCGATATCATAATCTCAGATCAACTCCTCGACTCAAATCAATCCCATGTATCATCCTCAAATCCGTATGTGAGCACAATATCCCAAAATCCATGTGAACACATATCCACATAGGATCCTATAACCACATATGACATAAGGATGTATGCAAGTATGTATGCGTGTGTACGTATGTGTAGTGCACCCAATACCCTAAGGTTTCGTAACCTTTCGCCAATCCGATATACCAATATCCATTTAAACATCAATAATAAACCCAACAACATATAATATTTATAGGTGTGTATTCGCATCCGTATACATCACCTCGGACTGCGGGGGTGCTATACGCCATCCACCCGACTTCTCCCCATAGATATAAATCTACTCACCTGGTCCTCGTTCGTCGGTGCCGACGTCGCCACGTGCTTGCTTGTCGTCTTGAAGTCCACATGGGGTACCTACATATCATACCGCACCGTATCGTATTAAAATCCGATTCATGACCAAAACGACGCACGAATCCCACATAGATCAAAACCTATGGTTGCTTTCACAAATCAACCCAAAAACCCTCGACGTCGGCGTACAAACGCCAAACCATCGAGAAAAACCCAAATACACTCATTTGCACATTCACGAACACTAATTTTAATATAAAATAGGTTAAAATTCACAAAAACCCCAATTTCACTTAAAAAGTCATTTTTCCGAAAATCTAGCAAGCACAACTCGCCGTTTTTGTACAAAACATGATATTTAAACAAATCTAGTGGCCATAATACTTATTAAATATCTTAAATAAGTCATAAAAATAATTTCCATAATTTAATCCCAATAAATTTCATTAACCCCAAAATTCTAGTTTATAATATACTCAAATTTTAACAATTTATAGCAAAAATGCACAAACTATAATCTAGCTTAGATTTGCATGATCTAAAGCATTAAACTACACTTAACAATGTTAATGAAGTCATGAAAAACCTAATTATATTTTTAGTCTAACATTTGCAATAAATTTCCAAAACCTAGTTTGCATAAAATTCCAATTTAACAATTACAAGCATCAATTAGTAAACTAGCAACTAGGTTAGTTTTAGCATCACATTAACATGTTAATCCCCACATCAAGATCAATACCCAATGAAGAAAACCCTAATTTGATTTACAAACCCTTTTCTTGAATTTTTCCAAATAAGCAATTAAACCTAATTAAACACCTAATTAGCTAGATTAAGGTAATTAAGCAACAATTGAACCTAAAGGAAAGGATTTTATACCTCACAAATTGGTAGATCAACATGAAACTAAGCCTCCCAAATTAGCTACCTTGCTCAAGATCCATCCTTGATTGTGCTAAGGAATAAAGGGTTAGGATTTAACTAGGAATTAGTAGTAATTTGGAAGGATTTTTGATGGAAAATGAGAAGATTCTTGATGGAAAAATGAGATGGAGGATTGTTGGGGCTGCTCATGGGGAGGCTCGGCTGAATTTTGGAGAGGGGAGAGAGAATGTGAGTGTTGAATGATTGTGAAGTCAAGACAAGAAGAGAAAAGCCCATACCTCTTTTAATTAACTCCATGCCTTCATTATTCTATTCATTCTCTTTTCTTTCTTTTTTTTTGAGGAGAGGGCTGCTGGAATGTGGTGGTGGGGCCGACCATGTGAGTGGGTGAGAAGAGAGGGTGTGTGTGTGGAGCAATGAACACCAAACACCAATACAATATGCACCAAAACCCTTTTATTTTCACAAAATAAGCCTTTTTCTTCAATATTTTCTAAACCGTTTTGGCAAACGATTTCGTTTCAAAAACCACATGATAAAATTTTATTTAATGTTTTATGATGCACAAAATTTGTTTCAACTCATTCTAATTTGTAATTTTCCCTAATTAAATGTATTAGTGACGGCTTAAAATAATAATAAAATAATTTTTTTCCAGAAAATTTGAAATTTCACCAGTGGCTCAATAAACACCAAATACTAGCAATTACATAGCTAGAATATGTATATTTAATTTTATAATAAAGATATTTGCATTTTGACTTTTTACAGAAAACCCCCTTATTTTACCGTTTTTTCGAAATTTCACCGAAACGATTTTCAAAACGTTACAATCTTCCCCCCTTAAAGAAATTTGGTCCCCGAATTTAAATTAAACCCCCCCCCCAAATACTAAAACATCTAAGCCAAAACCATCAAGTCGTCGGGGTTCCGAAATCGTAAATACATAAAACAAATCGTAGCGCAGCGTGTGCGCATGAAAAATGAGCATATAGCTCAAAATCAAAACTCCGTCAAGCATCCCGCAATCATCGGAGTCATGGTAAAGACACAAATGTCAAATCCAATGCAAAACCAATATGACATAACTCGAAACTATACATGTAAAATATATTCAGGTACTGTCCTCTGACTAGTCCTACTCAGTACGAAAACACATAGCAATATCATAAAAACGTACTGCTCTATAAGAAAAATCAATCCCAAAATACGCGTATGAATACTACGCGCGTCTTGTGCGCACGGAAATCAAAATCCAAATATGTGCCATACATATGCACAGAAACACCATCTAAGTGCATCGGGTGTGCACGGAACATCTGTCATAGGCAACATGTGTGCCTGACAGCAAAATCAGGTGCATCTGACATGCACGAAAAATCTCGATTTAGTGCATCTGGTGTGCACCAAAATCACACTTCAAAACATGCGCCCAACATGCGCGAAAATCCGAATCAGGTGCATCCATCGTGCACGAAATCATGAAATCCAATATCAAGTGCCGAACATGCGCAAAATCAAATCAGGTGCACAAGGTGCACAAAACAAATATCGAACATCACCATCGAAATCAAAGTCCAATGCATCTAAGTGCACAAAAGGCGTATCACTGCACTGCAAGCATATATAAACTATACAAAGTGCAGGAACCAAATCGTGTGCGTGCATACGCACAAAATCAACTCAAATGTCTAAAACCGTAAAATCACAAACATGTGAAACCCAAGCACGAAAACGATATCAAGTGCAACACTGTGCAAAGATCGTAAATCCCCAATCATCAAAATCAAATCATGCGAATAAAATCACCCAAAACATCGAAATCAATAATGGCGGAATAGTACCGCTGAAGCGCATCCTCTAAGAATCTCGGGCCAACTGTTGCGGTCACTAGTGGAACGTCTCGTCGATGATCAAGAACTCTAACCTGCTGGTGTGCGTAACAATGACCACTCCTGGGTCAAGGTCTTCTTGTAATTCATTCCAGAAAGGTCCTGTCGGGATCTCTCCTAAATCTCGTCTCTGCCGAACTGTCCGGGAGTCATCGTCCCTTACTAGATCTGTTCTCATTCCAGAAGGGCTGCATACATATCGCGACTCCCTCTGGAAGGTATATCCAAGTACAATGCCCCAGCATACGTATCGCATCCATGATGTCGGCGGAGGGGAATGTCATCATATCCAGATCTTGTACGAACCTCTTACTCCATTTCTCTAATGTCGACTGCTCTGGACTCGTCTCGTCGTGGCTGCATGGACTGAGCTCCAATGACCATCCTCGTATCTGGAGTCTCCCAAGAAATGTATCTCACCACCTAGCATCCAAATTAAGTCGAGCCATCCGATCGAGTCGTCAAAACCTCATAATCCCCCAAGAGCTCAACATCTTGGACACAGTTTAATAGTATCGAGTACATACCACAGCATCGGTGGTCCAGCCGTAGAAGGGCAAACCCAAGCCTCACTAATGGCGCCGCAGAACTGCCGTGAACCCTAAGGTTCAAAAGCTTTCACACGGTCATTAAGTCGAGTTAGGGTTTCATTCTTCTAGAGGGACCATAGAATTGCCTGCATGTCTTTCCGAATACTTTAAACTTGGAATAATAGGTTTCCGACTTTCGATCGTCTCTGTCGACCCTCAACGT
Source organism: Agapanthus africanus (assembly GCA_030015575.1). Lineage (NCBI taxonomy): Eukaryota > Viridiplantae > Streptophyta > Magnoliopsida > Asparagales > Amaryllidaceae > Agapanthus > Agapanthus africanus. Next base: position 217,835,721 of record JASDDO010000008.1, read on the forward strand.
CTCCGCGTGAAGTCGTCTCAGCTGGAATCAATATATTTGATGACCTCGCATCGGGGTAGCGAACGAACCACATGTCCTAGTCGTTCATCCTCGGTGACTAGCGACCTTCTATAATCTCTTAGTACAATCTCGTACTGTAATAGCTCCAACATCTGGGGCGGTATCTCGTTGCCCGCAGCAAAACTGGCTCGCTCGTCTGCACGCTGAACCGTGCCTCAATCATCATGAGTAACCAATACACCAACGGTCATTAATATCTGGCTGGCCTCTGTCAGTGGCTCAATCCTCTGGTGCTGATCTGCCCGTCCGAGTAATCTCATACAGTGATCCATCCAACGCTCGTGGCGCAAAACACAATCAAAAGACACATTTCTGCAATCGTGTGTCGCCGGAGTCACGCCCTGGTCAGTCCTCATTCGTAACGAGCTCGTGCTGACCGCAACTCTAGTCGTAGCTCTCCCTGCCCGTAATCGTGGCAGCAAAACCATAACCGGTACCGATGAAGCTAGATCAGGAATGAATATGATACTGGACAAGGAAATGTACATCCTAAGGCTTCTTAAGTGGAGTGGCGTATCGTAAGTATGCCGCGGAACATACCAACGGTACGTCACTCTACTTTAGTCACCTATTCCATCAACCAAAGGTCATCATACGCTCCGAAGGTAAAACCTAACGCTCTGATACCAACTTTGTCACGTCCCGAAAGTACGGAACAAGACCGGCACTTAAACTACGAACGTCTCGAGGCGTACGTAATCTAAGTAAACCGAAACCCCAGAAATCCAAACCAAGAAAAGTAGTAGAGTGAAGGAAAACCAATTCAAATCAAGTAGTTTTAATTGCATAAGCCGAATTATGAGTTTTTAAAAATATCAAATATTTACTGAAAATTTCGGCAGAGTCTCCTTTGTAAATACTGGCCCCCAAACGGGATACAACATGAATAGTATACGAAATCAAAAAAAAAGGCATCCCCAAGCGGGAGCTAGCTCTTCGTCAATCGACGGTCACAACCACACAAGCAATATAATATACAACGCCAAGGGCGAGGATCAAAACTCAAATAGAAACTCAAAACAACAAGAAAACTACAGAAATACAACGCGCGACTCTAAGGTCGAAAGAATAAACATCACTGGTCTCTATCTCAAATAAATACATGTTTGGTTGATGGAAATTCTAGATACAACTGAAATATAATATACAATGTATAATGATGGGTACGATACAATAAACCCACCTACTAGCAAGTCACGCGAAAGGTACAGTGCCCGCAAAGCCGTAAAGAAGCATATACGGCAAACCTGCAAGAAACTGGGGCACAACGGGGGTGAGTTGCCAACTCATGAATAGAAAAAAACATCTACGGAAAGAAATCGCATAAATAACGCAACCTGGGTCAATGATCATAATATAACCTCAAATATATGTATAACATGCAGCCTATAACAATGGCTAGGGTAACATCTAACCGAGTGTGATCTCATGTGCCCGTGTCAGTGCCTCAGGTAGCAATATATCATATGGATGATGTATGAATGCATGAACAGAATGGCGGGCCTAGGGGGTTGGTAAAAGTCAGACCCCCAAAAGCGGTACAAGTCGTGTCGGAGTGTAGTCCAGAACACCCTGAGATACTACTGGAATACCTACCAGTAAATCTCCTTGCCTCGGCCGAGGGCTTCGTGTAATGGCTCTCCTAGACACAGCGCGACCTCACCCCCAATACCGGGAGAGACGAACCCCTGAAGATGCGCTCACTGCCTCCATGTGGCTCGGGACTGTACCCAACTAAAACCTGTTTGCACGACTCCTTTGAGCCATGGTAGGGTAGTAATCAAAGTACAGTGGGAACTCACACAAGACACATGACGATCCCCAGGTCGATGGACTAACCTGTACACATGTCACCAGGGAACTGTCATCTGACGTCTGGTATAAGACCAACTAGCATGTTCCCGGCGAGTCCTGTCCGGTGTACTCATAACCCAATGAGCACCTGTATACATCTTAGGTGATCCAACTGACACCAATGGCTTGTGAGACCGGCCACCGCCCCTCGTCGGGGTCTCGACTGTATACACTAGTCTACTCTGGAGTATCGATGCTCTGTCTCGAAACTCCAACGACTAGGGACCTTTTAAGGATGTGCTTATAGACTACCAGCTCCCACTTATATGATCGCCCTCATACTGCTGGTGATCAAGCAAGAATCTTAGGGGCTCTATCAACGTGTAATAGCGACATGTCAGGTCACCTAAAGTAGTACACGATGATAAAGGTAAACCAGATAGCATACTATCATCTTGAGTAAGACTGTCCTACTGGGACAGGTCCTCCCTCAATCATTGCAATCACGTGCCTGTGATCCAATAATTGACTTTGAGGGAACTATCTCCAACACACATAATATCTCATATCATCAACGTAAATAAGTATGCATACACCGATTGTCGTCAACGTATAGCAACGACAATCGGCAATACCACTACATACCACACTTACGGTCACAGAAAATAAAGTGTAAAACAGCAATATCTGGAATCCACATCCTCTTTAGACATCGTAAATCCGAAATATCACATACTTCGCATTTCATGCCTAACTCTATGAATTCCACATATTGTATCACATTCCAGATAAATAGACAGTATTAAAGTTTTCGAACGAATGATCAAATACCCAAGATTCCCTAAAGCTCAACACTTGAGCGGAGTTCAAAAACCCGAAGTGTGCCACAGCAGTAGTGGTCCAGCCGTAGAAGGGTCAATCCAACGCCTCACATGTGGCACGCCGTACTGCCCCAAACCCTAAGGTTCAAAGGGCAGTTCAAGACGGTCACATAATTGAGTTAAAGTTTGTTGTCTTCTAGAGGGTCCACCACAAAACTTGCACGTATCTCCGAAAGATTTAAACCCCGTGAAAAGTGAGCAAATGATACTCATTCGAACAATTCAATACTTTCTAATTTACCCGGAAAGAGAATGAAGTTAAAATTCCGATCGAATCAATGAACTCAAAACAATCTCCAGAACTAACAGCACTAAATTCAGATTAAAAATACTCCAAAAATATACAAGCAGATAACAAAGTTACTGTACAAATACGGCACTATGATGCTTCAGTACGGCCGTGGAACCGCGGCCTAAGCAGGCTATTGCCGCGGTTCCGCGGTGGAATATACTGTTCATGGTATCGTTTTTTACAGTTGTCCTTAGATTTACCTGCTGAATTTTTTGCATATTTTTAATTCTGAAAAATAACAGATTTTAAAAAATGTCCAGAGATTGTCCCAAAATACCGTATTTCGGTTCGTTCGGAGTTTTTACTTCGCTAAAGTATCGCCTAATGTTCTAGGTCGGCTCTGATACCAATGTTAGGTTTACCTAGCACCCTATGAAAGGTTTGGAATCATCACATGTACCAAAGATTAGATTTTTATGGTGCTAAGTAAGCATACAAAGGATCTATCCTAGAAAAATTAGGGTTTCATAACAATACATGTAACAAAGGCTATGGTTTTGAGAGTACAACCTTTGTAGCTCCCTATTCTTGACTCCTTGGCCACTTGAGAGTTGAAAATGGTTAGCTTGAGGTCTTCTAGCGTCCACGACGATCCACCCGAAGCTCCTTTGTCCAAGCTTGCAACTTCACTTTATCAAGAGAATGAAATGAAGATAACACTCTAAACAAGTGGGCAAGACTTGTGTAGAATGATGTTGTGGTGGCTTTTCTCACTTCAAAAACCTAACTTGATGAGTATTTTGCTCACTACAAAAGTCTAGAGAGCAAAAGAAGAAGGAGGAAGAAGATGATGGCCTTTTAGAACAAGAGTGAAAAGAATAACTCTTATGAGAAAATGAAAAATATATGTATATATATTTTCCACTTCTCATCTCAAACCATGGTTAATTATAAAGATATTATTGTATTAGAGTTTAAAACACCAAAGAAAAATTAACCAAGGGTTAATAAGTAGGTGAGCATGGTAAGATGAAGAAGAGTGTAGAAACAATCCATGAATTAACCATTTTTCTTTTCCTTTTTGTTTTAACACAAATGCAATTATAATCCATATAAAAACCCATGGTGTGAGTCTTATATTGCCACTATTTTCAATGTATATGCAACCATGAAGGGTGATGTATGTATGTATGTGTGCATGCACATCCATATGTGCATGAATCATGAAAGAATGCATACATGCATGCATACATCAAAAATACAAGAAAGGATTTCTAGTGAGAAAATAATGGTTAAATGATAAATCAACACTTGATTTATCAATCCGGCCATATCACATACGACCCAACCAAAAGCAAGCCGCCCAATTAATATACGGTATCTCATACGCGCATTTTAACCGGGTCCATGCGCATATCGCATACGCGCACCACAACGTTTCGCCTGGACTAGGTAACTCCTTTGTGGGACTCTAAGAATCGTCAATACGCCGGCAGTGGGTGATGATCATATCAAGCACCCCCAAGCCGCAAGCGGTCAGCTAAACGTAACGGCCACCCGGGTATTGAGCGATCAGAAGAAAACAAGCGAACCTGCTACAACTCCCGTCGAGCCAACCGGCAACACTACCGTACAGTCCGGTCTCTTCATCATATATGCTGCATATCGAGTCTAGGGATGGTAACGTCGACCCCAATAACTCAATAAGTCATGCCGGTGAATGGTCTACAACAGATCGAGAAACTACTGATAACACTTATCAGCAAATCTCAGCAGCCCTGGCCAGGGACTTACTGATATAACCAGTCGAGCACAGCACAGCATCAACTCCCAATACCGGGAGAGACAAAACCCCTCCTATCGCTCATTGCCTTCGTGTGTGTCGGGACTGTACCCAACGGCCACCTGTTTGCACGACTCAGTAGAGCCGTGGTAGGGTGGTAATCAAAGTACAGTGGGAGAGCACACAAGACTCTATGACGATATCAGGTCTACAGACTAACCTGTACCAGTGTCACCTGAGAACTACTATCCGACGATAGATATAATTCCATATAGGAGTTCTCGGTGAGTCCGTCCAGTGTACCCAGTCACCACTGAGCACACGTATATGATCTTGATGTCAAACATCGATGAATGTGGGAACATCCATCGCCCATCATATGGGTCTAGTATCATATACGCTAGTCTACTCTGGTATATCGATGCCTCGTCTCGATACACCCACGACTAGGGACATTTCAGGATATGCTTATAAACTACAGATGTCCCACTAGTATGATCTCTATCATAATCTCTGTAGTCAAGCCAATATCCTCAGGGATTTATCAACATGTATGAATGAGTAAAAAGCATGATCAAATCAACATGTCAGATAAAGAAGAACCAGATAGCATACTATCATGTCGAGCAAGAATGTACACTGAATATATATGTATATATGTACAGATACATCCACTATCATATAATGGCCTCTAGGGCATAACATATATCCAACACTCATCATAGTCCCCATAGTCGAGTACAGATCCTAAGGGCTTTATCAACATGTGAGAGAAAGACAGTAAACCAATACAAGTCAACATGTTAAGATAAAGTGAAACCAAATAGCATACTATCATGACGAGCAAGAAAGTCCTCTCTGTATATATCCAAGCATCCATCATAATATACATCATATGTACAACAATGGCCTTTAGGGCATATACATAACTAACAGTGTTGGGGTTGGGGCTGGGGCTGGGGCTGGGGAAGGTTTAGTTGGGGTTGGGGTTGGGGCTGGCCTGGGGCTGGGGCTAGGGCTGGGTTGGGCTGGGGCTGGGGCTGGGCTGGGGCTGGGGCTAGGGTTCGGTTGGGCTGTGAGATGTGAACTGTAGAGTGCCCTATTTATCCCTTGCAGTAGGTGTAAGCTTGTAGTGTAAATATGCTTTGCTTGTTGATTTAGTTCCATCCCGGCATAGCTTTAGGCTAATTCGAGGTCGAGTTTGTACCGGTGCATTTATTCTGTTACCTTCACTTTTGTGGACGTAACATTCGATGATAAGATGATAATTGTTCCAGATTTGGCGTCTGCAGGGACTTTATGTTTAATAATGTATCAGTAGAACTGTAAGCAAGCTGTTTGGCATATTTAGAGGGTATTTAAGCATAAGAAATTGTTTTTCTGTTATTTTTCTTGTGACATGTATGCTATCGAATGTCTGGGCGAGCAACCCATGTGAGACAATATAATTTGATCTAATTTTGCTTCAAGCTCTTCTTTCTCCTTTAAATTATAATCCATTTTGATTTGTACTTAGTAATGGCAGAATCTGCTTGTAGTTTATGGAAAACTATGAATCTTTTCGCCCATTTCTTTCAGCCAGCGTATGAAATAGTTGGCGGTTTGTGTTCATGGCCTGAATTCCTCTACATATATTATCATGTATATAATCTTATTGGTGGATTCATTTATATTCAATCAGCAAATATAGCATCTTTCAAGCATATTATCTTGTTCATCATTCTAATCTTATATTTTATCTGTCTCTGTCCTGTTGATCTTATTGACGGGAAGCTGTATGTTCATCTCCACTCCCAGATCCTTGATAATTGATTCTTTTGGAGCATCATAACTATGTTTTGCGTTCATGTATCTGCAATGTTGTAAATATGTGATTAGCTTTATGGCTTGACTTTAATAGATCTATATTCCTCTATTTTTCCCTTGCTTTAGAGTTGAACATGATCTTTTAATAGCAAGTATACTGCCCTTTAGAATTCAGATATGGACTGATAAGAAGAGATGATTGTTATCATGTTAACGGCCACTTATAAAATTTCTCAAATCTTGATCTCAATGGTTTAAAATCATGTTACACATACAACACGAATGCACAACAAACGCATAATTAGAGAGTGATTCAAGATGTTTAAGTTAAAACCAATATATGATACTCGATGATAATATGAAACCTTCATATTCTCATCGATACTCATATATGAAACTAAAAGTGCCACTTAGTCCCCGTCTATCGGTTAACATACGTGCGATGTTCGTCGTGACATAGAACTATACGAAGGTTATTAAATATCGGACGGTATAGCTCGATACTAACAACCGTCGTATAGTCTACGCGACGAGAAAATTCAATCGTATGGTAACCTATAGATTTGTCCCGTGTGGACAAGTTAAGAATGTATAAAGCAAACGCCTTCATTCACTTGTGTTTTCATCCATTTCGAGATATTTCGTCGGTACCTTTCCGCTGGTTCTCCGTGTACAAAGATAGATTAGATGTTCATTTTAACGTTGTTTCACAGCTTTGAAATGATTATCTATTCTATTACAATGTACTCGGAGAACAGCGGGGAGGTGCTGCCGAAATTTACTCGAAATGATTGAAAGCACAAGTGATGGGTGTTCGCTCTATACATTCTTAATGGGATAGAAGCTTACCCCCGACAGCCGGAACACACACATACAACAAGAATACATAACAAACGCATAATTAGAGAGTGATTCGAGATGTTCAAGTTAAAACCAATATATGATACTCGATGATAATATGAAACCTTCATATTCTCATCGATACTCATATATGAAACTAAAAGCGCCACTTAGTCCCCGTCTATCGGTTAACATACGTACGATGTTCGTCGTGATATAGAACTATACGAAGGTTGTTAAATATCGGACGGTATAGCTTGATACTAACAACCGTCGTATAGTCTATGCGACGAGAAAATTCAACCGTATGGTAACCTATAGATTTGTCCCATGTGGACAAGTTAAGAATGTATAAAGCAAACGCCTTCATTCACTTGTATTTTCATCCGTTTTGAGATATTTCGTTGGTACCTTTCCGCTGGCTTTCCGTGTACAAAGATAGATTAGATGTTCATTTCAACGTTGTTTCACAGCTTTGAAATGATTATCTATTATATTACAGTGTACTCGGAGAACAGCGGGGAGGTGCTGCCGAAATTTACTCGAAACGGTTGAAAGCACAAGTGATGGGTGTTCGCTCTATACAATCTTAATGTGATAGAAGCCTACCCCCGACAGCCGGAACACACACATACAACAAGAATACACAACAAACGCATAATTAGAGAGTGATTCGAGATGTTCAAGTTAAAACCAATATATGATACTCGATGATAATATGAAACCTTCATATTCTCATCGATACTCATATATAAAAATAAAAGCGCCACTTAGTCCCCGTCTATCGGTTAACATATGTGCGATGTTCGTCGTGACATAGAACTATACGAAGGTTGTTAAATATCGGACGGTATAGCTCGATACTAACAACCATCGTATAGTCTACGCGACGAGAAAATTCAATCATATGGTAACCGATAGATTTGTCTCGTGTTGACAAGTTAAGAATGTATAAAGCAAACACCTTCATTCACTTGTGTTTTCATCCGTTTCGAGATATTTCGTCGGTACCTTTCCGCTGGTTCTCCGTGTACAAAGATAGATTAGATGTTCATTTCAACGTTGTTTCACATCTTTGAAATGATTATCTATTCTATTACAGTATACTCGGAGAACAGCGGGGAGGTGCTGCCGAAATTTACTCGAAACGGTTGAAAGCACAAGTGATGGGTGTTCGCTCTATACATTCTTAATGGGATAGAAGCCTACCCCCGACAGCCGGAACACACACATACAACAAGAATACACAACAAATGCATAATTAGAGAGTGATTCGAGATGTTCAAGTTAAAACCAATATATGATACTCGATGATAATATGAAACCATCATATTCTCATCGATACTCATATATGAAACTAAAAGCGCCACTTAGTCCCCGTCTATCGGTTAACATACGTTCGATAATTTATTCTTTTCAACGACAAACGCACACACAAAGTATATACACTGATTTTCTCCTTTGTCAGTAACTATCCCGTTCTTATATTTCTTAATATAGTCACCATAACCTACAATTTATATGTTTTACAGTCTAACATGGCCCATGAGTACGTCAGAGTTAAGGTCTGGGTGTATGTGGATTGGCAACAACGTATGCAACCTAAGTTTGTCGCAGGAGTTGCTGCTTTCAATGAATTTCCTCGCGCACATAATAAGATCATAATAGAGAAGATTCTATGTCCGTGCGATAGATGTGGCAATAAGTACTGGCAGAAGGTAGAATTGGCAGAGCTTCATATTGTAAAACATGGGTTTACTAGACTTTATACAACTTGGAAATATCACGGGGAAGGAGAAGAATGCAATACTGCGGCAGAAGAAGAAGGAGAACACGATAATGCGGCAAGAAGAAGAAGAATTCGGTAATGCGGCAGAAGGAGAAGACGGTAATTTATTTCCATCAGAAGAAATGGAGGATATGGTAGAGGCTGCCCTAGGTGAATCTATTCGTACCAAAGATGACATTCCTTCCGGTCAATGACCGCGTGCGGATAAATATGAAAATTTCATGAATGATGCTAGAAACCCAATTTATGAGAATGCGAAGTATTCCACGCTCTCATGGTTCGTCCAACTTTTCCAGATTAAGTGCCTAAATGGATGGAGCAACAAGTCATTCACAATGCTTCTTTCGTTCTTGAAAGATTCTATGCCCCAGGGAAATAACGTGCCCGATAGCTGGTACGGAGCCCAGAAGATGATGTCTGATTTGGGTCTAAAGTGCGAGAAGATTCAAGCATGTCCTAAAAATTGCGTGTTGTACCGGAAAGAGAATTCAGATTTGAAAGAGTGTCCAACATGCGGAGAGGCCAGGTATAAGCCGAAAGATTCTGATAAGAAGCTTGATATACCTGTCAAGATAGCACGATACTTTCCTATAGCACAGAGGCTACAGAGGCTATTCAGGTGCAAGAAAACAGCCGAGGTAATGATTTGGCATCACCGTGCTTCTCCAAGTGAAGATGGAAAAATGAGCCATCCAAGAGATTCACCGGCATGGAAGAATTTCGATAGGTGGCACGCAATATTCAGTAGTGATCTTCGCAATGTCCGGCTCGGACTGGCTACTGATGGCTTCTGCCCATTCAACTATATGGCTGGAAATCACAGCATATGGCCCGTTGTAATGATAATTTATAATCTGTCGCCTTGGTTGGCTATGGACCAATCATACTTTATGATGCCTCTTCTTATCGACAGACCAAACTCACCGGGGAACAATATCGACGTCTATCTCCGACCTCTGATCGAGGAGTTGAAATCTTTGTTCATTGATGGTATAGAGACATATGATGCAAACACAAATACAACCTTCATACTGCGTGCGGCTTTAATGTGGACAATTAATGACTTTCCTGCGTATGGAATGCTATCAGGTTGGTCCGTACATGGTCACAAAGCATGTCCTCATTTCCATGAACACACAACATCGAAATTCTTGAATTTTAGCAGGAAGGTTTGTTATTGCGGCCATCAATGTTTCCTGCCTCCAGACCACCCCTATAGGTTAGACACGGTTCACTTTGATGGTCATCAGGAGCTTCTTAGACCTCCATCCCCATTTTCTGGAGAGGACGTGACTGCTAAATGGGATGGTTACAATAATGTGACCTTCGAGATGGATCCGACGAAACAGGTCAAACCACCATTTTGGAACAAGTTAAGCATTTTCTTCGAGCTTCCGTACTGGTCAACAAATTTAGTAGGTCATTGTCTGGACGTCATGCATATAGAGAAGGAAGTATCAGAGCACATACTTAACTTGCTTCTTTGTAAAGACGGGAAATCGAAAAACAACCTGAATGCTTGGATGGATTTACAAGAGTGGGGAATAAGAAGTGAATTGCACCCTAGACCGGTAGCGAGTAAACCGGGCAAGTTTGTACTTCCCAATGCCGCTTATCATATGTCACAACCAGAGAAGAAAAGATTCCTGCAGGTGTTGCATGATTTGAAAGTTCCCACAGGTTTCTCAGGATCATTCAGCAAGAAAATAAAAATTGTGAAGGGCAAGATCGATGGGCTAAAAAGTCATGATCACCATGTTATCGTGGAGCACCTTCTTCTATTAGCCCTCAGGACTTCTCTCCCTGAATCGGTTGGTCTAGTAATCAACGACCTATGTTGTTTTTTCAGAGAGTTGTGTGCTAAAACACTGGAGGTTGTGACGCTGGATAAACTAGAAAATTCTATTGAGTTGATACTTTGCAAGTTTTTCAGAGAGTTGTGTGCTAAAACACTGGAGGTTGTGATGCTGGATAAACTAGAAAATTCTATTGAGTTGATACTTTGCAAGTTTGAGCGTATTTTCCCACCGTCATTCTTCGATATCATAATACACTTGACGGTTCATCTTGCAACTGAGGCTAAGTTAGACGGACCGGTACAATATCGATGGATGTATCCCGTCGAGAGGTACGTGTAATTTTTTGTTTCGCACAATTTATAAATGTATTGTTGTCCTGTATGCCCGTATTTATTTATTCAACGTATTTTCATTAGGTACCTCTACACTCTTAAGAAGTATATACACAATAAAAATCGACCAGAGGGTTCTATCATGCAAGGTTATCTTCTTGATGAAGCAACCACATTTTGTTCCCGCTATCTGGACGAGAACATTGAGACAGGACTTAACCGGCCTCGAAGAATTCAACACGGGCCATTTGGTAAAGCCGAGTATAAAAGGGTAGACACTATGTTTATCAACAATATATACCGGTTTATCTTGCTTAATTACGCATGTCTTGAACAAATTAGAGAGTAAGTTTTTTTTGGATTAATTGCTATATCTGTGTTTGTGTGTGTATGAAATGATATAATATTAATGTCACCATTATTTGTCGAAAACAGAATTCATTTTAACGAGGTACGTGAGGGGCATCCTGATTGGAACGAAGAACAATTGGAAAAATTATAGGGTTCCTAGGCACTCTCATGAGGTCTCACAAGGCATCAACCATGCCAATTTCAAATTTTACGGGTGCCTACAAACCCTAATACGGATCGTTGACTAAAGATTAGGCGAATCAAGCAACTAGTTAACAACTTAACTAAATGGTAAACGGAAATACAACCTTTGTAGATCCGGTTCTCCATCTCCATGGCTCCGCGATGAAGTCTCCTCGCTGTACAAATCGGATCTTGGGCTCTAGCGTCGGCTTCATCGGAGAAAAAGCGGGCTAGGTCATCGACGACGATGCCGAAGATGATCTACGTCGAGGCATCACTAGATCAAGCTCCACCTTCACCAAGCCATGAAAACTTGTGAAGGAAACACCCTATACTACTTGGCAAGAGATAGAGGATGAAGAAATAGGAAGTGGGTTCACTTTTGAATTGGATTTCTCACTCTTTTTCATCAATCACCATTGATGGAAACTAGGTTTTCTTCTTGAAGAAGAAGAAGAAAATGAAGATATTATGATAAGTTATTTTGTAAAAAGAAAATAATAAGAATACTTATCATATATCAACCATGGTCAAGTGTAGAGAATAAATCATGGTTAGAGGGAATGGTTAGGGTTAAGCATGGAGACAAAATGGTCACTTGGTCAAAGCTTCATGAAATTTCAACATGCAAACAAAGTTAGCCACCATTTTCTCTTTATGCTTGTTATTTTCCAAAATTAATAAACAAATAAACAAATGAATAAGGAAAAAGAAAACCCTAACCAATATACAACCATGGTTTAATCTTTACACAAACCCTAGTGAGCATGTATCATCAAACATGATACAAACTTGTGTACAAAAGTATATCACATATACAATGTGCACAAAAAGTGAGAAAATCCATTTAAAGTGAACCAATACTAGTTAATGCAAAGTAATATATCAAATATATAATTATGCATTAAATTATTAAATCAACACTTGATTCAATGATCCGGTCATATCGCATACAACCGACTAGTATACAATGTATCGTTTTATCGAATCAATCCTTGATTCGATAACTAGGTTATATCGCATACAACCATTCGACACATTCATCGCGAGAATGAAATACGGTATCACATACACGCATTATTCTCGGTCCCGCACATATCTCATATGCGCTCCTATTTCGTTTCGCTTGAGCCAGGAAACCTCTGTGTAGGACTCTAAAGACTCGTCAATACGCCGGCACCAGGTGATGATCATATCAAACACCCACAAGCCGCAAGCGGTCTGCTAAACGTAACGGCCACCCGGGTATTGAGCGATCAGAAGATCGACGAGCAAACCCGCTCACACTCCTGTGAATCCAACCAGTAACACTTACCGTACAGTCCGGTCTCGTCGTCTGATATGTCGCATATCTCGCCTAGGGGTGGTAAACGTCAGACCCCAATAGCTCGATAAGTCGTGTCGATATGAGGTCTATAACATTTCGAGAAACTACTGGTAACACTTACCAGTAAATCTCAGCAACCCTGGCCAGGGATTTCCGGTTATAGCCAATCGAACACAGTGCAACATCAACTCCCTATACCGGGAGAGACGAATCCCCTCCTATCGCTCATTGCCTCCATGTGATTCGGGACTGTACCCAAAAGCCACCGTTTTGCACGCCCTCTTGGACGTGGTAAGGTGGAAATCAAAGCACAATGGGAACCACACAAGACTCTATGACGATCTCGGGTCAACAAACTACTCTGTACCAGTGTCACCAGAGAACTGCCATCTGACGTAAGGTATAATACCATCTGGGAGTTCTCGGCGAGTCCGTCCAGTGTACCCAGTCTCCACTGAGCAACCGTATATCATCTCCGATGTCAAACACCAATGGATATGGGATCATCCATCGCCCATCTGTATGGGTCGAGATGGTATACGCTAGTCTACTCTGGTATATCGATGCCCCGTCTCGATACACCCACGACTAGGGACCTTGAAGGATGTACTTATGGACCACCATGTCCCCACTAGTATGATCCGCATCATAGTCCAGGTAGTCAAGTACACATCATATGGGCTTTACCAACATGTAACAGAGAGACAATCAGTGTACATGTTAAGGTAAAGAGTAACCAGATAGCATACTATCATGTCGAGCAAGAAAGTCCTCCCTATATATGTCCCAGCATCCACTACAATATACATCCAATGTACAGTAATGGCCTCTAGGGCATACATATAACTAACAATCTCCCACTTGCACTAGGGCCATCTGATAGCAGTGGTTGTAGTATCTCATACTCAACCATCCCATAAAAGTCTCTCTCTAGGAATAGGCCTTCGTGAGTGGATCCGACGCGTTGTCCTCTGAGTCTACTCTCCTAACCTTGATCACCCTAGAGATCAACTATCTCCACAATCAGGTGATACTGCCTTAGAATATGTCTGGATCACTGATAGGACGGGTGTTCCTTGCACAAGCCACAACTCCATTGTCACACAATGGGAGGAACTAAGTTCATCTCATGAACTAATATACACCCAGACAGCCTCTTTGGTAGCATCTTAAGTAGCGATGTATCCAGCCTTTATCGTCTAGTAAGCCACGGTATTTAGCTTGGAACTCTTCCAACATACCGTCCCTCCACTGAGGGTAAAGACAATGCCTGTGACTGACATTCAGTCGTCTTTATCACCCTAGAACACTTCCAGTGATTCTCCCTTGGATCGATTGATACCATCTCACTACTGCTAGTGAGATTCCTAGCATCCAATTAGATCTATCTCATAGATCCAAAATCCAGGATTTAGTAGGTATCACTTTGATCCTATATAGAGAATCATTGTGATAAGCGGAGATTGACTGAGCGTAGCATAGGAAACTCCTTCCCTATCTTGAGTATGTCATCCACGTACTCTACGAGGATCGTCACCATACTCCCTACTACCTTTTTGTTTATACAAGGTTCATCTACCATTTTGATGATGTCAAACTGTTTGACTAACTCATCAAAACAGATGTTCCAACTCCGCGATGCCTGCTTTATCCTATAAAGCATCTTGCACACGTTTCGGCTGCTCCCACTGTCTACAAAGCCCTCTGGCTGTGTACTTATAGACACACTCTTCTAAAACATCCTTTAGAAAAGATGTCATGGCACCCAACCGCTAGATATCGTAGTCATGGTATGTAGCCGTGGCAAGTAGGATCTGGATGGACTTAAGCATAGCCACTGGAAAAGGTTTCATCATTATCCTTACCTGATCAATGACGCAAACCTTTAACAAGTCTAGCTTTGAAAGTCCCAACCTTTCCATGTACACCAAGTAATCTTCTCAAGATATACTTGCTCCTGATGGGGATTTAACCCTTCAGATATAGCAACCAAAGTCCATACTTTGTTGGTGTATAAGGATTCCATCTCAGATCGATAAACATCCAGCCATTCTTACAGAGTCTCACTCCTGATGGACAGCTCGAAACTAGTTCGGTTATCATCTCATGACGCAATCCTTGCTCCCACTATCATAGAGAAACCGAAGTATCTCTCAGGTGGGTGAGGAACCCTGCTAGATCGGCGGAGAGGCTGAGGTTCGTTGGTTACTATCGAATCCTTTAGTTCTACCAAATCATCTGCTGTAGTTTGTATAGCTGGAACCTTTCTAGTTCTACATTACAGACCTTGCCTCGATCTTGTCCGGATTTTGCTTTTAGACATAGGCCGGACAACCCCAAATCTTTAATTAGCTTAAGACATGGGCTCTTCCCATACCATATCTTATATGGAGTGGTAGGTAACTGATTTGATCATAACCCTATTCAATAGGTATGCAACTTCTCAAGTGCATAACACCCAATAGGAACAAGGTAACTCAGTAGTACTCATCATAGAGCACACCATATCATATAAGGGGTGATTGCTCCGCCCCGATATACCATCATGCTATGGTGTATACAGGGGAGTAATGCTGAGAGAGAATCTCATTCTCCTTTAGAATAGTCCAGGATTTCCATGCTCAAGTATTCTCCTCCCTGATCACATCAAAGGACATAATACTTATACCCGTATTTTGGTTTTCTACTTCTAACTTATATTCTGTGAATATCTCAAAAGGTTCGGACTTGTGTTTCAACAGGAACATATGTCTGAATCTAAAGAGATCATCAGAGAATGTAATGAAGTACAAAGAACCGGTCTTGGCATGTGTAGACAGGGGACCTACATACATCAACATGTATCATCCCAAGAGTTCACTAACTCTTTCTCTGTTTCCAGTAAACGGAGCTATGGTCATCTTATCTTTGTGACATGACTGGCGAGTTTCACAAGATTTAAATTCAAACTAATTTAAATATGCATCTTTATGTAACTCTAGCTAGTCGGGTCATATTGATCTGACCTAGTCTACAATACCTCAAGAAGGATCCGTTCATTTCTGAACTCTTCCTCTTGTGTGTGTTCTATATACTGAGAACTGTAGTTTGATTTAGAACATCAATGCTTTTAGATAACGTGCCTGAACCGATCAACTTTTGATATAGAAAATGTTCAAAACATTATCCAACAATACAAAATTTTATCATTTCTTTACTAATAAAGAGAGTGATATGATTTTGTATATCAGGTTCGGTATCTAATAACATTCGTTCAGAATCAATGTATTGGTAATACAGGGTGACAGTGACCAACAGACTTGGCTGCAACACTTGCCCCGTTTTCTGCCTCATGAAACTTATCACCCGTTCTCAGTTCTCTACCTATCTGTAGCCCTATGTAACAGATTACATATCTGGGATCGTAATCTGGTATCACATACCCAGGACGTAGAGAATACAGAGAAACAGTTCTTTGTAATGAACACACCCGAAGATGATGCATCAGCATGCACTCTCTTCGTTTGGGCGGCACGGCAATTCTGGTAATCTCCAATTTCCTGCTCGGTCTTATAACAATTATTAGTTGGAGCGGGACCAACGTTCCCCAGCTCAGTATAACAAGCGGGTTCGGTCAATAATCCTTATTATTATCTTGATTAAGGCGTGATATGGTCGCTACCTGGAGAGAGAGAGAAGAAAACACTCAGCGTGCGCTCTGTCAAGAAAAGATTGGTTATTATTTTATCTAATCAGGATGGCTCCCACTGCTTTTTATCAAATCTTCCTTCAAACCCTAAAAGGAAAGACTAGCAGGGATTAATTACACACTACAAGTTCGCCAATCTTTCAGCCAGGCCAGTGTCGGTACTTTGAGGGAGGTCCCCCGTGCTTTCGCACGAACCTAATTAATGTAAACCTCGTTTTCCCAGAGGCATAACCCCGTTGACACCTTTCTAGACACCTACTTGATCAGCTAATTGTAATGTGTAAAACTCTCCCAGGAGTAACAATTACTCGCAGCGGGTATCGGGATCCAACTATCTCATAGAAGGTATGCAATCTCATTGCAAATTTCAACACTTGAAATTCCCGATAATCTTTGGCCCCGAACGATCTATGACCTTGACAAGGTCAACAAACCATAGACCGCAAGTCAAGTTCAACCCGTCATTTCTTGATTGAATCAAACCCACCCGCACGACCCTTGACAAGGTCAACAAGGCCGCACGACTACCCTAACCCAATCTGCATCATATGCATAAGCAGATAAATACTGGTTAGCTACCGCACACTGCGCCTTGACAAGGTCAACAAACGCACCACGAATACTAAACAGGACTTATCTGAAATGACGGAGGGCTACGACAGGTTTTTCTGAAAACCTATCGCGTAATGAACTTGATATCGTTGTAGGATCGAATGAATTTTGAAATGGAGTGTTTTTGAGGCTTTTCTAGTTTTGCTAAAGGAGTCACTCCCGGTGAAGGGATCGTCGGTCCTTTCCTCGTCGAATGAGGTGCGGGATATATCATATATATCACTGTGCAAAGCAAAAACTCTTAAAAGTAATCAAAAGACAAACCGAGTATGTAGCATCTGCCAGTTATTGCTAAAGGAGTCACTCCCGGTGAAGGGATCTCGGTCCTTTCCTTATCGAATAAGGTGCAGGATATATCATATATACCGCTGTGCAAAGCAAGAACTGTAGCTACCCCTTTTATTTTTGAAATTCGATTCTACAACATCTTTAGGTTGCTTTTATATCATTAATCTCATTAATGAAGTCCCATCATTTAAGTACCTAATCATCACAGATAAATACGACGTACACTTATGCCATCCGCATTCGCCTCGATGTCCCCTCGTGCACCGTTAGGTTTGGTAACTAACGGCAGAGCGGGGCAGGGCTAGCGCGGGTGTAAAACATAAGTAACGCCTATATAATATATCATATATACTATATACAGTATCCATCACAGAACATCACATGATCACATCACAGATATCGCGGCAGAAGAATCATATGAAATATTGGATATACTAGGACGTCCGTGTTTTCAATACGAGCCAGTATAAAACACGGATTTCACGGTCGCGATGAATAGCCAAACCCACACCCTCAGACCCCTACGAGAGCGGCAAGCAACCCTACCAATTCTAGAGTTAGGAAACTCGGACTCGACTCCTCGAGTTGGTCTCCCACTGGACTCCAGAACCCGGTTACTTGTGCTCTCCTCCTTGGGTCTATCCTAGTGCGGAAAAGTAAATAATATACATCAACGGTGACAACTTCCGCAACCTGGAAGCGCCCCAATAAAAGAATATTACATACAAGTTTTTACATGAATGAAAATGAAAAACACTCATCTCACATAAAAAAAACCCCGGCTATTCAAACACGACGATCCAATATAACATATCCAGCAACACATAACATCACATGTCATCAACGTAAGTAAATATACGCATCCCAATTGTCGTTGACATATAGCAACGAAACCGGCGATATCACATATTACACTTACGGTCACAAAAAAGAAAGTGTAAAACTACAACAGTTGGAATCCGCAACCACCTCAGACATCGCATGCCTGACCAAATGAATTACTTAGACATCGCATGCCTAACAATTATAAACCCCGCATTTTAGTCTCAAAATCGAAAACTCTTTTCAATATCAAGTCGGGCAATTCAACAAGATTCCCGACATCCTGATCGAATGCTCGTCGCAAACTTCAGTAGGCGGCCGCACCCCCGACGCCGTCGACGAAGTGCACCAAGGCGGAACACCGCTGCCGCGAGCACCCGAACGGATGCTTTCGGCGACAGGGTTCTCCTACAGTCACTTGGTCGGGGCTATGGGGTGAGGCTGTCTATTAAGTTTACCCGGCGAGTATCCACGTACGCTACGTGATTGCGACGGACTTTTGATCACATCAAAATTCCGTGGCAACCGATCATGTGAGACTAAACCGCTATGTTTATAATATTCATTCAGTTATCTCATAACTATTTGTGAATTCCAATTATTGTATCACATTCCAGATAATTAGAAAATGTTAAACTTTCCGATCGAACATTCAAACACCCAAGTTTTCCCCAAATAGATTCAACACATGAAATAAATCTAAAAATATTCAGTTCGTGCCTCAGTACCAACGGTCCAGCCGTAGAAGGGTCAAGCCAACGCCTCACATGTGGCACGCCGTACTTCCCCAAACCCGAAGGTTCAAAGGGCAGTTCAAGACGGTCACATAATTGAGTTAAGGTTTGTTGTCATCTAGAGGGACCATCGCGTTACTTGCACTACTTAGAACGTCGTTAAACTACGGAAAGATCCAACACTTGGAAATTTCCCGACAGGGGAAAGATTGGGTATTTACATCCGGTCAAACTTTTTAACATATTCAAAAATTATCCGGAAAGCCACATAGACAAAATCTGATAATCCGATCGAATCAACGAATCCCCAAAACAACCCCAAAATACTCAACTCTTGAGTACAGATTAAAAATTCCCAGCACCTGAAACCATGAGTTACTGTGCAAAATAGAAAGGCAACTTCCATCATTTGGCCGCGGAACCGCCGCAGAAGCCAGGCTTCTGCCGCGGTTCCGCCGCACTATGAACAGTTCATGGAAAAAGTTTTGCACCGTAATTCTTAGATTTCCCTGCTGAATTTTTTAAGCATTTTTAATCTGGAAAAAACTCAGTTTTTGTAAAAAGTCCAGAGAGCATGTTTCGGGTTAGGGTTTTGGTTCGATCGGACTTCAAACTCCGTCTACGTATCGCCTAAGGCTCTAGCTAGGCTCTGATACCACTGTAGGGTTCCTAGGCACTCTCATGAGGTCTCACAAGGCATCAACCATGCCAATTTCAAATTTTACGGGTGCCTACAAACCCTAATACGGATCGTTGACTAAAGATTAGGCGAATCAACTAACTAGTTAACAACTTAACTAAATGGTAAACGGAAATACAACCTTTGTAGATCCGGTTCTCCACCTCCATGGCTCCGTGATGAAGTCTCCTCGCTGTACAAATCGGATCTTGGGCTCTAGCGTCGGCTTCATCGGAGAAAAAGCGGGCTAGGTCATCGACGACGATGCCGAAGATGATCTACGTCGAGGCATCACTAGATCAAGCTCCACCTTCACCAAGCCATGAAAACTTGTGAAGGAAACACCCTATACTACTTGGCAAGAGGTAGAGGATGAAGAAATAGAAAGTGGGTTCACTTTAGAATTGGATTTCTCACTCTTTTTCATCAATCACCATTGATGGAAACTAGGTTTTCTTCTTGAAGAAGAAGAAGAAGATGAAGATATTATGATAAGTTATTTTGTAAAAAGAAAATAATAAGAATACTTATCATATATCAACCATGGTCAAGTGTAGAGAATAAATCATGGTTAGTAGGAATGGTTAGGGTTAAGCATGGAGACAAAATGGTCACTTGGTCAAAGCTTCATGAAGCTTCAACATGCAAACAAAGTTAGCCACCATTTTCTCTTTATGCTTGTTATTTTCCAAAATGAATAAACAAATAAATAAATGAATAAGGAAAAAGAAAACCCTAACCAATATACAACCATGGTTTAATCTTTACACAAACCCTAGTGAGCATGTATCATCAAACATGATACAAACTTGTGTACAAAAGTATATCACATATACAATGTGCACAAAAAGTGAGAAAATCCATTTAAAGTGAACCAATACTAGTTAATGCAAAGTAATATATCAAATATATAATTATGCATTAAATCATTAAATCAACACTTGATTCAATGATCCGGTCATGTCGCATACAACCGACTAGTATACAATGTATCGTTTTATCGAATCAATCCTTGATTCGATAACTAGGTTATATCGCATACAACCATTCGACACATTCATCGCGAGAATGAAATACGGTATCACATACACGCATTATTCTCGGTCCCGCACATATCTCATATGCGCTCCTATTTCGTTTCGCTTGAGCCAGGAAACCTCTGTGTAGAACTCTAAAGACTCGTCAATACGCCGGCAGCAGGTGATGATCATATCAAACACCCACAAGCCGCAAGCGGTCTGCTAAACGTAACGGCCACCCGGGTATTGAGCGATCAGAAGATCGACGAGCAAGCCCGCTCACACTCCTATGAATCCAACCAGTAACACTTACCGTACAGTCCGGTCTCGTCGTCTGATATGTCGCATATCTCGCCTAGGGGTGGTAAACGTCAGACCCCAATAGCTCGATAAGTCGTGTCGATATGAGGTCTATAACATTTCGAGAAACTACTGGTAACACTTACCAGTAAATCTCAGCAACCCTGGCCAGGGATTTCCGGTTATAGCAAATCGAACACAGTGCAACATCAACTCCCTATACCGGGAGAGACGAATCCCCTCCTATCGCTCATTGCCTCCATGTGATTCGGGACTGTACCCAAAAGCCACCGTTTTGCACGCCCTCTTGGACGTGGTAAGGTGGAAATCAAAGCACAGTGGGAACCACACAAGACTCTATGACGATCTCGGGTCAACAAACTACTCTGTACCAGTGTCACCAGAGAACTGCCATCTGACGTAAGGTATAATACCATCTGGGAGTTCTCGGCGAGTCCGTCCAGTGTACCCAGTCTCCACTGAGCACCCGTATATCATCTCCGATGTCAAACACCAATGGATATGGGATCATCCATCGCCCATCTGTATGGGTCGAGATGGTATACACTAGTCTACTCTGGTATATCGATGCCCCGTCTCGATACACCCACGACTAGGGACCTTGAAGGATGTACTTATGGACCACCATGTCCCCACTAGTATGATCCGCATCATAGTCCAGGTAGTCAAGTACACATCCTATGGGCTTTACCAACATGTAACAGAGAGACAATTAGTGTACATGTTAAGGTAAAGAGTAACCAGATAGCATACTATCATGTCGAGCAAGAAAGTCCTCCCTATATATGTCCCAGCATCCACTACAATATACATCCAATGTACAGTAATGGCCTCTAGGGCATACATATAACTAACAAAAATATCATCAGGATAATTTTTGTGATTGGGTCACAGATCATGTAAGTTATTTGAATAACATTTTATTGCTATCAGTTTTAATCTAAACTTGTATCGTTATGTATTTTTCATAAAATTTGTTTTGTTAGATCCACGATCCGAACTTGTCTGCATCATTTGAGAGTGATTCATGATGTTTAGCTCAATTTCCTAGTATGGAGGTTGCATATTACAAAGGATTTGGTGTCCTCGGATACAAATTCGAAGTTAAGGACATAGAAACATCTAGAACCACTCAGAATAGTGGGATTGCGACGGTAGGATCGGACGGTGTGATTTATTATGGGTACTTAAATTGTATACTCGGCATCCACTATCCCGGACGATCAGAACCCTTTTATATATTCCAGTGTACTTGGTACGATACGCAAACCGATACAGACAAGTGGAGAAGCAATCTTGGGATTTGGAAAGATAAATATGGATTGACCAGTGTGAACACACTTCGATTTTATAGTCAGGAAGATCCGTTTATCTTTCCGAACCAAGCGTTCCAAGTATACTACTCACAGTGTTTGAAGCATCCGGGATGGAGTGTTGTATGCCGATGGAAACCCAGAGATGTCTACGATGTCCCAGAATTAGAGGACAGCGATGAGGACGAAGAAGAGAGAAGGCTTAGAGTGCTCCGACCGTCTGTTTCGAAGGACGGGTTGTCTTCAGCCGATCATGAAGTTATGTGGGTTAGAAATGACATCGACGATGAAATCCAAGTAGATATGTATAATGTGCCCACGAAATGAAAAAGGTTATCAGTAATGTTATATTATTACTTCACATTTTATGATCTATACATATATAGCCAATACTTTTAATGATTGTCTAATGCGTTCACGAACCGTTATCTAGATTTGATGACGATGTCGGGAGCAACGAGGGGCGGCAGGAGCTCCAGCCGCGGCAGAGGCAGAGCAGTTCTGCCACCCGGAGAGCTCCGTAGGGAGCTTCAGAGGGCCGGTCTTGCACCCAGATCGGAGACCCCTTCGGATGCCTCCTTCCGTGTAGATTTTGCCACACATCCAGGTATACTGCACGCATATCCATTTTGAATGTAATATTACAGATATTCATGCCTGTTTATGTCAAAATTACTTATTTTGTCAATGTTTGATTGTCTAGTTGTTGGTGATGCGTCCACATCTGGGACAGAGGCCACTCCCGCTCCTCCAAGTATGTTTATATATCATATAGTGCATGTATATTGATTTAGAATGCTATATCATAAATATACACACATTCCTTTTGCTCTTACTTAGCAATTTTTATTATTGTCTAGCTGTAGGTGGTGACACCACCGCACCTGCGGGTATGTTTATATATCCTATAGTGCATGCATATTGATTTAGAATGTTATATTATTGATCTACACATTCTTTTTGCAATTACTTATATAATCTATTTTTAATTGTCTAATTACAGGTGGTGCGTCCATATCTGACGCAGGGGCTACTCCTGCCACTTCCATACCCTCCGCATCGTCTGCAGGTTAGTATGAATAAATATAAAATATTTATTCATTTTACATATGCTCTATAGAATAAATATGAACTTCATGGAAATTTAGCGTTAATGTTTATTTTCTAGTTAAAGGGGATGCGTCCGCATCCGGGACCCCGGCTGTTCCTCACCGGAGGAACTATCGTCCCGCTCGTGCTACTGCCCGGGCCCAGGCTCGTGCTTTAGTCACCGGAGGTATATATCACACTTCAATTTTCGTTTAACCTTGATTTCTTAATACAACTTTGTCTTAATATTGATTGTCTAGATATTTCTTGCAGACGCAGGGCCTCTCCATCCCCAGAGGGGGACTCGAGGCCCGAATCAGTCCCATAGGCTGAGGCCTGACAGAGCTAGGGGGAGGCAGCATTCCCCCTCTTTTTTACCCTTGACTATCGCTATACCGGTCCTCATGCCGAGAGGTTCGGCCGGTATATGGGGGACGAGAGCCGGCTCGTGAAGAACTATCCACTTCACGTTGAGTGGGGCGAGCAGTACCAGCGCTCATTCGCCCTCTTCTTTGATCAGGCTCGGGTACGTATTAATATATATTTTCATTTGATTTATCCAATATATTTATTATTAACACTTGCAATCTAATAACAATGTTTTTTCGTATTTTCAGTCGGATTACGATTTTCAGCCTGTACCCGACCCTGATCACCCTGGGAGGGTGCTCGACCTTCATGCTCTGTACAATGGCCTGATGACAAACATGCAGACCAAGGTCCGATACAATAGGAATGAGCTGAAGGCCGACTGCTACTCCCTATGGATGGCGACCCCCGAGGCAGAGAGAGCGGCCCTCCTATCTACTCCGGCGTTTGCGAGAGTCGACATAGAGACATGGCCTATATTGTGTGAATATTTCGACTCCCAACGCAAACATGTATGTATTTTAAATGTAATTCATTATTTAAGATATAATTTATTTTTTTGTGTTCCTTAATTAGAAAACTAAATGTTAATGCGTTGTGCAGAAACTGACCGCTCAGAATACAGAGAACAGGAAGTCGGCGAAGAGGGGTCGCCCCACTTACACAGGTGGCTCGAGGAATATTACTCGAGCCATGGAGTTATCGGTAAATTACAATAGACCGACCTTTGTGATATTCTGCAATATTAAGAGTTATTTTCTAATATATCTAATATTAAGGGTTATTTTCTAGTATTGCAGACAGCTCAGACCGTGGTGTAAGGTGGTACACCGAGCGTGCTGTCCGCATATCTTGCCGTCCACGGCACCTCGACAGATCCCGCCACGAGCGAGCTTCGATGTCCCGACGTCGCTACCCAGGAGTATTGTGTAAGTGTTAATATTTATTCTACCCATATTTGAAATTTTAGTTTTGGAAGGTTCAAATTTAAATTTTATACTTATACTTTACTGCTTAATGTGGGTGTAGGAGCGGGTGGTTGAGCAGGCCAAGGCCTCGGGGATCGATTTTACCGGACAGAGCGATCCGAGGCTGCTGACCCCAGTCCTGGACGCCGCACACGGAGGGCACCACGGAGGTTGGGAGAGAGGCCGGAGACTGGGCCCTAGCAGGGCCCATATGAGGTTGGACTCCACCCCGGCGGTTACTTCCTCCGTCTCCAGTGAGCGACGTGTCCAGCAGGAACTGGAGAGCTTGAGGGCCACCGTTCAGGAGTTGAAGGAGATTCTGGTGTGTATACTACTTTATAGTAAAATATCATGTCATATTATAGATATCAACATATCCATAATTAGTACGTAGCCTAACTTTATTTGGTTGTAAACTTAGGTTTGATTAATCATACATACATATCTAATTAAAATAAACTACGGTTTTCCAAACTAGATATCCAAATAGGGTTTCGAAATAACTTGATAATGATACGAATTCGAATAATACACAGTTCTTACACTCTTATTACACACGTTAGGTCCAGACGCGACAGGGTACATCGGCCGAGCCTCCACATGCATCTCCTTCGGCTGCGGCTCCGCAAGCCACTACATCGGCTGCGGTTCCGCAGACAGCTCCTATAGCTCCACCACCCGCTCAGACTCCCGCAGCCGCGGCTCCGTAAGCCACTACCTCGACGGCGGCTGCGTAGACCACATCGGCAGCTCCACAACCTACTCAGACTCCCGCACGCGCCGAATTGCATGGTTTATTGACCGAGAAGCAGGCGTGCCAGATTCTAGCGTTTATCAGAGGTGGAGCTGGACCGAGCTAGGGTAGCTTTTTTATTCTTATTTTTTGAAACATGTATTTATTTATATGATACATATTGTGCTACATTTTGAAACATTTTGGACGATATTGATATTGGTTTATATTTATATCATATTCAGTTTTTTGGTTTCTTTTGTATATTATATTTGTGAGATGTGATTATGAATACTGCGATATATGTTGTGTGATGATTAATTTTATATTTGATTGATGTATATATTATTGTGCACAGGACGAGAAAAAATCAGGCAGCCCTTTTTTAAAAAAATAGATAATATGTACCTACGGATTAATCTGTAGGTACACATGTTGCCCCTACGGATTAAACCGTAGGGGCAAAATATCAGAATAACTGATATTTTCCCCCCTGATCTCAGTATCAAGGGGTTGGGAGTGCCCCTACGGATATATCCGTAGGGGCAAACAAAAGCCCCTACGGCGTTATCCGTAGGGGCAAAATATCAGGATTTCTGATATTTTGCCCCTACGGATATGTACCTACGCATGCATCCGTAGGGGCTATTACTTGGACCTACGGATTTATCCGTATGTATAAGTAATATATTTTAAAAAATCATAAATAAAATAATTTTTTCGCCCCTACGGCCTACTCCGTAGGTGAAACGGGACCTACACAGAACTCCGTAGGGGCAAGTTTTTGTCCGTAGGGGCAAGTTCAGGGCTTCAACTTGCACCTACAGCGTTTGTACCTACAGGGTATTTTATTATCCCTACGGATATATCCGTAGGGGCAACCCTTATTTGTAGTAGTGTCTATATTATATTCATTTGCTTGCACTATTGAAGCATGGCTACAATTTTTAAGTGTTAAAAATTGTATACTTCAATAATGGATGAGCCATTCTACACTTCATTTTCACTTCATTCCACACTTAGTTATTTTATTTTTCTAGAGTTGAGCTCATGTGATGAGTTGCTCTCTAGCTCTTTCCATTTTCTTCATCTCCACCTCCAAGCTTATTCTCTCACATGAGTTGTGAACCCTTGAGCTTGTGAGAACCTTAGTGAGCAAACATAACCCCTACTTCACCATCCTACACTTGATTATCACTTTGGTGTAGTGTGTTTACTTCACTAAAGAGTTTAGTGAAGAAGTAGCTTGGATTAGCAAACTTTGGGTGGATCGTCTTTGGCACGAAGGTCATCAAAAAGAAGTTCGTTCAACTTTTAAGTGGAGCCTAGTGGAGTCGTGGACTACAACCCGGAGCCTTAGAAGAGAAGGAAACGGTATACAAAGGTTGTAACTGTCACGACCCAAAGTTTGGCCCATGACCGGCACTCAACCACGTAACGTCTACAGGCGTAACGCGACTAAGTGAACCGAAAACCCAGAAATCAAACCAGTAAAAGTATAAAGTGTTTTAAGTTTTGAATGGAAACATTTATTACATGTTAAGAGATCCAAGTAAACAATATACGACGCCGTAGCGAAGATCAAGAGCAACAAGTGAGAACATCACAGATAGAATAAAACTGCATAAGAAAAGTCGGCTCACAACGAGCTCGAAACCAGAATACCAATAATATACATCATCGTCCTCACACTGTCTCTAAGTCAAATACATATATGGTAGATGGAGATTACTAGATACAAAAGTGTGTACAATAAAAGTAACCAGATACCACAACCCACCTAACAGCAAAACAGCTCACGCAC
Organism: Agapanthus africanus; assembly: GCA_030015575.1. Classification (NCBI taxonomy): domain Eukaryota; kingdom Viridiplantae; phylum Streptophyta; class Magnoliopsida; order Asparagales; family Amaryllidaceae; genus Agapanthus; species Agapanthus africanus. Next base: position 217,863,337 of record JASDDO010000008.1, read on the forward strand.
CAACTGTAGTGGTATTTGTAGCCAAAAGATGTAAGGAAACAGCCTGCCGCGACTACTCCGAAGGGCAACCTGCAAATACTGTGGCACAACGGGGGTGAGTTGCCAACTCATGAATAGAGATAACATATAAAGGTAATCATGAGCATGCACGTACTGCGCTACTCTATCAATATGCCAGCAGATGATATCAATGCGTGATAAGCAGTATGTGCAATAGTCATGCAAGTGCTCTATCAAGTAATATAACTACAGGATGAGATGCAATAATGAATGCTGAGTATGGGAATATAATATCTACACGGAATGTCAACGGGGAATATATGTAATCGGTGTCCATCAATGCACCGTAAATCCTAACAACCCAGACGCCGGCACTCCCATCGGCCCTCAAATCCTGTACATCACTGAAAATCATGAGTGCCCAACATCGGCACCCAAATATCATAAATACTCGTGTCTAGCATCGACACGTAAATCCTCCCATATCGGGCATCCGTCAGTCCGGGTCAGCCCTCTCTCAATATATGTCGGGCATCCGTCAGTCCGGGTCAGCCCTCTCTCAATATATCGGGCATCCGTCAGTCCGGGTCAGCCCTCTCTCAATATATCGGGCATCCGTCAGTCCGGGTCAGCCCTCTCTCAATATATATCGGGCATCCGTCAGTCCGGGTCAGCCCTCTCTCAATATATCGGGCATCCGTCAGTCCGGGTCAGCCCTCTCTCAATATATATCGGGCATCCGTCAGTCCGGGTCAGCCCTCTCTCAATATATCGGGCATCCGTCAGTCCGGGTCAGCCCTCTCTCAATATATATCGGGCATCCGTCAGTCCGGGTCAGCCCTCTCTCAATATATCGGACGTCCGTCAGTCCGGGTCAGCCCACTCTCAATATATCTCTAGCACCGAGAAAACATAAAGTGGACGCACCGAAATATCATATCAAGGGAACTGGGTTTTTAAATGATTGCATATTTAAAATAGCCACGGTTCCCAAATCCAGAAATCACATGTAATCCAAACCAATATGCAAGTCAATATGATGTGATATGTGCATCAAGTATGAATATCATGTCAAGTCACGTAAAGATGAGCTATAGCATAATGATCCGATATGATATATGCATCAAGTATGAATATCATGTCAAGTCATGTAAAGATGAGCTATAGCATAATGATCCGATGTGATATATGCATCAAGTATAAATGTCATGTCAAGTCACATAAAAGATGAGCTATAGCATAATGATCTGTAAGTGCACGGCGGCGCCCCGGCCTCCATCCCGAGGCCAAAATGCGGAAGCGGTGATTTACTTTAATTTTTCAAACCGGCACCACCGCGCACTATAAACCTGGATCGTGCCATTAAACTAGTCCTAGCTAACTACAAGATGGGGAAGAGAGATATACCAAGCGATCCCTGTCCTCCGGTCTTCTCGCCGTCGTCCCGATCTCCCGCGGAATGTCCGGTCTCCACCTCCTCGCCGGAACGGCACCACGTATCCTGCTTCTTTACGGGCTCCCACCTCTATACCGAGGCAACTCGGGCACGAAGTTGGCGAGCCGACGTGCCCAAGGTTTGCTGTAGAATGTGTGTAGAACCATGTCTCATTTTAGGGTAGTGGATGTTGCCTTTGTGGTGGAGGAAAATGAACTTGGAGAGAGGTAAGAAAAATGTAGCATGCAAAGAATGAGATTAACATTTTTATCACAACCAAAAGAGAAAGTCCCCTCCCCTAGTTAGTGGTCGGCCCATGCATGAATATTGAGAGAGTGGGTGAATGAGGGAGTGTATATATCAATGATGCAAGATGAGAATCAAAAGATATCATGAAGGGAAATGATCACAAAACCAAAACCACACTCCAAAACAACCATCATCTTTCCACAAGTCAAACCATGATGACAAGAAGAAGTCAAATGGTGGAGGAATAATCATGATACAACAAAATGCAAATAACACCCTCCACAAATGCTTATTTGCACAAATGCAAATAAGCCCTCCTCCACCAATCTTCGGCCAATGAAAGATACAAAGAAATATGGCCAAAACGGAAAGCAAATTGGCAACTCCAGAAAACTGGACCCGTAATAAATTATAGTAAAACCCCGATACTGTGTATACACACCCGCATTTGTATTCCGACCGAAATACAAATGCAATGAGACAAAATCTACACTGTACTAAACTAGGATCCGCTTAAACCAAAGCCGGCTAGTATTAACCCGTCCGATCCTGATCCGTGCAATACCGCACGTATCTGATCGAACCCTGCCATATCTCCATACGACCTCTACAGCGTTTCGCCCAAAAACTTGAGCAACTGAATGTGGGGGACTCTAAAGACTCGTCAATACTATGGCTGTGGATTTAACCACTAGCACGTCAGAGGTATTAGCCATACGTGACGGGCTACCAGCTATTGACCAAAAGGGACGTCTGCGAGCGAACTCAGCCTGACACCCTACTGAGCCTGTCAGTGACAATATCCGTACAGTCTGGTCCGTTCGTCTATGAGCATCGCATGGCGGGCCTAGGGGGTTGGTAAAGTCAGACCCCCAAAACCGGTACAAATCGTGTCAGAGATCAGCCCAGAACACCCTGAGATACTACTGGAATACCAACCAGTAAATCTCCTGCCTTGGCCAAGGACTTTTCATGTTCTGGCTCTCCTAGACACAGCGCGACCTCACCCCCAATACCGGGAGAGACGAACCCCTAAAGATCCGCTCACTGCCTCCATGTGGCTCGGGACTGTACCTAACTAAAACCTGTTTGCACGTCTCCTTTGAGCGTGGTAGGGTAGTAATCAAAGTACAGTGGGAACTCACACGAGACAAATGACGATCCCCAGGTCGATAAACTAACCTGTACACATGTCACCAGGGAACTGCTATCTGACGTCAGGTATAAGACCAACTAGCATATTCCCGGCGAGTCCTGTCCGGTGTACTCATAACCCAATGAGCACCTGTATACATCTTAGGTGATCCAACTGACACCAGTGGCTTGTGAGACCGGCCACCGCCCCTCGTCGGGGTCTCGACTGTATACACTAATCTACTCTGGAGTATCGATGCCCTATCTGGAAACTCCCACGACTAGGGACCTTTTAAGGATGTGCTTATAGACTACCAGCTCCCACGTATATGATCGCCCTCATACTGCCGGTAGTCAAGCAAGAATCCTAGGGGCTCTATCAACGTGCAATAGTGACCTGTCAGGTCACCTAAAGCAGTACACGATGATAAAGATAAACCAGATAGCATACTATCATCTCGAGTAAGACTGTCCTACCGGGATAGGTCCTCCCTCAATCATTGCAATCACGTGCCTGTGATCCAATAATTGACTCTGAGGACACTATCTCCAACAATCTCCTACTTGCACTCAAGGCTAATTATTGCGATGTCGCATACTCACAGCCCGTGTGATACCGAACACCCAACTCCTCTACTAGTCAGTCTCACAAGGCTCGTTTGCGAAACTATTGCGTTCGAGGAATAGCCTCAGTGAGTGGATCCGCTTTGATGTTTCTTTCTATGTCTCTCTATATCTCAAGTTCGCGAAGAAACCCATCTCCCGAAATGAGCAATACATGTCTTAGAATGTGTCTGGATGTCTGATGGGACCTAGCTCATAAATGAACTCCAAATCCAAACTTCTTAGACTGTATCGTCAACTGAACTTAATCAGTGTCCTGCGTCATGCCTCCCTCGGATTGCCTTGGACCACCTGTCCAAAATACTGCCCCTCGTCAGAAGGAAAAACTATAACTCTGACAACCTCCTTGTCGTCCATGTCACCTTGGAAGCCTGGAATGATAACTGTCTCCCGAATGAGGCTGTCGTTATCATATCCCTAGAACATCCACTTATGTTCTAAAACTGCTTCCGACTGTTTCTCCAGGAATGGATGAATGTCAACTTATTACATCTAGTGCAAGAACAACATCTGGTGTGGTACTTGACATCTTATGATTGACTCAATTGCCTAAGCAAGTGATCTGCCAATCATGCACATCCCTCTCCCCTTTAGTCTGTAAGACACCTTTAAAGAGGGTGACTCCATCACCTGCAGGTACACTACCGTGCCAGGAGTCGTCCATTCTAAATACTCTTAGAATGCTATCTAAGTACCCTTAATTGGGAAACCACCCAAATCTAGATCTAAAACCATAGATCTAGTAACCAGTATGTCTGATATAATGTCCAAGTCCCATGTGGAGAAACCACCGTGTGACGACCAAAGTATAACCGATCGTAGTATAGGAGTTTCTTTTCCTACTCTGTGTATGTCATCCAAATATCAGGATATCACACCCTACTACCTTCTCAACAGATCCATCCCCTATTCTGAAGAAGTCAAACCTATGACTATCACATCAGAAATTGATGATTTATCTCCGCTATATTTGCTTTAGTCTATAAATAGACATAAGCCACCTGTCCACCAATGCTTCCGCTGCTCCCACTGACTACGACAACCCTCTGGCAGAGTCATATAAACGTACACTTCTAAAGCAAGTTTAGAACGACGCTATACTCATCCTCCTGCCGGGTCTCACAGTCTTGAACAACAGCAATGGCAAGTGTGGGTAAACAAGAACTTCCCTGCCACCGTCCTTGAGACTACTGGAGTACCTCTCGGGTGCCTAAGGTTACCCATCTTATCTGCGGAGTGGCCAATGGAATGTCAAGCCAGATTGAATCTTTAGATTCCTTATCAAATCTTCAGTAATCGTTTGTGGTTCTGGAATCACTTCCAGTTCTACCATACTCCCACTGTTGTTTTCTGAAAAAATCCATTTTTAATAAAACTGTGGCGAGTCTAGAACAATATTACTATTGATCTTCCAGATGGTAGAAAGTCAACCCTCGTCATAGCCTGGGTCAACCCAAAAACAGCCATTACAGAAACGTGCCTTGAGTTGTCCAGTGTCTGGTTTTAATCATAAGCCGGACAACTCCCCGTACCTTAACAGCGTTAAGATATGAACTGTTCTATATCCAATATAGAACCAAAGGCACTGATTTAATTGAACCAGATTCAAATCATGCAGCTGTCTCCAGTGCATGTCAACTAAATGGAAAGAGGCCTATCAGCGTTACTCAACTCAGGAATGCTTCCAATTATGAGTAACCTGAAAGAGAAGAAAGTTCCCTAAATCATTACTATCAACTGAATACCACACACAAGTATCTACATCTTCGATCACTTTGAAGAATTCCGATACTTTCTATACCTGGTTCTCTACTTTATCCATATACCTATAACTTCTCAAAATTCGGACCCTGTGTTTCCACGAAACACCTGTCTAAAAGCTAAAGAAGTCATAAGTAAACCGAATATAGTACGAGGACCAACCCCTCTGTCCTGATGGACCCTGGAAAACATACAATACTCTGTATAAGTCTCTTGAGTCTGATAACTCATTCACTGTGTGTTGTAGGTTGAAAAACTGTACTTATGGTTAAGAAGAATTACACCGCCGTTTAATGCTCCTTACCTAACCATCCACTTATATAGGTAAATGTCATAGACATAATTTCAAAAAGGTACATCTCACTCTATAAAAATAGACGTACAGATACATCGATTTGAAATTGGTGCATAACAGCGGATATTCAAAACCAAATATTTGCTAACCGGCAAACAGCCCAGGTGATTTCCTCAAATATCACCAATTACAACGAATCCCGATATAATGAGGATGATCACCTAATTCCCACTAACCTACTCCCACTCATCATCTGTAAAATCATACAGATGTGAGAATCATGCCTGGTAAATACATACCCTGGAGTAAGGACTAATTGGGAAATCAGTTTTCCTTTAACAGTACACAGTGAAACTGAAACATTGAAATGTTTCGATGGGGTATCCCGGCATTCCTAGTAATGCCTCTTCCAGATTCACGACTATAACCGTATAATTCTTTGCCACCTCTCCAAATACCTTTATATGTCTTTAGTCATTACTTTCTGCACGCCCCTTTAGGGCAAATGGTTTTCTTCCTTCCCTACCGTTCGGCACCAGCCTATGGTTTGGAAGAAGACTATCCAATAAGCATAATGGGTGTGCTGTCCTAATCCTAGGAACACTCGCAATGCGAGAGAAGGTGAAGATAAAAGACAACCGAATAAACCTTATTCCTATTTCTCCTGAACCAGAATCCATCCCCGAACTGGAACAAGTTCCTTTCGAGTTCGTATATAACCATACGATGGAGTATCCAATAAACTGTGGATCTTCATAGTGATACGGAGTGTTCTGGAGAAATACAAAGATGATTTTAGGATTGGCGTAGAAATACATGGTTTGGTCGTGAATAGCAGTCGCAGTTTACTTTGCCCTCTTACTAATCCCTTGCTTTGTCTTAACTTAATACCTTCTGCACACCATCGTTATGCTAATTGGTTTTCTTCATTCCCCACCGTTCGGCACCAGCCTAAGGTTTGGAAGAAGACTATCCAATTTGCGTAATAGGTGTACTATCTCCTAAGCCAAGGAGTACTCGCAATCTGAGAAAGAAGGTAAAAGGAAAAGACAACTGAATAGTCATATTCGTTTTCTCCAGAACCGGAACCCATCCTCGAATAAATTCCTTCGAGTTCGTATCTAACCATACGATGGTTTTGTCCAATGGAAGTGGACGTTCGTAATAATACGGGGTGTCCTGGAGAAAAAGGTAAAAGTAGGAGTGGCAATGAGGTTTGCAACTCTGACAATCCAAAAGCCAGTGTTTAAGAAGGTTCGGTTAATTTTGGTCTCTGAGTCATAGTCTTAGGGTCGGGTCAATGGTCGCTGACAAAGAGATAGAGAAAAGAAACACTCAGCGTGCACTCTAACCTAGATCAGAATGGTTAACAATTTATCTAATCTGGAAACCTCCCACTGTCACCTCAAATTCTCTTCCAAACCTGAAAGAAGAATTAGTCGGGGTCACCCGAGGAGTAAACTAACTCATCAATGGGAATCGGGATCCAACTATCATCGCATGATAACGTGACGGAATCCGCTCACGCTATCACACTCCAGAAGGTATGCGCATATCTGGCAAGTTTCAGTTTCTTTAGAAACTCCTGATGTGATTTTTACCCCATTCTCTTATGACCTTGACTTTGGCCAACATATCATAAGTCACATGTCAAGTTCTACCCGTCATTATCCAGGTTAATTTGAGCCCGCCCGTACATACCCTTGACTTTGGCCAAAATAGTAGTATGACTGCCCCAAACCAACGCATCTATCTATGCTGCATATGAATACCCAATAGCTACCAATCAATGTGCCTTGACTTTGGCCAACATACACAGCTTGAATACTATTGACCACCCATATGAAATGACGGAGGGCTACGAATGGTTTCTGGCGAAAACCTTTAACGTAATGAACTTGATATCGTTGAAGGAACGGATAGATTTTTAGAAAGTACAGTGACGAAAACCTTTGCTAAAGAGGTCGCTCCCGGTGAAGGGATCTCGGCTCTTTCCTCGTAGAATGAGGTGCAGGATATTCCAACTGAATACCACGGTGCAAAGAAAAAGTGATCGGCTATAGTGAAGTTATTGCCCTGACGTAAACTTTTTGTCCAAGGGGTCACTCCCGGTGAAGGGATCTCGGCCCTTGCCTCGTCGACTGAGGAGCAGGATATTCCAACTAAATACCACGATGCTAAACAAAAGAGAACGTCCTTGCAATAACAGCTTTTTGAAAAGTGTTCCAACAACATCAGATTAGGTTTGTTTTTAACTTGCATTGATCCGAATCAACACAGTCCCATCAATTGATCACACCACAAAGAACGAAAATATACTGATGTACATATATGCCATCCGCATTCGCCACTGGGTCCCGTCATTACCCGTTAGGTTAGCTAACTAACGACAGAGCGGGGACTGGACTAGTGCGGATGCAAAACATATACAACATCTACTAGTATATATACCAATATATAATATTTCGCTCAAGGCGTGATAAAAAGCAACATCACAGAAATGTACAGCATCACAGACCAATACAGATATCTGGGATCCCCGGGTTTCACAGAGCCACTACTGAAACCCGACGTTCCCCTAATCGTGTGGATGGCCTGTGCAATAAAATCCTAGATCCTTACGGGCGCGGCAAGTCACCCGCCAAACCTGAAGCGAGGCAGCCCCCTTCAGCAACGTGAATGGACCACCCAGCACTTCACGGAATCCGGTAACTTGGGCACCCCTCCTGGGTCAACCTGTACCCCCTACGAGTGCGGCGAATAGCTCGCCAATTCTAGAGTAAAGCCCCTCCGTCTCAATACCATGAGATGCGGGCCCGTTGCCCTATAGAATCCGGCTACCCGTGCACCCCTCCGCGGGGCAATCCTAGTACAGAAAGTAAAATATACATACAATGGGTACATCGACCGCAACCTGGTCGTGCCCCAAAAGAATAATATACAATCAGGCAGTGACGGCAGTCCACATGTCGGACGCTCGTCCCGCAATATCAAATGTACATAATACAACAAAACTGTACTACCACTGCAACCGGGCTATCCCCACGACAAATCCGCAACATCACAGCAAAACACAGAACATCAACGTGAAAGTCACGTTCGCAAATCCGTCTAACCGGGCTATAGCAGTTAGACAGGATTTACCGATCAAGTGACATTCACAGTCGCAGATATAATGTAAATACTGTGAACTAATGTATTTAAAATATCCGATCGATCAAAATTTACCAAGTAGGCCCCCAAGTACTACTGTAGCACATCAAGAAATTCTGAGCCCAAAATTAATATTCCAAAAACCTTATTTTCACTGTTTAAAGATTACTGTGCAAAATTGGTGCACTAAAGGCTCTATACTGCGGCGGAACCGCGGCCCAAAGGGGTGTTTGGCCGCGGTTCCGCGGTCATCTTGCCGTATCAGTACACCAAATTTTCACAGATGTCTTATCTTTCTCTGCACATCACTCTGCAACATACTGAAAAAATTTTGGAGACAAAAAAATTTCGACAGAAACTGATATGCATGAAAACGCGGGTTTTGGGATTTTTGTTCGATCGGAAATGTAAAACACATTAGACAAAGCTAGACTATGTTAATGGCGAGGCTCTGATACCACTGTAAGTGCACGGCGGCGCCCCGGCCTCCATCCCGAGGCCAAAATGCGGAAGCGGTGATTTACTTTAATTTTTCAAACTAGCACCACCGCGCACTATAAACCCGGATCGTGCCATTAAACTAGTCCTAGCTAACTACAAGATGGGGACGAGAGATATACCGAGCGATCCGTGTCCTCCGGTCTTCTCGCCGTCGTCCCGATCTTCCGCGGAATGTCCGGTCTCCACCTCCTCGCCGGAAGGGCACCACGTCGCCTGCTTCTTTTACGGGCTCCCACCTCTATACCGAGGCAACTCGGGCACAAAGTTGGCGAGCCGACGTGCCCAAGGTTTGCTGTAGAATGTGTGTAGAACCATGTCTCATTTTAGGGTAGTGGATGTTGCCTTTGTGGTGGAGGAAAATGAACTTGGAGAGAGGTAAGAAAAATGTAGCATGCAAAGAATGAGATTAACATTTTTATCACAACCAAAAGAGAAAGTCCCCTCCCCTAGTTAGTGGCCGGCCCATGCATGAATATTGAGAGAGTGGGTGAATGAGGGAGTGTATATATCAATGATGCAAGATGAGAATCAAAAGATATCATGAAGGGAAATGATCACAAAACCAAAACCACACTCCAAAACAACCATCATCTTTCCACAAGTCAAACCATGATGACAAGAAGAAGTCAAATGGTGGAGGAATAATCATGATACAACAAAATGCAAATAACACCCTCCACAAATGCTTATTTGCACAAATGCAAATAAGCCCTCCTCCACCAATCTTCGGCCAATGAAAGACATAAAGAAATATGGCCGAAACGGAAAGCAAACTGGCAACACCAGAAAACTGGTCCCGTAATAAATTACAGGAAAATCCCGATACTGTGTATACACACCCGCATTTGTATTCCGACCGAAATACAAATGCAATGAGACAAAATCTACACTGTACTATACTAGGATCCGCATAAACCAAAGCCGGCTAGTGTTAACCCGTCCGATCCTGATCCGTGCAATACCGCACGTATCTGATCGAACCCTGCCATATCTCCATACGGCCTCTACAGCGTTTCGCCCAAAAACTTGAGCAACTGAATGTGGGGGACTCTAAAGACTCGTCAATACTATGGCTGTGAATTTAACCACTAGCACGTCAGAGGTATTAGCCATACGTGACGGGCTACCAACTATTGACCAAAAGGGACGTCTGTGAGCGAACTCAGCCTGACACCCTACTGAGCCTGTCTGTGACAATATCCATACAGTCCGGTCCGTTCGTCTATGAGCATCGCATGGCGGGCCTAGGGGGTTGGTAAAGTCAGACCCCCAAAAGCGGTACAAATCGTGTCAGAGATCAGCCCAGAACACCCTAAGATACTACTGGAATACCTACCAGTAAATCTCTTATCTTGGCCAAGGACTTTTCATGTTCTGGCTCTCCTAGACACAGCGCGACCTCACCCCCAATACCGGGAGAGACGAACCCCTGAAGATCCGCTCACTGCCTCCATGTGGCTCGGGACTGTACCCAACTAAAACCTGTTTGCACGTCTCCTTTGAGCGTGGTAGGGTAGTAATCAAAGTACAGTGGGAACTCACACGAGACAAATGACGATCCCCAGGTCGATGAACTAACCTGTACACATGTCACCAGGGAACTGCTATCTGACGTCAGGTATAAGACCAACTAGCATATTCCCGGCGAGTCCTGTCCGGTGTACTCATAACCCAATGAGCACCCATATACATCTTAGGTGATCCAACTGACACCAGTGGCTTGTGAGACCAGCCACCGCCCCTCGTCGAGGTCTCGACTGTATACACTAGTCTACTCTGGAGTATCGATGCCCTATCTCGAAACTCCCACGACTAGGGGCCTTTTAAGGATGTGCTTATAGACTACCAGCTCCCACGTATATGATCGCCCTCATACTGCCGGTAGTCAAGCAAGAATCCTAGGGGCTCTATCAACATGCAATAGTGACCTGTCAGGTCACCTAAAGCAGTACACGATGATAAAGATAAACCAGATAGCATACTATCATCTCGAGTAAGACTGTCCTACCGGGATAGGTCCTCCCTCAATCATTGCAATCACGTGCCTGTGATCCAATAATTGACTCTGAGGGCACTATCTCCAACATGATCATGGAAATTCTACAGTGTGAGTGTCATGGCAATTACTAACGGTGTGTGTGTAACATGCAAGATAGTGCTCTTGCAACATAAACCGTTAGTAATGGTGCGGTGTTCTATCAATTCTAGATTATATACATATAGTAGGGAATGCGGTATGCACTAAATAGTAGCCATGAACAGTCAATGTACGGAAATGTAGCTATAAGGTCCTATCAGTCCTGACGTAGAACGCCATGCGGGCAATATCCCCATAGATGTTAAATCTACTCACCGTAGTCTCTCGCTAGGTAGCCGATGACTTGCTTCCCCTTCTTCGCCGCGTCTGTCGCACTCGCCTGCGAACCTAGAATTTCACATAGTATCACACATAAGCTCAAAACCATGCAAACACGACATTTATGGTCAACTAGAACCCCGTGTCGCAAACCAGTGCGTGTGTGCACGATACGCTAAAACGTGTGATTACGCGCCTGAAGTCACTCCGACGCGTCGCGATTCGCAGAAACCCCAGACCCATACACGCGTATCACGCGTGTCGCGAAAGATTAAAAATACAGGAAATAGGGTATTCTACTCTAGATTTTGATACAGAATAGATATTATAAAAATAGATATACCAAAATAACCCACATAGCAGCAGACTCTAGTGGCCCAAACCCCAACCCCCAACTCACCTATCTGGCCGCAATTTGCGGCCAGAATGCATTTTCCGGCGGCCAATCTGGGGAATTGGGCCCCCAGGTTTGGTGTGTGCACTCAATAACCCCTGTGTGTGCTACATAAATTTCAATTTCATTCTGAAACATCTCGGGTACTAGCAGATCCTACAGAGCCTTATTTCTAGTTAAAACCCCCACTTTTTGCACTAAAATGAAACTTCATGGTATTTTTCTGAAATTTGAAGCAAACCCTAGTCTAAAATCACACTAACAACTCATTGCCAAGCTAATTAACCCATAAAAATGCTAATTTAAACATATCACCACAAAATCCCTTCAATAGCATAAACAATGCATAAAAAGTGATATTTTGCTACAATTACCACAAGTTATGAAAAGGAGTGTTAAATATGAGCTATATACCTTCAAAAGACCCTATGAAACACCAAGAGTCCCAGCTCCCTCCTCAAGTATGCAGAATTACTCCCAAACACCTCAAAAGGCCCCTTTTCCCCATGGTTTTGTGAAGGAAAGTGTTGTTTTTGTGTAGGGTTTTGAATAGAGATCAAAGGGACATGAAAAGGAGAATAAAAGATGAAGAAAAGATGGGGTTTTCTTCTGGAATTCCTGCAGAAAATTCTGAGATGGGGAAAGAGAGAGAGAAGAGAAGAAAATGGGGGTCAAAAGTCAAGTGTTCACCTAACCACCATGCTTCTATTTTTCTATTGCTAAAAGAATTATAAAAAAAAGGGGTTTTTGTTTTGATTAAAATGGTGGGGAATTAAAATGAACCATGCAACAAAAGAATGGTTAACATGCTATACCAAAAACCCTAAGTCACAAAATTGGCTAAATGTATAACACTACAAAAGAAAATTTCAATTAGGTAAACCCGACTAAAATAACTAGCAATCCTATGAACACATATAAAATAACACGCTCAAATGCTAATTATCACGAAAAACATTCTAACGAAATTTCAAAGTGTTACAATCTACCCCCCTTAAAGAAATTCCGTCCCCGAATTTCAAAATCTAACTACACGTACCTTTAAAAAGGTGGGGATACCTCTTCCTCATCTTGCTCTCGGTCTCCCAAGTGACCTCCTCTCTGCTTGGACCACGCCAAAGTACCTTGACGGATGGTATCTCCTTCGACCTCAATTTCTTCACTTGTCAATCCAAGATCATCACCGGCTGCTCTGCATAGGAAAGGTCACGCTCAAGCTGGATCGTCGGGTGCTGAATCGAATGCGAAGGATCATGAAGATATCTGCGGAGCATCGAAACGTGAAATACGGGTTGCACATCTGGAAAACTGGACGGAAGGGCTAACCGATACACAACTGCACCAACACGCTCGAGGATCTCGAAGGGGCCTACGAATCTGGGACTAAGATTCCCCTTCTTCCCAAACCTCATCACACCTTTCATTGGGGAGACCCTCAAGAAAACATGATCACCAACAGAAAACTCAAGTCTGCGCCGACGACGGTCCGCATAAGATCTCTGCCTACTCTGGGCTGCTCTCATCCTATCGCGAATCAACTGGATCTTCGCGGTCGTCTCCTCCACAATCTGCGGCCCTAAGATACTGCTCTCACTGAGCTCTGTCCAACAGGTGGGCGATCTGCATCTCCTCCCATAGAAAGCCTCAAACGGTGCCATCTGAATGGTCTCCTGGTAGCTGTTATTGTAGGAGAACTCTACTGAGGGTAAATGATGATCCCAGCTACCTCCGAAGTCTAATACGCACGCTCTGAGCATGTCCTCGAGAGTCTGAATAGTCCGCTCTGACTGTCCGTCGATCTGCGGATGAAATGCTGTGCTGAAACTCAAGCGAGTGCCCAAAGCCTCCTGAAACCTCTGCCAAAGTCGGCTGGTAAACTGGGTGCCTCTGTCGGACACGATACATGTCGGAACTCCGTGCAGTCGTACGATCTCGTCAATGTAAATCTGGGCATACTGAGCAAATCCGAAGGTCATCTTCACTGGTAGAAAGTGAGCCGCTTTCGTCAAACGATCCACGATCACCCAGATGGAGTCATACCCTCGACTAGTCCTGGGTAGACCCACAATGAAGTCCATAGAAATCTGTTCCCATTTCCACTCCGGAATGGGCAACGACTGTAGCTCTCCCGCGAGCCTCTGGTGCTCGGCCTTGACTTGCTGACAAGTCAGGCATCTCGACACGAAATCTGCAATGTCCCTCTTCATATCGTCCCACCAGTAAACACCTCTCATGTCGTGGTACATCTTGGTGGAACCGGGATGAACACTATATACCGATCGATGTGCCTCCTCAAGAATCTCGTGCCGCAATCCCTCAGCATCTGGTACGCACAGCCTAGTCCCGAATCGTAGTATCCCCTGATCATCGATCACGAACTCGGAAAATCTGCCCTGTCCCATCTGTGCCATGATCTCTGAACACCGGTCGTCACTGTGCTGTGCCTCATGTATACGGTCAAGCAGCTGTGGGCGTGCACGAACATGCGCAATCTGTCCTCCGATCGACGTAAACTCGAACTGTACCCGGCTGCCGCATAAGATCTGCCAATCTGCCGACGACTACCTATGTACTGCGCTCAAACAAGATAGACTACCCCCGGGCCTCCTGCTCAAAGTATCCGCCACTACATTCGCCCTACCCGGATGATACAAGATCTCACAATCGTAGTCCTTCACTAACTCCATCCATCGGCGCTGTCTAAGGTTCAGGTCTTGCCGCTGGAATATATACTTTAAGCTCTTGTGATCAGTGAATATCTGGCACGACTCTCCATACAGATAATGTCGCCGGATCTTAAGTGCAAAGACCACTGCAGCCATCTCCAAATCATGAGTGGGGTAATTCTGTTCATGTTTCTTCAATTGCCGCGAAGCATACGCGATCACCCTGCTATGTTGCATCAATACGCACCCTAGCCTTACTCGTGAAGCATCACAAAAGGCCACAAATCCACCTGATCCTGAAGGCAAAGATAGCACTGGTGTCGTAGTCAGTAGAGCCCGTAGCTGCCGAAAACTGTGTTCACACTCCTCCGTCCAATCGAAACGAACTCCCTTCCGGGTCAACCCGGTCAAAGGTTTAGCAATGCGAGAGAAGTCCTGCACGAATCGCCTGTAGTACCCTGCCAGCCCTAGAAAGCTGCGAACCTCCGTCACTGACGTGGGTCTAGGCCAACTCCGTACGGCCTCAATCTTTCTCGGGTCTACACATATACCATCTCGTGTAATCACGTGCCCCAAGAAGTCTACGCTATCCAGCCAGAAAGCACACTTGGAGAACTTGGCGAAAAGCCGATGCTCCCTCAAGGTCTGCAGTGTAATCCGCAGGTGCTGCTCGTGCTCCTCTCTACTCTGAGAATACACCAAGATATCGTCAATGAATACTATGATGAACAGATCGAGGTACGGCCGAAAAATACGGTTCATCAAGTCCATGAATGCTGCTGGCGCGTTGGTGAGTCAGAACGACATCACCAAAAACTCATAAAGGCCGTAGCGCGTACGGAAAGCTGTCCTAGGAATGTCCTCCTGTCGAACCCGCAGCTGATGGTAGCCTGATCGCAGATCGATCCTGGAAAAGTATCCTGCCCCCTGAAGCTAGTCGAACAAATCGTCGATGCGTGGCAAAGGATACATGTTCCGCACTGTAACCCTGTTCAGCTGGCGGTAGTCGATACACAAACGCATACTGCCGTCCTTCTTCTTGACAAACAGGACTGGAGCACCCCAAGGAGAAACACTGGGCCGAATAATTCCCTTATCCAGCAAATCTTGCAACTGACCCTTCAATTATCTAAGTTCCGCCGGGGCCATCCGATAAGGCGGTATAGAAATAGGCCCCATGCCAGGAACCAAATCAATACAGAAAGAAATATCACGCTCGGGCGGTAGCCCAGGAAGCTTGTCAGGGAACACATCAGGGGACTCACTAACAACCGAAACCTGATCGAACGGAACCTCTGTAGCTCTAGTATCGAAAACATAGGTGAGAAATCCTTGACGTCCCTTCCTCAAAAGCTGTCCAGCGTGAAAAGAAGAAATCACACTGTGAGGGGTGGCACCACGGTCCCCCAACACAACAAAAACTGACTCGCCGGGAAAACAAAATCTAACTGTCTTCTCGCGGCAGTCAACAGAAGCATAGCACGTGGCTAACCAATCCATGCCCAAAAGAACGTCGAAGTCCAACATCTCGAGAAGGATCAAATCGACCGGCAACTCTCTCTCGCCAATACGTACGATACAGGATCGTAACACATGCCTAGCAACAAACGACTCTCCCACAGGAGTAGTCACAACAAGCGGCTGATCAAGCAAACCGGACTCTCTACCCAAACTCGGCACAAAGTGTGTGGATACGTACGAGTGTGTGGATCCGGGAATGAATAACACGTGTGCATCAACCGAACATACTGGAAGAATACCTGAGACCACCGCATTGTACGCCTGCGCGTCTTGATGCGTCAAAGCAAAAACCCGCGCCTGTCCTCCACCTATGCCTGGCTGTCCTCTGCCGGCAGCTGGCTGCCCTCTACCCCGGTCACCTCATCCTCTATGAACAAATCCTCCGCGACCACGACCTCTCTGTGCATGCGTCTGACGCGGAGTAACAGTAGGCACTATAGGCAACGCCGTCTGGGGTGGTGAAGGGGGTAATATAACGTGCGGTGCTGCTGCCTCCCTCCGGGGTATCTCAAGACAATCTCGAACACGATGATAAGAACTCCCGCAGCGAAAACATCCCGACGATGACCGCTGACCCTCCTGGGGATAGGAACTAAACAACCGGCCATGCCCTGAATCTCTACTACCTGCAATACGTCTATCACGGCGCCGAAAAGGCTGTCTCTGCGCTGATGTATCCGCACGAACTCTCTTCGACTCTGGAACTGCCGAAATCTCAGCAAGACGCTCCTCAACCAATAAGGCTGCATCTACAGCTGCTGCGTAGGTTTCATAACGCTGGGAGCTGATCGTAAGGAATAGCGGGGTAAGCAATCCTCGGACATGTTGGAGATAGTGCCCTCAGAGTCAATTATTGGATCACAGGCACATGATTGCAATGATTGAGGGAGGACCTATCCCGGTACAACAGTCTTACTCGAGATGATAGTATGCTATCTGGTTTACCTTTATCATCGTGTACTGCTTTAGGTGACCTGACAGGTTGCTATTACACGCTGATAGAGCCCCAAGGATTCTTGCTTGACCACCAGCAGTATGAGGGCGATCATATAAGTGGGAGCTGGGGGTCTACAAGCACATCCTTAAAAGGTCCCTAGTCGTAGGAGTTTCGAGACAGGGCATCGATACTTCAGAGTAGACTAGTGTATACAGTCGAGACCCCGACGAGGGGCGGTGGCCGGTCTCACAAGCCACTGGTGTCAGTTGGTTCACCTAAGATGTATACAGGTGCTCATTGGGTTATGAGTACACCGGACAGGACTCGCCGGGAACATGCTAGTTGGTCTTATACCTGACGTCAGATAGCAGTTCCCAGGTGACATGTGTACAGGTTAGTTCATCGACCTGGGGATCGTCATTTGTCTCGTGTGAGTTCCTACTGTGCTTTGATTACTACCCTACCACGGCTCAAAGGAGTCGTGCAAACAGGTTTTTGTTGGGTACAGTTCCGAGCCACATGGAGGCAGTGAGCGGATCTTCGGGGGTTCGTCTCTCCCGGTATTGGGGGTGAGGTCGCGCTGTGTCTAGGAGAGCCATTACACAAAGTCCTTGGCCAAGGCAGGAGATTTACTGGTAGGTATTCCAGTAGTATCTCAGGGTGTTCTGGGCTACACTCCGACACGACTTGTACCGCTTTTGGGGGTCTGACTTTTACCAACCCCCTAGGCCCGACTTGCGATGCTCATAGACGAACGGACCGGACTGTACGGATATTGTCACTGACAGGCTCAGTAGGGTGTCAGGATGAGTTCACTCATCGACGTCCCTTTTAGTCAATAGCTGGTGGCCCGTCACGTATTGGCTTATACCTCTGACGTGCTAGTGGTTAAATCCATAGCCATAGTATTGACGAGTCTTTAGAGTCCACCACACTTTCAGTTACTCAAGCTTTCGGGCAAAACGCTGTAGAGGCCGTATGGAGATATGGCAGGGTCCGATCAGATACGTGCGGTATTGCACGGATCAGGATCGGACAGTTTTATACTAGTGGCCGTATGGTTATATGGCAGCGTTCGATCAGATACGTGCGGTATTGCACGGATCAGGATCGGACGGATATTACTAGCCGGTTTTGGTTTAAGCCGGATCCTAGTATAGTACAGTGTAGATTTTGTCTCATAGCATTTGTATCCGGACGGAATACAGATGCGGGTGTGTATGCACAGTATCGGGGTTTTCCTGTAATTTATTACGGGACCAGTTTTCTGGAATTGCCAGTTTGCATTCCGTTCCGGCCGGTTTTCCTTTGTTCTTTCCCGGCCGGACTTTTCCGATGGAGGGGGTTATTTGCAATTGTGCAAATAAAATTTGTGGAAGGGGTTTCTTGCAAATGGCATTATGATTGATTAAGCATCTTTTGTTTTTCATCCATGATGGCGCTTTTATTTGATAAGAAAGGATATGGGTTTGATGTGAATGAAGTATGGTTGATGTTTGTTTGTGGTCACCTCTTCTCTTCTCCTACCATCACCTCCCTTCATGCTACATATTCTTTCCTCCACCATTCTTATATGATCAAGGCCGGCCACAATTTGGAGATGAGGGAAAATGAGAGCTTTGATTTTGGTGGTGTGGCAAATTTCATTCATCTCATTTTTGATACAAGGAAAAATGAAAGCACCATTTTTCATACCTTCATTCCTCCATCTTCAAAAGGCAACCAATACCCCAAAGTGATACATGCACTCTACACTACATTCTACAGCAAATCTTGGACGCGTCGGCTAGCCTACTTCGCACCCGAGTTGCCTCGGTATTGAGGTGGGAGCCCGTAAAAGCTACAGGCGATGTGGTGCCCTTTCCGACGAGGAGGAGACGGACGGAGATCCCGCGAGGAGATCGGAGTGGAGATGAAGACCGGAGGACTCGGATCAGTCGGTATATCTCTGACCCATCTTCTAGTTAGCTTAGACTTGTTAATGGTTACGATCCGGGTGTTTAGTGCGCGGTGGTGCCGGTTTGCTAAGTCCGCAAAATTAAAGTTTATCACCGTTTCCGCATTTGGCCGTCGGATTGACGGCCGGGGCGCTGCCGTGCACTTACACTGGTATCAGAGCCTCGCCATTAACTTAGTCTAGCTTCGTTTGATGTGTTTGCATTTCCGATCGACCAAAATTTCCAAAAACCGTATTTTTCCTTCACATCAGTTTCTGTTGAAATTTTTTGAAGTCTAAAAATTTTTCAGGTGGTCTCAGAATGATGTGCAGGGAGTTCTAAGAACTCTGGGAAAATTTGAGACAATGATCCCTCAGTGCAAGCGCGGAACCGCGGCAAAACCCCCTTGTTGCCGCGGTTCCGCCGGTAGTTGGTGGGGTCAATGCTTCGTATTTTTCCAGTGGGCTTCTGGGCTTATTTTAGGTGTTTTGGAATATTAATTTTGGGCCCAGAATTTCTGTGAGTGCTACAGTATTGCTTGGGGGCCCACTTGTTAATTTTTGTTCGATCGGATATTTTAAACACATTTTTCACAGTATTTACATTATATCTGCGACCATGAATGTCACTCGATCGGTAAATCCGGTCTAACTGCTATAACCCGGTTAGACGGATTTGCGAACGTGATTTTTACGTTGATGTTTTGTGATTTTGCTGTGATGTTGCGGATCGGTCGTGGGGGATAACCTGGATGCAATGTTAGTACAGTTTTGTTTTATATGTACATTTGATATTGCGGGGCGAGCGTCCGACATGTGGACTGCCGTCACTGCCTGTTTGTATTATTCTTTTGGGGCACGACCTGGTTGCGGTCGATGTACCCGTTGTATGTATATTTTACTTTCTGTACTAGGATTACCCCGCGGAGGGGTGCACGGATAGCCGGGTTCTGGAGGGCAACAAGCCCGCATCTCATGGCATTGAGACGGAGGGGGCTTCAATCTGGAATTGGCGGGCTATTCGCCGCACTCGTAGGGGGTACAGGTTGACCCAGGAGGGGTGCCCAAGTTGCCGGATTCCGTGGAGTGCTGGGTGGTCCATTCACGGAGCTGAAGGGGGCTGCCTCGCTCCAGGTTTTGGCGGGTAATTTGCCGCGCCCGTAGGGGTCTAGGATTTCATTGCACAGGCTATCCACACGACCAGGGGAACGTCGGGTTTCAGTAGTGGCTCTGTGAAACCCGGGGATCCCAGATATCTGTATTGTTCTGTGATGCTGTACATTTCTGTGATGTTGCATTTTTATCACGCCTTGAGCGAATATAATATATTAGTCTATATATTAGTAGATGTTGTATATGTTTTTCATCCGCGCTAGTCCAGTCCCCGCTCTGTCGTTAGTAAGCTAACCTAACGGGTGATGACGGGACCCAGTGGCGAATGCGGATGGCATATACGTACATCAGTATATTTTCGTTCTTTGTGGTGTGATCAATTGATGGGACTGCGTTGATTCGGATCAATGCAAGTTAAACAAACCTATTCTGATGTTGTTGGAACACTTTTCAAAAAGCTGTTATTGCAAGGGCGTTCTCTTTTGTTTGCATCGTGGTATTCAGTTGGAATATCCTGCTCCTCAGTCGACGAGGCAAGGGCCGAGATCCCTTCACCGGGAGTGACCCCTTGGACAGAAGTTTGCGTCAGGGCATTAACTTCACTATAGCCGATTACTTTTGCTTTGCATCGTGATATTCATTTGGAATATCCTGCACCCCATTCTACGGGGAAAGAGCCGAGATCCCTTCACCGGGAGTGACCTCTTTAGTAAAGGTTTTCGTCACTATATTTTCTAAAAAGCTATCCGTTCCTTCAACGATATCAAGTTCATTACGTTAAAGGTTTTCGCCAGAAACCATTCGTAGCCCTCCGTCGTTTCATATGGATAGTCAATAGTATTCAAGCTGTGTATATTGGCCAAAGTCAAGGCACAGTGTTTGGTAGCTATTGGGTATTCATATGCAGCATAGATAGATGCGTTGGTTTGGGACAGTCGTACTGCCATTTTGGCCAAAGTCAAGGGTATGTACGGGTGGATTCAAATTAACCTGGAGAATGACGGGTTGAACTTGACATGTGACTTATGATATGTTGGCCAAAGTCAAGGTCATAAGAGCATGGGGTAAAAATCACATCGGGGGTTTCAAAAGTACTGAAACTTGCCAGATATGCGCATACCATCTGGAGTGTGATAACGTGAGCGGATTCCGTCACGTTGTCATGCGATGAGAGTTGGATCCCGATTCCCACTGATGAGTTGGTTTACTCCTCGGGTGACCCCGACTAATTCTTCTTTCAGGTTTGGAGGAGAATTTGAGGTACAGTGGGAGGTTTCCAGATTAGATTAAGTGATAACCATTCTGATCTAGGATAGAGTGCACGCTGAGTGTTTCTTTTCTCTCTCTCTTGGCAGCGACCATTGACCCGACCCTAGACTATGACTCAGTGACCAAGTTGACTGAACCTTCTTAACACTGGCTTTTGGATTGTCAGAGTTGCAGACCTCATTGCCACTCCTACTTTTACCCTTTTCTCCAAGACACCCCGTATTACTGCGAACGTCCACTTCCATTGGACAAAACCATCGTATGGTTAGATACGAACTCGAAGGAATTCGAGGATGGTTTCCGGTTCTGGAGAAAACGGATAGGATTATTCAGTTGTCTTTTCCCTTTTACCTTCTCTCAAGTTGTGAGTACTCCTTGGTTTAGGAGATAGTACACCTATTACGCAAATTGGATAGTCTTCTTCCAAACCTTAGGCTGGTGCCGACCGGTAGGGAATGAAGAAAACCAATTAGCCTAAACGGTGTACAGAAGGTATTAAGATTAAGACAAAGCAAGGGATTAGTAAGAGGGCAAAGTAAATTGCGACTGATATTCACGACCAAACCAAGTATTTCTTCGCCAATCCTAAATCACCTTTGTATTTCTCCAGGACACTCCGTATCACTACGAAGATCCACATTTTATTGGATACTCCATCGTATGGTTATATACGAACTCGAAAGGAACTTGTTCCAGTTCGGGGATGGATTCTGGTCCAGGAGAAATAGGAATAAGGTTTATTCGGTTGTCTTTTATCTCCACCTTCTCTCGCATTGCGAGTGCTCCTAGGATTAGGACAGTACACCCATTATGCTTATTGGATAGTCTTCTTCCAAACCATAGGCTGGTGCCGAACGGTAGGGAAGGAAGAAAACCATTTGGCCTAAGGGGTGTGCAGAAGGTAATGACTAAAGACATATAAAGGGATTTGGAGAGGTGGCAAAGAATTATACGGTTATAGTTGTGAATCTGGATAATGGTAAAGGCATTACTAGGAATACCAGGATACCCCATCGAAACTTTTCAATATTTCAGTTCAACTGTGTACTGTCAAAAGAAAACTGATTTCCCGATTAAACGCTTGCTCCAGGGTATGTATTTACCAGGTATGATTCTCACATTTGTATGGTTTTACAGATGATGCGTGGGAGTAAGTTATTGGGAATTAGGTGATTATCCTCATTTTATCGGGATTCGTTGTAATCGGTGGTATTTGAGGAAGTCACCTGGGTTGTTTGCCGGTCGGCAAATATTTGGTTTTGAATATCCGCTGTTGTGCACCAATTTCAAATTGATATATCTGTACGTCTATTTTCATAGAGTGAGATATACCTTTTGATATTATGTCGATGACATTTACCTATATCAATGGATGGTTAGGTAAGGAGCATTAAACAGCGGTGTAATTCTTCTTAACCATAAGTACAGTTTTCAACCTACGACACACAGTGAAAGAGTTGTTAGACTCGGCGGACTTATACAGAGTATTGTATGTTGTCCAGTGTCCATTAGGACAGAGGGGTTGGTCCTCATACTATGTTCTGTTTACTTTTAACTTCTCTAGTTCTTAGACATGTGTTTCGTAGAAACACAGGGTCTAAGTTTTGAGGAGTTATAGGTATTTGAATAGAGTAGAGAACCAGGTGTAGAAAGTATCGGGATTCTTCAAAGTGATCGAAGATGTAGATACTTGTGTATGGTATTCAGTTGATAGTAATGATAAAGAGAAATTGCTTCTCTTTCAGGTTACTCATAATTGGAAGCATTCCTAAGTTGAGTAACGCTGATCGGCCTCTCTCCATTTAGTTGACATGCACTGGAGACAGCTGCATGATTTGAATCTGGTTCAATTAAATCAGTGCCTCTGGTTCTATATTGGATATAGAACAGTTCATATCTTAACGATGTTAAGGTACGGGGAGTTGTCCGGCTTATGATTAAAACCAGACACTGGACAACTCAAGGCACGTTTCTGTAATGGCAGTTTGTGGGTTGACCCAGGCTATGACGAGGGTTGATTTTCTACCATCTGGAAGATCAATAGAAATATTGTTCTAGACTCGCCACAGTTTTATTAAAAATGGATTTTTTCAAAAACAGTAGTGGGAGTATGGTAGAACTGGAAGTGATTCCAGAACTGCAAACGATTACTGAAGATTTGATAAGGAACCTAAAGATTCAATCTGATTTGACATTCCATTGGCCACTCCGCAGGTACGGTGGGTAACTTCAGGCACCCGAGAGGTACTCCGGTTGCCTCAAGGACGGTGACAGGGAAGTTCTTGTTTACCCACACTTGCCATTGTTGTTGTTCCAGGCTGCGAGACCCGGAAGGAGGATGAATATAGCGTCGTTCTAAACTAGCTTTAGAAGTGCACGTCTATATAACTCTGCCAGAGGGTTGTCGTAGTCAGTGGGAGCAGCGGAAGCATTGGTGGACATCAGGCTTATGTCTATTTATAGACTAAAGCAGATGTAGCGGAGATAGATCATCTATTTCTGATGTGACAGTCATGGGTTTGACGTCATCAGAATAGGGGATGGATCTGTTGAGAAGGTAGTAGGGTGTGATATCCTGGTATTTGGATGACATACACAGAGTAGGAAGTGATATTCCTATACTACGGTCGGTTATACTTTGGTCGTCACACAGTAGTTTCTCCGCACAGGACTTGGACATTATGTCAGACATTCTGGTTACAAGATCTATGGTTTTAGATCTAGATTTGGGTGGTTTCCCTATCTGGGTACTTTGACAACATTCTAAGAGTATTTAGAATGGACGACTCCTGGCACAGTAGTATACCTGCAGGTGATGGAGTCACCCTCTCTAAAAGTGTCTTACAGACTAAAGGGGAGAGGGATGTGCATGATTGGCAGATCACTTGCTTAGGCAATTGAGTCAATCATGAGATGTCAAGTACCACACCAGATGTTGTTCTTGCATTACATGCAATAAGTTGACATTGATCCAATCCTGGAGAAACAGTCGGAAACAGTTTTAGAACATAAGTGTATGTTCTAGGGATATGATAACGACAGCCTCATTCGAGAGACAGTTATCATTCCAGGCTTCCAAGGTGACCTGGACGACAAGGAGGTTGTCAGAGTTATAGTTTTCTCTCTGACGAGGGGCAGTATTTTGGACAGGTGGTCCGAGGCAATACTGAGGGTGGCATGGCGCAGGATACTGATTAAGTTCAGTTGACAATACAGTCTAAGAAGTTTGGATTTGGAGTTCATTTATGAGCTATGTCCCATCAGACATCCAGACATTCTAAGACAGGTATTGCTCATTTCGGGAGATAGCTTTCTCCGCGAACTTGAGATAAAGAGAGACATAGAAAGAAACATCCGAGCGGATCCACTCACTGAGGCTATTCCTCGAAAGCAATAGTTTCACGAACGAGTTTTGTGAGACTGACAAGTAGAGGAGTTGGGTGTTCGGTATCACACAGGCTGTGAGTATGCGACATCGCAATAATTAGCCTTGAGTGCAAGTGGGAGATTGTTGGAGATAGTGCCCTCAGAGTCAATTATTGGATCACAGGCACGTGATTGCAATGATTGAGGGAGGACCTATCCCGGTACAACAGTCTTACTCGAGATGATAGTATGCTATCTGGTTTACCTTTATCATCGTGTACTGCTTTAGGTGACCTGACAGGTTGCTATTACACGCTGATAGAGCCCCTAGGATTCTTGCTTGACCACCAGCAGTATGAGGGCGATCATATAAGTGGGAGCTGGGGGTCTACAAGCACATCCTTAAAAGGTCCCTAGTCATAGGAGTTTCGAGACAGGGCATCGATACTCCAGAGTAGACTAGTGTATACAGTCGAGACCCCGACGAGGGGCGGTGGCCGGTCTCACAAGCCACTGGTGTCAGTTGGTTCACCTAAGATGTATACAGGTGCTCATTGGGTTATGAGTACACCGGACAGGACTCGCCGGGAACATGCTAGTTGGTCTTATACCTGACGTCAGATAGCAGTTCCCAGGTGACATGTGTACAGGTTAGTTCATCGACCTGGGGATCGTCATTTGTCTCGTGTGAGTTCCCACTGTGCTTTGATTACTACCCTACCACGGCTCAAAGAAGTCGTGCAAACAGGTTTTAGTTGGGTACAGTCCCGAGCCACATGGAGGCAGTGAGCGGATCTTCGGGGGTTCGTCTCTCCCGGTATTGGGGGTGAGGTCGCGCTGTGTCTAGGAGAGCCATTACACAAAGTCCTTGGCCAAGGCAGGAGATTTACTGGTAGGTATTCCAGTAGTATCTCAGGGTGTTCTGGGCTACACTCCGACACGACTTGTACCGCTTTTGGGGGTCTGACTTTTACCAACCCCCTAGGCCCGACTTGCGATGCTCATAGACGAACGGACCGGACTGTACGGATATTGTCACTGACAGGCTCAGTAGGGTGTCAGGATGAGTTCACTCATCGACGTCCCTTTTAGTCAATAGCTGGTGGCCCGTCACGTATTGGCTTATACCTCTGACGTGCTAGTGGTTAAATCCACAGCCATAGTATTGATGAGTCTTTAGAGTCCACCACACTTTCAGTTACTCAAGCTTTCGGGCGAAACGCTGTAGAGGCCGTATGGAGATATGGCAGGGTCCGATCAGATACGTGCGGTATTGCACGGATCAGGATCGGACAGTTTTGTACTAGTGGCCGTATGGTTATATGGCATCGTTCGATCAGATACGTGCGATATTGCACGGATCAGGATCGGACGGATATTACTAGCCGGTTTTGGTTTAAGCCGGATCCTAGTATAGTACAGTGTAGATTTTGTCTCATAGCATTTGTATCCGGACGGAATACAGATGCGGGTGTGTATGCACAGTATCGGGGTTTTCCTGTAATTTATTACGGGACCAGTTTTCTGGAATTGCCAGTTTGCATTCCGTTCCGGCCGGTTTTCCTTTGTTCTTTCCCGGCCGGACTTTTCCGATGGAGGGGGTTATTTGCAATTGTGCAAATAACATTTGTGGAAGGGGTTTCTTGCAAATGGCATTATGGTTGATTAAGCATCTTTTGTTTTTCATCCATGATGGCGCTTTTATTTGATAAGAAAGGATATGGGTTTGATGTGAATGAAGTATGGTTGATGTTTGTTTGTGGTCACCTCTTCTCTTCTCCTACCATCACCTCCCTTCATGCTACATATTCTTTCCTCCACCATTCTTATATGATCAAGGCCGGCCACAATTTGGAGATGAGGGAAAATGAGAGCTTTGATTTTGGTGGTGTGGCAAATTTCATTCATCTCATTTTTGATACAAGGAAAAATGAAAGCACCATTTTTCATACCTTCATTCCTCCATCTTCAAAAGGCAACCAATACCCCAAAGTGAGACATGCACTCTACACTACATTCTACAGCAAATCTTGGACGCGTCGGCTAGCCTACTTCGCACCCGAGTTGCCTCGGTATTGAGGTGGGAGCCCGTAAAAGCTACAGGCGATGTGGTGCCCTTTCCGACGAGGAGGAGACGGACGGAGATCCCGCGAGGAGATCGGAGTGGAGATGAAGACCGGAGGACTCGGATCAGTCGGTATATCTCTGACCCATCTTCTAGTTAGCTTAGACTTGTTAATGGTTACGATCCGGGTGTTTAGTGCGCGGTGGTGCCGGTTTGCTAAGTCCGCAAAATTAAAGTTTATCACCGTTTCCGCATTTGGCCGTCGGATTGACGGCCGGGGCCCCGCCGTGTACTTACCGGACAAATCTCTTGACTCGCATCTCCTCAGTCGCCACTAGGTACGGAGCATAAATAGATAGCTCTGTGAATAACACATCGTACTCTGCCACTGTCATCTCTGGCGTCTGGCGTAAGGACTCAAATCTGCGTGCTCGGGCATCCCTAACACTCTGGGGGAGAAAACGGGCAAGGAATAGCGCCACGAACTCTATCCAGGTCATAGGAGGAAGACCTGCTGCTCTACCCTTCTCGACTGATTCACACCCTTTCTGGGCGAGACCTTCCAGGCGAAAGCTCGCGAACTCAACCCATCTCGCATCTGCGCATCTGAGGGAACGGCATATCCGAGCCATCCTATCAATGAAAGACTGTGGGTCCTCGGCTGTATCGGTACCTGTGAAGACCGGAGGCTTCAGCCTCATAAACTCTGACAGCGATACTGTAATAACCTCTGTAGCTGCAGGGACAACTTCCTGTACTGTGGGTACTACCGCGGTCTCTGCAATAGGCGGAACTACCTCTGGTCACTGCGCTCGAAGCGTCTCAACTAGAGATCCCATCATCTGGCGCATCTGCTGCATACTGGATCCCATCGTCTAGAGCATCTCCTGCACACCAGCCCCTAACATGGCAATCTGATCTGTCACGGCAGCAACAGCCTGCTCAGGCACAACCGGTGTACTACCCGGATCAGTCCTCGTCTTGGACGAGTCAACTCGAATCTCGGCCCTCGCGGCCGCTCTCTGTGCCCTAGTAGCCTTTGGCGGCATAATGGCTAAAAGGAAAAGTAGGATTTGATAAGGATACGGAAATCGAATCGCAAGAATGTATGCATTCACAAAGGAATTTAAATCAATAAGTCCTAAGGTCGTCTTGGCGGAGTACCGTGTCGTGAGTATGCCGCGGAACATACGCACGCTACGCCACTCTGCTTTAGCTACCTACTCCATCATACCAGGGTCATCCTAGAAACACTCCGAAAGGTAAAACCTACGCTCTGATACCAACTTTGTCACGACCCAAAGTTTGGCTCGTGACCGGCACTTAACTACGTAACGTCTACAGGCGTAACGCGACTAAGTGAACCGAAAACCCAGAAATCAAACCGGTAAAAGTATAAAGTGTTTTAAGTTTTGAATAGAAACATTTATTACATGTTAAGAGATCCAAGTAAACAATATACGACGCCGTAGCGAAGATCAAGAGCAACACGTGAGAACATCACAGATAGAATAAAACAGCATAAGAAAAGTCGGCTCACAACGAGCTCAACACCAGAATACCAATAATATACATCATCGTCCTCATACTGTCTCTAAGTCAAATACATATATGGTAGATGGAGATTACTAGATACAAAAGTGTGTACAATAAAAGTGTAACACCTTAGGATAAGGGTTAGTGAATAATTATAATTAAATAATGATTTTTAATAAAAAGTTTACCAAATTGTGTTTTAAATATTTTTCCTAATTTAATAAACATTTTTCCAAAATTTTCCTAAGCTTGCACACACATGTGCATGTAAACTAGGGTTTTTAAATTAAGTAAATACAATAATTATTAACCATGGTGGGTTAATTGTAGGATTAATTCTTTTGGGTTATAAGCAAGTTTAATTAATTAGTTAAATTGAAAGATTACTTTAATTTGAATGGTGAGGGTGTTGACTTGTGAGAAGGAGAGAGAGAGAGGGCATCATGACTTAGCCCATGCTTGCCATTAATGATGAGAGAGAGAGAGGGTTGACAATTGGGAGCTAATTATTCCTCTCATTTCTTTGCTTTATTCTCTCAAACCTCACACACACTCACACACACAACACTTACCTCTTCACACCCCCCCCCAGCTCCAGAAGCAGCAGCAGGCACAGCAACAGCAGAAGCAACTGAAGCAGCAGCAGAAGCAAAAGCAGCAGCAGCAACCTTCAGCAACAGCAACCCCAGTTCCTAGTGCAGCCTCTTCCTTTCATTCCTCCACCTTCCTGCAGCTTCCTAGGGTTAAGTATGAGGTATATTTCCTAATTTAGTCCCTAGTTAGCTTGGTTAGTGTCGATTTGCATCGGTTAATGGATATTGGTGCGTTTTAGTGCGATATGGGATGTTTAGTGGGAACTTTGTGCATTTGGGATATGATTTGGTTTCAGTAGGATGCTTGAGGTCTGTTGAGGCCATTGTAACCTAGCCCAACCCCTATTACACTAAAATACCACCAGTTTTCACATTGGATGCAAATGTCGTATTTGTGCAAAATTGAGTTTTCTGGATCTGCTTTTGACCCTGTAAGTTCAGATTGATTTTGAGTGGACTGTGGCATAGTGGAGTGGAGGTGATACACTAGATGAAACCCGACCCCCTAACTCCCCTTCCCGGCCGCCAAAACCACCATTCTGGCCGCAAATTGCGGCCAGACAGGGGGTGTTTTGGTAATTATTGGTTTCTGTATGTGTGTTTTTGTGTGTAGGGTATTTTGGTATATATATATTTTTAAGATCAATTCTGTAGGAAAATCTGAGACCAAATACCTGTTTTGCCGTTTTTCTAAACCTTCGCGACACGCGTGATACGTGAGTAGGTTTGGGTTCTGCGTATCGCAGCGCGTCGGGGTAGTTTCGTGGCGCGTGAGTACACGTTTTAGCGTATCGCGCACACGCGCGATTGGGTTGCGACACAGGTTTCTTGTTGGTTTATAATGTCGTGTTTTGTGACTTAAGCTTATGTGTGATATGTGTATGTGATTCTAGGTTCGCAGGCCAGTGAGACGGACGCTGCGAAGAAGGGCAAGCAAGTGGTTGGATACACCTAGCGCGAGACACGGTGAGTAGATTTCACATCTACGGGGATATCGCCCGCATGGCGTTATGCGTCAGGGCTGATAGGACTTTGTTATTATATATTTCATGCACCCCATAGACTGTCATTGCATATTGCATTCCTTGCTATACATATATACATATTGCTTAGAACTGATAGAACTGCCATGATCATACTATTGTATATTGTTGTAACTCATCTATATTTGATATCTATATCACGGTGGATCATTGCATTGTAGTTCTTTCTCATGTGACATGACTTGATATACACATTGATGCAACTATCACATCGCAGTTACTTGTATTATTGTTGGGATTTCATATGATTCGTGGATTTGGGAACCGTGGCCTTTTCAAATAAGTAACCATTTAAAAACTCGGTTCCCTTGATATGATAATTTGGTGCGTCGCCCCATGTTTTCTCGGTGCTTGAGGCACGGATTGATATAGGGCTGACCCGGACTGACGGATGCCCGATGGGTTGATATAGGGCTGACCCGGACTGACGGATGCCCGATGGATTGATATAGGGCTAACCCGGACTGACGGATGCCCGATGGGTTGATATAGGGCTGACCCGGACTGACGGATGCCCGATGGATTGATTGAGGGCTGACCCGGACTGACGGATGCCCGATATATATTGAGAGAGGGATGACCCGGACTGACGGATTCCCGGTACATACTTCAGAGAGGGCTGACCCGGATTGACGGAGCCCGATACAGGATGTTTTGCGTGTCGATGCTAGACACGAGTATTTATGATATTTGGGTGCCGATGTTGGGCACTCGGGATTTTCAGGGATATACAGGATATGAGGGCCGATGGAGTACCGGCGTTTGAGATGTTAGGATTTGTGGTGCATACATACTTATGTAGTCCACCTCGATACTTCATGTAGATACTATATCCCCATGCTCAGCATTCATTATCACATCTCACCCTGTAGTATATCACCTGATAGAGGACTGGCATTATTATTATGCATACTGCCACATCGCATTGATATTATCTGCTGGCATTAGTAGAGCCACGCTACATGTGCATGCTTGCGATTACCTTTATATGTTATCTCTATTCACGAGTTGGCAACTCACCCCCGTTGTGCCACAGTGCTTGCAGGTTGCCCTGGGGAGTAGTCACGGCTGGCTGTTACCGCATCTTTTGGCACAGATACCCCTTTTGAGCTGAGTTAGCCCTTTTGCAGTTTAGGTGGGTTTTGTACGGTATCTGTTATCTTTCTGTTGTACATTGATGTATCTAGTATTCTCCATCTACTTTTCTGTATTGACTTAGAGACAGTTGTGAGGACGATATGTATGATTTTATATTCTGGTGTCGAGCTCGCATGTGAGCCGACTTTGCTTTATGCAGTCTTATCCTTATGATATTGTCCTTGTTTTACTGTGTATTCTTCGCTACGGCGTCGTATATTATTTTGTGATGCTTCATTCTTGTCACTTGTTATTTCTTCTACACCTTATTTCTACCCGACTTTCGGGGCTAATGTTTTAAAAAGGGGAATGTTACCAAAATTATAAAACTTATAACTTTTGAACTTAAAAAGGTTTTCTACTAAATAAATGGAAGTTTTTCGGACATGTACGATTGTTTTACAAAATGTTTTAAATTCACTCTATATTTATTGGTTTTGATTTCTGGGTTCGGCTTACTTAGCCGCGTTGCGCCTGTAGACGTTGCGTGGTTAAGTGCCGGTCACGAGTCGAATTCTCGGGTCGTGCCAAAGTTGGTATCAGAGCGTAGGTTTTACCTTCGGAGTGTAGGATGACCCTGGTATGATAGAGTAGGTAGCTGCAGCAGGGTAGCGTAGCGTGCGTATGTTCCGCGGCATACTCACGACACGGTACTCCGCTTACGCGACCTTAGGGCTTATTGATTTGATTCCTCCTTATATTCTTGTGATTCGATTTCCGCGTTCTTATCGAATCCAAATTTTCTTTCAGCCAATATGCCGCCTAAGACTACGAGGGCACAGAGAGCGGCCGCGAGGGCCGAGATTCGAGTTGACTCGTCCGAGACGAGGACTGATCCGGGCAGTGCACCCGTTGTACCCGAGCAGGCTGTTCCTGCCGTGACAGAGCAGATCGCCACGTTAGGGGCTGGTATGCAGGAGATGCGCCAGACGGTGGGATCTAGCATGCAGGAGATGCGCCAGATGATAGGATCGCTTGTTGAGACGCTTCGAGCGCAGCGGCCAGAGGTAGCTCCACCAGTTCCAGAGACCGCTATGGTACCTACCGCACAGCCAGTTGCTCCTGCAGCCACGGAGGTGATTACAGTGTCGCTATCAGAGTTCATGAGGCTGAAGCCTCCGGTTTTCACAGGCACCGATACAGCCGAGGACCCACAGTCTTTCATCGACAGGATGGCCAGGATATGCCGTTCCCTCAGATGCGCAGATGCGAGATGGGTCGAGTTCGCGAGCTTTCGCCTGGAAGGTCTTGCGCAGAAGTGGTGTGATTCCGTGGAGAAGGGCAGAGCAGCAGGTCTTCCTCCTATGACCTGGACGGAGTTCGTGACTATATTTCTAGCCCGTTTCCTTCCCCGGAGTGTTAGAGATGCCCGAGCACGCAGGTTTGAGTCTTTGCGCCAGACGCCAGGGATGACAGTGGCAGAGTATGACGTACTGTTTACAGAGCTAGCAGTCTACGCCCCACATTTAGTGGCCACCGAGGAGTTGCGAGTCCGGAGATTTGTTCGAGGTTTGATTTCACCAGTGTTCCTCGCGATCAGCGCGCAGCACTACGAGACCTACGCAGCAGCGGTAGACGCAGCCCTAGTGGTCGAGGAGCACCTTGTTGAGACTTCGGCACTCCCAGAGCCGAAGAGAGCTCGTGCGGATACTTCAGCACAGAGATAGCCTTTTCGGCGCCGTGATAGACGTATTGCAGGCAGCAGAGATTCAGGGCGGGGCCGGTTATTCAGTTCTTATTCCCAGGATGGTCAGCGGCCGTCGTCGGGATGTTTTCGATGTGGGAGCTCTTACCACCGTGTACGGGATTGTCCTGAGTTACCCCGGACAGAGGCGACAGCACCGCATGTTACATTACCACTTTCACCACCCCAGCGGGCGTTGCCTATCGTACCTACCGTTGCTCCGCGCCAGACTCATACACAGCGAGGTCGTGGGCGTGGAGGAGTTGCTCAGAGAGGGCGAGGTGACCGAGGCAGAGGGCAGCCAGCCGCAGGTGGTGGACAGGCGAGGGTTTTTGCTTTGACACATCAGGACGCGCAGGCGTCCAATGCAGTGGTTTCAGGTATCCTCCCTGTATGTTCAGTTGACGCACATGTACTGTTCGACCCCGGATCCACACACTCGTACGTATCCACGCACTTTGTGCCGAGTTTGGGTAGAGAGTCCGGCTTGCTTGATCAGCCGCTTGTGGTGACTACTCCTGTGGGAGAGTCGTTTGTTGCTAGGCACGTGTTCCGATCCTGTATCGTCTGTATTGGCGAGAGATAGTTGCCTGTCGACTTGATCCTTCTGGAGATGTTGGACTTCGACGTTCTTTTGGGCATGGATTGGTTAGCCACGTGCTATGCTTCTGTGGACTGCCGCGAGAAGACAGTTAGATTCTGTTTCCCCGGCGAGTCGGTTTTTGTTGTGTTGGGGGACCGTAGTGCCGCCCCTCACAGTGTGATTTCTTCTTTTCGCGCTGGACAGCTTTTGAGGAAGGGATGTCAGGGATTTCTCGCTTATGTTCGCGATGCTCGCGCTACAGAGGTTCCATTGGATCAGGTTCCGGTTGTTAGCGAGTTTCCTGATGTGTTCCCTGACGAGCTTCCTGGGTTGCCGCCCGAGCGCGACATTTCTTTCTGTATTGATTTGGTTCCTGGTTCGGGGCCTATTTCTATACCGCCCTATCGGATGGCCCCGGCGGAACTTCGTGAGCTGAAGGGTCAGTTACAGGATTTGCTGGACAAGGGACTTATTCGACCCAGTGTTTCTCCTTGGGGTGCTCCAGTCCTGTTCGTCAGGAAGAAGGACGGCAGCTTACGTCTTTGTATCGACTACCGCCAGCTGAACAGGGTGACAGTGCGGAACAGGTATCCTTTGCCGCGTATCGATGATTTGTTCGACCAGCTTCAGGGGGCAGGGTACTTTTCGAGGATCGATTTACGATCGGGCTATCATCAGCTGCGGGTTCGACAGGAGGACATTCCTCGGACAGCCTTCCGTACGCGCTACGGCCATTACGAGTTTTTGGTGATGTCGTTCGGACTCACCAATGCGCCAGCAGCCTTCATGGATTTGATGAACCGTATTTTCCGGCCTTACTTGGATCTGTTCATTATAATCTTCATTGACGATATCTTGGTATATTCCCGGAGTAGTGAGGAGCACGAGCAGCACCTGCGGGTTACATTGCAGACATTGAGGGAGCACCAGCTCTATGCGAAATTCTCCAAGTGTGCTTTTTGGTTAGACAGCGTGGACTTCTTGGGTCACGTGATTTCACGAGACGGTATATGTGTTGACCCGAGGAAGATCGAGGCCGTTCAGCGTTGGCCCAGACCCACATCAGTGACGGAGATTCGCAGCTTTTTGGGATTGGCCGGTTACTACAGGCGTTTTGTGCAGGACTTCTCACGTATTGCTACACCGTTGACCGGGTTGACCCGGAAGGGAGTTCCTTTCGTTTGGACGGAGGAGTGCGAGCACAGCTTTCAGCAGTTACGGACTCAGCTGACGACGGCACCGGTGTTATCTTTACCTTCCGGATCGGGCGGATTTGTGGTCTTTTGTGATGCTTCTC
This sequence comes from Agapanthus africanus, assembly GCA_030015575.1. NCBI lineage: Eukaryota > Viridiplantae > Streptophyta > Magnoliopsida > Asparagales > Amaryllidaceae > Agapanthus > Agapanthus africanus. The sequence continues at coordinate 217,897,985 of JASDDO010000008.1, forward strand.
GAGTGGGATTGGGATGCGTTCTGATGCAGCATGATAGGGTGATCGCGTATGCCTCGCGACAATTGAAGAAGCACGAGCAGAACTACCCCACTCATGATTGGGAGATGGCAGCAGTGGTCTTCGCACTTAAGATCTGGCGACATTACCTGTACGGTGAGTCGTGCCAGATATTTACGGATCACAAGAGTCTGAAATACATATTCCAGCAGCGGGACCTGAACCTTCGGCAGCGTCGATGGATGGAGTTAGTGAAAGATTATGACTGCGAGATCTTATATCACCCGGGCAAGGCAAATGTGGTAGCGGATGCTTTGAGCAGGAGGCCCGGAAGTAGTTTATCATGTTTGAGCGCAGTGCAGGAGCAGTCATCCACAGATTGGCAGATATTATGCGACAGTCGAGTACAGTTCGAGTTCACGCCGATTGGAGGACAGATAGCGCATGTCCGTGCACGCCCACAGTTGATTGATCGTATACGTGAGGCACAGCTCAGTGATGACCGATGTTCAGAGATCATGGCACAGATGGGACAGGACAGATTTTCCGAGTTCGTGATCGATGATCAGGGGATACTACGGTTTGGAGTCAGACTGTGCGTACCTGATGCTGAGGGACTGAGGCGTGAGATTCTTGAAGAGGCACATCGATCGGTGTATAGCGTCCATCCCGGTTCCACCAAGATGTATCATGATATGAGAGGTGTTTACTGGTGGGACGGAATGAAGAGGGACATCGCAGATTTTGTATCGAGATGCCTGACTTGTCAGCAAGTCAAGGCTGAGCACCAGAGGCCCGCGGGAGAGCTACAGCCGTTACCCATTCCGGAGTGGAAATGGGAACAGATTTCGATGGACTTCGTGGTGGGTCTACCCAGGACTAGTCGGGGGTATGACTCCATCTGGGTGATCGTGGATCGTTTGACGAAAGCGGCTCACTTCTTACCGGTGAAGACGACTTTCGGATTTACTCAGTACGCTCAGATCTATATTGACGAGATAGTGCGACTACACGGAGTCCCGACGTGCATTGTGTCCGACAGAGGCACCTAGTTTACTAGTAGACTATGGCAGAGGCTTCAGGAGGCTTTGGGCACTCGCTTGAGTTTCAGCACGGCATTTCATCCGCAGACCGACGGACAGTCAGAGCGGACCATTCAGACTCTCGAGGACATGCTCAGAGCTTGTGTACTAGATTTTGGAGGTAGCTGGGATCATCATTTGCCCTTAGTAGAGTTTTCCTACAATAACAGCTACCAGGAGACCATTCAGATGGCACCGTTTGAGGCTCTTTACGGGAGGAGATGCAGGTCACCTACTTGTTGGACAGAGCTCAGTGAGAGCAGTATCTTAGTGCCACAGATCGTTGAGGAGACGACCGCGAAGATCCAGTTGATTCGCGATAGGATGAGAGCAGCGCAGAGTAGGCAGAGGGCTTATGCAGACCGTCGACGACGCAGACTTGAGTTTTCTGTTGGTGATCATGTTTTCTTGAGGGTCTCCCCAATGAAAGGTGTGATGAGGTTTGGGAAGAAGGGGAAGCTTAGCCCCAGGTATGTGGGCCCCTTCGAGATCCTCGAGCGTGTTGGTGCAGTAGCTTACCGATTAGCCCTTCCGCCCAGCTTTCCAGACGTGCATCCCGTATTCCATGTCTCGATGCTCCGCAGATATCTTCATGATCCTTCGCATGCGATTCAGCATCCGGCGATCCAACTTGAGAGCGATCTTTCCTATGCAGAGCACCCGGTGATGATCTTGGATCGACAAGTGAAGAAATTGAGATCGAAGGAGATTCCATCAGTTAAAGTACTTTGGCGTGGTCAGAACCGTGAAGAGGTCACTTGGGAGACCGAAAGTGAGATGATGAAGACGTATCCCCATCTTTTTGAAGGTAACCTTAGTTAGATTTTTGAAATTCGGGGACGAATTTCTTTAAGGGGGAGAGATTGTAACACCTTAGGATAAGGGTTAGAGAATAATTATAATTAAATAATGATTTTTAATAAAAAGTTTACCAAATTGTGTTTTAAATATTTTTCCTAATTTAATAAACATTTTTCCAAAATTTTCCTAAGCTTGCACACACATGTGCATGTAAACTAGGGTTTTTAAATTAAGTAAATACAATAATTATTAACCATGGTGGGTTAATTGTAGGATTAATTCTTTTGGGTTATAAGCAAGTTTAATTAATTAGTTAAATTGAAAGATTACTTTAATTTGAATGGTGAGGGTGTTGACTTGTGAGAAGGAGAGAGAGAGAGGGCATCATGGCTTAGCCCATGCTTGCCATTAATGATGAGAGAGAGAGGGGGTTGACAATTGGGAGCTAATTATTCCTCTCATTTCTTTGCTTTATTCTCTCAAACCTCACACACACTCACACACACAACACTTACCTCTTCACACCCCCCCAGCTCCAGAAGCAGCAGCAGGCACAGCAACAGCAGAAGCAACTGAAGCAGCAGCAGAAGCAAAAGCAGCAGCAGCAACCTTCAGCAACAGCAACCCCAGTTCCTAGTGCAGCCTCTTCCTTTCATTCCTCCACCTTCCTGCAGCTTCCTAGGGTTAAGTATGAGGTATATTTCCTAATTTAGTCCCTAGTTAGCTTGGTTAGTGTCGATTTGCATCGGTTAATGGATATTGGTGCGTTTTAGTGCGATATGGGATGTTTAGTGGGAACTTTGTGCATTTGGGATATGATTTGGTTTCAGTAGGATGCTTGAGGTCTGTTGAGGCCATTGTAACCTAGCCCAACCCCTATTACGCTAAAATACCACCAGTTTTCACATTGGATGCAAATGTCGTATTTGTGCAAAATTGAGTTTTCTGGATCTGCTTTTGACCCTGTAAGTTCAGATTGATTTTGAGTGGACTGTGGCATAGTGGAGTGGAGGTGATACACTAGATGAAACCCGACCCCCTAACTCCCCTTCCCGGCCGCCAAAACCACCATTCTGGCCGCAAATTGCGGCCAGACAGGGGGTGTTTTGGTAATTATTGGTTTCTGTATGTGTGTTTTTGTGTGTAGGGTATTTTGGTATATATATATTTTTAAGATCAATTCTGTAGGAAAATCTGAGACCAAATACCTGTTTTGCCGTTTTTCTAAACCTTCGCGACACGCGTGATACGTGAGTAGGTTTGGGTTCTGCGTATCGCAGCGCGTCGGGGTAGTTTCGTGGCGCGTGAGTACACGTTTTAGCGTATCGCGCACACGCGCGATTGGGTTGCGACACAGGTTTCTTGTTGGTTTATAATGTCGCGTTTTGTGACTTAAGCTTATGTGTAATATGTGTATGTGATTCTAGGTTCGCAGGCCAGTGAGACGGACGCTGCGAAGAAGGGCAAGCAAGTGGTTGGATACACCTAGCGCGAGACACGGTGAGTAGATTTCACATCTACGGGGATATCGCCCGCATGGCGTTATGCGTCAGGGCTGATAGGACTTTGTTATTATATATTTCATGCACCCCATAGACTGTCATTGCATATTGCATTCCTTGCTATACATATATACATATTGCTTAGAACTGATAGAACTGCCATGATCATACTATTGTATATTGTTGTAACTCATCTATATTTGATATCTATATCACGGTGGATCATTGCATTGTAGTTCTTTCTCATGTGACATGACTTGATATACACATTGATGCACCTATCACATCGCAGTTACTTGTATTATTGTTGGGATTTCATATGATTCGTGGATTTGGGAACCGTGGCCTTTTCAAATAAGTAACCATTTAAAAACCCGGTTCCCTTGATATGATAATTTGGGGCGTCGCCCCGTGTTTTCTCGGTGCTTGAGGCACGGATTGATATAGGGCTGACCCGGACTGACGGATGCCCGATGGGTTGATATAGGGCTGACCCGGACTGACGGATGCCCAATGGATTGATATAGGGCTGACCCGGACTGACGGATGCCCGATAGGTTGATATAGGGCTGACCCGGACTGACGGATGCCCGATGGATTGATTGAGGGCTGACCCGGACTGACGGATGCCCGATATATATTGAGAGAGGGATGACCCGGACTGACGGATTCCCGGTACATACTTCAGAGAGGGCTGACCCGGATTGACGGAGCCCGATACAGGATGTTTTGCGTGTCGATGCTAGACACGAGTATTTATGATATTTGGGTGCCAATGTTGGGCACTCGGGATTTTCAGGGATATACAGGATATGAGGGCCGATGGAGTACCGGCGTTTGAGATGTTAGGATTTGTGGTGCATACATACTTATGTAGTCCACCTCGATACTTCATGTAGATACTATATCCCCATGCTCAGCATTCATTATCACATCTCACCCTGTAGTATATCACCTGATAGAGGACTGGCATTATTATTATGCATACTGCCACATCGCATTGATATTATCTGCTGGCATTAGTAGAGCCACGCTACATGTGCATGCTTGCGATTACCTTTATATGTTATCTCTATTCACGAGTTGGCAACTCACCCCCGTTGTGCCACAGTGCTTGCAGGTTGCCCTGGGGAGTAGTCACGGCTGGCTGTTACCGCATCTTTTGGCACAGATACCCCTTTTGAGCTGAGTTAGCCCTTTTGCAGTTTAGGTGGGTTTTGTACGGTATCTGTTATCTTTCTGTTGTACATTGATGTATCTAGTATTCTCCATCTACTTTTCTGTATTGACTTAGAGACAGTTGTGAGGACGATATGTATGATTTTATATTCTGGTGTCGAGCTCGCATGTGAGCCGACTTTGCTTTATGCAGTCTTATCCTTATGATATTGTCCTTGTTTTACTGTGTATTCTTCGCTACGGCGTCGTATATTATTTTGTGATGCTTCATTCTTGTCACTTTTTATTTCTTCTACACCTTATTTCTACCCGACTTTCGGGGCTAATGTTTTAAAAAGGGGAATGTTACCAAAATTATAAAACTTATAACTTTTGAACTTAAAAAGGTTTTCTACTAAATAAATGGAAGTTTTTCGGACATGTACGATTGTTTTACAAAATGTTTTAAATTCACTCTATATTTATTGGTTTTGATTTCTGGGTTCGGCTTACTTAGCCACGTTGCGCCTGTAGACGTTGTGTGGTTAAGTGCCGGTCACGAGTCGAATTCTCGGGTCGTGACAAAAAGTAACCAGATACCACAACCCACCTAACAGCAAAACAGCTCACGCACCAACTGTAGTGGTATCTGTAGCCAAAAGATGTAAGGAAACAGCCTGCCGCGACTACTCCGAAGGGCAACCTGCAAATACTGTGGCACAATGGGGGTGAGTTGCCAACTCATGAATAGAGATAATATATAAAGATAATCGCGAGCATGCACGTACTGCGCTACTCTATCAATATGCCAGCAGATGATATCAATGCGTGATAAGCAGTATGTGCAATAGTCCTGTAAGTGCTCTATCAAGTAATATAACTACAGGATGAGATGCAATAATGAATGCTGAGTATGGGAATATAACATCTACACGGAATGTCAACGTGGAATATATGTAATCGGTGTCCATCAATGCACCGCAAATCCCAACAACCCAGACGCCGGCACTCCCATCGGCCCTCAAATCCTGTACATCACTGAAAATCATGAGTGCCCAATATCGGCACCCAAATATCATAAATACTCGTGTCTAGCATCGACACGCAAATCCTCCCATATCGGGCATCCGTCAGTCCGGGTCAGCCCTCTCTCTCATACATATCGGGCATCCGTCAGTCCGGGTCAGCCCTTTCTCAATATATATCGGGCATCCGTGAGTCCGGGTCAGCCCGCACTCAATATATCGGGCATCCATCAGTCCGGGTCAGCCCTCTCTCAATATATCGGGCATCCGTTAGTCCGGGTCAGCCCTCTCTCAATATATATCGGGCATCCGTCAGTCCGGGTCAGCCCTCTCTCAATATATCGGGCATCCGTCAGTCCGGGTCAGCCCTCTCTCAATATATATCGGGCATCCGTCAGTCCGGGTCAGCCCTCTCTCAATATATCGGGCATCCGTCAGTCCGGGTCAGCCCTCTCTCAATATATATCGGGCATCCGTCAGTCCGGGTCAGCCCTCTCTCAATATATCGGGCATCCGTCAGTCCGGGTCAGCCCTCTCTCAATATATCTCTAGCACCGAGAAAACATAAAGTGGACGCACCGAAATATCATATCAAGGGAACCGGGTTTTTAAATGATTGCATATTTAAAATGGCCACGGTTCCCAAATCCAGAAATCACATGTAATCCAAACCAATATGCAAGTCAATGTGATGTGATATGTGCATCAAGTATGAATATCATGTCAAGTCACGTAAAAATGAGCTATAGCATAATGATCCGATGTGATATATGCATCAAGTATGAATATCATGTCAAGTCATGTAAAGATGAGCTATAGCATAATGATCCGATGTGATATATGCATCAAGTATGAATGTCATGTCAAGTCACATAAAAGATGAGCTATAGCATAATGATCATGGAAATTCTACAGTGTGAGTGTCATGGCAATTACTAACGGTGTGTGTGTAACATGCAGGATAGTGCTCGTGCAACATAAACTGCTAGTAATGGTGCAGTGTTCTATCAATTCTAGATTATATACATATAGTAGGGAATGCGGTATGCACTAAATAGTAGCCATGAACAGTCAATGTATGGAAATGTAGCTATAAGGTCCTATCAGCCCTGACGTAGAACGCCATGCGGGCGATATCTCCGTAGATGTTAAATCTACTCACCGTAGTCTCTCGCTAGGTATAGCCGATGACTTGCTTCCCCTTCTTCGCGGCGTCCGTCGCACTCGCCTGCGAACCTAGAATTTCACAGAGTATCACTCATAAGCTCAAAACCATGCAAACACGACATTTAAGGTCAACTAGAACCCCGTGTCGCAAACCAGTACGCGTGTGCGCGATACGCTAAAACGTGTGATTACGCGTCTGAAGTCACTCCGACGCGTTGCGATACGTGGAAACCCCAGACCCATACACACGTATCACGCGTGTCGCGAAAGATTAAAAATACGGGAAATAGGGTATTCTACTACAGATTTTGATACAGAACAGATATTATGAAAATAGATATACCAAAATAACCCACATAGCAGCAGACTCCAGTGGCCCAAACCCCAACCCCCAACTCACCTATCCAGCCGCAATTTGCGGCCAGAATGCATTTTCTGGCGGCCAATCTGGGGAATTGGGCCCCCATGTTTGGTGTGTGCACTCAATAACCCCTGTGTGCGCTACATAAATTCCAATTTCATTCTGAAACATCTCGGGTAGTAGCAGATCCTACAGAGCCTTATTTCTAGTTAAAAACCCCACTTTTTGCACTAAAATGAAACTTCATGGTATTTTTCTGAAATCTGAAGCAAACCCTAGTCTAAAATCACACTAACAACTCATTGCCAAGCTAATTAACCCATAAAAATGCTAATTTAAACATATCACCACAAAATCCCTTCAATAGCATAAACAATGCACAAAAAGTGATGTTTTGCTACAATTACCACAAGTTATGAAAAGGAGTGTTAAATATGAGCTATATACCTTCAAAAGACCCTATGAAACACCAAGAGTCCCAGCTCCCTCCTCAAGTATGCAAAATTACTCCCAAACACCTCAAAAAGCCCCTTTTCCCCATGGTTTTGTGAAGGAAAGTGTTGTTTTTGTGTAGGGTTTTGAATAGAGATCAAAGGGACATGAAAAAGAGAAGAAAAGATGAAGAAAAGATGGGGTTTTCTACTTGAATTCCTGCAGAAAATTCTGAGATGGGGAAAGAGAGAGAGAAGAGAAGAAAATGGGGGTCAAAAGTCAAGTGTTCACCTAACCACCATGCTTCTATTTTTCTATTGCTAAAAGAATTATAAAGAAAGGAGGTTTTGTTTTGATTAAAATGGTGGGGAATTAAAATGAACCATGTAACAAAAGAATGGTTAACATGCTATACCAAAAATCCTAAGTCACAAAATTGGCTAAGTGTGCAACACTACAAAAGAAAATTTCAGTTAGGTAAACTCGGCTAAAATAACTAGCAATCCTATGAACACATATAAAATAACACGCTCAAATGCTAATTATCACGAAAAATATTCTAACGAAATTTCAAAGTGTTAGAGTAACCATCCATCTCTTACTTAGGTTTATGATATCATAGTTAAATCCTAATCATCTAGTTTAAAATCTTGGTTAGTGTAGATTAGCATCCCGAAATTTTTAAAAACTGCATGCTTGATGCTAGTAAAACCAAGTTGTGGTGCTAACGTACACTTTCAAATACATGTTTGGAGTAATTCCTACCGTTTAGCATTTTTTTCCATCTCCCTTGACTCTATTTTTCTTCCTCATTTTCATAGCTATTTTTTTGGACTCCAAGCAATGGAATTTATTGGCGTTATGGAATTTATGGCTGTTATAAAAACTCTAGAATGTTGACTCTGGCTTCATCTTTTAGTTTGAATTTGTTACAATTTAAAATTTAATGAAAGTTATTTGTTTTTATTGTCTTATCATAGCACATGACATGAGAATCGTTCTTCATTTTTTTCCCAATGCTTTTAGTGAAAATAAACATATGAACGAGCTACAAAATAAATTTGGCATCTCGAGACGGTTGCTAAGAAGCGATGGATGATGTGGACCTAAGATGTCAAACAGATAGGTTATTGCACACGGCAGGTAAAATGGATACTAGCAAATGCATGAATTTAAAAGAGGTGTTTATTTTTGTGCCCATCATCTGACCCGTATATGGAGCGCTAATGTGTGGGTATCTCATGTATGGACAAACGGGTCATCCATAAACGGGATAACGGAATAAAAAAAATAACTTGCATTGTTTTTTGTGTTCGTTTTAAAGATGGTCTGCAATATAATATAATAAACTGGTTTTTTAGGCTTTTTAGAGTTTAAATAGATTAAGAACAACTTAGTACTCATGATACAACTTAAACATGAAAAATTTATTGAAAATGTGTTGAAATGTAATATGATATAAGTTGCTTGATTTTTTACTTTTATGTGTGCCGGGTAAAACCTTTGAACTTGCGGGACAGGTCATCAGACGAGGGGCTGGAAAATCTCACAAACCGTGGTTAGGGTCGACTCGATCATATTTTTAAACGGACATGCCGAGTACGGATGATTTTTAAATGGTTGTAAATTTTTGGCAGATGATTGGTGTTTTACCGGTTGACATCTTTAGTGTTATAACTAAAACTCATGGGGTATGCCAAAAAGTACATCATTTTCTCATTTAGAAAATGCAAAAAAGAAGAAGAAAAATCCATGTAAGAGTCAAGAGTAAAAACATGTCATGTCATTCTCTCATATCGATGTAATTACTTTCATACCTTCCAACCGTTTTCAATTCAAAATATATTCTTCTTAGAAAATGAACAATTTGTTGGAAAATGAATAAATTTGATAAAAAAATTCTTGAACCTCCGACGATCCAGGAGAACAAAAAAACAATGACATGAGGAGCATAGCCAGGTGCATGTTACTAGGGAATCATAACCGGTGCGTGTTCAGACAGCAGGGGATGGAAAAGTAATGCCACCAAGCCAAGCACCTACAATCATCTTCCACGTCTCACTTTCCCCTCCTTGCATTTGCATTCCCCAAAAATTCAAAAGGGCAGATTATGTAAAAACAAATTTGTCCAAGGGGGCTTAGAGAGAGAAAACAGACTCATCATCTCTCGTCCCCTCATCCTTGTACCACTACCAACAACTCTAAATGTCAATGCCTGCAGCAGCTGCAACCACCTCACTTCTCTCTTCTCCTCCTCTTTTCCCCTCTCTCCCGAACCGAACCGGCCCGGCCAGGTTCAGTTTCCGCCTCCGGCTCAAGAGCGCCCAAGCACCGGTCCGGTCCTCTCTCCTCCAAGTCGACCCCTTTCTTCTAGAAGCCTCTACGGCCTCCGCCGCCGACATCGCCGCCGGAGCCGTGGGTGGGTACTCTCCGGCGAGCTACTACACGTCGCTGGGCCTGTTCGTGATATCTGTCCCTGGGCTTTGGTCCCTCATCAAGCGCTCCGTGAAATCCAAGGTGTGCATCTTTAATTATTTTGTTATTTGTTGGCGTTTGAAAAGGTAAGTTGACGTCGAAAATGCAAATTGTGGATTGTTGGGGGGGGGGGGGGCAGGTGGTGCAGAAGACTTACGTGAAGAATGAGGAAGCGCCGCCGAATCAGGTGGCGGGAGAGATTCTATCTTTCTTTACGAGGAATAATTTCTCGGTGGTTGATCGAGGAGAGACCATCACGTATGTTATTATTACTCCTTATTTATTATTTTATATATCTTTCTTTTGTTTTCTTTTTTTCATTTTTGTTGATTAAGATGTAATTGCAAGAACCCCGCCATTAGACGCTGTTTGTTTTGCAAGAAAACAATACTACAGTAAGAAATGCCAAAGAGGCTTTGCTCGATCGGCAATGATACTCTGCCCATTTGGCGGGAGGTCTTGGGTTTCAAATCCCCACTTGCAGCAGCAAGGGAATTTTCATCCAATTATATGAAGAAAGTTCCCATGGGCAGTCAATCAAAATAGATTGATCCGAAATCTGATTCAAATCCAATATAGCATCTATGGGTACCAAAGAAATTTTTCGAATAGATTCTTTTTCATGAATAGATCTGATCGCAACTTTGAATATGGAATTCAAAGGGTCTAGAGGGCCCAACCCCCGTCCCCAAAGCCTATGGGCTGTTGCAAGTAAAAAGGGGGAAAAAAGACAGTAAGAAATTAGTAGAAATTAGTTGAAACAAAGTGTTAGTATTGTTTTTTATGGCTTAAAAAATTACCAAAATTCGATTTAGGGAAATAAAATCCAACAGGTTAATGTTACATAGGCTTAACAGCAGGCCGAAGGACTTAATATGAGCCCAAACTATTTTTGCAACTAACATCCATACGTGCACGAGAACGTGGGCCACCACTTGCAACAATTTCCGCCCCGAAAGACAAGCTTATAGGAAAGTGAGGAATTACAACCTATGTTACTCTCACTACTACAATAAGGGGTTGCCCCTATGGATATATTCGTAGGGGCTGGAAAATTCTCCGTAGGTATATATCCGTAGGGGCTAGAAAATTATCCGTAGGTGCAATCTGTAAGTCCACGTTGCCCACCCCGGTGCTTACGGGGAGGCGGAAAACATAATAAAAAATGGATTTTTAATGACTTAGGCAACATGGACCTTGCTTGTGAGGATCTTTGCTAAACGAAAACTAGCTAAAGCAAACTAACAACTAGCTAAGTTGTAGAAAGGTTATACCTTGAGCTCGAACTCCTTCTCTCCTTGCTCGCCGGAATGGTAGAAAGATGTCACCTTGCTTGTCTTCTCCCGTCAAAGAACGATCCACCCGAAAGCCTCGACCTTTAGCTTCAACTTCAAGCTAGGAGTAACTAGAGTGCAAGAAATGCTAAGACTTGAACCCTAGAAGAGAGTAGAGAAGATCAAGTGAAGGTTTTTCTCAAGCTTTTTGTTTCTCAACACATGAGAGGGAGAGAGCTTGAGGGAGAGGATGAGCAAGAGAGAGAAATGATATGAGAGAATGAATTATTAGTGAGCCATTATCACTAATATGTGTGTAATATTTTAATTAATTAATTAGCTAGAAAATTGTCATGGTTTAATCAAGAGGTGACCATTATCATTTCAATATTAATGCAAATTGCAAGGATCAAAGAGCATCTTCCAAATGAAATGATCATGGTCAAATTGTCAACTTGGTCAACAAGTCAATGAAGTCAAAAGGTCAACAACAACAACCATGCACAATAATTAAGCTAATTATCAATTAACAATAATACACATAAAAGCAATAGGGTTAATAAAATGACAATAGTCAATAACCCTAAACAAGGTCCTCTCCCTCAATCTCAAGCAACTGTGCATACGCACCCGTATTCGTGATCCGAGGAACACGAACACAATGAGAAAAACCAAACTCAAACCATACACTAGGATCCGGCTTAAACCAAAGCCCGCTAGTATAAACTGTCCGGACAGCAAACGTGCACAAGTGCGCGAATGTGAACGAACCCTTTCGCAAAACCATGCGACCTCTACTCATTTTGCCTAAAGGCGAATAGCTCTCTGTGTGGGACTCTAAAGACTCGACACTACGCTGGCAGTGGGTTTAACCACAGACCGCAAGCGGCACTAGCTGTACGTAACGGTCTCCAGGTAGATGTCGATAAGAAGACTGACGAGGTGAACCCCATCTGCACTCCTACTGAGCCTGTATGTGACAGTCTCCGTACAGTCCGGTCTGTTCGTCTGATACATCGCATGGCGGGCCTAGGGGGGCGGTGAACGTCAGTCCCCTAATAGCGGTACAAGTCGTGTCGGAGTGTAGCCCAGAACATCCTGAGATAACACTGGAAGCCTACCAGTATATCTCGCTTGCCCTGTCTAGGGACTACTCGTGTAATGGCTCTCCTGGACACAGCGCGATGTCAACCCCCAATACCGGGAGAGACGAATCCTGTCTAACCGTCACTGTCTCCAGGTGCTTCGGGACTGCACCCAAAAACTACCTGTTTGCACGACTCCTCTGAGCCGTGGTAGGGTAGTAATCAAAGTGCAGTGGGAACACACTCGAGACGAAGTGACAGTGTCAAGTCAGCGGACTAAGCTGTACTCATGTCACCTGGGAACTGATAACTGACGATAGGTATATTACCAACCAACAGTTCCCGACGAGTCCTGTCCAGTGTACTCGTAACCTAACGAGCACCCACATACTATCCCAAGTACGACGTACTAACGGCTGTGGGACAGACCGTCTCCCACACTGGGATGAGAAGCGCATACGCTAGTCTACTCCGGAGTATCGATGCCCTGTCTCGATAGTCCAACGACCAGGGACCAGTATAAGGATGTGCTTATAGATTACCCAGCTCCCACGAGTGCGAGCGCCATCACAACGCTGGTAATCAAGCAAAGATCCTAAGGGCTCTACTAATATGTATACCAGCAATATGCTAAAAGAAACACATGCACATATTAAAGCAGAGATAAACCAAGTAGCATACTACCATTTCGAGCAAGATTGTATATACAACTGTGAATATCCCAAGCTTCCATTAAGTAATATACAAACTAGTATGATACAGTAATGGCCTCTAGGGCATATACACTAACAATCTCCCACTTGCACTAAGGCCATGTACTGGCGTATCGAAGACCTATCATCTCGATCAGCCGCTCGAACTGAGTCTGGGGCAAGGCCTTGGTGAATGGATCTGCTGTGTTATCCTCTGATGCAACTCTCCGGACCTCGATCTCCTGGCGATCCACAATCTTCCTGATCAGGTGATACCGCCTTAAGATGTGTCTGGATTTCTGATGGGACCTGGGTTCCTTCGCTAAAGCTATAGCCCCGTTGTTGTCGCAATACAGAGGTATTGGGTCAACAATGGACGGAACCACCTGAAGTTCTTTCAAGAACTTCCTCATCCAGACAGCTTCTTTTGCGGCATCAGATGCAGCGATGTATTCCGCTTCCATAGTCGAGTCAGCAACAGTTTCCTGTTTGGAGCTCTTCCAACATACCGCCCCTCCATTGAGGGTAAAGACAAAACCCGACATGGACTTGGAATCATCCTTGTCACTCTGGAAGCTGGAGTCAGCAAAGGCCTCAATCTGCAGGTCTTTTCCGCCATACACCAAGAACATCTCCTTAGTCCTTCTCAGGTACTTGAGAATGTTCTTTACTGCTATCCAATATTTCTCCCCAGGGTTTGACTGATACCTGCTTACCACACTCAGTGCATAAGCCACATCCGGTCTGGTACACAACATCGCATACATTATAGAGCATACCGCAGAAGCGTAGGGTATAATAGACATGCGATCCCTCTCCAAATCAGTCTTGGGAGACATCCCTTTGGAGAGGGTGATCCCGTGACAAGCCGGTAGATAACCGCGCTTGGAATCATCCATACTGAATCTCTTCAGTATGGTGTCGATGTACCTGGACTGTGAAAGTCCTAATATCCTCTTGGATCTGTCACGGTAGATCTGGATACCCAGAATGTATGAGGCATCACCCAGGTCTTTCATGGAGAACCTGTGTGACAAGAACCCCTTGACAGATTGTAGCATAGGAATGTCATTTCCTATTAAGAGAATGTCATCCACGTATAAAACGAGGAATACTACAGTTCTCGCTACAAATCTACAATAGATGCATGGTTCATCTGGATTTTTGATAAAGCCAAATTCTTTGACCGTCTCATCAAAACAGATGTTCCAACTCCGCGATGCCTGCTTGAGTCCATAAATGGACTTGAGCAACTTGCACACCTTTCCGCTGCTCCCACCCTGAATGAAACCCTCTTGCTGGTCCATATAGACACACTCCTCTAAATGACCATTTAGAAAAGCTGTATTTACGTCCATCTGCCAAATCTCATAATCGTGGAAAGCAGCGATGGCAAGAAGGATCCGAATGGATTTCAGCATAGCTACTGGAGAAAAGGTTTCGTTATAGTCCAAACCAGGTCGCTGACGAAAACCCTTTGCTACCAGTCTAGCTTTATAGGTCTCAACCTGTCCATCTACACCAATCTTCCTTTTGAAGATCCACTTGCATCCTACGGGTTTTACCCCATCTGGAGCAATGTCCAACGTCCATACTTTGTTGGTGTACATGGACTCCATCTCGGTCCACATTGCATCCAGCCATTTTACCGAGTCGACGCTCTGAATGGCTTGCTGGAAGCTAGTAGGCTCATCACAATCTATGATGCAGTCCTCTCTATCCCCGTCAATGAGAAAACCGTAGTACCTCTCGGGCGGATGAGACTGCCTACTACTCCTGCGGAGTGGCGTAGGAATGTCTTGATCTTTTGAACCCTCTGGTTCTACTAAGCTTTCAGTAATAGCTTGCGGTTCTGGAATTTCTTCCAGTTCTATCGCGCTCCCACTTAATTCCTTTTCTATGAACTGATGTTCTAGAAAGTGGGCATGGCGAGAAACAAGGACTTTTTGTTCCTCTTCGCAATAGAAGTAATATCCCTTGGAGTTCTTCGGATATCCCACAAACTTGCACTGTACTGAGCGTGTCTCGAGCTTGTCCGCATGCTGCTTTTTTACAAAAGCTGGACATCCCCATGTCTTAATGTGATTAAGATGGGGTCTCTTCCCACACCACATTTCATATGGTGTAGTAGGCACAGTCTTAGTTGGAACTCGGTTCAAAAGGTATGCTGCTGATTCTAGCGCATATCCCCAGAACGATCGCGGTAACTCAGCGTTACTCATCATGGACCGTACCATATCCAATAGGGTCCGGTTCCGTCTCTCCGATACACCATTATGTTGCGGAGTGTATGGAGGAGTAAGCTGAGAGAGAATTCCATTCTTTTTTAAGTAGTTCAGGAATTCGGCACTTAAGTATTCTCTACCTCGATCCGATCTTAGAATCTTGATACTTTTGCCGGTTTGTTTTTCTACTTCATTCTTATATTCCTGGAATTTTTCAAAAGCCTCGAATTTATGTTTCATTAAGAAGACATAACCGTACCTTGAAAAATCATCCGTAAAGGTAATGAAGTAAGAATAACCGCTTCGCGCATGTGTAGACATTGGACCGCACACGTCGCTGTGTACGAGTCCCAAGAGCTCGCTCGCTCTTTCTCCGTGTCCAGAAAACGGAGCCTTTGTCATCTTTCCTTTGAGACAGGATTGACAAGTTGCATACGATTGATATTCGAACGGATCTAAATATCCTTCAGTATGTAACTTAGTCAATCTTCTCTCATTGATGTGACCCAGTCTACAATGCCATAAGAAAGTTTTATTAATTTCTGGAGACTTTCTTTTGTGTGTATTCTGGATATTGAAAACCTGCGGTTGGTTTAAAACGTATATACCGTTGTTCAATGTACCTGACCCAATCAAAACTTGATTAAGGTGAATGTTCACTACATTACTTACAAATGCAAATTCATAACCTTCTTTAGATAATAAAGATACAGAAATGATATTACAGGTTGCATTTGGTACATAATAACAACTACGCAAAACCAAAAAGTGTCCATCTGATATTCCCAGGTGATAGTCCCCCACGGCCTCTGCATCCATGCTACCACCGTTCGCAACTCTGAGGGTCATGTCACCTGCCTTCAAAACTCTACGCTTTCTCAACGCCTGCAAAGAATTACAGATATGAGATCCTGATCCGGTATCCAATACCCAGGATGTTGAGTTTATTGATAGACAGTTTTCAATAACATACACACCTGAAGCTGAAGCTGCAACTCGCTTCAAATCCTGTGTTCTGGCTTTCCAAGCCTTGCAATCCTGTTTCCAGTGACCACTTTTGTGACAATAGAAGCATTCTTCCTTCCCCACCATCTTCCCCGCTACTTTTGTTGCTTTACCCTTTCCCTTCGTATCCATTTTACCGACACCGCCTCTTGGTTTGGCGGGGGCTTTCTTCTTCTTGCCCTTGGCTTTCGCCCTGGACCTAGAAGAGGAAGATCCTCCTACAAACAAAGTGGATGTCTCCCTACCCTTCTGTAGGGTGCCCTCAGCAGTCCTCAACATGTTCAGAAGTTCGGCAAGTTCAACCTCCTTTCCTTACATGTTGAAGTTAAGAACGAACTGGGCGTAAGTGGAAGGAATGGACTGGAGAATCAAATCGGTATAGAGTTCATTCTCCAACGTGGTCCCAAGGTCCGCGAGCTCCTCTATGTAGCCGATCATCTTAAGCACGTGGTCCGCTACCGATGATCCGACGGCCAACCTTGCCGAAAAAAGCTTCTTCGACACTTCGTATCTAGCGATACGAGACTGCTCTCCATACAGTTCTTTTGTATGGAGAAATATGGACTCTAGGTCCATATTCTCGTGCCTCCTCTGATGTTCGTTGTCCATCGAGGCTAGTACGAGGCATCTGGCCCTCGCGCAATCTATCTCCCATGTCTTACGGATTTCTACATCCGCGACGCTGAAGGTGGGACCTGGGACAGGGGGAGCTTTGGTGGTAAGTATATACCCCAGCTTGTCATAAGTGATAGCCATCTTGACATTCCTGAGCCAATCTTTGTAGTTTGGCCCTGTCAATATATTTTTATCTAACAGTAACTTAAGTCCGGTCATGTTGAATGGTCGCTGCAATTAGGAGAGAGAAAAGAAACACTTTAGCATTATGCTCTTGCAAGTTTAGAGTGGTTTTTAGTTTGTCTAAACTGGATGGCTCCCACTGTTTCTCGAATCCCTTCTCAAACCATAAAGAAAAGGATTAGCCGGGATCATTCTCACCGTACAATACTTGCTTAACCGTTCAGCCAGGCCAGTGTCGGTACTTCGAGGGAGGTTTTCCAACGCTTTCGCGAAATTCCTTAATTAAGTAACCTCTTTTCCCTGTGGGCGTAGCCCCGCTAACACCTTTCTAGGCACCTACTAGGTTTATAGCATTGATCGTTAAGTGAGAGTTTTCCCGAGGAGTAGCATATACTCACAGTAGGATCGGGATCCAAATATCATCGCGTGATAAAACCGAAGGAATCCTACCAGAATCATCACACTCCAAATGGTATGCAACGCTAGCAAGTTTCAGTACTTATGAAACTCCCGATGTGGATTTTTGCCCCATGCTCTTATGACCTTGACTTTGGCCAAAATATCATAAGTCACATGTCAAGTTCTACCCGTCATTCTCCTGGTTAATTTGGACCCACCCGTACCTACCCTTGACTTTGGCCAAAATGGCAGCACGACTGTCCCAAATCAACGCATCTATCTATGCTGCACATGAATGCCCAAATGCTACCAATCACTATGCCTTGACTTTGACCAAAATACACAGCTTGAATACTTTTGACCATTCATATGGAATGACGGAGGGCTACGAATGGTTTTGGCGAAACCGTGAACGTAGTGAACTTGATATAATCGATGGAACGAGATAGCTTTTAAAAGGAGTGGTTCAAGCTCCGCGCTTAAAAGTTTAGTTTTGAAAAGAACCGAGTGGTTTTCAAAGTGTTCCAATCGACTTTTACTTGGTTTATTTCTTGCATTAGTTCTTTTAATGCGTCCCATCATTTAATCCTACCATTGCAGAAAACAACCAAAATATGACGTACGCTTATGCCATTCGCATTCGCCACGGGGCCCCGTCATCACCCGTTAGGTTACTTAACTAACGACAGAGCGGGGGCTGGGCTAGCGCGGCTGTAAAACATAAGCAACGCCTAAATAGTTATTATATATATAAATATATAGCAATGATAGACATTACAGATCACAGATGAATACATTGGATATACTAGGAATCCGCAATGCGTTCGAGCCTGCAACGCAAAGTGGATTACACGGTCGCGGTGAATAGCCAATACCCCACCCAAGACCCCTACGGGTGCGGCAAACTACCCGCCAAGCACCCGAAGCGAAGCAACCTCCCTCACCACCGTGAGTAGGCCACTCGGCACTTCGAGATACCCGGTAGTTTGTGCACCCCCTTCATGGGTCTATCCTAGGAGCAAAAACAGTAAAAAGAATTATACAATGACGGCTACAACCCCGACCCGGTTGTGCGGCCATACAAAGAATATTATTACATCAATTTACATGTTACAAATGAATGAAAGGAAAAAACGCTCATCTCACATCCACCCTGGCCATTCACCCGCGACAATCCAATCCATTCATATCCACAAACCAATAACAATCACAGAGATGTATAACCCCGACTAATCGACTTATAGCGATTAGCCGACGTTCAATACATACAAGCATCACAGATATAACCGATATAGTTAAAGTGTAGTGAAGTTCCGAAAAATACGGATTTATAGGCCCCCAAAAGTAAATTTTAGTTCTGGAAAATCTGGGCACATATAATATATTTTAAAAATCCCAAAACCAACACAGACACACACTGCACGAAAAACGATGCAGAGAAGACGACAAACGGCGGCGGTTCCGCGGCACATGCCTACCTCGTGCCGCGGAACCGCGGCGGTTTGAATGAAACACTGGATCGTTTTTCATGGGTGTTCACACAAAACCCTGAGCCGAATTTAGGAGTATAAAGTTTTTCATTTAGAGCAGAAAAAA
The DNA here is from genome assembly GCA_030015575.1 of Agapanthus africanus. Classification (NCBI taxonomy): domain Eukaryota; kingdom Viridiplantae; phylum Streptophyta; class Magnoliopsida; order Asparagales; family Amaryllidaceae; genus Agapanthus; species Agapanthus africanus. Next base: position 217,917,059 of record JASDDO010000008.1, read on the forward strand.
TTTTAACAGAAACTAGGGTTTTGCAAAAGTTTGGTTTTTGGATTTTCCGGTTTCGAAACTTCGTTACACTTCACTACCTAGCTAGTTTTGAGTTTAGTTAGGCTCTGATACCACTGTAAGTCCACGTTGCCCATCCCGGTGCTTACGGGGAGGCGGAAAACATAATAAAAAACGGATTTTTAATGACTTAGGCAACATGGACCTTGCTTGTGAGGATCTTTGCTAAACGAAAACTAGCTAAAGCAAACTAACAACTAGCTAAGTTGTAGAAAGGTTATACCTTGAGCTCGAACTCCTTCTCTCCTTGCTCGCCGGAATGGTAGAAAGATGTCACCTTGCTTGTCTTCTCCCGTCAAAGAACGATCCACCCGAAAGCCTCGACCTTTAGCTTCAACTCCAAGCTAGGAGTAACTAGAGTGCAAGAAATGCTAAGACTTGAACCCTAGAAGAGAGTAGAGAAGATCAAGTGAAGGTTTTTCTCAAGCTTTTTGTTTCTCAACACATGAGAGGGAGAGAGCTTGAGGGAGAGGATGAGCAAGAGAGAGAAATGATATGAGAGAATAAATTATTAGTGAACCATTCTCACTGATATGTGTGTAATATTTTAATTAATTAATTAGCTAGAAAATTGTCATGGTTTAATCAAGAGGTGACCATTATCATTTCAATATTAATGCAAATTGCAAGGATCAAAGAGCATCTTCCAAATGAAATGATCATGGTCAAATTGTCAACTTGGTCAACAAGTCAATGAAGTCAAAAGGTCAACAACAACAACCATGCACAATAATTAAGCTAATTATTAATTAACAATAATACACACAAAAGCAATAGGGTTAATAAAATGACAATAGTCAATAACCCTAAACAAGGTCCTCTCCCTCAATCTCAAGCAACTGTGCATACGCACCCGCATTCGTGATCCGAGGAACACGAACACAATGAGAAAAACCAAACTCAAACCATACACTAGGATCCGGCTTAAACCAAAGCCCGCTAGTATAAACTGTCCGGACAGCAAACGTGCACAAGTGCGCGAATGTGAACGAACCCTGTCGCAAAACCATGCGACCTCTACTCATTTTGCCTAAAGGCGAATAGCTCTCTGTGTGGGACTCTATAGACTCGACACTACGCTGGCAGTGGGTTTAACCACAGACCGCAAGCGGCACTAGCTGTACGTAACGGTCCCCAGGTAGATGTCGATAAGAAGACTGACGAGGTGAACCCCATCTGCACTCCTACTGAGCCTGTATGTGACAGTCTCCGTACAGTCTGGTCTGTTCGTCTGATACATCGCATGGCGGGCCTAGGGGGCGGTGAACGTCAGTCCCCTAATAGCGGTACAAGTCGTGTCGGAGTGTAGCCCAGAACACCCTGAGATAATACTGGAAGCCTACCAGTATATCTCGCTTGCCCTGGCCAGGGACTACTCGTGTAATGGCTCTCCTGGACACAGCGCGATGTCAACCCCCAATACCGGGAGAGACGAATCCTGTCTAACCGTCACTGCCTCCAAGTGCTTCGGGACTGCACCCAAAAACTACCTGTTTGCGCGACTCCTCTGAGCCGTGGTAGGGTAGTAATCAAAGTGCCGTGGGAACACACTCGAGACGAAGTGACAGTGTCAAGTCAGCGGACTAAGCTGTACTCATGTCACCTGGGAACTGATAACTGACGATAGGTATATTACCAACCAACAGTTCCCGACGAGTCCTGTCCAGTGTACTCGTAACCTAACGAGCACCTGCATACTATCCCAAGTACGACGTACTAACGGCTGTGGGACAGACCGTCTCCCACACTGGGATGAGAAGCGCATACGCTAGTCTACTCCGGAGTATCGATGCCCTGTCTCGATAGTCCAACGACCAGGGACCAGTATAAGGATGTGCTTATAGATTACCCAGCTCCCACGAGTGCGAGCGCCATCACAACGCTGGTAATCAAGCAAAGATCCTAAGGGCTCTACTAATATGTATACCAGCAATATGCTAAAAGAAACACATGCACATATTAAAGCAGAGATAAACCAAGTAGCATACTACCATTTCGAGCAAGATTGTATATACAACTGTGAATATCCCAAGCTTCCATTAAGTAATATACAAACTAGTATGATACAGTAATGGCCTCTAGGGCATATACACTAACACAATCGCCGCAGGTGCAAGTCTTTACCCTGAACATGCCCCTACGGAGTAAAAATTGCCCCTACGGTTTAATGCGTAGGGGACTGTGTACTTACGGGTGTATCCATATGGACAAAATATTTATTTAATTTAGTGGTTTATGAAATAAAATACTTGCCCCTTCGGTGCTATCCGTAGGGGCATCTTCCAGCCCCTACGGAGTTAGCCGTAGGTCTACATATAAGCCCCTACGGGTGTATCCGTAGGGGCAAGTGTGTAACTCCTAATACTGAGTCCATAAGGGCAAAATATCAGTTATCCTGATATTTTGTCCCTACGGATCAATATGTAGGGGCAAACATTGAACCTACGGATTAATCCGTAGGTGCAACTGTTGGCCCTACGGCTTAATCCGTAGGGACATAATATCAGGGTTATTAAAAAAAAAAAGGCTTCCTGTTTTTAACCCATCCTGTGCACAATAATATATACATCATACGATATCAGGATAAATATAATAGAAATAGACATAATACAGAAATATTCATAATCAACCATGTCACGCATAATATATAATATAAATAGACACACAGAATACGATATCAGGATAAATCGTCGTTCATAAACAACCACCAACCATTATTGTCCAAAATTTATATAATATGTATCAGATAAGTATATATATTCTAAAAAATATAAATAAAGCTATCCTAGCTCGGTCCAGCTCCTCCACCTCTGATAATCGACGTAATCTGGCGCATCTGCTCCTCGGTGTAGGAGCATCAACCGATGACAATGAATGTGATGGAGAAGCAGGATATAGTGGCAGGAAATCTTGGCAATGTATCTTCATGGAAATTGAGCTAAATGGCATCAAGAAAGCCTCCTTAAAACTGAAATTGCAAAGCAGTAGAAGAACAAAAGGTTGAGTAAATCGGTACAAAGGAAATGAGTTAATCGGTTTTGTATCCACCAGAGAACTGAGCCCAAGCTATTAACATAATTATGTCAAGCCACCAGGATTTTAATATTGTTCCTCCCTACATTCCCTTTCTTTCAAATTACTTGCACATTGATCTAGAAGTCGTAAATGTTCCTTTGTCAGAACACCATTAATATTGCAAGCATCTAATGCAAAGAACAAAGACTATGAAATATCACATGATCGATCTATCTATCAAGGCCATTCAGATCAGTTCATACCAATCACCCAAATAAGTTATGCACTTCTTGACTACATTATGACGACTCTTATGGCACTTTATACCCATTTCCACTTGTGCTCCTGTATTGAATGGGTTAAACAACATGGCATATTAATGATATTATCGGCTAAGTAGCCTTCTAGGATTTCCGCTGGCTCCTTTATAACCTGCAGTTTCTTTCAGCAAGAATTTAGTGCCTGTGGTTTCTTTAAGTAAGAATTTAGCATCAGCCCAGAGAGGTGAATTACAATTATCGGGTCGCATAATTTGATAGATATGTTTCCATGGGGCTCTTAATTCAAAATTTATCCTCCAAAGACTGACCCACTTTGACGGGAAAAGACTTGAATGATTAAACTAACGATCTAGATTTAATGGGTATATGGCAGATGAATGGCCTCATATATAAATCCTAGAATTTGAACAGAAATTAAAAAAAATATATGATATTAATCTATAACAATTAGTTGAATAATAGAATATCAAATAAAACAAAGTTGTCCTACCCTTTATGAGGTGTAGCTTAGCATTTCTACCCTGTGGAGCACAAAGACCAATCAAGAAAATTCATGACTCAACAACTCATCTAAATTACGAATTGTAAACATAAAAATGAGCTCAGTAAACTAGACTTCTGCAGTCTTTACCCTCATTCTCAATAAAATATGAATTGTAATTCTCTCAATTTCTTTGAAAAAAATTGCCATCCTATTTGAAAAGTCAGCTATTTATCAAAGAATTCTACTATACAGTGACATCTGGATGAATATTAAAGCAATGGAGATGTTAATAACTAAAAAAGTAATAATTTAAGATGCAAAACAGATAAACAGGAATGCTTGATAATGATTCAAGAAAGTAATAAACACAATATATATCCGTTTATCTGAAGTTATAATTACTACTTCTTCCTAAGGATGAAGCATGAAATTTAAAATGGAAATTGTACTTCCTCAGAATATAGACGTGTTAGAAAGAATTTAAGAGGCTTCAGTAGCTTAAAGATAATGCTAGTACCACTCTTCCAATGTAGGGTTACTAGGCACTCTCACAAGGGTCTACAAGGCATCAACCATACCCGATTCAAAATTTAGACGTGCCGAACAACCCTAACCAAGATCTTAGACTAGATATTAGGCGAAACAAAGCATGTAAACAACTTTACATGTAAGAGTTAGGGATTACAACCTTTGTAGTCCGTTCCTTCGCTTCTAAAGCTCCGTGTTGAGGTCCCTTCGCTGCGATCATCGAGTATCCGGACTCTCGAGAGGCTCCACAAAAGAAAGATACAAACTTGCTTCCGATTTTCGATAACAAAGATGATCTAGTTTGAAGAAACTCAAACCCAAGCTCTTGCTTTGCTAATCAAGTATTAGCAAAGCAAACACCCTAATCTAAATGGCTAGAATAGATTAGGATGATGAAGTAGGAATTTAGCTCTCATTTGTTTCTTAATCTCACTCATTTTTATCACAAAGAAAAAAGCTAGAAAGCTTTTCACCAAGGAAGAAGAAAAAGAATAATCAAAACCTTTTGTGATGAATAATGAATAACCCAAGTGTGAGGTTAATAATGCAACCATGGTATAAGTGAGAAGAAGTAACCCTTGTAGAGATTTAACTAAGGTTAAAGGGTTGGGTTAGGTTAAACAAATATCTTTAGAAAATATCATAACAAATATCTTTGCTTAAAACAAAAGCAAAGCTTCTAGAAGCTACTTGAAGAAATTAACCCAAATCAAACCCTAACCATGTTTAATCTCCACTAATCATGTTGCATTTATAACCATAACATGTCACAATATTATATAACACATATATAATATATTTTGTAACAAAATAAAATAATACAATTAACATATATCGCATATATATCAATGTATTAACCGAGTGAGAAAAAGAATCTTTTAGTGAGCTTATATTAGTTAATGTAATTTAATATATCAAATATATAATTATACATTAAATTATCGAATCAACACTTGATCCGATAATCCGGCTATTTCACAAATAACCGACTAATATAATCTGTATCAGTTCATCGAATCAACACTTGATCCGATGACCCGGCTATATCACATATACCCGGTCGATATCTCATATCGCGAGAATCTAGTACGGTATCATATACACGTATTGTTCTCGGTCCCGCACATATCACATATGTGCTCCTATTCCGTTTTACCCGAGCCAGGAAATCTCTGTGTAGGACTCTAAAGAATCATCAATACGCCGGCAGTAGGTGATGATCATATCAAACACCCACAAGCTGCAAGCGGTCAGCTAAACGTAACAGCCACTCATATATTGAGCGATCAGAAGATCAACAAGCAAGCCTGTACTTTCTCCCGTGATTCCAATCAGTAACACTCCCGTACAGTCCGGTCTGTTCGTCTGATATGTCGCATATCTCGCTTAGGGGTAGTAAATGTCAGACCCCAGTAGCTTGATAAGTCGTGTCGATATGAGGTCCATAACAGTTCGAAAAACTACTGATAGCACTTACCAGTAAATCTCAGCAACTCTGGCCAGGGATTTCCAGTTATAGCCAATCGAACACAGCGCAACATCAACTCCCTATACTGGGAGAGACGAAACCCCTCCTATCGCTCATTGCCTCCATATGATTCGGGACTGTAACCCAAAACCATCTTTTTACACGCCCTCTTGGACATGGTATGATGGAAATCAAAGCACAGTGGGAATCACACAAGACTCTATGACGATCTCGGGTCTACAGACTAACCTGTATCAGTGTCACCAGAGAACTGCCATCTGACGTGAGGTATAATACCATATGGAAGTTCTCGGCGAGTCCGTCGTTAGTACCCAGTCTTCACTGAGCACCTGTATACCTTCTCTGATGTCAAACACCAATGGATATGGGATCATCCATCGCCCATCATATGGGTCAAGAAGCGCATACGCTAGTCTACTCTGGAGTATCGATGCCCTGTCTCGGTACTCCTACGACTAGGAACATTTGAAGGATGTACTTAACGACTACACTGTCCCCACTAGTATGATCTGCATCATAGTCCTGGTAGTCAAGTGCTCATCCTAAGGGCTTTATCAACATGTGACATAGAGATAATCAGAGTACATGTTAAGATAAAGAGCAACCAGATAGCGTACTATCATGTCGAGCAAGAAAGTCCTCCCTATATATGTCCAAGGATCCATTACAATATACATCGTATGTACAGTAATGGCCTCTAGGGCATACATATAACTAAACATCCAATTGGTTGAATTCTTTAGCTAAGGTTCTCTCCAGGAACTTGGTATCAGAAAAACCACCAAATGCAACAAGTTCTTCAACTCTCCGCATAGTATCTTCTGAAATGCCACAGCAGCTCTATAAGTAAGGGATACAAAATAAATTATGACAAGCCCTCAATCCAGTACCAGCAAAGGAAACGGTGCACTTATAGGGAGACAACGCACATTATCTTCAAATTATAAGCATTAGCTCTCCAATCACATTCATGAGTCTTTCTATAAATTGATTAAGGAACCATGAGTGAAATATGAATGGTAAAGACCAATGTGCCATAATTTTTCACTTGATAATGAGAAAATGAAATTTTCAATGGGCATAATCAGCATGGGAAAATTTCATCCAATGAAATCTGGAAAGAGCTTCCATGGTGGAATCAACTAGGAACTTACAGATCAACTTCGATATTATGGTTTCCTTCATATAGCTCCAACAGTTGTCCAACTGGATCATGGTCGAGAAGAAACTTTAAGAATATCACAACAAGTTCACTATAAGACAATAATAAAATATTTAACTTCTGTGAGACAACTTAAATAATAAAAGAATAGTTAGAAACCAGACCTATTGGGAGACTGGATTTGATCTGTCGGTTCAGACAGTAGTATCTTTATACATTTAGACAGCCAAATGAAGAAATTCTGGAGCTGAAAGTAAAGGAAGCCAAAAATGAATTAGCATACAAGAAAAGGATAATCGGAATCGCACAGAAACAAACATATGCACATACACACTATCAGAAAGCACAAGGAGAGGTGGCGGGGGCGCTGGGAATGTCATGATAGGCCATAGTGGAAATTCGTTAAATTTCATGAATAACTGTACGCACACATTATCTCTTCTGTCAATAAAATATGCATATTCAGTGCACTATCTTACCAGATCTGCTACTGGCCTGCCAAGAGAGCAAGGCAGCATGAGAGCAATGATCTCACAAGCAAGCATGCTGGCATGCACAATACATAAAAGAGAAAAGAAACAGGGAAACGCTTGAGATGTGATAGCGGTGCAATAATACAAAGTAGCTACTAGTTTACCTACACAACTTTCAGAGGAGAGAATTGATGCTGATACAGACATTATCGAAAGTTGAGTGCATTTACCTAGATTAACGCAAACATCATGGTAGAAACATATTTATTTGGAGTTTCAACTGAAAATTTTAAAAAAGAAACTTGAATAAATCAAGTCTTGATTCACCAGCTTGTATAAAAATATTAAATTCCTCCAACTGGGAAAAATAATTACCATCATTAATCATGTTCACAAAGCTTCCCAGGTACATATAATTAACCATGAGATAGCTAAACATAAAAAAAAACATGAATTATGAATAAAATCAACCTTACCCTCTAATTAATCCAAATTAATCCTACTCTCTAATTAACCCAAATTAATCCTAGCCCTAACCCTAATTACCCTAACCCTAACCCCAACTAATTACCCTAACCCTAATTACCCTTAACCCCAACCCCAACTAATTAACCCTAACTGAACCGAACCCTAACCCTACCCTAAACTGAACACTAACCCTAATCCTCACCCTAAACGAACCCTGAACCCTAGCCCAAGTAGCTACCCATTAATCATCAAAATTATAAATAAATACATTATTAGAAGTAAAAATTTGAGATTTACTAACCTGTAGGTAGGCCGACGATGGAGGAGGCCGGTGGTCGACGACGCAATCGGCGACGAGTCGCGGGCGGTGACGACGAGGAAGTCGACGAGAAAGTTTTGGGAGATCGAGGGCGGTGGCGGGCCGCGGGCAGTGGCGACGAGGCGCGGGAGAGGTGGCGACGAGAGGCGCGCGCTGGAGATCGAGTGAGAGAGAGGAATTTTTGGTAACGAGGACTTTTGCTTTTTTTTTTATTAATAACCCATATATATGCCCCTACGGACTTAACCGTAGGGCCTTTGTTTGCGGCTCCGTAGGGCCAGAGGGAAAATTACGTTTTAATATTTTTAAATTAAAACGTAGGGCACCGTAGGGACAACCATGAGGACCTACGGAGTAATCCGTAGAGGCAATAAAATGTTGCCCCTGCGGATGCCTTTATCCGTAGGGGCAACCCTTATTGTAGTAGTGTCTAGAAGACTATAAATATAAGATTCAAAGAATAAACCAGGACCCCTCTATGATTAATCAAAGCTTTTTATGATATGAGCTTAGGGGCCTAAGCAACTCCCATAAGCAATTTCAACTCCCATAAGCAATTTCCTAAGCAACAAAGAGAAGGGGTGTGGACCACTCACGGGGTGGGCTCCTCACTCTTTAGTTATGTTGTATAAGAAGTTATTTAAAGAGAGTTGCTTAGGAACTCTTTTCTCTTATGATATTTTTGTGATAGCCTATCCTAAGAATACTGTAAATGACCATGTTGTTGGTTACCCTATCAAAGTAGAATACGAATCTGTCTCCGTCAAGTAACTCCGTCCATCTTAATGGCATCAGTTGTTGATGAATTTTTCATCGAAGATTGTGACTCGATCGGTAAGACTTCGTCTGCGGCCGACTCTAATATCCGAGTTCTCTCTGAGGTTGAGTCTTGGGTATTATACAGTGCCTGCATTTAGGGTATGGCTAAAATAAGAAAGATTATGCTAAGATTTGAACATTCAGGCATGGCTTGTACAGTGTGAATCCCGCAAGTCGATCCCATATACAATGCAAATCCGTAAAGGGGGTCATAAGAACAAGTCTCGGCCCGTCAACGTGTAGTCACGCCCAACCATTATGATTGTGGCATAGCTCCCTATGAAGAGTTCACTGTAAAATACAGTCCCTAAGTCGATGTATTTTGTGCCATCCGTGCTAAAATGTTAAAAACACAACATATAGGCGATACATTCGTACAATTTGTAACTATCGCGTGCCCAATATCAGCGACGTGTGTTTGGAATTGTGAGAATATAAATTATCGACGCATGATTGGCTGGCATTTATAACTTTCATTTATAATATCGGCTAAGAAGCCGGTGACCTATTGATTCATGTCACTTACTTTAAATTGCTTGATTTGCAAGTAGGTATTTATTTCGGCTGCTATAGTTATGTTAAATTATCCTAGTTGTCTGGTTTTAAATATCAAACTATTGGGTACTAACTGTTTTTTTTATAGAAAATATATAGAGCCAACAGTAGAAAAGAAGCTATATCAGGATTTTCTCCTTGCAAATTTCTTAGAGAAAAGGATCTATGTCTAGAAAAATTTTAAATGAATTTTCTCGGTACCAATTTCTTGTCCTTTGATCAAGAAATCTTGATGTACTTTTGATGGCCATTGAGGAATGACTACACCGATGAAGCGAAAAGCCATCTAGTTCCACGGCAGCTGTTAGATTACCATTGAAGAGACAGAGAGAAGACTCACTAAACCGTAGATGGTATATGGAGGGGCAAACTCTAGAAAACAAAGCTTGCCTCAAACTCTTGAGGTAGCCTCATATATAGCTTATCAAGCCAAAACCGCATCCTAGCCCCAACCATACCCGCACCGCGGGTATGGGTAATGATATATGTTCGGTTCCCTGACCCAAACCGATCCGCCAACTTGTTTGGCCTGTCGTTCGGGTCAGGTCCATCCCAAATGCCAACTACCAACAAGTTGCAACCTTCAGTTTGCATAACCTATATTTCTATGTTCAAGTTTATTTTTATTCTCATTTCAACTAGCTTGGAGTTATTCAGTTTAATTTATTTGACGAAGGAAACATTTCAATAGTGTAGTGACATTTCAGGTTACAGGATGACATAGTAGTATTGTCTAATTGTAGTTGTATGTTCAATACAGATTCATTTTATCAAAACTATAAACCCTATTTTTCATTTTCAGAATTCTTATGTCATATGGTTTCCAACAATCTTTTCTCATCGTGTTTATATGCTATAATTCGCCTTTCTGTGGCTCTCATATGAATAAAGGTTTGAAGGCATGATGGTCCCAAACAGAGGCCAAGCGGCAGTTCTCACCTTCTGCACGTGCATTAGCCTCGGCAGCGTTGCCCTCGTACTCTCCATCGCCGTCCCCGAAGGCGGAAACAACTGGTTCTGGGTCACGGGTCTAAGCCCATTGGCGTAAGTTTATTACGAATTCCGAGTGTATTTACTGATTTATTTCAGCGGATATATTTGCTGCAACAAATTTCCATTGTCTCTCTCATCTTTATGGAGAGTTTTTAATTATCTTATGGCTAGATTTCACTTAAATACCATGAGCTATCAACTACCAAGTTTTTCATATGAATACCTTAATCTAAAGTAATTGCGATTAAATACCCTTAGCTTAATCAGTTGCAAATATATACCACAAAACCGTCGGTGTTTTATAATTTAATGCTATATGTCGTTTTCAATTGCACTTGCTCGTTTGGTAATAAAATTGAAGGCTAGATTGTAAACGGCATCTAGAAACATGCGAAAAGTTTGTGGTATATATTTGTAATATATAAAGCTTATTTGTGAATTAGCTCTATTCTCTAATGTATATGGAGCCTAAGTAACATGGTTTATGTTTGGGTTGCGTTTTGTGTTGCTACAATAAGAACTATTAGGGGTTCTGAATAACTTGAAAATTAAAAATCAGCCACAGAGATGAAGAAATGGTTGGAATTGTTAGGGCGAATATATCATCGCCATTAATAATTGTGAGATATGCATAAACTGATCGCTAAAAGAATGCTTTATACAGGGGATTGTATTATTGGACCAAGGCATCAAGGAAGGAGGAGATCAAGGTGAAGATGACGGTGGGTGAGGACGGACGGCTGTCGGAGATCGTCGTCCGTGGGGACGACGAGCAAGTGGAGAGTATGAGGAAAGAACTCGGGCTCAGTGAGAAAGGGATGGTGTACGTCAAAGGCATTCTTGAGAGATAATTAAATTGTAGAAACTACAGGCTAAAAAATATATAATCTCTTACAAATTTTGTTGTGTGGTTCTTTGTTGAGGATTGGAGCAAAATTTTAATTGACAATGTGCTATCAATTGAAAGGAATTTTTCCACATAACCTCTTGTATTCTTTGGTTGTTGGAAATTTTAATAAAATAATTCCTACTAATAATGATATTTTGTTTTACATAATTAGAGTATGGATTTTTGAGGTTTATGGCATAAGATTCTTAACCATGAATCCTTTGTCATGGATATTTAATCTATGTTTTATTGTGTTTAATATTTGGGTCAATCTATGTTTTATTCTGTTTAATATTTGGGCCATTATTTGAGTAATTAAATGTTGAATTTTGAGCCTTTTGACTATGTAAATTGGGTTTATGATGGCCATTTTAATGAACCATTTTACTTGATCTATTAGTATCATGAATGATACTAGTAATTGGTGTTTATTGAGGCTATTAATGGTCACTTTGTTTGGCCCATTATTCTTCTTTTATTTTCTCAACATATGTTACAATTTAAACCCTGCATCTACATGTTTCTATCTCATTTTTATATATATGACACTTTTTATTGTTCATAAAAACGGGTAGAGAAAAAGGTGGTGCAGAGTTCTTGCTCTATACTCTGTGCAGAAATAGAGAGCAAAACGGTGAGCTTCGTTGGCAGTTGTATCCTCTAGACCCTGCATCGGTGGAGAACCACTAGCTTCTCGCAGCGGTGGCACGAATTGCTTTAAAGAAAACGAGATACACGTGCTTCAGTCAATGACTTCACCAACCTCTATAATAATTATTTTTATGTTTTATTTTATTATGTAAATATTATTGTATTTTATATAATATGATTTAATTTTGGTCCTATTGTAGACCATCAACAACAATTTTAAGGCAATTCAAGATGATTGAACCTCGTTGGGAAAAAGAATACGTTGGAGACATTGGTGATTCAAGTCACTTCTCTTGAAATGAGCCAATTATGTGACATGAGAAAAGGATATGTTTTATATCTTTTGATTAATCTTTTAATACATTTTTTGCATGTACTTATTGCATCCTCGCTCATATTTGCTCATATTGAAAGGTTATGGAATTGAAGAGATCCTATATAGATTTGCATGGAGAACCAAATGAGCCGAATCTATTCAAGATGAGACATTAGTAGCGAAATGTTCTCATCGATAAATTAATGGTTCTCTTGAGGTACTTTTTATTGGTGTTGATTTATGTTTTGGTCAATATATTTTATTTTAACTCAATTGAAACCTAAAAGAGTATGGCATGAAATTCTCTCACCCTAATGAGAAAAATGAACAATAAACTATCTAAGATGTCCTATACTAAAATTATACATTTTGTATATGTGGTAATTAGGATATCTTTCTAATTGTTGTGATTGGACATGTGGCATTTAAATTAAGCATACGCTACCGAAAAGACACTTATGGATATGATATCCTAAATAAATATTGTGGAGATTATTTTATGATAGTATGCAAATTTGGTGCTAATTATTAGACAAATATATTTAACCTATTCTTCATATGGCTAAAAGAGGCATGCAAGGTAAATTTTGTTCATTAAAATTTGGGTGATTGCAAAGTGCAATTAAATTTTAATTTGGGAATTTGAAAAATTAAAGATCTTTTTTGTACTCATTATATGAGTAAAATTCTCATATCATCTTCTGCGAAAATTTGAGCATGTGTTAATTTTTGAACAAAGAAAAGAATATATTTTTGCTAGAAAATATTATTCTTCTGTGAGTTTACTTTTTTGAGTTGGAAAATAAATTTGTCAATTTTTTATTCATAGTTTTGAGATACATTTTGGATTTTAAATATGATTCCATTTACAACTAATTATTTTATGAAAAGTGCATTTGTGGAATGAAAAAAAATATTTTAAAAAGTAAGTTCAAATGTTTATGGAGTCTTGGAGTTGTTAAAAACATCATGTTAACTGATCTCCATATAATATTTTTATGTACGGATTTTTGAAACCCGCTTATCTTTATGTATGTAAACAAAAAGTGATGTTTTTGAGAAATTTTAAATTTCCACATATGACATGGAATTAAGAATATTTTAATCTATTCCATATAATAGTAATAGAGATGGGTGAGGTGCTCAATTTATATATTTTTTCCTAAATTTGAAAAAAAGTATTGGGTGTTTTATGCAAAACCCTATTTTTATGTTTCTAAACTCTAAACTAGTGGGGGTTTTATGCAAACTTAAATTTCATATTGGAAAATAAATTAATTTATTGAGAAATATTTTGGTCGGTTTTTCGTTGATTACTTTACCAAAATTTATTCTCATTTTGGTAGCATTTTTTTTATACCTACAATGAAAGCACGATTGCCAATAGTTGTGTATTAATTATGAGTAAAAAGAAATTTTACTTGTTATTGGATATTGAAAAATCAATATTGTTATGTTCTTGTGAAAGGCAACGAATTGTTTTGATATAAACTAGTAAAATGCTAGTTGACTATGTTGTGTGATTATCCCATTTTAGGAAATATTTTGTATTACCCAAATCAATACATTGTAGTAGCACTTTTATAAATAGCAAGTGCAAAACCGTTAATTGCAATGGTATATCCAAACCGATCGATATAATATTATGAGCTGATATTTGAGGGTACCTACCATGTTTGCATAAAGATTAATCTTTCTTTGATTAGAGAAGATTTTAAGGTTTGGATTACCTTGAGGGGAATTGGACTTAAGCTGATTGATGTTAAAAATTTAATTTTGTGGTTTCCTAATTCCGCAATCAACAAGGTATCATAATAGCTAGCCGCAGTGAGTACGGATCGTCCACAGGGAGATGGTAAATTATAAATCTTGTTTTAAACGTGTTAAATAAAAGAAATAGAGCTTTTTTTAATCTAAACTAGTTGATTTAAAATAAATTAAGAAAGCAACTCAATAGGGTTAGGATTAGGTAGATTAAAAGATGTATTAAAAAAAAAATTTTGTAGCCAATATTGAATTGAGGCTTGGATAATAGCAAACAATGTGGATTAAGTGTCTTAAAGAGATACTAGTAAATTTCCTCTATTGACCCTTGTCCTTCCATTGATTGTTCTTATCACAAGCCTTCGGTAAAGATGACCACAACTTGTCTCGAAAATTGGGTCGCAAATATCATGTAGAGGTAGAACGCCTAAAAAGAGAGGGATGTGTTTTACCCTTGCAAAAGTTCAAATCATATGTTGGGTAAAAGGAAAATGTAAGGGATTTTTCCATCACTCAAACTCTCCTTTCTTAAACCATAACAAGTGAGGAAAATCACTCACCCATTAAAACTAACTAAAACCAAGATTAAAAGCAGAGAAGAAAGATCAAAAAATAATAGTTATGTTAACTATTAGGGCCCTCACGATAGCGAGAAGCAACCATTGAGTATCATCGCATAGAAATCAATATTTCGAAGGAAGAAAGTAGAAGAAGAAAATCCATTAAATAAAAACATATATCTATAAAATTTAAAATGCGAGAAATAAAATTGTAAGATTTAAAGGGCAAGAAAATAAATACGAGACCTTTTATTGATAACTTGAAGCTTATACATAATTTTTAATGGCTAAAAGAAAAGAAGGAGATACAAAAATTCTAATTAAATTTTAACCTAAAACTAAAACCTAGATATCTTTCTGTTGTGTGCTCTCACCGCTATTTATAGGCATTAGAATCTGAAACCCTAGCGTCGAAATCGCTGTAGTTGAAAAGAAGAAACTTCTCCCGAATCCCAAGATCGTAAGGCTAAGATTCCCTCGTGGATCCGTTGCCACTTGTACTGGGACCGCCGCATAACCATCGCCGAGTTTTGTCTTTATATCTCCAATGTTTTTCTATATTCTTCTAGAAAGTTTAGAAGGCTTTTTAGGTTATCAGATCTTGAATATCTTGCCATTTGTAACGACTCTAAAATTTCTGTACAGAAATTTTCCTCTTAATATACAAGAAAAGAGTATTACAGCTTGAGTTTGAGTTATAAATCACTTTTGTTAAATAAAAGCAAGAAGCAACTTATATCTCACTAGTAAAGCCTTTGCACTGCTGTAACGTAGCATGTGTGTTTGATTCCCATCGGACACAATTTTTTTCTGAATTTTTCTTTTTAACTTTTGGAAGCCTAAAAGATTACACGTGCAATACACGGGGAAATGAAAAGTTCAGAAAAATCAAACATGTGGAAAATGGTGTAAACACTGATTTAATCATGTAGCACGAATCTCGAGCCTAGAGAGCCAAGATCGAGCGGTCAAACATGCCATTGGGCCGGCGGGGACTGTTCAGATGGGGCAAAAATGCTCCGTGCTTTCTACACTCGTCTCTTCAACTACCCTCAACTATTAGGAATATGTATGCCCTAGAGGCCATTATTGTATGATATAGTGGATGCTTGGACATATATATAGAGGACTTTCTTGCTCGACATGATAGTACGCTATCTGGTTGCTCTTTATCTTAACATGTACACTAGAATTATTATACTGTCTCTCTGATATATGTTTATAAAGCCCTTAGGATGTTTGCTTGACTATCAGGACTATGATGCAGATCATACTACTGGGACTTGTGTAGTCCTCAAGCACATCCTTTAATTGTTCCTAGTCGAGGGGATATCAAGACAGAGCATCGATATTCCAGAGTAGACTAGTGTGTACATTTCTTGACCCTGTAGAGGACGATGGTTGATCCCATAACCATTGGTGTTTGACATCAAAGATTGTACACAGATGCTCATTAGAGAATGGGTACACTGAACAGGACTCGCCGAGAACTCCTAGTTGTTACTATACCTATCGTCAGATAGAAGTTCTCTGGTGACACTGATGCATGTTAGTCTGTAGACCCGAGATCGTCATAGAGTCTTATGTGGTTCCCACTAACCACGGCTCAAAGGAGTCATGCAAACAGGTGGATTTTGGGTACAGTTCCGAGTCACATGGAGGCAGCGAGTGATAGGAGAGGTTTCGTCTCTCCCAGTATAGGGGGTTGATGTTGCCCTATGCTCGATTGGCTATAATAGTAAGTCTCTGGCTAGGGCTGATGAGATTACTGGTAAGAGTTATCAGTAGTTTCTCGAACCGTTATGAGCCACACATCGGCATGACTTATCAAGTTACTGGGGGTCTAATGATTCCACCCCTAGACTCGATATGCGATATATCAGATGAAGAGACCGGACTGTACGGTAAGTTACTGGGGGTCTGACGATTCCACCCCAGGATAGTGTTGGTACTTCGAGAGAGGTTTTCCAACGCTTTCGCGAAGTTCCTTAATTAAATAACCTCTTTTTCCTGGAAGCGTAGCCCTGCTAACACCGTTCTATACACCTACTTGCTTTATAGCATTGATTGTTAAGTGAAATAATCTCCCGAGAGTAATCCAACTCATTAGTGGGATCGGGATCCAACTATCATTGTGCGATGACCTAGATGGAATCCACTCTAGTCACCACACTCCAGAAGATATGCTAAATTTGCAAGTTTCAGTTTCTTTAGAAACTCCCGATGTGGATTTTTGCACCTAAGACCCAAGTGACCTTGACACAGTCAACAAATCAAAGAGTCCTAGTCAAGTTCAACTCGTCATCATCTTGATTGCATTAAACCCACCCGCATAACCCTTGACACAGTCAATAAGGTTACACGACTAACCAATCACATTGTATTCTGCAGATAAGCAATACTCAGCTACCGTTCACTGCGCCTTGACACAGTCAACAAACGCAGCACGAGTACTAAGTATAACTTATAAGAAATGACGGAGGGCTACGACTGGGCTTTTTGGCGAAAAACCCGTTAACATAATGAACTTGATATCGTTGAAGGAACCTGATAACCTTTTTTAAAAATGTAGTGGCGAAAACTTTTGCTAAAGAGGTCACTCCCTGTGAAGGGATCTCAGCTCTTTCCTCGTCGAATGAGGCACAGGATATTCCAAACTGAATACCTCGATGCAAAGCAAGAATAATCAACTATAGTGAAGTTATTACCCTGACGCAAACTTTTGTCCAAGGGGTCACTCCCGATGAAAGGATCTCGGCCCTTGCCTCGTCGAATGAGGTGCTGGGCATTCATAACCGAATACCTCTGTGCAAAACAAAAGAGAACGTCCTTGTAATAACAACTTTTTGAAAATTGTTCCAACAACATCTTTTTGGTTTATTTTTCTTTGCATTAATATAATGTGTCCTATCAGTTAAACCTACCATTGCAGAAAACAACGAAAATATAACGTACGCTTATGTCATCCACATTCGCCACGGGGCCCTGTCATCACTTGTTAGGTTACTTAACTAACGACAGAGCGGGGGCTGGACTAGCGCGGATGCAAAACATAAGCAACGCCTACTAAATATCATATATAGATATATACATTCGTCAGATGCAATGATAGCCATTCCAGATCACAGATGAACACATTGGATATGCTAGGAATCCGCGTTTTGTTCGAGCCTGCAACGAAAGACGGATTACACGGTCGCGATGAATAGCCAAACCCCCCTAGACTTCTACGGGTGCGGCAAACTACCCGCCAAGTACCCGAAGTGAAGCAACCTCCCTCAACAGCGTGAGTAGGCCACTCGGCACTTCAAAGTACCCGGTAGTTTGTGCACCCCACCTTGGGTCTATCATAGGAGCAAAAAACAGTAAAAGAAATAATATACAATGGCGGCTACAACCTCATCCCGGATGTGCGGCCATAAAAATAATATTACATCAATTTACATATTACATCAAATGAAAGATAAAGAAACTCTCATCTCACAAAACCCCGGCTATTCATCCGCGACAATCCAACAAGTTCATATACACAATCCAACAACATTACAGATCACAGATATGCAAAACCCCCACTAATCGACGTATAGCGATTAGTCGACGTTCAGTGCATATATCACATTACGGATATAACCATTTAGCAAGAGTTTGTAGAATTTCGATCAAAATACCAATTTGTAACTACCCCCAAACACAACATTGTTCTCTGGAAAAACTGGGCAGAAACAAAACATCTTAAAAATCTTAAAACACCAAAATAAGCAATCTGCAAGAAATCGAAGTCGCGGCCGAGTCAACTCGGCCGCGGATCCGCGGCGAAACGCGTGGTTTCGCCGCGCTTCCGCGGCGAGTTGACCGAGTCATGGGCTCATTTTTCTTGCCTGTTCCTAGAAAACCCTGCACCGATTTTTAAGGCATGTGGAATAATTTTTAGAGCAGTTTTAAAAATCGGCAGAAAGTATGGTTTTTGACATGTTTTCGGGATTTTTTCCGGATCGAAGTTCTAAACACTTTGCTAACGGTTAGTTGTTGTTTAACCTGGCTCTGATACCACTGTTAGGTCCACGTTACCCACTCCGGTTCTTTCAGGGAGGCGGAATAGGTAAAAATCAAAATTTTCTAACAAGGTAACATGGACCATCCATGATGGATCTTTGCTAAACAAGAACTAACACATAAACTACAAGTTCTAGCTACTATGTAGAATGGTTATACCTATGTCTTGAACTCCTTCTCTTCTTGTTGTGGTTCTCCTTCTTGCTTGCTCCTTGTAGTGGCGTAGACGGCTCCTCCTCGTCGTCTTCTTTTTGCCGAAGATAGATCCACCCGAGGGCCTCGAACTTGAGCTCCTATTTCAACCAAGAGGTAACTAGAGTGCTAGGTTTGCTAGACCAAGAACCCTAGAAAGAGTAGAGAGATGCTTTGATGGTTTAGTCTTAAAAGCTTATGATTTCCAACACATGGAACACTTAAGCTTTGAGAGAGGAAGAAGGAGAGCTTTTTCAAGAGAGAGAAAGAGTATGATAGAATGAACTGTCATTTTGCAACCATGATCACATATGAGATAATATGAAAATAACAATAATAATTAAAGAAAATGTGATGGTTCATTTGAAATGACCATTATCATTTCACATTAAATGAATTTTGAAAGAATCAAGGAGCATCTTTCGTGTGAAATGATGATGGTCAATATATCAACATAGGTCAACAAGTCAACCAAAATCAAATGGTCAACAACCCTAACCATGACACAATTATCTTTAATTAATACCATTAATCATATTTCTCATTCTCATTAGGGTTTGGAAAAAGTCAACGGTCAACAACCCTAATGAGAATCCTCTGCCTCTGTCAACTGTGTATACACACCCGCATCCGTGTTCCGAGGAACACGAATACAATGAGACAAAACCAATCCCAAAACAAATACTAGGATCTGGCTTAAACCAAATCCCGCTAGTAATAACTGCCCGGACACCAAACGTGCACAAGTGCGCGGATGTGAACGAACCCCATCGCAAAACCATGCGACCTCTACCCTGTTTTGCCCAAAGACGAATAACCCTCTGTGTGGGACTCTAAAGGCTCGACACTACGCTGGTAGTGGGTTTAACCACAGGCCGCAAGCGGTACTAGCTGTACGTAACGGTCCCCAGGTAGATGCCGATAAGAAGACTGATGACGTGAACCCATCCGAACTCCTACTGAGCCTGAATGTGATAATCTACGTACAGTCCGGTCTGTTCGTCTGAGAGTATCGCATGGCGGGCCTAGGGGGGCGGTAAATGTCAGTCCCCTAATAGCGGTACAAGTCGTGTCAGAGTATAGCCCAAAACATCCTGAGAAACTACTGGTAACACTACCAACAAATCTCGCTTGCCCTAGCCAGGGACGACTATGTGTAATGGCTCTCCTAGACACAGCGCGATATCAACTCCTAATACCGAGAGAGACGAATCATGTCTAACCGTCACTGACTCCAAGTGCTTCGGGACTTGTAACATTTCAAAAAAATAAAATATTATTTTTGGGAATTTTTATAATTTAATATTATTTTAATGAATATTTTAATATTTCGGTATAATTAAATACCGATAAATGGGGAAAATTTTGGAAAAATTATGGAATATTCTAAAATAGGGTATTTTATGGAATTTTGCCATTTTTAAGTTTTTATGATTAGTTATATGCTAATTTAGTGCTAATCGCGATTAAAAATCGCTAATCGGTTTTTGAGCATTTTTGGGCAAAACATGCACATATCATTTTTACACTTGCGTTTCATTTGTTTCTTTGCCTTCTCTTTATTTTAGCATGGTGGCTTAGGGTTGACCATTATGTGAGAAGGATATGAAAAGAAAAGAAAAGAAAAAGGTATGGTATGATGAAGAGAGAGAAAGGGTAAGTCAACTTTTTCTTTTTGAACCATGACCCCATCGTTATCCCCATCCCATTTCTCTCTCCCTCTCCCTCATGAGCTGCTGCTCCTGCTCCTTTCTCTTCCTCCTCCCTCTTCAAGCCTAAATCCACCATGATTACAACCCTAAAACCCTATTCCCATTTCACAAAAAATGTTCCCAAGCTCACTAGCTACACATTGGACCCAGAAAGAGAGGATCTTAAGGACTTTGAGCAACTCAAGAAAATTCTTGGGTTGCCAAAGAAGGTAATTTCTGCACCCTTAGCGTAGTATTTCGATTTCTTGTGCATCCATACTTGATTCATGTCGATATTTTGAGGACTTTGGAAAATTTAAGTTAGGGTTTAGGGTTTGATCTGAGATCAAGGATGAATTAAGGTGTAATTAGAGACTACAACCCCTGGTGTGATGTTACATTGGACCGAACTAGAGATTAGAACCCAGAATACGAATTCATGGAAACGATATCGGGAAAAACTGTAATTCTGTGACTGTTTTTGGAAATCTGCTATCACCCGAGCCACCTGAAAATAATATCAGTTTGACAGTAAAATGTGCAGGCACCTAGGAACCACCACACAAAACCCTAGCCCCTACCTCCTTGTTCAGGCCGCAGATAAATCCCTTCTGGCCGCAAATTGCGGCTAGAGCAGGAGGGTTTGGCCTCGTTTTTGTTTCTGGGCCATATTTCCAGTAAACTTGACCCCTGGCATATGCAATTTTGACTGATTCCACATAGGGTAGAATCTGGGATAGTTTTTTTGTGTTGGCGCATGTTTTACGACTTGTTTTAGCATGGATTTTGGTATTTGGTGATTCGTTTCTGCGGGTGGCGTTTGAACGTCAACGGCAAGGGGTTATTGGTCGTGTTTGCATGCGAGACTATAGGTTTTTACCTATGAGAGTAGCGTGTGCCGTTTTGGTTTTCTTATTTGATTTTGATATGCTTTAGCGTTTGTGATATCCTTGTAGGTACCCCACGTGACGTCGAGGCGTTGAAGATAAAGAGGGCGGCATCGGCATCGGCACATGAGAAGCAAGGTGAGTAGATTTATATCTACTGGGAGAAGTCGGGTGGATGGCGTATAGCACCCCCGCAGTTCGTGGTGATGTATAAGAATACGTATACACACATATATTTAGTATATGTTGTTTGAGATTATTGATGATAAAAATGGATTTTAGGTGTGATTGGATTGGTTTAGTGTTGCGAAACCCTAGAGTAGTGGTTGCACCACACACACCCCCCCTACTTGCATACATTCTTCTTTCATATGTGCGTATATAGGAATATATATATTTATGTGTTCACATGGGTATGGGACTATGTGTTCATATACTGTATTTGAGGATAGTATTTGGGATTGAGGTGAGTCGATGAGATTTGATTTGAGACCGTGAAATTGGTGATATGGCATGATTCGTAGTTGAGATACGTCATGATGTTATAACGGATCTTTGGACGACGATACCATGTGAATGGTGATATACATAGAATAGTTGACTTGTGATCGAGACATGAGATAGGATATGTTAAGATAGCTATAATGGGTCGCATTGGACGATGTATACTTCTTTATGATGATATGTGCTGATGATATCGATTTGTACGAGACTGTCGATCAGTAGTCAGATCATGATTATATTGATGATATTAGTATTATACTAGACGTAGATCAGTACCCCGGATTATGATCTTTGATAAAGAGGATACCAGATGAATAATGTGATGAATATGACATTGACTCGTATCCAGATTTGGGATGCCGTACGACGGATTTACGTACGAGCTATATATTGATGTTAGATCCGCACTCTTGACTTGGGAATGTCTGATTATAGATATGGTAAAGCCTCACTAATGGCGCCGCGGTGTTAGTGTATATGCCCTAGAGGCCATTACTGTATCACACTAGTATGTATATTACTTGATGGAAGCTTGGGATATTCACAGTTGTATAGACAATCTTGCTCGAAATAGTAGTATGCTACTTGGTTTGTCTCTGCTTTAATGTGTACATGTGTTTCTTTATTGTATCGCCTATACGCATTAGTGGAGCCCTTAGGATTTTTGCTTGATTACCGGCGTTGTGATGGCGATCACACTCGTGGGGGCTGGTTAATCCACAAGCACATCCTTATACACGTCCCTAGTCATGGGATTATCGAGATAGGGCATCGATACTCCGGAGTAGACTAGCGTATGCGCTTCTCATCCCAGTGCGGGAGACGGTCTGTCCCACAGCCGTCAGTACGTCGTACTTGAGATCGTATGCGGGTGCTCGTTAGGTTACGAGTACACTGGACATGACTCGTCGGGAACTGTTGGTTGGTATTATACCTATCGTCAGTTAACAGTTCCCAGGTGATATGAGTACAACTTAGTCCGCTGACTTGACACTGTCACTTCGCCTCGAGTGTGTTCCCACTGTCCTTTGATTACTACCCTACCACGGCTCTACTGAGTCGTGCAAACAGGTAGTAGTTGGGTGCAGTCCCGAAACACTTGGAGGCAGTGACGGTTAGACATGATTCGTCTCTCGCGGTATTGGGGGTTGACATCGCGCTGTGTCTAGGAGAGCCATTACACAAGTAGTCCCTGGCTAGGGCAAGCGAGATATACTGGTAGGTTTCCAGTGTTATCTCAGGGTGTTCTAGGCTACACTCCGACACGACTTGTACCGCTATTAGGGGACTGACATTCACCACCCCCTAGGCCCGCCATGTGATGTATCAGGAGAACAGACCGGACTGTACGAAGATTGTTACATACAGGCTCAGTAGGAGTTCGGATGGGTTTATCTCATCGGCTTTCTTATCGATATCTACCTGGGGACTGTTACATACAGCTAGTGCCGCTTGCGGTCTGTGGTTAAACCCACTGCCAGCGTAGTGTCGAGTCTTTAGAGTCCCACACAGAGAGTTTCCCTGCACTGAGCGAAACGTGTAGAGGCCGTATGGTTTTACGGCAGGGCTGCGATCACTTACGTGCACTTGTGTACGTATGCTGTTCGGGCAGGCAATACTGGTGGGCTTTGGTTTAAGCCGGACCCTAGTATTACACAGATGGATTTGTTTTGTCTTCTGTGCATTCGCATTCTACGGAATGCGGATGAGGGTGTGTATGCACAGTTTTGAGGAGCGATGAAGGAGGAGGTGCCTCATTAGGGTTTTGGCAGTTGGTTCGGCCAAAACCGTTATGTGGCAGGCTCATTAGGGTTTTGGAAATTCGTTCAGTCAAAACCATTATGAGACGGAGACATTATTTACTAATCCTTTTAGTGATAATTATGTGATGGCTAATTGCTTTGACCATTTGACCACCTTGACCGCTCTTGACTTTGTTGACTTGTTGACCAAAATTGACCATTGACCTTCATGAGAGGTCTACACTCTTCTTTGGTTTTCTTTTTCTTTAATTGTTATGAAAATGGTCATTTCAATGTAAGGATCAACTTTATCATGATAGGATTTGTAATGATGTTGTTTTGGTATTATTGCAACCATGGTGCCTTTTTCTTTTAGTTAACAAAATTCATTTTCTCATTCTCATTCTCTCTTTTGCAAGTGAGAAGAAAGAAAGAGCTCCATGGTTGCTTGACCTCCTTCATCTTCCTCCTCTTCACAAATTCTTTTGATCTCATGTGTCGAGAGAAAAAGAATCCACATAGACAAATACCTCCATCTTTCTCTTCTACACAACCTAGGGTATTAAGACTAGCGATCTTGTTGCCCTAGTTACCTCGGCTCTAGGTGGAGCTCGGTGTACAACTCTCGG
This sequence comes from Agapanthus africanus, assembly GCA_030015575.1. Classification (NCBI taxonomy): domain Eukaryota; kingdom Viridiplantae; phylum Streptophyta; class Magnoliopsida; order Asparagales; family Amaryllidaceae; genus Agapanthus; species Agapanthus africanus. The sequence goes on from JASDDO010000008.1 coordinate 217,941,580, forward strand.
ATGGATCGTCTTCGACTCAAGAAGGCCGCGGAGGTGACCAAAGTCCGGATCGACCCTCGGAGCATGGATCGACAAGCGGGACAGCGGAATGAAGACCCCAAGGACCGGTATCGTGAGGTATAATTTCTACGGCATAGTAGTTAACACCTCTTGTAGTTTGTTAGTTTCTAGTTTAGCAAAGATCCGACTTTTACGGTCCATGTTACCAAGTCAAGAAAATTTTCGTTTTACCGTTTCCGCAACCTCGAAAGTACCAGGAGAGGTACCGTGGACCCAACAGTGGTATCAGAGCCTAGCTAAACATAAACTAGCAAGTTAGCAAAGTGTTTAGAATATCGATCAGAAAAAAGTCGCAAAACACGTCCGGAAAAAACCAAGTTTCTGTCGATTTTTTATACTGTTCAAAAAATAATTTAACATACATTAAAAATCGTCTCAGGGTTTCTATAAAACACACAGCAAAAATGAGCTGCTGACTCGGCCAACTCACCGCGGAACCGCGGCCAAACCATGGGTTTGGCCGCGGATCCGGGCCGAGTTGACTCTGCCGCAGCTCCGTTTTGCTGCAGTGTTCTATTTGGTATGTTTTGGGATTTTTAGTACATGTTGTTTCTGCCCAGATTTTCCAGAGTGCAAATTGATTTTTCGGGAAGTTACAAATCCGTATTTTTGATCGATATTCCGTAGACTTTAGCTAATGGATATTTTCTGTGATGTGATATATGTATTGAACGTCTACTAATCGCTATACGTCGATTAGTGGGGGTTATACATATCTGTTTTCTGTAATGCTGATGGTTTGTGTATATGAACTCGTTGGATTGTCGCGGATGAATAGCCGCGGTGGATGTGAGATGAGAGTTTTTTTTTCTTTCATTCATGTAAAATTTGTAAATTGATGTAATATTATTTTTTTTGGCCGCACATCCGGGATGAGGTTGTAGCCGCCATTGTATAATTCTTTTTACTGTTTTTGCTCCTAGGATAGACCCAAGGTGGGGTGCACAAACTACCGGGTATCTCAAAGTGCCGAGTGGCCTACTCACGTCGTTGAGGGAGGTTGCTTCGCTTCGGGTACTTGGCGGGTAGTTTGCCGCACCCATAGGGGTCTAGGGTAGGGTATTGGCTATTCATCGCGACCGTGTAAACCGCTTTTCGTTGCAGGCTCGAATGAATCACGGATTCCTAGTATATCCAAAGTGTTCATCTGTGATCTGGATTGGCTATCATTGCTATATATCTATATATATGATATCTATTTAGGTGTTGCTTATGTTTTTCATCCGCGCTAGTCCAGCCCCCGCTCTATCGTTAGTTAAGTAACCTAACGGGTGATGACGGGGCCCCGTGGCGAATGCGGATGGCATAAGCGTATGCCATATTTTGGTTTTTTCTGCAATGGTAGGATTAATTGATGGGACACATTAAATTAATGCAAGAAAATAAACCTAAAAGACGTTATTGGAGCAATTTTTCAAAAAGCTGTTATTGCAAGGACGTTCACTTTTGTTTTGCATAAAGGTATTCGGTTATGAATACCCAGCACCTTATTCGACGAGGCAAGAGCCGGGATCCCCTCATCGGGACTGACCCCTTGGACAAAAGTTTGCGTCAGGGTGATAACTTCACTATAGTCGATTATTCTTGCTTTGCATCGAGGTATTCATCTTATGAATGCCCAGCACCTCACTCGACGAGGAAAGAGTCGAGATCCCTTCACAGGGAGTGACCTCTTTAGCAAAAGTTTTCGCCACTATATTTTCAAAAAGGGCAATCATGTTCCTTCAACGATATCAAGTTCATCACGTTAACGGGTTTTTCGCCAAAAACCCAGCCATAGCCCTCCGTCGTTTCGGATTAATATTATTTAGTATTCGTGCTGCGTTTGTTGACCTAGTCAAGACGTAGTGAACAGTAGCTAAATGATATTTTTCTGTGGATTGCAAATGTGATTGGTTAGGACAGTCGTACGGCCTTGTTGACCTAGTCAAGGGCACGTACGGGTGGGTCTAATGCAATCAGGATAACGACGGGTAGAACTTGACTAACGGTTTATAGTTTGTTGACCTAGTCAAGATCATAAACTGTTAGGGGCAAAAACCACATCGGGAGTTTCTAAAGAAACTGAAACTTGCAGATTTAGCATACCTTCTGGAGTGTGGTGACTAGAGTGGATTCCATCTAGGTCATCACACAATGATAGTTGGATCCCGATCCCACTGATGAGTTGGATTACTCTCGGGAGATTATTTCACTTAAAGATTAATGCTATAAACCTAGTACGTGTCTAGAAAGGTGTTAGCGGGGCTATGCCCCCAGGGAAAAGAGGTTCTTAAATTAAGGAACTTCGCGAAAGTGTTGGAAAACCTCCCTCGAAGTACCGACACTAGCCTGGCTGAAAGGTTAAGCAAGTATTGTGATATGCAATTAATCCCGACTAGTTCTTCTTTTAAAAGGTTTTAAGAAGAATTTGAGGAAACAGTGGGAGCCATCCTGGTTAGATAAACTAATAAACCAATCTAATCTTGCAAGAGCGCACGCTGAGTGTTTCTTTTCTCTCTCTCTAGGTAGCAACAATTTCAGGCCCTAATCAAGATAATAAAATGTATCGCTTGACCGATCTGAATTCTTATTCGGGACGGGGGAACGTTGGTTCGGCTCTAACTTGTGACAACAGTCATAAGTATAAGCAAGGGAAAGGGGATTGTATGGATTCCAAGGATACCCAGTTGAAGAAGAAGCATGGTTTTGCATCTACTTCAGGTGTTCTTGTAATTGAGAACTGCTTTACGGTCAGCCCTACCTCCTGGGTACTTGATACCGGATCAGGATCTCATATCTGTAATTTATTGCAGGGACTGAGAAAAAGTAGGAAAGTTGCACCTGGTGATATGTCGCTCAGAGTAGTGAACGGGTCACAAGTTAATGCTGCAGCCATCGGTGAATATCACCTAGTATTGCCAAATGGCAAGATTATGATTTTGAACGATTGCTACTATGTACCTTCCATGGTTTGCAACATCATATCAGTTTCTTTATTCGATAAAGATGGATATAACTTTGTTCTTGATAGAAATATCATGAACATTTACCTTCATAAGGTATTGGTTGCAGAAGGTACACTGTGTAATGGTATCTACGTTCTAAATCATAATATAGTTCTCAATGTACAAAACACACGCAAGAGGAAGAATTCAGATACGAATGAATCCTACTTGTGGCATTGTAGACTTGGTCATATCGGAGAGAAAAGACTAAGTAAGTTGCATAAAGATGGACTCTTGGATACGTTCGAGTTTTCATCTTATGAAACTTGTCAGTCTTGTCTCAAAGGGAAGATGACCAAATCTCCGTTCACCGAACATGGAGAAAGAGCAAAAGAGCTCTTGGGACTCATATATAGCGATGTATGTGGTCTAATGTCTATACATGCAAGGGGTGGGTTCTCATACTTCATCACATTCACTGACGATCTCTCTAGGTTCGGATATGTGTATCTGATGAAACACAAATCTGAAGCTTTTGAGAAATTCAAGGAATTCAGAAACGAAGTAGAGAACCAGACTGGCAAAAGTATCAAGATCCTCCGGTCTGATAGAGGAGGGGAGTACTTAAGCACGGAATTCCTAGATTACTTAAAAGAGAATGGTATTCTCTCTCAGCTTACTCCTCCTTATGCACCACAGCACAACGGTGTATCGGAGCGGAGGAATCGTACCCTACTGGATATGGTTCGCTCCATAATGAGTAATGCCGAGTTGCCTCTTTCATTTTGGGGACATGCGCTATTGACAGCATTATATCTATTGAATGATATTCCATCTAAATCAGTGCCTAAGACTCCGTTCGAGATATGGAATGGAAAAAGGCCATATCTTAAAAGATTTAAGATATGGGGTTGTCCGGCTTATGTTAAAACGCATAAACCGGATAAACTAGAGGCACGGTCAGTTTTATGTAAGTTTGTGGGATATCCAAAGAATGGTTATGGATATCTATTCTACCACACTGAGGAACAGAAGGTGTTTGTTGCTCAGCATGCCGTTTTCTTAGAAACGGAGTTTCTTGCAAAAGAAATTAGTGGGAGCACGGTAGAATTGGAAGAAATTCAGCGACCACAAACTGAAACTGAAAATTTGACAGAACCTCAGGATTCAATAACCCCAGACGAATCTCAGCCACTCCGCAGATCTGGTAGGATTTCTCGTCCGCCCGAGAGATACTACGGTTTTCTCATAGACGGGGATCGAGAGGATTGCATCTTGGAAGAAGATAACCCTACCAGTTTCAGGTAGGCCATTATCAGTAGGGACTCTGATAAGTGGCAGGAAGCAATGCAATCCGAAATGGAGTCCATGTACACTAATAAAGTGTGGACCTTGGATATTGCTCCACCGGGGGTAAAACCCGTTGGATGCAAATGGATCTACAAAAGGAAACTTGGTGTAGATGGGCATGTGGAAACCTATAAGGCTAGACTCGTTGCAAAAGGTTTTCGTCAAAGACCTGGTGTGGACTATGACGAAACTTTTTCTCCGGTGGCTATGTTCAAATCCATTCGGATTCTACTTGCCATTGCTTCCTTATATGACTATGAAATCTGGCAGTTGGACGTTAAAACGGCTTTTCTAAACGGCTGTTTGGAAGAGTGCGTTTACATGGAACATCCAGAAGGTTTCGTAGACAGTGGGAGCAGCGGGAAGGTGTGCAAGTTGCTTAAATCCATTTATGGATTAAAGCAGGCATCACGGAGCTGGAACATCTGTTTTGATGAGGCAATCAAGGAATTTGATTTCATCAAAAACGAAGATGAACCTTGTGTCTATAAGAAGATTGTAGGACGAACTGTCGTATTCCTAGTCTTGTACGTGGACGACATTCTTTTGATAGGAAATGACATTCCTATGCTACAATCGGTCAAGTTATTTTTGTCACAACGGTTCTCCATGAAGGACCTGGGTGATGCCTCGTACATTCTGGGGATCAAGATCTACAGAGATAGATCCAAGAGACTATTGGGACTTTCGCAGTCCAGGTACATAGAGACCGTACTAAAGAGATTTAGTATGGAGGATTCCAAGTGCGGTAACATACCCGCATTGTATGGAATTACCCTCTCCAAGAAGATGTCTCCTAAGACTGACGAGGAGAGGGTTCGCATGAGCACTATACCCTACGCTTCGGCGGTAGGATCTATAATGTATATGCTATGTACAAGACCAGATGTAGCTTACGCGCTGGGCGTGGTGAGCCGGTATCAGTCAGACCCAGGTGAGGACCATTGGACGGCAGTGAAGAACATTCTCAAGTACCTAAGAAGGACTAAGGAGATGTTCCTGGTTTACGGTAATGGAGACCTCAGGGTCGAGTCCTTTACCGATTCAAGCTTCCAGAGTGAAAAAGATGACAGCAAGTCTGTCTTGGGTTTTGTGTTTACCCTCAACGAAGGGGAGGTATATTGGAGGAGTTCCAAACAGGATACCGTCGCAGACTCGACGATGGAGGCTGAATACATTACTGCAAGCGATGCTGTAAAAGAGGCGGTCTGGATGAAGAAGTTCATTAGTGAACTTCAGGTGGTTCCGTCCATTATTGACCCAATACCTTTGTATTGCAATAACAATGGGGCTATAGCTTTAGCGAAGGAACCAAGGTCCCATCAGAAATCCAGGCACATCTTAAGGTGGTATCACCTGATCAGGGAGATCATTGATCGCCAGGAGATCGAGGTGGGGAGAGTGGACACAAAGGACAACACGGCGGACCCATTCACGAAGGCCTTGCCCCAGACTTAGTTCGAGTGGCTGATCGAGATAATAGGTCTTCGATACGCCAGTACATGGCCTTAGTACAAGTGGGAGATTGTTAGTGTATATGCCATAGAGGCCATTACTGTATCATACTAGTATGTATATTACTTGATGGAAGCTTGGGATATTCACAGTTGTATAGACAATCTTGCTCGAAATAGTAGTATGCTACTTGGTTTGTCTCTGCTTTAATATGTACATGTGTTTCTTTATTGTATCGCCTATACGCATTAGTGGAGTCCTTAGGATCTTTGCTTGATTACCGGCGTTGTGATGGCGATCACACTCGTGGGGGCTGGGTAATCCACAAGCACATCCTTATACACGTCCCTAGTCGTGGGATTATCGAGATGGGGCATCGATACTCCGAAGTAGACTAGCGTATGCGCTTCTCATCCCAGTGCGGGAGACGGTCTGTCCCACAGCCGTCAGTACGTCGTACTTGAGATAGTATGCGGGTGCTCGTTAGGTTACGAGTACACTGGACAGGACCCGTCGGGAACTGTTGGTTGGTATTATACCTATCGTCAGTTAACAGTTCCCAGGTGACATGAGTACAGCTTAGTCCGCTGACTTGACACTGTCACTTCGCCTCGAGTGTGTTCCCACTGCCCTTTGATTACTACCTTACTACGGCTCTACTGAGTCGTGCAAACAGATAGTAGTTGGGTGCAGTCCCGAAGCACTTGGAGGCAGTGACAGTTAGACAGGATTCGTCTCTCCTGGTATTGGGGGTTGACATCGCGCTGTGTCTAGGAGAGCCATTACACAAGTAGTCCCTGGCCAAGGCAAGCGAGATATACTGGTAGGTTTCCAGTGTTATCTCAGGGTGTTCTGGGCTACACTCCGACACGACTTGTACCGCTATTAGGGGACTGACGTTCGCCACCCCCTAGGCCCGCCATGCGATGTATCAGGAGAACAGACCGGACTGTACGGAGATTGTCACATACAGGCTCAGTAGGAGTTCGGATGGGTTGATCTCATCGGCTTTCTTATCGATATCTACCTGGGGACCGTTACGTACAGCTAGTGCCGCTTGCGGTCTGTGGTTAAACCCACTGCCAGCGTAGTGTCGAGTCTTTAGAGTCCCACACAGAGAGTTTCCCTGCACTGAGCGAAACGTGTAGAGGCTGTATGGTTTTACGGCAGGGCTGCGATCACTTACGTGCACTTGTGTGCGTATGTTGTTCGGGCAGGCAATACTGGTGGGCTTTGGTTTAAGCCGGATCCTAGTATTGCACAGATGGATTTGTTTTGTCTTTTGTGCATTTGCATTCTACGGAATGCGGATGCGGGTGTGTATGCACAGTTTTGAGGAGTGATGAAAGACGAGGTGCCTCATTAGGGTTTTGGCAGTTGGTTCGGCCAAAACCGTTATGTGGCAGGCTCATTAGGGTTTTGGCAATTCGTTCGGTCAAAACCATTATGAGTCGGAGAAATTATTTACTAATCCTTTTAGTGATAATTATGTGATGGCTAATTGCTTTGACCATTTGACCACCTTGACCACTCTTGACTTTGTTGACTTGTTGACCAAAGTTGACCATTGACCTTCATGAGAGATCTACACTCTTCTTTGGTTTTCTTTTTCTTTAATTGTTATGAAAATTGTCATTTCAATGTAAGCATCAACTTTATCATGACAGGATTTGTAATGATGTTGTTTTGGTATTATTGCAACCATGGTGCCTTTGTCTTTTAGTTAACAAAATTCATTTTCTCATTCTCATTCTCTCTCTTGCAAGTGAGAAGAAAGAAAGAGCTCCATGGTTGCTTGACCCCCTTCATCTTCCTCCTCTTCACAAATTCTTTTGATCTCATGTGTTGAGAGAAAAAGAATCCACATAGACAAATACCCCATCTTTCTCTTCTACACAACCTAGGGTATCAAGACTAGCGATCTTGTTGCCCTAGTTGCCTCGGCTCGAGGTGGAGATCGGTGTACAACTCCCGGGTGGATCGTCTTCGACTCAAGAAGGCCGCGGAGGTGACCAAAGTACGGATCGACCCTCAGAGCATGGATCGACAAGCGGGACAGCGGAATGAAGACCCGAAGGACCGGTATCGTGAGGTATAATTTCTACGGCATAATAGTTAACACCTCTTGTAGTTTGTTAGTTTCTAGTTTAGCAAAGATCCGACTTTTACGGCCCATGTTACCAAGTCAAGAAAATTTTCGTTTTACCATTTCCGCAACCCCGAAAGTACCGGGAGAGGTAACGTGGACCTAACACGCGGAACTGCCGCAAACCCTAAGATTCAAAGGCTTTCACACGGTCATTAAATCTACTCACCGTAGTCTCGCGCTAGGTGTAGCCGATTACTTTCTTTCCCTTCTTCGCGGCATCCGCCGTACTCGCCTGCGAACCTAGAATTTCATAGAATATCACACATAAGCTCAAATCTACAAAAACGCGATATTAAGGTCAAACTAGTAACCCGTGTCGCGAACCAAGCGCGTGCGTGTGCGATACTCTAAAACGTGTGATTACGCGCCTGAAGCTAGCCCGACGCGTCGCGATACGCAGAAACCCCAAACCACATACGTATCACGCGTGTCGCGAAGGTTTAAAAATACGAGAAATGGGGTATTTAACTCCAGATTTTTCTACAGCAAGAATTAAATAAAATTGCACATACCATGAGTCTAAGTATAGCAGCAGGAACCTACAGGGCAAAACCCAAACCCCATACCCCCCATCTGGCCACAAATTGCGTCCAGAAACAATATTATCGAGGCGAGATCACCGACTATATATATATATATATATATACACGTATCGACTCAGATGTTAGGCGGTTCCCTTACTTCAGCTGTTAGCTCAGCCCTATAGTTTAGTGTAGTTGTTAGACCATTTTAGTTATCGTTGTGTCTAGTATTCAGCTTCCGCACATTATTGCTGTTCGCACCGCATCGCATACCTATGTTGTGATTTCATATTCTTTTGTTAATATCATGCTGTCAGGACACCAGCACCATTACCGATGATGCGTATATACCACGTACACTTACTTGCCGGCTCACACACATCTTCATCGGTAATTGCCATGTCACGTACACTTTAGAGAATACTATTACATTGACATAGCTTGTTAGCTAATAGTTTCGACATGATATTAGTGTACTTGCCTTATATGCTAGTTTAGACATTACAGTCACTACTTGCTACTTCATGCATATTGTTATTCACTGTCATGCCGCATTCAAGGATTTTTATGCCTATATTCAATGTTTTATATGCTATCGATGATTTGGATTCGTATTTTCATGAGATTTCCTGGATTTGGGGAAAACCGCAAAAACATTTATAGACTTCTTTTCTCTCTCTTTTAAATGAAAAGTGCGGTTTTCCCATGATGTATGAGTCGTCCACCATGAGTTTGCTGATGGATTTCGAGACCCGATTCGAGGAGTTGGATGAACCGTTTCGGGTACATGGTGGGCCCGGTGCGGTACCCCAGGGCGAGAAGGTCGCAGAGGATGACGTTGAGCCTGGCAGGGGAGCACTATCAACCGATGATTTTACCCGACATGTCGGATATCCGGAGGATACCGTCATGGTCTTGTGATGGATATTAGGGGCCGATCTGGACTGACGGCGCCCTAGATAGTGAGTTTGATACTGAGATTTTAAGATATTGAGATACATAGCCTGAGATATTGAGATTGAGATTATGTTTTGTGTCGATACTAGACACTGTTTATGCTGATTTCATTTATGATACCTCGTTTTAAATATACAAAAATCTCACTAAGTTATGAAAGCAGCTTCTTCGTTTTCATGTATTCTGTTTTCATGCATTCATACCTCATCCATATGATATATTGCTACCTGAGGCACTGACGCGAGCATTTGGTATTACAGTTGTTTAGAGGTATACCCTAGCCATTGTTATAGGCTGCTGGTTATATATCTGAGGATATATTATGATCGTATGACCTAGGATTGCGTTATTCATGCGATTTCTGTTCGTAGATGTTTTCTACTCACGAGTTGGCAACTCACCCCCGTTATGCCACAGTTCTTGCAGGTTTTGCCGTACAGGTTTCTTTACGGCTTTGCTGGCACTACTTCCATTTCCGGGTGATTTGCTAGTAGGTAGGTTCACTTGTATCGTGACCATCATTATATCTTGTATATTATTATTCAGTTGTATCTAGTAAATTCCATCAACCAAACATTTATTTATTTCAGATAGAGACCAGTGATGTTTATTCTTTCGACCTTAGAGTCGCGCGTGTATTTCTATGGATTTCATGCTGTTTTGAGTTTCTTTTCTATTGTGATCCTCGCCCTTCGACGTTGTATATTATTGCTTGCGTGGTTGTGACCGTTGATTGACGAAGAGCTAGCTCCCGCTTGGGATGCCTTTATTCATTATATATGCTTTATCAGGTTTTGTGCCCGTTTGGGGTCAGTTTTTACAAAGGAAACTCTGCCGAAATTTTTAGAAAAGACTTGTGATTTTAAAATGCATATTTCGGCGTATGTTGCAAACGACTTGATTTAAATTGGTTTTTCCTACACTCTACTACTTTTCTTGGTTTGGATTTCTGGGTTTTCGGCTTACTTAGATTGCGTACGCCTCGAGACGTTTCGTAGTTTAAGTGCCGGTCATGTTCCGTACTTTCGGGTCGTGACAAAGTTGGTATCAGAGCGTTAGGTTTTACCTTCCGAGCGTAGGATGACCCTTGGTTGATGGAGTAGGTAGCTTGAGTAGAGTGACGTACCGTACGTATGTTCCGCGGCATATTTACGATACGCTACTCCACTTAAGAAGCCTTAGGATGTACATTTCTTTGTTCAGTATTATATTCATTCTTATGATCTAGCCTCATCGGTACCAGTTATGGTTTGCTGCCACGATTACGGGCAGGGAGAGCTATGGCTAGAGTTGTGGTCAGCACGAGCTCGTTACGAACGATGACTTACCAGAGCGTAATTCCGTCGACACACGATTGCAGAAGATGTATCTTTTGATGGTGTTTTGCGCCACGAGCGTAGGATGGATCGCTGTATGAGATTACTCGGACGTGCAGATTAGCACAGAGGGTTGAGCCACCGATAGAGACCAGCCAGATTTTGATGACCGTTGATGTATTGCTTATTCATGATGATTGAGGCACTGTTCAGCGTGCAGACGAGTGAGCCAGTTGTTGCTGCAAACGACGAGATATTGCCCCACATTTGCAGTACGAGTTGTACATGATTGAGGCACTGTTCAGCGTGCAGACGAGTGAGCCAGTTGTTGCTGCAAACGACGAGATATTGCCCCACATATTGGAGCTATTGCAGTACGAGTTGTACTAAGAGATGATAGAAGGTCGCCAGTCACCGAGGATGAATGACTAGGACATGTGGTTCGTTCGCCTACCCTGATGCGAGGTCATCAGATAGATTGATTTCAGCTAGAGACGACTTCACGCGGATACGTTGAGAGTCAACAGAGGCGATCGAATGTCAGAAAACCCATATTCCAAGTTTAAAGTATTCGGAAAGACATGCAAGAAATTCTATGGACCCTCTAGAAGAATGAAATCCTAACTCGACATAATGACCGTGTGAAAGCCTTTGAACCTTAGGGTTTGCGGCAGTTCCGCGGTGCCATTAGTGAGGCTTGGGTTTTCCTTTCTATGGCTGGACCACCGATGCTGTGGTATGGACTCGATACTATTAAACAGTTGTAACACCTTAGGATGTGTTTAATGGCTAATTATATTTATATAAAGGGTTTTTAATAAAAAGTTTACCAAATTGGGTTTCAAATATTTTTCCAAATTTAATAAATATTTTTCTAGAATTTTCCTAGACTTGCACACACTTGTGCATGTTAACTTGGGTTATTATGAGGTTAAACCATGTTTAACAACCATGGTAGATTAACCCACAATTAGTTAGAAAAATGATTTTAATTAGGGCTATCTTTGTTTTAAATAAAAAAAGGGATTTAAATTTACTTTGTGTTGACTTGAGAGAATGAGAGAGAATGCATCATGGCAAGCCCATGCTTGCATTTAATGAAGAGAGAGAGAGAGGAAGGGTTGACATTGGGAGATATCATTTTTCCTCTCATTCTTGTGCTCATTTTCTCTCAACCTCTCACTCTCATACTCACACACCCACATTCACAGCAGCAGCAGCAAGCACAGCAGCAGCCCAGCACAGCAGCAGCAGCACAGCACAGCAGCAACAACAGTGAACAACAGCAACAACAACAACTTAAGGCAGCTCTAGAAACTGCAGCAGCTCCTTCCATCTACTCCTTCTCCTTCCCCCAGCTTCGTAGGGTCGAGTGTGGGGTATACTTCTCAAACTTACCCCCTAGTTTGCCTAGTTAATGTAGTTTTGCTTCGATTAGTATAAATTGTGTTTTTAGTGCGATATGTGGTAATTAGTGGGAACTTTGATCAGGTGAAGTTTGTATTGGTTAAACTAAGTTGATTGAGTGTTGTTAGGGCCATGTTAACCTAGCTTAGCCCCAATTTCACTAAAATACCACCAGGTTTCTGTTTGATGCAAAATTTACCGTTTTAAAGCAAATTCTAGCTTTCTGCAATCTGCTATCGACCCAGTGAGTTCAGAATAAATCTGAGTTAACTGGAGTATAGTTTTTAGGTGTAGATCCCATATGTAGAACACGACCCCCGGACTCCACTTTTTGGCCGCCGAAATATTGTTTCTGGCCGCAATTTGCGGCCAGATGGGGGGGGGGGGTATGAGGTTTGGGTTTTGCCCTGTAGGTTCCTGCTGCTATACTTAGACTCATGGTATGTGCAATTTTATTTAATTCTTGCTGTAGAAAAATCTGGAGTTAAGTACCCTATTTCTCGTATTTGAAAACCTTCGCGACACGCGTGATACGTATGTGGTTTGGGGTTTCTGCGTATCGCGACGCGTCGGGGTAGCTTCAAGCGCGTAATCACACGTTTTAGCGTATCGCATACGCACGCACTTGGTTCGCGACACGGGTTACTAGTTTGACCTTAATATCGCGTTTTTGTAGATTTGAGTTTATGTGTGATATTCTGTGAAATTCTAGGTTCGCAGGCGAGTCCGGCGGACGACGTGAAGAAGGGGAAGCAAGTAGTCGTCTACACCTAGCGCGAGACTACGGTGAGTAGATTAATCATCTACGGGGATATCGCCCGCATGGCGTTATGCGTCAGGGCTGATAGGACCTTGTAGCAGCATCTTGCATCTTTATATATTGACTGTTCATGGATACCAATGTTGCATACCGCATTCCCGGCTATGTGCATACATAAACTTAAAATTGATAGAACACCGAACTATTACTAACGGTTCATGATGCACGAGCACTAATCTGCATGTTACACACACACCGTTAGTAATTGCCATGACACTCACTGTAGAATTGCCATGATCATTATACTGTAGTTCATTTCACATATGATTCGATATGATTTTCATAGAAATTGGGAGCCGCATGATGCCTTTTGAAAAACTGAAACTATTTTTAAAAGCGGTTTCTCCCTTTCACTTATAGTATGACTTGGGATACCTATCACATCGCATTGAATTATTCATTGGTTTGGATTTCATGTGATTTCTAGTTTTGAGGACCGTGAGATTATTTAAAAAATTATGCACTATTTAAAAACCCGGTTCCTCGTGATATGATATTTTGGTGCGTCCACCACGCGTTTTCTCGGTGCTGAGACGTGTGTTTGAAACCTGATTCGAGGAGTTGGATGATCGGTTTGCGGGTTTGTGGTGGACCCGGTATGGTTCCCCTCGGTAAGATGATCGATGGATTTTGCCGATTGAGTCTGGAGGTGAGAGAGTATCTACCAGTGATTGGTTGGACCTGGCGTTTATCCGGAGGATACTGACCAGAGTCGATGGATGGTTGCGGGACGACCCGTACTGCTGGGGCCGAGGGCCGACACCGCAGACGGAGCCCGTGGGCTGATCCGGACTGACGGAGCCCGATATATGAGGATTTACGTGTTGATGTGTAACATTTTCAAAAATATAAAATATTAATTTTGGGAATTTTTTTTTTAATATTATTTTATTGATTATTTTAATATTAAATGCAAATAAATAGGAAAAATGTTAGAAAAATTATGAAAAATTATGGAAAATTCTAAAATAGGGTAAATTAGTGAATTATGACATTTTTAAGTTTTTGTGATTAGTTTGACACTAGTTTAGTGCTAATCGCGATTAAAATCGCTAATCGGGTTTTTTGGCAATTTTGTGCAAAACTTGCACATATCACTTTTTCTCATACTTATGCTTTTTCTTTCATGTGTTTCTTATTTGGGATTACTATTGAGGTGAGAAGGTTTGGGTTAAGGATTAAAAGAGAAAAGGAAAAGAAAAAGAAAAGAAATGAGAATGGGGTTGGTGAGAGAGGTATGGGTGCATATTGACTTAGCCATTCCCTTGGTTTTCCTCCTCATTTCTCTCCCTCATCTTGAGCTCCTGCTGCTGCTGCTCCTTTCCCCCCCCCTTCCTCCACCTTCAATCCCTCATTTCATCTCAAAAATCAACTCAAAACCTCACATCCCTTTTATTAAAAATGTGCACAAGCTCGAGATCTTCAGGATGGACCTAGAAAGATTGGATTGTGGCCACTTGGGGCAACTCAAGAAAATTCTTGAGTTGCCAATTGAGGTAATTTCTGAACCATTATCTTAGTTTTAGCATTTCCTATACCCCTTTGCATGTTTAGAATCGATATTGTGGATTTTAGTGGAATTGAGAGAAACCTAGTTAGGGTTTGAGTGAATTGGTGTTGCATTATGAAATTGAGCTCAGTTAAGATTATACCAACACCCTAGTGTTTGAATTGAGACCCTAACCTGAAGCTTGAACCCATAATACGGATTCTAGAAACCAATATCGGGGGAAAAACTGGAATCTGCCACTGTTAAATTGAATCTGCTAACACCCCGAGAACCCTAAAATAAAATTGAGTGGGAATTGAGATGTGCAGGCAACCTAGAGGCAACACCCCAAACCCTAGCCCCTAACTCTTCTTCCCGGCCGCCAAAACCTCCTTTCTGGCCGCAAATTGCGGCCAGACCAGTGGGGAAATTCCTCGTTTTGCGTGCCTGGCCCCATTTCATCAATTCTTGGCCCTGGGTACTTCTAGTTTTGACAGATTCTATCTAGGGTGAAATCTGGGACATATATCCTATGTTGTCGTTTTGGATTCGTGTTTCCGTATTCCGTATTTTTGGATTGGAAATGGTGGAATGTGTTTTGCCTCGACTATTGTCGTTTATACGACGATATAGAGGATTATGGATGGTTTTGAAGGCGTGCCATAGGTTCTCACCTATAGGCCCCTTATCGTATCGTTTTGGAGTTTATGCGCCGTTTTAGATTGGATTTGGTTTTAATGCGCATATACGATATTTTGATGTGTAGGTACCCATGAAGACTTCGGACGACAAGCAAATGCATGGTGATGTCCGCAAATGATGATGCAAGGTGAGTAGATTATATCTACAGGGGGAAATCGGGTGGATGGCGTATAGCACCCCCGCAGTCCGTAGATAGATTATTATGCAGTTTATTGTGTTTATAGGTGTTTTATGGATAGTTAGGGTTAGTAATGACTAGTGTAGTCATAGTCGCGAACCCTAGGATAGAATTACACCTATACACACACCCTTGCTTATCACTTACACTTGCACTGTGTTTGATCATATGGGATGACTTTGGAGATGAGTTGATGATGTGGGCTTGGTGCCCTGAGATCGGTGTTTTGATACGATTCATATGTGGGGTATGACTTGTGATTCTTGCAGGCTTGGGATGTGTGTTTACCCCCGCATGCATACTTTACTGATGTTACCGTTTGTACTAGACATAGAGTAGTACACCCAGACTATATGATCTGATGATGGTGATATTTGATATGTGATGAGACAGTGAGAGGTTGACCTGCACCCAGCTTTTGGGAATGCCGTACGACGGTTTACCGTACGAGCTGATATTGATGATAGATCCGCACTCATAGCTAGAGGATATCTTATGATATGACATTGAGGCGGGATCACCGACTATATATCTACATATATACTTAGACTCAGTTTTAGGTGGTTTCCACACCTACCCCTCCTGATTGACAGGATACTTAGATGTAGTTGCATAGTAGATACTTCACTGTGCTGTTGATTACTAGATTTCCGCATGTTCATACTATTCGCATTGCTGGCATATGTTCATTACCATGTTATTATCATGCTGTTAGGACACCAGCACCATTATCGATGATGCGTATATTTCACGTACACTATTTGCCGGCTCACACACTTCATCATCGATAATTGCCATGTCACTACACAGTAGTACTATTACATTCGTGATATGATGCTTCCTTTGACATATGCGCATTCCTATTCCATGCTGCATGATTTCCGATATGATTACTCTCTTTACATGTCGCATATATCATGGATTGATTGCATAGTACATCGCATTGGATTTACTGCTGGATGTTGGATTTTCATGTGATTTCTGGATTTGGGAACCGTAGCCTTTTTGAATAAGTAACCATTTAAAAACCCGGTTCCCTTGATATGATATTTGGGGCGTCGCCCCGTGTTTTCTCGGTGCTAGAGGATGTACTGAGATAGGGTATGCTCCGGAATGACGGATGCCCGATGGATTGAGATAGGGTATGCTCCGGAATGACGGATGCCCGATGGATTGAGATAGGGTATGCTCCGGAATGACGGATGCCCGATGGATTGAGATAGGGTATGCTCCGGAATGACGGATGCCCGATGGATTGAGATAGGGTATGCTCCGGAATGACGGATGCCCGATGGATTGAGATAGGGTATGCTCCGGAATGACGGATGCCCGATGGATTGAGATAGGGTATGCTCCGGAATGACGGATGCCCGATGGATTGAGATAGGGTCTGCTCCGGAATGACGGATGCCCGATGGATTGAGATAGGGTATGCTCCGGAATGACGGATGCCCGATGGATTGAGATAGGGTATGCTCCGGAATGACGGATGCCCGATGGATTGAGATAGGGTATGCTCCGGAATGACGGATGCCCGATGGATTGAGATAGGGTATGCTCCGGAATGACGGATGCCCGATACAGGAGGATTTACGTGTCGATGCTGGGCACGGGTTTCATGATGTTTTTCCATGATTTTGCTTATATCCTCACATGTTATACATGATGCTTATTGTCATTGGGTGACGGGTGGACGGGTCCCACATATATACAGACATGGTTCATATACAGACTGGATTTACACTTATCTTACACCAATATTAGTGGTATGGGACGCTAATATATGTGTATTGATATTATTGATATTTCTTCATTGATACTTCATGCAGACATACCTTACACTGATGACATGATTTTGCTTATATCCTCACATGTTATACATGATGCTTATTGTCATTGGGTGACGGGTGGACGGGTCCCACATATATACAGACATGGTTCATATACAGACTGGATTTACACTTATCTTACACCAATATTAGTGGTATGGGACGCTAATATATGTGTATTGATATTATTGATATTTCTTCATTGATACTTCATGCAGACATACCTTACACTGATGACATGTTATTACCTGAGTACCTGGCACTATATACATGATTAGATGTTACCTTGCCACCTTATTACACTCAGATGCACTCTTGTGGATTGTATTTTGATCGTTGACTTAGGATTATGTCTTGCATTCGATTTATCCTTGTAGATGTTTCTATTCACGAGTTGGCAACTCACCCCCGTTGTGCCACAGCTCTTGCAGGTTATGCCGTACAGGTTCTTTTGCGGCATTTCTGGCACACTCCTTTCTTGCGGGTGACTTGCTTCTGGTAGGTGGATTTTTTCGCATCAAGAACCACCCTTGTATTTATTTTATTCATTGTATCTAGAATTTCCATCAACCAAAACTTGTATATTCTTTCAGACTTAGAGACAGTGTTGTATTATTCGACCTTAGAGTCGCGCTTAGTAGGTATTGCGGTTTCTTGCTACTTTTGAGCTTTCTTTGGTTTTGATCCTCGCCACTTGGCGTTGTATATTATCATATCTTTGCGTGGTTGTGACCGTCGATTGACGAAGAGCTAGCTCCCGCTTGGGGATGCCTTTATCAGTTTATATATTGTTATTCATGTTGTACCCCATTCGGGGCCAGTTTTACAAGAGAAACTCTGCCGAAATTTTTAGAAAAGACTTTATTGTTTTCAAAACGTACCTTCGGCTTAGTTATTTAAAAAACCTTGATTTCAAACCTGTATTTCTTCACTTCTTTAAACCAGTTTTCTTTATTTATTCTCCAAAATGGTTTTAGATTTCTGGGCTTTTGGCTTACTTGGATCAGATGGAGTCCTATAGGCTTCATATGGTTCAAGTGCCAGTCACGTGCTCTTTCGGGTCGTGACAAAGTTGGTATCAGAGCGCTAGGTTGACCTTGGTTCGACTTTAAGTTTGACTATGTGGAGCCTAGGGAGTTGTTTATATACGGAACTTAGGCTTGACCTTACGGAACTTAGACTTGGTCGAGGGGGTGTAAACCCGAACTTTCGTCGTTTTAGGATGACCCTTGGTTGATGGATTAGGTGACTAAAGTAGAGTGATGTACCGTTGGTATGTTCCGCGGCATACTTACGACACACCACTCCGCTTAAGGAACCTTAGGATGTGCATACTTTTCGAAATCAGTGATTCTCTTCATATCCAGGATTATACATCCATTTGAGATCCCCGATTCTATTAGTTCATGATCATATCTTCATTGATGCTGTTCCTTCCTATGATCATGTATCCACTTTGGATCTGTTGTTTCCTTCTTGTCTTTGATGTGTTCTCTTTGATACTCGATTGAGATTCCTGTCACCATGTTTGAGCGCAGTTTGGGCTGCTGCTAGGGTTACGGCCGGTGTGAGCTCGTTTGGTACGAGGGCCGACCGTTGTGTTTTCTGGTGACATGGGAACGTCTCGAGTTAGTGTTGGTGTTTGTGACCTCTAGTGGAGGCGAGTGCTTGGTTTGCACCGGATGATCGTGCCTTTGTTAGAGCTGCCAGTTGAGAGAGGACTGTTGATGTACAGTATACCTCAGGGATTGTGATGTCGCCTACCGTGCAGACAGATGGACCAGCTGTTGCTGAGATTGACAGGATGTCGCTTCCGAAGCTTACGAGCTGAGATTGCCGGAGCTTTCAGGCAGATATGCGACAGATGATAGCTAGTCTACCCGATTTGAGAGACGAAGGTGATTCGTCCGATTTTGCGCCAGAGCGGGCCCAGATGAGTTGAAGATTTCCAGTGTGGAGAGTCTTACTCAGATCTAGAGCAGGCTGATTCAGAGATGACCGCTTATGCATTGCCTTTCCTGGAGGATTGAGGCGTTGTTCGGCGTACAGGCATATGAGCCAGTTGTTGCTGCAAATGATGAGATATCGCCCAGATGATTGGAGCTGTTGCAGCATGAGCATGTTCTTAGAGAGATGTTAGCGAGTTGCTAGTCACCGAGGATGGATGACTAGGACGAGTGGTGAGTTCGCTTACCCCGATGCGAGGTCATCAGGTGGATCGATTCCAGCTAGAGACGACTTCACGCAGGTTCGTTGAGAGTCGATTGAGACGATCGAATGTCAGGAGCCTATTTTCCAAGTTTAAAGTATACGGAAAGACATGCAGGTGATTCTATGGACCCTCTAGAAGAATGAAACCCTAACTCGACTTAATGACCGTGTGACAGCCTTTGAACCTTAGGGTTTACGGCGGTTCCGCGGCGCCATTAGTGAGGCTTGGGTTTGCCCTTCTACGGCTGGACCAACGACGCTGTGGCATGTACTCGATACTATTAAACTGTACCCGAGATGTGAGCTCTTGGGGGATTATGAGGATCTGACGAGTCGATCGGATGGTTCGACATCTTTCGGACATTGTGATGGGACACTGCTTGGGAGATTCCAGATGCGAGGATAGCCGTCGGAGCGCAGTTTGTGTAGCCATGATGAGACGAGTCCGAATCAGTCGACATTTGAGCAGAGTGAAGAAAAGAGTTCGTACGAGATTTCGACGAGATGATGTTCCACTCCGCTGACATTAGAGATGTGATACGCACCCAGAGGCGTGGTTTATGGATATATCTTCCAGAAAGAAGCGTGATAAGTATGCAGCCGTTCCGGAATGAGCTTGAGTTTCAGCATTGGATGATGACTTCCGGGCACCTTGAGCAGGATTCCTTCCAGGACATTGCTGCAACGATGTTTGCACCCAGGATCAGATGTGTGACGTACATTCAGAGAGCCAGAGGCCGACGCCAGTGATATGCTGCCTTACGAGTGGTCGTGAGGTTTGACCGAGAGGTGACCAGAGAAGTGCCAGAACGGAATCGTCCCCGTTAGCACACCTGACAGGGCCGATGAGCCGATTGACCGCGTGATAGGTGATCCGCAGGGAAGATAAGAATCCAGAGACAGAGGACGCCAGACCGTGAGCAAGAGGCAGGTAGATATCCTGCGCTGCTAGCTGTGGATTGCACCGACTCCTTCTCGACCTTGAAGGAGGAACTACCATCGACGGTATTTATGATTTGTGATTTTGTGATTCGATTATCACGTATCCGTCATTTTGGATTTTGGTATTTTGGGCGTTCGGTTTGCATGATTTAGTTTTGATGACTGAGTTTTATGATATTGGTTTCATGCACCCACTGGATATTTATATATTTTGCGCTGAGTTATTACATTTGAGATATTGATTGAGATTTCATGCCTATCGTATTCAGTGATTTGATCTGCACTTCCAGCGTAGTTTTCATGCATCTTTAGTGTTTTGATATACGATTTTGGTGCACGCCAGATGCACTAAATCGGAATTCTTCGTGCATTTCATAGGCACCTGATTTTTCTGTCAGGCACACACGTTGCCTACGACAGATGTTTCGTGCACACCCGTTGCACTTAGATGTTGTTTTCTATACCTGTTTGACACATATATGGATTTTGATTCCTTGCGCACCAGAAGCACAGGATATTCTTATATATGCATTTTGGGGATTGATTCTAGTAGAGTAGTACTTTTTTTTTATGATATTCTCTATGTATTGATGTTTTCGGAACCCCGACAAATGGATTATTACTGAAATGGTTTTAGTAGTGGGGGTTTAAATTTAAATTCGGGGACCGAATTTCTTTAAGGAGGGTAGATTGTAACATTTTCAAAAATATAAAATATTATTTTTGGGATTTTTTTTTTAATATTATTTTATTGATTATTTTAATATTAAATGCAAATAAATAGGAAAAATGTTAGAAAAATTATGAAAAATTATGGAAAATTCTAAAATAGGGTAAATTAGTGAATTATGACATTTTTAAGTTTTTGTGATTAGTTTGACACTAGTTTAGTGCTAATCGCGATTAAAATCGCTAATCGGGTTTTTTGGCAATTTTGTGCAAAACTTGCACATATCACTTTTTCTCATACTTATGCTTTTTCTTTCATGTGTTTCTTATTTGGGATTACTATTGAGGTGAGAAGGTTTGGGTTAAGGATTAAAAGAGAAAAGGAAAAGAAAAAGAAAAGAAATGAGAATGGGGTTGGTGAGAGAGGTATGGGTGCATATTGACTTAGCCATTCCCTTGGTTTTCCTCCTCATTTCTCTCCCTCATCTTGAGCTCCTGCTGCTGCTGCTCCTTTCCCCCCCCCTTCCTCCACCTTCAATCCCTCATTTCATCTCAAAAATCAACTCAAAACCTCACATCCCTTTTATTAAAAATGTGCACAAGCTCGAGATCTTCAGGATGGACCTAGAAAGATTGGATTGTGGCCACTTGGGGCAACTCAAGAAAATTCTTGAGTTGCCAATTGAGGTAATTTCTGAACCATTATCTTAGTTTTAGCATTTCCTATACCCCTTTGCATGTTTAGAATCGATATTGTGGATTTTAGTGGAATTGAGAGAAACCTAGTTAGGGTTTGAGTGAATTGGTGTTGCATTATGAAATTGAGCTCAGTTAAGATTATACCAACACCCTAGTGTTTGAATTGAGACCCTAACCTGAAGCTTGAACCCATAATACGGATTTTAGAAACCAATATCGGGGGAAAAACTGGAATCTGCCACTGTTAAATTGAATCTGCTAACACCCCGAGAACCCTAAAATAAAATTGAGTGGGAATTGAGATGTGCAGGCAACCTAGAGGCAACACCCCAAACCCTAGCCCCTAACTCTTCTTCCCGGCCGCCAAAACCTCCTTTCTGGCCGCAAATTGCGGCCAGACCAGTGGGGAAATTCCTCGTTTTGCGTGCCTGGCCCCATTTCATCAATTCTTGGCCCTGGGTACTTCTAGTTTTGACAGATTCTATCTAGGGTGAAATCTGGGACATATATCCTATGTTGTCGTTTTGGATTCGTGTTTCCGTATTCCGTATTTTTGGATTGGAAATGGTGGAATGTGTTTTGCCTCGACTATTGTCGTTTATACGACGATATAGAGGATTATGGATGGTTTTGAAGGCGTGCCATAGGTTCTCACCTATAGGCCCCTTATCGTATCGTTTTGGAGTTTATGCACCGTTTTAGATTGGATTTGGTTTTAATGCGCATATACGATATTTTGATGTGTAGGTACCCATGAAGACTTCGGACGACAAGCAAATGCATGGTGATGTCCGCAAATGATGATGCAAGGTGAGTAGATTATATCTACAGGGGGAAATCGGGTGGATGGCGTATAGCACCCCCGCAGTCCGTAGATAGATTATTATGCAGTTTATTGTGTTTATAGGTGTTTTATGGATAGTTAGGGTTAGTAATGACTAGGGTAGTCATAGTCGCGAACCCTAGGATAGAATTACACCTATACACACACCCTTGCTTATCACTTACACTTGCACTGTGTTTGATCATATGGGATGACTTTGGAGATGAGTTGATGATGTGGGCTTGGTGCCCTGAGATCGGTGTTTTGATACGATTCATATGTGGGGTATGACTTGTGATTCTTGCGGGCTTGGGATGTGTGTTTACCCCCGCATGCATACTTTACTGATGTTACCGTTTGTACTAGACATAGAGTAGTACACCCAGACTATATGATCTGATGATGGTGATATTTGATATGTGATGAGACAGTGAGAGGTTGACCTGCACCCAGCTTTTGGGAATGCCGTACGACGGTTTACCGTACGAGCTGATATTGATGATAGATCCGCACTCATAGCTAGAGGATATCTTACGATATGACATTGAGGCGGGATCACCGACTATATATCTACATATATACTTAGACTCAGTTTTAGGTGGTTTCCACACCTACCCCTCCTGATTGACAGGATACTTAGATGTAGTTGCATAGTAGATACTTCACTGTGCTGTTGATTACTAGATTTCCGCATGTTCATACTATTCGCATTGCTGGCATATGTTCATTACCATGTTATTATCATGCTGTTAGGACACCAGCACCATTATCGATGATGCGTATATTTCACGTACACTATTTGCCGGCTCACACACTTCATCATCGATAATTGCCATGTCACTACACAGTAGTACTATTACATTCGTGATATGATGCTTCCTTTGACATATGCGCATTCCTATTCCATGCTGCATGATTTCCGATATGATTACTCTCTTTACATGTCGCATATATCATGGATTGATTGCATAGTACATCGCATTGGATTTACTGCTGGATGTTGGATTTTCATGTGATTTCTGGATTTGGGAACCGTAGCCTTTTTGAATAAGTAACCATTTAAAAACCCGGTTCCCTTGATATGATATTTGGGGCGTCGCCCCGTGTTTTCTCGGTGCTAGAGGATGTACTGAGATAGGGTATGCTCCGGAATGACGGATGCCCGATGGATTGAGATAGGGTATGCTCCGGAATGACGGATGCCCGATGGATTGAGATAGGGTATGCTCCGGAATGACGGATGCCCGATGGATTGAGATAGGGTATGCTCCGGAATGACGGATGCCCGATGGATTGAGATAGGGTATGCTCCGGAATGACGGATGCCCGATGGATTGAGATAGGGTATGCTCCGGAATGACGGATGCCCGATGGATTGAGCTAGGGTATGCTCCGGAATGACGGATGCCCGAGGGATTGAGCTAGGGTATGCTCCGGAATGACGGATGCCCGATGGATTGAGATAGGGTATGCTCCGGAATGACGGATGCCCGATGGATTGAGATAGGGTATGCTCCGGAATGACGGATGCCCGATGGATTGAGATAGGGTATGCTCCGGAATGACGGATGCCCGATACAGGAGGATTTACGTGTCGATGCTGGGCACGGGTTTCATGATGTTTTTCCATGATTTTGCTTATATCCTCACATGTTATACATGATGCTTATTGTCATTGGGTGACGGGTGGACGGGTCCCACATATATACAGACATGGTTCATATACAGACTGGATTTACACTTATCTTACACCAATATTAGTGGTATGGGACGCTAATATATGTGTATTGATATTATTGATATTTCTTCATTGATACTTCATGCAGACATACCTTACACTGATGACATGATTTTGCTTATATCCTCACATGTTATACATGATGCTTATTGTCATTGGGTGACGGGTGGACGGGTCCCACATATATACAGACATGGTTCATATACAGACTGGATTTACACTTATCTTACACCAATATTAGTGGTATGGGACGCTAATATATGTGTATTGATATTATTGATATTTCTTCATTGATACTTCATGCAGACATACCTTACACTGATGACATGTTATTACCTGAGTACCTGGCACTATATACATGATTAGATGTTACCTTGCCACCTTATTACACTCAGATGCACTCTTGTGGATTGTATTTTGATCGTTGACTTAGGATTATGTCTTGCATTCGATTTATCCTTGTAGATGTTTCTATTCACGAGTTGGCAACTCACCCCCGTTGTGCCACAGCTCTTGCAGGTTATGCCGTACAGGTTCTTTTGCGGCATTTCTGGCACACTCCTTTCTTGCGGGTGACTTGCTTCTGGTAGGTGGATTTTTTCGCATCAAGAACCACCCTTGTATTTATTTTATTCATTGTATCTAGAATTTCCATCAACCAAAACTTGTATATTCTTTCAGACTTAGAGACAGTGTTGTATTATTCGACCTTAGAGTCGCGCTTAGTAGGTATTGCGGTTTCTTGCTACTTTTGAGCTTTCTTTGGTTTTGATCCTCGCCACTTGGCGTTGTATATTATCATATCTTTGCGTGGTTGTGACCGTCGATTGACGAAGAGCTAGCTCCCGCTTGGGGATGCCTTTATCAGTTTATATATTGTTATTCATGTTGTACCCCATTCGGGGCCAGTTTTACAAGAGAAACTCTGCCGAAATTTTTAGAAAAGACTTTATTGTTTTCAAAACGTACCTTCGGCTTAGTTATTTAAAAAACCTTGATTTCAAACCTGTATTTTGTAACGTCTTCAATATAATAAAATATGATTTTTGGGAAATTTTATAATTTAATATTATTTTAATGAATATTTTAATATTCTGGTATAATTAAATACAGATAAATGGGGAAAAATTATGGAAAATTCTAAAATAAGGTATTTTAAGGAATTGCCTCGTTTTCTGTGCATGCCCCCATTTCCTCTAGTTTTGACCCTGAGTATGTCTAGTTTTGACTGATTCCATCTAGGGTGAAATCTGGGTTGATTTTCCTATGTTGGTGTATAATTTGGGACTTGTTTTAGCATGGATTTTGGTATTTGGTGATTCATTCCTGTCGGGTGGCGTTTGGACGTCAACGACAAGTGGATTTTGATTGTGTTTACATGCGAGTCGATAGGTTTTTACCTATGCGGGTAGCGTGTGCTATTTTGGTTTCCGATGTGATTTTCGTGTGCTTTAGCATTGTGATATACTTGTAGGTACCCCGCGTGATGTTGAGGCAAAGGAGGTGAAGATAGCGACATCGGCTTTGGCACACGAGAAGCAAGGTGAGTAGATTATATCTACAGGGGGAAGTCGGGTGGATGGCGTATAGCACCCCCGCAGTCCGTGGATAGATTATTATGTAGTTATCGTGATATTAGGTGTATTATGGATAGTACAGGGTTAGAAGTGACTAGTGCAGTTCATAGTCGCGAACCCTAGGATAGAATTACACCTATACACACACCCTTGCTTATCACTTGTACTTGCACTATGATTGATGATATGTGATGACTTTGGAGATGAGTCGATGATGTGGGCTTGGTGCCCTGGGATCGGTGATTTGATACGATTCATATGTGGGATATGACTTGTGATTCTTGCGGGCTTGGGATATGTGTTTACCCCCGCATGCATACTTTACTGATGTTACCGTTTTTACTAGACATAGAGTAGTACTCCAGACTATATGTTCTGATGATGGTGATATCTGTTATGTGATGAGACAGTGAGATGTTGATCCCTACCCAGCTTTTGGGGATGCCGTACGATGATTTACCGTACGTGCCGATATTGATGATAGATCCGCACTCATAACTCGAGGATATCTTATGATATGACATTGAGGCGAGATCACCGACTATATATCTTTATATATATACCGACTCAGATTTAGGTGGTTTCCACACCTACCCCTCCTGTTTGACCTGATACTTAGGTGTAGTTGCATAGTAGATACTTCACTGTGGTGTTGACTACTAGATTTCTGCATCTTCATGCTATTCGCATTGCTGGCATATGTTCATTGCTATATTATTATCATGCTGTTAGGACACCAGCACCATTATCGATGATGCGTATGTTCCACGTACACTATTTGCCGGCTCACACACTTCATCATCGATAATTGCCATGCCACTACACTGTAGTACTATTGCATTCATGAGATGATTCTTCCTTCGACATATGCACATTACTATTCCATGTTGCATGATTTCCGATATGATTACTGTTCTTTACATGTCGCATACGTCATGGATTGACTGCATAGCACATCGCATTGGATTTACTTCCTGATGTTGGATTTTCATGTGATTTCTGGTTTTTGAGGACCGTGGGGTTATTTAAGAAAAGATGCACTTTTATGAAAACCCGGTACCTCGTGATATGATATTTCGGTGCGTCCACCACGCGTTTTCTCGGTGCTGAGACGTGTGCTTGAAACCCGATTCGAGGAGGTGATGATCCGTTTGCGGGTTCGTGGTGGGCCCGGTATGGTTCCCCTCGGCGAGATTATCGATGGGTTTGCCGATTGAGCCTGGAGGCGGGCGAGTACCTACCGGTGATTGTATTTGAGCTCGGCGGATATCTGGAGGATACCGGCCGCAGTCGAGAGATGGGCTGACCCGTACTGCCGGGGGCCGAGGGCCGATACCGGAGACGGAGCCCAGAGATGGACATGGGTTGACTCGTACTGCCGGGGGCCGAGGGCCGATACCGCCGACGGAGCCCCATATGGATGAGGATTTACGTGTCGATGCTAGGCATGGGTTTTCATGATGTTTTTCCATGATATTGTTTATATCCTCATACTTGCATACTTGATGCTTATCGTCAGTGGGTGACGAGTGGACGGGTTCCACATACATACAGACATGGATTATATACAGACTTGATCATATACAGACTGGTTTTACATTGATCATACTTTATTTGTATATATAACAGGGTATGAGGGCGCTGTTATATATACCCTTACACCAATATTAGTGGTATGGGACGCTAATATATGTGTATTGATATCATTGATATTTCTTCATGGTTACTTCATGCAGACATACCTTACACTGATGACATGTGATTACCTGAGTACCTGGCACTACATACATGATTAGATGTTACCTTGCCACCCTATTACACTCAGATGTACTCTTGTGGATTATATTATTGATCGTTGACTTAGGTTTATGTCTTGCATTCGGTTTCTGCTTGTAGATGTTTCTATTCACGAGTTGGCAACTCACCCCCGTTGTGCCACAGTTCTTGCAGGTTCTGCCGTACAGGTTCTATTGCGGCATTTCTGGCACACTTTCTTCTTGCGGGTGACTTGCTTTGGTAGGTGGATTCTTTCGCATCAAGAACCACCATTGTATTTATTTATTTCATTGTATCTAGAATTTCCATCAACCAAAACTTGTATTGTTTCAGACCTAGACTAGTGA
Organism: Agapanthus africanus; assembly: GCA_030015575.1. Taxonomy (NCBI): domain Eukaryota; kingdom Viridiplantae; phylum Streptophyta; class Magnoliopsida; order Asparagales; family Amaryllidaceae; genus Agapanthus; species Agapanthus africanus. The sequence continues at coordinate 217,969,522 of JASDDO010000008.1, forward strand.
TGTATTATTTCGACCTTAGAGTCGCGCTTAGTAGTATTGCGTTTTTTTCTTATTGCTTTTGAGTTTTCTTTGGATTTGATCCTCGCCACTAGGCGTTGTATATTATTGCTGCATATGTGGTTGTGACCGTCGATTGACGAAGAGCTAGCTCCCGCTTGGGGATGCCATTATCATTGCATACATATTGTTATACTTGTTGTACCCCATTCGGGGCTAGTTTTTCAAAAGAAACTCTGCCGAAATTTTTAGAAAAGACTTTATTGTTTTCAAAACGTACCTTCGGCTTAGTTATTTAAAAACCTTGATTTCAAACCTGTATTTCTTCACTTCTTTAAACCAGTTTTCTTTACTTATTCTCAAAAATGGTTTTAGATTTCTGGGCTTTTGGCTTACTTGGATCAGATGGAGTCCTATAGGCTTCATATGGTTCAAGGGCCAGTCACGTGCTCTTTCGGGTCGTGACAAAGTTGGTATCAGAGCGCTAGGTTGACCTTGGTTCGAGTCTGAGTTTGACTATGTGGAGCCTAGGGCGTTGTTTATATACGAAACTTATGCTTGGCCTTACGGAACTTAGACTTGGTCGAGGGGGTATTCGACCCGAACATTCGTCGTATTAGGATGACCCTTGGTTGATGGATTAGGTGACTAAAGTAGAGTGACGTACCGTTGGTATGTTCCGCGGCATACTTACGACACGCCACTCCGCTTAAGGAACCATAGGATGTACATACTTTCGAGATCAGTGATTCTCTTCATATCCTGGATTATACATCCATTTGAGATCCCCGATTCTATTAGTTTCATGATCATACCTCCATTGATGCTGTTCCTTCCTATGATCATGTATCCACTTTGGATCTGTTGTTTCCTTTCTTGCCATTGATGTGCTCTCTTTGATACTCGACTGAGGTTCCTGTCGCCATGTTTGAGCGCAGTTTGGGCTGCTGCTAGGGTTACGGCCGGTGTGAGCTCGTTTGGTACGAGGGCCGACCATTGTGTTTTCTGGTGACATGGGAACGTCTCGAGTTAGTGTTGGTGATTGTGACCTCTAGTGGAGGCGAGTGCTTGGTCTTGCACCGGATGATCGGGCCATTGTTAGAGCTGTCAGTTGAGAGAAGACTGTTGATGTACAGCATACCTCAGAGATTGTGATGTCGCCTACCGTGCAGACAGATGGACCAGCTGTGGCTGAGATTGACAGGATGTTGCTTTCGGAGCTTACGAGCTGAGATTGCCGGAGCTTTCGGGCAGTCATGCGACTGATGATAGCTAGTCTACCCGATTTGAGAGACGAAGGTGATTCGTCCGATTTTGCGCCAGAGCGGGCCCAGATGAGTTGAAGATTTCCAGTGTGGAGAGTCTTACTCAGATCTAGAGCAGACCGACTCAGAGATGACCGCTTATGTATTGCCTTTCCTGGAGGATTGAGGCGTTGTTCGGCGTACAGGCGTATGAGCCAGTTGCTACTGCAAATGACGAGATATCGCCCAGATGGTTGGAGCTACTGCAGCATGAGCATGTTCTTGGAGTTATGATAGCGAGTCGCTAGTCACCGAGGATGAATGACTAGGACGTGTGGTGAGTTTGCTTACCCGATGCGAGTCATCAGGTGGATCGATTCCAGATAGAGACGACTTCACGCAGGTTCGTTGAGAGTCGATAGAGACGATCGAATGACAGGAACCTATTTTCCAAGTTTAAAGTATACGGAAAGACATGCAGGTGATTCTATGGACCCTCTAGAAGAATGAAACCCTAACTCGACTTAATGACCGTGTGAAAGCCTTTGAACCTTCGGGTTTGCGGCGGTTCCTCGGCGCCATTAGTGAGGCTTGGGTTTGCCCTTCTACGGCTGGACCACCGACGCTGTGGCATGTACTCGATACTATTAAACTGTACCCGAGATGTGAGCTCTTGGGGGATTATGAGGATCTGGCGAGTCGATCGGATGGTTCGACATCTTCGGATATCGTGATGGGACACTGCTTGGGAGACTCCAGATGCGAGCATAGCCGTTGGAGCACAGTACATGCAGCCATGATGAGACGAGTCCGAATCAGTCGACATTGACGCAGAGTGAAGAAAAGAGTTCGCAAGATATTTCGACGAGATGACGTCCCACTCCGCTGACATCAGAGATGTGATACGCACCCCGAGGCGTGGTATGTGGATAGATCTTCCAGAAAGAAGCGCAATATGTATGCAGCCGTTCCGGAATGAGCTTTAGCTTCAGCATCGGATGACGACTTCCGGGCATTTCGGCAGGTTTGAGATTTGAGAAGGAACCTCGACAGGACCTTTCTGGAGTACGATACGAGAAGATCTAGACCAGGAGTGGTCGTATTGCGCACACCCAGCAGGACAGAGTTCGGCATTGTCGACGGGGTAGTCGACTAAGTTCGGATAAAGGAACTTACCCAGATGCGTTGCGGATTGACCAAGGACGGACGAGTGATAAGTATTCCTCCGATGGTTGGGACGTGTTCCCGAGGACCAGTTCGGCCTGACATCTTCTACGGAATGATGAAGCTACAGAGTACGCGATTTCGAGTCCGTACGAGAGACTTCTGATTGACTGCGGCCGAGAACAGTGCGGTGCATCGTAGCTTAGCATGACGCCATAATGGACGGCGATAGATACAGGTGGAACAAGAGGTTCGTGTGAGACACTGACGAGCTGTCATTGCTTCCCGTCGAGACTAGAGACCTGATATGTTTACAGAGACGTTGGGATGTGACCAGTTTCTGAGAAAATATTGTGCTGAGGACACAGGTGTCTTTTGAGCGAGAAGAGGTTGTGCAGGAAGGCCAGCCTCTGTACAGATCGGCATAGGCATGCTTGGAAGAGACCTTGAGCAGGATCCCTTCCAGGACATTGCTGCCATGATGATTGCACCCAGGATCAGATGTGTGACGTGCTTTCAGAGAGCCAGAGGCCGACGCCAGTGATATGCTGCCTTACGAGTGGTCGTGAGGTTTGACCGAGAGGTGACCAGAGAAGTGCCAGAACGGAATCGTCCCCGTTAGCACATCTGACAGGGCCGATGAGCCGGTTGACTGTGAGATTGGAAATCCACGGAGAAGATAAGGACCCAGAGAGCCAGAGGACGCCAGATCGTGAGCAAGAGGCAGGTAGATATCCTGCGCTGCTAGCAGTGGATTGCACCGACTCCTTCTCGACCTTGAAGGAGGAACTACCGACGACGGTATTTATGATTTGTGATTTTGTGATTCGATTATCACGTATCCGTCATTTTGGATTTCGGTATTTTGGGCGTTCTGTTTGCATGATTTAGTTTTGATGACTGAGTTTCATGATATTTGATTTTGTGCACCATGGTTGCACCTACTGGGTATTTATACCTTGTACATAGTTATTACTCTTGAGCTGTTGATTGCGATTTCATGCCTATTTTATGCTGGTGATTTGATTTACGTTTCCAGCAGAGTTTCATGTAATTTTAGTGTTTTGATTTTGCACTCGGTATAGCTTATATGTACTTGTAGTGCATCGATATGTGTTTTGTGCCCGCAGCTGCACACGTTTATGATTTTCTTCATATCTGGATACACTTGGTGTTGCTGCTTACGTATTTGAGTTATTGCTTGGTATTTGTGCATGGGATGCACCAGTTCTATACTTCGTGCATTTGTCGCACCAGTTTTATGTTTCTTGCGTTTATCGCATCAGATTTATATTTCGTGCCTTTGTTGCACCGGATTTATATTTTGTGCATTACGATTGCACCTGACTTCGATTTGATGCCTTTCGGTATGTCGATTTTGATTGTGATATTGATGTGGATTCTTGCACTCCGTGCTTTGGGGTTTGACTTACGCATATTCGACGTTGCTATTGGATTTTGTGATTCCGTGCATATTGAGTGCGCAGGGTCTAGATTTTCATTCGTGCATGATGGATGCACCGATTTGGATTTTCGCGCATGTTGGGCGCATGTTTTGAGATACGATTTTGGGGCACACCAGATGCACTAAATCGAGATTCTTCGTGCATTTCAGATGCACCTGTTTTGGCTGTCAGGCACACATGTTGTCTATGACAGATGCTTCGTGCACACCCGTTGCACCTAGATGTTGTTTTGTGCACATGTTTAGCGCATATATGGATTTTGATTTCCGTGCGCGTCAGACGCACAGGGTGGTGTTATGTGCATTTTTGGAATTTATTCCTTTTGGAGCAGTACATTTTTATGATGTGGGATATTTGCTTTCATACTGAGCAGGACTAGTCAGTGGACAGTGCCTGGATATATTTTGCATGCATCGATAGTTATCGAAGGGATTTCCGAAAAGCGAGCTATAGTCTCAGTATATACCTACGTGTCCGATATGACACAAAACGTTTTAAAAACAAGGAAACCCTTCTGATTATTTTCAAAATGGTGGAACGTGCTTATTAAACAAAGGATATATATACACATATATAGTTATTTTCTTATGAAAAACGTCCGCCACTGTGCAGTGTTACGCGCATCGCACAGCGACTTAAAAAGATTTGGCATACAGTTGCATCAGCTAATTACATGTATAGATTGGGTGTCTACATGTATAGTCTTGGTCCATATCATATTGATTTTGTATTGGATTTGACATTGTGTCGTTACCATAACTCCGATGATTGCGGATGCTTGATGGAGTGTTGCTTTTGAGTTATCTGCTCAGTACTCATGCGCATGCATTGCGCTATGATGTTTTATGTATAGATGATTTCGGAGCCCCGATGACTTGGAATTTGTATTGAAATATTTTAGTATTTGGGGGTTTAAATTTAAATTCGGGGACCGAATTTCTTTAAGGGGGGTAGATTGTAACGTCTTCAATATAATAAAATATGATTTTTGGGAAATTTTATAATTTAATATTATTTTAATGAATATTTTAATATTCTGGTATAATTAAATACAGATAAATGGGGAAAAATTATGGAAAATTCTAAAATAAGGTATTTTAAGGAATTGCCTCGTTTTCTGTGCATGCCCCCATTTCCTCTAGTTTTGACCCTGAGTATGTCTAGTTTTGACTGATTCCATCTAGGGTGAAATCTGGGTTGATTTTCCTATGTTGGTGTATAATTTGGGACTTGTTTTAGCATGGATTTTGGTATTTGGTGATTCATTCCTGTCGGGTGGCGTTTGGACGTCAACGACAAGTGGATTTTGATTGTGTTTACATGCGAGTCGATAGGTTTTTACCTATGCGGGTAGCGTGTGCTATTTTGGTTTCCGATGTGATTTTCATGTGCTTTAGCATTGTGATATACTTGTAGGTACCCCGCGTGATGTTGAGGCAAAGGAGGTGAAGATAGCGACATCGGCTTTGGCACACGAGAAGCAAGGTGAGTAGATTATATCTACAGGGGGAAGTCGGGTGGATGGCGTATAGCACCCCCGCAGTCCGTGGATAGATTATTATGTAGTTATCGTGATATTAGGTGTATTATGGATAGTACAGGGTTAGAAGTGACTAGTGCAGTTCATAGTCGCGAACCCTAGGATAGAATTACACCTATACACACACCCTTGCTTATCACTTGTACTTGCACTATGATTGATGATATGTGATGACTTTGGAGATGAGTCGATGATGTGGGCTTGGTGCCCTGGGATCGGTGATTTGATACGATTCATATGTGGGATATGACTTGTGATTCTTGCGGGCTTGGGATATGTGTTTACCCCCGCATGCATACTTTACTGATGTTACCGTTTTTACTAGACATAGAGTAGTACTCCAGACTATATGTTCTGATGATGGTGATATCTGTTATGTGATGAGACAGTGAGATGTTGATCCCTACCCAGCTTTTGGGGATGCCGTACGATGATTTACCGTACGTGCCGATATTGATGATAGATCCGCACTCATAACTCGAGGATATCTTATGATATGACATTGAGGCGAGATCACCGACTATATATCTTTATATATATACCGACTCAGATTTAGGTGGTTTCCACACCTACCCCTCCTGTTTGACCTGATACTTAGGTGTAGTTGCATAGTAGATACTTCACTGTGGTGTTGACTACTAGATTTCTGCATCTTCATGCTATTCGCATTGCTGGCATATGTTCATTGCTATATTATTATCATGCTGTTAGGACACCAGCACCATTATCGATGATGCGTATGTTCCACGTACACTATTTGCCGGCTCACACACTTCATCATCGATAATTGCCATGCCACTACACTGTAGTACTATTGCATTCATGAGATGATTCTTCCTTCGACATATGCACATTACTATTCCATGTTGCATGATTTCCGATATGATTACTGTTCTTTACATGTCGCATACGTCATGGATTGACTGCATAGCACATCGCATTGGATTTACTTCCTGATGTTGGATTTTCATGTGATTTCTGGTTTTTGAGGACCGTGGGGTTATTTAAGAAAAGATGCACTTTTATGAAAACCCGGTACCTCGTGATATGATATTTCGGTGCGTCCACCACGCGTTTTCTCGGTGCTGAGACGTGTGCTTGAAACCCGATTCGAGGAGGTGATGATCCGTTTGCGGGTTCGTGGTGGGCCCGGTATGGTTCCCCTCGGCGAGATTATCGATGGGTTTGCCGATTGAGCCTGGAGGCGGGCGAGTACCTACCGGTGATTGTATTTGAGCTCGGCGGATATCTGGAGGATACCGGCCGCAGTCGAGAGATGGGCTGACCCGTACTGCCGGGGGCCGAGGGCCGATACCGGAGACGGAGCCCAGAGATGGACATGGGTTGACTCGTACTGCCGGGGGCCGAGGGCCGATACCGCCGACGGAGCCCCATATGGATGAGGATTTACGTGTCGATGCTAGGCATGGGTTTTCATGATGTTTTTCCATGATATTGTTTATATCCTCATACTTGCATACTTGATGCTTATCGTCAGTGGGTGACGAGTGGACGGGTTCCACATACATACAGACATGGATTATATACAGACTTGATCATATACAGACTGGTTTTACATTGATCATACTTTATTTGTATATATAACAGGGTATGAGGGCGCTGTTATATATACCCTTACACCAATATTAGTGGTATGGGACGCTAATATATGTGTATTGATATCATTGATATTTCTTCATGGTTACTTCATGCAGACATACCTTACACTGATGACATGTGATTACCTGAGTACCTGGCACTACATACATGATTAGATGTTACCTTGCCACCCTATTACACTCAGATGTACTCTTGTGGATTATATTATTGATCGTTGACTTAGGTTTATGTCTTGCATTCGGTTTCTGCTTGTAGATGTTTCTATTCACGAGTTGGCAACTCACCCCCGTTGTGCCACAGTTCTTGCAGGTTCTGCCGTACAGGTTCTATTGCGGCATTTCTGGCACACTTTCTTCTTGCGGGTGACTTGCTTTGGTAGGTGGATTCTTTCGCATCAAGAACCACCATTGTATTTATTTATTTCATTGTATCTAGAATTTCCATCAACCAAAACTTGTATTGTTTCAGACCTAGACTAGTGATGTATTATTTCGACCTTAGAGTCGCGCTTAGTAGTATTGCGTTTTTTTCTTATTGCTTTTGAGTTTTCTTTGGATTTGATCCTCGCCACTAGGCGTTGTATATTATTGCTGCATATGTGGTTGTGACCGTCGATTGACGAAGAGCTAGCTCCCGCTTGGGGATGCCATTATCATTGCATACATATTGTTATACTTGTTGTACCCCATTCGGGGCTAGTTTTTCAAAAGAAACTCTGCCGAAATTTTTAGAAAAGACTTTATTGTTTTCAAAACGTACCTTCGGCTTAGTTATTTAAAAACCTTGATTTCAAACCTGTATTTCTTCACTTCTTTAAACCAGTTTTCTTTACTTATTCTCAAAAATGGTTTTAGATTTCTGGGCTTTTGGCTTACTTGGATCAGATGGAGTCCTATAGGCTTCATATGGTTCAAGGGCCAGTCACGTGCTCTTTCGGGTCGTGACATATTTCTTCACTTCTTTAAACCAGTTTTCTTTATTTATTCTCCAAAATGGTTTTAGATTTCTGGGCTTTTGGCTTACTTGGATCAGATGGAGTCCTATAGGCTTCATATGGTTCAAGTGCCAGTCACGTGCTCTTTCGGGTCGTGACATGATGCTGGACACAAGTATTTATGATATTTGGGTGCTGATGTTGGGCACTCATGATTTTCAGAGATTTACAGGATTCGAGGGCCGGGGGGAGTGCCGGCGCCTGAGTTTTATTGGGATTTGGGTGCATTATTGGGCACCGATGATCTTTCCACGTTGATATTCCGTGTAGATGTTATTTATCCCATGCTCAGCATTGATTTTGATATATCACATCCTGTAGTTATTTTACCTGTCGGAGCACTTGCATGATTATTGCACATACTGCTTATCGCATATAGATATCATCTGTTGGCATATGATAGCGTAGCGCAGTACGTGCATGCTCGCGATTACCTTTATATGTTATCTCTATTCATGAGTTGGCAACTCACCCCCGTTGTGCCACAGTATTTGCAGGTTGCCCATCAGAGTAGTTACGACAGACTGCCTTTTGCATCTTTTGGCTACAGATACCACTTCAGTTGGAGCGAGAGTTGTTTTTGCGGTTAGGTGGGTTGTGGTATCTGGTTACTTCTTTGTACACTCTTTTGTATCTAGTATCCTCCATCTACCTTATATCTACTTGACTTAGAGACAGTGTGAGGACGATGATGTATGTTATTTGTTTTCTGGTGTCGAGCTCGTGGGAGCCGACTTTATATATGTAGTTTTATTATTCTGTGATGTTTTTACTTATTGCTCTAATTATTTCACAGGTTACTTTTGCTATATCTTGCCATTTTCCCCGATTTTCGGGACAAATTTTGATAAAGGAAATGTTGCCATAATCATTAAAATAATAACTTGAACCTTAATGAATTTCTACTAAACAACTTAAGGTTTTCTAAAGGTTTTAATAATTATTATAATAAACGTTTCAAACACTCACTACTTTTTATGGTTTTGATTTCTGGGTTTCGGCTTACTTAGTCGCGTTACGCCTGTAGACGTTGCGTGGTTAAGTGCCGTTCACGAGTCGAATTCCGGGTCGTGACAAAGTTGGTATCAGAGCGTAGGTTTTACATTCGGAGTGGAGGATGACCCTGGTATGATGGAGTAGGTAGCTGAAGCAGAGTGGCGTAGCGTGCGTATGTTCCGCGGCATACTCATGACACGATACTCCGCCTAAGCGACCTTAGGACTTATTGATTGGAATTCCTTCATGATTGTATACATTTTTGCGATTCGAGTTCCGTATTCTTATCGAATCCTACTTTCCTTTTCAGCCACTATGCCGCTAAAGACTACTAGGGCGCAGAGAGCAGCCGCGAGGGTCGAGATTCATGTTGACTCATCCGAGACAAGGACTGATCCGGGCAGTGCACCCGTTGTACCCGAGCAGACTGTTCCTCCTATAACAGATCAGATCGCCACGTTAGGGGCTGGTATGCTGGAGATGCGCCAGACAGTGGGATCCAGCATGCAGGAGATGCGCCAGATGATAGGATAGCTAGTTGAGACACTTCGAGCACAGCGACCAGAGGTAGCTCCACCCGTCACAGGGACCGCGATAGTACCGACCGTACAGCCAGTTGCCCCTGCAGCCATGGAGGTGATTACAGTATCGCTATCATAGTTTATGAGGCTGAAGCCTCCGATCTTCACAGGCACCGATGCAGCCGAGGACCCACAGTATTTTATTGATAGGATGGCTCGGATATGCCGTTCCCTCAGATGCGCAGATGCGAGATGGGTTGAGCTCGCGAGCTTTCGCTTGGAAGGTCTTGCGTAGAAATGGTGCGAATCAGTTGAGAAGGGCAGAGCAGTAGGTCTTCCTCCTATGACCTGGACAGAGTTCGTGGCGCTATTCCTTGCCCGTTTTCTTCCACTGAGTGTTAGAGATGCTAGAGCACGCAGGTTCGAGTCCTTACGCCAGACTCCGGAGATGTCAGTGGAAGAGTACGACGTGCTGTTCACCGAACTATCAGTTTATGCTCCATACCTAGTGGCTGCTGAGGAGATGCGAGCCAAGAGATTTGTTCGAGGCTTGCTTACACCACTGTTCCTCGCGATCAGCGTGCAGCATTACAAGACATATGCAGCAGCTGTAGACGCAGCCCTATTAGTCGAGGAGCGCCTTGATGAGACTTCGGTAGTTCCAGAGACGAAGAGAGTTCGTACTGGTATATCAGCACGGAGACAAACTTTCAGACGCCGCGACAGGTATCGTTCTGGTACGAGGAGTGGTAGAGATTCGGGACGAGGCCATATGTTTAGCTCATATCCACGGGAGAGTTAGAAGTCGCCGCAGGGTTGCTTTAGATGCGGCAGTCTACTTCACCTCGTTAGAGATTGTCCCGAGATACACCGGAGGGAGGCAGCAGCACCGCATGTTACCTTACCACCTTCACCACCTCAGAGGGCGTTGCCTGTTGTACCTACCGTTGCTCCGCGTCAGACTCATACACATAGAGGTCGTGGGCGTGGAGGAGTTGCTTAGAGAGGGCGAGATGACCGAGGCAGAGGACAGTCAGTCGCAGGTGGAGGACAGGCGCGAGTTTTTGCTTTGATGCATCAGGACGCGCAGGCGTCCAATGCGGTGGTCTCAGGTATCCTTCCAGTATGTTCTGTTGATGCACACGTATTGTTCGATCCTAGATCCACGCACTCGTACGTATCCACACACTTTGTGCCGAGTTTGGGTAGAGAGTCCGGTTTGATTGATCATCCGCTTGTTGTGACCACTCCTGTGGGAGAGTCGTTTGTTGCTAGGCATATGTTCCGATCCTGTACCGTCTGTATTAGCGAGAGAGAGTTTCCTGTCGACTTGATCCTTCTTGAGATGTTGGACTTCGACGTTCTTTTGGGCATGGATTGGTTAGCCACGTTCTATGCTTCTGTGGACTGCCGTGAGAAGACAGTTAGATTTTGTTTTCCCGGCGAGTCGGTTTTTGTTGTGTTGGGGGACCGTGGTGCCGCTCCTCACAGTGTGATTTCTTCTTTTCGTGCTGGACAGCTCCTGAGGAAGGGATGTCAGGGATTTCTCGCATATGTTTGCGATACTAGAGATACAGAGGTTCCGTTGGATCAGGTTCCGGTTGTTAGCGAGTTTCCTGATGTGTTCCATGACGAGCTTCCTGGGCTACCGCCTGAGCGTGATATTTACTTCTGTATTGATTTAGTTCCTGGCACGGGGCCTATTTCTGTACCGCCCTATCAGATGGCCCCGGCGGAACTTCGAGAATTGAAGGGTCAGTTGCAAGATTTGCTGGACAAGGGACTTATTCGACCCAGTGTTTCTCCTTGGGGTGCCCCGGTCCTGTTTGTTAAGAAGAAGGACGGGAGTATGCGTCTGTGTATCGACTACCGCCAGCTGAACAGGATTACAGTGCGGAACAGGTATCCTTTGCCATGCATCGATGATTTGTTCGACCAGCTTCAGGGGCAGGATATTTTTCGAGAATCGATTTGCGATCGGGCTACCATCAGCTGCGGGTTCGACAGGAGGACATTCCTAGGACAGCTTTCCGCACGCGCTACGACCATTATGAGTTTTTGGTGATGTCGTTCGGACTCACCAATGCGCCAAAAGCATTCATGGACTTGATGAACCGTATTTTCCGGCCATATCTAGATCTGTTCATCATAGTATTCATTGACGATACATTAGTGTATTCCCGGAGCAGAGAGGAGCACGAGCAGCACCTACGGATTACATTGCAGACCTTGAGGGAGCACCAGCTTTACACGAAATTCTCCAAGTGTGCATTCTGGCTGGACAGCGTAGACTTCTTGGGTCATGTGATTTCACGAGATATTATATGTGTAGACCCGAGAAAGATCGAGGCCGTTCGGAGTTGGCCCAGACCCACCTCAGTTACGGAGATTCGCAGCTTTTTAGGGTTGGCCGGTTATTACAGGCGATTCGTACAGGACTTCTCCCGTATTGCTACACCTTTGACCGGGTTGACCCGGAAGGGCGTTCCTTTCGATTGGACGGATGAGTGCGAGCACAGTTTTCAGCAGTTACGGGCTCGACTGACTACGGCGCCGGTGTTATCACTACCTTCAGGATCAGGCGGATTTGTGGTCTATTGTGATGCTTCTCGAGTGGGGCTAGGGTGCGTATTGATGCAGCATGACAGGGTGATCGCGTATGCTTCACGACAATGGAAGAAACATGAACAGAACTACCCCACTCACGATTTGGAGATGGCTGCAGTGGTCTTTGCACTTAAGATCTGGTGACATTACCTATATGGCGAGTCGTGCCAGATATTCACTGATCACAAGAGTTTAAAGTATATATTACAGCAGCGAGACCTAAACTTTAGACAGTGCCGATGGATGGAGTTAGTGAAGGACTACGATTGCGAGATCTTGTACCACCCGGGCAGGGCTAATGTAGTGGAGGATGCTTTGAGCAGGAGGCCCGGGGGTAGTTTATCTTGTTTGACCGCAGTACAGGGGCAGTCATCGGCAGATTGGCAGATATTATGCGACAGCCGGGTACAGTTCGAGTTTACGCCGTTCGAAGGACATATTGCGCATGTTCGTGCATGCCCACAGTTGCTTGACCGTATACATGAGGCACAGCACAGTGATGACCGATATTCAGAGATCATGGCACAGATTGGACAGGGCAGATTTTCCGAGTTCGTGATCGATGATCACGGGATACTACGATTTGGGACTAGACTGTGTGTACCAGATGCTGAGGGACTGCGGCGTGAGATTCTTGAGGAGGCACATCGATCGGTGTACAGTGTTCATCCAGGTTCCACTAAGATGTACCACGATATGAGAGATGTTTACTGGTGGGACGGAATGAAGATGGACATCGCAGATTTCGTGTCGAGTTGCCTGACTTGTCAGCAAGTCAAGGCCGAGCACCAGAGGCCCGCGGGAGAGCTACAGCCGTTACCCATTCCAGAGTGGAAATGGGAGCATATTTCGATGGATTTCGTTGTGGGTTTGCCTAGGACTAAGCGAGGGTATGACTCCATTTGGGTGATCGTGGATCGTTTGACGAAAGCGGCTCACTTTCTGCCTGTGAAGACGACTTTCGGATTTGCTCAGTACGCCCAGATTTACATCGACGAGATTGTATGACTGCACGGAGTCCCGACGTGTACCGTGTCCGACATAGGCACCCAGTTTACCAGCCGATTATGGCAGAGACTTTAGGAGGCTTTGGGCACGCGCTTGAGTTTCAGCACAGCATTTCATCCGCAGACCGACGGCCAGTCAGAGCGGACTATTCAGACTTTTGAGGACATGCTCCGAGCGTGCGTTTTGGACTTTGGTGGTAGCTGGGATCATCATTTACCCTTGGTGGAGTTCTCCTACAACAATAGTTTCCAGGATACTATTCAGATGGCACCTTTCGAGGCTCTGTATGGGAGGAGATGTAGATCGCCCGTCTGTTGGACAGAGCTCAGTGAGAGCAGCATTTTAGGGCCACAGATCGTACAAGAGACGACCGAGAAGATACAGCTGATTCGAGACCGGATGAGGACAGCTTAGAGCAGGCAGAGATCGTATACTGACAGGCGCTGCCGCAGATTAGAGTTCGCAGTTGGAGATCACGTTTTTCTGAGGGTCTCTCCGATGAAGGGAGTGATGAGGTTTGGACGGAAGGGGAAGCTTAGCCCCAGATTCATAGGTCCCTTCGAGATCCTCGAGCGTTTGGGCGTAGTAGCTTATCGTTTGGCTCTTCCACCCGACTTCCCAGATGTTCACCCCGTGTTCGACGTGTCGATGCTTCGCAGATACATACATGACCCTTCGCACATGATTCAACATCAGACCGTTCAGCTCGAGCGCGACTTTTCGTTCACCGAGCAACCACTCGTGATATTGGATCGGCAGGTGAAGAAACTTAGGTCGAAGGTCTTGCCATCAGTGAAGGTGCTTTGGCGCAGCCCGAATGGCGAAGAGATCACTTGGGAGGCCGAGGGCGAGATGAGGAACAAGTTTCCTCATCTCTTTGAAGGTATGCGTAGCTTGATATTTTCAAATTCGGGGACGAATTTCTTTTAGGGGGGGGATTGTAACACCTTAGGATGTGTTTAGTGGCTAATTATATTTATATAAAGGGTTTTTAATAAAAAGTTTACCAAATTGGGTTTCAAATATTTTTCCAAATTTAATAAATATTTTTCTAGAATTTTCCTAGACTTGCACACACTTGTGCATGTTAACTTAGGTTATTATGAGGTTAAACCATGTTTAACAACCATGGTAGATTAACCCACCATTAGTTAGAAAAATGATTTTAATTAGGGCTATCTTTGTTTTAAATAAAAAAAAAAGGATTTAAATTTACTTTGTGTTGACTTGAGAGAATGAGAGAGAGAGAATGCATCGTGGCAAGCCCATGCTTGCATTTAATGAAGAGAGAGAGAGAGGAAGGGTTGACATTGGGAGATATCATTTTTCCTCTCATTCTTGTGCTCATTTTCTCTCAACCTCTCACTCTCATACTCACACACCCACATTCACAGCAGCAGCAGCAAGCACAGCAGCAGCCCAGCCCAGCAGCAGCAGCACAGCCCAGCAGCAGCAGCACAACACAGTAACAGCAACAGTGAACAGCAGCAACAACAACAACTTCAGGCAGCTCTAGCAACTGCAGCAGCTCCTTCCATCTACTCCTTCTCCTTCCCCCAGCTTCGTAGGGTTGAGTGTGGGGTATACTTCTCAAACGTACCCCCTAGTTTGCTTAGTTAGTGTAGTTATGCTTCGATTAGTATAAATTGTGTTTTTAGTGCGATATGTGGTAATTAGTGGGAACTTTGATCAGGTGATGTTTGTATTGGTTAAACTAAGTTGATTGAGTGTTGTTAGGGCCATGTTAACCTAGCTTAGCCCCAATTTCACTAAAATACCACCAGGTTTCTGTTTGATGCAAAATTTACCGTTTTTAAGCAAATTCTAGCTTTCTGCAATCTGCTATCGACCCAGTGAGTTCAGAATAAATCTGAGTTAACTGGAGTATAGTTGTTAGGTGTAGATCCCATGTGTAGAACACGGCCCCCAGACTCCACTTTTTGGCCGCCGAAATATTGTTTCTGGCCGCAATTTGGGCCAGATGGGGGGGGGTATGGGGTTTGGGTTTTGCCCTGTAGGTTCCTGCTGCTATACTTAGGCTCATGGTATGTGCAATTTTATTTAATTCTTGTTATAGAAAAATCTGGAGTTAAATACCCTATTTCTTGTATCTTTAAACCTTCACGACACGCGTGATACGTATGTGGTTTGGGGTTTTTGCGTATCGCGACGCATCGGGGTAGCTTCAGGCGCGTAATCACACGTTTTAGCGTATCGTACATGCACGTGCTTGGTTCGCGACACGGGTTACTAGTTTGACCTTAATATCGCGTTTTGTAGATTTGAGCTTATGTGTGATATTCTGTGAAATTCTAGGTTCGCAGACGAGTACGGCGGACGGCGCGAAGAAGGGGAAGCAAGTAATCGGCTACACCTAGCGCGATACTACGGTGAGTAGATTTAATATCTACGGGGATATCGCCCGCATGGCGTTATGCGTCAGGGCTGATAGGACCTTGTAGCAGCATCTTGCATCTTTATATATTGACTGTTCATGGATACCATTGTTGCATACCGCATTCCCTGCTATGTGCATACATAAACTTAAAATTGATAGAACACCGCACTATTACTAACGGTTCATGATGCACGAGCACTAATCTGCATGTTACACACACACCATTAGTAATTTCCATGACACTCACTGTAGAATTGCCATGATCATTAAACTGTAGTTCATTTCACATATGATTCGATATGATTTTCATAGAAATTGGGAGCCGCATGATGCCTTTTGAAAAACTGAAACTATTTTTAAAAGCGGTTTCTCCCTTTCACCTATAGTATGACTTGGGATACCTATCACATCGCATTGAATTATTCATTGGTTTGGATTTCATGTGATTTCTGGTTTTGAGGACCGTGGGATTATTTAAGAAATTATGCACTATTTAAAAACCCGGTTCCTCGTGATATGATATTTTGGTGCGTCCACCACGCTTTTTCTCGGTGATGAGACGTGTGTTTGAAACCCGATTCGAGGAGTTGGATGATCCGTTTGCGGGTTCATGGCGGACCCGGTATGGTTCCCCTCGGTAAGATGATCGATGGATTTTGCCGATTGAGCCTGGAGGTGGGCGAGTACCTACCGGTGATTGGTTGGACCTGGCGGTTATCCGGAGGATACTGGCCAGAGTCGATGGATGGTTGCGGGACGACCCGTACTGCCGGGGCCGAGGGCCGACACCGCAGACGGAGCCCGTGGGCTGATCCGGACTGACGGAGCCCGATATATGAGGATTTGAGTGTCGATGCTGGACACGAGTATTTATAATATTTGGGTGCCGATGTTGGGCACTCATGATTTTTAGAGATTTACAGGATTCGAGGGCCGGGGGGAGTGCCGGCGCCTACGTTTTATTGGGATTTGGGTGCATTATTGGGCACCGATGATCTTTCTGCGTTGATATTCTGTGTAGATGTTATTTATCCCATGCTCAGCATTGATTTTGATGTATCTCATCCTGTAGTTATTTTACCTGTCGGAGCACTTGCATGATTATTGCACATACTGCTTTTTGCATATAGATATCATCTGTTGGCATATGATAGCGTAGCGCAGTACGTGCATGCTCGCGATTACCTTTATATGTTATCTCTATTCACGAGTTGGCAACTCACCCCCGTTGTGCCACAGTATTTGCAGGTTGCCCATCAGAGTAGTTACGGCAGGCTGCCTTTTGCATCTTTTGGCTACAGATACTACTACAGTTGGAGCGAGAGCTGTTTTTACGGTTAGGTGAGTTGTGGTATCTGGTTACTTCTTTGTACACTCTTTTGTATCTAGTATCCTTCATCTACCTTATATGTATTTGACTTAGAGACAGTGTGAGGACGATGATGTATGTTATTTGTTTTCTGGTGTCGAGCTCGTGGGAGTCGACTTTATATATGTAGTTTTATTATTCTGTGATGTTTTTACTTATTGCTCTAATTATTTCACAGGTTACTTTTGCTATATCTTGCCCTTTTTCCCGATTTTCGGGACAAATTTTGATAAAGGAAATGTTGCCAAAATCATTAAAATAATAACTTGAACCTTAATGAATTTCTACTAAACAACTTAAGGTTTTCTAAAGGTTTTAACAAGTATTCTATTAAACATTTCAAACACTCACTACTTTTTATGGTTTTGATTTCTGGGTTTCGGCTTACTTAGTCGCGTTACGCCTGTAGACGTTGCGTGGTTAAGTGTCGGTTACGAGTCGAATTCCGGGTCGTGACAACCGTACCCAAGATGTTGAGCTCTTCGGGGATTATGAGGTTTTGACAAATCGATCGGATGGTTCGACTTCTTTCGGATGCTATGTGGTGAGATGCACTTCTTGGGAGACCTCAGATACGAGGATAGCCATTGGAGCTCAGTCCATGCAGCCACGATGAGACGAATCCGAAGCAGTCGACATCAGAGAAAAGTGGAGTAAGAGGTTCGTACAAGATCTGGATAAGATGACGTTCCACTCCACCGACATTAGAGAGGCGATACACATGCCGAGGCATTGTACTGGGATATACCTTCCAGAAGGAGTCGCGATGAGTATGCAGCCGTTCCTGAACAAGAAACAGATATAGTGAAGGACGATGACTTCCGGACACTTAGGCAGAGACGAGATTTGGGAGAGACCTGGACAGGACCTTTCTGGAATAAATTACGAGAAGACTTGGACCCAGGAGTGGTCATGTTACGCATACCGGCAGGCCAGAGTTCAGGATCGTCAACGAGACATGCTATGAGTGACCACGACAGTTGGCCAGAGTTTCTTAGAGGATGTGCTTGAGCGGGATTATTCCACCATACTTGATTTCGGTATGTTGGGCGATTTATTCGCATGATTGATTTTGATGATTGAGTTTCATGATATTTTTTTTATGTACCATGGTTGCACCTACTGAGTATTTACGATTTTTGCATAGTTGTTGCACTTGATATCGTTTTTGTACCTTGGTTTCACATGTTTATGATTTTATGGGTTTTATACAGTTGAGTTGATTTTGTGCATATGTACGCACACGATTTGGTTTTTGCACTCGGTATAGTTCACATATGCTTGCAGTGCAGTGATATGCATTTTGTGCACTACAGTTGCACTGGACTTCGATTTCGATTGTGATGTTCAATATTTATTTTGTGCACCTTGTGCACCTGATTGGATTTTGCGCATGTTCGGTGATTGATATTGGATTTCATGATTTCGTGTACGATGGATGCACCTGATTTGGGTTTTCGCGCGTGTTGGGCGCATGTCCGTGGCGCGTTGACCGAGTCAGTGGCTCGTTTTTGCTGTGTGTTCCTAAAAAACCCTGAGCCGATTTTTAAGATGCGTAGAATTATTTTTTGAACAGTTTTAAAAATCAGCAGAAACATGAGTTTTCGGACGTGTTTTGCGATTTTTTCTCCGATCGAAATTCTAAATACTTTGCTAACATGCTAGTTGTTGTTTAGCTAGGCTCTAATACCACCGTAAGTCCACGTTGCCCACCCCGGTTCTTACGGGGAGGCGGAAACGGTAAAAAACAATTTTTATCTCAAGGTAATATGGACTAGAAATGAGGATCTTTGCTAAACAAAAACGTAGCAAACTAACTAGAAGTTTAACTACTATGTTAGAGGGTTATACCTAGGTCTTGAACTCTTTCTCTTCTTGCTCCATGGAGTGGTTGGAACGGCTCCACCTCATAGTCTCCTTGTTGTCGAAGAAGGATCCACCCGAAAGCCTCTACCTTGAGCTCCTACCTCAACCGAGAGGCAACTAAAGTGCTTGACTTGCTAAACCTAGAACTCTAGAGTGAGTAGAGAAGAGTTTTGAGGGTTTTATCTCAATAGCTCATGCTTCTGAACACATGAGACATGAGAGCTTTGAGAGAGAGGAAGAGGATGAGCTTTAGAAGAGAGAGAATGGGCAAGTGAGAATGAGCTTGACTTTTTACAACCATGCTCACAAAAGAAAGAATAATGATGATGATAATAATAATTAAGAATTGTGATGGTTAGTTTCAATGACCATTATCATTTCATGCATTTAATGCATTTTGTAAAGAACAACAAGTCAAAAAATTCATTGAAATGAAATGATGATGGTCAACAAGTCCACAATGGTCAACCAGTCAACAAAGTCATCAAGTCAACAAAAGTCAAATGTTCAACTCAACCATGGCACAATAATCCTGAATTAATATTATTAATCATATTTTTTATTCTCATTAGGGTTTAGAAAAAGTCAACGGTCAACAACCCTAATGAGAATCCTCTGCCTCTGCCAACTGTGCATACACACCCGCACCTGTGTTCCGAGGAACACGAATACAATGAGATAAAACCAATCCCAAAACATATACTAGGATCTGGCTTAAACCAGAGCCTACTAGTAATAATTGCCCGGACACCAGACGTGCACAAGTGCGCGGATGTGAACGAACCCTGTCGCAAAACCATGTGACCTCTACTCTGTTTTGCCCAAAGGCGAACAGCTCTCTGTGTGGGACTCTACAGACTCGACACTACGCTGGCAGTGGGTTTAACAACAGGCCGCAAGCGGTACTAGCTGTACGTAACGGTCCCCAGGTAGATGCCGATAAGAAGACTGATGAGGTGAACCCATCCGAACTCCTACTGAGCCTGAATGTGACAATCTCCATATAGTTCGGTCTGTTCATCTGAGAGTATCGCATGGCGGGCCTAGGGGGGCGGTAAACGTCAGTCCCCTAATAGCGGTACAAGTCGTGTCGGAGTGTAGCCCAGAACACCCTGAGATAACACTGGAAACGCTTCCAGTATATCTCGCTAGCCCTGGCTAGGAATTTTGTGTAATGGCTCTCCTAGACACAACGCGATATCAACCCCCAATACCGGGAGAAACGAATCCTGTCTAACCGTTACTGCCTCCAAGTGCTTCAGGACTGCACCCAACTGCTACCTGTTTGCACGACTCATTTGAGCCATGGTAGGGTAGCAATCTAAGAATAGTGGGAACACACTCGAGGCGAAGTGACAGTGTCAAGTCAGCGGACTAAGCTGTACTTATGTCACCTGGGAACTGATAACTGACGATAGGTATAGTACCAACTAACAGTTCCCGACGAGTCCTGTCCTGTGTACTCATAACCTAACGAGCACCCGCATACTATCTAAAGGACGACGTACTAATGGCTGGGGGACAGACCATCTCCCCTGCTGGGATGAGAAGTGCATACGCTAGTCTACTCTGGAGTATCGATGCCCCGTTTCGATAATCCCACGACTAGAGACCTGTATAAGGATGTGCTTGTAGATTACCCAGCCCCCACTAGTGTGACTGCCATCATAACGTTGGTAATCAAGCAAAGATCCTAAGGGCTCCACTAATGTGTATAGGCGATATGTTAAAAGAAACACATGCACACATTACAGTAGAAACAAACTAAGTAGCATACTACTATTTTGAGAAAGATTGTCTATACAACTGTGAATATCCCAAGTTTCCATCAAGTAATATACAAACTAGTATGATACAGTAATGGCCTCTAGGGCATATACACTAACAATCTCCTACTTGCACTAAGGCCATGTACTGGCGTATCGAAGACCTATCATCTCGATCAGCCGCTCGAACTGAGTCTGGGGTAAGGCCTTCGTGAATGGATCTGCAGTGTTATTTTCTGTAGAAACCCTCCGAACCACGATCTCCCGGCGATCTACGATATCCCTGATCAGGTGATACCGCCTCAAGATGTGTCTGGACTTCTGATGAGACCTGGGTTCCTTCGCTAAAGCTATATCCCCGCTGTTGTCACAATACAGAGGTATTGGATCAACAATGGACGGAACCACCTGAAGTTCTGTCAAGAACTTCCTCATCCAGACGACTTCTTTTGCGGCATCAGATGCAACGATATATTCCGCTTCCATCGTTGAGTCAGCAACGGTTTCCTATTTGGAACTCTTCCAACACACCGCCCCCTCCATTGAGGGTAAAGACATAACCCGACATGGATTATGAGTCATCCTTGTCATTCTGGAAGCTGGAGTCAGCAAAGGCCTCCATCTGGAGGTCTTTTCCACCGTAAACAAAAAACGTGTCCTTAGTCCTTCTCAGGTACTTCAGAATGTTTTTTACCGCTATCCAGTGCTTCTCCCCAGGGTCTGACTGATACCGGCTTACCACACTCAGTGCATAAGCTACATCTGGTCTGGTACACAACATCGCATACATTATAGAGCCTACCGCAGAAGCGTAGGGTATAATAGACATGCGATCCCTTTCCAAATCAGTCTTGGGAGACATCTCTTTGGAGAGGGTGATCCCATGACAAGCCGGTAAATTACCACGCTTGGAATCTTCTATATTGAATCTTTTTAGTATGGTGTCGATGTACGTGGACTGTGAAGATCCTAATATCTTCTTGGACATATCACGATGGATCCGGATCCCCAGAATGTAAGAGGCATCACCCAAGTCTTTCATGGAGAACCTGTGTGACAAGAACTCTTTGACAGATTGTAGCATAGGAATGTCATTTCCTATCAAGAGAATGTCATCCATGTATAAAACGAGGAATACGATAGTTCGTGCTACAATTTTACAATAGATGCATGGTTCATCTGGATTTTTGATAAAGCCAAATTTTTTGACCGTCTCATCAAAACAGATGTTCCAACTCTGCGATGCCTGCTTTAGTCCATAAATGGACTTAAGCAACTTGCACACCTTCCCGCTGCTCCCACTCTGAATGAAACCCTCTGGCTGGTCTATATAGACACACTCCTCTAAATTTCTATTTAGAAAAGCGGTCTTTACGTCCATCTGCCAAATCTCATAATCGTGGAAGGCAGCAATGGCAAGAAGGATCCGAATGGATTTGAGCATAGCCACTGGAGAAAAGGTTTCGTCATACTCCAAACCAGGTCTTTGACGAAAACCCTTTGCAACAAGTCTAGCCTTATAGGTCTCAACCTGTCCATCTACACCAATCTTCTTTTTGAAGATCCATTTGCAGCCTACGGGTTTTACCCCTTCTGGAGCAACGTCCAAAATCCATACTTTGTTGGTGTACATGGACTCCATTTCGGTCCGCATTGCATCCAGCCATTTTACCGAGTCAACGCTCTAAATGGCCTGCCGGAAGCTAGTCGGCTCATCATTATCAATGATGCAATCCTCTCTATCTCCGTCTATGAGAAAACCATAGTATCTCTCGGGCGGATGAGATTTCCTACTACTCCTGCGGAGCGGCGCAGGAATGTCCTGTTCTTTCGAACCCTCTGGTTCTACTAAGCTTTCAGTAATAACTTGTGGTTCTGGAATTTCTTCCAGTTCTATTGCGCTCCCACTTATTTGATTTTCCAAAAATTCAGTTTCCAAGAAGCAGGCATGACGAGAAACAAAAACCTTTTGTTCCTCTGCGCAATAGAAGAAATATCCCTTGGAGTTCTTTGGATATCCTATAAACTTGCACTGAGCGTGCCTCGAGTTTGTCCGCATGCTGCTTTTTGACAAAAGCTGGACATCCCCATGTCTTAATGTGCTTAAGATAGGGTTTCTTCCCACTCCACATCCGATATGGTGTGGTAGGCACTGCCTTAGTTGGAACTTGGTTCAAAAGATTTGCAGTTGATTCTAGTGCATATCCCCAGAATGATCGCGGTAACTCAGCATTATTCATCATGGAACGTACCATATCCAAAAGGGTTTGGTTCCTTCTCTCCGATACACCATTATGTTGTGGGGTATATGGAGGAGTAAGTTGAGAGAGAATTCCATTCTCTTTTAGGTAACCCAGGAACTCGGCACTCAAGTATTCACCACCTCGATCAGATCTCAGTGTCTTGATACTTTTGCCTGTTTGTTTTTCTACTTCATTCTTGTATTCCTGGAATTTTTCAAAGGCTTCAGATTTATGTTTCATTAAGAAGACATATCCGTACCTTGAAAAATCATCCGTAAAAGTAATGAAGTAAGAATAACCACTTCGCGCATGTGTAGACATTGGACCGCATACATCGCTGTGTACGAGTCCCAAGAGCTCGCTCGGTCTTACTTCATGTCCAGTAAACGGAGTCTTTGTCATCTTTCCTTTGAGACAGGATTGACAAGTTGCATATGATTGATATTCGAACGGATCCAAATATCCTTCTTTATGTAACTTCGTCAACCTTCTCTCATTGATGTGACCCAGTCTACAATGCCATAAGAAAGCATGATTTATTTCTGGAGACTTTCTTTTGTGTGTATTCTGGACATTGAAAATCTGTGGTTGGTTTAATACGTATATACCGTTGCTTAATGTACCCGACCCAATCAGAACATGATTAAGGTGAATGTTTACAACATTGCTTACTAATGCAAAATTATAACCTTCTTTAGACATTAAAGATACAAATATGATATTACAAGTCGCACTGGGTACAAAATAACAATTACGCAAAACCAAAACATGTCCATCTGACAATTCCAAGTGATAGTCCCCCACGAACTCTGCATCCATGCCAGCTCCGTTTGCAACTCTGAGGGTCATATCACCTGCCTTCAAAACCCTACGCTTTCTCAGTGCCTGCAAAGAATTACAGATATGAGATCCTGATCCGGTATCCAATACCCAGGAAGTAGAGTTTATTGATAGACAGTTTTCAATAACATACACACTTGAAGCCGAAGCCACAACTTGCTTCGGGTCCTAGTTTCTGGCCTTCCAAGGCCTGCAATCTTTCTTCCAGTGTCCACTCTTGTGATAGTAAAAGCACTCTTCCTTTCCCATAAGCTTTCCTGCTACCTTTGCTACTTTTGCCTTACCCTTGGCTTCCACTTTACTAACACCTCCCCTTGGTTTGGTGGGGGCCTTCTTCTTCCTTCCTTTGGCTCTCGCCTTGGACCAGAAGAGGAAGCTCCTCCAACAAACAAAGTGGATGTTTCTCTTACTTTCTGTAGGGTGCCTTCTGCACTCCTCAACATGTTTAGGAGTTCCGAAAGTTCAACTTCCTTTCCTAGCAAGTTGAAGTTCAGGATAAACTGGGCGTAAGTGGAAGGAAAGGACTGGAGAATCAAGTTAGTGTAGAGCTCGTTCTCCAACGTGGTCCCTAGGTCCGCGAGCTCTTCAATATAGCCAATCATCTTAAGTACGTGTTCCGCTACGGATGATCCGACGGCCAATCTCGCTGAAAACAACTTTTTCGAGACTTCGTATCTGGTGATACGGGATTGCTCTCCATACAGATCCTTAGTATGGAGAAATATGGATTCAAGGTCCATATTCTCGTGCCTCCTCTGATATTCATTGTCCATAGAGGCAAGCACGAGGCACTTGGCCTTCGCGCAATCAATCTCCCAGGTCTTACGGATTTCCTTATCCGCGACGCTGGATTG
This sequence comes from Agapanthus africanus, assembly GCA_030015575.1. Classification (NCBI taxonomy): domain Eukaryota; kingdom Viridiplantae; phylum Streptophyta; class Magnoliopsida; order Asparagales; family Amaryllidaceae; genus Agapanthus; species Agapanthus africanus. Next base: position 217,994,015 of record JASDDO010000008.1, read on the forward strand.
AAGACCTAGGACAGGGGGACCTTTGGTGGTAAGGAGATATCCCAACTTGTCATAAGTGATTGCCATTTTGACATTCCTGAGCCAATCTTTGTAGTTTGGCCCTGTCAGTATGTTTTTATCTAGTAGTAACTTAAGTCCGGTCATGATGTTTGGTCGCTGCAATTAGGAGAGAGAGAAGAAACACTTTATCATGAAGCTCTTGCAAGTTTAGAGTGGTTTTTAGTTTGTCTAAACAGGATGGCTCCCACTGTTTCTCGAATCCTTTCTCAAACCAAAAAGGAAGAATTAGTCGGGATCAATCTCACTGTACAATACTTGCTTAACCGTTCAGCCAGGTCAGTGTTGGTACTTCGAGGGAGGTTTTCCAACGCTTTCGTGAAGTTCCTTAATTAAAAAACCTCTTTTCCCTGTGGGCGTAGCCCCGCTAACATCTGTCTAGACATCTACTTGGTTTATAGCATTGAACGTTAAGTGAGAAAGTTCCCGAGGAATAGCATATACTCACAGTAGGATCGAGATCCAAATATCATCGTGCGATAAAACTGAAGGAATCCTACTAGAATCATCACACTCTAAATGGTATGCAGTACTAGCAAGTTTCAGTTTCTTTAGAAACTCCCGATGTGGATTTTTGCCCTATGCTCTTATGACCTTGACTTTGGCCAACAAATCATAAGTCACATGTCAAGTTCTACTTGTCATTTCTAGGTTAATTTGAACCCACCCGCACCTACCCTTGACTTTGGCCAACAAGGCAGTACGACTGTCCCAAACCAACGCATCTATCTATGCTACATATGAATATCCAATAGCTACCAATCACCGTGCCTTGACTTTGGCCAACAAACACAGCTTGAATACTATTGACTATCTATATGAAATGATGGAGGGCTACGAATGGTTTTGGAAAAACCGTGAATGTAGTGAACTTGATATAATCGATGGAACGTGATAGCTTTTAAAAGGAGTGGTTTAAGCTCCGCGTTTAAAAGTTGTTTTGAAAAGAAACCGAGTGGTTTTGAAATTGTTCCAACGACTTTACTTTGGTTTATTTTCTTGCATTAATTTAATGCATCCCATCATTTAATCCTACCATTGCAGAAAACAACGAAAATATGACGTACACTTATGCCATCCGCATTCGCCATGGGGCTCCGTCATTACCCGTTAGGTTACTTAACTAACAACAGAGCGGGGGTTGGACTAGCGCGGATGCAAAACATAAGCAACGCCTACTAGATATCATATATAGATATATACATTCGTTAGATGCAATGATAGCCATTCCAGATCACAGAGGAACACATTGGATATACTAGGAATCCGCGTTTCATTCGAGCCTGCAACGAAAGACGGATTATACGGTCGCGATGAATAGCCAAACACCACCGTAGACCCCTACGGGTGCGGCAAACTACCCGCCAAGTACCCGAAGTGAAGCAACCTCCCTTAACAACGTAAGTTGGCCACTCGGCACATCGAAGTACCCGGTAGTTTGTGCGCCCCTCCTTCGGTCTATCCTAGGAGCAAAAACAGTAAAAGAAATAATATACAATGACGGCTACAACCTCATCCCGGATGTGCGGCCATAAAATAATATTACATCAATTTACATATTACATCAAATGAAAGATAAAGAAAACTCTTATCTCACAACCCCCGGCTATTCATCCGCGACAATCTAACTAGTTGATATACACAATCCAACAACATTACAGATCACATATATGCACAACCCCCACTAATCGACATATAGCGATTAGTTGACGTTCAGTGCATATATCACATCACAGATATAACCCATTAGCAAAAGTCTACAGAACTTCGATAAAAAATACGGATTTGTAACTACACCAAACACAACTTTGTTCTCTGAAAAATCTGGGCAGAAACAAAATATCCTAAATATCCCAAAATAGAACACTGAGCAAACTGCAGCAAAGACGAGTCGCGGCCGAGTCAACTCGGCCGTGGATCCGAGGCAAGAAGCATGTTCTCGCCGCGGTTCCACGGCGCGTTGACCGAATCAGTGGCTCGTTTTTGCTGTGTGTTCCTAAAAAACCCTGAGCCGATTTTTAAGATGTGTGGAATTATTTTTTGAACAGTTTTAAAAATCGGCAGAAACATGAGTTTTCGGACGTGTTTTGCGATTTTTTCTTCGATCGAAATTCTAAATACTTTGCTAACATGCTAGTTGTTATTTAGCTTGGCTCTGATACCACCGTAAGTCCACGTTGCCCACCCCGGTTCTTACAGGAAGGCGGAAACGGTAAAAAACAATTTTTATCTCAAGGCAACATGGACTAGAAATGAGGATCTTTGCTAAACAAAAACCTAGCAAACTAACTAGAAGTTTAACTACTATGTTAGAGGGTTATACCTAGGTCTTGAACTCCTTCTCTTCTTGCTCCATGGAGTGGTTGGAACGGCTCCACCTCATAGTCTCCTTGTTGTCGAAGAAGGATCCACCCGAAAGCCTCTACCTTGAGCTCCTACCTCAACCGAGAAGCAACTAAAGTGCTTGGCTTGCTAAACCTAGAACTCTAGAGTGAGTAGAGAAGAGTTTTAAGGGTTTTATCTCAATAGCTCATGCTTCTCAACACATGAGACATGAGAGCTTTGAGAGAGAGGAAGAGGATGAGCTTTAGAAGAGAGAGAATGAGCAAGTGAGAATGAGCTTGACTTTTTACAACCATGCTCACAAAAGAAAGAATAATGATGATGATAATAATAATTAAGAATTGTGATAGTTAGTTTCAATGACCATTATCATTTCATGCATTTAATGCTTTTTGTAAAGAACAACAAGTCAAAAAAAGTCATTGAAATGAAATGATGATGGTCAACAAGTCCACAATGGTCAACCGGTCAACAAAGTCATCAAGTCAACAAAAGTCAAATGTTCAACTCAACCTTGACACAATAATCCTTAATTAATATTATTAATCATATTTTTTATTCTCATTAGGGTTTAGAAAAAGTCAACGGTCAACAACCCCAATGAGAATCCTCTGCCTCTGCCTGTGCCAACTGTGCATACACACCCACACCCGTGTTCCGAGGAACACGAATACTGTAACACCCGAGCCCAATAATACTATTTATATTACTAGTTGAGGGTTATTTATTACTCATTCCAATTTTCCTGATTGTTTGGTGCTTTTTGCTAAATTTTAACCGGTTAAGTCATTTTGGCACATAACAAATTTTAACTCCTAAAATGAAATTAAAAGTGTCCATGTTGGCCTACTCGTCGCCACTAGTCGCGTGGTAGCGTCCGCGTGTCGAGATTTCGTCCCGTTCGGCTAAATGGGCAGGTTTGGACGACTACACGCGTGTACGAGTGCACGACTTGGGGGCATGCATTTTAATCATTAAACACCTCTTTTCAAAATTTGGAACCCGCTTAAAATCCTATAATTTGAATTTGGAACATTTGGGCGCAACCCGGGCTCGATTTGGAAATGTTTCATTTCGCGCCAAAAGGCCCATTTAATTTAATATCATTAAACTATTTATATACGATTATATATATATCCTTAACAGTAAAAATCCCTATTAAATCTTTAACTTGATTTTTTAGACCTCCCGTACTCTTTCCCCAGCCAATCGCTTGGCTTCATTTCGTCGTGGGCCCCGCCTTCCCTTTCCCTATCTCTCTCTCTCTCTTCCCTCATTCTCTCTCTCCCTCTAACAACTCTCTCTCTCCTCTATTTATATCTTCCATGCAGCCGCCTCTGTTCCTTCCCCACCACGAGAACACCCAAGCGAACCCTAACCCTAGCCAACTCGTAACCACGCCGCCGACCTCCCCGCGACCTCGCCGTCGCCGCCCTCGCCACCGCGAGCCCAGCCGCACCTCCTACCTCCCTCCTTCGCCTCTTCCCGCACCTGCACCCAACCCCGACAACGCCACCAACCATCGCAGACCTCGCCGTCGACGCCGCCTCCCGTCGCCGCCGACTCCCGCGACTCCCTCTCCTCCTCCTCGTCGCAACCTCGTCATCGCCTTCCCTCTCCCCTCGCCGGACCACCAGCAAACCCGAGCCCGACCCTGCACCATCCCCGGGTTCGCCGGAGAACGCGCCGTCGACCCTCGTCGACGTCACCCGCACCACCTCCGATCACCTCCTTTCCCCCTCGATCACCAGAGCCGACCACCACCCTCCTCTACTCGTCGCACTACCCTCGCCAGCGAACCCGAGGCCGTTCAAGTCTTCGCAGCCGCCGTCGCTGCCTCGCCGGCGTTCCAGCGCCGTCGAGCCCGCCGGGGTTACCCTGGTATCTCTCTGTAAGCATCCTTATCTTTCCTTTGTGCAAAGTTTTTCCCTCGCTGATCTTGTACGTATATCATTGTTGCTAACCTCGTTGCCGATGACTTTTGCCGGAATCCGACCGTGCCGTCTTTGTGAACCCGACGCTCCAGCGAAGTACCCTGGTCCGTGTGATCCCGTTGTTCTCTGTTGGGACTCGATCCGTGGCCCGTGCTACCATATCGTGTTTTCTGCCGACATCGCATCCGTGTTCCGGTTTGCAAAACCGTCGAGGCAAGTATCTGAATACTTGCTTTAACATGCTAGCATACGAGATCTAGTCTTGCTATGCAGTTGAATATCAAACTATATAATACAACAACTTAATGATGGTAATTGATATTATATTATAAGTTAGAATTGACAGTTGCAGTTATCTTTAACATGGAATCGTTATAATAGTTTCTCGTAATTAATCAACCGACTATCAATCCATATTTCAACTAAATAAAACAATTGGATCGTATCTGCCTTATTTGTTAAATCATTCACGAGACAATTATTATACTTAGTTTAAATTCATGTAGCTTCATTACTTTATGTTGTGGATATTGCTTCACCTTATGGCTTTTGCACCCCAAAGGTGCGTGAACCTGTTAATAAGAGAATACAAAGCATCACTGTGTTTACATGGAATAATATTGTGATTTACTGTTTCCTGCTGCTGTTCATTATTTGATTGTATACCTGTTGTGAGCACATACCCGATTGCACTACATATTGGCCTGACCCTGCTACACATGACATATACATACATACCGACTCATCCCGTTGTACCATGACATGACTTGTTTCATGATCTCATGCCTAATGCCGACAAACCCGACCATCCCTGCTGTCTATCCAGACAGACCTACTCTTACCGGATTTTCTGTTGGCATTAGTCCTTGACTACTGAATACCTGACCTGACATACATAGCTTGGGGGTATGGGGAAATCAATGGTGAAACCGACTTGTAACTCAACAGTTCGATACATGTTCTGATCAGTCTTACGTGCTTGGCCAGCCCCGGAGTGGTGATGCTGACATCACTCGTCCATCTTGCTACCTATTACTGCTTAGCGGCACGTCTCGGATTCAGCCCCGAGGACCTTGACCGTGGTCCCGGGCACGCACGGGATACTATTGAGTTACATCGACGATTCATCAATTGATTTCAAAGACTATAGAGTAGAAACCTGACAGGATAGTTTAGTCACCATTGCACATTACCCTGCTCTGTTATTTCTTAGTACTGCTTTATTTATGTTCATATTTGCATTGCTTATCACCATGTTTACATTATATACTTGATGTCATGACGCGCTGATGTCTGGGTTTTGCATGGCCCAGATTCCGTACCACTGTCGACGACCGAGCAGGAGTACTTCAGCCAGCAGGCTGAACTGTGAGTTCCTTAGGGTTTAGTTTATTTATTTCATTTCATTTCCAGATGTGAGCCAGCATTATGGGACGTACTGTTTATTCATTGCATTGGATCATTAGCTTCCGCACTTATTGTTTATTGATTCTTGTTATTATGGATTTGGACATGTATTAGATTGGCTTATTTTCTTGTTCTTGATATCCTTACAACCGTAATGTGACTGTGGATGGATACTTCCTACCCACAGGTAGCATGGTTGGCTATGTCACGTGCCCAATCTTGCGTACTCTGGGAAGCGGGGCGTGACATGGTTCTTTTGGTATCAGAGCCATAGGTTAATTGGGTTGATTCTTTGTAGTTGGGTATTGCACCCGATACACGAATCAGAATACCCGTGATTAGAAAACATGTCCTGCCACCTTGACCGTTTTACCATTCTTGAATCACATTCTTCCGGATTATATCTTTTACGACGTGCAAACTTACTTTGCATGTCGACTCGGAAACCTGATCTCTTGTTATCCCTAGGACTTGGGCGACTTGGGTGGAGTTAAGTAATTACGGCTATGATACCGCGGCATAGCTACAATGCAGCACTCTATTTAAGTATCTTGGAGTTCTAGCCTTGATCTATACTCAGAATCTATCATCATGCTAATGTTGGGTACTTTGATTTCCAGGAATATGGCCGGTCAGAATTTGAAGATGGACCAAAGACGTGCGGTCTTAGCCGCTAGGCGTAGAGTGATAAGAGGATTGCTAGAGAAACTAAAGGAACAAACCGAGCTGGAACCGGCATTTGCACTGAACCAAACGTCTGTACGTAGAAGTATTCCGGTGAACAGGCGCAGCATAGCACCAATGAAGAAAACAATTGTGGGTGATCGGAAAGGGAGCGTGATTTGTAACTACTGCCATATAACCGGGCACGTGCGAAAGGAGTGTCGTAGGAGGCTGGGACTCTGTTTTAGATGTGGAGCGGCAGATCACACCGTTAGTGCTTGTCCGTCGAAGCTTTGTACAAGGGATGATATTCAGAAGCCTCCGCAGGGACCGTTCCAAGGGCAGAGACAGTTGACTCAAGGACCAAACCAGGCTCGAGCTTTCACGCCGACAGCTGAGGAAGCTAAGGCATCAGGAGAAGTGGTTTCAGGTAATTTACTCGTTCGTGGTTTTCCCGCATTGGCATTATTTTGATTCCGGAGCATCCCACTGTTTCATGTCATCCAAATTTATAACTACACACTCGATCACCTGCACGACCCTGTCTAGTTTTGGGACATACACACTGGGAATGGGAAAATCATAGCTAGTAAGGAATGTAAAGATTGTACAGTTGTTGTTTGCGGATGGGAGCGTTTGCAAAATTTTTGGTGATTGATACGGGCAGTTATGGAGTAGTCTTGGGAATGGATTTTCTTGGCACTTTCCACGCACACATTGATTGTAGGGCAAGGAAAGTAATTTTCCAGATTCCCGGACACCCTGAGTTTACTTTCATTGGGGGAAGCAGTTCTGTCGGGCCAGTCGAATTTAGGGCTAGGCCGACGAACAATGTTCTTGCGGCTATGGTAGTGGATAGTAATGAAGAGCCGGCAGTTGTCCGCGGCTTTATGGATGTGTTTGAAGATATTTCGGGCTTACCGCCGAAGCGAGATGTGGAGTTTGCGATTGACCTTATTCCTGATGCAGCGCCAGTATCAAAATCTTATTATCCGATGGCACCGGTGGAATTGGAAGAAGTTAAGAAACAAGTTGGTGAATTACTCGAGAAGGGATGGATTCGAAGCAACAACTCACCTTGGGGAGCTCCAGTTCTTTTAGTAAAGAAGAAGGATGGCACGAGAAGGATGTGCATTGATTATCGAGAATTGAACCGGGTGACTATCAAGAACCAGTACCCGATCCCTCGCATTGGAGAACTTTTTGAGCAGCTTAGTGGCGCGAGGGTATTCTCGAAACTGGACTTGCGATCAGGATATCATCAGGTCCGAGTGAAAGCAGAAGACATTTGCAAGACGGCGTTTCGAACTCGATATGGGCATTTCGAGTATCTAGTGATGCCCTTCGGAGTGACTAGTGCGCCAGCAATATTTATGGATTTGATGAACAGGATCTTTTCACCATTCTTGGACCAGTTTATTGTGGTATTCATTGACGATATTCTGGTGTACTCGAAGAGTCCGGAGGAACATGCTGAGCATTTAAGGATCGCATTGCAGACGCTAAGACAAGAGAAATTATTCGCGAAGATGAGTAAGTGCGAATTCTGGCTGGAAGAAGTGAAGTTTCTGGGGCATGTTGTGTCGGGCAATGGAATCGCCGTTGATCCCGAGAAGATTACAGCAGTTCGAGATTGGCCTATTCCAAAGAATGTTGCGGAGATAAGAAGTTTTCTTGGACTCGCCGGTTACTACAGAAGATTTGTGGAGAACTTCGCTCGCTTAGCTGAGCCGTTAACCAATTTACGCGTAAGGAGGTACCGTTTGTTTGGACGGATGGATGTGCATTGGCTTTCGAGACGTTGAAGCAGAAGTTGATAACCGCCCCTATCCTAACCGTACCGGATGATTCGGGAGGGCTGGTGATTCATAGCGACGCATCCGGAAAGGGATTGGGATGTGTTTTGATGCAGAATGGGAAAGTCGTCGCTTACGCATCGAGACAGCTGAAGACTCATGAGAAGAACTATCCGACTCATGACTTAGAGCTTGCAGCCGTGATCTTCGCCCTGAAGATTTGGAGACACTATCTTTTGGGCGAGAGAGTTGAAGTCTTTACAGATCACAAGAGTTTGAAATATGTGTTCACTCAGAAGGAGTTGAACATGAGGCAACGCAGATGGTTGGAGCTGATGGCCGACTATGACCTTGATCTTAAGTACCATCCAGGAAAAGTCAACGTCGTGCCGGATGCGCTGAGTCGGTTACCAACAATTCAGATATTGACTGCACAGAGAGAGATCATTGCGGATTTTCGGAGATTTGACTTGGAGGTTGTGCTACCACATGCTACAGGACAGTTGATGCAGTTGCAAGTACAGTCGTCCTTAGTTGAGAAGATTAAAGTGGCGCAATCGCAGGATCCTAGACTGCAAAAGTTTCGAGAGCAGGTTGAAGCCGGACTACGAACCGATTTACTGATCCACGAAGACGGTTCGTTGAGATATGGTAGCCGTGTGTGTGTGCCAAAAGGAGATGTGCGTGAAGAGCTCATGAAGGAGGCACACAGTTCAGCTTACTCTGTACATCCAGGAGGGACAAAGATGTACCGAGATATTCGACAGCACTTCTGGTGGGAAGGTATGAAACGGGAAATTGCTCGCTTCGTAGCTAAGTGCTTGGTGTGTCAGCAAGTCAAGGCTGAACACCAAAGGGTTGCTGGTTTGTTGCAACCACTTCCGATTCCTCAGTGGAAGTGGGAACATATAACCATGGATTTCGTGACGGCTTTACCGTGGAGTCCAAAGGGCAACAATGCTGTATGGGTGATTGTCGATCGTTTGACCAAGGCAGCTCACTTTATTCCTTTTCGGGTTGGTCAATCGACAGAGACTTTGGCAGAGCGATACATGTAGGAGATTGTCAGATTGCATGGAGTGCCGATAAGCATCGTGTCCGATCGGGACACTCGGTTCTTGTCGCACTTCTGGAGGAGTTTACAAGAAAGTTTGGGGACTCGATTGAAGTTTAGCACAGCTTATCATCCTCAAACTGATGGACAATCAGAGAGAACGATCCAGACCCTTGAAGATATGTTGAGGACTTGCATGTTAGACTTCAAAGGTTCATGGGAGGATCATCTACACCTGGTGGAGTTTTCTTACAACAATAGCTTCCAAGCGACAATTCAGATGGCTCCGTTTGAAGCGTTGTATGGTCGTAAGTGCCGTTCACCGGTTTGTTGGGATGATGTTGGTGAACGAAGGTTACTAGGACCAGATTTGGTGGTGCAGACAGTCGAGAAGGTGAATACCATCAGGAAGCATATGAAGGCAGCTCAGGACAGACAGAAAAGTTGGGCCGACACGTCAAGAAGACCTCTAGAGTTCGCCGTGGGTGGTTTGGTATTCCTGAAGATATCACCGACTAGAGGGGTGATTCGCTTTGGAAGTCGGGGAAAGCTTAGTCCTCGATTCGTTGGACCCTTCGAGATATTGGAGCGTGTTGGAGAGGTAGCGTACCGGTTGGCGTTACCGCAGTCATTAGCAGGAGTGCACGATGCGTTCCATGTGTCTCAACTACGGAGGTATGTTCGCGATGAGACTCATGTCTTGGATCATTCGGAGTTGACCGTACGGGAGGACCTGACTTTTGAAGAGCGACCAGTTGAAATCAAGGATCGAAGAGAAAAGGTTCTTAAGAACAAGGTTATCCCTCTTGTGCTAGTTTCTTGGGGTAATCGATCGCATGGAGAATCCACTTGGGAGCGAGAAGACGAGATCCGGCAGAAATTCCCTCACCTTTTCCAGTAGTTAGCTATCTTGTATTCTTGTAATTTCGAGGACGAAATTCTTTTGTAGTTGGGTATGATGTAACACCCGAGCCCAATAATACTATTTATATTACTAGTTGAGGGTTATTTATTGCTCATTCCAATTTTCCTGATTGTTTGGTGCTTTTTGCTAAATTTTAACCGGTTAAGTCATTTTGGCACATAACAAATTCTAACTCCTAAAATGAAATTAAAAGTGTCCATGTTGGCCTACTCGTCGCCACTAGTCGCGTGGTAGCATCCGCGTGTCGAGATTTCGTCCCGTTTGGCTAAACGGGCAGGTTTGGACGACTACGCGCGTGTACGAGTGCACGACTTGGGGGTATGCATTTTAATCATTAAACACCTCTTTTCAAAATTTGGAACCCGCTTAAAATCCTATAATTTGAATTTGGAACATTTGGGCGCAACCCGGGCTCGATTTGGAAATGTTTCATTTCGCGCCAAAAGGCCCATTTAATTTAATATCATTAAACTATTTATATACGATTATATATATATCCTTAACAGTAAAAATCCCTATTAAATCTTTAACTTGATTTTTTAGACCTCCCGTACTCTTTCCCCAGCCAATCGCTTGGCTTCATTTCGTCATGGGCCCCGCCTTCCCTTTCCCTATCTCTCTCTCTCTCTCTTCCCTCATTCTCTCTCTCCCTCTAACAACTCTCTCTCTCCTCTATTTATATCTTCCATGCAGCCGCCTCTGTTCCTTCCCCACCACGAGAACACCCAAGCGAACCCTAACCCTATCCACCTCGTAACCGCGCCGCCGACCTCCCCGCGACCTCGCCGTCGCCGCCCTCGCCACCGCGAGCCCAGCCGCACCTCCTACCTCCCTCCTTCGCCTCTTCCCGCACCTGCACCCAACCCCGACAACGCCACCAACCATCGCAGACCTCGCCGTCGACGCCGCCTCCCATCGCCGACGACTCCCGCGACTCCCTCTCCTCCTCCTCGTCGCAACCTCGTCATCGCCTTCCCTCTCCCCTCGCCGGACCACCAGCAAACCCGAGCCCGACCCTGCACCATCCCCGGGTTCGCCGGAGAACGCGCCGTCGACCCTCGTCGACGTCACCCGCGCCACCTCCGATCACCTCCTTTCCCCCTCGATCACCAGAGCCGACCACCACCCTCCTCTACTCGTCGCACTACCCTCGCCAGCGAACCCGAGGCCGTTCAAGTCTTCGCAGCCGCCGTCGCTGCCTCGCCGGCGTTCCAGCGCCGTCGAGCCCGCCAGGGTTACCCTGGTATCTCTCTGTAAGCATCCTTATCTTTCCTTTGTGCAAAGTTTTTCCCCCGCTGATCTTGTACGTATATCATTGTTGCTAACCTCGTTGCCGATGACTTTTGCCGGAATCCGACCGTGCCGTCTTTGTGAACCCGACGCTCCAGCGAAGTACCCTGGTCCGTGTGATCCCGTTGTTCTCTGTTGGGACTCGATCCGTGGCCCGTGCTACCATATCGTGTTTTCTGCCGACATCGCATCCGTGTTCCGGTTTGCAAAACCGTCGAGGCAAGTATCTGAATACTTGCTTTAACATGCTAGCATACGAGATCTAGTCTTGCTATGCAGTTGAATATCATACTATATAATACAACAACTTAATGATGGTAATTGATATTATATTATAAGTTAGAATTGACAGTTGCAGTTATCTTTAACATGGAATCGTTATAATAGTTTCTCGTAATTAATCAACCCACTATCAATCCATATTTCAACTAAATAAAACAATTGGATCGTATCTGCCTTATTTGTTAAATCATTCACGAGACAATTATTATACTTAGTTTAAATTCATGTAGCTTCATTACTTTATGTTGTGGATATTGCTTCACCTTGTGGCTTTTGCACCCTAAGGGTGCGTGAACCTGTTAATAAGAGAATACAAAGCATCACTGTGTTTATATGGAATAATATTGTGATTTACTGTTTCCTGCTGCTGTTCATTATTTGATTGTATACCTATTGTGAGCACATACCCGATTGCACTACATATTGGCCTGACCCTGCTACACATGACATATACATACATACCGACTCATCCCGTTGTACCATGACATGACTTGTTTCATGATCTCATGCCTAATGCCGACAAACCCGACCATCCCTGCTGTCTATCCAGACAGACCTACTCTTACCGGATTTTCTGTTGGCATTTGTCCTTGACTACTGAATACCTGACCTGACATACATAGCTTGGGGGTATGGGGAAATCAAAGGTGAAACCGACTTGTAACTCAACAGTTCGATACATGTTCTGATCAGTCTTACAGGCTTGGCCAGCCCCGGAGTGGTGATGCTGACATCACTCGTCCATCTTGCTACCTATTACTGCTTAGCGGCACGTCTCGGATTCAGCCCCGAGGACCTTGACCGTGGTCCCGGGCACGCACGGGATACTATTGAGTTACATCGACGATTCATCAATTGATTTCAAAGACTATAGAGTAGAAACCTGACAGGATAGTTTAGTCACCATTGCACATTACCCTGTTCTGTTATTTCTTAGTACTGCTTTATTTATGTTCATATTTGCATTGCTTATCACCATGTTTACATTATATACTTGATGTCATGACGCGCTGACGTCTGGGTTTTGCATGGCCCAGATTCCGTACCACTGTCGACGACCGAGCAGGAGTACTTCAGCCAGCAGGCTGAACTGTGAGTTCCTTAGGGTTTAGTTTATTTATTTCATTTCATTTCCAGATGTGAGCCCGCATTATGGGACGTACTGTTTATTCATTGCATTGGATCATTAGCTTCCGCACTTATTGTTTATTGATTCTTGTTATTATGGATTTGGACATGTATTAGATTGGCTTATTATCTTGTTCTTGATATCCTTACAACCGTAATGTGACTGTGGATGGATACTTCCTACCCACAGGTAGCATGGTTGGCTATGTCACGTGCCCAATCTTGCGTACTCTGGGAAGCGGGGCATGACAAATACAATGAGATAAAACCAATCCCAAAACATATACTAGGATCTGGCTTAAACCAAAGCCCACTAGTAATAATTTCCCGGACACCAAACGTGCACAAATGCGCGGATGTGAACGAACCCTGTCGCAAAACCATGCGACCACTACTCTGTTTTGCCCAAAGGCGAACAACTCTCTGTGTGGGACTCTAAAGACTCGACACTACGCTGGCAGTGGGTTTAACCACAGGCCGCAAGCGGTACTAGCTGTACGTAACGGTCCCCAGGTAGATGCCGATAAGAAGACTGATGAGGTGAACCCATCCGAACTCCTACTGAGCCTGAATGTGACAATCTCCATACAATCCAGTCTGTTCATCTGAGAGTATCGCATGGCTGGCCTAGGGGGCGGTAAACGTCAGTCCCCTGATAGCGGTACAAGTCATGTCGGAGTGTAGCTCAGAACACCCTGAGATAACACTGGAAACGCTGCCAGTATATCTCGCTAGCCCTGGCTAGGAACTTTGTGTAATGGCTCTCCTAGACATAACGCGATATCAACCCCCAATACCGGGAGAAACGAATCCTGTCTAACCGTTACTGCCTTCAAGTGCTTCGGGACTGCACCCAACTGCTACCTGTTTGCATGACTCATTTGAGCCGTGGTAGGGTAGCAATCTAAGAACAGTGGGAAACATTCGAGGCGAAGTGACAATGTCAAGTCAGCGGACTAAACTATACTCATGTCACCTGGGAACTGATAACTGATGATAGGTATAGTACCAACCAACTGTTCCCGACGAGTCCTGTCCAGTGTACTCGTAACCTAACGAGCACCCGCATACTATCTCAAGTACGACGTACTAATGGCTGTGGGACAGACCATCTCCCCTGCTGGGATGAGAAGCGCATACGCTAGTCTACTCCGGAGTATCGATGCCCCGTCTCGATAATCCTATGACTAGGGACCTGTATAAGGATGTGCTTGTAGATTACCCAGCCCCCACTAGTGTGACTGCCATCACAACGCTGGTAATCAAGCAAAGATCCTAAGGGCTCCACTAATGTGTATAGGCGATATGCTAAAAGAAACACATGCACACATTAAAGTAGAAACAAACCAACTAGTATACTACTATTTTGAGCAAGATTGTCTATACAACTATGAATATCCCAAGCTTCCATCAAGTAATATACAAACTAGTATGATACAGTAATGGCCTCTATGGCATATACACTAACACCTAGGAACCACCACACAAAACCCTAGCCCCTACCTACTTGTTCAGGCCGCAGATAAATTTGTTCTGGGCACAAATTATGGCCAGAGCAGGTGGGTTTGGCCTCGTTTTTATTTCTGGGCCATATTTCCAGTAAACTTGACCCTTGGCATATGCAATTTTGACTGATTCCACATAGGGTAGAATCTGGGATAGTTTTCTTGTGTTGGCGCATGTTTTATGACTTGTTTTAGAATGGATTTTGGTATTTGGTGATTCGTTTCTGTCGGGTGGCGTTTGAACGTCAACGGCAAGGGGTTATTGGTCGTGTTTGCATGCGAGACTATAGGTTTTTACCTATGAGAGTAGCGTGTGCCGTTTTGGTTTTCCGATGTGATTTTCATGTGCTTTAGCGTTTGTGATATCCTTGTAGGTACCCCACGTAACGTTGAGGCGTTGAAGATAAAGATGGAGACATCGGCATCGGCATACGAGAAGCAAGGTGAGTAGATTTATATTTACGGGGAGAAGTCAGGTGGATGGCGTATAGCACCCCCGCAGTTCGTGGTGATGTATAAGAATATGTATACACATGTTTTAGTATATGTTGTTTGAGATTATTGATGATAAAGATGGATTTTAGGTGTGATTGGATTGGTTTAGTGTTGCGAAACCCTAGAGTAGTGGTTGCACCACACACACATACCCCTATACTTGCATACATTCTTCTTTCATATGTGCGTATATGGGAATATATATATTTATGTGTTCACATGGGTATGGGACTATGTGTTCATATACTGGATTTAAGGATAGTATTTGGGATTGAGGTGAGTCGATGAGATTTGATTTGAGACCGTGAGATCGGTGATATGGCAGGATTCATATTTGAGATACGTCATAATGTTATAGCGGATCTTTGGACGACGATACCATGTGAATGGTGATATACATAGAATAGTTGACTTGTGATCGAGACATGAGATATGATATATTAAGATAGCTATAATGGGTTGCATTGGGCGATGTATACTTCTTTATGATGATATGTGCTGATGATATCGGTTTGTACGAGACTGTCGATCAGTAGTCAGATCTTGATTATATTGATGATATTAGTATTGTACTAGACATAGATCAGTACCCCGGATTATGAGCTTTGATAAAGAGGATACCGGATGAATAATGTGATGAATATGATATTGACTCGTACCTAGATTTGGGATATTGTACGACGGATTTACGTACGAGCTTTATATTGATGTTAGATCCGCACTCTTGACTTGGGAATGTCTGATTATAGATATGGTATCGGATATGATATTATTGAGGCGGGATCACGGACTATATATATATATATATATATATATATACGTATCGACTCAGATGTTAGGCGGTTCCCTTACCTTTAGTTTAGCTGTTAGCTCAGCCCTATAGTTTAGTGTAGTTGTTAGACCATTTTAGTTATCGCTGTGTCTAGTATTTAGCTCCCGCACATTATTGTTGTTCGCTCCGCATCGCACACCTATGTTGTGATTTCATATTCCATTGTTGATATCATGCTGTCAGGACACCAGCACCATTACCGATGATGCGTATGTACCACGTACACTTACTTGCCGGCTCACACACACCTTCATGGGTAATTGCCATGGCACGTACACTTTAGAGAATACTATTACATTGACATAGCTTGTTAGCTAATACTTTCGACATGATATTAGTGTACTTGCCTTATATGCCAGTTTAGACATTACAGTTACTACTTGCTACTTCATGCATATTGTTATTCACTGTTATGCCACATTCAAGGATTTTTATGCCTATATTCATTCTTTTACATGCCATCGATGATTTAGATTCGGATTTTCATGAGATTTTCTGGATTTGGGAAAAACCGTAAAAACATTTATAAACTTCTTTTCTCTCTCTTTTAAATGAAAAGTGCGGTTTTCCCATGATGTATGAGTCGTCCACCATGAGTTTGCTGATGGATTTCGAGACCCGATTCGAGGAGTTGGATGAACCGTTTCGGGTACATGGTGGGACCGGTGCGGTACCCCGGGGCGAGAAGGTCCCAGAGGATGGCGTTGAGCCTGGCAGGGAAGCACTACCGACCGGTGATTTTACCCGACACGTCGGATATCCGGAGGATACCGTCATGGTCTTGTGATGGATATTAGGGGTCGGTCTGGACTGTCGGTGCCTTAGATAGTGAGATTGATACTGAGATTTTGAGATATTGAGGAACATAGCCTGAGATATTGAGATTGAGATTATGTTTTGTGTCGATGCTAGACACTGTTTATGCTGATTTCATTTATGATACCTCGTTTTAAATATACAAAAATCTCACTAAGTTATGAAAGCAGTTTCTTCATTTTCATGTATTCTGTTTTCATACATTCATACCTCATCCATATGATATATTGCTACCTGAGGCACTGACACGAGCATTTGGTATTATAGTTGTTTAGAGGTATACCCTAGCCATTGTTATAGGCTGCTGGTTATATATCTGAGGATATATTATGATCGTATGACCTAGGATTGCGTTATTCATGCGATTTCTGTTCGTAGATGTTTTCTACTGACGAGTTGGCAACTCACCCCCGTTGTGCCATAGTTCTTGCAGGTTTTGCCATACAGGTTTCTTTACGGCTTTGCTGGCACTACTTCCATTTCTGGGTGATTTGCTAGTAGGTGGGTTCACTTGTATCGTGACCATCATTATATCTTGTATATTATTATTCAGTTGTATCTAGTAAATTCCATCAACCAAACATGTATTTATTTCAGATAGAGACCAGTGATGTTTATTCTTTCGACCTTAGAGTCACGCGTGTATTTCTATGGATTTCATGCTGTTTTGAGTTTCTTTTTCTGTTGTGATCCTCGCCCTTCGGTGTTGTATATTATTGCTTGCGTGGTTGTGACCGTCGATTGACGAAGAGCTAGCTCCCGCTTGGGGATGCCTTTATTCATTATATATGCTTTATCAGGTTTTGTACCCGTTTGGGGTCAGTTTTTACAAAGGAAACTCTGCCGAAATTTTTAGAAAAGACTTGTGATTTTAAAATGCATATTTCGGCGTATGTTGCAAACTACTTGATTTAAATTGGTTTTTCCTACACTCTAATACTTTTCTTGTTTTGGATTTCTGGGTTTTCGGCTTACTTAGATTACGTACGCCTCGAGACGTTTCGTAGTTTAAGTGCCGGTCATGTTCCGTACTTTCGGGTCTTGACAGGACTGCACCCAACTACTACCTGTTTGCACGACTCAATAAAGCCATGGTAGGGTAGTAATTTAAGAACAGTGGGAACACACTTGAGGCGAAGTGACAGTGTCAAGTCAACAGACTAAGCTGTACTCATGTCACCTGGGAACTGTTAACTGATGATAGGTATAATACCAACCAACAGTTCCCGACGAGTACTGTCCAGTGTACTCGTAACCTAATGAGCACCTGCATACTATCTCCAGTATGACGTACTGATGGCTGTAGGACAGACCATCTCCCCTATTGGGACGAGAAGCGCATGCACCAGTCTGCTCTGGAGTATCGATACCCTGTCTCGATAATCCTACGACTAGGGACCAAAATAAGGATGTGCTTATAGACTACCCAGCTCCCACTAGTGTGATCGCCATCACAACGCCGGTAGTCAAGCAAAGATCCTAAGGGCTCCATCAATATGTTTTTAGTGATATGTTAAAAGAAACATATACACATATTAAGATAGATACAAACCAAGTAGCATACTACTATATCGAGCAAGACTGTTGTAAACCCGTGTATATATCCCAAGCTTCCAAAATGTATTATACAAACTAGCACTGTACAATAATGGCCTCAAGGGCATACATATGCAACAATCTCCCACTTGCATTAAAGGCCAGTAATTGGTGTACCCACTAAGGCCAGCTGCTGGCGTACCGCATACCCAATAGCTCAAAAAGTCGCTCGAACCGTGCTTGAGGAAGGGCCTTTGTGAATGGATCCGCCGTGTTGTCTTTTGTGTCCACTCTCCGTACCTCGATCTCCTGGCGATTAATGATCTCCCTGATCAGGTGATACCGCCTTAAGATGCGTCTGGACTTCTGATGGGACCTTGGTTCCTTCGCTAAAGCTATAGCCACATTGTTATCGCAATACAAAGGTATTGGGTCAACAATGGACGGAACCACCTGAAGTTCACTAATGAACCTCTTCATCCAGACCGCCTCTTTTGCAGCATCGCTTGCAGCAATGTATTCAGCCTCCATCGTCGAGTCTGCGACAGTATCCTGTTTGGAACTCCTCCAACACACCGCCCCTCCGATGAAGGTAAACACAAAACCCAAGATAGACTTGCTGTCATCTTTGTCACTCTGGAAGCTTGAATCGGTAAAGGACTCGACCCTGAGGTCTCCATTACCGTAAACCAGGAACATCTCCTTAGTCCTTCTCAGGTACTTGAGAATGTTCTTCACTGCCGTCCAGTGGTCCTCACCTGGGTCTGACTGATACCGGCTCACCACGCTCAGTGCGTAAGCTACATCTGGTCTTGTACATAGCATCGCGTACATTATAGATCCTACCGCCGAAGCGTAGGGTATAGTGCTCATGCGAACCCTCTCCTCGTCAGTCTTAGAAGACATCTTCTTGGAGAGGGTGATTCCGTGCAATGCGGGTATATTACCGCGCTTGGAATCTTCCATACTAAATCTCTTTAGTACGGTCTCTATGTACCTGGACTGCGAAAGTCCCAGTAGTCTCTTAGATCTATCTCTGTAGATCTTGATCCCCAGAATGTACGAGGTATCACCCAGGTCCTTCATAGAGAACCATTGTGACAAGAATAGCTTGACCGATTTTAGCATAGGAATGTCATTTCCTATCAAAAGAATGTCGTCCATGTACAAGACTAGGAACATGACAGTTCGTCCTACAATCTTCTTATAGATACAAGGTTCATCTTCGTTCTTGATGAAATCAAATTCCTTGATTGCCTCATCAAAACAGACGTTCCAGCTCCATGATGCCTGTTTTAATCCATAAATAGATTTAAGTAACTTGCACACCTTCCCGCTGCTCCCACTGTCTACAAAACCCTCTGGCTGATCCATGTAAACGCACTCTTCTAAACAGCTATTTAGAAAAGCCGTTTTTACGTCCATCTGCCAGATTTCATAGTCATGGAAGGCAGCAATGGCAAGTAGGATCCGAATGGATTTGAGCATAGCCACTGGAGAAAAAGTTTCGTCATAGTCCACACCAGGTCTTTGATGAAAACCTTTTGCAACGAGTCTAGCCTTATAGGTTTCCACCTGCCCATCTACACCAAGTTTCCTTTTGTAGATCCATTTGCATCCAACGGGTTTTACCCCAGGTGGAGCAATATCCAAGGTCCACACTTTATTGGCGTACATGGACTCCATCTCGGATTGCATGGCATCCAGCCACTTATTAGAGTCCCTACTGATAATGGCCTTCCTGAAACTGGTAGGGTCATCTTCTTCCAAGATGCAATCCTCTCGATCCCCGTCTATGAGAAAACCGTAGTATCTCTCGGGCGGATGAGAAATCCTACCAGATCTGCAGAGTGGCTGAGGTTCGTTGGGTGTAACTGAATTTAGCGGTTCCACCAAATCTTTAGTTAAAGTTTGTGTTTCTGGAATTTCATCCAGTTCTACCGTGCTGCCACTAATATTTTTAGCAAGAAATTCTTTTTCCAAAAATGTGGCATTCCTGGAAACAATTATCTTCTGTTCCTCTGCATGGTAGAATAGATACCCACTAGAATCTTTAAGGTATCCCACAAACTTACACAAAACTGCCCATGCCTCAAGTTTGTCTGGGTTCTGCTTTTTGACATAAGCTGGGCAACCCCAAATCTTAATACGTTTAAGATACAAACTCTTACCACTCCATATTTCATACGGAGTCTTAGGCACGGATTTGGATGGAACTTGATTCAATAGATGTGCTGCTGTTTGAAGTGTATATCCCCAGAATGAAAGAGGCAACTCAGTACTACTCATCATGGAGCGAACTATATCCAATAGGGTACGATTCCTCCATTTCGATACACCGTTATGCTGTGGTGTATAAGGGGGAGTAAGCTGAGAGAGAATACCATTCTCTTTTAAGTAATCTGGGAATTCCGTACTTAAGTACTCTCCTCCTCTATCCGATCGGAGGATCTTGATACTTTTTCCAGTCTGGTTCTTTACTTCGTTTCTGAATTCCTTGAACTTCTCAAAATCTTCAGATTTATGTTTCATAAGATACACATATCCGAATCTAGAGAGATCGTCAGTGAATGTGATGAAGTACGAGAACCCACCCCTTGCATGTATAGACAATGGACCACACACATCACTGTGTATGAGTTCTAAGAGCTCTGCCTCCCTTTCTCCATGTCCGGTGAACGGAGATTTGGTCATCTTTCCTTTGAGACAAGACTGACAAGTTTCATAAGATGAAAAATCGAACGTATTCAAGAGTCCATCTTTATGCAACTTACTTAGTCTTTTCTCTCCGATATGACCAAGTCTACAATGCCATAAGTAGGATTCGTTCGTATCTGAACTCTTCCTCTTGCGTGTGTTTTGTACATTGAGAACTGTATTCTGATTTACAACGTAGATACCATTACACAGTGTACCTTTTGCAACCAGTACCTTATGAAGGTAGATGTTCATGATATTTCTATCAAGAACAAAGTTATATCCATCTTTATTTAGTAAAGAAACTGATATGATGTTGCAAACCATGGAAGGTACATAGTAGCATTCGTTCAAAATCATAGTATTGCCATTTGGCAACACTAGGTGATATTCACCGACGACTGCAGCATTAACTTGTGCTCCGTTCGCTACCCTGAGCGATTTATCACCAGGTACACCTTTTCTACATTTTCTCAGTCCCTGCAATAGATTACAGATATGAGATCCTGATCCGATATCAAGTACCCAGGAGGTAGGGCTGACCGTAAAGCAGTTCTCAATTACAAGAACACCTGAAGTAGATGCAAAACTATGCTTCTTCTTCAACTGGGTATCCTTAGAATCCATACAATCCTCTTTTCCTTGCTTATACTTATGACTGTTGTCGTAAGTTAGAGCCGAACCAACGCTCCCTAGCCCCGAATAAGAATTCGGATTGGTCAAGCGATACATTTTATTATCTTGATTAGGGCGTGAAATGGTTGCTACCTGGAGAGAGAGAAAAGAAACACTCAGCATCCGCTCTTGCAATATTAGATTGGTTTATTAATTTATCTAACCAGGATGGCACCCACTGTTTCCTCAAATTCTTCTTCAAACCCTAAAAGAAGAACTAGTCAGGATTAATCGCACGTCACAATACTTGCTTAACCTTTCAGCCAGGCTAGTGTTGGTACATCGAGGGAGGTTTTCCAACGCTTTCGCGAAGTTCCTTAATTAAATAACCTCTTTTCCCTGGAAGCGTAGCCCCGCTAACACCGTTCTAGACACCTACTTGGTTTATAGCATTGATTGTTAAGTGAAATAATCTCCCGAGAGTAATCCAACTCATCAGTGGGATCGGGATCCAACTATCATTGTGCGATGACCTAGATGGAATCCACTTTAGTCACCACACTCCAGAAGATATGCTAAATCTGCAAGTTTCAGTTTCTTTAGAAACCCCCGATGTGGATTTTTGCCCCTAGGACCCAAGTGACCTTGACACAGTCAACAAATCAAAGAGTCCTAGTCAAGTTCAACCCGTCATTATCTTGATTGCATTAAACCCACCCGCATAACCCTTGACACAGTCAACAAGGTTACACGACTGTCCTAACCAATCACAATGTATCCTGCAGATAAGCAATATTCAGCTACCGTTCACTGCGCCTTGACACAGTCAACAAACGCAGCACGAATACTAAGTATAACTTATAAGAAATGACGGAGGGATACGGCTGGGGTTTTTAACGAAAAACCCGTTAACGTAATGAACTTGATATCGTTGAAGGAACCTGATAACCTTTTTTAAAAATATAGCGGCGAAAACATTTGCTAAAGAGGTCACTCCCTGTGATGGGATCTCGGCTCTTTCCTCGTCGAATGAGGTGCAGGATATTCCAAACTGAATACCTCGATGCAAAGCAAGAATAATCGACTATAATGAAGTTATTACCCTGACCCAAACTTTTGTCCAAAGGGTCACTCCCGATGAAGGGATCTCGGCTCTTGCCTCGTCGAATGAGGTGCCGGGCATTCATAACCGAATACCTCTGTGCAAAACAAAAGAGAACGTCCTTGTAGTAACAGCTTTTTGAAAATTGTTCCAACAAAATCTTTTTGGTTTATTTTTCTTTGCATTAATATAATGCGTCCCATCAGTTAAACCTACCATTGCAGAAAACAACGAAAATATGACGTACGCTTATGCCATCCGCATTCGCCACAGGGCCCCGTCATCACCCTTTAGGTTACTTAACTAATGACAGAGCGGGGGATGGACTAGCGCGGATGCAAAACATAAGCAACGCCTACTAAATATCATATATAGATATATACATTCGTCAGATGCAATGATAGCCATTCCAGATCACAGATGAACACATTGGATACACTAGGAATCCGTGTTTCGTTCGAGCCTGCAACGAAAGACGGATTACACGGTCGCGATGAATAGCCAAACCCCATCCTAGACCCCTACGGGTGCGGCAAACTACCCGCCAAGTACCCGAAGTGAAGCAACCTCCCTTAACAGCGTGAGTAGGCCACTCGGCACTTCAAAGTACCCGGTAGTTTGTGCACCGCACCTTGGGTCTATCCTAGGAGCAAAAACAGTAAAAGAAATAATATACAATGGCGGCTACAACCTCATCCCGGATGTGCGGCCATAAAAATAATATTACATCAATTTAAATATTACATCAAATGAAAGATAAAGAAACTCTCATCTCACAAAACCCCGGCTATTCATCCGCGACAATCCAACAAGTTCATATACACAATCCAACAACATTACAGATCACAGATATGTACAACCCCCACTAATCGACGTATAGCGATTAGTCGACATTCAGTGCATATATCACATTACAAATATAACCATTTAGCAATAGTTTGTAGAACTTCGATCAAAATACCAATTTGTAACTACCCCAAACATAACATTGTTCTCTGGAAAAACTGGGCAGAAACAAAATATCTTAAAAATCCCAAAACACCAAAATGAGCAATCTGCAAGAAATCGGAGTCGCGGCCGAGTCAACTCGGCCGCGGATCCGCGGCGAAACGTGTGGTTTCACCGCGCTTTCGCGGCGAGTTGACTGAGTCGTGGGCTCATTTTTCTTGCCTGTTCCTAGGAAACCCTGCACCGATTTTTAAGGCATGTGGAATAATTTTTAGAGCAGTTTTTAAAAATCGCCAGAAAGTATGGTTTTTTGACGTGTTTTCAGGATTTTTTCCGGATCGAAATTCTAAACACTTTGCTAACAGTTAGTTGTTGTTTAACCTGGCTCTGATACCACTGTTAGGTCCACGTTACCAACCCCGGTTCTTTCGGGGAGGCGGAATAGGTAAAAATCAAATTTTTCTAACAAGGTGACATGGACCATCCATGATGGATCTTTGCTAAACAAAAACTAACACATAAACTACATGTCACGACCTGAAAGAGCACGTGACTGGCCCTTGAACCATATGAAGTCTATAGGACTCCATCTGACCCAAGTAAGCCAAAAGCCCAGAAATCTAAAACCATTTTAAGGAGTAAATAAAGAAAACTGGTTTTTTAATAAGTAAAAAAACATGTTTTGAAATCAAGATTTTAAATATCTAAGACGAATATGCATTTTTAAAAAAAGTGTAGTCTTTTCTGAAAATTTCGGCAGAGTTTCCTTTGTAAAAACTGGCCCCGAACGGGTACAACAAGAACAATATATATATGCAAGGAAAAAGGCATCCCCAAGTGGGAGCTAGCTCTTCGTCAATCGATGGTCACAACCACGCAAGCAATATAATATACAACGCTAAATGGCGAGGATCAAAACACAAAAAGAAACTCAAAACAGCCAGAAAACCATAATACTACAAGCGCGACTCTAAGGTCGAAATAATACATAACTGATTTCTAAGTTTGAAACAATATACAAGTTTTGGTTGATGGAATTTCTAGATACAATGAATAAATAATATACAATGGTGGTTCTGATACAAAGAACCTACCTACCCAAGCAAGTCACCCATAAGGTAGCAGTGTGCCAGAAATGCCGCTATGGAATCTGTACGGCAAAACCTGCAAGAACTGTGGCACAATGGGGGTGAGTTGCCAACTCGTGAATAGAAAATATCAACAAGCAGAGATCGAATGTATGACCCATCCTAGGTCAATACGATCAGATATATATAAACTTCAATATGAATAAAGCCGAAGCATGCTAAACTGGCAATGTAATCTCTATACAAGAGTGTAGTGCCAAGTGCTCGTGCCGGTGCCTCAGGTAATAGCATATCATAAATGTGAGGCATGATCAATGTAATCAAATCTGCATGTATGTGGATCCTGTCCACTCGTCACCCAATGACAATAACCATCATGCATGTAAATATCGTGAAGCATTTGCATGGAAATATGAGGATATGAACCACCTGTGTCCCTCGCGACACGTCAAAAATCATGGAACCGGAGTGTCCAACATCGACACTCGAAAACATCATGAAAACCGTGCCCAGCATCGGCACGTAAATCCTCATATGTCGGGCTCCGTCAATACGGATCAGCCCACGGGCTCCGTCTGTGGAATCGGCCCTCGGCCCCAGCAGTACGCCTATATCCATCTATCAACTCTGGTCGGTATCCTCCGGATAACCTCCAGGTCCAACCAATCACCGGTAGGTAGTAGTCCCTCCGCCGGGCTCACCGTCTAACAATACAAGTCTTCTCGCTCCGGGGTACCGTACCGGGTGCACCATGTACCCGCAATCGGTGCCTACCTCTCATCGATTCGGGTATACTCACACAAGCTCTCTGGAACCAAGAAAACTCATGGTGGACACACTAAAATATCATATCAACGGAAATCGGTTTTTAAACAGTGCGTAGTTTCTTAAAATAGTACTCCAGTTCCCAAATCCAGAAATCATATAAATCAAATCCAATGCGCATAATAAGAAAGCATGATGTATGTGACATATAAATGAAGTGCAAGTATAGTGGTATATCATGCAACATGGAATAATAGTATGCACATACAAGGGACATATCCTGATGCAATAATACTATGATGTAGTGACATGGCAATTACCGATGAAGAGGTGTGTGAGCCGGCAAGTAAGTGTATGTGGTACATACGCATCATCCGTAATGGTGCTGGTGTCCTAGCAGTATGATTATAATATATCAATAACACAAGCAATGCAATGCAAATACCATGAATATGCGGAACCGAAAAATCAACGCAACAGTAAAGAGCCTACCTCAATAAATATATCATGCAGCCTTGCCTTTTGAAATAAGACGAATCAGGGTTTTTGGTAAAATAAGGGCTACGGTGTTTTAAGAAAAGATGTGTCGTTTTGAAAATATCCGTAGAACCCCTTTTGCCTACCTTTAAAAATATCCCTGATTCGTTAGTTTTGAAATAGGTATGACTCGGGTCTCGTCTAACGCCTACTATGCGAACTACGGCCCTAACTATCAAGTCAATCGGGAGGGGTATGGAAACCACCTAAATCTGAGTCGATATACATATATATATATATACAATAGTCGGTGATCTCGCCTCAATAGTATTATGTACGATACAGTATATCATATAACATCCCCGAGTCATGAGTGCGGATCTAACATCAATATAAAGCTCGTACGGTAAATTGTCGTACGGCATCCCAATAGCTGCGTACGGGTCAATATCACATTCATCTCACCACATATCAGGTATCGTTACCATCATATCACATAACCTAGGGTACAGATCTAAGTCTAGTACAATCGATACACTCTATATAAATATGAATGCGGGGTAAAACACATGCCCAAATGCCTGCTAAAACCATCATGTCGCCTCTCAAATACGAACTCTGTCATATCGCCGAATCTCACGGCCTCAAT
Organism: Agapanthus africanus; assembly: GCA_030015575.1. Lineage (NCBI taxonomy): Eukaryota > Viridiplantae > Streptophyta > Magnoliopsida > Asparagales > Amaryllidaceae > Agapanthus > Agapanthus africanus. Next base: position 218,020,419 of record JASDDO010000008.1, read on the forward strand.
CAAACCTCATCGACTCATCTCGATCCCACGTATCATCCTCAAATCCTGTATATGAACACATAGTCCCATACTCATGTGTAGATATACACACCTCCAAATGCGCACAGATAAAAGACAGAATGCATGCGAGTATATGTGTACGTGTATTTGTGGGTGCAACCACTACTCTAGGGTTTCGCACTATACTAACCAATACATCCTTATCATCAATAATCCATTATTACCATCAATAATTTTAAACAACACATAATAAATATACGTGTGTATACGTATTCGTATACATCACTACGGACTGGGGGGAGTGCTATACGCCATCCACCCGACTTCTCCCCATAGATATAAATCTACTCACCTGGTCTTCGCTCGCCGAAATCGATGACGCCGCGCTTCTTCGCCTCGGAATCCTTGTGAGGGTACCTACAATAATAAACCGTCGCAATACGTATTAAAATCGATGCAGAAAACCGACACAGCGCACAGTGTGCTCATAGGTTGAAACCTATGGCCTAAACGTGCAAATCAATCAACCAATCCCTGTTGTCGATGTACAAACACCCGACAACCAAATACAAATCCAAATATCAAGAAAGTGCATTTTAAAATACGGAAAACATAGCCTAAGACACACCAAAATGCGTCCAGATTTTCCCCAGGTGACAATTAGCCAAAACTGCATATAGGAGGGGTCTAATTTAGTGCAAAATGATCCCCGGAACAAAAATGAACCCATTCCCCTCTACTCTGGCCGCAAATTGCGGCCAGAATGATTAAATCTGTGGCCTGGGATTTGAATTAGTGGCCCGGGTCTTGGTGGTAGCTTCCTAGGTGCCTGCACGACTCACTGTCAGCTCAATTTTATTTTAGGGGTCTCGGGGTGATAGCAGATTCCTAAATACACTCCCAGATTTGCAGTTCTCCCCGATATCGATTCACTAAATCCGTATTCTGGGTTTAACTCTTAGGTCTGGTCCAAAATAACATCCCACCAGGGGTTCTAAGATCACCACAATCCTCAATTTCGTCTTTGATTTCAGATCTAACCTAAACCCTAACTTGAAGTTTCAAAAGTCTATCAAACAGCACCATATCGTCATGAAACTAGAATTGGTGCACAAGAAATGAAATGCTACTCTAATAGGTCCAGAATTTACCTCCTTTGGCAACTCAAGAAAATTCTTGAGTTGCTTAAAGTCCTCCAAATCCAATCTTGTTAGGTTCAATGAGTAGATCTTGAGCTTGTGCACACTTTTTATGAAATGGGGGTAGGGTTTTGGTATTGTTTTTGAGATGTAATGAAGGCTTGAAGGTGGGAGGAAGAAGAGGGGCAGCAGCAGCTGCTGGAGCTAAAGAGGGAGAGGGAGAGATGAGGGAGAAATGAAAGGGAGAGGGAAAGAGATCCAAGGTCAAACTCCCCTCATACCTACTACATGCCCATACCACTCTTTTCTTTTCCTTTTTCTTTTTCCTCAATTTCCTTCTCACTCAAATAGTGAACCCAAATGACCAACCATGGCAATAAAAATGTAACACAAGTGTAGGAAAAGATATGTGCATGTTTTGCACAAAAATGCCAAAAACCCGATTAGCGATTTTTAATCGCAATTAGCACTAAATTTGCATATAAATGCTCATAAAAACTTAAAAATGTCATAATTCCATAAAATACCCTATTTTAGAATTTTCCATAATTTTCCAAATTTTTTCCCCATTTATTTGTATTTAATTATGCCGAAATATTAAAATATTCATTAAAACAGTATTAAATTACAAAAATTCCCAAAAATAATATTTTATTATTTGGAAATGTTACACTACAAGTTCTATCTACTATGTAGAATGGTTATATCTATGTCTTGAACTCCTTCTCTTCTTGTTGTGGTTCTCCTTCTTGCTTGCTCCGTGTAGTGGCGTAGACGGCTCCTCCTCGTTGTCTTCTTTTTGCCGAAAATAGATCCACCCGAGGGCCTCGAACTTGAGCTCCTACCTCAACCAAGAGGTAACTAGAGTACTTGGTTTGCTAGACAAAGAATCCTAGAAAGAGTAGAGAGATGCTTTGATGATTTAGTCTCAAAAGCTTATGATTTCCAACACATGGAACACTTAAGCTTTGAGAGAGGAAGAGGGAGAGCTTTTTCAAGAGAGAGAAAGAGTATGATAGAATGAACTCTCATTTTGCAACCATGCTCACATATGAGATAATATGAAAATAACAATAATAATTAAAGAAAATGTGATGGTTCATTTGGAATGACCATTATCATTTCACATTAAATGAATTTTGCAAGAATCAAGGAGCATCTTTCGTGTGAAATGATGATGGTCAATATGTCAACATGGGTCAATAAGTCAACCAAAATCAAATGGTCAACAACCCTAACCATGACACAATTATCTTTAATTAATACCATTAATCATATTTCTCATTCTCATTAGGGTTTGGAAAAAGTCAACGGTCAACAACCCTAATGAGAATCCTCTGCCTCTGCCTCTGTCAACTGTGCATACACACCCGCATCCGTGTTCCGATGAACACGAATACAATGAGACAAAACCAATCCCAAAACAAATACTAGGATCTGGCTTAAACCAATGCCCGCTAGTAATAACTGCCCGGACACCAAACGTGCACAAGTACGCGGATGTGAACGAACCCCGTCGCAAAACCATGCGACCTCTACTCTGTTTTGCCCAAAGGCGAATAACCCTCTGTGTGGGACTCTAAAGGCTCGACACTACTCTGGCAGTGGGTTTAACTATAGGCCGCAAGCGGTACTAGCTGTACGTAACGGTCCCCAGGTAGATTCTAATAAGAAGACTGATGAGGTGAACCCATCTGAACTCCTACTGAGCCTGAATGTGACAATCTCCGTACAGTCCGGTCTGTTCATCTGAGAGTATCGCATGGCGGGACAAGGGGGCGGTATACGTCAGTCCCCTAATAGCGGTACAAGTCGTGTCGGAGTGTAGCCCAAAACACCCTGAGAAACTACTGGTAACACAACCTGCAAATCTCGCTTGCCCTGGCCAGGGACGACTATGTGTAATGGCTCTCCTAGACACAGCGCGATATGAACTCCCAATACCGGGAGAAACGAATCCTGTCTAACCTGTAAGTCCACGTTGCCCACCCGGTGCTTGCGGGGAGGCGGAAGACGGAATAAAAATCGAATTTTTATCAACTTAGGCAACATGGACTAGACAAAGAAGGATCTTTGCTAAACAAAAAACAAGGTAAAGCTAACTAGAAACTAGCTAAGTGCTAGAAAGGTTATACCTTGGGCTTTATGTCCTTCTCTCCTTGCTCCTTGGAGTGGTGGAAGGAGGTCACCTTTGTCGTCTTCTCACGTCGAAGAAAGATCCACCCGAAAGCCTCGACCTTTGGCTTCAACTCCAAGCTAGAAGTAACTAGGGTGCAAGAAGTGCTAATCCTTGAAGCCTAGATGAGAGTAGAGATTATCAAGAAAGGGTTTTTCTCAAGCTCAAGTGTTTCTCAACACATGAGAGGGGAGAGCTTGAGGGAGAGGAAGAACAAGAGAGAGAATGTGAATGATAGAATGAGAGAATAATATGAAGCATTCTCTTATATATGTGAATTATTGTAATTAGAAAATTAGTGAGATAATTGTCATGGCTTAATCAAGACATGACCATTATCATTTCATTTTAAATGCAAATTGCAAGGATCAAAAAGCATCTTCCAAATGAAATGATGATGGTCAAAGTGTCAACCAAGGTCAACAAGTCAAGAAGGTCAAATGGTCAACAACCATAACCATGCACAATCATAAAACTAATATCAATTAACCATAATACACACATAAGCATTAGGGTTAATAAAATGACAATAGTCATTAACCCTAATCAAAGTCCTCTCCCTCTGTCTCAAGCAACTGTGCATACGCACCCGTATTCGCGATCCGAGGAACACGAATACAATGAGAAAAACCAATCCCAAATCATATACCAGGATCTGGCTTAAACCAAAGCCCGCTAGTACAAGCTGTCCGGACAGCAAACGTGCACAAGTGCGCGGATGTGAACGAACCCTGTCGCAAAACTATGCGACCTCTTCTCATTTTGCCTAAAGGCGAATAGCTCTCTGTGTGGGACTCTAAAGACTCGACACTACGCTGGCAGTGGGTTTAACTACAGACCGCAAGTGGCACTAGCTGTACGTAACGGTCCCCAGGTAGATGTCGATAAGAAGACCGACGAGGTGAACCCCATCTGAACTCCTACTGAGCCTGTATGTGACAGTCTCCGTACAGTCCGGTCTGTTCGTCTGATACATCGCATGGCGGGCCTAGGGGGGCGGTGAACGTCAGTCCCCTAATAGCGGTACAAGTCGTGTCGGAGTGTAGCCCAGAACACTCTGAGATAACACTGGAAACCTACCAGTATATCTCGCTTTCCCTGGCCAGGGACTACTCGTGTAATGGCTCTCCTGGATACAGCGCGATGTCAACCCCCATTACCGGGAGAGACGAATCCTGTCTAACCGTAACTGCCTCCAAGTGCTTCGGGACTGCACCCAAAAACTACCTGTTTGCACGACTCCTTTGAGCCGTGGTAGGGTAGTAATCAAAGTGCAGTGGAAACACACTCGAGGCGAAATGACAGTGTCAAGTCAACGGACTAAGCTGTACTCATGTCACCTAGGAACTGATAACTGACGATAGGTATAATACCAACCAACAGTCCCCGACGAGTCCTGTCCAGTGTACTCGTAACCTAACGAGCACCCGTATACTATCTCAAGTACGACGTACTGACGGCTGTGGGACAGACCGTCTCCCACACTGGGATGAGAAGTGCATACGCTAGTCTACTCCGGAGTATCGATGCCCTGTCTCGATAGTCCAACGACCAGAGACCTGTATAAGGATGTGCTTATAGATTACCCAGCTCCCACGAGTGCGAGCGCCATCACAACGCTGGTAATCAAGCAAAGATCTTAAGGGCTCTATTAATATGTATATCAGCGATGTGCTAAAAGAAACACATGCACATATTGAAGTAGAGACAAACCAAGTAGCATACTACCATTTCGAGCAAGATTGTATATACAACTGTGAATATCCCAAGCTTCCATCAAGTAATATACAAACTAGTATGATACAGTAATGGCCTCTAGGGCATATACACTAACAATCTCCCACTTGCACTAAGGCCATGTACTGGCGTATCGAAGACCTATCATCTCGATCAGCCGCTCGAACTGAGTCTGGGGCAAGTCCTTGGTGAATGGATCTGCTGTGTTATCTTCTGAAGCAACCGTCTGGACCTCGATCTCCTGGCGATCCACGATCTTCCTGATCAGGTGATACCGCCTTAAGATGTGTCTGGATTTCTGATGGGACCTGGGTTCCTTCGCTAAATCTATAGCCCCGTTGTTGTCGCAATACAGAGGTATTGGGTCAACAATGGACGGAACCACCTGAAGTTCTTTCATGAACTTCCTCATCCAGACAGCTTCTTTTGCGGCATCAGATGCAACGATGTATTCCGCTTCCATAGTCGAGTCCGCAACGGTTTCCTGTTTGGAACTCTTCTAACACACCGCCCCTCCATTGAGGGTGAAGACAAAACCCGACATGGACTTGGAATCATCCTTGTCACTCTGGAAGATGGAGTCAGCAAAGGCCTCAATCTGCAGGTATTTTCCGCCATACACCAAGAACATCTCTTTAGTCTTTCTCAGGTACTTGAGAATGTTCTTTACTGCTATCCAATGTTTCTCCCCAGGGTTTGACTGATACCTGCTTACCACACTCAGTGCATAAGCCACATCCGGTCTGGTACACAACATCGCATACATTATAGAGCCTACCGCAGAAGCGTAGGGTATAATAGACATGCGATCCCTCTCCAAATCAGTGTTGGGAGACATCTCTTTGGAGAGGGTGATCCCGTGACAAGCCGGTAGATTACCGCGCTTGGAATCTTCCATACTGAATCTCTTCAGTATGGTGTCGATGTACCTGGACTGTGAAAGTCCTAATATCCTTTTGGATTTGTCACGGTAGATCCGGATCCCCAGAATGTATGAGGCATCACCCAGGTCTTTCATGGAGAACCTGTGTGACAAGAACCCCTTGACAGATTGTAGCATAGGAATGTCATTTCCTATTAAGAGAATGTCATCCACGTATAAAACGAGGAATACTACAGTTCTCGCGACAAATCTACAATAGATGCATGGTTCATCTGGATTTTTGATAAAGCCAAATTCCTTGACCGTCTCATCAAAACAGATGTTCCAACTCCGCGATGCCTGCTTTAGTCCATAAATGGACTTAAGCAACCTGCACACCTTTCCGCTGCTCCCACTCTGAATAAAACCTTCTGGCTGGTCCATATAGACACACTCCTCTAAATGACCATTTAGAAAAGCTGTCTTTACGTCCATCTGCCAAATCTCATAATCGTGGAAGGCAGCAATGGCAAGAAGGATCCGAATGGATTTCAGCATAGCTACTGGAGAAAAGGTTTCGTCATAGTCCAAACCAGGTCGCTGACGAAAACCCGTTGCTACCAGTCTAGCTTTATAGGTCTCAACCTGTCCATCTACACCAATCTTCCTTTTGAAGATCCACTTGCATCCTATGGGTTTTACCCCATCTGGAGCAATGTCCAACGTCCATACTTTGTTGGTGTGTTGGATGTATATGCCCTAGAGGCCAGTATTGTATATGTATACATATGGATACTAGGGAGATGTATGTACAGAACAATCTTGCTTAGTTTTATAGTATATTATTCGACTTGTCTTTGTCAGGATATGTGTATTTATTTGTATTGTTGATATATCTGGTTTGCACATATTGATAAAGACTCGATACGGTAGTATACTATTGTGGTTTGTCTTTATCTTAACATGGCATATGTCATACTAGTTATTACATATTGTGGTTACATGTTGATAAAGCCCCTAGGATCTTGCTTGACTACCTGCGTTGTGATGGCGATCATACTTGAGGGAGCAGGGTAGTCTATAAGCACATCCTTTAATGGTCCCTAGTCGCGTGAGTATCGAGACTGGGCATTGATACTCCAGAGTAGACTGGTGTATATGTTTCTACCCCATCGGGGGATGGTTGGTCCCATAGCCATTGGTCTGATGCACCTAAGATCGTATACAGGTGCTCACTGGGTGTGAGAACACTGGACGGACTCGCCGAGAACTTCCGTGTGGTACTATACCTATCGTCAGATGGAAGTTCTCAGGTGACATGTGTACAGGTTAGTCTTTGGACCCGAGATCGGCATTTGTCTCGTGTGAGTTCCCACTGAGCTTTGATCACTACCCTACCACGGCTCTACTGAGTCGTGCAAACAGGTTTTTGTTGGGTTCAGTCCCGAGCCACATAGAGGCAGTGAGCGATTGTCGGGGATTCGTCTCTCCCGGTATAGGGAGTCGATATCGCACTGTGATTCGATTTGTCAGGACCATAAGACCTTGGCCAAGGCAGTTGGGATCTACTGATAGGCTGATTAGTAGTTTCCCGGATTGGTCCTGAACCACATCGGCACGACTTATCAGGTTATTAGGGTCAGACGTTCACCATCCCCTAGACCCGGTATGCGATACTCTTTGACGAAGAGACCGGACTGTACGGATATTGTCACGGATAGGCTCAGTAGGAGTTCGGACGAGCTTGCTCGTCGGCCTTCCTTTTCGATAGGTACCTGGGCAGCCGTTATGTACAGCTAGTACTACTGACGTGCCTTTGGTTAAACCCACTGCCAGAGTACTGTCGAGTCTTTAGAGTCCCACACAGAGGGTTTCCCTGATCCAGGCAAAACGATGTATTTGCCGTATTGGATACGTGCAGGGTTCGATCGATTGATGTACTTGGTACTCGGTTTTTCGATCGGACAGTTTGTAATACTAGCCGGCTCGGGTCTGAGCCGGATTATTTAGCCAAGTATTGATTTAATAATTTGCATATATGTATTTCGATATATATATTCTGGTATTACGTTCTTCGTGTTATTCTATCTCTTTTGGGTGTTCGGATTTTTATCTGATTGCCGGTATATTTGTACAGTAGTTGGAAATCCGTATTTATTACAGTTTTCCTTCTAGAAGGTGGCCACCTCATTATGTATTTTCCATTTATTTGATAATTGGAAATGAGGTGTAAAATGAGAGGTGAGGGAGGAATGGGAGTAACCGTGCTTCAATAGTGAACAAATGAATTTATAATTCATTTTGGGATTTACTATTGAAGTATGGTTGCTAATTGTTTAATGAAAGAATTGATATACAAAACCATTGTGTGTATTTTCTCTTTCATGGTTGATTCATTATTTTCCTTGATCTCTCTTTTGCTCTCATCTCCTCTTTGCTCTCAAGTTTCCTCCACTTTCATCTTCATCCTCTTCACTACTTTCTCATGTGTTGAGAATGAAGTGAAGAGGCAAGAAAGAGATAGCTATACACTAAGACACCCTCCACTACATCCTAGACTACTTGGTTTAGCAAACCAAGTTTTCTAGTTGCTCCTTTAGTTACATATTTAGGAGCTAGAGCCATGAATCATACTCCCCGGATGGATCATCTACGACAAAAGGAGGCCGGAGAACAAGCTCGATCCCGGAGGACCGATGGAGCAAGGAAAGAAGTTCAAGCATGTTCAAGGCACTTGCTAGGAGCTAAGGATGAAGAAAGAAGACCGAAGGACTTGGTTCATTTGGTGAGGTTTCTATCATAGTAGATAGCTCCCTTAGTGTAGCTAGTGAGTTCTATGGAAAGATCCGGTTTTAGGGTTTAGTCTAGCGCCAAGTTTCATTCGTAAGAAAGTTTTGTTCCGCATTTGGCCGCGTGAGATGGCCGGGGTGCTAGGGTAACCCTTCATGGTATCAGAGCCACCCATAAAACTTACACTAGCTAGTTCAAACGTGTTTAGAATAACGATCGACCGAAAATTCCAAAAACCTCGTTTCAAAATTTTGCAGTTTCTGTCGATTTTAAAAGTGCTGGAAAAATCAATTTTTTGCTCTCAGAAAATCAAGCAGGCTTTTTTGAGACCACTGAAGAAAATTTACCACATGATCCTTCTAAACAGCCGCGGAACCGCCGCTTAAACCCCCATTTAGCGGCGGATCCGTGGCCATTTATTGGGCCCATGTGATAAATTTTTTTCTGGGCCTCCCATTTTGAGAATTGTGGTTTCTGGAATAATTATATTTTGGGTCCAGATTTGTTACAGTGTTGATTTATTACTTGGGGCCCACTTAGAAAATTTAGTCGATCTTGATTTTAAAATACGTATTTTTATTATCAGTACATTCACTTTTATCTGCGACCGGGAATGTCACTTGATCGGTAAAACTCGTCTGATTGCTATATGTTCTTTTAGACGGGTTTTGCGAACGTGACATTCGCGTTGATGTTGTGTGCTTGTGCTGTGATTGTGGTTGGATTGTCGTGGTGGATAGCATGTGGTGAAATGTTAGAAATACAGTTTACATTCTTTTGTATATTTGTTATTGCGGGGCGAGCGTCCGACATGTGGACTGCCGTCTTTGCCGGGTTGTATATTATTTTGGGGCACGACCGGGATGAGGTTGATGTCACCGCTTGTATATATTATTTTCATTTTCTGTATTAGGATTACCCCGCGATGGGCTGCATGAATAGCCGGGTTCTAGAAGGCAACAAGCCCACATCTCAAGGCGCAGAGACGGAAAGGGGTTTCATTCTAGAACTGGCAGGCTATTCGCCGCACTCGTAGGGGGTACAGGTTTTCATTGCACATGCTATCCACACGACCGGGAACATCGGGTTTTATTTGCGGCTCAAATGAAACCCGGGGCTCCAAGATTATCCACCATTCTGTAATGTTATCTGTGATGTTGTTTATTTTCATGCCTGGGACGAATGTGATATATACTTATATATATACTAGTAGATGTTGTATATGTTTTGCACCCGCGCTAGTCCAGCCCCCGCTCTGTCGTTAGTTAAGTAACCTATCGGGTGATGACGGGGCCCCGTGGCGAATGCGGATGGCATATACGTACATTTTATTTTCGTTCTTTTCTGGTGTGATAGGTTACAAATTTGATGGGGCCACATTAATTTTAATTAATGCAAGATAAAAACCTAAAAAGATGTTGTTGGAACCAGATTTTAAAAACTGACATTACAGATGTTCTCTTTTGCTTTGCATAGTGGTATTCAGTTTGGAATATCCTGCACCTCATTCTATGAGGCAAGGGCCGAGATCCCTTCACCGGGAGTGACCCCTTGAGTAAAAGTTTGCGTCAGGGTAATAACTTTAATATAGTCGACTATTTTTTGCTTTGCATCGTGGTATTCAGTTTGGAATATCCTGCACCTCATTCGACGAGGAAAGAGCTGAGATCCCTTCACAGGGAGTGACCTCTTTAGCAAAGGTTTTCTCCACTATATAAATTTACAAAATAACTCAGGTTCCTTCAACAATATCAAGTTCATTACGTTAACGAGTTTTTTGCCAAAAACCCAGTCGTAGCCCTCTGTCATTTCGGATAAAAAACACATAGTATTCATGCGGTGTTTGTTGGCCAAAGTCAAGGCATCGTGTATGGTAGCTGTATGTTTATTATCCGTAGCATAGATAAAATGCATTGTTTTAGGACAGTCGTACCATCTTGTTGGCCAAAGTCAAGGGTGTGTACGGGTGGGTCTAAATCAATCAGGACAATGACGGGTAGAACTTGACTTGCGCGTTATGATTTGTTGGCCAAAGTCAAGGTCATAAGCGCTTGGGGCAAAAACCACATCGGGAGTTTCAAACATAAAGGAAACTTGCAGATTTTAGCATACCTTCTGGAGTGTGGTGACTAGAGTGGATTCCATCTAGTGCATCACACAATGATAGTTGGATCCCGATCCCACTGATGAGTAGGATTACTCTCGGGAGATTATCACACTTAACAATCAATACTATAAACCAAGTTGGTGTCTAGAAAGGTGTTAGCGGGGCTACGCCTCCAGGGAAAAGAGGTTCTTTAATTAAGGAACTTCGCGAAAGCGTTGGAAAACCTCCCTCGAAGTACCAACACCGGCCTGGCTGAAAGGTTAAGCAAGTATTGTGACGTGCGATTAATCCTGACTATTTCTTCTTTTAGGGTTTGAAGAAGAATTTGAGGAAACAGTGGGAGCCATCCTGGTTAGATAAATTAATAACCAATCTAATCTTGCAAGAGCGCACGCTGAGTGTTTTCCCTCTCTCTCTCTAGGCAGCAACCATTTCACGCCCTAATCAAGATAATAAAATGTATCGCTTGACCGATCCGAATTCTTATTCGGGGCTGGGGAACGTCGGTTCGTCTCTAACTCATGACAACTGTCATAAGTATGAGCAAGGGAAAGAGGAAAGTTTGAATTCCTTGATAAACCCATCGAAGAAGAAACATACTGTTGGATCTTCTTCAGGTGTTCTTGTAGTTGAGAACTGCTTTTCGGTCAGTCCTACCTCCTGGGTACTAGATACCGGATCAGGATCTCATATCTGTAATTTATTGCAGGGACTGAGAAAAAGTAGGATAGTTCGACCTGGTGATATGTCCCTCAGAGTAGGGAACGGAGCACAAGTTAATGCTGCGGCCGTCGGTGAATATCACCTATTGTTGCCAAATGGTAATACTATGATTCTGAATAATTGCTACTATGTACCTTCCATGCTTTGCAACATAATATCAGTTTCTTTACTTGATAAAGATGGATATAACTTTGTCCTTGATAGAAATATCATGAACATTTACCTTGATAAGGTACTGGTTGCAGAAGGTACACTGTGTAATAATATCTATGTTCTAAATCAAAACACAGTTCTCAATGTACAAAACACACGCAAGAGGAAAAATTCGGATACGAACACATCCTTCTTGTGGCATTGTAGACTTGGTCATATCGGAGAGAAAAGACTAAGTAAGTTACATAAAGATGGATTCTTGAATACGTTCGAATTTTCATCTTATGAAACTTGTCAGTCTTGTCTCAAAGGAAAGATGACCAAATCTTCGTTCACCGGGCATGGAGAAAGAGCAGCAGAGCTTTTGGGACTCATACACAGTGATGTATGTGGTCCAATGTCTACACATGCATGGGGTGGATTCTCATACTTCATCACATTCACTGACGATCTCTCTAGGTTCGGATATGTGTAACTTATGAAACACAAATCTGAAGCTTTTGAGAAATTCAAAGAATTTAGAAACGAAGTAGAGAACCAGATTAGAAAAGGTATCAAGATCTTCCGATCTGATAGAGGGGGAGAGTACTTAAGTACGGAATTCAGGGATTTTCTAAAAGAGAATGGCATTCTCCCTCAGCTTACCCCTCCGTATACACCACAGCACAATGGCGTGTCGGAGCGGAGGAACCGTACCCTATTGGATATGGTTCGCTCCATGATGAGTAATGCCGGGTTACCTCTTTCTTTCTGGGGGTTTGCTCTTGAGACAGCAACATTCATATTGAATAGAGCGCCATCTAAATCAGTGCCTACCACTCCATATGAAGTATGGACTGGGAAGAGACCATGTCTTGATTATATTAAGATATGGGGGTGTCCTGCTTTTGTTAAAAAGCAGAATCCAGATAAACTCGAGGCAAGGTCTGTATTGTGCAAGTTTGTGGGATACCCTAAGCATTCCAAGGGATATCTATTCTACCACACTGAGGAACAGAAGGTGTTAGTAACTCGCCACGCTACCTTTTTAGGAAGGGAATTTCTTGCAAAAGAAATTAGTGGGAGTACGGTAGAACTAGAAGAAATTCAGGAACCACAAACTATAACAGAAGATTTGGAAGAACCCTTAGATTCAGTTATACCCGACGAACCTCAGCCACTCCGCAGATCTAGTAGGATTTCTCATCCACCCGAGAGATACTACGGTTTTCTCATAGATGGGGATCGAGAGGATTGCATCTTGGAAGAAGATGATCCTACTAGTTTCAGGCAGGCCATTGTCAGTAGAGACTCTGATAAATGGCTGGATGTTATGCAATCTGAAATGGAGTCCATGTACACCAATAAAGTGTGGACCCTGGAAGTTGCTCCACCTGGGGTAAACCCGTTGGATGCAAATGGATCTACAAGAAAAACTTGGTGTAGATGGGCAGGTGGAAACCTATAAGGCTAGACTCGTTGCAAAAGGTTTTCGTCAAAGACCAGGAGTGGACTATGACGAAACTTTTTCTCCAGTGGCTATGCTCAAATCCATTAGGATCCTGCTTGCCATTGCTACCTTCCATGACTATGAGATCTGGCAGATGGACGTAAAAACGACTTTTCTAAACGGAAGTTTAGAAGAGTGTGTTTATATGGATCAACCGGAAGGTTTTGTAGACAGTGGGAGCGGCGGGAAGGTGTGTAAGCTGCTCAAATCCATTTATGGATTGAAGCAAGCATCGCGGAACTAGAACATCTGTTTTGATGAAACAATCAAGGACTTTGACTTCATCAAGAACGAAGATGAGCCATGTATTTATCAGAAGATTGTAGGACGAACAGTCGTGTTCCTAGTCTTGTACGTGGACGACATTCTTTTGATAGGAAATGACATTCCTATGCTACAACCGGTCAAGTTATTCTTATCACAAAGGTTCTCTATGAAAGACCTAGGTGATGCCTCGTACATTTTGGGGATCAAGATCTACAGAGATAGATCCAAGAGATTACTGGGACTTTCACAGTCCAGGTACATAGAGTCCGTAATAAAGAGATTTAGTATGGAAGATTCCAAGCGCGGTTACATACCCGCATTGCACGGAATCACCCTCTCCAAGGAGATGTCTCCCAAGACTGACGAGGAGAGGGTTCACATGAGCACTATACCCTACGCTTCGGCGGTAGGATCTATAATGTATGCGATGCTATGTACAAGACCAGATGTAGCTTACGCACTAAGCGTGGTGAGCCGGTATCAGTCAGACCCAGGTGAGGACCACTGGACAGCAGTAAAGAACATTCTCAAGTACCTGAGAAGGACTAAGGAGATGTTCCTGATTTACGGTAATGGAGACCTCAGGGTCGAGTCCTTTACCGACTCAAGCTTCCAGAGTGACAAAGATGACAGCAAGTCTGTCTCGGGTTTTGTGTTTACCCTCAACGGAGGGGTGGTATGTTGGAAGAGTTCCAAACAGGATACCGTCGCAGACTCGACGATGGAGGCTGAATACATTGCTGCAAGCGATGCTGCGAAAGAGGCGGTCTGGATAAAGAAGTTCATAGCTGAACTTCAGGTGGTTCCGTCCATTGTTGATCCAATACCAGTGTATTGTGATAACAATTGGGCTATAGCTTTGGCGAAGGAACCACGGTCCCATCAGAAATCCAGGCATATCTTAAGGCGGTATCACCTGATCAGGGAAATCGTAGATCGCCAGGAGATCGAGGTCCGGAGAGTGGATACGAAGGACAACACGGCGGATCCATTTACAAAGGCCCTCCCTCAAGCACAGTTCGAGCGACTTTTTGGGATGCTGGGTATGCGGTACGCCAGCGGCTGGCCTTAGAGCAGACGTTGGGTATTCGGTACGCCAATCACTGACCTTTAGTGCAAGTGGGAGATTGTTGGATGTATATGCCCTAGAGGCCAGTATTGTATATGTATACATATGGATACTAGGGAGATGTATGTACAGAACAATCTTGCTTAGTTTTATAGTATATTATTCGACTTGTCTTTGTCAGGATATGTGTATTTATTTGTATTGTTGATATATCTGGTTTGCACATATTGATAAAGGCTCGATACGGTAGTATACTATTGTGGTTTGTCTTTATCTTAACATGGCATATGTCATACTCGTTATTACATATTGCGGTTACATGTTGATAAAGCCCCTAGGATCTTGCTTGACTACTTGCGTTGTGATGGCGATCATACTTGTGGGAGCAGGGTAGTCTATAAGCATATCCTTTAATGGTTCCTAGTCGCGTGAGTATCGAGACTGGGCATTGATACTCCAAAGTAGACTGGTGTATATGTTTCTACCCAATCGGGGGATGGTTGCTCCCGCAGCCATTGGTCTGATGCACCTAAGTGAAAGGTTCCTAGGAACCCTATAGTGGTCTCACAAGGCATCTAACATGCCAATATAAAAGATTTTACGGGTGCCGAGAGACCCGACTACGGATCGTCGGCTAGATATTTAGGCGAAAAGATAACTAGTTAACAACTTAACTATAGGGAATACGGAAATACAACCTTTGTAGATCCGTTTGTCCACCTCCATAGCTCCGCAATGAAGTCTCCTTGCTGTCCATAACAAGTCACGGGCTCTAGCGTCGGCTTCATCGGAGAATGGACGGGCTAGGTCGTCGATGTCCATGCCGAAGATGATCTACGTCGAGGCATCGCTAAATCAAGCTCCGACTTCACCAAGTCAAGAAACTTGTGAAGAAAACACACTCTACTACTTGGCAAGAGGTAGAGGATGAAGAAATAGGAAGTGGGTAGACTTTAGAATTGGATTTCTCACTCATTTCCATCAATCACCATTGATGGAGCTTGCTTTCTTCTTTGAAGAAGATGAAGAAGAAGAAGCTAATTGTTATGATAAGTTATTCAAAAAATTAAAGAAATACCAAACTTATCATAATTCTAACTATGGTTATGTGTAGAGAATTGACCAAGGTTAAAGGAATGGTTAGGGTTAAGGATGAGATATGAATGGTGGTCAAGGTCAAAGCTTCATGAAGCTTCAAGTAAACAACAAATAAAGCCACCATTCTTTTCTCTTTTCTATTTATTTCCAAAATGAAATGGATAAATAAATAAGTGAATAAAACAAAACCCTAGTCATAATCATTTAACCATGGTTTGATCTTTACACAAAAACCCTAGCAAACATGTATCATCAAACATGATACAATCATGTGTACAAAAATATATCACATATACAATGTGTACAATCCAAGTGAGAAAATCCGTTTAAAGTGAACCAATACTAGTTAGTGCAAAGTAATATATCAAATATATAATCATGCATTAAATCATTAAATCAACACTTGATTCAATGATCCGGTCATGTCGCACACAACCGACTAGTATTCAATGTATCGGCTTATCGAATCAATACTTGATTCGATAACTAGGTTATATCGCATACAACCATTCGATACATTCATCGCGAGAATAGAATACGGTATCACATACACGCATTATTCTCGGTCCCGCACATATCTCATATGCGCTCCTATTTCATTTCGCTTGAGCCAGGAAACCTCTCTGTAGGACTCTAAAGACTCGTCAATACGCCGGCAGTAGATGATGATCATATCAAACACTCACAAGCCGCAAGCGGTCTGCTAAACGTAACGGCCACCCGGATATTGAGCGATCAGAAGATCGACGAGCAAGCCCGCTCACACTCCAGTGAATCCAACCAGTAACACTACCGTACAGTCCGGTCTGTCCGTCTGATCTGTCGCATATCTCGCCTAGGGGTGGTAAACGTCAGACCCCAATAGCTCGATAAGTCGTGTCGATACGAGGTCTATAACTGTTCGAGAAACTACTGGTAACACTTACCAGTAAATCTCAGCAACCCTGGCCAGGGATTTCCTGTTATAGCCAATCGAACACAGCGCAACATCAACTCCATATACCGGGAAAGACGAATTCCCTCCTATCGCTCATTGCCTCCATGTGACTCGGGACTGTACCCAAAAACCACCGTTTTGCACGCCCTCTTGGACGTGGTAAGATGGAAATCAAAGCACAGTGGGAACCACACAAGACTCTATGACGATCTCGGGTCAACAGACTACTCTGTACCAGTGTCACCAGAGAACTGCCATCTGACGTAAGGTATAATACCATCTGGGAGTTCTCGGCGAGTCCGTCCAGTGTACCCAGTCTCTACTGAGCACCCGTATATCATCTCTGATGTCAAACACCAATGGATATGGGATCATCCATCGCCCATCTGTATGGGTCGAGAAGGTATACGCTAGTCTACTCTGGTATATCGATGCCCCTTCTCGATACACCCACGACTAGGGACTTTCAAGGATGTACTTATGGACTACCATGTCCCCACTAGTATGATCCGCATCATAGTCCAGGTAGTCAAGTACACATCCTAAGGGCTTTACCAACATGTAATAGAGAGACAATCTGAGTACACGTTAAGGTAAAGAGTAACCAGATAGCATACTATCATGTCGAGCAAGAAAGTCCTCCCTATATATGTCCCAGCATCCACTACAATATACATCCTATGTACAGTAATGGCCTCTAGGGCATACATATAACTAACAATCTCCCACTTGCACTAGGGCCATCTGTAGCAGTGGTTGTAGTATCTCATACTCAACCATCCCATAATCGTCTCTCTCTGGGAATAGGCCTTCGTGAGTGGATCCGCCGTGTTGTCCTCTGAGTCTACTCTCCTAACCTCGATCAGCCTGGAGATCAACCATCTCCATGATCAGGTGATACTGCCTTAGAATATGTCTGGATCACTGATGGGACCTACGTTCCTTGGCATAAGCCACAACTCCATTGTCTCACAATGGTAGGAACGTAGTTCATCTCATGAACCAATATACACCCAAACAGCCTCTTTGGTAGCATCTTAAGTAGCGATGTATTCTGCCTTTATCGTCTAGTATGTCACGGTATCTAGCTTGGAACTCCTCCAACATACCGTCCCTTTACTGAGGGTAAAGACAATGCCTGCGACTGACATTCAGTCGTCTTTATCACCCTGGAACACTTCCAGTGATTCTCCCCTGGATCGATTGATACTATCTCACTACAACTAGTGAGAATCCTAACATCCAATTAAATCTATCTCATAGATCTAAAACTCAGGATTTAGGAGGTATCACTTTGATCCTACACGAAGAATCTTTGTGATAAACGGAGATTGATCGAGCGTAGCATAAGAAACTCCTTTCTTATCAAGAGTATGTCATCCACGTACTCTACGAGGATCACTATCATACTCCCTACTACCTTTTTGTTTATACAAGGTTCATCTACCATTTTGATGATGTCAAACTCTCTGACAATCTATCAAAACAGATGTTCCAACTCCGCGATGCCTGCTTTAATCTATAAAGCATCTTGCACACGTTTCCGCTGCTCCCACTGTCTACGAAGCCCTCTGGCTGTGTACTTATAGACGCACTCTTCTAAAACAACATTTAGAAAAGCAGTCATGACACCCAACCGCCAGATATCGTACTTATGGTATGTAGCCGTGGCAAGTAGGATCTGGATGGACTTAAGCATAGCTACTTGAAAAGGTTTCATCATTATCCACGCCTGGTCGATGACGAAAACCTTTAACAAATCTAGCTTTGAAAGTCGCAACTTTTCCATGTACACCAAGTAATTTTCTCAAGATATACTTGCTCCTGATGGGGATTTAACCCTTCAGATATAGCAACCAAAGTCCATACTTTGTTGGTGTATAAGGATTCCATCTCAGATCGATAAGCATCCAGCCATTCTTACAGAGTCTTACTCCTGATGGCCAGCTCGAAACTAGTTGGGTCATCATCTCATGATGCAATCCTCGCTCCTATTGTCATAGAGAAACCAAAGTATCTCTCAGGTGGGTGAGAAACCCTACTAGATCGGCGGAGAGGCTGAGGTTCGTTGGAATCTACTGAATCCTTTGGTTCTATCAAATCATCAGCTGCAATTTGTATGGCTGGAACATTTCCAGTTGTACATAACAGACGTTGCCTTGAGCTTGTCCGGATTTTGCTTTTAGACATTGCCCGGACAACCCCAAATCTTAACTAACTTAAGATATGGGCTCTTCCCTTATTATATCAAATATGAAGTGGTAGGCAACTGATTTGATTTGAACCCTATTCAATAGGTATGCAGCTTCATAAGTTTATAACTCCTTAAAGGAAATAGGTAACTCAGTAGTACTCATCATAGAGCACACCATATCAAATAGGGTGTATCTGTTCCGCCCCGGCATACCATCGTGCAATGGTGTATACGGAGGAGTAATGCTGAGAGAGAATCTCATTCTCCTTTAGAATAATCCAGGAATTCCGTGCTCAAGTATTCTCCTCCTTGATCTCATCATAGGACATAATACTTTTACCCGTATTTTGGTTCTCTACTTCTAACTTATATTCTGTGAATATCTTAAAAGGTTCGGACTTGTGTTTCAACAGGAACATAGGTCTGAATCTCGAAAGATCATCAGAGAATGTAATGAAGTATAAAGAACCAGTCCTGGTATGTGTAGACAGGGGACCTACATACATCAACATGTATCATCCCAAGAGTTCATCAACTCTTTCTCTGTTTCCAGTAAACGGAGCTATGGTTATTTTATCTTTGTGACATGACTGGCGAGTTTCACAAGATGTAAATTCAAACTAATTTAAATATGCATCTTTATGTAACTCTAGCTAGTCGGGTCACATTGATCTGACCTAGTCTACAATACCTTAAGAAGGATTCGTTCATTTCTGAACTATTCCTCTTGTGTGTGTTCTGTATACTAAGAACTGTAGTTTGATTTAGAATATTAATGCTTTTAGATAACGTGCCTGAACCGATCAACATTTGATATAGGAAATGTTCAAAACATTATCCAACAATACAAAATTTCATCGTTTCTTTACTAATAAAGAGACTGATATGATTTTGTATATCAGGTTCGGTATCTAATAACATTCGTTCAGAATCAATGTATTGTAATACAGGGTGACGGTGACCGACAGACTTGGCTGCAACTCTTGCCCCGTTTTCTGCCTCATGAAACTTATCACCCGTTCTCAGTTCTTTACCTATCTGTAGCCCATGTAACATATTACATATGCGGGATCCTGATCCGGTATCATATACCCAGGACATAAAGGACATTTGAGAAACAGTTCTGTATAATGAACACACCCGAAGATGATGCATCATATGCACTTTCCTCGTTTGGGCGGCACGGGAAATCTGGTATTCCCCAATTTCCTGCTCTGTCTTATAACAATTATAAGTTGGAGCGGGACCAACGTTCCCCAGCTCAGTATAACAAGCGGGTTCGGTCAATAATCCGTATTATTATCTTGATTAAGGCGTGATATGGTCGCTACCATGAGAGAGAGAAGAAAACACTCAGCGTGCGCTCTTGCAAGAATAGATTGGTTATTTTTTTATCTAATCAGGATGGCTCCCACTGCTTTTTATCAAATCTTCCTTCAAACCCTAAAAGGAAAGACTAGCCAGGATTAATTACACACTACAAGTTCGCCAATCTTTCAGCCAGGCCAGTGTCGGTACTTTGAGGGAGGTCCCCCGTGCTTTCGCACGAACCTAATTAATGTAAACCTCGTTTTCCCAGAGGCGTAACCTCGTTAACACCTTTCTAGACACCTACTTGATCGGCTAATTGTAATGTATAAAACTCTCCCAGGAGTAACACTTACTCGCAGCGGGTATCGGGATCCAACTATCTCATAGAAGGTATGCAATCTCATTGCAAATTTCAACACTTGAAATTCCCGATAATATTTTGCCCCTAGCTCGCTATGACCTTGACGCATGCCAAACAACCCATAGTCTGCTAGTCAAGTTCAACCCGTACATTTCTTGATTGAATTAAACCCACCCGCACGACCCTTGACGCATGCCAAACAACGCCGTACGAATACCCTAATCCAATCGCATCGTATGCTAGCAGATAAGCACTAGTTAGCTACCGTACAGTACGCCTTGACGCATGCCAAACAACCGCAACACGAATACTAACTAGTACTTATCTGAAATGACGGAGGGCTACGACAGGTTTTTCTGAAAACCTATTGCGTAATGAACTTGATATCATTGTAGAATCAAATGAATTTAAAATGGAGTGCTTTTGAGGCTTTTCTAGTTTTTCTAAAGGAGTCACTCCCGGTGAAGGGATCGTCGGTCCTTTCATCGTCGAATGAGGTGCGGGATATATCATATATATCACTGTGCAAAGCAAAAACACTTAAAAGCTATCAAAAGACAAACCGAGTGTGTAGCATCTGCCAGTTATTGCTAAAGGAATAACTCCCGGTGAAGGGATCTCGGTCCTTTCCTCATCGAATAAGGTGCAGGATATATCGCATATACCGCTGTGCAAAGCAAGAACTGTAGCTACCTGTTTTATTTTGAAATTCGATTCTACAACATCTTAGGTTTCTTTTACTTTCATTAATCACATTAATGAAGTCCCATCATTTAAATACCTAAACATCACAGATAGATATGACGTACACTTATGCCATCCGCATTCGTCTCGATGTCCCCTCGTGCACCGTTAGGTTAGGTAACTAACGGCAGAGCAGGGCAGGGCTAGCGCGGGTGTAAAACATAAGTAACGTCTATATAATATATCATATATACTATATACTATATCTATCACAGAACATCACATGATCTCATCACATATATCGCAGCAGAAGAATCATAAGAAATATTGGATATACTAGGACGCCCGTGTTTTCAATACGAGCCAGTATAAAACACGGATTCCACGGTCGTGATGAATAGCCAAACCCACACCCCTAGACCCCTACGAGAGCGACAAGCAACCCTACCAATTCTAGAGTTAGGAGACCCGGACTCGACTCCTCGAGTTGGTCTCCCACTGAGCTCCAGAACCCGGTTACTTCTGCCCTCCTCCTTGGGTCTATCCTAGTGCGGAAAAGTAAATAATATACAAACAGTGACTACTTCCGCTACCTGGAAGTGCCCCAAATAAAAGAATATTACATACAAGTTTTTACATGAATGAAAATGAAAAACACTCATCTCACATAAAAACCCCCGGCTATTCAAACACGACGATCCAATATAACATATCCAGCAACACATAACATCACATGTCATCAACGTAAGTAAACATGCGTATCCCAATTGTCGTTGACATATAGCAACGAAACCGGCGATATCACATATTACACTTACGGTCACAGAAAAGAAAGTGTAAAACTACAACAGTTGGAATCCGCAACCACCTCAGACATCGCATGCCTGACCAAATGAATTACTTAGACATCGCATGCCTAACAATTATAAACCCCGCATTTTAGTCTCATTATCGAAAACTCTTTTCAATAAAAAGTCGGGGAATTCAACAAGATTCCCGACATCCTGATCGAATGCTCGTCGCTAACTTCAGTAGGCAGCCGCACCCCCGATACCGTCGACGAAGTGCACCAAGGCGGAACACCGCTACCGCGAGCACCCGGACGGATGCTTTCGGCGACGGGGTTCTCCTACAGTCACTTGGTCGGGGCTATGGGGTGAGGCTGTCTATTAAGTTTACCCAGCGAGTATCCGCGTACGCTACGTGATTACGACGGACTTTTGATCACATCAAAATTCCGTGGCAACCGATCAAGTGAGACTAAACTGCTATGTTTATAACATTCATTCAGTTATCTCATAACTTCTTGTGAATTCCAATTATTGTATCCCATTCCGGATAAACAGAAAATGTTAAACTTTCCGATCGAACAATCGAACACCCAAGTTTTCCCGATACAGATCAACCATGAAATAAGTCTAACAACATTCAGTTCGTGCCTCAGTACCAACGGTCCAGCCGTAGAAGGGTCAAGCCAACGCCTCACATGTGGCACGCCGTACTTCCCCAAACCCGAAGGTTCAAAGGGCAGTTCAAGACGGTCACATAATCGAGTTAAGGTTTGTTGTCTTCTAGAGGGTCCATCGCGTTACTTGCACTACTTAGAACGTCGTTAAACTTCGGAAAAATCCAACACTTGGAAATTTCCCGACAGGGGAAAAATTGGGTATTTATATCCGGTCGAACATTTTAACATATTCTAAAATTTATCCGGAAAGCCACATAGACAAAATCTGATACTCCGATCGAAACACCGAATCCCCAAAACAACCCAGAAAATAAAACTCTGGATAAAATATTAAAAATTTCCAGAAGACTCAGCACTACAAAACATGAATTACTGTGCAAGCCACGTGGTGTAATTCAACAGAGTGGCCGCGGAACCGCCGCGACTCCCATGGCGGGGGCCGCGGTTCCGCGCCTCTGTAGTCGATTTACCATCACGTGCTTCACAGTAACTCCTGAAATTTCCTGCTGAATTTTTTGGCAATTTTTAATCTGGAAAAATCCCAGAAATTAAAAAATGTACAGAGAGCATATTTAGGGTTGGGTTTTCGGGTCGTTCGGACTTCAAATTCCGTCTGGACTTCACCTAAGGCTCTAACCTGGCTCTGATACCAGTGAAAGGTTCCTAGGCACCCTATAGTGGTCTCACAAGGCATCGAACATGCCAATATAAAAGATTTTACGGGTGCCGAGAGACCCGACTACGGATCGTCGGCTAGATATTTAGGCGAAAAGATAACTAGTTAACAACTTAACTATAGGGAATACGGAAATACAACCTTTGTAGATCCGTTTGTCCACCTCCATAGATCCGCAATGAAGTCTCTTTGCTGTCCATAACAAGTCCCGGGCTCTAGCGTCGGCTTCATCGGAGAATGGACGGGCTAGGTCGTCGATGTCCATGCCGAAGATGATCTACGTCGAGGCATCGCTAAATCAAGCTCCGACTTCACCAAGTCAAGAAACTTGTGAAGAAAACACACTCTACTACTTGGCAAGAGGTAGAGGATGAAGAAATAGGAAGTGGGTAGACTTTAGAATTGGATTTCTCACTCATTTCCATCAATCACCATTGATGGAGCTTGCTTTCTTCTTTGAAGAAGATGAAGAAGAAGAAGCTAATTGTTATGATAAGTTATTCAAAAAAGAAAAGAAATACCAAACTTATCATAATTCTAACTATGGTTATGTGTAGAGAATTGACCAAGGTTAAAGGAATGGTTAGGGTTAAGGATGAGATAAGAATGGTGGTCAAGGTCAAAGCTTCATGAAGCTTCAAGTAAACAACAAATAAAGCCACCATTCTTTTCTCTTTTCTATTTATTTCCAAAATGAAATGGATAAATAAATAAGTGAATAAAACAAAACCCTAGTCATAATCATTTAACCATGGTTTGATCTTTACACAAAAACCCTAGCAAACATGTATCATCAAACATGATACAATCATGTGTACAAAAATATATCACATATACAATGTGTACAATCCAAGTGAGAAAATCCGTTTAAAGTGAACCAATACTAGTTAGTGTAAAGTAATATATCAAATATATAATCATGCATTAAATCATTAAATCAACACTTGATTCAATGATCCGGTCATGTCGCACACAACCGACTAGTATTCAATGTATCGGCTTATCGAATCAATACTTGATTCGATAACTAGGTTATATCGCATACAACCATTCGATACATTCATCGCGAGAATAGAATACGGTATCACATACACGCATTATTCTCGGTCCCGCACATATCTCATATGCGCTCCTATTTCGTTTCGCTTGAGCCAGGAAACCTCTGTGTAGGACTCTAAAGACTCGTCAATACGCCGGCAGCAGATGATGATCATATCAAACACCCACAAGCCGCAAGCGATCTGCTAAACGTAACGGCCACCCGGGTATTGAGCGATCAGAAGATCGACGAGCAAGCCTGCTCACACTCCAGTGAATCCAACCAGTAACACTACCGTACAGTCCGGTCTGTCCGTCTGATCTGTCGCATATCTCGCCTAGGGGTGGTAAACGTCAGACCCCAATAGCTCGATAAGTCGTGTCGATACGAGGTTTATAACTGTTCGAGAAACTACTGGTAACACTTACCAGTAAATCTCAGCAACCCTGGCCAGGGATTTCCTGTTATAGCCAATCGAACACAGCGCAACATCAACTCCCTATACCGGGAAAGACGAATTCCCTCCTATCGCTCATTGCCTCCATGTGACTCGGGACTGTACCCAAAAACCACCGTTTTGCACGCCCTCTTGGACGTGGTAAGATGGAAATCAAAGCACAGTGGGAACCACACAAGACTCTATGACGATCTCGGGTCAACAGACTACTCTGTACCAGTGTCACCAGAGAACTGCCATCTGACGTAAGGTATAATACCATCTGGGAGTTCTCGGCGAGTCCGTCCAGTATACCCAGTCTCTACTGAGCACCTGTATATCATCTCTGATGTCAAACACCAATGGATATGGGATCATTCATCGCCCATCTGTATGGGTCGAGAAGGTATACGCTAGTCTACTCTGGTATATCGATGCCCCTTCTCGATACACCCACGACTAGGGAATTTCAAGGATGTACTTATGGACTACCATGTCCCCACTAGTATGATCCGCATCATAGTCCAGGTAGTCAAGTACACATCCTAAGGGCTTTACCAACATGTAATAGAGAGACAATCTGAGTACACGTTAAGGTAAAGAGTAACCAGATAGCATACTATCATGTCGAGCAAGAAAGTCCTCCCTATATATGTCCCAGCATCCACTACAATATACATCCTATGTACAGTAATGGCCTCTAGGGCATACATATAACTAACACTAAGATCGTATACAGGTGCTCACTGGGTGTGAGTACACTGGACGGACTCGCCGAGAACTTCCGTGTGGTACTATACCTATCGTCAGATGGAAGTTCTCAGGTGACATGTGTACAGGTTAGTCTTTGGACCCGAGATCGGCATTTGTCTCGTGTGAGTTCCCACTGATCTTTGATCACTACCCTACCACGGCTCTACTGAGTTGTGCAAACTGGTTTTTGTTGGGTTCAGTCCCGAGCCACATGGAGGCAGTGAGCGATTGTCGGGGATTCTTCTCTCCCGGTATAGGGAGTCGATATCGCACTGTGATTCGATTTGTCAGGACCATAAGACCTTAGCCAAGGCAGTTGGGATCTACTGATAGGTTGATCAGTAGTTTCCCGGATTGGTCCTGAACCACATCGGCACGACTTATCAGGTTATTAGGGTCTGACGTTCACCATCCCCTAGACCCGGTATGCGATACTCTTTGACGAAGAGACCGGACTGTACAGATATTGTCACGGATAGGCTCAGTAGGAGTTCGGACGAGCTTGCTCGTCGGCCTTCCTTTTCGACAGGTACCTGGGCAGCCGTTATGTACAGCTAGTACCGCTGACGTGCCTGTGGTTAAACCCACTGCCAGAGTACTGCCGAGTCTTTAGAGTCCCACACAGAGGGTTTCCCTGATCCAGGAAAAACGATGTATTTGCCGTATTGGATACGTGCAGGGTTCGATTGATTGATGTACTTGGTACTCGGTTTTTCGATCGGACAGTTTGTAATACTAGCCGGCTCGGGTCTGAGCCGGATTATTAAGTCAAGTATTGATTTAATAATTTGCATATATGTATTTCGATATATATATTCTGGTATTACGTTCTTCGTGTTATTCTATCTCTTTTGGGCGTTCGGATTTTTATCTGATTGCCGGTATATTTGTACAGTAGTTGGAAATCCGTATTTATTACAGTTTTCCTTCTAGAAGGTGGCCACCTCATTATGTATTTTCCATTTATTTGATAATTGGAAATGAGATGTAAAATGAGAGGTGAGGGAGGAATGGGAGTAACCATGCTTCAATAGTGAACAAATGAATTTATAATTCATTTTGGGTTTACTATTGAAGTATGGTTGCTAATTGTTTAATGAAAGAATTGATATACAAAACCATTGTGTATATTTTCTCTTTCATAGTTGATTCATTATTTTCCTTGAGCTCTCTTTTGCTCTCATCTCCTCTTTGCTCTCAAGTTTCCACCACCTTCATCTTCTTCCTCTTCACTACTTTCTCATGTGTTGAGAATCAAGTGAAGAGGCAAGAAAGAGATAGCTATACACTAAGAAACCCTCCACTACATCCTAGACTACTTGGTTTAGCAAACCAAGTTCTCTAGTTGCTCCTTTAGTTACATATTTAGGAGCTAGAGCCATGGATCATACTCCCCGGGTGGATCATCTACGACAAAAGGAGGCCGGAGAACAAGCTCGATCCCGGAGGACCGATGGAGCAAGGAAAGAAGTTCAAGCATGTTCAAGGCACTTGCTAAGAGCTAAGGATGAAGAAAGAAGACCGAAGGACTTGGTTCATTTGGTGAGGTTTCTATCATAGTAGATAGCTCCCTTAGTGTAGCTAGTGAGTTCTATGGAAAGATCCGGTTTTAGGGTTTAGTCTAGCGCCAAGTTTCATTCGTAAGAAAATTTTTGTTCCGCATTTGGCCACGTGAGATGGCCGGGGCACTAGGGTAACCCTTCATGGTGTACATGGACTCCATCTCGGTCCGCATTGCATCCAGCTATTTTACCGAGTCGACGCTCTGAATGGCTTGCTGGAAGCTAGTAGGCTCATCACAGTCTATTATGCAATCCTCTTTATCCCCGTCAATGAGAAAACCATAGTATCTCTCGGGCGGATGAGACTGCCTACTACTCCTGCGGAGTGGCGTGGGAATGTCCTGATCTTTCGAACACTCTGGTTCAACCAAGCTTTCAGTAATAGCTCGTGGTTCTGGAATTTCTTCCAGTTCTATTGCGCTCCCACTTAATTCTTTTTCTATGAACTGGTGTTCTAGAAAGTGGGTATGGCGAGAAATAAGGACTTTTTGTTCCTCTTCGCAATAGAAGTAATATCCCTTGGAGTTCTTTGGATATCCCACAAACTTACACTGTACTGAGCGTGCCTTGAGCTTGTCCGTATGCTGCTTTTTTTTACAAAAGCAGGGCATCCCCATGTCTTAATGTGATTAAGATAGGGTCTCTTCCCACACCATATCTGATATGGTGTAGTAGGCACAGTCCTAGTTGGAACTCGGTTCAAAAGGTATGCAGCTGATTCTAGCGCATATCCCCAGAACGATCGCGGCAACTCAGCGTTACTCATCATGGACCGTACCATATCCAATAGGGTTCGGTTCCGTCTCTCCGATACACCGTTATGTTGCGGAGTGTATGGAGGAGTAAGCTGAGAGAGAATTCCATTCTCTTTTAAGTAACCCAGGAACTCGACACTCAAGTATTCACCACCTCGATCAGATCTTAGTGTCTTTATACTTTTGCCTGTTTGTTTTTCTACTTCATTCTTATATTCCTGGAACTTTTCAAAAGCCTCGGATTTATGTTTCATTAAGAACACATAACCGCACCTTGAAAAGTCATCCGTAAAAGTAATGAAGTAAGAATAACCGCTTCGTGCATGTGTAGACATTGGACCGCACACGTCGCTGTGTATGAGTCCCAAGAGCTCGCTCGCTCTTTCTCCGTATCCAGTGAACGGAGTCTTTGTCATCTTTCCTTTGAGACAGGATTGACAAGTTGCATACGATTGATATTCGAACGGATCCAAATATCCTTCTGCATGTAACTTAGTCAACCTTCTCTCATTGATGTGACCCAGTCTACAATGCCATAAGAAAGTTTTATTGATTTCTGGAGACTTTCTTTTGTGTGTATTCTGGACATTGAAAATCTGTGGTTGGTTTAATACGTATATACCGTTGTTCAATGTACCTGACCCAATCAAAACCTGATTAAGGTGAATGTTCACTACATTACTTACAAATGCAAATTCATAACCTTCTTTAGATAATAAAGATACAGAAATGATATTACAGGTTGCATTTGGTACATCATAACAACTACGCAAAACCAAAAAATGTCCATCCGACAATCCCAGGTGATAGTCTCCCACGGCCTCATCATCCATGCTAGCACCGTTTGCAACTCTGAGGGTCATGTCACCTGCATTCAAAACTCTACGCTTTCTCAACGCCTGCAAAGAATTACAGATATGAGATCCTGATCCGGTATCCAATACCTAGGATGTAGAGTTTATTGATAGACAGTTTTTAATAACATACACACCTGAAGCTAAAGCTGCAACTCGCTTCAAATCCTGTGTTCTGGCCTTCCAAGCCTTGCAATCCTGTTTCCAGTGACCACTTTTGTGACAATAAAAGCATTCTTCCTTCCCCACTAGCTTCCCCACTATCTTTGTTGCTTTTCCTTTTCCCTTCGTATCCACTTTACCGACACCGCCTCTTGGTTTGGCGGGGGCTTTCTTCTTCTTACCCCTGGCTTTCGTCCTGGATCTAGAAGAGGAAGATCCTCCTACAAACAAAGTGGATGTCTCCCTACCTTTCTGTAGGGTGCCCTCAGCACTCCTCAACATGTTCAGAAGTTCGGAAAGTTCAACTTCCTTTCCTTGCATGTTGATGTTAAGAATAAACTGGGCATAAGTGGAAGGAAGGGACTGGAGAATCAAATCAGAATAGAGTTCATTCTCCAATGTGGTCCCAAGGTCCGCGAGCTCCTCAATGTAGCCAATCATCTTAAGCACGTGTTCCGCTACCGATGATCCGACGGCCAACCTTGCCGAAAACAACTTCTTCGACACTTCGTATCTGGCGATACGAGACTGCTCTCCATACAGTTCTTTTGTATGGAGAAATATGGACTCTAGGTCCATATTCTCGTGCCTCCTCTGATGTTCGTTGTCCATCGAGGCTAGTACGAGGCATATGGCCTTCGCGCAATCTATCTCCCATGTCTTATGGATTTCCTTATCCGCGACGCTGGAGGTGGGACCTGGGACAGGGGGAGCTTTGGTGATAAGGACATACCCCAACTTGTCGTAAGTGATTGCCATCTTGACATTCCTGAGCCAATCTTTGTAGTTTGGCCCTGTCAATATGTTTTATCTAGTAATAACTTAAGTCCGGTCATGTTGAATGGTCGCTGCAATTAGGAGAGAGAAAAGAAACACTTTAGCATGATGCTCTTGCAAGTTTAGAGTGGTTTTTAATTTGTCTAAACTGGATGGCTCCCACTGTCTCTCGAATCCCTTCTCAAACCGTAAAGAAAGGATTAGTCAGGATCAATCTCACCGTACAATACTTGCTTAACCGTTCTGCCAGGCCAGTGTCGGTACTTCGAGGGAGGTTTTCCAACGCTTTCGCGAAGTTCCTTAATTTAAGAACCTCTTTTCCCTGGGGGCGTAGCCCCGCTAACACCTTTCTAGACACCTACTAAGTTTATAGCATTGATCGTTAAGTGAGAGTTTTCCCGAGGAGTAGCATATACTCACAGTAGGATCAGGATCAAAATATCATCGCGTGATAAAACCGAAGGAATCCTACCTGAATCATCACACTCCAAATGGTATGCAACACTAGCAAGTTTCAGTACTTATGAAACCCCCGATGTGGATTTTTGCCCCATGCTCTTATGACCTTGACTTTGGCCAAAATATCATAAGTCATATGTCAAGTTCTATCCGTCATTCTCCTGGTTAATTTGGACCCACCCGTACCTACCCTTGACTTTGGCCAAAATGGCAGCACGACTGTCCCAAACCAACGTATCTATCTATGCTGCACATGAATACCCAATAGCTACCAATCACTATGCCTTGACTTTGGCCAAAATACATAGCTTGAATACTTTTTGACCATTCATGTGGAATGACGGAGGGCTACGAATGGTTTTGGCGAAACCGTGAACGTAGTGAACTTGATATAATCGATGGAAGGAGATAGCTTTTAAAAGGAGTGGTTCAAGCTCCGCGTTTAAAAGTTTAGTTTTGAAAAGAACTGAGTGGTTTTCAAAGTGTTCCAATCGACTTTTACTTGGTTTATTTTCTTGCATTAGTTCTTTTAATGCGTCCCATCATTTAATCCTACCATTGCAGAAAACAACCAAAATATGACGTACGCTTATGCCATTCGCATTCGCCACGGGGCCCCGTCATTACCCGTTAGGTTACTTAACTAACGACAGAGCGGGGGCTGGGCTAGCGCGGCTGTAAAACATAAGCAACGCCTAAATAGTTATCATATATAAATATATAGCAATGATAGACATTACAGATCACAGATGAATACATTGGATATACTAGGAATCCGCAATCCGTTCGAGCCTTCAACGAAAAGCGGATTACACGGTCGCGGTGAATAGCTAAAACCCCACCCAAGACCCCTACGGGTGCGGCAAACCACCCGCCAAGTACCCGAAGCGAAGCAACCTCCCTCAACACCGTGAGTAGGCCACTCGGCACTTCGAGATACCCGGTAGTTTGTGCACCCCCTCCATGGGTCTATCCTAGGAGGAAAAACAGTAAAAAGAATTATACAATGACGGCTACAACCCCGACCCGGCTGTGCGGCCGTACAAATAATAATATTACATCAATTTACATATTACAATGAATGAAAGAAAAAGCAACACTCATCTCACATCCATCCCGGCTATTCATCCGCGACAATCCAACCTATTCATATACACATACCATCATCAATCACAGATCACAGATATGTATAACCCCGACTAATCGACATATAGCGATTAGCCGACGTTCAATACATATAAACATCACAGATATAACCTTTTAGTCAAAGTGTATTGAAGTTCGGAAAAAAATACGGATTTATAGGCCCCCAAAAACAAATTTCTATTCTGGAAAATCTGGGCACATATAAACCATCTTAAAAATCCCAAAACCAAGCCAGAAATACACTGCACCAAACTCGACCCAGTGAAGAGACAAGACGGCCGCGGTTGCGCGGCAATAGCTTGCTATTGCCGCGGCTCTTTGGTCAAATCTCTGGAACGTTTTTGGTGGCTTTCTTCACAAAACCCTGAGATGATTTTTGGAGTATGATTTATTTTATTTTGAACAGAAAAAATTTTAACAGAAACTTAGGGTTTTGAAAACTCGGTTTTTCGATTTTTCCGATTCGAACTTTGTTACACTTCACTACCTAGCTAGTTTATGTTTAGTTAGGCTCTGATAACACTGTATGTCCACGTTGCCCACCTCGGTGCTTGCGGGCAGGCGGAAAATGGAATAAAAATCGAATTTTTATCAACTTAGGCTGCATGGACTAGACAAAGAAGGATCTTTGCTAAACAAAAAACAAGCTAAAGATAACTAGAAACTAGCTAAGTGCTAGAAAGGTTATACCTTGGGCTTTATGTCCTTCTCTCCTTGCTCCTTGGAGTGGTGGAAGGAGGTCACCTTTGTCGTCTTCTCACGTCGAAGAAAGATCCACCCGAAAGCCTCGACCTTTGGCTTCAACTCCAAGCTAGAAGTAACTAGGGTGCAAGAAGTGCTAATCCTTGAACCCTAGATGAGAGTAGAGATTATCAAGAAAGGGTTTTTCTCAAGCTCAAGTGTTTCTCAACACATGAGAGGGGAGAGCTTGAGGGAGAGGAAGAATAAGAGAGAGAATGTGAGTGATAGAATGAGAGAATAATATGAAGCATTCTCTCATATATGTGAATTATTGTAATTAGAAAATTAGTGAGATAATTGTCATGGCTTAATCAAGACATGACCATTATCATTTCATTTTAAATGCAAATTGCAAGGATCAAAAAGCATCTTCCAAATGAAATGATGATGGTCAAAGTGTCAACCAAGGTCAACAAGTCAAGAAGGTCAAATGGTCAAATACCATAACCATGCACAATTATTAAACTAATATCAATTAACCATAATACACACATAAGCATTAGGGTTAATAAAATGACAATAGTCATTAACCCTAATCAAAGTCCTCTCCCTCTGTCTCAAGCAACTGTGCATACGCACCCGTATTCGCGATCCGAGGAACACGAATACAATGAGAAAAACCAATCCCAAATCATATACCAGGATCTGGCTTAAACCAAAGCCCGTTAGTATAAGTTGTCCGGACAGCAAACGTGCACAAGTGCGCGGATGTGAACGAACCTTTCGTAAAACCATGCGACCTCTACTCATTTTTCCTAAAGGCGAATAGCTCTCTGTGTGGGACTCTAAAGACTCGACACTACGCTGGCAGTGGGTGGTTTAACCATAGACCGCAAGTGCCACTAGCTATACGTAACAGTCCCCAGGTAGATGTCGATAAGAAGACCGACGAGGTAAACCCCATCTGAACTCCTACTGAGCCTGTATGTGACAGTCTCTGTACAGTCCGGTCTGTTCGTCTGATACATCGCATGGCGGGCCTAGGGGGGTGGTGAACGTTAGTCCCCTAATAGCGGTACAAGTCGTGTCGGAGTGTAGCCCAGAACACCTTGAGATAACACTGGAAACCTACCAGTATATCTCGCTTGCCCTGGCCAGGGACTACTCGTGTAATGACTCTCCTGGACACAGCGCGATGTCAACCCCCAATACCGGGAGAGACGAATCCTGTCTAACCATCACTGCCTCTAAGTGCTTCGGGACTGCACCCAAAAACTACCTGTTTGCACGACTCCTTTGAGCCGTGGTAGGGTAGTAATCAAAGTGCAGTGGGAACACACTCGAGGCGAAGTGACAGTGTCAAGTCAACGGACTAAGCTGTACTCATGTCACCTGGGAACTGATAACTGACGATAGGTATAATACCAACCAACAGTCCCTGACGAGTCCTGTCCAGTGTACTCGTAACCTAACGAGCACCCGTATACTATCTCAAGTACGACGTACTGACGGCTGTGGGACAGACCGTCTCCCACACTGGGATGAGAAGCGCATACGCTAGTCTACTCCGGAGTATCGATGCCCTGTCTCGATAGTCCAACGACCAGGGACCTGTATAAGGATGTGCTTATAGATTACCCAGCTCCCACGAGTGCGAGCGCCATCACAACGCTGGTAATCAAGCAAATATCCTAAGGGCTCTACTAATATGTATATCAGCGATATGCTAAAAGAAACACATGCACATATTGAAGTAGAGACAAACCAAGTAGCATACTACCATTTCGAGCAAGATTGTATATACAACTGTGAATATCCCAAGCTTCCATCAAGTAATATACAAACTAGTATGATACAGTAATGGCCTCTAGGGCATATACACTAACATAACCGTCACTGCCTCCAAGTGCTTCGGGACTTCACCCAACTACTACCTGTTTGCACGAC
Organism: Agapanthus africanus; assembly: GCA_030015575.1. Lineage (NCBI taxonomy): Eukaryota > Viridiplantae > Streptophyta > Magnoliopsida > Asparagales > Amaryllidaceae > Agapanthus > Agapanthus africanus. The sequence continues at coordinate 218,054,231 of JASDDO010000008.1, forward strand.
TCAATAGAGCCGTGGTATGGTAGTAATCTAAGAACAGTGGGAACACACTTGAGGTGAAGTGACAGTGTCAAGTCAACGGACTAAGCTGTACTCATGTCACCTGGGAACTGTTAATTGACGATAGGTATAATACCAACCAACAGTTCCCGACGAGTCCTGTCCAGTGTACTCGTAACCTAACGAGCACCTGCATACTATCTCCAGTACGACGTACTGATGGCTGTGGGACAGACCATCTCCCCTGCTAGGACGAGAAGCGCATGCACCAGTCTACTCTGGAGTATCGATGCCCTGTCTTGATAATCCTATGACTAGGGACCAAAATAAGGATGTGCTTATAGACTACCCGGCCTCCACTAGTGTGATCGCCATCACTACGCCGGTAGTCAAGCAAAGATCCTAAGGGCTCCATCAATATGTTTTTAACGATATGTTAAAAGAAACATATACACATATTAAGATAGATACAAACCAAGTAGCATACTACTATATCGAGCAAGACTGTTGTAAGCCCGTGTATATATCCCAAGCTTCCAAAATGTATTATACAAACTAGTACTATACAATAATGGCCTCTAGGGCATACATATGCAACAGTTAGTTCACTGTCTTGCTCTCACATGTTGATAAAGCCCTTATGATATGTACTCGACTACTAGGACTATGATGCAGATCATACTAGTGGGGCCAGGGTAGTCAAAGAGTACATCCTGTAACTGTTCCTAGTCGAAGGAGTATCGAGACAGGGCATCGATACTCTAGAGTAGACTATCGTATACGCATCTTGACCCATATGATGGGCGATGGATGATCCCATATCCATCGGTGTTTGACATCAAAGATGGTGCACGGGTGCTCAGTGGAGACTAGGTACACTGAACGGACTCGCCGAGAACTCCTGGATGGTATTATACCTATCGTCAGATTGCAGTTCTCCGGTGACACTGGTACAGGTTAGTCTGTAGACCCGAGATCGTCATAGAGTCTTGTGTGATTCCAACTGTTCTTTGATTTCCACCTTACCACGTCGGAGAAGGCGTGCAAAACGGTGGCTTTTGGGTACAGTCTCGAATCACATGGAGGCAATGAGCGATAGGAGGGGTTTCTTCTCTCCCGGTATTGGGAGTTGATGTTGTGCTGTGTTCGATTGGCTATAACTGGAAGTCCCAGGCCTGGGCTGATTTGGAGTGCTACTGGTAAGTGTTATCGGTAGTTTCTCGACCTGTTATGAGCCTTACATCGACACGACTTATCGGTTACTGGGGTTGACATTTACCACCCCTAGACTAGATATGCAACATATCAGACGAAGAGATCGGACTGTACGGTAGTGTTACTGATTGGATTCACAGGAGAATATACAGGCTTGCTTGTTGATCTTCTGATCGCTCAATACCTGGGTGGCTGTTACGTTTAGCTGACCGCTTGCAGCTTGTGGGTGTTTGATATGATCATCACCTACTGCCTGCGTATTGACAATTCTTCAGAGCCCTACACAGAGGTTTCCTGGCTCAGGCAAAACGGAGTAGAAGCACATATGTGATATGTGCGGGATCGAGAATAATACGATATGAGATACCATATTCTATTCTCGCGATATGAGATATCGGCCGAGTATATGTGATATAGCCGGGTCATCGGATCAAGTGTTGATTCGATGAAATGGTACATATTATATTAGTCGGTTATATGTAATATAGCCGGATTGTCGGATCAAGTGTTGATTCGATAATTTAATGTATAATTATATATGCGATATATTATATTACGTTAACTAATATAAGTTCGCTTTATTGATTCATTTTCTCACCGGATAATACATTGATATATATGTGATATATGTTAATTGTATTATTTTCTTTTGTTACATTTTATATTATATATGTGATATATAATATTGTAACATGTTAGGCTTACAAATGCAACATGGTTGTTGAGTTAAGATCTTGGTTAGTGTTTGTTTAGCACCCCAAATTTTTTTTAAGTAGCATGATTGATACTTGCCAAAACCTTCATAAGGTGCTAAGCTAACCCTTCAGTGGTATCAGAGCCAAGCTAGAGCATTAGGAGCTGTCTAGACGAAGTTAGAAGTCCGATCGAACTCCGAAACCCCGAAACGACCCCTTTTCTGGAAATTTTTCAAAAATTTGAAATTTTTCATATTAAAAATACTCAGAAAATCATGCAGGGAATTTTATGGACCCATCTGAAGAACGAGTCCTAACTCGCTACAGTGACCGCGTAACCGCGGCCAAAACCTGGTTTTAGCGGCGGTTTCGCGGCGCCGCTTTGGAGGCTTTAGATAGGCCCTTCAGCGTCGGTCCGTAGGTGATAGGGCATGCTTCTGGGAATTTTTATTTTCTGCTCAAGTGTTGAGCTCACTGGGGTATTTTGGGAATTCGTTGAATCGATCGAATTGTGTAACTTCGCCTAGATATCTGTGTTGTGATACAGTATGTGGAATTCATTTAGTCAGGCATAAAATCCGTAATATGTGATATTTCGGGTTTACGATGTCTAAAGAGGATTCCAAATATTGTAGTTTTACATTTTCTTTTTTGTGACCGTAAGTGTAATATGTGGTATATCGCCGTTTTCATCGCTATAGATCGACGACAATTGTGATAAGCATATTTACTTACGTTGATGCCATGTGTTGTCATATGTTACTGTGATATGTTATATTGGATCGTCGTGTTTTGAATAGCCGGGGTTTTTATGTGAGATGAGAGTTTTCTTTTTCATTCATGTAAAATTCATTTGTTTGTAATATTCTTTTATTGGGGCACTTCCGGGTTGAGGTTGATGTCACCATTGTATATTATTTACTTTTCCGCATTAGGATAGACCCAAGACAGAGAGCAAAAGTAACCAGGTTCTAGGGTCAAGTGGGAGGCCATCTCAAGGAGTCGAGACCGGGTCTCCTAACCCTCGAATTGGCAGGGTTACTTGCCGCTCTCGTAGGGGTCTAGGGATGTGGGTTTGGCTATTCATCGCGACTGTGGAATCCATATTTTATACAGGCTCAAAATAAAACACGGACGTCGTAGTATATCCAATATTTCATATGTTGACTTCTGCTGCAATGTTCTGTGATGAGATCATATTACTGCCTGAGACGAATGCTTATACTATATGTATATGTTGATATATAAATATTACTGCTTTCGTTTCTTCTGTGATGCTTAGGAAGCTTAAATGGTGGGATTTTATTAATGAGATTAATAAAAGAAAAGAAACCTAAAAGATGTTGTAGAATCAAATCATCAAAAAGGGTAGCTGCAGTTTTTTTCTTTGCATAGCGGTATTCCTTGTAGAATATCCAGCACCTTATTCGATAAGGAAAGAGCCGAGATCCCTTCACCGGGAGTGACCTCTTTAGCAAAACTGGCAGATGCTACAAACTCACGGTTTAGTTTTTTATCGCTTCTATAGTTCTTGCTTTGCACAGCGGTATTTATGAAATATCCTGCACCTTATTCGACGAGGAAAGAGCCGAGATCCCTTCACCGGGAGTGACCTCTTTAGCAAAACTAGAAAAGCCTAAAAAACACTCCTTTTCAAAATCACATGTTTCTACAACGATATCGAGTTCATTACGCAAAAGGTTTTCATAAAAAAAACTGTCGTAACCCTCCATCATTTCAGATAAGTCCTACTTGGTATTGTTCTTGTCAAGGCGTAGTGTACGGTAGCTAATTAGTATTTATCTGCTAAAGCAAGAGATGCGATTGGATTAGGGTAGTCGTACGGGCTTGTTGACCTTGTCAAGGGTCGTGCGGGTGGGTTTAATTCAATCGGGAAATAACGGATTGAACTTGACTTGCGATTTATGGTTTGTTGACCTTGTCAAGGTCATAGATCGCTAGGGGCAGAATAATTATCGGGACTTTCAAGTGTTGGAATTCGAAATGAGATTACATACCTTCTATGAGATAGATGGATCCCGATACCCACTGCGAATAAGAGTTACTCCTGGGAGAGTTTTACACATGACAATTAGTCGATCAAGTAGGTGTGTAGAAAGGTGTTAACGGGGTTATGCCTCTGGGAAAATGAGGTTTATTCTAATTAGGTCCGTGCAAAGCATGGGGAAGCTCCCTCAAAGTACCAACACTGATCTGGCTGAAAGATTGATGAACTTGTAAGGTGTAATTAATCCCGGCTAATCTTACCTTTTAGGGTTTGAAAGAAGATTTGATTAAAACAGTGGCAGCCATCCTGATTAGCAAAGATAATAACCAATCTAATCTTGCAAGAGCGCACTCTAAAGTGTTTTCTTCTCTCTCTCTCCAGGTAGCGACCATGTCAGGCCTTAATCAAGATAATAATATGGATGTATTGACCGAACCCGCTTATTATACTGAGCAGGGGAACGTTGGTCCTGTTCTTTCTTATAAATGTTATAAGACTGAGCAGGGAATAGGGACGTATCCGGATACTCATGCCGCCCAAATGAAGAATAAGCATTTTGATGCATCTTCTTCGGGTGTGTTAGTTATCGAGAACTATTTCTCAGTTCATTCTACGTCCTGGGTATTAGATACCGGATCAGGATCCCACATATGTAATATGTTACATGGGCTACGGAAAGGTAGGGAACTGGGAATGGGTGATCATTCCGTAAGAGTAGGGAATGGTGTAGATGTTGCAGTCAAAGCAGCTGGCGAATATCACCTTATATTACCAAATGGTAATACATTGATTCTGAACTAATGCTATTACATACCGACCCTGATATGCAATGTTATATCAGTTTCTTTATGAAGGAAAGAAGGATATAATTTTGTAGTACAGGAAAATGATATGAACATCTTCCTAAATCAAAATTTGATTGGATCAGGCTCGTTACATAATGGCATATACGTTCTAAATCAAAACATAGTTCTTAATATACAAAACACTCACAAGAGAAAAAGTTCAGAAATGAACGAATCCTTCTTATGGTATTGTAGACTTGGTCATATCAATGCGACACGACTTGCTAAGTTACATAAAGATGGTTATTTAAATACGTTCGAATTATCATCTTATGAAACCTGCCATTCATGTCTCAAAGGAAAAATGACCAAAACTCCGTTTAGTGGACACGGAGAAAGAGTTACGGAACTCTTGGGATTGATACATAGTGATGCATGCGGTCCCATGTCTACACATACCAGGAATGGTTCCTCATACTTCATAACATTCACTGACGATCTCTCAAGATACGGACATGTGTTCATGTTGAAACACAAGTATGAAGCTTTTGATAAATTCAAAGAATATAAACACGAAGTCGAGAACCAAACGGGTAAAAGTATTAAGACACTTCGATCTGATTGAGGAGGAGAATACTTGAGCAATGAGTTCCTGGACTATCTAAAAGAGAATGAGATTCTCTCCCAGCTTACTCCTCCTTATACACCACAGCACAACGGTGTATCGAAGCGGAGGAATCACACCCTATTAGATATAGTGCGCTCTATGATGAACACTGCTGAGTTGCCTATTTCCTTTTGGGGGTATGCCCTTGAGACAGCCATATACCTATTGAATCTAGTTCCATCTAAATCTGTACCCACTACACCATATGAGACATGGAGTGGGAAGAGACCATATTTTAAACGAGTTAAGATATGGGGTTGTCCGGTATATATCAAAAGGCAAAATCCGGACAAGTTCGAGGCACGATCAATTCTTTGCAAGTTTGTAGGATATCCAAAGAATTCTCAAGGATATTTTTTCTACCACGCCGAGGAACAAAAGATCTTTGTTCTCAACATTCCACCTTTTTAGAAAAGGAATTTCTTGTAAAAGAAAATAGTGGCAAAGAGGTAGTGCTGGAAGAAGTTCCAATAACACAAACTACAACTGAAGATTTAGTGAAACCAGAAGATCCAGTAGTTCCCGACGAACCTCAGCCGCTCCGCCGATCTAGTAGGGTTCCTCATCCACCTGAAAGATACTACGGTTTTCTCATTGATGGTGGGAGCGAGGATTGCATCATGGAAGATAATGACCCGACTAGCTTCGAATAGGACATTACGAGTGGGGACTCTGTGAAATGGCTGGATGCAATGCAATCTGAGATGGAATCCATGCACACCAACAAAGTATGGACTTTGGAAGTTGCTCCTGAAGAGGTAAAACTCATTGGGAGCAAACGGATCTTTGAGAAGAAACTTGGTATAGATGGAAAAGTTGAGACTTACAAAGCTAGACTTGTTGCAAAGGGTTTTCGTCAACGAGCAGGTGCGGATTATGAAGAAACCTTTTCTCCAGTGGCTATGCTTAAGTCCATACGGATCCTACTTACCATTGTTGCATACCATGACTATGAAATCTGGCTAATGGATGTTAAGACCGCCTTTCTAAATGGTGATTTAGAGGAGTGCGTGTACATGACTCAGCCAGAGGGCTTCGTAGACAGTGGGAGCAGCGGAAAGGTGTGCAAACTGCTTAAATCCATCTATGGGTTAAAGCATGCATTGCGGAGTTGGAACATCTGTTTTGATGTAGTAGTCAAAGAGTTTGACTTCATCATAAACATAGATGAACCTTGATTATACAAGAAGGTTGCAGAGAGTACGGTTGTATTCCTCGTATTGTACGTGGATGACATACTCTTGATAGGAAATGATGTTCCAATGCTGCACTCAGTCAAGCTCTTCTTATCACAAAGATTCTCAATAAAAGATCTAGGTGATGCCTCCTGTATTTTGGGAATTAAGATCTATAGAGATAGATCTAGACGGATACTGGGATTGTCCTAATCTAGGTACATTGACATCATACTAAAGAGGTTTAGTATGGAAGAATCCAAGCATGGGAATTTACCCACGATCTCTGGACTCGTCTTCTCCAAAGAGATGTCCCCTAAGACTGATTTGGAGAGAGCTCGCATGCAAGGGATACCTTATGCTTCGGCGGTAGGCTCTATCATGTATGCGATGCTATGTACCAGACCCGATATAGCATACTTGTAAGTCCACGTTGCCCTTCCCGGTTCTTTCGGGGTTGCGGAAATGGTAAAAAAACATTTTTTTAGGGCTAGGGTAACATGGACTAGGAAACGGATCTTTGCTAAACAAAACACTAGCAACTAACTACAAGTTTTACCTACTCGGTTAGAGGATTATACCTAGTCTTGAACTCCTTCTCTTTTTCTCCTTGTAGTGGGTTGAATGGTTCCTCCTCGTCGCCTTCTCTTGCCGAAGAAAGATCCACCCGAGGGTCTCTACCTTGGGCTCCTACCTCAAACTAAAGGTATCTAAAGTGTTTGGTTTGCTAAACCTAAAACCTTAGGATGGATAGAGATGAATTTTGGTGTTTTATCTCAAAAGAAAATGGTTCTCAACTCATGAGAGATTTTTTCTTTGAGAGAGAGGAAGAGGATGAGAGAGAATGAGCATGAGAGAATGAGAGAAAATTAGCAACCATATTCACATATATGTGAATTATGAATTAACAATATTAATAAAAAGAAAAAGGTGATGGTACATTTGAAATGACCATTATCATTTCACATTTAATGAGTTTTGCTAGGATCAAAGAGCATCTTTGGTGTGAAATGATTATGGTCAATGTTTCAACTTGGGTCAACAAGTCAACCTAGGTCAAATGGTCAACAACCCTAACCATAACACAATTTTCTTTAGTTAATATTATTAATCATATTTCACATATTCATTAGGGTGGTTTGGAAAAAGACAACGGTCATCAACCCTAATGAGAATCCTCTGCCTCTACCTCGGTCAACTGTGCATACACACCCGCATCCATGTTCCGAGGAACACGAATACAATGAGATAAAACCAATCCCAAAACATATACCAGGATCTGGTTTAAACCAAAGCCCGCTAGTAATAACTGTCCGGACACCAAACGTGCACAAGTGCGCAGATGTGAACAAACCCCGTCGCAAAACCATGCGACCTCTACTCTGTTTTACCCAAAGGCGAATAACCCTCTGTGTGGGACTCTAAAGATTCGACACTACGCTGGCAGTGTGTTTAACCACAGGCCGCAAGCGGTACTTGTTAGTTATATGTATGCCCTAGAGGCCATTACTGTACATAGGATGTAAATTGTAGTGGATGCTGGGACATATATAGGGAGGACTTTCTTGCTCGACATGATAGTATGCTATCTGGTTACTCTTTACCTTAACGTGTATACTGATTGTCTCTTTGCTACATGTTGGTAAAGCCCTTAGGATGTGTACTTTGCTACCTGGATTATGATGCGGATCATACTAGTGGGGACATGGTAGTCCATAAGTACATCCTTCAAGGTCCCTAGTCGTGGGTGTATCGAGACGGGGCATCGATATACCAGAGTAGACTAGCATATACCTTCTCGACCCATACAGATGGGCGATGGATGATCCTATATCCATTGGTGTTTGACATCAGAGATGATATACGGGTGCTCAGTGGAGACTGGGTACACTGGACGGACTCGCCGAGAACTCCCAGATGGTATTATACCTCACGTCAGATGGCAGTTCTCTGGTGACACTGGTACATGTTAGTCTGTAGACCCGAGATCGTCATCGAGTCTTGTGTGATTCCTGTAGGGTTCCTAGGCACACTAGTGAAGGTTCATAAAGCATCAAACATGGCCAAATAAAATTTTACATGTGCCGAACAACCCAAAGACGGGATCTTTGCTAGATTATTAGGGTTTAGCATGCAAGATGATATCTTTATAGCTAAGTGTGAGGGATTACAACCTTTGTAGTCCGCTCCTTCGCTTCATAAGCTCCGAGTAGAAGTCCCTACGCCGCGATCCACGATCTCCCGGACTCAAGAGAGGCTCCACAACTCGAACGATCCATGCTAGCTTGAAGTGTTCCGAATCTCCGATGATCTACGTCGAAGTTGCAAAAACCCAAGCTTTCTCACTCTAAAGAGATGAACACCCTAATCACATGGGCTAGATGAGATGAGGATGAAGGATTAGTATTTATGCTTTCTTTTTATTCACTTTCTCACTTGAAATCATCACTAAAGAATTAACTAGTAAGTATTTTCTTTTAGAACTCAAGAGAGAAGAAGATGATAATGGAAAAGATAATCCTTTTGTGATGAATAGAAATGTAATCTATATGATTGATATATCAACCATGGTCAAGGATGATAGGCTAAGAAGTTGTAGAGAATAAACTAGGGATAGGGTTTGGTTAGGTTAAAGATAAAGATCAACCATAATATCTTAACCAAGACAAAATAGAATCCTTCTAGAATGAACTTGAAAGAGCTAACCCTAATCAAACCCTAATCCCTCATTATCATCCTTAAACATGTTTAATAATAAATCATATCATGTTACAATAATATATATCACATATATATTATATATTTGCAACAAAAGAAAATAATACATTTAACATATATCGCATATATATCAATGTATTAATCCAGTGAGAAAATGAAATAATAAAGTGAGCCAATATTAGATAATGTAATACAATATATCATATATACTTTTATACATTAAATCATTGAATCAACACTTGATCCAACGATCCGGCTATATCGAATATAACCGGCTAATATATCATGTACCGATTCATCGAATCAACACTTGATCCGATGTCCCGATTCATATCAAAATATCGTGAGAATATAATACGGTATCTCATATCGCATTATCCTCGGTCCTGCACATATCACATATGTGCCTCTACTCCGTTTCGCCTGAGCCAAGAAACCTCTGTGTAGGACTCTAAAGAATCGTCAATACGCCGGTAGCAGGTGATGATCATATCAAACACCCACAAGCTGCAAGCGGTCAGCTAAACGTAACAGCCACCCAGGTATTGAGCGATTAGAAGATCAACAAGCTAGCCTGTGCGTTCTCCTATGAATCCAATCAGTAACACTCCCGTACAGTCCGGTCTGTTCGTCTGATATGTCGCATATCAAGTCTAGGGGTGGTAAACGTCAGACCCCAGTAACCGATAAGTTGTGTCGATGTGAGGCTCATAACAGGTCGAGAAACTACTAGTAACACTTACCAGAAAATCTCTATATCAGCCCTGGCCAGGGACTTCCAGTTATAGCCAATTGAACACAGCACAACATCAACTCCCTATACCGGGAGAGACGAATCCCCTCCTATCGCTCATTGCCTCCATGTGATTCGGGACTGTAGGGTTGCTAGGCACGCGCACAAGGGTCTACGAGGCATCAACCATGCCCGATTTAAAATTTAGCCGTGCCGAACAACCCGAATACGGAACTTTAAACTAGAGATTAGGCGAAAACAAGCATGCTAAACACTTTAACACTAAGTGAGAGGGATTACAACCTTTGTAGATCCGGTCCTTCGCTTCATATGCTCCGTGTTATGGTCCCTTCGCTGGGATCATCAGGATCCGGACTCTCGAGAGGTTCCACGAAGAGAAAGACGCAACCTTTGCTTCCGATCTTCGATACTAAGATGATCTACCTTGAAGTTTCTTTAACACAAGCTAACACTCATGAAATGATGTGAACACCTTCATCTAAATGGCAAGGGAAGATGAGGATGATGAAGTAGGATTTTTGCTCTCTTTATTTATCTTTTTCTCATATTTATCCATCACAAAATCAAAGCAAGAAACCATTTCAAGCAAAGAAGAAGAAGGAAGAAGATGATGAACAACATTAGAATCCTTTTGTGATGAATAGTAAATCAAAAATGATATGAAGAATAATGTAACCATGGTCTAACTAACCCTTGTAGAGATTTTACTAGGGTTAAAGGTTTGGTTAGGGTTTAGGAAATATCTAGCATAATATCTTAACAAAGACAAAGAAAGAAAACTTCTAGAAACTTCTAGAAAGCCTTAACCCTAATCAAACCCTAACCATGTTTAATCTCTACTAAACAAGTTGCATTATTTATCATATCATGTTACAATATTATATATCACATATACAATATTTATTGCAACAAAATAAAATAATACATTTAACATATATCGCATATATATCAATGTATTACCCGAGTGAGAAAAAGAATCTTTTAGTGAGCAAATATTAGTTAATGTAATTTAATATATCATATATATTATTATACATTAAATTATCGAATCAACACTTGATCCGACAATCCGGCTATATCGCATATAACCGGCTAATATTTATCCGTACCGATTCATCGAATCAACACTTGATCCGACGACCCGGCTGATATTAAATATCGCGAGAATATAATACGGTATCATATATTGCATTATCCTCGGTCCCGCACATATCACATATGTGCTCCTACTCCGTTTCGCCTGAGTCAAGAAACCTCTGTGTAGGACTCTAAAGAATCGTCAATACGCCGGCAGTAGGTGATGATCATATCAAACACCCACAAGCTGCAAGCGGTCAGCTAAACGTAACAGCTACCTAGGTATTGAGCGCTCAGAAGATCAACAAGCAAGCCTGTACATTCTCCTGTGGATCCAAACAGTAACACTTCCGTACAGTCCGGTCTCGTCGTCTGATATGTTGCATATCTCGCCTAGGGGTGGTAAACGTCAGACCCCAGTAGCTTGATAAGTCGTGTCGATTTGAGGTCTATAACAGTTCGAGAAACTACTGATAACACTTACCAGTAAATCTCAGCAACCCTGGCCAGGGATTTCCGGTTATAGCCAATCTAACACAGCACAACATCAACTCCCTATACCGGGAGAGACGAATCCCCTCCTATCGCTCATTGCCTCCATATGATTCGGGACTGTACCCAAAAGCCACCTTTTTGCACGCCCTCTTGGACATGGTATGATGGAAATCAAAGTACAGTGGGAATAACACAAGACTCTATGACGATCTCGGGTCGACATACTACTCTGTACCAGTGTCACCGGAGAACTGCCATCTGACGTATGGTATAATACCATCTGGGAGTTCTCGGCGAGTCCGTCCAGTGTACCCAGTCTCCACTGAGCACCCGTACACCATCCTTGATGTCAAACACCGATGGATATGGGATCATCCATCGCCCATCATATGGGTCAAGATGCGTATACGCTAGTCTACTCTGGTGCATCGATGCCCTGTCTCGATACACCCACGACTAGGAACAGTTATAGGATGTACTCGTCGACTACCGTGGCCCCACTAGTATGATCTCATCATAGTCCCAGTAGTCGAGTACATATCCTAAGGGCTTTATCAACATGTAATATAGAGACAATCAGAGTACATGTTAAGATAAAGTACAACCAGATAGCATACTATCATGTCGAGCAAGAATGTCCTCCCTATATATGTCCTAGCATCCACTACAATATACATCGTATGTACAGTAATGGCCTCTAGGGCATACATATAACTAACAATCTCCCACTTGCACTAGGGCCATCTGTTATGGTATCGCATACCCAACAATTAGCTGCGGTTGAAGTATCTCATACTCAACCATCCCATAAAAGTCTTTACTGGGAAAAGGCCTTTCGTGAGTGGATCCGCGCTGTTGTCTTCTGTGTCTACTCTCCTAACCTCGATCTCCCTGGAGATCAACCATCTCCATGATCAGGTGATACTGCCTAAGAATTATATCTGGATTTCTGATGGGACGGTAGTTCCTTGGCTGAAGCCACAGCTCCATTGTCACACAATGGTAGGAACGAAGTTCATCTTATGAACTTATATATATATCCAGACTGCCTCTTTGGTAGTATCCTTGGTAACGATGTATCTTGCCTTTAATCGTCTAGTATGTCACGGTATCTAGCTTGGAACTCTTCCAACATACCGTCCCTCCACTGAGGGTAAAGACAATTCCTTCGACTGACATTCAGTCGTCCTTATCAACCTGGAACCTTTCCAGTGATTCTTCCCAGGATCGATTGATACCATCTCACTACTACTAGTGAGTTTCCTAGCATCCAATTAGATCTATCTCATAGATCCAAAACCCAGGATTTAGGAGGTATCACTTTGATCCTATATGGAGAATCCTTGTGATAAGCGGAGATTGACCGAGCGTAGCATAGGAAAGTCTTTCCCTATCAAGAGTATGTCATTCACGTACTCTACGAGGATCACCAACATACTCTCTACTACCTTTTCGTATATACAAGGTTCATCTACCATTTTGATGAAGTCAAACTCTTTGACTACCACATCAAAACAGATGTTCCAACTCCGCGATGCCTGTTTTATCATATAAAACATCTTGCACACATTTCCGCTGCTCCCACTGTCTACGAAGCCCTCTGGCTGTGTACTTATAGACGCTATCTTCTAAATCTTCATTTAGAAAAGCAGTCATGACACCCAACCACCAGATATCGTAGTCATGGTATGTAGCCGTGGCAAGTAGGATCTGAATGGACTTAAGCGTAGATCCTTAGAAAAAAGGTTTCAACATAATCCATACCTGGTTTATGATGCAAACCTTTAACAAGTCTAGCTTTGAAAGTCTCAACTTTTCCATGTACACCAAGTAATCTTCTCAAGATATACTTGCTCCTGATGGGGATTTAACCCTTCAGATAAAGCAACCAAAGTCCATACTTTGTTGGTGTATAAGGATTCCATCTCAGATCGATAAGCACCCAGCCATTCTTACAGAGTCCCACTCCTGATGGCCAGCTCGAAACTAGTTGGGTCATCATCTCATGATGCAATCCTCGCTCCCACTGTCATAGAGAAACCGAAGTATCTCTCAGGTGGGTGAGGAACCTTACTAGATCGGCGGAGAGGCTGAGGTTCGTTGGAAACTATTGAATCCTTTGGTTCTACCAAATCATTAGCTGCAGTTTGTATAGCTGGAACCATTCCAGTTCTACATAACAGACCTTGCCTCGAGCTTGTCCGGATTTTGCTTTTAGACATAGGCCGGACAACCCCAAATCTTAACCAACTTAAGATATGGGCTCTTCCCTTTCCATATCACATATGAAGTGGTAGGTAACTGATTTGATTTGAACCTTATTCAATAGGTATGCAGCTTCTCAAGTGCATAACTCCCAAAAGGAAATAGGAAACTCAGTAGTACTCATCATAGAGCACACCATATCACATAGGGTGAGTTTGCTCCGCCCCGATATACCATCATGCTATGGTGTATACGGAGGAGTAACGCTGAGAGAGAATCTCATTCTCCTTTAGAATAGTCCAGGAATTCCGTGCTCAAGTATTCTCCTCCTTGATCTCATCAAAGGACATAATACTTATACCCGTATTTTGGTTCTCTACTTCTAACTTATATTCTGTGAATATCTCAAAAGCTTCGGACTTGTGTTTCAGCAGGAACATATGTCTGAATCTTGAGAGATTATCAGAGAATGTAATGAAGTACAAAGAACCGATCTTGGCATATGTAGACAGGGGACTTTCATGCATCAGCATGTATCAATCCCAAAAGTACACTAACTCTTTCTCTGTTCCCAATAAACAGAGCTGTGGTCATCTTATCTTTGTGACATGACCGGCAAGTTTCACAAGATGTAAATTCAAACTAATTTAAATATGCATCTATATGTAACTTCAGCCAGTCGGGTCGCATTGATATGACCTAGTCTACAATACCTCAAGAAGGATTCATTCATTTCTGAACTCTTCTTCTTGTGTATGTTCCTTATACCAAGAACTATAGTTTGATTTAGAATGTCAATGCTTTTAGATAACGTGCCTGAACCGATCAACTCTTGATATAGGAAATGTTCAAAACATTATCCAACAATACAAAATTATATCCTTTCTTTACTAATAAAGAAACTGATATGATTTTGTATATCAGGTTCGGTATCTAATAACATTTGATCAGAATCAATGTATTCCAGTAATACAGGGTGATAGTGACCAACAGACTTGGCTGCAACACTTGCACCGTTTTCTGTCTCATGAAACTTATCACCCGTTCTCAGTTCTCTACCTATCTGTAGCCTATGTAAAAAATTACATATGCGGGATCCTGATCCGGTATCACATACCCAGGACGTAAAGGATACTGAGAAACAGTTCTGTGTAATGAACACACCCGAAGATGATGCATCAACATGCACTTTCTTCGTTTGGGCGGCACGGGAAATCTGGTATTCCCAAATTTCCTGCTCTGTCTTATAACAATTATAAGTTGGAGCGGGACCAACGTTCCCCAGCTCAGTATAACAAGCGGGTTCGGTCAATATATTCGTTTTATTATCTTGATTAAGGCATGATATGTTCGCTATCTGAAGAGAGAGAGAAGAAAACACTCAGCGTATGCTCTTGCAAGATTAGATTGGTTATCTAATATATCTAATCAGGATGTCTCCCACTGTTTTAGTCAAATCTTCCTTCAAACCCTAAAAGGAAAGACTAGCCGGGATTAATTACACGCTACAAGTTCGCCAATCTTTCAGCCAGGCCAGTGTCAGTACTTTGAGGGAGGTCCCCCGTGCTTTCGCACGAACCTAATTAAAGTAAACCTCGTTTTCCCAGAGGCGTAACCCCGTTAACACCTTTCTAGACACCTACTTGATCGGCTAATTGTAATGTGTAAAACTCTCCCAGGAGTAACTCTTACTCGCAGCGGGTATCGGGATCCAACTATCTAATAGAAGGTATGCAATCTCATTGCAAATTTCAACTCTTGAAATTCCCAATAATATTTTGCCCCAAGCCTCCTATGACCTTGACAAAGGCCAACAAACCATAGGCTGCTAGTCAAGTTCAACCCGTCATTTCTTGATTGAAGTAAACCCACCCGCACGGCCCTTGACAAAGGCCAACAAGGTCGCACGACTGCCCTAATCCAATCTGCATCATATGCATAAGCCGATAAGTACTATTCAGCTAGCGCACACTACGCCTTGACAAAGGCCAACAAACGCAGCACGAATACTAAATAGTCCTTATCTGAAATGACGGAGGGCTACGACAAGTTTTTAAGAAAACCCTTTGCGTAATGAACTTGATATCGTTGTAGAATCGAGTGATTTTAAATGGAGTGTTTTTGAGGCTTTTCTAGTTTTGCTAAAGGGGTCACTCCCGGTGAAGGGATCGTCGGCCCTTTCCTCATCGAATAAGGTGCAGGATATATCATATATACCGCTGTGCAAAGCAAAAACTATAGTAGCAATCAAAAGACAAACCGAGTTTGTAGCATCTGCCAGTTATTGCTAAAGGAGTCGCTCCCGGCGAAGGGATCTCGGTCCTTTCCTTATCGAATAAGGTGCTGGATGTTCTACAAGGAACACCGCTATGCAAAGCAAGAACTGTAGCTACCAGTTTTTATAAACAAGTTTCTACAACATCTTAGGTTTCTTTTAATTCATTAATCTCATTAATGAAGTCCCATTTTAATTATGCTTCACAAGCATCTCTTTTGAAACGAAATCTGCAATATAACATATATCTCATATATATAATATAAACATTCATCACAGGCAGTAATATGATCTCATCACAGAACATTGCAGCAGAAGAACAAATATGAAATATTGGATATACTAGGACGTCCGTGTTTTCAATACGAGCCTGTATAAAACACGGATTCCACGGTCGTGATGAATAGCCAAACCCACATCCCTAGACCCCTACGAGAGCGGCAAGTAACACTGCCAATTCTAGGGTTAGGAGACCCGGTCTCGACTCCTCGAGATGGTCTCCCACTGGACCCTAGAACCCGGTTACTTGTGCTCCCCGCCTTAGGTCTACCTAATGCGGAAAAGTAAATAATATACAACGGTGACATCTTCCGCTACCTGGAAGTGCCCCAATAAAAGAATATTACATACAAATGAATTTTACATGAATGAAAAAGAAAAAACTCTCATCTCACATAAAACCCCCGGCTATTCAAAACGCGACGATCGAATAGAACATATCACAACAACACATAATATCTCATATCATCAACGTAAGCAAGTATGCGTATCCCGATTGTCGTTGATGTATAGCAACGAAGCCGGCGATACACCACATACTACGCTTACGGTCACAGAAAAGAAAGTGTAAAACTACAACAGTTGGAATCCGCAACCTCTTTAGACATCGCATGCCTAACCATATGAATTTCTTAGACATCGCATGCCTAACATTTATAAACCCCGCATTTTAGTCTCATTATCGAAAACTCTTTTCAATATCAAGTCGGGAAATTCAACAAGATTCCCGACGTCCTGATCGAATGCTCGTCGCAAACTTTAGTAGACGGCCGCACCCCCAGATGCCGTCGACGAAGTGCACTAAGGCGGAACACCGCTGCCGCGAGCACCCGAACGGATGCTTTCGGCGATGGGGTTCTCCTACAGTCACTTGGTCGGGGCTATGGGGCGTGGCTGTCTATTAAGTTTACCCGGCGAGTATCCGCGTACGCTACGTGATTGCGACGGACTTTTGATCACATCAAAATTCCGTGGCAACCGATCATCTGAGACTAAACTGCTATGTTTATAATATTCAAATTAGTTATCTCATAACTACCTGTGGATTCCAAATATTGTATCACATTCCAGATAAATAGAAAAAGTTAAACTTTCCGATCGAATCATCAAACACCCAAGAATTCCCCAATGTATCTCAACACTTGAAATCAGTTCAAAAACATCCATCACATGCCACAGTACCAATGGTCCAGCCGTAGAAGGGTCAAGCCAACGCCTCACATGTGGCACGCCGTACTGCCCAAACCCTAAGGTTCAAAAGGCAGTTCAAGACGGTCACATAATCGAGTTAAGGTTTGTTGTCTTCTAGAGGGTCCACCGAGTTACTTGCACGACTTAGAACATTCTTAAACACGAGGAAAAATCCAACTTTTGAAAAATTTTCCGACAGGGGAAAAAGTGAGTTATTGATATCCGTTCGAACTTTTTAACAGTTTCTAAAAATTATCCGGAAAACCACATAGACAAAATCTGATACTCCGATCGAAACACCGAATCCCCAAAACAACCCCAGAAAACTCAACTGTAGAATAAATATTAAAAATTGCCAGAGAACTCAGAACTGTGTAATAGGAATTACTGTGCAAAATAGGAGGGGTGACGTCATCAAATGGCCGCGGAACCGCCGCAGAAGCCAGGCTTCTGCCGCGGTTCCGCCGCACTTTTGACGAATTAGCCCCTCGAATTTCACAGTAATTCTAATAGGACCCTGCTGAATTTTTTAGAAATTTTTAATCGACAAAAATCCAAATTTTCAGAAAATTTCCAGAGAGCATTTTGGAGTCGGGGTTTCGGGTTCGATCGGACTTTAAACTTCGTCTAGACTTCGCCTAAAGCTCTAGCTTGGCTCTGATACCACTGTAGGGTTGCTAGGCACGCGCACAAGGGTCTACGAGGCATCAACCATGCCCGATTTAAAATTTAGCCGTGCCGAACAACCCGAATACGGAACTTTAAACTAGAGATTAGGCGAAAACAAGCATGCTAAACACTTTAACACTAAGTGAGAAGGATTACAACCTTTGTAGATCCGGTCCTTCACTTCATATGCTCCGTGTTGTGGTCCCTTCGCTGCGATCATCGGGATCCGGACTCTCGAGAGGTTCCACGAAGAGAAAGACGCAACCTTTGCTTCCGATCTTCGATACTAAGATGATCTACCTTGAAGTTTCTTTAACACAAGCTAACACTCATGAAATGATGTGAACACCCTCATCTAAATGGCAAGGGAAGATGAGGATGATGAAGTAGGATTTCTGCTCTCTTTATTTATCTTTTTCTCATATTTATCCATCACAAAATCAAAGCAAGAAACCATTTCAAGCAAAGAAGAAGAAGGAAGAAGATGATGAACAACATTAGAATCCTTTTGTGATGAATAGTAAATCAAAAATGATATGAAGAATAATGTAACCATGGTCTAACTAACCCTTGTAGAGATTTTACTAGGGTTAAAGGTTTGGTTAGGGTTTAGGAAATATCTAGCATAATATCTTAACAAAGACAAAGAAAGAAAACTTCTAGAAACATCTAGAAAGCCTTAACCCTAATCAAACCCTAACCATGTTTAATCTCTACTAAACAAGTTGCATTATTTATCATATCATGTTACAATATTATATATCACATATACAATATTTATTGCAACAAAATAAAATAATACATTTAACATATATCGCATATATATCAATGTATTACCCGAGTGAGAAAAAGAATCTTTTAGTGAGCAAATATTAGTTAATGTAATTTAATATATCATATATATTATTATACATTAAATTATCGAATCAACACTTGATCCGACAATCCGGCTATATCGCATATAACCGGCTAATATTTATCCGTACCGATTCATCGAATCAACACTTGATCCGACGACCCGGCTGATTTTAAATATCGCGAGAATATAATACGGTATCATATATCGCATTATCCTCGGTCCCGCACATATCACATATGTGCTCCTACTCCGTTTCGCCTGAGTCAAGAAACCTCTGTGTAGGACTCTAAAGAATCGTCAATACGCCGGCAGTAGGTGATGATCATATCAAACACCCACAAGCTGCAAGCGGTCAGCTAAACGTAACAGCTACCCAGGTATTGAGCGCTCAGAAGATCAACAAGCAAGCCTGTACATTCTCCTGTGGATCCAAACAGTAACACTTCCGTACAGTCCGGTCTCGTCGTCTGATATGTTGCATATCTCGCCTAGGGGTGGTAAACGTCAGACCCCAGTAGCTTGATAAGTCGTGTCGATTTGAGGTCTATAACAGTTCGAGAAACTACTGATAACACTTACCAGTAAATCTCAGCAACCCTGGCCAGGGATTTCCGGTTATAGCCAATCTAACACAGCACAACATCAACTCCCTATACCGGGAGAGACGAATCCCCTCCTATCGCTCATTGCCTCCATATGATTCGGGACTGTACCCAAAAGCCACCTTTTTGCACGCCCTCTTGGACGTGGTATGATGGAAATCAAAGCACAGTGGGAATCACACAAGACTCTATGACGATCTCGGGTCGACAGACTACTCTGTACTAGTGTCACCGGAGAACTGCCATCTGACGTATGGTATAATACCATTTGGGAGTTCTCGGCGAGTCCGTCCAGTGTACCCAGTCTCCACTGAGCACCCGTACACCATCCTTGATGTCAAACACCGATAGATATGGGATCATCCATCGCCCATCATATAGGTCAAGATGCGTATACGCTAGTTTACTCTGGTGCATCGATGCCCTGTCTCGATACACCCACGACTAGGAACAGTTATAGGATGTACTCGTCGACTACCGTGGCCCCACTAGTATGATCTCATCATAGTCCCAGTAGTCGAGTACATATCCTAAGGGCTTTATCAACATGTAATATAGAGACAATCAGAGTACATGTTAAGATAAAGTACAACCAGATAGCATACTATCATGTCGAGCAAGAATGTCCTCCCTATATATGTCCTAGCATCCACTACAATATACATCGTATGTACAGTAATGGCCTCTAGGGCATACATATAACTAACAGGGACTGTACCCAAAAGCCACCGTTTTGCATGCCCTCGTGGACGTGGTAAGGTGGAAATCAAAACACAGTGGGAATCATACAAGACTCTATGACGATATCGGGTCTACAGACTACCCTGTACCAGTGTCACCGGAGAACTGCCATCTGACGTATGGTATATCACCAACTGGGAGTTCTCGGCGAGTCCGTCCAGTGTACCCAGTCTCCACTGAGCACCCGTACATCATCCTTGATGTCAAACACCGATGGATATGGGATCATCCATCGCCCATCATATGGGTCAAGATGCGTATACGCTAGTCTACTCTGGTGTATCGATGCCCTGTCTCGATATACCCTCGACTAGGAATAGTTATAGGATGTACTCATCGACTACTATGGCCCCACTAGTATGATCTCATCATAGTCCCAGTAGTCGAGTACGGATCCTAAGGGCTTTATCAACATGTGAGAGAAAGACAGTAAACCAATACAAGTCAACACGTTAAGATAAAGTGAAACCAAATAGCATACTATCATGACGAGCAAGAAAGTCCTCTCTGTATATATCTAAGCATCCATCATAATATACATTAAATGTACAACAATGGCCTCTAGGACATATACATAACTAACAATCTCCCACTTGCACTAAGGCCAGCTGCTGTAGTATCTCATACCTAGCATCCCGAATAATCTCTCAAACTGTATCTGGGGAATGGCCTTTGTGAGTGGATCCGCAGTGTTGTCCTTCATATCTACTCTCCTGACCTCGATCTCCCGGCGATCAACTATCTCCCTGATCAGGTGATACCGCCTCAGAATATGTCTGGACTTCTGATGGGATCTGGGTTCCTTGGCCAAAGCCACAGCTCCATTGTTATCGCAATACAGAGGTATTGGATGTTCAATGGATGGAACCACTCCAAGTTCACTAATGAACTTCTTCATCCAGACAGCCTCTTTGGCAGCATCGTTGGCAGCGATGTATTCAGACTCCATCGTCGAGTCTGCAACGGTATCCTGTTTGGAACTCTTCCAACATACCGCCCCTCCATTGAGGGTAAAGACAAAACCCGAATGCGACTTAGAGTCGTCCTTATCACTCTGGAAGCTGGAATCGGTAAAGGACTCCACCCGGAGTTCTCCGTTACCATACACCAAGAACATGTCTCTAGTCCTTCGCAAGTACTTGAGAATGTTCTTCACAGCTGTCCAGTGACTCTCTCCAGGATCTGCTTGATACCGACTCACTACACTTAGTGAGTATGCAACATCGGGTCTGGTACATAGCATCGCATACATGATAGACCCTACTGCCAAAGCATAGGGTATCCCTTGCATGCGAGCTCTCTCCAAATTAGTCTTGGGAGACATCTCTTTGGAGAGAGTGAGTCCAGAGATCGTGGGTTGGTTCCCACGCTTGGATTCTTCCATACTAAACCTCTTTAGTATGGTGTCAATGTACCTGGATTGGGACAATCCCAGTATCCGTTTGGATCTATCTCTATAGATCCTAATCCCCAATATGCATGAGGCATCACCTAGATCTTTCATTGACAATTTTTGTAATAAGAAGAGCTTGACTGATTGCAGCATAGGAATATCATTTCCTATCAAGAGTATGTCATCCACGTACAATACGAGGAAGACAACCTTACTCTCTGCTACCTTCTTATAGATACAAGGTTCATCTATGTTTTGATGAAGTCAAACTCTTTGACTACTACATCAAAACAGATGTTCCAACTCCGCGATGCTTGCTTTAACCCATAAATGGATTTAAGCAGTTTGCACACCTTTCCGCTGCTCCCACTATCTACGAAGCCCTCTGGCTGAGTCATGTATACGCACTCTTCTAAATCACCATTTAGAAAGGCGATCTTAACATCCATTTGCCAGATTTCGTGGTCATGGTATGCAGCAATGGCAAGTAAGATCCGGATGGACTTAAGCATAGCCACTGGAGAAAAGGTTTCGTCATAATCCACACCTGGTCGTTGACGAAATCCCTTTGCTACAAGTCTAGCTTTGAAAGTCTCAACTTTTCCATCTACACCAAATTTCTTTTTAAAAATCCACTTGCTCCCAATGGGTTTTACATCTTCAGGAGCATTTTCCAAAATCCATACTTTATTGGTTACATGGATTCCATCTTAGATCGCATTGCATCCAGCCATTTCACAGAGTCACCACTCGTGATGGCCTGCTCGAAACTAGTCTGGTCATCATCTTCCATGATGCAATCCTCGCTTCCACCATCAATGAGAAAACCGTAGTATCTCTCAGGCGGATGAGAAACCCTGCTAGATCGGCGGAGAGGCTGGGGTTCGTCGGGTACTACTGAATCCTCTGGTTCCACTAAATCTTCAGTTGTAGTTTGTGTTGCTGGAACCTCTTCCAGCTCTACCTCATCGCCACTAATTTGTAAGAAATTCCTTTTCTAAAAAGGGGGCATGTTGAGCAACAAACACCTTTTGTTATTCACTGTGGTAGAATAGATATCCATACGAATTGCTTGGATATCCTACAAACTTACAAAGAGCTGATCGTGCCTCGAGTTTGTCCGGATTTTGTTTTTTAACATAAGCCGGACAACCCCATATCTTAACTCTTTTAAGAGATGGTCTCTTTCCATTCCATATCTCATATGGAGTGGTAGGCACAGATTTAGTTGGAACTCTATTCAATAGGTATATGGCTGTCTCCAGCGCATACCCGCAGAAGGAAATAGATAACTCAGCTGTACTCATCATAGAGCGCACCATATCTAATAGGGTGCGATTCCTCCGCTCCGATACACCGTTGTGCTGTGGTGTATAAAGAGGAGTAAGCTGAGAGAGAATCCCATTCTCTTTTAGATAATCTAGGAACTCATTGCTTAAGTATTCACCTCCTCGATCAGATCGAAGAATCTTAATACTTTTGCCCGTTTGATTCTCTACTTCGTGCTTATATTCTCTGAATTTCTAAAAAGCTTCAGACTTGTGTTTCATCAGGAACACATATCCGAATCTTGAGAGATCATCAGTGAATGTAATGAAGTAGGAAGAACCGTTCCTGGCATGCGTAGACATGGGACCGCATACATCACTATGTACCAGTCCTAAGAGTTCGGTAACTCTTTCTCCGTGTCCACTAAACGGAGCTTTGGTCATTTTTCCTTTGAGACATGAATGGCAAGTATCATAAGATGATAATTCGAACGGATTCAAATAACCATCTTTATGTAACTTAGCTAGTCGTGTCGCATTGATATGACCAAGTCTACAATGCCACAAGAAGGATTCATTCATTTCTGAACTTTTCCTCTTGTGTGTGTTTTGTATGTTGAGGACTGTATTCTGATTTAGAATGAATATGCCATTATGTAACGAGTCTGATGCAATCAAGTTTTGATCTAGGAATATGTTCATAAAATTATCCTTTACTACAAAATTATATCCTTCTTTACTTAATAAAGAAACTGATATAATGTTGCACATCATGTTCGGTATATAATAGCACTCATTTAGAATCAGTGTATTACGACTTGGTAATACAAGGTGATATTCACCAACTGCTTTGGCTGCAATATTTGCACCGTTCCCTACTTGAACGGAATGATCCCCTTTTCCCAGTTCTCTACCTTTACGTATCCCATGTAACTGTTTACATATGTGGGATCCTGATCCGGTATCTAATACCCAGGACGTAGGGTGAACTGAGAAACAGTTTTCAATAACTAACACACCTGAAGAAGATGCATCAACATGCATGTTCTTTTGGGCGGCTTGAGAATCTAGATATTCTTTTATTCCCTGTTCAGTCTTATAACTCTTATAAGAAAGAACGGGTCCAACGTTCCCCTGCTCAGTATAATAAGCGGGTTCAGTCAATACATCCATATTATTATCTTGATTATGGCCTGACATGGTCGCTACCTGGAGAGAGAGAGAAGAAAACACTTTAGCGTATGCTCTTGCAAGATTAGATTGGTTATTATCTTATCTAATCAGGATGTCTCCCACTGTTTTTATCAAATCTACCTTCAAACCCTAAAAGGTAAGATTAGCCGGGATTAATTACACTCTACAATTTCATCAATCTTTCAGCCAGATCAGTGTCGGTACTTTGAGGGAGGTTCCCCATGCTTTCGCACGGACCTAATTAAAGTAAACCTCGTTTTCCCAGAGGCGTAACCCCGTTAACACTTTTCTAGACACCTACTTGATCGACTAATTGTCCTGTGTAAAACTCTCCCAGGAGTAACTCTTACTCGCAGTGGGTATCGGGATCCAACTATCTCATAGGAGGTATGCAATCTCATTGAAAATTTCAACACTTGAAATTCCCGATAATGCTTTTACCCCTAGCAACTTATGACCTTGGCTAAGGTCAACAAATCATAAGCGCTAGTCAAGTTCAACCCGTCATTTCCTGATTGAATTAAAACCCACCCGTACGACCCTTGGCTAAGGTCAACAAAGTCGCACGACTACCCTAACTCAATCACATCTCATGTTTTAGCAGATAAATACTAATTAGCTACCGTACACCACGCCTTGGCTAAGGTCAACAAACGCTGCACGAATACTAACTAGTCTCTATCTGAAATGACGGAGGGCTACGCAGGTTTTTCAGAAAACCCTGAGCGTAATGAACTTGATATCGTCATAGAATCAAGTGTTTTTGAAAAGGAGTTTTTTTAGGCTTTTCTTAGTTTCGCTAAAGGGGTCACTCCCAGTGAAGGGATCGTCGGCCCTTTCCTCATCGAATAAGGTGCAGGATATATCATATATACCGCTGTGCAAAGCAAAACTCTAAAAGCAATCAAAAGACAAACCGAGTTTTGTAGCATCTGCCAGTTTCGCTAAAGATGTCACTCCCGGTGAAGGGATCTCGGCTCTTTCCCCATCGAATAAGGTGCAGGATATATCATATATATCACTGTGCAAAGCAAAATTGTAGCTACCCTTTTTATACAGTTTTGATTCTACAACATCTTTTAGGTTTCTTTTCTTTTTATTAATCTCATTAATAAAATCCCATCAGCTTATGCTTCCTTAGCATCACAGATAAATACGACGTACACTTATGCCATCCGCATTCGCCTCGATGTCCCCTCGTGCACCGTTAGGTTAGGTAACTAACGACAGAGCAGGGCATGGCTACTGCGGGTGTAAAACATAAGTAACGTCTATATAATATATCATATATACTATATACTGTATCCATCAGAACATATCAAATGATCACATCACAGATATCGCAGCAGAAACATAGATATAATGTGGGATATACTAGGACGTTCGTATTTAGTATTTAGCCAACAATAGAAAATACGGATTCCACAGTCGCGATGAATAGCCAAGCCCACACCCTGGACCCCTACGAGAGCGGCAAGCGACCTTACCAATTCTGGAGTTTAGGAGACCCGGTCTTGACTCCTCGAGATGGACTCCCACTGAACCCCATAACCCGGTCACCTGTGCTCCCGTCCTTGGGTCCATCCTAATGAGGAAAAGTAAATAATATACAACACTGGTGGCATCAACCTCAACCTGGAAGTGACCCAAATAAAAGATTATTACATTACAATTGAATTTACATGAATGAAAATATAAAACTCTCATCTCACATAAAACCCCCGGCTATTCAATCGCGACAATCCTGCACATCATATCTCAGCAACACATAATATCACATATCATCAACGTAAGTAAGTATGCATACACCGATCGTCGCCGATGTATAGCAACGAAGATCGGCAATACAACTACATACTACACTTACGGTCACAGAAAAGAATAAAACTACAATATTTGGAATCCACAATCACTTTAGACATCATAAATCTGAAATATCACATACTTCGCATTTCATGCCTAACTCTATGAATTCCACATATTATATCACATTCCAGATAAATAGACAGTATTAAACTTTTCGAACAGATAATCAAATACCCAAAATTTCCCAAAGTGCTCAACACTTGAGCGGAGTTCAAATAATCCCAGAATATGTCATAGTACCAGTGATCCAGCCGTAGAAGGGTCAAGCCAACACCTCACATGTGGCACGCCGTACTGCCCCAAACCCGAAGGTTCAAAAGGCAGTTCAAGACGGTCACATAATCGAGTTAAGGTTTGTTGTCTTCTAGAGGGTCCACCGCTTAACTTGGATGCTGGGACATATATAGGGAGGACTTTCTTGCTCGACATGATAGTATGCTATATGGTTACTCTTTACCTTAACGTGTATACTGATTGTCTCTCTGCTACATGTTGGTAAAGCCCTTAGGATGTGTACTTGACCTCCTGGACTATGATGCGGATCATACTAGTGGGGACATGGTAGGCCATAAGTAAATCTTTCAAGGTCCCTAGTCGTGGGTGTATCGAGACGGGGCATCGATATACCAGAGTAGACTAGCATATACCTTCTCGACCCATACAGATGAGCGATGGATGATCCCATATCCATTGGTGTTTGACATCAGAGATGATATACGGGTGCTCAGTGGAGACTGGGTACACTGGACGGACTCGCCGAGAACTCCCAGATGGTATTATACCTCACGTCAGATGGCAGTTCTCTGGTGATACTGGTACAGGTTAGTCTGTAGACCCGAGATCGTCATAGAGTCTTGTGTGATTCCTGTAGGGATCCTAGGCACACTAGTGAAGGTTCATAAAGCATCAAACATGCCCAAATAAAATTTTACATGTGCCGAACAACCCAAAGACGGGATCTTTGCTAGATTATTAGGGTTTAGCATGCAAGATGATATCTTTATAGCTAAGTGTGAGGGATTACAACCTTTGTAGTCCGCTCCTTTGCTTCACAAGCTTTGAGTAGAAGTCCCTTCACCGTGATCCACGATCTCCCGGACTCAAGAGAGGCTCCACGACTCGAACGATCCATGCTAGCTTGAAGTGTTCCGAATCTCCGATGATCTACGTCGAAGTTGCAAAAACCCAAGCTTTCTCACTCTAAAGAGATGAACACCCTAATCACATGGGCTAGATGAGATGAGGATGAAGGAGTAGTATTTATGCTTTCTTTTTATTTACTTTCTCACTTGAAATCATCACTAAAGAATTAACTAGTAAGTATTTTCTTATAGAACTCAAGAGAGAAGAAGATGATAATGGAAAAAATAATCCTTTTGTGATGAATAGAAAAGTAATCCATATGATTGATATATCAACCATGGTCAAGGATGATAGGCTAAGAAGTTGTAGAGAATAAACTAGGGTTAGGGTTTGGTTAGGTTAAAGATAAAGATCAACCATAATATCTTAACCAAGACAAAATAGAATCCTTCTAGAATGAACTTGAAAGAGCTAACCCTAATCAAACCCTAATCCCTCATTATCATCCTTAAACATGTTTAATAATAAATCATATCATGTTACAATAATATATATCACATATATATTATATATTTGCAACAAAAGAAAATAATACATTTAACATATATCGCATATATATCAATGTATTAATCCAGTGAGAAAATGAAATAATAAAGTGAGCCAATATTAGATAATGTAATACAATATATCATATATACTATTATACATTAAATCATTGAATCAACACTTGATCCAACGATCTGGCTATATCGAATATAACCGGCTAATATATCATGTACCGATTCATCGAATCAACACTTGATCCGATGTCCCGATTCATATCAAAATATCGTGAGAATATAATACAGTATCTCAAATCGCATTATCCTCGGTCCTGCACATATCACATATGTGCCTCTACTCCGTTTCGCCTGAGCCAAGAAACCTCTGTGTAGGACTCTAAAGAATCGTCAATACGTCGGTAGCAGGTGATGATCATATCAAACACGCACAAGCTGCAAGCGGTCAGCTAAACGTAACAGCCACCCAGGTATTGAGCGATCAGAAGATCAACAAGCTAGCCTGTGCGTTCTCCTGTGAATCCAATCAGTAACACTCCCGTACAGTCCGGTCTGTTCGTCTGATATGTCGCATATCAAGTCTAGGGGTGGTAAACATCAGACCCCAGTAACCGATAAGTCGTGTCGATGTGAGGCTCATAACAGGTCGAGAAACTACTAGTAACACTTACCAGTAAATCTCTATATCAGCCCTGGCCAGGGACTTCCAGTTATAGCCAATCGAACACAGCAAACATCAACTCCCTATATCGGGAGAGACGAATCCCCTCCTATCGCTCATTGCCTCCATGTGATTCGGGACTGTACCCAAAAGCCACCGTTTTGCACGCCCTCGTGGACGTGGTAAGGTGGAAATCAAAGCACAGTGGGAATCACACAAGACTCTATGACGATATCGGGTCTACAGACTACCCTGTACCAGTGTCACCGGAGAACTGCCATCTGACGTGTGGTATATCACCAACTGGGAGTTCTCGGCGAGTCTATCCAGTGTACCCAGTCTCCACTGAGCACCCGTACATCATCCTTGATGTCAAACACCGATGGATATGGGATCATCCATCGCCCATCATATGGGTCAAGATGCGTATACGCTAGTCTACTCTGGTGTATCGAAGCCCTGTCTCGATATACCCTCGACTAAGAACAGTTATAGGATGTACTCATCGACTACTATGGCCCCATTAGTATGATCTCATCATAGTCCCAGTAGTCGAGTACAGATCCTAAGGGCTTTATCAACATGTGAGAGAAAGACAGTAAACTAATACGAGTCAACACGTTAAGATAAAGTGAAACCAAATAGCATACTATCATGACGAGCAAGAAAGTCCTCTCTGTATATATCTAAGCATCCATCATAATATACATCAAATGTACAACAATGGCCTCTAGGGCATATACATAACTAACAATTCCCACTGTGCTTTGATTTCCACCTTACCACGTCCAAGAGGGTGTGCAAAACGGTGGCTTTTGGGTACAGTCCCGAATCACATGGAGGCAATGAGCGATAGGAGGGGATTCGTCTATCCCGGTATAGGGAGTCGATGTTGCGCTGTGTTCGATTGGCTATAACTGGAAATCCCTGGCCAGGGTTGCTGAGATTTACTGGTAAGTGTTACCAGTAGTTTCTCGAACTGTTATAGACCTCATATCGACACGACTTATCGAGCTATTGGGGTCTGACGTTTACCACCCCTAGGTGAGATATGCGACATATCAGACGATCAGACCGGACTGTACGGTAAGTGTTACTGGTTGGATTCACAGGAGTGTGAGCGGGCTTGCTCGTCGATCTTCTGATCTCTCAATACCCGGGTGGCCATTACGTTTAGCAGACCGCTTGCGGCTTGTGGATGTTTGATATGATCATCACCTGCTGCCGGCGTATTGACGAGTCTTTAGAGTCCTACACAGAGGTTTCCTGGCTCAAGTGAAACGAAATAGGAGCGCATATGAGATATGTGCGGGACCGAGAATAATGCGTGTATGTGATACCTTATTCCATTCTCGCGATGAATGTATCGATTGGTTGTATGTAATATAACCTAGTTGTCGATTCATGGATTGATTCGATAAGCCGATACATTGGATATTAGTCGGTTATATGAGATATGACCGGATCGTTAAATCAAGTGTTGATTTAATGATTTAATGCGTAATTATATATTTGATATATTACTTTGCAATAACTAGTATTGGTTCACTTTAAAAGGATTTTCTCACTTGATATGCACGTTGTATATGTGATATACTTTTGTGCATTTGATTGTATCATGTTTGATGATACATGATAGTTTGGGTGTATGTTTGGTTTAAACCATGGTTGGTCAATGATTAGGGTTTCACTTGATTTATTTGCTTATTTATTTATTTATTCATTCATTTTAGCAAAAGGAAAAATGGTGGCTTGATTTGTTTTCTAGTTGAAGCTTCATGAAGCTTTGACTAAGTGACCATTTTGTCTTCATGCTTAACCCTAACCATTCAATCTAACCATGATTTATTCTCTACACCTAACTATGGTTGCTATATGATAAGTATTCATTTATTTTATATTTTCATATAACACTTATCATATTCCATCTTCTTCTTCTTCTTCTTCTTCAAGATGAAGAAGCTTGCCTCCATCAATGGCAACTAGTGAAAAAGAGTGAGAAATCCAATTCTAAAGTGAACCCACTTTCTATTTCTTCATCCTCTACCACTTGGCAAGTAGTATAGGGTGTTTTCTTCACAAGTTTCATGGCTTGGTGAAGTTGGAGCTTGATCTTGTTATGCATCGACGTAGATCATCTACGGCATCGAAGTCGACGACCTAGCCCGCCCATTTCTCCGATGAAGCCGATGCTAGAGTCATGGATTCGATTTGGACAGCGAGGAGACATCATCACGGAGCTATGGAGGTGGAGGACCGGATCTACAAAGGTTGTATTTTCCGTTCACTTAGTTAAGTTGTTAACTAGTTTCTAGTTTCGCCAAAAATCTAGTTAACGATCCGTATTAGGGTTTCTCGGCACTCGTAAAATTTGAAATTGGCATGGTTGATTCCTTGTGAGACCTCATTAGCGTGCCTAGGAACCCTACAGTGGTATCAGAGCCTAGCTAGAGCCTTAGGCGAAGTGTAGACGATGTTAGAAGTCCGATCGAACCGAAACCCTAATCTCAAATTGCTCTCTGGACATTTTTTAAAAACTGGGTTTTTTCCAGATTAAAAATGCTTAAAAAATTCAGCAGGTAATTATAAGAATTACGGTGCAAAGACGATCAAAAGATACGCCCATAGTGCGGCGGAACCGCGGCATAAGCATGCCTTATGCGGCGGTTCCGTGGCCAAAAAGTCTCTTCAGTCAACGTTCTTTGCACAGTAACTTCTTTATTGTAATGCTGAGTTTTCTGGGAATTTTTAATATTTACTCAAGAGTTGAGTTTTCTGGGTTGTATTGGGAGTTCGTTGATTCGATCGGATTATCAAACTTTGTCTATGTGTTTTCCGGATAATTTGTTGAATATGTTAAAAAGTTCGACCGGATATAAATACCCAATTTTTCCCTTGCCGAAAAATTTCCAAGTGTTGGATTTTTCCGTGGTTTAAAGACGTTCTAAGTTGTGCAAGTAACGCGATGGACCCTCTACAAGACAACAAACCTTAACTCGATTATGTGACCGTCTTGAACTGCTCTTTGAACCTTAGGGTTTGGGGCAGTACGGCGTGCCACATTTGAGGCGTTGGCTTGACCCTTCTACGGCTGGACCGTTGGTACTGAGGCATGAAATGGATGTTTTTAAACCTATTTCATGTGTTGAGCTGTTTCGGGAAAACTTGGGTGTTCGATTGTTCGATCGGAAAGTTTGACATTTTCTATTTATCCGGAATTTGATACAATAATTGGAATTCATAAGTTGTTATGAGATAACTGAATGAATGTTATAAACATAGCAGTTTAGTCTCACTTGATCGGTTGCCACGGAATTTTGATGTGATCAAAAGTCCGTCGCAATCATGTAGCGTACGCGGATATTCGCCGATTAACTTAATAGACAGCTACACCCCTTAGCCCCAACCAAGTGACTGTAGGAGAACCCCGTCTCCAAAAGCATCCGTTCGGGTGCTCGCGGCAGCGGTGTTCCGCCTTGGTGCACTTCGTCGACGGCATCGGGGGTGCGGCCGTCTACTGAATTTTGCAACGAGCATTCGATCAGGATGTCGGGAATCTTTTTGAATTGCCCGACTTGATATTGAGAAGTGTTTTCGATAATGAGACTAAAATGCGGGGTTTATAATTGTTGGGCATGCGATGTCTAAGGAATTCATTCGATTAGGCATGCGATGTCTAAAGCGGTTGCGGATTCCAACTGTTGTAGTTTTACACTTTCTTTTCTGTGACCGTAAGTGTAATATGTGATATCGCCGGTTTCGTTGCTATATGTCAACGACAATTGGGATGCGCATATTTACTTACGTTGATGACATATGTTGTTATGTGTTGCTGGATATGTTATATTGGATCGTCGTGATTGAATAGCCGGGTTTTTTTATGTGAGATGAGTGTTTTTCATTTTCATTCATGTAAAAACTTGTATGTAATATTCTTTTATTAGGGCACTTCCAGGTTGCGGAAGTTGTCACCGTTGATGTACATTATTTACTTTTCCGCACTAGGATAGACCCAAGGAGGAGGGCACAAGTAACCAGGTTCTGGAGTCCAGTGGGAGACCAACTCGAGGAGTCGAGTCCGGGTCTCCTAACTCTAGAATTGGTAGGGTTGCTTGCCGCTCTCGTAGGGGTCTAGGGGTGTTGGTTTTGGCTATTCATCGCGACCGTGGAATCCGTGTTTTGTACTGGCTCGTATTGAAAACACGGACGTCCTAGTATATCCAATATTTCATATGTTTCTTCTGTTGCGATATCTGTGATGTGATCATGTGATGTTCTATGATAGATACAGTATATAGTATATATGATATATTATATATGCGTTACTTATGTTTTACACCCACGCTAGCCCTGCCCCGCTCTGTCGTTAGTTACCTAACCTAACGGTGCACGAGGGGACATCGAGGCGAATGCGGATGGCATAAGTGTACGTCGTATTTATCTGTGATGTTTAGGTAATTTAAATGATGGGATATTCATTAATGAGATTAATGAAAGAAAATAAACCTAATTGATGTTGTGGAATCGAATTTCAAAATAAAAAAAGGTAGCTACAGTTCTTGCTTTGCATCGCGGTGTTCCTTGTAGAACATCCTGCACCTTATTCGATAGGGAAAGGACCGAGATCCCTTCACCGGGAGTGACTCCTTTAGCGATAACTGGCAGATGCTACAACACTCGGTTTGTCTTTTGATTGCTTTTAAGAGTTCTGCTATGCACAGTGATATATATGATATATCCAGCACCTCATTCGACGAGGAAAGGACCGACGATCCCTTCACCGGAAGTGACTCCTTTAGCAAAACTAGAAAAGCCTAAAAAACACTCCATTTTAAAATTCATTCGATCCTACAACGATATCAAGTTCATTACGCAATAGGTTTTCAGAAAAACCTGTCGTATCTCTCCGTCATTTCAGATAAGTCCTGCTTAGTATTCGTACTGCGTTTGTTGACCTTGTCAAGGCGCAGTGTGCGGTAGCTAACCAGTATTTATCTGATTATGCATATGATGCAGATTGGGTTAGGGTAGTCGTGCGGCCTTGTTGACCTTGTCAAGGGTCGTGTGGGTGGGTTTGATTCAATCAAGAAATGACGGGTTGAACTTGACTTGCGGTCTATGGTTTGTTGACCTTGTCAAGGTCATAGATCGTTCGGGGCAAAATTATCGGGAATTTCAGGTGTTGAAATTTGCAATGAGATTGCATACCTTCTATGAGATAGTTGGATCCCGATACCCGCTGCGAGTAATTGTTACTCCTGGGAGAATTTTACACATTACAATTAGCCGATCAAGTAGGTGTCTAGAAAGGTGTCAACGGGGTTAAGCCTCTGGGAAAACGAGGTTTACATTAATTAGGTCCGTGCGAAAGCACGGGGCACCTCCCTCAAAGTACCGACACTGGCCTGGCTGAAAGATTGGCGAACTTGTAGTGTGTAATTAATCCCGGCTAGTCTTTCCTTTTAGGGTTTGAAGGAAGATTTGATAAAACCAGTGGAAGCCATCCTGATTAGATAAAATAATAACCAATCTATTCTTGCAAGAGCGCACGCTGATTGTTTTCTTCTCTCTCTCTCCAGGTAGCGACCATATCACGCTTTAATCAAGATAATAATACGGAATTTTGACCGAACCCGCTTGTTTTACTGAGTTGGGGAACGTTGGTCCCGCTCCAACTTATAATAGTTATAAGACAGAGCAGGAAATAGGGGAATACCAAGATTCCCATATCGCTTAAATGAAGAGAGTGCATGCTGATGCATCATCTTCGGGTGTGTTCATTATACAGAACTGTTTCTCAATGTCCTTTACGTCCTAGGTATATGATACCGGATCAGGATCCCAGATATGTAATATGTTACATGGGCTACAGATAGGTAAAGAACCGAGAACGGGTGATAAGTTTCATGAGGCAGAAAACGGGGCAAGAGTTGCAGCCAAGTCTGTCGGTCACTGTCACCCTGTATTACAAAATACATTGATTCTGAACGAATGTTATTAGATACCGAACCTGATATACAAAATCATATCAGTCTCTTTATTAGTAAAGAAATGATAAAATTTTGTATTGTTGGATAATGTTTTGAACATTTCCTATATCAAAAGTTGATCGGTTCAGGCACGTTATCTAAAAGCATTGATGTTCTAAATCAAACTACAGTTCTTAGTATACGGAACACACACAAGAGGAAGAGTTTAGAAATGGACGGATCCTTTTTGAGGTATTGTAGACTAGGTCATATCAATGCGACCCGACTAGCTGGAGTTACATATAGATGCATATTTAAATTAGTTTGAATTTACATCTTGTGAAACTCGCCAGTCATGTCACAAAGATAAGATGACCATAGCTCTGTTTATTGGAAACAGAGAAAGAGTTAGTGAACTCTTGGGATGATACATGTTGATGTATGTAGGTCCCCTGTCTACACATGCCAAGACCGGTTCTTTGTACTTCATTACATTCTCTGATAATCTCTCGAGATTCAGATCTATGTTCTTGTTGAAACACAAGTCCGAACCTTTTGAGATATTCATAGAATATAAGTTAGAAGTAGAGAACCAAAATACGGGTAAAAGTATTATGTCCTTTGATGTGATCAACGAGGAGAATACTTGAGCACGGAACTCCTGGACTATTTTAAGAAGAATGAGATTCTCTCTCAGTATTACTCCTCTGAATACACCACAGCACAATGGTGTATCAGGGCGGAGCAATAACACCCTATATGATATGGTGTGCTCTATGATGAGTATTACTGAGTTACCTATTTCCTTTAGGGAGTTACGCACTTATGCAGTTGCATACCTAGTGAATAGGGTTCCGATCAAATCAGTTGCCTACCACTTCATATGTGATATGGAAAGGGAAGAGCCCATATCTTAAGTTAGTTAAGATTTGGGGTTGTCCGGCCTATGTCTGAAAAGCAAAATCCGGACAAGCTCGAGGCAAGATCTGTTATGTACAACTAGAAATGTTCCAGCTATACAAACTGCAGCTGATGATTTGATAGAACCAAAGGATTCAGTAGATTCCAACGAACCCCAGCCTCTCCGCCGATCTAGTAGGGTTCCTCACCCACCTGAGAGATACTTCGGTTTCTCTATGACAGTGGGAACGAGGATTGCATCATGAGATGATGACCCAACTAGTTTCGAGCTGGCCATCAGGAGTGGGACTCTGTAAGAATGGCTGGATGCTTAGCGATCTGAGATGGAATCCATATACACCAACAAAGTATGGACTTTGGTTGCGATATCTGAAGGGTTAAATCCCCATCAGGAGCAAGTATATCTTGAGAAGATTACTTGGTGTACATGGAAAAGTTGAGACTTTCAAAGCTAGACTTGTTAAAGGTTTGCATCATTGACCAGCTATGGATTATGTGTTAGTTATATGTATGCCCTAGAGGCCATTACTGTACATTGGATGTATATTGTAGTGGATGCTGGGACATATATAGGTAGGACTTTCTTGCTCGACATGATAGTACGCTATCTGGTTGCTCTTTATCTTAACGTGTATACTTTCTGTCTCTCTGATACCACTGTAGAGTTCCCAGGCACACTAATGAAGTCTCACAAGACATCAAACATGGCTAATTCAAATTTTACAAGTGCCTACAAACCCTAATACGGATCGTTAACTAGATATATAGGCGATGCAAGCATGTAATCGAATTAAATGCTAAGGGAAAGTGACTACAACCTTTGTAGATCCGGTCCACCACTTACTAAGCTCCGCGACGATGTCCCTCCGCTGTCCAAGTAGGATCATGAACTCTAGCATCGGCTTTATCGAAGAAATGGGCGGGCTTGATCGTCGGCTTCGATACCGAAGATGATCTACGTCGAGGCATCACAAGATCAAACTCCGACTTCACCAAGTCATGAAACTTGTGAAGAAAACACCCTATACTACTTGGCAAGAGGTAGAGGATGAAGAAATAGGAAGTGGGTTCACTTTAGAATTGGATTTCTCACTCATTTTGGCTAGTTGCCATTGATGTAGAAAGCATTTCTTTCTTGCTCATGAAGAAGAAGAAGAAAGAAAAATGAATATGATAAGTATTTTAAAAAGAAAATAAAATGAATACTTATCATGTATTCAACCATGATTTAGTGTAGAGATTTAACTAAGGTTAGATGAATGGTTAGGGTTAGTGAAGAGACAAGAATGGTGGACTTGTTCAAAGCTTCAAGAAGCTTCAAATAAAAACAAAACTAGCAACCATTCTTTTCTCTTTATCTTTTCTAAATGAAATAAATAAAATAAATAAATAGATAAATGAATAAGTAAAAGAAATGAAACCCTAACCACTAACTAACCATGGTTTAATTCTTTACACAAAACCAAGCTAGAATGTATCATCAAACATAATACAATCATGTGCACAAAAAAATATATCACATATACAATGTGCACAATTCAAGTGAGAAAATCCATTTAAAGTGAACCAATACTAGTTAATGCAAAGCAATATATCAAATATATAATTATACATTAAATCATTAAATCAACACTTGATTCAATGATCCGGTCATTTCGCATATAACCGGCTAGTATCCAATGTATCGGCTTATCGAATCAATCCTTGATTCGATAACTAGGTTATATCGCATACGACCATTCGACACATTCATCGCGAGAATGAAATACGGTATCACATACACGCATTATTCTCGGTCCCGCACATATCTCATATGCGTTCCTATTTCGTTTCGCTTGAGCCAGGAAACCTCTGTGTAGGACTCTAAAGACTCATCAATAAGCCGGCAGCAGATGATGATCATATCAAACACCCACAAGCCGCAAGCGGTCTGCTAAACGTAACGGCCACCCGGGTATTGAGCTATCAGAAGATCGACGAGAAAGCCCGCTCACACTCCTGTGAATCCAACCAGTAACCTCTGGGGTCTGACGTTTACCACCCCTAGACGAGATATGCGACATATCAGTCGAACAGACCGGACTGTACGGTAAGTGTTACTGGTTGGATTCACAGGAGTGTGAGCGGGCTTGCTCGTCGATCTTCTGATCGCTCAATACCCGGGTGGCCGTTACGTTTAGCAGACCGCTTGCGGCTTTTGGGTGTTTGATATGATCATCATCTGCTGCCGGCGTATTGACGAGTCTTTAGAGTCCTACACAGAGGTTTCCTGGCTCAAGCGAAACGAAATAGGAGCGCATATGAGATATATGCGGGACCGAGAATAATGCGTGTATGTGATACCGTATTTCATTCTCGCGATGAATGTGTCGAATGGTTGTATGCGATATAACCTAGTTATCGAATCAAGGATTGATTCGATAAGCCGATACATTGGATACTAGCCGGTTATATGCGAAATGACCGGATCATTGAATCAAGTGTTGATTTAATGATTTAATGTATAATTATATATTTGATATATTACTTTGCATTAACTAGTATTGGTTCACTTTAAATGGATTTTCTCACTTGAATTGTGCACATTGTATATGTGATATATTTTTTTGTACACATGATTGTATCATGTTTGATGATACATTCTAGCTTGCTTTTGTGTAAAGAATTAAACCATGGTTAGTTAGTGGTTAGGGTTTCATTTCTTTTACTTATTCATTTATCTATTTATTTATTTTATTTATTTCATTTGGAAAAGATAAAGAGAAAAGAATGGTTGCTAGTTTTGTTTTTATTTGAAGCTTCTTGAAGCTTTGAACAAGTCCACCATTCTTGTCTCTTCTTTAACCCTAACCATTCATCTAACCTTAGTTAAATCTCTACAATAAACCATGGTTGAATACATGATAAGTATTCATTTTATTTTCTTTTTAAAATACTTATCATATTCATTTTTCTTTCTTCTTCTTCTTCATGAGCAAGAAAGAAAAGCTTTCTACATCAATGGCAACTAGCCAAAATGAGTGAGAAATCCAATTCTAAAGTGAACCCACTTCCTATTTCTTCATCCTCTACCTCTTGCCAAGTAGTATAGGGTGTTTTCTTCACAAGTTTTATGACTTGGTGAAGTCGGAGTTTGATCTTGTGATGCCTCAACGTAGATCATCTTCGGCATCGAAGCCGACGATCAAGCCCGCCCATTTCTTCGATGAAGCCGATGCTAGAGTTCGTGATCCGACTTGGACAGCGGAGGGACATCGTCGCGGAGGTTAGTAAGTGGTGGACCGGATCTACAAAGGTTGTAGTCACTTTCCCTTAGCATTTAATTCGATTACATGCTTGCATCGCCTATATATCTAGTTAACGATCCGTATTAGGGTTTGTAGGCACTTGTAAAATTTGAATTAGCCATGTTTGATGCCTTGTGAGAGTTCATTAGTGTGCCTAGGAACCCTACATTATGTTGAAACCTTTTCTAAAGATCTATGCTTAAGTCCATCCAGATCCTACTTGCCACGGCTACATACCATGACTACGATATCTGTTAGTTATATGTATGCCCTAGAGGCCATTACTGTACATAGGATGTATATTGTAGTGGATACTGGGACATATATAGGAAGGACTTTATTGCTTGACATGATAGTATGCTATCTGGTTACTCTTTACCTTAACGTGTATATTGATTGTCTCTCTATTACATGTTGGTAAAGCCCTTAGGATGTGTACTTGACTACCTGGACTATGATGCGGATCATACTAGTGGGGACATGGTAGTCCATAAGTACATCCTTCAAAGTCCCTAGTCGTGGGTGTATCGAGACAGGGCATCGATATACCAGAGTAGACTAGCGTATACCATCTCGACCCATACAGATGGGCGATGGATGATCCCATATACATTGGTGTTTGACATCGGAGATGATATACGGGTGTTCAGTAGAGACTGGGTACACTGGATGGACTCGCCGAGAACTCCCAGATGGTATTATACCTTACGTCAGATGGCAGTTCTCTGGTGACACTGGTACAGAGTAGTCTGTGGACCCGAGATCGTCATTGAGTCTTGTGTGGTTCCCACTGTGCTTTGATTTCCACCTTACCACATCCAAGAGGGCGTGCAAAACGGTGGCTTTTGGGTACAGTCCCGAATCACATGGAGGCAATGAGTGATAGGAGGGGATTCGTCTCTCCCGGTATAGGGAGTTGATGTTGCGCTGTGTTCGATTGGCTATAACCGGAAATCCCTGTCCAGGGTTGCTGAGATTTACTGCTAAGCGTTCCCAGTAGTTTCTCGAATTGTTATAGACCTCATATCGACATGACTTATCGAGCTATTGGGGTCTGACGTTTACCACCCCTAGGCAAGATATGCGACATATCATACGAACAGACCGGACTGTACGGTAAGTGTTACTGGTTGGATTCACAGGAGTGTGAGCGGGCTTGCTCGTCGATCTTCTGATCGCTCAATACCCGGGTGGCCGTTACGTTTAGCAGACCGCTTGCGGCTTGTGGGTGATTGATATGATCATCATCTGCTACCGGCGTATTGACGAGTCTTTAGAGTCCTACACAGAGGTTTCCTGGCTCAAGCGAAACGAAATAGGAGCGCATATGAGATATGTGCGGGACCGAGAATAATGCGTGTATGTGATACCGTATTTCATTCTCACGATTAATGTTTCGATTGGTTGTATACGATATAACCTAGTTATCGAATCAAGGATTGATTCGATAAATCGATACATTGGATATTAGTCAGTCATATATGATAT
The DNA here is from genome assembly GCA_030015575.1 of Agapanthus africanus. NCBI lineage: Eukaryota > Viridiplantae > Streptophyta > Magnoliopsida > Asparagales > Amaryllidaceae > Agapanthus > Agapanthus africanus. The sequence continues at coordinate 218,094,328 of JASDDO010000008.1, forward strand.
GACCGGATCGTTAAATTAAGTGTTGGTTTGATGATTTAATGCATAATTATATATTTGATATATTACTTTGCATTAACTAGTATTAGTTCACTTTAAATGGATTTTCTCACTTTATGTGCACATTGTATATATGATATACTTTTGTACACTAGTTTGTATTATTTTGATGATACATGCTCATTTGGTTAAGTGTAAAGAATTAAACCATGGTTAAGTTGATGATTAGGGTTTTGCTTATTCTTTTATTTATTTGTTTATTTATTTTTGATATATATATTAGAATGGTGGCTTTGTTTGTTTTTTAGTTGAACATTCATGAAGCTTTGACTAAGTCATCATTCTTATCTCTTGCTCAACCCTAACCATTTGAACTAACCCTAGTTCATTCTCTACACTTAACTATGGTTGAGAATATGATAAGAAGGAATTCTTTTTGTTTATTCAAATAACACTTATCATATTCTATCATCTTCTTCATCTTCTTCTTCAAAGAAAAAGCTTGCTACCAACAATGGTATCTTGAGCAAAAGTGTGAGAAATCCAATTCTAAAGTGAACCCACCTCCTATTTCTTCATCCTCTACCTCTTGCCAAGTAGTATAAGGTGTTTTCTTCACAAGTTTCATGACTTGGTGAAGTGGGAGCTTGATCTAGTGATGCCTCGACGTAGATCATCTTCGGCACGAAGCCGACGACCTTGCCCGCTGTAACGTTTTAAAAATATTAAATTAAATAATTAAATGAATAAAATTGTTTAAGTGAATTTTTTTGATTTTCGGTAAAGTGAAATGTATATTTTCGTAAAACTAAACCGTGATTGTTTTTCATTATAATTTCAAAAATACCTATTTTAATTATGTAATTACTAGTAAATAGTGTTTATTTAGCCACTTATAAATTTTTAGTTCAATTAAATATTTTTCCTAAATTAATTATTTAAATATTAACATAAGCTTTATTTTTACACTAAATTAGTGTAAATTACAAATTTGAATGGTTTTAATTTGTAAAAGTGAGCCATGACATATTATAATTTAGTGAGTATCATGTAAAATTCATTTGCAAATTTTTCCAATTTTCTAGAGTTTTCTTGAGTTGCTATAGTAAAGAATTAAAAGAAAATTTAATAAAAGCATGAAAAGACATAATGATATGATATTTTGGGGGAACTTTCTACATCTTTCTTCACTTTTCTCATTCTCCACCCCCTCCTCCTAATTGTGGCCGGCCTCAACACCCCCATGGCAGCCCCTCCCCATTTCCACTTCATTTTTTGTTCAAAATTCATCAAAAATCCATCAAAAATTCAATAAAAGATCCACAAAATCCTATGTATTTCCTACCCTTTATTCTCTACTCTTCTTTGCATGGATTTTGGAGTGGGAAAGCATGTATTTTTGTGGCTCATTTTCTTGTCTGGACATGAGGTTGTGAAGGTATAAAACTATCTCTTTTGTTTTATTTCCATTAGATGTTTCTTTTAAAGCATAATTAGATTATTTAGATTAATTATAGTTGCAAATTCTAAAATTCAAGTTAGGTTTGTAAATTCAAGTTATGATTTTTATTAATTAATTAGGGTTATAATAGTTAGTTTAACAATTTTAGAATTGGAAAATCTTTCATGGTTGTTGAATTGTAAATTTTTCATTTAAAATTGTTTAAATGAAGCTATTTAGCTAACTAGTTTTTTTTGTAAAATATATATGTGGGTAATATAAAATTCCAATTAAGGTTGCTATCATTAGATTTTAGTTTTAATGAGAACTTTAGCATGTTAATGGAAAGAAAGGCTTAGTTTGATTGCTAGTTTCTATTGATAATTGATAAATTGTGAGAAAAATTGCTATTTTGTAAACTAGATTTTAGAAATTTCTAAATAAATGAGATTAAAAATATAATTTATGGTTTCATTAAATTATTATCATCATGAATTGTGGTTTAATACATTAATTCATGCAAAATCACGTTTTGTGGTGGAATTGTGGTATTTTGCTTGAAAAATGTTGAAAATTGTTAAAGGTTGCAAACTAGAAATTTCAAATTAATACAAATTTGTGTAATAAAAATATAGTAACGGTTTGTATAGTCTAGTTATGCTATTTAATTTGTTTTATGACCATTGGTTTCATTTAAATGTCAAGTTTTGATGAAAAACGGTAAATTGGCATTTTCGGGTTTTACGAAATTGGACGGTTTGATGGATTTTAGGGTTTCGATGGATTTAATCATGTTTTATAATATAAGTAATGTGTTTTAAAACTACAAGTTATTTGTTGATGTTTATCTCGATCCATCGGAGTTTGTACGCCGATATCGAGCGATATTTGGTTCTTTTGCGTGGACGGGACATAGGTTTTAACCTATGCTTGTTCCTTGTATCGTTTGACTTTTGTATGTGATTCAGTTTACGATGCTATTTATATGTTTGCGTTTAGGTACCCCTCACGTGGACTGCGGGCGATGAAGAGGAGGATGGCGACACCGTCTTCGGCAGACATGGACCAGGTGAGTAGATGTATATCTACGGGGGGAAGTCGGGTGGATGGCGTTTAGCACCCCCGCAACGTAGAATATAGATAATACTTATTGACATTAGGAAATAAGATGTGACCCTAGATTCTTAATGAGTAGGACCCTAGTAATGACCCTAGGCTGGACTAGACTGATTTAGGAAGACATATCAGAAGATGAATACCTTGGAAGAGGTTCGTAGGTTTCAGGCAGAAACACACACACGCATACACTGAAACACGACAGGGTGTATACGTGCATGTGTATATATATATATATATAGGACGAGGTATAGGAATATATATATATATATACAACACGTATATGGGATACATTGATGTGATATGATATCCGAGGTATGATGAAACAGTGTAACTGGACTTGATGCCGTGATTCTTGGCTATACAGTCGTATTAAGTGTTAGCGGATCATTAGAGAATGAGATAATGAACATGTATACATAAATTATAATGGGTAGTGACGATATTGAGGTACATGGGACTCTAAAATAGTACCCGGACTGTAACTTGTGATTGATCACGATATGGGATATGTATGACTTGATTACGACATCATATAGGTGTGACCTGATGTCGATATCATAGAGGTGTGACTTGAGGAAGATATGATATCAGTATGACTTAATCACAATATGATACATATGACATGATATTTCTGAGGATAAACTAATGATGCTTATTATGATGGCAATGATATATGATTGATGTATGCGATCACAGTTTAGCACCTTGATCATGAATTGTGTTGATGATGACATTATATTAATGATGAGACACCTAGGAGATACTTGACCCGTACCCCGATATTGGGATGCCGTACGATGGATTTTACTGTACGAGGCATAAATATGATGATTGATCCGCACTCTTGATTCGAGGAAGCCGTACTACGTACGTAACGCTATTGAGGCTGGATCGCCGACTATTAGAGATATTGATTCAGACCTAGGTAGACTCTTGTTTCTTAAGGACTAGTTTCTTAATTTTAGTTCCTTAGGAGGTTAGATGGACACTAGGTTAGGTTCGAGTCATATAGTGGTAGTGATAATTGTATATCAAATGAGTGGATAGCACACATCCGTCTTTACTTTCACACTGTAATCATCATGTTGCATGTTCATACATATGTTGCTATAATCAGTATAAACTGTACCTGTTAGGACACCAGCACCATTACCGATGATGCGCATATTCCACGCACACTTATTTGCCGGCTCACACACATCATCATCAGTAATTGCTATGTCACGTACACTTTAGATTATATTATCTTTTATTGATAGAATCAGTTAACAACTTGACCGATATAATATTGTGATTACTCTCTGATGTTAGTATAGACATGATAATTATTACTTAGACATTCATGCATTCATGTTTTCATGTTATCATGCAGTATTATGGGCATATGCCGACACTTATCATATACTTACTCATGATTTTGAGATTTGGGTTTCTATGAGATTTCTGGATTTTTGGGGAAAACCGCAAGAATATAAAAATAAAAATAAAAACTTCTCTCTCTCTCCTCCTCTCTTTTTAAAAAAAGATGCGGTTTTCTCGTGATGTATGTGTCGTCTACCATGAGATTTCATGTTTTCTGTTGGATTTCGAGGAGTGGATGAACCGTCTCGGGTACATGGTGGGCCCGGTATGGTACCCCGGGGCAAGAAGATCGAGTTGTAGACGATGAGCCTGTCAGGAGAGGCTACCTACCGGTGATGTCTGGCGCGGCGGATATCCGGAGGATACCGACCGTTGTCGTGAGATTTGATGATATGGGCTGATCCGGACTGACGGAGCCCGAGGTATTGAGACTATGAGACTTGAGATTTACATGTTTGTGTCGATGCTGGACACGGATATCCATGGATTTCATTGTTGAGATTTCAGATTCCTATACACATTTTACTATAATAACAGCTAAAGATTTCTTATACAGATATACCTGGAATTCAGGATTGGTTATTTTACATTCATAGTGCATGCATATCCATTCATATGACATAGTACTATATGAGGCACTGACACGAGCACGGAGTATCTGCACTTACACGTAGTATTACCCTGCTATTACTAGATGATTGGGACTTAGTAGTGTATTATTATGACCTAGGATAGCGTCGTGCATTCGATTTCTCTTCGTAGATGTCTTCTACTCACGAGTTGGCAACTCACCCCCGTTGTGCCAAATTTTATTACAGGTTCGATGTACAGATTTCCCTGGCAGCTTGCTGGCATATCTTTTCTTCAGGGTGATTTGCACGGTAGGTTGGTTCACTTGTATCTGAACCACCATTGTATTTTTATTCTTTCATTTGAATCTAGTAAGCTCCATCAACCATACTTGTATTACTTGATAAGTTTATTGGACCAGTCTTTTATTTTGACCTTAGAGTCGCGCATGTATTATTCTGGTATGGTGGTTTTGTTTTCTTTTGAGTTTTGAGCCTCGCCTTTCGGCGTTGTATATTATTGTGCTTGTTGTGGTTGTTTCCGCCTGTTGGCGTTGAGCTAGCTCCCGTTTGGGGATGCTTTTTATTGTTTTTGTATATTATACTTGTTGTACCCGTTGGGGGCCAGTTTTTACAGAGGAGACTCTGCCGAAATTTTTGGGAAATTTGTTGATGCTATTAAACTTGTTTTCTTTTCCTTTTTCTTCTTCTTTTATGGTTTAGATTTCTGGGCTTCGGCTTACTTAGGTTACGTGGCGCCTCTAGACGCTTCGTAATCTAAGTGCCGGTCACGTTCCGTACTTTCGGGTCGTGACAAAGTTGGTATCAGAGCGCTAGGTTTAACCTTGTATAAGTCTAGGTGACCCTTGGTTGATGGAGTAGGCGATTTAGGTAGAGTAATGTACCGTGGGTATGGTCCGCGGCATACTTACGATACGCTACTCTGCTTAAGGAGCCCTAGGATGTACATTGTTTGCACCGTATTTCATTCGTTCCTTTGATCTATCTTCGTCGATGTCGGAGGGTGATTCTGTTACCACGGGCGCACTGGCAGAGGGAGCTGCGGATCGAATGCGATAACCATTAGAGTATTGGTTATTCTTGAGGATTGAAGCATTGTTTAGCGTGCGGACGAAGGGTATTCACATGCCGTCCGGATGAAGTTAAAGGGTTCGAACGATTATCAGAAAACCATTTTCCCAAGTTTAAAGTACTCGGAAGAACATGCAGGTATTTCGATGGACCCTCTAGAAGAATGAAACCCTAACTCGACATAATGACCACGAGAATGCCCTTGAACCTTAGGGTTTACGGCAGTTCCGCGGTGTCATTAGTGAGGCTTGGGTTTGCCCTTCTACGGCTGGATCATCGATGCTGGGGTATGTACCGGATATTTTTAAGCTGTACTTGAGTGTTGAGCTCTCGGGGAATTCTGGGATTTTGATGGATCGATCGAAAAGTTTAATGTAGTCCGGATATCATGTGAAGGGATCGACTACGTGGGAGACTCTAGATATGAGTATTGCCGTTGGTAGTGCAGTCAGCAAATTTATGAAGAGACAAGTTTGAAGCAGCCGACATCAGAGGAAAGAGGCGTACACTGACGATAGTGTTTACGATTGTGATTTAGTGATTTGAATTTCATATTTTCGTTGATTGGATTTTGGTATTTTGAGGACTTTGTTCTACGATTGGTATTTCATGTGTGTACCTTCATTACATTCTATTTGTGTTTTATATATCAGTTGTATTGATGTTGTTTAGTACACACCCAGTACACTTGATTAGGTTTTATATATTTTGAGATTTTTGATTTGATTTCGTGCATAGGGGTCACACATGATTTTGACATATGTTTCGCCCTAGTTTTCATGCATTTTTGTACTGTGATTTTGATTTTCATATTCGATTTATGTTTTCGTGCACCATGTGCACCTGATTAGGATTCTTGCGCATACTTGGCGCACTTGATGCGATTTTGCGCACACCAGATGCACTAAATTGGGGTTTTGTGCAGATTAGATGCACCTGATAGTGAGTCGTGCACGCCCGTTGCACTTGACAGATGTTTTTGTGCACACCTGTTGCACTTATTTTGTTTTTGTGTCTATTCATGGTATCTGTATTTGGTTTCGATTTCAGTGCGCACCGGACGCACATGATATTTTATTGATGTGATTGGGATTGATTTCAGTTTGAGCAGTATGTTTCATAATCATTATTATTTGATTTAGTAACCAGGCGGGACGTGTATGTTAAATAAAAGATATATATATATATATATATATAACTATTTTTTTAAAAATAAACGTCCGCTACTTATGCCGTGACACGTGCATTGCACGGCGATTTTCAAAAGGGTTTTTTGCATATTTCTTTATCCAGATATTTGGACGGTTTTACTATGATGCGCACTATATATATAAGTTGTAGATTGATGTATATTATGCTGGTTTTCAAATTGGGTTTTGATATTTTATTCTCGCCATAACTCCGATAATTGCGTTATACTTGACGGAGTTGATTTTTGTTATGTATTAATGATTTCGGAGCCCCGACGATTTGAGTGTTTTGTTAAATGTTTTAGTATTTGGAAGGGAAGTTTTAATTTAAATTCGGGGACCGAATTTCTTAAAGGGGGGAAGATTGTAACGTTTTAAAAATATTAAATTAAATAATTAAATGAATAAAATTGTTTAAGTGAATTTTTTGATTTTCGGTAAAGTAAAATGTATATTTTCGTAAAACTAAACCGTGATTGTTTTTCATTATAATTTCAAAAATACCTATTTTAATTATGTAATTACTAGTAAATAGTGTTTATTTAGCCACTTATAAATTTTTAGTTCAATTAAATATTTTTCCTAAATTAATTATTTAAATATTAACATAAGCTTTATTTTTACACTAAATTAGTGTAAATTACAAATTTGAATGGTTTTAATTTGTAAAAGTGAGCCATGACATATTATAATTTAGTGAGTATCATGTAAAATTCATTTGCAAATTTTTCCAATTTTCTAGAGTTTTCTTGAGTTGCTATAGTAAAGAATTAAAAGAAAATTTAATAAAAGCATGAAAAGACATAATGATATGATATTTTGGTGGAACTTTCTACATCTTTCTTCACTTTTCTCATTCTCCACCCCCTCCTCCTAATTGTGGCCGGCCTCAACATCCCCATGGCAGCCCCTCCCCATTTCCACTTCATTTTTTGTTCAAAATTCATCAAAAATCCATCAAAAATTCAATAAAAGATCCACAAAATCCTATGTATTTCCTACCCTTTATTCTCTACTCTTCTTTGCATGGATTTTGGAGTGGGAAAGCATGTATTTTTGTGGCTCATTTTCTTGTTTGGACTTGAGGTTGTGAAGGTATAAAACTATCTCTTTTGTTTTATTTCCATTAGATGTTTCTTTTAAAGCATAATTAGATTATTTAGATTAATTATAGTTGCAAATTCTAAAATTCAAGTTAGGTTTGTAAATTCAAGTTATGATTTTTATTAATTAATTAGGGTTATAATAGTTAGTTTAACAATTTTAGAATTGGAAAATCTTGCATGGTTGTTGAATTGTAAATTTTTCATTTAAAATTGTTTAAATGAAGCTATTTAGCTAACTAGTTTTTTTTTGTAAAATATATATGTGGGTAATATAAAATTCCAATTAAGGTTGCTATCATTAGATTTTAGTTTTAATGAGAACTTTAGCATGTTAATGGAAAGAAAGGCTTAGTTTGATTGCTAGTTTCTATTGATAATTGACAAATTGTGAGAAAAATTGCTATTTTGTAAACTAGATTTTAGAAATTTCTAAATAAATGAGATTAAAAAAATAATTTATGGTTTCATTAAATCATTATCATCATGAATTGTGGTTTAATACATTAATTCATGCAAAATCACGTTTTGTGGTGGAATTGTGGTATTTTGCTTGAAAAATGTTGAAAATTGTTAAAGGTTGCAAACTAGAAATTTCAAATTAATACAAATTTGTGTAATAAAAATATAGTAACGGTTTGTATAGTCTAGTTATGCTATTTAATGAGTTTTATGACTATTGGTTTCATTTAAATGTCAAGTTTTGATGAAAAACGGTAAATTGGCATTTTCGGGTTTTACGAAATTGGACGGTTTGATGGATTTTAGGGTTTCGATGGATTTAATCATGTTTTATAATATAAGTAATGTGTTTTAAAACTACAAGTTATTTGTTGATGTTTATCTCGATCCATCGGAGTTTGTACGCCGATATCGAGCGATATTTGGTTCTTTTGCGTGGACGGGACATAGGTTTTAACCTATGCTTGTTCCTTGTATCGTTTGACTTTTGTATGTGATTCAGTTTACGATGCTATTTATATGTTTGCGTTTAGGTACCCCTCACGTGGACTGCGGGCGATGAAGAGGAGGACGGCGACACCGTCTTCGGCAGACATGGACCAGGTGAGTAGATGTATATCTACGGGGGGAAGTCGGGTGGATGGCGTTTAGCACCCCCGCAACGTAGAATATGGATAATACTTATTGACATTAGGAAATAAGATGTGACCCGAGATTCTTAATGAGTAGGACCCTAGTAATGACCCTAGGCTGGACTAGACTGATTTAGGAAGACATATCAGAAGATGAATACCTTGGAAGAGGTTCTTAGGTTTCAGGTAGAAACACACACACGCATACATTGAAACACGACAGGGTGTATACGTGCATGTGTATATATATATATATAGGACGAGGTATAGGAATATATATATATACAACACGTATATGGGATACATTGATGTGATATGATATCCGAGGTATGATGAAACAGTGTAACTGGACTTGATGCCGTGATTCTTGACTATACAGTCGTATTAAGTGTTTGCGGATCATTAGAGAATGAGATAATGAACATGTATACATAAATTATAATGGGTAGTGACGATATTGAGGTACATGGGACTCTAAAATAGTACCCGGACTGTAACTTGTGATTGATCACGATATGGGATATGTATGACTTGATTACGACATCATATAGGTGTGACCTGATGTCGATATCATAGAGGTGTGACTTGAGGAAGATATGATATCAGTATGACTTAATCACAATATGATACATATGACATGATATTTCTGAGGATAAACTAATGATGCTTATTATGATGGCAATGATATATGATTGATGTATGCGATCACAGTTTAGCACCTTGATCATGAATTGTGTTGATGATGACATTATATTAATGATGAGACACCGAGGAGATACTTGACCCGTACCCCGATATTGGGATGCCGTACGATGGATTTTACTGTACGAGGCATAGATATGATGATTGATCCGCACTCTTGATTCGAGGAAGCCGTACTACGTACGTAACGCTATTGAGGCTGGATCGCCGACTATTAGTGATATTGATTCAGACCTAGGTAGACTCTTGTTTCTTAAGGACTAGTTTCTTAATTTTAGTTCCTTAGGAGGTTAGATGGACACTAGGTTAGGTTCGAGTCATATAGTGGTAGTGATAATTGTATATCAAATGAGTGGATAGCACACATCCGTCTTTACTTTCACACTGTAATCATCATGTTGCATGTTCATACATATGTTGCTATAATCAGTATAAACTGTACCTGTTAGGACACCAGCACCATTACCGGTGATGCGCATATTCCACGCACACTTATTTGCCGGCTCACACACATCATCATCGGTAATTGCTATGTCACGTACACTTTATATTATATTATCTTTTATTGATAGAATCAGTTAACAACTTGACCGATATAATATTGTGATTACTTTCTGATGTTAGTATAGACATGATAATTATTACTTAGACATTCATGCATTCATGTTTTCATGTTATCATGCAGTATTATGGGCATATGCCGACACTTATCATATACTTACTCATGATTTTGAGATTTGGGTTTCTATGAGATTTCTGGATTTTTGGGGAAAACCGCAAGAATATAAAAATAAAAAAAAAACTTCCCTCTCTCTCCTCCTCTCTTTTTAAAAAAAGATGCGGTTTTCTCGTGATGTATGTGTCGTCTACCATGAGATTTCATGTTTTCTGTTGGATTTCGAGACCCGATTCGAGGAGTGGATGAACCGTCTCGGGTACATGGTGGGCCCGGTATGGTACCCCGGGGCAAGAAGATCGAGTTGTAGACGATGAGCCTGTCAGGAGAAGGCTACCTACCGGTGATGTCTGGCGCGGCGGATATCCGGAGGATACCGACCGTTGTCATGAGATTTGATGATATGGGCTGATCCGGACTGACAGAGCCCGAGGTATTGAGACTATGAGACTTGAGATTTACATGTTTGTGTCGATGCTGGACACGGATATCCATGGATTTCATTGTTGAGATTTCAGATTCCTATACACATTTTACTATAATAACAGCTAAAGATTTCTTATACAGATATACCTGGAATTCAGGATTGGTTATTTTACATTCATGGTGCATGCATATCCATTCATATGACATAGTACTATATGAGGCACTGACACGAGCACGGAGTATCTGCACTTACACGTAGTATTACCCTGCTATTACTAGATGATTGGGACTTAGTAGTGTATTATTATGACCTAGGATAGCGTCGTGCATTCGATTTCTCTTCGTAGATGTCTTCTACTCACGAGTTGAGAACTCACCCCCGTTGTGCCAAATTTTATTACAGGTTCGATGTACATATTTCCCTGGCAGCTTGCTGGCATATCTTTTCTTCAGGGTGATTTGCACGGTAGGTTCGTTCACTTGTATCTGAACCACCATTGTATTTTTATTCTTTCATTTGAATCTAGTAAGCTCCATCAACCATACTTGTATTACTTGATAAGTTTATTGGACCAGTCTTTTATTTTGACCTTAGAGTCGCGCATGTATTATTCTGGTATGGTGGTTTTGTTTTCTTTTGAGTTTTGAGCCTCGCCCTTCGGCGTTGTATATTATTGTGCTTGTTGTGGTTGTTTCCGCCTGTTGGCGTTGAGCTAGCTCCCGTTTGGGGATGCTTTTTATTGTTTATGTATATTATACTTGTTGTACCCGTTGGGGGCCAGTTTTTACAGAGGAGACTCTGCCGAAATTTTTGGGAAATTTGCTGATGCTATTAAACTTGTTTTCTTTTCCTTTTTCTTCTTCTTTTATGGTTTAGATTTCTGGGCTTCGGCTTACTTAGGTTACGTGGCGCCTCTAGATGCTTCGTAATCTAAGTGCCGGTCACGTTCCGTACTTTCGGGTCGTGACACCCGCCCATTTCTTCGATGAAGCCGACGCTAGAGCCCGAGTTTCCATTTGGACAGCGAGGAGACTTCATTGTGGAGCTATGGAAGTGGAGGACCGGATCTACAAAGGTTGTATTTCCTTTCTTTATTAGTAAAGTTGTTTACTAGTTATTGTTATCGCCTAGAATTCTAGTTAACGATCCGTATTAGGGTTTCTCGGCACCCGTAAGATTTGAAATTGGCATGGTTGATGCCTTGCGAGACCTTTTGAGAGTGCCTAGGAACCCTACAGTGGTATCAGAGCTACTAGGCATTGGATGTCGACCTATGGGGGGTTCTCACTGTGTGACAGTGTGGCGAAGCATAAGCTCTTACCCCCAGGGTGTCCCGAGACCGGAAGGTGTTCCGGCGGGTTGTAGTCCTCGCGAGGGGGCATGCGTAAAAAGTAGCGGCTGAGGGACCCGTTGGTGCCACGGCGACCCTATTGGATGGGGTGGCTGCCTGACCTACAGTGGTATCAGAGCTACTAGGCATTGGATGTCGACCTATGGGGGGTTCTCACTGTGTGACAGTGTGGCGAAGCATAGGCTCTTACCCCCAGGGTGTCCCGAGACCGGAAGGTGTTCCGGCGGGTTGTAGTCCTCGCGAGGGGGCATGCGTAAAAAGTAGTTGCTGAGGGATCCGTTGGTGCCACGGCGACCCCATTGGATGGGGTGGCTGCCTGACCTACAGTGGTATCAGAGCCTAGCTAGAGCCTTAGGCGAAGTCTAGACGGAGTTTGAAGTCCGATCGAACCGAAACCCCAATATTTCCATGCTCTCTGGACATTTTCTGAATTTGTGGATTTTTGAGAATTAAAAATATGTAGAAAAATCAGCAGGAATATCTAAGAGTTACTGTGAAATTCGAGCGACCAATTCCTCTAAACTGCGGTGGAACCGCGGCAATAGCATAGCTATTGCGGCGGTTCCGCGGCCAAGAAGTCATATCATGTTTTACTTTTTGCACAGTAATTCTTAGTTTGCAGTGCTGGTTTTCCTGGGAATTTTTTAATATTTATTCAAGAGTTGAATTTTCTGGGGTTGTTTTTGGGATTCGGTGTTTCGATCGGAGTATCGGATTTTGTCTATGTGGCTTTCCAGATATTTTAGAATATGTTAAAAAGGTCGACCGGATGTAAATACCCAATCTTTCCCCTGCCTGGAAATTTCCAAGTGTTGGATTTTTCCGTGGTTTAAAGACATTCTAAGTAGTGCAAGTAACGCGATGGACCCTCTAGAAGACAACAAACCTTAACTCGATTATGTGACCGTCTTGAACTGCCCTTTGAACCTTCGGGTTTGGGGCAGTACAGCATGCCACATGTGAGGCGTTGGCTTGACCCTTCTACGGCTGGACCGTTGGTACTGAGGCACGAACTGAATGTTTTTAGACTTGTTTCATGTGTTGATCTGTATCGGGAAAACTTGGGTGTTTGAATGTTCGATCGGAAAGTTTAACATTTTCTAATTATCTGAAATGGGATACAATAATTGGAATTCACAATAAGTTATGAGATAACTAAATGAATGTTATAAACATAGCAGTTTAGTCTCACTTGATCGGTTGCCACGGAATTTTGATGTGATCAAAAGTCCGTCGCAATCACGTAGCGTACGCGGATACTCGCCGGGTAAACTTAATAGACAGCTACACCCCATAGCCCCGACCAAGTGACTGTAGGGGAACCCCGTCGCCGAAAGCATCCGTTCGGGTGCTCGCGGTAGCGGTGTTCCGCCTTGGTCCACTTCGTCGACGGTATCGGGAGTACGGCTGTCTACTGAAGTTTGCGACGAGCATTCGATCAGGATGTCGGGAATCTTGCTGAATTGCCCGACTTGGTATTGAAAAGAGTTTTCGATAATAAGACTAAAATGCGGGGTTTATAATTGTTAGGCATGTGATGTCTAAGTATTTCATTTGATTAGGCATGCGATGTCTAAAGAGATTGCGGATTCCAACTGTTGTAGTTTTACACTTTCTTTTCTGTGACCGTAAGTGTAATATGTGAGTGTAATATGTGATATCGCCGGTTTCGTTGCTATATGTCAACGACAATTGGGATGCGCATATTTACTTACGTTGATGACATGTGATGTTATGTGTTGCTGGATATGTTATATTGGATCGTCGCGTTTTGAATAGCCGGGGGTTTTATGTGAGATGAGAGTTTTTCATTTTCATTCATGTAAAATTTATTGTATGTAATATTCTTTTATTGGGGCACTTCCAGGTTGCGGAAGTTGTCACCATTTGTATATTATTTACTTTTCCGCACTAGGATAGACCCAAGGAGGAGGGCACAAGTAACCGGGTTCTTGAGTCCAGTGGGAGACCAACTCGAGGAGTCGAGTCCGGGTCTCCTAACTCTAGAATTGGTAGGGTTGCTTGCCCCTCTCGTAGGGGTCTAGGGGTGTGGGTGGGGTTTGGCTATTCATCACGACCGTGGAATCCATGTTTTATACTGGCTCATATTAAAAACACGGACGTCCTAGTATATCCAATATTTCATATGATTCTTCTGCTGCGATATCTGTGATGTGATCATGTGATGTTCTGTGATAGATATAGTATATAGTATATATGATATATTATATAGGCGTTACTTATGTTTTACACCCGCGCTAGCCCTGCCCCGCTCTGCCGTTAGTTACCTAACCTAACGGTGCATGAGGGGACATCGAGGCGAATACGGATGGCATAAGTGTACGTCGTATTTATCTGTGATGTTTAGGTGACTTAAATGATGGGACTTCATTAATGAGATTAATGAAATAAAAGAAACCTAAGATGTTGTAGAATCGAATTTCAAAAATAAAACAGGTAGCTACAGTTCTTGCTTTGCACAGCGGTATATATGATATATCCTGCACCTTATTCGATAAGGAAAGGACCGCGATCCCTTCACCGGGAGTGACTCCTTTAGCAAAACTAGAAAAGCCTCAAAAACACTCCATTTCAAAATTCATTCGATCCTACAACGATATCAAGTTCATTACGCAATAGGTTTTCAGAAAAACCTGTCGTAGCCCTCCGTCATTTCAGATAAGTCCTATTTAGTATTCGTGCTACGTTTGTTGACCTCCGTCAAGGCGTAGTGTGCGGTAGCTAACTAGTATTTATCTGTTTATGCATATGATGCAGATAGGATTAGGGTAGTCGTGCAGCCTTGTTGACCTCCGTCAAGGGTCGTGCGGGTGGGTTTAATTCGATCAAGAAATGACGGGTTGAACTTGACTAGTAGCCTATGGTTTGTTGACCTCCGTCAAGGTCATAGGGTGCTAGGGGCAAAATTATCGGGAATTTCAAGTGTTGAAATTTGCAATGAGATTGCATACCTTCTATGAGAGTTGGATCCCGATACCCGCTGCGAGTAATTGTTACTCCTGGGAGAGTTTTACACATTACAATTAGCCGATCAAGTAGGTGTCTAGAAAGGTGTCAACGGGGTTACGCCTCCGGGAAAACGATGTTTACATTAATTAGGTTCGTGCGAAAGCACGGGGGACCTCCCTCAAAGTACCGACA
This sequence comes from Agapanthus africanus, assembly GCA_030015575.1. Taxonomy (NCBI): domain Eukaryota; kingdom Viridiplantae; phylum Streptophyta; class Magnoliopsida; order Asparagales; family Amaryllidaceae; genus Agapanthus; species Agapanthus africanus. The sequence goes on from JASDDO010000008.1 coordinate 218,109,613, forward strand.
CTGGCCTGGCTGAAAGATTGGCGAACTTGTAGTGTATAATTAATCCCGGCTAGTCTTTCCTTTTATGGTTTGAAGGAAGATTTGATAAAAACAGTGGGAGCCATCCTGATTAGATAAAATGATAACCAATCTATTCTTGCAAGAGCGCACGCTGAGTGTTTTCTTCTCTCTCTCTCTCCAGGTAGCGACCATATCACGCCTTAATCAAGATAATAATACGGATTATTGACTGAACCCGCTTGTTATACTGAGCTGGGAAACGTTGGTCCCGCTCCAACTTATAATTGTTATAAGACAGAGCAGGAAATTGGGGAATACCAGATTTCCCGTGCCGCCCAAACGAAGAGAGTGCATGCTGATGCATCATCTTCGGGTGTGTTCATTACAAAGAACTGTTTCTCAGTATCCTCCGCATCCTAGGTATATGATACCGGATCAGGATCCCAGATATGTAATCTGTTACATAGGGCTGCAAAAAGGTAGAAAAACTGAGAACGGGTGATAAGTTTCATGAGGCAGAAAACGGGGCAAGTGTTGCATCCAAGTCTGTTGGTCACTGTCACCCTGTATTACTAATACATTGATTCTGAACGAATGTTATTAGATACCGAACCTGATATACAAAATCATATCAGTCTCTTTATTAGTAAAGAAATGATAAAATTTTGTATTGTTGGATAATGTTTTAAACATTTCCTATATCAAAAGTTGATCGGATCAGGCATGTTGTCTAAAAGCGTTGATGTTCTAAATCAAACTACAGTTCTTAGTATATGGAACACATACAAGAGGAAGAGTTCAGAAATGAACGAATTCTTCTTGAGGTATTGTAGACTAGGTCAGATCAATGTGACCCGACTAGCTAGAGTTACATAAAGATGCATATTTAAATTAGTTTGAATTTACATATTGTGAAACTCGCCAGTCATGTCATAAAGATAAGATGACCATAGCTCCGTTTACTGGAAACAGAGAAAGAGTCAATGAACTCTTGGGACTGATACATGATGATGTATGTAAGGTCTCCTATCTACACATACCAGGACCGATTCTTTATACTTCATTATATTCTCTAATAATCTCTCAAGATTCAGTCATATGTTCCTGTTGAAACATGAGTCCGAACCTTTTGAGATATTCACAGAATATAAGCGAGAAGTAGAGAACCAAAATACGGGTAAAAGTATTATGTCCTTTGATGAGATCAAGGAGGAGAATACTTGAGCACGGAAATTCCTGGACTATTCTAAAGGAGAATGAGATTCTCTCTCAGAATTACTCCTCCGTATACACCATAGCACGATGGTATATCGGGGCGGAGCAGATACACCCTATTTAATATGGTGTGCTCTATGATGAGTACTACTGAGTTACCTTTTTCCTATTGGGTGTTATGGACTTGAGAAGTTGCATACCTATTGAATAGGGTTCCAATCAAATCAGTTGCCTACCATTTCATATGTGATATGGAAAGGGAAGAGCCCATGTCTTAAGCTAGTTAAGATTTGGGGTTGTCCGGCTAATGTCTAAAAGCAAAATCCGGACAAGCTCGAGGCAAGGTCTGTAATGTAGAACTGGAAAGGTTCCAGCTATAGAAAATACAGCAGATAATTTGGTAGAACCAAAGGATTCAGTAGATGCCAACGAACCTCAGCCTCTCCGCCGATCTAGTAGGGTTCCTCACCCACCTGAGAGATACTTCTGTTTCTCTATGACAGTGGGAGCGAGGATTGCATCATGAGATGATGACCCAACTAGTTTCGAGCTGGCCATCAGGAGTAAGACTCTGTAAGAATGGCTGGATGCTTAGTGGTCTGAGATGGAATCCATGTACACCAACAAAGTATGGACTTTGGTTGCTATATCTGAAGGGTTAAATCCCCATCAGGAGCAAGTAAATCTTGAGAAGATTACTTGGTGTAGATGGAAAAGTTGAGACTTTCAAAGCTAGACTTGTTAAAGGTTTTCGTCATCGACCAGGCGTGGATAATGATGAAACCTTTTCCAGTACCTATGCTTAAGTCCATCCGGATCCTACTTGCCACGGCTACATACCATGACTATGATATCTGGCGGTTGGGTGTCATGACTACTTTTCTAAATGATGTTTTAGAAAAGTGCGTCTATAAGTACACAGCCAAAGGGCCTCGTAGACAGTGGGAGCAGCGGAAACGTGTGCAAGATGCTTTATAGGATAAAGCAGGCATCGCGAAGTTGGAACATCTGTTTTGATGGATTAGTCAAAGAAGTTGACATCATCAAAATGGTAGATGAACCTTGTATAAACAAAAAGGTAGTGGGGAGTATGGTGACGATCCTCGTAAAGTACGTAGATGACATACTCTTGATAGGGAAGGAGTTTCCTATGCTACGCTCGATCAATCTCTACTTATCACAATGATTCTCCACATAGGATCGAAGTGATACCTACTAAATCCTGGATTTTGGATCTATGAGATAGATCTAAATGGATGTTAGGCTACTCACTAGTTGGAGTGAGATGGTATCAGTTGATCCTGGGGAGAATCACTGGAAGGGTTCCAGGGTGATAAAGACGACTGAATGTCAGTCACAGGCATTGTCTTTACCCTCAGTAAAGGGACGGTATGTTGGAAGAGTTCCAAGCTAGATACCGTGGCATACTAGACGATAAAGGCTGGATACATCGCTACTTAAGATGCTACCAAAGAAGATGTTTGGGTGTATATTGGTTCATGAGATGAACTACGTTCCTCCCATTGTGAGACAATGGAGTTGTGGCTTATGCCAAGGAACGCCGGTCCCATCAGTGATCCAGACATATTCTAAGGCAGTATCACCTGATCATGGAGATAGTTGATCTCCAGGGTGATCAAGGTTGGGAGACCGGACTCAGAGGATAACACGGCGGATCCACTCACGAAGGCCTATTCCCAGAGAGAGACTTTTATGGGATGGTTGAGTATGAGATACTACAACCACTGCTATAGATGGCCTTAGTGCAAGTGGGAGATTGTTAGTTATATGTATGCCCTAGAGGCCATTACTGTACATAGGATGTATATTGTAGTGGATGCTGGGACATATATAGGAAGGACTTTCTTGCTCGACATGATAGTATGCTATCTGGTTACTCTTTACCTTAACGTGTATACTGATTGTCTCTCTATTACATGTTGGTAAAGCCCTTAGGATGTGTACTTGACTACCTGGACTATGATGCGGATCATACTAGAGGGGACATGGTAGTCCATAAGTACATCCTTCAAAGTCCCTAGTCGTGGGTGTATCGAGACAGGGCATCGATATACCAGAGTAGACTAGCGTATACCTTCTCGACCCATACGGATGGGCGATGGATGATCCCATATCCATTGGTGTTTGACATCGGAGATGATATATGGGTGCTCAGTAGAGACTGGGTACACTGGACGGACTCGCCGAGAACTCCCAGATGGTATTATATCTTACGTCAGATGGCAGTTCTCTGGTGACACTGGTACAGAGTAGTTTGTTGACTCGAGATCGTCATAGAGTCTTGTGTGGTTCCCTCTGTGCTTTGATTTCCACCTTACTACGTCCAAGAAGGCGTGCAAAACGGTGGCTTTTTGGTACAGTCCCGAATCACATGGAGGCAATGAGCGATAGGAGGGGATTCGTCTCTCCCGGTATAGGGAGTTGATGTTGCGCTGTGTTCGATTGGCTATAATCGGAAATCCCTGGCCAGGGTTGCTGAGATTTACTGGTAAGTGTTATCAGTAGTTTCTCGAATTGTTATAGACCTCATATCGACACGACTTATCGAGCTATTGGGGTCTGATGTTTACCACCCCTAGGCAAGATATGCGACATATCAAACGAACAGACCGGACTGTACGGTAAGTGTTACTGGTTGGATTCACAGGAGTGTGAGCGGGCTTGCTCGTCGATCTTCTGATTGCTCAATACCCGGGTGGCCGTTACGTTTAGCAGACCGCTTGCGGTTTGTGGGTGATTGATATGATCATCATCTGCTACCGGCGTATTGACGAGTCTTTAGAGTCCTACACAGAGGTTTCCTGGCTCAAATGAAATGAAATAGGAGCGCATATGAGATATGTGCAGGACCGAGAATAATGCGTGTATGTGATACCGTATTTCATTCTCGCGATTAATGTTTCGATTGGTTGTATACGATATAATCTAGTTATCGAATCATGGATTGATTCGATAAATCGATACATTGGATTTTAGTCGGTCATATACGATATGACCGGATCGTTAAATCAAGTGTTGATTTGATGATTTAATGCATAATTATATATTTGATATATTACTTTGCATTAACTAGTATTAGTTCACTTTAAATGGATTTTCTCACTTTATGTGCACATTGTATATGTGATATACTTTTGTACACTAGTTTGTATCATGTTTGATGATACATGCTCATTTGGTTAAGTGTAAAGAATTAAACCATGGTTAAGTTGATGATTAGGGTTTTGCTTATTCTTTTATTTATTTGTTTATTCATTTTTGATATATATATTAGAATGGTGGCTTTGTTTGTTTTTTAGTTGAACATTCATGAAGCTTTGACTAAGTCATCATTCTTATCTCTTGCTTAACCCTAACCATTTGAACTAACCCTAGTTCATTCTCTACACTTAACTATGGTTGAGAATATGATAAGAAGGAATTCTTTTTGTTTATTCAAATAACACTTATCATATTCTATCATCTTCTTCTTCAAAGAAAAAGCTTGCTACCAACAATGGTATCTTGAGCAAAAGTGTGAGAAATCCAATTCTAAAGTGAACCCACCTCCTATTTCTTCATCCTCTACCTCTTGCCAAGTAGTATAGGGTGTCTTATTCACAAGTTTCATGACTTGGTGAAGTGGGAGCTTGATCTAGTGATGCCTCGACGTAGATCATCTTCGGCACGAAGCCGACGACCTTGCCCGCCCATTTCTCCGATGAAGCCGACGGTAGAGCCCGGGTTTCCATTTGGACAGCGAGGAGACTTCATTGCGGAGCTATGGAGGTGGAGGACCGGATCTACAAAGGTTGTATTTCCGTTCTTTATTAGTAAAGTTCTTTACTAGTTATTGTTATCGCCTAGAATTCTAGTTAACGATCCGTATTAGGGTTTCTCGACACCCGTAAGATTTGAAATTGGCATGGTTGATGCCTTGTGAGACCTTTTGAGAGTGCCTAGGAACCCTACAATATCTGGTGGTTGGGTGTCATGACTATTTTTCTAAATGATGTTTTGGAAGAGAGCGTCTATAAGTACACAGCCATAGGGCTTCGTAGACAGTGGGAGCAGCGGAAACGTGTGCAAGATGTTTTACGTGATGAAGCAGGCATCACGGAGTTGGAACGTTTGTTTTGATGTAGTAGTCAAAGAGTTTGACTTCATCAAAATGGTAGATGAACCTTGTATATACAAAAAAAGGTAGTAGGGAGTATGGTGGTGATCCTCGTAGAGTACGTGGATGACATACTCTTGATAAGAAAGCAGTTTCCTATGCTACGCTCGGTCAATCTCCGCTTATCACATGGATTCTCCAAATAGGATCAAAGTGATACCTTCTAAATCCTGAGTCTTCATCTATGAGATAGATGTTATTTGGGTGTTAGGATACTCACTAGTTGTAGTGAGATAGTATCAATTGGTCCTGGGGAGAATCACTGGAAGTGTTCCAGGGTGATAAGGACAACTGAATGTCAGTCGCAGGCATTGTCTTTACCCTCAGTAGAGGGACGGTATGTTGGAAGAGTTCCAAGCTAGATACCGTGGCTAACTAGACGATAAAGGCTGGATACATCGCAACTTAAGATGCTACCAAAGAGGCAGTCTGGATGTATACATGTTCATGAGATGAACTTAGTTCCTCCCATTGTGTGACAATGGAGTTGTGGCTTTTGCCAAGGAACGTCCGTCCCATCAGTGATCCAGACATATTCTAAGGCAGTATCACCTGATCATGGAGATGGTTGATCTCCAGGCTGATCAAGGTTAGGAGAGCAGACTCAGAGGACAACACGGCGGATCCACTTACAAAAGCCTATTCCCAGAGAGAGACTTTTATGGGATGGTTGAGTATGAGATACTACAACCACTGCTACTGATGGCCCTAGTGCAAGTGGGAGATTGTTAGTTATATGTATGCCCTAGAGGCCATTACTGTACATAGGATGTAAATTGTAGTGGATGCTGGGACATATATAGGGAGGAATTTCTTGCTCGACATGATAGTATGCTATCTGGTTACTCTTTGCCTTAACGTGTATACTGATTGTCTCTCTGTTACATGTTGGTAAAGCCCTTAGGATGTGTACTTTGTTGGAGATAGTGCCCTCATAGTCAGTTATTGGATCACAGGTACGTGATTGCAATGATTGCGGGGGACCTATACCGGTAGGGCAGTCTTACTCAAGATGATAGTATGCTATCTGGTTTGCCTTTATCAGTCGTGTACATGTTCAGGTGACTAATTACATGTTACTCTTTGATAGAGCCCTTAGGATCTTGCTTTACCACCAACTGTATGATGGCGATCATATACGTGTGAGTTGGGTGGTTTATACGCATATCCTTAATAGTAGTCCCTAGTCATGGGAGTTTCGAGACAGGGCATCGATACTCCGGAGTAGACTAGTGTGTACAGTCGAGACCCCGACGAGGGGCGGTTGACGGTCTCACAAGCCACTGATGTCAGTTGGATCACCTAAGATGTATACAGGTGCTCATTGGGTTATGAGTACACCGGACAGGACTTGCCGGGAATCTGCTAGTTAGTACTATATCTATCGTCAGATAGCAGTTCCCTGGTGACATGTGTATAGGTTAGTTATCGACCTGAGGTCGTCATTTGTCTCGTGTGAGTTCCCACTGTGCTTTGATTTCTACCCTACCACCGCTCATAGGAGTCGTGCAAACAGGTAGTTTTTGGGTACAGTCCCGAGCCATATGGAGGCACGCGAGCGGATCGGCAGGGGATTCGTCTCTCCCGGTATTGGAGGCGAGATCGTGCTGTGTCTAGGAGAGCCATTACACAAAGCCCACGGCCGTGGCAGGAGATTTACTGGTAGGTACTCCAGTAGTATCTCAGGGTGCTATTGGGCTACACTCCGACACGACTTATACTGCTATTGGGGGTCTGACGTTACTAGCCCCCTGGGCAGATATGCGATACTCATAGACGAACGGACCGGACTGTATATACATTGTCACTGTTTGGCTCAGTAGGGTTTCCGGATGAGTTCGCTCATCGGCCTCCCTTGAGGTCAGTCCATGGGCAGCCGTTACGCATTGCTAGTGCCGCTGACGGTTTGTGGTTAAACCCACTGTCAGGGTACCGACGAGTCATTAGAGTCCCCCACAGACAGTTTCCCAAGTTCGGACGTAACGTTGTAGAGGCCGTATGGTTTTATGGCAGGGTTCGGAAAATGCACGTGCGTTTACGCACGAGTTATTTTTCGGGCAGATGATACTGGTCGGCTTTGGTTTAAGCCGGATCCGAGTATTATATTGAGTGGATATAATATCTTTGTCTCAGTTGTATTTGTATTCGGTCGTAATACAAATGCGGGTATATTTATACAGTTACGGGGTTATCCTGAAAGTCGTTTCAGAATCACTTTTGGAAGTTGCCAGTTTCCATTTTTCTATCAGCCGTCTTTTAATATTCAGTTAAAGACGGATTTATCTTTTCTTGGATGAGGTGAGTCGTGCTTCTAGAAGCTTCTAGATTGGTGACTATATTCATGCATCTTTCTTTGCATTTATTAAATGGTGACTAGGTTTTTGTGACTCATGGTTTTAATTAATGTCTTTTGGATTGCTTAAGATCTTTTGTTATGATAAGGATCATTTCTTGTGGTCACCCCCCTCTCCTACACTCACCTCCCCCTCCCTATATATGGCCGGCCCCTCCTCTCTCTCACATTCACTTGATGTTTCATTATGAAAAAGATATGATAGATTTTGGGGTGTATGGAATTTCACAGCTCATTTCATTCCACCACCCGATTCCCACGGCAACTTCATTAACCGATCGTCCACGGTTTTGGACGAAGCGAGACAAAGTATTCCACTCATTCTCTACATCATTCTTGGTTGTCTCTTTTGGCAAACTTGACGACCTAGTTACCTCAAGTCAGAGGCGGGAGCCCGTTTAAAGAATCGTCGACGTGGTGCCACCTGGACGAGCAGATTGGAGATCGACGAGATCGGAGCAGCCGCAACGGAGCGTGGGATGATGGTTAAAGAAAGAAGGACTCGGATCGTTCGGTATAACCTTTCTACACTCTTTACAGTTTTTTAGTTTAGCAATAATGGCAGATCCGGGTTAAAGTATACGATAGCGCCAGTTAAAAAGTTTTTGTTCTGCATTTGGCGTCTGTAGACGGCCGGGGCGCTACCGTAGACTTACAGTGGTATCAGAGCCTCACCATTTTGCTATACTAACTTGTGCTAACGTGTTTAAAATATCGATCGAACCGGAAATCAAAAACTGCAAAAGTCCAAGTTCACAGTTTCTGTCGATTTTAAATGGGGTCCAAAAATTATTCCACATATCACAGAAATCTGTGCAGGGTTTTTTAAGCACACCGACAAAATTTGGGCAAGTGATTCGACTATACTGCCGCGGAGTCGCGGCCAAACCCATGGTTTGGCCGCGCATCCGTGGCCGTTCTATTGAATTAGTGCACCAAATTTTGTCTGTGTCTTCTCTGTTGGAATTTGGGGTTTTTGGTATATATCTTTTGGGCCCAGATTTTGTTACTGTTCACCAGTTGTTTGTGGGGCCCACTTTGTGATATTTAGTCGATCGAAATTTAAACATGTTAGTTTACAGTGCTTACATTATATCTCCGACCGGGAATGTCATTTGATCGGTAAACCGCGTCTGATTGCTATAGCTCTTTTAGACGGGTTTGCGAACGTGGCATTCGCGTTGATGTTCTGTGTTGTGCTGTGATGTTGCGGATTTGTCATGGTGGATAGCAGTGTGCAATGATAGTGCAGTTTGGATTTATTTGTACATTTGATATTGCGGGACGAGCGTCCAACATGTGGACTGCCGTCACTGCCTGTTGTATAATATTCTTTTGGGACACGACCAGGTTGCCGTCGATGTACCTGTTGTACTATTTTTCATTACTGTACTAGGTTTTACCCCGCGACGGAGTGCACAGATAGCCGGGTTCTGGGGGGCAACGGGTCCGCATCTCATGGCTTTGAGAGGCAGAGGGGTCCCACTCTAGAATTGGCAGACTATTCGCCGCACTCGTAGGGGGTACAGGTTGAACCAAGGAGGGGTGCCCAAGATTACCGGATTCCGTGAAGTGCAGGGTGGTCCATTCACTATGCTGTAGGGGGCTGCCTCGCTTCAGGTTTTGGCGGGTAACTTGCCGCACCCGTAGGGGTCTAGGTTTCATTGCACAGGCTATCCACACGACAGGGGAACGTCGGGTTTCAGCAGCGGCTCTGTGAAACCCGGGGATCCCAGATTATCTGTATTGTTCTGTGATGCTTATTACTTTTCTGTAATGCTGCATATTATCACGCCTGGAGCGATTATTGTATATTGGTTTATATACTATTAGATGTTGTATATGTTTTACACCCGCGCTAGTCCAGTCCCCGCTCTGTCGTTAGTTAAGTAACCTAATGGGTGATGACGGGACCCAGTGATGAATGCGGATGGCATATATGTACATTTTATTTTCATTCTTTTCTGGTGTGATTATTGATGGGACTACGTTGATTCTGATCAATGCAAAGTAAAACAAACCTGTTTACAGTTGTTGAAACAAATTTAAAAAGTGTTATTACAAAGACGTTTCCTTTTGTTTTGCATAGCGGTATTCAGTGGAATATCCTGCACCTCATTCGATGGGGCATGGGCTGATATCCCTTCACCGGGACTGACCCCTTGGGCAAAAGTTTGCGTCAGGGTAATAACTTCACTATAGTCGATTACAAGTTGCTTTGCACCGCGGTATTCAGTGGAATATCCTCCACCTCATTCCACGAGGAAAGAGCCGAGATCCCTTCACCGGGGGTGACCTCTTTAGCAAAGGTTTTCGCCACTATATTTTAAAAAGCTATCAGGTTCCTTCAGCGATATCAAGTTCACTACGTTAAAGGTTTTTCGCCAAAAACCAGCCGTAGCCCTCCGTCACTTCTTTTGGGTATTCAGTAGTATTCAAGCTATGCATTTTAGCCAAAGTTAAGGCATAGTGTTTGGTAGCTGCTGGGTATTCATTTGTTGCATAGATAGATGAGTTGGTTTGGGACAGTCGTTCTGCCGATTGGCCAAAGTCAGGGGCATGTGTCAAATTGACAAGATAGTGACGGGTAGAACTTGGCATGTGACTTATAACATTTTGACCAAAGCCAAGGTTATAAGAGCATGGGGCAAAAATCATATCGGGAGTTTCTAAAGAAAATGAAACTTGCCAAGTATGCGCATACCTTCTGGAGTATGAGTAACGTGGATGCATTCCATCACGTTATCATGCGATGAGAGTTGGATCCTGATTCCCACTGATGAGTTGGTTTACTCTTCGGGTGATCCCGATTGATTCTTCTTTCAGGTTTGGAGGAGAATTTGACAGGACAGTGGGAGGTTTCCGGATTAGATATAGTGATAACCATTCTGATCTAGGTTAGAGTGCACGCAGAGTGTTTCTTTTCTCTCTCTCTTTGGCAGCGACCTTTGACCGACCCTAGACTATGACTCAGTGACCAGGTTGACCGAACCTTCTTAAAATACTGTCTTTTGGATTGTCTATGTTGCATAAGTCATTGCCACTCCTTCTTTTACCCTTTGAATTTCTCAGAACACCCGTATTACTACGGATATCCACTTTCATTGGATAGATCCATCGTATAGTTATATACGAACTCGAAGGGACTTCTTCGAGGATGGATCCAGGTTTAGGAGAAATAGAATTGGTTTATTCAGTTGTCTTTTATTTTCACCTTCTCTCAGGTTGCGAGGGCTCCTTGGTTTAGGAGAGTACACCTATTACGCTTATTGGATAGTCTTATTCCAAACCATAGGCAGGTGCCGAAAGGTAGGGAATGAAGAAAACCAATTAGCCTAAGTAGGGTGTGCAGAAGGTAATATGTAAAGACAAAATAAAGGGACTAGAAAGAGGGCAAAGTAAATTGCGACTGATATCATTCACGACCAAAACCGCGTACTTCATTGCCACTCCTATTTCACCTTTAAAGGAATATGGTATTATTCAGTTGTCTTTTATCATCACTTTCTCTCAAGATACGAGTACTCCTTGGTTTAGGAGGGTACACCTATTATGCTTACTGGATAGTCTTCTTCCAAACCATAGGCTGGTGCCGAACGGTAGGGAAGGAAGAAAACCATTTAGCCTAACGATAGTGTACAGAAGGTAACGACTAAAGACAAATAATGGGATTTGGAGAGATGGCAATAAAATATACGGTTGAAGTCATGAATTGGATTATGGAAGAGGCATTGCTATGAATACCAGGATACCCCTACGAAACATTTTCATGTTTCAGTGCATTGTTAAAGAAAAACTGTTTTCCCGATTAGACACTTACTCCAAGGGTATGTATTTACCAGGTTTCATTCTCATATATGTATGTTTTTACAGATGATGAGTGGGAGTAAGTTATTGGGAATTAGGTGATTATCCTCATTATATCGGAATTCGTTGTAATTGGTGATATTTGAGGAAATTGCCAGGGTACAGTTTTCAACCTACGACGCACAGGTTTTGAGTTGTTTAACTCAGCGGACTTATACAGAGTATTGTATGTTGTCCAAGTGTCCTTCAGGACAAAGGGATAAGTTCTCGTACTATGTTCTGTTTACTTATAACTTCTGTAGTTTTTAGACAAGTGTTTCATAGAAATACATGGTCTAAGTTTTGAGAAGTTGTGGGTATAAGAATAAAGTAGAGAACCAGGTATCACAAGTATCGGGATTCTTCAAAGAGATCGAAGATGTAGATTCTTGTGATTGGTATTCAGATGATAGTGATGGTTTTGAGAAACGTGTTTCTCTTTCAGGTTACTCATAATTGGATGGATTCCTAAGTTGAGTAATGTTGATTAGCCTCTTTCCATTAAGTTGATATGCACTGGAGACAGCTGCATGATTTGAATATGGTTCCAATTAAATAAGTGCCAAAGTTTCTATATTGGATATAGAATAGTTCGTACCTTAAAAGATGTTAAGGTACAGGGAGTTGTCCAGCTTATGCTTAAAACCAGACTCTGGATAACTCAGGGCACGTTTCTGTAATGGCTGTTTGTGGGTTGACCCTGGTTATGACGAGGGTTGATATTCTACCATTTGGAAGATCAATAGCGATATTGTTCTTGACTCGCCACAGTTTTAGTAAAAATGGATTTTTCAGAAAACAGTAGTGGGAGTATGGTAGAACTGGAAGTGATTCCAGAACCGCGAACGATTACGAAAAATTTAATAGGACCTATATATTCAATCAGGTTTGACATTCCATTAGCCACTCCGCAGATTTGGTGGGTAACCTCAGACACCCGAGAGGTACTTCGGTAGTCTCAAGGACGGTGACAAGGAGGTTCTTATCTACCCAGACTTGATACTACTGTTGTTCCAGGTTATGAGACCCGGTAGGAGGGTTGTCGTAGTCAGTGGGAGCAGCAGAAGCATAGTGGGCAAGTAGCTTATGTCTATTTATAGACTTGAGCAGTTATAGCGGAGATAGATCATCTAATTTTGATGTGACAGTCATAGGTTTGACTTCATCAGAATAGGGGATGGATCTGTTAAGAAGGTAGTAGGGTGTGATGTCATCGTATCTGGATGACATACACAGAGTAGGAAGTAAAATTCCTATACTACGATCGGTTGTACTGTGGTCGTCACACAGTTGTTTCTCCAGACAGGATATGGATATAATATTTGACATTCTGGTTTCTGGATCTATGGTTTTAGATCTGGATTTGGGTAGTTTCCCAATGTGGGTACTTTGACAGTATTCTAATGGTTTTTAGAATAGTTGACTCCTAGCATGGTGGTGTACCTGCAGGAGATGGAGTCACCCTATCTAAAGGTGTCGTATAGACTGAAGAGGAGAGGGATATGCATGATTGACAGATCACTTGCTTAGGAAACTGAGTCAATCATGAGATGTTAAGTACCACACCAGATGTTGTTTTTGCACTAGATACGATGAGTTTATATTAATCTAATCCTGGAGAAATATAAGGAAGCGGTTTTAGAACATAAGTGTATGTTCTACGGATTTGATGACGGCAGCATCTTTCGGGAGACGGTTATCATTCCAAGCTTCAAAGGTGACATGGATGACAGAGTTATAGTTTTTCCCTCTGACGAAGATGGACAGTATTATGGACAGGTGGTTCAAGAGGATACTGCGGGTGGCATGGTGCCGGATACTGATTAGGTTCAGTGATCGATACAGTCTAAGAAATTTGGATTTGGAGTTCATTTATGAACTAGGTCCCATCAGATATCCAGACATATTCTAAGACAGGTATTACTCGATTCGGGAGATGGCTTACTCCGCGAACTTGAGATTAAGAGAGATATAGAAAGAAACATCTAGGCGGATCCACTCACTGAGGCTATTTCTCGAACACAATAGTTTTACAAACGGGCTTTGTGAAACTGATTAGTAGAGGAGTTGGATGTTCGGTTTCACACGGGCTTTGAGTAGTCGACATCGCAATAATTAGCCTTGAGTGCAAGTGGGAGATTGTTGGAGATAGTGCCCTCATAGTCAATTATTGGATCGCAGGTACGTGATTGCAATGATTGCGGAGGACCTATACCGGTAGGACAGTCTTACTCAAGATGATAGTATTCTATCTGGTTTGCTTTTATCAATCGTGTACATGTTCAGGTGACTGATTACATGTTACACTTTGATAGAGCCCTTAGGATTTTGCTTTACCACCAACTGTATGATGGCGATCATATACGTGAGAGTTGGGTAGTTTATACGCATATCCTTAATAGTAGTCCCTAGTCATGGGAGTTTCGAGACAGGGCATCGATACTCCGGAGTAGACTAGTGTGTACAGTCGAGACCCCGACGAGGGGCGGTGGACGGTCTCACAAGCCACTAGTGTCAGTTGGATCACCTAAGATGTATACAGGTGCTCATTGGGTTATGAGTACACCGGACAGGACTCGCCGGGAATCTGCTAGTTAGTACTATATCTATCGTCAGATAGCAGTTCCCTGGTGACATGTGTACAGGTTAGTTCATCGACCTGAGGTCGTCATTTATCTCGTGTGAGTTCCCACTGTGCTTTGATTTCTACCCTACCACGGCTCAAAGGAGTCGTGCAAACAGGTAGTTTTTGGGTACAGTCCCGAGCCATATGGAGGCACGTGAGCGGATCGGCAGGGGATTCGTCTCTCCCGGTATTGGGGGAGAGATCGTGCTGTGTCTAGGAGAGCCATTACACAAAGCCCACGGCCATGGAAGGAGATTTACTGGTAGGTACTCCAGTAGTATCTCAGGGTGTTATTGGGCTACACTCCGACACGACTTATACTGCTATTGGGGGTCTGACGTTACTAGCCCCCTAGGCAGATATGCGATACTCATAGACGAACGGACCGGACTGTATATACATTGTCACTGTTAGGCTCAGTAGGGTTTCCGGATGAGTTCGCTCATCGGCCTCCCTTGAGGTCAGCCCATGGGCAGCCGTAACGCATTGCTAGTGCCGCTGACGGTTTGTGGTTAAACCCACTGCCAGGGTACTGACGAGTAATTAAAGTCCCCCATAGACAGTTTCCCAAGTTCGGGCGAAACGTTGTAGAGGCCGTATGGTTTTATGGCAGGGTTCGAAAAATGCACGTGCGTTTACGCACGTGTTATTTTTCGGGCAGATGATACTGGTCGGCTTTGGTTTAAGCCGGATCCGAGTATTATATTGAGTGGATATAATATCTTTGTCTCAGTTGCATTTATATTCGGTCGTAATACAAATGCGGGTATATTTATACAGTTACGGGGTTATCCTGAAAGTCGTTTCAGGATAACTTTTGGAAGTTGCCAGTTTCCAGTTTTCTATCAGCTGTCTTTTAACATTCGGTTAAAGACGGATTTATCTTTTCTGGGATGAGGTGAGTCGTTCTTCTAGAACCTTCTAGATTGGTGACTAGATTCATGCATCTTTCTTTGCATTTATTAAATGGTGACTAGGTTTTTGTGACTCATGGTTTTAATTAATGTCTTTTGGATTGCTTAAGATCTTTTGTTATGATAAGGATCATTTCTTGTGGTCACCCCCCTCTCCTACACTCACCTCCCCCTCCCTATATATAGCCGGCCCCTCCTCTCTCTCACACTCACTTGATGTTTCATTGTGAAAAAGATATGATAGATTTTGGGGTGTATGGAATTTCACAGCTCATTTCATTCCATCACCCGATTCCCACGGCAACTTCATTAACCGATCGTCCACGGTTTTGGATGAAGCGAGACAAAGTATTCCACTCATTCTCTACATCATTCTTGGTCGTCTCTTTTGGCAAACTTGACGACTGAGTTACCTCAAGTCAGAGGCGGGAGCTCGTTTAAGGAATCGTCGACGTGGTGCCACCTGGACGAGCAGATCGGAGATCGACGAGATCGGAGCAGCCGCAAAGGAGCGTGGGATGATGGTTAAAGAATGAAGGACTCGGATCGTTCGGTATAACCTTTCTACACTCTTTACAGTTTGTTAGTTTAGCAATAATGGCAGATCCGGGTTAAAGTATACGATAGCGTCAGTTAAAAAGTTTTTGTTCCGCATTTGGCGTCTGTAGACGGCCGGGGCGCTACCGTAGACTTACATACTTGACTACCTGGACTATGATGCGGATCATACTAGTGGGGACATGGTAGTCCATAAGTACATCCTTCAAGGTCCCTAGTCGTGGGTGTATCGAGACGGGGCATCGATATACCAGAGTAGACTAGCGTATACCTTCTCGACCCATACAGATGGGCGATGGATGATCCCATATCCATTGGTGTTTCACATCAGAGATGATATACGGGTGCTCAGTGGAGACTGGGTACACTGGACGGACTCGCCGAGAACTCCCAGATGGTATTATACCTCACGTCAGATGGCAGTTCTCTGGTGACACTGGTACAGGTTAGTCTGTAGACCCGAGATCGTCATAGAGTCTTGTGTGATTCCCACTGTGCTTTGATTTCCACCTTACCACGTCCAAGAGGGCGTGCAAAACGGTGGCTTTTGAGTACAGTCCCGAATCACATGGAGGCAATGAACGATAGGAGGGGATTCGTCTCTCCCGGTATAGGGAGTTGATGTTGCGCTGTGTTTGATTGGCTATAACCGGAAATCCCTGGCCAGGGTTGCTGAGATTTACTGGTAAGTGTTACCAGTAGTTTCTTGAACTGTTATAGACCTCATATCGACACGACTTATCGAGCTATTGGGGTCTGACGTTTACCACCCCTAGGTGAGATATGCGACATATCAGACGATCAGACCGGACTGTACGGTAAGTGTTACTGGTTGGATTCACAGGAGTGTGAGCGGGCTTGCTCGTCGATCTTCTGATCTCTCAATACCCGGGCAGCCATTACGTTTAGCAGACCGCTTGCGGCTTGTGGGTTTTTGATATGATCATCACCTGCTGCCGGCGTATTGACGAGTCTTTAGAGTTCTACAGAGAGGTTTCCTGGCTCAAGCGAAACGAAATAGGAGCGCATATGAGATATGTGCGGGACTGAGAATAATGCGTGTATGTGATACCGTATTCCATTCTCGCGATGAATGTATCGATTGGTTGTATGTAATATAAGCTAGTTGTCGATTCAAGGATTGATTCGATAAGCCGATACATTGGATATTAGTCGGTTATATGAGATATGACCGGATCGTTAAATCAAGTGTTTATTTAATGATTTAATGCGTAATTATATATTTGATATATTACTTTGCATTAACTAGTATTGGTTCACTTTAAAAGGATTTTCTCACTTGATATGCACGTTGTATATGTGATATACTTTTGTGCATTTGATTGTATCATGTTTGATGATACATGATAGTTTGGGTGTATGTTTGGTTTAAACCATGGTTGGTCAATGGTTAGGGTTTCACTTGATTTATTTTCTTATTTTTTATTTATTCATTCATTTTAGCAAAAGGAAAAATGGTGGCTTGATTTGTTTTCTAGTTGAAGCTTCATGAAGCTTTGACTAAGTGACCATTTTGTCTTCATGCTTAACCCTAACCATTCAATCTAACCATGATTTATTCTCTACACCTAACTATGGTTGCTATATGATAAGTATTCATTTATTTTATATTTTCATATAACACTTATCATATTCCATCTTCTTCTTCTTCTTCTTCAAGATGAAGAAGCTTGCCTCCATCAATGGCAACTAGTGAAAAAGAGTGAGAAATCCAATTCTAAAGTGAACCCACTTCCTATTTCTTCATCCTCTACCACTTGCCAAGTAGTATAGGGTGTTTTATTCACAAGTTTCATGGCTTGGTGAAGTTGGAGCTTGATCTTGTGATGCCTCGACGTAGATCATTTTCGGCATCGAAGCCGACGACCTAGACCGCCTATTTCTCCGATGAAGCCGATGCTAGAGTCATGGATTCGATTTGGACAGCGAGGAGACATCATCATGGAGCTATGGAGGTGGAGGGCCGGATCTACAATGGTTGTATTTTCCGTTCACTTAGTTAAGTTAACTAGTTTCTAGTTTCGCTTAAAATCTAGTTAACGATCCGTATTAGGGTTTCTCGGCACTCGTAAAATTTGAAATTGGCATGGTTGATGTCTTATGAGACCTCATTAGCGTGCCTAGGAACCCTACAGTACTGGCTGTACGTAACGGTCCCCAGGTAGATGCCGATAAGAAGACTGATGAAGTGAACCCATCCGAACTCCTACTGAGCCTGAGTATGACAATCTCCGTACAGTCCGGTCTGTTCTTCTGAGAGTATCGCATGGCGGGCCTAGGGTGTGGTAAACGTCAGTCCCCTAATAGCGGTATAAGTCGTGTCGGAGTGTAGCCCAGAACACACTGAGATAACACTGGAAACCTACCAGTATATCTCGCTTGCCCTGGCTAGGGACTTTGTGTAATGGCTCTCCTAAACACAGCGCGGTATCAACCCCCAATACCGGGAGAGACGAATCCTGTCTAACCGTCACTTCCTTCAAGTGCTTCGGGACTGCACCCAACTACTACCTGTTTGCATGACTCCTTTGTGCCGTGGTAGGGTAGTAATCAAAGTAAAGTGGGAACACACTCAAGGCGAAGTGACGGTGTCAAGTCAACGGACTAAGCTGTACTGATGTCACCTGGGAACTGATAACTGACGATAGGTATAATACCAACCAACAGTTCCCGACGAATCCTGTCCAGTGTACTCGTAACCTAACGAGCACCCGCATACTATCTCAAGTACGACGTACTGACGGCTATGGGACAGACCATCTCCCCTGTTGGGATGAGAAGCGTATACGCTAGTCTACTCCGGAGTATCGATGCCCCGTCTCGATAATCCTTTGACTAGGGACCTGTATAAGGATGTGCTTGTAGATTACCCAGCCCCCACTAGTGTGATTGCCATCACAACGCTGGTAATCAAGCGAAGATCCTAGGAGCTCTACTAATGTGTATAGGCGATATGCTAAAAGAAACACATGCACACATTAAAGTAGAAACAAACCAAGTAGCATACTACCATTTCGAGCAAGATTGTCTATACAACTGTGAATATCACAAGCTTCCATCAAGTAATATACAAACTAGTATGATACAGTAATGGCCGCTAGGGCATATACACTAACAATCTCCCACTTGTACTAAGGCCATGTACTGGCATATCGAAGACCTATCATCTCGATCAGCCGCTCGAACTGAGTCTTGGGTAAGGCCTTCGTGAATAGATCTGCAGTGTTATCTTCTGAAGCAACCCTCCGAACCTCGATCTCCCGGCGATCCACGATCTCCCTGATCAGGTGATACCGTCTTAAGATGTGTCTGGACTTCTGATGGGACCTGGGTTCCTTTGCTAAAGCTATAGCCCTGTTGTTGTCACAATACAGAGGTATTGGATCAACAATTGACGGAACCACCCGAAGTTCTTTCAAGAACTTTGTAACAACCGAGCGCAATGCTACTAGCTTCTGTTACCGTATGAATGGTGTATATTACTTATTTCTTTGATCCTAATTGACTGTTGCTAGTATAAACTTTACCCGACAATTCATTTTCTGCATATAACAATTTAAGGCATCTAAAATAAAATTAAAAAAATATACGTCATGGCATGCTTGACCCCCCTAACCCTGTTGTAGCGTCCGTGCATCGTGTTCTCGTCCCGTTCAGTGAAACGAGTGAGTTTGGAAGGCTACGCGCACGTACGTGTGTCCGTTTTGGGGGTATGCTTTTTGACTGTAAAATACTTCATTTTAAATTTTGGATCCCGCCTAAAATTTTCTTATTTCAATTTCGAATTTTTGGACCCGACCCGGGCGCAATTTGGAAAAACTTTACATTTGCGCCAAAATCCCAAATTCTAATATTTTTAACCGTCAAAGTATATATACTTTAACCTCATAATATTTTTTTATACTTCTAAATCTTTTATTTAAATTTTTCCTGACCCCACATATCCCTCTCCCAGCCAATCACAATTCTCATAAACCCCTGGGCCCCACCACTTTTCTACGCCTCTCTCTCTCTTTTCTCTTCCACTAAACTCCAAAGTACTCTCTCCTCTCCCCGTTTCTCTCATCTCTCGATCTCTCTCCTCTCTCTATCTCTCTCCTCTCTCTAACTCTCTCTCTATCTCCCCGTATCTCTCTCTCTCTCTCTCACCGTTTCCCTCTCTCTCTCTTTCTCCCCCCTATATAATTCTCTCTTCCTCTTCTTTCTCTTTCACGTGAACCCAACCTCTCGTACCCTAGCCGCCTTATCCCTCGCCGCCGCAGCCCCAACGCTGACACCACCATCACCGGACTCCTCGCCCTCGTCGCATCCACATCCATCTCTTCTCCCTCCTTCATCAAGTTCCCATGCACCCTGCACCAGCAACCGCGGCCACTATGCACCCCTGCACGCGTCTGCGCCGCCGGTGACCTCGTCCCCATGTCCTCGGTCTTCGTGCGCACCCAGTAAGCCTACCTTTCCCTCCTCTCCTTCTTTCCTTCTTCTTCCTTTTCTCGTTCTGTTCCCTGTTCTTGATTAGCTGATGGTTTCATGCAGACAAGTCACCGGAGCTCCGTCGACGTGGTCGGCAATCACAACCCCTCCACGGATCATCGTGAGCAACCTCTTCTCAGATCCTCTTTCCTTTCTTCTTTATTTCTCTTTTCCTTTCTTGATTGCAATTCTTGATGTTCACTGTTTTGCATCTCCCCGGAATTCGGCCGTGCCGGCGACGTGTCCTGATGATCCAGCGAGGTACTCTGGTCCGTGTGGTTCCACTGTTCATCGTTTGGATTCATTCCGTGAACCGTGCGCCGTCGCGAGTTTTCCCGCCGACGTTTTACGTTTCGTTTTCCCCGATTCGCGACCCGTCGAGGCAAGTACCCCTTGCTACATGCTAAACAATATTTACTTATACATTGATGACACCCTAAACCTGTAGTTTTAACTTTAGTACGATCATTTCCCATTTTCGTGCTCAATATTGTTATATATCATTTTATCTTTCAAACAAGGAACCTACCTTTTGCAATTGCGGTATTGAACCTAATAACCACATTTACATGTTTTAATTTCACTTTCACTAATGACGTAGCCTATGGCACTTTCTCTGTCGTTTTACTTCATTCGGACACTCGTGTACATTTAACCTGCATAAACTGTGATTTCACCCTTGGAACATATATATATATATATATATATATCATTGCATCTATAAAATTCTTAAACTGGTTAACATGATACTGTATTCTTATATTGTTGATAACACCTCTGAACCACAATTGATAACTGTGCTGCTGATTAATTGAAGTTTCTTTATTGTTAAATTCGTTGCTTAAATCTATGTTGTTGATGACCATGTTTGATTATGTAACTGAGTATGAGCATACCCATGATATCGTTTACATCTTGACCTGACCTGCTACATACATATTGATTGACCCGATATGGTACCGTATACTGCTTGACTTGACCTGATGTACCATGACCTGACCCGTTACCTGATCTTGTGTCTAATGCCAACAAACCTGACATGTAGTCCTCATGGACCGTTCCTGTTGTCTATCCAGACAAACCTGTTTACCTGATCCTGTGTTGGCATTAATTCTTGATTACGGGATGCCTGACTTGACATACACATATAACTTGGGGGTATGGAGAAATCAAAGGTGAAACCTGACTTGTAACTCAACAGTTCGCTACCTGTTTTAATCAGTTTAGAGGCTAGGACAGCCTTGGAATGATGATGCTGACATCATTCATCTGTACACATTCCTGTTTAGTGCCTAGCGGCATGTCTCGGATTCAGCCCGAGAATCTGGGGCCGTGGTCCCGGGTATGTACGGGATACTATTGAGTTACATCGATGATTCATCAATTTGGTTTCAAAGACTTTAGAACAGAAAACCTGATAGAACAGTTTAGTTTACCCACTGCACACTACCCTGCACTGCTCTGACTTATATTATTGTTACCCTGCTTTATTCATGTTTATATTCGCATTGCCTGTTACCCTGTTTATTATGTTATTACTTGATGACTTGACCCGCTGACGTCTGGGTTTTGCATGGCCCAGATTCTGTACCGCTGTCGCAGTCCGAGCTGGAGTACTTCAGCCGACAGGCTGAGCTGTGAGTGTCAGCAGTAGTTAGTTTTCTTTCCTGCATTTATTTCCTGATGTGAGCCCGTATTATGGGACATACATCCAGTTATCTTGTATTGGATCTTTCGCTTCCGCATTTTATTATTCTCGACTCATGTTATCTTGGACTATGGACATGTTTTAGATAGTTTTATTTTGTTCTTGATATCTCTACAGCCGTAATGTGACTGTGGATGGATACTTCCTACCCACAGGTAGCATGGTTGGCTATGTCACGTTCCCATTTTAGCGTACTCTGGGAAGCGGGACGTGACAAACTTCCTCATCGAGACGGCTTCTTTTGCGGCATCAGAAGCAGCAATATATTCCGCTTCCATCGTCGAGTCAGCAACGGTTTCCTATTTAGAACTCTTCCAACACACCGCCCCTCCATTGAGGGTAAAGACATAACCCGACATGGACTTGTAGTCATTCTTGTCACTCTGGAAGCTGGAGTCAGCAAAGGCCTCGATCTGGAGGTCTTTTCCGCTATACACCAAGAACATCTCCTTAGTCCTTCTCAGGTACTTGAGAATGTTCTTTACCGCTATCCAGTACTTCTCCCCAGGGTTTGACTGATACCGGCTTACCGCACTCAGTACATAAACTACATCTGGTCTGGTACACAACATCGCATACATTATAGAGCCTACCGCAGAAGCGTAGGGTATAATATACAAGCGATCCCTTTCCAAATCAGTCTTGTGAGACATCTTTTTGGAGAGGGTGATCCCGTGACAATCCGGTAGATTACCGCGCTTGGAATCGTCCATACTGAATCTTTTCAGTATGGTGTCGATGTACCTGGACTGTGAAAGTCCTAATATCCTCTTAGATCTATCACGATGGATCCGGATCCCCAGAATGTAGGAGGCATCACGCAGGTCTTTCATGGAGAACCTGTGTGACAAGAACCCTTTGACAGATTGTAGCATAGGAATGTCATTTCCTATCAAGAGAATGTCATCCTCGTATAAAACGAGGAATACGACAATTCGTGCTACAATTTTACAATAGATGCATGGTGAAAGGTTCCTAGGCACCCTAAGGTGGTCTCACAAGGCATCGATCATGTCAATTTCAAAAAATATGGTGCCGGGAAACCCTAGACTACGGATCGTCGGCTAGATTTCTAGGCGAAAATGCAAACTAGTTAACTCTTAACTAAGAGATACGGAAATACAACCTTTGTAGATCCGGTGCTCCACCTCCATAGCTCCGCAACGAAGTCCCTTTGTTGTCCAAATGAGTTCCCGGGCTCTAGCGTCGGCTTCGTCGGAGAATGGGCAAGCTAGGTCGTCGATGTCCATGCCGAAGATGATCTACGTCGAAGCATCGCAAGATCAAGCTCTCACTTCACCAAGTCATCAAACTTGTGAAGGAAACACACTCTACTACTTGGCAAGAGATAGAGGATGAAGAAATAGGAAGTGGGTAGACTTTAGAATTGGATTTCTCACTCATTTCCATCAATCACCATTGATGGAGCTTGCTTTCTTCACTTGAAGAAAAGAAGAAGAAGAAGAAGCTAATTATGATAAGTTTTTTAAAAATAGAAAAAGAATTATACTTATCATAACATAAACCAAGGTTAGATGTAGAGAGTTAACTCAAGTTAGATGAATGGTTAGGGTTTTAATAAGAAGACAAAAATGTTACATAAGTCAAAGTTGCAAGAAGCTACAAGAAGCTTCATGTAAGAAAGCAAACTTTTTATTTTCTTTTCACTTTTTCTTTTAATCCAAATTAAAAGATAATTGCATGAATAAATGAATAAAAACCTTAACCATTTATTTAACCAAGGTATTAACTCTTTACACAAACCCTAGCTATCATATATCATCATACATGATACAAGCATGTGCACAAAACTATATCGAATATACAATGTGCACATCCGAGCGAGAAAATCCATTTAAAGTGAACCGATACTAGTTAATGCAAAGTAATATATCAAATATATAATTGTACATTAAATCATTAAATCAACACATGATTCAATGATCCGGTCATGTCGCACACAACCGACTAGTATACAATGTATCGGCTTATCGAATCAACGCTTGAATCGATAACTAGGTTATATCGCATACAACCATTCGACACATTGATCACGAGAATGGAATACGGTATCACATACACGCATTACTCTCGGTCCCGCACATATCTCATATGCGCTCCTATTTCGTTTTGCTTGAGCCAGGAAACCTCTGTGTAGGACTCTAAAGACTCGTCAATACGCCGGCAGCAGGTGATGATCATATCAAGCACCCACAAGCCGCAAGCGGTCTGCTAAACGTAACGGCCACCCGGGTATTGAGCGATCAGAAGATCGACGAGCAAGCCCGCTCACACTCCAGTGAATCCAACCAGTAACACTACCGTACAGTCTGGTCTGATCGTCTGATATGTCGCATATCTTGCCTAGGGGTGGTAAACGTCAGACCCCAATAGCTCGATAAGTCGTGTCGATATGAGGTCTATAACTGTTCGAGAAACTACTGGTAACACTTACCAGTAAATCTCAGCAACCCTGGCCAGGGATTTCCTGTTATAGCCAATCGAACACAGCGCAACATCAACCCCCTATACCGGGAGAGACGAATCCCCTCCTATCGCTCATTGCCTCCATATGACTCGGGACTGTACCCAAAAACCACCGTTTTGCACGCCCTCTTGGACGTGGTAAGATGGAAATCAAAGCACAGTGGGAGCCACACAAGACTCTATGACGATCTCGGGTCAACAGACTACTCTGTACCAGTGTCACCAGAGAACTGCCATCTGACGTAAGGTATAATACCATCTGGGAGTTCTCGGCGAGTCCGTCCAGTGTACCCAGTCTCTACTGAGAACCCGTATATCATCCCTGATGTCAAACACCAATGGATATGGGATCATCCTTCGCCTATCTGTATGGGTCGAGAAGGTATACGCTAGTCTACTCTGGTATATCGATGCCCCGTATCGATACACCCACGACTAGGGACTTTGAAGGATATACTTATGGACTACCATGTCCCCACTAGTATGATCCGCATCATAGTCCAGGTAGTCAAGTACACATCCTAAAGGCTTTACCAACATGTAACAAAGAGACAGTCAGTGTACACTTTAAGGTAAAGATCAACCAGATAGCATACTATCATGTCGAGAAAGAAAGTCCTCCCTATATATGTCCAAGCATCCACTACAATATACATCCTATGTACAGTAATGGCCTCTAGGGCATACATATAACTAACAATCTCCCACTTGCACTAGGGCCATCTGTAGCAGTGGTCGAAGTATCTCATACTCAACCATCCCATAAAAGTCTCTCTCTGGGAATAGGCCTTCGTGAGTGGATCCGCCGTGTTATCCTCTGAATCTGCTCTCCTTGCCTCGATCATGCTGGAGATCAACCATCTCCATGATCAGGTGATACTGCCTTAGAATAAGTCTGGATCACTGATGGGACCGGCGTTCCTTGGCATAAGCCACAACTCCATTGTCTCACAATGGTAGGAACGTAGTTCATCTCATGAACCATTATACATCCAAACAGCCTCTTTGGTAGCATCTTAAGTAGCGATGTATCCTGCCTTTATCGTCTAGTATGTCACGGTATCTAGCTTGGAACTTTTCCAACATACCGTCCCTTTACTGAGGGTAAAGACAATGCCTGTGACTGACACTCAGTCATTTTTATCACTCTGGAACACTTCCAATTATTCTCCCCAGGATCTATTGATATCATCTCACTACAACTAGTGAGAATCCTAACATCCAATTAAATCTATCTCATAGATCTAAAACTCAGGATTTAGGAGGTATCATTTTGATCCTACACGGAGAATCTTTGTGATAAACGGAGATTGATCGAGCGTAGCATAGGAAACTCCTTCCCTATCAAGAGTATGTCATCCACCTACTCTACGAGGATCGTCACCATACTCCCTACTACCTTTTTGTTCATACAAGGTTCATCTACCATTATGATGATGTCAACTTCTTTGACTAATCCATCAAAACAGATGTTCCAACTCCGCGATGCCTGCTTTATCATATAAAGCATCTTACACACGTTTCCGCTGCTCCCACTATTTACGAAGCCCTCTGGCTGTGTACTTATAGACTCACTCTTCTAAAACATCATTTAGAAAAGTAGTCATGACACCCAACCACCAGATATCGTATTCATGGTATGTAGCCGTGGCAAGTAGGATCTGGATGGACTTAAGCATAGCTACTTGAAAAGGTTTCATCATTATCCATGCCTGGTCAATGACGAAAACCTTTAACAAGTCTAGCTTTGAAAGTCTCAACTTTTCCATTTACACCAAGTAATCTTCTCAAGATATACTTGCTCCTGATGGGGATTTAACCCTTCAGATATAGCAACCAAAGTCCATACTTTGTTGGTGTACATGGATTCCATCTTAGATCGCTAAGCATCCAGCCATTCTTACAGAGTCTTACCCCTGATGGCCAGGTCGAAACTAGTTGGGTCATCATCTCATGACGCAGTCCTCGCTCCCACTGTCATAGAGAAACCGAAGTTTCTCTCAGGTGGGTGAGGAACCCTACTAGATCGGCGGAGAGGCTGAGGTTCGTTGGAATCTACTGAATCCTTTGGCTCTATCAAATCATCTGCTGCATTTTGTATAGCTGGAACATTTCCAGTTCTACATAACAGACCTTGCCTCGAGCTTGTCCGGATTTTGCTTTTAGACATAGGCCGGACAACCCCAACTCTTAACTAACTTAAGACATGGGCACTTCCCTTTCCATATCACATATGAAGTGGTAGGCATAGATTTGATTCGAACCCTATTCAATAGGTATGCATCTTCTCAAGCGCATAACTCCCAAAACGGAAATAGGTAACTCTGTAGTACTCATCATAGAGCACACCATATCATATAGGGTGTGATTGCTCCGCCCCGATATACTATCGTTTTGTGGTGTATACGGAGGAGTAATGCTGAGAGAGAATCACATTCTCCTTTAGAATAGTCCAGGATTTCCGTGCACAAGTATTCTCCTCCTTGATCTCCCGTATTTTGGTTCTCTACTTCTAACTTATATTCTGTGAATATCTCAAAAGGTTCGGACTTGTGTTTCAACAGGAACATAGGTCTGAAACTCGAAAGATCATCAGAGAATGTAATGAAGTATAAAGAATCAGTCCTGGCATGTTCAGACAGGGGACCTACATACATCAACATGTATCATCCCAAGAGTTCACTAACTCTTTCTCTGTTTCCAATAAACAGAGCTGGTGTCATCTTATCTTTGTGACATGACTGGCGAGTTTCACAAGATGTAAATTCAAACTAATTTAAATATGCATCTTTATGTAACTCTAGCTAGTCGGGTCGCATTGATATGACCTAGTCTACAATACCTCAAGAAGAATTCGTTCATTTCTGAACTCTTTCCCTTGTGTGTGTTCTGTATACTAAGAACTGTAGTTTGATTTAGAACATTAATGCTTTTAGATAACGTGCCTGAACCGATTAACTTTTGATATAGGAAATGTTCAAAACATTATCCATCAATACAAAATTATATCCTTTCTTTACTAATAAAGAGACTGATATGATTTTGTATATCAGGTTCGGTATCTAATAACATTCGTTCAGAATCAATGTATTGGTAATACAGGGTGACAGTGACCGACAGGCTTGGCTGCAACACTTGCCCCGTTTTCTGCCTCATGAAACTTGTCACCCGTTCTCTGTTTTTCTACCCTTTTGTAGCCCTATGTAATAGATTACATATCTGGGATCCTGATCCGGTATCATATACCAGGATGCGGAGGATACTGAGAAACAGTTCTGTATAATGAACACACCCGAAGATGATGCATCAACATGCACTCTCTTCGTTTGGGTGGCACGGGAAATCTGGTATTCCCCAATTACCTGCTCTGTCTTATAACTATTATCAGTTGGAGCGGGACCAACGTTCCCCAGCTCAGTATAACAAGCGGGTTCGGTCAATAATCCGTTTTATTATCTTGATTAAGGCGTGATATGGTCGCTACCTGGAGAGACAGAGAAGAAAACACTCAGCGTGCGCTCTTGCAAGAATAGATTGGTTATTATTTTATCTAATCAGGATGGCTCCCACTGCTTTTTATCAAATCTTCCTTCAAACCCTAAAAGAAAGACTAGCCGGGATTAATTACACACTACAAGTTCGCCAATCTCTCAGCCAGGCCAGTGTCGGTACTTTGAGGGAGGTCCCCCGTGCTTTCGCACGAACCTAATTAATGTAAACCTCGTTTTCCTAGAGGCGTAACCCCGTTGACACCTTTCTAGACACCTACTTGATCGGCTAATTGTAATGTATAAAACTCTCCCAGGAGTAACTCTTACTCGCAGCGGGTATCGGGATCCAACTATGTCATAGAAGGTATGCAATCTCATTGCAAATTTCAACACTTGAAATTCCCGATAATATTTTGCCCCTAACCTTCTATGACCTTGACAAAGGCCAACAAACCATAGGATGCTAGTCAAGTTCAACCCGTCATTTCCTGATTGAATTAAACCCACCCGCACGGCCCTTGACAAAGGCCAACAAGGTCGCACGACTACCCTAACCCAATCTGCATCATATGCATAAGCAGATAAGCACTAATTAGCTACCGCACACTACGCCTTGACAAAGGCCAACAAACGCAGCAAGAATACTAACTACTGCTTATCTGAAATGACGGA
This sequence comes from Agapanthus africanus, assembly GCA_030015575.1. Classification (NCBI taxonomy): domain Eukaryota; kingdom Viridiplantae; phylum Streptophyta; class Magnoliopsida; order Asparagales; family Amaryllidaceae; genus Agapanthus; species Agapanthus africanus. The sequence goes on from JASDDO010000008.1 coordinate 218,138,154, forward strand.
GGGCTACGACAGGTTTTTCTGAAAACCTATTGCGTAATGAACTTGATATCGTTGTAGAATCAAATGATTTTGAAATGGAGTGTTTTTGAGGCTTTTCTAGTTTTGCTAAAGGAGTCACTCCCGGTGAAGGGATCGTCGGTCCTTTCCTCGTCGAATGAGGTGCGGGATATATCATATATATCACTGTGCAAAGCAAAAACAGTTAAAAGCAATCAAAATTCAAACCGAGTGTGTAGCATCAGCCAGTTATTGCTAAAGGAGTCACTCCCGGTTAAGGGATCTCGGTCCTTTCCTTATCGAATAAGGTGCATGATATATCACATATACCGCTGTGCAAAGCAAGAACTGTAGCTACCTGTTTTATTTTGAAATTCGATTCTACAACATCTTAGGTTTCTTTTATTTCATTAATCATATTAATGAAGTCCCATCATTTAAGTACCTAAACATCACAGATAAATACGACGTACACTTATGCCATCCGCATTCGCCCCGATGTCCCCTCGTGCACCGTTAGGTTAGGTAACTAACGGCAGAGTAGGGCAGGGCTAGCACGGGTGTAAAACATAAGTAACGTCTATATAATATATCATATATACTATATACTGTATCTATCATAGAACATCACATGATCACATCACAGATATCGCATCAGAAGAATCATATGAAATATTGGATATACTAGGACGTCCGTGTTTTCAATACGAGCCAGTATAAAACACGGATTCCACGGTCGTGATGAATAGCCAAACCCACACCCCTAGACCCCTACGAAAGCGGCAAGCAACCTTACCAATTCTAGAGTTAGGAGATCCGGACTCGACTCCTCGAGTTGGTCTCCCACTGGACTCCAGAACCCGGTTACTTGTGCTCCCCTCCTTGGGTCTATCCTAGTGCGGAAAAGTAAATAATATACATCAACGGTGACAACTTCCGCTACCTGGAAGCGCCCCAATAAAAGAATATTACATACAAGTTTTTACATGAATGAAAATGAAAAACACTCATCTCACATAAAAACCCCCGGCTATTCAAACACGACGATCCAATATAACATATCCAGCAACACATAACATCACATGTCATCAACGTAAGTAAACATGCGTATCCCAATTGTCGTTGACATATAGTAACGAAACCGGCGATATCACATATTACACTTACGGTCACAGAAAAGAAAGTGTAAAACTACAACAGTTGGAATCCGCAACCACCTCAGACATCGCATGCCTGACCAAATGAATTACTTAGACATCGCATGCCTAACAATTATAAACCCCGCATTTTAGTCTCATTATCGAAAACACTTTTCAATATCAAGTCGGGCAATTCAACAAGATTCCCGACATCCTGATCGAATGCTCGTCGCAAACTTCAGTAGACGGCCGCACCCCCGATACCGTCGACAAAGTGCACCAAGGCGGAACACCGCTACCGCGAGCACCCTGACGGATGCTTTCGGCGACGGGGTTCTCCTACAGTCACTTGGTCGGGGCTATGGGATGAGGCTGTCTATTAAGTTTACCCGGCGAGTATCCGCGTACGCTACGTGATTGCGACGGACTTTTGATCACATCAAAATTCCGTGGCAACCGATCAAGTGAGACTAAACCGCTAGATTTATAACATTCATTCAGTTATCACATAACTACTTGTGAATTCCAATTATTGTATCCCATTCCAGATAAACAGAAAATGTTAAACTTTTCGATCGAACAGTCAAACACCCAAGTTTTCCCGATACAGATCAACACATGAAATAAGTCTAACAACATTCCGTTCGTGCCTCAGTACCAACGGTCCAGCCGTAGAAGGGTCAAGCCAACGCCTCATATGTGGCACGCCGTACCCCAAACCCGAAGGTTCAAAGGGCAGTTCAAGACGGTCACATAATCGAGTTAAGGTTTGTTGTCTTCTAGAGCGTCCGTCGCGTTACTTGCACTACTTAGAACGTCGTTAAACAACGGAAAAATCCAACACTTGGAAATTTCCCGACAGGGGAAAAATTGGGTATTTATATCCGGTCGAACTTTTTAACATATTCTAAAATTTATCCGGAAAGCCACATAGACAAAATTTGATAATCCGATCGAACTCATGAAAACCCAAAACAACCCTTGAAAACACAACTATATAATAAATATTAAAATATCCCAGGAAAATCAGCACAGAAATCTGAGAATTACTGTAAAAAACAAAATACACAAAACGACAAAACCGCCGCTGAACCGCCGCGGCATGCATAGCACGTGCCGCGGTTCCGCGGTGGAAAAGTTGAATTAGGCCCACGAAATTTACAGTAATTCTTAGAAAACCCTGCTTGATTTTCTGCATATTTTTAATTTGGAAAAATCCCAGTTTTTAAAAAAAGGACAGAGAGCCATTTTTGGGGTCGAGTTTCGGTTCGATCGGACTTCAAATTCCGTCTAGACTTCGCCTAAGGCTCTAGCTAGGCTCTGATACCAATGAAAGGTTCCTAGGCACCCTAAGGTGGTCTCACAAGGCATCGATCATGCCAATTTCAAAAAATATGGTGCCGGGAAACCCTAGACTACGGATCGTCGGCTAGATTTCTAGGCGAAAATGCAAACTAGTTAACTATTAACTAAGAGATACGGAAATAAAAACTTTTTAGATCCGGTGCTCCACCTCCATAGCTCCGCAACGAAGTCCCTTTGCTGTCCAAATGAGTTCCCGGGCTCTAGCGTCGGCTTCGTCGGAGAATGGGCAAGCTAGGTCGTCGATGTCCATGCCGAAGATGATCTACGTCGAAGCATCGCAAGATCAAGCTCTCACTTCACCAAGTCATCAAACTTGTGAAGGAAACACACTCTACTACTTGGCAAGAGGTAGAGGATGAAGAAATAGGAAGTGGGTAGACTTTAGAATTGGATTTCTCACTCATTTCCATCAATCACCATTGATGGAGCTTGCTTTCTTCACTTGAAGAAAAGAAGAAGAAGAAGCTAATTATGATAAGTTTTTTAAAAATAGAAAAAGAATTATACTTATCATAACTTAAACCAAGGTTAGATGTAGAGAGTTAACTCAAGTTAGATGAATGGTTAGGGTTTTAATAAGAAGACAAAAAGGTTACATAAGTCAAAGTTGCAAGAAGCTACAAGAAGCTTCATGTAAGAAAGCAAGCTTTTTATTTTCTTTTCAATTTTTCTTTTAATCCAAATTAAAAGATAATTGCATGAATAAATGAATAAAAACCTTAACCATTTATTTAACCAAGGTATTAACTCTTTACACAAACCCTAGCTATCATATATCATCATACATGATACAAGTATGTGCACAAAACTATATCGAATATACAATGTGCACATCCGAGCGAGAAAATCCATTTAAAGTGAACCGATACTAGTTAATGCAAAGTAATATATCAAATATATAATTGTACATTAAATCATTAAATCAACACATGATTCAATGATCCGGTCATGTCGCACACAACCGACTAGTATACAATGTATCGGCTTATCGAATCAACGCTTGAATCGATAACTAGGTTATATCGCATACAACCATTCGACACATTGATCGCGAGAATGGAATACGGTATCACATACACGCATTATTCTCGGTCCCGCACATATCTCATATGCGCTCCTATTTCGTTTCGCTTGAGCCAGGAAACCTCTGTGTAGGACTCTAAAGACTCGTCAATACGCCGGCAGCAGGTGATGATCATATCAAGCACCCACAAGCCGCAAACGGTCTGCTAAACGTAACGGCCACCCGGGTATTGAGCGATCAGAAGATCGACGAGCAAGCCGCTCACACTCCAGTGAATTCAACCAGTAACACTACCGTACAGTCCGGTCTGATCGTCTGATATGTCGCATATCTTGCCTAGGGGCGGTAAACGTCAGACCCCAATAGCTCGATAAGTCGTGTCGATATGAGGTCTATAACTGTTCGAGAAACTACTGGTAACACTTACCAGTAAATCTCAGCAACCCTGGCCAGGGATTTCCTGTTATAGCCAATCGAACACAGCGCAACATCAACCCCCTATACCGGGAGAGACGAATCCCCTCCTATCGCTCATTGCCTCCATATGACTCGGGACTGTACCCAAAAACCACCGTTTTGCACGCCCTCTTGGACGTGGTAAGATGGAAATCAAAGCACAGTGGGAGCCACACAAGACTCTATGACGATCTCGGGTCAACAGACTACTCTGTACCAGTGTCACCAGAGAACTGCCATCTGACGTAAGGTATAATACCATCTGGGAGTTCTCGGCGAGTCCGTCCAGTGTACCCAGTCTCTACTGAGAACCCGTATATCATCCCTGATGTCAAACACCAATGGATATGGGATCATCCTTCGCCTATCTGTATGGGTCGAGAAGGTATACGCTAGTCTACTCTGGTATATCGATGCCCCGTATCGATACACCCACGACTAGGGACTTTGAAGGATATACTTATGGACTACCATGTCCCCACTAGTATGATCCGCATCATAGTCCAGGTAGTCAAGTACACATCCTAAAGGCTTTACCAACATGTAACAAAGAGACAGTCAGTGTACACTTTAAGGTAAAGATCAACCAGATAGCATACTATCATGTCGAGAAAGAAAGTCCTCCCTATATATGTCCAAGCATCCACTACAATATACATCCTATGTACAGTAATGGCCTCTAGGGCATACATATAACTAACAATCTCCCACTTGCACTAGGGCCATCTGTAGCAGTGGTCGAAGTATCTCATACTCAACCATCCCATAAAAGTCTCTCTCTGGGAATAGGCCTTCGTGAGTGGATCCGCCGTGTTATCCTCTGAATCTGCTCTCCTTGCCTCGATCATGCTGGAGATCAACCATCTCCATGATCAGGTGATACTGCCTTAGAATAAGTCTGGATCACTGATGGGACCGGCGTTCCTTGGCATAAGCCACAACTCCATTGTCTCACAATGGTAGGAACGTAGTTCATCTCATGAACCATTATACATCCAAACAGCCTCTTTGGTAGCATCTTAAGTAGCGATGTATCCTGCCTTTATCGTCTAGTATGTCACGGTATCTAGCTTGGAACTTTTCCAACATACCGTCCCTTTACTGAGGGTAAAGACAATGCCTGTGACTGACACTCAGTCATTTTTATCACTCTGGAACACTTCCAATTATTCTCCCCAGGATCTATTGATATCATCTCACTACAACTAGTGAGAATCCTAACATCCAATTAAATCTATCTCATAGATCTAAAACTCAGGATTTAGGAGGTATCATTTTGATCCTACACGGAGAATCTTTGTGATAAACGGAGATTGATCGAGCGTAGCATAGGAAACTCCTTCCCTATCAAGAGTATGTCATCCACCTACTCTACGAGGATCGTCACCATACTCCCTACTACCTTTTTGTTCATACAAGGTTCATCTACCATTATGATGATGTCAACTTCTTTGACTAATCCATCAAAACAGATGTTCCAACTCCGCGATGCCTGCTTTATCATATAAAGCATCTTACACACGTTTCCGCTGCTCCCACTATTTACGAAGCCCTCTGGCTGTGTACTTATAGACTCACTCTTCTAAAACATCATTTAGAAAAGTAGTCATGACACCCAACCACCAGATATCGTATTCATGGTATGTAGCCGTGGCAAGTAGGATCTGGATGGACTTAAGCATAGCTACTTGAAAAGGTTTCATCATTATCCATGCCTGGTCAATGACGAAAACCTTTAACAAGTCTAGCTTTGAAAGTCTCAACTTTTCCATTTACACCAAGTAATCTTCTCAAGATATACTTGCTCCTGATGGGGATTTAACCCTTCAGATATAGCAACCAAAGTCCATACTTTGTTGGTGTACATGGATTCCATCTTAGATCGCTAAGCATCCAGCCATTCTTACAGAGTCTTACCCCTGATGGCCAGGTCGAAACTAGTTGGGTCATCATCTCATGACGCAGTCCTCGCTCCCACTGTCATAGAGAAACCGAAGTTTCTCTCAGGTGGGTGAGGAACCCTACTAGATCGGCGGAGAGGCTGAGGTTCGTTGGAATCTACTGAATCCTTTGGCTCTATCAAATCATCTGCTGCATTTTGTATAGCTGGAACATTTCCAGTTCTACATAACAGACCTTGCCTCGAGCTTGTCCGGATTTTGCTTTTAGACATAGGCCGGACAACCCCAACTCTTAACTAACTTAAGACATGGGCACTTCCCTTTCCATATCACATATGAAGTGGTAGGCATAGATTTGATTCGAACCCTATTCAATAGGTATGCATCTTCTCAAGCGCATAACTCCCAAAACGGAAATAGGTAACTCTGTAGTACTCATCATAGAGCACACCATATCATATAGGGTGTGATTGCTCCGCCCCGATATACTATCGTTTTGTGGTGTATACGGAGGAGTAATGCTGAGAGAGAATCACATTCTCCTTTAGAATAGTCCAGGATTTCCGTGCACAAGTATTCTCCTCCTTGATCTCCCGTATTTTGGTTCTCTACTTCTAACTTATATTCTGTGAATATCTCAAAAGGTTCGGACTTGTGTTTCAACAGGAACATAGGTCTGAAACTCGAAAGATCATCAGAGAATGTAATGAAGTATAAAGAATCAGTCCTGGCATGTTCAGACAGGGGACCTACATACATCAACATGTATCATCCCAAGAGTTCACTAACTCTTTCTCTGTTTCCAATAAACAGAGCTGGTGTCATCTTATCTTTGTGACATGACTGGCGAGTTTCACAAGATGTAAATTCAAACTAATTTAAATATGCATCTTTATGTAACTCTAGCTAGTCGGGTCGCATTGATATGACCTAGTCTACAATACCTCAAGAAGAATTCGTTCATTTCTGAACTCTTTCCCTTGTGTGTGTTCTGTATACTAAGAACTGTAGTTTGATTTAGAACATTAATGCTTTTAGATAACGTGCCTGAACCGATTAACTTTTGATATAGGAAATGTTCAAAACATTATCCATCAATACAAAATTATATCCTTTCTTTACTAATAAAGAGACTGATATGATTTTGTATATCAGGTTCGGTATCTAATAACATTCGTTCAGAATCAATGTATTGGTAATACAGGGTGACAGTGACCGACAGGCTTGGCTGCAACACTTGCCCCGTTTTCTGCCTCATGAAACTTGTCACCCGTTCTCTGTTTTTCTACCCTTTTGTAGCCCTATGTAATAGATTACATATCTGGGATCCTGATCCGGTATCATATACCAGGATGCGGAGGATACTGAGAAACAGTTCTGTATAATGAACACACCCGAAGATGATGCATCAACATGCACTCTCTTCGTTTGGGTGGCACGGGAAATCTGGTATTCCCCAATTACCTGCTCTGTCTTATAACTATTATCAGTTGGAGCGGGACCAACGTTCCCCAGCTCAGTATAACAAGCGGGTTCGGTCAATAATCCGTTTTATTATCTTGATTAAGGCGTGATATGGTCGCTACCTGGAGAGACAGAGAAGAAAACACTCAGCGTGCGCTCTTGCAAGAATAGATTGGTTATTATTTTATCTAATCAGGATGGCTCCCACTGCTTTTTATCAAATCTTCCTTCAAACCCTAAAAGAAAGACTAGCCGGGATTAATTACACACTACAAGTTCGCCAATCTCTCAGCCAGGCCAGTGTCGGTACTTTGAGGGAGGTCCCCCGTGCTTTCGCACGAACCTAATTAATGTAAACCTCGTTTTCCTAGAGGCGTAACCCCGTTGACACCTTTCTAGACACCTACTTGATCGGCTAATTGTAATGTATAAAACTCTCCCAGGAGTAACTCTTACTCGCAGCGGGTATCGGGATCCAACTATGTCATAGAAGGTATGCAATCTCATTGCAAATTTCAACACTTGAAATTCCCGATAATATTTTGCCCCTAACCTTCTATGACCTTGACAAAGGCCAACAAACCATAGGATGCTAGTCAAGTTCAACCCGTCATTTCCTGATTGAATTAAACCCACCCGCACGGCCCTTGACAAAGGCCAACAAGGTCGCACGACTACCCTAACCCAATCTGCATCATATGCATAAGCAGATAAGCACTAATTAGCTACCGCACACTACGCCTTGACAAAGGCCAACAAACGCAGCAAGAATACTAACTACTGCTTATCTGAAATGACGGAGGGCTACGACAGGTTTTTCTGAAAACCTATTGCGTAATGAACTTGATATCGTTGTAGAATCAAATGATTTTGAAATGGAGTGTTTTTGAGGCTTTTCTAGTTTTGCTAAAGGAGTCACTCCCGGTGAAGGGATCGTCGGTCCTTTCCTCGTCGAATGAGGTGCGGGATATATCATATATATCACTGTGCAAAGCAAAAACAGTTAAAAGCAATCAAAATTCAAACCGAGTGTGTAGCATCAGCCAGTTATTGCTAAAGGAGTCACTCCCGGTTAAGGGATCTCGGTCCTTTCCTTATCGAATAAGGTGCATGATATATCACATATACCGCTGTGCAAAGCAAGAACTGTAGCTACCTGTTTTATTTTGAAATTCGATTCTACAACATCTTAGGTTTCTTTTATTTCATTAATCATATTAATGAAGTCCCATCATTTAAGTACCTAAACATCACAGATAAATACGACGTACACTTATGCCATCCGCATTCGCCCCGATGTCCCCTCGTGCACCGTTAGGTTAGGTAACTAACGGCAGAGTAGGGCAGGGCTAGCACGGGTGTAAAACATAAGTAACGTCTATATAATATATCATATATACTATATACTGTATCTATCATAGAACATCACATGATCACATCACAGATATCGCATCAGAAGAATCATATGAAATATTGGATATACTAGGACGTCCGTGTTTTCAATACGAGCCAGTATAAAACACGGATTCCACGGTCGTGATGAATAGCCAAACCCACACCCCTAGACCCCTACGAAAGCGGCAAGCAACCTTACCAATTCTAGAGTTAGGAGATCCGGACTCGACTCCTCGAGTTGGTCTCCCACTGGACTCCAGAACCCGGTTACTTGTGCTCCCCTCCTTGGGTCTATCCTAGTGCGGAAAAGTAAATAATATACATCAACGGTGACAACTTCCGCTACCTGGAAGCGCCCCAATAAAAGAATATTACATACAAGTTTTTACATGAATGAAAATGAAAAACACTCATCTCACATAAAAACCCCCGGCTATTCAAACACGACGATCCAATATAACATATCCAGCAACACATAACATCACATGTCATCAACGTAAGTAAACATGCGTATCCCAATTGTCGTTGACATATAGTAACGAAACCGGCGATATCACATATTACACTTACGGTCACAGAAAAGAAAGTGTAAAACTACAACAGTTGGAATCCGCAACCACCTCAGACATCGCATGCCTGACCAAATGAATTACTTAGACATCGCATGCCTAACAATTATAAACCCCGCATTTTAGTCTCATTATCGAAAACACTTTTCAATATCAAGTCGGGCAATTCAACAAGATTCCCGACATCCTGATCGAATGCTCGTCGCAAACTTCAGTAGACGGCCGCACCCCCGATACCGTCGACAAAGTGCACCAAGGCGGAACACCGCTACCGCGAGCACCCTGACGGATGCTTTCGGCGACGGGGTTCTCCTACAGTCACTTGGTCGGGGCTATGGGATGAGGCTGTCTATTAAGTTTACCCGGCGAGTATCCGCGTACGCTACGTGATTGCGACGGACTTTTGATCACATCAAAATTCCGTGGCAACCGATCAAGTGAGACTAAACCGCTAGATTTATAACATTCATTCAGTTATCACATAACTACTTGTGAATTCCAATTATTGTATCCCATTCCAGATAAACAGAAAATGTTAAACTTTTCGATCGAACAGTCAAACACCCAAGTTTTCCCGATACAGATCAACACATGAAATAAGTCTAACAACATTCCGTTCGTGCCTCAGTACCAACGGTCCAGCCGTAGAAGGGTCAAGCCAACGCCTCATATGTGGCACGCCGTACCCCAAACCCGAAGGTTCAAAGGGCAGTTCAAGACGGTCACATAATCGAGTTAAGGTTTGTTGTCTTCTAGAGCGTCCGTCGCGTTACTTGCACTACTTAGAACGTCGTTAAACAACGGAAAAATCCAACACTTGGAAATTTCCCGACAGGGGAAAAATTGGGTATTTATATCCGGTCGAACTTTTTAACATATTCTAAAATTTATCCGGAAAGCCACATAGACAAAATTTGATAATCCGATCGAACTCATGAAAACCCAAAACAACCCTTGAAAACACAACTATATAATAAATATTAAAATATCCCAGGAAAATCAGCACAGAAATCTGAGAATTACTGTAAAAAACAAAATACACAAAACGACAAAACCGCCGCTGAACCGCCGCGGCATGCATAGCACGTGCCGCGGTTCCGCGGTGGAAAAGTTGAATTAGGCCCACGAAATTTACAGTAATTCTTAGAAAACCCTGCTTGATTTTCTGCATATTTTTAATTTGGAAAAATCCCAGTTTTTAAAAAAAGGACAGAGAGCCATTTTTGGGGTCGAGTTTCGGTTCGATCGGACTTCAAATTCCGTCTAGACTTCGCCTAAGGCTCTAGCTAGGCTCTGATACCAATGAAAGGTTCCTAGGCACCCTAAGGTGGTCTCACAAGGCATCGATCATGCCAATTTCAAAAAATATGGTGCCGGGAAACCCTAGACTACGGATCGTCGGCTAGATTTCTAGGCGAAAATGCAAACTAGTTAACTATTAACTAAGAGATACGGAAATAAAAACTTTTTAGATCCGGTGCTCCACCTCCATAGCTCCGCAACGAAGTCCCTTTGCTGTCCAAATGAGTTCCCGGGCTCTAGCGTCGGCTTCGTCGGAGAATGGGCAAGCTAGGTCGTCGATGTCCATGCCGAAGATGATCTACGTCGAAGCATCGCAAGATCAAGCTCTCACTTCACCAAGTCATCAAACTTGTGAAGGAAACACACTCTACTACTTGGCAAGAGGTAGAGGATGAAGAAATAGGAAGTGGGTAGACTTTAGAATTGGATTTCTCACTCATTTCCATCAATCACCATTGATGGAGCTTGCTTTCTTCACTTGAAGAAAAGAAGAAGAAGAAGCTAATTATGATAAGTTTTTTAAAAATAGAAAAAGAATTATACTTATCATAACTTAAACCAAGGTTAGATGTAGAGAGTTAACTCAAGTTAGATGAATGGTTAGGGTTTTAATAAGAAGACAAAAAGGTTACATAAGTCAAAGTTGCAAGAAGCTACAAGAAGCTTCATGTAAGAAAGCAAGCTTTTTATTTTCTTTTCAATTTTTCTTTTAATCCAAATTAAAAGATAATTGCATGAATAAATGAATAAAAACCTTAACCATTTATTTAACCAAGGTATTAACTCTTTACACAAACCCTAGCTATCATATATCATCATACATGATACAAGTATGTGCACAAAACTATATCGAATATACAATGTGCACATCCGAGCGAGAAAATCCATTTAAAGTGAACCGATACTAGTTAATGCAAAGTAATATATCAAATATATAATTGTACATTAAATCATTAAATCAACACATGATTCAATGATCCGGTCATGTCGCACACAACCGACTAGTATACAATGTATCGGCTTATCGAATCAACGCTTGAATCGATAACTAGGTTATATCGCATACAACCATTCGACACATTGATCGCGAGAATGGAATACGGTATCACATACACGCATTATTCTCGGTCCCGCACATATCTCATATGCGCTCCTATTTCGTTTCGCTTGAGCCAGGAAACCTCTGTGTAGGACTCTAAAGACTCGTCAATACGCCGGCAGCAGGTGATGATCATATCAAGCACCCACAAGCCGCAAACGGTATGCTAAACGTAACGGCCACCCGGGTATTGAGCGATCAGAAGATCGACGAGCAAGCCGCTCACACTCCAGTGAATTCAACCAGTAACACTACCGTACAGTCCGGTCTGATCGTCTGATATGTCGCATATCTTGCCTAGGGGCGGTAAACGTCAGACCCCAATAGCTCGATAAGTCGTGTCGATATGAGGTCTATAACTGTTCGAGAAACTACTGGTAACACTTACCAGTAAATCTCAGCAACCCTGGCTAGGGATTTCCTGTTATAGCCAATCGAACACAGCGCAACATCAACCCCCTATACCGGGAGAGACGAATCCCCTCCTATCGCTCATTGCCTCCATGTGACTCGGGACTGTACCCAAAAACCACCGTTTTGCACGCCCTCTTGGACGTGGTAAGATGGGAATCAAAGCAAAGTGGGAGCCACACAAGACTCTATGACAATCTCGGGTTAACAGACTACTCTGTACCAGTGTCACCAGAGAACTGCCATCTGACGTAAGGTATAATACCATCTGGGAGTTCTCGGCGAGTCCGTCCAGTGTACCCAGTCTCTACTGAGCACCCGTATATCATCCCTGATGTCAAACACCAATGGATATGGGATCATCCATCGCCCATATGTATGGGTCGAGAAGGTATACGCTAGTCTACTCTGGTATATCGATGCCCCGTCTCGATACACCCACGACTAGGGACTTTGAAGGATGTACTTATGGACTACCATGTCCCCACTAGTATGATCCGCATCATAGTCCAGGTAGTCAAGTACACATCCTAAGGGCTTTACCAACATGTAACAAAGAGACAATCAGTGTACACGTTAAGGTAAAGATCAACCAGATAGCATACTATCATGTCGAGCAAGAAAGTCCTCCTTATATATGTCCCAGCATCCACTACAATATACATCCTATGTACAGTAATGGCCTCTAGGGCATACATATAACTAACACATGGTTCATCTGGATTTTTGATAAATCCAAAATTTTTGACCATCTCATCAAAACAGATGTTCCAACTCCGCGATGCCTGCTTTAGTCCATAAATGGACTTAAGCAACTTGCACACCTTTCCGCTGCTCCTACTCTGAATGAAACCCTCTGGCTGGTCCATATAGACACACTCCTCTAAATTTCCATTTAGAAAAGCGGTCTTTACGTCCATCTGCCAAATCTCATGATCGTGGACGGAAGCAATGGCAAGAAGGATCCGAATGGATTTGAGCATAGCCACTGGAGAGAAGGTTTCGTCATAGTCTAAACCCGGTCTCTGATGAAAACCCTTTGCAATAAGTCTAGCTTTATAGGTCTCAACCTGCCCATCTACACCAATCTTCCTCTTGAAGATCCATTTGCATCCTACGGGTTTTACCCCTTCTGGAGCAATGTCTAAAGTCCATACTTTGCTGGTGTACAAAGACTCCATTTCGGTCCGCATTGCATCCAGCCATTTTACCAAGTCAACACTCTGAATGGCCTGCTGGAAGCTAGTCGGCTCATCATTATCAATGATGCAATCCTCTCTATCCCCGTCTATGAGAAAACCGTAGTATCTCTCGGGCGGATGAGACTGCCTACTACTCCTACGGAGTGGCGTAGGAATGTCCTGTTCTTTCGAACCCTCTGGTTCAACTAAGCTTTCAGTAATAGCTCGTGGTTCTGGAATTTCTTCCAGTTCTATTGTGTTCCCACTTATCTGATTTTCCAAAAATTCAGTTTCCAAGAAGTGGGCATGACGAGAAACAAAAACCTTTTGTTCCTCTTCGCAATAGAAGAAATATCCCTTGGAGTTCTTTGGATATCCCACAAACTTGCACTGTACTGAGCGTGCCTCGAGTTTGTCCGCATGCTGCTTTTTGACAAAAGCTTGACATCCCCATGTCTTAATGTGCTTAAGATAGGGTTTCTTCCCACTCCACATCTGATATGGTGTGGTAGGCACAGTCTTAGTTGGAACTCGGTTCAAAAGGTATGCAGCTGATTCTAGTGCATATCCCCAGAATGATCGCGGCAACTCAGCGTTACTCATTATGGAACGTACCATATCCAATAGGGTTCGGTTCCGTCTCTCCGATACACCGTTATGTTGTGGAGTGTATGGAGGAGTAAGCTGAGAGAGAATTCCATTATCTATTAGGTAATCCAGGAACTCGGCACTCAAGTATTCATCACCTCGATCTGATCTCAGTGTCTTGATACTTTTGCCTCTTTGTTTTTCTACTTCATTCTTGTGTTCCTGGAATTTTTTGAAGGCTTCAGATTTATGTTTCATTAAGAAGACATATCCGTACCTTGAAAATTCATCCGTAAAAGTAATGAAGTAAGAATAGCCTCTTCGTGCATGTGTAGACATTAGACCGCACGCATCACTGTGCATGAGCCCCAAGAGCTCGCTCGCTCTTACTCCGTGTCCAGTGAACGGAGTCTTTGTCATCTTTCCTTTGAGACAGGATTGACAAGTTGCATATGATTGATATTCGAACGGATCCAAATATCCTTCTGTATGTAACTTAGTCAACCTTCTTTCATTGATGTGACCTAGTCTACAATGCCATAAGAAAGCATGATTTATTTCTGGAGACTTTCTTTTGTATGTATTCTGGACATTGAAAATATGTGGTTGGTTTAATACGTATATACAATTGCTTAATGTACCCGACCCAATCAGAACATGATTAAGGTGAATGTTTACAACATTGCTTACAAATGCAAAATCATAACCTTCTTTAGACATTAAAGATACAGATATGATATTACAAGTCGCACTGGGTACAAAATAACAATCATGCAAAACCAAAATATGTTCATCTGACAATCCCAAGTGATAGTCCCTTACGGACTCAGCATCCATGCTAGCCCCGTTTGCAACTCTGAGGGTCATATCACCTGCCTTCAAAACCCTATGCTTTGTCAGTGCCCGCAAAGAATTATAGATATGAGATCCTGATCCGGTATCCAATACCCAGGAAGTTGAGTTTATTGATTGACAGTTTTCAATAACATACACACCTGAAGCCGAAGCCACAACTTGCTTCGGGTCCTGGTTTCTGGCCTTCCAAGCCCTGCAATCCTTTTTCAGTGTCCACTCTTGTGACAGTAAAAGCACTCTTCCTTTCCCACAAGCTTTCCCGCTACCTTTGTTACTTTTGTCTTTCCATTCGTTTCCACTTTACTAACATCGCCCCTTGGTTTGGTGGGGTTTTTCTTCTTCTTTCCCTTGGCTTTCGCCTTGGACTTAGAAGAGGAAGGTCCTCCAACAAACAAAGTGGATGTTTCCCTACCTTTCTGTAGGGTGCCCTCTGCACTCCTCAACATGTTCAGGAGTTCAGAAAGTTCAACTTCCTTTCCTTGCATGTTGAAGTTCAGGATAAATTGAGCGTAAGTGGAAGGAAGGGACTGGAGAATCAAATCAATGTAGAGCTCGTTCTCTAACGTGGTCTCTAGGTCCGCGAGCTCTTCAATGTAGCCAATCATCTTAAGCACGTGTTCTGCTACGGATGATCCGACGGCCAATCTCGCCGAAAACAACTTTTTTGAGACTTCGTATCTGGCGATACGGGATTGCTCTCCATATTGTTCCTTAGTATAGAGAAATATGGATTCTAGGTCCATATTCTCGTGCCTCCTCTGATGTTCATTGTCCATAGAGGCAAGCATGAGGCACTTGGCCTTCGCGCAGTCGATCTCCCATGTCTTACGGATTTCTATATCCGCGATGCTGGAGGTGGGACCTGGGACAGGGGGAGCTTTGGTGGTAAGGAGATACCCCAACTTGTCATGAGTGATTGCCATTTTGACATTCCTGAGCCAATCTTTGTAGTTTGACCCTGTCAGTATATTTTTATTTAGTAGTAACATAAGTCCGGTCATGATGATTGGTCGCTACAATTAGGAGAGAGAGAAGAAACACTTTAGCATGATGCTCTTGCAAGTTTAGAGTGGTTTTTAGTTTGTCTAAACAGGATGGCTCCCATTATCTCTCATCCTTCCTCAAACCAAAAAGGAAGAATTAGTCGGGATCAATCTCACCGTACAATACTTGCTTAACCGTTCATCCACGCCAGTGTTGGTACTTCGAAGGAGGTTTTCCAACGCTTTCGCGAAGTTCCTTAATTAAAGAACCTCTTTTCCCTGGGGGCGTAGCCCCGCTAACACCTTTCTAGACAACTACTTGGTTTATAGCATTGATCGTTAAGTGAGAAATTTTCCGAGGAGTAGCATATACTCACAGTAGGATCGGGATCAAAATATCATCGTGTGATAAAACTGAAGGAATCCTACCAGAATCATCACACTCCAAATGGTATGCAGCACTAGTAAGTTTCAGTTTCTTTAGAAACTCCCGATGTGGATTTTTGCCCCATGCTCTTATGACCTTGACTTTGGCCAACAAATCATAAGTCACATGTCAAGTTCTACCCGTCATTCTCCAGGTTAATTTGAACCTACCCGTACCTACCCTTGACTTTGGCCAACAAGGCAGCACGACTGTCCTAAACCAACGCATCTATCTATGCTGCATATGAATATCCAATAGCTACCAATCACTGTGTCTTGACTTTGGCCAACAAACACAGCTTGAATACTATTGACTATCCATATGAAATGACAGAGGGCTACGAATGGTTTTGGCAAAACCGTGAACGTAGTGAACTTGATATAATCGATGGAACAAGATAGCTTTTAAAAGGAGTGGTTCAAGCTCCGCGTTTAAAAGTTGGTTTTGAAAAGAACCGAGTGGTTTTGAAATTGTTCCAACGACTTTACTTTGGTTTATTTTCTTGCATTAATTTAATGTGTCACATCATTTAATCTTACCATTGCAGAAAACAACGAAAATATGACGTACGCTTATGCCATCCGCATTCGTTACGGGGCCCCGTCATCACCCGTTAGGTTACTTAACTAACGACAAAGTGGAGGCTGGACTAGCGCGGATGCAAAACATGAGCAACGCCTAAATAGATATCATATATAGATATATACATTCGTCAGATGCAATGATAGCCATTCCAGATCACAGATGAACACTTTGGATATACTAGAAATCCGCGTTTCGTTTAAGCTTGCAACGAAAGACGGATTACACGGTCGCGATGAATAGCCAAAACCCCACCCTAGACCCCTATGGGTGTCGCAAACTGCCCGCCAAATACCCGAAGTGAAGCAACCTCCCTTAACAACATGAGTAGGCCACTCGGCACTTCGAGGTACCCGGTAGTTTGTGCACCCCTCCTTGGGTCTATCCTAGGAGCAAAAAACAGTAAAAGAAATAATATACAATGGCGGCTACAAGCTCATCCCGGATGTGCCGCCATATAAATAATATTACATCAATTTACATATTACATCAAATGAAAGAAAAAGAAAATTCTCATCTCACAACCCCCCGGCTCTTCATCCGCGACAATCCAACGAGTTCATATACACAAACCATCAACATTACAGATCACAGATATGTATAACCCCCACTAATCGACGTATAGCGATTAGCAGAAGTTCAATACATATATCACATCACAGATATAACCCATTAGCTAAAGTCTACAGAAGTTCAATCAAAATACGGATTTGTAACCACCCCAAACACAAATTTGTTCTCTGAAAATTCTGGGCAGAAACAAATCGTCCTAAAAATCCCAAAACATCTCACTAAGAACACTGCAGAAAAAACGAGCCACGGCCGAATCAAC
This sequence comes from Agapanthus africanus, assembly GCA_030015575.1. NCBI lineage: Eukaryota > Viridiplantae > Streptophyta > Magnoliopsida > Asparagales > Amaryllidaceae > Agapanthus > Agapanthus africanus. Next base: position 218,155,724 of record JASDDO010000008.1, read on the forward strand.
TCGGCCGCGGATCCGCGGCGCGTTGACCGATTCAGTGGATCGTTTTTTATGACTGTTCATAGAAAACCCTGAGCCAATTTTTAGTGTGTGTGGAATTATTTTTTGAACAGATTTAAAAATCGGCAGAAAGTTCATTTTTACGACGTGTTTTGCGATTTTTTCTCCGATCGAAATTCTAAATACTTTACTAACATGCTAGTTTGTGTTTAGCTAGGCTCTGATACCAATGTAAGTCCACGTTACCTTTCCCGGTTCTTTCGGGGTTGCGGAAACAGTAAAAAAACAATTTTTTTAGGGCTAGGGTAACATGGACTAGAAAACGGATCTTTGCTAAACAAAACACTAGCAACTAACTACAATTTTTACCCACTCAGTTAGAGGGTTATACCTAGTCTTGAACTCTTTCTCTTCTTCTCCTTGTAGTGGGTTGAATGGTTCCTCCTCATCGCCTTCTCTTGCCGAAGAAAGATCCAACCGAGGGTCTCTATCTTGGGCTCCTACCTCAAACTAGAGGTCACTAAAGTGTTTGGTTTGCTAAACCTAAAACCTTAGGATGAGTAGAGATGAATTTTGGTGTTTTATCTCAAAAGCAAATGGTTCTCAACTCATGAGAGATTTTTGCTTTGAGAGAGAGGAAGAGGATGAGAGAGAATGAGCATGAGGGAATGAGAGAAAAATAGCAACCATATTCACATATATGTGAATTATGAATTAACAATATTAATCAAAAGAAAAAGGTAATGGTTCATTTGAAATGACTATTATCATTTCACATTTAATGAGTTTTGCTAGGATCAAAGAGCATCTTTGGTGTGAAATGATTATGGTCAATGTTTCAACTTGGGTCAACAAGCCAACCAAGGTCAAATGGTCAACAACCCTAACCATAACACAATTTTCTTTAATTAGTATTATTAATCATATTTCACATATTCATTAGGGTTTGGAAAAATACAACGGTCATCAACCCTAATGAGAATCCTCTGCCTCTGTCAATTGTGCATACACACCCGCACCCATGTTCCAAGGAACACGAATACAATGAGATGAATCCAATCCCAAAACATATACTAGGATCTGGCTTAAACCAAAGCCCGCTAGTAATAACTGTCCGGACACCAAACGTGCACAAGTGCACGGATGTGAACGAACCCCGTCGCAAAACCATTCGACCTCTACTCTGTTTTGCCCAAAGGCGAATAACCCTCTGTGTGGGACTCTAAAGACTTGACACTACGCTGGCAGTGGGTTTAACCACAGGCCGCAAGCAGTAATAGCTATACGTAACGGTCCCCAAGTAGATGCCGATAAGAAAACTGATGAGGTGAACCCATCCGAACTCCTACTGAGCCTGAGTGTGACAATCTCCGTACATTCCGGTCTGTTCCTCTAAGAGTATCGCATGGCGGGCCTAGGGGGTGGTAAACGTCAGTCCCCTAATAGTGGTACAAGTCGTGTCAGAGTGTAGCCTAGAACACCCTGAGATAACACTGGAAACCTACCAGTATATCTCGCTTGCCCTGGCCAGGGACTTTGTGTAATGGCTCTCCTAGACATAGTGCGATATCAACCCACAATACCGGGAGAGACGAATCCTGTCTAACCGTCACTGCCTCCAAGTGCTTCGGGACTGCACCCAACTACTACCTATTTGCACGACTCCTTTGAGCCATGGTAGGGTAGTAATCAAAGTACAGTGGGAACACACTCGAGGTGAATTGACGGTGTCAAGTCAGTGGACTAAGATATACTCATGTCACCTGGGAACTAATAACTGACGATAGGTATAATACCAACCAACAGTTCCCGATGAGTCCTGTCCAGTGTACTCGTAACCTAACGAGCACCTGCATACTATCTCAAGTACGATGTACTGACGGCTGTGGGACAGACCATCTCCCCCGCTGGGATGAGAAGCGTATACGCTAGTCTACTCCAGAGTATCGATGCCCCGTCTCGATAATCCTACCACTAGGGACCTGTATAAGGATGTGCTTGTAGATTACCCAGCCCCCACTAGTGTGACTGCCATCACAACGCTGGTAATCAGGCAAAGATCCTAGGGGCTCCACTAATGTGTATAGGCGATATGCTAAAAGAAACACATGCACACATTAAAGTAGAAACAAACCAAGTAGCATACTACCATTTCGAGCAAGATTGTCTATACAACTTTGAATATCCCAAGCTTCCATCAAGTAATATACAAACTAGTATGATACAGTAATGGTCTTTAGGGCATATACACTAACAATACTCACTAAGTATAGTGAGTCGGTATCAAGAAGATCCTGGAGAGAATCATTGGACAGCTATGAAGAACATTCTCAAGTACTTGAGAAAGACTAAAGAGATGTTCTTGGTGTATGGTAATGGAGAACTCCAGGTGGATTCCTTTACCGATTCGAGCTTCCAAAGTGATAAGGATGACTCTAAGTCGCACTCGGGTTTTTTTTTACCCTCTATGGAGGGGCGGTGTGTTGGAAGAGTTCCAAACAGGAAACCGTAGCAAACTCGACGATGGAGGCTGAATACATCGCTGCCAACGATGCTGCCAAAGGGCTGTCTGCATAAAGAGGATCATCACTGAACTTGGTGTGGTTCTGTCCTTTGTCCATCCAATACCTTTGTATTGTGATAACAATGGAGCTGTGGCTTTGGCCGAGGAACCTAGGTCCCATCAGAAGTCCAGACATATTCTGAGGCGGTATCACCTGATCCGGGAGATAGTTGATCGCCGGGAGATCGAGGTCAAGAGAGTTGATACGAAGGACAACACTGTGGATCCACTCATGAAGGCTATACCCCTGATACATTTTGAGAGACTCTTCGGGTTGCTGGGTATGAGATACAACAACAGCTAGCCTTAGTACAAGTGGGAGATTGTTAGTTATGTATATGCTCTAGAGGCCATTATTGTACATATGATGTATATTATAATGGATGCTTGGATATAAATAGAGAGGACTTTCTTGCTCGACATGATAGTATGCTATCTGATTTTACTTTGTCTTAATATGTTGACTTGTATTAGTTTACTGTCTGCTCTCACATGTTGATAAAGACCTTAGGATATGTACTCGACTACTAGGACTATGATGCAGATCATACCAGTGGGGCCAGGGTAGTCAAAGAGTACATCCTATAACTGTTCCTAGTCGAGGGAGTATCGAGACAGGGCATCGATACTCCAGAGTAGACTAGCGTATACGCATCTTGACCCATATGATGGGCGATGGATGATCCTATATCTATCGGTGTTTGACATCAAAGATGGTGTATGGGTGCTTAGTGGAGACTGGGTACACTGAACGGACTCGTTGAGAACTCCTGGATTGTATTATACCTATCGTCAGATAGCAGTTCTCCGGTGACACTGATACAGGTTAGTCTGTAGACCCGAGATCATCATAGAGTCTTGTGTGATTCCTACTGTGTTTTGATTTCCACCTTACCACGTCCAAGAGGGCATGAAAAACGGTGGCTTTTAGGTACAGTCCCGAATCACATGGAGGCAATGAGCGATAGGAGGGGTTTCGTCTTTCCCGGTATTGGGAGTTGATGTTGTGCTGTGTTCGATTGGCTATAACTGGAAGTCCCTGGCCAGGGCTGATTTGGAGTGCTACTGGTATGTGTTATCAGTAGTTTCTTGACTTGTTATGAGCTTTACATCGACACGACTTATCGGTTACTGGGGTTGACGTTTACCACCCCTGGACTAGATATGCAACATATCAGACGAAGAGATCGGACTGTATTGTAGTGTTACTAATTGGATTCACAGGAGAATGTACAGGCTTGCTTGTTGATCTTCTGATCACTCAATATCTGGATGGCTGTTACGTTTAGCTGACCGCTTGCAGCCTGTGGGTGTTTGATATGATCATCACCTACTGTCAGCGTATTGACGATTCTTTAGAGTCCTACACAGAGGTTTCCTAGCTCAGGCAAAATGGAGTAGGAGCACATATGTGATATATGTGGGACCGAGAATAATACGATATGAGATACCGTATTCTATTCTCGCGATATGAGATATCGGCCGAGTATATGTGATATAGCCGGGTCATCGGATCAAGTGTTGATTCGATAAAATGGTACATGTTATATTAGTCGGTTATATGTAATATAGCCGGATTGTCGGATCAAGTGTTGATTCGATAATTTAATGTATAATTATATATGTGATATATTACATTACGTTAACTAATATAAGCTCGCTTTATTGATTCATTTTCTCACCGGATAATACATTGATATATATGCGATATCTGTTAATTGTATTATTTTCTTTTATTACATTATATATTATATATGTGATATATAATATTGTAACATGTTAGGGTTACAAATGCAACATGGTTGTTGAGTTTAAACCAAGTTAGGGTTTGGATTTGGGTTAGCTTTTGGATGAAGCTTCATGAAGCTTTTGACTTTTGTCATTTAGCTTGATATTTTGTGAAGATATTTGTTAACCCAATCCAAACCCTTAACCATAGTTTATTATCTACATAAGTTAAAAGACTTCATTCTAAACTCATGATTGCAATTGTAACCACAACAATTCATTCATTATTCATCACAAAAGCTTTCTTCTTCTTCTTCCTCCTTTGAAAAAGCTTTCAAGCTTTTTGTGTTGTGATGATTTAAAGTGAGAAATTGAAAATAAAAGAGAGCAAAATTCCTACTTCATCATCCTCATCTATTCTGGCCACTTAGATTAGGGTGTTCACTTCACCAATACTTCATTAGAGAAGTGAGAGCTTGGGTTTGAGATTCTTCAAGGCAGATCATCTTCGAAAAGGAAGACTTCAAGTAATCATGAATCATTCGACTTGTGGAGCCTCTCTAGAGTCTGGAAGTTCATGGATTGCGGCGAAGGGACTACTACTCGGAGCTTATGAAGTGAAGGAACGGACAACAAAGGTTGTAATCTCTCTCTCTTAGATGTAAAGTTGTTTACATGCTAGTTAACCCTAATTCTCTGTTAGTGTATATGCCCTAGAGGCTATTACTGTATCATACTAGTTTGTATATTACTTAATGGAAGCATAGGATATTCACAGTTGTATAGACAATCTTGCTCAAAATGGTAGTATGCTACTTGGTTTGTTTCTACTTTAATATGTGCATGTGTTTCTTTTAGCATATTGCTTGTACATATTAGTAGAGCCCTTAGGATATTTGCTTGATTACCAGCGTTGTGATGGCAGTCACACTCGTGGGGGCTGGGTAATCCACAAGCACATCTTTATGCAGGTCCCTAGTAGCAGGACTATCGAGACAGGGAATCGATACTCTAGAGTAGACTAGTGTATGGCTTCTTATCCCAGCTTGGGAGACGGTCTGTCTCACAGCCGTCAGTACGTCGTTCTTGAGATAATATGCGGGTGCTCGTTAGGTTACGAGTACACTGGACAGGACTCGTCGGGAACTGTTGGTTGGTATTATACCTATCGTCAGTTATCAGTTCCCAGGTGACATGAGCACAGCTTAGTCTGCTGACTTGACACTGTCACTTTGCCTCGAGTGTGTTCCCACTGTACTTTGATTACTACCCTACCACGGCTCAAAGGAGTCATTCAAACAGGTAGTTTTTGGGTGCAGTCCCGAAGCACTTGGAGGCAGTGACGGTTAGACAGGATTCGTCTCTCCCGGTATTAGGGGTTGACATCGCGCTGTGTCTAGGAGAGCCATTACACGAGTAGTCCCTGGCCAGGGCAAGCGAGATATACTGGTAGGTTTCCAGTGTTATCTCAGGGTATTCTGGGCTACACTCCGACACGACTTGTACCGCTATTAGGGAACTGATGTTCACCATCCCCTAGGCCCGCCATGCGATGTATCAAACGAACAGACCGGACTGTACGGAGACTGTCACATTCAGGCTCAGTAGGAGTTCAGATGGGTTTTACCTCGTCCGTCTTCTTATCGGCATCTACCTGGGGGCCGTTACGCACAGCTAGTGCCGTTTGCGGTCTGTGGTTAAACCCACTACCAGCGTAGTGTCGAGTTTTTAGAGTCCCACACAGAAAGCTATTCGCCTTTAGGCAGAAGAGTAGAGGTCGCATGGTTTTGCGACAGGTCGCATGGTTTTGCGACAGGGTTCGGTCACATCCATGCACTTGTGCACGTTTGGTGTCCGGACAGTTAACACTAGGGGGCTTTGGTTTAAGCCAGATCCTAGTGTACGTTTTGGGATTGGTTTTATCTCGTTTGTATTCATGTTCCCCGGAACGCGGATACGGGTGTGTATGCACAGTTAACAGAGACAGAGGCAAAGGATTCTCATTAGGGTTGCTGACTGTTGACTTTTGTCAAACTCTAATGAGATTAAGACATATGATTAACAATAATATTAATTGAGTATTATAGTGACATGGTTAGGGTTGAAAGGTTGACCTAGTTGACTTGTTGACTTTTGTTGACCGGTTGACTAGGTTGGACTTGTTGACCACCATCATGACAATGGCTATCATTTGGTTGCATTGACTTATGCTTGCTTGTTTTGTTCACCATTTGCATTTAATGCAAGAAATGATAGTGTCATTTGTCATGATAATAACCTTTACAATATACTCAATTATCATTACTTGTTATCATGATGCTTTTGGATTATGAGAGGGTGTATGAGAAAAGTCTTGCTCATTCTTTCTTTAGCTTTCTCTCTCTTGAGCTCTCTCATTTTCTCTAGCTCTCACCCTCTTCCTCTTGCTCTCTCTCTCTACCTCAAGGGCAAACCATTCTCATGTGTTGAAACTCATTGCCCTAGAGATAAAAAGACACCAAAACAATCCTCTACTCATCCTAGTTCATAAGGTTTAGCAAACCGAGTGAACTAATTTCTTCAAGTTCGAAGAAGAAGCCAAAGGTAGAAGCTTTCGGGTGGATCGTCTTCGGCGCAAGAATACGCTGAGGAGAGGCCAGTCCGTACACCACACGAGTTGAAGACGAAGGAGTTTAAGAAAGGTATAACCCCCTAACCGAGTAGTTAAACAACTCCTAGTTAGGTTGTTAGATAGATAGTTTAACAAAGATCCGGTTTGATTCCATGTTACCATCTCTAGAAAAATTATTTTTCATCATTTCCACAAGCCCGTAAGTACCGGGAGCGGTAGCATGGACTTACAGTGGTATCAGAGCCTAGTTAAACACTATCTAACATGTTAGCAAAGTTAGTAGAAATTCGATCGGAGAAAAAGTCGCGAAATACACCCGGAAATCATACTTTCTGTCGATTTTTAAAGTGCTGTAAAATTAATAAATCATGTCTTAAAATTCGACTCAGGGTAGTTAGAACTCACTGTAGAAAAACGGTCCAGAGAACCGATCAAAGCGCCGTGGAAACGCGGCAGGAGCTTGCTCGTGCCGCGGTTCCACGGCCGAGTTGACTCGGCCGTGGACCATTTTTCTTGCAGTGAGGTCTATGAGGTATTTTGGGATTTTTGGAATATGTTTTTTCAGCCCAGATTTTCCAGAAAGAAAAATTTGCTTTTGGGGCTTGAAAAACCATATTTTTATCGAACTTCTAAAGACTAATGCTAACGGGTTTATATCTGTGATGTGATATTTGTATTGAACGTCCTCTAATCTCTATACATCGATTAGTGGGGGTTATATAAATCTGTGATCTGTAATGTTGCTGGTATGTGTATATGAATTCATTGGATTATCGCGAGTGAATAGCCGGGGGTTGTGAGATGAGAGTTTTCTTTTCTTTCAATTCATGTAATTTGTAAATTGATGTAATATTATTTGTATGGCCACACAACCGGGTCGGGGTTGTAGCCGTCATTGTATAATTTCTTTTTACTGTTTTTGCTCCTAGGATAGACCCATGGAGGGGGTGCACAAACTACCGGGTATCCCGAAATGCCGAGTGGCCTACTCACGGAGTTGAGGGAGGATGCTTCGCTTCGGATACTTGGCGGGTAGTTTGCCGCACCCGCAGGGGTCTTGGGTGGGGTATTGGCTATTCACCGCGACCGTGTAATCTGCTTTTCGTTACAGGCTCGTACGAATTGAGGATTCCTAGTATATCCAATGTGTTCATCTGTGATCTGAAATGGCTATCATTGCAATATATCTATATATGATATTATTTAGACGTTGCTTATGTTTTACAGCCGCGCTAGCCCAGCCCCCGCTCTGTCGTTAGTTAAGTAACCTAACGGGTAATGACGGGGCCCCGTGGCGAATGCGAATGGCATAAGCGTACGTCATATTTTGGTTGTTTTCTGCAATGGTAGGATTAAATGATGGGACGCATTAAAAGAACTAATGCAAGAAAATAAACCAAGTAAAAGTCGTTGGAACACTTTCAAAACCACTAGGTTCTTTTCAAAAACCAACTTTTAAATGCGAAGTTTGAGCTACTCCTTTTAAAAGCTATCTCGTTCCATCGATTATATCAAGTTCACTACGTTCACGGTTTTGCAAAAACCAGTCGTAGCCCTCCGTCGTTTCACATGAATAGTCAATAGTAATCAAGCTATGTTTGTTGGCAAAAGTCAAGGCATAGTGATTGGTAGCTATTGGGTATTCATGTGCAGCATAGATAGATGCGTTGGTTTGGGACAGTCGTACTGCCTTGTTGGCCAAAGTCAAGGATAGGTACGGGTGGGTTCAAATTAACCTGGAGAATGACGGGTAGAACTTGACATGTGACTTATGATTTGTTGTCCAAAGTCAAGGTCATAAGAGCATGGGGCAAAAATCAAAATCGGGAGTTTCATAAGTACTGAAACTTGCTAGCGTTGTATACCATTTGGAGTGTGATGATTATGGTAGGATTCCTTCAGTTTTGTCACGCGATGATATTTGGATCCCGATCCTACTGTGAGTATATGCTACTCCTCGGGAAATTTCTCACTTAACGATCAATGCTATAAACCAAGTAAGTGTCTAGAAAGGTGTTAGCAGGGCTACGCCCACAGGGAAAAGAGGTTATTTAATTAAGGAACTTCGCGAAAGCGTTGGAAAACCTCCCTCGAAGTACCGACACCAGCCTGGCCGAACGGTTAAGCAAGAATTGTACGGTGAGATTGATCCTGACTAATTCTTCCTTTTTGGTTTGAGGAGGGATTCAAGAAACAGTGGGAGCCATCCTGTTTAGACAAACTAAAAACCACTCTAAACTTGCAAGAGCATCATGCTGAGTGTTTCTTCTCTCTCTCCTAATTGCAGCGACCAATCGACATGACTGGACTTAAGTTACTTCTAGATAAAAACATACCGACAGGGCCAAACTTCAAAGATTGGCTCAGGAATGTCAAAATGGCAATCACTTACGACAAGCTGGGGTATCTTCTTACCACCAAAGCTCCCCCTGTCCCAGGTCCCACCTCCAGCGTCGTGGATAAGGAAATCCGTAAGACTTGGGAGATCGATTGCGTGAAGGCCAAGTGCCTCGTGCTTGCCTCTATGGACAACGAACATCAGAGGAGGCACGAGAATATGGACCTCGAATCCATATTTCTCCATACAAAAGAACTGTATGGAGAGCAATTTCGTATCGCAAGATACGAAGTGTCGAAGAAGTTATTTTCAGCAAGATTGGCCGTCGGATCATCGGTAGCGGAACACGTGCTTAAGATGATTGGCTACATAGAAGAGCTCACGGACCTTAGGACCACGTTGGAGAATGGGCTCTATACGGACTTGATTCTCCAGTCCCTTCCTTCCACTTACGCTCAGTTTATCCTGAACTTCAACTTGCAAGAAAAGGAAGTTGAACTTGTAAGTCCACGTTGCCCACCCCGGTGCTTACGGGGATGCGGAAAACATAATAAAAACGGATTTTTAATGACTTAGGCAACATGGACCTTGCTTGTGAGGATCTTTACTAAACGAAAACTAGCTAAAGCAAACTAACAACTAGCTAAGTTGTAGAAAGGTTATACCTTGAGCTCGAACTCCTTCTCTCCTTGCTCGTCGGAATGGTAGAAAGGCCTCACCTTGCTTGTCTTCTTCCGTCAAAGAAGGATCCACCCGAAAGCCTCGACCTTTAGCTTCAACTCCAAGCTAGGAGTAACTACAGTGCAAGAAATGCTAAGACTTGAACCCTAGAAGAGAGTAGAGAAGATCAAGTGAAGGTTTTTCTCAAGCTTTTTGTTTCTCAACACATGAGAGGGAGAGAGCTTGAGGGAGAGGATGAGCAAGAGAGAGAAAAGATATGATAGAATGAATTATTAGTGAGCCATTCTCACTAATATGTGTGTGATATTTTAATTAATTAATTAGCTAGAAAATTGTCATGGTTTAATCAAGAGGTGACCATTATTATTTCACTATTAATGCAAATTGCAAGGATGAAAGAGCATCTTCCAAATGAAATGATCATGGTCAAATTGTCAACTTGGTCAACAAGTCAATGAAGTCAAAAGGTCAACAACAACAACCATGCACAATAATTAAGCTAATTATTAATTAACAATAATACACACAAAAGCAATAGGGTTAATAAAATGACAATAGTCATTAACCCTAAACAAGGTCCTCTCCCTCAATCTCAAGCAACTGTGCATACGCACCCGCATTCGTGATCCGAGGAACACGAATACTCTGAGAAAAACCAATCTCAAATCATATACTAGGATCCGGCTTAAACCAAAGCCCGCTACTATAAACTGTCCGGAAAGCAAACGTGCACAAGTGCGCGGATGCGAACGAACCCTGTCGCAAAACCATGCGACCTCTACTCATTTTGCCTAAAGGCGAATAGCTCTCTGTGTGGGACTCTAAAGACTCGACACTACGCTGGCAGTGGGTTTAACCACAGACCGCAAGCGGCACTAGCTGTACGTAACGGTCCCCAGGTAGATGTCGATAAGAAGACTGACGAGGTGAACCCCATCTGCACTCCTACTGAGCCTGTATGTGACAGTCTCCGTACAGTCCGGTCTGTTCGTCTGATACATCGCATGGCGGGCCTAGGGGGCGGTGAACGTCAGTCCCCTAATAGCGGTACAAGTCGTGTCGGATTGTAGCCCAGAACACCCTGAGATAACACTGGAAGCCTACCAGTATATCTCGCTTGCCCTGGCCAGGGACTACTCGTGTAATGGCTCTCCTGGACACAGCGCGATGTCAACCCCCAATACCGGGAGAGACGAATCCTGTCTAACCGTCACTGCCTCCAAGTGCTTCGGGACTGCACCCAAAAACTACCTGTTTGCACGACTCCTCTGAGCCGTGGTAGGGTAGTAATCAAAGTGCAGTGGGAACACACTCGAGGCGAAGTGACAGTGTCAAGTCAGCGGACTAAGCTGTACTCATGTCACCTGGGAACTGATAACTGACGATAGGTATATTACCAACCAACAGTTCCCGACGAGTCCTGTCCAGTGTACTCGTAACCTAACGAGCACCCGCATACTTGTTGGAGATAGTGCCCTCAGAGTCAATTATTGGATCACAGGCACGTGATTGCAATGATTGAGGGAGGACCTATCCCGGTAGGACAGTCTTACTCGAGATGATAGTATGCTATCTGGTCTATCTTTATCATCGTGTACTGTTTTAGGTGACCTGACATGTCGCTATTACACGTTGATAGAGCCCCTAGGATTCTTTCTTGACTGCCGGCAGTACGATGGCGATCATATATGTGAGAGGTGGTAGTCTATAAGCACATCCTTAAAAGGTCCCTAGTCGTAGGAGTTTCGAGACAGGGCATCGATACTCCATTAGTAGACTAGTGTATACAGTCGAGACCCCGACAAGGGGCGGTGGCCGGTCTCACAAGCCACTGGTGTCAGTTGGTTCAACTAAGATGTATACAGGTGCTCATTGGGTTATGAGTACACCGGACAGGACTCGCCGGGAACATGCTAGTTGGTCTTATACCTGACGTCAGATAGCAGTTCCCTGGTGACATGTGTACAGGTTAGTTCATCGACCTGAGGATCGTCATTTGTCTCGTGTGAGTTCCCACTGTGCTTTGATTACTACCCTACCACGGCTCAAAGGAGTCGTGCAAACAGGTTTTAGTTGGGTACAGTCCCGAGCCACATGGAGGCAGTGAGCAGATCTTCAGGGGTTCGTCTCTCCCGGTATTGGGGGTGAGGTCGCGCTGTGTCTAGGAGAGCCATTACGCAAAGCCCTCGGCCGAGGCAGGAGATTTACTGGTAGGTATTCCAGTAGTATCTCAGGGCGTTCTGGGCTACACTCCGACACGACTTGTACCGCTTTTGGGGGTCTGACTTTTACCAACCCCCTAGGCCCGACATGCGATGCTCATAGACGAACGGACCGGACTGTACGGATATTGTCACTGACAGCTCAGTAGGGTATCAGCATGAGTTCGCTCATCGACGTCCCTTTTGATCAATAGCTGGTGGCCCGTCACGTATTGGCTAATACCTCTGACGTGCTAGTGGTTAAATCCACAGCCATAGTATTGACGAGTCTTTAGAGTCCACCACACTTACAGTTACTCAAGCTTTCGGGCGAAACGCTGTAGAGGCCGTATGGAGATATGGCAGGGTCCGATCAGATACGTGCAGTATTGCACGGATCAGGATCGGACAGTTTGTACTAGTGGCCGTATGGATATATGGCAGGGTTCGATCAGATACGTGCGGTATTGCACGGATCAGGATCGGACGGATATTACTAGCCGGCTTTGGTTTAAGCCGGTCCTAGTTTAGTACAGTGTAGATTTTTGTCTCATTGCATTTGTATCCGGACGGAATACAGATGCGGGTGTGTATGCACAGTATCGGGGTTTTCCTGTAATTCATTACGGGACCAGTTTTCTGGAGTTGCCAGTTTGCATTCCGTTCCGGCCGGTTTTCCTTTGTTCTTTCCCGGCCGGACTTTTCCGATGGAGGGGGTTATTTGCAATTGTGCAAATAACTTTTGTGGAGGGGGTTTCTTGCTATTGTGTTGATTATGATATCTTTCATCCATGCTTTTGCATTAATGAGATATGATGTGATTAAGATGTAAGCATGGTTGATGTTTTCTTGTCTAGGATGTGGTCACCTCTTTTCACTTCCTACACTCACCTCCCTTCATGCTTCATAACCTTTGCTCCACCATTTTCTAAGGATGAGATTTATTCATTAGAAAAGAGAGAAGAAGAAAAGAAAAAGAAAGAGAGAAGAAGAAGGAGAGAGTTCTTCATTCTTGAGTGTTTCATCTTCTTGATCTCATTCATGCTAGAAAAATGCAAGCACCATTTTTCTTATCTCATTTCCTCCATCAAGGCAACCAAAACCCAAGTGAGACACTACACTACACATTCTACAGCATATCTTGAGCATGTCGAGTTGCCGGCTTCATGCCCGAGTTGCCTCGGTATTGAGGCGGGAGCCCGTAAAAAACGCAGGCGATGTGGTGCCCTTTCCGGCGAGGAGGCGACGATATGGAGACTACACTTTCCGCGGGAGATCAGGACGATGACGAGAAGACCGGAGGACTCGGATCACTCGGTATACTTCTCACCCTATCTCTTGATTGCTAGCATTAGGTTAATGGTTACGATCCGGGTTTTCATTGTCCGCGGTAGCGCCGGTTTCCGAGTAAGGAAAATTTTTGATTCCGCATTTTGGCCTCGAGTACGAGGCCGGGGCGCTGCCGTGGCGCAACATGGTATCAGAGCCACGCCATTAACCTTTCCTAGCTTGTTCTAATGTGTTTTTCAGTTCCGATCGACCGAAATTCCAAAAACCGTATTTTTCTAGCACAATCAGTTTCTGTCGAAATTTTTTGGAGTCTAAAAATTTTTCAGGTGGTCTCAGAATGATGTGCAGGGAGTTCTAAGAACACTGGAAAAATTTGGTGACACGATTCCTCCGTACGACCGCGGAATGGCGGCCAAAGCCCACTTATGGCCGCGCTTCCGCCGCAGGAGTGTGGGTTCGTGTGATTATTTTTTTTTCAGTGGGCTTATGGGCTGTAATTAGGGGTTTTGGAATATTAAAATTGGGCCCAGGTTTTCTGTGAGTGCTACAGTTTTGATTGGGGGCCCACTTGTTAATTTTTGGTCAATCGGAAAATTTTAAACACATTATTTCACAGTATTTACATTATATCTGCGACCGTGAATGTCACCCGATCGGTAAATCCGGTCTAACTGCTATAGCCCGGTTAGACGGATTTGCGAACGTGACTTTCACGTTGATGTTCTATGTTTATGCTGTGTTGTTGCGGATCGGTCGTGGGGGATAGCCTGGATGCAATGCTAGTACAGTTTTGTTGTATTATGTACATTTGATATTGCGGGGCGAGCGTCCGACATGTGGACTGCCGTCACTGCCTGTTTGTATTATTCTTTTGGGGCACGACCTGGTTGCGGTCGATGTACCCGGTATATGTATATTTTACTTTCTGTACTAGGATTACCCCGCGGAGGGGTGCACGGATAGCCGGGTTCTAGAGGGCAACGGGCCCGCATCTCATGGCATTGAGACGGAGGGGGCTTCGCTCTAGGATTGGCGGGCTATTCGCCGCACTCGTAGGGGGTACAGGTTGACCCAGGAGGGGTGCCCAAGTTACCGGATTCCATGAAGTGATGGGTGGTCCATTCACGGTACTGAAGGGGGCTACCTCGCTTCAGGTTTTGGCGGGTGACTTGCCGCGCCCGTAGGGGTCTAGGATTTCATTGCACGGCTATCCACACGACCAGGGGAACGTCGGGTTTCAGCAGCGGCTCTGTGAAACCCGGGGCTTCCAGATATCTGTATTGTTCTGTGATGCTGTACATTTCTGTGATGTTGCATTCTTATCACGCCTTGAGCGAATATAATATATTGGTATATATATTAGTAGATGTTGTATATGTTTTACATCCGTGCTAGTCCAGTCCCCGCTCTGCCGTTAGTTAGCTAACCTAACGGGTGATGACGGGACCCAGTGGCGAATGCGGATGGCATATATGTACGTCAGTATATTTTCGTTCTTTGTGGTGTGATTAATTGATGGGACTGCGTTGATTCGGATCAATGCAAGATAAAAAAACCTATTCTGATGTTGTTGGAACACTTTTCAAAAAGCTGTTATTGCTAGGACGTCCAATTTTGTTTTGCATCGTGGTATTCATTTGGAATATCCTGCTCCTCAGTCGACGAGGCAAGGGCCGAGATCCCTTCACCGGGAGTGACCCCTTGGACAGAAGTTTGCGTCAGTGCATTAACTTCACTATAGCCAATTACTTTTACTTTGCATCGTGATATTCAGTTGGAATATCCTGCACCTCATTCTACGGGGAAAGAGCCGAGATCCCTTCATCGGGAGTGACCTATTTAGTAAAGGTTTTCGTCACTATATTTTATAAAAAGTTGTGCAGTTCCTTCAACGATATCAAGTTCATTACGTTAAAGGTTTTTTCGCCAAAAACCAGCCGTAGCCCTCCGTCATTTCCTACAGGTATTATTTGGTATTCGTGCTGCATTTGTTGACCTAGTCAAGACGTAGTGTTCGGTAGCTAAGTGGTACTTGTTTGTTGCATAAGTAGGATTGGTTGAGACAGTCGTGCGGCCTTGTTGACCTAGTCAAGGGCACGTACGGGTGGGTTTAATGCAATCCAGAATAATGACGGGTTGAACTTGACTGGCGGTTTATGGTTTGTTGACCTAGTCAAGGTCATAAACCGCTTGGGGTAAAAATCACATCGGGAGTTTCAAAAGAACTGAAACTTGCCAGGCATGCGCATACCTTCTGGAGTGTGGTGACTTGAGTGGATTCCGTCATGTTATCATGCGATGATAGTTGGATCCCGATTTCCACTGATGTGTTGGTTTACTCCTCGGGTGATCCCGACTAATTCTTCTTTCAGGTTTGGAGGAGAATTTGAGGTACAGTGGGAGGCTTCCAGATTAGATAAAGTGATAACCATTCTGATCTAGGTTAGAATGCATGCTGAGTGTTTCTTTTCTCTCTCTCTTTGGCAGCGACCATTGACCCGACCCTGGACTATGACTCAGTAACCAAGTTGACCGAACCTTCTTAACACTGGCTTTTGGATTGTCAGAGTTGCAAACCTCATTGCCACTCCTACTTTTACCCTTTTCTCCAGGACACCCCGCATTACTGCGAAAGTCCACTTCCATTGGACAAAACCATCGTATGGTTATATACGAACTCGAAGGACTTCGAGGATGGTTTCTGGTTCTGGAGAAGAACGAATAGGATTATTCAGTTGTCTTTTCTTTTCACCTTCTCTCATTGCGAGTACTCCTTGGTTTAGAAGATAGTACACCTATTACGCAAATTGGATAGTCTTCTTCCAAACCTTAGGCTTGTGCCGAACGGTGGGGAATGAAGAAAACTAATTAGCATAACGATGGTGTGCAGAAGGTATTAAGTTAAGACAAAGCAAGGGATTAGTAGGAGGGCAAAGTAAATTGCGACTGATATTCACGACCAAACCAAGTATTTCTTCGCCAATCCTAAATCACCTTTGTATTTCTCCAGGACACTCCGTATCACTACGAAGATCCACAGTTTATTGGATACTCCATCGTATGGTTATATACGAACTCGAAAGGAACTTGTTCCAGTTCGGGGATGGATTCTGGTTCAGGAGAAATAGGAATAAGGTTTATTCGGTTGTCTTTTATCTTCACCTTCTCTCGCTTTGCGAGTGCTCCTAGGATTAGGATAGTACACCTTTTATGCTTAGTGGATAATTCTTCTTCCAAACCATAGGCTGGTGCCGAACGGTAGGGAAGGAAGAAAACCATTTGGCCTAAGAGGTGTGCAGAAGGTAGTGACTAAAGACATATAAAGGGATATGGAGAGGTGGCAAAGAATTATACGGTTACAGTTGTGAATCTGGATAATGGAAGAGGCATTACTAGGAATACCAGGATACCCCAACGAGACATTTCGATGTTTCAGTTTCACTGTGTACTGTTAAAAGAAAACTGATTTCCCGATTAGACGCTTGCTCCAGGGTATGTATTTACCAGGTATTATTCTCACATCTGTATGGTTTTACAGATGCTGGGTGGGAGTAAGTTATTGGGAATAGGGTGATCATCCTCATTATATCGGGATTCGTTGTAATCGGTGATATTTGAGGAAGTCACCTGGGTTGTTTGCCGGACGGCAATTATTTGGTTTTGAATATCCGCGGTTATGCACCAATTTCAAATTGATATATCTGTACGTCTATTTTCAAAGAGTGAGATATACCTTTTGATATTATGTCGATGACATTTACCTATATCAGTGTATGGTTAGGTAAGGAGCATTAAACAGCGGTGTAATTCTTCTTAACCATAAGTACAGTTTTCAACCTACGACGCACAGTGAAAGAGTTGTTAGACTCAGCGGACTTATACAGAGTATTGTATGTTGTCCAGTGTCCATTAGGACAGAGGGGTTGGTCCTCATACTATATTCTGTTTACTTTTAACTTCTCTGGTTCTTAGACATGTGTTTCGTGGAAACACAGGGTCTAGGTTTTGAGGAGTTATAGGTATTTGAATAGAGTAGAGAACCAGGTATAGCAAGTATCGGGATTCTTCAAAGTGATCGAAGATGTAGATACTTGTGTATGGTGTTCAATAGATAGTAATGATTAAGAGAAATTGCTTCTCTTTCAGGTTACTCATAATTGGAAGCATTCCTAAGTTGAGTAACGCTGATCGACCTCCTTCCATTTAGTTGACATGCACTGGAGATAGTTGCATGATTTGAATCTGGTTCAATTAAATCAGTGCCTCTGGTTCTATATTGGATATAGAACAGTTCATATCTTAACGTTGTTAAGGTACGGGGAGTTGTCCGGCTTATGCTTAAAACCAGACATTGGACAACTCAAGGCACGTTTCTGTAATGGCTGTTTGTGGGTTGACCCAGGCTATGACGAGGGTTGACTTTCTACCATCTGGATGAACAATAGCAATATTGTTCTAGACTCGCCACAGTTTTTATTAAAAATGGATTTTTTCAGAAACAGCAGTGGGAGTATGGTAGAACTGGAAGTGATTCCAGAACCGCAAACGATTACTGAAGATTTGATAAGGAACCTAAAGATTCAATCTGATTTGACATTCCATTGGCCACTCCGCAGATAAGGTGGGTAACTTCAGGCACCCGAGAGGTACATCGGTAGCCTCAAGGACGGTGACAGGGAAGTTCTTGTTTACCCACACTTGCCATTGTTGTTGTTCCAGGCTGCGAGACCCGGCAGGAGGATGAGTATAGCGTCGTTCTAAACTAGCTTTAGAAGTGTACGTCTATATGACTCTGCCAGAGGGTTGTCGTAGTCAGTGGGAGCAGCGGAAGCATTGGTGGACATCAGGCTTATGTCTATTTATAGACTAAAGCAGATGTAGCGGAGATAGATCATCTATTTCTGATGTGACAGTCATAGGTTTGACGTCATCAGAATAGGGGATGGATCTGCTGAGAAGGTAGTAGGGTGTAATGTCATGGTATTTGGATGACATACACAGAGTAGGAAAGGAAACTCCTATACTACGATCGGTTATACTTTGGTTGTCACACAGTGGTTTCTCCACACAGGACTTGGATATTATATCAGACATTCTGGTTACTAGATCTATGGTTTTAGATCTAGATTTGGGTAGTTTCCCAATCTGGGTACCTTGACAGCATTCTATAAGTATTTAGAATGGACGACTCCTGGCACGGTAGTGTACCTGCAGGTGATGGAGTCACCCTCTCTAAAGGTGTCTTACAGACTAAAGGGGAGAGGGATACGCATGATTGACAGATCACTTGCTTAGGCAATTGAGTCAATCATGAGATGTCAAGTACCACACCAGAAGTTGTTCTTGCAGTAGATGCAATAAGTTGATATTAATCCAATCCTGGAGAAACAATCGGAAGCAGTTTTAGGACATATGTGCATGTTCTAGGGATATGATAACGACAGCCTCATTTGGGAGACAGTTATCATTCCAGGCTTCCAAGGTGACACGGATGGCAGAGTGGCTGTCAGAGTTATAGTTTCTCCTTCTGACGAGGGGCAGTATTTTGGACAAGTGGTCCAAGGCAATACTGAGGGAGGCATGGCGCTGGGTACTGATTAAGTTCAGTTATCGATACAGTCTAAGAAGTTTGGATTTGGAGTTCATTTATGAGCTAGGTCCCATCAGACATCCAGACGTTCCAAGACAGGTATTGCTCATTTCGGGAGATGGCTTTCTCCGCGAACTTGAGATATAGAGAGACATAGAAAGAAACTTCTCTGCGGATCCACTCACTGAGGCTATTCCTCGAACGCAATAGTTTCGCAAACGAGCTTTGTGAGACTGACTAGTAGAGGAGTTGGGTGTTCGGTATCACACGGGCTGTGAGTATGCGGCATCGCAATAATTAGCCTTGAGTGCAAGTGGGAGATTGTTGGAGATAGTGCCCTCAGAGTCAATTATTGGATCACAGGCACGTGATTGCAATGATTGAGGGAGGACCTATCCCGGTAGGACAGTCTTACTCGAGATGATAGTATGCTATCTGGTCTATCTTTATCATCGTGTACTGCTTTAGGTGACCTGACATGTCGCTATTACACGTTGATAGAGCCCCAAGGATTCTTGCTTGACTGCCGGCAGTATGATGGCGATCATATACGTGAGAGCTGGAAGTCTATAAGCACATCCTTAAAAGGTCCCTAGTCGTAGGAGTTTCGAGACAGGGAATCGATACTCCATTAGTAGACTAGTGTATACAGTCGAGACCCCGACGAGGGGCGGTGGCCGGTCTCACAAGCCACTGGTGTCAGTTGGTTCACCTAAGATGTATACAGGTGCTCATTGGGTTATGAGTACACCGGACATGACTCGCCGGGAACATGCTAGTTGGTCTTATACCTGACGTCAGATAGCAGTTCCCTGGTGACATGTGTACAGGTTAGTTCATCGACCTGAGGATCGTCATTTGTCTCGTGTGAGTTCCCACTGTGCTTTGATTACTACCCTATCACGGCTCAAAGGAGTCGTGCAAACAGGTTTTAGTTGGGTACAGTCCCGAGCCACATGGAGGCAGTGAGCGGATCTTCAGGGGTTCGTCTCTCCCGGTATTGGGGGTGAGGTCGCGCTGTGTCTAGGAGAGCCATTACGCAAAGCCCTCGGCCGAGGCAGGAGATTTACTGGTAGGTATTCCAGTAGTATCTCAGGGCGTTCTGGGCTACACTCCGACACGACTTGTACCGCTTTTGGGGGTCTGACTTTTACCAACCCCCTAGGCCAGACATGCGATGCTCATAGACGAACGGACCGGACTGTACGGATAATGTCACTGTCAGGCTCAGTAGGGTATCAGGATGAGTTCGCTCATCGACGTCCCTTTTGATCAATAGCTGGTGGCCCGTCACGTATTGGCTAATACCTCTGACGTGCTAGTGGTTAAATCCACAGCCATAGTATTGACGAGTCTTTAGAGTCCACCACACTTACAATTACTCAAGCTTTCGGGCGAAACGCTGTAGAGGCCGTATGGAGATATGGCAGGGTCCGATCAGATACATGCGGTATTGCACAGATCAGGATCGGACAGTTTGTACTAGTGGCCGTATGGATATATGGCAGGGTTCGATCAGATACGTGCGGTATTGCACGGATCAGGATCGGACGGATATTACTAGCCGGCTTTGGTTTAAGCCGGTCCTAGTTTAGTACAGTGTAGATTTTTGTCTCATTGCATTTGTATCCGGACGGAATACAGATGCGGGTGTGTATGCACAGTATCGGTGTTTTCCTGTAATTCATTACGGGACCAGTTTTCTGGAGTTGCCAGTTTGCATTCCGTTCCGGCCGGTTTTCCTTTGTTCTTTCCCGGCCGGACTTTTCCGATGGAGGGGGTTATTTGCAATTGTGCAAATAACTTTTGTGGAGGGGGTTTCTTGCTATTGTGTTGATTATGATATCTTTCATCCATGCTTTTGCATTAATGAGATATGATGTGATTAAGATGTAAGCATGGTTGATGTTTTCTTGTCTAGGATGTGGTCACCTCTTTTCACTTCCTACACTCACCTCCCTTCATGCTTCATAACCTTTGCTCCACCATTTTCTAAGGATGAGATTTATTCATTAGAAAAGAGAGAAGAAGAAAAGAAAAAGAAAGAGAGAAGAAGAAGGAGAGAGTTCTTCATTCTTGAGTGTTTCATCTTCTTGATCTCATTCATGCTAGAAAAATGCAAGCACCATTTTTCTTATCTCATTTCCTCCATCAAGGCAACCAAAACCCAAGTGAGACACTACACTACACATTCTACAGCATATCTTGAGCATGTCGAGTTGCCGGCTTCATGCCCGAGTTGCCTCGGTATTGAGGCGGGAGCCCGTAAAAGACGCAGGCGATGTGGTGCCCTTTCCGGCGAGGAGGCGACGATATGGAGACTACACTTTCCGCGGGAGATCGGGACGATGACGAGAAGACCGGAGGACTCGGATCACTCGGTATACTTCTCACCCTATCTCTTGATTGCTAGCATTAGGTTAATGGTTACGATCCGGGTTTTCATTGTCCGCGGTAGCGCCGGTTTCCGAGTAAGGAAAATTTTTGATTCCGCATTTTGGCCTCGAGTACGAGGCCGGGGCGCTGCCGTGGCGCAACAATACTATCCCAAGTACGACGTACTAACGGCTTTGGGACAGACCGTCTCCCACACTGGGATGAGAAGCGCATACGCTAGTCTACTCCGGAGTATCGATGCCCTGTCTCGATAGTCCAACGACCAGGGACCTGTATAAAGATGTGCTTATAGATTACCCAGCTCCCACGAGTGCGAGCGCCATCACAACGCTGGTAATCAAGCAAAGATTTTAAGGGCTCTACTAATATGTATACCAGCAATATGCTAAAAGAAACACATGCACATATTAAAGCAGAGACAAACCAAGTAGCATACTACCATTTCAAGCAAGATTGTATATACAACTGTGAATATCCCAAGCTTCCATTAAGTAATATACAAACTAGTATGATACAGTAATGGCCTCTAGGGCATATACACTAACAATCTCCCACTTGCACTAAGGCCATGTACTGGCGTATCAAAGACCTATCATCTCGATCAGCCGCTCGAACTGAGTCTGGGGCAAGGCCTTGGTGAATGGATCTGCTGTGTTATCCTCTGATGCAACTCTCCGGACCTCGATCTCCTGGCGATCCACAATCTCCCTGATCAGGTGATACCGCCTTAAGATGTGTCTGGATTTCTGATGGGACCTGGGTTCCTTCGCTAAAGCTATAGCCCCGTTGTTGTCGCAATACAGAGGTATTGGGTCAACAATGGACGGAACCACCTGAAGTTCTTTCAAGAACTTCCTCATCCAGACAGCTTCTTTTGCGGCATCAGATGCAGCGATGTATTCCGCTTCCATAGTCGAGTCAGCAACGGTTTCCTGTTTGGAGCTCTTCCAACACACCGCCCCTCCATTGAGGGTAAAGACAAAACCCGACATGGACTTGGAATCATCCTTGTCACTCTGGAAGCTGGAGTCAGCAAAGGCCTCAATCTGCAGGTCTTTTCCGCCATACACCAAGAACATCTCCTTAGTCCTTCTCAGGTACTTGAGAATGTTCTTTACTGCTATCCAATGTTTCTCCCCAGGATTTGACTGATACCTGCTTACTACACTCAGTGCATAAGCCACATCCGGTCTGGTACACAACATCGCATACATTATAGAGCCTACCGCAGAAGCGTAGGGTATAATAGACATGCGATCCCTCTCCAAATCAGTCTTGGGAGACATCTCTTTAGAGAGGGTGATCCCGTGACAAGCCGGTAGATTACCGCGCTTGGAATCTTCCATACTGAATCTCTTCAGTATGGTGTCGATGTACCTGGACTGTGAGAGTCCTAATATCCTTTTGGATCTGTCACGGTAGATCTGGATACCCAGAATGTATGAGGCATCACCCAGGTCTTTCATGGAGAACCTGTGTGACAAGAACCCCTTGACAGATTGTATCATAGGAATGTCATTTCCTATTAAGAGAATGTCATCCACGTATAAAACGAGGAATACTACAGTTCTCGCTACAAATCTACAATAGATGCATGGTTCATCTGGATTTTTGATAAAGCCAAATTCTTTGACCGTCTCATCAAAACAGATGTTCCAACTCCGCGATGCCTGCTTTAGTCCATAAATGGACTTGAGCAACTTGCACACCTTTCCGCTGCTCCCACCCTGAATGAAACCCTCTGGCTGGTCTATATAGACACACTCCTCTAAATGACCATTAGAAAAGCTGTCTTTACGTCCATCTGCCAAATCTCATAATCGTGGAAAGCAGCGATGGCAAGAAGGATCCGAATGGATTTCAGCATAGCTACTGGAGAAAAGGTTTCGTCATAGTCCAAACCAGGTCGCTGACGAAAACCCTTTGCTACCAGTCTAGCTTTATAGGTCTCAACCTGTCCATCTACACCAATCTACCTTTTGAAGATCCACTTGCATCCTACGGGTTTTACCCCATCTGGAGCAATGTCCAACGTCCATACTTTGTTGGTGTACATGGACTCCATCTCGGTCCGCATTGCAACCAGCCATTTTACCGAGTCGACGCTCTGAATGGCTTGCTAGAAGCTAGTAGGCTCATCACAATCTATGATGCAGTCCTCTCTATCCCCGTTAATGAGAAAACCGTAGTATCTCTCGGGCGGATGAGACTGCCTACTACTCCTGCGGAGTGGCATAGGAATGTCCTGTTCTTTCGAACCTTTTGGTTCCTCTAAGCTTTCAGTAATAGTTTGTGGTTCTGGAATTTCTTCCAGTTCTATTGCGCTCCCACTTATTTCTTTTTCTAAAAACTGATGTTCCAGAAAATGGGCATTACGAGAAACAAGGACTTTTTGTTCCTCTGCGTAATAGAAAAGATACCCCCTGGAGTTCTTTGGGTATCCCACAAACTTGCACAGTACTGAGCGTGCCTCGAGCTTGTCCGTATGCTGCTTTTTGACATAAGCTGGACATCCCCAAATCTTCAAGTATTGAAGATAGGGTTTCTTCCCACTCCATAACTCATATGGTGTGGTAGTCACAGTCTTAGTGGGAACACGGTTCAAAAGATATGCAGCTGTTTCTAGTGCATATCCCCAGAACGATCGCGGTAACTCAGCGTTACTCATCATGGACCGTACCATATCCAATAGGGTCCGGTTCCGTCTCTCCGATACACCGTTATGTTGCGGAGTGTATGGAGGAGTAAGCTGAGAGAGAATTCCATTCTCTTTTAAGTAATTCAGGAATTCGGCACTTAAGTATTCTCCTCCTCGATCCGATCTTAGGATCTTGATACTTTTGCCGGTTTGTTTTTCTACTTCATTCTTATATTCCTGGAACTTATCAAAAGCTTCGGATTTATGCTTCATTAAGAAGATGTGTCCGAATCTTGAGAAATCATCCGTAAAAGTAATGAAGTAAGAAAAACCGCTTCGCGCATGTGTAGACATTGGACCGCACACGTCGTTGTGTACGAGTCCCAAGAGCTCGCTCGCTCTTTCTCCGTGTCCAGAAAACGGAGCCTTTGTCATCTTTCCTTTGAGACAGGATTGACAAGTTGCATACGATTGATATTCGAACGGATCCAAATATCCTTCAGTATGTAACTTAGTCAATCTTCTCTCATTGATGTGACCCAGTCTACAATGCCACAAGAAAGCCTGATTAATATCTGGAGACTTTCTTTTGTGTGTATTCTGGATATTGAAAACCTGTGGTTGGTTTAAAACGTAAATACTGTTGTTTAATGTACCTGACCCAATCAAAACTTGATTAAGGTGAATGTTCACTACATTACTTACAAATGCAAATTCATAACCTTCTTTAGATAATAAAGATACAGAAATGATATTACAGGTTGCATTTGGTACATAATAACAACTACGCAAAACCAAAAAGTGTCCATCTGATAATCCCAGGTGATAGTCCCCCACGGCCTCTGCATCCATGCTAGCACCGTTCGCAACTCTGAGGGTCATGTCACCTGCCTTCAAAACTCTACGTTTTCTCAACGCCTGCAAAGAATTACAGATATGAGATCCTGATCCGGTATCCAATACCCAGGATGTAGAGTTTATTGATAGACAGTTTTCAATAACATACACACCTGAAGCTGAAGCTGCAACTCGCTTCAAATCCTGTGTTCTGGCTTTCCAAGCCTTGCAATCCTGTTTCCAGTGACCACTTTTGTGACAATAGAAGCATTCTTCCTTCCCCACCATCTTCCCCGCTACTTTTGTTGCTTTACCTTTTCCCTTCGTATCCACTTTACCGACACCGCCTCTTGGTTTGGCGGGGGCTTTCTTCTTCTTGCCCTTGGCTTTCGCCCTGGACCTAGAAGAGGAAGATCCTCCTACAAACAAAGTGGATGTCTCCCTACCCATCTGTAGGGTGCCCTCAGCAGTCCTCAACATGTTCAGAAGTTCGGCAAGTTCAACCTCCTTTCCTTGCATGTTGAAGTTAAGAACGAACTGGGCGTAAGTGGAAGGAAGGGACTGGAGAATCAAATCGGTATAGAGTTCATTCTCCAACGTGGTCCCAAGGTCCGCGAGCTCCTCTATGTAGCCGATCATCTTAAGCACGTGGTCCGCTACCGATGATCCGACGGCCAACCTTGCCGAAAAAAGCTTCTTCGACACTTCGTATCTAGCGATACGAGACTGCTCTCCATACAGTTCTTTTGTATGGAGAAATATGGACTCTAGGTCCATATTCTCGTGCCTCCTCTGATGTTCGTTGTCCATCGAGGCTAGTATGAGGCATCTGGCCCTCGCACAATCTATCTCCCATGTCTTACGGATTTCTACATCCGCGACACTGGAGGTGGGACCTGGGATAGGGGGAGCTTTGGTGGTAAGTATATACCCCAGCTTGTCATAAGTGATAGCCATCTTGACATTCCTGAGCCAATCTTTGTAGTTTGGCCCTGTCAATATATTTTTATCTAACAGTAACTTAAGTCCGGTCATGTTGAATGGTCGCTGCAATTAGGAGAGAGAAAAGAAACACTTTAGCATGATGCTCTTGCAAGTTTAGAGTGGTTTTTAGTTTGTCTAAACTGGATGGCTCCCACTGTTTCTCGAATCCCTTCTCAAACCATAAAGAAAAGGATTAGCCGGGATCATTCTCACGGTACAATACTTGCTTAACCGTTCAGCCAGGCCAGTGTCGGTACTTCGAGGGAGGTTTTCCAACGCTTTCGTGAAGTTCCTTAATTAAATAACCTCTTTTCCCTGTGGGCGTAGCCCCGCTAACACCTTTCTAGGCACCTACTAGGTTTATTGCATTGATCGTTAAGTGAGAGTTTTCCCGAGGAGTAGCATATACTCACAGTAGGATCGGGATCCAAATATCATCGCGTGATAAAACCGAAGGAATCCTACCAGAATCATCACACTCCAAATGGTATGCAACGCTAGCAAGTTTCAGTACTTATGAAACTCCCGATGTGGATTTTTGCCCCATGCTCTTATGACCTTGGCGTGAGGTCAAAATGTCATAAGTCACATGTCAAGTTCTTCCCATCATTATCCTGGTTAATTTGAACCCACCCGTACCTACCCTTGACGTAGGCCAAAACGGCAGTACGACTGTCTCAAATCAACGCATTCTATCTATGCAACGGATAAATATCCGGCAGCTACCAATCACTATGCCTTGGCGTGAGGTCAAAATACATAGCTTGAATACTACCGAATATTTAACCGAAATGATGGAGGGCTACGGATGGTTTTGGCGAAACCGTGAACGTAGTGAACTTGATATAATCGATGGAACGAGATAGCTTTTAAAAGGAGTGGTTCAAGCTCCGCGTTTAAAAGTTTAGTTTTGAAAAGAACCGAGTGGTTTTCAAAGTGTTCCAATCGACTTTTACTTGGTTTATTTCTTGCATTAGTTCTTTTAATGCGTCCCATCATTTAATCCTACCATTGCAGAAAACAACCAAAATATGACGTACGCTTATGCCATTCGCATTCGCCACGGGGCCCCGTCATCACCCGTTAGGTTACTTAACTAACGACAGAGCGGGGGCTGGGCTAGCGCGGCTGTAAAACATAAGCAACGCCTAAATAGTTATTATATATAAATATATAGCAATGATAGACATTACAGATCACAGATGAATACATTGGATATACTAGGAATCCGCAATGCGTTCGAGCCTGCAACGCAAAACGGATTACACGGTCGCGGTGAATAGCCAATACCCCACCCAAGACCCCTACGGGTGCGACAAACTACCCGCCAAGCACCCGAAGCGAAGCAACCTCCCTCACCACCGTGAGTAGGCCACTCGGCACTTCGAGATACCCGGTAGTTTGTGCACCCCCTCCATGGGTCTATCCTAGGAGCAAAAACAGTAAAAAGAATTATACAATGACGGCTACAACCCCGACCCGGTTGTGCGGCCATACAAATAATATTATTACATCAATTTACATGTTACAAATGAATGAAAGAAAAACAACGCTCATCTCACATCCACCCCGGCCATTCACCCGCGACAATCCAATCCATTCATATCCACAAACCAATAACAAACACAGATCATGTATAACCCCGACCAATCGTCTTATAGCGATTAGCCGACGTTCAATACATGCAAGCAAATGAATGAAAGAAAAACAACGCTCATCTCACATCCACCCCGGCCATTCACCCGCGACAATCCAATCCATTCATATCCACAAACCAATAACAAACACAGATCATGTATAACCCCGACCAATCGTCTTATAGCGATTAGCCGACGTTCAATACATGCAAGCATCACAGATAAAACCGATGTAGTCAAAGTGTAGTGAAGTTCCGGAAAAAAATACGGATTTATAGGCCCCCAAAAGTAAATTTTAGTTCTGGAAAATCTGGGCACATATAATATATTTTAAAAATCCCAAAACCAACACAGACACATACTGCACGAAAAACGATGCAGAGAAGACGACAAACGGCGGCGCTTCCGCGGCATATGCCTACCTCGTGCGGCGGAAGAGCGGCGGTTTGAATGAATTAGGGCATCGTTTTTCTTGGGTGTTCACACAAAACCCTGAGCCGAATTTACAAGTATAAAGTTTTTCATTTAGAGCAGAAAAAATTTTAACAGAAACTAGGGTTTTGCAAAAGTTTGGTTTTTGAATTTTCCGGTTTCGAAACTTCGTTACACTTCACTACCTAGCTAGTTTGAGTTTAGTTAGGCTCTGATACCACTGTAAGTCCACGTTGCCCACCCCGGTGCTTACGGGGAGGCGGAAAACATAATAAAAAACGGATTTTTAATGACTTAGGCAACATGGACCTTGCTTGTGAGGATCTTTACTAAACGAAAACTAGCTAAAGCAAACTAACAACTAGCTAAGTTGTAGAAAGGTTATACCTTGAGCTCGAACTCCTTCTCTCCTTGCTCGTCGGAATGGTAGAAAGGCCTCACCTTGCTTGTCTTCTTCCGTCAAAGAAGGATCCACCCGAAAGCCTCGACCTTTAGCTTCAACTCCAAGCTAGGAGTAACTAGAGTGCAAGAAATGCTAAGACTTGAACCCTAGAAGAGAGTAGAGAAGATCAAGTGAAGGTTTTTCTCAAGCTTTTTGTTTCTCAACACATGAGAGGGAGAGAGCTTGAGGGAGAGGATGAGCAAGAGAGAGAAAAGATATGATAGAATGAATTATTAGTGAGCCATTCTCACTAATATGTGTGTGATATTTTAATTAATTAATTAGCTAGAAAATTGTCATGGTTTAATCAAGAGGTGACCATTATCATTTCACTATTAATGCAAATTGCAAGGATCAAAGAGCATCATCCAAATGAAATGATCATGGTCAAATTGTCAACTTGGTCAACAAGTCAATGAAGTCAAAAGGTCAACAACAACAACCATGCACAATAATTAAGCTAATTATTAATTAACAATAATACACACAAAAGCAATAGGGTTAATAAAATGACAATAGTCATTAACCCTAAACAAGGTCCTCTCCCTCAATCTCAAGCAACTGTGCATACGCACCCGCATTCGTGATCCGAGGAACACGAATACTCTGAGAAAAACCAATCTCAAATCATATACTAGGATCCGGCTTAAACCAAAGCCCGCTAGTATAAACTGTCCGGACAGCAAACGTGCACAAGTGCGCGGATGCGAACGAACCCTGTCGCAAAACCATGCGACCTCTACTCATTTTGCCTAAAGGAGAATAGCTCTCTGTGTGGGACTCTAAAGACTCGACACTACGCTGGCAGTGGGTTTAACCACAGACCGCAAGCGGCACTAGCTGTACGTAACGGTCCCCGGGTAGATGTCGATAAGAAGACTGACGAGGTGAACCCCATCTGCACTCCTACTGAGCTTGTATGTGACAGTCTCCGTACAGTCCGGTCTGTTCGTCTGATACATCGCATGGCAGGCCTAGGGGGGGCGGTGAACGTCAGTCCCATAATAGCGGTACAAGTCGTGTCGGAGTGTAGCCCAGAACACCCTGAGATAACACTGGAAGCCTACCAGTATATCTCGCTTGCCATGGCCAGGGACTACTCGTGTAATGGCTCTCCTGGACACAGCGCGATGTCAACCCCCAATACCGGGAGAGACGAATCCTGTCTAACCGTCACTGCCTCCAAGTGCTTCGGGACTGCACCCAAAAACTACCTGTTTGCACGACTCCTCTGAGCCGTGGTAGGGTAGTAATCAAAGTGCAGTGGGAACACACTCGAGGCGAAGTGACAGTGTCAAGTCAGCGGGCTAAGCTGTACTCATGTCACCTGGGAACTGATAACTGACGATAGGTATATTACCAACCAACAGTTCCCGACGAGTCCTGTCCAGTGTACTCGTAACCTAACGAGCACCCGCATACTATCCCAAGTACGACGTACTAACGGCTGTGGGACAGACCGTCTCCCACACTGGGATGAGAAGCGCATACGCTAGTCTACTCCGGAGTATCGATGCCCTGTCTCGATAGTCCAACGACCAGGGACCTGTATAAGGATGTGCTTATAGATTACCCAGCTCCCACGAGTGCGAGCGCCATCACAACGCTGGTAATCAAGCAAAGATCCTAAGGGCTCTACTAATATATATACCAGCAATATGCTAAAAGAAACACATGCACATATTAAAGCAGAGACAAACTAAGTAGCATACTACCATTTCAAGCAAGATTGTATATACAACTGTGAATATCCCAAGCTTCCATTAAGTAATATACAAACTAGTATGATACAGTAATGACCTCTAGGGCATATACACTAACAGAACTTTCAGAACTCCTCAACATGCTGAGGAGTGCAGAGAAAGGTAGGGAAACATCCACTTTGTTTGTAGGAGGATCTTCCTCTTCTAGGTCCAAGGCGAAAGCCAAGGGAAAGAAGAAGAAAGCCCCCGCCAAACCAAGGGGCGGTGTTAGTAAAGTGGATACGAAGGGAAAGGCAAAAGCAACAAAGAACGTAGGGAAGCTTGTCGATAAGGAAGAATGCTTCTACTGTCATAAGAGTGGACACTGGAAGAAAGATTGCAGGGCTTGGAAAGCCAGAACACAGGATTTGAAGCAGGTTGCGGCTTCAGCTTCAGGTGTGTATTTTATTGAAAACTGTCTATCAATAAACTCTACGTCCTGGGTATTGGATACCGGATCAGGATCTCATATCTGTAATTCTTTGCAGGCGCTGAGAAAGCATAGGTTTTTGAAAGCAGGTGACATGACCCCAGAGTTGCAAACGGAGCTAGCATGGATGCTGAGTCTGTAGGGGACTATCACCTGGGGTTGTCAGATGGATACGTTTTGGTTTTGCGTAATTGCTATTTTGTACCCAATGCAACTTGTAATATAATTTCTGTATCTTTATTGTCTAAAGAAGGTTATGAATTTGCATTTGTAAGTAATGTTGTGAACATTCACCTTAATCAAGTTCTGATTGGGTCGGGTACATTAAGCAATGGTATATACGTATTAAATCAATCACAGATTTTCAATGTCCAGAATACACACAAGAGAAAGTCTCCGGAAATAAATCAGACTTTCTTATGGCATTGTAGACTGGGTCACATCAACGAGAGAAGGTTGACGAAGTTACATGCAGAAGGATATTTGGATCCGTTCGAATATCAATCGTATGCCACTTGTCAATCCTGTCTCAAAGGAAAGATGACAAAGACTCCGTTCACTGGACACGGAGTAAGAGCGAGCGAGCTCTTGGGACTCGTACACAGCGACGTGTGCGGTCCAATTTCTACAAATGCGCGAAGCGGTTATTCTTATTTCATTACTTTTACAGATGACTTTTCAAGGTACGGTTATGTCTTCTTAATGAAACATAAATCCGAAGCCTTTGAAAGTTCCAGGAATATAAGAATGAAGTAGAAAAACAGACCGGCAAAAGTATCAAGACACTAAGATCTGATCGAGGTGGTGAATACTTAAGTGCCGAGTTTCTGGATTTCCTAAAAGAGAATGGAATTCTTTCTCAGCTTACTCCTCCATACACTCCGCAACATAACGGTGTATCGGAGAGACGGAACCGCACCCTATTGGAACGGTCCATGATGAGTAATGCTGAGTTACCGCGATCATTCTAGGGATATGCACTAGAATCAGCTGCATATCTTTTGAACCGAGTTCCTACTAAGACTGTGCCTACCGCACCATATCAGATGTGGTGTGGGAAGAAACCTTATCTTAAGCACATTAAGACATGGGGATGTCCAGCTTTTGTCAAAAAGCAGCATGGGGACAAACTCGAGGCACGCTCAGTACAGTGCAAGTTCGTGGGATATCCAAAGAACTCCAAGGGATATTTCTTCTACTGCGAAGAGGAACAAAATGTTTTTGTTTCTCGTCATGCCTACTTCTTGGAAACTAAGTTTTTGGAAAACCAGATAAGTGGGAGCGCAGTAGAACTGGAAGAAATTCCAGAACCACGAGCTATTACTGAGAGCTTAGTAGAACCAGAGGGTTCAAAAGAACAGGACATTCCTACGCCGCTCCGCAGGAGTAGTAGGCAGTCTCATCCGCCCGAGAGATACTACGGTTTTCTCATAGACGGGGATAGAGAGGATTGCATCATTGATAGTGATGAGCCTACTAGCTTCCAGCAAGCCATTCAGAGCGTTGACTCGGTAAAATGGCTGGATGCAATGCGGACCGAAATGGAGTCCATGTACACCAACAAAGTATGGACGTTGGACATTGCTTCAGATGGGGTAAAACCCGTAGGATGCAAGTGGATCTTCAAAAGGAAGATTGGTGTAGATGGACAGGTTGAGACCTATAAAGCTAGACTTGTTGCAAAGGGTTTCCGTCAAAGACCTGGCTTGGACGATGACGAAACCTTTTCTCCAGTGGCTATGCTGAAATCCATTAGGATCCTTCTTTCCATTTCTGCCTTCCACGATTATGAGATCTGGCAAATGGACGTAAAGACCGCTTTTCCAAATGGAAATTTAGAGGAGTGTGTCAATATGGACCAGCTAGAGGGTTTCATTCAGAGTGGGAGCAGCGGAAGGTGTGCAAGTTGCTTAAGTCCATCTATGGACTAAAGCAGACGTCGCGGAGTTGGAACATCTGCTTTGATGAGACGGTCAAAGAATTTGGCTTTATCAAAAATCCAGATGAACCATGCATCTATAATAGATTTGTAGCGAGAACTGTAGTATTCCTCGTTTTATACGTGGATGACATTCTCTTAATAGGAAATGACATTCCTATGCTACAATCTGTCAAAGGGTTCTTGTCACACAGGTTCTCCATGAAAGACCTGGGTGATGCCTCATACATTCTGGGGATCCGGATCTATCCTGATAGATCCAAGAGGATATTAGGACTTTCACACTCCAGGTACATCGACACCATACTGAAAAGATTCAGTATGGAAGATTCCAAGCGCGGTAATCTACCGGCTTGTCACGGGATCACCCTCTCCAAAAAGATGTCTCCCAAGACTGATTTGGAAAGGGATCGCACGTCTATTATACCCTACTGCAGCGTTTTGAAAATTGTTTCGGTGAAATTTCGAAAAAACGGTAAAATAAGGGGGTTTTCTGTAAAAAGTCAAAATGCAAATATCTTTATTATAAAATTAAATATACATATTCTAGCTATGTAATTGCTAATATTTGGTGTTTATTGAGCCACTGGTGAAATTTCAAATTTTCTGAAAAAAATTTGTTTTATTATTATTTTAAGCCGGTAAAAAAATACATTAAATTAGCGATAAATACAAATTTCTTTGGGCTAATTTTAATCTATAGAACAATGTCAACAAAAATCTAGTTTGTAATATAAATTTTTAGTATTTTATTTTAAGTTCTATTTAGTTTTAATCGATGGAAAATTAAAATTTTATTTATTCGAACTAAAACTTGCAAATATGATATTGTGTATGGGGGGGTCTTTTTGGATGGAATTATTTTTGTAATCACTCACACACACCCTCACCCCTCCATGGCCGAGCCCACCATCAACAGCCCACTTTGCCCCCTCAAAAATTTTCTCCATCACATTTGTATGTGTGAAATAGAGTTTAAAGGTATATGTTAAGATGTATTGTTTTGGAGGCTTAGCGTACCTTGATTTGAGGGGGGGTTGACTTGGAAAATTATGCACAACACCCACACCATCCCCCCCATCACCCCCTGGCTGAAAATCTGCAGGAATTCCCCACTTCCCTCTCTCATTTCATATCAATCCAACTTCATTTCCTTATCTTATTAAATTAAGCTTTTATTATTATATTGAGTTGTGATGTACTAGTGAGGTATGGGGGGTTTTTTGTTGACTTGGAATTATACCCATACACCCACACACCCCTCTTCAACTTGCTGGCCGAGCCTCCTCCTGCAGGAAATCCCCAAATCTCCATCTAATTTCCACACTAAAATCATCACAATTCCATCAAAAATAAAGCCCATTTAAATTCACAAAATCATAGCTTGCTCTCTACTCACTTCTCCTTAGCCTTTTCTAACTTGGATCTAGGAGCATGGAAGCTATTTTTGGGGGCTAAGTTTTGCATGCTAGATCTCTTTTGGTGAGGTATAAATTAAACCCTATACTTAAATTGTTGTTTAAATACTTTAAATTGAGCATATTTAGTTAATAATTTGGTTTAATTGAATGTTTGGAAAAACCTTGTAAGAGTGGTGATTTCAATTAGGGGTTTTATTATATCATTAAGGTTGTAATGTATAGTTTAATATCTTAATGTATGTAAAACCTAGTTTGGTTGTTAAATTACATATTTGTTATATGTAATTTGTCCAAATCTTATATTTTTGAAAAACTAGGTTTGTGTGTGTGTGTGTGTGTGTAGGTGGGATAAAATTCTAGTGAGGGTTTATAGCATTAGATTATGGTTATAATGAGTAGATTAATATGTTAATGCTACGCAAACCTAATCTAGTTGCTAATTTGTGTATTGTTACTTCGTAATTGTTAAAATTGGTTTATTTTGCAAACTAGAGTTTTTGGGTTTAATGTAATTGTTGAGAGTAAATTATGGAAATGATTTATATGACTTATTTAAGATATTTAATAAGTATATTGCCGCTACATTCATTTAAACGTCATGTTTTGTACAAAAACGACGAATTGTGCTTGCTAGATTTTTCGGAAAAATGACTTTTTAAATGAAATTAGGGTTTTCGTGAATTTTAACCTATTTTATATTATAATTAGTGTTCGTGAATGTGTAAATGAGTGTGTTTGGGTTGTTCTCGATGGTTTGGCATTGTACGCCGACTTCGAGGGTTTTTTGGGTTGGTTTGTGAAAGCAACCATAGGTTTTGACCTTTGTGGGATTCGTATGTCGTTTTGGTCAGGAGTCCGATTTTAATGCGATACGGTGCGTTATGATATGTAGGTACCCCATGTGGACTTCGAAATGACAAGCAAGCGCGTGGAGACGTCGGCACCGGCGAGCGAGGACCTGGTGAGTAGATTTATATCTACAGGGAGAAGTCGGGTGGATGGCGTATAGCACCCCCGCAGTCCGTGGTGGTGTATACGGATGCGTATACACACCAACAATTATTATATGCTATTTGGGATTAATAACGATGTTAGGATGGATATTGGTGTGTTGGATTAGTTTAGTGTTGCGAACCCTAGGGTAGTGTTGCACTACACATACACACATACTTACACACATACCTACTTGCATACATTCCTATTTATATGTGCTCATGGGATTCTTTATAGTTATGTGTTCACATGGGTATGGGACTATGTGTTCACATACGGATATGAGGACGATACTTGGAATTGAGCTGAGTCGATGAGATTTGTTTTGTGGTAGTGATATCGGTTTGTACGAGACTGTCGATCAGTAGTCAGATCATGACGATATTGAGGATATTAGTATGGTACTAGACATAGGTCAGTACCCTGGACTATGATCTTGGATAAAGAGGATACCAGGTGAATAGTGTGATGAATATGATATTAACCCGTACCCAGATTTGGGGATGCCGTACGACGGATTTACGTACGAGCTATATTTTGATGATTGATCCGCACTCTTGGCTTGGGATGTCTGATTATAGATATGGTATCGGATATGATATTATTGAGGCGGGATCACCGATTAATATATATACAAGTATGTATATGGATCGACTCAGATGTTAGGCGGTTTCCTTACCTGTAGTCCAGCTTGTTAGATTAGCCCTTTAGTTTAGTTTAGTTGTTAGATTAGATTCGATTCTTACTTATTTAAAAAACTAACAAATCGTGGGTATTTTAAAAGACAGCCCAAGGGATCCTACGGATATTTTAAAAGACGTAACTTTTCATAAAAACACCGTAGCCCCTATTTTCAAAACCCCATGATTCGTGTTATTTCAAAAGGCACCAATTGTAGAAATTATATTAGATTAATGCAGATTAGTTATAGTTGCGTCTAGTATTCAGCTCCCGCTCATTATTGTGGTTCGCTTCGCATCGCATGCTTATATTATGTTTCATACTCTATTATTGATATCATGCTGTTAGGATACCAGCACCATTACCGATGATGCATAAGTACCACGTACACTTACTTGCCGACTCACACACATCTTCATCGGTAATTGCCATGTCACGTACACCTTAGAAAATATTATTGCTTGACATAGCCTGTTAGCTAATAGTTTAGACATGATATTAGTGTACTTGCCTCATATGTTAGTTTAGACATTGTAATTATTACCTGCAACTTCATGCATACTGTTATTCACTGTTATGCCGCATTCATGGATTCTCATGCATATATTCACTATTTTACATGTTATTGAGGTTTTGGATTCGGATTTCCATGAGATTTTCTGGATTTGGAGGAAAACCGCAAAAACATAAATAAACCTTTCCTCTCTTTTAAAATAAAAAGTGCGGTTTTCCCATGATGTATGAGTCGTCCACCATGAGTTTGCTGATGGATTTCGAGACCCGATTCGAGGAGACGGATGAACCGTTTCGGGTACATGGTGGACCCGGTAAGGTACCCCGGGGCAAGAAGCGCGTGATGATGACGATGTGAGCCTGGCAGGGGAGCACTACCTACCGGTGATTTTACCCGACGCGTCGGATATCCGGAGGATACCGTCGTGGTCTTGAGATGGATGGTAGGGGCCGGTCTGGACTGACGGTGCCCCAGATATTGTGATTGAGACATTGAGATTTCGAGATATTGAGGTACAGAGACTGTGATACAGAGATATCAAGATATTGGGATTACGTTTTGTGCCGATGCTAGGCACTATTTTATGCTGATTTCATTATGATACCTCATTTTAAAAATACAAAGGAAATCTCAATAAATTATGCAAACATGTATTCTGTTTTCATGCATTCATATCTCATTCATATGATATATATTGCTACCTGAGGCACTGACACGGGCACATGGGATTACACTCGGGTTAGATTTTTACCCTAGCCTTGTTATCGGTTGCATGTTATATATATAATTGAGGATATATTATGATCTTTGACCTAGGTTGCGTTATTTATGCGATTTCTTTTCGTAGATGTTTTTCTATTCACGAGTTGGCAACTCACCCCCGTTGTGCCCCAGTTTCTTGCAGGATTGCCGTACAGGTTTCATTACGGCTTTGCGGGCATAGTTTCCTTCGGGTGATTTGCTAATAGGTGGGTTTACTTGCATCGTACCCCCATTATATATCTTGTATATCATTATTCTGTTGTATCTAGATGTTCCATCAACCGAACTTGTATTTATTTTTTTAAGATAGAGACCAGTAATGTTATTCTTTCGAACTTAGAGTCGCGCGTTATATTTCTGTGGTTTTCTTGTGGTTTTGAGTTTCCTTTTGAGTTTTGATCCTCGCCCTTGGCGTTGTATACTATATTTCTTGTGTGGTTGTGACCGTCGATTGACGAAGAGCTAGCTCTCGCTTGGGGATACCTTTTTATTGATTTCGTATACTATTCATGTTGTATCCCGTTTGGGGGCCAGTATTTACAAAGGAGACTCTGCCGAAATTTTCAAGAAATATTTGATGTTTTTTAAAAATGCATAATTCGGCTTATGCTATTGAAACTACTTGCTTTAAGTTGTTTTTCCTGCACTCTACATCTTTTCTTGGTTTGGATTTCTGGGTTTTCGGTTTACTTAGATTACGTACGTCTCGAGACGTTCGTAGTTTAAGTGCCGGTCATTTTCCGTACTTTCGGGTCGTGACAAAGTTGGTATCAGAGCGTTAGGTTTTACCTTCGGAGCGTAGGATGACCCTTGGTTGATGGAATAAGTGACTAAAGTAGAGTGACGTACCGTGGGTATGTTCCGCGGTATACTTACGACGCGCCACTCCACTTAAGGAGCCTTAGGATGTCCATTTCTTTGCTCGGTATTATATTCATTCCGATCTAGCCTCATCAGTACCAGTTATGGTTTTGCTGCCACGATTACGGGCAGGGAGAGCTACGGCTAGAGTTGCGGTCAACACGAGCTCGTTATGAACGAGGACTAACCAGAACATAATTCCGGCGACACACGATTGTAGGGATGCGTCTTTTGATTGTGATTTCGCGCCCCGAGCGTTGGATGGATCGCTGTATGAGATTACTTGGACATGCTGAACTGTGGAATTTTGCACCTTTCTGTCTAGCTTGAGTTATCTCAAGCTCAAGCTGTATCTCCTTCCTTCCCCGAGGATTGAGCCAAAGATAGAGGCCAGCCAGATTTTGATGACCGTTGGTGTGTTGCTTACTCCTGATGATTGAGGCACCGTTCAACATGCAGACGAGCGAGCCAGTTATTGCTGCGAACGACGAGATATTGCCCCAGATGCTGGAGTTAGTGTAGAATGAGTTGTACTAAGAGATGATAGAAGGTCGCTAGTCATCGAGGATGAATGACTAGGACTTGTGGATCGTTCGCCTACCCCGATGCGAGGTCATCAGATAGATTGATTCAAGCTAGAGACGACTTCACGCGGAGACGTTGGGAGTCGACAGAGACGATCGTATGTTAGAAACCTATTATTCCAAGTTTAAAGTAGTCGGAAAGACATGCAGGCAATTCTCTGGTCCCTCTAGAAGAATGAAACCCTAACTCGACTTAATGACCGTGTGAAAGCCTTTGAACCTTCGGGTTTGCGGCAGTTCTACGGCGCCCTTAGTGAGGCTTGGGTTTGCCCTTCTACGGCTGGACCACCGATGCTGTGGTATGTATTCGATACTATTAAACTGTGCCCAAGATGTTGAGCTCTTGGGGGATTATTAGGTTTTGACGACTCGATCGGATGGCTCGACTTAATTCGGATGCTAGGTGGTGAGATGCATTTTTTAGGAGACTCCAGGTACGAGGATAGCCGTTGGAGCTCAGTCCATGCAGCCGCGATGAGACGAGTCTGAAGCAGTCGACATTAGAGAAAAGTGGAGCAAGCGGTTCATACAAGATCTGGATATGATGACGTTCCACTCCGCCGACATCAGAGATGCGATGCACATGTCGAGGCATTGTACTTGGATATTCCTTCCAGAAGCAGTCGTGATGAGTATGCAGTTATTCCAGAGCAAGAAGCAGATGTAGTAAAAGGCGATGACTTCCGGACAGTTAGGCAGAGACGAGACTTGGATGAGACCTTGAGCAGGAATCCTTCCAGGCCACTGATGCAATGATATTTTCACCCAGGATCAGATATGTCACGTGCATTCAGAGAGCCAGAGGCCGACGCCAGTGATATGCTGCCTTGACAGGGCCGATGAGCCGATGGATCGTGAAATTGGTAATCCACGGAGAAGACTTGGACCCAGGAGTGGTCATGTTACGCACACCAGCAGGCCAGAGTTCATGATCATCGACGAGACGTCCCACTAGTGACCGCGACAGTTGGCCCGAGATTCTTAGAGGATGCACTTGAGCGGTACTATTCCGCCATTATTGATTTCGATGTTTTGGGTGATTATTCTTATGATTTGATTTTGATGATTGAGGATTTACGATCTTTGCACAGTGTCGCCCTCGATATAGTTTTCGTGCTTTGGTTTCACATGTTTGTGATTTTACGGTTTTAGACATTTGAGTTGATTTTGTGCGTATGCACGCACGGTATAGTTCATATATGCTTGCAGTGCAGTGTTACGTATGTTGTGCATTTAGATACCCTGGACTTCGATTTCGATGGTGATGTTCGATATTTGTTTTGTGCACCTTGTGCACCTGATTGGATTTTGCGTACATTCGGCACTTGATATTGGATTTCATGATTTCGTGCACGATGGATGCACCTGATTTGGATTTTCGCGCATGTTGGGCGCATGTTTTGAAGTGTGATTTTGGTGCACACCAGATGCACTAAATCGAGATTTTTCGTGCATGTCAGATGCACCTGATTTTGCGGTCAGGCACACATGTTGCCTACGACAGATGTTTCGTGCACACCCGATGTACTTAGATGTTGTTTCTGTGCATATGTATGGCACATATTTGGATTTTGATTTCCGTGCGCAACAGACGCACGTAGTATTCATACGCGTATTTCGGGATTGATTTTTCTTATAGAGCAGTACGTTTTATGATATTTGCTATGTGTCTTCGTACTGGGCAGGACTAGTCAGAGGACAGTACCTGAATATATTTGGCATTCATTTCCTTCAGTTATTTACATATATAGATTTGATATTTACGTGTATAGTTTCGAGTTATATCATATTATTTTTGTATTGGATTTGGCATTTGTGTCCTTACCATGACTCCGATGATTGCGGGATGCTTGACGGAGTTTTGATTTGAGTTATATGCTCATTGCCCATGCGCATGCATTGCGCTATGGTGCGTATTATGTACTTATGGTTTCGGAGCCCCGACGACTTGATGATTTTGCTTAGATGTTTTTGTATTTGGGGGGAGTTTTACTTTAAATTCGGGGACCGAATTTTTTTTAAGGGGGGAAGATTGTAGCGTTTTGAAAATCTTTTCGGTGAAATTTCGAAAAAACGGTAAAATAAGGGGGTTTTCTGTAAAAAGTCAAAATGCAAATATCTTTATTATAAAATTAAATATACATATTCTAGCTATGTAATTGCTAATATTTGGTTTTTATTGAGCCACTGCTGAAATTTCAAATTTTTTGAAAAAAATTTGTTTTATTATTATTTTAAGCCGGTAAAAAAATACATTAAATTAGCGATAAATACAAATTTCTTTGGGCTAATTTTAATCTATAGAACAATGACAACAAAAATCTAGTTTGTAATATAAATTTTTAGTATTTTATTTTAAGTTCTATTTAGTTTTAATCGATGGAAAATTAAAATTTTATTTATTCGAACTAAAACTTGCAAATATGATATTGTGGGGGGTCTTTTGCATGGAATTCTTTTTGTAATAACTCACACACACCCTCACCCCTCCATGGCCGAGCTCGCCATCAACAACCCACTTTCCCCCCTCAAAAATTTTCTCCATCTCATTTGTATGTGTGAAATAGAGTTTAAAGGTATATGTTAAGATGAATTGTTTTGGAGGCTTAGTGTACCTTGATTTGAGGGGGGGTTGACTTAGAAAATTAAGCACAAAACCCACACCATCCCCCCCATCACCCCCTGGCTGAAAATCTGCAGGAATTCCCCACTTCCCTCTCTCATTTCATATCAATCCAACTCCATTTCCT
This sequence comes from Agapanthus africanus, assembly GCA_030015575.1. Classification (NCBI taxonomy): domain Eukaryota; kingdom Viridiplantae; phylum Streptophyta; class Magnoliopsida; order Asparagales; family Amaryllidaceae; genus Agapanthus; species Agapanthus africanus. The sequence goes on from JASDDO010000008.1 coordinate 218,196,767, forward strand.
TATCTTATTAAATTAAGCTTTTATTATTATATTAAGTTGTGATGTACTAGTGAGGTATGGGGTTTTTTTTGATGACTTGGAATTATACCCATACACCCACACACCCCTCTTCAACTTGCTGGCCGAGCCTCCTCCTGCAGGAAATCCCCAAATCTCCATCTAATTTCCACACCAAAATCATCACAATTCCATAAAAAATAAACCCTATTTAAATTCACAAAATCATAGCTTACTCTCTACTCACTTCTCCTTAGCCTTTTCTAACTTGGATCTAGGAGCATGGAAGCTATTTTTGGGGGCTAAGTTTTGCATGCTAGATCTCTTTTGGTGAGGTATAAATTAAACCCTATACTTAAATTGTTGTTTAAATACTTTAAATTAAGCATATTTAGTTAATAATTTGGTTTAATTGAATGTTTGGAAAAACCTTGTAAGAGTGGTGATTTCAATTAGGGGTTTTATTATATCATTAAGGTTGCAATGTATAGTTTAATATCTTAATGTATGTAAAACCTAGTTTGGTTGTTAAATTACATATTTGTTATATGTAATTTGTTCAAATCTTATATTTTTGAAAAACTAGGTTTGTGTGTGTGTGTGTGTGTGTGTGTATATAGGTGGGATAAAATTCTAGTGAGGGTTTATAGCATTAGATTATGGTTCTAATGAGTAGATTAATATGTTAATGCCACGCAAACCTAATCTAGTTGCTAATTTGTGTATTGTTACTTCGTAATTGTTAAAATTAGTTTATTTTGCAAACTAGAGTTTTTGGGTTTAATGTAATTGTTGAGAGTAAATTATGGAAATGATTTATATGACTTATTTAAGATATTTAATAAGTATATTGCCGCTACATTCATTTAAACGTCATGTTTTGTACAAAAACGACGAATTGTGCTTGCCAGATTTTTCGGAAAAATGACCTTTTAAATGAAATTAGGGTTTTCGTGAATTTTAACCTATTTTATATTATAATTAGTGTTCGTGAATGTGCAAATGAGTGTGTTTGGGTTGTTCTCGATGGTTTGGCGTTGTACGCCGACTTCGAGGGTTTTTTTGGTTGGTTTGTGAAAGCAACCATTGTAAGTCTACGCTAGCACCCCGGCAGTCTACAGACGCCAAATGCGGAACAAAAACTTTTTAACTGGCGCTATCGTATACTTTAACCCGGATCTGCCATTATTGCTAAACTAACAAACTGTAAAGAGTGTAGAAAGATTGTACCGAACGATCCGAGTCGTTCGTTCTTCAACCATCATCCCACGCTCCGTTGCGGCTGCTCCGATCTCGTCGATCTCCGATATCCTCGTCGAGGTGGCACCACATGATCGGTTCTTTAAACGGGCTCCCGCCTCTGACTCGAGGCAACTCGGTCGTCAAGTTTGCTAAAAGAGACGACCAAGAATGATGTAGAGAATGAGTAGATGACTTTGTCTCACTTCGTCCAAGTCCGTGGACGATCGGTAAATGAAGTTGCCGATGGAAATGAAATGGAACAAGAAATGAACTATGAAATTTCCATGCATCCAAAACTATACTCTTTTCTTTTTACAACCATAATTTTCTCAAGTGAATCAAGTGAGGGAGGAGAGAGGGGGCCGGCTATATTTATCAAAGGAGGGAGGTGAGTGTAGGAGGGTTCAAGTGGTGACCATAAACAAATGATAGTTATCATAACCCTTCATGAAAGCATGACTCATTTTAGAAACATTGAATCTAAATCCTTAGTCACCATTGCATTAATGATGCCATTAATGCACTAATGACTCACTAGCCTCATCATCACTTCTAGAAGCTTCTAGAATGATGACTCACTCATATCAAAAG